>CM057009.1:244607177-250224677 GCA_029891345.1 Dryococelus australis
TAGAAAGCAGCATAAGTAATAAATGTGGCAGACTAGTACTTATTCAATTGTTGATTTTATGCCTTCTTGTTTTTTTCACAACTTTTCTTCAGTCTACAGTGATACAGTATAAACATCTATATTCAAACATTCTTACAGTTTAACACATTAATAGATTTTCTGATTCCTCAAAAATGTAAAATAGGGTTCTGTTTCTGTTATACAGCATGTTCTCAAGTGTAAGAATGGTTGGCAGATGATTCCATACACAAAGTATGGTACAAAATATATGTATGACTTGTGGACTAAAATTCACTCTCATGAATGAGAAAATAACAAATGTGGAGTTTAAAATATAAAAAAATTAAAGATGAAAGAAAATAAGTTCAGACAGCTTATCAGAAAATGTAAATCATCATCCTCTGAATAGGTAACCAACCATAAATAAAATCCTCAGCCAGAAACAAACCAAGTATTGCTATTATTTTGTAGCACTGAGTATTTCCTAAATTTCAAGATGGTTTATTAATCACCACATCTAAAGATACAAAAAAAGTCACCTTGTTGTAGCACACTGACCCACTCAGTGAGAAAACAGCCTCTACAAATAAGAATGGCCATCAAATACCAGGAAGGTATGAGAACTGAGTGGCTTTTATAGTGAACATGTGACTATTTGAAATGCCAGCAACATATGTATCTGTGTACAATAATGTGCACCAGCATTATAAGTAACCACAAGCCTGTAGCAGAAACTGAAACTATGTATCCCACATTCAGTTTACACTGCACTGATTTTAAGTCAATATGGACAAGAACATGTCTGCAGAAATTAAACATAATTTTTATTTAGAGTGAAATTTATGGCAGATTAAAAGTACAAATATATTAGCAAAGGTACCTGACTAAATAACACCCAACATGCACCAACACACATCATTTGTATAATGATTGATTGGTGCTTAAGGGAAACTGGAATGTCCTGCCAAACTATCAAGATTTTGGTGGGCAAAGAAGAAAGCATACCCAAGGCTTCAGAAAGATATACAATACCCTAATGGAGGAACAACCATCCATGCCATTGCTCATGAGGTGGTTTCATCACACAGTACTATGTGGGGTGTATTGAATTAGCAGCCTTATCACAGAAAAAAATCCAGGCAGTAGGCCCTCTTGATATTCTATCTTGAAACAATTTCTGTGCCTGGATTCTGCAGCAAGCAGGATCCACAGTTTCTAAAGTCTGTGTATACAACAAAAACACAGCTATGCGTGAGCTAATGAAAACTCAAACATCACAATAATGACATCATACCAAGAGTAGTTTTCAGTGAACATATGGGTAGGCACACTCAATTATGTGATAGGACTATAACTCCTACCAGCATCTCTTCATTATTATGCATACAAGAGGTTCCTGAAACAGACACCACTCGAGCTACTGGAGGATGGACCATTCTGGTTTGTGGTCACAGGTGGCTTCAGCATGAGGGGGGCTGTGGTGTGCATGATTACCTCATTGGGACTGATTCATGTAGCTTTCTGAAGCTTGAACTGAGACATGGTCCATGTGGTTTTGGTTGCGCTAGGCCAGTCACGCTGGATCAATATTACAGGTTACTGTGGCAATACCGGGGCCTTGGATTATGCGGAGTAAGTCGAGTCGGCATCTGGCTTGGCACAAAGTCTGGGACTGCAAGCACACCTTACTTACTCGGTGAGGCTTGCTTACCTTGCCCACCTGACTCGTAACCTGTTTCTCCAACTGTAGAGGTGATTGGGTACCACTGGTGCTGGCCCCAAGCCCTGGTGTCTTACTGCTGGTGTCGACTGATGAAATACTGGGTTCTGCTCTAGGCAGGCTGGCTGCTTGTTGGCATGTGGTGTGAGTTGGAAATAGACCTCTTGAATAAAAACACATGGGTAGGGAACAATACGTACTTATTACGTCGTAATAAACAAGGTGGTACGTACTATCTCCTGCAAAGCAAAACGTGGTCAGAAGTAACCTACAGTAAAACAGGTGGAGGTGACCTGCTCCTTAACTAACTTGGTATAGATTAACTTCAACTGCAATAAAAACAACTCAGTCACAGCTACTCTACCTCAGGATGTCTCAGAGACTTTAATGGCAGTTGCTTCTACCAGAAAGTAGTGGCTGTTGTCAAACCACGAGGAAAAACAGCAGAGAGTGTGGTATTGGTGTCTGCAGGCTTACTGTTGAAGAGCTGGTGGTAGATGCTGCAAACATTTAGAGCTGGTGGTAAGCATTGATGGCAGCCTCTGTGGCTGTTGCTGCTGGCTGGTTGTAGGAGCCACTGGAACTCCTGGTGGTTGTTGAGAGAAGCCTCTGGAGATTCTGGCTGTTGGTGGTGGCAGCCTCTTGAGCTGCTGGTAGGCATGGCTGAAGCCTCTGGAGTTCTTGGAGAAGGTGATGAGAGACTAATGTTCAGTAGAGAGCCCCAGCACACGAATTGTTCAGGCGAGCTACTGGAGAAGATAACTCCAGTTTTCGGCTGTGCACAGTCTTTTAAAGCACTTGATCAGGTCTAAGCCGGGCTGGAATAGGAGGTGTGACGTCGCCTCGTGACGTCCCTCTAGTGCGAGGCCGGGTGTGTAACTCCCTCTCTGCTCAGCACTCCGCTTCATGGCAGGTGACAATTTGGTGACTCTCGTGGCGTTGTGGTGGGTGCGTTTCTTGGCCTCTTGCGTAACGTCTCATTCACGTGTCTAGAATCGCCATCCAAAATATTGGCAATCTAAATGGCACTTGTGAATGGCGTTGCCAGATTTGACCCTTCCTCGGGTTACATAGAAATATATGAGGTGGATGAGTCGTAATCAATTAATACTGGAAAGAAGTACGCATTAGCACTTTCCAGGAAGGTGGACCTAGCCTGTCTGATATCCTGAACTAACATTCCTTGTATTATTCTTGTGGAGCCACATGAAGAGTTTAACTTATGTGATATCAGTTGACACATGAGAGGACCTCTTGGAAAATATAATAACTGCTTGCTATATGATCCGGCAATACTGCCTTGTGCCAAGGAGCATAACATTTGATGTTATAATGTTGCAATGCATGCATTAATGTAGGTTGTAGCATTGTATTATATAATAGCTTATATGTTCTGGAATTATTTAAATTTTTCTATATATTTGTGTAACAGATAGTAATACATATAATATTTAGAAGATCGTGGCAATAATAATTTGTTTGTATTTTGTGTATGTTTGTTTTTCTAAATTGATGATTTTATTTCAGTCATTGCATCAGTAGTAACATAGTCATACAATGACACTTCAACTTTTCTCTGTGTTAGGAAACTAGACACGTAGCCGCCGTATTGCACCACCTGATGCAATGAGTGTACTGAGCTCAGAGTTGGCCGACCTGACCACCTGCGCGCATGTAATCCTATTATTTCTATAGCCACATCAGAGTTCATGGGTTAATTTTAGACATTACGGTATTTTGCGAAGCCACAATTAGACCATGTTTACCTGCTGAAACATTCTGTGACTATAAATAGGATGAAGGTGACTTTCCCTTGTCACAGTTTCTTAGTTATTATAGTTTATTCATCATTTGTTAGCCAAATAGTATTCGGCAAGTGACCATTTCACTCACACCGACAAGTGCCCGTTACTTCAACTTTCTGTCTTCATTTCAAAATTTTTTATAGTATATTAAATTAATTTCCCGATGGTGCGAGGAGTCATTAGGGTGCCGGGAGAGAAAACTAGTGATTCTCTCCCATCTTTGTAATTATCGAGTCTCAAATTTAGAAGTTTTGTTTTGTGAAGGCAGCCAATCTGTCTCTTGAATTTCTTTACCTGCTGCAAGTGTAATTGTTTTGCCGATAATTTTGAAGAGACTGCAATAAACTTTCAGTGAAAAGTATAAATCACTCTTTTATTTATTTTTTGTTATTAATCAACGAACCTTTCAACTTTTCATTTATTCAGAATCTCAAACTCTCACTGAGCTACTTTCGAGCTAATGTTTGCTGTAGACTCCAACGAGCACGTAAAGTAAATATTACAAGGTGGGTGTTAATTTGAGCACATGTTATAAATTGACTTTGACAACCTGATCAACTTAGGAATGGTGTGTCATGTAATAAACATATCAAACTTTGAATAAATAAAACAACTCTACCCTCCTTTACTGTGAGGGGGCTGATATTTATTGCAAATTGAAGGGGTTATAGTGTTACAACAAGGAAATATTTTTGTATACTTGGAAATGGTGATTACTATAGCTCATAATTTTAGCAAATACTCGGGATACAACATTTCTGGTATTGTGAGAATAGCAACCCATATTTCGTGTCAGACCAGAGATGTTATTAAAAATTAATTATGTTTTCAGAAGTTTATGATATTTGTACTGATACAGGATGAATATTGTTTCTTTTTCATATCTAATAATTTCTGATATTTTTAAGTACATGTTCAATTTTCCCATTTTTGAGGATGAATAACATTATTAATAATCACTTTAGGCCACTAGTTGAATATAGTAGAACCGTAACTTCACAAAATCATATTTTATGAATATAACAATTTTACAAAATTATTCCTTGAAAACCGGCAGAAAAAATACTGAAAACTTAATTTAAAAGGATGAGAAAGCTTCTGAAAAAATACCAATCACAAGACGAATAAATTAAAAATACTTTTTCTAGCCCACAGCAATAAAATATAGGCATTACAATGCCTCTTTTTATTAATTGGTATACCACAATAAGAAAAAAACTGTGAAGTTATGTTTAAAACTACAGTTTGAAGAAGATAAAGATGCCACCCACCCCTACCCCTTGCATGGTAGTCGTCCTGTTATACATGATAGAACAAAGTCATTATTTGTTATCTCCCATACTACTCTCCCCTCTACTCCTTCCCTTTCCTCTCTATAATGGAATTCCTACACTTAAATACTGTCCACATAGTAACAGAAAGAGCCAATAATAGCATTATGAACATATCATGCGTTTAACCCCTAATAACATCATTCCTTTCATTTTCTTCATATTGTAAACATGGCGTTTATGTTATAATTCATCTTTGCTAGTTTGTTTGTGGTGTTGGCTTTTAGATATGTGTTATGATAGTGCTGTTATAACTTTAATTTGGCTTTGTTTTTAAATTTCAAGTTAGGATTGTTTTTTTTTTAACAGACTGTCTGTCTTGTTTTTTTAGGAGCCTACTTTGTGCTTGTGACTTACTGACGACCTGTTCACATACAATATGTGGGTAGTTACACTTGTATGTGTTTATAATTTACAGAACAGAAAATTGAGTTTACGTTGCCTGTAAAATATCATTTAAGAAACATTTTATGCCCAAAGAAAAGTTTCAAGTTCTCAATTTAGATCATGAGATAATTTTTTGGACAAGAAAATGACTAAACCTGGTATATTCAGAAGAAGTTTTGGATACTAAATTTTCTATAGAGAAACTTTATAGCTGTCTTTGGACAGGCATCATTCGTTTATCTTTATTAGTGTACTATAACATTATATGTTCGCCGCTTAAAGTCACACTGAGTTTAGTTTCAGATGGAAAGACTGCATGTCCATTGACTGCCTTGCACGTAGAGGTGATGAGGAAAGTGATGAGTGAGCAAGAGTATGCCTGATAGTCCCCATGTTCCAAGACTTTAAAGGAGCAAAAACAGTTGCAGGTGGGCGGAACATTTAAAGACAACATCATGGAATGCCACACACAATTTGTCAGTGCAGTGGACATGATTTACTGCTCAAATTTACACGACACTGTGTTTAAGCCTATTTTTCATCATCAACAGGATAGGATGTTAAACGTAATCTTCTAGGTTATTATATCATGAGGATATCAGGAAATTGAAATAAATTTCTATATTTTTAATAAAACCACTGATTATCCTATGAGAAGCCACTGAAAATGGAAACTGGCCTTGCTGAAAAATACAAAATGCTGTCTTTAAACATTATTTTTGGTGTTCATAAATGGTAATACATAAACTTTTAGGGTATTAATTTATTTAAAATACATCTGAATACTGAAATAAATATGTGTATATATAATATTATATATACACAGTCAAATCACATTATTATGATCACCTGCTACAAGTGCTATCTGTAGCACATAGCCCGTGACTTATGGCCCGTAATGTAGGCTGGTGAACCGGTTATATAATTAGACATACAGGCTGACTATACATATTGCGCTACCTGCTGTCATGGGTACGGGAAGCAATTTAACCGAGTTACAAAATGGGATGATCATCTGCATTTGGGCCAAGGGAGGCAGTATCTCGAAAACAGCAACATTTGTCAACTTTTCATGTGCCTCTGCGGAAAAGGTGTATTGTGAGTGGATTAATGGTACCAGTGGGGATAACTATCGTGGAAATTACGGAGCTCTACGCACCACTGATATCCGAGGTGAACGTCGATTACGATGGTGCGTGAAGGCCAATCAACAGGCTGCAATGGGGCAGCTCACTGTCCAAATGAACCAGGGGGCATCCAGACACGTGTCTACCGCGCGAGTTCAGCGAACCCTTCTGCAAATGGGGCTCCAGAGTAAACAGAAGATGACTGCACCCATGCTAACACAGGTGCATCAACAAAAATGACTGGATTAGCTCAACAGTATGGCGACTGGACCACTGCTGATTGGCTACAGGTAGCCTTCTCCGACTAGTTACATTTTCAGCTGCATACAATGGATGGGTGTCAGTATGTCCGGCAAGAAAAGTAGGAGAACTAAAACCCTGCATCTATTGCTGGACAAACACAAGGCAGTGGGGGCAGTGTTATGGTGAATGTTCTCTTGGTATTCTCTAGGTCCCATGGTCCATGTGGAAGGCACTCTTGATCAATTTGGTTAAGAAACAATTCTCTGCGATCACATCCCCCGTACATGATGATTGTCTTTCCTCGGGGGATGGGATCTTCCAGCACAATAATGTGACTTGGCTATAAGTGTCCGCATATGGCTGGAAGACCACAATCAAGACTTCAAAGCTCTTCCCTGGCCTCCAAACAGCATCAATCTCAATCCCATTGAATATCTCTGGGACCACCTCGATCATTGTGTTTGCCATATGTATCCTCTGCCACGCACCCTTCAACAGTTGTGGAATGCACTGCAGACAGCATGACTCCAGATACCCGTGGGGACCTATCAGCACCTGACTGAGTCACTGCCAGCTCATCTAGCTGCTGTCCATGCAGCGAAGGGCGGTTACTCTGGATACTAGCAGGTGGTCATAATAATGTGATTTGACTGTGTATTATACATATATATCCTCTGATTTTCTGAAAAAAATAATTGAAAATGGACTTTGCAGTTGCCAAAAGTTATGCAGTGCTCAATGTTAAGATTTGTTTCATGACCAAGATGAGCTGTATAGAGTCCACTCACAGTTTCTTTGCAGCTTCTGAAACAAACCTTTGAAAAATCACGCCAAGAGTAACATGTTTACCTAATTTTTAAATAACTTATATGCCATTAATAATTAACACTGTGATTTAAAGTATAATATTTTTGATTAACTGAAACTTTAACTTATTTGTCTCATATAAATTAGAATATTTATTTGGTAATCAATATGAATTACAAACAGTGAGAACACTGATGTGTTAGCAACTGGTCATAAGAAATTATTCATAGTTAAAATGCTGTCACAACTAAGTTTTCTGTATGTTAATAGTAAATTACATGTTCACAAATGAAAAAAATTTTCATGTAGCACTGATGGAAACATATTTCTATGGTAGTTTTAATCAGTGCAAATATGGTGCATACACCCTAGTAACCTGGTGTTTTTTTTACACCCACGGACTAAACTTGAGGTGAATTGGAGCTTGCCACTTATAGTATTTAATTGTAAGGTTTGCAGTGCTGGTAAAACACAAAGGTTGAATTTGTGATTTAAAACGGAAACAAGATTTTAATGTGTGAATATGTAGATGGAATGGTGGAACGATTACAAAATGGAAGCTGCTTGCTGAAACAAGTGTTAAATTTTCTTCCTGTAAAGTCTAAGTTATCAAATTAAATTTGTACGCATTGTTTCTTTCCAACCTACCTAGACAAGTTAGCAGGTTGAAATGTGTGTGTGTGCGAGAGACTGTGTCTGAGAATGAGTATGTGTGCAAGTGTGTGTGCACATGTGTGTGCACATGCATGCACTAGCATATGGCCATGCAAGATGGTTTTAACCATAAATGGTTTTTATGAGAAAATTTTAGTTACTCTAAAGTCACACTTGTTTATTTTATCACAACTTTGTAACTATACCCAAGGTGTTTGAAACACAATTGTGTAATATGCATATGTTTATGTAAATTTAATGTTTGCCACAGTTTCAATAAATTGCTAAAGCAGAGCTACAAATTTTTAAATAAATTATTAAATAAGCCTAGTAAAAACTAAGTATGGAAAAAATATTGGTGGGGTAAAAGTTACAGTAGGCCTATTTGTGTGCATGTTCATCACTATCTGTAAGGTTGCTGCTATGTACAAAAAATAAGTGACAAAGGTTGTGTGCTTGAGTTTACTGCCTTTTAGTTGAACTGGATGATCATTCATTTCAGAATTTATTTTAATAAAGGCCATTCATTTAATCAAAAAAATCCAATACATATTAATAACAAGAAGACCATAAGTACTATAATCATTAAAGATTTTGTTAAAAAGTCATAAATCTGACCTAAATACAGTAATAGGCTTAAATTATGAACATCTATATGTATTGTTTTTTTAATACGCCAGCATTATTTCAACAGCTGAAAACAATTAAAAAAAAAAAAAAACATTTGGCAGTTGAAACGTAACAAGTCACATTGCAGTGTTTATATGTTTTCATGTAGCAGAAGGATATGTAACTGATATCCAAAAGTATAACTTTAGCAGAACTTCAGAAACATATGAAGAAACAGTGAATGGCCTATACAAATACTTTTATAGAGTGTCATTTAATTTGGAATATATTTTCCTTTTGAATAAAATTTATATTTCTTTTGAAATAACACACTTTTCACCAAAGATGACAAAATGTAGACTTCACACAAAAAAATACTTTTACTGCAATGTTTACTTTAGAGGGAGTCAAATTCAGAGTCCCAGTAATTCAAAAATTAGACAAAAGATTCTTCACCACAAAAATGACTGGGATACTGGCACTTGAAGTGTAATATAATTGACACCAATAAAAAGATATCAATGACAGAACAATCTGAAAACGAAATAACAGAAAAATTCATAGAACAAAAGTATATATTCTTCAGTGTTTAAAATAAGGAAGGAAGAAAAAAAAAAGTATATACTAATTAAATTGATTCCTAAGCTTTACAAGCATAATTTAGTATTACAAAATTCAGAATTAAAATATTACTTAATTGGTACAAATCGTACCCTCTCAAACCACAACAGTAAACAAGCGAAAGGATCTACCCTGATAATCCTAAGTTTTCCTTTTCATTTTTACAATTTACAGTTCAAGTAAATTTCTTTAAACTGTAAGATAATAAATACTTGACTCAATCTAACATATTATAGCACTAGTCATACAAAAATTATAAAATGAATTAAGTTATATGCTTACTTGCTTTCTGTATGGTGTAATGAAATATTCCCAATACTGCACTAGACTGCACTTAGTGTACACTAACCAAGTGCCTCATGTTAAAAATATTCTGAAGAATATTAACTAAACAAAATATACAAAGCCACACAGATAAGCCAAAAAATGTTAAGTGCAACACGGATAAACAAGTAAATACTGTACATTAATTTGATTAAAATATAATAAAAACCATTCTGCTATCGTTAAAAAATTGAAAAATTGCACAACTGTGTATTTCCTATGTTCCAGGTGTTAAACAAATTTTCAATTTCCCTGGGTTTTCTTTCTTTTTCAGTTTTTTGAGAACCCTGCGCACATGCATGCACGCACGCACACACAAACACACCATGATTTAAATACAGATTTTCATCCTGGAGATTGTTACACACAAGAACATGCTGTATTGCAAATTTGGGAAAACTCACAACAAATAAAAAGCCCATTCACTTATATTAGAAAATATTTATTGGTTCATAATAAAATTAATTATTTTAGTTTGTGTCTAAAATTGAGAGTTTATGGGTTCTCGACTTCCTGTGGAAGGTTAAGGGGTAGCTTTTCTATCTCGCACTCCAGTCAACAGTGGTCCAGTTAAGGGTTAACGGGAAGTCAATGTCACCTTGTAAGGAAGAAAGGGGTGACAAATGAATAAATGGTGAACACTGATTCTACTCCTATTATATTAAGGGGTTCCCCTCAAGGTACTGAGTACTGGTATTTCCTGTCCGAGTCGTGGATCTTCCCACTCTGGGAGATACGGGATGACACCTCTGTGATCGGGAACCCTTAAGGGGAGAGGGAGAATCATACCCCAGGGACAGTAGGATTGAACATGACTCCCTTCCCGAGAGTTTAATCTGGCTGACTGTGAAAGTTGCCAAGAAGTGTGACACCATTTAAAACAAGTTAATTTAAGGGGGAATTTAAAACTGTTAACGAACTGATTCTAAATCTATTTGGAGGAATCAGAGTTAGGTTTCCACCTATAGGGCTTGGCCAAGTCGGCTTACGAATGGGGACAAAGTTTGATTCTACTAACACTACTTTAAGGGAGTTGTTAGTCTTGGTGATATGTGAATGTGAATAGTTTTCGCAGTGGCTGTGCGAATCTTGCGCATGACGATGGGATCCTGCACTGGTAAAGAGAGGTGAGTAGAAGTTCTAGGGTTTGGTACTGACAAAGGGGGAACTGGGGCGTCAATGTAATCAATGTTTAACAGGGCCAATCAATGCTGAGTAAGGAGTCGCCACCTTGCCTTACTGCTTCAAGTGGAAGTGGTACTCGTTAATTAAATTCAGAGTTGGTCCAAATAATAGATCAGTGATATTATCAGCAACTGGAGTGTCACTAGTGGTTGGAGGAAATGTAGGTTGATTTAAGGATGCTAATTCTCTCTGTAAGTCTCATCAAGCTAATCGACGAATTTGGTTAGCTTTTCTTTTTGGTGGTGTAAGGCATCTCACTAAACTAGTACCAAAGGTGTAAGAGCTTACTCTCCTGAACACCAGGTAATTAACCAAGTCCTCCTAGGTGCAAATTTTATTACAGACAAGGACTGAGGTAATGGATATGTATATGACATGGGGTCCCGGGTTTGTATCCCGCTGTAGGCCAATCAAGCTGGAGCATTTCTTGAGTATGCATGGTCTTATGCAGATGGTGGAATACTATCCCAAACTTTTAAGGCTGAGTATAATCAAGAACTTCTAGCTCGACTGTACCTAGCAGTCGGAGAGCTTTGATCAGAATTTTGTTAAGGTTCTATATTTTGTAGTGTATGCTCTCAATTCACCAGGGAATACAAGCCGTCCTAGGTCCAGTCTTGATTGCAGTTTGGGACCGAGGTAATGGATGATTGTATATCCTGAAGTACTGCATGCGAATCCTACTGGAGGTCAGATGCCCGGGACGGTGTCCTGGGTATTATCTCGGCCTTTCCAAGCTGGGGATATACTACATTTTTCGGCTCGTCGGTACCTTCCAGTAGGCATTTGCATGAGCTTTTAGAGCCAACAATGTTCTTACCATTTATTACTGTGATTGTGGGGTTGAAAAAGTAAGTCAACCAGGGTTACAAGATCACAAGTACACATTTTATTTATATATATTGGAAAGTACAGAGGGATACGTTGCTTTGTACAGAGTAGAGTTAAGTTATGGTAGGTGTAGGCAACCTGCCTGTGAATACAATCACAAAAGTAACTAATTCAATCATGAAAATTTACCTGATTCATAATGAGAGGGGAGGGGGGTCCAGAAGGGACGTGGGCATCACCTGCTACCACGGAGTTTGAAAGGATAAGACTTTTGGGGTAATGAGCATTTGGGGATGTCAAGATACCTCTGGATGCTGCTGCGAATTCATCCTCCGGAGATAGCTGGAGTCGTCGCGGCTGGCCGCATCATGGTGGGCGGCATCAGAGACAGTCCCGAGTACTGCCCCAGAGACTTCACTGAGGTGACCTTGGCACTGGTGGCCTAATGGTTATGAGCCCTAAATCAGATCTGCTCGAGTTTTTGTAGACTGCGAGGTCAGGGTGACAGCCACTTCCCCTGCTGGTGGCCTCAGTCTCGTACAAGCTGGATGGCCGGCGACTGTGTCAAGTTGTGGATTGGCTCCTTTTTATATATGAAAAATTATGGCTTGTAGGCTGTCAGAGCGGTACCCTGGTTGCTAACCTCCCTTCACTGAGGTAGTTTTAATTATGCCTGTGGGCCGCACCACCCATTTCTTATCTCCTCTATGGAGGCTGTTGGACATATCTATCGCCTCTCCACGAGGTGCGGGCAGCAGTGGCGACCTTGTAGGCTTTGTGCTGTCCTACTGTAGCGACCCTTGAAACTTGCTTCTCTGGTATCGGCGTGTTGAGGCTCGGCGAACATTAAAAATTCTCAGACAGGTAAATGGACGACTGCATATCGCCTTTGGGTAGACAGCACAATTTCAAATAGTCACTACGTGTCTGTAATTGCTCTCCAGGTTGGGAGCAATCCTATAGGCATGTGATTAATTGCACTGCCACGGCATGACTTACCTGCATGAGTGTAGTGATTCAATGATGGGGCGAAGCCATAATGTAGTGTACACATGTCCAATGTGCAGAAATGTGACATGTGTCGATGTACAACAGTAAAATATCATAAACTTTAATGACCACTATTATATTAAAGTACTGATAATATTAAAACTTTTGGCAAATTTCCTCCATTGCTGTTTTATATCATTTCTCTTAAGTTTTGTAAAATAAACACCATCCTATTATTTCAACAAAGCACTATGTTTATGAAACTCAAAATATAAATGCTTACCTACATGCAAAAGTAAGCTTACATAACCAGGACAACGTTTTAAAATATGTTTAATTATTCTGATAATTAAAGCTATATAGATTTTCTTGATTATTTACTTTTACTGAACTACAGCTGAAGTACAAAAATAATACAAATGTACAAGAACCAATCATAAATTAATTTTTCTACTGTCAGCAGTCAAGGCACTGATTCACCAACCCAAAGAGATAACGGCTTATACCACAGACCCTTACTTATTTCTGAGGTACATTAAACAAGGATTATAAATTTTATACTTTATCAAATATTTTTCTTTATTGTGTAATTTTGTGAAATCATTCATTCTAAAATTTAGTGCATGGAAACAAAAACAACAGATCACTTCAATTGTCTGATAACACAGTAAATTTTAGTTCTATCGTTTAATTAAAAAATAGGCTCTTTTTTATTCTGACCTAAAACCTCACTGTTTAATAATATTGATATATAAATGAATTATAATTTCTTCAAAACGATGAGCCCTTTGCACCACTGATAGCAAAGAAATACTAGCTTATCCAAAAGTAATACATAGTGTAAAACTGAAGATCTGTATAGATAGTATCAAAAGTAATGGAGCAGTTATGGACTGAAATTAAAGAGTTTGGCAGTATCTTGCCTGGCCATGGTAACTACTACCACCAATGATGATTCTGGCACCTTGCTAACCAGATGTCGGCTTCAAAGGAAGAGAAGGTATTTGGCATGAGCAAATTTGCATGAATAGGTCTGTTGTGACAGTGCAGAAAAAATTTAATTCAAATACAATAAGCATTCACCATATAGTAACTGCATTATAGATTGGGTGGGACAGTCAAAACCACTGGTTGGTTATGCATCAGAAAATATACAAACCACCGACAAAGTTTGACCAAGACAGTGTGCATTGCTTAAATGTATGCAAGGAAATGGAAGAAACTAATGATAATGGCTATTTTGGTACTGCAGGTATCCTAGCACATATTATATATATATATATAACTCTGCCACTGAAATGCAGGTCTGGTTAACAGATGATAAATTGGCTTTAAGTAATAAAGCCACTTTACACTTCAACAGGAATTGTCAACAGCTATATCAAGGTCTCAGACACAGAAAACCCACATGCCATAGTGCAGCATAAGAAAGACGAGCCAAAAATTAGCATGTTTTGTGCAATGAGCAGAGGCTAGGCCTAAGAGAATATAACAAAATGGCTTATGTGTTAGCTAGAGAAAGATATCCACATAATCTTTTCATTGAATGGAATTTCACATTTCCATCAGGATGTTTGCCAATATCTAAATACTGCCTGAAATGTTGGATCGGTTGTGTTAAAAATGAGGGTTTGAAGATTTCGCTCATGCCTTCATTGTCACTTGGTTTAACGCACTGTAACTTCTTTATGTAGGGTTATGGCATGATGCTATATATCCCCACTCCCAAAGCACCTGAATGAGTTGGCCTAGTGCAACTCTGCTATAGTGAAACTTATAATATGCTGGGTCACGTCTTGGACAAAAGGATGCATATAAAATATTATTAGTGTAATACATTTTGAATAACTCTACACTTTTCTGTGACAAAATGTAACATACTGCAATTGTAAGTTATCAAAGCTATTTTTGAGTGTGCTGCAAAGGAAAGTTTTGTGATTTCCAATGTTCTTCACACAAAAAAAATTATTTCCATTTTTTAAACACCCCATATCTAATTAATAAACACAAAAACCACTTCCAATAATTTTTTAAATAATATTATATTATTAATTCCATTTGTATATTTCAAGCAGTGACATAAATTGCTAGAGAAACATATTACAAAAACTTTAGTACACTTCTAAAATTATACTTACATCAATAATCTAACAGGATTTTAATAATGGTTAAAAAAAATAAGAAGCATGAATGTGAATTAAAGAAAAAACAAACCAGCATCTGTTGCCCTTATAATCAACTCATACTGTCCATTAGGCGTGTCACCCGCATGTGCAGGCAAATTCAATATCAGTTCTCCACTGACTGGTTCAACAAAAAATATGTTTTCAGCATTCACTGACTTTATGCTATAGAAAATCTTATTTCCACCTTGGTCTGGACCATCAGCATCAGCAGCCTGTAATTACCAAGAAAAATTATTCAGTATAAATAAACATCACAGTAAAACTCAAAAGGGAACCAGTGTAATGCATAACAGTATTGTGCCTACTTAATTTTTTAAGCATTACACCATTAGGTTCTCTGCATCTAGGCAATTATTAGTGCCCTTAGGCACTACACCATTAGGCTCTACACTATTAGGCAAAACTCAAGCTATCACCTAAATTGTGTGATTTTAATTGAATAAATTTGATACTAGAAGGCAGAAATAGTAATTGTAAGAAACATATGGTGCATGTTGTTGCTATAATCAAATATACAAATACACTGCTGGTAAAGTAATAATCTCAGCGTTTCACTTTAGTGCAACAGAAGTGGCTGGAAACTAAATAGTACCAGCATGAGCCGCATTATATTGCCACATTGGATCCACTGTTAGTTCCCCACACTTAAGTAGATGTAAAATGAGAGATGAACCACTTTGTTTGACTTTTCCTTTATAATCTTTTTTAACAAGAAAGACAAAATTAACTTTAAATTACACTCTGCACTTACTTGAAAATTCTGTTATCACTATTACCATTTTACCAATATAAAAATGACTAATCAGAAAAAAAGGGTTATCATAATTTCAAGGTTTCTCATAAGTAATATTTCATTTCTTACCGTGAAACTTTGCTTCTTAGGTAACTCATCTGTAACTGTTCTCTTCAATGGTTTTCCTTTTGGATTTTACCAGATGGTTCTAAATATTTTAGTTAACTGTTTTTAATGTATATCATGTTTATCAGGTTAGCAATTAGACAATGGATGCCATACAACACAGAAGAAAGCTCTTGCAACAATCAGCCAACCACTTGGTCTCAAGAAATTATTTTTTTTACATATTTATATGTGGTCACAGGCAATCAGCATTTAATGATAGCGTTGTTTATGGCCAGCACTATGAATATTTATTTTAGCCACTCATTACCAACAATAATATCACCCGTAAAGGTGGCAATGAAATGCAAGCTGTTATACAGAAACTGTTATAACAGTGCATCAAAATAATGAGTGTGCAACAATTAAGTGCAATTTTTATTCAAGTTGGTTTTCTGTGTACGGTTTCATTTTGTATTCATGTTCCTAATACCAGAAAGCCTCTAGAATTTTATAATCAGCAAGCTAGCCATTTATAAAATTTGATTATCAGGACTTTTTGTGATTATTTATAATCCATCTGGTATGCTGCCTGTGGCAGCTTGAAACACCTGCTGCTGAGCTACCACAGAAGTCCTTCAAGCTAATTTGTAGTTCTGGCACCAAAAACATCTTGTTTCAGTGTTAGCATAGTACCGTAAAAAAACAGAATGTTGATAGAGTGTGAAAAGATATGGGGATTATATATATCCAAGTGCACAAGTAGAAAAAGGGAAGCTGAAAACATCTTTTGAACTTCTGGGAAAAGTTGGGGATGTAAAACCAAAATTTACTTGGTTTTTAACATAATATTGGCCTGAATCTTACAACTTAAATTTTTGCACTTAATTATGGATACTGAATAAATTTTTAAATTGAAATCAAAAGAAAGAATTCTGTAACCCTTCAAAGAAATACAGTCTATTAGTTTCTGCATTTTGCTGGGAGGCCAATCTAAAAATGGCATACATGTCGGCAGCCAGCAAAGATGGAAACTCTAAATCTTGTGCTCTGAGGATGCCTAGCAATGGAAGTTCCATCATTTGCTATAATGTACATCATTCCTGAATGTTCTGAAATACAATACATTGTTTCTTGTCTTGCATGCATATGCTGATCAACTCAGATGTGACATAATTTTTTTTATTGGATTTTTATATTGTGCTTCACAAATTGCAAAGAAAATTTCTCTTTTTTAAATCACGTAGTTATTTCAAAATTAAAAAATGGGTTGAAATCACTGAAAATTAACTATACCATCTTGTGAAAATAATGCG
Source organism: Dryococelus australis (assembly GCA_029891345.1). Taxonomy (NCBI): domain Eukaryota; kingdom Metazoa; phylum Arthropoda; class Insecta; order Phasmatodea; family Phasmatidae; genus Dryococelus; species Dryococelus australis. Next base: position 244,624,152 of record CM057009.1, read on the forward strand.
TTGCTTTTGAATAATGTAAGTAACTACTGTTTGTACTGTTTATTTACATCAAAGTAATATTATATATCTTGAAACCAATAAACAGCAAGTTTGGACTTCTAAAGTATAAATTAATGTATCAAAAAAAGAGTCTTCAAATTTTTTTTCAACACTTTACAGATTACGAAGAACATTTTAGTACCATAAAAATTAAATAGTTTGTATATTAGTAGTGTAACAGATGTAAGGTTTTGACTCACTGTAGCATTACCACAAATCCAAACTATTTTCAAGATACCATCATCGCATTAGGGAATTACAAATTTAAGCATCTTCTTGCAAATTAATTTCTAATTCGAACCAGAATATATAAAAAATCTAACTGATAAATTATGTAAATGTTTAGAATTTCAAGTATTTTATTTTTTGGTCTTTGAGTAATGATGCTGTTATAAATTAAGATGCACTGAAAAATGTTTCATGGATGTATTAATTAACAATAATTTCTTTCTTTGAGACAGGTGATAATCACACCTTACTCCAACCAAATAAGACCTGTGATGTCGAATAATGCTGAGGGTAGAAAAGACATTTTTTCCTGAACAAAAAATAAACATGTATCAGTTCAACCCAACCATTTTCCTGTAATTTATATCCGAATGATAGCCAGGTGTTTCAAGCTCACTACACAATACTCTAATCCCCAAATTTTCTGTCCATAATGATTGAACTTTAAACTTGAACTAACATATGGCTTGATTGTACAGAGGCTTTCCTAACTAAAGTGGGTCCCGAACTACTTGGTAACCAAATTGTTGATTACATTCTTACTCATGCCATGTGTGAGTATTGAACAATTAGAAGTCCAGCCTTGCTACATGAGCATAACATCTTAGATATAGTGGACACAATAGTTCTGTGCATCTGTAATCATAGCTAGCTATGACTACAATATATTTTTTAATATTGCCTCCTTTGCCCTAATTTCCACACCGGTGAAGGCTTACCTACAAGAGATCACATAAAACAAATGTTAAACATTATTACTAAATTGTGGTAACTAATATAGGCAGAAATGTGTACAAAATCATGGCTGTAATGAAACTGCAATCTCTTTTGGCTTTCAGGATGAAAAGAGAAACAATTTAGCATAAAAACATTGATGAAAATTTGCAGGATAACTCCAACATTATGATCACAGAAAACCACAAAATCGAAAAAGGTGACAATGAACAGCTTAACACTTGTATAAAGCAAATAAACCCTCTTGAGCTCATACTGCCATACACTAAGAAGTTCTCTGAAGAAATACCAAGACTTAAGGTAGATGAACGCCAAGTTGTTCTTTTTTTTGTTGCAAGTCTTCAAGCACTTTGACTTCCACAGTCCAGTAGGTTGTGGTTTTTAAAATATGTGCATTGTACATGGGAAGATATATGGATTAATAAACTGTTTTGACATCACTATGTCTTTAAAATCAGACACACACGTGGAATATCATGATGGAAGCTACAATGAAACATTTGCAGGGTGATCAATTCCAGCATTATAACTTCGTAACTAATAACGAGATTGAAATAAATACACTCTCTTTCAAATGGGTATATGACTATGATGCAAGCGTAACCTTGAGTTGGCACAGCGCATGTGTGAGACACAGGTAGGGACCCACTCTGAATGGAAGTTTTTTTTTTACGTAGACAATTGTTTCTGGGCTCTATTTCTCCAGACGTTGATACACTAGCATGTTGATTTTGGTGCAGTTAGGGCCCAGATGAAAAATGATCATCTTTATCTATTGATTTAGGTAAAATATCCATTTTGTTATATTTGTTTCATTTCCTTATCCCAAAGAAAATACAGTAAACTCTCTATTATTTATGTTAACTGAGTCTGCAAAATGGCCAAATATTCCAATTATGGCCAAAATCTAAATAATCCAATTAATTAATTAAATTGTTTCTTAACTTCAAACTAATTTGCAACACATGCCTGACAGTAAATGATCACACTTACATTGCACTATCAGGAAAAATAAATATTTTAGGTGAGGAACAAGAGCAATATGGCAGGCCAACATAAAATAAGCAAGCACATTTTATCAAACATATCTGTAGGTACGTACCTAGCCAATTCACTTATCCAGTCAAGGCTTCACACACACACTCGCTATAAACAGAAGGTCCCGTCACCTTTAGACTTTGTGTGCATAATCATTTAACATGAAATCCAAAGTTAATTTTAACGGAATTTTTATCATCTGAATAAGGTTTATGGTTCAAAATGTTCACCACCACCATATGGCAAATGTGAGACAAGATGAGTGTAACAAAACTTAAATATTTAGGGTAATTTATGAAACACTAGATATTATTTGTTGTCTAACTTGTTACACTTTGGAACGTCAAGTTGCCCAACTAGGATGTTTATAACGCTATTTATAAATCCCTTTAAAAAAAACTGTATAATTATATACCATTGTGTGAATAATGTTAATGATAAATATTGCTAACCATGCGGTTCCATAGTTTTAAATCTAATAATACACATTTGTTGCCCAATTATGGTTTCCTGGTTAATATAAGCAAATTTAAATAATATGTGTCCGTCAAAAGGCTACTTACAATTATTTTATTAGTGTACCTTGATTTCAAAAAGACATTCAATCAATACCCTATATTAAAAATTATTTATCTTGACACACCTGGACTGTCTGACCTATTATAACTGCTTTGTAAGCTTTTATAATACCTTCATGGTCCAATGAAATTTGTTTTACATACATGTAACTTACAAGCACTCCATAGTGAGCGACATATCTCTGCGGCATTCATAAAGAATACTTGTGTGGGTGATTTGGTTATTCTTGAAAACCAAGTGTGTGTGTGTGTGTACTTATGTAAATTATATGTAGTTGATAGAAACGAGGTGTGGGGTGAATGCATGCAAGCCAGGTTTACATATCTGCACTATGGACATCCCTAAGTATGCCCATACATTTGTTTACCTGAGACGGCTATAAGGGAATGAGGGAGGAGGGAAAACCACCCTTCCTGGAAGTCATGTGCTCGTCCATGACTAGTGTCCTGCAAAATGCTGGGCACAGCGAAATGCGGTTTTACTACGGACCAGGTTGCACACCGCCAGGGAGTGTCAAACTCCCGGTCAACTATTTAGTTGGCACAAAGTAAGGCCTTATGGCCTAACCACACTGACACCCAATCCATGAGAATAATTGGATTAGGGGAAGCAGGCCCCTACTCGTTAAACTTTAAGCATTATTGTTGGCTACTATAAATGTAAAATGTTTTCTAGTCCAGCCAAAAAGAAATGGAAATTTAGGTGTCCCTGCCCATGAGTATTCCTTAACTTAACAGCTGGATATAAATACAGTAGAACCTCTCTATTACGACCCCTCATGGTGCTTGAGAATAGGGCCGTAATAAAAATTTTGGGCCAATTTTGACCCCCCCCCCCCCCCCCCCTTCGCCCACCCCGCCCCCCTCGCCAATAAACCATCTAACTAGGCATGTTTTGCATGAAATCAATGTTCAATCATCTCTAGCGCATAAAAAAAACAACACTTTTCAAATTAAATATAAATATGTATATATTAATAGCTGGACGTCTCCTGATTAATTTAATACCCAAGAAAGGTATATTGGACCATCCTTTGTCGGGGTGGCAGTGAATAGATTACTGGCTGCCGCGTGTACATAGATGGACAAGCGCCTAAATCCTCCGCGGAGCGGCCAGGCGCAGGCGTGGTGGTTTACTGCTGAAGCTCGGCCCTAGATCCTCAGGCTGTGCAGCTGTCGGTTAGTCGCTACAAGATGCCGGGCGGCGGCCGCCCGCCCGCCACTGCCGTCATTACAGGGCCGGTTCACTTCCTAACAGTGGCCCGGTGTTGGGAAAACATGCTGATAGATGCGATTCACGTCAATGTGTTGAATTTATACAAAATGTAGGCGGCGTGTTGGCCTCTGCACTGGCACGATGAGGCCCAGCAATGTTTACGGGAATATAAATATTTAGTGCGGTCTACTTGAAATATCAACTATCCCAAGTTTTCCATCAAAAACTTTTGACGTTGCCTATACACGTACACAGCCTCACTAGCCATAATATGGTACCGGTAACATAAGAACACATTTTAATTGTACACACTTATCTTTATTTACTTTACACTTAAAATTGACTTCACAAGAAAAAAAACAATTACCCACCATAAAAAATTAGCATATTACATAGGCGTGGGCGCACATAAACTTAAAAATAATCATTAAAAATAAGGGCATTGAATTAAATTTGAAGATATCATATATACACTGATTAAGAACTAGTATGTGTAATGTTCCGCTGTTTTTACAGCAAAAGAAGAGGGATAATGGAAGCAAAAAAAGACAGGGAGGGTAAGGCAGAGGCGGCAGTATGTGACTATGACAAAGAATCCTTACTGACCCGGCCTGCAACCCCCCCCCCCCCCCCAACCCGTCCCCCACCAGTGTCCCCTTCTGGCATTAAGTAATTTATTGCTTCACACTGCTTGGGACAACAAATGTCAAAGTCTATGATGGTAGCTTGAGAAATGTGTGACCACTAACATAAGTAAGGACTAGTTTTCCATAGACTGACAACCGTTGATAATAGAAACTAGTACCGCAGTTGGATAAAAGGTCTACAAAAACAAATCTGCGTATAATTTAAACTGCGGTTCAAGATACAGTTGTTGGCGAGGGATTACTGTATCTATTTTTAGATGTGCCTAAAATCTTCAGACTTTTTTTACCCAAACTTTAAATATATATTTCACTCTCATTATTTTTATGAAAATGCCATGTTTTGTTTAGGCATGCGCACATTTCCAGCAGTAACTCCAAGATAACTTCGAAAATTTAGTATCAAATTAATATAACAGCCTCTATTTCTCCTGCACAAGACTTGCAAAATATATCCTGGTCTCCATATGATTATTTATTATATAATCAAATCTATAATGTATTTCCAACTCTTTCTTAGTGTGTTACTTTTTTGGTTGGTAATCGAATTAGTTTTTGAAAGCTGAAAGGAAATTTAAAAAAATATCCATTGCTACCAGTCTTCAAGTTATATTTAAAGAGTATACAATGATGTAATAGAAAAATTGACGTGTAATAGCACCTACTAATCTACCATTTTTTTAAAACGTGTATTTATATCAACAGAAATGTTTCAGTAAAAAATTAAACATGCAAAATGATGTAAATCAGGAAATTGTATAAGATTATATATATATATATATATATATATATATATATATATATATATTTCGTGTTTACAGGTGGAGTATTTTGAAATATGTATAGCAGATATAATTAACAAAGTGTTTTTTTTTATTATTTGTTTTATATATATAAACTACAAACTACATTATATATATATATATATATATATATATATATATATATATATATATATATATATACACGAAAGTCAGTTTTTATTATACTTCCTGGGCAGTAAATTATATTACTAAAAACATTACTTGGGGCCAGTTACTGTAGGTCCATTGCTAGTACATGATAGTCAGAGTAGTACTGGAGAATTCCATAACCATACTAGCATTAAAGTTCCCATTTTATAATGATTTATATTAGTATGTAAATTTTTCAAATCTTGAAACTCATTTTAAGCCCTATTTATAAATTACCTATCAGTAGAATACATAATCACAACCTACATATACATGAAGATTCAAAATGCACTATGAAGTACATTACAGGCAGAAAACTGGCCTACAGAACTTTATTGTTACAAATCAAGGGTGCTCGAATACAAGTTAGTGATCAGAGCTGGCGAAAGTAGTAGAAGTATCTGGACCATCCTATAACGTTGTCAGGAGCTGTCGCACGAAGCTACTGTTATCGAGATAATAAAATAAAAGTAAAAATTCTTCTTACTTGGTGATTAACAATACTTTTAAAATTTCTACAAAAGTGCTGTGAATAAGATTGCAAGTCTGTATTTGTTGTGTATCATACCAAGGCAGGTTCTACAATGTCACTGACAAAAGCGTCCTCTTGGCCGTGGTTGCTGAGGTGTCCAAGCCCATGTGGCGAGGGTCGTAGATTTGATCACAGCCTTGGCTCAGATTTGTAAAACTAAGCACAGAGTCGGTATTGGAGTAGTTTGGAGACCACTGTGATCAGAAAGATACGTCCCCCGAAGCCTATCTGTGAAAAACCGTGCTGCGTAAAATCCCTACCCACCACCACAACATCATTGATATGAAAACACAAAACACAAGAGATGTACCCATAGTGGCATGTATGTGAGCACGGATGTGTATGTAAAAGGTTTGATCAACTTGAACTCTTGCGTATACATGAATATGTGTGGATAATAGGAATTTAGTATTGATCTAGTATCGGTATTTTTGTGGTTTCAAGCAACTGAACACACTGCATTTTTGTCATTCAGTTGTGATACTAATTTTATGCCAAAAACCAGTTGTTCTGGAGCAAAAGTAAGAAAATTAGAGTAACATGGAGGTTGTTAATAATTTTTAATATATTTACTTGCATTAAATAGAAATACATTGGATTTCGGAAATGCTCTTGAACTACCTTATGTCACAAACATTTTACTTATCTGCTTCCAAAATGTTAAGAGTTTTGACATAACATGTCTTGGTAAAGTCAAAACCATAAACATATGGAAAAAATCACCTCAAAATATTACCACAAATGAAATCATAATTTTTATTTTGTTGTCAGTGTCTGTACAGCACTTTTAATATCAAATAGACTTATTTTAAATACAAAAGACAGAAATAATATTAAGTTGTGTGTGATTGCTAGAAGTAATAATTTGAGTTTGTTAACTAAAACTGAGGCAGGTATTGTCGTTATTTACATTACCGCATATGTATATGGGATTTTGCAATATTTTTTTAATGATGTATTGACTCTTAGTAGAATGAAAATGGTGACTCTGGCAAAAGGGAATAGGGAGAAGGAGCCAGGCACCAAAATACTGCCATGATTAAATTTCTCATTTTTTCCCTTTTTTCCAAAAAATTTCCCTTTTCCCCCTTTAAATCAACCAAACTTCCCTAAAAATGTCTGCTTTTCTTTAGAAATCTCCCTTTTTCCTTAAAATTTCCCATTTTCCCTTTAAAAAAAAAAAAGCACCGAGCTTTCCAGAGCAGAAGAGGTGGACTTGTGACTCTGAGCCAGGCCAAGCAAATCAGTGAGGATAAGCGGACATGGCTGTGGTGACCATATTGGTTTTATAGGCATAAGGTACAGCCAAATCGATACAAGGGCTCCAGGACTGGAGTTGAACCTAACCAGCAGTCATCTTGGTTATATCAGCCATTTTAGCCATCATCTTCGATCCAGATGACCTAGACCTGGTGACCTTTGACATCGAAAACCCAAAAAATCCAAACATTGAAAATTATTTTTATAAAAAATAATTATTAAGGAGTTGATTTTTTATTAATTTCCCCCTCAACCTTTCAATCTTTCCATCAATCTTTCACAATCAGCACCACAATCTTTCAATCTTTTGCAATCAGCATCACAATCAGCCCCAAAATATTTCAATCTTTCACAATCAACATCACAATCAGCACCACAATATTTCAATATTTTGCAATCAGCACCTAAATCAGCACCACACTCTTTCAATATTTTACAATCAGCACTACAATCAGCACCAAAATGAGCACCGCAGTCTTTAATCTTTTGCAATTAGAACAACAATTTTGAAATTTTTCAATCAGTACTTAAATTTTCTAATCAATCTTTCACAATCTTTCCATCAATCATCAATCCACGTGTTTATCACCTGTTGCTATGCAAACATATAAAAATAGATTCGTTATCTGTCTCCAAATTTGACATGATGACAGAATTAAGGTTTTGTATGCAGTCAACTATCCGTGCATTTTCATACTAAAGTCTTTTTTAACATTTTATATGCAGATATTTACATTTATAGGCGAGTGGTCACAGCACCAAATTAAAGTTATGAGGGATAAGCATACAACACACAAAAATACGGAAAAAAATTATTTAAAAAAAAAATTTAATTATAATTTTATAATTACAATTTCAGAACAAACCAGTTCATCACATCATGCAATATATTCTCGTTCTTACAGTTTACTAAAAATTGAATATCTCTCAACAAAGCACGATAAATCCCTGCATTTTCTCTGAAGCTCAATCAAATATCTGAGTCCATCAAAAAGTTAATTCCGTTCTTCGGTAAACAAGTAGTCACTAATCTCAACGTCTTCTGCCTTCTTCGAGTCACTCATTACAGTAGATGTGTTGGAGGGGTGTGTCAGTGCATCTATAAAATCACCACCAACGTCTTCAACACTATCACTGTCTTCATGATCCATCTTCCATTCCGGTTTCAACCTCAATATTATATTTGCTTCACTTTGTAGCAGGAGTTGTATGCTTACTAGTATTTAGGACTGGCGACCGTATATTTTGAAGTTCGTCGACTTCACGTAAATATCTTGCAAGTGTACATACTGTGCAAACCGACTCTACTGCACTCATTCCTTCATTAGCATTAACTGCCTTATCATAACCACCTGTCAAATCGGTATCCATCAATGCAGCAAGTGGTATTGCTGGCAACACTTGCCTAGCATAAACTACACGGAACCAATGTCTTGCACAAAAAGGACTCTTCGTAAAGGCAGTTCTCTCGTGCTGATGGGCATTTTGACCATAGGTGAAAACTTGATCACAGAATCGACACTGACGACAACCACGTAGTGATGATGCAGGTTGTAGCTCCATGTTAGTTGAGGTCAAAGCCAGGCCTTCGTATTTGCAATTTGTCTTTGTGGTATGACGAGAGAGCACTACATAATTAAGATTCACTTCAGGATGTCTGAACGTCATTTGCATTCGTGGTGGTGGTCATGGTGGTGGTGGTGTCATTTGAAGTCATCTTAGAGTCAACTGAGAGTCATATGGTGGTAGAGCAGGTGGAGCAGGTAGAATCAGTCTGTAGGAGACAGTCGGCATAAGTCATTTGGCAGATTGGTATATTTCAGACTCTTTGTATGTGTCGTTAATTAAAATAAATTCCCCCTATTTTAAATTGAAATTATATAGTCCTATCTCCAAAAGCTGAAATATGAACATTTTATGTAATGACCTCGCTTTAAAAAAATGTATATATTCAGGTCCCTCAGTATGTTTCAACAGTTCCTGGGTTAACTGTATTTGCATGTTCCAATAAAAGTGCCTATAACTACAGCAGACACCCACTATACTTCATCACTGGTCGATGCACAACTTGTACTTTGTACTGAACAATGATTCCCAGTCATTATTTGCATGAAAAAAAGGACTCTTTGTACAGACCACCCTCTCATGCAGACCAGCATTTTGAACATAGGTGAAAACTCGATCACAGAAACGACACTGGCAACAACCAGTTAGCGATGATACATGCTGCCACTCCATGGTCATTAAGGTAAAAATGCAGACCTTCGTATTTGAAATTCATCTTTGCTGTATTGAAGCACTTTAAAAAAACCCAAATACTTGTTCGCCCCGGAATAAAACACTATGGTAATTGCAATTAATAATGCGACATCTACTTATCAAAATTATTATAAAACACTACATTATGCATCTGTAAACTTATTAAGTGAAATAACATTTTATGCACTTTTTAGATCAAATAATACCCTGACAATAATATTGCTTCACCCGAAAATAACCGCCAGTACTTTAGGAAAATATGCATTACACAGTTCCTCCCAAAAACAGTATTTATATACTGATTCAAATTTCAAACTTTCTCTCCTAATTGGTCGGAAGCTAGGTCCTCATAGAAACCATTGGCATTCATGTCAGTGTGTGAGAAGTGTGTATTCAAGTCCTCGTTTCATATGCAGATGACCATTCTGACACACACAGTGTATATAAATTTTACTAAAGCACTTTCTGGCGGATAATCGCTGCACTACGCATGTGAAACTCCATGAACATTAGGAGGACTCTCTCAGAATGACTTAAAATTTGGCCAGTGATATGAAAATATCGCCTAGACCTCAAAACCATGCAATTTCATTCCGAGGACTTGACCGAGGTCATGGCAATGTTCAAGGTCCTTGCAACATCGTCAGTAATTCATACGTTCATCCTTGCAAGCTACCTTGAACACAGACACCCACGCACCTGCATGCAAGCATGCACACATGCATGCCCGTGTGCACAAACACATATACACATGTTACTGTTGCCTAAACTAATTGATGCTTATCATTTTTTCTTTGTTCTTGTACATGTACCATATAGTTAACACCAATATTGTATTCAAGTGATGGCTTTTTGCAGTTTCTCCTTTACCAAACCTTTCTACAATGATAAGTTCTCTGTGATTGTCAGGACTTTTTCTTAGTTTTTCAGAAATTTTAGTATCTACAAAATTAACAGTTAAATTTAGCAAACATATGAAACACACTGATAACAAGACTAAAAGTTGACTGTTTACAGAAAAATGGTGGGATATGACTGCATCCAAGTTAGTTTTTTTTTTTTTACAAGTACAAGGAATATCTCACAGTAGGCACTAGATAGACATGAAAACTTCTCAGTGTAAGTGTTATACAATAGTGAAATGTCTCAGAGTAGGTGCTATATGGAAGTAAAAACATCTCGGAATATGCAGAATATGGAAGTAAAAGTGTCTCAGAACATGTGTTAGATAGAAGTAAAAATGTCTCAGAATAAGCACCATGTAGAAGTGAAGAACATTTAACAAAAACATAGCAGCACAAATTTCTATGTGTGAAATCATAACTGCTTATGTTTTTATTCTGACTCATAAGTAACGCATGAATAACCCAAAAACTGAATAGTCGACAACTGAATAATAGAGAATTTGCTGTGAGTGAGTGAAATGATTTGGGCGGCTCTTAACACTGAGGTCTTGAGAGCAGATAAGGGTGAAACAAGGTGAGTGTGGAGCAGTGCCAGATTGCAAGGGCAGGGAAAAAGGAGATCCCAGAGAAAATCTGCTGACCAGCAACATTGTCCAGCACGATTCCCACATGCGAAAATCCAAGAGCAATCCCGCCAGTTATTGAACCTGATTCGCTTAGGTGAGAGGCAAGTAGTCTAACCACAACACCACTGTGGCCATGAGTTTTATGTATTATGCACTGATGCAGACATATTTACATAAAACATGTGACTAAGTCTCTCACACACCTACACACTTATTTTTTAAATTTTCAAATGTAGAATTTTTAATGTGGATATTCCTGTGAAAACCAAAGAATATTACTAAGAAATAGCGACACAAACACAGGCGCACTCTGTGCATTTACATCTAGTGATGGATGATATCCACAACTATAAAAGATGCTATCTGCTACTGCAGCAAAGTGTGTGACTGATGTAAAAATACTGCTCTGATTGAAATGATGTTAATTGAAGCAGAAGATGCTTGCTTGGCTTTATTTGAAGGTAATGTTAACAGAAATAATGTACCAATAATCAATAATAATGGTCATCACATATGAAAGTTGATTGAAAAATTCGTATAGGAAAAACTATAGTGCTCTGTCCGGCACTGCAAGAGTGGAATTCTGTAGAGGTATAATATACAACTAAATGAAGAACTGAGATTGTTGCATGTGTCTGGTAAGGATTTTATTTATTTTTCTGAGTAACCCAAATGATGAGGTGTTGGTAAGGAAATGTAAGATATTAAAAAATAGGGAAGGACTCAGCCAGTGCTTGTATTAAAGTACTATTGAAGCATTTTCCTGAGTGATTTTGGAGAACCCGGGTCCTCAAAAATATGAGTCCATCGTTTTACCACTATACCACCTCTCTCAATAAAGGTCTGCATATATGCATGTACACCAGAAATTTAAAGGTAAAAAAAAAATTTGCATATCAAATGAATTCAGCATTCGTGAACTAGGGCTATTAAAGGTCACAGAAATGGTAGTGTGTAACAACAGTGGAAAGAAGGGTTAATTGATTATTCAAATATATTTGCAGTCATCTGGGATAACTGGTGCATAACAGCAACATGGTAAACTGCTGTATTTATTTGGACTGGGAGTACATAAGATTTATATTTCAGAAATTGGCATGTATGCATTAGAGTAGAGTTATGCATTGATGCATCTCCTAGGGCACAAGCAATGAAGATTCAAAAGCTGTGCATTATCTATTTATGGGCACCTGGCCGTAGACTGACCTAAATGAGGAACTGTATGTGGAGTCCATCAAGTCCAGCACTATGCTCACCCTAGCTTGGCCAAAACAACTGGCCCAACTGCACAAGACGTTATGGAAGGAACTCGACACTGTGACAAACCTTTTCATGGCTGAGGGCCAACCAGAAGCAATGCACATGGTGATGCTTCCATTGACCCAATACCAGCATCACTGTGGGGACTATTTTAGGTCAGAATGTACTGTTAGTGTTTCTGACAAACTCTGGTTGCCCTGGAGGATAAAATATGTAGAAAATGTAGCCTGAAAAATCTGTATGCAAATTCAGTACAATAAACAAAAATTAATAAATACAACAGAGCAAGATAAGCCCAGGTATAAGTAGAACAAATGTATTTACTTTGTAGAAAATAAGTTACCCTCAATATCAGGTACTAAAAGAGAAAGTGATGAAGATAGCTTTACATTTTATGTACAGTCAGCAAACAATATTTTTTTTCTGGCGAACCCCCAAATCTTGGTATGTCAGCGTTAGCCCATGCACAGTTCTGTGGACCCTCCGACATGCATGTTTGTAGCCTAAATGGTTCGAGAGTGAGATTCGTCCCAGGCTCAGGGCAAACTCTATATGCCTTAGGTCAGGTTTATTATGTTGAAAAGGACACATGCATCGCGGTTATAGTAAGGTTGTCTGGTGCCATGACTAAAATTGTAGCCATAGACACACCCTGAAGGAGGAAGGGTCTAGATGGAAGGACACAGCAAACCAGCGCAAAGCAGAAAGGGCACTGGAAAAATCTGCGCGACAGTCGCAGAAGATAAGTGTATATTCCTTTAACTGGATTATAGCAAGAAAAAGTAGGGTACATTGTAAGTTAGTGAAGATAGACTTGTGTGGTTTGGTGCATGGTGATATGAAATGAGTGCTCCAGTTTCAAATCCCACAATGGGGATCGTAGAGGAAACCAATGGTTACTCTGAACTGGTGTCCCCAATCCATTTCGTGCCATGTATCAATGGGAAATGGCACATAGCAGTAGTTATGCATAGGGAAAATAAGGCAGAATTGAAAGAAAAGCTCAAAATCTCAGAAACTGAGGAGATGCTAATGAAGATGACTGGCAGCACCATATTTTCCAAATTAGATTTTGTACTATCTTTCCGTAATATTTCACTGCTATTATGATCAGGATGCCCACATTAGTGTTATAGCAGATGCCAGTCCTTATACGTTAGGTGCAGTTCACATGCAGCAAAAACAGGGTGGGGCCCCCAAATCATTCAGTACACCAGTCAAGCACTTACTGATGCAGAGAGTTGTTACTCGCAAGCAGAAAAGGAAGTATTAGTGCTTATTTGGGAATGTAAATGACTCTCCCTGTGACTTTATGGAATGGCTTTTTACTTAGTGGTTGATCACAAACAATAAGTCGAATTTGGTCCTGGAGCACGTACATGTCAAAGAGTAGAATGATAGATGTTTCTGCTTTAGTCATTCATGTTTAATATTGTTCACCAGTCAGACCAACTGAACATAGCCAGTCATCCTTGAAAATCTTTGATATGAGCAGAAAGCTGCAAGAGGATTTTGAACCTCTCTGCTATATGTATATGACAGATAACTCACATCTAGATTGGAGTTGAGTTGAGAGATTTTGGTGGCTCTTAACAAGATCTTGAGAGCTGATAAGGATGTAATGAGATGAGAATGAAGGAGCACCAGAATGCAGGAGCAGGGGAAACAGGATATCCTGAGAAAACCCACTGGCCAGCGGCATCATCTGACACAATTCCCACTTGCACACTCTAGATTGGAATCAGTAATTATTTAGTTGAAATTACTCCGTCAGTAATCTGTAGAAGAACACACAAATCCTTCAGTTAAAAAAATCAACTAATTCGAGCAGTATAAAATCAGTTATTTACTGTTGATAAATAAACAAACACCTAGATTTTAAAACCAATAAATTTCAATATAGCATAAATTAAGTAGAATTATTATTCATAAAACAGAAATATTAGTCATAGAAAAAATAATTTTGTTGATGTGGTGAAAACCAAACCTCCACCCAAATTATAGGATTCCATCAAAGTTTCACTGTCAGTCATCTAACCAACATCTCTATGTTGCTACTGAACAAAATGCTCTCATACTCTGTAAAGTATACGCAAAGTGCGATATAGGCTATTCACGGTAAAGTGAGCATATTTGAAAGCCCTCTCATTTGGAATAATAGTCTATAAATATATTTTATTTTGCACTTAGATCTTAACTTTTGAGTACCGTAGAATATACACACCATGTTTATTACTTACCTGTCAAAATGTATTCAAAACGGTGGTTAAAGAATAAAATATAGCGGAAAAGAATTCTCACTTTGCCATGAACAGCCTATAATATTTTTGTGATGTGAAAAAACTTCATCTTCTCAAAATATACATATTCTGCATATGTAAATGTATTTGTAAGGTTTACAAGAAAATCTAAATTTAATTATGATCAGATTTTATGTTTCAAAATTTAAATATATAAATTCAATTTTTGAGGCTATAGGCCTACCTGTTTTCTAATATATATAATTTTACAATGCAACATGGTTTTACAGAATTGAACTATTATATGTAGTGACAGATTGGGAAGTAATAATTTTACAAAGTCAATCATGACATTATTCAATAAGTTACAAGAATTTTCAGTGATAAATTTACCATTCTTATATACTGACTAATTAAATAATAACAAAATAAATTCTGTAACAGATTAAATTGCTTCTAACATTTCACTGTCAAATTAGTAGAACTATTACTATTCAGTCTGTCACTTAAAAATAATAGTTTCATTCAGTAAAGTTCTGTTGCGTTGTAAAATGGTGGCTACTAGTGAACAGCGATAATCTCATGAATTAAAAACCATTACATTAAAGCTAAAACTTTTAAAGCACATAATGTAAACTAATGAAACTTATTAGGCTTCCAACCTTGCAAAGGCCTTACATGTGCACAGGAAATTATATATATATATACACACACACACACACACACAGTCCATTCCTGATTGGAAGTGACTTATGAAAATCAAACTTTGAAAAAACACTCTAGGTAAAATATGTCAACCTGCTTTTTCAATAACCTGTATTCCACAAATATATAACACTGTGGTTATCTTTAGAGTAGTGTATTATTGAATAAATGAAACTTTACCTTAATACCTTCTATAACTTGTAATATTTATTTCTTTATAAATATGAAATAACAACAGCAAGAGCAACGACGTGTTGGCAACGGCTGGTAAGAAATAGTTCACTGTTAAAATATTATTTTTACCTAGTTTTTTAGACTATTTGTAAATTAAATGGTGCCTATTGAAATATTTTAATATTTTGGTAGCCCCAATGGCAACATATCTCATTTTTACAGTTTAAAATAACAGCGCAAAATATCGTGAGTAGGCCATAATGGTACGGTGTAGTTTTATCGAGAGCAATTTTGAAGCAACTGTCTGCTGAGCAAGGCTTGTCTATCTCTCTCTGTCTTTGTCTCTTCCACATTCGGAAGTTTCACTTCGCTAGTATGCTGTATTGTACATGTTTTCAATTGTAGCATATTTCATACTTATTACAGCAAAATGATTATTTTTGAATTTGCAATTTACAACTGAAAAGAGATTTTAATGTTTGAATACTTATTTTAATATATTTAGATATGATGGCGGGGCAGAAACAAAGTGAAGTTGGCAGACGTGGCGAGCCATGACATGGTGTTTTGCTGTTTTACCAAAAGAAGCGTAAATTATACTTACTCTGAAAAATACTTCAAATTGCCACATAACAAAATTGTATACATTGTATTTTTTAAACCTAACTAAGCAAATTACGATGTTGTGATAAATCTGTGTTTCCATGGCAGTAATAAATATACTGTTATGGTGTGTTTCATTAACAGCTGCGTGTGAAATAGCGTGGTGTGGCTGTGTGGTGATCGTTATGCTGGATATGTGTGTGTGCGTAATTTCAAATATTTGATGTGAACTATTTATACATTGTAAATGTGAACTATTTTTATGGCAAAGTTATTTATTTACATCCACGTCTGTTTATTTATCACAATGTTGTACTTTGCTCTGGATGTCTGAAACGCAGTCATGTAACGTGATTAAACACCAATCCCAACCAAATAACCAAGCCCAGACCCATTATATTTCAATAAACCTAATACATAGTAAGCAGCAATTCATATAAATATGAGTGGAAAAAATGTTACGGTAGGCTTAATTGTGTGCATGTTGACCGCTACATTTTAAGTTTCTATAACAAAAAATTAGTGACACGAGTTGCGTGCTTGATTTTAATGTCACTTTTTCGATGTACTGTCTATTCCTTCGTTATTCGAACTGAGGCCGTCCTTTTAAAGAAATAACCCAACATATATCAATAACAAAAAATTAAATACTACAGTTCATTACCCCGCAGTTATAATATTGTTTAACACAGTCGTGGCAAAATATTAATATGCATTACGTGTAATGTGCTATGTCATGCAAAAAAATATGTTAATGTAACGTAAGCATAAGAATTATAGCTAATTCAGGCATTTTTTAAAGTGTCATAAAGCTGATCTAATTAATGTTATAGGCCTAAACTGTGAATATTCGTACAAAATGGTTAATGAAATAGACCTAAGACAGAATTCTTTGAAAAGCTGTAAACAGTAAACAACACATTTGAAAGGTATAAAAGTAGAAGTCACATTTCAATGTTAATTTTTAGGTGTATCGAAAGTATATGAACACATATACACACACAATGGCATGTAAACATTGATTTTGACAGATGCTACATGGCAGTCACATGTCAATGTTCGTTTACATTTGGCGGAAGGATACGAAACGGGCCTGCAAGTAGGTATTTAGCAGGGCTCTGTTGAGAAAGTTGCTTCCAATGGGGAATGGACTATATATATATATATAAAATTATTAAACTTATTGGCGTTTCCAATGTATCCTGAAAATCTACTGAATACTAGATAATTCTGCACAATTGGTAAGTAGAGGAGTTAGGAACATGACTGCCTATTAAATTAAAAATAATTTCTTAATTTTAGGCAGAGGTTTAATAATCCTGACCACATCCACAAATTATTTTATATAGGTAATACATTTTTTTTTGTAAAAAGGATTGTACTTAATAAATTTAATGTTGGAATGCACTGTTCCTGGTGCTTATTGATTAATCAGCTACAAATAACTAATTTTCATCTGTTTGAATTACATGATTTATTTTGAAGTGATAGGTAATTTTTTTTTTCTACAGATTCCACAGGAAGCAGTTTCTACTACCATTTAGTAAATATTTAATGAGTCTGGTTTTGAAGGCAGAGCTTATGCCTGTAGCAACGACACCACTTAAGGATAATCAGAACATATCAGATGGTGAATGATTTGAAGAACAAAATATTAGTTTCCAAACCAGGTAGTGGTTTAAACATTAGCAAGGCTATGAAGCCATAGTCAGAACTCTCAGTTACAGATGGTGTGTTCTTACACGGACTGCAGATAGTTTTGCCAAGATCTCTCCATCATCAAAACCTGCAGATAGCATATGAAGTTCACAAGTGGATATAGACAATGAAGAGAAAGTTGTAGACAAAGGTCGGATGGAAGAGCATAAATAGTGATTTTGACAGGCTTGGTAAGCCCTGCTATGACTATCAATTGGTACGAGCTTTCATGACCCCTGAACCAATGTCCCGAACAAACTTACCTGTGTATGCTTGGCAGCACATTTCAGTAGAATTTCTAGAGTCACTGTCATCTAATCATTATATTTTAGCAATGTTAAACTATTATTGAAAATTCCCAGATGTAAAGGTCACAAAGTCAACAGCATCATCTATTGTGATTTAATTATTTGACCACCTCTTGAACAATCACCTACCCTCCCAAGGTAATACGAGGGCTGATTCAGAAGGCATGGCAACTAATGTTTGTCTCCCAAAAATGACCCAACACAATAAATGTACTATGTACAGTTGAAAGTGTATGACATGCACATTTTAAAGAAGACACCTCATGGTGTATAGCTGCAGGAATGTCCGGCAAGGAACAAAGACAAACATGGCAGCTTGAAATCACACTATAATTAATATATTCTCATACAAACTATATACACTAACGTGAATGAGCTGTTTAACATCCTTCAAAGTAGTTGTCTAGGTTGTCCATGATTCGTTGCCAGTGATGAGGCAGACTGGAAATACCATTGGATCCATGAGATCCGTCAATGTGCACCACTTCTCTTTGAAATGCTATGACGATGTCTGCCTCATCGCTGGCAATGAACTGTGGACAACCATGGAGATTACTTTGAAGGATGTTAAACAGCTTGTAAATGTATGATACACACCCATTCTCACTAAAGTATATAGTTTGTACGAGAATATATCAATTAAACAGTGGTTTCAAGCAGCCATGTTTGTCTTTGTTCCTTGCTGGACAGCATCCATACCCCATGCGGAGTCACATTTACAACATACATGTTGTACACTTTCAACTGTACATAGTACATTTCCTGTGTTGGGTCATTTTCGGGAGATAAATAACAGATGCCATGACTTCTTAATCAGCCCTTACAGTTGGATAATATTTAACGGACCCTGCTTTATCTCTCAAGAATTCCAGCTATTCTTCAAGGAGAGGAATATTCACTAAGCTAATGGTGAGTTTGAAATACAAAACTGCTCATTATTAAAATTGTTGTGTATAGCATATGCTGCAAAGAGGAAATGGAAAAGGGAACCCTAGACATATGTGTACTTCTATCATTCAACCCCTCGCACTGTCACAGGCAAGCTCTCAGGCAAATTACTTTTAGGTATACCTTTATGCCTTTAGCTACCAGAGGTAAAAAATTACCTATTACGTATTTATATGATGTGGTTCAGGATAAAGGTACACTCCACAAACTTTCTGGCAAAGTGTATGTTGACTCACATTGTCCTGAGGTATTTAGATGATGTGGTTCAGGATAAAGGTACACTCCACAAACTTTCTGACAAAGTGTATGCTGACTCATATTGTCATGATCAGCCCTCACCAATTCAAATCAGGGACAAGGCCCATAAATTGCCAGGAAAAGGAATATAAGCTTTTGACACCCTATCACCCAGTACCACTCATGGTTATTCACAAATTTGTATATAGGCAACAGTCAAACCATAGGAAGAGATTAGGTATAAAAGGATATCTTACTCTTAACATCCATATGTTGAGTGGGATGGCACTTCCTGAGTTTCACACCCAAGGTAGGCGCCTTACCAATAAGACCAATGAGCAGGAGTATGGACCTTCCCTTAAGTATGAATTTACTTCCGGTACATTAAATGCTGAAACCATATATAGATATGGGTCCAAAGACATCTCCAGATAATACAAATAATTCGGATTCATTAAACAAGAGTGAAAGTGAAAGGCAAATTATTAAAAGTGTTAACAATCCTGCAGAAAGAGAGAGAAAGAGAGAGAGGGATACACACACACACACACACACACACACACACACACACAAAAAAACAGCATTGCAGTTTGATAGGATTAGAAACATGAAACCATACACCAGTTCTGATTCAGAAGTAAAAGGTATATTACACAATATAACTTATACAAGAGAATGAAATGTGGAAGGAAAAATTAACAATTTGTAAACTATGGAGAAATAACGGAAAATTAATATTTTTGGTAAGTTAGTAGGCAATTTCTTAATTGTCACACCAGCTATGCTTTTTGTGAATATGTAATTGTTGAAATTAACTACCTGTCTTTTGTTTCATGCATGACTACTACGGAGGTAATTCACAAAAGAAAGTAGTTCCATGGCATATTGGCCAAGTAGGATATACTCTGAACATGAAAATGAGTGATAATTTTAATTTGCAAGTGTAAGAATATGGTGAAATAATTTCTGGAACAAAGAAATAAAACCAAAATTGAAAAATTTTTATCTAAACTCCTCCCTGAGTTAGTTGCTCTACAAGAAATTTGTTCATTGCCAATAAGAAATCCTGTTTACATAATAGAAGAACAGACAGAAAGGAAAATAGTCAAGTACATGGCAAGAAGCTTATTTAGTGGCATAAAAATTATTTGGTATTGTCTGCTTCTCCTCTCAAAATTTTAAAGTACAAAAATGTAATAATTTTTGGTATGAATTGCTTGTTTCCCATATCAAAAAATTTAACATAAGAAAGTCACTTTGGTGCTGACTGTATCGACTGTCAGTATTTGTTTATTTGTTTCTAAGATGTAACATATCACCCCAAAATTTAAAATGCAGTCTTTTTAAAAGTGTGCATCCAACATGGTTGAAAAGTGTGAAAGTAATGTGGTGTAAAGTTTTGGGTGAATATGACAGCCATGTGGTGATGTCTCCTTGCAGCACACGTTAACAAAATAAACTAATGCAAGAGTCACTTAGCACACTTTTACAGTTCAAAAGCAGAGCACTTGGGTAGTTTCTGGAGTGGGCCAGATCCTGAAACAATACACTATCTCTCTAATGAAATGGGAATGCCACACAAGGCCTGCCATTGGCCGACACGAAATGAAGTGCTGAAATGGACATGGAAATTACTCCTAATAAACTCTCTGGGACCACGAGTCTGACGGAGAGAAGGGTGTTTATGTGGGAGGAGAAAAACTATTAAAAAGGTTCTGGGAAATTAAAAACATACTATCTATTGTAGCTGCTGTGATTGATGCAAATAGATGAAGCTCCCACAGCGCACATGACACACACGTCCACCCTGGCTGGCATGGTGGCTCAAAGAGGCCGTTACCTAACGGAGATCTCCCACTAGCAGAATGAGGAAAATACCACAAAAATACACATACTGAATAGTATACAAGAAAAGGCAGTTAAACAAAGCAAAACACTCTGTAAATTTAAATAAAGATTTCCGACACATCAGACTGCTTTAATAATCTCTAAAGGTCCTTGTTGCTAAGAGTGTTGTGGGAAATGAGTTTACCTGAGAAAAGCCCAGATGGCTTGCACAACACATAGGAAACCAAAAATAAAACATTCAAAGCACTTTACATACATATGACCCTTCAAATCCACATTATTCCACCTAAATTGACATATTAATTTAATAAGTGATCATCAAATTTCAACTTCAGACACTTGGCATGGCAGATGCCAGAACTGCCAAAGTTGTAAACTTACGTTTTTAACAAACATACCACTTACGTTTTTAACAAACAGAAAAATAAAAATACGCCCTTTAGAAACAAAACAACCATGACACAAACAATGTAAAATTATAATAAAAAGTCCCGTGTTTACTTTAGACCCTACTTTCTGGGGGGACACAACCCTTCATCACAATAAACACACATAACGTAATTTACTCTTCGCAAGGTGGGTCATGGAATGGTTCAATTACCCGTTCGTGCATGAACGAATCTGGAGACACGTGCATTGACACACCTCGTGCGTAGTTGGTGCACGAGCAGAGCAGCATTGGTCTGTTCTTCCAAGCGGAACAGTGAGGGCAACGTCAACGTGTAACTAAAACACACCGACAATCTCCAAAAGGTGATTCCTGCCGAAGATACAAGACAAAAATATATGAACCATTTTCCCCTGACATAATTATTATGAAGAGAGCTATATGTCCCCACGCATCAATTTTTTCAAATGATTTTCGTTAAAAATATCAGGAATCACTTGCACTAAAGCAACAAATTGATGAATAGTGTTTGTAGAATGGAGATCTTACACCTGTGAAAATGTGAAGGGAAATATCAAGACTTCAACAGAAAATAGGGCTGCTGATTCATAACAAAACACAGGGTGGCAGCCCCTATTTTCCTGATGAAAAGGGATGATGATATTAACCACATTTTCACAGGAGTAAGATCTCCATTCTACAATACATTATTCACAGATTTCTTGCTTCATCATATGTATTTCCTGACATTTATAATGAAAACCATTTTAAAAATTTGATTTTTAGGGGTGCATAGCTCCCTAGTAATAACATTAGGAAAAAATTGTACACATATTGTTGACTTATATTTCCATCACGAATCACATCTTAGAGTTTGTTGGCAAATTTTAGTTACATGCCATACATACATTTAATGGAAACAATTTGTTGAAACGCAAATGGCAACCTTATTCTACGATAAAATTAATTTACATATATTTCTTTGTTCTAAACATAATCACCCCTGAGCATTTTTAAATAGTACATAATGTTTGAAAACATTACAAACCAATTTTACCATAACATCCATATTATTATATCTAAGTTTTCTCACAAAGATATTTATATAGTGGTTTTTTTTCAGGTCTATAACATATAACTTAATTTACTAGATGGAATTTTATTTTCAGTGGTCTTATCCTGTAGGATATAGTACTTCTATTGGTGAAATACTGTATATTAAGATGTATTATATGTTATTTGAAATTGCCATTTCTATGTTTTCGCCTTTGTTACATGAAACACATTTGGAGATATAGTAGAACCCTGTAATAAAATTTCTCAGAGGCCCCAAGAAATGTTAGCCATATATAAAGGAAAACTTTATAAGATCGTAATTTTGTATTGCAAAATATGTTTGTGGACAAAGAGAAGGCAGTTTATTACAGAGGAATATGTTACAAGAGGGGATATAATAACAGGGTTCTACTGTATATCGTGAATATCCTGTTTAAAGGGTGGCCTTCTTATACATCAGTGTTATTATGAAAGGCAACACAATGTAACGTGTAAACTAGTTGGTATCATCTCCTTTTAAATACATCATGATGAAGCACAATGGTAATGTATAATATCAACTGTCAAGAAAAATCATAACTGGTAACGCATAAAGATGAACACCGCATTGTGTGTTTTTCTGCTATAGCCTATAACTTTGTGCTTCACATTTAACATAGTAAGTCCTGACAAAGGTCCTGTAATTTACTTTATTACACTATACATTAGAACCATGCTGTATAAAATATTTATGTATGATTCAGTGTACACAGAACTAGGCATGTAATAATTTAATGTGTTGTAAAATGCTGGAGCCAAATATGTCTGAAAGGCAATATTCACCTGTTGTCCACATGACTTCACATGCAGCAATATTTACCTCACTATTTTCTGCCACTGTATTGGCCCAACATTTTTGTTTTCATACCTTTCAGCACACATAAACCGCAATACTCTACTTAATTTTTTACAATATTCATTTTTACGTCAAACTTTTAAATATGTTTATAACATTTTTGTGAGGAAAAAAATTACTTAAATACAGAGTGCAATGTAGGATTTAAAATGTGTTGTTTGTATGTTGCAATAGAGCTTTTATACATTTTAATACTTTAAGATTATGGGTAACGGACTAAATGTTTAGGGAGGAGGAAGATCACCCTCAACACCCTTTCTTTTTCCAGGATTTCCTCCTGCAGACTGCCCACTGACACAAAGGCACTCAAGATCCAGCTACATGGGTCAACAACTGGTAAAACACACTGAAGGCTGGTATAAGGAGTAACCACAAAATTAGCCATAGAATATGATATTCCATTTCCAACTAATCCAAGATCAAGTAATTTTAAGGGATTTGTACATTAGCAGAAATGGTAACCACCAAATTGAACAAGGACATCATATTAACACTACATCTTACGACTCAGAAATAACCATAAGAAAATGAAAAACTATATTAAATATACAATATACAGGCTGTATTAGAACATTTCAATGTACCAACTGATAGTGAAGAACACGACCTTGACAAAAAAAAGGCTACAAAAATTTCAACATTCCCTGCCAAAGAGACTAAAACTTATAATCAGAGAGTAATAAATCGATTCAAATTTTTTATTAAAGTGTGTACAACCATAAACAACAATTTAAAATTATTTTACACTATAATATCTATAAACATCATAATGCACATTTACAACATGCCAGGGAACACACAGGCTGGTGGGTATAAGTAATATGAAGACTATTCTGTCCTGCCATACAGTTAATTAACATTTAAAGACACAAGCATAGGCTGCTACTTTGCTTTACATCTAATGCTTAAAAACAAATATTTCAGTAAACCCAAAAAAACTAAACATATGGTCTTATTCATTACAGGACAACTAAATGTATTTTAAATATTTGCTCTAAACCAGCCAACACTTAAACTATAGGATTCTGTGGGTAATAGTATATGAAACACACACAATAAAAATATTAATTAGACTATTAATTACCCTTATGAAAAGCTGTGGCTCAAAGTGTTTTGCTCCCTCTCTTACTGTACGGCTGTATTCTTTCATTTCAAATACTGGTGCATTGTCATTCATGTCTTCCACTTCAATAAACACATTTACTGTAGACACACTTTTGCCACCATCATGGGCTTCAAAAATCAATGAATATGACTGCTGATTTTCATAATCCAAACCTGCAAAATAAAGAATTATAAAAAAAAAGATTCAGTATTTCATTATAGCAACAGATGCAATCCCCTGACACACAATTAGGTCTGAGGGACATTATGGATTAGAAAATAATTATAATAAAATACTTTTATTCACTTCCCTAATATTTATTAATCTTTTGTATAGTAGACCACAGCAAAATGGTCGTAAATGAGAAACTGGCCAGGCAAATGTGACCACTGTCTTGTGCCCAAATTACAGATAACTGTTATACTATGAGACAATCAGTGTTGAGTAGCACAACAAGTGTTACACACATCAACATAATAACTTATCTGATGACAAGACAAGAATACTTTACGTTTAAATTTTTGATTGTCTTGCTATACAAAATTACGGAAGCACTTTAGACTAATATAAATTTGAAAAAAAATCAGGTCTTTATACAACTGCAATGAACCAAAGGTTAATTTACTTGTATAATTTCAAATAGTCTGGAATTTCTGCATTTGAATTGCTGAACGCAGACTACTAACTTTTCATCCTAAGAAATTCTTCTGATAAAAATTAAGTTTTTTGTATCGAAACTCTAGCAGATAACTTTCAACTATCACAAAAGCAAACTGTTGGACATAGAAATGTTTACACCCATAAGGTGTCATTCATTCACAATATAATAAAGATCACATAAAGAAACAATTTCACAACTGAAATGGTTAAAGTGACTTACAGAAACATCACTAAACACGTGATATAATTGGTGCTTCTGGCCAGTATCCAATGCTCAAAAAAGGCTATACAGAATGCTGGAAGGAGAAAGTGTGTGTGTTAACAGGCAGATCAGCAAGCCATTGGGTTGGGCTCATAAAGAATAAAACCACGCATGCCCAATTGAATGAGGTCATATGATCTGATTGCACAAAGCCAGATGGTCATCTCATTACATCGCCATTCATCTTGGCAGTAGAATCATCACTGTGACACAATGTGTACAGGTATAAAAATGTAGTCATATATAATGTCAAGCAGGTACTGGTTCTGCCACATGCTCTACAGATAAGGAAGATCAATGTATCTGCCAACGTTATATAGCAGAATGTAGAAGCACATCCAGAAACTGACCTACAGGCACTGCATCAACAGCGTTGTTTGTTTTTGACCCCTCCACATCATGCGGCATGTCATCAATTGTGCCAGGAACGTCAACATTGGACAAAGGAATTGTGATGCATTGTGTTCTCCAACGAGTCCCGCTTCATTCTTAATACAGATGATGTTTGCCACAGGGTTTGGCTCCAAAATGGATAACACAACACTCCTGCACTGATTTATGAACTCTGTATATCCCAGACACCAGTTGTTATAGTATGGGATGCCATTAGTTATCACTCCCAGTTACATCTTGTAGTTGTTGAAGGCATGGAGGCATAGCGACATGTCAATGAGGTTCTGTGGCCCCATTTACTGCCATTTTTGCACAGCATACCCAATGCTATCATGCAGCAAAATAATGCTCATACACATACAGGTTGATTCACTCAACTGGCTCTACAGGATGTTGAAGTCTTTCTTTCATCATCCAGGTGTCCAGATTTGTCCCCATTTAACACATATGGGATATGATGAGGTGACATTTGCACCATCATCAATCGCCTGCCCAAACACTGGCTGTTCTATGTGTGCGTGGTGGTATGCAGTGATGGATCCACGGGGAGGGCTAAGGGGGCTTGAGCCCCTCTCTTAGAGCTTGATTTTACACTGCATTAAAAATATTATTCTTGAAATAAGTACATTGTTAATAGTAAAGTATTTATATATTAATTAAACAGTATTTTGACAGATTATCTACTTAGTAAAGAAATGTATTTGTACCATCAAAACATAATGTTTACTGATAAGCACATAGCTGAACCATTAAACACAGTGTCCCACTCCTCAAGTAGCCCCTTCCATAGTGGATCACTAGATCTGCCACTGGTGGTATGTGCCTCAGGACACTATCCATCACCTGTATGAGGGAATGCCTTATCACGTTGATGCCTTTATAGCTGCAAGAGGAGGCTCTACCCCATATTGAATACATACTTTGCAGATGCTAACACCACACACTCTATCATAAAGGGCTAATCATTACTTATTTGTACTATCATCTATCAGCTTGTCTCAAAATAATACACTCCTGGACATGCATCTATGCAGATATTTCACTCTTAACTTGCTATACATTTATATCAAATTGCAAAATAGTACTTTTATACATACATTTTATGTTCAACATATCAATGATACACATATTGTCCTACCTAAAGTAAACATTCTTCCATTTTAAGGTTATTTTCATTAGAAAGATAGGCTTATGCAATCATGTGAATACCTATCTTGGATGCTAGTCTCCCCTTATAAATTCTGAACCCACTAATTTCACTAAACTAATCACATATAGGATTTAATAAGACATCCAACTTATATAGTTTTTCCACCATGCAATGTATTTATTTTCAAAATAGTGGTAATTTTAATAGTTAAGGTGCCCTTTTTATATCTTAGAAACAATTTAACCATTTTAAGCCAAATTCTATATTTTGATAATCCATCATGTAAATATTTAATTCAGGGAATACAGTGTTATTTGTCTCCCATTTTGAAGGAGATAAATACCTACATGAAAATATTAAGCTTATACATAATAGGCATCTCAGAAACTACCCATTAGATTCTCACCAAATTTTGCAGGTTACCATACAACCAAATGGATAAGGCACCAATTTTCAACACAGATGCCACATATATATGTTAGGTTAATTTGGTATATACCTACATCATACAATTTAACCCATTTCGACCAAAATTGGAGTGCTGAAAGTATCAACTACAAAAGTATCACCTACAAGCATTAAGTAACTTATAACATAGTCAATTTTGTCTACAATTTTGTAAGATAGCCCCAGATGAAAGAGTTTTTGTCATATCTCGGGAAAAAAATTAACAGATTCCTACTAAATTATGCAAACAAGAAATACTATGGTATACTATGTGACCTGATATGTTTTAAGTGGACCAGGCACATCTTTTTTATTGACAGCCATATTAGCATTTTATTACTATGTTCTTACCTACAAAAGATGTAATCGATTTCAAACATTGCATGCTAGTTGCAGCTAGTAATACAACCATCAATTGTACTTACACTGACCCTTTTTATCCACTATTTTGTAAGATAGTTCCACTTTTATGCCAATTCTAAGAAAAACAATCAACTGATTCACCCCAAATGATAGCAAACCAGTATTACTGTATTACTATGATAGCCCTACATACTTGTGTTTTAAGTGGACCTGGCACTTATTTTCAAAATGATGGCAATATAAATATTTTATTATAACAGACATGTTCATTTTATCTCAGTCTTATTCCATCGAAGTTACTAGCATGCATATGTAGAGGACAGTAGGTTAATTAATTATATTTGTAACATTGTAGCATTGCAGCTATGCAGCTCTATATATATAATATATATAATTGGTATATTCTGGAAGTATTTCAATTGTCGATATTTCAGCCAAGGATAGTAATTCATGTAATATTTGAAAGGTCGTGACAGTGATAACTTCTTTGTATTTCATATATTTCGTTTTTCCAAATTTGTTATTTTTCTTTCCTCATTTCATCAGTAGTAACAGACGTCATAGGATGATAGTGCATCTTTTTCTTCTCACTGGGTTAGTAAACTAAAAACATCTCCACCGCAAGGCATGACATGGTGAAACGAGGAAAATAACAGAGGTCACCTTTAGCTGATGTGACCAACTATTCGAAAACAATATGTTTTCAATGAGGAAACTTTCGACCAACATATAGGGAAGCATGACCTTTCTCTGTATCACAACAGTTCGTCACAGCACGATCGTTTGTCAGCTGTCAGTCGGACAACCTGCAACGAGTGATCATGTTACTCACACCAGCCAGCGCCAGCGACTTTAACCTTCTTTTGTATTTCGGACATTTCAGTTCAATTATCTATTAAATTTATTTTATGTCTGTGAAAGGAGTCAATAGTGCGCCGGGAGAAAAAGTAACTATTCTCGCTCATCTTCGTAACTCTCGAAGTGAGAAATTTTGTTTTATGAAGGATGCTACTATGTCTTGTTTTTTTGTTCGTCAGCTGTGAGTGCCAATTGTTTGTTTTGCCGAGACAACAATAAATCTCCAGTAAACATTTTTCTTCTTTTATTTATTGGTAAACCTGGTATCAACAAACTTTCATTATTATGTAGTCAAAGTCTCCAACTCACGCTGAGCTAGTTTGTTGGTGTTTACTGAGGACTACAACAAGAGAACAGGGCAGTAACCTGTTTCAATAAATTTTTTCTTTAATACCCTTTTCATCTTCACATGTTTCTTATTCATAAATCCAAAGAAACAATTTCTCACCAATACATTTGCATACAGAAATATATAAATTTCAACTTCTATTTTTTCAGCAGAATAAAGGGTAGAAGACAGTGATTATGAAGCATCATATATCTTAAGAAATTTTAAAATGACTCATATTTTTCAACAAATAAAAACTATAATAGTCCTATCTAATAAATTCTTGTGATAATGGTAACGTAAATTGTCAATAAAACATAACCTTCAAACCATGAGGCTGTGGTTTCAGATCCTGGATGATAAGCCAAGGATATGTATGCAGATTTGAAATTTATGTTTATGTTAGTATGTAACCCATCCCCAAACCAGTCAAACAACTTCAAGAAAACAATATATATATATATATATATATATATATATATATATATATATATATATATATATATATATATATATATATATATATATATATATATATATATATATATATATATATATATATATATATATATATATATATATATATACATATTTATATAATATATAGAGGTGACAATTAAAAAACATTAATACGAATCATTGCCTTTTATAAAATTTAATATTTAAATCAGCCATAATTATTACTTCCGCAGTTACATAATCAGAGAACTTTACTTGGGTAGTATGTGCATAAAGATCAAATATAAAACCACCATGACTTACCAGATGCAAACTTTGCTAGATTGATAAAACATATTAGTATACTGAGTATCCTGTCACTCACTTTGTAGTAGGCCTATACAGTAAATAACAGATTATAAACATTTTAGTTGATTTTGTAATATCATGTTTTTAATGACTGTTAATGATAACTTTAATGCAGCAAACAAGATGATATTTTGCGTTAACACTCTGGGATGGATGCACACTTATTTCGAGGGGCAGTGAACAAAATATGGGAATGAGTTAAGGTGAAGGTAATCACAGTTAAGTGCCAGACACCGGAGACAGGCAGTGTCCAGACACTGTAGACAGGCAGTGTTGTGATGGTGGTGCTAGTGGTCTCAAAGTCGTGTGGTCATCTGCCTGTATGTACGCTGTTCCCTTGGTGATGGTAAATAGTCGAGTCATCCCAAAGATGAAGGTGACATCTGACTCCTCTCACACTTGAAACTTATGTTACATATTCATATTCAGTGGGCCTACTCAGACTGACCTACATGCCTTAAGTAGCAATTAAATGACATTTTAGTTGAGATTGTGCAAGCCTACATTACTGAAAAAGCTTATCAAAGGCCAGTTGTTGGGGTTCCGTGCCCCTTAATACCAAGGACACGGTGCTCTCACTTGCACTACACTACACGGCACCTGTGCATTCAGACACTTGCACATGCCATACTCCTTGCAGCAGTGGAGGTGGATGTGCTGCATGGCAGATGGTCTGAAAGGGGCAGGACGTTGTCCTGTGTCAGGGTTTTGTTTCAGGCAGTGTTTATGTACTCTGGTACTACCTCAAATAATTTATATTAATCCCTTGTAACCAACATACTGACAAGATACACGTAGTATTTATAAAAATATAAAACATTGTTTTATTATAATTATTATTTCCAAACTATCAAGGGTCATTTTAGACTATCGGACAACAAAAATAGTGCACACAGAAGGATGCTTCGGATGGCACTGAATCTTTATACAACTAGTTATACAGATGAGAAATACATGATCACCAAAACAGAGTAACAGGACAATTACATATGGATCTGTTGTACGACAGCTAATCATTTTCAATAGTGTGTCACACCCCTTTGCACTGCAACACAGTCTGGAATGGAGTCCATGAGATGCTGGATGTTATTTTGAGAATCACAAGTGTTGAACCATAAGATCCAAATCCTGGATACTGTGGCACAGCAGTATCTGGCATTTCAACTGGCCACACACATACTCCATTGGGGACATGTTTTTACTGGCATGTGTGATGTCTCAGCAGGTAACTTGAGGAATAGAAAAAAAAAATATTTGTTTGGGACTGTATAAAGGAAATTTAAATTGTGAAAAACTTTTGATGAAATCAATATTTCGTAAATCCCATTTGGCCTATCTCAACATTAATTTTGAATGATATAATAAAGAATTGAATGCTTGATCAAAAAGATTTTGGTGTAATGAAGTACAATGAATGTGGGATACCGTACCCCAGGCAGACATTCAGCATTTATATGACAGGTTACATACCAGCAGTGCTGTATGTGTGGTCATTCTGGGTGGTTTCACCGCTTTTTAATGTGTCTCTTGTATGTGGATTTAATTAGATTATTTTATATTATATAAATTAAAAACATTTATTGAAATTAAGCTTAACGTGACATGTTTCCTGGCGAGGAGCGGAGTACACCGTATTTGAGAGAAACGCTGATGCATTGCGATAAACTTTAGAAATTATGTTGAAATTTCCAGGGCACCAGCTCATCTAGAACAGGAGTAAGCATGTAGAGACGGTACCTCAGGGCAGTAGCAGGTCAACAGCCATGTGGTGGTCCCCTCAAAGCGCATGTTACAAATAGAATAAAATTCTGATTAAGTTCATTAAGCTCACTTACACAGTTAATAAGCTGAGCATGTTGGGTTTCTGGTGTGGGCATGATCCCGAAAGTACAATAAGTACAAATGAACAGAAATAAGATGAGGTCCATCTGAAAATTATATTGTCTGAGTGAGATTTACATACACACTGCAATACACAAGTCCATCGAATTAAGTAAGAATGGCATACTAGGCTTGCCAAGGGCCAACACTGTAAAAGCACTGTTCAGCGTGGGTGGAAGTTAATGGTATAAAAATCTCCGGGACGGCGAGTCTACGGAGATGAGAGTGCAAATGTAGAGCGAAAAAAGTTAATGAAAAGGTTCTGGAATGAATAAACTTACTATTGTAACTACAATGATCACACAAAAGAAGACTAAGTACCCCGCGACGCGAAGCACCTGCACTCCTCTGGCCCACTGGGCTAGACTAAAGATGGTGGCGCAAAGATCCTGTTACCAAATGGAGATCTCCCGCCAGCAATGTGAGGGAAGATACATAAAACATGTATACATGATAGAACACTCAAAAGCATACAATAAGGTCCGGAGGAATTATGATAATAAGAAATAGTTTTGCTCAAAGTTCTTGTTGCTATGCGAGTATGAGAAAATAAAATTACCTTGAAAAAGATTGGACAGGCTAGCACAGCATTTGTAGAAACAATAATAAATTAAATGAAGACATACAATACTTACATAGACACTCAAAAGATCAATACAATATTAAAAGAACATTTTGATATTATGATTGAGATTTTTAAATTTGGGCATATGGCATTGCGTCTGCTGTAACTGCAGAGACTGTTTATGCTACACATTATCTAAACTGAGAAAATTAAATATGCCCTTTTAAACAAAAATACATATAACACAAGCTCTGCAAAATTATAATATGATTTTAGAACATCTCAAGTCTGTGATTAGTAAACATATGTAACCCATGTGGCTTTATAATCCAAACTTTATTGCACTTTATTTAAGGAGAGCTTAAGGCATATAACCATTTCCCTTTTATATTTCAGATGCTACTTTCAGGGGAACAGAACACATTCACATGATAAACACATAGGGATGAGTTTGCTCTTGGAAAAGCAGGTCATTTGGGTCATGGGACAGTTCACTGACCCATTCGTGCATGAACGACTTGGATGACCCGTACACTACACGCATGGCCATACGTGGCTCATGCATGAACAGAGCCGCAGTGGGCTGCATCCCGAGCGGGACAGTGACAGCAACGTCCCCCCTCCCCCCTGGGGGAACCAATAATATGATGTGAGAAACTCTCATAGCGCAGTTCAGGCTGAAGTGAAGCAGGAGTTGGGGCAACTCTATGGGCGGTGCTTGTTTTTTATGGGCATAGGAGGTATGCACTTCCATATACGTTGTTGACATTGCAGAGTTGTTGAGGTTATGCAGAGCACAGATGAGGTTACACTTGAGACGTTATGACAGAGAGTAGCCGGAATCGTATGCACAAAATATATACAACAAAAAGAAACATGGTGTAGAATGATGAAGAAATGGGATTGACACAAACAACATGGTATTGAACAGTAACAACAACAATAGCAAATTGTTAGACATAAACAAACAATTGTTTACACGCTGTAAAGAGACGTAAACAATTAGGTGTACATGTAAGCGATGAAGCATAGATTAATGTAAACAGCAGCTGATCAGACTGGCTTGTCAACAAACCATGGTGTCAAGAAACGTAAACAAATGAACAGCACATTAGACAGGTAAACAATGCACTGAAGAGGTAATATGGAAGGAGTACATGTGAACAATAAGGTCATTGCATGTAAACAACAAGGCATAAGGGGATGTGAAAATAGTTGATCGGAGAAAACACTGGCATGTCAATAAACCCTGGTGATTGTAGACATAAACACACAAGTAGACAAGTAAAGAACTAGAAACAAGTAAACAAGTTAGGAGTTTACACAGTGCAGGTGCATGTAAACAAAGAGGCACAAGCAAATGTAAATAGCTGATCAGAAGGGAATACTGACGTGTAAATAACTCTGGTGGCCAAAACTAACAAACTGGACTGTAAGGACAGGTACACATCACAGTGGTCTCACAGACAGTGAAACAAACACAGAATCGTACCCTGACGAGTATAGCACTAACCACTGACAGACGTGGTGGTTGGAAACACGGACATTTATACAAATACTAGTGATGGAAAATGTAAACAGACGTAACATACTACAGACAAGTGGACAATGCACATATCACAGCAATGATGATGTAAACAAGGAACTGCACCTTGATAGGATGGTGAAACATACTGCACGATGAGGTGTGAGTCTGAACTGGCAATCACTTGCAGTTTAGGCTGGACGTTGTGGTGATGAAGAAAATTATGTTGGGTGCAGAGAAGAGCTGGATAAACTCACTGATTAAGTCTCTGTATGAAGAAGTGAATCACATGTGCGGAGGGGGCACTGTCAACCCACCTGTTATCTCCATGCATGTGGGGTTGATAATGGTGTCAGGTGCAGAGGAGGGGCTTGCTATACCCACCCATTATCTCTCGTACCCTAATGAGTGGATGCAAACATGTAGGACTTGCAAAGTTGCGACAGGAACACACGTTTACAAAAGACACTGACGTGAAAACAAATGAAGTGGCAATGTGTAAATGTACACAACTTGAGTGTGTACAAGACTGGGAGCAAAACAATAACTACAAACATGGCAGACACTGCACAAAAAAAATTGTATGCGAAGACATGATACCTAACACATAGCAAACAAATAAATACGACACAGGAAATATGTGACGCAGATGACTGGATGACATGAACAAGGAACAAAGGTGTGAAAAAAAATTTAAGCTACAAGATGACTACATGATGACAGACTGCACAGACTGTGACTAACCTTTGTGCTTCAGTGTTGCTGGTGTCATTGCACAAACAGCATGGACTGGCATTACCTTGTTGGAGGCAGTCGGCAGGCAAACAGCACACTTTCCTCTTGTTCGATATAAACAACAGCGGCAAATAGATGCTACCAGGTTAAGCATCATTTTGGGTCCAGTGATACAGTTCTTCCACACATATATCTTGCTGTATCCCACATGTTGGATGGTAAACTCCAAGGTCACAGGTGTTTGTAGACCCATGTACACGAGGGCTAAAACCTAGCCTGTATGGTGCAGTGGTCAGCGCAGGGCTGGATGTACCACGCACACATGGCAGGCTTCACGCATGTGGTGACATCATGAGTAACTCTACGGTGGGCTGTGATGTCATGGGTACCTACAGCCCCCCGAACAATGAGGAGTCGTATGCTTACAAGAAGGCGACAGTTTCACTGTTTCTCATGGGTTTTTCTTGAACAATGGCAGACTTCTGGAACACAATTTTCTTGCCACGTGCACAAGTAACAATGCCACAAAAGGAGGCAAATAATTTCCGCTGCATTGCACTTATCTGTCCAAAAATCACACGAATTGGGCAATATATAATGTGGCTTATTTGCTAGTAAGGGGATGAGTAAGCCGGATTTGAGAGAAACCATGACACATGGCGATAGATTTTAGAAAAGATGTTTAAATTCCCAAGGTGCCAGCTCATCTAAAATATGGGTGATCAAGTGTGCAGACAGTATATCAGGGCAGTAGCAGGTCAACAGCCATGTGACGGTTCCCTTGCAGCACATGTTAATAAATTATTAAAGTACAGATTTAGTTCGTTAAGCACACACAGTTCATAAGCTGAGCACGTGGGGTTTCTGAAATGGTCCAGATCCCTAAAGTACACTAAGTACAAGTGAACAGAAATAAGAAGAGGTTCATCTGAAGCGTATGTTGTCCGAGTGAGATTTACATACACACTGCAATACACAAATCCGTTGAATTAAGCGGGCATGGCATACTAAGTCTGCTGTAGGCCGAAACGGTAAAAGCACTGTTCAGTGCAGGTGGAAATTAAAGGTATAAAAATCTCTGGGGCCACGAGTCTACAGTGATGAGAGGGTGTGAACATCTAGAGAGGGGAGAGGGGGAAGTAAACGAAAATATCCCAGAATGAATAAACTTACTATTGCAACTACGTGCACACTCCTTAGCTGGCTGAAATAGACTAAAGATAGAGGTGCAAAGATCCCGCTACCTAACACAGATCTCCCACCAGCACTGTGATTGAAGATACACAAAACATACACTTGGGCAAGTATACACGATAGAACACTCAAAAGCATACAACAAGGTCCAGAGGAACTAAATAATAATTCTGAGAAAATTAATAATTTAATTAATGTCCAGAATTCTTGTTTCTATGCGATACAGGATAGCAAAACATATGTAGAACAATAATAAATTAAAAGACATACAACACTTATATATACATTTAAATGATCAATACAATATAAAAATAACAATTTAATATTATGATTGAGAATTTTAAATTTGGGCATGTGGCATGGTGTCTGGCGGAACTGCCGAGACCATTTATGTTACACATTATCAAAACTGAGAAAATCAAATATGCCAGTTTAAACAACAATACATATAACACAAACACTGCAACATTATAATATGATTTTAGATGATCTCAAATCTGTTATTAGTATACGTATGTAACCCACATGGCTTGCACTCCGAAGTTTATTGCACTTTATTTAAGGAGAGCTTAAGGCATATAACCATTTCCCTTTTATATTTCAGATGCTACTTTCAGGGGAACAGAACACTTTCACATGATAAACACATAGGGATGAGTTTACTCTTGGAGAAGCGGGTCATTCAGGTCACGGGACGGTTCACTGACCCATTCGAGCCTGAACGACTTGGATGACCCACACACTATATGCAAGGCTGTGAGTGGCTGATGCACTAGCAGAGTAGCAATGGACTGTGCCTCGAGCGTGACAGTGAGAGTAACGTCAAACTTTACATAATAAGTTCTCATTCCACTGAAAATGCATAACTCTCTGCTGACAAAATGTGAAGCACCTAGAAAGAAAGGTCAAGAATAGATGTAATTTGTAACGCTTGTTAGTACGTTGGAAAAGGGTTAAATTATGTTTTCAGGGGCGTTGAAGGTGAGGTTCAGGAATGATTATACTCTGTTGGCGCCAGACGCCATCAAGGCGGCATCAATGTTGATGCTGCATCTCTTAACCTTGGGGTTGCCGGCCATATGCCCGGACCAATCTCCTCACCTTTCAAGTGTTGACCTCTGCCCTGTTGATAACTGCACCAAATGAGTGATGTTTGTTAAACGATAGCCCGTTGGTCGGCTATGCACCATTGTTGTTCTCAGTGGGGAAATATATCTAACTCTTACACGCGCGTACGTGGGCTGCCGAGGCCTTGCATATGCCCATACAATGCAAAACAAAATGCATAAACACTTGCAAATTAAATGACTTACGTAAGTTGAATGAACTGGTATTGTAAGTGCCCGTCCCCTGACACGCATGATGCGACGTAAATAAAGTACGTACCGCTCAGTTCACAGTCATATTTATTACGTTGAATTACGCTCCCTTCGACGTGGGCACTTTACATGAACACTCCTGGCTTTTATAACCGCCATGCAGTAGATCTGACAAAACCTCTTATGACAAACAATGGTTACTTGCACAATAAAGCTCCGTGGAATGATGTTATTCCTGCAGGGAGAGGAAGTGGCTTACTGGGCGACGATAGCAAAGAAAGGTTCCAGTATTACGTTAAGTCTATTGTAGTTAGTGCCCAAATGCTAAATATTGAAGGCCGCTCTGTAAACGTGGGAAAACGCTAGAGCTCACGACATGCACTCTACCTCCATTGGTTTCTACGCATTGACTGACTTCCCGCTTGACATGCGGGCTCATCTCAGCTTACCCTCACACCGAAAACAGGATTACTTTCTGTCATGCTAAGCACAACCTGCCCTTGAAACATGCTTAATAATTAATTAAACATTTAAAAAGTACAAAAACATTGCAATATAAAACTCTCGTGAATGGAACCGACAAAGCACTGTGTGAATGATGAAATAAATAATTATACATAACTTTTGTACTCTAAACAATTAACACTCAAATAAAACAAAACAAGTGATAAATCCTTCAATTAAAACCCAACAACATTGTATTTAATTAGGCCTTTATACTCTTAATTCAAATGATCGGCCTATGTTATCCTCCTCCGCGGCATCTCCATGGCAACCACTGGCTGCTCTGCACAGACGTGCCCTTGCACTTGCGCTGCACCTGATTGCTCCAAGGAACGGATGCACACTTTACGTTGCGCAGAATGCGCAGCCCTGCTGCGACAATGTTGCAGACTATGGACGGACAAACGGTCGTAGGGGTAGGAGCACATGGCACACTCAAATGCCCCCCCCCCTCCCTTGAAGATCATTTGTAGGCCGTCCGATATTACTGGCGGCAGCTGCAGATGTGGGTTGGCCTGCGTGACCGCAGGTGGTACTGACGCTCCTGTGGCCTTGCCGCACAATGCGTTGCCGGTGGTCTCCCATTCCTGCCAGGCAACTCCGTCGGCATGTATTGTTGACACGCTGGTGGCGGGTGTGCCCGCTGATGCAACCACTGAAGGCAGAGCGAGCTCCCTGACTCGTTGCACTCACTGTTAACTTCCTCACTGTCTTGCTTGTTCCGCCGTCTCCAGGTGCGACCCGGCTGAACAGCCCCTGCAAACACACTTGCACCTGCATTAACCCCTTATTTTAGTTCAACCTGCTTATCTAAATGCTCCTCATACTTTCTCGCTTGCTCCTGCTCCTCTTGCTCTGCTTACATTTCCTCTATTTACGCTTGCACATGCTCGTTGCTCTCCTCTTTCTCTTGCATTTTCGGAAGCATTACAGGTTCCCTGAGGGGCATATCGACAGTGGGTAACTCCTGTACACTTTCCTCCTCCTTTCTAGCATAACTTTGAAGGGCTGATGCACCTTCTGTTCCGCTCCTCTCCTCCTGGAGCTCATCAACGGTGTTTCCGTACTGCCTCATATCTGGTGGTGAATTTCCATTGGCGTGCACGGGCGGGTCCTCTGCCGGGCCTCCCACCTGAAGTGCTGCAAGACATTGCATCTCCTCTTGCTCCTCCCTGAGCTCAGCACGGCCTGCACCGTCATGGGGTAAGGACACACCGGGACCGACCTAGTCGCCGACGGCACCTGGGGTTAGCCGGATGTCGTCCCAATGTACCCTTACCTTCCTACGTCACATGTGGACTGTGTATGTGGGTCTGTGCATTTATAGCACTTGATGTCACTCACTCCATTGTGCTGCTAACCCTGGACAAAAGTATTTCTTTGCAGTGGACTGGGGGTGTGTCCGTACATATACCGCTTGTCCTACACTCACTTTCGGCGGTGCTTGGTTTGTGACTGGTAGCCATCTTGCAGCATAATGATCTTGCCATTGCCTCACTTCATGGAAGCATCTCTGTCATCGTCGCTGTGTTGGTGCTCGGCATCTCATTGCTGTCCTCTTATTGTGGACATTTAGCCTCCCCGGTATACGTAGATTAAGTGCTAAAAATACTTTGGCCGGAGACCTTCCAGTTACTGCGTTTATTCTAGTCCTGAGTGTGTAGAGAATGACAGGAATGTGGTCTGCCCAGGTGACATGGTGTTCCCCTACACGTAAACGTAGTTGAGCTTTTATTTCTTGGTTCCTCCATTACGTCAGGTTGACCCTCTGGTGATACACTGCTGTCGTGACGTGA
Organism: Dryococelus australis; assembly: GCA_029891345.1. Classification (NCBI taxonomy): domain Eukaryota; kingdom Metazoa; phylum Arthropoda; class Insecta; order Phasmatodea; family Phasmatidae; genus Dryococelus; species Dryococelus australis. The sequence continues at coordinate 244,663,417 of CM057009.1, forward strand.
TTAATGCCACATCTAGTACATAGCTCTCTCCACTTATGGCCCGTAAACTGCGTACCATTATCTGTTAACAGGTAACGTGGAAATCCTCAGCACGGGATAAATTGCTCCTCTAAAACTCTCGCTATGTTCCTTGTACTTACCCTGCTGGTGGGGTACGCTTCCATCCATCACGAAAAATTATCTCTCACCACAACTAGAACTCATTTACCCCCTCTTCTCCAGGGGTATGGAACCGTCAAGTCCATGTATACCATCTCAAATGGTTTATGAGGCATGCGTGGCTGCTGTTGCTGCCTCCCGTCTGCATGACGTGTCTTGTACAAGATCCACTCTTTGCATTACCGTACATATCTCCTCACGTCCCTGCTTAATCCTGACTAAAAAAAATGATTGTGTACATTCCTGGCCATCTATTCCACACCTGGATGTCCAGCCACACTGCCACAGTGTGAATAAGTGAAGACTTGGTCACTCGCACACGTGGGGACACACACCCTCCATTTCCACGGCTGTTGAACTGAACAAGTCTCCAACCTGCAGTCTACGACGTGATATCCCTCTACTTTTTGCTGCTCAAATTGTCTCTTCTTTTCCTGCATGAATTGGGAACTTCTTTGCACCTCAATGACTTCCTTGTACAAGTCTCTAATCAGACCCTCATTGTTGGTGGCTTTGATTTGTTCTATGTATAGCTCGTATACTGGGTCGCGCGAGTTTGGTGGTAAAATATCTTCCCATCCTGCTTCATCTCGGACAATTACCCCAATGTTGGCACTGTGTGACAACGCGTCTGCCAGTTCATTTTCTTTCCCGGGCACATGTTCCACTATGAAGATGTACGCCTGCAAGTGTAATGCTCATAGCGTCAGTTTATTCCTTGCTTCTCGCATACTATGACACCACACAAGGCACCGGTTGTCGGTCCGTAGTGTGAACCTATGGTACTCTAGGTATGCGCTGTATTTCTTGACCGCCCAAATGACTGCCAGGCATTCCCTCTCGTTGATGTCATAATGTCTCTCAGCCTGCCCTAGTTTCACGCTTGCAAAGTCGCTAATGTGTGTCTCCCCACTGTCACTAACCTGGTACAATACTGCACCTATTCCCTCCTAACTTGCGTCAGTTTGAAGGTACAAATGCTTTCTTACGTCGTAACGTGCTAGTGTCGGACATAATCTGAATTCACGCTTGATATCTGAGAATGCTTTCTCCATTTCGCTTGTTTACTAAAACCGTTTCTGCGGTAACAACTGCTCTGTTAGGGGCGCAGTGATTGTTGCAAACCCTGAGATGTGCTCTTGCAACCAATTTATGAGTCCAAAAAACTTCCGTAGCCTCTTGTGAGTTTTAGGCTGCGGGTAGTTGTCAATGAGCCTTAATTGTTCCAGATTCAGCCGGTTTCCCTCCTGATCGACTACATGGCCTAAGAAATCAATGCTGGTTTTACCCAAATGGCATTTCTCAATCGTGCACGTAAGGCATTGCAAGCCTCTCCAGGACTACTGCTAAATGATGCACATGTTCCTCCCAGCTGTTTGACCAGATAATTACGTCATTCAGATATGCCAGCGTACACTCTCCAATAATGTGATCCAGCCACTGTACCATCATTGCCTGGAATGTCGTGGGTGCACAGTTTAAACCAAATGGCATCACATAGAATTGAAACCGCCGGCCATCCCGGCAGTGAATGCCATTTTCAGCCTGTCTTCAAATTTCACAGGCACCTGCCAATATTCACTTTTCAAATCCAAGGATGTCCATACCTTCACCTGTCCTAATGTGCTCAATGTGTCTTTCACGCTTATATATGGCGGAAGTGCGCTGCATGTTACTTGGTTCAATGGTCGGAAATGTACACAGAATCGCCAAGTTCCATCTTTTTTTGGAGCTAATGTGATCGCCGAATTAAACTATCTGTCGGCTCGATCACTTCATCGTCAAGCATCTCCTGAATTTGCCTTTTTATTATTCACGTTTGGTGCGGCAAATAGCCTCTCATGCTGGTGTATACTGACTTTTCATCTATCAATGGTATTGCATGCTCAGGGATGGTTGTGCGTTTCAACAAATAATTTCTGCCAAATACATTGCGACATTCGTCAAGAATGCACTGAAATGCAGCCTGGTATTCGCATGGGACCTGGTTTTCAAATTCCCCTAGCTTGACTTCGGGTAGGCTACCCATTGGGCAGCAGTCCAGGTTGTACACAGTGCGTCTTTCTTTCGTGCCGAAATGTATTCTCCTGGAGGCTGGCTCTACGATTGTATGTTGTTCTTTTAACCAAGGTATCCCCAAAATAGCTTCCTCGCATATTTCTGGGGTAACAATGACCATTGTTTTCATTTCAATATCACGGACTTGGACCATTACTACTGCCTGTCCTACAGCCGTACGACAATGCTCGTTCATGGCCAACCAAATCACGTGGTCTGTAGGCATCACGTCCTGCTTGTCTAAAAAGTGCGGTCGTATGAAGTTGTGCGAGGCTGCAGTATCGATTAAGGTGTGGCATAACTGGCCGTTGGTAGAAACTAAAATGCAGGTAAATGGTGCATGACTACTGCTAATTTGCTGTACCAATACTTGCTGTGGGGTTATTTTGTGTCTGTTGTCCAAATTTTTGTGGGCGGGGTGTCAGATGCGTCCGACCCCTTCAACCCATTTCCCTGTTGCTTACGTTCTGCCGCATCTTTGATTTGCCTCATATGTGGGTTGTTCGGTCATTTATTATGTCAGTGGTATTGTGGGGTTGGGCAGTACCTACACAGATGTCACAGTGGGTAGTCCGGATTCCATCCTTGCTGTTAGCTAGTACCATTACCTGTTGTGTTCTGGTACTGTGGCTTCTGGCCAACGGACCCCATGGCTCCAATACTCTTCTGATCCTGCTTATATATATTTCCATGAATTAGCCCATGATACACTTTCTCATGCTGTTACCCACTATATACCTTTTCAGGCACTTGTCCATTATTGTTACTGCGGGAAGACTGTGAAAAATTTTGTGATCTGCCAGAATGATACGTATTTAGACTGTCCTCTCTGCTCATGTCGCCCTATTACTACATTTGCGTCACGGCATGGTGATTCATACAGTATCTCCAGAATTATTGCAGCATGCATTAAATCTTCTAATGTTCTGTTTAACAGAGGTATTAAGGCTGCTCTGAATTCAGATCAAGCAGTTTCAGCGAATACTTCTAGTACTCCTGCTCTGACAAATTTGGATGTAAGTGTTTAACAAGTTGACACTTATGTGTAATGAAAGCGGTTAATGACTCACCCAATTATTGAACCTTCAGAGTAAATCTGCTCTGGGCCTGTACAGACACAAAAACCCCTCTGAACCTGCTCTGGAATTCACGTCGTAACTCCTCCCACTGAAGTCCATTGTGGTTGAGAGATGCCCACCAAGAGCGCCCGACTCCGTAGTGTTGCGCTCCGACACAGCTGGCCCATTCATTGCAGCTCACCCTGTACCTGGTAAGGCGGGATACGCAGTCTTCTAAGAATGCTGCCAGATCTTTCGTTGGCATGCCTGAGAATGTGGGTAATGTTTGGAACTTGGACTGTGATTTTGCTGTAATCGCTTTCCATTGTATGCGGGATTACTGTCATGTATGGATTAACAAGCAGGAAATTTGGAATAGTTGGTGGGAAATTTGGTACAATTGGTGGATAAACTGGCATTGGAAACATTTGTGGTAGTGGCTGGAAGAATGGTGTGGGTGGCTGGTATGCATGCGATGTGGTTGTAGGGGTAGGTTCGGGTGGCGGGAGTTTGTTTACATTCGCCACATGTCCTGCAGGAGCACACGGCCTCCCTGCTCCACGCTGCTCTCCTTCCCTACTCTGCTGCAACTTCCCCCTCCTCTGCACGATGCCGCTCCACCTGTCACATTGTTAGTGTCCGTGCCGTTATCACTTGTGAAAGATCGCTGTTTACATTCACTGCCACATCGTTATCCCACTGTCCTAAAAAGTCCAACACCTGATCACGTGGAAGGTCTGTGGTTATGTTTTGCATTCGGTTTACGCCCTGCCTAGTTGCTGTTGAAATTGTCCTTCATTGCCCCAAATAACGACAAGCAAAGAACTTTTGAGTCCTGAAACAGATTTGTGTTCCATGTCACGGATGCATTCTTGGTGGTACTTTACGTCACATTGTACACGCTGAAGTACAATGGTACCCCGGCCATTGCGTAGAAAGTTATCACAATGTTTCGGAAATGCATAGTTTGTGAAATGTTCAATTTCAAATTTTACTCGTGTGGGAAAATTTGGAAAATTTTGACTATCCTGCATCACTTTACTGCTACTGTTCTTTTCCCTCTCGCAGATGTCACCGGCTGGTCTTACAACAGCATTGGCAATAGGTCTTACTGTCATCTGCTAATTGTCCAGGATACACAATAGGACGCAAACATTCAGGACACCATAGGTTCGGCGAGCTGTCAGTCATCCTGCTAGCATTGATTTGTTTGTAAACAAAGCTATGTGCGCAGTAGACATGGACGAACCAGCGCAGAAGTGCGAGGTTGGGGAAGAGGGATCACACTCCCCTCTTGATGCACGGTTGGCCTGCTTGCACCGTGCAGGGATGATGACCCGACACTCAGCTGATAGGCGGCACACGCGAGGGGTCAACTGGCTGTCGGCGGTGGTGAATGCTGAGAGGACGGGGGAGGGTAGCCTCCACCCCGTCAACTTTCCTCATCGCGGTTTCCATCTGCTCCTCCCTCCAAGCAATGTGGCATGGCTTCTGGCATGACGATTTTGTCCGTTGATTGTTGACAAGCTTTCCAAGCATCTGTGGTATCCCCTTGTCAACACAATGCTACCATGGCCCTTGCTGCCTTCCTGTCATCACGGTGTTGCGGATAGGAAAAAGTGGGAAAAATTTATTTAATTCAGGAAAATCTTTGGAAATTTTTGGAAAATTTGGAAAAACTTTTTGGCGGGAAAATTTTTGCCAGGTGATTTGGCCACACGGAGAGGCACCAATTTGACGTGGTCAAATTAGGCTTAATGAGGAATAGCCCCAAGCTGGGTGCCAATGTGATGCCTGTTGAGATGTTGGAAAAGGGTTAAATGATGTTTTCAGGGGTGATGATGATGAGGTCTAGGAATGATTATATCTGGTTGGCGCCAGATGCCGTCACTGTTGATGCTGCATCTCTTAACCTTGGCGTTGCCGGCCGTACGCCCGGACCAATCTCTTTGCCGTTGAAGTGTTAACCTCTTCCCCATTGATTACTGCTCCAGATGAGTGATGTTTGATAAACGATAGCCCGTTGGTCGGCTATGCACCATTGTTGTTCTCAGTAGGGAAATATATCTAACTCTTACACGCGCGTACGTGGGCTGCCGAAGCCTTGCATATGCCCATATAATGCAAAACCAAACTCATAAACACTTGCAAATTAAATGACTTATGCAAGTTGAATGAGCGGGTATAATAAGAGCCCATCCCCTGACACGGATGATGCGACTAAAATTAAGTACGTACCTCTTAGTTCAGTCGTATTTATTATGTTGAATTACACTCCCATCGACGGGGGCACTTTACATGAATACTTCTGGCTATTATAACCGGCCATGCGGTAGAACTGACAAAACTTCATATCACAAACAATGGTTATTTGCACAATAAAGCTCCCTCAGGTGATGTTATTCCCACGGGGAGTGGAGGTGGGTTACCGGGCGACTATAGCAAAGAAAGGTTCCAGTATTACGTTAAGTCTATTGTAGTTAATGTCCAGATGCAAAATATTGAAGGCCGCCCAGCAAATGCAGGAAAACGCCGGAGCTCACGACACGCACTCCACCTCTGTTGGTTTCTACGCGCTGACTGACTTCCCGCTCGACACACGGGCTCGCCTCAGCTTTCCCTCGCACCGAAACAGGATTACTTTCTGTCATGCCAAGCAGTACCTGCCCTTGCAACATGCTTAATAACTATTTAAACATTTAAAAAGCACAAAAACAACCTTGCAATATAAAACTCTCGTGAATGAAATTGACAAACATTGTGTGAATGATGAAATAAATAATGATACATAACTTTTGCACTGTAAACAATTAACACTCAAATAAAACAAAACACGTGATAACTCCTTTAATTAAAACACAACAACAATGTCTTTAATTAGCCCTTTATACTCTTAGTTCAAAGGATCGGCCTATTTCATCCTCCTTTCCAGCATCTTCATGGTACCCACCGGCTGCTCTGCACCGTGGCTGTCAAGGTCCCTCAGTCCATCCCCAATATAACAAAATGCATGTGTACCAAAAGTTTAATAATAACTAATGTTTCATAAAATAGGTTTTAATAAAAAGAATAATATATATATACCTAGTGAATTATCTGCAATGTACAGTCCTCCTCCTGTTGAATCAGTTTTAAATTTTTCTGATCCAAAACCTTTAACAGCATATGTCAGTTGTCCAAACATTCCACTGTCCTTGTCAGTGGCACTTATATTAGATATAAGAGTCCCTGGACGGACATCTTCTGGGACTTGTAATCTATATGATGAAGAAGAAAACACTGGTGGATTGTCATTTGCATCAACTACATCAATGATGACACGAGTACTTGCCACTTCTTTTTCTTCTCCCTATAAACAAAATATAATTTTTATGAAAATATTAACATTAGATGAAATTGTCAATAGATATACTTTTGAGAACCTTAGATATGAAAACAGTTAAAAGTAGCAAATTACAAAAATTTAATATGAAGTAATGGTACAGGCTATAACTTGAAATTGCAGGATTTAGAATAAGATGTAATTAAATAATATACATAAAAACAAGTAATACCATTTATATTGCAAAACCAGAATGGTAAGTACCAACCACATAATGCCTACAGTAAAGAAAACATTTTTAGCCTCCCTACCTTCCTCTGTGTTTCTCTCTCCTTAAAACCCTCTGCTCTTTCCTCTTTCATCCTTTACTCTTATTCCTCGTTCCCTATTTTTACCTTTGATTCCTCTCCCAATCTGTCATAGCTGCAGATTTCTGTGCATATATAGGTGTGTGTGCAAGGATGGGAGAAAAGAGTGGGACTGACTGTTTGACATTTTACCATTTCTGTTAAAATAATTGTCATACCTGCCAAATTTAAAGATAGGAAGATATGATTGAATGAGTAAATAAAAAAATTACAAGACAATTCCAATATTTTTACCGCTGTGCACGTTAAGCATTTTGTGAATTACTTCAAGTAAAACTCCAACGAATATTAAATATTGATATTTAATTACCTTTTCAATACCTAGACCTTGAACTAGAGCAAGCATGATAATTTTATAAAAGTAATTGCTGTAGTATAGATTTCCTTCTGCCTTAGTTAAAGTTATTTGTCATACCTTAAAGACGAAAACCGTGTATTAAAAAAAACTATGTTTGGCTTTTTTGCTCTAAGCAGTTATAATAAAATATATGAGCTGTGTTTAAATAGTAAAGATATATTCCATATAGGCGGAAAGGTATAATGATGCAGTATGTAAGTTGGCAACATTGGCTTTGATCCTGGTTATTTTGCTTTTCCCTGCGGTCAGGGCCGTATTTAGGCATGGGCCTTATGGGCCCAGGACCAGGGGGCCTAATCTCGATATTGTTCCAGTGCAGTTAGTATACAAGATGTCTCGCACAGTCCGCAACGTATATAAGACAACTGTTGTAAGGTCCAACCCCTGAAACTCGCATACATTTTCAGTGTGCATGGGGAGTTCCAGGCAAGCATATACGAGTGATATTTTGTCATGTTGGTGAACCTATGGTGAGACAGGAACAAATATTAGAGGAACTCAGCCAATCAGAAGCGTAACTTGTATTGCATGCATTTGTTTATTTACATTGTACGCGGTTGAATAAGCAAATGGCTAAAATTAGCAAAATAACCACCGAGCAGAAATTTATTCTTCTCAAATTCATAGAAGGTAAGTGTAACTTACGTAATTGAATATATGGTATTGTGCCATTCATCTATGATGTTTACAGAGAATTAATTGTGAAAATAAAATCTTGTGTTGTCCTTACTTAACCTATGTATGTCAGAAATACAAACAAAATTAGGTAATTTTCTTTGTTAGTGGCATGACTTGATGCAATATTTATATGACTTACAGCTAATAATATGGAGCATACAATGTTACGTGGAACAGCAGATTTATTTTCTGCATTACAAATAGTTTACATGGCAGGGATTGGTCAGTAAAATTCTTCCCTGTAGAACTTACATACAATTTAATTAAAAGAACACAGTTGTGTATCATACATTGCCATAATATTTACATTGCATTATAAATAATGAAATGTGAATTTATACATTAAGTTACCCATCATTTGGATAGTATTAGCAGCTACATGACACTTTGCTAGACGTTGTGTTTGAGTAAGAGCAACTGTGAAGTGCATAGATACTTTTAGTGTAATAATACTGCAGATGTAGATTAAAGGTATCAGTTATTTTGGGTAGTGGGTTGAAGTTTTTGGCTAGTAGTCTGAAGTACTATTGAATTTAATTAATTTACATTGTTAAAAAAAATTGTAGAAACATGAAACTTTCCCAGGCAAACTGAAAGCTGACTGGACAGCCAAGGATGCCAGCCGGTTGTGGGAAGAAGTTTCTGTGAAATTGAAAGTTTGTGCAATAATAATAATAACATATGTTATTTATAGAGTTTTAAATGCAAGACAGTCTAAATAAAAACTTATGGTGTATAACTACCCAACTACAAGTCACTGAACAATAATGAACATAAGTGGTAGACCTATGTAAATTACACTTTCACTCATAACCTCATTTTCACTCTCAACACAACTTTTACTTCTTGTCCAGTCAACAAGTTCTTAATTTGCACACGATTATACATTCGGCATGGCATAAATGGTGTGTAAATTGAATTCTAACAGCAGTAACAGTCATCTTACGTCTAATATTTTGTTTGTTTTGATGCACTACTCATCTACGACTCCACATCTTGCACAGCGATGATCAAGAGAGTGGCCACTCACACAGTCGAGACGTATATGATGGCTCTCGTATGGTTCAATCTTACCATTTTCTAGAATTGTGCGAGTTACAGCGGCAATTCGAAGATTTCGTATATGAGTGCAGTTCAAGCTTAGGCTCCCGGGGTGGCAAATTTATGGGGGCAGCAAAAAATGTGATCATTTGCAATGGAATAGATTGTACACTAGATCAGCTGTTGTAAAAGTAATGGGGGAAAAAAATATTTAGTGGTAAATTATAAATGTTTAATGCAAATTTTTTTTACAAAAATACTAATGTCAACATGCAAAACTTGTACTGAGTCTTTGAAACTTTGCGAGAAACAGTTCTAGTTCTAGTTCTAGTATCGTTATACTGAAAACAAGAGATAAAAATGTTATGTGCTAAAAACAATCACCAAATATGTATGCAAACTTGACAATATGCTGGGGCAACATGTCAGTGTCACTGAGCTTTGTTCAGGTTATGAAATTAAATTAAATTTTTTAACAAACACATTTACGACTAATATTTGTAACTATAACGTACCTTACAACTCGAGACAATACTTTGTTTCATCGTGCCTATTTAAAATGGCAGCATTAGCATTAGAGGATTCACGTAAATAAAAATGAACTAACAGATAACAGTAAAGAAATGCTCTTTAATTTGGTATATGAGATCATAAAGGGATATTTAACAATGGCACATTGCAGACAAGGGAAGTCTTGTTTTGGTTTGTAGGTAGTTGGTCATACTGTTTACAGTTTATAAGGAAGGTTATTTGGATGTTCATTCTACTGTTTACTTTTCTTCATTTCGTTATGAATGAGTACATGTTTTAACACTAATTTGTTTCCCGTATCCTGTCGATTTAAAAAAATGGTTGGCTATAAACATTTTAGTGGTGCAAAATATCGCAAATTAGCAGAAGAGAAGAAGAGAAAAGAAGATGATGTGTTTCTTCAAACACCAAAACTATACACGCTTTTCTGCAACATGACTCAAACTGAAACAAACTCATCGCTCTCTACAACTGAAAATGGTGAAACTGAAAATAACAGCAAAGAAAAACTATGTGAGTGTACACTTTGTTTAAGTTGTGATTCCAGTTTACCGTATATAACCAGCGGTAATGAAAGTCTTGTAGATGTAGACAATGTAGAACTTGAAGAAAACAAATAGTTAAACCCTGATGACAGTTTTTATGGGAAATAAATAATACAACACTAGACTTTGTGGTGAAAAACGGGGTGAATCAAAACATAAATTAAAAATTTTCTGATTCAAAGCGGGTTTATTCAGACAAACAAAAATTTTTTTACAAAATCAATGTTTGAACAAAAACTTTTGAATGGTAAAGTAATAAAGCATGACATGCATTCTCACAGTCAGGGATCTATTTTTTGTGCTCCATGTAACTTTTTGGAGGAACATCACAATTTGGAACGAGTGGTTTTAATGATTGGAAGCATGCCAGTCAGCGGGTGACCGAACATGAGAATTCATTTGTACATCAACATAGTATGTTAAAGTTTAAAAGACAGGGTAATTAATCCTACAGAGTCAACAGACATATACTATCCCAATTGGAAGAAGAAGTTAAATATTGGAGACGTGTACTTCAGAGTGCAGTTGCTGTTGTGAAGAAACTGTCCTCTCATGGGTTAGCATTTTGTGGTGTAGACAAAATGTTTGACTCTGTCATTAATGGAAATTTTATGATGTTGTAGCAGCCAGGGCTGGGCCGCACACTAATTATTGCAATCAGCAGTCTGTAGCGGCGAGAGATGGGCCACACTCAAATTATTTGTAAAACAAACGGTGCCTGATGCCCTGAGGCAAGGCATATAAATTGAGGGCGCGCAACGCCGCCTGCCCCCCAGACATGCCCAGACGAGTTGAGCAGCATTACGTAAAGTTGTATAAGCAGACAACGTAGAGGTTCAGCGAGGCTGAAAACGAAGGCAACTCTCATCCAGGCTTTGAGGAGCTCATAGCCATCCACATCTATGACTTTGATGGTGAGCATAATCCGGCTTGGCAGTAGGGCATAAGGCTACTTATCAAGACCCCATTATTTAGGATCATATGTGTAATTAATTATCCACTGGCAAGGATAAGCAGGTCACTGAGTAAACTTAATTAACTTCATCCACTGCAAGAGTAAAGATTCTGGCTAATGGTTAGAGTATTTGTATCTTTTTCGTATTGTTTATTTCCTGTAACATTTTGTGTTAATAAATGTGTTTTGTAGTTAAAGAATTCCCGAGGTGCTTGTACTCATTAGCCATCTGGCTACGTTACCCCCTGAGTGTTTTCCCTTCTAGCTATATTAATGCAAAGAGCTTTGAAACCCTTAATTACAAGTTGTAGTTACAGAGGAAATACAAAAGTGAGTAGACTGGCTGAAGGGAGATGCTACACTGGTGGAGGAGCCTCTCATCCCACCTCGCACTTATGCGTGTAGACTTTTAATTAGAATTTCTTTTTATAGTTTGTGCTTCATGCTATCCCATTGCAAGCAACCAATAGAGAAGCAAAAGTGGCTGCACTTCAGGCAAACCACAGTGAGCTTGGGTGTAGTAGTTCAGTGATATCCAAGTTGCACATTTATTTTCTTTCTATGCGAGTATGTTCAAATGATTTAAATTCAGTAGTAGCTATAAGTAACATTGTCGATTTTTTGTCACTGAATGTCTTAAGATTCCTAGCAAACAAAAAGTATTACTGCGAGTGCAGGTAACAGCTGTTAAATTCCAAGCGGTCCTTGTGATAGTGCGCAAGATTAGTAAGTCACGTGTGTCAGTCAGCAGTCCGTGACATCACAACAGCGGCCTTGCCAGTTAGCAGTTTTAACGTCATGTTACCCACCTCTGACAGCTTTCAATCGCTTCATATTGCTTTTCTTATTGTAATGCATGCTTACTGCTTCATCCTGCACATTGGGACATCTGTTCCCTTGTAAGCTAGAAAGTCTCCGTTTGTTTTTGAGTATTTCGGAAATTTTTCCACATTCTTCCTTGCTTTGGAGTTAGAATCAATTCTAAGTTACACAGTGCACATTTAAAACATACAAGAACACATTGTAGTGTCATGTGGCGGCGCTACACCACCTTAGGTCGGGCGGAGTATAGATGTAGCCGGGCATGTTTGTTTTATAAACACGCCCCACTTTGACCGGCTATATAAAGAGACTTGTATTGAGTGTGTGGTTGAGGCTGAAGACAAGGGCACCAATCTACTACTGGCCAGAGGGGTTCCAAGGCCAACCGTCCAGAAGTTAAGGATGAGCATAATTCATGTAGCGGTAGGGACCAATGCTGGTATCGAGTCATCGTCCCCTTTCACATTGTAATTAATTATATTGGAAAGGATATGGATTAGCTGTGCATTATTGTCAGTAAATAGTCAGAGTGTAACTTAGTATAATAACTTCAGCTGTCATTCAGTGTAAAGTAAATGTAATGTGTTTTTAAGTAAGTGTTGTTCCATTAAATATATATTTTTATAATCTATCTTACTTATTCAGGTACCAGTTGAGTCAAACCCCTAAGCACCCCCTTTGCCTCCTCGTAAGGTGAACTGAGAAACTGGGATAGTGCTAGTAAGTGCAGCCTATAGGCCACGAGGAAGGGAAAGTATTTCACTGGCGGAAGTGCCGGACTTTCCCTTTCTGCACGCCCAGTGAGTTGAAAAATTAATATTTTATCTGACATAATTGTAGATGCATACGAGAGTACTTGTATGAGAAAGCCACCGTCCCCAGTCTCTTACAGACATCCCTGCCCACCCACGCTAGCAGCTGTTTCATTCCACGCAGTCAGCAAACCTTTCCCTAGGTCAGTTACCACGTATCCGATGCAGCACTTGTGTAGCAACCTTGCAGTTTTACCACCCAACCATTTCCCCTTTAGAATGCTTAATTATCATAGTTAGAATATGTGTACTGCTTTTCATGCATGCTGAACTTACTGTTCCAATATCTGCTTCAACCACTCCTATTTTATTGTGTACTATCGGAGTGTGTTCTCTTCCTCTTTTCTGTAGTTTTTTTTACCTTAAGTTTACACAAAGTGCGCAACACCATTTACACTTGACACCACTTCACACACCCACATTCACCAGTACATGGAAACGCGTAGCCAAGCGAAGGCGTCCAAACCCTCTCAGTTCATTAAAATAGTTTGAATTGACACAAAACACTTTGATGTTCCTTAGATGAACATGACAGACAACACACAGAACACCACACTACAGATACACCTACCACCAGCCATATCCAAAATGCCTCGTTAGATCTATAATTTCCTAGCACAGAACACGAATACCCCCCTGACACACCATCCTCCATATAATCCCTTCCTAACACACCATCACAATCTATTACACCCCTTGCCGATTTCTTTGGATTTCCTCTGTTTGAGGAAATTGGCAATTCCCCCCACCCCCTTCATGAGAATTCCAACCCCCACCCGCCACCCACACTTACATTAATGTTCAACAACACACACCACCCCACAACATGGCAAATAACCCACCTCCCATTAATGTAACCTTCACGCAGCCAGAAAAACCCCCATCATTTTCAGGAAAACACTGGGAAAATATTGATGAATTTTTGCAAGCCTTTGCGGAAGTAGCCGAACTAACGGATGGACAGATATTGACAAGTATATACGTATCAAGTTCTCCCTTGCTGACACTGCTAGGCATACCTTAGAAAATTTGACACTTAATTGGGCGCAACCCATCACTTAGCAGCAAATAAAAACAGGTTTGACTAAGGTGTTCACAAGTCCCGTGGACACAGAATGGTTTAAACACTTAATCTACAACAAGAAGCAGGCGGTTAACGAGGACACCATGCATTATATTGAAACCCTTAAAAATTACAGGGCTAAGTACAACCCTACCCTGACCATCAATAACTTTGTACATGTTGTTTGGAAGAGTCTCTTGCCGTCCATCGAGGACAAGTTAATTGGATTAAAGCATGACACATTACAAACTTGCTCGAGAATTTACAACACATTGAAATTGGCATCTTCCAATACCAGCAGAGGCTCACACACACAAGTGCTCATCCAGATTCCGCAAGGCTAGAAGCAGAAATTAGCAAACTCAAGCAGGAAATTGCGCAGCTCTCCCTTCGCAAAGTTGAACCTCATACCAACACTCAACATAATAGGCATCCAAAACAACCCCAACAACATGGTCAGTACGCGTCATACTATCCTAGACAGTCCTATCACCCTGCTGACCTCAACCCCTCCACTTCCTACTCCCCAACTCCTCACAACATAGGGTATAGAAACTTTCGTCAGCAGCCACATTACTCACAGAACTATTATTCAGGCATGACCAATACCACACACTTTCATCCCCCAACAAATAATATGCCGCACTACCACAGAGGTAATTCATTCCCACCATAGCCACGCCCGTACAACACCGCCCAACAGCCACGCTATCCATCAAAAACTTCCCCACAAAGGGGTAAGACACGCCAGCCCTGACGACAAAAGTGCCTGGGTTCAGGCCGCGTGCAATGCTTTTTTAAAAAAGTAGTAGCCCACAGGTCTTATGCCGAGATTGCTAAGTTTAATTCTAGGGCAGAAGGTTTTCAAACTTATTCTATTTCCCCATCTACCACATGTTCGCGCCATTTATTGATGATAACAGAGAGGATCCATGCCGCTCACATATACATTTTGCGCAACCTAACAGGGCATGCCTTTCTGTTAGCTCAACTCACATCCCAGTTTCCCAATCTGTTCATAAACTAACGCTCACGCCTCCGCCTTTATTGCGGCAACACCAACTATCAACAATTGTGAAAGCGTGCATGCAACCTCGTTTCACCAGCCCTCGCAAGTGCAGCATACCTTCCCCCCGCGTAAAGCAGGCCATGGTTGCCACACCTCCCATGCCCAACACGCAAAATTGCAGCATTTCCACTTTGCAGTGAAGCCCACCACACAGCTCGCAGTTCAGGGTCCCTGCAGCCTTGCTAGCGACACCTGTGCATTATGCCTTTATGTCGGGCATAAAAGCCTTCATTGTCCCCTGTTTGCCAACCAAAATTTCCAATTTTCCACAGACGTGGATGACCGTTTTCGACGATTTAAAAACAAATTCCATCTGAGTCCGTGAACCATTTTTGTCACCCGCTCCACTACTGCTCCCGATGCACTGTATGCCAAATGTTTTCCAAACACTACCAACCAGGCCAGTGATGATGAGAACAGCAAACTGAGTGAACCCATGCCACAAATTCGCACAGGAAAACAGACATACGTTACGCCTCCTTCACCCCATCAGCAAGTCTACATCAGCTCAGCCACACCACGTATCCTAGTTACAATAGAGGGCCGGCGTTACCACGCACTTTTAGATACGTGCTGCTCATGCAGTTGTGTGGCCAATACTATTTTGTCCACTCAACCCCTTTCTCCCTTAAGGGAACCTACCACCTTAGTTGCGGCCACGTCAGTCTTATCGCCACCCCAATTTGAAACTACTATAAAGTTACACATTCAGGGCAACATTTACCCCCAGAAATTCTTAGTTGTTGACAACCTTCAGTAGGACATTTTTTAGATGTCTATTTAATTCAAAAGTATATTATTCCTGTACTCAAGTATAACCTTCTATTTATACATGCTCACGATGAAAATAAAATAACTGAGATTTCATTTGTGTCTACTCACAAAGAAATCACCGATTTTCCATCCTTAGAGCACTTATGCAATACTCTTGAAGCATTTGAATATCAACCCCCTCTCACCCCAAATATTAATGAAAACCTTTCTCCTCCTCAGAAGCAGGCCATTCAAGGTATTATTGGCCAATATAGTGACAGTTTTGCCACTTCCATTCTTGATCTCACTGAAGCCAAACACAATGAAATTAAATTAGAGTTAGACACTCACAAGCCAATTGCCACGTGCCCCTATCGTATTAGCCCCAAAGTACAAGATGAACTTTTGCTTCAAATAAAAGACATGGTCCATGCCGGGATTATCCGGGGGGTTTACTCTCCCTAATCTGCCCCTAGCCTAGGGATTTATAAAAAGAGTGGTGGCCTTGGTATTTTAACAAATATTCGTAAACTCAATCAGCATTTAACTAGAGTCCAATACCCCCTTCCGCATACTGACGACATTTTAAACGCTCTGCAACATTCCCTTTTCATTACTAGCATAATTTGTTTTCTGGATTCCATAGCATACCTGTTCGCCCCCACGATCGTCATAAATGAACTTTTAATTAGGTTTAATTGAATATTTTAGAATGCCAATGGGGTTGTCCACTTTACCCCAATACTTTCAGATGTTCATAAACAAGCTTGTAGACCCCCTCAGATGGACTGCCGCTATCGCCTATATTGACAATATTTTTATATTGGGCAGTACATTCGAAGAACATATCGCCAATATCCATAAAGTTTTTCAACCCTTTAAGTCTTTTCAATGTCAAGGTGAACACCAATAAATGTTCATTCGCCCAACAAACTGTTAAGGTGCTAGGCCATATCATCACTCCCCAAGGCATGTCCACCGACCCCGACAAGGTTGCTGCTATCGAACAGATGTGCTGCTATCGAACACTAATGTGAAAACAACTTTGTTCTTTTCTTGGGATGACCTCTTACCTGGGTAGATATATTCTAAATAACGCCTCTGTTGCCCAGCTTTTGATCAATCTCACTAAACACACCACTTCCTTTAAATGGGGCCCAGAATAACAGATTTCCCTTTTGAATTTGAAAAGAGCCATTCTTCAGGTGCCAATTTTACAGAAATTTAACAAAGGCCACGAAATTGTTCTTGCATGTGACGCCAGTAACACAGCTGTAGGAGGGGTGCTCATTCAGAATGATGAATCAATCTGAATGAGCTAAACAACGTAATATAGTGGATTTTGCTTCAAAGAAATTCTCTATTCAAGAGGGGCGCTAGCGCACGACAGAGAAAGAATTATCCGCCATAAAATACTTGTGTTCTCACTTTCATCAGTATTTATATTTTAATTTTTGTCTGTGTTTCCTACTTGTCATTGGTCCCTCGATACGGCAGTAGGTCCCCCGGGTATGCCACCGCCCGTACCATCTACGTCACCCTAAGCCCTTAGGCCTACCACAACTGCTAATATATTTTGGATCCAGTGTCTCTCACACTCACTCTTACCATGGCCACTCTTGAGGCCTACTGCTACTTCATCCCTTTCCAGCAGAAGATGGCTGTTTGTTTGACTTGGGGGGGGGGGGGGGTTTGTAGCATCATGTGGCAGCGCAACACCACCTTAGGTTGGGCAGAGTATAGATGGTAGGTGGGCACATTTGTTTTATAAATAAGCCCCACTTTACCCGGCTATATAAGAGACCTAGCAGGATTGTCTCCCCCCCCCCCCAGATGGCGACAAGACCACGACTTGTATTGAGTGTGTGGTTGAGGCTGAAGACGAGGGCACCAACCTACTACTAGCCAGAGGGGTTCTGAGGCCAACTGTCCAGAAGTGTTAAGGGTGAGCATAATTCGCATAGCAGTAGGGGCCAATGCTGGTATTGAGTATTTGTCCCCTTTCCCATTGTAATTAATTATATCGGCAAGGATAGGAATTAGCTGCATCTTATTGTCAGTAAATAGTGACAGTGTAACTTAGTATAATAACTTTATCTGTCATTCAGTGAAAAGTAAATATAATGTGTTTTTAAGTAAGTATTGTTCCATTAAACATATATTTTTATAATCTAGCTTACTTATTCAGCTACCAGTGGGTCAAACCCCCAAGCACCCCCTTTGCCTCCTCATAAGGTGAACTGAGTAACTGGATAGTGCTAATAAGGGCAGCCTATAGGCCAGGAGGAAGTGAGAGTGTTTCAACATACACCATCACCGCACACAATCACCACACAATTTTATTCTAACATGTTGAAATGAGTACGGAACAGAAATCTACAGAAAAAATATTTAGGAAATTAGTTAATACACTGTTAATTGACTAAAGCGACACTAAAGGCACAGTATAATTACACGAGCAGCTAACGAAACAGTTAACCAGTGAGAATACAGAATCAATACACATAGTACACACCCCGCCCACAGAACAAATTTTACCACTTGAATACTCATTAACAGACCCACACCAACCAACATTTAATGAGGCTGATACAAGCGGATATCTAAGACCACGCCCACTACACACACTTCAGACAGCAGATCCACTTTTAATTTCCATTCCCAGTATGAATACTGACATCATTCAACACGAGTTAAAACAGCACCAGTACATGCCACACAGCCAGTACATGTTGTAGTACAATCTGTATGTGTAAAATTGGGATGTGTATATACATGTACACTTCATTTTAATAATAATGCTTTCACACACTCTGATTTGAGTAAAACAAATTCAGTCTCTGAGAGGCAAGTAAGGGAGAAGCTGTCAGGCCATGAGGAAAGGACCGGTATTTCAGACCTTATCAGGAAAACTATTGAGAGACAGGTACAGAATAAAATCCAATAGGTCTATGAAATGGAACAGCAACATGATGTTTAGAGGGAAGTGTGTCTCATCTTATACATAATTATTTAGGTAAACTTGGTTACATTTTGCATTAGGGCATTTTAGACCCACCTTATTAAGTTGATTATACTAATCAGAACTAAGCACAGTTCACACTGTAGCTATTCTGCTCAGAGGTCATTGAGCTAGTGTATATATAGTTCAAAATTTTATTTATTCTTCCTTGTTATATATTGTGTCAGCACATTGCGAAAAGTAGTATAGTACATTTTCATGTTGACAAAATGCAATCAACACACACATACACACACATGCACGCACACACACACATATATATCTTTGGGTTTTGTCATATCAAACCCATATAGTCACAAACAAAAATTCCGTTACCTATTACTGAATTTTATCAATGTTCTGATATCACAACATGGTTTATGTGTTCTAACTAAATCAGTATTCTTTCATCTTACATAATTTGTGTTAACTATTAGGAAATAGATTTTTATATGTACCTGTATATGATCACAGCAATATCACTGAAGTGACCTTTCAATTTTGTTGTAAGTTGTTTGAAGTTACTTCATTATATGTTTAACCTTGTATACAATCTGTTTATCACTTTAATTACTGAACATAAAAACCACAAAAGACATTAACTGGTTAAAGTTATATACGACAAGCAGCACGCTTGATGGACTGGAATTATCAGCGCCGGGCGTACTAGAGATTCAATGCAAATATATTAATAATACATATGAACAATAACTATATCAGATGCTTCTATGTAAGACAGTGAATCGATCCTTGAAAATTTGCGTATTATGTTACCTAGTGTGAAAAACAGTTCTCCAGACTATAAGAACACAAACTCACTAAGTACTACAGTCTACTTGATTCAATGCCAACACCAACTGTGTAAACATAACAAACGATATTGTATATGTGTGATATTATTGACAACTATCATAATCCTTACAGAAAAATCTGTATTATTGTTAATGTCTCACAATCTCTTTGTTCTTTTACCATTCCTGTATGTTAGTTTATATAATTACACCACGTACTTACTTATGTAAAATTCTAAAAGTTTTAATGGCAATCAACCGAACCCTATGACATTCGCCATCATAACATCACGCTTAATAGCTTACTGTATTTTGTTAACAACATTATATTGTGTTATGTAAAAATATTACTTATCTATGGTAGTTTAAATCCTTCGGTTCATGGCTATGCCGAACATGTAACTTGCAATGTGTATCAACAATATCCATGCAGCACAAGCAAGCCTCAAAACGCTACCTAAGTGTTTTTCCCGTGTTCCATTGCTGACAAAAGATAGCACAGGTGTTCAGTGCTACCAGCTGTGTAGACACTTATACCTTTCACACTTGTAATTCAATTACTCACAATTTTTCTACTACCATTAGTTTTCTTATATTATATTAGTTGAACAATTTTTTTTTTACATATGCGTACTTTTCCTACACTTATTTAAATTACATTAAGTCCATCGCCTCGTATTTGGGGTTCTTATTATTTTTATTTTAAATGTGGTGCTGGTCTATCCTGTGGTCCCGCTACACAACGTGCTTCAGTATTATTGCTTTATGGTTGACCACATTATTTAATTTTACATTATTATAACTTATGGTTACTTTTATAACATCACATATTAGATTTCTTACATTCTCGTTAATACCTGCCTTGCCAGCAATATGCAGTTAAATAACTATGAATAAGAACCTTTTCTACTATATATTTACACAATTCTTCCACTTGTAAAACGTAGCCTCAAATTAAATCTTGCATTCTCGATACTGTCCTTCATTCATTTTGCACATGCCACCATAGGTTCTACACTCTTCACCCCTGTGTATGAGCTCTTTAGCCACTCCCTGTGTCCCAGACCTCTCTCCATGATGAATCCAGCAAACCACTTCAACTACAGCAGCTAGGACGGCTGCTTTTTTGGCCAAGGGGGTAGTGTAGCAGCCAGATATGAGTTGCACAAAAATTATTGTAATCAGCAGTGTGTAGCGGCCAGAGTTAGGCGCACTCAAATGATTTGTAAAACCAACTGCACCTGACCCCCTTAGGCGAGGCCTATAAATTGAGGGCGCGTAATGCGACCCACCCCCCCCAGATGTGCCCAGACAAGTTGAGCAGCACTACGTATAGTTATCGGAACCGACGACGTAGAGGTTCAGCAAGGCTAGAGACAAAGGCAACTCTCATTCAGGCTTTGAGGAGCTCATAGCCATCCACAGCTAAGACTTATATGGTGATCATAATCCGGCTCGGCAGGAGGGCTTAAGGCTACTTATCGAGACCCCGTTATTTAGGATCATATGAGTAGTTAATTATCAACTGGCAAGGTTAGGCAGGTCACTAAGTAAGCTTAATTAACTTCATCCACTGCAAGAGTAAAGATTCTGCCTAAGAGTTAGAGAATTTGTATCTGTTTTGTATTTTTTTACTTCCTGTAAGATTTCGTGTTAAAAAATGTGTTTTGTAGTCAAAGAATTCCCGGGTTGCTTGTACTCATTAGCCATCTGGCTACGTTACCCCCTGAGTGTTTTCCTTTCTAGCTGTATTAAGGAAACAGCCTTGAAACCCTTAATTACAAGTTGTAGTAACAGAGGAAATATAGAAATGAGTAGACTGGCTGAAGGGAGACGCTACAATTAGCATAGAGCTCATTGCAGAATTTGATCAATTTTTGAAAGACCTCATTGCCAAATATGGAAATCAGGGTAAAGATAAGCCATCGTACTTATCATTTGGTACATATGAAGGGGTTATACAGATTATGGCTAAAACAGTAATTAGCACAATAGTGAAGCAAATAAAAGAATCCAAATATTTTGCTATTGTTGTGGATTCTACACCTGACATCACACATAATGACCAGTTGAGCTTTATCATTAGATATGTAAACAAAGAAGGTTGCCCTGAAGAACATTTTTTAGAGTTCATAAAAAAATTCAGGACATACTGCTAAAGAACTAACTGATGCTGTATTTACCTTTCTTTCAGACCATGGGTTAGACATAAATAACTGTCAGGGGTCAAACATATGACAATGCTGCAAATATGTCAGGAGAATATTCTGGCCTGCAAACAATAATAAAAGAATCCAGTCCATTGGCATTTTTCATACCATGTTCAGCTCACTTGCTTAATTTAGTTGAGTCAAGCTCTGCAACGTCTTGTAGGCTAGCCATTAACTTTTTTGATTTTCTACAAAATTTATATAATTTTTTTCTGCATCAATCCCATCGCTGGAAAATTTTAGAGACTTTTTTTCAAACACGGAAACCTTTCACGTCAAACACTCTGTGGAAAAAGATGGTCTGCGTGAGATGAAGCATGTAAAATTGTCAATGCTGATTTTGAAGCAATTATCAAAGCACTGAAATTCTTAAAAGAAAGCCGGTCACTAGGCAAGAGGCAAAGGGAATTTTGATAAAGTTTGTATCTTCTGAAATGACTTTCATGGCTGCAGTGTGGGGAGCTATTCCGGAAAAATCTGTAAATGAAAAATTACAGTCAGAAGAAATGGGTGTTCGTACAGTTGCTAACTTGTATAATTCCCTCATTACATTTAAGAATGAAATGAAAACATCATTTGATGTTTATGAAAGTATAGGGAACAGAAAATTTCAAAGCAGTCAACAAGATGAAGAAATAGAAGAATTTAAACCTAAAAGAATTAAGAAGCCTAAGAGATTTTTTGCTGAGTCAGAATCTGAAAGTGAATACGATCCACAAAAGGAAAATCATGTAAGTTCTGTCCTGCAGCTCAGTTATGTGACAGTATTAGATATATTGACTACTCGAATGTCTGTTTACAAAGAATTTTCAGAAAGATTCTAATTTTTATCTCATTTCACAGACACTGATCTAGATCAGATTTACAAATCAGCTGACATATTGCAACAGATGTATCCTACTGACATAGAAGAAACATTTGTAGCAGAGTGTATACATCTGAAGAGTTTTCTCTTAGAGGAGGGAACAAGTAGCAATTCTTTAGAAAACTTAAACAAACTTCTGATGTTTAAAAATCTTTACGATTTGTATCCAAATGTTCAAACTGCTTTGAAGATTTATTTATGTACTCCTGCTACAAACTGTTCAGCCGAAAGGTCTTTTTCAGCAGGTGCATGAGTTAAAAATTATTTGCGTTCATATCAAACTCAATAACGCTTGGCACAACTCTCTGTGCTTGCAATTGAAAATGATTTAACTGTGAAACTGGACTATGATGATGTTATAAAGAAATTTGTAAATGAAAAAGCAAGATGTAAACCACTTACTTGTTAATTAGAAGTGTTTTAGTGTTTGACAAACTGTGAATAAATATGTGTTATGTCAGTTATGTAATATGTTTGTTTGTTATGTAAGATATTTTGTTCTCATAGCAGAAAAAATTGGGGGGTGGGAGGAATATTTCCTTGGGCCCAGAGGTGTGCCAGTAGTTAAATTCAGCCCTGCCTGCGGTCATTCGTCATTACTACCCTGAGTATGATTTCAGTAGAACATGTGTGCAATGGCAGCAATGATTCAGAATCCCACCAAATGTAAAGTGTGCTCTGCCAAACATTTTCTCCACGCAAAAGGTGAGCGCTCAGCGGATAGTCACAAAGACATTGTTTCAGTTTATGGGAACCTTATTTATAGACAAAATGTAATGAAGTAGCTTCATACTAAACTCCCTCACATGCTACATACATGTAGGAGATGAATTTCTCAACCACATTGTGAGTCAAAGAAACTTGGATTTATCACCATAATCCTGAATCCAAGCAACACTCACTGCTTTGGCGACATACGCACTTACAAAAAGGAAAGAAAATTCAAAACTTTAATTCAAGCAAAAGAAATCATGGTACCGTATACGTTTTCTAGGAAAGAAAAGACATCCTTCTGATTGACTTCATACCTCTACACCACAATTAATACAGTTGCATATTGCCAAATGTCGCAATGCCTACAACAGGCCATTCAGAACAAATGGAGAGGAAGGTTGACAAGTGTTGTCCACCTGCTTCATGCCAATAATCAAACTCACACAGAGATTGTCACCAAAGTATTTTTGCAAGATTAAAGTGGGGAGTTTTTGACCAATTGCAACACAGCCCGGAGTTTTTGACCAATTGCAACACAGCCCAGACCTTGTGCCTAGTGACTTTCACATATTTCTTTACCTAAAGAGACATCTTGCAGGACAACATTTCTACAACAATAATGAGATAAAATATAAAGTTGAAATGTAGTTCCTGTAATAGGTTTAAGAATTCTATGACTCTGGGATACAGAAGCTAGTACCTAATCTTAATAAGTGATTGCACAATGGTGTCAATTTTGCAGAACAGAAACATATGAACCAGTAAATATTTGTAATGGATGTTTTGTCAAATGAAAGTGTTTTAGATGAATACTACCTGTTGTATCTCTACTGTTAGGACAAACATTATATTTTCTTAGTTTAAATTGGTCTTTAAATAAGCAAGTATTGCCTTCTTTGTTTTCTTTAAGAATTCAACACAAATCAATGTTCATTGTACTTGATTTTTTATCCAAGTCAGAAATTGATTATAAAGTGTAAATGGGCATGGAGAATACATCCTATATTATTAGGGCGTACATCCTTGTTGCTCTGCATTTCTTTCCTTGTCCCATCCTGCTAAAGCAAGTGAATCGGTGTGTCAGGGGCGAGTTATAACCTGAGAAGTGTGCTAAGATTTACAAAGAGGTGCCATCGTGATAAGTCTATCGGGACTTGTGCATTTCCATTCTTGAGTGGATTAAATTTCTGGTGTTACAATTGAAAATATGTTCTGTCCATCATCCTTGCCTCTCTCAGCAAAACTCAGGGTGCTAGGAACTTTCCAGATCCGGTCAGTGAGACTACTTAAGACATGACGGGCCCCCGAGGTAACACACTACAGTTGAGAGGGTTATACAACATTAAGTGCCAGGTGTGTGAAGACAGTGAAGTGACGAGCCAACAAACCGAAGAATGGTGGCAAGACTGACTAGCAGGGGTTAAGTTTGTGGACTGCGAGCATCCGTGCAGTGGAGAGTGAGACTGACAGGTGAGGCTATTAAACTGGATTTATGAAAAACATTTGGAATGATGGCAATAGATGGATTGGATACGTTTAAATAATGAGCGTGAATTGACTGTAACCAATATATACAGACAGTGATAAGGACATTAATTAAAAACTCAGATAGACTTTAAATGTTGCCATTATTTAGAATAACAACTTTAGTAATGAACATAGAGAGTTTAATGCTGTAAATAATATCTGTGTGAATATTTAAAGCAGTATAAAGTAATTTTTAAAAATCAAAATTTTACTTTTATTTGTATTAATACCTCCATCCCTCACGAGCTCGGATACGCCCCTATGGCATCCTGCAACAGTGTGTCAGAAGTGGGAAGTATGATGCAGGCACTCAACTGTAAATTAATTTATATATTAATATCAATAATTATATTAAAATAACTTAACTTTAAAAGTTGTAGGTCAAAAAAAAATTAAGACAGTTTTGTATAATCATTATATTGAATGTTAACTAGAAAAATTTCTGTAGAACTGGAAACGTTACAAGTAGTAATTAAGGGTCTGCATAGCCAAATGGTTAGTGTGAGCGCAAGTGTAAATAGCTTGAAAGAAGATGTAAACAACCAAGTTGGTAGTGTAAAGGAAAGTGTGAATAAAACAGTAAATACATCATTTAGTTCTGTAATAAAAACTGTAAATGAAACTGGTAATATTGCAAACAACAATGTGAACAGCCAGGTAAATAATATAACTAATTTAGTACATGGGAAAATATACACAGTTAAAGAGAATGTAAGCAATAAAAATTGACATTTTGAGTGAAAGCATGAACACCATAAATGAAATAGTAAACAGTGTAAACAAGATGATGGACACTGTCAAGAATGAAATTTAAAAAAAATATCACTCCATTAAAGAAGAATTGCAGGAATTTCTTCAACGGCAGAGTTCCACTATCACCAAACCGGCAGCAGAGAGAAGTCAGAAAGCTGTGTAAGTTGTAACCAATACAGCAACCTTGGAGGACAGCCAGCAGCTCTGTGGTATTGGTGTCAGACAGCCAGCAGCTCTGTGGTATTGGTGTCAGACAGCCAGCAGCTCTGCAGCATTGGTGTCATATAGCCAGAAGTGGGGAACAGAGTAACAACTAAGCCCGCCACTTATGATGGTCAGATTCCTTGGTGGGAGCACTAACTTCAATTCAAATTAGTAGCCACACTGAATGGCAAGTCAGACAACAGCAGGCTTACTATCTCACCACTGTACTAAGAGGTCCAACACTGAGCATACTACAATTTTTGCCAGAGCGACAACAACTGAAGTACCCCACAATGATATCTTTCTTGGAGTTCTGTTTTGGTGACATATCTGCAACACATCTACCACACCCAACAGTAAAGCCTCACCAATCAACCAGGAGAGCCACTGCAACAGCTATGGCAAGACATCATGAACTGTCCCACTTATCTCTGTAAGGGTGCCCTGGAGAGGCGCATGACATCATCACAGTCGGCATCTTCATCAACACTATTGCAGACAGAGAGGTACAGCAAGTGGTACATCTGGCTGCACCCTGCCAAACGCAGAACATCCTGGCCCGAGCACTGGAGACGAAGTCGGCAAGACCGGGGTGCACACCCCAACATCTAGTACTGGCAGTGAAGCTGAACGAAGATAACGACAATGGCATCATGAGGACATTGACGGAGATGCTGACAACCATTGTGCCAAGCAAAAATAAATTTTACACAAAAAAGGTTTAAACTGCATATTGTTTTCATAAATCAATACAAAGGATGCACATTACATGGTTCATAGATCATACTTGACATCTCAACAAACTCGTTAAAATTTTTACATATATATGTTCCCAATAACTCATTAAAAATGAAAGTACACAAAAGCTCAAAAACACAATTAATGATAAAATATCATTGAGCCCAAGAGAATCAAAAATTTATTTCCTTACAATACTCATTAATAACCATGTTTCACAAATGAAGTGTAATGAAATATAATATTAAAGGGCTTGATAAAATAACATTAAAAGTGAATGTGAAATTTAATCTATACGAGCTTTTCAATTACACATAACCACTTAATACTGCTTTATTTTCTAACTAGAATTTACATTTACGTAGAGAAATTTTATATTGAAGAATTATTCGGAATAATATAAATAGGAAAAAGTTGCATGAAGAAGGGCAGTGTAGTGAGGCCCTCCAAAGCCTTCTTCAAATAAAGGTAAAGTGGAAAGCGGTTTGTTGGAGTTTTGTTTCTTCAGAAAAGCTGGTAATTCAAAGGAACCTACTCCAAAGAATATTGGTGAGATTGAATCTCGAGACATTATTTGTTGGAAGACATTTCCTGTTAATGAAGGTACAAGTGCTCAGACTACTATTATAAGTACATTTGGTGGTCTTGTACTTTTTTCCCATAAGAAGATGAAGTTTGAAGTCGGCGATCAGATTCGGATGTACAAGAAGTTGACTGGTACTACTGGGAATATGAAAATTATTGGCTATGTTCAATTGGTCATTAACCCTTGAGCAGTAATATATTTTGGAAGGTCGTTAATCATTGTCATGAAATAATCGAATAAATATGTTTTTCATAAATTTAATATGTAATTCTGTCAAATGGTATAATTAAATATTAAAAAGGGGAGTTCTGAGGGGAGAATATAAAAAAATTTACTTTATGCTATAAACAGTACGCAGTGATATAAACACATGCCAAGGGTATTACACAATGATTAAAAAACTATTACCCACGCGTGAGTTGTGGAAATGATGGGCAAATACTTTCAACACGGTTACGGCCAAATGGGGCTGCAGACAACACATACAACTCGTTAAAAAATAGAACACACAGCTGCTATTCATTAAGGTTAACCTAAATGTCAATTTTGAAAGGCGATCTAACTGGAATTTAGAAGAACACCAGCACACTGCATGCCATTGACACAAGACAAACTATGTCACACAATTAATTCAAATCACTAACCAGCCTTGAATTCTCAATTATGTGTCCACGACTCACCGTTTACTAAGGTTCCATGCCAGCTGCTCAACCACAAAACATTTTAAACAGATCAAAATACATTGTGTCCAAAGTACGGCTAACTGACAGTTTTCAATGCATATTGCGTCAAGCACAAAGGTAGTAGGTGATGTTCAGCAATTTTCCAACATAGTACAGGCAGAAGGGCGTAGGAATAGGACGGAAACGGGCATGCCAGCCCTTAAATTAACTAACCCCTCTTTATAAGAAACTGTGATGCACTTAGAGGGGAACTGAGGAAGGGATTTGAGGGAAACATAGGGGAAAGGAGCCGAATTGCCACCAAAGATACCACTTTGATAATCATGTTACTGAAAAACCCTCAAAAACATTTTCCAATAGACATTCATATTGAGCAGATATTCTCAGAATTTTATTCGCTTCTGTATTATGAATATTTTGGATTTAATGCAGCTTTTCTTTTCTCTTAAAATTATTCTCTAAGAAATTTAATACCATCACAAAACTTATATCAATTCAAATTTCTTGGCAGTGAAATCAATTAAATATTAGGAAAAAACTGTTCCCAGGGTGGTTTTTTTAGTATTAGTTCAAACCTATTTATGACATAGTTACAGCTGTATTGTCTGTAAAAATGCTACATAGTGTTCAAATGGAATATATCATTGCATTCAAGCAGAGTTCTGCATTTCCTCCAGTAAATTTTCCTTCCATGGTATAGGTGAAAAAAACAGAATTACCAATTTTCTGTTGTGTTTATTCACAAATTATTATTACAGTGGGATACTACTTTGAACTAGTATAACTGCTCCCATTAGCTGCAAAATAAAATTATCCGCTTTGTAAAATATTAACTATCTGAGATTTTTTTCTCTCTCAATTGATTTTAGTAACAAATATACTTAGTTTAAGCCTGTAGTTTAATTGCATGAATTAGTGGAATATGTAGGGGATTTTATTTGCTCATTCGTTGAATTTTCAGAAATAATTAAATTACATTTGAAGGAGATAGACATTATTTAGAAAACTAAAAATGAAAATAATAAGGTTCTGCACTAAGGTTCTGCACTGAGTGTCAGTCTTCATCAGAGCATACTAAAAATTGTGTTTCACTGGCAGATGCATATGCAGCATAATAATTATTAAGAATCACATCTTTTTTGAGAAATGGCAAAAACAAATCTGAGAACTGCATTTTTGGGCTTACAGATTATGCTGAAGTATTGTTAAATATGCACATTTTTGTATTAGATTTTTTTTTTCAATTTAACGAAGGAAAGCTGATGATCACTTTTTATTCAGCTGGGGTAGTATGCGAATCAATATTACTGACGCTTTTTAGTCATATACTAGTGAGATTCTTTTTAACCTTCATGTTAGTGCATTAAAGATAATTGCATTTTATTATTACTCTCTTCTATTCTCATCTATCACATTATTTCCTTTTTTCATAATCCTCCAATTTATCATTTTTTTCAGGACGCCAATTGAATATAACATCACCTTGCAGACCCAAAATTACCAGTATTGTACATTTTTTAATAAAAAGAAGTTAGTCTTTTCCCCAGTGTCAATATAACTGTTGTTTAGAGTATTTAAGTATCGCCTTGGACATCTAAATCCAGGTTCTTTGAAACAGACATCCGGCTGCCTGTTTATGAAAGCAATGCAGCCATGCAGAACTCTTTAGTGTAGATGTCTGTTAAAAAGAAAATAATAAATTAATTTCATTTAGTTCTGTGTCTGTATCAGAGAATGCAACTGAATAGATTTTCAATTAGTTTTTCAGTATGTATGGTAAATTTTACTTAAGGGGCCTCCTTAGTTAAACTTCGCCCCTAGGCAACAGTGCACAGCTGCGATAGGCTAGCTGCACCAGCTAGTGGGAAGAGCGTTGCTCATAAATTACTATAAGCTCAGTGTATTTCTGGCCTAATTTCAACTCAATATCTACTTCTTCCCATACCGGGAAATCTGGGAGCATTATTTCAAGATGGGTGATAGAAGTATGATCAAAAATGGCCATACCTCCGTTCCTTCCCCACTCCTGAGGTTTTTCTCTTCTGTATAGGATAAAGTCAGGGAAAGAGAAGTAAACATTTGGTGTAAAATATTTGTAGCTGATTGCCACATATTCAACATCATGCCAAAACAAATAATCTACAAATGCATCCTATTTTTGAGAGCAGGCAATGTGCATTCCAGAAAAAATTGAGTGCAAGTACATATTGGGATTTGTTACTGTAGCTGTATTATTTGGTTAGTCAGAATGGTCAAAGTCCTTGACCAGCTGAAAGGCTCCACCAATTGTCACATTAATTTTATCTTGAATTGCCATGTTGGGCAAGTCCAGATGGCAATCATGGTGCAAATGGGCTGCAGCACTTAACTAAGGTCAGGGTATTTGCTGAAGTGCACATTGCTTTTGAAAGCAGTGCTGATCATGGCCATGATCATAATGGATTCAGTGGCTTGTGTGTTGGCCTGGAATGGCTCGGACATAGGTCCTAAATCCACGGCCATGGGGGTCTCTCTGGCAGCTCGACACTCGAGACATGAGTTTTACCGCAGCAGTGATGTGCCAGGATTGGTCACGCATGGGAATAACATCATCATTGGCTGGCATGAGCACCCTTCCTTGTTCTGGCACAGCCATTATTCTTTGTCCTAGATGTCCTGATGTCACAGGGACAGCCTCATGGCTTTTGCAGCTTTTTTTAAATCTTATTTGGCCAATTTATTTCCCATGGGTTGTAGCTTCATGCCCCAGGTGTGAGTGTGATCAAATGGAATGGGACTACAGTTCACTCACGCTGCGTGAGTCATCCATTTCCACCTGTTGAAGCATGCATCTGATCACATTCTGACTCATCTCATACCCTGTCTGAAATGGCAGATTTTCTTAACAAAATCACGTGACCCAATTTAGTATACAAAAACGGTGACGTATTTGGTAATTTGGTATTTTGTACTTTCTATTTAGCGGATGTTAGCAAAAATACAAAATGAACATATGCATGTTTTCTAAAAAAAATTATTGTTCATACAATACACTAGGCACGTTTTAGAAAGCAAGTAACCATTTTGCTTTGTTTATATATTTCACAACAAAAATTTTTGAAGTCATTATTGCATAACTTATTATTTTCTTATTTATTAACATGTGAACATCATTCCAGTGATGATTGTAGATATAATGTCTGTTTTAAGCATGTAATTTAGATAAAAATATTTTTCATTGTTAATCTAAAAATGTGTTGCCGTGAGTGCTAAACAAGTGACTGATGACGTCTAAAGTGACATGTACAAAATAACGAGATTGTAATTTTGGACACTGCCTCAGTTACACCCCCACCCCCCTTCTCGCCTCACCCTAAACCACGTCTGACCAGTCTATCGATCGCTCCGGCATGGTTGTCGTTCACTGTTTGTAGTGTCGTTTTCGCAACGTCAACAAAACGTAAAAGAGCAGTTATCACGGAAAAGTTGGTACAAAAATTGAGCATAGTGTGTCAAAACAAACAGATCAATTCCGGTGCCCCAAATAAAAAAAAAGATTTAAGACTTTTTCAAGAAAGGCACTGTTTAATTTTTCTTACATTTTTTTCATATTAAGTATTGAAATGTTTACAGGAACTTAACATTTCCTAATTTTTTAAATTTTGTGTGTGTATGTGTGTTTGTGTAACTCAGTAAAATTTAAATAAGCTCCTAGTAATGGGGATTGTACTGTTTTGTTTAAATGTCAGGTTGCCTTATTTAAAGCCCTGTTATAGTCTTTATTACATTGCATTCTAAACTTTCAACTAACTTGCCATCTCAAGGACGGGTCCATGTGCACAATGAGGAAGCAACACACACATACACAACTATGCACTGCGCCGCAGTTTGGCGTCATGCGCGTCGGCGCTGGCTGTGTATATTCAATGTGCCGTGAAATAACTATACTCGGTGCAACTTAAATATCAATTAAAGTATTGTGCATTTTAAATCCCGCTCATACAGTGCATGATTTGTGTTTCCTTTGAAATGTATAATAGGTACTGTGTTTTATCACATTTTTAGGAGCCAATATCATTGTTCCATTAATAATAAAAAATTTATAAATTCAATTATACTGGTTTTTTAATACAAATTCGCTTATTCATGTTTTCTCTGGTCCCGACTAACACAGTTAATAGAGAATTTACTGTATTTGCGAGTGCTGGAAGTGACACCTTGTCATACAGTCAAGCATCCCTGTTATATACAGGCATATGCATGGGCTGCTACTGTTGTGCCCAGTGTGGCACAAACTCGTTTTGCAGTGAATTGTGGTATGTTTGGGGCAACCAGCAGATAGCTTGTTGTGGACCAATTGGGGCTTGCACAGGTGTAGGTTGTGTGTGCCAGGCTGCTGCAAACTGGTTCTCGTGGATTGCTTGCCAGGATTTTTGCTAATGAACATGGTGCATCTCGAGTGCAATGTGACTCCATTTCAAATTTCTATAAGTTTGGCAACTGCTGTAATTGGCATGAGGATTCTGTCCACGCGCACACATTTGACATGTGATTGGTCATTTTGAATTTCACATTCTTTTGAGAGATGTAGGCCATTGCAGTATTTGGTATTTGCAACTTAGTTCAGCATTGCAGCCTGTTACTGCATGATTCACTGGCAGCAGGAACATTGGGCAGGTCTGGTTAGGTAGTGAAAGTAATCTACTTAAATTTGGAAGCTTTCAAAACTTGTGAGAGCTAGGTAAGGCTCTTGTGAGAGCCAGTTAGGGCTCTATGTTGTTGCCATCAGCCAGTGTGACTACAAGTTTGTTTATTGCGTGCCTGCTGGGGTTGGTGATGAACCACGCTCATTGCACTGGCATGTCAAGTTGCTGGAATACCTCTTTCAGGAATGTAATGGACGTGTCTGCCTGTACTCTGCAGAAAATTAGCTTCACTGGTATTTTGTTGACCTGGCAGAGCAGGCTGTGCTGGTAGCCCATGGATTTCATGAGACGGACAGTGTTTATGTAGTCTAAGATTATGCTGGTATGCACACACCATGACATCATTATGTGTGCATCCAGATGACTCTTGAGTGATGGATGTGAATGTTCCATGGTCAGGTAGACCATGAAAAGCATGATTAGAAGCTTTTTTGCAATTTGTTGGACTCATTGTTGTGGGCTTTGTTGCTGTATGTCAGAGGTGCTTGGCAAGCCATCTTGTGACTGTTCGCTACTCGGGTTGGGGGGGGGGGGGGGTGAAGCCATGTGTGCACTTCTGTCTCTTTACTTTGCTTTGTTTGTTGATGGTTAAGTTGTGCAGTCCATGGTTTTTGGTCACGAGCAGATATCAGTGTTGAGGGGCCTCACTGTTCACAAATACTATTGTTCTGGTGTGTGACCATCCAAGTCCGCACCTCCTGTCCGCTCCCATGTAGCGGAGACGAGGCTAGGGAGGGGCAGGTGACTGGTGATTTGTGTACTACTCACTTACAGTTGAGTTTTCCTAGGGGGGAACAGCAATTACTTTCAGAAGGCCTTAAAAAAAGGCTGTTCTTCCTTTCAGATAAGTGTCTTGAAAAAGGCTACTTAACTTCGGTGCAGAATATGTTAGCTCTCAAAAATACCAACACATTTTTTTTCTTCTTGGGTCTCTCCACTGTTGCTTCCTCCTCTTATGAATGCTGCAATGGGATCAGTGGGAAGATCAGAACCCTCATGCAATAACAAAACCACAGAACCAACATCAGCTCATGTTAAAGATCTGACGTGAACCTGGGGGCTGTGTCTCGGTGAGCCCATGTGTTTTACCTGCAATGTTAAAGGGGTACACCTATAGGAACTTCCTGGAAAATGATCTACCCATCCTACTCTAGATGTTCTGTTAAATCATAAATGAGCAGGATAGTTGATGAATGATTATCCACCAGCCCATTTCAGTCACACAGCATGTTTGGATGTTATGTATCTCAGACAGTGAACACATGGGCCAATTCAATTTCTTGCTCGATCACCTGACCTAATATACCCCTGATTTATACTATGGGGTAATGTAAAAGCATTGGTTCACGGCACTCCTGTTGTCAGTGTTGGTATCGTTTGGCAACACATTGTGGATTCATTCAAACACATCTGTGTTACCCATATCTCCAGAAGACATTTTGAAAAGACTTTCAGGGGCTAGCAGTAACCCTATAAAAATTCCCGACATTTCCTCAACTTTCCTAGGCATTCTTTTACTTTTCTGGGGCCGCAGTGGTGCAGTGGTCATACTACATGCCTCCCAGCTAGGCAAACTGTTTCATTCTCAGTGGGGTCCCTCCTGGATTTTCGCATATGGACATTGTGCCAGATGATGCAGCTGGTCAGCTGATTTTCTTAGAGAATTGCCACTTCCCCTGTCCTTGCATTCTGGCATTGCTCCTACTCACCTCATGTTAACCTCATCGAATCTTAATACCTCGATGTTAAGAGCCATCAAAATCTCTCCACTTCACTCTCTACTCTTACTTTTCCTAATAAACATACATGGTCAACATTATAAAAAAATATTTATTTCCTCAAAAATTACAAGTTTCTTTTATGGGTAGCATCATTGTAGACATTCTTTATGGATGCTTTCCTATGCAGTAACAACTATTCCTAAAGACATTACAAAATATAAAAATTAAGGAATATACAAACATGGCCCTGGAAAAAAGAATGACAGAGGTGGAGTAAGAACCATCTCATTACCAGAAACAAAGTCACTATACACATAAAGGGCACTCTACAATGTAACATTGAGAACCAATATAAGAGTTCAAATTATTATTTCAGCTAATATTGTGAAAAAGCTGGAAAATGAAAAGGGGAAAAAGGAGGAAATCAGGGGGGGGGGGGGGGGGGGGGGGAAGAAAGAAAGAAGAACAGGAAAAGGAGGAAAAGGAATACTGGAATAAAAGGGAGTAGAGTAAATAGAGGAGAAAGGATAGTTGATGTTTGGGGAAAATTAACCAATCATCACTTACTGAATCTTGTTAATCACTCTTGATCTCAATGTTAACTTTGTATTGATTTATTTTAACCACTCGTTTAACTAGTTCAATATGTTGAAAATAAAACTTAAATAATTGAAACACCTTCAAAACTCGTAGACAAGTAGTGGAGGAAGATGTAGGGGAAACTCAAATAACTTACTTAAAACTACGAAACCCCCGTAACTCTATTTAAAGGGTAAACATCTTAAGTTGAGGCACACTCTCTCAACTTCACTATTCCATATACACCACAGCTCCTCCTCAGCTACACCTTATCCCTTATCGTCTACTCAACACTGCATAAAATTAAAGACCATCCTACACCTCCTCTCTAACCATCACTGAAAACTTCAGCATTATCATCTGTTTCAAATATTGGTCTGTATCAAATTCTGCTGGGGGCATTTCATCATAAGGCACTTCCTACAAGGGCAGCCTTGAAGCCCAAAACTTTATCATTTTGCCAATTTTAGGTAGAGCTCAAACTCACTTTCATTGCATGCAAGAGGTCATGCGCGATCTTAGACAGGTAACCACTGACAATGTAAAATTAAAAAAAAAAATTAATAAGTTTATTAAATAAAATACTTAATAAAATTTGATAGCTTCTTTAAAATTAATATAAAAAAGGAGGGTGAAATTAACTGTTTAGAAATAAAAGATTATGTTTTTCAAAAAGATGTTACGATTTCATTTAAATAGCCAATAAATAAAATTGATACAAAAATAAATTTTTTACATGAGGCAAATAAACAAAAGTACTTTGGTAGTACACTTTGGTAACAACTGGAAGGAATTTAGATAAAAATTAGTTTCCTTTATAATCAAGCTGTTAACATTCTTTAACATAAAAATTAAAATCACAAACATCATTTTATATCTACTCATGTTTAAAATTTCATTTTATAAGAAAACCAATATGTTAATAGAATTTTGACTTGGTTGTACTGCATAAATAGTTATATAGGAATCTATTCCTTGACAACAACTAGAAAATCCGTTAATAATTCATTATTTCTTTAGGTCAACTCAAAAATGAATTTAAATAACCAACATTAAAAAGATACAATAAAATCATTATTACTATAAATCATGGATGGCATTCAACTCATTGTAATTCTGTACCATTAATAATTTGTAAACGTCTTAACTGTAACTGAATGGTTTTACTTTGTCATTTACATTTATCATACTGGGTCACAAATATTTTTAAGAACTTGTTTCATTTTCTACCATCACGGTAAACAACTATTTCTTAATCTGTCCTTACATGATGCCGTCATAGGCTTTTCTTTATCAACAATGTTACGGCAACTGGACACAAACTTATAGTGGGCAGAAGACGTCAATTCACACAGATAAAATAAAACCCTTTGATACTGTTTTACTACAGTCTTAACTGATGACAAACTCTTGACCTATCGATGAAACTGGAACTCTCCCATCGGCATCGAACCTCAAAATAAATTAATCACTTATCAACAATGAAATTCAATTCATAGTTATCATTTCCAACTATTATTTCTTATCAATTAACCTTAGACTTAATTAGCTGTTAGCCCTTACTCTTCTTAAAGCTAAAATTTTACACAGGATGCCACCTAACTGGAGCCCCTACAAATCAAACTATAACTACATGTCCTGATTACTTATCTTTTATCGTCTACATGATGTCTGTCCTTCAAGGCTCCTCCCACCTTCTTACTCCATGCCAACTGCGCAGCCTCGTCTTCCGACGACTTCGCACAACTCCACTCAACTGACTGACTGACTGCGCCCGTGTCTGTCTCTCTGTCTGCTCCCCTGTGATCCCCCTCAAAACTCTACTACATCTCTTTAAAACCTAAAACCTTCCTCCACAGCTGGACTCCAACCACAAAACAGCACCTTACATCACTGCACACGTCACTCTGTCTTTCAGCCAATCACGGCCCTTCTCGGACAAGTGCGGCCATCCACGAAGCAAAAGCTCAGCACAATTCCACTCCCTTGTCTCCTTAGCTGTCTAAACTCTGTTTGCAACCTGCAGCACTACTTCCTCTTCCTATCCCCTGCTGAGGCCCATAAACACACAGCTGTCGACTTGAAACGTCGACGTTGACAAATTACTCCAGGAACTTTACGACACACGTGCGGCTCGAAAAACAGTTCCGAACCACCGCAGTATGACACAAAACAATTCGGGACAATGATGACTGCTACTTTACCATCGCAGCGGCGAAGGCAAACACGCACAGCTGCGGCCAGTACCAAAAATGCTGAGGATGACTTCAGTTTGATACTAACGGCAAATAACTCTTGTAGCAGCTCGGGAACTATTGACTGCAAGGCTACAATTCCCGAGATGAGATAGGACACAACCTAACGATCTAACCTCCCAATCCCCTTTTAAAAATAATTAAATCCCATCCTAAATATGACAAAGTTACTAGACCAAACTTTTCACAATATTTAAAGGGAATAAAAACAAATTATAAACTGCTTCCAATAAAAACCAATTAAGGACCCTGCTTAGAAAAATTAATAAAAATAATTTATCACGAGGGTAGTACAAATTAAAAATTGAAACCAACCACGACTACTAAGTTAAGGGTAAAAAGATTCTAGACCCTAACAGCAAAACAGAAATTATAACGAAAATCCAATTTAAAAATTAAAATTATTAAATTTCCTAAAACACTAAAAAGGAAGGATTCGCATCTGAACAAATACAAATAAGGGCACACATAACCTCAAAATGACAACAACTAAATCATGCCTAGGATTGCTCTGAACAAAAAAAATAGGAATACTCCTAACCTGAACGCTATTAATTCAAAAATTTTCAAAATCCTATGAAAATTACTCAAAAATTAAGGGTATCTTAATAAGAAACTAAAACTCCTCAAACATGCAAAAATATCATAACAATATTTGATGGGCAAAATCATTAATCTGGCACCTAAAATTATATTTTACACTACGAGTCTTTACTATAAGAAAAAAATTTTGCCAAGTAAATATATACATGTACCTAATAATATTTTACACATAGCAACAAAATTTCTTCCTGCTCCCAGGATTTTAAATCTTCCTACAGAGGTAGAACCAAAATAATGTACAGTAAAATTCATGAAATGGTATAGAGCAAAATAACTATAAAAATTTTATCTAAATTGTCTGACCTCACATACATTTCCCTGATTTTTCCACAAATGCAAAATTCCCAAACTTTTCTTGGTTTTCCCTGATGCTAACCACCTGGAAGGGTGAAATAATTGATTAAAATATGTTTACAAGGCTGTGTTGATGCCAACTGTGCACATTTTAAACATTTCATGTAGCACATCACACACACACACTGGACACTGCACCATATCTAATATCATAGCAAGTATAATTTGTCTGTTGTAACTCTGGAAGATAATTACTCAGGTGGGAAGCAGAACAAAACATTTATATTTAGTGGTGTTTCTAATTTGGTTATTACAATCAACACAACCTTTAAGCAGAGCTCATGTTAAAAAAAAAAAAACAACAATGATAACAATTTGAAGCCATGAAAACTCTGGTGTTCACAAGATTCTGCTTGCTTTATAACATCAAAATTTATTTCATATGTATTACCGGTACTCTACTACAACAAAGCACTAATTCTTTGAAGCCCTGCTAACACTGAACTTCATAATTTTTTATATTGATCTTCACAAGCCAGACCAACTCGCAATCACCAAACATTAAGAACAGTCAGGGGTGGAAATCACATAAAGAAACACACATTATATATCTATAGTAATTTACTTTCACATACATACCTTCTTTTCTCTGACAAATGCTACAACTTCAAAAATCATCTTCCTAAGATTTGGATCTGCAACATCATAGTCAAGATTTTTCACATCTGCTACTTTTATAACAACTGGAGTACGTCCTGTGGCTGACTGAGGTTGCACTTTAAACGTTCCTTCGGAGTTCATAATATCACGCAATTTAAGGGTGTACCTGGAATTCTCACCAACGTCCCGATCATAAGCCACAAGATTCAACCCAGGTATTGGAGTATCAACACCTTAAACACAAACAGAAATTTTCATTCACAAATGAATAATAAAGTAAATATAAATTTATTATAAGAGCAATACCCACATGAGCATATTCTGTTACATCTATATTATTTTTGTAATGTCAAATTCTTTTACAGCATCAGTATTAGCTATCAACAAGCTCCTTGCTCACACACAAATTTGCCCATGCAGAAAAGTGAGCACCACTCATATCCATCCATCCAAGTTGGGTCAGTAAATTTATCTACTAAATTATATGTAAAAATATATATGTACATTTATAGATAACAATTTTTTTACAATGGTTGATATTAATGGTGCTCAATTACCTTTGAACAAGCAGTGTATACAACTTTCCTTTTGCTATTGAAGAAGGGAAGGAATAGTTACTTTGACAACAAAATACATTGAACAAATATTTTGATATTCTCTAATGTTTAACAGGAGTCCAATAACCCAGGTTCTGCAAGGTGAAATGAAATATTAATTATTAGAGAATATATGTTTATATATGTGTGTGTGTAAATATATATATAATATAAAATAGTGGGTTTCTTCAAACATTTAACTACAGAACTGAGATAAAAGGCAACTACTAATCTGTCATACTCTTTACATTATGCAAGGAATACTGTTTATCTTATGGCTGACATGAAAATTTTGCAATTCCATGACCTTACCATATTATTCATTTATTTTATGAACATGATAATCATGATATTCAGGAAATTCTGTTTACTTTCTTTTGGGCAAGCAGTTGATGGAAATTTGAGTCAAAATGTTTTTGCAATGATAATCAACAAAAATATCATTATAATCAAATATACAGCAACAATTTACTATAATGAAAATATATAGGATGTTTCTATGATAACTTTACACATTTTTCAGGAAAGACTGAAAATGGCAAAAGCATCAATATGAGATAAGAAACCCTAGATTGGAAGGTTCTCAGTCGAGCGTTATAAACCAAAGATATTTTGAAATGCCTAGTATAGTGAAAAAAGAACACATACACATTTTTGTTCGTAGATTTAATAATTTAATTACCTTCAAACTATGAGGACTACATTTAGATCAGTTGTTCAAACTTGCATCCTCAGTTTCATTGTAAGCCTATCAACATCAAAATGAGCTATATTGCATTGCATCAAATTAAATAACCCTGGTGTCATTCTAATGATGTCACACATAAAATGGATTGTTACCAGGAAATACTCTCTATTCTCTACATGTGCCTCAAAGACAAGACATTTTACATTATCCCACAAAAAAAATCAAGTAAGGTCAGATCAGGCAAATGAGTCATCCGTGAAACATGATTTTTTAGTATCCATTGTTCAGGGAAATTCTGGTTATGATAATGATGAGCATCATTAGGAAAACGAGCTGGTGCCCTGCATGCCGAACCCAAATGTTGACAAACATCAACTGAGGCATGTTTCAAAATTGGCCACTTTGTGTCAGAAATACAGTACATGCTGCTGTAGAGAATATAGGCATATTAAGTAATCATAAACTATGCCCACTATGCCCACACACAGGTTCACAGCAAATTTTAATTTCTCCCCAGAACTGTAGTGCACGGATTCACATTGGCTTACACATGACTATTCTGACTATTAAGCATCCTGTCTCAAAAAACTAGTTCTATCAGTGAAAACCATGCAGGCAAGTGAGGGTCAACCATACAGCGCTGCAGTTAACACTGAATAAAAATTATGCAAGGTTTGAAGTCAGCAACACTCAAGGCATAAACCTTCTGTGGATGGAAAGGGTGCAGCTACTTTTCCCATACTACTTTCCAAACAGTACTATGTTCAACACCCATTTTATGAACCACTGTTCAGGTACTTAATGAAAACTCTGATTTGATCAAACACAGTTTCTGCGAAGTCTAAAGTTAATGCAGTTTATCTTTCTCTTCAGACATGGGATTGTGGTGTAAATTGTATCGTTTCCTAAATAGTTGGAAAAATCTTGTAAACAGGAAATGAACTGGATTTCTCCTACAGTATGAGGCATTTCTGCTTCCCTACCATTTCCATTTACCTGGCTATAAAAAGATGCCTAATCTGCAAGTCCCATAACCAAATACTCCATTTTACTCAGACTTATCATGTGCTTGCTTCTAAAGGCTGTTTATGGAAAAGTGATCAGTTTTGTAAGCCCTCTCCTTTGGAATAAAGTCAATAAATATATTTTATTTTAGCCTTAGATGTTAACTTCCGAGTGTGTGGAATAAACATACTGTGTTTATTACTTACATTGCAATAATTATAAAAATGTGGTTAAATGATAAAAAATGGCTGAAAGGAAAAGGGCCTCAAAAGTGATCACTTTACTTTCAACAGCCTATACACGTAAACACAGACTGTATTCTAAACATCAGTACTCCGGAACTATAAATTTTGACTGGGGAATTTCCATAAAGGGGGTTGTGTTACATAAAATTGATACTTTTGTTCTTCTCTACCATCTCAAAGTTTGTAAAATCATGGAGAAACAGTCTACATATTGTAACTGCTAATGAAAGTTAGTTTTAGATGTGAAAAATGCCCAGAAATTTGAATCTAATCACAGGAGAGCCAAATTATTTTATGTATTATACATGTCCATCAAAAAAGAATGGTACAAGTTCATAACTTTATAGCGACAAAACTATTTAACTGAATTAGCTGATTCTTGCACCAAACTGTAGTGAAAGGAAGAAAGATTTTTTTGGGAGGTTATCGACCTTGAGATTGTGGCAGGGGTGAGAGAGCCATCTGGCATATGCACCGACCCTTCCAGTGGACAGCGACCGTGCAACAAAAAGAATAGTGTGTTCTGCAGTTCATGAAGTTCATAACTGTAGTGACTGTTAAACATAATTTTAGATGGCAGAATCCTAGACAATATGTACCAAAACAGATAGCTATTTGCAATTGGGTTAAAAGTTACAGCGAAACCGGTACCATAAAGAAAAAAATCAATTACCAGAATGGCCAAGAACGTCCGAAGAATAGGTGGAACAGCTTAGGCTATCTTGTGTGCGCAGCCCTAAAAAGTCAATTGCCCAGCGCAGTTTGGAGCTTGTCATTCCAAAGACTATCATGCAAAATGTTCTTCATAAACGTTAGAGATTGCATGCCCACATGATTCAATTGAGGCATGAAATTAAATTGGAAAATTGGCCCAAATGATTTGCATTCGATGCTTTCATGAGGAAATGTCTAGAACATTGTCTATGCTGTGAAAATTTGAGATTTGGAGTGTTTGCATCAGAGAATCACTGCTGCAATTGAGACAATTAAGGCGACAGTGCTCTGGAATACGTGGATGGTGGTCGAATATTGCACGGGCATATGCAGAGCTACAAATGGAGCGCACATAGAAAC
Organism: Dryococelus australis; assembly: GCA_029891345.1. Classification (NCBI taxonomy): domain Eukaryota; kingdom Metazoa; phylum Arthropoda; class Insecta; order Phasmatodea; family Phasmatidae; genus Dryococelus; species Dryococelus australis. The sequence goes on from CM057009.1 coordinate 244,705,486, forward strand.
ATTTTAATGTATGCAAAATCTTTGATTTTTCCTGTTCGATTTGGTACAAGAACCAACCAAATCTGTCAAATAGTTTCGAAGGTGTGATTATTTTTAAATTGTACCATTCTTTCTAGATGACCCTGTATTTAAAACAGGCTAATATTTTCAAGTATTTTACCGACTACAGTACCAACCCTCTAAAGCATATACAACAGTGACAAGAAGTGGGCTTATAGTGAAGTTACTGTGATCAGTCAATTTTATGTATAAGATCCTTGATTAACATATATCTGTTTAATATACACTTGCTATAATGTACACTATTATATGCATCCTTTTAATTCATACAAGAGATGCAAAACTCGCTTCAACAGACACATCCATGCTGCTACTTTAAGCAGGTGGGGAATCACATTCCTGAGTAGCCTATACTAAGCGCTGCATTGTGTGAACACATGCTTCATTCTTTCACACACCTGGCAATGCATTTTGGCTCTCTCTCCCCTTGTGATTTACTTTTACACACTGGAGCACAAGGCTGAAGCTGATTGCCTATGCACTGGAAACCTATACACCTGATTTTTTTTTCCTTTGGGAATAAAACTAAATTCCCACCAGTTTTGTTACAGACCTGTGTCCTTTTCTTGTGGTGCATGATTGGAGTTACATCAGGAATTACATCCAGACATATTTTAAATTTTGCATTTGGTACATTAGGGTGTATTTATGCTTATTGTAATTAAAATTTATACATTATTTGTTACTTGTCAAAGTTTACATATATTGTTGTTTGTTATTATTTGTAGTTGTATTCTTTGCAGTGAAGCAAAATGGTTACACCACTGGCTAAACCTGCTGTAAAGAAAAGCTGCTGATTGGTTATTTTCTCCTTTTATTATGTAGTATGGTTCTACGCATCAGGTCAGCAGCGTTCTGACACTGTTTAAGTACTTGATTTACCATAGATTTTTTTTTTATGTTTTCCATCTTTTTATACAAATAAAATATTAAAATAACACATATTAAAGTTAACAAAATTTTTAAGTTTTAAGATGGTTAGACTTAAGGTGAGTATAAAGAAGTTTGGCCTTTATTCCTAGCAATACACGAGGGCTTGCCATAAGGGTGGAAGAACTACGTCAGAGCTAGATCCATTGACTTCACTCTCACTGGAAGGAGGAGTTCTAGGAAAGTAAAAGCAGACATTAGGCAGCATGCAGGACATGCATCCAGAAGCAACAACGTGGACTTGAGTATAGTTTATGGTTTTTAATTCAGAATGAAAAAAATAAACATTTTATAGTGAAATTATGACTGTTGACCATGTGCTTCTAACTCTACTATTATTTTAAGGCTCAGAAAGGTAAGACTGAGAGTTAAGGAAACTATAGTTTTCTAGTACATAAAGCAGTTAAATAGTAACTAATTAAACTATAACACTAAAATATTAACATTTAATATTTTAAGGAGGTACAATAAAATTATAATTGCATTTGTTGACCATTTCAGATGCCTGGAACACTCTGCACAATTGCTACATCAACAACAATTTGGGGAGAAAAAACAGAAGTAAAGGAGATACAGTAATATATCACACTTTCCTTTCAGATCCCGTATGTTGAAAGCAATGGATCCACAGCTGTCAACAAGATGGAAATTGGAATGCCAGCTACTGCCATGTTTGTTTGGAACGTTTCACAGAAGATGACTATGAACATGACCTACAAAATGAACTTTCGGGATTTTCAACAAGGAGAAAACGTAAGCTGTGCCGCATCTTAATTTAGGCAAAAACCTAGGTCATGCTGCAGTTAGTGACAGACAAGTAGGCACCACTAAACATGAACAAAAACAAATTATTTCTGAACTTTTACTTGAGCAATGAAATCTTGTTCATAGTGATCTCAACAAAAGTGTTTGTGAAAGGTGTGTTGTTTTAGAGTCATAGAAAACGTGTTTACATTTATAGATATCTCATTTAAAGAAGATAGTTACTGAACAAAGAGAGAAAATTCTTACCTATGAAAATGCCCTCAAATTCTGCAGGAAAAAAATAACAGAAAAAAATTAATGCAATTGGACCTAAAAATTGAATTTGGCGGATCAGATAGAACATACTACAAATTAAAAAATGTATTTGCAGAGGAAAAATTAAGCATGGGTTTTACCAAAACTCATGTGATGTTTCGTGTGACAAGAAAAAAGTAGCATGGATGAATACGGACTTAAAATGAGCATTTACACTGAGGTAGTTTGGAAAAAGTTCCTTCACAATGAAATTCATTTTCCTATTCCCGTGCATTCAACACTGCATCATTGAGTGTCACACATCAATAAGAGTTAAGGAATACTTATGGATGTACTGAAGTTTATTAAAATTGGTTTGAAGGAAGAGGACAGATTAACAGTTATATTATTTGATGAAGAGAAATTAAGTAAAATTTTCTATGTAATAAAAGTTTTTAATTTTTAATTGGTTGTCTTAAAGGATTGTCAACAGCTGGGTCACTTGGGATGCAAACGCAAAAAACCACTACAACTGAAGAGAATCAGCTATGTCCTTTATTAAAGGATGACACTAGCATTTGACAGGAGGGAAACCACGGAAAACCAAATTCATAATGGCTGGACCAGGACACAAACCAGTGTCTTCCCGAATGCGAGTCCAGTGTGTTACAATTATGCAACCTAACTCAGTATTAATATAATAAAATTCATAACGAAAGTTAGAATGCATTTATTATGTGGTAGTTTTAAACTGGTAGCGATAAACATTTATTTATATTTAGAGTCCACAAATAAGATAAAGGAGACAAATAATTGAAAAGAAAAAGTTAGCAATCTTAAATTATAAATTCACATTTTTTTCTGAATTATTTAATTCTTTTATAATCACAAATATTTCACATTTTATTAATATTTAATTACTTTATAAAGTTGTCGCTCTTCAAATATAAAGCTCAGTCTTTTAATTTGTGTAAGGTTTTATTTTGAAATATCTCGCTCATCTTACATATATCTCACAGAAATATTGCAAAACGTAAAAGATATTCATAAAACTATCTGCACTCAATTTAAGTAATTACATTATATTTTATGTAACAACTTTTATAGGTAAACATTTGTTACAAGTAAAATATATGTATGGGTATGATAAAGCTGCAGATCGCATTGTGAGGTCATATAGTCAAACTCAAGTGATAATAGCAAGAAGTTTATTGTTTTAATTGAAGCAGCCAGTAGGCTATATGTCAATTTTGACAAAAAAATTACGGCAGGAATATTTAATTCCATTAACAATGTGCTGTACGAAACTGGGTTTCGGGTTGTAGTGTAGCATGTGTTGGAAATTGTGGTGGTGGAAACTTAACACTTTGGAAAGAATTTAGTGTTTCTATTTTTAATAGTAGATTCTGTCATCAACTATAAAGGGAATGGTTTGTTTACTATTTTCCTGTACCACATCTCAAATGTATTTGAAATTGGTTTCTTGACAATGGTTTCAAGTGGCCCAATGGAAACGTTGAAAACAAAAATCCATTAACTAATTAAAATCAAGACGTCTCATCTTCAGAAGAGTGTTCTTGCCACAAATTATATACACTACATGTAAATGTAAAAAAACTCAAATGCAGAAAGTCAGACAAGCCGCTGATGAGTTACTATCCCACATAACAGCAACTGCAATTACAAAAAAATGGCAAACCCTACTAAGCCCCTACCACTGCAAGTTTCATTGATTTGATAAATTCCCAATTTGATATAATGAACAGTTATGTTCCAATCAAGTAATATTCTGAAAAGCTTCTATCCAAAAGTGCTTACAGTTTGAATAAAAAAGCACTAAATCACATTCTCGATTAGCTGTTAGGAAATATTACTGAAATGAAATGTTGCAGGAAAAGATCAGAGCAAATATTTCAGAAGGGCATTATTATATCCATCAATTCCATCAAACAGTTATTTTCGGTTCTGCAACTGCAATTCCACAGCATAAAATACATTCTGACACACAGACATAAACAAGACTGTATATAAACTTTGTTAAGCCAAATAAGGACAAAAGGATGACCAAATGACCACTTATCTCCTATTGATGCACTAAACCAACTGAGAATGATAATTCTCAGAAAAAGTCCTGGTATAGTTTAGAATGAATTGAACATACTAGATGACGCACCTAGCACCTGGTTCGGAAGAATTCATTGTCAGTAGTGTTTTGAAAAGTGCCGGTATTGTTGCAGTCTGTGACAGGCAGTTTGATACTGAAGGTGACAATGATATACAAGCTAATAGAACTACTATTGTGGTGCCTACAAGGGGGGGGGGGGGGGGGGGTCATGATGCAAGCTGCATCACAGAAATTTCAGGAGTGGGGGAGGCGGATTTTGGATAAATGGTTTTAAAAAATTATGTGTTTAAAGGGATTCTGCTGTGTGGGGAAAAGAGCGAGGACTAATTTGGATGGGAGGAAAAAGAAAGCAAATCATTAGAAATATTGGTTTTGCCCCAAAGGGTGCAGTGGTCAGTGAGAGAGGGGTATTGGTTTGAGGAAGAGGCGTAGAGTAGCCATATGAGCACAAACTACTACTGCCCATCCCCTGTTTTCTGGGAAACGGCTGGTACCACCACAATTCCACTACACAAGGGCCTAGAGAGGTTTCCCTCAGTCATGTTCATAATTAATATTTATAAAACAAGGGAGAAAATAGATGTATTGGCAATGATTAGTACAAAATAATTCTTATGCAAAATACTATATAAGTGAATGTATAAGAATACGGTGCATTATCCCTAATTATAATCAGTTAAGATTTGTTTACATCACGTGGAGTAATAACTTGAAAGTAGAACTTCAGCAGGGCTTCAGAAATGTTGGAAGAAACAATGAATACACAATATCTAATTTTTCTCTGGTGTTGCTGAGGGGCCACGTTGGCCCCTCAGTAAATGCCATCTGGGTTCGATCCCCGGCAGGGTCACTTCTGGATTTTCATATGTGGTAATCATGCTGTACGATGCCCCTGGCTGGCGAGTTTTCTCGGATATCTCATATTTTCCCCCACCTTTGCATTTTGGACTCTGGGGCTGGTCCACAGCCACCTCATTTCATCCTCCTCGGTTCCTCAGATGTTGATGTCGAGAGTCACCAGAACCTCTCTCAGCTGTTGCTTAAATGCTTTGCTTAGTAAAAAATGTTTTTTTTTTTATCTTTATTGTTTCAACTCTGGAATAATTTATAGTCTTACATGTACTTAACGAAAGATCTAAAAACAACTAGGCAGTTCAAAGTTATGCCTCCCTTAAACCTCTGCGTCTGAAGATGTTTTTGGGATTTTTACAAGTGCATGGCATGTTCTTTTAATTTTATTGTTCGTCACTACCATGACAATACAATAGTTGGTTAAATAGTAGCTGGCTGATGATATCTTTGTTCTTCCCAACACCATCACAAGGCTGGAATGTGCATCACTTCATACCCTCGCTAACTTTTTTCAAAACCCTGACTGACGTGGCCCTACTTCATCCCTTTAACTCCATCTCACCCCCCTTCAAATACTGCGAACTTGTAAGTAATTTGTTTAAAAAATAATGTGAGATGTTCAGACCATTTATTTTACTGCAGCGTATGTAAGTTCTATGTTGGATAGATTTTTATCACTCGTAATTATAATATTCTGTCATATTTCTCAATGAATGCACCACTCAACTTTGTAGTACCCAGAACGTTATACGGTAGGGTCTCACATGCCATTTAAAAATTGCTGGTTTTGTTAATTTTGGTTGTTAAGGAACATGTATTTTAACATGCATTTACAGCTTTCTCACAACATATTTTACCTTGCGGTACTCTCATAAATTCCTAACATCTGGCATGTAATTATGATGTGATAAGTGCAGCATTATTTTTTAATCATAAATAGATGCTCGCCATTTCAGAGTCATCAGGTAATACATATATAAAAATTGGTGGCTAAATCAGAAGACGTTTCTAAAATGTAAAAGCGCTATAATAAAAATTCTTTAGTAATTTCACTCCACACACTATAGAAATATTGTTGTGAATAAACACTATCATTCATGATTTAAAAAAAACAAGCAAATCAATGTAAAATTCAATGTAAAATGAAATATGCCTCTGGTCTGTGGGCGCGCGTACATGACGTGTACGAACAACCAGCAAAAAATTAGAGGATAAGTTTTAGGGGGGCAGAGTGGGGTTCTTTGCATCATACTGTCAACTACTACCAGTTAATGCAGAAAATCCAGTATCACAAGAATGTTCCATAGATGGACTCCAATACTTAGTTGGCTGGCTAGCAAAGAATTTTCACAGCAAATTCCCTGAACTGGGTAGCCATACTATGCAAAAATTCCTTGGACATGACATTGTGGGTACAGCATCTATCCTAAAGCCGATATTACACGATACCTGCAGCCATACTTGGTTCTTGTACAAGCTTCTACAAGCCCTTGTGCATGAGCTGGCATACCAGCCACTATATGAGCCGCCATGAAAAATTCATATTACATGACAGCAGTTTACGTACTAGCATTTGGTACACTCGCTGGATGCGCAGTGTGTGGTTTGTACTAAATATAAACCCAATTCATAGAAATGTTACCAGTTAGTAACTTGTGTAGGCCTATGTAAAAACTAGCTAGCACATCTTATTATTGCTGTAGTACTGTTCGCCTTTTATATAAATAGATTGCTTACTAGTAGAGTTGCATTAATTTTCTTGAAAATGACGTTAAGTCACTAGAGTACTAGTGTGTAATTTTTAATTTTGCCAAAAATTACCAACCGGTTGCAAAAATGGTTTTTTTTCTTTACGAACTGGAATATTATCTGCATATAACACTTGATGAGAAAAAAGCTAAAAACCAGTGGAGATTCGAACTCATGCCCAAAAGTCACACATCACTCACGGGCACCCCAACTATACCACTGTGCTACCAGTTCACACACCAAGTAATGTGTTTATATATATTCTACATATATTTAGTCTTTGAAATAATTTTTTCATACAGTAAGTAATGTTTTTTTAAATGTTTAGAATGGTTTTAAACAATAATTAAAAGTTGTCATCACCAATATCATTCAACGTTGTAGTATTTTAAGTCTATTTGCAAGAGTTTCAACCTCAAGGTTGTCTAATCAAGATGGAGGTGTTCTTTCAGTTTCTTCATCAGCTCGTTTCAAGTAGAAGCCATGGGGAGTGCCCTACACTCTAAAACTGCAATGTGATTGGCCAGGTACAAAACCTGGTATGGGATCTGCCACGAAAAACAGGATGTGTCCAATTATCAATCCTGGTACGAAATCTGGCCGCAGAAGGCGGGAAATGCCATGATGGGTGCCACAATAGCCCATATAACGGCCGCTATGGCAGACCTTGCACAAGCTTTTGCGGAATATGGTATTGTGTAATATCGCCTTAAGGCGGCTTATTCCAGTCTTCACCTATGTTCCTGGAGAAAGTCCAAGAAATGGAAACTGGTTTTTCAATGGTGTCTGGACCCCGACATTTTGCATAAAGCATGATGCCAAAAGAAATTACCACCATTTCGTGAGAGATGAAAGATATCCCTGAGAAAATTGTGACAACTTTTGTAATGCAAAGAATTTTCATACAGTTGCGCAGCCCAATATGGAAAACGTAGAGATGTGCCAGAGCCAACGACAGCAAATAGAACCACTGCACTGGGGGAATACAGGCCAGCAGCCTTAATAAAAAAAGCATGCACGTAATGGGTGCAGGGTCTTACCTATTCTGTCTTTTGATGCCAGCGACTCCTCGGGCTGGCATGGGTGGCAATAGCAATTTGCGAGAGCCGTTGATCGACTATCGACTACAAGAAGTGACTAGCTGATCAGTTGGAAAAAAAAAAAGTAACGCATCAAGAGTATGAGTAGCAGCACAGTGACTAGAGGACATTAGAATTTCCAAGATAGACATGTCCAAGACATGTATTAAATAGCTTCTTAACAGATACTATACTCTAACATTTCTAATAGCTTGTGAGCTGAGAAAAATTAAGTAAAGCCAGGCCTAACACATTTGGATGCTTATTAATTTTATGCTCAGCGTACATCACTGTATAGATAATAAGAGGGCTGTTATATTTCCACCCTCTCACAGCCAGAGAGTTTTTCTTCTACCACCTTGCTTGCTAGTTTGCTTTGCAGTATGCTTTTGCATGATGTGATGATACATGGAATTGGGGAAACTAATAATTAAATAGAGATCAGGATTGTGCTAAATTCACTAAGTGATAGTCAGCAATTTACAATGCATGTTTGCATATATGAAACGTTTCCACCAATAGCAAGTACTAGTAGATACATAGCCAATAAAATTTATGTTATTCTGTCATACTATAGAGACAAAGTGTTTGCATTTAGTATAACCATTTGCCTGCAACAAAAAGGTTTTGTGAGTTCTGAAAAGCATCAGGCGCTTCTGTCATCAGCAAAATGAATTGTTTAAAACAGCAGTAATTGATTTATCAGAAACCAGGCATATGTTACAATATAAGGAATTATATTTGGCAATAAAATAAAATAAATTAATCAAAAAAACAGATAAGCTAATACAGTAGAATCCCACCATAATTGCAGAATTTGATAGTAAATCTATATGATTAATAAGAAGATTATTAGTGTCAAAAATTGTGAGTAGAGGATTAGTTAAAATTATTTTCAATGATTTTATTTTATCAACAGATTTAAAGTGATTTTCCATTATATTCTTGGGGTTTTCAAAAACTTCTAGGGATTTTCAAAGATTTTTTCTACTTTTCAAAGATTTTGAGCAGTTTTTAAAGATTTCCTTCCAATTTTCACACATTTTCTAGTGATTTTCAAAGATTTCCAATGTTTTACAAATTTTTTTATTGCAAGTGTCAAAGATTTTCAAAGATTTTCTAGCAATTGTCAAAGATTTTTGTGATTCCTGAAGATTTTTTAGGGATTAAAAATTATTTTTTTCTGATTTTTTAAGATATTTTGCTATTTGAAAAATTTTCTTGATACTTGTGAAGAGTTTTTGCAGCTGTAAAAATAATATTGATGATTCTCAATTTTTTATAACAGTTGTACATTTATTTTTATACTAAGGTTCACATCTGTAAAATATTTAGTATATCTTATGGAATTTTTATTACATAAGGAGTTGCTTAGATTTTAAGTGATTTTTTATGACTCTCCTTGAGTTCTTAAACTCTACTAATAATTTTTGTTTTTATGGATTACATTTTGGTATTCATGATTTCCCATAATTATGAATTCAAATTTTTTTCTTTTCAATTTTTAGGAATTTTTAGGGATTTTTGTGAGAATTGTGGGTTTCCTGCAATGCTATAATATATCAATATATTCAATTTTAATCATTAATGAATTGAACAGTGGTAACGTAGCATCATGATTTTTGTGCTTTTTTTCTGGGGCATGAAGCTGTTTAAAGAACATTGGCATGTGAATGTGCCAGATTCCACTAATGTGTAATGACTCTCAGAAGTGTTTGTTCACCTTCTACTCACAAAAAAGTTTTTATTTTCGTTAAAATATGATGGGCAGGTTCGTGCCAGACAACTGTAGTGGTATTGTGAAAGAAACAGCTCACTTTCCCTGGCCTGCATGACCCCCAATTACGTGAGAGATGAACCGGAAACAGCCCTTCGGTCAAGGATGGGACATGACTTATTTGTAACTTTCACACAGCGTCTTCAGAACACTGGTTATATCCAAGGAAGCAGCATCATCCTACACTCCAGAGGGCTAAGTCAGAGGCCGATTACCCCTATAGTTGTGTGTTCGTATTACCAAAAGTAGGAGGTGTTTCTGACATTTAATTTCATTTTCTACTGCATGATAAAATTGTTATTTACCTTCATGAGTTTTCATTTTTATTTTTGATAATTCTAAATGCCTTGCTCAAAATTTTGATGGCTGTACACCCAAATAAGATTTTTGTTTTTCCCAAAATAATGAACTATGTTGACTACAGAATACAGTCTTCCCACATCATTACTTGAAGTCAGTTCAATATATCATCACGGGCATTCTTAACACTTTAGACTACAATACAGTACATAACTTTAAATTTTAAAAGACCTAAAATGTTCTGCACACTTTCACAGTCTCTTTGCCAAAGAAAACAAATAGCGCGTATACTGCAGTCTTGAATGGTGATATTCCCAAATGACACATATACTATTAGGATTTAATTCCAGTACAATGAAATCTTTACTATAATTTTATATTAGACATGTCACTGTACATTTGGGTTACCGAAAAAATAAGCCAATACAGATGCACATTTTAATGGTTGCTAAGAATAAATACATAAATACAAAAGATGTAAAAGATGCTCTGCCCTATTCTCACATATTACCTATTTCTAAAATTAATTTACTCAATGTTACAAATATTTATTTTGATAGGTTGGAAGTTAGTGTGGATGAGAGAAACAGTCACTATACCGAAGTAACTAAATCACAAATTGTTTCGGTCAGAAAGATTTTTCAAAATGTACAAAGTTCCTTAGAAACTACCACTAAGAACCTTCAACTTAATTTTGAAAACTCTTATAATTTTACTGAAATACAAATGACTGACTTTGAAACTTGATTAATTACCATTGAAAATAAGCCCACACCTACAGTTTCAGTCAACCCTAGTTTAATGTTGAATGTCGATCAACAACTGACAAATTTTGAACTACATATTGGGGTCGTCTGCAGCAAACTGAATGTACGTTTCAAAACACTAGACAAAAATATGAATAACAGTATGGCTTGTTGAATGAAAAACTTAGTTTAGTTAACTAACAGCTAAGTGACAATCGTATCTCTACAAGCACTGAGATGCTATCGCAAACTGCAAATAGTGCATCATGCGAATCGACACCATCTGGCGGTGTGAATTCACAAATTGTTAATAAATCTGTCACTAACCCTGCAGCACTGTTGCATCACCATCCAGCCGAGCAATGGTTCAAGAGTATACCCACATTTGCCAGAAATACCTTTGAAAACCCAGTAAGTTATTTAAGGAAGTTAGAAGATTATGCTAAATTATTTAATCTTTCAGATGAGGAGATACTCCTATGTTTGGGTTTGAGTTTGAAATCTACATTATTTTACTGGTGGGAAATGATTAAAGAACATACTTACTCTTTTGAAAAATTTAAAACAGTTTTACTACAACAGTACTGGAATGCAAAAACTCAAAGCAACTTGAGAGCTAGACTACATCTAGATAAGTACGATCCTAGATGAGGTAAACCATTAGAGCAGCATTTCGTCAAAATGTTTGAACATACCCAACACCTCAATGCTCCCACGGGAGATGAAGAGTTTTTAGAGGTCGTAGTATCTCAACTTCCAATTGATACCAGGTTAGATGGGCAGATCTACCATTTACCAGTCTTTTTGATTTCTGACACAAAATTTTGAAGATTGATCAATCGGAGAGACAAAAATCAGTCACGAATAGGGAAGTTCAAAGAACTGCGCCACCTCATACACCACCCCTATATTCACAGCCTAGAGTTTCATCAAACCCTGCTCACTCGAATTTCACTGACAGTAATCTAAAAGTAAATGGAATTCAGTTAGATCAGGATCAAGGTTCAAACCAACCCAATCTTGTACTTGAAGACCAGAGACAGGAAGATAACATTTATTAATATTCTTCTTACAAAAAGAAGAAGGGATTTCCCCAGGGTATCACAGGAGAAATAATTCCAATAACTCACAGAATAACAGAGGGAATAATGGTTTTCCAAAACCAAATGCATATGTGCATGCAGATGAATCAGTTTATTTATTATCTAACTGTCAGAACCATTCTAATACTATTTCTCATCAGAAACACTCTTTTCTTCTCCAAATAAATTGAAGGGAAACAATACAGAATCTTGTAAATTTCAACATGTAGGTGTTATTCAAACTAATCTAGGTATACCAATAGCAACGCCTATGCCTACACTAAACTTCAACATGAGATAGCAATCTTTTACTCCATGGCAAGTGATGCCTAAATTCTCTGAACCAGAAAGAGTCTTTAAGCCCATTAGGAATAAATTTTCATATATTTACTAAAGAAAATCAATGTACGGTCACCAGTGTACAACAGTCTCCCAACTCTAAAGATATTTGATTAAACTAAGATGGGTTGGTAGTGAAGGTCTCCGAGTTCTGACCAAGACAGAAGTCTTTGTGAAGACAACTTTCGAAGAAAACAACTCAAAATAAACATGTATAGTCGATAATGAGCACATGTGTACTTTTCTTATATTTACCTTAATGTTAGACGAATCAGAAAGAGATTATGTGCTGAAGAAGTTAATGAAGGATTACCAGATTCTAAATTATTGTTATGTCCTGAGGTGAACTTGACTGCAGTGGTATTAAAGTATCTACTTTTTTAGATAATGGGGTCGAGGTGAGTTGCGTCCATGAGGATCTAGTAAAACTGAAAGAAAGCCTTGGACAACAACTTCCGGTATTCAGAATTACAAGATTAAAAATTATGGGTGTTACTTTTAGAGCAACTCCTATAGTTAATAGACAAGTTATGTTAACTATAGATGGCTTGGGTCCCAGGAAACAACCAGTTGTTTTAATTGTCAAGGGTCTAGCAAAACCACTTATTCTGGGTACCGATTTCATGACTCAGTACGGTATTGTACTCACTTTGGGAGGATGGTTGATTACTTCTCCACATCTCAGTGAAACTTCACCTGTACCTGAAAAATGGTATATTTAGGATAGCATGGTTGGCTTATTAACTAAAAAAGTGGATGTATTACAATTGTCAAAGGAACCGCAACTGTTTCGCCATTATCTATCTTGGATTAAATCCGCAACGTAGTTACCAAAGTGACCACTTTATCTGATTTAACAGCCACTGTTTAACATACTTAATTCACATCAACAGAATATATCTCACATTCCAGATAGGAATACTCTAAATGAGGTTAAAATTGAGGTGATGGCTAATGTACGATTCCGTTGAAAAGCTTAATACCTTGTTGAAGCAGAGAAACATCTTAAGTTAATGTTGGATTGGTAAATAATCAAGAGAGAGGCAAGTGTTTAATCTAGCCCAATGGTTTGCGTACATAAGAAGGATGGATCAGTAAGACTTTGCCTAGATGCTTGAGGTTAAAATAAAATCACAGTAAAAGATTGTTAATGTTCGATATAAACCAGGGACATTCTCAGGGTGTTAAAAATATGACTACACTTGACATAACCTGCACCAACTGGCAAATACCACTTTTGCCTGATTCGCAATCATATACAGCATTCTTGTTTCAGAATCAGCAATACATGTGTTACAGTAATGTCATTCAGGTTATGTAATTCTGTTGCCAAATTTACAAGATTCTTAGATGTTACATTAGGAGAAGAGTGTAAGAGTTTTGCATGAGCATATGTGGATGACATCCTTATAACTTCACAGTCATTCGAGGAGCATTTGCCACATATTTATATTGTGTTAGCTAAATTAGAAGACACTGGCATGACAGAAAAAAAAAACAGAACATCTTTATTCTGTAGAACTGAGGTACCTTTCCTAGGCCATATACTATCAAACTAAGAGATACGTACTGTAGAGGGCTCCAGGGGGCCCAAACACCAGAACTTAGAATTATCACGAGTTAACCTCGCATGCACTATAGATTCCAGTAGCGGCCCCTTGTTTTAATAACACCTCTGAGTGACCTAGTGACGAGAGAGTATAAAAGCAGGAGCCACACTTCCCCCTTCACCCATAGGCAGACAACGACGTGTGATGTGACAACATTACTGTCAGTGAGACAAAGAAGAACGCTGAGGTTCGGGGAGCTCTGGGCCATCTACGAGATACGTCTTACTGCTAAGCATAAGTCCGGCTAGGCGGTAAGGTGGTATTCTCTTTATTGGGACACCGTACTTAAAGAGTAATAATCATGTGGCCAGGTTACGGCATATTGCGAAGCTATAATCTTGTAATCTTATAATTAACTTGTTGTTCATGTATTTCAGTATTCTATATTACATCAGTAAGGCTGTTCACCATTTTGTATAATAGTAACCTCTCATGTTAATGTAATAATATTGTCAGACAGAGTAAAGTAAAGTTAGTAGATTGTGGAGAGAGATATTGTAGTTGTACCAATCATTGTTTTATATCTACTTAGAGATTGTAATAAATATTTTTAGTAGAATCCCCTCTTTCATTTAATAGCCACTAGCATTAGCTACCCCCTTATGAGCAATCCTGCCTATATGGAAAGTAAGAGAGACTAAGAGAGAAGAGTAGTGAATAGTTGGCATATTAGCAAGAGTCATAGTGTTATTTAGGCAGGTTGTTACACTGGTGGAGGAGCAATAGTTACCTCCCTCTAGTTGCCAAGCAGTAAACTCCACCACATGCATAAAATCATTAGTTAAAATTGACGATTGCAGCGAAAACATGTGGCGGTGCCTCATGCTGTCTATGATGTGCGTAGAAGCAGTAATATTCTTTTACAGCACAATAGTTCAATTCAGTATTCAGTCCAGGTCTTTACTTTAGATTTTCATACGTTGCATTGCCCAGAAACGAGTATCACGTAACGTAGGTGCACAAGTGCATGAACAGCTGTTAGCCTTCCAGCCAAGGCCACATGCAGCCGGCGTCAATTACGGTAGGTCAGGGAGCCATGTGCAGACTATAACTTAATCACGCAGCATTCCTTCCCACGGTGCAGCTACATTTCTATCCTCCCTACCCCCCGCATTGCTTATGCTTTATATGTGTGATATAATAATACATAATTGCTCGTCAATGCATGCAGGAACACCTGTTCCATTGATATCAGGAGCCACTCCACGTGTTTTTGAGTGATTTTGGGGTGTTCTCACAACTACTCATTCTCTTCCATTTTAAGTTACATATAAGGTCACACCAGTGCGTGGCACGAGTATACACACACTACAATCACACTACACTACAGCTTCACAGTACATGGAAACACCTATACGCAAGACATTAAACACTATTACCAACCTTTTAAAAATTGTCTCACTTGACATCACTGACAATGAAAATCACTTAGACACACATGATCTGAACAACACACAAACACCCAGCACCACCACCTCCACTATCGCCGACACACCCCCACCAACACAAGACACTGAACATTATCACTCACCCTCTAATTCAATTTCACCGGAATTTTTAGGCTTCTCCGACTACAAGCAAATTTCCACAACTACCTATCTTCACCCCCGTACAACCCCTCCCTCTACCCACACCTACTACAACACCCACTCAGAAACAACCCTCCCTATTATCCCAGTCATGGGCGAACTATTACCAGTGCAACTCATCATTTCCCAACTTGAAAAACCACCCACCTTCTCCGGAGCATGACATGAGGACATCACAGATTTTTTGGAGGATTTTGAATCCTTAGCAGAAACGAATCAGTGGAACACGCCAGAATAATGTCGCAGACTCAAGTATTGTCTATCCGGCCCAGTGAAACATACATTCGTCAACCTCAACCATAATCGACAAGAGTCTACTACGCGGGATGAGCTTAAACGTATGCTCAATGACACTTTCACATCCCCGGCTGACAAAGAGTGCATAAAACACCTCCTTTAAAAAAAAAACAAGCGCCCGATGAAGATACTTCTACCCACATTCAAACCATGCAGTTCTACCATGTCGAATATCACCCTCACATGACAGATCACTAATTCCTCAATATCCTTTGGCGTTCCCTCCTCCCAGCTATCGCCGACAAACTCATCAGCCACCCAACACACACACTTCAGGACGTGATCGCGGCCCTCCGCCTTATCGACGTTGGCATATACAAATATTCAGTGACCTTCACGCAGGGACACACACACCCCAACGAGGCCAAGTTAAAGGTAAAAATAAAAAATCTTAAAGAAGTAGCACAATTAACCCTCCAACAACAGCAAACACCTCACAAACACTCCCCACAACCCTTCCAACAAACTTCTTTCAATCCCAACCACTACACAGATTTCCACCACAGCCGCGGGCTTACGTCCCGACCTACAACCCCCGCCAGTCATATCCCCAAAACAACACCTTCCACCCCCAGCCACATTACATGGCACCCCTCCATTCTCAACCCCAAAACACCCACTTTCAACCTTCAGGAATGCTGAATTTCAGAGGTAAATTCAACAACTGACCCCATTTTCCCCAAAATAGGTATACAACACACCAAACTCTCGTTTCTATGCCCAGGGACAGAAATTCTATTCATCAAAAAACTTCTAAAGTAGGGGTGCACCACGCCACCCCTGATGATGTTATACAAAAAATCCGTGGAGCCTGCAACACTATTTTTAATAAGGCAGTGCCCAATAGAAAATACGCGGAAATCGTGAAGTTCAATTCTTTTAGCGACATTCCGCCACAAAACCAACCTCCACAGTAAAACTAAAACACGCTACAAACTCTAAACAGGCCACACACGCATACCACTGAACAGATAATACGCAAAACATACACACACACCACAAGGCCATTCACCAAAACATTTCCACACTACCTCTACAATCACGGTCACGTAATCTGACCAACAAATAGACACATAAACACCAAACACGGAAATCACCGCCATCCGCAGGCTCACACAACATTCCGTTACAGCATAAAACATACATGCCGCCCGCAAGGCCAGTCCGTCACAGCCAAACAGGAAATGTTTGAAAACACCATGCCGCGCGAGCACAGCCAGACCCGCGTGACAATTGCATACACAAAACATCCCCCCCCTGCACCCAACCCGCCGACGTTGCCAAACCGCAAGACCAGCACGACCTTCACGACACTGTTGCCACTCCTGCACCGCCATCCACACACACACGTGGTTGTTGAGCCACGCGAGCCTTGAGAAAGCTATGTATGCCCTCTGTTTCTACGTCAGTCACAGAGCCAACTGCTGTCTTCTCTTCCCTGTCTCTTCTCTGTCTTCTCAAATTTTTGGTTTAATGCCAATATTGGGAAGCATTACAACAAATTGAAACATAAATTTGGCCTTACGGCTCAGATTATGAAATTGCCCTACCAGAACCAGCACTGTACCACTGCCACAAATCACTCAGTTCATGATGCACAGCATTTGGAATGCAATGATGAAAATTTGTTGCAGCATTCGCTGAAGCGTGACACGCTGAGCAAACTGTCGTCATGCATCCCATAAAAACATCATCTCACTCCACACCAACAAGCTAGTCATTCAGCCACAACGCCCTGTGCCGTTGTCAAAATTAATGGTGTAGATTACTACTGTGTCCTTGATACAGGATGTTCCCACAGCAGCATTGTGAGCACTCTAGTACTTGATCAAAATTTAAAACCCAGATACGTTTAAATATTTCAAGGCATACCTAAACTCAAAGTTTTTTAGTAATGGATAATCTACAACAAGACATTATCTTAGGGGTGGATTTTATTAAATATTAAGATTTATCCCCATTTTGAAATATGACATCATGCTCATACACGGACACAACTCTCATAAAACTATATAAGTTCCACTACACCTCCACCCGCTCAACACCGTTTATAATTACACCCCTTGACAAACACTTTGGAATCATTTGATAATGGTGATACCACATCTCCCCACATCAATACTAATCTTACACATGAACAAACATCAACAATTCGGAATATAATACACGAGTACCAATTTTGATTTGCCAATTCAATTTTGGAGCTCACGGAAGCAAAAAATTTTGAAATTAAATTGGACCTTACTACGGATAAACCTGTCACAACATGCCCATACAGAATCAGTCCCATGGTAAGAGACAACCTCCTCAAGCAAATTAAGGACATGGTAGATGCGGGCATTATAGAAGAAGCAGATTTGCCTTATTCCACACTCTCTCTCGTTATTGCTAAAAAGTCCGGTGGATCGTGGTTTTTAACAGACTTTAGGAAGCTCAACCACTACCTGATTAGAGTACAATACCTGCTGCCACGTACAGAAGATATTTTGAACTCTCTTCTAAAGTTAACTTTCATAACTAGGTTAGATTTATTTTTGGGATTTTATAGTGTCCCTGTTAGACCTGAGCATATGCACAAATTAGCGTTTACGATTGACGACATAGGACTTTTCCAGTATCAAAGAATGCCAATGGGGTTAAATACAAGTCCACAATATTTCCAAATGTTTACAAACAAACTCCTAGGCCCCCTCCGATGGACCACTGCAATTGCGTACATTGGAGACATTTTCATTCTTGGCAATACCTTCGAAGAGTATGTTGAAAATATCGGCAAAGTTTTTTGAAAGACTCCACTTATTTAATGTCAGGGTGAACACAAAGAAATGTACATTTGCGGAACAGACAGTTACGGTCCTCGGACATATAATCACGAGCCATTGTCAAAAAGTCACCCCCCCCCCCCCCCAACATAAAAAAAAAATGAACCTTTCTAGGTATGATGTCGTATTTATGTTGATACATTCGCAATTATGCTTCCATAGTGCAGACCCTCATAGAACTTATAAAACACAACACCCCATTTAAATGGATGAATAAACATGACACTGCACTCACTCACTTAAAAACAGTGAATTCCTAAGCTCCTATTCTCCATAAATTTCATGAGGATCGTGAAATTATAGTAGCATGCGATGTTAGTAATGAGGCTACAGGCGGAGCCCTCCTACAAATAGATCCCCAAACTAGGGAGTGAAACAACATTGCGTTTGCGTCAAAGAAATTTTCCCCTCAGGAAGGAAATTGGAGTAACACCGAACAAGAACTTGGGGCTATCCGCTAGTTATGTACCCACTTCTGACAATATTTACACGGATGCCATTTTACCACAGAGACTGACCACACTAGTTTACAGTACCCTCCGATCCATGGCCGAGCACAACGTGTGTATACAAAAGATGGCCATTGCTCTCAGTAATACGACTTCGATGCCCAGATTACAACAGGTAAACTAAACACCCTTCCGGATGCTCTTAGTCGAATGCCCACAGCACCCCCGTTCCCATTCACCATATTGTTCTTAAGGACGAGGTATACCAAGTTATAGAAACAATGCTTACTTGCACATCATTATATAAAGCATTTGCTGAAGCCATCTTGCAGAATCCCAATAAGGCACAATAAATCAAAAACTGCAGTAGCAAAGTATGTTAAAAACCATTAGGATGAAATCAAGGCTAATTTTAGTAAACATGACACAAAAGAAAGGGATAGAATCGCCTCTGAAATAACTAAAGAACACAATTTTCCTATGGCCGTCATTTCCAATATTATTACCTCTGTATATAAAATTATTATTCAAATTGTTCAACAACATTGTGCAACCCCTTTAGAAAGTACTTGTATTTATCCCATCTTAAAATGTACCATCCTTATTGTTTTACGTTGCGATACATTACATTACCTACCAGTCTACATCCATGCACAAGAGTAGATAAAAATAGATGATGATGACATATTTCTGTTAAGCCCCATTACTGCCAATACCTCCCTTTTAACCGGCAAGTACGATCGCAATCCCCATACTGCTAAACTCAAACAAACCCTACAAAACCCAGACCACGCCGACACCACATACTGCCACCTCAGCCACCATTATGAGCTCACAGCCAACGACGAAATACTTTTCAAAATTAACACACCCCAAGGCCTATCCAAATTAACTCTTGTCCCACAGAATTATGTAAACAAAATTATACAAGCTCACCACGATGCCATTTTCGGAAGCAGTCATAATAAAAACCCTTGCAAAAATCAAACAGTCATATTACTGGGATAATATGGCGAATGACATAAAAAATTATGTCAAATATTGTTTCACGTGTCAGAAAACCAAGGCTAGTAATTCCCAACCCCCTGGGCACTTGACGTCAATCATGCATCCCCCTCTCCCCACAACCTCTCCACAGCTACTCCTTTTGTCTTGGGCTTTTGATGCGAGAGGTCTCCTCCCCTCTAACCCCGTAAGAACCAATATATTCTTGTCAAGACCGAGTACGCAACTCGTTACATTGTCGCTAAACCTGTACACTCCATTGACGTGGCCACGTGCACCGATTTTATCAAATAAGTAATTTTGCAATTCGAATGTCTGCAACAAATACAGATAGGGGAGCGAGCTTCCAAAACGAATTGGTCAATCACTTGTTACAATCCCTTAACATAAAAAAAACTCACCACTACAGCATACAATCCACGATTCAATGATCTTGTGGAATCCTCGAATAAAATTTTTGGTGACCAGCTGACCTCTGTGCCAATGCTGATCAGACAAACTGGGACCTCTACGTCCAAATAATTTGTTTAAATTTTAATACCAGTATAAACACTACAACAAAATTCACCCCTTTTTACCTTATGCAGGGCATAGAGGCTATCCTCCCGGCTCAGGTGGTTAGCAAACAACATTCCCCAGAGCACACTATTGGTGCAAAACTCTTAAACATAATTGGGAAAACACCCATTTATATTTAATACACGCACAAGAACATCAACCCAAATTGTTTAATAAAACCCATAAGAAGATCACCATAAAAGTCAATGATCTTGTCTGGGTAATGAACAGGGGATGTCACAAAGCCCTTACGCATCGGTTTTGTAGACCCTACAAAGTCATTGAAGTCCTGGGTGAATCCACTAAAACAATACAGACCAATAAACCGGGCCCGCTAAAGACTGATGTTATTTGTACACGCCATAGAAAGTGGGCGTATATTCACTCCAATCGCTAAGTGTCACATGTGTTAGTTTTAAGATTTTATTTCTTGTTATTAATGTTCATTGAAAGTGTGTTCCACGACCCCCCCCCCCCCCACCCACCCAATACTGAGTGAACTTGTAAACGACACATGGCCGCTGATTGGAATTTGCTGAGCCCCATTATGTCCAGCAACAAGTGTGTCAGCGATTGACGCGAGTTGCAGCCAGCCTTCACGCCACTCAGGCATCAGGGAATCGACCCAAGTGCGACAGTGCTGCTGCCAACCTCACAACTCGTCTGTACTGCCATTTAACGTGACATGCACCTGCTCTTCGCGCACTGCCTTGCGCACGAGCATGCTGGTCATGGCAATGGCAGATGGAGCACACCCGCACAGGAGGGATAGGGGAGGACTTGCCAATCCCCTGGTGGTCATGTCTGTGGCAGCCATGTGTGTGATCTTCGCGCCAGATTCGTTCGCATAACCGGCCACATAAAGAGTCCACGCTAGCGTTTACTGGTGACCCACGCCGGTTAACATCTATTATGAAGACAGTTTACCTATAATTTACACAATCCCACTCACTAATGCCTCAATCACCTGACACTGCAGCACAATACCTACAATTGGCATGTTCAAACAGGATGTCCACGTCCTGTGAAAACACAAAGTTGTTGTCTGCTTACTTGCAGGAGATCAAGAACGGCATAGTACAGGAGTTCTTGGACTAAGTTTCTACCCACACCCGCAGGACAAGGGGCATCCAGCTGCTTGGTGATGCAGGAAAATGGTGTTGCAACATGCTCACTAATAGGCACCTGAGAGCACTCATCGACAACGACGCTGGTGTGAACGCCCAGATCAGTGAACTAACGGGCATCAGTGTCACTTACCAGGCCCTCAATGTCACTGTCAAAGTGATTAACCAGGTGGAACACCAAATCACCAACAAAGTTAACACCTTGTCACAAACAATCAATGAAATGCCTAACACTCTCCACCAACAACATACACAAATAAACATAAACACAAATCTTGAAGGCCAGTTTACATTCTTTTCCACCGCCATCTTGCAAGTAATAAACAACATAATCAGCGAACAAGTAATATAAACGTATGTGCAGTCTTGCCAACTTAATTAACTGCCCCTTAGTGCGGTCAATAAGACCCAGTTGACAAATGACTTGCTCAATTGGAAATCGGAATTAAATAAATTAGGTCTTACTCTAGCCATTCCCCCCAAAAACATACTCAAATACTACACAAACAAATTAACAGAATGCAGTTTTTCCACATCTCAATTAGTCACTAAAATACAGATACCAGTTTTGCATGCAAACACCAACTGGAAAATCTACGACATCATTCCCGTGCCATATCAATTTCAAATTCATACATGTTCCATCCAACTCCCGTCCAAGCTTGTTGCAATTGACCCTGACATGGGCATTGTTAAGGCATTAATGCTGTCATCTGATATTGCGCCGGATGTTTTAGCCATACCGAAGCAATCCCTCATGTCCGAGAATGCACAATGCGTTAAACAAACCATTCTCCTATCTGATCCAGCCGAACTTTTCTCACAATATAAGTTTCAATGTTCGCCCGTGAATACATTTTCAATCCACCCCATCTTACTTCATCAATACTCCCTCAAAAACCCCCCAGCAGGCACCATGTTAAGAGGTCTTAACAGATCACAGAACATTAATATACAAGATCACAAACTAGGTACCATTGAAATACATGTCCCTTGCGTATGTAATGTAGCCACATGCACACAAACAATCATTGACACAACACACATGTGATGTACGGGCACCCACAGTTCCTCTACAGCAAACTGTGGTCCCTGCTCATTGGTTACACCAACATGCATTCTTCAACAATTACACCTCACCACAGGAATACAATTTTCCAATCTTTCCACTGCACTCAATACTGGATGGAAAATTAATCACACTACACTTCCAGGCATACAAGACATACCATCCCACATATGGCAAGTTTAGGATTAGTCCTTTATTTCAAGCAATAGATCCCATTAACTATGATTATGCTACCATGACTATCATTGAATGCTAGTGTTTTGTATTGTCACCATGTATCTTAAGTTACTCAAGCTCACCATTATCCTCAATCGATTAAACACAGGCAACTGAACTACAAGACTCCCACAGCCAAGAGTTGCCAGCCAGTGTATCCATTTGTAAGTACTGAGTAATTGTGTTTTGTACAACAAAATTTTTCATAGGCCTACAGAAACTCATACTACTTACAGTCATGCCCTTATAAATGAGATATAAAAGTTAATTGAACAAAAGAATTACTAATAACTGCTACAGATACTAGAATATTTTTTCTCTTCAAATCCTCAGCATAGGCCTATATATAATGGTACTTTTCAACTATGCACAAGCTATTAAATAACCAGTTATAAAAAAAAAAGAAGTAGATAAGCATTATAAATCAAGCTGTTGGTCCAGAATTATATCAGTTCTATAAATATAGCCAAGAAATAATTTCAATGTCAGTAAAACATAAAGCATGCTAGGCCACAAAGTTCACTTACTATTTTCTAGCCTTATGCTTGTGAAATCAGTACTAATATTAATAAATCTATAGTAATTATTAAGAGGGGCAGCCCCTGGCCAACACACACACACACACACGAAGTTAACCAATCAAAGTTGCAGGCATAAAGTAATTCAATTATATAATTTCAAATGAAAAGCAAGCAAACAATATACTAGGTCAGACTAATTCATGTTTTGCTAATCAGGTGGTGTTGGTATATCTTCACAGTTTCTTTTAAGTTTTTCAACAACTGAAGCTAGACCTAAGAGGATGAAGGAAAAGGAATAGTTTATTCCATAAATATTTTCAGTACCATATATCCAATTACTATTAGGTTCAAGAATATAAAGTGAAGACAGAGTAAAAAAAATTTTTAAGCTATTTCAACTGAAACAAGGTGTTTTTTCACAAGAGAGTACAAACATTCTTATTAATAGTTCAAAATGCAAACAGCATTTTTTAAAATTACCCTCTGTGTTGTGGTTGTGTTCCCATTATTTACCTATCCCTAGTTATTTACGTGTTATTTCATTCCAATAAAAATATTAATGTGTTATAATGGTCCACTGGACATATATGTTTAACGGGTTTCAAGCTATGTATTAGTACAGATGAAATAAAACATTTTCACAAATTGTAGGTTAAGTGATACTGGCCAGTAATGTATATAACATATATTAGATGTAAGTATTTTATTTTTCAAATGTAATTTCAATTCATATAACTTGCACAGTAATGAACATTAATTATTAATCAATGTAATCCAGTATACAAAGATACAACACAAAATGATTCTGTGACAAATGAGACATGGACACCCAGCGTATATCAGTTCTAATAAACTCAAAGTTCACACAATATAAACTGTAAAGTGAATCTTCCAATATGCACAAAGACTGTATCCAGAAACCAGTGCAAATACAAAGTGAATTCACATGTACATTAACGGCATACAACAGACACTTCTAGATGAAAATGTTGCCTATATGACACTCTTCATATAAGTTTTACTTGTGCAAGTAATTACTATTCAATCATAAATGTGATATCCACCTTCTAATATTTTTAAATGTTGAAATGTTCAACTTTGTAAAACAAGTAACTTCACTCCAATTAATTTTAGATAGTAGCAGTGCAAATATGTATAGGTTAATGTTCCCAACGGGATCATACAATAACATCACAAGTTTTTAATATGTCAAGAGTGTTTTGTAAGACACTTAGCCCAAATCTTGGTAAGTATTCCATTAAGATGTATAACATAAGGTATTCGCTTCACAAAAATTAAATGTGCTAATTAACCATAAAACTAAAGCCACTTGCATTACAATGCGCAAATTGTCAAGGTGCAGGTTCACCAACTGTTACATAAAAAATTTCTTTTCAATCAGAAACTTAAAGCTAGATGCAAACTTTCTCATTAATTTCAAACTGTTCAATTTTATTTTAACTGTAATGTAAAACTTGTAACTTCAGCCAGAAGGCTTTATTTATGAATTAAGAAGTATCTTATTGTATTCCTTTTTGAAATAATTCCTACCATGGGATGCATGAAAATACCACATGTGCACAAACTTTCCCACTCCCGCTTACCCACCTCCATATGCCTAGAATTTCAGGGGGCTTTTCAAACATTAGATTTTAAATGTGGCAATGGATGTACCACCCTCCAATCTGTGGTTTCACGCAATCACGTGTGTAGGTATCGGCCAAAATTTTTCAAAACACTTGTAAATCTTGTAACTGTATTAATTAATTTCCTGCCTTGCCACAAAGTATCAAAAATTCAACACCTACAATATGTTCAGGTTAAATGTCAAGGGATCTCGAATTAGGTACTTCACCCTCGATACTGCCACAAAATATAAATCGCAAATGCCACCTCCCATCTTCAGGATACTGGTACCCTACGAACTACATCAAGACTTGTATGAGCTCCCGGACCCCAACTTGAACACCTAACCTCAATCTCTGGAACTTCTATCACATATTCTAACCTACAGCAGCTGGGGTGGACTGCTTGTTTGACCGAGGGGGTAGTGTAGTGGGCTCCAGGGGGGCCCGAACACCAGAACTTAGAATTATCACGAGTTAACCTCGCATGCACTATAGATTCCAGTAGCGGCCCCTTGTTTTAATAACACCTCTGAGTGACCTAGTGACGAGAAAGTATAAAAGCAGGAGCCACACTTCCCCCTTCACCCATAGGCAGACAACGACGTGTGATGAGACAACATTACTGTCAGTGAGACAAAGAAGAACGCTGAGGTTCGGGGAGCTCTGGGCCATCTACGAGATACGTCTTACTGCTAAGCATAAGTCCGGCTAGGCGGTAAGGTGGTATTCTCTTTATTGGGACACCGTACTTAAAGAGTAATAATCATGTGGCCAGGTTACGGCATATTGCGAAGCTATAATCTTGTAATCTTATAATTAACTTGTTGTTCGTGTATTTCAGTATTCTATATTATATCAGTAAGGCTGTTCACCATTTTGTATAATAGTAACCTCTATGTTAATGTAATAATATTGTCAGACGGAGTAAAGTAAAGTTAGTAGATTGTGGAGAGAGATATTGTAGTTGTACCAATCATTGTTTTATATCTACTTAGAGATTGTAATAAATATTTTTAGTAGAATCCCCTCTTTCATTTAATAGCCACTAGCAGTAGCTACCTTCCTACGAGCAATCCTGCCTATGTGGAGAGGAAGAGAACGAGTAGTGAATAGTTGGCATATTAGCAAGAGTCATAGTGTTAGGTAGGCAGGTCGTTACAGTACGGCTCCGGAAAAACTTCAAGCGATAGCACATTTTCCTAAGACCAACAATACTCATAAATTGAGAGCCTTTTTAGGAGTAATGGGATTTTATAGTAACTACTACAATCACATAGCTAAAATCACCATACCTTTGTTTATTCTACTAAAAAAGAATTTGATTTGGAAATGGGATTCAGAACATCAAGAAATTTTTGATCAACTCAAAGCTGTTTTCTTACATGAGCATGTAATTTATCACCATGTCCAAGGACGTGAATTTCTTTTATATACAGACACCTCTGCATACGACCTTGGTGCGAAATTGGCGCAAGTAGACGACAATGGCAAAAAGAAGACAGTGGCTATGGCAAGTAGAATCCTGAACAATGCTGAAAAGAATAATACTGTTACTGAAAGAAAAGTATTGGCAATTGCTTGATCTCTACAAAAATTTTTGTGACCTATTTTTAAGGGAGAACATCAAAATTCTAACCAATCATGAAGCCCTGACTTGCTTAATAGCTGGTAAGGCCTTTGGTGATTGAGTGACCCGATAGTTATTGTTACTCTGGTAATATGATCTGGTAAGTACAGTATATTAAAAACATGGAAAATTAATCTGCTAATTACCTAAGCAGAATTCCAAATGACCAACCAGATTTTCTACGACCATCGAAAGGAATGAGAGAATTTGAGGTAGCTAGTATAAACTTTTTGGCTATTAACTCCAACAAATGTCTGAAAGAACTGTTAAAACCGCAATCTATGTTGCAAAAACTAGACAAGTCCTGCCAGAAAATCTGTCATAAGTTGGAATCCTTACCAGTATCCTTGCCAAAAACTATCAGTTCACAAGTGATACACGAGATTCACATACTTTAGGCCATGTTGGAATTAAAAAACTTTATAACACTCCGAAATACCTAATGAACTGGCCAAATATGATTAGTATCATTAGAGAAGTGATTTTTTCATGTGATCTGTCAGAAGGCCAAACCTTCTAATGAGAATCTGCAAGGAAAGCCACAATCTATTATACCGTCCAGACATCTATGTAAGTGTCTGTAGATGTATTTGGTCCAGTGCCTATGTCTAAGGCAGGAGTCCAATATATATTTGTAATGTTAGATTTGTTCTCTAAATATACTAAGTTATCATGAAGGCAAATGCAAAAAAAAAAATTGCTCACAAAATTAAAACTATTCATAACAGAAATAGGGAAACCTGAATGTGTTTTATCTGACAAAAGAAGCTAGTTTACTGAAGAGATATGTCAGGAAGAGCTAGTCCAAGTAGACATTGTTCCGACTACTGTCTCCATCAGACACCCTCAGAGTAATCCAGTAGAATGAAGCATGAAAACCCTGGGTACAATGCTTAGAATTTACTGCCATCAATCTCAGCAGAGTTGGCGACATAGGATACCGCTTATATAAATAGTTACAAATGAAGCGGTACAACATATGAAGTTCTCACAAGTCGGCGTTCGGAAGCCATGTGGGAAAACCTACTGCCAGAAATTACTGTGGATTCTAAAACAGAAGACCCAGAGAAAATCCATTGTGAAGTACAAGAATTGTTAAAGAAAAGTTTATTTTCCGTTGATGAGAGCTGGAAAAGGTACTATAAAACAAGCAATAGATATAGCTTCAAAATAGATGATCTAGTACTTAGACAAACTAATCCGGTTAGTAATTTTTTTTTGCAAGTCATCAAAAAGTTATTCCTTATATTTGAAGGATCTTTTCGTGTTATAAATAGAATATGTAACAATTGCTATAAATTGATTACTATGGATCGGAAGTCTATTGGTCGCTACAATTTGACACAGCTGAAACCTTACAAGAAACCCAGTCTGGAAGTTTCCTATATCTCAGCATGTATGTAAGTTAGAAACTATACGGTTGAGTTGACACTATGATCATCAGTCAGCTAATTTTGTCCGGGTAATAAATTTTACATGCATGGCTGGATTATTGTTTATAATTATGATTGAGGTGAGAAATCTTCATTTTTTGTATGGCTAGGGTATTATGTTGTGATTATTAATTTTCTTAAGTGTCTTGTGTCTTAGGTTTAGGTCATGTGTCTAGTGTATTTGTTTCTTGTGTATTTGTTTATTTGAGTTATTGTGTCATTTGTTGCCGTATTTGGAAGATTTCAAAAATTACTCACGTAATTGGATAGACTTTTATCATTTACACTCTTACGCAATTAAGGTGGACTAAAAAAGGTGCAAGAATAATTGGGAAACTTTTAACCGAACGTAAGTTAAAACTGGAGTTGCTCTAAAGTGAGTAAATTCTAAGTATAGATACGACTGATGTAAAGCTAATCTCCGTATTACACTCACCAAAATGGAAGTATGAATCTTTAAGGAAATACTTCAATATATAAAACCAAGTACCAAAGATCATTTATAATGTTATATAAGCTTGATGGTTACATACTTCAAATATGGCAAGAATCAGCGACTAAACGTATAAACATTATATATGGGATATTTCCTATAGGATACTCATAAAGGTTCCTGAGTATATATCTTCTATTTCTTCTTTGGGAAATGCTGCATTAGAACTATAAAGACTACCTTCTTCTGGAATACCCAATCTTAATTGAAATAATATAAAATGAATCCTATTGAGTGGTTGATTTATTTCATTATTGGTTTCTTTCTTCCATCGGCATCATTGTGCAATGGAATTAATTTAAGAATAAACATTTAATGTTAGAATGTTAGTTAGCTAGCTTGTTTTGTTGTAAGGTGTGGAGTATTTGCTCCTGAAACAAGTCAAAACTTTAATTGGTTGTTAGAGCCTTCATTAATTTCAATTTTATAAGGGCAGTATTATATATTAGTTAGGAGTACTACTTTGGCACATGATGAATGAAAACTATTAATTCCATCTTACAATTGGTTTAAAGAAGTTTCATTCAAGAAAAGTTTATAGTTAGTCAAGAATGACTAGAAAGTTAACAAAGTATAGATGAATGACCTGAAAGAAGAATAAATTTATAATTATTTTGCTATCATGAAGACTGGACCAAAGAAAATATATAATCTTTGATAATAATCAGCAATGCTGTGTATGCTCTCATCTTATCAGGACAATCCTGGCAGAAGTTCCAGCCAAGGTGGAGAGGTCTGCTGTGGTGTCGGAGCCGTTCAACCACGCCATGAGCACATTGCCGAGGTAATGCCTCTCACTTGTGGTTGCCAACTTGGGAACCTGAGATGACCTGGGAGAGTCTAATTCATCAAGGGGAAAAAGGGAGTGAATGAACATCTATAGAGACTACTACATTTATTGGTTTTAAAAAGTTACCTAATTATGAAAAGATTTAAAAGAAACATTTCGTAATTTAAATATTACATGTTTATATAAATCATTGAAGAAAATTGGTATCAATAGTGGTAATGATAACCCAAGTGAATTTATAACATGTTTAACACATAATTGTGTTTGTTTCATGGTTGCTGTTTGACTACTTACTAATGGTTAAATGTTGATGTTAGTTTTTATTGAAATTTAAGTTCCTAGTCTTAATAGTACTAAGCATTTTCAAACAAGTTTCAAAATTCACAATACTAGGGAGGGCCATCTGTATGGGTACAAGTTGAAAGGGACATAAATTATCCCCTACATACCCCTACTCGGGTTTTAAATTTATTTGTGTGCCTGGATATAAATTAATTTTAAACCATTATTATTAAGATTAGTTAGTTACATATGTAAATAACAAAAAAATATTAATGTACTGTTTTATTTCACTTAGCAGAGTAACAAGCAAAAGAGCCACCGTATATTTTAAATCAGGTTTCTTAAAATTATTTTCTTTTATCTATGAAGGTGCTAGGAGCAAGTGATTACTATACTGTTACTGTTGGACAAAGTGATTACTATAGTGTTAATGTTTGACATACTCTTTAAAACAAGCAAAAACCATTGTTATGCACGAATAAAATGTTTGCAATGGAAGGAAAAGGAATGATTATCCATTGTGTGTACTGGAAGAATATTTAATTTGTAATCTAGTAATTTGTCTTGAATTTTAATATATGTCAATTTAGTATGAAAGCATAGACATTGACATATAGAACATGATATATGCGACAATCAATAGGCCATAGCAAGAAGCGTTATATGTTCCATTCAGAAACCAGGATATATATCTTACGAGCAGCGCAATGGTAATGTAAAAGATTTTATATGCATGAACTGTACTTATGTCATCAAACAAAATGGCACTTCACATGTTACTTTGAAATGAACTGCAACTGATTGCCCAGTGGATACTGAGGACATAAAGAGTCTTAAAAGCAGTGCAACTTAATGAACGAAATTATAAAAGTTAATCACAAAACTACCAGTTTGGGCAAATATTAAGAATGCTTTATTTCCTGGTATACCATTTGTTTTGGTGGAGTTTTATAATTATTATGCTTTCATACATTTACGTGCTAAAGTAGTATCGAGTTTTGATCACTTCTTTAATTGTATATGTGTTATGTTGCATATGTGTTAGGGATAATGTCAAGGAAATTAAATATTCTTGGTTCTTAAGAGGCTGATAAGTCAGATTCTCTTAGTGTTGGCCTGTTGATCTAGTGTTAGAGTCTTCTGAGTGTTAAGTAGAAAATAATGTTTAATGCCATTCTAGAGGTTAACTCAGACACTTGATTTACTAACCTAATTAAATACACAGTTGTGTATTACATATAAACATAAATAAATTTATATATATTACAACACTCTTCAACAGTATATTTCTATTATTGTAATATAAGAATATGTAAATGGTTAGCATTGTTAACTTTTTCAAATTATTAATTTTACTAGTACACAAATGTTTAAAGAAATGCCTGAATAGAAAATTTTTTGTTGTAAGAACACTAAGACTTTTTTCGTTTAGCAAGGATACATCCTAGCATTTGGCTGGAGTTATTTGGGAAACCAATAATAACTGGAATCAGGACAGCCTTTAATTAATGAGTAAAGAAGCATAGTTTCTGTTCATCTCTCCAAAACCAATGACATACTTGTTAAGATACTGTTACAGTTAGCTAGTTTTTAAATAAGTTACAAGTCTCAAGGATTCTTTGTGTAGTAACAAGTTCCCAATAAGCAAACATATTGAAGTTATACGGTCCTATGCCCAATTTCAAGCCAAATACAATAAAATAGGATAGTTGGCAGCTTTCTATTTTGCATAACATGTTAATGGTGCTGCTATCATGTGCCATAGTGTTGTAAAAGTACTATGTGCAATAAAGTGAATATGTATAGCATAGAAATTTAAATTTAACATTTTCATAAAGTTACAAAAAATATTATTTTTTGAGCAAATTATGTCAGGGGCAAAATATCAGGTACATAATTTCTTCAGCAACACATTAGTAACTATTAAAAATAATATGAGTAGTTTCAGGAAACAGTAATATTGTTGCACCCATTAAATTTTCCCTTTTATGAAAATAATGATTTTTTTTTCTCGTTAGTATTTTTTTTGTTAACATACCTTTATTATGTTAGGCAATTCTTTTCTTTTTCAGGAATTCGTTTGTATGTGTGTGTTTGGTTGGGTTTCAGGTCAGTGCTGTTATGTTTTTTTAAAAATAATTTTTCATTTATTAAATTTTTTTTATAAAGGAGGATAGGTTAAGTGATTTCAGTCGGGACTTTGTTTTTCCCTTTTCTTTGGTTCTTGCTTTAGCAGACGGGACAACGCTCCAGACGATGAGTGCTGACATCTGCAATTTTTTTTTAGTGCCTTATGGCAGATCATTCAAGACTAATGCCAAAAAAAATCATAGTGTTATGAAATGCAGCGAATTCCTGGTCAGTACGACCAGTTTTTTTTGGGGAGTGTCCCAAAGCTTCAAGACTCCTCGGTTAAGATGTTTCCGTGGTCAGGTCCTGAGCTGGCCCCAGTAATGTTTTGTTTATACGGAAGCAGCCACTGAGTTTGAAGGCTGTGAGAGGGGAGAGAGGCAGGAGTCCTGCTGATCCCTGTGGGGATCCCTTGGGCAACCAAGGGGAAAGGAAGGAACATGGTAGGAAATTTCTGGTAACACGTTGTTGCTAGGCAGATTCTTGGCGTGCTCTGATTGGTTGAGGCCAATGGCACGCCAAGGCAGAAAAGGAGGACAACAAGGGTAAGGTACGAGTCTTCAAGATGGCGTGCTATTATGCAGGCAGCAGGCTCGGCTTGGAGGAAGCAGCAACAGCAACATAAATTGAGCTTAGTAGTTTTTCTTGACTTTTCTTTTGATTGATCAGGAGATTCCTTCCGAATTTTTTGGAGGCATAACCCCGGTCAGTCAAATAAATAGTAGTTATTATGGATAGATTTAGAGAGACAAGGTGGTAGTTCAGTCCTGTGGATAGAAAAGTCAAGTGGTCAGTCGAGAGAGTATTACTGTTAGCAGTGTGTAGCTCCTGATTCGAACAGTCTTAAGGTAAGACTGTTTCATTTATTTAAGTGGCTGAGGTGAATTTTTGATTATAGCATTTAAGCTCTGGTTTAGATGTTAGTTTGAGGTAACTAGTGGAGGTAAATCCTTTCAAGTGGTAGTGTTTACATTAGCGTATGTTGGTACTTGTGTTTTCCTACAAGAATTTTTTTTTGTAGTCCACTCCAGCGGTAATCTTTAAGTACCTAAGGAGTGTTTTCAGAGATTGTGTTTCTAATCTATTAACTGTAGTGTTTATTTTGTGTCTGTTTAACAACAAATTTTGTTTATTTATTGGCCAAACCTTCTGGTACCGGCAATCTTACATTAGTAAATACTTTCAAGTTTGGTAAGGTGAACTAGTTTTAAGGACTGTGACTTGGATTAGTGATCAGTGTTTATTCTGGGCTAAAAATAACATTTAGTCATTTTACTGATTTATTATTAGTATTATTATCACTCTTTTGTCTGGGTGTCTTGCCGAGGTTTAACACGAGCTGTTTTTTACCATATAGTTACCTCCAGAAAAATAGCTAACCTAAAAGTGTTATGTGGTGTAAAGTCCACTGGCAGACCAACTGGTTAATTAATTTTTTTTGCTGATAGCTAACCAAGTTACTTTGGTAGTCACTGTGAATTTTTGATTAAACAAAGATATTTGCCTTTTAAGCAACACAGAATTATACCAGATATAAGGCTTATTGTTTTCACTCATCCTTTTACAGAGGAACTTACCATGTTTGTTTGCATTTAAAAAAAAACAGAGTAGATAGAGAATAGAATTTACTTTTCAATTCTCTCATTAGCATTGATGATAAAAGAGTATTGGAACCACTGATAATTTTGTAAATGCACATTACCAAAAAGAGACACTCTAATTTTGTCAAGGTTTTATCAATTAATGATTTCTATTTTTGTTTTATTTCTTTTCATTTTTGGTGTATTTTCTTGAAATTGACAATCCTGTTCTGAGATTACTTTTATATGTGAGAGTTAGTATGAATTATTGTATGAAAGTTTTACTTTTGGATACTCACAGTTCGCAAGATTAAGACTTTGGTCAAGCCATTTTTTTTTTTTCAGACATTTACTCGTATCGTATCTTTTAATTTTAATTTTAATTGATAATTTATTTAAAGGTCTAATAAGTTGGTTGTGTCTGTTTTTAAAAGTTTATGAAAATAAATACTCATACTAGTCTAGAAAAGTAGACTCTGTGAGTGTTACTTGTTATTTTGACTAAGTTTTACATTACCCTTTTGGTGACATAAAACTGGTTTTTATTTATTTACCTTTGGCTATTGAAATTTCTACAAAAAATAACACGATACATTACTAACTTTTTTTAAATTTATTTAATTAGTAAGTACGTATCTCTTTCGACCACAAGCTCTCTCTCTCTCATCCAGGCAGCTGGTGTAAAATATAACTGTACTACCTCTAATAATAATTTTGAATTTTGGGTAATGGTGTATTCGAACCTCACACCATTTTCTTAGCAGCCCGGCCTGGAGGGTCGTGAAAAGGGCCTGGAACCTCTCCCAATTTTCCAGCTGAGCTATTGCTATCCCCTACTTCGCCCCCCCCCCCCTACTTTATTCCCTTTTATTAAAATTATTCTCTATTGCATTATAGTGTACAATCTTCTTGTGTTTTTTAACACTAAGTTAAGGTATTCAGTGAACAGGAAGTGTAGCTGAGATACTTTTACAGAGGCTCTGTGAGTGGATGACTTACAGGGGATTTTAGACAATTTCTAAGATAAGGGCTTCTAGGCAGCTCTCTTATTGTATGTTTTTTGTTTTTATTATCAACAGCCTGGTGGTGAAGGTGATTGATCATTCAGTTTCTTTCTTTAAAATAAACTTAATTTTTGTTTTAATTTCCCTGAGTTGTGACTTCCTCCCCCCCCCCCTCCCCATTTCCCCCCCTTTCTCAAACTTCTCTTCAAGTGGGGTAGTATCAAGGTATTAGGACCTGTAGCTGTTCCACTACAACTGTTGTATTAGCTGTATGGTTTTATTTATTGTTCTTTTTAAATGTTTAATAATCCATTTTTCTCTCCAACCCCACACCCCCGTTACAATATTAATATATAAATTTACGATTTTGACATTTTAACATGTCTTAAAAGTGCAAGGGTTGGACATAAATTTATAAAATATTAATACTTACTATTTTCAAGAGGGCACATGCATGTCAACACAAGGAATAAAATAAGTTATACAATAAATCTATAAGGCCTTCATGAAATAAGAATGTCACTTAATGGTTATGCTTGGAAAATGTTTTTGTTTATGCTAAGAATAATGTTTATAGATGTCAATAAATAGTCACATTAAACCTGCTCAAAGAATATAATGAGATAAGACAAGTTACTGGACATAACTAAGTAGAGTGGAGAGTGTTTGGGTGGCTGATAACATAGAAGACTTGAACTCCAATGAGAGTGAAGCGATGTTGAGTATGAAGCAGTGCCAAAATGCAAGGGCGGGAGAAATGGGAGATCTCAGAGAAAATACACTCAGTAGTTACTTCAGCAACCTAATTTAAGTATAAATTATCTTAATGGTAACAAAAACATGCCTTTGTTCAATTGTGACAGCTGAAAATGATTCTTGCTTGCCAAATGTGTTGAGAATCTATAAGAGCTAACTGACATGATATATAAGTTTAACATTTAAAATTTTATTTTCCAGCAAGGGGGACAGCAGAGGTTTTCAATGTGTGTACATATTCAATGCAAATAATAAGAAGCTCCAGAATTTCAAGTTGGATTCAAATATGTTACTACTTCCTGAGCTGTACTGTAAAAGGTATTTTATTCTTTCTAATTTGAACAATGTTTAAAACAAATAGCTTGGCCTGCATTAAGACGTCACGAAAACCAACTTGATCATTTCTGTTTTCTTGGGAGTATATCAGTGGCGATGAATGCTATAATTTCATGGGCAAGTTACTGTGTGCAGGGAGCAGTAATGGTGTTGATCTCCCCAATAAAGGGGGAGGGGTGTCCGGGGTCCTCCCCCGGGAAAATTTGGATTTCAAGGTGCAAAATGGTGCCATTTAAACATTTTTTGTACCTAAGAATAAAATACACCACTTGTAAAAATATTAATATTTTTTAACATAAAATTTTCCCGAGTGAAAAATATTACAAAGATACCTTCATCAAACCCGGAACCTTGTCCACTCAAAATCAACATTATTTTAATACCCGTTGAGAGTGAGGTATTAATATAAGGAGCAATTTGTTTGTACAGAAGTGTAGACAGGAAACACAATTATTTGTTTGTGTAAAGATGGAAAGCAGTCAATGCGAACGAGCAGGTAGAGAGCGCGTCAAAAGAGAAGATTCTTCTCGCACAGCGTGAGGGAAAGAAGCACAGAAGGGGAGGTGTCCACTGATAGCCTACAGGAGGGAGGGAAAGCGAGAGGGAGGGTAGCCGAAGTCATAACAGCGAAAGCGAGAGGGAGGGTAGCCGAAGTCATAACAGCGAAGCTGAAAACATATCATTATCCTTGCACCCGTGTAAGTTACCATTTGTATCGTGCAGCTATATTTTACCAAAAATAAACCAATGATTTTATTTCAACCAGCTGGAACATAGTTGCAAAGATATAGGGACATATGAGCAGAACATACTGTGTGTGTGTGAAGACCGACCATGGGTGTAACAGGTGTTTACGATACCCTAATGTCCTTGAATTGCTAATAAGTGTAATTCAACACACCAACACTGAACATTGTCACCCAGAGTGATAGTTTGCGCCACAAAGGTTGTCTCGCAACCCAATACAGATGTAATACACCTAGATTAGACAACACACACATCCCACAGGCCAAATCACTAAATAGCTACAGGAAAATGTGTCATGAAAAGTCGCCTGAACATGTGGTATTGATACATTCAAAATATGTAAAGGCTGTTCACGATAAAGTGAGCACTTTTGATATCAACCTTAGAAAAAAAATCACTGCCCTTACCAGCATATATTTTAATGGGTGCACTGAGTGACATGCGCCCAGTAAAGTTGGTAACTATGGATGGGAAGTAGTTCTGTATCTTAACATTGAATAAAAAGTGTTAGGTATTAATTTCTGACTACTTAAATTATTTATTTCGCTTTCTGTATATCCATCAAAATGTAAAAATTAGCAAATTTGTTTCACTTATCTGACGCATGAATAAAGTGATGAGGCTCACGGCAATGTTAATATTACATAAGGCGGAAGACTACACAACGTGCATACAAGTAGATTTTAAGCAGGGCTTTCAAAAGTGCTCATTTTACCCTGAATAGCCTTTACATAGTATATAGAGCAAATATTTACATCAACCTTGAAATGTGCATGTAAACTAATGCGTACACACATTTTTCCAGTCTGATCAATGTCCCAGGTCATTGTTGATTGTACAGATATAGCACATGCCATACTTATATTAGAAAACGACTTGATTAAAATAGCTGCAAACTCGTGACTGCGATCATATTATAAACATCACTTTCATTATGCTTAATTTAATTTTTCTACCATATGTACTGAAATAAAGAGTTTACAAGGATTCATCACTGGTACGGAGTTAGATAACATATATTAGCATTGCATTAACATTTCTGATAACTGAGCACAAAGTACACTTATAATTATATCTGCAAACATTCATGTCACAATTAATATAGAGTAAATTAATGTTTGAACATAAAAGTATATTACACAAACAGTAAGTGACAAATTTGAATTATATTATTAAAGAAATTTTTACAAACTCATTTACGATGCGCAACATCCCAGCTGTTTGAATTACTACCATGTCACTCAAAGCAGTATGCACTCTTCAAAAGTATTTACATTGTTGGTTCACTGTAAAGGGTGTAGGGGATTTGAAACAACGAACAACCCTAATTTTTGTACACAAAATCAACTCTTATCTTTTTTTTTTTTACGAATTCCACCATGAAACGTTCATAAAAATCTATAGCAAGTTTCATTTTTGACAAAAGTTTCTGATCAATGGGAGAAGTGCAAGACCAGAGAGTCTATTTTGTCCTATTGTGTTCCGTGAGTATGTCTTTATTCATTTTAGTGTTGAAAAAGAATGCTCCACAGATGATGTTGTATATGGTATTGTAGCCACTAACATACATAATTTATGGAACACTGTGGGAGAGCATCTTGTAAATCATTTTCATGAATGTATTTAAGGAAATTTTGAACAGTTCTAGTTTTCATGGCATTTCGACTATACACAACTTTTAGTTCAGACCGAAGCTTATCAAGGTCAAAGTAAATGCCATAGTATTCAATTAGGGACATCAACTGGACCTTAGAAAAACAATGAGAAAACTCCTGGAATTTTGTAGCATTTAAAAGTTCTAAAAATCTTAATTTGTTAATGTTTTCGAGGCGTGTTTCAATTTGTGTTACGATATTATCTAGTATTTTGGTGTGTAGCCTGGAATACTCTTGCTTTTGGTCTACTTCGTCTTTGCATTTCCGACGTTTTTTTCCTGGTTCCAGACCAAATTTAAGTATGTCAGAGAAAACATTTTCAAAATCTTGTCTGAGTTTACATACAAACAATTTTGTTCCCTGTATCTCCTGAATACAGAAAATGATGCCCAGTTGTTTGGTCTGCATTACGTGCTATCAAAAATCTTAAAAAACAAAATTTCGAAAAACACATTCTCAAAAATTTCTAGAAAACTGATGAAACCTTTTGTTAAAGAAATAGTGTCACTATCCCATTCTTGTAGATTTTCCATTATCGTGGAAAACAATTCTAAGAGGGAATCCCAATTGTCTGTCATAATTCCATCTTCTTGGCGCAACACCTGGAAGCCATTTCCCAACTATCTGATCTAGCAATGCTACCCACTTAGAAGAGTGTGAAAAAGAAGCAGACAGTCTAGAAAAGGTACTGAAAAACACTCTACACTTGCTAATGATATTTATGGACTGGGTTAAGAAAAGGTTCAAAACATGTGCTGCGCAATGTACAAACAATGCACCAGAAAATTTGTCACGTACCAGTTTCTGTAAACCATTTAAATCTCCCGCCATCACTGCAGCTCCATCATAAGACTGCGCGACAAGTTTACTGCCAGAGTTAGTTGTCGTAACAAATTCAATTGCATGACTTACTATGGCTCTCACAGACCTATCATAGCTAACATCAGTGAATCAATAAAACTGTTCATTGATCTCTCCATCACTCGTTACAAATCTAAAAACAGTGGAAAACTTAGAAAGTTTGGCACAGTCCGACGTCTCGTCAAGTAAAATTGAAACGAAAACTGATTTTTCAATTTCATTTTTAATTTCTGCTAACACAATATTTTGAATGGATTCTATTAGGTCGTTCTGGATATTGCATGAGAGGCCAGAAAATACAGTAGACGTCTCAAGGTCTTGCAACAATACTGAATCATAAGTTGCAATTAAAGCAAGTAACTGAACATAATGGCCACGATTTTCTGATTCTTTTGTCTCATCATTACCACGGAAAGGCAGTTCCTGTACACCCAAGAAACAAACAGCATCTATTAAATGCTTCAAAATTTCTCTGTTTCATTTAACTTTTTCGTTATGTAGTTGTGTGCTTAATTGTTTGGCTCTATCTAGACCAAAATCAACTCTATTTTTACCTAATTCTTTTAAAGACAAAAACGAATTTATGTGAACTTCAGAATGCTCGTATTTTTGAACAGCACTGTACAGATTGTTAAGGTCACAATACCCAGTTGCAGTTCACGTGTTAACATCCTTTGGAAACAATAAACATGGCCAGCAAAACAGTTTGTTTAGGCTGTTACATACAGCTAACCACGAGTGTTTCTGATAAACATTTTTTTTTGGAAATGATGTACAAAATTACCTTTCTTGCGTGTTGTCGTGATCGTAAGTTTAGGTGTTGGCCTACCCTCTTTTCTGATGTCACATCTTTCCTGAAAAGTGAACGCACTGCTGGAAAAATGCTTTACTCATAATCCACACACACCACACTTACATCCACATGTTTCTGTTGCACTGATTCTATCTACTCGGTTCTCAGTCTCACACAGTAATTTTATAATTTTTATGTAGGATATACATCGTGCACAGATATGTATAACATTTTCAGTACCAAAACTAAATTAAATAAAAACAAAATGATTAGTGTTGTGCACACGAACTTGCCCATGCATTGATCTAGTTACTGTAAACTACACGACGCCAAATGCCTGCGGCTAGGCCAGCTTCAGTTCGGTGAAGAAAGCACTACCATCGTAGCTTCTAACACAGGTTGACGCAGCCATAAGCCTCCGCCCCTCCATGGGCGGTCTTCCTACCCTGCCTCACCTCTGTCGGCCGAGAAACCATTGCAATCG
Source organism: Dryococelus australis (assembly GCA_029891345.1). Lineage (NCBI taxonomy): Eukaryota > Metazoa > Arthropoda > Insecta > Phasmatodea > Phasmatidae > Dryococelus > Dryococelus australis. Next base: position 244,745,386 of record CM057009.1, read on the forward strand.
CCTACTTGCTGAAAGCATTACTTATAGCGCTTCCAAATATCTTGCTTTTGCTAGCCAAGAATTGTTTTCTTATAATGTACAGTATTGTTTCCTGAGTGGAATGTGTACCGCATGAGTGAAAAATTACCTTAAAGTAAATATAAGTTAGAATTTAATATTGATATTAAATATAACATTGTCAGGGAACTGTCGTGGCAAGCACTGCTTGCTTTGCTTGCCCTAACAAGACGCCACTGGAGTACATAGTGTTCCTTCTTGCAGTTGCCATGAGAGTGCAGCTTTTAACAGTAACAAGTTCTCATACAAGATGTATTCAGATTTTCTTACATTTAGAAATATTGTTACAAACTCGAAATTTTGGGGGAAAATAATTTTTTTTAATTGGCTTCCTATTTTTTTGTTTGGATAAAGAGTCATCAAGATGGTGTGATCATGAGCAGAGGAAACAGCAGGCATCTGCTTGGAGGAGGCCGCGACCGCTACAAAAAAATGAGCTAAGTTTGTTTTCTTGACTTTTGTTTTGATTGATCGGAAAATTCTTTCTGAATTTTCTGTCATTCAAATAAAAAGTTCTTATTTAGGGTAGATTTAGAGAGTTCAGTGTGGCAGTTCATTCCTGTAGTCAGGCGAGTCAGGTTGTCAGAATGAGAGTAAGTACTGTCGTTAGCCGTGGGTACAGTCTTAAGGTGAGACTGTTTATTTTAAGGTTAAGTGGTTGATTTTTGCACATAAGCTCTGGTTTAGACTTTAATTTGAAGTAACTCATAGAAGTAAATGTTTCTTTGGTAGCAGTGTTGACCTTCGTGTAGGTTGGTATTGGTGGTTTGCTATGAAAGTTTTTGTTTGTAGTCCGCTTCAGCGGTAATCTTTTGCTGTTTGTGTGGGTATCAGAGATCATGATTCTAACCTACAAGCTGTAGTGTTTATGTCGGGTCGGTTTGCCTATAGCTAAGTTTCTTTTTATTTATTGGCCAAACCTTCAGGTGAGGTTATGAGAATTAGTTTTAAGAACTGTGACTTCGCCGAGGTTTTACACATGAGCTGTTCTAACTTTTTATCACATAGATCCCTCTTGAAAAATAGCTAACCTGAAAGTGTTGTGTGGTGAAAAGGGCAATAGCCAACCAACTTATTATTTATTATTTTTTTTTTTTTTAGTGCATGATAGTTAACCACATTTTATTGATAAAGAACAAAATTTACTTTTCATTTTTCTCTTTAGCATTAATATTAAAAGATTAGATAGAACCACTGTTGATTATGTAACTGCCCATTACCAAAAAGACTCATTCAAATTTTGCTTAGGGGTTTTATACATTAATCATTACTATTTTCATTTTATTTCTTGTCATCTTCGGTAACTTCTCTTGGCATAGATAATCACATTCCAATATTATATATATATATATTTAAAGAATTATTGCATGTAAGTTTTACTTGTGGTTACTCACAGCTCGCAAGATCTAGCTTTTGTTTAGTATAGTCATTGTATTTCATTCATTTATTCATATATTTTTCTGTGTGTATCTAATTTTGATTCTAACATTAATTAATAATATATTGTCAAGGTCATATCAGTTGGTTATTTTTTTAAAGTCAATTTTATTTTGTTTCATATTTAATATTTGTTAAAATAAATACTAATTTTTGTCTATGAAAGTAGACTTGGTGAGCGTTATTTGTTATATTGACTAAGTTTACCTTACCCCTTGCTGGTGACATTAAATTGGTTATTTTTATTACTTGCCACTGGCTGATGAACTTTTCTACAAAAAGAAATCAGATACATTACTATTCTATTTTATTTATTTGAGTAGTATGTGTATATATATATATATATATATATATATATATATATATATACACACACACACACACACATCCCTCTCTCCCCCCTCCCTGGCAGAAGGAGATTTACCACAAAATGGTCTCCCTTAAAATAATTAACTTTTATTTTAGAATTTTGGTTCAAGGTGTATTTGAATCTCATGTCACAAGATTTTGGATCCTCTCCCAATTTTCCATCTGAGCTTTTTGCAATCAACTACTCATAACCCCCCCCCCACCCTGGTATTCATCTTTATTGATTATTCACTTCCGCAATACAGTGATATTCAGTGAACAGAAAGTGAAGTTATGAAACTTTACAAGATGTTCTGTGGGTGGATGACTTATTAGAAATAATTTTAGACGATTTTTAAGGTAAGGGCTTCCAGGCCCCTTACTGTTTGTCCTCTTTATTTTGGATTTTATTATCAACAACCTGGTGGTGGAGGTATCTGATCATTCAGTTCTTTCTTTAGATTAAACTTAACTTTTAACTTTCTTTTTTAAATTCCCTCAAGTGATAACTTCTCCTTCCCCTTTTTTTAACCTTTATGTAGGAAGGCTCCCTGCATCAGTATAAAATTCCAGAGTACCTTATTTTTATAATTTTTTGTATAGTAAGACAACAACTACATCACGGTATTATGTATGAGGTCCCCCGCATCAGTCTAAAATCCCGGAGTACCCAATTTTTGTAATTTTTGTATAGTAGACAACAACTTCATCACAGTACATATGTATTTGAATTATCCGTACTCTAAAGGAATATAAATAGAATAAGTAATAATTTATTGTAATTACCAGAACTATTGTAATTATATTAAACATGGTAGCCAATACCAATCAGTTAACTCGCTCATTTTACAATTTAACTAGTATGTGTTTAATACCTAACTACAATTGTCAACACTACATACATTCAACTATTATGTAAAAATTATACTTTAAATCCCATATAGATAAATATATTTAGTATTTAGTATCATCTTTAAAAGAGAATGAGACAAGAGAGGAATAACAAACTTCTCACTTCGTAATATTACAATGTAAGCAGCCTGTCATAACAAAACATGCATGTATCTCCTTCAAATCCTCATTCCTTAAGATCAGCATCTATAGCATGGCTTTGGGGGGAATGAAGCACTGCTCTTTATCCCTTCTCCCAGTTACGACATGAAGCACCACTCCAAGTGATAACTAACGTGTGTTCTCAAAATATTCTTGTGTAACACCTTAATAACAATGTATTAAAGGCATTATTAAATATAATTAATTTAATATCACTTTGTACCAAGATATTTAACTCATTAATTTTGTATACAAGTATTCTTTCTTACTGTTAAAATTGTTCTACTGTAATATTTAACTCATTTTATTTAAGTGCATATTAAGTTTTAGTTACTTATAGAGCTCACTTTTTACGTTTTTTTTGTTTTATTGTATTAACATTTCTCTTGGTGTTATATTTATTGTAAGTTGTGAAACATATTTCATTATATTATATACTTATATTTTATAATTCACTAGCCGAAGATACCAGATTACTTATGAGAATTGTGCGTATAAATACATCCACTGCACCATCTCACACTCGTTAGGACTGATTAGTAAGTGCAAAATGGCACTACATTTATGGACACTTGTATATGCCACTGCAACATAACTACTGCACCATCTGCAGACACACAGGAGAATGAGTTTTCACACAATGAGGCACCACGCCACTACCAGCAACCACATTCCCAGTGCTGGTGGTTCACATACTTGACCATGCCTCATTCCACACTGGTCTTCCCTCTCAATGCCAGCTGAGAACCGCCACCTTTTTCAAAGGAGAGGTTGATGTTATAGCTCAATAAAGGCACCGCAGGGATCCATCACAGAGCCAAGTAGCTAAGTTGTGTGTTGAGAGGCCCTGTAAATCAGCCAATAAACCCAGCCAACGCACTATGGGGAAATTAGGGCAACAGCCTGGATCTAAGGTATATACGCAACACGTGTGGCATCTACTGTCATCAACAACACCAGGGGCACTGGGCTCATGAGAGGTATGATAAGCTGTGGACCACGATGGTGCGAGGGCCCTTGAATGAGAATTGTTCAGTGGTAAGCGAGTTCCTCATCGAGAGTGTGAGAAGGGGCTTCGTGGCTTGTGGCTAAAAAGAAGTTTTAAGTATGATGTTATTAGAATTGATGTGTGATCATCAGAGTTTTATATTCTATCTTGTAGCCTCATGACCAATGTAGTTCTAGTTGCTTTTAATTCTGCATGTAATTAGAAAGGTTCTTAAGTAAACTCAAAGTAACCTTATTGTGTGCTTATCATTTCATGCTCCACTTCCTTTACAATGCACGACATAGAATCTTAACACCCCAGTAATAACATGGGTTGTTAACAATATGTTCTGGAGATGATTTTAATTAATTATTCTTGAACTCAATATTAATATTATTTTGTACACACACCAATGAATATGTTACACATTACATCCAAATACAACTTTTTTGGTTTATTTTCCACAAACTCTATAGCAATGTGCACTTATAAAGCAAGGTTCAACAAAATTTTTCAAAAGCAAATTATAGATATTATATCTGAAACATGCCTCTTTTCATAGGATTTTTAAGAAAAATTTAAATAGATAACAAATATAAGTGATTACATAAATTAGAATGGAAGTCTTTGTGTGTACAAAATGTTATTGTATTTTTTTCATACCTGTATCTTCCGAAACATTAATATGAAACATATCTTGATTGAATGTAGGAATCTGATCATCTACATCAGTAATAACAACAGTGACCTGAGAGGTTGTAGCGTCCCCTAATAAGCCATTGTTTACTTGCTCAGTAGCCTGTAAATGAGAACATATAAATTAAATTCTGTACCTTAATAAATTTAAGAGATGTTAACATTCAAATGCAGTTCTATGTTAACTAGAAATATTAATATTTTAATGGTGTGCAACACTTAGTGCCTTCATAGAAGGCTTACAAACACAATTTAAAAATTACCTTATAGTAGTAGAATAATTCATTTTTCAATTAATTATATATACATGCAAAGTTTACCATTGTACAAAATATATTTTGCAACCTTACCTGGTACTGTATGACAATAACCCTAATTATTTACACAAGTTAAGGTGTGGCAATTTTAATATATGATAAATAATTTTTATACCGTAAAATTTTTGATAAATTTTCTTCCATAACACTGAGGCCACAGTTGGCGTAGCAGCTAGAGCATTTGCCTTCCATCAAGGCAAACTGGGTTTGATTCCTGGCGAAATCACTCCTAGACTTATACATGTAGGAATCATGTCAGATGATACCGCTGTTCAGCAGCAGGTTTTCTCGTGAATTTTCCATTTCCTCCACCCTTGCATTCTGATGCTGCTTCATATCAACCTCATTTCATCCTCCTCTACCCTCAAGGTCATATTGTTCAGAGCTCCCCAAACATTTCCACTTCACTCGTCTATAGATTTAATTACTCTAACAGAAATGATTCAGTAATGTGGGTGTACTAGTCCACCAATGAAAATGGATGTTTGATTTACCATAACTCAAATGCAATAGAAGTTATATTTATTTCCAGGTGACTATTTTATTCTGCCATTTTCAGTTGTGTAAAACTGGTACGATGATTCAATGATGGAAAATCGAAACATTTATAGCTAATCAAAGGAAATCTCAAAATTAAATCTTTTTTAAGTATAAATTCAAACACATTATACATAATGCATTTAGTAGTAAGCCCTGTGTTGGAATGTTTTATATTTAAATATAAACAAAAACTTAAATGTTACAGTTAATGGGAAAGGGACATTTTCCAGAAAAATAAAGCCCCTATAGTGGTGAGAATTATGCAAAATAAATATTCTGCATCACTTTCTTAAGTACCACTGCTTTGTATCTTTACCTTGCCTAGATATACTTATTTAATTACTCATAGATATTTTTCCACTAAATTGTCAATAACTTATTAATAGTCCATTTACTATAATTATAGAAGTATTTGTTCCACAGTATATTTTTACCTAGCCCATGCATATTATGAAACTGATTTATTGACAGTTCTGGAAAAATATAAACTAAATACTGACAGTCCAGTATGAAGATGATGATGTTGAGACAACACTTGAGATGGTAAGACTCAACTTCATAAGCAGTATTGTTGTTTGACATGGAAACTGGATTAAAGGCGTAAAGAACACTTGCCTGGTTTTTCTCCATTTGTAGCTTGTTTGTTGTCTTTTGTGCAACAAAGTCACCTTTAGAAAACACTGGCATCTATTCAGTAGGTTTTATTGGGAATCTACCATTTCCCTCACCCTTCCATTTTGGATCTGTTCTATACTACCTTGCTTCACCCTTATCGGCTATCAACACCTCGATGTTAAGAGCTGCCCAAATCTCTTCACTCACAAAATCATACCACCAGGACAATTACATATGGATCTGTGATATGCCGTTTGGTCATTTTCAATAGTGCATTGAACCCCCTCACACTGTGATACACACTGCAACATGGAGTCTAGCAGATGCCGGATGCTGTCCTGAGGCAGACACACTCACAATTGTTGGACAGCAGCTGGTGTTTTAACTGGTCTCATATATGTTCGTTTAGGGACATGTCAGGGGAGCAGGCAGGCCATGGTAGTGGCAGAGGCAATCCTGGGCAACTTGTGCCATGTATGGTCAGGTGTTATCCTGCTGGAATATTGCACCTGGAATACCAGCCAGAAATGGGAGCAGATAGAGGCATACGATCCCATCCATATACCACTTGGCCATCAGTGTTCCACGTAACATGAGGAGAGCAGACCAGCTATCAAAGATTATGACTCCCCAGGCTACAATGCCTACTGTGAGGGAAGTGTATTCTCAATAGCAAAATTAGGATTGTGGCATTTACTAGGAGCCCTCTACACCCAGGTGCAATGATCATTAATATCTATGATGAAGCAGCACTCATTACTAAACACATCATCATTCTGTGGCGTTCCACACTGCTCTGGCCTGGCACCACTGCAAACAGAGCTGCCGATGATGCAGAGGTAATAGCAGCACATGGCATGATCTGTCAATCCTCCTGACTGGTAGTCAACTCATCCATCCTTTAGGGGCCACAGTGGCTGAGCAGTTAGAATGCTCACCTCCCACCAAAGCAAACCGGGTTCCATTCCCAGCCGGTTTACTCCAGATTTTCGTAAGTGGGAATCGTGCCAAGCAATGCCGCTGGTCGGCCAGCTTTCTCTGGGATCTCCCGTTTCCCCTGAACTTTCAGCATTCTGGCGCTGCTCTGGACTCACCTAACTTCACTCTCATCGGCTCTCAAGACCTCAATGTTAAGAGCCGCCCAAATATCTTCACTCACTCACTGATCCATCCTTAGCCAGTCCTCCATGGGTGCCTTCACATATCCACTGCTCCTAACAGCTTCAAATAATATGGTCCAAACAATCCATAAGGTGGGCTATATGGCGATATGACTGCAGTGCGGTTTTCAGACCAACTATTACTCCTCGCTCAAAGTCCATCTGTTACGTAAAGTGATGTATTTGGCATCTTCCTGGCATTCTTCTTGACTTTCTGTATGCTTGCTTGGTATCATCTGGTGTTTCTTGCGATAATGTGGCTTTCACTATATGCTAGTATCTACAACAGGTGATTAGTTCTTACAGTGCTGCTGCCATTTATGCAGTTTATAGACTATGATGATTTTAATTCTATGAAAGAGATATAAAACAGGTGCAGAGACTATATTATATATATATATATAAAATATTGATGATTTAAAGAAAGTTGTTTCCTCAGTGTTATAATTCTTTGTCTCATAAGCATAAAACTTGCAAACACTGAAAGTATAGGGTTAGTATACGTCTGTGTTTATGCAGAAAAGTCCACATTTTGTGTGTTAAATTTGCTGTCTGCATAAATGTTTACTATTCCTTATTTTTGTCTACGTTTTCCTGGTTTTCGCAATCATCTACCTTTGTTAGTGACATCTAGAGATGAATATGGAACAGAGTATCTTGCTTTCTGGGAATATTAATGGAGCATCAAAATAAATTGCGTGTATTGTTTACTACCAACACCTGAAACTAGCGATAATGCTCTTTGTTTGCTGTTTGTGTATTTGTTGCTAGCACATTTTGATGTACTTTTATCAATCTAGCTGCATCTCTATAAAACTATGTGCTCACTTTTCTGTAAATCATCTTGTTACGTGTTTTAAAGTAACATTTTCATAATTATTAAACTATGCAATAAGTAAACATTGTTTCAATTATATAGTTTAATATTTTTTTATGTAACTAAAGAATGCTTTTTTTATTGTTTTTGCTTAATATGAGTTATCATGACACGGAAATGTGCATTTACCGATAAACTCCAAGAAAAATATCCATGATTTCATCCTGAAATAGTTGGCTCTAAAACAATTAAAGAAAGTAAAAAAACCAAGTTCTACATGACAGTTCTGTTTTCTCTTCATACTGACGGATGACATCCTCTTTAATAATAATAAATATATTCAACTCTTCACAGCAACTGAATCCCTGGCAGTTTGTATACAGAGTCATGATACCGCCGCTTCTGCTGCCTACAAGATTATTGTATCTACCGAGCCAGGACAGACATCCTAATAATTATTTATTATTTCACTCGATGAGCCACCAAGACCATGCAAGAGGTCTGGGGCAAGTACAGCAGTGTGCCGCGGGATGCCGCCAGATGCAAGATGTCTAGATCCCACCGCTCTCCACTACGCTGAATGCACAAAGGATCTAGGCACTGTGCACTCAGGTATCGATCAACTCTCCTGAGCTCTCATCGCTACAGTTATTGGTTCCAAGGCTCAAACCTCTCCTTGTACTTCACCACTCGCTTCGTGGGGCCGAAGATCCTCTCCAGCGCAATTGAAGGAAGGAACCAACGGTGTTGACAGCTACACACTTAGACACGTTCTGTCCGGTATGGAAAACCTGAGAGTAGAGCTCGCCCCAAGGTTTAACATTACGCTACATGCACCAGCAACTGCCTCTCCTGAGTTTTACACACGGCATCTTCCCCTGTTTTTACGATAGGGTGTTATACCTTCCACCTAGCCCATGGGGAATTAGGAGATAGCACCTCTACGATCCGTATTTATTTCCTTAGGGTCAATAAACACAAATCTTACCAGATCTCTTGACTTTCACTCTGAGCTCCTAGTGTTATATCGGAGTTAGAGGACTCAGCAGGAGACCGGGTTTTGCTGATCCGAACTCACACGCACAACACACCAGCACATCCTTGGAAGGTCACCCATTCTCTGCCCCAACAGTGAACAGTAGAGCTATGACACTAGGATACCGTCCCCTGGAAGTTGACATGTTGGCTAAAAGTTGCCCCCCACCTCACCGCTCACTTCGTGGTGATAAGGAGAGGATCTTCTTCGAGTCCAGGGAGACCAGTGACAAATGGGCATTCACCTCATCAGTATTGGAAGGCCACCTATTTCTTGCACCGAGTGGGATGAATGGTAGAGTCAAGACACTAGGTACGCTCCCAGTGGGATAGGCTTGCCAGCCAGGGTGCTCAACTCTCATCGCTCACTGGTGGTGCCAAGAGTGTTGCATTCTGGTGCAGGGAAACCTACCCCCGTGAGGCAACACTGTGCGGTTCCCACAACCATCACCCTGCAGCTCGCACCTTCTCTACCTAGTAGAGGAGTCGAGAGTGAGGCGGTGTTAGCGGCAGTAATTTGCATCTACACGTGGACACATACATGTCAACTGCTTACCTCCTGCAGCCCCGATTTTTGAGCCTATTGCCTTTCACCCGCAGGGGTGGAGTTGAGAGATGGGCCAGTAAGGCAAGAGCTATCTCCAAAAATCCACAGGGATTACATATCCTTCCTAGCAGGTTCGGGCTGCTTAGTCCACGGAAGCAAGCTTATTTAGAGACATCTCACTGTACCAACACCCACCATCACGCCTGTGGACTTATTCGAATCATCCACCAAGGTAGCGGAAGTATACCATCCTATAGTGCAGGAGGCACTGTTCTGCGTCAGGTCCACCAGTACACAGGAACCGCATCCAAGTACCACACCAGCACATACCATCCCTCAGTCAAGTGCCACCCTGGCAGAGGGAACTGAGACAGTACCGACACGTACCAAACCACCTCGCCGCACTACTGCACCACAACCTAAACCCGCACCACGCCGCATAAAGATTGTCGAGCCCAACTTTGTACCAAGTCGCCGACCCACCAGGCCCATGTTGTACACCAGGCGGGCCCCCGTGCCCAGACCTGAATAAACTGCCTTGATACGCGACTCTCCTAGTGTCGAATAAGTCACCCAGGATAGGGACAGTCAGTCAGCCGGGACTGTCATGTGTCAATACAATGTTGTAGGTAGAATTTGTTCCATACAAAATCGTTTGTCCAGAATTTTTTTCATTATCAAAGGTCATTTTATTCAATTCACAGAATTAAAATTTATCAAAAACATAAAATAATATGCCTCTTAGTTCATGTGTTGTGTTCTCATTCCTTAATTCACCAGTGAAAAGAATTAACTGGCTGGTGGCTAGTGTCATTGAGGGCATCCTCATTTTGGGATTTCAGAATATGATAACCTTATTAATGTGACATGTGAATAAATACGAAACCAAGCTAAAAAAATCTTTGTAATGCAATCATTCCCTTTTGCTGCATGTATGAGCATATAGTCCATAGAGGTGCAACACTCATAACGCTGTCAAACTGTAAACACAAGCGGAATAAACAGTCCTCCTGCTGACAGAAAAAATATGGAATCTTCTCATTTTCTGCTGGTACAATTAATCAAACATGTGTTTCCTTTCTGTGTTGGCATTTAAACATTTCACGTAAACATAATACTCAAAGATGTTTCCAAAATCTTAAAAATTAATTGTATTTTTAATACGCTTCTTCCAAAAGATTATTTATACCCAAGAAGTTTATTACTGGCTCTTATTATAGTTCGAGAGATTGACTCTGAAGAAAAGAATTTTGATTTTTAATTTCATAGTAATTTCAGAAACATCAAAATCATTCCTACACCATGTATGCAGCTCGAGGAAAGACGCAGCAACTAATGTGATTTTTTTTACTAAACTTGAAATTAAAATAAATACACACTCTCACCTGCTGGCATTATATAAAAAATAGCAAACATGTATATAATGCAGTTCTTCAGCAGTTCTTGTTAACTGCCTTCGTAATTCTAAAAACTTTCTTTCCCTTACCAGCAAGTTATAATTGATATTTTCTTAACACCTCAAACATATTCCATACATTACAAACAGCTTGCATTCAGGAATATACTTGATGGAAGGGTCCATAATTTCTAAACTTCCTCAAAGGTCATATTAAATATCTGATGTGGAGGGGGTCAGAAATTAGAAGTTTTGGAAAACGTGAACGTAAATTTTGGTGGGTTAGGTTGAGATGAGATGCTTAAAATACTATAGGACATCTTAATGATTAACTCAAATATGCACCACGTATCTTCACATGCCATTGATTGCCTGGGGAAATGAATTCCCATTCACTACGCTCTGAAATGTTTATATACCATCATGGAAATATTCCAAGCTGTACCAATGCCAATGAGACCAACAAATTCAGGATTATTGAGGACTATTCTGCATGCCCTGTAATACCTTGTATGTGACATGAGGATAACAGGGTCCTGCAACTTTAAATTCCATGAAGGAGAAAAGTAAAAAATAGCATACACCATTTCAAAAACCTACTGAATTGATTTCTTGCATGATATACAAGGATAATAATTCCCTAAGCTAACTGACAAAAACAAGGGGACCTAAGCCCATCTGGTGGTGGAGAAGCAAAAATGTCTGTCAAAACATTTGAGACTTCAAATGGAATTATGACCCTTGGAGCACGAGAGCTGGCAGGGGTTGGAAGGATATCTATGGGCACTAAGGAAAACAGGTACCAAAAATTGAAACTACTGTAACTAAGTGGAAAGTGTGAACAAAAGAGGAAAGTACACAGAGTGACTACAAGTTGTGCCCATCCATAGAGTCAATTATGACACCACCAGGTTACGTGCCAAAATGTACTCAAGGATTCCATTTAATAACATTAGTACAATAAAACATGTGACATATATTTGCATTCTTAACAATAATGTAACACTATTACTTTTTAATAGTATTAAAATAAAAATATACTTAAATTACTTGAGACATAAATGTAGCTAGAACACTAATAATGTTCAAATAAAAATGCATAAAATTATAGACATTCAAGTACTCACAGTCTAGTACTTGTCAACAGGCCCAAACACAAAGAAGGATGACACATTTTTCATGTGATTGCAACGTTTCACAGGCTAGGCCAACTTCATCAAGCACTGAGTTGTATGACACTGCAATATGGTGGAAGGGTGCTGTTAATAGTAAACATAGCGGCCAGGTGGCAAACTAGGATGTGGCGAGAAAATTGAAATGAAGATTTGAAAAAACTTCAGATATTACAAAATATATTAAGATTTTATTATTCTAACAAAACCACGTAGATAGGATTGTCCAAAATTATTCACCTAATAAGTATTACAAAAATGACACTAATGTAACCTTCTAATAAAGTCCGCAGACTAATCACAAGTTTTCTATAGGCCTACTACACAAAAGTTCCTGTTCCCAAGAATTTGATGCAAAACTATAGGATTTGCAGAAGCTGCATTTGTTCCCCTCCAATTGTAGCCTACCTTCCTAAGGAAATATTAGTTTTATTATTATTATTCTGGTACAAATGGCCTTGAGAAACGTACAGGCAGAATGTGATTGCAGCATCAAACAATTTAACATCCAATCCAGGAAGTGTTGAATATTTGTAGTAATTAATTTAAAATTTAAAGGCAAACATACAGACACTGGTGCCTTACCCAAGATTCACACAAAATTCCTCGTGCCATAAGTTGATGTGCAGCCAAGTACATTACGAAGGTTGGTGAAAAATGCGCTTATGTGATAAACTTCCAGCCTATGTGTGAGTGTCTTGACTAAAAATATGTATGTGTTTATGAGTGGTGTGCACATACATACTTATATGAAACTTTTGAAATTATTCACAGAAATATACCTGACTCAATTAACTTATAACAAGCAGTAGGGATACCATACTTTGGTTGTTGATTCCGTACTGGATAATTTGTTTTTCAAAATGGTAGCTATTAGCAATTAGTGCTATGATACTTCTCACAAACTGTTAAGCCAATTTTAACCAAATATTGTATGTTTAATATTCACAATGTCAGGATGGAATTTGTTAACTTGAATCCTCCATGGTCTCCCATTTTCGGATGTTGCAACTTTAAAAATAATATTTTTACAAAATATTTATATAACTACTCAAAGAGTTACTGTCAAATTTGCTATATAAGAAATAATGATATAGGCCGTTCATGGTAAAGTGAGCACTTTTAAAGCCCTAGTTACTTTTTTCTTTCAACTAATTTATATCCTCCTACCACTTTTTAATGTAAACCCTTCTATGTGAGTAATAAACAAAGTGTATACATCCACTATGCCCAAAACCAAAAGTCCAAGGCCACAATGAAATGTATTTATTGGTTATTATGTCTGATGAAACAGCTTCAAAAAGTGCTCACTTTACCATGAACGGCCTATATACATCACTTAAAATTACGTGATTTTGTTGTATCAGGCACCTTCAAAAAGGATCCATTATATTTTAATAAATGCGTGCCAGATTTGTCAAACCAACTATTTAAACCAAAATTGGTATACTGATAATACCTACATCTAACATTAACTATGTTACATAATATCTTTAGGTAGACTATTTTATAAGATATGTTGCCTAAAAAAATTAACTATAGCATATCTCTGATGCTCAACCTATTTCCACCAACTTATATACATGTATAGACACACACACTTCCCGGGGTAGGTCACCTAACACGATAGAGTACATAATTAGAGAAAATTAGACACATTTTCAAATGGTGTATGCCGTAACTGTCGACCCATAATACACTATTTAAACAAAGTTTGATATGCTGGCAATGGCTACTGCGAAAATACATGTTAAATAAAAGTGTCTATTTTCAGGCCATTTTTAAAATATTGTTCAAATTGAAAAGAAAAATACCTTTCACAGTACATCTCAGGAACTAATAACCTATTTGGACTTAACTTGGAATGCTGGAATTACTTATTATTTGCATAAAATATGTACACATATTAAACACCTCTTCTTTCTGCCATGTTGAAAAATTAAATTCTAAACATTAAAATTAAATATCATATATTAGGTACCTCTTATAAGAGTTCCAACACATTTGGCAAGCAAGAAACATTTTCAGCAGCCACAAATGAACAAAGGCATGTTTTTGTTACCATTATGCTAATTTAAACTAAAATTTGGTTGCTGAATTAAGTACCAAGTGCATTAACTGCATCTTGCATGATTAATCCTGTGTTATGTTGGGGGCCATGGTGGTACAGCAGCTAGAGCAATTGCCTCACACCTAGACGAATCAAGTTTGATTCCTGGCAAGGACACCCCCCAGATTTTCGTAACTGGGAATTGTGCTGGACGATGCCACTGGTCGGTGAGTTTTTTCTAGGGGATCTTCCATTTCCCCCACCCATGCATTCCTGCACTTCTCCATACATTGCTTCACCCTCATTGGTGATCAAGTACTCTATGTTAACAGCCATCCAAACTCTCTCCACTCTACTTGTGTCCAGTAACTTATCTTATCTCAATATATTCTTTGGGCCTTTTTAACATGACTTTATTTGTCGGGATCTGTAAAAATTATTCTCAGCAAAGACCAACAAAACATTTTCCAAGTATAACCATTAAGTGACATTCTTATTTCATATAGGCCTAATACGTTAATTGTATAACTTGTTCTATTCCTTGTGTTGAGAAGCATGTACCCTCTTAAAAATAGTAAGTATAAATTTTTTTTTTCTTTTTATGTCCAACCCTTGTACTTTTAAGACTAGTGTAAATGCCATAATCGTAAATTGGTATATCAATATTATTTTTTCCTGAAAAACTAATATTCTTTCATATAGTTTTTAATGTGCTGCCGCTGAAGCAATCACGTACATGATATTTTGAACCTGCCATAATATGCTCAAGAAATAATATCCGTTGTAACTTTATGAAAATGCTAAATTAAAATTTTTACACTTTACATATTCACTTCATTGCACATAATACTTTCATAACACTACGATGCATGAAAGTAGCACCATTAACTTGTTTTTCAAAAATTCATGGCTGTCAAATATATATATATATATATATATATATATATATATATATATATATATATATATATATATATAACTTATTGTATTCGGTTTGAAACTGTGTGTAGGGCTGTATAACCTCGTTATATTTGCTTATTCAGCATGAGTTACTACACAAAGGAATACTTTATTCTTTTAACTTATTTACAAACTAACTTTAACAGGATCTTAGCAATTATGCCATTGGTGTTGGAGAAATGAACAATTACTGTGCTTCTTTACTATTTACTTAAAGGACATCCTGATTCCAGTTATTATTGGTTTCCTGAAATTACTCCAACCAAATTCTAGGATGTTTCCTTGCTACGCAAAGAATGTATAAAGTTCTTGTAACAAAAAAATTACTGTTGAGGCATTTCTTTAAATGTTTAGGTAGTAATAAAATGAATAATGTGAGAAAGTTAACAATGTTAACTATTTACAAATACTTATATTACTATAATGCAAATATACTGTTGAGAAGTGTTAATGTTAATAAAGCTTCTAAGCAATGTTGCTGCAAACAAAAGTTGTATTACGTTAAAAATAACAGGATGAACAAAATATTTTGTATTACTGCAACATTAAAGAAATGTTCATCCAACATAATTTTACACAGACTTGGCATTGTAAAATGGCGGATAATAGTGAACAGCAATAACCTTGTAAAATGAAACCACAATATTTAAAATTTAAAGCATATTATGAGAACTAGATGTAGCTTAGACCAGCTCTTAAGCTTTGCAAAGCAGTTTACGTGTGACAATTATGCGTATATTTATAAAGCATAAGTATTTCCACGCAACAAGAGAATGACAGTTTGTCGTTATATTGTTCTGAATACACACAATATGAAATGCAGTCATACATATTAAGAGAGAGCAGTTGGAAGTATACAAGTTCCGTATCATGGAGTACATCAAATACACAAGGTACGGTTCCCCCTGCTCACTATTTTTTCTTTGGTAATATTTCTTTTTCTGAAAAAATTATTGTATTTAATTTCTTTTACATGGTAATGTTTATTAAAGGAAAGAAAACTAATGAAAATTTAAATATTAACATCAATTCAACACAAAATTTGTTTTGCAGAAACATAAAACACCACCTTAATTTTGACAGAAAAGTAAGGAAGTAATGTTGTTACAAAACTAACAATGTTACATTAAAATTAATAGCTTAACAGTATTTTACATTAACAGCAACATTAGTAAATCATGTTTCACATGTTACAAAAAATTACTGTTTTCACAACATTAGACTATTTTCTGCAAAATATCCAATTCCTTCACATTTGTGTTTCCCAAAGCAACATGCACTTTCTCGAATGACCTTGCTGTCAACAAGACACTAAGCCCTACCTACCTCCACCATGCTCTTTGCTTACCTTACTATGTCATAGACACATGACTGTGATGTTGCATTATATATAACTTTTAATTAATTTATATTTTGAAAAATTATAAATTTTCATATTTGTAGATATGAGAATAGTATTACAAGTTAATTGCTATAAATGGTATTTATTTACTGAGAAAACAATATTGATGTACTAGCTTCCACTATTATTTCATTTTTGTGTTTTATGTAACACTACATGAGTAAAGTATTAGGCTATTATTGAACTGCTATCCGTGGAATTATTTCGAGAGAAATCAATATTGATGTTTTATCTTCCCTTGTTATTACACTTTTGTATTTATCACTCCTCAGTAATATATATTATTTATTTTAGTGGTTAATAGCCACAAAGCATACATAAAACTGCAATAAAATATCACTCTAGTTAGTATTTTTGTAAACGATATAACCTACGCCACAGCAACAAATGGAGGGATGAAAAAGGGCTGCAAGGGGGGACAGGAGCTTGTCTTTCCCGGTTGGTAGGAGGAAAGTGTCAGGGGTCAGCAAGGTTTAAAAATTATAGTAAAGATTTCATCCTACAGGAATTACATGCTGATAATCGTACATGTGTCGTTTGGGAATATCATCATTCAAGACTGCAGCATATGCTTTACTTGTTTTCTTTGGCAAAGAGACTGTGAAAGTATGCAGAACATTATAGGTCTTTTAAAATCTAAAGTGGTGTACTATCTTCTATTATAATGTGGTAAGAATGTCCATAATGACACATTGAAATGACTTGAAGTAATGATGTGGGAAGACTATTCTGCGGTCAACATAGTTCATTATGTTGGAGAAAACAAAAATCTTAGTTGGGTGTACATTTGTCAAAATTTTGAGCGATGTGATTAGAATTAGCAAAAATAAAATTACAACTCATGAAGTTAAATAACAAGTTTATCGTGCAGTAGAAACTGAAATTAAATGTCAAAAATACCACCTACTTTTGGTAATATAAAGATGCTGTGTGAAAGCAACAAATTAGACACACCCCATCATTGACAGAAGTGCTGTTTCCGGTTCATCCCTCATGTAATTAGGGGTCAAGCTGGGCCAGGGAAAAAGAGCCATTTCTTTCATAATACAACGACAGTTGTCCAGCATGAACCCGCCCAACATATTTAATGAAAAATAAAACTTTCTTGTGAGTAGAAGGTGAACAAACACTTCTGAGAGTCATTACACATTAGTGGAATCTGGCACATTCACATGCCAATGCTCTGTAACCAGCTTCGTGCTGCAGAAAAAAAGCATAACAATCATGATGCCACTTTACCACTGTTCAAGTCATTAATGTGTAAAAATATATATATTAATGTATTATAACATTGCAAGAAACCAACATATCTCACAAAAATTCCTAAAAATTAAAGATACAAAAATTTGAGTTCATAATTATGGGAAATCACAAAAACCGAAATGTAATTGAAAAACTAAAATTTTCGGGAGACTCTTAAAACTCAAGGGAATTCATGAAAAATCACTTAAAATCCAAGCAACACCTTAAGTAATAAAAATTCCTTAAGATTTGAGAAATATTGTAATGATACAAACCTTAATATATAAATAAATGTTCAATAGTTACAAAATAAATTGAAGAATTTTCAATATTATCTTTGCAGGTGCAAAAACTCTTCACAAGTCACATGAAAATCTTTGAAAGTTGCGTAAAATCTTTTAAAATGAGAAAAAATAATTTTTAATCCCTAAAGAATCTTAGGGAACCACCAAAAATCATTGTCAATCTCTAGAAAAGCTTTGACAAATCGCAATAAAATCTTCAAATATCATTACAAATCTTCGAAAATCTTTTAAAGTCTTAGAAAATCATGAGAAAATCTTAGAAAATCCCAAAAAAAAAATTTATGAAAATCATGTAAAATCACTTAAAACCTTTGGAAATCATAAAAATCATTTTAAATCATTGTAACCAGGAAAAAATCACAAAAAATCAAAAATTGGTGTACACATTTTAACCTAATTGCTTCCTCCTGGAATGTGAGGCTCTAGAGATAGTGGAATTTACATGGCATGAATACTATTGGAAACTATAGGTTGCGGGTTTTGTTAGTTATGATTTGCACAAACGACTCAACAAATAATGGTTGGAAAAATTGTCGCAAATTAATAAGTTGTGGCAATTTCAACCATGAGTTTGAACATGGTTCTGCTGATAAGGGAATACTGCACATAAATATTAGAATAAATTTAGGGCAATTTCAAGAGCTGAAATTTTTATTTTAAAGTGAATATTGTGTCTTAAACTGTTTTGAATAAGTTGTTTTAATGTCATCTTTTAGCTGTTGGTTTAAACATAGTATGTGTTATATAACAGTGAAGAACATCAAATGAAAAAACTGCAGCACAAATATTTGCTGTGCGAAATCATTACTACTTTTAAGTAATGCACAAATAACCTAAAAACGGAATAATCCATAACAGAATAATCAGAAGTTTGCTGTACTTCATGAAATACTTAATGATAAACAAAACTTTACTACCCTGGAAATTACTAGCAAAGTATTAAAATTCAGGCATCAAATTTTACCTACTACGCAAGGCACTTTCATTTTGATATTCACTAGTTAATGACAGTACCCCACAGTACAAAAAAATCTAAATAGTCTCTATTGATGTTTACACCTCTGCTGTCACCATAAAACTTGCTAATGCAAGTGCATAGTGCTACAAGATAATCAGAGGGTAGGGAGACACAGGTCTGCAACATCTCTTTAACCGGGTATAAGTCATTAACGAGCAACATTAACAATGATATATAAAATATTTTAAAAGAATAAATCTCATAGCATACCAAATGGGTAGATCTGATGAGCAGCTGTGTTTCATAATCCTTTTTGTCATTCAACATATTGCTTTTTCCTTAATTACAGACCTGAAGTCTCATAAAATTTGTGCAAAAATGGATAGAGCAATGAATGCAATCTATATTAGCTGGTAAGTTGACTTTATGATCCACACCCAATACCTTTTCCAATATGGCCACTTTCAGCCAACCTAATAAGCTCATCACATCGGTGGATAAAATAGCTGTAATGAGTTTGTTATATTGAATAAAGTATTTTTTTGTGCAGACATATTAAAAGCCCTTTGACATTGTTTACACAACTTTCCATCATGCTATTGGCTTATTATGAATGTCAAAATACAGGTTTGTCCTCATTGCACTTAAAACTAAAACACTCCCAATTTGAGGACTTGGTTTGCATGTGAAAATATAATGTAACTGATTATGGTTTCTTCATTTCAAATAAACAAAACATTTCTTGAACATTAAAAAAAATTGAATTCTCAAAATTGAGAACAAAAGTCTGAGAGGCATACAACCATCTTCGGAAAGGCAAACATATCAGGCAAATACATTAAATAGCAATAAATTGTTTATCTGTGATTATAAACATACATCAGAATTGGGAGATTACGTAACAAGACCTATAGTTACGTAACAACACATATGATCACACATAGGGCAAAGGGAGAAAAACAGCAGATACATGCTGGATCAAATATAATTTAATGTCAAATAAAAATATTTTGAAACGTTTTTGAAAATAATTTTACATATAATATGCACCAGTCTTACCAACCTAAAAATTTTTGCTATCATATATTTTAAAATTAAAAATAATTGTTTTTCAGAACTAAGTTACAGCTTACAACACGAACATGACCAATGAGAAACAATTACAATTTATTTTTTGTGTATCAACAATGATATTACAATGTACCCTTGCAAACCCTACTTACATTCATTTCGGCGGTCCCATTATGTGCCAAGACAAGAGGAAAGATGGGGAGGGGAATGAGTTTAGAGTTGCGTCAAAGGAAAAAAATTTCTGAGAACATTGACAGTTAATGCATTCAATGCAAGTCCATTCAGTATGATAGTGCAATAAATATTAGTTAGATATTTAAAAATACTTGCATTCTAAATGCCTGTGGCAGTGTGTGCAGAACACTGCACACATTTTCACCCTCATTGCTGCTGAATTATAAGTCGTACAAGGGATATAGTCGTACAAGGGATATTGAACCTGTGAATGCCCCAGTTTGATGCCCAGCTGTGTGGGACTGCAGGTCGAGGCCTAGCTTCCACACCACGATCAACTGGTCGACTGGATGATGACGAGGAGTTTTCCCCCTCTACCTCCTCTACGTCCCCTCCTCAGCACCCAGTCTGCATTGCCTGGAGCAGGTGCGACACTTCTACTACGTCATCGGGTTGTGATTGTGCCGCCAAGATGATCAGCACTACGGTTATGGAGTTTCCTCAACACCTGACATCACAAACTCTGTTGGGGCAGGCTAGACTACAAATACCCTGGCCTGAAGATTGCTTGAGAGAGAACATGGGGTGGGCTCCATAGAAGGATCATTTTGAAAGATTAGTACTTTAATGGACATTTAGTTTATTTAGACATTTACTTTGCAATTTTATTAAACCCAATATTATTCAATTATGAAATTTTAATCATAATCTTTTCAATCTGTTGAAAATCATTTTCAATAATCTTTTATATTTTTGTATTGGAATTTTTGGGGCATTTTGCAAAGAAGAAAGTATTATATGGTGAAAAATGAATTTAGTGAAAATTGTTCATTTCTCACAACTGGGGATAATTCATATTGTAATTAGTTCCTATGGGACGGGTTTCTATTTATTTGCGTTTTCCAACGTATTTGTGATACCTGCACAAGTTTTAATGAGTTTATTAATCCATGCATTGATATGGATACTGTGGATGGAGAAGGATGCATTGGACACTGTCGTAAGGTGGGTGGGTTTCCTCTGGGTGCTCCCACCTAGTGTCAGGTGATGTCTGCATCACTCTGCTGTCCACTCCATTTATCAATTGGCAGTGAAAATTAAAAAAATAGTGCTGTTGTGAGAAATTACTAATTGCAAAAAGTGGGGATTTTTTTCTTCTATATTTTGTATTTTTGTACTAACCAATGATGACTTCTGCGGGTACTACACATACAAGTTGGATTTATACCTTAAAGACTGTTCACGATAAAGTGAGCACTTTTGAAATAAACCTTAGAAAAATGTCACTGCCCCTGTCTACATATACTTTAACAGGCACCCAGTAAAGTTGGTAACGATGGATGGAAAGTAGTTCCGTAACTTAACGCCGAATAAATAGTGTTAGGTAACCATTTCTGATCATTGAAATAATTTCTTTCGCTGTTTTTTTTTTTACAGCATCGAAGTGTAGAAATTAACAGATTGGTAACATATTTACTTTACTAATAATTTCAAGTTTCACCTGACCGATGCATGAATAAAGAGATAAGGCCCATTACAATGTTGATCTTACACAAGTCGGAAGAATACACAACGTGCATACAAGTAGATCTTAAGCAGGGCTTTCAAAAGTGCTCATTTTACCGCGAATTGCCTATATCAAAGATACGCTGTAAAGCACCTTGACCAACACGACGGTGAAGTTCACCGAGAGCAACAGGATTGATGTATTACAGGGAGTATTGCATGGTGTGGTCATGAAAGAGGGCATGGCCGAAACACAAGACAAACTTGGTGAGTCCATTCCATTACTTAAAATTTTTTAATAAATTCCTCCTGGAATTCAGAGAAGAATTTCAAGTGGAAAATCTGGTATTATAAAGGAAATAATATACGTTTTGGTTAAAATTGTGTGTGCCCACAGTCAACTATAGTGTGGCATTCCTTAAAGTTCCCGACAGTTTACAGCCAGTTTTAAGTAGGGCCATGGCAGGTAAATGGGAGTTTACTTTACTGTGTCGGAATTTATTACATGTTGGAAGAGCGAAATCAAAGTCCTACTCAAACAATGAAAGGTTTTGAGAAGGAAATAAATCAATTAGTACAAGTGTTACGTAGCCCATGTGAAGAGGCATATTTAACAGAAGTTACATTTTTCATGTTACCTAGTAATCAGATATTGTTTTCCTTAGTCACAAAGCTTCAAACTTTACAAGCTTTGTTAGAGTTGGTATCCCAGGTCGAGTTAACTATAGGAGATTGCCACCAAAGATTGGTTACCAAAAATAAGTGATACTGTAATTACTGTTTTCGTACAAGTCATGTTAGTGAAAAGCATTTGGTTTTTTAAAGACCGCTCAAGAAAAGGTAGTCATGGGTTATGTGCGACAAGGGCATAAAGGTCGTCACTCCAGTGAACAGTTAAATGAGGACCAACATACATGTGACATCTGTATGCACATGGAAATGAATAAGTCCCAAGGCGAATCTACCCAAGGTGAATCTAATGATAAAATCAAACGACATCCTGTTCTTTGTTATTTGTGTGGTAACGCAGACCATTTGTAGTTTTGTTGTCCACTTAATAAATAACCTACAGGTGTTGGTGATTTAAATTACTTTGAATCTAGTAAAAATGAACCACGTTCATTGTTTGTTCCTTTGCAAATTGTAGTTTCTTATCGTGAATGCGTTAGTAGATTCAGGTGCTTTGGCATCATTGATGAGTCACAAAATGTACAATCAGCTAATGCATGATAATTCAGTTGGTCTTATTAAAGTGTCACAAAGCCGTACTGCTCTATTTTCCATTGCTGACGGAGGTCTAGTTAAATCAAAGGCAGTAGTTAACATGAAGATTAAAACTGAAAATTTTTCATGGAAAATGCAGTTTCAATTAATTAAGGAGTTGTCATATTCTGTTATTATGGGTACTGATTTTCTTGGAAGAACTCAATACTGCATGGACGTAAATAATACATGTTTATGTTTAGGGTTTCCTCTGGAATCTGTGGTACCCTTAGAAAATAAGCCATTGTATTGTCGGCAAATTCAAATGGTACAGGTAGACAAACAGTTACAGGTGGAAATTAGTAATTTAAAGTCTGAATTTGCTGACATAACTAGGGATGGGCCGATAACAACTATACAAATTCTCAATTGCCGATGCCGCCAATTACACAAATGCAGATGCCAGTTTTGATGAGCACAATCATAATTCCAAAATCTCAATATTTGGAAATACTTTTTATTACTTAAATTTAAGTATTCAGTTTTATGAACACTTTAAGCACTTTGTATTAGATGTCTACAGCATAGAAATGAAATACAACCCAAATTTTATTAATAAATTAAGATAGACAATTTAACTGGGCAAATAAGTAACAGTCAAGGAAAAAAATGTTACCAGCCAATACAGCATTAATTACAAACTGAGTTCATTAACCCTTTCGCTGCTATAGACGAGATATCTCGCCCTTCAATGTAGGAGCCGTGTGTGCTATGGACAAGATATGTTGTCCTCAACTCAGCCTGCCACTAGTGCGAAGGATGAGATATCTCGTCCCACTATTAATACCCACCCGCGGCCTCAAAGTTCAACATTCTTTAGTCTGAGATAAGAGTGTCTTAAAGGGTCCTATTTACATTGAAATACTGTAGTTCTTGTTTCAAGCAATGTTAAGAGGAAGTGTGTCAGCAGACACTGCAGTTCCTATTCCGAGAGCGAAAGTGATATGGATGGTGATAAATGCCAGGCGGTGAGAAAACCAGCTGTCTGCCGTGTCCTGCCTCCTGTCCTAAGGCCTGCTGGACCACTTAGAGAGATAAGATGAACACTTTCCAGGCCACTTATGGAAATAAGATAAACAGGGCTGGCAGGAATTTTATGAAAGGTGGAGAAAGGAAGGAAAAGGACTGTATGGCAAAATGTGGGACAGCCTGCCAGCTACTTAATGTTGTATGTTTTGCTGCAGACTGCAGATGTTTTGGATAGTGTTATTATGCTAAAGTCTTAGTCTTTTTTCTAACACTTTTTGTGATTGTATGTAATTTATTCGTAACTACAAAAATGAAGAGACACCGCTATCTGACAGACCAATAAGCACTGGAGATGATTCTCACAAGGAGTTACAGCGAAGAAGATGTGTTTATATTGAGTTATTCAGATGTAGAGTACACTCCACACAACAAAGAAAACTCTCTTCAGCCAACTACGTCTATTGGGCTTACACATAGTACTTCAAGAACAATATTTGAAGAATCGTCTTCTGAATCAGAGGAAGAGAGCAGCGATGAAGAAAGAAATGAAAATCATGGTACAAAAAGGAAGTGTGATACATTTCAGTGGTCCTTTCTTCAGTTTGTTGTCTGTTTTTGGCAAATTTAAATAATAACAGTCCTATCATAGAATTCTTTCTAGTTTTCTTTATCATTGATGACATTTGTAGCAAATGAATGTAACAGATACTACAAGTACATATCTGAAAATGCAACAGATTTTGCAGTCCCATTCCCGAGTGAAGCAATAGACAGACACAAATTGTGAGGAATTGTTTTATTATCTGGCAGTGTGTTTACTAACAGCACGTGTGAAGAAACTGAAGCTAAGTGAATACTGGTCAAGGGATGCTCTTTTGCAAACACCAGTGTTTGGAGAGATAATGTCACGAAACAGATTTTTACTTTTACTGCGAATGCTGCATTTCTGCAACAAAAGTGTGGCAATCATCCATTCAAAATTCGGGCTGTTGTCAATAGAATTCCAAATGCTTTTTGTATTTCATTTGTGCCTTACAAAAGACTGTGCACTGAGGAGAGCCTGCTCCTCTTCAAAGGCCATTTGATTTTCAAACAATATGTGCCTTCAAAACGAAGTCGGTTTGGAATAAAAACATTTAGTTTGTTTGACTGTCCAACTGGATATGTTCCTGATTTCGTGATGTACACAGGTGCAAATAGTGACATTGACGAGGCAGGTCTGGGAAAGTCTGGTAATATTGTGGCTACTTTATTGAAACCATACTTGGTCAAGGTCACATGTTATTTATAGACAACTGGTATTCCAGTCCAAACCTGTTTCTTTGGCTTCATAATCGTATAACAAACGCAAGTGGCAAAGTACAAAAAAATAGGAAAAATATGCCAAAAACAGACAACAAACTGAAGAAAGGAGAGATTTCTTTCAAGCCATAGAACGAGTTACTTGCAATGAAGTGGTGCGATAAACAGGAAGTATGGATGCTCACCATCTGCCATAATGCAGATATGAAAGACAGTGAAAAGATTGACAGGAAGAGTGGATATGAAATAATGGAACTTATATGTGTTCTGGACTACAGCATTAGCATGGGATCTATCGACAAAACTGACATGGTAATAAGTTCTATAGAATCAGTGAGGAAAACTGTGAAATGGTATTAAAAAAACTGTTCTTTCATGTATTGGATAATGAAGTTTTGAATGCCCATGCTCTTCACAAAAATGTTATTGGTAAAGCATTGCCTCACGCAACATTCCATCTAATGCTCATCAGAGAAATTCTGGAGAAATACTCAAAACCGAGAAAAAAAGTCTGGAGGAGGAAGGAGGTCAGAAGAAGATACTCCTATGTGCTTATCACAGAGGCATTTTCCCACAGCCATTGAAGCAAAAGAAGTTAAAAAATTTCCCACCCGAAAATGTGTTGTTTGTACCAAGCACAAAATTTGTACAGAAACGTGATACTCGTGCAGAAACTGTGAAGTCGCATTGAGCGTCACACCATGTTTTGAAAATTACCACACTAAAAAAAAATTACTAAATGTTGGTGTAATAACATATAATTTCAATATGTCTAAATAATATTATTAGACTAAAATAAGTGTAATAAAAAGCAAGGTTATTTATCGGAACTTTCATTCGTTAGTGTAACAACTCTGTTATTTTACTGAGTGTGTGTTAAAAAAATTTTTTTCAAACTACTATATATATTTTAAAAAGTTTGCATAATTTCACTATAGTAAATATAGTAGTAAATATAGTGTATTGACTCCAATGAATGTGATGTCTGTCAGGAAAATATATTATTACTGAAAAGTGCCATAGATCTACTTGTATTCCAGATTTCATGGGAATCGGTTACATAGTTCTTGAGATTTGATGCAAAATCTTTATTTTTCAAGTACTGCTATCTTCCAAAATGGTGCATTGACCAGGATGAGTGTTTCTGAATTTAAGCTGATACTTCGGTCAACATACAAAATTTGGTTTTAATTAGTTGAATAGTTCTCGAGATATGCGGTACTATCCAAAATAAATAAAAGAAAAAAGTCCACAATTTTGAAAATAAGCACTTGGCATGTTTGAAAACTATGGAAATCAGGTTTCATTACTGTGTACTATAAGTTTATGAGTAGGTTGGAATTTGGTGTACGGGTGCACAAGTTTTAGAGGGAAGCACACACACACCATCGCACACACACATATGCAGGTAGTAACATGACGTCCTAAGACTATTCTTCCTTTAGAAAGTAGGTTTGAAAAAATATATATTTTATAAGTTAGCAAAATAAAATCAAACAGTGCAATGTCACTATGCTAAAATCAATATAGACATTATAAATTACAATTAATTGTAACATTAAGGTAATAAACCTGCAAAAATAAGATAACTATTAAAATTTCTCCAAAAAGGGTGCAAAAAGTGTCTATACAGGCCTTGTCCACATTTACTAGAAAAAAAAGTATTCAGCACAGGTGGTAAATTGGTGCTATGTGACTACTAGCACTACAGAGATGACTATGAGAGGTATGCAGGCAGCAATGATGTGTATAAAAATGAGTCCAGTAACATGCGTGTAAACCTAAAGAAATTATTACCTGGCCTTAGCTACACTTGGGTGGC
The DNA here is from genome assembly GCA_029891345.1 of Dryococelus australis. NCBI lineage: Eukaryota > Metazoa > Arthropoda > Insecta > Phasmatodea > Phasmatidae > Dryococelus > Dryococelus australis. Next base: position 244,772,588 of record CM057009.1, read on the forward strand.
AGTCTGTAATATTTTGCAAAGACATGATTTGTTGCCAGGTTCATGTGTCAAATTGGAAATTGCAAAAACAAACAAAAGGATTGCTGACTTCTGTGCGAGATTTTCCCATGTAAGAGTTATTGACGTATTCAGTTTACCTAGGGACACATTCACTCGTCATGGTTTACATACAAATCGCAGAGGGAAAACGTTGATTGCAGAAGAAATACTGAAGTGCTGTAATGCTGAAACCAGGCTGCAAGCAGATGTTGTTATAGCTGGCTATCACGAGCCAAAAAACTAAATATCAGCCCTAAACTTCCTTGTACTACTGATAATAATCAGTTTAATTCAGTAGGGCCTGCAACTAATTATCAGCATGAGGTAGCTCAACATTTCTATACAAACACTAGTGTCTGTGATCCCAAACAGAAGAAACATCTAAATCAGCAACCGCAGCATTGCCTAAATCAGCAGCAAAACTTCAATAAACTGCAGCAGGGGAAATCTAGGGATTCAGATGAGTACTCTCAATTTTGTATATTTCTACAGAATATGCTGTCTATTAGAAACAAAACTAGTGAATTAGAACTTATTGCAAGTGGACTTTCTGAGGTTTCTTGTTTATGTATTTGTGAACATTGGTGTAGTGAAGAGGAACTATTATTAGTGTAGGTAAATAACTACAGTATTGGAAGTTATTTTTGTTAAAAATGACTTACAATTCAAAAGAAGATCTGACTTGCGAGTGTTTATCTATGGAAAAAATATTTGAGGTTGCTGCTGTTGAGATTGTTGATGTCTATAACAATGTGTATGTAGTAATTTGTGTTTATAGATCCCTTAATACTGCCATAAATCTTTTTTTAAATAATTTGGATGAATTACTTTTTAAAATATCCAAAATTGGGCAGAAAGTAGTTTTATGTGGTGACTTCAATATAAATATAAATGCTCAAAGTTCCACTGAGGTCATACAAGAATATTTAGCAATTCTCCAGCACCATAGTATGGTGCTTTTAACTGACTTTGTAACCAGAGAAACACTAACCAGTATATCTACAAAAGATCATGTAATTATTAGCAACAATATATTAGATACATCTTTAAAAAGAGTAACGAGCAGATTGTCAGACCATTATGGTCAACTATTAAAACTCAACTGCTCCAAGTTTGAGACAAATACTTGTTTAACCTACATTAGGGATTATAGACCATTTCTGTTGTTCTACGATGCTCTACAACTTGAAAACTGGGATTCAGTCCTCAAATCTACAAATGTTGATGAAAAGTTCAGAACGTTCATGAATATCTCTACTTTAAAATTTGAGCAGTATTTTGCTAAAAAACTGTCATTTGTTAAATACTCATCTCAATCTGATAAGAGCTGGATTTCAAAAGTTATCAAAATTTTTAGTATAAATATGAAACATCTTTATCGTAGAAGCAATTATGATAGATCAGCAGACTTTGTTACTTATTACAGTAACTATAAGAGAATATTTAAAAAAACAGCAAAAGCCTCAAAACAGAAACATGTTGAACATATGATAATAAATTCAGATGATAAATCCAAGACTGTCTGGAATATAATAAACAGGGTCAATGGTAAGTCAAAAACTATCACTGAAACCCCTCAATTGGTTTATTTAACTGGAGTGCCACTAAAATCAGCTTATTCCACTGCAAATTACATAAACAATTTTTTTTGCAGCATTCCTAAAGAAGTTAAAGTTAAACTACCTATTCAGAGCACATTACATTGGAAAATAAAAAAATCACACTTCACAATGTATTTCTATCCTGTAACAAATTCTGAAATTAGTACATGTATAAAAAACCTTAAGAATATAAAATCGTCTGGACTTGATGAAATTCCTATCAAAGCAATTAAAGACTGTTCACAACTTTTAACAATACCTCTAGTCCATATAATAAATTAATCTTTTACTAATGGTATCTTCCCAAATGACTTAAAAATTGCTAAAGTTATTTCATTGTTTAAAAAAGGAAATTCCTCATTAATTGAAAATTATAGGACTATCTACACTTCTAAGTTCCTTCTCTAAAATATTTGAATCCATAATAAATAATAGAATAGTCAGATATCTAAGTATAATCTCCTCTCTCCATCTCAACATGGTTTCATGAAGGGTATGAATACTGAGTCAGCCATTGGTGAATTTGTTGAACTGGTTACAGAATGCAAAGTCATCTGAGGATGCTCTTGGAGTACTCCTGGATTTGTCTAAAGCGTTCGACACTGTTGATCACAAGCTACACACTGATAAATTGTACAACTTAGGGATTAGAGGAATTGCAAATAAATTATTGAATTTTTATTTATCAAACAGGAGACAGGTAGTTCAAGTTAATAAAAAAAAAACATAATGTTATTGAGTCCTATTCTTAGCCTAAAATTGTAAATGTGGGAGTCCCACAAGGAAGTCTTCTAGGACCACTTCTTTTTTTAACATATGTAAATGATTTAAGTCTCCAATTTACAAATGTGCCTGTCATTTCCTTTGCTGATGATACAAATGTTCTGATTCAGACCAACGCTGACACAAAATTAGATGACTTGGCTACAAGTACCTTGTGTACATTAAATTCTTGATTCACTTCTAACAAGCTGTTACTTAACTTTGATAAAACTAATTACATATTATTTTCTTCTAAATTAAAAGCAACAAAGTCAGATATCCTGCTAGGCAATACTAAACTTAAGTCTGTTGAACATACCTGTTTCCTTGGAATTGAAATTTATGACTCTCTATCTTGGAACCAACACACTCGTCTACTTAATAAATTAAACAGTACTTGTTATATGTTTAAAGTGCTCTCACATATAACCACTAAAGTGTGTCTGTGGTCTGCCTATTTTGGTTATGTTTATTCGCACATCAGCTATGGGATAATTTATTGGGGTCAAAGTAAATCACATCTTCTGCCAGTGTTTACTATTCAAAAGAAAATAATTAAAACAATATTCCAAATGCAGCATTCCGACAGCTGCCAGGATGTTTTTAAATATGCTGGTATTCGTACTGTACCATGTATATATTTATATAAAGTATTACTTTTTATTTTCATAAACAAACATAAATATTGTACAAATAATGAGATACACAAACATTATACCCGAACAAATAGAAACTTTTATCTACAGCGGGTCAATAAAATGAAAACCTTGAAATCTGTAAGCAATGCTGGTGTCAGATTATATAATAAATTACCATCAACTCTAAAATATATTAAGCAGTACTCTAAATATAAACTTGAACTATTTAGATTCCTCATAGACAAGCCTTTTATAAGATTGATAATTTTATACAATCATGATTTATTTCCAACATGTCTGTTTTGCTTCTGATTAACATTTTTATTGTTTTATATTATTTGTTTTTTTTATTTATCCGATTATTATTTTGTACTATCTTTCTAGTTCTATATACATTATATATGAAAGATAGAGGAAACAACAGTGAGAAGCTTCAGAGAGTGTGGAGGAGAACGGAGCTGGGTATGCAGTCCATGCTTGTGAGGTCTGTGAGGAAGTGGAATGTGTTGAGGTAGGAATTGGAATCTGTGAGAGGGGTTGGTAAGTTCAGGAAGGGAGTGGAAAAGGAGTTGGCTGGGTGAAGGCGAGGCGAGAGAGCTCGCCACCGGGCGGTAGCCTAATTGTGAGTGTATGTAAGTTGCTTATGTTGTGTATTTCTAACTTTATTAGGCCTATATTAGTATTTGTTTGTATTTAAAGTACTGTACCTTGTGTATGCATTCTATCAATATTAGTAATGTATAATTAATTTGCATTTCTGTAACAAAAAAAAAAAACACTTGTGTGTATTGTTTTACGTTATTTATTTTCACTGATAGCTGCATTTGTAATAAGGCCCTATATAAATTGTTCTGTAATTTTTCAACATTTTCATAGTTTAGCAACATTTACTTGCTTGTTTATTAGCTTGTCTAAGATATATATATATAATCCTGTAAATTATTCATAATTTTAGTTTGGCAACTCATTAAATTTGATGTAGTATGTAAGTAAATCTGACATGTCCTATACCATTATGTATGGTCTTTTGGATGAATAAAATTGATTGATTGATTGATTGATGACACCATTAATAAGCATGTAGCAGCAAAAGGGTTAAGGTCAATCTTCAAAACTTCACTATTATCTGATGCGGACTTTGATTTTAAATTTGAAAAATAACATGCATAACCTCAATATGCATGTTTGTTTAAACCAACAGCCTGAAGATGTCACAGAAAACAATTTTTTGAAATCAATTTAATACTAAATATTTACTTGAAATTAAGAAATTTTTTTTTTATTTATATTAATATTTTCCCTTTGTATTCTTTCGTCAGCCGAGCCATACTCAATCCCATGGTTTAAATGACAACTGATATATTTGGGACAATTTTTGCCTAATTATTACTTTCCCAGACTTATTCAGACCTTTAACACTCTAACCAAAACCATAGCCGACAGTTTCCAATAAGAATTTTGCCAATCAAAATCTTGTTTATTTGCTTTCATTCATCACTTTCAATCTTTCTTCACCTCAAACGTGCAACGGCACATGGCCTTGGGGGTAACCTGTACAGCCAGCAAAATGGGAATGTCAAATTAAGTATGGAAACCTAAAAAGATTTAATTGCCCAGTAGTCCAATGTGTAGAACAAAAAAGCGAGCAGAAGATAGGCGTCACAAACTAAAAACGGATCTCGTTAAGGTGTAGAAAGTCGTACAATGTAGTGTAGACAGCCAGATGTCCAGAGAAGAGTAAAGAAACGCAATGATAGGGGGCTGGAAAACCAAGATGCTGAAGACGGTGGAACAGTTCTTCTCTCCCCCTCAGGAGTCCACATTGAAAGAGTATATGATTGACATCTTGCACACTCTCATTGCAGTCACACATTGGCGTGGAGAAGATATTTATCTTGTACATGTGGGCCTTACGCAGTACATGATTGAAGTACATTCTGATTATGTGGTAAAGAAACGACACGAATCTCTGTGTCTTCTAAACCATGGGATCATCACTTTCAATAACAACAGTGTCATAGAATGTGTGATACTTTTCATTGCAGCCAACCTACAAGTGCAGTAAAGGCATAAGAAGAATAAGAGTACAGGTTGCTTTCTCATTGTCGCAAACATATGAATGCAGTATAAACAGTAAAAATGTAAGAAGAAAATAAAACAAAAACGCTTGCTGGATATAAATAATACTATCAATAGCACCAGTTGTTTATTAACTGCATTGTTTTGCATTCACATAGTGTCCAAAAACTAATGATGCAATGAATCTTTGGTGATTGTATCAACAGAAAATACAGTAAAATGTAAACAACGGGAACAAGTCATCAAAAAACAATTGTTCCAAATATATTTTGGGTTTACATCGTGTAAAATTTCAGAATACTGATTGATTGATTGGTAAATATGCTTTAAGATGTAGCATGTCAGGTTATTAACGTGTGTTAAATAAATGTGCTACTAATCTGTGAATAATATAGCAAATAATGTTCAGATGCAGCCATGCAGATGGTTGTGGTATCTGCTGTTAATCGGTATCAGTATCAGCCCATCCCTAATCATAACACTAATTGGTCATTATACAAAAGTCCTATTGTAAGAGTTGAAAAACCATGAACAGTATTTTCAGTCCATATAGTGTGCCACCACCCAAGTTCCTATTTTTAAGCAAAATAACAGCTGACTTAAAAGAGGAAGGTATTACAGACGTATAGTGTGTATGCGAGTTCCTCGTTTCTCATTCCTAAGAAACAACCGGAAAAAATATTGTTCCGTAAAGAATTATAGGTTAGTAGCGAATGATAGGATTTATATGGATATATATCCCATACCAGTGTTGGAGATAGTTTTACAGTATTTAAGAAAGGCTAAGTTTTTCAGTATTTTGGACCTTAATTCAGCATTTTTTCATTGTGAACTTCATTCTAACTCACAAGAACCTTTAGCATTTTGTACACCATCGGGCCTATATTAATGGACTTGTTTGCTAATAAGAGTAAACTGCGGGCCACAAGGAATGTCAAGAGTTTTATTTCAGGTATTATGTAAATATGTACATGATTTTACGTTTACATATATAGACAATGTGTGTATATGTATGTCTGGCATGACAGGATTTGTGGGCAGCAGGTTTGACGATGAATCCCAATAAAATAAGTTGGGCCGAACAACACGTAAGAGATTTAGGAATTATTATAGTTGATGGTAAATTACACATGGATCCAGAAAAAATTGGAGCTATTGTAAATTTTCTTGTGCAAAAAAAGTTAGGGGTGTTTGTCATTTTCGGGTATGGTTGCATTTTATGGTAAATTCATACCAAATTTTTCTCATATCACAGAACCTCAAATTTTTTGAAAAGGAAAAATATTTAATTTTTGTGAGAACCCAAGCAGCAATAATCTTTTCAAACTTTGAAAGATAAGTTGACTTAGCCACCAGTTTTGCAATTACCAAATTTTCAGGAAAAATTTAATTTTCATTGTGATGCCAGTTCAATTGCGCTAGGAGCTGTACTTAGTCAGAAAAAGGACAGAGAATTTGTTCCCATTGCTTATGCCAGTAAATTGCCAACAACTACAGAAAGAAAATATACTATATATGAAAAAGAATGTTTAGCTTGTATTTGGGGAATGGAATATATCTCAGTCTACCTATAACTCATGCAGTTTGAGTTATTTACTGAATATCAAACTCTAAGATGGCTTTTGAATTCAAATTAGTCTGTTGGTCATTTGGCATGCTGGTTAGTTAGAACCAGTTTACATTTGAAGTTCACCATATAAAAGGAAATGAAAACCCACTTGCAGATGCTCTTTCGCACATGTTTTGTAGTGATGAATTTGAAGTGGATAAAGTAATTTCAAGTTGTTCAAACAGAATGAATATAATCCGTGACATCCCAGTTGGAAATGATGAAGCATTAAATAATTTGCAAATTTTCCTGATGTTTTGGTTGACATTAAGCTAGATCAGAAAATAAATGTAGAATGCCAGCAAATCACATAAAATTTAGGAACATCAGGTTATGCTGTTCATAAAGATTTTGTACGGGAATGGGCAAAAAGGGTAAAATTTGTGTTTTTCTGCCTGTAAAATTAAGACCTATGGTTTACAGATATTATCCTGAATCATTTTTTGGAGGCCATGTGAGTAGAGAAAAATCTATTTCTCATGTAATGAAAATTTTTACCTGGCCTGATATAAGAAACAACATTGAAAAATGGGTATTTAATGTTAATGTGGAGAGTAAAATTGGTAAATACTTCACCACATTATCTGCAAGCTAACTTAGTTAAAAGAGTGAATAATAATCTCAAAGTTGCTTTGGGTTGTTTCCAGTTGGGGACACAAAGCGATTGGGATGTGGTTTCGTATAATTTGGTCCTTGGTTTTAATAATGTTAAGCACAGTGCTCATAAACACATGCCTGCAGAGGTTTTCTTTCGTAGAAAGTTATTACATCCCCTACTTAATGCTTGGGCATTGCACCCATTATGTGTGGAAAACGTAGTTAATAAAGCTTTGATAAAGATTTGGGAAGAAGTTACATGTAATTTAATTACGAACCATAAAAAATGGAACAGAAGGTTAATGCTCAACACAAAGATTCCACATTACGTAGTAGTGATTTGGTTATAATTCATTCTCACTTTTTGAATTCAAAGTTGGAATATTAAAGTTCACAGTTAGCGCCACAGTGGAATGGACCATTAAAAATAGTGTACCATTTAACACATGTTGCGCTTTTTGTTACGCAGCTACAATTTTCACACAAGGAATTTAAAGTATATATAAGCAATGTAAAAAGGTTTTACTGTAAAAAAAATTAAGTGAGCCCTGCCCCAGTTCTCTATTATGTGGATATTTGTTGTTATCTCATAACGTTATTGATTTTTAAATGTATAAATGTGTAGAAGAAATGAGTGTGTAAAAATTAATGATAATTTCTTTATGTTATTTCAAGAGTTGTAAAATGAGATTATTTAAAATGGTGCTGTTTATGAAGTGTTTTTAAAAGTATTGCTATTGTGTAAAGGTTTAGTGCCCCAAATTTTTGAATCGGCCTGTTCTTTCTTGACGGTAGTGAGACCTTGGTGTGTGTGATCTGAGTACATCTCTAAGAGTTCTGGTCTGGTGTGTTGAGGAATTAATGGATTATGAAGAACAGAAGATCTACATTTTGGAGCGAGTCCTAGCCATGGACGAGATGGCCACAACGGACTGGCCACTTAAAATCACTGTCTGCTGACTTTGGCCTGGACCACTGCATGTGCCTAGGAAGGGAGGATGTGACAGTGTACCAGGAACACAGCACACATTTTCGCCAACACAGCTGCTGAATTTCGTGTCCTAAGATAGATATACCCTGGGATACTCAACATACCTGTCTATGCCCCTGTTCGATGCCCAGTGGTGCGGTACAGCAGGTCGAGGCCTGGCTTCCGCGTCACGATCATTTGGTCGACTGGACGATGACGAGGGGTCCCCTCCTCAGCACCTGGTCTGTGTTGCCTAGAGACAGTGTGATGCTTCTACTACGTCATTGGGTTGTGATTGTCCTGCCAAGATGATCAGCTCTACCGTTATGAAGTTTTCTCAACACCTAACATCACAAACTCTGCAGGGGCAGGCTAGACTAAATATACCCTGGCCTGAAAACTGCTCGATAGAGAACATGGGGTTTGCTCCATAGAGGGATCACTTTAAAAGATTAGTATTTTTATGGGCATTTACTCCATAATTTTATTTAAACCTAATATTATACAATTGTGAAATTTTAATTGTAATCTTTTCAATCTGTTTAAAATGGTTTTTAATAATCTGTTATATTTTTGTATTGAAATTTTTTGGGGCATTTTGCAAAGAAGAAAGAATATATTAGCTTGCAATTATATAGTGAAAAACAAATTTAGCATCAATTGTTCATCTCTCACAACTAGGGATAATTCATATTGTAATTTGTTCTTATGGGATGGATTTCTATTTATCTGAGTTTTCCAACGTATTTATATCTGCGCAAAATTTTAAAGAGTTTATTAATTCATACATTGATATAGATTATGTGGATGGAGGAGGAGGTAATGAGAAATTCTAGACAGTTCGTGGATTTCACTGTATGCTTGAAAAACCTTTTTCAGTGTGGCCATTGTTCTACAAAAATTGCAAAAAATAAATTGTTGTTAAAACGTTACAGCCTTTGCTCCAAGAAAACCATACATTAATATTCAAGATTAGGTTTTCTAGTGCTTCTGCCAACTTGTATTTGTAGTAACATTTATCTGGGTTGGGAAAAAAGAATGAGCAAGGAAGTTCTATATACAACGAACATGCAGTACTGCATTAAGGCTGTGTATTGCTCATGCACACACAGTACATGAAGAAAATCATTTACATTTACATGATTTTGCAGGCATATTATTTTATCAAAAAGTTGAAAATAGTTATTTACTGAAACATTTATATAGCATGACCATACTGCAGAGGCAAACCTTATGATAAAACCATTAAGATGTTTAGGTTTAAAAATACAAACACAATCCTTATGCAAGGGCAACCAACCAGTTTGCAGATAAATACAGTATTTAATTAACAATTTTATTACAAAGTGCCACCCTGCTTGTATGAATGCTTTTTTAAGTGCTGTTTGTGTGATGTTAATGCAGCTGCCTAGTACAGGACTGGCCAAGTGAAAGGATAGGGTTTTAGATATTAATGATTTTAGGCATCTCTCTCCCACCTTTTACAATATCACTTTTAAACCAAAAACACTGACAAGTCTTTTCTGGGCCACATTTCAACAAAAGGTTTTTCTGTAAAATTTTTTATACAGTGAAAACTTAGGATTAATTACTGCAAAATAAAACACAAAAAAAAACCTAATTCTTATCAATAACTTCTACCTGCTCTCTCTCAAGGCATGGGTCTACTCATAGTGCACAAATAATTTTTGTTTGAAAGCAATATTGTGAAAGATAGTCAAGACACACCTAAAATCATTTAACATTTAAAACCTTATCCTTTTTCTCAGCCAATCCCACACAAGATTGCAGTCTTAAGCAGTTCAAATTAAAGCTGTTTATTTTTACATTGAAGTGCTTAGCTGGTGTTTATTGAATTTTAATCACAAATACTTATGAAATAAAATTAATTTACATTTTTGCAATATCTTACTGGTGTTTCATTTGTGGTTATGCAGTGCTGCAGTTTTTCTAAAGTTTATACATTATTTGTGAACATGCTACAGATGACATAGAGTATAATTCTGAAGAGAAGACATATAGATACATAAATATTAGCATTTCATTAAGTAAAAGTCTCATTTTTCCATTTGGAAAGGTAACACCAAGCTCAATTGCACACTGTGTGGTGCTGCTGTCTGAATCTTCATTAACGTTAACTCAATCAGTGATTGTTTATGCACAACTAGAGTTATTATTTTGCTATAAATTTGTTACTCTATTCGGAAAAATATATATTTCATCAATAAAAAGTATAATATTTCCATTATAGATATATGAACATTACTTAGTGCACACAGCTAGCTAAATGAATTCTGATGCATTTCTTGCATATGAATATATCTGTATCAGATTTGTATTTGGGTTAATCATGATTTCTATTTACCATGCTCTCCCTACCCGCCCCCCCCCCCCTTTTAAAACCCATTAATCAAGAATTGGCTGTACTTTATATTACGTTCCTAATGATAGCCCAGTGAAAACAATATATAACATATATATAATGCAAACTACTAGTTGTTTTAGAGGCTTGATCATACAACCATTTGTATTTTTCTTAGCCACTTCTTCAGGAAAACCTGATAATCACAGAGGTGTTTATTATCAAGCATATTGAAATGGTACCTATTTGAAGCACATCACATAATGAGATGAAATACGGGTTCTGGAATGTGAATGCTGAAGTGTAATTTCATATATGCTGTATGCATTTTGATCTTAAAAGTTTTCATAAGCTTTATTATTAGATATACAACAATACAAACAAAATGATTGGTGCAATATCAAATCCATCCAAGCAGAATTATCTAGTAGTAATTCAAATTTTAACGGATAAGGGATGGAGGCCAACTGGAATTCTTTAGACAATGATTGCTGTGAATGAAGAAAAGTAAACATAAAAAATTACCATTACTGAGTTGATGTGAATGTTCTAAAATGGCCAAGAAGAGATAGTGGACATGCTGTGTCCTGACCAGGTGAAGAAGTCATGATCAGTAGTCTGATGTGGACACTGATAGCAAAATCAAGAGGAATGGTAAATAAAGAAATTCTTTAAAGAATGCATATTTGACACCAACAAGACATAAAGGATGCATATTTAATGACTGGTTAAAGCATGTTTAGAAATTTTGCTTAGTGGATGGCATTCACTGCCTATGCTGACAACGGGAATATTGCCTGAATATCATAATGTACCCAATAAGGTTAATTTAACTCTACTCTTTACACATGCTTGTGTTTCTTAATTATCTTCTTCCTCATCCTATTGCTGGATGGATTTCTTTGAACACATCTCATGTACAGTAATTTAAATTTCACAAGCATACCTTTGATGATATAATAGGACTAAACTATTTGTCGTAAAAATGTTATAAACTACGACACAGCCAAATAAATTTACTTGTACTATCTAGTTATATTAATTTCAGTTATACCAATCAGCATATTAACAATACTTACTTTAATTGTAAATGAATATATTCCCCCATTCTGCAAAATATCTGGATGTTCTCTATCAAGTGAATTGTTTGTAGTCACAAGTCTTGCTGTTGTTACAGCATTTTCTGACTCTGTCGAATTTTCTTGTATAACTAATGCAAAATAACCAAGATAGTCATCTTCCAAGGTTAACAGAATGTGACAAGGGTCACCTAGATCACCATCTTTAGCATGAATTGTCAGTACATGTGTATCCTGCAACAAAAACATACATGCCATGCTAACCATGCTTTGTAACTTCTATAATAAACAAAAAAATTTACAAGTATTTTACAAATAGTAAAATGTTTCTCCACTAAGGCCACAAGGTGAATTAAAGTTTCAGAAGCTAAACCTCAAGCTTACTATGTTCAGAAAGAAAAAAAAACGATGAACTTTGTATTAACATATTTTCTCTACACTGATTGCAAGTGTGAAGCCTGCAAAAAAAAGGAACTGATACTAAAAATAAATTTTGGAGAATGCATTTTCTTACTGAGTGAATGAAGCGATTTGGTCGGCTATTAAAAATGACTGAATTTATTTATTAATATTGTAACAAGTGGTCTGGGGCATATCCAAGTTCATCAGGGAAAATAGGTCTAAATAAAAATAAATTATCTAAACTTAACGTCTTATTTACAATGTTACGAAAATGCAAACAGCTATTATTTACATTAACCTGCCTGCCTACTTCTACTACTCCACTTATTATCCTATAAGTGAGTACATTATTTAATGCTAAAAATCTGAATTCCACTTTTTTTATATTTGATATATGTTCACTGATTATTTACATACATACACACAAAATGTCCACTGCATACATTAACACCATTCTAAATGCATCCAGTTCCACTCAAGCATCCAGTTCCACTTCACAGTCCTACCAAACAGTCTCTCTCTTTACTCCCAATGCTTGCAGACTATATTTCCTGGTCATTGTTATTGCCTGTCGCTCTGAGGGTGCACAAACATGGTGTTACTGGTGATCCACAACTCTAAAAACTCCCCACATAGAGGCACACCACAGTTAGCCTGGCTTAAAAGGTGGGGTGGTTTACAAGAAAATTTGGGCAAAGACTATCGCAAGATACTTAATCTTACCAGAATAGGAGTAGCATAAGTCCTGATAACCTTATTGTGGCACATGACATGTTATGCGGCACCCTGTTTGTAACTGTGTGCACTTCTCCTGTTACCGGTGATATCAACACAAACCCGTGCAAAAATGTGAATGCCACAAGGCAAAGATGATCACAGTATAGTTTACATGTAGAAATACAGATATAATTAATTAATTTAGTAATATAACTAATTAAGATAATAATACAGCATTATTGGTGAAGCTTTATGTAATGAAATTATGGTTCAGCATAATCATTGTGATGAATAGGGTGTCACAGTAACATTTTATGGCTGGTTCCTTTAGTCATAGGTTGGTAATGCTGTGTTTGGTTCAAGCCATGTCTGCTTTGTATTTTTATTATATATCGATTTAATCATACCGGTATGCACACTATATATTTTATTGCTTAGGAAATGCACATTAATCATTTGTATTAGCGATAAAATATTTTGGCATTTACAGTTATATTTTACAATGTATTTAATATAAATATTTTATGGTTCACGTGTCATAAATGATAGTCGCTGCATGAGTGCGTTGCTGGTAGACAAGCCGGCTAGGCTGTGACGTGTGTGTGCACATGCAGCAGTCTGAGTTAGCAAGCCGCCGCGGACTTGCTAACTCAGAAGGCGTGAAGGCGGCGGGTGGCTAACAGCTGATCGCCCAGCCTGGCGTATGGGTCGGCTCGGCAAGAACATGGGACGCATCGGCGATGTGACTTATGAGCAGTTGAGATACGGGAGTGTTAATGATTTTAGTAACAAGATTTAGTCCTCCTGTTACCACTTGTTTAGCTAAGTGTGATTAAAGGCTGTTTTGCAAAGAGCGCCTATAAAGTTAACATAACTTAAATTGCTATAACGTGATGGTGTATACGCAGACATGTGGTCAGAATGGTACTACGTAGTCCTGGGGCGAGGCCTATTCCTAGCCAGCTAGCAGTACATGGAGCAGCATGTTCACCTGGCCCAGTGGGCAACTCGAGAGTGGCGTGTCAAACAGCTGTTGTGTGCCAGCCGGCGCATTTCGTGACGTCATCTTGAGATGTGGGGACTGGGATGGCCTGTGCCACGCAAGTTGTCTCGTCCATCCATGCCGACAGTGTGTTAAACTACAGGTATGGAGTCGACGTAACTTTAATGTCGCCTAGATTATCCCGGCAAAGGTTTTCACGAGATATATGATCTCTGTAAACATCTTGGTTGCGAATAATTGGCCTAAAACACGCAATTAACAGTCACCTAATAGCTCTCATATATTAATAATTTTAATAACCTCAGCCTAAGGGTTTGGAGAGCTACGAGTTTATTGTATCCAATATATATATAATTGGGGCACAGAATATATGGTAGAGTTTTTTAGTGTAAATCTTAATGAGAGCCTGTTAATTGGTTTTAAATGTACTCAAATATGTGAATGTATATTTAATAAAAGGACAATCAGTGAACTGCGTGTTGCTTAATGAAAACTTATACCTATCCTGTGACCATTTAATCTGGTGTGATATGAATACAAACATCGAATTAATATCAGAACTAGAAGGAATTTCTAATTGGGTAAGTCGAGGCCCTGCTGCCTTTGGGGTATAGATTAAAATGAATATGCAGAAAGAGTGAGGCATACTTGACATACCCGATACTCACTGGTAGAGGGCGTCTCATCATATAAGCTACATTTTCGTAAATTATTAAATTCCACATTAGAAAACCCTTCTACAAAAATTTTAATTTTAATTTGTAGCAAAATTACCAAAAAAAATTATCAAGGTGATAAAATATTCTTGTGTATAATATAATATTAGTATGAGCAGAATAGCTACACAAATGCTACGTTTTATCAAAGGAGGTAGATATACATAGTTTATTTTACAATATTCCTTCTGGAAAGTGAGATAAACAGCGGCACATATAGTCATTAGTAGGTACTTGCAGACAGACACACACATATCTGACAAATAATTTTTTTTTAAGTGTTCTCTATCACTGCTATGTTTTACTAGGTGAACATGATTTTTTGGGAGTGAGTGTTGATGACACACACCTTTGTCATCTGATGATACTCATCCAAACAACATAAATCAACAATGTGAATTTATGCATAAAAACGTGTCATTCAACAACATATATGTATGTGTAATGCAAGAACCTACCTCTGAATACTTAGGCACTTGCTTAGCTCATATTTGTGGTTATGATAGAAGTCTCTTTACGGTACCTCAAAATTACTCAAAAATTATCAAATTAAAAAAGTAAAAATATTATTCTTATATTAAAATTATAATAATTTGTTGGCCATTTACTGTTCACAGTAGCTGGAAATTCCTATAATAAATATATCAATACATTTATGTAGTCAAAATGTAAACAGAGATTTAATTAGAAATATAAATCAACAAACCATTCTTAAACAAAAGTTTTATTTAAAGTTATGTTCAGCATACAATAAGTCTTTAGTACCAGATATAATTTTTATCATCTCATTAATTTTATCATAAGGTTTTCATATCTCGCAAACCAAAAGTCAACTTTTAGAAGAAGGATACCATATAACGAAAATGGTGAAAACAGGAAAAAATCAGGGAATTTCATGTAACAGCAAAAAGTCAAGGAATTTTCTCCTAGGTCAGGAAAAATGCCAATAATTGTTACACTGCAGAAATTATTATTTGTGTGAATACAGGTTAATGTATTTATAAGAATATAGTTTTTTAAAGTTTGAATTTTTATGTTTATAAAATTATCAACACTTAGGTCTAATGACAGAATGTAAACATAGCAAACTGTCGGTACAGGTTAGCACATAAAAACTGTCGTAAACTCCAGTAAGATATATACACTTAAATAGTATAGTTACTAACCATAAGTATTTGTATTCATTACTATTATGATGTTATTGCATGATTGCTGAAGTTTTATTTGAAGTGATTGTTGCATTTATTGGAAATTGCTTTCAAAGAAATATTTCAGCTTTTGTATAATGAACTGCTGAATTTTAAAAAGGAATATATACTTATACAGTAACCTCCTGATTAACCATGTTAATCGGGGCCAGAGAAAACACGAATAAGCAAATTTGTATTAAAAAACCCAGATAATCAAATTTACACATTTTTACTATTAATGGAACAGTGATACTGGCTCCGAAAATTGTGATAAAACACAGTACCTATTACACATTTCTAATTAAACACAAATCACGAACACTGTATGTGCAGGATTTAAGTACACAATACTTAAACTGATATTTATGTTGCACCAAGTGTAGGTAATTCATGGCGCATCGAGTATACACAGCCTTTCGCCGGTGCCAGGCGAGCACGTTGGGCGGACGACCGGGAGTGATGGATAAGTGACCCATAGTTGTGTGTGTGTCGCTTTCTCACTGTGCGTCACTCAGACCCATCCTTTAGATGGCAGAGTTAGTTGAAAGTTTAGAAAGCGATGCAACAAGACTAGACTATAACAGGACTTTAAGAGGCAATCTGACTTTAAAAACAATACAGTAAAATACACATTAAAAAAAAATAACCCTTAGAATACAATAGCTTATAAAAATTTTACCGACTTACAAACACACACAAAAGTTTAAAATCTCTAAAATGTTTAGTTTTTTGTTAATATTTAAACATTTGCTAAGAAAAATAAAGTAAGAAATATTCAATTGTGCCTTTCTTGAAAAAGGCTTCAATTTTCTTTGTTTGGCACCGGAATTGATGTTTTTGTTTATAACACCATGCTCAAATTGTTTTATTATTTGTAACTTTTTCACAATAGTTTTAACTATCGTTTTACGCTTTATTCATGTTGCGAAAACGAATGAACAATGACCCAGGTCTGCGAGCTATAAACTGGAAAGACGTGTTTCGTACCATGAGAGGGTGGGGGTAACTGAGGCCATGTCCAAAACTGAAATGGCAAATTTGTCATTTTGTAATTTGTCATTCCGTAAGCTTCACTTCGGAAGTTGTCCACAGTCACTTGTTTAGCACTTGCGGTGACACATTTTTACATTAACAGTGAAAAATATTTTTATCTAAATTTAATGCTTAAAATGGGCGCAATATTTCTACAAACATCACTGGAATGCGGCGCATACGTTAATAAATAAGAAAATACTAAGTTCTGCGATAACGACTTCAAAAAATTTTGTTGCGAAATAAATAAACAAAGCACAACAGTTACCTGCTTTTTAAAACATGCGTGGTGTATTTTATGAACAATATTTGTTTTATAAAACATTCGCACAAGTGTTCAGTTTGTATCTATGCTAACATCTGCTGCTAGATATAAAATACAAAATACCAAATTACCAAATACGTCAACATTTTTGTATCGGGTCATGTGATCAATTTGTTAACAAAATCTGCCATTTCGGATACGGCCTGAGATGAGTCAGAGTCCGACGTGTTTCAATGGATGAAAATGGATGTCTCACACACAGGTCACTGTGCCAGGCTGACAGTTTAAAGAGATAAACATCAGCTCACGCGGTACAGCAATAGACGTAACTTACAGATGCTTGTCAAACTACACACTTTACAGCATTGCCTGACTGCCGCATGGATAAGCTGAAAACCAGTTAAGTGAAGCACGATTAAGCGGGAGTGTACTGAATAGTCAAAATGACTTTAATTTCAATAAATGTTTTGTTGCATATGACTATAGGCCCTGCTTGGTATTTACCTGTATGCACGTTGCGTATTCTTCCACCTTTTGTAAAACTAACACTGTTATGGGCCTCATCGCTTTATTCATGTGTTGGTCAAATGAAACTGTGACATTATTAGAAAAGTAAATATTTTACAAATCTGGTTATTTTTACACTTCAATGCATAAAAATCATTACCAGCTCTACTGGGTGCATGTCACTCAGGGTGCCCATTAAAGTATATGCAGGCAGGGACTGTGACTTTTTTCTGAGGTTGATTTCAAAAATGCTCACTTTATCGTGAACATCTTTTATTTCATACCACTGTCTTGCATTTAATAACTTTGGTCACCAATTTAAATGATAAAGATATCTACTGTAAAATTTATTTAAGTAAACACAATGTGATTTGATGATAGTTAGGGTTACAATAAAAAAAACAAAATTTTGATTTGCTGCTATTACAGGATAAGATTAGTTCAATGACATGTACATGACGAGTGCCACGTGCCTCCACCCTTAAGACCGTTTGTCCGGCCGTAACCTGCAACGCCACCGCAGCGGGGCTGCGCATGCTACTGACTGATTGAGTGAGCGCCCGGTCTCCAGAGTGACCAGGTGCAGAGCACGTGCAGAGCATGCTGGCGCAGTGCAGCCAGTAGTTTCCATGGGAACCAGAGACGCCGCAGAACAAGACGGCAAAGGCCAATTAACCTGAATTGGAGAGTTAAGACCTAACTAAAGACTCTATTCTTTGTTTGTATTCAAATGTTTATGGTTTGTTTTCTGTGTATTGTTTTATTTGTTATATTTGCCAGGTAACGTATAATTATTTATTTTCATCCTTTTGCAAAGTGCTTTGTCCATCCCATTTCATCAGTGTTTATGAAGCTCGATTAATTGTGTTGTTTTTAATATGTTTATTTACTTGTTCACATATCGCAAGGGTCAATAATGCAAGTCATGTCATAAATTAGTCCCGTTTCGGCATGAGGGCAAGCCGCAGCAAGCCCTCAAGTCGGACGGGAAGTCAGTCGGTGCGAAGCAACCAACGGAGGTGGAGTGCATGCTGTAAGCTCCGGCGTTTTCCCACACACACACCAGGCGGCCATCAACTTCTTGTATCTGGACATTAACGGCAATAGACTTTAATTCATTACGAACGTTTTTCTTCATCTAGCCGCCCGGTAAGCCACCTCCACTACCTGGTGGATTGTATTGCCCCAGAGAGCTTCAGTTTCCATGTAATCTTAATTGTCGCAAGGCGTTTTCACAGTGTTACCGCATGGACGGTCAGAATAGCCAGGAGTGTTTCATGTCAAGTGCCCTCATCAAAGGTATGTAATTGTTAACGTAATAAAAACTTGTGTGTGAACTTCCGCTAAGTCATTTATTTACCTCGGCATTATGGGTGTCAGGGGACAACCCTTTCAATACCTGCTCATTCAACTGATGTAAGTTATTTAATCCGCAAGTGTTCTGAGTTTTGTTTCACATTGTATGGGTGTGTGGGAGGCCCTGACAGCCCACGCATGCACGTATAAGAGTTAAATAGTTTTCCCACCAAGATCAACAATGGTGCATAGCCAACTGACGGGCTATCGTTTAGAGAACTACATTCATCTGGAGCCGTAGTCAACAGGGCAGAGATCAACATTTTAACTTCAATGGCGAGGAAATTGGTCTTGGGCGGACGGCCCGCATTCCCGAGGTTAAGAGAAGCAGCATCAACATTGATGTCGCCTGATGGCATCTGGTGCCTATCGGGTATAACTATTCCTACATCTCACAATCATCGCTCCAGAAAATCCAATCCGACCTTTTTGCAGCATCCCACGGCATCAAATTGGCTGGCCCAAGTGGGGCAATTCTCCTACTGTCAAATTTTCCCTCCAAAAATTTTCTTCAAGTTTTTCCACAAATTTCCAACATTTTCCTAAGTTTTCCTGGAATATAAATTTTCTCGGCCTTTTTCCTGCATACAACGGCGTTAGAACGACAGCAAGGAAGCAGCAAGGGCAATGGCAGCATCGGGACGCCAATGAGATGCCGCATAGATGCTTGGGAGGCTTGTCAACATCATCAACAATCAGCAGGTGACGCCATGCCATAAGCCACGCCACACCT
Source organism: Dryococelus australis (assembly GCA_029891345.1). NCBI lineage: Eukaryota > Metazoa > Arthropoda > Insecta > Phasmatodea > Phasmatidae > Dryococelus > Dryococelus australis. Next base: position 244,792,245 of record CM057009.1, read on the forward strand.
ATTAGAGGGTGGCCAGCAGCAAAGGAGAAGCGACGGGGTGGAGGCTACCCTTCCCCCTGCACTCTCCGCCGCCAACAGCCAGCTGAGCCCTCACGCACGTCGCGTGTCAGCTGTGGCATCGGGTCATCAACCCTGCACAGGGTAAGCAGGCCAGCTGCACTGTGAGAGGGAAGGGCTATCCCTCTTCTCCAACCACGCATGTCCACGTCGGTTCACCCGTATCTACCGTGCACATGGCTTTGTTGACAAACAAAGCACGGCTGGCAAGACAACTGACAGTGCGCCGGCACTGTGGTGCCCTGAGTGTTTACATCCTATGGTAACCAATGAACAGTCACTAAGCTCAAACTACGCCTATTGTCAATTACATCGTAAGACCAGCTTAGCAAACACCTGTGCCAGTGATAACCACCAAACAAACAGAGACAGCAGCAGTGAAATAGTGCAGAACAGTCAAAATTTTGTAACCAAATTGAAATCTGAAAACTAACTCTTTCCAAATTACACTTTTCCAAAATATTGTGACAATTTTTTGTGCAATGGCCAGGGTACCATTATACTCCAGTGTGTACAGTGTGATGTAAAATATCACCAGGAATGCCTCAGCAGCACGGAACAAAATTTAGTTGCAGGAATCACATTTGTTTATCATGTCACACCGTCAACCAAATTTAAGCAGGGCGTGAATCGCGCGAAAAACCGAACCGCAGACACCCCATGTTATCAGGTGTTGGACTTGTTAGGACAGTGGGAAAACGATATAGCAATGAATGTGAACAGCAATCTTTCGCAGATAATAGTAGCACGGGATGCTAACAATGTGTCAGGTGGTGCAGCATGGAGCAAAGGAGGGGAATGGCAGCAGATTAGGGGAGGAGAACAGCGCAAAGCGGAGATGGCGCGCACTCCTGCCACGCACGTGGTGAATGAAAACAAACTCTTACCACCCGAACCTACCCCAATAACCACACCACATGCATACCAACCGCCTACACCATTTTTCCCACCACTACCATACATGTTTCTTACATCCGTCTATCCAACAATTATGCCAAATTAACAACCAACTTTTCAAAATTTCCCCCTCGTTAATCCGTACATAACAGTGACACTGCAAACCGCGGGAATTGAAAACTCAGTCTGAAGCGGAACCACGGAGAACATTCTACCTCAACATCTGCCAGGACCAACAACGGCAAAAACACCATCAAAGTTCCAAACACTGCCCACGTTTGCAGGTTCGCCAATGGAAGATCCGGCAGCATTCCTAGCCAATTGTGTATCCCGCCTTACCAGGTATGGGTGTTAAGCCGTAATGAATAGGCCAGCTGTGTTGGAGCGCAACTCCATGGAGACGCGCACTCTTGGTGGACATCTCTCAACCACTATGGCCTCTAGTGAGAGGAGTTTCGACGTGCATTCCAATGCAGATTTCAAGGAGTTTTCACTTTGGTACAGGCCCAGAGCAGACTGACTCTCAAAGTTAAACAACTGGGTGAGACACTAACTGCATTCATTACATGTAAAACCCTGCTTGTCAAACATTTCCATCCAAATTTGCCAGAATGGGAAGTACTTGAAGTAATTGCAGAAACAGCTCGACCTGAATTTAGAGCAGCTTTGATTCCTTTGTTAAATAGAACACTAGATGACCTAATGCATGCCGCAGTAATTTTAGAGAGAATGCATGAAGTATCTTGCCGTGATGTAAGCGGAGTAAAATTGTGAAAGAAGCCAAGAGAGGAGAATGTAAACAAACACAGTTTTGGCATATCACAAAATTTTCAACAACATTCTAGTAGTAACAGTGCATCAATGCATGGGAAACAGTATAATGAGCCACAGCATGGGAAGTGGTATAGTGAAAAAATGCATGGTAGCATGTACAAACAGAAACAGAAGAGAAGCGGAACCATGAGAACAAGTAGTCAGAAGCCACAATATCAAAGCGGAACAGGTAATGGTAATCAACAGCAAGGATGAAATCCGGATTATCCACCCAGACATCCATGCAGGTACTCTCTGACTTCACAGTATCACTGGCATAATAAATGCCTGAATAACCTGCACATGAGACAAATCAGGGAAGCGGCAAAACATAAACAACAGGAAAACGGGATGCAAAAGTAAAGGTGCCGGACACTTCCAACACTCCGCTCACTAAAATTCGGACAACACAGACCACGAAATTAACTCTACAACAGGCGCCAGTACAACAAATTAGCAGCAGCCACACACCATTTATCCGCTTTGTTGTTTCCGTCAACGGCCAGAAGTGCCATGCTTTAATTTACACTGTAGCCTCACACAACTTCATATGGCCGCACTTTGTACACAAGCAGGGTGTGATGCCTACAGACCATGTAATTTGGCTGGCCATGAACAAGCATTGCAGTAGAGCCGCAAGACAGGCAGTAGTGAACGTTCAAGTCCGTGACATTGAGACAACAACGGCTGTTATTGTTACACCAGAAATACGTGAGGAAGCTATTTTGGGGATACCATGGTTAACCGAACACCACACAATAGTGGAACCGGCCTCAAGAAGGATACATTTTGGCGCAAAAGAAAGACACACAGTGTACTAACTGGACCACTGCACGACGGGTAGACTACCTGAGGTAAAGTTAGGGGATTTCGACAACCAGGTCCCGTGCGAGTACCAGACTGCATTTCAGCGTGTCCTTGATGAACGCCATGACGTTGCTGAACACGTGATACCACTTCAGATGAAAAACCAGTTCACACTAGCCTGCAAGGTTACTTACCACACCAAATGCGGTTAATTAAAAAAAAATTGAGGAGATGTTTGATGACGTGATCGAGCCGACAGACAGTCAATTCAATTCCGCGATTACGTTAGTCCCAAAGAAGGACGGAACATGGCGATTTCGCGTAGACTTTCAACAGCTGAATCAAGTCACATGCAGTTCACCGCTGCCATACGTAAGTGTGAAGGACACACTGAGATTTGAAAAACGGATATTGGCAGTTGCCGGTAAAACTCGAAGACAGGCCGAAAACAGCAGTCACTGCTCCCAATGGCCGGCATTCTCAATTTTGTGTGATGCCATTTGGGTTGAAATGTGCACCCACGACATTCCGGGCAATGATTGTACAAGTGCTGGATGGCATTATTGGAGAGTATATGCTGGAATATCTCGATGACGTCATTATTTAGTCAAACAGCTGGGAGGAACACGTAGATCATTTGACAGTAGTCCTGGAGAGGCTTGCAATCAATGGCCTCATGTGCTGGATCGAGAAATGCCATGTGGGGAAGACCAGCATCAATTTTCTAAGCCACATTGTCTATCAGGAAGGAAACCGGCTGAATCCGGAACAATTAAGGCTCATTGACAGCTACCCACAGCCCAAAACCCGCAAGCAGCTTAGAAAGTTTTTCGGATTGATTAACTGGCTACGGGAACATATTCCGAGGTTCGCAACAATAACTGCACCCTTGCCGTAACTTTTGTCACTGCAGAAAAGATTCCAGTGGACAAGCGAGACGGAAAGAGCATATTTGGACATTAAGCATGAATTCAGATTGTGTCCGACATTGGCACATTATGACGCAAGGAAGAATTTGAACCTCCAGACTGATGCAAGCCAAGATGGGATAGGTACAGTATTGTACCAGGTTGGCGACAGTGAGAATAAACATGTTATCGACTTCGCAAGCACCAAACTAAGACCAACTGAATGACGTGAACGAGAGAGAATGCTTGGCTGTGATATGGGCAGTTAAAAAATACCATACATGCCTGGAATACCAGCGGTTCACACTAAGGAGTGATGACCGGTGTCTTGTGTGGTTACACAGCATGCGTAAGCCTGGAGTAAGTTCACGTGAAGGGCGTTACATTTGGAGTCCTACAATTTCACAGTGGTACATGTGCCCAGAAAAGGTAACGAGTTGGCAGATGAGTTGTCACGAAACTCTAACAATGGGGTAATTGTCAGAGATGAAGGAGGATGGGAGGACATTTTACCGCCAAATTCACGTGACTCTGTATCGGAAGTGTACGTGAGGGCTTAATTAGCGACATGTACAGGGAAGTCGTTGAGGTGCAACGAAACTGCAGGTTCACGCAAGAGAAAATGCAAAAATGTGCACAGCAGGAAATAGAAGCATGGCGCATAGTAGACGACAGGTTGGAGACCTGTTCAGTCCAACAGCCAGGGAAATGGAGGGTGTATGTCCCCACGTGTGCAACAGATCATGTGTTTGCTTATTGGCAGCGTGGCTGGACATCCAGGCATTAAATAGATGGTCAGGAAGGTACGCAACTATTTTTTTTGGCCAGTTCTCAGCAGGGACGCGAGGAGATATGTGTGACAATGCAAGGAGAGCAATTTGTACAAAACGTGTCGTGCAGATGGGAGGCAGCAACAGCACCCCTGTATTCCCCAAAAACCATTTAAGACAGTGTGTTTGGACCTAATGGGTTCATACCCCATAACTAGGGTCAGGCAAACAATTTCTTGTTGTAGTGACTGACAATTTCTCACACTGGACAGAAGTGTACCTTACTAGCGGAGCGAAAGCAGGAAACATAGCGAAGGTCTTGTTGCAGCAATTTTTCCCATGCTGGGGATTTTTGCGTAACCTGTAAACAGATAACGGTGCACAATTTACTGGCAAGAAATGGAGAGAATTGTGTACAAGATGGGGCATTCACCATGTCATAACGGTTATCTACAACCTGAGGGCCAACCCGACAGAAAGTAGAAACTAGGAGATCAATGCACAGTTATGGCTACGTGTAGGTGAAAACCATGGCGCTTGGGCGGACCACATTCCCGCCATTCTCTACACATTGAGAAGGCGAGTTAAATGCGGCAACAGGGAGATTACCTGCCGAAGCACTATTGGGGCATAATCTATGTCTCCCGGGGGAGGCAAAATACCCGCAGCGGTAAGACAGTAGCGATTTGCCAAGTACCAACACACAAACACTACACCAGCAGAGATGCTTGCACAAAAAAAAGCAATGGCAAGATCGTTACACTGCAAGATGGCTACCAGTTACGAACCGACCGTCAGAATTGCATGAAAGACAAGTGGTGTACATACGGACACACCTGCAGTTCACAGCAAGAAAGGATTTTTGTGCAGGATTAGCAGCAAGATGGAGTGGGCTGCATCACATGCTACAGAAGCATGGATCAACTGCATACATGATCCAAATAGGCAAAAGGAAAGTGAGGGTACATCGGGACTACATTCGGCTAACACTGGGTACTGCCGACGAAGAAGTAGGTCCTAGTGTGTCCCGACCCCATGACGGTGCAGGCCGTGTCGAGCTCGAGGAAGAGTGAGAGGAAACACGAGGTGTGGCAGCATTTCAGGAGGGAGAGCCCATAGAGGACCCGCCCATGCGCGCCGATGAGGAAGCACCACCAGAGGTGCTGCAGAATGAAAACACCGCTGACAAGCTCCAAGGCAAGCAGAGGGAGCAGGAAGGTCCATCCGCACCACAGGAAGTTGTAAGAGGAGAATAGGAAAGTACACAGGAGTCACCCGGTGTTGGAACACCCCGCAAGGAACCTGGAATACCTCCCGAGCAAGTGCAGGAGGAGAAATACAAGCAAGGCGAACATGCACGAGTGCAAGTAGAAGGGGCGCAAGTAGATAAACAAGGGGAGCAGGAGTGTTTCATGTCAAGTGGCCTCATCGTAGGGATGTAATTGCGAACGTAATACATACGTGTGTGTGAACATCCACTACGTCATTTATTTACATTGCATTATGGGTGTCAGAGGACAGGCCCTTACAATACCAGTTCATTCAACTGACGTAAGTTATTTAATCTGCAAATGTTCTGAGTTTTGTTTCACATTGTATGGGCATGTGGGAGACCCTGACAGCCCACACATGCACATATAAGAGTTAAATAGTTTGCCCAACAAGATCAACAATGGTGCATAGCTGATTGATGGGCTATCATTTAGTAAACTACATTAATCTGGAGCAGTCGTCAACGGGGTAGAGATCAACACTTCAACTTCAACGGTGAGGAGATTGGTCCCGGACGGACGGCCCGCAACCCCGAGTTTAAGAGGAGCAGTATCAACATTTACGTCGCCTGACAGCATCTGGCGCCTATCTGGTATAACCATTCCTACATCTCACCAGCATTGCTCCAGAAAATCTAATCCAACCTTTATCAAGCGTCCCACAGTGTCATACAACACACTCTTGTTTATTCATGCTTTACTTAACCGATTTTCCGCTTATCCGTGTGTGCAGCTTTTTTGGGTTTTTCAAAGTCTATTGTATCTTATTTGGCAAGGTGATGCTGTAACATGTGCAATTTAAGAAGTAGCGGTACCATGTACGTCTATTGCTGTGCCGCATAGTTGATATGTATTTCTTTAAACTGTCAACCTGTCACAGAGACCTGCGTGAGTCATTCATTTCCACCCATTGAAGCACGTATCTGATCACACTCACTCAGGCAGTGTCCGAAATGGTTGATTTTGTTGGCAAAATGATCATGAGACTCGACTTTGAAGACAAATATGTTGACGTATTTGGTAATTTGGTTTTTCGTATCTAGCAGACGTTAGCAAAAAAAAAAAATGAAAAAAGCAGCACTATATTGTTTTTTACCTTTGAAACACATGCGCGAATGAGTAAATAAAATGTTTTAAAACAAATAATTATTCATAAAATACACCAGGCAAGTTTAAAAAAAAAAAGGAAGTAGGTATTGTGCATTGTTTATATATTTCACAACTAATTTTTTTTAAAGTTGTTATAGTATAATTTATTTCTTATTAATGGATTTGCAGCATTCCAGAGATTTATTGTAGAAATATTACATTTGTTTAAGCATTAAATTAAAATTAGAATATTTTCACTGTTAATGTAAAATAATTACAAAATAACTAAATTGTCATTTCGGACATGAACTCCATTACCACCCCAATACCACGTCTTGCCGGTTTATTGATCGCCGGCCTGGGTCATGGTTCACTTTGAAGTGTTGACGTGTGCCACATGTCTACTCCTAGGCCGTTCCCCACATGGCCAAATATACCGGCATTAATTTCACCTCTACGCATGCGCGCATGAGAGTGCATCAGTATAGCATACTGTTATTTTGTTAATAGTGTTTTATTTTCATATAGCCTTTTTTATTTTTTATATTATATGAAGTGCTTATTATTTTATTTTTATTTTTATGTGCAGTGCTAACTAGTGTGTTTCTCCAGTGTCATGTGCTATGTGTACATAATGGCTGTTTTCATCATTTGTTGTGTTTCAAATATACTTTAAAATAAGTGCACTGTGATTTCATTTGAAGGGCTTTGTGTTGTATTTATTTTGAAAGTGTTTACGTGTGTTTAGAAGTCATTGTTTTAAAGTGCCATGCACACATGTTAAAATTGAGCGATAAACACCAACCATCCAGTTTTACCTCAATACAATGTTTATTAGAATAGGTTTGACTTATAGTGAAAAGATATTTATTGCTTGTCACATATTTTTGTAGTTAATAATTTTTCCATCTTACCAACCAGTAACATCCCGCATTGGGCAGTATCATAGCCAGTATTTATTGTTTGCATGTTGAGGTTAAGTGTGGCATGTGCCGCAAGCCGCGGTATTCAACCAGCGACCATCACAAGGATACCTAACTCAACTTTTCAGTAACCCTTAGTAAATTTATGCCAATGTTGATTTTAAGCTATGTATAATAAATCTTTACATAAATTTTAACTGGTGGAAATAATAAACTTTATGTACACTAAGTTAGGAATGATGTAAACTCCCAGTGAAAAATAGGTGCATTTTTGTTTGATGAACAAGGCAAAGGCAAAAGCTGACAGTGATGATATTTTATTTTTTATTTTCTTGTTTTTTCATTTAAATGAATACGAGGGTTTTTATATTGTCTCTACCCATCATCACTGCATAGTCACTACTCATTTCATTCATTACCATAAGATGTTGTATTTATAAGATTTTTCATGGTCACTTGGGAAGGCTCAGCCACTGAGTGAGACTCATGCTAAGCCGGCAGGCAATAGCATCCTAGCCGTCTCATGGATTGGACTTGGACGTAGTGCGCGGCCACTCCCGATGTTCATCTCTTGCTGTTAACCATGTAACTTCCATAGTATAATTAACTGTTAGGAACATTCAATTTTCATTTCTCATCACCCTGAGCGAGTTCCACCAAACACCTCGGTCCATTTATACACGGCCGAGCATAATTATTTCATTGTAAAGTCATGTAGGCTTCGTGCCATTTTCATACAGCCTCTGAGCACTCCGTGCTACAATGAAGTAATTTATGTGTAAGTGCCTCAACCGAGGGTTAAGTGGAATAAATTAGTGTTGTAACATGTGCACATATTACTTCACCAGCTGTTTAACAGCTGCTTACCTATTCGTCATGTATTTGGTAACTTAAGGAGTCTGATATGACTTGTAACGGTCTCCACGAGAATGAGAATGTGATGAGGGTGGCAGGTAGCCCTCACTAGCCCAGACCTTAATAGATATAGTTCTACGTCAGTATCAACATCATTTAATTGGCATTGCAAGGGGGCAGACACCCTTCCATAGCTCAGGCATTTATGTGAATATCAGCATACTTCAGCATTAGCAACACTACATCAGCATCACCATGATGGAGGATCTTCAGGGAACACCACTTATGAGCAGTCGACACCACAACCGCCATCTCTCATGCTTGCTGAGCTGGCATGGCAAAATTCAACGAACCCAATTTACTCAAAAGCCATATACAGTCAATTTTCACGCTTCTGTGGGGCTTTCATTCCCGCCAGCCTGATTACCATTTTTCTGGCATCTTATGGAACATGCCAATTCGTAACACACGTGAGTTGTATATTGTGCACAAGTTGCCTGCAATTCCATCCTTCATCGCAACATTCCCCAATGCAATATCACTCCTGGTAATCAATATTCCATGTTGTAAAACATTGTCTTATCTTGAAATTCCTAGTGTTCATGTCCATGTATTGTGCACCCACATGTGTTTACGTGTGCCCACAAAATTTGGCTCTTTTGAACCTTTGGGTCCCCATATTCTCTACTGGTGAATTTTTCCTGTATATTTCCTGTCATCCCAGGCCAGCACATCAAGAAAATGGAGCCATAAAACTTATAAAAAGCAATGCAGGAATTTTGGTGCCATAATCGCCATTGTCTTGGAGAAGTCAACAAAGTCAGCCATATTGGGCCTACGCGCCACATTGTATTGATCGCCGCAACACTCTTGACGTCAGCCTACCTGTAAGGAAAAACATGCATCTGTAACAACGCCACCGCTGTCCGACAGCTGAGGGAAGAGGTGGAAATTGCAAACTCGGAATTTTGTGAAGACGCGTAGGCATGTACCATGTTCGGACAGCCAGAGGATTTATGCACCTGGTGCATGAAACCACATCAACTTAAGGGTTTTATTAGTCCCATCTCTGTGCCAAGCATCCGTACCTGCATAGTTCAACAAATCAAATTGCAACATTCATCCTAAAATTTTCGCAAAATTTTAAGAAGATGTGCCAACTTCAGTTCCTGTGATTGAATAGGAACAGCTACCCTGGCATGCACCCAGTATTTGCTGGTATAGCATGAACATTCAAGATTACACTACGCTATGGGAGATCTTTTATATTTATTGTGTACATTGCCTTCCAGAAACACCAGTTAAGGACTAGGACCAGATTGCGGACCACCAACTGCAACTAGTGCAGAGAGGGTGCACATTATTCAGACAGCAGATGCCAGAAACAGAAGCAGTGAACAGTGGGTTTTACAGTGCAGCTCATCAACCATAACACGTGCTAATATTGACACTGCCACACCCACCTGTCAACACGCATGAGAACGCTACTCATCACCATGTTACCCCCCACCCCCCCCCCCAGCTTTCTCAACACCGCTGCTAAGAATAGCATCCATTACGGAAACAGATGCCATGGCAGAGCTGCCAACCTCGAACATCAATAGAAAACACATTGTAGTTAATTTGCCCTACGTCACACCAGCAGATTGCAGTCACTGCCAATTTATTCCAGATCAGCCAATGATGTCCTAGTAGCATTTTTTATGGGACTATCAAAGCCAACTCAGCTGCTATAGAGCGGACTTAGAGGTCTGGCCCAACTGCATACGTGAACGCCTCGGGGGAGACATGAGGTTATGATGGCGAAGTGTCAATCATTATGGGATCACGTTAGCAGAATTTAGCAGGAATCTCTCTATAATTTTGTGACACAGAAGGTAACCCTAATTGGCACCTATAACCAAGAGCTGAAACTTTAGGATGTTCTGGAGGTAGTAGCAAGAACCGCTCGCACGGAGTACCGTGTGGCCCTTGCACCCGTAATTCCCACCGCTGAGCGTGATTTCATTCAAACAGTGTTGCTATTAGAGGCCAGCATTCCAGCTCAACCGCGCCACGACCGTGACCAGCCACGTTGGGAAAATGGACATCAAGACATTGGGGCAGGAATCATAGAGAAACAGTGTCGAAAAGCAATGCCAAGGACACCACAACAAATATCACCATGGTGGCACCAACAACAGCAACCACTCAGGCAGTAACTGCCACCACCCCTCCATTGAATATCCTACTCAGGTGGGCCCCTCGACGAGAGTGCAACGGGATGCCACGCCACCGGGAAACGAGAGGTCGAGGTAGAGTGGCCATAAGTCATTTACCCCCGGGCGGAAATGCTCATCACAGATCCAACACCGCAACAAATACTCATTACACAGATCAGCAGTTCACATAGCAGTTTCATTCATATTTCAGTTCTGTAAACAACCATCCAAGCCGCGCCCTGATTGACACGGCAGCCTTGTATAACTTCATCAGATCCAATTTTATTAACATCAGTAAAATAAAACCAGTTCAGCATGATCCAGCTCGAACATGCCAGCACACTGGTAAAATCATGGGGGACGTATGCATCAAAGTATGCATCAGGGACAGCAAAACAGGCCACTGTGGCCTTCGTGTCTGATGACATTCAATAAGTCGCCATCTTGGGTATGCCATGGATTATGGAACAAACTAGAGTAGTCTAGCCAGCAGCCTGCCGGATCAATTTTGGGAAGAAAGAGCGCAGAACTCTATACAACCTGGACCCCTGATCAGCTGGGGAGGCGCCCGCTGTGTTATTGGACAAGCTAGACCACTCAGTGCCAACAGAGTTCCGAGAAGCCATGCAGCGACTACTCAATGAAGGACAAAATGTTTTCACCGCAGCTAACCCACTCCGCTCGCATCACAGTGGCCGAATATACCATCCCACTCATTAATAAAACACGAATTTACAACAGTCCGCAGTGTTATTACCCGCACCAATGTCGTATCATCACGGAGCAGATTATTGAAATGCTGGACGAAGGCGTCATACAGTCGTCGGAAAGCCAATTCAACTTAGCAATCACCGTTGCACCGAAGAAAGACGGATTGAGGCGCTTCTGCGTAAACTTCCAACGATTCAATCAGGTTAATAAAAGTGCACCTCCTCCATACATCTACATCAAAGATGCACTCAATATCCTGGGACATTTGAAGCTATTTACAAATATTGACCTTCGCAGAAGATATTGGTAAGTGCCAGTGGGCCCAGAGAACCGCCACAAGATGGCGTTCACCACCCCTGATGGCCACCATTTCCAATTTTGTGCGATGCCATTCAGGTTAAAGTGAGCACCATCCACATTTCAATCAATGTCTTAGGTGGTTTCATCAGCGAATTATAGCTAGTATACAAAGCTGACATAGTCATCTGGTCTTGATCATGGAAGAGCACGTAAACAACTAATTATTAGTGTTGGAGCGCCTCACCATTAATGGCCTCACATGTGCGAATAAAAAATGCCACATTGGGAAAGCCAACCTCCAGTTCCTGGGCAAAATAGTAGACAAGAATGGGAGTAGTCCAACCCCGGAACAACTGCAGCTTATTGAGGATCATCCCATCCCTACCACACGGAAACAATTATGTAAATATTTTAGGTTGGTAAACTGTCTACGTGAGTACATAGCCGAATTCACTATTATAGGGCCCCACTTACAGACATCCTGTCACCAAACATTCATTTTCAATGCATAACAAGCTAACTTTGATGGACTGAAGTGCCACTTTTGGGAGTGTCCGGCACTAGCCTGTTACGACCCGTTGTTGCTCCACCTGTACGTGCAGACTGAAGTCAGACAGAAGAGGACAGAGGTAGTGCTATTCCAGCTTGCATATGATGGAGACCATTGAAACATCGACTTCGGAAGTGTCAAGTTTGGCCTAGTAGAATGGTGGTACGACATGAATGAAAGGGAGTGCTCGCAGTGGTTTGGAGTTTTAAGAAGTACCATCCACTTTTGGAGTACCAATGCTTCATCCTGAACACAGACAACTGCTGCCTACTGTGGCTACACAGTATGAAGGAGAACCGTAGCAAGCTCACTCGTTGGGCACTCTTCTTTTAATCCTATGACTTTGAAGTTCAGCATGTCGCTGGTGAAGATAATCAGTTAGCGGACCACCCGTCCCGCTCACCAGGTGAAACCGTGGCACGTGACGAGGAGGAGTGGGATGACATCCCCCCGCAAAGTTACACATCTTCCGCAGTACAAATTCAATGCGCCAACCTCACAGTGATGCCAACAACACTTCCTCTGGCCACCCTGCAGGACAACAACATTCGTGAGCAAGAAAAATGCCCAGTGTCATGCAAATGGAAGCATATATGTGCACAGCAAACAGTATAAAAGTGCCGTGTTGTCGATAACTGTGTCGAGCCGCGTGCCAATGTGAATAGTGACGTGTGGCATATTTATGTCCCGGCCGCCACATATGACTCTGTAATACAACATGCTCACGCCAGCCATCCTTCCAACCACCTGGGTGAAGCCCAGACAAAATGAATATCTTCAAATAGTTTCAGCCAGGAGTGTTGATACAGGTTAGGGAATTTGTATGCGCATGTATAACCTGCAATCAGTACAAAATCTGCCGCAATGACGGACTTCAACTGCAGCAACCAAGAGAATAAAACGAGCCTTATGAAATCATCGCGCTTGATCTCATGGGCCCCTACCCCAGGAACTCATAGGGAAACAGTTTATTTTGGTCATGACTAATCTATTCTCACGATGGGTAGAGGCTTACTCCGTCTCAAGTGCACGGGCAAGAGGAATCGGGAAATTCCCGGAAATGAGTTTTTCGCCCACTGGCGTTACCCGCGAATTGTTCTCGGTGATAATGAGACTCTGATTACTGGACATGTTTGGAGGGATTTTTGCACTCGATGGGGAGTGTGCCATCATACCACTGCACTATTTCATCCAGGCGCAAATCCTACTGAACAACGTAACCAGAATATCAAAATACAATTACGTCTGCGCGTGGATGGTAACCATGTAACATGGGCCGAACGTCTGCCTGCCGCCCTATTCACCCTCAGAACACACATGGACCAGGCAACTGGGAAAACTCTAGCACAGCTGCTTCACGGCCGCGAACTTCCCTCCCCGGCGAGTTCCCCAGTGGGTGAGAGAGTGTGCCACATGCCCGTGGAAAGGGAAACCAGGGAGGAGAAGTGGGAGTGGGAAATGCTGGAGGTGAGAGAATGCCAGCACCAATACACATGGCAGTGAGTGCCGGACATTACCCGCCACCCACCAAGCTTCAGCCCGGTCAGCTTGAGTAATTCTGCGCCCATTCCCAGTCAGCTGAACAGCGGGGTTTTTGCGCAGGCTTCACTGCGAAATGGAGCGGCCCACACCCCATCATAGCAGCGCAAGGTGACTCCTGTTACAAAGTGAAGCTGAGCAGGAGGAGATCTGCAGTGTTTCATCGCGATGCCTTGTCGGTTGCCACTGCTAGCATCGCGATACCAGGTGTCAATACACCACCATCAGGCGCAGGTACCGGCGGAGAACCATGAGCCTCGCCTCCTAACATTGACATCAACATCGGTGAACATTATGATAGGAGTTGCACCACGTACGAACACAGCTGAGACACAGGACATAAACACAGCCACAGGGGATCCAGCTGGGCACTCCGCAGTCAGCTGCCATCTGCGTCTACTCATGACGTCACAGAAGATGAGGTGGGTGGACCATCTGAGGATGGCAAGGATCGCCAGGTGAGGCTCCCAACCGAGTGCTTCACGACGCCATGGAGACGCCGTCCATATTCAGGATCATCAGCACCTGGGTTAGGCCCATCGCATCATATTGGAGACGCCCAACAGCATAGCCTATGCTGCCCGCATCCAGACAGCAGCAGCAGTGACGAGTCTGGGATAGAGGGGTTCTCCTCCCTCCACCATGCCAGACGTGCAATATGCATGGCCTGCAGTTGCACCAGCACATTCAATGCAGTTGTCACGGCACCACCGGCATCGCGGGAGCAACAGCCCCGTCCACCTCAACGTCAAAATCCGCAGCGCAGCACTTAAAACCTACAGCCACGAAGTAAACTCCGGTCGCCAACCACATGTTGCAACTAGTAAGAAGAGCACCACTGATGGCGAGTGTACTTAAAACCTACAGCCACGAAGTAGACTCCAGTACTAACTACATGTTGCAGCTAGTAAGAGGAGCATCGCTGACGACGAGTGCACTTCAAACCTATGGCCACGGAGCAGACTCCGATAGCCAACCACATGTTGCAGCTAGTAAGAGGAGCACCGCTGATGGCGAGTGAACTGCCTCGAGAGGGGGAGGGCATATGACGTGTGGCACATGTCCATTACTGGGTCTTTCCCATGTTGCCAGCTATACCGTGATTCATTTCACCTCCACGCCACATGAGAGCAGCTTTGTGCCGCTAAGCCAGCGTTCCGCGTGTGCTCATGAGAGTGCATCAGTGTTTTGTTAACAGTGTTTTATTTTCATATGGAAATTTTATTATTTGTTATATTATGTGCTGTATTTATAATTTTACTTTTATTTTTATGTGCAGTGCTAACTAGTCCAGTGTTGTAAGCATTCAGGCCATTTATATAATTTGTTGTGTTTCAAATATGCTTTAAAATTAGTGCAGTGTGTTTTTCATTTGAAGGGCTTTGTGTTGTATTTATTTTGAGTGTGTTTATGTGTGTTTAGAGATATTTCATTATTGGTATTGAGCAGTAAACACCACCGATCCAGTTTTACATCAATGCAGTGTTTATTAGAATAGGTTTGATTTATAGTGAAAAGATGTTTATTGCATATTGTATATTTTTGTAGTTAATAATTTTTCCATCTTACCAACCAGTAACATCCCGTATTGGGCAGTATCATAGTCAGTATTAATTGACTGATGTTGAGGTTAAGTGTGACATGTACCGCAAGCTGCGGTACTTAACGAGCGACCACATGATGAGCTAAACCAACTTTTCAGTAACCTGTAATAAATGAATGCCAATGTTGACTTTAAGTTATGTATAATAAATCACACATAAATTTAAGCTGGTAGAAATAATAAACTTCATGATCACTAAGTTAACATTGACATAAACTCCCAGTGAAAAAGGGGTGCATTTTTGGTTAATGAACAATGCAAAGGCAAAAGCTGACAGTCATGATATTTTATTTTATATTTTCTTGTGTGTATTTTTGTTAATAAAAATGAAGGTTTTTTATGTTGTCTCTACCCATCACCACTGCACAGCCACTACTCATTTAATTCATTACCATAATATGTTGTATTTATAAATTTTTTTATGGTCATGTGGGAAGCCTCAGCCATTGAGCGAGCCTCACGCCAAGCCGACAGACAGGAGCATCCTAGCCATCTTGTGGGTACATGTCGCGTGCAGCCGCTCCAGGTCTTCATCTCTTGCTGTTAACCATGTAACTTCCACATTATAATTCACTGTTCAGAACATTTAATTTTTGTTTTTCATCATCTGGAGCAAGTTCCACCCCACACCTCAATCCGTTTGTGCACAGCCGAGGCTTAATTATTTCACTGTAAAGTCATGTAGGCTTCACACCGTTTTTATACAGCCTCGGAGCACTCCGTGATACATTGGAATAATTTTTGTAAGTGCATCAAATGAGGGTCAAGTGAAATAAATTAGTGTTGTAACATGCACATATATTATTTCACCAGCTGCTTAACAAGTCATCACGTATTTGGTAAATTAAGTTGTTGGAGATGACCTGTAATAGTCTCCAAGTGAGTGAGAATGTGTTGAGTGTGGCAGAGAGTACTCACTAACCCAGGCCTTAATAAATATAGTTTTATGTCAATATCAACGTATTTTAATCTGCATTGCAAGGGGACAGACATCCTTCAGTATACCAGGCATTTATGTGAATATCAGCATACTTCCGCATCAGCAAGACTACATCAGCATCATCACAATTGAGGATCTTCAGGGGAGGCCACTCGTGTGCTGTCGACAGCATGACCGATCTCACTAAGCTGGCGCCATTCACTGTAAAATTCAACAAACACATTATTCCAACCATAAATTCCTTATTACCCTGAAGACCCAAAAGCCACATACGATCAGTATCTTTTAGCAACGTCAACAAAGCATAAAAGGACAGTTTAAAATACTGTGGAAAATCTTAAGATTGAACTTTTTGAGCATGGTGTGTTATAAACAAAAACATCAATCCCAGTGTCAAACAAAATAATTTAAGAATTTTCATGACAGGCAATGTTTAACTTTTCTTACCATTTTTTCATATCAAGAGTTTTTTTTTGTTTACAGAAACTTAACATTTCATAATTTTTAAACATGTGTGTGTGTGTGTATATATGCATACACATATATATGTGTGTATGTATGTGTATGTGTGTGCATGTGTGTGTACAGGTGTATGTGTGCATGTGTGTGTGTGCATGCATGGTGTGTGTGTAAGTCAGTAAAATTTTAATAAACTCCTAATAATTAAAGGTGTATAAAAAACTATGATGTTTCAACACAGCCTATTGAGACTGAATGAGAAAGTAGCCTACACTTATTGATAGAGGTGTGCACTTACATATTTGTAAGATTCTTTATGGTTGTCATGAACTTTGAAATGAATGAATTTAGACTTTCTTTGAAATGTGTTTTCCTTGTTTTAGCAAAAACTAATGTTAGGTTCTACAGTTGTATTGTGAGGGTTGTTTTTTTTTAATGGGGAGTGTATTGTATTGTTTAAATGCCGGGTTGCATCATTTCATGTCCCTTTATTGTCTTTACTGCATTGCATTCTAAACTTTCAACTTGCCATCTCAAAGACGGGTCTGTGTGATATACGTTAAGGAAGCAACACATGCACATACACACGTACGCATGCATGTGTGCACACACACACACAGACACATGGATACACATGCAGACACGCACATACGGACGGATTGGGCCAATATCACCATTCCATTAATAGTAAAACTGTATCAATTTAATTATACAGATTTCTTAATACAAATTCACTTATTCATGTTTTTTCTGCTCCTGATTAACGTCATTAATCGGGAGTTTACTGTATATAAAATTGACTATTGGGAACACTGGTTAATACAATCAACTATATAGTTAATTTAAAGTCATTAGTAAACAATCTTTATATTTTAATTGTCTCCATACTCAGAACCCTAGTCTCCTGTTTGTTGTCTGATGCAGTGTAATTTAATGCAACTTCACTGATGTCATGATGAAACAAGAAGTTACTGGAAACTAATGAGCCTACTTTCCTCTACATGGGGGAAAATAGTTGTAGCGAAGTTCTTAAAAGCTTAGGTGGAAAATAGTAATTGACGTCTCATTGACAGTAATATCTTTAGAAATGAAACCAGAAACATGTGAAACAGTACCAAGACAATTAAAATCGACTAGTGACTTACGCGAGGAACATTTTCAGAAAAAAAAGTCATAAAATTAAGCTGGTTTGCAAGTAACTGCATCATGAAGGTAGGATTCAAAGAATTAACTTAGAATGTAATCAGTCTAATTAATATTTTGAAATATTTACACGACCATCATTTTGAAAATAAGTGTCTGAGCCACTAAAAACACATAAGTTTATATGACCTACCATAATGCTTCTTGTGTAAAACTTTTGGTGCAAATTGGTTGATTGGTCTCCGAAATATGGCATTAAACCCTATTTTCTTAAATGAGGCTATCTTAAAAAACTACTTAAAAAGAGGCTCTGTACACAATGTTTCTAATAGACACTGTCAGCATAAAAAGTTTGATTGAAATTTTCAAATTGTTAAATAGATATGCCAAACATATCAAAATACTGCATTTATATGGCTGCTATTTAGAAAATCATTGTCTGACCCTACTTAAATCATGTAACTTTACATGGTCTTTTCTACATATGCAAAATATTGTGAAAATAAATTTTAATTATTCTGGAAATATGACAAAAAGGTCAATTTACTCACCTAACTGCTTTGCAAAAATTTGGCAAAAGTGAATCTAAATGAATGCTGTTTGCATGCACAATTTCATTGAATTTTGTTGAAATGTTTCATAAATATAACAAATTATATTCTAAATTATTTGTATTGTCACAGGGTAATTTTTGTGGCGTAGGAAATTTATTTATTTTTCCCCTCCCTTCAGATCGGAATATGAAAGCGAATTTCTTTTTGTTTTTTGTTCTCATCAAGTTATTAGTATTTTTTTGTTCGGATGCAAGTAATTGATAAAATGGATGATATTTTTTTTGTTTTGTTTGGAGTTCTTCAGTGTTTGTTAGTTTTTCCTTGGTTCTGACATTTTGATTTAAATATTGGTAGTGTTTTGGTGTTTTGTTTTCAATTTAACTCTTTTACTTATTTTTTTTTTCTTTGTTAATTTGTAATGCTCACCCACATATAACCTTATGGCTGAATTAAGGATTTTGATGGCCAAACACGCATCGCAGCTGTGAGTTTTGCTGACCTGGGATTCCGTTCTGGCTGCCAGGCCAGAAAGGGTAAGTGTAAAAAAGTAAAACAAGATTAGTAACAAGGGTATTTCTGTCAGGTCAGGCGTAAAGGGTGACATCTGCTACCAGTAGTTTTCAGGAAAGCTGGTACGACCTGTGCTCTGAATTTCCTTACTTCTTTTCCCACTGTTCTAATTATGTCTTTCTCCTATCAAATCTTTCGTGAGTGGCATGTGTCGACACTTCCCTTAGTCGTCCAATGGGGCACCACACACAAAAATCTATTGTGTCATATTTTTTGTGCCTTGTATATATACTCACAATTTCTATTTCTTGCCTTCTTCAGTGCTGATCTATTCAGGCAGGGTGTTAGGGGCTAGCCGTGCTCCACCCTCTTGGTCAAATGTCACTGAGAGGAGATTTTGTTTAAATGATTTCCTATATAAATCATAACGACCAAAGTAATTAGCAGTGGCCAGTATCTTGGTGACTGCCCTTAAAGCAGTGATGGAGGACTATAGAAGTCCTGAGTGTGTTGGTTTTTCTCTGTTGGAAAGGAAACAGAGGAATGAAGGAGGAGAGAGTAAATAAGGAGGAGAGGAGTAATAGCAGTAGAGTGTAAGGAATCTTTAAAATATAAAGCAATAAGAATTAAAGCTTTGTAAAGTAGTGTAGTTAAAACATTTTTTTAAAGGAATAATGTGATTATGTATTTGTGTTTGTGCCTTTGTGGGATCATGAAACAATTAACTAGGTGTATTATTTTCTGTTTTGCAAATATTTTAATAATATCTATAATGCAACTTTTTCAAGGAGTTAGTAAGAGTCACGTCCATGTGTTGCACCATTTGATGGAACTTAGTGTACAAATGTCATAGTAGGCCGATGTGGCAGCCCACATGCGCATTGTAATACTTTGATTTTGAATCCCACATCAGTGTTCACAGGTTATTTTTAGACATTAACGCACTTTGCGAAGCCACAATTGGACCACTTTATGTAATATTTCAGGCAGCATAAATAGGGTTAGCATGACTTTCTCGTCATCACTTCAATTTGTCTCAGTTGATCAGTTAGTTCAGTTTGTCTCAGTTTATCAGTCAGTTCAGCAATGTAGTGTTCGTGCAAAGCTGCGAGTCACCACGCTGCCATTCCGTCTCTTGCCTCATTTTGTTTTGCTTTATTTATTACAAGTGTCAATTGTTTGTGAAGAGACAGCAATAAACTTCAGTTAACATTCATCATCTTTCATTTATTACCTGTTGGCACTCCTGGATCAACAAACTTTCAAGTGTTTACATAAATTCAGAGAGTCTCACAACTTTTCACTGATCTAGTCTGAGCTAGTGTTTTCTGTGAACTCCCACGAGTTTCCGTACAGCAGAACCACTATAATATGTTGCCCTTGGGTTTTCACTGAGAAGAAGCTGTTTGTTGGGACAGGTTGGATGCCCCTTTTTGTCAGCACTGGCCTATAACATATATT
The DNA here is from genome assembly GCA_029891345.1 of Dryococelus australis. Lineage (NCBI taxonomy): Eukaryota > Metazoa > Arthropoda > Insecta > Phasmatodea > Phasmatidae > Dryococelus > Dryococelus australis. The sequence continues at coordinate 244,812,606 of CM057009.1, forward strand.
AAAAAGTTTTGAAGAAGGTAAGGCAGTGGTTTTAGTAAGTTTTGGGCAGACCTGGATCATCTTTATTAATAAATGTTGTGTGCTGATCCAAGTGAGGAATGAAAGTGTTAATGAGCAAACCAAAGAAGAAGAATGGAAAGAATATTGTGTACACCCTCAACTTTAGTGGGATACATTAAACTATAAAGGATTAGAAACATTTTTCTTTAAAATTCAACAAACATTGTTTTCAATTAAAATATTTGTTTTTTCAAAAGGTACAAATACTACTCACAATTCTTTAAAAATCTGATGATGATAATTTTCTGGATATTGAAGGTAAATGAGTATGATAACATTGTGGATTGTTTCACTTTTTGTTTTCTTGATGATGTTTGATGGTGTTAATTTTTGTGAAGGTGTAAGTTTGAATTGTTTTTATTTTACTCAACTTGAAGTTAGCTGTGAAATTAATTTTTAATTTTTAGCAAGGTGTTAATTGTTTTAAGTAATTTATATCAATATTTTGAAACAATGTTGAAGATGTAAATATTTTGTTGATGGTGTGAAATCTTAAGTAAATTTGATAAATATAACTTTGAGATGAAATTTTTGTGTATGCTTATGATTATAATGTTGGATGTTATGTTTTAAATATTGTATTGTTTTTGAGTTTTACAAGCTAAAGTGTTTCTAAATAATGAAAGGATTTGTGTATCACAATATGAATTTCAGATTACTAAACCGTTTCAAAATATTTAAAAAAAAATTGTACACAAATCTTACTTACAAAGGAACATTTGAAATCAATGGTATTATGTGTAAATGAGATATGTATTGCTTCTTATAGCATCTACTGAGATCTAGCATGTCCTTCTGTGACAGGTAACAGTGAATATATTTTTTTTTGTGTCTTATGTGATTGAGTTTGTATTTTGAAATGTTAATTTAAGTGGTGTATGAGGAACAAGGTCACAGTAGTTTATAGAATCACGGTTTTTAAGATAGGTTTCAGTTTGGCAAAGTTTTCTTCCAAATCTTTCCAAAACCGAGGGAGGTAATGTAACGTTGTGATAAATTTACATTTTAATACTTTTTAAATATTTTTTCAGTTGAGACTTTTAGGTAAATGCTATTTTTTTGGTCCATGAATGTAATATGCAAATTTTACTTTCCGTGCCACGTGTAAAAGTAATACGTGACTGTATTTCAAGCAGTTATTGGTAGTGTATTGGCACGTTATTATTCCCAGGATCGGAGAGTCAGCTTTTAAGATTAGGTTTTTTCAGACTTCTTTTAATTTTCCCCTGCAATTAGCAGTATTTGTTCAGAAACCTTTGACGAAGTTGCTGCGGCGCACCGGGGTTCAGCCAATGATAGGTGGCGAGCCCCGGGAATTTCTATTTTTAGCCCTTTTGGCAGTGCATGCCGAGCTGGGAGCATAGAGCCCTGGACTCATCCACAAACATACAACAACCTTTGAAGAGGAGCCTTTGAGCGGAACAAGTTTTACCCACACCCGCCAGCGCCCACAGCCATAACCTACTTGTTTAGTATCAAATGTAACTGAACTTTCTTTTGGCAACAATTTTTTTACTTCTAAATTATTTCCGCGGGTGTGGGGGGCCTCTAGCACATCAAGGGGGAAAGTGTTTCCCCCCCTTTGTCATCATAACAGGTTCTCGATATGAGAACTTAATGGAACATAAGTTCATTACTACTGCGACATTGTTCCTAGTACTTTTTCTTCTTCCCTCAAATTGTTCGTGTGACTGTGATTGAATTTAAAAATTAATTTAATTGAGGCAAATTCCAAAAGGGAATCAACTACTTTTAATTTTTTTTAATGGCGCCATACATTATGCTCAACCAACTGAAGTGAATTGAACTAGACTGTAGCAGTAGCAAAGTTATTATTTATTAAGAATTGAAATACCACAACATGTGTTAATAATATATTTTTTATTTGCATTTATAATAATTCGAAAATTTTAATATTTATTCAATTAATTATACAATGCAAATCAGCTTCTAAATTTCTGGAACAAACAATTTTTGGTAGCTGGTTATGGTTATTTTGCAAATGTTATTTTGAATAAAACAATTTACTTTTATTAACAGCATTAAAATATATACTGTCCAGATCTGTTTAAAAGGTAACACTAGATAAATAATTGTCAGGAAAAAAATAATAATGACATGACTAAATCTACCAAGTTTTAAAATTTCACATAATCATAAAACTGGCAAATATGAACAAGTCAGACATTGCCCCAATGTGTATCAAACTAAGTGTAAAATTATTTTAACAAGAGATTCTGGACATATGGAATTGTAGGGCTTTCTTGCACATGGAAGTAGATTAAAAATTCAACATAATATACACATAAAATAAGACAAGATTACATGTTGTCAAGAATCACAATTCCGTTGAAGAAAACAAGTACTTCAGAAAGAAGGAGACAAGCCACACGACTAGTAGAGTGCTTAATTCCTCGACAATTAGTATACAGTCAACTCCCAATTATCCGTGGTAATCGCAGGGACGAATGGCACGGATAATGTAAAATCATGGATAATCAGCATGCTCAATTAATCATACAATTTTTTTACATTAATTTGTTTGACTTCGAAACTTTGAATGCTGTTGTATAGCATTTAAAACGTATATTGTGTGTGTGTCCATGCGGAAATGACAGTGAGAGCAGGCAACTGCCTGCAATGTCACACGAACAAGGGCAACCATCCCTTCCTACGAGAACCCTTGTCAAGCTGTCAGCCTTTGTTTAGGTGTGGCGACCTTGTCCCTCCCACCCCTGCTAGTGACCCTTCCCACTTCCTGCTCTTCTTTCTTATCTGTGTTGCATCTGCCGTGACCTTCCTTCCCCCTTCAAACCATGACCTTCCTTCCCCCTTCAAACGGGTATTTGTGAATGACGGGTGTTTTAAAATGTGAGGATAAAAGCCTACAAGGAAAAGTGACACAAAACACTAAATCATCTCAGCTCCACATCTCCCGATACGAATAGTACATGAACATGATTACCTTTCATAAATAACTCTGAATTTACTGTAGTCATTGCATTTAACTAAAAAGATTAGTAAATAACTTTATGCAATATCGCTATATTAAGATATAGGCCAAGTGGTGTAATTTACCAATAAATAATGTTGCGTTCACAAACAAACTGTCATAATTTAACTCTCCCGCAGCACATATTTGGCTGAACCACTCTAACATTGCCTTGCTATAGGCTATTCACTGTAAAGTGAGCACTTTTTAAGGCCCTCCCAACAGACATTAACCGCTAATAAATATATCTTATTGAAGCCTCAGGCGTTAACTTCTGAAAAAGCTGAAATGTATACCCTGTGTTTACTGATCAGATTGCAATGTTAATATCAAAAAACAGCAAGAAGATAGAAATTGGGCGAAAGAAAAATTTTTGAAGGGCCTTAAAAAGTGGTCACTTTACCATGCTATAGTTCCTCGTATGTTGGCGGTTTCATTGTTTTTCTTTTGGACATTCCACTTGAAGAATCTGCATTGCTTGAAAACGCTAGGAGTTTCTTTTCAATGTCATGTATGTCCCATACTGTAGTTTCACCCATGCCATACGTAACCAAAAGTTGCTTCATGGAACTTCCCTCTTTCAGTTTATTTATTACCTATTATTTCTGTTGCAAATGTCAAAAACTACACGCTTTCGTTTCGCAGACATTACTTGACAGAAAATGTGCACAAAAAAACATGAAAACGTACTATAGAAGACTGCCCGCACAAGTAAAATGAAATGACAGTAGGTGCGCGTAGGATGAGCTGACTAGCGGCTGCGGCAACGAGCTGACTGCCGCAGCGACAGGATGGCTAGCTACCGGCCGCTACGTATGAGGTGTTGCCAGCTGAAGCTGCCATCAGACACAAAGGATATATTGTAAGCTTAATGGAAACATAAAGACTATACTCTTCAGCCATGATTACTTTTGAATAGGCCTACTGTATTCCACTAGTTAACATGGACATCTGACACACTTAACTTTGTTCACTAGTATTTACAGGAAAACTTTTAAAAAATATGTATTCGATGTTTAAAATATACCGCGGTTAGGCCGCAAAGCGGATAATCCACCCACGGATAATCGGGAGTTGACTGTATTTGATAATTTCAAATATCAACATTTTTCTTTTGCTTTGCCACAAACTACTCTCTACGAATGTGATAAAAATGGATAGAAAGTAAAACAAAATGCAATTGCCAAAGGAAATGTATAAAATAGGATACCATATATTAGTATCATAGGAGATGGTGGATGGAACAAGATGACCTACAGACACAGTTACAATTCAATGAGTAGAGTGGTGAATTAGGGAAAATCATTATATTTTTTTCTATTTACTTTTGTTAAATTTTAGTTTATCCATCCTTATTTACTACACAATTTTTTTTTTTTTTTTTAACAATCATAAGAATTAACAACACCCAAAAATCTTAAATGTATATGTACGCTAAAATGTTTATTGTTAATTTTCTTCATTAACTTTTGATGTTTCATGCCAGGTAATGATATATTAATCACACAAAATTGTAGAAAATAGCTTTGTTATACAACACGCACTCCACAAAACCAACGTATTTTTATTAGTTAAATTTTTTTTACTCAAATACTTTTTTTGTACTGTAATATACGGCACAATATTTTTGGTTCTGAAAACATTCAAAAATTCAACTCTGCAACAAAACATAAACATAGTCACATACTGACATCCCTTTAAGAACAGTTTACCCTCTTATTTTCATAAACATAATCACTGGCTGGTTTACAAATGAATATGTACTGTTCCAAAGAATTTATCATAAAACAATGTAGTTTATAATTATTATATATAAATATATATATGAAACACCAATAAATTAACAAAAATTTTACGAGATTATTTGAACTTTCAATATGTTTAATAGTAAATGTTATGTAAGACGATTAATAAAGATGCGATATTTATCGCAAAAATACAGAAGTGTTGGTTATATTTCAGCATTGTATCTTCACGTCTGTAAGTTTACTGTGTTAATGGTTGCCAAATATGCAAGAATCTGCCTTCCCATTTGATTTTGCTAGTGATAAAACTGCCACTCTACTAGTGAATTCTCATTATTCGCCTGTGAGTAACTACTATGCATAAAATTATGGCAGCCATTTGTAGAATTACAAAGCAGCTAAGATATTTCGGAAAATATTTTGTTAGAAAAACTTTTCTATACAAAAAAACTACACCCCTATAAATCACACATTATGTGCCATATAAGTGTCACTGAAGCCAGTTAATGCAGCTGACTCTTCACATATAGATATATATGTATAAATAAATTACAATAAGTGTACTTACTTCCGAAGGCTTGTATCTCTGGAGCTGAAACAAACCAACTGCAGTACCTGGGAGTGAAAGGGAAATTTTTCTCCACATGTGAATTTGCAAAAACTAATGATACAACAGTCAAGGAACATGTTTGATTTAATAACTACAGTTTACCCAGTACTGGCATGAGACAGTTCATAATCATAGAAGGCTTCTGCATGAGCATCGCACAGCATGGGTTGAAGTACAAATTCTATATTGGTTATGGGAACTCAAGAGTATATTCAAAAATCAATCATAGAGTTTCGTACAAAAGGGAAGTTGTCAAAGTTGAGTGTCCAAACCATACTGTTAATAACTATCGAAACCATTTACACAAGATCTCAAAAAATTTGTAATTTCCCCTTCCTCTGCGGCACCTGATTGAATCATGGATAGTAACGCTGAAATCTGGTGCCAGAAAAGCAATTCATTGGAAGTGCTGGGAAGTCAACAGAAAATAGAGCTGTTGTTCAATTGAAGCAGTACATTAGAAATGGTCCTTATCATGCATTCGGCTGCCACGAAAACTGCCATGAACAGTAATGCAAATGGAAAGGTACAACTGACAAAAATTTTGTGCCATTAATGAAAGGGTTTGGGATAATGGAAGCTATTCAGAAGGCACTTGTCCAATGGTCATAAAAGCTGACAGGCTCGTCATGAATAAAACTTCAATTCAGGCTAAGTGGTACATCAGTATGGTAGCTAAATTTACAGGTGGGAAAAGAGTAAACTTTGCTAAAAAGAGTCTCTTACTATGCATCCTGCATGGGAACTAGGTTGGAGCACATTAAGGTCCTATCTGGCATCTGAGTCCGTGGAAGAACATATTTGGTCGAAGTCCAGAAAAGCATTTCAAATCTGCTTTAAAAAGAAGAGAAAAATGCAGTTCAGCTCGTTGTCTTCAGTATGAAGAAGGGCCTTCAAAGGAAAGAAGAAGAGTTGAAATGCTGGCCCTGATACGGAGTATGGTCTACAGAGGAAGACATGTTAAGTCCCTAAGGACTGGATAAAAAAATTAAGTTAGTTTTGGAAGATTTGAACAGTGATACAGTAACGTCCCCAAACGATCCGTGAACTAACTTACAGGATCAAATTTTGGTCCTGTGTGTAAACGGAAAGTACACACTTCCTACCATGGCTTAGTGAGGTTAATTTCATATCACATAGAGATAAATTCAAATGCCATACATTTTGAAAGAATGAACAAAAATGTCGCAAAAGAACTGTATTCCAAGGTAAAAAATGTACAAGTAGATAAATGTGGTTTTTTTTGTACAAACACAATACCCGTTTCTCAGAGTGTCTCCAGATGGATTAGTGGGCGAAAACGGATTGCTGGAAATTTAATTTGAACTGGGGACTACGAACTGAAAGAATTAATAGCAAAAATGAAAAATACATGTTTAAAGGAAAAGGATGGAATTCTTAAACTAAAAAGAAATAACAATTACTTTTTCCAGGTACAAAGGCAACTCAATAACTGCAACAAAAAATACTATGACTTTGTTGTTTATGTAAACGACGATTTTTACATTGAATGGATTCGGCTGTACACAGAAATGTGGAAGAACTACATACTTCCAAAATTAGCAGATCCCCTCATTCTGCTATGTTTGAAGGCACGTGAACCCAACTACAGAAAAGAAACTCAAGAAAAACTAATAAAAACAGACTAAAAATAACTTTTATTAAGTCATGTTTAGGTTAAATTTTTTTCTGCATTTGTGTTATTTTAATCACAACTAATATGTCTTACCACTCAGAGTAAATATAGAGTGTAGGTACATATTGATTAAAAGTACATAATTGATTACTGAGTAAATGTCATATGTTATACAAACTTATGGTCTTGTTTTTGTGATTGTCATTTTATTAGTTTTGCTAGGTTAAGAATTACTTAAGACAGTGTACACCTCTACACCGAACAGTTTTGAATTTAAAAAAAAAAAAAAAAGGTATGTAGTGTGTAAATTTATGTTAATTAAAAATACATCTTGTATTGCTATGTAAATATTGAGTAAACAGCAAATTTGTACTTTGTATTTTATTGGTGGTAGTTTACATTAATACTGCTGTTATAACATTGGAAATTATACTGCATTATTGTGTAGATAATTGTACTCGATGGTATAAATATTCAATTCTGTGATGAGTATTTTGGTTTGTATTTACAGACGGTGACTGTCCGAATTGCATTTTTGTCTCTCTTTTTATTATTATAATACGGTGTCATCATTTAATTTTTCACTAATAGTTGAAATGTTTCTCAGAAATTACTACTGAAAATGTTGTGCCTATCAGTGTAAACTTCCTGTAAATAACCAATTCCAATACATTTTTATAATCATGTTTAAATCCCAATAGAAAAAGATTTATATGGCATTTATTAACCATACTACACAATTTTCTAACATATTAATTGCTCATAAATTCAATTGTAATTAAAGTAATTAAAAATTATAGTAGATTCTATCAGAGACATTCGAACAGAGAAACACCTTCAAAAGACATTTTAAGTACAGTTAATGTATGCTAAAGCTTAGAATATTGAACATACTGATAGGAACGAACTATACCAGAAGAGCTGCAAACGCAATGGTAGATACACACGAATGAATAATTCAAGTTACTTTGTGAATCTAACAATTATTGAAAAAGTGGCTTGGCCAGTAATGCTTGCTGCATTAAACTGAAAACTAACTAAATGCCTTATTAATATTTCCAAATATTTTAAATTTAAAACTACAAGAAATGCATAACATATAATTTGTATATTAACATCTGGGACAGTTAGTGCCAGTGGAACAGCGCTGGGTGGAAATGATGAACTAGCTGGCTGACTGCCGGAAGGGCGCGCGCTTACCATGACGTTTCCCCACGACCATCCTGGCTCAAACCAGATCGACTGACTAGTTGATAATGCTGCACCCAGATAGCGAGTCACCCGAGAAGAGCACTCCATATCCACTACTACTGCGCTCTCTACTGGATATCAGCTGCATGAGAAACTCTTGTATTCCGCTAACAATGTACTATTGTAGATTTCTTCTAATGTTCAGGCAGAAAACTTACAATCCAGCAGTTTTTAATAAATTAAAGTTTAAATTACAATTTTATTTAAATACATATGAAATAACAGTGACAACAAACACAGTTTAATTATTTTGGCTAACTGCAATATTTACAATTGTGTTTAACATGTCTATATATTCGCTGCATTATGTACACAGGTCACTACATGTGCAATATATGCAAAGATTGCTAGATTTGTACATTCACCACTGATATGAGTTAAATATATCATGTGAAGTGTTTTATATTAATAAAAGCAAAACCAAGCATAGTGGCGCAGTGGTAACACGCTAGACTCACATTCAGGAGGGCCTGGATTCGATTCCTGGTCTGGCCATCCTGATTTTGGTTTACCATGGTTTCACGAAATCACTCCAGGTGAATGCTGCAATGGGTTCCAAACAAAGGCCATGGCCGATTCCTTCTCAATCCTTCCCCCAATCTCTCTTCCCTGCGCAACTTGCACCATCTCTAATGACCTCGTTATCGAGACATTAAGCCCATTTACCTACCTAATAAAAGTAAAAAAATAACTGATTTATCCAAAAATGAACACTGAGCAGTTATAACAATATTAATAAGTGAAAGGGTGGTTTTCGACGAACCCATATAAGCAGGGTTTACGGTGCTTGACACGTCCAAAACTCTGATATGTAGATTCCATTATGACTTGACGAAGGCCTGGTACAGAGAAGACTGGAGCTCCTATATATGGACACAGACTTGTTCCTCAAACATGTTTGAACACAGGACACTTACAACAAGATGGCTGTGGATGCACAGTTCTTTGCAAAGTTTGACACCAGCGGCTACCCCATAAACCACAAGTGCTACTTGTCTGCCAACAATATGATGGTGGGCAAGTTAAAAAATGAGTGTGATGGGTGGAAGATCATGTCTGAATTCGAGGGGCTACAGGAAAATTGTACATGCACAAATGCAGGGGAAAAAGTCATAAAACGCATCAAAGGAATACAGAAATGTGTGGTAAAGAATAATGATAAAATTGGAAGATTTCATGGATGTTTTCAAAAATCATATGACCATGAGGGTTGAAGGTCCACATAATACACTTGCACCAGCACATCCTCTGTTCAGAGTGTATCAACACGATGGCACTACAGTGGACCGGTGACAAGAGTCAGCAGAATGATGATGGTACACGGATGCTGCCCTATGGCTACAATATTTATGTGTTGTCAGGATTTTCCAGTATGTTGTTTTCTGCATTTGATGGAGTGTAATTTATTTTCCATTTGTCAAGTTTTGTGTATATTTCCCCTGCATTTGGTTGTGTGTGATTTTTCAAACTTTTTTGTATACATCTGTGCATAGGAGGTAAATATAATATAAAATATAAAAATATAAAAATTTATAGGAGTCTTGTTTACCCTGATACCATGAAGGAAAACAATGCACTTTCCTACTTGCTAAATCACTTATTATTCACCATGGTCTATATTACTTTGCAACATGGAAATAATGTGAGAGAAATGCAATAAGCCAATGTAAAATAAACAAAGAGCCCTTTACCTCCAATGCACAGATATTTCCTCTGCTTTTTTGTATATATGTTCTCTACATGAGGGTAATTTTTCTATGTTAAACTGTAGGGTTTTTAACTGAAATTTTATTTTGTGTTTTTTTTTTGTGGCTACAGAAAAATTATTTTTTTACCACAAATTTGTGTCTCAAAAAATGATAACCTGGCTTCTAAAACACCTTTGTATAAATTACATGAGGTTCTGATATAAAATAAACATTTTTGAAATTAAATGAAAAATTCAGAAAAAAAGATTACTTTCTCCAGGGTAACAAGTGCTTGATGTGCGGCCCATATCAAGTCAGGAAGCTGCGGGCATGGTTTAAATATGTACGTGGTAAGTTGAGGAAGTGAAACAACATGAGCAGCATGGGAGATGATCACTGCTGCAACAAAATAAAAGTTTTATAAGAAAATTGAAAAGGAAAAATTTTAAAAAGTTTTTAGGTACCTGCCTAACATTTTTTTGCATGGGTGTAAAAAAAACTATATAATTAATGCCCGAAAAAATTGTTGATATTACATATAAAGCCTGGATGCACAGTTTGTTACTTGACATAGAGAGTGGATAATTCTGACGAGTTTCAGGTGACATACAGCATAGAGGCAGTGGTCAAATGATCGTCTTCTATGGCTAATGTGGTACTGGCATCGTCATTTGTTGCATCTCCTGCAGTTGGTACGCTTTCACCCACTTTACCTTCCACCTCATCTGTCAAGGCACCACCCAGTTCTTTGGCTGCAGCATCAGAGATTCCATTGGGTATGCGATGACAGTGGTATCATCTGGCTTGCAAGGTGAATCAACTTTGCAAATCAAACTTATCGCTGCTGCTACTGCGACAAGACCTTTTTGCTCAAATACATTGCACGCTGCCATGAAATTCATGGTTGTAAGAAGAGCCCCAGCAGAATAAGGACCCTTGTTTCAAGTGTAGGAGTGTCTTTTACTGCTGCAACATTTTCAGCCAAGTACATGAAATCCTGCATGGTTAAAAAGGTGGACTGGTTGATATCTCAGTGCCAGTTCTGCAAAAAAGAGATCCTGCACACCTCATCATTATCCCCTTTTCATAAAATTAAATTTTTAAAGAAAATGAATTTCAAATGAAATAAAATATAATCTATTTAAAAATTATTAAAGAATAATATGTTATAAATAAACTTATTGAAAGATAAATAATGTGAAAAAATAATGATGTTGAAAAAAATTATTATATGTTGAAAATATATAAAAATTAAAAAGGTCACAAATACACAAAATTATCTACTGAAAATAAACATGACCCATTACATACTTTGTGAGTATGGGCCTAATCGCCATTCAGAACAGGTCTAAATTCACTCTTATCAACAGGAAGTGTGTGTGTGCACATGCGCAAAGGCATGGGTGGGTGTGTGTTTTTTCTGGTGGCCTATGGTGAAAATATAAGTTATCAGTTTGCTCTAGTAGCGCTGGTGGAAACATGAGTTATCAGTGCGCTCTGGTGGCTGATACTGGACAAATTAGTTATCTGTACATTCTAGTGGGGGTAGACAGAACCTGACTAATCATTTGAGCTATTGGTTGGAGGGGGATTGAGCAAATACAAATCATGCACCACTGAAAATTGGTGGGGCATGACATATTAACCAATGAGATGTTGGAGGGAGTGGAGAGGAATATGAATAGTCAGCCAATAAAAACTGGAAGGTTTGGTGTTGGGTGTGTCAGAGTCTACTGGTTTTCACTCTGGAACTCTCAAGACCTCACCAAAACTCTTTCCTCTTCATTCTGGAGGGTTATGTGTTCCATCATCAAACCCTGGACTCCCTGCATGAAGCCTTTTAAAGTCTTTTATTCAAAATTATTTAAAGTTTGCAAAAAATAATTTTAATTTTTAAATTTTTTAACTTTTTTTGGAAATTTTTCAACATATTTTGGGGATTTTTTAGAGGATTTTTGTAATTTTTTGGAATTACATGTCATCCAAGGTCACAACGTCAAGGTTGACGACATCGGGTGAGACACGAGATGAACAATGACACAAATACTTACTGGTAATATGGGCGCCAGTGAAGCTTCCCAATCACCACACTATTGAGACTCAGGGTTCTCTGGGATGTTGTGGGCTCTGTGTGTCCGTCTCACCCATGCGTACTTACAAACATGTAGGCAACACTAACATTTTACTAAACATCACTTTGAAATACACTTAATAAAATATATGTGGCCAGGACACTTTCACTACTGAATAAAAGAGGTAAGTTCACTGTAGACTTATTTTTATTTTTATTATGCGTACACATCAACGTGCCAATGAAATTATGATACTCCTTGACATGACTATCCAATTCCACTTGGGTGTTCCCCAGCCTGCAATTAATCTAGAGCACACCTAGATTGATGATCTCTCTGAGGTGCGTGAAAGCACAGTCTTCACAAGGGAAGAGGGCCGACTGCCGCTAGGGTGGACTGAAGGTTTTTCCCTGAAGACAGGACACAGTGAATTACAAATGAAACCCTTAATGAAAACATTAACAAGTGTGATTACTCTGCATCACTAATGCAAACTCATTGGGGCTCGCCCTCTAGCACATGGGTTATGTGGTGACGACCTAACAGAGCCGGCTAGGACAGGAATAATTGCACTGTACACAAATCACAAAATTACATAAACCCTCAAAAGATACATGAAACAAGATGGGACACGAGATGAGTATCCACAATAAACACACACATGTGTGAAAACAAGTTTATACGGCACGGATGCCGAGGGTTAAGTTCATAGAGGACCACGTGGTGCAGGTGGAATTGCAATATTTATTTGTGAAAACTGCAAATTAAATTCCAACAAAATATGATTCTAAGCGAGAAAATTATTCTCTTTACGATTTAAGTGATCACAGGCTTGTGGACATGCCTGATGGCGGTAAAATCAAACATTAACATGACAGCGTGGTCAAGTACAAAAAGCATCAATTTACGTGAAATTACACTGAACCCTGACAAAATTGATCATAGAACCCTGAATAAAACATTGCACATAAGATTTTACATAAATAAGCTCTCAAAATGCAATGATGGAGTACACAAATGCTTGGTGTCGGTCAGCCACGTGGTTATATATGTTGCCGTAAACTATTCAAACATGAAAAATACCCTCAAATATATACATAAAAACAAAACCCTTAATATTTTGCATAGCAGTAATGCAGAAATGACAATGAAACACAACTAACATAGGTGGATGGTGCTTGATTCAAGTTTCGTGGGTCGCATGACCTCTCCAACATCTTTCTCCTCCTTTTCCTCAATTCAGTTAAAAACACCCCAAGGGCGAAATAATTTAGTAAAGCAGAAGCATAATGCTGGGGAATTGTCTGGCAAAAACGTACGCAAGCAAAGGTTTACCGGTAAACAAAATTGACTATGGAAACCTACATCAGTGAACAAAAGTTGAAGTGCGTACATGACAGTGTCTTACCTTGCCAGCTCTCCTCGACAGACTGTCCAGAGGCAAGCATCTCACGGACCTACCATGGCCGCCTACAGAGTTCACATAAGCAGAAGTGCTATGCACGCCGAGTAAAATCTTTTATTAGTGAAAATAAAATGGCATAAATTAAATTAAATATTGTTTAACATTTTTATACTTTTCTTATGAAATTTTCATATTATTTCAGTGTCTCTTTATGACGGCGTTCACGCCGGAATATTAGTGCTCTTAATCTCGGTGCTGCGGGCACTTTGAATTTCATAACCAAACAATTTTAAAATAGCAACAAAAACTTTAAAACATTTTAAGACATATTAAACCCTGCAAATACAAATATAAAGTACATTTTCTGAAAAATTATGTTTATGTGAAAGTTCAAAATTATTGGCCTCTTTGCGCACGAGCAAGACAAGTGACATGTGCGTGGTGAACGCTGTCATGGCTCTAGCACCGCTGGCTGTTAGCCGGCATCAAGGTTATGGACACAAGGCCAAGGTAACCTAGATCCAATATGGCAGCCACGTTACATCACAAAATTGCTGTCGGTCAGCGCCTGTACTGGATGCCATTGACCCAGACTCTGGTATATGATTCTACCCTAAATGAATAGTATAACTGTTATAGGTTATTATTTAAAATTGTTTTATTTTATTATGGTCAAGTTATATTACGATGGCTCTGTTTATTTTATTGCAGGTTATTGGGTTTGGGGGAAGGGGGAGGCTTTATTTTAAAGTATTACATGAGGCAGCATTGTTTTGCAGCTTTTCTTATGAGACATATTTTGAATTACATATTGTTTTGATGGAACAGTGGAATATTTTACTAGTGCAAAAGTAACATTCAAATGATCAGAGCCTAGAAAGTTTTAGCTTCACCAAAAAGAACAAAATGTGGTAAATATAATGTTTTTCTTACATTGTGCATTCAAATATCTGTTAAGTCATATCAGGCCTGCTGGCCAGCCTTGAGTAGGCCTCTAACCACTAGGCACATCGCTTCATGGCATGAGGGGAGTCAGGATATCTATAAGTTCCAGGACATAAATATTTTCACCACAACTAGGGAGCAGCAGTATGTCTGGGCGGATGATCACACAACCTTAGGATAAGTGCAACACCATCGTGTCACTGCTGGCCTGCGATGACTGCAGTCTTAGTTGGGTAAATCCATTCTTTCTTACCACCTAAATTTTTCATTCATGTTTATCCACCTAAGTATAACATTGCCACTCAACACTCTATACCCCATCAAAAGCTGACCTTCTGTGTGGTGTACTCCTTCCATAATTTTTCCTGCAAAATTCTGGTGAAAATTTTAAAATTTTATGTTCCATTCTAAAATTACTAGCATTCCTTTTCCCTTCTGACCTTCCTTTTTCCTCTGACTGTGTAAGATTGTGCAGCAGGAATGGCGTGAACGTGGGACGTTGCAAATTATTCCAAAAGGACGTCCAGATGATGCTACAGCACATGGGTAAAAGCGTGCCAACAACATTCCAGGCAAGCCGCTGCAGGGTTGCCACCTTTATTACATTCGAAAATTCACTGACATTAACCTGATTTCCATTAAAAAAAAAAAAAATCTTTTTTCCCTGACCTTTTTCTAACATTTTTTTCTTTCTGTAAAGATTGGCGCCTTTGCATTATAACACACTTTTACATCAAAATACTTCTCTGATCTTACAGAATTGCTCACTACATAGATTGCAAAGAAAAATGCCTATACATTTAGTCCACATTCATTAAAACCATTTTATATGATTCTGGCAGCAGTGCACAATTGATGAAATAACTGTGAAATATATCATGCATATCACCGAATTCCCTGAAATTCCCTGACATTTCCCTGTTTTTCAGGTTTTCCAGACCTGTGGCAACCCTGCACTGTCAACAGCGCAGATCACGAGCTGCAGTGTGACCATTTGGGAGCAGCGCAACATCGTTGGCATCACCACACCACCACCCCTCATCACCTTGGGGAAGCAGCAGTCAGAGAATGGGTGCACGTGCACTCACCCCTCCCCTCACTGCCGCTACTCATCCGCTAGAGAAGTATTGATTGCCACTGTGGACTGCGCTACACCTGCATGTACATCCCTCTGCCACCGACCGGTATACCCCTCCAATGGGCGTAGGGAGGACTACTGCATTAGGAGAAGGCAGTGACCCTCAACAACTGTTTCCGCTGCTGCACTATGACTTGTGTACATCAAGTACATCAAGGCATTCTGGCACCTCTGTGCTTGCAATACTTGTGCCTCTTTCCACAGGCCGTAATAGCCAAGTATGAGCTGAGTGCACACTACTGCCGATGCCAACAAACAGCTGTGACAAGAACACCCACAATGCAAAAAAAAAATCAAAAACTGGATACAATTCTTGGATACAATTCTTTCTGCTCACAATGATGGGTTGTTCTGCACCAAACTGTGCAAAGAGCACTGCTGCTCTGCTGCTCATTTTCAGATGTTTAAATTTCCTTTGATGAAATGTTCAGTTTGGTTGCATAATTGCAGATGACATACATGGAAACCATCTATGTCAATGCTTTGTGAAGTAAGTTACTGTGTAATTATAGTGAAAGTTGCAAATGTATAGTGTGCTGGTATCTAAAACTTATTCGTTATACTTAAACTCTTGAAAACTTGACAATGACTGCAGAGATACTTAATATTATATGGCATGTATGATTTTTGAAATACATGGGAGATGAAGTGGTGTATGACCGTCCTGCCAAGGGTTGTGGGTTCAAACCTTGCCACTGTCAACTTTTTTTTTATTATATTAACTTTTGACATTCAAATAAACAATTCAGTAATATTATGCATTTTTTTTATAAAAAAAAACATAAAACATTTTAATTATTAATATGTACTATTTTGTGTAAGCACTCAAATCAGCAAGGTGCCTCAAGTGGTATTTATTCCCTCAGCCTTTAAGATAGAAGAAGAGTGGCTTATAATGGAGCACTGCACCCAACTGTACAATACACAGAATTCATTAGAAAATAATTACAGTCGCTACCACAATTGACAAAAATGTACAATTTATGTTTTGTATGAAAGAAGAAAGTACATATTTTGTAACAACGAAAAACATTTTTTTTAGAATTTATTTGTTTAAATATTCTTAACAATTTTAGTAGTCAAAGTCAATTTCTAGTCAAAATTTAAATGTATTATTATTTTTCAGGATTAATAAAGTACGATTTGCAAACCTCCCCTTCATCAAGCATGACAATCATAATAATTATTCTAATGGCATGTAATGAAAATGAACAATAATATTTACAAAAATTTTTATAGATAATTAATTTCAGCCACTAAAGTTATATTTTTATAACATAAATGGATGTCCATAAAATCAATTATAAAAATATTTCTTAACGTTAATATGCTAATACACACGCATATGCTAATACACACAATCAGAGTATGATGCTCTTGCTTGTGTGAAGAACTTGGGGGGGGGGGGGGGGAGAGGTATTAGCAAAATATGCCATTTAAAGCATCCATTATGTAAATATGTTATTTTTTTAATTAAAAATAGACTAATTAAACATTCTTTTTAAATAATTTAAATAAGTCAAATCTAGCAAAATATTTTACAGCATCACAAAGTATGTACTTTCTTCTTTCACATGCGACCTAAATTGTACTGTCTGCCAATTTTGGTAATACATGTAAAACATTTTTAAAAATCTCTGGTGCAATGCTCTATTGGAAACTTCTTTATTTTTACCTTAACTATATGTAAGGATAAAAACTAAGTTAATTAATTTATTTATACTTTTTACATAAATATATTTCATTAATTTGTTGTTCTATGTGTTACATGCAATAGAGCCTGTCAAAATAATATTAATTAATTAATTTCAGTATAAATATGAGAGGAAACAAGGAAAACAAATAACATATACATAGCAGAGCACAAATACAAAAAAACATATAAAAATTATTAGACTTAGTATAAGCCATTGTGAAATCAAATACATTTTGACAAATGCAACAGTTTGATAATTAGGCAAAAAATAACATGAAATAACGAGGTAGATACATTTAATACAAATAAGGACTCCAGTACTTAAAATGTTGTGTATCCAGAACTATGGGGCAGATAATTTATTAACACTATAAAATGAGTTAATGACAATTGACAAAGAACTCAAAAAGTTTTTTTTTTACGTTAAACAATCTTATATGAGCATTGTTGATCAATTTTGTTAGTTTTTCTTTATTTCCTAAATGATAATAATAATTTTAGTTTGTAAGCCTATATGTATGATGTTCATGGTTATGTTTTGTATAGACTTAAGTAAATACATGGCATGGTGAGCATGCAAGCAGATTCAACATTAATTTTTTGAGGTTATCTTTGAAGAAAATCAACAGTGGGAACAAAACTCGCTTAAATTGGTTTTCCATAAAAAGTTTTTTTTTTTATGTACAGAATATGTGTGGCCATTATTATGTAATATCATTTTACTGTGATAAATAATTTCTGATTGCTAAGTGACAATCTAAATAAGGATCAGAATAAAAGTATCAAATAATGGCATTTCTTCTTAGGGTTTTTAAGGAGATCTCATTAGCTGCAGAATCCATAGAGAAAAGATGGTAGATTGGCTTGATCAAGGTTGCTTGTCAATATAATTCATGGCTTATATAAGATGGATTGCCAGGAACTGTGAATTTTTGTAGCGACCTCCCATTCTATATAAATGAATGAGGGAGAATTTAAATTTAAATGCCAGCTTATAATAAGATAAGAACTAAATAGATTAATTTAAAAGTAAACAAGCTGTCTGGTTCATTTGTTTAAAAAACCTTAGAACGAAAAGCTGCGCTATTAGATGTGTACTGAAATGGTTGCCAGAAAAACCTAAAATTGCATACCAGTATCCCCAGTTTTATACTACACTAAAATCACTGCCTCCCCACTGTTCACAATGCCTGCGGCAATGGTCCACATAGGCATGCCCTTCCTGTGGTGACATCCCCATGTCCAAAGCCACTGTGGGTCACCCATACAAGAGATGCAACCAAACAAGATACAGCAACAGCATCCAGGAGTGGTACGACATGCGGCCAAGATGACACAAGCCTATCACCTTCTCTTGCTGTGCACAGGAAGCGCAAGTCCCACAGTTTGTCTCTACAGGAGGTGGGCAGGGGGAGGGGCATTTGCCGCAGGAAAATGTCCTGCCCTTCAGACTGTCTATCATGCCAAGTGCAACCACCCACTACAAGCCAGGCAAGTCAGTGTAGTGTTCAGTGTGCCTTCCACTTCTCCTGGCATGTTGGACCCATCTGGTGAGGTGGTATGGAAATATTGTTCACAAACTGTGAGAAAAGTATGAAAATGTTTTACAGCAGTTTTTACAAAGTGCTATATAAAAATTAATATAATCATAGTTAAATAAACCAAAGGGTATGTATTTCACACGAGAGATGACTATAGCAAGCCTGTATTCATTTTTTTATTAATCGTATACTTCTGCTTATGATTTGAATTTCACTTTGTACTTCACTGTTTGTATAACCAATAATTTCACTGCAATAGTTTGATTATCAGGAAACTTTTATTTTCAGTGCACAAATAAGTTGCCTCGCATTCCCTGGGAATAGCATTAACTACAGAAACATAAATTTCCTCTTTAATTCCACATGTGTGTGGCTTGTGAGCCTTTACTTAAAACTGCACACCTTATCAAGTGGGCTTAGACCTTGGAACAGCATAACTTACGTAATTCTTGGTTTTTTGGGAGAGTAGTTCAACGTTTTTGCAGAAAATAAACTAATGTTGGCAATAGTAGTGTATTATTTCATGTACAGTCTACCAGCATTTAGGAGCATGATACCACAGTAACCCAGGAACTATAGTGTAATGAACCTGTTATCTCAAGTTCTTTCTTAATTTCTTTTTAAGTATGTGCATTCAACTGTCTGTTCAGTCATATCAATTGTGTAGGCCAGCATTGAAGAGAGCTACAACCACTATGCACATGGATTAATGGCATGATGGAGCCAGGTTACTCATTAATTTCCAGGTGGTAAGAATTTTCACAAGGGAGCAGCAGCACGTCTGGGCAGACGGCCATACAACCCTGGGATAAGTGCAATACCATCATGTCACCACCAGCCAGAGATGACTAGCACCTGAGTCAGGTAAATCCATCCTTTCTAACCACCTTCATTTTCCCATCATGTTTTATTGCTTCTCAACCGAAATTTGTCCCAGCCTCTCAACATTCTAAACCCTGTCATAATATTAAATAACACTATAATAGAATACATAGGATGTATTAAGTGGTCAGCAAAAACTCAATTTTCTACCAGTCACAGACACCAAAGAAGCAGGATCAAAGACTAAGTTGAATAGCAGTTGACAATGGTATCATATCACACTTGTGACTCTAAGAGGGTCCACTGGGTGACATGTGCCAGGAAAATTCATCATAACGTACATTGAAATATACTTTTCATATATCCTTAACCCTGCATTTCTTCTTCATTAAACTACCTAAAAAAAATATTGCAATAATTCCATGACCTTGATAAGTTTCTTGGGACGTGTAATGCATCAATACGTATATACTTTTATCAGTGTGTATATGCATAAAGAAAACTGTTTATAATAGTAACAAGAAAAAATAACAGAATGATTTACCACCCATAGAAAAATAAATAAATGTCTATCTATAGGGGTAGGAATAACAACACCCAATGGGGTAAACGGGAGCACCCTGCAAAATTTCACTGCCTTTTATAGATAAAGCCAAGGTAATATGTAGTCGGAGGACAGTCCACAACCACTATTGAAAAATTATATAAAACCTTATTTGCAGTAACACTTAAATAAAAATGTTATTTTCATTTTAACTAAATGCTAATGCTATTAATTAACCAGCAGGTACCACAAAAGGGACTGGTAAACTATTTCTAAGCATGAAAAGTATCTAACATAGCTGATGCAAACATCGAAACTCTAGACACACACAATAAGTGAATTATATAGAGTAACAATGAATATGGTGAACTGAGATGAGATTTTAATGTTTTAAAATAATAAAATTAACAAGCTTATTTTCAAAATAATTACTTTTTCCTATTTAAACATTTCTAGGTGTAGGCCAGACGCCCAGATATATGTACTGTTACTGTTACCACTTCTGGTAACATTACTGCTTCCTGGCCCACAACATTAGCACTGGGCTCAATTCCTTTCCCATATGATCAGTTGTACGGTAATGCTTCACGTTGCTTTTGCAATTTAAAAATATAATAATAAAGAGAACAAAGAAACACTGTGTCTTTAGATAAGTGTACGCTTTTCTCCTGGGAACAGAAAAATATGTTGATGATTCCCTGACCTTCACAGTGACCAATATTTGATATCACAATTCAATTCTCAACTTGTATTTTGCCTACTTCTATTTACTGTCAGTTGCACGTTATGTGTAACCAGACCACAGTTACTAGGAAAAGTTTGTCATCCCTACAGGCTGTGACACAGACAGTACTTCTACTGATGCAACGTCCTACATAGAGGAGTAATGCCACAGAGACCCTAATTACCCTCAGAAAACTAAATGCTTACTGGGGATTAATGAGTTGGCACCCTGGCAACATCCTGCATTTTTTATCTCCTGACTTTTCTAGCCTGCCCAGTACCAATGAATCTCAGATGTGGCATGTGCCCAACAAAACTTCTGCTCATAATGCATTAATGCCTTTGTCTCATGAAATAATACTTATTTAACAAACATTCTGCCTTCTGTCTATTAAAAGTATAACTTCAAAAAAAATCCCTGAAGTTTTACTTTTATTTTTACAGCATGAATCTGAAACTGTTATTTAAATAGTTGAACGTTTCCATTTCGTAATGCACTTACATGCATGTAAATTGTATTTTACATGTAGTATCTTTTGGAAACCATACTTTCAAAACTGAGTAGGGTGGCGCAGTGATAATTCACTGGACTCGCATTCGGGATGACCCAGGTTCAATTTCCGGTCTGGCCATCCTGATTTCTGCTTTCCATGGTTTCCCAAATTCACTCCAGGTGAATGCTGGGATGGGTCCTTAACAAAGGCAATGGCAGATTCCTTCCCCAATCCCTCTTCCCTGTGCAACTTGCACTGTCTCTAATGACCTCGCTGTCGACAAGATGTTACGCCCAACTACCTACCTATACTTTCAAAAGAAATTATATTATGTTGTGAAAATTATATTATAAATAATTTCTGTTAAACTGTGAACATTATCATGATACCCACTTTTTTTATAAAGATTTATACTAACAATATCATAATTTTTAAAACAATATGAAACCTTATATTACAGTAATTCAATTATAATTTACTTTTGTTTCTCAATTAGGTATGACAATTTTGTAGTCTATGACAATTTATATACAATTTAATGTTTCTTTCTTTTGTGTATTAATTGTCTTAGATGATATGTACAGTCATGTTGGAGACCAAATAGTGCTGACAACTAGCATGTATGCAAAATTTTTGTTCCATTTTATTTTGAAGCGATAGATTTACCTATGAGGGTTTACCTAAAAAGAAGTTATGTTACCACATACTATTTTCACAAGAGTATATCATTTCTATACGATACAATTAAATATTTAAGTGAAAAGGTGTTTTTTATGTCAGCATTAAAAAAAAAGAGATTCAATTATCAGTATACTTACAGCTTCAGTCCCTTCTGCTACAGTTGCAGAGTATGGAGCATTCAAAAAAATAGGAGGTTGATCCTGGATATCCTTAACCTCAATTGCAACATTGGCTGTAGCTGTCAAACGCTTTCCTGGGTCCAGAGCCATGTCCACAGCTGTAAGTACCAAATTATGAGCAGAGTACTGCTCATAGTCAACTGTCTTGGCAAGTGTAATTACTCCAACAAATTTCCCTTCACCAACCTGAGATAAAAATTGTATTATACAGTCAATAATCAAGAAGCACATAGTTATGCATTAAACAGTTTATACTACTCTGAGAATTCATATTTGTCTTATCTAACATCTGCCATTAGTTTATATTTACAAACAAAAATCCACCATAACACTATTCAACTAATCAAAAAATATTAAATTTTCCCTAGTTGCAAAATGCAATTATGCTAAAAAAAATTATGTATAAAAAATATTACAATAATATTTGGCAAATTTTTTGCATGTCCAATAATGAGTTTTATACTAATATTATAGTCTATAAGTTGCTTCAAGTTACAATTTAATATTTTTAGACCTTTTTAAACATAATAATATGTATAATTCTTAGCTCAGATTAATTTACAAAAATTCAAAAGAGAAATAATTTTTAACATTTAAGTATTGCTTTCCAGTCATTATATTGGGTTGAGCTGAGAGCTTTTCGCAGGCCCTTAGCAGCGAAGTATTGAGCACCAGTGAGGACCAAGTGAGGTGAAGATGGAGAATCAGTGGAATTCAAGGGCAGGAGAAATGGGAGTGCCTCAACAATATCCACATGCCAACAGCAACGTTTACCAAATTATCCACATGTGAAAATCCAGCCGGTTTATCCTGGTGGAAGGCATGTAGTCCTGGCTACTACACCACTGTGGCCCCTTCATTATATTACAACATTATTTTTAAAATACCTGTTTTTCTTCCTCAAACTGTTGTCACAATGTAGGAACCATGTTACTGTCCGTAAAGTCTTGGCACATACCAGTGTTCAATAATCCATTAGTTAAAATTAATGGCCTGAACCCAAACCAAGAAAAACTGCCCCAGACCATTACATTGCCACCATCAAATTTTATTGTTGACATAACACACTCAGATAAATCCTTTTCACTAGGCATCTACTAGGTTCACAAACATCTGAGCGTCAGATAAAGTGCAGTGAGTAAATAATCATTACTTCAGACAATCTTCCATGTCTCCGCAGTACAATAAAGGTATTTTTCACCCCACCCCAAAAAATACTGGTCACTTACTTCTGATCAGTGACTTCCTGGCGGTGGCACTACTATGAAAAACAAGTACTAAAACATCCTGGCAAAGTGTCTTATCACTAGCCCCTGTACCTAAGCCGTAACAGAAGTCCTCTCGAACTAATATCCGACCTGTGCAGGGAAGTAGTAGATGCGTATACAAGGTGCGCATTATTGCTCGCACAATAAGAGAAATGTGCAATGCTAAATGTTGAGCAGTGGTGTGAAGTAGACAGCAAATTAGAAACTTGCTCTCTGCAGGATAAAAATACGTGGATGCGTGTACCACCAGAACTACGGGAGCCGAACAAACAATCCGAACTACGGGAGCCGAACAAACAATCCGAACTATGGGAGCCGAACAAACAATCCACAACATCAGGGAACATATCTTCTGGCCTGGACTGACGCGCTGAACATGAAAATATGTACAACAGTGCGAAAAATGTACCAAGTTTAAATAGCGCAAAACCAAAGGTGTGCAGCAGCAGCAGCCACCACTATTACCTAATCAGCCATTTGAGACCGTCAGCCTTGACCTGATAAGGCAATATCCCAAATTCGCAGGCGGAAAATGCTGTTATTTAGTGGTGATGGGTAATTTCTCCTGCTGAATTAAAGCTTATAAGGTGAGCAGTGCGCGAATTGGCAACATAGAAAAAGCATTGCAGGGTGAGTTTTTCTCACTTTGGGGCTATCCTAGGGATTGTTAACTGACAACGGAACCCAGTTCAGTGGGAGAAAGTGGAGAGAATTATGCACCCAGTGGGGGGGGGGGGGGGGGAGACATTTGAAAACAGTGGTATACCATTCCCGCATGAACCCCGCGGAGTTCCGCAATCAGGAGCTCAAGATGGAGCTGCAGCTCTGTGTGGGGGAGCACCACAAATGCCTGGGCGGAACATCTGCCACTCACACTTTTCACTCTCCACCGGCCTGTTAACGCCGCCTCTGGATGGTCCCAGCCAACGTCCTCTTGGGCCGGAATATCCGCCTACCGGAAGAAAGTGACTGCCCCAACGCAAGGGAAAGTAGTGGGACTGATAGCAGTGGAGCAAGGAGAGAGAGACATCAATGTTGACAGCAGGAACACAGCGAAGACAGGAAATGTACGCAGCACAATGGGTGCCGAAAATAACCCAACCCCCACCAGCGCTTAAACCAGGTCAGCAAGTGTACTTTGCGTGTGCATCCACAGTTGGCCACTCGGTACAATTTCTGCGCGGGTCTCGTGCCAAAGTGGAGTGGGACACGAAAGGTGGTCAAGAACTTTGGCCCGACAGCCTGTCTGGTCCGAGTGGGAAGAAAGATCATCCGGACCCACTGTGACCATATCCAGCTGTTGTTGGGAGTTATTCCAGTGAAGCTGGTCCTGGAGCCCCAATGACCCACGACGGCAATCCACCTGCAGAGCTCAGCGAGCAAGATGCAAAGAGGAGGGTGATCCAGTACTTCCCTCGGAAGAGTCCCCAATGAAGACCGAAACATCGCCGATGCCGTACATGACGGTGCCCTGTAGGGGTCAAGACGTGAGTCTTAAGTTGATGAGTGATATAGTACCAGAAAGCAGCATTGACTCATCATCAGCAAGTGAAAAGCAGGGAGATCAGCAAACAAGGGAAAAGCAGGTAGATCTGCAAGCAACTGAAGAGCAGGGAGATCAGCAAGCAACGGGAACTGTACCTCAAGTGACCCACGGCGACGACATAACCATCAAGTGGCAGGAGGCAGTTGGAGGAGAGGAAGGTGCCACTGCAGATCCCCCAGGAGAGCCATTAGTGGGTTCCCAAGATCCGTCACTGGCGCACTGGCATCAGGAGGGGCAAGTCCAATGACCAGCTCCACAGTGCTCGACGCTGCGGCACCGGGGAGCACTGCCATGCAAGTACCTGCATTGCAACCAATGCCAGCACTTCTGGGAGGGACCCCGTCAACCGATGCTATGACGCCCACCATTGTGGCACCTAAGTTGGAGGAAGAGGCCAGCAACAGCGGGCTGCATGCAGGTTGCTCCCGGAGGCAGCACGAATACGACCACGAGAGGAGGAGCATGAGCAGCAGCAGCGATGGTGACAGCGAGGGCAGTGAGTTGGCCAACTGACTGCCCTCGCTGTCACCATCGCTGATCAGGATAGTAGCCACCGATCTGCACGACGTGCGAGGATGCCGCAGCGTCCCGCATTCAACAGGATTGCAGGCAATAGCAGCTGTTTCAGCAGCATGGGGGGCAGAAGAAGAGCCCTTATGCGCTACATCAACATCAACGGGGGAGGTGCAAGTGTCTGCTGCACCTGATGTGTGCAGTTGCAAAAGGTCTTGCGGGGAGGGGGCGTTTGATGCCAACCACATACTCCTCCTTATAGTCCAATTGCCCACCATACACCTTTGTTCACCGCTTCCTATAGTGCAGCACACATCTAGGCTCTACGAGTGACAAGCCTAGCGCACTGATGTAGAGTGAGTGCAGTGCAAGTAGTGCAGCATATGGCCGGTGCGACCATGGGCTCTGCAATGCGGAATGATATGCGGGGCAGAAAAAGGGCTTAAGATGGTAACAAGGGCTTCATGGCAGACACCATTTGATTCCTAATCACGTGAACATGAGAGACATTCTAAAAGGCAACCACTTAGTATGTTAATTCTTTTAAACTGTTTCTCTGTTCATGTTTGTTTTGCTTCATCTCATGTGTTTCATGTTCACCTCACCCCACATCTCTTTGCAAGTGTTCATGTGTATTATTTTTAAAGCTGGATATTTTATATGTTGTTAGATTGCAAGTGTAGAGTGTTTTAAAGTGTTCATACGCAAAGTAGATCATGAAGTAGTCGCACGTGACACGCCTGCCTGCCAACGCCGATCAGTACGTCACGCTGGCAAGTTAGTCTTCGCTCAGCATCTAGAGG
Organism: Dryococelus australis; assembly: GCA_029891345.1. Classification (NCBI taxonomy): domain Eukaryota; kingdom Metazoa; phylum Arthropoda; class Insecta; order Phasmatodea; family Phasmatidae; genus Dryococelus; species Dryococelus australis. The sequence goes on from CM057009.1 coordinate 244,838,958, forward strand.
AGTTGGTTCCATGTTACCGCATCTCATGTTGCCATGCCTGAGCGGCACTCAAGCTTTGTTTTAATAACCATTTTAGTTGGTAATAGTTAAGTCATTTTGGGACCTTGTTTTGTTTAGCCATCCAGGACACCGCCCCTCACCTTCCCCAGTGCTTGAATCGCCTGAAAAGCATACATTTTTCATTTATTCAGTTCACTGCCTTCGCACCTTTTTAGAGTGCTTACCCTCTTCTGCAGGTTAAGCCCGACAGCAATATGAAGTTACTCACAGAGAAATGCTGTAGTGAAATACCACAATGATTGAATTCACATATCTTTATTCTGGTTTACCTTCTGGCACTTATGGGCATGAGGCCTCACCTTTTCGCATCAAGTTTATCCAGTATTCATACAAGTGCGTTTTGTGACTTAAAGTGTTCTAAATATGTTTTGCATTGTTTATTGTCATGGTTTGGGACATGTGCTAAGCCTGAATAGGCCACGACGCAACACGCACGTAAGTTATTAAACTCATTCAGGCTTCAACGAATAGAAATTGCATAATCTGCAGGAAATTAATTTCCATTTGCACTAACCAATTTCCAAATTAATTTCAACTGACTTTGGGAACTTTCATCAATAGTTACTTGTTGCTGTAACAAAAAACTGTAATTAATAACAATAACCCTGCCAAAGACAATAAGCAGAATTAGAAAATTACATAGGTAAAAAATAGAAAAAAATATGGTCTGATACATCGTTTTTAAAAAAAATTTATGGCATTGAATTTAAAGATTTCCAGCTTTTCTTATTTCATGAACAAAATTGAAACTCTTTCCAGTGGTAATATAGTTATTAATTGTTTTTACAAGGTAGTTTTCTTCCTTAGCTTAACTTACGTTGCTTCCTTAGACTTGATATTAAGTGTAAATATTTCTCCACCTACTACTAAATATGAAATATTATAAATAGTACAAAGTTATTTGAAATGCTTGTCAAATGTTATTTTAATTTAAGCAATGGCACATTTTCTTTACCTTTATCAACTTGCCTAACAAGCTGTCGATCACCACACTTAAAGTAACTGTTACTACCTTCTCTAAAAAAATTTCCTAAATCTAACACAGTTCTTTTTTGAGCTGCGTAATAAATTGTTTCAAGGGTCCTTAATTTATTCAAGTGGAAAACATTTTATGTGTACCTGTGCTCACCAAAAGACTCCTCATTGATTCAGTTCTTAATCTTTCTTGTTTACAACAACCACAAATATACTAAAATATTTTTGAAATAACAAAAAAGTAATTCAGCAACAAACAACCATATATCCCAGCAGACTGAAGCTACAAAGTAAGCTGCAACCCATGCTAGCAAAATATATAAACAATAATTAACATCTTCATGACTGCATCTATCACCAACCACTGAAGTACGCAGTTTCAGTGAAACAAAATTTATGTGTTTCTGATTTTAGTTTATTCTTGAGATCTACTAAAGACTATACAGCAAGTCTCAAGATAGAAATATATATAAGTTAATAAGAACAATCTGTATAATACATCAGTCTTATGGTGTGAAGTACAGAAAATGTTTATTAATATAACATCTGCAAAACACAGGTAAGTTACTAAGTAACCAATATTTATTATATATATATATTTTTTCCTATAACTATGTGGATTTCCATGTATCAGTCATGAGGAATATGATTTGAAAAATATTTTTAATTAATTTATTACCTTCTCTGTTTTAACATCAAATATTGAACAGGAATCATCATCCTCCATTTGAGTAGCACAACTTAACACCACATCTGCATTAACACCACCATCTGCATCTGTTATTGACACATTTGAAAACAGAACTGTTCCAACATTCTCTGTTTCTTCAACAGCAAAAGCGTATGGACGGTTATGAAACACAGGTGGATTGTCATTTACATCTAACACTGAAATTTCTCTTCTTAGTGATACTGTGTTTGGTTCTGAGCCATCAATGCCTTCATCTGGAAAAACAAACAATTATACAATTAATCTTAGTTGAAATTTGTAACACAGTAATAGGTTTGAAGAAATTTTATAACATTAAGAAGACATCATCTTAATATGTATAAATATGCAAGATAAACACAATTTACCACACTGATATTATCTTAATTGATATACAAGGATTTCTAATGCAAAGTAACACTCACAATAAGAGATGAACCGAGGCACAACTTACTTGGCTTGAATTGGGATACTTTACCAAAGACTTGGAAAAAATAAATAAATATAAAAAAACATGGTTCACCACTGTGAACCTGAAGTTGTAAACAAATGTGGATATAATAACAATGACTTAAGAACTATCTGTTTGTAAATTATTTTAGGCATTGTCTTAGTGCTCATGGCAGTCTGGAAATGTACAGAATTGAAAAAACACAAAATTGAGAGTGTGTCTGCAACTTGATAATCCCAACCACCTATTTAAAAATTGGTTGCTTTTTTCCTTTTCCTTTTTTTTTTTTTTATTTTTTTATTTTTTTTATTTTACCTAACCTGCTGTAAATCGGAACAGGACCAGAATTTGACTATAGATAGTATCACTGTACAACCATCAGTTTACTACACATACAATACTGGTAGCAAAATGAAACATGTTTTCACCAACAACTGGAGCCGGTTCAGCAAATACAAAGTGAGATTTTCCTTGATGAAATAAGAATTAAAATCCTGATAAAATTTGTTTCATGTATATTTATGGATAGAATGGATTTTACCAAACAAAGGTGACAAAAATGAAAGTAAATAATCATGAAGGTTGTTAACAGTTGGCAACATATACAAGAAGTGAAACAGCTTACTAGCCAAAAATATTTGATTCAAGAAAAGGAGACATTATAATATATGGCTGTAGGGCCTAGCCCTTTCACACACAAAAATCAAAAATCAATTATAGAAGGAAATACTGCATGATTTTTAAAACCACTATGTATACTCCATTGACTGTTACTTCCCACTTTTCTGAAGCCCTGCTAAAATTTTACTTACGGGATATTCCTCTGCCTCATACAAACAAGGCTTTCATCAGAGGGCCAATGCACCACATTCGTGCACACTCAGTGTATTATTATAATTTATAGATAACAAAATAAGTGAAAGTTAAATTTAACCAAAAATTTGGCACTTTTAGGTTACAAAAAATATATAATGCTTGTGATATATGGCATATTTGGGAAACAACCAAACACATCACACATGGGATGTATTTTCAAAGCTTTGTTTAAAAAGTGTGAAGAAAACCGTGAATGGACTATACAAATATCCATTAATACAATTACAATATATATATATATATATATATTTTTTTTTTGTGAAACATACTATGGTGATGAAAATTGGAGCATTTCATTACAAGATTAATACTGATATGAAGGAACAAAAATCTCTGTGTTTGAAAAATTATGTTTGTCTTGCACTGATTTATGGTTTCAAGATGATCAAACTAACATATAACTTTTTACATTATTAAAAATTAGCTAAATATTTATTTCAGAAACAACTAAACTAAATTAGGTACCCTTTAGTGAATGCTTTTACATCTTTCAATATTTTTAATGATCTGTATGCATTTTGTATTGTATTGTCCTCTTAACAATAATTTTAACTTTTCTTATTTCTTGTTATTTTCAGAATAAATTTTTTTCACTTTTACAATTATTATTATTTTTTTGGATCAAAAGAGGGAGAAAAATCACAGTGAAATGATATTGCAATAAAAAATTTACTCTACAAATAATTTTCTAACAATACTGTCATATGCAAAATTATATATTAATATTTAAAAATAACAGAGTAAATTTTCATTCTATACCCTAAAGAAAATATGTAACTTTGCATAGTCCATTTCTTTCTCAGAAATAAAGAAATAGATTCAACAATGTTTCTAAAGGATGCTTTGTAAACTATTTTATTTTTGAATTGTGAATTCCGGTTGAGTATTTCGATAAACCAAAATGTTCAGTAAAAATATCTGATAATAAATTACTTCATATGAAGCAATGTCTAATAACTATAAAGGACAGTTTAAAGAAAAACTTGACTTGTGTATGAAAAATAGTGTAAATAATTTTCAACTTGTTTTCATAATCATGGGAGAGATTATTTTTCCAAGAAATGGCAATGGCTTATTAAAATTACTTTCACATCCTTTATGATTTGGTAAGTATGCTAATTTTAATATTCCTTAAAACACCTTCGAATATTATAAAGGACAAGCATAACCAGAGTTATAAATTTTTTCACAGAAAAATTTAGGAGAAGGTTGCCTATATCACATCAGCTTTCAAACTGCATCACTGACAAGAGTAAAAGTAATACTTAACTGACATGAGATCTAGTGGTTTCATTGAGAACCAATACATTTCTCCATCTGTTCTGTATGTATTGAAATTTTTTTGCGAAAGTTAGAAAAAACAATACTAGTCAACGTAGTTTCGAAGCCTATTTTGTAAGATAATTTTAGGTAGGTACTGCTGAAAGTTCACATTGTTTATTATATTTCTACCAATTAGTTGAAGTACTGTTCCACGAAAGTCATTAATCCCAGGTCACAAATGTTACTGTATAACCTAAAAAACAAAAATTATATGAGTACTGCAGAATTGATTTTCCTAAATCATGCCAGTATACCATTGCCTATACTGCAATGGTGTAATTTAGACAACTTTAAAAATAACTGCGTCATTTGATTTGCTTTTCAGGTAAACAAAGTAATGGACATGTAACACTATAGTACATGACAGGCTCAAAATATGATGAAAATTTGAAAAGAATTAAAAAAAAAAAAAAAAATGCACTATTTAATTAGCTCTGCCATACATATACAACTTCCAAAGAAGAGGTGCATTAGACACTTAAGTGAGAGGCAAGGATAAAATATATGTAGCACAAACTAAATAAGCTGTCAATGGACAGAGAAAAAGCTTTTATCCAGAAAAATAGAAGTGTAATGGAAAGAAATTTTTTGTCTTGAAGCACGTCTGTTTGCTCTCAGAGCTAGTGATGCAGAAGTCAATCTATACTTTTGGTTTGTTGGTTTGGGGGGTAGGGGGAGTCGCACCTCACCATTGTGCAGGTCCAGGTCGAGACTTTCAAGTAGTCGTTGCATGGAGAAGGGCACTGGGGACTGCACCACAACACCAAAATATCACAATATCAAATGTACAATAATGCCAAAAACTACACAGCAAAAACAATCTATAAACAACTATATAAACAGAGAAATGAACAAATATCAACAGTAATAATAAAAGATATTACTGAAATGCCTTTGTAAAAATGAGATAATATTTCAATACTATAATATAAAGCAAGCAGTCTTCTGTGACTTGTTGTCTACATTGGTGTCAAATTGTTTATGCTGTCACTGTGGATATGGCCCAATTGCAGTTTTGCTAAAGTAACTCATTAAGTTAAATATGCAGTTTATTTACAGATTTTCTGTTTTTTTTTCTAACAGGAATGCTTTAGACATTGCATGCAAATTAATTGTTGGCCTGATGGTTTCCAACCTGCAATTGTGCTGTTTAACCAATATATATATTTTTAAGTGCTCATATAAACAAGGCAATTTTAACTCAATGTCATACATTTATTATATGAGTTAAGCAGCCAAAATATAAAAATGAAACTTACTTGAAGGTACCAAATACACAAATCATATAACACAACTTATATCTGTGGCAACTATTAAGAATTTCTATATGTTGTGCTCGGGAGCCAAGCACATGTGTTGACGTTAATCCTAACTCACTTAGTTTCTGCGACCGTTAGCTGCACAACATTACAACTGCCAAGCAACATGCCGACGTCAAGAACAACCGGCAAGGCCATCAGTTGCAGTATCTCCGCTGTGTTTAGGAACGCGTCCGCTTCATGCAACACCACGCAAGTCAACTGATAGTCCTACTTTGACCTGACCATGTGAACGACTCCAGGACAGCCCCGTGGTTTGGATCCCAATCGACTGGCATATGTGCTCACATTCACTGCTGCGCCGTCAGGGAGTAGCAAAAATGAATTTGATTCGGAGTTGTGATGTCACTTATACCAACATGTGTTTAGCCCTCACGCATGTCATGTGACTAGAGTTATTCTGTTCTTTCTTGTTTAATTAATTACAATCAGTGTTTTCAGTGTACATGACATGTTCAATCATCAACAGAAAATTTATGGACCCAAACAAACTCTGCTATAATCATGAGTGGCCATAATATTGTTAAAACAAAACTTAGTGTTACAAATGTTTTTGTAACTTATGTTTTTGTAACTGATGTTTTTGAAAAGGGTAGGCCTTATGTTTTTGAAAAGGGTAGGCCCACATGTACTATTTATTAGGGACACTGTGTTAGGTAAACTAGCCAAGGGAAACATCCAACACAATCATCTAACTAATAAAGATTTATTATTATTTTTCAGAGTGTCTTTTCGCACATGTCAAAAATGGATTCCGGCATCTTCACAGCAAGTTGTCAGAAAGATGCCCGCTGCCATTCCGTCTAAAGCGGGCATCTGATGGAGTAGGTCACTTCTACATACACCTCTGGGCACCTCAACGATTTCTTCAACAATCACAGCGGACAATAGCTTACACTCTTTTTACTAACTGGAACATTAATTATGTAACTTTTCGGCCCAGGAGAGTGCCTCTCCACCTCCTGCAGACGGCTGTTCAAGGAGTTTCAACAACCAGTAAGTCAACCGAGTTTGTGCTCTTGTAACAGTCTCTGTCCCCAACAGGCTGTGCGTCTGGCCCACTCAGCGACGTGATCGTTAACTGGTGTGTATTTATAATGCGTCAATAAAAGACTGCAACCACTAAGAATACTTTATCATTTACAGGCCTTGCCTCTTACAGGCATTTTGGGAACTGGACCCATAAACCAGCCTTGTAAGAGATTTAGTGCATTTTCAGCTTCAAGTTTGTAATTTCACAGTGTTTAATTGCATGCAGAGTGGCCATTTTACTCATACCCAACTTACACTTTTCCACTTTGCACGGAAGTTTATTACGTTCGAGCTGCTCAAACGGTGCAAATGTTCTTCCCAGCTGTTCGATCAAACAAGTACATCATCCAAATACGCCATCCAATAGATTAACCATTAAGTTCTGAAACACTGCAGGGGCACACTTTAAACCCAATGGCATGGCTACAAACTGAAATCTACGTCCATCTAGGGTAGAAAAGGCTGTTTTCTTTCTGTCCTGAGGGCGGATAGACACTTTTCAGTATCCAGACTTTAAATCAAGTGACGTGAATACTGAAGCTGGTCCTAAAGTTGACAAAGTGTCCTTCATGTTTATGACTGGTGGTGGCATGTTTACGGTTATTTTGTTAAGTGGTCTGAAATCAACACAGAATCGCCATTCGCCATCTTTTTTTGGAGCAAGGGTAGTACCTGAATTATAGGGACTTTGTGTAGGTTCAATAACATTATCGCTGAGCATCTCACATACCTGTTGGTTGATGACACGATGAAAGAAAATACCTGGGTCTCGTGGCTTGGAGTACACCTGGACCTCGTGTGTGGTTACGATCGCCTGCTCCATGACGTCGATGCTCTGCAGCTTCCTCTTACTGTGGAACAAACTGGCATGCTAGTCCAGCAGATGTTGCAGACGTTGCTGATGTGTGGCAGGCACCTAGTGCTCGAAGCCAGCAAGTGACACAGCCGTTGTTGTTATTCGTGGTGTTGCTCCCATGGTGTAAACAGTCCATCGGCCACGTGTCCCTAAGTGCAGATGATTCAGGTGCGGTTCTATCATGGCGTGGTTGTCAACGAGCCATGGCAGTCCCAAAATAACTTCTTCGCACAAGTCCAGCACAATGTATACATCGCACTTGGTACACAGCTCTCTAATTCCTACTGTTAAGTGCAACAAACTTTTTGCTTCTCCCCGGTGGTGGGTGGCAGCGAATTGCAGATGTCTCGGTGGCACCCTAGTCATTATTGCTTGTACTAAACCCTCATGCACAAAGTTGTGACTAGCGGCAGTGTCAATAACAGTTGTGACATTTTTCCCTTCAAGTTCAACACATACTCGCAGTGCTTCAACGGTACTGTCTGTTACCTGGAATACTTCTGCACCTTCATTAGGCGGATTGATACGACATGGTGGCGAGATTGGTGCAGGTGCAGTTTTGCCAACCTCCTGACTTAGTTTTCCAACCTGTTACCCTGGTAACCATTTTTCCTGTTGTGGTGGAAGTTTCTGTATTTCCGGTTCTGCCTCACGGGTGTAAACAATGGTGGCAGTCGCGTAACATTTGGTAACACTGTAGGTGTTGATGTGTGAATGTTCGATCTTGGGGATTGGTATGCCTGTCCCGCTCGCATGCCCTGTTCATACAAATACTCTTCGTGCGTGAACTGTTCTATACTTGCCCTTGTTGCCTGTCTCAGATATGGCCTAATGTCCGGCGTTGACAATATCACAATGATTTCTAAAATGCAGTGTGTTGGCTGACCTGGGTTCAAACGCTTTAACAAGCCTAGCTTACATTGTATTAATTCCTCAATGCCTTCACGTTCATGTTGCTGTTCATGGTACAGGCACGCTTATACATGTATAGCATCTCCGTCGGTGTCAAATCGACATAGCACTCTCTCACAGAACTCCTCCCACGTGACTCGATAGTCCCTTACCAAGTTCCACCATGTGGCAGCAATTCCCCTTAACCTGTTGGCAGTTACCTCAGGCCAGTCATCCCTATGTACGCAATACCTACACAATTTCTCTTCGCACACTGCAAGGAACGTACCCGGATATTCTGAGACGTGTCCTGCAAAAGTTGGCAGTAATACATTGCAATCTAGCCCGGTTAAGCACTGAGGCGTGTAAGTAACAACTACTGGTGGCGTGGGTTTCACCTCTGGTGTTGGTGGTGGCGCGATCTCGGCACAGTTCGTCTTACGGCACTCGTCACAGTTTATAACACCATCACGGTAAGTGGTAAACTCCGCAGGCCCTATGCATCGTAAATGTGAGTCTTTCCTACACTGTTGGCACTGCACTTACTTGGTTCCCACCCGTCAAATCCGGTGTGCACGCACAGGCATTGCTCTGATGGCGTAGAGATGTCGGACGTGCATTGACACAATGGTTGTTCCCAAATACTTCCCTCAAACAAGTTAATTTCACTCAATCTCCCACAATGCACACAGATCGATCGATCAGCATGTCCAAATAACTCGCACACGCTTTCGCGGGTGTTGCGGTTGCCAACGCGGATGTCTTGAGGGCTTCTCGCGGTTGTACAGGCTGGGTGTCCGCCAACTTCTTGCGGATGACGCGACGCAGATGAACACACTTGGGAACGCCAATTGACGCCGTCGGATGAGACATGAGACGAACAATGACACAAATACTTACTGCTAATTTTGGCACCAGAGGTACTTCCCAATCACCGCACTATTGAGACTCAGGGTTCTCAGGGATGTTGTGGGTTCCGTGTGTCCATCTCACCCGTGAGTACTTACAATAACATTGGCAAAACTAAACTTTTAATAAAATCACTCAAATAAACAATAGATAAAACATATGAGGCTAGGACACTCTCACTACAGATTAAAAAACTGAGTTCACTGTAGACTGCTATTTATTGATATTTTTTATACACATCAACATGCCAATGAAATGGTTATCTCGGTCATGACTAGCCAATTCCGCTTGGATGCTCCCTAACCCGTAATTAATCTAGCGCACGCCTAAATGGATAATCTCACCGAGGTGCGTGAAAGCACAGCCTTCATAAGGGAAGAGTGCTGACAGTCGTTAGGGTGAACTGACGGTTTTTCCCTGAAGACAGGACACTGTGAATTACAAATGAATACCCTTAATATACACTAACACGAGAGATTACTCTGCATCACTAACACAAACTCGTCAGGGTTTGCCCTCCAGCACATGGTTATTGTGGTGACGGCCTATACACAGAGCCAGCTAGGACGGGAGTAATTGGACCGTACACTAATTGCACAATTACATAGACCCTTGAATGATACATGAAATAAGATGGGACACGGGATGAATATTCACAATAAAAACACACATGTGTGAAAATAAGCTTAGGTGGCGTGGATGCTGCTGGATGAAGTTCGTAGCAGACCACGTGGTGCAGGTGAAATTGCATTATTTCTGTGTTGAAATGGCAAACTAAATTAAGATAAAATATTATTCGTGTTTACAAATGGTTCTCTTTACGATTAGCGTTGTTACAGGCTTGTAACATACCTGATGGCGGTAAAATCTAACATTACTGTGACTGCATGGTCAAGTACAAAAGCATCAATTTACGTGAAAAATACATTAAACCCTGAATGAAAAATACATAGAACCCTGAAATAAAAGATTGCACATACAATGTTATATAAATAAGCTCTTAAAATGCAATGATGGCGTATACAAAGACTTGGCTTCAGTCGGCATGTGGTTATACGTGAGTTACCGTAAAATATTCAAATACGAAATTACCCTTAAATTCATACTAGATATAAAACTCTTAAAATTGCATGTAATAATTATGCAGAAGTTAAATGAAATGCCATAAACATAGGCAGATGGCGTCTGATTCAAAATGTGCGGGTCGCGTGACCTCTCAGACATCTTTCTCCTCCTTCTCCTCGATTAAGTTAAAAATGCCACGAGGGCGTAAAAAATTAATAAAGCAGGAGCATAATGTTGGGGAAAATGTCTGGAAAAAACATACGCAAACAAAGATTAACCGTTAAAATACATGAACTATGGAAATCTACATCAGTGAACAAAAGTTGTAGTGTGCATGTGACAGTGTCTTACCTCGCCAGCTCTCCTCGACAGACTGTCCAGATACAAGTGCCGCACGGACCTATCATGGCTGCCTACGGGGTTCACATAAGCGAAAGTGCTATGCACGCTGCGTGAAATATTTTATAGTGAAAATAAAATGGCACAAATTAAATTAGAAATTGTTTTACATTTCTATAATCTTGTTACAAATTTCAATATTATTTTAATGTCTCTTTGTGATGGCGTTCATGCCAGAATATTAAGTGTTCTTAATCTTGGCGCCACAGGCACTTTGAATATTCAGAACCAAACAATTAAAATTAGTACAAGCACTTTACAACATTTTAAGACATATTAAACACTGTAAAGACAATATAACACATTTTACCCTGAAATTAACATTTCTAGGAATGTTCAAAATTGTCGGCCTCTTTGCGCACGTGCGGTACACGTGACACGTGAGCGCCGTCATGGGCTCTAGCGCTGCTGGCTGTTAGCCGGCGTAAAAGTTCAGTGTTACATTGTATTAAAACAGCATATCTTCAATAATTGATCACATGTAACGATAAAGGGGTGAGCGCACCAAAAAGCTTGTCCACACCAGCTCACCTGGGTGCAAATTTCACCTTGGGGAACACCAAGGTTTGAAAATCTGCTCTTTGGACATTCTTGAGTGTGTGTGTGTACTGCTGTTTACCTGGGACAGAACTAGAAACCTATCGAAGGATGGAATGCTTCACTGGTCTGCAAGTGTTCATCCATGAATAATTAATAGTATTTATTGACTCAACATTTTAGAATCAACTGTGCTCCAAGTTAGTGACACTACTTGATTGGCAATTACCATAGCTAAAATAGCACTAAACTTTCTGTTAGGTTGTACATTTTTCGTAAATGGGTATTTTTAAGTGTCTTATTTGCTTTGAATATACCAGAATATACTAAATAACTTGTGATACAAAAGTTAAAATATGAAGTACAACACATGTGAGGTTTTGTTTGTAATCCAGCCTGTTGCAAGGGAAATAAACACCACTTTTGCAGAAATTATACATTTTTGCATCATAATTTCAGATTCATAGTAATTATTGGAAATGTAACATTATAGAAAATTTATATTTTACAATTTGTTTATCATTTTTGTACGTTATTTTAATTGTGTGTTATCATCTGCTTGTTGTAAAAAGTTCTCTCCTTTTTGCAAGCAGAAAATAACACAGTGAAAATTAGATACAAACAAATCAAACAACTAGTAAATTGTAAATTTTCTATAATCAAACCTTTTCAATAATGCATTCAAACTAAAATTATGACACACAAGCAACAAATTTCTGCAAAAGGTGTGAAACAGAGTCTTAAGGCTGATATTCAAAGTACACAAACACAAATAAATGAGACACAACACTACAGTTAAATAGGGTAAATAAGAAAATAAAATATTGATAACACATTTCCCATATTATAAAACAATATTCTAAAATTAAAAAAAAGGGTAATTAATCTAAATCAGAGTACCTCATCTTCTGACACTGAATTAAACTACAAGATAAATAACACATTCAAAACACCATATACTTCGGCCTTACAGAATTTTTTTAAGATTTTTTATAAATATTAAAATAATGTTCTCTTGCTCTTTTCCAATGATTTTTATTCAACTCTTATTTTGTCTACACATGACTTGCTTTCTTCCACCTTCTTAAGTGCTGCTTCTAACATAGTTTGTCCTATCTTCACTACTTTCACGACATTATTGCTTAAAGCAGTTCCTAGCTTTGCATTAGCTTCTTTGACCATTTTTGTGTAATTTTTTAGATCCTGGTTAACCTCTCCCTTTTTCGTCTGTAGTTTTTTTTCTTGCTGTATGCTGTGAATGGCGCTTAGTGTCTTTTCTTCAAAATCATTTTCTCTTTTTTTGTTTCTCTTCAAGTTTTTACTCTTTCTTTTCTTCAGTCTCTTCTTTAGCTTTCAGCTTTCATTAGTTTTCCCTGTGCAATTCTCTCTTGATATGATCTATAAGAAATCTGACATTTTTTAATGAAATCTTTGGTTATGGTAACTTTGAGGGGTAGATTCTTGAACTTTTTCAGCATATCTTTGGTAGACTGAAGGTCACTCAACTGCTGCTGAAAGACATGATCTTTTTGATGTGAGAAAATTACTGTTGTCAAAAATCCACATTTAACTTCAATATTACCATACAGAAGAACCAGTTCGGCTTTTATCAGCTTTGTCATTTCTGGAATTTTATTTTTCTCCAAGTGAATTTTATAAAAAAAATTTTTCTCTAGTAGAAATCAATGCTCGTCCACTTGAATATTCTCCATTACTCTGTTCTTTAAAACACCACTATTCTGGAATATTCTCACACTGTAGGATTTTCCATTTATCACTAGCATCCAAAACTACATATGTTAACAAAAGTACACATTCTGCAAGATTTCTTGTGGCTTTACAAGACGAATGATAATGCCTGTTCTTCAAATGCAGACAAGAGCAATTTTGTATGATTAGACTCCCCAATGGTAGCTTCGAGATGACATACCGTGTAGCCTTATGGTATAATTTCCTCAAGAAGTACAGGAAAACTGTTTGTGTCTCTTCTTTCATCTTATCCACAATTTTTCAGGCTTCACAGCCAAATTCTAGTTCAATATTGCCCAATTCAATCTCTGAACAAGGAAACTTCAACTAAATAATGTGCTGAAAAGATCATCATCAGTTTTCACAAAATGCTCAAAACAACTTAATACACATTCTTTTCACAGTGCATTTAAATCAGTAACAAATATCATAAATTCAAGAACTAAAGAGAGGAGAACTTGAGTGTACTAATACAATAAATTATTTTTTTATATATGAAGCCTAAGTAATCTATATTATTTTACAAACAAAACTGAACAGGTAATCCCTTATTATAAGGTACATCAGTATCATTGTTATAAAGAGGGAAACTAATTTTGTGAGCATTATTTCAAAATATTTTCTGCACACCCACAATTACGAAAATTTCCTAATAGTGGTACTTCAGCCTGGGACTGGAGCATAAAGAAAAGTGCCCCTCAGTTTTTTTTTTCATTGCAGCTGGCATAAAGATAAGTGACTTACTTATATACTGACTACAATATTTGGTAATACTTCTACTGGCAGCACTTTATTTTGCATTAATAAGTAGTAAATCTTGAAAAATTATATTTCTACCACAATTATATGGTGGTAAAAAAGTAGGATCAGTAGGACAAAGTTAGTCAAATATAGGAACTTCTTAGTTTCCTACTAAATCGTAGGAAAGTCTGCAACAAATTTAAATCAACACGTTTTCTGATAACCTAAGAAAACCCCATTGTAAATTTTTATGTTTCCTTTGATAATATCAAATGTCATTCCGGCCAGTGATCGATTAAACCCACACTTTTACAATTGATCGCTTGAACCAACTATGTCTTAAATACTTATTTATGTTTTTGCAAAACATTTATTTTGCAATTTCAAATAACTAAAGCAAATTTCATGATAATATCATGATTTTGTGTGTTGCGAAAAAAAAAGCCCCTATGAATAATATTATTTTCTAACAAATATTGGGTCTGTATATTTTAAACGATTTGCAACCTTGTTTTCATGCAAATTTGAATGGGAATTCATGTTCACATAAGCCGTTCTGAAGAATAATCCTTACTGTAACACATCTACCTTTTAAAAACTCATTTTGTAAATGAATAATATCTTTTTTTACAGCAAATATTCAACAAACTCTCCTGTCAGGCACTGCATCTCAGGTGGATTTGCAGCCCAGTTTTAGGCTAATTTTGCTGTTAACCATCATTCATATATACATTTCCAAGGAATATTTTTACAGAAACATGCCTAACTTTTAAATATTTAAGTTTTATTAATAAACAATGTTTTATTTTATTTAGTCAACAGTAAAACACAATCTCATCAGTCACAGACTAGTTGATGTAATATTGATATAGAAGCTGAAATTTTTCGAGCCTGATAAACATTTTCAGCCAAGCTCGAACTGCAAGAAGATATTCACCTTGAGCCTCCAGATTACAGTATAAGAAACTTTTTGAATAATCTTTTCTAAGAATAAGGGAAAGGTTGCTTAAACCATACAACCTGTTATAAATATTTTAACATCATGAACTATATAAATTTTTGATTTCAATATACTAGACTGTTAATAATTTAAATAAATTTTATTTAAATAATATTTATTTTTATATATTTTTGGTTAGTGAACTTTTTATCTGAAAGAACAAGGTGGGACTGGTCCAATGGGGCTGTGAAATCCCTCACAAGGCATAAAACAAGATGGGTCATTTGCAACAATTTTTCCAGCTGGCTGAGTTGACAGGGATGGTCATAGCCTACTGTTGTAGAGCACCTCATTACAGATAAACATATGTATTGAGCATCATGTTTACAGACACTTTGAATCAGCAATTTTAGTCTCACCCACATAGCCTGCACACCAGAAATAAGCAAAATAAATTACTTCTGAATGTTTTGAGCAATACTATTTCAAATAAGTCAATTTGGGATACTGACCAAGGAATAAATTTATATTTCCAGGGTAGTTTAAAGAAGCTGGAACAATTAATTTTGACGCAGAACTAATGTACCAGGTGGTTATAGGCTGTTTACAGTAAAGTGAGCACTTTTGAGTCCCTAGTTATTATTGTCTTTCAGCCATTTTTATCCTTTAACCACCTTTTGAAATAAATATTGTCATGTATGTAATAAACACAGTGTGTTGATTCCACTGCACTCGGGAAGTTTACTTCTAAGGCTAAAATAAAATACATTTTTTGACTATTAATCTAAATGAGAGAGCTTTCAAAAGTGCTCACTTCACCTAGGACAGTCTATATAATTTAAGTGACAGTACTCACAGTGGCCTAGTGTGGACCGTAATGAGTGTATGGGAGTGATATTTGGTAGATATGCTAATAAGGGAATGCGGAAGCGATTTATGCTAGAATAAAACTAGGTTACAATTTCCGCCACCAGGCGAACATGTGGTGCTATACAAGGGGTAGCAGGTAGACATTCAAATCATTTTATACAACATGACATTACTGTATCAATACTGTGAGAAACACAGTATGGCTCTTGTGAAGAGAGACCTAACGCTGTCAATAAAGTTAGTCTTGAGATGCAGTTATTATCAGACTTGAGCCCTATTCTTGGTTCACTTTAGATTGCTAAATTTTGTATAACACAGGCACAAATTTCCATGGTCACACAAAATTTCTAACATATTTAGGAAATAATACACATAAATTATTTTTCTTCCAAACACTTCACACACAGGTACATTATCCACATTGCTACGATCTCTGTTATTGTGCTGCTCATATTAATGCTCCCCAGTGAAATATAATGTCGCTGGAGCTATATCTTCTTCAGTAGTTTTCTCTAAATCCAGGCATGTTTTTTAACCAGAATGGCAGCAATAGCAGTGCTGCATTGAGAAGAATATTGCCCCCTGAAAGGACAGCGAAGAGGGCCCATGTCAACAAATATGTTAAAGATGATGAAAAAAAAAATTTGAGGCCACCAGTGATTTGGGTGTGGTACCAGGGGGGAAGGCAACCCATCCTGATGGACGTTGTCGACGAAGTTGCTGTGGCTATAGCTGACCATGCCACACGTACCCCACGTTCTGCATCCAGTTCTCTTAATGGTGTCACGTGAATTGTCTATCCCATGGTCAATAGTTCGAAAGGTTCTGCGGCACATTTTACACTGGTACCCCTACAAGATACAGACTGTTCACCAAATGACACCTCATGATCCACAGCCAACGCCTTGACTTTACCCTTGAGTTTTTGGCACATATGGAAGTGGCTGACATGTGGCTGGTAAATATTTTATGGACTGAGAGTCCCCCCATTTTATTCAACTAATCCTCATGTTGTGCATGACTAGCCACTACACTCTGCATACGTGACTGTGGGTTTGGATTCACAAGCACCTTTATTCTTGGTCCATATTTCTTTGAGAGGATTACACCCCGAGGACCATTACGGCGTACCATTATGTCTGCAAGTTACCCAAGATATCCTTGAGAAGCATATGATTCCCACCCTGCAAGAACATAACTGTGTTGAGACCATGGTATTGATACAAGATGGGGCAACACCACATATCGGTCGCCAAGTACATCTGCTTTATGAAACCTTCACACACAAACACATTATATCCAGAATGTTTCCAATTCCATTGCCTGCAGGGTCCCCTGACCTCAATCCATATGGCGACATGTCGCTTTGATTTCAGCAGAACAATTGCAAGCAACCACTGGTCATGGCATTTTATGGATGCAGTACATAGTCGATGTCTCTGGTGCACACATTAAAAACATTTTGTAACACCCAGTTGATACTGTAATAAATTTGTTACTATTACACTTTCTCACGTGGTTTACCATACCTTCGCTGCCTAGGTCCTGTTGCTATACTGTACATAAATTCTATACAATTTTCATGCATTTATGGGTTTTACAGAGCCACGTTTTTGCCGGGTGGCGGAAATTGTAACTAATTTTCTAATATAAATCACTTCCGCATTCCCTCATTAACATATCTACCAAATACCATTGTCATATGCTCACTACAGTCCACACTAGGTCACTGTGAGTACCGTCACTTTAATTATAACCACCTGGTATGTGCTACATTTAAATACGATAAGCCTTCACATACTATTATTCTTTCACACCCTATTTTAGCTCCCTCTTTTAAGAGAGGACTTTAATTTTTTTTTTGCTGAAATACTTGAAATGTGTATGTAAAACTGACAGAATAACTAGTCTTTTAAACACTGTAGTTGAAGTTTTACAACAAAAGTCACACCTGAGCTTTATTTCCCACAGCAATGGTTTTTTTTACGGTAAACAACGTGATTTTTCCCCCTCATTGATTTGTCTCTCTTGTTCTTAATCCAGCAATACTATAATTTGTGACATGTATAGCTAAATCATTTTATTAATAAACAGATCCTATACATTCTGCTACCTTCTAACCAAACTAAATTACATGATAGTGACATGATGAACTTAAAAATAAGTGTACATCAGTTAGAAATAGGTAATGGAAAGGACACACAATATAATATATGGTTTTGAAGACTGAGTCATTATCAAAAGAATTAAGCACGTTTGGAAAAGCATTCTTATCATTTTCTCTTCCTCACAAAATGGAATGAGTCAAAATTCTCATAAAGTTTACTGACAACAAGTAGGTATGTCACGTGGTATGTAAGGAAGTTGTCTGTAAATTATCCAAAATTATAAGCTGTGAGTAGCAGCCTATGCACTTCCTTCCTTCCATTTGAAGCAGGGTATATCATTCTAATTCATTTTGTAGCTCTATGGTTGAAGATAGTTTTGTAGGAACTCTTTTTTGCTTCTTCGTACTCATTAGTGGACAAATCAGGCTTCTGTGTATATTGCCCATAGGCCTACTGCTTATCTTTTAGAGATGATACTGTTGCATTGTTTGTTTTTCTTCTTTCTGCATTATCTCAGATTATTTCCAGCATAGCTTTTCCTTTAATTTTAAGCTTTTTTGCATATTTCCCTGGGCTTCTTCCGTACAGTGTTTTGTGAAGTTCGCATATTGGAGTAGATATGTTGTGAGACACGACTGCAGCGTAGTTTGTTGAGTACAATATCTTCAAGCAAAATTTTACCCATTTAGGGTCAATAAACTTAACAGAGTTATTGTTCTAGTCCATTTGCAAGGTCTTTTCACAAACAAGTGTTTTTCCTACTAACAGACTTTTTTTAAATTTTGCTAGTGACATACAGCTCATTTCACAGCAGCCCTCATTTTTTAAATATTTGAACCCAATGCTTTCCTCAGCATAACAATTTTTAGATAACTTTTGTTGTGATATCTTTCAGTTTGTTGCATAATTTTTTAAATATGGTTTCCACACTCAATTTTTTTTTACTATAATATTTTCATATGGTGTAGCATTTATATTATACACATTGCAGTTACCATCAGCAGAGTCGCGTATTTTACTCAGTACACTTGAATACTTGATTGAAAACCTTCCAGTATAATATCTGCTTCCATATTGCTGGAGCTTCTGGGCCAATTTTCATAGCATGTGTGATCTTTGCCTTCCTTACCGTAGTATATGCTCATGTACACATTGTATGATATATTCCTCATGCTGAGGAACAAAACTTCAGGAGTGAAATCCAGTGTTTGCTGTAAATCCTAATAGTGAGCTGTCATTCATATCCTCACAAGACCTTTTGGACCACTCTACATCTGCAATGACTGTCAGAATAAGAACTCCATTTTCGTCAATATCACCTTGTTCCAGATATAGCAGTGCTTCATGTTTAGATGGAATTTCCATTTCCTTTATTATAGTCTCTTCTCAAGCCATCACCCACTTTGTCTATATATTTCAAATATGTGTTTGCGGACTTTGTTGGTATGTTTGTGACAATGAGTTCTTATAACTGCCTGTGTCTGATTCCAGTACTATCTGTTTCTATTATTGCAGCTGTATTTATGTCTATATCTATACTTTTTTGGGTCATATATGTGTAAAGTATTGTTACAATTTCTCTCTCTAGAAATTAAGTGGGCTATACCAAGTTCGTTAAGGGATGGAGGTCTTAATCAAATAAAAGAATTAATTATAATTTCCTTATTTTATTTACAATAACAACAGCAAAATTCTCTGAACTCAAATTCTCACAGTAAATTGAAATCACTTACTGTTCACAATTGACACCAATTAATAAAATTGATTATAATGACAAAGAAATCAATGAAAATAAATAATTAAAAATCAGTCCCAATAGACAGTGTATCAACCTATTCCATTATTTTATAATTTATGCATCCCTATTTGACAGTTCGAATATTTACAATAAAATCAGTATTGCACTTTCATTCAGTCCCACCTCAGTTCAGTCCATATTCTGCCAGTCACAATGTTCTAGAGTCCTCCAAACGCCCTCATGCACAGTAGGCTTCACTCGTCGGTTTCACACCCTCTCGTCCATTCAAGCCACGAACACTTCACTCGCCATCATCCCGCAATCTCCAGTCATCGTCCACACTTCTCTTCACTCGCGCACATTCGGCCAGGCGGCCTCCATCAAAGACTGCCAGCAACTGGGTTGCGGCAGTATATATAGGTTTTAGGCCACCACCTAGAATTTTCCCCAACTCGTGTGATGAGTCGTGGAGGGCTGAGGCGCCAGCCAGTCTCACCAAAACAGTCTTGCCGCATCGCTAAACGTATCGGAAACTCTACCAGGCGAGGAGGTCTGTGACGCCAGCAAGTCTCACCACTGTCTGCATTCACGGGATTCCCAGGAAGGGGCGCAGACAGCCAAGAGCACATTGTTCCAGGAAGAGGGGAAGGTGAGGTGGGTCTCCGATTATGGCATGTGGCAATTGAGTTGGCGCCAGCTTCAGCACGTAACAGTATAATGAAAGTTACATACATTACACTGTACACTGAAAACAGACTTGAGACCTATTCTTGGTTCACTTTAGATTGCTATATTTTGTTTCGCACGGCCACAAATGTTCTATAGTCACACAAAATTTCTAGTATATTTAGAAAATAATACACATAAATTATTCTTCTTCCAAACACTTCACACACAGGTACATTATCCATATTGCTATGATCTATGATATGTTGCTCATATTGATGCTCACCAGTGAAATATATGTTTCTGGAGCTAAATCTTCTTCAGGAGTTTTCTCTAAATCCAGTCATCTGCTGACAAATTTCTGGTGCATTCTTAGAAAAATTATCAAAGGGAATATCTGTGACGTCAAACTCTAGTACTTTAAAAGATTAAATTAATTGTCCCCACAAACACAGTTTTGTTGCAAATGCAGTTACAACTTAAAAGTAAGTAACCTGATGCCAAACATGTCCTCCTCCTTATAGACCCTTTGCCCACAGCACCTTGGTTCACCGCATCTTACAGCGCAGCACACATCCACACTCTATGAGTGTTAGTTTGGTGCACTGATGTGTTTCGTGCCATGCATGAAGAGCAAGGATGAAAGTGTAAGCGAGTGCATGTATTGCAGCACGTGGCCGGAGCAGCTGCGTGCTCTGTCATGCAGAGTGATATGCAAGGCAGAAATAAGGCTTAATAATGGTAACAATGGCTTTATGGCAGATGCAGTTTGATCTCTAATTACATGGTCACGAGAGAGATCCTAAAGGCAGATCTTTAGTACGTTCAAAGTGTTTCTCTATTTATGTTTTTTTTTTTTTTTGCTTCAGCTCATATGTTACATGTTCACATCACGCCACATCTCTTTGCAAGTGTTTATGTGTTTCACTATTAAAGCTAGATATTTTATATTCTCTTACATTGCAAGTTAAGAGTGTTTTAAGTTGTTGATATGGAAGTGGGTCAAGAAGTATTGCATGACAAGCCTGCCCGCCAACACCGGCCAGCACGTCGCATGGACAAGTAAGTCATAGCTCAGCATCTAGGGATGGCAGTTGCGTGTTACCACATCTCGCGTTTCCGCACCCGGGTGGCACTCAAACTTTGTTTTACCAACCATTTTAGTATGCAATAGTAAGTACATTACCGGAATTTTCATTTGTACAGCTGCCTGGGACACCGCCCCTCAGCTTCCCCTGTGCTTGAATTGCCTGGAGCAAGCTTACATGTTCATTTAATCAGTTTCACGACCTTCACGCCTTTTTGTAAAGTGCTACCCTTATCTGCGGATCGAGTCCGATACCAGTGTAAAGTTGTCTCCTAGGGAGTATGTAACTGCTCTCACCATTTTCCGCCAATATTCCAAGTTTGATATCAGTGTTCCAGTGTGTGTATTTTCAGTGTATTATGTTCTGCATCGTTATTATCATTGTTTTGGGGAATGTGGTCAGCCCGAATAGGCCATGGCGCAATACGCATGTAAGTTATTAAATTCATTCAGAGGAGTACAGCAGCCACAGTGGAGAGTTATACGATGGTCATCTGCCAAACGACCCTGAGGACAACAAGGATCTGCTCTACCAACTTCGTGACATCACCTCCAGTGATGTCTGGCACCCCGGGTAAAATCAAAAAAACTCCGCAAACATATAACCTCAAACCTCACTGCACTTCAAATCTCCTCTTTACCCATCCTCTCTCAACGCAAAATGCATCAAACCTTTTTAACATATGTTTAGGAGTTTTAAAATACTGCTTTCTGTGAGATTTACTGACTCTGATAAAAATATGGAAAATATTTATTGTTTTAAAAAGTAATTGCTTATTATAATTTGGTTTTTGACTGGCATGAGGAGGGGGGAGGGAAGAGTATCTTAGATACGTCCAGTTGACTCAATATAGGCATACAAGATGGCTACACATGATTTTAAATGTAAATTGTCAGGCAAATCATATAAATGTCAGGAAATTACATAAGAAGATATCAGTCTTAAAATAATAGCATTCTGCCAGTGCAAAATTGTTGAGACATTACTCTTTATTTTTTTTTTAAGGAGGCAAATATTTTAATTGGCAATGTGATGCTATTAATACACTTTAGTTAACGCAAATATTTTATGCACAATCATCTGTTATGTAGCCAAATAATTGGCTATTTTGTCTTAATATCACTCTTTTTATATCTATTTCATGTGCCTGCTGTGAGAATATAAGATTTTAAAGATAAAACTAAAACTTTCTCTTTGTATTAGCTATTAGAGATCACAGATAGTATTATGGTTTAAATCATATAACAAAACTTTATTCCATGTGTGCAGGTCACAGTTTCCATACACACACACATGTCTCAGACATACATTATAAAAAATGTAATTATTTTTACATAATAATTAAATGTGAAAAATTAAAAATTACCATGAGTGAAAAAACATATTCAATGACCTAGGAAATGACAAGAGTTAGGGAGATGCACCACACCTTATTTGGTTGATTTGTATCCTGCGTTTCATATTCTGCTACAAGACATTATTATTCTCTGTTTCATATATCTTTAGTAAATTTTGACAGTTCTCGAAAAGAAGTACAGCCACACTGCATCCCTTTGTCACAGCTGTTCTGTCTGTGAAGAAAACAATTTTTGTAAACAAACTACATATCCAATGGCAAACATTTGAAAGACTGACAACTACAGTCCAGTACTTATGCTACTATAGCTGGTTGCCATTCTCAACTGGTTTATTTTTGTTATTACGACATAATATGCTAGTTAGGATTCTGTTTATTTTATTTGTGAAGTGGGGAACTCTAGTTTATCATCTTTTGTGAGAAGTGATTGTTTTGCAGTTCTTCTTATGAGAGAGTGATGATTAGAACTTACATTGTTTTGTTGATGCTATGGAAAATTTGGTTGATATGAAAATAACACTCAACTTACTATAACTCTAAAGTTTTAACTGCATTGAAATAACTTAATGTGATAAATGTGTTGCTATTTGTACCATTGCGAGAAACAATCAACATAAAAATTGTTGGACTTTTTATATAATGAACTACACTAAAAGAGTGTTAATTTAGGCCATGTACATTTCAAAACCTCCCGCAAGGAAAAAACACAATAAATCTGTCACTGTTCATACTGATGTGCGAAATGCAAACTGTAAACATTTTCAGCAAATTTAACTTCATATGTAAAAATCGTTTCAATAAAATAAATTAGGGTAACAAGGATTTTTTAAAGGCCAAATAAATTTCAAATATTCTAACAACAATTTTGAAAATTATTGTTTACAGAACACAGAAACTTACTGTTCACTTCATAGTTCCGAAACACGTGGCAAGCTTTGGACAATTACTTCACTAAAGTCACTTTGTCGGCCATTGATATGAAATAATTTATTTGCTGACTTAGTCAATTAACCAAACACTTGAACTGCTTCTTGAAACCAACAAATGTTAACTTCACAATGTAAGTTGTTGCTGGCGCTTCGCGATGGTCAAGGAAAATGGCAGACCACAGAAAATAACACACCCTTTTACAAAGCAGCATACATGTGTCGATAATTCATTTCACTCTTCTAAAAATGCACCTATAACGAACTACATTTAATGAAATAAGAAAATACTAATATAATTTACTCCATATATAATATTCTGACATCACCCATAAGGTATTCTTGCATACAGACAAATTATGACGGAAGAGAGCTCAATGGCATTTCGCAGGATGGGTGGAGACATTTGATGACCATAATGTTCGCATACTCTACCATAATATTTCTAAATGTTTTAAAGCCCTTACTCTATAACTCAGAAAATATGTACAATATTCTATGAGCATACTTTTAACCACAAATGTTGTAATCATCATTAAATTTCTAAATTAATAATTTTTAATGTCAAGTACAATTTTTCTTTATAATAATCGCAAAGATAGCATACATAAAAACATACATCACGCAAAAACCATCAGCTGACACAGCACTATGCAAATGGGGGCATTTACTGTTTCCATGCTGTGTAGGTTAGTTCAAATGTCTGTCAAATTTTACTGAAGTTATTTGAAGCAGAGTATAACACTTTGTATGGTGAATTTATTTGCACAATCAGAGATGCCAACCTATATTTCTTACCAGGTAAAAGTGGGTACTATGTACAATACCTTAGTTTTATCAAAAATCGTAGTATAAATTTTTTGTTCTAACTAAGGTATGAGCCACATAATGATCTTTTTGTTCTATATTTTTCAGGGGTTCTATAGCCCTTCTTATTTGGTAATGATCATGGGTGTTCTGTACTAAATTATTAATTATTTTGTGAGTTTGTGCACATCTTTCAGAATTGTGTGTGTGCATTAAAATATATATATATATATATATATATATATATATATATATATAGTTATCACAATTTTTTGTGAACCCCTGGTGTCATGTTGTTTCCGAGAAGGGGGATATGGGTCCTATATATAGGATGATTCACAGCTCCCATATCCCCCTTTCTCTCGGAAACAATAGGACACCAGGGGTCCACAAAAAAATTGTGATAACTATACCCTTTATGAATCAACAATTGGTAGTAATTCCATTCACCCGAACATTCCGGAGTTAGGGATATGGGGGGTGAGTTTTGAAATAACAAATGGGAACAGGAAACATATATGATATTGTTGGATAGATTGTCGAAAGGGAAACAACATTTACTAAGACAGATGTTTTCTGATGTGCATAGTTTATGCACAATAAAATTAATCATGTAAGCATAATGTTAGGAACATGCATAGTTTATGCGCAATGAAACTGAAATAAAAACTATTTTTTATTCATACTTCAATCTAATGGAAATCAATGAAACATGTTTTTCTAGTGTGCATACCTAGTTTACGCACAATCAAAAGGACGTCGGGTGTACTGTAAATACCGGTATGGTGCGAGATAACCACTCTGAAATGGGAACTGGGAACACTCATTCACACATCTACATAAGTGTTTGAAATGTCGACCATCCTGTATCAGACACGACTCTGCTCTACTTCTAATGTTCATAGTTGCTCGGCGGACCTTAGCACAACTAAGAGATTCACATGCTGCTCTGATTCTGCCTGTCATGTCTTCCCTCTTTGTTGGATGCACACAGTAGGCAATGTCCGTAATTCTCCCCCACAAAAAGGCGTAATTTGGAGAAGACAAGTCTGGAGATCGTGGTGGCCAAGTTACAGGACCCATTCATCCAATCCACCATCTGGGGAACAACATATCAGCAACTAACCAAGCTCTGCGTGAAAAGTGAGCAGGACAGTCATCCTGTTGAAGCCACAGTGTTAATCTCAAAGCGAGAGGGACATCTTCAATCAGCTGATACAATATATTCTCTAGACAGTCTGCATATGCTGAACCATTTACGTGCCCTTCAAAAAAATATAGTCCTACGACACAATGTCCAAGAAGGGCACACCCAGTATTACGGTTCCACACATGCCAGTTATCCTTTTTATGGAGCCAATGCGGGTTCCCTGCAGACCAGTAATGGGCATTATGTATGTTAACATCACCATTACTCATGAATGTGGCATCATCAGCCCCCAAAATGCTGCAATGGAAAGCACAGTCCTTGCTCAGTTATCAATTGCAGAAATCAATGCGCTTAGGAAAGATTTCATTCCAAAGTTCTTGGTGCAGCTGTACATGGTAGGGATGTAAACGATTATCAGCAAGGATTCTGTACACTGTACTTTCAGACAATCCTGAATCATGGGCAATCCTCTGTTTAGAATCATTAGGATTAACTAATATGGCATCAAGTACATCAACAGTCCTCTCGTATTTTAAAAGTCATCTGATACGACAATGTTTGTGTTGTGTCCAGTTGTGCGCACACAACATGCAAGATGCTGAAAGACATTGTATGAATGATGGAACATGTTGTAGGTATATTTCTTCATACAAATGGGTAGCAGCTCTGCCATTCTGACGACATTCTCCTAGTATCATCAGCATGCCAAATGCTTCTTCATTTGTAAACGGCATTCCATTCAGAAAGCAACACCACAGACAATCAATGTCTGACACTGAAACAGCACACATGATTAATGGTTGCAATGTAAAATCAGTGATTGTCTGAATGAATGACCTTTCTGTCAGTAACAGAAATTGAAAGGTCATTCACGCAGACAGTCATAAGTTTTAAATTGCCTAAATGAAAGAATCAGAGGAGCATGTGGATCTCTCATTAGTGCCAAGGTCTACCGAGCATCTACAAATGTAAGACGGAGAGTGGTTGTGTCTGATATAAGGTTATCAACATTTAGAACACTTATGAAGTGTTTTCAATTCCCAGTTAACAGTAGTTCTCTCACACCATACAGGAATTTACAGTACACCCGACATCCTATTGAATGTACGTACACTGTATGCACGCCAGAAAAATAACATGTTTAGTTGATTTTCTTTTGATTGTAGTAAGTAAACCCAGTTTATGATCCATTTTCATTGTGCATTAACTACGCACATCACAAACCATATGTTTAGGCCAAGATTATTTAATTTATTGTGCGTAAACTATGCACATCAGATAAAAAGTATCTTAGTAAATTGTAAATTTCCTTTTAGACAATCTATCCAACGATACCTTATACGAACCACATTCCCATTTGCAATTTCAAAGCTCACACTCCATACCCCTACCTCTGGTATGTTCAGGGGAATGGTATTATTACTAATTGATGCTTCATACAGGGTATAGTTATCACACTTTTTTTGCGAACCCCGGATAAATATATATAAAGGAACAACAAATTTCTGGCATGATTTCTTTTACAATTAGTGCACATATAATGCAAACATTTGTTACAATCAGTTCAATAATATGTATGATATAATTAATATTACATTGATTTGACTGAAACTTGATTCTGAATCCCCCTGTTTTGTAACCCGAGAGGAAGGATTTTGAGATTATGCACCTGCAATAATCAACTCTTTCCCCAGAACATACTGTTAAGCACTCACTGCTTTGTTCTACATGAGCGAGTGGAAGTGAAGGCCAGAGTAGTTAGATAATTTATGAATGCATGTGCTATCAGTTGCAACTGGAGATGAAGCTGCTTTCCACAAAGGGATGTTTACAAAGTACCCCTGTTAATCCCTAGCAGGACACTTGCTGCTCCCAACCTTGGGTATCAGGGTATCTTTGAGACATCTGAAGAATGCTCTTGATTACTGACCTCATATGTCTCAGCCAGACTCAGGGTGCGACCAACCTTCCAGGTCAAGGCCAGCGGCTATCAAAGGCGTGTTGGGTCTCCGAGTCAGCAGTAGTTAAATGGATGAATTTCAGCGATTGACTGCTAGCGAGAAGAGAAGCATACGCAAGATAAATGAGCAGTGGGAGGAAAATCTGTGTTGCGAACATCAGAGCAGTGAAGAGTACGACTGCAGCCTGGACTATTGTACTGGATGCATGAGTGAAAGACATTACAAATGATGGCAACACATATTGAAGGTGTGTTAATGATGAGTATAAGTTAATTGACAATAACCAAACAGAAACATAAAGAAGGCTGCAAATTAGTGTTGAAATAGACTACAATATTGCACTCACTGTGAAATAAAAAGAGTAATAGTGGAGACAGATAATTTAATGCTGTAAATATTACCAATTTCCAAAACTCCAAACCTAACTTAATAGTTTTTACCACTTTTCAAAACCCGCCTCTACCCTCTAAGGCTCCATGACACCATGTCAAAATGGCACCCACGTGGGGCACAGTCTTTACCGCCTTTCTGAAATATTTTGATCCTGTCTCATCCAATTCAACTACATCAAAATGTCACACAACTTTGTGAAGTAATCCTACAGCTTCCTAACTCAGGAACCTGGAAAACTACAAAATTCCCGCAGTAAAAATTTCCAGAATTTTTCCCGCAAGAAAATTTTCCTGTAAATTTTTCCTCACTACCCTCAATGAGGGAGCAACATGGGTGACCAGCAAAGACAACAGCAGCATCACGCCACCATCAGGATGCCTCCATGATGCCGGAAAGGTGCCACGTGGTCAGGGAGAAAAAATGTGTGAAGAACAACAGACAGCCACCATTGTGGTAGCAAGGAAGGAGCGCAACCAGAAAGTGGCAATCTTGGGATGGTGCATGACGACAGCCCACACCACATGCTCAAAGCAACAGACAAAGGATCGGAGGGTGCGCGGATCAGCACTACTCTTTCCACCACCGCCACGGGAGAACAGTTGAGCTGCAATCAAGCGTCAATAGCCAGCGGCGCTCTGCCTCCCCACTACCTGCTCCTGTGCCGTGCCGGTCATTACCCCCAAACAGCACGTGCTAAGAGAACAGCAGTGAGAGGGGAAGGTGCTCCCTCCCTTCCAAATCAGCACTGCGCTCCCGCGACCAGGTCATCCACGCAGTGCATGTGGATTTGTTGACAAACAAACCCTGGCTGGCCAGATGCAATTGTGTGCACAGGCACGCTTGTGTCTGCAGTGCTTGCACCCTATCCCCAATGACATAGTGGACAAGTACGGATTAGGCACCAGGTACTGCAAATGTAGCCGGAAGTCCAGCTCAACAAACAACCATGGCATGGAAAACTGTGGAAATTAAAGTGACAGGAAACAGACAGTGAAATATTCAGGACAATAGTACACAAATTTTCCATATTACCAACAACAAAGTTGATGTGCAAATTTATTGTGTGTAGGCCAAGGAACACTAGGTACTCCCTAACTACACACAGTGCCACATCTAGTACCACAAGTGCCTAAGCGGGAACAAAACCAAAACCGTAATGGGACTTCATTTCACATGTAACAGTTGCAGTGAAATTTTCAAACCAAAGGACACTACGTAAAATCTGGATAAACTGTACCCACAACTTAAACAGTATGTAGCCGAGTGGCAACCAACGGACTGCAAGGGGGAAGTGAGTAACAGGAGTGAACAGTGTTGACCAGCGAGTGAAAGACTGGACCTGCAGGGAGCACAACACAAATGTAATGACTGCACGGCCAAGATAAACAACAGCGACCAGACATCACATGCCCACAGTGTATGGGTGACCACTGACAATACACTGGCATCAACAGCACATTCTTCGCAAGCATTTCCAACCCTACCTCCAATGCCTTTTCCACTCCACCCAATGACACCATACCTGCCGCAATTACCTGCTTACTACCCAGCCCAAATGGTTCCACAAGCAGTGCCAGCAGTCATACCAACCCCTATTTATGCTCCAACACCAGTGACAACTTTCCCAATTCACAGCTACGGGCGAAACACAGCTCATAGTTGGCCACAGGAGAATAAGCAGAGAAAGCAACACGCGACAGGCAATACATTGAATGTGGAGAATAGCCTTAAACGCACCCCAACTCATTTGCAGAACTTACCAACCTTCAAAGGAATGGCAAGCGAAGACCATTCAGCTTTCCTGAAAGAGTGCACATCCTGCCTGCAATGATATGACATGTGTGAAGATGAGTGGGCGAGCTGCATAGGCAACCAGTTACCCGGTGATGCAGGAAAGTGGTGGAGTACAGTTAATCATTATGGCCTTGAATAGGAGTTTGTTGACTCATTTCAGTGCAGATACGGCAGTACGTTTACTTTGTTACAGGTATAGAGTAATCTGATGCGGCAAGAACAACAACCAGGGGAACAACTGCCTACATTCATCATGCAAAAATAACATCTGATCTAGCTATTTCACCTGCTGTTGTCAGTGAGAGAAACCCTGGAAATAATAGCACAGGCTGTCCTGCCAGAGTATCGGGCCACACTGATATCATTTCTCAACAGTAATCTGGAAGAACTGTTAAAAGCCGCCATTATTTTGGAACGGAACACGTGTTCTTCTTGTCGCGAGAATGGTGCCACGCGATGGTGACACGGGTCACACGGTGACGACAGCTGCAAGTCGCGGGACCAAAATGACCACTATCGAAAATTTGTTTTTCAAAATAAACAGAAAAAAGTTTTCATACGTGACAGCATACCTGCCAACATTTCAAAGGACCCATCAGTAAAACTTTTCAAAATTCTTAAATATTACATAAAACATACACGGCAATTTTAATGTTACAAAAAATATACCTATGTTTATCCTTCAGGCATTTAATTACTTGCTTGAAAGCTAAACATAACTAAATATATGAACTTATATATCTATGCCTCACAAAATATACATAGGAAAAAGATCACTAATAACAAAATATTTTTTTGCAGCCACATGTTTGCTTCAAAGTCAAGCTGATGTTCATAATTTAAAAAACACTAAGTTAATTATAAAGTTAAACCAATAATCAATTTACATAACACAAAAATTCACCCAAGATTTGCAGTCATATGTCTAAGTAAATAGATCATTCATACATTGTAATCAACAGTCAGACATACCTTTTGGACATGTGGGTATAGATGTATTTACATTATCTTAAAGTATTATCATATAATAAAAGTTCTTGCTTTGTTTCAAGTGTGCAGCAGTCGCCGTCTTCGCTTTTTGCAAAAATTCTGAAGTAAAAGTTTTTTCATGACAAACACCAGCACGTGCACACTTCAAAATTGAAATTGACTCAAGTGTCTAAGCTGACATAGATGCCATAAACTGGGTTCTATTCTGTTCAACAAGACTGAATATGCGCTCACAATCAGAATTACTATGCGGTATGGTTGGAATTGATAACATAATCATTGATATTATGTCAAATTTCAGGAGACCATGTAATCCAAACTTTGGATAACTCTGACCACTTAACATCAATAGTACTCATTTTTTCTACATCACCTGAGATGTCTTCAACTTGAAGAGCCACAAACTGTCGTTGAACTTCATCCATTGCTGAATCTTGCATTTAGTTTTCCGTAAGTGGGAGGATAAATGAAAACAACCCTACAAATTATCTAACAGAAGAAAAGCTAGAACTTTCAAATTCAGCCAACCTAACAACTTCAGCATGCTTCAGAGTTTCACTCTTAAGTGGAAATTTATTTGTAATATAATCACATGCTGTTGTTAAGTAGTTCCTCACTGAAGAAACAAACAACTTATTTTTCTTTTTCTTCAAGCTGTGCAACTAAATTTGAGGTCTTACTGCCTAAAACTTATTCCTCATCAGTTCTCTGGTTTTCACTTGGGTGATACTGCACTTCAAGAATCTGGTTGCTTTTCACATTTTTTGGTTTCACAAATTTTAAAAGAAGTTCTTTCAGTACATCTGTTAATGTTTCACTCAGAATGTGTATCTGTGGAGAGACAGATTGAAGTAAAATGTTTATTTTGTCAAATGATGGTATGACACTAAGGACAAAGGTACAGAAAGCTTTGTTAAGCTTAGACAATAGAAATAAAAACAATTTTTCCTCACGACTAACAGACTGATTTTGATTTTTCAGTACAAAGCTATCAAAACTTCTACCCTCCAATGCAATTCGTTTATTACTAGTTGCAATGCCAACAATTAAATCTGAATCTCTCTCTCTAGGTTTCTCACTTCCTGTTGCTGAAATAAATTTGCCCGAATTCCCAGGTTTCTCACTCACTTTGGTTGAAACTGACATGTCCACATTTTCAAGTTTCTCACTCCCTTTAGTAGCAACAGACATGCCCACATTCCCAAGTTTCTTACTACCCTTTGTTGCAACAAACTTCCCAGCAGGATTCTTCATTTTTGGAATTTTGTAGCACATTATTCTAGAGGACTGAGAAGCTTTCTTTACCACTAATATTTGTTTAAAAAAACTTAGAAGGGGTTCCCACTGATCTATTAACCTTGACAGACTTCTACCCACTGAAAGCCACCTTGTACAAACATGTTTTAAAATTTTCTTGGCATCTTTGCCATGAAGCTGTTGAAATTGCTGCAGTTTCTCTTTTCACTTTTCTCCATAAAATAAAATTAATCTACTAGTATTTCATCAATTTTTATTGTCAAACTTGCAACAGCTTTTTCTGCAGCCAAATTAATCAAATGAAATGAACATCCTAAAGTAATTATTTCCTTATGTCTCTCTTTAAGCAGAGATGGACTGGGGCAATGTTAGAACAAAAAGCCATGCAGTTTTCTATTGGTACATTTTTACTTTCCAGCTGTGAAATCAACAAATTTCCTATATTCTTACAAATTGTCTCACCCACCAAATTTGGTATGCTGAGGATGGTACTTACTACTTTACCCTGAACATCATTAAAAAATGTTACAACAATTGGGTATAGCTTTTCATCTGTATCATTACTACCATCTGTTGAAACAGAAAACGGCCAATTTTGCAAACACTTCACATCTTGATCATTAACGTTAGGCATCATTTCATTCAGAATGCATGTAGGTTTGTTACGGCCACAACCAAACTTTTTTACTAGTTCTGAGTCTGGAAACATTTTTCTAAACAATGCATCAGAATGATTTGCTGCATTCAGTGCAATGTTATGTTCAGCCAAAAAGAAAACAAAAAGACACTCTGCCTTCGTTATATCTAATCCTCCTTTAACAAAGTAGATAAAAATCTATCTATCTTCCTATTTTCTTCTTATGAATGCAAATTTGTGACGTGCTTGGGACATTTTACATGTATACTTACGTCGCTCCTACCACCATGAGAGATAATGAAATCGCACTGGCACAATGTGCAAAAAAAAAAACAAATTTCTCTTCTTTCCGAGATTTAAAAAATGCACTGGAATTCAGCCATACATGCAGCATGGCAGACTTGGAAATATTTCTTCTTGACTGATGTACTCATATTTCACATCACAGGCACATGATGCCTAAGAGCAGAAACCGCTAACTAACTACGAGAGCAAACACACACTACAACATCCAGCCATTTTGGTAACAGTGTCTGCTTATCGAATAGGATTGGTTAACTTTCCTCACGTGACGTATTTTCGCTGCTGGATTGGTAGCAAATTCTGTAAACGAGGTGGTTTGGCGTTTACAATAGCAGCAGTTTTTGTAAACTCACTGCAAACAGGTTACAGCCGTTTGCAGGATTTTGCTACCCGAGTCACTAGGTAGGGCGATTGGTAGAACACAATCTCAAAAACCCCGCCCGTGGGCCTTCATTTTATTTGATCACTTGTAAATGCAAACTTTCACTGCAAATGATTGCAAACAGCTTGCTACAAATTCAGCCACGAAAATACGGCTTGGCATCATCAAAACAGGGCAGAAGATGCCGATGCATATACAAATAATGTTCGAAATATTATTTTTAATTCTCATAAAAATCTGGAAAATATATACACGTCCGTAAAACTGAAAAATAAACGACCTGTCCGTAAATTTTATGGACAATCCGTAAAAGTTGGCAGGTATGTGACCGTAACAGAGAGAAAAGTGCGCACTGCGGTGATAACCAAGGGAAAAGTGACAGTGTCAAGAAGGACGCCGGGAAAGTGTACGTTAAGTAGGATGAAACCAAACTACCACAGAATGCCTGCCGCTATTGCAAGCCAGAGAAGGTATTTCAGTGGCACAACCCGTGCCCTAATAACCCCTACCTCAACAACTACAAGGGACCTGAACCTAGCAACCACAGAAACGGGAAGTAGGGGCGAAGGGGCCTGATGCCTCTCCTGCCCCAATTTCCACATGCAACACGGAGTTGACACCGCAGCAAGCACTGATTCAGCATGTTAGTAGCAATACTGGTATATATGAACGTGCAACCTTATTGTGCGCTAATTGACACTGCCACCTCATATAATTTTGTACATCTGCATTTTGTCTATAAGAGTGAAGTAACCCCCACCAATCATATCAGTAGGCTTACTACTGGCCAACAAAGCATCTGAGCGATAGGGCAAGCCATAGTTACAGTCAGAGTGCACGGCTTAGAAACAATTACAACTGTAATAGTAAGTGCAGAAATACGCAAGGATGCTGTACTAGGTGTGCCATGGTTGCAAGAGCAATATACTATAGTTGAATTGGCCACAAGGTGCATAGATTTTGGTGCTAAGGAGAGACCCACTGTATACAATACAGATATGAAATCAGCTGAAAGCATACCACCGGTTCCACTAGCAGAGTTTGACCACGAAATCCTGCCACAGCATCAGGCAGCGTTCCAGCATTTACTGGACTAGCGTAGAGAGGTATTTGCGGAACATTATGTATTGCACAGTAACCAAGCATGAAATACCACTCTAGCAGGAGGTACCTATTTATACTAGTCCACGCAGTTACATGTCTCATCAAGCCAGAATCATATGTGAGCAAGTCAGGGAAATTATAGCTGATGGAGTGATTGAGCCCATGCATAGCAAGTACAACTCAGCCATAACACTCGCACCAAAAAAGGACAGCAGCTGGCGTTTTTGCATAGATTTTTGCCCCTTTAATCAGGTGACCTGCAGTGCATTGCCACCATATATGCGCTCAATTCGCTAGGTAATACAAAAATTCTGTCATCCCTGGACCTGTGCAGCGGGTACTGACAAATTCCCGTAAAGCAAGAAGTACGGGAAAAACCGCATTCAAAACACCCGACAGCAGGAGATTCCAATTATGTGTGATGCCTTTTGAGTTAAAGTGTGCACCGGCAACATTTTAGTAAATATGGTTCAAATCCTGGACGGGCTTATTGACAAATTTACGTTAGTGTATTTGGACGATGATGTTATCTGGTGTGACAACTGGAAAGACCACGTGCACCACCTGTCAACGGAACTCGAGAGACTCGCAATAAATGGATTAACATATACGGCTAAGAAGTGTCATACTGGCAAAAGAAAGTTAGATTTCCTAGGGCATGTGGTGGAAGAAAACGGAAATATGGCAAACCCCAAACAGTTACAATTGATTGACCGCTACCCACCGCCACGCACTCATAAAAAAATACCAAAATTTTTCAGTCCTGTCAACTGGCTTAAGGAGTTTATAGAAGGCCTTGCAATAGTGACTGCACCACTTAGGCCTACAGATCTACTTTCACCACAGAAACAGTTTGTGAGGTGAAGCGGAGGAAAATGCATTCCGAGAAAGTCACGTTTCTGATCATGCCTTAAGCTCGCTCGATACGACTCCAGCGAGCATTTGAACTTAAAAATTGATGCCAGCCAGGAGGGACTGGATGCAGTATTGTATCAATGCGTGGAAGACAGAATGAAGCGAGTGATAGATTTCACAAGTGCTAAATTAGACCAGACCGAAAGAAGGTATGATGTTAACAAGCATGAATGTCTAGCCATCATATCGGCAGTAAATAAATACAAGGTGTATTTAGAATACCAGTGATTCATGCTCAGAACTGATAACAGATGGCTCATCTGGTTACATGCAATAAGAGAAGGGCGCAGTAATCTTACCCGGTTGGCATTGCTACTGCAAGCCTACGACTTTGTTGTGGAGCACATCCCCGGAAAGAGAATCCACTGGCGGATACCTTATCACGAGAATTGAATGCGCAAGTCATCCTAACAGATGATGCCGAGTGGGACGATATCCTTCCGCTAAACACGCAGGAACTGTTCCATGAAACTAGCCTTAACCAAGTACATGAGCAGTGAATAGTACGACCGCATTCTGGACTACTGGACTGGATGCTTGAGTGAAAAACATTACAAATCATGGCAACAGATAGACTGAACAAAACTGGCATCAGCTGTCTTCTACCAGAGTAGATGTGCCTTGTGGAGGCAACGCTTTGTTGTGTGGAAAAACGGCATTGAAACGACCCTTGTTGCTGCAAAGCACCTTGTGGAGATGAACGCCACCCCATTTGGACTGTTGACCTCCCCTCCATATTCCTGTTCTTGATGAAGAACTAAGGTCTGTTTTGATTGCAGTTCTGCTTGCTTGGCCACCAATACTGCTTCTTCTAAAGTGAGTTTTAGCCGTAACTGCAGCTGTTCACTAATTTCTTTGTCGGCCATACCTACCATAACCCTATCACTAATAAGTTAATTTTTCAGAATCCCATAGTCACAACTTTTTCCTAAGGTAAGTAGCGCAGATACAAATTCGCCCACCGGCTCACCTTGCAACTGTACCTGCAAGTTGCACTTAAACAGTTATACAGTTTGAATACTGTGTTTGTCCTTGGGTTGAATTATTCCCTAAATACTTTTGGTGCTCGTTTCTTTGTATCTGATGTGGGCTGAAACTGTGGCTGAATTTCCTCTACTTGTTCACCCAGAAGATATAGAAGAATATCAATCTGCTCCTTGTACGATATGGAATTAAAACCTAAAACAGACATCAGAATGGCCACTCAATTTCTGTTTCAAAATTCCCTGACTATTCCAGGTTTTCCAGATCAAATTTGTGTTTTTACCTTGACCAATGATTTTGGCTTTATTTTTGCTAATGACAAAATTTATTCCATAAATTATTTATACAGTTATTGTATAATGTGATGAGAACAATAAAAGTGTTACTTTGGTGCAGCATCCATAATAACAGAATCAACACTCAGTAAATAATACTGTTGTGCTGTTTGGTGAACAAAATGCCTCAAGACAAAAACTCATGTACCCAATGTCCGGTTTAAAAATGGATATGGCGTAAAAGAGATTGTGATAGAGTTTTAGCCTAAATAAATTTTAAACTTCAAACATTTATTATTTGTAACATAGCTTACATATCAATGCATTTCTTGAGAAAACTGCATAAAATATTAGATTTACTAGTGTAAAGAAAGGTGTGTGTGGCCCGTAGATGCACGCGCGTAGGGGCAGCCAAATATGTAAAATAAAATGTAGTGTAAAATTACATAAATTTATTAGTAAATACGTGAGTGAGAGTGAGTACTGCGGTGACACTTAGAGTAATGTAGACAGACTTCTGTGCAAAGGTTCACAAACTTACCAATTCTTTCCAAAATACTTCTCACGCCATAGAGTAGGTGCCAATATTATATTGGTAGCACACGGAATGCAACCCTTTGATTTGTTGTCTTACAGGTTTTTACTGGCTGGCAAATATACTATAGAACACTCCTATTAACGAAGTAAGTAGCCTTATCTAACTTTGTCAAAACCCTGCACGATATGGACTGTCAACATTATGTCAATGAAAATTCTTACAGAACGTAATTGTTTCTTAAAGTGAAAATTAATAAAATTAAGTTTCTCCATAAGAAAACAAAAAAAGAAAAAATTTAATGATAGTGCCTAGCTCAGCGTAGTTTTAACTCTTCTTAGGTTTACCATCGGCAAAGTTTAAGATGAGGACGTTATGTTAGCTTAAATCAAGATGCCATAGCCTTTAAGAAAGAAATCTTCTAGAAAGTATTATGGTTAATGCTAGGTACGCAATCCTTATACCATACATGTTAAGCTTTACTTGTAATTAATCTAGAAGTTCTGGGCACTCTCGATGACGTTGGTTCAGCTTTATGAAGCAACCAAACCTTGACGTAGGACAATATTACAGCTGTAGGACTATATTAGGGCATCAACATAGCAGAGTCCTCGCATTTACGCAACGTGAACCTAAAGCTTCTACCTCCTAATTACTAAAATAACTTAGCAATGGGGCTTATATTAGCTTCCACAGTTGCTGTAACTCTTTTTTAAATGCATACTTAAATTAACGAGGGAAGCGCTAACACCCTAAAATATAATTTAAGATCCTACACTACACCTACATTCAGATGAAGGTCCTATTTCAACGTCTGGTCCATTTGGAGGTTGTTGGAGAAGAGAGTGTTAGTTCACTTGGCTGGAGCTAGTTTAAGAGGGACTTAATATTCCAGACATTGGGAAGTCAGAATTCAAACCTGTGGTCCAATGGGAATCTGAAACCCCTCAAAACCCCGTACGCTCCCAATTTCAACATCCTAACTGCTAAAGGGCATAGAAAACGTGGTCTTGAAAAATACAATAAAATATTTAATAATCAGACATATATACAAAATAAGACCATAAAACAAGAATATATGTTATTAAAAACAAAAAATAAAACAAAAATGCAAATATAGCTATGTCATATCTTAAACATAATAAAATTGTCATTGCACATCTAAAATAAATTATCCTAACGTGTTAACAATAATAAAAACACATAAAATATTAAAAATAAGGAAAAATTTAAATAACATGACAAATTACATATGATGTAGGGGAGAATCAGTGTTAACATAAGAGTGAGCCACACGTCAGAGCCGACGACGCCGAGGTCCCAGCCAGGCTGATATTGGTTATTTTCGAGACTTCATTAGGCGGTAATCACTTAGTATTCTGGCAAGGACAGGCAGGTTGTAACGCTAGTCAATTAACTTCATCCTTTACGAGAATACAATTTATGTTAGGAATTAGAGTAATTGTATTGTTCCAATTGATGTATGATGTACAGATTTATGTTAATAAAAGCATATTGTGCATTACAGAATTCACAGAGTTACTCGTACTTATTGGCCACTGAGCTACCAACCCCTGTGTACGTTATCTCCTTCTACTACAGTAACTTAAGTGATCATTTAGGTCTTAGTTTAAAGGTTAAATTAGCTGTGATACAGGGAGCAAGAAGGCAGTCAGGAGGGAAACACTACAATATGGAACAAGCAAAAAATTGTTACGTGAACGGAAATAATATTATAATAAAATATGTAATTATTTATGCAAAACAAAGTACATAATTTTATGTCGTAAACTATCACTATTGTTGGTAAGAAATATTGTATAAAAATTTTATTTGACACTTGAGGTTTACCTTTATGAACCTAAACATGTGGCGTGAAAACATTTTGAAACACAGAATTGGGCATGAGAATTTAATAGAAACTCATTAACAAATTTATGATGTCTTCTACTTAATAATAAACAAAATTGACAATGAATATGTGCAAAAATTTTTTTAAATATCAGGAACATCACTGGATACATGCCGAGCTTATTTATATTTTCCAACATGAATGGTTGAAAAAAATTTCAGTTGTTCAACTCCATATGAAAATACAAACTTGAATGATAACAACTTCACAAAGAAGTGCACTACAGAGATAGTAATAGTTATTCACATTTATATTAATGACAAATACTAAAACTAAGCCTAACAGCTGGAAATAATTGAAAACTTTTTGCAGAAGTTTCTTTGTAGAAAAATAATTTACAATATTAAAAATTCACACTTCAATGGTTTTCTTAAAAAATTTTTCCTTAATGTTTTATAAAGTTTTACAAATTTCCCTGACTTTTCCCCGATTTCTTCCTGACCAATAAAATTCCCTGACTTTTCCAGAAGAGTGGGCACCCTGGATATGTAGCGTAGAAATTGCCTCTCCCACACTGGCCATGATGATGGATTCATGAAATCTATAGGTTGTGGTGGTTTGAGATTATTAACACCTCCCCTCACAGAGGACATTTCAGATCCCTCCTTATCTGTCATTGTCCTTCCAATAATTGCCAAAACAGTCAACTACAAGGTGCTACACTGGAAACTCAGGTTTTAATGCTGCCACCATGTTATGTTATCAGACACCGGGTACAAGGTACACACAACTAGCTACCATTGTTACGAGAAAGGTCCGCCAGTCCGGTCAGGTTTGCCAACCCTGTCCTAATGGTACAGGTTCAGAACGTGAGGTTTCGTGCTTGATCCCCAAAATGTGTTTACTGGACGTCTTTTAATTTTACTACGCCTGACAAATTTAAGCAAGAAATTGATAACCTAATGAAATAAGGATCCTTCAACTTACAAAAAAAATATTAACTACTCCTTTATATACTAGTGGAAATGTCACATGCAAGTACTGTTACATTCTTAAATAGCAGAATAATATAATTGTTTTAAAATAAGTAATTGCTGTAACACTCTTGGAAAGCAATGTCACTTCGCGTAGCACCGAAGATGGAAGGACTAGTCTGGGTGTATGAAAGGCTCAGAGGTTCGAGGACTCCTGGGATGGCCAAGTGAGGATGGATGGCCAGGCCAGACAACAACTATCAGAAGAGGAGAAACATCTAGCTCCATATAGCAACTGCTGAAGTTGCAGTATAATTAGTTTATTTGTAATAACATGCATAAAAATCAACCCCACATTTTTTTTTTTGCTATAAAGGTCTGAAAGGTAATTGTTATAACAATTTCTTCCTGTTTGTATGTTTATTCATGTTTTGTAAATACTTGGATATGTTGTAATTTATATTGACAAATCCTAAAATTGTCAACATAATTTTTAGCAAAGGAATATTCTGAATGATAAATTACAGTACAAAGAACTGATATTTAGGGCTATATTATAAACTTTCATTGTTTATAATTTTATACCATTTTTGCTTTTAGTTTCTGAGAAAAATTAGTTTGAAAAATAACATGTAACATATATAGAAACAAATTTTGTAACATGGCCTCTTAATGTTACAAAAAAAGTATCTAGTTCTACTATACTAAAACTCCAATTTGTCACAAATGTACTGGTTTATCAGAAAATTTAAATGATAATCACTGACTGCTAAGTGACATGGACTTAATCAGTATGAGAAACTAGTTTTCTATACCAAAAAAATAATACATTTTTTTACTAGGCCTAACTCATATATTACCTTAACCAAAAATATAAACAAACTTCATACCTGTTATACTAATTATAACTTCCAATAAATCCAGTTCTTCTCTGTCAAGAGGTCGTAATAATCTTACCACTCCAGTTTTCTTGTCAACTGTCAAATATTCCCCACTTATGCTGTAATGCACATTGGAACCTTCAGGATCAACACCATTCAATTGGTAAACTGGCGATCCAACTCTCGTGTCTTCTGGTATAGAAAACTTTGCCATATCTCCACCTGGCAGAAATTGAGCAGCACGATTTATTGCTTGCCCACTGCATGGCTTGTTGATGAAGACTAACACAGTCACCACATTTAAAACGATCATAGATATCAAAGACTTCGTAGTTTCCTTTTTGAGTGACATATTTTCCTGGTAGGCATTTGATAACCTGGAAAATTAATCATTTCAAATAAGATGCAAAGTAAAATCTAATCACAAATATATATAGCTAACTAAACTAAACAAACACACCCAAGCAATGAAACCAAATTGTATAGTAATTTTTCATGTTAAAAATTAGCACTGAGTGTCAGTAATTTATGAGAAAAAAACAAATTACAGTACAACAGCTTGATATTGTAAAGTTAACAAATTTATTGCATTCCAATATCTTTAAGCTAAATTTACATACTCTTATTGTTTCAGTGGGGTAAAACAGATGCTTGTAAATAAAATAAATAATAAAAATTTTGGGAAAAACACTACAGGATGGGTCACTCCCAATGACTGACTTTGGTTGGGGCACATGGATGTCCATTAGGGTAACATGAAATGGGATCATAAGATAGAGCAACAATGGAATGCATATGCAGGAGATCCCTTAACAAAACCTGCTGGTCACTGGCAATGTCTACCACATTTCAAACAAGCAAAAATCCTGAGTAATCCTACTGGGAATCAAACTCTTATCACAGTTTTTGGAGGCTGGTGAACTAACTGCTGGACCACCATGGCCTACAAATGACTGGTTTTTTTTGTTTGATGAATTTATTGCTATGAGCTGGACTAACCAGTTGAAAACTGAATTAAAAAGTTATTTCAGCTGGCAGATAAGCTAGAGTAAATGTATTCATTCGGTTTATCCATTATCATTGCCTAGTTATGAATACAAGCTGCACAGTATCAGCACATAAAATGCACTGTGACTGGGTACATACAGAATGTGCCACCACTGAATCTACTTTGAAATTCATAACTCACAAAGAGAGATTTTTTTTTCTGATAAGTTACAAGTATTAATTCGTCATGGCACAATATTTCTATATGATTAATGATCACTTTAGCATGTTTCATAATTTTATATATGCTTGCTCAGCAAAGGGTGTAGAAATGAGTATTTAATTCCTATTAATAATTAAATTAATACCTTGATAATTTAATGAAAAATATATCAGAAAGTAAAAGGCATTGGAAATTAAATTTAAGTGAACCCCCTTATTTACTTATAAACTTTTAGTGTCCAGGCAGCATTTTGTATTTAATAACCTGACCTATTCTGTGTACAATTTGTAAAGTATAGTCCAAGAAAACTGATATCAGCCTACATGCTGTTATATAGTAAGATACAAGTGGATTTAATACATGGCAATAATAACAACTATGTTATGGCCTGCAATCTTGACAACTACTATATTTCTGGAACTGTCCTTAGATCCCAACATGAAGCTCCAAATATAAATACATAATATCTCTCTTTTCAAATTATTAAGGTTGTCCAAAATAAAATCATAAGAGGGCAGTTTATGGTTTATTTGAATTGTTTTTATACCAGCTTCCATTTCTCCACATTTCAAATGCATAAAATTAATAGTTTTTAACCTAAAAGGCATTAAATATTGAAAATTTCCGATATGAAAACCCACCCAAACTCTAAAATAATTGACTTGGAAAGTTCATAGTACAAAAGTGCGTAGTACAAAACTTGTTCTGAAGGAATTCAATGACATATTTATTACCTAAAATATCTTGAAAGAAAAGCTTTAGTATTATGAAAAACATAATTTTTTGTTACAACGTACATCTTAAAATTGATTATGCTGATTTAAAAAATTTCCTTTCGCTGTGTGTGCTGAAATATTACTGTTTTTACATTATAGGTTCAAATTTTGAAGTTGCCCAAAATACATTATCTGGGTGAGTTTTCCGTATGCTATTTTCTGTGCGCCAAGAATTCCTAAATATATCTAATGCAACCCACGGTACTCTTAGTGCCAATGTGTCTGCAATGTCTCGCTACTTCCTAGAAAAGGGGCCACAGTGACTGAGTTGTTATAGACTGCTTGCCTCCCACCAAGCCGAACCAGGTTCAATCTCTGGACGGGCCACTCCTGAATTTTCGTAAGTGGGAATAGTGCCGGACAATGTCGTTGGTTGGTGAGTTTTCTCGAGGAACTCCAGTTTCCTCCACCCTTGCATTCTGGCGCTTCTCCATTCTCAGCTTATTTCACCCTCATAGGCCCTCATTGTTAAGAGCAGACCAAATCAACTCAACTTCTTAGAACCTGTCCCTCTCCCTCTGCCAACCTCCTGGTGCCCTAATCGAAACGGCCTCCCAAAGGAGGTTGGGGTCGACCAGCTGCCCATTCAGTATTGCCATATATCAGCAGATTACTGCACCTGTTCGACCACACAGTCTGTGCATTCCTTCAGGTATTTGTAGATGTCAGTGTGGTCGGGATTTTACATACATTTGTTTTGCCATTATTCTTGCATATTAGGAATATAAAATACATATTTAAATTTAAATTTGGAATGACACCTGGAGAATATGTTGGGGAAGCAAAACAGGATCACCGCTGTGGAAGATATAAGTGAAGAACTGCCATCAGTAAACAACGAACACATGCTGCCAGGTCTTTTGGAAAATACAAGGTACATAAGCAATTCATGCACATGTGTGATTATTAGACATCAGATTTTAAGGCACTAAAAACTTATGTTTTCATCTTGTTAAAAGGCACTGAAAATTATTAAAATAAGAAGAAGAAAAAGGCTTTAAATTTTTTTGTGCTGCATCGATCTTTACCACTAAACACACATACACATTTCAGTATGGCCAAATGTATAAAGAAAATACACTTCATAAATGTAACTGATATAATCAAATTGCATATTACAAATAAAACAAGTAAAAAAACATAAAACACTGTTATTCATCCATTTTCCTAACAAAGTTCAATACATCTTTTCTATAGAATTCTTGCTCGTGTTGTGATAGCATATTTTCCATTATAGCCCCCTTAAACAAGCCATTTATAATGATATTGAAGGACTTTAAAACAATATTTCTATAACATGTGTAACATCTTGAAAGTATGATTCATAAGTGGCCTGCCTACCTAGTACAAAAATTACGTTACAGCATGTTTGAAATGTGTATTTTTTGACAAAAAATTTAAACAAATAAAAGAGGATAAATACTCCCCAGAACATGCATGAATCATACTGTCAAAACATTTTGCCCGTAAAAAATGTTTTCCATCCCTCCAATATCGCTAAAAACTGCTTTTTCAGGCTGTACTGGAAAACACACGTGAGACTACTTGGGGCAAAAAACACAAAATCCCCATATGCCATGTTGGTGTAGTATTTGTATTACAACATACATTTTCAAATCACTTGTAAAATAAAGCATACACATTTCAAAGTGGGAATTCTGCTAAGCCTGCAAAAATTGTTATGCTGGAAAAAATTATTTTGTAACAATATATGCACTGTACAGAATAAATAAAACCACAATTCATTTTAAAGTACAAAAATGCAAAACCAATTTTCTTTCACCCAATTATACATATTTACCAATGAAAACCAATTTTCTGTCACATACCAGTGATTTACAACATTAGTGCTATATGAGTTGTTAAATGGTTTGTTTTTAGGTCTACATGAGAACGCCTTTACTATTCTGCTTATTGTCTGGCAAACTAAGAGACAATTATCCTAAACCAAAGATGTGTTTGTTTTCATGACAAGATGAGAAAAAACTATAGCAATGTTTATTCCTCTTGCTATCTCAGTTGAAATCCTGAACAAAATAATTTTTTTTTGTGCCAGTGAAAAGATTTACCACAGTAAAGGCAGTGTTAAGTAAATCAACAATTGTTCACAAATTTATATCACTATTCAAAATGACTA
This sequence comes from Dryococelus australis, assembly GCA_029891345.1. Classification (NCBI taxonomy): domain Eukaryota; kingdom Metazoa; phylum Arthropoda; class Insecta; order Phasmatodea; family Phasmatidae; genus Dryococelus; species Dryococelus australis. Next base: position 244,883,860 of record CM057009.1, read on the forward strand.
AATGTTAGATACAGTAGAACCTCTCTATTATGACCCCTCATGGTTCCCGAGAATAGGGTCGTAATAGAGGGGGTCTTAATAAAAAATTTGGAAAATTTTGGGCGGATTTTGACACACCCCTAACCCCTATGCCTCCAAACTTGCCATTTTTGGCATTAAGTATGTTCAATCATCTCTAGCACATAAAAAACCACTTTTTAAATTAAATATAAATATGTATATTTTAATAGCTGGGCATCTCCTAATTAATTTGATACCCCAGAAAGGCATATTGGACCACCCCTTGTCAAAAAAAAGAAGGTCATTGAAAGTGTGTGAAAAGATTAGACTACGTATTATTAAAATATAAAGTTAGTATTAAAGATCTATTACTCAGGTCTTGTGGGTCATACATTGCTATGAGTCATGTAGCGATCAAAAAGTTTAGGTGGCATTGCGCAATACGTGTGAGGGTGCCGTACTCTTGCTTTGGTCTGGCCGTGTATGTAGCTGGGCGAGCGCCTAGATCCTCTGCAGTGTGGCCGGACGCGGGCGTGGCAGTTTGCTGCTGAAACTCAGCCCTAGATCCTCAGGCTGGGCAGCTGTCTGTCGGTCGCTACAACATGGCGGGCGGCGGCCGCCCACCAGCACCACTACTGTCATAACAGGGCCAGTTCACTTAATAACAGCGGCCCGGTATTGGGAAAACATACTGATAGATGCAATTCACGTCAATGTGTTGAATTTATACAAAATGTAGGCGGCGTGTTGCCCTCTGCACTGGCACGATAAGGTACGGCAATGTTTACAGGAATATAAATATTTAGTGCGGTGTACTTGAATTATTAACTATCCCGAATTTTTCATCAATAACTTTTGATGTTACCTATGCATGCACACTGCCTCACTCGCTATAATACGGTACCGGTAACATATGAACACATTTTATTTGCACATACATATCATTATTCACTTTACACATAAAATTGATCTCACAAGAAAAAAAACGATTGCCCACCATAAAAAATTAGCATATTACGCACATAAACTTAAAAATAATAATTATAAAAAAAGGGCATTGAATTAAATTTGAAGTTATCATACATACACTAATTAATAAACTAGTCTGTGTAATGTGCCGTTTTTACAACAAAAGAGGAGGGATAATGGAAGCGAAAAAGACAGAGAGGGTAAGGCAGAGGCGGTGGCATGTGACTAGGACAAAGAATCGTTACTTACCCGGCCCGCAACTCCCCCCTCCCCGCCCATGCTTCCTCGGACAATACACCAGTGTCCCCTTCTAGAATTAAGTAATTTATTGCTTCACACCGCTTGGGACAACCAATGTCAAAGTCTATGATGGTAAAGGCCATTCACGGTAAAGTGAGCACTTTTGAAAGCCCTCTCATTTGGAATAATAGTCAATAAATATGCTTTACTTTAGCCTTAGACGTTAACTTCCGAGTGCGGTGGAATATACACACTGTGTTTATTACTTACATGGCAATATTTATTTAAAAAGATGTTTAAAGGATAAAAAATGGCTGAAAGGAAAAAGTAACCAGGCCGTCAAAAGTGTTCACTTTACATTGAACAGCCTATATCTTGAGAAATGCGCGACCACTAACATCAGTAAGGACTAGTTTTACATAGACTGAAAACCGTGGATAATAGAAACTAGTACTGCCGTTGGAGAAAAGTCTACAAAACAAATCCGTGCATAACTGAAACCGCAGTTCAAGATACCGCATTTGGTGAGGGATTACTGCATTTATTTTTAGACATGCCTCAAGTTTTCGACTTTTTCGACCCAAACTTTTCACGGTTCCTCGGGATTGGATCCTAATAGAGAGGTGGTCGTAATAAATGGGGTCGTAATGGAGGGATTTCACTGTACAGTGAGTTTGTAAACAGCTGATGTGGACATCTCATATGGCAATATTTATATTAACATGTAACACAGGAATATACAGTGGGCCGAAAGTATAAATTAAACACAAATGTTCAATAACCAAAATTATGCATTTTGACTGTAAGTTACGTTTGGCGTAACTTTTGTATGTGTTTTGCAATGAATCATATCACTATGAACTAGGGGAATGAAAACATTGGAAAAACAGTGTAAGGCAATATGGCAGATGTGTTGTATGTGCAAGTATGTGTCACCAAAACATGTCATCTCAATTAGGCAAAACATGTAAATCTAAGTCACAATTGTAGAACATTTTATGGTCCTTTGGACTGGATTGAGATGCTAGCAATCAGATGTGTAATTATGGTCTCGTTAAAGAAAATTTATGGCAAAGTGTAAATGTAAACAAAGAAAGTGCGAACATGCAACAAATGCCATGGCAGCATCAACAACAGACCTGCAAATCATCATTTTTGATTACATGGTGGACAAAATAAATGAAGAGAGTGCTATTCTAAACTAAGTCAAGAGTGTCCCCCAGAAACTAGAAGAGTTTGCAATAGTGTTTGAGGAAGTTGCAGAGGAAAAGGATCAGTTCTTAGCAAACTACTTTGCTTTGTGTGCAGTGCTACCAAAAGCTGAAATACGAACAGTTCGCGATTTTAAGGAGACTTTCATAAATTTTGAAAAGCTTTTTAGGCAACTTCGGATAGCACATAGTAGACGCACGGTCAGAGCATCTCAATTAGATTCATGTGAGACATGTGTTAGTTCAGTTTTACCACAATTGCCGCTGCCTACATTCTCACATTCTCAGGCAATTGGGCTGAGTGGGCTTCCTTTGCAGAGCTTTTTAAATTCATTGTGCAACAAGACACTTCTCTCAGTACTGTACAGAAGTTCCTCTACCTCATTATCTGTCTGAAGGATGCGCCTACAGAACTAGTAAGTATCCTACCACTTACAGATGTGATATGGTCTTCATTGGAGAAAAAATAGAAGTTGAGGGTTACTACCACCATTCATAATCAGAAAATTCTACATTTACTAGTTGAAAATGGTATATCCACTAAATCATTGCCATGCTTTGTCAGTACAGTGCACAAAATTTTAATGCACTAAGGGCTGATAACTTCCTTGTCTTGGAATAGAGTTTCATTTATTGAACATTTTACTTGAAAAACTCTGTGTCATTCCAGGCCTTCGAAATGTCAATTAAGATATCCCTACATGTGACAACCTTCTAATAAATGTGAGCAGTTTATGTTAAAACCAGTCAATGACAAAATTAAGTTTGTTAAAGACCAGTCTTTGTGCTTTAATTGCTTGAAACCCCACCATAGTGCAATATATATAATAATTCTCTTGCAAGAAGTATCAAAAGAAACATTATTCACTTCTTCATTTTGACCAGGAACAACTGTCTGATCATGGTTCAGAGCATGCCTCATCTCATAATGCATCTGTTAATCAAACTCTAGCATTGCACTTATCTAGCAAGAGACAGAGTCAACCAACCAATGTTTCACTGTCAAATGCACATGTTCATGTAAGAGATCAGAGTGGACAGTTCCAGGTTGTGAAAGCCCTTCTGGATGGTGCATTACAAACTTAATATCTGACAGAGAATTGTGTGCAGTGATTAGGCTTAAAGTGCCAGAATTGCCAACTTTTTAAGTTTCCAATCAGTATGGATAAAAACTATTAAAACACATGGTAAACTGCCCGCAGCAATTTTACATAAACTAATTTTCTTAACATTCAGACTTAATTTCAAGTAATAAAATTTCCATAATTTCACAATGAAAATTTGACATAATATAACATTTGTTCAGTGTTTCAGCTATAAAATTAGCACCGCCACAATGTACCCTTGTTAACAACTGCTCTGTCTATGAAGAAAACAATGAGTGTTAATAAATGGTATGATCAATATAGCTTACCATTCCAACCTATCTGGTTTTTGTTATGGCAAGGTCATTTTGCTGGGACTCTGTTAATTTTATTGCCAGTGGATTGGGTGGGGTTGGGAGAGACTTTAGTTTAACGTCTTTCATGAGACAGCTTTGTTTTGCACCTCTTCTTACGAGACTATCATTTTTAATTATATATTGCTTTAATGGAAGAGTTGAAAATTTGCTCGTATGAAAGTAACATTGAGGCCACGTCCGAATTGGCAGATTTTGTTGACAAAATGATCATGTTATCCGATTTTGTATCGGCCACCAAAATGACAGAATCAGCGCCACATTTGTTTTTACTTTAAAACACATGTGCGAATGCATGGATAAAATTATTTTTAAAACAAATAACTGTACATAAAATACATTAGGCATGTTTTAAAAAGCAAGTAAGTGTTGTGCTTTGTTTATATATTCTGCAACAAAATTTTTTAAAAGTCGTTATTGCATAATTTATTACTTTCTTATTTAGTAACGTAATTGTAGCATTCCAGTGATGATTATAGAAAAATTATGTCCATTTTAAGCAATAAATTTAGATAAAAATACTTTTCACTATGCTCTATCTGCTACTTCTGCTCTTTTAATGCTCTCTGGCATTTATGATAGTGGAAACACTTTTTGGTTTGGTGTTCGTGTGGCAGGAGCTTCATGCTTTCTGCTCTCAAAGAGCAGCTCTTTCTGCTCTTGCTTGCCGAGGTAGAGCAGAGAGCGCAGGGTGAGAGTAAGTGACGTTGCTGCCAAAAGTTCGAAATATAAACATGTTTATCCTTCCACTCGTTGATGCGGGTGGTCTGATTGGTGTTAAGGAAGTATGGTGGTTTTAAGCCAGTCTTCGTCAAGACGATCTTATTTTTCAAGACAATTTATTTCCTCACAATGTTTCATAGTCTACAAACAAAACAAACTTCTTGAAGGTGGCGTGCTTAACGTTTATAACGTTTATTGTAAATTACTATTACATTTTATTAAAAACAATATTTTCTTGTAAATAAGTTGTATTTACATAGCACTATCTATTAAGTACTTTGTAATCAGCTAAATTTATGTTCTACTACGTGAATTACTTGGTACCGTAGAATTACAGAAAAACTTTCTCAAAAGAGAACAATTTAGTTTTCCTACCAAAAGCATTAAGAAGTGCTGAAGGATACATTATTACTCATGCAAACAAAGAAATCACGTTTATCTTAGAAAGTAAAGCAATCATTATTTTAAGGCTGAACTGCCCAGTTGCTTCCGAAAAGTGTGATCATGTTTTATCTTCTTAACCGGATGAATAATTTTGAGAGATAACTGCTTGTAACACATTCCCAAGCTCTTGTTTATAGGCTATATTCAAAACAACTCACTATTTTTGCTCTTTGTTGTTCGGGTGGTCGTAGTTGAGAGCAACTGCCCTTTATGCTCCTTTCTTGCTCCTAGCAGGATCTCTACTTGCTCTCGAAAGCAGAGAGCAACGCCACTCGAACAAACCTCGCAAGTGCTAAATAAGTGACAGTCGACAACATACGAATTAATACCTACCAAATCACGAATTTACAAAATAATAAATTTGTCAATTCGTACACGGCTATATTTAAATTATTATATAACCTGTCATGTTTTAACCTTAAGGCCGGGCTACAATTGATTTAGCTCATGCACAGCACATGCGATAGCACAGAACACACACACAACTCGAATCTGAAAGCTACAATCAAAATCGCACATGTACAGAAATGGCGGATGTTTACAGAAAACAGAGTGGAAAACAAAATGAAACGATGCTATGTAAATTGCACGTGTGTGTATTGGTCACATTGGAATGAAAAAATACTGTTGATAACTCTGTTTACTTTGCTGCTTGTGTCGTAATTTGTAGAAATAGAATAAATTATACCATTTTTTTTTACATACAATGCTTGTACAATAACAATTTCAATCAACATATTTATCTTTCTCAAAGCTCAAGCAAGTAACTGGATGGGTGCTCAGAGCCAAGAATGTATTCACAAGGCAACTTCTCTTCAACTATAAAGTTTTGAGCTTAGAAGAAATAAAGTCAGCAGTTGTGTTTTGAATTAATGCTGTACAAATGCACTACTTTTCAGAGGACCTTTAACTTCTCAAGTACAATGAATTTTCTGCTATCCTGCAAAGCTTGCACCCATTCATTGATCCTCATGGAATCATCAGGGTGGGAAGCAAACTGCAAAATTCAGCATTGCCTAAAGACACCAAACATCCAGTGTTGCTTCCTGCAAAATTAATCTTTTAATACTTATTGTCAACTACTACTATTTCACCTACCTTCATGCTGGTCCTCAATAGACCCATTCCCTCATCCAGAGGCAGTTTTGGATAATAAGTGTAAAATGTTTGGTTCTGTAGTGTATACACCATTGCATTCAGTGTTTTAATTCGACAGCCAAGCCTCCTATGCCACTTACGGGAAATTTGCTTGTGGTTAAGCGTTCTGCCTTATAGAAGATTGGTGTAGACTTTTCAGGCCCCTTTTCTTGCATGTGAGCAAAGCAGTACATTTGGAACTTGTATCATTATTGTGTACAGATGCCTTTCTAGCTGCTTTACATAGCTTAGTATCTTTGAGAGGAACACCCTCAATATTTTTTCACACTAAGGCACAAACTTCATTGGTGCTAACAGACAGTTCAGGAAAGTGCACAAAGCATTCTTCACAGAGCCAGTTTGGCAAACACTGCAAGAAAACATTTCTGACATGAATATTGTGTGGCATTTCAATCCACCAGTTGGCCCTCAGTTTGAAGGTCTGTGGGAGGCTGAAGTAAAGTCTATCAAACTGCACATAAAGCACGGTGTTGGAGAGCAAATACTCACTTTTGAGAAAATAGCCACACATTTTGCCGAGATCTCTGCCATTCTAAACTCAAGACCATTATGCCCTCTGTCTAATGACCCTTAAAAGTTTGATGCTCTCACCCCAGGGCATGTTTTGATTGACGCTCCTCTCATTGGCCTACCAGAAAAATATTTGTCACATCTGGTTGAGAATTGTCTGGATCAGTGACAGTTAATAACAAAACTAAAGCAATCAATTTGGAGATGCTGGAGCTGCGAAGATCTCCACACATTAAATTAGAGACTTAGTGCAATGTAGCAATCACAAATTTGGAAAAGGATGTGTTAGTGCTGTTGAAGGATTCAAGCTTACCAGCTTTAAAATGGAAACATGATAGAGTTTTTAAAATGCATCCTGGTGATGATGGCATCAGTGGTGGTTCCTCCTATAAAGCTGCAGGGCTATGGCCCCCCTTGAATTATTTGTGAATAACAGCAAATCATTTTTTATGTTGCACCTGCTTTCAATTTAAAAGAAACCTTATTATGATTGCTTCAAGCTTTCTACTTTGGCAATGATTGTAGGCAGATATCCTTGACTAAGCAACACATGTTTATGTAGTTTGTAGAGTGCTAGGCTGGGCAATGTGGCAGGGCTGCGGCGGAGGTAGCCCATCCGGCCTCACTAGCACAAAGGCACACTGGTGGCATGGACACAGAATGCTAGGTGGAGGGGAAAAAGGGGAAGGGGGGCACTATTCGTATGTGTCTGGGTTGCAAGAAATTTCTTTTTCACAATTATCACTAGAGGAAAAAATAAGTTAAAAACTAATAACTTATTAATAAATCAGCCTTCATTAAGCAGGTAGCAAACAAATAAAAAAAATTTAATTGTGACGTGTATGATAAGCACAAATGGCTATGCAGATGTGAATAAAAAAATGCTCTATTTTGTTAAAAATAATTTTTTTTTTACTTATTTAATATATTTTTCTTATTTGTAGTGTGGCAAATATGTATCATTCATGAACCAAAGAAATAAAATAGCGGGAATATTTTATTGGTACACCATAAAATAGGGAATGAGAAAAAAATGACCAAATTTTAAAAATGTTATAAATAAAATTAACACAGGATTATTCAAAAGAGATGGTGCAAAAGTAAAGCTGATTTATACATGCACCATAATTTTTATTAATCCTGTAAACTGATGCAATAAAGAAAAATTTGGTCTTTTATTTTTGATTTCAGTAAGTAACCTATTTAATGAAAGTATAAGGGAAATGGAAATTTTGAAGTTTCTTGAATACTTTGTGCTTGTCCAATGTTGTCCGTTTAGGTGATTAACAATGAAAATTTTTGTTTGTCTGCCTATTTGTCTATGCTTATTACTTGAAATGTTGCCAAAGCTATTTTGTTAAGTTCAAGAATTTTATTACAACATTTGTTCCTTCCTTATGCAATACATTCACATCTATTATTTATTTTAATGTAGGTATTTTAAGGAAATATTTAGGAGCATATTACTATACTGTACGGTCACTAATGACACTAGGCAAGTTTGCTTTCACAATTTTTGTTTGAATTTAGTTGATTATGAGCAAGTATTTAGTTGGCAAGATAGTATATTAATGAAAAACTTGATGAAATTTTCAGATTTTTGTTAAACATTCGTTAAAGCTGTGTTCTCATAAAATTATTATTCATTTTCTTTTCAGTTTCCTAAAATACAATATATTTTTCTTATTTGTTTTGTGAAATATAAAAAATTAAAGGAATTATATGTAGTTTATTAGTTTTCTCACTCCCCATCTCAATTATTCAAAATCACTATGTAGACCTACCTATGCTGAAACCCATGAACCGTGACTGGATGATGTAGTAAGAGTTGTGACTCTAAAAACCCCTTATATTGAACATGTGAGATCATGGACCAAGCTTTGCCCTCTGCGTATAAACTATGACGTAAGTCCTCCTCATGGGCTTCTGCAACCGTTTGATGTACCACAGCATTACAACTGCCGAGCACCATGCCAATGCCAAGAACAAGAGACTTGGCCATCAGCAGCAGTATCTCCACTATGTTTGATAATGCAAGCACTTCTCCAAACACACTATGAGTCAGCTGACGGTCCCACTTTCATCTGACCACGTAAGCGACCCCAGGACAGCTCCGTGGCTTGGATTCAAATCAACTGACACATGTGTCAAGGGTGTAGCACACATGAATGCATCTAAAGGCATCATAGCGCTCCTAATCAGGGAGTCGATGAACAGCCAACGTAATTGTGCAACGAGTACGAGTGCAAAATGTCAGTGAAACTAAAGCAGAGTAACGCCCTTTCCTTTAATTAAAAGAAATCAAATGTCCAACCAACAAAACTTAATAATGCAGTTAATTTACTCCGTTAAAGTGCACTGCATCATGAATTTCCACTTGGGAGAATGATGTCACAGGTACCTATGTGTGTTGTTCCTCACACGTATCATGTGACTAAGGGCATGTTTATTTTTGTATAAATAGCGTAAATTTATATAAATCAGAGCTCATGTTAGTTCTTATGTATTTCTAGGTTCACGGGCCATCATAAACCTTGTCTGCAATCCAACGGAGACTGTAAACTTAACAGGGTAAAATATGTACCCTTGCATATTTTATTAATCTAATATTTGCAGTGTACATGTGTGTTTTTCATAGGGAACACATACCAGTTAAGTTTAGTTAAAGGAGCTTTCCCACACCACTATTGTCATTAAGGCTTAGTTATAGTTTTAATGTGTTTTTGATGATCACACAACTACCAACTTCAGGCATCTTCTGAGCATCTGACATTCGGCCGCACGTCCTCGTGCCTCCCGGGCATTTCATCTCTACTTTTAAACATCACAATTGATAATAGCTTAAACTTCTTTTTTTATAGTGTGACGTAAATATTTAACTTCATTACCCGGGAGTGCACTATACCGGTCTCCTGCAGACTGCTACCCCAGGAGCTTAAATTTTATATTAATTTTTAAGTGCACACACACTCTTTGTCTGCATTAACCACCAACAGGCTTGGTACATCGGGCCCATTTAGTGACGTACGTAATCTGTCAACTTTGTGTTTGTAAAGTAAAGTGTCAATAAAACAATTTCTATCACAAAGTCTGCATTTTTATTTTGCAGGCCTCATTTCTTAAAGGCACTTCAGGAGCTGGACCCAATAACCCGCCATGATGAGGGTTTTTGTTTTTCTTTTCATTAAAAGTACAATTTTTACAGTCTGTAAATGGCGTATGAAGTGGCCATACAACTTCTTTAATAAACCTGACACCAACCTAACTTCCAACCACACCACAGTCATCTGCGACACTTTTGGGCTGACTGTATCTGCTCACGGCTGGCAGCCAAACAACTTAATTAAGCAAACATCAAGAGAGGTGTAGAGGAACAGGAGATCAAGCTAGACATCTGGGTGACACTGCCATAACCCCAACAACAGAGCAGTCAGAAAAATAACTACAAGACATCTTTGGTGAGTGTTTCACGCCAAATTGCAAGTCTCCATCCCCGTGTGACTATAAAAACCACTTTCTGATCAATTTTATTTTAATTTGGACATTTTTGAAAATAAACTCAAAATTGACTTTTCAGACTCATTGTGCAACAAGATTTCTTATGCCATCATTCAAGCCAATGAGGCACAACTAGTGTGGCTATTAACACAATTTCATAACATTTTCTAAAGTTTTGAAAAATTTTAACTTTTTCAAACTGTACAAAAATCTTTATACGCCATTGACACACGTCATTTGGCACCTTTCTAGTGTGACCAGAAAAGCTACTTTTGTGACATTCTTTTAGGGCATGCTAAATGTAATATGTCATTAATTTGTCTACAACAGACAAGCAAGGATTACTGTTTGCATTGTCACACACGGTTTTTATATTTATTTTCACATGCCACCTAAAACATTTACATTCATACTGACAGTAATAAATATTCAGGGGTGAAATTTATGTTTAAAGATTTCACGCTAATAAATAACTATGTCTTCACTTGCGTGATATCTGTTGATCAGTGTTGTTAACTCAACACGAACTTCAAAGTGCACATGTCACACATAACATTTACAATCAAACGCCATCTGGATGTGTTTAAAACAACCTGCAAGTGTTACATATGAATCAAGAATCAATAGCCAAAAACGGTGTTTCAATTACTTTTGTAAAAACCGCACCAAATTGGCTTGCTGTGTTTTATAAATCAAACAAGTAAGTGTACAGCTGTGCATGCCACATGAATGTGGTTGAATTAATGGTGCCAACCAATTTTCACATGGCTCCAGTAACTTTCAAACATTTAACATTTATTTGTGAAAATGTTCATGTACAATTTCCATCTGGTCATTGCTAGAAGTTTGCCACATTTTGAAAAAGAGCAGTCATTTTGTGCCTAAACATTGCACCATGTCAGGGACGTCACATGCCACTGCAGAACAAATAGAACTTCACGAAAGCTGTGTCATCACCCCCCCCCCCCCAGGACCACGCCAGTCACCCGAGCACCGGCAATAAGGAGGGCAGCTGCCGCAAAGAATTTTACGCACTCACTGCGTCAACAGGGGATTATGCTCTAACTACCACATTGTGTCTCCCATGTTCGGCTCACTTGAGCAATAGAAAGGGGAAATGGCCACTCAAACTTCAGCAGGAAGGCCAACCACATTATGTAACAGGTGTGTGTGCCTGGTCATGAGCACAGCCTCAATAGATTTACCTATATACAGTCAATGCCAACAATTGTCTATGTCACAGGACAACAAATCAAACAGGGTTAAGTATTGGAAATCAAAGTCAAACTCAGGCAGCATGTCAAATTTTACAGCAAACCTCCACAGGTAGGCCAGCCGAATTATGCAACCTGGGTGAGACCAATACTCAGCACAGGTTTTGCAAACCCCGTACTGAGCAGTATATGCAGGTGCAACCTGGAACAATTTTCACAAGAACAAATCAAATTACCAACAAGTCAAATAAGTCAGTACAAATGCTGCACCAACTTTATATGGTGTGATGGAAAAGGCAAACTGTTATAAATTACATAATTTGTTATCAGCCATATCACCCCCAGTGCGTTATGCCACTAGAGCGTGTGCACGTTCATGAAGGGAAATTCTTATGCATACAATGCCAAGACAGTCCGAGTGAACCTACACTAGGTTACCCAGATCTACTAAGTGGTAATCAACTACCACCAACACATTGCCAACAACCCATTTGCTATGGTGTTGGCAATGATGTTATAAAATGCCAATATTACAGACACCAAGCACACCAGAGGTGTGCCCATCAATGAATGACAAATGGACATGAGCAGTAATTATGAATGCCAGGCATGCAAAATGCATCGTGAGCAATCATTGGCAATAACAGCAGCCATGCAAAACCTATATCCAGCCACCGGGTTTAACATACCGCTGGTGCAATCCATGGCATACCCAAGCCGAATTGAACAGGCAAAGAGTAGAGAACCTGTGCAGATAACCAATCAAACACAATTCATTAAGCAGACGCCAAAACAATTCCAATCACTGCCCATGTTTGCTAGCTTACCAAAAGAGGATCCCCAGGCCTTCCTTGAAGACTGCACAGCTCATTTCAACCACTATGGTGTAAGCAAGGAAGAGTTGCCTAACTACATCGGGGACCAACTGAACAGTGATGCAAGACAATAGTGGCGATCCATCAGTCATTATGGCATGAAGTGGGATACCTTTTTGTCCGCATTTCAGTGCCGATACCATGGAACATTTTCTTTCCTGTAAGCAAGTAGTCGAGCAGTGTTAGACAAACAAGCGAACAATGAAATTCTCATGACTTTTGCAACATGCAAAATCCATCTCATGCAACAGTATCAGCCCAACATGATGGTAACTGAGGTGCTCGAGGTAGTGGCCGGGATGGTCCTACGCGAGGACCAAAGTGCACTCACACCACTCATACATGGGTTGTTAGAGGCATTCATGTGCTCTATAATAATGCTGGACGTAACTAGGTGTGAACGCGAAGAGGATGGATCACCAAAGTCAGCCAACAGATACAACAAGAACAAATTCATTTTTGGCGGAAGCAGGAACAACGGGACCATCGGAAAGGATGCAACTCCCATCACAACACAACCACCAAAACGACCGAACCTACAATGAGTGCAATAACCGGAGGGTATGGGGCAAGATCAAGAAGCCACCCTACCCATGCAAGCACTGTCATAATGAACAATACAATTGGCACAGTGATTGCTCTGGCCTCAAGGAAAAACTAGTAGCAGATGTGAAGAACAACCCACACAGGACACTGACGGGAAACGGCTCAATGGGGTAGTCAGGCCGGCCGTTCGCTAACCCCGAATCACAAGCCTTCACTTAACACTGCTGTCGCAACATGCTGTAGACACCAAACAGCAAAACTCAAACACCAAATAGCTAGAATGACAGTCAGCTTACAGCAACTCACCGACAAGCTGCTACGTGTGCCTGGCGATACAGTAGGGGTGGACAAGAGGGACAATCTACTAGCCCCTACTGCAGCCACCCGCCAAACACCTGACATGGTTGTGGCGTACTGCTGTCACATTGGGGTCAAACAGGCAGCAACCAAACAACAATGCCAAAGGATGCGAGAGCTGGAAGCAGTCCGAGCATATCAGACTTCATACGCAGCAAAATGGGTACCAATAACAGCATGGCTGCCACAGGGTCTTCGTCAAGGAGCACCTGCAGTCCTCAGCACGCAAGAATTTTTGTGCCAGCCTGCCCAAAATGTAGTGGACCACACGTTGTGATCCAAGCTTTGAAGGCCACTATGTATCTATTCCACATTAACCGCCATGGAAAAATCAAAGTGCACAGGGACAACCTCAGGCGAGCTGTGTAACAGGGGGAACATAAATAAAGTGTGCAGCCGCCGAAGAGGACCAAGCGCCCACTACAGAACAGTTCACACAGGCGGTGGAGACAAAAGATGGCCAAGCTATGCGAGGCTTGTTCGACACTGTGATGCCTGGAGCACAAATGCCCCCAAGGGCAGTGGGTGAAGAATAAGATCCTGTATCACACAACAATAGAGCCAAAAGTGCATCAACCACTGTACGCGCCACGAGCCCTGCGTCATGATGCCAGACGTAGAAGCGTCCACCTCAAGGGACCATGCCACAGCAAGTGTGGGTGAAGAATCATCTGGGGGCGGCATGCCCCCGCCAATGGATCTTCCCGCACCAGACGCAGTAACAGCAGGACATGCAATGATCACCACTGCACATTCACTATAGGCTGCCAACAATATGTCCGAGGGGGAACACCTCAAAAGGGCTTCCTGCGACCCCCTCTCAACATCACCGGCCAAACCTGTACAATGGTACCCGTAGTAGTCGCAGCAGTGACGATGAGAGTAGGAAGGAGAGCGACATACCTCCACGTTGGTCCAAGTGACCCCATCAGTCCATGCAGGTCCAGTGCGTAGTCTGCACGTCCCACAGCACTGCATGGCACCGGCCTGCATAACGAACATGCCCACTGGTGCCAGACATCACAACACCGGCAGAGCAGCCCTTCCAGGGGCGCTACAATCTGCGAACTCCCCGAGCCAGACCGTCAACTCCAGCGTGCTGCGCGTGACAGTATAGCCCACCAGTGTCGTACGAAAGGTCTCCCAAGGGAGGGCCATTTTACGTGTGTCCTCCTCACTGGTTTCTGAGACCATTCTATGCACCACAGCATGAAAACTGCAGAGCACCATGCCAAGGCCAAGATCACGTGGCCGTCAGCAGCATCTCTACGGTGTTTGGGAACGTACCACTTCTCCAAACACTGTGCGAGTCAGCTGAAGGTCCCACATTCATCTGACCACGTGGGTGACACCAGGGCAACTCCATGGTTCGGATTCGAATCAACTGGCATGTGTGCTCACATACACCGTCACGCCGTCAGAGCATAGCACACATGAATGTATCAACAGGCTTCGTAGCGCCCCTAATCAGGCTGCCGACAAACAGCCTACATAATTGTGTAATGAGTGTGAGTGCAAAGTGTCAGTAAAACTAAAGCAGAGTAACACCCTTCCCTAAGTTAAGTGAAGTGAAACATCAAGCCGACAACACTTAAAATACAGTTTATTTACTCCATTAAAATGCACCGCATCATGAATTTTCACTTGGGAGAATGATGTCACAGGTACCTATGTGTGTTGTCCCTCACACGTATCATGTGACTAAGGGCACGTTTATTTTTTGTATAAATAGCATAAATTTACATAAAACAGAGCTCATGTTAGTTCTTATGTATTTCTAGGTTTACGGGCCATCATAAACTTTGTCTACAATTCAACAGAGACTGTAAACTTAACAGAGTAAAATATGTACCCTTGCGTATTTTATTTATCTACTATTTGCAGTGTACATGTATGTTTTTCATAGGGAACGTGTACCAGTTCAATTTAGTTAAGGGAGCTTTCCCACACAACTATTGTCATTAGTTAAGGCTAAGTTATAGTATTAATGTGTTTTTGATGATCATGCAACTACCAAATTCCGGCATTTTCATGCAAGTGGCCGGAAAGATGCTGGGAGCCATCCAGTCTGAGCTGGGCATCTGACGAAGTCAGCCGCACGTCCTCGTGCCTACCGGGCATTGCATCAATACTTTGATTCATCACATCTGGTAACAGTTATAACTTGCTTTTCTATTCTTTGGAACTGAAACGTAAATATTTAACGTCATTGCCCGGGAGTGCACCACTCTGGTCTCCTGCAGACTGCTGACCCAGGAGTTTCAATTTTATATTCAATTTTAAGAACCTAATCCTTTTCTTTGTGTTAGCTGCTGACGGATTTTGCGCATCAAGCCCATTTGAGTGATGTGAGTAATCGGTCGACTTATGTGTTTGTAAAGTAAAAGTCAATAAAAAGGCTATCACAAAGTCTAAGTAAACGACCTAACAGTCATACAACCAAATCCTTTTTTAAAAAAATTAACTCCCATCCTGAACATGACTAAATTATAACACCTGCCCTTCCACAAAACATTAAAAAGAATTCAACAAATTATAAATGACTTCCAATAAAAACAGATTAAGGACCCTGTCAATAAAATTAATTAAAAAATTTTTTTTAAATATGTACTACAAATTAAAATTTAAAATCCAAACAAACCACAACTACTATGTTAAGGGCAAAAGTTCTCAACTGAATGATAAAAACAGAAGCAAAATGACTTTCCAATATTGTAACTAAAAACCCTAATTGAATTTAAAAAGGACAAACCTAACCCTAAGATGACAACAAGCTGAACAATGCCTAGTACCAACTGAACAAAAATTAAAATAATCCTACCCAGAACAACATAATTAAAAATTCCTAAAATTCTAAGAAAATTACTCAAATTACCTAATGCATAATAAGAAAAAATCAAGCGTTCCCAGAAAAATTTATGGGATCCTAATAAAAAATAAATGTGCAAAAACTACCATAACAATATCATTTTTCATTACAGTTGCTTTTGTGGCTACTTGGAAAATCTATCATTTACCAATGGGCAGCGTGTTCAGTAACCAAAATTAGGCATTTTGACAGTTAGTTACATTTGGCTTAACATTCGTATTTGTTTTGCAATGAATCATGTTACTGTGAACTATAGAAATTGAAAAATTGGAAAGACATTGTGTGGCAAGATGGCAGATATGTTGCATGTGCAAGTGTGTGTTACTAAAACGTGTTGTTTTGATCGGGTAAAACATGTGAAATCAAGTCATAATGTTGAACGGCTTCCAAAAGTGCTCACCGTGAACGGAAAAGAAGTCCGGAACTGAACGAATCAGCAGGTGACATCACTACTGATGAAGATAATTTACCCCTGATCAACTTGCTGCGTGCACATGAAAGGAAACATATCCCAAGGTGGGCACTCTTCAACCTCATTACATCGCTTCCTACTCGGACTGTATTGCCAACAAGACTTATGGTTTGCAGAAAAGTGGTGGAAAATGTTACCTCAGAAACAAGGAAGTTCTTTTTTTACTCAGGGATGTACTCCAGATCGGCAAGCACAAGGTGAAAATTACGCAGGGGTTGGGCAAACTTTAGTTTTGTAGGCTTCCCAAACACTCCAACAAATCGAATTTGCATAAGTACCGCTGCCTGCTACAGTCAAGTTGTGCTAATTACACAGAGAGTAACCCTTCAATATGACGATTTAAAGATGTGATGCACAAAAAATTTCCCATTATAGCCAAGGTATATGAAATTGGTGGATCAGGATTGACTCTGAAATTGGAGAGCGGAGAAAAAATCGACCATCAGTATTGCAATGATTCAAATGAGTTGATAGATATGCAGCGACTTTTGGTCGCTTCACAATCTGCAGGAAACTGCTCGCACACGAACAAATCATTTCCATCTTTGAAGAACTCTAAGAGGCGGGCTACATTTTGCGATGAGCAAGTATGCAGTTGCCAACGAGCTGCACAAATACGCTAGGAAAAATTACCCATGCAGAAAATACATCATGAAAGGGCTGGTTGATACTTTCCAATCTGACCTGATTGAAATGCAAGACTTTGTTTATGTGAATAAGACCATGAGTGATACGTTCTCCAAGTATGTTTGGGCCAGACCGCTCAAATCGAAGAATGCATGAGACGTAGCAAAAGCTGTGGTGAGCGTATTGTACAAAGGGCAAGTACCAAAAAATCCCCATACCAACGACGGTAAAGAATACTTTAATGCTGTTTTCCCTGCACTGATGAAGAAACATAACATCAATTACTATTTCACATTCTCTGGGCTCACGGCTAGTATCGTTGAGTGTGTTCACATGTACTCTAAAAGCTAAACTGTGGAGACATTTCACAGGGAATGGAAACGTACAAGTGGTTGACACTACTCCCAAAACTCATACGTGAGTATAATTCTACAGTTCATTCTACCACTCTGATGAAGCCCAAAGACGTGAAGAACAGCTCCCTGCTTCAAACATTGTATGTTATTTCAAAGAGGAGGGACCCCCAAAAGTCTAAAGTCAAGATCGATGACTAGGTGCAGATTTTAAAAAAAATGTGGAATTTTCCAAAATGGCTTCCATTACAACTGGTCTGCAGAGCTGTACAAGGTGATGCATATATTACATGCATACCCATGCATGTTTTATCTTGAGGACCTACGTGGTGAACCCATCATTGGTGGATTTTACGCCAAAGAGATCTGGCCTACAGTTTCCAGATGCTTATTTGGTGGAGGTGCTGAAATGACATAATGGCTGTGTGTACATGCTGTGGCTGGGTAACTCAAAGCGTGATGATTTCTGGGTCGAAGAGACGGACATTTTGTGCTAACAATGCTGGTACAACTAACATTTAATATAAATCATATAATTTTTACTATAATAAATCTTTGCATGTTTTACTGAACTGTTTGTTCTTTCAAATATATCCCTCCCAATGCCTGCGGGCTGTTGTGTATGCACTCATGGGTAAGAACAATGTACTTGTTTACAGTAAAAAACTATGAAACTGATATATAAATACCACACCTTGGGATGTGTTTGTATTTTTTCGCATATATACGCGTTCTCTAAATTTTACCTTGGTGATGCATGTAGTGTCTGGTCATAAAGTTTTTTCTTTCGCATAGGTGTTACACGCCTTTATATAGATGTATTGCGTCGGTTGACGGGACAACAAAAATTTTTTATGAACGTCTTTAGGTTTTAACAAGCATTGGAAAGTATACCTTCTCATGACAAACATACTTTTAACGTGTATGTGTGTATATGTGTGTGTGTGTGTGTGTGTGTGTGTGTGTGTGTGTGTGTGTGTGTGTGTGTGTGTGTGTGTGTATATATATATATATATATATATATATATATATATATATATATATATATATATATATATATATATATATATATATACACACACATACATATACGGGTGTCTTGGTGCGGGGGTGGGTTTCTATACGTTGTATGTGCTTGTTTTGCCATCGGCATGTTCCCAGGCAATATTGTACCAGGTGTCAAACGGTGAACCTCTGGTAAATTATGTCTCATTGTGTGTAGGACGACATGTATTCCTTTTTATAAAACTGAGTTAGTTCCCCGTCATAATTGGAGTGCATATTTAGTTTTGCCAGTAAAATACTTTTCAAAAGTGTTACACCAAATTTTTCTTACCAGTACTGTACAATATTTTTCTTACCATTACTGTACCATATTTTTTCTTCAGTATTGTACTGTCTTTTTTCTTACCGGTATTGCGCCATGTATAATTTTTTTTTTCCCCCATCAGTATAGTGGTGTATATATGTTTCTATCGTTGGCATGTTCTCTGCTTGCCTCATAAGAATAATTATTCCCGTTATGTAGTGTTACATGTATAGTTTTTCAGCTGTATTGTACCAAGGTTTATCATAAGTGTTGTACTGCGTATTTCCTGTATGCCCCCGTGTGTATTTTTTTTTGGCTAGTTTATCTGAGGTGTACCAGGGGTCGAATGTGGACCTTACTTATTCCCGACTGGGGCGTGGAGTAGTACATGTTAATTGAACATGCGGTCGATGTCTGCTGGAATGCTAACTATGCATTCTAGACATTAAGTGTGAAATATTCTTGCATGCTCTCTTGTTCTTCACTGGCATGAATACAGTTCTTGCCAACGTGCAATTCGGCTGGCGACAGGAAGTCTGCATCCACCCAGCTGCGACATGTGCTAAATTGCCAAAGTGGCGAAAACCATTCTGGCCGCCACGCGTTTACAGATAACAGCCGCCTGGAGCTGCACACTCTTTCTTTGTTTTAAAAAATTCCAATTACATTCGTAAACATTATATATAATTATGTTCATGGCCTCTCTTTTCCTTTAAATTGTACCTACACTCAGTATACCTTTACAATGTAACAACCTTTAAAAATATATGTATACCAAACATATTATTTTAACAAAACTGATGTACTAAATATTTTTTACCAACTGTGTATTTTCAACGTTGATATAATATATTGTTAATTACCAGAAGTATTTTTTTTAATACCGATATAAAACATCTTTCATTACCAACAGTGTTTTCTAAATTACATGAGCAGGACATAGCATGAGATACAAATCCCTTTTTTTTTTTTTTTAAACACATTTATTTATTTACACACTTATTATTGTTCTGCATAGCAGACAATTACAAAGAGTCTTCTCTGCATCTGTATTATACACAATGCTTTTTTCGGCCTTTGGGGTCATTACATACACGTAATATTTTTTCAGTTTACCACTGATTATCACACGTCCAGAGCCTTAGTGCTAGGACATTGTGTAACACACATCATCCACTTTCACAGCCGTGAAGCCTTGAAGCATACATCTCTACCAGCTGCCTGAATAGAGGACATCTGCAATGTCTGTAGAGGTCTAAAATTTTTGTACCGGCAGGACACACACTGTGCATCGCCGACCCTTGGCGATTAACATACACAAGATAGTATGGTATTATCTATGGCTTCCTCCAACACTTTGTGAATGTCCCCATACTGAATATTTCCATCAACCCATCCTAAGTCCCTAAGTCCACGCATCTATAGGCAGTATGCCCATTGTGTGGTGTGGTTGAGGTGTTTCTATTGGCATGGTGGTAAAAATATTAACACTTTGGTTTGCTCATCGTTGTTGTATAAGATGGCAATATGTCTGATAGTGTAAGAGTCCAGTGCACGAAACACTTGGATTGTTGCAAAACATTTTTTTCAGATACTATAAATTTTTTACGAAGTCATTTCACACTGATCTGGGTTTACTTTCTTGTCGCCGGGTAGTATTTGCCAGCAGAAAACTTGCATGGTGTCTTCCACGGGGAGGGCAGGCGTTGCGAGGTCGTCTTCTGCAGGTATGGCTTGTGCGTGGAAACCTTGCATGGGGGGGGGGGGGGGGGGCATCATGGGGACTTTTCTGTAAGTACAACTTGTGCGTAGAAACCTTACACAGGGGCGGGCGCTGTCAGGCCTGCTTGGCAGACCTTGCACCAGCTCCTGCAGTGTGGCGTGTCTGGAACTAAGGTGGTACAACCCTCAAAATACTTTTTGCATGGGAGGCAGTCCCATATGTCTTCGTCCAGCTGTAGGTAAGTACGCAAATCCTTGAATACGTCAGCAGGATCTCTTTCAGCAGGTACGACAACTCGACCCGTTGTCCAGGGCACTAAGCGAATGCAGCCTTCCGAATGCCAAAATGGAATGAAAGGATTTTATGACCGCTTGGACAACATGCGTACATTTCTATAAACTTTTTCCAGAGACCATCGGGGACACGTCTTATAAAGCCAGAGTTTAAAGGGGGTGGAGCACGCACAACTAAAGGGTGGAATGGAGGTGGTGGAGGCTTGCCGCCTAAATAGCCAATGGGAAGCATTGACTAGATGAAGGCTTGCTGACTAAACAGTAATTAGTAATTAACAAATGGGAAGCATTTGATCAAAGGAAAAGTGAGTGTTGGGACACGTCAGTTTTATTCAAAGAGGTGGTGGCCATGTTGGTGACATTAGGGGCAGCGTGCTTGTGTCCGCCATGTTAGTACCTTGCTTACTCCGGTCGGGAATGGTGTGAATTCCTATTGAGGTTGCGAGGAGACATGTACATGCATCAGGTGTGTAACGACATGTGAACAAGTGACTAATCTCTTTTCTATGCAAGTGAGTCAAAACATTTTGATCCTCCAAGCCGGATTTGTTGGACATCTGCTAACTACAGACATGGAAGTGTGTTTCAACATCAAACTAACGTTTGTTACTATCCTTTGTTTATGTTTGTAACGGTCGCCGGAACTACCCTTTCGTGCAGTCGACAAATGTGTGTTAATCGATCTTGATCTTCCGACATATCGAACCGCTATGTAAAGTACTGCTTTGCTGTATGTTGTGTTGGTATACCTGTTGCTGACAGTGTTATTGTTTACATCCGTAGCAATGATGTCGCTAAAAAAGTTGGAAACGAGACTTCAATTAACAGAATGCAGTTAAAACGACTTTTTTCTCTAGCTAATGAAGTTGAAAAGGATAGGTCAGGTCGCAATTAGATTTGTTTAAAGACCATTGCTGTGATTTAGCAAAACTGAAAACAGATTTTGAAGACATCATCGTTCAGTTAGCAGCTAGTAAACCAGACCGAGCTGAGCCTCTAAACACAGCTATGGAAATCTTTGACACGGCCTACTTTCAAATTTTAGAAGTTCACACCACTATCTTTGATTCAAAAAAAAATTATAAAGGTGACGGGAAATCAAATGTTGACATCAACTCTAAATATGTGAAGCTTCCAAAATTGCAGCTACCGACATTCAGCGGGCAACTGACACATTGGACAAGTTTCTGTTAGCTATATAGGATGTTAGTACATACCAACAGTCAGCTTTCAGATGTTGAGAAGCAACAGTATTTTCTCAGATCTCTCACTGGAGAGCCACTTAACCTCATCAAATCATTACCATTGTCTGAAGTAAATTATGAATTAGCATGGCAGATGTTAACTGAGCGATACCAAGATTTGCATCAAATAGCTACAATGCATTGGGAGAACATCATTAATATGCCAGTAGTAACAGAAGGTTGTACGCATAAACTAAGATGCCTAGTTGATGTATTGAAGGAAAACCTAGGTGCTCTGAAAGTGTTGAAGTTTCAAGTGGACCAGTTGTGCTTTGTGATGTTGAACATTGTGTTATGTAAACTTGATGCGGAAACGTGACATTATTTTGAGCTGGAGCATAAAGAAGTGAAGATGCCTAAATTTGTGCAGCTGTTAAGAGTTTTTGGAGTTTCGGTGCAAAGCATTGATGTCTGTTGCTTCAGTGATGTCCACATCACACAGCACAAGGAAGGTTGGACCTGTGACTACAATTAATTCTAGAAAATCCTTCTTTGCCAGCTCAGAACGGGTGTGTATCGTATGTAATCAGGGTCATGACATTTATAAATGTCCTGTGTTTCTTGGTCACACAATTCTGGAAAGGCGAGATGTGGTGCACCAATACCGTCTGTGTTTCAATTGCCTAAAACCACATTGTGTTAATGTATGTACTTCAAAACTTTCATGTGCATATTGCAAAAAACGCCACTACACATAAATTCATCCTGATTCCACATCGGATGTCAAAAAGACTAGTTAAAGAGTGCCACCACAATCAGTCGATGAGATGGAAAATATTGACAGCTTAGCAGGACATACCACTACATGTGAGAAATCTACACAAGCAGTTTCACTTTCTAGTTCCAGCATTAGTGCTGCCACTGTGATTCTAGGTACAGCAGTTGTGAGAGTGAAGGATGCCTGTGGTACTCTCCAGAGGGCTTGTGTTCTACTTGATACCAGATCACAGGCTTCCTTCATATCTGAGCAATGTGTGAAGAGATTGGGTTTGCATCGGAGAACGTCACATGTAGCAATTAGTGGCCTAGGCCAGTCAGTCATTCAAGCCAATAAAGGTGCAGTAACTTGGGTGCTAAAATTGTTCCTTCATGAGGGTTTCCATGTAATTGTGGATACACTAATTCTGAATAACAAAACCTTAAATTTGCCATCTGTTGCATTGCCTCAAAATGTAAAATCCCAGTACGAGAGTTTAGATCTTGCTGACCCAGGCTTCCATACTCCAGGGCCCATTGACATTCTGATGGGTACTGATGTTTGTCCTGAGATTTTTTATGGTGGGCGGTATACAGGCCCTACCGGTTATCCAGGACCTTTTCGCAGTAAATTTGGTTGGATCTTATTGGGAAGGTTGAGCAAGGAAGCAACTAGTAACCCAGATGGCTTTGTTTCACTATTTATAACTTCACCAAACCTCTCAGATATGCTGCAGCAATTCTGGGAACATGAAGAGTTGCAGACAACCAAACATACTTATCCTGAAGGAGATCTCTGTGAAGCTCATTTCAAAGAGACCTACACACATAGTCCAGATGGATGATACATGGTAAGATTGCCCTTCAAAGATGTGGAACCCATCCTAGGTGAGTCACGTTTGCAAGCTGAAAAAAGACTACGTCATCTTCAAAATCATCTGGCACGTCAGCCACAACTGAAAGCAGAGTATTCCATATGTCTCAGGGAATATGACTCCCTTGATCACATGCATCTTCTGAGTGAAGCTCAGATGCACCATGCTCAGTACTACATTCCGCACCACTGTGTCCCCAAAGAAACCAGCTCGATGACTAAATTGTGTGCGGTGTTTGATGCGTCTGCAGTAACATCAACAGGTCAGTCTTTAAACGATGCACTTTTCAATGGACCAAAAATTCAAAAGGACGTAGTTGAAATCATCACCCAGTTCCGCATACATCCCATAGTGATGACGACAGACAGTTGGAAAATGTATAGGAAGATTCGCATGCATCAAGATGATCGGCCATTCCAGATAATTTTGTGTTATCATCAACATATTCAAGAGTATCAGATGGACATTGTAACATATGGTGTATCTTCAGCTCCATTCTTAGCTATGAGGGCCTTGCAACAGCTAGCTATTGACGAGCAAACTAACTATCCCAATGCAGCAAGGGTGCTAAGGGAAGATGTGTTTGTGGATGATGTGATTTCAGGTGCATCATCAGTGACGCCTGCTCTCTCACTCCAGGAAGAGTTGATAGTGCTACTCAAGAATGTGATGCCGCCTAAAAGCCAGCGGCGCTAGAGCCCATGACGGCGCTCACGTGTCACGTGTACTTCACATGCGCAAAGAGGCCGACAATTTTGAATATTCCTAGAAATGTTAATTTCAGGGTAAAACGTGTTATGTCTTTACAGTGTTTAATAAGTCTTAAAATATTTTTAAGTGCTTGTACTAATTTTAATTGTTTGGTTATGAATATTCAAAGTGCCTGGGGCACCGAGATTAAGAACACTATATATACTCTGGCATGAACGCCATCACAAAGAGACATTAAAATAATATTGAAATTCATAACAAAATTATAGAAATGTAAAACAATGTCTTAATTTAATTTGTGAAAATTTTATTTTCACTATAAAATATTTCAGTCGGCGTTCATAGAACTTCCGCTTAGTGAACCCCGTAGGCAGCCATGATAGGTCTGTGCAACGCTTGTATCTGGACAGTCTGTCAAGGAGAGCTGGCAAGGTAAGACACTGTCGCGTGCGCACTACAACTTTTGTTCACTGATGTAGATTTCCATAGTCCATGTAGTTTACCGGTTAATCTTTGCTTGCGTACGTTTCTGCCAGAAAATTTCCCCAGCATTATGCTCCTGCTTTACTGATTTCTTACACCCTTGTGGCGTTTTTAACTTAATCGAGGAGAAGGAGCAGAAAGATGTCTGAGAGGTCACGCAACTCACGCATTATGAATCAGACACCATCTGCCAATGTTTATGGCATTTCATTGTAACTTCTGCATAATTATTACATGCAATTTTAAGAGTTTTATTTCTATGTATGAATTTAAGGGTAATTTTCGCGTTTGAATATTTTACGGCAACATCACGTATAACCACGTGGCCGACTGAAACCAAGTCTTTGTATACGCCATCATTGCATTTTAAGAGCTTATTTATATAACATTGTATGTGCAATCATTTATTTCAGGGTTCTATGTATTTTTCATTCAGGGTTTAATGTATTTTTCACATAAATTGATGCTTTTGCACTTGACTACGCGATCACAGTAATGTTTGATTTCACTACCATCAGGCATGTTACAAGCCTGTAACAACGCAATCGTAAAGAGAATAACTTCCTCAGCAAGAATATTATATCTGAATTTAGTTTGCCGTTTCCACGCAGAAATATTGCAATTTCACCTGCACCACATGGTCCACTACGAACTTCATCCAGCGGTCTCCGCGCCACCTAAGCTTGTTTTCACACATGTGTGTGTTTATTGTGAATATTCATCTCATGTCCCATCTTATTTCATGTATCATTCAAGTGTCTTATGTGATTGTGTAATTAGTGTACGGTGCAATTATTCCCATCCTAGCCAGCTCTGTGTATAGGCTGTCAACACACTAACCACGTGCTGGAGGACGAGCCCCGACGAGTTTGCGTTAGTGATGCTGAGTAATCACTCGTGTTAATGTGAATTAAGTGTATCAATTTGTAATTCACAGTGTCCTGTCTTCAGGGAAAAACAGTCAGTCCATCCTAGCAGCTGTCGGCCCTCTTCCCTTGTGAAGACTGTGCTTTCACGCACCTCATTGAGAACATCCATTTAGGCTTGCGCTAGATTAATTACGGGTTGGGAGCACCCAAGCGGAATTGACTAGTCATGACCAAGATAACCATTTCATTTATACGTTGATGTGTATAAACAATATCAATAAAAACTAGTCTACAGTAACTCAATTTTTTTTTCAATAGTGACAGTGTCCTAGCCACATATGTTTTATCTATTGTTTATTTCAGTGATTTTATTAAAAGTTTAGTATTGCCAACATGTTAGTAAGTATGCACAGGTGAGACGGACGCACAGAACCCACAACATCCCTGAGAACCCTGAGTTTCAATAGTGCAGTGATTGGGAAGCACCGCTGGCACCCAAATTACCAGTAAGTATTTGTGTCATTGTTCGTCTCGTGTCTCACCTGATGGCATCAAGTGGTGGTGGTTTTGAACTAAGGAAATGGGCCAGCAATCATCCTGCTGTGCTAGATGACGTTACAGATGACCCAGAGAGTGCCCTCTGACATTTGAAGATAATGGGGATGAAGTCATAAAAATTCTGGGACTAGAATGGCAGTCCATGGGAGATGTGTTCTCATATCATAATCACAGTGCCAGTATTACTAAACGTTTGATATAGTCTGATATAGCTAAGATGTATGACCCATTAGGTTGGATTGGCCCAGTTGTCTTCAAGGCTAAACTGTTTCTGCAGAATCTATGGCTTCTTGGAATTGATTGGGATGAACCTCCACCATGTGATATCAAAGATAAGTGACTCACATTCATTGCACAACTTGACAGTTTACATGAAGTTGCTATTCCTTGTCTAGTGACACAAGTTGAGGGTGCAGTGTACCAAATTCATGGATTTTGTGATGCATCAACTCAAGTTTATGCAGCAGTCTTATAGCTGCAGAATGCAAATCAGTCCAAACTTGAAGTCCATTTATTGGTTGCCAAGTCCCCTGTCGAACCATTGAAAACTGTAAGTCTCCCTCACCTAGAGCTGCTGGAAGATCATTTGCTTGCGAAACTCATGAATTTAATCATATCCATTTTGTCAAAAAGGATAATTGTCGAGAAGGTGATAGCGTGGTGTGATTCAACAACCACGATTGCACTGATCCATACTGAACCATATCGTCTCAAGACCTTTATCGCAAATAGAGTAACTCAAATACAGGAAAGCAAAGTAGTGTGTCAGACGCGACATGTACCGTCACAAGACAACCCCGCAGTCTGTTCCTTGAGAGGCTTGATGTTAAGCCAGCTTGTCAGTCATCACCTTTGGTAGAGTGGTCCATCATGGCTTGTTGAATCAGATAATGCCTGGTCAGGAGGTTACTTAGACTCTAGTTCCCTAGAGTATCAAGAAGAATTGAAGCTTTTGAGCCTAACAGCCCTAGCTGTGCAGACCATGATTTTCTTCTCCGAGTGGATGGAGATATTTAGTTCATTATCATGGCTACGACGAGTATTAGCGTTTGTGTTGCGCTTCATTTCAAATGTCAAACATCCGTAAAGCCATTGTTGTGGCCCCTTGACATCAACACAGCTCAAAGCAGGAGAAGTTTGTTGTGTACACCAATTGCAACAAGATGTTTTCAAGATGGAGGTAGATCAGTTGCAGAAGCGAAGGGAATGCTCACCACAGGTCAGAAACCTCAACCCTTTCTTCGATCCTCAAGGCCTAATTAGAGTTGGTGGATGAATCTAAAACTCAAGGTTGTTATTCAATGACAAACATCCAATCCTGTACCCAAGAAGTGTCAACTAACTAATCTGGTCCTTAATCGCAGGTGTCAGTACCGTGCATTCTATCATCAGACACAGGTATTGGATTTTGGCGGGAAAAGGCATGATAAGATCAAGAATTCCAAAATGTGTGAGGTGCTTACATTTTAAGAAGTCACCTGTCCACCCGATAATGGGCATTTTGCCAACCAGCAGGGTTCAGAGCACGAGGGCAGTCCAGACTGTGGGAGTGGATTATGGATGTCCATTTAATATCAAACAATCTCATCTTCGGAATGCACGTGTATTGAAGATATACCTATGTTTGATTGTATGTTTTTCTACAAAGGCTATGCATTTAGAGGTCGTCTCTGCACTGACTACAACCGCATTCCTAAATGCCTTTTATCGTTTCACTGCTCGTAGAGGATTGTGTACAGATGTTTATAGTGATTGTGGCACTAACTTTGTTGGTGCTCACAAACACTTTGGTGAACTAAAAACATATGTGAGAGATAAATCCAATTCAACCCAAGTAGCAAGTAGTCTGGCAGAAAATGGTATCCAGTGGCATTTCAATCTAGTCGGCCCCTCATTTTGGTGGGCTATGGGAGGCTGGCATCAAATCAGCAAAATGTCATATGAAACATGTAATAGGGCAGCAAGTATTGACCTTTGAGGAATTAACCACGCTGTTCACTCAAGCAGAGGCAGTGTTGAATTCAAAGATCATTATGTGCTCTTTCCACACATCCTAACGACCTGAGTACCCTGACTCAAGGACATTTTCTCACTGGCTGTGCGTTAGTAGCTCCACCAGCTGCTGACTTAACGGAACTGCCCACAAAGTACCTTGATAGGTGGCAGCTGCTACAACAATCTACACAGCATTTCTGGCAATGATGGTCAAAGGAATATCTACACACTCTCCAACAAAGAAGTAAATGGTCTCAGCAAGGGTCCACAGTAATGTAGGAGACCTGGTATTGGTATGAGAAGACCACCTTCCTCATCTTCAGTAGCAGCTTGGTCGCATTGACACATTTCCACCAGGCAAAGATAGGGTTAGTTGTTTGGCAAGTATCAAGACTCGCCAGGGAGTAATCAAGAGGGAAGTTGTGAGGCTGTGCCACCTTTCCACTCAGTAACTTCTTCCTCAGTGTTATACATAGTGTAAATAAATGTTGATAATTCTTAAATTTGTACCAAATTTGGTGGGCGGAATGTTGGGACACATCAGTTTTATTGAAGGTGGTGGCGGCCATGTTGGTGACGTCAGGGGCAGCGTGCTTGTGTCCACCATGTTAGTACTTTGCTTACTGCAATCGGGAATGGTTGTGTCCGGTCATCATAGTCGGGAAAATAGGGTGTTCAGGATATTGCAAATGCTACATTGACGAGTGTGGACTACCTTGGACATTTGGTTAGTTGTTTAGTGCATTGGTGCTGTGAATTCCTATTGAGAGTGTGAGGAGACATGTACATGCATCAGGTGTGTAACGACCTGTGAACAAGTGACTAATCTCTTTTCTATGCAAGTGAGTCAAGACAGTAAGTAATTGGAGGGGATGTGCAAACGCATCTATTTGGTCGGGTGAAGCGGACGTGACTAATCAGCCAATGAGAAACATTGGTCAGCCAAAGGTTTCCGAAGACACCCAAGAAAATTAGCCAATGAAATATATGGGATTAAATGAAAGTGAGTAATTAGCCAATTGGAGCGATTGGCAAGAGGTAATTGGAGGGGGTGGAACGAACGTCCCTGATTGGGCGGGATGGAGCGCACATAGTGGAGGCTTGCAGAGAGTCAAGCGAACATAAGTATTAGCCAATGGGAAGCATTGACAGGGTGGAGGATTGCCGACTAAACAGTAATCAGCCAATGAGATGCATTGGTAGCACAAAGGTTTCCGAAGACACCAGAGTAATCGGCCAATGGGAAAATAGGGGAGGAACAAATTGGGAGGTGGGAGGGTAGTTGGGCACTTAAATATATTGCAAGGCCGGAATGGTGGGGATGTAGCAAATGTGACTAATTAGCGAATGAGAATCACTGGCGGAGGGTAAGTAGAACGAAGGTGGTCGACGGTGGAGAGACAAACTCTAAAACAAATTATAAATGAAAAATCAAGATGGCAACCTCCAGTACCATATAAACAAATGATAAACGAAGAATCAAATATGGCAGTCAAACAAATGTGAGAGACAGTAGCACATATAAGCTTTTCTAATCAATTTATTTATAAATTTTTAATAAGACTTTTTTTCTTTATTAATTTTTTTATAATTTTTTTAAATAAATATTTTTAAATACATTTTTTATAAATTTATTTAATGACTTTTAATAAAATTTTTCAATAAAATGAGAGCATACCAGATGGCGCTTGGGGCGAAAAGTTTTTTTACATCAATGTTTTAAATTATTTTTGAAATCAGAATACCTTTTTTATTTTTAAAATAATAAATTTTTTAATAAAAATTTTAATAATAAATTTAAAAAAAAATGTTTCATTTATTTTTTTATAAATTATTTCATATTATTTTATAATTTTTAATACATTTTTGTATTTTTTTTAAAGAAATATTTCTGCAATGTTTACGTTTTTGGTGTCAGAGGTCACTGGGGTCAAGGGTCAAATATCAAGGTCATATGGGACAAAGATGGCAGATGGGTGATGTAACAACATGGCGGCCAGCCAGCACAATCTCCGAATCCATTGCGCATCAACATACACTTCCCTACTACTATTGTACTGTTTTTTTATAGTTTATTGTTATGTGGCTGATTACTCACTGTGCTAATGCTTAATGTTCTAAAAATATTGACAGTTAAAACATCAAAGTTATACTTGTATATACTAATAATTAGCTTTGAAAGATAATAAAAACAATTTTGAGGTTTATAATTATTTTGTTTTATTGCTGCGCTTTATTTCCTATCATGTTTTATCATCTGGTGAACGGTACTGATGTTGCCATCACTGCTCTGCTCAGGAGTCAAACCACCGCTGTTCTGCTCGTGCACTGGGCATGCACGTCTGTGTGCCTTGTACACGGATCACCACAGTCATTCACGCAGAACCGGGTCACCACCTTCCTGGCCTCAAGTTAAGATGAGTAATCTTTTAATTACGTGTGTGCAGTTCCAATCAGATCATTGTACCATAAAGTAGTCATTAAATACAAAGGGTAAATGTAATCCACATTTAACTTCTTTTAAGTGAGGCATAATAAGCTTGCGAGTGTAAAGCCACATGGGTTTGAAACCACTTCCAGCCACGGAACATTAACACTCCTTATTTTTTTAATAATTTTACAGTGCTATACTTGTGTTTTGTTTTGTTAAATGAGCTATGTTAAATTCAGTGAGTAATTGCAATTTTAACATGTAAACATTCTAGCAGTTCTGGCTTCCACCATATCAATAGTACAAAATTAAAAATCTCCTGCTTTGGAATGATGTGTTTATATAATTTAATTTCAGAGTCTTGTGTCTTGTTGTAGCCTCAGTTTGATACGTAAATTCTTTGAATGCCTTCATGTGCCTAGCTGGCCCATTCCAGCCTTGTTAACAAAATGAATGCAAATCACTAATTACTACAAACATGAATTCTGAGACTCCAAAAAAAGAAATAAGCTTTCCAGAACATTTTATTAACCTTCTCAGTGTTTCTTTCGTGTTTTTATTACAGCTACAGAGTACTTTTGTAATATTGTACTTTTATAAACCTTCCCTTGCAGAGTTGGCGGGAATTTGCCAGCAGGTGCCTGGACATCTTACCCCAGCTCCTCAGTCACGACTTAGCAGGTGTAGGGAGTGCATGCACGTTGCATCATGGGAGCCTTCATCTTTGTTCAATTATCTTAGTTTGCAATAATCATAATGCAGCTTACAAGAACCCAGTGATTTTGCTTTTCTTCCTCCAGTCATCGTGCATCCATCTCTATCTGATTCACCGCACCGAAAATTTAACTGCTTTTAATTGTGGTGAGCACTGCTTATGGAAGGCCCAATTGCCATGCTCCTTCTAGTCTCAGATAGTATTATGTGATCAGTGCACGACCACTTTTTCCAATATAACCAGTCTTCATCTGAGTCTCTGTTCCTTATCTCTTGTACATAAGTACATTCAGGACCTTGCGCACTCCAGGCAGTTCCCATATTTAGCAAGTGTTTTGGAGACTTTGAAACTCTATAAACTTTCTCTACATACAATCTGTACGTTCAGAGGGGATTGCCACATTGCATTTGACCTACTGCTGTGCTGAGAATTAGAGTCCACCTGCTCACACGTACATAGATGAGTTGGTGCACTACCAGTAAAATATTTAATTATGAAGAACTTAAGAATTAATTTCGCCAAATTTTCTGCCAGAGGTCAGGGTTTGTCAATAATCCAGCATACCTTGTCCCTCACTGATGTCAGAACCGCATCAAATGATGCCCAATGTAGGGCTATTTCCAGTCACAGTGCTATGCAAAAGCCATTTCTCAGACGTCAAATGGTGCAGCAACTTGTGTGGTTCAATCACACTCATAGCACAAAATGTGTGTGTGCAGAAGAAAACGTCTACAGAAAATCGCCATTGTCCAGGGCAAATGTGCGGGAACAGTGAAATGGCCGCCATATTGTACATGTGATGACCCCCTGTGTTCGGAGGGCTGGAGTCACCCCTGACATCACCGAATGCCTGTTACGTGTGCGTGGTCCAGTTCGGGCGCATGCAAGCCACCCCACCCCAGGCCAGTTATAAAGTCTTTCACTCACACATTTGATCCAATAGTCCAGGCTCCAGTCACGTTCTTCAAAATGTTGACACTTGCAGTCGCCACCTTCCTTTTCCAACAGCTGACCATGTCACTCCCTTGGATTCCCGCCAGTCATCTATTCAGTAACTCCAAATCAAAAACTCTCTGGAACTGGAAGGAACTGGAATATTTTTCGTTCCACTGAATGTGCAACAACATACCCACTCTGCATACTACTCGCAGAAGTTTGCATGGTTTTTACGTTAATTTTTCTTATTCATTGACATAACAATGGAAAAGAGGTTCAAAAGAATATATATGTATAGTCCATTCACCATTGGAAGCGACTTTCTCGGAGCCCTGCTAAATATCTACTTGCAGGCCCGTTTCGTATCATTCCGCCAAATGTAAACAAACATTGCCATGTGACTGCCATGTAGCATCTGTCAAAATCAATGTTTACATTCCATCGTGTGTGTACTTATGTTCGTATACTTTCGCTACACCTAAAACTAAACATCAAAATGTGACTTCTACTTTTATACCTGTCAAATGTGTTGTTTACTGTTTACAGCTTTTCAAAGAATTCTGTCATATTCTAAAAACCATTCTGTATGAATATTCACAGTTTAGGCCTCCAACATTATTTAGGTCAGCTTTATGACGTTTTGAAAATGCCTGAATTGACGAAAGTTCTTATGGCTATTTTACATCAACATATTTGTTTTCTACGACATAGCACAATACATGAAATGCACGTTAGTATTTTGCCGCGACTGTGTTTAACACTGTTACAACTGTGAGGTAAAAGGTGTACTAATTGTAATTATCATTTTGTTATTGACGTGTGTTGGGTAATTTCTCCAAAAGGACGGCCTCAGTTGGAATAAATATTAAAACGAAGGAACAACCAGTGAAAAAGGAATATTAAATTCAAGCACACAACTCGTGTTGCTCATTTTTGTCATACAAACATTAAAAAATAGCTATGAACATGCACGTAAATAAGCCTGCGTTAACTTTTATTCTGCTCATATTTCTATGTATTGCTACTTATTGTTTATTAGGTTTATTGAAATTTATCGGGCTGGGCTTAGTATTTTTTTTCTGGGATTAAGGCAAATTATGTTACATGACCGTTTCAAACCCCTTAGGGCAAAGGTAAAACATTGTGATAAATAAACAGACGTGGATGTAAATAAATAACTTTGTCATAAAAACAGTTCACATTTAAAACGTATAAATAGTGCTAATCAAATATTTGAAATCACGTACACACAGGGCCAGTGTATCGACCAAGATTCACAAAGGCACACCATTTCACAGATGCAATGATTATTGAAACACATGTCACAGTATATTTATTACTGCCGTGGAAACACAGATTTATCACATCGTAACTTGCCTAGGTAGGTTTAAAAAACACAACGTCTACAATCGTGATGTATTAATTTGAAGTATTTTTCGGAGGAAGAATAATTTACGTTTCGTTTGACAAAAAAGTACCATGTCATGTCTCGCCACGTCTGCCAACTTCACTAGGTAACTGCCACGCCATCATATCTAAATATATTAAAATATGTATTCAAACATTAAAATCTCTTTTCAGTTGTCAATTACAAATTCAAAAATCATTATTTTGCTGTAATAAGTATGAAATATGCTACAATTGAAAACATGTATAATTTTGTTACTTACTAATTTTCCAAGTGTGAAAGAGACGAAGAAAGAGGAAGAGAGTCACACGCCTCGCCAGCAGACAGTTTTTCAATTGCTTTCTCGCTCGAAAAAAACAATACCATACCAATATGGTTTACACACGATATTTTCTGCTGTTATTTTAAACTGTACAAATGACATATGTTGCCATAGAGGCTACTTAAATATTTGAATATTTCGATAGGCACTGTTTAATTTACAAATAGTATATTAAAAAAATAGGTTAAAATAATATTTTAACTGTGAACTATTTCTTATTGGTTGTTGCCAACACGTCGCTACACTCGCTGTTGTTAATTCATATGTAAAAAATAAATAAATACTACAAATTATGGAAGATATTAAGGTAAAGGTTAATTTATTCAATAACGCAGTACTCTAAAGTTAACCAGTATTATATATCTGTGGAATTCAGGTTATTGAAAAAACAGGTGACATGTTATGCCTAGAGTGTTTTTTCAAAGGTTGATTTTAATAAGTCGCTTCCAATCGGGAATGGACTATATATGTATGCATGTGTGTGTGTATATACATATATATATAATTGACCTTCTAAGCATCAGGGCATGTAAGACGATAAACATCTAGTGAGGCATATTTAACAGTATTATTCCATTGTAGTAAACTTCTTTGGGTAGCATAGTTGGCTGGGGCATCACCTTACAGTACAAAACATCCTTTGTTTGAATTCTGAATAATATGTGGCTACGATATTGAACTTCTGTGCATCAGGACACGTAAGACGATAAATAACTAGTTCAACATATTTGAAAATACTATTCCATTGTAGTAAACTTTTATGGGTAGCATAGTTGCCTGGGGCATCACCTTACAGTACAAAACATCCTATGTTTGAATCCCGAATAATCTGTGGCTGTACCATTTTTAGAATAAAGTTACATTATTTTTAATTATATGCCGATCTTCTCCTCTCCTCCGACACTTAACATTAAAGCAGAGGCTTTAATAAACAACAATTAAAAAATTGTTCCACTGTATGGATTGCTTACATTTTCATATTCAAGTTGGGACATTTCAGTAAAATCGTACTTGTTATAATCCTTTCGCCTACAGCACTACCTGGTATTAAAATATGAATTTGTTGTGGTAATTGGTTTTGAAGGCAGTCTTATATGCCATGAACTGATGTATTTTGTGTGAATGCTTTTATGAAACACATAGCAATGTGAAGATAATGCTATGAAAATGCTACTTTACAAGGTACTGTTTATGTAGCCATTCTTCATTCTTTGGTTCTGAAGTATCAAGACAGTTTCTGGGCACCACTTAATCTACATAACTGACAAGTTTCCACTCACGGCATCAGGTGGCCACTTCTAGTAGTTGCAGAATACACCACCACATACCAACAGCAGCACATCTTAAGCTAAATTTACGATTATTCCAGTAGTGCAATTGTCCTTCAAAAAACTATTCATCCTATCTACATGAAACCAAAACCATATTAAAATGGTAAATAACATCTACGGGTTTTCAAAATTCCATCCTAAGTCTTCAACTTTTTATTAAGATATATGGCCAAATACAATTGTTTAAAAAAAATTACTAACGATAATATCTTTTTCCCAGACATTTGATTGATAATTTACGTGATTATGAAAACAACAGATGAAGGTTCACTTTCGTCTTAGAAAATAAATTGCTTAAGAAATGTAGTTTACAAGAACAAGTATCAATGAACTTCATAGAAAATTAGCAGATTCTAAGCAATTTTTAAAAAATATTTTTAAAAATTAGTGTGAAATAAATGCATTTCGATAATAATAATTTGCACTGATTAAAATTGAACTAGCTTATTTCAAATGAAATTTGAACTATAAATATGGCTTAATTAGATTTTATGCTAAATTTGTTTAAAATTCATGCTGTGTTTTAGTATATTGATGGTTGCAGAGTAACCAGGATTCTAGCTCCCATTCAACTTAAGCATTTATTTTTCAAATGAGCATGTTTCGAACTAAATTAAAAAATTTTGCTTACATAGTTTTAGTTTTCTCTTTAGGAAATAACATTTGAAAAACCTGTCATGAATGTTCATGCTA
This sequence comes from Dryococelus australis, assembly GCA_029891345.1. NCBI lineage: Eukaryota > Metazoa > Arthropoda > Insecta > Phasmatodea > Phasmatidae > Dryococelus > Dryococelus australis. The sequence continues at coordinate 244,919,977 of CM057009.1, forward strand.
CATGCAGTTCCTGAAGTCAACACTAGATAGCAGTGCAGTCAGCGGCATGCTGGAGTATTTTCTTTTCTAAAATACTTATAGATGGCAGCACACAATTGCATGAAATTAAAAGACACTTTGAATACTGTTGCATTACCAGTCTCCCTGTATAGATTGTCTCTGGTGCAGATTTTTACTGACGACACTGTCAGTGCCAATTGGAACATGGCCTTATACGAGTATCTTGTTGGTGTTGTCAGAATATTTTTTTAATTAATTTTTTTTTTATTTGCTTTCATTAATCATAGTTGGTTGTATGTACCATTATAGTGCGTATTCTTGAGTGAAATGTAATATTAATTGGCACGTGTTTACAGCTTCGTAAAACTGCTCATTCCGCCATTTTCCTTAACTGCAGCGTGCGATGAAGTGTAACAAATATAATTTACATTTCCAAGTTTAAGTTTGTTGGTTTCAGGAAACATATGCAGTGTTGATTTTACTGAATGATTCTGCAAACAAATTATTTAAAGCTTGTGACACAAACAAACGTGATTTAAGTTAAGTAAATTTTGCAAGGTTTTCTATAGAAAAACATGTGTTCCAGGAGGTTGGGAATTTTACAAACACAGTTTGCATGTTTTATAAATTGTGTATTTGTAACCAGTTACTATAATTAATTAAAAGCACATGGCCTAAAAAAGCCTCACTTTCAACACTTATGTAGTGTGTTAATAATTGTTTATTTGCCTATATAGTAAATTTAACTACATTGGTCGAAATGTGTGTGTGTATTACTACATTGAAGCTAAAATTCTCTAAGTTATAATAATTTGAAGGTTATTTCCATACGAAAAAAAATTTCCGCTGCTCCATCAAAACAATATGCAACTCAAAATGCCACACTCGTAAGACCATCAAAACAATGCCATCTCACGAAAGATGTTAAACAAAAGCCCCTTGTTCTAACCATTTACTTTATTACCTTCAAATTATAATAACCAGAACCCCAATAAACTAAACTTGGGAATTAGACCTACAAAAATAAAATAGGTTCGAATGCCAACCTAGCTATAATATCTTACATTGATTAGGTACTGGACAGAAGTGAGCTAACATTAATCTTTCAGTGCCTCCCATGACAATCAACATGAGGAAAGTCCACTTCGCAATAGCGCAACAAGGAGCAAAGCGATGTCACACCAAACCAGCCAATTGTAGTTCATATCACTCGCAACAGGTCGCGACGAGACTGCTAGTTAGAATCCTGACTTGCCGCGGAGGCAATGTTGGAGAAAACAGACAATTAGGAGCAAGAATATAGAAAAGTAACTATTGTGATATTGGTAAAGAAGGTGAAAGAAAGGAGAAGTCGGATAATAAAGTTTGGTCAATTTTTGCTGCACTTCTCGCATTTGTACACATTGTTTTAAAAACTGGTGGAATGTTGTTTACTTTAAAATTAGTTTTGAAGAACTAATGATTCAAGATTTAGAGAATAGGCGGTATTAGTGCGATATTTCTAGTCGGTAATACTGCAGTTAGATGGAAAAATATAAGGCCTGGATGGAGACAGCTAGCAGTCTGACCCTTCAAGATATGTTTTGTGGTATCATATACCTTCTTGGAATAATTCTAAAATGTGTTTATTGTGTGTTTGTCCCGCTAGCTGTGCCATGCTGCATAGCGCTATTTTGAAGAGCACTGACAGTGACACTGTCTCATTGCTGCCTTTCGCTTCATCACGCCAAGTCACGCTATTTTGAAGAGAGCCGAAAGAGGAAAATCCAAGTGTGCATTGGACTCAAAACATTGGTTACAAACGTCTTTTTCTCAAGTGACAAAACAACTGTAGTGGAAAGATACATTGTGGCTACCCTACTTTTCTAGAACTGTCCAAATTTATCCCACCTACATGAAATGGACAATAACCTGATTTAATTACTGAAGTGAAGTTAGCTTCGAAAAGTACGGTGCGTAAGTCATCCAGAGACTGCTAACATAATAACACAAACTCTGAGTCATGCGATACGGGCAGTGCAATAGCCATCAAGTTTCTGCTAAGAAGGTTGCATTTGGAATGCTGACAGGGGCAATACAAAGTCTTATGTTCAGAGGCTTATAAAACAGAAACTAGACTTCCTACGTTGATATGACCCACAGCACTTTATTGCCAAGACAGAGAAGTGTAAAGTAATATTAAAAAGTCTCGTATAACTACCACCATTTTTTCCTACAAGTATTTAAAAATCAGACTTTGTTCACACAGGTAATCCAAACTCTCATGTTCAGAGGCTTATAAAACATGAACTAGACTTCCCATGTTGATATAACCCACCGCACTTTATTACCAAGACAACGAATAGTAAAGTAAATTTAAAATGTATTGTATAACTAGTGTCATTTTTTTACAAGTCTTTAAAAATTGGACTTTGTTCACACAGGTAATCCAAAGTCACATGTTCAGAGGCTTATAAAAAATTAATTTGCCTGATTAGGTAGATACCACCTACCAAACATTATTCCCAAGACAGAGTAGTACAAAGTAATATTAAAAAGTCCAGGGAAACCCACATCCATTTTTTTGCTATATGTCATAAGTCGGACTTTGTTCGAACAATTAGTTTATAAACAATGTGCCATAAGTATGATTGTGTACTATCCATAATTAAATTTCAAAATGCAATTTTTGTATATGCCTATTATCTGGATACAACTTGTAGTGTTTACGTGTGTGCATATGAGATTCATTTCCAATTGAGTATGTTCTTACTCGTGACTTTGGTCATATTCAATGGCCAAAATTGCAAGTTTGGCAGCCTGTAAAGTAAGAACATGCCTACTCAATGAGAAATGAATCTGATATGCAAACATATAAACACTACAGGTTATATCCAGATAATAAGGTAAAGGCACCAGTAACTGACACCTTAAGAATACTTTACACATATATTTTAGCGTTACATTTACTATTATACTGAAATTAAGAATTTGGTAAATTTGTAAGTTGTATTAGAGGTATACACCCAAGATTCAGTAAAGCATAACATTTGTTTGTAGTGTTTGGGAAAATACAATAATTTTTTTCCCTTGGTTTCTGAATTTACTAATAGCTGACATTATTACCTCTAATAGCTGACATCACCTGCGCCAGTACCTGACATCAATCTTATTTCATGCTGAAGTCATACATAAAAGTAAATAGAACCAACAAAATTTAAATGATGCTGTCCGAAGAAAATATATTAAGTTCCTCAACATGTTTTACGAAAAATAGCACTTAAAATGAGCAAATATAAGTATCATCATTGCACAAAAATATTCAGAAATATTTACAAATGAAAGTCGTGCTCTAGAATTATTGCAATAAAATTTAGTATTATGTATGTCATCACTGAAAGTCCATGTTTCTCAAAGATTCTATTTCAGGCACTCGAGGAAAGTCCCACATTCATTCACTTTTTGTGGAACATTTATTTGAAGTAGCACATCTTCTTTGTTATACCAACACTTATCTTCAGTAGCAGGCCATTTCCAATTGTACCAACTCATACTCATTGCCTTAACATAATATTGGCCACCTTCAATCTTTAAAACTTGTCTAGGAAGGTTCTCTCCTTCGTAGTTCACAATTACAAAACTTGATATGGTAATGTCTGCTTCATTTCAACATAGTGCACTGTTGGTATCACTTTGCAATGTCTTGGTTTTCTTCTTTTTTTTGTTGCAATGGTCTTCAATTTCTATTGCACTGCCATTCAGTTATTTTTCTAACTCTTCATTTTATCTCATGTAATCTTTGATGTCATCACATACTCCATCACTGTAATTAGAAACTTCATCTTCAGACTGTTCTGAAAAACTTGAAGGAATATGACAACTCCTCTCCTTTATGGATTTCTTTTTTGCATTCAATTCCATCTTTTTTTGGCATTCTTCCTTTCTCTTTTGTTTTGCTTCTTCATCCTTCCTTTTTGTTAACTTCTTTTCATAATATTCCTTGTAAGCTTTAGAACAGACAACAAAAGGCATTATTGTTTCCTTTCCTCCAGGCCAACAAAGAGATCTCTCGAAAGGAGATGAATGTGTTTCATTAAATTTTATAACAGGTTTCGCTTTGTTTTTCTTCTCATTTGTGTTACATGCCAAACTGTGGCATGGCAAGTTTTCTGAATCTATTGTAGGCTGATCACCTGAGATACTGGTACTGATTTTGGGAAGATTTCCAAAATCCGCACTTTGGTCAGATTTGTTATTGGAAGTTGATGAATTTTGCACTTTCTTGTAAAAGTAATAAAGGGATTTATCACTTTCTGGCTCTACCCAGTCAACAATTTTTTCAATCTTTCCTTTGAGTTTTGCAATTTTAACTTCTCCTATAATGGATTCGATGAAATGTATGCGTGGTTCGCCACATTCAAGCAGCAGGTCTTTCACATTTTGTGGAACCTTATCTTCTGATATTTCTTCTGTTTTCCTCGAGGAACATAAAATTTCACTGACATCAACTCCATTTTTTTGTGAATGGGAAGAGTCCACATGTTCTGAACCCATTGGAGATTGTAACTATCAGATCCAAACTGTCAATGGTTTTCTTCAGAATTATTCCAATATGTTCTTTTTTAATAGTTACCAGATTTTTTTCACTTTTAAAATTCTCCATTCTTCCAGGAAGCTTTCTTTTAAAGGTCTAAAAACTGCCACATCCATTAGCTGAGAAATTTAAGTTGAATTTGGGAGAAGGCAAATAGTAATGATTCCATTTTCAGCACAAAACTGAGATATATGAAGTGTACGATGGGACACATGACCATCTAAAAGTACGACTGGTCGTGGAATATTGTTCTGGTCCAGCCATGGTGTGAATATGTTGGCCATGTACTCATAGAATGTAGGTCCGCACATCCAACCTGATACTGATAGTCCAACTCCCCAGTCTTGTGGTATACTTAAACTATGTAGGAAGGTACATGTTCACACTGAAAATTTATCATAGGTGGAGGCAGCATTCCTGTCACATTTGCTGTGAACAGTACAGTTAAACACTCTTTCTCGTTGTTTACTACAAAGTACACATTTTTCCCAGCTCTTGGTGACAAAACTTTGCCTCCTTGTGGAGAAAGATAAAAAGCAGTCTCATCTGCATTGAAAACTCTTTTGGGGCCTGATACAGCATCTTTCAAATTGTTGTCTTGAATGTACTGGTCTATTTATTCAAACCACGCCTTTATTTTTATTCAGTGATACTACTCCTTGGAGGTGTTAATGTCTGTGGTATCCTTCGACTTATTTCAGGATGCCGCTGCAGAAACAACTGTAGCCATTTCTTCCCTGGTTTGTTATTTTTGAATGGTCTTTTAATGATGAGCTATGTTACTCATTTCTTCGCACTGTCAGAGAGTTGAATACAGTTGATCGGAAAGCCTTTTTTCTGGCTCTCTGTAATTCAATTAATCAACATTTCTTCATTTTCTTCTGAAATATATGTTGTTGGTCCTATTTATATTTTTTTAGGATACCTCCCACTGAATATGTATGTAAGTGTTGTCCTTGGCATATAAAATGTTCTACTTGCTTTCAGCCAAAGCCATTCCATTCTTAACGGCTTGCAAAGCTTCTTTCATCCGACTTTCTTCATATTTTAAAATTTTCAATTCCTTCATGTTGTTCACCATTTTGGGAGAAAAATCGGAAAAATATAAGCTATAATGTACAAACACCAGTGACTGACATATGTAGACTCCAGTAGTTGACAGTGCTGTCAGCTTTTGGGTCCAGTCAAAATTCACTCATGGGAAGCAATGAGGGCCACCGTCACAAAAATATTTTGTTTAAAATGTAAAAGTTCCAGTGCCTGACATCCATGTCAGCTACTGGGAAATATGCATATATTGACTCAAATACCTGACACCCTAACATTAACCTCAAAATGATCCCAAGGGCACTTAACAATCTACAAAATATTCAAGTATACATTACAATTACATAATGTAAATAGTGCCATTGTTTTGATACAAACCAGAATTAATCTATGATAAATTAAATTACTGCTTACCTCAATAGTGCTGTGTTAGGCTAGGTAATAACTAGACACAAAACTGTACATACTCTCTCATAATATTTTTTCCCACCTAACCAAGAAACACTGAAATACAGCAGTTCTGCCACTCTACTATCATAAAAATCCCTCTTTCAAAATATTATTACAAAATTCTCACATGTTTGCCTGAGACATCAATAAGTTTATTATTATTATTATTATTATTATTATTATTATTATTATATCACGTCTTCTGGATAGCCCACGTCACCTACTGGTGCCTTTACCTTATACGAAAATTGCATTTTGAAATTTAATTATGGCCAGCACACATTGTTGGTTTATAAACTAGATGTATGAACAAAGTCTGACTTTTAATGATGTATAGCAAAAAAAACTAATATGGGTTTCCCCAGACCTTGTAATACTACCCAGATAATATACAAAAATTGAATTTTGAAATTTAATTATGGACAGTACACACTCACACATATGGCACATTGTTCGTTTATAAGTTAGCTGTGCGAACAAAGTCCAAATTTTAATGACGTATAGCAAAAAAAAAAATGGATATGGGTTTCCCCAGACCTTTTAATATTACTTTCTACTCTGCCTTGGAAATTAATTTGGTAGGTGGTATCTATCTCATCAGGGTAGTTAATTTTTTATCTGCCTTTGAACATGCGACTTTGGATCACCTGTGTTAACAAAGTTTGATTTTTAAAGACTTGAAGGAAAAAATATGATGGTAGTTATACAATACGATTTAATTTTAATTTACACTTAGTTGTATTGGTAGTAAATAGCGGTGGGTCCTATGATCGCAGTAAGTCTAGTTTCTGTTTTATAAGCCTCTGGACATGAGACTTCGTATTGCCCCTGCCATACTCCAAATGCAACCCTCGTAGCAGAAACTAGATGACTGTTGTGCCGCTGTTGCGCCGCGCGCCGCAATACTGACAATTTGTGTTATGTTGGCTGTCTCTAGAGTTTGGATGACCTAACACGAATTTAAAAAAAAAAAAAAAAAAAAGAGGCCGATATTTAAAATTAAATGTAAGTTTCATACGGAAAAAAGTATTTGAAGTTATTACCGAATCGAATTGTACCTACTGTCTTGCTACAACCAACCGTATCTATTTCACCGCGTATTTGAACATTCGTATTCAATTTAAATGAACATTTGAGAGTAATTATTATTTATTTATAAATCGCTGTTTAAAAAAACGCGGTATATTCTTATGGGCCATTCCAGGCAGGTGTCACCGCCTTGACGTCACGAAATTAGAGACGCGAGATGAAATCCTACACTGCGCAGTACACCACACACTCGTGCGCGTTAACTACCCACCAGAGATTCCGGGCTCGCACCCAGAGCAAGCTACGGATGAGCTGTAGTCGGGATATTAGTATGTAGGAAAAATTTGTTACCTGTTTATTATATACATTTTCATTTGTTCTTTACCTCAGTTTCTCGCCAGTTTATTTATTAAGAAATACACAAATATTAGTCTTATTCCTCGGCGCCCGTCGCCAGCGTCAAAGCTCTGATTGGCTCAAGCTCGTCGCTCAATTGTGAAAACGGGTTAAAAGAGTTTTTATGCAATATTCAGTAATTAAAAAAAATCGCCATCATATGGACTTGAGGTTATCGAATATCGAATAAATATTTAACTATGTGTAACTTACTTCATGATCTTGATGTGATTAGTTTGCGTTCTGCAAACACTCAGTTTGATTATACGCGCTTCTGGATTTACAATAACCCGACAATCCGACAAAACAGCCCCGAAACTTACGAAAATTTTTCATCAGCCAATCAGGAGCAAGGTCACCCCGACAAAAGTAGATTTTAATTCTACTTTCGTCGGGCGTCGGACCGGTCGGCCTCGCTTGACAGTAGAAAAAAAAACAGAAACATAAGCTTACAAAACAAAGTATCGCGCGGATTTCACTACTGTGGTAAATTTCACATTAATCATATGTTTTTTTTACGTGTGCATCCTGGTTTTCTTGTGGCAAAAAGCTTATGAATTGACGATAAAAAATATTCCTGGAAATATATCTGCTCCAAAATCCAAAAATAAGTTACTTATTTTACAAAGTTATCAAAACAAAATAGCGTACAATGGTCTGTGATTTCTTAACATTCCATAGGAAGTTACTGGCCATTCTAAGATTTGCTGAAAGCCACGAAAAACTTGTCCGAACGAAACTATCGGGGTATTGTAAACATTTACTAATTTTAGTGGCGGAAATGGTCGGCCTGTAACGTCGTCTCTGTCGGCAAAATTTCGTCGTGGTATTGTAAATCCCCGCGAAAAAAACGAATTGTTTAAACTGGTTCCTATAAGCATTATACAATTCCTGTACAAAATAACATCGTATTACAACGTTTCTCTTTTAACAATCAACGAGACTGAAGATATTGTTCTCTCACCGAAGTAGCGTTGTAGACCTACGTACAACAAACAACGATAAACGTAAGTTCAGTATTAAATCCGCTAAAGAAACTAATTCAGTACCCGAAATAGAACAACTTGGAATCTACAACATGCAGCTGATGCTGTATTCATATTTTAATTTAGCAGTTTTAAAATGACATAGGTATACCAAATAATTTAATTAGTAATTACAACGTGTTAGGAACAAGAACATCTACACAGTCATATATTATTATATTTTGATATTATAGGTTGCTTTCAGGGGATATTATGATGGTGACTTCAACGAATGTGAATTCAAACAGAACACGAGTTCAAGCGCTGTTAAATTTGATTCCTGAATGAAAATAGTTTGTATTTCATTTCTCATTAAATAAATATTGTTTGCTAAATGTACACAATTTTATCAGATGTACACGTCAATCCATAAGAAAAGTTGTAGCCTATACCTAATTACAAAATAAATGTGTTTAATGATTCATATTTTAAGTTATTATACGAAACGTATTTTTAGTCCTGGTCATAGACGTAGTGTGTATTAACTAAATTTTTACTTAAAATCTATTATTATTCGACAGTATGGTCAAAACCACTATCGGGGAATGTTAGAGAAAACAGTTATGCGATAGCTTAACTTTCAACGGACCACGCGAACAGGAAGGTGATCTCATCGGTCTTGTGAATATCCACAAGGGCAACTTATTTGTAGGAATTATATGTACTTCATTTCTTAAATCGCTAGTACGCTACACACCGAACATGTTACCACATAGCACCAAAAGTCGCTTTAAAACATTAACCAGAGAAAACTATCGACAAACGTGTGTTATACGTGAGCAGCGCAGCTCGCACGTCACTTTACCATTCTTAAAAAATGTTTATGTATTTCGAAATATTTTACTCACCAAATAAAATCAATTTCTTCTATTATAGTAGGGAATACAGCTTCCTGAAGGAGAGATCGAAACTAGAGTTAATTCGTGTATTTACTCAACGGACCACAGATAACACACTTGGCATTAATCGTACAACATGCCAGACACAGCACACGAATTTTTACGACATACTATAACTATCCCTTCCTATCTTATCAACACACGTGTAGTACGGCAACCCTCAGCATACTATCACATAACCGCACAGTTCTTACGTGAGTCACAAACATAGCATCCTGGTAGCGACTGGACTGGACAGCTGGCTGGAGCTACAAGCTGTACAGGTAAACATGCGCTACCTATTGGCAAAAACTGTAAGCGTCGGGCATCGTTTTCTGTCCTCTCTTTCTTCTCCCGCTTTCTCCAAGAACAAGAACCAGACACGGCGAGAAAGAAATCGCATGGCAGTACAGTTAGACACTACCGTTACGGCGTGCAGTGCAAGAACGGCACCATGCGCTAATTGGCGATGGCTTGCTGGGCGACACCGGAATACACACTCGCGAATTAGACAACTTCAGCGTTTTTTTAGGAGCATTATTATTCTGCTCTGCTCTAGCAAATTAACGTTCAGAAATAAACTTTTTTTTCTGCCACAGGAAAACTTCTAATTAACTTGAGTCATGTAACTTCACCTGATTTGCTTTGTTTAGTAACAATGGTCTTTCAATATTACATCAAAATTATGCAGTCTTAAACATATGACATGTAATATTTATAATGTGCGTGCTAGTTTTTGTTTTCATGTTGTTTGTTTTACTGAACATAGGTAATCCCATAACGACCTGGAATTTTGGAATTTCGATAGCTATTATACATCCAAATAGGCTACTGTAGAAGTAATAGTAAAGTGGCTGATGTGCTTGCATTATTTAAGGAATTCAATTAAGAGTAAATGTATTGATTCATCTCATCTTTGTGTGAATAATGTAATTTAGTGTTTTCAGTGGCGGCCGGCAGTTGAAAGGAAACGAGCCCCGTGCTATGGAATGGATGTGTAGGCTGTTCGCTGTCAAATGAGCACTTTTTAAAGCCCTGCTTAAGATCTCATTGTATACACGTTGTGTATTCATCCACCTTATGTAAAATTAACATTGCCATGGGCCTCATCACTTTATTCATGCATCGGTCAAGTGAAACTGTGAAATTATTTAAAAAAGTAAATACTTTACAAATCTGCTCATTTTTACACTTTGATGCATCAAAAAAACAGAAAGTGAAAGAAAAAATTTTAAGTTATCACAAATGGTTACCTAACATTTTGTATTCGACGTTAAGATATGGAACTACTTTCCATCCATCGTTACCAACTTAACTGGACGAATGTCACTCAGCGCGCACATTACAATATAGGCATATAGGGGCAGTGACTCTAAGGTTCATTTCTAAAGTGCTCACTTTATCTTGAACGTCTTTTATCAATCTTCTACCCCACCCCCCCCCCCCCCTCCCCAACATCACGGATCATTTTTTTAAAGTAGAGATTCCTCCCTTCCACCATTCCAAGCTGCCGGCCTAAACTGGGCTCATAACCATCCATCGTACCCGTCTGCCAGGCATCCGTCTAGTTTTTCGCCCGTCAGTTGAAAGTTTCTCACAACAATCCGTCGAGCCTTCTGCCCGGCAAAATTTCATCGTGACAACTTAACATTACGATCTTTCTTTCGTAGGAGGTATATTTTGGTTGGAAATACATTTTCAAGAGAGAAACATTTTGGGAAAATATTTTTTTTACGTGATAAAAATGAATAATTTTTTTTTGTCAAATTCCTGAATTTACCACCAAGATAAATGAACACATATCCACTGCCTTACATTTTATTTCAAAGTGTGAATTCACATCCACGGAATGACGTCAGAAGGCGGTGGCCCATCCGTCGATCCGTCAAAGTTAAAGTTTAAAGCTTGGCTCACAACCATCCGTCACTCCCGTCAGTCGCCCGTCCGTCAGCCAGCCATCCATCGATTTTTTCGTCCGTCAATTGAAAGCGACTTACAACAGTCCGTCGTCCTTCGATCCGTCGGGCTAGAAAATTTTCAGTTGTACCACCCAAAAACACACTTTCTCGCGCACAGACAAATGTTTTTAATGAATGTAATAAATATATTCTCTTTCCTAACCTAATTTATCAGCATTTCCTCCGAAAATTTACAAGTCATCTTCAGTTCAATTCATAGGTGAAACGTAAAAAATTAAGTAACTTCACTGCCTTGTGTATTTAAAAATAAAAATATTCAGACAATAAACAAGTTGGAGTTTTCCGATATACATGTTCAAGTAACGATATTAGAAGGCAGTGTCCCGTCTGTCCGTCGAAAGTTAAAGTTTGAGATATATTTGACGTATTGACGGATAGAAAAAAAAGTTACCCTGCGATTGGTTGAAGATCGTGTGACCGACGGACGGACGGGTGACTGACGGATTAAACGTATGGTTGTGAGTCCAGCTTAAGGTACTTATATTTGATGGACTGACGATAGAAAAAAGTTGCCCTGCGATTGGTTGAAGATCATGTGATCGCCTGACGAATGGGCGACTGACGGATTTGATGGATGGTTGAATCCATCTTAAGTTAAACGACACTTACCAACTTCAAACTGATCTCATAAACTATACAGAATGTTGGATAGTTTTACCTTTACAAAAACGATATTTTTTCTTTGGAATGTCTGATATCTCATAATTGGTTTCATTGTGAGTAGTACGATTTGGGGAAGGTGAGCCGTAGACTAGAGATGAGATAGACCGATCTCGCTGGCTGCGCACAACCAATTTCGGTGGCCCAACATTGAACTGTTTTTTCTGCCAACATGTCTAGCGAAAACGGCGTGGTTTGGATTTTAGGTTATAAAACTGATTTGTAAACAAGTGCTTAGAGATGTTTTTATACTTCCTCTAACCAGTTTGTAATGCTTTTTGATTAAATTCAAAATGGTAAAGGTATTTTGTTAATATAATAGTGCTTGTCATTTAAGAATTAATATGTAAACAAACACGTTCGTCAGTGTTAACCAAGTGACTTTATAAGTTGTGTAGGATTGGGGTAGGTCAATGTTGGGTACATGCACAAAAGACGAATAAGCGGTCTACTTCATCTTTAGTCTATGGTCGGAGCTCGGATCTGCCCGGCCGCCCTGTTGCAGTCTCCCTTTATTCCCTCAAAATTTCCCTTTTCCCTCAAAATCGACAAAATTTCCCTAAAAATTACATTTTCCCCTTTAAAAATTCCCATTTTTCCCAGAGCAGGAGAGGCAGATCAGCGACCTAGGGTCAGAGCAGGGAGGTTGATCAGCGACCTATGTGACCGTGGGTCAGGGTAAGCAGACTGGTCAGGACCTTTGACCATTGATGTGACCTTGATCTTTGACCTGGAAAATCCAAATTTTTTTATAAATTTCCAAAATATCAAAAAATGTATTATTAAAAATTATTTATAAAACTAAACAAATTATTTTTAAAAACTTATGTTTCTGGAGATTGCCCTGACCTCCCCTCAAATAACAAATTAGTCTGCAAGCCTCAATCCTCTCGCCCATACCCTTTCCACCATTTTGGTAGGCGACTGCTATCTTGATAGGCGACCGTCATCTTATTAGGTGACTGCCATATTGGAGGCCAGTGCCCCTTAACCTTGACCTTTTACCTTGTCATCTATCCTTGACCTTAGAACTTGACCCCATGACCTTGAATTATCTAAAAAACAACTAGAGAAAAAAATAAATAAAAGTCAACGATCATAAAACATTAACAACTACCATTGAGTAAGCATAGACTAGAGGGAACATGGGATAGGGGAAAATCCTGCCAGTTTTGCTGTCTGGATTGGTGTAGTTGGGTGGTTCACTCAGAGGAGCGCTGCTGTCTCTCGGTGTGCAAACAGGTTTAGCAGACTAACTGGGCGAGCAGACGACACTTTCTACCTGCAATCTTCAGCACTGTTGTCAGATCGTGTCCGCTGTAGTCCATTTCATATAAGTGTTCTCAAATTTGACAGTTCTAGGAAAGTAGTGCCAATGGCATCTGGGTAGCTATGTATCCTTCCGCCACAGCTGAACTGTCATTGAAGGTGACTACTTGCAAACAAATACCATGTGACTGCCAGTATTTGTAAACAAACAACATATGACTGCCTGTTTTTGTAAACAAACTGCATGTGCCTCCTCCCAAATGACTTTTAGAAGCTGTGAAGGGCTGTTCAAACAGTTGCAGTTTGGCAACAATCCCATTTTCATTTTAGTTTATAAATATTTTATGTAAATGACTAACAGCCCATGTCATAAGTCCATAAATTGATAGTTTTTTTTTTTTACCTTGCAGGAACTTGGTAACCAGGATGCACGGAAATGAAATTGTATTTTGACTGTCAAATTAATAAGATATGTTACTGTTTTTAATATACGGTACTCGAAATATATTAATGACAACTAATCTTGTCACACATGCCTGAGAAAAGCTCTTGTAAACATAAAATTTAGTATGGTTTCCACGAACAAAAAATACCAAAATCCTGTCTCTCCTCCCCCCCCCCCTCACCCCTGCCCATTTTTTTTAATGTAGAAAAATTTTATGTAAATGAATAACAGCACATGTAATAGGTCTATTAATTGATTTTTTTTCCTTGCAAGAAATTTGTAACCATGATGCACGAAAATGAAATTGTATTTTGACTGTCAAATGAATAAAATATATTTTACTGTTTTTGAATACACTCTACATATATTAATGACAACTAATCTTGTCACACTTATCTGAAGGTTCTTGTAAACATAGAAATTTAGCATGGTTTCCACGAACACCGAATACCAAGATCCCCCCCCCCCCCCCTCAAGAATTCACAAATACCTAAATACCGCTCCCCTCCCACACACCTTTTCAAAAACAGTTTACATTCTTACGTACATGCTATGCCTACTATTGCATTAAAAGTACATAATTCAGCTTTGTGGTATGATATGACAACAGACTCTGTACAGCCTGATACTTTTTATGGTGGTTATAATTCTCAGTATGTTAAAGTATGTAGGTAGCCAAAATAACATTTAAGCAAATGTTACTTAATTTCAGACATTTTAATAACTCTCATATAGTAACTCAAATGTTAAGTATTGCAGGTCTACATACAAAATACTTAAATAACTTTTCTCAAATACCTGCGTGTTCAGATTGTCATGCTGTGAATAAAAACGTATTTCTGACTAACTCAGTGTTCATATTTACACTGAAGTTCAGTCGTACAACCTCCCTCCTCAAAATTGTGAATACAGCCCTAGGCTTGTTCTCGGGTTCCTAACGAAAAACTGTATTTCAGTTCAGAGATATTAAAACGCGCTCTAGAGAAGCAGATGTGACCTACAGCAACAATATATCCAACAAACATGTTACTTACACACTAAAAAGAAGCTCCACCTACACAAGATTGAAGACATCATAAAGTTCATTTTCCCTAGCGATAAATTTTGAAATGTCGCAGTTCCTGCTGATGCATGATACGCTTCTTTATGTAAATCCTGTTTATGTGAATTATTCTTCTGTTACTCTTACAACATATGTTTAAAACATATAAGCGCTTTTAATTTGCAAAACAAACATGCTCATACTGTTTATGAAAGATTCAAACGTTGAAACCTACATGCCATTATGTTACTGTCAAATATAGCCTTTAAAAACAGGAAAAACCTTTAAATTTATTTGCGAACAAGTATCCCTGTGTAACAAGCTTGACAAATTTTATATACGTTCTAAACAAATACAAGTGATACAACTTACAAGTTTGTATGGAGTTTTAATCAGTAATAACTCATGGGAATGAAATGTGGGCCCAATTAGGGTATCATCTTTATTTTATTTCAAGGGTAAAAGTAAAAAGTGAGCAGAGTGGTAAAGGGGGGGGGGGGGGGGCTTTGGTTTATAGTCTTTCACGAGACGGGATTATTTCAATGTTCTTACGATGCCGGAATCACATAGCCCCAACGCGCACGACACGACGGTCAACAACCAATTAAATACAAGATAGATTGTCATAAGCCGGACCGATTCTGTTGTCCGACCAGCAATTTTGGATTAGAAATTATTTCTATTTTTCGTGTCCTGCGGAACGATGCACAGGATGTAAAACATTGCAAAATGAAATTGTATTGCAAGCTTCCCTCGCGATGGTAAATACGCAGCTTAAAAGAAAAATAAATTGAAACCTACTGTATCTAACTCTTAAAAATAATAATTTTATTTTTGTATGCATTAGCGATACCAATTTGTCACCATTATTAGGTATTACAAATTTGCTTCTTGTTCATCGCCTTTGAGACTTACGTAGTATAATTAAGATTTTAAACTACAACTTTTAGTTCCGAGTACTATTTTCTTCCAGACATTATCACTGTAGCCAACTTAGCAACACGAATCCCGCAGCAGTTCATCAGCTGACATAATACTGTAGGAGCGAGAGCATTTACTGTTTACATAGTGTGTAGGTTGGTTACATTGTCTGTCAAATTTGAGATCACTTATATGAAATGGACAATACCTGACCTCGCCCACCCCAGACGGCCGGACTGACACGCAATGACTCACCCGACTGGCACGCAATGACTCACCCACCCCCACACCCCTGCTGATAAACTGTAAAACGAGACAGGCTGTCCCGCGCGCTACTTCCAAGGCCTTGTTTCTGTGAAACCATAACAAGTTGCCCGAGCAAAGGTCCTTCCGAATGCGAGTCCAGTGCTTTACCGTTGCGCCATGTCACTCGCCGTATATAAACTTAACGAAAATATAACTAGTTTTGAAAAACATGTCAGAAAATATTTCAAGATTTTCCATCTTCTTTAGTGTATTATATTATGCTCTATTTGCATTGGCTTGACACGACGGAAATAATGTTTCACCCAATCACAGGCGAGTATTTTGTAATGTCAATGCGACAGAAATATTGGGCGGGACGGACTTGCTGAATAGAAATAATATCTAATTGTGTCTCGTCACGGGTGGTATTTTCTTGCTGCAATAGTGGTGGCATTGCTCATTTGGTAACATTTGCAATGAATTCTTTGATTTCGCAAAATTTTCTGATCTAGAAGGTAAACTAAAAATAATTCCTTCGTCGGCGAATGATAACGATCATTCTGGGTTAGTGTCTACATTCAAACATTTTTGTTTATATTAGTAGTTGTATTTTCCTTTCAGACATGTAAACACAGAAGTTCTTCTGCTTACATTTTCCTATTTGCAGCCATGAATTGTCATAGTATAGATTTTTGGTGTCGCGTCGCGTTGTCATTACAGCCACAATATACAGTCGCGTCGCACCCGTCGCATCATGCCTGTCACGCCTATGTATATCCATCATTACGCTACTCATAAATCTATCGCATCGCAGGACTCAGCCTGTGTGTTCCAAGGCAATCTTTTTGGAAGTCTGTGTAGTTATAAGCCATCTCCTTAACATTTTAATGTACCTGATTTTCGCGAAAAGAGTTAAGTATGCTAGATTTCTGTAACTTACTGACATTCTTGAATTTTCCTTTGCTAACTGGCCGCGTGTCTTCGGGAGACGCAAACATTTTTTATTGACTGGCTACAATCAGAAGTGGGACTAAGAATTGGAATATGTATGAGGAGAAATGAAACTGACAAGGACAGGAAAAAAATTGAGTTTCAAATATGCAATCATCTACAATAGTTTTGATCGCCTTGCAACTGCATTTCTGTGCCAAAAAATTCGATATCGTTTCAGCGAATTTGCCAGGTAATATTCGTAAGAAAATAGCGAACTTTAAAGCCTGTAGCATGAAAGGTAAAAACTGTTAACTGTAAAGAGAGCACTTTTGAAAGCTCAATAACTTTATAGAACCATGCATTAAAACCATAAAAATCATTTCATAACATTAATTGCTAGTAAACTGGGGGAAAAAACTTGCCTTGAAATGTGAACCAACTTACTAACTGATGTATATCTTAGACCCTATCCTATGTACAGCTACAACACATACAATTAGGGGCTGGGGCTACGATAACTTTAAATAAATTACATTGGTAAATAGCCATTCAATATTTTTATTTCAAGTAATAAATTTGCATTAAAATATCTCAGCAAGTTGATTTTTTTACGTATAACGATCGGGTAACTATCGGCGTAAATGCTGTAAGAGCATTTACATAAAATTGGACACATTCTCATGAGTCTGATTTCAATGCCTTAGTAAAATAAACTTCATATTTATTGCGAAGAGTGATTTTATCTATGCTTTGTTACCATTGTCCTTCCCAAAATTTGCGGTGCCTCCCATTACATTATTCAGTCTTATTTGAGCTTTGTGCCACCAATAAATAAGTAAAAAGTTCCTTTTTCTGATAAAAGAAATTCAACTAATAAATATCTCAGAATATATCGGGATGGCTTATATGCTCACTCATTCTCACTTTTAAGTAGGCCTAATCTGGGCGATGGACAGCTATGCTATCACCTCGAGGTACTCTTCACAAATTGTCTCTAAAAGCGGTGACTGACTTGTAACATAATGTTGTATTGTAATTGCAAGCATTACATTATTTTTGTCTCTAAGATTACTTACTCTGAATGCTTGGCTCAACGGTGCTCTATTTGCCAATTAATCGATCAAGAGATGTCGGACCTACAAATCGCTAGTGCTGCTAACCGGTGGTGGCATAGCACTCTATTTACGGAAAGAACTGTTAATGCCGTCATGTTTTTTTTTATAAGTTTATTGTAATAATGTGGTCCCTGAGTATTCAATAAGATTATTTTTTGCATTATTGCTCAATAAAATACAAAGTATTTTCTAGAAGTTACTGTATTGTTTTTAATTAAAACCAATCAAGAGCCTAATATGTTATTTCCGCTTTCATGTACGCTAATAAACACAGTACATACACACGTTTAGCAGGCACTATGGGGACTATTAGTTATATGTAATAAGTTCACACGTTCAGAACGAACGTGTCGCCACCTGCTCTGACTTGTAAAGTAACAATCAATGGGGTTCGCGAAAAACCCGACAGTCTAGTGGAACACGATTGATTGACTTAGGTCGGCTCGCCGCTCGCTCATCGGCACTATCAAACGATCATGGTACATTGAATAACATTGCAACATTTTGTTACAAGTCAATCGCCGACTGTAAAACTGATTTGTTTAAACTGTTTATGGAAAATGAACACTTTTGAAGGGCCGGCTTAGAATATACTGCTCTCATTATTTATCGCCCCGCTATATTTACTGATTTCATTCATTCATACGTCAATAAAGCGAAACCGGGGGGTTTTAAGGGCATAATAGTGTTACTAATGTGCCAATTGGTACTCCAAATGGAAAAAAACAAAGATTAATTTCAGTGGCTATATACTAGATCACTGTATTCGCAATTTAACGCCAATACTGCCAACTTAAGGAGCCTCCCTAGCAAAAATATTTAAACACCTCAAGGTTACATCCGGCTACAAGGAAGCATTGCGACCACGATGAAAAATAGCATAAATAGCTCCGCGCGTATTCTGTTTCCTCATAATTTTAAATGAGTACTATATGGTTTTAGTACAGCAGTCTAATGAGAAATGATACAGCGTTGTCGCTATAGTTAAAAACACTGTTTTACAGAAGAATAAATACCTTAAACAGAGGGCTACCTACAGCATTTTTTGCAGACTTTGACACTTTTTAAGGACCACAATTATATTTCAATATCAAAATTTATGAGTTGGCAACAAATACAATTTGCATTTACTTCCTGGGAAAAAAAAATTCAATTGTTCAATTGAAATATTTTATAGTGTATATATATATATATATATATATATATATATATAGTGATTATAACAGGCACAACTGCTTACAATGAGGCCCTATTGGCAACTGTGGGCCTGCATGCCAGTAAGTATAATATCAAAAGTAGTAATGGGTAATGATATTCTTTTTTCTGTTGATTTCAGAATTGGTCACTTTACCATGAACAGTGTGTCACCTAATTGTTAGCTGTGAAAAAGTAATACTTTATTTAAATGTAAAAAATTTAAACTGCACTTTTTATTTTAATACTTAAGGTAACAAGAAATATTCTACCGTGATAATAGGTGCCTGGGATGGATGCTGCGATCACGAAATGAAGCATTTTTGGAGCTTCCTGATAAAAGAGTGAAAAGGAAAGGTATTTGTCAGGACCATTTCAGCGACACTGACTTTACAAATTCTGAAAAGGTACGATTTCTTAAAACAGCATTGCCACATATTAGTAGTTACATTGTTCCAGAAATTATTTTTAAATCCCCAGAATCGAGTGCTGCTGTTCCTCACCACACGTTAGATAATACAGAAATGTGTGTAGGTATTTCAGGACCGAGTACTAGCACCGTACCGACGTTATCAACTGTTCCTAATTCAAATGCATCGTTTCCTTCCAGAGAGTGCACCAGTTCCGTCCCAGACACCACACTTGTCGGAAATATAACTGAAAGCAGTGCAATGACTCCACTCTTTTCTCAACTACGCTCGTTTACACAGTTAACATAAATGTGGTCACTAGTACGCATGTGTGTGCACGCACACATAACACATCTACCTTCACACATACACACGTGATATCTATATTTATTCCCCCCCCCCTCTCTCTCTCTCTTCTCTCTCTCTCTCTCTCTCTCTCTCTCTCTCTCTCTCTCTCTCTCTCTCTCTCTCTCCCCCACTTTGTATCTCTCGCAAAGATAATGCCTTAACTTCCTAATCGGCTGGTGTTCTTTCAGTTTTAGGACTAAATGAAACTGAAAAATTAGTGTTTTGTTTGAGGTACATATTTTTATTTACATCTTGCTCTCAATATCACATTTGTTTTAGGTTAGCTCAAATTTTATGTGGAATACGGAACTGCAGTTAATACAAATGCAACTCGATAACTGAACTCCCCTGTTATGTTATGAACTTCCTTGCCATATTACACTACTGTACTGGGTCCTGTCAGATACTTGTATATCATAAACGGTTTATAAGTAGTTTAGTTTTTACTACTAACCCCATCCTCATGGAAAATTATCAAGTTACTAGTTTTGACAAGCGAAAATTCCTAATGGTTAATGCATATCTACTTCGAATGTCATTTGATGTTAAGTACACTTTACGTGGCACAGATATTAGCTTATACATCAAGGATCGTCTCGAATGTAGTTGTTTTGAGTCCAGAGTATAATGCGAGTACTTAATCAATTTAGACATTTAAATTCGTTTAATTCTATGGTATCATCACTGTCGCAATTTACGGCAGCGGTAGGATAGGCCAAGGTCCACAATACGCTGTAGTGACACCTATTACGGAGCTTTAAAACTTGTCGCGGTTAAACTAATGAACTATCAGAGAATGCTCATAAATAATCGAAATTATTTGAAACATTTTGCGCGAAGCCTCCTCTTCAATAGTAGACTTCCAGTCCCGTGAGGAATGCCAACCTTTCTATTCCCACCATTCTTGAGCTCAAGAGCCGTCAACGGTATCCTGGGAGAATGAATGAATGCTGGTATTCCCACAGATGGATGGGCAGGGGCTCGTGTGAGTGAGATGAGGAAACCAGAGAAAGAGAGAAGACTCGACATTTGGCAACGTTACCCTCCTGAACCGGCGACTGACGGACTGAGTGGCTGGGAGACACTAGCACTGCACCACGGTGAGCCACCCAACTACAGATTTCTACCTGGAAAAAAGGCTGAATTTTTAACCTGGAGATGTTCCCTCTAGTCTATCCTTATTCAGTGCTACTACCACCATATTAGATGCAGACTACCTTTATTACCTTGATTGACCTTGAAAGCAAAAACTCGAGAAAAATTACATACAAGTCAAGAAGCAAAATACATTACAGACTACCACCACCATATTTTATTCAGACTATCTTGACCTTGACCCCAAGAACTTGAATGATCTTGAAAACAAAAACCTGAGAAAAAATATTTATAAAAGTCAGCAAGCATAATACACTAAAGACTACTACTACCATAGTAGAGCACGCGTGTATGTTCTGGCTCACTTTGCGCAATAGTGGCCTAAGTCGCATTCGGTGCAAGAGTGACCTAAGTGCCAAATTATGAAATGAAAATTAGATTAATTTATTGTTTAATTAATTGAGTCATTAATTAGATTAACAAGCCGATTAATTAAATTGACTCATTCTATTAATATATTAATTAAATAATGTTTTAATATCATTTTTTATTTCGTGGAATTCTTTAATATCAAAGAATGTTTATTAATTTATTCATGTCATTAGGGTGATGTTGGCAGAGCAGCATCGATGTGTTCTGTGTGAGGTACTGGGACCGACTGACCAGAGGAGTGGTTTTTAATTGTTTATATAGGAGTTAATGTTGGTGTAAGAATGGTATAAGGCCAATTTTATTTTATTTTTGTTTGTGACTGATATGTGGAGAGGGCTACATGCGATTCTGTTCTGTGACAGTAGGCATGTGAGGTGTGGATGGAGCGAGCCCACATGTGGTACTCCTGGCTCACTTCATTAGAATGATATGTGGATGGAGCGTCCCCATATATGTCACTTCTGGCTCACTGCTAGAATGACATGTGGATGGAGCAAGACCACACCATGTTACTTCTGGGATACTAGATGAGTAAGGTGAAGATGGAGCAAGCCTATGTGTGTCACTTTGGGAACACTGGGCGAGTGAAGTGGGGATGGAGTGGGAGCATGCGGGTATGTTCTGGCCCACTACTATTTATATTCAATTAGCATACCCGAATGAATTGTTTTAAATATGATTAACTTTAATCATGTGATTTATATTAATATTGTAATGAAATATATTATATTTCAAATGTTACTGATTTCTGCTTTAATCATGTATTTGAAAGAAGCAAAAACATGTTCATTAACCAAACGACTTTAATCATGTGATTTATATTAATATCCACAAATGCTAACTGAATTAAGTAAACAAACAAAATGCCCAGTTAACAGAATAGAACGAATTACAACTCACCATTAGTTCAGATCATCCCTCCCCTGACAAAGATCTCCTCACAACAAAAGTACTTCACCCTCATTGGCTCTCAGCACATGCATCAAAATACAAGCATGGAATGTCTTACACTAACAAATTAATTGTAACACCAAATCGAAAACAAAACTTAATGAATAAACAAAATTGAGAAGTGTTTGATGTATTATGCTATCGACAGTTCGACGTCGTGTGTTCATGCCGCTGAGAAAACGCAGGACCGGGCGATATCTGAGGCAAGCAAGCCAAACGGTTACCCTTGCTTCACTGCACGGATCTGCTCCCCTGAATTTCCCTGCAGAACTCTACTGCGCACTTCTTTGCCATCCCCTTATTCTGCTTCCCCCACCCAACCAGCTGTCTGCATGTGCACATGCATGCTCTCCCCAGCGCGGACATCCACACCAGAGCAGACTACCCCTCTCCAACTCCCCTTTGCTTAGTGAGCCACTTTAGGCTCACTAAGCAACCAATAATAGAGTGTTCGCTCCCGGTCAGCAAGATTACCTTTCGCTTTTATCCTCCGCTGTCGGCCTTCGGTCTTTGTTTACCTTTGCCATGAGTCCAACAAAACCTTGCCATTTATCTCATCCGACAGCGCTCCTGCACCAGCGTGGCTCCGCTCCCGCACTCGCAAACAGTAACCTGCAATCTCTCACATTGAGACAGGTGTGGAGGGCGATGCGCGGACAGCAGTTACCTGCCCCATGGAAAGCAACTCTCCCCACCTACAAAAGTCACCTGTCAAAGAAAGCTTACCCCAGCGAGAAAAATGTCACATCCGCAGAAAACCACATTTACTCCATCAAAAGTCCAGGAAACTTCTACCGAAACAAACAAATATAATTCTTAATAGCAATGCAAACATTATGTTATTCAAGGTTCAAAACTAAAAATGCGAAAAATACATTTTCTTGTGTTTAAAAATTATTTTTGCTATACAAACATATTACCAGCTAACATTTTAAATGTAAGTGCGTATATATTCTCTTATCTCATTTGCTTTACGAAACTAGAACACTCTTCATAACTAACAAGTTTATTTTATAAAGGCAACCAACTAACAGTTATACCAGAAATGTATATATTTAAGCAAATATTACAGCGTTTCCATCATAAATTAAAACAAATGAAATTCGTATCGGAGTTGTAAAGTTCCAATATTTTAAACCCCGAAATTAAGAAATACTCCCTAAATTCCTTAACAAATTTCAGTATATTACACGATTTTCAAAAATTCCACTGGAGGCGAGCACTGTAACCGCTTGTGAAATCGTGTCTACATTTTAAAGAATGTTTAACGTGTAAACAACATGAGATCAAAGCTGGGAAATAAGAATTTTATCTGTAGCCACCAAACTTCCAGTTACCCAACATGCAGGGAACACCATTTCAAGCTGAGACTTGGGAGGTAAGAATTTTTTTGTGTCACTGAAAGCACGGTATTGATCACCTGCTTCCCGAAAAGGTCCTGCTGCACAGTGGATAGCGTGAAATACATTTGGTAGAACTAAAAGCGAGAATAACTTTTCACAATTCCCGCCCCTGTTCACGTAGATCCACTAACAGAGTTCTAACAAAACACAAATACACAAAAATAGTTTTGTTATGTCGCCAAACTCGATAGCGTAATTGGTTAATGCTATATGGAGCTCCGGGTTCGAATCCCGGGTAAGGCATGGCTCTTAAAATATAGATTCTGAGCTCGAATCCTGGATAGAACACGACAAGTTAGTTTGTCGGTACAAATCCCAGATAATATAAGCTGGGTTCGATTCCCTGACAAAACATGGGTAATATAAGCTGGGTGTGGTTCCCATACAAAACATGGCTTAGTTTCCTGGGGTGCTATAATTCAGAATCCTTACACAATAATAGATGGACACTAATGTCCCTAATCTGTGTTACATTAATACAAATAATATATATTTCAAAAACCATTCGTGATGCATTACAAAGACCTAAATATGGTCCAGAATCATATCACAGTAAAATACATACAAAAATTCGAAATTAAATGTAAATGTAATAGTTAAAAATGAATAAATATGCATATTTCACATTAAAATGTCAACTCATTACAATTGTAAACTATAACATTTTTAAAATGCTTTTATTTATTTAAAATCTTTTAAATATGCTCAAAATCATTTAAGGATATCATATATCATATTTAATTTAGTAAAAATATGTTTTTTTTTTTTACAAATAAGACTATTTCCATTTACATTTCCAAATCTATATATTTGTACACGGTAAAAGTCATAAAATGCATTAAAATATTTAATTTCTCTTCAAATCATTAAATTTCACATAATTTCTTTTCCATGGGTAAAAATTTGTTTTAATATCAAATCCAACCAATTTACTTGTTTGTGCAGGTTCGCTGGGGAAGTGAAGGGAGGAGGGTGTCGCCTTACACATACATGCACAGGAGCAGCTCACACCATTCTTCAGACCACCACCATGGGGGATGGTCCCCCTCTCTGCTCCCACACTTCGCTCCACTGACTACCGACCGCTGCAACCCCTGCCAGCCAGCAACAATGGGTCTAGCCCATGAGGAGAGAGGAACTGCAACACACTGAAGTTTACTGCTGGCAAGCAGTTCTTGTTAGAACTGCTAGCTTTTGTCAGTGAAAGATAGTGCGGATAATAATTTTAGAATGTCCACACAAATTGATAGTTAGATCCCTTTAGTTTACTTAGGTTTAAATACCAAAAATGAAGTGTCTTTAGTGCTATCATAAAACAGAGTGTCAATCACCCCCTACCTCCCTGGTCTTGTCTCCAGAAAAGGGGAGAGAATAGGAGGGAGGGGCTTAGACGACACATGCCAACCAACAGAGTGAGTTACACTGTAAACTTTGTGTTAATGAATGATAATGCGACTGTTATTATGGCGATGTGTTCCAGCCTGTCGCACACTTGCTTCGCGATTTAGTAAGTTTGAATTAAACTTGCTAAAACTTTTATGTGATATTGTTAAAACTTTTGAGTTTACTTCATATACATTAACTATTAGAATTCCTACTTAGTTATCGTAAAATCTTTTCCAATTTAGTAATCTTTGCCGATTCCTTTGCTAATTATTTATGCCAGACTAACTTTTAATGTTTGTTTATCATTATCTTAAATTTGATTAATTATTCTTGGAAATTTTTAAGAATTTGTTTAAAATCATTAACTTTTAGAATTTCTTTTCGAATTGGTTAAATTTTATTCGGATTAATGTAAATGTTTATGATCGTGTTAATTTTAAATACTTACTTCGACTTTTTTTATAAGTTTGAGAATTTTTGCATATTTTATCTCATTTTATAGGGTTTTATGCATTTTATGTAGTTTTAACTATTTTTCCGTGCCTTATGGGAGGGTTTTGGTTTATGATTGTTGTGTGTTTGACGGGACAGCTAAAAAGATGGGGAGAACTAAGCCAGAATATGCCAAGCATGTTTGGAGGGTGCAAAGTCCTAGCTCCCAAGCTTGTTAAAAATGTTGTTGAATGGTGAGGGATATGGGAGTGATGGTTTTTTGTACCTTGAGTACCCTTAACAAATGAAATGTTTTGATGTGGGATGGGGTGATTTGGCCATATAATTTTAGTTTTAAGTATTTTAAAATTTTTTAATCATGTGCTTGGGTATGGATCAGTATAAATTATGGAGCTGAGAAAAACAAAGAAGGAACTAAGCCACTTGTGCACTGTACACTTGGGGAGTGCATAGCTCCAGCCTGTCTCTCAGTTCTCAATGTCTTGTTTAATCTTAAGTAATTTTAAAAATAGCTGTATGACTGAGTGCAGGGAAAAAGTCATGTAAATTTTAATTATAGATAACATTTCTTCATATAGATTTGAGTGTAAGTAGGTGAGCTGAGAGGAGAGGTAGGCCGCCAGTAGAAGCATATTGCTTTATATGGAATAGTGTATGTGTCAGTAACACTCACAGCCTCTGATCACTGTTTAAATATTCACAAACTATGTGAAGATGGATGGCCAAGTACTCTGAGGATTATTTTTGGTTAGGTAGTTGTGTGAGTGCAGAGGAAAATTGTATGAATTTTAATCCCAGATGTAAATTTTTGTTTTTAATTTAATTAGTTCGTTTTAAGAGATTTAAAGGTGGGTTGTTATGTGTTTGGGTGTGAATTATGGAACATAGAAAGAGACTTGGGAACTAAGCCAGGCTATGCCCAGTGTGTCTGGAGGTACAAAGTTCTGCCCTGTCTATGTTCAGAATGCATTGTTTGAGTGAAGGATGTCTTTGTGATGGATGTTTGGACAATGAGTAACTCTAATGATTGTGTTATGTATGCGATGGTGTGGGAAGATTTAATTATGTTATTTAGTTGTAAAATTATAAATTTTCTAAAACAGTTAAGTAATTTTTAAGAATTTCAACGAGTTATTTAAATGTGTAGTAACAGGTTAATTTCCCCTGCAAAAACTTTATATATGAAAATTGTTACTAAATTAAAAAAGTTTGATGGTATAAAGTATTTTTATAGTATAAATTATTTTATGGTGTACCCTAGAATGTATTTTTGATGGTGTAATATTCATAAATTTGTCATGGTATAAAATATTTTTTTGATGGTGTATGCTACTTAATTTTTTTATGGTATCAAGTAATTCACATAATTTTTTAACATTGATATTTAAAGTTTTGTCTTAAACAAATCATTTTTGATATTCAAAATAAAAGTATTAAATATGTTGTAAACACAGCTCACTTGTTACAAAGTACGAAGACAATGCATGCAGAGGTGTTTAGAATAAACTCTAAAACAGTTTTCAAAATGCCTTGCTATGTAGTGAACTGGTAACTGTCGAACAATGGTCGACAGCAGTCATATCGCCCGGCGAGTTGGGGAGTCGCCTTAGGATGGGGGAAGTGTCACCATAATTCTCGGTGCAACAGTTAGCGCAGGCGAGAACGGAATGGTTCATTGCAGCATGAGGGGAAAAAGACGGAGCACTTAGTGCACGTTTAGGCAGTAGCACTGGGATGGAGTTGGAGGGGAACATGCATGTGTGGACAAACAGTCGGGCAGTGTTGTGAAACTGTGGAGGGGAAGGTCATTACCTGAAAGGACGGCGGATGGTATCCAATGTGTGGCACTAGGCAGACAAGTGCCCAAGCTCGCTCCCTCCATCCTTCATGTGCTATTTGCCTATGACACCACACATTTCATTCAGCTTGCTTTGCCCTCCCTTCCTCTTCACTCCTTTTGCGACCATGCTTCTCCAACACTCCCTGCAGCTGGCACTCAGCGACTGTTTCTATAAACCAATTCACTCTCCACGACTTTTCCTCCTCACTGCGCAAATCCCAGCTTGTCCCTGCCACTCACAATTCTGGTCTATTAGTAAACAAGAATGACTCTAACGTGGTTCAGCATGCGGTGCGGGAAATAAACTGTCTTGAACTGTAGATGATTCCTCGTTTACACAAGTCTTTAGTTATTTATAATAATATTATTTGGTTGAACAAAATATTATGTCAGTCATTAGACTTAGTGAATGAAAATTGCGTATTTTGATCACGGCATAAATACCAAGTAATTTTTTTTCTTAGGTTGATATACTTGTTCAAGATAAATATGTAACAAAATGTTACACCCACAAACAAATTACAACTTCCTCACACAAATAATGTTTAAAGTTATTACCATAGATGGCTAAAGTTATATATTTCATTTAAACAATGATTTACCCATTTCTATAAATTATATAATCTGTTTGGTGTTAAGGGAAAAAAAGTTTCAGTTTGAAGTATAATTTATCATAATCAATTTTTTCAAACAAATATAACATTTCTTTTCATTCACAAAAATCACATTCTTCTGAAAATATTTATTCACATATACAAGCAATCTTCTTTATTCATCTAAGCAATATGTTTTGATGAAGTGAATTTCATATCTGGAGACAATGCTTACCATAATATTTAGATAATGATGCAGGAAGACAAACTTGGAATTATATCAAATATGTGAAATGTTCTTGTTCACAGAGATCCTTGGTTCATTGGCTGTTAGATTAGAAGATTCACACATTATTGAGGCAGGTAGAAGCTTGATTCACTCATTGAAGGTGGCTTAGCTGAATTTATTATTACAACCCCAAGTGTAGTCGAAGTGAGTGAAGAGATGTCTTGAGCGATGATGAGGGTGATGTGAGATACCGGTGCTGGTTTACATATCGTCTTAGAGTCTCTACGTTGGATTACTACCAACCAGCAGTGAACGACCGGTATTGGGAGATATGCACATCCATTTTGTTATTAGTTGTAAAATCCATCCATTCCACAAGCACTAAATTATTCGACTCTGTATGTTGAGTAAGGTTCTATGGTAGAGTTATAAATTTCTTCAATATCTGTGGAATGAAGAATGTGGAGAGCATGAGTTTGAAAATAGAAAGTTTTTGTAGAGCATTCCTCTGTTGTAATGGATTTCAGATATTTACAGATTATATTTAGATATTGGTACAGAGATATTGGTCGGGGTGATGTTCTAATTAATTCTAGCAGAAGCCTCCTACGTCTTGAAAAAAGCTTTGAAAGTCTATATCAGTATCTGTTTGGTCATTACATATCCTAGCGTTAGTCAGGCTGCCTGCAAACATTGTGTCTAGTTTTTCATTATTGAGGTGGGGCAAAGCATTAAGCAATTTACTTCCCAATTCTGTATAAATGTTGCTATGTTTTGTGGGAAATACAGCGGGTAGAGCAGGAAATTCCAACTGTGTTACTGACTGTGGAATCAACTGCGGAGTTAATTGTGGAGGAGAGGGTGCAATCAAGGAGAAATGAGGAGCTATTGAGGGGAGGAAGGAGGAGCTAGTTATGCTAGACTCTATTGGGCTGATTGTGGAGCAAGGTGTGGAACTATGAAGCAATGGTATCTATGGAGTGCTGAGCAATGGAGCTATGGAGCATAAGAGCTATGGAGTGATGGAATTATGGAGCAATAGAGATTTGGAGCAATGGAGCAGATTGTAGTTTCAGAGGACCAATTTTACAAGTTTTAGAAAAGTCTTTAAAACATTGCTCCATGTTAATTGCCTCTGACAGTATTTTCATTCAAAACTCACAGTCGAATTGTTCATCTTGCAGGTTGTTCTTTCATGTCGATGTAAGTTCTTCAGAGCTGTAAATTCTTTACTGAAGAAGCAACACAGCCAAGCCATCATTGCATCCATACTCTACTAAGTCTAAAATGGAACTGAAAGGTTTCAAGCTTTTATAGTTCACAATATGCAATTCGAGGAATTATAAAATGCAAAATGCGAGAAATAGTTAAATTCTATGAATTGTAAATACATTTGAAATATATGTTTAAATAACAATCGGCCCACAAACATTTATTGCTAAATGTACATAACTAATATTATGTAGTCGGAATATGTGGATATTACAATTAATGCATTTGTTTAGACAGTTAAACAAAAAAAGTAGTTTCAAACCATTTATTTCACTACAAAGTACATATTAAAAACATTAAAATTTTACAAAAAACACACACATTTACATTTCTTCCCTCTGACTATTAGTAGTATTTTCATATGTTCGATTGTCTTGTAGTAGTATTATACATTCTGGTAATAGTGTGAATAGATTTCTTCGATAATAGACTTGTACTCTGTCATTTTGTCAGATCTGGCCAAGAGATCTACCAGAACAATTTTTCAGCTTCTAAGTTACATTGGATATTTGTTTTTTATTTCACATTTGAATTTCCAGAAACTCAAATAGCAGTCGAGTGAAAAAAAAACTGTTATTCCAAAACATTTACTAAAATGTTTACTCCATTGTGCAATTAACTTGGTAATATTCAATTTACACTTTGATTTCTGTATGGATGAGCATGTGACCCCATTCTTGTCTTGATCAATCTTTACAAAGTATTGGCTTGCACAAACCAAGTACTTTTATGTACTAAATTCCACTCATCCCAGATAATACCATATCACTTGTATAATATCCACTGGTGACTCAGGGGGAGAATCATCATAATCTGTTTCACCCCAGTCAGACATCAATGACTATTTTAACATTAATCTAGAATTTTCCTCTGAAGATAAGAATTTTTAATTAGATTTGTATGTCTTACATAATTATTTGAATGATGAGCAATTGTATTATTTTTGAATAGCCATTACTTTCCAAATCCACACACTTTCGAAAATACTTTTTTGGTCGACTCCGCCTACATATATTCAAGTATTGTTTGCAAATTTCTTCAATATTCTCATACTTCATTCACCCACTTTCCCAGGTTAAACTGTGGTGGTCTTTGGTTACCCATATATTTGTTTTCTTGTATTTAGGACTTAGATATTCCCAGTGGAATGTATGTTTGAAGCTGAATACCATTGCGTGTTCTTTTCTGTCAGTAACAGCAAATTCTTTAATTATAAATTTTTCTGGGGATTGAAAGCCTTGCACATTGCAAAACATGTTGTTAATACCATGTCTTGTTGTTTACTGACTCAAGTCATTATCTTCACCAGCTTATCTGTTTCACTGTAGCTCACCAAGCTATCATGAATTATCAACATATAAGCATGTGTATTTTCCAGAATTTGTATTTTTGCAATAATTTCAGTACATGAATCAATTACACTATTGGTAATTGTGTCATTTGGTTTGCTTACATCAAATACAAATAATGTTCCTCTGGTTTTAAATGATTCAGGTTCTAGGATTGGTGAACTTATTTTGTTATAATACATTTCCTGGAACTTTGAGTACATATTGTAGCAAATAAGGAATTCCCATTTCCAAAGTTTGCATTTAAATGGTATAGGGATAATCTTTACTGTTTAGGTTACAGTTTAATATATTTCATATCACAATTATCGAATACTGATCTATCAAATTTTAAAATGTTTTGTCTATTTGTTTGAAAAACAAATAAGAAATCATGGTTTCTCAGATGATAAACTTGATTTTACATTCCAAATGACTTTTTGTGATGTTGGTTGAGCTGGAAATGTCTCCAAAGCCCATGATCTGAATGCAATATCTAGATTCTTCCCTTGTTGATATATTTTAACAACTTTACATGTTTACGAGTGTTAATTTCAATATGTGGCCTTAGCCATTCAACACTGTTTAATTCAAATGTTACACCTTCCTTGTTATTAGCCATGTCATATATAGCATTCAAATTCATGTTACAGAATAAAATAACTAATTCTTGCTTAGCATTGAATATTATATGTTTATAGTCCTCAGTAAATCCCAAAACCATACTTAATGGTATAAAAACTTTGTATTTTCCACATGGGTTTATTTGTAGTGTGAAATTATTAGTATTGCTCCACCCAGCCATATGCCCTGTATAAAGATTGTTTACAATTTCTGAGCGATAGTTCTTTATAGTGGCAGTAATTCCAACATCTTGTTTGTGATAGATTTCCACACCATTGAGCACAAATGCAATTCTATCGATTAAATTAAGTATTCTGGTTTTCACTATTCCTTTAGTTGCTGGATTAGTTGCATCTACTGCCTTTTTAATTGTTCCTCTAAACCTTAAACTTGATTTCGATGGTAATGTGTAAATATCATGATTTTGTATGGCAATCCTTATTTCTGATGCAAACGCATACAAACCAATTCGGAATGGTTCATGTACACATATTTCCATATTGGTGATTGCATTATCATAATGTATTGGTTCTTTAACATTAAGTATGTTTTCCATTTCTATTAATGATATATCCTAGTTCCTTTAAAAAAAATTTGCTTGTGTTAACTTTAATGGTATTTTGTTTGAAATTATTGTTTTATGCTTGTGTTTATGTCTTTTTATAGTTATATTATTCGAAAAATGTTTCTTAGAAACATAGTTTTTAAATGAAGCACCAACTTTACAAGTGTATTGACTTTTATTCACAATACCCATTTTTATTGTAATAAATTCGGAATGCACATGTTTATGTAGCTTTCTTAAAGGTAATCGAATGGTAATTTCTGTATTTCTAAAATTAATCGATTTACCATCTTCATCGACAATTGTAACAACTAATTCGTCCACTCGATTAACTACTACTGGAATATATATCAATGTATTTGGTTTTTCAATTGTTTTGTATCCTGGAGCCACTGCACATGTGGATATATGTATTGTATTGTATTTGTTGGTTTTCCATTCAAATATGATGTGCCTACAATATTAACATTTATACAATATATATTAACTGAGACTATATTACCTATTTTGACAATTTGTGTAATGGATTCGGTGGGTATAGTCTCCTTTTGTACACTAACAAATTTGCATTTGAATGGTCTTCCATGAAATCAATATCGATATTACTGTACATCATACTAGTTAACATATTTGGATTTCCACAGAAGCGGAATTGTACATTTTCAGGTAATGTAGCTTTAATGAACATTTCCAAATCATCCAACACATAGGATCTGACCAGTATCACAATCTTGTACATTTTTCACTGTTGTTGAACATAAATGATTGGTTGTCTATATAGATGTTTTGTATGCTGTTCTAAGTAACTAATTTAATTAGACTTATTTGCCATTGTTCTTGTAACTCCAAATCTGGGAAATATGCCAACCACAATTGTAACGAATTTCCAGTTAACATCAATGTAATTGACATATTTCTAAATGGTTTTACTATTACATTGACTTATATATCTTATTTATAGTAAAATTGTTAACAAAAATTCCCACAATTGACTGTATTTGGCAATTGTTCCACTTTGTAATTGTACCTTTATTGCATATATTTCAAATAATTACGTATTTCAATTGGAGGACATATACCACCAAAACTGCCATAATACAATGATTGATTTACATTTCTAATTAATGCAACCCTATGTGTCCCTTTGTTTTGTATCGAATCTAAATTAAGAATAATACATTCACGAAGGTTTGGTTTCTTTGGTAATTCATCTCTCATATACACACCTTGGAAATAGGGAATATCCACTTTCTTTACAAATACATTAAATTCTTTGTTTGTTAATGCACATTTTGGAAAACTATTTAGAACTTTCTGCATTTCTTTCCATGTTTGGAGTTTTTTCTCCGTGGCCGACTTTATATGGTTTATGATACATTACTGTACCAGTTGATTTATTTGGTTTAGCAATAGCTGAAACACCTCCTATTAAAGCTCCAAGAGATGATAATGCTGGAAATATGAATGGTAATATTCCACCTTACATGGTTTTTTGTATCTTTTGAATTTTACACCAATGCCTCTTTTCACCTTCGCCCGCATAACTTTGTCAATGACCCAAGCACCTTGCTTTTCGCCTGTAGATATAGATGTATTCTTCCTTATATCTGCTACTTTATCAGCTAGAATTGTATCTGCTGTATAATTTACTTTCAAATCATTTGTTCGCTCATATACTATGCCACGTTCTTTACAAGTGTTATCCAAAGCTTTCATTCCTTGATCGTTTAGTGCCAAACGTGTTGCAAGCCTAGTTCTGGGTCCACAATTATTGTATTTTGGTAAATGCAATACAAATGATAATTTGTTAATCAATGTGTTCAATACTCTGCATCCTTTTTTGTTACATTTAGTACAGGTCATTGTTTTCAACTGAATGCGAACATATATATAGACCTACATTTATAGTTTTTACATTAGTATGTTACCTAATACTATATAAATGAAGGTTGTAAAATAAAATGTACATCTACTGTAATTGTAAACACAAAAGAAAATGTAATTGAACAGAAACACTGTATTCTGTTACCTCCAAATATACATTGTATAATAAGTGGTCCTAATTCATTTGGAAAAACATGTGTTATAATGTTACTGTTGGAACATCCAAATGGAATTTAATATGAAAACATATATGTGTTTTCTAAAACAATACAACAAGATAAATATAAACAATTTGGGTATATTTTGTCGTTAATTGAAGGAATGCGATATTTCCCTTTTACCAATATACATGATATTGTGTCTCCGAATGAAGCATTGCCCAATTCTGTTTTTATATTTGAAGATGTTTGGTGCGAACCATGGAATGAAATACAACAATACTTTAGTTTTGGTAGACATTCAAATTATGATTGTATTCATCTTTTGCAAGGTTACACATGTAACTGATATATATTTTGCATGATAATGAAAATATATTAATTGTGTTTAAAATGGAAAATTTGAATCTGCAGCATATATGCAATGGTTGTGTTTTAGGCGATACAACATATACAAAGTTTAAAGACATGTGTTTTAACTGATGGAAAAACAGGTACGGTTTTCTGGTAACTATACCACAACTTCCCAATGAAGAATAACAAGTATTTCAAAGTTTTGACATAGTGGCATAAAATGCAATCATTACAATACCTGTTTAACAAGAAATCGCGATGGGAATTGTGTTTAGAATGGACAAATATTACACAATGTGGGTATGATTGTGAAAGATACAGATACAGTAAATAAACACTACATGGATGACATATACACAATTACACTGAACATATTTAAATCACAATCAGTCGATATACAAAATTATTTAATAAACGTAATTGAGACTATTTCAAAAGTGTCTAATAATATTAGTTATATATAGGTAATGTTGGTAAATGTGATGACTATACTACAAAATTCAGAAACAACAACAAACGAATGTTTGGAATATTTAAAAAAATGAAATTAATGAAATGGCAAGTGCTACAATTACAAAACAATCCGATGCACAAATTGACAGAATTGCACAATATATAAGTGTTAAATTGATCAATAAAACATCTGGTTTAGATATGCAAATATACTTGAAAATGCTAATTGATGGTTCGAAATCTCGATTAAACTATTTTAGTAATGATTTGAGGGTTAACACTGTGACTAAATCAGACATACTTTTGATTAAATCGATAAG
This sequence comes from Dryococelus australis, assembly GCA_029891345.1. Lineage (NCBI taxonomy): Eukaryota > Metazoa > Arthropoda > Insecta > Phasmatodea > Phasmatidae > Dryococelus > Dryococelus australis. The sequence goes on from CM057009.1 coordinate 244,955,277, forward strand.
ATTGAAAAGGCAGAAACTAATCGACCTAATACATCTATTAGAAAACCAATGACTTTATTCATATATACATACTGGAACATTAATGTAAACAAACAAAATGTCTGAATCTATTTCGGAATTATATAAAGTTGTATGTATCTGCTGTAAAAGCAATATATTTACAAGCTTAACATGCTCGAATGGAATGGGATGTTTTGAATGAAGAAATGTTTAAACATGTTACAAATAGAATGGATACATTACATTCCATGGTAAATACGTTTAATGAACCACCAGTGGAAAATTAAATCGGAAGAACCTATAAAGAATAAAAAGTTGCCTTAATTAACACAACATTATTCAGCTATAAAACTATCTTCTCCTATTCGCGATACAGTTTTGGTGTATATTGTCATGGAAATATATGGCTTCTGGAAGATTCTGTAATTAAGTTTTTACCTGAGAATGTAATTAAATTAGGTGATTGATTACATAACTGATGTTAGTGAAGGATTGTTTGAAATATTATTTTAAAAAAGTTCCGAATAGTTATTCCGATATTGATTTGGAGAAATATAAAGATCATGTTCTTTGCATGAATGCAAATAAGTGTTAAGATGATGAAAATCATCCAAAACTACAATTATTAAGCGATATTGTTGGAAGTGGAATATATAAAGATGAAGTTGGAGATCAATTTTCTCCTGTATATTGGAACAATCCTTATGAATTGGTCGATAGATTAAAACTTCTCATCGTTTCGAGATAGTCTGGGAATAATTCACTTATGAACGATATTGTTTCTATTATTGAAGAATTGACTGAAGACGGTTATATTACCAATGAAGTTCAGTAAGATTGCTCAACAGCTGCATGCCATTGCAAGGATAAACTTTCCTTGAAGACGTGTTATTACAAAGGCTTAAATTATATTTTTCAAGCCAATTTTGTGTGAAGTGACATTACTTTCGAAATTCAATAAGGGATAAAAATATATATTCTAATCATAATATGCGTTTATTCCAAATATGGTTGAGGTATACCTGTAAAGAACAAGATGGGGAAACAGGTTAGTGATGCAATGAAGATCTTTTGCGAGAAAGAATGCCAAATTCACTCCAAACCGATTTCTTTTCAATTTTTTTTTCAGGAACTCATGTTCGATTATGGTATCAATCACTATTTAACATTCAGACCTTAAAGCAAGTGTTGTTGAGAGGTTTAACAAGAGCTTGAAACAGCTAATGTACAAGCATTTCATGTCGAAAGGGACCTATAACTGTGTGGATGTTTTGCCTGAAATAGTCTAATTTTATAATTCCAGATGTCATAGACCTATCAAAATGGTGCCTGAAAAGGTTATGGATACTAGATTGATGAAAACTGTGTATAATAATGTAAAAGTGTTTGACGAGAGAAAACCAAACTTTAAAGTTGGCATGTATGTCTGAGTGTTTATGCTGAAATCTGTCTTTGAGAAAATATACACAGTTAATTTGTTGTACGAAATATTTAAAATTATTTCAGATATAAATTCGTTTCCCATAGTGTATTATCTAGAAGCCTATGATGAAGAACCAATAAAAGATGGTTTTTACAAACATGAATTGGTTCTCCAAATAAATATTTGGTTGATAAAATCATTAAAAGGAAAAATATATGTCCTTGGTTCGATGGAGAGGTTTCTCAAATTGCACACGACTCGTGGGTGAAGAATTAGGATCTTAAAAGATTGAAATACAATGTTTTGTAAATTCTTTTTAAATAAATAAAAATATTTTAAATAATATTTCATGTGTTAGTCATTTAATAAACTTCTGTATGGGGAATGGATGTACAATTCACTGTGCAATAATTCCTATTGTTTGGGTGTTAATCTATGTTGATTACTTTCTTAGTTTATTCATTAAGTTTAGTTTTCAATTTGGCGTTACAATTAATTTTTTAGTTTAAGACATTTCTTGCTTATATTTAGATGTATGTGCTGAGAGCCTATGAGGGTGAAGTACTTTTATTGGGAGGGGATCTTTGTCAGGGAGGGGGGATCTGTATTAATGGTGAGTTGTAATTCGTTTTATTGTGTTAACTGACCATTTAGTTTGTTTAATGAATTCAGTTAGCATTTGTGGATATTAATATAAATCGTATTATTAAATTTTTTTGGTTACTGAACACATTTTTGCTTCTGTCGATTAAATTATTAAAGTGGAGATCATTTTTTTTAAATATAACATATTTTATTACAATATTAATATAAATCACATGGTTAAAGTTAATCGGATTTAAAGTAATTCGTTCGGTATGATAATTGAATATAAAATGAAGCGGGCCAGAACATACCTGCATGCTACCGTGCCATCCACACCTCACTGGCCTAGTATCCTAGAAGTGACACACATGGGCTTGCTTCATCCACACCTCACTTGTCTAGTGTCCCAGATGTGACATGCATGGGTTCGCTCCATCCACATGTCATTCTAATGAAGTGAGCCAGAAGTGCCACATGTGGGCTTGCTCCATCCACACCTCACTCACCTACTGTCACAGAATGGCTTCTTGTGTAGCCATCTGCACAGATCAGTCACAAACAGAAAAATAAAAAAATGGCCCTACACCACTCTTACACCAACATTGACTCCTATATAATCAATTACAACACACTCCTCTAGTCAGTCAGTCTCAGGACCTCACACAGAACACATCGATTTTGCTCCACTAAAATCACCCTTATGAAATGAATATATTAATAAACATTCTTTGATATCAAAGAATTCCATAAAGTTAAAATATATATATCAAAACGTTATTTAATTAATCGATCAATTGAATTAATAAAATTTAATTAATCTTCTAATCAATCTAATTAATGACTTAATTAATCAAACAATTACTTAATCTAATTTCATATAATTATTTGGCGCTTAGGCTACTCTTGCACCAAATGCGAAATAGGCCACTCTTGTACAAAGTGAGCCAGAACATACACGTGTGCTCTACTCACCATATTAGATGCAGACTACCTCAACCTTGACCCCATGATCTTAAATAACTTTGAAAACAAACTCGAGAAAAAAGACATAAAAGTCAGAAAGCATAATACATTACAGATGGATTGATCGAAGGATGGATTGAGGAATCCAGATTGATCGAGTAGTTGATTGGAAAATTGAGAGAGAGAGATTGTGAACTATTGCAAAGATCGATGGAAAGATTGCGAGAGTGATGGAAATATTGTGAGATTGGTGGAAAGGTGGCGAAAGATTCATGGTAAGATTGGAAGATTGATGGAAAGGTTCCGAAAAATTGCGAGAGATTTATGGGAATATGATGGAAAGATTGCGGAAGATGGGGACCACAGCATCGAGGGAAATTCAACTTCTCTGCAAATCCTCTATTGCCTTTACTACTCGGCAGAATTTGGGTTGCTAGTATATTCTGCGAGTGCACCATATAGAGTATCCAGCACTTCTGGAATAAGTTTACTCTTAGAAATTTTAGGGACACTTAACAAGTACTGGAGACTAGCATATGATTCACCTGATGCCAAGAAATGCAAAGTAATGTCTAGTTTCGTTTCAGCAAGGATTGATTTACTCATGTTACTATCAGTTTTTTGTATTTGCTTTCTCACTTTATCCAGTAACCAGATGTATTGGTTTCTATTTAATCTATAAAAATTTGTATTGCCCATTTCATGCTCGTCTGTAAGTTCACTGCACAGTGCTCTTGAAGCTCCCAGTGTTTCTTGTCTTTTTACCCACTCGCGTATGCAAACCTTTCTCTTCTTTCTTGTTTTCAATTTTCTACTAATTTCGTAACACACAATCGATGTTCATCGAAGACATGGCCTGAGTTTACACACGACTGAGGATAGTAGAGGACGGATTCTTAGGAACATCCTTGATAATGGACAACTTGGTAAGTTGACTACTCTTCTAGTACAAGTCATGGAGGCAGTCGTGCACTTGACTCCCTGGGAACCTGGCTTCCGAGCACTCTCTGAGTCGAGCAGAAGAATTCCAGCCACAGCCACACAGCTCCCATTAAAAACACAATGGGCCAGACTTCACACACATATATATGTATATATGTGTGTGTGTATTTGCGGAGTATATAATGAACTATGTATTCAACGGTTTTGCATATATTGACACATGCTCAACCGAATGGAGATGTTCATCCATAGTAATGCCTATGTTTCTAACTGTCAAAGAGGTATTTGTCTTTGTGTTGCCAAGCCAGATATCCAGCATGGGAGTCGCTTTAGCTGTCGCAAATAGGACAGGAGAACCTACCAGTAGTCACTTTGTACTTAATAGTTTAAATATCATAAGGATGAACACTAAATATGGGAATGGTGACAAGTGTCAAGCCCGGCTATGTTTCACACTGATGGGTATAAGCAAGCAGTGAAATGTCTGGTAGAAGGCAGCTGGAAAATCTGCCCTCCCTTTGGTGTAGTGAGTAAGTGAAGAGATTTGAGCGGCTCTTACCATCGCGGTACTGAGAGCCGATGAGGACGAAGTGAGGTGAGTATGGAGCAGCACAGATTGCAACAAAACGAAGATACCGTGAAAACTTGCCGACCAGCGGCATTGTCCGGCACGATTTCCACCTGTGAAAATCCAGGGGACGGTCCCGCTGGAATCGAACTCGGCTCGCCTTAATGAGAGACAAGTAGTCTAACAACTAACGCCACTGTGGCCCCTCCATTTCAGGTAGTATAGCTAATAAGATTGCTTATAGGAACACCCGAAGCATTCGTAATAAGAAACATGTGCCAGTAGATAAAATCTTGCTACACGGATCCACATCATAGCTATTAATGAGACACATTCGCGCCCACATTATTGTTGCTCTATACCAGGTTATTCCTGTTAAAGAATGGATAAAGATATTAATTTCAGTGGCGGCGTATTAATTATAGTATAGTATATTCACAGTATCTTCGCTGTATGGCATATTAGGTTATTTCCTAAACACTTAGGATATGTAATGTATCACAAGCATTTTATACTTCAGCTAAAATAAAAGTATCTTATATTTTGTAACAGTGAACTTTTACTTATAGGTTACCTACAAAGTATAAGACATTGTTTATAATTATTATGAATAAAAACAGAGAGAGGATATACGTATGTGTGGTAATACATAATGTTACGGGCTGCAGCTGGCACTGGCTGCCAGCTCCCGTTATGTGTGGCCTGGGTCACCCACCTCGTCCCTCCCCTCTCCCAGACGCCATGCTCGCCGCCTCGCTGTCACCCCCCCCCCCCCATCCTCGGGGAAGCCTGGGAATGGTTGACAATGGCAAGACCTGTGTTGTCCTCACAAGTGAGATGAGAGCTGCCCACGAGGTTGACACCTGCCCATGGTCGAGGGCGATGCCCTGCAGGAGAGAGAGAGAGAGAGAGTGACCAGAGGACAGCAGGGTAGGCGCTGACGATTTAACTGACCGGCAGGCCATGGACGTTAATACGGCCGACACCACCCTTCTCGAGAGATTCGTAACCTGGTGTGTGTCGGATGTTGATCATCCAGCGAGGCTGGAGTGTTCCCTGATCAGCGAGGCTGCCAAGGCTGGAGCAGTGTCGGGAGGAGTCAGTGACGAGGTGTTCCAGGAGCATGGTCTAGACCAGGCTTGGGCAAGTCGTCCTTCGTCACCACATCTCCACTACACGAGCCGACGGAGGAGCTCAGGTTGATTCGAGGCTGTCAGTGGTAGGTGATTTTGAGCAGAGTGCAAGGGTGAGCACAGTGCGATACGAGTCGGGAAGAGCGACTAATGTAAAGAAAAGTAATTATTGAACAAGAGGAGAATTAGTAATTATTGATTAAGAGATAGGGATTTAATGTAATAAGTATTGTCATTATAAAGTAAGATAGTTGAGATCTGAATAAGGCAGAAGGAGTCGAGAAGAGTAACATTTAGTGCATCAGTGTAATTTATAATTGTAGTTGAGAACAGAGTTGATACTGTAATAAAAAGTGCATTGATTAAGTAATTGGTGGTAGTGATTTAGAATAGTTAATACAGTGATCCTGGTACATAGTTGGGGGCCTTAAGCCAGGGTGTGCACAGTTGTTGGGCAACTGGCTAGGCACCACAACACCTGGCTGACATCATATCCCCTCCTCCCCCTGCTGAGGAACCAACAAACACACCGAATGCGCAAGAATATTCTGGGAATTAGGACTTCGGCACATTGCAGAATTTACCGAAATTTCTGGGTGATGGACTACAACCCTATAAATACTGTAGCGGTCCAACTGCCAGCAGTTTTGGTAGAAGCCTTTTCGCTGAGTGCTGAGTGCCAAGTTAAGTTCGAGACGATGGTGGCGGATGAGGTGTTCGTGGTGTGAATACTGTACGTGAGGGCGCTTGGAAAACTCTAGAACACTTAAATCTGGCAGGACAATGACTAAACCGAGGTGGGATTGAATGGACATGTAATACTGATTTAATTGTAAATACTGGTCTGTCAAATATAGTCACAAAATTTACAAAATAATCGAATAGGTTTTGATATACTGTCTATTAGGACTGATTTTCAATTATTTTATTTAATTGATTTCTTTGAGGTAATTTTATATTGAATTAATTGAAGTCATTATTTGTATCAGTCAGTGATATAATTTTACTGTCTGATACTGAGTCGCGAGAATATTGTTTGTAGTTATTGTAAGTAAAATTAGGAAACTATAAATAACTCTTTTATTTAATCAAGACCTCCATCCCTTAACGAACTTGGTTTAGCTCACTGAATTTCGAAAGAGAAATTGTAACAATAATAAGAAATAGTTTCCATACAAAATGTTACTAACCTGAGTGTACACATTTGTCCTTTTGATACAATTTTTTAAACTTTGTTTGCATGAGGCGGAGGAATATCCTGAAAGTTCAGCTTCAGCAGTGAGGGTTGTTTTCAAGAAAATTACTGGTAATAATGAATTGACTATACATAATTCAATTAAATGTATTACACCAAAACACCACAACTAACTGCAGTAGAAGCCATGGGTATTTGTGTACATTAAGCTAGGAAACCAGCATGCTGTTTCTATTCATTCAGATTACTGCCTGCCAGACATGCAGTATCTCGATGAATTAATTAACTCTTCGTCAGTTTTACTTGTAGTGGGGTATTTAAATGCTAAATACCCTGCTTGGGTTTGTTTATCATGGACAGTCATTAGTCAATACTCTTAGTTTTAAGGTAGGTTAGTAAAATATATAACCGGGCTTAAGGAACATACTTTTGGGCCTCCACAGGTTCAATTCCAGCCCGGTATACTATATGTAGTATAAAAGGCTTTTACATGACCTTTAAATAAGAAGTGTTTCGCGAATTAGCCTCGGACCATTACCAACTGCACATGTTGTTTAATGATGTTGACACGGACAATAATATTATCATTTTATGACACATTGGAAAATTAAAGACTATAAGAATGCGAACTGGCCAGGCTTTGGCGATTTCCTGGAAGAGCAAATAAATCTGCCAACTCAGATTAACACCCCTTCCCTTCCCAGGAATTAGACTCAACTGTTAAACACATCACATGGTTACTTCAAAGCTATATTTAAGACTATGTATCGTTAAAATCCGCAGACCCTAGCAGATGCACTGCCTGAACACATCAGGGAGCTAATTTAGCCAAAAAATAAGCTACAAAGATGCTATTCTTGGTTTCAAAGAGGCTAATAGGGCTCGAATAAATAGGGGTGCACAGATCCTACTTCACTTTTGATTAATCGGACTATAAATTTGATATGAAATTGATGGATCGGATTAAGGAATAATCCAATCTTGATCCGATCAAAAATGTCAATCCACTATTGTTAATCCGATAAAATTAATGCAATGAAATTAATTTCATTGAGTTAATCCATCAGAAAAATTTATCTTTTTAATTTTGTGTGAATTGATAAGTGCCTACTCACTTTTGATTAATCAGACTACCAATTTGATATCAAATTGATTGATCTGTTTAAGGATTAATTCTATCTAAACCGATCAAAAAATTAATCTGCTAATATTAATATGGTAAAATTAATGGGATGAAATTAATTAAATTTAATAAATAAGTTTAAGAAAATAATTAGGTGGTTGATAAGTGTATAGATTGGTGTAAGAGTGTGCTAAGTTTCTTTCTTCATTTATTTTTTATTTTTTGTGGGAGCAGCGTGGTAGGTCCTCACACTCGAAGCTCTGGTATTGTACTGAGGTATGATGTTTTGAGGAAGGGGTATTTATAGTTATTGTGTAATATTAAATTTTATGGTATTAAGGAGGTATGAAGAGTTCCTTCCAATTTACCGCCTGGCAGGCGGGGTTCGGAAATAACGAAGTATTTTATTGAAAAATTAATTAAACGAAAAGAGACCTGAATACGATTTACATCCAGAATGTCAGTTTCCTAACCCACCCTGTATGTTAGGAATATAATTTATGACAAACAACAGAGACTCGTATGACGCATGCAACTACTTGACTATCACAAAAGGAAATTACTTATTGAAAGACCATACAAATCGATCAAAATTATGTTTACGATGCACTTGCTAGATGAAACAACGAACGTTTAAAAAATATGAACATCTATTTCCCTACAAATTAATGACACGTATCAAATACTAAGGAATCGCCAAGATAAATCACAATCAAATTACAGAACCTATTTCCACATCAATGACCGGCACAGCTATTCTGGTGTTATAAAGAAGGCCAAAAAACCATTTCCCTAGCCATATATAATTTAAGACCGAATAAATTACATGACTTGAATTGAACCACACTAGTCCAACACAAGAACAACGAATTCAAAACACAAATGTTTATATTTAGAATAGACACATGCCTTATAATGTGTATTGTTTTTAATTTAATACACATTTGTTGGCTTGGGAAGTCGATGCAGGAGTGCATCCAGTGTAGCATTTATGGTGAATTATAAGCTGAGTGTGGAATTGGGAGCAACGAGAGGCAATGTCTGCTTCTGCTGCTGTCTGATTATATACTGTGGTTGTGGAGGAAATAATGAAGTATTTTATTGAATAATGTTCTCACATGTCAGTCTACAAACCCGTCCTGTATGGTAGGACTATATATATATAATATATATAATATCCAGCCGAGTATTATTAGACAAATATAATAGGCTACCGGCTGCACTGCAATAAATAGTGCCATCAAACTCCTGCTCGCCATCCTCTGTTGCTATATACCCAGTGGGTAGTACTGTTTTCCTTGGTTTACAATTACTCATAGAAAATCCCGGAGTAGATTTTTTATCTATATACAATCCCTGACTTAACATAATTACTGCCGGAGTCTGCTCAACCTTGATAACTAAAACGCTAGTCGCTTTCCCCAAACCTTTATCTCTAGATCTCTTCCCAGTTCAGTTTTTACCATCTTAACTGCATCAGTGTTACCAGTGACCAGAACATCATCCACTTTCAATCCATTAATACTATCTTCCTTTACACATACACATGATTCATTGAGACACTTCTTAAAACCTAATTTTTGTATTACACTGTCAACACATACATTCCAATCCTTACTGGAATTAGGGATTCCATAAATGCTGTTCTTTAACCTGCATACATAGTTCTAAGCATTCAGTTTTACAAACAACTCTGGTTGCTCCATAAACACAACACCACTTATTTGACTGTGTAAGCATGCATTGGTCACATCTAGGTGTTCAACAACCCACTGTTTCTCCACAGCAATACCTATCAGTAATCTCATTGTTTTCCTTTTAATGACAGGACTAAATGTATTCTCTGCACCCAAGTTCATGTGTTCCCTAAAGTCTTGAGCTACTAACCTAGCCTTATGCTTTACAAACTTGCCCTCAGTATCGTATTTCAATTAAAATACCGATTTAGAGCCAATGACCCTTGCAATATTTTGTCTCACTACTATTTCCCAGACATAATTATGTCTTGTACCCTTAATTTCCACTTCCATGGCCTTCAGCCATTGTTTGATTCTAAACTTGATATAGCTTCATCAACTGCCGCTCTACCACCTCCTTCCCCATTGTTATATTGCAACACACACATGTCCTATCCTTCATGATCCTGGTTAATTTTCACACACTAGGTACTGATTCCTCTACAGCAACTGATTCAACCTCCACCAGTTTCATCCCGAGTGGGGATTCACTCATCTCAGTTCCCTAGCTGATCTCCCCTTCTTCCCCTACCTTGCACTGTTCAGTCACCACTTTAATCTCTCGACCTTCGATTGATAATATATCAAAATACGTTTCCTCTTGGTATGAGTTCAGCACTTCTGCTCTGGGCATCTGGTTCCCTTGATATTTTTCTTTACAAGGAAATATCTGCTCTTGAAAACACTACATTCCTCCTTATAATTATCTTGTTTCTTTCACTACTCCATAACCTATAATCATCCTTTGTTCCTTATTCATACTCCACCATGATATATGACTCTGCCCAAGAGTCTAGTTTCCTTTTGTCTACTCATCTTGCCCATGCCTGGCACCCAAATACCTTCAACCTTTCTATTTCTCCCTTATCAAGTTCACTTTTGAACCACAATGCATATGGTCTTTGAAAATTTATCGCAGATGATGGGCACCTATTTCTTAAGTAAACAGCTGTCATGACTGCCTCTCCCTATAACTCTCTCGGTAACCCAGATTGAATTAGTAAACATCTAATAATATCAAAAATAGTCCTGTTCTGCCTTTTGGCAATACTGTTCTGTTGAGGAGTGTACGGCACAGCCCTCTTATGAACAATACCTGATTTGTGCAACTTTTTTGAATGACATTGTTGCAGATCCTTGTCCTATCGATTGAGGATGTCAGATGATGTGCCCATCTGACTTAAGGCGTATCAATGCACCCTGCCTAAACTTAAAATGACGTAAGAAATATTGTATATGAATTACAGGAGCAGAACATTATTCGCCCTTCCTTGCCGCGGTATGCTTCTGCTTTTCTCATTGGTAAAAAGAAATCTGGGCAGTACAGGCTTGTTATCGATTATCGCCAGGTGAATAAGAAGGTTCAAACTGATCGTCTCACAATGCCAAATATAGAGAATGTGTTGCAATATTTTAGTAGTGCTAAAATGTTTTCTGTAATTGACCTAAATTCAGCATTTCATCAGTGTTTATTGAGTGAGGAAAGCAAACATTATACCACCTTCATAGCCCCGTGGGGGCACTACGAATGGAATAGTGCGCCATTCGGCATTAATTTTGGGGGCCAGTGTCTTTCCTGTATACTTCAAAAGGCTTTAGAGGATTTTCATTTTAAATTTGTTATCCTGTTTGATGATGACACTTGTATCTTTTCTGATAATCTGGCAGAACATCTTGAACATCTAAAGATAGTATTGAGTAAGTTAAAAGAACTAGGGTTCACTGCTAACCCTGATAAAGTGACCTGGGCCAAGTCCGAAATAAAATTTTGGGAATTTATTTTTTCGGAACGGAAATTATTAATGGACCCCGACAGGATTGCCCTCAACATAAATTTTCCCCGACTGAAGAATGTTAAAGGGATCATGCAATTTATTGAAATGTTGGGCTATTTTTCAAGGTTTATCGATGATTACGCCGAAATGTGTGCACCTCTAAATCATTTGTGCAAGAAAAATGCTCCCTTTAAATGGGCAGAGAAACAAGAGAAAACATTCGGTCAGCTAAAATATGTTATTTCCCCTCTAACAGTTTTAATTTTACCTGACTTTACCATACAGGTTTACCTACATGTAGATGCTTCGTCAATTGCTTGTGCTTTATTACAAGATAAAGGTGAGGGTTTGAAACCTATAGCTTTTGCTAGTAGGACGTAAATTGAAAATGAAAAACATCTTAGCACCTTTGAGAAGGAAGCCATGGCATACATGTGGGGGGGGGGGGGAAGAGAAGTTTGTTACTTACCTAGAACACAGCAAGTTTAATTTATTTACTGATAATAAACAGATTGGAAATATAAGTAGATGTATCATGAAGCTTAACCATTTCCGTTTTAATATTATACATATTCGGGGGAAAGAGAATGTCATTGCCGACTGTCTTTCGAGAATGTATGATCAGTATGACTACGAAAGTTCTAGTGACTCTTTGCTTGTCAATAATTACGAGGGGGAAGGAAACAGTGATAAAGAATGCTGTGTTATGATCAGAACAATGCCTGAGGCATTTACTAATTTTCCTGATTGACAAAAGGAGGATGTGGAATGTCAGGAGATGAAGAAGCAACTTGACTTAGGAAACAGTCCAAATTATTGTCTTGATAAGGGGATAATTTATTTTGTTGATCGATCAAAAAGGAAAAGAATATAATGTTCCTAATAAAGCAAGGAATTTATTACTTAAATATTTTCATAAGTCCTTTAGTGGAGGACACATGGTGCTGGAAAAAATGAAAGAGCTCATTAAACGTGAATTTTTCTGGCCTACTATGAATCAGAATATTAGTATATATGTTAAGAAATGTATTGATTGTCAGCTTGCTAAGCAATCATTGAATAGTAAGGTTGCCATTTACGCAGTTTAATTACCAAGTAGACCCTGGAAAGAGTATTCGTTGATATGTATGGGCCGTTGCTTAGGTCTAGAAAGGGGAATAGTTGCATCCTTATTTTAGTAGATGGTTTCAGGAAATTTACCATTATATTACCATTATGAGACACGAAGGTTGTGAATATTTCAAAAGCTTTGGTAGATAGGGCTTGGAAGAAATTTGGGGGCCCTGAGTTATTGATTTCCGATAATGTCAGTTATTCTAAGTCGTGCATTATCAAAGATATGTGTTTTGAATGGGATGTCAAGCATGTTAATACGAGCCCATATTATCCTTGCCCTAATTTAGTGTAATGTGTTAACAAGAAAGTTTCATGACTCTGACTAGTGTGGGTGGGCTCTGAATATTTCTGAGTTAAGTCTGGCTTTCAATTCGGTGCCGCGTAGTGCCACAGGCTTTTCCCCGAGCAAAGTGTTCCTTGGACGAGAGTTAGTCTCCTTTACTGAATATTTGAGGTATTCCCCCTGAGTGTTTGGATGTGAGTAATAAAATTGAGTTGGAGAATCTGTGGCAGCAGGCTTATCCAGATTTGGAGAAAGCAATGAGATCTATAGCCAAAAAATATAATCTGGGTAGGTTAGATAACCCATATGATTTGGGAACTTGGTTCGGTGCCAGGAAAATGTATTGAGTAAAAAGTCTGACTATTTCTCATCCAAATTTGCTACGTCGTTTAATGGACCATTAAAAAGAATATGTTTTTTGGTCCAGTAACAGTGTTGTTGGGGGAGCCCACGAACAATTTCGTGGTGAAAAAGGCGCATTTGTCACAAATCAAGAAATATTGTTTTCCTGATGGAGTTATTAAATAAGTGAATTTGTGTTGTGTATTGTGTTCATGTAGAATTAGGTTAAGTAGTAGGTTAGTCGTTAGGTTGGCAACAGCAGTAGTCAGAAAGCTAAACACCAGTAGCTGGATAGCCATCATGGCGACACATACATGTTGTGGAACGTAATAGTTGGCGACGAGGTTTAAAATATTGCATGTGGTCCAGATCGACAAAAAAATGGCACTAATTGGTGGAGTCGTGGAACTCGTATAGCGAACATTTACAATTCTATTGCATCGCGAACAACATCAAGAACGACGAAGCTAAGTGGGTGGTGTTTTATACAGTATGTGGCCCAGATTGTATGGTCTGGTGACTTCATTATTGTCACCGAAATCTACCGGTGCAGTACCTCTTGCAGAAGTGTTCACTAGATTAACGAATCACTTCCACCCGAAACCCAGTGAAATAGTTGAAACGTTTAAGTTCCTGAAGCGCGATCAAAAATAAGGGGAAACTGTTGCTGTGTATATTGCAGAGTTGCGACGACTAAGCACACACTGCAATTTTCCAAATTTGGACCGCATGTTACGAGACCGTCTGGTTTGTAGGGTTCGGGACAAAGCTGTACAACAGGCTCTCCTTGTTAAGTATAAATCTACTTTGCAAGAGGCAGTGGACATCGCGATGTTAACAGAAGCGATAGGAAGGAACATGGCGGACTTGCGAGGCAGTACATTAGTGGATGAAAATGTGCACAAAATGAACAATGCAGTCGGGAGGAACGTGAATGCGGGAGGATCGGTAAAGTCAAACAGTGTATCAGTTGACAGGCAAAGGAAGGAAATAAGTGAAGGGAATCAGTAATATTGGTGGTGCAATGGTAACCATGCAAACGATAAATGCTGGCACTCAAATACAGTGTGCCGTCTTTGAAAAAATAAAGGACACCTTCAGCAAGCATGAGCAACAAAAAAAACTGCAGGCAGTTTCGAGTTCGAGGGACTTGAAGCGAACTGGTGCCACACAAGAAGTGCAGCATTCTGAGGTGGACGTTGCAGACTGTGTAGGATCAGAATACAATTTGTACAGTATGTAGGAGCAAGCACGTATGAAGTCATGGTGTATAGAAGTGCAGTTGAACGGACAACCGGTGAGCATGGAAGTTGACACTGGGGTGGGTTATTCAATTATCAGCTGGCACACATACAAGTTTCTGTGGCCCAATGAGCCACCTTTGAAAAATGGGAACATGGTATTGTGTACAAGGTCCAGTGGAAATTTAGAAGTGTTGGGGGTAAAGGAAGTTGCAGTAAAACTTAAGGGTCGTAAGGCAGTGATGCTGGAGTTAGTTGTGGTGCAAGGGCATGGGCCACGTTTATTGGGGAGTGACTGTTTCGAGCCACTTGAAATTAAATTGATCGGGGTGAACAAAGTTCGGGAAGACATGGTAGACTGACTTGTTAGCGAGTTCCCAGCAGTGTACAAAGCAGGTGACCTGGGAAAATATGTGGGTCCACAGGTCACCATTACAGTCCCACAAGACTGCATTCCCGTGTTTAAAATGGTCCGGCCAGTGCCCTTCGCATTGAGAGACAAGGTAAGTAAGGAAATAGAGATATTGGTACAGCGGGGAGTTTATGAACCTGTAAATTTTTCAGAATGGGCAATATCTGTAATACCCGTCTTAAAAAAGGATTGCATAATTCGGCTGTGTGGGAATTATAAGTGAACAGTGTATGTGCCACTTGTGTGTATCCACTGCCCATGATTAACGAGGCGTTAGCAGTACTGGAGGGAGGACAACTCTTCACCAAGCTCGATTTGGAGGAAGCGTATTTGCAGATAGCAGTGGATGAGGCAAAAGCCGAACTGCTTACAGTTAATACTGTGAAAGGGCTTTTCACGGTCAAGAGGTTGCCATTCGGGGTTAGCAGTGGTCCAGCTATATTCCAAAAGTTGATGGATACTCTGCTTGCTGGCATTCCAGGGACTGTAGTATTGCTTTATGATATACTGATATTGAGGGGAGAAGATGAAGAGTACTGGAGTTGGGTGTGTCAAGTTCTAGAAAGGCTGCAATGGGTAGGACCCCAACTAAAAATATCCAAGTGTGTGTTTGGAGTTGATTCTGTGGTGTTCCTGAGCCACATAATCAGCAAGCTAGATGTTCATGCCTTGTCCAGTAAGGTGGATGGTGTACATGATGCACCAGAACCAAAAAACCAAAAGGAGCTCTAAGCCTTTCTTGGACTATTAAATTTCTATGAAAGATTCCTTTACAACAAGGCAGAAGTGTTGGAGCCACTTCACCAGTTATTCGATGCAAACAGTCTATGGCATTGGACAGAAAATACAGTAAGGCTTTTCAAAACACCAAGCTGCTGCTGCAGCCAAAGCAGGCACTGACACATTATGACCTCAATAAGCCCCTAATTCTGACATGCGATGCCTCAGAGAATGGTGTAGGAGCGATACTGGCCGACATGGGTGATGGGAGGGAGCCCCAATAGCATTTGGCTCTAAGATACTACAGAAGAGCAAGCAAAACAATGCACAGGTGGACAAAGAAGCCCTGGCTGTCCTTTTTGGAGTAAGCAAGTTCAAACAATATGTTATTGGTAGGAAGTTCAAGATAGTAACGGATCATAAGCCTCTCTTGCAGCTTCCCCATCCTAAGAAGTCTCTTCCATATACAATATCCCCTCATTTGTTGTTATGGAGTCTCATGTTGGGGATGTACTGTTTTGAGTAGTAATACAGGCCAGGACACCAGATTCAACATGAAAATGTTCTCAGCAGACTTCTGCTCCAGGCACCAGAATTTGAGTTACCAGGGCACAGTGTTATTCTCATGTTGGAAGAGTCAACAGAGGTGTTGGTAGAGCCAGGTAAAATAGCAGCAGAAATGGGTAAGGACACATTACTGTCTAATGTTCTTCAGTACACTGCAAGTGAATGGCCAGTGAAAGTGGCTGTGGAAATACAACCTTATTTTGTGCGCAGTCAGGAATTGTCTCTACATAAAGAGTGTTTGCTGTGGGGAAACAGGGCTGTGATTCCATCCCAGCTGCATTCAGAGGTGATGAATCTACTGCATGATCAACATAATGGGGTAGTGCATATGAAAGCATTGGCCTGAAGCTATTTCTGGTGTACAAAACTGGATGCGGCCATCGAGCAAGTGGTAAAGGATTGCAACAGTTGCGAACAGCGTCAAAATAACCCACCTAAAGTTAAAATGGTTTCCTGGCCAAAACCAAATAAACCATGGTCACGGTTGCAAATTGATATTGTTGGCCCATTTTAAGGTTCAACATTTCTAATATTCATTGAAACCTCTTCCAAATGGCTTGAAGCCAGGCTGGTCGGAAGTTAGTCGGCCATATCAGTCATTCAGGAGCTGTGCGATATGTTCAGTTGCTATGGGCTGCCAGACCTCATTGTAGCAGACAATGGGACTGCATTCCGATCTCAAGAAATGGCAGGGTTTGTGAAGAATAATGGTATAGAAATGTTTTTATCCCCCATACCATCCGTCCAGCAATGGGTTGGCCGAAAGGACTGTACGAACAGTGAAGCAGAAGTTCAGAAAATTTATTGAAGGTGACTGGCAGACACGGTTGACACGCATGTTATTAGCTTGGTGGCCGACCCCACGACAAGGGGAAATAATGCCTGGAAGACTCCTGCAGAGTTATTAATGGGGCGACCACTACATATGGTTCTGGCCAAACTGCATCCAGGTACAGACAGGCACACATCCCAGGATATGCAGGTAGCAGGTGCAGTTGTGGCAGGGGCTCGACACTTCAGTGTGGAAGAGGCCATGTGGCTATGTAAATATGTGAGTGGTTTCAAATGGATACCGGGCTGGATCAGTGCGGAGGAAGGATGGTTGATTTACCAGGTCACAGATAAGCAGGGCAATTCTCATAGAAGGCATGTAGACCAGCTGCGACGGCGAAGTTGTCAACCAGCATCAGATTCGAAGCCCAAAGAAGCAGTTTCCAGCAGGGTACAGACAGCAACCAGAGTGTTACATCAGCTCGGGCCCAGGATCGCTCACAGCAGTAAAGACCCACAATGTTCTGCATTAATGGGTGCTGGGACATCGGCTGCAACCTATCAAAACACCAGGGAGGATTCCACAGCTGCAGGTTGAGTCGAAGCTTCAGGGCCTCCGTGTGCAACTACAAGGATGTCAGAAGAGGCAAATTGCTCAGCTGTTTCCCGAGAATCTTCTACTTTTCGAGGATTTTGTGCGAATAGGGCGAATGGCTCAGCTGCTTCCCGAGAATCTTCTACCTTCCGAGGGTTTTGTGCGAGTAAAGCTCAAGGATGTATTCGGGGCAGAGCGTCGAAATGACAGCATGTGCCCCCAAGGAAGCTGGACGATTTTGTCACATTTTAAATGGGGAGGAACTGTTGTGTATTGTGTTCAGGTAGAATTAGGTTAGGTAGTATATTAGTCGTCTGGTTGGCAACAGCAGTAGCCACAAAGCTAAACACCAGTAGCCGGGTAGCCGTCATGGCGACATGTATGCGATGTGGAACATAACAATTTGATGTAAACAAATAATGTGCAATTATGAATTGTAAGACTATGTAATATGTTTGAGCTTGATAGGATGTTGGGATGCGTTTCTTTTTATGAGTGAGTTGGAGCATCTTAACTAATGGTAGTGTGAATTTAATTCCTTTCTTACTTCTATTTGTCTCTAATTTTATATGTGTGGGGGCTAAAATTATGGTATTCCTTTAATGTTGTGCTATTTGTGAGCATCTCAACAACCTGGTATTTAGTGAGATTGTGATTGCTTTGTAAAGTTAAAGTCGAGTTGATCTCTGGAGCGACGTGCTATTTTACATACATTTGCCTTCTCCCATTGATATGGTTTTGAGGGGGTGATTGTGACGAGTTGATCGTCACCAGTTTTAATTTTTTTGTGCCTGGTGGCCGATTTCTTAAGTTGGCAGCTGTCCATTTACTGTATTGCTCACTAGGGTAAATTATTTTTATACAAATTGTCATGCACTGGTGCAGTATATTTATTATTCTTAATTTGCGGATTTATTAATCAATATTTTGTATTTACGAAAGCATAATATTGCTTGAAATAAATTTTGTATTCTATAATCCGTTTAGTATTTATAAAGTTTTTTTTGCTACATCTGTGTTTGTGGGAGCTGCCATTTGCGAGAGCTGTTGGCATGGAAGAGGTGGTGCGATTGGCCTGGGAAGGAGTGAGGTGTGAGCTACGACTGCAGCAGGTTGTAATTTGGGGGAGCTCTGACAAAAATGTGGTCGCGAGGTATACAACAGTTTTTGTGCCATGTACAAGGAGTAATGAGTTAGGGCGCCATGGACAGCTGTTTTGAGAAACTTTGCCTTTGCAAATAAGTTTGTGATCGAGATTGTGCCTGGCTTGCTGTTGGTGAAGCAAGGGCGAGTCTACGAAGTCAGATGACCGAGAAGGAGAGTTGGCTGTGAGGAGTGTGTACTGGACGACAGTGCGGCTTGCTGGCTGGAGTATTGGGCTGCTCTCTTCCTGCTGAAAGTCAAGTATTTTTCTTTGGAGGGTCATGACTGCTTCGTTTAAGAAGGTATTTTCTCAGTGCTTTGATTTTTACGCCCGCTTGTCTTGTGGGTGGCTACCTTGAAGATGACTTACTGATTCATACAAATAAATTTTTTTCAGATCGCTTCAGCGCCGAAATAAACCATGGCTTCCCCTCTTTGCTCTAAACTTTGATTATGACTGTAATGTAGTATCCTCCTTGTGGGCATATGAAAGAGAAAAATATTTCACACACAAAGTTGGTTCTAAAAACGGGCGATGTTAATAGGAACTGTTTTATGCAAGTGGCATTTTATATGAAACTATATAAAGTATTTTACATATATGTGCCATTCTTAATTAGTGCTATTAGTGTGTATGCAAAACACTTTTTAATATTGTCTTAGGAAAATGGTTGTACACTTGTGTGAGAATAAATGAATGGCTATTTACTCTTAGTGAGTTTATCAATGTTGAATATTACCTTCAGCTAGCTGGAATTAAATATTGAGTGTTGCTGCCACAGTAAAATGCATGAAGAATTTTGTGTCTAATGCAAATATTACCGTACCTAATGCAAAAATATTCCAGTGGAGGCCCCTCTGATCCTTGGGCTGGTTCTTTGTATTTTGTTTAGTCAATATGGCTGAGTGAGGTAGAAATTGACTAACACGAAGCCTTTGAGGTAGAGGGCAACTCAATAATGTGACAGTGCTTCGAGATATGCCCTAATTTTCCGAAATTTTATCAGCTGTACTGTCGCGTGTCTTCACTCTTACTCTGTGTTCTCTGCTGTACGATCATGGCCTAAGCTTCATCTTCCCATTGCTTTGCTGTGTTGTGTTTCACTTCCTCTTCACTTTTCTGAAGCTTCCTGCTGTTCTCCTCAGTTAGTAATCTTGCCTTGAACATGGACAATAATAGATTTTTCATGTCTGCTTCCAGTAATGGTACACAACTAGCTTACTCTTCAGTTAGGTTGCTAATAACCATACCTGCACCATACTTGCTACTTGACATTCAGTAAACTCTTATCCAGCCTTGCAGCCCATATCTGAGTTAGCTTTGAAAATATTCCTGTATACTTATCTCCTTAGGTTTTACAAAGTAAGTTAGTTGTTTCAAATGTATTGCACCATTTACTAACCCTACATCATTACAAAGTTCTTCCTATCTTGCCCATGCCTCCTTTGCCTCTTCAATGTCTGCTATGTCTCCAAAGTTGCCTCCTACATATTTGGAGACTATCGCTTGTGCTATCACATTGTTTCTGGTACATCATCTCATTTCCCCTTGTGATAGTATATAGTTTGGTGCATCCTCATAACTTATCACAGCTTCCCACTCATCTTTAAGGAGTAACTTTTGTTTTACTCTCAAAGGCCATGAAAATTAATTCTTCACTGTGGTCTTGGCCACGTTCCTATTTAATTTCCCATCCCCAGTTGCCAATGCTACCATTTTTTTCTATTTCACAACTTATTGCTACTTTGACTACTTTCCTTCTCATGATTCGTTACTCCCCTATTTTAGCACTTGGCATGCACCTGGGCCCTTAACCTATTAAAAATCAGCATATTTCTTTCATTAACACATTTATTAACACCCCAAATCATCTCTACCTTTCAATTACCCCCTCATACATCCCGACATACAACACATAGACACAAAGAAAGAAGAAAATATTGTCTCACAAAAAACTCATACCAACCTTTAAATAACATACTCTACTATTCAAATGACAACATAAAAAAAATAAAAACGAAACAAATAAATATTTCAACAGTTTGCTTTAAATCTGGAAGTGAAAAAGATGTTTCGGCATCAAACTTACGAAGTGCATAATTTAAAATGGGTCTCTGGAGATATAGCTTATGAAGACCATTTCCAGTATGTGAACAATGCGCTCCTTGAAGACTATCCCATTTATGTATTGGGAAAAATGCAGAAGGGATTTTTAAAAACTTCGTCTAATGCAGAAGTCCTAAACATTAGAAGATATCACAACTGTTCAAACATTAGTTCGATAGAAAAATGCTATAACACTAATCACTTTGGGAAAAAAATATTTTGTTCACAATGCAAAAGCGAAGCTTTAAGAGAGTATTTTCATCAGCATCCTACCTACATGTAAAGATAATAATAATTACAGATGGTTTGTTACAGGATCATACCTGCATAAGACTATGAAAAGGAGACAGTCAACCCAGAGCAGGCATACAAGATTTTGGTGTGCAGATACAAGAGAGTGTGGTTCAAGTCTAAAGACAACACATTCTTCCAGTTACAGATGTGCAACGGTGATGAGCACTGGAACTTTTCACAAAGTCTCGCAGGAAATATCTATAAAGAACTAGTATTGTGTTATGAACAAGATTGCTGTTCAGTTTTCAACATGCAACCCCACAGCAGACTGCGCTGTTCTTCTGGGGATCTATATTTTAAAACTAGAAGTGAAGAAATAACCAAGGAACCAGGACTTAAATGAATAAAATAAAAATTATGTAGAGAGTTCTATGACAGCCCGGCAGTTTTGAAAGAAACCTGTAACACATCACACAAAGGAAAGGAAGTAGCCATATTAAAATGTCGTCTTGTGGAATATAGAAATATAAAGTATGGTAGAGCAATACTTTTGACTATCAATTCGACAAAACCAAGATGTTGTTAAACAACTAGTAACTTATGTTTCCACAGTTCAAGAAAATCCAATTTAATTAACTACATAAAGAAAGAACTATACACCAGAATGTTAGTTACGATGGAGAGGTTCTACCCATTACTTAATTATGTAAGTATTACTCCAGGGTGCAGGAGAGTGTGGTTTCGATTTGAAGAAAATAGTCCACTATATATTTAGATGTGTCATGGAGAAGGACATTGGTGTTTCTCGTTAAGCAGTCCTTAATATACTTTTAAAGTTTTCGACATTTGTTTTGGGTGAAGATTTTGTCCTTTGTACATATAATATGCACACTGACAGTAAGTTACCTTCCAGTGTGGACAAACTTACATTCGAAGCTCAAGCTGGACACATTTGCGAAATGTACATAATGCAATAAAATCGAATACATAATGCAGAAGGAGTGTTGTTGTTCTATTTCTACAGAATGGAGCGAACAAGGTAACAACAAGGAACATTTTACATACATAGGAGACCAATAATTAAATACTCCCTATGGCATGTGGAAATGCAAAGATTTCAAACCAAGACCATTTAAATGAGTGAAAATGATGTCACAACAACTATATAAAGGGATGAATAATGTGGTAAATTTTTCAGTTATGGCCAGTGTCTTCGAGCCTACAGATGTATACGAGGTCCTGCAAGTAGGATACCAAAGAGTTTTCTTTAAGCTATATGGCATTATTTTACAATTTCACATATGCAATGATATAAAACATTGGTGCTACACTTTCGATAACAGTCTCAGCACTTGCTTTGGTGAAGGTATAGCATGCAACAATTGTGCTGTACAGTATCTCCACCCCAACAGTGAACTGCCATCTACACTAGACGACCTGATGATAGTTTTACCAAAGAGGTGGAAAAGGAACGAGGTAATCTCAACAGACCTCACCAGGGAATCACCGCCCACTGGAAGGAAACTTGCGATGGAGACTTCCACAATTTTATTTTTGAACAGGGAAGACTTTTTTCCCCATCAATGTGCAACATATATGCATGTGAAGTAGCTAATTCAGAATGATGTATAATCCAAATGCCAAGTACTCATTTGTCGAACATGGTATGTATTGTGTAACTTATGGCTTGCCTCACTTTTAAGGTAATGTGTGAGTCAGACATTCATTTTAAGTGTGCATACAGGCATGGATATTTGATACCACGTAATAAGCCATGTACTTTTGAATCTAGTTTAATTAACTGCAACAGTTCGAAATTTCTTGTAAATCAGTGCAGACCATAAAGGGTAGAGAGGGATCGTAAGCTTAAGACTGAGCGAATTGTAACAACATTTTGTGAGGAACAACAGAGTTTGAAACATGTTATTCATTATGTAAATAATTCAATGTCATTTGAGTATTTTGAAGAATGTTATAAATATATTCATATGTTTGTACATGATAATTATAAGTAGTTTTGTTATACATCACATGCTGTGCATATCATCAAATTGTTATGTACATCGAGCAATAGAACTAGCAAAAATAACGTTTAACCTGCAATCACTGTTTAACTTTAAACAATAAGAGGATTATTTTCAATATACATCCATTTATCTTTAATAATTGTTCTCAGTCGAGTATTGGATTGCAGATGAGTAACAGGTATTTTCATTTGGGAAACCATTATGTTAGTGTCAAACCAGGAAAGTCTAACATATCATATCGTTTATTGTGTAATGACCTTTTTGAGTTTACTGAGGCTTGTATTAGTGTATTATACTTTAAAGTGATCAATTTTCTGCTAGGATATGAAAAAAGTCATGGATTGATTCAATGCAATGATAATACTAAATGTCCTATGTTCTACATGACTGCAACAACACCTCTTCCATCTAGTATGTGAAGCTGTCCACTCACACTATGTTGAAACATATCCAGACTTAGTTGAAACTGTTGTTTTAAATTCTCCCGAATGTAAATATATTTGTGTTCAAACCGATAGGATCAAACCAGAATATAAAAAACACTTCCTCCTTGATAGTAGAGTTCAAGAAGAGGACTTAGATCCAATATTACAAAAGTGTATAAAAATTGTTTACAGAGGTTGCAAATAGCTTATAACTTGTGTTAAAATATTTGTGAAACTGCCTATACCTGCTAAATGTTATGAGTTTTGAAACAACATGTAGCAAAATTTATTTGCTTCTTAAAAATTTTTTTGTATATATTTAGAAACAACCTGTTGTAAAAAAGAATTTTTTATCTATATAACAGCCTATACTTACTGGTTTTACATCTAATTTTTTTCTTAAAAAAAATTGTGTATATATTTTGAATTATTCTATGTTAAACAATGATTTTATAATTGTGAAGCAACCTGCAATTTATTTTTATATGGTTTATATATTTTTTAAAGAGTTAGTCAATAAATTAGATTTAAAATTAATTAATTTGTATGTGTATTTAACATCGTCCCTAAAACTGTGAAATGAAATTTGTTTTTCTAAGAAAGGAAAACAATGATAAATAAATAATAATAATAAATAAAATAAACATTACTAATGGTATTGCAAAAAACTCATGAGTATTGTAATGAAAAGATTTAAGGCAGAGGAAAAAAACCTATTCATTTGTAAAAATAATGGTTAAAAACTAGTAAAGATACTTGAAACTGTATTTAGGAAAAGGTGTCTGTTGAAGACATACTATTATTTTACAATGATATTTTCCAACACACCACATTTACACAAAAATAGTTTATTCATATCGCCAACCTGTGTAAAGTAGTTGGATTATGAGTTTGAAGGTTTTGATTTCGAATCCTGGGTAAAGCATATATGATTATAACCTAGTTTGTAAGTCAGTATCCTTATAAACCGTTAAACATATTAGATGTTGCATAAAATTACACCAAGAAAAATAAATGAATAACGTAATGTTGATTAGTCACTAAAAATGTATAGAATTAAATTATATTCGAAACATAAATTTGTTTGTGTACGTAAAAAGGTTACAAAAAGGTTTACAATCATAATGCATTATATTCTGGATTAAAAAGCTTGTATGATATTATGATTATTTGGGTACAAAATCGGTAAATAAAAATCTAATTCAAATTTAATTTAATCACAAAAACCAAATAAATATGCATATTCCACATTACATTTCAATGTGTGCAAACTAAATGTTAAAGACACGTCCAATCTTGAAATAACCCTTTTAATTCTGTAAATTTCTGTTGAATTTGGTTAACTTTTACATAAAAATGTTTAACATAAGTTAATTCCTCGATTGAAACAGATTGGAGTCGAATAACAACAAATAAATTATATGGCAAGGGAGGATGTCTGGCCTGTATATAGGGGCTCCTGCCCGGACCTGTTCATTTGCAAATTAACCACCATGGAGTAAGATCTCTGCTCTTGTGCATGCTCATGATTCGGTCTCACCCCCCACCTATAGAGCTGCTGCTGGGTTCTTAGGGGTTAACTCGCTCGTGCTCGGTGAACTGTTGGCCATCCACCACTTGTTGGGATCAAGCAGCATCTCAAACAAAATTGTGTGGTTACCCAACCATAAGACTTCGGACTTGTCCAGCCCTGCTGTAAGCCTAGCCACCCGAAGTGCTCGCCTGGGATTCCGCTCGGGCCCTCAGCTATCTGGTCTGGTTTCAGACCTCGCTCAGCGACTACCACCCTTGGCAGCAGACTTTATCTAAGTAAATAAGATTTTTTAAATACTGTTCAATATCGCAATAATATTTTTATTTTTTAAAATGTTGTACTTGTCGAGAGTTTTGCTTTGTAATTTGAATTTCTTATCCAACTACTTAAATTATTTCTCAGTAGTTCTTAAAACTTTTTGGATTTATTATATTTAAACCAGGATTTTCTTAAATTACTTTAAGTTTCTAAGTATAAATATTTTCTCTGTATTTGTTAAAACTTTTTGGTTTTATTATGTTTCAACTAGTATTTTTTTTTCTTAAATTATTTTGTTTCGTTTATTTAAATTCTTTTCTGGTATTTGTTAAAACTTTTGGGATTCACTGTGTTTTAAAAAGTTATTTGTTTATAATCAACCAAGGAGGATTTTTTAAATTTAGTTTGCAATTAGTTTTTAAAATATTCTGGGTGTTTTTTATGTATGCTTGTGAATATTTGGTGGAAGAACAAAAAAAAAATTGATAACTATGCCGAATATGCCTAGCGTATTCAGTTTGTTCTGAATGTTTTATGTGGAGAGGGACAAAAGAATGATGAATGAATGGACATGAGTGAATCTAACAATTACAGTATAGATGTTTGAGGGGGTTGGTAGTTGTAATTAGTTTTTAAGATATTCTGAGCAGGTTTGGTTATGTATGTTTTGTGAACTTGATGGAGTAGAGAAAAAAATGTTGTGTAAACCACCATTATTATTATAACGGAGATAAGGTGTGCCAATATCATGATCCAACTCTCTCTACTCAGTATGGTGATGGCTCAATGTATGAAGTTATGATGTTTGAAGGTGTGGGTAGTTGTAACTAGTTTTTAAGTTATTCTGGGGCAGTTTGGTTGTGAATGTTATGGAAACTTATTGGAGTAGAGACAAAAAAAATTGGAAACCACCATTATGATATTAACAGAGATTAGGCTTGACCATAATGCGATCCAACACTCTACTTAGAATGGGGATGGATGAATGTATGTGGTTTTGATGTCTGAGGGGGGTGGGTAGTTGCAATTATTTTTTAAAATTATTTTCAAATTTGAAATTTTTTTTTTGTGGGAAACTAAAACATTTAGTTAGGAGTAACAATGAGTGAGTGCAAGCAACAAAGTATCGATAGTTTGTTGGAAGATCTTTCCGTAAGTGATACAGACAGTGAGTCTGAATTGGAGATGAAAAGACCATCTAGTACATACTGTGAAGACATCGCTTCACCTAAAGAGAAAGCGATTCGATCTTTTACTGGACGACCTTTATTTGAGTGTTTCGGACATGGAATCACTCACGGAGAGACAGTCAACAGCAACAGGTCGTATCGACTCCGCTTCCACCAAACACGAAAAAGTCGATCTCTTGTTAGATGATTTGTTTCTATCTGACACAGAAAAATTTGTGTTATTCGGAAACTGATACATCTGTCTCACAAGCGAGTTATGAGTCAGATAGAGAAATTTCATCTATGGAAAACTATAAATAATTCGTTTTCTACTTCCCCAACTTCAGTGGAGCCTAAGCCAGACCTGAAATACAAAATACTGGCCATTGCGTTCGCCACAAGGCTAACTTATTTGCGAATACATAACAATAGGGTTAACACTGAAGTGGACTTTGAAAGATTTTCTCGAGCTGTAGGGACTCTGTGATAAAATTAGCATTGGCATCACCCCAGCCTATCAGAATTAGCATTACCATAGCATGCAAGTACATGAACTCCCTCACGGCGGAAGGAGGTGCTATGGAAACTTACTACTTTGAGATTAAAACTATTCCCGTCCTGCATTCGTCTGATGTTGGCGTAATTTATGATGATACAATTAAGCCTTTCCTGACTAATAGGCTTGAGGAGTTTAGTGTGTGTGGTTCAGGCTGGAGTTTTCAACTGATATTGTACATGGATGTCCAAGTCTCACAATATAGGGCATTTACCATAGGTGCTGCACACACTAAACTGCCAAAGTTTATTGCAAATAGGAAAGCTTGTATCGATGTATACTGCCCGGAGGGAATGTGTTTCTACTACACCATCATAGTATCTTTGTTTCCTGCCACACAGAATACCCACACAATTACTTCATATCCAAAACCTCACAAGGTTTTAATACTGAAGGCCTGTCGTGTTTGTAGTTATCCAGGAGATTCATAAGTTCGAGGGGAACAATTCTTTTACTATTAATGTCTACTGTGTCGTGGGCAAAGATAGCAATATAATTGGCGAAATTTGTGAAAAAGATGGTGTTAACATACTGATGCGTATTTTTCCTGTATGTTATGCTTGCCACATTAATATTCTGACCATTTGTGCTATTGGTAATGCTGCACATTTACATTTTGTTTGCATTAGAAATTTGTCAAAGCTGATTGGTAGTCAGCCAAGTAAGGAGAAAAACAGGAAATTTGTTTGCGAGTGTTGTCTCTAGTATTTTAGAACTGAAGAAAAACTCGCAAGTCACCCTATTCTTTGCCAGCAACGAAAGGCTGTTCGCAGTACTTTTTCTACCGGGACCATCAAGTACTTAGAATTTAAGTATTATGGCAAAGAAGAGAGATTGGGTTTCGTCATCTATTGTGATGTTGAAAATTGCTTAAAACCTTTGTCCACTTGCTTGCCTAATGATGAAACGAGTAATACAACTACCATTAACCAACATGTTCCATATATTTGTAGCATTTTAATTAGTAGATAAATTAGTTTAACTAACAAAGTGGGTTGCAGGCATTTACAGCATGATTGATTCGATGAAGCACGGGTTCTTACCCGTGTGATGAAGCTAGGTTGGTAGCTCAGAAATGTTGTGACATTTGTAAGGAAAAGCTCGGTACAGATGATTTTGTGGTTGATCATGACCATGTGACGGGCGAAATCAGAGGTCGCGCACATAACAAATGCGACTTGAACTTCAGACTGCTCAAGAGAACTTGTTGCTGTCTTTCATATCATGCAGAATTATGATGCTCACTTTCTCATAAAGTCTTTGGCTGAAAGTCACGTAACACAACCAAACGGAACTGGGGTAATCGGAAACCCAGGTAAAATCCAGGTGATTGGAATGACCCTAGAGAAATATAAATGTATCACCAACAAAATTCCCAATGGGATAGATTTCAATGGAAAGGCGCAATATTTCCAATTATGTTTTGTTGAGTAACTCCTGTTTATGAGCACCACTCTGGAAACTTTGGCAGGTAATTTTTTATTACCTTCGCAATTGAGTATCACCTCCTCGAGGTTTCCAGATAATACCAGATTTGAGTTGGCTAAATGAAAGGGAATTTTCCTTAAGTCTTTGTCAAGTCGCCAGACAGTCTAATGTGCATGTCACTCCTACCAAAGGATGAATTTCTTAATGTTATGAAAGGCGGAGGCGTTAGCAATGAAGATTGAGTTACTGCTCAAACCGCATGTGATGTGTTCAAATGTGTAAACTTGTTGCAGTATGCCGTTCACTATTTATGTGTGGACACTTGTTTGCTGGCAGATATTATTGAGAATTTCAGGACTGTATGTTTGGCTCATCTCGATCTTGACCCCACCATATACGTCACAGGTAATGTGCAGTACATTACCTGTGACGTATATGGGGGACTTTCATGGGGAGGGACATTGATCCCTCCCCATGAAAGAGGGATCAATGTCCCTCTTTCATGGGGTGCTTCATTGTCAATGACACGTGCACTTCTAGTGTTGTTGACTGGCCCAGATATGTATCATTTTGTAGAATGCGGGGTTAGTGGCTGCATTACCCAGGTTTCAAAAAGACGTGTGGAAGGCAACCATGTTTACATGGGTGAGGACTACGACCCCAGGAGGGAATCTAAATATATGTTTTTTTTCGATGTCAATGAGCTGTACAGTCATACTATGCGATCCAAGTTTCCGATATGTAATTTTGAGTGGGTTAAGGCTGGCTTGTTTTCCACATGGGATTTTTCAAACATGGTGAATGATGGTGACACTTGTTTTTTTCGCGAATGTTGATCTGTCTTTTCCAGACGAATGCCATGATGCTGTATCTGATCTGTTTTTGCCCCAGTAACTGGCATACCTCCGAATGGCTCGCATGAAAAAATTATTTAGACATTTGCTCTGGGGAAGAAATATGTTATACATGGGGAAACACTGAAGCACTATTTTATGCACGGGGCCATACTAGACTCTGTTCATTGCATTCTGCACTTTGAGCAGAAGGCATGGATTGGGCTGTACATCGAATTCAACATTGAAAAGCATGATCAGGCTGTGAACGAATTCGATAAACCGTTTTTTAAATTGATGAATAATTCCATATATGGAAGAAAAAAAACTTTTCAGAAGGTCTGCCAGAAAGGGACATAAGAGTCGTTTCCAGGTATGACACGATCTACAGGGCTGCAGAGCTCATATGTCGTCCTACATTCCAGGCAAGGCAGATAATCGATGAAAATCTTGTCCTGGTTGAGATGACAAAGAGCTCTCTTAAGTTTAACAAGCCTTCGTACACTGGTGTTGCCATTCTTAACCTTTCAAAATTAACCCTATATGAATTTCATTATTATTGCATATGTACCAAATTCCTCCGCCAGTCTTGCACCTCCTAAATTGCGATACCGATTTCTTGATATACTCTTTTGCTCGTGATGATGTATATAAAGTAATAACCACAGATTTAAAAGTGTTTTGATTCATCAAAATATGTGGTCGATAACCCGTAAAAATTCTCCCATGAGAAAAAAGGTCATACAGGTGTGATGAAAGATGAATGTGCTAGCCGTATTGTTACAGTGGAATTTTTGAAATTTTCGAGGGTTTTTAGTTTTTCATAAGGATACCAATTTTTTTCTTATGATAGCCTTAATTTTTCGGGACACTCATCTTTTTTGTTATCATCCACGAGATAATTTGAATAATTTTCGTAGGATTTTGGGAATTATGAATTACAGCGTTAAGGTTAGGAGTATTCCTATTTCTGTTCAGAGCACTCCTAGGCATGGATCAGTTGTTGTCATTTTGCAGTTATGTTTGCCTTTATTTTATTCGTTCAGCTGTGAAACCTTCCTTGTTAGTGTTTTGACTAAAGATTTTAATTATTTAATGGTTTTAAGTTTTATTTTGGATTTTTGGTTATAAAATTTTAGAACATAATTTTGATTCTTGTTTGGTGTTAGGGTCTTAGAGTCTTTTTGCCCTCCACTTAGTAGTCGTGGTTGGTTTGAATTTTTAATTGGTACTACCCTTTTTGTAAAATTATTTTTATTAATTTTTCTAGGCAGGGTCCTTAATTGTCTTTTATTGGAAGCAGTAAATAATTCATTTTATTTCTTTTAAATCTTGTGAAAAGTTTGATCTAGTAACTTTGTCATGTTTAAAATGGAATCCAATTATTTTAAAAGGGATTGGTATGCCAGATTGTTAGCTCATGTCCTTTGTAATCTCGGGAATCTTAGCCTTGCAGTCGATAGTTCCGGAGATGCTACAAGTGTTATTTCCTTTAGTATTGAGTTGAAGTCAGCCTCAGCATTTTTGGTACCAGCCACAGCTGTGAGTGTTTGCCTTCGCTGCTGCGACTGCAAAGTAGCAATTATCATTAACCCGAATTGTTTTGTGTCGTCCTGCCGAGGTTCGGAACTATTTTCGAGCTACATGCATGTAGAAAATACTTGGATTTATTTGCCAAAGTCGACGTTTCCAGTCGACAGCTGTGTGTGTTTGTGGGCATCAGCAGGGAAGAGGGGAGAAGTAGTGCTGCAGGCCGGGAACAGAGTTTAGACAGCTAAGGGGGCAAGAAAGTGATATTGTGCTGAGCTTTTGTTTGTCGATGGCTGCACGTGTCCGAGAAGGGCCGCTATTTGCTGGGAGACTGAGTGACGTGTGCGGTGGCGTGAGGCGCTGTTTTGTGGTTGGAGTCCAGACGTGGAGGGAGGTCAGGTTTTAAAGAGATGTAGTAGAGCGGGGAGTGGGACACACGGGGACACATGGATGCACACGGGAGTGACGGGCAGAGTCAGTCAGTTGGACAGTCGACAAGAGATGCGCGGACAGTCAGTCGGCCCATCGGAAGCCGAGGAGTCACCGTCAGCGTGGAGTAAGAAGGCAGACGGAGCCTTCAAGGACCGATATTATATCGACGAAAATAGATAAGTAATCAGGACATGTAGTTATAGTTTAATTTGTAGGGCTCCAGTTAATTGGCAACATGTGTAGATTTAGTTTAAATAACATTAACGTTTAAAAGCAAAGAAAGTTTAAAGCTCAGGTTTAGCAAAAATCATCGGAGAGGAGACCTAATTAATTTTAATGTTGATAAGTGATTAATCTTTTTAAGATCGATGCCGATGGAAGAGAGAGTTCAAGTTTGGTCGGTAGGTCAGCAATTTTTTATCAGTAAAGACTGTAGTATAACATTATTGAGAGTTTTTATTTTATCTCTGTGAATATACGTCTTTCTCCCATCGTAAATGTGTGTCCAGTTGCCGTAATTTTGTTAATAAGGAAAAGCCTATGACAGCATAATCAAGAACACATGAAGAAATAGCTGTTTACCGGGATGGTAGAAAATGAAACAAGTTCTTAAAAACATTTGTGACACAGTATGATAAATGTAAATGACAAAGTAAGACAATTCAGTTACAGTTAAGATGTTTTCAAATTATTAATGGTACAAAATTGTAAGCATCAATGATTTATAGTAAAAATGATTTTTATTGTATGTTTTTAATGTTGGTTATTTTAATTAATTTTTGAGTTGGCCAAAATGAATAATGAATAATTAATGGATGTTTCTAGTTGTTATTGAGGACTATATTCCTATTTAACGATTTGTGCAGAACAACCCATTCGAAATTCTATTAATGCATTGGTTTAATTGATTTAAATGTAATTATTGATACGAAATTATGGCTGTGCTATAAATTTTGATGTGAAAGAATGTCATTAGTTTGATTATAAAAGAAACTATTTTTTTTCAATTTAATTCCTTTCATTTGTTACCAAAGTACCTTTGTTTATTTACCTCGTGTACACATTTAATTTTCATAAATTTCTATTAATTCGTTTTTATATTAAATTGCACCATAACTTAATGAAAACATCCTCTTTTATTTAAAGCAGTTAATTTCACCCCCCCTTTGTACGAATCTGGTTAATTTTAAAGAAGCTATCAATTATATTAATTACTTTATTTAATGAACTTATTAATTTTTTTTTATTTTACATCATCAGTGATTACCTGTCAAAGAACATATTCTTCCTCTTGCAGACAGTAAAGTAATTTTGAGCTCTACCTAGAATTGACGAAATGATTAAGTTTTGGGCTTCAATGCCGCCCCTGTTGAAAAAGTGCCTAATGGTGGACCATCCCCAGCAGAATTTGATACAGATCAGCATTTGAAACAGATGATAATGCAGAAGTCTTTCAGAGATGGTTAGGGAGGAGTTGTAAGATGGTTTGTAATTTTATGCAGCGTTGAGTAGATGGTAAGGTGCTGATGAAGAGGAGCTGTGGTGTATAGGTAATTCTACAGTTGAGATTGTGTCCCTCTACTTAAGATGTTTACCCCATTAGTGAGAGTTAAGGGGTTTAGGAGTTTTAAGTAAGTTATTTGATTTTCCCCTACATCTCCCTCTACTACGAGTCTACGAGTTTTGAAGCTGTTTCCATTATTTTAGTTTGGTTTTGAATATGTTGAACTAGTTAAACGAGTGGTTAAAGAATAAACCAATACCAAATTAAGATTGAATTCCAGAAACATTAATAAGTAATAAGTTTAAATAAGTATGTATTGAGTGATTAAATTCCCCAAACACCAACTTGCCCTCCTCCTCCTTTTACCCTTCTCCCCTTTATCCCATTTTTCCTTTTTTCCTTTTCCGTTCTCTCTTCTTTCATAACCCCCTCCCCCCGAATTCCTTCTTTTTCCCCTTCTGCTACGTACGGCACACGGCGGAAAATCTAATGTCTTGCAGAAGCTCCGATACGGGGATTATCGAGATTGCCTCTAAAATTGCACCAGGGTTTTGGGGACCCAATATAACGTTCATTTGTGTGGCCACGAAGTCTACACCGAATTGCCAATGAAGATAGTGTTGTCGGGTTTGGACGATAAGTGCCACATTGAAGCAGATGGATTATCGATCTTACCCTGGGGGCACTGCAAAATCCCTTCTTAATTTTTCACACGACATTTGTTTCAGTAACACAATAAATACAGTCCTGCCACCTACACCACAACTGTCAGCACCACACCACCAATGATGACCATTTGCCAACACCAATCGTAGCACCACAAACAGCACCACAGCTGTCTGCAACATTTACAGCTGTCTGCAACATATACAGCTGTTTGCAACAACTACTACATAAGGATCGAATCAACTTCCCTCTCTCCACTCGAGAGGATATTCCTATCTGTTTGCCTAACTGCAATGCATGTTAACTGCTACCTGTTAACAGATACATGTGTTGAGAAATCCATCGAACGCGGCTTCTATCCAATGTCCCTTTTCACTATTCAAGCAAGAAATTATCTACATTACCCCTTGTGATTCTCTTCACAGCATGACACAATAATATTTTTAATCTACGAATACAAATTGCTATGTGTGTTATAGCCATCGTCGGTGTGTGTGAGTGCTTGTAAAAAAAAATATATATCCTTCCTGGACATGACATATGTGCATCGTAACGAACACCCCACCAGTGTGTCATTCAATGTATATATCTCGTCTTTTTTTGTAAATATCTTTACAATAATAGTGTTTTTTTGTTGTGCATATGTTTTACTAAAGTAAAACAGTGAGCTTGTAAATATTATATAAAGAAGAATGTTTTTGTTGCATGAAGTCTTTGTTTTTTATTAAATATGAACTTGTTTTAAAGAAATGTTTGTAAGAAGATTGTTTTGGCAAATGTTTGATACTAATTTTTTCATTATCTGTCCGTTTTTTTAATTATTTGTTCTTGGAAGTAAGTGATTTATGAGTATTTGGATAAATTTGTTGCTGTTTAGTAAATATTTTTTGTGTATGATTTAATATGTAAATGTTTTGAAAAACTTCAATGAAAGATTAATGTTTTAAAGTGATATATGACATTAGTTTTAATGATGTGTGAATATTTGTTTGAAATTATATTTATAAGTATTTTTGAAGTGGTGTATAATACAATTGTAGGAATTTGTTAAACTTTGTTCATAAGTTTTTTTGTAGCATTATAAACTTTTTAAGAAACTTTGTAAAGGTTTTAATGATTTCTTCAAATGTTTTTGTTAAGTTATAAACTTTTTAAGAAAGTTTGCATGAATATTGTAAATATAGATTTAAGGATTTTTTTTAACTAAAAATATTTCTATATTAAAAGGAATAAGGTGTCTTGTTATTTAATAGTTTTAATTTCTCTTGTGACTATTTAATATTTTGTGTATGAATGGAGTTTACATGCATCTGAAGATGAAGTATTTGTGGTAGAAAGGAGATGTAATTTGACATATATTATTTGATTATTTATTTTTTACATAATACAAACATTACTTACACGATTTTGAACACCAACGATTATGTAAGAGTTTTGAAAATTGAAGGACTGGGGAAATGGAAGTGCTCGAGAAAATCATGTGAATGAATATGAAAAGGAATTTAGGAATTTTAGAATCTCGAGAAAACCCCGTCAGCCCAACTCAACTTGGAACACTTTGTGATACAGCCCACACTTTAGTTTCTGGAAAAGGGTAAGCTTGCCAGAAGGCGAAAGTGGTCTGAAAGAAATACAGTTAGGCACTCAAGTATACGATGCCTTGTCCGCACAGCACAGTCAAAGAATACTGCTGTCCCAGGGTGTCCTTCGCCCTACATCACCAACTGGCCACATGCATCGACTTTGTCTTGTAACAGACTAAAATATTATGAAAAGAAAATAAATAATTACTAATCACTTTATAAAATTCATGATTTTCACTTAAAAAATTTTTACATGCAAATATTACTATGGCTGTGAGTCAACACGAGGATGTCTGCTGCTTGCTCTTGTATAAGACACATACTTTATACAAACTCTGAAAACCTAAAAACATTTAACATCGTGAGGTATGTGTCTATTCTAAATATAAACAGTTGAGTTTTGAATTCGTCGTTCTTGTGTTGTAGGACTAATGCGATTTGATTCAAGTCGTGTAATTTATCCTATCTTAAATTACGTATTGCTAGGGAATTTGTTTTTTGGCTTTCTTTAAAACACCAGAATAGCTGGGCTGGTCACTGACGTGGAAATATGTTCTGTAATTTGTTTGTGATTTCTCTTTGCGATTCCTTAGTTTTTTATTCGTGTCATTTATTTGTGGACGTAAATCGTATTCAGGTTTCTTCTCTATTAACTGATTTTTCAGTAAAATACTTCGTTATTGCCGAACTCCGCCTGCCAGAAAGGAAGCGGGTAGGTACACTTCATCCCTCCTCAATACCATAAAAATTAATATTACACAATACCTATATATCCCCCTTTCCTAACACATCACACCTCTGCACAATGCCAGAGCTCCGAGGGTGAGGACCTACCATGCTGTTCCCACAAAAAATATAAAATAAATAAATGAAGACACTTAGAACACTTTTACACCAAACTATACACTTATTGATTCACACAAAATTAAAAAAAATTGAATGATTAATTCAATGAAATTAATATATCCCATTAATTTTATCGGATTAAGATTAGTGGATTAAAAATTGGTCGGATTAGGATCGGATTAATCCTTAATCCGATCAGTCAATTTGATTTGAAATTGATATCCCAATTAATCAAAAGTGAAGTAGGACCTGTGCGCCCCTACTATTGAACTGAAACTGAAATATCACTATGGCGGGCTGATCTCTGGAATAAAAAAATTGCCGCAGTTCTGCACTTATGACACTGTTCTCTGGCATATGACAACATTTAAAAAGAAACGCGAGTCAATCCAATGCAGACATGACCAAGGTGCCTAAACAAAAAGCTGTGACTGAGGCCGCTCATTTAAAAGTAGTGTTTCAACCTAACGCCTATCCCTGGATCTAGTTCGCATTAATTGGGTCTGTAGGGACCTAACGTGTGTTTACAGCTGCCTTCAGCTTCAGAGCTTGAATTCACGGTGGTGACGAGGTTGAGCGAGTTATAGAACATACGAAACTCCACAAAGAACTGGGAGTGGTCTCCCTGTGGGCTATGGTTCAATCAGCTGGCTGACAGCGCGATCGAAGCTATAGCCTCGTGCATCAATGCATATTGTAGGCCTACTCTTTCACACTTCTTCACTTATTGAACTTCCTCACTTATTGAACTGTCACAGTTTTCCCTAAGCCGGGAAATGACCCGACTCAACCTCAAAATTACCGCCTCTTCAGCCTGATCAGCTCGCTCTCTAAGATCCGTGAACAAGTATTACTGAATCACGTAGAAAATAATATTCATGAAGCGAATATTTTTCTTGATGATAATTCGTCTTGAGAAAAAGGCATACTACTGAGTTTGAGCTCGTCAGATTATCTGCACATATTATAAATACATTTAATTGGCACCACTACACAGTAGTGATGTTTTTACGTAAAAAGGCATTTGACAGGGTTTTCCACAATGCTATTGCATAAACTGTTTGAGAAACAGTTCGAAGATTGTTACGTTAAATTATTGCCGTCATTTTTAAATAATCGCTTCGGTGGTGCTTTAATTATTGTAGGTATAGCTTCTTCCGAAAATAAAATACCTAATAAGAGCTGTAGTCCAAAATGGCAGCATCCTAGGCCGTTTTATACCCACGATATCTTTCGCCCCCTAAATAACATCTAAATCTGCGGTAGATATTTCTGCAGATGTTACAGCCATCTATACGCGATCCTGCAGTGCTAAGCATGTTACTCAGCGCTCCCAGACACAGTTGAATGAGTATAGTTTTTTTTTCGCCTAAAGGGATTTAGAATAAATTAATTATAGGCCATTTACAGTTATTTGAGCACTTTGCATATTAACCTTTAGAAAATGGCACTGCTATTATTTGAATGTATTTCAACGGGTACACTGAGTGGTCAGCGCCCAGTCAAGTTGCTGAAGATGGAAGGAAAGTAGTTCCACATCTTAATGTCAAATTAAAACATGTCAGGTGTACGGATATGCACGAATTAGGAAATTTGCGAAATATTTGGATTTCTAATAATTCTACTTTTCCACTTAACTGACGCACGAATAAAGTGATCAGACCCATGACAATGTTAATTTTATTTAGAGTGGAAGAATACACAATGCATACATAAATATATCTTAAGCAGGGTTTTGATAAGTTGCGTGTTATACCGTAAATAGCCGATAAAAGCGAGGCAGTAGTCTTCACCCGCCACAATATTAGCCCCAACCTTCCACTAGTTACTCTCTTTCGGTATTGTGTAATACCTCGGATTAGTTATGGATAGAATACTGACATGGTGGCACATTGGGGAGACTAAGATAAATCTTGCATATGACCACATGAAAGCATTGTATCCTCTCATAACTCATACCTCGCCCCATTATCTCATACGCTGCCTCAACTTGGGCATACTATGCCCAATCACATCACATAAATCAACTGCAGGTGGTGCAAAAAAATTCCTTATATTAACCACATATGAACATTAAAAGCTTGTGTGTAGAATTCAAAAAATAATTAAAACAAGAAATGCAGCAATACATTTCCCAAAATGTCTAAGTAGTTATATGCTTCTGATGAAAAACATACTACTCCTCCAATAACTTCACTTGTAGAATATGATCTTAGTAGTAGTGGTGGGCCGGTCCTAGATACAAAGGGATGCCACTTTTTTTAACTGACCTAATTAATTTGATATCAAAGGGTTCATTAAATTGATTGAAAGGGTTAATAAAAAGGGGTTGGACAAATTGAAAGGGTTAAATTTATTGGAAGGGTTAAATTTTGGGTTTGGTGCAAGAGTGTACTAAGGGTCATTTTTAAATTATTTTCTTTCTTTTTTTGTGGGTAGCAGCAGCTGTGGTACGTCCTCAACCTGTGAGCTCTGGCACTCGACTGAGGTGTGACGTGTTAGGGACAGGGTATGTATGTATATATGTGTGTGCGCATATGAGTCTGGTGCAAGAGTAGCATAAGTGTAAAAGTTTTGGTTTGGTAGTGATATTGCTAGTATATGGTTTTGGTAGATAGGTGATCATAAAATATAGTATTATTCGGAATGCAATTAAATGTTAGAGAATTTCCATGTGCTTAAACGAGTTATACATGTGAATAAATTACACACATCGAATCGCATATTTCAAACGATAACAACTATGTGAACAACAAGTGCAATTACATTACTCTCGAGGTGACTTAAAAGTAAAGAGATGAATTAGACTACCCCGACCTGCATGCTAGAAATGTAATTTAAACGAGAGAAGTATAACGAACTAACGCAATTACCTGAGTATGCATTATAAAATGAATAAATTAACGAAGCAAAAAAAATCCCTACAAATTAAATGGTTAACAAACACATTAACAAGATATAATCAACACTAATTGATGCCTCTCGCCGATACCTTACAAGTCCATTCGCCTGTGAGACTGGTGACGAACTTTGGAAATGTAATCCACTTGCAAAAAGAAATTAATTGATTAACATGCATTAAAAAAGTAAAATGTTTAATATATCTCCATTCACTCGGGAGCTTAGTGAAGCATTGTTTGATTACAGACTGAGGTGACAAATGAATGTTTACAAATAAATTAAACAGAATCAAGTACATGAAAATGACTAAACATGTAATGAAATCGCACCTCTCCGAAAACACGTCTGTCTGGCTCGGAGGCTGGTGAAGGAATGACATCCGTGTATGACGTGCACCAAGTTATATACGTAGAGCTTGCAGGCGAGTTGAAATTATGTCAAAAAACTCAGAATACGATTTACACACTACTCATACACATCCTGAACTATATCTAGGAAAAATGTATCCCTACCAAGCAATGCATGCAATTTAATTAGCGAAATGCAAAGACAATGATTTTGCACTTCCAGTTAACACTGATAAATAAAGATTTTTAAACTCACATTTTGAATTTTAAACAGACACAATAGAAATACACATAATGAAATCGTACAAGAAGCTCTCCCAAAACACACCAGTCCACCTCGGAGGTCAGTCGATGTATGATTGGATTGTATGATGTGCACATGCTTATAAGCTGTTAAATATATGTGGAGCATGGCTGAGTTGAAATTTCCGACTGACAGAACCTACTTCCCTACCAAGCTACTATTAACAACTTGATTACACTATTTGTATTACAAGTAAGTGAGTGTATAAAAGTGAATTATTAAAAAATATTGGATATACTACAAATTTTTTTCCGTCAAGTCTGTGAAATTCACGGCACTTGGTAACAAAAATGCCATTTGAAAATGCTATGAAATTTCGTCTACCAAAAACACAGAAACATGGTTTACATAATAAATGCACCATCATATGATAATTAAAGACTCATATATCAAATATCTCTCACTATACTTTACAAAGACTGTTAACGAGATATGAATCCTGGAGCATATAATATCGCTAAACAAGAATCGCGGCTATCACACTCCAAAGGCTGGTGATGTCGAGAGTTCCAGTGTCGCGTCTATGCAGCATGGGGGTTGGCAAAGAACTAAGATGGTGGGACCCCTTGAGAGTTGTCCACATCGCTGTAGCCCAAGTTCAACCACCCCCTCCCCTTACACCGGTCATAAATGTGTTTTTTCAGAGGGATGCTCTGTCCACGCAGCCTCGCTCCCCCTCCAACACAGAGTTTGTTATCGCCCTTTCTGAAGCTCTGGGCCATGCACCATGGTATCGATTAAACACTGCAATAACCAGTTTAGCAGCTAACACCCCCTCTGCTACACCACCCAAGAACTACCCCTTCCAATGCCACTCTTCGCAAAACCTGCCGCCCTCTGTACACCGATGGTGCTGCACCCTCGCTGTCGATTCAAGACCATGCAACTCCTCCCCTTATAACACTGAAGAACACATTTTTCGGTTATCTAGGGAACTGGCCACTCCACACAGGCCCGGCCCATCATTCCCCAAGCGCTGCCTCTGCTATGAACGGAGGCTGGCTTCAAGGTTAAAGCAATGCTTTCCCTACGAAGGCAGCAGCGAATTTTTAACTGACCTGGGCTAGCTGCATGTCCCTCTCACATCTTCCCTCTCTCATCTTCCCTCATCGCTACAAAACTGCTATTTTCACTGAAACATTGAAGCATCCTCCTATTTTTCGAGATGCAAGAGCCTGGCGTATTCACAGCAAAATTTTAAAATATTTCACAAGTCCCGGCAATAAAACATTTTTCCTCATCAATAAGAAATATTTTTCAAATGTCTTTAACACACAATAAATTCAATTACATATACATATAAACAGTTTTCCAGTAAACTTTACTCCATTTTCCAGCAAACTTTATTCTGTTTTCAGTAAACTTTTAACTAATAAATTATTAATTTTCATACTAACACAGTTATAAGACATAATTTTTGCAAGTAATGGCAAACATGCATCTTTCCACTTACACAAGTTTTAACTATAACGATGTAAGAAAATACTAAAGTTAAACTTTATTTCCAAACATTTAAAACATATGTTAAACAAACTTGTTCGAAATGCTTTTTTTACTTCCAATGTGTTTTTTTCTAAAAATAAAATTGTTGACTTGATATTACTGAAATAACACGAATGAAGGTTGAAATGACTTATATCGAAGCTGAAATCTGTTAAAGTTCACGATATTTCAACTGATTATCCTAAAAGGGCAAATTTAACATAAATTTAAAGGAAAATGACAGCCATTTTGTATCCATTTACTATATAAGGAGGGATAAATTAATTTGTTCTCAGTGTTAACGTGGCATCCGCTAAGGTCACTGTGTATGCATGCATGTGTATAGCATTAGCACTAGCGAGACTTAGGCATTTACTACGATGCCAGATGTCCACTACAATGACAGGCTACGACAGACGTCTAAAACAGGCGTCTACTAAAACAACAGGCATCTAATATAACTTCAATATGCATCATATAGATCTACAAGGGATTTTCATGTATACATCAGCTCGCAACAGGTATAATGCAACAAGGTCACTGCTGTGACAATTGTGACTCTGAATGTGTTGAAACATTCAATTCGATTTTACCTTATAGGAAGGCGAAAATATTAATGAGTTTAGACTGCTCCTAACTGCGAGTGCTGCCCAAAGAACTTATAATTTATCTTGTGGGCCACAAAATAAAACTAGTTTATCCATTCCTTGATGAACATTTAGAAGCTGATGAGGATATTGTGTCCTGTTTGCCATGTGAAGATTGTCCTTATGGCGTGCCTGCCTTTGCTAATAATGGAAACTTTCAACATATGCATATGGATTGTATGACGCACAGTCTGGAACAGCTACATGAAGCCAGAATCATTCCAGATGTAGTAATGGACAATTCGGGAGTCGATGAAATATATTCCGAGGTGACCACTGTCATCTTATAAAATTTATATGTGAGAGACTTTTTGTAAATAGTGTATAAAGAAATTATGTAAAATGATGTGCTATACTCAGGGTTTCGAAAACTACCAAGACAATGTATTTGTAATTAAGGAGCTTGATATTTCTTATGCAACTGATAGTAATGACTCTAAAGTATCATGCTTTAAATCTCCCAGACCTTGGTACATTTTAAAACCTGAAGTTAAAATGATGTTTCGGGAAGAAACTTACGAGGTACATAACCTGAAATGGGACTCTGGTGACACAGCTTACGAAAAATGTTTGCAATATGTAAATGATGTGCTACTCGAATACTATCACATATACGTGCTTGGAAAAACACAAAAGGAAATTTTAAAAAGTTTAACAAATGTAGAAGTAATAAATATCAGAAGATACCATGACTATTCTAGTATTAATTCAATAGTAAAATGTTATAATACTAATCACTGTGAGAAAAAACATTCTGCTCACAATGTAAAAGCGAAGCTTTAAGACAATATTTGTACCAACATCCTACCTATGTGTAGAGATATTAATTTTCGAAAAAAATGGTTTGTTCCAAGTAGCATAAGATTTCGAGAGAAAAAAAATGGAGAAATTCCACCAAGAGAAGACGTATTCCACTTTTTTTCAGGGCACAAGAAAGTATGGTTCCAGTCTCTAGGCAACTATTACTCCCAAACACAGATGTGCAATGGAGATGAACATTGGAATTTTGCAAAAAATTTCGGAGAAAGCATGTATATAGAATGAGTGTTTTATTATGAAGAAGACAGTCCAGTTTTTAATATTTGGCCTGACAATTAACTGCTCTGTTCTTCTTGGGACACTATGTTTTAAAAATCACAGTGTAGAAATAACCAAAGAACCAGGTTTTCATCAAATAAAATATAAATTGATTATAGAATTTTACATACTGGAACATGTAATTGTAAGGAACACGTCATGCAAATGCAAGGCAGCAGCAGACTTCTATGATGGAATGTGGAATGTGGGACTGTGAGATTTGGAACAGCAATTTTTGTGTTTGTAAATTTTATTTAACAAAGTTGTCATTAAAGAACTAATTTTACCCCAAACTGGAAGAACATGTGACTATATACATAGAGAGAGAGAAAGAATCGTACACCAGGCTTCAGTCACGATGGAGAGGTTCGACTCATCACTTCCTTATGCCAGTGTTACTTCAGGATTCAGGTGAGTGTGGTGTATAATATAAGATGAAGATAGTCCACTACAGATTTAGATGTGCAACGGAGATTTACACTGGCGTTTCTCGTATATCAGTCCAACAGAAACTTTAAAAGTTTTCGACATATGTTATGGGCGAAATTATTGTCATTTATATAATTTATGTCCTGACAGCTAACTACCTTTTCACAAAGGTAAACTAGAATTTGAAGCTCAAAGTACTTACGTCACCACATGCAAGTCCAACAAGAAAATTAAATATATTATGCAGAAGGAGAGTAGTTGCTGCTCTCTTACTACAGTTTGGACAGAACAATGCAAAAAGCAACATTTATATGTATATTGGTGACCAAGAATTAACTTCTGCCTGTGGTATGTGGCAATGTAACATTT
Source organism: Dryococelus australis (assembly GCA_029891345.1). Taxonomy (NCBI): domain Eukaryota; kingdom Metazoa; phylum Arthropoda; class Insecta; order Phasmatodea; family Phasmatidae; genus Dryococelus; species Dryococelus australis. The sequence goes on from CM057009.1 coordinate 244,998,598, forward strand.
TTTTTTCAAAGCAGGAACATCTGATTTGGCAGACTATATAAAGGAGAGTGTTCAGTATTAAATTGTCAGTCATGGCTAGAATCTTTGACACTACATAGATATACGAGATCCTACAAATTGAATGCAGAAGAGCTTTCTTTAAACTGTATGATAGTATTCAACAAGTTCATGACTTCAATGATTTAGCACATTAGTTCTACACTTTCGATAACAGTCTCGGCATTTGCTTTGGTGAAGGAATAGCATGCAATGATTATGCTGTGAGATATCTTTACCTCGACAGTGACTTGCCATCAACATTAGAAGATATTATGATTGCCAGAAGAGGAATGGGGAAACAGAGTAATTTCCTACCAGCTCACCAGACCTCACCAGGGATCACAGTTCGTTGGAAGGAGATCTGTGACGGGGACATCCACAACTTTATTTTCGAACAAGGAGGTTTAGTTTTCCCATCCATGTGTAATTTATATGTGTGTGAAGTGGCTAATTCAGAATAATGTTCCCAATGAAATACAAGTATGCATTATTTACTAAAGGTTTGTAATCTGTACCTTATAGTTTATTATATTCACATTTTGTTATTGAGGAAATATGAGTCAGACATTCATTTCAAATGCACGTATTTTTATCATGCTTTAACAGCACGTAGTAAACCAACTAATTATGATGTCACTTTAACTAATTGCAACAGTTCTGAATGTCTTGTAAACCAGTATAGACCCAAAAGAGTAGATCATAAGCGTAAGCTTAAAGGCGAACGCATTGTGACATCATATTGTGAAGAAGAAAACTTTTTGAAACATTTTGTTTATAATACATACACTGTTTTGTCCTATCAGTATTTCGAAGAATGTGATAATCTTCATACTTTATATCATTAAAACAAAAACAAGTTTGTTGACACATCTCATACTGGGCATGATTCATTAAAATGTTACGCACATCGTGCAATCAAATTAGCAAACATAAAATTTAGTCCTAAAACGTGTTTCAACTTGCAAATTTAGAGAATTAATTTATCAATGTACATATATTTTTCCTTCCTAAATCTTTTCAGTCGTGTGTTGTATGTCATAGCAGCAACATTGCATATTTTCATCCTGCAAATCATTACGCCAGTTGCAAACAAGGAATGTCCAATTTAACATACATCAATGGTGCAATGGACTTTTGCGAGAATTTACAAAAATGTCTGACATTTTTTCATTTCAAAGTAATTTATTTTCCTCTAGGAGACGAAAAGAGTAACGAACTCATACAGTGCAGTGACAGCAAGAAATGTCCTGTGTTTTATATGATTACAAAAACACCTTTTACATCTAGTATTGAAGATATGTACTATCTTTATATTGAATCATATCCTGACTTGGTTGAAAGTATTGTTTTACATGCCCCTATTTGTAAAGATGTTTGTGTACACACAGACAGGTTAAAACCAGGGCGTAAGAAATGCTCCCTCCTTTGAAAGCAGAGCTCAAGAAGGGGATCCAGATCCAATATTAAGAAATTGCATGAAAACTTTGTTCATGGAAGTTGCTAAAAGTAAAAAAAAAATTGTTTTAAAGAAATATGTGGTATATATTTTAAATCGTCTTTTTTTAGTGTTCAATGCTTTGTGTTATCTGTAGTTGTTATGGAGCGATGTGTATTTGTTTTACATACAGTTTTGGATCTACCTGTATTCTTTTGATATAATGTGTAGTTTGTGACATCCTGTGTTTTCTAGTGTTGTTCATAATTTTTTGGATCATTCTATAATTGTTTGATGTTAAGTTTTGGGGAGTCCTGTTTGTGTATGTCTTGAAATATCATATATTTAATTTTATATAAATAATAATAATAAAATATGTTTGTGTACATTTTGTCAATTAATGCATCTTGTAGAATGAATTTATGGATTTATTTAACCTCGTCCTTATTAAAGGTGAACTTGTTTTACTAAGAAAAAAATTAATAATACATGTCTTAAAAAAGAGACATTTGAGAGAAAAGCATGTTTCATTAACCTGTATGAATGGTGTCATGAAAAATCAGATAGCAAACCAACTATTAGTTCACAAAAAAATTTCTATTCAAGTAGAGATATGTTTGAATCTGACACAGATGTGTGCTGGAAAAAAACCTGAGTAATAATACTCTTACAAATCACTTTAAATACACAAATTGAATTATTAAATGTCGCCGGCCTCCATAGAGTAATCAGTTTATACAAGGAGGCTCTGGATTCGAATCCTAGATAATACATGGTTGATGTAAACTGTGTTCGAGTCCCAGCTGGGCCATGTTTGATAATAGTATGTCTCAGGGTTCGAGTCTTGGTTAGATAATGGACAGATGTAATCTAGTTTCTGACTTTCAGTGATGGGAAAGTATGATTGTAATAAATAGATACTGGGTTCGAGTCCCAGTTTGGTTATGAATGAGTTTAAGAATATTACATAAAAGTAATAACGATACACGTAATTAATATATATATATTATATATATATATATATATATATATATATACAATAGCTTGATAATTGTTTGTCTGTGTTAGGGTGTAAAAACGTAGTATTAAATTCATTTCACCTCGTAATGTGAAAAGTTTGTCTTGGAATAACAATTGTTTGTGTACAATATTATTAAATAAGAATATAATTCAAATCTATTGGCTTAAAACAGGACAAATACATGCTGTATTCTAACATATACATGCTAAATTTCACTTAAAATCATTTTAAATGCATTAAATTTGCTTAAAAATGTGTTAAAACCATTTGTAATGTGTAATATGTACATTTAACACATTTTGATAGTGAATTACACAATATCAATTTTTTGGAGAAGGGAAGGATGAGGGGTATAAATAGGACTGCCCAACCCCCAGCTCGCTATTTGCCGATTGATCTTCTTGGAGGTAACATCTCCTACCAGTCTGTACTACATGGCCTTGATTGTTCAAGGACATCGGTCATCTGTTCCTCATGCTGTGACGGGGTTGTGGAGTGAAGGAACTTATCTCTTCAGCCTCGCTTTTAGTTCTACGCCCACTAGAGAATTCTCCCGCTTTCTGGGGAATTTGGCCGACCGCACGTCTGCTGGAATAGACAGCCGGACTTTCGCCTGCCTGAGAGGGCAAATGCTCAACCAGCTTTACCTTGAGTACAGGTTTCGTTCGAAGTCTACCAGCTTTGCTACCAGAGTTAAAGTAAGTGGTTAATTTCGGCCTTTTAAATTCTTTTGCGGTAGTTTGTCAAAACTTTTTGTAAAATTTATTAATTTTTTTTATTTGGACCACGTTTTATCTTTTAGAAACTTTCTTATATTTTTTGTTTTTTTTTTTTCTTAAAATTATTTAACATTTAAATGATTTCATTAAACTTTAAACAAATCGTTAAACTTTTTAACAACTGAATGATGTGTCTTTAAAATTGTAAAACAAGTCTTTAGACAAATTGAATAATGTTTCTTTAAAATCATAAAACCAGGTTTTAAAATTAGAAGGAAATTCTATAGAACTTTAATTGTTTTATAAGGAATTTAGTAACTTCGAGAGAAAAGTATTACAATTTTAATTAAAATTACATAAAATTTATTCTGAGTGTAATATATATATATTTAGAATTTGTTTAAATGTAAGTTATTTATGCTTAGTTTTAGTTAATGTTAATTCATGTATGTGTATGTGTGTGTGTGTTTGACTGTGAGTACAAGTGCAGGGAAAAATTGTATTTTTAAGTACATTTTAGAGGCTTGTTGACTTGTATTTGAGAGGACATTTAATATAGTTTAGAAGGAGATGCTCGGTAACTGCCATAGTATTGCACTATGGAAATAAGGCGAGACAATATCTCAGACCGAGGCCCCCTCTACACAGATAAATATTCGTAAATATATTTCAATACTATCTAGAATAAAAATACAAAGTAACATGAGGGAAATAGGTACATCACTGTGACTGTGAGTGCAGGAGAAAATTGTGTTTTCAATAAATTTCAGATTGCTTGTTGACTTGTATTTGAGAGAAGTTTAAGGGAGGGTTGTTGTGTGTACGATGTATGAACTATGGAATGACTAAAACAAGAGAGAACTATGTCGCTCACACCAAGTGTGAGGGGAAGATGGATAATCTCAGCTTCTAAGCTTATTCAGTACGAGTTACCTGGCAAAGGATGATTGTAAAATGGATAAATGAGCCTTGAGTATTTCTAACAAATGAAATGTTTTTTATGTGTATGTGACGGGGTGGATTGGGTATTTAACTTAATTTTAAGACATTTAATTTTTAAAGTTGTTGCATAAATGCGAGTTGAGTACTAGTATTTTATTTTTTTAATATTAAGGATTAAGAGTGTTTGTTTAGTTGGTATTACTATTATTATCCAGTGTGTTGCTCCCTCGATAGTAACTATTTTAAAACTAAAATCGTTATTTGACAGTGTAAAGTATTTTTATAGTGTAAATGAATTATATGGTGTACCCTAGAACACATTATTTGATGGCGTAATATTCATAATTTTTTTTGATAAAAAAATTTTATGGTGTAATATTCATAAATGATTTTGACCATGTACACTAGTTTTGTCGGTGTTGAGTAAGTCACAGTCTTTTTTCAAAAAGCACATTTAAGTTGTAAAGTTCTTAAAATTGGGCTATACATTTTATGTTAAGTTATAAACACAATCCACTTGTTTTAAACTATATGAAAAAACAGGCGAGACAGGCCCGGGGATATGGTGAATTGTATAGTGGACACAAGCTGCAGAGAGAAGTTGATGGACTGGCATGGCCAGAGGGGAAGTGCCCAGTCTCCCTCTTGCTGCAGCACATATGTGCAGGCTAGCCGCAGGCTCCGCATGAGAGAGGGGTGGAAGGGGAACTTGTCGAGCAGGATTGTGTCTGGATGGTGGCGCGCAGAGCGGCCTGCAATAGTTTACTGAACCATTCTCTCACATGCAGTTCCAGGAGCTGTCTTTAATGCTGCAATATCTCCGCACTATTCACCCTCATCGGCTCTTAAGACCCAAGTTTCGCTCGCTCCCCACTTACTCAATTCTCAGCTATACGCTAATTGGCATTGTACACGAGGTTTTAGAATGACTTGTCCCCATATATTTTGTAAAACACGTCTCTAATGTCAACTGACTTTCCTAAATAAATTAAAGTTCCCTCAAAAATAATGTTAGTATTAAATACAACTATGGTGTGATGAGGGAATAAAGTGTTATTTTTCTATTTTTTTTCAGAACGATGAGACACTTCAGTGTAATTTATTGTGGTGTTATAGCTATTGTAGAGGGGAAACTTAAGAAACTTTTAGTAAATTAAAATGGGTGAGCGTAAGCGATCCAGTATTTACATCTTGCTTGAAGATCTTTACATAAGCGATTCAGATTCTGAATCGCAGACGCAAAGAGTCTACAGCAAGCTGTCGAAACAGTGTCCCTTCGCAGAAGTGCTCACAAGTTAATCTATTGGAAGACGATCTCTACTTAAGTAATTCGACCACGGATTCACTTATGGAGAGATTGCCAACACCAAAAGGACAAAACTTGTCCGTTTCCCCGAAATATGAGAAAGTTGATCTTTTGAATTATGACTTATTTCTATCAGTTTCTGAAAATTCGTGTGATTCGGAGAGTGCTCAGTATGTTTCACAACTGACTTTCGTGTCGATATGAAATATTTCACCAAGGGAGCCAGAAAATAATTTGTTTTCCGACTCTGCAGCCTCACTGGAGCCCTTGTCAGACCTCACATATGAACTCATGGCTACAGCATTCGCAGGAAGACTAAATGATGTGCGAATACTTAACGATAGCTTGAGAGTGACATAGAAATTTCTAATTTATCCCAGATGTGTAATGTCCATTTATTAAGCTTAATAAGGGCATCATCTCGGCGTATTAGATTTTCAGTTACCGTAGCGGGTAAGTATTTGAAATACCTCATGGCGAAGTAAGGTGCTATGGAAACCTTTATTTTCAAAGAAAAGCACTGCCTGTCCTACATTCTGCCGATGTGGGTTTAATATATGATGATAATTTTGTTCCTTATCTCACAAACAGACTTGTGATAAGTGCGAGTGGATCTGGCTGGAGTCTGCAAATATTGACATACATGGATGTATATATGAGCCAATATTGGTCGTTCACCATCGGTGCTGTACTCACTAAACTACCAAAGTTTGTTACAAAGTGGAAATCTTGTGTCTATGTACACTGCCCAGAGGGAATGTGTTTACACTATGCTGGAATATCATCTTTGTTTCCAGTCACACAAAATGCCAGTCATTCTTCTTCATATCCAAATCCTCACAATGTTTTGAATATCGAAGGCCTGTCGAAACCTGTAGTCATACAGGATATTCATATTTTTTTAGGACAATTCCATTTCTATCAATGTCTACTGTGTGGTGGACAATGATAGCAATATAATTGACGAAACTTGTCATAAGGATGGGGTTGTAGTACCCATGTGTATTTCTCCTGTACATCATGACAAACATATTAATATTCTGGTGATTCGTGCAAGTGGAAATGCTGCTCAATAGCATTTTTTCTGTATTAGAAATTTGTCAAAGCTAGTTGGTAGTCAGCTGAGTAAGAAGCAACACATAAGACAAGTTTGCGATCGTTGCCTCCAATACTTTGTTTGTGAGGAAAAACTTGCGAGTCACAAGGGCTGTTCGCAGTACTTTCCCCACTGGGAACAACAAGTACCTGGAATTTAAAGATTACAGCAAACAGCAGATATTGGGTTTCGTCGCCTATTGCGATGTTGAAAGTTTCCTGAAGCCCATGTCCACTTGCTTGCCTAATGATGAAACGAGTAATACAACTACCATCAACCAACATGTTCCATATGCTTGTAGCATTTTGTTGGTCTGCTCATACAATCCAAGTTTATCTAACTATTTTGACTTTGTGGGTGCTGATTGTATGTACCAATTAGTTGATAAATTAATTGAACTTACAAAGTGGGTTGCAGGAATTTACAGTGTGATTGTTCTAATGTAACCAAAAACCCCTGCTGATGAAGCTAGGTTGGTGGCTCAGAAAAGTTGTCACACTAGTAAAGAAATGCTCTGCACAGATGATATCGAGTTGGTCGATCATGACCATATGACAGGCGAAATCAGAGGTCGCACACTTTATTAATGCAACTTAAATTTCAGACTGCCCAAAAGACAACTTATCCTGTTTTTCATAGCCTGCAGAATTAAGATGCTCACTTTCTCATAAAGCCCTTGACTGAACGTTGCGTACCACAATCCGACGAAACCATGGTAATCGAAAACCCAGGTAAAATTCAAGTGATTGGAATGACCCTTGAAAAATACAAATGTATGACCAAACATATTCTCAATTGGATTGCTTTAAATGGAAAGGCACAATATTCCAAATTATGTTTTGTTGATTCATTCCAATTCATGAGCGCCCGCCTCTCTGGAAACTTTGGCAGGTAATTTACTATGGGCAATTGAGTATCACCAGCTTGATGTTTCCAGACATTACCCAATTCGAATTGGCAAAAAAGAAGGGAGTTTTTCCGTATGACTTTGTTAAGTCACCAGACAGTCTGATGTGCAAGTCACTCCCACCAAAGGACGCATTTCATAATGCGATGAGAGGCAAAGTTATTAGCGATGTTAACTACAGTCACTCCCAAGCTGTAGGTTATGCAATCAACTGCATAAACTTGCTGCAGTATGCCATTCATTACTTATGTATGGACACTTGTTTGCTTGCTGATGTTTTTGAGAATTTCAGGACTGTATGTTTGGCTCATTGTGGTACTGACCCCGCCATGTACGTCACAGCTCCATCTCTTTCATGGGACGCTTTATCGTCAATGACATGTGTGCTGCTAGAGCTGTTGACTGACCCAGTCATGTATACTTTTGTAGAATGCATGGTTAGAAGCAGCATCACCCAGATTTCCAATAGACGTGCGGAAGCCAGCAATGTTTACATGGGTGAGTTCTACGACCCTTGCATCGAAATATATATGTTATTTCGACATCAATGGGCTGTACATTCATACTATGTGATCCAAGCTTCCGATCGGTAATTTTGAGTGGGTTAAGGCTGATGTGTTTTAAACGTGGGATTTTTCAAACACGGTGAATGATGGTGAAATTTTTTTTTCCGCAGATATTGATCTGTCTTTTCTGGAGGAGTGTCATGATGCTTATCTGATCTGCCTTTGGCCTTAGAAAATGGTCTTCCCCCGAACGGCTCGCATGAAAAACTTCTTTTAACACTTGGGCCACGGAAGAATTATGTTATACATGGGGAAACACTGAGGCAGTACTTGATGTATGGAGCCACACTTGTCCCTATTCACTGCATTTTGCGCTTTGAGCAGAAGGCTTGGATGGAACCATACATCGAGTTTAACATTGAGAAACGTACCCAGGTTACAAATAAATTGGAAAAATCATTTTTCAAGTTGATGAATGATTCCAATTATGGAAAAACCTTGCAGAATGTCTGCCGGGAAAGGGACATAAGAGTAGTTTCGAGGTATTACATAATCTACAAGGTTGCAGAGCTGATATGACGTCTGACATTCCAGGCGAGACAGATTATAGATGAAAACTTGGTCCTTATCAAGATGTCAAAGAGTTCTGTTGCATTCAACCAACCTTTGTACACTGGTGTTGCCATGTTTTAGCTTTGTAAATTAACTCTCTACAAATTTTATTATCAGTACATGCATACAAAATTTCTTCCGCCAGCCTTACACCTCCTTTATTGTGAGCATCTCTCTGTGCATGTCAACGAACACACCACCCGAATGTGTCGTTAATGAAAAAAATTGCTATAAACAGATAGGAAAAGAACATCAAACAAAACTATGTATTATATTTGTAAATATTGTTAAACATTTATTTTGTAAATATTTCTTTGGTCTTGTAATCTGTGTCAGACAATTTGGAACAGTAGTAGTAGCAGTAATAGTAGCAGCAGTAGTAGTAATAGTAGTTGCTGCATTAGTAGGTTCCATATGTAAAAATGTATGATGAATTGTTTGGAAGTTTAAATTGTAAAATGTCATTTATAAAATGTTTTGTTTTGGATCAAATGTCTTGTTTTTCTTATAATGTCTTATTGTTGTTAATAATGTTTGGTACTTAAGTTTGTAACATGTTGAATGTTGCATACTGTTGTAGAGTTTGTTTTAAAGTATTAAAAAAAAAATTGTTTTGTATATATTTGTAAAAAAATTATTCTTGAAAATGTCTTTTAGTGTATGCAAATGTTTGTTATAAAGTCATTGTAAATATTTTAGCTGTTAAGAATAATTTTTCGGAAAAATGAAAAAGAAGTTTTTATAAAAATGTTATATGTAAAAAATCGAATACTGTGACTTGTTATTTATTAGTTTGAAAATTTCCCCCATGCCACTATTTTGTAAATAATTGTATGAGTCATAAGTACTTGTATATTAAATGTTTTAAATATTCTTGGTAAGTTGGTTGAGGTTTGTTGAAAAGATTTTAAAGTCAGGATACCTATTTGCTAACTATCATAAAAAAAATAACAAGTTTGTTGATGCTAACTTTATAAGGGAAAAAACTAACCTTTCAATTAAAACACTCTCTGAAGATCTGAGGAGGACTTACATAAAATGCTGGAGAGAAACGAACATGTCTGAATGAATTAATTTTGAAATGGAAGGAATAGACTTGGATATCTCGAGAAAACTTTGCCAGGCTGCTGGTCAAGAGCCCTAGGAAATTTAACATAACTGAAAATTACGCACAAAACCTCTTCAGAGCTAGGTAGAAAGAGCCCTTAGCAAACAACACAAAGTTTCCCCACTGCCTTACAACTGGGAGAGTTCAACAAAAATTAAAAAAAAAAAGGTTTTTTCTTCTTACAGCAGCAATATTACAACTGTTGCAGCTAAAGATTTAACACGAAGACGATTTCTGGGGAAAAACACAGTCATATTTTGTATATGTTCAGAAAACATAACTGGAAAACTTCTTAAAATATTAAACTCAACTCTACAGTGAAACTTTTGTTTACAACATTTATCGTTTCGTTCACATAGTTGTAGGAAGAATAGTGTAATCAAATCGTTAATAGTAGCTTGGTAGGGAAATAGGTTCTGTCAGTCATTAATTTCAACTCAGCCATGCTCCACACACACATGCGCGCACACACACACACACAGATATATATATATGGAGAGCTCCTTGTACGATTTCATTACATGTATTGATAATTGTCAAAATGCGAGATTGGAAATTTTATTTGTCAGTGTTAAGTGGAATTGCTAAATCATTGTCTGTGCATTTCGCTAATTAAATTGCATGTAGTGCTTGGTAGGGATACATTTTTTCTAGATATAATTCAGGATGTGTACGAGTAGTGTGTAAATTGTATTCTGACTTTTTTGCCTTAATCCTACTCGCCCGCAAGCTCCGCATATGTAAGTTGGCGCACATCATACACTGACGCCATTCCATACTAGCCTTCAAGCCAGACGGACATGTTTTGAGAGAGGTGCATTTTCATTACACGTTTAGTCATTTTCATGTATCTCTTTAATTTTTTTGGAAACATTTTTTTTCACCTCAGTCTATAATCAAACAGTGCTTCACTAAACTCCCGAGCAAACATACGTATATTAAACATTTTCTTTTTTATGCATTTTAATCAATTAATTTCTTTTTACATGTTGATTACATTTGTAAAGTTCGTCACCAGTCGCACAGGCAGATGGATGAGTAAGGTATGTGAGAGATGCATCAAGTAGGGTTACATATATCATGTTATTGTGTTCGTTAGCCATTTAATTTAAAGGGATTTTTTTGATTCATTGATTAATTCATTTTATACTGCATACTCACATAATTGTGTTCATTCGCTATACTTCTCTTGTGTAAATTACATTGCTAGCATACAGGTTGGGGTAGACTAATTCATCTCTTTACTTTTAAGACACCTGGAGAGTCATGTAATTGCACTTGTTCACATAGTTGTGTTCGTTTGAAATATGCGATTCAATGTGTGCAATTTATTCACACATATAACTCTTTTAAACACTCGGAAATTCTCTAACATTTAATTGCATTCCCAATAATACTATCTTTCAAAATCGCCTATCTACCAACACCATATACTAGCAATATCACTACCAAACCAAAAAAAATCACACTTGTGCCACTCATGCACCAAACTCACCATATATATCCTGTCTCCAACAGTCATACCTCAGTTGAGTTAGGGTGAGGATGCACCAGAGCTCCCATAACTCACAAAAAAGAAAGAAAATAATAAAATTGACCCATAGTACACTCTTGCACCAATACCCCCAAAATATCCCTTTGAATACATTTAACCCTTTCAATACATTTAACACTTGCAATAAATTTAACCCTTTCAACTTGATTAGCCCTTTTTGATTAACCCTTTCAGTCAATTTAATTAATACTTTGATATCAAATTAATTAGGTCAATCAAAAAAGGCGGCATCCATTTGTATCTAGAACCCGCCCACCCCTACTACTGATATGGTGAAATGCAGTGTGATAATCAACCTAAATCGCTTCTAGCACATTTTGTAAGCCTCCTTAAGAACTGCTCAGAACGCACTGGCATGCCTATCACTAAAGCATTATGGAGGTCTGTAGACTAATAAATGTAGTATTAATCAACATAGATAAACATGCTGTCATGTTTTTGGCACTTCACTGACAGAATCAGAATAGCCTGAGTAGCTCTGGAACAAGGTGGTAGATCCAGTGGGGCTGAAAACCGTCCCAGAGCGAATAAAGTATTATCGTTATTAGAATTTATTCTTGCTTCTTGGCTCCAGATCCAACTTGCATTCCTGGCTTGTGGTTGCAGTCTGAGGAGTCCTGGCACGACGGACTGATCCAGCGTGTTTAAATTATCCCAAGAGGAATCGGTCTTAATAATTAAAGAATTATTAGTAAAATTATTTAACTACTATAAAAAAACTCGACTATTTCGGCCCCACTAGACCAGTTTGTCATGTCCCAAGTCCTTTTGCATCTCCGATCTGAGTAAGCCTCGTATCATAACTGAGGATACGTGGAGCAAGGCGACTGGTTCAGATGGGCTGAAACCGACTCAAGACAAATCAGGCTCGGTTAATCTTTAAATTATCTAATTATTTAGATTTTGAATATACATGGTTCGGATACAGGTGCTGTTTGCATCCCCGGCCAGAGGGTGCAGTCTTCTGAGGAGCACTCCAACCAAAATATAAATTATATCACCCACTTGTAAATGATTGTTGGCTGATGACATCACGAGTCTCTAGCTCTCTGTCTCTCTCTTTATTTCTCTATTTCTCTCTTTCGCAAACATTTAGTCGTGGTCACCATTTCGTAAATAATTTCCTAATACTTTAGAGTTTATATATATGTATATATATTGCCTCGTATAACGGGATTGCATTTATCAATTTCAGATATGTTATGAGTGTATTCCGCCACTCTTATTTTTGCTGTGTGCCTACGTACACCATTTATGGTGTCGCACCGTTATTGTTTTAAGTGCAGTGCAACAATAACGCGGTGGGCTAGTGTCGAGTGTAGCTTGTCAGTCGTCTGCAATGCGCTCGCAATTTTTGTGTACTGCTGGTAAAATAGAGTAGTGTTGGTTTGGCAGCCCTGCAGGTGTAAATGGCCACACACCCAAGGTCGCGGCTCTGTAAAGTCTCATTTACACCGAGGTTGCAGACCCGTTTTGACGACAAAAGTTGACATTTCCAAAAAATGGCACTAAGTTTGTCTGCAACATCTGTTGTCAACTGATTTGGCGTGTCTGCAACAGATACTATGTTTTCCACCAGGAGTCGGTAAAGATCAAATTACTTCGACATTTGTTGTGAACAAAAGTTGCGGAGCATATTCGGTGCTGTTGCAGACATTCCCTTGCTACCCTCTTCCCTTCAGCTTGATATGGTCAGTCGCGCATAACTGCGTTCACTCTCTATGCAGGCGTCCCTCATCACTCGCTTGTCTTGTCCACGTTTCCTGCTAAACTGTCAGTGAGTGATCTGTGCTTTGTTTAATTCAGTGAGTGGTCTGTGCTTTTTATTCGAATAAAATGGAGTGGACGATAGAGCAGGTAATAACATTGATAGAACTATTTAGAGAGAGGCCTGTTCTCTGAGACCAAACTAGACCCGAGTTCAAAGATAAAAACAAGAATAACAATGCTTGGAGTGAAATTGGTGAGTAGGTACAAATTAACAAGGCAGAAGTACAAACCAAGTTGAGGAACCTAACATCCCAATTCTACAGGAAAAAAATAAGGCAGAAAGTGGCTCAGTAGCAGATTCAAAATATAAATGGTTTGCATTTGAACATTTTCAATTTATGAGGGACAAGAAAACTCTTTGGCATTCTCGTGAGTCAGGAGCAATGAAGGTAAGCAAATTACAACTATTCTGTAAGCTATACACTGGAGTAATTATTTGTACCGTATTTACCTAAAAAGTAGCTATTGCGCCCACTCACATTTTAGAAAGGGGTCATTGGAAAAGGGTGAGTCAATTATATTATGATTTAGAGGTCCCTGAATCCGAACACTAAATATATATATGCTCGCCTTCAGGCCACAATTTGTTATGGAGCGTAACTAAATTTGATATTTAGTTCTATATCGACACCAGAAATAGCCCTATAGTGTTTGGAGCGATTTGCAAAAGTAGAAGTGGGGGTTAAGAGGGAGATTGAAATGGAACATAGTAAATATCTCCATTATTAATGTACGTATTAACCTTGCTACACATGAAGTTCTATAAACTGTTCACATCTTCAATACAAGTGGGATGTTAACGATTTAACAATATCGTAGTACAAAAGTGGCTCATATGATGCACACATTACGACAGAGTGTTTTATTAACAAGAAAAATATTACATGAAACAAACTCATTTTTGTTACCATGAAAGTATACACAGTAGCCAATGTACTCCTAATTGATATTGGATATTTAGTCAGGATGCATTATAATATTTTTGCAGGATACATTTTGTCATTACTGTTACTTTACACGTTATTGACTCAGCAGTAGTCGTCTTGCCAGAAATCTGACCCTTCTGTACTCGTGAAATATCCACTGAATTCCTCGCATATTTCTTTGGCAATAACGGATGGTTTCTTTGGAACTTGTTTTAATCTCAACATTGTTCCCATGGGTATTCCGTCCACCCTCCACTGTCCAGGTACCAATGTTTTCGCTACTATGTCTTCAAAGACGAACGTCCCTGGTGGATCATATGATGCACTTGACGATTGGCATCTGCGCAGGAACATGTGCAAATAAAAGCATGTCATCACAATTCGTTCAGCATTTTCGGGCTCGAGCAGTAGCGGTTTCCTTAGAACTCTGAAAACGACTGAGATAATACCAAACACGTTTCCAACCACCCTCAAGGTACAACAGTGACGGTAGTCGTAGAAGCGTTTGTTGCCCCCCTTGTGGTGAGCTCCCAGAAACGGTGTCATGATACTTGACCGTAAGGGGAATGTGTCATCAGCTAACAGTACCTAAATATGGCACAGGGAAATATCTGCTAGGCAAGCAACTGCTACTGGGTACATTTAAACTAGTGTTTTCTAACTTTTGTTTTTAAAGTACTGTGGTCAAACACTCTGTAGTCGGAGAGCCATCCTTGACATCCAACAGAAACGTACATAAAGCAGTAATTCGCATCAACTACTGCCAGTAAGAGGATGCTAAAAAAAAACCTTATAGCTCAAGTAATCATTGCCTGTGAAAAACATGTATCATCACAATATTTCTATCCATACTACCGATGCAGTGGGGAAAATACCATTGGCGGATGTACTCATCTGCATGATGCTTCCACTCCTCTGTAGTTGATGACAACTGAAAAATAACATGATTTCCATATATAATATATTTTTATGTTATCAATATTAACATATTTGACATTCATGCAGTGACATTAGCATTCCTATTCAGACAGTTTTTTCTGGTTGCAGGAAACGGAAGAATTCGAAAATAATGATGATGTTGAGGAATTCACGGCCCAGACAATCACCGGAAACACCTCTACGGCGGTTAACAACCCTCCTCCTCTCAGTAATATCCCCCATCAAACTGTTCAAAATGTACAAGGAAAAGGCGGTACAATACAATGGGAGAAGTAGCCTACGCAGTAGGTTTGGTAAAAAAGTTAGGAGAAAAAGTTCAAAGATACGAGTTTGATGTGTTTGGGGAGCATATCGCTTGCCAGTTATGCAAATGTACTGATTCACATGACCTAGCAATAGCAAGACAAAGAATTTATCAGGTTTTATTTTATTTGGAAATGTCACACTTAAACAGGCAAGGTAACCAAGTTGTTCCATCTCATTCTCGGGATGCTAGCAGGCCTGATTCAATTGCAAGTAGTGAAACCTCATTCAGTAATCAGCAACACGTATTTGTTGCTTCTCCATTGTCATCAGACCAAGATGTGTCATATGAACCATCTGTTCCAATCATAAATGGAATTTTTGGGCCAATGGACTTGGGCAACCATAAAGACATCAATTCATGTGGCGATACTAATGAGGACAATGCTTTTACCATCCTCTAACTATAGTTGTTAGATTTTTTCAGTAATGTTCAAAGTAACGTAAACCTATTTAACAAAGTGCCGATCTCCCATTGGCCATGAGAGGAAATGAACTCTGCCCTCATTGCACACGCCGATCACTCCATTGGTCGTCGGAGAAATGAAATTTGCACATTTGCAAAAAGTCGGAGTGTGGGAATTGAGGAGAAATTAACGAGGGAGGAGTAAGAATTCCTGGTAATATCTAGTCTCATATCCGAGATGCATAAAATTTCCAAGGCCATGTTGTGAGAGACAGAAGATAAATTTACTACTCTCTCTTTCTACATTTCTCCCATAAGTTTAGCATAGCATACACTCGTAGAGTGGGGCATAAAATTACCAAGGCCATGTCGTGAGAGACAGAAAATTATAATTTCATCTCTCCTGTACAATCTGAGCCGACAGTTCCCATAATTTACAGAACATGGGAGTCTTGTGAAGGGCTACAGAGAAATCCGAAAAAACGTGCGAGTGGTACAACTACCCACACCTTCTCGCACGCGTCGACACGCCTACAGGAGATGCCGCCCATCAGTGGTGGGGTGTATTTCGAATTACCGATAAAAAAATATTTTTTCACAAAAATTATATTTCACAAAAATCATAAAATTTACGCGATGAAAGATACCAACGATTAAGTAAGCTGTAAGGTTTAATTTTTTGAACCAAAATGACATTTTAATTTTATGTAAAAAAAAATCAGACTACCGAACTATTTTCTTTTTGCAGATGAAAATCCTCGCAGAGGAGAATCGATGCCTCCACCCCATCCTCGGACGAATACGTCAATATTGTAGTGGCAAACAATATAAGTTGGGAACCAGTCTTATGCCCCAAATTCCGTCTTGTAAATCTGCTAGGTGCGTTTCTCCAGCTTTCAGCGACTTTATTTGTGCTTTTGCCAACAATTTTACTTCAGTTCAAAAGTGAGTAATTTTACATACTGTTAAAAAAAAAATTTTAGGTTCGGAAATTTTTTTGCGAATGAGTAAAAGGAGAGCGTCTCGTGTATTTAATCTGAGTGTTAATATCAGAGCTGCAATTCGAATATTAAAATTCGTGACTAAAAAACTTTTATGTTATGGGTGATGAAGTGTTAATCTTGCTTGCCAAAACATACATACAGGACTGCATTTCTACCTTCCGCATTCGTACGAGTGAAGAATTGCTTAGCTGTTTTAAACGTGCGGACTTTTAGAGTAGGTCATGGAGCAGCCAGGGGGAGCCAGATGCGTGCTATTGGGGCACCAGCAATGCGAGCAGCTGCCTCAAGGCCACAACTCACATGTACCGTGTCCTGTAATAATATGATATGCATTTATTTTGTTATAATAGAGCTAGGAAATAATTTAAAAAAAATGATTAGTTGAAGAAATAATGCTCGAAATACTCGCTGCCATTCGACGAGTATCAATTATAAAAAAAATTTGTTAGGAAATCTTGTATAAGTAGTCATACCCTTTTACGTTACTGAAAACAGTACATTAAGGGAAATAGTCGTATTTTTGTATGTGAGTTGCATCTCACATTACTTAATTTAGATGTGTTGCAATCCGATACGAGAATTTCATATTTAATGTAAAGACAGATTTTTTGTGCTCGTGTTTAAAAAACAAATACAGACATGCTAAAACTCATAGCATGCACAACGAAAAAAAAAAAAACACTAACAGCTTGATTACCACCACTAGAAAAACGATGTAATTCCAAAAAATATATATATGCATGGGAAATACATGTCTTGAATGTGTCACTAAACACGAAGTATAAAAATCTTTCGCTCCTCGTGGTTTTACAGCTTTCTTTAGAGTGTTGGAAGAAATCGTAGGTAGGCGAGCCCCCTTAAGATTTATTTACATAAATCTCTGCCTGCAAACAATCGTTCGCATTGCTAGAAGTTCTCATAAGTCAGACACTTGATATTATGCTGATGGTCAGCTAGTTCGTTCGCACGAACCTTACCGTCTGCTTCAACTGAAAGAAAACACGTGCTAAAAAAAACATTTACTTCCTGCACGCTTAACCGCAAGACAGTAGTCCAAATGTGCGTCTTTCACTACGGAGAGCCGGGTTCGATTCACGGTGGCGTGTATGTCAAAACCTCATACTTACACGGGGTACTCTATAATGTATTGTATTCTGTTCACAGATATCGCCACGTGTGTGTCATCGTCGAGCGTCGAGCTGCCGTTTTTGTGTGATCCGCTGAGATCGAGAACCCAGCATGTGCCATCTTCATGACGAACCATCTTCATCAAGGTCTTACTCTGTACTGCATGTCTCGTTTGCAGTTAATTAAAAATATATATACACGAGTTCTGACAGCGATGTTTGTTCTTTCCAGTTCAGAGTATTTTAATGCTAATTGTTCCTTTGTTATCCGATCTTCAAACCAGTGGGCTCGAGCTGCTGTCAAGCTGCTAACGAGTCCTCTACAAGTTGCAGCTAGTTTCGCCAGTTCAGTCTGTGAGTACAGATTAATTTGCTAAGTTAATTTTCAGTCACCACGAACTGCCCATTATGTTTTTTGGAGCTGACATTTTTTACTAACACATGCTGTACAGTCTTTTTTAAAGGATAAAACATAGTATCATTCTTTAGGAGTACTGAACGAAATAATCAGTTGCATAAATTTGTGCATAAATTTGTATTTACAAGTGCAGAATATCGTAAGACTGACCATGTAATTAAATATATATATATATATATATATATATATATATATATATATATATATATATATATATATATATATATTACAATTTGGTTTGTACTTGAAGAATACTATGGAAATGTACTAGTGTACAGCGAAACATAGCCCGTCCACCCGCTGGTTCGAATGATGTAATTTTTTTTCAATATGCATACATGCTCATAAAAAAATTCTACCCTTTCATAGCTTATATCGAATTTAACATAATTTTTAATCAGTCGTGATTATGTGTGTACGTGTGTGTAGGCGTGTAGATTGGTGTGTGGATTGGTGTGTGTAACATTCTCTGAGTATGTGAAGCAGGTTAGGGTCTACATTAAGCCCCTGACCCCTGTCTTTGTCTTACACATAGGACTAGCGGGAGATATTAGCTCCGAGCGAGTATGCGGTGGCACACCAGTGTAGTGTGGTGGATTGTCACTATGGCACGTTGTGGTTCGATTCCCGATAGGTGACGTCACTAGCCACCGTTCATTGTCTGCACCATCCTTCCAACAATAATAAACAACCTAGAGAGAGAGAGGGAGAGGGATGATGTGGTGTGTATACTGAGGTTGTAATATGTTTTACCTAATAAATGATTTCCTGGCTGGAAAAGTCACTAAATATTTGTTTTATTATTAAAAAAAAACGAATATAATTGTGTCTGTGTTGCAGGTTCTACACGAGTGATGCGAACCATTGCCGACCATTGTATTCCATCATCTGCATCTGTCGTTCCATATCCTGCCGGTGCGGGGATGGTGTCACCTCCTTTATTGTTTGCATGCAGGTTTTGTGGGAAAACTTTACTCACTGCCAAAATGGGCTGCAGCACGAAAGGATGTGCATACACAATCTGTTAAGGACCGAATCCCAAATTTGCGAGCGATGCGGTACCACCATTAACCAGAAAGATGATATCCCCAAACACCTTCAAAGCTGTACAGGCAAAATAAGGCAGGGAGCTACACACAACTATAAATTATGTAATGCTGCTTTCACACAGGTATGCCACGCACGTCGACACGATACTAGCTGTCATTTTAATCCAGAAAAAAGAGTGCACAATTGTGATGAATGTGGCAAGGATTTCACTAGGCAAGATTCACTTGAGGCACATATGACAAAGTGCAGTAGTTCAGTCCCTCCTCCCACCAAATTATAACGACTCAACATAGCTCTCCAGCAGCAGCCTGCAGCCCCTGCTCTACCTTAACAACCACGTATCATAGTCGTTGCTGGTCAGCCAACCCCTCATGGGTTCATTGAGACAGAAACGGAATTTAGGGCGAATGTAAAGATGTAAGTAGTCGAAAACAAAAGTGAGTCCACGAAAGATATTTGTACATTTCTGACAGCAATGGAGAAGAACATAGTTGGACAGCTCACCAATGTAGAACAAGAGGAGGACACAATTAAATTTAATATTTGGCTAGAATGCAATTACACGAAACCAGAACTGTTCGACGAAGGTACCGACAAGAGGACATTAAAAACGAAATATGTAGCGATATTTGAGGCGAGCGACATGGAGAAGGCGATACACAACACTTAAGCAAAAATTTCAAAGAGGAGGAAACATACAAAGAGCAGGATTCAGGGTGGACACTATCATCAGTCAATCACTTGCAGCTCCGTATAAATAAGCTGGATCCCTTCCATGCCTCATCGTACATTGACTTGCCCACTTCCATAAAAAAACAGGTATGCTTTAATGAACCCGAAAAAAACAAACGACTACATGTGTATTAAATGGGCCATTATAGCACATTTTGTAGAAGGCGAACACCTATGTTGTGTCGACCACTGATATCACGAACTGGATAGGAAATTCGACTTTTCCGACCTCAAGTTCCCCACAACATTGCAGCAAATTAAAGTTTTGGAACAGAACAATGCATCAGTATCTGTAAACAATTATGGACGAGATGAGAACCTGAAAATGTATCCTGTATGTGTAGCCAATGAAGAAAAGGGCCAACATATCGACCGCCTTCTCCTTGCCACCGACGATTGGAAAGTCCACTATTGCTAAATAACGATTTTCGAGCTTTTGGGGAGATCACAGCTGACAGCTTTACATGGTGAGATCCATATTTAAATCACTGCTTCATGTATTCCGACGACCAGCTGCGAGTATCTGGGCTGATGGGACAGTTAAGTGGACCTCTCGGTCTTGTATTTTGTATTTTAATGCGGCGCTCTTAGCCTTAAGGCCTTAATGCGTTTCGGCCTCCCAATAGGCGGGGGAGAGGAATTGCGTCCTCTCAACGCAAGTAGGCCAAGGTTAATGCGACCAGTGGCCAGATCCGAAGCCCAATTCTGGCACATCCGCACATCCTTTCCCCTCTACCACAGAGGTTCTGAAATCCTCGCCCTCAGAAGCCAAGTGTGTGTACTGGCCGGGGTTCTATCCATACCCCTAGTGCCTTTCCAGGGCACAACTGGAGCAGATTGCCTCTCACCACCCGGTCTGTCATCGAGAGTGGGAATCTCTCCAGACCTCCTCCAGCATACGGAGTCAACTGTTACCAGCACACGTCCAACCCTATGATCGGACACCAGAGGGAACTTCATGGTGAGGCCAACCGATCGTCCCATGCTGATGGGACAACAGTGGCTAGAAGAAGATGTGAAATTATGTAAAGAAACTACTCCACTGCCTGCCGAAATGCCACAGCCGAGGAAGGATGGAAGGCCACCTATTTTAAAATTTTAAAATTACAATAATTGTTAATGCAGATTTCGATGCAATATTCAAGCCCATTCCGACCGGCGAACCGGATGCCAGCCATGCCTACACATTCGCCTTTCAGAAGCACAAAGACTAATTTTATTGTATA
Organism: Dryococelus australis; assembly: GCA_029891345.1. Lineage (NCBI taxonomy): Eukaryota > Metazoa > Arthropoda > Insecta > Phasmatodea > Phasmatidae > Dryococelus > Dryococelus australis. Next base: position 245,019,745 of record CM057009.1, read on the forward strand.
CACATGAAAGTCGAAAACAGTGGAATTCCAGTAGCACTAACATCTGCACTGAGACAGAACCACATCATATACATGGGAGATGGTAAAGAAAGTAAATTAATGGAGACGGTCATGGATATTGGCAAACAAGTAAAAGATATTTACGCTACATCTAAGCAAATGATACCGCTCACACCAGCCGAACATGCCAGCTACTCAAGACCGACGAAATGCTGTTACTGCGAATCGGCATCCACGTACGAAAATTACAAAGTAAGGGACCACGACCACTTCACCTGGCGCTATATAGGACCTGCCTCAGCTACGATACAAAATACATATTCATCATTCCACACACGAGCGAGAAGATGATACCATTTTCAAAACAGCTGGGTGAACTTTTCTCTATACAGTTTGTCGATATGTTTCGTTTCATGGCCCAATGTCTGGCATCCCTTGCTGGGTACCTACCACCTTCGAAATTTCATAACACCGCCAAATTATTCACTCCCAACAAACTACCTCTCATCATATGCAAAGGCGTTTTTCCATATGATTATGTAGACTCGTGGAAGAAAGTGGACGAGCCGTAGCTGCCCTCTAAAGACGCTTTCTTTAACAAATTGACAGACTCGGGAATCAGAGACGAAGACAACATTCACGCCCAACCAGTATGGCAAGAGTTCGGCTGTAGCAGTCTTAATTATAATTCAGAATTGTATTTGAAGACAGATGTTCCAATTCTATCAGATGTTTTTTTGAAATCTTTGGAAATTTGTGTACGCCTACATACACGCTCGATTGTGCACTGTATATCAACACCCCAGGGATAACTTTCGATGCTATGTTGCATATGACAGGGGTTGAGTTCGAATTTCTAATGGAATACGACATGCACATGTTTGTGGAAAATGGAATATGTGGTGGAGTAACCCAGTGCGTCAAATGTTATGCAGTAGCAAATAACACATATGTGCTAGGAAAATACGACCCCAGCAAGCCCATCACGTTTTTGCAATATCTCGACACCAATAATCAGTGTGGCTAGGCCATGAGTTTGCCATTTACAGTACACAATTTTAGGTAGGCCGACACTAATATCGACATAATGTCCATTCCAGACGATGGGGCGACAGGCTATTTTCTGGAAGTTGATGTCAAGTACCCCACTATCCTGCGCGATGAACATCGTTATTTGCTGTTTCTTCCAGTTAACCAGTGTCCCCCAGGCTCCAAAAATGAAACATTAATAACAACATTATAAAATAAGAAAAATTACATTGTCCACTATGGAAACCTAAACCAGGCACTCTAACATGTATTGAAGCTTACGAAAATGCATTGTGAATTTGAATTCGAACAAAGTCCGTGGCTAAAACCCTACATTGTACTCAACACTGCAGAACGTCAAGCTGCCCAGAAGGACTTTGAGAAGGAATTCTTTAAATTGGTGAATAATGCGGCATTCGGAAAAATGATGGAAAATTAAAGAAAATGTCAAAAAATGTAGGGTGACCAATAAAAAATGACTTTAAAAACTGGTGGCAAAACTGTCATTCTTAGACCGAACAATTTATGATGAAATATTTCACTCCTCCATCTACAGCACGAATACATTCTTTTGATAAGCCTATATATGCTGGGTTTACTGTCCCCGATTTATCGAAAACTTAAATGTATAAATTCCATTACGATGTGATGAAGGCCCGGTACGGAGACGGAGATGACCTGGAGCTGTTATACATGGATACCGACTCGTACCTGTTTGCAGGTTCGAACCCCAGACTTTTACCAAGATTTGGCAAGCGATCACACTTAAAAAAAACCAATTTGACACCTGCTCCTACCCCTCCACAGACCCCTCTACTCGGACACAAACAAGAAAATTGTTGGGAAAGTCATGGACGAGAGTGGTGAGGACATAATGACAAAATTCGTGGGGCTACTGGTAAAACTTGACACGTACAAATGTGGGGGCAAAATCCCCAAATGAGCGAAATGTATTCAGTCATGTGTAGTAAAAAATAAAATTACGTTCCAAGACTTTCTTTCTGTTCTGGAGCAGCACTATATGATGAGAGTTAATGTCTGCACTATATCATCACATAAACACGAATTATAGTCAATTTCATATAAGTGGTCTAAAATTTGACCGTTCTAGGAAAGTAGTGACAATGGCATCTGAGTGGCTATGTATCCTTCCGCCACAGTTGAACTGTCATTGAAGGAGACTGTTTGTAAACAAATGCCATGTGACTGCCAGTTTTTGTAAACAAACAACATATGACAGACTGTTTTTGTAAACAAACTGCATGTGCCTCCTCCCAAATGACTTTTGGAAGCTGTGAAGGGCTGTTCAAATACTTTCAGGTTGGCAACAATCCCATTTTTTTTAGTTAAAAATATTTTATGTAAATGACTAAAAACCCATTTAGTAAGTCTATAAATTGATAATGTTTTACCTTGAAAGAAATTTGTAACCAGGATAACAGGATGCACGAAATTAAATTGTGTTTGGACTGTCAACAAAATAAAAGTTAATTTATTGTTTTTGAATACACTCTTAATATATTAATGACAAATAATCTTGTCATACTTACCTGAAGTAAGTTATTGTAAACATAAAAATTTAGCATGGTTTCCACGAACACCAAATACCAAGCCCCCCCCCCCCCCCTTAAAGGAATGCACAAATACCGAAATACCACCCTCCCCTCCCTCACCATCTTTTCAAATACAGTATACACTCTTACATACAGGCTATGCCTGATATTGTATTAAAAGAACATAATTCAGCTTTGTGGTATGATATGACAACAAACTCTATACAGCCTGATACTTTTGTGGTGGTTATAATTCACAGGATATAGGTAGCCAAAATAATATTTAAGCAAATGTTACTTAATCTCAGTAATTTTAATAACTCTCATATAGTAATTCAAATGTATTGCAGGTCTACATACAAAATACTTAAATAACTTTTCTCAAATACCTGCATGTTCAGATTGTCATGCTGTGAATAAAAACGTATTTCTGACTAACTCAGTGTTCATATTTACACTGAAGTTCAGTCGCACAACCTCCCTCCTCAAAATTGTGAATACAGCCCTAGGCTTGTTCTCGGGTTCCTAATGAAAAACTGTGTTTCAGTTCAGAGATAATAAAAAGCGCTCTAGAGAAGCTGATGTGACCTACATCAACAATATATCAAACAAACATGTTACTTACACACTAAAAAGAAGCTCCACCTACACAAGATTGAAGACATCATAAAGTTCTTTTTCCCTAGCAATAAATTTTGAAATGTCGCAGTTCCTGCTGATGCATGAGACACTTCTTTATGATGCTGGAGCACCTTCATTGAGTGCTTAAATAGAAATAATTTTGCTTGATAAGCATGTTGTAATTTACTTGATATCAAAAAGTTGTCTTCTAATGTAAATCCTGTTTATGTGAATTATTCTTCTGTTACTCTTACAACATTCTTAACAACACATGTTTAAAACTTATAAGCGCTTTTAATTTGCAAAGCATACATGCTCATAATATTTATGAAAGATTCCAACGTTTAAACCTACATGTCATTATGTTACTGTCAAATACAGCCTTTAAAAACAGGAAAAACCTTTAAATTTATTTGCGAACATGTATCCCTGTGTAACAGGCTTGACAAATTTTATATACGTTCTAAATAAATACAAGTGATACAACTTACAAGTTTGTATGGCCAGTAAGCTTTACACTTTGAAACCCTCCAGAACCAGAGTGTTAGAATTTCAATCAATAATAACACAAAGAAATGTTCATAGCAATGAAATGTGGGCCAAATTAGGGTATCATTTTTATTTTATTTCGAGGGAAAAAGGAAAAAGTGAGCAGAGCGGAAGGGGGGGGGGGGGGACCTTTAGTTTATGGTCTTTCACGAGATGGGATTATTTCAATGTTTTTACGATGCCGGAATCACATAGCCCCAACGCACACGACACGACGGTCAATAACCAATTAAATACAAGATAGATTGTCGTAAGCCCGACCAATTCTGTCGTCCGACCAGCAATTTTGGATTAGAAATTATTTATATTCTTTGTCGTGTCGTGCAGCACGATGAACATAATCTACAACATTGCAAAATGAAATTGTATTGCAAGCTGTCCCTACAATGGTAAATACGCATCTTAAAAGGAAATTAATTGAAAACTACTGTATTTAACTCTTAAATAATAATTTCACTTTTGTATGCATTAGCGATACCAATTTGTCACCATTATGAATTACAAATTTCCCTCTTGTTCACCAACTTTGAAACTAACGTAGACTATTGGCGCAATCTAAATAGTTAGGTTAAATGTCAAGATTGTGGTGGCGGTTGTGCTGTAAATTCAAGTAGTCGCATTGACGTGTCGTGGTTGCGTTTTTGGTCGTGTCATGCTGTGTTGGTTGGGGCTATGTGATTCCGGCTTGAGTGTGTGGCACTTTGAGTTGCATGTTGTTTTGATGGCGCAGTGGAAAATTTTGCTCATATGGAAATAACATTTAAATTATTTAACTTCGAAAATTATAACCTTAATGAAAATACAAAACGCGATACATACGTCGCTGTTCGTATTCGTACAGATGCAGCATATATACAAGCACACACTTTGACCGAAATTAACCTCACACTTGAATTTACGATGTAGACAAACAAATATTATTCTCTCACTACAAAAGTGTGGAAAGTGCGGCACTTTTCAGGCCACGTGCATTTCAATAATTATATTAACGGTTTACAAATACATTTACAAAACACGCAAACTTGCTGTTGTAACCTCTTGAATACGTGTTTTTCTATGACATTCCTTGCGAGTTTACTTCACTAAAATCACGTTTGTTCGTCACTAGAATTATATAATTTATTTGCAAAATCATTCAGTAAAATCAACACTGCGTACATTTCCTAATACAAACAAACTTAAACTTATATATGGAAATTATATTTGTGTCACTTCATTGTGGAAGGCGGTTAGAAAAATGGCGGAACGAGCAGTTCAACGACGTGCCGATTAATATTACATTTCACCCAACAAAACGCACTACAATGGTACATACAACCATGTTTAAAGAAAGCAAATAAAAAAATAATTAACTACCAATTAAATATTCCGACAACACCATAAAGAAATTCGTATAGCAAAAACGATGAGAAAAAACGCGCTCACACAACTTCCTTCACTGGGCTGGAAACATAAACATGGCTAGCCATTGGCTGGAAATGTTAACTGTTCGTACGTGTCGACATACTCTCATAAATGCTGAAAATGTCTTTAAAGTCCCGTTACTAATGGCCAAGAAAATTTATTATTGCCTTAGAAACATAATTTAAACCATAAATGTTGTAAGTATAATTAAAATTTTAAATTACAACTTTTAGTTCCGAATACCATTTTCTTTCAAAGACATCATCAAAATAGCCAACCTAACAACACGGATATCGCAGTATCAGTTGATACAATACTGTAGGAGCGAGAGCATTTACTGTTTACATAGTGTGTAAGTTGGTCGCATTGTCTGTCAATTTTGAGACCACTTATATGAAATGGACTATATCTTCAGAATGTATAAATAAATTGGCCCTGACATGGGCGGATGACAAGCGGCTGATACAGGACGATGGCATACACACACTACCATACGGATACAATGCGTTTCACTCACATCTGCATATAGCGATACACCAGGTCCACTAATTGCTTGACTTGCTATGTAGCTGTTGCTCGATCAGCCATGTACATTGATGATGTAGATGGAAAGTGGGTCAACATGCTATAAAATGTGTGTTGGTTCTTGGGCGAGGGTGAATGAGGCCAGGATGCAAGGGCCGTTCCTGACATCAGCTGGGTCAAATCTGAAGCGATTTCACTGCCCCTTCTCCCCCAATGAAATAGATACAATCATCATAATGGCCTGATGTGAGGTGCCACAATGCGAGATGCGCTTACAATTTTTAGGTTTCGAAATTTCGTATTTGCACTTACACACATAAACATGGGTTCTGCATCACTGATAGACTAGGGTATACAGTCAAATACTGGAAGGTTCCAATGCTTACCCGCCTGTCAGAATTGCGAGGTGCAAAATGGTGACTATATCGTACCCGAGAAAAAAATCTGGAGGTGACATTATATTAGTAACTCGCGTTTTTTTTTTGTGCTTCTGCAGCAGTCGATTTTTACTTTCCACCCCCCACCCCCCAACCGGGGGTTTTTCTGTGGTTTTTACGTCTTTATTCCTTTTTTTTACTACTTATTCGTTTCCAGGTAACAATACTTGGGTAATATTTTTTTTTACGCTGGTTCTTCGAACCATCTGCCTATGACGGTGATTTTTTCGCTGTTGATACCTGTATGGTTCTCGATTTCTATGTTTACTTATGTTTCATCGATTGCGCCTGTGTAGTACTGTACAGGTATTTTTTCTGTATTAATTTTCTTCGTCATTGGTAGTCCAATTGTTTTTCTTTGGTGAGCTGCATACCTTTGTGGGAACATTTTTTCAGCGTGTTAATGTTTTTCAGCATTGGTCCTGAAATTCTTGCATCTTTTTTTGGGCTATGTACTTCTGTACCTGTGCAGAGTGTCAGTAGACGAGGGTGGAGGAGGAGGGGAGGCGGAGATGCAACATATAAGTAATTTATTTCTGTACCTGTGCGGAGCAGTTTCTTCTGTGTGTTTATATTTTTTCAGCATTGGCCCTGGAATTTTTGCATATTTTTTGAGCTACGTACTTCTGTGCCTGTGTGGATCTTGCGGAGGCGGAGACAGAGGTGGAGCTATGGAGCGATGGAGCAATGGAGCAGATGGAGCGATGGGGCAGGTGGGGGCAAGTGTAGCTGTTTCCTCTGTGTTAATATTTTTCAGCATGGGTCCTTGTTAGATGCTTTAGATGGTACATTTTTTCCTTGTTAGGGGTTTCGAACGATACATTTTTCATTAGTGTGTGTATGGTTCTGTGCCTGTGTGATCGTTTCTTTCTGTATTTCTTAATATTTGTCATCACTGGTCCTGTAATCAGATGTTCTGCCATCGCTGGTGGGCTGTAATTATCTATCATTTTTTCTGTATTTGTTCGTCATTAGCCTTAAAATTTTCTCTTCACTGGAGGGCTATGATCTTCTGTACCTATGCAGATAGTGTATTTTCTTTATGTGTTTATATCTTTCGCAGTTGGTTCTACATTTTTTTGTTATTGGTCCTGGCATTTTCTCATCGTTGGTTTGCTGCGTACTTCTGTGCCTGTATGTGTTAATTATCTTTCGTCATTAGTTCTACATCTTTTTTCACTGTTGTTGTTGTCTTCTTCTGTTAATAGTTTTCGTCATTTGTTGTACGTATTTTTCATCGGTGCTGGTATGTACTTCTGTTAATATTGGTCCTGATGTTTCCTCATTGTTGCGAGCTGCATATTCCTGTATTTATTCATATTGTTCGTTGTTGGTGCTACAGATTTTCATCGGTGAGGTGTATCATTCTGCATTTTCTGGCATTTTTTCAGGTTATAGCCTGCATAGTACTGCATTGTAATTTTTTATTCTGTTTTTTTTTTCATTCCTGTGAGCTGCATACCTGTGTGTGGATGTTTGTTTCCATTTTATTCTGTATTTTTTTGGTGCTGGAGTGTACTTCTGTTAATATTGTTCATCATTGGTTGTACACTTTTTCATCGGTGTTGGTGAGTACTTCTGTAATTAGTTTTCGTCATTGGTTCTGACTTTTTTCATAATTGATGAGCTGCATACTTTTGTATTTTTCATATTGTTCGTCGACAGTACTGCCTTTTCTCATTGTTTCTGGCTGCATACCTGTGTGTGGATTTTTTCCCATGTTTATTCTGTATTTTTTCGTTGCTGGTCCTGACATTTTCTCATTGTTGATAGGCTATGTTCTTCTGTTTTTGTGCAGAGTATGCCTTTTCTGTTTGTACTAATATTTTTCATAGCTGACACTAAACTTTTTGTCAGTGTGGTGCATCATTCTGTATCTTTTGACATTTTTTTTCATCTGTCCACGTATGGTTCTACATGGACATTTTTTCTGTATTCTGTATTTTGTCGCCGATGGTTCTACAATTTTACATTTTGGGGGTGCGTTCTTCTGTATCTTCTGACATTTTTTTCGTCAGTACCTGTATGGTTCTGCATGGACATTTTTTCAGTATTCTGTAGTTTTTCATTGCTGGTTCTACACATCTTTCCGTTGTTGACTCTGGCATTTTCTTCTTGTAGGTGGGCTGCATACCTGTGCGGAGATTATATTCTGAATGTGTTACTATTTTTTTATAGCTGGTACTAACATTTGTTCTTCCTTGGTGGAGCATATAGTTCTGTGCCTGTACATGGGCATTTGTTTCTTTATTTATCCATATTGTTTATAGTTGGTTCTACAATTTTGTATTGTGTTGGTGAGTACTTCTGTATCTTCTGCCATTTTTTAAATAGATCCATGTATGATTCTGCATAATCATTTTTTCTGTATTCTGTATTTTTGCATTACTTGTTCTACATAATATTTGTTAGTGTTGGTGTGCAATTCTGTATTTATTCATGTTGTGTGTTGTTGGTTTTACACTTATTCGTCGGCATTGGTGTGTAATTCTGTATTTATTCATGTTGTTCGGGGTTAGTTCTACAACTTTCGTAGGTGTTGGTGCGTAAAGCTGTATTTATTCATGTTACTCGTGGTTGGTTTTACAATTTTTCGTCGGATTTTGTATGTAATTCGGTATTTATTCATGTTCGTGGTTGGTTCTACAACTTTTCGTCGGTGTTGGTATGTAATTATGTATTTATTCATGTTGTTCGTGGTTGGTTCTACAGTTTCATCGTTAGTTCTATGATGTTTTATCGTTGATTGGGTGGCTATTTCTGCGACTGTTGGAATAATACTACTCATTTAAATTGGGACGTGATGAGGATGTGTCACTTATTTTCATTGTTTAGTATACCTGGAATTCTTTTTCATTGCTTTGTCATTGAGAATTATACCTGCTTTTTATTGGCTGTGTGAATGTTATGATGTATTTGGCATGGTTTGTGACACTGTAGTATCCAACATTCGAAATTTACTATCCTCTTAAACAACTGTCGCTTATAAACATTGTGTGCAGAAAACAATAATCTTCTTGGCGCATGCATTCTCGGAACCCACCTTCATCTTACAGAGATAATCATTACATCACAAAATAAATTCTGAAGCATTTTTACAACAAAAAAAACTCAGTAATATGTAGTCCTCAGTCCCAACATCCGAGGAACCACTCACATGGACTGATTACAGCCATGTGGGTGGTAAGAGGGAGGGAGATGACGCATGCCCGTAAGCTATGTAAGTAGAAGGGGAATGTGGGGTATGTGTTTTACATAGTTTAATTTATTTCTTGTTTGTCGTACAGAAAGTACATTATTTTGGATTAATACTACGATATTAAAAAACCATTTCACTTTCGTAAGTAATACATATAGTTAAACTTATGATTGGGTAAAAATATTTTTTAAAACCAAATAGGAATAACCAAATATTTTACAAATTTTCTTTTAAAGTCTACAAATGTGAGTGTCACCCTGCCAACAGTCGAACATATGTTATGGGGAGTCGTCGACTAAATAGTAATTGCTAGTGATGAAAGGTTTTTAAATCAATTTTTCATAAAAAATTTTAATATGAAGTTTTTTAAATAAAGTGAGAGCTTACCAATATGGTGGTGGAATGACAGTGATTGATTGTCGAATGCATACACCAACATGGCAGTGGAGTGGATGCAGCTAACCGAACTGAAGTGAGTAGTTGATGGAGCACATGTGGTGAAGGCTTGTCGACTAAACACTAATCGATCGAACTAAAGTGAGATGTTACCAATATGGTGTCAAAAGCTACTACTTGGTCGAGTCACCTACCAAGATGGTGGTGGAGCATATGCGACTAATCGACCGAACATAGACGAGAGATAGTAATGAATAAATTATGGCTGCCTCCAGTAACATAAAAACAAAGATGGTGATGGAGCGAATTTGACTAATCGATCGAGCGAAGCTGAGAGACACTCTCCAGTAACATTCATAATTTTTTAAAAATTATATTTTTAACAATTTTTAAATAATATTTTTTAGAGAATTTTAAGGGAAAGAAGTGAAATTGTTAAGGAAAATGGCCACTGGGGGAAAAGAATTCTTAATAACGTTTTAAAGAAATTTAATTTTTTTAAATAATGCATTTTTAATAAAAAATTAATTGTAAAGATTTCCATAAATTTTTTAATGATTTTTATTATTTTTAAACGATCTTTAATATGTTTTTGTAATAAATTTTTATTATTTTATTAGAATTGTTTCACAATTTTTTTGATTTTTTTGGGTTAACGGTCACTGGGGTCAATGTCATGATCACATGTCAAAGGTCATGGTTAAGTCAATGACATCCAAGATGGCATACAGGTGATGTAACAACATGGCAGCCAGGCGAATCCGAATCCGATCCCAGATCCTGTTGGCTCCAACTGACCTATTGCCTGCTACTCCAGTTAATCATTCGGTAAGGACAAAATGTAGAATTCAGTTTCATCACTATATTGATGACATGGAAGGTACACATAGAATAGGATGTGTGTGTTGTTGTGTGTATACATATATGTATAGAGAAACAGAGATAAAAATAAAATCGGCCAGAAGAAATATTTCTGTGGCACTCCATCCCTGATGACTTCTCCATCCTAGCAATTTATTTCGTCAAACATTCTTTATTCTATAATTATATTTGTAAAAAACTATTAAAATATTTACACCCCCATTTAATGGAACGTGTTTAAAATCCCATACTGCTTAATTTAACCACAAAGATTATATGATTTATAGTATCGAAGGTTTTAGAAAGGTTAAAAATTATTATAAATATATAAAATGCATCTGATGTGTACAAAAACCTGTACACACATATGCACACAGAGCAAGTAAGTGTTTGCGATGAGTGTTATTATATAATTATTCTGCTAATTGTGCATATTGCTTTGCCAAGAAATTTTGAGATGCAAAATGTTTATAATAGATCTAATGTCGTAATGTTTGATTTAGTTTTGAATTTTTGCACTGGCTTTAAAGAACAGATTCGCTGTTTTGTCATGATTGTGCTCTACATCTACCCACAATCATTTGTGTCTGCTCTTAGCTGCAGAATCATTTTTGCCAATTATTTTAGAACTAAATTGTTGTGATACATGCCAATACACAGCCCACACCATTCCCTACCCTGTATCATGTGTTAAATGTGTGCTCTGTTATTTCCACTAACAGTATAAATACTGCAGGACATAGCCATATTTATTGCAAAGATGTGTCCAGTGTTATTTGTCTTGATTACGTACCTATTATCTTTTGTGCTGTACACGAGAGATTGTATTTATAAGTGGCATGTTCTCAAACAAGGAGCATACAAGAGCAGAGTCGCAGCTCAACAACAGATCCTTGCAGTGTTTGGCTGGACTATTGGGGGAGAAAGGTACTGGATTGGTACGATGATGAATATTATGAGATTTCTGGGTAGGGTGCCAGCTCAGGGAGAGCACGATGAGGCAGGGGCCATGTGGCCGACGGCCTGCGACTTGTCCCCTAATGTCCTCCGCCTCCAGAAGTACTGCTGCTGGATGTCTTGCTGTTATAAATCCTGTAAGTGCCTCAACTAGTGAGGTGTCGGCCTCCCCAACGACATTGATAAAAATACACACGTTAAATGGTCGAGATGAGACCAGAGATAAATAATAATGGAGTCTTAAACACACGTTCATTAATTTACTTTTTACTTCCTTTAACAGACAATTAGGTTTACACTTCGCCATTTAAGTGGGCGACAACTGATACAGACAAAAAGTCACATGACCTTCGTGAAATTATACATTCATAGTTACGCCCTTGCAGTGTACAAATGGACCAGAGATGTGGGGTGGTGCTCGCTCCAGGCCAGAAAAACAAAGGTTCCAGTTATATGACGTTAATCGAACAGAATTACATGACAAATGATGACACAAAATATGCAGGCCTGGAGCAGTGCACAAAACGACCATCTCACGACAAAGTTCGGACTCTACTTAAATGGCAGTGGGCACGGAGCCCGTTGGTTGGTTGGTAATCCCACCTTGGATCACGTGACCATGATAGGATACAATATAATATGAATAAAGAACTTAAATGGCTCGTGGCCATGCAAGTGAAATGACTACACTGAATATTAATTTAGTAAAACACAAAAACCTTTCAATGAAAATATACATAAAATATTATGTTTGTTGCGTGCAAGGTTGCCATATAAATCTTAACCTCTTATTGGCGAGCACCTTTGAAGTGAGCCAGGAACTAGAGGGATGTTTCCCGAGAACAACTTAATATGTAAACATACATTTAACCCGGATAGAACTTCTGGGGTTAGGACAGGAATTGCCACGTGGTGTACACTGTTGCCATTTTACAGTGTCACTATATATCTGTGGCATTACTAGGAAATATTTCGGACCCCCCATCTGACAGTGGAAAAGTAAAACATAGAACACATCACTTAAGGGCGTTTCAAAAGGTAACCAAACACACGTGTCCTTCCTAACCCTTCAGAAACATAAACATAACCCTACATCTCACACGCACACACGTGGCACTATGTGATCGAAGCACTGAGATCAAGTGGACGGTGGACTAGCTGCATGGAGCGTGTGGCAAACGGGCTTGAGGCTCGTGGCTGACATCCACCTGTAATATTCATATTGCTGTGTTCGCCACAGGCAAGTGTTTCCAGGATGAGCTCAAATGCTGAGTGGAGGAAGCCGGCCTCAGCAACTAGAGTTATGAAAACAGCCAGGGGAATTGTTTCTTAAACAAGGCCGGGCGTCAGCATATATAAGGGATAGGCAGTGGTACCTCGCGGCCATCTTTGTTCCTGACCACACCGAGGGCGACCCATGTCGTCGCTGCCTAGAGGACCGCCATCCTTGCTGTCCGGGATTGACTCCAGGAGGAAGCAACCGTTGAGAGAGCCACATCGAAGTCTTCATCGACTTGCTGGGTAATTATCACTCCATAGGGTGTTCCACGTTACATGAGATAAAGGATAGTGAAGCTGATTCTGGTGGCTCCTTAAGAGCGTTATTAAACTCTAATTAACTTGCTCTCAGATCCTGTAACATAAAGAATACAGATATCAGTACTAGAAGTATTGCCATTAATGTATCGCAATTCAGCATCATTGCTAAATGAAAATTGGAGCTCTTACCAATTGGTAACTACACATTACCCTTAATGAATGTGTGATCATCTGGCGAAAGCAGGTTTACAGCAATATGTTTTCCGAAGTTGTTTCTACCATATTGCCTACACTCGGACACAGAGTAAGGCCCCTTACGCATTTCCGATTATTTTAACTAAATTGCTGATACACAATACAAACTTCAATTCGAAATTCAGACACTTGAAAGTTTGCCTTGTGATTTTCGTAAAAATGCCCATCTTGCTATGTAAATCATGGTAGACACACAAGAATGTTTTTCATCTGTATGCTTTTATTAAACGCAGAGGCCTTTATATTACAATTTCATTTCAAACTAAAAAAAAGTGTTTTTTATTAATATGTGTCAGTTCATTGATCTCCTCTTCACTTAACAGTCGTTCGTTATTACTTTGATTTCAACAAGACAAACTTAGCAAATTTCAGTTCAGTATACCGAAATTAAAATTGCCTTACAGTAAAATTCATTGCAGTAGGAGCATAGGGGTTCTGGCCCACTAGGCGAATGACATGTCGATGGAGCAGATCAATTAGTGGATTAATGGCCAATACGATTAATTGCTTAATCGTTATCCGATAAATCCGATTAAATTGCAAATGTCATTATTGGATTAAGGGTTAATCAGTACATGGAAGATTTTGGAAAAATTTTTGAGTTTTTTATATGTGTAATGGGTGTCTATTTTTGGAGAGCGATGTTAACCGTAAGATATCTGGCAGGTAATGAGCAAAGAAGTATATTGTATTGGATATATAAGACTTGATGTTGGTGCAAGAGTGGCATAAGTCACATTTATTTTTTTATTCATTTGGAGAGTGGCAGCATCGATGTTCACTCTTGGATGTCTTGGGGCGTATGAGGTGGTGTAACACATGTGATTAATGAAAGCAGCAGCAGTACGACATGTTAGTTAAGTATGAATGTCTGTGGAGGAATAAGATTGTGGAGCATTTGCAGTTAATGGTAGGCTGGGTGAGGGAGGAGGATATAACATATGTGACTAATGGGAGCAATATATGTCCACTTTGGGCGACATCTGAATGTGGACTGAGCACTTGTGAGTAATTAGATATGTGAACTGGAGTAATAAATGCTTTTAAAATATTATTCTGTCGATTTGAAATAAGTATGTAACACACAACATTAAAAATTGCATTTTATAGAACATGAGAGAAATCAATTAAAACGAATTAAACTGATTATGTTGCAAACAAATTGTAACAAATGAACCACATGTACAAAAGTTCTCCCTGGACTATTTCCCTGCCAATATAATATATTTCAAAAACCAGAATAAATTGCACGAAACAAGTGCTAACTAAACTAATACACAGGAACAAAAGGCCCAACGCACATGAACCAATAACAACACACAATTAATTAATCACTTATCACCCAAGAAGCTATGTGTCATAAAAACAAAATGGATTCCAGTCAAATTAAAAACCACCAACAATCCAGGTGTCTTAAAACGAATATTAAAATCCATATAACTTAATCACATACACTTAACTTCACCTTCATCGACTCTCAGGACCAACTAATGAAAATGAAATATTCTTATCACCAAAACGCAGTTAATTTCACTCCTGGCCTCCCACTATTCACTTAATATTAGAAACACATAAAGTATATTTAAGCATACCTGATCCTGCTTTTAAAATGCATCATATGCAGATCACCTCATTCTCAATGCTCGCCTGTTGCAAATTGCAAAGGCTTGTTGCACACATTCAAAGTAATAAAATAATAAAAAATGCACTGTACACATTGCTGTGGCAGGATCTTACAAACATGTTCTGTGTCAGCATGCAGGAATCCTACTACAGCTCGTACGCCGACACCGAAATTCTGACCCAGCTCTTCCGCACTGACTCATGCCGACACATGAATCTTGCTGTATCATTATATGACACATTTCCATTACTAAACGTTTCATATATATCCGAACTGAAGCACCTAGATGAGTATGTTTAAGAAAAAGTATTATGTTAAACAAGTTTATCAAGGTTAGGTATATCTACTGCCCAAGTCGATGTCTGCTCCCTGCCTTGCATGTTCCCTTCAGCCTGGTCGGGTGTACAGAAGTAACAGATTTCTCCCATTAGAGAGCATTCTGTGTACTCCCCCCTCCAGCATTGCAGTCGAGAATATTGCTCCGGGATATATATCTCTCTCATCCATTCGCTCTGTCTTTCTTCCCTATGTCACATCTACCCATCGAGAATATTGCACCTCCCAAAGTGACTTTCCCTCCCACACCCTCCAGCATTCGAAGTACCCTAAACTGACCTGGATTCGGCTATCCATGGTCCCACAAAGGCGATGAGAGGACAACAGCCCAAATCCCTGGAAATTTCAGATACATAATATATCAGGAGTGAAATTTAAAACAGATTTACAACATTTCACATTTAATCTGTAAAACATCTTTGAATTCCAGGAAACATAATATTCGAAAGTCATTCCAAATAATATTAAAAACTGATTTCAATTTCTAGGAAAACTGTATCCCTATATCACTATAAAATACAAACAAAATATGTCAACATTTAGAACATAAATATTTGCAAGTAGCAGCAGAAATACTTTTATTAAAATATTTCAAAATCCAATGATCACCCTAATTGTCTCCCAAGACCCAAGGGCTTAAAATTAAGTATGTAACAGGTATTTGAAAATGTTTAGCACCTGTAAGCTTTTAAAAACCATTTTCCATCCGACAAACATTTTGTTGCCTAACGCAATTCGAGAAGCATTTTTAACGAACATGTATACATATTCATATGTTCAACCTAGAAAATATGGTTTTCTATGCATTTGCATCTAGATTTCTCTACAAGACAAAACTTTAAGTTATAACACAAATTCTGTATACATGTAAATAAAGTAGGTTCATAATACGTTTAAATATTCCCATCCAAGATTTTCGTTATACCAAATATATAAAAAATTTTGTACATATACGATTATAACGTATCTGTGTATACTAATTGGAAAAATAAATTACCAATATGTAGAAGAAAGATACGTGTGTAGGAGATTGTGTTTGACCTTTGAACTTTTACCTTTAGAACTTACTCTCCAACGGTGTTCTGGTCGTCTCAGGAACTCTGCAGTGGCATTTACAATACATAAAACTCAATATTATGAAGTATTTCATTTGGATAAATACTATTGTAAAAGAAAATGAGGGTTTTGTGGTTCAACATTACCAATAAAAGAAAACAAAATATTATTAATTCTCTTTAATTCAAATGAGGAAAGGAAATAAAATCAGAAAAAACTGTTTAACTTAGTGTGAAATTCAAATCAATTAAGAAAAATTCTGTTTTGCATGTCTATTAAAACATTAAAATATTACCACGATTCATACAAAAGAATTACTTAAAATAAAAATAATATAAAATGAAAAGTTTTTAATGTTTATTTCAAACTACCATATTAACTCTATATTTATTAAACTGTTTCCAAATAAAAGTGTATGTGGTCTTAGTGCCTCTTAACAAAGTTTTATATAATGAGCTCCATTAAATATAGCATTATACATTCAAATCACTTTGCCAAATATCTAACTCAGGTTTGTAATCTCTTCAAATTTAGCAAGAGTTTCAATGTTCTCCAAACAAAGTTAGTCCAAATCAAAAATAGAAAAAATAGTTCTTCACTCCCAATTTATATTCAAATAACTGTAAAGTTTAAAAGTTTTGCTCTGGTAATTAACTCAAGTCAGGTAGTGTAGGACCACTGGGCGGAATTAATAAGTGACATTGAGTACTGCAACTAAATCTTCCAAAACTATATCATCTGTCACTAACATTTTAGGAGCAATGATAAACTTGCATAAAATGCTACCAAGCATAAGTCTGTGTGCCAAAAAATTAGGTGGCATCACCTTAATCTGTAGGTAGAGCTGACATTACCAGCATGGCGTCATGTCATCGGTGTAGACTGCCTCGTAGACTTCATCCACTAATAAATGTAAACTAAATCCGCTAGGCTTTGGCCTCTTCTTAACTTGCCAAGCTAGCACTGAATTTAACTAACTTTGGGTATCAAAATCTCTGACCTAGATTATAATGATGCCGGCGATCTCACCCAAGAAATCCCGGCTATTAAACAAGCATAATTGGATCTACAGATCCGTACCCAGAAGCCATCAACTTCCGGCAACTTCATCATCAAATCCTATCAATGAAGCTCAGCTACATCCAGTTTAATAAGTCATAAATGTAGCTTAACACAAAATAAAAATAAAACTGCAAATAAAAAAAAACAGTGCTAAAAATTAAAATAATAAATGCTGAGACTTGGAAAGTCCTGAAAAATCTTTAAATAACGTACTTAAGTTAAGCAGCCAAAATGCTCAGAATAAAGTACTTATTTACAATAGAGTAACATAAATTAACATACAAGAATAGAAAAGAATGGTGTATCCTAACTCATATTACACATTTAAAAACCATGAAATAAAATATGTAAAATTGCAGAATTGTTCGAACTAAAAATAAGTAAGTGCTTAAACATGTGCAAAATATGTACATGTCATATGGTACAAAACAAATACACATGTTAATCTGCATACTAATTTTGGGACATGTAAATGAGTGTACATAGATATGTTACAATACGTCTTTTTCATTTAGAAGTACCATGTTTTGACAAACTATTAATAAATGAAAAACCTCATTTCGAACTCGAAATAACCTGGTAGGATTTTATATTATAGCAAAATTAATCATATTTCAACAAAAAAAGCTGTATTTTGGGCAAAATACAAGGTAAACAACAGACACAATTCGAGAAATAAGTTAAACAAATGTACAATTTCTAAAATATTATTAGTTGATATCCAAGAAAACATGTTTTTCCACACATTTGCATGTAGATTTCTCTACGGAAGAAACTCACTTAGGTTTGCTATATCCAAACTTCGTATACATGAAAATAAAGTGTGCCTGTAATAACTGCCTTTGATAAATATTTCCATTCGAGATTTCCGATATACCATTCTATCAGAAAGTTGTATACACAGACATTTATACATTTATGTTGTTTCAAAGCAGTACTTTTGAAAAAATATTAATGAAGGAACTGCCACTTTTTCAGTCTGAAATTAACTTTGTAGAAGACATATTATATCAAAATTAACGATATTTCAGTAAAAAAAAATATTCTAGCCAATATCCAAGGAAAATGTTGGCCATTGTGGATTCGATTACTAAAAATAAGAAAACGAATTTACTTCCCAATTTCAATGAAATTTACCCAATTCCAGGAAATGTATGATTACAAGAAAAGAAATATAACCTAACACAACCTCAGAAATGTATTCTGAGAAACTAACATTAATGAATCAAAACCACAAATTACAAATTAAACACAAAAATATTTATCAAATGTAATGGTTTACCACCCAAACATGATGCATTACAATACAATTATAAGCTATATGAAAAATTACCAACTAAATAAAATGTATCAGTCATAAATTGAATTACAAATACGAATTAAAAATACATGTTGAATGTAAAAGATAACTCTAAAACATGATGAATTACAAAACAAATATGTACCAAACACACCCAATTAATACATAAATGTGAATTACCAATTAAACGAATCTATCACATTTACCAATTGAATAATATCGCAATTAAAAGGACTCAAATGTAACAGATTACCACCCAAACATTAATCAAACAGTAACATAATTAAACAAGCAGAATGATTGCACAATAAATGTAATCAAATAATTGTTCATCCAAACCCTATTAATATTGGTAGGTTTATTGGTGAAAAAACACATCAATATGTTTCAATGTTTTATTTATTATTTGAAAAATTTACAAATAGTGTCTTACATTTCTTCCATCGAACCAAGGACCTATATTTTTGCAGTTTGTGTTCATAAAATCTGCCTTTAATAGGTTCTCCATCACAGGTTTCGAGGTAATATACTCTAGGAAACTACTGTAGAACTGAAAGAATTTTGAGTATTTCATAAGGCCAGTTCACAGTATATTTTTCCAATAAATCCCTTTCAGCTTAGACATCCGTGCATAGTGGCCAACTTTAAATTTTTGCTTTCTCCCATCGACTATTTTAACATTATTATATACAGTTTTCATCAACATATTGTCCGTAACCATTTCGGGTACCATCTTGATAGTTCTATGATAGTTTAAATTATAAAATTTCAGTATTACGAGTAAAACATCTTTCCATCTATAAGTCCCCTTTGATGTGAAATGATTGTATATTGGTTGTTTAATCTATTTGTTGAGCCTTTCGACAATTGAAGTTTCAAGTTCAGAAAACATTACATTGTGATTAATCCCATATTCAGCCATTAGTTTCTAAAAAGTTCTTTTAAAGTACTAGCTACCTTTATCAGTTTGAAGCAATTTTGGTGATATTTCTTGCAAAACAATTTTCATACCATTGGTAACTTTATTTCCAGTCTTGTTCTTCACAGGTATGCCAAAAGCATATTTTGAATAAACATATATTATGGTTAAATTATACTTGTATCCATTATTGTATTTCGAAAGCAATGTTAATTCACACAAAACTGTTTGAAAAAGATTTTTTAAAATATGAGTAATAACTCTACTTCTTGGAGACCTTATCCCTGCAGGAGTATGGAGTTCTCGAGCAATTTTACTGACTTGCATTAGTAATATAAACTTCTTCAGTCATCTCTTCAATAATATAAACTATTTCTTTTGTATGTGAATTATTCCCAGACTCTCTCGAAGCGATGAGAAATTCTAACCTATTCACCAATTCATTAGGATTGTTCCAATTTACAGGGGAAAACCAATTGCCAACTTCATATTTATATATTCCACTTCCAGCAATATTGCCTAATAAATGTAGTTTCGGGTGGTTTTAATCTCCTGAACGATTATTTGCATTCGTAGGACGAACAAGTTCCTTATATTGCTCCAAATTTGTGTCAGAATATCCATTTGGAACATTTTGAAATAATAATTCAAACAATCCTTCCCTGACAAAAGTTACATAATAACGTACTTGAATTCTATTCTCAGGCAAAAATTTAATTTCCGAATCTCCCAGGAACCATGTTTCCATGTCGAAATACACCAAATATCATATCATGGGTAGGCAAAGATTGTTTAATTTGCTAAATAACATCTTGTTATATAAGCAGAGTTTTGCTTTTTATTCTTTAGAGGTTCCCCAATTAAATTGACAGTGGTGTTTCATTAGACATGCTTAACACAGAATGTAATGTATACATTCTACTCATAACAGGTTTAAATATTACTTAATTAAAAACATATTTTTTAAAATTATTAATATTAAAATATTAAAAATATATTTTCTAGCTGGTTAACTAGGTCGACTATTCTGTGCTTTTCGATCTTATCGATTTTAATTAAGTGCATGTCTAATTTAACTATGAAATAGTTTATTCGAGATATCAAATCATCAATTAGCTTTCTCAGGTCTGTTTGCATATCTTAACCAGATGATGTTGAACAATACTTACTGATAACGATAATTAAGTGGTTTGCATGCTACATTATGGCCTATTCAGTCTAGCCACACACTAACAGTTACACCTGAAAACAGTATGACGAATTAAATATACATAACAGCAAACACATTTAGTATGATAAATAATGGTTACACTTAAAATTCAATCGACTGACCTAAAATAATAGATTTTGTTACTTAGAAGTAAGATTTATTCAGGTTACAGTTTACAGGTCCCCCTAGGAGATAACTTAACATATGTGCCGGGCTTAAACCTGTCTGTAAGGCAACACTGAAAAACAGCATGTGGCCAACAATAATTAATGTGAAGTTAAAGCTTCTACAGACGATGCAAGCACTGGGGAAGTGGATGAGAGGTGTCCCGAGCAGCTTTAATGATACGGTTCCAGTGATTAAAATCTATTACAGGCTAATGATCATTTCACAAAGATGAAGTGTGTATGGGTGCGAAAATACAAGACACATCATGTACACGACATGCTTCTCCAGATTCTGGTATTTTACTAACTACGTAGAGACATGCTGGCTGGGTTGCCATGCCAGAGATTCAGTTGGAACTACTTTCTAGTACAAGTAGCCATATGCTAGACTTACCATGCTTTCTGCATTCTAGAAGACACACAGTAATATCACCTTGACATCATTCTTAAAAGTAACAAAACAAACATGGTGAGTGAGATGTTGATGCTAAACATTTGGAATGAACAAAACAGTAAATAACAAAAGATATATTACACTGTGATTACTAAAGAATGGGTGGCTTAATTGAACGTCTGTCCAAGTTTAATACCTGCATATTGAATGGTGTCTGCCATAAAGCCTTACTTGCATTTACGAAAATTAAAGTACATCATGAGAGTTCATATTCCTCTGCGCCATGCTGCTCATAGCTTCTGTAGCCAGATGCTGCACTGAACTGCACTAACACTTACACTAAGCTGAACTACCTGTGTGATGTCTCACACACCCATGCGCATTGGCTCCGCGAGTAGAGTGTGGAGCAACGCAGCACTTCTGGATTGCTGAGTGGTGAGCAAACTGTCTTAAGAGGGCGAAAGGCACGTTTCAAATGGCCCCCTAATGAGACCATTTGCAGCCGCTCGTCATCAGGCACAGCACAGGCAAGTCCTCTGGGACCTGCTGTCTCCTGCATAGCTGATAGGGGTTTCTTGCCAGGCCCTCATGTGTCTGGAATTGCTGCTGTTTTCGTAGTGGTTCTTTGCAGTCAGGCAACTTGAGAGGCATCGAGACAGAGCTGCAAGTGCCGCATGCCGCTGGTGGCTGCTTCCTTCATTTTGAATGGTGCAGGCAGTAGGAGCCGGCTGACTCACTACCCTCGCTGTCACCCTCGTCACTTACGCCAATGCTATCAATTCTTCCAATGCGCACTGTACTCTGTAGCGATCCAAATGCTTTGTAAATAAGGGGAGTTGACCATGCCAACATATCCCCTTAGCTGCCTCTCACACACACACTCTTCTAATAATTATGCTACTTTCCAAAGATGCTTCGATGTTGGATGTATTGTCATCTACTTCAGAATATCCCTTGCAATGTGTAGGCACCCATTGCAGTGCTGTAACTTGTATGGTTGTGCTCGAAGGTGCTATGCCATCAGTCACTTCGATGCCAGCATTAGGATAGCCCTTTGCAGATGCTGGTACACCAGCCGACATCGGGCTTTCGACATCCACTTTAACAATCTTTCTGGAGGTACGGATACACCTTCCACCTCCATGCTGTCCCTCTGGTGCTCGACAGTGCGATCACCATCATACATCACCAGATATCCACACAAATTTTCTTTATTTCTCATGTTTCTTGTCGTTTCTGAGCCGACATCCTCAACAGGCTCTCCACCATGCTCAACCTCCTCCTCGATATGTCAACCCCTGTGGGACACTACAGTATCCAACATCGACAAAACATGGGTAGTGGGTGGCGACCCCATTGGGAGAGGTGTCAATCCACTTATCTACTCTCTATGCTCTATGCATCTTCTCTATACTCTATGCATTTTATGCTCCTCCTCTCTACACATTTTCTCCTCTTCACTATGCAATACACTATGTTATGCTCCTCTGTACACATTTTTACACTCCTCTTCACTATGCTGTTTTGACTAAAAGGCAGTGATCGACACACTGCTGCTTGGCTAGCATGATGATCCCACGAATAGTGTTGCTGCATCTGGCATGATGACTGATGTGGGGCTCAGAACCATGACACTGAGCAGAAGATGAAGAGGGGCGGAGGGGGATGACGTTTTCCCACCCATCGCACCAACATGATCGAACTGTTACGTGTGATGAGTGGACCAAATGTTAACAAACACACTTGGTTGTTGATACACATGCTGCCAGACCAATACAAATAGGTGTGAATACATAACAAAATGAATTATGTAAGTTGTGCCTTGAAAGTCACGAAAGTCACCAATTTAAAATGTTTAAACTTGAATGATAATATATGAAACAACATTACACTTGCAAGCACACAACAAAAACATTTATATACAATGTCTATGCTATGCTTGGCCTTGGTGGACTGAAGGCCACCTCGAACATCACATGCAGACTCTTAAGTGGTAGTTGCATGCAGTTGCATGAGCAATAAAACATGCGAGAAACTTTACAATCAGTTCGTGGATTGCTGTGGCTATGCAACAAATTAAGAAATGTAATCGTTTACGTGGGTTTTGGCTGTGTTTGTTTACTGCCATTTTTCCTTTGCCATTGCATAATGTCACTTGTGCAAGTTGCACATGCTTTGCCCAAGAACAACGAACTAGTTTTACCATTCTGGTAATGTCTTCTGTTGTCACTGGTGTTGTACAAGACACATTTAGTGCACACTTTGTGGGTGATGGGGTCAGTGGTATTTCACAGGTGAGCATTTGGTTCGAGGTGACCGACCATGTGGGAATGTCTTGCATGGTTACACTGACACAACATGAGTATTCTGCATTACTATATCTCCATTGGCCTTGCAGGCTGTACGTGGCCTGTTACGGCACACACTGTGCCAATGGTACCTCATTATAGTGCTGTACCAGCAGGGAGGAGGCGGGCATGACATTTGCACCGGCATCCTGTAATCCTCTGTGATGTTGTGCACTATGGCTTGAGTTGGTTCACTGTTGCTCTCAAGTGTGCACTGTCTTGGTGCTGAATGCAGATGTCGATTGGGCTGGCAAGCCATGTGTTGCGATGTTTACTGCCATCGAAGTGGGTGGGATGGACAGTTGTGGCACTCTGAGCCATGACAATTGACTTCCTTCATTTGACAGGTGTGATGTAGCTGCCAACTCTCGTACCATTGCTGATGGCTTGTTATTGGTTGACATGAATTCAAGTTCATTTTCCAAAACTGTTTTGGCAATGTTCTCACATTTTACCTGTTGTATAACTTCACGGTTGTTCATGGCACTGTTGTTGTTTGTGCTGGACTTACGAGTACATTAGCAAAACTTGGTGCCAACCTCATACCGGTCTACCTCATCATGTGGTGTAGGTTGCAGGCACTTCAAACACGAGAGAGCATTGGCTCTCGATCGTGTCTGGTCAGTCATGGTGTTAATAAACAAAACCCTTATGCACATGGGAGACCAAATCATGGCAGAATGGCATGGCAGATTATGCATCGCAGCTGTCCCCATGCGGTGCAGTCCAAAAGGTCAACGACCAGCGTATGCACAGCTGACTCACAGTGCGGCACAGAAGGTCAGCTGGTCGCCCGAATGTGAAGAATGTGGGGGAGAGAGAGGAACTCCCCCTTCTTGTTTCTCCCAGTTGCTGTGCGGCACGGCGCAGCATTGTGGGAGGAGGTTGACACATGGCGACTCACCTTTTTTCCTTTGTTCTTCTCCACAGCACCAAGGCATCGTGCTCTGGCATCACACTGCTGCCTAAAGATGGCTGAATTTCTTGCTTGTTCACATCCGTTACCACAATGGTCATGCTTGATATTTTGGCATAATTTTTAAGTCTGCCACAGGTGTACTTTTCCAGCATCTTGGAGGCATCCAGAAACTGTGTGGCACTCTCATTGACAATCTGGCCTTCTACCCTGTCCTCTCATTGTGAGTATC
This sequence comes from Dryococelus australis, assembly GCA_029891345.1. Classification (NCBI taxonomy): domain Eukaryota; kingdom Metazoa; phylum Arthropoda; class Insecta; order Phasmatodea; family Phasmatidae; genus Dryococelus; species Dryococelus australis. The sequence goes on from CM057009.1 coordinate 245,044,634, forward strand.
ATAGTGAGGATTACCTAAAAAATTTCTTTGGGAATTTTCACAGAAAAATTTTGGGGAAATTGTTGACAGGGTTTCCTGGAATTTGACAGATTCAGTTTTTCGGTATCCTAGAAACGATAGGCCACAAAGTTGGGCGACATTACCATTGGTTAAATGTACAGAAATATGATAGGAATCTGCCACATGTTCGGGCAGCCATTTTGATGTGGATGGAGATACAATTTGGGGGTGCCATGGTGCATGGTGGGTAGGGAAGTACATTTTTATGGTGATAAAAGGTTCCAGGAAAATTAGAGGAATTTTGGATAGAGTTACCCTGCCACCATGCATCACTAGCATGATGCCATACTCTGGTAGAGAATTCTCTTGTAGTCTCATGATCATTTGTTTGATGACCAAGTCAGTTGCATTCCTGATGTGGTAGTACTCCTCATTGATCAATACGTACTGATGATGATAATTAAGTGGTTTGAGTGCTACACTATGGCCTATTTGGGCTAACCACACACTCATAATTACCCTTGAAAACAGTACGACGAATTGAATATAAAGAACAGCAAAAACACTTAGTACAATAAATGAAGGTTACAATTTAAAGTCCATAAACAGATCTGAAATAATAGACATTGTTACTTGGACATAACATTTATTTAGTCTACACATTTACAGGTCTCCCCAGGAGACAACTTAACACACACACTGGGTTTAAGCCTACTGGTAATATGACACTAAATAACAGCATGTGTCCAACAATAATTACTGTGAAGTTAAAGCTTCCCCAGGCGATGCAAGCACAGGCATTTGGGTCACTGACAAAGTGATGCAAGCAAAAGTGAAAAGATGTATGGGCGTAAAAGGCAGGGCAAAAATAAAAACCAAGAAAGGTGGGATATTGCCATTAATTATCCAGTAATAACCGCTGTCAGATCACTCTTCAGGAGAGCTTCAGCAATCAGTGGAAAAGTTAAACCAAGTGGTAAAGGAATGTATCTGAAACCATATAAAGTCTGACAAGGATGAAAAACTCCAAACATGAAAAAAATACAGAAAGTACTAAATAGTCTTCCAAAATATACACTAACAAACGAAGACATTAATGTGTTTGTTAAGTAACTGGATATTCCCTATTTTGGAGGTGTGTATATGAGAGACAATTTACCAAAGAAACCAAACCTTTGTGACCATATGATTGTTAATTTAGATTCGAAAATAAAATAAAGGAAAACATTGGGTTGCATTAATTAACAATGCAAATCAATCATTGTATTATGGCAGTTTTGGCGATTTACATCCTCCACTTGAAAAACATTTTTATTTAAAAACCATGCAATAAATATACAATTACAAAAGAGAACAATTTACCAAATACAAACAATTGTGAACATTTATGTTCACATTTTTTGACTATAAATATGATATATAATAAAGTGCAATTGTAAAACTGTTAGTAATATGTCAATTACACTGATCTTAAGTGGAAACTAATCGCAATTGCATTCATTATATATTTCCCAGCTTTGGAGGCCAGAGTGGGAGGCTAGTTCGCATTATTTCAAAATCTTTTCTGCATCGGACATGTCCAGTGTAAGTGCATTCACGAGCTGTTTAAATGGCGATGAGGCTGTCTTACTGCGGGTGTTCATATGAAAATGGCGATCTGTGTGTCGTGCACTGAGTACTTATAATAAATTTCTAAAACCACAAGCAGTCTACAGATTGCTTCTCAAAATTACAATCTAAAGCTCTATGCATTAGGAGACTTTTAAGAAAAACTACTGAGTCGAAGATCAGCTCTATTGAAACAAGCATTAAGGATCTAAAAAGAAAGCAGATTACACTACACTATTAAACTGGGTGCAGGCGTGGCTCTACGTGTCGCTGGCTGTGTGGGTATTCCAAGATATGCAATGCCTGTCTACGCAAGTGCTGACTTGTGCTCCAGATTGTCCTGTGGTCGTGGCTGTAGATTTTAAATTTACCCTTTGGCTAGTGTTGAAACTTCGCAACTGCCTATGGTGCTAACATTACAATAAACACAAGAATAAAATTGTATAATTTCCGATAAAATATTAACTGCTGGCATAAAACAGGAAGGATACAAACTGTGCCTCCACCACTGTAATGTTTTTACTGGGATGACTACTGTTACTCTTTACTAAGTGTATATAACACTATAACATGAACCAATAGTGACTGACGCTAATCCTCTTAACGTTACTGTACTCTTGGAGAATAACTCAAAATAGTACATTGACGCAAGACAATTACAAAAACTACTAATTCTTGAATTTCTCATACAAAATAATCTCAATAAATTAAAGAACAATACTGAATAATTACTATATTTGAAATATCTTAAACAATTCTAAATAATTACTAGAGCTTAAATATCTTAACAAATAATAATGAATAAATCTCGACTCTTCCAAGTTAGAATTACGGTATCGAATATTAAGGCTCTTAATAGGGGACCTCTAGAGTTCGCTGGGCAAAGGGATCGTTTCCAGATCTATCCTGCACCCAGAACCAAATATCTCCTTACCACTGATATTAGCGACACCGGACCAGAGCGCGTCCACCTCATGATATCGTGTTATGGTGATTGGCTAACCTGATCACATCTCTCCAAGACGTCAGTATCTCGGTTCGTTCTGCAGTGTTGCCCTCAAGTAGCTCACGCCGACCTCCGGCATCGATGTGTCCTCGAAGTGGTTCCATTCCGACAGAGTGGGTCAAAGGACAGGGATGTCGCAATGCACCAGCGGCCTTTTATACCTTATGGCTGGTTGGTATACAAGGATGCCTTCTGCCACACTCGCTGCTCCCTAGTTCTCCTCACTGCACATGCACCAGGACAGCGTCCTGTCAGCTGTGTGCGGGAACAAGCCCCATGCCGTCATCAACAGTTATTTCACACCATAAATGAACTTGTGAGGATAAGACTCATAATATTATAAATGAAACACTATTTTATTAACAGATTCATTCAAGTATTCCCAAAAATGCATGTGGCACGAACTAACAGATTAGAGAGACACATAGGCAAATACAACTGTGTCCCCACAAAATGAAAATACGTTACCAAGCACATGTTTCTACAATATCAAAAGATAAAAAACTGCATAATGGTTTATTGTTTATCTATGCGAAGTCCAAGTAGTAAGTATCATATTTAAATATGGAACAATTTTTTTCTAATGTCGAAGTTAAAAGACTGTATAAGCTGCTCTACTGGTATCATCGGTAAAGACTTTTTTTTCATATTCGAGTTGACAGGGTCTGCGGTTTTGTGTTGAGTAATACTTGGGAAGCTAAGGACTGATCTCGAGTACCTGGAGATCGCGAAAAAGGGAGGGATGGTCTGTCAAGCATGTTCTTCATGCAAGGAATGGTGGGTGTGATGATACAGAAGGGGGGAGGGGGAGATTACCGGTACTTTAACCGAAACCTTGGAATGGCTGCTGGGGGTAGGGGAGCGGGTGGTTTTGCTAGCTGTTGTCATATTCGTGTTTTTATTCTTGAGTCTTTATTGATTCACAAAGAAAAAACACTAGTATAATTCACTGTTTTTTTAGTTTGTGTAATGTAATTTTAATAAACTCTTTATATGCATAAAATTTCATAGTTTCACATGTCAGAAATTCATTATTTCAATCACATGTACACAGTATACTTACAATAATGCATACTGGAATAAAAGGAAACCTAAAGAACTGCTGTTCTTAATTTAAAACCCCTGCCCATTGAAAGATAAAGAAACAAACATTTCAAATGGTATTACTGAATACAGGTATTGAAATGTTTATATTCCTATGTAGTAATAGTGTTTATTGATATACTAAAACTGTTTATAAAAATAAGGACCAAAATAGTAATGTGATGTACAAACTAGAAATGATAATATCACAATGCTGTGTTGACACACACAAAAATAACAAATTAAGATTTAAACGATTCATAACTCATGCATATGCAATGTCATTTAGAAGTTGGAAGTATTATATATAAAATATACATAATACATATGTGTGTCACATTATATATATAGTGTGCACATGTGCATATTAAAATAATAGGCTGACAACAATTTTGAAAACTGAAACAGTTAAAAATATTAATTTATAGTGGTTCACTACAGCAAGTTCAGTATTTTTATTTTTATGAATATTTATCTGTCATAAATGTTTTGGACTTTATCATGTTTTATTCCTTTACTTTCAGTGAGTAATAATTTTCAGCCCCTAAAATGTTTCAGTAAAGTTACAATTACACAATAATTATTTTGTAATCTACCCATCCATTTTATTTTATTAAGTTCCGCGCCATATTTCGATAGTATTCTGAGATATCGTAATTACTAACTTAAATATTTTAAAGATTTATTTTTATAATGTTTTACAATGTTTTGGTTTTCCAGTATAAATTTTTTAATTTTTTGAAGTGTATGGTAATTATTTCTTTCCTTTATTACTTTACTGGAATTTACTATTTTTGCTATTTTATTAGTTGCTTTTACCGTAAGTAGTTCTCCATGTTAGGATAGTTCGTTAGATAGTTGTCGGAAACCATTGTCTTCTAGGAGGGACCTTTAAACAAGCAGTATACCTAAATTTCGCTGGGGTTTTATCCTTAAAATCCCCAGCGCAATCGTAAGTTTAGGATGTAGATATGGTCTCAGAGATTAAAGTAGAGGTTTTGGATCCAGCCAGGAAATATGAGGGCTGAGTTTCAAAATAGGGATAAATAATATTTTTGAGTGCAACTTGCTAAACGCCGGCGCCATTATGAAGGTGTGAGACTAGTAATTAATACAGGTAACTCCAGTTCTTTACCAAAGATTGAGGCCCACATCCTGGTCAACTGGTGTCATCTTTTGGTACACTGAGGTGCAAAGTTCAATGATCATGAATTTTAAAGAATTACTCAATCATGAATATTTTAATTATGATGGTAAACCAGTGGTCCACGCTCGCAAAACTGAGTTACTGTCGGAGCATCTTATTTCAGAACCATGAGAAATTCAAAAACATTTTCATTTCCAATAATAATTAATGTGAGTTTTTAAATAATAAAGAAGTAGAACTTTTTCTTAATTTGAGAAGTGAAAATTCTTAACCTACCCTTCTTAGTTTCGTGGAGCTCTAGAACTGTTTACATACTTAAGGTGAAAAGTCATAGTTTTGCACCATCTTGGGAAATTAATTTCAACTGCCAACACATTAAAAAAAATGGTATATATGACTGCTTAGTTTTGTAAATTAAACTTTTTTTTTCTAATGGTGCTGATATAATTTTTCTGCAACTGAAATTTGTTAATAAAATTTTATCTTTAAATTTTAAAAACTATCTTATACTCACTTATGATATAGTAGCTATGTAATTCATATTTTTCACAAATGATATCCTAAAAATTCTGAAAATAACTGTGCATTGTAATTTGAAACCTGACATCTGTATTTCTTGTTATTTAGTTTTAAAATATTGCTAAAGTCGTGTTTTTGGTAGCTGCGAATATGCAACCGACTGATACTCGGGCTAGTTCAGCCTTGCACCAGTAGGTGTCAGGCACAGCACCCGAAGAAGAGTTCGTAATAGGGCCGCAAGATTCCATTACTGCTGTGGCGTAATTATGGCGGGAATTCGTATTTTCGTAACATGTGTGACGTAGATACAGTTTAGTGACGAGAAAAAGATGAAGTTTAGCTGGAAGTGGAAAAATCTAATCTACGTAAACTTTGGCACACAAACTATCTGCCAATGACGAAAGTAAAAAGAACGTACAGCATCTTGGAATTTAATAATTTACCAGTTAATAATGTGAACTTTGCGCATCCAAAGTATATGATTTATTAATGGGTACTATATTGGTATCATAAACCATAATTTTTGTGCTATTACGAAGCCTGGGAAACACTGTTTCAGAAATAATTCTTTGTAGATACCAATATATAAAAGTTTTATTGTAAACGGAACAATTTTACCAAAAAAAACACAAGTAATTCTACAAAGCGTTCTTTTGGTATCATGATTTCCAAGAATTTTCTTCGTAAAGCATAGACAAAAATTTTTAAAGTGTAACGTACATTTTCACATATTCTTTAAGTATTAATGTGCTATGCATTCTACGAAGCTAATCAAATTTTATTACAACCAATTGCCTTCTCCATTAAACATAAAAAACCAAAGCACAAATAAAAAAAATCTTAGACAATTACTTGAGGTGCAAAAGAGTTGTGTCTAGTTTTAGAATTATATTTCATGTGTACAAGGGTATATTATTACAGATTTATCAGAAATCTTGCCAGCATATTGAACATTCAGAAAAATGTTAATTCATTCGGCGGGTTAAATTCCTATAGACACCTTTCAGAAGGGAACTCTGGCTAATAAGATCAAATTTCTGTTTGCCTCTCATCCTCCCATAGACCCCTCTCCGCCTCCAACCCCGGCAATAAAAAAACTTCCGAATTCGTGCACCCAATTTCACAAACCTTTGTACACTTATAGTACATAGTAAGGACAGTTGGCTCGTTCACCGAATTTTACTAATCTTGGTACGCTTATGGTGCTTAATAAAGACAGTCGACTCGTTGCAGTAGAAGTTTTCAAAATAGCGGCCATTTAGGTTAATTAATAATCCGATGTCACATCTCAGAAACAAATAAACCGATTTAAGCCAAATATTGTTTTGTGAAATTGACAGAACCTAATATACACTTTGCATTCAGAAATGTAATGTGTATCATTATTTGTCCACCTTTCTGAAAGATACTATCACATTGAAAAAGTTAGCTTTCGCATCATATGGTGAAAACTATAGCACACTTCACTGGTTTCTGCAAAATTTGGATTATAAGTAGGCCTAATTATGTAAACTTCGAATCAAATTGGCGAGGTACTTGTGATCAAAATGGGTTTCTTATATAAATATTTTAGTCTTGTTTGCTCTGTCTACCAAACCATTTAAACCAAAATTGTCGTGTTGAAAGTATTTATTATAAGAAGTAAATGTGATTATACGAAGCCTTTTTGACTATCATATTGTAAGATAGTGTAACCTGAATAAAAGTATATTTTAGATCAGATCTCAAAGGGTAATGAAAAAATTTCCACCAAATTTAGCATAGAAATCTATCAATAGTAGGAGACCTTACTTTGTTTATTTGTAACAGAGGACACCCTTACTTTTTTGAAATGACACCGAAATGGTAAACTAATTTCAACATGAGTCGGCAAAACTTCATGGTAGTATTAAACGTTGAAATATTTAACTACTTTTGCCCCCATTTCGTGAGGACTGGCTGAGTAAACGATGTGAAAGGATATAAATAAATACTTATATATATATATATATATATATATATATATATACACCACACACACACACACACACACACATAGAAAGCTATTCAACTACTGATCTCTTTTAAATTAGACATACAAGCATTACTACTCTAGGTCACTCAAACTTACATTAGTTTATTAGATAAAGTATTTAGATTTTAAATCGCAGCTAATCTTGCATATAAATTATACTATTACAGGCTATCCAAAAGAAACAAATGATTTTTAAATATTTATGGTAAATACTTTAATATAAAGGATTCATTATTCCTCATCTTACATGCTCTCTCTCTCTTTCTCTCTCTCTCTCTCTCTCTCTCTCTCTCTCTCTCTCTCTCTAACTCATTATACTCTGGCAATAACTAATCATTATTTATACTGAATACACTCATTAAAAAAAAAACTGTCATGAAATGTAAAGTACAATTCTCCCTGAATATAATAAATAAAATTTTTTCAACCTTTGTGCAAAAGCTTGCAAACACCAAAAATTACTCAACACTGAGATACCTAGACTGATAGATGGTATTTAATAAAACAATTACTACAGATTTTTAACTGCTGATTGGGGAAATCGCAGACACAAAAGTTCTAAAATGTTTATACCACAAAAAAAAAAAAAAACTAAACTGAGAAACTTCAGATGGGTTGATCTCAAATTACCAGAATTACCAGAGAAAAACAACGGGCCCATGGCAAGCTCTAACTCATTCCGAGTCAAAAATTTACCTCCAAGCTTAGCGTGAGTACGAAACCAAGTATGTAGTATGAAGGTGATGCGAACTACGTGGCAATTACTACGACCCCAGTAAAATCGTATTTTTTAATTTTAGTGCCTGACTTGGAAAAGGCTATGTTAGCACTTTTTGTGACTATGCAACTGTCAAATTTTTGGGAGGATTGGGGTTGCGAGAATAATTTTAGTTGTATATAGTCAGACCACTCATACTACGGTGAACCAGATTCCATTCCCTTCTGCCGATTTTCCATGTCTACCTCTCTCCACCATCATTGGTGCTTATGGCCTCTACCTCATTCAGTCGACTTTATTTTACATGGTTTAATCTACATTAAAACCATTACTCCAGCATAACAAGACATGTTTATTTCTAAACACTATTACACAAACAATGTGACACGTGCCGCATTCCCCTCTAAGACCATTTGCCCATCGCTCAGCACTCCAGCAGAGCAGCATTCATCTACACTTTACTCGTGCCACCGGTGTGTGTGTGCATGTGACATCATGCAGGCAGTTCAGCATAAAGTAAGTGGTAACAAGCCTTTCAGTGCAGCGCCTGGCCACAGAGGCCATAAGCAGCATTGTGCAGAGGGATAGGAACCCACCAAATCTATTTTGATAACTTAGGGCAATTCAAGGCTTTAAGGCTAATGCTAATTGACGTTTAGTCAGTATATTGTATTAAATAACCAAATTGCTGTAGTCACGTTTCTTTGCATATTATAAGCTTGTCAAAATAGCGAAAACAAATAAGTGGCTGGAGAAGATGGGAAACACTTTGCTTGATGGAAGCGCTACACATACATCAGTTCAAGAAAATGAGAGCTGTGAAGAACTGCATGTCACAGTAATTCAACTTCCTGAGACTGCGTCAACATAAACGATGCCTGGGGACAGCATATAAAACACACTGGTAAACACACCAATCAACCTCGATACAGCAGGTGAAATAGACTGTCACAAGTATGTATCTACACCCATATAACAAACAAGTTTAGCAAAAAAAATCATGATCTTTGTATTGTTAATGAATAATAAATAAGGTTATTGTTTTATTTATACATACGCTACTTGTATGGTAGGCTACTTGTTACTGAAAAAGTAATAACATTAAGATACCTATTAGGAACGAAGACCTACCCCCGCTGATCATTGAATACGAGCCGCCATTGCCGCAAACAGACCCAGGACTTAAAATGTTGACTGGCCGGATGTTAGTCATTCGTCACTTCTTGGTGCAATGCCGTCTTCTTGAAAGGCACAGATAAATTGTATTTTGCAAAAGCTTGCATAATTTCTACAGTTCTCTTTTTAAATGCAACAAAATTAGTGGGAATTAGATAGCAGTGTCTCTTCATTTAAAAATAAAGTGCCGTAAATAGAATGTTTAAATAATGTTAAAAATACGGATGCTGCAGTACCTGGAACAGTATCTCATTATGAACATAACTTAGTAATTCGAAGCGACGAAGATGTCAAATTTTTAAAAAGAGAACTGTCAAAATTTGGTATAAAAACAGCACGCGATACTTTGTTACCATCCATACCGGTTTTTAAGGTTAGTACCAATGATTCCTTTAACCTGTCATGTAAAAGACATATTGCTAAACCAGGAAGGCGCTTGTTAACATTTTGTGATGTTTAGGCTGTGGTACATATTGCAAATGTCAAGTTAGATAAGCGGAAGTATACCTAGAATACCCATTTGTTCCTTGTCAGTGATGTACACTTTGTTGTTTTTAATGAATAGTAATACCACTGAGCCTTAATGAAATTGAGTTTTTTATTACGACATCATGATAAGACCTGTCTAGTCGCTATAGCAGAGAAATTCCTGGTAATGATTAATGCATATGAGCATGTCTTGTGTGGCTATGCAACACACAGACACAATTTGTATGTGGTATGTATTATTCACATCTTGGTGTATCGCCTAACAACCATTCACTCACTGCTGTTATACTTACATCATTGGATGACTAAGTAAGTTATAGACATGTCATACCGATACTTAGAGTTGCAGCATTTAGCCCAAAATATTCATCGAGAAGATTTTTAACCTACATAGAGTATTTTAGATAGTTCCAGTACTACAACCATAGATAAATCAAATTGGAATCTTCTTAATGTTAAGAGCTGATTAATTGAAATCCTGGTCAGACCTAGAATGTTCATTATTTTGTTACCTACATTTGTTTCTAACCGATATCATAAACAGTTACTTAATAAACAATAATTTAATAATTTATTCGGTACAAAGTTAAAATGTTTACAGTGTCCAGTTCATTGCTCAGGGTCTTTTAGACTAAAATGCATTAAAAAAATGGTCTTCTTATGGACTTCCAAATTGAATGCAGTCACTGTCACAGCGAAAAAAGATTTCAGTCCGAGCCAACTGAATGCCTGCCAGTAGGAAGACCAAGAAAATTTTCACCAAACACTAATCCGAATGCAAATTACAAAATAGTTTGAAGCTTTTTCCCTGTCGGTCTAGGTTAAGGTCCTCTACATGAGTTGTCTCTTGTTAATGTATAACCAATGAGGCCAGGCTGTTTTGCTTACCACGAGAATAAAATTGGAGATTGTTGGAAATAAATGTTACAAAAAGAGATGGAAGAAGCTGCACTGGAAGAAGTTCCCATGGCGAAAGATGGTGACGAGTGTGTATGGCTGGGAATATGGAATATGCTTGGACCATTGGTATTTTGTATGGAAGTTGGAGCCATATATCCTATGGTCATATATATTCTGCAAAGTCTGGGTGCACTGTAATAATTGAATTCCACGCCAAGAAATTGTTATTCCTTGGTGTGAGAAACAAGTATTGTACCACATGCATTCGGAGCGAACAGATGAACAAGGAACCCGCACCTCACTCGTGCTTCCAGAATTGGACAGATTTTTCCATGCAATGGAGGCAAACGTAGTGGAAGGCTTCCGGTTTTGTGAATCTAAGTACAAACTCCAATTTAAGAAGTTTGTTGGTGATGGGGATGTAGTGTTCATGCAGCCATAATTGCAAATGTTTCGTATTGAAGATATGTTGAGAAAATTTAATGCACTAACCATGTAGTAAAGAATGTAGAAAAGAATCTTCATTACATGGCCAAGGGTGTCAGTGCATGGCATCTCAGCCAGTCGAAAATTAAATCCTAAAGCTGCTGTGTAAGAGGTTGTATCAGTAACTGTGGGGGCGATGCAGTGAAACTCAAAGCATCACATTTAATGTGCCCAACCATGTTTCTGGCAGCCATTGCCTCGTGCACTGCTTGTGAGAATCAACCAAACCATTGACCGGATGAGGACAAAGTCACTTGTGCTTGTCATGGATCTCACAACCAATCAAACTAAAATGTACATATCATTAGAAGCGAGGCTGGGTGGTTGTAAACATTTCAATCGCTTACAACAGGGTTTTTACAGCCGTAGGACCACTGCTGCGGGTTTATCTTTCCAGCTTCGCTACAAATGGTATGGACAGACTATGAAGGTGATTACAGGTCACAGCCCTGGAGTAACTGTGAAGCTCTTGATGGCAAAAAGACAGACACAGCAAGCGAACTGTAGTCGAAGACTGGACATGAATCGTCGAGTATCCCGAGCATCAGAGTCATCTAAGCCAAAAGCTAATTACTGTTATGGTCCTCATGCAGCTCAGCCTACAGTTTCTTGTCAGGAATTAGAAACTCTGACTGAATCTGTGATGAGTAGCATAGAACTAACAGCACAAGAGATAAATAAACTGGAATTGCAGACACGAGATCAAGGCAGCAAAGAATTATGGATGAAAGAGAGGAGGAAACGAATCCCTGCTTCCTTTTTCAGTCGTATCTATAAAATGAGGGGAGACACTTCTTGCAAAGAGACAGTGGAAGCAATTGTTTATAGTCATGTATTGAGAACGGTGCCACAATATATGGTCTTGCAAACGAACGCGTAGCTGTAGGTTTGTACAAAGAAAGGACACACCATCATTCAGCGATGTTTTTTTTGTCGATTTCCAGCATTGCTTTCTTGCTGCTTCACCTGCTGGCTTTGTTGACAACGATGGTGTAGTAGAGGTAAATTGTCCATTTTCTTCAAAAGAACTTAGTCCAGTCGATGCGGCAGCGCAGCTGAAAACTTTCTTTTGCAGAGTTGTCGATGGCGAACTTAGCTTAAATCGTTCTCACAATTATTTTATCAATTTCAAGGGCAACTACACATTACAAAAAGGAACTGGTGTGACTTAATTGTGTGAACACCGAAAGGAATTTCAGTAGAAAAAATTGTGAAAGATGATCGTTTCTGGCTTAAGAAAGTGGAGTCAAAATTGGTGCGCATTTTCAAAGACTGCTTGTTGCCGGAGCTCGCTGATCCTTGTCGTCCCAGGGGGGCAATCTATTTGCGAGCCGCAATATATTGTTCAAGCACAAGAAACACAACATTCGTGACACTGAGTGAATGTTGACTGAAATATGAGAGAGTGTTTCTACTTTCCCCTTGGTCGCTGCAGCTGAAAATTCGGCCACTTCGTGGTGTGTTATTTAACTATAAGGCAGTAAAATTCGTAAAATATCTATGTATGACAGTAGTGACGACTGGGTAAAGTGTTGTACCAGATAGCATGAACAAAGGTAGTTCCTGCCATTTAGTACAAAATTAATGAACCAAAATAAAATTGTAATAAAAACAACTTATTTTAAAATTGCTTGTAACTACTGATAATATGATAATATGTTGAGAACACATTATTTCTGATATGCAATATTTATAGAACTGTATAACTTAGCTACGATTATGAGCAAGTGGTCGTCGAACCAATGTACCTAATTGCTTCCACTTCCTTTTGAATCAATTTGTTTATATGTTATGTAATTTCGAGATTTCAAGAGCTCATGATATATCGTACCATTGACTGTGTGCATATGCGTACATATGTGTTGATGGCATGCAGTGCCGTGAGGTGTAGTTCGTGGATGGTGGTCCAGGAGTAAGAATAAAATTTGGAAATTTAACATTTGAGGAGTGGATCCGTCTGGGATTAGGTTAATTGAGTGAGGTATTTTACCTGGGGCGACAGGCACTACCAGACCGAGTGCCATGAAGTGGTAGAGCAGACTCTTGTCATTGTGTCGGGTCTTCGACGACCAAAGGCAGCTATCCTTCCAGGCTGCTACACTCCTCTGATGAATCTTGATGAACGGTATGTGTATTACATGGTGGTTTATTAAGGGCATCCACACCCCTATGCTACATTACACACTGAAAAACTTGCAAACAGATATGAAAGTTCTACACACGTGCAATTTTGGGGGAAATTCTAAGGGCCTGTACAGTGAAGCGCCTTGCGCCTTACCTGAATAAAACACTCTGTTCACGAAGTGATATTTATTAGGTATTGATTAAACATGTGTCGAAGGCAAAACTTTACAAAATATATAAGCCAGACAAGTACCGGTCGGCAGTGGTAACACTGTGCAAAAATGGCGCGAAGCCAGTGAGTAATTATGCTTCTCCAGGTGATGCAAGAACAGGAGAAGTGAGAGGCGGAGTCCTGGGCAGCTAACGAAAAAAGTTGTGAAGAAAATTAAGCTATTGCAGTGGAAAATGATAGGCACTAATGGTACATCCTGCCCAGGTGCAGAACCTAACGGTACGCGACCGACCTCTCTGAACTCTCGGAGACTACTAATTATCCAACATAGTACACTCGCTGGGGTTGCCGCCGGAGTGCACCACGTTGGACTACTTCGTTGCACCTTACACGACAAAAAAGATTCTAACGTAACACACCTTTGCAATAACTTCCGTAAAAATGTATGAAAAATCAACAAACATAACACTTTGCAAAAATATGTGTGGTGATGTGGGGGTGATAACAGGTGAATGAAAATATTGACAAAAAAAATTCAAAGCTTTTGAAAAATGACTTTAGGGCTTCTGAGAGTTTATTACTAGTGTCCTACCTTCCACTCGTAATAGTTTGTCACTATTACAGCCATTTCAAAATAATATGTGGATATAATAACTGTGGTACTATTTCCTGTATTAGTGAGCCAAGTCCTCGTGCTCGCATGGCCACTGTCCTCCCATTTGTTGCAGTATACCTGAAACAGACACTTGCACTGCACTACAGTGAACTTTCATGCTCACATGTTGTGTAGTCTGCCAACGCGCTACTGCACATGGTAGAGTGTGTCTCCTAATTGCAGCTAGTTCTAAGGACCGGGAGCTCGTCTCACATCAGTGTGTATGTTGTTTCTTGATTGTAGAAAACATTCTTTATGATAATTTTTTTTCTTGAGTGAAGCAAAATTGCACTTGCTTTGTTTTTTTCATTTCAATTACATAAAATATGTGATCAGAGATTGGCAATAACAAAACTGAAATAATGTTTAAATGAAGCTAATGTTTATACCTCGTGTGCATTTATAATTTTTTAAGCATGTTAATGGGATTGTGGTGGCTGAGCGGTTAGACTGCTAGCCTACCCACCAAGGCGATCTGGGTTAATCCCTGGTCGGATCAATCCCGGATTTTCGGAAGTGGAAATCGTGCCAAATGATGATGCTGGCATATTGGTTTTCTTATATTTATGTCAGGAATAACCTGCTGGGGTTTGTCAGGGATCTTCCATTTCCTCTGGCTTTGCATTCTGGCTCTGCTCCATTATCACCGCATTTCACCCTTATAGACTTTCAAGACCTCGATGTTAGTCTTTCAACTCAAGCTTAAAACTGTACCGATAATATCCAATTACTGAGTAGAAAGCTATTATTTAGTAGGTAATATTAATTTTCCAAGTAATTTAGTTAACAATTAATTTCGCTGTAAAGTGTTAATGACTGCCAGCTTATGTAGGCAAACATTTGTGTTTACATTGGAAAAATCTTTCAGATTTCTTAAATTCCAAAGTTGATATGTATAAGTTTACGAGTGATTTAATTAAGTATGTTATTAGAATCAAGTGTACTGTGCCAAAATAACTATTTCCTGTTGATTAGCCTATGTTACGTATACTGCTATATGTGTTCATTTTATGTCATATATAAGGGTTACTTTTTTTTTCAACCTCCAATGGGGAATAAAATGAAAAGGGAAATTAATTGGAAAATGGTTTTACTATCAAATGTGATATACATCTACAAGTGAATTTTCAACATGATCACCATACCGATTGACGCACTTGTCGTACCGGTGCACAAGCTTCCCAATACCCTCTGCAAAGAATGTTGTCTCCTGCCTGTTGAGCCATGTCGTCACTGTGTCCTGCAGTTTGTCATTGGTGTTGACGCACCGTCCTCCCAGCCACTTTTTTAACGCCGGGAAAATGTGGAAGTCACTCTGTGCCAGGTCTGGGCTGTAAGGCATTTGATGATGAAATACTTCCCATCGAAAACTTGCAAGAAGTTGTTGGGTCACCACAGAACTACGCGGTCAGACATTGTCATGAAGCTAGACAACACCCGAAGTCAGCATTTCTCTCTGTTTGTTGCGAATCGATTGTCGTAGCCTTCGTAATGTCGCCCAGAATGCAGCGGCATTGATGGTGGTCCCCGACTCTATGAAAACAATCAGTAGCACACCTTGGTGATCCTAGAACACTGTAGTCATCCGTTTCTTGTTGCTGAATGTCCGTTTCAACTTTTTCGGCTTGTTTCGGAAATGGGTGTGCAACCACAGTTGTGACTGCAGTTTCGTTTCTTCATTGTCGAAATGAATCCATGTTTTATCATCTGTGATAATTTGATCCAAAAAGAGGTCTCCATTGTCCGCATAACGAACCAGAAATGTCAAGACCGATGCCATTCGCCGCTCCTTGATGATGTCTGTCAACATCTTGGGTACAAATCGTGCACAAAGTTTGCTGTATTCGAGCTTGTCTGTAACAATTGTGTACAGGGCTGACCATGAAACGTCTGGAAATTCTTCAGACACTTCCGAAATTGTGAAGCGATGTATCTCACGAACAACCATATCCACATGCTACACGAGTTCATCAGTCGACGATGACTTCCGTCCCTGACCACCTTTGTCATGAGCATATGTTCGTCCTTCACGGAATTTTCGGCACCACTCTCACACCACGCCATCACTCATAAAGTTTTCACTGTACATAACACTCATTCTGCGATGGATTTAAGCTGCATTTAGCCCCTCTGCCTGTAAAAATCGAATAACTTCACACAGCTCATTCTTGGAGGCAGAGTTTATAGTCACAGACATGTTGACATGCCCATAACGACGCCTCAACTGATGCATTGGCTTTGCCATGGAATGTGGCAGTGGGAGGGGTGTTTACAATAGTGCTGCATTACTGTCCGCTTGCTATCGCTTCATGGGTAACCTAGTGGCGCCGTCACAACAGTGGAATGCCACAAATTCCCCAAAAAAACCGAAAAAGTTTAAACGGACATTCAGCAACAAGAAACAGATGGCTACAATGTTCTGGGATTGCCAAGGTGTGCTATTGATCGATTTCATGGAGCCAGGGACCATCATCAATGACGCTGCATACTATGCGACATTACGCAGGCTACGACAATCGATTCGCAACAAACGGAGACGAATGCTGACTTCGGGTATTGTCTTGCTTCGTGGCAGTGCCCGACCACATAGTGCTGCGGTAACCCAACAATTTCTGCCAAGTTTTCGATGGAAAGTATTTGATTACCTGCCTAACAGCACAGACCTGGCACCGAGTGACTTCCGCCTTTTCCTGGCATTAAAAAAGTGGCGGTGAGGATGGTGCTTCAACACTAATGACGAACTGCAGGACACTGTGACGACATGGCTCAACAGGCAGGAGGCAACATTCTTTGCAGAGGGTATTGAGAAGCTGGTGCACTGGTACAAGTGTCTCAATCGGCATGATGATTATGTTGAAAAGTAACTTATAGATGTATATCACATTTGTTAGTAAAACCATTTTCCAATTCATCCCCGTTTCCATTTTGCGCCCTATCGGAGGTTGAAAAAAAACACTTGTATATACAACATGATTCCGAACAACACCGGCAGAATCCGGCAGGTTTTTCCTGACGAAATAATAAGACGGAAATGCCTGTACCACTCTTTCCCTTAAGAGATTATTAAAGGAGCTACATGCCCCTAAAAACCATGGTTTTAAGTGTAATTCAGTTAAAAATATCATGAACTACTCAATATTAAGCAACAAATCGGTGAATAGTGTTTTGTAGAACAGAGATCTTACACCTTTGATAATGCAGTATATAATATCACCCCTCGTCAACAAGAAAATAGGAGCTGCCAACCTGTTTTTGAATGACAAATGTGAACAGCAAGCTATTAGCTATTTGTTGACATGACTTAAGAATCAGCACATAGTAAAGTAAAATGCCACATGATATTGCAGCACACAGTTTTATGTGTGATGCCTACCTCGCAGGCCACTCACCCCTCTCTTTCGCATACGTACATTCCGAAAGGATTGCGCGTGAATGGTTTACCTAAGAGTATTCCAACAAGACGACCAATTTTGTTGGTTTAGTTGCACTGATCCTTAAGTCATCTCAACAAATCACTTACAACTTACTGCTTCACACTTTCGTGAAAGAACAGAATGGCAACCACTATTATCATGATGATGGGGGATGATATTACAAACTGCATTATTCAAATGTGTAACATCTCCATTCTACAAAACACTACTCACCAATTTGTTGCTTAATCGTGAGTAGTTTGTGATATTTTTTTACTTAATTACATTCAAAACCGTGAAATTTAGGGGCACATATATCCCATAACAATCACTTTAGGTTGAAAGTGGGTCAGACATTATCTACCAAAGTAATTGGGGACCTGTCCACAATGTTTGCTCGGTGGTTGTCAGACTGTTAGAATCTCGTAGGGCCACCTCTTGTGGCTATAAATTCAGACACCCTTTCTGGCATACTCTCTATGAGTGTTTGCAGGATATCCACAGGGATTCGTTGCCATTCATCTTGTAGCCATTCCATGAGCTGAGCAATGGATTTTGGCCGTGCCTGACGAGCCCTCACCCGACGGTCCAATTCGTCCCAAAAATGTTCTATAGGGTTGAGGTCGGGGCACTGGGCGGGCCAGTCCAATTGGCGAACATTGTTGCCGGTGTATCACTGCATAGTAGCCCTTGAAACATGGCACCTGGCATTGTCATCCTGGAAGTAACATGGGTCCATTCCGTAAAAATGCCATAATGTTGGGAGCATTTCATTATCCAGAATGTTACAATAGGCGTCTGTGTTCATGCTACCATGGACAAACACTAGCGGTCCTATGCCGAAGGCCGTGAAATGCAAGTCAACTGACATACTGAATTACCTATCTTCACGGATGCCCAATAACTTTTTGGTATATCGTGTATTTACATCACAAATTACCAGCCAGAGTTTTTAAGTGTTGTTCGGAATTACATTGCATTTTATGTTATATTATAATTATTGTAACAATACATTGCATTGATGTTCTTTATGCTTTTCAGCACTATTTTCCTTTAAAATAATATTATAACGAATTTAAATATTTTTGGGCAAATGAGACCCCAGTTTGATATGTGGAGGCAGTTTATCAAATGGAGCCGAACATAACTATTCTGTTACAGTAGCGAGCAGATTTTCAGAATTTGTACGCAACCAGGTTGCATTACTAAACAGACAATGAAGATTTTTTGTTCGATTAGTATATTATATTAGAAGTACTATATCTGCAAAATTATTTTAATCCATTTTTGATATGCAGATGTTTATCGATAGTTTATCGAAGACTCCACTAGGGCAAAGACTTTGAAGTGAGAACGAAACAGAGCTTTTTTGTGTAAACAAATTGATTTTTCAAAATGGGCATGCATCATGAAATATTGTATGCTCAAAGCACAAGGAATGTAGTGCAGCAAACTGGGTCGATTACCAGTAGGCATGTACCGAATAGGTATAAATGTATACAACTAAGCACCAACAAATATCCAAAATTCAATCTATATTTTATTGACAAGAATATTATCACAAACAGGCCCAGAAATGAGGTAGATAAAATGTCAACTTAAATATTGTGCTCCAAAATATGCAAGAATATCACAGTGAATTAAGCACTTGTATGAAGTGAACACTACCATTATAGATACTGGAATAAAAAAAATCACGTTGCACATGACGTAACACAATCTTAAACTCCATCAATCATTAAATATTGTGCCAGTTGTATTGGCACTACTTAAATTATTTTTGGTTACTATTAATTTAATAAGTCCATCATTTATTACTTCTTTACCAAATATGATTGGTTTAGTTAAAACGTGCTCCAGTTATATTTATATGATTTGTTTATGCTATTTAATATGTAAAATATTGAGAATCTATTAAAATTATTTTACTGTTGCCCTGATCTTGTTAACTTGAGGCATATTATTTGATGTAAATTAAAAATAATTTTACTATGTGATATATGTCAATGTTGTGTCCAAAACTAAAATCGAATTAATAATTTAACGAGTATTTAGTATTTGCAAGATGCAAATATAATTTAAAGTAACTTAATGAAATAATTGTTAGTTATCTCTGTTTTATACATCTTTCTAAATATTGTATTGCGTATCGATTAGTCACACCAGACTGGGGTTCTGAGCATGATCAATTTCATATATATTCCTGCTCGCGAGGTTATTGCCTCCTTGTTAAACATAACCATACAGCATGTAGTTATTCTACGAATATTTATCTACGTCTGTACTTAATTCTTTCCATCAAATTGATAATTTCACCCAACCGATAAGGGTAAGTTAAACTCTTGGTGCTTATGCATTTGTGTTATTTTTTGGTGTGGGCGAAGCCACATTATTTTTTTTCTTTGATATATCTAGTAGTGGTGCACATGTTGGAGTTACATTCTACTATGCAGTAGATCGTTGCCAACATCCCTCCTGGGATGATTTCTTCACAACTTTTCTTGGTTTCTTCTTGATTGCTGCTTCTTGGCCTAAGCAGCAGACAAAAATTTTGAATCTCTCCAGTACCAAATAAAATCTAACAATTTTGTTCGCATGCCACATGCTCCGAGATTACAGCTCTCATTAACATGAACTGTTCATAGACTGGTTGAACTAAATTTTTCTTAACATAGGCAACTAATTAACATGATTGTGTTTTTTTGGGATGATAAAACATGTAACCTACAAAATTAAGAAAAGTTGATGTGCCCATATGGCTAATGCTTGCAAACGGGTAACCGAAGGTGATCTCACTTACTGTCTTGCTGAAAATAAATTTTTTTGTTTTAAAGTAACTTGCTTTGAAAATAGAAGGCATTAGTTGTGAAATATATATCTTTCATAATATGTATAATATCGTCTGGCTTATATGCCATATATATCTTTTAAATGTATATATTTACTGAGATTTTGCCATCGCGCTTTTTTTTTACTGAAATTTTCTCCTCTTAAAATATAAGTACACTGGTTTTGTTAATATATATTTAACCATTGTTCTCTGTGGATAACAAAAGAAAATGACAACCAACAAACCATTTCATTTATAAAATAATATATTTATACAAATCAGATTTTTGTAAAGACCAGAGCACATATTTAACTTAAGATCTGCAAACACTATTACAACAGGAATCTGTATCTACCCTTCCACATGTATCAGTCTTGTGTCGTGATGAGAGTACCTATCGATGCTGGAATAAACTACATGAGGGTGTTACATAACCATATGAATAAATAATATGACATCAGACATGAGTTCCTCTAGCTTGTTTGCTATGCGTTACCTGGAGCTTTGCCCACCAACCACATGTTTAAAGTGCATCTGTCATTAAGTGCCACGTGTGTGAGTGAGATATCATTCTACTTAGTTATATATAATTTGAAGGTTAGGAATGCCACATGTATTTGTTTACCTTTTGCAGCACGCCATGTGTTCTGAATTTGGATTTTATTTTTATTTTGCCAGTATCGGAATACATTACATTTTGTGCATAGATGCACCAGTGTGCTTAAGCTGTGTTTCATAAATATTTTATAATTATTTTCAACAAGTGGTTACTATATGTATATGCTGGGTTATGGTGTGTATATGCGTATGTCATGTACTCGTGTGTTTTATTTATTATTCATTTGTGTGTACCATTCCACACCTAAGTACTGAGGCCTTCACCTCACGAATGTTGTGTTAATTTTAAGAGTGTTTTGTTTATAATTTAAGAGTGGCAATATTTACATAAACCATGATGATCTGGTAAATAATAATATTTGTTTTAATATCTTAGAGAGCCAAGTGTTTGTGCCTATTTTAATTATGTGCCACATGTCACATAAGAGTTTGAGTGTATGTTTAGGTAATAAGTTTCATATGGGAACAATCCCACAAGTCCCTCATCCACCTCAAATGTGGACATGTTTTGTAAGTTAGGTTTTGTGTGGCAACACTGCACGCCACAGGAGTGATTATTTTCCTTATATTTTTTTCAGATATGTTTTATATTTGATAAGTAATTTTCATGTCTTTCATCTCACTTGAATAACAGCAGACCATTTTATGTCATTTCAATTCATTATGAAATGCCCCAATCACAGTCACATGATCACAGTCGGGAGTTACAGCCAACCAGCGAGGGGTGGCCATAGCTTCGTGCTGCCCCAGGCCTTCATTGTTTTTATCACCGGTCACTATGTAATTCTATTTTATACAATGTAATTTCTTCGATCCTTTCTTTTCTTGTTACACGGTGCAAGTACCACACCACATTCCTAGCTAGTTTGTTCATGGCCGGTGGCGTAAATGTTCATTAATTCCGTGTTGGCCACATGCCTCTTTTCTGCTTCAGTGTCCGCCCCCTTAAATGGCGAACCTGTTATATAAGTGGCCATTCTTGGATTGTTAAAGGTAAATAAAATTATTTAAGTAAAGTACTGCATTCTTTATTTTTCTCTGGTCGTGTCATGACTACATTACCTGCAATTTAAATAAAGTACGTATTTTTAATAATGGCATGAGGAGACCTATATCCCTTCGAGAATGAGTTGGGGGGGGGGGGGAGCCCACAACCCCCATTAGACCAGGCATTACAGGATTTTGCTCATCAACTTCTGAATCATCAGTACTTCTAGTTGCGGAGGACACAGGCCTTCGACCACACGATGCTTGCATCATCGTGCTCTTCTTGAGCTGTCGCCCTCCCAGAAAAATCTACCTAAGTATTCATTGTACCTGTCCAGTACCTTTATCCCCCAATAGCCCTGCCAAGCAGCTGTTAATTGGGGCCACAACTTAGTGGCTATTTTTAGTTGGACCTCGCAATCGATACTTCAAGCCATTTTACTGTCCGCCAAATACCTCAGCATTTTTCCGTGCTCATCAAGAATATTCCTACATGCAGTATACCCTGTATTTCGTCAGTGAAAATGTCGTAGGTATTCCTATAATCCTGTTTCTGTGTACTTTCCTCATGACCACGTGTGACCATATGTTACACGATGTTAGAGTCCAACTGATACATCTAGTTCTCCAATTTCTCCTATTTAATTTCATGGTTCACACGATTTCTGGTCAGCAAAAGGACTTAGAAGGATGCTACATGACAGTAACGACACGTTGGCGCCAAAATCACCATTGGACAACAACAATGCCGGGAGAACAATCATCTTGGGCCTGCCTATGACGTCGTGGCAGCCCATGATGTCAGCCCTACTGCTATCTTGGGTCAGTCCAAGTACGAGGGGATTAAAACACCTGCCATGCCACTTCAAAACACGCCACTCTGTTCGGGCAGAGACAACCCCCTCCGTGCCTCGCCCACATAGATGTGACATCTGCGAGGTCTTGTGGCCTAGTGAAAACAAACTGACTTCTATGATGGCAACCTCCTTGTACCAACCGCATCACATAGGCGACTCGGGTCGCTTAGAATGGCAGGCTGTAAATGGGAGCCCTACACCATTTTGCAGGAAATGCTTGCATCCTGCACTATCACCAGACCTATTTTCTATAAACTTCCTGAGGGGAAACACTTGTATCTGCCACGACCCTGCCGCAGCTTCACAGCACCAGGCGGAAGTAGACCAGAACACAGAATATCGGAGAGAGTATTGGGACTTACCATCACTGGCACACCAGAGGATGTGTGTGTGCGCTGTATGAGACCACGTCAGGTCCAGGGCTTCACTAACCCTTTCCGCGTACCAGCGCTCTGCATATGAGCCAGATACAAAACCATGCAAGGACACTCACCAACTCATTTTAGGCGAACAATTGAAAAGTATGCCAACTATAGTTGGTGCGAAGGAGCTGACAATGCAACACTTATCTGCGCTCGGTGCTTCAGAGTGTAACATGTGCAGTGCATTTCGTCGCAAGAGCGTGCAACATTGAAAACAACCATGAATACCAACTATATTGACTGCGCTCGTAACACAGAAGTACCACCTTCCAATCCGCGAAGCAGTACAAACATCTAGCCCAAACTTCCTGCAGTAATTTTCACTGAAAATGTCACATGTCTGCCACAGCATACTCAGGCAGAAAACTGCACATGACATCCTGGGTTTTGTGGAGAAATCATGCAACCACCATGCACATCATGGACTCCCGGTGTACCGAAACTGTTTTTGCCACACCAGCCAGTGGTCATGTGTGTAGGGGTAATATAATTTCATACTCTGCCCACACACTCCACACCACTTCTGCAAACATCAATGGTGCTGCACAAAGACAACATAGCAATGCCTGTCACACCACAGGTTCCTGAAGTATGTCGCATTGTTGTGCACTCTGCAGCCACAACTTCACGTTTTCAAATGCTTCCCACCTATGCAGGGATCGCAAGTGAGGACCCTGTTGCATTTTTACAAGACTGCGAAAACCGTCTCAGCTGGCAAAGTGTTTATATGAATTACTGGTCAAGCAGCATTGGAGAATGCTTCAGCGGCGATCCAAAGCTATTGTGGAGTGGAGTCGCTCACTATGGCATCATGTGGAATGAATTTCTCATTGCATTAATTTTCTGTATTGTGGGCATGTTCACTTCGCATTGTGCATGGAGCCAAATCATTCTTGAAGAACAGGGCGAAGAGACACTGTACATTTGGTGACAATGAAAATAAGTTTGGTGCGGACGTATTATCCTGAACTTTCGCTCAAGGATGTCCTCCAGGTTGTGGAAATCACAGCGCGAGCTGAGTATCGGACTGCTCTTGAACCGATTATTTATACTACAGAGCACGACTTCATACGAACAGTGATCTTGTTGAACTCTATCATCCCAGCTCGACAATCTCGCAATTGGAACAGTGTGCAACCACGTCGGGAAAGTGGACTTCAGAAACCCAGAACATTAGTGATGTGGTAAAATCACCACAGCCAGCTACTTCATAACCACCACCGGTTTCCGAATCGACCAGAACTGTAGCATATCCAGTGTCATTATTTGATAGTGCAGTGATTTCATGCTCGCCATTTACTAGCCAGATGGCTCCCAATCCCTGCTATTGGTGTGGTGTACCACACTGGAACGATCTGTTTCCGCATCGTTCGGAACTAGTGCAAAACAACAACAAACTGTACTGCTGCCGGGAAATGCACGGCTGGTGTAGGTCGACCAGACGTCAGCCTTCCCAGTTCGAGAAAAAACGACCAGACTCTGGAACACATTTTCATCTCACAGATTACAGGAACACCAAATGGTTTCATTCACATTGACTTCCATGTCAACACTCACCATTGCAGGGCACTCATTGATACTGCAGCATCTCATAATTTAGTTCGGCCAGATTTTATTAACGTACATCCAGAGAAACCTGTTCAGAAACTCTGTACCTTGCTACCCACCAGCACTGTGATGAAATAGCAGGCGAAGTTCAAATTACTGTTCGCATAAGAGATATTAAAACCGTCACAATAGCTTATGTTTCTAACGATCTCAGAGAAGATGTCATGTTAGGTGTTCCCTGGCTGTCTGAACAGCACACAGTCGTCGAACCCGCTGCTCAATGCATTCACTTCAGGAAGAAAGAGAGACACACCGCATAAAAATTTGAACCCAAGATCAGCTGGGTCAGTAACAGAAGTGAAACTGGATGAGTTCGACAACTACGTGCCGCCAGAACACTGGGATGCCTTACAGCATCTCCTTGATGAATGCAGGGATGACTTTTCAGCCGCAGACACACTGCGCCATACAACTGTAGTTGAGCACGCAATCCCGCTTACTACAGATGTGCCAGTGTATGACCGACCATACCATTACTACCCACACCAACAATGCATCATCAAAGAGAAAATTTCGGAGAAGGTACAGGAGGAAGTTATTGAACAGACAGAGAGCAAGTTTAATTCTTCTATTACCTTGGCCCCGAAGAAACATGGATCCTGGCACTTTTGCATGGATTTCTGGGAGCTGAATAAGGTGAAGAGGTGTGCTCCACAACTGTACATCCATGTAAAAGATGTCCTCAATTCACTCAGCAATGGCGAATACATGACACCAAACGATCAGCAAAGCAGGTACTGGCAAGTCCCAGTACGCCCAGCTGACAGGAACAAGACAGCATTTATGGCACCTGATAACAGGCAGTTTCAGTTTAGTCCAATGCCATTTTGTTTGAAGTGTGCTCCAGACACCTTTCAAGCGATGATGGTAAGAGTACTGGATGCTTCGCCGGGGAAATCGCCCTCGCTTATCTCGACGACGTCATCTGGTCGTCATTGTGGGAAGAACACATATACCAACTCTCACTGGTACTCTAACGCCTGGTCATCAATGGTTTAAGCTGCACAAACTGTAAGTGCCACATAGGAAAAGCCGACATTAAAATCCTGGGAAGAAGCATGGTAGCCTCTGGAAGGAGGAACAGCTCACTGTCATTGACAATCATACCATCCCCACCTCCTGAAAGCAGCTCCAGAAGTATTTTGGGCTTGTTAACTCGTTGAGAGAGTATATCGAAGGTTTCGCCATTATCATGGCACCATTGACCGATCTGATGTCACCAAACGTACGATTTAAGTGGATGCTGTCGCAACAAAATATCTTTGACGAGGTGAAGTGCAAGTTCTGGGAGTGCTCCGCCGTCGCCCGGCACTATCCAACATGTCACTTATACATACAGACAGATGCAGCAGAAAAGGGAATGGGAGTTGTTCTCTTTCAACATGCCTACAATGGAGTCTGTCAGATAATCGACTACAGTAGCATAAAGTTTGGTGCAGTGGAAAAGCGTTATGATGTTAACAAGAGGGAGTACCTCGCTGTGAAAAAAATACGGCATTGAAAAAATACAGGCAGTTATTTGAATACCAGCGC
The DNA here is from genome assembly GCA_029891345.1 of Dryococelus australis. Lineage (NCBI taxonomy): Eukaryota > Metazoa > Arthropoda > Insecta > Phasmatodea > Phasmatidae > Dryococelus > Dryococelus australis. The sequence continues at coordinate 245,070,999 of CM057009.1, forward strand.
TTTACGCTTCGAATGAACAATAGATTTTTGTTGTGGATGCACAGCATGCAGGAAAGTAGGAGCAAGCTAACCCACTGCGTGCTGATTCTTCAATCTTACGATTTTGGTGCAGCATGTCGCAGGGGTGGATATCAGCTGGCCGACCACCTATGCCATTCCCCGAGCTGTACCATGGCAAAGATGTGACAAAGAGGTGGGAAGACATCCTCCCCCTGCCAACCTCAACGACATAATGGACGGTGCGAAAGTGCAGCACCAGGTAGTAACGGTATTTACTAATACACTGCTACTAACATAAGTCCACAAAGCAGTTATTAAATCTCAAATGTTTTGCCCCATCGCCACGAAATGGCGAGAAATGTGCACAACCCAAACAGTTTAAAATTGGTGAGTTCTAAATGACTGTGTTGAGTCCCATGCGGAAACTGGACAAAATATGTGGCGTGTTTATGTTCCACCCTCGGCACGTGATCATGTCGAGTCCTACGTGCATGCCAGTGACTTAGCCTGTCATCTGGGCGCTGAACAGATTTGCAGAAATGTGCTGAAGATTTATATTGGCCCGGTGTCTTGATGCACATGTGTGCCTTTATGTGCGTGTGTGTGACAAGTGCAGCCGTTTCAAAAGTAGACTAACTGATGGTTTAAAAAACAACAACCATGCGAACTGCGTGAACCCTTTGAAATTGTCGTGCTCGACCAAATGAGACCCAACCCCCACATGCCACCAGGGAAGAGATTTACTATGTTAATAACTGACCTATTTTCGTGCTGGGTAGAGGCCTATCCGGTTTCTAGTGCATGTGCTCGAATAGTGGGCAAAACAATAGAAAACGTGTTCTTCACCTGCTGGGGTTATCCAGCAACTTCTTGTTGAGTGATAATGGCTCTTAATTTATGGGATGTATATGGTGGTACAACTGTACTAAGTGGGGAGTTAGACCTCACGTGACTGCAGTATACCACCCTTGTGCCAATCCTACAGAGAGAAGAAATCGTGAGTTCAGGAACCAACTCCATCTCCATGTGGAAGAAATTCACACCACATGGGCAGAACACTTGCTGGCAGCACTCTACACGTTGTGGAACCAGGCTAACCAAGCCACAGATACGTCACCAGCACAGCTGCTCCAAGGTCGGGAACTTACCCTCCCGGGAGAGTTCAGGAGCGGTACGGGAGTGCACCACCCCTCTCGCTGCAAAAGAAAGCCATGAGGAAGGGAGAGAGAGAATGTGGGAAGAGGAAAGAGAGCAAAATACCATTATGCTGCTAAATGGGTTCCCCTTTCATCTCGCCCTCCGCCACCCTTGAGCACACGACAACACATGTGCATGCGGACACACCCCTAGTCTGCCAGTAAAAAGCAATACTGTAGTGTTTTGCCCAAAATGGAGCAGGCAGCACATAATTGTTCAGCAAGTGGGAGATTCTTGCTACAAAATAAGAAATAGTCGCAGGAGAACAGCAACCTATCATCATGATGCGCTGCACCTAGTCCGCACTGGTGTCGTGATGTACGGTATCGAGCCACCCCCCGGCGTCGAGCCACCCCTCCCCCTGAAGAGAATGGGGAAAATATCAGTTCTGCATCAGTCAATGAAGATAGAACTGACAACAACACACAGGAGGAAAGTATGCTTGTGAATTAACAGAAAGGTCAGCCGACGCTACCACATCCAATGGGGACATGTCTGAAAGTGCTGCTGCAGCCGACTTCAGCCTCCTTAAAATATTGTTATGGGGAAGGGTAGGGGATGTGACCTCCAGTAGTAACCATCCTAGGAAACTACCCGGATACTACACCAAATGTTATGTGGAGGGAGAGGGAGGTGTGAGGTAGGATGAGGAAGGATAAAATTTAGACTTGACAAAAATAGAAAAATGAGCCAACACCAAAATATAACCTGCGAACCCTCCACCACATGCTGTAACTTTTAGTCAGCAGGGCCAGCACGAAACCCCGTACACTAACCACTTACTTTAATACCAAAAAAAGGGCTAATTTAAACCGAAAGTGAACAAGGGATAGGGAAAAGAAAGGAGGAAGAGATTTAGGATGAATTAGGGGGGGGGGGGGCATGTTTACTCGCTCAGGGAGCGACAGGATGCCGCGACCAATTCATGGGTCTGACTGTGACACGTAAACAATGCAGTGACATTTTCCATTAGATTACCCATAACAACTGAACAACTAAACAGGTGTGGAGAGATGTCGTCAGAAAAAAAAAACAGAAGGGTGGGGGTCCTTAACAAGTAGCAAAAACAAATAAGAGTTAAAAAAAATTAGAAGGGTATTATTAAAGTCAATTATAAGGTATATAAAACCGACTACAATAATAAAATAGAATTAGACAAAGATATTTAACATTTAAAGCTAAGGTTCATTAATCAGCAAAGTATTGAATATTAATCAATCATCAGAGAAAAAAGTATAAATGTCACTGGCATAACTAGTGACCGAATTAAGGGAACATAAATGAATTTGCTGTAGGGCTAACAGGATGCCTTTCTCCCTGGTGTAGCTCACACATAGGTGAAGTATAAACAAACAGTTACTTCAAATATTATAGGGGTAGACAGTCACCTTATGGACCAGTTCATTTAAGTTACTTGACCTCTATTAGCTAATTTAACCTGAATAATTTGGGATCTGTGAATTGGAATTGGCATTGGAAATGGGATCCGTGAACTGGCTTAAATGTATCTGTCGCAGTGGTGCTCATCCATTTGCCCCCTACGGCTTAAATATTAATCAAACCCATGTTCATTAAAGTTACTTATTTATGGGTGCTTATAGGACCATTCATTTTCTAAATAGATTGGCCGGGATAAATAACAGAGTGGTAAATAACTAGAACAAGATTTAATTTAGTAACCAGATAAGGGTCAGACGACTTTAAAATGAAAAAAAAAAAAAAAAAAAAAAAGGAATTAGTAATTGCCTGAAATTTTACTTAAGGGAACCTGTCAAAAGAAAATATCGGGAAACATAACCTACACCTCGGTTTCTGTCAGTGCAGTAGTACCAACACAACTCCACCACCAACGAACCCAACAACCAGCAGACCCATCTACAAACTAGGCACTACTTATACCTGTAACCTTTCATTTAAATCTTTCCTAAGAGGTCTAAAAAATATCTCTACTGCAAGAATGTAGGTTCCTTCCCTAGTAGTTGTTGATTTATTTATAACATAAGAAATCTAACCTCGATGGATAAAACATATTTAACTTTAAATTTGCTACCCTGGTCTCTCGACACCTCCTACACCCTCGTGCCTCACAAGAAGTTCCCTACATCATCTTCAAGCAAATGTCTCTATGGCATATTTACTAAAATACCAGCTATCAACTTAAACCTACTGAAAATATGGCCAGGGTCCTCCTTCCTGCCAAGCAGGCAAGAATGTCCTAACCATGCACCCCACCACAGTTTTACCCCATTCTTTACATCATCACGACCACGTGCTGCCGTGGCTGCCTGCCAGGCCGCCTACTAGTTGTACTGCCTGCGACTGCTCGCATCAGCTGCTCCCACTCGACTGCTGCTGTGCCACTCCCGATTCTCCTTGTCAGCCCGTCCATCTCCATAACCTCTTCACACACAGCCGATAATAACAGCTGCCTCCCCTCATGTTATGAGCGAGGCCTTCGTCATGGTGGGTTAATCAAAGCCCACCACCGCCGCGATCGATACATCGATAGCTCGCCAACTCCCTATTTTAGCGGCAAAATGTATTACTCATCACAACAGTCTTGGCCTTTACCAAGTTAACAGTTGACACAGACCACAGCTGCCACCTGTTGCTCCGAACGAGCAGAATATAACAATTGTTACGAACTGATGAAAGAGGGTTGTAAAACTCGCACCTTTGTCGAAAAAAAATACAGCCAACTGCCGACGCTTAAGAACAGGTCTGCTGATCTAAGAGGAGACAAAATGTTTTCAAGATTAAATATAACGAGTGATCTCAGTTCCTTGAGCACCTTGGCAGTCAAAAAATAAGTAAAAAACTTTTATTCTAAACGAAAAAAAGGTAATGTAACTGTTTCTTAATTCAATTCCACCATAACTTTAATGGTCTAACCTTAAAACAAACTTGAAACAAAAACAAAACAAATAAAGTCTACAAATTAAGAGCATCTGTTCAAAGAAGCAAAACGATTTAAGTTGAAAAGAATGAATTCAAAAAGAGCAACTATCAGTTATCTTTCCAACCAAAACCTCGAAATCTAGCGTAAGGCCACGACTTTAGAAAATGACTTCCCCAAAAAATGGATTTTGAAATAAAAAATTGTTATAGTATTTATCACCACCTTACTTTTAGCAAAAAGAAAACACACGTATAATACCAAACAAAATGAACAAGTAATAAGGAGGCCTTAACCCATCCCAAAACAGCCTAATTTCCTAACCTTACCTCCAAGGAAGAAAATGCCATACCAAAATACTAAAAGCACAGTCATTTAGGGGTAGGCCAATATCTTAACAAAAAAAAAAACAAAGTGAAAAGAAACTTTCGCTGGCATAAAATTATAGGGCATCCGAACAGAAAAGAGAGAGCAAGGAAAAAATACCACTCCAAACATCGCGCTTAACAAAAAAAGCTTAATTTAACTCGATATGGCAAAAAAAATTTAACCCCAAAAATTTACATTGTAACAATATGTCCTCTAGCACCAGCTGCCATCAGGGGCATTGCTGACAGCATGACAGCTGGGCCATCTGCGAATGAGAACAGCCACCAGATGATGTTCTCACCTGCCAGCACCATGGCGCCTCATGGACGCCCTGCATCCCCTGCGTTCTCATCAAGACCATTCGCCTGTGGGACGATGTCGCAGGATCCGCAGGACAATTCCGACCTACGCAAAACATGACACAGCCATCGTCAGCCAAGAGCATGGAGTAGTAGCAGTGATGATACAGGATCAGGGGAACACTCCCCCCACCATTACTAACGTGCTCGCACCATCCAATGCGCCACATGTGCGGCCTGCGGGCACTTGCCGTCAGAAGCAGCCGACATGGTGCTGCCGTCTGCAGAGAGAAGAGTAAATTCAACAACTAAGGGAGTCAGCAAATACAACCTGACGCCATGGATCAGTCTTCACCAGCAAAATACATGTTGATGCTGAAGAGAAAGCATCGCACTGCCAGATGTTCTCCAGAAGGGGGGTGAGGGCGTTTGACGTCAGCCACCAGTCCCTCTAGCCCATTTTCCACGTGCTACCCGGAATGTTTAGAAAGTATATTCAAGAATATGTTGTGTACTTGAGTGTATCATGTGCACTTGTGTTTTATTTATTATTCATTTGTGTGCATCAATTACACACATATATACTGAGGCATTCGCCTCATCAATGTTATGTTAATTTTAAGAGTGTTACATTTATAATTTAAGAGTTGCAATATTTACATAAACTGTGATGCACTTGTAATTTATAATTAAATTGGTTTTTGTATTTTAGAGTGTGAAGTGTTTGTGCCTACTTTAATTGTGTTTTTTCCATCAGGTACAACACATGTAGTATCAAAATACTAGTGTCCAGTATTTTTCCAGTATTCACATAGATATGTAACAGCCAAGGAATGGCAACAGGGCCAACCACATGGTTAATTATTCCTAATCTCATACAAAACTGGTAATAAGTTTAATACGGGAACAATCCCACAATTCCCTCATTCACCTCAAATGTGGACATGTTCTGTAGGTTAGGTTTTGTGTGGCAACACTGCATGCCACGAGAGTGATTATTTTCCTTATATTTTTATTCAGTTATGTTTTATTTTTAATAACAGATTTGTGTGTGTTTCATCTCACTTGCCTGGCAACAGACAGATTTGTTTCATTTCCATTCATTTTTAAATGTCCCAATAACGGTCATGTTATCACTGGTGGGAATTCCAGCCAACCAGCAGACTCTGCGCCAACCTCCATTTTAATAGACCTTTAGACTTGTCGTGGGGTGGCCATCATGTCGCACCGCTCACTGGTTACTATGTAATTCTGTTTTATAATATGTAATTTATTGAAACCTTTGTTTTCTTATTGCCCAGAGTGAACACCACCCAGCTTCCCTGGCTCGTTTGTTCACAGCTGTGAATGTATGTGTTCATTAATTACATGTCGGCCACATGCCTCTTTTCTGCTTTAGTGGTCACCCACTTAAATGGCGAACCTCTAATGTAAGTTGCAGTTCTGGGATTGTTAAAGGTAAATAAAGTTACGTAAGTAAAGCCCGACATTCATTATTTATTTCGGGCCGTGTCATGACCACATAACCTGTAAATTAAATGAAGTACCAAATTTTACTAATGTTGTGGGGAGGCATACATCCATTCTGGAGTGAGTGATGAGGGGGGAGACCCACAGCCCTCACCAGACCAGGCATGTCAGGATTTAGCTCATCAACTTCTGCATCATCAGTACTTCTAATGGTAGATGAGATTGGGAGACATCCACAGGCTGTCGACCACACGATGCCTGAATCATCGTGCTCTCTCTGAGCTGCCGCCCGCCCGGAAAAATCTACCTAAGTATTCGTCGTACCTGTCCAGTAACTTCATCCCCCCAATAGTCCAGCCAAGCTGCTGTCAAATACTAATAGTATATTTTAGATATAATCACAGCACTTCTCATGTAAACAGACACGTCAATTAGGACGTGAGAAAATGTGTGACCTGTCATATAACAACACTTGATAACCAACAAATGAAAGTAATTAAAGATTATAACACTGAAAAGTGATATTTTTTTTGTGTTAACAAAAATCGGTGTAGTGTAAGATTTAAATTTCTATTAGGATGTTAAATAATATGTGACATGTACAATAACAAGACTTGCTAACCAGTAAATAAGAGTAATTAAGAATTATAATATTGAAATGTGACATCTTTTTATCATAATAATATATTTGTGTGGTCTATAATTTCTCCACAGCAATACTTCGTTATGATTCCAAGTCCTTGTGGTTCGCACCAAAGCCTTAGAATACTCAACATACTACCGAAATACTTATACGGCCACGTCAGTTGTCAAAGAAATCAAACATAAGGTGCTGCATGAATTAACATTCTGAAAATTAGCACACCTTGCATCGTGACAAAATTAGTATAGTGTACAATCTTACCAATTATATTTCGTTACAAATATGCACCAAATCTTTAGTGTCAAATATGTGCTACCAAATAGCACGAACCAGCACGCCTATTGCTGTGTGATACAAAATATGAGCCAAAACTTGCCAACAACAAACACTACCTTAACAAGAGTGGTTGCTTACCAATTGTTTGTACACAACCAGTGTATAAATAATTCCATAAGAACAATTATTGGGTGAGCGAATAACTGTTATTATGTGACAAAATGCGTAGAGTGTAGATTCTGAAGTTCGGTCATGCCAGGTTCAGGAAGGGCGCTTTAATACAATATATTTACCAAGCCACTAGCCCAAAACTTTATTACATCGACAACATACGACCCATTTATACAGATCACCGCTAACTTTGACTAATTTCCACACCTTGAAAAATAAATTAGCAAAACTTTGCATTATTGTTACACTGCTGTAACTCAGCAGCCCTGCATCCTATAATCACACTAAGGCAAAATAATTGTGCTTCCAAACATCAACTCGTACATTTAATATCCTCAAGATCAACTTGGAATAAACGGCAACATATTAGAAATATTAAAGCTAATTAAAATCAGCAATCAAGGTGTTTAGCATAGCAATTGTGAACCCACATTAAAAACACTTATTCAAAATTTCGCCATGCCTACGCAGTGGTGTTTCAAGTTTTACATAAAATATTAAAGAACTAAAAATGTGTGACAGTTATTTCACACCTTCTTGCATATAAATATATTCGCCTCTCACAAGCCGTGCATGAAATGCACCTTAAAACTACGCACAATGAAATTTAAAAAAAAAACCTACCAAGTTTACTGAACTGCCTTATGCCCAAAATAGTTTGAGTAAAGTATAAAAAATATAAACCTTACATGGCCCAAAAAATACTTCAGCTCATCTTGTATGATTGTAGGCCCTTTAATACAAAGCCCCAATAAGTGGAGTTGGAGATACTCTATCAAGATTACACCTTAAATAAAATGTCTTACAAGACATAAGGGTAAAGGATCAAAAAAATTACAGAACTAGTAGCAGTTGAAATATTAATATGCATTTCAACCCGAACCAAGTACTCTTTCGCATAAAACGTACTAACCCCTGATAATTATCACCTCGTCAGTAAGGCGAGACTGTGCAATACACCTCTAAGAAATTGTCTCGGACCAAGCAATTGGGGCACGGCAAACCACACCAAAACTACTATCTAAACAAACCTCAATCAAGTACCACATATTAAACTTTACAACCTGAATAGAATATCCAAGCACTGCCAAAATAAATTAAAATAAACCTCAAAGGTTCAATGTGCGGCTAACTAATGCTCATGACACACACCAAGAAAACTATGAAAAGCCCATCAACTAGCAAAATACATTCTCGACTTACCAATAACTTTTTCCTCTCCGATACAACAGTATCTTTCCACAATCATTACAAATTACTGTAGCGAGGCTGATGTAACACATAATGAAGTCGAGCCATTATTCCCTGTCAATTAGGGGTCGAATCCATTTTGACATCTTCGACGACACAATACGACGATCAAATTTTAATGTAGAAGTGCACAGAGAGACGGCAGGTAAGCAAGTGTGAGCCTGAGAGTTACAAAATTTGATTAAACTTGTGACGACGTCAAGGAATGGAAGGGGGGAGGAAGGATGTCTGGGGCACAGATAGGATATATGAGGGGAATCGTCGAAGCCATCTAAGCGAATGCTGCTCAGTGCTAGTGTTCCCAACGCCATAACAATGAAACAAATGCGATGGTCATGCCAGCAAAGTCGCGACCCCATCCCCTAAAGGTCCACTGAAGTTAAAAAAAAATTTCAAGCACAGATCTTTACACCCTGGCAGCCCTAGGAAAATTAACACATAACAGGTGAAACACTCTAACAATAAATAGAATACAAGAGGAAAGAAGGCAGGCAAAGTCCTGTAGCATAGTACAGTTCCATTGAACATCAAAGTCTACATCACACATAGGGTACAGATACATAACTACACATCTTCGTCTCTTGAAGATAGTTCAATAATTCGTAGTGTCCTCTCTGGGGAAGGTTGGTGGGCTAACCAGGAAGCCAGGAAAACATCCCAGCCCCATCACTAGGGCATCTTCTCGGGTGCTCAATAGGCAATGACAAACACCTTCATGGAAGTTGTAGTCATCAATCCAGGACGACATCAGCAGGCATCCTCCAATCCAAGACCCCAGAGAAGTGGCATTTTTGCATGGTTCGAATGGAACATGGGTAAAAACCAATTATGGAATTTAGGAGAGTGCACAAATTTCAAAACAAAGAGGGAAAAGGGGATAGGGACAAATGTCACAATTACAATAATCCAAGTACAAAACTTCAGCTACTAAAATTAAAGAGAAACAGATATAAATATTAAACCCTAGTTACATAATTTTTCAGATGGCACACATGTGCATTTTTATATAATTTGCTAGTTGTAGTAGAGGTCAACTGCACCGTGTTAGGAGCGAGAAATTTTCAGATCCTAAAAGAAACCCCAAATTTCGGAAGTAATTTAATACTAACACTATTAGCTAAATCTACTGAAGAAAAATAACTGCAAAGCACAAGATTTTCAGGTTTGTAATGAGAAGGAACTCTGCATTTATCCAAATGGTCATTAACAGTTTTTTTGCCATGCTCAAGCTTTTACAGACCTCTCCCAACAACTGGTCTTTGGTGGCATCGTCCAAAGGAGAATGAAATGGAGGGATGTCCTAAGCATTCAACAAAGGATGACCTAAAAGGGGCCCAAGGAAAGGTAAAGATGGAGGACTACCAATGGAACCATGGAATGCCCTATGAAATCCTACAATCCTGAGATCTAAAAATTGGTCCCTCAAAGCATGATCCTGATTGGAACAAATCTTAAGGCACACTTATAAGTCCATATAAAATAGTTCTACTTAGTTGCCTTTGGGAAAATAAGGACTCTATGTAAAATGTCTTATAGTCCACTTAAAACACATGTCCATGAACATTTCGGAGGTGAAATACCGAGCAATATAAGTGAGGATTTCTGCTGGGTCAATGAACACTTTCCAAACTTGTTCACTAAGGGCTCTAACTATAGTCGAGGATTTCATATTTTTAAACGCATCAAAAGAACATATTTAGAGAAGGTATCTGACAAAATTAGAACATAGATGATACCCTTTTTTGACCGAAAAGGGGACCAAACACATCAAGATGGGCAATGTCCTACGGATACTCAGGAAGCTGAACTACAGTCTGACCTACATTGGCTTGCCGTGCCTGCTTTCATTTCTGACAGGCATCGTAAGATTGAAGTGTTCCGGACATCAATATATCCCTTGTGTCCTTTGTACCACCGCAGACGTATCAACCACAACACCATCACCCGACCAATCGACATTAGATCTCGGTCCCGATCAGTGCAGGTTGACAAGAACAGCATGTCTACACTTTTCTTGCTGCTCTGCAGCCTGTGGGCTGAGGGCCACCATATTTAAAATTTATTACGATAGGTTACTCTCATAATAAGTTTATATGTTGCCTAAGAGGGTGTGTCACATGAAGTCATGGCCATTAGGCACAAAATCCATTGGAGGGAACACAGGGGTAAGCAGTGTTGCTTTATCCTACGCCTTTCCAATGTGCACGATCTCAGCGGGCCTTGTGACTGAACTCGGTGAGCTACATGGCCCCGAGAGGGTTCAAAAGGTGAGGAATAATATTTCCGATGCAAGTGTAAAGTGGCGAGTGGCTCTCTAGTAGCACTAATTAATGAGGGGCACTACAGCAAGTTTCGCCAGGCTTTGAACCATTGTTAATTATGGAAGATGTCCGTTTTTCCATAATGGGTTGAGTGAATCCCACATAAGACAGGAAAAAGTCACACATACAAAGATGAAATACACCTGACATCACAGGCAGTGAAATACAAACACATAATCCTGTTATTCACCGTATTTCATTATTACAGAATGTATATGTTAGTTTTAAGAGGGCAAATGTATTTTTCGATAATCAGCCGTGTAAGGCCTAATTTCATTTAATATCATACTTCGTGTGGTGGCATACTCATGACGTCACATTCTCAGCCATATCAGGGGCTCCGATGTTCACGGGTATGTCACCAACATGTTTATACTCAGATCACATAATTATGCGCAGTGTTCATTCTTTTAATCATGTAAATTGAAAAGTTACATTTTTTCATGTTTTGCATTTGGCAACAGTCTCATAGAGCTGGGCGAGGCTACGGCCATCTTAAATCAGTCCGACTTCAGCACTCGAACCACCTGGCAGGACAGGATGTGTGCTCATGTGTTACACCCCTCGGCAATTCATTTTGGGCTGATTTTTTCATTGCAAAAGTTTAACATAACACCAGAACCTTTTAACTTCTATTTAGTCGAGGGGAGGGCTGACTTGCATCCTGAGGTAATATTCCAGGAGTTCGCGTGTACATTATGCGTTCTTCACATAAGCATCCTTAAGGACCTTGCCTTACTTCACAGCAACGGCCACCGGCAGGTCAGAAGTGCCAGGTCCGCATTATCAGGGTACACATTATTTTGCAGAGTGACATTGGTTTGTATCCTTCAGTCAATAAAATTGTCACATTTTGATTAGGCAACTTTTATTGACTTATACTCTCCTAAGTATCATCAGGCACTGCATCCTAATGCAGATTGTGTACTTTCAGTGCAGAGTAAATTCAGTGTTAGCATCGGCATGCGAAGTAGTCGAACACTGCGTCCCTTAGAAAAGGATTTTATACAGAATTAAACGTAATAGATTTATCATCAAACTAGACTCGCCTCAAATAGACAGCGGATCCAGAGATCGCCGTAGGCCATCGGCCGTATGACCCTCAACAACATAGTTTTCTACCGAATGTGGCGCCGGGCACTTTCAACAGTTCCTGTCCTTCACCTGCCATACCAGATGGGGCACGAACACAGCTTATCATCTCTGGGGACATGCCGTGTCAATGTGGCGCTCAACATGGGGCGAAACGAACATCTAGGTGCGAAGGAGAGCATCTACTACACATCAGTGGATTGCTCAACAAACCACATGGTCAACAGACACAACAAACAACAACATGAGTAAGAGTGCTAAGAATAGTGCACCGCACCGAACAAAAACATTCAGATACGTCAATTGGTGAGTAATCTGAGATCAACAGGCATGTAGAACAAAATGGTGTTTGATCAGGGAACATTTTAGCAAAATACATTTTTAATCACTTTGTAAGATGCTCAGAGCACTGTAAAATTATTACAGCCATTATTATTAAGTACATCTTGTTTATTATTGTACATTGCAATATATTTGAAATAATAACACAACTAATACACTATAAGAAGAAAAGTATTTTGATTATGTGTCACATCAAGGGACGTACAGTGTCCCGATGGTAAATTGAAACATGTCAACAGATGTACTGTGTGGGTTTGATTTGTGCAAACAACCCACAGAGCTGGGCTGTTTCATTTCAATGTCAACTGACGTTTTAAAGTTTACTAAAACATACTTGTTAGATGTGGCAACATGTATCACCAACCTAACACAACTGTAGTCTAAAAGAATGTAAACCAGACACAACCACTCCGCACTGAATGTGTATCAAAGGCAATTTATGTATTTTGAGTGCACATATATTCAGTGCCGCAAGTCACAAGTCAGTCAACAAACCAGATGTGCCCATGTAAGTGCAACAGTAATTCGTAAACACGAACACGTGTCATTTTCAAGAGTTACGCAACTAGCAATACAGTATGTGCCAGTAATAGTCCATCGGGCTTACAAGCAAGTTAACTGCAGTATTTTCAAGCAATACCAGACAGCTTCATTTAATTTTCAAAATAAATTTAAATTTATTTTGTTTTCTGTTTCAAATCTTTTTCAAAAATAAACAATAAACTTAAATTGCGTTTTTCCAAAACAGCCATAGTGTGGGAAAACGCATGCACCACAAGGTCAGCTGGAGTCATGAAAAAACAGACAGGCCAACAAGGTGTTGGGCAGAAAGGTAAAAATCCCCCTCTTTCCTGCATTGTGTCGTGCAGAGGGCCGGTCGTGGATCGCACTAGTCAGCTGCAGCATCATCAAAATGTTTGACCCTGAAACCTGTGCTCCACAACACTGAACTGGTGCACGAGTGCAGGAAAAGCATGGTGTAGCATCTCCCTCTGCCTGCCTAGTCACTTCTAGTATCTCTACCCTAGATGTTCTGTATTAAGGTTTACTGTATCAATTAAGTAAAAGCAGCACAAGGGGAAACGTACACAGAGTTCTGTAACTCGATGGTAAATGAGTGTAAGCAACTCGGTTATTCTCTGAAATAATATACTCCTTTATTATAACAATATTTTGCATTAGTTCGAACTATACAAAACATTTACACTTACTTTGATCTTGTATGCGAATCGTGTTCTCATACACAATAAGGTAATAGAATATTATGATATCTCTCTATCCTTGCCAGACTGCTAGAGATTTGACCTTAGAATGTTAACTGACGAAATCCTGAGAGATGGCCTTACGTCCTACTGCCAAACGATTATGCTCAACCCAGAAGTGTGGATACTGTTGGCTCCGAAGGGTAACACACAAATGTCATTCTTCGTCGTCTGTATGCATCTTAAGGTGGTTCGATGTTGCTGCTATTTATACGCTAGACTCGTGTGGGTCAGGGGCAGTTTTTTTTATCAATAGATGTGGGCGGCCAAGCTCTGGCCGCTACACTATCCCCTTGGTTGGAGAAACAGCTGTCCCTGTTGCTGTAGTGGAAGTAGATATCTCATGTATGTAGACTGCCAGAGTCATCTGGGAGAGAGAGGTCTGAGGCCTTAGGAAGGCAGAGGAGTTCATGAGTGGATGTAGATGTGCATAGAAGCGAAGGGTGGCATACACGAACTTATTGAAGGGCAGTATCGAGAACACAAGACTAAAAGAAGGTAGTAACTATAGTTAAAATAATTATACACATTATAAGTAATGTTAAATATTTTTCCATGGTAATTAATATAGGTTAGGTTGATAAACAAAAGGTTTTACCGTCGACCACTAATAGTAATACCTATGTGCATTGTGTAAGGAGACCACAGGAGAGAAGGGAATATGTCCAGTGTTACATTTAATTTTAAAACTAGTAATAAAACCAAACACTAGGTGATGAACATGGGAAAGGGGGTTGGAAAGTGTGCACGTGTGATACTGAATTGGCTCTACAACATGCTAGGTGGAAAAGTTTTCTTTTTGTTAAAGAAATTACATATGAATAAGTTGGTATGCCTGCTGGCTTAATTATCGTTAAGTTAATTTAGGATAACATTGAATGAAAGCAATAGTTACATAACACATCTTCTTACTTACATTGATAAAAAAATCTATATAATGTCAGAATTAGATAATTGAATAGAAAATATTCAACTGCGTGAAAAGCTAAGACAATCTACACAATTGGTACGACTGGACAAGTATTCCTTCATTTGTTTTAATTGGCACTCTGGAAAAACACTAAGATGGCAATTTCACATCCACAGTGTGGTGTGGTTATTTTCTTTATACACATTGAGTTTCATACTTGCAACAGTGAACAATAAAAGTTGTAAATATCTGAGAAAGTAATTTTTGTACGCAATATCTTGGTTACTTGCATTATAATAACAGCAAGTAATGTATTCAAAATGAGCTGGTTTTAGTATTGAAAACAACTTAGCTTGGCCCATGTTAAGATTGGTTTGGTTTATGTCAACACTTGATAGCACTGCCTGTGCAGTATGGATAATTTGCAGTTGGTGTCTAGTGTAGTGGCGATATTATAATAACGAATGCCTGCAGTTAATGATAACTACTGCAGGTGAAAAGCCTGTTGGTTTAGCTAATGAATGGGGACTACACTTTGCTGCAATGGAATGGTATATGCTCGAATGTCACGAAGATGGGTGGCTTCAAAACAGTTAGTTGTGGGATAATAATCTGGCAACTACATGGCACATACAATTTGATACTTCCAAGCTTGTGGTTTGTGACATTAATATTCATAGAAGTATTCACACATTTGAAGGATGTTCCCTCTGGGGGATTATTGAGCAAATACTGGTGGGATAGAATGGAATGAATAGTGAATGACATGTCTGAGGTGCAATGATACTTACATGTAGAAAACTATTTAATATACTTGGAAAGAATAATCGTTTCTTTAAAACATAGTTAGTCATTACTAGTAAGGGATTCCTTTGGAATGGGTACTACATCCGATGACAATTTGAATGAGGTGGGATGGCTTTGATTATATCCATACTCGGACCAATGGCAATAGTATAGTGTGGAACTAGAATGGTGACTAATGGATTTTTGAAATGGTAAGGTACTGGAATGATTTTAAAAATTTTTCATTGGGAATTGGCTCGTGAGATTGGTTTTTGAATTGTAATCCCTATTTGGGTGGTTGAAAATAAGCATTCAGTAAGTACATGTATGTAATAATTAATAACATCCTAGTACTAATACTTAATGTTAACTTAATTTTGTGCAATTCCAGACTACGTTTTTCAAGGTCATGGCTGAGTTGTGTTTTGTTGACAGCAGTTAGTGATAATTTGTTTAACTGACAAGATTGAAAATAGCTTTTAATGAGGTTTTCAAGGACATATGTTATTCAATAATTGAATAACTCAAGCACCAGGTTGAAAACAACCTGGTGCTTGAGTTCGTTAATTACCTTGAATGAAACCTTTACTGCATTGTTAGTAGTCATGATATTATTGCTAAGGGTATGAATCTTGTTGTCAAGCTGTAATCATGTATTCAGGAGCACATAAAGGTGCTTATTTGTGAGTACATGACAACACCAACTGGTCGCATCACCATTATTGTATGCCACATTTACTGTGGAATTTTGTGTTGACATCACCAAGGTATTCCCTGAGTACTCCTTGTTCGACTACCTGAAAGTATTCATTAATTAATTTCCATTCGAGCAGGAGTGTGAATTCTGGTTTGTGCATGCAACATACAAGTATTCGTCAAGCGATGCTGGTGTGTTGGGGAGGAGTAAGGGAATTGTGTAGATCAGTGGGATACTATCCTTATATGTGAAGTCCACGTCGGCCGGTATCCGATTGATACCAGCATGGGTCCTGTAAGTAGCAGGCACTATTAAGTATGGATGGCAGGGCAAGGTAGACTGCGAGTATGGGCTTGACCATGTGCCGACTACAGCAGGCTCACCACTACTCGGCTCGTGCTCACATGCTGATTGGTGTTGTATTGAGACAGCCCTGTAGATGCACATGGAGTGTCTCATGCTCACACACTACTACCAACTGTAACCGGGCCGTGGGGGTAGTTCGTTGCCTTTGCCAGTGTGGCACGACACTCAGGCAGGGGCTGGCGGCCGTGGATCTCTTCCCCACCTCGCTGTCACTTTGTAGTCGCTCAGCGGTGTGGTGACAGCAAGGAAGTGCAGTCTGGTGCCTCGTGCTGGCTGAATTCTGCTGCGGCAGACACATGCTGAATGTGGAGCGAAGTCAGCGTTCCCCAGTTGTGGCATGTACAGCTGGCACAATCGACCTCTCATATGGCAGCACACTGTAGTTTATGTACCCTTGTTTGTTCTAGTTATTCACTCACACACTGTAACACATTTGAAATACAATTTAAACACTGATTAAGTTATACAAATACAGCACACTCGTGTAACAAAGTAGGAGGATTTATTGCACATGTGCAGGTTTTGTGTGGTGGGTGCAGACAGTATCAAATTTGGGAGTACCAGTTTTGTTTACTTGGATATGAACTGTAGAGTCTCCTAGAATGTCCATCACCCGGTAAATACCTCGGTAACGACGTGTAAGTGCCTTTTGTATACATTGGTTGTGCACCCATGTGTAATAGTTAATGTGCAAGGTGTTTTGTTTGTATTCCTATCAAAACAATTTTCTGGTGAATTTGGGCTTGAAGCAAGTTAAATTTGGCATTATCGCGATCCTGCAGTAACTTTTGACACCATCCATTAGCACAATTAGAGTATTGCACTGCGACCACCTGAGCTGGGTGCACTACCTTCTATGCCATGTATGAGATAGAAGAGTGTCTATTTTGTAGTTGTATTGACACTTGGTACATGTAGCTGCATCTATTGAAGGTACGGCTTTCGCGACAACATATCAACTGAAGTATTCAGCCATTACCAACGTATATTTATTTCCATATGTAGTGGAGGGGAGAGGTCCTTCTGCATTAAGGACCCAGGTTCTCAGAAGTGTCTGGGGTGGAATGGGAGTCATTTGACCCATAGGCTTGGTATTCAGTGCTTTGGTTTTTTGGCAAACTGGGCTTCAGGGTATATCGTTTTTGATATCAGTATTCATTGTGTCCCAGTGATAAGCTTGTTTGATCTTTTGGAGTGTTTTAAAATCACCAAAGCGTCCGCCCCCGCAGATTGCATTGTGATGATATCGTATCATTTAATTTACGTAAACATGTGGCACAAATGTTAGTTTCTTTGGACCTTGTGGAGTGTTTACTTTGAGGTGGATTTCACCATTCACAGTAAGACCATATCGGCGACTAAGTCTGTGGTATTTAGTGTCTGCTTGTTGTGGGTTTAATGATGCAAGTTTTAACTGTCTTAGGTGAGGGTCACGTTCGTACTTCCAGACGAATGGTGACATGTTTACAGCTATAGGGCACAAGTGTAGAATGGAATCATCATCAAGTTTAATGTATTACTGCTCATGGTTGTATGTTTACAAGAAGTGTGGTTTTACATTTTTGTTTATGATTAAAATTGTGCAATTCAAAAGATGGCCAATGTAATGGGTCTCCACCTTGTTGGTGTTGTTTTCCATTATGACTTGTATATTAACTTGGTACAGTGCTGTTATTATTTTTAAATAGCATATATAGGGCAATTTTCATCATCTGCTATGGCTTTTGCTACTCTAGCTTTGTTTTTTGACTGTGTGTCGTTTCGGAAGAAGAGTTTTAATTCCACGCAATTGTTTGTTGCATATTTTACTAAGTTTCTCTTTATTTCCTCAAGTTTGTTGGGATTCTGTAATACACATTCTGTAATTGATTTGTATAGTGATGTACTGTTTAGCATGTTTTGTTTAACTTTGTATTTGGCATTGTTGATTGTAACATTTTGTGTTTGTGTTGCATTTTATAATGTGTGGGTCGAATTTGTATTTGCTGAGAGCAATAGCCATCTTTTGTATACAAATGTTGTGCTCTGCCATTGTTCGTAGATACCTGAGGCTGGTGTGATCTGTCTCGATTATGAAGTGGCATCCATATAAGTATTGTATAAAATGGTTATATAGATAATGAATAGCTCCAAGCTCTCTGTTGGTCTTATTCCAGCACAATTTGTTAAGGGATAGCTTTTTAGAGGCAAATGCAATGATGCTTCATTGTTTGGTTTGTGGATCTTCTTGCATGAGCATTGTTACTCGCATCACAGGCTAGAATGATATTTTTGTCCTTATCAAATTTTTGCAAAATAGGCGGTGCTATGATTGCTTGTTTAAGTTCTGTGAATGCCTTGTGATGCTTTTCTTCCCATTTGTATGACATATTTTGTTTAGTAAGATCAATTAGAGGTTGAGCAATTTTTGCATAGTGCAATATATATCACCAAAGGTATGATGTCATGCCCAGAAATGTGTGTATGTGCTTGATGTTGGCTGGTGGTGCCATCTGTTCAATAGCATGTACCTTATCCAGGTTGGTAGTGATGCCCTCTGGTGTGATGATGTGTCCTAATACTTTGATTGTTCCGCAAATGTGCATTTATTTGTGTTCACCTTAATGTTAAACATATGTAATCTTTCAAGACTATCTCTATATTGACGATGTGTTCTTCAAATTGTTTTTCCTAAAATTAATATGTCATCAATATATGTTATGCTATTGTACATCGAAGAGGCCCTAAAAATGCATTAATGAACATTTCAAAATATTGTGGATATGTGGATAACCCCATTTGCATACTCTTGTCCTGAACAGCCCAACACCATCGATACTAAATGCTAATATATAGCAATATTTCTCCCTGCCAGGGATGCTTCAGAATCCAGAAAATAAATCTAAGCTCTTAATGTAGTGTGAATTTTGTAATGCATTTAGAATGTCCTCAGTGCATGGCAAGGGATACTGAACTCTGGTTAAATATTGATCGAGCTTTCTAAAATCTGTTAAGAATCGCAATCTGCAATTATTTTTAGAAAGAACTAAGATTGTTGCATAACAAAGCAAGTCAGCTTCTTAAATTAGCCCTTTCTATACAATACCTTTAATTTGGATCAATAATTCATCATGAATTTTTGGGCTTATATGATAAGGCCTGGTTGCTAAAGGTTTGTCTGTGGTAAGTTAAAGTTTAATTTCTAAACTTTATGCTTCTAACCATTCCAAAAATACTATCAGCAAAGTAATCCTTTATTTATCTATAATGTTAGCAATGGCTGCAGTTTGTTTACTATTAAAACTTTTGTTAATCTTGGGTAGTTTGGTTTGTTCATTTTCTAAACGACCTAATTCATTGAAGCAGTGGTCGATGGAAGTAGCATTGTCGTATGTGGTTGTAGCCGAATGTATTGGTACCTGCAATAACTTGTTAGAGTCATTAGCATATATAAAAATAATATTGTTTCAAAATAGGAATAACTTCATACTTCTTAATAAAGTCGACTGCTAATATCATATCTTATTTTAAACTGTCCACGACTAAGAAGTCCTGCGGCTAAATATGACCTGAAATGCACAAGTTAATAGTTGTTTGGAATTTAGGTGTTGCCAATACTGAAGTTGCCCTGGCTACGGTAATGTTTTCACTTAATGGCATGTCAAGTAATGCATAAAGTTTTCTGCCTTTTACTTTTTACAACAACTTGTGGTGTTGATGTGCAGCGGCGCTGAAAATTCAGTTAAGTTGTGTGGCACAAATGTTGATTTACTCTAGTTTGAGATGCAGGTCTGCCCAGTAAGTTATGAAACTTAGGCCCACTCTCTCACACACAGACAATGACCGAACATGCTGCACTCTAGGTTGCTGCTGCCCGACGGAGGTATTGTGGCACAGAACAGCAGAGGGCTGCGATCCAGGGGCAAGACCAAGCAAGACGGCACGACTACTGCCTTTCAGACTTCAGCTAGAGGAGCTCTGCCCATTCATCATATTTAAAAAGTGGTAAGATGACTTATACACTTTGGTGCAGTTCTAGGCTGGGAGAATCCAAAACGATACCTAACATCACTAGAGCGACCATTGCACTTAAGGCTAGGGACACTATTGAGAAGGTTTAGTCATTGTTAATATGGTAAGCAATTCATAGAGTTTCGTATTTGTGTTAATCTGATGGTAAATTCACTAACAAAATTGTTGTATACATTGAGTTCAATAAATTCTGTAGTATTTTATAATAAAACTGTGTCGCATACATTACTTAAATTCTGAGTTTGCAACTCTCTTCAGTAGTGGCACCTTGTGTGATATAGTGTATTGTATTCAAGTATATTAGCATTATACAGGAGTAAGTATTACACTGAAGGTAGCAGTATCCTAATGTGTGTGCAACCCACAGTAGGAACCAATCCTTTTGCAGAAATAACATGTCCATGCAATTAAGTGAACAGATTAAAACATTGTAGGGGACAGATCACAAAAGTGAACAGAACACGTTTCGGCAAAGCATGGAGTTGCACGTAAGACGGTACACCCACACTTTTGTGTGCCGACTGTGGAAAATTACAACACAATCAAAATCAGCAGGGCTTGCCCAGATAATTTGTTTGTGCGTGTAATCCAACACGATAAATTGATTTGCATACCCCAGTCAACATCATAACCGATTGGCAGAATGGCAGGTGCTCTAAACAAATTACGTGTGCTGGCAGGGGGAAAGGAACCATAATTTGTGTACAGTGTGCCCAGAAATACTATTCAGAATGTTTAAGCTTGACTGAAAAGGCGACAACAGACAAGCGAGGCCGCATCTTATGCAAAGCATGCGAACACAATCTTTTCATACCTGGACAAAAATCCGAGGATTTTTAAATGGGAAATTATCAAACACTGCAGCGTTGTCATCAGGTCATTTGTAGACCAGCATTACAAGAGACCATGGGACGTGAGATGTGCGGGCGCAAAATGCACCGGCAATATCAGACCAGGCAGGACATGACAAATCAAGCAGCCAGGATATTTCGGTGCAGAAAATATACTTTTTCATCACCATGGTCAGAAACAGCATAGTCAGTAGTAGGCGCGGAATTGTCAGGTGCACATCACTGTGCATGGGATCATTCAGAATCAGTCAGTGTGTACAAAAGCCCACTGGCTCATTCAACTTCAGGAGAACTGAAGCACAACAAAGGAGACACTGCAACCCACGTGTTTTACATGGCCCCGACCACCCGACAATACATTGGAAATGTTGACATCAATCACAAGGGCCATCGATGACAGTACGACACCCGCACGGTTTAAGAGGTTACCGGCATTTACACGACTGCCAAGTGAGGATACGCAGGCCTTCCTGAATTACTGCACAGCCCTTCTGAAGAGGTATAGGGTAGGGATGGTCAAATTTTCCTTTCGATTCGATTACCATGAATCGAACTGAATAGAATCATTCTGATTCAGATTGAGATTAAATAGGATTATTTGATTCGATTTATCCTATTCAATGCATCAAATAGATGTAATTTATTTTCTAAGACTGTGTCGAAGCTATAAATGTATAGTAAAAAAAGGCCTAAATTTTTTTAATGTGTCAGAAAATATGGTTACACTCGTGTATAGGCAGTTCACAGTAAACTGAGCACATTTGAAAGCCTTGCATAAGATCTTCTTTTATGCATGTTGTGCGTTCTCTAGCGGTAGGTAAAATTAATTTCCCCATGGGCCTTATTACTTTATTCATGTGCTGTGAAGTGAAACTGTTTTTAAAAGTATATATTTTACAAATTGCCTCATTTTAAACTTTTATGCAACAAAAAATAAGAAGGCAAAAGTGAAAAAAATAATTTAAGTTATCACAAATGGTTCTTAACACTTTTTATTTGACATTATGATGTGCAACTACTTTCCCTCCATCGTTACCAAGTTTACTGGGTACATGTCACTCAGTGCGCCCGTTAAAATATATGCAGATAGGACCAGTGACATTTATCTAAGGTTAATTTCAATAGAAGCCACTTTATTGTAAACATCCTTTACCTGGGCAAACAAAAAAATATTCACAATTCAGGTTAAGATCAGCTAAACATGGACAAAACCAAAACTGCATAGTGACAAGCAAACACGGTATAAGAGTAAGGTGGAAATATGCTTTAATATTATTAACATAAGATTACAAACAAGTTGTGAAAATATGTGAATACAAACAACCTGATAATCAAATGTAAAAATCTAAATAAATGAATCGATTCAGACAATGCATCTAAACATCTGCATCTATTCGATTATTGGCAATAATCGAAATGTCTGAATCGATTCAGCTACTTATCGAATAGGAATCGGCCATCCCTCTTACAGGATGTGCCAGCAAGAGTGGACAAACAGCATAGGAACCCAGCTGGCAGGCGAAGCAAGTAACCAGTGGTGAATGGTCAGTTACTATGGCATAGAGTAGGCAGAATTTCTGAGCAGTTTCCAGAGCCGATTTACCAATACATTTTCCTCGTTGCAAGCACAGAGCAGGGCCGTGCTAGAATACAAAAACATGGAGAAATCTTGACGGCATTTGCAACATGGAAAATCTGGCAAATTAAGAATTTCGATACCAACGTGAGGTAGCATAAAATACTTGAAGTAGTCGCTGTGGCGGTACGAGCAGAAAACTGGCTAGCAATGGCACCGCATTTCCATAGTAGCACCGAGGATTTCATGCACTCTGTCGCATTACTGGACCAAGCCAGCCATTAACAGAGTACCACTGCTAGGGAAGGAGAAGGGTACAATTCGCGCCGAAGGAAAGAAGCAGAGCATATGGAGTAATCAGAAGTGCAGTCAGCTGGCAGCAAAGTAGTATGAGTAAGCACTACTCGGTCTCGAACAAACCCAGAACCCAGAACTCAGAATAGCAGAGGGAACAGAGGCAACCTCGGGCATGGTGAGAGGGCTACAAGAACCACCTTTTGCATGCAGGTACTGCAAATGGGAGGGGAAGGTGCATTGGCATAATCAATGTCCAAAATGCAACACATTACCAAACAACATTCCACCAAAGGGAAATCGACAGTTGGGGTAGGTGAACCAGACACTCACTACCCCACAGCACACCACCCCGATGTAACACCGCCTCGTCAACAAGTCAGGCAGGCAGAAAGTACACATGAGCAAGCCATAGTACAGCAAATCAATAGACAACAGAACATGATGCTCAGGATAGCAGTTCACATCAATCAACAACCATGATATGCATTAATTAACACAGTTGCTACCCACAACTTTGTGTACATCGGGTTCGTGGACACTTGTGAGATCGCACACAGTACACAGGTACTACAATTCGCAACAAAACAGAACACGGGGAATCAATGGGAGGGGAGACACTGATAACCATCCGAATAAGAGATTTGTACACTATAACAACAGCAATGGCGTATATGGACCTATGGGAATATGCAATCTTGGGTATCCCCTGGCTCACCGAACAAAAAACCATTGTTGAGCCAGTCGCCTGTAGAATCCCTTTCGGCCAGAAAGATAGGCGAACTGTGTACGACAACTAATCCCGACCCACTAATTGTGTGCCTAGAGTACAGTTAGACGAGCTTCATCATGTGGTTCCTCCGGAGTACCGGGATATTGAGCAAAACATACTAGATGAACGAAGAAGATGTATTTGTGGCAGGAGACCCACTCTATAGAACAACAGTGGCAGAGCACAGCATTCCACTGGAACACGACCGGTCGATCTACTCTGGACCAGAAGCTATCAGCAGCATCATTGCGCCATAATCAAAGAACAAATAGAAGAAATGTTTGCTGAGGGTGTGATAGAATCCATGCATGACAACTACAATAGCGTAATAACCTTGGCACCCAAGGAAGACAGACATGGTGCTTTTGTGTTGATTTCAGAGCAATCAACCAAATCGTACTAAGTTCCCTGTCCCCCAACAGAAGTGTCAAGGATGCATTGCATACCTTGGGTAAAACCAAGGTCATGACATCATTGTACCTGTACATTAGGTACTGGCAGGTACAATAAAGCCCAGATATCATCACAAGATGGCATTCACTGCTCCAGATGGAAGAAGATTCCAATTCTGTGCAATGTCCTTCGGCTTAAAGTGGGCACTGGCAACTTTCCAGACAATGATGGCCCAGTTACTCAAAGGGTACATAGGAGACTTCGCCCTTGCCTACCTGGATGATGTCATCATATGGTCTGGGACCTGGGATGTCCACATTAAACACCTGTCACTAGTCCTAGAAATACTAGCCATCAACAAGTTGTGTGTGAACCGAAAATGTCACATCCGCCATGCATGCATACAATTTCTTGGGCATATGGTCAATGAGCATGGAAGCCGACCAACACAAGAGCATTTAGCACTCATAAAAAAACTATGAGGGGCCGCACACGAAGAAACAGATGAGGAAGTTCTTTGGGCTGGTGAACGGGCTGCGGGAAAACATTCAGTATTTCACAATCATCACAGCGCTACTAATATGTTATCTCGAACAGGAAGTGTCAGTGGACAGCGAAACATGAGGCCAGTTTTCAAGGAATCACAAACAAGTTCATGCAGTGCAAGACACTAGCTCATCACAGCCCAAGTTGTCACTTATATCATCAAACAGACGTATGTGAGAGAGTCTTGGGGGCAGTCCTGTATCAGACAGGGGACAATCAAATGCCACGAATCATTGAGTACAGTAGCACAAAGTTCAGGGCAACAGAAGGAAGATACGACCTAAATGAGCTGTAGTGTCGGGTCATAGTGTGGGCCGTGAAACGGTACCAGGCCAACCTGGAGTATCAGTGGTTCACACTATGAACTGACAACTGGTGCTTACTCTGGCTTCTCACATGGAAAGAAGCAAGAAGAAAATTAGCACACTGGGCACTCCTCCTCCAAGCATATGATTTCGAGGTAGAACATGTTCCAGGATATTCGAATCTGATGTTAGACGAGCTCTCATGCACGCCAGGTGAAATTGTAGCATGGACCAGGAAGAGTGGGATGACCTACTTCCTCCTACCACAGCCATCCACCCAATAACTGGTGAAGGCTGCATGAGCTGCATCGTCATCAAGGCTCCTGAGGAACCAGAACTCGGGATCGATGACTTGCAGGGAACCATTCTCACTGCACAACTGCAGTGTACAGAAACACAATGTCGTGTCACGTCCCTCATCCAAGGTGAACAGTAGTTGTAGCGCATAAATAGTGCATGAGTCGAGACACGACCACGGCGGCCGGAAGCAACCTGGCAGCTTTATATGCCCAAGAGTGCATGAGAACAGGTGCTATATTATGTGCACAGTGTGCAGTTTGCAGGCCACCCTGGAGCTTTGCAGACCACCAGGAATTTTCAAAGGCACTTCTACTGGCCCGGTATCACCAGAGATGTCCGGAAATATGTGGGGGTGCAAAGTGTAACTTATTTAAAAGTATATGAGCATACAGAGTTACTCAACAACAGCTACAGAAGCCACAGGAGACATTTGAGTCCATCTCAATGGACTTGATGGGGCCATATCCTCACATCCTGAATGGCAAAAGGTTCGTCTAAGTGGCCAGTAATTCATTTTTACGATGGATGGAGGCATACCCAGTTTCCAGTGCATGTGCACACAACATAGCGAGTGTACTGGAGACTGGATTCTACCCAAAATAAGGCTTCCACAAATGTTACTGACGGACAAAGCTACACAGTTCACAGGGAAGTATTGGAGAGAACTGTGTACCAAGTGGGAAGTCCAACATCACACAATGTCCATGTACCACCCGTGGGCCAAATCAACTGAGATGAGAAATCAAGACTTCAAGACTCTGTTGCACTTGCAGGTAGGCAAACTCCTACAAGTTGGGCTGAACATCTACCTGCTGCCTTGTTTACCATCAGACGGAGGGTGAATTTGGCGACAGGCCAGTCACCAGCTGCCATACTCCAGGGATGGGGGCTGCCCCTTCCTGGAGAATTTCAGATCAGGCAACCAAACAGTACAGCAGAGGAAAGTCCAACAGGTAGGCGATGGCACTGGGAGAAGATCTGCAGAATGCACGCAGACAGCAGAAGAGGTACATCGGACAATGGATACCAGCAACAATCTGTACACCAAAAAAACTCAGGCCCAGACAACATGTCTACGTCCGTGAGCATCGGCTGAGTAGCGCAAAACAGAACTATTGTGCAAGGTATGCCCCTAGATGGAGTAGGCCACACATTGTTGTTAAGACACAGGGGTTCACAAATTTCCTCATCAAAGTCAGTGGCAGGATAAAGATGGCTGTACACCACGACGACCTTCGCCTGGCTATGCAAGAACCCAGCGCCGAGACTACCAAGCAGAAGGTGGGCCCATCAGCACGGAGCAAGCAGCAGAAACACCCAATAGCAGTACAGAAACAAGCTCCAACACAGATGGGAGTGCTCTTCATTGCCTTTATCCCACTGCAACACCCGGCATCAATACGTCCATCAGGGCGACAGGGGAAGAAGAGGAGAACCAGGAAGTGGTCACACCATCAGAAACAATACAGGACAACAGTATAACAGGCACTGCAGCACGAAGTGAATCAGTCTGGAGCATCCCGACATCCAGTGTCGAGGATCCGACTTCTGAAGATGTTACCCAAAGCGAGTCAGTGGGGCAACTGTTGGCTCGATCAGCCTACAGTGAAGCTTCCACAGGAGTATGCCGCGATGCCTAAGAAGGCAATTTAATTGACTGACCTCATGTCGGAAGAACTACTCATGTCCACAGGGGAAATGGCATCAGGATCAACGAGTCCAGACTTGGGCCATCTACATTTCCCCTCGCCAAATAAGCGTTCATCAATAGTTCCAGGCAGCAGTGGAAGCATCAGTAGCAGCGGCGATGAGTCGATGGAAGAGAGGGTCTCGACACCTCCCCACCACTCCACATATCAGCATCACCTTCAATGGTCGTCATGCACTGCTTGTGATGGATCTACCCCCCTTCGCAGAGCACGTGCTGCAGCACTTCATCAGATTTTGCAGGACAACAGTCCTGGTGAATCAGCAGCCAGCACAGCACAGCATCATTGCGTGTCTTACAACTTGAGGTCCCGCAAACAGCTGCGACCGCCGGCATCCTGTTGCACCTAACAGCGTGACAGGTTTTTGGGGGTCTGTGGAGACCAAACGGTCACCAGAGAGGGAGGCATTTGATGTGTTCCACATGTCCATGTATCCCTTGCGCCCATTTGTACCACCGCAGATGCATCAACAACAACAGCAACACCCGGGCGATCGACATTAGGTCTCGATCCCTATCAGTGCAGGTCAACAAGAATGTTGTGTCTACACTTTTCTTGCCACTCTCAAACCTCTGGGCCAAGGGCTAACATAATTCTGATTTTTTACCAGTGATAACTCTCATAGTAAATTTATAATTTATGTGTGTCCCATGAAGTAGCAGAAGTTAGGCACATCAGCCATTGGATGGAACACGGGGGTACGCAGAGTTGCATTATCCTATGCCTTTCCGAAGTGCGCGATGTCAGAGGGCCTCGAGGTTAAACCCTGTGTGCTATGTGGACCCAAGAGGGTTCAAAAGGTGGTGACTAATATTTCCGAAGCAAGTGTAAAGTGGCGAGTGGCTCTCTAGAAGCATTAATTAATGAGGGGTAATATAGCAAGTTTTGCCAGGTATTGCACCACAGTTGTCTAGGAAAGCCACCTGTTTTTCCATAGAGGTTTGAGAGAAACCCACAGAAGACAGGAAAATGTAATGCCCACAATGGCGAAATTCACCTGACATTACAGGAAGTGAAATACAAACACATAATCCCATTATTCGCAGTATTTCACTATTTCAGCATATATATGTTAGTTTTAAGAAGGCAAATTACATTCATCTTTCAATAATCAGCTGTGTAAGGCCTGATTTCGTTTAATATCATCCTTCAAGTGCAGTGGCATACTCGAGACGTCACATTCTCAGCCATGTCAGGGGCTCCGATGTTCACAGGTATGTCACCAACCTGTATATAGCCAGTAACCCTAATTATGTGCATTGCTCATTCTTTAATTATAAATTTAAATTTACATTTTTTAATGCTTTGCATTTGGCAGCAGTTTCACCGAGCTGGGAGAGCTGCGGCCATCTTAAATCAGTCCGACTTCAGCACTCAAACCACCCTGCAGGACAAGTGGTAAGCTCCCATGTTACCCCCCCCCCCCACAGCAATTCAATTTAGGCTGATTATTTCATTGCAATAGTTTAATGTAACAGTAGAAACTTTTAACTTATATTTAGCTGAGGGGAGGCCTGGCTTGCATCCTGAGGTAATATTCCAGGACTTTGTGCATATGATGACTCATTCTTCACATAAGAATCCTTAAGGCCCTCGCCTTACTTCGCAGCAATGGTCACTGGCAGGTCACAAGTGTCAGTTTCACATTATAAGGGTACACATTCTGCAGAGTGACACTGGTTTGTACCCTTCAGTAAATAAAACTGTCACATATTGATTAGGCGACTTTTATTAATGACTTTTACTCCCCTGAGTATCATCGGGCACTGCACTCTAACACAGATATATTCATCAGTGTATTTTCAGTGTTGAAAGTATTGCTTTTCCGGGGCCTGCCTACCTCAACCACAGTAACATCTGTTTTAGCATCAGTGTGCGAAGTGGCCGAACACTTCGTCCCTTAGAAAAAGGTTTTTTTACAGAATCAAATATAATAAATTAATCATCAAACTAGACTCTCCTTAAATAGACTGCTGGTCCAGAGATCGCTGCAGGACATCGGCCGTATGACTCTCAACAACATCGTTCTCTACCGAATTTGGCACCAGGCAGATTATTTCTGTCCTACAACTATCATACCACGTGGTGCAGGAACACAGTTCATCATCTCTGGGGACACTTCACGTCAAGATTTAACAAACTCTGCCACCTCTCTCTTGAGGGTGGGCCAGGCAAAATACGTAGCAATCTTTTGGAAGGTACTGCTTATACCCTGATGTCCCCCCAAAAAAAATAATTGTGGTGGTATGATAATACCATTGGCCTCAAAGATTGGAGTACCACGATTTTTCTCGCATGTCCATTGTTCCAAGTGAAATATAGTATACTATTCTCTATTACTTACAGAAGAACTACACCTGACTTCAAAGCTTTTACTAATCCAGAACAAAAGTCATCATTCCTCTAAGCTTCCCGCAAAAAACTCCGGAACTCCTGTATAAGATCCAAAGATGCAGCGGGTGTCTCCATGGGCATGGTTTCAAAATCTTCAGGATGAAACCTGTGGAAGAGCACATCGGCTACTACGTTATTCGAATCTCGAACAAAGTGAATTTTTAAACGGAATCTCGAAGGATGGAGATCCCAGAATCTTAGCTTCCCCAATTGCTGTGGATGGTTGAGGACCCAGCTAAACACATGGTTGTCTGTGGACAGATCACAATCCTCATGTTCTAAATAAGACACAAACTTCTCCAAACCATATATACTTGCAAGAGTTTCCTTTTCATAAGTATCTAGATGTCGCTCTGATTAGGCAAGAATGCGGCTCGCGAAAGCTATTGGAAATAAGCGAACTTCATCTCGCTAATTAAGAACCGAACCTACTGCTAATGAGGATGCATCTACTTGTAAAATAAACCATTTGGATAAATCGGGTAAGTGAAGAGCAGGCATGGAGGACAATTTCCTTTTCAAGGTGGTAAAGGCTTGCTCTTGTTTGGGACCCCAAATGAATTCTACACACTTCTTTTTTAATTTATTTAAAGGAGCATTAATTGAAGCGAAATTATCTAGAAATCGGGCATAATAAACAATAATGAACATAAACTTTTGAACATCCTTGAATTTTGGATGTGGAAAACCCAAAATGCGACTCATGTGATCCGGGTCAATGAGCAATCGCCCCTCGCTAAGCACATAGCCTATAAAATCTAACACTATGTGAACCCAGAGTCTCCTTTTCCGGGTTTACTATATACCTGACCTCCTGCATCTTGCTCAAGACTTCACTAAAATGCTCTAGATGAGGCTCCATATCATTACTGTAGACAATCATATCTTCAATCTAACTATAAAAGAATTTAACATTGAATTATTAAAGAACATGATATAGTAGTCGCAACAAAGCTTGACTCCCAAAGTTTGATCCCATTGGAACACACGTAAATTCAAATTAACTCCATGGTATGCTGAATGCTGTGTATATCCTGTAAGAGGGATCCAGCAAACATTGGTGAAAGCTAGTGTTTAAATCAAGGATAGAAAGAACATGGGCCTACTTAAGATGACGTAGGGCACATTCAATCGTTGGCATAAGGAAATGATCGTTATTTTTTTTTTATTGACAGGAGAATTGTTCACAACCAGGCGATACTTATCACTGTCATTTTTTTACTAAGAAGCCAGGAGAGCAGTAATCTGATTTCGAAGGCACAATCACACCAGCTGCTAATCATTTATCTATAATCTCAAGAAAGGCCATTAATTTAGGTGGAGGGCACCTAAAGTGTGTGTCGCGCACCAGAATGTATTCTCTCAGTGTGAATGTACACTGTAAGATATCATATCTACAGATACAAAGAGTTATCACGTCACCTAATTCTTCCTTGATTTTATCCAGCTCAACCTGAAAATCTACCTCAAGGGGATGCTCCTGAATAACTGAGGTAGCTATTTGGACTCATTCACAACCTGAAGACGGATATGAATATTCGGAGCGAATCCAAATCCTAACACTAAGTAGTGTTGATCTAAATTCACTACGGCCCTTGACTTACCTAAAATTTGAAGGCCAAGTATTAGATACTGCGCAACCAGAGTCAAAACCCAAAATAGATAAGTCCACAATTAATAGCCTATCTCAAAATACAAATAAACCACCATGTTAGTCTTAACAAGGTCACCATTAGCAATGCACAAGTTCTTCTCAGAACCTATGCTAACATACCCCTTTAGACAAATTTTTTCTACCAAAAACAGATTCGAAAAGGCTTGGCTAATAATGCAAAGTGTGGCTTCTGTATATATAATAGAGCAGGAAAATTACACATGCAACATGTAACAGTGATGACACACTTTTGAATTACGCGTGTGGAGTCGAACTTCTTTTGACCATGTCCAACAAGCCCATGCTTCTCCCCAGTTACATCCCGTTTCCCGATCTAGCTCAGTTAGAACATATATGGCCAGACATACCAAAATAGAAACACATCCAGCAAGACTTTGTCTATCAACATCGCAAAAAGCTGCCACATGCCCCCATCTGGGAACAGTAAGCGCAGCATGCAGAATGCTCCCATTGTTCGATTATCGATACAGATGACAAACAACCCGAACTTTTAACCACCCCATCCTTAACTGAGCCCCTGGGAGGAGGAAACATAGTGTAATATTACTTAGAGTTCACCAATCGGCCCTGTATTTCAGCTGCCAACTGTCTTAATTCAAGCAAATTCCTGGGAGTGTATCGCATAACACAATGTGCTTTGACATGGGGGACAAAGCTGTCAACAATAACACTCACTGAATGAACTCATTTAAAGATAGGCACAATAAATCATGGTAAGCGCAGATGGAATCTATAAAGTTACATAACATTTCATCGGGGTTTTGAAAATGATGAACGTATTCCATTCACAGTTTCTTTTCACCCGAGGAGTAAAAAGGGCATGTAACACACTAAGCTTAAGACCGTGAAATGTACTGCCCTGATCAGAAGCTAATTCTTCCTGCATAATTTGCAGTACAAAACCCAGTTGAACTCTCAGTGAAAGAGCGTTAAGTAAATCAATTTCTGAACACAATTATGATTAATGACATATGCTACAGAGATGAAAAAGAGGCGAATGTTAGCTGGTTCTAAAGAGGTTAACAAAGGAATGTTCTCCAGTGATTTGTAAAATAAATTGAAAGGGAAAAGGGAAGACTGAGAATTCACCGCTGAGACCGGCTGCTGGCGGAAACCTGCATGTTTGCACCGCACTGATGGCGCAGTAGCTGTACGGCTGCCCGACAAAGCGGGCAACCGGTATGGATTCGTCTAGTTGGACATCCAAGTCTTGCAGAAGGCCCAAAATTTTGTCACTTGAAAGTGCATATACCCAGCTGACTCTGCTCACAGTAGAAGAAGTTGACATCATGGCAAAGAAAAATGCTTATATTATTAACAGTGGAGTATGCTCAGTAATTTGTACTGGATAGGTATAAATATATACAAGTAAGCACAAACAAATATCCAAAGTCAATATATATTTTACTGTCAAAAATATTATTACAAACAGGCCCAGAATTGAGGTAGAGTAAATGTCAACTTATATATTGTGCTGCAAAAATGCAAGAATATCACAGTGAATTAAGCAGTTGTATCTAGTGAACAATACCATTATAAATGTTACATTAAAAAATCACGTCGCACACGAAATAACACAATGTTAGACTATCAATCATTAAATATGGATAAATAGTACAGACAATTAATCTTAGCTACAATCACAGCATTTCTCACGTAAACAGACACATCAATAAGGACGTGAAAAAATACGTGAACTGTACTAAAACAACACTTGATAAACAACAAATGAAAGTAATTAAGAATTATAATATTGGAATGTGACACCTTTTTTTTAATAACAAAATTTGTGTGGTGTACAATTTCTCCACAGCAATATTACATTACAATTCCAATTCATTGTGGTTAACACCAAAGCCTTATTATCCTCATCATTCTACCAAAATACTCATACGACCACATCAGTTGTCACAGAAATCAAACATGAGGTGCTGCGATAATTACCATCTGAAAAGTCGCACGTCTTGCAATGTGACAAAATTAGTATAGTGTACCATAATTCCAATTATATTTTGTTAAAAATATGCTTGAAATCTATCGCACAAAATATTTATTACCAACTATGTTCTAACAAATAGCACGAACCAGCACACATGTGCCGTAAATAGGGAACAAGAATACTTTTATATGGACACAGAAAAATTCACAACAAAATACAACTTTATTTTGGGGCTCTTCGATAATGTTTACAAGTAGACACTCGTGAACCAAAACCCCTGGCGTACAAGTAAGCTTGAAAAATATCCCAAGCAATAAATAACACAAGACCAATTATAAAAATTCTTAAAATATTAGGCACAAAATTTACAGCCCTAAACAGCACTCTAAATGTGCGAAAACACGTACCATACAAGATATTAAATTAGGCTATCCAGGCTTACAAGAATGTGGGCTACCATTTTAAAATGCAGACAATCATATGTTTAATTATTTCCTTTGGTTTAAAAAGGATATTAATAATATGTAGTACCTATGATCATAATACTTTTAGCAATAAAAATTCGAGCGATTTCACAACAGCCGCATCCGGTATACTCAATGACATTATATGCCTGTATATATCAATATGCTTCAACATATTTCACAGCCCTAAACAGGTCTCTAAACACACAAAATCACACACCATACAGGCATGCAAATGTGGCGATCCAGGCCTTCAAGAAAATGGGCTACCATTTAAAAATACACACATGAATATGCCCAATTATTTCCTTTAGGTTAAAAAGGATATTAAACATATGTAATGCCTTTGATAATAATACCTTTAACAATTAAAATATGTGCAGTTTCACAATACCTGCATCAAGTATACTCAACGACACTGTATACCCGTATATTTCAATGTGTAGAAATGAATATGCCAGAATAAAGGCGATATCACAACAGCCACTTCAAATATGCCACTCCAGAGTATAATTCGAAATATTTCATTTAAATTCAGTGAAAGAAAGACACCTCTAATATGAGCCTGATAACACAAATATAAAAAGGACTATTATCCTCAAAATATGATATTACAGTAGCCTTTTGACATACTCATAAAATATTTTAAAGCTAGTTATTAAAATGTAAACCACATTACTCTCAATGAAGGCAATGCTCTTCACATTCACTTTGAAAAGAATCATTAAATCTGGCCATAAAAATTTATATAATTCCTCCAGTGATTACAATCATTAAAAAAAATATATGACACATTACTTCTACTTCACTGGTTTGTTCTCAAAGGGCAACACTAGAACCTGATTAGTCACAATAACATTTTATTACACTATGGGTCACCCACACCAAATTCATTTAAAAAGGGGTTCAATTAATTCTGCAGTCTTGCATTTCCATGTATTCAGACAATTGGTAAATATTTCATGAGACTTGCTCACACCTTTGAAACCCCCACCGTGAAACGACTGGGAAGGGTTATTCTACCTCACTCAATTTGAGAAACATTAATACAAAAAACCTACCCCCCCCCTTTTTTATGCTTTGGCCAGAAATTTCAATTAAAAATAATTAATGTTCATTTTACGTGTTCTTTTATTTAACTTGCAAATACAGCTGACGTTCACATTAAATGCAGTTACAAAGCACATTTCGTTCAGGCCAGCTGAACGGCATGGTAAACTTGAATGTTAACGGGCTTCACAGAATTATTAAAACAACTCGAGTCATAATGGGCATCGATTCCAAACGGCCCTACAATATACATTGCCAGCTCAGTACCTGCAATTTTGCTGAACATAGACAAGTTCGCAGCTCCATAGCACACCTCCACACTCGAGCCGAGCTGGTAGAAGTCAGCTAACAGAGACTGGCTCCTGGATACTCCTTGGTGAACCCAATGTGATGGTCGACAGAAACCATAAAGGCCTCACCTATGTCCGGCAACGTTCTTCGCCGAAGTAGATTTCAGGCATGCCGAACAAACCACAAGTGCTAAAATTAAATTTGATCTAGCTGCATCATTTTTAGCAACCAACTTATTTCGCAACATTAACATCCCTCATTAATATTGCATTCATCGAGCTCATGACAACTTGAGCTTAAACTGTGACCCATTCTGGAAGCAATTTTCTCGCCAGCAGTCGCCCGCCGCCACACACGTTTCACGGCCGAAGACGCCAAGTGGCCAGCACTGGCATTACGCATGCTCAGCTGGTTTTTAACAAGATTATAACTACACAAGACGTAATATCAAAACACATACTAATAAAATGTATAATAAAAATAGAAATTCATCAATTATATGTATATATACACACATATATATAATTACTATGGGTGGAATACATAAGAGAATATTTAAGTATGTCTGACCAGCTTATAAAAATACCTATATGAATAGCATTTCCAATCATAAAAGTGCCGCCAAGATTTAAAAGAAACAGTGTAAACATCTCAACCACCCCTCTTTAAAAACATAATATCCCATAAACATATTGAAAGGAGCACCTCCAAACAAACATTGTACTTTCCTAGAGTTCAAATAGGATCACATTTTCCAACATCAGATTCATCCAAATGTGCTGGGTAATAAAAACAACAACTAACAGCAAATAAAAACCCCCATAAAATCCACAGAAACAGAAGTAATAAAAGAGTAGACTATGCATCTCAGATACACATTAAGAGCAGGCTTAAAGAAAAGCTTCGCAGTTGACTACAGATAAGAACACCCAGCTACTTAGTAAAAATAGCAACATGAATTCTATGAAAACGTCTTGTAAACAACATTATGTACTCCTTAAACATTATACATAAACCCCAGTTACTACGTCCTTGCACAAAACAATTTCAATTGTGTGGCATGTGCACGCTTAGTGACACAATTGTTCACAGGATCGCCCAAAAGTACTGTCACGGGGGTGAGTAATTTCAACACTTTGTACAGTCCACTATAAGCTGTAGCTAATTTCAACGACACATGTGTAGCCTTGTTACTTAACACGACCTGCCTACACACCACAAGGTCGTCATGATAGAAATGTTTTTCAAAACGACCACGATTATAATTCCTGGCCACACTTTTCATTGCCTTTCGCAAATTAACATAAACTTCACCCCACAATTTGTGTAGAGATCCCCAGTCAGTAGCATCGAGTGTCACTGGTGGTACACCCCAAATGTTCATCAGGGGAGATGAGAGTTCACGACTCAAAAATCTTTACATGGCGAAAAACCAGTTGTGTGCGGGACTTAGTTATAAGCCAAGTTTAATTCAGAAATACTTTCGTCCGAACTATGGTGGTCAAGAATGTGAAATATACTGAATGCTACCTTGACACTCTTGTTCACCCATTCTACTAGGTTGGGACACAGATAATAAGGGCTTGCTATATATGCTTGATCCCTTACTCAAAACACATCTCCTTAAACAGCTTACTCATAAATACGATGGATTATCTGACACTATTTTCCCTGGCTATCCCATATGGGTAACATTATCATGAACTTGCTGAAGGCATCAATATGCATACCCACTTTACTGTTCTGTGGCTGTTCAGCAAACTGACATTCGAAACAACCTGCAACATATTTACTAATGTTTCTTCTCATATGTGACCAAAAAAATTCTCTTTCGATCTGCACATGAGTTTTCATAAACCCCTTGAGACCACCTACCACAGAATCATGGAAATATTTCATCAACATATTGCGTGCTTTCTTAGGCTTTCTTTACAACCTTTTCCCATTAAAAAATATATAATTCGCTTTTCTATCTTATAATCCTGATTTTGGGAAGTTCCTAAATTCGTTATTATATTTCGACACTCGTATTGTGCTTGTCAGTTTGCCATGTCGATAAAAGCCTCGGGGATAGATTTCACTATAGCACAATAGTGTTCCCCACTTCCAACCTGATCTTCCATACCCTGACAAGTTTCCTGTTCGATGATCTCATTTTCCTTTTCATTATACATTCTAGATAAACAGTCTGACACTGTATTATCCTTACCTTTAACATGAATAACCTTAAAACGAAAATGATTTAAATGAGCTATTCATCTGCCTATTTTACATCTCTGTTTTGGGTGTGTATACAGCCATGTTAACACTTGATTATCTGTCATCAAGTCGAACTCTTGGTGTTCGAGATATGTACTGAATTTTTTTACTGTCCATATGCACGTAAGTGCCTCTTTCTCATATGTACTTAAATTCCTTTCTTTATCATTCAACAACCTACTAGCAAACGTCATAGCTTTATGTCCTTCACCTAGATCTTGTAGTAAAATTGCACCTAGCATGACAGATTATGCATCAACTTGTAAAACAAAACACAGATTGAAATCAGGAAAGGCGAGCACTGGAGGATGTGGAACTGCATACTTTTGAAGTGTGCCCCGTGTCCCAAAGCCAGTTTGACTGCCGCAGGGCGATGCAACTGCACAATACACATGAGCACTGAATGCATGGTGCAGTGCAATGAGGTGCAATGCAAGGTGTCGTCAGAATGCCACACACTGTTGAAGGAATAGGAACATGCGAATTGACCCGATTTTAACGGTAAACATAGTTAAAAGGGTTTTGTATGTGAATTGGCAACACTTGAGTTCACATGTGTGCTAAGTGTGTGCGAGGAAACAACCCAATGCCCATGCAATGTTATTAAAGTGTCTTTTATAGTGTTCTCTTCATGTACCATTCTTAATGTGTACCAAACAAACATCATTCACCCAAATCTAGCATGGTAAATTTATTCAGAGTTACAGTTGAGAATTAATAATGGATGCTTCAGCACCAGGTAAGAAGCGCAAAGTGTTTTTAATGCATCCTTTTTTAAGAAAGTAGTTCCACATGCCACGCCGGCATGCCATCACCGGTCAGCATGCCACGGTATGCAGTCAGTCAGCTACGAGCATCTCGGGAGTGTAGTTGCGTGTTACCACGGCTCAGGTTTCGCACACTTGGGGAGCACTCAACTTTTGTCCCTAATCACTTTCAAAAGACATTAAATATACTGGAACCGTTGTTCTTTTAGCCACCCGAGACACCACCCCCATCTTTCCCAGTGCTAAAATCACCTGGCGAAGCATAATAACGCACATGACCATTTTAGAGGCTTCAGACCATTTTTGCAAAGTTACCTTTTCTGGTGGGTTAAGACCGACAATGTCTTGCAAAGTGTAGGCCACAGAGCATTGTTAAACAAACGAGTAAGTATGCATTGAGAACAGTTCATGTGGCATTTATTTCGTGGCTTTGGGTCTCTTCAGGAAACAGGCCCTCAAAATACTCACACCTATTTCCAAGTGTATAACTATGTATTGTATTTACAAGTGTTAATGTGCAAGTATCATGTGAGTTAAACATAAGGCGTGTGACTAGCCGACAAGTAATGGCAACAAACACAGCTGGAAATATAAGGTTAGCTTTTGTTTGCAACATAAATAATTAATATGAGTAAGTGAGCTGACCCGAGCAGGTCACGGCACACTATGTAATTGGATAACTTTGACATGTTCATTTATGAGGAGCTGTAGTCCAGGATTTAGCTATGGTCATCGGTCAAACGACCTATAATAAATCTGCTCTACCGACATGCCCCAGGTAAAATCTTCCACAATCAATCTTAAAAACTTTTTCCAGAAATTTCACAGTTCCTCAGATTCCACCTCTACCCACTAAAGAACCACGGCATTATGTAAAAATGGCAGCTGCATGTGTGGCAGTTCCAACTGCCTTCCTCGTCAGATTCAAAAGTGTCAAAATGGCACCTACCTTAGTTGCTAGTCCTGGAAACCCGCAAATCCAAATTTCATGTTTTCAAATTCCAAAATTTTCCTGCCAAATTTTCCTGAATTACCCACAACTAGAGAGCTGCTTGGTAAACATGGTGACCCATTCAGCAAGGAGTAGCATCGAGACACCTTCCATACACTTACACAATGCCAGGGAGGATGCACATGGTCGGCAGGAAAAAGCACGCAAGAACAACAAGGCAGTCGATATTGCTTCCGCAAGGGCAAGGAAGGACTGTGCTACTGCTATCTTGGGGTGGCATACGTGATCTCACCAGCGCGACTCCATGTCGCCGAGCAGCGGGGACAAAGGACCAGAGGAGCGTACCCGTGCTAACCTTCCCCTGCCGACGTCAACACCTGCCAGCTGCCATGTGCCAAGGAGGAGAGGGAACGAATGAGGAGAAAGGAAATAAAAGAGGTTCCTTCTCCCTGCACTACCAGCTCAACAAATGCCGGCAGTTATCTGTGCACCCACCATCTATTGACCCATGTGCTGCACTGCACCATGCAGGACTGCCGTGCCAAGCTCACCATCTGTGCTGCGCTTCCATGTCCACTCTTCTGTTCTCGCACTTTCGCATCCACACTTCCATGCTAGCACTTCTGCATCCGCGCTTCTGCTTCTATGCCTGAACTTATGCACACTTGGATGTGTTGACAAGTACACACAATGGCTGGCCGGTCTCTTAACAGTGCACCGGTGCTGATATGCCTGGACTTTCTCCAAATAATGATGGGAGCCCTAATCACCAAAGATAAGCTAGGCACAGATTTTTGCAGATGCGAACGAAAGCCAGCTCATTACTCAACCGCACCGCATGCAACTACATGAAGTGAAACAGGAAGAAGCAACATTTTATGAACTTTTGGACCAACCTAGCAAAATTCTAAATCAAAGCCAAAATGAGGAGGAAGCAAATTGGAGTTTAAATCGATTATGCACGGGCCAGGGAACATTACTACTAAAATGCGAACAGTGTCACACAAGTTCTCATCACGAATGTATCACTGAAACTGAAGCCAGCACAATGTCAGAAATACATTTTTTCTGCAACAGCCATAATCGAAATTTTGGACCCAGGCCAGTAGTATACAACTGGGACATATTTGTAGCAGATTTAAAAAGCAGTGTATTGGAACAGCTGATAAAGGAGGACAGTAATTAGCATAGTTGTAAAGTGGAAACACTGGAATGGCATTTAGCAACCAGCAGAGACATGGCAACACCGGGAATGCAGGAGCACTAGGACTGCATGAGCAAGGGGGAAGTTCAGAGCAGAGCATCACATGTCACACCGATGCATGTGGCTGCCAACAATAACCACAGTGCCCAGTGCAATAAGTGGGTAGTCTGCCCTGCCTGTACCAGCACTGACCACAGTTCCTTTACCAATGCAACCTTTCATGCATATTTACCCCTGTTACCAACCTACTTTCCACAACACATGAATCCGCAAGCAATGTTTTCCATGCCTTTTCCAACAGCATTCCACTCACTTTTCCCATGCACAGTAACAAACAGAAATTAACACAGAATTGGCCACAAGGAATGGAAAAGAAACCAGAATTAAGGAAGACCGATGCAAGAAAACCACCAAGTACGAACGTCAACAAAATTCCAAACATTACATTACATTGGCCACAAGGAATGGAAAAGAAACCAGAAACCACAATTAAGGAAGAATTGATGCAAGAGAACCACCAAGTACGAACGTCAACAAAATTCCAAACATTACCTACATTTTAAGGCACCACGAGTGAGGATCAACAGCGTTTGTAATGAAGTGCACGGCGAGATTGAAGAGCGAAGGCATTTGCGATTACAAGTGGCAAGTTACGTAGGAAATCAGCTGGCAGGCAGAGCTGGTAAAGGGTACATCACTATAAATCACTACAGTCTCAGCTGTGACAAGTTGGTGCATGCTTTTCAATGCCGATAAATTATTGTAGCAAAAACAGCAGCCAGACCAGCAACTGCCGACTTTTATCACCCAAAAAGGAAAACAGGTGCGCCGGTTTCAAGCGCAACTGCCAGAGTGGGAAATATTAGAGATTGTCACTGAAACAGTACTCCCAGAGTACCACACATCGTTACTGAAATTTATGAACAGTAGTGTAGAGAAAGTTTTGAAAGACACAGTGATCCTGGAGCAGAACACACGTCAATCGCACCGCGAGTCCAGTACTGCACGAGGGCTGCACAAGTTCTGAAGCAACGACCACATTCAACCATGAGAACAGTTCAGAAAGCAAGTGAAACCGAGTGAAGAACCATGACGGGAGCGAGTGATGGGACAGAACAACAGTCGAGAGACTGCATGCCACCTCGATAACGCCAGCATTCTGGTGAATAATGCACGATCTGGAGAAGGAAGATCTTACACCGAGAGGGAGGGAACTACCAGCCCCGAACACCCTGTCCTAACTGCAGACCGGTTGAGGCTTATCATTGGCACAGCCACTGTCCAAACAACCCATACCTGGACAGTCATCACAGCCAAGCAAGGAACAACCAGGGAAACAGCCGGCGGGGGTAAGGAGGCCAGATGCTGCCGATGCCCCAGCACAGAGGGAAGACCCAGACAAAACATCACAACAAACACTGATCCAACAAGTCAGCTGCAACATGGTACAGTTTATTCACATCCTCGTTCACCTGAATGGGTGGCTGTGGCATGCACTCATTGACACAGATGCTTCACAGAATTTCGTCAAGAAGTGTTTTGTAAACACCAGAGACATCACACCCCCAAATTACGTCATCCGCCTAGCAACGGGGCAGCACAGCAGTAGTGTAGAAGGGCAAGCTACCATGACAGCGCATGTACAAGATTTAGAAGCCATCACCACAGCTATGGTAAAGGATGAAATCTGGGAAGATGCAATACTGGAATTGCCATGCATGAAGGAGCAAAATACCATAGTTGATCCTGCCACCAGGAGGATCCTTTTTGGTGCTACAGAGTGACGGATGGTCTATAACATAGATTGGAAACACCTAGAAAACTTACAGCATGTCAAGCTAAGTGACTTCGACCACGAGGTCCCACCGTAACACCAGGCAGCATTCCAGCGGCTGCTGGAAAATCATCGCGAGGTATTCGGAGAAAACGACAATCTTAGGCGAACGACAGTAGCAGAACATGAGATGAACCAATCTATGCTGCACTGAGGACCTTTTTTCCACACTAGGCACAAATAATCAGGGAGCAGGTGAAAGAAATGTTAGCGAACAGCATCACCGAACGAACGAGAACTCCGCAATCCTGCTCGCACCCAAGAAAAATGGCAGCCGGAGGTTCTGTGTGGACTTCCGCCCCATAAATCAGGTCACCCGAAGTGGTTTACCACCGTATGTGAGTGTGCGAGACGCATTGATTTCACTAGGCAATGGGAACATTATGACATTGTTGGACCTGCACAGTGGGTACTGACAGATGCCCGTCAAGCAGGAAGATAAAGAAAAGACGGCGTTCACCATGCCTGAGGAAGACGCTACCAGTTTTGTGCAATGCTGTTCAGACTGAAATGTGCACCTGCTACATTTCAGTCCATGATGGTTCGAGTACTGGATGGGCTGAATGGCAAGTGCACTCTGCCCTACCTGGACGATGTCGGGGTCTGGTCTAACAGCTGGGAAGACTACGTGCACCACCTGTACATGGTACTCGAATGCCTCGCCATGAACAGACTCACCTGCACAGTAAACAAATGTCACTTGGGTAAGAGCAGCCTAGAATTCCTGGGTACATAGTGCAAGAGAACGGGAACCAGCCCAACAGCGAGCAGCTACTGGTGTTCGATAAGTACCCTGCCCCAAAAACCAGCAATCAAGTCCACAATTTCTTCGGACTCGTCAATTGGTTGCACGATATTATTGAGGGGTTCGTTGTAGTTACAGTGCCACTAACCAATCTCCTTCTGCCACAATGCAGGTTTGTATGGGGCGAGAAGGAGAAGCGAGCATTCAGGAAAATTAAGAACCATTTCCATGCTTGTCCGATGTTAGCCAGGTATAAGGTGAGCCGGCAATTATACCTGCATAGGGACGCAAGTCAAGAGGGGCTGGGAGCTGTACTTCACTAGTGTGGAGATAACAACACATGGCAAATTATCGACATTGCAAGTGCCAAGCTGAGAGCGATGGAGAGGAAGTGTGATCAGAAAGAGCGCGAGTGCATCGCGGAAGTGGGGGAGTGAAGAAATACCGCACATATGTCGAATATAGGCAATTTGTAAAATGCAAAGATAAACTGTTTCTCGCCTGGCTACACAACACGAAAGAGGCAAGAAGTAAACTGACATGGTGGGTGCTGCTCCTCCAATCCTACGACTTTGTGGTGGAGAATGTCCCTGGGAAGGAAAACCAGCTGGCATACCTACTGTCATGAGACATCCAGAGCAGCACGATCGTAACCAGCAACGCAGAGTGGGAAAATTTCCTGCCTCCTGACACCACGGATCTTCTGCACGAGGTACATGTAAACATGATGAGTGCAGTGGAAAAATATTTACTTGTGAATGGTGTGTGGAGGGTGGTAGTGGCAGAGCAAGATAACTGTAATTTTAAAAACCAGTTGAAGGCGAAGTGTGCAATGCAACTGGTTTCATAGTGGCGCATGATGGACGGCCGTTTAGAAATGTGCTCACCAAACGAGCCAGTGAAATGGAGACTCTTTGTACCGGATATCAAGAGAAAATTAGTGCTAACACATGCTTATGTGAGACCAGGGGACATCGAGGTATAGCAAAAACCATGCGGAACATTCGCGAGCAGTTCTATTGGCCAGGTGTGACATGAGACAAATGTGATTTTGCATGCAGATGTGAAACATGTCGACATTTCAAGGCGATGAGAAAAGATGGCCAGCAACAACAAGCTCGCTTTCCCATGCGACCATTTGAGACAGTGAGCCTAGACTTGATAGGGCCATATTCAGGCACGTCAAGCAGGAAAAAGTTTATCTTATTTGTCACCAACAATTATTCGTGATGTGTGGGCGCATATGTGCTCAGTGGCACACAGTTCACTGGCAGAAAATGACAAGAGAAGTGCACCCGATGGGGGTGTATCACCTGAAGATAGCGGTGTATCGTCCTTAAGTGAACCCCACAGAACGCAGAAATCAAGAGTTGAAAGTACAACTATGTCTCTGTGTGGGTGAGCAGCACAACACATGGGCTGACCATCTGCCCGCTGCCCTCTTCACCCTCCGCCAACGTGTAAATTCAGCCACAGGGAGAACACCAGCACAGATTCTGCTGGGCCACAACATGGCCTTGCTAGGAGAAAAGCAATGCCCGAGGAACAACTCAGACAGCAGCGCAGAAAATAGTACAGAACAGCGGAGATGAGACACCCAGAATGGCGTGAACAACTGCAACAATAACGTCAGTATGCAGCTGGGTGGGTCCCAACAACCACGAGACCACCACCAGCATTACAAGCAGGTCAGAGAGTTTATCTGCACATGCATCCACAATCGACGACGAAGCAGAACTTTGTGCTGGGCTGGCCGCGAAGTGAAGCAGCTCACACAAAATAGTTATAAGCGTGGGATCAACCACTAACATGTTCCGAGTGGACAGGAGGCTGGGATGGGCCCACCGAGAAGACATGCATAGAGTAATTGGCGATGTCCCTAAAGAAAACAGACCTGGTGCCCAAGACACCAATAGTGGCGGAACAGCTGCCATGCCGGAGGAGAG
Organism: Dryococelus australis; assembly: GCA_029891345.1. NCBI lineage: Eukaryota > Metazoa > Arthropoda > Insecta > Phasmatodea > Phasmatidae > Dryococelus > Dryococelus australis. Next base: position 245,115,624 of record CM057009.1, read on the forward strand.
AGCAAGTGAAGGGAGGGTAGGTCAGCATCTGCACCAGAGGGGCTCCTACCTGATGCCCAAGTGCCATCGATGCCAGATGTGGCAATGTCTCCCAGGAATCGGCTGAGCACGGGTACAGCACAGGATGCAGGAGAAATGTAGGGCAGGCTTAACGGCCTGAACTGCAAGAAATAGTAATGCATGAGCAAGCAAATGAGGGAGGAGAAGCACAAGGGTCGTGGGGGAAGAAGCCCCCCACGACCCTTGCATCCATGATGCATGATGGTGAGGTGCCGACAAGCACCATAGTGCCAGCAGCAGTGCCGCCACTGGCACATGTGTGTAAAGCAGTAGCTATGCCAACGGATGCACCAGCACCCATCAAAATAGCACCATTGTGAGAAGTGGCAGCAGATCATGAAGAGACAGCAAGTGGAGCAGCCAGTTACACGGGTCGCACCCGGTACTGGGAAAATAAGCGAGGCGGGAGCAAGAGGGAAGAAAGCACAAGTAGCAGTGACAGCGAGGGCAGCGGGTCGGCTGGTTCGTACTGTCTCCTGGAGCCACATCGGTGGAGGAGGCCGCCAGTGGCCTGTCACACCTACGAGTGCGTGAGCACGTCCCGCAACCAGTAAAGCCGAAGGAGGAGAGCACCACAGCAGGCGCTTCGAGACCGCATGGAGGAGGTGTAAAGCTCCTACCAGCTATGTCCAAGATGGCAGGGAGGTAAGCAGTGCCCCTGCTATGTCTGATGGTGTGCTGCAACAATGGTTTCAGAGAGGGGGGAGGACATTTGATGTGTGCCACATGTCTGGAAGCACACTCAACACAAGGTGAAGTACGATATGAGTCTAAGATACAGTGCTAACAAAAAATACAACATGTGAAGTCAGAATGCCACACACTATAGAGGGCGCAGAAATATGCAAATAGACCCGATTTTAAGGGTAAACATAATTAAAAGTGTTTTGTATGTGAATTAGCAACACATGTGTCCACATGTGTGCTAAGTGCATGCGAGGAAACAACCCAATGTCCATGCAGTGTTATTAAAGTGTATTTTAAAGTGTTTTGTTCATGTACCATTCGTATTGTGTTCCATCCTCACCTCATTCACCCAAATTTAGCATGGCAAGTTTATGCAGAGTAACAGTTAAGAGTTATTTATGTATGTTTCAGCACCAGGTAAGAAGTGTAAAGTGTTTCAAATTTATCCTGCATTAAGAAAGAAGTCCCACGTGGCCTGCCTGCAGGCATGCCGTGGTGTGCAGTCAGTCAACTACAAGCATCTCGGGGGTGTGGTTGCATGTTGCCATGGATCGGGTTTCGCTCACTCGGGTCGCAATTAACTTCTTTCTCTTTGTGCAAGTATCGTGTGTGTAAAACATGAGGTGTGTGATATGCTGATGTCACTGAACCAAACGCAATTGGAAATATTCCGCGAGCTAATGTTTGCAATATCAGTCATTAATATGGATGTGTGAGCTGACCCAAACCGGCCACGGCACACTATGCAATTTGATTACTTTGACATCATCATTTACAAGGAGCTGCAGTTCAGGATTTACTATGGTCGTCGGCCGAACGACCGTGTAATAAATCTGCTCTACCGACTTCACACGGCATTGTCCAGCCATGCCTGGTGCCCTGGGTAAAACCTTCCACAATCAAACTTAAAACTTTTTCCAAAAATTTCAATGCTCCTCAGATTCCGCCTCTACTGACTGAAGCACCATAGCACCATGTAAAAATGACTACCGCATGTGTGGCAGTTCCTACTGCGTTGCTCATCCTTTAAATCATTGAAGGCTCTCTCTTGTCCGCCCCACACAAAAGATACCTCTTTCTTCTGTAATCTATTTCTGCGTAGTTGTCAATAATCCATGCAAAATAACCTAACATGCCCATAAATAACATGACCCATTAAAAATTTTTTGGCTTCAGAAAATTTAGTATTGGGGTAATATTTTCTGGACCCTTAATCAAATTTCCTCCAGACAAAATGACACATAAAACTTCAATTGTAAGCTTAGCCCACGTCACTTTGTCGGGATTGACAGTGAGACCTAGTTCTTGTAGCTTTTCCAGTACTAACTTAATGTGTTTCAAATGCCCATTTATTTTATTATAAAAAATGCAAATATAATCTAGGAATAACGTTATGAACTCGAAATGATAATCTTTAAAAGCCTTACGTAGGATCTTGGACAAACATTGACCTCCAAAATTGACACCAAAAGGCATGCGCGTCCATTCAAAATGTCCCCATTGGGTGACGAATGAGGTACATTTCCTACTGTATTCTGCCAAAATGCATTGATGAAATGCAGCATTCAAATCGATTACACTAAATAGGTTAGCTTTCACGAAATGCTGGACCACGTTTTCTATACTTGGCATACGAAACGGGTCAACACAAATTTTCTTATTTATCAATCTGTAATATACTACCAATCTATACTGCCCTGGTTTTTTCTTTAATACCAAAAAAGCTGGAGAAGCATATGCTGAATTTGAAATACGTGCAATGCCTTTGTCAAGCAAATCTGCCACTATTTCTCTAAAAGCCCTCATTTTAGGTGGTGCGCGTTGATACAGTTTTAACCGAACTGGTTTTTCAGTGGTCACATCAATCTGATACACCATCGATTTACAGCAGCCTAAACGTTTAGTAATTACATCTGAAAATTAATTTAGTATATCATTCAACTTTTTCTGATGCACTGAGTTTAATTTGTCCCCTGCATCTTCTAAATTGGAACACATGGCTGCTTTAGGTTTGTCTTTAATTAATTTTATTCCCGATGTCTGGGGCCGAAATACAAAAGTTAACATATTGGTCTGAAAATTTATATTAACCTTATTCTCAGCAAAACATTGAATTACAAAAATCATAGAACAGATTAAACTTGGTATTATCCAGAATTCATTCATCCAGATATAACCTGCCAATTTAAAATGAAGTCGTAACTTCATTTTCATGTTACAGCAATTTCCATTCGCTGCCAACATTTGAAACCCTTCATATTTACTAAATTGACTTTTCAGTTCACGATGTTTCTTGACTAACAAACTTGCAAAAGATTGGCTTATAAAATAACTAGTTGCTCCCGCATCTAATAAGGTTGAAACTTGGCCCCTCTTAACTTCAATAAGAAAATCAATTTCCTATCATAACTTTTACTCTTACCTATAATCGCCATTTCCTCAGTATGGTTTTTTGCTATTATCAATATGAGAATTTTTACTTTACCAGGCATAATGCCCCTTCTTACCGCAATAAAAACTCTTAATAGCTTTCTTGCCACTATGACACTGACAAGCCATATGCCTCTCTACCCAGCCAGAAAAACCCCGTAAGAATTTATTTCCTGTTATAACAATGGCGAGCCAAATGCCCTTCTTTACCACATCCAAAGCAGGTATTCGAACTCGTGCTTTTGCCACCCGTGCTATTTCCAGAAACACACACATTATTACCTGCTACTTTCTCCTGCACACTTTCTGAGTCATATAATTTGGACACGTCAATTTTATTTTCAACTTCTGCTCCCCACTTACGCAACTCATTCAAAGTCTCTAGGGTATTTTACCTCACACTATGCATCTTAACCTTGGGCGAAAGATTTTCTAAAATCACTTTAACAATTTATGGCTCGTCAAAGCTCTCATTCAGCGCATTTGCACATCTCACCACAGACTGCAGAAATTCTTGAACACTTTCCAAGTTCTAATTTCACTTTACGGGGGCACAATTCCTTCCACTTTTAACTTTGATATTTTGCATCCATCCCCATCGGATATGCACATCAGTAATATTTGCAAAACCAAGCCAGTATATTTACTAATTAAACACTGTGACATATTCGCGACAGATTTAAAGGTGTTCATTTCACATTACTTATCAACATGCTGGCAAATTTGGAAGATGTTTTCTAGTTCACAATAGTGTATTACTGCTACGGTATTCAGGGAAGAAATGACTGCTGAACTGTCAAAATTTTCTTAAATATATTGCTGTTGCATTTGACCTGAATTTTCCACCTCTCCCAGCTTACTTGCTTCACCTGACCTTTAAATAGCTGACCATTTTCTTGCATAGAGTATCAATCCCTCCATCTCCTCCGGTGGAACATTTGCGGCCGTCAAGTTGGTGAGCACAGACGCTTTATCCGGTTTATAACCAGATTGTCAGGGCGGCACTACAAATAAAAAACCAGAGGAACAATACTCCGTAAAAAAAGGTAGAGTGGCGCAGATTTGAAATCCCCAGTGTGGAGCAACTGGGGAGGGTGCAATCTACCTCACTCAATTTGCGAAACATTAATACAAAACCCTCTCTCGCCCCCTTTATACTTTGGCCAGGAATTTAAATTAAAAATTAATGTTCCTTTTACATGTTATTTTATTGAACTAGCAAATACAGCTGACGTTTATGTTAAATGCAGTTACCAAACACATTTCCTTTAGGCCAGCTGAACAGCATGGTAAACTTGAATGTTAATGGTCTTCACAAAATTACTAAATCAACTCTAGTAGCAACAGGCCTCGAATCCAAACAGCCCTGCAAAATACGTTGCCAACTCAGTACCTGCAATTTTGCTGAACGTCGACAAGTTCGCAGCTCCGTAGCACACTTCCATGCTTGAGCTCAGCTGGTAGAAGTCAGCTGACGGAGACCGACTGCCTGGAAACCCGAAATGAACAGCTCCTCGGTGACCCCAACGTTACAGTCCTAAGCAACCATAAAGGCTTCGCCGATGTCCTGCAACATTCTTCGCAAAGTAGATCTCAGGCATGCCGAACAAACCACAAGTGCCAAAATTAAATTTTATCTGGCGGCTACATTTTTATCATCCAATTTTTTTGCAATGTTTCCATTTCTTGTTAATATTGCATACATCAAGCTCATCACAACTTGAGCCCAAACTGTGGCCCATTCTGCTGAGCCATTTTCTCGCATGCACTCGCCCACCACCATACACATATTTCACAGTCGAAGACGGCTGGGCGACTCCCCCACCTGCCTCATGCCGCCACCATGCCAAGTGGCCAGTGCTGACATAGCGCACACTCAGCTGGCTTTTAACAAGATTAAGTCTACACAAGGCATAATTTAAAAACACACACTAATAAAATATATGATATAAATATATATTCACCAAGAATATATATAAATTATTACTATGTCTGGAATACATAATGAATATTTAATTACGGCGGGTCAGCCTATAAAAATACCTATACGAACAGCATTGTCAATCATAAATGTGCTGCCAAAATTTAAACGAGAAGGTGTAACCATCTCACCTTGACCTAGCGACCTGGCAATACAATTTCCTAAATATCCAAAACTCTTTTTAATATCAGGATAGCATTTTCCTAGAAGATGTAGCATTTCAACAAGTGCCACCAATTAAAATACTTTGAAATCAGTAGAAAACACGATCCACAAAATGTATATTTTGGACCGGAGAAACTATTATCAGGTGAACTGTGCGTCTGCCCCATATCACTTTTTTATGTGTGGCTGACAATTACTAGAAACAGCAAAATATGCCTGAGAACCAGGCTTAGTGTCACACTTTAGAAACATTATTTTTGATGGATATAAAAAAATCCATACATTTCCGCCGAAAGAAACATGCAGTATTGCGAAAGAAATAAGTCAATATCAGACTTTCAATATAAGTTAATTTCAAAACTTTCTAACAGGTGAAGAATCTGGCAAGCTACGAAAAACAATTTTTTAAAAATTAACGGGGCATCCAATGAAAAGGAACAGCGATGAAGCCACCTCCTTTCAACTTCCAATAAAATTTAAAATAGCAGCATAAATAGATGGCTTCAAACTGAAAAAACCACCATCACCCCAAAAGGGTGGCATGGCCGAAAATTCCAATCCAGTAAACTCTGGGCGACACCAAGTGCCCTGTCATAGCCGTCGTAATACTGGGCTGGAGTTTCAAGGCCCCTATTTTTTATCTTAGAGTCAGATGGACTCGAAGAATTCAGTCAAACTAAAACCAATTATGAACCCAATTATGAAAATGTCAGCCGACCAGATTCAATCGAGAGATAAACCACAATCAATAGCAAAAGGGTAATGGTATTTAAGTTCAAAACAAACCCACACCCAGATCATGTAAACAACTCAGGAAATTTTTTGGCTTAATTAATTGATTAAGGGAATTTGTCCCAAACTTTTCCATAATCATTGCACTTTAACTGCTTTGTTGTGTGAGATACGTAAATTCGTCTGTACACCTCAAGCTGATCAAGCGTTGAAAGACATCAAACTTGCATTTCAGAACTGTAATCTGCTATCTAGGTTCCACCCAGAGTTACCCATAGTTGTATAAAACAGATTTCAGTCAAGAAGGCATCGGGGCCATGTTGTATCAGGAGGAAACACACGGGGAAAAGCACATAATCAGTTACCACAGTGCGAAGTTCAGGGAAACAGAACACAAGTATCACATCAATGAACAGGAATGGTTAGCAGTTGTACATACATTGGGAAGTACTGGCCGTACTTGCTAGGAAGGCAGTTTATGCTCAATACCGACAACCAATGTCTTGTGTGGTTATAGGGCATACATATGCATAACGGAAAGCAGAAATACGATTTCGAGGTAGACCACGTGGTGGGAAAAACCAACGAGCTCGTGGACGCCTTGTCCAGGAATCTTTGTCCAAAACTAACGGTAATTGACGAAGCAGAGTGTGAAGAAGTGCTACCACTTTGCCATGCAATACTTACTCCAGAAACACAAACTCTCATTGTGCAAAACATTGTTGTCACACCACCCAGCGAACTTGTTTCATTGAATGTACGGGACGTGTTAAGAGATGTACACATTGTGCAAGAAAATTCCCCAGATGCTGTGCTATGCCGACAACATTGCGCCCCTTGGTACACAGAACACTGGAGGGTAGTGGACAGAGAAATACAAGCCAAACCAAATGGTAACTGTGCGCGATGGCGGACGTATGTGCCGAAAGAGAAACGGGAACCCATACTTAAGTATGCACACAACAGTTTGGAGCATGGACACCTGGGATCCGATCAAACACGAAGAAACATGCATAAATTTTTTCACTGGCAAGGGATTCAGCGAGATGTCAGGAAACATGTACAGAGTTGTATCGTGTGTAACATCCGAAAGCCACGGAGAGTAGACGGCAACGCTCCAGCACAGCAAAGGCTGCCAACCGAGCAATTCAAAACAGTAGTCATCGACATCATGGGCCCGTACCCGCATACAAAAACTGGCCAAAAATTTCGAGGCATTCCCAGTTAGTAATGTCCATGCACACACAGTCACACAAGTAATGCAGAATGCGTTTTTTCCTAGGTGGGGACACCACGAGTACTTGTTGAAGGACAATGGTACACAATTTGTAGAGCGAAAGCAAAGAGAATACCGTACCAGGTGGGAAACAGAACACTTTACCACCCCAGCATACCATCACAGGGCTAAAGCAACCGAGAGGCATAACCAAGCCGTAAAAACCTAATTATGTGACTGGCTAGGCGAAGATCACACTAGGTGGACCGAATTGATCGTGGAGGTAATGTTTTGCCTAAGAAATACATTAAATGTGGCAATCGGGAAGACACCTGCCGAGATGGTACAATTTCGCGAACTCAGTGCCCCTGGAGCACCCTGCGAAAACCTGCCCAGATCACCTGAACAAATTGTCGAACACCAGGCGCAAATACATGAGGAAGCCAGGGCGAACCAAATCAGCTACTGTAATGTGTCGGTACCAGAGAGCAAGAGGGCACCATCCGAACTTGTATCCGGAATGTATGTGTACGTCAGAGAAAACACGTTATCGGCCAGGGCGAAAAAGTACTGTGCTGGACTGGCACCTAGATGGACAGGGCCAGCAAGAGTGGTGGAAAAGATGGGAAATTCTACGTAACTAGTGATTTGGGACCAAGACGTGTCACGAAACGGCACTGTGACGACCTGTGTATAGCCCGACCAACTGTATGGAAGAGAGGTAAGGAGACGAAATTATGCCCAATACCGCAGCGAGTTTTGAAATTTTACCAGAAAGTACACAGGGAAATGTCAACACATACACTGAGGAAGGCAACAACACTAACATGGGAACACCCAGCCAAAGTAATGATTTTTCATTTAATAGATTTGCACCGACAGAACACTCAACACCTAGCAGTGAGGAGGTAGAAGTGAGTAGTAGCACAACACCATTTCTGGGCTTTTCTGTTAATGCCTGTAATGGCACAACAAATAAGAATGATTTTAAGGGTTTCCTAGTGTACACAAAGAAAGTGGTAACATAAGTGCGCACATAAATATCAACACAATCAGTGCCAGTGAAGTACGTTTTAAGGGTTTTCCCCAGGGCACAATTGAATTTGGTTGTAATCAAAGTGTAAACGTAAATTTTGATAACACATGTGAAGGCGAGACACCTTTCAGAGGCTTTCCAGTCCCTGCAGGGGAGAGCCTAGTAGGGCAAGAGAGTTTGAAAGGGTTTGGGGAAACTTTTAGGGCAGTGAGTGTGATGTCAAGTGTACCCACATTGTTGTTCCTGCCTACACCCCCACCCCCTTCAAACACCGAAGAAACTGACGACCTCCGAGGCCATGTTTTCTTTGCCCTCAGCCGGCAACCAGCTGGGCAGAGCCTGCCAGAGCAAAATTGCATTGTTTACAGAGTCTTGGCTTTCGAGGGAGGGGTCTTATGATGCCTGATAACAGCCAACAGAGCTAAAGCCCATGATGGCGCTCACCACGCACATGTCACGTGTCCTGCACATGCGCAATGAGGCCAATATTTTGAAATTACACATAAATACTATTTTTCAGTGTAAAATGTGCTTTGTATTAGTATTTGCAGGGTTTAATATGTCTTAAAATATTTTGTGGTGTTTGTTGTTATTTTAAACTTGTTTGGTTATGAAATTCAAAGTGATAAAGAACACTTACATTCCAGAGAGAACACCATCATAAAGAAACACTGAAATAATATGAAAAATTCACAGGAAAATTATTAAATGTAAAACAGTATTTAATTCAATTTGTGAAATTTTATTTCTTTTATAAAATATTTTACTCGGCGTGCATAGTACTTCCTTATGTGAACGCCGTAGGCAGCAATGGTAGGTTCGTGTGACATTTGCCTCTAGAGAGTCTGTCGAGGAGAGCTGGCGGGGTAAGACACTTTTTGTACGTACTACAACTTTTGTTTACTGATGTAAGTTTCAATAGCCAATTTTGTTTACCTGTCAACCTTTGCTTCACTATATTTTGCCTGACATTTCCCCAGAATTATGCTTCTGCTTCACTAATTTATTTCATCCTTGTGGCATTTTTAACTTAATCGAGAGGAAGGAGGAAAAAGATGTCGGAGAGGTCATTCAACCCACGAAACTTAAATCAGGAGCCATCTGCCTGTGTTAGAGGTGTTTCAATGTAATATCTTCATTATTGCTATGTGCAGTTTTATTGGCTTTGTTTTTATGTATGTATTTGAGGGTATGTTCTATGTTTGAATATTTTACGGCAACATCACAAACAACCACATGGCTAACCGATTCCAAGTATTTGTCTACGCCAACATTGCATTTTGAGAGCTTATTTATGTAATATTGTATATGCAATATTTTATTCAGGATTCTGTGTTCAATTTTTGTCAGGGTTCCATGTAATTTTCACGTAAATTGATGCTTTTTGTGTTTGACCACACTGTCACTTTCATGTTTGATTTTCCTCCCATCAGGCATGCTACACTCCTGCAATCACTTAAATCACAAAGAGAATGATTTTTTTGCTCCGAGTATTATTTTGTTGGAATAAAATTTACAGTTTTCACAAATAAATATTGAAATTCCACCTGCACCACGTGGTCCGTTACAAACTCCATCCAGCAGCATCTGCGCCATATAAACTTGTTTTTACACATGTGTGTGTTTATTGTAAATTCTCTTCTCATGCCCCATCCTGTTTCATGTATCTTTTGAGATTGTATATAATTTTGTAATTTGTGTTCGGTGCAATTACTTCCATCCTAGCCAACTCTGTGTATAGGCCATCTCCACACTACCCACGTGCTAGAGGGCGAGCCCCGACGAGTTTGCATTAGTGATGCAGTTTAATCACATGTGTTAATATGTTAAATCGAGTGTTTTCATTTGTGATTCACTATGCCCTGAATTCAGGGAATAACCGTCAGTCCACTCTAGCGGCTGTCAGCCCTCTTCCCTTATGATGGTTGTGTTTTCACGCACCTCAGTGAGATCATTCATCAAGGTGTGTGCTAGATTAATTGCGGGCTGGGGAGCACCCAAGCGGAATTGGCTAGTCGTAACCGAGATAATCATAATTTCACTGGCACGTTGATATGTACGCATAGTAACAATAAAAACAAGTCTTCAGTGAACTTACCTCTTTTATTCAGTAGTGAAATTGTCCTAGCTACATGTATTTTACTAAGCGTTTATTTCAAAGTGATGTTTAGTCAAAGTTTTTGTATTGCCTACGTGTTTGTAAGTACGCACGGGTGAGGTGGACACACAGAACACACAGCATCCCTGAGAAACCTAAGTCTCAATAGCATGGTGATTGGAGAGTACGGCTGGTGTCCATGTTACCAGTTGAGAAACCTAAGTCTCAATAGCATGGTGATTGGAGAGTACGGCTGGTGTCCATGTTACCAGTAAGTATTTGTGTCATCGTTCGTCTCATGTCACGGTGTAACTATTGATGAGCAATTTAAGATTTAATTTGGCTCAAGTGAGATTTTCTGTAAACTATATCTGAATCAACATCTACCAATTGAACTGAATTTGGCATGAGGAATTTTTCCATGTGAAACAGGCCCCAAAACTTCGGTTCAGTTTCCCTGTTACATTTTGTGATGAATCAGCAAGATCAAAGCTTTTACAGAGCACAAAATCTCCTACAGAAAATTTAGGCACACCTCTGCTACACTCCAATTTAGCTAACCTTTTTGATTGGCAACACTTAAACGATGGGTCCTGTCTCCCAAAATGCGATCTAGCTCGGCATCGCTCAGGGAGGAGGGAAGGGAAGGCACATTCCAAACATTAAATAGCGAATGGGTTAAGGCACAACCCTGGAAAGGGAGAGGGGGACAACCCATACAATCATGAAAGGCAGAATTAAAGCCAAAGTTATAGACAACAATGATAAAATAAAAATCACGGTTTCATTTCACATGATTTGGTTGTAAAATATCTGTAAGCAAGCTTTCAAGTTTTTATTGAACCTTTCTACCTGGTTTCTTCTAGGTTAATAGGGGCTGGACATAAAGTGATTGATGGCCCATCAGAAACACATTTTTTTTTAAATCTTTGAAGTGAAATACCTAGCATTATAAGTAACTATTTCTATGGGGTTACTCAATATTTTCTTAATATGTTCTGTAAGGACTCATACAATTGAGGTAGCCTTCATATTCCGAAGTGGAAGCAAAAACACTAACTTGATAAATGTGTCTAACAAAGTCAAAATACGAACGTTGCCATTTCTAGATCTGATTAGGGGACCAAAGATGTCAAGGCGAACAGTGGTCCAAGTAGCAGGAGGAATGTGATACACAGAATTTCCCACATTTATTCCCTGTCCCTGCTAACACATCTAACACGTGTAACTTTTGCCACAAGAATTTACACAAAAACAGATTCCAGTTGCAACAATTTTATTGTGCTTCATAAAACTCTTCAATGAAAAACAATTGACTAAAAACTGATCTTAAAACGAACGTCGTGGGCACCAAAGTGTATTGGCCCATTTAAGCTGTGACATATATAAAATTTACTTAAAAAAAATAATAAAACCTTGGGTGAACACGATATACCTTCCACACTGGAAGACTTTAAAAATCTCTTAATACTTAAAGAGCTTTTTCTTTTAACCAACGAGTACTAAACATTATCACACCAAATATATACTCAATAGAGAATATACAATTGCTGTACTGGATTCTACATAATTAAAGTTAAAAGAAGCTCAAAATATTTAGTGACCCTTCTCGCATTTATACTGAAATTACTACTGGCAATCACTAGAGTGCCGTGACAGCCTTCCAAAGTCTAGTGAACATTAAAAATGTGTTCTGATAAGCACAATTTAAAAACATATATTAAAAAAACCAACAAATAATCCTCAGTTCGTACCCTTTTAAATATTTCACACAGGTGGGTTACCTCTATTGTATCACCATGTTGTGCAAGTTAGTGAAGACCCATTCAACAAGCCATCATATTTCAGGCTGCTCGCAAAATATGAATATTCAAAACTACTTTCAACCATAATATAAGTGCATAGCTACACACAACAGAAAACTCTACGGGCCACATGCAACTAGTAAGTTGAGCCAAAAACAGAATTTAAACATTGTGAGCACAAACTGAATTTAGAATATAAGCTACAAGAATACCCACCTGGGCCAGGAACAGAAATTAAAATGAAGTTACTCAAATGCTTGCTGGTGTAGAAGTGGAAGTGGACGAGCCACCAACATGAGCAGAAGGTCCAAAATTTCAAATTGTAGCCAGTAATAATTAGAGAGCTGCTCGGCTTGCATGCGTGGTAGAAGGGGGTCCATACATATGGGAAGGAAAAGGAAGCATGTAGGTTGCCATGAAAACCCCCACATGTGGAGCGGCCGAGACAGTAAACTCGTTATTGTTTGGAGCGTACTCTATACTGCGTAACCCCCCTTGCTACGAAAATCTTAGCCCAAAAATGTTCAGTACACAGTTCAACATCCACAGTAGCAGTAGAAAAGGAGAAAAAGGGTTCACACGGTTCAGTACACATTAAGTACACTCGAAGAAAGTACAGTAGAACACACAAGGTTTACAGTTTGCTACAATCTTGAAACACAGGAATTACAAAAAATGTAGACAAGTTTCTTCGAAGTCAGTAGAATCATTGCAGCAAATATTCCATAAACATCTTGATTGTGTCGTTATCTCCTGGGAGATAGTCCAGTCCAGAAAACAGATTAGCAGCCAATCTTCCTAATCCACAGTACTCTCCAGAACTGTAAATCTGAGCACCGATGTCAAGGGGGTTGCAGTATCACTACTGCAGGCACACTTCCAGACGAAACTTCAATCCAACATATGGACAGAATGGCTCCATTCAATGACTGGGACGTCCCAGCCAGGCACAAAAAAAAAGGAAAAAGTACGACAAGGGGGAAATACAACAAACTTAAAGGAAGGGAAAACATGACACGACAAGAAATAACTAAAACTGACAAAATATTATAACAATAATCAATATTACAATCTCAGAAATAACACTAATTATGAAAGCACAACTGATTACTTACGGCCTTGGCAAGTAACTTTCAGGTGACTAATATGAGCTTTTCTAAACTCATGTGAAGTCCCTGGTAAAATGAACACTGCAGTATTGACACCAAGAAATTTTGCAATTTGAAATGGACCAATGTATTTAGGAATAAACTTAGAGCCTATGTATTTCCTATTATCAGCAAGCACGAAATTTTTACACAACACAAGGTCACATGCTACAAAAGGAGGGTCTATACGACCTTTATCTAAGTGCCAGATGCTGAAAGGTTCACTGATTGGGTCTATGAAGATGTGCTGCCCTCTTTGAGAAAAAATGGTGAAGCAAACAAATTTTTGATATTGGCCAACAAAAAATGGATATCTATAAATAAAGAATTTATAATTGCAAGACAAGCTTCCAATAAAGCAAGACAAGTTTCTGAAAAAGCAAGACAAGATTTTGAAAAAGCAAGACAAGATGCAGTGGTAATTTCTCATCGGCCTCACCGACATTGCCCAGGATGTGATCGTAAAACCCAACTCTGATCATTTGTTACACACTTTGACCGTGCACATGGTGGACAAAACAAACTGGGAAATCTCCTTCATCCGCTGCCAAAATCGATCGCTCGCCAAATCTCTGAAACACCTCAACGACAAAAATCCGAATGCCTGGGAACTGTACAGGAATGACTACATCCCGAATGGCGTGAATGTTTTGAAATATGAAATACTGGTTGAATGAAACCAAAATACAATATTTGGCACATAATAACATTGTGCACATTTTGGACGTAATGGTCTTGGAGCAAGTCTTATCTTTTATGAACAACATAATCACATCACCGAAAATCTCGAATAAAATGTTATTTGTGTAAACTGGAATGAGTAGAAAAAAAAAATCATTAAAACAATATTATAATTAATAAGTTTTTGTAATACGGAAATGGACATCATCGTTCCGTAAAAAAACTACTGCACATATACAATGTCTTCAGTTGTTAAATTACCTGAATTTCGACTTTAAAATTGCAATCGAATGTGACGAACACATAGGAATATAAATCCAGAATATGAAATCAAAAGCAAAAAATATTGAGAAAATGCTCAATTATATATTTCTTCAATTCAATCCAGTTGTTGAAAAATGTCAATGTGTATGATTTTGTAAACACTATCGTTCAATTAATAAAATAAACTAATTTCAATCTGTACAGTGTATCAACAATATCATTAAAATTATTGAATAAAACAAATAATTTACTAAAATACTTTGGTACATTACATGATTATTAAAAAAATATTTTTAATGTATATATATGAACATTTATTATTTTATGGTATAAACAACCACCTCATGTAATTTCAGACTTGGTAAACCAAAAGTGAAAGAAACCGTGGTACAATTTTGAGAGGAGCGGCCAAAATTGTTCCTTTTCCAAAATTCAATTTGGGTTCCCTAAACTGATAAAATGCCAAAATACAATTTTTTTGTATTTTTAAATAAATTTTTGTCAAAATCCTCTTGACCCCCCCCCCCCCAAACAACTAACACCTTCAACAAAAACCAACTTTATAATGTGTTCATTTAAATGGGCATGATGGGTTTTGGGGACAAATATGCTCCTTTAAAATTCAAATTTAAAATGTTTTTAGTAATAAGTTTCTTTAACTCCCTTGACACCCACCACAAAATAACACCTTTACTACATCCCAACATCATAAAAAAAGTTACTTCAAATTAACATTGTGGGTGAGGGCCCTTATCTAAAATGTTACCAACTTTATAATTAAATTTTTATATTTATTATTAAATAAAATTGATATTTTTATATAATGAATACAACCACAAAAAAATATTACATTTTATTTACTTGTTGTGAAAGAACTAATAAAACCCATCCATAATTACACAAAACATGAGGTAAATATTAGGACCTATCCAGAATTTGCAAAACATTACTCTACTGATAAGACCTACCCATAATTAGGCAAAATGTCGGGGAACGAATAAAACCTATCCAGAAATAGGCAAATCATCACATAACTAATAAGACCTGTCAAGAATTAAAGTTCCTACTTGCTTGCTTTACAACTGTGCCGATACAACACAACCAATTTTAAATTTGTAATAATTTATTTAACATTAATGCCTACCTGAAAAAAATTTTAGTTGAAATTTTTAATTCTGGAAAAGTTTGTTTAATTCCAAGAGATTTCACCAGAGTGCTCCACGGACGACATTCCTTTCCCCCTAGTCCTCCTATCAAAACCAATCACATTGCAGTATTTCATTTCCCCTCCTTTCCCCTCCTAACAGTTTGGCCTATATGGGTACAAAAACTGGAAAAAAAGAGTTCAGTCGACGATGAGAGCTGAACAAATATCCATCTCTCCTTTCTCAGAGCAAAAGGAATAAAATAAGTTAAAAATAACTTATTAAATATTAATATTTAATAAATATTAATTTTAATTAATTTAATTAATATTAAATAGTAATATCAATTAAATTAATATCAATATTTATTATATATTAATATTTAATAAGGCATTTTTAACTTATATATAACTTATATATATACTATATTAGGTTACTTATGTCCTAATACTTACTCCTTTCCTTATACTCTGGTAGGAGGCGAACAGTGATGCTTTTCTGTTCAGCTGTCATTGTCGACTAAAGTCTTTTTTCAATATTTCACTCCCATATATGCCAAATTTTGATAGTGTGTATGGAAGCAAGATCGTGGTGTACCCTGATTGGATGTTGAATAAAGTGGAGGGGGAAAGGAATGTCGATCATGAGGCATTATGATTGGTTGTTGAGTAAAGTGGAAGGGGAATGGTAATTGCAATGAACTCTAACCACAAATATCAACTAAACTTTGTTCAACATGTAAAAAAAATTAGGGCAATATAATGTAAAATAACCAAGCAAGAATCTTCAATTATGGACAAGTCTGTTTGGTTCCAAGAAAAAAAACTTGCCAGTATGTGATGCATTAACATCTGTTTGGTTTCGAGAAAAAACTTGCCAATGTGTGTTACAATCACATCTGTTTGGTTCCGAGAAAAAAATGCCAGTTTGTGTTGCAATCATCTTTCCTCACCCCCCTAATTTTATTCAACAACTAATCAGATTACACCATTTCATTTCCCCTCCCTTACCCTCCATTCTGTTTTGGCCTATATGGGTGCGAAATTGGGAAAAAAGACTTCAGCCAAAGACGAGAACTGAACGAGAATCATATCCACTCCAGAGCAGAAGGAAAGGAGCAATTATAAAGAGGTTAGTTATTTAATAAATATATCTTATAATAAAATATTAATATATTATAAGGTGTATATATACACTCATGCTGTATATATATATATATATATATATATATATATATATATATATATATATATATATATATATATATACAGCGTGAGTCTTTAGCTCTGCGACAAACTGCGAGAGAATGTTCCTAGCAACATTTTAGTTAGAAAATATCTGACAACAAACAACCAGGAAACAACTGCTAAGGGTAGGAAACCCTTGTGAAGATGGGGTTGCAATTATGAACTCTATTTAATTACCTTGAAACCATGTGATATTAAGGGATGAATTTCTCTAGGTATGCCAAACAATCCAGTCACTGTAACATGCAAGTACCCATGTTAACCTACTGCATACCCTACATAGTAAAATGGGGGTTGCCACTGCAGTGAAAAAAGGGGCATTGCACATTGTTACATAAATTATGATCATTGCTTATGAATTACAATTGCAAGACATAAATAAAAGTCCTCTTGGTAAGAAAATCTCCGACGAATGGTTTTCGAGTAATCAGACCTCCAATATATTACATGATATGGGAGGGCAGAGGGAGGGGTACTGATGAAATTGAGATGGTTTCGCTCCAAATATGGTGTTGAAAAAATAAAAGCATGGGGATTAGTTGAGGAACTAGTTTTGTTTAAAAAAACAAGAGTGTGGAGAGAGAGAGAAGGTCGCACTCTAAATATGGAGTTGAAATAAACCAAGCATGCTGATTGGGCGAGTGATTAGTTTTTTTCAAGACAAGAGAGGGAGATAAGGAGGAATGTCACACTCCTAATATGTAGATGGAATAAACAAAGCATGTTGATTGGGTGGATAAAAAAATGCCGGCATTGACATCCCGTGTGCCATTGATGGAAGGGGAAAAAGGAGAAGGAATACAGTGATCCAGACAGTTATGATTCTTCCTCAGTGTGACATAAGACAACTGCAAAACCGCTTAGGTAATTGTTCCATATTGCATATCCTTATGGGAAAACCATAGTTACATTCCGTGTGTACTATAAAGTATCCATTAAAATCGTTTCCTTTGCAGTTTAGTGCCGTGTCATATATCCAGCCAAGTTCCATATAGTGTATCCAGATTCGGCGCTGATTGTTCCATATCATGTATCCAAGCAAATTTTTCTCAAAAACTTTATAATTTTTTTGCATGAATCGCAGGATGGTGTGCATGGAATGTAAAATCACAATGTTGAATGCCAGGCAAATTATTCATTCTTCGCCGGACATAAACCTGTTTCTCATTGAGCGCGACATTCTCAAATCGACGATACGGTGCGAAAAATGTGGGGAAGGTGAATCGAAACTGGTAGATAACAGAGGTTTGTTTTACTGGTGCCGACGGCGAATGGAGGGCAGAACTAAATACAACTTTAAAGAGTTGGCGAGGCAGGTGAGTTTCGTGGGAGATTCAAACTTGTCTCCAGGCAAGATAATCAGCTGTGTTTATTGTGGTGCGTGATCAAATACCCTCAACAGCAGACTATAGTGAACGAACTTTTGTGCTCGGGAAAGACTGTCGTCGCCTGATCGAGATTCTGCCACCAAGTGTGCACAAACTGGGTGTTAGTGTACAGGAAATGCAACAGTGGCCTGGGTAAAGTGGTTGAGATCGACAAGTTCAATGTGGGCAAGCGAAATAATCACAAAGGACGTAAAGTTCACAGCCAGTGAGTTTTCAGGGGAGTGCAGAGAGACTACCCGACGAAATTCTTCCTGGCGCAGGTGGAAAAGACGAATGTGGCGACCCTGACCAAAATTATTTGCAAGTGGATCGCTCCAGGCACAATGATAATTTCAGACTGCGCAGTTACAGCAATTTGGACATTCACGGCTACCATCACATGCAGGTGAATCACAGGAGGGAATTTATGTGTAGTGAAAAGAGTGCAATGGAAAACACTCGAAACACACTAAAGATGAAGACGGGCGAGGCATTGTGGGTCCACACTCAAAACATTGCTCGAAGTTGGTGTTCTGTGAGATATAATATTCCCTGTTTTGACCTACTGACAAAATCTTGGATCAGCTTCTTGGCAGAATATGTCTGGAAAAAAATCATCAGTACGGAGAACTACTACACACTTTGCTGATTCATGCCGCCTACATGCACCATCGGAATCGCTGCAGAGGAGATGGCGACCAAGGTTATTCAACATTCGACAGTTATTTATTTGTTATTTTTTTATATTTCAATTTACAGGCACGCGCGAGATTAAGTTGCTGATGCTGTTGCCATTTCAGTTTAAAATTTAAAGGGCATGTGGTACGTTGTTTCTTTCAGTTTAAAAAAAGGTTGCTTGATTTACTATTTGTATCTGTTTAAAATTAAAGAATGATTGACATTCTGTTTATTTTAATTTAAATAAAAGTGTAACTGAGTTTCTATTTGTTTCTATTTAAAACTAAAGTGTGAGTGACATGCTCTTTGTGGCCGTTAAAAATTAAAGTGTGATTGAATTGCTATTTGTTTTAATTTAAAAAAAGTGTGAATGACATCCTGTGTGTTTTAATTTACTGGTGAGAGATAGAATATGTGTAGCTGTTTGTTTCAGTTTAAAATTAAAAGTTTGATGGCATGTTCTGTGTTGTTTATCTCAGATTAAAATTAAAATTTTGAATTGCATGTTGTTCGTTTCAGTTTAAAATACATTTTTAAGGCATGTTGTTTATTTCAGTTTACAAAAAGTTTGAATGACATGCTGTTTGTTAAGCTTAAAAATAAATAAATTGAGTATCTCTTAGTTTTAATTAAAAATAATTTATATAACAGTGACTTGCTGTTTGTTTCAGCTAAAAAAAAATATGGCATGCTGTTTGTTTCAGTTTTTTTTTAAAAGAGGGTTTTTTTGTTGTCTCTACAAATATAAAAAAACATTCATTCGCGATCCGGAAAAGGCCTAGAGCAGTTGCATAAGTCATGATGGGCCCATCCGGAGATGATGGATGCACTTGTTGCATCTGAAAAACTTAGGTCTGCAAGTTTCAATATTGAGGTAAATTGATTAAAAAATTTACATTCATTCATGATCCGGAAAAGGCATAACGCCATCGTGTCGGTCATAACTAGTCCGGCCGGCAGTGTCAGCTGCAATTGCATACACTTCTGCATTTGTGGACTTTGAACCTGCCAGTTTCGAGTGTTGAGGTAAATTACAAAAAATATATGTGTATAATAGCATATATAAAACATTGTGTATTATATGGTTAAATGTATTTTAAAATTTTTAATTATTAAATGTACACCATTTATGTGTACCCTTTTCTGATGGTGTATATACAAAGCATTAAAATCTCAATTTTTAAATATATTAAGAAAATAATTTTTCAATGTACACAATTTCGATGTACCCTTTAGTGATGGTGTATATACAAAACATTAACATATAATTTGTTAAATTGAAAAGAAAATGAATTATAAAGTATTCACAGTTTTACCGTGCCCTTCAGTGACAGCATACTTACAAAACATTGTATAATAAATTGTTAGATTTGTGAAAATAATATTAATAATTAATAAATATTCTTCTTAAAATAAATAAAAAATAATGTGTTGCGAATTGCATGTGTTTGATAAAGGTTGAGAAAAAGGCAAAAAAAAAAAATTAAATTATTGGATATCGATAGGGAACTTTTGGCACCTGGATACGCCACAAGAAACTAATGAGGTCTTTTACAGTATGTTCTGTTTTGGTTTGGATACGCGATAGGAAATAATTGTGTGTAGGTCGAAATTCCCCATCCCCCCCTCCCCGGCCTTATACATATGACTCGACTGGATACGCAATTCGGACAAGTGAGGTGTGGCACCAATTTTCCCCCTTCCACCTTGGATAAGCAGTGTCGTTCTTTTAGGTCCTGCACATTTTGTCACCTGTATACGTAAAGCGAAACTTTTGGTTAAAAAAAACAGCTTTTAGACGTGGGCTGAATACACATGCGGAAACTTTGTATTTAATTCTGGCCTTTTCCTGGTCGTGGTTGGATATGTAATTGGTGTTTTTTGACTGAATTTTCGTATCATTGGATATGCAATACAGAGTTTTTTGAGCGATTGAGATACACAATACGGAACGATCACCATGGCAATCCCCTGTAAAGATATTTTGTGATCTAAAAAAGAAATTTCTTGAACTGTCAATTTAACTTTTGTATTTACAGTTAGACCAGCCTTTTCTAACCTGGCGAGGACCTCTTTAAGGTGACTAAAATCGTGATCAAAGTCTTCTAAATACATCACAAAATCAACTAAATAATGGTATACATACTAAAATTTAATATCATGAAGAATTTTATCTAAAAATTTGATGAGGGTGATTGTTCCGTAATGTGTACCTAAATCACTCAAAAACCATTGTAATATGTATCCAATGGTAAAAAATCGAAACAAAAAAACCGCCAATTACGTATCCAACCACGACCGGGATAAAGCCAAAAATAATATACAAAGTTCCCCCTGCGTATTCAGCGCACCTTGAATAAGCTAGTTTTTACCAAAAGTTACCCTTTGCATATCCAGATGACCAAATGTGCAGGACCGAAAAGGACGACATTGCATATCCAAGTGGTAAGGGGGGAAATTGGTGTCACGCCCCACTTGTTTTGAATTGCGTATCCAGCCGAGCTGGGGGGGGGGGGGGAATTTCGACCTACACCCAATTATTTGTTATAGCATATCCAAACCGAAGATGGAATATAGGGTAAAAGACCCCAATTATTTCCTGTGGTGTATCCAGGTGCTAAAAGTAACTATTGCTAAATGTTTCCTATCGCATATTCAAAAAATTAATTTTTTTCGCCTTTTCCTCGTCCCTGTTTAAATACACACTATTCGTGATGTGTAATTTTTAATTTATTTTAAAGAGAAAATTCAATATTTATTAATACTTTTTATA
This sequence comes from Dryococelus australis, assembly GCA_029891345.1. NCBI lineage: Eukaryota > Metazoa > Arthropoda > Insecta > Phasmatodea > Phasmatidae > Dryococelus > Dryococelus australis. Next base: position 245,137,137 of record CM057009.1, read on the forward strand.
ATTTTAATCATTTATTATAGAGATATTCACATGTATGCAATCACTAAAAGGGTACAGTAAAATATTTTACATTAAAAAATCCATTTTTAATAAATGTAACAATTTAACACACAATTTTTAACAAGTATGCAATCACTAAAGTAAAAACTTTTTATAAATTTTACCATACAGATTATATGTTTTATATATACGCAAACACTTTATTTTTGTAATTACCTCAACACTTGAAACTGGCAGGTCCAAAGTCTGCGAAACCAAATCGTATGCAATTGTATCCGCCGCCAGCCGAACTGGTCATGACAGAAACGACCCTGCTATGCCTTTTCGAGATCGCGAATGAATGTAATTTTTTAAAAATCAATTTTCCTCAATAATTGAAACTGGCAGATCCAAGTTTTGCGGATGCGACAGATGAAAATACACCCATCACTGCCGGGCGGACCCATCACGACCTACTCGATTATTTTTAGACTTTTTTCCAGATCGCGAATGAATATTTACACAAACAACACGTCATTCAAACTTTTTTTAACTGAAACAAACAGCAAGTGTTCCAAACTTATTTTTAAACCAAAACAAACAGCTATATTGTCTCATTCGCACCTGTAAATTAAATCAAACAGCTATTCAATCAAACATTCATTATACTTTAATCAAACAGCAACTCAATAAAACATTAATTTAAACTTGAATCAAACAGCAACTGAATTAAACATTAATTTTTACTTGAATCAAACAGCAACTCAATTAAACATTAATTTAAACTTGAAACAAACAGCAAGTCAATTACACTTTAAACTGAATCAAACAGCAAGTCACTCTCACTTTAAACTGAAACAAACAGCAAGTCAATCACATTTTAATATTATACTTCAATGGCAACAGCAACTCAGTTACCTTTTTTAAAACTTCAACTGCAACGGCAAATCAAGCTCGCTCGTGCCTGAAAATTAAAAACAACCATAACAAACAGATACCTGTCGAAATTGGGATAACCTTCGCCGCCATCTCCTCTGCGCCGATTAGGATGGTGCATGTTGGCGGCGTGAACCAGCAAAACATGCAGTCATTCTCCATACCAATGATTCTTTTTCCAGACATACTCGGCTAGGTAGCCGACCCATGATTTGTTCCGTCGGCCAAAGCAGGGAATGCTGTATCGCACAGAACACCAACTTCGCTCGATGTTTTGAGTGTGCACCCTCAACATTGCGCCCCTTTTCATCTTTGGCGTATTTCGAGTGGTTACCATTCCGCTCTTTTCGCTGCACACAAATAACCTCCTGTGATTCATCTGTATGTGACGGTAGCCGTGAATGTCTAAGTTGCTGTAACCACACGAGCAATCTGAAATTATCGTCGTGCCCGGAGCGATCCACTCGCGAATGATTTTGGTGAGGGTCACCGCGTTCCTCTTTTCCACCGGCACCAGGAAGAATTTCGTCGGGTCGTCCCACTGCACTCCCCCGAAAACCCACTGGCCATGAACTTTATGTCCTTTTCGGTTCTTGCATTTGCTCAATTTCGACTTGTCGATCTCGACCACTTTGCCTGGTCCGCTGATGCATTTCCTATACGTCAACACCCAGTCTATTCCCACTTGACGGCAGAAACTCGACCAGGCGACGACCGTCTTTCCTGAGCACAAAATTTCGTTCACTATAGTCTACTGTCAGGGGTATTTGATCTGGCACCAGAGTCAACACAACTCGACTATCTTGCCCGGACACAAGTTTGAATCTCCCACGAACCTGCCCTGTTTCGCCCACACTTTAAAGTTGCATTTAGTACCGTCCTCCGTTCGCCGTCGACACCAGTAAAACAAGCCCCTGTTTTCCACAGATTTTGCTTCGCCTTCCCTGCATTTTTCGCATCATATCGTCGATTTGAGAATGTCATGCTCGATGAGAAACGTGTTATGTCTGGCGAGGAATGAATAACTTACCTGTCGTTCAACATTGTGATTTTACATCCGGCGCAGAACATTTTGCGATTCACGAGAGAAAATTTGGGAAAAATTGCTTGGATGCGCGATACGGAAAAATAGTTGCAGAATTTGGTTATGCTAAACGGAACTTGGCCGGATATACGATACAGCACTAGACTGCAAAGTAAACAATTGGGATGGATACTTTACAGTACACACTGAATGTTTGTATGGGTTTTCCATTACGATATGCAATACGGCACAATTACCTAAGTGGTTCTGCAGTGGTCTTATGAAACACTGAGGAAGAGTCGTAATTGTCTGCATCACTGGGTTCATTCTCCTACTTCTCCTTCCAAACAACACACACTTGTTTTATATTTAATCACCATATTTGGAGAGTGACCTCCTTCCCTCTCTTCCCACTATCGTTTTTTTTTTTTTTACTATTTCCTCACCCAATCAGCACACTTAGTATATTTCATTACCATATTTGGAGTGTGACCTCCATCCCTCTTTCCCTTTAAAAAAAAACCTAATCCCTCACGAAATCTGCATGCTTGTCCCCTATTCCCATTTACCCTTCCATTCCCCCTTCATCATTGTCACACGTGATATCGCCACGCCCACCTCTGCTCCGAGTTCGGACATTTTAACTCACTCACATTATTTCTTCTTATTGTGGCAAGAACAACATTATTACTTTCTGCACTGTTACATGCAAAGAATTTATTATATTTGTAATCTATCTATAAGGCAGAAAAAAGGATTATGTATTCTGTGCAGATTACGATACAGCAACTACATGTAAGTATCCATGCATTATTTCATCAGTAGGTACTTGTAAGTATTTATACATATATTTTTTTAAAACTCATTTCTCATGATTGTAAAACAGTGTCTGGTAAAATTATATTTCTAGTGCCGGGATTATATGGATCTTCGTTAATTGCAGACAATAGATTTAAAACAGAAACTTTTTCCAAACAAATTGTTTCCTTTCAGAAAAATATTGGATAAATGTTTTCAGCGACTATCAAATGACGATTCATTACGACCCGGCAAATTACTATGTTCTGTGTGTGGAAAATCTGTATATTCGAGTTTCATTTATCATTTATATCCAAATGTTCCGAAAGTTAAAATTAAAGGAATCGCGTACGATTGGCGTAAATATTTATTGCAGTCTGCATATTCGGTAAAATTTTCGGTGGAAAAGTACTTGTCGAAATATTCATTCCTTTGGAAATTTTCATAGTGGGCCATTCTTTGGGCGGTTTACTGGTACGAATAATATTGAAAATTAACGAAGAGGAATAATTTTACAGATATGTGAAATGTGTATTTTTGTAAACGCTCCTTTATTCGGTTTGCAAAATTTCAAAAATGTTTTCGACGATTCGCTTTTACCCTTGCTGGTAGAAGATAGAGCCAAGTCCAAGTACAATTTATTTTCCAAAGATCAATTACTAGCGCTCTATGGGCAATTTAGAAAGAACTTCGTGTTGTTGTTAAGGTACGAATTTTTTAAAACTACTCTAATAAATATCACTGGATGGTTGAAAGATTGTTCAATTGTGCTCAATGGGGAATATTCGGTCGGTGTGTAGTCATTACAAGTTCATATTATGCTACAATCAGCAATATCGAAATGAATTGCGTGGCAAACAATTTCCTGCCACTAGATGCGAGATGGCCTGCCATTAGCGAGAAAAATAAACTTCGTATTTCCAACTACATTTTTTATTCCTTGGCGACGGGACTGTCTCCATACGAGATTCGTGTTTGAATATCTCTCTAAAAACTAGAAGCACTCTTCAAATAAACGACCACTATCCACTCGGCCACACTTCTTTACTAAACAGCGAGTTTATAAAAAAAATATTACAAATTTAATACCTCGAGATGTAAATGTATATATATATTACACTTTGAAGGAACCAGTCGATTCAAATACAAGTAAAAAGTAAGATCGATTGAGCGACGAATACATTAAATTGTTGGTTATTCGAGAATATAAACTTTCAATCAATATCTTTTTCACGTATGATGTAAAAACGTTTATAAAATTGTTAAAATCAACTTGTTTCTTCTCGATGGTATAATCAACTACGAAGGTCTGTTGAAACTCAACCCGAAACTCAAAATCGATTCCATGTTATCCATAGTTCAAGATCTAAAAAATTCCACGAAAAGTTGTTTCTACAACATGTTTAAAATTCTTACAAAATGGATGGGCGAACATTCGGTGATAATCAACCAACAAAACCAAATTTTTGCGAGTTACCTGTCGATTAAATCACCGAAAATTGTCAAAGACTTTACTCGATATGTATTCAGGCTCGTGGAAAAACTTAATCAAGTAAATATGGTTTCCCTGGTCAAATTAATTTTCCGATTCTACGTGACTGGATTTTATCAGGTAAGCTCGCTATTGCATATATTGTTTGTACCAGTAATGGGATTCTGCCTAACGTTCGCGCTTGCCTAACATACACGCGTAGAGGTGCAAAAGCAAAACGATATACCCGCGAGTCCATAAGGACAAAATACACCGGGATCGGACAATGTTTTTGAAAAACGTCTTCGAACCCGACGCCGTCTTTGAGCATTACATTTCAACACTGCTGAGACACGACGACTGCGACGCATCCACGCTAAACGTAAACAAATTCTTTTACCGATGCTGCAAAGGCATTTACCGGAAACTATTTGGACCTCGGGCCAAAGAGTCAATGACAACAGACCAAGTACGTGGCTTGTGCACAAATCTATTTGATAGAAACAGAAATTATTTACCTCTCCTAATCGAAGCCGTCAACGAAAAACTACCATTTGACGATTTCAATCAACGAATGTTCCTGTTCATTTTCTGTGGGAAAAACGGCCAATGTCAGAAGCTGGCGACCGTCTAAGGTTATTTCCTCGCCTTTGGTCTTCGAACGTTGAGTGCAAAAAACTTAAAACATCAGAGTGCATATATCTAATTAGATCAGAGTTTGAATACCAATCAGAGTACCAATATTCACCAGCAAAAATATTTTGGGAATAAAATTGTGTACTCAAATTAGTTGTTGAATAAAAAAAGGGGGGTGATGTCACGTCGACCGTGGAGCACTCTGGTAAATAGTCGTCAAAACTAAACAAACTGAATGAGAGTTGGATAAACAAAGTAGCAATTTATTTCGGTAAAAAAATACACACTTTTTTATTTAAATTGGTGATATTTTATAATTTTCATCAATTCGTGTTTATTACTCGATAAATCACATTCGGTGATGCAGGGAACACTAAAACACTGAATATGCATCATCGCCGGATGTTTACAATCCATATATATATATATATATATATATATATATATATATATATATATATATATATATATATATATATATATACACATATATATTGTAAAATAAATTTCATTTATTTTAAAAAATTTGTATTTTTTTATTCTTTACATTATCTTCAGGAATCATCTGTCTCTTTGAAGTTGAATAAAGTGTTTAAACGCATTCTACCAAACTGAATTTAAGAAAATGCTTGGCGAGCAAAATAAAGTGTGCATTTTGTTGGAACGGCCAAACACATTGCAAAAAGCTCGTATCAAATGAGGTTCGAAATAACAAGAATGTTTGTATATTTAGGCCGTATCCTTTTCTCCAATCTTTTCTATCTGAGCTTGAAAAACACGATTGCAAATCGCATTCGTGATGAGTGAATTTGGAAAAGTGATAATTTGTCTCATTGTATCTGAATTTATGGTAACGTGAACATATTGAAAGTCACTTGCATTTGGTAAAGTGTGTGCACGGTTACTCTTGATTGAACATGCCTAATTATGAGCTGGTCGTTTGACAAAATGTCTTATGCCGTACGACGTAGCAGTTTTTGTTTTTACAGAAGTTGTAAACTCAGTTTTCATATTTCCTGCATAAATATCGAGCAGGTGAAAGAGTACACTTCTCCAGCTAGCGGCATATTCTTCTACAGCAAGAGTGAAAAATGTCGGTCTGAAAAACAGAGTATCAATGTTTTCCAATTTAGGTACGAAGTATACATCGGCTAAATTTTTTGCACTAATGTACTCATTAAACTGGTTGTATATGTAGTCTCCCGGCTGGAGTAGGCTATCAACTAAATTGACAAATTTCAATGGCGGAGTCAAGTATTTGTTTAAAGATAGGGCATCAGGCTGTATTGAGACTTTGACCGATCCTCGAATAGAGTTTCGATTACATTCGTATACAAACACATTGTGTAGTTTCAATTTCGTGAATAGAGGAGTGATGTCCTTGTTCCTTGTCATTCCCATCGAATGATTGGTTTGATTGGAATCATAAATCAGGGAGCAGTTGTGCGATGACTCATGAATAGCATTTTTCTACTCACACGTGAGCGAAAGCTGATGTTGGTTGTCAATTTGGTTTTTTTCTAAAAAGGAAACACAATTCATTATTTCTTTTTTTTTTCAGTTTACAACTAGGTGTATAAAGAGTTGCTGTTCCCTCGATGGTCTTATTGTGAAAGTAGCAGTTGTTTTAGCAAGATTAGTTGAGCTTTCGAATTAAGTTCAAAAGTGCAAGAGGACGACAGTTGTTTGACGTATAGATAGTCTTCGAGTGTGGTGTTTGGGAACTTGGCTCGGAAATCTTTAAACTTTAACGGAATGCAAGTATTGCTATTAAGATCAGTATCAAATTCCTCTTCGAAATCTTCGTCAGAGTCTTTGTCATCGTCATTTTCGCGAGTGTATATGCATTCCAAGAGAGAGTTGCCAAATACATGTAGAACTGGTTCAATTCGTCCAAAGTTTCCAGTTCTGGGTCGTTGTAGATATTTTTGAATATATCCAATACTCTGGTAATTATAAAACTTAGTTTGTTAGCCATGACTAAAGGTTTATATAACAAAAAAATTTAGCCCTCCACAGTCTTTAAATTTGCTAAATAAAATATTTATATTGAGGTATTTCATCTACAACAATCAGAAAAATGTGATGGGCATCGATGTCAAAACGATGAAGAGGTGTCAAGAAATTTTGACTTAAATATGAAATTTGCCAACTGTTGATCGACACAACGATGTCTCTGGAAACTAATTCAAACTTGTTCCTGGAAATTTTAACTCAAAATGTGGCAAGCACATTGTACGTTTCATATCATTTGGTAAAAATTGATTTTCTCAACACGAGTAACTTGAACACAGTCTACAAATTTCTCGTGGAAAATAATTGTGAGAAAAAAATACTGCTTTACCATCCAGTCGACTGATGTGCATTTCATGTTGCAAATGTAGTTGTACATAGATACTGTAACTTCAGAGGGAATATTGCAAAATTCATCCGTCAAACTGAATCAACTTGCAAAACTAAAGTTTCACATACCGAAACATGGAGTAGGTAATCTCATGGTGGAAAACATATTTCGTGCAAATGGTGTGTACTCAGTCACCAAATCTGATCCTGGACACGTCTCACGATTATACTCATCTGTACAAGTGCATTCCTGTCGTGAGCTTCGATATCGAGACTGGTTTAGATAATTTGGAAGAATTGTCCCTGGTGAGTCTCGCTCTAGAAAAACTGCTCATGTTTGTGCTCTATTGTGAGTATCTGGATGTCGAAGTGAGTATAATATCGTACGTAAAATGTCGCGGCATGCACGATGATTTCGACATGGAAATGCGGAATAAATACGAAAGACTGCCCGCGAAATGCATTTGAATCCAATGTTTCTCACTCGAAGAGAATCTCAATACTAATTTTCCCTTTTGATACAGTCAGGTATACTTGCTGAAAATGCTAATGGGATATAAAAATTACCCACATTATTTTGTCGGCCACAACATTATCGAATACGATTTGAAATTCCTATTGACTCCCTTGCATGTTCTCAATATGCAATGCGAAATAAAAGCATTTATAACCCTCGGAAAATTAGCCACAGCTCCACTCATTCGTTTTCACCACGATGGTATCATATTCGATAAGTTGACAATCTTGAAAAAAAAAAAGTGGGAATTTGTCGTTGGGGAATCTGTCTAAAAACTATCTGATCCAAAAAATTTAGGAAAATCGATTTGAACTTTGTGCTTATGCGAATTTATTATATTCTAGATGACACCATCACAGACGATGACTTTCGTCACTAGTGTATGAGAAATATCTTTCGCATCGAGCCCTACAACATACTAAAAGTTTGATGCAGTGAATGCTCAATACACAAACATGCAAGTGTGCCACACCGAGTACATTGGTGGTAGCGTTTGGTGTAAACTTATAGACGAAGCAAATACAGACTCTATCGTTTTCTAATGCATGGAGCAGGCTTTAATTTATAATGAGATGGAATGGGTGGCCGTGGCCGGACTTTATCACAAATTTAATTTGGCAAATTTTCACCAACCAATTGGCCTATCTCTTCAACTGCGGTCTCGAAGACAGTTCGATGAGTGCCATTTCTCTCCAGATCACGAACATATTCCTGTATAATGCACTATCCTTTGGTATGTTACCAGGATACTAGAGCAATGATTCCATTTTACTGACCATGCCCGATCTGAAATGTTTGTCGCTCGCTGAAATAACATCTGTTATGGACGTTAGACCAATTTACACCAAACCAAAGTTCAAGTACACGATAAAATAATGTCAAGGATCCATTGTGTTTGCAAACGACAGTCTTTTTTGGAATGTTATTCAATACTACATCTATAGTTTCTACCCAAACATTATAATCAACGAACGACTTCCCAGATCGGCCATAGGTTGTTACTGTGCCAAAGCATTGAATCTAAGGTTTGAAAATTCTCTGATATCCCACGACACATTCGATGAAATGCTGAGGAATTATGTAATTACTCTATATGTGACAGAAGAGGAAAACCAAAATTATTCGGAATACATGAACCTGCTATATTCTGGCCAGCCTATCGGGAAGATGATACTTTTCGTCACAGAACTAGAGTTGTTGGCTGGCGATACTCCCATTCTGATTCGTTTACTCTCACATGCCAAAACTCCATTCACTATAAACTTTATAGAGTCTTTACTAGACCATAGGAAAACTGTAAAGAAGCAAATGAAATCCCTAAAGTCTGAAATGAAAAAAAAGAAGTCTCCGAAGAAAGGATTCAGGACATGAATCTAGAGTACCCGGTGTTCGATGCGAAGCAACTTTCGCTTAAAATTATGGTCAACTCCACCTATGGGCTTTTTGGCACTCCATCTTTGAAGTTTGTCAGCATTCCCATAGCCATAGGCACGACATTGTTTGCAAGCAAACTTCTCATGCATTTATGTCTAATTACACCCATGCTGTATCTATTGCATGCGATTCGCGATCACAAAGAAACAATAAACAACCTGCCAGAAGAGGAGCTCATGCAGTTGGTATATTTCATTCGCCAAGATGCCTACGATACCTACTCTCATCTGGAAGTAAATAAAAAACTGATTGTGTATGATGAGACGAAACTCCATGCAGTTGTTTGCAAAATTCCGGTAGAGTATCGCGAAATGGTCTTTGATGCAGGTACTGATGGATATCAATTTACAAATATTTTTTAATTGGACAGTTACATATTTATCGAACTCATAAATGAGGAAATGAACATAATTAATGGAAGGGATATAGTTCTCGAAGGCACTGAGATACTCGCATCTATTTCACTAGTGATGAAAAATTACTTGCATTTGACAAAACTGATTGACTACAGTGTATTTTGCAGTAATCCAAACCAAGATGTGTTGAAACTTTGTTCTGTTGTTCATAAAGGTTACGAGCGCAATGCATCGCGTTTCGTGAAACGAATCTACAAGTATGTCGCTGCACTTGCCTTCTGCTTTGCGAATATGACCAAAGTAACCAACTCTTATGAATTGTAAAAATTCCTCAATTTCGAAAATGTATTGTTTGCCATTTACAACTACTTCTATTTGATAGATAAGATGGAGTTGTACGAAAAAGTAAAGTTATTTAGGCTCAAAAACTCATCTGCATGTAAAAGGTACATTGATGGTCTCGGTTCTTCATATATTGGCCTTAAGAAAACGGTGCTCTTGTACGATCCCGAAGACTGTCAGGTAGATCGATACCTGACTTTGGAAAAGTACTTCAAATTACCACCGAGACAAAAAAATAAACAATGTGCCACAGCCGAAATGTATCAGATTCATTATGGCAAATATCTATGGAATTACATAAAAGTCATACATGCAATTTTGAATGCAGCCATGCCTCAAACTTACATTTAAACATACACAAAATCAGTCAATGAATTGCATAAAAAATGGTTTGAAGGTGGTGAATTTTATCTAACAGAACACAAAGTCTGTTTGGATATTGCAAATGGGAGATTTCCAAAAGAATTGAGTGAATGTGTCATTTACAAAAAGTGATTCATTAATGATGTGAAAATAAATTGTAAAAAAATATAAATAAAAACTCACAGCTTTAAATTTGTTTATTTGATTTTATACAAATAATATACATATGAAATTATTTTTCAAAGTACAATATTACATCTGGCTCTACTTGACCACCCTCTAGACCACATCTACTACATGGTTGATAATTGATATTGAGTAACTCCTCTGTGAAGGTTCCATTCATACAAGTTTTTTTTTTTCAATTTCATAACAAAAAACATATATGTCAAAAAACTCACTGTTGATGGGTATATTGATTGTATCACTAACAGATGTGTCAGATTCACTATTGACAGGTGTGTTGCTTGTGTCGACTTCATTATTCCCAACCTCACTGTTGAACACATTGACTACATTGTCCATACCCTCATCGTTGATTGATGTATCAACTGCAGTGTCACCAACCTTACCAATGATTGATGGATTGACTGAAGTGTCACCAACTTCACCATTGGTTGATGTATTGACAGTAGTATCACCAACCCTGCTGTTGACGGATTTTTTGACGGCATTGTCCACTATCTCATCATAGACAGACATGGGAAAAGAGATGGGGTGTCATTCATCATTCCATGTTTGATGGATGTGTTGTTCATAACCCCATACCCCACATCTTCCTCCCTCATTGTGGTCGAATGCGTCTCTCCCCATTCTTTAGATTGAATGAATTTCATCCGATTAAAGTACCACAGTGTTGGTTCACAAACACAACCATTCCTCTTTGCATATCTTACCTTCTTCCACTCCCTTATGTAGGAATCCCATCAAGGCTTTATCCATCTGCTAATCGTGTATTTGTCTACATCATGGTCTCCATACTCGATGGTAAATGCAAGTAATTCTCGAAACTCCTTACACCTTGCATTTGCGCATTTATACACCTGTGCTTCGTGTTTTTCATATAAGTGAATAAACTCTTTTACATAGTCTTTACTAGCATACCATTTCGAATCCATACTTCCAGACTCAGTATACTGTACTGACTCTTTGAAGTTCGTAGTGTGAGTGCATCGGGAACTGTGGTAGCATTATCAACAATGCACGATACCTGGCATCATAGGAGATTTCTTTTTTTTACTTTCCCTTCTCCCTTCACTATCTTTCTCTACCTGTCTTATTTTTTATTGTTTTTTTTTTACTTTTTTATCAATGGATACCTATATAGCTTCTTGTAAGTATAAAAAATAAACTTTACATGCCATGAACTATACCTGGGTGAATGTAGAGACATTGTTGGTGGAATGGAAATATTATTATGCCTCGTTCAATTCATGTATTAAATCGGCAATTAGACATAGGGGTTAGTCTCATATTAACCAACTATATCCACCACAATTAGTTAAATTTTACGAAAAAAAAACATTTTAGCTTATAACATTGTAATTGACAAGCACTTTAAATATTTGCCGTCGGCATTCACAATGCAATACATATATGACAATAACATTTTCATTTAAAATTTTGATAGTATTTCTTTGTATGGCGAGAAAACAATGTCGAAATCGAATTTGGAAGATGTAAATTATGATTCAGATGATCAAATCTGGCAAACGATTACAAATTTGTTTGTGCCAGAAGACTCAACCGATGAGGTGCTATGGCGAGATTGTGAACCCGTTTACATAATGAAAAAAATTTTGGCCACCTATTCCAATAAATTTAACATTTTGAATCTGTTCAAACTTGACGAAAACCAAATAAAAGAGTTTTAAAAAGTTGCAGCCGAGTTGAAGAGCATGCTATAAAATAAATAAAAAACACAGCTTGTGGTGTTTTTTTTATATTGATAACACACTCCCAGCTATAAATAGTGGACCAATTCAGTAGCTGGCATAACAAAGTGTGCAGTGGAGAGAGAAGGATAGTACCAGCAAGATCAAAGATGTTCTTTGCAGCAGATTTACTGTTTTGCTCAACAAATATCTATACGAAGAAATTGCCATTTTGTTTGCTGGCATCAACTACAACAGGAGATTCATCCACGGCGAAGGCAATTTATGATATTTCATTCTTGGTGCAGCAGAAACAGACGATATATCGTATCTGGTAAATTCGTATGCCAAGGGTAAAAAGTATTTTCAATGGACGATGAAAGTGTATTTCTTTTGCCATACTTTTTCTGCCTCTTAACTGAAAAGTTTTTTGACCATGCACATCATATCGATCTTATTACCAATATATGCTATTCTGTGTAAAAGTCTCGAATACAAAACAATAAGTGGTTGTGAACCAATTCGACAGAAGGAAAAGACATTCTCATAAACATGCATTGTGAAGGAATACTAATGTAAAAAACACTATTTATATTATTGTAAAAATGCATGTTATTGTAAATTGTAGTGTATTGAATTGTATATGTAAACATAACAAATAGAAATGTAATTTTTAATGCATTTCTTTCTTTGTTTTGGTATATAAAACCCCAATTTATAATATGGCAGGTTCGCATCGTTAAGTGTATCAAATTTGCTGACGACATTATACTATTTTATAACTCGGTTGAACACATGCTGTATTACACATAAATATGTGTTAATTTCATTTTCACTGAGTTGAAATAAATTTTCATGCATGTGGTAAGAGAGAACACACATAACTTTGGTTGTTACATACCTGAAGATCTTTTTCAATAAACATTTTGCTGTTTTTTTCTGCAAGTTATTTACAAAGAAACCCTTTTCTCTACTATTTATAATACACAGATTATAAAATAAGTGGTGAACAACAAACTAGACACTGTCGTGTTTCTTTTGGATTGTATTTATATCAAAATATGAATTTTTCACTCAATTAATTTCAAGAGAAAGTATTTTGGCTGTAAAACACCAACAATTATTTACTGTTAAGCACTACCTATTTAGTGATTTACAAACAACATTGCTGAAAGCATTTTTAAATATTAAATTAGTGTTTGTGATATTTTATTTCATTATAGTCAACTGTAATAATCTAATAAATTCCTCACATTAGCCAGCTTATATTGCTGCTTAGATCGGTCATAAATTAAAACAAGAAGTTTAATAGGTACTTTTAAATTAGTTTTCAGGAAAAAAATTTATGTTCGTATAATACATAAAGGCACACAGTATCAAACAACAATCGGTTTCACACACCAGCCAAGTTTTTATAAAAAAAAGCTCAGCAACGAAGGCCTGAAAGGGTTTTGTTTTCATTTCGAGTTTCTTAGCGAATATAGTGATGTCAAACAAACACTACAATATGCTTAGAATAGCTTATTTCATTAGTAAACGAAAATCCGAGTAATAAGGAATAATTTTGTCGAGAAGAAACAAAACAAATAACTTAGAATAAATCCCCCCACCCCTCATGTACATGCTGAAAACTGAAAAAGTGCATGTCATGTGATTGCCAAAAACGAGTGTAAATTTGTCTACTCATCGGTAAATGTAAGTCTTTGAAGAACCAAATAATGTTAATAAGCGGGCACAAGCTGGCATTTTGCCTAGTTATTATTATTTCCTTCACAGATGCCTAGTTAAATCATTGTCATTTGTCACCGATGTTACTGTGAGATTATCGAATAATCCTTAAAGAATATTTTTGTTATAAAACATATTACATCATGAAGAGTAAATTAGTTCCTTCTACTCAAGTTAAAACAAGTTTGATTATTGAAAAATGCTTCTTAAAGTAGAAAATAGAAACATAAGTTTTCATTATTACAACTTATTGTTTGCCAAGAGAGAGCTCTTGGTTTTTAAGCACGAAATATTAAATTAATAGAATTACATATTTTACTTTTGAACAGAGTAGATATATTTACAAGAATTCGTTTTATGTGTTTGTTGCTATTTACAAAACCATCCTATCTTTTTTAATATATACAAAATCTACAAATTATTGAAAATAAAAAAATACGAGAGACTATTTCATTTAGTGTATATACATATATATATATATATATATATATATATATATATATATATATATATATATATATATACAAAGGCAGTTGCTGTACCTGGTGGACACTTGAGGAACAACGTCGCCGACGCCCTGGCGTGCTGTCCAAAGTCTGTGATGTCTTTCTGTAATGGTGAGTTGCCGTCCACAGGATTTACCTTCGCATGGCCATTTTTCTGTACTAAATGTAACTTCTTTTCGAACTCTGATGGCCATTTCGTCTTGTTGTTGCCTACACTTGCTATGTATTAGCTGTTTTTCTATGTTCATGTCGCTTTGGTTTGTTACATGAACTTTACTGCTGTCCTTCCTGTATTCGGGAGGCTGTAGTTGCTGTACTCTATCCCTCGCCATGCCATTTTGCCTTCTTGTGCTGCTGGCCTTGACTATTTGCCTTGTTGACCAGTACTGTTAATGTTTTATATGTCATAGAGTGCGCCCCTATTTAGGGTGGTTTGCCTCTTTTGCTCGTCGAGTGCGCCTTCGAGTTGTGTATTACATTATGTGCAGTATTATGTGTTATCGGCCATTTTGTTGATTGTGTTCTTGCTACATTGCTATGTTTTACAGTAGTGATGAGACATATAGTTCACTAGAATGATCTAGATCGTTCCGAACTAGTCATATTTGAGAACAGTCCATTGGGAACAGGTCTTTTGAACTATATAGGTCACAGCCGAATGATCACGCATACTGGCGAACTGCAGAGCACAAGTGTTACCTCGGTCCAAGAAACTAGATAGGTCTTTCTCTGTACCTCGGCCCAAGAACTAGGTAGGTCCTTCCCTGTTTCCTCCTTCACAGTTCCATTTCCCCTCCCCTGAAAAATCTAAGCAAGTATGAAACGGAAAGAGAAGCAAACAAGCGATGTTTGTAAATTGATTGCTAAAGAATTAGGGCATTATTGTGTGTAGATTTAAATTACTTCTTTTTTATATAGAAGTAAGATAAATAGTGAAAATATCTTTATACTCTGTTATCCATGCCTATGTTGTGTAATATAACACTAAATTACTTTGAACACTGATAGTAACGACCTCAACAATATTATAATAAGTTGTGTTACGAGAGACAACCAGGTGTAAAGTTAATTTTTCCAAGTCAGGTGTGTACAAACTCAACAAAAATTGTTCCGACACTCTGGATTTATTCATACCAGAATTAAAAACATTTTAACAGAACTTAAAATTAAAAAAATTACTTAATTTTAATATCATGCAAATAATGTAAAAAATCTATATCCGAAGTATTGAAAGAATATACTAGAAAATCAGTTATTCGCATCTTTATTGAGAGTGTGTAACACTTGACATTACATTAATGAGAGTTTTTCTGTATTTTACTGTCATAGCTATACTCATTTTAGTGCCGCTATCAGATGAATTTTCTTACAGATACGGGAATATCCATATGTCTGGCAACATCGTATTTATAGCACGAGTGAGTGAGAGGGTTTTACGACACGGTAACTGCGTGGTCTTTAGTGCCGATGAGGATAAAGCAAGTTAAATGGACGACATAAACATTCATGCCCTGACTGGGTTTCGAACCCAGGACCATTCGCACTGCTGACTGGCGTGCAACCGACTACGCAACTGGGATCGGCACGAGAACGTAAGAAAGAACGAAATATTGCTGCATGGCCATAGGTCTGTCAACTGTATCATGCTGTGTGTCCTGCAGTTCCCGCCCGATTTGCGACTCATGTCACTATTGAACTGGGTATGTATGCGATCCCTACAGTTCGAAGCAGTGCTGAACGTGCGAAAACAAAGATACCGATAGACAGAGGCAGATAGATAAGAAGTATGCATGTTGCGATGTGGCCAGTCTTGGAGAGAGGGATAGCTGAAAGAAGGAATAGCCGGAAGGAGGGATAGCCGGAGGGGCGAAAGCTGCAGGGAGCAACGAACAACGGATTATCTGATCATGCACAGTGGCACACTGCGGTGCACCTGGTGTAGTTACAGGTACTGAGAGAATGACTGACCGATATCATAAGAGACTAGTTCTTTTATGTCGTGGTGAACTATGCACCTAGTTCTTTTTCAAGAACAGTTCTAAATGAACTGGTAGTTCGTGAACTACCAATCACTATTTTACACCCTTCAATGCCGGGCGAGACAGTTACTGTTCCATGTTTCTACTGTGCTTGTTCTTTCTACATTATGGAGTTCTGGTAATGTATTTTGTGTTGTTCGGCTGCTATTTTCTTCCTGCCAGTTTACTGTCCTCCTTTTGTGTGGCACCTTTCGTTATGTCTGACAATTCTTACTACTCTGCTGGTTATTCGGGCGCTTCGCAAAGTTCTGTAGTGTCAACTGGTGACCTCCCTCAGCATGGTTCCAGCAGTGTTCGCACACTGTTGTAGTTGCGGGCGCCTCCGGCTGTGCCTCTGCAGGTGTGCGACCTTCTTCCTCTGCTCCTGTTCCTGTGGTGTATCTTACACGTGGTGCTATGCTGCGACAGATGGTTGTCACACCTAAGTAATGTGCTCCTGTGGAGACGAATAAACCCGCCCGGACGAAGAAGACTCCATTTCCTTGGGGCTTTGATTCGTTCGAGGATCAGCTTTTATACCACCAGGTGGCCCGCTCCTTCCACCCCCCTTCACCTCATCTGTATGGTCGCAAATCGGTTGTGCCCCTCACTGTAGTTCCCAGGTGCGGTCTTACCACATCTACCATGGCTGTTTATTTTTCTCTCGTCGTCAGCACTGGCAGCTCCATGGTGGTCACTATTCCCTCCTCTTCTGGTGTTGGTATTTCTACCATATCTCGGCTGTCTTCGTCCTCGGATTTTGTGGCTACTGCTCGTCGTGCTGCACTCGACATTTGTCGTTTGCCCAACTCTCTTCTTCCGCCCGATGTCTCTTCCCACCATGTTATTCTTTCACCCACTCTTTCCCTGGTGCTGCCCATCTGTGGACACTGTGGCAGCCTCAGTGGCAGTAGTTCCTGGGCAGGTGTCAGCCTCGGGTTCCTCTGTGCCTGCCACGTGTTCTGGCGCTCCTCTGTCTGGTTCTGTCATTTTGTTTGCGCCAGTCCTCACTCCTGTTTCTTATTCTGCGACCGGCCTTGTTGTGCTTTCTCCTTCTGGTCTGCCCATGGCACCTCCAACTCCTGTTGTTTCGGCAGCATCGGCATCCATGTCTGTGGTCCCCTTGTGTTCTTCTGCACCATCTCTGTTTGGCTCTTCTTTCGACACTCTGTCTGGTGTGGCTCCAGTGTGTGTGTGCTGTCTTCTTCTGGTCTTGGTGCTGCTGTCTCTTCTCCTGTTTCTGATGTGTTGGCACCCATGGACACTGGCAGTCTTTTCGCAGGGAAACATCCAGCTCTCTCTCCATCAGATGATTCTGGTGGTGGTGATTGGGATGAGCATGACTCCTGGACTGGTGATGCTCCTGCAGTTACTACTACTGCTTCTGTGGGGTTTCTTCTGATGTCGTTCTTCCTACCCGGTCCCAGCGTCCGCCCCATCCCACGGCTAAGCACACCAGGGTGCCAGTTTCGGTTTCCTCGTCTGGTCTGTCTGCTTCTGTTTACCATAGGGGGCTTCTGCACAGCCCTCCCACTCTGCTGCTGTGGTTGCTTCCTCATCCATGGGTGTGCAGTCCTCTTCACAGCCTAATTTTTGAGCAGGTGATTTCGCCTCTCAGCCTTCGTCTTCTCATTGTCCTTTCTGCTGGCATGTCTTGGCTGCTCATCAGCTTCATCTGGTTCCATGTGTGTGCCTCGCCCTCTGCTGATTGTGTGCCAAGATGGTCTGGGTACCTCTGCAATGTTGTTTGTTGCTCATCTTCGTCGGTGGTTCCCTGCTATGGTGGCCACAAACAACGATTGCAGGCCCACATTCCAGAAGGCCACATGTGAGCACCACTTCCAACTGGGTGATTTCCTTCGGTCACATGGGAATCGATTCCACACTTGGACCTGTCCCAATGAACGCAATGCTTGCGTGGTTCTTTGCTGTCTGCTGATCGACATGCCCTCCAAGGACATCTGTGCAGCCTTGGTTGACCAGCAGATTCCTGTTCGCACTGTCGTCCACATGGAGAAGCATGGCAGTGCCCCTGTGCCTTTTCTGCTTTTTCTTGTGATTCAGGAAGGTACTGCTGCTCTGCAGGATGTTCTCGATTTGCAGCAACTGAACGGGGTTGGGGTTGAGGTAGAACTGTATCGTGGTGGTGGCCATGTTGCATAGTGCTTCCAGTGCCGGCATTTCAGGCACTCGTCGTACACTTGCCATGAGGAGCCTCGTTGCATGAGCTGTGGTGTGGGTCATCCGGCCAACTTCCAGGTATTTTCCACCAGTTTCTGGTGGGAGTTTGTCCTCTGTGCTTCGTGATCCCAGTCGTTCCTTCGCTACTTCTGCTGCACCAGCCCCTGCCTCTGGGGAACGCCCTATGCTGGACTTTCTTCGGGGCCATGTTGTCATTACTTCGGGATTTTCATATTTGTTCTTGTTTGTCCCGTTCCGCCAGGTTCTTTCGTCATTTCGAGCCGGTGCGTCCTTTGTGGATAATTTTGAGGCTTTGATCGCTAGACTCTCGCTCTGGAGTGAGCTATGCAAAGTGTTTGTCTCTTCTCCTTATGCCTCTGCCCCTGTCAAATCTAGACATTACCTGGAATGCCCGCTTCATTCTCTCTCGCCTCCCTGAATTTCTGGGCCTTGTTGCGCCCTTCTGTCCTCTTCTGGTGGGCATTTCCGAGACGTGGCTTACCTCTTCCAGTCACTTTTCTGTTTCTGGGTATGTGGTCCATCGTGCTGATCGTGCCGCAGCTCCATGAAGAGAGGTGGCTCTGTTGGTGCACTCAGATGTCCACCATTATTTTCGCCTTTTGCCCTGCAATCTTCCTTTGGAGGTTGTTGCCATTCACGTCACTGGGGTGGTGCGCCCTTTTACAGCTGTGGCAGTATATTTTCTGCCCCATTGTGACTTTCCCTGTGGGTCTCTCTACATGCTGTTGGCTATGGATTCCTCAGTTCTCCTCCTTGGCGATTTTAACTGTCATCGCGTTTCCTGGCACTGCCCTTCCACGGACTTCCTTGGTTTAGGTATTGCTGCTTTGGTTTCTTTCTGGGACCTGGTGATTTCTGCACCATTCACTCCCTTTTTCCTTCCTGCGTATGCTGATCACCGAGCATTGATGCCGGATTTGTTTGTATCTTCTTCAGATGTGCTTCTCTCCCCTCCTTGGATGTGGGTTGTTTGGCCTCAAATCGCATACCTGTAATGGCCTCCCTTTTTTCCTGTTTCTGTGGACGCCTCTGTGTTTCGGTGGGACTTTCATCGTGCAGACTGGCGTGGTTTTCAGCATCTTCTTGATATGTCGCTGGATTTGTCTTCTGTTCCTCACTCTCCTGCCACAATTGACTGTGTGGCCTCCATTCCTTGCTGGCCTTCTTGGTGTACTCGCGACTATTTCCTGCCTCAGGTATGTACTATTATTCGAAGCCACAATAGGGCTCATTCACACAGTCAGTTTTCGCGATCTCCTGCTAATATCGACACCTATCACCATTTTCGTCGCTGCGCAAGCTGGGCAGTTGAGCTTTGGTCAGCTCAGTGGACGTGAGAGTACCTGCACTCACTTTCATTCCGGCACAGTACTGTATGGCGCCACATTCGTTGCATGTGTCCATTCCTTTGTGGTCTCCCACTGCTCTCTTCAGGTGGTCAGGCTCTGGAGTCGCCTACTGAGCAGGCTCTTTACTGGCGAAATCATTTCATGCTACTTTTCATCCATTCTTATCTCCTCCTGGACACCCTGGTTCCGATCTTGAGTCCGTGATTTTTCGTCCTGATGCATCTGCTGTTCTTTCTGGGTCCTTTCTTGCATCCCCTTGCGAGGTGGCTCATGTGGTCGATGGTTTGGCCTTGGCAAAGTCACGAGGGGTCGATGGCATTCCTGTATGCATCCTGCAGACTTTGACCCATAACTCTATTGTTTACCTTGCATCCTTGGTCAACACTGTTTTTCGTCTGCGGTACTTTCCTGTCCCTTGGAAGCAGGCTGTGGTTGTCCCTATTACTCATTGTGATGGGGATCCTGCACTACCCAGAGGTTACTGCCCCACCTCTCTTATGTCCTTTCTGTCTAAGGTGGCAGTGTGTGTTCTTCTTTCTTGTCTTCGGTCGGTAGCCGATCGTCTTGCTGTACTTCCCGACCATCAGTTCAGTTTCTGGAAGAGGCACTGTGTGTTGTATGCTGTCACTTCTGTGGTGGACCGCTTCTCTGCAAGTTTTTGTGCCCACCACCACTCTGTGTTCCTTCTGCTCGACTTTGCATGGGCATTTGATTTGGTCCACCATGGCGCCTGTTGACCAAGCTCCATTCTTTTGGTTTTGATGAGTGTCTCTTGGCTGTCCTTCACAGTTTTTTATCTGGCCAGCCTTTTCAGGTTTGTGTGGCCTGGGTCTTGTCTCCCTTGTTTCCTGTGTTGGCTGGTGTTTCCCAGGGGTCCTTGTCGAGTCCTCTTCTGTTTGTTTTGTATGTTGTCGACCTACCTCGATAACCAGTGCTGTGGTTTTTCAATATGCTAACGACAATGCTGTGCTGTTTTCAAGACCTCACGTCCTCATGCTATCTGCTTGTGTCCAGGTCAGCCTATGCTCCCTGGGTGTGTATTTTCATCGGTGGGGTATTCACCACAAACCTGCAAAATCAGAGCTACACTTCTTTACCAAGCATCATCCACCACCTACCTTCTTGGGACATAAGCTGTTTTGGCAACCTTTTGGCCATTACCTTGGCATTTTTTTGATTCCTCCTTGTTATGGCACCATCATATTTCTGTACTGGTTGGTCGTGCTGCTGGTGCCCTGCATTCTGTCCACCCTCTGTAGGTGTCCTCTTGTCCCTTGTCACTTGATGTGCATGTTCATTTGTCACAGTCCTTGGTTGTTCCTGTTTTATTTTATGGTGCTGCACCCCCGTCTCTACCCATTGTCCTCTGGTGTCCACATATCATCGTAGTCACCATGTTCTTCTTTGTGTTCCTGTTTTTACCTCTGTGTATCTGTTGTATCATCTGTGTGATGTCATCCTCCTTCTGATGTCACCCTTGATATCACAGATGCCTTCTATCACCATGCTGCCCACTATTTCAATCCCCTAGTTGCTGCCCTCGGCGATTACAAGATATTCTACCTTCATCTCCATTGTCGAATCCACGACATTCTTCTGACAGCTGTGGACTAACGATGTGGATCCTCCTCGGCTGTGCTGCACGTGCTTCTGTTGTGTGCTGTGGGCATTTGCCCTGTGTAGGGCAGGTGAAGTTATGAGCAATTCCATTTTTATGATATGATGTGGCCACCTGCGTGGCGAAGCTGTATTGTTGTGTAGCCACCTGTCTGGCAAAGTTGTTGGTGTCGTAGCCACCCAAGTGGTAAAGATGTTATTGTGGCCACCCATGTGGTGTTCTTTATAGTTACTTTTGGTGTATTTGAATGCTTCTGTTTTGCCTATGATATTATTAGGTGTATGCATCGTCACCTTACTTTTCTTGTTTTGATTTTGTACTTTTTGGTTTATTGATTTTTTATGTGATGTGTTTCCCTGTCTTCTGTTCTCTAGGTTTACTCTTCCCAGAATTTTCATTTCTGTTCTTTGTGTGTTCTGTTCTGTTCTTCTTGCCTTACCATTGTGATTTGCCCAAGAGAGCCCTTGTGGCTGGGGCGGAATTGTTTTACTGTGTTGTTCACCATGTGTTTTAGGTTTTTGTTGTATTGCTGTTATACATTGGGACATAACAAAACTATAAGGCCATTATTATTCAGGGCAGAATGAATATTTCTTTTTAAGTGTAAATACATTTTCAATTAGTTAGGTATCAATATATGTTCGAATTATGTGACCACTATGTTTATCTATATTGTGCAATAAATGTTCGGATTTTTATTCCTTAACATCGCCATTTCGACATTAATATGCATATGTGTTTTTTGATGGGTAAGTTTCCGGAACTTAGATTCTTTGTTATTTTAAAAAAGTTTGTAGGCATGTTTATTCACCATTTTCTTTTGTTTTAGAGATTAATTATATGTCTAGTTTTACAAACTTCGTTATTTAGGCCAGGCACATTGTTTCACAAAATTATAATAAGTTGTGCAGGGAGAAATGTTATTACAACTGTATGTTAATGTTAATCTGTCCAGCTCTTGCCATTGACTGAAGTTATTTTTCAGATTTCTCTGCCATATAGGCAAACTTTTAAAAGGGGGAAGGGAGGGGAAATGAAATGCTGCAAACATGATTGGTTGTTAAAATTAGGTGTGGGGGAATTCAAGTTCACTCACCACATTTCTTGGAATTAAATTATAATAAATTTTCTCAGATGTAAACAATGGTGAATAAAACACACATGCTTGTAGTTTTTATTGAAAGTAAACAACTATTGTTATAACACATACAATTGTACTTTTTCTCAAAAGTAAACAACTGTGGTTACAAACACAGTTTTGTGTGATGTCATAATCCAAGCCGATGATTGGATAAACATCTCCCCTCCAATTCCCTTTCTCATACCATCAACAACCAATCAGAGTACACAATTTAACTTCCCCTCACTTCCCCTCCTTACAGTTTAGCTTATATGGTGGCAGGATCTGAAAAAAGTACCTGTGTCAATGACGAGAGCTGAACATGGAAACATCACTCCTCCCAGGGCAGAAGGAAAGGGAGTAAGTATAATAATAAATGTTCCTTCATATTAACTTGTGCTCCAAGTAATGTAAACATTTAGATTATTTTTATCACCCACAAATATATAACTAAAATAACTCTTTATATATATATTTAAAAGATACTCACTGGAGAACATCTTGCTTTGTACACCCGTTTACCATTATGATGATACTTGTACCAGACTTGACATGTTATCCGACTCTGCAAAGGACTTTGTGTCCAAAAAATAGTTATATCAGTACGTTAGGCTTGAGTATATCGCTTTGTATGGTCGCCATAATTTCGATGATGGTATTTGTACCAGATGTTGGTATTGCTAATCCACCTCTACAATGTGTGTTGGTATCAGCAATCTAGGTATAATAGTACATTAAGCATGAATCGATCTTTGTCTATCTTTTGCTTGAGTTTTGAAATATATAAAAAAAGTTTTTATGAAAGCCTGATTAAGGTGATAAAAATCATGTATCTTATTTACATTACTTGGTGTCGGGCCAACAAATAAATGTATGTGATGCATGCGCATGTGCAAACAGAGTTGTGCCAATAAATAGCCACTCATTGGCAAGAATATACATGGAAAAGGAATATTATGAAATTAAGTTTTTATTTTTTTTTTATTTATAAAAGCATTACACTTTTGGAAGAGACAATAGAATATTGTAGGTTCTACTACATTTATCAAAATGTTTGTCTAGTTCATCATAAACTTCCTGTTAAAAATCATTAAATTTGGTTTCGGAAACAAACTATTATTTTTGTACCACATATACGTAAATTCCTTTAGTCGCCATTCCGACAACTTTTTGTTGGCCACGCATACTTTTACCATCGAAAATAATTTCGAAGTGATGTGTGAATTCAACATGCATTCTTGATATTTTGCATCGACGTACCAGGGTTTTGTCATGAAAACTCGGCTATTTGTTTTGTAAAATACAATATGATTAGTAACATCGTATTGAGAAGGTGAATTCGCAAAATATATTGTCCTGGCGTAAATTCCAGTTTACATCGAGTCACTAATATGCCGCCCAATAGAGAGGTCATTTTGCTGTGATTACCAAGTTCCACCTTGTCGAGCAAGCAATCGACTAGAAGGTTATTAGGGTTGAAGTGAACATATGGGAAAGTTTTCATGATAGGATGTAATAAACCCATCATGGCCATGTCCATGACTGAAAGCATTTTCTGTCTGTTAATTATAGGTTTAGTAGTTATCAGTAATTCGACCGACTTGTTTGAGTACATTAACCTTGTGGGCATACATTCTGTATTACAAAACACTTTGAAGAAGCTGGCATTGAACGAGTCCAACTCATCGATGCATACAGATGTGTTGTGACTCAGGGCAACTGATAGTGTATTGTGATCGTTGAATGGGATCTTCTCCGAATTCAACACGACATGGCTCGGGATACCCGTGTTGTGTAGCTTCAAAGAGAATATCTGAAGTATGTTTTTTCACCGACCTGTCTTACCATAAATTACCAGGGAATTCTGCAACTGATTATCTTGGAAATTTAAAGATGCCATGAACTTCATTAGAGTTACTATAATATCCATTATGAATTCGCCATGCAAAATCACAGATGCAAATCCAATTGCCACGTGATCCAAGTATTCGATGAGTAACAAATTGTCTTCGGATGTGGTTTGGTACTCTCTTGTGTAAAAGTTCAAGTGGTTGTGCAGATTGTAAAGTTCTTTGAGATGGAGCCACTCAAACTTTGACTCAATGTGAACAGGAAGGTGAACTCGCGAATTTTCACAAAATGATCGCAGTAAATTAGCAAGATCCTTTACATGATTCATGTACACGGGTTGGCCAACATGTTCGATAACAAGTTGTTTCTTATCATCGTAAATTTTAAAGCGATTTCCACATAAATATCGAAAAAAGGTCCATCCCCATAGGAATTGTGAAACCCCATATGCAACAACCACGAAAATATGACGAATGAATTACATACGAATCCATCGTCGAACTCGGTCAGCTCGATGGAAGATTTTACTTGTTCTTCATCTCTAAACTTCAAGTTTTGCATCACAAATCCGAAACTCTCCTCATTGAGCAGCTCGTTCTCATCACCCATTGCGGACATTGAACTTGACAATGGCGATATTCGAAAACTGGACTTGGGACAATCTGGCTGTGACAATGTAGCATCTATCAGCAAGGAAGCTGTATCCACAATTTTTTCAGTTTGTTTGGCATTATCCTCGGCAATGAGTTGTTTTTGCTTTACATGCAAAAATTTCTCGATTGTTACATAAAAAGAATTCATTGATTGCGAAGTGTTGAACGGCATGGTCGTTCTTTCATCATCATCGTCAATTTCCGTACCACGATCATGTTCATTTTCCCAGTCTCCCTCTCTACTGCCTACCCCACTTTTGTTTCTTATGCCATTCTTTAACATATCACAAAACTGAAGAATGTTTATGAGTAGATAATACAATTGGCCAAACTGAGTAGTTTCGGCATTTGTTGTCCAAAAATGGAATGTATAAATGGAGTGACTCGTTTGAGGTTCACCGCGTTTTTCTGAGGTAAAATTTGCATCAAGTATAGAAACATCTTGAAGGCAATCGCCAATTTGGTACTGGTAATAACCTTTAGGTTTTCCACGAGTGTTGGATGCCATTTGTAGTTTAGAGCCAAATCATTAAACGTAACGACAAAATTTTCATAAATGTAGTCGAGGGGTTTGAAATAAGGTTTGATTAATGCATACTGCTTTACCACTACATTTGAAAATATCGGGCAGAGTAACATCGCCATCAACTTGTTGTATTGCAACTACGATAAAAAATGTGGTAATTTAAGGTAGATGTCGAAACACAGGACTTGTATGTGAGGGAAATGGACCAGGGTGATTATCGGTTTTGGAATGTATAATGGTGCTTGATAGCCACCAGACATGCCAGGGAAGGTGAAGCTATTTTGAATACATTTAGTAATGGGTTAAACACATACCCATTGCAAAAGACTTTGTAACCTAGATGGTCGAGAATGGCCTTGTACTCTTGTATTTCGAAACTAAGGGACAACGTGCTTTTGCGACCGATCGAAAACATTCCATTGCCAAACAACAACACCAAGTTGACACATCGCCTCGTCAATAAAATATCCGAAAAGAAGAAATTAGTCGCCTAACAAGCTGTCACTGATAATTTCTTTGTTTTATTCGAGAATGATTCCCCATTATCGCCACCACCATCTCAACCATTGGATTCACCAAATATGACGTATTAGTACATGTTGAAAAGGTTTGTTCAGTCGAGAGGTCCTTCACATAAAGACGAAAGCAAAAAGTAAAGAATGTCGGTATTGTAGAATCCCACGTACAAGTGATTTAATACATATTCGTGGGTGCACCAACCACTCAGGATGAACTTTGCATGCCAGTTCGGGTTGAAAAACTTGAACACACATCCGATCAACTCTATTAAATTTTTACTGTTGACGTAGCGAACGAGCATTGGCTACACACTCGTCACATAACCGCGATTCACCATCTCCGATAAAACAAACATGAACAGTCATAATTTTCTTATCTTCTGATTATGCAGGTCCACATAACCGTTTTCGCAGAGGATAGTCTTCATCTCCATCGTATTCACATTCATCACCATATTCTTTGTCTATACTTTGTTTTGAAACATTTTTGGAATATTTATGTTTATGCTGATCTCGCCATCGCCGTTGTTGCTTACCCAAAATCTACTATTTCTGCCACTCATTTAATTCAACAATGATATTTATGTTTTTAATTTCGATATTATTTGCTCGGCAATACCACATGTAGAAAGTGTAGGCCACGTAAAAAAAGTTCGAATCCCAATAAACTATTCAGCCAATAAACTATCTATGAGTGCATGAATGAAATTTTCCTTTTAATGATCAAATTCAATTTCGGGTTGACGTATCGCCTCCTCGAAACGATCAATCACATATAATTGATTTTTACTAAAGGGGTAAAATTCACAATCGTAAAAAGGAACCTGGTGTTCGGCACTTCTCAATGTGCACTCGGAAAAGATGACATCGAATGAAATGTCCAGTTTTTCTACGTTAAACAAAGTGTTCTTCAACTGGTTAGTCTCAAAATGAAAATTTGTCTGTATCATGCTGACTCTATACAATTTGTACTCTTGGTAATTACACTCTCATCATCACTTCCACTTAGACTTTCAATTTTGTGAGTAATTTCTCCATCAACATACATGACGAAATACACAGCGATATATTCAAATTCAAACCGGTACTGGTCGATCCGATGGATGACTTTACCCAACCTTCCTCACAATAACCGCCAACGTCTTTTCCCGTTTACACCCGACTGTAATTTGCCGCAACGATTCCTCATCATTTCGGATTTGCCTGATTGCCTAATATATGAACATGTATCGTCTTGCGTATTCATCGATCCAAGAGAGTTTTAAAGAAAAAACTTCTGGCGATGAACCGCAAGTAATGGAAACTACAATGGCCTCGCCCTCCTTGAAGGGATCGTAAAAGGGAACAAAAGACACTAGCTCATCCTTTAGAGACCATATGTTAATGGGATTTAGTTTTTTGAAATGATCATACATGCTCAGCTATTCGGGAATGTGATCTCGGACAGTGGGCAAGGAACACTGTGCCAGATTGTACAACAAAAACTTGAATGCCAAACCCTCGTTCGATTGCCAGTAGAAGTGAGAAAGATGGCAAAAATAAATAAATGCACACTAACAAAATCCATCATTATGTGTAGAACTAGGTGAAAGTTGGCCTTTTTGGGCCGATGTGTCACCAGACAAGACCCTTTGACATAAAATAGCAATATGGCTGCAGTAATGTTCTCGAAAAACTTAATCACACGATCGCAACAAATGAGGTTCTCTTTGTACGAGTCGAAATTGTGTTCCTTGTCGATGTCAAAGCCCAAGAACATGAGTTAGTAAGCCAAAAAAAATTTTGCGCAACCATCCACAATCGTACTCTGTTCCATATTGTTTTTTCGCCAGCCAATGAGGAAACATACACTTTAACAAAAGATTGTAACCAAAGGGCGAAATTTCCTGTGGGGTGATTTTACCGTGTTCACTGGATCCGACATTGGAGATGATTTTATTTCGAGCGTATTTGGCATCATACCGGCCGACGAGTTGCATTATTATGCGATCGATATTCGCATCGACGGTTACTCGGCCAATATCCTCAATGTTTTTGATCATTTTCCAAATATGTTCCCGCTCCTCGTCCATTTTATTCGAGTCAATAATCTTTTTCACAAAAGAAGACGTATATCAGAATATTTACAAATAAGAACGAGACAAAAATGTTGATCGAAGCTGTAAACAGGAAAAAATTTGGGCCGTATTCTCTCGCTGGAAATGCAGAATACAAACGGACGAGATTATTCTGAAAGTATTCGTTGGTCTCGTCCGACAACATTGACTTGTGTTTGACTGGAAGAAAAACAATTTATTACTCTTCTTGTATACAATATTACAGTGGTAAAAAAATACTTTTTAAAAATATTTTTTTACAAATTTGGGGGGAGGGGGGTGACGAAACAACCGTGTGCCATGAAAAAAGGCGTCTTTTTTATATTTATGGAAATACATTCGTGATTACAATTTTCATCATATATGCATATTACATTGCTACATTTTAAGCAGCTGAGAAACTAAACTGTTCCAAAATAATACAATCCAAGCAATGAAACGTTCTCTATTATCCAGGGTAATTTGTCGCCTATTCGCATTGTTTCGCTTGCGCATTTCAAGTATTAATCTTATCAGCGATTCATCTCGATATTCTTTTTTCGAAAACAGTATTTTCACAATATCCTGCCAAAAACAAAATAGCCCTAGTCTTATTTCGTATATTAATCCTTGTAATCATAACCGATCATTTCTGATTGAAATTTGTAAATTACTTTTTACATATTCATACAAGGTTGATTTTGTCCACCGTTGCAAAAAATCCAGGCATGTTTCCTTAAACGGAATTTTCACGAATAATATGTAAATATACATGATTAACTGTTTGAAAAATCACTTTTGCAGATTTTGATAAACTAGCCCGGTTTCTCATGTCTCGAATGTTGCTTACATTTACAAAATTCACTACTGCTATTATCCCCCTCGCCACCCTTTTCGACGTTGTTGTTTTCAATAACCCACCGCCAAGTGGTTTCGTTTACCGAAATAAGTGTTTTTTTTTTTTTTTTTTTTCCTCTTGGCCCAATATGCATAATTTCAACTGCCGATACTCGAGCGTTAGCAAAATTATCACCGCGGGGGTATTATATATATGTGAAGTATTTTTCTCATCTTCGATGCTCGAATGAATTAATACCATTATATAATCAAGGGGGAAGTTATTTTCTGCGAGTATTTTAAGCATTGACTTTTTTTTTTCGAGTAAACTCTGATAAAGATTGGCGTAATTATCATTTCTATTGCGATTATTTTCGCCGGCCAACATTAAATGCAACCATATCCACATCAAAGCCGATTTCGAACCTCTCCATCTCCTAAGCATTTCTGGAGTCATTTGTATTTCGCCATATTCGGGTACGGTCACATCGAAGGCGGTCGGCCTTCGATGGCGAACATATTCATCTTTAATTATGTTTAAAATTTCCATCGATGTAATTTATTTTTTCGTTTATTACACAACGAATGTAGCAAAAATTCAATTGCCAATAAAAACAACTCATCCGAATCTTCAATGTGTTGCAATAACAAAGCAGTATTGCATAAAGTGTATAGTGCTGGAAAAATCAAAATTGTATTTGGCGATGTCACAAGCTCTTTGGCAAACTCGGGTTTTAGAAATGGTGAAAAATAAATGAGTAATTCTATACATGATAAGGATGGTGGTTTTTGTCTTATAAAAAACTTGTTTTTGTCTTATAAAAAACTTGTTTTTCGCACTCTCATATATATATATATATATATATATATATATATATATATATATACACACATCGAAAATCACAGAGCATTCATTTGTGCAGTTGCAGTGACTGCGAGAAGTTCCCAAGTGTTAACTACCTTGACTATTTCCAGCAACGAGGTAGTAATTCAACAAGATGTTTAGTGAAGGTGGAGCTGAACCTAAAGTGCATCAACTACAGCCTTTGAATGGTAAACTTGAAGCTGAACCCATACAACACTCTTCGAGAGACGACAGCAGGCATTATCAACAACAAGTACGGCGATCAACATGGAATACTGATAGTGACACTGATGATGAAGAAGGAGAGGTACATTTGACTGATGAAGACGTAAAGGTAGAAAAAAGTCTTACATAAAATAAGAGAAAAAGTTTTATACAAAAGAAGAACAAGTCCTTGTTATGAAGGAAGCGCGAAAATTTAGTTTAAAAAATAAAACACAAAGGAGTACCAACAGTTGTGATGGATGTTCAGGGTCTTCAAGCGACTCTAGTGAAGAGGACAAAAATACTCCTAGTAGAAAAAGGCCAGAAGAAAAACGTAAACTGTTTGAAAATATTAATATAGCTTCTGTTTTAGTTGTTGATTTTAAATTTGGCAGATATCATTGGAAAAATATCCATTGGAGTTTGAATATGCTGCACAACGAGGTTCAAACATTTTGTATATATCTATATCCGTTCCATACATTCACTTAGTAAAGACTATGTCTAACGATCTCGAACAAAATCGCAATTTGTACATGAAAGAGCATGGAATACACTGGGAAATTAATGAGAAAACATCAAACTCAAAATAGTTCGTTCAATTTTGAAGGAAGTATGGATTATATCTATAATTGTAGGAAATGAACAGCAGCCTAGATATTTACGAAAAAAATGAGAGTGCCCAGGAAGAAAATAATCATCTGCCATATGAGTGGTTCAAACGGACTTGGAAAAATTTGCCAATGCCATTCTAAAAAAAAATGCCTTAGGCCTGTGCCCTAGCCATAGTTCGGTTGATTTGGGATCTAACTGCTTAAGATGTGAAAAGGGCAATGGAAGATTGCAATAAATAATTGTTTTGTGCATAAACAAGTGTGTATATATAAGAAAAACACAAAAACACAGTTTGTATCGAAATGGTCATTGAACAAACACAATCACCCCAGGAGTGGGCCAAGGACTATGATGAGATGAGCTTCTGGAAAGAAGCTACCATGGAACATTTGTCATCGCCGGAATTTCTCGAAAAATTCAATCAAGCAACAACTTTGAACGAAATCCCACAATTAAACTACATCAAAATATCATCTACGGATGAAGTGGATTTGGAATTAGATAAAACGATGGTCATCGACATTCAATTTGGCGTTTATGCTGGTGGAACTGTTCCCCTAGAATTTGGATGTGCTACAAAAAAGGGTATTTTCATTGTTCATGTTCAAAGACCAGTTCCATTATCACACCTATGTATGAGTATGTTGGGCGATTTTGGGCAAAATTCGTACCTTTGAGGAAAATACATGGAATACCTTGGAATCCTTCACGCAACGAACATCATCAGATGATGCACATTGAAACAATTCGCAAAATCGTAAACGAAAGTTGGATCCGACACATCGTCGTGAGAGGTGCTCAAAAATATGCTTTCTGATGCAGTTGGGAGTGCCTGCCGAGAAACTCGTAATAGCTACGAGGAAATTTCCCATTGAATGTGGCGCCTGTGGTTTTCATAATCCAAGTGCATATCAACAAAGATGTTCTCTTGTAAATTTAGATTTTATTTGAAACTATCTTATCAGAAAATTTAATTCTTGGTATAACAACTCTTGTGTAAAAAAGAATAATTGTTTTGTGTTAATAAATCTGTTTATATATATATATATATATATATATATATATATATATATATATATATATATATATATATATATATATATATATATATATAATGTCATAAATGAATCAATGTATTTGTAAAATACATTTTTATAAAATAATTAACTAAATTAAATGACTAATTTTTTTTTCATTATAAGTTATAACCCACCTAAAAAAATGAATGATTATTCATCTCAATTATACATTACAAATTTTAGCCTTGAGAAAAAAAATTCAGATCACAATTATTTTAAAATTGGACAGTTTTCATACGAATCCAAAAATCGTAATTAAAAGATTCGTTACAAAGACCCACCAAAATTACCTCCGCAAATATTTATGGATTTACCCACTTTTAGTACTGTTATATTCAACATGGTGATTGGCAAAGTGGCCAACTTGTTTTATGTGTATCTGAGTTTATCGACTCGTTTAAAACTTGAAAACAATGACAAGAGGGTTATGTTAGATGTTTAATCCTATGGGGAAAAAATGAAGTTTATCACAATTATGTTAAAATACTTTTTGCATATGTCGCATTTTCGCAAATATTTATTAAACATTTTCTATTTGCATCACAATCTCATCCCAAACCCCCAACTCCACCCCGATCATATCATCACCCAAATTCCCACAGTCGCAATATTCCAACCAAACACATACACTGGGGCCTAAGATTACCTTTTCCGATACTCCCGCACCTCACCCACAATCCCCGCATCATCATCGTGTCTCGAGAACAAATGTATTCGAGTCTATTCCACAAACTCGCATTGACGAAGAGTCGAATCACGGTGATGACGATGGTGGCTGCCTGGCTGATGACGAAACCAGAAGGTACGAGGGTAATTACTTACCATCTGAAGGTTTCGATAAAGAAGAGAGGGTGGGATTACATTTAATCGGTCGTAAAATACCACTCCGTTCTAAAAATATCGACGACAACTCTGAAAATCATTTACGCCAATCATTCAAACACAATCGTACGGTTAAAAAAAATCAAACAAAAACTCAAAGAGGAATACGAAGAATGTAGACGATTATGTCGTCGAATTTAGTTCAGCGACGTTGATAGTTACCACAGCGATGAGATGTCTACATCTCCCGAAATGACAATGCCTAAAATGAATGGTGATGATGTTCAGATGATTGCGGCACCTGACAATCAAAACGTTCCCAAAATTAGCGACAAACATGAGAAAAATCGCATTCTCAACGATAATTTTGTGGATAAGATGTCGACTTCATCTTCTTCTGCCGCCGGGCCAATGTCTACTCCAGGCTCGAGTATTTATCGGGGTTGGCAGGATTTGCCAATTATGACAAACGGTAAGATGAACACGAGGGAATGTAATCATGACTTATTTCCCGATACTTTAATCACCCAACTCGGTTATCCAGAATAAAAGGAGTTTAGGATTATTGCAGATAATTTATTTCTCGAAGCTCAAAATAGGAGACCGGGTGTATATGGTAAATATTTAAACTTTTTTGAAACTCGATCTATATCCCGACCAATATGACAGAGTTTTTGAAGAGATTCAAGAAAACATTTTGAATTTTCTAAGCTGCGAGTGTTATTTACAAGAACTAAAATTGTTGTGAAATTTGTACACAAAACAGGATAAATTTTTATCAAACGTCTATGATAAATATAAGTATGCGGTCGAAGTTTGCATTTTGGGTAATATGATAGAACATTTACTAAATAAATAATTTCAAAAACACATATATTAAAGAACATGATCATGCCAACACAAAGGAGATGAATACGGTGTAGACGTAGTAGGAGTAGATCTCAGAGTCCTTTGCATAGAAGATCATCGTCACCCATTCGACACCGACTGAGAAGACGAAGTACTAGTTTGAGTAAAAAGTTAAACAAGTTTAAAAAGCATGGAGTGGGTCAAGTAGTTGGTAATGGTTACTACATACGCGTAAAATAATTTCAGTAAATCGAGCAAAATTAATAATTTAAAAAATAACTCAATTAAATTTTTTTTTCTTTACAACCAAACACACACACACACACATATATATATATATACACACACACGCATGTATATATATATATATGCATGTGTGTGTATATATGTGTGTGTGTGTTTGGTTGTAAAGAAATATATATATACACACACACATACAGTTCATTTTTCCACATTACCTATTTGAATCAACATTTAATTTTCTGTAAATTCGGTATTTTTAATCATATAGTAATTCTTGAAAAATTTCAAATGTGCTCTCAATGTGTTCTTGAAACGGCTGTACATGTTTCTAGATGGTGAATTATACTTAAAATGCAGCAATTCCTTGCAGTTGGGATGTTTCTTTCGAAGTAAGCTGAGTTGCCACTTCAAATTTATTTTTTGTATGCAAAAAAACATAATACGGAAAATAAAAATTGTCTTCATTCAATTTCAACAACCAGAAATTTGGTTTCAAACAGTTGGTTTTTTTTTCTGTTCTTTCTTTGGTGTTATTGGCAACGACAACCTTTTTGCAGCTCGAGCCAATAATTGTCTCTTCATAACTTCCACGTCGTTGGTTCTTTCTCCGAGTTGTTTTGTCAAATACTCGATTTGATTCTGAAGCATGCATTGTTTACCCTCACGAATATACGGGAGAATGTGTTCGTAAATAAAATCTTGCAAATTTTCTGCAAAGGGCATTTTGGAATACATCATCAGTCTGAAATACCCGGTTTGTTGATGAAGGGGGTGTGGGGCTGCTCTTTGACAATCACAACTGAAATTACATTTGTTGCCAGTTCATTGAGAGTTCTTCTATATTTCTCTTTCATATTATTCGTAATCGCTTTCCTGTTGTTTTCGTACCCCAGTAACCTGGCAACGGTTTTTGCTTTAATCCATATATAATTTTTTCTATCCAAAAGATGAACAATTTTGTAGTTGTATAAGAAATGGCGATTTTTCAAATCCAATAACTTATCCATTTTTTTTAGTTCTCGTTTGTAAGAGCACTTTACAGATGCATTGTTGATCGTGAGTTCATGTGTTCTGATCTCTGTTTTCTTACTTTACTTTTTTTTTTTTTTTTTTTCAATAATGGATACATTGAAATAATGTTGTGCTCATCAAAGCTATTTATTGTGTTTTGTCGGATCGTACATCACACTATCTTTTCTTCTTACTGTCGTATAAACCCAGCACGTGACCTAATTCGTGAGTGAGTACCTGTTGGTAAAAAATATAGGACCATTTATTATCTTTGTCAAAACATATGCTTTTGTAGGGAGGCAGAGATGCATGTACGCATATTGGATCTTCGCCATCGAACGGGTCTCCATCTACGTGGTCGCGGCTGGCGAATTGAATAATGCCGACGTTAGAATCGTTTCTATTCGTGTACATAAAGATTTCAGGTTCAAATTGCCATTTAACATTTGGAAAAATAATTGTGTGCTTTTAAAAATTGAATGTTTATTGAGATACAAAGTTATTGTGGGAAATAATATTCGAAATTTAATAGGAAATTCTTTTTCACTTCTCTTGTAAATTTCTGGTATAAAGTACCGCACCTCTGCGGAAAAATTAATTAAAACTACGACGACCCCGGTTACCCATATTAATAATAAATATCTAAATACATGCATCTTATGAATTATTATTATCATTGATATTTTGAATTTCACGAAAGTTTGTCAGGAAATTAACATGGGTTGATGGGAAATATCTTGGTACGTGTGGTTGAAATTCGAAAACACCCAATATCATATCGGCCCTGCATTTACAATTGTTTAATTTAAAACTGGATGTTGTCAGATCGTTCGTGACGATTCCATCCTTGCATGTGTACGGAGTCTCAGTCCCATCATCATTCCACATGCCTGGGTAAGTCGAGATACATGCCCATTCAATTTCCAAAGGATTGGTGTTTTTCAACACTCTGACTATTCCGTGTTTGGAATCACACGGAATAATACTTGCACGATGGGAAGATGTTGTGGGCGATTTTTGGGCTATTGCTGTTGTTGTTGATGCTGTTGTTGTTACTGTGGCCGGTGTTGTTTTTATTCATGGGGTGCATTTGTTTTCATCACAATCGAAATTCAACTTTGATAAATCACACAAAATTTGGCAATCTGATGAATCGATGCAGTGAAACGGTAGTGATAGACAATCGACCGTCTTATGAAACAAGCCATTATTTGTACCACCATTTTTTATGAAATTGATGTACTCTAAACGGGACCTGATGCATCGTTCACATCCTCTTTCGCGAATCTTGAAAAAGATCAATGGATTCGAATTGATCAACATTCTTATCATACAATGATTGTAAAAGAATACATTTTTATCAGTTGATGAACAATATTTTCGGAAAGACTATAATAGTATCGTTTAAAGAGTTGATGAATTATTTTCACTGGCACAAAATGTTTCTCTGACCAAATGTAGCATAATATCGCTAGAGATGTAATAAAATTTGCATGTTTTCGATCGATATCTATAATTTTATCGTAATCTACAAAATAGATACATTTCTTCATTTCTTTGATTAACGAAAAAGTCGTGCCTATTATTCAATTTGTTTTGTTGATTTTGATACATTTGTTTACCTGATTTGGACACAAACTCCACAATTTTGTCAAAGAGTTGGTGATTGCCGATGAATGTACGGTGTCTGTGTATGAATGACCTGTGAAACAAGTTGAAATTATTCATCACTTGTATAGTTTTTTATAAGTGGGTTTTCCTGCCGATAGAGATGAAATATAGACATTACCCTCATCGCCATTATCCGAATCGGCCCTATCGCCATTACAGGTATCAGGTTTGTTTGAAACGTCACAGTTTAAAAACTGATTTTAAAAATCAAACACCTCTTTATACTGGTCGTGGGTTTTCATTTGGTGCAGCATTTCCTTGATTGCCATATTTTTCTTTGCATTTCCACTCTTTGCCAAACTACAGGCCTTTTTATTGTGGGATGGTGAAACAAGAGAGGAAGAGGTTTTACCCAATCTCAAGACCTTGGATGTGATGTTCATATTTTCACAGATATTCCGATACTGGGCCGATTATTTATCCTTGCATCGGTCGCACTGCATTTCACATAGAGTTTCGGGACTCACAAATCTTGCGAGTCGACTGAAAAGTCCACAAAGAGGAGATTAAATCCTGTATTTAAAATCGAATATGTTAGAGTTAGCAGGAACATGTGTATGTTGTAGGCCTTATTCGTCAAAATGTCGCCAATGTTATTTAGAATGTTGTTTAGCGATTCGTCCACAACAGCATTTCGTTGAAAATACTGCTGGAGAAAACACCGACAATCCAAATTCATGCAGATTAAATAGATTGTAGGAATGATATTTTATGTTATCTCGTCGCGGATGTTGTTGGACCATTTGGATTTTACAATTCAGCTCGATAAGATAGTCTCAGGATGAGGATATGTCCAGCGAATGGTGAATGGAGATTTTCGGTTGTATGAGAGCAAAGCAAGTGAGAGAACTACGCAATAACTGCACAGCCCTGTCCACATCATTGTTCAACACTAAATTGTTGTCGTTCAATTAAGGCTCGATTACAAATCTGCTCGTTATATACCCTTCGATGATGACGTAAGATTTTATGCATGATTTTATTTTTCTCTCGAAATATTTTTTTGTTATTGTCGAAAAATTGTTACAGATGTTGTTTAGAATGTTTTGTGGATCGGTGCATAAGAAACCATTCCACAAATTAGTCGCCGAAGCCTTTGGCGAATTGTATATGATTGAAATTATCCTAGTCAAATTATTTGTAAGTTTCACACACATGGTTTTGTCATTTCATATTCAAACACTCTTCGGGAGCAGCTTGTGAAAAAACCAAACGAAGTTTTCAATGTCGGCGAATCGTTGGACGCGAATAAAGCTGCATTGACGAATTTTGCCATTTTTTTTATTACTAATAGATATAATTTGCATGCAATTCGGGATTATCTATATGTTTTTTTTTGTATGTTAGTCAATTACTTATAATTATATTGGTCAATATTTTCAAAATGGTAAGGTATACCAATAATAATAAGACTTGAAAAAAAATGTTTCCTTTTCCATTTCACACCATCTTATGATTCAAGGGATAGGGAAATAAAAGGGTTAATGGAAAAAATAATCTCTTTTTTTATAAATTAATACGAAAATAGTCACGATGCTTTTGACAAGTCTTCTAATTTTATAATTTTATGCAACACAATTAATAAAACTAAACAAAATATAGATTATGTAAAAATAGGTGTCGATTTATTACAGACTTCGCAACATTTGCTTGAAATTTTTAATAATTTGGTGAACAATTTGAATAATTTCGAAATCAGACACAAACTTGTTTCAATTAAACTATGTAGCTGTAAATAATCGCATTAGTTTCATAGAATCCCTCGTAAATGGTAATGGTGACCAACTGGAGAAAGGACGTGAAAAACAATGGTAATTATAAATACATTACCGAGCATCACAAAGCCATGAATATTTTATTATCCACACCCTTCTCCCAACAATCGTACACAGGATCTTTAGCTCAGGCTATAAATATGATGCATAACAGGCAAATTAATATTGTGTGTCCTTGGTATGGCATGAGTAAATTTTGGCTCATGAGGGAAAATGTGTTTGATGAGAAACTTGTTGGTTTGATGAACAAATACTATGAGCTCAAACATGGGAACCAAGAAGATGAATAAATGAAAAAAAATAGGAAAAGGACACCAAAAAACTTTTTTAACATTTGTTTTTTTTTTATTTGACAATTTACAAACAACATAATGTAGTTGACTTTCAGCAATACATGTCATTTTTTTCCAAGGCGATAGTGGACTCTTTGTCTGCATTCGCATTTATGAATATTTAATAATTTTTTCACTTTCGACAGTCATCACGGCAATCTTGGCAGCTACATGAGGAATGAACCTTTAGAATTGGATAGCAAAAATCTCGTTTATACTCCCCTTTTATATGCAAGACAAATTTTGAATACAAATTACCCGTATAGGGACCTATGTAATGGTTTGTCTATTTCCGTAAGATTTTACTAGAGTGCTCTACAATCGACATTCCTTCACTTAGACACCTTCTCTCACTCACCACTTTCAACAACCAATCAGAGTACAACAGTTACACTCCCCTCGATTTCCCCTCCTTTTGGTTTGCCTGTGAGATCTGCAAGTGAAATATTGCAACTTTAGTTGGCTGGTGAAATTAGTAAAAGGGGTGGAATTAGCAACCAATTAGAGTACACCATTTACCCTCCCCCTCCCTCTCTGCTTTTAGTTTGCAAGTTTTCTCCAAACTAAACATACTTTACACTGTTGCCCACACCTTGTGAGATAAATGAATTTGAATTTTCTCTCCCCCCTGCTCATAATTTGGAAAACCAATCGCGTTGCTGCATATCATTTCCCCTCCCTTCCCCTCCTTCCAGCTACCCAATATGGCAGATAAATCTGGAAAAAAGACTTCAGTTGATTGCGAGCGATGGACAGAGAAACATCATCAGGTTCTCCTCCACTCCAGAACAGAAGAGAAATAAGGTAAGTACAAAAAGGTAAGTTAATTAATATATGTAATATACTATGTATATAATTATACTATATATAAAATTATACTATATATGAAATTATACTATACATAAAATTATACTATATATACACAATTATACTTGATATATAGTATGTATTAATTAATTTACCTTTTTGTACTTTCCTTATTTCTCTTCTGTTCTAGAGAGGAGGAAGGTTGGCGTGTCTCTGTCCAGCGCTCGCCATCGACTAAAGTCTTTTTTCCAGGTTTCTCGGCCATATAGGCAAACTTGGAGGAGTTTAAGGGAGGGGGAAATGAAATAATGAACTTTGATTGGTTGTTGAAAGTATGTGTGGGAGGAGGAAGGAATGTCGATCACAACACACTGGTAAAGTCTCACAGAACTAAGCAAGGATTACACATCTCGTCCAAAGTTACATTGTTATTCACTTCACATTTACAAGACAAGTTTTGAATACTAATTATCTGTATAGGGATCAGAAACACATTTGGAAGTTTTCTCCAAACTAAACAAACTTTACACTGTCGTCCACACTTTGCAAGATAAATGAAGATGAATTTTACCCCCACTCCTAATGTGGACAAGCAATCACGTTACGACATTTCATTTCCCCTCACTTATCCTCCTTTCAGTTTGCCTATATGGCGGACAGATCTGGAAAAGACACTTCAGTCGATGGCGAGCAATGGACAAAAAAACATTATCAGCTGTCCTCCTCTAGAGCAGAAGATAAATAAGGTACGTACAAAAAGGTAACTTAATTAATATTTGCTATACATATATATTATATACATACTATATAGAGTATTTATTAAATAACTTATCATTTTGTTCATACCTCATATTTCTGCTGTTCTAGGGGAGGAGTAAGCTTGATGTGTGTCTGTCCAGCACTCGCCATCGACTAAAGTTTTTTTCCAGGTTTCTCAGCCATATAGGCAAACTTGGAAGACGGGAACAGAGGGGATATGAAATGCCATAATGTGATTGGTTGATCAAGTTAGGAGGGTGGGGGGGTCGATTAAAACACAAAACTGCAAGTATTCTCGGAATAGCACCAAAGCAATTACAAGACACAAATTTGTAGGTTTTCTCGGAACTACACTGATGTGATTACAACATTCACTTGTAGGTTTTCCCTGAACTCCACCGATGTGATTACAACATACATTTGTAGGTTTTTCAGGAACTGCACCAATGTGATTACAACACACAGTGATTGCAAAACACACCTGCAATTTTTTTTCGGAACTTAACCTAAGCAATTACAACATTTCCCCCACTCCAAATTTCAACAAGCAATCAGAGAATGGTGTTTCATTCCCCTCCCTACACACCTCCTTTCAGTTTGCCTATATGGTGGAGAAACCTGGAAAAAATGTCAGTCGACGTCGAAAGATGTACCAAGAAACATCAACATTCTCCTATTCTAGAGTAAAAGGGATAAAGCAAGTATTATATTAGTAAATATACCTTATATATGCTATATTTATAACATAACTTATCTTCTTTGTTCTTACCTTATCTCTCTTTTTTTCTGGGAGAGGAGTAAGCTAGATATTTCTCTGTCCACCTCTCACCGTCGCCCGTGGTTATGTCACACTCATTCGTCGACTGCGGTTATGACAACACACTCATTCGTCGACTGCAGTTATGACATCACCCTTGTTCATCTTCTGCTGTGATGTCACACTCGTTCGTCGACTGTGGTTATGATGTCACACTCGTCCATCGATTGTGGTTATGATGCCACACTCGTTTGTCGACAGTTCTCATGACGTCAAACGAGGTGTATTTAGTGCCACCTCGGACTTTTGACACTGCTTGGATTGGTTGTTTCATTATACTAAAGGGTATTGTTTATTCGACTTTTATATTGCAGTAATATCTAGTTTTTTATTTTTCTTTTACAAGTGTTTGTTTTTATTTTACCATTGCTAGTTTTTTTTATCATTTCAGTTGACCAACTTTTTTCATTCGAGAAGTTTCGCACCTTATAAAAATAAAGTTTTAAAATAAATAGTAATTGAAAAATCTTTTTTTAATTTCATTACAAAACTTTTCAAATACAGTTAACATTTATCACACCCATAACTAATGGTAGGAAATTCTTTCTTCACATTTACATGTTAGTAGAGTGTATTTTCCTTCACTCTCGGCAGCCATCGCAGCAATCTTGGAAGTTATGTGTGGAACAAAACTTTGGAAATTTTACACATAAATATTGTTAATGACCTCGGCCAATTTTTGTTTTCAATCTTTATCCAGGTAATTTCCTATCTCTCGTATTGCTTTTTTCATCCCCCCCCCCCCCAATACCTTCTTTGATTGCAGAAAAACGACAATAATTCAATTGTTCTTTCAAATAAAAATTTTACATTTTCGTTATTGTTTCTTCAGACAGATATCCCATTTTCATACTTGTGTATCCCCATGAACAAACCAAAAATGCAGATCTGTAAAGTCGATCAACTTCTTTTCTTCATCAACCACAATGTTTTTCTTGGAAATAAAGAAATTACTTTTTAATGTGTATTTGTACAGCCACTGCTGTTCCATTTTTAATTTCAAGCATAGATTGTAGAACAAATGGGTATAGCTGATTATATTAGTGCCAGAATTTCAAAACATTTTTCATATCCAAAATTTTCATACAGTTTTCGAAATCATCCACTCTTATGTATAACCTTGGTCCGAAACATACCATTGCATCATAATAGGTATCCACTGTAGGTCTGAAATATACCATCACATCA
Organism: Dryococelus australis; assembly: GCA_029891345.1. NCBI lineage: Eukaryota > Metazoa > Arthropoda > Insecta > Phasmatodea > Phasmatidae > Dryococelus > Dryococelus australis. The sequence continues at coordinate 245,179,248 of CM057009.1, forward strand.
TAATTGTTATCCTCTGTAAGTTTAACAGTTATATAATCAAACAAAAATACATTTATACCCAACATTTTTCCAATGGGCTTGCGAGTCGAGAGCTTCAGAGTGAGCTTTACCATCCAGTAGATCCAAAGCGTCCTTCACCGTGTTCGCTCGGAGCCAAGGCTAACTCACGACTTTCGAAAACAACAGGGCATGCATATGAAAGAAATAATATTTGCATGATGCGGTCTCCTTTTTTGACTGCCAATTAATTTGGTGCAATGTTCCAGATGCAGATGTGTCGTTCTCCACGACAATCGGGATCGCAACTTCCGGCATAAATATGAGGTGATTTTCCAGTCGATCAATTATTAATCATGTACACAAAATGACCAGCAGGATACAGTAATCGAACACCCAGAGATATTGCACATCATTCTCCCGGTGCTAATGTGATATCTGCGATGGTGTATAGATCACAAGCATCTTATCCCAGAGTTGAATATTTTGGAGCTCTCGCATCTGGATGATTCTTCTCGTAACAAAGAAGACGACCATTGTAAGGTAATGTGTGGATTGGTAGTTTATCCATACTGAATAATATTAATTACTTCACTTATTATTATATATACCAAAATTTGCTCATTTTCATCAGCCAAATTATGAGCCAGATTGGTGGAAATATTGTGAATACAAGCATCGACGAAATTGATCAACTCTGTGTCTGTGTTACAAACACCATCTTCACAAATGGGTAACAACATACACATGTTGCCCCTAACATCAAATTCCCAGCATCGACCATTGAAATGATTGTGCTTCGATCTTAGTTTATCTATGGTGATGTTGGTGATGTTGATACTGCTACCCATGTCGTCATACACCTTCAATTTCTACAAAAAAGGCCATATTTTTCTTTTTGCTTCGTTTTCTCCAGGTTTGTAACTGTCGATTTTACACTGTATGAAATACCAACCTGTAACAACTCAATTTATTAAACCGTCGACTTTTTATTTTCTTTTGAACACAATCATTTTTAAGGTAGATTTGAATGGGTTTTTTTGCCAAATGTTTGCTATCGAAATGGTATAAGCTGGTACGATCCAGCTTACACAAAGCTTTGGGATGTGGTAAAATCAACGAAGCCACCATTTATACCAACATTGTGTTGTTGGTGTGTAAAATGTTGGCAATCTTGCATTCTCATTCCTGAGCATGTTGACATTCCTGTTCTGCTTTGTTTTTACATTATATTAGGAGTAATCTTTCCTGTTCTGCTTTCCGACATTCATGTCCGGCCTTTCTTCCTTATATGGATGTATGGAGAAAAAATATATATTCTTTAAATTGTTTTTAATTGTCATCTTAGGGTTGTGTGGCATCATAACCTAAGTCGATGGATATAGGATTAATCCTATGAAGAAGTGTTACATCATGACCTAACACAACAGATATAAGATAAATCCTATAAATGAATGTGATGTCATAACCTAAGTCTACAAATGAGTGTGATGTAACAACAACATGAGATATCTTAACTTAAGTCGACAAATGGGTGTGTCCAAATCTCACTATCGACTGACAATTTTTTCTCCAGGTTTCTCTGCAATATAGGCAAACTGAAAGGAGGGTTTTGGGAGGGGAAATTAAATGATGCAAAATGATTCTTTGTTCAAATTAGGAGTGGGGAAATTCAATTTCATTGACTTTGCAAGGAGTGGAGGAAAGTGTAAATTATGTTTAGTTTGGAGAAAACTTGAAACTTGATGTCTGATCCTTATACAGATAATAGGTATTCAAAAATAGTCTAGTAAATGTGAAGTGAATAATAATGTAAATTTGAACGAGTTGTGTTACCCTTGTTTACTTCTGCGAAACTTTACCAGAGAGCATTGTGATCGACATTACTTCCCCCCTCCCACATGCACTCACTTTCAACAATCAATCAGAGTGCATTATTTAATTTCTCCTCCCTTCCCCTTTTCCAAGTTTGCCTATTAATGGAGAGATCTGGAGAATGACTTCAGTCGATGTCGAGAGCTGGACAGAGCAACATCAACCTTCCTTCTCTCCAGAATAGAAGAGAAATAAAGTAAGAACAAAAAGGTAAGTTAATTACTTTATACTATATATAGTATATAGTATATGTATATATTATACATACTATATGTATATATTAATTAAGTTACCTTTTTGTACTTAGCTTATTTCTCTTCTGTTCTGGAGAGGAGGAGAAAATTGATGTTTCTCTGTTAATCGCTCGCCATCGACTGAAGACTTTTTTTCCAGATCTTTCGCCATATAGGCAAACTGAAATGAGGGTTGGGGGGAATGAAATGATGCTACGTGATTGGTTCTTCAAATTAGGAGTAGGGTGGGGAGATGTCCATGACGACACACTTTGTCAAAAGTTTGTGGAACTAAACAATAATATATGCAGTTTCCTTCAATATTTTTCTATTTACTGTACATGTACATTTGTTTATTTTTATGTAAAATTATTTTGTAAAAAATGTCATATTCCAATCATCGTTAACGTTGATAGTAACAACATTCCCATCATAACCATAGCTGATGTTACCACCATTATCCATCATTTTTGGTGTCATTTCCATTACAACCAAGTCACTTTGTAATGAATGACTATTGTAGAGCACTCTAATGTTTTCTCTACTTATAAAAAAGACCACGGTAATATAAAAAATAATTTTTTTGTTACTGCAAAACTAAAAAAAACTAAACTATAAATACCCAAACCCAAATTCTTATTATAGCCAGTTAGGTTATTATGTTGACGATTTTCACTGCTGAATACTGTGTGGGTGTTATATCATCAAATAAGTAATCAATTTCACATCTGTTGGTATTTTATATTTTAACAGCATCGAGGTTTAAGGTTTTCTAGTTTTTTTCTCAAACCTTTCTCCCCCGCATTTATCATCAATTTCCACTACTCGAGTCATGTTGGTTTAATTGAATTTTTCTTTTGGGAGTAGAATTGCAAGTTTTCCATTATAATTCACCATCATTATGTTGTAGGGTAAAATTAGCAAATATCGAACATCTCTCATCTTGGTCCATTTGACACAAAATCGTCCAAAAGAAAAATTGTGTATAAATTCCACCAAGTCTGGAAACAATATGGTTTTTAAATTCCTCTTATCACATATTCAATCAATATCATTGAAAATTATAACCTTGGATTTTTTGCATTGGCCGATGGATGTTTTAGTGTTACAGATATTGAAAAAATCGATAAACAGCATTGGGTGGTCGCCAACTTGAATTTTCACACGATTTTCTTTAACTGCAGCAATACGATAAACATCAAAACATTTTAGGTGATTATTGCATATTTACCATTTGTTAAACTGGAGATGTGTCGTTATGGAAACATAACTCAATTGATAAATATCCAGCTGATTTTCGATGCAGATTTGTCAGCGTCACCTATAAACTGAATGGCTATCGCCTCTGATGTTACATTCACGATCGATACCCTAGGATACAAAGATGATAATGATGCCGATACCCGAAGCTATTCTTCAACACTATCCATTCCGATTACAGGTCGATTCACAAAACTATGTGAGTGAATGAGTTTAATCAGAGGGAATGAGAAGGGAATGATGGTTCAGCCTCAACTTTGCCTCACATGGTTATTGAAGCAATCTTGAGAATACCTCAACTTTGCCTTAAGATTATGCCATAATAAGATGAAAAATTGTGGTATAATCTTGAGGTAAAGATGATGCAATTTTCAAGTTTGCCTCAAGATTATGGCAACATTTTTGCTTCTTTGCCCTCAACTTTGCCTCACCTAATTTTTTTATTGCTGCACTTTTTTTTTAATTTTTTTTTCGAGACTTGAGAAAGTTTTACTTGATGGTTGAAAAATAAAAAACCAACAGAATAAAGCATATATGCCTTTTTTTATCACTTGAAATACACATAAAATAAAAAATAATAATAAAAAACTGGCCAATTGTTAGCACAAAAAAAATGAGGTGTATCCTCAACAGTTGGTGGTTTAGGAAAAATTCAAAAAATCGGGCATTAGTCGAGGTGCAAAACAATGTTGGTATTTATGCCGTACATACAAAATTTCCATACATTTACCATCAGTCGAATCGCAGGGTCATGGAACAATTAAAAAACAATTCCGATGATTTGTGCTGTTTTGTAATTCCCAACTTGAAAATGTGCTCGAAGGAATCAATTTCCAAGTTTAAAAACATTCTGGAAACTGACGAAATGGCCGAATTTGTCATCCTGTTCAAGATATTGGGAATCACCAGTACATTTCGAAAAAAAATTTACATTCCATTCTGGATTCGTTTGATTCCCTGATTGCATTGTTACCTGAATCCCCTGGAAAATGGTACCGCGATTTAATAGATTGGATATAGATGTGGCAGTACAGTCAAATGTATGCCAACTGGAAGAAAATATATACATCTTTACTCTTGTTAGAATCGTGCAAGGTTGGTGAGTCATGCATGGTTGACGAACATGCTATTTATGCTTTGGATGAGCAAATTTTTTGCTGCATCAAGCAAACATTTGTCGAGATTCAAAAGTTTTTCGACTTTCAATTTTGTAATGTGTCGATAAAGACAATGTTGCAAGGTAACAGGAGCCAGATGTGCCGGAATTTGCTGTCACCAAGAATAAAATATTTGTGCAGTCAAATTGTTTTACTAGCCGATATACGACCAAACGAGATCATGTTCATTACACATGCATGACATCGCTAGGTATCGACCTGAACATCTCTCGAATTGTCCTCTTTGACCTTACCAACATTGTGGATGGACAAGAGGAGAAATTCATCAATCTGGGGTGGTATACCTTCATTTAACTCAAACAAGATCCAGTGATACATCCTGCCTGGATTGTCGTCGTAGATCTAGTGGCTTTTGCGAAGACAGATTTACGGTTTGTCGTACTGTTGATCCTGAAGGATCAGAATGCCGACATCGACGGAGATATGGAATTATTGTACGTGGTTTTGGATACTGTTGCCATCAAGGAAGCTATAATCAAAGTGACTCCCATTGACAGTATTTACATTCTGTTTAATAAACTGAGGTTGAAATTTGCCGAAGCTGATATTCTGTACACGCATAAACTAAGCTTACCCAAAACACACAAGTTTCACCAATTCTACCAATTATTTCGCAACATTTACACATTGAAATGGTTCGATGATGACATGAATCGCGAAGCATTAGACAAACTGATTGTCGATGTGCCCCACGTTTAGACTTGGTCGAACCAACAGCGGATATTTTGGAAAATTTATGTTTCTTTGTTTATCTCAAATGCAGCTCGAGGAAAACATACAATTTCTTTAGCGAGGTGAACCAGAAAACTTATCAGTTAGCAAATGGCATCACTAATGTTTGCACGACGAATCGCTCCCATTTTTCCACTCGTTAAAATCACCAAGTTTATTGGACAGAAATATAATTCGCATTGTTTTGAGCGGCGCCAAAGGAAACATTCATCACTACCTGGGACTCATGGATAAATTGTTTTCGCTCAATGGTACGCTCGAATTTTAAGATGCAATCAACTCCTCAACTTTCCTTGAACGAAATCGCGGCCGAAATCGATAAGGAAATGTACTAAATGGGTATAAATGCACACATGGTTCCCCGACTCGGTCATAATTCGTTTATCTCGGCCATCGAATGGGATGGTTTAATTTTGAGAGATGATGGTTTGTATTTTAATGAAAAACGAATTTTAAATAAATCAAAGACTTTGTTATTTCCCAGGAAACGATTCACAGAATCATTCATGCAATACGTTGTGCATACTTTGTGAATTGTTTCATATATATATATATATATATATATATATATATATATATATATATATATATATATATATATATATAAGGATTCTCACTGTAAAAAGGTGGGTGGAAAAGAGAGAGGAGGAAAATACTTATGGTTAATTTCGAGTATGCTTTTCACAAACATGGGCAATGGTCCTCCAATGCAGTGCAATTTGTGTTTATATGATTATGAACGGCGTGTTTCGAAGAGATGGGTATCGTGGAATTTAAATAAATTCGAGGTATACTGAATATAATTTGTTTTAATCGTGGTTGGCAATGAACGATTTTTGGCCTAAGGCGATGAAAGAACTACCAAAACAATTTAGCCAAGCTGGTTTCTTTTACATGGGGGACAACAATAAGTTTATTTGCTTTTATTGTGGTTGCAAATATTATCACTGGAAGGAAGAAGATGATCCTTGGATAGAACACATTTATAATTACTCGATGATGGAATGTCTGTAAGTTAACTTGATAAAGGATAACATATATCCTATTATGACTGCAAATTTTGAGGATGGTAAAAATGTTTGTAACATCAACATGACAGACGATGATGTCGATGTTAATGCCATATCTCAATTTTTACAAAACAGCGAAGAACAACATGCCTATCCTGAATACAATGTGTGTGAAGCACGAATAACGACGTTTAAAATAAAACAGTGGCCTCCATATTTAGTTCAAAATCCGAAATGGCTAAGTAATGTGGGGTTAATTTACACGGGTTACGGTGATCGAGTGACTTTTTTCATTGTGGTAAAAAGATTATACATACGGAAAATGAAGATGATCCTTGGATAGAACATGGCTTTTGGTATCCCGAATGTAAATTTTTCCTTTTGGCAAAAGGAAATGGTTTCATTGACAAAACTCTGGTGGAAAGAATACAACAATGCTTAAGCAATAAGAGAATGAGGAGATGGCAAATTCTGCAAGCAATGATTTGGAGAAATGTGTGAGCGGCAATGATTATTCAACAAACAACGATTTGGAGAAATGTGTGGGCAGCTGCAGCAGTGGAGAAAGTGAAGATGAACAACAAAATACATTTTTATGCAGTATTTATTACCAAAGAGAATTGAAGGATGTTTTTCTGCCTTGTGGTCATTCGATTCCATGTATGGAATGTCTATTTACACATTCCAAATGTGCAATATGTCGTAAAAAATCATTACTATAAGTAAAATATTCATATCGCAAATCAATAAAAAAATTTATGCATATTTAAAAATCAATTGTTTTTGTTTATACATTAATTTTTGTCAATTAATTTGAAACATTTTTTTCCACAAACATGACTTCTTCATCAAACAGGGAAGCAACCAAGCAAACATGAAAATTTGATTAGTAATGTAATTATCCATATTGAACCCATTGGTGATTTCAAACAGGTTTCTTATCTTGATTAATTCCTTCGTAAATGGAATGTCTGTGGTGAGACACCATTTCATTTCGACTTTGCAACCCTAAATGGAAAATTTATGCAGGACCTTTTTGTTTATGTGAAGTAAACGTTCTGTACAAAGTTGTAAGATGGGCAACACATTTTGTTTGAACGTATGCGGGTCGGCGTGTTGGCCGTTGTAATCGAATAACAACCAATACACAAACTGCGAGTATGGAGAGCAGTCTAGAAACACTTTATTTTCTTCAGCATTTGTACATAACACATTAGTTCGTTTTCCAAGTCGATAGTATATATCAATTGGAGTAGGTTAATCTTGTTCTTCTTGAATGGGGGATATTCTGCCAGAAAGTGGAGAAAATCAAACAATCGAGCAGACAATGTAGTCTTCCCCACACCCGAAGTGCCTTCGAGAAAAACAACTTGTTTTTGTCGGGCAAAAACTCGCAAAGTGATAAACATAAAACTACTGCAAGTCAAACTAAAGACCGTCATGATGATTGTAGACATCATTTCATTTCCAAATATAAAATGTTCATAGAGTTGTAAAATTAGTAATTCCAAACAACCGATGCATAATCCAATCAAATATATTGGAGACAGTAACTGTCTTTGAAAAACAATCAATGTTTGGTTTGAATGATCAAACCCTAATTGGTTGTCAGTCCTGCTATGATGACGAAAATGTTGTTGAGGTATTCTTCGCGTAAAAATATGAAGTAATCAGCCACATGATATACGATGCAGTGAAACAGTTTTTGAGAACATCTTCTCTTTCCGACATGGTTGACAATGATCTTATGATTATTTGGAGAAAATTCGTTCAGATATATATACACACACGTGTTAAAAAAAAAACAATAATGAAATTAAGAAACCTCTACAAAAAACCAAAATTATATAGTAAGGGATTTCATTTTTTTTTCTCAGACTCAAATCAGTGTTCTGTGAGTGAAGAGCATGCAATGTTGGCGAATTAATTGTGCAGGAAAGAACATATTAATGTTCAGAGTTCCTCACAGTCTCTGCCTAAAAAGACGATTAAATTTGAAGATAAACATTCTGCTAAACGAGGGTGAGTTGGAACCATACAATTTATTAAAATTTATTGGTGATCAAGTTCCGACTCGTGATATTCTGATTTATTCCATCAAGCTTTTCTTTGTCCACAATTTTCGAAAAGTATACGAGTGCAATGTAAATTTCGAAATGGTATATTTACTGGCAAAGGAAAGGTTCGTACATTACCCGACAAGTGAATTTGAGATTGAATTTTACGACTTCATGAATCGCCATCTCCCTAAAGTGTTAATGTCCAAGGGATTGGATCCGATCTTGGCATAACAATTTCTCATGCTGTTGACGACCATTAACGAAAATCAATGCGATGGCGAAAACTTGAAAGAGAAAATACATTATAGTTAGCAGGCGGGAGAGGTCGACGAGGGACGATCTGATCGTGTGAAGTTATAATTGATGGATGAGTTCGATTCTTGACGCATCCACTGCAAACCCCGCGAGATTTGGACGAAATCGCCGACAAGTTTGCAAACATGAATGAAAACTGGGTTCGGATGATCAACCAGTATTACTTACTGTCCGACATTGACCCGAGTTCGTCTCTAAAAATCATCGTCGCCAGTTACTTGGAGCCGAGGCAACAGGGAGCGCTCAACATTAAACATTCAATCATGATAATTTCTGAAAATACTAATGTGTTGAACTGTTTGATTGGACGACGGACGATTTGGTTTTCACATGCAATGCAATGTACGTAAACACAACTGCTTCGTACATGTGTTTCAAGTACCGAGTGTGTATATGCAACAATGTGTTTGACAAATTTCTCCATCGTCAATATATCATAGCCTACGAGTTGGACTCGAAACGTCCTTCAAGTTCGGTGTCGGCAGTGATTTATGTACACTGCAACTGCAATTATGCATTACTCGAAAAGATGTCCGAGATGCGAAAAAAAGATGTGAGAAAAAAGACGTGACCAACGAGATACCCGTCGATGAATCGGAAGAGACGACGACTGTAATGAGGTTGAGATCGCACCACATAACGTATAATTTATAAACATGGCAGTGCTAAGGATGTGTATGCTGTCAATTCGGAAAATGCATTATTATACACTTTTCGAGATATTAAACTTCAGTTCTCTATGTCGCAACCATTTTCTTCAGCCACCAATCTTTTTTCTATTTTCATTTTTACATACGGAATTTTCTCGAGTCGAGATTGTACAAGATCCTCCACAAATGGTTGGGAATCCTATCCATGTGGCCCAATCCGAAATCGGTCTGGGCCAAACGACCACAGGCTCAGTTGATAGACACGAGCAACACAAAAAATCTTATACTCGCACGAAGATTTGTACTTGTACAATCACCTAGCTTTACTCTTTGTGCAAAATTACAACAAGATTATTCCCCTTCCAGAAGATTTACACGAAGAGACGTTTTGCATCGTCACCTTTATCAGATTGTTGAATACATACATGTCTTATGAAATTACAAAAAAAGAACTTACTTATTTCACATATCTTCGAAATTCTCGGGGCCACTGGTGAACGTCATCAGCGAAAGAGGAACAAAATCCATGGCAGATGCTAGTATAACCAATCGAGAGTTTCAGACGGCAAATGCATCTGGTTTGGCCATAATATTAAACATTCCCATTTTCAGCGGAATCCAAGCCAACCATTGCACCGTGGAAATTAAGCAATGAATATGTGTATGTAAGAAAATAAAAAAAAATTTATGTAAAAAACATACCTTGTATTTTATTTCTATGCACGGAAACCAACAGTGCTCTTTCATCACCTGTACTATCCAAATCCAATAATACAGTACTTTACGATTTTTTTAGTTTAAATCAGAAAAATTCGACAACTTTTATGAGATGAGAAGGGGATACGAATTCATATGTGGGTGATACAATTGAAGGTGTTGTTAATGAAGGAACCATCAGTATTAGGATAACAACCAAACCGACAGAGTCCTTTTACTTCATCACTTTTATCAGTTTGTTGAAAACATACATAACTTATGAAATTCCAGAGGAAATTGAGTAACGAATATGTATATATAAGAACACTGAAAATAAAATGATTGTAAAAAACTACCTTGTATTTTATATCTATGCACGATGATCAACCGTGCCTTTTCATTACCTTTACTACCCGAATCCAATAGCACAGAACTTTATGATTTTTCTAGTTTAAATCAGAAAAATTTAACACTTTTTAATACACTGATAAAGGGAAATGTGGAAAGTGACTACAATGATGATTTATTGGGGCGACATGCGGATACAAACTCGTACAATTCTATTGAACGTGAAAATGTTTCAAATTCTAGCATGAAACCAAGTGTCGGTGATACAACTAAAGATGTTGTAACTGAAGGAGCTGCCAGTATTGTTACTTGAAATGAGACAAGGGGTAATGGTATTATCGGTAAAATTGAAGAGGTTATTAGGAAAATATTACACTGACAATAAAAGAAAGAGTTTCAGATGCAGATTATGTTTCCCTGTGGTTTATCGACAGTACTGGTCCTGATATGTTGTTGAAAATAGAAGAATATAAAAAGACGATCGAAAAAATGGTAGAAATTTTTCAGTGAAGCTACAAATAAAACATCTCTCTTTTTTGATCGCATAAAAAATGAAGCTATTGTTCAAAGTGTGTGTTTGGTTATTTGGGGCACAACTCTAGGTATGTGTATGGCACTCTTAAAATGAGCATCTAAAAAATGTGCTCGGAGGAGAAAAATGTCTTCATTTGGTTAACAATCACCCTTGTAGACTGTGTACTTAAAAAAATTAACACAAATAGGTCTACGTATTACAAAAAAAATTTATTTACACATAAATTACAAAAAAAATACACATATATAAATAAATTACAATTTTTTTCACATATTTTGTTCCATATCTTTTAGATTTATACACAATGCAGCAAGCTCAAACTTTAAATACTGCACATTACTGCTGTATAGATACCAAAAAATGGCAAATTCTGTTGGGATTTCATCCTGGCATTTTTCTTAACCGGCACAATCCATGACTTTATGATTCAAAAACTTGCCATTTTTGTTCTGGAGTAGCAGGAAAGGAGATATTTTTGTATTAGTTCAATCATCTGGTCGACATGTTTTATATGTTTTCTTCTTCCACAGCGGTAAAGTGTATTGTATCGCCTTGTTTGTGGTCAAGTATCACGAATTGAAACTTCCCCCACACTATGATTTTTGCGAACAATCTTTTTCGGTAAATGGCAATATATCGTGAAAAAGACATATTTTCTCAACGGTTCGATTCCAACAAACGGAATTTGAGAGCTTATCTTTATCTCATTGCCATCGTTAAAATTCACCTAGGTTAATGTTTGAACTGAGAAAGTTAAACAACTGAAGGTATTTTGCCAACAGTCGGATAAAGTTTGTAATTTAATTATCTTCAGAGCGATAACTACTCGCATTCACCTTCATTTGAGTGTTGCAATAAAACTTGAAGTAGTTGCCATCAATTTCACCTAGCATTGAAACAAACTTTACTTCGGAATTATCTACGACAATGCACGGTAGACATGTTTTGGTCTCGACCCGTTGATATTTCACAACTAGTTTCCCTTCTGGTTGTTGGTTGATTGGTGCTTGAATAAATGATTCACTGTCTTTAGCTTCTTCGTAACCTTCGCAATATTCGTAATTTTTTCGCTTGACTAATTTGCGATCTTCCGCCATGAGATTAGTAAAAGTATTCGTGCTATTGTCGAGTTGATACAGCTGTGGTTCGGGCTGCTGCTGTTGTTGTTCAATAGTTTAACTAGGGGCATCCATCGTGCCGAGATTCTTCTGAGCATCTGATAAAGTAACAAAAATTAACCTCCTCTCTTATAGCCACAATCTCAAACGAAAAAAAAAAAGATTTTTTTTTGTTTCTTTTTTTTATTTATTTCAATTTTTTCGTTTTATTTTTTATGCATTTATTTCAATATTTTTTGTTATTTTTTTAACTTTTGTTTCAATACTTTTTTTAAGCCAATGGACTATAGGTATTAGTCGCGAATAAAATTGCAATTTCGCATGAATTTTTTGGAATGTCCTTAATCGTGTCGAAAGAGAAAGGTATTTTTAATTGCTTGTACAAAGAACTGTCGGTATTTAGGTTTATATACGGGCATGCTATACTGAATGCATATTGGGCTCCTTGTATGGTTGGGTCACTTCCAGTCCATTTCGAAACACATCTCGTAAATGGAAGTTTGTGGTCGGAATTCAACTTTAAAATTTGCGGGCCACAGTCACTATTACCGGTGGAGTAATCGGGCATCACATTTCCCGGTGGATTGAATATCTTCGAAGCACATTTATTTGGCATGTACTCGAACTACTATCCATTATTCAACGGAATTAATCAAATTTGTAAAGTGTCTGATTGCTCGGCGCATACGATCCGGTAATCTCCATCATCCAACTTTTCGTACACATTCTCTATCCTAAACGTGCTGGGTACCATGTCGGTGTACATTGTATTCGCTGCTCTATCCACTATCGATCCATTACAACTGACAATCAGATTGGAACCAATCCTTCCAAACAAGTGTGGATAGTATGGAAGGCGAACGTATTTGTCATCCACGTAAATAATTTTACCCACATGGGGATTACAAGTGGCTGCTTTCGAAGGCATACAGTAGGCACCTCGATACGACATGTGATTTATGATTGTTTCGGTCGGAAAAAACTTGTTTTACGAATTCGCCATTGTTGTCGTTACAATTAGAGATGCAAGATACCGGCTCGTTTTTCACGGCCAGGTAATGGCCGAAACGGCATTTATTTTGTAGAAGCAACTCGTCTCCATTTTTGCCATCATCTGCTCCCACATTCTCCTTCAGCACGAAGGTCGGTAGTTTTTCGAAACCAGTCAACCCATGTATGTAATTCATACCAGATTCTAGGTATTTTTACGAGAAATTGGATTGCCTGTACACCAACGACATGCGAACGGAGACTTGACAATGAATAGTACGAAAGCAAATAAAAAAATTATAAATACTGATTTTTCTTTTCTTTGCATAATTTTGCAAAAAGTTTATGATTAAATAATTGTTTCTTTTTTTCTCCAATAGCAAACATTTTTTCCATTTCAAACTGAAGTTCTTTTGTCAATTGTCTGATTTCACACTCCAGTCGTTCGCGATCGTTATTCGATTCCTCTGCCGACATTTTGTTGCCAGTTTTTTCAATGGTTGGTAGAATTTGGCACACTACCCAATCTTTAAAAATTTTTGCAACGACAATCGCGATTTCATAATCAAATTATATAGTCCTATTTCCGTGATGAAAATGGTTCTCTAATTTCCATGGTAGCTCGATGATGGTAAACTATTTCATTCTACGAGTTGTCTGTACTTTACCTGTTCATCTACGGGAACGTGTCTCCGAACGGCATCGCAAGTATCCTTGTAGTCGAAAATTTTTGCAGCATCCGTTCCTCGAAACCACTGCTTATTATGCTTGTCTAAAATAAACGAAATTTTTTTATCATTATATATTAAATATTCCATATTTCTTATATGTGTGCGGGGTAAATTCTTTATATATGTAGAGAGTGAGAGAGAGAGAGAGAGAGAGAGAGAGAGAGAGAGAGAGAGAGAGAGAGAGAGAGAGAGAGAAATAATGGCTTGAATGAAAAAAAGAAAGTAAGTATGGTTTATTTTTAATCTTTATTTTATTTTATAAAACACATACACTTTTTTATTTAATTTTAGATTTTGATTTCAACAAATATTCTTGCATTTCGGCCGGCGACAAGTGATGCAACTCAGGAAAGGAAAACGGCATCCAGATGGGTTCTTCTCGAAGGACTGCAGGATTCATTTTGATGGTCTGTTTCGGTGTAGGTAATGACAGTGATGGTAGTGGTTATGATGAAGATCGAAATCCCGAGGTGCCTCGCCGTGTATTGTAAAATTTTTCAGCATTTTCATCTGTCGGTACAAACGATACTATCATGTGTGTCATTATAAGTAGTTGAGTTATACAAGACACTTTCTCGGCTTTGAATGTCGAATTTCCTACATTTTCCAACTGCACAAAGATATCTCCTCTGTAGTCTGAATCTATAATTTCATTATAGGCGCATATTCGATGGTTGAATGCCAACCCCGAACGACTTGTAACAAAACCGAAATAGCCTTTGGGTATTTTAAATGCCAGGCCGACATCGACATTGGCCACTTGGCCTGGTTGAATTTCAATGTCTTGAATCGCCTTCAAATCGTACCCAGCCGCTTCTTCACTACTGTGGACCAATTGATGTTTGAACCGTGAAGGAACGATAAGCGCCATGATGTGAGACAAATTGTTTCTACACCGGCAATTTATACATACTTGTAAAACAAAAAAAAAAAATCAATTTTTTAATTTTTTTTGCCAAAGAGTGAGAAAAACCCCCTTTTTGTTTATTTTTAATAAAAATTCTCTAATTTTACTCTTGATCAAGGCAATGTTTGGGATAGATCTTTTAATCTCTTGTTGGATGATAGAGTTGTTGAAAATTTCCATAAATTTTGTTTTTGCCTCTTTCACAAATGACAAGGATTTCAAACCGGACTCATTGTAAAACTAGTACAGGGTTATGTCGTCGATATTACGCCAAGATTGATATAGGGAAATTAGTCTGCTTTAGTTTACCAAGTGATTGTCCATAACTAGCGATTTCTCTCTTTTTTTAAAAGCTTATGTATATACTCTATTCTATTTGAGACTCACCGACATAACCTTTACCATTCATCTTCATCTTTCTATTTTACAATTTATGCAAACATACCTTCAACACTATTGCGAAAAGTGTTTTGATTGCTCCCTGAACATCGGGATCGTTAAAAATCTCAAGGAATTTCGTTAAAGGGTCGTATGGTAAATCAGACATTTGTGAAATAAATTCATTACACAATTCATGTAGGGAAGCTAGTTTGGGCTAATGGTTAAATCTATCGATAAATTCTTCTATTCTGCCCTCTTCGATGTTGGAAAGCATATCTTTCATCAACAGAGAAATTTATGGCTCGCAGATGTTTTCGAAATTCTCCTCTTGCACACGATTCCAGATGGAAACATAATTCTTGTACAAGTATGCAAATATAAAATGAAATGCTCGAGATACAAAATTTATAACCCCAGGCAACTTTGGTATTTGTTTTCCTTCTTTATATATATCAAGATATTTACAAACACAAATAACACTTTGTTATGAGTAATAAAAGTTACTAAAATATATTAGGTAAAAGAATAAATTTAAAAATATATATTTTTTGTATATACTTTTTAATTCAGTATTAATAAAAAAATTTCTTTTTACATCTCCTTTTTTTCTTAACAATGTTTGTTTGATTTTCATCTACAAAGTATTTTTTGTGCAAGTAAATAAAAATCTTTGTTAAATTACATAAATCTGTTTTAACATGTTTCGTACACAATCAAAGAAATCAAAGTAATTATTATTTTCATTGTATCTATGCAATTGAAAGTCCAACATCCACTTTACATATTCTTTCACAGATAGTCTCAGCACTCTGTTACTCTCGAAATCATTTCGTAAAAACATTTGTGGGATGGGTTAGATGTTCAATTCGTTGGCCCGGCACACTGGTAATTCCAAGTTAGTTTTTTTTATTTTTCCAATCTTAATGAGGTCCGTGAGATTACTGCAACGCCATTATTTCCTTTCTCATTGCCATTGTTTTGAGGATGTTTATTGTAATTTTTTTGGAAGTTTATTTAAGAGATTTGGAACAGATGTTTCCACCCGACTGCAGACATTTGCTGTCAAACAAAAACCGTTCTTCATGGGTCTCACCTTGTTGGTAAACATGACGAAAATGTAATATTTCCAACAAGTACCATTGTCGTACCAGTACAGATCGAATATGTTAGATCGAGCATTCGCCACATGGAACACTGTGCGTTTTCTGGACGCATTCACAACAGGCGGCAATAAATTAACTTTCCATTTTTTCAACACATCCTCGTAGAATCTGAAGGAATTCAATCAACCTAGATTCGCTACTTTTATATGGATATTTACAAGAAATTAAATATGTGTGTTTTAATGATCCGTTGACGAATATACCGCTTCGTTCGAGTGTCATCGCCTTTGATAATATCATGGCTTGGTTTTTATTTTTGGTGATTGCATAATTTACGTACAAGTGTGTTGTTTTCAATCTCGTCTCCCCTCTTAGTTTGACCATCGACATTTATGTACTTATGATTACACTTGATGTGCAAATCTATAGGAATTTTCGGGGTCAGTAACGGTTTGACCAACTTCGAATCGATGGCTTTGCTTTTACTCGAGCGCTCCAATGCATTTAACACAATAGATCCATCTGCAAGAACAGTAGAATGACCATCCTGGTTTTCTATCTTTTCTGTTTTATTCGATTTTTTTTCCGATGGAACCGCATATTTCAAAGTTTTTTCTTTTTTGTTTGCAGTAACCAATTTCCTCACCGCTATGATGGGCCTGAGTGGAATCTTCCGGTGATGATGGTTAGGTTGTTGATGACGATGACACCTCATCTTTTTTTATGGGATGTTTTCATTTTTAATTAGTTTTTAATTTTTTTACAGGTTCGCCAATGACATCAAATGGGTCTTGAACCTCTCTAGCCGTTTTCTCCCCAGCAGCCTCCGTAGTTGATGTTGGCTCTGTCGTCTCTGACGCAGTTACCGTTGTCTCTTTCAACATGGCAATCTTTACCATTTCAAGAAACAGGTTTCGTAGTTTACACAAACATCGGTCCACTTTAACAACTTTCTGTTCTAAGTTATACAGATCCATTTTCGACAGATAACTAATATTTGGAGTTTGTCGATGCATATTTTCTTATATACAAGTACATATTGAAAATAATAATATATTCTTTTTTCCCACTTTTTGTCTTGCCTTTTTTGGCCCGTCATAGAAAGGAAGAAATTTTATCATTGTGTTTCAGGTACAATTTGTCGTAGGTGCCGGTGGTGGGAATCCCATCGTGATCTGTCGTCAACTTGGCCAATTCTCAATGGGGCATGGAATTGGCTGGCATCCTTTCAACGAGATGGATATTTAGATAAAGAAATTGGGGTTTTGTCGTAAATATGAGTGAATAAATCCCATTTTCCACTTTGTTGATTTTCAAATAGGGTGTTGAGCAAGTCCTCCTCGCGACAGAGTATATTTAAGTAGTTCTCAAATTCCCTGTTCGAGCACAAGTATGAAAACTGGGGCAGAACGGAGTAATCATCGCTCAACTCGAAATTGGCAGTTTTATTTATGTGTACGTGAAAAAGTTTCAACATTTCGAGGTGAATTTGATCTGTGTCGTGCATGTCGCTGTCAAAGGGAACAAACGTGATTATGGATTTTTGTATCTTGGAAATTAACTCTATCGAATCGAAATGACAGTGGGTGACATAAGGTGTGAAATTCTTGTACAGGACACCCGAATTGTTAAACGGACTCTTGTTTAGTATCAGGGTTCGTGATGTGTACAGAGAGAGTAGAATTTCCAAGTTTGATTCGTCAATGTATTTACACAAGTAATAACGTCGAAAATTATATCGAGGGGAAGGATACCAACGTATTTTCAAATTGCAATTTCACCGTAAAAATAAGGGATTCTCTTTGTACAATTTCAGACAAGTGAACCAACAATAACGTACTTTCATATTCGTTGTTTTATCGATGCATAAATTTGTATATATACAAAGCATGGTCTTATTTCAAGAGGTATATATAAGATATTACAGAAAACACACACTTATGCCAAAAGTATAAAAGATATGGGAATGTGGAGTGTAAACGAATTATTGTTTGATATCATCACCATCAAACTTGCAGAGATTAAATTTAACGACTTGGTTTATGTTTCGGGTATTGGTACTACATTGGAGTGGACAATTTTGAACAGTGTTTAAAAATGTTGGGTACAAAACACAATAAATGACTGGTATTTTGATAATCAAGTGACGGAGTTCCAGATAGAATCGGAGCACTCTAATAAAGTGGTAAAAGGACTCGATGCACTGTACGAAACAAAAGGCATAAACATCGGCTACAAAACTAAATTCATCTATTACTTTGAACTACACAGCTTGTTTTGTCTGTGGAAAAACACGAGCCCACCACTACAAAACTTGTACTTGCAGATGCAATTAAACTTTTACTATCACTATTACCTTTGAATAAATGTTTTACCAAGAGACGTTTCCAAACCGATCATGCAAAAAATCGAAACCTACCTTACAAGCAGTTGGGATCCGGGTCGAAAAGAGAAACTCGCAGAAAACGTAGACAATGTTTTCGTGTCCAATCACAACAGATCTGTTCCCCACATGTAATCGAATATTGCCATGATGGCTGTTGAAAGTGAATGGAATTTCTCTCCTTTCGAGTGCGATTGTAGAAAATATTTACTCCGAGACGATGCCAATCGGTAACTACAGTAAGAAGTTATAAAAACAATAATTTTTTTTTATAAAAATGGCTTAGTTTCGAGATACCCCACTTGTGTGTGTTGTAATCGACATTACCCCTCCCCCCACTTCTACTTTCAACAACTAAGTTACAGTATTTCACATCCACTCTCTTCCCCTCATTTCAGTATGGCCTATATGGCCGCGAAATCTGGAAAATAAGATGCCAGTCAAAGGCGGGAGCTGTAAGTGGAAACATCACACCTCCTCTCCAGAGCAGAAAAGGACTACAGAGTAAGTATAATAATATAATAAATACACCTTATATATAATAATAGTAATTATTATTATACTTATTCCCTATTCCTCTTCTGCTCTCGGAGGAGGAGTGATGTTTCCACATTTTGCCATCATATAGCCCAAACTGTAAAAAGGGGAAGGGAGGGGAAGTGAATTACTGCAATGTAATTGGATGCTGGAAATAGAAGAGGGGAGGGACATCGATCGTGGAGCCCTCTGATGATATTTCGTGGGAAATCGTATTTTAAAGGGAGAATTTGCTGGGCTTAAACCTTCAATGTCCATCTAAAGTAACCCTATTATGATGTTGGTTTGTAATGAAGGTGTTAGATGGGAGGGGTTAACCCCCCCAACTAACATATAAACTTTCTATTAATAATTAATATACAAAATTGAATTTTGGCTTTATATCAATTTTGGGAACCCCAAATTGAATTTTGCAAAGTAAATGATTCTGGCCACTCCCTTCAAATTCAACCACACTCTCATCAATTTATTTTTTACACCATCTAAAGTTACTTTATATGAGTTTGTATATCCCATAAATTATGCTATAACTTTCCCCATGAATCAAAATTGTTCGATTCCATTACGGTCAACCAGTAAGAAAATACAACATTTGAAACTTTGGAAGTTTGATAAATGAAAAGACTGCTCAACCAACAACATTGTGAGTGAAATTATATCTAGATCCTTATATATAGAAAATATATATATTTTGTGATTTTGTTTATTCCATAATATTAATTTTGATAAATAATACATTTAAAAAATGGAATTTATAGCAGAGATTGATTTCTTCTTTCTTTTTTATTTTTCATGATTTTATTTATATACAGAAACCCTGTAGTAAAAAAATTGAATTTTCGCATTATATCAATTTTGGGGACCCAATATTGAATTTTGGAAAGGGAACAATTCTGGCCACTCCCTTCAAAATTCAACCACATTTTCTTTCATTTTAGGTTTACCAAGTCTGAAATTATATCAAGTGGTAGATTATACCAAAAAAAAAAAAAAAAAAAAAAAGAATAGTTGCTTGTATATAAAAAAAGAATTTTAAAAAGGTTTTCTTATAATAATGTAATTAATCAAAGCATTTTTTTTTAAATTTTCATTGTTCAATAAGTACACTATTTGGAACATACTTGTTTTTGTACAGTTCCCTGGCATTCGGATTTTTGTTGTTGAGCCGTTTCAGAGATTTGGCGAGCGATCGACATTGGCATCAGGTGAAGGATATTTCTCGGTTTGTTTCATCCAGCACATGCATGGTCAATGTGTGTAATAAATTATCAGATTTGGGTTTAACGATTACATCTTGGGCAATGTTGACGATGGATTCCCGTCTTGCTTTTTCAGAATATTCTCTGGCAACTATCAATTCTTCGTTTGTAGTTACCAATTTTTTGTTGTCCAATATCAACGATTTGTTTGCTTCGAGTAAGCCACGATTCAACCCTTTAATTATTTTTTTGTCATATTGAGTTTGTATTGGCCGTTTTTTTCCTCAAGGAGGGTAAAACATCTTCATAGACCCAATCAGTGAACTTGTCAGCCTCTGGTAGTTTCGAGTGTGTTATCAGAGCATATAGGCCAGGCTCAGAGATGAAAATGCTATGCAGTTGCCAGTTGGAGGGGATGTCAAAGGTATTTTGAGATAGACCCTTCAATTTTACCAATGTCTTTTCCATTTTGGTTTAATAAATCTTATAATTGTGTTACATGGTTTTTTATACCTAAGAAATAATGCAATATCTATATCTTTGAATCAAAATTGTTCGATTCCATTACAGTCGACCAATACAAAAATGCAACATTTGAAACTTTGGAAGTTTGATAAATGAAAAGACCACTCAACCAACGACATTGTGAGTGAAATTATATCTAGTTTCTCATATATAGAAAAAAATTGATATTTTTGTAATTTTGTTTATTCCATAATATTAATTTTGATAAATAATAAATATAAAAAATGAATTTTAATTGGAGGATATTTTCATGTACACCCAAATTGAATTTTGGAAAGAGCCCCTTTTTGGAGTGAAGTTGTTAATTGGAGTTGAAATCAAAAATACCTTTCAAATTCGACCACATTCTCATCCAATTAATTTTTACACGGTCTAAAATTACTTTACGTGAGTTCTTATATCCAATACATTATGCTATAACTTTTCCCTTTGAACAAAAATTGTTCGATTCCATTATGGTCGATAAGCATGAAAATCCAACATTAGAAACTTTGGACGTTTGGCAATGGAAAAGACCATTTAACCAACGACGCTGTGAATGAAACGATGTTCGGTTACTTATATATACATATAAAAATATTAATTTTATATAATAATAAATAAAAAATTGAATTTGTAACAAAAAAAAGGGGGGTGTCCATTTTGTATAAGGACCCTCACCTATAATCTTCCTTCAAAGTAACCTGTGGGGTTGGTTCATAATGAAGGTGATAATTGGGGGTTAAGGGGAGTCAGATAAGATTTATGTTGAAAATTAAAAAAACGAATTTAAAAAAAGGGGGACTTTTCATGCACACCCAATTTGAATTTTGGCATTATACCAATTTTCCAGACCAAAAATTGAATTAAAAAAGGAGGTCCATTTTGTATAAGGACCCTCGCCCATAAAGGGTATATTAGTGTAAAAATCCAACAGACAAAGTTTTCGAAATTCGAAAGCTAAAATGATCTCATATCCAATGACATTGTAGGTGCAATGGTTGTTGCTTATATATAGACAAATTGTTTACAAAAAATTTTATAAAATTATGTAATGAACTAAGGTTTATTTTTTAAATTATTTATTTTGTTCAATCATTAAAATCATACTGTTGATAACATTGTATAAGTTGAAATTCCTTTCTTCTATCAATTGGACGATAGTGTTTATAACATCATGCACATTGAAATTCTCAGCATCTGGATCGAATCTGATAAATGTGCAATTTAGCTTTTTCTCGATGTGTTTTTGTCATTCGATTTCATATTCAATGTTTCTGTATTTGTGATTATATTCGTCGCATTCGACTGCAATTTTCTAATCCAAAAAGTACAAACCTATTCTGTAATTATTGATTGTATATTGTAACTTGTAGTTCAGATATTTGTAGCAAATCACAATTACACTAGTGTAATCTTGTTCCTTTGTTCCTGAAATGAGATTCAGTTTCAAGTAGAATTCTTTGATCAGTTTTCATAGCAGGTATTTCGATGTGGGTATTTTCGAATTTTGAATCAATAAATTAAATACTTTTATATTGATGAACATCATATGTTGTAGCCAATTAGAGGGGGTTTCACAGATGAGGGCCAATCCCTTCAGTCTGACCATGTTCTTTTCCATTTTGTTTTGACCAAATTTAAAATTGCATTATGTGGTTTTTTATATCCGAGAAATGAAGCTATATCTTTCCCTTTGAACCATAATTTATCATTGCTGTTATTATCGACGACCACGAAAATCCAAAAGTCGAAATTCTTATTTTTTGACAGCTGAAGAGTCCTTCTAATCAATGAAATTTCCGTTGTAATGGTTTTATAAAATTATGTTTAATTCCTTATAAAACCAGGGGGTTTTATATCAGTTGGTATTTGACAACGATTTTAAATTACCGATTTTTCAAAATTATTCGTATTAAAGTAAAATTCTTGAATTTCCTTTTTTTTCTCACTTTCATTTTATGTGAGCCATATCAAAATTTTTTCGATGCTTTTATTTTTATTCATTTATGCATAACCTTTAATTCTGAATTCTTTAGCAATTTGTTTTAATTCTGAAAATTTCAAGTCTTCCAAATTCTTTGGAATTTTTTCTAAAATAAATTTATAATTAACTATTTATTCCACCAAAGTACCTCTGCTTAGATTATATATATTTTTATTTTCAGTACTTTTCCAATATGTTTTTTTTTTTTTTAATTTTAATGCTCCAATTTCAGTTTTTATAAGTTATTGTTATTACACCCGGATGGTTAGTTCCAACTTTGTCAATCCTCTCTATAAGTTCTCGTTTTCTTTTATAGTAATATCCTCTGGTATTTAATTGTTTTGCCATTTCCCTCAACTGAATACATTTTTTACTATAATGTTCTGCATCCTGGATGTTATATTTCGTGAGTTTATATTCGTTAGAATATCGAATCCAGCTCTTTTCCAAACTGGTTGTTTTATTCCCCATGAGTTATTATTTTAAAGCTGTATTTTTTGAGCCGTTTTCACAATAATACGTATTAAATAATTCGACAACCGAAGAGCTCTCCTGTCCAACGATGTTGCAGTTGAACTGGTTTTGTGAAAATCCCAACAGCTTATATATATACAAAAAAAAAAACAAATAAATAAAAATAATTCACTTTTGACTGGTAACCTGTAATTGGTACACTTTCAAAATTAAACTTTTATATTTTTTAATTAAAAATTGTAGTTAAATTCTAACTAGTTTTTATCATTACCATAATACGATAATTATGCCATAAAGGGATAAAATAATACAAACAAAAAAAGGTTCTTTGATAGGCCTAAGTGTTATTTTTACAGTTTTGGGATTAATGTTGGCCTATTCTGATAATTTGACAAATATAAGAGTAATATCTGGTATTGTTTTGAAAGGTGTGGGAAATTTATGTAACCAATTTCTACAACTCGATTAAATGAAAAAAAAAAACTTTATTTATTTACAAACAAAATATAAAAAAAAATTACTTGCAAAAAATACATTTGTGAAATATATAATATAGTTATAGACGATGTGATATTTTTGTCAGTCATCTTCAATTTTATTGAAGGAAATTTCTATATCTTGCCACTCCAATCCACAGAAACATTTCTTCAGTTGGCCCACGGATGTGGAGATTTGACCTGCAGCAATCCAGTCGAACTATCTCGTCTGTTGTGAACCCGCACCATAAAACTCTAAATGTAAAGTCTTTGGTATATTTTATTTCAATTTTGTTGTTGTTTTTGGAAATTTTCCCATTTTGCCGCTACATTATCGCAGAGCCACAAATGCAATCATTTCGAATTTCTATCTGCACACATAAATCCAAGAAAGTGTCTCCAACAATCATAATGGCCTGCATTACCATATATTGCTACCAGAGTCTTAAATTATGGGCATTTGTAAGTTTTTTGCAAATCCACAATTTCGAGATAGTGATCGAATTTGCACAACTTCTTTAGCCATTGTATTTTATGTGAACCCGAAACAAATATTATATATTTGTTGTAATGGCTCCTTATCAATTGAAATACTTCCCTTTCAATTTCGTCATAGGGAATTCCGCCATCTTGCCATGCCAATTAGTGAATATTTTCCTTCAGCCAATAGTTTGTCTTTTTTCTTACATCATCCAATGCTTTCCACGGATACGGAGATTTGAAGAGTAGCCTTTTGGTGAAACCATCATTGTTGGTGACTGCCAGTTCCTTCAGCACATATTCGCCGTTGTTATCATGGAAGACTTCCAAATCGCAAAACATGTTGTATGCTTATCCTTGCGAGTGTATCAAGTGCTGGCTAGAAAGCGTGTGATTTGTCTGGGCCGATGCCATCGTATATATATCCACTGTGGTCATGATTTTTTTTATGCCTCGTTGGATGTCTTGCATAACTAACTGAAAAAAAGTGAAATTGAAAAAAAATTGATAGAAGATCATTCATCATTGTTTTTTCCGACATGAAAGATATATATGAAAAATATTCCGATGTCACTGTTAGTAATGCTTTGGAGGATTGGGAATCATTTTGCAAGACCGAGATAAATGTTAACTCCATCGAATCTAGATTTTACGATAGCTACCAACAGAATGCTGAATTTCTCTTGGTGAAACACTGCCTAGTAAATTTTCTAAACATGAACTTTCTACAACATTGGTTAATCAGCGTAAATAACCGCTAATGGCATCCCGGTACTCACGAAGTTGCCCAAATTTTTATCGATTCTTATGACGCATATTGTGTTGTATTGAAAATGAAGGAATTTTGCAAGTTTTGCACATATCATTACCTAAAAAAATTGTTTGAACAAGATAAAGTTTTTAATATTTTTACCATCAACTGTGAATTAATAGTTGGTTATTACTGGGAAACTAGGTCGTTATTTTCGGCCACATGTTGTCTCTTATTATTTTTCATTAGACATTCATTTTTATTTATCATGGTTTGCTGTAGTCTGTTATTTCCATTGATGTTTCTATTGATACGAAAAATAATGTTCCAATTACCAAATGCAAACGTATAAAATAAATAAAATATTGGGTGTGAAACCATGCATATATAAGGCCTATTCCCTCCCAGGGAGCACAACAGAATGGACACTCTCGAGTTCAAAAATGTTGTTTATTCTCACTACAAGAAGAACTGTATGTGTAGAAGTAACTCAAATAGAAACATTGTCGAATACATGGAGTTGATTACAAAGTTGATGCATAATTGGACACTGCCATTACATATGATGGCTCTTCAAGCAGCATTTTTAAATAATCTGTTTAATGATTATGAAAAAAAATGCAACATTGATGGGCGAGTGAGTTAACTGAAAGATTCGTGCCAAGCTTCTTCCAGATCGTATAAATCATTCAGTAATGAGTTGTAATTGATAAATTTAGTTTTTTTTTTTTTCATTTTTTCATGTTTGGTACATAACAGTATTTTTTAACTTCGACTGGCATGTCGTAACCACCCATATTCAAATTATACACCGAATCGTCTATTAAAATGTACGGGCACGTCTTTATCGGAAGTTTTTGGCGAACGATAGATACCGATTTAGTTTTTCTGTGCAACCCATACAAAACTTTTGCAAATTTATTGGCTTGTGGAAACTGTTCGATAAACATTTTCGCGAGCACCTCGTTGCCCACAGTCCGCAGCACCACTTTAAAGTCCTTTTCCAAAGTCGCTATGAAACGATTGGCTCCATGGAATTCGTTTTTACGTTCGTCTATTAAAGTGCTGTTAAAATCGATGACTGCGATGTCTTGCGCTCGCCTTTTCTTTGTGAATTTTCTTTTTTTTAATTTTTTATCGGCCAGTTCGCGATCGTTTTCGTTTCCGCTGGCGATTCTCTGATTGCGAAATCCTTTTCTCATACCGCCGTATCTGGAATCGTCAACCACATCGGAATCTTCACCATCGCTTCTGATTTGGAAAGCAAAGTTAAATATGTCTCTTACTTTTTACGGGAAAAAACAAATAAGGAAATATGAGGATTATTCGGGCAAAAAAGAATGTCCAAAGTATTATCGATCGATCGGCAATTATCAAAATTGTTGTCATCGGATAATACCGATAAAATGTTTGCCCACATTTTGCTCGTATTGTTGAACAATGTCAAAACCTTGAGAAATGCTCATCCATGCGTATCGAGACCCTTGTGTTACCTGATGTTTGCCAAGGCGGAAGTGAATTTCGGCCAAACGAGGATGTTTATAAACGACGATCGTGTTTTTTTTTCTGCATTTCTTGAATTGAATTTCATGTGTGCGGAAATTGTTCGGTTGTTGGAATGTAGGTACAAGCAGTTAACCAGTGCGAGACACTTGCCTTCGATCAAATTCAACATATCGCAAAATGTATTTTTGGCAGCAGCGTACCATACCTCGAATGTCATTTCCCATCCCCCACGATCGTCAACTGATGATCGTCGAACGTTTCACAGAACTCGTGGTGCAACAGCACTTGATTTACACGAAAGCGTCTGGTTTTACGGAGATTATGCACCTTCTTCTAGAGTGGATGTGGTTCGATTCTTTGATGACTTTAAACAATAATTAGAAAAAAATATAAGATGCTCGGTAAACAATTCTTCACTCAACATCGAGCATTTGAATTAAGTGTTAAATGGTACAACACAATTGATTAAGACTTACACATCCGTTGGCCGAGTTTTATACATGCTGGATAGAAACATGAATTAAATCGTATGGAAACTGATTATTTTGAAAAGGTTTGATACATATCTCAAATATAAATTTAATTTATCTAGACTAGTTGATCTACTCCTCTCCATCGATTCGTCGTGGTTCATTTACATGGATGAATTTGGTAAAATGGTCCAACTACCATCGGAATCGGAAGCCATCGAGTCTGAACTACAAAATCAAATTTTGGTAAATACTTTTAAAAATACATTTGATTATTTCGACCTTATTGCATGGGTGGTTATTTTGACGATTTCATTTGTGTTGAAGCAAACGATATTAGCAGGTTATTTAAAATACATTGGCATTGAAAGTAATCCTTTGATTATAATTGTTTGTTCCCTAAGAGGGAGTGTGCGTGAGAGTGAAAGAAATGTATTGATGGATTCCTTCACGATTAGCATCATTGTACAAGCTGTATTATCGCGTGTAATATTGTTGGTATATTTGTTTTTACTACATGCGTAATCTCCAAAATACGATCCCGTGAAAGCGGGTAAAGATTTGTTTAGGCTGAGCCCAGTCAAAAACGAAAAACTTAAATTTGTACATTGTGTAAAACAAATAGGTATTGCGAGTACTAAGTTTTGGCGACAGGCACAGAGAATGCAGAAAGCTCGAAAATCGAGATGAATTTTATCGGCGAATCGAACAAAACACCTCACGAACAGGGATGGAATTTCGAGAAACAAAAATGGTTCAAACGTAGTCACGCCCAAACACTTTCACCGAAACTCGTCAAAGTTGGGATGGGTTATAAAATCCAGCTACGCGGTGATATAAATCCCTCAAACTTTGCATCGATCTCCCCGAAACTGAACATTTTCGAAGGCCTGCAGTTGATGTATAGTGAGTGTAGTAATCCGAACCAAGTCGATTACATAACGTACGAACAGTATTGCAACTTGATGAATATCGATGGTTCCGAATCCGCAAACAAAATCAAAAAACTCGAGGATATGTATATGAGATGCGGGCGCTAGTAAAAGGATTTTGGAAGCATGCCCAAAGAATATGATTTTTTATGGCACTGCATGCAGTACGAACAATGATGCGATTAGGATGGAGCAGGATATTGGCATCGTCTGTGTCGACTATTTGAACAAAATCAGATTGCCTTACGCAGACGATGCCTACGTTGTTTGTAATTACGTATTACCAGAAATCGTCAAATGTGAGCACAGACTTTCTAAAAGCCGAATAAAATGTCTACAACCCGAATGTTTGCAAAACGAAAATGGTTATATTGTGCATCCGCATAAGATCAATGCCTATTTTGCCGAAATGGAGAAGTCGAACACTTTAAGAATGTGATTAAAAAATAAAATATTTGTATTACGAATGCGATATATGTCGCCTGACATATCCCTATGTCGATAAAGTTTTCAATGTCGACACAGGAAGTTGTGAAATTCCTACCTTCGATGTCCTTCCCGTTCCCTTTCATTTTCCCAAATACCCATCACTGCAATTAAGGTTTAAAATAGTGCCGGAAACGTACAAATTGATTTTATCCACACAGCACGGTAGGAATGAACAACTACAACCGGACATTGAAAATCAAAAAATCTTTCTTAAAAATGGCAAAATAGTGCCATTCAAAGTGTAATAATGTTAATTCACGAAAAAAAAAAAAAGAATTTGATTTCGGTAAATTTCCTTTCTAAGAAAGAATAATTTCAGTTTAACCTACGTTAAAATTATAATATAGGAAATACATTGTATCGTCAAAGTTGTATTTGACGACCTTTTTCGCAGGTGTTTTCCTGATGGATTTTATTGAAATCATCGATGCCAAGATGAAATTTTTTTCTATTTTATACAAGGGGTTTATGAAATACAAAAAATTTGACACCAAAAAATATACGCGACAATATAAAGATGTTGCGAATTTGGCACAGAAGGTGGAAGTTGGCTATTTAATTGACTTTATTGTTGCGAGAAATAAACTACAAGTTTTTAAATCGTACCTTCAATTTTCAAAGTCTTTTGAATTTGTCGGCAGTTGGCTCGAGGCGATGAGATGATACCGGAAAAAATTTTTTTTTACAACTATCCTTTTTTACAAAATTATTAATCTTCGCACTTTTTCCCCAGAAAGGTAAATTATATATGGTATGCATTGGCTTTTTGATAAGATTCGATCGCGATTACTAGCTTGTCGCATACTACACTAATAATTTTCTTTTCGGGAGCCAATTTAAGCAAATGCTTTCCAGCGAGATAAAGGGCCACTTTGTTCCATGAATTCTTTGCAAAAGTGAACTCTATAAAGTAATTCTTTTAGGTTAATGGTTTTACTATTTTTTTGCCCCATTCCTTTGCCAAATTGATGATGAATTCATCAGACAATGGGGCCGTTTGGTACGACGATGGCGATGAATCGTTTTATTCCCTCGTGGCAAAACTTCAACTCATCGGGTAATGTAGCGACTTGTGGAACAAGGGTTAAATCCCCCTCGGGAGGAACGTTTATTTGAATTTGAGTAGTCAGGTCGAATTAGGCGGTGTGTTTACCTCATTTATCCCAGTTGGATAGTTTCCGTTACCTCTTCCCTCAGCCATCACATCGTCATTCTAAGGGATTAAATTGTGCGATCATAAGGCATTGAACATTAAATAATCATTGTTGATTACAACACACAGACGAGTTTTTAGGAGGCTGGAAGGTTAAAAAATCTGATAGGTTGTAATCCGGTGAAATGTTTTGAATCGAAAATGGCAGATTTGGGGATGTAGTTAATTTCAGTTTTTGTTGTTGTAATTGGGGATTATCTGTCACCACTCTTGTTAAAGTCGATTGAATTATTTGAGGTTTTACTTGTATTGTGTCTAGATCGATCGAGGAGACATCTTGCAAATGCGGAATATTCGTCGAATTGAAACTGGACTGTTCTACTGGCTGGGATTTAAAATGTTGTGGTGTATTCGCACCGATCGAATCCGCGACTTTTATTCGTTTGGTTGGCTGGTGTACTTTTCCATTTGGAAAATTAAATGTGAAATTTTCATAGCTCGTTGATAAAAGAGGATTTATAGTATCAGAGCCGCTCGATTAGTTATTGTGCCCATGGGATCGTTTGTGCATGAATTTGCAAGTGATGCCCGCTTCTTGCACATGCCCGTAATTTTCAAAATGGTAATTGTCAATCACAGGAATTTTCACTTTGAATAAATCTTGAACCCCGTGGCTATC
This sequence comes from Dryococelus australis, assembly GCA_029891345.1. NCBI lineage: Eukaryota > Metazoa > Arthropoda > Insecta > Phasmatodea > Phasmatidae > Dryococelus > Dryococelus australis. The sequence goes on from CM057009.1 coordinate 245,209,387, forward strand.
GGCTAGGTAAAAATTAAACACCAAAACATTTTACAAAACTGTCAAACCCATATCGAATGATTTAATGACGTTTTGTATTGCTGCCTGGGGATCGAAACTGAAAACTTGGATTTGGTTTTTGGAAAGTAAAACATTTTCCCCGACGATTTCATCAGTCATTTTATCAAATAATCTTAATATATATAGGCGTTAGTAACTTATGTTTAATTAATGATTAATCTCGTCAAGTTCAAAATCCAATGTTGGAAATTATTCTTTTAGAACTATGCATTCAGCACCGCCACTATTTTAAAAGTTTCCGAATTTAGTGCCTGTTCGATGAAAGCTCGTAGTTCACAACCACCATTATACAATCCAATCATTGCTTGTTCGGAAATATTTGATGTTGCAACCAAAAGCATCCACTCATCGACTCTTGTCGAAGTTTTGTTGTGTGGGCGACCTGGTTTTCTAGTGTACCACTCTTTTACTTTTTTTAAAATATTTTGTTTGTTAGGTATATAATTTGGGCTAAGTTGGTTTTGCTCTAGTAATTGTTGTTGTTGCTCGTCAAGTATGTAATTAATAGTTTGTTGCTCTTACTTTAGTAATTCTAGTTGTTTATTGGGTATGTAATTATTAGGTAAGAAATTTGATGTGTATTGGTTTTGCTCTGGTAATTGCTGTTGTTCTTGTACGAGATTCTCGAATGAATAGTTGTTTGAAACATCTGATTGAAACACCATGTCCATGTCGAAAACGTAAGGTGTGTCGATTGCCAATTGTTCATTTAAATACACGGGTGATGTCTGAACCTGGTTCATTTAGGGGTTCTTTCATTTTACGGTGGAGTCTTTTAACATTTTACTTCACGCACATTGTTTGAATTGTTGTGAAAGTCGAATGCGAAATTCTCATTGCCCGTGAATTGAAGATGCTGTTTGTATTGGTCGATATCGTGCTTTTGCTTCACCAATTTTGTTCGGCGAGCACCAGCCAAAGTGTGGGCGTAATAGTTGACTGATTGATCCGACACTGGTGACATTCTTAAACAAATATCGCACATTATCAATATCGGCTTTATTTAAACTTATGCAAGTTTTAAGTATGTTGTGAATAGCTAAATAAATATCAAATGTCTGAATACGGAATTAGAACACTTTCACCAACGATTTGGCAAGACATGATTTTCGCTCTTATATTAGGTATTATGGTAGCTTATAATTTCGAACATTCGTTTTCCCAACAGGAAATATTTGAACGTGTCGAGTGTAACGAATTTGACGAGAAAAAAATATCTGATTACAATAGCACACAACTCAAACTCATGGGTTGGATACATGTATAAAATATATGAATAAAAAAATAAAAAAACTTGTAAAAAAATATTTTTTATTAATAATTTTTTTAAAGAAACTTGAATGTTTGCATATACATTAAATACATCGCAAGTTGTTTTATTCATCAGTTCGAGAAAAAAACAAAGACTTTTTATAAAATGCATCGAACTGTTCCTTGAAAGTGTTCAAAGATGCATTCTTGAACATTGATTCACTCAGTGGTAGACATTCGTGTCTGAGTTCGCTGACGACATACATTTTGTTCTTTTCCAAAATGTCCGATACTATACGACAAAGTTCTTAGTTTTTTTTTTTCTGTTGCATTTTTCCAAAGCTGCTTTCATAAATGCATCGCATGGAGATTGCAAAGGTGGAACTAATTTCATGTGTATGATGGACGAGTGGGTGTTGAGTACAGGCTGTGCTACACTGGAACCGTTCAGCCACTTTTGAACAAGAGTATATGAGGTTAGGAGATTGTGTTGTTCGAGGATTTGACCGAACCGCGTTATATTTTCCGGCACATCTTCATATTTCGAATCGAGGATGGATTTTATAATTTCCACATACTGATCACTGACCGATTCATCATTCACCATTTCCGATTCTAGTGGGCCGAGATCGGCGAAATGTATAGCCACTCGCTTCATAGCCACCGAATAATTTAACACACAAGAAGAATCACCGACCGCCTTTTTTGTTTGCGTGATGGTCGTATGGATTCCCGTTTAGCAGCTGAGAAGAATATTGCTGATTCGTTACGAGAATGTCAGAGTCCGTGAATTGTGGTCTGAGTGGTGGAAGTTACAATGATGGAAACGAGGCTCTTTGCTGTTGCTCTTGTTGGTGTTGCATGGCGATAAAAAAAGAATCTTATACGTACTGCGGAAAACCCACATAAATAAAAACTGGCCTGATTCAGTTTACATGTGCGCCGAAAATCGCATTTGGCGAACACACAAAACATGGAGAAATTATCTCAAATACTGAACCATATGGAATTTTTGTAATCTTCCCAAAAAAAAACACAAATCACTTCGCAGAAAGGTGACAAACTTTTAAATGATTTAGAGACTATGCTCTTTCATTTAGGTGAAGAATTTTCAAAAATTATAACGGAGCTGGAATCGACACTGTCTGAAAATCAATACACTATTTACAAATCGTGGGTGTATTTGGTACGAAAATTGGCAATTATCAGATGGGCACTACTATCGAAAAATAGCCTCGAATATTTAATGGTCCAGTTTGAAAATTTATTTCTGGGTTACTTTAGGAATCCCAAGAATGCGAGCGATTTATTTGGAGGAGAATCAAATTCGGAGATTACATCCGAGATGGACCCCGGCTAATCGAACAGCAATTTTCTTTCAAAGATGAACGTGGCTGCGGCCAGTTGAAAGCAGAACTCAAAATTTTAATTTATATGAAGGTCTTTGACCCACGATTCAATTTTATAATGTTTTTCGGTCATCCAGGTACGGGTAAGAGTACACTGGCACACACAATCGCGTCCGAATGGAAAGCCAAACTATACCACCTCAACATCGGGCAGTTATCCTCGCCAACCAGTGATTCGTGATATTTTTGGACGAAATCCATGAGATAGTTTCGCAAAACTTGGCAATTCAACCCCATTTACGAAGTGTGACAATTACCCTACAAACCGGTCTCGAAGAAGGTGTTCGAAAGAAAAATAATATTTTAATTATAGCTGCAACCAATTACAAAAAATCAATAAGACCTACAATCCTCGACCGAATCCATGCCTTTTACGTTATCAACTTGCCCTTGGAGGAAGAATGTCGCGGCACATTAATTGGTCTCTTGCAGTTGTTTAAGAATCACCATCTTAAGGACTGGGATGAAGAATACAAAAGTCGGATGATTGATAGTATTTCTCTACCACAATACCTCACTTTTCGAAACGTCATGGCCATACATGATATGGCGAGATTGGAAAACATTAAAGACGAGCCATTCTCGTTCGCGATCGTCAATTAATATCTACTCGTACAGATACCAAAGGAAAATTACATGAGTCAACATATTTTGTATGAAGAGACGCTAAAAGTACTCGAAAATGCAAACGAATCGACGATGTTGACTATGCATCTCGAAACCATCTACGAACTGCTGGAATAGCATCCTGACAAACGGTCGAATTTTCTTCATGCCAAACTTGGATCATTTCAACAAATAAATTGCTAATACAAGAAAAATGAATTACAAGAAGTAAAGGACAAACAATTTTATTGATTATCAATTGTGTAAATAAAACATTTCTCAATCACATTTTTGTCAAGATCAACTACCGACAGTAACTTCTAATTCGACAGGCTTGCATGCATTTGCAGTAGATACATTTCGGTGATTTTCCATCCGCGCATGGTCGTATATAATTTTTTTTCCCTTGTTAAATACATAACGATAAATGTTTTGCTGCAACGAGAACTTGTTTACTTGTGATACTAATACATTATAGAGGTCCCAGTCATAATCGCTGCGAGATACTTCAAAATTGTTTGGCGAACATTTCCAATCGACCATTACCAAATCCCCTTGCTTGGACTTTAAAAGCATGTCGATGGTTCCACAAAGAGCGAAATCAACATTTCGTACTCTGAGCTCCGACGCACAAGGACTCCAGCCATTGGCTTGTCTAACATCGTGATCGAAATCTAAAAATTATGTAAAGGTATCGTCTATCGTATCGGGTAGTTTTTGCTCGTTCGATTTGTAGTAATTTTAGATGTTTGTACGTAGTCAAACTCACGAATCAATGGCTTCTCGACTGATTTTTTTTTTCATTTTTCCTCGATTGAGGCTAACGGATCGTCATAGGTTCGGAAATCAGCTTATGGCCCGATAGAAAACTTGGGCGAATTCACGATGTAAGAGGCCATTTTCTTCGACTGAAATTTAGGAATGGTGTTTGAACACATGCTGAAGCAGTGATAAAGGTTTTGCGTGGATAATTGCGCACCGAATACTTGTGAGTTTTTTCCTCTAGAGATACCAAATCAAACAAATCTCCCAGTTCTATATGCCCCAACATTGTTATTCTCTTACCAAAGGAAAACAATTAATGCGAAACAAATAGGCACTCTCATCTCTTTATATACCCGTTTGGTTTTTTGTAACAAAAAAAAAATTATTCATTTTTTTATTTTTTTTTTCAGCGCAAGAAAGTGTAAAGAATATCCTTTTCCTAATTCACAAAAGAATGTGGAAAAATATTAAAATGTTTAAAAGTTTCCACAATCTCCATTCGCAACGACCACCAAACATCATTCAATCGTAGCACCAAACAAATTGGTCTTTGAACACTTTCGTAAATTTCGCGCTGTTTGTAAAACCTGAGTAACTTTGATTTTAAATTAAAAGTGTACAACTTGTTGACTTTTATCAAGACTGCATTGTATCTATGGGACGTCTGGTCGACATTTTTCAAATAGAGTAACAATTCCCTCTTGTAATTGTCGAAAAATTGGTCCAATCGGGTCTCATTGTAACTCTGCCTCGTTCCAATAAAATAGTCTAGGGTTTTTCTACGTGTAACATCTTGATACTCGTAATAAATGCAGTCTATAGAATACGGATTATGATTGCTAAACTTGAGTAGATCAGACATACTCTTTATTAATAAGAACTAATTTAAAAAATGGGCCTAATATTTTCGATATATTTCGAAGGAGAGTACGTGAATAGGATAAAATCGAAATACGCTGAACTTCAAAAAACATGCATGGATGTCAAATCGCGACTTGATAAGTTGTGCATTGACATACAGCTTTATTCGAAGCAAGCTGCTATTCGACACATCTCATACAAACGTCAATTATGTCAACATTGTGGATTGCTGAACAAAATTAAAATTGAAATTGATGAGTGTTTACCTTCAGAGATTCGACGAGATTAGTAATGTTTACTTTGGCGATAAACTGCACGAGTTTTTTAAATTCGAGGAAATGTTGAAGAAACAACTTAGGGACGAAGTCGCTGACATAAATACGGGAATATGCAAACTAGTCAACAAGAATTGAGTGTGAGTATCAACAATGTGTTGAAAGTCTGGCATGTTCAATTCGAGATCGGTCAATAAATTTACATTAATGGGAATTAATATCCCTCGATCCATCATGGTGAAGAGCGAAAGTATCGGTTTGCCATTTTGCATTATGTGTGCAAACCACTCGAAATCATCGATTAATCCAAGCAGAGAATCCAACTCAGAGTTCAATTCGAAAGAATAGATGGGGTGCACAAATTTTAGCGGGAAATTATGGTACAAGCGATACGCTTGCGAGATAAGAACCAACTGTTTGTTTAATGTGGAATTATTAATTTTTTTTGACCATGGCAGCCCCGACCGCTCGATATTGATTTGTGCATAAGTTGTAAATAATGTTTTATTTTTCATATTGCGTGGAAAGTGATTTGCAAAATATACGGTTAAATAGTCGGTTAATAAAAGGTCGGTAAGGGAATTTAATGGGCGATCAATTATATGATAAGTTGCCAAAATATTTATGAGTAATTTGAAATGCCGTTCTGTTAAATTGGGTATCTGCGACAAGATTAAGTACACCTCAAACAGCTTGAGTATAGGCTTCCCATTGTCCTCGTTCGTCATTTCCACTTATCTTTCTTTTATCCTTTAGCCACAACCGAAAAAAAATTATTAGGTAGGAGGCAGAACCCAAAATAATAACCCCACTTATAAAAATCAATCCGTAATACAAATACCATAATATGTTTTTCGTATAGTCGAATACATCACTGCCAAAAGCCACAACATTCTCCACATCTTTGCCCAATATGTCGGCGATCGCATCTGTCCATGAGGCATCGACACAACGATATTCCACATTGATGTCGGTCACTGGAGGATCGTCTCGAACACTGTCACAATGAACACACGCAATGTCACCATCCGCCCCCAAATACCAGGTGTTTTTTACCTCGTTGCATAAAACTTTATCGTCACATAAATCCAAGTAACTATGGTTGTAAAACGTCCGACAACTGAGATGATGGACTTTACACGCGTTGAGTTTTCTATTGTCATTTTTGTAGCATATGCATCTGCTTATCGCTATCCTGTACCTATCGATGTAGGCTACCAGACCCTAAACATCGACGGTAGAAAGAAATGTATAACCGATAAGTTTTGTTCTCAGATATAAAAAAAAAATTTTTTTACTTTCGTGAACTTGGGATCGGTCATGATTAGTTTTACAACATTGTTAGAATTAGTGGTTTTATTTAATGCCAGATTCAACGAGTCTAGTTTTATGGAACCGAGCTAAATTTTATGCAGCACATAACCTGGTAAATTTTTTATTTTGTACAATAAAACTTTATGCATTTTGTCGTTGAGACGGATGCTCGTATCCTTTTGATCGAAAGTGGCCTCAAATAGGCCTTTTTTATATTGCTCAAAAATTCGCCAATCGTGGTGCTGCCAATTCGTAATGTTTATTTTTTTACAATCTGCAATTATCTTCAAGCTATACAAGGATTGATTGTTAAAAATATTTTTGAAAACTGAATCATTTGGTAAATTCGGGAGTAGTGAATGTCGAATCATTGCACATTCACTTGCCTTGTCGACATTACAGGCGAATTTAATGATCCTTCAACATTGTTATGTGGTAATACTTATTTTTGTTATAACTTGCAAGTTATAGGTCCTAGAAGTTAGACGACAACTGTAAGATAGACTACCAACATACAATTAAATATAATCAACAACCCAGTGATTGGTTCCACACAAGTTTTCATACTTGCTATAAACCAGAGTATGTTAATGATTAGTATTACTACCAATGTGCATATTTGAGTATAATTTGTCCTCGTTCAAGAGGTACAAACCGGTAGATTGTTCACTCTTATAGACAGGAGGAATTTGATTTTGATGATTTTGTAATACCCGTTTCATATCTACCCTCGAAACATTGTTTTACCCAACACATCGATGAGGACAAAAACTTTGTTGTTTTGCAATTCCTCGACGAATGTGACATAATAACCCTTCAATTTGAAATTATGCACATGAACAGCGAGTGAAAAGGGGGCAAAAGTAAATAGGGTGTGAGAAAAGCGAGACTACGCTAGCTGTCTAATTAATTGGCATAATATTCAGGTCGTTCACTTACAGCAACACCTACAATAAAGGGTCGTTTCTCCACGTGATCAGGCCAGATTTCATTGATGAACTCGGTTACTCTCTTGAATTCACCACGATAGTTGTAAATCTATACGTCGAATAACATTTTGGGAAGATGACGAATGAATGTTTCAATCGAGTCACACATTTTGTTTTCGACAGTGATTCGATACATGTTAAGTAGAGATGTATCGTCAAATACATGATCAAAAGTAATTTGGTTCCCTGTCTCACTATTGGTATATACATAACAAACGATTGTTTCTTCCAAAGTGATGAGCTTCAAATCACAAACATCGAGATCAGTTTCCACTGCTTTGCTCCAACCTACAGGCACAATCTCGCCACAATAAAACATTAATTCGACCCACACACCAAAGTAAATTTTGAGTTGATATGTAATGACACCAGACCCATTTAAACTTCGGATTTGGATGTCCGCCGATTGGGGGATTTGAAAATGATTTTTCAGGCAAGTTTCTTCACTGTGGCTTGTGATGATGGTGACAATTTGTACAAAGTTTTAATCAGTGTAGGTTCGGTATTTTCCACAAACTAATTAAATCTTGCAAGGATTATGGGCTGTTGGATTGGAAATTCAGTTTCATGATTAACCTTTGGAGGGCATTTGGAAATCCATTTGAGAATATATCACAATTGTCTTTGGTGTCACTCTCACATTTTGTACCAAACACTGCAAAGCTTGTGATCGAATAAAGGAAATCTCCCTCTTTATATATAATAATTAAAAAACTACAGCTAATATACCAGCAATGGGAATAAAGGTGCCAGATCTGGCCATAGCAAAAAAATATTTCAAGACTGATGGGTATTGCTATCAAACCAGTTAACATCCAACAGCTAAAATATAATATTATTGGAAAGACAAATAGTATTCCATTGACAATATAATGATGAAGTATCATTGTTTATTTAAATAAATAAAATAGTTCAAAATGGAAACACTAATGAGTTTGTCGATTGTGCAAACTATTTTTTTTCATTGTTGTACAATCCAGTTGGAGTATGTTTTCAGATGGTTGTTGCAACAAATGTCACAAAGCTTATGACTCGAATAAAGGAACTAACCCATTTTATATATAAGAATTTAAAAAATACAAAAATAATAATCAAAAAATAAAAAATTACTACAAAAACAGAGTCCAAACCTTCAGATGAGTAGGATAGTCATGACATCACACAGTATTGGTTCCAAGTCAATATAAAGTTTATGACATTACATCATACTAAATTACATTACTATTCACTTTACAGTTACAAGACAAACTTTGAATATTAATTAGTTTTATAGAAACATATTAATGTTTGTTCAGTTTTGTATGATTTTGTGAGAATGCTCCATGATTGGCATTTCTCCCTCCCCCCAACATTTACTACCAACAACCAATCACATTGCAGAATTTAATTTCCCCTCCCTTCTCCTCCTTTCAGTTTGCCTATATGGGAGAGAAATACAGTAAAAAAACTTCAGTCTACGGTGAGAACTGGACAGAGCAACATCAACTATCTCCTCCTCTCCAGAACAGAAGAGAAATAAGGTAAGTACAAAAAGGTGAGTTAATTAATATATACACTATATAGTATACATACATATTTATAGTTATTAACTTACCTTTTTGTTCTTACTTTATTTCTCTTCTATTCTGGAGAGAAGGAAGTTCTATGTTGCTCTGTCCAGCTCTTGCCATCGACTGAAGTATTTTTTCCAGATCTCTTTGCCATATAGGCCAACTGAAATGAGGGAAAGTGAGGGGAAATGAAATGCTCCAAAGTGATTGGTTGTTGAAGATAGGAGTAAGGGAAATCAACAATCTATTAGAGTAGAGTATGATTATTTTTTTAAAGTGGGTAGTTTGTGATGTTAAGGAGGGGGTGGGGTTTTATTGCAAGTTTACATGCAATGAATAAGATGTATTTTTCAGTGATTTTTTTGATCAAACACTGCAATTTATTTTAAGTAAAAAATTACACTTTTTGGTGATTGTAGTTTTCATTTTAGTAATAATTAAATGTACTTGCAACTTGAAAGTGCTTTACCTTCAGTCTTGGCAGAGATCAAATGACATCTTTCAAATTTCAGATTACTGGTTTTCGATACATTGAAATTTGAAAATAAAAATGACGAATGTACAAGTGATAATTTGATCAAATTTGAAAACATCGAAGATGACGATCGCAAACTATCATCCACCACCAAAGGGTTTCTATCTGATTTGGTCAAATATGAATTGCTATGGCATTATTTTGCGTATCCGAAACACAAACCAAGAGAGACATTGATGCCGCCATATATAGCGATCGATACCCGAGGTTGGTTCGCGACTTATAGATCGAATATCGCACCCATTGAAAATACATTGCTTTATTCGCAAAAAATAAAAAAATTGAAAACTTTGTTTATCATATGCTTTTCTCGCTATCATGTTACTTCAGTAAATGCCATCTTTATTTTCTAATCATAAAATGTTCTTTTTCCAACATTCACTTGTCGGAAGTCGAACAATCGGTGATGGCAAAGGGATATATTCGTGATATATTTCCTTACGAAGGTCTTTCGTTAATGTAAAAATAGGCGATGAACCACAAGAAAATGGAACTTTTGTAATGTCGGTAACACCGATGCATATATCATTGTGTTTGGGCAGAACCCTTCAAAACACAATTTAGAATATTTGTTTACTCCATCATTTTTAATTCGAGCCAAATGCCAAAAAAAAACAACGATGGAGAATGTGGGGTTGGTGGTGACAAAAATACTCTGTGTTAATAATAAAACTTTATTAGATCCAAAAGTGGGTTTCATGTTTGCAAATGTGAATTTATGGTTTTACTATCACAATGATATAAAAAATTATGTGTAAAATGCTCTCGAACATACCATTAGCTCGCCCATTAAGTTGTTGAAAAATCATTGTGATGTGAAACAATTTTTGAATAAAATAATAAATATCAAAGTGGTAAAATTACATGTTATATTATGCACAAAACTACACAATCTGATAGTTGCAGTTGCAGTTTCCGAATAAAAATAGGTATGTTAATTGGCCAAGACTTAAAATCAGAAGACAAATACAAACTGTTGATTGTTTTGTATGATAATTACGCATCCTGATTGAATCATCTAATTTCAGCACTAGTTCATCTGTGAATATAGTAGGTAAAGCACTACAAACTTTTTAAACTATTTTTATTATAATCATATTTTTTACATATGATTCACAAAGAAATATAAAAAATCCGAGAGTAAGTGCACATCATGAAGGGATGAATGTTTTAATCTTGATTACATGTGGGTTTTTTTCAAATATTGTCCTGGTAATAGTTCTTGGAGTAGCTACGGATTTATAAGAATTTACAATTTCTTCCTTTTCTTCTTCTGGTGTAAATTGGACATCCTTTTTCGAAATGGATAATACCAATTTATGTTGCGAGTAAAAACAAGGAGTTTGATGGTGTTGCAATTTTTTGCACAGTAGATTCGATATCCAAGGTGCAATTTCCACACAGTTCTTTCAACTCGTTTCCACTACCATCTTCGAAGACGTAGAACCGAAGGACATTAACATCTTAATCCAAATATCCATCTACTTTGTCGTGAACACAGTTATTTCTCGGTATACCCTTCATCAGTATGCAAATCATCAAGTGAGCATCGCCGTAACCTTCATCGGCCGTAAATTAAAAAGTAAATTAGGGCAACTGGCTATGGTTCCTGTGGTAAGTTCGAATGTATGCAGACTGGGATTTGTAGGCATACACCGCCTCAGAACCCACTAAGAAAGCGCTGTTGAAACCCATCATTGTCGGCACCGAATGATACACCAAACAGTCGGTATAGATACAAAAAATATTTTTTATTTTACTTTTGAAAAAAGAACGAAAAATTACTAGTTAAAAGATTTCTTTTATTTTACTCTTGAAAAAAAATTCAAATAAAAAAACTTTCTCTCTATAAATACAACACCACCCTTTTAAAATATATCTGTTCTTCTGCGATCATGCATGGGGAATTCTTCTTTTGCCATTACTTGAATCAGTTCAACGACTGTGTAGAATACTTGGCTTGTAAACATAATGTGACTCTTCAGCCTTGTCTCAAAACCACAATTCTCAAATGCGATCTGATTGGCATCTTTGGTATTCTATCATGTTCTCATTTCATTCACGTTTATTTGGACTTGTGCCATTATCACAACTCGAACTATACGAGTTTTATAACCATGGATGATTGTCATATCTGCAATATATTCCCTGTGATGCTGGAATCTGATTTGGATTTGAGGTCACTCCATCATTATCACAGTTATTGAGATGGCATCAAAATAGCATCATCACCTTCATCATCTTCATCACTGCCATTGTTGTGTGAATGTGTGATGGAATACTGTATGGGTAAGATTCTGGAAAGAGGAGATTAAACATGGAAGATTATTCGACGACAAATTTCCAAATTCACAGTTATTTCGTAGAAAACGATCGTGTGTGTTGGGTTCTCTATATATTGACTAATAATCGCGAGTTACCACACATTCGAGTGAGCTGAACATGAAGTCATCAGTTTTGCATCAACAAATACAATTACACCCAAAATAAATAAAGGACATTGTTTCAAACTGATTTTGCCTGTAGGTAAATAACCTATGAGTTTGTTCACCTTGATCCCGAAGGCGAAATACTTCAAAAATGATCTTGATTTGTGTATGTTACACTCTTTTGAAATAGATGATAAATACATTGTCTACTATCATAAACTTTTCGGGTATGTATTAAAACGATTTGTCGGCCATATCCGGCTCATTGATAGTTTTTTCCAATAAGCTAATTTTCTCCCCATCGATGTTGTTGATTCGGCTGGTCTTGTATACATTCGACAATAATGAAGAACAGGCGAAAAAGATTATTGCATTTGGCAATTGGTGCAAGCTCGTTTCCATTTTGAATATGTACAAAATGAAAAAAAGAAAAAAATATTTCAAACTTGATCCATAAACCATTAACTCCTCAGATACGCGATAGAGATTTCTTTGGGCTTGTCGTTAGACCTGTACCGAAGTACATTGACACATCCATGATACCCACAGATTATTTGGGATTATTGTGTCTTTTCGAAAATAATGTCGCCATCGATTCGTCCAATACTCCCTGGTCTCGGATGTAAACCTGGCCATGATCACCGATTCATGTAGGATTGACAAACTGAATGCTAAAAGGTAATGGTTGCTGCTGGATGATCGCAATATTGAAGTTATTGGAAACAATACTTTTACTGGTCACTTGTGCACGTTCAACCCGATATTTCCCTTGAATTACAAGATGAATCATAAAATGAAATCGAATAAACTACACTCAAAGATTCGACACTTGTTTGGTTTCATTGAGGTGCTTGTGTTTCAAAGTACATTCAACTTGAATCATTTCCAAGGTATGCCATACAAGACATTTGTGGATGGGGTGAAGGGAAGAATCTGCACTATATCTGAGTTAAAATTAACCATCGACTGCGATTCGGAGCGTGTTTTGACTCTGGATAATTGTTTCGGACCACACATCACACAGCAAATATGATCCATGTTCCAATATGGGAAAATGGCCAAGCTGTTCATGGCGATAAACTACTTGAAGACGAAACTATACACAAAGCCCCTTGTTCGTTTTTTCGAACTTGGTATATAAAACGTGGGTATTTGCTTGGACATTGCGGAATGGAACTCACAGGACGGCGAAGGCGAACATTTAGAGGCAGAGAGTGATGATGCGAGGTTCCTGAAATTAGGAACGGTCTTCACCAGTCATCCGTAACTCACTGAAGATGGGTATGCGACCAATGCCAATAAAGACATTCCGACCATGCACTGTCGTCGTTTCCGGATGATTTCCAACCACAATTCCGAAACCAGAATTCGCATTCGCTTGAGTAAGGACTTGGTGCGCGTATTTCTACCATTTAATAAATCCCAGACTGTCTTTGTCCAAATGCACGTTTACTGTGGCATGGTTCATTCAACCAAGCAACTGGAATATTTCAATACCCCACACTTTAATATAAGCATGTCGACAAACATGTACAGAGTATCATTGGTGGTTGATAATAACGACATTCTATCTCCATGTACGAAAATCTAACAAGTAAAGACGAATGTGTATTTCGTGCATAATAAACGGCTCATTTTCGAGGTTTTTGTAGAGTCCCGGCATCAATTCTACAATGGTTTAAAATTGAGCAATACATCATTGCAAAAGAGAGCTGCCATGCCCATGCCGATGAAAGATGATTATATGGATTGCATGGCATCGATCTACTCGGTTATCAGTCGATGCAGATTTAAAAAATGAGTATTAATAGAGAAAAAATCCCAACAAATATATTTTGAGGTAAATCATCGACAGCAGTGTTGAAAAACATCGCATCTGATTGTAAGAGCATCGGTTTTATGAAATTCGACAATTTTTCGATAAACAACTTGCAGATGAACGGGTGTAATGCTACCATTTACAATATTCTCCAGCGAGCCTATTCGTCAACAAAACGGTACAAGTGTTTGCCGACAGCAAACAAGCAACAACTTCAACTGTTTCTGGTGTTGAAAAATTACATGGAATTTTCCACTACAAAAGATGTTTCTGGTAATGTCAAGTTTGATTTATACGATAAAGATTTGACTTGTTCCAACATGAAAAAATTGGACGAGTTCATCTCATTTTCAAAATTGTAATAATTTTTTAAAAATATAATGTGATTTTTTTAATTTCATTTTTTACGAAATTACAAAATGTTGGGATGTATTTGGAACATTGGTTGATTTTTCTTTTCACGATTGGTATTTTTAGCCCCTCCAACCCCACGTAGTTCAAACGAAAAACATCAATGTTTTGATAGAGTGGTTTGGAATTGATGATGGCCTGGATGTCTTTTGGATACCAACTGTCCAACTTGACATTTTCCATGTTACCCGAATCGTGCCTGAGTGCAAATCCCGCACCGTATCTTAGGATTGTTAAAATGTGAAATATTGGTAACTGTGCCAAAGGAACCACATATTTTATCATTTTTTTGCCATCCTCCATAACGACTTCTATGTTTGGCAAAAAGGTCGTTATATCATAGATGCATTTATTTTGTTTGACCATGTCCATATATAGATATTACTGGCCGAAAAACATATTCACTTTGGCCATTCTCGATACACGCGAGATCCAAAACAGAAGCCCACGTTAGTCTGTGATCAATCACGTGTTTTGTAAAAAGTTTGACTTTATCTGTACTAGCGATGTTTTCGGGATATGTAGAGTACTAGAATAAAGTGGCCAATTACGAGGAATCGATAAATTTGAGTTGTTGTTGGAGAATAGATTCATGAATGTTTTAACCAAGGTTTACAATGGTTGTCCGACAACGATGTGATACAAGGGACATTGGCCAACCGAAATTCTCGTCTTTGAGATGGGGCTTAATATCACTTTGTTTTATTTTCGAAATAAGTTATAATCGATGTTGCAGGAATCTGACTTGTGAGTCTCGCACAATCTATCAATCAACAACTGTTAGCTAGCGGGTGTGTTTGCCCTGCATCGTTCGTTATTCAAGAAACAAATAGGCGTCAATTCCATGTCGATGGAACTGTTACAACCATTACTGAGGTTAAATTTTTGATAAATGTAAATGAGTGGATAATAACGATTAATTTCATTTGATTGATTGAGATTAATGGTATTATTTGATGAATGCTTACTGATATTCAAAACTGTATTCGAACTGGCCTGAGCTTGAAGTTGACTCTGTGATTGCACTTTTGTTATTTACTTATATATATATATATATATATATATATATATATATATATATATATATATATATACATAAAATATTCATATTCACCGGACAAACAAACTTGGAATTTTCAAATGCTTTGAGAAATGTTTTTGAAAGACAAAAAATATTAACGTATAACAAATGATTGCTGCGACTGCCGCAAATATTTGCCCATGTATATGTAGAAATTCGTCAATATGTAGAGTTACAAAAGGCAATCTTGGATTTTTTTTATTATTGTTATCAGTTTCGTCTTAAAGGTGGAAAACGATTCTGCGATGCATCTCGATTTTAATTTGCATTATCCATGGGGAAAAACATGCACGATTCGAGATGTCCCTTAAATATTCAAGAGTGGTTATTCAGATGTAATCGCGTGCCAAGGGGCATGTTTTCCAACCAAAGATACCAAATCGAAATATCATGGATAAAATAAATATTGCAGCGACCACTGCAATGTGTGTATGTTGGTTTATCAAGAAGCTTATCTGTTAGGAATAGATAACTATAGGCACGTAAAAGAAGGCACGATTATTCCTCACATAAACACAATAGGAATTGGTTTCGATGTCGATTCTTCACTGTGTATGTCAGAGATAGGAGATGACACAATACACTTTCGTCTAAACTCGTATTATTGCGATAATTTTATCATGTCTCTGGCGGATGTCGAATGCACAGACCATTAAGAAATTAAAATTATAAGCTTTCTCGCCGGAAATTAGTTGTGCAAGATAATCAAATACAGTTTCGTGGAATTAGCTCATGGAATCGATCAGTAAGATGTAAAGAACCTGCAAGTACCACCAATGGGACAAATGCCCGATTACGTCGCGGAATGGAATAACTTCGTCAATCATGAGGCATTCTGCACAAATCCAGACATTAAACTCAGTGACATGGCCATCACAGAAAAAAACACCCAGACATTTATTTCGGACAACAGATTATGGGGGAGTGGGTAGGCTTGTGGAACCTTTGATACTGACTCGAGATGTCGAATCCATAGTTTCCGATTAAGATACTCGGGTTCGAATTGGTCTGCAAGCCGATTCGATGCCATACCACTTAAAATATACTGATAATGGTAAACGTCAAATCGACGAATATCAAATTTTTTGTTTAATAGGTGGTTTTCTGACCAAATATCCCGATGATTTATCCAATACAGAAGATATTTTCGACATAATTGCCGATATTATAATCTCTTGCATCCAAGGATTGGGTAGTAACGAGTTTTTACTCCAATTATTCGTTGAGGTTGGTCTGAATATTGTTCTCAAGACCCTAGTCAAACACATCTAGCCCACAGTGATCGAAATGGGTGCAAAGATGTTGAATCGTCGGTTGGGAATTTATTTATTCAGAGCCTTGACAGTAGAATTTGTTACAAGAGCTGTGATATAGATTGCTTTGAAAAATGTTGGGATTCGCAGTTAGAGCATTTGCTGCAATTTCTCTTTCTTGGGTGCCCATATTTGATGTATTAATCATGACTGCAGTCGCTAATGTGTTTTTGACCATAATCGATCCATTCAACTTGCAAAACCTACAAGGTCACGATTATGTAGATGATATATCAAAGCTGGAATTGGAATTAAAACAAAAGATTTGGGGTTTTCGAACGATGGGATTTACACCGATCATGTCCATGATGATGTGGAAGAACATGCACGAAGGAATTGTTGATTTAGCGAATCATGTTTCCATCCAACCATCCTCTATCGGTAATGATGCTGACACAAGTAAATTAGCAGTCATTTAAAAAAATATTACCATATTTAACCCACCTATTACATGTATTCGTCCTACTAAAGTAGTAAAAGATGACGATTTTAAAACATTATTGCTATTTCGTTTACAATACCTACTGGCCCTCAACGTCAACTCGAATGGATCTCGTATAGATTGGAATAATATGAGCAGCAATGATAATGAAACTATCTTGTCAAATCAAATGAAAACGTTTAGTACACAGAATCCAGATCAAGTTTTGGACTTTACATTGTACACATCTAAAATGAACTCTCGAATAAACATGATCGATAGAGGATTGTATTTTCTTGGGGTTTCGATACTAATCTCGGGAATAACTACAATTTTCACCAATTAAATAATACATTCATTTATCGTATCAGTTTTTATTATGTAGTGGCGACTTTTATACAAATATCAACCTTTTATCAAAATTTATAATAGCTAAATTGAGAGACTTTCTTTATTGGCCGTTGATCTTTGTCCCGCGCGGATAAAGGTAACAAGTCATAGAGTTCATCAGGTGAGTACTATGTGTGATGTAATGGTCGATCCTTGGGTAATTTTAAAATCTCACAAACTGTGTTTACACATTCCTTTTTAGATTTTTTCATACCTATCTTGATGAGGGTAAAGAAATATCTATCTTCTTTGCACATTAAGAAATTTTTCGTCAGTCTATCGATGAAAAGAGTATCTGATTCATCGTCATCCTTATTCCCGACTTTGATATAAGTCATTTCGGTAGACTCTCCGATAATGTTGACATTTATTTTCATAGCCATCTGGAGTGCTTTGATGTGTTTCTTTACTTACACCAACTACAAGTTTGCTACAGAATTCTGAATACCACACTAGATATACCGAGAGAGAGAGAGAGAGAGAGAGAGAGAGAGAGAGAGAGAGAGAGAGAGAGAGAGATAGAGAGAGAGAGAGGAAAGTAGAAAAAAAATAAAATGATTCTTTTTTTATTGTTTTTTTTTCAATAATGACTTACATAAATGAATGCAATAAGTGCTAAAAATATCAATGTGTTGTAATTATTATAATTGTCATTATCTGCATTATTTGCATAAATACAATAGTCATGAGGGTCGGTGTAATCAAATATTTAAAAAAAATTTGCCAATCGAAGGTGTTGTTTTGTAAATTTTCGTTTCCCAATTGCAGCTTCTCTTTACGTTCATCTGTTGAGTTTAAAGTAGCAGTAGTAGTTTTAGTTTTCGAAACATTTGCATTTTCAATCAAATAGTTGAAAAAAAAAAAAGTATAACTTTTTTCAGCAGCTGCTAATATCTCGGCCGCCGCCATGTCTTACTGTTTTGAGTGCCTTCGAGAACAACACAACTTACCACCTCATCAAAAAGGTCAAAATACAGCTTTCTTTAACCCGAAAATTGTTTTTTTTTTTTTTTGTAAATGAAAGGTGTTATTTGTAATACGTAAAATATCTAAAAATTTGTCGTTTTCATACACCTATAATTTTATATTTTTTTCCTCGCAGATTGAGGAATAAAAATTCTGTAGTAAAATTTATTTTCATTATCTATGTACTCTATACGGGGTGCTAAAACACCCTTTTTACCAGAATGTACCAAATAGATAGAAGGGTATGTTTTTTCCTTTCTTTTTTTAGTTTTTCTATTTGAGTTTCCTCTTCTATTATTCGTATTGGATTTGTTTTTTTTCAAATTAAAATATACTTTCGGGCGAATACTTTTATTGTTGTATTTATATTTAGAAAAACACACACTGTAGAATTGTTATATTTTGTACAAATATTTATCCAAAGAATTCGTAAAGGTGTTTAATATTCCTCAGACTCTCAATGTATAGCCACAATGGATGGTCTATCATCTATGATATTAAAATTGGGAAAGGGATTGAAGAAATTGTAACAAACACACACCTGACTCGTTTTCGCCGCCCTGATCCTTATCAACTCTTGGTTGGATGGGTCGAAATTACTAGTTGCATATGAATTCGATGGATATTTTATTATATATTGTATGGTTAAAATAGTATGTTCTTTTAAACATGCGAGCTTATCTGTACCGCAAAATCTTATATGCTAATTAGAATGTGTTTAATTTATATTTCTTTAGATCGGTAATGCTGGAAATTACAACCTTGTTATAGAAAGCAGTAGGATAACTTTTCATAAATCGCAATATGGTATTGAAGGAAGCTATCGAAATGTCACATATAAAGTAAATCATAATCGTTAGTATCTCATTGTCCAAATCAGTATTCAGCTGTAAATTAAACTGGTTCGAAATTTGTTGATCACCACAATATATGTATGCCACAACCTTACGGTTATTGTTATGGGTATTTGAGGTATTAAACTTGAACAACTCGTAATTCTCTTTGATAAATTGTAGATTATCTACATACGATTCAGCAATAAATTACAAATTTTTGGTAGCTAAAACCAACTTGCCTTATTCGGACGTGCTAGAGTTTTTGTGGAATGAAATTTTTGTTTTTGCACAATCCTCGAATTGCAAACAATCGTTTAGAACTTCAGGGGAAGCATTTGAAATTATGACGAGGTTCTTATTAACATTTTCAACGACTTGGAAACAATTACTTTTGTTAAATAATTTGGCTATATCTTTTTTGAAAACTATACCGCTATCTCCCGTGAATGAATCGACAATCTTCACTACTAGTGTGTGTTTTCCATCGGGCATGACTTCCAAGTACTTGCTCAAATAATACAAATCAGATAAAATTGCCTTGAATAGTACTATTCGATGGAAATATTGCTCGTGATTGTCACACGTGTTGTCAATGGTTATTTCTCCCGGATCTTTATCCTCATAAATGGCAGAAATCTCTGGAATACCAACAAAGGATGAGAGGTTTACAACATAATGTCGACCATCAATCGCACTATACATATATTCGTCATTTAATGGAAATTATAAATTCACCGAAGGTTTATATAGAGAGGCCATGACCATAAAATCATCATTGTTGCTGGCATTCACATATTTTTTAGGGTTTTCACTGATAACAAATCGTAGTGTTTTATTCGACGTGATCGTTTGGACAATCGCTTCGTTTTGGTTTCTGTCGTAGAGCAGGGATGTGTTTAGATATCCTATACAAATGTATTTATACATGGAACTATTGGATGTGGAACGCATTTTATACAAAACACCAGTAAGTTGTGTATTTAGTTGATTTTCCTGAATATTATCGTTTAGTCTAGCCATCACAACAAAACTCGGTGTGTGTTTTGTCCATTGGCTTTTAAACGTAGCCAAATTGGTCACCAAAACGCGAACAAATTGTTCGGAAACATTACGAAAAAAGATGAAAATTGGAGAACGCGAAAATGTCGCAAAGTAATTGATAACTCATTATTCGAGTTTAACGAATTCCGCATTGCATTGATAGCTATTACACGAACGTTCCTACGATCCAGCAACCTTAATACATGGTTGTTTACTATGTGCCAATTCAAATCTACTGGTGAATAAACAGTTTCCCCCGAGGATTGAAACACTCCCTCTTGACTGTTTTGCTCGTAGTTATTTGGTTCGAATGAAAAGTTAACATTAGACATACTTACATCCAAAACCAAAATTTTTTCCTTGTTTAAAATTAATTTTGTAAAACCAATCACGAATGTATTAGTGGCAGGAGCAGGGGTAGAAGAGGAGGACGAGGTTGACGGGTAGGAAAACTGGAAACTTTGATCGTCGTTTAGTCGCTTAGTAACAAACATATTTTTGGATGGCATATCATAAAATAATGTGTTTTTAAAGAGCAAACATTTTGTGCTGATATTGCGCATTTTAAATGTACTTCTTGATCCTTGGATTGTCCATCAGAGATACTGAATTGTTTCGACTTGAAACAAAAAGTTAATGTTGTACTTGTTCATCAATTCCATCGTTTCTCCTATTAAAAGCTCTGAAGCGGATCGAATGAGTGCAAAATACTGGTATTTATTAGTATTCAAATTAGTATATTCAATTTCGTCATTCACCATGATAGTTTTTGTATTTGATATTCGATTGTAATTTTGGAATTTCAGAGAAGGATCTATAGTATAACTACGAGAGGGATATATGTACGAATTGTTGCCGGATGGAACATAAACAATTACGTGTTCTTCTTTTAACTTATCAAGAACGGGAATCTGAGACGCTCTGAGTGCTAACGATGTAGACTTATCTATCACTACCTTGACCAAATCGTTATTCGGTGTCACCACTACATTATTATTTAAGTTATTCGGCATTACGAAAACGAAATTATTTCGTAGCTCGAAATACTCGACGGGAAGGTTTATCAAATTAGTATCGGATTTATAAAACTGAGACGTGCATTTGAAAAACAAGTGCTTGTTTGATAGGTGTTCTAAATTATTAATGATTTGTGCAGCCAACCAGTCATTGTCTTTATCAAGAACGGAAATTGACAATTTTCCCAATTCAGTATTGGGTTGTAAACGAATCTCTTTATCCGTGCACTCAAACATTTCCGCCGCGATCGCTTCGTAAGTAAATTTTATGATATTTAGTGTTCGAATTTTACCCTTGATGCACAACTTGACTGCCGCCATAGATTGAGCATCACACCCATAAGTAACATCACTATCGATTTGGCTGATGGTGGACAACAATAATTGTAAAGTGACCGCGTTTCTAAATTTAATAATTAAATTATTAACGTCCGTGTAGTTCATCACGAAAACTATATATCCTTCAAAATCGTGTTTTACACATTTACCCGATTTAGAGCCACCATCCTGCATCAACCTGGTTAAATATACAGTCTCACGAGGTTGTAAGTTTTTCGCGAGTATCACGAATCTAGTTTTACTACTATCGAGTACTTTGTCAAAACTATTAATTATTTTTGCAAGGTCTTTAAACGAATTCGATTCTGCAACCATTATGTAATTATTGTATCTATCCAATATAGTGGAATTATTCAGTCTCAAAAGATGTTGAGAAACTTTAAGTGACTTGAATCCAGGTAGATTTAGAAATATTTGTCTATTATCTGATTCGATTTCCACCAAGTCGATAATATTCTCAAAAGAGACAGCATACAAATTATATAAAAAATTAAATGGTTCAGCACAATTTTGGTTTAATGCACAAATAATGTGGAGTGGGTCGTTTGCCAATAGACCAATGTGCGAACGTTTAAAAGTCGCATAATTTGTTTTCAAATTACGTAAACATTGTGATATAATTAGAAATTTTTGTTTAATACATTTGATCGCATATCCCTTTTTCCCCTCCTCTTCTTGATATATATTGTCGAAGTTTTCCCTCAAAGTTTAGAAAAAAAGTATAGTCATTCAATTATGGGAAATATTGTAGACTGTAAATAAAGTTTTAATAATCGGTTAATTTTATCGTGTAAGTAAGAAAAAAATGTTTAGAATATTCATTTGTTAGACCTTCTGAAATTCTAAAAGGCCCCTTATTTAAATAAGCACCACCTAAATTTTTATTGTTTTGAAAACTCTGCGAACTTCCCATATTATAATTTAGAGTCTTATATTCAAAAAATTGATTACATTTTTTTTTTGCTACACATAACATTTTTATTTACACTATATCGAACTAAATTTTTTTTTTTTTTGGAATTTTTATGGACAAAAAAATGTATTATAAACGTTTCAGTTTGTAAGTAACTTTGTTTATTATACCGGCAACATCCATGGTGAAAAGTTTAAAATATCACAATTGTTCCTTTATTTTTTTGACTGTTCCTCGAAAATCTCCTCAGCAAACATTCAAAGCCCATTTCACGGATCAATACCTTTGGAAAAATCGTCAAGTATAAATTACGAGTGAAGCATGACCTTCCGGCTAAACGCGACTGGAGTTTATGTTTTATATATGTGTTGAGTAATAATGAAATGTGTTTATGGGCGCAACATATTCCACGCGAAAATCTCGAGGACAAGTTAATTACACTTATATATTCATCGAATTCCGAACCGAAAGCTCTGGAAACAACAACAAATTTTATGTTGGCAAAGTTAGCTCTTTAAATGGAAGAACCTGTTAAAACAACTTTATTTACAAGGCTCGATGAGAATGATGGTGAGTTGGCTACACTTAAATACATAACGTTAAATGGTTCTGCCGGCAGTGGGAAATCTACATTATTGAATATTTTTCTCGAAGAAAAAATGCAGAGTTTTTTAACACGAACCCGCGACACATTATATTGCGAAATATTTGTCGACAGATGAAACTAGCAAATGGTTTGATGTTATCAAGTCTTCTAATTCGGTTGACTAAACTAAGTTACTACGAACATTTGAAATTCATGCAGCTCTTGCCACTGATTGATCTTGACAATATATCTACAGTGGTACAAGAATTGAGCAAGTTTTGCGATCTCGGATACAACACGGCTTCGTTTTTTGTGGAATGCAACAACGACTATTCAATTTCCTTCGATGCACCCATTGTTTTGTTTGTTGACGAATACAGTACGATCAGTGCATGTCTAGCAAAGTTTATAGTTGAATTATTCCAAATAGTGAAGCACACTTTTAGTAAACTATTAATTGTATTTAGTGGCGATCAGTATCAGCTACAGCCGTTTATGACAAACAAACCCAATGACATATTGCTTATTCGCGAACTTTACGGTGATCATTTTTTCCTAACCACACAGTTTAGGAACATGAATTCGACATACCAGGAATTTCTTAGAACTTTAAATACCGCTCCGAATTGTAAGAAACTGCTTACACGTCATTTCGGCGTACAGAGTCGTAACATGAGTTGTTTCACTCTGGATTTTGAGTATCCGGTAGAGTTGTTGGCAACTGTGATTGAGAAGAAAATCAAAACGGCTTCACATTTGGTACTCAACGCAAAAGAGATTATGAACTGGGCGCAGGAAAACGTGGGGTAAATTTTCCCTGGGTTTCTTTTCATTGCCTTTACAAACATCGAAGCACACTATTTCAATTTAAGTGTGTCGATTGCTGTTATGGCTCAAATTAAAAAAATTTCTAAAGGAATGTAGCTGCGTAGCTGCCGGCTTGACGTGACAGATTGACAACAGAGTATTTTCAAGAATCGTCCCCAGTTCACGCCGATTTTCTTTCAAATGATCAAAAAAACATTGATAATGGAGAAGAATGAAAATCTCAAACCTGCCTATGTGCCGCTAATCGTTGGTGTTCCCTAGAGCAGTTTAATTCATGGTCATGGAGTATGCATCGGTGAAGTTTTATATTATTTGGGACATGATGGAGACGAGATACTCATGCGTGACGAGGGAAAAAAACAACCTCTTTCTGATACCAAACACGCATGTGAAGCTACTAAAAACACTAAACTCTTCTTATATGGTTTTCTGCTTCAAACGCTGTATGGAAATACATTTCAGAGCGGTATAGGATTAACAATTGATAATGACATTTATGCCAATTTGATGGATGTACGCTAGAAGAAATTTATGTAGTCTCATCCAGAACAACAAACAAGAATAAATTGAAATTTATTTAAGTGTAAATACTTTTTCGTAACTATTGTAAATACACCAATGAATAAAAAATATATATTTTTCCCTACATGTTGTGATTTTCTGTCTTTATTCTTTTTTATCATACTTTTCCCAACCTTATGATAAACATTTTTTACATGTTGTATTTGTATATAAGACAATGAATAAAAAAACTTTAAATATACGTGTTTACGATTATAGGATCTATTTTATTAATTGGAATTTTAGGGTTTGTTTTATGTAAATTTAAAATTAAAATCAAAGGCTCGGTAAATACACAATAATCATGCGAGTGCATTATTCGGAGGTGCTACTAATTCAGGAGCTGCAGCTACCAGTAATTAAGTAAATTAATATTACACTATGAAAACAACAATAATAGCTTGTAATTTTATCTTTGCGATTAGAGAGTTGCTGAAGTTAAAAGCGCGGAGAAAATTTAATAAAAACATGACGCATACTGAATTTATGGAATCGGTTGAATTTATAAAACTAAATCCGCCGCTGTACTACGATTTTTTTACATCTGACAGTCATCATAAGTAATAAATATTTTTACGATTCCGTATTGAGGTTAAAAGGCGTAAATATATATTCGTTAATGAGTGAACGTCATAAACTCGCTTCTGAAATAAAATTTAAAATTTCGCAATTAACCCAGTGTTTAAATTTTCTATATCTTAACAAAATTGTTTGGGCTCGCACGTCACTCGTGAAAATGATAAAACATTTTTGAGAGACGAACAACAGACAGAAAATGAAAATGTTAACCAATTGACAAAATTACTATACAAAGATAATTCCCTAACATATCAAATTGAAGAGTTTAGGAATAAAGTTGGTTATGTATGACAGAATTTAGAAAATATATTTAATCGAGTGAAAAAAAAAAATTCTTTCCGAATTACAGCGAAGACGTATTGGCTGATGTAGAGACATTAAGGGAGGGTGTTCCAAAGACAAACGATCCCAAAAAATACGAAAACCTATGGCACCTCTTATCGATAACTGAGTTATTCTCTAATCTTAGAAATAATGTCTGTATTCCTCACTTACCTATCGGTAAAATATGATGAAAACGCCATATAAACACCGGTGCTGCAATTATTTTATGGTTTGCCCACAATCATTTGCGATTCGAACTCGTTCGTCATGACACCCCATGGACAGATACAACCGACAATCGCTCTATGTGATTTTCAGTTTTCTACTATTGTTTGCCAATATATGGATAAGAACTACGAGTAAAGGAAATAAACAACTCTACGTGGAATTGGGTCTACTCATAGTTAGTTTAATTATTGTACTTCCACTCGGTAAATACATTTGGAACAAACACCACAATTTTGACATTTCTATAATATAATTGGACGAGAATGGTGGTGGGGTGGAAAGAAAAAACTACATCTCCACCACGACCGCAGCTCTGGAAAATGAATTTACTACCGAAACCAATGATTTTACAAATACCAACTAATCTAGTTTAACCGACGAAAAATTATCATCTATACGGTCATCAATCATCAAGCCGGGAGAGGAGAATATGATTAGTTTTAAAACGGCAACGAGATGCACTATGAATATTCCCAGAGGTGTATTTACTTGGTTAATATTTAAGAATTTTAATCGGTTAAATTCCGGAGCATTTAATACAATTTCCGACCTTTTGGATGAGCATTCTCTAACTATATTCACGGTTCGTCTAAACGATAATGAAGCTGACCATGTCAAGGGATCGTTGGATATCAATGAAATAAATTACAAAACTTTACTCGACCAACCACTAAGTTACAAACAATTATACATTGAATGGACTTTTGAAAATGGAATCGAATTAGTTTATGGGTCCGATAACAAACGAATCGTGATTGTCTCTCCCGAGACATCCAGAAACCTCAAAGTGTTTCCAATCAGTTTCGTCACTAATGCCAAAACAGTTCTGAAATTTGAAAAGTAATAAGCGAATGTTAAAATTAAATATGTTTCATCAGTGGTCGCTGCACTTTTTGGTAACTTTGATAAACAAAAACTAACTCCGATTACCCGACTGCTGAGGTCGAGAGCGCAAGTCAAACTGCTCTCTCTCATGAGTCCATCTGACATTTATGTGAAAATGTTTTGAAAGTTAAAAGTATAAAAATGTTTGCAATGAAACTTGCATAATGACTGCAGGAACAAAAACAGTGGCGTTACATTTTAACATTTTGCATAAATCTAAGCTTAATTTTTCTTTACACTATGCTCATTTAATTGACAAGATCATGCTAATATATCAGTCATTTTTCTGCATCTGAAATTAATCGTGTATGGGAAAGTTAAATAAAAAAATTATTTTTATTCGATTTATCAAGGTTGGTAAAACTCACAATACCATATAAATAAACTCACATTCCTTCTCGGCCAATAAAAAAATAAAAAGAACTTACATTCCTTCTCAGCCAATAAAAAAATAAAAAAATCTCGCACAGTGCATGTATAAAAACGAGACGATTTAACCAAGGGATCACAGTCGCTCTCTGCAAACTACAGAGCGAAGACACCATGAGAGCCAGCAGAGACACCTTGAGAGCCAACAAAGACACCATGAGAGCCAGTGAAGACACCATGTGAGCCAGCTGTGACAAACAAGACTTGTTTGACAAAGAATGAACTGTCATTAGTGAGCTTAGCTGGATATCGTGGTTGGCTATATGAACTTGTACGCACAAAGGAGATGG
Source organism: Dryococelus australis (assembly GCA_029891345.1). Lineage (NCBI taxonomy): Eukaryota > Metazoa > Arthropoda > Insecta > Phasmatodea > Phasmatidae > Dryococelus > Dryococelus australis. Next base: position 245,236,687 of record CM057009.1, read on the forward strand.
AATTGAATTTTAAAGAAAAGAATTTTGGTGGCGTATTTCCAATTCAGCGAGCAGCAGCGGCGGAGAATTTGGAAACTGTACAATTCCTAACAGAAGAAGGTGTCAACATTTTAGCCAAATATTCAGCAGGTATAACCGTATGGGGTATGCAAATTATTATTTTGAAAATTGGCCTGTACTTGTGTATTCGGTTCAAACAATAGACACGGTAGTGAAAGGGATTTACAAAGACTGGAAATTGTTGGTGAAAGCGGCTAATGCAGATCGTGAAAACATTGGCGTTACCTAAGTGAAAAAAGTTTGTGTGAACCTGTTTTCTTAGAAAAGGATTTGTTACAGCTATTCGCGGCCCAAGACGGCATCGTGGAAGTGTTGGATTATCTTCTAGAAAATGGAGCAAATGTTTTATAAATGGGACATAAAAACAGTACAGTATTACACGAAGCTGTATCTAGTAAAAATAAATAGACAGTTTTGTGTGTTTTGGACAATATTAAAAAGGCATTGAATAACGACAAGGAAAAAATTGAAGATTTCCTAAATACTGAGAATTTGAATGTTGAAACTGCAATTATGTGGGATACTTCAAATGAAATTTGTGAAATTTTAACTGAACACGGGGCAAAACCCTAAACAAGACTAAATGAAGCCAATGTTTTATTTATGGGTATGCCAGTAGGTATCTGTGCATATATTTTTTGAATGAATATTGTCAAATGTTAACAAAAATGTAATTAACATTTAAAAATTATATATGTATACAATAAAATAAAACTATAAAAAATAAAAAATTCTGTTTCATTTTTTTTGTAAATAAACATATACAGATTAATTATAATACAAAATCACAACCATATTTTTGATACTTTCTTTGATTTGTTTTTCTAAGATTATAACGAGCCTTACGGGCTGTTTCTCGCTGTAATTCACGACGAGAAATATTGGTCATCTTGGTTGGTTTAGGATTCTTTCTTCGATGTTGGGAGACGTCTGTTGTTGGTATTTGAATCGAACGCTGACTCGGTGCTTGTTTTTTCTTCGCATGAGAAATGTCGGGTGCTGATTTGCACTTTGTGCCTCTCTGGTGATGGACGTCAGAAGTTGTTTGAGGTCTCGACTGGTGGGAAACGACTGTAGATATGTGCCTTTGCAATTTTCAAACAGTTCTGTTGGCAAAAAAAAATATTCTCAAATATAATAATTACAATCACATTAGAAAAAAATAATAATAAATTTAATTCATAACTACATAGATTTGTTCAAATAAATTGTTGGTCCAGAGAAAGAAGCGGTTGATGATACTGGGGCTGAAGAAGTTGATGGGCCAGGGACTGAAGAGATTGATGTCTCATGTGTAGCCGAAAGAGTCTCGTCCATTTCACCCACATCCTCTGTGTCTATTTCATTCTCCATTTGGCTGGGACTTGAGAGATTCACCAGTGATCTATGGGTAAAAAATCCAAAAGACCGGTGATTGTTCCATATTGTGTATCTATATTGCTCAAAAACCATTGTATTACGTGTCCAATGATAAAAAAAAGTCGAGACAAAAAATCGCCAATTACGTATCCAACCATGACCTGGAAAAATCCCAAATAAAATACAAAGTTTCCCTCTATGTATCCAGCGCACCTTCGAAAAGCTGGTTTTTACCTAAATTTTCCTTTGTGTATCAAGGTGACAAAACATGCAGGAACGAAAAGGACAACATTGCATATCCAAGCGAGAAGGGGGGAAATTGGTGCCACACCCTCTGTTTCGAATTGCATTCCCAGCCTAGTCGGGGGGAAATTTTGATCTACACCCAATTATTTCCTATAGCTTATCCAAACCAAAAACGGAATATAGGGTAAAATACCCCATTTGTCTCCCATGGCATTTCCAAGTGCTAAAAATAACTATTGCTAAAGTTTCCTTTTGCGTATTCAAAAAAATAAATTTTCTGCTTTTTTATCATCCCTGTTTAAATAAACATGATTCGCGATGGATAATTATTTTATTTTTTAAAGAGAATATTTAATAATTCTTAATATTTTTTTATTTGCCCATTTATTATATAAAAATTCACATGTATGCCATCACTAAAATGGTACGGTATAACAATTTACAGTTAAAAATTAGACTTTTTATAATTTTAACCATATATATTTTATTGTCATATATATACTCAATCAGTTTTTTATAAAATACCTCAACACTCGAAACTGGCAGATCCAAAGTCCGCGAAAGCAACAGCAAATGCAATTACATCTGCCGCCGGCCGAACCGGTCATGACAGACACGACCGCACTATACCTTTTCGGGATCGCGAATGAATGTAATATTTTTTTAATAAATTTACCTCAATAATTGAAACTGGCATATCCAAATTTTGCAGATGCAATAGATTCAAGTACACCCGTCGTCGCCGGGAGGACCTGTCATGACCTACTCGACTATTTTAGGCTTTTTTCCAGATCACGAATGACTGTTTACACAAACAACATGTCATTCAAACATATTTTTTTTACTGAAACAAACAGCAAGTCGTTCAAATTTTTTTTAACTGAAACAAACAGTATGTCATTCAAACTTTTTTTAAACCAAAACAAACCGCATGTCAATCAAACATTGTTTTTCAACTGAAACAAACAACTACACTGTCTCATTCGCACCTGTAAATTAAATCAAACAGCAACTCAATTAAAGAATAATTTTAATTTAAATCAAACAGTAACTCAATTAAACATTAATTTAAACGTGAATCAAACAGCTACTCAATTAAAACATTAATTTAAACCTGAATCAAACAGCTGCTCAATTAAACATTATTTTAATTGGAATCAAACAGCAACTCAATTAAACATTAATTTAAACAGAAACAAACAGCAAATCAATCCCACTTTAAACTGAAATAAACAGCAAGTCAATCACACTTTAATTTTATACTGCAATGGCAACAGCAACTTAATTAACTTTTTTTAAAAACTGCAACTGCATCAGCAACTCAATCTCGCTCATGCCTGCAAATTAAAACTACTGTAACAAACAGACACCTGTCGAAATTAGGATAGTCTTCGCTGCCATCTCCTCTGTGCCGATTACGATGGTACATGTCGGTGGCATGAATCAGCAAAGCGTGCAGTCGTTCTCCGTACCGATGATTCTTTTTCAAGACTTACTTGGCCAGGTGGCTGACCCAAGATTTTTCCGTCGGCCAAAGCAGGGAATGCTGTATCGCACAGAACACCAACTTCGCTCAATGTTTTGAGTGTGCACCCTCAACCTCTAGCCCCTCGTCACCTTTAGCATGTTTCGAGTGTTTAACATTCCGCTCTTTTCTCTGCACATGAATTCCCTCCTGTGATTCACCTACATGTGACAGTAACTGTGAATGTCCAAGTTGATGTAACTGCGCCAGCAGTCTGAAATTATCATCGTTCCCCTGAGCGATCTACTCTCGAATGTTTTTTGGTCAGGGTCGCCATGTTCCTCTTTTCCACCGGCACCAGGAAGAATTTCGTCGAATCGTCTCGCTGCACTCCGCCGAAAACCCCACTGGCTGTGAACTTTTTGTCCTTTTGCGGTTCTTGCATTTGCCCAATTTCGACTCGTCGATCTCGACCACTTTGCTTGGTCCGCCAATGAATTTCCTGTACATCAACACCTAGTCTATTCCCACTTGGTGGCAGAAACTCGACCAGGCGACGACTGCCTCTCCCGACCACATACGTTCGTTCACTATAGTCTTCTGTCGAGGGTATTTTATCAGGCACCAGAGTAAACACAACTCGACTATCTTGCTGGGAGATAAGTTTGAATCTCCCACGAAACTGCACTGTCTCGCTGACACTTTAAAGTTGCATTTAGTACTGTCCTCCATTCGCCATCGACACCAGCAAAACAAACCCCTGTTTTACACCAATTTCGCTTCGCCTTCCCCGCATTTTTCGCACCATATCGTCGATTTGAGAATGTCGTGCTCGATGAGAAACGTGTTTATGTCTAGCGAGGAATGAATAAGTTGCCTGGAGTTCAACACTATGATTTTACATCCCTCGCACACCATCTTGCGATTCGCTAGAGAAAATTTGCGGGAAAATTGCTTGGATACATGGTACAGAACAATAGTTGCCGAATTTAGATACGGTAAACCGAACTTTGCTGGATATGCGAAATGGCACTAGACTGCAAAGTAAACAATTGAGATGGATACTTTATAGTACACACGGAATGTTTGTATGGTTTTCCCATTACGATACGCAATACAGAACAATTACCAAAGCTTAATTTAAATCAAAATCACAAAAAAAAATTAACCCCAAAAATATGTGTCGTAACAATAGGAAAGGATTTTGAATGAAAATATCATATCATTCATATTTCTTCCTAGTAACTCAACACACTTGACTCAGCCCTTAGATATGGCATTCTTCCGGCCCACAAAGATGAAATGGCGAGAAATAATATTGGAGTCGAAGAAAGGGCCTGATAGGAACGAATCAACAACACCAAAGGATAAGTTTCCAGGTCTATAGAAGAAGCTTTTTCATTATTCAAAGGAAGAAAATGTCGCTGCAGATTTCAATAAATGTGGAATTCCACCTCTATCTCGAAATAAAGTGCTGCAAATGCTTCTCTCAATTACTAACACTGAGTTAAACAAATCATTAAATGAACACGAAGAAACTGCTAACGCCATTAATGCTAGCATATTGGAGCTTTTAAAAGTTTTGAGACAAGATGAAAATCCACAGAAATAGATGAAGAGGAAAAAAATTAATGTCCCTCCAGGTAAGAGTGTAGGTGTCAGCGACTTCACAATGCTTGAAGATGATGCTCAAGTTAAGGACACCAACACCACTGACTTGACTTTACCTAGCACCTCCAATCAAGATGGTGTAAGAAAACCTCAGAATAAATCATAACAGATTGTAGCCAGTTCATCTTCTGAATGCTCAGACCATTTTACTTTACAGGACAGTGATAAACAATAGATTTTCACATCTTCAGAAGACGAACAAGAGTCTGATCTGGCAAATGTAAAGCCATCTGACACAGATCTCAGCTCGGGCAATTATGCTGTGGCAAAAGTATATGGTTAAGTGAAACAAACATTTAGATTATATGTGTGCAAAGTGTATGATTCACAAGATACTGGTTATGTTGGTGTATTTTTGAAAAAACTGCCCCAAACCAACAAGTTTACAGTAACAAATGAGGAGTCATTCTTTAACAGAGAAGACATTGTTAGAAAGCTCTCCATTACCACTGGTGTTACAACTTCTAGATTTAAAGACATGACAATTTTTAAAGATGATGTTAGTGTCATAATGTATTGATGTGTAATAAAAGTGTGTCAAATCATTATGTAGTAATACCTACTATATTACCATTTCATTTCTCTGTAACTAACAATTAGGATAGGGTATCTTGAATTACAAACCATATGTCCTGACATAATTTTTAGTGGCAAGTATAAATGTGGTAAAAAAAAAAAGTTAAATCTTTCATAGGTATTTTAGTAACATACCAATTACAATAGAGAGAGGTACATTGAATTACAAAGCATAATTCATGCAATATGTTTTGTTTTCTTCATGAAAAATAAGTATTTGTTTTGCTAATAATTAAAACTTTGTAAATAAAAAAAATGTCTGCAAATTATTATTATTTTTCAATCGGATTACATGTTTATACTTTCTCACACATAAATAATGAATTTCACGGGTTCAAATTGATCCCACATAGCAAGAAATAAAAACTCTCATAAGATATACACTACTGTTTCTATTTATCCCACTTTGTGGGGTGACTAGAAACACCATGTTTTTTTTATTATGTATTACATAAATTGCTAGGACCTGGGAATTAATATTAATTTAAAGCATGGGCAGTGACCCATGATTCCATAATACTTTGCATTTTAAATTTTTTTTAATACTTTCCAATTTCAGCACTTTCAGTATTCCTAGTGTTTATACTTATGTATTATCACTCTTGTATCAAGTGTTCTTATGTATGTTCACAGAATGTTAAGTGATTCTGATATTTATTTATTTACTGTTTACCATGTTCAAACACATTTAAATTTCTGTTGCTTGCTACATTTTACCACTTGTTCTCATCACTGTTATGTAGTGTTTATAAGGTTTTTCTCTTGTTTTACGTTAGTATTCCTAGTGTTTCCTCTTATGTATTATCACTCTTATATCAAATGTTTTTATGTATGTATATAAGTGTTCTTATCAATGTATAATGTCGCCAAAATTATGTAATTTATATATATATATGTACTGTTCCTAAAATAGAGCCAAAATCTCTCAGGAAAACTCAAATAAATGAATTTAAAAAACTGTTTCTATACACCCTATTTTGCAGTATATAACTTCATGAACGTAGGCGTAGTTTTCGCTACAGAAGATCTGACTACTTGTTTTGGTATTGTAATCTGTGTTTTGTTTTGTTTTATTGCATCCATAAGATATTTTTTCAATACATAGCTGTACAAATATATTGGACAAGTCAAATTACAGTATACAACGTTTATACACTGCACATAGTAAACACACACACATATATATGTCAGACTACACGTACACACACCACATCTTTTCCTCATAATTTGACCAATTATCCTCCAACATACTGTGGGGCGTCGTAATCTTTCTGAAACAGAAGTAAAAGAGAACTAGAAAAACCAGAACAAGAAATGTGTACAAAAACATGTTATACAATAATTTCTTAATTTTTGTAATTTAGATATCCATCTAAACCATAAATAGTTAGTTTAGAAAAAAAAATTTCAGTTTTTTTTAAAGAGTTTTTGGTTAGAGAAGCAAATTTCTTGAAGGTGTTGTGGTAACTTATTTAAAAGTTGGTTACCAAGATAGGATGACCAATTCTGGACAAGTTTTAAGTTATCTGAAGCTTCGTGTAAGTGTTTTTTTTTGTTCGAGTGTCAGGTTTATGAAAGGACTCCATTTTTCTGAAATAAATGAGGGTTTTTGGACATGAATATAAGTACTGAAAACAAGTACTCACGTGCAAATGTTAAAATCTTTGAGCTCTTCAAAAGAGGTCTACATGAGTCTGAATTTATTTTGCCATTCATTATTCTTACAGGTCCTCTTTAAATGTGAAACACTTTTTTACTGTCAGTGGACTTAACCCAAAAAATTATACCATAACACATGTTGGAATGAAAATATGCAAAATATACCATTTCTGCTGTATTTTTGTTCAAGACCTCTGCAACATCCCGCAGGGCAAAACATACTGAACTTAGTTTAGGTAAAACATACGCAATGTGAGATTTCCAGTTAGGTAAATTGTCTATTTTTAAGCCAAGAAACTTAATCACTGCAGTTTCATTAATTTTGTCTCTGTTACTGTTAACATATGAATTAATTTTTTTTCTGTTCTTTGTGGGAAAATTCATAAGATATGTTTTCTTTAGGTTGAGATTTAATTTGTCTGCAGTAAACCATGCATTTTGCTCTGTAAATGTTGTGTCCATTTTTTAAGTAAGATCATTTACTGAGTCTCTGGAGACTAAGATGCTAGTATGATCTGCAAATAAAATTGGAGTAGTTTCTGGGGTGAAGGCACATGGGAGGTCATTTATATAAACTAGGAAGAGTAGGGGTTTAATATTAATCCTTGTGGGACCCCATGCTTGATTATTCCTGGTTCAGAGTACAATGAAGTGTTTACCTAATATTCTCTATCAAGTCCCCACAACTCCTAATTATTTAATTTTATGGAGACAAAACATGGATAAAGCTGAAAGTGGTTTGAAACAAAAAAAAATTACAGAAAAGGAAAAAATAGTAATGGCTGACTTGAAAAAACTAGTTGAGTATCATTGATTAATTATGTGTAGTCCTATCTGTTGACGTATTTTTAAACTACATTTGTCGACTTCTTTCGCGATCAAAACATACGTTGGAATATTTAACTTGTGCCGAAATATTAGGAAAGTTTACGGTATTCTGAATAGCTTTGCCAGTTTACAATGTGCCATGCTGTTGATAGTGTGCTGAGTATTTCCTTCCTACTCTTGTAGACAAATCACATTATTAATACAGTTTAATTTACAATCTCTTTTTACACTCATCCACAACATTTTTCTAAGCGAGAACAGAAATTTCGTTATTTATTAGTATATTAACGTCACTTTATACGTTTTAACCTTATTTTTATGAAACTCTATCATATATTGTAATATGGGCCGGTTTCATTTTATTACACCAATATTGTCTTTGTAATTATGTTAAATGAGTATTGTATTGATAAATACATTACAAAAATATACTTTAGAATTGTTAAAATTATAGTACCCAGACAAGATTTGACATCACATCCTTTTGCATATCAGCCCACAATGCTACCATTGAGCTACCAATATAGCCTGCTTATGATTATATACCAGAGACATATTCACCATGAATGCAATCCATGCAGTGCATGTATTAATAAAATTCTAAAACGGACATGTTTCTTTACCATATACTTCCCATTTTTCTTTGAATTAAAAATAAATTTTCCTTTCCTTGCTACACATGGGAATGAGATGCACGTATCTTATTGCTTCTCTTTTATTAATAGTTACTCAAAACGTCGTGGCAAGGTGCTGAGTGGTGGCGGCGCTGTGCGTATTTCGATAATCGATCGTAATAGTTCCCTGAAACGTCCAGGCATAGCGCTGTGATATTTTCAACACTCATTCAGCTAGTGTGACGTCACAGCAAGCTACCACGAAATGTGGGCTAATGCATGCACAAAGTGACATTGCATTCAGCATGCAAGCAAGCGAGATTATAAACCTTTCTTCAATGTTTAATGACTAATGGGTTGAGTATTGTACTGTTACATTTGAACTAGTATTTTAAACAGTAGTTTCGCAAGATAAATGATGACTGTAAAAACGACATTTTAACAAGTTTATTTAATAAGTCGTCTCAGTTATGCTCGTTTAGTGAGAAATTAGAAGTTGTTTAAAATTGGAGACCTACGCCCGCTCTCAACAATTTAAGATCAGGGAACAAAGTCACAAACTTTGTACGAACATTTAATCATGACCTTTACAAAAATTAAAAATGTTTACATATAAACAAATGGTAATGTTAAAATGGAAATAATTCCTGAAAACTTAAAACTGAAACGTAAATTTTTTTTTTTTGTGAAATTTCAGATATATACTTACTTTTAAATTGCATTTTTTACAGGGAGATATTACCATTAAGATATTTTAAATTATCCTGTTTGTGGTGGTGTTTGCAACACATACAGGACGAGGTCATTGTCTCAACTGCTTCCTGAATGTAGGTGTTTTAAGTTGGAAAACAGCTGAGAGCCCCCAATTATGTCAAAAAAGGAATTTGGGTTGGTTCCGGTGAAAAGGTTTGAAATATATTCGTTGCCTTGGTTTCAAAGTATAACCATTTGCATAGTTTCCCCCCAAAATTTTATAATTAATAAACATTATATAAAAATGCAGTTTTCCCACTGATTAAATTTAGTATTAAAGAAAGGTATGAAAAATCATTATTTTTATAACTTCCCCTAAAATCTACATTTTAAAAAGTTTACACCTCTTTACAGCTATATGCAGGTTACATATAATTATTTTGCTTTAAACCATACTTAACTAAAATGACAGCAAGGCCCCAACCCCCTTAAAAATGTTTATGGAACAGTAGTTCCTGCCAAAGTGAAAACCCTCTGCAGTCCCCCGAGCATGTGCGAGACACCTGTATTTATATTTTATTTGAAATCATGTAGAACATTACAAAATTATCTTCACTCCATCGATATCCAGAAGTCCTGGAAGGGCACTTTGATGGTACGTGACCTGTTGGTTGGCATCACATGGTCAAAGTGACGTACGAGGAAGGGGAAGGAAGTCATAGCTTTGTAGGCAGCAGCTGCCCCGCGGTGCCCATACTTGCAGATCTGCAGCCCCCATTTGTGGACGTGAGGTGTGGAACTTGTCAAACCCACCCCCATCGCTGCGAGTGAAGGCCATCCCAAACGGCTAACATTTTCTCAACTTTATATGGCATTGTCGGTTTAACTTTCGTTTGGTGTGCAGTGATAGCTGTCACACTTGTTAACCTGTATAAATGTAACTGTGCTGTAGCCCTAATTCAAGCGATTTACTACTAGCAAATTTAAGTGTTTTTGTGAATTTAGGGTATAGAAATGAATTTTAAACTTTCAAATTAAAAACTACAATTATTTGATTTGACCAGAGAATCTCGCTATTTGACACCTGGATTTATATGTTTTTCCTTTCTCTCATTTGAAACATTAAAATGGTTTTCTTTAAAAAATTGGCTACAATACTTATTTTTTTAAATTGGTACCTGCACTAACACTACATGTTACCCTAGGGATAAAGTTTTGTTCTTTTTTTCATCTTACATGCTGAAGTGTGTCTTTGATTTGTCTTTATTTTAAGTGTCACTATTGGTTTTATTTAGTGTTTAATTACGTTCAGTAATATGTGTCGAAGTGTTTGAGTGTTGAGATTTTAGATATTTTATATTACTTCAATACTTAGATTTTCTACAGAATTGAAAGTTTGCAGATCTCTTAAACTTCACGTACACCATGTTAGGATATAATCTAAATCCAGACAAGCGTTTGCTTCATATAGGCATATTTTAATATTAGTGATTCTCTCCTGTTTCAAAGCGATCCAGATGAAAGTAAGAGTGAGAGGAAAAAAGTACTAAAAATCTTAAAGATATTTCCAGCAACCTTTTATTTTCATTTTGTTATTATCAGTATTGTGTTGCATGCCTTACCAAAATTTTGAGGAAACACCCCTGGTAAATACTTTACTGTATATATTCCCAAAGGTGGATTTGTATTAAAATTTTCTTTGAGTATATAAATATCATGTCTCCTAAGAATCTGTTTTCAGAGAAGGCATTTGATTGACACAAAAATATAAAGGCATTGCTGTAGCTAAAAACTCATGTTTTATTAAGCATATAAAGTATATTTCCTTTGAATTATTATTCCCAGAACATTTAATTCATTAGGTCGGCATATTTTTGCATACAGATTGAAAGAATTGACTTTAAACATAATTTTTATGTTTCGTAAATTTGATCTAGCTTTTACTGGTATGTAATATCAACGAAACTGTTGTATTTTATGTTAGCCATTTTTCTTTTGACCTTAATATCTCGCTAATCCTACCCTCAGTCCGGACTAAAAGTTAGGCCTTACTAAAGGAAGATGATCCTCGGACTAGCAATAAAAATGCTCTCTTACTTACTTCCTCTTCATGGATGGGCTTGTTCTGACCTCAGATTCATCATCATAAAATTCATCTGAATTTTCTTCTTCTGAGGTTTATGGCTAATATATGTCTTTCCGTAGAAGGGTTACCAGCCCTTTGCACAACCCCCAACCTGGAGGACCAGCAGGGCGAGCAGGGCCGTCATAGGCGCGACATCTTTGCTGTGACAGTGTGAAAAAGCAAGCATGGGTCGGGCATCATAACTATGGCGCACCCATCATTTGTGTGGCGACATATATTATCAGTTGTGACTGCAGCCCCATGTGCGACAGACAAGATGGCTCACACCCAAGTAATAATCCTAAATTTTATATGTTCATTTACGAAAGAATTACGGGTTCTATAAGACATATTTATGTACTAATTGAAACTTAATTTAAGCATAAGTAATGGGAAATGTTTCGATTAACCCCCACTGTCATAATAAAATAATAAACATTAATTAAAAATACATGATAACTGTGGACTTCTGTTATTAATATACGCTTTCAAGGGCAGAATTTGTTGTGTGTGTAACTCCGTGGGTTAATGCACGTGTTCGTGGCCCATAACTTTTAGGTTTTAGAGTTTAAATCTCGGTGGGATGAAATTTTTTCAGTTATTTTATGTGATACATTATTGCTGTTTATAGTATATGTTATTGACTGAAAATGCTTATTTCTAAAATATATTGTCTAAAAACAATAATACAAACCAAAGCGAAATAAAAAAAACCACAAGAAGCCGATTGCACTGTGCAATCTTTTGTTACTTGCTTATCATTTTATTTACATGCTTATCATTATTACTTACATAACAAATCAATTGTTACTTGCTTATTATTGCATTTACAAAGAAACTTTAGAAATAAACATTTTCTGATACCATAAATTATAAACAACAATAATGAATCACATAAAGTAACTAAAATTACGGCAACGCTAATTCTTACCCTACTTTTAATAAACTGTAAATTAGCTGATCACAATGGCGAATTAAATATTGTATTTATCTAATGTAGCAAAATAATTAAGTGAAATAAACATATTTCGAATAATTTATTATTTATATTGTGCAATTTACTGTAATTAAAAAAAAATTGAGAGTATGTAGGATTGAACTCGTACTCCCTTCCACTTCAAACTTTTACCTTACCATTTGTGCTACCAAACCAAGTTGAATTTGAAGGTGGAAAATATATGAGTTAATATTTCACAGTAAAACTGCGAAAATTAAATTGTATGCCCTTACTTTTTGTTTTTGGTTTTCCTGGGTACCGCTATAATTGTTAAAACGAATAGTATAATAGTGCACTCTCTTCACCATATTGTACACAGCTTAAACTTTCAAACACAGAACTGTGATGAATACATGAAAACAAAATGAAAGGCTGAGTGTATATATTACCTCGTAAAATGGTGTTTTGTAAGAGTAGACACATTTTACAAAATATTTTGTATAGGTAATATTAGATTATTCGTTGTCACTTTACTTGATACACGTTTACCGGCACCCATTTTATTTTGAAAATCATTACAGATGGAACAAGTTGCTAGAGATGCAGACTGAAGTGACTGCTGTATCATTCAGATACTTTTGACTTATTAAAACAGTGAAATTCTCACTGATTCACATTTACAGTGTAAATTCAATAAGTACTCGCACTGTGGACATTGTTTCAAATTTGTTGCACTGAAGGAGAATAAACTAAACTTGAACACAATAACATTACCGATTCCATTTGCTTATTTTTGCTGGGCATTTTCTATTGGCTGGCAATTGCCGACAGATTATCCAACTTCAAAAACCATACGTCTCTTGTGCAGTTTCAATACCAACATCTGATTATTCACACTTCCGAGCCGTCATAACCACGACGGCTTAGTTAACGACAGGAGAGTTATGACAACACGATCTATGCTCGTATTTTCCTGCGGCCATCACCACATTGCCGTCGTCCGTATGACACATCATAACTGTCACAGTGTCATGTAAAAGAATCATGCTCCCGCTGAAGGGACTCTTCTGTCGGAGTTACCATACCTTAGTCGAGGAGACCCGGTTTTAAGGCACCAGATACTCGCCCTCACCCATCCCCATACAGGGTATGATTTGCTGGTTACATTGACAGATAGACTGTCAACCAAAGCACTTCTTGAGTTTTAATGGATGCACTTATTCGACATCAGTGCATCCCTCAAGGCTCCACAACCAGCCATTTACCCTCATCCTTTATCCGGGCTTGGGACCGGCACTAGGAAATCTGAATTATTCCTTTAGGCGGAATGCTCTCTGAATACGAAAAATATTGGTCGGAGGATAATCTTTCCTTAGTCCGGACTAAAAAGGACTATGAATAAGGCACTAATACATCTTCAATTAAATTAATTAATTAGAACTTAAAACTTTGTAAAATGTCTAAATTTATATTTACAACAGTAAACAACAACCGAATCCATTTCTAAACGAGAAGAATATTATAAAGTTTATTTCTAGTAAATAAATACATTTAACAGTGCTTTCAAAATCACATAGAACTCGAATGGTGCAACAGTTTTTTGTATCGATCATAGATCCGATCTCGGATCGAGTTTCGAACCTCTTTAGTGCAATGGCCATAAGATATACATATTTAATAATTTAATAAGTTAAGTTAAATACTTTGTAATTAAAGTAAATATAAACAAATATACACACTATTTGCACACAAACAATAATATGTGATAGTGTAAAAATGTTCAGTTGTTTGGATATGTTTGCTTGTTTTTCAATTTTTTTTGTGTGCAGATATATTTGAAACATAAAATTTATCCACAGATATAAATTTAAATGTCAGTTTAGAAATCTATTATTTAATGTGACTTGTTGCTGCTACATTTTACAAACCAATGCAAATGTTGCGTGATCGGTTACATTACCTTTTCTACTGTCTGCACTAATGATACTGCTCAGTAGCAAATTTGACATCAACCAGTGTCTGTGCTCTCAATGGTCAGTCTGTAATGTTTTCAGTAAATGTATTTCTGTTGATTTTAAATGTTATGTTGGCCTCACAAAGACGACTGTTACTATAAACCACTCTTTCCTTCATTTTACATGTACGCTTCCTTATGCACATGTCTCCTACATACACGAAATTCACTTTAAAACGATCTTCATTTAGTATTTTTAAAGCATTTTTATTTCTTTGCGCCTTAATTTTTTTTCCGACTTGTGAGTGAAAGTGGATATTGTAGCTCGCGCATGAGGGTAAAAATTAAAATCAGCTTTGGCTACACTGCAATTGTCAAGTCAAATCAAAACAACGTGTTTGTTTATGTTTTGTCTATGAGTAAATGGGTGTGAATGTTATTTTAATGAGGGTGGTGTGTCAAGGTGTATGTTTCAGTGTCGCTGAATTGGTGATGAACTGTATATGATGGTAAGCGTGCTGGGGTTGTATGGTTTTAGAAAAATTTAATTACGTACGCAGTCTCACCTCTATACTAGTGTTCGACTAAATAGTGAAATTAATCCACATACTACTTCATGGTTGGACCAGTTCATCCATCCTTGTATTTCCTTATCAATTGAGTGGAGAGCTGCACCTAGGGAATAACCGAATTTGTTTGATGAAATGTTGATATGTAAAATTAGAATGGGGTAATTATCTTGGATTATGAAGTAGTGGTGTAACTAGGCCTTGTTTGGGAGGGTTTAAGTCGCTTTAAATTTTCTTTAAGACCCCCAAATAACATACGGAAAATTGTGGTAAACAAATATAAATGTCAATAAAAATGTGTTATTGGTTATCCTAGGTTGTAAATTATTTGTCTCAACAAAAAATATGTCAACATGTGCTGCAGACAATGGCTGCGTTCCACTTGGTATTGAAAGTGCTGACTAGTAGGACACCAAAAGGAACCCCATCAGTAAAAATCAGCTCTCAGTAGCGCTCTGTACTGGAACCAGGTGTAACACTCCTCAGCAGAGTTTTCAGCAGGAATAATGGTGTCTTCTATGCGTGGTGAAACAATGGTAGGCCCAAACATGTTGTCAACACGGATGGATTTTTTCTATTCATCTTCAACTGATTCAGACTCATAAATTGATTATGAAATTGAAGAATGTGAAAATATACTTTCCACCTGCGTCTTATTGCAGATAACATAACTTACGTGTTATCTTATCGCTGCCATGTTGTGTTGTCTACTTTTACTAAAACTACCTGACCTGCATGTCATTAGCTTCAGCCGGAAGTGTAGCCTACAACCTTGATGCTACAACGCCATTTGTCAGTTACTGATCAACAGATTCAGTAGGTAAAGGAACACTTATCAGTAATTTGAGCTGCTGTCAGTACCAAGTGGAACGCTGCAAATGTTTATCCTTAATCGGTGGTGTGCAAATATTTTAACATAACTGGTGACAGGGTGCCCCATTACTCCAACTAGATTTTAATACATTTTTTACATTAAATTTTTTTGGGGTTCACGTAATGTAATTTTGTGTAGGCCTAATATTAATATCATCTTCATATTTTAAAATTGTATGTAGGCTACACAATTTATTAGCTACCAAAAATGTTCTAAACCCTACATTTTTTAATAAATCTAAAAATATAATTTTGTTATAAGTACTTGCTATAAAAATAAAACAATGTAACCATTTTCCTCAAATATATTTTGCTATTTTAAATTGATATTAGGCTGTGGCAAAACGAAACCCAAAAATGGCTATGAAAATTCAATTTTTTCATAAAAACTAAAACAGTCAAATTTTAAGAAAAAAGAAGTTCTGATTTCTACCTTTTTTTTCTAATATTTTCATTGCCTCGATCATACTTGTTTCTCAGCAAAACAGAATATTCAAAACATAAAACACATTCCCGAGGATGTCCCGTTAGTTTGTGATCCAAAATGGATGAAGTAACAGTAAAAAAACATATGACATAATCAGCTGCATATTGGTGACGTCATAACGTGTGTAAACACATGGTATCGGATTGTACACTAGTTCCTGATTTTCTTGTGGTAATATTAGTTATAACTATATAGCCTAAAGTTATTTCTCTGCTGAAGAGATAATTATTTACAGTTTAATACTACTATTAGGCCTATTTAAAGTTTTAAAAACATTATTGTATGCAAGAAAATGTTTTCAAAAAATTCCATATTTGCATACAAAAATTCACTCTGTAATGCAGTTTTTTTGCAAATATTAGCTCTACAATAATCACACATTGCATTCTCACACACACATAAAATATTTTTAGTTTTTTGTTAAGACAACAATGATACAGACCACATTTTCTTTTTCCAGTAGTCCTACTTTTTTTTCGGAATAAGCTGGTTCAATTTCCTTCTTCAAAATTTTACCTATGTAAAAACAGTTCTATGGGCAGCCTATCCTATCATTTATCTCTTCATGTGTTGCTGAATAAGTTCTCTTGCGTGATCCTTCTGAAATTTTCACCTTGGTATTTCACAATTCTCTGCATACCAGCCAGGTAATACAACACTATTCACTCCAGCAATATTTCAGAAGCATAAAGGAGAGCTAGCGGCCATCTATTGTTAGTCTGTTTGTTGAATAATTTGCACACTTCTTGTCAAGATTATCAGTGCCTGATTTAGTGTCATTGTAAATAGCAGTAGTCTCAGGTTTTCCTGTCTGTACATCAGTTATGGTGCACTGTTAAAAATCAGAATCTCTGCTTTTCCTTTCTTTGGAACTGATACCGGCTGACATCCAGTGGCGCTAGAGCCCATGATGGCGCTCACCTGTCACATGTCCTGCACGTGCTTGAAGAGGCCGATAATTTAGAACTTTCCTATGAATGTTAATTTCAGAGTAAAGTGTGTTATATTGTCTTAACTGTGTTTACTATGTCTTAAAATGTTTTAAAGTGTGTGTATTAATTTGAATTGTTTGGTTATGAATATTCAAAGTGCGCGTGGCACCGAGATTAAGAACACTTAATATTCTGGCATGAACGCCATCACAAAGAGACATAAAAATAATATTGAAATTTGTAACAAAATTATAGAAATGTAAAACATCTAATTTAATTTGTGCCATTTTATTTTCAATATAAAATATTTCACTCGGCGTGCATAGCACTTCCACATATGTGAACCCTGTAGGCGGCCATGGTAGGTCCATGCGACGCTTGTATCTGGACAGTCTGTCGAGGAGAGCTGGCGAGGTAAGACACTGTCACATGCACACTACAACTTTTGTTCACTGATTGAGGTTTCCATAGTCAATGTAGTTTACCGGTTAATCTTTGCTTGCGTACGTTTTTGCCAGACATTTTCCCCAGCATTATGCTTCCGCTTTACTAATTCTTACGTCCTTGTGGCATTTTTAACTTAATCGAGGAGAAGGAGGAGAAAGATGTTGGAGAGGTCACGCAACCCGCACATTTTGAATCAGATGCCATCTGCCTATGTTTATGGCATTTCATTGTAACTTCTGCATAATTGCTACACTCAATTGAGCTTTATTTTTATGTTTGTATTTGAGGGTAATTTTCGTATTTGAATATTTTACGGCAACATCACGTATAACCACGTGGCCAACTGAAGCCAAGTCTTTGTATACACCATCATTGCATTTTAAGAGCTTATTTATATAACTTTGTATGTGCAATAATTTATTTCAGGGTTCTATATATTTTTCATTCAGGGTTTAATGTATTTTTCACGTAAATGATGCTTTTGTACTTTACCACGTGGTCACGTTAATGTTTGATTTCACCACCATCAGGCATGTTACAAGCCTGTAACAACGCTAATCGTGAAGAGAATCACGGGTTTAACACGAATAATATTTTATCTGAATTTAGTTTGCCATTTCCACGCAGAAATATTGCACTTTCACCTGCACCACGTGGTCCGCTACGAACTTCATCCAGCGGCATCCGCGCCACATAAGCTTGTTTTCACACATGTGTGTGTTTATTGTGACTATTCATCTCGTGTCCCATCTTATTTAGTGTGTCAGTCAAGGGTCTATGTAATTTTGTAATTAGTGTACGGTTCAATTATTCCCGTCTTAGCCACCTCTGTGTATAGGCCATCACCACACTAACCACGTGCTGGAGGGTGAGCCCCGATGAGTTTGCGTTAGTGATGCCGAGTAATCACGCGTGTTAATGTGCACGGGTGAGACGGACACACAGAACCCACAACATCCCTGAGTCTCAATAGTGTGGTGATTGGGAAGCACCGCTGGTGCCCAAATTACCAGTATGTATTTGTGTCATCGTTCATCTCGTGTCTCACCCAACAGCGTCAGAACATAAGAGAGAAGTATGATGTGTTTTGTTAAACCATAGATACTACTGCCTTGTCTATTTCAGTTTGGTAGGACTGCAACTGGTATTCTTTCTTCAGTGTTCCAACTATTTACCAATGAACATCCACTAGCAATTTATATGCATTGCTGTGCTCACAGACATAATTTAGTACTAGTTTGTGCTCGCAAGTCAGTTTCTGAATCTAGAGAGGTGTTTTGATTTATTGACTAGCTTGCATAATTATTTTTCTAGATCTTGATGTGCAGAATGATTTCAATCTAAAAAATACTGAACTAGCTGCTTCCAGTTCTGTTAGGTTGTCATCTAATACTGCAGAGTCTTGCTAAGCATGTAAACCTGATATTTTTTTTGGCCTTCTAAAAATTTAGTTATTTCAAAAGGCAACTAATTATTTTGCCTTATAAAATACTCTTAAAGCGGCACCTTTGTCTTCGGGGCCTTCACCTTCCTCTCTTGGCCATGCAGTGATATCACCGGTAACCGGAGAACAGCATCACATAATTACAAGCAGACCACATAAGATGATTGACATGTCCCCGATAAGACTATCGGGACTTTGTTGCCCCCATCCTTGAGAGAATTGAATGTTTGGGGTTATATTGGCAAAAATAATCTGGTCATCGCCCCCGTCTCCTGCAGTACAACTCCGGATGTAAAGAAGAAAGCTACATTAAAACTTCTAGCTAATGAGAAATGACGTGTTCTAAGGAATAGTGCTCAGAGAAGCAAGTGCAATGATGGATGACTGAATTTGTATATACTAAATAATGTATTGCAAATTTCTATAACCTAACATCATGTGTTTGTCCAGGTTTAAAGCGTAACATATTTATTGTGAATTCTGGAAGTACAAAGGAGAAAGTTCAAAAGATTACCACCGTGAGAGAATCATATTCTGTTACTATAAACAGTTTACTGAAACAAAGATTTAGTTTTAAAAATTTGCAGCACTTCGTCCACAGCATGTTTTTTTTTACAGAGCAGCACTTTGTGATAGTGTTTGCCAACACCCACAGGGCGAGGACTATGTCTCAGTACTTCCTTAATGTAGGTGTTTAAGTTTAACAGTTGAGAGCCCCCCCCCAAAGATGTTGAAAAAGGGATTTGGGTTGGTTCCACCGAAAAGGTTCGAATTATTCATTGCCTTGACTGTTATATTATCAATTGGTACATTTACAAAGCTTATCCCCCCAATATCACTATAAATATTTTATCAAAAATATACAAATCTGTATAAAAATTACAATCACATTTTACAAAATTACGATTCTTTCCAACTGTATGCAGGTTACATTAAATATTTTTCTTTTACATAATACTCAACTTAAAATGGCAGCAAGATCTTCCCCCCTTTTTTTTTTAAATGTTGACTGAACAGCAGTTCCTGCCGAAGTGAATACCCTGTGCTGTCTCGCTGAACCTGGGCGAAACACCTCTTTTTATTTATTATTTAAAACCATAGAGAACATTACAAAATGATCTTAACTCCGTTGATATCCGGAAGTCCTGGAAGGGTACCCTGGTGGTACGTGACTGGCTGGCGTCATTTGGTCAAGGTGACGTACAAGAGAGAGTCCCAAGTTTTCGTGTGCTGCAGCAGCACCGCTGCGCCCACACTTGCAGACCGACAGGCCTACCCAGTGGACGTGAGGCGTGGAGCTCATAAAACTAACTCCCGTCGCAGCGAAGGTAAGCCATCCCAAACTGCCAAAATTTTCTCAACTTCATAGGGTTCCGTCGGTTTAGCATTCGTTCGATATGCAGGGATAGCAGTCGCATCCCTCTGCCCCTGAAGACAACCCATGAAGTCTGTGTCAAACATGCATCCTGAACTTAAGGTGTAGGCTGGTCAGGTCTTTACCCCAGACTCCTTTCCGCATGGGACATGGGTCACGTTAGCAGCAACCATAAAACAGACATGCACCAGGACTCACTCGACAAAGACGTAGAACATTCATAACTCATTTTCAAAATTGAACTTTGGGTAGGCTTGCTTAAATTTTGAACCATTTTTCCATTTACACATAAAATCTCTAATAATTTCACTCATTATATACAGGTATTAACCTTTAAATATTTATGACTTTAAATATTTGTACATTTTAAATTATGTACTCATTTAACTTTTGAGTAGAGTACACGTGCTTACAAAATGTTAATACTCTCCCTCTTAAATTTTTTTCGAATACATGCTGGAAAACTAATATATGTTTTAAAGAAAATAATACCCTTAAAATCTTAGGATGCTTAATAAAACAGTTTTACATCCTTCAATGAAGACAGTGTGGATTTCACAAAAGGGAAGGGCGGGGAAAGCCCTCTTATTTTGTGGGTACATAATATCTTTTACATTGGGAGATATGAACCTTTCGTATTTGTTTGGAGGATTTGGATCTTTAATCAATAATGTCATGTGCGAAAGGAACCTCACTATCTGAAACGGCTCTTGCCATTTCACCACCAACTTAGCACTAAAATAATCAGTTTTTGAACTGAGGTGGTGAGCCTCGACTAAAATTAAATTACTAGGTTTCAAGGTTACATCTTTGTAAGGTACGTTACTTTTTTGTTCCATTTTATGGTGATACATAATTAAGTTGCATATCACAGCTGTCTATATTTCATCCAGTTTTTTATTATTCTCATTTTCCAAACAAATACCATGGAGTGACCACACATTTATTAAAGGTTTCATCAATCTCCTCCCCAAAAACACTTCAGTTGGTGCATACTTGTGTGCACTATTAATCAAATTATTGAAACACAAAAACAGTACGTATAATACGTCATCCCAGTGACGTTGCATATCTGACTGAAAACTGCGAAAGGCAATCTTACTGTTACCATTAACACGTTCTACTAAATTTGCTTGTGGATGGTATGGTGCAGTTTGAACCATCTCTACCTCTCATATAAAATTAAGATCTCTAAATTTTTGCGACAAAAAATACGTCGTGTTATCTGTTTCTACATATACGGGTGCGCAAAAAATATATAATTTTTGCATTACAACTTTACAGATTTCAACTCCTTTTATGGTGCATAACGGGAAAAATAAACAAAATTTGCTGAAACTATCACAGTGAAACCTGTCCAAAACGGACCTTCTATAAAATGTAAACCTGTACAAACAAAAAAAAATAGTATGGTCTCATTACATTCAGTGTATAAAACATCCTGCATAAAACGGACATCTCCATAATGCGGAAACTGATACTTTTAAATGGAATATTTAGCAATTGTAAAATATTCCAGTTGCATGTCATTATTTATGTACCATATGCATTTTTTTTTTCCAAAACCTTCACTGTCAAAATTATGGTGCCCATAACACAAGAGTATTTTATTTCGCTACTTACTGCTCATTTGCAGTCGGCGCGAGAGACTTGGCGACAGTTTGTCGCAGACGGCTCACATTACAGGGGCAGGTGGCCACGTCTCATGCAGTCGAGAAGCCACACAATTTTGTTTTCAACGGATAAAAGAAAATAGATGAGAAAAAGAACTACAGCTCGAGCTGGGCTGTCGTGGGATGAACATTGTGCTCATGGCTGCTCACTATCCGGAATTTGCCCACCCCATGAGACCAGCGAAGGCGAGGTGCTTCTGCAAGAGTGGTGCAACCATGACAGCTCAGGTGCGGTGACCATTCCGCAATTCGACGCGTCCCCAGGTGACGGATCGGGGATCTTCAAGCTCTGGGATGTCTGGGAATAATCAAATACCAGATCGTGGACAAATTGGCAGGCTCTACAGCGCCGTTTTCGTGGACGTTGGGAATCTGGGTGGCTCAGTATGAGATGGCGAAGCGCATCTGCTTGAAGCGGCCTAAAGATCAAGGCGGGGAGGGGGATCTCGAGGTGCCAAAGGACGAAGTGTAGCAACCCTCACTGCTGGATTCAGCGGGCTGTCGACTGCGGATGCGTGAGAAATGGATTGGAATGAATCGGACCTCCCCAATGTCAGCCTTCACACCTGGGCCAGCGGATTCGCCTCCATCACTGGTAGCTCCTGGATGTCTCGCCGAGCACTTTTAAGTACTCACTCAGGACTGATGGAGATTTTGGAGTATGTGGATGGGTTGGCTCCCCTCTTGCAGGTCTTCACCTTCACCCACGGCGTAGAGACTCTAATGTTGGCGCAGAAGAGAGAAGATGGTGTCGGTGCCACGACTGAGCTGCCCAGTTTTCTGACACACTCAACAAGAAACAGGGGTGGCCCTGCATTAAATAGCTGCTGCCAGTACTGTTGTGCTGGTTCACCTGCACAAGAGTATTGGCAGTAGTTAAGTCAAGGGCGCACCATGCCCACAGACCCCGCCCCCTCTTCTTTCAACACCTATTAAAATGGCACGGATTCCACACCTGCTGTCTCCTAGCAACATTTTCAATAAAGTTTCCCAAGTTTTTGAACTCTTTTTGTCGACTGGGTTTTTGCGGTACTATGCCGGTTTTTCCCAGCCTCTTCTTAATTATGGTTTCAGCTATAGGTACACCAAGGGAGGCAGTCGTTGCCCAAAATGGTGGCCATGGCTGCCCAATCTCTCCCCGCCATGATGCATGTCTCCTCGCTTGCAACTTCCTCTCCTTTTAGGTGTAAGGGGCGCAGCCCTGAGATGCATTCAGGTCCCTCCTACCGTGGACGCACACCTAATACTTATCAATAGGGTAGATAAAAAAAAAAGAACTGCGGCATCACTTACAAATCCGTGCATATATGTTCACTGCCACCTGCAGCCTACAAGCTTAAGATAGATCAAACCACTGTGTGTCTGGTGGCTGCTTTCCTTCTTCTGTCTCGTCGGCACGGTTTAAGTTACACAAACTGTTTTTACAATTATTTCGCCAAAAAGCAGTTCATTGTTGTGACAGAGCTTGGTTATTGTGCAACAGACTTGTGCACTCTACTCTAGTTTCACTCTACAATTGGCAGAATATGACAAACAATTGAAGGTTACACACAATCGAGTTATTTTTGCAGCTTAGTCCGGTATAGAGGGTTTTTTCATTCGTATTGTGTCCGCACCATTGTAGTAAAGTGTTATCGCATACAAAATGTCAAAGCATAAAGTTCTTTCCTTTAGGGAGAAGATAAAAGTGATTGAAGCACATGAAAAGGAAAAAGTGCCTCAAAACAGTTAGTGGTACGCTTTAATTGCGGGAAAACACAGATTTATGAAACAATAAAAAGTAAAGACAAAATTCTTCAGGAATGGTTCAAAGGGACAGCAGGACAAGTTAAGCAATTAAATGCAAGGTCAACATGAAATAAAGGCATTAACAGCGCCGTGTGGGAATGGTTTGTTGCATATAGGGCCAAAGGGGTGCGAGTCTCTGGACCACTAATCCAAGAGCAAGCCCTAGAAGTAGCAAAAGAACTAGGGGAAAATGATTTTAAGGCTTCAAATGGCTGGCTTGAAAGTTTCAGAAATCTCCATAACATTGTCTGGAGTAGTGTATGTGGTGAAGCTAAAGACGTTGATTCACAGACTGTTAGCAAATGGAAAAAAAAATTAGCATTGCTAATTCAGGGATACCAACCTAGGGATGTGTTCAATGGTGATGAAACTGGACTTTTTTTTATTAGAGGTATATGAACAAGAACCTTAGCTGAGCGCAAAAAGAAGTTTGTTGGAGGTAAGAAAGCCAATGAAAGAATAAGTATTTTCATTTGCGGCAATATGGTGGACGACCTTGAAAAACCCTTGATGTTTTGGAAAAGTTACTAATCCGAGATCTTTTAAAGGTCTTGATTGAGATTCCCTTCCAGTACAATGGAAGTCTAACAAAAAATCCTGGATGACTGCTGCCATTATGGAAAAGTGGCTTCATGGTTTCAACTTGAAAATGAAAAACCAGAACAGGAAGGTCTTGCTTTTTTTGGATAATGCAACATGTCACCCTCACATCAAACTGTGTAACGTGTCTCTCATATTTTTCCCTGCCAACACAATATCGATAACCCAGCCCATGGATCAGGGTGTAATATACACACTCAAATGTTTTTATAGGAAGAAAATTTTACAGCAGCTTTTTACAGAAATTGAAAACAAGGGATCATTGACAGCATTCACCAAGAAAATAACTGTTAGGAACTGTGTTTTCTGGGTTTCTCGTGCCGCAAAAGAGATTTGTCCTGACATTGTAAGGAAATGCTTTGCAAAAGCAGGCTTCAAAGAGATTGAGGAGACTGACGATGATGAGGACAACCAACCCTTCAACGAGCTTGCTGATATGTTGAGAAGAGGACGACAGGATGTTGATTTTACCTTTTCTGGATCTGTTCGCAAACTCCCCTCTGAAATTATAAATCCCAAAAAACGCACTTGTTGTGCTGAACTTATCTTTTCTGGATTTAACGTCAGCCCAGCTTTACGCAACGCGTCTAATACTAGCTGCAAGTGTTGAAGATGTTCCTCTTATGTATTACTGTATATGCATACATCATCTATGTACGTGAATACAGACTCATACAGATATTTTCCTAATACATACTGGGGCCCAGAATTTATTCCCGTAGGTAAACGTGTCTACTGATATAAACTCCATGGTGTACAAAATGCTAATGGCGCCCTACTATTGGGATGTAGCTAACACTTTAAGAATGCTGAATTTAAATCCAAAATAGTGAATTACTTTGCCTTTTGCAAATGTTGAAATACGGTTTCCATGACAGGTACTAGATAGGAATCCACATTCAAGTTTTTATTTATTTTCCTATAATCACAGATAACTGTAAACTGCCCTGGAGTTTTCTTGGGAATTAGGAAAGACGGGCTTGGATACGGACTTGTGGAATTTTATACGATTCATTATTTTTCAGTTCTAATTCTACTGGAATCTCTTTATAATGTCCTAACTTTGACGTAAGCACATCTGGATATTCCGTTTTAAGCTGTTTTGATGCTTTCACTACCTCTTCAGAATGCTAAAACA
The DNA here is from genome assembly GCA_029891345.1 of Dryococelus australis. Taxonomy (NCBI): domain Eukaryota; kingdom Metazoa; phylum Arthropoda; class Insecta; order Phasmatodea; family Phasmatidae; genus Dryococelus; species Dryococelus australis. The sequence goes on from CM057009.1 coordinate 245,262,200, forward strand.
ACAAAACCTGACATTGTTAAGTTTGCAGTCACAAGCTGCACATACAGTAGACCATTTTTGTTACATAGATTTGTGTTTGTCACTGTGCCTATTCCTGCAGGTTTTTCCTTTAACTGACAAATTAAAAATGTCCAGGATTACTGCATCTAAAACAAATAATTTCTTTTACGGTTTTTTGACCTTCAGACTTTGTAACACTTTCTGAATTTACTTTTACTTCTGACTGGCCCCCGTTTTTAAGCGACTTTTCTTTCCGGTCACTATTCAATTTATTATAGAAACATTTTTCCGTCGGATGATTATTTCCAAAACAAGTTTGACATTTTTGTTTTACCTTTTCCTTCACAGAATTTCCTTCACCTTTTTGTGCTTTATAAAAGCATTTAGCCGTCGGATGATTAGTATGAGAACAAATTTAGCATTGCAGTTTAGATGTTACTACTTTAGGCTCTCTCTGCTTACAATCACCAACCGTTAATTCCACTTGAATTACTAAAGCTAATAATTCATTTAACGTTTTCGGCTTTGAAGCAAATGTAAAATATATACTATTTTCTGCCAACAGATTAAAAAACCGTATTTCCACCAAATCCGCTTCCACACATGGCAAACCTAACACTTCTACCCATCTAATAGTCTCACTTACAAAATGCTGCATTTACTCATTGGGACATTGAAATCTTTCCAATATTTTCATACGTTGGTGTGCTGTAGCCACTGATGAACCCGTCTGTCTCTTCATTGGCTGACTAAACTCACCAAATGACATACGTTCATTTATTGCCTGTCCCACTATATTTTGCAAAGACTCTGGCACTTTGAACATTATAATGGCATACAAAAACACGAGTTCATGTATATTAAGTGATGCAATTCTAGCCATTTGCACCAAAATATTCACAACTGACTTTAAATTCAGGTTGCGAACAACCTCAGTACTATCCACCAAGTGAGGTGGCAAATATTTAATAGTTTCGAAGACTCTAACTGTGTCAGACTCACCTGCTTGTTGAGCAGCTACATCACCTTTCCTCACCAGCTCACTCGTATGCTGTCGGAGGGTATGTATTCCGTCGTCTGGATTGAACAACATCCCTGCGTCTGTCAAACAGTTTCCTTAGACATTCTCTGGATCCACAATGTACGGATACCTGTAGAAGTCTTTTTGTGAATGAGTTGCTGCACCACTACTAATAAAAGTCACTCTCACGACCACTGGAGCAAACCCAAGGGAGTTTGTACGATTTTGCAATTTTACAAAACTCCTAAATTTACTTTCCCTTTTAACTTCTCTGCATTGAGGAAGCAGACTGGCACAGTTTTCTTTATCATGTGTGTGACGACATGTTTGCCAACACACACAGAATGAGGACTATGTCTCAGTGCTTCCTTAATGTAGGTGTTTACGTTTTACAGCTGAGAGCCTCCCAAAGATGTCAAAAAATGGATTTGGATTTGTTCCAGTGAAAAGGTTCAAATTATTTGTTGCCTTGGCTGTTATGTAATCAATTGATTAATTTACAATGCTTTTCCCCCAATATCACAATAAATATTTTATCAAAAATATATATATCTGTATATAAACTACAATCACATTTTACAAAACTACAATTCTTTCCAGCTATCTGCAGGTTACATTAAATATTTTTATTTTACATAATACTCAACTTAAAATGGCAACAAGGGCCCTCTCCTTTTTTTTTTATGTTGACTGAACAGCAGTTCCTGCCTAATACCCTGTGCTGTCTGAACCTGGGCGAGACACCTCTATTTATTATTCAAAACCATTGAGAACATTACACAATGATCTTCACTCTGTTGATATCCGGAAGTCCTGGAAGGGCACCCTGGTGGTACGTGACTGGCTGGCTGGCATCACGTGGTCAAGGTGACGTACAAGGTAGGGGAAGGCAGTCAAAGTTTTTGCGGGCTGCAGCAGCACCGCGGCACCTACACTTGCAGACTGACAGGCCCACCCAGTGGACGTGAGGCGTGGAGCTTGTTAAATGAACCCCCGTCGCAGCGAAGGTAAGCCGTCTTAAATGGCCAACATTTTCTCATCTTCATATGGTTCCGTTGGTTTAGCTTTTGTTCGATGTGCAGGGATAGCCATCACAACTCCAGAATTAGGTTTATACAAATACCACGAGAATGTTAGGTTACTGTTAGAAGCAAGGAAACATGAACTTAACCTCCCAACTAAATCATGACCTTTCATTGATATAATTGTAAGTTATCAAGGCAATGAATTCTATATGCTAAAACATGTGAGTAGGCTATTATATAAAATGGGCTGTGCTAAAGCCACAAGATGAGAATGGTTTGTTGAATGCTGGGTGTTGGAATCATGGAAAACCACTGATGGCAGACCTGATAAAGTGAAGACAGAAGGAACAGTGATTAGGGGTGAGAGCTGGTAAGAAATTTTTTATCCCACATGTACATTAAAAGGGTTCAGGCTTCTACTTAGAAAAAGTACAGCATCTAATTCAGAGAAGGCTGTGGTACGATATAGACGTATCTGAGAATTACTCCACTAAAGTTCAAAATGAAATTTGAGTTGTATAATTGGACTTAATTATGGTCATGTTACATTGTTCACAGTATGTGCATGGTCTCGTGGAAATCTCAGTCTTGTGATGATTTCCGATTATATGGCTCATAATGAGTATGCTGTATACACTTTTCTCGATATTTCAATGAAGAAAATAACAGGAATTGGGACTGTTCATTCTGAATTGGGAATTTCAATGATGGTGCAGCTAGCCATTTCATACTGAAATTTACGTTGGATAGTGTGATGTCTTACAAGGGTGTATACAACAAATTCTCTTGGAATTTCTTTGCCATAAGTCATGGGAAGGGACCATGGATGATATTGGTGGTGAGGTCAAGAGAACAGCCTATATGAAAATTATTACCAAAGAAGTAGAGGTAAACTCTGCTTCTGACTTTGTAGCTTTTGCATTTTCATTTGGGGGTAGAATCACAACTGTCAAGTATCCAAAATAAAATGTGGAAAAGCATGTACCTCTTCTAAAAAAGCAAAGGCAAAACTTACAATGAATGCCTAGAACTCACCATATTCACTGCGTTACTATCCAAAATGAACATGAAATATCACAGTTTTCCACATCAAATGTCACATACACATAGAATTTTCTTCCCACCAAAAATGGACTAACGCCTTTTCTGTTGAAGTTGGCTCTTGCAATGAGCTTTCAGGATATCAACATACTAACAATGGAGAACCTGAAACATTTTATCCTGACCGTGGAATAATGTTGTGGTTGTTAGTGTGATACCAAGGAAAAAGACAGCAACTATTTTATGACAGGAAAATTATTTCCAAAGTAGATCCTGTGCTTTACTACATGTCATTTTTGTCAAGAAAGAATGGCAATGAATATGTGAAACTTGTCGTGGTGGATGAAGCTATTGTACCTTTGACAGATTTTCTTGACTGACGGGGAGCAGTTATGTGTTTCTTGACCAACAGGGAGAAGTTTTGTGTTTCATTGTATTTTTAGTTAATTACAACAATATAAGTGGTTATTATCTCTCTATCTAAGTATTAGTAATTTTCATTAAATGTGAGACACTTATAATTTTTTTGGTTATTAAGTTAAAAATATTTTATTGTTACATGTAATTCCATTACCAAGAAATGTAATTTTGTTACCCTACCTTTTATAAAACAAAGCATTTATGGAACTTGTAGATATATTATCATGAGAAAAATCATTAGATAGTATTGCTTGTATAGTATAATATCTAAATATTAACAAATGACTGTAGAGTAAGAGGATTTTGATGTTATATGTAAAGGTACAAAAGTACAAAATGTGTCTTTTTTTTCCCTGTAATTCCTTTACCACAAATTTGAGAAAAGTATTAACTAATGATAAATAATTCAAAATTTCATAAGTGGTCTTATGATAGTGAAAACAAATCAGTATCATCATAAGCTATTGGATATTAAAAATAATTATTACAGGGCTCTATGAATTAAACATTAAGTATGAAAAATACCCCTACAATTGTAATTCCATTACTGTGGAACTCCCCAAATGAGTTAATTATTATAGTTGGAGTCACTGTGTTTTAACATACTTAGACTCCACCCAAAATTGCTTAGACTCAGACTCCACGGCCCTGTTGTTGACGTTAGGGCAACCACAACAATAGTACGGAGTTTGTACACTTCTGAAAATCTTTGAAATGTGCTTGAAAAAAAAAATTTTCATTTTCAAGTCTTGGAAGTTCTTAAATTTAATTTTAGTTCTTGAATCTATTTTGAGCTCAGAAAGATTGAATAAATGTTACTTTTCAAATAATTATAATGTATCAATTACCATTGATAGTAGTGATATAGACCTAATTGATAGCCACGTATAGTGGAGATAGCTGCACTAATATCAATATATGACAAGATGGTGGCTGCGTTGTCGGTTGCGCTGTTGCACGCCAAAGTTTTCTTAATTTACAATGTGATGTTAAAATGTCTCAAAAATGTATGTTATTTTAGTGGCAATATTTACACAACAGTCATAGGATATTTTAATGTGCCTGTTTTAATACTGCTTTTGTATGTGACATGGCTATCTTTCATCTTCGTATGAGAATGAAATACTTTGTGTTACGTGACACAGAAACTACTGTTTTCAGATCAGGTTAGTACAAACAAAAAAACCTTAATTAAAACCTAAAATTCTGCGCTATTATGTAATGTTGGTAAACATGTTATAATTTAATATTGTTACTGTAGAATGGGCTGAAGCCATTCATGTGGTTAGTGGTTATGTTGATGTTATTTTGCCAATTTGTAAATTGGAAGGTGTATAGGTATGTAAATGTAAATTGGAAAGTGTATATGTTGTTGCTGGATCATGTACTAAGAGAACATAATAAAACTGTATTAAATATTTGTAGCTGTGGTTTTAATGTTTCACATATGCCTTGAAAACAGGCTGCAGTGCTACTGGCTGCTATATTCATGGATTTCTAGGGTGCCTGTACACACTTTTTAAGGATACCCCTGCTAGGAATGAAGATAATCAGTCCACAACAGGCAGCAGTGTTTTTCCCTTAAAATTTGTTAGCCATAGATAACTGGAAAATGTACCAGTTGCAGAGAAGGCTTTGGGGATGATATTAAAATTGAAGTGTTTTCTTGAAAATTTTGATAAATGAAAAAATAACAAAACCTATTTGCAAATCATTCTCTGTAGTAAGAGAACATATCTTACATGAGCTCACCCCTCTGAAACTGAAAGTGTTCATAGCTGTAGCAAAACTGCTGCAACCTTTTCTCACTGCTTACCGAATAGACAAACCCATGCTTTTCCTCTGAGTGAAGACCTCAGAAAAATGTAATTTGTGTTCTCCAGCATTTGTGAAAGCAGATGCATGAAAGTTGGCCAACGCTTCCGTTCAGAAACTTGTACATTTTGATCCCAAAGACTTCAAAAACAAGGGCAATATAATGGATGTGGATTTGGGTTATGTTGCCTAAAAGGAAGTTAAAGCTTTAATTGCGTCAAATGTATCGCAGGGTGATATTTTGGAGATTAGGGTCTGCTATAGAAAGCTGATTGTTTCTCTTGCAGAGAAATTGCTTCAGGAATCTCCTATCACATACAGCACAGTGAGAAGTTTGTCTTGCCTTGATCCTCGGGAAATGGCAACTTGAAAAGGTAAACAGAAATATATAAACAAAATGAAAACTGTTATGAACTCTTTGGTTGAATCAAAGCAGATTTGTGAATCATATGTAGAAGTAGTCCTGGTTCAGTATTCTAGTATTTTACATGAAGTTTTCCCTCAAAATCAGTCAGTTTTTGCAGATTTTGATCCTTAAATTTCACGAATTGATGTGTTTTTTTCTAGAAATCATGAGCGATTGTAAGTAGTATCAAAAAAAGTGGAAAGTTTAACTTAAAAAAAGTTGTATATTTTACAGAGATTGATTTGTGACTTTCTAGGTGACATAGGTGGTGTAAAAGAACTTCATTATTTAATGAGAAGTTGTGCTGCAAATGCATGTCATAGGTACATTTCTTGCTTAGAAGAGCAAAAACTGGCTGCCAAAACTGCAGTAAAGAGAAAAAAAATTATCAGAATGGGGAAGAAATAGAGAATTTGAAGAAGTTTAAGTAGATTGATAAAGATATTGCATCACTAACCTGGTTGGCTGACGAATTGATACAGAAGGCACATGGCATTGGGGATATGGCAGTGATAGCCTCCATTGTACTTGTTAAGAAAAAATATGTCTCTGAGGTTTTGTGTCAGTTATCGCCAATTTAATGAGACAAGAAAGTGTTATCCTCTTTCAAGGATAGAAAAAACACTGAACAGCCTAGCAGGTTCACAATGGTTTTCTACTTTGGACATGAAGAGCAGTTACTGGCTATGTGAAGTGGTCGCTAAGGACCAAGAGAGGATTGCTTTTTGTCTATAAGGAAAAGGAATCTAGCACTTCAAAGTTATGCCTTTTTGGCTGTGTAATGTGCCTGTCACCTTCAAATGCCTGATGGAAAAAGTTCTCCCTTTGGATATCTGTCAAGTTAACCTAGAGGATATTGTTCTGACGGGAAGGACAATTGAAGAGCACCTATCATACTTAAGACTCTGTATTCCGGAAAGTGGCTGCAGCAAACTTGAAACTGGTTCCAAAGATGTCACCTTTTCAAATGAAAATTAATTTCTTGGGACATCTAGTGTCTGCCCATGGAATCAAAGCAAACACCGAAAATATCTAAGCAATAAGAGGCAGGCCGCCACCATCTGACTATAACTAAATGTGAATATTTCTGGGCTAATGTGCTTACTGTGAGTAATTTGTATGCAGGTTTGCCATACATGCCAAGCCAGTGCATGAACACACTGAAACAAAAAGTAAATTTAATTGAACTACTGAGTGTGAAGTTGATTTCAGCAAGCTTAAGGAAATTGTGTTATCTCCCCATGTGTTGGTTTCCCAAACAGTTAGGGCATGCTCATTCTGGATACTGATGCTAGTAATGTAGGCATCAGAGCTGTTTCATCTCAGATTCAAGATGGGATGAGACCATTAGAATACTTTAGTAAAGTACAGTATTGCATAAGATTGAGAGAAATTTCTCTGAGACATGCAGTGAGCTTCTAGCCATGGTCAAGGCAATTTCACACTTACATCCCTACCCTTACATCCCTACCCTTTTGGCCAACGGTTTTTTCTATGAATCAACAATGCGTCATTATGCTGGCTACTAAATTTCAAAATCCATGAAGGTCAAATAGCCCTGTGGATACAGTGTCTTCAAGAATATGATTTCTAAATACAGCACAGACTTGATTGCCTTCATAGCTATGCAGATAATTTTTCTAGTATTCCACGTACACTTACCTGTTGTTACTGCAAATCCCAGGAAGAAAAGTGGTGAATCACTGAAGGTATGGAGGGCAATAATTCAAGGTTCTGTATTTTGTGATTGGTCGACAACATGGAGTGATGAGGGTATTAAGAAATATCAGCTAAATTTTCCATTTTGCATCCAAGACTAGAGTGAAAAGAAGCTGGCTGTCTGTTAAAATGAGAAGAGAGATCTTGCATGAGCACAGCAGTGAAAGTGTTCTGGGCACAATGGAATTCCCTTGTACTGAAGAATGGTATGCTTTACAGGAATTGGGACAGTAATTATGAGCAACACATGCGTTTAACAGTTGGTCCTTAAAATAACTGCATAATACACTTGACTGAGTTAGACTGAAATTCTTCTGACTTCATTGTTGGGAGGATATTGAAAAGTGGTGCCAAATGTTCCCAACACTCGCACCACGAGGAAGGCTACCAAAGATCCCAAACAATATCACCTCCGGAAATACAATGTTGGAGTCCCATTTAAAAGCATGGCAGTAGATATTCTGGGCCCCTTTCCTGTCACAGAAAGAAGTAATCTCTACCTACTGGTGTCCCAAGATTACTTTACTAAGTGGCCTGAGATTATTCCTCTCTCAAACTGGTTTACTGCAGATTTTCATAAGTGGAGATCATGCCAGACGATGCCGCTGGTTGATGGGTTTTCTCAGGGATCTCCCGTTTCCCTGCCCCTTCATTCCAGCACTGCTCCATACTCATCTCACTTCACTCTCATCGGCTCTCAAGGCCTCAATGTTAAGAGCCACCCAAATATCTTAACTCTCCCAAACCAAGAAGGACATACTGTGGTTAATGCACGCTTAGAGCATATCTTTTCAAAATTTGGGGTGCCATTAGAACTCCATTCTGATAAGGGACAAAAGTTTGAAGCTTCTATGTTCCAGGGTGTATGGAAATTCTGGCGATGAAAAAGACTAAGACTACAGCCTTACACTCCTAGTTTGATGGAATGGTCGAGATACTTAACTGCACTCTTGTCTTGAACAATACCTGTCGCTCTTTATGGCAGACATCCAAAAAGACTGGAATTCAAAGGGGGCATTGTTTCTCCTTGCTTACAGCTTTGCATGTCATGAGTCTACAATGGTAATGCCATCAATGATATTGTTTGGGAGAGAACTATACATGTATTCCTAGTGACCTGCTGTTTGGTCGACTGATAGAAGAGGAAGTTGTCACCCAGAAGTATATCAGTGAATTATGTCACAGCACTTCAGAATAAATAGTGGCAGGATGAAGATAAGTTACGGATAACAGGAGAAATTCGGAAAAGGTATTTCAAGTAGGGCAACTGGTTTGGTTGTACAACTCAGATAAACAAAAAAGGTATTATCCAAAGCTACATAAATGTTAAGAATTCCCCTACAGGATTGTGAAGCATATCAACTATGTCTTTCAGATTTGTTGTCAAGACTCATGGGTGAGGCCTAAAGTTGTCCACATAGACGGACTGGGACTCTATTAAGGTCCAGATTTTGCAGTCAGTTTGGGATGAACAGACTTGAGGAGAGTGCAATATTGCAAGCACTGCCTTTCTCTTCGTAGCCATCTAGTTCTCTCCTCAGTCACGTGCTATCACTAGTAAATGGACAACAGTAAGTTAGAATTACAATAGGACAGCAGCAGATGATTGACACTTACCCGAGAAGGCTATTGGGACTAGTGCTGCTTCCTTTTGGGACTAGTGCTGCTTCCTTTCTTAAGAGGATTGAATGTCTGGGGTTATTGTTGCAACAATATTCTCATCATTGCCCTTGCCTCCTTTAGCATGACTCAGGATGCAAGGAACCTTCTGGTCTGGGCCCACTGACCTATATAAATCGTAGCATGCCTCCAAGTCAAGTGTCGGAAGGCTTGTATGCCCTTAAGCGCCATGTGTGTGGAGCCAGCAAAGCGATGAGTGGTGATATTGGTGAGCAGCATTAGTGAAGTCTGCTAGAATTGGTGAAGTAGAGAGTGAGACAGACCGGCAGGACCATGTAACTGGATGTTTGAATAACATACATTTGGAATGATGACAGAATATGTTTAAAAATAGTAAATTTTAACCCCGTGTCAAAACTTTCTATAAAAAAATGGAAGCTTTGTAAAATATATATTGTTAGCAGTTTTTCCATATTTTGAGATCTTTGATGAAATAACTGCAAAGTAAGCAAGGTTTCGTTCCCTTATTAACTTTATTGGTTTCTGTGAAAACAAGCATTTTCTTGCTCTTTCCTCTTTTATGTGTTTAAAAATAAGTGCAAAATATTATTTCACTGTCTGATATTCTAAATGTGGTACATAATAATTTCACAAAATACACTCATTCATGTATTTCCTACTACCCATCCAACTTACGAATAAGATGAAGTGCTTCCTGGTTTACCACAAAAGTAAATTATTCTGTCATCTTTAAACATATCATCAGTCATCCTATGAGGAACATTTCCATTTCTATCCCCCTTGCCCTTCAATCTCTAAACTTGTTTTGTAAGTTTTACTGAGAGGCAGGCAATGACTATGTCATTCAACATCCCTCTTTAAGTATGCTACCGAAGAGACATAAAACATGACATGAAGTACGAGTCTTTGGATTGTTCTTGAAAAAAAAAAATCAGAATTGAACTCTGTACTTGGTCGAAAGATCTCTATGGAAATACAGTACTGTCAAAAGTAGCTACCAGATGCATGTACCTCTGCTGCCATCGAGAAATCTTTAAGCACCCATGGTTGGATGTACACAAAACTAACGAACTGCTTAACAACTACATGAGTAGGTAAAATGACATTCATTGTACACAATTGGAAATTGTATTGCCTCATAAGGGTGGAGCAGGAGACAAAAGCATTTGAAAGGAAATATTCTCGTACCATTACTCTGGAGAATGAGTAGCTATAAAAGAAAAACCTACCTAAGTATGTTTCAACAGGAAAATTACAGTGCTCTTGTTCCAACAGCAACATAGATGATAATCTGTGGCAAAAACTGATCATGCTGAAGGTTTCATCGCAGGGGCATGTAAGTGGATACAGGCATAGGACATATTTGTATGTATATAGGAAACAGTAAACTATTGTATCACACCAAGTATATATTGCAGGGGACCAGCACTTGTAGCATGCACTTAATATGTTATTGGAGCACCTATAGCAGGGAGACTGGTAGCGATACGGTCGGGCATAGAGATAACAGATGTCAGATGTTCTCCTGAGGAAGATCATGCCACAGCTGGTGCAACTGACCCTCCAAATCTGCCGAAGTTAGCGTCTAGTCAGGTCCCAAACGTTCTCTATGGGTGAGAGGTCTGGGGATCTTGCTGGCCAAGGAAGTATGTTATCACGAAGTCAGGCCAGAGATACCCATGCTACGTGAGACCAGCCATTCTGACTGAAAAATGGGGTCATCAAGCTGCACCAGGAGTGCATGTACACAGCATCATCAGGGTTCTTTGAATTGCCACCAGTGGAATGCGGGAATAATTGGAAATGGCTCTCCATACCATGATGCCTCTCATTGGAGTGATGTGCTGCTCTACAATGAAGCATGGATCATGGTGTTGGCCAGGATGTCTCCAGACTTAAATTTCAGTGGTCGTCTGTATCCAGACAGAATCATTATTCGTCACTGAACACCACTCATCGCCATTCCGCAAGCTGCAATGCTGCCCATTCCTGAAAGCAGTTCACACTGCTTGGTGATGCTCAGGTCATAATGGTAGATGTTGTATGATGCTGTAACGACAGATCCTGCTCTGCTGGCCACCTGGATATGGTATTGATGGACACACGTTTATCACCAGTTACCATGACATGTCTGTGGATGGTATACCTTTTTTAAGAAATTTCAATAGTTTTCCCTATTTTTCATGTTTAATGTTGAACAAATTCATTATATTAGTATAACTTTCAGTTGATATTTTATTTCATTGAGATTTGATTGATTTTGAGAGAACAAATTATCTCTGTGATTTTCATTCATTTTAACTTATTGGAGGGCCTTCTTACATTCACATTTTTCCAACCTCGCCGCCTCAACGAAATACGCTTCAGCCAAGTTGCAACGCATTTCCAGGCAGTTTAACTGCACATGCAGTTTAATACAGGATGCATATTTTAACATTGCACATATTTTTTGTATCAGTCGTATCCGGCCGCAAGTTTTTTTTTGCAGTGTTCTTCAAGCTCAGTTTTTCACCTCACATCATCTCGTTTTATGCTGTTGCCAGGCGCGAAATGAATCAAAAACTGTCATTTGGGTAAGCTTATGCCATCTTGCTGCAATGACTAAAGCTTAGTTGCGTGCTTTTTTGAGCACTCACTGTGTATGGACTGCACATTCTTCTTTCCACTGGCTAGCTGAGAACATCTGACTTCATGGCGCACAACTCCAGGCTGCATTTGTGATCAAGATGTAGTTTAATCATCTAATTCTTACTTATGTAGTTTTGCTTTGCAACAACGTAGTTTAGTGCTGGTATGCTATGTTAGTGTAGTTTTCCACTTCCGATATAGAGGTCGCAGCATCACCAATTTCAGTTTTGAAGCTTTGTAGTCCCGTTCGCAGTATTAGAGTTATCTGAGTACCAGTTCCCGGTATCTTCGTACCGAACTGTAGTATAGGAAGACTGCAGCTTTGCAGTCTAACCTGGTAGCTGTGACGGGGTACTCGTGACTCCTGTCATGTTCATAGAAGAATGGCCATCTCCACTTCATTTTCATTTTGATTGAACCCACAATTTGTAAACTTCCCAAAGTTCATGTTCTTCCCACATTTTGTGAACTTTGAAATTTAAAAATGAAGTTTAAAATTTAAAATGAAGTTGTTTCATGATCAATACAAAGTTATACCTGACTTTTAAAATATTTTGTGTTTGCTAAAAGATTAGTGTCCTGGCATTTAAATACGAATATACAGTAAACATTATTTGTAAGAAGCCCCATTGGTATTATACAAGTTTTCATGTCAATCGTATAAATTTTTTTATACCGGCAAAATAATTAATGTTTACTAATCCCATTAAAAATATTCCAAACGTTTAATATCTTGAATACTCTTGGAATTATTTACTTTTTCCTCTCTGGATCATATATAACTTATCACATTGTTCTCATTATTCATTAATTACTGTTGACCTTGTCTATCCAGCACTCATGTTTCAATACTTTATTTCCTTTTTGTAGCAGATTGCTAAACGAAAGAAGGCCACAGTAATTCTGGTAGCTACAAGCGTAGTTATAATCCACACAGCCGCAATAATTGTGCTATTTGATCAGACGTTATTTTTTAACCACAAGTGATTTTTTTTCATTCATTCATTCATTCACAAATGTGGGTTGAATCAATACATTTCTATGCCATTGAAACAGGTTTCATATTTTACATTTTAGTTTTTATTATTGTATTATATTGTGTTGTTTTGGCTCACCCAGAGATGAGTATAAACAAAACAAGCAAAATGTAAGTCAGTTACTTTAAAGTGAATAGGGTAGACTGCCCCCTTTTACAAATACATTAATTTAATATTAAATATAAGTTTTCACCAGTGTGAAGTTACTTAAAAAAAAAAAAAAAATGGTCTTAGGATCAGTGCATCGGAATATTTTGTTTTAACCCTAGCTTAAAGGATTTATAGCAATGGCGCTCAACCATTAGCCACCTAGGGCTTAAATGAAAATCACAATAGAAAACCAAATGTTACTATGTTTATGTGCCTTTATAGGATTTATTCATTGGATAGGTAGATTGGCCAAGATAATGAAATAGGTTATAAAGAACTTGAACGAGACTTAATTTAGAAACCAAAGTAAACGTCAACCGACTTTAAAAATGTATAATTGAAAACACACAAAATTTAGTTTTAGGGAGGAACCAGTAAAAAAATTTCGGGAAACATAACCTAGACCTCTGTTTACATCAGAGCAGTAGTACCAACCCAACTCCACCACAGATGAACACAACAACCTGCAGAGCCATTTAAATACCAGGTACTAAAAATACACGTAACCTTACATTTAAATTTCCCTTAAGAGGTCTGAAAAACAACGCACCTGTAAAAATGAAGCTTCCACCTCGAGTCAATGATAATTATCTAAAATAAAAGAAACCTAACTTCAATTGCCCCTTGGCCAGAGCTGATGAGCAAGGCATATTTACTTATAAAGCTTCTGCCCTGGTCTCTCAACTTCTCCTACACCCACGCACCTCGCATGCTGCATACTACACCATCTTCTATCAACTAAGGCCTTATTTACTAAAAGACCAACTATTTAAAGGCATGGCTAGTGCCATTCTTCCTGCGAAGATCATCCTGAACACGCCCAAAAACAAAGATTCTCAATGAATACTTACCATTATTTTGATGTTACAGCATCCTTCAGGGTCACACACCTGTGCTGAGACCTCCGTTCACGACTCCCTCCGTCAGCCCATGACCTCGTCTACTACTTGTCACAACACCAGCTGCCTTACCTGACGTTACGGCCTTGGCCGACATCATGGCTGGTCAGTCAGAGCCCACCACCGCTGTGACCAATAACTTGTCAGCTCAAAGGGAAACTCCCCTTTCCCCTTACAAGCCTTACTGCCTAGCGGCAAAGTGGACTGATCATCAAAACATCCCCGGCTTTACCAAGGAAAGTGTCGACGTACCTCACAGCTGAGGCCTGTGGTTTGAACGAGCAGAAGATAACAATTCTGACAAACTGCTGAGTGGGGGATAATAACCAGCACCTGGGATGAAGAAAATATGGCCAGCTGCCATCACTTCAGAATAAGTCTGCTGATCCAAGGGATGATGAAACTTTCAAATTAAAAATAACGAGTGACCTCAGTTGCTTAAGAAACTCGGCAGTCAAAATAAAAAGACTTTAATCTTACAAAAACTAGAAATAAAACGGTAAAGAAAATGATTCCTAATTCAATTCAACCATAACTTAAATGATCTAACCTTAAAAAAAAAAGAAAACAAAACAAATAAAGTCGGCAATTTATGAATATCTGTTCAACAAAATAAAATATCTAAAATTAAAGGAATGAATTCGTAAAGACACACATTCAGTTAACTTTCAACTACAACATCGACATCTAATTTAAAGTCAAAAAGTCAGAACATGACACATCCTCAACACAAACCGATTGTCGAAACTGGCTTCCTAAAACAAAATTTTGAAATGAAGGTCATTAAATTAATTCTCACCACATTGTGTGTATGTGTGTGTGTGTGTATATATATATATATATATATATATATATATATATATATATATATATATATATATATATATATATATATATATATATATATATATATATATATATATATATATATATATATATATATATATATATATATATATATATATACACACACACACACACACACACACACACGTAGTACTACCATGCGCAGCCACATCCATTCTCATGTCAAAAGCACTTCCAATGATATATGCTTTAAGTAATAAAACCCTACTCTACACAAGAGTCTATATCCCACCTTCCTTTTATGTGCTATCCTGGTGTTGTAACGAGAGTTGTAACCTTTGGATGCTCAAGTTCACTACATGAGGGTTCTACATAAGTGGATAGGAGTTTTTTTCTTTTGTTTTGTGCATGCTTATTGCATGTGTTGCCTTGGGACTTGGGCATGCAAAGGTGTTGGTAAGAGCTCTGTGCTTTTCCAATTAAGTTAAGAGAGATAATTTCATTATTATTTTGTGTAATTTTTTGTGTGTTTACTATTCTAATGCTTCTGTTTTGCTAGCCAAGTTTGAAAGAATTATTTGGAACAATTTTCAGTCAGTTTTTTAAGATGTTAATTTTCACCAAGTTTACAAATTACCTCACAAAATGTAGGCCTACTTTTCATTAATTTTGTACAAAGGTGATTACAAAGAATTACTTTGAGAGTCTCCTGTTTACAGTAACACTGATATAGTAAATACTGAGTAATATGCTGTTACAGACTGATTTAACATGCCACACACACTGAACATGTAAAATAACTTTTCATATCCAGCAATAAAATTGCAGTTATGGAAATTGATTTATGAACCTGGTTTGTGTAGAAATTCATCAAAACAATGTAATCAATTCCAACTTGACTTGTTATGCGCAGTATATATATTACAACTATTTAATGTGTCTACAGAGTCTCTTTTGTCTGCCTTTTTTTTTTACATAACATCACATAAAAAAATTGAAGTGATATAAATGTTTTAGTTTAGTATGCTATATCTACGAAACTATGATACATATTTCAACTTAACTTTGTATGCTGGCAGTATCTATTACACCCATCAAAAATGTGTACACAGAGCCTCATTTCTCCACCCTTTTGTTATCCCCACATGAAATTTTTTTTGTGATATCTCATGAACCAATTAACCTATTTCCACCCAATTCTTCACCCAAATAGCACTATGTTAGGCCATGTAGTGGCTCAGACTGTTATTTTCAAAATACTATTGATATTTTATGGAACAAGGTGTTCTGAGTTAGAGTACTGCATAAATCATATGTATATTTTTCATTGTCTCATTACTGTTGCTTATTTTTTCTTGTTCCTGTCAATTATATATCAAGGCCTATCTACCTTCGATGTTTGAAGAACTTAATTAAAAAATTTTGGCACCCACGTAAAAGAAAGAAGGCGCATAGTTTATATTAGTAACTTCTTGTTTATGCTTATTGGTTTAAATGTGTGTTTTGAAGGTAATTAAATTTTCAATTTAGTTGTAAATGCAAGTTAAATTAAATTGTTGGAAGAATCACATTTTAATTTACTGTGGTAGTATTTTTTAGAGGAATTTGTAAGTTAAGAGGTACCTATTTGAAATTCAGAATATGTAAATATTTTAAAGTAGGTTTACGTTATACAAAGTTTACCATATTTCTTTCTTCTCATTAGTGTTTCAGTCACATATAACTGTAATAGTGAATTTATGTATCCATTATGATGATAATTACTTTGGGATGTACATAAAATAATTTTTTCCCCCTTTTGTGCAGGAGAACAAAGACTGTAAACCTTGGGAGAGACCTTGGAGCATAGATGAGATAAGCAAAAACAGTGAGAACTGGAATTTGGCTGGAGATGCTGGGCTGTTACGACATTTACAGCATTTCTCTCAAGTGAGAAAATTGTTAAATTCTAAGATATTAAAATGTGGGTTCTTCCCAAATGAAGGCTTGGAATGAATATAACTGGTGTAAATTCAATTGTGTATTGTGTGTAGGCATTATGTAATTTATTAATAAGTTCTACAGTACTTAAAAACTGTGATATAATTTTTATTTAAGGAAGCACAATATAGGCTGTTCACGGTAAGTAAGCACTTTTGAAAGCTCTCTCATTCAATAAATATATTTTATTTTAGTTTTAGACATTAACCTTCAAGTGCAGTGAAATATACACACTGTATTTATTAGGCTACTTACGTGGTAATATCTATTTTAAAAAGTTTGTTAAAGGATAAAAAAGTATGGTTTAAAGGAAAAACTAACTAGGTCTTTGAAAGTGCCCAGTTTACCATGAACAGCCTATAAATATATGTAATAAAACGTCTCTAATTACTATGTTGATTTTCAGAGTCAAGGTATGGTATTTAGTAAAAATATTCATGTATGGTAATGGGTTTGGCCTGAAAATGAAGGCATGAAGATAAAGGCATGAGTTTGTTGTGCCTTTAGCAACTGGTGCTGGAGTTTGTTGAGACGCCAACCCTAAGCATGGGCACCATTTTTGATGTACTTACTTCAGCAGTAGTTTTAAGTATCAACACCCTTATTCAATTCCTTCTAGCAGTATACTTAAGATTGTGCAGGGTCATAACTAGGTAAAGGAGAAGTATCCAGGACTTCTCAGGTACACGAGAATACCATCGGGATTCAAATACTTGTGGTGTTTTCCTAGACGGCTACATAGAAAAAGACCTTCAGCCAGCAGTCTAGCTGTTTGCCAAACCTTGCTGCCTGGCTCCCTGATCTCACACAATTCCTGTGACCACTTTCATCACACTTGTGACACCTGGGTTATCTTGTTCCCAACATTGTGACCTAGTAATGCCCATCCAGCCTGGTGTTATGGTATAGCATGTGATAGTCTTGGTTCTATATTGGAAATTTAATATGTTATCAATATAGATATGATGGTCAGTCACATCCAGGTGCATCTAAAAACAATTATAACAAATGGCCACACACCCATCTAAGTCTACAGTTGGGTCAGTGAACACTAATTTCAATATTTCAAAATTAAGACTGATCACAGCCTGTTCTCTAAAGCTACATACTGCATTTTGCATCCGTGCCAACTGTCTATATTGCAAGTGTGTTATGAAAAGTACATTCATGTCTGACCCAATCTGGTTAAGAACTGTGGGTAAAAAAAAAATTAATCTAGCCTGACAATACTCATTCCATGTGGTTATTGCTCATCATTTATAACCATACATATATACACTCACAATTAGGCTACCGGCCGGTTGCGAGCTCTCTCAACTCTCCTTCACCCAACCAACTCCTTTTCCACTCCCTTCCTGAATTTACCAACCCCTCTCACAGATACCAATTCCTCCCTCAACACATTCCACTCCCTCACAGACCTCACAAGCATTGCCTGCCTACCCCGCTCCGTTCTCCTCCACACCCTCTGAAGCTTCTCACTGTTGTTTCCTCTTCCTCTAAACACCCCTTACTTATCTTGCAGTGTAGCCCTCCCCATCCTCCCTCTTCATTCACCATCCTGTACATCCTGACTAACCGTTCAACTTTTCTCCTGTCCTTCAATGAGCTCCACCCCATTTCTTTAATCATCACTGATGGCCTATAGTTCCCTTCTTCCTCATCATCCTGCCCTTGCCTTCTCCACCTACCCTTCAACCATCTTGCTGCCTTTCTCTGCACCTTTTCCAGTTCTCGCACCTCCACCTCCATATACGGGTCCCATACTGCTGCAGCATATTCTAACATTGGCCGTACCATTGTGCCATACGCCTTCTCCTTCACCTCACAGCTGACTCCATTCAGCACCCTTCCCAGCATACCCAGAGCCCTTCTTCCCTTTGCTACCACCCTCTCTACCTGTTTTTTCCACCTGAGGTATCCCTTCAGTACAATCCCTAGATACTTATATTCTGCTGCTTCTTCTATCTCTTGTCCCTCCCAGCTGTACATGTCCCTGCTTATCATCTTCTTCCTTATGAACTTCACTACCTTAGTTTTTCTTACATTTATCTTCATTTTATTTTTTCTGGTCCACAACCATATCTTATCAATGTCCTCCTGCAAATTTCCGCCACCCTCTCCCACCTCAGCATATACAACACAATCGTCTGCAAACAATCTGATTTTTCCCCTAATCCCCAAACCCATGTCATTTACCATTATGGTAAATAGCAAAGGACCCAGCATGCTTCCCTGTGGTACCCCTGACGTAACCTCCTCTTCCTCCGATATTGCCTCTCCCACTTTCACCCTCTGCCTTCGCCCCCTGAGAAAGTCCCCTATCCATTCCACTACCCTCCTGTCTGGTATGGGATTTATTTAAGAAACAAAAGATTATTGTGACTTATACTGTAGTTCACAATTTAATATATCTGTTATACATTATTAATAACACAGGAACGATTGAGCGTTTTATGCTTTGTAGTACCGCAGCCAACTTGTGGTTTACCAACTTCAGCTCTTCTGCATTGTAGGTGTTGGGGGTAGATTTGCATTAATTTCAACTATACTGTGTGTCCGTTAATGTCACAACACTCATATCCTAATGCCAAAGATTAAATAAAGTCTTTATTGCTTACAGTTGTGGTGCAGGTGGTTTGACTATAAATTAGAACCCTGTTCCTGTAACAAGTAGGTCAACAGCAGTTGGTTGTCATTAACTTCTCTCTGCTAGATATTGAGGAATATACTGGCTCACTCCCTTCATTTACCATCATTAGTGTGCACTCCAGAAAAATGGTGTATAATCAACTATCAGAGAGCAACGTCTATAAAGTGTTTGTTGGTTCTACAAACTTTTTTTGAACAATCGCTTTATTTTTATACGTAACAGAGCAGTCTCGGTTTTGTTATCTACACTAAGAAAGGCGTTAGTTGGTTTTTAAATCCTCCACCGGCTAAATATTCATATTTAATTTTCAGGGTGAGTGTATTAATGCATATATCATCTACAAGTAAGAAATATTTTGCTGGTTGGATAAACTCAAACTTAGCTTTGTTTGGTGTTGCCTACTTGTTTGGGAAGCAGAATCATTTATAACTAATGCATTTTTTTAAAGTTCAGCCAATATAAAATCTCAACGTTGCCTAACATGTTTCAGTAGATAAACAGATCCAAGTCTGTGATACTGATGTAACAATTGTTATTTTTTGTGGGGAAGGGCCTTATGATCATCAGGGATAAGGATCCTTTCATCAATAACTGGTTTTAATGTATCCATACTGATTTGTAAAAGGGTAAATATGGATTCATTAACTTTTTGTTGGCTCTCAGCAGCTGTTGTTCACCCAGGGTTATTTCTGCCCTTTAGTAAACTTTGCCTCATTATCTGCCGCATTGGCCATAGTGTAATCAAATGTCTGCAAAGTATATTTTACAACAACTTGTTCCTTCACCATCTTATTTAAGTCTACCTCTAGTCTGTTAATATTGTTAAAATTTTTCAAAGCCTTTGGGCATAACCAAGTGCTTTAAGGAATAGAGATCTTAGTTAATTATAAAAGTAATAATAATTTCTTATTTTATATGCAAGCAATCCACAAAAGAAATGTTCATAACTAATCTTGATATTAGTGGCTATCACTTGCTATTTACAGCTAATGTCTACATAATCACCCATCAACGAACATAAATTAATTTAATCAAATAGTTTAAATCAGGCTCCATAAGTAGTTAATTAACATCTTCTATTGAATTACTATTGAAAATACCCCTGTGTGGTGGCGGTGTTGTAAAATACCACCTAAGCCACCCCGTGCTTGTCTTAAGAGGACTGTTTGAGACACAGTCTGAATTTGAAATTTGTTGGACCATCATCTCATTCTTCTGTCTTCATCTCTTTCTCTTTTGTCACTTTTTCTTTCCAGCTCACCAGGGCCCATTGCATTTTCCCTCTGCAGTATCGTCTTAGGTCAGATAATGTCCTTCCTAATGATGGTCTGTTCTCACCAATGAGTGCTGCCTCCAAATTGTGTGGCCTTACTTGATGCATTTGTTAGTGACAGTCTAGCGAACCCTTCTTACTGGCCCAGCAGGCAAACTAGATGCAGAGCCCATATCCACGTACATGTACACCTACATAGCACCAATTGTTGCCTTCTTGGCAGGAGGGTTTTTCATGGCCGACTAGCCCATGTGTTTAGGCCTGCCAGGAAGACATGTTACTGCTGTACGGAGGAGGCTGGTGTAATCAACCACAAGTCCCGTAAAATGGCACCAAAGATTGCCCTCTATAGTGCGGAGCCTGGGATGTTTTCCCCGGTAGGGGAATAAAACTGGCCTCGCTCAGGATGTATGGTTTGCCCTGGTGTACACTTTAGTGTGCTACTGGGGCAGTAATTTGCAGTCAATAGCAGCGAAGGGTAGCTGTTCGTAAGTACTGATTAGGTCTGTAGAAGGTTGGTCCCCCTCCTAACAGCATAGCCAGTGAGGCTGCTTGCTGGCTTATTTTCTTTCCCTCCCCCCCACCCCCAAATGGCAGGTTGAGGCTCTGACATGTCCCAGTATGGGGAGCCTACACCATGGCTTCTAAAAGCACTCCTTAAAAAGGTGGCACCCTCAACAGCCACTTGAAACGGCACCCTGATAATATAGGTAGTATTCGGATTGTGGTTCTGTATTGCATCAGTCTACTCCTGTTAAGTTACCAATACCACATTTTATGGTAATCCGAGGTTTAGAAGGGCACACGTTTGAAAATGGGTCACCTTTCAAATTGCAAAAAGTTATTAATGGAGCAGCTGGTGGTCCTGTTGCCAACTGTAAAAAGATGAATGAAAGGCATGAGCTTCGGTTTAGACGTCAAATGCTGCCTACTCAAGGGGGCTCTTGGCGATGAAGACTTTCATTGGTGCAACTGCAAAGTTCCCTGTTGAGGTCATGTTCCATGTGTTCTTCAACTCCAACAAGGGTGTCATCTGGTGTCCCGACCTGATTACCTTCTTGGAAAGCGAGATTTTACATGAGCTGCACACTCAGTATATCATTGAAGTTCGCAGTGTGCTGAGTACAACTGATGGTGTTAAGTTTTCTATATCTACCCTCATCTTCAGTTTTGGCGTGCATGACATCCCATCAGTTATCAAAGTTTGCTATTTGAATGTGCGTGTTAAGCAATTTATTCCTGCTCCTCTGTTGTTACAACTGTCAACAGTTTGGCCACTCATTGGTAAAATGTATGATCCACCAGCTTGACCAAAGTGTGCTGACCCACTGCATCCTGATGCCCCTCAGTGCAGCAAACCTCTGAAGTGTGTGAATTGCATCGAAGGACACCCTGTCTGGTCGAAGGAGTGCCCTGTTTACCAGGAGGAGCATGCTGTTCAGTGAATCTGGGCGATTAACAAAGTTGCCTTTGTTGAGGCGCAGAAATCCTTCAATGCTCTCCAAGGCCCGAAGTCAGTTTTTCCCTACAGTGTTGTTGCCAATGCTTGACCAGGAGTTAAGGATGTGTGTACTCAGTCAGTCAATGGGTCTACCCAGACGGATGTGTCTGTGAGTGCATCAAAGTCACAGCAAGTTCTGCTGAACCAAATCTTAAGTATCTGTATGCAGTGTGGGCCAACTGAGAAGAAACTGTCGAAACCTGCTGTCATTACCAAATCTCGGCAGAAATTTATTGCAAAACTGTTAAAAAGCCAAAAACTTGGTCACTTACATCCCTTTCTTAAGTGAAGCTGATACGCAGGATCACACCATAAACTCACCCTGTCTCTCCTGAGCTAGAAGCCAAGATAGCAGTTGATGTTGACATGCCAAACACTGGTGTTAGCTCAGGAGGCTTTAAGCCAGTAATCAACAGACATAGGGGGAAATTGAAGTATTTGTTTCCGCACACTTCCTTCCCTCAATTCATGTCGCTCATACAGTGGAACTGCTGATGTTATTTTAATAATGTCATATAACTGAAACAGCACCTAGTGTCCCTCACCCCAGTCATTTGCCTTCAGGAAACGTGCTTTTGTCCCACTGATATGGCCATCCTTCAAGGTCACAGGTTTTACCGCCTGGATAACGTATTTATGCGCCTGTGGTTTTGTCTGTCTTATGGTGAAGGATTCTATTTCTCATGATGCTGTTGCCTCTGCAGGCAGTGGCGGCTAGGGTATTCCTCTGTGTGTTTGTCACTTATTTGTGCCCCCCCCCCCCCCCCCCCCCTTCATCATGTCAGGTTAGCTGATTTTCAGGAGCTTTCATCTTTGCTCACACCTCCATTTCTGATCTTTGGTGACTTCAAAACTCATAATCAGATATAGGGTTCAGACCACAGGGATAGCTGGGGTCATCTCATGTCACTATTCCTAATATTGCCCTGTTGAACATTGGTACTCCTATACACTTCACCACCCATACTGGCACTTTGTCGTGTGTAGATCTTTCTTTTTGTAGCCCAGTTTTGGTCACCCATTTTGATTGGTCTGTTTATCCAGATATCTGTGGAAATGACCACTACCCAATCATATTGAATCATGTGTCATTTGATGCCCCACACATACCACCTCGGTGGGTTCTTAAGAAAGCAGACTGGGCTCATTTCAAGCGTTCCCTCCACTTCACTGCTGAGATTCCTCTTGACGTGAACTTGGCAGTGGAACTCTTAAACTCTATCGTCATGTCAGCTGAGGAGGCTGCCAACCCCCAATCTTCACCTCATGATCGTAGGCATGTTCTTTGGTGGAGCAATGAATGCAGGGATACTATTCATGCCTGATGACATGCGCTTAGACACTTTAGTGCTTACCCCACTCAAGCTAACCTGGAGCTCCTCTGCATGTGTTGGGCTTGCACTTTATGTGTTATCAAGGACAGCCAGAGGAAATTCTGGAGGGATTTTATTTCATCGCTGATGGTACATGCTAACGGTAAGTTTATCTGGGACATTGTTCGGAAGCTGTGCGGACAGTCTCTCAGCACACAGGTTCCCTTCCTTCGGGGTCAATAACAATACAATACACTCCCGTTTATTCATGCTTTGCTTAACCAGTTTTTGGCTTATCTGTGGGGCTTTTTAACTTTTTTTTCTTTCAAAGTTTACTGTAACTTCTGTGGTAAGGCGATGCTCATTTATTAAGCAGCGGTATCATGTATGTCTATCGCTGTGCTGCATGAGCTGATATTTATCTCTTTAAACTGTTTGTCAGTCACAGAGAGCTGCGTGAGTCATCAATTTCCGCCCATTGAAGCGCTGTGCCGCCTGAGCTGAGCCCCACAAAGACCTACGTGAGTCATCAATTTTCGTCTGGTGAAGCACATATGTGATTGTACTCTTCTCAGTTACCACCCCAATTCCTCATTTTGCAAGTTTATTGACAGCTTCGGGCATGGTCATTGTTCACTATTTGTAGTGTCATTTTTGCAACATGTCAGCAAAGCGTAGGAGGACAGTTCTAACTGTAGTGAAAAAGTTAAAAATAATTTAAAAATATGAACATGGTGAGAAAGCTGCGGAATTAGCATTGGACTTCAAAAATTGGGGTACAAACTGTGCGGGACATAAAAAAAAAAACAAAAAAGAAAAAAATGCTAATGAAAGTGCATGTCGTGTAGATAGCGGTGCGGGTCATTTAAAAGAAGGTCAACAACTAGTGTCGGAGGCCGGCTTACTTTTATTTTTGCTTCTTTTATGCAGCGATGTGCTGTTTTGTTTTTACCATGCTGGAATGTGACACTACTCTTCTCTAAAAAAACAAAGTGACGCCTGATCCCGTCTCCTCCCCTGTATATGGATGGCTATCCACTGCCTTACATAGAAACAAAGGCTTGGGGAAATTTATTGATCTGCAACATATAGCCTGGAATGAGGTGGAAGGGGGAGGGGAAACTTACACATATGGAAGCTATTCTAAACTTCCAACTCACTCTGCTATCTTAAGGCTGGGGTCTGTGTAATACATGTTGAGGAAGCTACACACAGACACACACTACGCACAGCTTATCACTCCATGCTGCCTGTGGCGTAGGTGCAGGCTATAAGCTGTGTATACTCGATGTGCCGTGAATTACACTACACTTGGTGCAACATAAATATCAGTTAAAGTATTGTGTACTTTAAATTATGCACATACATTGCGTGATTTGTGTTTGCTTTGAAATGTATAATAGGTACTGTGTTTTATTACGATTTTCGGAACCAATATCGCTGTTTCACTAACAAAAAAAAAACTAGTAAATTTTATCTGGGTTTTTTTTAATACAAATTTGCCTATTCGTGTTTTCTCTGGCCCCATTTAACATGTTTAATTGGGAGTTCACTGTAACTGAGGGGACAAACATAGCAGATTTGTTAGGCCAATATTTTGCAGATGTTTCGAGCAGTGTATACTACACTCCTTCATTTTGAGTCATCAAAGAGACATGCAATATGGTGGGTATCCACTTTGTTGGTTCAGGTGAGGATGACTACAACCAACCTTTCCCTATTCTTAAGTTGGAGCAGTCTTTATCACACTTGAAGCATGCATCGGTTGGCTCCGACAATATCCATTATGCTATGTTGCAACACTTTCAACTTGATGGGAAACAGTTTTTACTGAGAATTTTTAATAACATTTGGACCTCTGATTTTTTTCACCTTAAAGTGGTGCGAGTCAACTCTTTTGCCACTCTTGAAACCAGGGAAAGTCAAATGGGATGTTTCCAGCTATCAAACTATATCTGTGTTTACCTGGTTTCCTTTTTGCCTCGTGTGGAGATTTTTAATCTGTTTTGGACTTTATCTACCTTTTCATCTCTTGTGCAGGTTTTCACTTTTTTATGTAACTTTGCTCTGGGTGATAATGATCTCGCCATGGAGCGCCCCCCACAATTCCACTCTAACTCGTCCATTCATTCACTATCGAAAATATGCATTTGATATCTGGCTCTGAAATGTCCTGAGTGGTCCCATACCTAGTAGCTCTCCATTTGTCTGATATGTTGTCCTTTGCAGCACTTGTGCACTCTTTGCCATAGCCACCACACACACACTTATCCACTGCAGTATCGCTTACCCTCGTTAGCCACCGATCCTTCTCTTTAATTATCACTCGATGGAATAATATTTGTTTACCAATTGCTGCACTTTGCCAGATGACAATTACAGACTACTAACACTCTCTAACACACTGGCTGCAGCTGTATTTATATTGTAAGTGCCCTGACCCAGAAACTTCTTCACCTATCTGATTGCGCTGAGGGATGTGATGACCAGAAAGTTAGTGCAATAGCTCACAGCCACCGACTCCTCCAGCTGTCAATCTGTCTCTCTGTCAGCACCATAATGACATAGCTAACCAGCGGGTTCTATGTGGGGGAGCTGGTGGTCTAGCATATCTGTGCGTGTAACATAACACACTGCCCAGGGGTCCACACTTAACAATATGATTACTGCACTTTATTAGTTTGTGTTGCATTTATTGGAGGGATTGAACAGAATCTTACTGACTCTCAATTTTACTTATCAATCTCTGCCTGCTCCTACTGAATCTGTTCAGTTTTTTTGCAATTAACAGTTCACATTCCAGTACGTATTTTTATTTATTGAACAGGTTTTCATATTCATTTCAAAATTCTCAGTGATCTTGTGATTTTATTGCCTTCCATTGGTGTCAGAATAGCTGTACTTGCCTGATGTGTTGATAGTATAAGCAAGAGGATTCAGGTAATTCTGCTATGTTGCTGACTGCATCCAACAGCCATATCACTGCCTACATCCTGGCTCTAAAACAAATGGTTGAAAAGATGGTTGTCTGTTGGTGTGGACCATCATGGTTTTGTTTCCCCATTATTTTAAATTGTATGTTGCACTCTAAAATGCTGCATCTACTGATTGGAGAGTTTTTCCAACATCCTCTTCATACTGTTTCATTGTATGCCAACATGTCCCCTGCCATGAAGTAGTGTTAATTTACTTTCTTATTTTAATATTTTTTGACTTTACTTTTAACCTTTACAAATTTCTCTCTTGCTAAATAGTACCATTCGTGCAAGTTCCTCTGCAACTGCTGTACATCTTTGTTGTTTTTTGAATATTGCCTTGCTGGCAGTTGCTGGAGTGTGCTAGGTATGTTCAATTTGTGCCCAAATATAAGTTTGCATGAGCAGTAGCCAATGCTAGACTGTGGCGTAATATTAAACACAAAGGGTGCATAATGGATCCATGCTTTGTCATGGTTTGTATTTATACAATAGCAAAGAAATATTACCAGTGTCCTATGGGATAACTCAACAAAATTAGGTTATTAATGGAAGGTAATGGTGTGTTTCTTATATACTTGTAAAAGTAGGAGTAGTAGCTTTTTCATTATCTATGAACCTTGGTCTGTGGGTTTACTTTGTGGCATACCAAAGAGCAATACTACCTATTCCACTAATGCACATTGTAATGAACCCCAACTTTTGCAGTGCTCATATTTTATGGTCACAACCACTTACATATTTTGTTGTATGAAACTATTGTGTTATCCCTTAAATTTATACGGTGACAGGCATCATGAAGTTTGTGATACAAAGAAATAAGAATTTTAGGATCAATGATTGTGGAAGTTTTTTGGTTTATTATTTCATTGTTAAATTAAAACTGGGAGGAATTTTTCATTAATTTTCTATTGTATGTTCCTCCCTGGGCTTCACAGCCAATGCAGTTAGGCCCAGGGGCCCGCGTTCTCACAGCCTGCACATGGTTATTGTTAGATGTGACACTCGGGCACCACAGATACGTGACTTTGTGCACCAAGTGCAGCATGCAGTTATAGTGTATTCTTACCTCCTGTGCTGCTGCAGCACAATTGTCACTACTGGCATATCAGGCCATATTTCTCCCTCCTGCATGCACCTTTTCAGCCACTGCATATCCCCCTATACACTTTCCTGGGGATATCATCCCAGACCAGACATTCCCTGTTCCCATTTGGTACCCTACTCACCTCTCTGGTAGAAGCTGTCATCTTTCTGGTGGAAAACTTGCAAACTAACCTTATGCCTGGATGGGCTGAAAGGTGCTGCCAGCATCTTCTGGTGGCGATTACCCACACTACAAGACCTCTGTTTTCTCTCTCTGTCCTACCACGTTCCTAGGCGCTTTTAGCATAGTGTTCTAGGGCCTCTCGGACATTCTGTGTGTTATTCATGGCTTGGGCGGGTTTCTTCAGCACAATGTCTGGCAGATCTGCAATATAAGTGTTCATAAAGGACCATACACTAAAGTAATATAGTTCTTCAAGGCTAGGCCATTTTGTTTTATAATCATGTAGTGTGGTATTGAAGAAGTGGGCATGTGTTGACTAAAATAGGCAGAGCAATTCCAACATCATGGCATCATGGGCTTTTGAACTTCTCATGAAAGGTAAGCGGAAATTACATTTTTCAGTTCCCCCTTTTTCTACCCTTCTGGCAATGTCAAAATAAACATGCTAATTTTCCTCTTTTTACTGTGTGTCCACAGTGGGTCCAAATTTTGGACTGGAAGTTTAATTTTCAAGTTCAAGTCCAAATAGTTAACCTTTCCAAAACATCCACTCAACTTCTGTCTCGTCCCACTCTTCCTTTCCTTCTTCAAGACAGTGAAGAAGTGTCATGTAGAAAGCAGCCAGTAATGATTAATGTATACATTTGTTTATAAACTTTCTTCTTGACAAAATTTTAAATGTCAAACAATTTAGCAAGAAAATTTAAATTCTTTTAAAAGAAAACTTTATGTAGAATTTGAAACAGCAAGATTATGGACTCATGTACTTGTTATAGTGATATCTAGAACTTTAAAACAGAATAACGAAACATAATTTTAAGGGCCGGCACCTCCCAAAATTTTTGAATAGTTTTTGTATTGTGATTTAAAAACCTAAATTTTTAACATATTAATATTTTCTTTTTTAGACTCGTGTCTCTTTTGTAGACTTAGATAAATAAAAGTGTCTGGTATTTCTGAGGAAGTTTTTTCTTTTGTTCAATTGCCTTTCTGTACCTATTTAACTTACTCCACAATCCACGATACCGTATAGGACTATTAAACTTTCAAATTTAATTGTAACCCTCTCTTTCCTCTGAGTTTTTGAAAGCCCACACTTCTAAATTATTGTATACACAAGGAAGGAGGTAACACTATAATTAAGATAAAGGTTGATAGGTGTGTATCCCATCCCTTGTAAATCATTGAATGTACCACATGATTATAACTTAATGCAGAGACTTTATATTGAAAATACTTCATTGGAGGAGTGTATTGTGAAATTATTGTTTAGTTGAGGCATGGCTGAATGTACCACATGATTATAACTTAATGCAGAGACTTTATATTGAAAATACTTCATTGGAGGAGTGTATTGTGAAATTATTGTTTAGTTGAGGCATGGCCTATGTGCCCTGAGTGATTTTGTGATGGATGATGTACTCAAAGAGTTCTTAGAATGGTGCGTATCAAGAGCGCCACAAGTAAGGGCATAAAATGAGACTCATATTGTTATTGGTTAATAGTGGACTCGTCCACGACAAGATAGACTCACCCAGAGTCTCAAGACATGGAGCTGCCGGAGCAGAAAGGACAATAATTGTTGAACTGAGTTGGGAGCTAAATGTGTTCCTGATTGTAGAAGGCTGAGTACCTCCACTATATTGATTATGCTCAGAATTAGAGTTGATCATAAAATATAGCTTTTGTTTGAAACTATGTACTTGTGTTGTAATACATCAATATTTTAACTCCTAGAGAACACCATGCTTAACTTTAGCCAGCTAGCCTGGGATATTACAGAGAAGTTTTGGTGTCAGGTTGTGATGTTTCCTGTATGTACTCGGGAGTCCGCCGTAAACACCAGCTCGAAACTTGCTCATTTAAAGTTTGAGACTCTGGATAAATAAACAATTGAAAGTTTGTCAATGACAGGAGAGCCAATCGAAAATAGTTACAGATGAATTAAATGTTCACTGGAGTATAGTGTATCTTCAAAAACAATTGACACTTGAAAAAATAAAATAAAACAAAGCAAGAGATAGAAAGGCAACGTGGTCACTCACTGCTTTACACGAGCACTAACTGACTGATAAACTGAGACAAACTTGTTGTGAACTAAAACCAGTGTGAATTGTGACGAAAATAAAGCCACACTTATTCTGTATATATTCACTGAATGTTGCATTAAGTAAACATGGTCCAATTGTGGCTTCACAAAGTGTGATGATGTCTAAAATAGCATATGAACTGTGATGTGTTTCTCAAAATTAAAAGGAATTGCATGCGTGCGAGCTGTCACGTCGGCCAACTGTGACCTCAGATGGTGCAACCCAGCGGCTATGTGCCTAGCTTCCTAACCCAGTGAAAAGTTTCACTGTCACCCTATGGTGATGTTCCTAGTGATGCATTGGTTCAAATAAAATAATACATTTGGAAAAATTATTATATACAAAATACAAACAAATTATTGTTGCCACAATCTTCTAAATATTAAATTAATTACTATCCTTTACACTGAAATATAGAAATCAATTAAACATCCCAAATATATAAATTATAACATATTGCAATGCTACAAGGTGTAGGGTAATTTGAGACACACATTATGTGAATTAGCAGTAATAAGTCTGGCTGTGGTCGAAATTGTTATATGGGACTGAACCAAAAGACGACTCAATACAGGGACTGTGCTGTGCACAATATATCAGGTGGTCTGAGCAAATGTTTGCCAGCCATGGCAGAACGATATAACGCAGCTGTTTGCGTCAGAGAATGGCGACCAGATGGCCAATAGTATGCAGTGACCAGTGGTTGGACGTGGCACATTGGTAGCAATGGAATAGCTGGGATGCAACGGAACGTACATCATAGTACACCATGCAAATTGCATGGTATTAAGTCACCAAAGGATCTAGACCCTACATAATATCCACATGGGGTCATCAAGGAAGACAGCGAGCTGGACCATGCCCAAAATTTCAACACAGGATTCAGTGCAATGGCAACGGCACATCATCATGTCAGGACAGCTTTCACATATAGTTAAGGTATGTTAAGATGTTGCATGTGGGAGAAAGTCACCAATCAGGTTATGTGAAAGTAATAATTGTACATGCTAGCGCCAATCTTTTGTGCTACACCTGATGCCGAGATGCCAGTCAGGAGAGGAGGCATCAGTAGTTAGAGGGGGATGAGAAGCCAAGGACTATTTGATATTTGAGCCGCTCGGTTAAGCTCATTTGTATCCCTTTTGCTGGTGACAAGCACAAATTAAAAGCCTTTATTAACCCAGTTGAGTCTGCATTCGAACTAGTGGACTTAGCAAAGCACGATCAGTGCCTTAAGTTTGTAAATTCTCATATAGTGGGAGATGCTAAGAAGAAACCGTTGTATAGAGAAGGCCTGGGATACACATGGGAACGTGTAAACCGATACTAAAGGAGAACTGTGAGACAGAACAAACAAATTGACTCTTATGCAGGCAGATTATATAATGCGAGAAAGTCAGCTAATGAGGGTATTGCTGGTTGGGGTGCTAGAGTAGACATATTAAGCCAAGACCTACAGGAAGCAGCATTGAGGGGATGCAGATCAATAGAATGTGAGAGTATTAGAGTGTTACAGGGTCAATTAGGACATGCATATTTTATACAAGGATTGGCAGATGAGCGCATACAAATGGTTGTAAGGGGTAAGGAATGTAGAATGTTAGCCATAGCCATTGAAACAGCCCTAGTACAAGAAAGCAGTATATTGCGAAGATGCAGCTACAAGTCCTAACACATGGAGACTACGCCACTTGTGAAAGGGGGAAGGAAGGGGACTGAGAAAAATAAGAAATTATTATATCCAATGCCAAAACCACTCTTAACGAGGTTACGTTTAATAAAAACAAAAAAAGAGGGGGTGGTATCACGCGGGGGAATTAAAACTAAAAGAATAAATAAATGAACTGAATAATCAATTACATCCACCACCAGGCAGTTAAATAAAATGGGGGCTGCCTGGAAGCCCTTACTTGAACAAAAAAATTCTGAAGTAAATAAAAAGTCAAAATGCCGAAAGTTTGATTTCTTATTTAAAAAAAAACTCTTTGTGATAACCTGGTGGTCAAACTTCTGATACAAAAAGGGAATAATTTTGAAAACAAACAAAAGGGAGGGGGGGGGTTACCACTATTAGTCTTGCTGAGAAGTCCTAAGATCAATTCATCATCCCCTTTGCAATGCTCAAGAAAGTTACATACAATTTAGCCACACCAGTATCCATGCAAAAATCACTGTAAGTTAACCACTTATTATATCAACAAGACAAGAACTTGTAGGGTGAGAGAGAGTAAGTAGATATATATATATATATAAATGCACACACACGCAGAGAGAGATAGTTAGAGATAGAGAGAGAGATGACTCTCGATTATCCGTGATAATGGAGGGGGCGATTGCAGCGGATAACCCAAAATCACGGATAATACGCATACTAAGAGAAAAATACAGTTTTTCTAACACTAAGTTTTGTATGGTTGTAACTGAATACTGGGTGTTTCAGTGTGAAACCTAGCCTATCCTTGACATACTACTGTATTTACCCGCATATTTTATGGCCTCACATAATTTCCGTACCCTATTATTTATTAACAAACCAAAAAAATTTTTAAATGCGTAATTTATGCACCCCTTATTTCTAACTTACAAAATCGTAATATAAAGAGTGTAAAATATGCAGGTAATCACGGTAGTTCTCTCACAAACATTACAAGAAATGTGCAGCTACAGTTAATACAAACAATGCAGCGGGATGCATGTAGTGTTTATCGCCGAGTGATACTGGAATTTGAAGTTGAATAAGAGGGAAGGCAGGCTGCTAGGCACTCGGTTGCTAGGCAACAGGCCACTTCCCCCCCCCCCCCCTGGAGAGGGGAAACAAAGATTTGAAAAGTGAACTGCATGTTGCCCGTGTCACACACACCTCCCACACTGTCCAGTGTGTGCGGCATATAGCAGGCTGTTTAAGCGTGTGGAAAACAGTGTTTAATGTAGGAAACAAGTTTCGCCTTCCATTCCCAGTTCTTCAAAAAATTATTGGGCTTGTTTCACACACACACACACACACACACAAAGCCCGACACTGGCATTCCTGCTGCACTTTTCTGGTTAAACCACTCCAGCATAGTCTTATCTAGTTCAGCATTGGTCGATAGTTTCATCGTTTACCTGTTCGCCAATCCACTTGTTGAGTCCACATTTCTCACAAACTCAATAATTTTGGATTTATTGTTTTGTACATCCCAAATTGTTGTTTCTCCCACTCCATACATAAATGAAAGCTGTTTTATTACACTTCCTCCTTCAAGTTTATAAATAATTTCCAACTTCTGCAGTAAATTGAAAATCACACGTTTATGTTTTGCAGACATTTTTCAGCAGAAAATGATTGAAAGCAAAACCGAACGTAACTACTGACTGGCAAGATAAAACTGACACTGACCGTGGGAATGCGATATGCGGGCAGAAGGTGGCGGTCACGCCGGGTTTCGGCTGTACCTGGTAGGCGGCAGCTAGGCTAGCGAGTTGTGTGGTTTTGTCAGCTCGCTGTCTTGTGACGTAACTAAGCTCATCGTGCCATCGGGAACACATTTTGACATGCATTTGCATCGATAAACAAACATATTTCATTCCACAATTATTTTCAGACTACCTGTTATGAATTTCATTACTTAAGATCTGCATTTTATTAAATAACTTCATTCTGGCTGTGTTTGAGTTAATTTTCAAAAACTATTTTTATCTTTTCTGAATATGGCACGGTTAAGCTGCAAAGTGGATAATCGAGAGTCAACTGTATATGTGTGTGTGTATATATACACGCATGCATGCATGCACGTACGCACACACACATGCATGCGTCAGATTTGCCTTATTATTTTCCAGATTAAATTGTTATATGATAAAGTAAATAAGTCAAGGTTTTTCTTACCAAGGGATCAGGTCAAACTTAACCTAAAATTGTAGCAATAAAAACTCACTGTTTCATTTTAACAACAAAGGAAGATGAGAATTGATTCAGGTAAACTTTAGAAGACAATAAGATAAATAAACTTTAAAATGTAGAATAACTTTTGTAGATCTTTAAATATTATAACAATTAAAATAAAAGAGATAAATATGAATATATGTAAAGTGCAAAATGAGAATACAAAATATTTTATGACCTTCAATTTAGGAATATTTCTAAAATGTAATTTAGTTCATA
Source organism: Dryococelus australis (assembly GCA_029891345.1). NCBI lineage: Eukaryota > Metazoa > Arthropoda > Insecta > Phasmatodea > Phasmatidae > Dryococelus > Dryococelus australis. Next base: position 245,296,008 of record CM057009.1, read on the forward strand.
GGCAAAATCTCACACGAGTAGATTCTGGATTATATAGTCAATTACAAGAGAAGACAAAAATAAACAAAAATTAAAAAGGTGAAACATTAACCGAATGAGATTCTGTGTGTTGGTTTTATCTTCAAAAGATTTTAATTATCCAACGAAAATTTACTAGCAAAGAGGTAACACAGAACTAGCTGTTGCACCTAACCTCTGTTTACGTTAAGGCTAAGAGAAAAAAAATGTAACAAAATTATTAATATCATTCAACTTTATTCTAAAAGGGGTTGGTTCACTTACAGCTAGTTAAAAAAATAGAAATATCAAAAAGCTTGACTTTCTTGAAAACTGCAACACTCTTTTTCTCTTTTCTCACAATTTACAAATAATGCTAAATATTGTTGAATATCAGAAAACAAAAAGAAACTTACTTTATAGATCTTTAATTTATGCTTCAAGCTTCAACTATGGTATTTGTTTCACTGTTAACTGAAGAGGTATATGCATTGAGATCCTTTACCTACTTATAAGTATACCTCAGTAATGATCAAAACAAAAAATAAAATTAACTGTTATTTTTAACACTTGTGACCACTGCATCAAATTTTAACTATTCTTAAAAACTAATTCACCTTAACTTTACTTAAAAATAAGCACTTAGGTATGGACTTAGATACCAGAATGTTTGTCATGAAAAAAAATAAGAAAAATTGGTAATCAGACATAAACAAACCTAACAGCCAATAGGTTAGAACACTGACTCTTAACCTCAACTTAAAACAAATGATTATCGCTATGACGGACTCACAAAACATAACTGCTGTGGACACAAGTACCAACTTATACTAAAGTAAACAACACAGACTGTAAGAACTCAACTCGTGCTCTCAACTTAACGTCTAAAACAGGAGCTTAACCTCTGAAACTCCACAAAAAACTTTACTACCTTACCTTAAAAATACTTTAAAGATCAAGAACTCTATATGGTTAATGTAGTGCTCTCCCTCTCTCTCACTTCTCTCCTTAGCGGCTAATTGACAGATGTCGGACCTTAAACTGACCTAAACTGACTTCAACAGACCTCGCTTATACCCCAAAAAACTACTATTTATTAGATTGACCAGGACCATCCCTCCAGAAATTTCTGAAGGAATTTCTCGATCAATCAAAACAAATGTGTCATTAGGTCACAGGAAATGAGGGTGGCATCAAGTACAGCCCCACACACTAGTCACGCTTAGCAGGATATGTAACTGCTACCCCTAAATTGAGTCACAGACCACCTGTTTCCACTCTCGGAACAGTACCATCCTTCCTAAGGCCGGTTGTGTGGTGCTTGAACTCCACGTCCCTCTGGTTAACTCTCCTACATGGTTGGTAACATGCTTTTACACTGCTATTCCTGTGCCAAATAGTTTCCAACGAAACAAAAGCAAAAACAACACACACACCTCAAAGTTCTAAACAACGTGGACTGTAAATAAAAACAATTTCCAAGCAATTTAAGCAGTACTGTTTTCGCGACTGTCAATTAGCAGTCAAATCAAACTCGAATCTACAATAAACCAATTACTCGGCCTCAAATCAGCTATTCATTAAATTCCAATTAAAAAAAGTAATGTCTGGCTGCATTACTAACTAACTCCCAATCCGTACCAAAACAAACATACCCACAATTATGGTACATGCCTTCTACAAAACTGTAGTGCTAATCGCAGAGACAAAAAAAAAACAAAACTAATTACGTCAGGCAAATAACAACCAAAACTACTTTGTTTAGCAAATGCATGTCTAAATAAAATAGTGGCTACTACTTAACTTAAAACGTAAACTTATTTCTACGTCTCTACACTCTACAATACTACATGGTTCTAAAATCTGGGTTTTCCAGCAGCAAATTACAGCACATGTACCGTAATTATGGTAAGCGTACCCTAAGGTTCTTGTTTATAAAATCATTCACAGCAAAATAAAATTATAAAAAAAAATTATCTAAACTAATTATCAAAGATCATTACAACATAACTTCAGTAGACCTCCCTACCACTCGATGGTAATGAGGCTAGAGAAAAAGAAAATTTAGAAAAATTCAGAAAATCCAACAAAACAAAACAATATATATATATATATATATATATATATATATATATATATATATATATATATATATATATATATTTCAAAATCTTCTAAACCAAAACAACAACTAGCCAGCGCCTAACACCAACTGTAACGATATGGATATATGGCTAACAAAAAAAAAGGGAAATTGTTGACTCGTAGGGGAGACGTAGGAAGCATACAGTGTCTAAACACCTAAATAAACTATCAAGCGGTAAACATCTTCTACGTCTGAACTCTCTCATATCCTTACATCAACACAAGTAACCATCATCAAACCTTTAGTGGCTCATTGTCTTCTAACAACTGTATAAATAAAAATGGCTCAATCCTACATCTCCAACCAAACTTCACAACTACGGGGGGCAAAATCCACCACAGGTCTGTTTAAGGAGTGTCCTGAAGCTCCGTACTTTCAAATTAAAACATAGATACGTTATATGAACTGGTAGAGCAATTTACTCAACATTGTATGCAAGAGGTTTTTGCAGTAATCTTGAGCAAGTCACTGACAAATAATGAGAAATTAACTGACAAATAATGAGAAATTAACTAACTAAAAAAAATAATTGAATTAATAAATACCACTTTGAAATTAAAAATAGCTTAAAAAATAATTGTACCAGATTCAAAATTCAATAAAACACTTATGATACCAAAAACACCAGATTCATTTTGGAGGTTGGGGAGGGGGGAATTATTATTCTATCATAAATAAAAGAGGAGATTTTCAGAAAAACTTCAAATTTAATAAATTCAAATAAATAATCTTTTCAAAACCGTGACAACAATTATAAAAATCTATCAAATGTAGTATAACCAGGTTTCAGTCATTCATTTTAAAGTGAAAATAATTAAAATATATATGTACATTTTTCAAGAACTTTGGCTTAAAATTTGGTACAAAATATATATTTAAAACAAAATTGGTTTCTTATCTAAAACAGCAAAAAAAGGACAGCAGAAAAAAAATTTAGAGAACAACTGTAAATAATTATCTTTTCTGTTTTAAGTACTTTACAATCATAGGTGAAAGGTAAATGAAAATAAATTCTTGGATACATCAGTTTCCAAAAATTAAGAAGACTTTTCACAAGACAGTAAATAATTTAGGTTCTTACTGTTGCAAAGAAGTTCTATGCCGTTTTGTCAATTAATTCTCAAAAAACTACTTTTCACTCAACTTCAATTAATTTTAACAAGCCACAATAAAAGAAAGAAGTTTCTTACTCTTTAGAAAAACCTGTTCCAATCTGAAACTGCAAATACTTGTGTGTTACATATTACATGTTTTTTGGTAGGCACACAACTTTACAACGTGAGGGAAAATACTACTTTAAAAGAGCAACACATTGCATCCAGAAAACGTCTGAAACACTAGGAGCAAAACTCTCATAATCTCTCATCACCATTCTAGGGACTATCCTTCAGCAAATGGCCATTTAAAATTAACTTCCAAAGGAGTAAATCTGCCGTACTTTCTCGTCTCATAATAAAAAACTGCTAACGGCTGCTATTATCAAACTTCATCAACAGAAAAAATTGGCAACAAACTCTTACAGCCTTGAACTTTAAAACTCTCTCGTATCCATACCCATCAAGAAAAAGGACTACTTTTTATGTTACATTGTACTTCAAACTACTAATACTGAAAGATCACTTATCTTTGACTCCTACAGCGTGTCAATCTGCCTCAGGTTCCTCCGGCCTAACTCCTGTTCTCTCACCAGCTAATTGTACACATGTCTGCTCACTTTGGTTGATCAGCTACAACTCCTCCACTCGGCCACATCCTAAACGACCTGGCGCATCACCCACACTGCTACGTTGCAGTTGCTGGGTAGGCATCAACAAAAACACCACTACTGGCCTAGTCCTCGCCTCACCCGTACAGTGCTCTCCTACGTCCTTCCCCTCGGTACCCTAGAGACGCGCACAGCCATCCTTCAGCCGTTTGGCCTCAGTGAGTCCAGGAGTCACGCCACTGCTTGCCGTCAGCTTTACTGTGTTCACATCCATCCAGTCACGACCCATGCACAAATATCCATCGGTTGGACTGCCCGAACTAAAACCCAGGTCAACGCCAACACTACGGCCACGACGCATGGTCGCAAGGGCTCCAGTGTTCTGGATTCCTAACCAGCCAACAGGCTATAAACTGGGTAAGCTTTTACAAAATTTGGAATAAAACTACAAATTAAAATCAACCACAAACATAACTACCAAAATTACAGCCAAAAAGTATCCTATGATAAAACACACAAAACAAACTGGACGACTCTTAAAAAACTATTAAAAATATCTAAAAATTCAAAAACTGTCTACACTGTTAAAACAAAATCAAAACGTGACATGCATCTGAATAAAAAATTAGGGACAGATACATCAACAACAAAAGGTTAAAACAGATCCAAACCTGATCTTAACAAAAAATTAAACGTTAACTCAAAAGTTATCTTCATAAAAAAAACAGCTTCAAACCATATTTTTTAATGTCCTAGTGATATCTTTGAAAAGTATAAGAAGTTATCAGCAGCCACTTTTCTGTCATATTATTTTTTGTGAACTTCTACATTGTACATTACATATCTCATTTTCTAATGTAGTTGGTGCTTTTTTGTGATTCAATTTTCTAATTAACCATATAAAGTGTTAGGAAATAAATCATGGTTTTTACTCTGTACATACATAATTTTTGTGTCATTAAAAAATATTGTTTATTGTTTCTTAACATCTTTATGTTGCTAACAATTATAAGCATTTTAAGCTGTCAACCTTCTAATTAAAACAAGAAGTTACAATTGTAGTTAATTAATGTATTTTCTTTAACACACACATGTGGTTGTGTGTATGTGTGTGTGTGCATGACTGTGTGTTTATGTGTACATATATACATGTTTATGTGTTATTTTGAGGATGCACTCAAATTAGGTACAGCAAACACTTGCCAGTTTGTGGTCCGAGAATCTGGAATACTGAGAAATCTATAGTGTTTCCAAAGCGATGCAGTCCAAAACTGTTTTGAGATGTCACATTGTGCCGTGCCGAATTTAAGCTGTTTCAACACTTGAGCGGTGACGTACTATGATATATTCTTATTCCATGAACAAGTGTACTTTTATGGCAGCCAGTGTGGCAAAATACCATGTATGAAACCAGCAACAGCCCATATACAAAAATCTATATCAGCTGATGTATGAATGAGTGCAGAGGAAAATAATCACAATTTTTAGAGCAGTGCCAATACATGGACAGGAAAGAGTTTGTTGGCAAGCAACAGTTATTAGTGAAACAAACATAACTTTTTATTGAAATAATAGCATGTTAGTATTTCAAATGAAATGTGACTAGCTGGTGCATGTTTATTCTGCTACTTAAAATGGCAGTTTTTTTTTTTTTTTTTTTCAGTTTTTATTTATAAACGTGGTCATCGCTATACCAGCAGTGGTAACTGATACGACATGAGAGTGTTTGCATTTATTGTAAGAATTTAGTGAAGTGCTGTGTTGTAGTATAAAGAAAAACATTATAGTCCACTGATGCTAGGAAAATAATTAATGTGTTGTCCTGTGAAAAAATTGTGATAACCACATGACAAGAAATTTTAATAAAGAACCTTGTGCCATTTTTTTGACCATGCATTAACAATAGTAAGTTTTCAACATGGATATTATATTGTTATATAAATAGACATTATAGGATCTTGGGACAAGAGGAGGACATGTACTGAAATTTTGCAGATATAGTTTGGAGATTTTAAGTTTGCTCAAGTTTAAATTGTATAAATGAAGGAAAGGACAGGTACCATGGTATGGGTATCAGCTTCTCCGTTTGGCTCAGAGAAGCATGCGACTTATGGTTAACAGGGCGTGTGGCCAATGGGGCAGTGTGTGGTTCGGTCCTAAGTAGACTCCTTATCTGTTACGATAACTGTGGTTTATGACCAGTGCTGTAGGTTATTGTTGCAGGAGTATCAGATCTCCCATAATGATTGACAGATCACCACATCATGGTATCTGTATCATTCAGGCCCAACATGGGAATGGTGAATAAATGAGTAATGAAATTAGTTATGCTGGTGGAGGGGCCCAGCTAGGGGTGTAGTCGTAAATCTAGCAGTCCTGGAATGCTCCAATATAGAAATCAGATGGCAAGATAAGGATGATGATATCTTGGGCACGGAGAAGGGGGGGGGGGGGGGGTGTGTAGTCTTAGGTTTAAGCGCTCTTTCATCGATATAAGGGTTTGGTGAGGGGGGGGGTGGATTTGCGTAGAGAATAAAACTTATTGGCCACCATTATTTAACAGACATTTGAGTTTATTATGTAAGAAGCAGATTGACATTTTTAAATTTCCGACTTTCGGAGGGGCCCAAATAATAATACCGGAGTGTTATGAAATAACAACATTACACAAGTAATAGTTCCTATTTTTTTATGTTTTTGGAAATAGAAGAAAATGAACAAAAATCTTACAAAGCAGTTCTGGAATGCCGTTTCGGTGTGTTCTGGTTCCACTACACCCCTGGGCCCAGCTCCCTGCAAGGTCATGTGACCCAATCATGCAATAACACATCTCAGAACATTTGATGGATTTATTGTTGATTAACGTAATACAATTAAAACTTTAGCAAATTATGTGGATCCTGCGCTTTGCTCCCATAGGTGGGCTATATGGATGAAAGACCCAAGTGGGTATGAGAAATTATGTGGTAAGTGCAACTCCTGGGTACGGAGCCGGCAGGTGGAGGTAGGCATTGCCCTTGTGAAAAAAGAATTATATTACAGTTCCATTGAAAACATAAATGAATACTGTATCTAAACATGATTAGTGTAGAGTAGGTGAAGTCCCTGGGTGGCGTGATGCTGACCTACCTCACATACCTCTGTAATGTGTCCGCACATTGCCTGATCCGGGGTGGTGGAACATGAGAAAACAACTAAAATTTGCAAAATGTTTTATGTGAACAAAAAGAGACACAGCAGTAAAACATACAATAGAACAGCAATCAAATGACATATAAATATTGTTACAAGATGCCTGAGGAGAGTGTAGGCTATCTGAGTTCATGAGGGATGGAGGTCTTATTAAAAATAAAATGACTACATTTGATTTTTAATTTATTCATATAGGTATTATTTACAGCATTAAATCATCTGTCTCCACTATTACCCTTTTTATGTCACAGTGATCACAATATTTAACGTCTATTTCGACTCTAATTAACATCCTTCTTTATGTCTCTGTTTGGTTATTGTCAGTTAACTCATACTCATCATTAACACACGTTCAGTCTATCTGTTGCCATCATTTATAATGTATTTTACTCACATATATAGTCCAATGGTCCAGCCTGCAGTTTGTAGTGTCTCCCTTCAGCCAGTCTACTCACTCCTATATTTTTTCTTTTACTACAACTCTGTATTTAAAGGTTTCAGGGCTGTTAGTGTTAATATAGCTAGAAGGAAAAACACTGGGGGTAACGTAGCCTGATGGCAAATGAGTACAAGCAACCCAGGAATTATTTAACTACAAAACACGTTTATTAACACAAATCTTACTGGAAATAAAACAATGCAAATAGTTACAAAATACTCTAAACCTTAAGCAATCTTTACTCTTGAAGTGACAGTGACCTGCCTATCCTTGCCAGTGGATAATTAAATTTCTGATTAATTCTGAGCAACGGGGTCTTGGTAAGTAGCCTTACGCCTTACCGCCATGCCGGATTATGCTCACCATAGAAATCGTAGATGTAATTGGCTTTGAGCTCCTCAAGACCTGGATGAGAGGGATGCCTTCGTCTTCAGCCTCGCTGAACCTCTGTGTCGGCTCCGACAACTACAGTACTGCTCTGAACGTCTGGTCGCGTCTTGGGGGGGAGGGGAGTGGCGCATTACGCACTCCATTTACACTCGTCGGCTGACTGGGTCTATCATTCGTGTTTAATAAATAAGGCGGACGGTCCAACTCTGGCTGCCACCTCTGCTATATTTGTAACATGTGTGTGCGGCCAACTTTGGCCGCTACAAGTTGTACTCTTCACTGCTCTGATGTTCGCAGTCATGGATTTTTCTCCCACTGGTCACTTCTCTTTCCACGTGCTTCACTTCTCACTAGTTGTCTATAGCTGAAACTCATCCATTCAACAACCGATGGCTCGGAGAGGAGGTCTGTCACACTTTTATATCAGTTGCCCTGACCATCTGGAAGGTCCAATGCACTCGAAGTCACACTGAGAGAAATGAGGTCAGTAATTCAGAGCATTCTTCAGATAAATGCAGAAATTGTATCCTCCGAAGGTCAGGAATAATGATGTGCCAATGGGTTATCGTGGCAGAATACTTTCATAACTCAAAACACTGGTAGGATTGTCGCTCGCTTGTAATAAAAAATATTCCATTGACTTGCCGCCCCACTATTATATTGCTAATCTGTCCTCTTCTGCCCGCTCACGTGGGGTGGGCCAAGGTCAACGGTGCAGGCCAGCAACATGTAACACTGCCCCCTCCTCAAGTTGATTCTTCCCGAACTGATTCTGCAACATCCGGACCTTCGTAGAGTAGCCAGTCGATTGATGTGGACAACCTTCGGCTATGTCCGAGAGCCTTGACTACAAATCCGAAAGACTACATATTTGATCTTCTTCAAAAGTGTGTAGGGGCCTTCCCAACATTTCTGTATATTTGAGTACCCTTTTCGTCTCTGTTGATTGTACAGCCACACTAGTTGTTGTTCTTGAAATACCTTGCCTAACGACATTCTCCTATTATACCGCGTCTTCGCCCTGTCACTACATGGGTGTTTGTGCTTTACATATGAACTAATCGTTTTATTACTGGTTTGAAAGGGAAGCAAGTACAGAATTTTCCCTTGCATCTTTCTTCAGACCTGGAGGCCTAAGCTTGAACTACACTTGTATACGAAATCTTCAAATTGCGGCCGTAACTCGCACAATTTTAGAAAATGGTAAGATTGAACCATACAAGAGCCATCATATACATCTCGACTACATGAGTGGCCACTCTCTCAATCATCACTGTGTGAGATGTGGAGTCGTAGACGATTAGCGCATCAATACAAACAAAATATTAGACATAAGATGACTGTTGACACTGTGTGAATTCAATTTACACATCATTTATGCTGTACCGAATGTATAATAGTATGCAAATCAAGAACTTGTTAAATTGACAAGAATTAAAATGTGTGTTGAGAGTGCAAATAAGGTTATGAGTAAAAGTGTAATTTACATAGGCCTACTACTGATGTTTATTATTGTTCAGTGACTCGTAGTTAGTTGGTTAGACGTCATAAGTTATTATTTAGTCAGTCTTGCATATAAAACTCTGTAAATAACATGTGTTATTATTATTGCACAAACTTTCAATTCCACAGAAACTTCTTCCAACAACCAGCTGGCATCCTTGGCTGTCCAGTCAGCTGTCAGTTTGCCTTAGACAAGTTTCTTGTTTCCTACAATTTTTTTTAACAGTGTTCTAATAAAATGTTAAGAAATGGAATATATTGTTTTATAATTCTCAGTCAACTTAATTGAGAGAATGCCAGTCAATTTATTTCAATTACATACATTTTGAATGGTAGTTCTTACTTAACTGAATTCACTTTGTTATTGAAGTGACATAGTTCAGTAATTATTTACTTATCAAAGGTTCTGTATAGGAACTATGCAGTTAATAGCAAACATTTCTATAATAATGTATATTTTCTAAAAATTTTTTAAGGTTCTTTTGGAAAGGACTCATTCAAGTGAGGTGGCCCTGAACTTGCTGTTAGATGGAATGAAAGCAACTGCAGTTGACATCAGCAATGTTACAAACACTTTCCTCATGCTCACCAATACCCAGTTTGTGGAAAATCGTGTTTACGAAGATGATGATGATGATGATGGTGAGAAAGTAAACATTCCTGAAGCATTACCTCAGGTAATCAGTGTTGTACAATTGTACCAATACATTTGCTCAGTTTAATTTCAGTAAAATATTTTTTATTTTTTCCAAGTTTACAATTTTTTTTTATATAACTTAGTTGCTTGAGGGTAGCAGGTGCAGATCGAAGTAGTATTGGGAGAGATTTAAAAATAAAAACAGCATTGAAGACCAAAGTATAATATAAATATCTTTCACGTATACATTAATGCTTACGAAATAGAATTGTGCAGAAGTTGTTTCTGTGTTATTATCCATTATGAGCCATGCTGATTTTTTAAAAATTAAACTTGAAAAATGTCTTCTGCTTATCATTTTGTAAGGGCTTCTTGATCGAGGGTGTGTAACTTGAACACGTGACTTAACTGTATCTTAAGGTGGTGTTTTCTACCAAGTCTGAAGTGGCTAATGGTACCACAGTAACTATCTTTAACTTAGGGGGATAACTGGTGTCTGCATATGTTTTGCCACCATCCTTTTGCCAAATCATTATGAAGGGAATTTTCACTGGCTATTGATGTGGACTGTGACAGTGTTATAATATTTGTGTCTGTGATTTTGATGCATTATTTATAACAGTGATGTAGCTACAGTAATTATTTGTTCATCATTTATGAAGTACTATCTTACTTTGTATCCTGCCATACATTTTATGCCTGAATGAATGTGAGATATGATTTTTGTTAGGTAAAGTCAGCTAAAAGTTTCATTTCCTTATTGGTATCATGTTTTTAATTTTAAAAAGTAGTTTTGTACAGATGCTCTGCTTTCTGTTTTTGCCAAAGGTGACAACATTGTTTGTCTGCATGATATCTGCTGACATTTAGTAGCATCAGTATTTATTTGAGATGTGGCATCTCATTTTCACCATATTTCTACCCATCAGCCATATTTATAGCCCACCTATAAACAAAACATAATTTTCACTTAACTGTGAAAACTCTGCTAACAATGTCCGTAACACGACAATATCCTGCAGAATTATGTAGCATGATAAAATGTCGTACCTTTGCTGTGGAATCACCAAGCTGCCATCGTAGGCTGCCTTGGGCGGGGCAGCTATTATGCAGAATACCAGTTAAGTCGAGTGCTGGCCAGGCACTAGTCCATCAAATGGGCTGGCAGACAACACAACACAGGAGTTCTAGTAAGGTAACCACATCACATACCTGAGTGAAGCACTAACACGGCACGGGCCTTTGCCTGTTGGGAGTGTTCCTGGTTTGCCACCAACATCGCTAGCATCGCATGACTTCTGGTGGCACTGGCGCAGTGAAGGCACCGTAGTGCTACTAGTAAAGATGTTGCTAAATAAGACTGTATTGACATTTGCACAGGTACAAATTTAAAGTATGATTCCTCATTGGAGCTGACAAATTTGTAATGCGTTAGGCCTCACTTTTGGGTAGGGGAGTACTAATTTTTTGCTCTTCAAAAACCAGTGTAAGTTGCAGGCTCATAGGGACGCAGTTCCTGGACTTCATAGAGGAGATAGGTATTCATCATCATGAGACCCTTCGGTCAAGCAGTTACGGGGTTGGGTTTTTAGTCCACAGTTAGCTAGCACCATGATGATTTTGATAGAAAGTTGGAAGTAAATTTTTAAGCATATTTTAAATACTGTATTTACAGAAATACAAATGCTTTACACGTAACTGGCCATTTTCAGTTATACATAATTATTGTACTTAAATATATGCACACCTAAGGCTGTTAAGGTGAATGGTTAAAGTAGAAAATTTTCCAGTGTTTGCTCATTTGTAGTGCCGTAGGAATGCTGAGTTTGAGCTACAAGATGTTGCTTAGAATGTGGTTTTCACACAATTTATTTTATTGTTCATTCAACAGTAGAATTAAAAAAAAAAAAAAAAAAAAAAAAAAAAAAAAAAAAAAAAAAAAAAATACTTCGCCATTTTGAGTGAGTGAGTGAAAAGATTTGGGTGGATCTTAACAGCGCGGTCTTGAGAGCTGAATTAGCAATTGTGCTAACACAAAAGCAGCTGATGTAATTGTGTTATTTCAAGACAATTGGGCATCTGTGTTAAGTATGGACAGTGGCTTGGATTTGGCTATATCGTGATTGTGTTTCCGAGAAGTTAGGTAAATTAATGATTTTAAATAATTTTGACTATTCTACCTATTAGTGTTTAATTTCAGTAGATAATACTACTACTAACAAAAATAGGAATAGAACTGTCACCACTGTTCTCCAAGTTAATATTTTTGCTCATTTTTAATAGGCATATTAATTGGCAGGGTCATTTTCTAGTAATATAATTTTTGGAATGGTTGTTTTACTCCACATGCTTATTCATTTCAATAGTCCTTCCCACATTCATGTTTTGTTGTATGTAAATGGAATACATCAAAGCAACATTGCAGGGAAACTCTGTATGTTGTACTGGCTTCAAAAGTACCAATTGCAGACCTCCCACCCCCCATCCCATCCGGATTTTCATATATGGGAATCGTGCTGGACAATGCCGCTGGTCGGCGAGTTTTCTCAGGTGGGGTTTCGCCTGCCCTTTCATTCTGAGGCTGCTCCATTCTCACTTCAATAGCCATCATGGGCTCTCAAGACTTCGTTGTTAAAAGCCGCCCAAATCTCTTCAATTTACTCATCCCATCAACCCAATGTTCAAGGAAGTCTATATTCTTCAGAATTAATGTGCAAGATCAGTTTGCATTGTTCTACATTTTGAGGCAAATGTGCATGCATTTAAGTTCGTTGATAAATTTAAATAATGTTGACCCAACTTAACTTCCTTTCTCGTATCTACAGTAGTTAGAAGTTACGGACTACTAATCCACGTAGTGATGGAGTTGAGCTTCAGGAGCGGGGAGCAGGCAGATAATTTTTGATAGGACTGAAAATTATAAACCTATCAAGTGTATAGTTAAAGAGATGCCAGTTAGCTGTAGAACATGGAATGGTGTTAGAAAGTCGACCATACCATTCTCCCAAGTGGCTGCCTCCTGAAGTTCCCAATGGCTGGAGATGGTGATGGTTATAGGCGAAGTCCAGTAGTGCCTACCTATTGAGGGTGTTGGCCCTCTCGTGGTGTCAGCAACATGAGGCTGTTAAGGACCACCTACCCACCTATACATAGTGATTTTAGGCAATTATGTAGCAATAGTTAGGAAAAGAGGCAGGAACACTCCAAAATGGTTGGAGAGTTGGAGAACCCTACAAGGCAGTGAAGCAGCCTAACGGACGAAGAAAAACATGACTTCTAGTCCATACATGTTTACTTCACACTGTAACTTTTATACAGGCACTTAAGTCATCACAGCAATTTTGGCTTGCCGCCAGTCAAAATGGTAGGAACAAGCACAGGACTGAAACAAAATTTACATGAAGAGTGAAGCCCCTGGGCATATGAGCTGACATGGGTGAGGGGGCACTACTCGAGGTTGATGAGCAAAACAAGTTAAGTTTTGGTTCAGTTCATTAAACTATTGTCGCCAAGTAAGTGCCCAGCAGCAGCAAGATGCATGGCCACCTTGTGTCCATAACCCTCTCTGATTGACTATCATGGTGGCAGCCTGCTCAGGACTCATTGTACTGGTGCCAAATTTGATAAAAAAAAAAAAAGCAAAAAATAGGTTATGCAATGAAAACAATGACATGAAAAGCCCTAAAATCACATGCAACGAACACAAGAAAAAAAAATTGTGCAACAAAGTTAAACAATGATACAATATGTGATTTGGTATTAATCATTCAAAAAGACATCACCAATATTAATTTTGGCTTTGTGTCTCCAAATCTCTTGTGATGTGAGAAAGCACATTTATTTATTGCAGAAAACCACAAAATTTTTAACTGAGCAAAATATAATACTAAATTTGGTACAAAGAGCTTTACATACATCACCAGAAGAGTCCAAGTGCGTAAAAGGGGTATAGGTAGCTGAATGGGAACTGCCCAAAATGTGGGTTTAATGTTGCTACTCTCATTTTAAGCCCTGGTGTTAACAGCATAATTATGGAAAAATTATAAGGAGCTCATGACACTATCACCCTCCACATGCATACACGCATGAGTCACAGACAAGGAATGACAATGGCACACAAGGTGTTACTAGCCTCCAGTAACCAATAAATCCCCATCATTGTTTTAATTTTACCAGCAGTCTGGTAGCTAGGTATTAATTTTGATGTAAAGGGCCACTCTGAACTGTTAAATTTCCAAGCGTTACCTCTTGGGGACATGAAGGCGGGACGGCTGCTTGACTCTGGTGGTAGAATGGCTTGTCAGAGGGGTGCATTCACACACGCTGTGCTGGCCAGCTTTTATGGTAGCTGTTGGTGAGTTCAGGTGTAGTGATCCCCAGTAGATGGCATGTCGTAGCTCTTGTACTGGGTTTCATACTCCAGCAAATATACAATATACTAATACTACTACAGCGTGCAAAATATAAAAGACGGGGACTCCGTAAACATCTTTATATAATCCTCATACTCACAAGTTAATAACACTTTAAATATATTATTACGTCTAAACGGGAGAGCAATTTCTTTATATTATTAATAACTTATGCAATCTACTCTGTGAATTATCTAAATAATGTCCTTCTGACGTATTGTTGGAACAAATTCACCTTGTGTAGTTGCCGAAGGCTGCGTCCCATCGTTGTATCGGCCACGACGGTTCCGGCACACCCCACTTGTGGCCCTACTTCAGAGGTCGGCCACTGGCTGATGTCCTGACAGTGTCTCACATGTCTGGAAGGCATTTGGCCTTGCGACGCGCCTCATGCTGGCCTATATTGCCAGTTTATTTAAAGTTGCGCCACACTGTTTAATTTTCACTGCTTGTCGCAATCCTTCGTGTCCTGCTTTTCCACTTTGTGTGATACTGGGTTCACGCGCAAACATTAAATAAGGGCTCGTTCAGACCACTTCATTACCCTCTTGCTTCAAGTAGATCTGGTCCCCAGCTCTGGAACTGAGGTTTGGTGATGTCATACTGTATTTGGTGACGTGAAGGTTTTCATCTGTTTCCCGACAGCAGGAAAATGGTGCGTTTGAAGCCATCTTCAATAATGAAAGGAAACGAATGGAGGAAGAGGTGATGAAGCAAGGAAAATGGGGTGGGGAGCTGCCTTACCTTCTTTTGTGCATGAATTTGTATTAGAGTTTGTATGCGAGGTCTGCCAGTTGTGTTTATGATGGCAGCCTGCTCTTGCATGAAGCTGCTTGGCCATGCTCAAGTCTGTGAACTTGGCTAAGAGTGAGGGGAGTACAAGCTTCCTCTAGGTAGACGCAGCAACGCAAACAAAATGCAGTCACGAACGCATGCAGCCTGCTTGATGCCTACCTTCTTATGTGGCGTTGTAATTAAGAAATATTAAAATTTTTATAAACCCATTTAGAAAGGGTGATTAAGTGATAATTCAACAAAATTTACATCAAAATTGATGTTACTTTAGCATTTTGAAAATTTGAAAACTCCCGTAATAATATGTATTAATTTGAAACAGGACACATTTAATGTACAACCAGTGAGAAAATTTATCTTTGGTAATATTAGTTAATATCATCTGAAATGGAACAGAATTATACATAACACACACTTGCACTTGATAATACGTATACTGGTAAACGAGTATGTCACAATGAGCACATTATGTATATATAAGTTATAAATAATAAGAATAACATAAAATACCTAAATTACAACAACCATAACCTCAAGCTCATTTTGAATGGATGGGCAGGAGTGGCATAATGAAACATAGTAATACCTAAAATGAAAGTTAATGAATTATATAAAAATATTTGACAGGTGTGTGTGGGTTAGGTCAATGTTGTGTAGACACGCAGAAGAAGACTCGGGCTGTTCATCTTGAGTGTGTGGTCATGAGAGTCGACAATCTGTGTAGCGCATCTCTGGTGTAACTAGGTTGCGAGTGTCGTATGACGCGGCCTTGCAGACTAGCCACCCGCGCAGACACACACGCGGGTTGGCAGCACTGTGGCACTACTCTGTCTCTGGCCGACACCCGCCGCCCGCTGTCTTCTGATCTACTTGCCAGATAGACGCTCACATCTCGCCACACTCCACTTTCGCACTCGCCATTTTGCCAACAAGCCCTTCTCTCTCTCTCTCTCTCTCTCTCTCTCTCTCCTCTCTCTCTCTCTCTCTCTCTCTCTCTCTCTCTCTCTCTCTCTCTCTCTCTCTCTCTCTCTCTCTCTCTCTCTCTCTCTCTCTCTCTCTCTCTCTCTCTCTCTCTCTCTCTCTCTCTCTCTCTCTCTCTCTCTCTCTCTCTCTCTCTCTCTCTCTCTCTCCTCTCTCTCTCTCTCTCTCTCTCTCTCCTCTCTCTCTCTCTCTCTCTCTCTCTCTCTCTCTCTCTCTCTCTCTCTCTCTCCTCTCTCTCTCTCTCTCTCTCTCTCTCTCTTTTTTGTTATTATTATATCAACCATCTTTCCGTAATAATACTTTATTAATTTTTTACATTTTGCAAAGGGCGGAGGGAGGATGGGGTGATGGCGGTGCATGAAGAATGTGTTTTGTCAACATGGAATTAGGTCATAACGCTGGCCGCAACTTTGGCGCGTGCCTGCTCACCTTTTTCGCTCACATGATCCTGCTTAAAACGGAATGATTCCGTACCTCCTATATAAGACATTAGTCTACAATATTCTTTTATTCGATAATTCCAATATTCTTATTTTATATCTGTTTAATGAGAAAATCTGAACAAAATCCCTTTTATTATTTAATTTATTAACTTTTATTTATATTAATCTGTGGGCTTTCGTGCTACTAACTGATGTGTTTATACCGGTCATAAAACTTTTGCTTTATCTTGCCAACACTTATAAAATTTATGCATACAGCTTCCTGTATTTAAAATTGTTTTATTACTATAACACCTTGTGAAATTATTGAATTTTCTTTTTTTCACAACTTATTATATATATATATATGTTTTTTGCACTTGGGTTTATTATGTATTAATTCAGTCTGGTATGTTAAATCATTTGCATTACTTTAAATTTATATTTCTGATCGTTTAATACTTCAAGTTGCAATTCGTCACATTTATACATTTCACTTATTATCTATATTCCCTTTCTAACATTATTTATAACCATTTGTATAGTTCCTTATATTTCTAAAGTCATTCATTTAAGAATTATTTACCTTTTCCATTAAAACTGCCCTTTGTGTCCATCTAAGAGCTAGTTCATTTCATCACTCTTATTTTATTGTTTTATTACTATCTTAATTTTCCTACTTTAAACATCTTACTTGTTTCTTTATACGTACTATTATTTTAATTATTTAATACCTTGACTTGCTACTAGTACTTATACTCATGCCACTTCTCTACTTTAGCTCTTTATTGTGCATGGTTGGTTGAATTTTTCATGAAAATGCCTTATTTTTATGATATCTGGGGCTTTATCAGAGCACAGGAGTATCGAAAAGTTGCCTGTATGTACTGCCCTTGTGGCACATTGCTTGCAACTGTGTATGATTTATTCATCTTTATGACAGTTGAAATTCTTTTGTTCTTTTACACCCGCTTTCTGCGTGGACTTTCCCATCAGTGCAGTGGCACACATTTTGCTGTATGATTGGGTCAATTTTCCTGCGTAATTGCTAATTTTTTACACTCAGGTGCAAAACTATCGATCTCAGATTGTGCCTGATATTAATTTAATGAAAATGGCTAATGAATACGACGTGTGCTTGGAGGGCTCAATTGCATTGGGCACTACGTCACTTGTGATGCATATGCCCGTACGTTCTACTTGTACACGGAAGTGCTTTGTCCACAAGGACTTTGCTGCATTGACAGCTGACGTAGCTGTGTCGTCACCTGTTCACACGTGAGCTTACCATATGGCATGCTTAAAACTATGGCTCTTTAATACGATAAGTCTAATTTCCTTAACTGCTGGTATCTTCGCTTCCGACACTTTGTCCAGAACTTTAATGAATTATTACTCTCAATATAGTAATTATTACAATCCTGAAGAATTTCTGGCATAATTATTATTGCTACTCGCCCGTTGCACACAGAGGCTTCGGAATTGTATTTTCTAACACACCTTAATGCCTTTGGCATTATACTTAAAGAATTCTATATTTGTAATGGCAAATTATGTTGTAATTTAACTTTGCGTGGGTGGGAGGGGTTGTATGCTATAGATGGGAAGGTGGTTTTCTGCTTCGTGTACTTACACTTTCTTCTACTGAATCCTTCTGTTGTTCATTTGCGGGAATATTCTAATTCTTTCTGGAACTTGCTGTGAGCAGGGGGGGGGGGGGGGGGAGGATTAGGCATCTCCACCAATGTACTGGAATTCGTTCTCCAGCCAATATAAAATACACTAATACTACTACAGGCAACTCCGCCTGGCTGTAAGAGCTTAAGTGATTAGGGGCGTGCAAAATATAAAAGCCTGGGACTCCTTAAATGTCTTTATATAGTCCTTGTACTCACAAGTTAACAACACATTACAATATATCATTATGTCTAAATGGGAGAGCAATTACTTTATATTATTAATAACTGTTATGCAACCCACTCTGTCAATTATCTAAATAATGTCCTTCCGATGTATCATTGGAACAAATTCACCTTGTGTAGTTGCCGGAGGCTGCGTCCCCTCGTATCTGCCGTGACGGTTCCGGCACACCCCTCTTGTGGCCCTTCTTCAGAGGTCGGCCACTGGCTGATGTCCTGACAGTATCTCACACATATGGAAGTCGTCTGGCCTCGCGATGAGCCTCGTGCTGGCCTACATTGCCAGTTAGTTTAATGTCACACCACATTGTTTAATTTTCACGGCTTGTCGCAATCCCTTGTGTCCTCCTTTCCCGCTTTGTATGATGCTGGGTTCACGCATGAACATTAAATATGGGCTCATTCAGACTGCTACACTGTGCAAAGGTGGTGGGATGAATGGATGCTAAGGTAGGGTAGCATGGCGTGAACCCCTTCTGGAGGCTATTCGTTCGGGTCAGACCAAAGTTCCTCTGCTGTGTAGCTAGTGGCAGCAAGATGGTAGTGGTCACAGCCCTTGCCAGGGCCACAGCTGGTAGGGGCAACAAGTGTGAAGTGGAGGTGGTGAGGTGGGGCGTGTGTGTCAGTGGTACGGCACTGAGGCAGCTGCAGTGGGAGGTGGTGTGTGCCTACGTAAGTTATTCAAGACATGCAGTGGACAGTGGAGCCACTTGGATCAGTGCGGTGGTGAGGAGCCACTTTCCATCTCCATCTGATCACTACTGCCACCGGTAATGGAGTGAGGCCTGTAACAGGGTTACAATAGATGCAGGGTGTTCCCCATCATATTGCATGGACGTATCCACCATATGGTCTGGCAGGACCTCACTTGCAGTGATGAATGCTGGGCATCCCAAAGGCATCGTTGTATTGCTGGGCAGGGTTGTCACCGGCAGGTGGCTTTAGTAATGTGCCTTGGGCGGTGGGGGCATTGACTGGTGTCATGCCATGGTCTATCATTGTGCAGCTGTGTGGTGGAGCAGGTGCAGCAGATTTGGTGATGGCAGCAATGGGTGGTGAGGAATCACCAGTGGGCAACCTGTAATCAGCCTCCCCAGAGGGCGTTAGGCTGTTGGGTGCCACAGGCACGAGCAGATGCTATATGGTGCTGCCATCAGTGGACTCAGATGTGGAGGCTTCTGAGTTGGTACGTTATGGTGGTGGCAGTGTGTTGCCACTGTCTGCAGGCTGGGCCTCAGAGATGCCGGGCACCACAGCACCTGGAGTGACATCTCTCATAGTGGTGGATAGGGACACTGTTTACTGCCCACAAGCACGAGGTAGCTTACGTGGGCGAGGGGGTACTCCTTGCGGCCATGTGGGCCACTACGCTTGGGAGCTCACTTGGCACAGAAAGTTTTTAGCTGAGGTAGACAGGTAGTGTGCACACATGTACACATTATGGCCAGGTTGCAGGTCATCTGACGGGCAAGTAATGGGAAGCCACTGTGCAATGTCGCACTGTTGGTTGTTTTGTGCCTCCTGCATTACATGCTCTCTCCACTGCCAGTGAAGCCACAGTGGCTGAGCGATTAGCAAGCTCGCCTCCTACCAAGGTGAACCGGGTTCACTCCCCGGCTGGGTCACCGGATTTTCGCAAGTGGGAATTGTGCCGGACAATGCCATTGGTCGGCGGGTCTTCTCGGGGATCTCCCATTTCTTCCATCCCTTCATTCTGGTGCTGCTCCGTACTCATTTTAATCACCTTCATCTGCTCTCAAGACCTCACAGTTAAGAGCCGCCTAAATCTCTTCACTCACTCCACTATCAGTACACTCCGCAACTCTCCAGGGAGGGGGAGCCAGCGACCTTGGAGCAGCTCAGCTAGAGTTGGTAGCAAGGTTGGTCCATGTACAGAGAGTGAAGAGGGAGGCAGGCAGGTGGTCAGCCCAAGAATTGTGGTTATCACCCATGTGCATATGTAATTGCGTTTTCAGCTTCTGACTATGTTGTTCAATTGTATTGACATGTAGATTATAAATAGCTGTAGTCTTGTGTAGCATGTCCCACTTTGTGCAACATTATCGCCACTTTTTTCAGAGTATTGAGTTGTGTTGTCAGTAAGGAGTTCACAGTATCTTCAACACAGGAAAAATTATATTTTGAGCAATTCAGATAGGTTTTTATCATGCACGCTCAAGATGTAGTATGTCTCTACCCATCTGTACAAGGATATGGGCTCTATTAAGTCCAGTTCATTGTTTTAAGAAGGTTCAGAGGGCACGTGGGCTATTTGTTGTTGAGTCCTGTCTGAGCGGCTGCTCTTACGGCAGTTACACTGTACATACAAAATTGTGTGTGTGTCTAGAAATTCCATGACATTGGAAGTGTCATTGCACATCTCTCTTGAGTTTGTACAGCACCTGGATGTCCTGCCCACTTGTTAAAGTGTGCATGTTTTATTATAAGTTCTGGCATTTCATGAGGCACATACACGTTCCACGTATCACTGGTGATCTCAACAAGTGTTTCTACATGACCGTTAACTATATACCCTAGCTCAACCAAATTGTGGGTGTACTACTCAGTCCACCTGTGTAATACAAGGCAAGTGTGTGTGCTTCAATTACAAGCATACACAGTCCTGGTAACATGAGCTCTGTGGGAGATGCTGCAATATTGTGACATGTGATATTGTTGGTGATCAGGGAGGGGTCAGGCAGCAGAAGAGGGAGAAGGACTTCCCTTTCTTCCTCGTCTCACACAATATTTACCTTGTGATCTTGAAAGGGCATCAGCCAGTTGGTCCTCCTCTCCCAACATGTGTTGTACCTCAAAGTCAAACAACTGCAGTAATAGCGCCCAGTGTTTCAGCTGCCTTCGTGTTTGCTTTGTATTTTGTAGCCATACCAAACATCTGTTGTCAGTCCTTAATGTAAACTGCTAGTGTTCCAAGAACTGCCTGTAGTATTTCTCTGTCACCACAGCAGCTAGACATTCACGTTTGTTGACATTGTAGCAGTGTCCTATGGGACTGAATTTCGCAGTGTTGAAATTTATTATTTTGCCTCACCGTCACTGATTTGGAATAGACCAACTGAATTTTTGATTAGGTAAAAGCATGTCACTTAACAGAGATTTAATGGTTGTGAACTCTTGAATCTACTCTCTTAACCAATTAATTAAGCTGAAAAATTTACATAGTAGCTTGCGGCTACTGTTGTACTATTAACCATTGGTTAGCAGAATAAACTTAATCCTTGAAAATTTATTTTATATAGGGATATAATTATTAGAATTATAGTAAACACAATTTTCCAGGGTAGCGAGTGGCTAAAGGTAAAGGAATAACTAATATTTACTGTTAGAGCAATTGGGGGAGGGGAAATGTTTTCTTTAGGCCTACAAACTGTACATGTAGGTTAAGTAAACAAATAAAATAGTCATATAAGAATTCAATTTTTGACAGCCAGTGTGTGGCAGTGTCATAAATGATATTAACATCATCACATACACAATATCCTGTATCAGCTGATGCATAAATGATTTTAAGAAAATTTCACGTTGGCTATTTTTGTAGCCTACATTCAAACAAGAGAAATCTGAGAATTTGCGGGCAGAAGGAGGTGGTAGACAAGATATCTATGTATTTTATATAGTTATAAAACAGCTGTTATTAGTGTTAACAAAGTAAACTTCTAGAATAATGTGTAGGTGTTTAAATGAAATGGAACACCATATGCGATAGTTTAGCTTCGTTTGTCTCTTCTTTATAAACCCTAGTTAGTGCTTGCTACTAGTGTCACCATGTGCATGCCTCATATTAATTGAAGAGGCAGTTCATCTATCGCAGAGTATTTTACAAATATTTTTACATTAATATGGCGTAATGTATTTTAAACCCAAGTTGTTTTGAGCCCGCATGAGATGAAAAATGTACTTTTAAAAGGACATGATAGATGTACTTTTGCAACACAGCAACAAAATAGATGACTGTGCTGCCATCTAGGACATTGTGCGTGGCGTGCCTTAGAAACCATGCTCCCATGAAAATGACTAATTTTTCATGTGTTAACTGCAAATATGCAAACGAATTCTCACAGTTTAAAATTTTCTGCAAGCTCAATAAATATTGTAACGAAACATATTTCTGTGTGAAGCGATTCTGCTCGCTAATAATTTAGATTTGGCGTGCAACCACAAAGTCTTTCTGAGGCCGTGTAGCAATTTTTTGTCCTGATTTCCCTCCCACTTCAGCAACAAAGCGAAATTAAATGTTATTAATTTATTCATTATAACCATGCATTGTTTGTGATGGAATTATTTTTGAAGCAAACAATATTTATGTTAATGTGATATTTTCTCATCCAGTTGTACTCGATGCCGCAGTTAATTTATAAATAGCCTCTGCATGTACTAACTACTGTAAACTGCATGATCTCGTCTTTTTGATGAGCAGATGCCAGTTTTAATCGTGAAATACTTTATTATTATTAATGAAAATGTACTGTCCGACAATTTTCCTGAATTCCTAATACTTTCAAGTTTCACGTATATTCATTGTTAAAAATGTGTATAAATATAGTACCAGAATGCTTTTAGATTTAAGATAAATCAGTACTGCAGCACTTGACTGCAGCCTGGTAATTAAGTGTGCGCATGGGTTATTAATAACAGCGGCGTGCAACTAGCAGCAGCTTTTCAATATTTGACTTGGAACTGATGGCTCCATTGTTAAGACGCAACCTGATTAAGCGCCCCCCTTGTAAGTCGGTAGTTTACTGTATAATAGATAATACAAGTTCAATTACTCTGCCCAATTTATTAGAGAGGTGGATAGTTGCAAGTTAAACTCAGTAGTGCGGCTACCATTTTCATCAACGAAGTGTCCTAAAAACTGTATACAGGGTTTACTGAGATGACACTTCCTGTTAGCGCATGTCAGAAGGTTTATAGTGAGCCACTCAAGCACTAAGGACAGGTGGTGGACATGATCCTCCCACAACCCCGACAATATGACTACATCATCAAGGTGTGCCATTGTGAACTAGTCCACGTATTCATCCAGGACTTGCACCATCAGTTGAAAAGTGGCTGGTGCACACTTCAGGCTGAATGGCATGGCTCTGAACTGGAAACAGTGTTCATGTGTAGTGATGATTGTCTTTTGGCTGTCTCCAGGTCCTATTGTGATTAACTAGTAAATGCTGTGATGGTCGAGTGACATCATTACCTTGGGGTAGCCAAGACTGTTAAATGTGTCCTTGACATTGATCAATGGCAGTAGAAAATTTTCTGTGATGAGGTTGAGAGGCCAAAAATCTACACAGACTCTTGGTGCCCTCTTTCTTTGGGGCTAAGTTTATGACAGAACTGTAGGAACTTGTGGTTGGCTCGATCACCCCCCTGTGTCTAGCATTTCATGAAACTGTTCCTTAATGATGTGGTACTGGTAATGTTGATAGCGGTGAGGAGCAGTTTACCCACGTTTATCATGGATAAGCAGTATGCTGTGTTCCGCCATGTTGGTACAGTGTAATGGATAAGCGGCAGTGAAAATATCACGTTGCTCATTTAGCAAGTGCTTGCTGACATAAGGTACTCGGATGTCAGCGTGGTCCAGTTTGCTCAGCTGTACCTCCAGTGCGCAACTAGGGTACCGCAGGTCTATGTTGTAGACTATACATTGCTCTTTCCGGCCAAATTGAATTTATTGTATGGCTGGTTCCACCACAGTATTTTGCTCCATTAGTCATATCATTCCCAGTATAGAGTTTTCTCTGAGATTGTGTAACAGGTTTCTGTCCTGTTCTCTCATTGTTCGCAGTAAACACCAACGGACTAGCTCAGCTTGAGTTGGAGACTTTGACTACATAATAATGAAAGTTTGCTGATAAAAGGTTTGTCAATAAATAAAAAAAGAAGTTAATGTCTGGAGATTTATTATCGTCTCAGCAAAACAAACAATTGACACTCGCAGCTGAGAAACAAAAAAAAAACCAAGACAATGGCAGCCTTTATAAAACAAAACTTCTCACTTCGAGAGTTACGAAGATGAGAGAGAATCGTTACTTTTCTCTCCCGGCAGGCACCCTATTGACTCCTCGCACTGACGGAAATTAAATTTAATAGATATTTGAATTGAAATGTCCGAAATACAAAAGAAGGTTAAAGTGGCGGGTGCTGGTTGGAGCGAGTTACATGATCACACGTTGCAGGCTGTCCGACTGACAGCTGACAAACGATTGTGCTGCGACGAACTGTTGATACCCGAGAAAGGTCACGCTTCCTTATATATTGGTAGAAAGTTTCCTCATTGAAAACATATTGTTTTTGAGCAGTCGGTCACTTCAGCCAAAGTTGACCTCTGTTATTTTCCTCGTTTCACCATGTTGTGCCTTGCGGTTGCAGATGTTTTTAGTTTACTAACCCAGTGAAAAGGAAAAGATGTGCTATCGTCCTATGACATCTGTTGTTGACGTCTCTTACTACTGATGAAATGAGGAAAGAAAAATAATAAATTTGGAAAAACGAAAAGATACGAAATACAAACAAGTTGTCATTGTCACGACCTTTCACATATTACATGAATTACTATCCTTGACTGAAATATAGACAATTGAACTACTTCCAGAATATTGCAGTTTTATATATATATATATAAAACTGCAATGCTACAATTGTTTTTAGACAAAGGCAGTAGTAATAGTTTCAATGTCCCAGATGTGAATGATAATTTGCACTTCAACCACTGTTTCACCAGTATGTGTTGTGGCAAGCTGTACATTTTGAATTTATGGTTTAATTTTGCATACTTCTACCAAATTTCTATAAACAAAATTACGAGAAGCGGCAGTCTCTGTAAAAGCATGGCTCTATTGATTGTTGAGGAGCAATGGTATGCGGATTACCTGATTGTCACTATTGTAGGTATGGGATACTTACAATTGTTGTTATGGAGTATGTCTGGGATCATAATTTTTTCTCAGAAGTTGGTAATATCCAGCTGGTCTACCCCGCCTGGCAGTTTTCCTGTATGCAGTTTGGCTTCACTTGACTTTGCAGAGTTTTTATAGCAATTTGGACACTTGTCATGCCGGTGCATTTTTGTCTATCACATTTAGGCAGGCATTCATCAGCGGTACATGTCCTGAATGTTTTTCCAGTGTCACTTAAGCGGTTTCTGTTTGAATTATCAGTATCGTTATTCTTTTATACCTTAGAGTTTTTGAAGGATTTTGGGTTTTTGTCTGAACCACTGGTATCAGAAATTTTTGTGGTCAAACTGTCCTTAAACTCATTGTCTCTGTACAGGCGCGATGCACAGGGTCACAATCACAGTGTAGCTGATCTGACAGAACAGAAATATGCTCCAGTGTAATGAGAGAGTGTGCATAAAGTCATCAATAGGGTAATGGGTGAGCAGAGTTAATGCACCATGGAACTCAGGTCGTACTATCTCTGCCAAAACCTCAAGCACTTCCTTTGTTGACATGTGGGGGTGGTAAGTTTGGACCAAATTTATTTTCTGGGTCGTGAATGTAGAGTGCATCCATTTTTTCTTGCTCCAAAATCGTGTGACTAAGTTCTTTTAATGAGGAGAAAGTGCCAGGAAAACTACTCATGAAAGACTGTTGGAACTCTTCCCAGGTGATACCGTAGTGTAAGATACTGCTTAGCTGCACCACTGAACCGTTCACAGACATAATTAGACCAGTCTTATTCCTCAATTAGACCAGTCTTCTTCCTCCACTCAATACAATTGTATATGTCTCGTACATATGTGAAGGAAAACCACAGGGTCCTCAGTTGGTTGGCCTGCGATAATTGTCAGTGACTGGAAGCGGGTTGGAGTTGACGCAGGTTCTGGTGTAGATGAAGCATGTGGCTGTGTGGTTTTTGTTGTTGTTGTCAATGTGGTTGGTGAGGAGCCATGCTGTCTAGATGCCACACAGAGAAGTGGATTAGAGTGAGTGAGAGAAGGGGCAGGCGGCATGCACTCACAAGTGCGCCTTGTAGCTGCAGCAAACAGAGTTGCAGTTTGTACTGGCAAGAGACAAATCTCTCTCTCCCAGGAGCTACACCATTCACCTTCAGTGAAATGTAGATGGTGAGTTCGCAGTTTACAGCTATCACAACAAGTCAATTCAGGTTTCCTCACAGCAGATGTTTTGCTGGGATGGTTTCAGTCAGTTCTGATATATGGCGCTGAAATTGACAGGTTGCACGTTCATGGAAAAATGTTACATATGGGCAGGCTTGTACTGGCTGGCACTGCACACAGGTGGAAAATTTTTGTATTTTACACTGGCAAGTTTCTGCAGTGACATACACTTGTCATTGTACACTCAGATACACTGAGCACACACAATAGTGGCTTCGTTAATTCTACCACACCAACTATGATTGCTGTATTTTGAAGTTTATGCCGAAAGATTGCTGGTGTTGGTTAAAAATTTAAATCCACAGGGCACTTGCATAACAAAACATCAGTCACAGGGTTGGTGGCATCCTGGAACCTTCAGTGTCTCACACAACTGTCACACAAGTCTGCCATTAGGCCCACTGTGGTACACGCTTACACACCAGCACAAAGTTCCCTGTTTGATCTGTCAGTGGCTTCTGGTGGACTACTGCAGCATTATCACACTAAGATGTGAAAAATTGCAGTTGCACTAGCTTGGAGGGACCAAGGTTCGATAATGGTCATATACACTTCAAGCAAAAGCACTTTACAGTTCCATTAGAGTTGTGTCAGTCTTATCAACCCACAGTTGTCATGGTGCAGAAAGTGACAAGAAGCCATGGCGCAATCAGCTGAACTTTGCCAGGATCAACGGACTGCTCTGGCACATGGCAGACTCCTGTGTCATGCGGGAGGGATGAAGCACCTTAGAAGGTGGAAAGGTGATGTGCACCAGTGACAGTCATGCCACCTCTGGCTCACATCTGCCTAGAGGTGTGGGTGAGAGGTGATGAACACAGATGATAGTGGTTTGGGAAGATGGCAAGGTGGTGATGTCACAGGGCAGGTGGCACCGTGTTACTCTGTTGTTCCCACGACAATGTAGAATTTTCCAGAGTTAATACAGAGTTATACTCTTTTGGAAATGAGGGGAAAATGTTTGAAAAAGCAGGAAAATGCCAGGAATATTGCAAATTTGACCGGGTTGACCAAAAGGAAAGGATTCTAACATGATAAAATTTAGAACATATAAAAATTAATGTGTCAAACCGATAGCAATAAGGAGAGGGTTACATCCAGGTTTTCAGGTTCCAAACTGGAAGTTTTGGCTACACAGAGGGGTAACATATAACAGCAATTAGGTGGCACAGGTATTTAGCACAGGAAAATGGCTATAGAAAATTGCCACATCAGTTGGGTGACACAGGAATTTAACACAGGAAATGGCTATATAAATTCACCTCACATTAAGCATCAAATGACAAAAGTTAAGATTTAGGAGCAGGGAGCAGGCAGATAATTGTTGACAAGACAGGAAAATGTGGACCCATCAAGTGTAAAATTTAAGAAATGCCCGTAAGCTGTAGAATATAGAGTGGTGTTGGGAAGTATACAGTTCACCAAGTGGTTGAAAACAGTGATAGTTGTAGATGAAGTCCAGCTGTTGCTATCTAAGGTGTTGGTGCTCTCATGTCATCAGCAACGTAATGCTGTTAAGGCCAACTCTCACACCGAGACATACTGTGGTTTGAGTTTGTCACGTAACCTTGAATAATATAGCAATAGTTGGGAAAATATGAGAGAACACTGCAAATTGGTTGGAGCCCCTCTACAAGGCAGTGAAATGGGCTAATACATGAAGAAAAACATGACCTTTATCCAGCCTGAACACATTTACTTCATACTGTAACACTTATACAGACACTGAAGTCACAGCAGTTTTGGCATACTACCAGCCAAAATGTTAGGAACAACCATAGGGATGAAACAAAATTTACATAAAAGTTAAACCCCTAAGCATACAAGCTGGGTGATGAGCTAACCAAGTTAAGATCCTGTCCAATGCATTCAACTATTGTAGCAAAGTGATAATGATACAAAAAATGTGAAGTTCCCGAGAGCAGAAAGATCCACTGCCACCCTCTGTCCGTGCCTGTCTCTGACTTACCATCAATGCGGCAGGCTGCTTGGGACTCTAGCAGATTGGTGCTAAATTTTCCAAACAATTTAAGAATGTTACACAATCAAAACAATAACATGAAAAGTCTTAAAATCACATTCAAGTAACAGAATAACAGAAGACATTTTGAAAAATAATTACACCACAAATTTAACAATGATAAAGTATGTGAATTGGCATTATACATTCAAAAAGACATCACAAATATAATTTATGGCTTTGTGTGTCCAAGTCTCTCATGACGTAAGTGTGAAAACACATTTATTTTTTACAGAAAAGCACAAAACGTAAAATGTAGCAAAGTGTTATGTACAGTCGACTCTCAATCTATTGTTATTCAGGGGACTGCCCAAAAATGGCCATACATGCGAGATTTCAGTAGATGAGGGTTCTGACATGTACATCAATAAAATACAACTCCTAACCTTATACAACTTTAATTTGATTATAGTAAGAGCTGTACATTATCTGTGAATACAGTTTAGCTAATAAAGACAACAAAATGGGAATTTTAGAAAATATAATGGTAAGTAATACATTAAAAATCATTTCACCTAAACTTGTTTAAATAAAAAAATAACGTTGCAAAATATTGTATATAATTGATTGTAATCTGACACCAAATGCAAGCTGGCCTAAATCTTTCAAACCCTCTAAAAATGAAAATAATATGACAAGGAATGCAAGTATAATTTTGAATGCCCCAACACAGACTAGAAACCTGCTTGAAAAAATTAGGACGACACTGACAAAACAAGTGGGAAGAAATGGGACAAAACAACAAAGAAAATGCACCCAAACACAGTAGTTTTACCAGACATGACAGAATGCAAGCCAGGCATGTTGTAGTCAAGAATATATATGCATAAAGTCAGAAAATTCAATGAAGGAATCAAGTTAAATAAAAGAGGACAGTAAGCTAAATGCAGAAAACTAATACACTACATATGTATATTAAAAAACTATGTACTACCAACAGACAACACATAGAAGACATTACAGGCTACATATTTACTACAAAAATAAAACAATCACAACAAAGAAAATCACACTGACGCCGGCTAACAGCCAGCGGCACTAGAGCCCATGACGGCGCTCACCACGCACATGTCATGTGTACATGCACGTGCGCAAAGAGGCCAATATTTTTGAACTTTCACATAAATAATATTATTTTGCAGCATAAAACGTGTCTTGTATTTTTATTTTCAGGGTAAGATATGTTTTACAATGTTTTAAAGTGTTTGTTGTTTTTTAAAAATGTTTGGTTATGAAATTCAAAGTGCGCACTGCACAGAGATTAAGATCACTAATATTCCGGCGTAAACGTCGTCATAAAGAGACATTGAGATAGTACAGAAAATTCACAAGACGATTGTAAAATGTAAAAAAATATTGAATTTATATGTGCCACTTTTATTTTCAAAGTATATATATTTTACTCTGCGTACATAGCACTTCCGTGTGAACCCCTTAGGCAGCCATAGTAGGTCCATGCGACGCTTGCCTCTGGGCAGTCTGTCTAGGAGAGCTGGTGAGGTAAGACACTGTCACGTACGCACTACACCTTTTTGTTCACTGATGTAGATTTCAATAGCACTTTTAGTATACCGGTTAACCTTTGCTTGCGTACGTTTTGCTAGACATTTCCCCTGCATTATGCTTCCGCTTAACTAATTAATTTCGCCCTTGTGGCACTTTCATCATAATCAAGGAGAAAGATGTCGGAGAGGTCATGCGACCCGCGAAACTTGACTCAGGCGCCATCCGCTTCTGCTAAAGACATTCCATTGTAATTTCTGTATTAATGCTGCATGCAATTTCAAGGGCTTTGTTTTCATGTATGTATTTAAATGTATTTTTCATGTTTGAATATTTTACGGCCATATCACATACAACTACGTGGCTAACCGATGCCAAGTCTATGTCTACACCATCATTGTGTTTTGAGAGCTTATTTATGTAGTATCATGTGTGCAATATTTTATCAGGGTTCTATGTTAAATTTTGTCAGGGTTCCCGGTAATTTTCACGTAAATTGATGCTTTTATGTTTGACCACACAGTCACGTTAATGTTTGCTTTTTCCGCCATCATGCATGCAACACGCCTGTAACCAATGTAATCGCAAAGAGAATAATTTTCTCTACCAGAATAATATTTTGTTGTAATCTAATTTGCCTTTCCCATGAAGAAATATTGCATTTTCATCTGCACTACATGGTCTGCTACAAACTTTATCCAGCAGCATCCATGCCATGTTTTCACACATGTATGTGTTTATTTCGACAACTCAGCTTGTGCCCCATCATCTTTTAAGGGTCTTTGTGCAATTTATGTAATTTTTTAATTTGTGTGCGTTTATATTACTTCCGTTCTAGCCGACTCTGTGTATAGGCCCCTTCACCACACTACCCACGTGCTGGTGGGCGAGCCCAGACAAGTTTGCGTTAATGATGCCAAGTAATCACACGTGTTAATGTATCATCAAGTGTTTCATTTTGTATTTCACCGTGTCCTATCTTCAGGGAAAATCATCAGTCCACTCTAGTGGCTGTTGACTCTCTTCCCTTGTGAAGATTGTGTTTTCATACACCGCTGTGAGCTCATACATCTAGGTGTACACTAGAGTATTTGCGGGCTGGGGAGCACCCAAGTGGAGCTAGTTATACACGACCAAGTGTATCATTAATTTCATGGCACATTGATTTGTACGAACGGTATAAATAAAACAGGTATCACAGTGAACTATCTTCTTTCTTTTATTTTGTAGTGACAGTGTCTTAGCCACATGTGTTTCTTTTTCAAAGTGTTAAAATATTTAGTAAAAGTTTAGTATTGCCAACTTGTTTGTAAGTATGCTCGGGTCAGATGGACACACAGAACCCACAGCATCCTTGAGAACCCTGAGTCTCAACAGTGTCGTGATTGGGAAGCACCGCTGTCACCCATATCATCGTTAAGTAATTGTGTCATAGTTTGTCTCGTGTCTCACCCGACGGCGTCAACACAAACACAGTATTTTTTCCAGAACCGACTGAATGTGACGTTTCGGGAACTGTGATCTGTTCCCGTCTTCAGTTAGCGACACACAGGGTCCCAGAACAAAAGTGTGACTGACGAGATCATAAAAACATGGGTTTATATAGTTTTAGACTGTTTTTCTGCTGCAACCAATATCATTCAAACTGTCGCCTTATTGGCTGTGCAGCTAAGAGTGGTTGTGATTGGCGTGTGTGATCTTGTATGTATTGTGTTTTTGCTGTTGTTTCATGGTGCAAATTTTTTCTCACATAATTGATGGGATTTATATATATTTTTAACTCAATACTCTGTTGACTGAAAATATTTTTATTGCTAATGATAAATGCTGATTCCTTAATTTTTATTTTTGATTTTGTCGGCTTTCCGAGTGAGTGGAGTTAAATTTTCCCAAAGAATTTTATGGATGTTTTCCCAAGCATGTTCAATAAGTCTGGATTTCTGAGTTTCACCTTTCTCACAACGTGAAAAATACAGGTGTTGATGTCATATTTTGGGGAAACAATCAACCAATTGCTACGAAATTTGGCAATCAAGTAGTACTATGGTGGACCATGTAAACTGACAGGTTTGAAGTGGGTGTGCACTCGAATATTTACATGGCTCTTATTTTAATAAATGTGTAATTAACTGCTTAAATCTGATGTTTGCTGTAAAGTAGCAAATTTGTGTAGAGACGTATTGAAACACCCTGGACTGAATCACTTATTTTCAATATGATAGCAATATAAATATTTTATTTTAATATGCTATATTTACAAAACAACTAAACCAATGTTTACTTAACTTTGCATGGTTGCAAACAATCAACCACTTCGTACCTAAGTTCGCAAACGTGTAGTACTGTGGTAGTCCATGTATTCTGATAGGCTATTTTTTAGAGGGACAGATGCGTATTTTAAAAAATAGTGGTCATATAAACATTTTAGCCTAGTAAGCTATATCTACGAAACAATGTAACCAATCTCAACTTATCTTTGAATGCTGCCAGTATCTATGAAAGCTTGAATGAGCTAAGCCTAATACATAAACTCATTTTTTCAGTCATTTTGGAAGATAACACAACATGAAAAATTAAGCTTTTGTATCCTATGTAAGGAAAAAAATTAAATGACGCCCACCAAAATCAGGCAACAAATTATACTTTCGTAGTCCATCTAAATTTATATGACTGACAGCATTGGTATCTCTGGCTTGCCTTTGTGATGTCAAAGTGCTTCCTTGGCTAGCAAGGTACCCTGATCTCTTGCCCATTAAGAATGTTTGTGACCAAATTGGATGGCAAATTCAACCAACGGCAACTACGGCATATTTGGAGGGTGTGTTGGGCCAGCTGTGGTAGGACCTTACTCAGGTGAAAGTGTGACTTCTGTATGCCTCCATGCCCGACTATAATGGGCACTAGGATCACAGATTCACGTTCTTAAGGCATTGAGAAATGGTTTGTGGGCACAGGAGCTGCAACACTACTCAGTGTCGTGGACTGGGTTGCTATGGGATCCTTCCATGCCTGGCACACAATCTGTTGATGCTTTAGACTGGTAGTCAAACTTATCTTTACTGAGCCGGTCCACCGTGTGTGGGTGCCTTTACGTATCCACTCCTCCTAACAGCATTGGACAGTGTGGTCCGAACAATTCACATCCTAAGTTATACTACAATATGACCATCCTGTGGTTTTCAGCCTGATTTTGAGCCCTCTCTTGAAGTCCGTCAGTTACCTAAAGTGATGTCTTTAGTGTTTTCCCAGCACTTTTCTTCAATCTGTATGCTTGTTTGGTATCGTCTGATAGATACTTTCAGCATAAGTAGTTGGGTCGAAATTGGTCAAACAAAATGGCAGGTATACCAAATGTACCTAAAAATATTTATATGGCAGCCATTTTGAAAAAGTGCCAGACTCATTTAAATTGCATATAATAACATGGCCTAAATTAGTATTACTTAAACACCAAATGTGGGAGTAATCAGCTGTGTAGTTAAGATATAATGTTAAATCTAATTTTTTTAAATGTTGCTCTATCTTCGAAAATGACTCATCAATAACAGTCAGTGCATACATCATGTACTATCAATGTACTAAAAGTGGCTCAAATCACTAAAATGGTTTCCGAAATATAACATAGCACTGTACATTTGAAAAATTCTTGCAGTTGCAGAACAGTCACATGGCTGTCTATGTGCATGAACAATATTATGTGAAACTTTGGTCCATGCTCAGTGGTGACAATACAGAGAAATTAGATTGCTGTTGCTCTAGAAGAGGACTAGGTTGACTTTGATGTTTATTTATTGGTGTGGCATGTGTGTAACGAGGAGGAGACTATGTCAGTCTGCCTCATGTCATGCAATAAATATCCGATACTCCTAACTTCTTGTTGAGTCTTTACAGACTTTGCTTCTGACTTCATACTGTTACTGTATTTATGGGGTCGACACCAGCGTTACGTTAACTTCCTCTAATGCTGGGCTGTCTTATTGGCTGCTCCTGAGATACCTTTAATGCAGAATACTCTTTAACCGATATCTTTACCATAAATATAACAATATATGCTGATATTGGCCTTAATGAACGGTGGGGAAACACAGACAGAAGGCAAGGATACTCTCCGATAAGTTTAGCTACTCGCTTTTTAATTGCTTTTCAAATTTTACACAAAAGTATTTGCGATTACAATAAGTGAACGCTAAGTAGGAAAACAATCCAATCAAGCTATTACCAATATAAAGATGTTAAGAACTTCAATGATTTACAGATTACTTTAAATATCTTTTTCGCCCGCGACCTAACTTCCTACACCGACCCCAACTTGCACCCAGAACAATTTCACCTTACCACTGGAAATAGTGATCTTGGACACGGACGGAAGGTCCTCCGGTCCTGGTGTCGTGAAGTCTGGATGTCCTCCTCGGCTGCAAGCTGCGTCTGCTCCGAAGGCAGGACTCAAAGTCTTGACACGAGTGTCACGTCTGAAGAGCGGGTGAGAGAGTGGTAGAGTGGGGGAAGGTAGCACCTCTGCTGCCTTTTTATAATGGCACCTTTCCTGGCCAGCAATCCCCTCTCTTCATGCCACCCCCGCTTCCCTCGGCACACCTCGCGCTGACTGCGCTCCCGGCCCTTGTCTCAATGTGGCGTGGGTTTATCTCTCATGGAGGTCACAACAGTACCCCCTCCGTCTGAGAGCAGGTGCCTGAACTGCTGCTGGAGTCGTGGAGGTGCGGTGTGGAGTGATAGTGAGGGGTGGTATCTTCACAGGGGAAGCTGTGGCCAATGAGGTAAGGTGCCCTCCATGTGTACTGAGCTCAGAGGAGCTTGTCTTCCTTAACGATCGCAGATGCCACGGCCAGTGGTATTTTTACATTCTATTAGTGTCCTTCAAGTGCTGAATATAGGTGGTCAAATGGATGCAAGATAGCTTGGTGAGTTTGCTAGACTGTGAAAAATGTGTGACATATTTATGTTTCTGTCTTAACTTAATAGTATTAGTTTGTTACCATGTACTTGTTGGATTATACATTATTGAGCTGAAATATATGTTTTTTATATATGGTTTTTAACTGCTAATGTTACGTGATGTCTCTACTATTCTTTTGAACCTTTGAAGTTACCATATAAATCTTTGTATGTTGCTTCGTGTGCTCAGTGGGGGGATGGTTGCTGTCGACTTCACATTTAGTTCCTTTAAATTCAAATTTAAATTCCCCCCTGAGCATTGACCACTGGAGTGTGGTAGGGAAGGATATGTGTACCTTGTGAATGGACACTCCACAACTGTACGGTAGTGTACTGCACTACTATACTGAAGACTATTGCTTCTGTCTTTAACATTGATTACTAATTTTCTCTTGATTTTAATATACATTACTAGTTTTGTCTTTAAACTTGTTTTTACAATTGCAACAAATGAAATTTCTTTTTACTACATTTACCTTATTTACCTATTTATTCTTACATTTGTACAGTTCGTCAATTATTTGTACAGTTTTATACAGTGCATTTCTAAATTTACATTTTCTTCCGTATTACAATAACGTTATGATATATTTTATCATAGTAATCAGTACTTTATATACAAATATTTAATTCATGCATTCTGCATCTGGCCTTTGTAATATGTGGGAACAGTTGGTACTACTTCTGCTGTGAACGCACTCTGTGCTCACTAGTGCTTTGTGCATTGACTAAAAGGACTGAGATGGCATTTCTGCTGTCGCCATTTCCTGTGAATTGTTTTGTGCGATAGGCAGCTTGTACGACTGTGTCAGTTTACATGTGCATTACAGTTATATTACTAAATAACGAAATGCACTCTACATTCATGTACAACTTACAAGTGTATCAAACTATTGTACTGGCGGTATAACGCTACTCGATTGCAGGTAATTATGCACGGAACATATGTGAAGTACGTCGCATGTGGGCTTGGAGTACGTGTCCCCCGTATTGTTACAACATTCTCTCTAACGTGTGCGTCATTACCTAGGTGAAGGAATCTCACGGACTCTTACGTGTGATATTAACAACTTGTATTATAACATAATAATCTGTGCATGTTTACGTTTTATCATCTCATACTCGCGTGATGTGTTTAACTGCTAATCTCTTATAGCACACACATTCATTTATTTAAAATACATAGAATATAACAAGCCTTTAAATGTGCGTGCGTATTTGTCTACTTTGTATTGAACCCATCAATTTACTGGATATGCACAATGTATGGGCTTATCTTCGTTTCCATATGTTAACTTGAAGTTCCTTCACTTTGTGTAATTTGCCATCGGGGTTGTTTTATACTTTAATTGCTTCTGTACTTAATACAAAATTTACTTATATGATTAACTTTTCTCTCTCGTAACTTCATACTTGGAAACCTTAAAAACTTTTTCTATTTGCATCACATGCTTAAGATATTCAACTGAAAAAAAAATAGCACACTATTTTTGCCTCTGTCTGTGGCGCTGTCATCATAAAGATGGTTGCGCCGTAATACACCTCTTACCATGGGAGTACGTGGTTCTAGTACGTTACCATATGCACTCTCTGCTGCTGCATCTGAAATACACTGAACTACCTGTCCAGGTAAGTTGTATTATAACTGGAAGTACAATTATTAAAATATTACTCCCTCACCTATTTTTCCTTATTACTAATATGTTTACATTATGCCTCTACTGTAATCTGCTGAGTGGTGAATGAAAACTGAATTGTAATGAATTACCTCATTATCTGCATGTACAATATTAGTCTTATTGTTTAATGTTCCTTATATAAAAACATTCTCTCTGCTAAAAAAGTTCGCATCTTACCATTGCTGTAGCTTCTCTTAATTGCATACTACTTTAGTGAGTAATGTTGATAGCTTGATTATTTTAATGTACAATCCGACTATAATGAACAATACCATAATAGCTGCGGCTGATTCATAATTATAACTGTTTAGTTCCATAAAATCATACACTTTTTTTGTGTGATAATCTCATTTTCATAATAAACTGAATATTGTCTACAGTAATTACAGAAATACTTAATTGCTCCAAGTTCTCGTTCTGTCGCACTCCACCTTGTCTAGTTAACTGAAAGTTTTTTGGAAGCAAAAGCTATAACAATCATAGATTTGTTCTGTAGGTTTTCCTGTGTAAGAACTGCACCAATCGCGGTCTGCGTTGCATCACATGCTAATATTGTCTTTTTGTTTTAATTCAAGCGATGTAAAATGGGTGCTGTTTGAATTGTCTTTTTAAATTCTAAAAACGCTTATTATTGCTCTTGGCCCAATTTATAGCTTGTATTTTCCTTTGTTAACTCAGTAAGGAGTTCTGCTTTAGTACTGTAATTTCGAATATAACGGCATAAGTACTACATCATCATTCCTGAAAATATATATAATTATTTGATATTCGCGGAGGTTATATTTGCTTTATAGAGTTTATTTTCTCTGGGTTAGTGATTGTGCCCATTGGCATGATATAGTGTCCTAAGATTTTGATTTCCTATACTGCCAAATTACATTTCATAGTACTGACTTTTACATTAAACTCTCTTAATCTTTGGAAATCTGTTTTTATATTTTCTAAGTGTTCTTAACATGTGTTTCCTATTATAAATATATAATCTATATATGCAATTGCAGTGTTCCGTCATAGTAGACCTAGTAAAATGTCGATGAATTTTTGAAAATATTGTGGGGAGGCACTTAACACCATAGGTATTCTTTTGTATTGGTGTACTCTGACTGTTGATTGAGAATGCTAACTTATATCTATCTATCTTCTTTTCGAACTGGGATAAAATAAAATTCTGAAAATAAATTGAGACTGGTGATATATTTGGAGTTCTGTAATGTATTCAAAATGTCCTCTGTCCTTGTAAGCAGATACTGAATTCTAGTTAAATATTGATTTGATTTCCTAAAATCAGTGAGAAATATCATACCTCTGTGTTTCTTGGGTATTACAAGACTTGGTGTAGAAAATGGTGATTCTGAATGTTCTATAATCCTGACATATTGCATATATTTTATTTGTGCTAACAGTTCCTGCCTAACTTTAGGACTAATATGGTATGGTCTTGTTACAATGGGTTTATCTTTGTGTAACTCAAGTTTAATTTGGAAGTTTTTCGCTTCTGTCAGCTCTAAAATGGTATTCATGAATCTGTTTTTATACTCCTGAATTATTTTAGTAATGGCCTGTGTTTGGTCTCTGTCTAGTTTTTTTTATTTACTTTATGTAAAAAGTTTTCTTGCTGAGTACTTTCTATTGTTTCGTTCCTATTGATGCAATACTGAATTGTTTCAGTGTTCTTGTTATCTATAGCTGCAAAGTGAATTGGTACTTGCAAAACTTTGTTGGCATTGTTAACATTTATGAACAGTATTTTATGCTTCAGAAATGGAATGTCATAATGTTTGATAAAATCTACTCCAAGTATAATGTCCATCCTAATATTATCGATGACTAGGAAGTTTTGAGTGTGTGTATTTCCTGCTATACTTAATGTAATGTTTGTTTTAAATTTCGGGGTCTCTATATCGTGTGTTTCCCCTACAAGTTTAAACTGTTCTATAACTGGTTCAAGTTTTTATTTTGTAATAAGTGTTGTCGTGATGCAACTACGTCAGCAGCCTGTATCAATAAATGCGTTATACTGTTTTCCGCGTATTTAGACCTGGATGCGCGGCTTCAAAGTGCTGACAATAGAGTGTTCACCACATACTACTTTTCTGCACCGTGTTTGTTTTTTGGGGAACGAGGGTCAGCTCAGCTTGTAAGAACTGCCTGTGTCATCATTGCCAACCTGCTGTTTCTTGTTGATGTTGATACTCTCTTTGCCATTGTCCTTATTGTCTGTTGTGTTGACAGACAATCTGACGTGACCTATAGCAAATGTATTTTTTAATTTTTTAAACCTTGCAGCTATGTTTGTTAGTATTCAAAGTTTTGGTAGGGGAAGACTTCACACTTCCTTACTTTATGCCCAGAATACATGCAGAGAGCACATGTGTTATGCGCTTCGTTGCACTGACCTATAAACTGACCTACCTCATGTGTTTTGCAAAGTGGCATTTAAACCGTGTAGGTGTGCTCATGTCAACAAGAGCTGGCTGTGTTGGTTTTTACTTGCTACCTGGCGCCGTGTCCTTCCTGGTGTAATCACGCTGACTGCTGTTAATTTCTGGTTTATCCATTACTGGCTGTTTGTGAAACTTACTAAAATTTATTTGTGATGGAATATTTTCCTCTGTATTGTGTACTGCTGTGCGCACATTACTGGGCAATCTTACCATTTAAGTTTATATACTATTTGCGATTGTGAATTTAAGTGGGCTATTTCTGCATATGACTTGCTGTGCACTTTTTAAAATTAAAAATGGCCCTACACACGTTTTTGTGTATTCTTCAGCGGGGGAAACGCATCTTTCACTTCTAAAGCCCCTACTATTTCCCTGGCTTCTATAGTAATTGCTATAGTGACTTTGTTTTCTTTCCTCTCTGTACTCACGTCTAATCTGTTCCCTTCATGGGCCTGCCTGATTGTGTTTTGCGTATTGAAAATGATTTGCCATACATAATTCTCTAGGGTGGTCCAACACCATCTAAATGGATGTAATACTGTGGGTAGGGTATGTGTATTTATAGCTTGACCTGCATTTGTAATTTTTAACCTCATCTTGCCTTGTACGTCTTGTGTAGTGGTTTCGTTTGCTTTCATGAGTTGAGCTAATTGTTCTTTTAATACTAGTATCTCCTCTTGTAATTTGGTTTTGTCTACCGGTTTTGACTGACTGTCAATAACTTGTTTGTATCTGAACATTCCTAATTACACGGTTTTTATGTTGTGTAGTAGTTGCTAGAGGGTGTCATTTTGTAATGGTACTATTTTATCGGCAACGGTTGGCAACAATGATTCCCAACGTCATGGAGCAAGACATTGAAACAATGTCGGGGGGCAAGACTTTGTAGCAACATTGAGGATGGAAATTAATACATTTCAAACTTTTCATTACTATTTTTAGTGATGCATTGCTATTTGGTTGTATGTATTGGTAATGGGGTTAACTGATAAGGCAGCAAATGAAGGTGATAACATAGTTGTAATATTCCTAGAACGACAGGCCATGAATTTGCCTACACACATACGGTGAATACACATTGTCTCAGGATGCGGCATAGCCATGTGGCTTGCATCAACACTGACACATAACACTTTAGCTCCCTAGTTGGCTACGGACCACTCCAATTGCTAGTGCAGGGGGGATGACTACTTAACTAGCAAATAAGCATGCTCATGTGCACATCATTTCTGGCGCCATTGGGCATTTATTACAATATAAAAAGACACTAAACTGCTCAGGGCGCTACACTAATTCAAAAGTAAATTATCAGTACATCAGTCAACATAACGGTATCAAGAAAACACTTGCACGAGACCTTGCCTGAACCAGCATGTTGACATACTAAGCTATATCTAAGCTAAAAGCCAGTAGGCGAAAATAATAAGTTACGGGCCCTCTGAATCGACGGAAGGGCCAAGGCCAGCTGTGGGGGTAAGTTAAAAAGGTTTAAAAAATTATTTTGCAGACAGAATTACTAGATCAGTGATGATAAAGATGATGCCCTCACAGGCCTAATGGCATGCCTCCGTCCAGCTTGAGCTGCAACAAGGGACTACCAAATGGCCATCAGAAGCGGGGATTCTAGCCCGCCCCGGAAGTGCAGGCCCCATCGGACCATATGCATGGATATAGGGTATGGGGGCCATGCTGATTACAAGAACATTCACAGTAGTGCATGGCAAAATTAATACAGCAACAGCTTACTTAGTAAATTACAAAATGTTCACAGGAGTGTACATTAAACAAACATACAACAGATCTTGCACACTTATAAAACCCTCTGCTAGTAGTTTTGGCCGCTGTTACCACAAGGCATGCACTAAAGTGCATGCCAACCAACACGTCAAAAGAAAAGCTTACAAACTAATTACAGAACGTGCATGGGAGTGTACGGCAAAACATTTGTGTAACCGGTGATGAAAGCCTTAACATAACACAAACACTTATCCCATTTGGCCATAG
Source organism: Dryococelus australis (assembly GCA_029891345.1). Lineage (NCBI taxonomy): Eukaryota > Metazoa > Arthropoda > Insecta > Phasmatodea > Phasmatidae > Dryococelus > Dryococelus australis. The sequence continues at coordinate 245,337,292 of CM057009.1, forward strand.
CCCATCTTAGGTGCATTTAGTATACTTATCACATGGCTCTGCATCTTGTGCATGCGCAACCCATGATGAGCTTATGATGGCTGAGGGACGAGGTCGGATAACAAACGCCCTCCTTTGCTAGACCGTCATAGGCTTGATCATGGGAGACCAAAATACGTGCATCCTTACATAAGGGGACGATGTGGTGCTGGGTGCCGCCAGCTCATGGGTGACATGTGCAAAGAGGGGAGTTGCGTCATAGCAGGAGTGAACTCGTCTACAATGGTAAATACACATGTTATAGTGCCAGTGACATACACATTTTATAGTGCTTGGGTGTCTTGTTCTCTGTGATAGAAGGTGGGGTATTCTTCCCTTGCTGCATAAGTTGCCTGCAGACCCTCTGTGCTATGCAGGGGAGCAGGGTCAAGTCTGTACCGGGCATTCACAGCCCAGGTTCCCCTTCATAGCTGAGAACGATATCCCTCAAAAGGTCAATGATGTGGACTTCTTACCTTTCCCCAACCCTTCTGAGTGTCCAACTTGACCACAGAATGGTCCATGGACACGTCCGGTAGCCAATAGCACCAGGGTGTCTTGGGTGTGTCTGGTCGTGAGAAGGGCTGTTTGACGATGGGTTTTGGGTCTGCTTGCGGGAAGCTCGGAAAATCCACCGATATCTGACCATTGTCAAGGCTGTGGTCTTTCACTGAGTAACCCAGGAAGTCCGGGGATGAGGTGGGGGAATGGAGTGTACCCCACAGTGGTCTCAAGTGCGTAATCAATGCGACCCCACCATCCACGGATGTGGGGTGTCTTGGTGTGAATCCTGCGAAGCCTGTTGATGTAACTGGAGTGTTAACCCTGCTGACCTGGAGGTCGACAAGATTGGGGGTAAATCTTGCTGTCAAATCTGCCTCATCCTCTGGGTTTGTGTAGCTCCACGGGGTGCCCTTGCATGGCTTGGCGCTGTCATTTTTGGGTCACTTGCCATGTGTAGGTTGTCATCATGAATTTTCTGTAGCCTTCTGCCCCCGAGCTGTACCAGGTAGGATGAAGTGCCTATGCGGGCCACAGTAGTCCCCGTGCCTGTCCAACGGGGTTCTAGCCCCACGCAATACTATCTCTGCCCTGCTGGCAAGGGGTGCGTGTGTGCATTCTTGTGCTACCCAGGTTGTAGCTCGAGGGTGGTGGTGGGGGAGTCGTGGGAGTGTTGCCTGCAATGTAGGCTGCCTGCTGTGCTCATACTGCATATCTTTCATGCTGCAAACTCTTCTACTCTCATTGGGAGGGACTTTACTCCGGTTCTGCCTTGTCCCACACTTCTAACTGGCCCTGCCTTGTCAAGTCTTGCCCTTGTAGCAACTACGCAGGTGAGACCCCAGTCGTGGCATTGGCATGCTTGTGCAAGCAGAACAGTGCCCAAGGCAAGTGCATGTCCCACTTTCTTGTGGTGCTTGTCAATGTGTAGCCGCAACTGGGCCTTTACCTCCTGGTTCCGGATTCACATGTCACCTGCCTACTTTGTGCAAACTCGTCCGTCTGTACTTTGAGTACTTTGTGCCAGACTTTCGTTGAAGGTCTGGTCCACATCCGCTTGCGCCATTACGCACGTCGCCTCTGGGAACTGGTTGGGTGACTGGTCAGATGGCTCGCCCCGACGTGGGAGAAGGATGTCTGCCCAAGTGGTGTCAGCATATACCTGATGGTCGGGGTTGGGGTGCCTGGACAGCTCATCTGTTAACTCGTTATGCTTGCCAGGTATGTGCTAGACTACGAAATTCAGTTATTGGACTGCCAGGTCCCACCTCGTGAACTTCAACTTTTGGCTCTGAACCCTCTCCAGCAAGAGCAGGCACTAGTAGTTCATCCTAATGGTAAACTTGTGCCTTCCAGGTGGTGACCGAAGTACTTCAGCATCCATATGACCGCAAGGCACTCGTGCTCATTGATGTAGTAGTATCTCTAAGCCTTCCTGAATTTCGCACTTGCATTGTCGACAATAAGGCATTCACCCTAGTTGCCTAGCTGGTACATTACCATGCCCAAGCCCTGCTGGCTCGCGTCCACCTGCACGTAAAAGTGGCGGGAATAGTCAGGGTGGGTGAGAAGGTGACATTTGCGAAACCTACGCTTCAGTTCATCAAATGCCCGCTGACTGCCTTCTATCCAGTGGCCAGTACTTAGGTGACTGTAAGTCGGTTAGTGGTGTCGTTATTGTAGCAAAGTTCAGAATGCAATTGTGGAGCCAGTTCAAAAGCCCAACAAACCTCTGCAGCTGTTTGCATGTCCGGGTGGGGCTTACAGTTGGTAAACTGTGATTGTTCCAGAGACAGTCAGTTTCCCAGCACTTCTTTGATGTGCCCTAGGTACAGAAATTTGGTTATGCCAACGTGGCACTTGTGGGAGGCACAGGTGAGGCAGTGGGACTTGAGTCTCTTAATCACAAATGCAAGGTGGTGGGCATGCTCCTCCCATGACTGGGACAATATCACCATATCGTCGAGGTACGTGGTGGTGTACAGACTGATGTATCCCTTTTAACACCTGTGCCATGAGCGCCTGGAAGGTTGCAGCGGCATCCTGCAGGCCGAAAAGCATGTAGCGAATTTGGAGTTGCCATCCATCCGGTGTGGTGAATGTGGTCTTGGGTCTGTTCTCATATCTGACGGGGATTTGCCAAAAGCAAAATTTAAGATCAAATGAGAAGAATACTTTGGCATGGCCCAATCCTGCTAGCGTGTCAGCTATGTTTAGCAATGGTGGGGGTGTATTCACAGTTAGTTTATTAATTGGCTTGAAGTTGACAGAGAACCTAAGTGTACTGTCTTTTTTGTCCACAACTACTTAACAGTTGTAAGGGCTCTCATTAGGCTTGATCACGCCATCCTTAAGCATGTCCGTGATCTGGTGTAATGGGGATGTCCGACACGGTCGGGATCTCGTGCTGAGTGATGATGGTTCGCAGCAACGAGTACAACATTGCAAACACATCAGGGTGTTGGTTCAAAACAGACTGAAATATTGGCGTGTGCTCAGACGGAACCTAGTAACTAAATTAATCCAGCAACATAGATCTCCTGAGCGGGGTCTTGATACCGTAAGCAATACATCAGCTGGCAGTGCCGACATGGAATCACTCCATGCTTATTTCAATAGTGGCATTTTGCTCGTGCAGCCAAGGCCGACCTAGGATGATGTCTTCTCTTATCTCCTCTACCATAAAGGCGGTGGCAGTAGTGGTCAGGTCTCATATCTGGACAGCAGTGTTGGTTCATCCCCAAATCCCTTCTGGTGGGTGGCGATGAAGTTTTGCATCACCCCCATCTTCGTTACAACCTCCCATGGTTGCCCTTTGATGTCCACTGGGATGCGCAGCAGGCCCCTGTCGCTAGATGTGGAAGGGTGCTAGCTTGTCGTCTCCAGGGGAGGGTGCGGCCTAGCGTGGCTGACATCCCTTGGCATGCGTGGCCTTAGTGTCAAATCTGGCCGTGGTACTGTTGTCTCTGAGCTGGTGCACCAGTGAAGTATGTCGTGCAAGCAAGAACCCTTGGGTGAAGGAAGACAGTTCATGACTGCTGGTGCAGTTGTCATGCTTACAGCAGTGACACCTCTCACAGCACGCCGCTTTGCCAGTTGGGTCACTGCACACTAACGTGGAGCTCTGGCCATGTGTTTCATTGGGCTTATACAAGTACAGTGTGTTAGCCTCATTAATGCCAGTGTGCATGTACATCTTGTCTTCCATTCCCGCGGCATGGTTCACCGCCACTTTGCGTGGGCATATGCACAGGGTGCACTCACATGGGTCCATCCTCTTCCCCGTGCTCATTGCAAATTTTCCTGGAAACCAATAGGTGTTACATTTAATGTTACTCTATGTGTGGCCTAGGCACCAGTGTGCCCGGCAAGAGAGAGAGTGAAATAAACAGAGTTCAAGTGCACACAACGTTGCTCGATCTTGCACACTGTTCCCTGTACTCACGTTTCATGGCATTGCTTGAAGCCTCAGGTTGGGCACCACATTCTCAACAAGGTTAACTGGTGAAGCAGCAGATGAAGGTGGTAACATAGTTGTTATATTCGCAGGGCACCAGGCCGTGATTTTAGGCATGGCCACTTAGTGAGCATAGATTCTATCTCAGTTTGTGGCATTGCCACATGAATTGTATCAACACTAATACATTACTCTTCAGCACCGTTGTTGGCATGGAACGTGCCAAATGCTGCTTAACTAGCAAATAATCTGGACCACGTGCATGTCGGATCCAGAGCCATCATGTGTTTATTATAATGAAAAAATATATTAAACTCTTCAGGGTGCTATAACTCAAAAGCAAATCAAGCAGTATATTTTGTAACACAACAGCATGAAGAAAACACTTGCACGAAAGCTCGCCTGAACCAGCATGTTGACACACTGAGGTACATATAAGGTAAAAGCCTGTAGACAAAAATAATTAGTTATGGGCCCTCTGAATTGACGGAAGGGCCAAGGCCAGCTGCTGTGATAAGATAAAAAGGATTTTGAAAATTAATGTGCAGACAGGACTAGATTGATGATGACAAAGATGAGGCCTCTGTAGGCCTAGCAGCACGCGTCTATCCGACTTGAGCTCCAATGTGAGACTTCTGAATAGCTGTCGGAAATGGGGCCTCTAGCTTGCGCCAGAAATGCAGGCCCCTCTGACCACATGCATGGATGTGGAACATAAGGGCAACCCTGATTATACGAACGTGCACAGGAGTGCATGGTAAAATTAATACAGCAGCAGCTTACTTGATAAATTACAAAATAAACACATAACTGCACAGCAAACAAACGCAAGGGATCTTGCACATTAACAAAACCCTCTGTTGGTAATCTTGGCTGCTATTACCACAAGGCATTCACAGGAGTGCATGCCAACAGACACATCAAAAGAAAAACTTACAAACTAATGACAGAACATGCGCAGGAGTGCACAGCAAAACATTTAAATAACACTTAATGAGAGCCACAAACAAGAACCATTAACCTTTTCGGCCGTAGCCCAACTCGGCGCACTTAGCACATGCATTACATGCAACATATGCCCCTGAATCTCGTGCATGCGCAAACCATGATGGGCTTATGCCGGCCGAGGGACGAGGTAGGTTGACGGTATAAATCTTGTAACACAATGCTTGCATCTTGCTGTCAACAAATTATATCATGGAAATAACAATGGTTACTACCTTTACCTTTATTTCATCTTAATCTCCTTGAGATTAAAATAATGGATGATTAACTAGCACATCACAATTAATTTTACACATCCAGACAGTATTTGTAATACATTTGTGCTTCAGGTATAACTTCAAAAATATGTACCATCCTTAGGATTCACTTTAGACCATAGGTCATTATATATGTTTTCACCTTTTTCCATGATTAACCTGCAGCCAGCATTTGGCCGTCTAATTTATATATGTATATGCTGTGTGTGTGTGTCTATATATATATATATATATATATATATATATATATATATATATATATATATATATATATATATATATATATATATATATATATATATATATACACACACACATGTAATTATATATTTACTAAACACACACATTCATATATACACATACAAGGCACATCTGTCTCATGCAAATGAAGCCTAAATCAGGCTGGGATTGTAATCCTGGATAGTAATATTAACAGGTAATGGTACCTATTCAACAGACTAGCTTCAGTAAAACAGGAACAGATGTGTTTGCACTAATGTTGTAAAAGAGTTTGTTTTTCTCATGGAAGTGAAACCTACTATTAAAATTTTTTGAAACTGAGTTGTGCACATATTACAATCCAAAGACAATTTCTGCTAGTTATTTAAGCGTGCCTCGTGGTATGAAGAGCCAAACTGATAAGCTTTTATTGTTGTCTAGTACTGACAACCAAAATGCAGCAGTGTTGGGAATTTACACCAAACAGTATCTATCTCGTGTAATAGTAAAGCAATGAATTTGATCTGTTAGAAGAATTCCCTGCATTCCACATTCAGGGACAGCTGACAGGTTAACACCTATTGATGTCATGATTGTCTTCAAAACTTGGCTAAACTTCTTTGAGAACTTTGTGTATTTTCTGAATTTGTGCATGAAATGCTAAGTTAATCTGTCTTAATCATGTTCCATGTATTATTATAATGTTATATTAAAATGAATTCTACAAATTGTGGTTATGACAAGCACTGTTAACCGAATACCTGAATCTGGGAAGTTAGTCATGTTAAAGTGATAACTTTTTAAGGTCCTGCTTAATTTATGTTTTCAGCCAATGTGTATCTTTCTGCTACATGTAAATATAAACATTACCAGATGCTCACTTTTCAAACTGTTCATATTAGTCTACTCTCTGCACCCAAAAATACACATGTTATGAATGTGATGAGAGTATTAGAAAAACCTGCACATTAATATCTTAAGTACCAGTTACTAGTTATAAATTGGTTGTTTTAATTTTTACATAATACAGTTACTCTATATTTTACTCTGCTGAACCCGGCAGTATTTTTCATAAAGGATCAGTTTTTTAAACTCTTGTTTTACTGACCAGCGAGTGAGAGTTTTCTCTCAAGAGTGCAACATATGCCATCTGTCATTGGAGTGATGAATAAAAACGGTTGCAGTGCTTTGTCAATGTGTGGGCCAAAGTAGTTTGCAGAACTGTTAGAAACGTTATTATGTTACAATATATTGTTTATAAAAATTAAAGAAACAGATTCAACAAGATATTAATACATAGACCTTACTTACTTTCCGTAATTTGCTACCAACTTAAGGAGTTAAGCAACCAATCTTGATGTTAAGTGCCTACTTAAGGAAAAGAGAATTAAAAAGAAACAAAAGTAAGTTTGGCCAAATTTATTAACAGAAATCAATAGTTGCTTGCTACAACTCTTCTGTTCACTGGCAGCAGTTTTCTTGTGTGAAGAAAATAATGAAAATTAAAAATATTGAAAGAAAATATAGATAGTATTCAAAATAGTGCTATTAATTACTTTGTTTAAAACAACATTTTAAAGTACCATCTGTATTAACATAATCTCTTTTACCCCACATTCTCCGCAACCATGTTCTGGACACAAAATGTTCAGTTGACTTATTGTGCACATCCCATAACATATCTATCCACACATAGAGAAGTGAATTGATCTTTACTTAATTAAATAAATTTTTAATATGAACTTTTTTTTAGCATTGTCGCTTTGCAATTACACTATTCTGGATGAAATTGAAGCACAGCTACAAATTAACATGGCAGACAGTGTATGGCAATTGCAATGTCGGCAATTGCCATACACTGTCTGCCATGAGAAAAATGGCTGATGATGAGAGTTATGGGAAGAATACACTTAAATACTATTAAGGTTATGCACATGGAATTGAAGTTTTATACTTTGTAAAGTAAAATAATTTACAGTGTTGTCACGCTTGTGTGTTATGGTCAGGCATTATTTCTGGGGCCATAGTTGGTGCAACAAGGCAAACCAGCTTCAATTCCTGGCGGGGTCAATCCCGTATTTTCACAAGTGGAAATACGGGGTCAATCCCGTATTTTCACAAGTGGAAATTGTGTATGGTGATGCAGCTGGTCAGTAGGTTTTCTCAGAGATCTCCCATTTCCTCTGTCTTTGCATTCTGGTGCCGTTCAACATGACTACTCTATGGGCCAAATGGGCCATTTTCTCTGCATAAAGTTGTTAGCATTTGCAATATTTTCTGTTTGCGAGGTTTGTATTTTAGTGATTTAGTACATATTGTTAATGGTGGTAGATTTTGTATTTTATTTACTATAGGTTTGCAGTTGTTGGGATTCTGTAACAATGGCCAACTAGCTACAGAGAGTGATTTAGAGCAAATTTGCTTCCTGGAGCGCAAGCAACAGCTAGCATGGACACACCAATTTTTCAGCTTCATACATTTTTACCTGCTTCATACATATGGCCTATCTGGTAAAACGGCATGAAGAATAAAAATCGGAGTGCCCTTTGTGCCCGCTATTTATACATGTATATATATATAGCTTGTGGTTGGGGGGAGGGGAATCACTTGTCCCTCAATCTTCACAAATAAAAATGTATACATATAAAATGAAAATGCAGGTATATTACACAAAATTTACATGTTGTGATTCTTTGTTATAACTTAAATTTGAAAACTATGTGTGTTACTGTCCGTGCACCATGCCAAGGCAGGTGAAAATGCGAGGAAATAGGGAAGCTTGAGTGAGTGAAGGGAGACGTAACTGCATGCACACTGAAGCCACTGTGCAGTCCATGGCGAAAACATTGGGCACCATGCTTCGAACGAAGTACAGTATGCATTAAACATGTGGGATATTGCAGATGTAGTATAATACTCTATAGTTGAGAGAGGGAACTAAAGTGAATAGCTGAGTGTTCTGATGCAGAAGTTGCAAACAAATGTATGCTTGTGCCTCTTGTGAAAGCAACAGACAGAGCTATATGACACACAGGTGTAAATCTGAGATTGGTTTCACGAATTCAAAAACATAAATGCCAAACAAAGAAAAAACTATTCCAGGCAAAAAATAAGTAATTGTATTATTTATTATGATAAAAATCACTATATGACATGTTGTATGGTATTCACTGTCAACGTAGCACTTTTGAAAAACTTGGTCTCTATTTTGATTGGTCCCATTGCCTATCCTTCCACATTTTCTCAATGTTCTGGATCAGTCTTCTGTCTGTAACTTTAAAGTGAAAGCATAAATGAGAAATAATTTTGGTAGATTATATCAGAGTTAAAGAACTGCTTTTATATCTAAATAGATAATAAAATAAAATTACAAATGTCAATCAATGTTCACAAACTGATATTATTTCTTTAAATTGTGTACACATTTTCTTTGCTTATCACAGTAGTTTTTATGTAAATAAATACAGTGTACTTCCACCAAAATTGATTGGGGCAGTAAATTTGGAATTACTTTTTTTGTTAATATAACTAAGTCACATGGTAATATATGAGCACTTTATGGCATTATTGAAAAAATCTGCCTAAATATAAAAAAATTTTCAGAGTAGAAAAACTAGTCGAGTTAAACACAGTCATTGCATCATATAACTCCCTCCTTATACACTCTTGTTTGTGAAAATTGCGACACCCAGAAAGAATGGCCCAAATGAATCCAAACATGAAATACAAACAAGTTGTCATTGCCATGACCTTTCAAATATTACACAAATTACTATCCTTGACTGAAATATAGACAATTGAAATACTTCTCGAATATACCAATTTATGTATATATATATATATATATATATATATATACATAAATTGGTATATATACATAAATTGGTGCGTGTGTGCATGCGCGTGCATGCATGCATGCATGCATATGTGTGTGCATGCATGTGTGTGTTTATATATATATATCTGCAATGCTACATTATCCCCCTCGGTTTGGGGAAGATTTAGAAGAAACTGTCCCAAATCAAAACTTACATGGATGTCATGTATCAAGGCTGGACTGCAATTCCATCTCGAAAATTTGACATGGTAATACATCCATATAAAAATTAAAGTCACAATAAAATACATCTTATTACATTATCACATAAAGTAAATTAATCATATCATGATACAACATTTTAGTCTACATTACATATCTCTTTTCAATTAAATACAATAGTACATTCACTTTAGTTTTTGTTTATATGATCATACACTTCACATACAAAGTTTGTATCACTGTAAAATACATTCCATTACTTTATTCCACAAAGTAAATTAATAAGAATTAGTTTAAAAAATTTGGTGCATATCATATATCTCTTTCAAAGTCATTACAATGTTACACTAACTTTCAGTACCTGATTCATTAGTTGCTGAATGGTTTAATACTCTATACATAGTTTACACAAAATTCCCTAAAATTATGTTTTATTTGAAAATAATTTTTTATTAAATTTTGTTATGTTTAGTGTAAACAACAGAGATTTAATTATTTTAAAGTTTCTATTTTCCATCTAAAGTTGAGGTGGTACCATTACATATGCCATGTTGCTTATAGGTTTGCTCAATATTACTTTAATTCCTTGTTTGGATCAGCACACAAAAAAAATATATAAGGCGATCCAGGTCTGCCCCAAAAACTATAAAAACCACTGCCACATTTACTTTAAACAACTTAATATCTAGGTCAGTGTTAACAAAAAGGGACTCAGACCTGTTACACCCATAAACCTACTTTTATTGCTAAAATCCAAGGACATTATACACACTGGAGCAACCTTTCCACCCCATCTCCTTAAGACTAAACACACAACACCTCAACCTTTATTGTTTGTTAAAAAAGAAAAATTCTTCATGTTACTTATAACCTTTGATTTAACATACACTGTTAAATTTAAATAATTTTTGTTTACTTCAAAACTATAATTACATTCTTAAACATGGACATCATAACGGGAGCAATATCAATAATACCCATTAGACACAAATTCACATTTCATCATTATAAACAAGTAGGCTACAAATCTAGACTATGTTTCCTTGGTTTTCAAAATTATTCTGCAACATACCTCAATATTTTTCAAAATCAACATGTAATACACATCAACATATGGGCAACCTTTCTTGAGAATGATCTAAATACACTTATAAAATACAAAATTTAATTCATAATGGTTTTCCATTAAGACACAAAACTTACTTTGCTTTAATTACAATACACCCTTACTTTCAATTACAATAATATAATAAAACACAGCATCATTCACTTTATTTATGCTTGTCATTCTCCAAATTAAATCTTTTATGTTTGATAGATAGGTACAGTCAATTATGCAACATTTTATCACTCACAACATGATTCGTTAACAAATTTATAAACAAATATATATATACCTTTAATAACAAATGTCATTATGTCAAATAGTTATTACAAAATAGTTTAATTTATGAAAGTATAATAAATTCTTCAGATTAATCATAATAGGCATAACATAACTAGCCTTAACAAATTTAACTGCAACAAAATAATCACATTACTTTCTGTTAACAATACAACTTTCTCAAGTTCAATTACAAAAGTGAATACATTATACACGAACATTATAGGAATAAACGCTAACAAATTACATCACATTTGGTTTCACCCCTAACTCAAAGTTGGTTATATCAATTTCAGTAACAGGTACATAGTTTATACCTTTACATGTTTACCATTATTACATAACTAGGACAATTTTGTCTCCTTTATACCTGATAACCCAAACATTTGGTAAGATCACACACTATCCTACAATTCATGTTACTCTGAAACCCCAGGGCCGCAACAACGAAACATGCCAGTTGGCATTGTGTATTTACATACATTGTAACCTGCTATTGATTCATCTTTAATTTATGTAAAAAAATACATTATACATAATAATGACATATGAATTGACACTACTTAATAATATTAGGCTACATGAAATCACAGACGATACTGTGTTTCTTCTTTCTCTTCCTCATCATTCTCACTTTACACAATTTTCTCTTCCTAACATATTTCCTCACAACATATTTCACAATTTCTTTGCACCTAGCCCTCATGAAACATTTCTTTTTTCTCTTGTAATTCTTCTTTACGCCCCTAATCTTGCCTTTATTTATATTTTTTTGACTTACATTTTCTTTTCTGAATAACTCATGAATCCTAAACAAGTTCGGTACTTTAACACATTTTGCACTTTGTTCAACATTGTCACTATTAAATTTACCTAATACACAACCATATATATATTTTTTTAACCCCCCACTTTCAGAATGATATTTTGCTACTGTGGTTGTGGTATTAGCAATGGCACAAAAAATACAAATATATGAAAGTACCCTCTATTGGTGAAAAGTAACAGCTGAACCTAACCTAAAATTCAATTCACTGAGGGTTTTTCGGGGATTAACCCCCCAAATTTTCTGTTGTACCACATGAATTTCATTTGCCTCAATTTTTTAATTACGGCAGTTGTACTCTATAATTTCCACCAAATTTTGACAATCATGCTCTACAGTGTCTCTTTTACATTGGCAATTTTCAACTTTGCTTTGATCTTTTACAACTTCAACTACTAAGAACATTTGGCAATTCTACAGAATTGTTTACACATTGACTTGCATTAGTTACACATTCTTCCCTAACCTCTCTTGGTTTCACATTTAGGGCAATCTTACATTGTGTTAAAATTTTGGTATTATTATCTAATGTACTCTGCACTTTGTTCATTGCATGTGTTTGTTTGTGAAGTGAATGGTTAAGTTCATTAAGTAAATGTTTTTGTTCTTACATAAGATTTACTAGCAGGCTTAACTATTCCTTTATTTGTCCCATATGCATTATTCTGTCGAGATTTCCTAACCTGCAATATTATTATACTAGGGCACAATCTGCTTCCAAAAAAAAAGAATTTACAATGCATATCCAGATCACTGTGATATTAGTAACAAAAAGTGATTGCCATTAGAATTTTACAAAATTTTTCATACCTGCAATTTCTTTGGTGAAAAGTTTATATTTACCTTGATGCATTATCGTTTGTTAAATGGAAACTGTGGGCGGTGTGTCAACTGCATTCTGTTGTTGGAAGTTTGAGGTTGACTTAGTTATACTCACCCTGGAACAAGAGTGATGAAAACTCAGATGCGCCGGCTACAGCTGGGCTGGCAGGTTCTTGAATCAATAATTGTAATTGATGAGAATGAATTTCGGCACTCTTCACATCACAGGGCTCGTGTAGAAATCCAGGCCCCACATCGGGTGCCACTTTTAACAGACTATTGTCCTGTCCTCTTTTTGTAGTTCTCAGTAAACACCAACGAACTAGCTCAGCGTGAGTTGGAGACTTTGACTACATAATAATGAAAGTTTGTTGATACCAGGATTGCCAATAAATAAAAGAAGTTAAATGTTTACTGGAGATTTATTGTCATCTCGGCTAAACGAACTATTGACATTCGCAGGTAATGAACAAAAAAAAAAAGACAAACCTGCAGCCTTCATAAAACAAAACTTCTCACTTTAAGAGTTATGAAGACGCGAGAGAATTGTTAATTTTCTCTCCCGGTGCCCTATGGACTCCTTGCACCGACGGAAAATAAATTTAATAAATATTTGAACTGAAATGTCCTAAATACAAAGAAGGTTCAAGTGACGGGCGCTGGTCGGTGCGAGTAACATGATCACTTGTTGCAAGCTGTCTGACTGACAGCTGACAATCATGCTGCGATGAACTGTTGTGATACCCGAGAAAGGTCGTGCTTCCTTATGTATTGATCAAAAGTTTCCTTATTGAAAACATATTGTTTTCGAGCAGTTGGTCACATCAGCTAAAAGTGACCTCTGTTATTTTCCTCGTTTCACCATGTCGTGCAATGCGGTGGCGATGTTTTTAGTTTACTAACCCAGTGGAAAGGAAAAGATGCACTATCGTTCTATGATGTTCTGTTACTACTGATGAAATGAGGAAAGAAAAATAATAAATTTGGAAAGACTAAAATATATGAAATACAAACAAGTTGTCATTGCCATGACCTTTCAAATATTACATGAATTACTATCCTTGACTGAAATATAGACAATTGAAATACTTCGCGAATATACCAATTATATATATCTAGCTGCAATGCTACAGGGTGCCACATCAGTATGTGAGTGAGTTCAAATGGGGCAGAATGATCTGTCTCCAGGAAATGGGCTTGTTATACAGTGACATTTTGGCTCAGACAGGGCATGCTGCGATGACAGTGATGCGTGTGTGGCAGCAATGGATAGAAGAGGGTCGTACACAGTGATGATCGGGTGCTGGACCACGCAATGTGACCACAACGCTGGAAAACAGTCATCTTGCCCGTATGGCTGTAATGGACTGTACAGCCTCATCAACAGTGTTGGCTCGATACTGGAGCACTGCAATGGGTGAGGACCTATCTATGTCAATGGTTCGTTGCCATCTGCTGCAGGCTGGACGAGTGGCACGCATGTCATTGCGTCAACTTCCATTGTCAAGAAACCACAAACGCCTCAGATTTCAATGGGCACGTGAACACCATCACTGGCGTGCTGATTGGCAAAATGTAATTTTTTCTGATGAGTCCCACATCAACCTGTCCAACAGTGATAACCACATACAGGTTAGACACTACCATGATGACCACAATCTGACAGCCTGTATTGTGCAGCAGCATAGTGGAAAAATGGCAATTGTGATGGTTTGGGGCACTATTGGATTCAACATATGATCTTGACTTCTACGTATTGAGGGCAATCTGAACAGCATCCCCTACATCAGGAATGTTTTAGAGTCCAAGGTACTGCGCTCCTTCAGGCAAATCCACATGCCATATTTCAGCAGGACGATTTCCGGCCACATGTGGCGAGTAATGTGCAAGTCTTCTTCATTGAATGATGGGTACCACTGCGTTCCTAGCCTGCATGTTCGCCTGACATGTCGCCCATCGAACATGTTGAGGATATTGTTGGTGGGCGACTTGTTTGTCACGGACCTCCAGCAACCACTTTTGATGCTTTGTGGACTCGCATACAAACCACGTGGAGGAAGATTCCCCTGGAACATATCCGAGTCCTCTTTGATTCCATGCCACAATGTGGGGGTGATACACCCTACTGAATTCTCAAGGGCAGATATCATGTACAGTTCTGTAATCCTAATCAATTATGTAGTGTCGTGTACTTCATCTATGGTATAAAGTTAATTTTAATGACATGTATCCGTCTTGGTGTTGCATTTTTCACAAATGTTAGTGTATTTGTAGTAGTGGCAACTCTGATTTAGCAGTTCCATTGTGACAGTATAAAGCATTCAAGGCATTTTAAAGTTAAATTCTACCATATTTGTTAGTGTCTGCATGAAAAAATGTGTTAAGTAGTTGTCGGATAGTAATTATGTTCTTTAGAATATGAAAATGACAAACTTTCGTAAGTTACCTCAATGTTTTTATTCTTTCCTTTGTCCTTATTTTTTTAACATCAGTTATCCATTAAAAGACAAAAATAATATGGTGCATCATGTAAACAACAGGTTTGTAACATGTGGCACAGTAAAATTTTTTTGAACACAATCCACACACATATTGAAAGGTATCTGCAAGTTTTCAAAATAGTAAGTTTGGCAAAAGCCAAATATGCAACTTTTATACTCCTCAGATCTTTTTTACAAAAAGCTGCAATTTTTTCATAATTATTGTACATCTGTATTTCCTGGTAGCATTAGATTGATTCTGCAAAGAAGACTGTCTATCTACCAAATTTGAATAGATTTATCTGACACTTGGTTGTTGTTTTTAATGTAAATTTTAAGAAATTAATAAAAACTGTAATTCAAACATTGTATGAAATCATTTAGATTGGGCAGAATGTTAAAATTATTTTTCAAAATGCTATCTAACACAATTTTTATAATCACAGAATAATTTTTATAGTATAGTTGTTTTTTTATATACTAGTGTGTTAAGTTTAATAGTTTATTTTAAGTGACTTTGTTGTGTAAAGGATAATGATTTTCAAATTTTTGAAGGCATTTTAATTTCACAAGGTATAGTTTGCTTCATAGCACACAGTTTCCTTGTCTCCATTGCCCTTACCCACTAAAAAATTTTGTTAGAGTATCGACTGCTAAGCAACTTCTGTAGACAACAAATCTGTGATTCTTCAATTTAAAAAAGTAGTTTCTAAAAAATGCTGTTAAACTAAACAATAACACAGGATACCATGAAATTAGACATTTCCCCCCTCCCCCTCATCCGAACAGGAAAGTAGAAGTGAATGAGTGTTCCTCATTCTGAAACTACTTAGATATGTTCATAAATAAGCGTTTGCCAGTTTATGATTAGAGAGTAGAAATTATGTTAATTTCTGCCAAGTATTAACTTCCTTATAAGAACTTGCTGAGCAAGACCAATATCTCCATTTAGTTGCATTGTATAAATACAGAAACGGGCACCAACTAAAATTTCAAATAGCATAAAAAACATATTATTAACATTACTAGTGATTTAGCAAATAAACTTAGAGGCAAAATAATTACATCACCAACCACAATCATTTATCGCTGCAGCAACACTTCTCAAACAGCACGATAAATATTATTACATTTCTTCCTTCGCATAAGAAAATTATTTGACAACAAATAAAAACATACATGTATTTTATACAGAAACATAGCACACACAAGGAAAATTAATGAGTGGTTAGAGCAACTTCTGTACTGTTTTGTCAGGTTAGGTTAGTTTGACATAACATACACAATTTATATATATATATATATATATATATATATATATATATATATATCCATTTAGTGATAATACTAGTGATTGTGTTGATAAAATGTATTAATTTTAATGTTGCCTAATATAGTGTATTTTAATGTAACAGTAACAACATTACCTTATAAAACTAAACTACCAAACCACAACATATACTTACAGGAAAATATTACTGGCCTTTAACAATCAAAACAATTGAGAAAAAAAACAGTTATATTCAAAATGATGCATTTGGTAGGTAATTGTCAAATGATTCTTCTGAAAATCATCATTGATGTTTATGGATAAACGTATAGTCTTATGTTAGAATTGTTAAAAAATATATATTAAAAAATAATTATTCATATGAATTACATCAAACTTGCTCCATAGATGACTGGTTCTCTTGTGACATAACTACAATGTTACCAAAGATTCTGTCATAACTGAAACGTCACAGCTATGTTTTGTCCAAAATACAGTTAAAATGGTCACAACACAGACTTCACAATGACATTGAAATAATACAAACAAAACAGGACATTTTGACATCCGTGTGATGTCATTGCAACCATGTGTGTTATAAGGGTAGTTAGTAAATGCATTGCTTTTGTAAATAATTGAAGGTGAAAAGATGTGCTAAAAATTTGATTGAAATACTGAAAATTGATGGTAGCTGTGAAGGGTAAGTATTGTAGGAGTGGAGTTTCATGAATGGTAGGAAAATATTGTGTTTTATTCAGTGAACCATGTGCAGGGTGGTTTTAGGTAACTGACAGTAACCCAGAAATTTTACCGTGGATTGTTACATTTAAATTGAGGACATAGATCTATACCCTAAATTTTTTTTCCATGTGTAACAAGCTGCCTACCTAACACTGTGACTATTCCAATATTTATACTGAACTCCCTACTACTCTCTCCTAGCCACGTTATCTCCAGTTAGGTAGAGGTGTAATTTGGGGTAACAAATACTAATAGCTATTCAATAAAAGAGGGGAAGTCAACTACACACATTTATTATAATACCTTAAGTGGATATAAAACTACGTTAACACTATACAACAATACTAATCTCCTTACAACGCTGACTTTACTCTGGTTTGACAGATAATTATGTAAATACAGTTATACATGGAACATTGAGACGATTATATTGACATACGGGGATTCTGACATAAATGGAGGATTACTTAATTATAAGAATATGTGATTACGATTATACAAAGACCCTAGCCTTGCCGCATGATTATTAATACTTAAGACAGGACTTCGATATTGGGAATGCCGCCCTACCGTCTAGCCGGATTTATGCTCATCAATGAAGATGTAGTGTATCTTGTAGATGGGCTGGAGCTCCCCGGACCCTTGTGTTCTTTCGTGTTGCTCCGACACTGACGTCACTTCACTCTCTGCCAACAGCCTGTGGGGAGGGGGCTCTTGCTCGATGCTTAATTAGTCCCGACCTCAGTAGGTCGGCCAGGCGTGTTATTAAAACAGGGGGCCCGCTCAGGAATTTATAGTGCATCCAAGTTTAACTCCTGTGAGGGCCCCCTGGAGCCTGCTACACATGCATCTTTGCTAATGAGTTTCTCTTTTCATAGGGGATGAATGCTTGCAGAGAAAAAAAAAATAAAACTGTTCTTCTAATATATGCAATCCATTTTCTGTTACATTAGGTACCCAGCTAAATAGTTCTTTTTGAATAGGATTTTCTGATCATGTTTTCTTGTAAAAAATAAGAAACCAGCTGTTAGCTGAAAATTCCCTCCAAACTTTGACTTTGAAATAATGTAATAGAGCCATAAAATTTATTAAAAATGAATTTTACAAATGCAAATAAGCACAACTAAGACATTGTTATATTGTCCATGCATTTAGATTATGACAATTTTTATTTTCAATTCACCAATCTGTACTGAAGCACATTATGTATGTGGATTAAAATCAGTAATAAGCAGCTGCTGAATCACTAGTACCATTGGAAGTGTCAGTTGTATTCGGGGATCCATCAAAGTTGAAATCGCCATGTTGGTAATAAGAAGACGGACCTGGTGGTGGACCTGCAACGTGTTGAGGATTTTGTTGTGGTCATGTTTGTTCTTTCAGAAATACATACATTATGTCCATCTGTACATGCAACTTATTTTCTGGCACTTCCTGGTGTAAATGTGGCAAAAGGCTAACCAAGAATTTGTAATCACTGTCATTAGTATTTTGCATGGCTGTTTGGAACAAAGCAATCGTGAAATGTTTCACGCCGTAATTGCTTTTTTTTATTTTTCTTTTTCGGTGGGCATTTAAATGAATTTTTTTGCCTGACTAGCATTTGTTGGTCATTTGGCTGTGGAGTCTACTGTTGCTGATTGTCTCCCAAAGGATGAACATAATTTTCAGGTAGCTGATCATTGACCGATTTAGCACTGTCACTATCAGAGGGGACAGTAATAAATATTTTCATCAAAATAAGTACTTTGCATGTCACTAGAAATGATGCTTTGAGATTTGTTAGATTGGACAGTGTCTTTTAGCAAAATCTGCTAAAGTAAGACCATTTGGTTGAAGCCTCTGCCCCACTGCTAGATTGACTCTCACAGCATTTCTTGTATTTCCTCCTGAATGAATCATTTAGATTTCTCCACTTATTTTTTATGTTAGCAACTGAAATAAAAAGGAATGAAAGCAAATATCATGTGTTGAGGGGTTGTAGTACGTTATCGTTACAAGGCATATGACTATTAAATATACTAAAACTCTTAAAATAAACTGCATGTACACATTTTGACATTAAATACAAAATATGTGCAACTATGTCATGTTTTATTATTATTTTCGTTAGGTATCTGGTCACAGATTCATCTTTCAAAACACTGGGTTTCTCTTTCCGGAAGTCAGATGTCACAGTTGGAAGAATTATCCACAAGACATGTAAGGCAATGTGGGACTTACTGCTCAATGATCATATGCCATTTCTGGCTGAAGGAAAGTGGAACATATTACAGACCAGTTTTGGAAGAAATAGGGATTTCTAAACTGCATAGATAATATTGATATTAGCGTTAAATGCCCAAAACATTCTGGAAGTATGTACATTTACAAAAAGGTTTGTCCTTCGTATTGCAAGGAAGGTAGGACCAGTTTACAAATTTATACGTGCAAATTTAGGTGCCTACAACAAACAAAGTGATAGGGGTGTTTTCGTATACTTCAAACTCGCCCAAGAACTCTAGCATGGTGCCCTAAACGTGCAGTGCGAAAAATACCTCACCGGAAGTGACATGTGTGTACCATGTTTTAGTGGGGGATGGAGGATACCTCTTGAAACCCTTTTTTATTCACCCTTATTCTCTGAAGAACCTACACGCCATAAAGGGTATTTAATAAACCAGATAAGTGGTGGAATGCACATTTGGCATAATGAGCAACAAATGGTGAGTGTTACTGAAAACTATAGAAAGTTGACATGACAAAGAGCAGGAATCATTGTAATGTATATTTGTTAATTGCACAACATTGTAATTGACAAAGAGGGCATACATGACATCACATCTTCTGCAGAACTACCTGAATCACATAACCCATGTTTTGCAAGCAATGTCAGAGCACCTCATATTAGAGAAAAGTTCAAAGCCTTTGTCAACCATACTTAATCTGTACCTATAAAATACGTGCTTACAAATTACAGGTAATTAGCATACAACTGTCAGCTTATTTTAAAGGTAATTGGTAATAAATTTTGCGTGACATTTAATGCAAAGTGTTTTCTAGAGTTCAACTATTTACATGTTTATTACTATTTACATTCCAGATAAGTATTGTTGACTATTAATCTCCCCAGTACTTGTTTTCTAGTCACCCAAACCATTTTAATATTATTATTACAATTCCCATCTGTTTGCTAGAACACTTGCACTTACTGATGTTCACTCTGGACAGAACCTACATTGCCAGTTCATCATACAATTGTGTTATTTCTTGTGAACGTGGTTTAATATTCATTACTAACAGCATTTGTTTCAAATAAGGATTATTCTGTTGAAATGTTTACGCTAAAGCATCTATCATGTGATTAACATTAATTTGCTTTATTATTAAATACTGTAGATTCATTGCAACAATGACATTGTCAAACACTGAATTCACTTGAATATTAGATTGAACATACCTGGTTGTTTAATTTCCAGTGCAACCTCCTCTTATATTTTTGCTGTTAGGTGCCTCATGGGGTACTGCTCATCTTTCTGGTCCCATAAAGGTTGCATTTCTTAAACAAGGTTAATTAAACACTTGCAATCCATTATCATGTGGTCGTGTCGTGTCATATGAAGATCCAAACTGAACTGGATATTGTGCAGCGTCGTGCATTGTTGTGCAACAAGTGCCCTTCTAGTGGATGCGCCCCACATATTTTCTCAGGTTTGGAATGTGCGGCCAGTGTTGTTGTTTGTCGCACAATGTTGTACGATCAGTGTCACATTTTATTGTACATTTTACTAGGGATGTCAAAATATAAATTTTTCTCAATCCCGATTCTCAATTCCAACTGAAAAAACTTTCACTAGATTCCACCTTGATTCCGATACCGTAAATTAGGATATAGTGATTAAACAAAAGTTTTCAACTTCTCAATGCAGTATTTTGGGTCAACTTATGAAGCTAACCAATATGTACACAAATATTGATGCTATTCAGTAATGAAACTGAAATACAAGTAATTTTTCATTTAGCATTGCTAAATGAAAATGCTTCCATGGGACATTTTAAGTTGCAGGGACACGGTATGACTTGCTGCTACACACATCATAGCCCAAAAGATCTTCTGAAACATCATTATTGGCAATTTTCTTGTACTCGTCATGTTTACTTAAGTGTTTTCTCGTATTACTAGTTGTGCGACTAACCCCACCCCGTGAAATTTTTGGCGAGCACAAACTGCAAAATGTGTAGTTTGCATCATTTACATGAACTGAAAAATTATTCCACACATCAATAGACATTTTCTTCAAGTCTAAGTAAATAAAATCCTTAGTACATTGAAAACTTTAACACTACCCACTTTTAGAAAAAAGATACAGAAATTTTTGGTAAAGGTAACACGAAAAAAATTGCCTTCAATCTCGACTACAGTAAACTCCTGATTAACCATATTAATCGGAGCCAGAGACCAACACGAATAAGGGAATTTGTATTAAAAACCCCAGATAATCAAATTTACACATTTGTACTATTAATGGGACAGTGTTATTGGCTCCGAAAATCATGATAAAAAACAATACCTATAATACATTAAAAAAAAACACAAGTCACTCACTGTATGTGCAGGATTTAAGTACATGATACTTTAACTGATATTTATGTTGCACCAAATGTAGTTAATTCACCGCACATTGAGTAAACACAGCTTTTTGCCAGTACGGCACCATGCAAACGCGTTGGGTAGGCGACCCAGAGAGATAGTTAAGCGGTCCGTAGTTTTGTGTGTGTGTGTGTCACACTCTCACTGTGTGTCACTCAGACCTGTCCTTTAGATAGCAGAGTTAGTTGAAAGTTTAGAATGCAATGCAATAAAGACGACTATAATGGGACTTTAAATGAGGCAACCTGGCATTTAAACAATATAGTACAATCCCCATTGAAAAATAACACTACAATACAAAAGCGTATTAAAATTTTACAGACTAACAAACATACACAAAAGTTTGAAATCTCTGAAATGTTTAGTTTTTTTGTTAATTTTTAAACACTTTATATGATAAAATGTAAGAAAAGTTAAAACGTGCCTTTCTTGAAAAAAGGCTTCAATTTTCTTTTGTTTGGCACAGGAATTATTTTTTTTGTTTATAACACACCATGCTCAAATAGTTTTATTATTTCTAACTTTTCTGTGATAGTTTAAACTGTCCTTTTACGCTTTATTGACATTGCAGAAAGGAGTGAACTTTGACTCGGGCCGGCGATCGATAACTGGCAAGATGTGTTTTGGTCGTGATGGAAAAAAAAAAGGGGGGGGGGGGGGGGTTTGTTAACTGAGGCCACGTTCAAAACCGAAATGGCAAATTCGTTATTTGGTAATTTGTCATTTTGTAAGTTTCACTTCGAAAGTTGTTGACAATCACTTGTTTAGCACTCGCTGTGACACATTTTTACACTAACAGTGAAAAATATTTTTATCTAAATTTATTGCTTAAAACAGATGTAATATTTCTACAATCATCACTGGAATGCTGCACACATGTTAATAACTAAGAAAATAATAAGTTATGCAATAATGACTTCAAAAAAATATTTTTGGAAAATATATAAACAAAGCACATCAGTTACCTGCTTTTTAAAACATGCCTAGTGTCTTTTATGAACAATTATTTGTTTAATAAAACATTTGCGCATGTGTTCATTTTGTATTTTCTGCTAACATCCACTGCTAGATAGAAAATACAGACCACCTAATTACCAAGTACGTCACCATTTTTGTATACAAAATCAGGTCACATTATAATTTTGCCAACAAAATCTGATATTTTGGGCACGGCCTGAGATGAGTCAGTCCGACATGCGTTAGTGGACAGAAATGGATGTCTCACGCAGGTCTCTGTGACAGGCTGACATTTTAAAGAAATAAACATCAGCTTATGTGGCACAGTGATAGAAGTTAATGTACCGCTGCTTGTTAAACGACACACTTTACAGCATCGCCTGACAGCCGCACGGATAAGCTGAAAACCAGTTAAACGATGCACAATTAAGCAGGAGTGTACTGTACCTCAAAAACAAAAAGGGCATAAACAGGAAATATCTATGGTTCGAAAAATGTACCTGTTCCTTATCTAATATACAGTTTAATAATAGGTAAAAAAAAAAATAAAAAGTCTGTGAAATAATACCAGGATCCTTATGCTCCCACTACTAATAACTATTGCGAAACAGATTAAAAGCCAATGCATGTTTCGCATCAGCAACCCGTAACTCTAGGAGCTGGCT
This sequence comes from Dryococelus australis, assembly GCA_029891345.1. Lineage (NCBI taxonomy): Eukaryota > Metazoa > Arthropoda > Insecta > Phasmatodea > Phasmatidae > Dryococelus > Dryococelus australis. The sequence continues at coordinate 245,360,563 of CM057009.1, forward strand.
GCTAGCGAGTGTTATTATCTACAAACCACATCTGGTTGCGAACCAACGCCGACTTCCGGGTCACGGCTTATCAACTAACGCTGATCGTAACACTTACGTGCAACAAAGTGCCATCTCTAACAGTATCTGCATGTGCGGCGGTGGTCTTTCATCCATGACTGCCAGTTTGTTTTAGTGTTTTGTCTACACCGACATTTACAGGTTTAGATATTGTACGGTAGATTTCCATGGGCATATGTAGCATTCTTGCAACAGTATACACGTAGTACTGAATAATGTCAGAAAGTGCACAAAAAAGAAAACTACTGCAGTTTTCCCATTAAAGCCGCATCACACAGCACATAAAGTGACGCCAGAGTGAAGTGAGGCAGCCAAATACTGATAAAAGCAGACTGCCACATGGCAGTCATCAAGATTAAAACGACTCATTTAACCGAGATTATCCGACTATCTCTTCCCCTGTATTATCGCTGATAATTGAGGTTTTATTGTATTATCTTAATTCTTTCATAGTTGAAACATCATTGAATGCAATTTTAGTGACTGGAATGAATAATTTTTACTACTGATAATATAAAAAATATTTGAAAATTTACAGTAGCGGATATTTCAGCTGTAATAAATATGAATTTTTCTGGGGCCTGGGAAAAATATATGTTGATTCTGGTCAACGTATGCGAGTTCGGTACAGGTTCAGTCTATTTGGAAAACCAAAGACCTGTTGCTGTGCAACATAACCTTAAAAATTCATGTGAAGTTGGACGAGGTTTTATAACAATCATTTGATTCCCAATTTTTCGATACCTTTAATAATCGAAGGCATTGAGGATCAACTTTGAGATCCCTACATTTTACACGTCCAGTGGATGAGAGGACTTAATGTACCATATATTTATGTTTGCCATTCATTAATTTGGTATTGTTTACATCTCCTTTGGGTATTGTTGATATGTTTTTTATATTTTTTGTTTATATGACAACACACAGTTCTTCTCTTGTGTATACTTAAAATGTATTTTAAAATTAATGGCATAGCTGTAAAACTTAATTCTTTTAACCCTTTTTTTTTTGTTTTAATTTTAGGTAAAACCGAAGGAAGAACAAGCAGCTGAAAATGTGGCATCTGTTAAAAAAGCTTTAACATTAGGAATGTCAGTTTTGGACACCATGTTTGATGCTGTTGAAGTACCTGCCAGTGATAGTGAAGATGAAGATTATTTGGAAAGGTTAAGTATCTTGAATATGAAGTATGCATAATTATTATTTATCTCTCAATTTTAACCTTCCTTTGCCTACATAAAAACTGTTTAGTTTAATTGAATTGCAATGATACCCTAAATATTACTGCATCTGTAATCTATAACAAACACACAAATGTGTATGTACAGAAATTTAGTATAAGAAAATTGTAAGAAATACATAACACAATTTTAAAAAATTAAGAAGCGAAAACTGATTTTGAAAATACATTTTTTAGCAATTTTATTGTCCAAAAAATCCTTGCTAGTTGAAATGATAACTAGAAACTTGTCTTTGGCTATAAAATGTTTCTTAAATACTTTTCGTGTTTACAGTAGACAGTACAAAATAATAGCCAACCATTTTTCGTTCGCATGTTTTCTACCAAACCTTTGAAATGGACTTAAAAACTACCAGCCGAGAAGAGCCTCTACTAATTTTATAGATTTTGAAGTACTCGGCCATTGATGAAAAAAGATGCGAGCAGAACTTAAATAATATGCTACAGGCTTCCATATATCTGATGACAGAAGGTTATTATAAAACCCAGTACACAGGTGATATAAAATGTATCAAGTGTTGTCTGTTTATTAACATGCATGGCAAATGTGGGTAAATGCAGCCACATCTATGTGCTTATCTATCTGCTTATCGACATGCATAAGTCACACTTATTTGGTCTCAGGGGTCCGGAGAAATAGAACTAAAAGTATAAAGATTTTCTTTTTATAAATATATGTTGTGAATGTTTAGCATAGCACCGCCATGGCTGTCTGCTTATTGGCAGGAACAAGTTGAATTTCTTGAATGGCATTGGTCTCTGGGGTTGGGAGGATGGTTGCCGGAACATCAAACTATGTTGCCACATTACCGCCGAGTGATAGCTGTACATCAACCTTGCGCAGCATGTGCCCATGTTACTTACTATTTTTCTGAGATCAAATCTACTGTGATCTTGCCCATACATGTTTACAATTTATATTCACATAATTATAGTATTTGAGATTGCAGAAAATTATTACTTTGCCATAACTATGTGTGTAATTGCAGTATGTGGTAATGTTACACAATATCTGTAGGTGTCCCAAAGTCCTAGGTTTTTGTTCTTCCACTGGAGTCCAGAAACCATATATCGTAGATAAAGCAGGCTGACTGTACACACATGGTGCCTTACATAGTACTTGAACCCAGGACACCTAATACCACAAGCTGATGTGCAATCAATTGCATTATGAAGGTAGGATTTGAAACATCAAATTTGGTTGTAATCAGTGTAATGTTTTGGTGGATTCGTTTACCAACTTGAATAATTACAAGGCAATCATTTTCAAAGGGGGAAAAAAAAGCATATAAGACACTAAATTGCATAAGTTCACATGGCCTAACATAGCACTACTCGTATGCAGAATTTGGTGGAAATTGTTTGATTGGTTCATAATAGGTCTATAATGGCAGAAAAGCTTTATTTTTTAATTTGGTGCTATTGTACAAAAAGCAGAAGAGAGGCTATGATGCTTCTAATAGCTACTTTCATTGTTCAAAGTTTGGTTGAATTTAATCAAATTATTTAATAAACTATTTATATGGTCACCTTTTTGTAAATAATGCCACACACACTTAAAAAATGTAAATTTGCATGGCTTACTGTAGCACTACTTGTTTGCGAAATTTGGTAGGAAGCTGTTGTTTCCCGAGATATGACATAAAAATTTAATATTTTCATGTGGTGCTATCTTAAAAAATGTCTGACAAGGCTATGTAATATCATTTTGAAGCTTGTAACATATATTTTTATCATATGTACCTAGTTTAGTCCAAATTGGTTAAACAGTATCTTATATATAGCAAATAAGCCAAAAATATTTATATGGCTGTCATTTGGTAAATAAATGCCTTATCAGTTCAAATTACATATAATTACATAACCTATTACGTTCATGCCAAATTTGGCAAGAATCGGTTGAGTAAAGTGACAATTATGCAGTCTTGACCAGAATGTAAACAAACCACTTCAACATAAAATAAACTGCAGTCAGTCCTTGGTACCCAAAATACCATACACAAAACCGAAGGACTGAACAGCCAAATATAACCCCAGAGAAGTGGCGAAAAGCCAAGGAAGTGTTATAAACAAACAAGTAATCTCTGATGCAGGGTGGTTGCACATGTCACAAAATATAATAATGACTAATAATATAGATCTGTAGTAATGAAAGACCAGAAGAAAAATTAAATATCAAATAATGTCTCATTTTGTGGTTGTTCATTAATTCAATATTTTTTTTGTTTCCTTTTATTCATTCTTTAATTCATTCTTTTCTTTTCATTAAAACATATATAATATCGTGGAATCAAATATCTTTGAATCAAAAGAGTTCAAACTAAACAGGCAACTAAAATGTGTCAGCACAATTTTTTTAGTCTTTGCCTTAACAACAAAACATTAACTTCTGGGAAACTTAGTGTAGTTAACTACACTTCACACACAAAGCATGTCACTTCACGTCCAAATATAATTAAATACTCAACTAATAAAAGTGCAGCAAATCTAATTTATGTTGACTCTAGATAATAATATACTATTACGTTATTGACCATAGGGTGCATCTTATACAAAGTAACTGAATAATTGACTAAAATATTAAATATTAATTGCTTTAAAATGGCATTCTTAAACAAAACATAATAATCTGTCCAAAATTTCAAAAGGGTAATCACATGTGCATGAGGGTGAGTATTATTAACTAAATTAATATAGTTCTTATCTAGTTCAGCGAAAACACAAACAAAACAAAAACTCCCTTCAAGGTTAGACTTAGCTGTGGGAGCAGACAAAAGAAAGGCCCAGCAGCACATAGGAGAAACTAGACGTTGCATTTACGGCAGGGCTTTACCACAACACGAGGTGAGAAAATTCTGCACCTTGTAGGAGATAAGTTATGCCATAACAACAGCACATGGAACATGGGAAGTGGAACACAAATGCATGGACCCTCTCTACAACAAAGAGTCCAAGCAAAAAGAAAATGAAATGCACAAGCTATTAAGCAAGACATGAACGGGAGGGGAAAGTTAATTGAAAACTTACTCACCAACGAGGGAACACGAAGAATGCCGAAAGCCAGGACAGCATGATCAGCCAAAATTCCCAAAGCAGCTCACACAAATAAATAAATAAATAATGCACAACTACATCTTGGTGTTACTCTACGTGATTACTGGTGGACAATTTAACCTCCAAAGGGGCACTTAGGTGCCAAAGAATATAATCCTGGCTACCTCAAGGCATACACACGCCATGTTGGTAGTACACCAAGAAGGAAAGTGATGAGAGAAAGGACAAAGAGACACCCCATTGCACGAAACAATGGCACATCAAAAACGAAAAAGGTCGACCAGGTACTTTTAAAGTCGCTGCTTAATGTCGCAGAATGCCCACAAAAGACGTGAACAAGAAATGTGTTGGCCATAATCGCAAAGTTTCATGTGATCATAGTACGTTTTTATGGAAAGTCACTCGCTAAGCACTTGATTGCACAAAGAGTTTGCCCACTCAGCCACGCCAGAACTTGAAGTGTGGAAGGGAGTAGCGATGTACGTGAAATACAATGTACTGCAGACGAGGCAGCGTACATCTGCTGGCATGAAAAACAACTGGAATAAAAGCCCGCCTGGAAGGCTATAACAATATTTAAGAAGTATGTTTACAGAGTACAAAATTAAAGCAAAATCAAATTAAAACTTACACAGGGGAAATTCAACTGGTGGAAATTAGTAATCAATACTTAATTATTCTGGCTTATATATAATAAATGACTTGTACAGCCAAATAAACGAAATATGGAAATCTATATTTACCATCATGAAACAGAAATAAATGTCTGACCACTAGACCTCAATTAAGAATTACATCACTCAAATGCTTCAAACCGAAAATTACGTTATTATTTACCAAACAAATTGATTTTCAATATAAATTACATGACTCAGATAATTTCAAATAAGCATAAAGCAATTAATTACTGGAATAATCAAAATATTAATATAACCAAATTATTAAGATATATATAAAATATTTATTAATATATAAAGATTCTCACAATCAAGCTAAAGACTGAAACAAAAATAATATACTCAAAACCGATAAAAATGATGGAAGTTAAATATTAGGGACCTAAGAAATTATTAAATTCCCCATCTCAATAACTGATAAGACTATTAAAAATGTAAATTTCCAAAATAGATTAAAAATAGCTCATATCAGTGACACCATAATAAAATTTAATCTTAGCAGATTTAAAAATTGCAGTGACATACTGCAAAATTCTTGGTAACGCATAAAAGAAATCTGTAGTAACACATTAAAAAAATAGTGTCGCATAGAAAATTACAAAGTCGTGCCTAGAACAGCACAGTAGTTCTCAAGATATAATATAAAAGCTTTAGTTTTATCATGCAGTGCTTTCTTCCAAAATGGCAGACCAATAACATTATCTCTAGATTAATGCTTGCGTGTATACTCTTAACATACATAATTTGGTGTAAATCTGTTAAATGGTTCCAGAGATATGACTTAGCACCCTAAATTTTGAAATAGTTGCAAATTTTTAAAATAAGCCCCCAGCATGGTTTAAAACTACAGAAGTTGGATGTGATTACTATGTACTATAGGCTGTTTACTGTAAAGTGAGAACTTTTAAGGCTCTAGTTACTTTTTCCTTTCATTAATTTTTTATCCTTTAACCACCTTTTTAAGTAAATATTGCCATGTAAGTAATAAACACAGTGTTTATATCTACCGCATCCGGAAGTTATAGTCTAATACTAAAATAAAATATATTTATTGAATATTATTTAAAATGAGAGAGCTTTCAAAAGTGCTGACTTTACAGTGAATAGTCTGTATACATGTACCTACCGAGTTTGGTAAAATTTGGGTCATGGGTTCTGAAGTTTTAAAGGGGACAAACAAATCCATGCATGCATACACATGAACATATAACTTACATACATATATACATTAGCATTACATGCATATAAACATACATACATACTCATTACATACATGTACACACATGCACTCACATACACTCACATACACGCATTACATATATACAAACTAATCTGTACCAATGGAGCAGAAGTAGTGACATGAAATCACACTGACACAAGCCTCTTTTAAAGGGTTAGCAGAAGACACTGTGCTGCACATGTGTGGGAGGGAGAAACCAAGGAGACTAGGCAAGTAGAAGGAACGTGAGGGAAGCAGAGCCGAGGAGGAGTGTGCCAAAGTCTAGTTTATGTCTACCATGTCACTGACACACCAGCTTTCTACAAATGTTTTGTCAAGCTGGTCTCAAGATGGCCAGTGCCAAGTATTGTGGTACATTATCACAATGAAACCATATTTGTGGACAAAGTTTGTTGGTATTATGTAATTCCAGTATAATGTGAACGATGACATGTGTGACTTTTGAGGCAGGATGGAAGGTTGGATGCTGGTTACACATTGACACTGAAGCTTTACCAGAATACATTGGAAAGTGTGACATGAGGGTTTTCATCAGACCGAATATGGCCATTTTGTTGAACAAAAACAGCATCATTGGTGAATTTAGCTCTACTAGTGAATTTAGCATCATTAGTGAAGAAAATCAACTGCAGAAACTGGGGCTGTTCTACACAGTGATGTAAGAAATTAGTATTAAGGTTAAAACTTGGTAAAGAGTTGCTTGAAAAACTTACATATACCTTCAGTTTGTGACAAGGGTATGACACATGATGTCTTCTACAATATTAATAAACGGCTACTGTTCATCAGTGCAACTGCAACCCTGGCAGTTTGTCTACAGAGTTGAGATACTGCAGCCACCTGCAAGATTGTTGTATTTACCGGGCCGGGACAGACCTCCCAATAATAATTTATTATTTTGCCCGAAGAGTCGTGGAGACCATGCAAGATGTCCAGGGCAAGTACAGCAGTGTGCCACAGGATACCGCCACATGTAAGAGGCCTAGATCCCTCTGCTCTCCCCGCTCGCAATGCGGATCTCGGCGCTGGGCTTGCACCTGCTTAACCCCTCTCCAGATGCCCTATGACAGTGAAGGAAGGGATGGCCGAGGAGTATAAAAGGAGATGCATCCCGGCCATCTCCAGATTGTCAGTTCTGCTTTAGTTCTCAATCTCCTCTCGTGAGCTCTCATCGCTCCATCTATTGGTGCCGAGGCTCACACCTCTCCGAATACTTCACCACTCACCTTATGGGGTCGAAGATCCTCTCTTATGCTACCTAAGGAAGAACCAGCTGCATCACCAGCTTCACATTGAGACACGTTCGGTCCCTTACAGACATAGAGAGAGTAGAGCTCGCCCCGAGGAATAATTGTACGCAACATGCACTAGCTACTACCTTCTCCTATAAATTTGCACAGGGTGCCCTCCCCTGTTTACGACAGGGTGTTCACCTTCTGCCTAGCCTGTGTGGATTTAGGAGATAGTACTTCTACCAGCTGTGTTAATTTCCTTGAAGTCAGTAAACACTGATGTTACCAGATCTCTTGACTTTCACTCAGAGTTCCTTCCCTGTGTCATTATTGGAGCTGGAGGAATCAGCAGGAGACCGGGTTTGAACATACTGAACTTACACGTACAACACAACAGAAATTCCTTGGAAGACCACCCATTCTCTGCCTCAGCAGTGAACAGTAGAGCCACGATACTAGGATACAATCCTTTGGAAGTTGGCTTGTCAGTTCAAAGTCGCCTCCCGCCTCACCAATCACTTCATGGTGCTGAGGAGGGGAACTTCTTGAAGTCCGAGAGACCAGTGACCACTGGACACTCACCTCACCAGTATTGGAAGACCACCCATTCTTTGCACCAGGTGGGAGGAACAGTAGAGCCATGACACACTAGGTACGCTCCTGGTAGGATCGGCTTTCCGGCTAGAATGCTCAACTCTCACCGTTCGCTTTGTGGTGCAGAGAGGGTTGTGCTATGGCGCAGAGAAACCTACCCCACTGGGACAACACTGTGTGGTTCCTGCAACCACCACTCTGCAGCTCGAACCTTCTCCATCCCAGTGGAGGAGTCAAGAATGAGGCAGTGTTGGTGGCAGTAATTAGCACCCACACTAGGACACACACACGTCAATTGCCTACCTCCTGCAGCCCTGACTTTTGTACCTAATTCCCTACACCCATAGAGGTGGAGTTGAGATACGGGCCAAGATGACGAGGGCTTTCTCAAAGAATCCACATGGGCTATGTATCCTTCCTAGTGGGTTCGGACTGCTGAATTCACGTGAACAGGCTGCTCTGCTCAGACGACTCACCGTACCTGTACCAACCGGCACACCAGTGGATTTGTTCGAGCCACCTACTAAAATTGCAGAAGGGTATCACCCCATAGTGCAGGAGGCACTGTTTGGTGAGAGGTCCACCAGTATACCAGAACCACAACCTAGCACCTCGCACACACTTACCACCCCTCAGTCTAGTGCCACCCAGTTAATGGAAACAGGTACAATACAGCCACCCACAGAACAGTCATGCCGCCCCACTGCACCACCACCTAAATCCGCTCCACAAAGGGTGAAACACGCCGAATCAGACTTCATACCAAGTTGACAGCCAACCAAGCCAGTGCTGTACTCCGGGCAGGCCCCAGTGCCCCGAGACGAATAGCTACCCTGAGACACTACTCGCCTAGCGTCGAGTAAGTCACCCGAGACAGGGACTGTCACGCATCAGGTATATTAGTGATTCATGCAGTAATTACATGCTAGTTTATGATGATATCCATACCTAGGAATACACATTAGTTAGGGTACTCAATTAGAGGATCTTTTTACAGTGATTAGGCAGTGTTTATTCAATTATAAGACTATGTTTCATTTCAATTTATACTTCCAAATAAATTTAGTTCTGTCTTGCTTTTTCATACTAGTATAATGTTTTAGGTCAATATTTACACTTAAGTAATAGCACATAATGATAATTGTTTTTGCTAGACATATGTTTCATAACAGTACAAGTTGTGTAACAAAATATTAAAAATATTAACATTTATAATAATAAAAATATTACAGAGGAAGTATAATTTCCTTAAGTTTTAATGCATTTTAGCTGTAGTATAAAATGGATATTATTAACTACAAAGAATTTGGCCATGTTGAACCTTTATTTTAATGACAAGATTAAATAAAAAATCCTGCTGCACTACGTATCTAAATAATTTGTGAAAAAATTAATGTTTCTTTGAGACAAAGTAAAATTGTTGAGTTTGCCCTATATTCTGCTAACTACAGTTATTCCTAATCCAAGTTCAGAGCACTACATTCGGCCCTTTGGATTGTGAAGGTACATTTCTTCCTGCAGCTTTTGATCAGTTCTAATGTTAATAGGAAGTGATTGTCGTACACATTGTGGAAAAAACTGGTTGAAGGTGAAGGGGAGCTCCCTCATCACTTTGAGCTTTGCAATAAATTAACATCATGTTAGCTTACTCGGTAAATGTATGTCCAGCAATGTTCATCAGCAACTTAATAACAAATAATGCACAGCTCAACACATCAAGCACCCGATCAGTGCAGAAGAAGACATATGTCATCAGATGAATGCAAAATCAGCTGTGTTTTCATTTACTAAGATATTGGCCATGGTATCAAACATACATATTATGTTGGAGGTGACTGTTTTGTAATGTTAAAACCTGTTGCCTTTTCCATTTCATTTATCAATTTTATTTCTTTATGTAGTTTATGTTATTGGAAATTTAAGCAGAATTCATTGCCTTTGTCAATTTTCAGCTAAACGTCAATTTTTAAAAGGCCTATTGATTTGTGGTTTTAGTGTGCCACAGATAATTTAAAAATATTATGCATGGAATTAGCCAGACTTATATGTATGCAATACTTACAAGTCTCAGAACTGCAACTGAAGTGGTTCATAGCATCTTGCCATGTAATTTGATTCCCTGATTGGAGGTTATCAATGGCATACATTTTCTAGGTTATGTCTCCTTATGCCTTAAATCAGCACAGGATACTGGGTGCAAGGATGTTGCTTGTAAAATTTGAAATTACAGAAAATTTATATTACGAATATGTTAAAGGGAATAGAATGCAATGAAGTGTGCTGCTTATACAACTAATCTAATACGATTACAACTCAACACCAAGAGTACCTCTTCCACCACTACAGATTTGAGTGACATGTTGCCTACCCTACAAGCAATGGGAATTTATGATCGTAAACTCTTCACCTGGAGGATACGCAACCCGGCAGGCACGCCCCCCCCCCCATCTTCACGCTGAGAGCCTACAAGCTGCCCAGACCTCGGGCAAGGCCAAGCGCCCCAGACGAGGTACGAAGCAGAAATGCTGACCAGAGTATTCTCACGCCAACCAGGGCAGGAGGATGTCACGCCTTCCCATCACACCATGCCAGCAGCCTATGAGCTTCCACTATATAAGTCAGGATGCTGCAGAGCTCAAGAGTCATTCTTGTTCTTCTCTCGCGACTTCCCACAGCAGTGCTCAGTGCTGGGACCTCTAGACAACTTCGAAGCATTGAGTATGCCCCCTGTGGCTACTTCACCATCGACGATCAGTCAACCAGCGAACACGCTCCCTAACACGTTTAATTTATTTTGTCTCCTCAAGACACCTTTCTTAGACCAGTTTATAAGTATTGTATCTTTGCTCGTTTAGATATTACTTTCCCGCTTTTCCGTTAGTACCATGTCGCCTATACCTGGCCAGTGTAGTAACCTTCAGCACTCAATTGCCTGGTAGGAGGTAGCACACATCACATGTTTATTGAACCATCAATAAACATACTTTTGTTTCCTACCTTACAGCGTTTATTTCTGAGAGTATCTATCTGTTTGCCTGCTATACACAGGTTGCTACGTACTTGACGAGAACCAGGTAATTGATATAACCGATTTAACTTCAACAGTGGGCGCCCCTCAGGGGTCCGTCATATTTTCTAAACACCCATTAGACGGCCACCTATTACTTTCCAACTGCCACAGTACTGTACCAGTGCCAGCGGAGAGGAACAGAGGAGCCACAACCACTAGCAACACCTTCACCCAGGGAGAAGTGACATTCTCGAGTTATTACTTTATCCCACAGCATTGTGAGTGCTGGGATATCTGTAGGTTAAGACCATCTCTGTGTGAATGCACATCCAGTGGTGGCATTGGTGACCCAAACAGCTCCCCGTCTCTCATGCGTGGGGGATCAGTGGAGACTTAACAGAGCCTGGTCAGCAAGCCAAAATGGACTGACATTATAAACTATGTTCAGTTTGTTCACTTTAAGGTGTACCTAGAATACTGTAAGTAGAGACTTGATGCCTTATGATCATAGGCACGGCAGTAAATGTAGGGAACGAAATGCAGTTTTCCTTGCAGCCAGACAGTTAAGTGTACTTCGTCATTCCACTCCGGAGCAACAGGCGGAATAGGACTGCGCCGCCCAACTCAGGCACGAATCAGTATCTACAGTAACTATCTTATTTATATCTGCGTGCATACTTATTTATCCCTCGTGCCATCCAGTGGTAAAAGGACTTCACTGGCACTACTACAGGATTCGGCTGGGATAACATCCACTTCTGGACAAACGAAGCTCACCTGTGGAATCACCAGTTCGGTATAGGCCAAACTCTCTACGTCTGGGTAAAACCCACTATGACCGTGGCACCCAAGATGCACTAGTAAATACGTACGCACACATATTCATATTTACCACACATGGTACACAAACAAGCATGTACAGACTATCAACTGGGGAAGCATTGAATTTAGGACTTTTGTGTTCATATGTCTACTTTCTTTTGTTTTAAGGTGTACTGTCCACACACAGGTTATTTCTCTCATAGATTGATACGTCCTGCCTGTTTGTGTTTTAGACTGTGGATGTTGTTTTTATAGTGTGCTAAATGTCATGTTACATAACCTTATATATTTGGTGCAGTAATTTTGGTTTTGTTAGTGTTTCGAGCACACAATTATTTTATGAGTGTTGAATTTTGGCAGAAAGTTTTTACATGAAATATATGCATTTATTGAAGGTGGTGTTAATCATGGTATTGCATTGTGACAAGTTGTGTTACAGTTACAGTTTTTTTTTTTTTTTTTCCCCCAAAAGACTGCAAAAACACATGAGGAAGTAAAAGCTGTTCATGATAAAGTGAGCACTTTTAAAACCAACCTTAGAAAAACATCACTGCTCCTACCTGCATATTTTTTAACAGGCGCCCTGAGTGACATGCACCCAGTAAAGTTGGTAACGATAGATGGGAATTAGTTTTGTATCGTAACGTAAAATAAAAAGTGTTAGGTAACCATTTCTGATAATATAAATTCTTTCTTTCACTTTATGTGTATTTTTTCATGCATCCAAGTTTAAAAACAAGCCGTTTTGTGAAATATTTACTTTTTTAATAATTTCACTGTTTCACTTGACCGATGCATGAATAAAGTGATAAGGCCCATTGTCATGTTTATTTATTGTAAGTCGGAAGAATACATAAACTGTATACAAGTAGATTTTTAGCAGGGCTTTCAAAAGTGCTCTTTTTAGCGTGAAAAGCCTATACTTGCACGTATCATGCATGCCGTTACAGAAATCAAAGACAGCCATGTACATCTATGTAGAGCAACATGTGCAGTTCGTAAGTGTGTGGCCAAGCGTATGGAAGTAGGCGGAAACATTTTTGAACACATCTTTTATAAGCTTGTTAGACATAATTATGATGCTCAATTGTAAACAATACAATCTAATAATACATCACTGTACTTACTTCTGAAAGGGTTGTTATTTTATTAGTCATTTTTCAAATGTTTGGAATTACTCGGTAAATATTGGGCATATGGCCCACATTTATATGACATATTTTGGTCCAAATGATGTAAGGAATAGGTATCTCCCCGTGAATCACTTTGTATTTGTACACTACTGTTCTGCCCTCAAAAGTGATTCCCCTAATTGGATGAAAATGGCCTTGAAAAGATCTGCAGGTTTTTTTAATATAAATTTAGCATTTCAACATTGCAGGGATGTTTTTAGAAACTCTCAATATGGCTGATGCATGGCTGCAATGGCAGGAAAACGAAAAATTTATTTATGACAATCTCCTACTACTATACAGGGAATATTATGTATGTTTTGTGGGAATAATAGGAAATTCAAGGGGAAATGGGACATTTTAAGGGAAAAATCTGAGGGAAAAAGGGAGAAAACAAAATGGTGGGCAGAAACAAGATGGCTGTTATCACAACACCAAGGTCAACATCAAACATGGCCAACATGACATCCAAGATGGCAAAGTTGTGATATTTGGTTTCTTAGTCCCCAGCCCATCTGCTGGAATTGCCTCTATCTATATCCTGCTAATCTATGTAAGTTAAAAAGTGTTAGGCACAACCTAAAATAACATTATATAGGTCCACATATCCTGTTGTTTGCAAATTTTCTAAAATGTTATAAAATATTCTGACTTCCATAATTCTACAACTATGCCATATTACTTTCTCTCCCTACTCTCCCTCTCTTACTTATAATATGTTCAGCTATATCACCATATCCAATACCTGTCAGCTATATTCAGCTTGTGTTTGTATTGAACGTACACCCTAAAATTCATTAAAATAATGTAAGAGGATTAAGTGTTAAATATTAGATAAGTATGATGTGTTTGATATATGATATGAATGGATTTGTTTATTTTTAGTATTCTAGTTATATTTAAATTCATGTTTTTGTGTGCTTTCAGTGTGGGTCATGTTGTACTTCAGCCAAGGAATACATACTTTTTGCAGCCATTGCCCTGTATGATAGGTTCTAAGGATTTTGTAAATGATGATACAGTAGGGCTGATGGAGCTACTCAGTGACAATGATGAAAACATGGAACATAATATAGTTTCTTCAAGTAGCAGTGGTACCAGCAGTGATGTTGAACATGAGGTCACTGAACCAGATGGGAGCAGAGATCCTCATGTAAGTAAAATTACAGCTGGAGTTTGTTGGTGCCGAGTTGTGAAGTGATTGGGGAAGGCCACTATAATCTTGTATTTTAACGTTCTATACACAATCATGCAGTTTAAAACTGTAACTTTACTGCAAGAAATTTTCATTGTTTGTTTGGATTTGTTAAAGGTAGTGAACTCATACTTCATTACTCTGAATTTGTACACAACAAAACTTATATTTTGCATTTATAAGAAGCACAGTTGTGGCCCCTGAAAATATAATAAACATTTCAATGGTTAAGTTTTTGGTTTCAAATAAAATATTGTTAGTATTGGGGTGCCTACAACCCCTAGACATTATAATGCAATTAAATGCCTCCTAACCCCCATGTTTTTTTTTTCTTTTTCCCAAACCATATGTGAGAAACTTGTCACCTCCCAACTTCTTGAAACATTGTCAGTCCAGTTTCCCCCCGCATGAGCTCGATTCCGTAGTGATAACAACTACTAATTAATTACTCTTACATGGAATCAATATTGGTAATTTTAAGTAAGAATCTTCAAGTGTGCAGTTGATATAAGCTAATGCTCTTAGTATATTTTCTTATGGTTATGTCCATATTACTCTTTTAATTATTAAAATTTAATATAAATCATAATTAAGATAGTTAACAACATTCACTTGATATAACGTGATATTCTCTGATAAAACAAAATTTTATTGGCTATCTCCATGAGCAGTGTTGCTGAGTTATATTTGGATCATGAGTTTCCAGGTGCAAATTCTGGGTAAGCCATGGATGAGAATGTTGTTTCTAGATGCTACTTTTATAAGTTTTTAGTATGGAAGCTATCTCTTTCTGAGCCACCCATTAAAGAACAACAAAACTAGCAAGTTTTATGAAATATAATTAAGACTATTTAATAACAACAAATCTGTCTTTTTGTTACTAATGTAAAATATCTTTAGGTGTAATAGGGTCATTCTAGAAAAATTATCCTGAAAGATTTTGTATACTTTGTTTTTTCCTCCTTTAGAATGTTACCATTGCATGCAACCTTGAGAATAATGTGATCATGTTCTGCAATATAATCTCAAAGTATAAATTCATTTACTCATATGTTACCTACTCTCACCTGGAGCTGTACTAATCACACAAAAAAAAGTATTTCAACTCTTTCATTGATATGAACGTGATAATTGATAGGTGATATGTTCACAATATATTTGCTCCAAGATAATGATGACTCTAAAGTGTTATTTCTCTGATCATTATGGACTGAACATAAACTTGAGGATGACCCAAAGTGATGCCTTAAGGCTGTTCCAGTGGTATGAAAATCAGCACCGTGTCAAAATCTCATGAAACTGGGAGAGCGCTATCTGTATTGGAAAAATAAATCCCCAAAACAGCACCGTGTACTGTATATAAGTCTGCACGTTAATGTGAGGCCTTCAGTGTGAGACAAGCAGCGAAAGGGGAAGACTGTGTCCCTCTGCGCTCTGCAGCTGCCTTCCGACAAAATTCAATAGTGGTGTCACCTAGCACCAACATGCAAACTCCATTGCTTTTAGTTGTGGACAGAATCTTCCCTGCTGCTAGGGTCCTGGCTGATGCCGAATTCCAAGCCATCCGGCCGTGTAGACGACATGGCGAACGGAAATGCGGGAATATCCTATGAACTTATCCCGCCATTTCTCGGGAAGTACTGATTCACATAGTTTCATAATTTGAAGGCTGGCGTACTGGTTTATCCTCGCGATCACTGATGGGTTATTTTTAATAAATTACCTAAGATTATATATATATATACACACACACACACACACACGCGCGTGTGCGCACACACACACACACACATACATATATATATATATATATATATATATATATATATATATATATATAAAATTTTAGAAAATTTGTAGAGTATAATGTAAGAAGCAGACCATTTTTTTCTCTGTAAGAGATAGATGGGTGGTAAAAGCATATGACCTGTAGAGGATAACTGAAGTTTTACATGTAATTTGCAGAATTGTTTGTGTGCTGGTATTCTCATAATGAGCTGAGAATTATAGATGATTACATGGACGCCTGGAAGTATAGGTAAAATTTAAAAAAACACATCAAACTGACAGTTTTTGTGATACTTTACAAAAATAATATGACTACTTTCTGTGCTTATGTTAATCACAACAATCTGGCATGGGTTCGCGTCTGCTTGAGATAATTATTTTTCAATATTTCGCTACAACTAGTTAGATACAACCACTTATTAATTCTGTCAAATTAAATTTCAAACAGTCTTCTTGGCAGCAGCTTAGTAGTAGTGGACACTGTAAAGGAAATATCCATTTCATCAATGACTAAGATTAATATTTTAAAAGCAGCCAATCTAAAATTATTTTAATCTTCTTCTAAAAATAATATACGGATATAGTATATAGTCTCTAAATACGAAAAAAAAAAGAAAAAAAAAACACTCAAACTTGTTATAATCGTATATGATTTGCTTACTACAGGGAGAAAATTAGAAGATATTTAGACCAGTGAACAATATGGAACTCCAATTCATTGCCATAATACGAAAAATTCTGCTCGTAAATAATTGTGCTGGAAACTATAAAAATATTAAGTAATAATTAAAATAATACACAATATAAATAGAAATTGTAGTGTGGCTAATCGACAACGCAATAGAAATGGAAAACTAAAATATATTTGTAACAGAAAGTAAAAAAATTGCAGTAAAGTAATTTATTTGCAAATTTATACAGTCACACCAGAAATATAACATAAATGAGTTTTTACAGACATTATAAAATGTACATTCATGTAGTGCAAAACGGTGTTTATCATCACAGCAAATATAACACTGTGTGTGTGTGTGTGTATATGTGTGTGTGTGGGGGCGTGTGCATGCGTGTATATATAATAATATACTCTCTCTCTCTCTCTCTCTCTCTCTCTCTCTCTCTCTCTCTCTCTCTCTCCTCTCTCCTCTCTCTCTCTCTCTCTCTCTCTCTCTCTCTCTCTCTCTCTCTTCTCTCTCTCTCTCTCTCTCTCTCCCCTCTCTCTCTCTCTCTCTCTCTCTCCTCTCTCTCTCTCTCTCTCTCTCTCTCTCTCTCTCTCTCTCTCTCTCTCTCTCTCTCTCTCTCTCTCTCTCTCTCTCTCTCTCTCTCTCTCTCTCTCTCTCTCTCTCTCTCTCTCTCTCTCTCTCTCTCTCTCTCTCTCTCTCTCTCTCTCTCTCTCCTCTCTCTCTCTCTCTCTCTCTCTCTCTCTCTCTCTCTCTCTCTCCCCTCTCTCTCTCTCTCTCTCTCTCTCTCTCTCTCTCTCTCTCTCTCTCTCTCTCTCTCTCTCTCTCTCTCTCTCTCTCTCTCTCTCTCTCTCTCTCTCTCTCCTCTCTCTCTCTCTCTCTCTCTCTCTCTCTCTCTTCTCTTCTTCTCTCTCTCTCTCTCTCTCTCTCTCTCTGGTCATTGTACCAAGGAACATTATACATGTGGAGAGGCACTGCTGTAATGCTGCATGTAGTACTGGCTGAAGTCAGGGAACAGAGCTTATTCCCTGATATATTACTGGAAGAATAGCTGGTGAGAGGAAAGTGTTGCTCAAATTGCACGAAAAACCTCTCAACTTATCACGTCCTTTCTCCGAAATTGCTTGTTTAAACTGTTTCATATTTTGGAAATTAACTCACAGTTTCTTCCTTGCCGTCACTCACAGGTTACTTTTAGATATAATGTAAGAAAATTTAAGAAAAAATATTTACTGAACGTTTGTGCAAAATTTTAGAAAAATTGCAGCAAAAAGTAAGATGCATAAAGAAAGTGTTTTGTCTGAAGAGATAGTTGGGAAATAAAAGTATACGAAATTTATAGAAATTAAAGACATTTTACTTGAAGGTTGCAGAATGGTTAAGAGTGGACTTTTTTAATGTAATGGGCTGATAGTTTACAGGATTTTATGGTCAACGTGAATTATCTGGCATCGAGTTTAAATAGTACATCATACTTGATATAGATTTTCAACATAAGACCTATACGAAATAACATAAAGGCTCTAACCGTATTTCTGTTCCTAAATTATGAGCCTAACAACACAGTACACTATCGCAATCAGTTGCTGTGGATTTGATTCTTTGCAGACAAGAATATTAAAAATTGCTTAACGACTGACTAGACTGAACATGTTAGTAGCTTAGCTGTAACGTAATAAGTCTGTAAACATATGTTTTGATAGCTGCATAGTTTAATGTAATAGTTTAATTACTATTTAATTTATGCTGTTGACTAATTATTTACAAATAACTCACGAATTAATGTTAGAAATTATAACGTTATGACTACTTATCCGAATACAAACACATAATTGACAATGAAGGCATTTGACAAATGAAAAAATTCATAACTGAAAAATATTAATGTAATCATAATATAAAAACAATATGTTTCATAAAAATTTTGTTGAAAATTTTGTAACTAATTAATTAATTCATAATCATGAATCTGTACAAGAATTTTGAAATGATCGCAATAAATTCTAACCAGCTTTAATAATTAGGTGGCAGAAATACCCAAACACATATAGACTACACGAACGTTCATATTAAATTTCATAGAAAATTGGTTCCCAATGAGCACTTATCTCGATACACTCCCATACACATGCAGGTTACATAAACAGATTGATTATGAATCTGTTATGGAAAGTATCTAATGATGCCTCAGTCTGAATGTTTAAGGTTAATGTTTGGTTTTACAACATACTGTATAAAACGTGAAAAAAAAATTTTTGCATTATTTTCTTTCAGAATTTGTATTATGAATGCATAAAGCGTAAATGTGTAAGCCTGGGTGTAATAAACTCAGTTAAACAACTATGTTGTGTTAGATATCACTTGGATAGTAGCAGTTTCACTTCTATAGGCTACATCCTCACATAACTTTGTGTGTGTGTGTGTGTGCATGCGCGTGTGTGCATGCGTGCGTCTGTAGTTTTGCTCTGCTTATGACAATTAAAATATGTATATTGAGAAGAGAATGATTTACGTATAGTGAGGAACTTATTTGTGTGTGGTATAGTGAGAAGGAGTGAGATGTGTTTCAATTAGTTCCATCTCATTGAAACTGGAATTAACACTCTCCTATCGTAACCTTGACGAAGCTGCATCTCAGGAACAAAGGTGAACTCAGCTTGACAGAAACTTGCATAGACATTTGCACTCAAAATACCAATGAAATAAAAAAAATCATTGTTG
The DNA here is from genome assembly GCA_029891345.1 of Dryococelus australis. Lineage (NCBI taxonomy): Eukaryota > Metazoa > Arthropoda > Insecta > Phasmatodea > Phasmatidae > Dryococelus > Dryococelus australis. The sequence goes on from CM057009.1 coordinate 245,380,048, forward strand.
CTGAAATATTTTATTTAAATCAATAATTATCTGCATTTTCAATTTGACTCTGGTAGAATTTAATAGTGTGTGCTGACTGAAATTATATTTGAAATTAACTTGTAGGAAAAACAGCTCAAAATTTACTGCAAGTAGAAATCTAATGGCTTCGAGTAACCACCATCCTTACAATAAATCTTAAATGAAATTTATAAAATAAAAGAAATTGATGCTCCTCACTTCTCCTTAAATTGTGGAAACTATTATGTTAGGATCGCTTGCCTCATGCAATGTAACTACTTTAATGTTCTAGAGCTCCGTTAAATTTCTCACTTCTCAAAAATTTAATAAACTTTGAAGTCCCAACTTTTAGTATCTTCTCATGTTGATTACAATTTAAATTTAGAATTCTTAAAAAATCTCTGGGTTCTTAATTAATTTGCTCCGTCAGTAACCTTATGAGCTGCAGACCACTGGTTTGCCATTCTAATCATAAGTTCATAATTGCAAACTTTCTTAAAATTCATTTATAATAGACTTTACACGTCAGCGTAACAAATTAAAACACCGGGTAGACAGAATGTGCATCTCAGGCTTGGATAAATAGTTGACATCACCTGGGAGTATAGCCGGTTTCACACTATCATGGCACCGGCGCTAAGCTGTACGGCATCCTCTGTAGTCTGGAACCACTCCAAAAATATAAACTATCATTTGGAAAACTCAGCCCTCTTCTTTCATGGCTGGTTCCAAATACGTGTACTGTAACTTCTGGGACTAATCCTACATACTAAAGTTACGATGGCGCTTGGGGTTTTACAGTTAAAATCCCAGCAAAATTCAGTATGCAGTCTATTTGAAGGTCTCTCCCAGAAGTCAATGATTTCCGGCAACTATCTCTAACACTATCCCAAAATGGAGAACTTACTTCCAATAAAATAAGAAATAAAATAATAAAAATATTAAATACAATTAATACAAAAATGAAAAAGAATTAATGATACTTTAAAAATTGAAAAATTAACATTGAAAAACATAAACTTTATATAGGGTGAGTTGTCAGCTCTGCAACAAACTGCGAGAGGGCATTCCTTGCCAAATTTCAGTTAGAAAATGCCTAACAACGAATGCCAGGAAACCACTCCTAAAGGCAGGAAACCCTTGTGTAGATGGGGTTGCAATTATGAACTTTATTTAATTACACGAAAACCATGCTACATTAAGGGATGAATTTCTGTAGGCATGCCAAACAATTCAGTCACTGTAACATGCCAGTACCCATGTTGTCCTACCATAGACCCTACATAGTAAAATGGGGGTTGCCACCCCTTCAAATATTGAAAAAAGGGCCTTCATATTGTTACGTAAATTATAATGATGGCCTATGAATTACCAATGCAAAACGTAAAAAAAAGTCCTCTTGGTAAGAAAACCTTCGACGAATGGTTTGCGAGAAAACAGGCCTCTAAGATATTGACTACCTCATAAGCATTACGTGGTATTTAATATCTTGGAGGTCTGTTTTCTCGCAAATCATTTATTGGAGGTTTTCTTACCAAGAGGACTTGTTTTCGAGTCTTGCAATGGTAATTCATAGCCCGTGATCATAATTTACGTAACTATGTACGATGACCATTTTTTCAGTGAGGTGGCAACCCGCATTTTACTACGTAGGGTATGCGATTGTCACCAGAGGTACTTGCATGTTACAGTGACTAAATTGTGTGGCATGCCTACAGAAATTCATCCCTTAATATCATATGGTTTCAGTGTAATTAAATAAAGTTCATATTTGCAACCCCATCTTCGCAAGGGTTTCCTGCTCTTAGGAGTGGTTTCCTGGCGTTCGTTGTCAGACATTTTCTAACTGAAATTTTGCAAGGAACATCCTCTTGCAGTTTGTCGCAGAGCTGACGATTCAACCTGTATAAATTATTTAGTGAAGGTTTTTAGGTAAGAATACACAATACCACAGAATCCTAGTTAAACATAGTATAGCAAATCACAACACATTAAAAAACCCATCACACGTAAAAAGAGGGATACGCCGCTCACAGACTTACCCCCAACACACAACATGCGCCGTAGGTGGTCAGGTCTTACCTGCGACAATCCAACAAAATGTGCCGTACATTTAAGGGTGTGCCGCAGGCATCACACTTAGGAGGGGGTTCACCACAACGCAGGTACTTGCGTTTCAGACAAGTGTGCCTGATGCGAAGGCAAGAAAGCATCACATCTTCCCTGTGGGTACACGAAACATGATGAACACAAACAGGCAAGTCATAGATGGCCCTTAACTTGGTAGACAGCAGGAGAGAAGTTCACTCCCATTGCCAAGCATGCCAGACAAGGCCACGAACTGCATGTAGCACATTGTGCACAGGGATACTAGAATCACAGCATGGAAGGCTGCATGCCTCCTTAGCAACCATATCTGCTGCTTCATTGCCCGGGATGCCCACATGGCCTGGAACCCACAGGAAGACGACAGGAACACCAATACGCACAGCCCCCGCCAGCATCTCACGGATTATAGAGAGAAGTGGATGAGCTGTGGAGCCAGATTGAATGGCTGTCAAGGCACTCATCAAATTGGAGCACACAAGGCATTTATGGTAAAACCTCGTACTGATAAAACCCAGAGCCTTGAAAATAACAAAAAGCTCTGTCGTTTAAATACTGCACGATGGATGAAGTCCAAAAAGGTACAGAGAAGCACCAATCACAAAGGCGCACCCAGTTCAGATATCCAATTTGGAACCATATATAAAACTGAAAATAAAACCACCAAACACAAAAGACACAAGATCAACAAAAATGCCCATGTATACAATAGGAAGAGTGGTCAGCTTAGGAAATTCCTCTAGGTTGAGGTGCACCTCAACCTGCGTCATCAGCCACGGCTGTTCACGGCAATACAAAGGCAACACACACAGAGGCATATCAATCATACCTTTTCAGGGTATGTGCAAAGCGGACAGATGCCGGCTAAGGAGAACCTGGCTTAGCGGAGTACAACCGTTCATTAGACGGACAGCGAAAAGCAGCGTGGTGAAGGTGCAAAGGGTCCGAATGCACCAGCATCCCATAGGAAAGCAGAAGTTGGTCACGACTTTAATGTAAGGGAGGTTCACCAGCCACAGCACATTGACTGATAACTAGGCTTGTGCAAAATGCCCCAGATGCAATGCGAATACCAGCATGGTGAACACTGGCTAACAATTTAAGCACAAATGGCCTAGCAGAAGAATAAACGACACTGCCATAGTCTAGTTTGCTACAGACCAGGGCACGATACAGCCAAAGAAGGGTGACTGCGTCAGAACCCCAGTCACGACCACTCAGAGTTTTCAATATATTCAAGTCCCTTACACAGCTAGACTTCAGGGACTGAATATGTCTCCTCCAAGTGAGTTTACTGTCAAATAAAAGGCCTAGAAACTTTATGGTACTACAAACAGGCAAAACAGAGCTGTACAAAAGCACCTCGGGAGAATGAAAAATGCCACGTCTTCAACAGAAATCGACCACCTGTGTCTTGGTCGTGGAAAAGTGGATTCCACAGTTGTCTGCCCAGTCAATAAGACGGTGGACGGCAAGCTGGACTTGACATTCTACCATGCGCAGATATGCAGTACGGCAGAAGACAGTTAAGTCGTCAACATACAGCACACATTCCACAGGTGGTCGAACGACAGACACAATGCCATTGATGGCGATAGCAAACAGGGTAACACTCAATATGCTACCCTGTGGCACACTGTTCTCTTGAACAAACTTCCGAGATTAGGAAGCACCATTGCGAACCCTGAAGGTACGGAAGTACATAAATTGCAGTATGAAACCAGGGAGATGTCCACGAAATCCCCAAGTGGACACCTGTCTAAACATACCTTGTCATCATGTTGTGTCGTATGTCTTCTCCAGGTCAAAGAAAACAGCAAGGAGGTTCTGCCCTCGCAAAAAGACAGTCTGTATGACAGCCTCCAAGCTGACCAAATCATCCACCGTGCTATGTTTGTCCCTTCAGTAACAATATTGTTGTTGACCGGAAGGAAGGAAACCTGTGTGGCGAGAGATTGTCCGCACAACTTCCAAACATTGTTCCAGATAAAATTACTGGTAGCATGTACCATGAGCGACGAAATGAAGTCCCTCCCGTATTTCCACCGGCTGTATTTAATGACACATTGGGCATGAGCCCAACAGACGTGGAAGAGCTCCAGTTTAACTTGAGTGGGGTGACTACTAAAGCGTATGAGCCCACTTCGTCAAGCACGGACAGTATCCCTGCATTCGCCACTCTACCAAGGAATACGCCTATGACCACAATGTGAAGATTGGGAGATAGCAGCCTCCCCTGATGACACAACAATAAAGGTGCAGAGTTCCACCACCATATTCACATCAAGAGGAACTTCAACAGTGAAGTGAAGGGAATGCTGGAAATGTGCCCAGTCTGCTATGTTAAGCACCCAGCGAGGTGGTTTGGGTGGGGCTGCAAACAAAACATGATCTAACATGATTGCATAGTAGTCACTTCCACAGAGATCTGGGTATATAGACCAATCAAAGTGGGTGACCAAGGCTGGGCTACATAAAGAAATATCAATGCGGGACAAAGTGCCAGTATGGGTGGTGAAGTGTGTAGGAGTACCAGTGTTCAACAGGGCAATATGAGAACTGGTGAGCAACGACTCTACCACACAACCTGGAACATCTCTGTGGTCTGAACTCCATATCTGATTGTGAGCATTGAAGTCGCCAACGATCAGAAATGGAGTTGGGAGCTGAGATGAAAGACCTCAAAATCATCTGACCGTACATGCTGTGGGGGGTACATATATGCTACAAACAGTGCGAAACATACCGAGGAAAACCCTGACCACCACTGCCTGCAGAGCAGTGTGAAGGGCAACAGATTTATTGTAAACAAAAAATCCTTCACCACAAGACAGACACCGCCACAGGCACCATCCATCAACATGTTATCCAGGCAGTAGAACGTGTGACCTCAAAGGGAGGCTGTATATGTTGGACAAAAGTGCGTTTCCTGAAGGCAAATTACTGTAGGGGCGAGGGACACTAGAAGCTGTTTCAGTTCGTCATGATTATTCAAATATCCTCATCAGTTCCACTGTATGAGGGACATAAGTTATGGAAAGAAAGTGTGCGGAATCAACTACTACCTGCTCATGCTTTCACACCATGATGAGTGACACATTTTTGTATTAATCATATGCAAATGACAACATGAACCACAACTATTGTACAGTACTGTGCGACTTTACACAAGATGTTAATACATTCATGTTCCTTGTGGCAATAGCTAGCTCAGTGGGCTTTAAGCCAGTGATAAACAGACATAGAGAGAAAGTGAACTTGGCAGCTTTATTTGTTGTCTGTTAACAGCCTGTTAGGTCACTTTGAATGAGTCATGTAAGTAGTGGTTGTATCTTGTGTGGGAATTAAAATGTAGCTTAGGACAATGTCTCATTTATGGCATCTAGGGATTGTCATTACTTCCAGTAAATGAATTCTGAATGTTAAATACACACACCGGCACAGTCATGCTTACAAAAATTGGTTCCAAATAAGTCAATAATTTGCAAATAATTTATTATAGTTGGGAAATATAATTGAAGAAAATTTTACCTGGAGAGTCAGATGTGTGTGGTGCAAGGTTCAGTGTAATCGTTGGACCTGTTTAACGTAGGTTCCGAACTGCACCAAACTGCACTCACAGTTGTGGCCTTGTTGTCTTAGTGTAAAGTAATTGTAAAATTAAATTTTTAAATGAACATTAACCTCATAAGTTTTCACTAATGTCACAGCATATATTATTTATTGCTTTTTATGCCTAACAAAATATATGTCAAGTCTTCAATGGTGGAATGTAAACATTGAGTTTCAAGCATGAAAAATTCTAATTGCAGTTGAGGAAGGGAAAGTCCTACAGCTTGAAACTGATTTTAATCAGAGTTTTCAAAATTATTTTACTAATAGCAATTTTTTTATTGATTTTGTTATTAAAATTTAAGGTCAATCCAAAATACTTCCAGCTATTCAAACTTCAGTTATCAGCTCTTGCAGTATATAGCGCATGTGTTAGGGCAGAAGCTGCGTTATTTTTAAAATTACATACAATATTTATGGTGCTGCAATCATAGTTGCTGTTCACACATCTTATTACTGAATTTAATTATGTATTGTATGTACCAGGTCTTAATGTCATATTTTTTGTGAGTAAGAGTAACATTTCTATAATGTGTTTTAGTCAAGTACAACACAATTTTTTTCCAATGGTGGCCATATTTTCTTGATGCAGTGGTGATAATTTCGTGCTGTAGAATGGCAAACCATTTTCACATGGTCGAAAATTGACAATTTTCTTGTAAGCCGCTCAATCAAGCATGGGTACAGTATGCTTGTTTTCAGGATGGCAGGAAATAAATAATTTTATTGTTTATGTTTACTGTAGTAGTAGGCAGCTTCACTCTTATTTTTGTTTATAATTGTATTCTTGGTGTTTTAAAAATATTTGTCAGTAATGATTTAGTATGGCAGCGTAATTTTGAGTGAAAGTCTTTTTCCAATACTGTTACTTCAAGTAGGGATGAGGTTTGTAATTTAAGCATTTTTTTTTCCTGGGTACTATGATTTGTATTTACAAGCCTATCTCTGTATGCTATGTGAACAAGTAGGTTTACAAGAATGAAAGAATTACTAGTCAGTTTCTTAACAGTGCAGTGCTAGGCAGCACAATGAGCCAGCGCTCTCGCTTACTAATTGTGATAAATATGTCGCAGACATTGCTTTTGTCTGCATTGAATGATGATTGAGAAAAAAAGCATTAAATACATTTGTAAAAAAGAAAATGCGAAATATAGTATATAACATCAGAAATACACTTCTTAGAGTTATTTGCCTCTAAAATAAAGTAAACTTGAATTAGTTAAATTGTTTGTTATTGTGAATATTCTCCTAAAACTCTATATTTATTATCTCTGTTGTATAATTTGTGCTTTTTGTTAAGTTTTAAATGCTGTATTTCCCTGACTACGGCCTTCAAGTGCACTCTCCGTGCTGGTAGTAATGTATTCATTCTAAAATATATTGCAGTAAGTTCTCAGATTTCTTCTGTTGTTGACCAAATGTCAATTAATAGTGGAACAGCATTATATTTTGTTGTGTCTCTGCATCCATTGTGTCGTGCTGCAGCGTGTCATTGTATTGTGAAACCAGTTTTGCATACAACAGAAATGATCACAGATAAGCTCTATTACTTTTATTCTACTTGATAGTAATCTCTTTAAATTTTTTAGAGGAATTCCGAGGGAAAATCAGGAAATGTGTGGAAAATTCAATTTACTGTCTCACTGGACAGCTTTTATCATGTTGAGTGGTTCACAGACAAATTGCAGTACATTGCCACAGTTTACTATTTATGATTGGTAAAATTAAGTAATATATCTTTCTTGAAAAGTTGTGCCTTTATAATCATGTATAATTACTATGAGTCTGATAAGTCTGATTCCTGAGATTTCTGAGTGTGATACGTTACTTAGTTGGCAGGCATGACCTAGCCCTCTGTTCCATGTAATAATCCGTATTCTTCTACCACAGTTATCTCAACTGCAATGTTTTTGAAAAATGTTATCCTCACGGTGTGCATGTGAATGATAGTTTGTTTGTGGAAAATACCACGGTCAATTTGTCAGCTTCCATGTGCATAATGGCATTCAGAAAACACAGGCTGCCTATGATGTTTTTAAGTAAGTATGTGTGTAACCATGGTGCAGTGCACTTACAGAAAAAAAAATTACAACACAGTGACTGTCTATGTTGCTTTATTCATGAGTTGAGATGATGAAAAATAGCATTATAAAATGTACTTTATAGCATTTATTTTATGTTCTGTAGCATTTATTAGTGTTTATAAATTTTTAAAGTTTTCTGATGCACAAACACTTAAAAAATGTTTTTTTAAGAACATATAGGCCTGTATTATTATAAAGAATTGCAACAAATACGAAATAAGGCAGTCACAAAATATTTTGTAAGTAATACTAGCAACACAACATAATATAGCAGCAATACTTGATACACTTTCATTGCATTTACATATCATGAGTACAATTAAAGCAAGCATTGAACATGTCTCAATGGTATTCTCTGTCATCCTCGTTCTCTTGTCTATGACAATGAGGTTGAATTTGCTGAAAGACCTTTCAGCATCGACACTACTGGCAGGAAGTCACAGACATCTCAATGCTGTCTCAGAGAATTCTGGATACTTGAGTTTTACAGCTAACAGAATTTGAACAATATCACACTTGTCATCCTCTTCTACATGACTAAGCGATTGCTTATGAAAAAACAGGTACCCTTCAGTGAAAATATCTACACTCAAATCACTGAGAAATGGGAGTCACATGCTGCACTCATATATGTTTAAGTACACTTCTCCAACTTGCAACTATTTAATCCACGTACAATTGGATACCACTCTTTAAGGTGTTGCAAATTTTTTCTGTGAATTTGTGTGAATTTGGGAAACGTGTACAAATATCAGTATTGCATTAAGTATTAAAAAATTAATTTTACTTGCTTTATCCACCTTCCCGGTTTAATTGATCCATTTTATATTTATTTAACATTGGTTGGCAGAAGAGGACAGGGTAGTAAAACTATAGCTTTCCATTAGGTTAAAAATATTAATTAAAAATTTCTAAGTAATGTTTTATGTGCAGATAAGTTCTGATTTAATTAAATTAGTAATTAACCCTTTTAATTTAGTTTTGTTATTATTTACAGAGTTCTCTTTCAAGTGAAAGTGAAAACTCTGACCCAGAAAGTGAGCGAAGTGTGCCTTTGGGAAAAAAGAACTACTTTGAACCAAATAGTAGGTTTATTGAAATACCTGAGGAATGTGCTTCGGATGGAGCTATGTTTGGTGGAGAAAGTCCTCCAGAAGCAGAGAACGTATCTGGATTTTCAAAGGTAGGTGATTTGGGAGACTGGCTGGATGGGGTGAGTTGCATAAATACTTTAATTTTTGTTTTAAATTTGGAAATGTGGAATAAGAAAGGTTAATAAAATTACCTCTCTGGGATTTGCTTGTATGTGTACATGCGTGTGCATTCACACACATGGTCAGAGTATTCCACCTGAAACCAGTTCTGTTTGTACGGATTCTGGCTCTTTAGTTCATTGTGCTATAGACAATAATGAGGCAGATAATAATTTAAAAAACAGTAGTATTGTCGTTTTGCAAGCGTATGATACGTTAGTTTTAAGTTAATTGCATGCTCCCCAACTTAATTGCAGAAATTAATAAGCATAACGGGTTAGAGAGGTGATACAATGCTAAAATTTATAAATGTATAACTGCTTTTCTGATAATTTATCTGAGGTTTTCAATATCCACAAATTATAGGACTTACAATGAGACAGTTACATTTTCACAGTAGTTGCTGATTATCTTTAAGTTGTACATACAGACATTGGTAATGTTACATCATCTGATACAGAAATATCGTGTCTCAAGCAGTCATGTGAATATAAACTTCCCTAGTTTCTCCTGTTTTGACTAATTGATCTGCTCTCTGGACACTTTGCTACTGCCTTAAAAAGGACTGTGTTCCAATGCCAACAATGAACCCAACCTCTAAGGGTAAGTATACAAAAATCTGCCTTTCCACCATTCAAGTAGCCTATATGCAGCACACCATGTCACCACACCCATATTACAGAGTACAGTATATAGGTTCAATAAACTGTCTGCCATGGCATATATGCCTCTGGTCATACCTCACAGTATTCAGTTTTAATGCATTACTACACATTTTATTAGATATTAAATTTAATTGTACTATAGACATGTGTTTCATTCACATAATGGTTGCTCATAGGTATTATACATATATACATATAAATGTTCAATTATACAGCGCCTCCCCTTTAATAAAACAATTTAAATGAAGTAATTTGTTTCTTCATCTAAACCTTTGAATTAGCAATGTTAAAGCTAAATAACACACCATTAGAAAATAACAGGAAATCTCCAGCTGAAATGATGTTTGGCAGGAAACCAAGAAGTATGCTGACATTCAGCACTACACACAACAGAAAAGAACAGGGATCTGACAGAACTAGACTAGAAGCAAGACAAATCAAACAACAAACCACTATAATTGGGGAAAAAGGTACTTAAAGCCATTCAGGTTAGGGGAGACTGTAATATACAAAAAAAAAACAAAGGGATTGTGGAATGACAGGGAAGGTAGTAGGTGTCGACCCTCAGTGACCACGATCGTACAGGATATTGACTGAGGAAGGCAACTTCATACATGGTAACAGAGTACAATTGCATAGGGGTAGTAGGGAATACAATTTTAAGGAGAAAATCTGTCTGACAGATGACAAAGAGAGAGAACCAGAGCAGTACATGCGGGTGACAACCGGTGAGGAGTTCAAGGGATGGGATCATCAGAGCCGGGAGTTTTGACATGCACAAAAGCAGGCTGAGTTGGAGAAGCAGAAGTTGGAGGAGATGTCCAACCAGGCTAGCATGGACCCAACTGAGACTGCTCTTGTCACATGTAGCGGGAGACTGTGTAGTAGACCTCAGTATTTGAGGGATTATGAAACCTAGATTAAGGCTAACCAGAGTTATTGTAAAGGTGTGCTGTAACAGATAATAGTCTAAGTAAGCTCATGGAAAACTTATGATTGGTGAAAATAACTATATGATTTAAATTATGTAAAAAAAGGGAGATGTAGTAACTGTTGATATGTAGTAGTTGGCTGCACTGAGGCAGAAAGTGAAAGCAAGATGGTGATTAAAGCTGAGTTGAAACTGTGGTTGTGTGTTTTAAATCATGAACCTTCCAGCATGTAGTGACATAATCTATATTAGAGATATGTTATCTCAGTGACTAAAATCATGAGTCATCTAAAGAGATATAACTACCACCTTGGTTTTTTAGGTTTGAGTATGTTACTTTGCATTATTTAAATGTTTGTTTAGGTGACTAAACAGAGCTCAACATAATAGCGAACACATGCACATGTATGTTATTTAAACATTGTATGGATCAGCATTTTTATAGCCATAATTGGTGTTAATTTCAATTTCAATACTCTCAGGCCCTGGAGACATAGGATGTACGAGGGCAGCTAAGACGATAATAATTCGTGCTCTTCTCAGACACCAGTCCTCTCCAATCCTCACCAATACTATTCACCAATCCTCCTCAACAATCCATCTCACCAATCCTAACCAATCCTCCTCAGCAATCCATGGACTTGTCATCTGCCTCTATACATATAAGAAAAACGATTCACCTACTGTCTCTGTGATCAGCTATGCCATAACCTTTTCCCCTGTAAACTGGGAAGCCAGCCAGTAGGCTCAGCTGGTCCCACTCTGTGACAAATTTCCCGTATTTTCACCACCATTCTTTTACCTTTCCTTGTAGGTGGTGCTGTGCTTTCAGTGCCCATTGCCTATGGGGAATATTATGGTCCGTAAATTCCCACTCGCATTCCTGCACAAATGTGACAGGGTCTTCATGGGGTCAGTCGTTGAATTCTGGAAGTTGGAATTCCACGGTTGTGTGTGAGGGTTCGGGGCTGTGTCTCGAACTGCGATTTCTAGGCCGCTATGTCAGGACACGCTGACATACCTTGCATTGATAGACTTGGCCGGGATGAAGAATTTGTTTGTTCAACCAGCCTATGCATCTCGGATGGTATTCAATATCACAGGTGATACACCTGATTGTGAAAGTTCCTTGGCCATGGCACTCTAACCAGTGGCACCTGGCTAGCAGCCGAGGTCGACAGGCTGTACACCTATATTCTGGCCATCTGTTAATCGGGGAGCATCCTGTGCCGGGACAGGAACCCACATCACATTTAGTCATTGTAGTCTGGGTTCGATGTTGGTGTGTATAAGTCGCGGAATCCTCGTGTTTAGTTTCTCTGACTCCCTGAAGTCCGGACAGGGTAATGTATCTTCCCTATCTAGCATAGGCTTAACGATTCAGTAATTACTGTTGAATTTTTTTGGGAGGTTGGGATTATTAAGAATGCCGGCAATTAAGTAATTACTTACAAAGAAGCTATGGAAGATCATGTGAATTGTGTGACGGCAGCCTCAGTATAGTCACGTGATTAAATCTGGATGGGTTATATGGTTGCGGAGGCTGCTGACAGCTGTTCTACGATAACCCGTAGGTTATGTATAGGGGACCGTCCCGTCTGGTTGAATTATCCTGCATTACTTGACTGGGTCTACTTGCTCTACTGGTGTCTAAGTGAACTAGCATATGCGAACCCGAGTTGGGCTTAGCCAACTTTAAGGTCAGTTGATAAGTTTATTAAACTTATCCTGACCGGGAGGAGATGTAACACACATCCACAACTTGCTTGGAGTATCCCAAAGTGTGGTTGGCTTGGTCTGCCACTGAATAAAGTGCCCCACTTCAGTGTGAACATTTAGGGGTTTTCTCGAGGGTGTGACTGACATGTTCGTAACTTCCAAGGCTTAGCTATACGTAGTTTATGCCCCAATATGGGCATCATAATTATTTCGAGCATGTTACGTTAAACCAGGTACAGCGGTGCTTATGCCAGTGTACCAAGGAAGCGGTAGAAGAGTGCCCAGTCTGTCATGGACGGTTCTACATGTGAGTGGCTATAAGGGGAAGTGAAATGAAAACAACACTAGCTTTGACAGGTATTGCACACAAGACCTCCAGCTAGCTCTGCAGAGGGGAGCGGTTATTCCCCTTGCTGGATAATATATTTATTTGGCTTCCTTAGAAATGTTTTGGCGAGTTGAAAGTTTGGAAATTACAACCCCTAGGGTGAACTTTACTTCCAACGACCTGCGGTACGGAGATCTTACATTAGCAGAGGAGATGGCCTTCAAATAAATGTGTGATGTCAGTAGTTCTGGGGTCATGCTCCAAGGAGGAGTTACTCTCACTTGGGCAATTTGCCGTTATATAAAACGGGCCGTGTTGATTTGCATGCTGAACGTTGCTAGCGATACTGGCACAACAACTCCCCACCTCTTTACCTGTTGTCTGCTCAGCGCTTGCGCTCTCTCTGCTGCTGTTAGCTGCTAGGGTGTGGCCGGTGGCTGAACAGCGGCCGATGCTGACTGCAGCAGAGCGGTGCTGGTACTGCTGGTAGGTATCTGGGATGGGCTAGGAGGAATGGCAGTGTATGGATCAGGTAAGAGTTCTGAGTCAGTTCCTACAATGGCTAAGTCACAACGGAACATCAAGAAGTATTTGAATGAGATACGTTGTCCTATGCCTATGGGAGGTGTAAAGAATGGATTCTCTGTGGCTGACTCTGGAAAAGTTGTGTAATTAATCCTCTGTCTCCAGTTGTTTTGAGGTCTGCTTCAGTTTAAACCTCTTTCCACTCTTATGTAGGTGTGGCATAAGGCCGTAATAAAAATCAACACGTTAAAGTAACAAATCCCAGTGAGGGAAAGCTGAGAGTTTCACAAGCGGACTAGCTTGTACTTCTAAGAGCACGTTTGGCCACGTCACTTCCACTGTGTCCCACTTGCTTAGCCGTTCACCAGCCAAGTGTGAGTTGCAGAGTATAGGAAGTTCCTGCGACGTACAATGCTGCTAGGTGAGTTTCCACCGAGGGTCAAATAAGGTTGGCAGATTAACCTCCGTCAGGCGGAGTGGGAAGCTACCAATTCAACTCAATTCGAAGGATGGGATAGTATTCCTAATGCTTTGGGCCCTGTTGAAACTGATCCGTTGACCAACCTCGGGGTTGTCTCTTAAGGTGTATGTGCATTGCCTTTGTGGCGAATATGCATGTTCGACTTAACTTCAAGTCACACAAAGAAAACTTCACTTATGAAAAGACTGATTATCAATATTATTAGTAAGGGTGACATTGAAAGCAAAATAAGAATAACATTTAATGATACTGGTTTGATTGGTGTTTATTAACTAAAAATTTTAAATTCACACAAATACTTAACTAGGGAAGACATTTAATAATAGATATTCTAACCTAACAAGATAAAATAATGGTAACAATTTAAATATAATATAATTTAATATTTAAACTGTGGAAGTTTATCTTGTTACTGTCAGGTGAAGATGTCCTGGCTAAAATGATGTTATATTTACGTAAGTTAACAAAATATTCAATAAAATAATTGCCAGGGATTTTAGCTGAAATTAGTGGTTCTCCAGAAGGAACCTAGACGTGTACTTTCAAATGGTTCTTTACCAGAGTGGTAAAGATTTGGCCAGCCAAGGACTTCAGGGGTGTCCAGAAGGGACTACGTCGCAGTGACCTTCAATACCTGGGTACTGCTGCGGAAGGAAGGTATTATGAGGAAGGTTAGGGATGATGTTGGTGCTTCCCTCTGGTGGTCAGTGATGACTGCCTGAAGTAGCTAGCGGAGGCTGTATGGGTAGAAGCGTATGGATGGCGACGTGTGTAGGTCGCCGGAAGAGGTTGAGGTCTTTTGGAGGTAGGACTCTCCGGAGCTTGCTGGCATCGCTGACCACTGATGCATTGCATGTTTAACAGTGTGGCCAAAGGATTCTGCCCTTACTGAACACTCCGGCCTTCACAGTCAGGAGGAGAGGTGATTTGGCTGTGTCCTCAGCCTTCACAGCCAGAGGGAATAAAGCTCTTCCGCAGCCCTGCACACACTGACGTGCCTTGGGCTGGGGTGCCTTTTATACTAATTTCCAATACTTCTAGGCCTCCGAGGGGTGCAGGGGAATTAGCACCGCCTCTTGGGGGTGGAGATTGTAACGTCACATGCATGAACCATGGATCCTTCGGTGCAAGACATTGACACATCTTGCTCTGATGCTCTCACATAGGCCGTGACTTTCTGACAATTGGCCTGCCTCTCTGCAGCGGTATGAAATTCGAAGCGAGTGCGATTCTTCCAGCAAAAGCAGCAATGTAGAGCAGTTGTTCTTCGGGGAGGGACGATGACTTTTTGTAGAGCTTAGCTGCACTGTAAAATCTAGGAGCACATGGTAATTAGGTGCGATGAGCATTTGTCAACTTGGGTTTATTACATGTTCTTCCTTCCAATACCGTGTTTAGCTAGAATTGACATGCCCAGTAGTCGCTTCTGTAATGAGCACGTCTGCTAGGCGCAGGATGAGTCGTCCGTCAATTTTCTAGTAAAGAAGTTGGTAGTATTGCTGCCTCAGTTGCATTCAGCCAAAGATGTTTGAGAATGTTACACGTGCACTGTTTAGATGTTAACACTATTTACTGTGAACTTAAGGGGCAAAAGTTTTAGCATTTTCTGTGGAATTGGAATTACCAACACAAGTAAAGAAACAAATTGGAATGTTAGAACTGTATTTGATTGTTTTCTAATTCACACTATCCACAAAGTATCCAGTACTTCATATCATCTGCACAGTACTGGTATTCTATTGGCAGGTTTATCAAAATATTGCATTGGCATATCTATATACTGTGGTCTGTCTACCAAATAGGTTCTGTTGTCCATATTTACTCCAGGCTGTCATAAGCTCTATAGTGGTATCTCATGTATTTCGAGAAGAAGAAAGTTTTTTAAGAACCCCCAGGTAAGGACAACTTTAGATATTTATTGAAATGCTTTTTCTGACCCTTGAGCATGTAGTTGTGGCAGTGAATACTGCGAGACGCTATTTGTGAAGTGCTATCTGTGCCGTGGAATTCTGCCCGTCCCCCTTGTAGATGGTCTAATGAGCTTTTGTTGTACCGAGTTGCTTTCACAGAATCATTGACTGAATGTCTTCAAACATTTACCATTTTCTTCCTATATTAATGCTAATGATAATGTGAATATAATGTATATAAAAATAAATAGAAAATGTTTTCTTTTGAATATATAATTATTTAATATTTCCGTAATAAATTGTCCAGTTCTAAACATCATGCACCTCTTAACGTTTTATATTCTTCCGATACTGGAAAATGTCTTAAGTATTATATATCTCTTGGTGTTATAATATCCTCGTTTCTCTATTTGTTATAGATATATAACCTCTCAATCATGTTAAAGTATGTTTTATGTTGATATACAATAAACACTATACATTTCTCTATGTCAAACTGCATCATTTCACATTGTTTTTGGAAATAAGTTTGTTACAAAGTTTATTCTGTAATATGTATACTCAAGTGTTGTTCTGTTATATGTGCTTTGACCTAATTCCTTCTTGGAATCATATATGTTTGCCGACAACAGATAACTCAGGCTCATTCATTCGTTTTTATTTTATTGATATTTTTTAGTCTAAGTTATTTTATTTTACCTAATAGGTTTATTGAGACTTCAACAAAGTGTTTGCATTGGTATATGTCCATAATTGTTTAGACATACTTATGTTGATTAATGGTTTTGTTTAAAGACGTAAGGTTGAAAAGTAATTATAATATCTGGCAAACAAGTAGTCTTCTTTGATATGTAACACATCTACAAGACATATATGTGGTGAAGGAAGAAAAAGTCAGAAAACTAACCGCTCCAACTGATATGTTGGTTTAAGTAACTGACATCACTTTGACAACACTTACAAGACTTTACCCATAATGTTTTTTTTAGATAACATATCAAAAAAGTAAAAAGAAAGTGAATAATTTCTACCTTTGCTGGTTTTTTTAATCATGTAAGAAACACATACTTAACACCCATTTGTTAAGAATATGGATAAACAGAGAAGAATTGTTGTGGTCATCTAAAAGGTTTTTGTTTTGCCAAGAAACAGTTTCAAAAAATTAGTAATTTGCTACGTGGCTATATGACTGATTTTTCCTCTTAGCTGTCATGAAAAGTACTCTTCAAAGATACAGTATCATTTTCACCCGATAACTTTGTTCTGTAGCTTTAAAAGTTCTTCATTGTAAATTTCATGTTTTAAAAAAGTGGTAATGGTGGTAAAGCAATTTTTTAATAATTTTTAAATTAAAATTAAGTGGTCTGACTTTCTCGAACATAAAATTGTATTCACAGTTAATGATACAGCATTTATTGAATAAAAGTTCAAGAATTTATACAGCAGTCTGCTTATTGAAGTGTCCCAGTCATGTTACAAATTTTCTTTATTTTTTTAAATCCAAAGTGTATTCTTTAATGCAGAATTATATTCAGGCATTAAAATAGTCACAAGAAGTAAATGTTTATATTTGTTATTATGCATTATGCATGCATATTGGTTACATGCCTATCCATTTCCCTGCTCATAAATATGACTTAACTTTTGAATAGGTAGCCGGAGTCGCCTATAGCATTGCATTGCTTTGATCTAATGCATCAAGCAAAATTAATTATATATATATATATGGTGCCATATGTCTGAATTTTATTGTGCCATGTGAAGGTTTAGTGTACAACTTCAAAATTATCAGTTTGATAAATAATTTTTTTTTTTTTTTTTTTTTTTTTTAAGATTTTCAGAACTATATGTTTTTTAAATATTAAGTATTCGGGCACTTTTTCTCAAATTGTATGTAAAATATTTTAATTACTCTGCAGAACACTATAAAACTGCATTTAAAATTTAATAAATAAAAAAAACTCTACATAGCAAAAATTTAATTTCTCTCTCTTTCCCACTAGTGTTATCACATGTGGAAATATAAGACATTTTTGTAAATTTATCACTTTTTCCAAGTTTATTTATAAAAACTGTGGCAGTATCAGTTACATTGTACCATTTTGACACATTATATATAAAAAATAATAATAAAACAGGAAAACTTTAAAGAAAGTAATTCTTCTCCCCCACTTTATTTGAGAAGGTTGGTTGGTGGTATTCCCTGTAAAGTGTCTATTAAATTAATATTATTATATAGAGACTATTGAAACACCATATATAAGAAAAATAAACACATTATTTATATTTTTCTTTTTAGGTAATCATATTGTTTGAATACTTGCTTACTCTAACTTGTTTTATAACTTGAATTAGCCTATATTTTGAAATAAGAATATGTGATTTTTTTTATATATCTGAACTTAAATGATGGCAACATTATGAAGTAAAATAACATTCTTCTGTCTGGTCAGTAACATAAGGCTTTGGCCAGGTAATTGTGTCCTGTAATGATGTGTCACATTGCTTTAGCAGTAAACATGAATGACAAAATGTTTGTAATTTAAATAACTGTAGAATTAAAAAGGAAATTGTAATAGACCATTCAATGCTGAAAAAACAGCTTGAAATTTATGGTTATATTTAAGCATGTAAAATTTCTACTAATTTTCTAGGTTGGATTCCATAACATAAAACTTTTTATTTCATATCACCCACTCCTATTTGTTTCTTAACATATAACTTTGTGATGTGTTTACATTGGTGACTTCAACAAACATAAACTTTTATTCGAAATGTTTACTGTTACTTATAACATGAACCAAATAATAGCTACATCTCAAAGTGAATGTCTTGATGTTCTAAATTTTGATTGTAAATAGTCAACCAAATGGAGAATTCTTTTATTCGCAAATTTGTATTTGGACTCTTTAAATTAAAAATAATTTGTAGATCATAACATATCTTCAGCATTTATGCATTGAGCAAAAAAGTGAACAATGAGTTGTACTGCAATGACAGAAATGTGTGTGTAGCTCAAAATAATTTTCTTTGCTGTTCAAAACTGTTCAATTGGTATGAAGCAACAATGGGGGGGAAAAAAATGTTGAATGAAACAAAACTGGATAGGCCTAATCATGTTATTTTGTTTTATAGGGATAATTATATATTAAGTTGTTAGAACTGAATTATTTGGTTGGCTTTTATGCATTTGCCGCAAACGTGTAATCAGTGTTGGTCAACAACTCTCGAGAGTAGTGCAGAGAGAATGATGTTGAACCACCACCCATTAACCCCTACTTTGCAATAGCAGTGGTGTGTATGGAGCTCAATTGTATAAACATACAGCATAGTACTGTTGCGTAATAGTTTCCCCTCAGCGTTATGCATAGTCCTTTAACAAACTGTAATGTGCTATGATTATATAACATAATTTTGCCATCTGGTATATTATGTCAGTTGAGAGACCTATCCACCCTCTTTCAAGGTGCAGCAGCTGCTTCACCTGTGTTATGGACTGCCCACTCTGCCTGAAATAATTGTTTGGCACAACCAAAGGTTTTTTTTTAATGTTGTTAACTTTACTTTTATTTTCTCACAAAGAGAAATATGTCTATTAAGTCCTCACACCTTATGACAGCAAGAGATTCTAGGAAGTTTGGCAATCTGAACTCATTTACACTCAATACACATGCCTGTAGCCAGTAGCCTTATTTAGAAGTACCATCTTCATAATCTCGGCCATGGCCAATACTATGTCAGTATAACCATAACTTAATGATATAACTCTCCCAAATACAATAAAATTTAAATATACATCTATGGAGAAAGAGGTACACATAACGTTGAATTCCTTTAAAACCACAATAATTTTTTATGGACATAGCACGGATACTTATATCAATGCAAGAAATGGAGGTTACACTAACTGAAGTGGGGAGTAACAATGACTGAAGTGAAGGGAGGACAACTAGGACAAATTATAGGAGAAAATTACCTCACAGTATATTAAATAACAGAATAGTGAACATCAATTGCATATTTTTATCACAGTTAAAGGATTATTAACTCTAATAAAGGTTGTAAGTAGGCCGCTAGGCTTCCAAAAAATATATAAAAGTACAGGAATTCAGTTACTCAAAGTTTAGTACTTGTCGACTGCAGCACATACACACAAAGAAGGACAACACATTTTCCACGCGGTTGCGCAATCACGATGTTTCGCTGGCTAAGCCAGCTTCATCAGGCAACAAGTTATAGGACACTGCAGTATAGCGTTAGGACCCTGTTAGTAGTAAACCTAGCAGCTGGGTGACGAACTAGGGTGGGACGGGAAATTGAATAATTGCCGGTATCTATATCTGATTAGTGTGGTTAGGAGCTGTGACTATCATATGTTGAGGCCTGGCGGCTGCCTGGATTATGTTATAAATCAGTGAGCTAATTCCCAGTGTCTTGAGTTCTGAGCTATTGTTTGAAGGTGGTAGGGCTCTCACAACTCTGGTACTGTAGCAGGAATCAAAATCTTTGTTGTGTGATACTGCATGTGGTGCAACTGGTTTGTCCTAGAGGTTATTGATGTGGCAAGCTGTGGCTTGTTTAGTGTCTGCTCTGTGGTCATTCATTCTCTGCCCGAGTGTGTTAGTGGTGAGGCCAATGTATTCTGTATAACAGTGTTGGTTCTGTACCTGATAAATCAGATTTTCTGTTACACAGTTGAAGTTGCCTTGACTGGGGTATGTACGGCTAGTGAGTCTGCTATTGATAGAAGTTGAGGGTTGGTGGATGGCATAGAAGCCACAGCATGAGCTATTGCAGGGGTGGGATCCTTTGGGGATGATAGTTTGGTTGGCATTTGTGGTGTACTACAGCTTTGGACGAACCAGTTTGTTGTGGAGGTTAGGTGGCCTTTTGAAGACCAATCTGGGCGGTTTGGAGGGCAGGTCTTGTGTTTGTGGTGATGAAGCCATAATTTTGTATCCAGAGTGAAGAATATTTCTGAGTTTACTTAGGTCTTCATGATATGGGGCCACCAGGGGTATATCAAAGTTGTTGGCCTTGGTTTGTGTTCTGGTATTTTAAAAGGCTTGCTTAATCTGTTTGTGGATGAGGTTCCTGGGGTAGGCCTTGTTGAGGAATGATCTGGCTATTTGTTCACACTGTTGGTTGAGATTACTGTTGGTGGAGCAGGTATGTTTGGCTCGCGTGGCGAGACTGTAAGGTAGGAATATTTTTGGCATGGTATGGGTGGTAACTGTTGAAATGTAAGTACTGGAGGTTGTTGGTTGGTTTTGTGTGTACAGCAGTTCAAATTATGCCATTATGGAGAGTGAGTTCAATATCCAGGAATAAAGCATGTGTTTTGGAATATGACCATGTGAACTTGAGTGATCTGTGTGCATTTAAATTGTTGAGAAAGTGAATTAGGCTGTCTTTAGTGGAAGTCCATATAATGAAGATTTTCCTGATGAAACGCATCCAGCATTGTGGTTGGGTGGATTGGTGACTGAGGAAGTTTTATTATAACTTGCCTATAAACATATTGCCATAGAATGGGGCCATACGTGTACCTATTGCTTTGCCTTTGACCTGATGGTAGTGTGTGTCATGAAATTGGAAGTTGTTGTTTCTGAGGGTTAACCTGGCAATTTCAACAAGGAATGCTGTAAAAGGTTTGCTGTGTGGTGGTCTTTGCTTGAGGTAATATTCTATGGCAGACAGTCCAAATGAGTGGGGGATGTTGGTATAGAGAGATGTAACATCTATGGTGACCATGTATGCATCTTGGGGAATGGGTGCCAAGTGTCTCAAGTGTTCAAGGAAGTGGCCTGTGTCCTTGACATAAAATGGAAGCTGATGTACCCAAGGTTGAAGGTGGGCATCTATAAGGGCTGGGATACTCTCAGTGAGACTGCCAGTCGCTGATATAATGGGACTTCCTAGGGGTGGCCGTTGTTCCTTGCGCATCTTCGGAAGCAGGTAGATAACTGGTGTGGTGGGTTTATTTGGGGTGAGCAGTTTAATTGAAGCTTTGGATATGTTTTGGAGGGAGCCCTCTAACACAAGGAATTGATTGATATGGTCACATAATCTGGTAGTTGGGTCATCTCTTAGGCGTTTGTAGGTGGATGTCTCCTTGAATTGGTTCTCTGATCTTCTAGAATGTAGTCTGTTTTGTTGAGAATCACTGTTGTTGTGCCCTTGTTGGCCGACAGTATCATTATGTCTAGGTTTTTTTGAAAGTTTTTGATTAATTTTCTTTCTGAAAAGGTTATGTTGCTATTGTTATGTAATGAAATGGCAAAATCAGAGTCTACAATGTTGACCAGGATGTATGTGATGAACTGCACAAGGGGATGTGATGTAATGGGGGAAGGTCCCAAGTGGATGGGAGTGCCAACTTGGTCAGGACTAGATCAATGGAGCTACTGTTATGGTTTGGTTTGGGGATGTTGTCAAAAAGTGGTTGAGTTGGAGATTGTGTATGACGCTTAGGACAAATTTTACAATGGCAAAGTGGTCAAACTTTTTGGGTTTTTAAAGGGGGAGAAGGAGAGACTTTTTTGTAGAATATAGTTCTCTGTAGCAGTGAGGTTATGGTTGGACGGGTTCAGTACATGTGATTTGATTTTATGGGGTGGTTGTTCCTATTTTGTAGTTATGGATGGGAATGGTTTAGGCAGAGTTGGTGTTTTATGTACTGGTGTGGGAATTTTGAAAGTTAGGTGAAATGAAACTGGGTATTTGGCTGACTGGGGGGAGGGGAGGGAGGGGGGTGTACCGGTGGTGGTGGTGGTGGTGGTTTCTTGAGAGAAGGTGGTAGACAAAGGGCCAGTTTTCAAGGCTTCCATGCACAGTTTGCTGAGCTTAACTAATTTGTTGTGATACCCACATATGGCTTTTTGTGTTGTGGCATGTAGGATTTTGTTGGTCACTTTTTGCCATGCCACAACATGCCAGGACTATTCCCTGGTCATACTCCAAAACACACGCCATATTCCAGTACTTACATTTCAATAGCTACTACCCATACCATGGCAAAAAAAATTCCTACCTTATAGTCTCGCCACGAGAGCCAAACGTATCTGCTCCACCAACAGTAATTTCAACCAAAAGTGTGAACAAATAGCCAGATCATTCTTCAACAAGGTCTACCCTAACCTCATCCACAAACAGATTCAGCAAGCCATTTAAAATACTGGAACACAAACCAAGGATAACAACTTTGATATACCCCTGGTGGTTCCATATCATGAAGGCCTTACATTCTCCACTCTGGATACAAAATTCTGGCTTCCTCACCACAAACACAAAACCTGCTCTCCAAACTGCCCAGATTGGTCTTCAGAAGGCCACCAAACCTCCGCAACAAACTGGTTCATCCAAAGCTGTAGCACAACACAAATGCCAACCAAACTATAATCCCCGAAGGGTCCCACCCCTGCATTAGCTCATGCTGTGGCTTCTGTGCCATCCACCAACCATCAACTTCTTTTAATAGCAGACCTACTAGCCATACATAACGCATCCAAGGCAACTTCAACTGTGCAACACATAATCTGATTTATCAGCTATAATGCCAACACTGTAATGCAGAATACATCAGCCTCACCACTAGCACACTCAGGCAGAGAATGAATGGCCACAGAGCAGACACTAAACAAGCCATAACTGGTCACATCAATAACCTCTAGGACAAACCAGTTGCACCATATGCAGCATCACACAACAAAGATTTTGATTCCTGCTGCAGTACCAGAGTTGTGAGAGCCCTACTACCTTCAAACAATAGCTCAGAACTTGGACACTGGGTATTAGCTCACCAATTTATAACATAATCCAGTCAGCCGGCAGGCCTTAACATAAGATAATCACAGCTCCTAACCACACTCATCAGCTATACCGGCAATTTATCAATTTTCCCACCCCACCCTATTCGCCACCCGACTGCTAGGTTTACTACTAACAGCGCCCTTCCACCATACTGTAGTATTGTACAACTTGCCGCCTGATGAAGCTGGCTTAGCCAGCAAAACTTCGCGATTGCACAACCGCGTGGAAAATGTGTCACCCTTCTTTGTGTATTTGTGTGTGTGTGCCAGTCAACAAGTACTATACTGTGAGTGCTTGTATTCCTGTCCTTTTATATATTTTTAATAACTTTAATACTAATTGTATTGTAAGGGCCATTTTAACGTCCCCTGGTTTAATGCTTGAAATCTTAGCAGGGGTGGCTTACAGACTATTATATAACCTAACTTAAATTAACACCCATGCCTTACAGAGGATTCGAACCCAGAGCCTATTGCACCCCAGATCGGTGGTGCACCAACCGACTGCGCCACAGGAGGTCGGCTTTAATACTAATTTCTGACAACCTAATAGAAAAAGGGAGGGGGTTACAGCACCCCACCCTTCCCCCACTGTTTATGCCCCTGTCTGAATGGTTATTAAATCTGTTAATGTACGTGGAAAAAATTAAAGTAACATCTAAATTACAATTAAATGCTCATTTTATTTTGAAAAAATATCTCTTTACTCAAGGAATTCATGTATTAGGAGGTAAAAATGCATGTACTTAAAGAAAGCAATATTGTGCACAGTTACGTAAGTTATGTCATTGTAAAGTTATACTTTTGGCTTGTCAATATAAATTTTTCCAATCAAATGGTAACATGGACTTAGTCTACATTGAAATGCTCTGCGAGATAGTATATTTCACAAATCTCCTCAATTTAAATTATTTTCCATAATTCACTACCAGAAACAAAAAAAATAAATATAGAGTTAATTTGTGCTGCAGAGTAAAAGAGTTTGGGAAATTTTAAAATTTCAGAGCTCACAACTTATAACAAGAGAGAGAGAACCTCTTTTATGTAGTCTGACATCCTATTTTGCAAACTGCCGGCAATGTCTGTGATAGATAATTATACATGCTGTTCTAACCCTACAGCTATCTAAATTTGTGTATTTAAATCTTCGTGCTAGTTAATAATATTGTGTATAGGCTACTAAATGCATTCTGACAACATTGAACCAACAAATTTGCATTTATATAACGATATTGTTAAATTGTTCAAGGGCCTGTGTGCAGATGTTTAGAACAAGAACAGTTTGGTTGCATGAACAAATATTTGTTCAGCATAAACAACTTTCAAAAAATTTACTTAATTACAGCAACTTGTTTTTCTTTTTTTGTGATGGTGAAAGGAGGAAGGGGTGCATTTAATTTGAAATTGCATTGCACAAAACTGATATCTGCGGCCATCTAGAGCCATGAAGGCAGTCTTATGTCTGTCTTCCGGCTCAACTGGGATTTTCCAGAAATACAACATCCCGGGAAACGCTAAAATACTCTCCTTCAAAGCAAGTTCAGCTAAAGTCGTGGATATATTGCCTTTACCAATTCAGTAGGCCAAAACACTTCCGCAAGCATTTTCATGTCATGGACACTGGATAGGTTTAAATAATACCCAGTTGTTCAGGTTTGGGGCAGTTCCCTTTCTCATCATCCAGGTGGCTGAGGTATTTTGTGCTTGTCTGCCCTATGTTGCATTTCTGGTTGGTGCAGGTGAGACCATTAATGACCAACTTCTTCAGTAAAATAGCTAGATGTCGCAGGTGGTCTTCTCAGGACTGAGACCACATGACATTGTCTAAATATGCCATGGGAAGTCTTCGATTAAGCTGTCCAGGAATTTCCCCATCATTTTTCTGGCTTTTATCTCTGTGTGTATATGTATGTAATATTTAAACCACTGTCATTCAAATGTTGTATAGATATGTTGGATAAGTTGTATAATTTGTCAGTTTGTATTTTATCCTTTTAGTAGTATATAACTTAACTCATCTTAATTAGAGGAAAAAATTCAGTATGCATTCTTATAGAATCAAATTGTTATTGATTTTGTAACAACTTAAATTTGTAATATTAATTGTTAAGACATGACTATTCCAGATTCTGGAGCAAATCAACTCCCAATAAAATGAACATAATGCAATAAATATGGTTAAAAGTTTGAGGCATTGGTTGTCAAACAAACTTCCTTAAAAATAAAATTTCGTAACCGCCTCAGTTTTGCTACCAGTTACACCATAGAGTAAATAATTTTTTTTTTAAATAACCGGAAATTATTTTTATTTTATTTTATTTTTTAATTTTATTTTTTTAATTTATTTATTTTTTCCACTGTTCAAACCCTGGATTGTTAAATTGAGAAATAGAACAAATGAGTAAGGTTAATATTTGCAAAGAAAATTGTGCCATAAAATTAACCAAGTTTGTCACATCAATAATTCAAATCCTGAGTTGTTAATTAGAGAAATAGAAAAAAATTAGTAGTGTTAATATTTGGCAAAGAAAAATGAGCTATAAAACTAACCTTGTACCTCAAATCAGTCATAAATTTTTGTACTCTTAATTTACTCAGTCAATCTCTGGCTTTTGAATGTGGTTATGAAGTCATAAGTAAATACAGTTCACTTTCGGTAGTAAATGTGATTATAACTGCATGCTAGGATGCAGTATTTGCAATGACTGCCTCAATAAATCCTGCCATGAAAATTTACAGGTGATTTTGTTCATATGTGAGGGGCAATGTCAACAAATTGTAAACTGTTGTTGGGAAATGTGGTGCGTACATTAAAACAGGGAGTATTATTCTGCTTTACAAAAGTATTTACAATGTCAAGTTCTGAAAAGTATGAAATGCTTTCCTGAGTTAAATAATTGGGATTTAACTAGTCAAGTGTTTTTCTGGTAAGTACCAGCAAGTAAGCATTCAGAAGAAAATGTGCAGTTTTATATTGTCAACCCTGGTCACAGGTGATAAGAAACTCAGGTAGTTTGCAGTGAGTAATGCCAGGGACCATTAGAGTCCAGATGACATGACATTGAGCCTGTGGTGTCTGCACAATGCACATTCCCAACCCTCTTCTCTCTTCCTTCCTATCTCCCCCAATCTCCAGGCTCACATAACGCACTCCATTCAAAATACCAGCCCTGTACCTATCTGATTAGGTATTTCCTTCCTTGGCAGCGTTACGTACTAAGCCTCCAAAGCCGCAAGCTGCTGGCCATCAAAAACCAGGGAGACACAAAATTTTTTGTTACACACAAAGTCTGGGGGTTGACAGTCTGTATATGTAAGTCGTCTATGCCCCAGGTTAAGGTTATTGGTGTCATTTTACACTATGTATATATGTATGCAACCAATACAGATACTTAAAAAATGTTCTCATTTGCTGATTGCTTAGACATAATGCTTGTATGGTGAGGTCAGACAAGTGATGGTTCATTTCGAACCCCAGCGTGAATTGAAATTTTCGGCACATAGAGTGTATACCCAGGTGGTTCCTAGCATATTATAAGGTAGACCCGTGATCTTAGTCTTCCTGGCATGATCAGCTACATACCTAAACATTTACTTTTTTGATGCATTAATTCACACACATTGCTAGAAAAATAACACTGAAAAATTGTTATAAGGACACAAGAGGGGAGAGACACTAACATATTTTAAATTGAAATGCACATGTACAAATGCAAAATTTAGATGTGGCAGGCTGAAATAAAAAGTGGTGGCTTCACTTGTGTTTATTGATAAATAAATTGGGTGTTAATGAGGAGGCAGTCTTATAGCTACTTGGAGATGTTGCCCTTTTGGTAAGACAAGTTATGTTTCAGCATGATGGTGCCCACCATTTAACTCCTCTGTGATTAAATCGAACTTCCTGATAAGCAAACAGGTGATGTAATCAATCACAGTGGAACTATTCTGGGAACCAAGGGAATAATCTTCTGAAAATATCCAGTAAATCTGCCCATATATACATTATGGCAATAAGTATCTAAACAGATTCTCATTTTTATTTCAACAATTCACATACAAACTATGTTTATTTTAAGTCTCCCATCCACACAAGTAACATTTTCTCAGTGTTATTTTCTAGTATTATATACACTAATATGCATGTTCACACTTGCATACCCAACATACATTATTCTTTAAACATTGATTTGAATGTCTTAATGTTAAAATTACATTTTAATTGGGTTTATAATTAATATAACTCTAAACTAGCAACCATTTGTCAGCAATTTACAAACAATTCAATGAATGCTAAAAAATTGCAAGTTCAACAATACAGTTAAATTATAACAAACCATTAAATATGTATTGTTTATTCTTTTGTAAAATTCTCTTAACATTATTGTGTAGTATATTATGTTCTGAACAGAACATTATTATTTCAGCCACTGGCATCAGTTGATTTTGCTTCTGAACTTGCTGCTAAACTTGGAGGCATACCAGGAGATAAGACAAGTCTTACAGGAAATGATCATAGTCAAAGCCAAGGTAAGCATTTTCAAAATTAAAAGGTACGTTTTCGTACATTAGGTAATACTATAAAGTAGTGTTACTCCAGTGTAAACCACAACTTTACAGAAAATAATTTAATAGAAATTATGTTTTCCATGAAAATAGGGTTAAGTTCAGTGGTTAGGTCCAGTGGTACCCCAAAACGCAATATATTTTGTGTTTCATAGCCAATGCACTGATAACTCTAAGGAAAAACCTTGGAGTAGAATTTTTACAACTTCCTTATTATTACTATTATAGTAGTTTTAAATGAATGTATATTAGTGTAATAGTATGTGGTATGAATGGTTGGAATATAATACAATTTCATAAGACTTATGACAGTGTTATTGTTAAACATAATCTCATTATTACCAATTTTTTAATGGAGCACCTTTATAGATGATAATTTTTTAACAGTGTTGTTATGTGGGACAAAAATTTATGGGAAAGGTGTATCATGAGTGGATGAATGGTGTCATTGGGAATAACTGTCATGGAAACTACGGAGCTCCACACGCCACTGATGTCCAAGGTGAGTGTTGACTACAGCAGTGTATGAAGACAGACAGGCTACAGTGGAACAGTTCACCATCTAACTGAACCAGAGGGCATCGAGGCACGTGTCCTCCGTAACAGTTCAATGAATCCTTCTGTGAATGGGGCTATGCTAACACAGGTGCATCAACGAAAATGACTGAAATTTGCTAGACGGTATGGCGACTGGACTGCTGCTGATTGGCGACAGGTAGCCTTATCTGATGAGTCACTGTTTCAGCTTCATAGAACGGATGGACGTCAGTGTGTTCTGCAAGAAACATCGGAGAACTGACACCCTGCATCCATTGCTGGATAACCAAAAAGCGGTGGGAACAGCCTTATGATCTGGGGAATGTTATCGTGGTATTCTCTACGTTCCATCATCCATATGGAAGGCACTCTTGATCAATTTAGTTATGAATCCATCTTCGGTGATCACGTCCACCCATACCTGATGATTGTCTTTTCTTGGGAGGATGGGATCTTCCAGCACAATAATGCGCCTTGCCACGTGGCTAAAAGTGTCCACACATGGCTGGAAGAGTACGATCAAGAATTTCAAGTTTTTCCCTGGCACCCAAACAGTCCCAATCTTAATCCGATTGAACATCTGTGAGACCACCTCAGTTGCAGTGTTGGTCTTCTTCCTCTGCCACGCACCCTTCAATAGTTGTGGGATACACTGCAGGCAGCATGGCTCCTGATACCTGTGGAGACCTATCAGCACCGGACTGAGTCACTGCCAGCTCTCTAACTGCTGTCCATTCTCAAAGGTCGGTTACTCTGGATACTAACAGGTGGTCATAATAATATATGTACAACATGTTTTGGAAACATGTGACCAACCTGTACCAGGGGATTGCTTACATGAAAAAGAAGATATTTGAAATATGACACCTTTGGTCCATCTTAAATAATAAGTTATATAGAAGCTCTGAAAGGTGGAGTCTGAAAAGTATATTCTTTGGGATATTATGAAAAGTACTTGCCTTAGAGGAACAGATTTGGTATACAAATTAATTAAACCAAGATCTTGGATAAAATGAAGGTGTTGTACATTGTACTCACCTCCATCATGTAAAAAATATCAGTTTGCACCTTGTTATTGCATGGAACTTTATTACTGTGAAGTTAAATTCATATTTGATGCCATTGTATTAAGCAGTACGTTGTAATTGGCCACAAAGGAAAGCTCATTGCAATTCTCTAGGACCTACCATTTTCGTGTAGAACACACACAAAGGTTATAGTTGTAGCAATACTATGATCTGGTGGGCAGGCAACACGTCCTGCACCCTGAGGTAAACACATGTGGGCTGTAATACGGCGTTGCATGCTGTATAATTATTGCTAAGAACAAACAGGAATCAAAAAAATTACAATATTAATAAATGTGCTACACCAATGTTTAGCTGTGTTCGGTGGCACATTATGTAGCAAGGAGTGGAAACAAAGATTAAATATTTCTTTACAACTGCCTAAGTCTGGCCATTCTACAAATATTGTAACCACATGTCTTAGCATGTAGTCAAAATTTGTAAATGAAT
This sequence comes from Dryococelus australis, assembly GCA_029891345.1. Taxonomy (NCBI): domain Eukaryota; kingdom Metazoa; phylum Arthropoda; class Insecta; order Phasmatodea; family Phasmatidae; genus Dryococelus; species Dryococelus australis. Next base: position 245,410,090 of record CM057009.1, read on the forward strand.
TAGTCTTGATTTGATGTGATAAGAAGGGCGTAGGGATAATACATTATGGTGCCACCAATGTGTTTCTGTATTAATTCATTTAATAAATTTGGTTAGTCACAAAGTGTTCAAAGTTTTTGCATGTGTAGTGGTTGGTATGGGTAAAGATGGCGATAATTGACAGCAAAGCAAAACATACGTTGCAGCCATTACAGTTCGTTATTGGAATACAACTTCATACTTGCAAATGTTCTAAATGTCTACCTCCAACCTCATTGTAGTAGGTGTAGCATTGTATTAGAGACTGGCGTAACCTTTCAAATACACCTGGTGTGTCTCACACTTTATCGTAGGCGGCAATGACCCTCGCTAACAAGTGCTCTCCAGATTCAATGGGTGTCTCATACCAACACCTTGATGAATCCCCACAGCCAAAAGTCTAATGGGGTAAGGTCCGGCGAGCGCAGTGGCCATGCAACAGGCTCGCCCCATCCTATCCAGTGATCAGGATATGCTGCATTCACAGGGTCACCCACAGTTCTTGTGAAATGGGTTGGAGTGCCATTGCGTTGAAGCCACATCCATTGTCTGACAGCGAGCGGAACATCCTCATGTAAGTCTGTCAATGCAAACTGCAGAAAATATTAATACTGGAAGCCTGTCAAATGGGTTGGCAGCAAGTACGGCCCAATAACATTGTCACCAAAGATTTCAGTCCAATTGTTGATTGAATAATGTTGCTGGTAGGCTTTCATTGTGGTTGCATATGGGTTAGAGTCATTCCAGATGTGACTATTTCTACTATTATAATACCCGTACTGTGTGAATGTGGCTTTGTCTATGAATATAAAAATAGCAGGAAAATCATGAACCGTTTCACACTGATGCGAGAATCATTGCAAAAATCTAAATGAGAGGTAATCCACTGGTTGTAATGTTGAGTTAGGAGATTTGGGCAGTTCTTAACAATGAGGTCTTGAAAACCGATTGTTGGCTCTAGTGCTTTCACCTTTTGCATGCTGTATAGTGATGCCGACAGGTGAGACAAGGAGATGAACGAATACACTGTTTACTTACTGGAGATGGGCTCCAGTGATACTCCCTATGCACAGCGCTTTTGAGACTCAGGGTGATTTCAGTGGTTTCTATGGGTGTTGTGTGCTCATCTCACACGTGCGTTTTTACACAACACTATTACACATTATACTTAATATTACGATCTGGACTATGGTTAAGACGCTATAGAAACACTCAATTTCTGCACTGAAGATTGTTATTATGCTGAATTTTTCATGTCGTGCCACGTATGTGAAAGTTTAGGTTTACTGCGTGGTTCGCAAGTCTGTTTCGGTGACCCTCTGTGCACTTGACAAAATACCTACACTGCTGAATGTCACTCTGCGGTGCCGGAAGACACAGTCCCCACATGGTAAGAGACCTGCAGCCGTTGGGGTGAACGCAGGTTTACCCAGGGACAGGGCACAGGGATAAAGATGAACACTACGGTACAATACTACTGCCAACGCCTACCCATCTGGATATGTCCCAAATCCACGCGAAGTGTGGCGACGATCAAGGACAATGGAGGGCTGGGTTACACATACACGTGGTCGGTGGTTAGGCCTCGGGGCAGGAGATACTAACACGTCGCAATGAAAATTATATGACAAGACATGATACAAATAACAGGACATGGCATGAAATATTAAATAGCAGCGCATTAAGTACGAAAGAACTTGAGGATAGAAGAGCGGATGGCTCTGGATATGTGTGGCGGCGCAACTTGATTAAATATGAAATGCACGTTAAATTCCCTAGAAAGGTAAATATTGGGCAACATATTATAGTGTCGTGTTCCTAAACTTACACAGCTGCAAAATAATACACTTGAACCCTGAATACCGCTTGGGTGGCGGGAAAACACAACTAGCCTGGATGGCGGCATGTTCAAAGAACAAACACTATAAAATTTCAGAAATCACACAGAACCCTAATAAAACATAAATGGAATTCTGATAATGATGAAGGTGCACAAGAATACAAGACAATAACCCTTAGAACGCAGTTATGGCGTAGATGCAGAAATCGCAGAGGTTGACCGCGTGGTCTGAAACAAAGTCACAGGATAATTATACAAAATATGCAAAATACATAGATAGAAATGTTACCCTTAATCAAATGCATTAAAATAATACAGGTACTGTGCTCAAAATCCCCTCTCGTGCGGAGATGAAATCAGATACCAGTTTCGCGCGGATGTCGTAGTCTTGCTGTTACAACATAACTCCTCTTGTCGTTTACATGTTAATAAGCCAACAAGGGCTGCAATTAAATTATTTAAGCAGATAGCATTATGCTGGGGACAATTCTGGCAATGTGCGCCAGCAAAGGTTAACCGGTATACTAAAATCAACTATTGAAATCGAAGTCAGTGCAAAAAGTTGAGGTGCATATGGACAGCATCTTACCTGGCCAGCTTCTCAGGAACATCTGCCCAGAGGCAGGGGCGCAGCATACCTACCATGGCAGCCTACAGGATCTCACAAGCGGAAGTTGTGAGCACGCTTCATAAAAATAGTAATAGCAAATTCAAATGGCGCACAATAAAATAAAGGCATATTTTAAGTACAGAATTTAAATTGTACTTGAATGACAATATTTTAAAATGTTTTTGTACAGCCTCTTTGCCAAAGATATAATTATCATTCTTATTTCAAATGTCCAGCTGCAATGAACACAATAACTCTGAAATACATACAACACTTTCAAAACAAACATAGTACACTACAAACAGATTACACTTGATGCCAAAAAAATTAAGTAGCCAATTTTATGTGGGAAGTCTGTGCCCTGTGGTGGTAAATAGCGATGTGTTGATGTTGCATGTGCACTCAGCGGCTAGCGCCGTCATAGGCTGAGTGTTGCTGGCCAGTGGCCGACAACAAACGCCCCCTCCCTCGGAGACCATGACAGTGCAAATGGACCCACCCCTCTCTTCTTTGCTCCGTTCAGGTCTGAACTTGAACTCCTGGGTGAGGACAGACAGGGGACTGTCTTGGGAGGAGTCGCACTTGTCGCCGTTTGCGAGGGGATTTATTATTGGCTTGATCTGCAATGCTGGGGCTAGGTGGTGGCTCCCTACACCGCTTTTGTATGAAGTGGGGCGCAGTGCTGTCAGGTGTGGTCGCGGTGGTCTGGACCACCCGATGCCGAGGTCATCAAGGCGTGGTTAGATTGTTGCACTTTGCACTTCTTGGCACACACGCATCCTTAGCTGTGTTGCCAAATCACCTAAAACTATCCTGCTCCTCTAAGCTGTGCCCTTTTGGCATTGGAAACCCATTGAAGATTTGTGTTGTTTACACTGACTGAACTTATATTTTCATTTTCATTGACACTAAAATTTAGGTTTTCTGAAACTTCCCCTAACCTTGAACGGTGTGGACTGGTGAAAAAACCTTTAAATGTTGTCATTACTAAAACACTTATATTTGCCTCATAATTTACTAGTGGTCTTACAGAAATAACAATCGGGTGGTGGTTGGTACTCTCACCACTGGTTGCGACTCCCGAAATTTCTGCTGCGTCGCGCTGCGTGACTCGTTGTGGTCGCTCTCTTACGTCGTCTCTTCTCCGGTGGTACACGGTCAATACAGAGATTGTCACTGTCTTTTTTTGCCATGCACTTTTTTCCCAAGCTTACAAGAAATGTTGCATTTCCAAATTTTCGTGTTATCCGTACAGGTCCTGACCATCTGGGCACTAGCCCCGCACAAAAATTATTTTTCCCTGCAGACAAGGGGTTTTCTCTTACGTAAACATACATGCCTCGGGCTAGTTCGGCTGACTGTCTCTTGCATGGGGATACCCTTGTGGTAACATACCGGGTTTAATGTTCTCTCGCCTGCTCATATATTTCCTGTTGGTGGGTCACTATTTCCTCCTGCGGTACTGGGGTGTTTCTTCGGGATTCTCCTAGAGTGCGGATTTCTCTACCCTGAACCATCTCGGCCGGGGTTTTCCTGGTGGCAGCGTTCACTCTATTTTGAATGCAAAACAAACTCTCTGGTATGAGTTCTGCCCAACGTTTATGATCGTCCCCCAACCTTACGCGCAGCTGAGTTTTTAAATCCTGGTTCCGGCATTCTGTGGGTTTGGCTCTAGGGTGGTAGGCCGGTGTGGTGCAGTGTTCGGCTCTCGAATTTGTACAATAATCTCGCCATCCTTTTCCCATGAATTGGATGCCATTATCTTTGAGCAATTGTTCGGGATATCCCCACCTGGAAAAAAACTCAGTTTGAAGAACATGGGCGACAGTATGGGTTCTCACGTTGCTAACCAGATAGGCCTAGGTCCAGCTGGTAAACAAATCAGTGACAACAATTAAGAACATCTTCCCACTTGAGGTACATAGGTAGGGACGCATAATGTCTAGAGCCACCATTTTAAGCAGCTCTGTGGGTTGGCGTGGTTGTTGTGGCGCGTCCCTGTCTGCCCTCTACGACTTCCTGGTATTATACACTACACATTCCTACATGTGTTGTCTTACGTCCCTTTGTATTCCCAGCCAGTGAAATGGTTTTTTACTTTTCGTTTTGTTTGATAGGACCTGAGATGACCATGTTCCAGACTGTCATGACTGTATTGCAAGGTTTCCGGTGTCATGTACGTTCACCATTTACCCTGATTCCCTGGCGGGCGTGCTTGGATCTCTCTGTTTACAACATGTCAGTGTTCAGAAAAGGTGTTTGCGCATTGTTGACGGCGGCGGTTTGCATCTGGCAAGTTTTTGTGATATGTGTACACTTCCCAATACATCATTGTAACGCAGAGGCGTGAGCTCACCTGGGGTTTTGGCAACTATGTATTGAAGCATGAGCAGGGGAATTTAAGTTACTGGGGTAGCCTGGCCAGGTGGTAATGCCTCTTCCCACTCAGCATCGTCAACTACCGTTATTTCTTGGCATGGATTCCGGAAAAGTTCATCTACTAGTGTGTTCATTTCTCCTGCTACGTGTTTCACTTGAAAGTCAAGTTCGTGTAAGAGCAAGGCCCACCAGACAAGTTTGCTTTTCCCATTGTGTATCCCTTCGAGCGAAATCAGGCAGTGGTTATCAGTTTTCAAAGTGTACTTACGACCTAACAAATAGGGGCTGTATTTACGGAGGATGTGTACGATGGCCAGACATTCTTGTTCATTGATATGATATTTCTGCTCTGCATTACTGAACTTTGCACTCTGATATGGCATGCATACTACATTGAACTTGACCCCATGACTTTGAATGACCTGGCCGTGAATGGTGGTGGCAGCCTTGTGACACCAATCTATATCACTGGCGCTGGTTGTCATCTCCCAGGCGACTGGTTCTCTTGGCAAGCTCTCACGTCCCTCTCGCACAACCATGCTTCACGCATGAACTGTTCCAGGCTGGTTTTCGGCATACGCGGTAAGTACGGTCTCAGATCTGGGCTTGACAGGGCGACAAAAATTTCCAATAATGCCAGTACCGGTTGTTCAGAGTGCAGTCTTTTATACAAACCAACCTTCCTTTGTATAAATTCTTCAACCCCCTCTGGGTCCTGCGGTTACTCATGGTATAGTCAGGCCTGTGCTGGGATGGTATCACCGTCATTGTTGAAGCGACCCAGTAGTTTCTCACAAAACTCCTGCCATGTGACTCAGTATTCTCGTACTAGGTTCCACTCGGTGGCTGCTGCTCCTCCTCAGAGGTGGTTTGCTATCACTTCTGTCCAGTCTTCATGGTGGACACAATGTCTGCACAGTTTTTCTTTACACACGGACAAAAATACTTGTGGGTTTTCCACTTAATGTCCGGAGAACTCTGGTAGTAACACATCCTGATCACAGGTCCAGTCAAGCCCTGTGGGTTATACATGACTACGACAGATTGTTGTTCGACCCTCACATTTTGCGGTGTTGGCGGGAAATTCCTAACACTGACACTCAGTCTACATGCGCCACAATTAAAAATCCTGTCACAACAGGTGGTGTACTCATCTGACCCTATACATCTCAAGTGAACAGTATGTCGGCACTGTTGGCACATTGCCCACTGTTTACCTTCCCCGTCGCATCCTGTGTGCATGCATTGGCAGCATCTTGGTGGGGTTGGTGGCACAGTCTCGGACACACATTCGCATAGCTCCTGCTCCTAGCTGTTGTAGTCAAGCAGATTGATTTTTACCAACCTCTCACTATGTGTGCATCAAGTTCGAATGGATTCAGTCTCTCTGCGAACACGGTTGACATGCTTGCCATCATGGATGGCTTGACATCTTCTCATGGCTGTCCTGGCACGGCTGCCATCTTGTCGCGGATGACGCGGTTGTCCAACATGGTTGAATACTCTGCCCTACTTGGGCAAACCACTTGATGCCGACGGGACAAACAAATACACTGTTTACCTACGGGAGATGAGCACCAGCAATGCTCCCTATGCACCGCGCTTTTGAGACTCAGTGTGATCTCAGGGATTTCCGTGGGTATTGTGTGCATATCTCACCCATGCGTTTTTACACAACACTGTTACACATTATACTCAATATTACAATCTGGACTGTGGTTAAGATGCTATAGAAACACTCAACTTCTACACTGAAGATGTTTACTATGCAGAATTTTACATGTTGTGCCAAGTTTGTGAAAGTTTAGGTTTACTGCGTGGTTGGCAAGTCCATTTCGGTGATCCTCTGCGCACTTGACAAAATACCTACAATGCTGGATGTCACTCCATGGAGACAGAAGACACAGTCCCCACAAGGTAAGAGACCAACAGCTGCTGGGGTGGACCGCAGATTTACCCAGGGACAGGGCACGGAGATGAATATGAACACTAGGGTACAATGCTTCTCCCAACGCCTACCCGTCGGGATACGTCCCCTATCCACGTGAAGTGTGGCGACGATCAAGTACAATGGAGGGCTGGGTTTCACATACACGTGGTTGGCGGTTAGGCCTCGGGGCAGGAGATACCAACACGTCGCAATGAAAATTATATGACAAGACATGATACAGATAACAGGACACAACATGAAATATTAAATAGCAATGCATTCTGGTAAAAATAAATTGAGGGTTGTGCGGGTGGCTCTGTATATGCCTCATGGTTAGACATGAAATACATGTTAAATTCCCTAGAAAGGTAATATTGGACATCAAATTATAGAGCCGTGATCCTAAAATTACACTGCTGCAAAATAATATACTTGAACCCTGAATACCGCTTGGATGGTAGGAGAACACAATTACCATGGATGACCGCGTGGTCAAAGAACAAACACAATAAAATTGCTGAAATCACATGGAACCCTAATAAAACGTATATGAAACCCTGATAATGATGAAGGTGCACAAGAATACAAGACAACAAACCTTAGAACGCGGTGAGGGCATGGATGCAGAAATTGCCAAGGCACCCGCGTGGTTAGAAACAAAGGCAACATAGCACATGATTATGATACGAAATCACAAAATACATACATAGATATCTTACCCTTAATCAAATGCATTAAAATAACACAGGTAATGTACTCAAAATCCCATCTTGTAGGCGGATGAGATCAGATACCAGTTTTGCGCGTACCTGATGCCATTGCGATGCTCAACTATAAAAAAATATGGTCAAATAATACATCATTCTATTTACTTCTGAAAGGGTTATTATTTTGATGCATTAAAAAAAACAGAAAGTGAAAGAAATAATTTAAATGAACAGAAATGGTTATATAACACTTTTTATTGAACGTTAAGATACAGAACTACTTTCCACTCATCATTACCAACTTTACTGGGTGCACATCACTCTGGGTGCCCGTTGAAATATATGCAGGTAGGGGCAGTGACTTTTTTTAAGGTTGATTTCAAAAGTGCTCGCTTTATCAAGAACAGCTTTAACCAAATCCAACTACATACTCTTTTGCCAGGCATTTTTTTAAATAGTGCAAGGTGAGAAAATTAAACATTTTGCCATATTTCTGGAACAATTAAATAAATTTCCACCAAATTGTGCACATTATTAGTGCTATAGAGTGCCATGTAAAGTTACATGATTTTAGTGGAATGAAACATTGATTTCAAAATGGTGGCCATATAAATATTTTGATAAATTTGGCATATCTATTTACCAATTTAACCAATTTCAACCATACTTTTTATGCTATAGAAGCATCATATACAGAATTTTCTTTGACACTTTTGTAATATAGCAACAGTGAAGATGATAATGATTTTATGCTATACCTCAGGGACCAATAAACCAATTTATAGATTTTTTCACACAAGTTGTGCTACAGTAGGCCATGTAAACTTACGTGTTTTGGGAGGCTGATACACTTATTTTCAAAATGATGGCCATGTAAATATTTCATTTTAGTGAACCCTGTAATTTAAAACATTATACTAATTACAGTGAAAGTTGATGCTCCAAATCCTACCCCCCCATGATGCAGTTGATTGGACACTATCTTATTTTATGAGTTTTTCTGTGTTCAGAGCCCAGGTAAGGCATGTGTATATTTGTAGTTATTTTGGTATTGTTGCATATGATTCTGGTTTCATCTCTGATGATATTGCTGTCAATAAGATACCAAGGCCTACCTACCATCCAAGCTTTAAAGAACGTTATGAAAAATTATTTGCACCCAGGTAGAGGAAAGTAGGCTACTTAATTATATCAGTAACTTTTTGTTTATACTATTAAAATGGAGGATTTTGATTATGGGGTTTTGTGGTAATACATGTAAGTACAGAGTTGTTATAAATGCCATGTGAAGTAGAAAGTTGTAGGATTGTTTCTTGTGTAAAATGAGAAAGAAACCATGCAACTGATGATATAAAATTATCATTGAGGTAGTTATGCATTATTGTTATGTGGTAACTCAAGCGAGATTAATATTTTGTCCAATACATAGTTATTTAGGTTTCCTAAATTCAGTTTGATGTAACGAAGTCTTTCAAATATATTTACTTTGTCTGTTTGCTGGACATTCTTCACATGTTACTGGCAAAACAGTTTCTGTGGCAGTGTCCACAACCATACTGACACTATAACTTTTCTTGGAAACTCTATGCTCTGGACATCATATTTTTCCTTTTAGTATATATTCATAATTACTCTTTTTCACCTGAACATACTCAACAGCATTGTCATCATAATCTTCACTACATGCCCTGAAAATGAGTATTTTTGTTTATATCTTAAATAAGAACCCAACTGTTTTCAGCAACAAATATAAGATGAGACTGGATTACTATTAGTACCTATTTAAAATTGACCAAAATAATATTTCTTGACAGCATTAGCTTAAACCACTGCATTGGCAAACAAGGTTGCTAGAGTAGGCAGTTCTAAAAACCACTCACAAAACACTGTGACTTATTATAAGAGTAGGTAGACAGCAGTTAGGATGATTTTAATTTAAGGACAAAGTGCTAATAATAGCTTCATAGTACATTTGTCATCTCAGACATTGTTTGTCACTTTATACTGGCTGATAAATCTTACTGCATTCCCAGCTAGTAGCAACAACACACCTTTGCTGTTAAAAATCATTATTTCCCTTTAAGTAGTATGATAACCAATTAGGCTTTATTTTGTCAAGTGGCTAATATTCAAAATAACTTGATGAGTATATGATTTTCTATTGTTTGCAGAAGTAATGATTCAAAATAATTTCATGAAAATGCATGCAGTATTTAAACAAATTTAAATTCAGTATCAGCTGTTTAAAGTAACCAAAAACTGCTATGTTCAACATTGTATTCAAATCACTTGCAGTTTAGATATTTCCCTTCTTATACCTATTTGAGGGTTTAGTACATTAAGTATGCTTTTGTGATATCATTTTTGTAAATGTTATGAAATTAAGCTTACTTATAATGTTTGGAATCTTGGCAGTTAGCTACAAAAGAAAAAGTTCCCAACCAAACATTTGTTAACTTCAAAAATTTTACATCAGAGTGAAATAGATATAAGTAAAAAAAGTCTGTAATTAAACCCACAAAAAATTATGGGCATAATGGGTTATCTGCGACTCATTTGAAAAGCAGCTAGGCCGGTGGGCAGAGGGAGAGGGTTAGGTATTACATAATAGTGACATGTAAAATATACTACCAGAATATCACCAAAGTTATCTGCTTTGAACACACTTTTTAGTCGATAAAATTTTCAGGGACATTATCTATATGGTTATACTAAAACACAAGTTTTTTTTTTACCTCAATGTGTTTTGTATTGCTGTGTATACTGATTTGATAATTTCTATATCGTGAGTTATACTTAATGTAGGATCAAATAAGTAAAAAATTTACAATGAATTGTTCTATTATACAAATTAAGTTGGTAATTAAACAAGTAGCCATGTAAATAGATATTGTTGTGCTTAAAGTCAGCACATTATGCCCTAATTTTTTTACCTAACTTGTATTCTCTCATGAATTCTAGGTTAGGTTAGAATACATATTGGAATCCAGTAATTCAAGTAGGGCAATTTGATTAGGGAAATGTTGTTTAAAGCAATTTTGCTTTCCATGGGTGAGATTACATACATATGCCTATATTTTGCTGCTAAACCAGAATTTCCCATATCGTTAGTGCCGTTTATAGTATGCCAAGTAGGCTAGCAAATTACACTTTTGTTATTACTTTCCAGCATTTCTCGCACCCAAGGAAAGTAGTTTTTTTTTTTTTTTATTAAACTGAAGTTATGTAGTTTTAGGTGCAGTTAGGTTTGTCCAGTGTAACACAACTGATAGGTCGTGCATCAACACTTGAGAAATAACATGCACTCACCAAGACTTTTTGCCCCACAGATTACTGCACTTGTATACTGGTCTTTCTTGAGGCATTCTGCTACCATTAAGACATCCACACATGGAAGATTGTCATATGTAGCTTTGACAAAATCTTTATCAATCATGCTTGATAGGTCTACGTGTAACTACACGTCAGACACTCAAGGGGTTACGATTCACAACACTGATGTCTTAATTAACACATATTTGATGCACTATTCACCACAGCAAAAAAATTTAACGGCATGTGCTCTAAAATTATATATTCTGCATAAAAATTATGTGCATGTCATTTCACGCCTGTCAAATAAAAATATTTGTGTATCTAACTACAAACATGGACTTTGTTTACAAAGAAAATGTTGATTCCTGCCAAACAAGTATCGCCGGGTGACATCACAAGATGGCAGCCAATCACAGAATGTTTTCAGTCAGTTTGAAAATCACAGAATTCCTGACTCTTTACACAATTTTTTTTAATTTATAGAGCACGTTATAGATATTAGTGGTTAGTTCACGTGACACTTAGCAGAAATCCTACAAATATATATTGGTTTAAGTGTAATTCCTCATACATGCTTGTTTCCCATTCCTACGTGGAAATGTTGTACACAACACACACAATTTTTTATTTTTTGTTTTGTTAATATCTTTTAGTGTTTTATTATCCTACCACTAGGGTATGTTGTGTTATATAAAAATATCTGTACTTACTTGTAAAACAGATTTTGCAATTTAATTACCATTTGAGTGGTTGAAAATGAGCACTCTGTAATTTCATGTGTGTTGTATTTGATTATATCTTTATTAGGAATACTTAACGCTAAGTTGAGTTTATTTAAATTGAGGCGGAGTTTTTTTAAGTCATTACTAAGCTGTGTTTTGTTTACAGAGTTCAGTGGGAGTTTTTTCAATTGACATGATAGAATAAAGCCTGGTATGAGGTTCTTCCAGAACTAAATTATTTAACAAGTGAAGTGGACTGGTGACAAACAGATTCATTTGTGCTTCTACATGATCAATTTTGCTCAGTGTGACATGCTCATTATTTAATGTGTGAGACATTTTGTTGATTGTGTTGGCAAGTGTGTTGACCTTTGTTTCTACCTTGTATTTTAATTTGTTAATAACCTGAAACGTAACATTGATAGGGATATTTGTGGTCATGAAGTTTTTGCCAAGTGATTGAACGTGGTTGTCAAGTAGTTGATCATTGTTTAATAGTGCATGGAGGTGCTTATTTGTCAGTACGTTACAGCACCAGCTTGTGACGTCGCAGATTATCTGTATTCCTCGCTTGCTGCGAGTCCTGGTGTTTACATCACCAAGGTATTCTCATAGTATTCCTTTTTCAACTACTTTAATGTATTCGTAAATTAGCTTTCCGTTCGTGCAGGAATGCAATTTTTTATCTTTGCAAACAACGAGTAAATATTTATCAAGGGATGCAGGTGTAGTAGGGTGGTGTAATGGAATAGTGTATATCAGTGGAATACTTTCTTCATATGTGAAGTCCACATTGGCAGGCAGCAAGTACATCCCAGCGTGCGTACAGTAGGTAGCGGACAGTGCAAGGATTGCGGGTAAAACACGGCACACTGCAACCACGACCTTGGCCGTGTGGCGACCCCAGCAGGCTCCCAACTCCTCGGCTGCGGCTTGTCTCATGATTGGTGTTGCCATGGCGACAGTGCACTGCTACCAACTGGAACTGGGCGGCAGGAGTGTCTCGTTACTCCTATTGGCGGGACAGGACGCTCAGGCAGGGATTGGCGGCCGTGGATTCCTTTCCCTCATCGCTGTGGCCTTGTAATCTCCCAGGGGTTGGCGGCCATGGATTCCTTCCCCTTGTCGCTGGGGCCTTGTAGTCTCCCAGCGGTGTGGTGGCAGCAAGGAGTGGAGCCCGGTGCCTCGCGCTGGCTGAACTTTTCTGTGGCAGACACATGCTGAGCGTAGAGCAATGTCAGCTCACCACAGTTGTGACATGTAGACCCAGCACTGGCGTTGCCTCGTAAAGCAGGAAAACAGCAGTTGGCTTACCCTTGCTAGGTCACGTTATTCAATGAAACACTGTAACAAAAATTTTTAATCTATATTAACCACTGATCCAATTATATACTCACAATACATTGCCGTTACAAGATAGGGGTATTATGTGATGTAAGCCGGTTTAGTGTGGTGGGTGCAGACAGTATCGAACTTGGGAGTGCAGGTTTTGTTTACTTAAATGTGTACCGTACTCTCTCAGAGAATGTCGTGTCACCCTGTAAGGGCCACGGTAGCGGTGTGTGAGGGCCTTTTGCCTACCACGATTATGTACCCACATATAATCATTAATGCGGAGTGTACTTGGTTTATGCGTTCTATCAAACTGGGTTTTTTGGTGCTTTTGTGCTTAAAGCAAGTTAACTTTTGTGTTGTTGCAATCTTGTAGTAACTTAGTACACCAGTTATTGGCACGGTCAGGATATTTTGCTGCTATAACTTGTGCTGGTAGCGCAGCCTCTACACCATGAAGAAGATAAAACCAAATACAATGGAGACTGATACCGGACAGCTATATACGAACAACACGGGCAAGCGTGTGAACTGCAGCAGCAGCAGCGAACCTAGCGGCTTGAGGTGGCAAACACCCACAAATTTTGAATCTGTTTGTGTGCACAGTGGACATAACGAGTGCATTTGAGCGCAAAATGCATTATTCCAACAAAGTATTTTGTTGGGAATGTTTTTATTTTAATTTTATATTGTAGTATAGGTGTCTTAATGCGTGTCCAGTAGTTTAGATTTTTAAAGAATGTGGTATTTAATGCCGAAAATATTGAATAACTAGTGAACTTTGCTATCTTGTAATGTTCCGGACGCATCTGAAGATCGGAAACACTCAGTGATTAAACATGATTTGTTTTTATTTTTCTACATGTGTGTATGCTACAGAAATACATAAAAAATATATGCTTGTTTTTCCTCACTAGGACTAATACATAACCTACAACACACATCCAATTTTGACATACTGTTTCGTAACATTTATCGCGAATTAATACTATTGTGTTGGCAATTTTGTATAAGAATTATTTTATAAAAACAACATTGGTGACATTCCTCATTTCAAAAATAAAAAGTGATAAAACCAAATTTTTTGCTTTAGCAAGTATGAGTAAGTCTCTCAAGCTAAATTCCTATTTAATGCGCATCTCCAGCATACAAGTATGAACATTTTTTTATGTACAAATAGTTTTAGTTCCCACGAAGTAAACCATTTTTGGAAATTAGCTTCTTGAACGCTGCTGTTGTGCTGGTTATGTGTTTGTGATCCACACAACTTTGTAGTACCAAACAGTAAGGTAAAATTAATCTTAAATATTTATTACTGCCCTTTTTTTAAATCAAGTATATATTAATGCTATATATTTTTATTTTACTGTCCAGTGTTGGATCTAGATATATATTTTTTTTAGGTCACCAGAACAGGGCATGGGTGGGGGGGGAAGGCAAAGTTGGTGTCTGCCTGCACCCCCTTTTTTATTTCAAATTTTAAATTAAATTATTTTAGTAAATTGTTTATAACCAGAACATGAATGTCAAGCTTCGGAAACGTGTGTTTGATGTGTTGTATATGCTGGAAATAACAAATAAAAATATTACAAAGATATTTGTTAGTGGAAAAGCAAATCCGATAATGGAATATATTTTGCAGAACTAATAGTGTAACTAAAACTATTATAGACTGCCCAAATGCCACCTGCCATGGTAATTCAATGATTGTGAATCACTAAAATCATTAAAACTAAATAAAACATAAGCAATTCCCAATCTAAAATGCACAATGGTAAATGAAAACAAATGTTTTGCCACCTCAAGCCGGCAGAGCGCAGTACAATCATTTTCACATGGAAAATCACCAGCTGTCCAGTATTAGTCTCTATAGTATTTGATAACACTGTGTATATTTAATTGTAGTATTGACACTTGTGTTGTAGTTAAAAATAATAAAGTCTACATAAAGGTCTCATTTTGCTTGGTCTGTATTAGCACATGCAGTGAGGTGTTCACGTACAATGCGATTTGTGGCTTATACTAGGCCATTGCATCTAGGGTTATACACAGTTGTAGTTAGCTTTCTAATTTGCAACATTTTTAATAATTGAGTGATTAACTCATTTTGGAAACTTGTGCTGCAATCAGTTAGAATTTGTTCAGGACATACAAATTGCAAAATTACCTGCTTATAAATTTGGCACAAATAGCAGCATATATTGATGAGACTGCCTTTGCAACAATGTATCTACTCAGGTATTCAGCCATTACCAAGATGTATTTGTTTCGACGCGTAGTGGAAGGGAGTGGTCCTTTCGCATCAAGAGGCCCAAGTTTTAAAAAATGGCTGAGGGGAAATTGATTTCATCTGACCTATAGGCTTAGAATTTGGTGCTTTTGTTTTTTGACATACTGGGCAAGTGTGGACATAATTTTTTTTTTACATCGCTTGTCATTGTGTCCCAGTGGTAAGTTTTTTTTATGTTTTGAAGTGTTTTAAATACACCAAAGTGACCGCCTCCGAAGATTGTGTCATGGTGTGCTTGTATAATTTCATTTACATAGACTTTTGTTACTATCACCTGTGAAAGTGGGGATGGGTTGTGGGTGTTTTAAAATAACTTGAGTTGGATTTGGAATGTTGGGTGGTTGTGGGATGTGAACTGTGTTGTTTGTGGCATTAACATGCTGGTGTTCTGTGGTGTTATTGGTGTTTGTGTACTCGTTTTGAATGATATCAGTACTCGTTCTGGGAATGGAAATTAAAAGTGGATCTGTTGTCTGAAGTGTGTGGAGTGGGCGTGGTCTGAGGTATCCGCTTGTACCATCCTTGTTAAATGTTGGTTGGTGTGGGTCTTTTAGAGAATGTTCAAGTGGTGAATTCTATAGTGTGGTTGAGGTGGGTACGTAGTAGCCTATTGCGTCGGTATTGTCACTGTTTAACTGGTTCCTTAGCTGTTTGTGTAATTCTATTGTGCTCTTAGCATCACTTAAGTCAATTAACAGTGTTTTAACCTATTTTCTAATAGTTTTTGCAGTAGATTTTACTTCTGGATTCATTTCTGCATTGTAGAATAAAATGATGTGATATAAACTGAAGTATTAGCAGGATGTGTGTGGTGAATGTAGTTGTATTGTAGAACATTCACTGTGTTGAATTTATAATTATTTCTAAATACAAAGAGAGAAGAATGTAGAAATATCTCTGAAACACACAAAAACAAGTGGAGACTTTCTTGCTTACAGGGGAACAGATGTTCTCATGTGCAGGAATAAGCAGGAAGATTGCATGAAGATAATAAAAACAATCTTAAACTATTGCAAGGCACCGGAGGTGAGCGGCATGACGTCAAAAGTGCTAACTGGCAAGGCAGTATTCGTGACGTGGTGGACTGCTGACTGTCGCACATGGCTAACTAACCGTGCGCATTCTCGCTTATAGCACTTGTCCTGACAGCTTGGAATTTAACAGCTGTTGCCTGCGCTGGTGTTAATTCATTAATTTTACTGGTTATTTTAAGTTATACAGAGGGAATGAAATATGATCTGTTATTTACACTTATTACTGAATTGAATTCACATGAACGGACTTGTAAAGAAATGCAATGAACATACAATATGATTATCGATAACGTACTTACCCTAAGCGTGCTGTGGTTTGCGTGATGCGCAGCCATGTTTTGCTTTCCTGCATTGCTCGTGACCTGTTGCTTACAAAGGAACAATGTGAGGCACAATTTATGAAAATAATTCCTAGATAAAAGCGTATTTGTGTAAGTGTGAGGGGGAATGATAGGCATCTCCACCAGTGTAACGTTCGCTCCTATGCCTGCCTGGTTTCCTTAGCTTCCACACAATTAATACTGTACTCTAGGCCTGCTACGTCAGTTGGGTTAGACAGTATATGGAGGTTATAAGCTAGATAGCAAATGACACGAGCGGCTTGGAATTCTCTTACACAAAACACATTTATTATATAATTAAATACGTTAAACAGAACGATGCAAGTTACATTAAGTTAAACAATATAAAACATTTACTCTTTCTTCATTTCTACAAGAGGATTGTGTTCTCAAATTAATAGATTTCAAGCTAAGTGAGACCTGCTTATCCTTGCCAGAATACTAGTATTTAATATGTGGATAATTAATTGACGGAGTCCCAAGAGATGACCTTACGTTCAACTACCAAGCCGATTATGCTTACCCTGATGAGAAGTCAGATGGCTATTGGCCCCTCAAGGCCTGGACAGCTGTGATGCCTTCAGTCTTTAGGCTCGCTGGGACCTTAGCGTCATTGGCTCCGACAAGTATCACACTATAGTGACTCTTCGTTGTCTGGGTGAGGGAGGAGTGGCACGCCGCGGATTCCTTATTTACCCATCGGCAGACTAAGTCAATCTTCTTTGTTTAATAAATAAGGTGGGCGGCCCAACTCTGCCCGCTGTACTCTGCTGTACATTTAAATTACCGTTTGCGGCCCAACTCTGGCCGCTACAACGAATGAGGATAATCCGCAGGACCCACTTCATGCACACATTTTACATGGAACGGATGCAGTAATTGTTCATGAAGCACCCAACCAATGGTACAGCTACTTCTGTTGAGTACTCTTGCAATAGTATAAGTACTCACATGTGGGTTATCCTCAACATACCTCAACACATGCTCTTCAAACCTGGCTGTCCTCGCTGTCCATCTATGTCCTGCATTCGGTCGTGTCACTTCCAAACTTCCACTTTCTCTCAAACGTCTTTCCATAGATGCAAATATGTTTTGGTGTGGCTGCTGTCTGTGTGGAAATTGATCCTGCTACATTCTTTGCACTTTTCATCCATTTCCCTCTGCCGCACCATAGACGAGTAACATATCTGTCAGTTCCGGCCACGTAAAGCATTCCATTTTGTAGACATAACATGCACCTTGACTAACAGGAATGTAAATTATATGTTATTGAGTGCTCAGATATTTTATACAATTTGTCTCGGGTTTAATGGGCTGCATTCGATATAGCACCATTGGTGCTGCGATAACTGTTGTGCCAGGCATGGAATTGAACATGTCAAACCGTATAGGGCTGCCTATTGTGGTATTAGTGTCAGACACTTTTGACAGCTTGCGCAGCCTGTACAAACGTTTTATACTACATGTTGTATCTTGACATCTATTTAGATGTTTGCTTGCAAATGAATGTCCTGACAGTCTTTCATCGTGGGAAAATTTACTTCAAACTGTCGACATGTTGTTTGTCAAAAGTAACACTTATTTATGCGCTATAAATTCAGTTCGGATACCTGTATGATTTAGTTTATTCGTTTAATGTCCCATCGCAAGCAAGGTCATTATACACAGGAACATACAACCATGCATTTGAATGGAACTGAGGAAGAATTCGGCCATGGCTTTTATTGAGGAACCATCCCAGTGTTTGCCTGGAGTGACTTCAGGAAACCATGGTAAACAGAATTCTGGATGGCCTGACCAGGATTGGAACATGCATCCTCCCGAATGCGAGTCCAACACTACCTTAACAAATTCATTATAAAAGCATTTTATTTTATTTTTTTCTCATTTGATATTTATTGGCTGTCTAACACATTGTCAATTTCAAAATTTTGAGTACTGACTACATTTATTCAGGCTGTCTAACAATTTAAAAATTCCAGGTAATACAATAATTTGTAATATTTTGGCTTTGCTTTTCAAATGCCTGATTTAACATCATATTTTGCATCACAAAAGGAACGTTACCACACAAGTGACTACTATCTTTGTTTACAGAAGACTTATTAACTTATTAATTGCTTACAAGTGTGATTTTTAATATCCTGCACTGAAACAGCATCATGTTAGTATGGTGAAATACAAATGAGAAAATAATATACAGAAGACCAAAACAAGTCGGGCAAATTGGGAGAGTCCATTGCCACTGCATGAAGTGATGAGGTGGTTTATTATAGTGGTGACAACGGCCGATAGTAGTTGGGCAAGAGCTATTCCGCTTGTGAATATTACCTGTCGAAAAAATGTACATCATACAACATTGTATTTAACACCGCTGTAGTAGGGAATGATGTTATCAGTTTGTTGTGCACAGCGCCAGCAGTGGCATGTGGTAGGTAGGTAAGAAGGCTCAACATCTCGTTGACAGCGAGATTATTAGAGATGGTGCAAGTTGCACAGGGAAGAGGGATTGAGAAGGAATCGGCCGTGGCCATTGTTAGGGACCCATCCCCAGTGGAATGTGCTCAGAAAAGTCCTCCTCTCTTCTGCACTGCCTTCCCTATTTTCCCCTCATTCAAAGCTGCATAAAGATTATTTTCTCATTTGAACTTTACTATACTGTGATAATTTCTAACAATATTTAATTGCAGAAAATATGATCACTAGGTTATATGAAGGACATGCAGTAGACTCCGGACTATCTGGCCTAATTTGGCGGAATGGCAGGCCAGATAATAAAAAAGTCGGATAGTCCAGAGTTCTATAACTACTCACTTCTTGCCCCACCCACACCATTAACAACACATTTTTCATACCAAAACCCACTGTTATTCATATTTTCTGACCTCTTAGTACAGGCCAGTACTTTATAAATGTTTGTTATGCACTGTACAGTCCATTTTAAAATTTATAACAGAAAAAGGAAGTCAAAAAATAAAAATATTTCACACATTGTAAGATAAATTTTATAATGTCTATCTTAATTGCTGGAAACATAAAATAATGTACACTGTACAGTTTGTGAATAGTATACATGCAATTTTAAAATAAACAAAATATTAACATAAAACGTAGGCCTAATTTTTTAAAATTTATTTCAACCTATTTTACTATTCATTGATAAATTATTACACAAATGTGAAAAGTAGGCCTAAGATAAAAGAGTCAAAACCTACAGTTTTTAGTTTTTTAAAAAGTCTTTAATAGATGACTGCTTCTCCCTGTTAGCCCTCTTCCGAGATGTAATGTCCCTCCACTTACGCAAGCAGATGATAGTTGGTGTCACTTCCTCCTGCTGGCTAATGTATTGCAGCGCTGCCTCAATCGTCTTGAACCCTTCCGAATGTGGGATGAGATTTTTCCTGTCATCTAAGAATGCCTCTTCCTCTTCTTTTATTTCTTCTCCCTGTGTCACCATTTTCACAAAATCGTTGTCAGTTATTTCATCAACTTCGTCGTTTGCCATCCATTCTATAATGTCCTCTGCACTGACATCGTCGCAGTCTGGTACTTTTTCCAGCAACTTCGGTTTCACACACAGGTTGAAGGTTGAAAATTCCACCTTCATGGTCAAATGGAACTTTCCAAGACCTTACAAGTGATATGTTTGGAATCTTTTCCGATGCTTTGGCCACCCACCTTATGACATCTAGCATGTCAATATTTTTCAGAGTGGTTAAGAAGTCTTTATTATTATCAATCACCGATTTCAACAAACTGAGAAGACTCCAGTGATGCTTTTTCTTTAACATTTCAATGACACCCTGGTCCATCGGCTGACAAACAGCCATTACATTGCTTGGTAAAAATAAAGCTTTGATGTCTCCATTTGTGAGTTCGTCAGTGACCAGATGCGAAGGTGCATTTGTTGTCAAGAATTAGCACAGCCTTTCTCGGCAAATTGTTGTCTTTGTTTTTCTACAGCCGGTATGAATTCATTTTGAAACCACGTTTTAAAGATTTCTGAATTCATCCGTGCTTTCTTTTGATGTGTGTAATATAGGGGTAGTGATTCCTGATTTTCCAGTTTTTTAAAAGCTCTAGGTTTCTTTGATTTTGCTATTAAAGTCAACCTAAGCTTGTGGTTGCCGGTTGCATTACTGCAAGCCAAGATGGTGACTCGTTCCTTCCTTTTCTTGTATCCTGGTGCAGCTGCTTAGTTTTTTGATGCAAGAGTTTTTGTAGGGAGCATCTTATAATTTAAACCAGTCTCATCACAGTTGTACAAATGCTCCCCAAAAATTCCCACCTTTTCAATAATCTTTTTAGGTAGTCTTTGAACAAAGGTACAGCCTCTTTATCAGCAGATAAAGCCCCACCTATGGAAATCTGGTGAATACCGAATCCATCCATACCATCCATCATACCATCCATCCCTGGCAGTAAATTATGAATCCTCTCCTTCTGTTTGTCGCTTAAATTGCAATGCTTTTTCCTGCAATATCGTCTCAGTAACAGCCAAGCCTTTCCCTCTTGTGTTCATGCCATAAAAATAAAGCTTCCTCAATTTCTGTATGCTTACCTTTCAGCATGGTTTTTCTTACTTTCATCCCACTTCCACTAACTTGGGTGGCACACCACTTTTCAATTTCTGCACGACTTTTCTTCCAGTCACCAACTGTACTTTTCCCAACTCCTAACTCCGAAGCAATAGTTTTTGCCGTTACCCCAGAGTCTAGTCTCTTTATAGCACGTAGTTTCTTCTCCATAGTCACTTCAACCTTTTTTCATTAATCACCGATTTCCTGATCTTCAGTAAAAAAAAAAACAATGAAAACACACAAAAACAATTTACGAAGGTAACCAGGAACAGTGGCAAATGTATTCCACGCTTGTTGACACACAATACACAACTGGCGGAACAAAGAGCAGGTAGCAGGGCGTGGGAAAATCTGTGCTTTTCATGTCCCAACTTGTGTTTAGCACATGGCACATAGGAGGATCGTACAAGACGGCCACTTACAATATCTTGCCAAAGTTGCAATTTATGAAGGCGTGAAAAGTCGAGTAGATCGTTAAAAAAAAATTATTCCTCATTTTATTACAGAGAATTAATTTTTTGGAACTAGGCCAGATAGTCGCGAGCCAGATACTCGGGAGTCTACTTTATTTGTGAAAGTACAGATCATATTTCTTCAAATGTTGAGCTAAAGCATTTTTTAAAAATTAAATTGCAGTTGTAAACATTATGTAAATTTCATTCAAATAATAAACCTTTTTTATAATCCGTAAGTTTAACTTTACTAAATTTAGTTCATGACCTGGGAGGCAGCTTTGATTGTTAGTTCTGTTGAAATATTCATTTATTTCCAATAGCATTTATTATTTGTTTGATGGTTAAATTAAAACAATGTGTGCTTATTAAATGTTAATTCTTATGCACATTATATTTAAAGTGATTTAGGCCCCTAGATTTAGTGAATTGGATTATGTAGTTAGCAAATATTTTTTAATTTCATTGGGTTTTTTGTAATTCAGCAAAACATTCACATATTATTGTGGCAAGAATTCTGAAAAATAAACAAATGTATCTATTTGGTTTCCATTAGTTTCTGCATAGTGATTAATTAATGAATCTCATAGGATACCATAACATTAAAGGTTTCGGAAGTTGTAGAGATATAAGGGGGTGATACTGATCACTCATTTATTGGTCAATTAAAAATTTTTGTTCTTATTGGTTCTTTCTTTAGAAACTGTTGAGAAGAGTCATAGTTTCATTTATATAATGACTAAGTAAATAATCAGTTAATTTTAAATTTTATTTAATGTTGTTTGTGTTTATTTTCATTTTCTTTAGCAGATACTAATCAAACTCCTTTTGATTTTGCTGAAGGTGAATCTGAACAGTTGTGGATGTTAATTGCTGAGGTATTCATGAGGTAGCCCTTACTCATAATAGGCAAAGCATAACAAAAAGTTGGTGTAAATTTATATATCAAGTGATTGCATATGTTAATGATTTTATACATAGTGGGTAAATCAGTATTGATTTTATAGCAGTGTTGTAATTTTGTTACTTATGTTACTTGATACTTATAAAACATTCTACTGTAATTGCTTGTTAAATGTGGGAAATGTATGGGAAATCAAAATGCAATTCTAATTTAGCAAATTAAAAATAACTGCACTTATATATTGACTGTTTAGCATTTGAATTGTATTTTAGAATATTAGTTGTTAAAATCTAGGTTTTGATTATATATTTTTGTGTTGGATAGCGTTCATTGAAATAAAGCTTTTGTTACTAAAATGTTCATATATTACAAGACGCCTGAGGGGCGTATCTGAGTTTGTGTGGCATGGAGGTCTTATAAAAATAAAGGAACAAAATTTCATTTTAATGTGTTCACACATCTATTATTAACAGAATCAATCTATCTTTCACCAATATTGCTCTTTTTATTTCTCAGTGAGCACAGTATTCAATATCTATCTCAACCCTAATTAAAGTCCTTCTCAATGTCTCAGTTTGGTCATAGTAAATTAGCTTGCATTCATCATTAACACATGTTTATTCTGTCTGTCACTATAATTTGCAATATCTTACACTCACGCATGCAGTCCAATAGTCCAGCCTGCCAGTCGCACTCTTCACCATACTGATGCACTTAGTTGCAGACTTTCCTCTCATTGGTCACTTTTCTCACTATTCATTACTATTCTCACTCATCATCTATTGCACAAGGTCACGCAATTGCCCAAACTCCAGACACTTGTCAGCTCCTGGCTCGGAGGCCCGACACGCCTTTATAGTGATATAAAGTAGGGAGGAGGGGGGAAGGAGTTTGAGTTTGTTATGCCGGGAAGAGGGAGAAAATACCCGGTGAACTACACCAGATGTAACGGGAGTGTGGGGTGGAAGGGGGGAAAAAGGGTAAGGAAAAAGTGGAAAGGATAGGGATAAATGGGGAAAAGAAAAAGAAATGAGAAAATGGGGGGTAAAACAAGGGCAGAAGGGGTGAAGAGGAAGAGGAATAGGATAATGAGGTAGAAGAAAGAAGAGCTCACTGAAATCTCAACTCAAATGACCGAAGCTCCAATACGAAGTCTCGAATGGTAAATAATTCACCCAATATCACAATCCAAACTTAATGTCGATGAATTGACTTAATGAATACCCTTAATATACCTGTATAGATACTGCGACCAATCTCAGTCCATGAACCATTATTTAATCTTTCCCACTCTGGATAACATGGGGGTAAAACACTCGCACAGACTGCAAAGAGGTATTAGAAGGAATGAAGAAGGGGGGAGGGATATAGGGATTGTGTAATGATTCTGTAGGGTTGTTATATTTAAAAGTCCTACCTATGAATGCATCCACCTGTATTCAGAAAACTTTCTCTCTTATTATAAATTATTTAATCTGTATTGTTTGAGGTGTACTGAATAAAAAAAAAAAACCTTGTGAAGAAAATAAGAAAAGGGCTCGTCATTAACTTCAAAACTCTAAAATTGACTGACTACCTGGTAGGGGTACTGCAACAAATGACACTCACCCGTTTTCAAAACAACAAAATAAACAATTTTTTTAACAACTATCAATCTGTATAAGTTAACAATAACAATAAAAATAAAAATTATTATATCTTGTCAGCTGCCAATGAGTATTATTTTGCAATTTAATAACCAAAAAATAATTAAAACCGGTTACTGAGTACTACAAATTCTCTCAAAAGTATGTATCAATCAATAAAAATAAATCTTTTATGTGCTCGAGACAACATGACTAAGAAAAATATAAAATTATATTGTAAACAAAGAGTAGCATCTTTAATAGCTTGAGCAACATTTATGATTATCCTTTATAAAATAAATAAAGAATAAGAAAACTATTTAAGGTTGAAGGATTATACATGAAACTTGTAAATAATCAATAAAACAAACAAAAGTTGAACTGAAAATAGTCTCTGGCTTGACTTACTTTCCAAATGTAAACAGTAGGTTCCTCGATCAATAATTCTGTACACAACAGACTCCCAAAATAGCTAATTACTTCAAAGAATTGGCAAGAGAAGCAACAAATATACTTAAAAAAAATTATCTTATATTTAAATTAACCTAGATCTTAAAATTAATTAACAACTTCCTAGTACACAAATTATATCTGTAACTTTACCTCGTACCTAGAGAACAAAACAATCTTGCAACTGCCAGGAGTACCAACTGCTAACTTCAAATAAACAAGGGAAAAAAGACACAACCAACAAACAACAACTGGTTACACATCAGCAATCAACTACTTCCCTCTGAAATAGAACATCTATTACACCTTGAGAAGATAAATTACCTCACTGTCGACAATACTTCTGAAACAACAACAGTTTCTGCACCCCTCATCTCGTAGCTGCGTACTCACCAACTGTCTCTTGCCAAACACTGGACTTCTCTCTCACACACACTTCACCTCTCTCTAAACTGTTCTAAACTTTTCTAAACCTAACTTATCCTACAACTGTAATTTATAAGATTTATCGGGGCCATTCTTCCCGAACTTTCAGAAAGGAATGTCCCAACCAATCACTAACCTAAGCAAAAAAATATAAAAATCGACGACTTAACTCATTCTGGAAGTTTGCCAAGCGGTTCCCCCGACCGCAGCTGGGCACGCGCACACACAATCTCTGCTCACTCCGGCATCACTCACTCCACTGCACTCTCTGCTCCCTTCATCCTTACCTTTCTTTTGTCCGCCTCGCCCTTCAGCGAATCAGCGGGTTGCATCCCCCCTCTGGCCACAGCCCACAAAGGAGGCATGTGACTGCTTTCCCCTTTCTCCAGAACCATCACGCCTTGCCAGGCTGGCATCAGCAGGAAGTCTTCCTCCTCGCCCCTGGCACGATCCTACCTCTGGCCAGCCACAGCTGCAAAACATGGTGATGCAGCTCGCCTCGAACCTTCAACATGGCACGCAAAAATGTGCAAGGCACAGCTGGCTTCTGCTGAAGCCTCAATTCCTTGCATACCAAGTTCCTACTGATTGTCATCATCGAAACGACCAGAAAAGAACAAAACTACAACTTCACTGCACCCGAGAAAGTTTGATACTGAGAACAGTAAAATATACAGCTAACACAATAACAAGCAGATTTCTAACTCGGTCAAGAGAGGAAATTCCAGGCGTCCCAAATTGAGAATTGAAGAGAAAAAAATTTAAATCAAACCATACAAAAAAATATTCCCTCTGAACAAAAAAAAATTTAATCCTCTAAAACAATTCCTATCCTGAAAACTAGTAAAATTAACCTCCAAACCTAACCTGCGAGGGGAAAAAAAAAAAAAAAAAAAAACCATCAATTTTTAAGGACGTTACGATAGTATCAACAGCCAAGATCTGGAATATTCCCCACATCCTGGGTCACGCTGAGAGGCTAGGATGGTTAAAACATTCAAATAAATGCAGAAATTCAATCATCCGAAGGTCAGGAGCGCAAGAGCCACAAAAGATTTATCGTGGCAGCACACTTTTCATAACAAGATACATGCATCTTGTATTATTGCTCGCCTGTCATTTAAATATCCCTTGTGATTTGCTGCCTGCTACCATATCATTACTCTGTCCTCCTCTTCCGCTTGCTTGCGTGGGACTCAGCAGCAGGCACATAACAATACTTTTCTGAGGAACAGAAGCAATACTTTTTTTAGGTGTATGTAAACCTCTTTCACCAAATTGTGGCTATATCATTTTAAAATAATTTTAATTCTTTTACTTCTCAATGCAATTGTCATTGTTTCATAAACATCATCTACCTAGACATTTTAACTAGTTAGGGTTCTTTTTAAGGTGAATGTGTCCACAGGAAAAAAAAAACAATACATTTTGTGCTGTTGGTAGAAATGTGTAACATTCCTGATTATGTGCAATTCTTATTATTTTTTTTTTGTTTAACATGCACAGATAATTTTTTTGGCGATGGTGACCATGAAGATTCTCTTTTTGGTCATGATGTTAAAGAAAGCAAGGAAGGTGGCCTGTTTGATGACTTTGACCAGATGGAGAAACCAGAAGGAGTTTTATGGAATACTAGTATATCAAACCAAAGTTAGTACTGTTTTTATAATATATATATATATATGTTTTAAAATGCTTTTATGTAAATTTATTGGTTTTAAAAATTAGTGATTATAATTGATATAATACTGATATGAATTTACATTTTAATGGGTCTAGAAATTTGTGATGTTGGGTTTCTTGTTTAAATATTTGTGTCTGTGCATCAAAGAAAGCATTTAATGTCATCTCTTTATGCAGTAGTATTCTAGTTCATGTACACACTAAGCTAGTGTTAAAAAACTTGCACACAGTGATATTTTATATATATATATATATATATATATATATATATATATATATATATATATATATATATATATATATATATATATATATATATATATATATTGGATAATTTATTATATGTATAAATCATCTTTATACACTTCAAGATACTTTGGTTCAATTGTAGTTATCACTAATTTATTCCACGTTTCCTAAATTTTTCAAGTTTTTATTAGATTGCAAGTTGTTGTGATCCTTGCTCTACTATAATATTGACCATAAACTTCAAACCTTACCTTTGTCATCAGAATGAACAGAGCCAGCCAATTAAACTCCTTACCCTTTGCAACATGTGAAACAAGTGCTGTCAGTAGACAGACTTTTAAAAAGCTGGATGTTTCGAGAAGGTTGTAAAAAAAATTGGGAGTAGTATTTTGGATCTGCGTGCAGTTAAATATTTTTGAATATTTCCTTCATTTATAAACCATTTTTATCTTATAAACTGATTTATTTTAATGAAGATCAGCGACACTAACTCTGAAGTTATGGCTGTGCATGTGTGTGCATAAGATTGCAATTTTTTGTACATAGGCATGCATGCTCTCACATGTGTAAATGTCTTACTTTGTATGTTTGTTATATATTTCTTAACTATTCCAATAGTAACACTTGTGCTATTCAGTTTATGATTTGCACAAATTATATAACAGGGTGTCAGGATTCTGGAAGGTCAGTGAGAAATCAAAGGAAAGGGAAGTTTAAATCTGTCGGGGAAGTGGAAATCTGTCAGGGAAGTTGAAATCCATCAGGGAAAATCAGGGAATGCTTTTAAAATCTGGAAATGTCATGGCAGTCTCCACCGTGATATATTAATTTGAGAGGAAAATGTAATGCTCCAGCATGCTGTCACACGGTGTGTAAAAGCATTTTTTTTTCAGGGTATGCATTAGTACATAAATACAGACATGCCAACTTTTATGGTTGTTCTGTAATTTTTACAGAAAACATGCAGGTCGTATTATTTTACAGGTGCAACTCAAATTTATAGATTTTTTCTATTTCTACATTTTGTAATTTGCAGTGCAGTATTACAGATATTTATTGAAATAAGGGCTATACCATATATATAGTATGTATACCATACTTTTGAAAAAGTACATGTATCATATAATAAAATAAGCATACTGTATCGTAGTTTCTTAAACTAATGTACTGCAATTCTGGCCAGTACACCATTTTTATGGTTACAAAGTACCATATTTCTTGCACTTCCGATGAAAGTGGCTGAGCATTTCTGATCACTTCCAAAGTCCTAGTATTCTTTGACAAAAACAAGGTATTGTGTGGCAGGTGGCTTTGTTTGGCATCACTAGTAGACTTTATTGCAAATAATCTTTGCAAATCTTTTTGCTGCCACACATTAATGCTGAGTTGAGTGTAAATAGATATTTAGTATAGTTAAGAAAACTGAATTTAGGAAATCAGTGAATAATAAAACAGTTCATATTTCCTCCCGAAAGAGCATTTATTCACTTGTTGCTGCAATAAATGTTACTATGAAATTTTTGACAAAAGCTGTAAATTTTTGTGTAAGTATGCAGAATCCAAAACAATCAAAGCAGACCTAACAAGAGCTGAAAATTGTTATAATTAGGCACCTTAATTTGTGTCAATTTTTTGGATTGAGTAGTGTTTGCAATAGTTTGTGTTGGTGTAGCAGACTGAGGTAAAACTCTTTCTAATAAGTTGGCAGTTAAAATATTGTTCTATTTTATAAACTTACATTATTTGGTATTTTACCAAACATACACAAGCAAACACACAAGCAATGTTATATTAATATCTTTACCTGGTCGATAAACTTGAATTTGTCAATCCTTTCTGAAACATTTAATGATGGTGTTACTGTATAATTAATGTAAATGTATTCACCTCGTATTTTAAGTGAAACTTAGTTACTTTTGGTGAGCAATTACACATGCACTGCTCATGAAATGCTGCATCCTATTTATGCACTGTTTTTAATCGTACTAGAAATGTGATAGAAAGCTTCAGAGATTGGCAGGTCTGCAAACACCCTATGAGTAGGCATCTACAAGAATATATTGAAATTTTATTGTTTGCAGTGGCAAATCCTGCTATAGGGCTGCAGACCCCCTGAATTATTTGTAAATTATAGTAAACGATTTTTTATGTTACAGCTGCTCTCAATTTAAAAGAAACTTTATTATGATTGCTTCGGCTTGCTACTCTGCCAATGATTGTAGGCCGATCCCCTTGACTGAGCAACGCTTGTTTATGTAGCCTATACAGTGCTAGGCTGGGCTGCGGCAGAGGCAACCCACCCGGCCTCACTAGTGCATGCACATGCAGGTGGCAGGGACAAGGATTGTGGCTAGTGGGGAAAGGGGGGGTGTCTTGCCCTTTGCACATGTATGGGCTGCAAGGCTGCCAGCCCATACAGGCTGTCATAGGATGAGCAACTGGCATGCACATTTATATTGCTTTGCTGTCGTCAATCTGGTGATTACTTCGGGTGTGAATTGAAGCACTTAGAGGTTTTTATCTATGCTACTTTCTCTATATATAAATTAAATTTAACATGAATATAATAAATGTAACAGGTTTACAAGCTAATAATTTTTCTCAACTATCACTAAAGGGGAAAAATTATATTAAAAACAAATGACTTAATAATTAATCAGCTTTCATTAAGTAGGCAGCAAACGAATAAAATAAAGTAAAATTGTGATGTGTATGATAAGCACAAATGGCTGTGTGATGTGAATTAAAAAGTTTTCTATTTTGTTTTATGAAAAGTATGTTCAAAAGATTTTTAACTTATTTAATTAATTTCCTTATTTATATAGTTGTAAATACTGTATCTGTAGTTTAAAAATCATAAAATAAAATTGCTTGAATATTTTATTGGTACAGCATAAAATAGGGAATCAGAAAAGAAATTACCATGTTGAAATAATTTTTATCAATAAAAATTCTTGAGACACAAAATTTTGAAACATGCTTATTCAAAAAGGATGCTTCAAAAGTAAAGCTGATTTATCCATGCACCATCATTTTTTTAATAATCCTGTATACTGAAGCGATAAAGAAAAATTGGATCTTTTATTTTTGATTTTAATAAGAAATCTATGTAGTGAAGTGGATATTTGAAGTTCACTGAATTGTTAGTGCTTATCAACTATTGATCTAGGTGGGTGGATTAACAATGAAAATTTTTGTTTGTCTGTCCATTTGTCTATGTTTATTACTAAAATGTTACCAAAATAATTACTTGAAACTTGACTTGAAATGTTGGTAAAAGGAATTTTAGGTTCAAGAATTTTATTTCAACATTCATTCCTTCCTTATACAATCTATTTATGTCAATTATTTTTTTACATCCACTTTAAGGAAATATTTAGTAGTATATTGTTTTACTGTATGGCCATTAATGAAACTAGGCAATTTTTATTTCACAATTTTAATTTAATTCAGTTTGTTATATGCGAGTATTTAGTTGACAATATATGTGTTAATGAAAAACTTGATGAAATTTTCAGGATTTTCGTTAAACTTTCATTAGAGTTGTGTTCTCATAAAATTATTTTTTATTTTCTTTTCAGTCTCATGAAATCGAACAACAGATTTTTCTTTCTTGTTTTGTGAGACTAAAAGTCGATTTTGCACAACCCTACAATATTTTGAAGTCTCCTGCAATTCCTGGAACGGTTGCAGATAACGAAATGCAATTTTCACTATATGAAATTACGTACGGGGTAAAATAATTTCCCTCAAAAGTGACTATTCATAACAAATGTATGGACAGAAATAATCAAACCAAATATAATTATTCCCCTGGAAACATACATTTATTTCAATGGCATATGAAAGTATGTGCAAAGATGAATTGAGTGATATAGCATATGCAATGGACAGAAATGCCAAGAAATAATGTGCAAATATGATTAAGTATGCCGATAACATGAGGCAGTGGATGTGTACTCACAGCTCTAACATGCACCCTAAAATCTGTTATGGTAAGTGGTATTTCAGTGTGTGGCTGTATGTACGCAATGAACTTCACGAATGGAGGAAACCTGGACCCTCTACTTATTTACAGTGAGTGTGGCAGAAATGCCAAGCAAGCTGTCCAAATGTATGGTGAAAGGTATCCTAATCGGACGCCAATCTCATGGCAAATGATACAAAAAATTTGCATGCGTCTCTTGTCATTAGGTGATTGAAATTCCACAACACAAGTGTGACGAAAGACTGCTACAGGAGAGACGCATCAACACAATGTGTTGGCACATGTCAATGCAAACCCCCACATGGGTACGCGAAAACTTTCCATGTTTTTAGGAATAAGTAAAACAATTGTGTTACGGTTACTGCGCCATTGGAAATTCCATCCATATCACATGGCTCTTCATCAGGCATTACAGGAAGGTGATTTTCGGCAGCTTGTTCAATCTTGTAGGTTTGTTCTGATGTCTGTAATAAATGAGAGCAATTTTCTGAGGAACATACTATTTACTGATTAAGCGACCTTCACAAATCATGGGCGCGTAAATTTACAAAATATGCACTTCTGGGCGACGGAGAATTCATGTTGGGTCTGGCACGGAGCACCAGCAACAGTGGAAAGTGAACGTATCGTGTGGAATCATTGGAGACGTCATAGGGTCATACTTCATTCAAGGGGAAATGACCGGCTGTATATACACCCATTTCCTAACAGAGACCTTACAGTCACTTCTAAAAGACATACTGCTCGATATACATTGTGATTTGTGGTTTTCAGCATGATTTTTGTCTTGTGCATTTTGCTTTGGTGGCGAGGCAAGTGTTAAATTTAATGTTTCCAAACCGTTGGTTAGTGCGTTGTGGTCTTGTAAGATGGCCAGTTCACTCCGCTGACCTCATACCTCTCGATTTTTTCCTGTGGGGAACACTGAATAACACGGTGTGTAACACAGTTCCTACGATGCCAGAAGACATGCAGAAACGCATTGTGGTAGCTTACAGAGGTGTTACACCAGAAACACTTCAGGTTGCTCATCGCTTGCTATATTTGCATTTACATATGTGTATTTCTGTTGATGGTAAACACATCAAGCACATGCTGTGAAAATACCTAATGTTAAGTGTTTAAACCATAACTGTGCTCTTTTGTACTATGCATGCGAATGCGATTGCATTTCTCTTTAGGTTGGTTTGGTCTATTTTAGTTGTGCATTTGTACATGCTCGTTACTAAGTACAGTTAATGGCTAGGAAACAAATCTCCTGAATTATGTTGGTTCTGAATTAAAAGTTAATGTATTGATATCAGACCTGCACTCACATTGCCCATCTTCCCTCCAATGTGGTGCTCTCCTTTGTCCAGTATCGCATTCCATGCCCCTTACCCCATTATTGTAAGTGTTACGCTTCTATAAGGAATTGGTCCGTCCAGAATGAGTCACAGTATGTGTTGCTTGCTTACAGCTGTGAGTACAGGTCGAAGCCTCATTATACCTGCCCACTTAACTTAATCATATTTGCACATTATTTCTTGGCATTTCTGTATTACTTTCCATTGCATATGCTATATCACTGAATTCTTCTTTGCACATACTTTCAGATGCTATTGAAATAAATGTATGTTTCTAGGGGAAAAATCATGTGTGGTTTAATTATTTCTGTCTATACACATGTTACGAATAGTCACTTTGCTGCAAATTATTTGCCCCTATACGTAATTTATTTAGCGAAAACAGCATTTCTTGATCTGCA
The DNA here is from genome assembly GCA_029891345.1 of Dryococelus australis. Lineage (NCBI taxonomy): Eukaryota > Metazoa > Arthropoda > Insecta > Phasmatodea > Phasmatidae > Dryococelus > Dryococelus australis. The sequence continues at coordinate 245,442,712 of CM057009.1, forward strand.
ACTTTTTCGGAAATTTTGGGGGGTGTGTCCACGTTAGGCAGACCACCTGTATATGCCCTATAATTACTGTTTTTTTTTATTTTTAATATACATTTGCATTACCTATTAAGAACCAGATGAGTGTAAAGATAGTAAACGCATTAGAAGGTATATGAATAAAAAGGAGACTTAATAGTATACAGGGAAAAAACCTGACTTTTGTTTTTCAAATGAAAACATTTTTTCTTTCAATTTGGAACAAGAATAGTCATATATTTTCTGAAAAAACACATTTCATTGTAGGTATTCTGAAATGATTCCAATTGACATTATTGGGACAGTGTGATGCTGCACTTTCTTTGAATGATGATTTATTGTTCTAGTATACATCTAAATTCATTTATTCAATGTAAATTCCCATCTCTGAATAGGGAAAATAGGGAAATTTCTTCTAAGAAAGCACTAAAATATACTCTTTTCATATGAAAGTACTAAATGATCAAATAAATGTTACACAAGACATAATAAAATAATTAATCACTGAAAGAAAACATTCTAAAAACTATTCATGATATTGGTATGGCAACATTTCAGTCATTTTACATAAAAGTCTTTGAAGCAGTTCTTGTCTTTGTTCAGGCACAGTGAAACATTACATTTCCCACACTTCATTCTGCTGTATCTCGTGATACACTATTTGCATCTTGACTTGTCATGTTGGTATTCTGGCCAATGACCGACAGTAACGTAGTGTCCATCAGCAACAGGATGAGGTGCCGTTTCTACCCTCTTCTTTCTTTGCTGGTCGTGACTTTGGTGAGGTTGATGGACACCCTCTTTTTCTTGGTTCATTTGTTCGAAGGCCACCAGCAATATCGCACACAAAATCAAGCAGTGTTCTGTGTTTTTCCTTCTTCTGATCATAGTGTAGTCTATACAAGAGCCATTTATTGACACATGCTATATTGATGAAATGTAATATGAGTCTCAAGTAAATGTGACGACCATTGATGTTGGTGTGATACAGTTGAACCAACATGGCATGCTGATCAACACCTCCCATAAAGGAGTTGTATTTTTTGACTAGCGATGGACGAGGAACATGCACATACTGTTTAGCAGTAACAGACCACCGTCTGACATTTTCAATAGGTTCTTGACTTTTATAACTGGACATAAGATGAACTGCAGTATTGTCAACCCATTTCAAGCATATTATATTCTCATTGGTCTCTACTCTATAATTATAAGAACCACAACCACTCTTATTCAAAGTAGCATCTGTCTGTAAAGAGCAGTCAGCCAATCGGTTCTTCCTCACAGTTCCCACCATATGTGTGCTTAACTCTTTCAGTTCTACAGCCAGGTCATATGAAGTGAACCAGTTATCAGCAAATACCTTATGATTCTGATATTTAGGCAAATCCTCAACTAGTGCCATGAAGACATTTACCACTCATATTGTAAGGATCATCTTCCACTTTTCCCCTCTGCCTACATACATTTCATAATCATAAACTATCCCACTTACTCCAGCCCATGCAAATACTTTTATCCCCCATCTATGTGGTTTGCTCTTTATATATTGTAGCATATATGTCTGGGATATGAGTGGTATCATCAATTCATTAATGGAATAATGTTCATCTGGCTTGATTTGTAGAAAAAAATTTTCTCGCAGATTTAACCAATAGCTTGATTTTGAAAAGTTTTTCATAGCCCTTATGTTCTCTTGGAACCATTTTATCATTATTATTTTCATGCATAAAGGTCCTCGACATGGTTCTTGCAATTGGCTTATAACGTATAGAATCGGCCCAGTACTGTATTTTGACATCTGAACAATGCTAAAATATTGTAGCATTGCAGATATATATATAATTTATATATTCGGGAAGTATTTAAATTGTCTGTATTTCAGTCAAGGATAGTAATTTGAAAGGTCGTGGCAATGATAACTTGTTTGTATTTTATATATTTCCATTTTCCAAATTTATTATTTTTCTTCCCTCATGTCATCAGCAGCAACATACTTCATAGGACGATAGCGCATCTTTTCCTTTTCACTGGGTTAGTAAACTAAACATGTCACTGCTGCATTGCACGACATGGTGAAACAAGGAAAATAACAGAGGTCACCTTTAGCTGACATGATCGACTGCCCGAAAACAATACATCCGAATTCAGGAAAATATCGCACCCAGTGCTACTACGATTGGGCAATTTTTCAATGAGGAACATTTTGATTCGTATATAGGAAAGCACGACCTTTCTCAGATATCACAACAGTTCGTCGCAGCATGATCATTTATCAGCTGTCAGTCGGACAGCCTACAACGAGTGATCACGTGACTTGCACCGACCAACGCCCGCGGCTGTACCCTTCTTTTGTATTTCGGGCATTTCAAATAACTATTAAATTTATTTTCCATTGGTGCGAGGAGTCAATAGGGTGCCGGGAGAGAAAAGTAACGATTCTCTCTCGTCTTCGTAGCTTTTGAAATGAGAAGTTTTGTTTTATGAAGGCTGCCATTCTGTCTTGGTTTTTTTTTGTTCGTCAGAGCTGCGAGTGTCAATTGTTTGTTTTTGCCAAGATGACAATAAATCTCCAGTAAACATTTAACTTCTTCTTTTATTTATTGCCAACCCTGCTATCAACATCAACAAACTTTCATTATTATGTAGTAAATCTCGAACTCATGCTGAGCTAGTTCATTTGTATTTACTGAGGAGTACATCGAGAGAAAAGGACATTAACCTGTTACAATATACATACCAATAAATTGGCACATTTCAATCACAGATGTGTTGATTAACTTCCCTGTTTTTTTTTTCAGTTGAATACAAATTTGTTTGACCTACTAAATTTTCTATTAGACTGCTATCAATAAAATCTTCAAAATTATTCAGTGTTATTACATCATGATCTGGAGTATCACAAAATGTGGAATTATATGTCACTTCTGTTGATTCCATATTTTAATGCCACCAACATTGATTTCTTATGTTATGCATAGATGGCTCACCGTGACATTGTCTTTCGAGTCGCACAATGAGGGGTGTGTCATCTTCATCATCTTCATCCTTCATATGAAATTCCACAGGCACACTGTAGTGGTCTACATTCAAAGTTTCACCTGCTGAAGCTCTTTCGTCCAAAACTCTACCTGAAACAGTTACTGTCAAGGTCTCCTCCACATCATTTTTTAAGTCAGCAATACAATACAATTTCTTCAGACTGTCTCGACATATTCTGAAAGGTAAAAATTTTATAACATTCATAATCATACTGTGGTACATAACATGCCAATTCCTAACCTTGAATGACAAAAAGTAACATAAATAATCAATATATATTTATATTTCCTCATGCATATATATAATTTGTATTATATTATTCATCGATAATATATACTTCAATAGTGATAAATGTCGGCAGGCAAAGTAAAGATATTAAACTCATAATTATATTATGATGCATAACCTACAAATGCTTAAACTTATATCATGGTAAGTAAATAACTAATGATTACATATAATTTATATTATATTATTCATTTATATTACTTGAAGAGTGACAAATTCAGACTGAGAAAATAATTACATCAAATTCAGAATTATATAATTTTATATAACTTATGAATAACTTATTCTAATGTTACAAAAATAACCTAAATAAACAAATATTTGTTATACATTCTCATGCGTATATATAATTTATGTATTTCCTTGATAACACTTGAAGAGTGAAAATGTCTGCAGAATAATAAAATATATCAAACTCATAATAATCCTACAAATGTCTAATCTTGCACCATGAAAAATAACCTAAATAATCATATGTTTACAATATTCAAGCTTATATATAATATATATTATATTTTCATTGATAACACTTTGAGAGTGACACATTTGGGTGGAAGAAATATACAAAAATCATAATTATATTGTGATACATAAAATACAAATGCCTAATCTTGTATTGCAAAAAATTACCTAAATGACTAAATACTGACTATAACAAAATGTATATAATTTTTTTATAGATAACTTGTCATGAGTATAAATGTTAGCACAAGAAACTAAATAATTTGCTAAATATTCATCACTTAATCATTAATAAACTACTTGTTTGAATATAGCATTTTATTTTATATTATATACATTACCTGCTGATTCCACATGGAATCCCAATATTTTGGCAGATATTATTCAACTTGGGTGCTTATACTCTATAATCTAATATGCTCATATTATTCTCCAATTATATAAGTAATAAAACAGATATTGGTAATGTTTTTACACGTAACTCATACCTGTTCTCATATTTTGCAGTTTCAATGACAGTAGGGAGACAAAATGCCTTATGCACATCAACAAACAATAGCAAACTGTGTTGAAAGTGCTTAACATGCTGGCACTGTGGACAGCTGCAATTTATCGGCAAAGAATGTAACTACGATGTACGATTCTGTTTGGAATCATACGCCACGTCTGATTGGCTATGAAAGTTAAGAGAATTTGTAGCATTGCTGCTAGATATATATATATATATATATAATGTTGATATATTCGGGAAATATTTCAATTGTCTATATTTCAGTCAAGGATGTAATATTTGAAAGGTCGTGGCAATGACAACTTGTTTGTATTTCATATATTTTTGTTTTTCCAAATTTGTAATTTTTCGTTACTCGTTTCATCAATAGTAACAGACGTCAACAACAGACATCATCAACAACAGAGGTCATAGGACGATAGTGGATCCTTTCCTTTTCACTAGATTAATAAATTAAAAACATCGCCACCGCAAGGCACAACATGGTGAAATGAGGAAAATAACAGAGGTCACCTTTGGCTGACGTGACCGACTGCTCAAAAACAATATGTTTTCAATGAGGAAACTTTCTACCAATATATAAGGAAGCACGACCTTTCTCAGGAATCACAACATTTCGTCGCAGCACGATCGTTTGTCAGCTGTCAGTCGGAGAGCCTGCAACATGTGATCACGTGACTCGCACAGACTAGCGCCCACGACTTTAACCTTCTTTTTATTTAGGATATTTCAATTAAAATATCTATTAAATGTATTTTCTGTCGGTGCGAGGAGTCAGTAGGGCGCCATGAGAGAAAAGTAATGATTCTCTCTCGTCTTCGTAACTCTTAAAGTGAGAAGTTTTGTTTTATAAAGACTCCCATTCTGTTTTTTTTTTTTGTTTGTCAGCTGCGAGTGTCAATTGTTTTGCCAAGACGACAATACATCTCCAGTAAACATTTAACTTCTTCTTTTATTTATTGGCAATCCTGGTATCAACAAACTTTCATTATTACGTAGTCGAAGTTTCCAACTCACGCTGAGCTAGTCCGTTGGTGTTTACTGAGACGAGAGAACAGGACGTTAACCTGTTACAAGTTAGTGATTCCAATTGTAATCAGTGGGGCTGAAAGGGTTAAATATACATGTGCATTACCTATTAAGGACCAAATGAGTGCAAAGATAGTAAATGCATTAGAAAGTATATCAATAGAAAGGAGACCTTAATATTATACACACAAAAGATTTTGAAATAAACATTTCAAGTAAATAATAGGAGACTATATTATTAATCATTTTTTGACATACTGTGAATTTAGAGTAACCTAGTTTAAATATTTAACCGATCATTTTTTTTAATGTAAAAAAACTTGCTTTGCATGGTAATTAAAAATGGATTTGTCTATTAAATGATTTAATAAATAAAAACAGTGAAATATAGGTTTAGAAAAGTGTAACGTTCTTTTTGGCCACCCCATACCTAACCATAAAATTGATGTTAGAATACGTGAGGAATTATAATTTTTCATTGATGTTATATTGTACATTGGTGAGCAAAATTATTTAAAAATTCACTGTTTTAGAGTATAATGTGTCACTCCTTATACAGGTTGTAACTGACAAAATGTTACAAAATTTGTTGGGAGGAGATGGGGGTTACTTAATGAGACAAAATATAATATAACCTATGCCTTAAAACAGTTATGAGAGGTGTGCTTCTTGAAAACACAAGGTTTAAACAGGGTTTTAACAAATTTATGAAAATACATTAGATTAGACAGCAAATTATAGCATAATGTTTTGTTAAACAAAGGTATTATGAGTGTGTATTAGATTCGTAATATCATTCCTGTATCATTAGTAAGTAAGGAAGTGTCATCCAGTTATTGTTCAAAACTGTGTAACTGTTAGCTTTGATATTTTTTTGACAGATTATTAATAATCATGTTTAAATGAAAACAAACTTTTCCTTGATGCAACTTTCTCTCAGGCCAATGGTTCTTGCTAAAACACACACCCTTTGGAAGTGTGCAGTCAGTTGGTAAGTACATCTACCTGAAGAAGGCATATGCAGTGACTGTGCCAAAATTTTGCAAGAAGAAAAAATTTTGTTGCTACTCAAACCCAAAAGGCTAAGATAGGCAGACAATGGTCACGAAAGCCTGTTGTCTATATTATAAGTTATTTAATTTTATAATAGTTATTATTATTTAAGATTTGTATTGTATTAATCTGTTTGATTATGTCTGAAGTCTTATTCTGAACATATTTCCTTTTATTTATTTGATAACCTTTATTTCTTAAGTTTCTTCCATAATCTTTCTCTTATTAGTTTCATCCTCTCATTAATGTTATTTCTTATTAATAATCTTTGTTAACTTTATCTAAGTAGACTATCTAAGAAAATTTTATTTAAAACTCAAGCAATAAAATCTTTAGTTACATGTATTGCAATTTGTTCAGTAGTAGGTTCTGGATCTACTGCCGATTTAAATAACTGGTTTATATGTAATCTATTACAGTATTAATTAAATCTTTAACATAATTATTTTACCAACTTATCATTCTAACATACTTATTTATATAACTCATCACAATAGATTTTATACATTTATTTTACATAGTTCCCATGCTCCTTGAAAGTACTTAAATAGTACTTGAAATTTATTAAAAAAATCATAGGTCCTTGAAACCTTGAAAAAATTGTTAGGTGCTTTAAAGTACTTAATTTTGATAGTGTTTATGTATGTGAGATTTATTCATGTCAAATTAGAGTGATTTACAACAGTTATATTTATGAAAAAAAAAAAAAAAAAACTTTGTGGTATATACAAATGGTTTTTATTGGAGAATTGTGGCATTATTTCATAACATATAATAATACATGTTTGTTCCATGTACAATTATTGTAGGCACTTGTGGTGATAGACCATTTTTACTTTCACTTATTGACAGCCCTGTATGGGCACTTTTTTGAGCTGCAAACTTGTTGGTTTTGAATGTGTATTGGATTCAGTTTCCCTTGGTTCTCAAATATATTCTGTGAAAATGCTGGGCGGAAAATGTGTTTTTAGTGATGTTAGATATGTTCCTTAAAACCATGAATTACTTTTTTAATGATGTTAGATATTTTTCTTAGTACCATGAATTACTTTTTGCATATTAAATAAATAAATCTTTATGATTACTGAATATAATACATTTATTACTGTCTTTGTGTCTATTGTTGACTCCATTCATATAATGATAAATTAGGATATTTAAATTTTGCCCTATAAAAATATGAATATCATTAATATTAACGTAAAGTTACATTTGTAAAAGATCATAATACATTTCCACTATAGGAATATATGAATATTATAAAACTTTGCCATGTACAAAAGTGTAAAACTTTAAACCTTGAACTTTTGATGGCAATAAAAATGGTTACAATAAAAAATCAAGCATCAATTTATCTATTGGTCAAACCCCCTATTACTTACCCCTCTTTCAGGAATGTATAATTTCATCCTCCATGTGTCTCCTTGTTTTCCCACTTCTCAGCAGAATACCCATTATATCAAGTCGTCGTCCTAATCCCGATGTGTGTAAAACAATCTCGAAGCACAGAGAATGTTTTATATATAGTCCATCACATTTAATGGTTATTTCTTCGTGGCATCCCAGCAATGCAGTTGAACAGCCCACTCTGTGGACCATGGCCAGGTATGTACATCATGTCCTGGGAGTCTCATACACTATGCAACATGTAGCGGTGATGGTAGTACTTTTTTTCTGCTATTTAGGATTTTCAGTGATGTGAGAACTGTCACATCATTCCTTCCCTTGAAGATAATGCAGCTGTGTCCCACTCTTGGAAAAGTCCAAAAGCTACAGTTGGGCTTAGTGCAACTCGGTGGGAAGACAGGAACAAAACAAAATAACAAAGGTTTTTTAAAAATTGAGCAGTTGAATCATCACTAATATATTACACTTTTGTCCAGTTGGGAAAGCTGTCTTTCAAATGTTGAAGCAGAACTTTCTGAAAGGTGTGAACACGTTGGTTCATAGTTGATTCCCATCATATGTCGGTGCCTCATAGCAAACTGAAGAAACTCATTTGATGAGGTGGGTGTGGATGTTTAAATGAAGCATTAAAAATATATGAGAAAATATAAACCTTGCCTCATGATTGTCATATCTCCAATCCTAGTGCTCAAAAAGAGACCCACTCTGATGGCGCTGAGTTTCTCCGCACTTGGCTGCCCACCTTCCTCAGAGACGACAACTTCAAGGAGGAGCTGATCACTCCTGATGCCATTGCATTAAGTGTCTGGACTGTTCTACATGTCGTTCTAAGTGTTACTTTGAAAATCAAATCTTTCTCCCGACCTTTGTACTACTCTTCAATTTCTACTTCATTGTGTACGAGCAGTTTACTCTTTGTAGCTCCATGTAATGTGGTGGATATTTTGTCAAGATGTTCAGAGACTGGTCTCCAGAGCATAGGTTTTTGGGTGGGGGTTGCGACGCTAGCGCTCGCCGCACAAGTCATCTCCGTTGGTTTCTACTCTGCGCAGTGGTATGCTCTATGCTTGGTTTGAATCCCCCCCTCCCTTCTCCTTCTTCCCTGTATTCCCTCCCTTGATTTTCTCTCTGCTCGTGCGTAATCTTTTGTTATGATCATGTCAGTTTATTTCGGTTTTTGCACTGCTCGTGATCGTTTTATTTTTACGTCCATTTGTCAGATTAACGTGTTCCTGAAGATATACTACTACGGATTATATTGCCAATTCAATCGTACAACGGATGTGTAGCCGTAGTGAGGCACTTTGTCATTTGTATCATCACCTGAGCCACCGAGAGATTGGTCTATTAAAACAGCGAGTCATGGACCATGAGTATGCTTGTTGGCTGGGTCCTTTTAAATGTTTTAATGTCTCGTGTAGCATAGATGTGTTGTCTTGGGTATGCAGTAATGTAAGTATTTTTAAAAATTATGGTTTTGGTCACCAGTTTAAATTTGGTTTTGGCTTTAACTAAAACACACTGTTGCTGTGTTTTTACTGTTTTAACGTGTTATGTTTAATCTTGTTTGCTGCCCAAGAATAAAGTCATTTTTTATAATGCTTCATGTCCACGATTCTCACGTTAGGCTTTGTTAACTTTTTTTTGTTCAGTAATATTTTATTCGACAGGAACTTTGACAGGTCGTTAAACTGCCTCCCTTGTAATTTCAATTTTTTGGATAGAATTTTTAATGATTATTATAACTTGTTGGTTTTATTACTGGGCTTATACAGTTGCCCTACTTTTCAATTGCTCTTATAATTATTCTGGTCATATCTTGCTTTAATTGTATTTTGCAATCTATAATTGTTTTAAATAACCTTTAATCAACAGAGCAATTTATCATACTCTTGTCATGCTTTAATTATTGATGTGGTTCTGGGAATAGAGATATTACTGTGAATATTGATTATTTATTGCTAAACTTTATGTCAAAATAATCAAGGGTGCTACTTTGTTTCAATGTATATTTTATTGGCAAAATACATGATTCATAACTGAATTTTTATGTATATTTTTTGTGATTTGGCACAACAGATAGACTGAATTAACTTGTGTAGTGATTAGGTATTTGTTATGTGTGAAGTTGTTTTTGATGTTTTGAGGTTACATACCAGCACAAATAAAACTTATATTGACACATTCTTCAACTAAAGAAAAGGTAATTCCAATTTTCTTTCCTATGACACACTTTAATTTATAACATTTAGAATGAAGTGGGATTATAGAGTGCACATTAAATTAAATTAAATTTAAAAATATCTTTTTTTTTTCCCAAAGGTCTGTGTACTTAATAGGGGTAAAAATAACAGAATGGGACGACTTGTGCCCTATAGCTATTCATCAAGAGTATCTTTCATAAAAAACTCAAAATTTTATTTCTTCCCGCACATAACTTTTTTTGGCATCGAAAATAGAAAATTTTCCTTCCTTTTTTCTCAAGCTGGAGTCTATTTTTTTCTCAGAAGGAAGTCTTAAACCCAGATAATTTTGATGTTGCACACTGTTCTACATGTAGACACTTTGTTGGCACACAAAAGATCAGAACTCTAAGTGCAACTTTGGTGAAGCAGGGTGGGGTATAAAGTGGGGTACAAAAGTAATCTGAATGCTGAAAGAAGATGGCCGCCATCTTGAAAATACAAAATGTATTTGTTAATGTAATTATACAGTGTAATAGTATTTTATGTAAGCTTTTAAATGACACTTAAAACTCCACAATAGGTGGCTTATTAAAGAAGTTGTGGCTAATTGCATAGACTTCCGAAATCTGTGAAATTTACTTACAGTGTGTTTGAAAAATGGCTGCCATCATCCACTTTTTGTAGGTAAGAGTATAAATTAAGTTTTTTTTTTCACCTTCAGCATGGAGGAACAAACTTTAATCAAAATAAAAAATGGTGGAGGTGTCTTCTTTTTTTTTAATTGAATGATTTCATTTGGAATGACTTTAACTGTTTCATTGTGACCTATTGTATTGTATGTAGATCATGTCTAAGGACATGTATTATTTCTCCTCCTGACCAGAGATGTTTTATTTAGTTTCAGGGTATGCAAAACTTGTAAGTTCAGTGCTAAAGTGTTCATTCAGAACCTGTGTTGCACCACACAGCAAATACGTAACTTCCTGTGCCTGTATTGTTTACGTTTCAAACTTTGAAGTGTTTGGTCATGCAACAAATATGTTGCTTTCATTATGGGCTGCATTGTTTACATTTTAAATTTGGAATTGCTTGTCGTGCAACAAATGTGGAAGTGCCTTGTATGTGTTTACGTCTGAACCCTTCTATGTTAATACAAACCTACGCATAATTAACCATGATTCATGCACATGGATTACTCATTAAGCAGTGAGTTATTTATGTCTGAACATACACTTGTTTTCGCCAAGTTGCCAATACAAATACTTCTCATTAAGAACCTAGGTTTGTTTTCACCAGCACTTGCGTGGACAAGGTGGGCACGAGCTGCATTCTGTGTCTGCCATGCTTCAGTCTTGTCTAGAGCTCCACTGGCGTAGGAGGCATATCGCAGTAAGATGCATTCACCTGTTTGCCTTCACTGTTACTTAAGTTTCCTACAGTATATAATATTTCTGGAACCTTTGTTTTCGCCTCTTATTCTATCCCAGCAACATCCCTTGTACAGCTCAGTACAAAGGAGTTTTATGTTTACGTTTATGGATGCTGCCAACTCCACAGGTGTGTGATTGCCCAGTACATGGTGGGCCCCTTCAAACTTTGTAATCATTGTGATCATGCACATTACATAGTTTTCCTGTTTAAACGGGCTTGTAGTTGAGTGGGAGATAGTGTATTCTGTATCTTTATGTCAAGTGTAACATTGTGCAGGCTGTGTAATTTTATGGACTTGGTAAAATTTTATTCAAATGCAACAGGTGGTTCTATTCCAAGTAGTAATTAGCATTACTAGATAGCACTGCATCACAGTGCAAGGGAAACTGTGTCCCCCATGGCCTAAACAGTGGCGTTAGAAGTTTGTGTTTTTAGTACCTGTTACCCTGTTGCTGTATAATATCTACGTAATGTTTCACAGCTCAGAGGTGGGGGTCTCACCTCACCAAATATCCACCCTGAGGTCACAGCTCCCCATCCTAGCCTGGATATGCTAGGTGGTGCCCACAAGCATAACATTTAACATTACATTAATAACCTCCCCATCTCAGCACGTCCTTAGTTGCTTGCTGAACACTTTGCCATTCAGGGACCGCGGTGACTGCAACACAATCACTAATCATTATTACTCTTTAGGAAGGGAAATCATTTTCCCTGGCAGAGAAATAATTTTTCTTACACTAACCAGGCAAAACAATTTATAAGAGGAATTCCCTGGCATCCCCCAATTGCTTTGCGCACCATAGGTACTAATTTTCTGGTAAATATATGATGAGTACTGCAGTCATTGCTTTTATTTAAATGAATGCATATTATGGTTACCAACCTTTATCATGGGTTGATTTCAAAAGTGCTCACTTTACCATGAACAGCTCATAAGATCATACTTGTGTGCAAGTGCAGTAAAGTGTTACCATAATATAGTGGATCATGGGTACTTATGTAGACTCATAACTTTGCCAAAAATGCATACATAGTGCTATAAATAATATACTATATTTTGCATATCTTACTGAGATTATCTGCACCAGGACATATTTCAATTCAAACACAGTAAAACTTTACACAACTTTAAATGTTTAAGATGAAATTGCTCTAAACGATAGAATGTGTACATGGCCAAATTGACAATAGGTGGAGAATTTGATGTGCACTCTTGTGCAGCAAAAAATGAACAGCAACATGAGAAAATGATAACAAAACCCATATTGTAGAATTAAAGTCAGTTGCACACAGGATGCTGGCGTGTGCAATTATTGGTGAGGTAATTTATGTAGCATTTGCTTGTGGTGCTGTCTCATTTCATTTGTGTGAATTATTGTGATTTAAGAATGAAGAGTGAAAGTTCAAGTGATATGGGGACATTCAAATTTGGTTTTCTTGCAATTGCATGCACATTAATTTTTGAATATTTTTTGTTGTAATGGTATGTTTTGTGGCTGTGAAAGATTGTAATGTATATATCACCTGGATGACAATTTAGCATGTCCAACAACAAATTTTGGAGGCAGAAAATGATATAATTGAGACATTTATGGTAACTGGAAGGTTTGAATTACAGTTATTCTGACATTTGCTATTTAAAATTGAATTGATTTTTATGACTGTTGTATAAAAAAACACAGTAGTTTTGAGAGAGATAAGTACATATATTTGAAAGCGCAGTTATTGAAATATTTTTAGGTATGTAAGCAAGGTGTGGCTGTTAGTGCCAAGGGATGGCTGAAAGCTATGACCCTCTGTATGTTACATACTGGCATTAATGTTGTTACTGTGCATTGTATTGGACTTTTAAATATAACATGTGTGCATAGTTATGATTTACACTGGTGCTAAATGTTGTGTATATTATCACCTGTCTATCAATTTACTGATGAGGTTAATTCTATGAAAACAGTGGTTTTCTCAAAATCCTTGTTTATTTTAACTACAAAATCAGTTATTCTATCACTTGACTAGGTTAAATTGACACTTGCTGTCTGTATTAGGTTGTAATAGCGTGTTGAAAAAAGGTTTATATCAAGATATCGTAACCTAACTCTAAACGTAATTCCAAGAGTGGATATTAAACTAATTTATGATGGCAGGGGACTCAGTCAGTGAAGAGATTTGGGTGGCTCTTATTGATGTCTTGAGAGCAGATGAGGGTGACATGAGATGAGAATGGTGCAGTGAAAGAATGTAAGGGCAGGGAAAATAGATCCCAGAGAAAACTCTCTGGCCAATGGTGTTGTCCGACATGATTCCATGTGCAAAAATCTGGGAGTGACCCGGCCGGGGATAGAAACCCGTTCACCTTGGATGGAAAGGTGACTCAGTGTTTTCACAGTTAAACTAACATATAATAATAATTGTTGGTTACTCTACAACAACATGGTTAGTAAGGGGAGCGTCTACCTTTTATGATCAAACAACATCAAAAGTGGCACAAGGGACATTTGATTAATCTTGTAAGGGATGTTTCGGTCACCCCCTCCCACCTGTAAGGTGTGTTGTGATTTGCTGTTAGCTTAAGTGGTACCCTTTTAGTACGCAAAGTGCCCAAGCGATATTTATGGGACTTCAAAATTTTATGGAGGGTGTATGAGCAGTCCTTGGTTTGAGACACGTACAGGGTAGTTGGATATTATTACATGTAATTGCATAATAAGTAAGTACCGAGAGTAATTACATGTACCATGATTAATTACATATATCGAGACTATACACATGTTCACCCTTCAGCTGCCTATCCATAAGTGATGATGTTGGGAGGATAGTGGTATGGGGAGAGTCCTTGGTTCGACACCCGTATATGGTAAATATGTGTAATTAGATGTTAAATGTGTAATAAGCAATTGCATAATGAATATTATTAATAATTGCATAATTATACATAAGTATGCATAATGAATAAATACCAAGAGTAATTACACACACTAAGTAGATGTACCGAGAGTAATTACGAAGACTAATTACATTTACCAAGAGTAATAACCAAGACAATTCCGTCCCCAAGCACTGCTCACTTGCAGTTGAGCTGAGAAGTGATAATGTGTTTTATATATGCTCGCTATGTTGGAATAGGGGTCCAGCCAGCTCCACTTCCAAGTGCATGCCCCAGGCCGTCCACGTCTCCTGCGGTGGACTAAGTATAACTCTTCCCGCTGCCGCACAGGGCGCTAGCGGTCACGGACGGGTTATTGTAGGAATTTTAAAAAAGTTGCAAGAGGGGTAGCTGCCATATTGGTTCGTGATGATATATAAGGTGGAAATATATTTTTTAATCTCCTGGTATAATTTTACAATCAGTCCGCATTGGTCCATGTGATGCAACCTGCATTAGTCAGTGATAATATAAATTACTACCAAACTGAATTGGTCCATGTGATGCAACCTGCAATATTCAGTGTTAATAGTTTTAAAATATAAGAGTGACATTGAGTGAGTGGCGAAACATTAGCTGCATGCTGCAGTACGGGTGAAACAACTGGAACCGAGGCTTTTCAACTTCTCGACTCTGTGGGGGATTTCAACTTTACAGCTTTGCGGAGGTGTTCTACCTGGGGTGTGCTCCCCCTGCCGCAAGTAACAAGGACAACACTACCAGACTTTCATTTATCTTCAAGGAACACTTTCCCTTTTTTCAAGGTACGATGAACCACGGACATTGTTGTCAAAACTGTGATGCTAAACTGTCCTGCATGTGTTACATAATATTAGCGTATAGAAAAAAACAAGACTTTACTTTTATTAGATATAGTGAATGAATCGTCGTTTCTTCCCAAAGACAATCATATATATTGCATCACACAAAATAAAATACATGTACCATTTTCTACCTCAAGAACTGCGGGAAGACCCAGATATTACATTATATCTGTGGTTTGACAACTCCCCCCTAGGAATATCTGCAATAACCAATGATATATTCGTGCACCAGCAACACACAAAAAGGGAATGTATGGCGCATAAAATGGAAGAAGTAGTCCAACTCACACAAGTTTATGATGTACCAGACAATTTATCTATTACTTCAGAAACACCAACAGAATTACTGTAAGTACCTGTAGATAACTATTTTTGTGTGCCCATACTATAAGAGAAAAAAGCTAAATTTTGTATGTAAAGACTGTATGTATTATCCAAAAAAATATTGTTGTGTGCAAACACTAAAAGAGAGATAATTTTCTAATTTAAATACTGTAAGTATTAAAAAAAAAAAATATTGTTATGTGCAAGACTTTGAAAACCCCTACAACGTATCACATTCATTTATTGGTAAAGAATTCTCAATATAATTCAGATGATGATAAATCCACAAAAGTTTTGAAATACAAAGCACCATTTCTATGTTCAAATCTGTCACCAGAGATACAAAGCTTGTATCCCTTACAGGCATAGGACATTCATGACATAAAATGAAAGTATGGACTCTTACCATATGAAGACATATTCCATTATGTAAATGAAGCAATTATTCCAGATACGTTCTAGGTAAATCACAAAATAAACATGTAAAATCATTAACAGATACTCAAATACTCACATTAGAAGATATTATGCATATAGAAACCTTTATTACATTAGTAAAACAGTATTCTTGTAAACTACATATTTGTTCAGAACCAATGTTTTGTTCTCAACATAAAAGCAAAGCTTTGTGTGAGTTCATGTACGATAATCCTTCAGATGTCTGAAGCAAAAATTTCGTAAAAAACAATGTTTATCTATTTTAGTTTGTATACATATGGTAATTGTGTTTTAAATATTCAATCATATTGTAAAAGAACTTGCTGTTCCTATATGCATTAATAATGTAGATCACATTTATATGGTTATATGAGACGGATGCCTACGGGCATATCTGAGTTTGTAAGGGATGGAGGTCTTAATGAAAAATAAATTAACAAAATTTGAGCGCAATATTTACTGTCTATTTCAACTCCAATTAGTGTCCTTCTTAATTGTCTCTGTCTGTTACAGTCAATTCATTCTCATTATTAGCACATGTTTAGTCTATCTGTTTCCATCATTTATAATCTCTTTCACTCACACATTTAGTACAATAGTCCAGTTGTCAGTCACATCCTTCAAAACATTGGCACTCACAGTTGCTGTCTTCCCTTCTTCACTGCTGATCACACAGCTCGCTCTTCTATTATTCAGAATTCATCAACTCCAACTCAGACTTGCGGCCCGGAGGCCTGCTACAATATTTATAGATCTTAGGTGACCATCTGGAAGGTTAAACACATGCCTCCCGCCGCTGCCGCTACTATCATATAACTCTATTTCTGTCTCTTCTCTTACTCGCTCCCACACTGCCGGCGAAGAGGCGAGCGTGCAATACTGCCCTCATCTCAAGTCTGTTCGTCCCGAACAGACACTGCAACATCTGGATCATCATAGAGTGTCAGTCGGTCGATGTGGAAAACCCTTGGCTTTGAGACATCGTTAATCTTTTTTCCAAATTCTGCAGGGGCCTTCCCAACATATCTGTAGCTTTGGGCAGTACCCTTTTCTTCTCTGTGGGTTGTACAGCTACACCAGTTGTCCTTGAAATACCTCGCCCGACATTTTCCTATTGTACCGTATCTTAATCCTGCAAAATCATCAATGTCAACAACTGTTACATAATTGGCTGGCATAATCAGAGACTGTAGCTTCCTCTTCTGTCGATCAGCCAAACAGCAGGTCACTGGGGAGGCGTAGCTTTCTTCCAAACAGCATCCTTGATGTTGTTACCCTTGTCAACTCGTGTACTGCTGAGCGGTAAGCAAGAAGAAACAATTATACTGTTACATGCTGCAGCTGGCACCAACTCAATTGCCCCGCGCCATAATCGGAGAACCACCTTACCCTCCCCTCTTCCTGGAACGATGCGCTCGTGGCTGTCTCCCCCCTTTCTGAGAATCCCGTGCATGCCGACAGTGGCCAGACTTGCTGGCATCACAGACCATCTCTCGCCTGCTACAGTTTCCGATATGTCTAGCGACGACGTAAGAATGTTCTGGTGAGACTGGCTGGTGCCTCAGCCCTCCGCAAAGCATCACGCGAGTTAGGGAAGATTCTAGGTGGTGGTCTAAGACACTATGTATACTGCGGCAACCCAGCGGCTGGCAGTCTTTGATAGAGGCCGCCTGGCGAGTGTGCGCGAGCAAAGAGAAGTGTGGACGACTGGAGATTGCAGGACGACAGCGAGTGAGGTGTTTGTGGCTTGAATGGATGAGAGGGCATGAAACCGATGAGTGAAGCCTACTGTGCGTGAGGGTGCTTAAAGGACTCTAGAACATTGTGACTGGCGGGACATGGACTGAATGGAAGTGTAATATTGATTTTATTGTAAATATTAACTGTCAAATATGAATGCATAAATTATTAAATAGGTTGATACACTGTCTATTGTGACTGATCTTTAATTATTTAATTTCATTTATTTCTTTGTCGTAGTTATAAATTTTTATTAATTAGTATCAATTGTGAACAGTAAGTGATTTCAATTTATTGTGAGAATTTGAGTTCAGAGAATTCTGTTGTAGTTATTGTAAATAAAATAAGGAAATTATTATAAATTTGTTTATTTGATTAAGACCTCTATCCCTTAACGAACTTGGTATAGCCCACATAATTTCTAAAGGGAGAGAAATTGTAACAATACCTTTGAATCCCAGTCCTTTTTTTTGTCTGCCACAATGATTGACATGTACTGCTCAAGAGTGTGGTTAAGTCTCTCAACCATTCCATCTGACTGATGGTGTAACACTATCCATTCGAATGGACTCCCAACATTACATTTCTGGAGGTGACATTGTCCTCTGGTCCTTGGACCCTTCCTTGTGGTGCAGGTGTCGCACAATTGGCACCACTTCTCAAAATCCTCCCGACAATGAAGTCAGTAAAAGTTCAGTCTAATTCTATCTAGTGTCTTACTAACACCAAAGTACCCACTGGCTGCCTCATTATACAGTTATCTTAAGAATTCTGGAACCCGGCATTCTGGAAGGACCAACTGTAACCGTGTTTATTTACCATTATTTCTTTCCCAGTTTCTTTAAAGTACACCATTCTTTAGTATGAGGAAGTTTCACTGTGCCCAGTTTGCTCTGACTGCTGTGCTCAGACTAGATCTCTCTTCCCATTTTGGTCGACAGCCAGCTTCTTTCCACTTCAGTAACGGCTGCTAAGTGTGATCATTCATTTGGTGTTTCCTAATACCCTCATCACTCCAGGTATGATCCATTTCATATAAGTGGTCTCAAATTTGATTGTTCTATGAAAGTAGCACCAATGGCTTCTGTGTGGCTATGTATCGTTGTGCCACAGCTGAACTGTCCTTAAAGGTGACTGTTTGCAAACAAACACCATGTGACTGCCAGTATTTGTAAACAAACAACATATAACTTTCTATTTTTGTAAACAAACTGCATGTGCCTCCTCCCAAATGACTTTTGGAAACTGTGAAGGGCCGTTCAAACAGTTGCAGGTGGGCAACAATCCCATTTTTTTTTTTTTTTTATAAATGTCTAACAGCCCATGTAATAAGTATATAAATTTATTTTTTTTACCTCGTAAAAAATTTGTAACCAGGATGCATGAAAATGAAATTGTATTTTGACTATCAAATGAATAAAAGATATTTTACTGTTTTTGAATACACTCTAAATATATTAACGACAACTAATCTTGTCACATTTACCTGAAGTAAGTTCTTGTAAATACAAAAATTTAGCATGGTTTCCACTAATGCCAAATACCAAGATTTCCCCCCCTCCTCCCCAGGAATGCACAAATTCCAAAATACCCCCCCCCCCCCCCCCCCCCCCAGGAATGTGCACAAATTCCAAAACACCCCCCCCCCCTTCTCCTTTTTAAAGACAGTATACATTCTTACATATAGGCCGTGCCTACTATTGCATTAAAAGTACATAATTATTCAGCTTTGTGGTATGATGTGGCAACAAACTCTGTACAGCCTGATACTTTTATGGTGGTTTCTCAGGATGTTAAAGTATATAGGTAGGCAAAATAATATTTAAGCAAATGTTACTTAATTTCAGTCATTTTAATAACTCTCATTTAGTAACGCAAATGTTAAGTGTTGCAGGTCTACATACAAAATACTTTAATAACTTTTCTCAAATACCTATGTGTTCAGATTGTCATGTTGTAAATAAAAACTTATTTTTGACTAACTGAGTGTTGATATTTACACTGAAGTTCAGTCGCACAACCTCCCTCCTCAAAATTGTGAATACAGCCCTAGGCTTGTTCTTGGGTACCTGATGAAACACTGTATTTTAGTTCAGAGATGTTACAAAGAGCTTTTGAGAAGCAGGCGTGACCTACAGCAAAAATATACCAAACGGACATGTTACTTACACACTAAAGATGCTCCACCTACCCAAGATTGAAGACGACAAAAGGTTAATTTTCCTTAGCGATAAATTTTGGAATGTCACAGTTCCTGCTCATGCATGAGACACTTCTTTATGATGTTGGAGCACCTTCGTTAGGTGCTTAAATTGAAAGAATTTTTTTTGATAAGCATGTTGTAATTTACTTGATATAAAAAAGTTGTCTTTCCAATGTAAATCCTGTTTATCCGAATTATTCTTCCGTTACTCTTATAATATTCTTAACAACGTATGTTAAAAACATATTAGTGATTTTAATTTGCAAAACCAAAATGCTCAAAACGTTTATGAAAGACTCCAATGTTGAAACCTACATGCCATTATGGTTCTTTAAAAGCAGAAAAAATATTTAAATTTATTTGCTAACAAGTATCCCTGCGTAACAAGCTTGACAAATTTTTTTTACATTCTAAAAAAATACAAGTGATACAACTTTCCAGTTTTATGGCCAGTAAGCTTTACATTTTGAAACACTCCAGAACCACAGTGTTAGAGTTTTAATCAATAATAACACAGAGAAATGTTCATAGCAATGAAATGTGGGCCCAATTAGGGTATCATCTTTATTTTATTTCTAGGGAGAAAGTGGTAAGGGGGGGGGGGGGGGGGGGGTTATTTAATTTATCGTATTTCGTGAGACTGGATTATTTTGATATTGTTACGATGCTGGAATCACATAGCCCCAACATGCACGACACGACAGCCAACAGCCAATGAACTACAAGATAAATCGTTATAAGCCCAACCGATTCTGTCGTTCGACCAGCAATTTTGGATTAGAAATGATTTCTGTTCTTCGTTGTGTCGTACGGCACGATGCACAGAATGTACAACATTGCAAAATGAAATTGTATTGCAAGCTTTCCATACAATGGTAAATACGCAGCTTAAAAGAAAAATATATTGAAATTACTGTATTGAACTCTTAAAAATTATAATTTTACCTTTGTATACATTAGCGATACCAATTTGTCACCATTATGTATTACAAATTTCCCTCTTGTTCACCGCCTTTGAGACTAACGTAGCCTATCAGCACCTTCTAAATAGTTAGGTTAAATGCCAAGAGCGTGGTGTCTGTCGTGCCGTAAATTCAAGTAGTCACATGGAAATTTGTCGTGGTTGCATTTTTGGTCATGTTGTGCTGTGTTGGTCGGGGCTATGTGATTCCTGCATGAGTGTGTGGCATTTTGAGTTGCATATTGTTTTGATGGAGCACAGTGGAAAATTTTGCCCATATGGAAATAACATTTAAATTATTTAACTTCTAAAATTATAACTTTAATGAAAATACAAAATGCGATATATGTCTGTGTTCGTATTCGTACAGATGCAAGAACATATACATGCATACACTTTGACCAAAGTTAACCTTACACTCGAATGTACGATGTAGACAAACAAATATTATTCATTCACTACAAAAGTGCGGCATTTTTTTGGGTCACGTGCATTTCAATAATTACATTAATGGTTCACAAATACATTTACAAAACATGCAAACTTACTGTTGTAACCACTTGAACCCGTGTTTTTCTATGGCAATGCTTTCTAGTTTACTTCACTAAAATCACGCTTTGTTCGTCACTAGCATTAAATAATTTATTTGCAAAATCATTCACTAAAATCAACACTGTACATGTTTCCAGATACAAACAAACTTAAAGTTAAATACGTAAATTATATTTGCGTCACTTCATTGTTGAAGGCGGTTAATAAAATGGCGGAATGAGCAGTTTTAATGACGTGCCAATTAATATTACATTTCACTCAAGAAAATGCACTACAACGGTACCTACAACCAACTATGTTTAGAAAAAGCAAATAAAAAATAATTAACTACCGATTAAATATTCCAACAACACCAATGAGATATTCGTATAATAAACATGATGAGAAAAAAGCGGAAGCACAATGGCCTTCACCAGGCTGAAAACATGAACATGGCTAGCCAATGGCTATTGGCTGGAAACGTTTACTGTTCATATATGTCGACTTACTCTGTCATAAATGCTGAACATGTTTTTAAAGTCCCGTTACTAATAGCCAAGAAAAATTTTTATTGCATTATAAACATAATTCAAACCATAAATGATGTGAGTATAATTAAGATTTTAAATTACAACTTTTATCTCCGAGTACTATTTTCCTCCAAAGACATCATCAAAATAGCCAACCTAACAACATGAATCCCGCAGCAGTTAATCAGTTAATGTACTGTAGGAGCAAGAGCATTTACTGTTTACATAGTGTGCATGCAGGTTGATCACATTGTCTCTCAAATTTGAGACAGCTTATATGAAATGGACAATAGGTGTCCTATCACAAGATAGAGAAACTTAAATTCTTGTCCTCTGTACATTCAGTGATTCATCGCTCTTTACTTCCTGGCATTCGCAATTGTGACAAAATGGCTCACATGACCATCTAGAAAGTGAATCTGCATTGCTGTGAAAGGGTTTAGATTTGTGCTGTATTTCAAAGTCATATATTTGATGCTGTATCTACCGGGCTATTTGACCTTCTAGGTTCTTAAAATTTAGTAGATAGCGTAATGAAGCATGGTCGGTACTTAGAATAAATTTCTGCCATAAAGGTAGGGGTGAAAGCTCCAGTGCCTACATCACTAGCATCAGTGTTCAAAATTAAGACACCCTCACTTTTTTGGAAACCCATGACTGGAGGAAATATCAACATTTTCTTTAGTTTACTAAAATCATCTACACTCAGTGGTTTAGTGAAATCTCCTTTTCGCCTCAGTCAGTTCATGTAGTGGCTTGACAATCGTGGCGAACACAGGTACAAATTGACAGTAGTAGGTACATAATCCTAGAAAACTCCATACATCAGTTTTGTCAGTTGGCATCTGCCAATTTGATATTGCTTTAGTCTTCTCTGGGTCTGTTTCAATCTCATGGGCCAACACTACATGTCCCAAGAAAATTATTTTCTTTTTAAACAGGTGGCACTTCTTAGGAACCAATTTCAAGTTGGCTGTGGCCACTTTCGGGAATATAGTCTCTAAGCATGATATGTTCTTCAAATATCCTTCCTGTCACAACTATATCATCTAGGTAAACCTGACAAATATCTAAATGCAAAATTTTTTCCATGAGGGGTTTGAAAGTGGCAGGGGCATTACATAGCCCTAAAAGCATAACTTGAACTGCCAGGTTCCTTTCCCTTGTGGACACAAAAAGCATTCTCCTCTCAGTCCTCTGGGGCCACCTCACACTGCCAGTACCTACTCAGCATGTCCAAAGTAGAAAACCATTGTGAACCTGCTAGGCAGTTTGATGTCTCATTTATCATTAGAAGTGGATAAGTCTTTCTTTGTCACATTCTTGTGGCGGGGGTGGAAAAACGGAAAATAAATAAAGAATGGAGTGGTTGAAACTTAGTATGAAAATGTGAAAAAAGGGGATAAAATAAAGATGATGAATTAGCAGAAAGGAGTAGGGATATAGGAGAATGAGAAAAAGAGATAAAATAACGAATAAATCTAACTCTATTTCTATCATGTCATTTGTTCACTGCAAACCAAAGAGAGAGGCATCGTGGATTAGAGTAGAAACAACACAGTGCAACAACCTAAAATTTGACATCTCATAGGCGTGAGAGATAAAGGGAAACTCACAGCAACTAAACACCTTAACTCACTATCAAGGGTCAAACATCTTAATGTTAAGACACACTCTCTCTCTCAATGCCACAATAAAAAGTAAACCACAGTTCATATTTAGCTGCAAATAAACTCCTATAAAAAACTGTATAAAATAAATAGTCACCATCATACATCTCCGACCTATCTTCACAAAAATATGGGGACATCCACCACAAGGCTCTTGAAAAATGGGCGGCCTTAAAGACCTTTACCTTCGAACTAAAACATTACACTTCAGATAGAGCAAATAGTACTCAGCAATCTATGCAAGAGGTAGTATGCAATATTTTCAGCATTTCACTGATTAGAGTAGGAAAAATTAATTAATGAAAATAAATAATCTCATAAAAAATATATATTTAAATCAAAATTAGTTTCTTTATCCAAACAATAATCAAACTAATAACATTTAAAAATTAATTGGAACTGCAAGCAATTCATTATCTTTTCTTACAAATTCTTAACCTTAAAATGAATTGAATAAATAAACAACTACATTATTAGTATTTGACTTGTATGGGATACAAAATAATTTGTAAAAATCTCTTTCTTTTAAATAATATCAAAATCTGTTAAATTTAGTTTTGGTTGTAATTTTTTTTTTCGCACTTCATTTTACTACCGCCAATTTGAGCTGAAATTTCATAATCTATTATAAAATTCAAACTTCACAAGCTTATATTTGTCTTAACCATTAACATTCATGACAATGGGAGCACAAATTTATCGACAGGAGAAAGACGTGTGTTTAGGCAAATAAAAAAATGTCTCAACACTGTTTCACTCTCATTATCAACAATAAAGGCCCTGACCTACTGACTCCATAGAGATAAACTTCGGTCGGCGACAAAAAAAAGGGATCACATACTAAAAAAAAATCACAATAGGTTCTCACTGCAATTACTTTAAATATCTAAGACACTTCTAAACTGTTAGCTTTCAAACCATACACTCAAATAAACTTAACTTTAACTTGTTGCTGCCTACTGGAGACACTACAAAAAAAACTACAACTACAAAACCAAGAGTACCTATCTTTTGAAAGACCTACATGATGTATAGCTAACTAGGCTCCTCCAGCCTGCCTGCGACATCCCTCGTCGACTAACTTCTACTGTCTTCAGCTACGACTCTCCTGAGTGACTCTCTGTGCCATACAGACTGGCACTCCTCTGCTGATCTTAAACTCTCCTTAGTCTGCCCGCACCGTCTCATACTACTCTTTAAAAGTCACCCCTCCATAGCTGGCTTCCATCAACAAAGCTTTGCGCCTGGCATCATCGCTAGCGTCACCCGTCCTTCAGGCAGTAGGATCCACCCACGCACACATGCGGTGGCTAACAAACATATCAGCAACGGACCACTTTCCTTTTCCCCTGAGCTGCCCACACTTCGTTCGCTGCCCACAGCAAAAATAAATTTAAATCCAGCTCATGTCCTTGCACATAGATTTCAGTTGTATAATACGTGCGGCCTACTGCTGCCTCAGCACGCGGCCTACTGTCCCCTCAGCGGGGCCTACTGCTGCCTCAGCATGGCTACTGCCGCCTCAGTGTGGCCTACTGCCACCTCAGCGTGACTTACTGCCGCCTCAGCGCTGCATATTGCTGTGTCTACGCTGCATACTGGTGCCTCTTCATGGCGTACTGCCACCTATGCGCAGCCTACTGCTGCCTCCACGCAGCCTACTGCACCAGACCACTTCCCTTTTCCTCTGAGCTGCCTGCACTCTGTTCGCTGCCCGCAGCACAGAAATGTTCCTCTTCCCCTTACTTCACCCCCGATCACACAGCTGCCTCTTCCCCTTACTTCACCCCCGATCACACAGCTGTTGAAGCAAAAGTCATCTGCAGTAATAGCTTCGGGAACATCCACAATCAACACAGGACGACAGAAAACAATTTGGGATAATGTTGACGACGACTTTACTGGCACATTGACAAAGGCAAACGTGCACAGCTGCAGCTGGTACCAAAAGTGCTGAGACTGAACTCAGCTCTGAAAGATGACAAACATGTCCAAAAACACAGAATTTTGAACTATCCACAGACAACTAAATGAGTATTCCTGGGAAGACAATGTGAACAACCTAACATCTTATAACCCAAATCCTTTTTAAAATAATTAAAATCAATCCTGCATAAGATCAAATTGTAACACCTGAACCCTTCACAAAAAGTAAAAAGAATAAACAAACTTATAGATAACCTCCAATAAAAAAATAAAGGCCCCTGTATAGAAAAAAAAAGAATTTATAAAGGTATTATAAATTAAAATTCAAACAAACCACGACTACTATGTTAAGGGCAAAAGTCCTTAACACCAAAACAGAAGCAAAATGACTTTCCACAATTATAACAGAAAAACCCAAATTAATAATAAGATTTTTTTAATCATTACCAAAACACCAAAAAAAGAACTCTCATCCGAAAAAATAAAAAGAGGGGCAAACGTAACCCCAAAATGACAACCACCAACAGAACTATGCCTGGGATCGATCTGAACAAAAGAAATAGAAAATAAGCCCAACGAAAACAACACAATTCAAAAATCCTAATACCCAGCACTTTGCAACATTATTAAGCCGGCTTTAATCTACACAAAACCGCAAAGAGCCATCTTTCATCTTAACACGTGCAATGTGTGAGGACCATGGACTAACTAATGGTTCTGTCACATTAACTCCTTCATTTCCTTCAAAATACCCTCAACCACCTCATGCGAAGCTTGTGGCACTTGTCTTGGTGGGGGCTTTATAGGCATGGCATCTCCTGTATCAATGTGGTGGCAGGTCATATTAGTCCTTCCAAGGTCAATTGGTCTACACGAGGAGGCATACCTATTTTTTGCATTAATTCAGAGACAGCCTTATCCAGTCACACGTTAAGATTTTCTTTTGTTCGTGCTAGCAGTTTGTCCAATAATTCTGGTAGAGGACATTTTATTTTTTCTACTCTAGAATTTTGTGTAACGTTTGGAAGTACGTGTGTGACCTGCTTGCAAACACTATCGTGGCCCCATCCTCAAGACGAATTGCACTATCGGACAAATTTGTCATTCTAACTGAAAAACTGTCAGAATTAGCAGAGACCAAAGTTCTTGTTACTACATCTTTACCTGACAGGACTGCAATCCCTTCTGCTGACTTAATTAGACCCAAACATGTGACAAAACTTTCCTTGACATCTGCCTGAAATTATAATTTCACTAGAAGCGGTCAGCACAGTGGGTTGACCACATACTATTGGGCAGCTAACTGGGGCAGACAAATCATGCCGTGTCGACTCCACCAACTCTGTACTGCCTGCCCGTAGAACATCAAGTCAAGTATCGGCACAGCACCCCAGTCAACGTAGTACATCAAACCCCAAAAGCCATTCATCCTATATTTCTACTATATAGAAATTGTGCTCTTGAATAATGTAACCAAGCTTCAAGATCACCATCATCTTGCCTTTAACTGGTGTGGTCTCACCTGTTACTTAGTCAAATAGCATTCTTTCATGTTGTCGTCAGGTGATCGCTGGGGGGAAGGCCTGAGGATGTCTGGTCTTACTATTGTAATGGTGTCCCCAGTATCAACAACCATCTGGTAAGGAACAACATTCAGGCTCCCCTCCACAAGTATTGCATCCCAATCTTGTTTGACAGACTGTATATGTAAGAACATTGGGCCTTTCCTTCAACAGTCGCTGACCTTCGCCCCCTAAGATCGGTGTTTACAATTTTTCCGAATGAGCTGTATTCTCACCTATCTCTTATCCCACTATTGCTTCTGCTACTGCTGTTGTGGGCAGTAAGTAGGATCTCAGGTGCCCCGGCTGTCTACTTGACCAACTCTCCGGCCATTTAGGAGGGGTGCGGCGAAGCTCGGTAGCGCTTACCCTGGAACCAATGTTTCTCATAAACGTCTGCATCTCCTTCAGAGTCTTATTGATGTCGTTATCTTTTTTCAGTGTCATTGCCCATACCGTTCATCGGGTGTAGTTGCCTGACTTGCCGATTCCACCTCCAGTGATCGGGCCAGGACGTCCTGCATGTTGTGGGGTGCAGCCAGATATACTGCTTATCATACCTCTGTGTCAGCTGTGATGATATAGCGTGCCTCTTAGGGCACCCTTCTGGAGATAGGTGGTAGAGCCACACAATGTCTTGCCATAGCTCCTGCAGTCTCTCCGCTGGTCGCTGGGTGTGGCTTAACAGCTGTGCATGGTGGGCATGTCGCAGGTACTGGTCACCAAACCGTAGCTCCAAGGCTGACACCAGGGTGGGGTACTCCAGTTGATGTTGCTCTGGCAGAGATTGTAGAATACTTAATACAGGGCCTCTCAATACTGCGGTGAAGTAGTAACCCCACTGTACGGTTATCCAGCCATTAAGGGTAGCGACTATTTCAAACTGGTGTTTGTTGGTACCCCCGCCATGAAGTCTGGCCATTGTAAGGGGGCGGCCTTAATTGAGACCCCCTTCCCCATTGCTGGCTGCACGACACCAATGCTGCAGATCTTCTTTCTCTACTCCGAGGCTGCCGCATTGGTTTCGTCTTTCACTACTTCCTCGCTTTTCTCGGCTGATGATGAAGTGGTTGTAGAGCTTCGCTGCTGAAGAAATTCCTGCCATTCCTTCTTTATCATACCTATTTTTTGTTTCACTTCATTCTTGACACTGTCCATTCTTTTCTTTACATTGTCCATTCTTCCATTGATACTGTCCATTCTGTCAGTTAAACTGTTCACTATTTCACTATACGCTGTCCATTCTCATATTCACTAACTCACTAATACTTCAATTTTTCTCTCTACATTCTGATGTACACTATGTACAGTTTCAATCACGCTTTCTCTCATACTACTTACTTGGGTATTTACAATATCATGTACACTACCTTTTACACCACCAACTTGGTTATTTACATCTTCTTTCAAGTTATTTACACTTGTGCTCACACTAACCATCTGGCTACCTAGCCCTTCAATTAATGCTCATAGTGCTTCTAGTTCTGCAGACATTTTCCTTGTTAACATTCACTGCATCAGTTTTACAAAACAGTCGTAATTATTTTCACACACAGCTATTACAGTATATTTATTGACTATTATTCCAAATGAGAGGGCTTTCAAAAGTGCTCACTTTACCGTTAATAAGCTATGATAATCTTTCTTCTAGAAAAAAATTTACTCCTCGGCACATGCAATTCCTTAGAATTTACTAAACTTAATCTTTAATAAATATATATCCGGTCTCAGTTTACTCTTCAATAATCCATACTGTTTCATTTGGGTATGAATTATTACCAGAGTGGAAAAGCTACTGCGTTGACAGCTACACATGCCCTTCAGGCAAATATTTTTCAGAATTTTGGCATTCCTTCATCAATAGTTTCTGATAATGGTTTTTTAATTTACGTCCAAACATTTCAAACACATGTGCTTTTCTTTTGGAATCAAACATATTACTCTGTCCGCGTATAATCCTCTTCCCTCGCATGGAAGCGTTTTAATAGGAACCTACGTTCTGCTCTTATTGCATTTCATGCGAAGGATCAGACGAACTAGGATAGGAATTTACATTGGCTCTAAATAGCTTTCAATTATACACGTCATGAAGCTCACAAGTCCACCCCATTTAAATTAATGTTTACCTACTTGCCAAACAATCCGTTGTCTAATTTGTGGGAACTTAGTGATTTGCTTCCAGACAATCGCTGCAATATAAGGGATGTCTGGGCTTCTGCCCTTAAGAATTTAAAAGATGCTCATGAAAGGACATGTGAGCATCTCGTTAACACCTGCTCTAGTCTGTGTAGGTGTTGATCAAAATTACTCCCGGTTACTAATGTCATCCAAATAGACTAGGCACGACCCCATTTCAACCCTGCCAAATTCTTGTCCATATACCTTTGGAAAATGGAAGAGGCAGTCTTTAATCCAAACAGCAGAGTTGAAAACAAAAGGTTCCCTCTGGGATTATGAAAGAGGTTTTTTCCTAATATTTTTCAGCCACCTTTAGTTGGTGATAACCCGAATTCATATCCAAATGGCTGAAAAACTTAGCACCTCTCAGATAGCTTAAAAAGTTATCTATCCTGGCAGAGGGTATTTATTATCTTTTAAAATAGAGTTCACATGACAATAGTCCATAAACATCCTATACTCACTATCTTTTTTCCTCACCAGTACTACTGGAGAGCACCAACTAGTACTAACGGGTTTTACTGTTCCATTCTTAATGTGTTCCTCGACAATATCATGTATAACCTCCCTCTCACCTGGTGACACACTGTAAAGGACTGAAGTGACAGATGGGTTGTTACCTGTATCTAAAGTTACCACTTCTTCATGTGTCCTACCTCTCTGATTAGGCTTCCAACTGAAATAGTGACGGTACTTGAACAACAAATTTTGCAGCTCACAGTTTTGCTCAGGCAGCAAGTTAGGGTTGATATCCTTCTTTTTCTCATCAAAATGATCTTGTTTGATGGAGACAAGAAAAGAGTTACTTAATCGGAGGACCATGGTTTTATCCCGAGACATGAGCTGACATGAGCATTCAACGACTTACCATGCCAACATCTTGTCGGATACTGACGAGAGTGCTGCCTGGTGGTAGATGTTTTCATTTGCACTCGGCAGCAGATTGTAGATCATAAGCATGTCCATGTACAATAAGAATAACAAAAAAGGTTTCACACACACACAATATACTCATAGACTATACACAACATTTTCCGTCCCTCCTAAAATGACTATTTTAAAAATAATTAAACACACTTTAACAGCAACAGGTTAGTTAACAGTTTCCCGAGGGAGTAAACAGAACACCAATTCCCCATTCACTGTCTTGATTCTGGCCACCCTTACCAAGTTGTCCTTACCTGGAAAGATTTCCACCACTCGAGCCATGCACCAACAGAATGGTGGAACATTATTGTTTTGCACAAGGGCAAGATCACCAGGAGCCAGGTTCTTCTGCGGGATAGTCCATTTCCCACGACTCTGCAGTGTGTGGAGATACTCATAATGCCACCTCTTCCAGAAGTGCTGGCTGATGGCTTTGTACTAATCTCCATCACTGGAGGTGGTTCATATTGTCGTGTGTATAGTCTTCCTCTGGGAACGTCAGGAGAGGTCTCCCAATCAAAAAGTGTCGTGGAGTAGGGCCATAATCTCAGCGGGATCGTTAGATAGGGGAGTCAGTGGACATGAATTTAATGCTGCTTCCACACGGGTAGCGACTGTAGTGAGCTATTCGAAGGTCAATATTTGGTTTCCCATTACTTTCCTTAAAACAGTCTCTGCTGATTTCACTGCTGCTTCCCAAACACCACCTTGATGTGGAACTGCAGGTGGGTTGAAATGAAAGTTGATGTGATGAGCCAAGGAATAACATTGAATAGCCTCTCGCAAATCATCTGATCTTAGGAAATTCTGCCACTTTTTTGCAACTGAGAATCAACACCTATAAATTAGTGCCACAGTAAGTGTACATATCTGAGCAGATACCTCTATGAGCTACAAAACGGTTGAGAGCTGCTAAGAAGGCATCACAGTCAAGTCAAGATACAATCTCTAAATGTACTGCTTTGGTGGAGAAACAGATGGAACACACAAATATAGGCTTTCTGAGTACATGCTTTCCTAAATTTGCTGAGACTAATGGTGAAGAAACCTGTGAAATCTACTCCATGCAAGTAAAAGGAGGGCTGGGTGTAACCAGAATTGTGGGAAGATCACCCATGAGCTGAGGAGTAAATTTGGGTTTGCATCAAAAACATTTTATGTGTTTATGGACACACGACCGAACCAGGTTTGTAGCAGACAAAATCCAAAATTTCTGGGCTAACATTGCCTGCAGTAATTGGGGCCCAGCATGTAAAAATGCCAAGTGGTAATGGTTGACCAACAACTTGACCACTTGGTTATCATGGGGGACTATGATAGGGTGTTTGGTGCTATCGGGCAGGGACGAGTTTTCTAGATGCCCGCCCGCCCTGATTAACCCCCTCGAGTCAAGAAAGGGAAACAAGTACTGAATGCGAGGTGAGCATGGTTTCCTTTTGTGTAGCAATTCAATTTACTTCTGAAAGGTGGTTTGTTGGATCACCCAACAAATTCGGTGAGTGGCCTGGGTGATTTCAGCAGGAGTCAGAGGACCTTCACAGCAATGCACTCCTTTAGCTCGGTAGAAGAATCTCATGATCCATGCAACTGTGTGTTGTAGCATCAACCATGAGGAAAAGGTTTCAAACAGCGACAGTAAAGTAGCTGTACCAGTAACAATTAATGCTGCTGAATCAAGTGGCTTCACGTCGGTAAGTCCTGCAGGGGTATCAATGGGAATTTGGGTTCTGGCCAATGAGAAGTAGGAAGTGCCAACCACCTGGGTTCAGACCACCACATGTGCTCGGGGGTCAATTGTTTTGGTAACAAACCTCGCGAGGCACAGTCAGCAGGGTTATCAGTGGAGCGTACATGAAGCCACATGTTTGGAGATGTCCATTCTTGAATCCGAGTGACTCTATTAGCAACATAGGTCTTGAGGATATTGAGAGGGGGGGGGGGGTGACTTTTTAACCAAGCAAGTGTTACACTTGAGTCTGACCATGCATTCATTGATAATTTTTATAGGCCTGCCCAAGAAGCTGCTGACAATGAGACGAAAGCCTTGATAAGAGGTGGGCACTGCATAATTCAAGGCGAGGTAGAGAGACACGTTTCAGAGGAGCAACTTTGGTCTTGGCAATCACTATACTGACCATAATTCGCTCTCTTGCACTGACAGAGCGGAGGTACACCACAGCTGAATACCCCTTTTTGGATGCATCTGAAAAGCCATGCAGTTGCAAGTCTACAGCCTCAGGATAGACAAAGGGATGAGGTATGGAAAGCTGATGCACTGCTGAGAGTGCCAAGGAAAACTGCTTCCATTCCTGACAGAAAGATGGTGGTAGTGGATCATCCCAAGCCAGTCCCTGTAGCCACAACTACTACATAAATACCTTTGCCCACATCACAGTAAGAGAGAGCCATCCCAATGGATCAAATATTCTAGCAATGCATTACGGAACAGCTCGTTTGGTATTCACTTCTGATATATTAAGCACACAGTAAGCAAAAGTGTCATTGGTAACCTGCCACTGAATTCCAAGAATACCACATGATTGAGTAGAATCCTGAAATTTAAGCATTTCACAATCTGCTTTGGTTAGCCCTTCCAACAGTTCAGGCTTGTTAGTTACCCATTTGCGGAGCTCAAACCCACCTTTTTTCAATAACTCAATCAGCTCCTTCTGCAAGAGCAGGGCATCTTTAAGGGAGGTAGCTCCAGTGACAATGTCATTAACAAAAGTTTCATTTCTCAGTACTTTTGAGGCATGGGGGTATAGATTACCTTCAACCTCAGCCAACTGGTGCAGTGTTTGTATTGCCAAAAAAGGGGAGCATTTTACACCAAACGTCAAAGTTTTCAACTGAAAGACCTGTAATTCCTGCGCGGGGTCAGGGCGCCACAGGATCAACTGATATTTTCGGTTATTTGGTTGTACAAGGATCTGGCGATACATCTGCTTCACATCACAACAGAAGACTACTGAGTGGGTCCTAAATTTACAAATAATGTCATTGGTATCAGCCTGAAGCTTGGGACCAGAAAAGAACACAGTCATTCAATGAATGTCCATGGGGCGGTTTAGCAATAGCATCGAAAACTACTCTGAGTTTTGTTGTTGAACTAGTGGACTTTAGTACTTCATGATGAGGAATGTAGTGCACTCCTAGTTCTTGTGTCCGTTGTCCATACCACTGTTCCATGTGCTGCAGACTTTTATATTCTTCCATGACCTCCCCATACATGCAACGAATATCAGTTTGAGTGAGGAGGCGGCGTTCCAGTGATTTTAATAGTCTCTCAGCAACCATCAGCGAGTTCCCTGGAACTACCTCTTGACGAAAGGGAAGACATACCGTATAGCGTCTACAGAGGAGCCGATAATGTGTGTCTACATAATGTGTTTCACATGCCACATCATCAGGGGAGGATTGCTTAACAACAGGGGGCTCTTCCAACTCCAAGAATTTTCTTAGCGTTGCTTCCAATGAAGTCACACACAATAAGGCTGTGGGTGGGCTCATTCGCCCCGTCATCTGAGATGCTGCTTCTGGACATTTTCCCATCAAATCCAGCCAAACTCAGTTTCAAGTGCAACTGGCAAACCTTCTTCCAGACTGAATTTGCCTCCCATGAGAACCTTAGAAAAAACCTCTGCGCCCAAAGTGATATCTACCATTCCAGGGGTGTCGAACACTGGATCAGCAAGTGGAAGAGGGCAAACCTTTTGCCAAATATCCATGTCCACTTGAGTAGGAGGCGGTAAATGGGTGATTTTTGAAGCAACTAGCAATGACTGAGGGACTAAAGATGAGTGAGCGGAAACCGATGCAATCGCAGTAGTTACAATACCATGAACTTTAACGTGGCATTGAGACAAGCCCGATACTTGGACAATACTCTGAGAACAATGCAGACACAATTTTTGAGCCAGACTTTCAGTTACAAAATTTCCTTGTGCTGCACTATCTAATATTGCCCAACAGTTGTGGTACTGACCCTGTGCATCCTGAATCTTAACTAGTGCAGTAGACAACAACACAGTGGTACGAGCACTTTTACGTTATGAAAGACCAACGGAACTGATTCTGAAGACCCTTCATTAGACATCTGATCTACATGTAACAAGGGGTGCTTCTGCTGACACTGACTGCATGTATGCTGTGAAGAACAATTAGCTACCATGTGAACAGACCCGAGACAATTGAAACACAGTCGTTTGCTGCACACCAATTGCAGCCTCTCATTTAGAGATTTTCTCAGAAAGTCTGGACATCGATAAATAGAATGGAACATCTCGTGACAACACACACATTTAGCCGGAGCTGAGAGAGAGTTAGATATTAGAACATCTTTGTTGTGGGTTGACCTGACTGTATTGTTATCTGGCATAGACCTATTTTTTACCCCAACATCATTGGCACTCTCCATTCTAGTCGCTTCTAACTGCAAGAATTTGACTAGCTCATCCACCTCTGGAAAGGAGCTTGAAATTTCTTCAGGACAAGAATTTTCCAATTTTGTGCGTAATGGAAAATCCAACTTTTTCAGTAAAATGGTGACCAGAATAGGGTTGCTTTTGGTGATAGAATGTCCTAGTCCTTCCAAGGCAGTGGCATTTTCTAGAAATGTATTTATAAATTGCAAGACAGACTCATGATGAGCAGTTAACTACAGGTGAATCTATAATTCTACTGCTATATAAGGTGTCAGTTTTCTGTAATTTTGAAATCGAGAAGTTAGAGACTTCCATGCAACTGAATAACTTTCTGAAGTGAGTGGAATATTTTTTGTCACTTGAAATGCATCACCCTTCAGGCAACTCACCAAATATTGAAATTTTTCAATGTCAGCGAGAATTGGATTAGCATATATCATTGCCTGAAAGAGTTGGCAAAAGTTAAGCCATTCGTCCCATTGTCCGGAAAAGGTTGGCAGATTGATTTTAGGCACATGCACATACAATGGTGAGACAATGGTGGCCGTCCGTGCTTGCTCGACTTCAGTGGCAAGAAAGGAATTCAAACTAGCTCTTGTATCTAAAACAAGGGTAGACAGAGAAGAATGATGATGAAAAAAGATATGTTCACTGAAGTCTTGGGGTAGGCCTACTGGATCTGCCTGTATGAATGAGTCGCTTGACGAATTTATTGTTCCCTGAATCTTATTTACTTTATTCAAATAAGCCCTCGCCTCGTAATTCGCTGCAACGGCTTCATCATTTAGAAGCTTGTGAGCATGTTCTTTTATTTGTTTTAACCTGTTCTCTTGAATTTTCAGTTTACATACAAATGCCTTAAAACTCAGGTTAGACTATGTAGGCTACAATGCAACAAAACAATTACTAAGTTTGAATGATCTGTTGTGCTGACCAGGCAACTGAAAGTAACACCCTGAGAGAACAAAAGACAACGAAAAAGCCCAAAATGAAATAAGTAAAGACATAGGCTTATAAGATGACTATCCTATTGTATGGGATAATGGCCACACAATAACAGCGCCAAAATTGTGACTCATAACCTTAATATAAAAAAACTCCCAAACAAAATTCTGCGACTTCCACCAAAACACAAAAAAAACGAGAAATAAGAAACATCCAGTCATGACAAGCTGTACTCCACTAAACGAGATGAGAAATACACAGGTGGCGCCTATCGTGGCATCGGCATTCAGAGTTGGTGAACGCGATCATATATACACAAGCACTGTTTCAGTTACACTAAATCTTCTGCCTTGTAGACATTCATCTGGCCCGGAGGACCAAAAATGTTTGATAGAGACAAGAAAAGAGTTACTTAATCAGAGGACCAGGGTTTTATCCCGAGACACAAGCATTCAACCGACTTATCATGCTGCCATCTTGTTGGATACTGACGAGAGTGCTGCCTGGTGGTAGACATTTTAATTTGCACTTGGCAGCAGAGTGTAGATCATAAGCATGTCCCCGCACAATAAAAATAGCAAAAAAGATTTCTCACACACACACAATACTCATAGAATGTACACAATACATATATTCTTTCCTCTTTTGTGACTGGAACAGCATTTACCTTTGATTTAGTTGCGTGATAAAATTTCCACAAAATTCCTACGTTCGTACCTTTAGGTAAAGTGACTTCACTATTAGAGGTATTGGTTACCTATAATTTTGCCTGTTTCCTTTTGCACAAAATACTGTGGGGTACCAATTAGGTACTGACTGCTTTTCATACACACTGTCAAAAGGTTCTAGTAAAACTTCTGCAGGAAGATTAGGGGCTTTGAAATCAAACTCTATTAACTGATGCATGTGAGGTTCCAACCTCACATGATCCTTAACAATGCACCCTAAACCCAAAATTAGATTCACTTTTTTTTTTCTGTCTTAAATGTTAAAGGTAAAGTTTCCTCTAACTCCTTGCATTTATGAGGGACTTCCCGAACCTCTCCATTGTTCTGTGCTTCTTTTATTGGTGGAGATGTTACTGGTCTACCTTGGTTAGGATAATTTAACCTCAATAAATGACGACCATTTACATTACATGTTAACTGAGCCTGATATCTTTGTAAAAAGTCCCACCCCAAGATAACCCAATTTATAGGGGCTGTCACAATTCTTACTGGGTGAGTATACTTAACCTTTTTAAGCCTAAACCTTAAATTTAACATATGAGTGATAGCCTGCTTTTGTCCTGAAACACCAGAAAACACTCTAGGTTCAGTATCTCTCCAAAACTGTCTGGGAATTAATGTATCATCTACCAGAGAGACAGCTGCTCCACTATCAACAAAAATCAGGGTCGGCTGCCCAAACAACTGGGTATATAAACATAATATTCCTGCTTCAATAGAAAGGGATGACTCAAGTTGCCGAGATGAACCAGTCCCCCTAACCTGATTCATCCTCCTTAGTTTTCCTTCTTACTACTGGTAGTAGCCCTTGGCCAAGGATTTTGTTTGCAAAATTTTCGTACGTGACCTACTCTTCTGCATCTGAAACAAATAGGCCTTCTATCAGGGGCTTGCCTAGGTCTAGCAATGCCAGTTCCTGTCTGATTGCTGCTTTCCCTTTTTGCCTGATCGGAAGAAGTTCTCTGGTCTTTAGTTGGACCCCTACATGGGTTACTATTGTCATCTTTGTTTCGTCGCAACCACTTCATTTGGCCCGCCATCTCACGCATTTGTTGACTAAGTAACTCCATGGCTTTCTGCAGTTGGGCAACCTCGCTACCACCTACTGTTCCTATGGATCTCGTGACCTGTACCACCTTTCGACTGTCCTCATGACTAGCCCAGGCCACTCAGGTGCTAGTGCTCGCCTATTCCTAGCATAGTAACTACCTGCCTCAATATTTCTTAAACTCTGTATCAGATCTGACGCCGAATTATTTTTTGGAATCATAACCTTTTCTTCTATGATAGGCTTCAGTCCTCATAAAATATTTCTTATTTTGTTCTCCGACATCTTACTATCCAACTTATAACAAGTACTAATCATGGTGTACATGAACTCCTTGATGGACTCATTGACTCCCTGGACTTGAATTCAAAAGAGCATTTTGAGGTTCTGGCCTCTCCTACTCTCATGAATGCTGCTTTCAAAGCATTTGCTAAAGTCCCATAGGTTGTTATGTCTTCAGCCTGGTCATGAAAACTGTCGTACCAATGAGCTGCTGCTCCCTTTAGCAAACAGGATAGGTAAGTTAAACATTTTTTGTCCCAATTGTTCACTACTGCGGCTCGTTTAAAATTCTTTAAATGCTCAGATACATCCTCTGTAGTTTTACCAAAATATTAACCAGGATCTATAAAAAAAAAAGGCTACTTTCCATTCCAGTAATAGTATTATTACCACCTGAGTTTAACTTCCCAGTTCTCTCAGCTAAACGAACTTTGAATACCAAATTCAGAATCTGAACTACTCTCAAGGGATTCACTATCTGCTTCAATTCTTATTGTAGAGCGCTTCTCAATTCTCTTTCTACTATAGCTTCGCAATTTCCGTTCGGGAAACATATCATAAAATGCCTACCATATTTCAATTTACTATGCCGACAGCAGTATTAAACACTAAGTATTCCTCGCCAATGAGAGAGAGAGAGAGAGAGAGAGCCACTAAGTAAAACTGAACAACTATTGTAGACAACACGTGTTAAAAATATCTCTAATAATTCTAATTATCCAGAATAATTAACGCAAACAAAAACAAAAAAATATATACTCATCACTATGTCCCAAAGTACCAAATTATCACAGTTAACACCCAAATCAACAACACCTGTAATTAATTAATTATTTTGTTATTACTTATTCTAGTTACTTACTTATTAGAGACAACAAACAACACCACCAAGTTATGCCCTGAACAGCACCAAAAACCACTATACCCACGCACTGATATTGTTGGTCAATGTAAATCAAACATGACCCACCCTCACACCAAACAATACCAGGCGTCATACACCAATTGTTAAGGGATGAAATAAATATGTGTGGGGAGGGGGGATTCTTAAAAAAAAATAGTTTAAATAAAATTTTAATATGCCTTTATACCTGGTGCCGAAACCAGTTGTTAAGGGGTAGAGAAATTAATTAGAAATAAATAAAGGGAATATATAAAATAAAGAGAAAAATATCACAATAATCATTAAAATTTAACGAACATATTAAATTCTCACAAGCAAAAAAAAAGAGGTGGCCTCCACCACAGGACAATTCTAGAGGGCCGTCCTGAAGCCCTTCATTCTAATTCTCATATACTGTACTTCCACAATAGTAAAATCTATTATACTTTTCTCAAAATGAATAAACAGAACATTAGTTAAATGAAAAAAAATATATCCAAACCTGGGAGGGAAACAAACAAAAATACAGGGGGGGGGGGGGGTAACACTCACTTATAGGCTGTTCACAGTAAAGTGAGCACTTTTTAAGGCCCTTCAAAAAATTTCCTTTCATACACTCTGTATCTTCCTGCTGTTTTTTATTATAAACATTGCAATATGACCAATAAATACATTGTATACGTGTCACCAACCTAAAAATTTAATGCCTGAGGCTGCAATAAGATACATTTATTGGTGGATAAAGCCTGTTGGGTGGGCCTTAAAAAGTGCCAACTTTACCATGAACAGCCTATAATACTGCGGAAGGTAGAAGGGTGAATCGCTTTGCAGTTCTGGCGCTGCAGAAAAATATTCTGATGTGTTACAAATCATAATCACTTAATCATCTACCAATTACCATGACCCTTATACTATTTCTCATGTGTGTGAGAAGGCTCGAGAGTGTGTCAAATTTTTCCCAAAAAAATATATAGTTAAAAAATAATAATTAGGATGTATAAAAAAATAATATGAGACACTGTTTTCAAAAGAAGACTGAGTATTTATTCAGTGAGTAGAATTTATAATATAAACATCTATATGAAATTATTTCATCAACAGACTAAAGCTTAAAGAAAAAATTTACTTTAGTAAATAACAATTTATAAACTCTGGAAGAGGTAAACAACAACAAGAATAAAATATTAATACCTATAAGTAGACTCTCGATTATTTGCGAGCGGATTATCCGCTTTGTGACTTAACCATGGCATATTCAGAAAGATAAAAATAAATTTTGGAAATTAACTCAAAACACTACAAGAACGAAGTTGTTTAATAAAACACCCATCTTAACTAATGAAATTCATAACATGTACTCTCTGAAAATAACTGGAATGAAATATGTTTGTTTATCGATGCAAATGCATATCAAAATGTGTTCCCGATGGCACAATGAGCTTAGTTATGTCGCAAGACAGTGAGCTGACAACACCGCACAACTCGCTAACCTAGCTGCCACCTGCCAGGTATAGTCGGAACCCAGCGCAGCCACCACATTCCTCCCGCGTATCACATTCCCACGGTTAGTGTCAGTTTTATCTCACTAGTCAGTAGTTACGTTCGGTTTTGTTTTTGCTCATTTTCAGCTGAAAAAGTCTGCAAAACGTAAACGTGTGGTTTTAAATTTACAGCAGAAGCTGGAAATTATTAATAAACTTGAAGGAAGAACTTTAATAAAACAGCTTTTATTTATGTATGGAGTGGGAGGAACAATAATTTGGGATATACGAAACAATAAATCCAAACTTATTGGGTTTGTGAGCAGTGCGGACTCGACAAGTGGATTGACAAATAGGAAAACGATGAAACTATCGACGTTTGCGGAACTAGATAAGGCTATGCAGGAGTGGTTTAACCAGAAACGTGCAGCGGCAACGCCAGTGTCTGGTTTAGTGTGTGTGTGAAACAAGCCCAATATTTTCTGAAGAACTATGAATGGAAGGCGGAACTTGTTTCCTACATTAAACACTGTTTTCCATACACTGAAACTGCCGGATGTATGCCACACGCACTGGACAGTGTGGGAGGTGTGTGTGTGACAGGGGCAACATGCAGTTCGCTCTGCATGTCCTTGTTTCCCCTCTCCAGGGGGGGAGGGGCCTGTTGCCTAGCAACCGAGTGACGTCAGCCTGCCTTCCCTCTTACGCAACTTCAGATTCCCGTATCACTCGGCGATAAACACCATACGCATCCTGCTGCATTGTTTGTATTAACTGTAGCTGCGCATTTCTTGTAATATTCGTGAGATAACTACCGTGATTACCCGCATATTTTACACACTTTATATTCCGGTTTTGTAAGTTAAAAATCGAAAGAATTCGAAAGATAAAACTTTTTTCACATTTACTTCTATCAGCTGACTTACTGCTGGGATCTTCTCAACTTATTCAGGACTTAAAAATCAACATCAATTAAAACGTCTTAAACCTACTTCTAGCAGTTCCTAATCTTATTGTCTTACCTTAGTATTAACATCTTACATGGCTCAGAGGTCTAGTTTCTCTCTCTGCATTTCACCCCAGACCCCTATCACTACCCCAAAAAAAAAGGGTATTTATAAGATTGATTGGGGCCGTTCTTCCTGGCCTCAGGAAAAAATGTACCGATCAATCAAAACAAACCAAAAATAAATTCAAAATACTTACCGTATCTTGTAGAAGATTTGAAGCGCCCTCCTCCCAACCATGACTCAGACACGTCCTCCTCGCTCGCCGATTCAACAACAACTGCTACTCCATACCTGATCTTGTCTGACATCACTCGTCACGCCACACCTATCTCAGTCAATCAACGCGTGCAACACTCCCCCAGCGACAACTGGTAAGCAAAAAAATTCCTCACCACCTCATTCCCTTTTCCCCTTATTGGCCTTCACTGTGTCTGCTTTTTTCAGCACTATGGTTTCCTGGCAGCACCACCGATCTCGCGGCTGCCGCAACATAACAAAAATCGATCTGCGACCATCCCGGAACTTAAGAAACAAAACATTCTGCATGAAATTCTGCAAAAAAAATGTTTAAAAACTCCTGAAATTGTTGTGGCGAGAGAAAAACTGCATTTCACTTCGGTAAACCATTATTTCACAAAAAAAATATGAAATCCTGAAGCTAACCTCAGCTCGGAAGTTGGGAAATAAAAAAAGTGGTAAAGAAAACACGGAATGCAGCATCTCTAGAACCTTCTATTGCAAACACAAATTAAAATGGAATATTTTCGGGAAGAGACGAACAGTAAATCCTTTAATCCTCCAAAATAATGGAATAATAAAATTTTTCCCATCCTAACAAATAAATAATAACTCTTAATAACAAAAAAAAATCCAAAAGATAAGGGCATCTGAACAAAAAGTTGTAAAAAAAATTTTATATTTAAATTTTAGCTTGTCACAATATAGCAAGGTTCATAATTGTTTAATTATATAAAATGCTACCATATATAATTTTCTATTTTATCTACGATGTTAGGTAAAATTACAATTCAGCATTGCAACTGACCTTGAAAGTCAGAGAATTGAAAATTGTCCACGGAATGTCATGCAAATGCTTTTATGGTCAGAGAAATTCAGGGAAGTTAAAGTATAATCCATGCAAATTATTTTCTCAAACATTCTGAAACTGGACATGTAATTAATTATTGACAGAATTTAATGAAAAACAATAATTGTGGTATGGTCACTTTAATTATTGGCCACTTTTTGCAAGTAGTTACGTGAAATATACACAATAATATTTTACTAGAGGCATGCCTTTAGGTAGAATAGGTATTGTAAATTTTGCTGTTACACACTATCATTGAAAAGTACAATATTACTGTGTTCCTTGTTTTTATCAAAGTAGCTAATGCAAAAGTTTAAAGTTGCAGCATATGTTAACTTCAGATTCTTGAATTCATGGTTATTGAATAACACATGAGGTATATTAAGCACAACAGAAAAATTTTCTTGAAAGAGAAATCTTGTTGACTTTTCATGCATGCATTTTATGGTTTGTATTGCATCATAATTTTGTTTTTTAAATTTTTTATAAATTTTTTAAATTTTTGATATGAAGAAAATGTTTGTGTTTTGCATTGTCTACTTTAGTATTCCACTTTTGTAAATTGGTTTTTGTTTATTAACAGTTATTTCCATTTTATGTATTATGTCATTTCTCTTACCCTGATTTCTTTACATTGATTTATTAACAGTGCAATGCGTGTATTAATTAAAATACCCATTACAACTATGTTCATAGATTATTTTATTATATATATATATATATATATATATATATATATATATATATATATATATATATATAAACCTAGGAATGCCAAGGATTTGAGTTTTCATATTAATACTGTCTAGGCTAGAATTATCTAATCTGTATTCCTTTAATAGAGGGGACGAGGAGGAGGCCATTTACAAAATTTGTATTTATCTTATAATTGACATGATAATTGTTTGATTTCTTATATGAAAATGTTACTATTAGTTTGTGAAAAGTCAAGGATGTTTTGTATTATATTCTAGGAGAGTCAGGGAAGTAAAACCAAGAATATCAGTGACAACCCTGCAATTATTATTTATTAAAAGAAATCAGTAATTCCTTTACCATCTCCTAATACAGCCAAACAGATAAACTACTAAGTTGTGCCTATCACCCCCAAACACTGTGATACAAAGAATTATGTCCCACCCCCCCCCCCCCCCACTCCAACCTCCTCCTTCACAACTCCACTCTTCCCAAGCACAAGAGAAAATTTGTGACATCTCTTATACAGAAGTGCATGGAAAATCATACATGCTTTAAACCAGTGACAAAACATTAAATTGTAGTGAGAAAGCTTGGAGCAAATTTTGAATTAGATGATGAAAAGAAATTCCTAGTAATCAAATAATAAATTTAAAAAATTAGACCATAACTGTATTGTTTAGAAGAAATCATGATTTTATTTTGTGATTTTGAAATTTTATTTCAAATAAGATTCTTTTAAATTATTAAAGCACATGCTTAATGAAGATCAGAGAAAAAGTGATATCATTTTGTACTCAAATTGTAATAGCTATATCTATTAATAAACCTAGTTCCACTATTTTAAGTCTTATCCATTTCCTTTTACGAAACCATTATTATGCAACTTAAGGCTTCCAGATCGTACCATCAGTGTACTTATATATATTTTTATGTTTGTTAACACATATTTTTATAATTCTCTGGCTACTGATTATACCTTGCTTTTCCATTTAGCATTAACATTTGTACTTAAAGTTTTAGTGTCTTTAGGCATGAACAACATACTAGATTTACCT
Source organism: Dryococelus australis (assembly GCA_029891345.1). NCBI lineage: Eukaryota > Metazoa > Arthropoda > Insecta > Phasmatodea > Phasmatidae > Dryococelus > Dryococelus australis. The sequence continues at coordinate 245,486,518 of CM057009.1, forward strand.
CACTAAGGAATGCTTTTGCATAACACTTGCTCTTCCACCTTTTCTGACATGCATTAGCATATATTCAAAATTCACTGAAAATCCTAAAGTTATACTACAACTATGAAGGTTTCTCAGACTCTTCAGGTAACAGAAAATGTATTTTTTTCTTGAAACAAAAACTGTTTATTTGTTGGGTGTATATGACATGAGGATAGTGAGAATTGTGGCTTGCTACAAAAAAATATGTTGCACAGCAAGTTGAAAATTATCCATTTGTGAGAAAGTACTTTTGAAACTGATGGCAACAATTATCAAAAAATTATTATAATTGAAAGTATATATTACTTCCATTAACAAAACTAATACAACTTTTCATGCACATCTTCAGTCCATGCTTCATCTAGACGGACATGGGACTATAAAGGCAAAATGTAATATAGAAGCTGAAACAAATTTTTTTCTCTACTTGTATATTGTAAAGAATTTTTGTGTAGAAAGTTCATATTGGTATCTATTTTAGAACTTACCAATTAGTAATGATAGGAATAATTAATTTTGCAATTTGTTTCACATTGTTTCATAATGCTGAAATGTGAGATGATTTAGAAATAGCAACGTATTTCTTTATTCTTTTTGAAAGAGTTTATTATATGTTTTGGATATGGATAATAAAAATGCATTTTAACAAATAAAATTTGTATATTATGGAAATATTTTTAATAAGTTTACAAAACAAATGCTGAAATACTGTTCTAATACACTTTGTTGGGGGTTTTTATTGTAAGATAAGTACAGAGACAAATGCTCAAAAGGCACTTAAATTTTCACAGATTCAGCTTTCTTACAGCTGAATGTATTTTTTGTGCAACCATTTAGGCTATTGAAAGAAATAATGTTAAGTTTACTAGGTGCAGGTATTTTATCTTTGTGAACTGGCGTTATTCCATTTGGTGTAACACTATAGTCATAGTTAGTTGGTAATTTATTTCCCATCTATTTCTAAACTTGGTCTTTATATCTATATGTTTTTATTTATTTATTTGTTTATTTATTTGAGAGCAGCTTCTGAGGAAAATAAGGAATATTTACTTTAATTTCACATAGTGATTTTGTGAATGAGTAATACCTCAGCTTTTGAGGAGAATCATCCTGGCTGCCATCATATATAATGAAAACCAAAGCAGCCTCTGGCAAAACTCCTGAGGAGGGAAAATAATTTGTATTTCCTCTATAATGGCAGTGAAAATATATTTCTTCTATAGTTGAGGTATCGCTCTTCTGTGAAATTACTAAGCAAATAATCTTTAAATATTACTTCCTTTATCTAATTATAACTTACTCTTCAATATCACTGCTTTTGAACGTATCACGAAGTACAGAAATGTATGGGAAATCCATGATCAATGACATACTGAAACTGGAAAGTCATGGGAAGTGGGCTAGCTCCTAATTAGTGCATGTAAAATAATTGCACCCCTATAATTTTGCAGAATTTCATGTAAATACCCTAAAGGATGTATAAAGAGAAAATTTAGCTGTATAGGAAATCTGTTTAGTGATCAGAAAACATAGTTATGAATTTTCTTTGATTATGACTCTGATCTAGATTTAGAGGTATGTAATGATACTCTTAATTTGCATTTAGAAGAATTTTGCACTTTATACTTAACTAACAATAAATATTTTAACCCCCCCCCCTTTTTTTTTTTCCCAATATATATTTAAAGTATTTAAGCAGTATATTGTCATTTGTTTTTTTGTGAATTGTCATAAGATTTTTAATAATTATGTAATTTATTTGTTATTGCCTACTAATTGTTCTTTTATCCTATGTATACAACCCTTGCATGTAGGGAATTTTATGAAGATTAATATTTGTAAAAATATTTTCCCCAACATTACTGTCGAGCAAGATAATTTTAAAAATCAATTTTGGACACCTTATTTTTAATATAGCAGCCAAACACAGGGTCGCATCAGATGCAAAATTAAAGTTTCAGAAAAGACTTTTTACTATGGAATAACATTTTTTTCCTTCTTTCTTTGATACTTTTTCGCATATTAGGCCAATTGAATAACCTTACTTCTTAGTGTATATAAAATCAGTGAGCTATAAAAATGACAATGAAATTGGAGAAAGTAAAGCATTGAGGAGACTTATATGTGTGCAAAATAGGATGAGATATAATATGTTTGCCTCATCCTACACACAGCTATTTTGTCCAAATTCCTAATTTTTTTCACAACCACCATTGCTTTCATATCCCTCCTATCCTATTCACTCATTTCTCTGTTCCCAACATAAAACAAACTCCCTTCCCCCACCCTAATATTTGTATGATGCAAGTTGTCATAGACGTTTATTGTGGACACCTCTGTCCATTATGTGCAGCCAGGTCATGATGGTAAGCTACATGACTGACTCAGCAAATATGTTACATTTTATTGGTGGCGAACACTCATAAAAGAATAATTTAAAATTTTCTATATTCTTTTAGTTTTGCTAGTTTCTTCACTACTTCCAATCTGTTTTAATGTATTACTTGTTCAATTATATATTTTAATGTTGTTCTAGGTGGAACATTTTATATGATTTCCCTGGTTCAATTTAGAAGATTTTTTGTAAAACTGATTATAAGAAGCAAATTAAGGGGATTGTCTTTCTGAAAGGTTCCAGGAAAAATTCTGCTAATATTATAAATAATGTAATTGTTACTCTAAGGCAATATTTAGTATGTTCTTAATTTCTGTGTTTTTTTTCTGCATTTATCTCTTTTTACTTATTTCTTACATTGTTGCTGTAATTATTCTTATTTTTTCTGTATTTTTTTACAGAAATTTTTTTGCATTATATGTTTTTCTTTTATGTTTAGGTAATACAGATGCTGTAATAGCAGCACAAGAACCATCATCAAATACAACTACTAGTCATATTCAACCTGAAACATCATTTCCTGAAAAAAAGAGGAAGGTAATTATACAAAATTAAAAGTAACATATTATACACAATAATCACTTCACTTAGCATTGCCCTGCAAAACTTTGTTGGGCAAATGGTCCATTTAATAGTCTGGGAACTTAATTTGTGTAAAGTTGTAATGATCTTCATTTTGTTTTTTTTTTATGTATGCTTAAATCAGTGAATCGCATGCCATTCCTACACACTTTTATGACTATTCATTTTGCAACAATATTTTACAAGAAGAATATTATTTGACTTTGTTATCACGTAAGGAATTTCTTTACTATATCTCTTATTCTTATGTAGCAACAAGTTTTATTTCACATCTCAGTTAATTTGTGCATTGAACAAATTTTACAACAAATAAAACTGTTTTATTTTGTTTTCATTTTCACCTACTCATATTTTGGTCAAAGTAAAATCATTTTTTTAGATTCCATCTATTTTGTGTGCCTTAATTTAATTTAAAAACTCTGAAATGGAGCTGTCCCATATTCTTCACTGCTAAGCATTAGTCCTATAGAAGTTTTCATTCCCAGTACTTTAAATATCCTTTTGTGTCATAGTTTCAAACACCAGTCTAACGTCATAATTTTGCAGTATATGGTAATTATTATATTCAAAAAAAAATTTAATTTCTGTAAAGGATGGTAACTCATTTAGTATGTAGAATATCATGGCAGTAATAATTTGTTTGTACAGTGGAAGCCCGGAGTACCGCGGCCCATTATACTGCGGATTCTGTTATACCGCGGGGCAATTTATGTCCCCTGACATGAATAAATAAATAAGTGGAAAGTGTGTGGTCAAGTAGGTGTGTGTTCTGTCAGTAGGTGGTCGTGATTCGGGGATTTTGATGAATGAGGTGGAGGGAGCGAGTGCGCATTCTCCCTCCTCTCAGCACAGAGATATATTTTACTGATTCATTACAGCCAATATTGTATGATGTTCCGTATTCAGTTTCATTGGCATGGTGTGATGTATTTGACGGAAGAATTCCTAGTGGTCTTTTTTTTGCTACTGTACTCAAGTCATTCCCAGAATAGCGCAGAAAGTTATAACGTGGCTCTGAGTTATGTCCCCCAACAGCTCGTTATATCTGGCTTTTACTGTATTTTGTATATTTTCGTTATAAATTTATTATTTTATTTCAGTTATTCAATAGTAGTTGCAGATGTCATAGGATGACATTGCACTTTTTAATGGGGTTAGTAAGCTTAACATGTAGCCGTCGTATTTTGCTATATGATGAAATAAGGAAAGTACAGGTGGTCACATTTGGCTGACGTGACCCGCCACGTGAATGTAACACTATATTTTCAGACCCATGGCCACATTTGTATGCTATTTTTAGACATTATCGCACAACGCAATGCGACAATTGGACAGGGTTCAGATGATGAGATTTTCGTTCGATATTCAGAGCAGGTATGACCCTTGCCAAGCAACAAACAACACAGTAACAGAAGTCGAGAAGCGCTCATCTTGAAAGGAGCAGTGAATGACCATCGTAACTCACACCGGCAGTGCTTGTGACATCACCTTCTTTCATAATTTTGGAGTAACCTAAATCTATTAAATTTATTTACGCAGGTATGAGGATTCTTTAGCGTGCCAGGAGAGAAAGCAGTATCTCTCTCCCATCTTCCTAGTTTAATAATCCTTGAAGTGAGAAGTTTTTCAAGTGAACATTAACAGGCTGCTATTCTGTCTCTTTCTTGATTTACTGCCACGAGCGATAAATGGTTTTGTATGACGATATTGTAGAAGAAACTGCAATACATCTTCAGTAAACAGTTTACAGCTTTATCCTTTATTTATTTACTTTTGGCATTCTTTTTATCAACAAACCTTGGGTTCCCCCCCCCCCCCCTACACCAAATTCAAAGTATCTTGCTTTCAAACTGAGCTAGTTCGAGCTAATGTTTACAGCGAACTCCATTTGAATCTTTGCACAATAAACATTACAAATGGCTCTTAACATGGGTCACAAATTTCAACACACCCTGTGCCATTGTGAAGTTTTTGGGCATGTTTCTCATCAATTATTCACACGCCCGAAGGTCAACCCAGTGGTTTCCCGCATGCTGGAGTTCATCACTCGTGCCTACTGTCAGTGTGAAGCAAATGTTACCTACGTCAACAACAAGCATCCAACGGCAGTTACAGTTACACACAACAAGGTTATCAGAATTCAGTTACCACACCACCTGTTCCAGTCAAGTAGCAATTGCACACCAAGGTAAAAATAAACTTCTTCGCCAAACAAAATTGGAGGTGTTGAATGTTGTAAATTTGTTATGTTATGTTCTTTTTCTCTTCTGTTACAAATTTTTCCATGTTTTCTGTTGACAAATGCACTCATAAATTAAGGGAAAAAATGTATATGTATTATTTCTATTTAGGCTGATTGTGCTCTGGTGCATTGATACAGGTTAAGTATATGTCAATTTGGTATTATGGCTAGTAAAGAAGAAACACAAGTAAGTGATAGTGAAAACTTTAGAAAAGTTACATCAGAAGTAAGTGACCAAATAAACCTGCTTGTAAGGTTAATTACAAGATAAAAGTCAGAGTTTCAGGATTTTACAGTGCAACAAAAAAACGAGTTTCGACAGTTAACAGGAAAATTAGTGGATTTTGGAGGAAAATTTGACAGGCAGTTATCTTAAACTAATAATTTGAAATTGGCAGTAAACAAAAATGTTTGCAGAGTGGAAGATTGACCTTAATGTGAAATTGACAGGTGTTAGGGAGTTATGTACAACCTCGGTAAATTTGTGTAAAAAAGATATGTAGAATTATCAGATGTTTCTAATAGTGATAGTGAAATTGCAAAATGTTGAATTAGAGTAAAAACTGTAGCACAAAATTGCCAAGGTTTGGAAACTAATGTAAACAAAATTCAAACAGCACAGCAAAAGGTTTGGGTGGGTTAAACCACAGAAGACTTGATGAATTAAAGCTGCGGCAATGATCAGCTGTATTGTTGCACCAGCCGAGGTTATCTCTGAATATTTATATTTATTGTCATTTTGCGGACACCATAATAAGAGATGTAGAAAGTAATTGTGAAGGTGGAGGGTTCACCAAAAATGGAGAGACATGGTTATGTCTTATGTAAACCGAATAGAGACAATGTAAACTGAATGTAAGGTATATTAGCTGGGGCATATCCTGAAAATTTTTGCAAGGCATACGACACAAAACTTACTTTGGCAGGGATCACGGTGGCTGAGCAATTACCATGCTAGCCTCCTACCAAGGGGAACCGGGTTCAATCCCCGGCCGGGTTACCGGATTTTTGTAAGTGGGAATCATGCCAGATGATGCCGTTGGTCAGCGGGTTTTCTCGGGGATCTCCCTTTTCCCCACCCCTTCATTCCGGCACCGATCCATATTTACTTCAATCACCCAAATCGGCTCTCAAGACCTCGCTGTTAAGAGCCACCCAAATCTCTTCACTTACTTTGGCACTTCACTTTGCACAGAAGAATTAAGTATTAATAATAAAATGAAAATAAAAAGTTGCTGGAAATGTCTAAGTTCTTTAGTACCCATTTCCTCTCCCTCTATCTTCATCTGGGTCACTTTGAAAAACAAGAGAATCACTAACCTTAAAATATGCCTGTATAAAGCTCAAAAGCTTCTCCAGATTTAGATAATATCCTCACATAGATGTGCATGAAGTGTACAAGATCTGTAAACTGTCAATCCGGAAGAAGAAAATTGAAGTTCTGGAGTAATACAAAAATACTACACTCGAATACTTCGACACATATCACTGAACATAATTAAACTCTAAATAAATTCAGAAGTGACACTTTAAATTAAGAGAAACATAGACAAGACACTTCAGCATTATGATGAAGAAAAGAAAAAAAAAACTTAATCTCTAGGGTAACATGTGTTAGTACAGGCACCAATTAAAAAAAAGTCTTGTAGCCAAGTTTTTAAAGGAAACCAATTTAATGTTCCAAATGAGAGAAAGGAAAAACATAAATCCAGGTGTCCAATAGTGAGATTCACTGGTCAAATTAAATAATTTTATATTTAAAGTTGAAAAGTTTAAATTTATTTAAATACCCAGAATTCACAAAACACTTCAATTTGCTAGTAGTAAGTTACTTGAATTAGTGCTAAGGAAAAGTTACCAAGTAGTTTCTTGGAGTAGTATCAGTTTGCTTGGAAAAGAAACTACCAAGTAGTTTCTTTTCCAAGCAACCTGATAAAATTCTTTTAAATAAAAACTACTCGAACCATAAACATAATTTCATACCAATTCTGAATTTTTATAATTTAATTTAATAAGTAAAAAAATGTGTTAATAAAATTTAGACTTGGATGTAATACATAAATAATTTATAGGAATCTATTCCTGAACAATAAATAGATAATCCATTAATAATTCATTATTACTATTGGAAAACTCAGAAATGAATTACAATATCAAAACATTAAAAACGTTTAATTGTTACATTAACTTTGGTCTGTTACACCAATCAAGTAAACTTACAATTAAATCATTCTTATGATAAATTGTGGATGGCCTTCGACTCATTGTAATATCGTTACCATTGACATTCATAGCTGAACATTACCTTATTTTTCTTCCTCTGTCACTTACATTTATAACTTAGGAACACAAACTTAATGACGGGAGGAAGACGCCTGTTTACACAACTAGAAAAATTAACTCTCAAAACAGTTTTACTGTCGTTACTGATGATAAAGTCCTGACCTGCTGACTCGATTGAAATACTCATTTGTTGGCTTTGACACAAAAATAATTCACGTAAACAAACTAAACATCTCATGCCCTCCTCTCCAAAGTTACTTTAATTATCCTTAGACTTTTTTAGCTCTTATACCATACATTTATTAAAACTCAAATTTTAACATGACGCCGCCTACTGGAGCCCCTACAATAAAGCTACAACTACATGTTCAAGATTACTTATCTTTTAATCGTCTACATGTTGTCTGGTCTTCCAGGCTTGCCAGCTACGACTTCTCTGCCTCATGCGTACTGGTCCGCCCGACTCCTCGACTGCAACTCCGCCTCCAAACTGCTCTCGACTGTCTGACTGCCCGACTGAGCTCCTGCGCTATCTGCCTCTTTCCCCACTCTACTATGTCACTTTAAAAATCAACCTCCCTCCACAGCTGGACTCCAACAACAATACAGCGCCTGCCGTCACTGCTCACATTACCCGGTCTTCCACCAATCACATCCCTCTTCGGACATGGGCGGCCGTCAGCAAACAAAGGCTCAGAACGAGGCCATTTCCTTGTACATCGTTACGTAAATTATGATCATGGCCTATGAATTACTATTGCAAGATGTAACAAAATATCTTCTTGGTAAGAAAACCTCCAACGAATGGTTTGCAAAAAAACAGACCTACAAGATATTAAATGCCTCATAAGCACTACGTGGTATTTAATATCTTGGATGTCTGTTTTCTTGCAAACCATTCGTCGGAGGTTTTCTTATCAAGAGGACTTGTTTTCAAAGTCTTGCAATGGTAAATCATAGGCTGTGATCATAATTTACGTAACTATGTACGAAGGACCTTTTTTCACTATTTGAAGGGGTGGCAACCCCCATTTTACTATGTAGGGTATGTGGTAGGTCAATATGGGTACTTGCATGTTACAGTGAGTGAATTGTTAGGCATGCCTACAGAAATTCATCCCTTAATATCACATAGTTTCAATGTAATTAAATAAAGTTCATAATTGCAACCCCATCTTCACAAGGGTTTCCTGCTCTTAGGAGTGGTGTCCTTGTGTTCATTGTCAGACATTTTCTAACTGAAATTTTACAAGAAATGTCCTCTCGCCATTTGTCGCAGAGCTGATGACTCATCCTGTATATGCACTGAGGGTCCTTAGTCATGGAGTTAATAAACTAATAAAACAAATTAATATAATAAAAGTAAATATAAATATATACATTTGCACATGGCATACTTTTTTTGCCCTTGGTGCTCATAGCGCTTAAATTTACTATCAGAAGGCTATGTGGGTTGCTTTAAGTGAAAGTTCAAAGTAATATGCTCTAAAGATGAATTCTTTTTATTAGATGGCTTGGAAATTAAAAGATTGAGCAATTTCATTGATAGTCTGATAACTTGCAAAAATTTGAGGGGGGGGGGGGTGACATTTATTTTGTGTAAGCACTGAAGGTGCAAACCTATTTGGAGGAAGGAAGTCATTGTTAGTATGCAAGAGGGGCCCTTGATACCAGTATCTGTATGTATTCTGGTCAAAGTGGGGCTCGCCCTGCTTGTTCTTCTGTACAATTTTCTTCTTCCGCACCTGAAACAGAGTATCAAGTTGGTACATCGTCGTTGGTACATATAAGCATATTTTTTTGTAGTTTAATGTTGTTGTTGTTTTTTTAATTAGTGGAAGCCCGGAATACTGCGGCCAGGTATATTGCAGATTCTGTTATAGCGTGGGGTAGTTTATATCTCCCGGCCTGAATAAATAAATAAATGGAAAGTGTGCGGTCAGGTAGGCGTGTGGTCTATCGGCAGGTGGTCGTGAGTTGGGGACATTGATGGATGAGGCTGAGGGAGCGGGCACGCATTCTCCCTCCTTTCAGCACCAAGATCTATCATACTGATTCTTTACAGCCAATATTGCTGATTTTCCGTATTCAATTTTGTTGGCGTGGTGCGAAGATTTGACGAAATAATTCCTAGGAGTCCTGTTTTTATGTGACCCTATTATACCTATGCTGCAATTTGGTTGTAAACAGACAAAAAAAAGATACTGTTGCAACCTTTCCATCTTATCTGGGCGTTGGATCAGTATGGGGGGACTGTACGACCATATTCCAAACCGTATATCATACTCGCAAGTATCCTGCTATCACGTATTTACTGGCACTTACAAGATAACATGAAATGTATGTGTGTTGTATAGCGCAATACGTAATCATTATAATAATGCTGCAGACACTTGGATTATAATGTGTATGAAGCACTTTTAACGGTAGGTCCTCCCATTTTCGGAGAAAAAAAAAATTCCCAAATTTGATGCGCGCCTCAAAATTTGTGCCTCTAAGTCATTTACAGGCTTATAATTAATTTCCTATGGAGTACAGCTCTATGTAATCATTATAATTATGATGTAGACACTTGGATTATAATGTGTATATAGTAGGTATTCGGTATGTCTTCCCATTTTCGAAAATAAATTCTGAGCGAACAAGCTATTGTGGACCTGGCTTAATGCAGAAAAACAGCCTTTTTTTGCATGCAACAAATCATTCACTTTTTGTTGTTTTAGTTTTCCTTTTGAAAATGCAAATTGGAGGAGCAAGCGATATGTTTCACACGTGAGGCACTGATAGATCCCATCTGCAGCGCAAGTGTGTAATCGACATTTGGACGTGAGCTTCCTTTCTAATTTTCACTTTCTCCCAATCAGGTCCAGCAGGAGGTGAAGCCGCTGGGTGACCTCCCTTCTCCAACCCGCATGACAAACAACTCTCAATAAAAAACCGCCCTTGGTGGAATAAGTACATCCTTTCCCTGGAAAATGCTGTATTTTTTTTTAGTTATTCTTGCTTGAATGCATGTGACCCCATTCATCTCAGCACGTTTCTCTTCTGTTTCCCTCCATTGGGTGCTGTCAAGTCCAGTGAAGCAGATAAAAAAAAATGAAAGTTCCAATAGCAAGGGGCTAAATGTTTTAGGAGTTACTGCAGTAAATAATAACGCTTTCCCTGTGTTTGACATAGGTGCCACGCTACATTAGAACACTGCCTTTTTTTTTTTTCTACTCTAATCGGCCACTCCTGGAATAGCGCAGAAAGCTATAATTGGGGTCTGAGTTATGTCCCCCAACAGCCATGTTATATTGGGCTTTTACTGTATGTTTTTTTAAATTATTTATTTATATATATTTTATTTATTTTACATATTTTGATTTTTTATTATTGGTAATATAATTTATTATTATTGCTACTAATTTAACCCAGTATATACAGTATTGGATAAGTAATCTAAGTGGTATATACAGTTGATTATGATAGTGATTATTATGATTGACTGTAGTTGGTTGCCCCATTTGATCACTGTTACCTGGACCAGTGCATGTGCTCCTAGGCATAGTTCTCGGAATGGAGATGGTGCAGATCTCCTTGCCTGAGAATCAACGCTGTTGACCCCTGGAATAGTGCACCTCTGCCTTCTTGTTTTGTCTGTGCGTGTGTGCTTTTACTATGTAGTGAGTTGTGGTGTGTGTGATGTGAATTGTGCACAGCTTGGGTGCAGTCTGCATATGCATTTTACTGCTGCATGCTTTCCTGCATGGATGGCCACTCGACGCATGCGCCACACTGTTGATCCCGGACCATGCGATAGCTCTAACAAGAACTAGCTGCAATTGTATTCCTTTCATTTGCACAAGTAGCTCTAATAAGAACTACTTGCAGAACATATGCCTTGATGGTCTAGAGGTTCTTTTAGACACACGCTTCAGCTGCTACCTTCTCACTGGTGGCTCTCTGACTGCGGATTTGATTCACACTTTCAACAGTTTATTTTCAACTTTTGATTCATGATTCAACTTAACTACGTTCCAGACTACATCTGTCAATGAACTACTTGCCTCAGCTTCGATCTTACCTTCTGTGCAAGGGATATTCTCCAGTTTTCATGGCTTCCCCTCAAGAAATATGAGCTAAATTATACGTCGACTACTTATTGTTTTACTTGTTCGCCTGAACCACATATTATACATCATAACCATTTAGAACCACATATGAATTGAGTCATAACATTGTAATGTAAAGAGTATTTGAAATATCTACTTGTTTTTTATAAATTTTTAAATGTGAATTCTTTCATAATGGTAAAGATGGCCAAGTAAAACCAAATTATGGTTTTTGTAATATAAAGTCAATCTAGATATATTGTATGAAGTGCACTTCAGGGACTTGAATTCTTTCTTTCTAATTGCATTAATGTTACTAGCTCAAATATTCCATCTGTGAGCTAATTATGTGTTTCTTTACAAACTGGAACTAATTATTTACTAATTAAAATATTTATTCAGAAACTGTAAATATATAATGTTTTTAAATTTATATAGTTCTACCTCTGGAAATTAAATAAATAATAAATATAATTAATAAACCTCATTATAGCCTATTCCTGACTGGGAGAGACTTTTGAAAATGATCCTTTCAAAAATCACTGATATAACATGTAAACAGGTTTTTTCAATAACGTGTATTACATATAACACTGTGGTTAACTTTAGATTACTGTATTATTGAATAAATGACACTTTACCTTAGTATCTTCTATAACTTGTAATATTTATTTTGTATTAAATATTAATTAACAACAGCGAGAGCAGTGATGTGTTGGCAACGGTCGGTAAGAAATAGTTCACAGTTAAAAATATCTCCGCAAAATATTATGCATTGGTCGTAGGGGTACAGTGTTTGTTTTATTGAGTGAGGAAGCAACTGTTGGCTGGGCGAGGCTTGTTGCTCTCTCTGTTTCTTTGTCTTGCTCTCACTCAGAGTGTTTTGCATTGCTAGTAATCTGTAAATTATACATGTTTTCAATTGTAGCATATTTCGTTTTTATTACAGAAAAATAATGATTTTTTAATTTGTAATTTACAACTGAGAAGAGATTTTGATGTTTGAATACGTATTTTAATATATTTAGATATGATGGCCGGACGGGTACCATCTGAAGTTGCAGACGTGGCAAGCCATGACATTGCATGTTGCTAATGCTTTTTGTCAAACGAAGCAGAAATTATTGTTACTCAGAAAAATACTTCGAATTCCCTCATCACGTTTGGTAGACATTGTGTTTTTTAAACCTATGTAGGCAGGCAAGTTACGATGTTGTGATAAATCTGTGTTTCCACTGCAGTAATAAATATACTGTTACATGTGTTTCATTAACCATTGTGTGTGAAAGAGCATGGTGGTCATTACACAGGCCCTGTGTGTGTGCGTGGTTTCTAATATTTGATGTGCACTATTTATACATTTTAACTATGAACTGTTTTTATGACAAAGTTAATTATGTACATCCACATCTGTTTATATATCACAAAGTTGTACCTTTGCCCTAAGTGTTTGAAACACAGTCGTGTTACATGATTTGCCACAATCCCAACAAAATACTAAGCCCAGCCTGATGAATTTCAATAAGCCTAATACACAGTAAGTAGTAATACATAGAATATATGAGCAGAATAAAAGTTACAGTAGGCTTATTTGAGTGCATGTTCACAGCTATCTTTTAAGTTTTTATGACAAAAAATAAGTGACACGAGTTATTTGCTTGAATTTAATGTGTCTTTTTCGTTGGACTGGTTGTTCCATCATTTTAATATTTTTTCCAACTGAGGTCATCATTTTGAAGAAATAACACAACACATATCAATAACAAAAAGTTACATACTACACTTCTTTACTCCACATTTGAAACAGTGTTAAATACAGTCGCTACAAAATATTAACGTGCATTACGTGTAATGTGCTATGTCGTGAAAAACAAATATTTTAACAATGTAAAATGAAAGTAAGAACTATAATCAATTCAGGCACCTTTAAAATGTCATAAAGCTGACCTAAATAATGTTATAGGCCTAAACTGTTAATATTAGTATGGAATGGTTATTGGAATATGACAGAATTCTTTGAAAAGCTGTAAACATTAAACAACACATTTTACAGGTATAAAAGTAGGAGTCACATTTCAATGTTTAAGTGTAGGTGTAGTGAAAGTATACGAACACATGTACACACACAATGGAATGTAAACATTGATTTTGACAGATGCTACATGTAGTCACATGGCAATGTTTGTTTAAATTTAGGGGAACGCTATGAAACGGGCCTCCAAGTAGATATTTAGCAGGGCTCCAAGAAAGTCTCTTCCAGTGGGGAATGGACTATAAGTAGATATCTATGTCAAATGTAAATGGTGTATTTCCAGTAATTCCTTTTTCCAATTAACTTAAATATCAAGTGGCTTTAATAATGTCTGGGATTAAGGTAACAGAATAACGTTACTTATATATCAGTGTCCTTAGTGTAATATTATGTTGTTAAAGTGATTATTAATTTAATAATATGTTTTATGAACACTTTGTTAAAATTGTTTATTTACCAGACTCATGGGTAATTTTTGCCACGTTGAGCATGGTTGATAATTACTAAATATAACATGACGGACATTTGTCAAGCTTTTACTATTTTAATTTTTAACTGACATGTTATAAGTATAGCTACACTGTCACATTTCTGATAGTTACAAGTGTGGTTGGCTATATTTCTGGTAGCAAATATATTATTAACAACCATGCACCACCAATGCTGGTACAATGTATTCTTGTTATCTTCATTGATACTGCATTACAAATATGTGACAATTATGGTGAGCTAGTAATGATTTGGATTCCACATGTATTGTGATTGAGATTTTGAGCTGTGAGTTGGTACCTATGTGGTTTAAAACTACTATGTTGAGGATCTTCTAACATGTTTATTTATACCCTCTTTAAATAGATTACCCAAAGCCAAATATTATTTGTCATTGTTGTATATGACATATATTGAGTGATTATGCAATTCAAGTGAGAATATTTATAGTTAGTTGTAATTGTTGAGAGCAATATTTCATTATTTATTTTATTTGTGTAGCATGTAACGTAAAAGTCGAACATCAAAGATTTAATTTATTTGTTGCATGTAAACTGTGCATGGTGCACATAAAGTAATGTCAGCTGTTCTTTAATATAACATCATCCTCAAAAACACTCAGACAATAAACACTCTAGAAGATTTAATTAAAATTATAACATGTGTATTGTTTTTTTTATTTCTTTTGCTCATTTGTCTGTCTTTTTTTAATTATTTATTTTTTTAGAAGCCGGTGGGTGGAATATCAGTGTTGGGCATGGTAAATAAGTCGCCTGTAAAGAATTCTCCATACGTTTGTAGTCCTCCATCTACATCATCAGAAAGTGATCTTAATGAGGACATAAAACCAGAGACAGTGCCCAGCATCACTAATATTTCAGGAGAAATAAGGGATGGAATCAGCAAGTTGCCAGTCACTATTGAGCAAAAGACATCCTCCCTTGATGAACCATTTCACACGTAAGAAAATTATTGAATTTAGTAATATTTTATTTATTATTATCTACTATAATGTACTAATTTCATTTGATTTTGAAGAACATGTGCTTATTTTAAGTACATATTTCATTTGGTCATTATCCATTATGTTCATTTTATTTTTATGCTTACTAAAAGAATTTGTAGTTAGTTTGTGCAAAAATAATTTAAAATTGCACAAATAAAGAACTGAGTCATTGTAAGTGAGCGATTGAGTGAGTGAAGAGATTTGTGTGGCTCTTAACATTGGATTTGTGAGAGCTGATGAGTGTGAAGTGAGGTGAGTATGGAGAAAGGGCGGGGTAAACTGGAGATCCCTGAGAACATCTGACGACCAGCGGCATCATTCGGCACAATTCCCACTTGTGAAAATCTGGAGTTAACCAGCCGGGGATTGAACCTGGTATGCCTTGGTGGGAGGCGAGCAGTCTAACTGCTCAACCACCCCAGCCCTGCAGGCATTAAGTGTTTAGGGTGATACGTAAAATCTCTGCAACCATTAAACCATTTTAAACCAAACTTAGGACATTGTAAGTACATAATTTAAGCATTGAAATTCATAAGGAATATTATTATTAATCCACCATTTTGGATAATAGCATTACATAAATAATAAAGCTTTACACTACGTCATATTTTGGAAACTATTTGACTGATTCCTACCAAATTTGGAATGTAAGTAATATTATGGTAGGCTATGTAAATGTTTTCAATTTTAATAGATTATACACTTATTTTCAAAATGGTTGCTATATAAATATTTCAGATTTATTTGCTGTACCTACTAGACCATTTGACCAATTTCAGCCAGAATTGGAATGTTGAAAGTACTGGTTGCCAAATGCCAATTGTTGAGATCGAAAGACACTAATAAAAGTTTATGAATCTATTGTTGCATAACATACATAACATTATATGTTTCACGCTTTTTATAATTAATGTTTGGATTCTTTAAGGGGGCAGGGCAGGTAAATGTTATATGTTCCTAGATTTTTAGAATAACTTTTATATATTTTTTGTGACTTTTCTTGGTGTTTCTGTAATTGGAGGCAGATATGAGGAGAGTGGATGGGGTGAGTGTGAGGTTAACGTTATATGTTCCTCAATTTTTTTTTCAATTTTCTAGATTTTTTAATTGGTAGGGGAAGGGGGCAGGTAGATTAATTTTATTAGGGATGTTGAGTTGTGCGATGGGTATAGTAGAGTAACATTATATGTTCCTCGATGTTTGGAATATTTTTTTGGGTTTTCGTGATTTTTAAATATGTTTTCATCGCAGGCGAATAATTAAAAAATCCTATGCATGATAAGTGTTCCAAACTCACCATTACCCTACTACTACTAATAATACTACTATTATGACCACCCCCTCCTCCCCCTCCCTCATCCCCCTCCCCCTCCTCCCCCTCCCTCATCCCCCTCCCCCATCCCTCGTCCCCCTCCCTCATACCCTCCCTCATCCCCTCCCCCCTCCCTCGTCCCCCTCCCTCATCCCCTCCCTACCCTCTCCCCCCTCATCATCCACCCCCTACTCCTCCCCCATCCCCCTACTCCTCCCCCTCCTCCCCCCTCCACCTCCCCCCTCCTCCTCCCCCCCCTCCTCCTCAGTTAATTTTTGTACAAACCCAAGTGATATTTTGCATTACACTATTCATTTACAAATTAACTTGCCAACAAAATTAACGAGGAAATTGAATTTAAGTTATGTATTTAATATAACAAATCATATAGATTATAAAAATTATTTCAATATAACCATGAAATAAATTCTATATTGCTAATTTTGCAGCTGTTACTTGTTTTCAGTATACAAGATATATCATTTTGCAAGCTTGTTGCTTTCTAAGTTCCATGAAATGCACATGCTTTTAGTGAATGGTTTGAGGAAGAAAAAGACACTTTTGCAGTGTGTTGTCTCCAATATTTTTGGTTTTGGAGAATTGAAACAATGTAGTCGTGATGTAGAGATGTGCAAACCGTTGGTAAAGGCTAAGTATGGCAAGAAATTATTAATTGAATTTGAGGCAGCATATATAGGTATGTACATAACTACATTATAATTATTTCTCATTAGTAGAAGAACTTTTAAATTTCTAAAAAGAAAAGAAATGCATTCTACAGAGTCAAGTATAGATCTGTTTTTACCTTATCACCAACCACTCATGTATTTTTGACATGTCATTAGTATTATGTGTGCACCTCACCTAAGTGCATATTTGGCCAAAAAATTATTCATTTAAAATGACACCATTTAATTACATTTTACTGTTCAAAATTTTTCTGCAATTAGGGACAATATCCCCAATTAACACAACACTCTTTCCAGTATACATTGATAATGTAATAAACGTATTTTAATTTAATCACCGTAATTAAAGTACATAAATATATTAAGCATTCTGTAGAAAGAATGTGTTTAGTTTGGTAATCTTTTGCATTTGCACCAAGTGTGTGCAGTGTAATGAAAAGTTAGAAAACTCATTCATACTATGTGCATGTTCCACACTCATCTTAATCTAGTGATTGATTCCAGCAAAGTTCAATACATTTTATATGTGCCTACTCACGCTTTAATTTTTTTCTCTGTTATATAGCAATTTCTAACAAAAGTTTTTTTAAACTTAAAAATAAAATTTTTTGAGGAAATTGAAATGTTAAGAAAGTAAACATGACCAGAAGAGTTTTTACAAGCTTAATTATGAACTATAATTATTATTTCAAAATTAATATGCATAAATTTCTTTATTTGACTCATCACTAGGAATATTTGAACCAGTTTGTTGAAAATATCTATAACCATATTAAATTGTAGAATTATGTTAAGTAGGTAATTTGGGTAATGTTGAAATATATTTCAACACAGCAAGAATTTTACATTTCAGTGCAACATTTAATATGTGATATTTCAGACACATTCACTGTGCTTTCAAATCAAGTTCCAATCCTTCCCGACAGCACTGAAGTAAACAACATTTCCCTGGGAAAGAACACAACATTTCAAAGCCTGAAAAATATGATTACTGAAACAATTCTCATTTATTAACCAATAATGAAGGAACCTAAACACCATTGTTAACAATTTATGTGAATTTTGTGTGTGGTATATGCATCATGGTTGAGATGTCTTACATAGCATAATTGAGGGAGTTATGACACGTAGAAACTTAATACAGTTTCTTGAATGGCATCATAACAAGGTGATCTTGCAAACAACCCATCATAATGTTATAGATTTATAACATTTTATGTTTATATTTATAATTATTATGTAATTCTTTAAATCTGTACTGATGTGGGAGTCATGCTCGATGGTTTAGAGCTTCACTATAATTGAATAAAAACCTACTCCTTTCATGGTTTGACACGTTGTTATTCCCATACAGGTATTACACAGATTATATTAACTGGCAACATATCGGAGGAGCTGATAATATAATTACGTTACCCTAATGAAGTCACCACTGTGGTTAGTCATTGGACCAATATTTCCCACCTTGCATGATACCAAAGGCTGATTCGTAAACAGACTATGATGGGTGGCATGTCATCCTTCTAGCCCTCTGGAGCATCTTCCCTGGTTGGCGTCGAGGCGAGAACATACCTCCATCCATTAGTCTGGCTAGCCTATATCATGCCGCCGTACTCTCGTTCCTCATCTGGCTATGTTTTGGCAATTCCGCATTCTGTTTGCATATGTCCACTGCCTGATGTCCTTGTCACATGTACACGTGGAATGGCACGTTCAGGCTAGCTGTATAATTAAGGCTTGCCCATGCCATAACATCACCCTTCTATTTCAAATAAGAGATGTCCTCAGCTCTTCGGTAGCTCCGGGTTGGAATTTGAAATGTTGCAGGCTTTTGGCAGTGGGAAAATATATTGGGTGTGAAGCCCTCTTCGCTACAGTAGGATAATTGTGTGTATAAATGTAAAGAGAGAAGGAAGACTCACTAAGGAAACTGCAGATATGTCGTTCCTGCATGTTCACATGGTGTGTACTAGGCTGGCGTTTCGCTGACCGTGAAGTACCTGTTACTAGGGCCTTGAACTAGTAACGTGTTGTGACGTGTAAAGTGTCTTCTACGTGCGTACAGCAGACACCCCGCAGGTGGATTGCATACCATCAGCCTGTTCATTCATCATCCTTTACACTGTCCAAATAGTTCATTAAATGTTCTGGTGGCTTTGATTAACAATTTCATTATTATTTGAAATTTTAGTAAATTTAAATTTGAATATGTTAGTAGACTTTAAATTGTATTGTCATAATTATGAGAAATGTTGACTACAATAATTGCTCCCTCCGTTACAATATTATGTCAATACAAAACATTAAAGCTGAAAGAGAAACAAATACATTGCACAACATAGACTTTTTTCCCTATACATTAGTCATGTTTAACTTAGAATGTTGTGTCTTACTTTAGCTTACTCTAGCTTGACTCTACATGAGTTTACTAGGGAAAGGAAACATGTGATGAAATTGACATGTAGGAGGTATATTGTTGTATTACTTTTAATTCAATAGTGAAACAAACAGTTCATAAAGGTGCAGCTGCATCCTCCTATATATCAATTTTATTTGGAAAGGAATTTGGTATCTCTTAATATTAAATTCATATTATTAACTAACTAGGAACAATTGGGATTTTCTGCAATTTAATAACTTAATTATATATGCTTTTATTTTCTTTCGTCAGACAGTGTGGCTTGTGCCATTCCATTTGGTGTGTATTACACATAGAAGTATTTACTATTATACAATTACAATAAATAGTACTTTTTATAATTTATGTGTGTTCCACAATCACATGATAATAATACTCATGGCATGATAGTAATATTATTTAATTATTATTTAATTGTACATCTTAGAAACATATAAATTTTTCTTTTCCTATAACATATCAGAATGTCACGTACTATGTGGAAGTTAGTTGTACTATGTACCTCTTGTGGAGTATAGATAAATTGATTTTTTGTGTAGAGTATCTGCCGGCAGTGCATGTAGATTGTCTGCCTTGACTCATTAGCGTATTTTTTTCTAATTTCATCAAAACAAAGGGGAAGACATTTCCTGGTATGGCAAGTTTCATTAAAATGTGTATCAACACAATAACAAACACGTGGAGTTGCTGCAATGTACACTATGACTGTGTGTTTAATGTGTCTGGTCCCTGCAGGGGGCAGTGTTAGTGATGTGTTTAAGAAATGGAAACCTCTGGTTACCGCTTATTTTGTATAACTTAAGTCTCGCAAGCTGTGTTAACCGGTAGCATCCTGGGTTCTGTGTGTTGGGGCAGCTTGGCATTGCCATCTGGCTCCACATTGCTGCTTTGTCGTCTTCCATCTCCTGGAGTTTGGCTAGTGTTGAGGACTGTAAGGGCAGTGTCCTTTTTGGCTCACAGTCAATTGGGGATCCTCATGACAGCTGGGACCCACTGGCCCAGGAGCTGTCTGCCTATTCAGACATGGTGGCCTGTTAGGCATACCTTGAAGGGGTTGAAGGTAAAGTTCTGGGAGATGCTTATCTCCAGGGTGACCAGTAGATTTCAGTTGGGATTCCATTTCTGATCTCCACCTCACTGTCCAGGTCTCTGCTTGGTGCTCGTTCCCCTTGTCTCCAGTTGTGATTGCCGCTGCATTTTCTTGGGTAGCTGTTCCTGAACTTGGAGTGGCTATTTGGGTATGGTTTTTTCCTCCTTGTTCTGGTTCGTCCACTGGTCAGGAAGATCTTCATCAGTTCTTATGGTTGCTTTAGAGCAGGGTCTCACCTGGCCCCGGGTGACGTTCCGGGTTTTGTCATGAGCGTCCCCAATCCAGTATACACTTCCTTGTTTCCCGATCACCGTAAATGGACCCTTCCTCTTATGGGTGAGGCTGGTCGAGAACTTATCCTTGGCTGTACTGAGGGGTAAGTTCTTAAACAGTACCTTCTTGTCTATTTCAAAAGCACGTAATCCATTTTGGGTTTCAGGTATTTTCTCACAATATACCTCTTCTGGGTGGCCTGGACTTGTGATATACAGGCTCTCGCTTCTTGCTCTATTGATTCTGGCTGGGGAAGGGTAGTCGGCTCATGTTCCCACTGCCATTCACCTGGTCATCATAGGTTGTGACCGAAGAAAAGCTGACTAGGGAAGGCATCAATAGTCTCATTCGTTCACAGTATGAGTGCAAATAGGACATCTGGCAGGTGAGTGTTCCAGTGTGTGTGGTCATCATCCACACTGAGTCAGAGGCTCTTATTGTGTTATTGTGTTCCGGATTCCTCTGGTCAGTGGGGTTCACTTGTGGGTGATACGGAGGGGTGGTACAGGTTTCAACCCCCCCATTGGTTGCAGGCCTTTCCCCAGGCACATCCTGTGAACTGGGTTCCGTTATCGGAAAATGTTACTTGTAGGTATGCCCAAAAAGGAAATGTTTCTCATTTTAATTTTATAATGATCCCTGTTGTCTTCTGGTATGGTAATAGAAACCCCTCGACCCACCAGGAGAATTGATTTGTCACCACTAGGAGATAGCGGTTTCCCCAGTTGCTACGAGGATAGTGTCCCATTCGGTCAGCCGTAAGATGGGTCTGTGTGGTCTGTGGGGCATACCCGGGGGCTTAGGTACCCCGGTAGGCCTTGCTGCAACAGCAGGTCTTGCACTCATTTACATAATTGTGTACTCATTCCGTCCCACACATAATCTTTCCCAATGTCGCTGAGGGTCTCCCTAATCCCTGGGTGCCCAGCCTGGTGGAGGTTGTGGTGGTGATGAGAGATGCCAGGCCTCAACTCAAGTGGTACCCATATCTTCCAGCTTGCCCCAGTGTTACCATTTTGTGCTGACACTATTTTTCCCACTGTGAGTAAGATTGTGGGTGGTGTTATAGTAGTCATTCCACATTGGGGTCTCACCGTTAGTACTGCTGTAATTGGTAATGGCTCACCTGCATCTGTTGGAGGCGGATACACACATCTGGGCTACATGTCGGTGCTGGAGTGGGGTCATCCTTTCCCTGTCTTCTTCTTCTTCTTTCATCACGTCATGGTCATCCAGCTGTCGGGAGAGGGCATCTGGTAAATCATTGGTTCACCCTGGGGAGGGCCGGACTTCTAAATTTAACTCCGTGAAGAACATTACCCAGCGTCCGAGCTTCACGTTACTGTTTTGAGAGTCGTGGAGCCAAGTCAGTGCCTGGTTTTGGGTTCTTAGGATGAAAGGCTGCCCTAGGTTGTAGTGGTATTTCCTCATAACCCAGATAACTGTGAGACATTCTTGTTAATTTATGTGGTATCTTTATTCTGTGGCTTTCAGCCAGGTGCTGGCATATGCTGTAACCTGTGGCCTCTTTTCTGGGTCCTCCTGGTTTAGAACGGCCCCGAGTACTTCTTGGCAGGCATCAGTTTGGAGAATGAGAGGCCGTACGGCTTGTGGGTGATGCAACACAGGGATCTCTTGGAAGCTTTCTTTCAGATTTTGAAAGACTGTTCGTCTTTCATCCTCCCATCTACAGCGGGTTTCTTTCTCTAACAAAGGGTTCAGGGGAGCCGTGAGTTATGTAACATTGGGGACAAAATCCGTCAACCAGTTATATAGTCCCAGGAAATACTGTACAATAATCCCTCGCCAACCGTGGTATCTTGAATCGCGGTTTCAGTTATGCGTGGATTTGTTTTTGTAGACCTTTTCTCTAACCGTGGTACAAGTTTCTATTATCCACAGTTTTCAGTCTATGGAAAAGTAGCAGTTACTGAGTTAATGGTCGTGCATTTTGCAAGCTGCCATCATAAACTTTGACATATGTTGTCCCAAGCAGCGTGAAGCAATAAATTACTTCATGCCAGAAGGGGACACTGGTGTATTGTCCGTAGATACAGGGGGGGGGGGGTAGTTGTAGGCCGGGTCAGTGAGGATTCTTTGTCCTATTCACATACCACCACCTCTGCCTTACCCTTCCTGTCTTTTTTCACTTCCATTATCCCTCTTTTGCTGTAAAAAACAGCGGCACGTTACAGACTAGTTTCTTAATCAGTGTGTGTATAATAACTTCAAATTGAATTCAATGTCCTTTTTTTAATATTTTTTTAAGTTTGTGTGCACCCATGCCTACGTAATATACTAATTTTTTATGATAGGTGATTTTTTTTCTTGTGCAGTCAGGTTATGTGTAAAGTGAATAAAGGTAAATGTGTGCAAATAAAATGTGTTCTTATGTTACCATATTTTGGCGAGTAAGGCCGTGTGCATGTATAGGCCATGTCAGAAGTTTTAGATAAAAAATTTGGGATAATTAAAGTAGACCGCACTAGATTTTATAGTCCTGTAAACATAGCTGAGCCTCATTGTGCCAGTACAGAGGCCAACCCGCCGCCTAAATTTGGTATAAATTCAACACATTGATGTGAATCGCATCTATCAGCATGTTTTCCAAATACCAGGCCATTGTTACGAAGTGAACCGGCTCTGTAACGACTGCAGTGGCGGCGGGCGACCGGCCACTGCCCGCCAGAGTAATCTTGTAGTGACTGACTGACAGCTGCCCAGCCCGAGGATGTAGGGCCGAGGTACAGCAGCAAGCCGCCGCGCCCGGCCATGCTGCATAGGATCTAGGTGCTCGCCCAGCTACTTGCACACAACAATGTGTTCACTGTCAGCCCCAGCACGCGAGTAATTAAATTTTTAATATGTATCTTGATATCTATTATCAATAAATAAAGCGCTGTGTTTTGCTTCAAACACAAGGCATCTCCGACAACGGTTTTGTGCGTAATACATCTGATTTTCTGGTAATGAAATGCTAAAAAGTCGGCCAACTTAACCTATACCCCTTTTCTCCATAAAACCTGTATTCTTCTACAGCGGTTTTTTCAACTGCTGTGTTTTTATAAAACCGTATCCCCCATGGTTGGCGAGGGATTACTGTAGTTGCTTCTTCATTCCTGGCTACTCAGCATTTAAGATTGCCAAGATTGACCTGATTTGGGGGTAATTACATTTGGAGATGACTGTGTGTACCTAATAATTTATATTGGTTTTCCCGAAGTTGCTCTTGGATAACTTTCTTGTTAGACTGTATTTAAAGGTGCTACAACACTTGTTTTAGGAGGGTGCAGTGCTTCTCCCATGAGTTCAAATTGACAATAAAATCAGCAAGTTATGCGAATCAGAATTATCTCAGGTATCCTACAAGTACCTTGGCCAACATCAGCTGCTGGAATTTGGCGAGAGCATTTTTCAACCCAAATGGCATCACTTTAAATTGGAATGTCTCCCCTTCAGGGGTCGTGAAAGCTGTGTATTTCCGGCAGTCTGGATGAAGAGCAATTTGCCAATAGCCTGATTGCATATCCAGTGTGGCAAATATTTTCATATCCCCTATATCCCACAGAATGTTGGTATGTTGGTATGGTGAGAGGTGCTATAGGGTGTGTAATGTCATTGAGTTCTTGATAGTTTACACAAAACGTATTTGCCCATCCTTCTTAGGTACTAATATGAGTTGTATGGTGAATCAGAGGGTTTCACAATTCCTTGCTCTTTCGTAGCTCATACCTGTTTCAGGATAATGGCTTACCTCCTGGCCGATACTTTGTACGGGTGGTTATAAATAGGGCTGTCATGGTTTAACTAGATCTCTTGCTGTATGCTCCTTGTTTGTCATAGTATTTTCCTCTGGCCAAAGGCACAAGCATATTTATCAAGGTTGTTCCCTAGTTGTTTGGCTTCCGGTTCGTCCAGGCGGTGATTAATTTCCTCCTGGTTTATAGGTGCAGGAAAAAAATCCTCTAGTGAATGGTCCCAATTTATGGTTTTGCACTCTTTACTCCCCAGGTATATGTGACACTGGTGAAATGTCTGTGTGCACGTATTACTCCAGACAGTGTTAATTCCGCATCCTGGCAGCTGACCCAGTTACATTGGGCAGCATGTTGGAGACGACAGTGCTCACTTCTGAACTCTAACCCTTCAGTGTAGCGAGGCTCATCATTCCACCCCAAGCATACATAGTGAAAATGATTTACGCAATGCGCACTTTAGATTAGGTGCTGTCCTTCTCCGGTACAGGAAGCTATGTGGCACCTTTCAGATTGGGGGCTCTCTGACCTCACAGCCATTGTAGAGCCTTCACCATGGTTGGTACTAATCTCTCCAGCTTCTGACACATTTTTATTAGGCATGGAATTCGGTGCCACATGGTGTTTACAGGACTTCCCATGACCCGGTTACTTCTACTGAGCTTCTCCCAGCCTCTCTCGAGTCTCAGGTCATGTTGACCTAGTTCTGTAAAGGTAACTGCTGTTAACTTGACTATAGCCTCACATTTGGTGCCACAAAATAACCCCTATTGACATGGGATGGCTGTGGTGAAAGAACATGTCAACGTCCCTAGGTCATTTATGGTGTTCAGTTAGGGAACACACACTCAAGTTGGCTCTAGTGGGGTGGCGTCTGAAGTATCTGCTGCTGGGCTCTTATCAGACCCCTAAACAGGGTTGGCTGGGTTGGCCGTCTGTAATGCACATAGACTGTGCGAGGTGGGGCCTCCGGGTGACTGGAGTAATGGCGTTCGCTGGATTACCTCTGGCACACCTCACCCAGGGATGTCGTAGTCTCTGGTCCTGTAGAGCTAGCTCAGCTCTTTGATGTTGCACCAAGGGTTGGGCGATCACCCAGGTCTCATCCCGTGGTGGACACTGTGTTTGGTTGGAGGTAGTGCTGCGGGTGTCCACCAGGGTCACTCGTGTTCGTGGCACTGGGTTGATGGTCGGCTCCGCTCCACTCCCAGGAGGAGGGGTAGACCTTTGTGGAGAAGCTGCACCACAGGATGAATGGCACCGGGAATCCTGATAAGAGTGCCAAAGGGGTTGGCGGGCAGGACTGTGAAGTGAGGCCTTGTTAGTTGTCTGGCGACTTGAGCACCATCCCGGGCGCGACTTGAGCTCCATCCTGGGCTGTCAAACAGCTGAGGGCTGGTGTATGTTTCTTGAGATATGACGAGTAGCAAATATGGCAGCTGTCCTATCGTTCCACCGGCCTCCTTGTCTGCAGCCAAACAGCATGTATGAGAAATGTTCTATGGTTAACCCCTCAGTGAAGCAACAAGCAATGGAACCCTAGCTAGAGGTGTTTCCAGAGGTGCTTAATTCAGCCCTCATCTGTCCTAGCACCCCTTTCAGCAGGTCTATACACTCTGGAAGGAGCGGGTTAGCTGACTTACATGGCTTAGGGGCTTCATCATGTATCTTGCAAATGGGGAGCTCTGCCATACTGTGCATGCAGGACGTTGAAGACTTTTATCCACAGTATTGGTGTCCTGAGAATATGTAGTGTCTTTGACGTACATGCAGTCCTGGTGAGAGACAGCCTGCAGTCCTACTCTAGAATCGGAAACTTCTTAATGAAAATACCACAGTCCCCTACCACTCCCTTGCGCGATGATGCTTACCAGGATGGGTGAGTTACACAGTTAACTCTATACGAAGACAGCGGTCATTGGGTTGAAATACATGTTTAAATTTTCTCTAGAATAGAACATGGTGTTCTGTACCATTGCCTACTTCTTACCACTCTCTGGGTGACCTACAGAAAGGGTAAAAATGGGCAAGACAGGTGAAGTGTCTTTTCAGCTTGAAGAGCGGAGCTTGAAGTGCTGGGAGAGCAACAGCTAGGTAGCCATGAAAACAACTAAACACTAATTGAAGTCTGCTAGTCCTCAAGGTACTTGGGGCACCACATGTGGTGTAAGTGGTGGGGTGTGGTGATGCTAGATGGCTAGTGTCTAAGGGGAATTAACGACTTCAAGGTTGAAGTGGTAAGGTGAAGGCATTACTGGAAGTTGTTGGGGGAAGTCCTTGAGAAGACAACTGCAAATAGAGAGCTTTAATAAAACTTGTGTTAAAGCAAGCTACTGGAACAACTGGCATTTCTGCCGGGCGCACAGCCTTATATTCTGCAGGCTGGCATGTCTTTCAGATCCTTCTTCCTTGGGCTGTATTAGGCTGCTAACCCCCTCTCTGTTTGAGTCAGGCAGCACCCGTGCTGCCATCTCTGGGGTGGCTAACAGCAGGGTAGTTTGGCTAGTTTGCGGGCAGTATCTACCACTTGCTTAGAGGCAGGCCGGCTTGCATTGCTTGCTGGCTCTGCTTCTAATGTATTTGGTAGGTAGGAGCAGTTGTGTGCCTATCTTTTAATACTGTACAACAGCCCTCTCGGTTACTTACATTTTCTAAGGAGTGTTGTCATCTGGCCTTGGAGGCAGTCAGTCAGTGTACGCATCTCCGTGGGGTCACATGGCGTGCACATTTTGATTAGAAATCTGTAAAAAAATGCATGTCACGTGTCAACCATTATTCATTTTTTAAATGCAAAACTTGCTTTCTTACCTTAGGTCCTGCTTTTTTCCCTTTCCTTGATGCTCATGTAGATAACTGTGAATTTAACATCTTTATTAGAAGGTCATCTGTCGAATTCTGTGGCAAATCTATTGCCAGTCTGAAACTCCCCTTCTTACATGAAACTAGTTCTAATTGGTTATTTGCATCTAATCCTACATATGATATTTTATTTTTGTGTATGTCTACTACTAAATCCTCGACTCCTTTCATTTTTGCTTTGTCAGGTAGCGGATTGATAAATAATACAGCACAATTTTTGCTTTGTCAGGTTGCGGATTGATAAATAATACATCACATTTTGACATCATGAGTCTCTTTTTCAAAACGTTTGATTCTGTGAATACTGCCATTCATTATATCCCTCTCTCTCCCTGACATCCATGTTCCTAAACTAGTAACTAATCTCTCTCATTTCAGTTATACTCATTTCCCTAATCTTACCCTAAATGATTCCTTTGCCAAAGAATAAGATTCTTTTTAAGCTTCACGTCCTTAGGAGACCAACTTTCATCATGTCCTACATTTCCTAAATCATCCTGCACCACCTCATGTAAACCTAAGTCTCATCTCCATTATTGTTTCATGTATTGCTGTTTTCTGTATGCTCTTTGCTGTGTATTTTTGGTTGAAATCTAAATTCTGGGCCAAGGAAAATTCCCTACCTTCTGACCATCCTGTTCAGGTGCCAGAAGGATGTGTTATGGTTCCATTACCTATTCCATCAATTTATAATAATGTCTAAGTATTTTTTTTAAGTTGTTTTTGTTGAACTTTTAGTTGGTTAATTTTATTGTGTGTGTGTCAGTGGTTGTCGCATCCTCAAATCCTGTGGCCTCGTTTAAGGGATGGACTGTGTGTCATTTTTAGGCAGTCAAAATGTTTTTATATTCTTGAACTCCCTTTCAGAGGCTATTTTTTTAAGGTAATGTTGCTGATTTTTTTTGTCCAACGCCTATAGTTTTTTTTTACATGTGTATTTTTATGCAATATCACAGTTAAATAATGTCACAGTCACAATTTCTGTAATTTTCAATATTTATCCAGCAATGTTTAAAATATTTCAGTCAAGCTGTAATTTTAAAATTTATTGATCGTTTTCTGAACAATATCTGATCATGTTGAAAGCATTTAAAATAATTTTCCTTTAAAAAAACTATGCAGTATTTTATATAGAAAATTATATTTTTTTGTTTTTGCTGCAATTTTCAATTTATTTTATAATGTATTAAATAAATAGTGTGACATGACAAAATACTTGTATTTGTTACTGGTGTTGTACCAAACAACATTATACCTGTGACAGGTACTGGTGTTTTCAGAATATACACTTATATTTCCATTTTCTTGCTGGTAACTCATAATGGCATAGTTTACAAACTATTGTGCTTCACATTAATTTCTTTTTTTTAGGGACTGATCATCCAGTTTTTACTGGATTTTGTACAACATTCTTATTTTCTGTTTAAGGCCCGGTCTCTTTGATTAGTTTTGTTATTCCTGGTTATTATTTTATATATAAGTTTTCTGTGTTCTTGCATAGTGGTCCCCGTTCATGACTTACAATGCAGGTTTGAGACTTGTCCACGATCCTGCTCATGGCTTTTTGATTTGGCTTTGTTCATGCCTTTCTTGATGCATGCTTAATGTGTAATCGGCAATGGCGTTCCCCGAGATGTGGTAAAGCAGTAGGAAAGTGAAGCTTTTATATTCTAGCTTTCTCTGCATGTGTATGAGCCAGCATTCAGCACTTCTTGTCGCCCATACAACATGATTATTTTTTTCTTTCTGTTGGACTAATCAAACAACCCCAAAATTTATTATTTAATTTAAATGTTGAGTTACATAATGCCCTTAAAATGTATTTTAATTTTTTGCAGGATCGTGACAGTTAAAATCATAACCTTTTTATTTACGTAACAATAGAAGAAAAAAGGAAATGTAAAGAAAGTTTTCAAATTTTTTTTAATTAAAAAATGTTTTAATCTTTTAGTAGGATTTTTTTTTTATTATAATAAAAAGGAAAGTATTCCATATAAGTAAAACACATATTATAATAAAAAATGAAAGTATTCCGTATAAGTAAAACACAGTTTGAGATCGAACAAAATATCAATTTTAGCAGAACACCATGTGCGCTTCTTTGTTTCGTTGTCATCAGTACAGTAAGTGGTGAACGGATGGTGTTATGTTAGCAATGCATTGAGAAGCAGTCACTTGTCAAAGAATGTGCAACCATTTATTGTGTTAAAACAGATTATTACAATGTTTGCCAAATACATGGGTATGTGACGATTGCATCCTTAGTAACCACAAATTGTCTCACTTCAAGCCATTTTGTTTCTTGATGATGTGACATAAAAATACATTCACTGCTTACTGTATTGATGTAAATTAATCAACACACACACGCTGTTTTATAGCGATTCTCTACTTTCCCACCGTAATGTGTTCATACACGGCACGTGATGCGGGCTACAAAAGAGACAATTATTTTACAGCGAGGAGATGTTTTGTTAGATGGGTAGTGTTGTGTACAGGATGCTCAGATACAGAAAAATATACATGGGCGACTCACCCGTGTATTTATGTATATATGTGCGAGTGTATGAGTGTAAGTTATATATATGTTATAATTGTTTATACATATATATATATATATATTACCACTAATAAAATGGTTAACCTGTGAATTGTATGTCTTCATTAGTCTATTTATATACCTTGTCAATTGAAATTCTCCAATAATTCTTGTATAATTGGTCTTGGATATTATGCTGTTTTTTTTAACGTAAAGATTCTGGGGTATAATTTTGGCTCAGCCCACTATGCATTACAAACATGTTTTAGGTCACATTCTTCACAACCAGATTAATTGGGGCTTCCTCCCCTTGCTTCTCAAGAGTGGTCTTGAGCTTGGCGGGTCTCAGACTATTGGTATCGAACTGATGATTGGAGTTACTATGCCACAGCCACTTGCAAGAGGTGTGACATAGAAGACCTCCATCACGAAGTCATGTGATTGCATGAGTAGAGGAGAGTTTTCCACGTGCCTCATGCATCTTATGTAGCCACACAAGACTTTGGTTATTTGTTCTGAGAGTTTATTGCTGACACTATAGATGTAGCATCCACCTTTTCAATGCCCATACAATTGCCAGATATTTGCGTTCATTTACACCATAATGCCTTTCTACAGGGCTGTACTTGGTACTTCTGTACGATGATGTATTTTTCATCATCTTTACCCAACTAAAACTGGAAAGTCTCTGCCACATACTTGCACATCCATTTGTAAATACATGTGTTTTATGGAATCGAGTTGAGAGAGAATGACATTGGCAGAACCAGTTTTAAATTTCATGTAATGCTCCCTCTGCATCACCACTCCACTGAATTTGTTATTTTGATAAAAATGCTGTAAGGAGGCTGTTAACAGTAGTTAAATATTATATGCACTGGTGTAACCAATTAATAAGTTCAAAAAATGTTATGTTTTGCTTGCTGGTTTTAGGTCTTTGGTACTCATCAGTGATGCACAAATGTTCTGGTCTAGGCCGTTTTCCTTGGTCTTCAACCAGATGGTCTAAAACGTCAATTGTGGTTTTGCCAATATTGCATTTGAATCACGTATTTGAGAAACAATGTAAGTCACAAGGAATTGAAAAAAAACATAGTATTTACAAACCCTCCCCAATAATATTTAAAAATGCTGGACATACGTTGTTTCTCAAATACAAAAAATAAAATCAAAGTAATTTGTTCTGAAGTTTGTCGTTTTTGCTTTAAGGCAGTCAAAAATTCTACATTAAATTTGTAGTTGTGTATACAAAGTAATACTGAACTTTAATACTGAAAGATATACAAATTAACATCAATTAATATGAATAAATATGAATACAGTCCCTAATGCACAAGTCTCGCTGATGATATGTTAAAGTGTATTGTGACTTTATTTATCATCAGGATGGTTTCGCATTTCTTCCTTTGCACATGACGGCCACAAGAATATTTCATTATAGAAGGACTGGCAATCTTCTGTGTGTGGTATATAGTTTTGTAACTTGCGAAGGTCATCAATTTTTTTCTGGTTAATGGGGATGCAACCTGCAGGATACGCCGTATCTGCTGGAAGAACAAGGACAGAAAGTTTGCAATCTAGAACCCTTAAAATGGTGTTTCACAAGTGAATCAATGAAGGGTCTTGCCATAACAAGTCCAGCATTGTCACTTGCATAACTAAAGTGCATGAACTGATTTGGCTTAAAGCTTGTTTTCGGGTCTCTAGGAATAGATTTGCCATAGGATCCTTGTGACAGCACAGTCCTCTTAAACTACTTAGGCCACCATTGCTTGAACTCAAGAATGCTGATGGAATCTGGTGCCACACCAATGAAGGATCTCTTGCATGATGACGTTACAATTATCTCAACATACTCCTTGATGGTGTACACTCTGTCGTACTTCCTAATTTTTCTTTTGAGGACTGCAAAATCCCTGTCGCAGGGCAGGAAAGAGTGGCCTCTTATTGGGAAATAGTGGTCGATGTGTCTAAAGATCCTGATGAATGTGTGATTTTTCTGTCAGAAAGTATGTACAAATCTGTGACTCCCTTCAATGAAGTATTCAAGTACTCCAAACAAATGAACATACCTCATTAGGCCCCTTTGTTCCAAATCCCTCATGGTATACAAAGAATGTTGCGTTGCCATCTTTGAGGTTATGTATGCAGAAAACACTGACAGTCAACTGTCTAAAGGGAAAAATCCTCCTGAACTGGAATTCAAGGTAGCTGAAGATTCTGCATGTAATCTATACAAATGGCTCCCAAATTGCTTGTGTTGTCAGCTTTGATCAAATCACTGATGTGTACATTTTTCTGCCTCTGCTACTTTCTTTGCTGTTTGGTTTAAAAAGGGGCCCCTGAGATTTTCATCCAACTCCTCGCAAGTACCACACGTTGTTCTTTGAAAACTTTCAGATAGAAGTGATAGTTCACAGCCGACATTTCAGGGTATTTCTTTTGGAAGAGAGAGTACATTGTCTTGGCGTCTAACTTCTCGCTTAAATAGTGGTATTCTTTGCTACTGTAGTGTGATATCTTCACTGGAAAAGAGGAAATATGCTGTTAATAGCATCTATTACCAACCCTGGCTTGATATTACCTGTAATTTACTTCCCACGCTTGTCATGTGGACTTTTGCCTTTAGACAGCAAGACAGAAAGTCTGCAGACACGTTCCTCCGTGATAGCATGTATGTTACAAAAAGCTGTTTTACATACCTGATATTTTCCTGAACTTGATATGTTGTATACATACGCACATCGTCTTGATGGTTTTGAAAATACTTCCTTTGGAATGCGACGTCTATGTTGCATCGCCTTTTTCGTGGAAATAAGGCTCTGGAGGTAACAATCCTGTTCATTTTGGTATCTAAACTAAATTTTTTGAAGATTTCTACCCATTGTGGCGGAAATATAACTGTGAAACATTTTCGTATGCACCTGCAACAGAGAGAATATGACAGCACATTAGTTTATGTAATTTAATGGGACCGAACTAAGCAGCATTTCATATAATCTTTAGTAGCAATGAATGTTTCAGACATTAAAATACACTTTTCAGACATTAAAAAAATTTCTGTAAAGGCTTCCCAAGTTTAAGCAGTCAAATTGGATATAATAGACTTACTTACAGTCTCCATGCTGCTTTTGTGCAGGTATTTATTTTCCACTCCAACTTGTATATGCTTCACACTTAACATGTGCTCGTTTTTATCTTTTCTGCCTTGTATCAAAATTTATTTCGACACCCTATCTTATGCTTTTCACTGTCAGCCACACATTCATCCTCACTGCAAGTTTCCATTATATAAGCTACACAATTAACACAAACATCTGAACCTCGGTAATTTTGTCTTTTGTCTATGGTGTTGACACTACATTAAACAGTACCACGGACAAATATTTCACCATGCATCATAGCTATCCGGTGGCATTGCTAATACCAAGCGTTTAGAGTACTAGATGGTATGTGAGCAGGGTATTAGAGAAACAACATAAGTCCTGATTTACATTTTTCCTCAAATACATAGCAACCAGAGAATGATGTTATCAATGCTGCCATTGTGTGGATTTGTGTGGTTTTTTGCTACCATGTAGAACTACCTTCCAACACATGAATGCTATAGCTAACTCATTTTTGCTCAATTGTGGACTTATGGGGTTTCTTAAATACATTAGTCATTTGTGATTGTTGCAGGTTAATCTACTAACTACAAATCACTCCAAAACTGCTCCAACACTAATGAATAGTGTACGTGATATTCTTCCCAGCTATCTGATCAAACAATTGTGCATTATAAGTAGGTGGTTTTGAATTAGCATATATACTATCTAAGCTGTGAACCGTCATGGCTTGGAACATGCTGGGGCACACTTATGGCCAAATGGCATAGCAAAAAAATGGTAATGTTTCCTATCAGGTGTTGTGTAGGTTTTTTGTGTTGGTTTGCAAATGTTTTAGGCACTTGCCAGTATCCCATTCACAAGTCAAACGAGGACGTTCCCTTAGTGGACCCGAGCAATGTGAGCTATTGACATTTATCACTGGGATGCTGAACTTTATGTAACCTGGTTTAGCTGCCCTTTTTCGGCGCTAGCATAATTACATATTTGTAATTGCTATTAAAAGTTTCAATTACATCATCTTGAACCATTTTGCTCACATGGGTTTCAATGATTTTACGAGGATATGCTGTATAGTCAGGTGGCATGACATACAGTGGCTCCTTGTGTTTTGTTGGTATGATGTGCTCTGCAATGTTGGTATGTTTGAGTGGGTTTTGCAGAAGCAAACACATCCCTGTGTTTGTCTAGGATGGCTTGCACAGAACATTTGTAATATTCTGGTACGGCATGATTTAACTCGTATAACCTCACTTCACTGTTAATGAGCGGTTGGTGATATCTTAGATGGTAAGCTGTTACTTGTTGCACATGGCTGAAATCTATAAGGTAATTTGCCTCATCAGTTACTCTACTCTGTTCCTGTAACCACTGCACTCCTAGAATAATGTCTTCTCTCAAGACCGGCATTACAAGAGCTGAAAACGAGGTGCGTATTTCACATATGGCAAGTTCTGTTTGAAATTGTGTGGGTCACCTGGCTGCTGCTTATGAAGGTGGCTAGTTGCACTTTCTGAGGTTGGCACTGTAAGTGGTGTTTGTTTGCAAATCACTTATTTATGAAATTATGAGGCGCTGTTATGTCAATTAATGTTAACAGTATGGCAATTTTTCACTGTTATTGGAATGCATATGAAGTAATCAGAATTTTGAAATGTTTTTTTTCCTAAATAAGGTGTGTCTGCTGTTAGTTGGCTGCACTGCACTACTGGTTTTCATCTTACTTTTTTTTTTGGGGGGGTGGGGGGGATAAGATGCCTCATTTCCCTGAGGCGTTTGCAGTCAGTTTGGACACTTGTTATGCCAGTGCATTTTCTGGCCTAGACAATATCTGCATGTGTATGACGGTATCCTAGGTTACACAGTTGCTTTGCTAGTTGCAGCGTTTACCCCTGCTGTATTAATGTTAGAGCAGGTATGTCTGCCATCCCCCCCCCCTTTCTACATCTGGCCAAGCTCCTATTGATACACTAGTTATTTTTGGACCTGTATGTCTCCAGATAGCATACCTGCCAGGAGGGTGTGGGGACAGTGTTGTAGGTATCCAAGAGTCATGTGCTTCAGGCAGCAGTTGACGTAACTATGCCATGTGCCACATCATACCAGCTTCTGTACATACGAAAATGTCAAACCCATTTTAGATGGCTGGATGTAAGGTGGTGCAGAAGTATGGTAGCAATGTTTTTAGCACAACTTCTAAGGCATCTGCTGAAACAATGTGATACCTGTGCCACTGTATTTACTTTGCAGCTTACAGATGACTAAATAATCTTCACTGTAACTTGGCGCTCTGAAGGTTTTCAGTTGGGTTTGTAGCGTGGCTAATGTGCTTGTATACCACATCGAGAACTTATAAAAAAAATTGTTCCTGTGTCATTTGGTACACTGTGGGGGTTCTCTACCACATGCGCTCATCTCCAGTTAGGTACAATGAAGATTTAGTGTCATCTGTAAGACAAGTAAATATAGTGCCACAGGTCTCATCTGGACATACTCCTCAATAAATGCCCGGGGTTCCTCTGTACCCTGGCCAGATAAGTATGGTAGGGTTTCTAAATGCACTGGTGTAATAGTGGGTGGGTTCACAACCTGGATGGCACTTATTGGTTGGTTATTTTTTACATGTGCAAAGTTTGCCAAAATATAGGCCGTTGGTGACTGTAAAGGGACATTGGCTGTTACATTTCTGGCAGGCAGAGCGCCCTCGTTAAGTGGCATAAGGAAAACCAGTTGTCGGAGACTACAGGATGTACAACTTCAACAGACTTGTTGTCACAGTGTGTGGTCCTTTCTTGTAAATAGTTACTGCACATATATGTGGTTGTTGCATAGCGTCCATTCATGTAGGTTCATGCTCATGATATAACAATGCATTCTGCATTCTTTGCATGTTGCTTTGTATCCAAAGTCCAGGAAGTCACACGGGTTATGATTGACACCTGTTGGTTTGTTGAGGAATTCCGCAGGTGTTCTCAAGTTGACATGAATGTTGGTTGTAGCAAATTGGCAATGAGTGCCTCGGTAATTCCTATTGTGTGCACATGTATGATCAGCTACACTTAGGTACTACAACATGTACACATGACTCAGTGAGACTCAATGTTTGTGTACTGTAGATGCTGCATTGCCTGATTGATGGTGTTTCATTCAGTTGCTGTATTGAAAATGGATTGAGCTATTAGTGTCCCCTGGAAGACACCTGCAGATGTGTGTAGTTAGGTCATATTTAGCAAAGGGATCAGTTGTCTTGGCCCTCTGACAAACCTGATGAACACAGTCCAAAAATGGAAACTCCATCGTGAATGTTGATACACTTGCACAGTAGCCCATTTACATAGCACAGTTGTGCGATGGGTAGCACAGACAAGTTTTGTGCTGGCAATACCCCTCCCACTCACATGTTTACCTACGTGCGTGGACAGCTGTTTGGGCATGGTTTGTTATGGTTTGTGGGGGGGGCGGGGATGCATGCACACTCATAGACTCGCCCTTCTTCTCGGTGGAATGTGGACCCAAAATGGCAGCTTTGTGTTTATCCTCATTTCCCGTACACAAAGATGGCTTTGATGACATCCTAATGATGAATTTTGACTCACCCTTGTTAACGTGTTGACAATGCTCTGCTTATGTCACAGTACCATGCACCACTTGACATGGCCAGGATGTTGTAGAGCTGTTGTACACACAGCAGTGAAGGCTCAATTCCTGTTTGTAATGTGGTTGACATCGGGAAGAGTGGTTTCATATACAACAGAGCACAAAGTTACTGGTTAGTTGCAGGCATCAGTATGTTTTCAGTTTGTTCTTTATAATATCAAATAGCTTTTAAAAACAAAAACAGAACACCCCACTTAAATAACACAAAGAAAAGGGGAAAAAATTAAAACGTCAAATAACCGGCTAGATACAATTTATTATGTATTAATTACAACTTCTACATGGCCAAGAATATGCATATTACCAGTAGTACCAACAAATGTTTAATACAATCAAATCTGACACATATCTCAAACTTAATTTTCTTCAGAGAAAATAATACAGCGTTACCAAAAGTATTAAATACAGCTGTTTTTAAGGTTTCGATGTAGGTGATATAATCAAATATGAATGCCCCAGTCTTAGCGCGCTGCCCTAATATTACTTATGGTGCGCACAGAGGCACAATCGCATGTATAAGCGAGTTCCCCTGTACATTTCCATTTTGGCACTCTGCCAGCATCCTGCCTCAACCGGACGTTAGGATTTCAAGGTTGCAGACTTAGGATTTTCGTGTTGTTCTTTTCCTTCATATATTCTATGGATTAATTTCCTATTTATAAGTATGTCTCATGTTATTTATTATTCACTTTTCTCCGTGTCATTAGAGAAGACATATCACATAATGTTTCAAAGGCTGAGCCGTTTTGAAAAGGCAAAAAGAGGTGCTTTGAACTTGAAAAACTGTATCTTCATTTTGATGTTTTCACCAATGTGCTTTTAGTTTGTGAACACCCAAAAATAATTGTGAATACGACTAAAAATCTCTAAGCCATTTCAAAGAATGAAATTGTTATTATTTATAAACCTCTTTGAGTTAAACACAAAACATTTGTACACAATTTTAACGTTATATTTAGAGCTCCACAAAGGTGTAGAACATTTTGAACATTTTCTCATGTTCTTAACTTTAATCTAAACCAAACACAAAGCCTTGGTCTACAATGACAAAAACAAGCTGAAACAATGTTCATCCTTCAGAATACATTTAAATGAGAATCGCAACATTCTCTCCATTAAGGCGCTGTCGCTGGTCACTAAGAACATAACTCTATTTTGAGAAAAATCTTTTGCAAAAAGTGCATTTGCACATGGCAACCATACACTTTTCAAGGCACCCTTAGAAAATTGGATAATTTACAGAGGGACATTAAAATTGAAATTAAATTCAGCTATATATCACCTTGTTCTCCTAACTTTTTTTTTACCAAAAACTGCAGTCAGATAGAGGAAATGTGGGAATTGTTTATCGCCAGTTTAAAAACAATAGCAATTCTTCCGCTACCGGAAGCAAGATCAATTTATTATTCTGTTAAAGGTTTTTGCGTTGGTCGTTTTCACAGATTATACACACACAAAGTACGTAAAAATATGTACTTGTATTCAGAATACAGAATACAAGTTCACTCAATTTTGACAGTTCTAGAAACGTAGCACAGCCACAATGTTTCCTTGTGCCACAGTTGCTCTGTCTATGAATAAAACAATTAGTGTAAACAAATGCTACGATCAATGCAAGTTACCATTCCAACCTACATTATTTTTGTAATGGTAAAGTCATACTGCTGGGGCTACGTTAATTGTATTACCATTAGATTATATATGGGGTTGGGATACACTTTAGTTTAACGTCTTTCATGAAACGGCGTTGTATTGCACCTCTTCGTACAAGACTATATCATCTTTGATTACAAATTTTTTTAATTGACGAGTCGAAAAATTTGCCTGTATGAAATAAACACTCATATTATCATATAATCTGTCAATTTTGAACCTCACCGAAAGAAAACATGATAAATATGTATTTAGTATCAATTTGAATATTAAAGATATTCGGGACATAATTATTTTTGGCAAAGTTTGTTTTTCATACAATAAACGTGTTATTTTACGCTGCAAAACAGAGTTGAAATTGTTTTTTCTGGTGACATACATTTCAAACATTCTAATAACCCTTTCAAAATATGTTATTTCCAATACACACTGACTAACTGTTCGTAATTCCTCTTTGCAACTCCTGAATACCTGTTCTGTTGCAATCCTTACTACACGTTTCTCTTTCATCAATACAAAATAATTAGCTGACCTTAAATAAATACGCCACTTCACAGACTTTCCGAAACTAGTAAACTGCATAACCAAAGTAAATGGTGCCACTTCGTGACAAATGACAATAAGGAAAATGGCGGACCAAGCCATACTCGTATCAATCGATAATATCACATTTCATGCATTGAATAAGTGTATCAATATGCACATAGTGATACGCAATACTTTTGAAACGTCCCATTATCAAGGTATTGAAGTATCGAATGTCCCATCTCCAGTTTTTAGGTTAGGATTTCCATTAGCTTACGTTGTGTATCCCCACAAATGTTTTGTTTGTGAACATCATGTTCAACTTTTGCTACCGTTTTAACATTCTTTGATTTCTGTGAGCGCTGCCTTTTTCTTTTAAGTTTAACTATATGAATACAAACTTAGAAAATAAAAAATACACTTTGTGTGCATAATTTACAAAAATTTGTGGAAATTTGGTTTTTTCGTACCAATTAGTATTTTTTGCAGTTTTCCCGTAATTTGGCACGAATTCGAGAAAATTTTGCAAACACAACATTTTCTAGTCCCTAGTCATAACCTGTTATGGTTTGCTACATGCCACTGTGGTAAATTTTATATGTGCGATAACCTCGAAAAAAGCCTTCTGGGACAGTAATTGGTTCATCACCCAAAATGTACCATGAGACACTGGAATTACAGTTTACTGCGTGGTTACACAAAAATAGGCAGATAATGCTGAAGAAACTGTTTGACAGAAGGGCATCTGTCATCTAAACTTTCACCATGATGTAGCAATCACACACTTTGCATTGGCATTGAAATAGTGTACACATCATTAGCTATCTGCTTATCCAATATCCCAGGTGATGGATGATCCACAGTTTTGCAAAGTTAAGCAGACATGTTGCTGAGGCCTTGCAATAGTCAACATGTTACTGAAGAAAAGGCTCACCTTACAGTTGAGAGGTATGCCAGGAGTAACAACAAATTAAGAGTTCCAGTATTAAGTTTCTATTACTGGAATGAAAATGGCTGGCTGCAAACATGATGATCCCACGTCACAGTGTACCTATATCCTTAACCCCCATCGAGATCAACTGGACAAGACAAAGTTTGCTGTCATGGACATTGTCCCCCACCCACCAAAAACAAAACTTCTTTTATAGTTTATGTGAAGTGTTGTGAATTATGAGGGGTTGATAACAATTCACACTGCAAATACAACCCTGGACATAATCACCCTGTGATTAATCATAACACTATATGTTAATATTAAAAATAATACAGTACTCTCAAAATAATTTATGTTAATTGCTGCAGTGGCAAATTTTTTTCCGGGTTATTGGGGCTCACACCTAAAATCATAAGTCCAGTGAAACT
This sequence comes from Dryococelus australis, assembly GCA_029891345.1. Taxonomy (NCBI): domain Eukaryota; kingdom Metazoa; phylum Arthropoda; class Insecta; order Phasmatodea; family Phasmatidae; genus Dryococelus; species Dryococelus australis. Next base: position 245,526,902 of record CM057009.1, read on the forward strand.
ACTGTCTGAAGTTTAGCATTCTTAATATTATGTCATATTAATTATATATAATGCATATGTTCCTTGTATTAACTAATGCAGGTGTCAGCACTAGGTGAGCACAAGGTCCCTTATATGCACTTTTTATCTCCTGGGGGAGCACAGGCCTTACACTCTTAATTTAAATATGATTAAACTAACAAAGCTACACTGTGTTTACAAACTGCCTCTTTGAAAACACATATAGCTACACGTGACTAGCAAGGTCGCATAGATGTGTGCATATTCAGGCTCTCCAAGAGGGGGGGCAAGAGGATCCAATGCTCAGGGGTCTGGGTCAGGCCTGATTTTGTAAATGTTAATGCACAAAACAAAGTATTACATAAAAATCTAATTTCGACACTCAAAACTTATTAACTTTCTACAGAACAACTCACAATCCTCGCATTGTGTGTCACGGCGAGCAGTAATTATGGATGGGCCAATAGTAATGATTTGTTATTTTAATATTTGTTACTGTACTCTATCCAAAGTAACGAGAACAGATTCTTGGAAATACTTGTTACTCTAGTACCTATTCATGAAGCTGTCTCAGGTAATTATTGTGCAGGCTTTGTACCCAAGAATGAAGCAGCACAGCAGGTGGCTTAAATGAGAAGCAGAAGGGGGGGTTGGAACGCCCTTCTCCAACCTGCATGACAAACAACTCGCAGCGAACACTGCCCTTGGTGGAATAAGTACATCCTTTGCCTGGAAAATGTGATATTTTTTAGTTATTCTTGCTTGAATGCTGCATGTGACCCCCTAAACATTTAACGAGCTACTGCAGTAAATAACACCACTTGCCCCATGGTAGACATATAGGTGCCACGCCCCATTAGAACACTGTTTTTTTTTTCTTCCTAGAATAGTGTGGAAAGCTATAACGCGGGTCTGAGATATGTCCTCCAAAAGCCGCATTATATTGGGCTTTTACTGTATACGTAAATAAAGAAAATAGATTATGACAATTTGATAAACATTACTTTTATATATTGTTGTTTTTTGGCCAATAACACACAATATAGTTAACTAACCTCCCTACTCTGTGAGATTAACATATGCTTCAATAAAATAAAATACCCAACATAAATTATGAGTATATATGACATAATGGGGATTGGAAGATACCTTTAAACATTCAAATGCATATTAATGACATCAATTTGGTTCAAAATTTTGGTACCAATCGATAAATTTAAAAAAAATACTTCAAACCAGAAATGTAACTCTTGATGTTGAAGTTGCCAACATTGATAGTCTTATGCAAGAGCTCAAAGAGTTAAGACATAAATTTCAAAACATCTTAACTGAAGCTAAACTTGTAGCCAGTGCTGTGACCAGTAGTGATCTCCACAATTATACTGAAACAAATTTTGAATAAAAAAAGATGAAGAAAAAGAAAATTTTCAGTGATGAGGATCATGAAGAACTACCTAATGTTAACAAAATGAGACAAGAGAAGAAAGAGACTTCAGAGTGAATGTATTCAATAGAATGATTGATTCAGTTTTATTGGGACTCTCAGAAAAATTCAAAACAGCAAGAAAACTAAGTGATATATTTCAAGTTTTGTGGCAGTATCTATGTATAGAAGAAAAACTTATTGCTGAAGGTTTCTTGGGTTTGCTTAGTATATTTTCAGAAGACTATCTTTGGACCTCAAAGATGAACTTGTACATCTTAGATAAATTCATCAAGTTAACCTGGGGAACAACACACTGAAACCAATTGAACTGTTAAATAAGTTAAAAAGGTTAAAACTTGGTTCACTCTATCCTAATGTGTACATAGCTAAACTACTTTTTTGTACTCTTCTTGTGTCAGTTGCTGGAGCTCAAAAGTATTTATCTCTTTGAAAAGGATAAAAAACTTTAATCAATCCACAATGCCACACAAAAGAGTGTGTGGTCTTACTACACTTGCATTATAATCAGAACTATACAGAGAAATATATTTTGATGACATTATATAACAGTTAGTACACAAAAAGTTAGAAAAGTTAATTTGTAACAGCAAACAGTAGACAGATGGGTCATCACTATATTAATGTAAGAAAATGTAGTGTTATTTTTATAGCCCGAGTTATTTATGTTAATATTTATAAAAGTTGTTAATTTATTTAGTTTGTTCACATTGAAATACTTTGAGTATATTGTAATTTAAAATGTTTTATGTTTTACATTAGGCCTAATTAAACAAGGTTCATTAGACAATGCGTACACTTTTTTGGAATAAGAGAAAAAGTGGTTTAATCAGAACCGACGATAGCAGGATCTAATACCTCCCTTCCCCTCCGAGGCACCATCAAAATGGAAATAAAATATTTGAAAAATATTATAAAAGTGTAAACAATATCTGTGTTGATAATAGGGTGCGAAATAATGCTCATTTGGTGCATTATCATTCGAGTACCTGCAAAATAGCAAAAATAATTTTTCCAAATATGAAATCACTCCCCCCACCCGAAAACCCCTCCCAAAATAAAATCCTGGCTATGCCACTGAAGAGAAAAGTAATTCAAAATACACTATGATTGAATTTTTTTTCTCTTATTGTAAGAGTGTTTAAAAACGTTCTGTGACTAATTTGTTTTTTAATATTAATTTATTGATTATTTGCAGTTTCTTAATTTTTTTGCATGGTTGACGACTATTTATATTGTTGTAAATGGTTGATTTTGGCAGGGGAGTGGGTAGGCAGGGGGTCCACAGCACGCATTGTTTAGGGGCCCGGAATTTCTCTTGGCGGGCCTGTACATATTGTTTGATGCATAGTGTGTGCAGGGCTGCTGCATAGTCTAGTCCTGCGTGAAACACATTGATGCACTGGTGATATGTGTGGTCTGGGTGCTCTGTAGATTGTGCAGGGCTTCTGTGCAGAGAGAGAGAGAGTCAACAGGGGCTCAAAAAGGGGATCAGGCATGGTCAACCTCAAACTTACAATTGTAGTACCCAACCACTTGTTGTATCTTGGAACCAACTATCGTTATTTTGAGCTTCGACAATTGAAGAATTTATATTAAAACATTTTAGCAAAATAAATATTCAGATTCCTTTTCAAATCTCATATTAGACAATACAGTATCATAACAATTTTTTTTAATATGTGTGTCCCCAACTGTTATTAATTTTTTTGTGGCATGATGATATGAAATTTAATAGTAGACCAGTACCTTTTTAAATATAACACCATGTGTAGTGTCTAGCCCAGCCCAATGTCTACTGCTTGCATTGGTAAACAAGACAGCATTGAAGAACTAAATCAAGCAAGAGTGCTCAAGTGTGCCAGTAATTACAATGTGATAATCAAAGAGGTGAAAATAGGAATACCCTAATGAAACCCATACCTGGCCAGCATTGTTTATTCATCAGTGACATAGTTCCAACCATAATGTAATTGTATGCTTCTTTCCTGTTGTATTGATAAATGTTAATTTTATAAATTGTCATCAGTAATCTTGAGCAATGTATAAAAATATTCCAGTCTAAATTTATCAAACTATGTTGATACCTTGTAAAATATATGATATCTGAAATTGTTGTAAAGGTAGTAATAGCATTTATTTCACTGGATTTACAAAATATTCCATTCCCATTTGATAAAAAAGCACTTAAAAAATTCCAATAATTAAAATAAAATGTAATGATTATTGTGAATAATTGAACTTATTTAGCTCTCACTAACAGGTCATTAGATGATATTTTGCTCATTTTGTATGAATGTTATCCCAAAGAATGGAACATTCCCATATGTTATTCTCTGTTGTGTTTGTGGTTGGACCTGACATCAGGTTGTGTATTACTACTGTTTCACAAAAATAGAATTGATTCACGTTTTTTGAATTTTTTTTACAGTGAAGCCTTTACTTCACATTCATTGTTTGATCCAGATGAAGAGGATGCATTATTCCTCCCATCTTCAACTTCAAAACAACAAAAAACATGTCTAGAAACGTCACAACAAAAATTATTGGCTTCCACTAACCAGGATAAATCACAAAAAAGAGAGAGTGTTAGAAGTAAATCAACTGTGTCTTCTAGGTAGGTACAAAAATTAAATTTGTGTTAATATTGAATTCACATCCATTTATCGTTACACCTTGTGTAAAATACTTGTGTTTAAGGCTCGGCTTCACACCTTTTGCAGAAATTCTTCATTTTAGTTACATAATTTCGAATTCATAGTCATTACTAACAGTGTACAATTATAGAAAATTAGGTGTTAGGAAATATTTAATTTTTTGTGCGTAATTTTAATGGTGTGCTATCTGCTTATTGTAAAAAGTTGAGAACTTATTAAAGAAATATAAATATGCTCTCAACTTTTTACAACAAGCAGATAATGCACAATTAAAATTATACACACAATATCCCTATGGGAAGTGGTAGTTGTACCCTTTCTCTGATGCCATTTTGAGCATCCTGTCCAGACGTTACCAAATCATGTTATTCAACACAAAACCACTCAAATGAAATATTGTAACAGGCTACTGTCCTGTTCTCTCATTGCAGTTTTCAGCAAACACCAACAGACTAGCTCAACGTGAGTTGGAGTCTTCGACTACGTAATAATGAAAGTTTGTTGATACCAGGATTGCCAATAAATAAAAGAAGAAGTTAATGTTTAGAGATTTATTGTCATCTCAGCGTAACAAACAATTGACACTCGCAGCTGACAAATAAAAAAAACCAAGACAGAATGACAGTCTTTATAAAACAAAACTTCTCACTTAGAGAGTTATGAAGACAAAAGAGAATCGTTAATTTTCTCTCCTGGCGCCCTATTGACTCCTCGCACCGACGGAAAATAAATTTAATAGATATTTGAATTTAAATGTCCAAAATACAAAAGAAGGTTAAAGTCGCGGGGTGCTGGTCAGTGCGAGTCACGTGATCACTCGTTGCAGGCTGTCCAACTGACAGCTGACAAATGATTGTGCTGCGACAAACTGTTGTGATACTCGAGAAAGGTCGCGCTTCCTTATATATTGGTATAAAGTTTCCTCATTGAAAACATATTGTTTTCAAGCAGTTGGTCACATCAGCCAAAGGTGACCTCTGTTATTTTCCTAGTTTCACCATATTGTGCCTTACGGTGGCAATGTTTTTAGTTTACTAACCCAGTAAAAAGGAAAGGATGCGCTATCGTCCTATGATGTCTGGTGTTGATGACATCTGTTGTTTACGTCTGTTACTACTCATGAAATGAGGAAAGAAAATTAAAAATTTGGAAACACAAAACTATATGAAATACAAACAAGTTGTCATTGCCACGACCTTTCAAATATTACATGAATTGCTATCCTTGACTGAAATGTAGACAATTGAAATACTTCCCGAATATACTAATTTTATATAATATATATATATATATATATATATATATATATATATATATATATATATATATATATATATATATATATATATATATATATATATATATATATAGAGAGAGAGAGAGTTAGAGATAGATAGATAGATAGATATATATGCAATGCTACAGTGTCTTACAGGTCAAAATATTCAGCGCAGCGATTTTTCTTTAAACCCATGTCCTGGACATTATGACAAGAACTTCTGTACCGCTCATTCTTTCATGTCTCTCATAAACATAGTCGCATAAAAAAATTAAATAAACTAAGCAGGAAACAGCAGCGTGACTGGCGGAAGTTTGTATACCTAAAACAGGGGTGGAGGGGATGACAGCTCTTGTTACGGGCAGCCACCTGCCGATAAACGTGCAAGGAGTTTGCTATGCTTGTTTTGTTACATAACAGGAGTATAATTACTGCCGCATTAATAAATTATCAGAATTTTACATACAATGTGTTTTTATGAATGCTTAAAAAGCTGATAGCATCTGAGCTGAAACCAAAGAAATCCTAGATTACTTAATGACAAAATTATCAGTTCTAACTCGGCCTTTGTATACAGTGTTAACACTTTGTTCAATTCAGAATTTGAAATACTTGCCAACTCCTAATTATTCACCACTATTGAAGAACTAGTGCCACATGTATCACCTATATATACTATAATATAGCTAACGTTTCTTTTCAGCCTTGCACTTTGCAGTGCTAAGAATTTTGCATACCTGTGTCTTGCTTGGCTGTGTTAAATGTAGCCTATAATGAGAACTTGAAACAATACGCATTTTTACAAGTATATGCAGCACAGAACGATTAACATTTTCTCTCCCCTAACTAAAAAATTATATTTTATTAATAAAACATAATTTGTAAAACTAGACAGCTTTGAATTTCACAAACATGTATTTGATTAAATAAACTGTATTCTACCAGTATTGACTTATTAATTACTGGTAATAAAAAAATCCATCCCATCTTATATTAATATCACTGACTGCATTAGATGTTTGCAGTGGAATAGGCAGACCATAAGTTTATTTTATGTGCAACATTTTAATATTTGCAAACACAGGTACATAATGATTAAATTGATATGTTTCTTTTAAGCATTATCCATCCATGTATTTTTGAGTGAATTGTATTTGAAATAATGAAATGCATATTATTTTTAAAAAAATTTTGGTTTGTAGTTTTCCGTGGGCATCATTAAGAGTACTTGGAAGCTGCAGATGTACATGGATTTTTTCATTGCTGTACGGGAATTGTACAGGAATTCTGTGAGCCAACTTGGCTAGACACCATGCCCCACTCATGCACCTTGCACCATTTGCCTTAGAAAAAAGTGCTATGATAGTGAGTTGACATCCTTAGGGCAATCTCCAAAATGTTATCAAGACGATCCCGCACAAGAAAGTATTATCCTCGGAAAGTGCATAGAAATATCCTAAGTTTAAATATGATTTAGATAAGGATGATGACACAAGATGTTGTAAAGTAGTTAGTGTAGAAGATAGTTATGTTTTTTCGAGTTATTTATATAGATTTGGTCTGCAAGGTGTAACTGTTAAAGGTGGAAGTGGACTTTTGGTGTTGGTTTTTTTCGTAAACGTCATAATTCTTGAAACTTGACGTTTACCAGTTCAGCTGAAGTGGACCACCAGGACATTATTTGTTGGAAGATAGTGCCAGTGTATGAAGGTGTTTTTAATCAGTTTGCTGTAACTAGTATTTACTTATCACCTGTTTTGTTCTTTTGTAAGAAGATGAAGTTTGAGCTTGGTGATAGAATTATAAAAAACCAGCGGACCCGACAGACGTTGTCCTGTACATATGTCTTAAATCCGAAAATTTCAAACTTTTTTTTATAAGTTGTAACAATCTGGACCGTTATTTTAACACAATAACAACCAAAGTTACGAAATTCTCTTGAATCTGATCGCAGCGCCACTATCGGGACAAACTGGAAGTAAAATGAAATATTTTTGGATATTCGACACCGCGATTGCAGTGCTGTCTTCCGGATACAATGTAAAACATTCCAAGATCAACAATAACTTATAAATAAAAAATTTATTAAAAAAACATTTTGTAGTGGACCGAATTGTGAATCTAAACCATTCTCGAATCCACTTGAACACACACAAAAAATTTCATCAAAATCGGTCCAGCCATTTAGGAGGAGTTCAGTGACATACACACGCACAGAAGAATTATATATGTAAAGATTACTGATCTCGTTTCAACAGCCAGCGATCACTGCAATGATATAGGGTAAAATTTCATGGGTTTGTGTTGCAGACCAGAGAGAGATAAATGGGTGAAAACCAAGAGAATGGACTTCAAGCTTGTGGAATTGCAAATGTGATTTTGCTACTTGTGATACTTCAAGATTGGAGATGGCTGTATATGTTATATGTCAGATGGTCCGGCACTGTAACTGTGCACATGCAGGGGAATTTATTACATTTGATGAGAGAGTTTTCGCATAGTGAGCATATCTGTCCCAATAAGGTAAAACATTTTAAAAGTTAGAAAGGAGTGTAGACTTGGACTTAAACAGATTATCATAGACTATTCATGATAGGACTTCCGAATCACCACATCAGGAAGTGCTTGCATCCAGGCCAACACCTTGGGTGCACATGCATGTGGGGACAAGATGGTGTCTCGAGTCATATCTGTATCTTCACAATACTGGACAGGAAGCAAGGTGATACCGATTCGTGTATATCCACCATCCCAGTTTATAGTGTTACTGGAATTTACAGGCATAGTTTCTGATGATCTAAAAGTGTTTTTCACTCAGTACGCAAACAGACTGTGACAATATTGTACACTGTGGGACAAGTGGGCAGCTCAATGGAACAACCTATGAGTGGTGGTCAGTGTGGCAATGTCTAGGGACAACCTGGGAAGTATTTGCGGGTGGACTCCAAGACAGCTTCTTGGCTGTGAAGGCAAGTGCAGTTGTCTGGCACTTCTTTTCAGGGAGAGTTACAAAAAGGAGAGTCAGTGGAACACTTCATTGCATGGAAGTTACAACTGAATCATCCACCCAAACGACACTGTAGCAGGATCAGTGTTGTATCTGGCTAGTTGCAATGTTGTACTTTTTAAATACATGCACACTATTATCTGATAATCTCTTCAAAGTAAGTAAAGCAAGTTTTACATTTTTACATTCTGTAGACATTTATAGTCTGCTTTGTGTTGAAAATTTTATTGTTCTATTCACATTTGTATTTTAAATTTGCGACATCGTCAAATACCGCAAAAGACACTGCATTGCACAGATGTGTAAAACATGATTCACTTCATAAATTTTTCTTAGAAACCCTTGTTGTCAGTGGGGATATATTGATACATGTCCAACAATTCCTATTTTTTTTGCACTATTGATTGATAAAGTTGTGCCATACTCAACAGAAAACATTGAAATGTTCACAGGTGGAAAGGAACATTTGTTCCTTTCTATGTGATCAAAGTTTTCACAGGGTAAGAAACTGTGCTCTAACCAGAAATTATTTATCCACAGAAATAAAATATTTTTGGGCAGTCATATTTTTGAGGAACAAATCTATATTATGTCCATTATTATTTTTACCAATGCCATGGTCAGACCAATGTATCAGATTACTAACCTCACCAATTTCAAATAGCTTATAATATGTTGTAATAGAGCAACATTTTTTATAAAGCAGGAAGATATTTTCACTCACCCTTTTCTAACAATACTTTCATTGTACCCTGCGTTGTGGATTGCAAGGTTGTAGCGTGAGTATTGGGGTTTGATAGAAAATATAATAATGGTGTAACTGAGGATAGAGTAATACTTTCTGAAGATTCACACATAAGATCACAATGCTTTGGGTTGTTTTGCTTTATCAGAACAGCTGCAAGCATTTTATATGCTACTTCGGCACTAAGATGATGCATTGTGCTTTTATTTTCAGTTTGCATTACATTTTCTTCAGATGAGGCTGCAATCATTCTAGTGGACAATTTGTCACTATATAAACATATATTAAAAAACCTAGGAACACCAAGAAATTCACTTATAAAAATATGTTGTTTGAATAATTCTTGCAATGGAAGTTATTGATTGTTTGAACAATTATAGATGTAAACCACTGCAGACACTTTATTGTGGTCTGAAAAAACCTACTAGGTAAAATTAAATGACTTTAAGATTTTAAAAAATTTATTAGATTTAAAAAAGTAAATAAAATTGAAAGAAATGAACGAGCCTGAGTCAGTTGTCAACAATTATGTAACATACATATAAGTCCAAGAAGGAATTAAATCAGAAAAAAAAAAGACAGAATGAGAAAACACAATAAAAATGTTTCATGCATATAATTCAGAGCAGGAGTGTAGTCAGATGACACCATAAAAAGAACACAACACAGCAGAATTGGAGGCCAAACAGACAAACAGCTAGAATGGAACATGAAGAATATTATAAAAAGTGGACCAATAACTAAGACAACACAAACAAACATAATGGGTAGAACAGATGTAAAAATGGACGAGAGAACAGCGACAATAAAGACAAAATTAGCAAGCTTTTGTCAAGACAACAGGTGTGATTTTTTGGGGGCTGAAATCTGTTCCTGTCGTCAGGCACACAGTCAAATAAGAGATACCTACAGATTGACTATGGCATCTGAAAAAACGAAAGTAAATGTAGATAGGCTGCCTCCTACTCAATTCTACATAACTCCTGCTAATTTCGCCAATGGCCATGTCCTGATTGCGAACATCATAGATATAGCATAGCCTATACACCCATTATAAGTTGCACGACCAATCAGGATGCTGATTCACTGCCATTGGCGGAACTAGTAGGAGACAGCTCATCTATAACAGATTTCAGTTCCTGAAATGTCGTACCTGTTGTCGTTGAAGGTAGCTTGCTATTTTTGTGTATATTGTCATTGTGTCATCCATATTTACGTTTGTTATAGCCATTGTGTTTGTGTGGTTTTCGTTCATCCAGTTTTTGTAATATTATTCCTATTCCATATGTGTCGTTTCTTCATTTGGTGACCAATTCTGGTTGTGTTGTGCTGTTTTTCAGGTGTTATCTAACTACATTCGTACTAGGAATAAAATCCATCTTACATTTTTGTTGTGTTCTATTGTTCTGTCTTTTGTTTCCTGACTTAATTCCTTCCTGGAATTGTATGTATGATACGTATTTGTTGACAACAGCTAACTCGACCTGGAGGATGGTTTACCAAGGAAGGGTAGGTTAGACGATAGTAGCGTTGGCAGATCCCTGTGGTGATGTCGGTGTCTGTAAGGCCTCTGGAGCGGATCTCCGGAACTGCTGGTGTCTGTTGACCATTGAGAACCCTCAGGAGACTGCTGATTACTGACACTGCACGGAGGGTTCTAGCACTTGGCTTGCCCTAGTAAGAATCTGTTAGCCATTACAGCGGGAATCAGGGGGCTAGTGCTTACCCTTTGGTGGGCTGACACCTTAAGTGGCCATTACAGTGGGGAAGGTGCAGCAGACTCCCCTGAGGCCATGTTCTGGAATTCCTTTTATACTAATCTCTCCATCTTATTGGCACTCAGAAGGAAGAAAGGGGAAGCTGGCCCCACCTTCTGGGGGTTGATCTTTCTGACATCATGCATGAGTAACTGAATTCATATCTGAGAGGTGCTTGCCGTGTGGCAGGAAGGTGTTTATATATCTTTGCCTTCCTGCATGCTCATGGAGGCTGTGATGCTCCAGCAGGTAGCGTGCTGCTCTCCAGTGACTGAATTGTGATACACCACTGCCGTCCTGGAGATGTGGGTTATTCAAACGGCTTCTTGACATGTTACACTAATATCTTGGATCACGTGTTTGAGTGTTAATTTGGGGGCTTTCCCAAGGTGCTTGGTAGACAAGTGCCCTGCCTTAATTACTTGTTTGATAAAGGTTGTGACCGGCCTAGAAGGAGGAAGGAGTAGTGCTTTCCAAGATGGGATGCAGTTGTAAGTAGAGTTCACTTTCTAGACACATTGGGATGCGTCACGTCTCAAACACACCTCCCCCCATCTCTCCCCCTCAGTTTCGACAGAGTCATATCTTGGAGTTAAAAAGAAGTTCTAATTTTATCTATATGGGTCTGGGCCTCGTCATCTCTATGGCTGGTTTGCTTATGTAGCGGTGACTTTTCTGTGCTTAGCGGATCGAGCAGGTGGCATCTGAGTGCACGGCGCATCAGCATTTGTTTCCAATTTGTCGGTGCCGGGACTGTCTCTGTCTTTCTATGCTCGGCACGTTCTTTGTCCCTCTTTGCTTCCCTTCATTTCCCCTCAGCCACATCCTGGAATAGCATTCGACATCACGGGCATCAGCTGGCGGTTCCGTTGCTCGCTCTCTGCCGAAGAGGAAGGGCTGGATTTTGAGGAAGGAAAAGAGTTAATGTTACAGCATGTAAAATTCTGAATTTGTTTTTCCTGATCCCTTTGTATGAGGTGTCACGGGCCTTTGTATATTTCGATATACCAGTTCACATGCTTGCATAAGGCATGAATACTATTTAACATTTCTATTTACACTATAGTAAAAAAAAAAAAAATGTTTCAAACAAGCTGGTACACCTCAAACTCTTGTGTAGCAAAAATGTCCTGCACGCAAACTACTGGGAGGAATAATCTAAGTAATTTGCAGTGTGCAAACTAAATAAAAACAAAAGCCGTCTTGTGTAAGTGCATGGTAAATAATTATTAGAAGTGCCTAAGTAGGGTTAAATCTCACCTACTCCTTAGGCAATCAAGCAAAAGTGTTATAATTTACATTTAAGTTTTATCCTGCATTGGCTGCAGTGAGCCCAAAAAGTTTTAATACATAGCATATAGAAATGTTTTTTTTTTCAAACATGGTTATATATATTTGTGTGTGCGTGTGCGCACGCATATGTGCATGTGTACGTGCATATGCATGTGTGCTATAATTGAAAATAATCATCTAAATAGGTTATTAGGTAAATGATCCCTTAGTAAAAAAATAGTAAGTTTACATTGTTCAAAGGCATCAATCCAGTAATCAATATATTAAGGTACCCTATAGTTTTAAACGTCTTACAATGGTACCTTAGTAAAAACACACAAACGTTATTAAACACTCTTACAAACTAATTCATACATGTTTTCTCTGACAATTTCTTAACACATGACCATTGGATAATTTCTTACGAGCAAACACATATTATTTACATCCTTTTTACGTGGTATATGCAAATCAATTTTACAAACTAACATCTTATTTTCTACTGTACATTGACAATCTTTTGTGGAATTGTTGTATTACAATCCTTATATTTAATTCATAACTTTCATTGAAAAGTAATCACACAGACCTGTATGTACAGACCTCAACGTCTCATGGTGACTAGCTAAATTAAAGAACCATAAAATATTATGCCCTTACATCAACAGTGATTATTTACAATACTTTTACCTTATCCCAACAATGACCCTTAGTCAGATGCTTTCAAAAATTTTAATTTTACTTGTCTCGACAAAGCTTCTGGCAGTAAGACGAAGTTTTGCTCAAAAGAAATCCTTCAAAGGCAAAGTTAATAGAAAAGGCAAAGTAGCAACTCTTACAATTAATAAACAAAGTAAAGTAAAATTAAAACAGCTACATATTTACACAGAGAGTGTTACAGTTGTGGGTTACTTTGAATTTAATTTTTGTTACCGTACCACCCATCTTGGTACCTGCATCCATAAATTTAGTCAGTCAGTTCCGACAAGCGTGTCATTGCGTTCCTAATCCATACCCTGGAAACGTCACGTGGGTCCAGCACCTGAGGATTCCAGTGTTGTGAGGTTGCAGGCACTACCCTTTTCTTAATTCTAACCTAACAGAAATTCACTACAAGTTCACTCTCAACTAAATTTGTACTCATGCTTACAATACACATTATTCCCTAGTAAAAAAAATTTAAACAAATTGTAACTTTTGCTGATTGTATAACATTTGTACATCTTATTCCTTTGAGATATTTAATATATATATAATAGGTTTGGGCCTGGATATGATTAGTCAGGACAGTAGCTTCTGCATTTGGAATGTCCTATCATATGTGCATTGGCTGGATATTACGCAGCGTTTCTTCACTGTGGTGAGCATTCTATTCTCATGCACTCAGCATGTAATCTCACACTGGTGTGGAGTGTTCGAAGACTGCACACAGTCAGTGGGGGTTGTATACTTGATTACAGTTCTTCTCCTGTTTTACTACACAGTTGCAACAGGTTCTGACTTTGTGGCCTTTAATTAGCCACTGTAGAAAGTTAGTTTGTTGCTACGACTGTATAGCGGCATACGCACTTCCAATTTTTGGGTAAGGCACTTTAATTCTGTAGGCTCTTACTTGTTATTTATGTTATTGGTGACTGTGTCTTTTCTGTGAACCCTTGGCTTGTGGTCGGCCCCGTTTCTTTGGGGGTTGGTGTTTTAAAAATGCCTGAATTGAAGACAGTACTTATGGTTATTTTACATTTAACATATTTGTTTTCTATGACGTAGCTCAATACATGTAATGCACATTAGTATTTTGCTGTGACTATGGTTAACAATGTTACAACTGTGAGCTAAAGGGCTGAACTAATTGTAATTATCCTTTGGTTATTGATATGTGTTGGGTCATTTCCCTAAAAGAACAGCCTCAGTTGGAATAAATATTAAAACGAAGGAACACCCAGTGAAAAAGGATTATTAAATTCAAGCACGCAACTCGTGTTGCTCATTTTTGACATACAAACTTTAAAAGATAGCGGTGAACATACACACAAATAAGCCTACAATAACTTTTATTCCGCTCATATTTCTATGTATTGTTACTTACTGTTTATTAGGTGTATTGAAATTTATCGGGCTGAGCTTAGTATTTTTCTTCTGGGATTGTGGCAAATTACGTTACACAACTGTGTTTCAAAACCCGTTAGGGCAAAGGTACAACGTTGTGATAAATAAACAGACATGGATGTAAATAAATAGCTTCATCATAAAAACAGTTCACATTTAAAATGTATAAATAGTGCTTATCAAATATTTGAAATCACGCACACACAGTGCCTGTGTATCGAGCACGATGCACAAAGGTATGCCATATCACAGACGCAATGATTAACGACACACATGTCACAGTATATTTATTATTGCCATGGAAACACAGATTTATCACAACATCGTAACTTGTCTATGTAGATTTAAAAAATACGTCTACAGATGTGATTTATTAATTTGAAGTATTTTTCAGAGTAAGAATAATTTACGTTTCGTTTGACAAAACGCCATGTCATGGCTTGCCACATCTCCCAACTTCACTAGGTAACTGCCCCGCCATCATACCTAAATATATTAAAATACGTATTCAAATATTAAAATCTCTTTCAGTTGTAAATTACAAATTCAAAAATAATTATTTTGCTGTAATAAGTATGAAATATGATACAATTGAAAACATGTATAATTTCATTGCTTACTAGCGAAGTGAAATTTCCAGAGTGTGAAAGAGATGAAGAAAGAGCAAGAGGGTGACAAGCCTAGCCAGCAGCCAGTTTTTCAATTGCTTTCTCGCTCGATAAAACAATACCATACCATTACGGCCTACTCACTATATTTTCCGCTGTTATTTTAAACTGTAAAAATGAGATATATTGCCATTGGGGCTACTTAAATATTTAAATATTTTGATAGGCACCGTTTAATTTACAAATAGTATACTAAAAACCAGGTTAAAATAATATTTCAACTGTGAACTATTTCTTATCGATCGTTGCCAACACGTCACTGCACTCGCTGTTGTTAATTCATATTTAAAAAAGAAATAAATATTACAAGTTATAGAAGATATTAAATTAAAGGTTCATTTATACAATAATACAGTACTCTAAAGTTAACCACAGTGTTATATATTTGTGGAATACATGTTATTGAAAAAACAGGTGACATGTTATGCCTAGAGTGTTTTTTCAACGGTTGATTTTCATAAGTCGCTTCCAATTGAGAATGGACTATAGAGTGTGCTTACTGGGGGATGTTCGGTGAAGACATCATGAGAAAGTGCTCAGTGAACAACAGGACATGTTCACATTCTCTGACCAACTCCACATCACTGTAGCCACAGAAAGCACAATTCCAACTGTAAATGGTGAACTTATGTACACTGGACAATGCAGATATTGTTTAGAGAAACAGAAAGTGACATGCAAACAGGTCAATGAGATGTTGCAGAAAGATATGATGCAACAGTTTGGTAGTAGAGACAATTTCTGCATTGTCTTAGAGCCAAAAAATGGGAGAATGCTTTTTGGTGTTGACTTTCAATCTTTGAACGTGGCGACAAAGAGTGCCCCATTACTGCAGCTAAGTGTAGACAAAGTGGTAGACAATCTGCAAGGCACAGAAGTTTTATCAACAACAGACCAGCCATCTACTTGTTTAGTACCCATCCACGTATAGTACAGGAAGAAAACCACCTTCACAATGCCGCACGAGGGACGTTTTCAGTTCTGGGTGATGCAGTTCAGGTTCAAATATGCATAGTCAACTTTTCAGTTAATGATGGCCCAGATACTTGAGGAACTCACCAGTGAATTGGTTACAGTCTACCTGGTCAAAAAACTGGGAAGAACATGTAAGACACCTCTGACTGATATTGCAACAACTTACGACTTACCATCTAGTCATATCTCTTGCAAATATTGCATAGGCAAGATGGAAGTGGGTCATGTGATATGTAGAAAGAGAAATTTTCTGCACCTTAATCACCTCCAATATATTTGTGGATATTGAATCACCGAAGATGTGTAAACAACTACAGAAATTTATTGGGCTGGCAAACTGGCTCCCTTACAACATCCCAACTGACTGGCCTGCTTTCCACTAGTATCGGGTTCTCCTGGATGGCACATATACTTCCAGAAAAAAACTTAGAGAATTTTTAATTCTCGTGCACAAGTTATAATAATTCAAGTTTGCATTGATGCTTTAACATTGTCCGTTCAGTAACATATAGCAAGTTGGCTAGAACATTTTTATTTATCTAATTGAAACTCACCCTTACTTAATTTTTACTATGTTAGTCAATGTCATATGCCTGAAAGTGTAGTTTCAAATAGTATTTAGAAGCTCTCTTTGTCAAAATTATCTGACTTTGTTGTACTAAAAGGCCATTTTAATTTTAACCTCATGTTTGTTTTATCATTGTTGCCCTCATCATCATCAGTCGGTTTCAAGTAGTGGCTACAGGGAGTGCTGTATGCTCTAAAAGGTAAATATGATTGGCCAAGTAGGAAACCTAGTACAGAATCTGTCACAATATAATATAGCCACAAGGGAATAATGCATACAGATGTACATAAAATCGGAGCTGTGTGGCTGTGGCTGATGATCTTCGGCACAACTTGGATGAGCTCAGCAGTCTTTAACTTGACTCGGGAGGTGCTTGGCAGTTTTCAACTCGACTCTGAATTGCCAATCGGGCCTAAAGGTGCTCAGTATTTACAACCACTAGCCCTGCAACCATATAAATCTGTTTCTGGGAGCTGGTAGCCATGTTGGTTTCTATAGGCATAGAGTATGTCAAATCGTAAATATTTTATGTTTAATTTTTATTCATAGTTAATCTCGTGTATTCATTTGCATAGAGAATCAAGTTTTATTCATACCTCAATTTCATTCTTTAGTTTCATTCCTCAATTTCATAATTCAGTTTATGGTATAATGAATATAGTTTCTATCATTTCATGCTAAAATGTGCTGGTGACTCGTGCTTTCAGCATTATCCACCAGTGTGTGCTTGTGTGGGAAAGTAGTTAGTGTGAAAAGAATTACTCCACATCAGAATTCATCGTCTGATGCAAAAGGTGGCAGATCGCTTTTTCATCCCTCCTCTTTTCAGCATTCAGTCTGGTAAACTATTTTTTTATGTTTGAACGTTTCATCAAATTTTGCAGGGTATTATCGGATGTGCTCGTAATTACACATGTATTCCATAACATATGGTGCAGAATCCTTACAGCTTTAAACTATCAGAACTTTTAATTTTATTTATTTATTTATTTTCCATTATATGCATGTGATTTATAGATCTATGCAAGATCCAAAGGGATAGGTGTAGGGACCTGAGTTGAAAACCTGTAACTATAGAAAATATTTTTTTTTGTGCTTAGAAAACTTTGGTGATTTTTTTCCCAGTATTCTGTGAATATTGATGGATCACCATCAAATGTGTACACCATGGCATGGAGAGTTGCTGGAAAAATATAAATGAATAGTTTAAGAAATATAACAGACAAATTTTAAATTAAATTTTTTTTATATATTTCATAAATTATAAATGCACATTTTTCAAACGCTTGCATGAGATATGCTCTTCAAACAATTACTCTTCTTATGTCAATATGCAGTGTAGCCGAAGTCTTGATGCAGTATTGACAATGTGGGCCAGAGGTTGACAAATGTGCTGGCCTTGGCTCCAATATCTTCACAGTCTGTAATAAGCCTTTGTATGCACAATTAATCTTTATTACAAAGCAAGAACATGTTTCTAAATCAAGGTTTACATCTAAATGGCTAAAGGAATAATATGCTACTTGTGTCTATCACAAATATTGTGTATACTTGAACATATTATATTGAACACCAGAGTTGGTTAGATGAGTACAAATGGAGCATATTTCATCAAGAAACAAATGGCCTTACATCCATAGTTAACCTGCTAATAGCAGTGGCAATGTGCAGGGGCAGTTATAGAACTTCCAGTACTTGGCATTTTAACCAGCCTGAGCGCAGTTTTGCTGGCCTGATAACACTGCTCAATACCATTTGGCCACAGTCTCAGTGGTGCTATGTATCTCCAGTTCCTGAGAACTTGTTACTGGAATACTTGGAGGATGTTCCTTTAGGTGCTCGTGAATTGATCTGGTTGCAGCAGGATGGGGCCACCCTCATTTTGCCATTGCTGTTCGCTGGCACTTCGTCGTGCACTCAGTGATTCTGTAGATACGTAGGTAGGGAAGGCCCACAGTATGGCCACCACACTCACCTGATGTCACCCCACTTGACACTATGAATGAGCTCATGATGCAGATACAGAGAGCAGTTTAACACCATCAATGCCACACCAGAGACCTTTGTAATGTGCATCATAACATGCTTCAGCGCTGGACTGTCTGTGTGGACAGTGGTGGCCAACACTTTCAACAGACACTACGAGTCCAATTCCTTCTGCCCAAATGTGTAAATAAATTGTAATTTAATTGCACTGCCTCTTGCCTAATTATTATGGTTGCATACCTGCCCCTGCATATTGCCACTGCCATTGTGGTTTAACTATGGACGGTAGACAATTTGTTTCTTGATCAAATATGCTCCATTTGTGCTCATCTACCCCACACACTGGTGTTTATCATCATTTGTTTGATTACACCCAATGTGTGTATGTGTGTGATTCAGTCTCGAGTTTCATATTCATATCACCAAAAAGAACCTATCCTAAATAGTCATAAGGCAAAGCGTTCATCTTCACATATGATTCGTTTGTCATTGGAGCAAAAAAGAACTAATTTATTTACAGTCTCTGTGTAGAGTACATGCTGATGTGATCTTATTATGATAATGGTCAGTTGCATTATTTGCAGCTCATTTAATGCAGCTACATAATCAGAAAATTCAATTTTATTTTGTACCACACACTTCTGAATAATCCCTTAGCCTCTTTAGTGACCTCACCATACTTATACATGTATTATGTTACCTGTAACCCCACAAATTCAGTCATGATTTTTTAAACGGACTTGTCTTTGAACTTGCCCACCATCTTTTTGTTAACAGACGAGTGGTACGTACGGTTTGTGGGGTAGCCACTGATGTCGAACTAGGCAAAGTACCATGCATCCGTGAACATGTCTTCATAAAACTCCTGGGTTAGAACCTAGAACAGGAACAAGTCCATATCCATATTGAACAGTTCTATGTCTTCTCTATATCGGGCCTTTATCATGCCATAATGGAAATGGTACATTAGAATTTGATGTAGGATAGCGTCCTGCCTCTCAGACCATTTGTCACTCCACATGTCTACCGCACAAACTGGTACCCGTGTCTCACCAGTACGAGTGCTGATCACCGAGTGTAGTGTGAGTGTAAGAAAGTGCAGGGCAGGGCAGCACATCATCATACCACCCCTCTCCTCCCCTCCATCCTACTCCTCTCTCCAGGCAGTTAAGGGTGTATTATGATGGACCACGAACATGAAAATTGTAGTGCAATATAATATTAATTAATGAGAAGGAAAGAAACCAACACCACGCGTGTGGGACGTTTAAGGATGCCCCTACAAGCGTTTTATGGTTTAAATGTGTTCATTTTAAAATTTAAGGGGTTTTTCATCTTAGTAGTTTCATCCTCATTTCATACTATCCACATTGAATTTGTATTTGTTTATGTACTAGGGAATATTGTGCATTTATTTTTGTTTATTTTCATGCAAGGGTTTGTGTTATTTCAATTGTTGTAAAAAATCTAGCAGGCAGGAAATAGTGCAGGACGAGCAGTATGCTGCCATAGCTCGCGCCTTTTGAGCTCGCCAGATTCAATCACCATCTATCATCTCAAGGGGTTAGTCGCATCACGCACACACTCCGGGTGAACTTTACATTTGTGCACCAATCATGTAATCAACAATAGTAAAGTAACTTCTCGGAACATTCTTATGTCATTTTCACCTGAGTTGCCACCCCTTCTTCTCTGGGACTAGAATCACCTGGGGAAGCATAATTTCACAAGTAAATCCGCAGTAGCCATTCGCACCTTTTTCAGATTAGCCCATCTGGTGGGCAGCAGGCCAGAATCAGCGTAAATTATCACCTACAAGTGATGTAAAGTATTTTGTGCAAGGGTAAGTACACACAAGTTTTCAGACTTAGTGTATTTTATTTCGAGCACTACCTTCGGGCGTTTCGGGGTCCATGTCCCCTACAACCAGTTTTCACTTTAATTTTACATAATTCATCTAATTAATCAACATGCTTAATACTGAGCTTTTATCAGTAAAAAGCATGTGGGTCAGCCTGAATAGGCCCACTTCATCCCGATGTAAGTATCAGCCTGATTCTCCTGTCCAGAGGGATTCATCCAACAATTCACCAAGGTACTGCATACATCTGGGCGAACGGCCTGCCATACTCTGAGAAGATCATCATCAGGAGCTACAGTGGCTGAGCGATTAGCATGATCGCCACTCAACAAGGCAAACTGGGTTCAATGCCCTCCCGGGACACCAGATTTCCACAAGTGGGAATTGTGCCGGATGATGCCGTTGGTCGACGGGTTTTCTCGGTGATATCCTGTTTCCCCTGCCCCTTCATTCTGGTGCCGCTCCATATTGACTTCAATCACCTGCATCGGCTCTCAAGACCTCACTGTTAAGAGCCGTCTAAATTTCTTCATTCTTCACATTATCAACAGCAACCACCGACACCACCTCCCGATGGTGTCTGGCGCCTAGTCGGATATCCAACTCCAAAACCCACTTAACAATGTTTTTCACCTTCCCTCAAGATTTCTATTAATTCAACACCACCCAGTTAACAAGCATTAATTGGCACCCTTCTATGGGGCCATTGTCTGCTGAAAATCCTCATTGTTCAAAATTTTGCCCATTACAACTAACAGGCGTAAAGTTTTTGACAAGTTTGGCACCACAAACCCTGCATATATAATCTTGTCGAACAATACTATAGGTGAACTAGGGAAAGATTTTCTTTGTAAATTGTTCTGTTCAAGAATGTTGGTTTTTCCACTAGCTTCTTCAGTCGCTTTTCAATGCGTACCAATTCCATCTTTTGATATTTTCTTTTGTTCTGCATTAATTTTGCCAGAAGTTGCATTATTGGCCAAAAAAATTCCTTTTCGAAATCATTGGAAGCCACTTGTCATTTCTCAGTTTGTGGTTGATATAAGACTTTAGCCATGTTCCAGAGCCTGCTTGAAATTATGATAATGCATGATGTAGCAGCTCTTGTGTTCCATGGCCATAGTCAGCTTTGGGTGTTTCAAACCCAGCGTACACAGGTTGATGGGTAGATATTGCAAATCAGTGTGTTTCTCGTGCAGGGCTGTGGGATACTCAGCATCCACCTCTAAGATGTAACCTGTCATTCCATCATCCAGCATTAACATCACATTGATGTTCTCGTTCACCCACATAAATTTGTGTATTGGCAACGGCAATGACATGGCCCAGCCGTACAAGTTGTAGGCATCCAGATACTGATGGAAGGCTTGCAAGGATTATATGTTTTGGTTACATATGTATTTTTCATCACTGCATGATGCTTCGCACACTGGGCCATGGATCACCCAACTGCTTTGAAAATGTGATCCTTTTCTCACTTGTGGAATGATTAATTTTTTTTTCATTTGTAGCCCAGTTATCTGATATTGAAATTCTCATCATAGCTCAGGTTATGGAGTATCTTCAGTCTTCGGCATAGCAGATTGCAACTGGTGTATACAGGCCTGATGTACTGCCCAGTGAAATGATCATGATCCCTCACCTTTAATTTTTGTGCATAAATGATGCATTATATAGTAGTATCTTGTTGCCCTGGTGTGACATGCCTTTTCAGCTGGTGTGAATGGTGTTATCTACTTTGAAGTGGTGCTGATATCTGCAATTGATTCCATGAAGTGCTTCTCTGTAATTCTTTAACTTCAACAATACTGGTGGTCCAACATTTTCTCCAGGCTACAGTACCTCTATTCTCGCTGGGGCTTTTTTTTTGTTTGTTGATTTGTTTGTTCGTTCGTTCGTTCTTCTAGACACTGCTAGCCCGACAGTCTTATAATTCTTGGTAGGTTATGATAAAATGTAAAGCACCTTTTTCATATTTGAAAATTTGCCTTATGGGCCATCAGTTAGCATCTCACAAGCGGAAAAAATTGTTTACGCAGCAGTAGAAGGCATTTTCCTCTGTCGTCAGCAGCAGTGGGTCAAAGTGTTCAGACTTTTCTTCTACCACACATGCAGGCACAGTCTTCTCCTCAGAACTGAACGAGTACACATTGACCGATATAGTAGGGTTGTTCTAGAAAATTTTCATTTGTCGCAGTTGTGTGAGGAATTCCAGTCCAGGAAAATTAAATTTTGATTCCAGCTCGTGATGATGGCAGTCAATCTGCTGACAGTCTTTCTTCTACAAAACCTGCCAGAATGGCCCACCTAAAACACACGAGGTCCTGCAGATTTTAGAGTTGATTATTGCATACTTGTTCTTGATTACTACAGGAAGATGTAAGACAAGGCATGTAGCAATTCCAACATGTTAATTCAAAACTGCAGGTGGTTAACTCTTTGCATATTTTTCCTATACAGGATTATGTGACCATCAATAGGAATCGGTTTCATATAGTCACAATCAAGCCAAATGTTAATTTTATTAGACTCTTTTCTTGTGAACTTCTTTGGTGAACTGGCCTGCAATATTTTTCTTCATGGGAGCCAAAAAAATTACTAATTTATTTTGATGAACCATACTCATTTTCAGCTATTTACATCTTTAGATTGTACCGGAAAGCTGTTTCAGTCTCCACCAAATCATTGTCATTAACCAGCCCAAACCCTGCCACAATTTTTATGCATGATTGTTGCTATCACGATGGTAGATGATCATCTTGAACCCTTGATGTTGTGGGAAGTACACCTGTATGCTGTGGCAAAGGAGACTATGTGGCCGATTTTGCCAGCAGAGGCCCTACAGCTATGCAGGTTTTTGCATGTTTCTGCACGCTATCATGTCTAGCAAATGATACTCCACAATCTGCACACTTGTGTATTACTCAGTCTGTATTCTTTGCACAGGTATACTTTTTGTGTCTTTGAGCATTATGGTTAGAGACATAGTTTTTATTGTAAATCCATCACGGGTGACGAAGTAATATTCCAATAGATGGCACCAATATAGTTGAAGATGCTATTAATAGTACTGCAAATGGCATCAATGATGACGTAAGTAGCTCAACTGGAGCCAGCAGTGGTACAGCCAAGGACGAAGTCGGTATGCTGGTCACATGCACACCATTAAATGCACGCTTCATTTTGATCTCTACTGGACAAATAAAAAAAAATGTAATTAATAGTTCTGATAATTTAAATCTGTAAGGATTCTGTACCATATGTTATGAAATACTTGCATAATTATGAGCACATCCAGTAATGCCCCTGCAAAATTTGATGAAATTGCTGAACATAAAGTAGCATACTGGACTGAATGCTAAAAAGATGAGGGACGAGAGAGTGATGCATCACCTATTGCATCAGACTAGGAAATCTGGCATGGGCCAACTTTGTTCACATTAAATACTTTCCACATTAGTGTGCTCTGGTGGACAATGTTAAAAACACAAGTTATCGGCATGCTCTAGCATGAAATGAAATGTTGGAAACAGTAGCCATTGTAACATAAACTGTTAAATGAAATTGATGAATTAAATTAAAGAATGTCTGAAGCTTGTTGCTCAATGTCATTTAATATATGATATTTGCTGTGAATTAAAAAAAAACATGGATGAAAACAAAATATTTATGATTTGATATACCCTATGACTATAACATAAATATAGCTACCGGCTCCCAGAAACAGGCGTTTACGGTTGAAGGGTTAATGGTCGTAACTTTTGAGCCCTCCCCTCTTTTAAGTCGGAGACTGCAGAGCACCCTTGAGTCGAGCCGGAGACTACTAGCTACAGTCACAATCAATAGATCACATTTAAAATACGTTACGCTCAACTCCCCATAATTACACTACTCATGTAAGATATAAGCTTATTTTTATAGCATTTCTCGATAAATGCTATATAAAATAGATAGCTGGATTTTTTTATGTTCCAAAAATATGGTGTAGGTATCATGCAGAGCGTATATTTAGGTTGCCATTTTGAAAAGTCTTTAACTTTTAAAGAATGATTTTTAAAAATCCAATTTAGTTAGAAGCAATTGAATGGTTATGGAGAGGTATAGGCTTAACATTTCAGGTGGCACTTACACCCAAAATGCAAATGAAGAAGGTTTTTAATTAACTGTGTTAAATTCTTTATTTGTTTCTGTCAGTTTCAGTTTGCTTATTTTAATTGGAATGTGTTTGTTAGTTTCAATGATGTGGTACACAAAACTGAAAATATGATTATGGGTACCACCATTCTGAAAATAAGTATCTGCGTCACTGGAATTAAAAAAAAAAAAAAAAAAAAAAAAAAAGTATTTTCCAAAAACTCTCTATATACCAAGTTTGATTGGTCAAATAAATAGTTTCCACACATATGTACTAAATTTTTTAAGTGGCAGTAGCTTGAATAAAATGTGATGCTTTAGTTATCATCATTGTACCAGGATTAGATTAAACTTGCTGAATGGTTATAAAGGTACAGCACATCATCCTTTTGTGATGTTCATTAGCTCACTAGACCCATAATTGATCAATATAGCCTGTATACAGCAGTTTTCAAGTCAAATGGCACTTTTTGTACAAAAAAATTGAAAGAAATAATTTAGACCTCAATTTTTAAAAATATGTTTTTAAAAATATATTTTTTTAAATGTTCTTTTTAATTTTTACAAAAAATATATATATAATATTATTTTATTATTAAATTAACATTTTTGAAGAAAATAAAGTTTTATGAAACACTTGATTCATTATTTGCTAAGTAATAAAATTCAAAATTTGTTTTTAAAAATTTTATACATTATAAGTAAAAAATTTCTCAATGTGTCTGTCTATATAGAAGCAATTACTATAGTAATATAGCATAATATAACATATAATGTAAACCATTTTGTAGTAGGCCTATTGTCCTTTTTCCTGTTATAAATTTTTTCTGAACATTTTAAGTAAACGTTCTCAAAAAAATCAGTCCAATTTCAAGTAATAACTATTATATAATGTAATGTGACATAAAATAACTCAGAGCTAAAATAATTTTGTAGTAATCATAATGTCATTTGTCCCTATTATAAAATTTTTCTTATTAATATAAGTAAAAGCGCTCAACACATCAGTCCAATTTTAAGCAATAACTTTTAAAATACAAATTAACACAAAATAACATAAACTGATTTTGTAGCAGGCCTAATGTATGTCCTTGTTCATATTTTATAAGCAACAAGATATCTTGTGATAAGAGAATAATAAGTCAACAAATGTTATATCCTTGTCACAGAATACTGAACCAACCATTGTTTACACAGAGTAGTCTCTCTGAGATTGGAGTTTTGTGAAGCAATTTGGAAGTCACAATGTTACATTGCAAGGGGAGCACATCCATCTTGTTTCTTTATACACCCTTTTGTCGTTTTTTATGCCTGTGTCGGTACACACCTTGCACACCATGGTGGGACGTTCGTTCTCCTCTGTAGCTTTGATCTTGGAAAGGAAGTGCTTTGTGGCGAGTCTTGTTGCACAAGAAGGCGCTGGAAATCATCTTTATTTTTCCACATTAGCAAACACTGCTAGAGAACTTGTGACTGCCCTTATAAAGTCAACAAAATGAATGCAACTGGTTTGTGGCGGCTGCAAGTTTCCGTACACAAGATAGGCATTGGCTGTAGACATGATTAGGTTGTAGAAAAATAATTTTTTCTACCATTTTAGTATACAATGTGAAAATGGATAATAACCCTGTAGTTCATCTCCACGGTCCACTCCACATTTGTAAATATTATAATCAACTACAATGTTTGGTTTTGCTTTCAATTCATGACCACCTTTTGCTTTTGTATGAAGCACAGTAGCACCATTCTTGTGTAGTGTTGACAACATGAATACGTCAAATATATCCTTCCACAGGAAAAACAGTTCTTGTGAACGCTGGAAGGAAAACTCCCTTTCTTCAGCCACATTCTCACTAAATCCTTACAGACACACTTCCTGTTATTCATAACTGTCCTGACACCCAACGTGTTATCATCTCTTGATTTCCTCAAAAGAAGACGTATGTAAAACCTGCCAATGTGTATCACATACCCCTTCCCCAAGTAATTTTGGCAAAGTCTGTAGAAGAGGAGCTCAAGAGCATTGCTATGTCATGCAGCTACTCCAGTATACAGTTCTTTATTTACAATATATCCTGATTTTGCTTAAGCAAGGATGTAAAGTTTCAGCCCATATTTGAGAATGTAAAGTTTCAGCCCATAATTGTGTATCTTATTTTTTATGTACATCTGGTATTTAACTGGTCTTCTACCATAGACTACATGCAGCCAGTCAAAAACGTCTGGATAGTGTTTTGCCATTAACTCACACCATCGTAATGGTATGAGAGGACCAAACCTCTACCATTAAAAACACCCCCACACTCTCAATCCACCTTTGTTAAATTTCACTGTGGGCATTAAACAGGATTGCATGTAATATTCACCAAGCAATCGCCACACCCAAACACTCCCATCAGACTGCCACATGGTATAGCTTGATTTATCACTCTAAATCACCTGTCTCCAGTCATCCACATTCCAGTGGCACTATTCTTTAAACCACTGAATGCAGTGTTCCCTGTTCGCAGGCAAAATGTGTGATTTATGGGCAGGCATCTGAGTTTTAAATGCCCCTGCCCTCGTAAATCCCAGTGACCAGTTGTGATGCTAGCTGCGCAATTAGTGGCACTGCGGAATTCATGAGTGATGGTAGAACGTGGTGACATGCAATGTTCCCGTACCACCGTCTTCAATGCTTGATTGTCCCTGTTGTTAGTGGCCTACTTCGCCATGGTTTTGTTGTGGTTATGCCTTCCTGTTTCCACTTCACAATCACATCCCCGATGGTCAACTTGGGCAACTTAAGAAGGGCAGAAATGGCCCTGATGGATTGCTTACTGACATGGCAACCAATAACTACACCACGTTCGGAGTCACTGAGCTCCCTTGCTCCGCCCATTCTGTTGGTATCATGTAGCCCTTTGCCTCCTTTTTGTAGTGGCAGCAGCTATCATAGTGACATCTAGGTAGAAGTTTATTCAGATTGTGTTCGGGATATTTTTGATAAAATAATGTAGGTGTTCAGTCATAGTGCAGTCTGCATTTAACAGGAATACTTAATTAAATTATCTCAAAAACAGTGATATGAATAATTGTATATGCAAATGTAGCCAGCATTTAGAGCTAAAGTGTTACATTTTAAACAAGATCTGAACTGGATATACTACAGTTACATTGCTTTGGAATTTGTAAACAATTTTGGAATTGCATGTAACTTTATGGTAAGTTTTTTCTTGCAGCAACAACCACGTATAAACTTTTCTTATCCTGTTATTTTTCATTACAGATTATGGAAATCACCAAACCAGTATGCTAATTTTTTATTATCCAGACAGTTTAAAGGTTAAAAATATAATTGATTGTACTCTCCCTAGTATACAATCATTTTACTATGAAGTTGTTTAGAACACAATACCTAATATTTTGTATTATGAGTATCCATTGCGGGTATCTTTGACAACTGATACAGTGGTAGAATAAAATAGTTATTTTTTAGCACTATATGTGACTTGTAAACTGAAAACAAAATACTTCTCAGAGGTGGTTATAAACAGTGAACTAGTATAATTTTCCAAATACACGTGTAACGGTTCTTTTCCTGTTAAAAACATGATTTCAGTTATTTTATCCACGATAAAAAGCTTGAATATAAGAATTAAAAGTTTATCAGTAAATTAAGAATACAAATGTTCATAGCTTACTGTATGTAAAGATTTCATTTATAGGAATGTTTAATGAGGTTCTGCTGTATTGTTTGCAAAGTTATGTAGTAGATGCCCTTAGGGTATTGTGTATGCTCCTTCATGAACAAAGTAAAAGGTTAATTTTATTGCGTTCCTATATGTCCCGAGATACTGAAATGCTTCAGTGCCAGTTTCAGTGACCTCATTTCAAAATGGTAGTAATTTCAAAATGGCCACCATTGCATTCATAAAACAGGCTGTAACTGTGTTATCCTTTATCCGATTTTAGTTTTCTTTTCCCTACAAATTTTTCCATACGTCTTAACTATTTTCCCGGAAATCTTCGACAACTGAAAATTTAACAATTATTTTTTCAGAGTTTTTCACTGTGAAAAAACAAAGCAGAAAACGATAAAAAGTGTTGTGTAACACTGAAAGAAAATTATATAATTTTCTTTAATTATATTCTTATTCTTTAATTATATAAATATTCTTTAATTAATTAAAAAATTAAAGTTTTAATTTTATATCTTACACAAGAATGCTGCTTTTCATTACAGCAACATAATAAGCAAAATAATCTGGGAAAGTGTATGTTTTAAAGTGATAAATGCTTCTTATTTTTCATTATTTTTTATCTTTACCTGTTTTATTCTCAAGTAGTCTGTTTTACTTTATGTGCAATATTTCCACTACAACTCAATGCATTCCTTTTATTTTGTAATTCTGGTAAGGAGGACTTTATTACTTGGTAAAAGGTAGAAATATGAAGAGGTATTAGCAAACCATGTTAATAATGTATATAACTTTTTTTGTGGTATAAAATTGACAGTTAAAATAACAATTTTAACACATTCAGGTGTTTTTTTGTATGAACGACTTTTCAGAAAAATTTTTAAATATATTGAAATAATATTTACTTTATTTATCGTTTAAATTGTGTCTCATTTATAATTGTCTATTATAAAGTTACTATTTTATTTTAATGTTGTTACATTAAAAGAACATGATCTTCACTTTCAAATATGAGTGTTTCATAGCTTACACTGTTTTCACACAAGTCTTCATCTTTAAAACAGTTACACCTTTATGTGCAGAGGAGGTTATTTGTTGAACACTTGCAACGAACGCTGTGATATTTTGTTTTCACACAGCTGCACTTAACAATCTCAAGTATTGCTAGAGGAGCTAGAGTATTGTTGCAAGTAACAGGGATATAGTGCCCATCTTTTTGTTGCCAACCAAATTTTGTTGAATTTGGTAAACTTGGATGTCTTTGGTCACTTTGACGCCATTTCATTACCTGGAAATGTGACCTCAATACAGCCAGTTTCAGTGACAACCTCTTTGGAGGGTGATTTTCACCTACTACTTGCTTTTGTATAAAAAGCCACCAACCCAGATCTCCAATTTTTGTAATAGTTGTACTGGGCATGTCCACTTTGCATACGAATCTCTCAGTATCTATCAATAAATCATCAACTACTATTTCAGTTTTACCAAGGTATGCCAATATGTGTAGAACATTATTGTCCTTTGTCATGAAAGGCTTCCAGAAACTTTTTTTTTTTTTTGCAAAATGATTCAGTGATATTAATAATGAGTGTATATTGATATCCTGGTATTGAGTGTAAGCCCACAAGTGCTTAAGCTTTTAGATTTCCCAACTTATAAATTTATCGAAGCAGTATAGTTGGGTTCCTTTCTCCACTTTCAGTGAGAGAGTATTTTGTATTTTGTGGGAGTGACGCATACTGCTCAAAACAAGACCAAGAACACATGTGTTGGGAGAAAAGATGTCTTATTGTGTTGATCAGAACTTTTTTGCTTCTGTGGCATGCAAATTAATCTTTATATCTACCTCTTCATGTGTGCTGCTCAGATAAGATGCACATTCACTTGTTCCCTTAGCAACCTGACTCCAAGCAACTACCATCCAGGGACAACAATCCGTACACAAATATTTTTCTATATTCTGCCATACTAACTACATTTCCTTGTTCCAAAGAAATTTCTCAATAAATTAATGAATTCAATGTATAATGCCTCACTGAATGTATCTTGCCTTTCATGTGAAATATTTACCTGCCACAACTTGTTCACATTTTCATTTCGACAATTTATGTAATACGTTATGTCAATGGCATGAGCACTGGCCAAATTTATACTTCCGTTTACCTGCACACATAACCTTTCATCATTACTGAGCTCTACAGCTTTAAACAGTTTTTTCCCAGCTTTGTCAGTTTGCACTTCATGCAATTTATTATGCTTGGTTATGCCATTATCACAAAAAATACAAACAAATTTCACATAAGCACTAGTTTTTGCTCTTGTGAATGGTGCAAGGAGAGAAGAGCTTTCTTCTTGATCAAACTGTACTGAGATAAGAGGTTGTTCCATGATCATTATGTCGGCACATTTCATATGCCCTTTATGTGTAGCATTTTGATAACAAGAACAATGCTACCTTGCATGGTATGCTTCAAAGACAGTTGCTGTCAACTTACCTACATACTTTTTCAACTTCACATAGTTTGAGTCATTCCATGTTGCTCGCTCAGGGATGAAGTTATATAACTTACATAACTTTCTTTACTTTTAGGTTCTGAAAACTTTCTGTTTCTCTAATTAGAATAATAAACACAGTGTCTATGTTGTGTCCGAGGTACTCTGTCTCTTAGCAGATGGTGGCAGGTTGAACTTAACAACTGCCTTCATATTCTCCATCATAGCTTACCCAACCATTCACCCGCAACACATATTCAAATATATTAAAAATAATTAAGATAACAATAGTAAAATATTTCTTACAAACAAAATTACAGGCCCAAAAGAATAAAAAGAGAACAACAAGAAACACTTGTGACATTTATCACTTAAAAACATACACTTTCCCAGATTATTTTGCTTATTATGTTGCTGTAGTGAAAAGCAGCATCCTTGTGTAAGATATCAAATTAAAGCTTATAATATTATCTTTCACTTTTATTAAAACACTTGTCTATTTCTGTTTTGTTTTTCACAGTAATGCAAAATTTAAAATAATTCTTAATTTTTCCGTTTTCCATGATTTCCAGGAAAATTGTTAGACTTATAAAAAATGTAGTAGGCAAACAAATTAACTACCATCAAAAGAGCTATTCGTTTAAAGAAAGAAAATGAAAATTGGATAAAGGGTGTTACAGCATGTTTTATGAATGCAATTGTGGCTATTTTGAAATGGCCACCATTTTGAAATGACCTCACTGTGAAAGTGGCACCAAATCATTTCACTATCCTGGAACATAAAGGAATACAATAAAATTGGTGTCTAGCTTTCTTCACGAAGAAGCATATGGACATCAATTTTCTACTGTAAGGTCCTGGACTAAAGGCTTTTGTTACAGCTTTAAGCCAAAAATATTTGGTAAATATCATAAGGAAACCATTTGATATAACATCTATATTCAGATATATTATAATTTTAGGCTGCAAGTTCTGTATGCTTTAAAAAAATTTCCTATTTTAATTATTTGAATGGAATTGGTTTTCATTGTGTTTTTTTTAATTTGTTATTTATAAGCATACTTCTTTAAGTTCTAAGATTTAATTAAACTTGGTTAAAAAAAAATTCAACTTCCATGTCATAGCAACTTTTAAGTTGGACGTGTAGAAAATGTTCAAAACGTTTTGTTAGTGAAACCTTCTTACCAGGTTGTTCAGAAATAAATGTCCATTTTGATATCTTGCAGAACTTTTGAGTTTTGGAATCAAGTAAATATATTTGCATAATTTAAAATAATCTCTGTCTGTAGCACTATATCTGTGCCAGTGACTCACAAGACTCTCTTGGGGGCCACAGTGGTGTAGTAGTCAGACTACATGACTCTCACCAAGGTGGACCGGGTTCACTTCCCAGTAGGATCACCCAAAATTTTGCAGGTGGGAAATTTGGTGTATGCTGTTGTTGGCCGCCATATTTCCTCCTACCCTGAAGTGCATTCTACCACTGCTCAATCTCATCTCACTTCACCATCATCAGCACTCAAAACCCTGCTGTTGAGTACTTATCAGAACCTTACAACTCACCACAATGCTCTCAATCCTGTCTGAAGAAAAATGGTTCACTTGGGGAAAGAAAGTAAGGTGGTGCAAATATTTGTTTTATCGAAACTAAAACTAAAAATGAGAACTTATTTTTGTTTCTGTAAGAAATTTGGTTACTGGAAGTTGTAACGAAACAAAAATTCTCAATTTTGATTCATTTTCAGGTGTTAAATGATCATTTAGTGCACCAGCAAAGACAATTTTTGCCTATAAATCATCTTGTTTGTTTTCATTATTTATGTGGTAAATACTCCATATCCTAAATTTTTTGGTTTGATTTTGCAACAAATTGGTTATAATGAATAATTTTTTTTAATGTTATGAAATTTGTTTATCTTTTGTTAAGGGTGAGCTCTAATGATATTATTTTTCATTTTTCGTTTCAGTTTCAGTTAGTTGATAACATATCTTTCATTTTTGTTTTGTGAGAAAAAAGTCACATTCGCACAACCCTGCAAGGAAGTTCTAAAAGGCACTTTGTGCACCATCCTTAATGTCGAACTCCCTCTCTGTAACGTAATGATGTGGATTCGTAAACATGTAGTTGTCTGATTATAAGTCCAGGAAATTTAAATGATGTAAGTTTGGCATTATATCCCTTTCTAATGGATGCTCTTTACAAAATTGCTGGGGAATGTTATGATTTTCTGCCCAATTTGAGACAATGGCAATGGTTTTACCAGGAGGAAGTAACTTGTAATGGACAACACCCTGTGTGTGTGTATGTGCGAGTGTGCATGTGTGTGTGCGCACATGTGCACGTGAGTGCATGCGGTGTGGGGGGGAGGAGTGGTGTGGTGTTTTTTTTTGTGGCTCTTAACAACAAGGTCTTGAGAGCCGATGAGGGTGAAATGAGGTGACAATGGAGCAGCGTTAGCATAGAAGGGTGGGGAAAACAGGAGATCTCCAAGAAAAGCCGCTGACAAGTGGCGTCATCTGGCACATTCCCACTTGCGAAAGTCTGGGAATGACCTGGCCTGGGATTAACTGTGTTCACCTTGGTGAGAGATCTTACCGCTCAGTCACCACGGTCCCAACACCCAATGATGTCTACAACATGAACAACAAAGCTTCG
The DNA here is from genome assembly GCA_029891345.1 of Dryococelus australis. Taxonomy (NCBI): domain Eukaryota; kingdom Metazoa; phylum Arthropoda; class Insecta; order Phasmatodea; family Phasmatidae; genus Dryococelus; species Dryococelus australis. Next base: position 245,560,190 of record CM057009.1, read on the forward strand.
TGTTGCTTCAACCTTGGTTTTAAAAATGTTTGGAAGTTTTAACAGCAACCACCCATTGCCCAAATCATCTGCAATTATCATATGGGAATACTTCTCATTACAATAAATGGTGCAAATAAGTGGGGACTCATTAAACCAACAGGTTATTTATTGTGTGTACTTGCTGCAGGTTCCAGGCAAATGCTGCAATAATTTTTAAATTGTAACAATTGTTTCTTCTGTCCTAGATCCTGATTGTCTGAATCATTGGTTCTGTCTCTATCACCTCACTGTTGACAAATGTTAAGTGTTAACCCTCTTATTTGCTTCTTACTGCTCTTTGTGGTGAGTTAGTGATACATAGTTGTCCATTTTTTACACTTTCCCCATTTGTTACCTGGTTTACCTGGAAATGTTGAATATAGGACAATTTCCCTGACGATACATGCTTTCAAAGTGTGTCTATATACCCTTGACTGACATCGTCTACCACCTTCATTCTGGAGTCTTTAGTTATTGGCACATACTTTTGCATACTAGCAATGGACCATCCATTTTGAAGTTTCATCTATGCCCCTTATGTTTACTATATTAAAATATATTTTTGCCTCAAAATGCTCCATTTTGAACTTGCACAACAACAAAATTACCAAAATCATACATTTCCAACATGTTACACAAAGCACAGTAACACTTCCCATTGTCATGGGGCTGAGCGGCTATCTACACTCAATTATTCCATAGATGATGTTACGGGGTCCAATTAACATGTGACTCGAACGCACAAATATATTACTGCCACCAGACAGTCATGGTGTAGGGGAACTGTGACCGCGATCTGCACCCAGGATGTTAGATTGAAAGTGGAACAGAGTGTAAAGCCTAATTTGGGGCTTCTCTTCAGACAAGTGCGGACCCATAGGGCTTGCTGGCCTGGACAGTTTCAATGGCAGGGTTTCCACAGGTGTGGAAAACAAGGAAAAGTCAGGGGATTAGAAAACTGTCAGGAAAATCAGGGAAATGTCAGGGAATTTTCCAATAGAAATAGGTTACAACCCTGAATGAATACAACAAGGAAATTTAACTAAAAGAATATTCAAACTAAGTCAAGATATTTAACCATTTCCTATAACTCAAGTTTGGTTATCTCACTCTTCTCTTTGAGGAACACTTCTGCCTCTACACAGGATTGCTCAACAAATATTACAGTAAAGCCTTCACATAGCCTTAAAGCAATGAAACCCTCATAGATAATACTGAGTATATATGCCATCATACAGCAAACACTTTGTTTTAAATGATTGTTAAATTATATGAAAATTATTGAAAACAACATTTTTGGGCAGAAATAAGGAAAAAAGCTTGTTTCTATTTATTTTTGACCTGAATTAGTAAGGGTATATATGTACGCCCATACTGACCATAGGGTTAAGAGCTAATTAAATATATACCAAAGTATAAATTTGTAAACTGTTTTCGAGGGTCATGTAAACAATAACACACACCCATTGAATCTCCAAATTTCTTCATGTTTGAAGTTATTATAACCAACTTTAATTTCATGTAGATGCACTGACCATGTTTGACTTCCATTGATCAGGAACATTGTTAAAATATAACCTAAAGCAATTATAAAATGTATCACTTCATTGACTACTTTCAAATAGGCTGATATATTGTATTTATTATGCAAATATTTTATACTTGGGGTTATGAACTGCTACATAAATCACATTGTTCCAGACACTTAGGAAAACCAACCAAGGAACAGGACAGAAGCTGCCACATAAATTCATGGAATTCAGATCATGTGAACATGAGAATTAGAATGAAATAAAAAATAATAATAATAAAAAATGTACATGATAATTTAAAATTTTGTGCTGTGCCATTTTAAAATTGTTGCTAAAATTTTAGGGCACGTAATTTTTAAATTTTCCTGAATATGGTATATTTTGGTAATTTTTGTGTAATTAAGAGTGTCTGTATTTCCGGTATTGTTTTGGTCAATAGGAAGTTTTTCCTATTTTAAAAGGTGATAGTGACTCTGAAAGTTTCTGTAGTACAGTTTTATATGCACGCAGTCGAACTTAGATAATTTTAACTCTTGAGGTAATTTTGATTTATAGGTACATTAGAGATTGTGAAGAGCACCCTATAAAAGTTTTTTGTGTGCAGATTTAAATTATTTTGCCTTATTTTAAAATTTGAGGTGATTTTATTTATTAGGGTTCATTATTTGTGATCAGCCGAATATTTCCGTTTTATTAGAATGATTAGGAATTTTGTGTAGTTTATTTTAATTTGGAATTTAACTTTGTTAACTATGACCAGTTTTAAGGAATTATTATATTAGGGTTTGCTGATCAATAGCATTCATATATTTTAGTTTGGTTTGAGGCTTACTACAGTCAAAACTCAAACCATCGAACCAGCTTGAACCAAATGTCCCTGTCCAGCAGCTTTTGCTGTGATCCTGACCAAATTCCTATGTAAACAATGCTAAAAATAAATTCAGTTTTTGCAGAACTCAAAATTTAATTTAATCCATAGTGATCGAACAAAAATTTCTGTAGCATTGCCGAAAATTACATGCTCCAATTATTAAACAATGAAGTAATAAAAAAAAGTATGAGTAAACTGTACTTGAGGCATACAAAGTTGGTACATAGTACATTATGTAAACATGCATAAGTAATACTAATAAAAAATAACTAATAAAATATATTATCAACAAGCATTGTTTATCTCGCTGCCCTGCATTTTGTCCTATTTATGTAATTTATAACTACCGAAATAACCTGTTGTTGAGGCGTGATGTTGCATTTAACTCGTACTATGTAACAAAAAATAGTAAATAATAACAGACATCTCAGACTACACATTATGTATTTAGACAGCATAAATCACAAAAAAAAAATTAAAATGTATGGATACAGTACATATGAATAAGATATATGTACTGCAGAATTTTATTAAGATTTTCAACAAAAAGCAGCATTGTTTACTGTGACAGCCATGTTGGTAATTATGAACACCAACAACAGTAGTGCCATATTTTCTAGATATTGATTCACGATGCGACATTGCCAACACTCGTAACTATCATTTTTCACGTGAATATTTATTCATGAAAATTATGAAGGTATTATGTATAAAAATGTAACTCTAATAAATATGCCCGGAAAGTAAGAAAAAGGCAACTCAAAATTAAGGAAACCATATTCACTGCACTCTTTATCAGTAACAATATTGAAGTCGTAAATGAGAAAATAATTTCCCTTCTGTATAAGAGAAAGATATCTTATGTAGTTTGCACGGCCGCTGCCGCAACGCCAAAAGTACACATTTATAGATGCCATTTTGAGCAACAGTTTCCCGTGTTTTTGCTTTCTTGAGTCACACTACCATCTGTGGAATAGTAATGGCGCGATGTTTAATTGTAAACATAATACAAGTTTTCTGTCTCAGATTTTTTATAGTTGGAATTAATTATGTTTGCATGGAATCTTAACTTCAAAATATTTACAGGAATACAAAAGTTCAGTATGGCCTATACATGCCAAAATATGGATTTCTGAGCAAGTGATTATAAAAGAGCTTTTTAAAATATGGGTTTATTAAGTTTGAGAGTGACTGTAACGGAAAAGTGTTCTTCAATATTCCCATTAGCATTGTTTTATTTTAATTAAACTTGACAAATACCTAACATAGGCAAATGAATATGTTCAACGTAAAGTTTAATGAGGTGTGTGTGTGTGTTTTTTTTTTCTTTTTTTTTTTTTTTCACATCTACAGAATGTCCGCATCATAGAATTTTTATGTCAGTCCCCTGGAATTTGATGGAAATAGTTTCCACTGTAGTTAATTCTATGCCGTGGGCACATCCAGACCTGGACGGCTAGCAGGAAAGCGTATTGCTCTTTGCACAGAGTTTGCCGACACTGTCACGCCTTCTACATGAAGTGCACAATTCTGCCGCAGTACTTTCAGTCATGTTTCAGCATTTTATTTCATCCGCTGCATACATCGACAAGAGCTGCCGCAGGCTGAAGTAAATTCTTGCAGCACCCACAGTTTCTCAATAAAAAAGTCTGTACTTTAGACCCGCCAAGCCAGTGGTTAGAATCGCTCCTGTTCATCTCCGTGACACCTAGCGGGAGACTTGGAATTAAAATTTTTAGTTAACACTGCCTCCACTGGGTGCTGTTGCACAGGTGAACTGTGCTTATTACGTGCTTAGTGACGGGCATTTACCTTCAACACGAGAAGAGAGCTGCATGTGTTTGAGATCTACTGCTGTTGTGCGGTCATGATGGCATACTAGAATGTAGTTGGCACAGTGCTCTGAACTGACTATAATGATGTCTTGTTTTCTTTGCATAGTTTAGCATAGGCATACGTAGAAGATGTAGTGTTTCTGTTTATTTATTGGTATTGTGATTTACCGGATGCTAGTATGCACCGTTGTTAAGTTAGTGTTCTACCCTTCAGTATGGGTAAGTAATTCACTACATTTTTCCATTTAGGCTTCGCCGCAAATGCTAATATTACTAATTTTTGGGTTCTTTTAATCGTATTTTCAGAGGGTTTTTTTGTCTCAGATGTAATTTTCATCTCTACTCTAGTCTCTTTTCAAGTTTGACCTTCACTGTAATTCACAGTACATTCAAGTTCCGGATTTCTGGTGATGCGGCATCACTGCCGGTCAGCAAAGGATTTTCCATGTCTGACATCGCAGAGAAAAGTCAGTGGCAGTGACTGTTCTGCAGGCAGTCACACTGGCATGAGGAATCCTATTTAGGCCAGATATGAACATTCACTTCACATTATTTGTCATTACTGAAGTTTAAATTAATAATATTAAATTTGGTATATTTATACTTTTGTATAAGAAAGTAAAATTTTTGTTGTTCAATTCATAAGAAATAACATATGGAAATCATAAGTAAATATTTGAATAAAAGCTGCTTTGTAAGAGGCCCCAGGTAGGATTTTATTGTATATCAGTCATCTTGTGAGACACATATATAATATATTATGTGACGTAGCTTTCATTTTTTGTGTATTTTGAGATTATTATATAGTTACCAATCTAACCACTAAAATCACTTGTTTTTATTTACTGAATACCTTGCTTAAATAAAGTTATTTATTTCATGATTAATATTCTCAGGTTCTAGAGAATTCTTGATACTTACCACCAATTCCAGCACGCTTATAAATACTTTTATATTTTACTAAGTTTGTTTACATGATTAGCAGCTTTTCTCTTTTGTTTTGTCTATGTGGTAATGTATCAGCATTAGCCAAGTGATCTTATGAATTTGTTAGAAATACAAATGTGTTATTATTCTGCCCTCTTTATTCTTATATGTATAAAACAAAAAGGAAGTGATGAATTTCAGGTGCTGTTAGTGTTTAATATTGTGTCTAGTAAAGTATAAAGACCTGGAACTACTAATTTGCTGCCAACTATACTTTGAGTATTGCAGTCATTGCTTATATTAAAATATATACATTTATGAGGCAGTGACATTTTTCAAAGGTTTATTTCAAGAATGTTTACTTTATCGTCAACCACCTACCCAAAGAAAATGGCTTCCGGGTAGTGTGACACCTTAGCATGTATTACTCATTGTTATATTGGTCCCATACAATCAGTCAGTATGCATTTTGGCCATTTTTTTCTGAATAACCTGGTATTGAAATAAAATGTATGCATACGAATAAGTAAAATTGTTTATTGATGATTTACATGTAATTTATTCCTTTTCAGATCTTCAAAACCTAGTCCAGCTATAAAGTCTTCATCTGCTCATGATCTTGAATGCTGTGATTCAGATGATGATAAAAATCTGTTCTCTTCTACTTGTAGTTCTATTAGCTCTAGATCGTCTAAATCACAAACGAATAATGATATCCTTGCAAAAACTGACAAAATAACACAGAAGAAGGATTCATTACAAAATCCATCAATGTTTAGTAGTAATTATCTTGAAGAGCCTACATTTGACATTTTTGGTTCTGCAGTTGACAAAAACAATTCATGGTGTCCGAAGATCAAGAAAAATGACTATAGTAAAGAAAATAGTCCTGTCAGTATCAATGAAGGGAATGAAACTATTGGAAAAACATCTTCACATCTTTTTGGGTTTAGTGATGATGTACCTGATGTATTCACTAGCAGAAGTAATAATGAGAATATTCAGTCTAAGGAAAATATGTTTTCTTCTCAAGATTTCAATGATACTGATGATATATTTTCTGCAATAAAAACTTCCAGTGAAGAAAATTTATATTTATTTAGTACACAGAAATTAGATGATGATTTTGACATTTTTTCTAATTTGGTTTCAGCAGATGTCAGTAATTCAAACAAAAATTATGTGGTGGATTCTCCAAAGTCAAATGTTGAACCATTATGTAATCACAGCATTGTTGAAGGTGAAAAAAAAAGACAGGAAGAAAATGATCATCAGGAAGTACTTACTCAGTCTTCACTTTTAATTGATGGTACAGACATTTATTCACGTTCTGCGAAACCTGACACCAACTCCAATTTACCTATTGATACAGAAGATAAAACTGATTTTCAAATTTCCACAAGTGACAGTAAAAATGCTTTCATCAATGTTTCTGAGATAGCAAGCAATGTTATTAGTACATATGACAGTTCTAAAAATAAACTAACTACACATTCCACAAAGAGTGAAACTGTGAACACTGACCAAAACAAATATCTAGTGAAACCTCAACCCCCAAGGTTGCTTAGTATTAACAAAATTACAGACTTGATTTGTGAAGGTGCTTCATGTGATAATGTACTAGAACAACATGAAAATACACATTTATTGAGCAAAGGTTTTGCTAATTCTATTTCAAAACCTCTATTTCTGCCTTCAACTTCAACAAATGTACATATGTCAAGCTCTCCACCAGGCAGTGGCTCTATAACAAAGTCTGAAGAAATGAGGCCAGAAATTGATCAAACCAGTGGAAATGTTTCTAATGGTAAGCATTATAATTTTTATTAATTTTGTCAGTATTATTATTTTTGGTTTTACTGTGATTAATAGTACTTCAACATTATTTGAGAGTAATTTTTTAATAGATATGTCAATAGATGAATTTGCAAACTGTGTTTATTAAATATAGTCATTACCTTTTTATATCCACTTTATAGCTCATTAGTATTGGGCATAGTCCTATGTTCATTTTTTTTATATTGTTAATGAAAGTAAGCACTAAAATGCCAAATGGCATGTGATATGTGCATATATCATGTAAGACTATGTTATATTCCAGCAAAGTGCTGCAATATAATGTAGCATTAGTTTACTATTGGAAGAAATACCTCTGGAGTGAATTTGACCTGTGCCATTTCGATGATCCTTTTTAGGTGCAGTATTTTATGTGCAAAATGGCTTCCCCAGTATGTCTCATAAATTTTGGATTGATTAATGTCAGCCAAAAGTGTTAACCATGCCATTAGTTGGAACTCTTGAGAATTTTCCTATAACCAATTCTGAACAACATGACCCTAATGACATTGTGTAGTTCTGTGCTGGAATATTATGTTGACAAACCTCCAGAGTTAAAGTAAAATCATCACCAGCTCAAGTGAGGTACTATGACCAGTGTTAGCAGGTGCATTCTAGCAAGTCTTTTTCTCCCACATCCCCCCAGAAACTAAATGATTCTATACCAATCTGCTGGCTATATATCTTATACCTCCTGCATTGAATATGAATCCGATTTCACCCAGTCAGCTTGTTTGTTACTGTGGAAAATTATTGCTAGGTGCTGCCTGTTGCTATCAAATATCAGCCTTGTTTTGCCACTGTGATGATCATTGTGGATTGAAAATGTGGAATGTCTGGACAGCTCTAGAAATAGAATGTCCATCTGTGTGTTACCCACTGTCATGTCCCGTTTGTGAAATTTTATGTCTCCTCATTATCAGCTGCCTTTACAGTGTTCAGCCTTGTTTGCAAGCTGAAAAATATAAACTCGTACAGGTATAGTTATTTCCAGAATTTCAGTGTAAGGTGGCACTACCTACTATTAACTTTACATATTCTTATTTCATAAATGTTTGCACCACAGTCATTGCAAACTGTTGGGGTTTGACAAAAGGTTACATCTCTGTGGATGTGGCCAGGTTGATGAAAATATGGGGTTAATTAAATTAGAGATGTCAGTTAAATATTTAATTAATATATAATACAGTGAAAACATGTATATGGTTATTACTTAATGTGCGTGCTATCATTTACTATATTACAGAACTTATTGCAAATGCAGTAATTAATTTCTATAGCAAACAATTTGATTCAATCAGTCCTATTAACAAATCTTGTACACTTTAATGTTTCACATCAATCAGTTTCTCATGAACTACTAAAATCTCCACTCCATTAACTAAGTGGATCACAGCCCACATGGTCACTCCACAGTCATGTTGGATACACAGGTCACCAGTAACCACTGTAGCTCTTTGAGTTGCAAGGAACACTTGCCAGCAGTTGTTGTCCACAGCACACTCCAAAATTGTCTTCAGCGAGATAAACATTATTTATACCTTTACTAATTCTTTCCAAATTATTCCACTCAATTACTGACATTTCAGAAGGCGTTACATCACCACCAGGATTAAGCTGTAAATCAAGCAGGTGCATGCCAACATCACCACATCCATTCTCCACATACCATTTTATGCTGGATTATTCTTCTTCATTCACATTGTTCATTCTAAACAGATTTAACACCTTTAGGACCATCTTAAAGCACCACTCAGTTATGAACAACATTAATATTCCCAACTGCCAATGAAAGACCTGGAAGACCACGTCACTAAAATTTCTGGAGCTGATGAAAGTATCCCTCCCAAGTCTGTGGATTGTACAGTCACACCAGTTATCCTTTATAAACCTCAGACATCATACAATCCTATAACATTTCCTTTCTGTCATGGTGGATTCGGAGGTGCCACTGAATGAAATCATATCTGTTGAGCGAAATGTTGTTTTGAAATTTTGTCCCGTGGTCATAATGGAAATCTAGTAGTACTTGAAAAGACATGCTGCTTCATGGGAAAAGGGGGAGGGGTCTGACTTAACGTATAAACTTCTTGGCTAGGAATTAGTGTGATCTTGGGCCACTTAGTGAAAATATCCTGAATTACAAGGAAATAGTGATTACCGCTCTTAGTCAGTGCAAAAGGCCTATTTACTGTCATCCTTTCTAATGATATTTCCTCATGCCTAGAGGCAACCTTCTTCCTTTTCTTCTAAGCAGTGATGTGCCAACTCCTTTTGGTACCCAGGGCGGACTCCAGGTGTGTCAAGCCCCCCCCCACAACCTCCTGCAAGTGTGCATCCTGGCCCCATCCCAAAAAATTAATTGCTTTCATTATTCTTCACAATTTCAAAATTCATGATTATACATGTAAATAAGAAATATTTATTTTTATAAACTTATTTTACCATTATGCTAGTTTACTATGGAATAAAATTTTAGTATATTCTATGGTAAGAAATTAACAATATATTATACAAATAAATGCTAACAGACTATGAAGAACTGAATCATCCCACCTTTTCTCATGATTTATGAAGAGTCTGTGCTACATATATTAATATGTATAAAATAGGTATAAAATTAATGTTCAGAAATGGTCAAGAAATTATTCATTTTACAAAATGCAGAAAAAATTACAAAAAACAGTGGGTAGTGAGTTCATTCTTAAACACTATTACAAATATTTTTAAAATTCCAAAAAAAATTTATGGGCCTTTGCTTCTGCAAACTTGTTGATTACATCATCAAAATTAATTTGTTTGGCGACTTCGCATTCAATCAATGTTAGAGTAAGGCTTGACTATCTTGTCTGAGTCATTGTGGAACGAAGGTAATTTTTTATAAGTTTTAGTTTTGAAAAACTTCTGTTACAAGAAGCCACATAGATACATGTGGTCAAAAAAAACCTAAATGCTAGTGACAAGTTTGTTACAGATTCTGAACAGTCGAAATTGATAACAAACCCTAATAAATGCAAAGCGGTCCAGTTTTTATATTCTTCTTGTGTGACTTCAGCTGCTTTTAGGAGTCTCCTCAGTCGACCAATCTCAGATACAATTTCTTCAATTGATGTTGAGAATTCGTCAAATGTTTGGGAAAGGGTTAGAAGTAATTCTTAAATTTTTTCCTTTGAAGCATCAGTCAAATTGTCTGTCTGAATAACAGTGAACACTGATAAAACTTTTTCCAAAGTTTTAGAATGTGTGTCGAATTCTGTGTGGAACCGATTTATACATTCAAATATGGCACTTTTAAACTCTTCTTGCAGATAGGCCAACATCGACAGTTTTTTCTCCTGGCATAATTTTTTTTCCTTCTTCTTCTTCCTTTTATTTCTATAAAAACTTCCATTCTGCCACACAGATCAGTTGCATACACAAGTGCATTCTCCACCATGTCATTTTGATTTTCCACCAAAAAGAGTTTTAACGATTTAATTTGTGTTACACACTTGCCCTAGCCAACCCCAGCTATTTGCATGTACTTTTGCATATGATTAACCTTGTCCAACACTTTGTTCCAAAAGTAAAGGTTAGTTAGGAAAGTGAAATCACACATGGCAGACAACAAGACCTGAGCTGAACCTCTTATGTCAATATTTTCTTCTGGACTACAGAGTGCCTCGATAGCTTCAACAATCTTCTCAACATTAGGTATCATTGTTTTTACAGCATCATGGTGAGCACTCCATCATGTCTCACAAAGTCTTTTCACTGAAATTCCTGCGATTTTCTACAGAACATCCCAACGAAGAGTCGATGCTGAGAAAAATATGTTGACACTTTCCAGAGTCCAAAAAAATGTAACACAAGATGCTACAGTCCCAAACGAACAAACACCACAAAGGTTTAGCAAATTATTAGCACAGTGCACAAACAAAGCTTTAGGGTTAACTTCACAGAATATTTTCTGAACTCCTGTGTGGATTCCTGACATCGTAGAAGCATTATTATAACCTTGGCTACGACATGTTGATATCAAGACCATCCTTTTCCAGGTTTCTTAAGATCGCATTTGTAATGGCATCTCCTTTTTTTCCAGTAAGCGGAAAAAATCCTAAGCGAACATTCCAGAATCGATATGAACGTACCTAATATCTCACACATTTGATTTACATGTGAAACATCAGGTGTACTGTCCAAGAGAATGCCAAAATATCAAGCCTTCTTGATATCACAAATTATGATTTCTTTCACAGCATTTCCAAGAAGTGTGATGAACTCATTTGGGTTTTTGTTGATAAATACGAAATTACAACTTCCCCACAAGGAATTGCTTACTGAACACGAACATGTTCTTTTATGACAGGTTCGTACATTTAGAGCAATTTGATCATTTCCAGGAAGTTTCCCTTACTTTCTGAAAGTATATCTTCCTTGTGGCCACGAAAGGGAATATTCTGATTTGCCAAAAATAGTGTTATATCTAAAAGTCGGTACAAAAATCCCTCTATTTTCTTTTCTCGAGTTTCTAAATGGACATGGTTAATTGTTTTGTTCAGCTTTAACCATGCTGCTAAAGTTTTACGTTTTTCAAGGGAAGTGAGATGCTGCTCTGAACCTTCATGATTAGGCACTTTTGGATTCAGTTTCCACCAGCTCTGGAATCCTTTGTCATCGGTAGCAAACAGCCTATAACAAAAAACAGTACAGGGCTTGTTTTATGGGAGAATATACCATCCATTTCCGCAGGACTTTCTCACCATTTGGCATCTCCCTATAAAACCATGCACTTGTCAATCGATGCTTTGTTCTTTTGGTTTTGTCCCTAGGTCTCTCAAGTGAAATAAATGGTCCCTCAATAGTTTGGAAAATTTCACTTCCTTTCATGATCAGATCAACTCTCAATGCATGTGGCACAGGGATAGGCCAATCACTAACATCTGCATAAGAAGAGATTTGATTAATTTCTTTGTCTGGTTCATCTTGTTCTGGTGTTCCGCCAGCATCCTCTTCCTCTTCAACGCATTCCTGCATGCACGTATCCTCAAATTCTTGTTGAATAACACCACATTCTTCTTTTGCATTAGATGCTGGTAATTCAACACTTTTGCAAGGGAGACTTCTCTTTTGAAGCAATTCTTCTTTTTCACTGGTTCTGATTGCTAAGGGAGTTACAAATTGTAAGATTGAGCCAGATATTGCCTGTGTCTCCTGCTTTCAAGCTGTTTTCTCTGTTACGATCCACTTGGTCGATGGTGCTTCATGCTGTAGGTCCTGTAACAGTAACACAACATGTCAACACGATCAATTGATATTGGCTTGCTAATACCAATTCCTGGTAACAGTGGTACCAGTTGAAGTTGGCACCATATCAATTTTAACTTCCATTGCACACATCTCTTTAAAAAAAATAGAAATAATAACAATGTAATTTTTAAATTATTATATTTTACCAGAATGTGTTTATGTATTTTGTATTATAGTATTTCCGTGGAATTTGGATATAAGTCTTGCATTAAAATTGTTTCCCCTTATGTATAAATGAAATTCTGAGTACTGAATAATTCATTTTATTTTTAATTACCTACTGAATAAAATTTGGGAAACTTACTTATTTCTAAATTATTTTATAAATGCTTTAATAAATATGCATGTAATTGGTACTTAAAAGTATGTAACAATGATACTTAATATTACATTGCTTTTTTTTTTAATGCATGAAGAATATTGTTTTCTTCATATAGATATTAGCTAATGCTATAGAAGTAGAGCTCATAGTATTAAGATAATTCTGATGTCACTAAAGGGGAAAACCCACTAGATCATCACACCAGCACAGGACGGCACCGGCTGGAACGGAAAATGAATATGCCTGTAAACGTAACATGATGGAATGGCGTGATGCGGCACCAGCTACTTTTGTCCCAAAAAGTGAAATTCCGTTCATTCAGCAATAAGAGTCCCGTTAAACACGATTATAACAAAGTATTTTTGAGCAACCATCAAAAAATTTAAAAAAAAATGCCATGATAAATTGCTATTTAATGACCAGAAACATGTATGGCTACTTCGTGTAAAGTGGGCCTGTGAGTTTCGTGATCATGTGAAATGAGCTTTTGACAAGCTGCGATGTGTGGAAAACACGCAAATGTAGTTTTTCCACGGTCAATGCTAGCCCGCAGCTTTGAGGATCAATTCGACCCATGGGCCTGCAACTTGTGCGCATAAACTGCAGCAGGCCAGCGCTGTTCTTTATAAGCTGCTCGGATGTGTAGATAAATATAAAACTGCAACAGCAATATCAGATAGTACTAGTACTGTAGCTCATTTTTCACGATAAAACTCTTCAGCTTTACTCTCTTTGTGATTAGTAACAGGCAAAGTTCTCGTCTCTCCAGTTTCTTTATTTTAAACCTGCAGTGTTCCTGACCCTTCCATTTTTTAGTATATGCAGTGTATTATTTTCAGAAGCGACTCGTAACAAAACTACCTACTTAATGCGATAGTACCAAATTACTGCGTTTGGGACTTCCTGCTATATCTTTATTGGCCTCGTGCGTACGCTGATGAGGTGGCCTAACGGGAATTGGGAGATATGAATCACCGTGAGGTTGTTGTTTACACTTAAGCAGCACACATTGACTCACATCTGGCCGGTAATTATAAACTGTTAATCCGTAAAATGTGGAATTACGTAATTGTCCTATCCAGTGGCGAAGCTAGGGGGGTGGGGGGGCTACAGAGGCTGCCGCCCCTCCCCTCTCCTCCAAAACCCGAAGCTCAACATCATACAAAACTATCTTTAAAAAATATTACAAATTCTACAAGCAGCATATTCAATATTTAGGAAGGAAAATTGCTTAGATGGCACCATTTTGCACCTTAAAACCAAATTTTTCCGGTAGAGGACCCGCGCTTTATAGCTGAGATCAATACGTAGTCTCCCCCCTCCCACACAAAACAATGTTGCCCCCCGAACCAAAATCCTGGCTACGCCACTGGTCTGAGCCGAGTCCCGATCATTCCCGATTAACGAGGTACTGCTGTATTTCTTACCTTTGTTCGATACTTGTACATACTGCAAATAATGTAACAACGTTGTACGGACAAAATAGACTGACAACACACACTTCAGCAGTTCAGTTAACTTCAACAATTAACTGTCCACCATTTTTTGCACAAGGCACAAATTGTCACAAAGTTACAAAAACAACATTATGTTGATTGAGTTGGCGACTGGCAAGCACACAGCACAGATGATTTGTTAACCTAATCTCTCTCTAAACTGTCCTTTACAATTCTGCACAGTGCCTCTGAGGTTCACTTCGACGTTTCGCTTTGATTCTTCATGTCAATAGTTATGGCTAAGAGGGAGGGATAGGAAGCTAATAAAGTGCAGGAGGGAGGGTTCTCCAAGCGCAAGGCCACGCCCAAAGACCACACTTACCTTTTCTAAAACAACCCCCCCCCCCCCCCCCTCCAAATAGTAAGAAACATTCAGTGCATTTTTCAACTGGCCAATAGGTTGTTGTATCACTCACCTATTTAAGCATGTTGTATTGTGCTGCAAACAAATAGATTTGTTTTAAATAACCAAGATATTACCATAATCTGTGATAGCTTAATTAATGCGGAATTAATTTTTAACGACTATTACATCCCATTTTCTTATTTATTTAGTTTCACTAATCTTACATGCGTACAAATTTATTTTTTATTTGACAAAACTGCACCCCCTACAAAGTGGTACCTGGGGCCCTGCTGCCCCGCCCTTGGCCTGCCCTTGGCCTGCCCTTGCTTCCGAGTCCCTTCTGTGCTATACATGTGTTGCACATCTAGCACCAGATCTCGACATCCTGACAATGACGTGTCTAGAATGTCTGTTGTTCTATCTTTCTTTAGTATCTTAATGCCAAAGTGGTGAACTGCTGCAGTGTTATCTATTGCCCTTAACACTTCTGAGACCTTACATTTTGGAAGGACTGTATGTAAGAATGTTTCTTTCCCATCATTATTCTCTTAATTGCTAGCTAGCACAATTTCTCAGATTGAGGGAAGTACGTTTAATCCAGCATATTTCTATTGTGGCACCAAAACTAGATATTTCGTCCCATTCATATATAAAAAGTGCTCTTTTTCCACTACATTATGAGGTAGGCCTACAAAGATAGGTTGCTTGGTGCCACATCACCAAAGGTAAATTGTTGAATTTTAGTTCTTTGTGCCATCAATGATTCTCTGCTCATTTTATTATGTTGTTCACATTGGTAACATGATTGTCTGCATGGCCCTAATGCACATCTGCATTGCTGTTATAGTCACCAGACCTGTGTTATATTTTTAATTTGGGTTAGTTAAGGTGCTGTGTTCATTGTGCTGTTTGTCCTTTGGTGTTCTTCATCTTAATCCTTTTTGTGTTTCAAAAATAATTAAACCCTTATAAATTTAAATTTTCCATTTGAAGATTACCATGTCTAAGAGGCGAGATATTCTGAGTGTTGAGATTTGGTTCCCTATGATGACTAAATCATCAAAGTAAACTTGGCAAGCCTCTGAGGAAATGACTTTCCCTTTTATGTTTATAAAATAACCAGAACATTGCATAACCCAAATTCCATAACTTTGAATTGCCATGTATACAAAAAGCAGTCATCTCCTGATTCTCCATGGCCATTTCACATTGCCAGTGCCCACTATTCATGTCCATGGTAAGAAACATTAGGCTCTGCCATTTGCCGGGCTATGCTGTGTGTCATCTATTCCAAAAAATGGACAAGAGTTTTTCTTTGTCACATTATTAAGCTGGAGGTAGACTACACAAAATCTTGTAGAATATTCTTTATTCTTGACAGGCATAATGGGAGATGACCAAAGAGTGACTGATAGTTCAATCACATTTAAATAATTCATCTCCTTCAGAATTCTATTGACTACCTTGTATGAAGCTGGTAGCAACCATCTTCTTTAGAATTCCATCAATAGCTTTGTGTATGGCTGGTGACAACCATCTAAGGGACTGCTTTTTGGTCTGGCATCTTCTGCATTTATTTGGTGGTAGGTAATATTGGTTATTTCCAGATAATTTGGTCCACAGGAGAAAGCATCCTGAGTCTACTTAAAATAGTTATACTGCCTTTTACTGCCACCAGTTAAGCTTCCATGTGCTAAGACTGACCCTCTCACAACATTCCTGTCACCTGGGATCTCTATAACACATACCCTGGTGGCAATGCCCTTGAGGGTAGCCTGTGCATTTTTGAGGTGTCTTTGATATTGCTCCCTTCATCAGCTTGTATTATTGTTGTTGCCTGCACTATATGCTAAAGTGCTGGCATCTGTCACAGACTTATATTTAGTGCTCTGGCCAGGACATCCTGCATGGTGTACACCACAGCAAGGTACACTGCTAGTGAAACATCCATGTTAGTGGTGTGGATGAAAAAGCCAACTGCAGTGGTGTTCTGTGCCTTTTCAGGACACCTTTCTAACAAGGTTATTCTTAAGGGTGTGTAACAGGTGCAGCCACACAGAGTCTGGCTCCCAGGGGGCCCCTCACATGTTCGAAAATAAAATTAATGTATTTATTATTTAATAAAAATATTTATATATTTAGCATTTATTTGGTTGTGAGTTCTATATTTCAAAATAAAATTTATATGTTTAAACATATTTATTTATCAAATGTTTAAGCTTTAAAATGTTAGGTGTAAGGATCAGGTGCTCAAGAGCAGAGCATATTGTTTGAAAGGTGAATGCATTATGGGAAGGGGGAATTAACTAGTTTGGAAGGGAAAGTCCTCGCAAAAGTTCTTCCACCTGACTTTGCTTTTGCTGGGGATGGTACTAGTGACAGATGATCTAACTGCACAATGTTGTAAATAAAATAAAATACTTATCTTTGCACTGTCTAAATTATGAGTCTTCTCCGGGGCACCTTCTGCTCTATCCTCTTCTCAGCATGAGTTCTTAAAATGCATACTCTGTTTTGTGGTCTGATGTAGAAGCAACTCTGAGAGACTCTCAGCTCAACGTGCATGTCAGCATGCCATGCAATCATCACATTCTTAATTGTATCACACCCCCTATTCCCACTGCAGCTCACAAACTCGTACACTACAGCAATGCAGTTTGGCTAAGATAAGCACATGAATAACTATGCCACAACCACCTATGTGAGACTGGGACATCTGGTCAGCCAAGAACCACATGATTATAGCTATCCTCTTGGTCTGCAGAATGGAAGACCAGCACAGCAAAACCCACGACCGACTTGCATAACTACTGGGACTTAAGAGAATGAAATCAATCTTTACTTCAGCCATTGGGCAATAAATCAGATATAAATTTCAAATACTAGTAAACAAACTTAATTCAAAAACATCACCTGCATTTAAATATTCACTAATTAAACAAAACACTGTACTTTAAAATCCTACATGGAAAATACAATTAAAGAATTGTCTAACATTTTACTGGATCTTAACAAAATAGCAAAACCAAACAAATTTCAAAAACCTGTCCATGTTAAACTTGCATCTGAATAAAAACCATAAGGAAAAATCCTCAACTTGAAAATCAAAATACTAAATTTTTAGCTTTGTGTCATTTACCCTCCCATTGATAATATGTGTCTCCACAAATTAATTTGACAAATAATAAAACATGAATTTTTTTCTTTAAAAAACACACAGACTTTTATTTTTTATTTTTTTATTTATGTATTTTTAAATTGGGGCCTGCAGATAATTAAGTCCATAATTCAAATTCCTAACCTCAAAACCCAATGACTCAGCAGAAACCATTGTTAAATAATTTTGATTTTATAATCCAATGCCGAAATATACAAATAATTTTTTAACAATTTTTCAATTTGTTTTTTATATATTCCAAATGTTAATCCTTCTTTCTTTTTATTCAATTAGTTCAAGGACTTATAGACCGTCCCACTATCAAAAAGTCCTTTCTTGCAAAAAAAAATTGATAAGTCCGTATGAAGGTGTAAGTTGTTTGTTAATAATTTTTTTCGTAAGTGTAATATAATTGAAACAATCGTAGCTTAATAGAAAAAGTCACTGAGTTCACTTTGAGCCATACTCCAAAGTACCAGTGAAGCTTAGGAGACCACACCCAAACTGCTTAAAGACCTGATGTCTTAACACTTTCAAGCAGGCTATTAAAACAGCAGATGTCTCAAGGCAGTCATTTTGATTCAAGCCACGATCTCCAACACTAAATTACTCCATATACCTACGACATAGCGGAACAGCATCAATACAAAACTAACGTAACATTTTAACATCTGTAACTGGTCTCTTAAATAGACCAGACTAGAGTATCTTACATTTATGTTCATCTGTAAAATGTATCACATTATTAAACTCTAAGTGATTGGTAGTGATAGGAACCGTGTGCCAGAAAATAAAAAATAATACAAATTACTAATACAATACTTATTTTAACAATTTACTTAAACATAAACACATACAAACACTTGAAAATAACCTAATATAGCCATATAGTTATTATATTGTTATAAAAATGCTTGAGGACCATATCTTAGTTAATGAGGGATGGCGTTCTTAATAAAAGTAAAAGCACTATATGCAATAATTATATTTATTCTTAATGCTACAAACAGTTGAACGTATATTATCTACCAGTCTGCACATCCTATTAACTCTTATTATTCTTATTGAGAGCAATATTTGACATTTAAATTAAAGTCTTTATCATAGTCTTTACTCTTCCTAATGTACCTTAAACTGCTCTAATTATTTCCACCCATTTAGTTAAAACTGTATTTCTATCGTCCAGAATGTTTCTTTTCACTCTTGCATCCAGTCCACAGTCTCGCAGATCAGTCCTACTCTTCACTGCACACAAGCTCACCGACACACTCTCGCAGATTGCTGCAATCATCCCTCGCAGTTCTGGAATCACCCAACTGTTGCTAAAGGTTGCACGAGATGCCAAACTCTCTGCTCTTAATCACTCACTCCTCAGAGGCCCACATGTGATATTTAAACTTGAGGTAGGTGCCGTATAGAACATTCTCGGTAATCCAAGTTGGTCTGGAAAAGGTAACGGTGATGACAATGATTTTCCTGTGTGATATGTGGAGAAATGTGAGCTTCTCAGCGAAGCGTGAGCTGTGATAAGTTTATCTTCATGTGTGGCGGCATCCTTTATGATAGACAACTCGCTTTGTCTAACATTACGGACCTGACCTCCAGCTCTTTGTGCCTTCCCACGTTAAGGAAACACCGGGCAGTGACGTGCAACAGTGCCCCTTCCTCAGATCTGTTCATCCCAAACAGACAATACAACATCCAGACCTTTGTAGAGTGTCAGATGGTTGACGTGGACAACCTTCTGCTTTGCTCGAGAACCTTGATGACAAATCTGAAATACCACGTCAATGATCTTCTTCAGAATCTTAAAGAGGCCTTCCCAACATTTTGTAGTTTCTGGCAATACCTTTTTCGCCTCTCGGGGTTATATAGCTGCAAAAGTTGCCCTCTTGAAATACCTCGCCCGACTTTCATGCCGTGTCTTCATCCTGTCACTATTTATTCAGAGGTGCTGTCTAGCAAAATCATAAATACCAACAAGTCTGTTACATAATTCGCTGGCATAATCAGGGGCTCCAGTATCCTCTTCTGCCAGTTGGCCAAACAGCAGGTCGCTGGGGAGGTGTAGCTCTCTTCCAAACAGCATCCTTGATGGTGTTACCCGTGTGGACTCGTGAACTGCTGAGCGGTAAGCAAGAAGAAATTATAATATTTTTAATCCAAGTCCTTTTGATTGTCTGCCACAAAGATCGACAGGTACTGCTCAAGAGTGTGGTAAAACCTCTTGACCATTCCATCAGACTGAGGGTGTAAGGCTGTAGTGCTAGTCATTTTCATCCCCAGAATGTTAACCACCTCCTGGAAGACCGCACCTTCTAAGATTTTTCCCTGATCAGAATGGAGTTCTAGTGACTCCCCAAACCTCGAAAAGACATTTTTTATTTGTGCTCCAACCACAGTACGTGCTTCCTGGTTCGGGAGGAGAATGACCTCAGACCACTTAGTAAAATTATCTTGAGCCACCAGTAGATACTGATTACCTCTCTCTCTTACAGGTAAAGGACCCAGAATGTTTACTGCCATCCTTTCAAATGGGACTCCAAAATTGTATTTCTAGAGGTGACCGTGTCCTCTGGTCCTTGGGGACCTTCCTCGCAGTGCAGGTGTCTTGGCACTACTTCTCAACATCCTCTCGACAATGAAGCTAGTATAATCTCATTCTAACTTTGTTGAGGGTCTTAGTAACACCAAACTGCCCACTGACCGCTGCCTCATGCAGTTCTTTTAAGACTTCTGTAACCCTGCATTCTGGAAGGACCAACTTTAAAGGTGGTGTGTTTTCCATCATTATTTTACTAGTTTCTGTAAAGTACACCATTCTTCAGTATAGGTAAATTCCATTGTCCCTAGTATGCTTTAACTGCTGCTCTCAGGCTAGATATTTCTTCCCATTTTTGCCGAAAGCCTACTTATTTTCACTTTAATAATAGCTGCAAAGTGGGATCATTCAGCTGATCTTTCCTCATACCTTCATTACTCCAGGTAGGTGACCCATCACAAGATGAAGAACCTTAAATTATTCTTCTCCGTACCTTTGGCTATTTACCGCTCTTTTCTTCCTGTCATTTACAATGATGACAAAATTACTCACATGGCCTCCCAGACAGTGCATCTGCATTGATGTTAAGGCGTCCAGATCTGTGCTATATTTCAAAGTCATATTTTTGAAGATGCTGTATCCACTGAGCTATTTGACCTTCGGAGTCCTTGAAGTTTGGTAGCTGGCGAAATGAAGTATGGTTGGTTCTTAGAATAAAATATCTGCCATAAAGGTAGGGGTGTAATTGTGAAATGCCTTCACAATGGCCAGAAGCTCCCTGCATGTAACACAGTAATTTCTCTCAGGCTTACGTAATATCTTACTGAAGTACTCTAGTGGTCTTTCCTTCCCAACGTTAACCTGAGATAACACAGCTCCAATGCCTACATCACTAGCATCAGTATCCAAACTACGGTGGTCTAATGAAATCTCATTTTTGCCTCAGTCTGCTCGTGTAGTGGCTTGGCGATTGTGGTGAACCCAGGTATAAGTTGGCGGTAATAGGTCACAATCCGAGAAAACTCCACACTTCAGTTTTGTCAGTTGGTGTCTGCCAATGTTGTATTGCTTTGGTTTTCTCGGGGTCTGTTTCGATTACATGGGCTGACACTACATGTCCCAAGAAATTTAATTTCTTTTGGAACAGGTGGCACTTCTTGGGAATTAGTTTAAATTTGGTTGCGGTCACTTTCTGGAATACATAATCTAAGCATTATTGATGTTCTTCAAATATCCTTCCTTAAACAACACTGTCATCAAGGTATACCTAACAGATATCTAAAGGCAAAATTTTTCCCATCTGGCATTTGAAAGTGGCAAGGGCATTACATAGTCCAAAAGGCATAACTTTGAACTGTCAGATTCCTTTCCCATAAACCCAAAATGCTGTCTTCACTTGGTCCTCTGGAGCCACTTCGCACTGCCAGTACCCACGCTTCATGTCCAAAGTAGAAAACCATTGTGAACCCGCTAGGCTGTTTAATGTGTCATAAATCTTTGGAAGCAGATAAGCATCTTTCTTGGTCATATTATTGAGCTGGCAATAATCTACGCAAAATCTCAGAGAGCCATCTTTCTTATTAACAAGAACTATGGAAGATGACCATGGACTAATTGATGGTTCTATCACATCTAGAGCCTTCATTTCCATCAGAATTCCCTCAACTGCCTCATGCAAAGCTAGTGGCAGTCGTCTTGGTGGTTTTTTATGAGCCTAGCATTTCCTGTATCTATGTGGTGGCAGGTCATAGTCTGTCCAAGGTCATTTGATCCACACGAGAAGGCATCCCTATTTCTCTACAGTAATTCAGAGACAGCCTTCTCCTTTTGCCAGTTAAGATTTCCTTTTGTTCTTAGTAACAGTTCCTTCAGTACTTCTGGTAAATGACATTCTATTTGTTTTGCTGTTGAATCTTCTTGATCATTTAGAAATACCTGTGTGACCTACTTGCAAACACTTATCACGGCCCTGTCCTCAAGACAAATGGCACTATCAGAAAAATTGATCATTCTTACTGGAAAACTGTCAGAATTAGAAGAGACTGAAGTCCTTGCTACCACGACTTTACCTGGCAGGATGCCTATCCTCTCTGCTGGCTCAGTTAAACCCAAACATCTGACAAACTTTCCTTGACATCTGCTTGTAATGACAGTTTCACTAGAAGCAGGCAGCACAGTGGGTTGACCACATACTACTGGGCAGCTAACTGGTGAGGAAAAATCATGCCATGTTGACACCACCAACTCTGTACTGCCTTTCCGTAGCACACCAAGTCGATTATCGATACAGCACCCCAGCCTTCGTAGTACGTCAAGCCCCAAAATACATTCTTCCTCTATTTCTACAATGTAAACATTGTGCTCTATGCTAAGGTAACCAAGCTTCAAGATAATTTTTGCTTACCGGTAACTGGTGTGGTCTCACTAGTTATAGGCTCTTCACTGTAAAGTGAGCACTTTTTAAGGCCCTCACAAAAAGGATTAACCCCTAATAAATATATTTTATTGTAGTCTCAGACGTTAACTATTGAGTGTGATAAATTGTATACACTGGGTTTATTGATCATATTGCACTGTTTACATTAAAAAGAGGGTGGAAAGGTATAAATTAATTGAAAGGAAAAATTTAGCAGGGCCTTAAAAAGTGCTCACTTTACCTTGAACAGCCTATACTGTAGTCAAATAGCACCATTTCATACTGTTGTCGGGCAATCGCTGGCGGGAAGGCCTGAGGATAGCTGGTCTTACTACTACGGTCCCCCCAGTGTCGACGACCATCTTGCAAACAACATCATTCAGGCTCCCCTCAAGAATTGTATCCGAATTCTGTTTCACCGACCATATATGTAAGAACATTGGGGCCTTCCCTCCAGCAGTCACCGACCTTCGCCTCGTAAAGTCTGTTTTTACAAGTTTTCCATATGGGCTGTGTTCTTATCCGCGCCTCACTCCTCCTTTCCTGCCATCGCTGCTGCTGCTGCATTCTCATTAAGAGAGTCAATTTTCCTATCTACATTCTTATTAACAGTGTCTGTTTTCTCATCTGCTACTAACACTTACATTAGTTATAAGGCTATTTACATTCTTGATTACACTTACTATTACTGAACTATTTTGGTTATTTCCTGCTTCATGCACACCTTATTTGATAGAACTAATTAGGGTATTTACATTCTCATTTACTCTACTAACTTCATTATTTACATCTTCTTTCAAGCTATTTACACCTGCACTCACTTGGCTATCTAGCCCTTCAATCAGTGCTCGCAGTGCTTCCTGTTCCGCAGACATTTTCCTTGTTAACATTCACTGCATCAGTTGTACTAAACAGTCTTAATTATTTTCACACACAACTATTACAAGTAATCAATTTGTTTTAAAATCACTTGTTACTTGCCTGTAGTCTAACTTAATTTATAATTAATAATTGCCTCCATCCCACTTCTTACACTAGTGTGTACAAGAATGCCTGAGGGCCATATCAGAGTTTGTGAGAGATAAAGGTCTTAATAAAATTAAAAGAACTAAATTCAATAGTAATATTTATTCTCAATGCTATAAACAGTCCAACATCTGTTATTTACCAGTCTGATCATCCTATTAACTCTTATTATTCTTATTGAGTTTGATATTTAATTACTGTCTACATTTCAATTAAAGTCTTTATCATAGTCTTTACTCTTGCCAATGTCTCTTAAATTGCTCCAATTATTTCCACTCATTTAGTTAAAACTGTGTATTTCCATCGTCCCAAGTGTCTTTTCATTCTTGCATCAAGTCCACAGTCCCGCAGATTGGTCTCAATCTTCACTACACACAAGCTCGCAGACGCACTCTTGCAGATTGCTATAGTCGTCCCTCGCCACTCTGGAATCACCCAATTGTCACTTAAGGTCACACGAGACGCCAAAATAGTGGCTCTTAATCACTCACTCCTCAGAGGCCTGTACATGGTATTTATACTTGAGGTAGGTGCAGTCTAGAATGTTCTTGGCAATCCATATTGTTCTGGGAAAGATAATGGTGATGATGATGACTTTCCTGTGTAATAAATAGAGAAATATAAGCTCAGGATTAGCGAGGTGTGAGATTTCAATAAGTTTATCAGTGCGTGTGGTGGCATCCTTTATGGTAGGCCGCTCGCTTCGTCTAACATTACGAACTTGACCTCCAGCTCTCAGCGCCTTCCCATGCGAATGAAACACTGGGCAGCAAGATGCAAAACTGTGTAGACCACCATAACTAAAATCAGATTAGAATCAAAGAGGATCAGAGGTACAACAAAAGGCTGGAGACTGTACTGTCCACATAAACCGACATGGTGCCTTGCACTCCAGTATGACAATCCATCTGCTCTTCAACATCATAGTTCATAACATTGATGTCTCTGCAAAGTTCTCTGTGTCGGAACTTTCAATCTTCTCAGGGGCACCATCATCTGTTGACCAACAGATGGGAGACAGGAATATCTGCTCATTGCTCACCATCTTATCTTTGGGTGGACTCCACTTGCTATATGATGAAACAGGAGCTGGGGAGAACCTGTTAGACCCTCCCTAACAACCAGGAATCCAAACACTCCAGTTCCTCCACTAGACCTCAAAAATTTTTTTCATTTTTATTTATTTATACTTATTATTTATACTTATATATTTATTTTATTTATTAATTTATTTTATATATTTTTACTCTGTTTGATTCCACATTAGCATGTCAAATTTATATACATACGTTAGAAACAATACCCATACATGATTACACTGTTTACAGACAATATACATATCCCTACATTTATGGTATAACAGTTTCAATACAGTATAAAAATTACAAGAAACAGTTGCACCGCTGTTTGAACTCGTGGACATCAATAATGAATACAGACCCAAAATATAATAATTCATATGCACACAAATGCTACCACATCACACTAATTTATCTTGCAGATAGGTATACTGCTACACTATAGAACGAACCGTTTAATAGAAATCTAAACAACTCTTTTTTTAAATGAATTGTGCTTTTCAATATTTTAATTTTTGTGTTTGTTTATTGTATAACCTTAGTCCCATATTATTGACTGCTTTTAGAGTAACATCTTTTTTACAGATTTAATATGAAAATTGATTTTGTTTCCAGTATGCAGGTTTGTTTTACTTATTCCCCAGAATATTATGCCATAGGTTATTTGAGAATGTGCATGCACAAAATAGACAGATTTCAAACACTGCATCAAAGTAACATTTGAAAGTGTTTTTAGCAATTAGCAGGCTGTGTTGACTTTATTTGTAATGCATTTTATATGTTCCTTCCATACGAGTTTATTATCATATTCAATGGCCCGTAATTAATTAATTTTGTACTGATATATTAGGTACTCTTATTGTAGTTTTTTGAGTAAACAACATGCATTTTCTTTGATTTAAATAGAGTGCTAGTTTATTGGATGCAAACCATGAGGTAAGTTTATTTACTTAATACATTGGCAGCAGAATCTTCCAGTGTATTTTTAGATTTTTTATAAGTAAATTTGTGTAATTTGCAAAGTAGACTACTGTAACATAACTTAGTTATAGTTCTAGATCATTTACGTATATTATAAACAACAAAGGTCAAAGCACACATCCTTGTAGTACACCTATATTTTTATTTTGTGTGATTCCGAATGAAATATGTCTAGGAAATTATTTGTATTTTTCCTCTTATTCTCTACAACTTGCCTTCTATTGGTTAGGTATGACTTCAATAAAGTGTTTGCTATTCCTCTAACTCCTATGTTCTCTAGTTTTTTCAATAGTATTATATGGTCTACGGTATTAAATGCCTTTGATAAGCCTAAAAAAATGTCAAGTGAATCACACGATTGGTCAATGATGGGTCAACCTTGTTAAGAAGTGGATTCAACTATCTACGTATTATATATTCAAGGGGGAGGAAATCCCAGACATACACCCCTGAGGTAGCCAGAAACAATGGCCATCTACAGGACAGAGGGAAAAACCCAGTGCGTCAGTATCCTCAAAATCACAAATCAGTAACGTACTCTGCTTCCACTGAGTGGGATCCACAACAGTCACTAATGATGTAGACCCCTCAGTGCTTCATAAGAGCCACAGCCCTCACATTGTTGGAAGTTGGTATATCACATAACCACTCAATTGAGTGTCCAAACTTAAATACATTTCCCTGATTACTTGATAGTTCAGTTGCATCTTTTGCACTCATATGCCACTCTCTGAGTTAGTCTCTGGACAGCTGTGCCTAATCTCTGAATAAAGTATAATAGCAATAGTGCCATTCACACTCTTCTCACATCCTCTGAAACCCTCACACAAAGTTCATAATGCTTTAGGTGCTCTGTATATTACAGATATGGTCATACTATAACACACACACATATGCATATACATACACGTGTTTAAATATGTAGTTTATTTAACATCTACCTTTTAAAACATAATCTTTCATTGGTTTGTAATTTTCACATAACAAACTTTATTGCAGAACTTTTTTGTGCCATCTAGATATTCTGATGTCCTTTATTGTGAATCATGTTTTCATCGCACGAAAGGGACCATGAACACATTTTCAGTTATGCTTTGTTTGTATTGTATGTGTTTGAATTATGTGGATATTAAGTTTCCTCGTTTTCACCACGGAAATGTTTCAGTCTTTCCAAACTCTCTACGAAAGTATTTCTTGTAGAAGTCACGGATAAAGTCATAAACCAACCTAATTCATTTGTTGATTTAAAAAAAATTGAGATTATAAAATATTATTTTCCGCTTTACATTACTTTATTCCAGAAATTATATATGTTTTTACTTAGGAAATTATGCAAAGAATTTTTTTTTTATTTGCATTGCCAACATCCTTGCATAAGGTAAATTTAATATCTGATTTAATGAGCCCTAAATAACATGTTAATTTTTACTTTAAAACAAACAAAGTGTTTTGAATTAAAAAAATTTGAGTGGTGTTTGTTTTCTTCGTATATTTATGATACAGGTAAGCTAAGTTTCCTGGTAGGTGTGCAGATTGTATATTGTGCAAGGTATTGCTCATTGTAAAATAACTTCAAATGTTCAAACAGATTTTCATAATTGCTCAAAACTACCTGCCTGTAACAGGTGGGTTAATACATGTATAAAATAAACAAAAAATTATGTAATGGAGATAGGTTCGTGTAAAGTTCAACTGTTTGAAATGTATAGTGATTTTGTTAGTTCCAGGATTCAAGAAAGATTTCAAGTCTTTGTTTATAAAATAGGTTTCATTAGATTTTGTTGAGATTTAGCCACATGAAAAAATTCTGTTTGTATTTTGTCTAAATAATTTGAAGGATTTATAAATTAATGCTTGAGTAAATGCAACAAAGAATCAATTGCCTTCCCTATAAATACTATAGGGTAAAACATTAAAATGTAAAATATATTTGGCCTACGAATCCACTGGACTAACCAAATTTTATGCATCATTTGATACATACATATTAATAAATTGGCATGAAGTGTACTAATTAGCTCAAAATCTTAACTTTCTTACCAAGCCTGAAGAATGAATAGCCTTGTTTTAATCTCACTTTATATTGTTATCAAGTATGTTACAATGTTCCATTTGTACATAAATGTAAAATGTTTGACTACACTAACAATTATGGCAGTTAGCACAAGGCTGCTTCAGGGCTGCTCTCTGGGTCCTTGGACAGCTGTGCCCAACCTCTGAATACAGCATCATAGCAACAATGCCATTCAATCTCTTCCCACATCCTCCGAGACCCTCACACTTAGAGGCTCCTGTGGTCTTGCTGAGGCACTATCCAACATCTACTGATTATCCAGATCAGTATCAGAACTGTGTCGCTGCTTACTGCATCATTCTATCTCTGGATCAACACATTGAGTGGGGATACCTCCAGATCTCTTCTACCATGTGAAGTTTCAGCCATTACCACCATTAGCCCAACGTCAATCTGACACTTGAGAGAACCTTGTACGGAACCTATACAATCATCTGTGGTACTAACTCCCAATGACTTTGGTATGTTTGACTCACTGTCCCTTTAGAATTACATTAAATTTCTTTACTTGGAAATTCATATTTTGGGCTCTCTTACCCAGTGGTCTGGATGCTAATTAACCAACACCCTGCCTAGTATATGAACCTTGGTACAATCTGTTGAACCATCTATCAAGCAGATACCCCGTTCTGGCCCGTGAGGAGGGCATTAGGGATGAGTAGTTGGCAGGTACTGAAGCACCATTCAAGGAGCTGTGGGTCGTCATGGTGGATAGAGGTTGTGTAGGACTCAATGTCCATCTTTTTATCCATCCTTTCTAGTGTCCTACACAGGTTTAGTTACAAAAGCATGGTACTGCCCCGGCACCTCAAGAACCCAGATGCCTTCCTCACCCTAAAAAAGCTGTTGAGTCCAAAAGACACATTCTCCTTCACATTCTAATGAATCAAACTGCTGATGATATGCTAGTTGAGCGTTATTCATGTGTCTGGTCTGTTTCATGAATGAAGAATTTTCATGGCAGCCAGTTTGTGGGGTAACATTCCCTAAAAATCATCATCCCAAATACAAAAGCCTGCATCAGCTGATTGTGTGAGCAGGTGAAAATGAAATTAAGGTTGGAACCTTGACAGTACAGCCGACCTCAGCCAATGTATAATTGAACATGGAGAAATACACAAAAAGGAAAAAGATAGGTGAATTATTCTTGTATCCTGTTTTATGTAGTCATGAAACAATACTTGTAATGACTTCACGTAACATATAACAAGTAACTATGTCATGTATGCCTTCATGTTTTTCAAGGAGACCTATCGCAAACATTTCACGTAATGTTCACATTATGGATTAGTTTATCAATATATAGCTTTTGTGTGATATGTGACTCTGCACCACGTGATCTTGCTGGCCAAGCACAATAGGGACAACGTTGTGTTTTTTTTCATCATTTCGGTTTTTTGTTATGTTGTCTCCTCACATTTTTAGTTAATGTACTGCATATAATATTTCCTCCCAGAATTGTGGACTGATTAATATAAGTTAGACTACAGTTATTTTTTTTGTTTTTTTTTTTATTTGTAAATATTTAGGGAGCTTTACATTGCCACGTTTCATTAACTACATTTCCCAGAGGTGTCAAAATGCTTGCATGAAAGCCAGAATGTTTATCATTAAGACCATTAAGTTTGCAATTTTGGTAGGCCCATTTCATGAAACAATTTAATTTTCTAAGCATATCAAATTTTATTACATACAATTTATTCCCATATACCCTAAAACATGTCTACATCTTCAGAGACATTTTGTTCTGGAAGTTATGGCGATCTAGTTTTCAGATGTTTTTATAAATAACGAATGCCATACTTTTGCAACCTATTACAGCACCATACATGTTAAGATACAAATACGTCCATATAACTATAATTTTCACAGTTTTCAATCTGAAAAGCTACAATACTAATCCCCAACATTTTTATTCACTACCCAAAGGTTACATGCTTACGTGAAGTATCCTAATATACCACCCAAAAAAAAAAAACAATTTTTTATGTGTACATGAAAGTGTAGCGTAATGCCTGTTATGTTTAATGGGAAGTCATAATAATCCCAGTCTATTTGAAGACAATGACAATACTGGCAGTCATGTCAGTAACATTATCAAATGCCACATCTGGGTATTGCAATTAGGCTATGCCCTGCATGGGATTCAATTTCAGGCATCAGCATGCATCATTTTCAACCAACAAAACTTAAATACATTATGAGCAACGGCGGTGTCCTGTCTAAGCGGCAAAGGGCAGCACTCAGATGCTAGCATCAACCAGCTGCAATAAACATAAAAAAATAATCTTGAATAATTGAATAATTTTTGTGTGTTAACAGGCATCACTGGCATCAAGGTCAGAATAGCACTATAAATGGGGATTGGGAATAATTGTTAAGAGTTTAATATTAAAGAGTTCATATGAGCATATGTTAAATGGACAAAAATTAAAATTACAGAAACATTGTTCAAAACGAATGGCCAGATATAGCAGCATATGCCATTACAAATTATAGAAATCACCAAAACAATGTCTTTGCCTATAAATGTCATCTGTATTTCTTCTTATATGCTTATTTCTGGTAATTAATTTCAATTTCCAACCACCTTGATGCAAACTGGTGCTACATGGTTCTTGAAATTACAGCTTCTATGTAGGACACTTGATGAGTGAAATTGGTGCATGTTGCTGCCTGTGTGGCACTGGCACATGCATCTTGCAACCCACATAAGTCACAGCCTTACTGTAATAAATGGACAAAATGTTATGGTGAGTAACTGAACACAGAAACAGATTATATAAGTGTGTGAAAAATAACTGCCTGAGAAAATTTTCTGTTGAGCAATGTAACAATATGTTTCGTACAGTAACAAAATAATCAGGAGTCATTACATTATTGAGTTTTCAGCATGATAATTTTGATACGTGCCGGTTACAACATTATATTATAAACAACTACAGCTCACCCATGTGCAACTACCAATCATAGGAACCATCTACCAGATGTCTACAGGAAGTGTTCTCGCCAGAGACATGGAAGATACTTAAGTTTCCCAGACTGTTCCTGATCTGCCCTTCTCCATCTACTAAGAGTGTGTACACAGGTGAAGGAGCAAACCAAGCACGAAGTGTTATGAATGCGTAGATAGTGGGTTCAACTCAAAAGCACTTTGGAATCATGATACAAAGATATTTTAAGTGGCCACGCAACATGCCAGTTCCCCCTGACGTACTTGGCAGACAGTGTGCCGCCACACCGCCGAAGGTAGCAGAGCACCGCCGAATGCCCAAGGCGATATCACGAGCACGAAAGGGTAGTTCTCCAGCCCCGTGAACTCCAGGCAGATGTCACGGGGGCACGTCACACCTCCCACTCAGGACTTGCCATCCACTACAGAGGAACAGTATATAAGGAAGTGCACGGCCGAGGTCGGGAGTTCATCTCCAGTAGCTCGCCTCAACAGTTCTTGTGCTGGGGCTCTCTGCTGACCACTAGGCCCTCGCAGTACTCTCCAAAACTTACAGTTCTCCAGTGGCTGCAGCCACTATCTACCAGAAGTTTTTACCACCTCTTGGCATTGACATCACCAGAAGCTTCGCCTACCTGAAGATATTGAACACGACTTAACACTTGAAGTTATTGTGACCTCCTGGTTCTTCAGCAGCCACTACTTGCTGGTAGTGGGCCCTCAGTTAAAGTTAGGGTCTCTTCTAGGCAAACCCAGTTAGTGCTAGTTGCGACAGTAAAGTTAATTATTTCCCTTGTACTTCAGTAGCCTAGGAGCAGGTCACATTCACCCGTTAAATGTGTAGATTAAGTTCTTCTGCAGCACAGACTTATTGGTAACACATACGAGTCACCTAGGTGTTTATTGTCTAAATAAATACCTAAGCTTTAATGTATCCATGAGTTCCTTGTTGTAGTACTATAGCCTATCTCCACCAGCAGTGACCAACAAAGTGGTAAGCAATCAGCAGAGAGTTTAACATAGAATAGAATGTCAGTCCCCCTTCAGGGATCTATCAGTTATACACACGCATCATCTTTTGATGGCCACGCATTCTGTTCACCTCGGTGTTCAGAACAGCAGAGCCCCAACCACTAGGTCATATACCACAGAGGCAGGACAGATAATCCCAACTGTGTCTCTCACCGGAGCTCCTAGGGAGCAGGCCCAAGCCGCCCATAGTGTCGCGAGACCTACATCACCCTTTGGAACATTCGTGTTCCACTCTAACCTGGTATACACTGGCTACGATGTGTATCCAGTAGTCGGAGCCCTAATCAGCAGGAGCGACACCAGGATCGGGAGAGCTAACCTACACATGGGCAACTGGGCCAGCACAGAGTGGAACCACCATCATCACGCAGACCACTACAGGAACCTCCCCTCCACCACATCCAGTGGAACCTCAGGCTCCACCTACACTACAGTAATTCCACCAACGAAGAACACCCCATTGAGCTCTGGTAAGTCAACCTTTCCCCAAAGGGCCACTTTTGTGAGGCATGTTGCCAGCCTTAGTGTGACCGAATATATTCCTAGTAGACAGCCTACAAGGCCGACACTAGTTTCTAGTAAGAAGGGGAACTTGTAAATCTAGTAGCATGACTAATCTAGCACATAATAAAAGTATCTTGCCAACTAAATACTAAGCAACATGCATCATGGACTTTTCTGGCTCCCAACGTGGGGCTTCAGCATAAATCTGTTAACTAATAAGTGCAGGACCAGATCAGTATGGCCCGAGAATATGAGTAAATTAACCGGGACCGAAAAGCCAGTCTTTGAGGAATCTTGTAAACACCTCATGGCCCTCAAACCAACAACATGACTAACGTCAACAACCAACTAGAGCCACAGGCCAGAAGCATGACCGATGTGACACCTACAGTGTGTAATTATGCAATTTGCCAGGGCTCGGGGATTAACAGAACCATGTGCATCCATTGCAATCAGAAATTCCACTATCTCTGCCTTGGCTGGGCCGATGAGATACGTAATACTGAGGGATTAGAATTCAGGTGCGAACTTTGTTGAATTCAACAGGACAGGTTTTGTAAATGGATCACATGCACAGGCCAAGGAATTAATGTAGTACATTGTATCCTATGTAATGAACCCTACCACCATACATGTATTGCGTGGCCGGAGGAGTTGGCAACTTGACCTGTATTAGTATACCAATGTGAACCATGCAAAAGAGCTGCAGAATACCAGCCACGTAACCCCAGCTGTTGGTTAGGGTACGTTCTGCCGAACGGTTCAGCCCCGGGACATTGGGCAACAAGAAGTTTCACTGAAGGTAACTTTGAAGCCATGCATCTTCCTAATTATGCTGGCTGACCCCACGAAGACCCAGTGTCGTTTACAGACGAGTTTGAGAAAGAGCTGACTGATCATAACATACCCGAGAGAGATAGTGGGTTAATCTTGTCGAGGAACAATTTACTGCTAAAGCCACTGAATGTTGGGAATGGTACAGGGAATTCATAACTGATTGGCCTCAACTATGTAATCGACCAGCAGACTACTTCACTGGCGAAGAAGTGGTAGCAAAACTCACGATGGAGTTCTATGGCAGAATGCAGGAACCTACCAAAGAAGCAGAATTATTCATTACATGAAAGGGGCAGATGTACTGCTGCATCTTCCCCACTGGGAACGAAGCCCACTCTGTACGAAACATTGGGCGAATGCTACTATCCTTCCTTCATAACATATTCCTCATGCCCCGACCAGCTACTGTGGACGAACTGGTGCTACTACCCTACCTTCGTAACATATTACCCGACCAGCTACTCTGGATGAACTGATAGACCAAGCCCGCAAAGCCAAACAGAATTGCAAATCACAGGAGGTTATTGATAAACCCAAGGCCTTCAAGGCCAGCGAAAACCGACCGACTCTAACAGAACTGAAGCCACAGGTCCCAGACTCAACCCTTAAACTGGTGTTCACGCCTAAATGTTGGTTCTGCCCCGGGCGTCACTACAACGACGACTGTTCCAGAAAGAACACCGAGACGAGAAACATAAGCATCCGGGTAGAACTGAAAACTGGGCTGTGCAAAATAACCCACCACACAAGGAAACGTCGGGAAACACTGAAGCTGGGGTGCGAAGCGGGCCCATGGAACCTGCAAGACTGGGCCCAACATCCAAAGTTTAAACAATGAGGAAGTTGTACCAGTAGTCCCTCATATTGAAATAGAAATTAACTGCTACTGGGCGCTGGCTCTCTTAGATTCCACCGCAACAGGGAATTTAATTTGTGCCGACCTACTTAGCAGTAATCAATGGCAACAACTCCAACTACATAAGAGCAGAGTAATAATGGCTCAGCCAGACTCGACCTTACAAGTCGATGGCGGCATCACTCTAGAAGTCACCTTACATCAACACACTAACCCTGCAGAATTCATTGTCAGTTCTGCCCTGACCGAAGCGGTTATACTCGGATACCCATGGCTGTGTCACCAACAGTGCGTCATTAACCACTGTAAACAATGTGCATATGCAGCCCAGAACTCCTAATTCCCGAGGCCCTTAATCCAGAATTAATCAACCACGAGTTGGGGAACGTGCTTTCAATAAATTGAAAACAATGCTAGACGAATACGCGGGGGCGTTCGGACAAGGAGGGCGACCTCAACAAACTAGGTTGATACAACATGAGGTCTGGACGATGACCGAGGCAACAGTATACTGCTGGCCCTATCAAGTATCGGAATGGCAAAGACAATTAATCATGGATCAAGTTAATGATAAAAAAACAAGGGATAGTGGAACCATCAAACTCACCTTACAATTCAGTGGTAGTTTTAGCACCCAAGAAAGACGACAAACTGTGATTCTGCGTGAACTATAAAGCATTAAACAAAGTGACTCGCCCTATAGCTCCCCCAGCCATAAACCTGTCGTACACGTTACAAGATATAGGGGAAACAAAAATCTTCAGCACCCTAGACGTGGAGTCGGGGTACTGGCAGAAAGCAGTACACCCAGATAGCTGTAAATACACAGCCTTTACCGCTCCAGAAGGAGAGACCTTGCAATTTAAAGTAATGCCTTTCTGGCTTAAAAATGCTCCAGCCACATTTCAAAGCCTCGTGTCTGCAGAGGTACTCACCGGATACATCGGCGAGTATTGTTTCTTCTATTTATATGATGTAATAATCTACTCGCAAATTTGGGAAGAATATCTAACCCACATCCAACGGGTGCTTGAAAAACTAGAACAACACAGCATCACTTGCAAACTCTCCAAGAGTTTCTTCAGAAGACAGCAATAGATTATCTAGGACATCTGAAGGAAATTCCTCACAACAGAAGTCAATCCGAGCTATAGAGGAGGCAGAAGAACCCATTAATAAAAAAAACAAGTACGCAGTTACTTAGGATTGTGCAACTGGTTGCGTGAATTAATTCCGAACATGGCTAACCTGATGGTACCTCTACATCCACTTCTCGAAAAAGAAACTAGATGGAAATAGGGGGCTGAACAACAGCAAGCGTTCCTCTCACACC
Organism: Dryococelus australis; assembly: GCA_029891345.1. Classification (NCBI taxonomy): domain Eukaryota; kingdom Metazoa; phylum Arthropoda; class Insecta; order Phasmatodea; family Phasmatidae; genus Dryococelus; species Dryococelus australis. Next base: position 245,595,455 of record CM057009.1, read on the forward strand.
CAAACAAAGCTTTAAAGAAATACGTCAACTACATCGACCCCAGGGAGACGCATCACTTTTCCTTCAGACAGACGCCTGTAGAACCGGACTAATGGCAGTTTTATATCAAACCGGTAGGGATAACAAACCTCATCGCTTACGCTTCCGCCAGATTAAACAAAACAGAACAAAAATATCACATTAATGAGCAGGAATGCCTCGTCATGATATGGGCCATTCGAAAATACCATTACCATTTAGGACCATGCCATTTTATATTATGTACCAACTCTAAAGCACTCCAGTGGCTAAAGGAATCCCGTAATGCGAAAGCCAAACTCGGCAGGTGGGATATGTTCCTTATCAAGTTTGACTTTGAGGTACATCATTACCCAGGGAAAGAAAAAAAATCTACCTCTTTTCTCTCACGACAACAAAGCTTGAAAGACAGTGAAAAGGAGGAAGAAAACTGGGACAAGATGGCATCACCTGCCCCACCTGGAGCCTCAATGTCAGTCGAAGAACAAATCCGACATCTTCAACTTCAAATAAATCGACACCAGGTTACACTCCACCAACAAGAGGACCCAGAGAGCATTTCAGATTAGAAGATGATGTAGTCTGGACCCGAAGTGGACAATCTGCTGCCCCATGGAAAGTATGGGTACCCCGGGCACTAAGAGAAGACTTGTGCCACCACCATCACGATCATCCACAGGTCAGCCACCCCAGAACGCGAGAAACCCTGTTGGATATAGGGAGCAGGTACAGCTGGGATGGTGTGAGCCGAGACTTGCTGCATTACGTCAGCCAATGCCAGACATGCTGTCGAGGGGAGACATATCCCCGAGCACCACTAACAGCCTAACCCAAGAGACCAAAAATAGCCTGGACACATCTAGCAGCCGACCTCATTGGCCCCTACCCCAGGAGCTCCAAATGCAACCGGTATGTACTGGTGGTAACCGATCTCTTCTCCAGATGGGTAGAGGCATTCCCTCTGCCCAGCCAAGAGACCACGCTCATAATCAGGAAGCTAGAAAACAAAGTGTTCACTCATTGGGGTTACCCCCAAGCTACCCTACGATAATGGAACCCAATTTACGAGTGCCCAATGGCAATTGGTGTGCAACCACTGGGAATAGAAACGTGGATCATACCACCTTACCACCCACAGGCCAACCCCACTGTATGGAGGAACCAGGAAATAAATAAATGCCTCCGTATCAGTGTGGGTAACTATCATAATCTGCTGGGATAATATATCCCCACCATTTTGTTTGCACTCCGCAGGTGAACCAATATGAGGAAGTCAACACCAGCCTTAGTCAACTTCTCCTAGGCCAGCCACTTCAAAGACCTGGAGATTGGCAGTGGGAGAGTGAGCCGACCAACATTTCGCAACCCAAGGATGCGAGGCTAGCCTCATTAGCCCGCATGAAGAGAGCCCGAGATGCTCAAGAAGCACACATTCATAAGACGTATCCACCACCAAAGACTGGTGTTAGATGATTCAACTTAGGAGAAGCAGTTCTCGTAAAAAGTCACCTGCTAAGTAAGGCCAGCACCCAATTCAGCGCCGGCCTAGCCAGTAAGTGGGATGGACCACATAGGGTGGTAGGCCGACAATACCATGTGTACTGGGTGGAAGACATCAGTGCCACATTCGAAAGACCACACAAGGTCAGATGCACCTTCCCTGGAGGAATGTCGGACAGGGATAAAGAAATAACCACCAAAGTTTTCGACACCTTGGATAACAAAGACGACGTGGCCGAAATAGCACAGGGCTTACTAGCTGTGCCACCTCCAACTGAAATACAGGCACCCAGGTCGTACACCACCAGCCAATCAGCCCCATCATTAAGAGATTAGCAAATGGGACTACCCAAACACAGAGAAACAGTTTCCGTTAGATCACTGCCCTCAACGTGTACCAGTTACGCACATAAACGTCATGCCACACATGGACGTACCATCTCGGCAAGCAGTGAGGTCTCTTGGCGGAGTCCAAGGGACTGAGAACCCAGACAAAGACCTCACCACTCCAGCCGAATTTTGGAACGAACTGAATCTACAAAAGCAAAATAGGTGGAAGACATCCACAGTCCTCCACCACCACCCACTACTACTCCAGAACCAAGGGTTGACGCATCTAGCCCAGCAGTAGAGTTGATTGCAGACCCGGGGTTGCCTCACTAGCGGTAACCATGCCGCTCAGCCCCACCGATGGACCCCCAGCACAAACTCTACAAGAAGCAACTCTAGAGGTCAGTGAGGGAAAGGATACTTCCAAGCCCCATCAGATCTCTACTCGGGTGACCGATCATGTGGACTACAAACCCACTAGCGACCGGCACGCCAGCTGAACGTACAAGTGATCAACCTACTAAAGTCCCACAGGATGAGGTGTTCAACAGTGCACTCACTTGAGGATCAATTAGTACACCAGGGATGGCTAGCGCCAGCGAAGCAGATGCCCTAAAACCACAAGCTGATGATGTCCAAGTCACATCAGTGAACCCGAGTACCGTCGAGGTGGTAGGGACATCCCTCCCTCCGGTAGCTCAAACAGATGTAGATGGCAACACCGTCCAGCAGCCACCCCGCCAGGAGATGTCTTTGCCATTCAATACGAGTGCCGCCGAGGTGATAGGGCCACCCCTCCCTTTGGCCAACAGTACAGATGTCAGTGTCTCCAACGGCATCCAGGTACAGCCTACCCCTCAGGTAGGAACCCGTGCAGTCGAGGTGGATGGCCCTGGAGGGCTGCTCCCTCACACTGCCTCATCGTCCTTGGTAGCTGTGTCCTCCCCAACAGTCGCCACAGAGGACGATGCCCTAGCGCCCTTAGCTGAACCTCGAAGATTGATGCCTCCTTGTGCTGTCAAAGCTGGATCAATGCCTGGCTGGTACAAAGAATCACTATGGCAACCCACGGCAGGTTTCACGTGACCGTATCCAACGCACATTGCCCTACGGCAGAGGGGAAGACCGGTGAAGGGCCAAGCGACTAACAAGTAAGTCAGTGCTCCGTAACCCGAAGCCGCGAACCAGTGAAATAAACAAACTATAAGGACTCGCTACAGCCCTACTTTTCGCCAAGCATAAATTTCAGATAGCCACAGAACAAACACTCAGTTGAGTAGTGTACCATAATTAGCCACACTACCGCTAGCTATCGATGACAGGGTAGGAGTAACCAGAACAGACAGTGTATTGAGTAGCAATTATTTTGCTATTAATTATTTTTACATGTAATGTTACAGGCATGTTAAAGGCCCTCCTTTAAAGTCAGACAATTTAAGGCATCAGTAAACAGTTGCCAGTACAACACGTATAAAACAGTATGATGCATAGCAGTCAGTAAGTATGTCAGTCACCAGTAAACTCAGTAGACATTTATCAACAGTAGACATTGTTAAAATGCACAGGTGAAACTACAAATAGACAGACAGTGTTACGAGAGAAGTAAAGTGTAATTGGCAGTTATGCAGCCATTTCCAACACAGTGCTACACGTAGTTATCACACAGTAAATGTATATAAACAGTGGCCGACAACCCACATAAGGACAGGTAACACCAATAGACACTCACCACAGTGAAAATGTTACACGAAGATAGACACTTCATAGTGTAACTTAGCTTTGTGAAATCAAAATGAACTCCTAAGGAGAGAATAAGTTAGTTTAGTTCTATACAAATTAATTAATTGTGCTTATGTAAGTTAGGTACATCTATAAATTTTACAATACATTTTCAGTGCAATATGTTTTTCATCTATTGATTTTACATCAGGGTACTTGTTCATTTATGTCATTTTGCAACTTTAATCATGTATAACTTCGACCTAGTCTAATTCAAAAGACTAAGCCAGAGGGCTTCATTGTACTCCAGTACAAAGAACTGCTAAAGTACCACATGATTGGAGTGATATGTTACTATTTCAGTGCCTTGTTTAGTTTGTAGGGTTATTTTGTACAACATATTTTATTCATAAATATATTTGTGTTATCACTTCAATCGGTGTCTCACCAGCCCCAGGTAACAGAAGGCCTGGGGTTGGCAACCTCTATTATGTCACATGTAACTGTTGGCTTGCATTGAGACCTACAGGTTGCCTCAAAGATTTAGCCAGGTTTTCCTCCAACCTAATACACCACCGCAAGCACCGCAATAGTTATTCTCCCCCTGCCTTCCACAAGTAAGGCTGTATATATGTGTTTTTCCCATCGTTTTCACATGCTTTTTTTATTTGTGTAATTCTCCTTTGCATGTTTCCATTGTATATATTTTAATTCAGTAACCACAGCGTGTATACTGTATTTGTCAGTGCACGTCTATTGATGAAGATCACTTGGGACACTCGGTACACCACGTCAACCTTGACAGTAATCTCTCCACAGGAGTAAACACATGACCAACATGATGCACCGGCCTACCGGGTTAGCGAGGGGAAGAGAGGAAGGGCCATCCCGCAGTAAGAGTGAGACAGAACTACGGCTAGCTCTTTGCCCAACCCAACGTGTTTCCATGACGCCCCAGCACATAGAGTGAACGCCAAGACAGATACCAAACGCCTGAACCTTAGGAACCTACCTAGGAGTTGAATTTTTTTTTTTTAATCAGCTCACACCTATTTAGAACGTCTATACCTTCCAGAGAGGGTGGATGGGCTAGCTATCCCCTACTCCACCTATACCGATGACGGATGAGCCTACATCACAATTTGGGGGGGGGGGGAGAATTGATGTGTACCGTTTACACTATTCATTATATTATAAACGACTACAGTTCATCCATGTGCAACTACCAACCACAGAAACCAACTTCCAGATGTCTTAACAGGAAGTGTTCTCGCCAGAGACATGGAAGATACTTGGTTTTCCAGTCTCTTCCTGAATTGCCCTTCTCCATCTACTAAGAGTGTTTACACACATGAAGGAGCGAACCAATCAAGAAGTGTTACAAATGCTTAGAGAGTAGGTTCAACTCAAATTCACTTTGGAATCACAATACATAGATATTTGAAGTGGCCGTTCAATGCGCCAGCTCCCCCTGACGCACTTGGCAGACAGTGTCGCCACACGGCTGAAGGTAGCCGAGCGCTGCTGAGCGCCCAAGGCGATACCATGAGCTTGAGAGAGTAGTTCTCCCACCCAGCGCACTCCAAGCAGACGTCACAGGGGCATGTCACACTTCTCAATCTGGGTATGCCGCGCACTCCAGAGGAAGAATATATAAGAACGTGCACAGCCAAGGTTGGGAGTTTATCTCCAGTAGTTCGCCTGAACACTTCTTTTGCTGGGGCTCTCTTCTGACTACTAGGCCCTCACGGTCCTCTCCAAGAACTTCCAGTTCTCCAGTGGCTGCAGCCACCATCCACAAGAGGCTTTTACCACCTCTTGGCATGGACGTCACCAGAAGCTTCGTATACCTGAAGAAGATGTTGAACACGACTTAACACTTGAAGTTGCTGTGACCTCCTGGTTCTTCAGCAGCCACTACTTGCTGGTAGTGGCCCCTCAGATAAAGTTAGGGCCTCTTCTAGGCAAACCCAGGTAGTGCTAGTTGCGACAGTAAAGCTAATTATTTCCCTTGTACTTCAGTAGCCTAGGAGTAGGTCACCTTCACCCGTTAAATGCATAGGTTAAGTACTTCTGCAGCACATACTTATTGGTAGCACATACGAGTCACCTAGGTGTTTATTGTCTAAATAAATACCTAAGCTTAAACATATCCATGAGTTCCTTGTTGTAGTACTATAGCCTATCTCCACCAGTAATGACTGACGAGTGGTAAGCATTCAGCAGAGAGTTTAACCTAGCATAGAGCGTCAGTCCCCCTTCAGGGGTTTGTCAGTTATACACACACATCATCTTTCAATGGCCACCCATTCTGTTTACCTTGGTGTTCAGAACAGTAGAGCCCCAACCACTAGTTCATATTCCATGGAGGCGGGACAGATAATCCCAACTGTGTCTCTGGACAGATAATCCCAACTGTGTCTCTCACCAGAGCGCCTAGCTAAAGTGCTGGCAGAGATGAGCTCCAGGGGATTGGAGCCCCTACGTTTGTGTTTACACCCTGCAGTGCAGGAAGGCGGTCTATGATCCACGACTCCAAGTGCTGTCACTGTCAGGCAGTTTTGGAAAGTACTGCCAGCCATTGTCGGCATTACACTATAAAGTCAGGGATTGTCGATTGCTTGTTACCAACAGGAAATCTGGTACGCTATCAGCCTATGTCATTCCACAGCTGGCACGGAGCTCAAAGAGCAGTTAAGAAGGTGGAGTTCAGTGCTGCCTAGCAGATCTGTGCAGCACACCTTGTTATGCCAGGAGTTGACACACCTAGGCGGCAGGCCCAAGCCACCCATAGTGCCGCGAGACCTACATCACCTGTTGGAACATCCGTGTTCCCCTCTAACTCGTACGCACTGGCTATGATGTGTATCCAGTAATCTGAGCCCTTATCAGTGGGAGCGACACCAGGGTCGGGAGAGCTAACCGCACATTGGCAGTTGTGCCAGCACAGAGTGGAACCGCCATCATCACGCAGATCACTACAGGAACGTGACCTCCACCACGTCCAGCAGAACCAAGGACACCCTACGCTCCATCTACACTATGGTAATCCCACCAACAAAAAACACCTCGCTGAGCTCTGGTAAGTTACCCTTTCCCCCCAAGTGGCCACTGTTGGCAAGTTGCCAGCCCTAATGTGACCAAATGTATTCCTAGTAGACAGCCTACTAAGCCGACACTAGTTTCTAGTATGAGGGGGAACTAGTAACACTAGTAGCGTGACTTATCTAGCGCATAATAAAAGTCTCTTGCCAACTAAAGATAAAGCAACACATGACAATGTGTTGTGTATTTTTGAAACATCAGAACTTTTATTAGAATGATTTCAACGTTAGATATTAATGTTTTTAATGTAGAAAAAACTTTTGCAAAAACTCTTGATGTTTGACAAAAAATATTCACTGAATATAAATAAATATAAATATTTAATTACCACTTCTAGGGAACTACATTTTTTTTAATAAAACCCGATAAATTACAAACAATGTTTTCGATAGCATGTTTTGTATATGATTAAAGGTATACTTACCTTCTAAAACATTCTAACGCAGAATTACGGCACGCCTCACATAAGTTAAAATTGTGGCACCTGTGGTTTACAGTTTTTGAAACAAAGCTCAAACATAGCATGACTTTGCACAGGTGATATACTGCTTTAACGCCTTTGCACACCCATAATAACACACAATACCCAAACATCTAACGTGAAATAAAAACCATAGTTATCATCTTAAGAAATTATTTTTTCATATTACATAGACAGATAGCTATATTCATTTGGAAGTAACCTCGGAACAAGTATAAAAATATCAATCTTTTTATATAACTTTTCTGAAGCCTGGTGTCTCAATGGAGAATCTCCGGACATTTGTTCTCGGACTAAATTTGTTATTCATTACACTACCTATCAGCCCTCGAAGTTTGTTGCAATAATGCTGTGACATCCTGTGTGTGTTTTGTTATTTGCATTTTCTTCACACTTTTTGAATCAAACCTGTGAATAATGACCCCATGTATTATGTGTTCAGTTGTTTAATAAGATGATTAACTTTATAGCATACATAAACCCATAAACTCAAAAACTGTTTTTGATGATTCCTTTAGGGATACTACATGGGAAATTTCACAACTTGGAGGCAAAAACTTGACTACAGTGGGATAATATTTTTGTGCCTGCGAAAAATGTATTACACATCAGCTAAAACATTATGTTCATAATGTTGTCACCAGAAAGTGTAAAAGTATAGGGCCTACATCAATTTACAATTTTTATCTATATATTTTTTAAAATATTTCCATGTACCTTAGAGGTAGGCGTTCCACGTCAAGCTCAGATAATTAACTTAACAAAATATACTACAAAAATTAAAATACAAGAGATACTTTATTTAATTCATGTAACTTAAACTACATATTTCTAAATGATATAGACAGATGAATGGAACATCAAAGTGAACAAGAAAAAACTGTGCTTCATATAATCCAACATAACGTACATAAAATCTAAATGTACAAAAATGTTCATAAATCAAGTACAACATAAATATACAAGTACATTTAACAGTAGAAGTTAGTGTAAATACTACTCAGAAAATTACATCTCATGAATAAGTATTTCATGCAAAATAATAATCAATTTAAAGAAAAGAATACGAAAAATTTTACTTAGCAGTATCAAAAGCACTGAGAGCTGCACTAGACTGCATCTGCTATATACAGTTTGTTATGCCCTTCCTTCACCACATCCCACTACATAGACCTGTGTTATCACTGCCCGAGTCGAAACAGTTGTTTGTTTACTGTGACTGCACATAGTACACCAGAGGTTATTAAATGCTTTAATCATGGTTAAAACTGGCGGATATGCATATGCTGTATTGTAAAGCTAGAGGCTGTGGGTGTGTAGCAGCAGGTCTATATCAGGAATACTTCCCCAACAGACCGCAGCCACATTACACACTGTTCCAGAGACTACATCAGCGACTGCACAAATATGGAACCTTCCATCCATCGCATGAAGGCATCAGTGCAAGAAGTGTTCATAGGCCATATTTTGAAGATGAAGTACTGGAAAAAGTTGAGGCGAACCCATCCACAAGCACAAGTGCAATCACTTTCAATGTGGACATCATCAACACCTCCGTGTGGAGTGTGCTCCATCAGCATAGACTACATCCATTCCACATGCAAAAGGTACAGGAACATGGATCAGCTGACTTTGAGCCCCATATATGATCTGCTCAGTGGTTTATGCAGCAGTGCATTGCTGAGCCAAAGTTTGCATTGTATATGTTTTTATAGACAAAGCATGTTTTATGACAGATGGCTATTTCAATACTTTAAACAGCCACATGTGGGCAGAAGAAAATCTACATGCAATGATGCCACACATTACCAACAGTTTGCAAAGAACGTGTGGGCTGGCATCGTCCTCAAACAAGTTATGGACCCTTTATTCTACCAGTCCATTTAGATGGCCAGGCGTATCACAACATTTTGGCAAATGTGCTACCCCAGCTGCTAGAATATGTGCAGCTGAATGTATGAGTCAACATGTGGTTTCAACATGATGGTGCCCCACTGCATTTCACCCGTTGTTTTTGCCAACACCTCAGCAACACGTTTGGTGTTAAATTTATTGGGGGAGGCAGCCTTATGCCATAGCCACAATGGTTATATGACCTCATGCCAGTCTGTTTTCTTCATGTGGGGCCACATCAAGAGTTGTGTGTTCTCTACACCTGTGGAGAACCTCAATGTTCTCGTAGAACAAATACAGGTGGCATGCAACATGGTTCAAATCACTCCTGGCATCTTCGAGAGGGTCTGCCAGGCAATGTATTGGTGTTGCAACATCTGCAATTAAGTGGTGTGCTGCCATTTTGAGCACATGCTTGAGGTTAACATTTGGAAATGTGAAACAGGCAGTCAATACAAGTACTGCAACCTAAAAATGTCTTCCTATTTATTATTACCACCACACGTACAGTACTTCATCAATACCGCTGTTTCCTGGGAGGTAGGCAGCTGGTGCCTGTTGAACCTGTATAATTGAATTTACATATTTTTACTATTAATGGAACAGTGATATTGGCTCCAAAAATCGTGATATAGCAATTTACCTATTACACATTTTAAAGCAAAAACAAATTACACACTGTATGTTGTAATGTTCCCCCTTTCCATCTCTACTCTGACCACTGAGCCAAGTTAATTAATTAAAGTATTTCCAATACAAGGGATGGGGAGAATGTACATATGAGAATGGGGCGTAGCTCATGAAATCATTAACTAACCCAGGTTCATAAAAACAACACTTTATTAACATAAATTTGCCAATAGGAATGATACAGTATGTTACACAGATTGCTAAATACATAATATTAAATTAACAGTTATACACAAGCGGCTCGGTACCATTAAGTAGCAATACAGGAGAATCTCAAGTCCCTAGCCTTGCCAATTATTAAATATTATTCTTAAGGGGGATGACGGGGTCTTGAAGGATGACTTGCTCGCTAACCGCTAGCGCGAGCTATGCTCACCAATATCACAGAAGAGGACCTGGAAGCTCCTCCAAGCCTCAATGTCTTGATGCTCACATTCTGGTGTCTGCCTGTTTCAGGGGGGGGGGGGGGCAGCGTTCCTGGCCTTATGTATGCTGCACCCTCAGTAGGTCAGCATGATGTTTCGCAAGTACTCAAAATCCGTAGTCCATCATATCTTAACATGTAATTTTGTGTGCGGCTCTCCTCTGGCCGCTACACTGCCTCCCAGGTTAAACAAACAGCCATCCCGGCTGTAGGCAGATGTGGAGAAAAATATTAATAACCAAGTTGGACCCTTCCAAGGGTTGTAGAGGTGATGCAGGCTGAGGAGCTTAGATCAGGGGTGGACAACGACGAATGGTAGCATTCGCGGTAATATATATAATACAGTGACTGAAGTAATAGCAAAAGTGATGAAGGGGAAAGGGTGGCAAGTGGTAAAGTAGGGAGAGTTAAAATTATGAAACATTGAAACATCAATAAAGCAATATACAATAAGTTACATGATTTGTGTGACTAACAATACCTATAACTTAGCTGAACACGTTGAACAGTGTGACCACAGGAGAGAATGAATTACATCCACCACCATATTTAATTGCAAGAATATATACCCCCTTAATGCTAGACGACGGACATGGGTAGAGGAAGTTTGAAAGTTTGGCGTGCACGTGGTATGGGTGCCCTAAACAACATGCCAGAGTAGTAATTCTAAAAAAAAATTTGCAAGGTGAGAATATTGATAAAATTGCCTGCTGGCTGAAGTAATAATAAGTTGACAATAGCAATGACAAAAGGGAAGTGGAAAATCATTAGTTAAAAGTAAAATTGTATGTACACAAGGGAAAATAAATACAACAGGGAAAGACTACCTGTGTGAAAGGTAGATGGCACTCCAGAGGTTGGCAGTGCCAGACGGCTGTGCTGTGTTTTGTTTGCCTTGCAGACCAAGAAGACTTACGGGGAAGTTTATCGCCCGTTTCAAGTGCGTGCTGGGATTTTGCACAAAAATTACTTACATACATACACTAGTACAATGAGGATATGTGGCGATAAAGAGATAAGTACAAAAATGGTTACATATTGACACAACATGAGAAAAAGCTTTATTAAAACCTTAGGCGGTTATGACTGTGATGGCAATATGGCGTAGCCACGTGTGGAAGTTTGAACCATAATGCAGGAAAAGTAGTGATAGCAATAAAAATGTAACCTAAACAATACACAATAAATAGTTGACAAAGAATAGAAAATAATATTGAACATGAATTATAAAGGTAGACAATAACCTAGAATAAAATGCATATGGCGTGTGGGGAAAGCATTATGATATACTTCAGCGAAAATAATAGTGTTCAGTGAGTAGGGTCTTAAAATAGATACGTGAATGTTGAGAGAATTACGTCTAGCTACTGCAGATAGTGATACGATAGTTTGAATGAACACCTATTTAAACCTAGACATACACATGGAATGGCATTGGTAAAGTAGGTGTAGTTTATATATATATATATATATGCCCTATTATCTCTGGCGTGTTGCCGCACTGCCTGCAATTCCCCTTCACATCCTTATATCAGGCCAGAGTAACCTTATTATTCAACTGGCCCATCCCCTATAGCCTCGGTGAACCCAGAGGCCTTCAGGGACTCCAGATCGTATATCCATTTACTTGACTCCGGGTTATCTCTGAGGAACCTCTACGCCTTAGTTTATATATATATATATATATATATATATATATATATATATATATATATATATATATATATATATATATATATACAGAGCCTTGTAGAAAAACTAAACACTGTGAGATTAAATAGAAAACATCTGAAAAAATAAAATTGATAATAGATAGGCGCAGACGCCATGGTAAGAAAGTTTGTGGAGGTGGTATTCCTGCGCTTCGTGCTGGAAGTCCATATCTCTCTATGTCATTGTGTTCGCACATAGGATAATACACATGCAGGAGTGTAAAGTTTGTGGAGACACAGAGAATATCGTGAAAGCACTATCTGGATGGGGCACAGTCTTTTAGGAAAGTTCACTGTACTGAAAGTTGTCGTTAATGTCCTTCACTGTTGAGAGAAGTAGATAGGGAATTCTACCAAAGTGGGGAAATTTAATAATAATTTGCACAGTGGAATGAAATATAACATAAGGCCCGAAGGCAATATTAACAAAATAAACGACATATATGTTGTTATTATGGAAAAATTGTAAAAACATTGCATGTTTAGAATAGTGAGCTTGACCTGTACACTAGATCATAGTTACAAACATCTTACATGCTAGCAGTAGGTTTTTGTTATTATAAAAATTTTATTGACTACCATATATACAAAAGAACACAAAATCTGCATATATGGGAGGGGGATAATAAAAGGGTGGAGTACTCCTTACAAACTAGGGAGAAATAACACCAAGTGACAGAATTAGACGTCCTGTATAATGTAAATGCAATATTCAAAGACACATCTCTGCACACAAGGCAGGAGTGTTAAATTAATAAATTGTTAGTACAGAATGCCATGAGGCATGTTAAAAAAAATTGATCATAATTAATAAGAAACACTGGCCTGTATATCTAAGAAAAATACAGGACAGTACCCATAGTATGAAAACACACAACTGTAACACTCCATTGGAACGAGTAAAATTAATTAATATGTTAGTAGTCTTCACCAGGAGCAGATATTCATAAACCCAATAATCACAAGTAGGACTTGAATGTTTATTATGTAACTGTGCAAGATTACCTGATGGCAGAACAAGACTCGTGGTTCACTTGTTTTCTTTTAGTTTGTTTGTATATTTTTATTTTCTTGTGGTGCATTCTCTTTTATTTTATTGCCATAAAGGAATACTATGTCATACCAAGACTATGTCATACCTTGAAAGCATCCTAGTAAATAAATTTTACTCCTCACTCACAAACAGTCATTGACTGTTAAGTAACCACAAGTAATATATTATGTTTCATTGGAAAGCAAAAGAAAATTTACCATTACGATAGGAAATAATACTTGTAGACCTTTAGGCCTAAGGGATAAGCAGCATAAATAAAATGGTGTAATCTCCTCGATAGGGAGTAAAAGCAAGTAATTCTAACTGTTTGTTAGGATGATACGTACATGGGAAGGTGAGAAAATGAGAGGGGTTCACAAGAATGGGTAACATGGGAAAACAACCTTTGCCACTCGCTAACACAGGATTACAACACGGAACAAGGAAATCTGCACTCATAGCTTACCCTCACCGAGGTCAGAAATGGCCAGTGCATTCGGATACACCGCCAAGGGACATTATTGTGTCGCAAGTATGAACCCCACAATATAAAGGTTCATTCCCCTGCTGCCTGAAGCTCCTTGAAGCCAGCAATGGAAAAAGGGGCAAAATTGCCTGGCGGGACCCTCCTCCCGCCCAAGGCTCGCAATTCTGCGTCTCACGCGAAACAAAGAGGGTTTCAAAGGGATGACCTCAGGGGAAAGTATCCAGTTAGCCGGGGCTAAAACGGTTAGCCACAGTGATCCATTTCATGGCAGGGTCCATTCCAACCTTATTCGTGACATAATCAAGGGTAGTGTGCCATTGAGTTGAGTGAAGGGACTGGGGAATGAGATGATCGTATATAGAAAACTTAAAATAATAAATGAAATACAGCGGGGGGGGGGGGGGGGGGGGGGAGTTTGCCTGGGAAAAATTTCTATCTGCAATATGGAATACGTATATGAACTGCCACAGCATTAAAAACCAGGTATAATCATGGAATATTGATAAGTGACTTGTGGAGAGAAATGAACATCAGACTGTAGTAACTTTATATGTGGGAACAAAAGTACGAGCGACGCATACAAAGGTATTATCACGTAAGATAAGGTACCGGGGAAAATATTGATTAATCACATATTTGATTTAATCTATATAGACGATAGGTAATTTGTAAACGCAAGGAAAGAAATGGAAAGTAACTTAGGACTGAAGACGGAAATGTAAATTATCAAAACGTGATAAAAGAAGTGAAGCGAGGTGTTGCAGTGCAAATTATTTGTGCTGACATGGGAAGGAGGCGCATCACGCACTCGTTTCCGTGTGTCAATGAGAGATGCTGCGTTTTAACAAGTGTCACAATGGGGGGAGGCGGTGGTGAGGCGGGCCCTGGAATGTGGCACGTGTGCATCGAAAGGATGGCGAAGCGGCGTGCCACATCCGGGAGGCATGAATATGCTCTGGCGCAAGCACTCATGTATGGTCAGCTCTTTCTTTTTACGTGCGATATGCACTGCAATATATGCTCCATTACTGCACAACTAATTTGGTTTCCCCGTTTCTCACAATGAACCAACATCACTGCCATCACATATCAATGTAAATCTTACAACTATAAAAGTGCGGCCATGAATACTTACTTAAGTAGTGTAGGAGAAATGAAGATATATTACGATGTGGTTTCCTTGTCCTACACTTCACTGTTCACACCATGCGGAATTCTGTACTTTAGCTTAGGAGTGCTTATAAAATTACCTAGACAGCTCCCTGTATTTAAGTTATGTGAACAGTATGCCACTTCAGTATCCCACACTTGTTGGCAAAATATAATAATATGAATGAATGACAATAGAGTTCCTAATGGAACACCCTATTCTATTATCGTAACTTACTCATACAACATGCACGTACATTATGTTATAGTGTCATAATCAGAGCCATACTTCTTACTGTTATGTATATATCTATAAATAATACCGAAGTTTTGCTAATTGTCTAAGTGGCACTTGTAAACTATGTTACATTTCTAAGTTCATTTATATCATTACGTTATTTTCTTAAGGAACCGCTTTTGAAATGCACACTGCAATAATGTGCTTAGTGTCTAAGTCTACTTAAACATTTATGCAAAGTACTTTTACACTATCTCATTTATGGTAGGGAAATCATTATAATAGGTATACAATTAAGTCCCCACGAACTCCGTAAGGTACCAATATATCACGCTGGAATAACAAACTCTCTATATGACTATACTGTATAGTAAGGGAGAGAGGCGGCAATTGCACCACTCTCTTGGTACATGGCTAAGGACTGCTAATAAAACACTCGTGCGCCCTACAATGAAAATCCCTGGCGTCCATCATGCCCGTAAACTTCCCGAAAGCAGTCATAGTGATAGTGTGCTGGGGTATGGACTCGCAATGTCAGTTTGATTCTGCCAACATGCTTCCCTTGTTTCTGCACTCGGGCATGAAACAATTAAGGTCGGGAGTTACCCGATAAGGACACAATGGGGTGTGACCAGCATGACACGTGAGCGAGAAAGTGTGGAGGCAGAGTAGTCGGTGCCGCACACGTGTGTGTAAACTTAAAATTACGTAATGCTACAAGGGGAAGAGATACAGGAGCTCTCCTAAAAAAACACTCAACACAAGTGGAGAGAAACTTGCAATTACAGAAATAAAGTTCCACATGTACAAAAAGCGAATACATGCATTAATTAAAAGCAAAAGCAGAGCTAGATGGGGCAGGGAGGGCGACAAGACGGCCTGTCAAGGTGTGCTATGCAAGAGTTGCTGTGCGTATGTGGCAAACTGACCTATCATGCGCTGGCTCGCTTACAGCATGTGCCTTGGGGGTGGGAAACTAACAGCTGTCAGCATGGGCGGGCAGGGTGTCTTATAGACGGGGGAAGGCGGCGTACTTTGATTATTTTCAAAATTATGAAAAGTCATGAAATCACGTAATGAAACAATTATGAGATGACTCGGGAACAGAAGGAGGCTGGCTGCAAGGAGGTGGGAATAAAACCATGGTTCCACCAGTGTAACGTCCCCCCTTTCCATCTCTACTCTGACCACTGAACCAAGTGAATTAATTACAGTATTTCCAATACAAGGGAAGGGGAGAATGTACAAAGGAGAATGGGGTGTAGCTCATGAAATCATTAACTAACCGGGGATCATAAAAACAACACTTTATTAACATAAATATATATAATTACAAATAGGAATGATACAGTATGTTACACAGAATGCTAAATACACAACTTTCAATTATAGGGCATACACAAGCGGCTCGGTGCTGTTAAGTAGCAATACAGGAATAATCTCAAGTCCCTAACCTTGCCAATTATTAAATATTATTCTTAAGGGGGATTGACAGGGTCTCGAAGGATGACTTCCACCCTAACCGCTAGCACAAACTATGCTCACCAATATCACAGAAGAGGACCTAGAAGCTCCTCCAAGCCTCAATTTCTTGATGCTCATATTCTGGTGTCGGCATGACTGAGAGGGGTGAGAGGGGCAGTGTTCCTGGTCTTATGTATGCTACGTCCTTAGTAGGTCAGCATGATGTTTCACAAGCACTCTGAATCTATAGTACATTGTACCTCAACAGGTAATTTCGTGTTCAACTATCCTCTGGCCATTACAATGTGCAGGATTTAAAGTACACTATACTTTAAGTGATATTTATGTTGCACTTATTATAGTGTAATTCACGGCGCATCAATATACGTAGCCTGTGCCGTCACCAGGCGAGCGTGTTAGGTAGGCGACACGGAGCTATAGATAAGCTATGTGTGTTGTGTGTGTCGCTTTCTCAACGTACGTCACTCAGACCCATCCTTTCAATGGCAGAATTATTTGAAAATGTAGACTGCAAAGCAGTAAAGACTAAAACAGGACTTTAAATGAGGCAACCAGGCATTTAAACAATACAGTACACTCTCTATTACTAGGAGCTTATTTAAATTTTACCAACTTGTGCACACCTACACACACACAAAAGTTTAAAAATTAGGTAATATTAAGTTTTTTGTAAACATTTAAACACTTGATATGAAAAAATGTAAGAAAAGTTCGACTGTGCCTTTCTTGAAAAAGTCTTTAATTTTTCTTTTTGCCTGGCACTGAGATTGGGGTGTGTGTGTGTGGGGTTTACCATGCTCAATAGTTTTTTCTAACTTTTCCGTGATAGTTTAAACTGTCCTTTTACGTTTTGTTGATGTTGCGAAAACAACACTACAAAGAGAACAATGACCCAGGCTGGGTGTCAGTAAACTGGAAAAACATGTGTTTTTTGGGTGAGGGGGGAGACTGAGGCTGTGTCTGAAATGACAAACTCGTTATTTCGTTAGTTTCACTTTGGACGTTGTCGACAGTCACTTGTGTATAGTACTCAGGGCAACACTTTCTTGCTTTTCAAATCTGCGTACTGTATTTTATGAATGATTATTTGTTTCAAAAGCATTTTATTTATACACTCACGCATGTGTTTTGATGGTAAAAAACACATGGCGCTTTGTCATTTTGTATTTTTGCGAACATCTGCAAGATACAAAATACCAAATTACAGAATATGCCACCATTTCTGTATACAAAATCAGGTCACATGATAATTTTGTCAACAAAATCTGCCATTTCAGACACGGCCTCCGGTGATCAGATACACGTTTTAATGGGCAGAAATGGATGAGTCACGCAGGTCTCTGTGACAGGCTGACAGTTTAAAGAAATAAACATCAGCTCGTGCCACACAGTGATAGACATACATGGTATCACTGCTTGTTAAACGACACATGTTACAGCATTGCCTTGTCGCAGAAGTTATAGTAGACTTTAAAAAAAGTCAAAAACTGTGTGGATAAGCTGAAAGCCAGTTAAGCGAAGCACGAATAAACGGGAGTATACTGTATGTATGTGTATGTAATGTATGTATGTGCGTATGTACATATGTATTTTTTCTGTTGTAGTCTTTTACGATTCTACAATAGCCAGTAATGAAATATAATGATTGTAATTACCTTCTAGGATACAAATTCTTCTTATATTTATTTACTAAGCATTGTTTGTTGGTATTGTTTATGGAAAAATTTGCCTACTGTTTTATGAAAAAAAGATAAACTTAGAATACTTTTGTGACCATACAAGAGACACGTATTTAGTTGTATTAATAGCAGGGAAGGGGGTGTTAGTTTTCCCATAAGTGGCTTTGTTAGGTAAACAAATTTAGTCATGTTATTTCCCATTTACAGTGCTTTTTCTTGGAAGAGTGTAAAAGCATTGTCAATAATTTTGCATACGACTATATTTAATTTAAAAAAATTATCTTACTCTTTCACAAAACTACTCAAAAATTCAGAAAATCTGAAATAATAATTTATACTTGACTGGCTATTATAACATGTTGGCATGACAGTTTGTATGAGCGGTTCTGTAGTTAAATCCCAGGTAAAGAATGTACATGTGTGCAGATTTTAGGTGTACATTTTAGCCTGATTACGTATGTTAGCCATCCTATGAATAACATAACACACAAATGCTATTTTTAAAAAAAGTTTTAGTACAGTGACAATTGTATTCTTATCTGGAATTTCTTAAACAAATTTTAGCATGAAATAAATTATTGTTTTTACAATATCCCATCAAAACAAGGGGAAAATATGTACACTTACAAGATAGAAAAATACACATTATCAAGTTTATTATTTTGAAACTGGAAATTTTTATTAACTAACATTTAAAAAAAACTCTTCTTTCTTTGGTCTCAATGGCTTTATTTCTGTGTGCGCTTGTGTGTATGTGAGAGAGGTTTGGACTTGAAACTGTTTCAGTTATCAGCAGTTCCATCTTCCCAAATGCCTTCAGTAGACAGGTGACTGACAGCAGGAATCCCTGAATTTACTTGCTTCTTGCTTGTTTTGAATGAAGGCATGAACAAGAGAGAGAGAGAAAGGTCCCAATATAGACAAAGAACTGTTTTGAGAAACCTACTTCTTCATAGGAATGCAAGCCCTTCCTGTTGGAATTCCATAAAAGTATTTGCTATCCTGGCAACTCAAAGTCATTTCTAACTTGTACAGGCCCTTCGCCGTTAACATTATACCACAAAATCATTTATACAATAAATATTGCTTAAAATTTTTCCTCTAGTTAGTAGTGAGTCTCCATTAAAACAAAGATCATCTCTTGGCCTTCACAACACTTGAGCTATCCATTTTAGCTTCCAAAAGTCATCAACCTGCCACCGTTCTGTGGTAAAAATATTGTGGGTTGCACCTATTCTTCCCCTGGACATCGTAACAACAATAACTGACATCATCTCCAGTTGTCTCCTCAAAGTACCAACTTCCTCAATCGAAAAAAAAATTGTTACAATATGGTCTGCTTGCTTCAAAATAAAATTTTATTTCTTCTTCGACTATGAATGTTGATATTTATCATTACTCCTATAGCTATTGCTTTAAAATTTTAATTTATTGGCAGCAAAACAAACAATGAAATATACAAAATTCATCATGTTTTTTATACCTGGGAAATAACCTTCCTACTTTACATACAGCGCAATCTCATTTGGTAAGTGTTAATACTGCCAACAATCTAAATCACTTAAGTTAAAAAATTAATTACTTTTGACAAGTAAACAATACTGATTATTTTCCTGGGTGCTCTCCAAAAATATAACTGATACAGTTATTATTTAAGAAATAAAGACAAAAAGCTCTAATAACAGGTGGTTAACAAGTGAAACTAGTAATCAAACACAAACTAGTTAACAGTAAACACAAGACAATGTAAATATTTGACAAAGAATTAAGTAAAACATTTTGAATTTGGGCAGCAATAAAATTAATCAATAAATATATTATATAAATTAAATATAAATATATATAACTTCAGTAGCCCATTCGTCTTCCATACTTCATAGCCTATAAGGTTTTTAAAGAAACTGAAAAGAAAACAAATTGCCCTTTTGGAACACAATAAGGTACCGTATTTTGGCCTGTATAGGCTGCATGCGTGTATAGGCAACACCAGAAATTTTTGATAAAAAATTAAGCAAAATTAATATTTAAAGTATAGGCAGCACTGAATTTTTGTATTCCTGAAAATATTGCCTGGCCTCGTTGTGCTAGTACGGTGACCAACCAGTGAACCGGCACAGCAACAGCAAACTACAGCAAGCGCACACACAGAGCTGCTGCTGCTGCTGCTGCTGGCTGCCTCGTCTGACCAGAGTGAGAGAGAGACCGAGGGTGAAGGGGGCATTCTCCTCCAACCACTGCCAAGCAGCTGTGTGGAGAAATGGCGAGTATGAAGAGGGGAAAGAGACAACAACCGGGGGAGAAAGGGAGTGACAAAGAAACCGGTCGTGGAAGGGAAGGATGCCAAGCGAGAGGGAGAAAGAAAAGAAAGGGAGCAAGCAAGCTGGACTGCTGATAAGGAAAATAGAGAAGGGGGGATGGAAAGAGGGATGCCGAGCGAGAGGGAGAAGGAAGAAAGAGAGAGGCTTATCCCAGCTGGTTGGCTTATAAGCCTTTAAACACAAGTGATAAGCTATTCATTTGTCCCCCCCCCCCCCCCCCTTCCTTAGAAACATTCAAATGTACTTTACTTTGACCAATTTCTTGACATGTTTTGGGGGTACAACATTTTTTTAGTTCTAATTTCTTATAAATAAGCTGCACCCCTCTTTTTGTAGCCATTAAAAATGTGCGGCCTGAGGAAGCAGAAATACGGTATGTTTGTAGGGAGGTAGTTATGTTTTATTAAATTCTCATTAACAGTGAGATCATTAGAAATGGAACAAGTTGCTCAGAAAAGTATGAACAGGGCAGAAATCTGCCATGGCCTGTAGTAAGGGACCATCCCAACATTCACCTGTTGTGATTTCAGGAATCCA
Organism: Dryococelus australis; assembly: GCA_029891345.1. NCBI lineage: Eukaryota > Metazoa > Arthropoda > Insecta > Phasmatodea > Phasmatidae > Dryococelus > Dryococelus australis. Next base: position 245,616,253 of record CM057009.1, read on the forward strand.
TGGAAAACCGAAATCAGGATTGCCAGTCCAGGTTTCGAAACCAGATTTTCCTGAATGTGAGCCCAAAATTTAACCACTTCACCACTTCGCTCGGTGGAACACACTAAGAATAATAAACAATAGTAGTGTAAGATCAGGAAAATTTAATTCCATCCACCAACATTGAATCCAAGGAAGAAAACACTATTTCAACAAAACTGCCTTCTATATTCTGCAACCTGAAAATTTAATCTAACTATAACAAGCACACACACTGCAAGAGTTCCACCTTGAAAGACATAACTAAATCATTTACTCAAATTAGTAATCATAACTCTCTTTCACATAAAGTTAACTGGGCTACACTGTCGTAACCAACGTTATCAATATATTCTTAAACTCAACCCCAGGGATTTTCAGCACATTTCTTCATCACAACTATTTAATAACCCCTCAAAAATCCTGTCATAGTCACAGGAATGCATCTATATTATTTTAAAAAATATATCGCATTTTTTTAAATATTCTCACTGCCCATATTATGGTCAGTTCCATCAACCACACACACCTAGTGTATGACAACAACATTCCCAGCGGTTGCCTTATTCATCTGGTTATCTTTCTGAAGAGGAGCCAGGAAAACTCATATTGACCCCCAATAGTAAAAGTAAACACATGCCTGAGAACTACATAAATTAACATCTGATACAACAGTCAACAGGAAAGAATTGTTCACTAATTAATACCTTACTTACTAAATGTCTCTTATTGTATGAGCTCACCATTTTTCTTGTTTATCTACAAATATTTTCTTGAAAACCATTTAGGTAAACTCAAGAGACACTGCAGTTTTACCTCTTGGATTTTGTACCAATTAATTCATATTCCCAATCCATAATCATTTAGATTTCACTTCCAGTTAAAATTTTAAACTTCTTAATACCACAGTGTGCCAAAAGTAAGTTTAAACAACACTCCCTAAGTCAACTTACCAAAATTCTCGTACATCTGAGGTCTGAGGTTACTGTTGAAGGGTTCTACAGTTCCTTCTGTCACACCTACAAATTGGCATACTTGTACTGAATTCTTTAATTTACTTTACATCTAACATAGCTAATCTAGTAAATGAAACTTATCAGTTTGGGGCCTATGGTAAGTTCAGAACATTACCATAACAATCTACTTAAATTATGGTACGCTGTTCTATAATTATTTGTGCCATACTGCTGTTTGCAACTTAACTACAAAACTCTGTTCCACTAGCACATAATTTACGTATTAATAACAATAAACATATTAACCATAACCTAGGAAGAGTCCAGAATTAGTTTAACTTTATGAACAGTATTAACACATATTCAAATGCTATTTGGATAGTCAAAGACCACCAGTTCATTCTACCATCTAGATTCCATTTAATTCCTTTCTCACTTTTACCTTCATACAGCTCACTACTCTACACCTTACAACATTACTACAAAACTATCCAGTCAGAGTAAAAAATTTTACAGTCCCACTCGTGATGCACACACACACAGACAAATCAACTATAATTTCACTTCATTTACATACAGTTAATTGTGTAGGAACTTCAACATATGTAAAAATTACGCCTTTAAAATTAGAACTAATGTCTTGTAAAAACCTGAACCACAAATTACCCAGAACCACCACTTTATTTTATCCAGGAAAAGTGGTGGGAATGAATGGAATGGGAAAGGAAAATTAATGAGAAAAGGAATGCTTGCAGGATGAGAAGAAAGAAAGAGGGGCTTATGGGAGTATCCACAATCAGACTAGCTTAAGCACGTGACGACTTAAGGATCCTAAACAATGATTATTGGTAAAAAAAAAAATTTTATCTCTAGACAGTGGACTTTTTGGTCCTAATGAGTTAAGTCTTAGTGCCTAAATTAGGCTCTCTGAATCCATGAAAAAAGATCCAAAACCTTAAATTAATTCACTTTTAGGTCTAAAGATGTTACGTTTTAGGTAGATTAATACATACTTACTGCTCTGTGTGTTACCATATTTACTTGTGTATAGCGTGCCCTTTTTTTTTTTTCCAAAAATAAAGGGAAAAAAATTTCTGGGGTGCACACTGTACACTGGAAAGGGGGGTGGTGTAGCCATAAATTGTTGGGGAATATTGAGGGAATTGGTGAAACTGTCTGTTGTCTCAGCTCTTGCTCTTACATCACTCCTCTCCCTTCTCCGTCCTCCTCTCTCAGCGACCCTTCAGTTATGTGTAGGCCGCAACCCTGCTCCCCCCGCCTAATGGCATCCTGTCACCTGCAAACCAGAGCTTCCACATGTTTTCGGTCACCCCTCCCCCCCCCCCCCCCCCCCCTACCTGTCAAATAACACCCAGTTGCTTGTCAATAATTCTGCCAAGCCCTCTTTGTTTCACTGAAAATTATTTTAAAAATAAAATTGCACCCAAAATTTTTGGCGCCCTGTTAGTAAGTATGGAACAAATTATTATTTTTTACATTAATGTGTGGGGATTGTGATCTGTTTGGAAAATATTTTAATTAAATAACTTAGGTGCAAACAGCCAAAATAAAAAAAAATTCAAAACTTGCGTCCTACTAAACACTTCCGGCTTCGTTTTCTTTTTTTCTTCTTTCTCCTTTTAGCAGTGACAAACTCTTTTTTTGTCATGCTAGAATGTCACACTACCCTTCTCTAAAAAAAAAAAAAAAAGTCTCGCCTCGTCCTTTCTACGCGCCCTGACTATAGTTCATTAGCCATTGCCACAGAAACAATAATTTTCCGTGGGACTTGTTGCAAAAATCATAGTGCATGCTATACACAAGTGCACACTATACACAAGTGCGAGCTATACACAAGTGCATGCTATACACAAGTGCGCACTATACACAAGTAAATACTGTATATTCTTAAAACTGCATGGGTACATTCCTGAAATTTATAGACCCCTGTATGTTTTTAAAATATCACAGTTTGAAAAAGTAAGACCTACTTTTGAATAAATATGATAGATCGTTAGGAGGCTAGGCTTAAAACTTCTGTATACACTTGGGTTCACATACCCAAATTAAATTGTGTCTACTTGTTTGTTAAATGTGGATTATTGGTTGACATTCTAAGTGTAAAAGTCTGCCACACTTAAAACAGCAAAAGCAGATTACAGTTAGAGCACAGCATGTTTAAAGATTGAAATGTGAAAATGTGAGGTACCTAACTTTCTTTTAAAAAAGGAAAATATATGTGTTACCCCTTGCACATACCTTTTTACAAGTTATGCAAGTACAAAACACATATTCTATTTGAATTACAATAGTTTAGTTAAAATAGTCAACCAACCTCTTTGTTGCAGACTTGGAAAAATAAATTTACCATCCATTGTGCGACATGGAAATTGCTGAAGCAACTGTCGAATGAATAAGGATTTTAAATGTTCAGGTTTCAACAATGTGTACCACACACAAACACTTTGAACTAACCAGTTACCCTTCAGTATTTGACACCATGAACTCAACGTCATGCCCTCCAGACCATCTGTCATGTCTGTGGGGTATAAGTGAATAATAGGAAATGGGGATATTGAGTTTCGTATTTAAGGAGTATGAATACGTGGCTTTTACTTTCAACTGTAAGGGGAATTTAGGGCCAATACACCCTTACGGTGTATTGTGGTTGTAATTTATTAATTCTTATTTTCAGACATTTGAAGAGGCAGATGCAACTGTATTGCTCCAAGAACTAATATCCAGTAACAGTGATTCAAAGAGAAAGAGAAAAGTGATTCACCGATAATGGACATGAAGCGGTGTTGTTAGGTTAAGAGAGCACATAAACCAAAATGTACAGGAAATAAACTTGCCAGAAGTAGTTATTACCCAAACAGGGTGTATCATAATGTTGTAAGTGCTAATTATTATGTTACAAAAGAAGATAATTCATTTTGTAGAAAAGCTTGAGGGAAGTTGAGGAAAGTTTTGTACTATTACATTTTATGTTTCGTTTTGAACTTAGTTGTGACAGCTAAACCTGGTAGTGGTATGTTGGAGTTTTGTTTCTTCCGCAAACGTCATAATATGCCTGATCCTATGTTTAAGGATTAGTCAGCTTTAGATCCTCGAAACATTATATGTTGACATACTGTTCCTATACATGAGGCTGTTGTTAGCAAAACGGCTGTTATAATCCTCTATTCTAGTCCTACTGTATACATGTAAGAGAATGAAATTAGAATTGGGAGATGAAATTTGGTTATATGGGAAACTTTTAGGTATGACAGGAGACTTGCGTGTACTTGGGCATGTTGAGGTTGTATATATGGCTGTAAGGGGTATGATAAATTTGTGTGTGTGCTAACAGAAAAGTATTAAAAATTTGTCACCAATACCTAAACGGACTTGCTTTATGTACTAAAGACATCCTAGTGGCTTTCCAATCCTTTTAAAAATGTTTTCTATTCCATAGAGCAAATTGATGTTTAATTTTTGTAACACTATAAATGTTAATTGGTTATTGTTATTGCATTTTATTTCATCAGAGGGATGTTGTTAATTTTTGTTCATTTTTAAAATGCTAGTTTCCTATGTTGTTTATGTTATATGAGCACATACAGTAGTTTTGGTGTGTGGCTGGCATACCTCACCCTAGCCATGCACAAAGATTTAGATCAGTCAGAACTAGCTGCTGGCAAAGGCTGGCATGTGTCATTGCACACTGGGCACCTTCACAATTTTGTAACCAACCATCCTAATTGCAATAGCAAAACCGATGTGGAAACTCATTAATGATGAAATTAAACCAAACAAAAGATGTGAAAATTTTCATTTAAAATTAAATGGTCTGCTATGTTCTAACTCCCAAGATATTGCTGATAATTTCAGTACTTTCTTTACAAAAGTACCTCTCAAAATTATTTCTGATACTAATAGTATGCCACAAGCTGCTTCAGGACTTGACAATTTGACCCAACACATAAAATTAAATAATATGTCCTTATTTTTTACACCTATAACAAATATAGATATTATCAAAATTGTAAATAAACTTAAAAGAAAAAAATGTACAGGTCTAGATGAAATCCCAATATCAGTAATAAAGAAATATGTTCATTACATAAAATATCCTCTCTGCTATATTTTTAATAAATGTTTTGTACAGAGCGTATTCCCTGATAGATTGAAATTCTCTAAAATCATACCCCTACATAAGAAAGGTGATAAAACAGACAGGCCAAGGTGTCATGCATGTTGCAGGGTGTAGCCAGACGTACTGCTTGCAGTTCCTCTGTCGACAATGGCATAGTTAAAGTTGACTTCAATAATGTTGCATGCCTCTTCGGAGCACCCTTCCAAGGATAAGGTGGGAGAGCCACATAATGTCATGCCTTAGTTCCTGCAATGGTTCCCCTGGTTGCTGGGTACGGCTTCGCAGCTGGGCATGATGGGCATGTCGCAGATACAAGTCGCCAAAATGTAGCTCCAAGACCGACACCAGTGTGGGGTACTCCAGCCAATGTCACTCTGGCAAAGATTCTAGTATAATTAGTGCGGGGCCTTTCAGTACAGCTACAAGGTAATAAGCCTGCTGTTTGACTGACCAGCCATTCAGGGTTGCGACTATTTCAAAATTGTGTTGGTTCTCTCACCAAGAAGTCTGGCCATCATAAGAGGCAGGTTTAATTGAGACCCCTTTTCCCACTCCTGGCTGTACAACACCAATGCCGCAAAGGTGCTGGCTATCCTCCGAAGTTGTTGTGTTGTTTGACAACTCATACCGCTTCTCCTTTTTTCTTGGCTGCAGGTGTGATTGTTGTGGAACTCCGTTGCTGAAGAAATTCCTGCCACTCCTTATCAGTACACTCATTTCCGGTTTGTTTCGTTTCATTCTCGACACTGTCCATTCTTGCATTTACACAATCCACTTTTTCGATTACGGTGTCCATCCTTTTATTTAAATTGTGCACTTTTTCATTTACACTGTCAATTTTCTTGTCCATACAGTCAGTTCTTGTGTTCACTAATGCCTTCTATTTTCTTATCCACATGATCTATTTTCTTGTCTACTAACTAACCTACATTTGTTAGTTGGGTATTTACATTTCATTTACTCTACTAACTTGGTTATTTACATTTTCTTTTAACCTATTTACACTTGCGCTCACACTAACCATCTGGCTACCTAGCACTCAATGCTCCCAGTGCTTCCAGTTCTGCAGATATTTTTCTAGTTAGCATTCACTGTGGTGAATGTACAAAACAGTCTTAATTAATTTTTAAAATCACTAATTACTAGCTTATTGCCTAACTTGATTAACAATTAAATGCATACATCCCACTTTTGACACCAGTGTTACAAGAATGCCTTAGTAGCGTATGTGAGTTTGTGAGGAATGGAGGTCTTGAGAAAAATAAAAGAACTCAATTTGATTTTTAATTTATTCACATAGCTTTTATGTGCAGCTTTAAATTATCTGTCTCCACCATTACTCTTTTTATTTCATAGTGAGCGTAATATTTAATGTCTATTTCAACTTTAATTAATGTCGTTCTTTATGTCTCTGCTTGGTTATTTTCAATTAACTCATACTCATCATTAACGCACATTCAGTCTATCCATTGCCATAATTTGTAATGTCTTTCACTCATGCATCCAATCCAAAAGTCCAGCCTGCAGTCGTACCCTTCACTGCTCTGATGTTCGCAGTCGCATATTTCCCACCCACTGGTCACTTCTCTCACCATGTGCTTCTCTTCTTGCTAGTCTTCTATCGCTGAAACTCATCCATTCAACAACTACTGCTCAGAGGCTCGACCCTCTTTTTATAGCTGCTGGCCTTGACCTGGGAGGTTTGCTGCACCCCGAGTCTAGCTGAGAGACACTAGTGCAGCAAACCACTAGAAAATTCTTTATATAAATCACTAAACTCAATACAACAAAGGTCAGCAGCACACACCTCAAAAGGGTATATTATGTTGGGTCACTTTTTGTAAAAGATACGCAGTTCGCTTGCCTGTCATTCAAAACATTCTATTGACTTGCCACCACCGCTATCATATAACTACTTTATCCATCACATCCACTCGCTCACACGGGATGCGAAGCAGTGAGCACTTAATAGTATGTAAAAATAAAATCAACTTGTTTTTGTTTCTCAGCAATATACTGACTGTAAATATGATCAAATCAAACTTTTTGTGGTGATTAAAAATAAAAATATACCAATTAATCATATCTAATTAGAATCAATAGAATGGAAGAATTAATAACCATATTTCATCATCGATAATTTAATACATTTTTGATTTACGTTATAAGCCCTAAAAAGATCAAAATTATTTATACGCAAAAATGCAAACATGATTTATTAAGTACTTATTTTAAACATCCAGTGTGTCTTTTAGGAACATTATACAAATGTGTCCAAATTTTGCAATAGTAGTAGTATACATATGATACTTCATATTTTTTTCAATCATTGTTATTGGCACTCACTGGGTATTTTTCGCAATTCATGCTATTGCAGTAATGCTTCTATTTACCGTACCTCTAATCATTGGACTTCATATGTACCTAACAAAATTCAAAGCCAAACTTATTTTTATAGCCATGTCAACATCCCACTTGTAGGGTGTGAAAAGCATTGTTCATCACGGGATATGCACATGTGTGAACAGCTGTTTAAGACATGGGGTGGAAGTTATTTTGAGAATCATTCAATGGCTCAGCTATGGGCATCTATTTCAGCTGTGATCATATCTACGACACACAAGCCAGTTCCTTGTAGCTTGATGTTGATTGTCCGGGTTTGTGTTTAAAATGTTTATTTGTGAATATGTAAGCAGATTAAATGTTTACTAGCCTTCGAACACAACCAATTCACATTCTTTACGGTGTAGGATCTGCTCTCTAAGAGAGTGTGCATAACTCTTGAATGGGCCCTGCCCAATATGTCTGTTTACTGCAGCAAATTTGTACGTACAGTCTGAGTGAGCCTAATGAGCCTGGTGAATTGTGGTACAGTCTTGCACATGGCTGATGATACTGCTATTAATATTGTGTACATATATGCTTATTATATTATTGCCGCTAAAGGGTGACCAGGACATGTATTCTTATTTCTGAGAAAAAAATTACAAGTTGTACATTGGTAAATATGGAATTTAACTGTCATATGCTTACATTCACAACAGAGGGAAGGGATGGTATGCTGCCTGTTCCAGTTTCCAGATTAGCATCTAAGCATGAGGAAGTTACAAAAAATATATAATAAAGGCATGCAAATGGAAATGTTAACAGGTCAGAGAGATGCAAAATAAAATTAAAATAATGTCACTGTGCAAGTTAACACGCTTGCCATAAATACTACTCACCTGAGACCCAAAAAATATGTCCACTACATAAGCTTACGCTGTTACTTCCTTTCCGTTGGATAGCTAATGGTCAGTTGTAAATTACCAGAAATGCTTGCAGCTCATCTGCCCACCTGGCTGCACAAATGTTGAAAACATTTGAAAACATTAATGCTGAAATGAGGTAATAAAATATATTTATAAATGTACATTGTTTAATACTTTGCCATTTACTGGACGTTCTGTTTTACCGGATTTCTTTTTTTTTTTTTTTTTACCAGACTATATCTCCCCAAATAGCCGTGTAAACAGAGGCTTTATGGTAATAATTACTTCCTCATGTGACTTATGTGACATGGTTATGAAAGGAGCATTGCATTCACTGAGAGCAGTTTGTGCTGCTGGCAATCATGTTTCACTGCCCTACAACATAGCTGTGCACCGTTAGCTGTTCACTTTCTCACATGAGCTTGGCATAAGCAATAGGCTCAACCCCTAAGTGATGGGCTGGAGAAAATGTCACAAATTAAGTGTAATCTAAGTTGCAACTATTAATTTTATATGCATCATATTTTATCTACATTAATAATAGGATTTATATTTTTGATGTTAACATAATTTTTTTTTCATAAGTTACATTTTAATTGTAACAAACTGTTATGAAATAGCTCTCTTTGTAGAGAGAGAGTTACAAAATTTTAATTGTTGAATGTTTGTGTTCAGGAACATCCAATTTTGAAGCATCGCCAGGGATTCCTAGCTCTAGTTCACATATGAATATTAATTCACTAAGTGGAACACAGTCATCTAAGAGTAATTTTAGTGAAACAGCAGTGAGCTTTGACAGTCCTGTATGCACATCTTCAGTCTTGCAAAGCAATGTGAAGGTGAGCTACAAGTTATTTATTAGTTATTATTCAAGAAATCACTGTTTAATATGTTTAGAATTGCGATTTCAATAGGGAATTCTGAAGATATTTTTAGTTTAGTATTAGTGTTGGACAGTTGGTACATGTATTATTGGATTACATATTCATATTGTCCTATATTCTGGTGTTGAATATGTTCCCTAAATCGTAATATTTTACTATTTTATTCTATGGTTAAAGCAAAAGTCAACAAATTAATGCTGTTATGTTTTCATATGTTCACGGATCATTTCAGTCTACTACTTTAGCTTTATCCCAAACTTTATACGATTTCTCACTAGGAAATTATGTGCTTATTTTGCATGCAATTTAATTTCTAAAATTAATTTTTTGGGGATTTGTGCTATTGTATATTTATAAATGTTTATGTAGTACTCTTTAAACTCCAAATTTTTTTTTTTTTAGGAGGGAGAGAATGTACCCCTCTTTAGCCCTTTATGTTTGCCACATTACAGTAAGTAGAAGTAGACATTGGACATTGATGAGCTACAACAAGGAGTGGTTGCTGCTACAGCACTTGAATTACATTACTAACACAGCAGTTATCTAATGGTTTTTAATATTTAGCTGTCATTCTGGAGATGGGTGTAAAGAACATGTCAGCCTCCATTTTAGGAGGGGATGATTATAAGCAAATAATACTTGTATGTGGAGGCAGTCCACGTAGTTGTTAATCATTTATAATTTTACAAATTAGATGAGATCATAATGCTGAAGTATAGGACATATCTGTGCATCAGAGGTAAAGGGCACAATGTCATATATATGGAACTTTACAAGAGTGCTTGGCATCGATACCATGATGGCGCACAATACCCTTTCCTATTGGCTTAATCGCTTATTATTTCCTGTAGGAGACAGTGCCTTGGGTCTTGGAAAAAAACATGAAAATACAATAAAACAATGTCAAAACCTCGGTTTTGTAAAATACACATAGTGCCCTATACCTCTGTTGCACAGTTATATTTTAAACATTATTGGATTAACACAGGACTTGAATTGTAAGGAAGGTAATCACAGTAATGCTGACACATGTTGCTTCACAAGTGTAATGTTTTATGACAAATAGATTGCCATTATCTTGGTTGCTTCTAGTGGTTGCTAGGGTTGTTCGATATATTGATATACAGGATGAGTCATCAGCTCTGCGACAAACTGAGAGAGGACATTCCTTGCAAAATTTCAGTTAGAAAATGTCTAACAATGAACACCAGGAAACCTCTCCTAAGGGCAGGAAACCCTTGTGAAGATGGGGTTGCAATTATGAACTTTATTTAATTTCACTGAAACCATGTAATATTAAGGGGTGAATTTCTATAGGCATGCCAAACAATTCAGCCATTGTAACATGCAAGTACCCATGTTGACCTACTGCATACCCTACATAGTAAAATGGGGGTTGCCACCCCTTCAAATAGTGAAAAAAGGTCCTTCGTACATAGTTACGTAAATTATGATCATGGCCTATGAATTACCATTGCAACGTAAAAAAAGTCATCTTGGTAAGAAAACCTCCGAGGAATAGTTTGTGAGAAATCAGACCTCCAAGATATTAAATGCCTTATAAGAATTATAAGCATATTATAAAGCAAATCCATTATCCTACAGAATTTCTGTTTCATTCCTCAAGTGTGGTACAGCTTGTCAGTGCTAGGGAGATTTTTATATCATTGAATCGGTGGCACGTGCCAAAACTTTCCAGACAAAAAATGTTCAGTTTTGCAAGCCCTATCCAAAAATTTAAATTTTTTACCATCTTCCCATTTGAAATTTTGAAGTAACCTTCATTTTCTCCAGTTTCCAGCATATTCTAGACAATGTAGGGTTCACCATTCAATTTCCCCTTAAGGGTTTACCTGCAAAGCATTTTGCCCAAAAAATCATGGATGCACCATTTTCGAGAAAAAGGGCTAGTATGATAGGTATGGGGCAACCTCTATAACACTCCTTTGACGCCTACTAATTATTAAACCCCAAGCCCAAGCTCTAACTTATAGTATGCACAAATGTAATCTTAATTGAAAAACTGAGACTTTGGTTTTGAATTATTTATTACAGAATAGAAGCCTTTAAAAAAAAAAATCATCTTACTGACCATTGAGACTCCAGGAGATCCTTACCAGCGCCCCATATATGCAAGTGCCCACACTCCAACCGTCCCGAGTCCAATAACTACCAACAACTCAGCAGTTGGCAAACTTATAAGAAAATATTGATTCAAATTATTGCTCTTAAAGAGCTGAAAATCCTCATCCATCCAAAACCAGAATAAGTTAAAGGCATATGGGAAAATTTGGGATCCTTTGCCACAGGAATCCTTTCGCACACATCAGTGAAACAAGAAAAGCACATTATTTGCATTTTATATAGTACGGAATTTCAAAGATGTAACTTTCAGAATACAGAGGTATTTCAGATACAATTTCTTTTTAAAAACCCCTTTGTCTTCAGTACAAACGGGCCTAAAATTATACCAAAATAACGATATACATAGTTACAAAAGATATACCCAAACATGATATTACAAATAAATATATAAAAGTTGCTCACACAAGCATAACCAAACCTTATGGTGATTGCATAATATCCAGAACCACATGGCTTCTCAAAATGTATGGCTTCTCAAAATGTATGGCACATTAAAGACTTCAATACTTTACAAGAAAATGCAATGAAACAGGCATTCATGCATATAGAAATTAACATTATGAAACTCTAATGCAAAATATGGAACGCAAAATTCCCATATTAAGATTGACCAGAAGGGTCGCTTAATATAGTACTTATCTTAAATGTATGATGATGTAGATGGGAGCCTAATACCTTGAGATGGCCCCAGCCTTGCCATTTTACACATAATAAGTTTACACCCCCTCTCTACCAAGGAAGAAATATGGCAACATTCCGACATTTCATAATTAGTTGTCTTTGGCATCATAGCCAATTTGAACTCTTTGGTTAAATTGACACATGCACAGGAACCAAAAACAGTCTTTTATTTTTTCTTGTCTTCATTATCATACTTCTTGCAACTTTGCCGATGCTTGGAGAGGCGTGGTGACGTCATGAATCACATGATCACCCTGCTAGGGGTGACACTTGTTTCTCCCAGCAGTATGAATTTTGACGTGTACTAAGACGGTAGGCTGCCAGGCTGCAGTCACTGCTAGATGGCAAGCCCATTTGTCAGTGCCGGTGGTTGGTTTCTGGCAATGATGTAGAGGCTTACAAACCAGCAGACGAAATCTCCAACTTTAATTTAAGGTAAAGGAACACCATAATGTCTCCTTTTCAGGCTGCACGTAATTATTTCCACCAGGATGCGGAAATTTTTCAGTCGTGGCTCATAAGATGCTTAGGGGAGATGCCTAGGCATCTTCCGCCCCTTGAAGATGAGGTGCTCTCAGGAGAAAAGGTCAGCTTCTTGGTCCCCCAGAGATCCGTCAGGATGGCTAGTCCCAGCGAACCCCCAGATGACCTCTCAGCTGAATCACCAATCCAACACCACCAATAGTTCAGCATAATGGTTCTTCAGCCAGGATCCACTCTGCCAAAAAAAAAATAGAGAAACTCACGTGAGCTCCCTATTCAGAATTTATCAGCCTGATAAGATGAAATTATGTTAACTACAAAAAAAAATTTTTTCAGGCAAACTTCCACATCTGCAAATTAATTATGACTCCCGTCACACTACTCCTAACCCCTTTCCTTCCCTTGCCTGGTTTAGCATTTCCTTGTAAGTTAATAAAACACTTAAAATACTTTTAACTCTAAATGAGGATGAATTTACAACACAAATGAAAATGAGTGTGGTGAATCCGACTGCTGTCATAAAACATTGACAACATTTTCACTTAAAAAAAAAAAAAAAAAAAAAAAACAGTTTAATTGTTGTACATGGGTTTTGTTTCTCTCAAGGGAATTCTGGACATCTTATGGCAACACAGCAAGTGGAGACAAAAGCCTCTTTACAACAAACTGTCCCATATACTTGGGAGCTAATCTTGCACTAGAATTTGCTGCTTTAGATCTAAGATAATGAGCCTCAAGAAGTACTTTATCACCAACCTTAAATGAAACATTGCCAACTTGCTGATTATGCCACCTACCCAATTTCAGGTGATATTCATGCCAAGTTTTTGCAACTTCATTCCATATCTCATCTAAATCTTTGTAGTCCACAGAATTCCAACAAAATTCATGTGGTCCCCACATATGTATTAAGGGATGAAAAACAGAATGCCCCAAAAATATTTCTGAATGGACTTGATTTGTGGCAGCATACCGAACATTATTAAAACATAGGGATAACTGATACAAAATATCATCCCACTCTCTGTGAGTACCAGTCTGGAATGCAAGGTAGCTTTCAAATTTCTATTAAATCTTTCTAACAAATTTGCCTTAGGGTAATATGGCAATGTTTACACAAGCTTAGTTCCCCATGAAAACATCAGATTTTTCATCTCACCATTAACAAAGTAAGTAGCATTATCGGTTACCATATACACAGGTGAACCGAACACAGGAAATAATCTTTGTCCAAGAATTTTACATATTTCACCTGATTTCATACTTCTTAAAGAAACAAAAACATAAATTTACTAAAGCTATCAACTGCCATGAGAATCAAAGTAAACCCAGCCTTAGATTTTGGCAGAGGACCAAAAACATTGAGATACATTCTTTCCCACCGAAACTGTGCTATAGTAGCGCTACATGGTCCTACCCTCTGGGAATTTCGTGGCTTAGCTTTTAAGCTTTTCTCGCAGCCACGTATCCAAATAACAACCTCTGAACTTAATCCTGGCCATTAAAACATTTCCTTAATACGAGAAATAGTTTTAACCTGTCCTGTGTGTCCTCTGAAATAAGTGTTATTATAATATTCAAACAACACATGCCTCATAGATGTAGGTACAAAAATATCAAATTTTGTTGTTTTCAGATGGACATAACCAACCAAACCTTTCCGGATTTCATACCTAGTACTATTACCTGAATGAATATCTGAAATTATATGCTGACACTCTAGCTCTAATTTTTTATATGCTTGCTACTTTAAATAAGCCTGTGGTATAACCTGTGCCACAGAAACTTCTGGTAGTTGTTTTTGCACAACCATTACCTTTGGCTCACTATTGCCAACAAACTCTTCTGTGTCGAACATGCATGATAAACAATCAGTGAGACTGTCAATTCCACGTATGTGCTTGGTAGTATATGTATACTTGGTAAGACGGACTAACCATCGTGCAATACATCCTGCAGGTTTGCTGGTTTTTAATATCCTACTAAGAGCCTGATTATTGGTCTGGAGGGTAAATTCACCATATTACAAATACTCTTCAAATTTCTCAATTCTGGTGTCAGTAAATTACTGGCATATGCGACTGGAGCTTAATGTCCATCTATTTCTGGAATAACACTGCCCCTAGTGCTTTTGAACTAGCATCTACTTGCAGTTTAAAATGCTTATCGAAATCACGTAAAATTAATTCTGGGGGTGGTGTAATTTTTTCTTGCAATCGTCTAAAAAATTGTTCCTGTTCACTACCCCATGCAACTTCTACTCCATTCCATTTAAGGGCATTTAAGGGATCTGCTATGTTAGCAAAATCATTAATAAATTTTGAATAAAGATCTACCATGGGCAGAAATTGATGACATTGAAAATGAACTGCGGTTTGAGTTAAATTGTTAAAGGTCTGAATAAGACCTGGCAAGTAATAATTGGCAAAATTTGTCGCAAATAAATCAGTTGTCATTTTAATCAAGGGATTGAGTATGGCTTGGCCGACGAAGGAATACTAAGTGAAAATAGTAACATAAATAAAAAAATTTGCTCAATTTCAAGTGAATATTTAATATTAAATTGATTTCAATAACTTTTTTTAAATAATGTCTTTAGAATGTTGGTTTAAATAAACATGTATTATGAGGTTATGTATGTAATTTCTCAGGTCTAAAATACCAGTCCATATCAGATTGCCTGAAGTTTTGAATCTTGTATTTAAGGAACTCAGTTTGTAATGAGTACTGTATTATCGCTTATTTGCCCAGTTAAATTGTCTATCTTATCATTTACTATTAAAATTATTGTTGTATTTCAATTCTATGATGTAGACACCTAATACAAAGTGCTAAAAGCATTCGCAAAACTGAAGACTTAAATTTAAGTAATAAACATGTATTTATTTTAAATATTGGGAAGTGGTAATTATGATTGTGTTCATAAAAATTGGTATCAGCATCGCTGTAATCGGCGGCATCGGCAGCTGAGAATCAGTATCGTTGGTAATGGCAAAATGTATTGGCCCATCCCTATTTTTTATAGTACGAAATTTCAAAGATACAACTTTCAATGTATAGTGGTATTTCAAGTACAATTTATATATATATATATATATATATATATATATATATATATATATATATATATATACACACACACACACGCACGTGAACGCACACACACGCGCACACACACACACACAGTCCTAAAATTTTACCAGAATCTGTATAAATAGTTACAAAAATGTTCCCCAAATGTGATATTACAAAGAAATATATAAAAATTGCTCACACAAGCATAACCAAATCTTATGGCGATTACATACATCCAAAACCACATGGCTTCTCAAAATGTATTGCACATTACAGACTTCAATATGTTATAAGAAAAAGCAATAAAACAGGCAATCATGCATGTAGAATTTTCCATAATGAAACCCCAACACAAAATATGGGGCACAAATGCCCATATTAACATTGGGGGCACAAATGCCCATATTAACATTGGCGAGAAGGGCCGCTTAATATAATACTTACCTTAAATGCATAACGATGCATATGAGAGCTGAATACTTCAAGAAGGCCTCAGCCTGGCCATTTTATACATCAGAAGTTTACACCCCCTATCTACTGGGGAAGAAATATCACAATATTGCAAATTTCATAATCAGTTTGCTTATGGCATCATAGCCACTCTAAACGCTTTATTTGAATTGATGCATACACAGGAACCAAAAACAGTCTTTTATTTTTTCTTGTCATTGTTCTCGTACGGCTTGTAACACCGTTAATGCCTAGGGAGGGGGACGAACCAAGATGTGGTGACTTCATGAATTTCATGATCACCCTGCTGGCGGTGCTAAACTAAAAAGAAAAAGCATTGGTGCCAATGTAAATGGCAGAAAATTTTTTATCAAGAATAAAGTTTTAGGAACAGGTCACAGTATTGCAGTAGATTGCCATTTCGAACATGACCCCCTAATCAAGGCAATTTACATCTTATTCACTCAATACCCAAGTCCTTCAAACAACATTTATGCTTAGGACCTCTTAGACACTTTGTGAGAATGACTGTAATCATGCTTTCAGTTGATACATACCTGAGTGAAATCTCTTTTTCTTCAAGAGTTTCCTGTACAAAATGTTACAGTATTACCAGTTGATTATCTGTGTTGCATTCGTAAATGATATGATTGTTTATGCAGGATACATTCATAATCATGAAGAACACAGTGAGTGGCCACCAGTTACTAAATCTTGATACTGAGTAAGATGCCTTCATCTACACCTCCCTTGCTAAGGTTATAGAATGTTATGACTTCTGGTTTACACGTGTCCCTTGTTGACTCATCAATTGTGTCACTGTTATGCATTGTCGATAACATCAACACATTATTTCCTTTATTTGACACACATAACACTAGGGGACATTTTTCTCAGAAACTAAACATACTGCTTTAGATTGGCCTTTCTTTTGTGTCTAGCAACAGTGGTAGGATTTCTCACTTATTTTTGCTATTGTGAATCCGTGATCCGTCAAAAGTTCTTCTGCAAGTCCGTCAGATGTAAAATAGTTATCCATGGTGATATTATGCCCAGTATTTGTTATAGGTGTAACCAAACGTTTTACCACTCTTCTAGCTTCATTGTCAGTTTTGTACGGGCCCTCATATATTTCCAGTCTACTTGTATAGAAGATCCTTGCATCGACCAGAGCATAAATCTTTGTCATATTTTGCAGGTTTATTGACAGTGTACTGACGGAATTTACAACGGCCATGAAAACCCCAAGCATTTCATTGATTGTTACATATTCTCTAACCTGATAATAACTGATGCATTTGGTAACAAATTCTTCAAAAATCTGTCTAATAGGAACCAAATTATCGTTCTTCTTTTTTTTCGTTCCTGTTGAGTGTCCATGTCATCAAACTTGAGAGTCCTAAGGAGTGTGACAAACCTTTTTATTGATTTAGTCGCCCTGAAACAATCTGGGGCTGTCCTGTCGTCAAACCACAGTCCTCGTAAGTTCAGATGCAAAGCCTATTTCAAACCTGCCATCTTCAATGGACCCAGAAATACATACATTTCTTCTAATCTATCCAAAAAAATAATCTTCATCCGACAAACATTAAATTATTTCACATACCTGACTGTTCACTCGCAGTATTGTGTTCACTTTCATTATCAGTGTCACTAATTATACTATCATAACCTTCATTTTCTAATTCTCTTAGTTATGAGTACCATACCTTTGGATCCTTGCTAGCCATTTACCTGAAAAATAAGAAAAATTTTGATGAGACAATATTATAAATACATTTCATATGGTTAGTTTTTCCACACACATTTCAAAGAAAAGTTTACTGTTTACACATTTAAATTTCAAAGAAAGGTTTAAAGTTATTGCATGCATATTTCTAAGAAATTTTACAGCTTTTGTATGCACGTTTCAAAGTAATGTTTACCGTTTCTGCATGCACTAAAAAAAAAACTTTTACAGGAATATTTTAATAAACAATACAAAGGCCATTGAGCACACGAGAGAAAAATTTTCACATACATACATCAAAGCTATTGGGCATACTGGAGCAAAATGCTCACATTCGATACGCAATACACTAACATTATCGGACGCGTGTAGAGCAAACTGCTCATAAAGGATGCCACACTGACTTCGCCAGTTGACATTATATATCCCTCCCTGCATCAGAAGCTCTGTATACCACTGGGCTGCTTACGAAATGTTGATTTGAAGGTACCAGGAGACTTAAGGTTATAAGTAAAGATTACATGAAATTATACTATGTTTGGTAGGTACCGTGACCAAGTGTATTGTTTGAATACTGTGAGATGCCTTTTCTATGTGAGATTCCTGATGGCGTTATTAGTAATGATGGCATAGTTGAAGTAAAATGCCCGTCATTTTCTGTAATTCCCAGTATTCTTACACCCAAGGAATATATTTTGAAAAGAAAGTACTTTTTTCGAAAACAAGTATAGACAAGGGATGTTTTGTGATCTGAACACAGTCACCAATATTATTAGTTTAACAGTTACATGTGACAAGATGCAATTACTGTCTGTTTTGCATATGGACACCTATTTGATTGATATGAAGGTTGTCAAAATTGAGAGCGCTGATAACTTCTGGGAAGCGAAAATGAAAAACTAACTTGTCAAGTTCTGCATGTCCTGAATGTTACCTAAATTTGTTGATCCGCAACAACCTTGATCATTGATCAACACCAATCAGGGATCTTGAGCACACAGAGTTATGAGAGTTTTCTCCAAAAACGTAACAAATTAGTTAGTGTAAATGAAAATTAAGGTATACATGTAAATGAGTGTGAATTAATGTGTAGGCAACCAGCTGACCATCCCTATGATTTGTAATACAAAAAATTTGGGTGGAAACTTATTGTGCAGATTTCCATTGTATTCTGACATTCATATAAATTTCAAAAACTAATTATAACCAGTAATGGCATGTAACAAATTACAAGTAATGGCATTACTGGCAACAATTACTTTTTGAGTAATTTTTACTTGTAATTAGTTAAATATACAAAAATGTAAATTTTACTTGTAATGAGCTTATGGCAAAAATATGTACTATTCTACTTTTACTTTTAATTTTTATTGATTTACCTCTGCAAGTTAAAATAACAAACACCCTGGTCTGAATATCAATACTAATTAATATACAATATATTATGCATTTACTCCAGTTGCGATGTTAGGTTTTTAAACCTGGATCTTAAATCATCTGTTGTTTGGCGATTCTGCAGAGTTCGTCCATCATGTGCAAAATAGTTACAAAAAATTTTTTGTTTGAAACACAGTGAATTTATATTTCACTACTTTTCACATGTCTCATGTTTTTAGAATTATTATGAACTATAAACTGTTCTGATTGTTACAAGCTTTTATTTAGCTTGCCTTGTTAGTTTGCATATTGGGTGAAATCTTGCAAGTGAATTTTGACCCTTCTAGGTATTCAATCGAGCTGAAACTTGGTATACATATAGAAACCCGATGACAATGCAATAATATGGTGACAGCGACCTGGTTTTAACTTGCCTTGTTAGTTTTTTTTGTACGTTCGGGTGAAATCTTGCAAGTGAATTTTGACCCACTTCTAGGTACTCAATCAAGCTGAAACTTGGTATACATATAGAAACCCTATGACAATGCAATAATATGACGACAGCAACTGGGTGCTGCAGCCAGGATCATCTCCTCACGAGGCAACTCGTTTGGTGAAATCTTGCAAGTGAATTTTTACCTACTTCTAGATATTCAATCGAGCTGAAACTTGGTATACATATAGAAACCTGTTGACAATGCAATAATATGGTGACAGCGACTTGGTGCTGCAGCCAGGATCATCTCCTCATGAGGGAACTCCTCAATGGTTAATAGTGTGGCAAATTGAAAATCGCCATGATAATTTGGTGTTTTTTGCTACTTTTCGGATCTCCAATTATATGTGTGTGTGTTTAGTTCAAATCGTGCAATTCGATTTTAAACCATTTACCGTTATCCAGTTGAGCTAAAATTATGCATACGTGTGTAGTTCCGATGACAATACAATGTGAAGGTACCAATGAGCTGATCTGATGATGGAGCCGGAAGTTACAAGCTTTTAAGTAACTTAAGCATTAGCCAAGACACTAGGAGTCATGTATTATAAATAAAAATTGGTGAAACTAAAAAGTGAAAAATAAAACAACTGTAAAAAAACTTTAAAACCAAGCTTTTATTTATAAATGCACTAAAAAGAAATAAATAATTATAATAGTTACACAATTTGTATAACTTGTATGATGTTTTCTAACACTGTAGTAAACTTTACTACAAATTAATATGTTTGTATTAATTTATATTTATTATATAAAAGCTTGGTGCAAATAGTCAAGAGCCTAACACAAGATATGGGCTTACTACACTTATGCAAATGAGGTATACATTCTATGTTATGCCCATCTTTTATATACTAAATACAAATTGATACAAACATACTAATTTGTAGTAAAGTTTATTATGGCTGTTCAACCACATCTTACAAGTTCTACCAATTGTGTAACTACTATAATTATTTTTCTCTTTTTAGTGCATTTATAAATAAAATCTTTGTTTTAAAAGTTATTTTGCAGGTATTTTATTATGTGCAACATTTGTACAGCAGTTTGCTCAATTTGATGTGAACGCAGCATTTATGTGTATTTCCGTGACCATGTGTATCACCGCAGTCATATATCGCATTTGTGCATGCCGCGGTGATGAGAACAGCCCAGAGTACATTGGTGCAGGTCAGCCGAGAATAGCGAGTAGCTTTTCCCGGTGACCCAAATCACGTATCTCACACCTGTCATTTTTGTCAATTTCTACCAGGAGGTAACTTGGGGGAAATTGGCAAGCAGTTTGGCAATGCATCCCAATGAAGCCACGGCCATCAGGTGATCGAGTCATTGGAGGAAATGAGTTATCTGCCCGCGCAGTAGTGCAATTTCTACCATTCAGTTGGTTCCACATCTGCTGACCTGCTGGCTGAAATACAGTGGTGCGACACCAAGTGTAGTGCTAAGAAATGTAGGGCATAGCAATCCCCACCTTGTGTTAAAATGCCACCCTTGTAGCAGTGAGCATTCAATAGTTTCCTTTGTCAGGGTGCAAATTAAAGTTGCACATATCTCATTCCACAAAGATGCACCACATAGTGCATCACGTAGTTCAAGGATGCTACAAATTGTGTGTGTTCCAAAGACAGCACGATTTATCTGCACCAACCTTGACAAAAGGGCAATGCGCCATCAACACCATAACATTTGATGCAGGAAAATTATTAGCAAATAATTAAAGATTGTTAGTGTGTCAACATGTTCTATCCATCACGCAATATCTATCACGCATTTCCATTTATGTGATATCATTCTGCAAGTGTGGTGTCATTCCCGTTACATCATTTTCATTGTCATTAATCAGTATTTTACAGCCATGGGAATGTCGCCAATATGTTATGCTGTACAGGGCAAAAGTATGTATTTGATTTAAACATGTACGCATTGTGTTCTATGAGTTTATTTGAAAAGCTCCATAGGGCTTTTTGATAGTGCCCACAACCATCTTTCGAGCGGGCCGGGGACGTTATTGCAGTCTGACCTATGCGATCAGCCAGCAAGTTGCTCAGGAATTGCGCTCTCAGTACATCCCCTCGGCACCTCAACTTTTCTGCAAGAAACATATAGCTTATCAACAGTATAATTAACTGCAACCTTTTATTTACCTATGCCGAGGAGTTCTACCAGCAGCTACTTACCAACAGATAATACTGTAACAGCATTCGTGATTGACACATTTTAAGCAGCTTTGGCTATCAACAGACCATAGTGTCCAGTCTGTATCAAGTTAGCTTGTGCAATGTCTGAGTTGTACGCAGTTTGCACCAATAAAAACTGGTGTGATTAATTCTCTCCTTTTACTATGTCTTTACCTTCATAGTAACTTCGGGCACGGCACCCTAAATGTTGGAGTATAAAATCAGTGTGTTAAGATTGTTATGCGTTAAGGGTCATGCCCTTTAGGCAGAGTAAAAGCTGTGTAATTAAAAGAGCGTGTAAAGGGTGTCTACATAGATGTAAAGGGTCTACATCATTTACATCTGCACAGCAGCAGAATCAGTGTCGGCGTGTGTCCATTTCAACACTACAGCATCACCAGTATTGACGGAGATGCCAGATATCCTTGGGTAAGAGGCTGGTAGAAGTTCATCACCCTCGAATTGTCCTCCCACATAAAACCATTACAATATTTGCAATTATGTATGAAGCAGTTTGTATTTTATAAGAGGCTAGTACTGCTTTTTATAATCTACTATGCCTAATTCAATGTTTCTTTCAATACAGCTAATATAATCAGCTGTCTATCCAAATGTGCTCAAAGCATATTCACGCTGCACTGTTACCTTCCATGTCTGTTAATGACACATTTTTATTGCGATTTTAACCAAATCATTGGTTATATTTTATTGTGTTTATTGAAGGAAAAAACTATAATAATCGCAATTCATGTAACTCAACCACCAAGTGAATTTAAACATCAACAAGTATTTTGAACACACAAACATGCAATCTAAAGAGAACATGTGTATAAATTGCAAGTTTTATGTTAGATATAAGCTTATAAGCGCTGTATGTAGTGCAACATCAAACTTGTGAAAACGTAGTAGTAAGTACTTTTATTACTAATATTGTTCTTTTGATACTGAATTCAAGTGCAGGGTGATTGACAGGATCTGTACTGTTCTTATTTTGCATAAACATGGATGTCTGTACTAATATTATTATCAATGCAACCCGATTACATTTTTTCTGTACTTTTATCATCAATGATTATAACTCACAATAATTGTTTAACACTTATATCTGAGCACTGTTTACTTTAATGGGTAGTGGGGGCTGCAGTGGTTTGGTGATCAGAGTACATGCCTCCCACCTAGGAGAACTGGGTTTGATTCCCGGTGGGGTTGCTCCTGGATTTTCACATTGGGAAATTATACCAAATGATGTAGCTGGTTGGCAAATTTTCTTGGGGATTTCCCATTTCCCTTACCCTTGCGTTCCAGTGCTGCCCCATACTCATCTCACTTCACCCTCATCGGCTTTAAGAGCTGATGTTATGAGCCACCCAAATCTCTCCACTCCACTTTAATGGGTAGTGTTAGTATAACAATTACAGTGAAATAAAATGTTTCTCCCTCACTTTTGCTGTTACACAAATTTTACTGAAAAGTTAATCATGTAAAATAAAAGACTATTAGTTTTGTGTTTTATGAAAATCTTAATATTAATGTTACTTTTTCTAATATTGTACTACTTAAGTAAACCTCTTGTTATAGGAACCAAGTAAAATTAAGATTTAGTCTTTATAGATGTACTGTTTTGGACTGTTTTATTTCATTGCTAAAACATTGCTGCTGCAAATGGTGTTTGAATAATTTTTTTAATATTCACTTCCAAGAAATGTTTAACACAAAGTAATATTTGCAAATAATGATATTGATAATAAATTACTGTCCAATAGTGTTAGTTGTATGGGTTATGAACACTTGCCATCTAACAGGTATGTCCTCAGATGTTTTAATAGCATTTTCTGTAGCTGGTGCATGTGTCTCATATTGCCTTTGGAGAATAAATGATGCTCCTTTAAAGGGCCCGCATACTTGGCACTCGAACTGCTTTCCAGTTTTTTTTTTAATTCAGTTTTTTACGAAACCATTTAACATGCATCCAGTGTGCTGATCTAAGAAAATAACACACGCTTCAGACTATGCCTATCACTTCCATTACACCATATGCATTTCAGAAACACCATTTTAGAGCACTCCAATATGGTATAAAATGGCTTTCTCAAAGTGCTGTATGTCAAAAGATACACAACATATACATTCAGAAGTACTTAAGGGGCATGCACTGAACCTTCCTATGGACTTTCCACCAATAAAATGGTAGGGCTATTGCTTAAAGACCCATATGTACACACAGCATGAGGAGAACACTGCATGCCAGTTCAAAGCCTTGTGCATAATGGCAATAGTGCGCTTCATGCACATACAGTATAGCCTTTATCGCTCCTTCGCTTCTCAGCCTCAAATGCGCTAACCACCTCCAGGTAGGCGGCACCCTAAATTTACTTTCTGATTTTCGAAGTGACATTTAAAAAAAATTTAATTGAGGGCTGTACCAGAGGTGTGTGTTGTCATATGGATGCTTACAAATGAAACAACAGGGACATAAAAATATCTATTTCCTCTTGTTGCTGCATTACAACAACCATAATGACCCAAAATATGTGTTTTTTTCCCTCATTTTTGCAACCGTCTGCTATTAGCTTAATATGTGAGAACCCGGTGGGTCACCAATCACAGCACTCGTAAGTCCTTTCCGTATCACATGATACCACTGCTGTACCTCCTCAACTATTAATATTAAATGCAGAGATGCAAAAATTTTAAATTTCACCTCTTTTCATCACATCCTGCCTCTTTGCGACACTCCTGCTACTTCTTTGTTTGTTCTGCAGTTTTAAGTGGCAACCTTTTTTTTTTTTTCTTTTTTTTTTTTCGCCCTCTTAATTCTTGCATATGGATATTTTAGCATTTTAAGGGGGCAGTGGTGGCGCAGTGGCTAGCACACTCGCCTCCCACCACGGCGATCCGGGTTCGATCTCCAGCGGGTTCGCTCCCAGATTTTCGCATGTGGGAATCATACTGGATGATGCAGCTTGCCAGCAGGTTTTCTCGGGGTACCCCCATTTCTCCCGCCCTCACATTCCAGCGCCGCTCCATCCTAGGGTCTCATTTTATGTCACGTTCAGGAATGACAAGCACCTACGGGTCCCAGCTGGAAAGCCCGTCACTCGGAGGTAGTTGCCTCGCCCTGGGTCCACCTCCCATACACATTTATTAATTATTTATAGCATTTTAAATATTTACTTCAAAAATATTTTGATAATTTGAAGTTAAGTTCCACATTTTTGTCCATATGTCCAATTTTCACTAAATTACAGTTTTCTGTTAATTGTTTTTGCTCTTTAATAAAAGAAC
The DNA here is from genome assembly GCA_029891345.1 of Dryococelus australis. Lineage (NCBI taxonomy): Eukaryota > Metazoa > Arthropoda > Insecta > Phasmatodea > Phasmatidae > Dryococelus > Dryococelus australis. The sequence goes on from CM057009.1 coordinate 245,641,398, forward strand.
AGTTTTTTGTAACTAATAGTTTGAATGATCAAACACATGTGTAACTGCCCTGATTGCTGCATTATGACTGCCAAAAAGCACAAAATGTAATTTTTACCTCACGTTTGGCAATGTACCTGAAGTGCATGATAATCATGAATCACCAATATCAGTATGCCCTACCATGTTATACCATTTCGTACTATTTGGCTGTGAGTGTTTGAAATGAGACTCATTTTAGTAATACCCAATTTTCTGAATGGCACGCCATACCATGCGTGGACAAAGACACATTCTATGTTAGAAAAGTGTAATAAATCCACTAATGTAATTTTCCATTCAGTTTCACAAGAGGACTATTACTACTGTTAGTCACTGTATAGGAGCATAAATTAGTGTTATATTAGGTATTTTTATTTATATTGATAGTACATGGTATGGTGTAAACCGTTTGACTGCCAAACATAACTGTACATATGATGTGTCCGTATAACTGTGAAGCACTTTAGTTCACAAGAAAAATGTTTCATCTTTGAACTTGCATGTTTCAGTATTGTATATAATGGATGTCCAAAATTAATATTTACTCTCTTTGTATTGTTATAATGGAGAAACTATTTAAGACAATTGGATGGGACTGCGTATATTTAATGCTATAAGGAAAATGTTGGGAGAGAGAGAGAGAATGTGTAACAATTCTGCTGCTGTTAGTTCTGTTTACAGCCACAAGCAGCATCACTACAATGGTAGAGGAAATGGTGAATTGACAAGATTTTCATTTGAGCAACAAAGTGGATTTTAAAGTGTTACTGGAAATGTGAAAATATGGATGAGGTGCAGAAATGATGGAGGACAGAATTCCATACTGCACCACCATCACATGTAATAATGACACAATTAGATGACATGTTTGAGAGGGAAAGAACTGTGTGTGATGTGAAGAAAGGATAGTGCAGCAGGAAGAGGACAAAGTGGACAAAGGAAGTGCGGAGGCTGTGTTGAATACATTCACACATTCCGTCAGGAAGTCATATGGCAAGCTGCACTGAGTTAGGTGTCTGTAAATCAAAGTGTCAATAATATTTTAAAGCAAGTAAAGTGGAGGCCCTACATTCCCTCATAACTTCACTGTGTATGAATAAATATGACCCAAATAGTCATATTGAATTTTGTGAGTGGGTTGTGATCATGTACTGCAACAACAAACATTTACTGTAATGATTGTTTGGTCTAATGAGGCAACCTTTAAATTGAATGGAACTGTCAACCACCACAACTGTGTATACTGGATCGATTGAAAGCCCCACTTTGTGTTTGAGCAAAGCAGTTAATCTTCCTGGGTTAACAATGTGGTCCATTATTTCTTCCAGAGGACTTGTAGGGCCATTCTTCTTAGACAGAACTGTGACAGGTAAAAGTCCATGTTGTAGGAAAACATTGTGCCAGCTATTCACCAACTCCACAGAGATGAAGACTGCTTTTTACAGTAGGGAGGTGCATTGTCACATTACCATCGAGATATATGGTTGCTCCTGGATGAAGCATTTGTTGGGAGGTGGATAGGCAGACAAGGAAGTTTTGAGTATCCATCCATATCTCCAGGTTTAATACCATTACATTTTTATATTTATGGAACTCTAAAGAACACTGCTACAAACTATGGACACTGAATTCCTTGAGAGAGACAATTGTGACAGCCTGTGAATCCACACCCATGAAAACTGTAGCTATGGTTTGTCATTCTGTTCTACAGTGTTGCAGATGATGTTTTGCTGCTGGGGGCAGACATTTTTAGCATTTGTAATTGTTATTAACATTTGCGCACACCCAATGATGTCCTTACAACCTGAAATACAAGCAGTCAAATCAGATTGTCTTTAATAATTTCTCTGTTATTCTTGTTCAAAGAGTGAAAACATTATTTTGGGACATTGTGCATATAAATATGCCTGATATCATGTTACTTTCTGGTGAAGTATTTCACAGTGAGAGCAACATATAAGTTTTTTAGCAAATAAACATATTTCACAATTGGTAAGATAATGTATTTCTGTATAACTATTATGTGAATTATATATTAAATGTTAATGCTTCTTTATTTAATAAACCATATTCTGCCATATACCATATACAGGCTGTGTCTGAAAAATACAGAGAAGATCTCCCTGCATATTCCTTAGGGAAAAATTTGTCAAAAACATATATACAATATATGGTTGATGTTTTATAAGAGTGGTATGCAGTCTTGAAGGTGAAGCTGGAATGGAACAATGATATCCAGGATAATGATGCTGTAATGTGTGCATTGTAGTTGATAATGGAAACTTTGAAAAATTCCTTGTAGGAATATTATGTAGTGTGTGTAACATTGCGATATATTTATATTTTTAATAGTTTTTATAATATTTTTTAATTGAGACTTTTAGCTAAATGTCCCTTTTTCGTTTGCAAGTGAGTGTATTACTCTAAATTTTTCTTTGGTGCCACGTGAAGTAGAATAGTTTATCAGTTCTAATTTTTGGCCATGTTCGAGGGTTATCAGGAGTGTGTTTGCCATTTTATGAAGTCCTATCGAAGTTGCATTAGTATTTGGAGATTGTCATATATTTGTAAGCAGTTCTTGTTCTCAAAGTTTGATAAGGTTAGCGGGGACACATTTTTGATATGACACGTGGAAATATTTTGTGCTACGAAGCAGTATAATAAGAGGAGTGTGGAGGCAAGTGGCAAGGTCAATGCGCTACGTGTATCTGCCCTCCAGTCATTGTTCGTTCTACAGGCAGTGAATGCAGCAAGTTGGATGAGAAATTTAGCCCACACCGGCAGACATTTTCGCCAGTGTGGAGCATGTATATATTATTTTCGCGATACGAGCTTTGGAGTGACATTATTAGTCCTGACTTACTGTGATGCTGTTCTGTTGTCTCGCTGAACTACTGAACTATGCTGAATATGCAAGGTGACCTTTCTTTTTTTTTGTTAAATTAAAAATGTTCATTCATAATCTGCTATTGGAAAAACCAATTGAATTTTGACATCACAGACATTTATGTGACAACAGGGTTACAACCCATATTTCCTCTATGACAGTTTTATGGCAGCGGTTTCATATATTTGTTTAACTATCCATTTTCCTGGATCTAATTGTTCAATCAAAAGTACTCTCTGTAATATTTACAATAAACCTGTGTTTCAGCACAACCTTCATAGATGTGTACCACCCTTACAAAGCATCATCGACCATATGTTCCATGTATGTTTTCGACTTATTGTTACATAAGAAATATGCAGGTGGAATTTGTTGGTATTTTTCAGACTTACAGTGTTTGTATGCAAAAGAAAGCCTACATGTACATTTCATCAATTTGTTCTTTTCGGTCACATCAATTAATTAATATCTTGAAACTAGTTGATAAGAAGGGCCTTGTGACAAATATAGAACTGATGTTGAAGGTAAGTGGTGAATCTTAAAAGCATGATGAAGCAGTGTTAAATTGGATGTGTTCGTTACAACTCTTTCAGCCAGACTAATGTTTATTACCTTCACCAAAGAGTACACAGTATAAAGAACACATCATCACACACAGAGTCTCTGGCGCTATCTTTACACAATATTAAAACAAATGTTTGTTGCATCCGTCACATTTTAACACCCCTTCCCAACAAATATATTTTTTACAGTGTTACAATCAATGTTTTCTTTTACCTATGTAAAATTTAACAACTCTCTTTCAATATGATATTTCTGAAATTTTCAAACATTGTTTTCCGTAGTGGTTTTGTGAACATGTCTCCAACATTATTTCCACTCTGAACATATTTTTAATGTATTAAACCACTATTCACTTTATCAACTATTAAGTGATACCTTGTGTCCACGTGTTTTAATCTTTTATTGTTTTCATTATTATAAGCCAATTTACTGACTGACTGATTATCTTCAAGCATAATCACTTGATGGTTGGTTACACCCAAATTACAAACAATGTTACTCAACTAACATACTTTGGAAATTGCTATACTCAAGGCTATATATTCAGTCTCAGTTGAAGACAATGAAACACAAGACTGTTTTTTGCTACACCAAGTGATTACTTAATCAAATATCTTGAAAACATAACCTGAAGTGGACTTCCTGTCTTCAATACAACTTGCCCAGTCTGCATCTACATACCCTCTTAGATAAGATTCTGTACTTACATACTCAAGACTTAAATTTAGAGTTCCTTTTATATAGTGTAAAATTCATTTAGGTGACTTATACAACATCTCACTGGCACAACATTGATACCTGGACAGAAAAGTGACAGGAACACATAAATCCAGCCTAGTACCACAGACTGCGTATATTAAACAGCCCATTAACTGTCTACACTTTCTTTCAGTTTCATTACTTTCTGACTTCTCTCTCTGAAGTAATTTAAAATTAAAATTGAGATCCAAAAGGGTAGCTGTTGGTTTGAAATTAGACATTCCAAATTTTTGTAAGACCTTAGACGGATAATTTTTTTGACTTAACACTGTTTTTCCTTTTTCTTGTTCAATACTAATACCCAAATATTCTTTAGCTACTCCTAAGTCTTTCATCTTAAAGTTTTTGTGTAACTGTGCCTTAAATTCCTGAACTTGTTCATTTTGTGACCCAAAACACTAAATATCGTCCACATATAACAACACGTACAAAAAGTTATCATTTTGTTTCCTAATGTACAAACAATAATAATTTTTTGACTTTTGAAACCTTTTATTCGTCATCAATTTATCAAAATTCTGATTCCAGTGTTTGGGGGAACTTTTCAAACCATACAAAGATTTCTTTAATTTATATATTTTTTCATCATTGCCAGGAAGTTTTAAGTAAACTACTTCTGTAATGTCACTATGTAAAAATGCTCCTACTACATCCATTTGATGAACTAGCCTATTTTTGTTATTTGCAACAGCCTTGAAGATTCTAAATGTAGCTAACTTTGCAACTGGAAAATTCACTCCTGACAAATTACACTCATTTTGTTCAAAATCCTCTAGCCACTAAACATACTTTGTGCAACTGTTTACCCTCAGTTTCTTTTATTTTATAAACCCATTTACTAGTAATAATATCAGATCTTTCTGGAACCTCAGTAACTTCTAACCCGGTATTATTTTCTTCCATTGTATCTAACTCCTTCATAGCTATCTCCCAGTTTGTTTTGTCATTACTGTTAATGGCATCTTCATAGGTCAATGGCTCACTATTAAGTGATATGAAACTTGTCTCGTACTCTTCTAACCATTTTGGCTTATTCTCTGTCTTTTTGATCTTCCCTTAGGTATTTCCATTTTGTCTTGGTTTTCGGTTTGTGGATGCACCTGGTTTTCTCCGGTTTTATCTTCCGTTTCGTCATCTGTTTTTCCTTCTCCGACATCCTGTTCTGGATATCCCATAATCACATTTGTATTTCCAACTGGAAATCCTTCTTGCATCCCAGTATTAGATTCTTCTTTGATTTAATTTCCACTTTCCTTAATGAATATTGTTTCTCTTTTGATCAAGACATAATTTAAGTCAGGAAAATAAACACAATTCCTTTACTGTTTTCACCATAACCCACTAAGTAACCTGTTTGTGACTTTACGTCCCATTTCTGCCTTTTTTTGGTCAGGAATATTAACCATTACTTTTGACCCGAAAATTTTCAACTTATTTATGTCAAATAGTCCTTCGTTTGCCCACAATACAAATTGTGTTTTATTTTCACTGCTACTTGTACCTGTCCTATTTAAGATGTAAACTGCAGTATTAACCGCTTCAGCCTACAGATTTTTATCTAAACTGCTGTACAATAACATCTTTCTAGCTGACTCGTTTATGGTACGTATTTCTTGTTCAGCTCTACCGTTCTGTTCTGGTGTGTATGCTTTTCTGGTGTATTATTCTCAAACTATCTGTTAGTGCCTGAAACTCTTTGTTGATAAATTCAGTCCCAATGTCTGACCTAATAATTTGCACTTTATGAGCCAAATTTTTAATAGCATAGTTCAGAAAAATGTGTACTTTATTTACAGTCTCAGCCTTGTTCTTCAAAAAATAAACTGTTTTAAAACATGTGTAGTCGTCCTTAGTTATTAAGTAATAACAAACACCGTCTAAGGAATTGATCTCCATTGGACCACACAAATCCATATGTAATACTTGACCTGGTTTTTCACCCCTTGCTTCACTTAAGGGAAATGGCTGTTTGTGCAACTTCCCTTTCACACAAGGAACACATGTTGACTGTTCACCATCTAGTGTACATTCTATTCTACTTCTTTTTAGAATCAACTTTACCTACTCTATGTTCTGATGTCCCAACTTTTCATGCCACTCAATTAAATTTGTATTTGCTTTAACAACACAAGCATGGGTATCTGTATACTGAAATCTAACCATTCATGCCCATTATAGGCTTGTAACTTTAGGTCACCAATACCAACAGCTTGAATAACTTTTCCATCACCCAATATATCTTTTGAGCATTTTAATTCTTTATAATTAATAAAGATATGTTTATCTTGTGACATGTGCTCTGATGGACCACTTTCCATTACCCATTCATCACTGACACACTCACTGTTTATTGCAGAAATTACATAGACCTGAAATGCATTACTAGTGATAGGCCTACTTGATTTATTTCTAATCAAACATTTATTTAAATTATGACCTGACTTTTTGCATTGTTGACAGTATTTGACACCCTTATTAATCCTACTTTGGAAGTTATTGTTATTAGCATTTTCAATTTTCTTTATATTAGAATTCCATTCTTTTTTGTAGTGTCCAACTTTATCACAAGTAAAGCACTTTCTTCCTGCGTTTACCATCTGGAATGCTGTGGAACTCATTAAGCCCTCATCTTCTACCCTTGCCTTGAATTGCTGCTCCTCAACCAGCAACTGAGATGTCAGCTCGTCCATCTTCCTCCGCTCCATTGGCATGGACTCCCAAGCCAATATGAAATGCTGATATTGCCCCGGAAGACTCGAGATGATTTTTGTGATTGCCATGCTCTTGTTGACATCAGCAGCAAGAGACTTTAGGTTGTCCAAGATTGCATCAACTCCCCCGAGGTACTCGGACATTGCTTCATCTTTCTTGTATTTTACTTAAAAAAACAATTTGTTGTGGTAAATGTACAGACCGTTCACTTTTTCGTTCATAAACTGTATGAAGTTTATTCCAGATATCACAGGCTGTTTTACACAATATAATTTATTGAAGTACACTATCTTCAATGCGTGTTACAATTATACTTTGAGCTTTGGCATCCTTTTCTGCCCATTTCTCATAATCTTGCTTAGTCTCTTTCTTTACAGGAGGTGGGGTGGTGCCATTGGTAGTGCCAAGTAGGTTAGTTGCCCTGAGCAATACAGTCAACTTTAATTTCCATGTTGCCCAATCTGCCTCACCTAATAATTTTGTGTCAAGTTGACCACCGATCAAACCATCCAATTTTGAAGTTTTCATTAAGGTGTGTAGGCTCTACTTTACCATTGAATTAAGAACAAAACCACGCTACACCCAAATCACTTTCATTTCTGTTGACTTTACCATCATCACACTTCTTCTTAACCATAAAAGTCTCAAATGTGGGGGCCTTTAGCTTACCTGGCCCCATAGCCTGTTAAATTGGATGTATTCGTTACAACTTTTTCAGCCAGACTAATTTTTATTACCTTTACCAAAGAGTACACAGTATAAAGAACACATCATCACACAAAGAGTCAGTGGTGCTATCTTTACATATCATTAAAACAAATGTTTGTTGCATCCACCACATTTTAACAAGCGGTTATGCAATGAGTAAGTTTCAGTAACACAAAATATCTACCTCCCAAATCAGTATTATGTTGTTATAGATAAAACCATTGCATTTCCTTCTTTGTGGAAATATTATCAATGTATATGAATTTTTGCCTATAAACTCATTATTTGTAATGTGAAATAATATACATCTTAGGGCTTTTATTAAATTTTCGTTGATTGTAACTTGTTTACGGAACTAAACCTTTTCATAGTTAAGATGTTACATGTTGTAATTATGAATGGGATAAATAACCATGATAATGGAATATAGCTGTTTTCTCCTATCAGTAATAGAAATACTGTTATCGATATAGTAGAATAATCTGTGAGTAATACATGTATTAAAAAAGATAAGAAATCTATCAGATGGCCCATATTTACGATACTATATCTGTGTTTTGATAATTACACACGTATTGCTTAGTGTTGGGAAGGGAGAGAGTGTTTTCTCCCAGAAAGTATAAAGGGTGAACCAATAAGCATGGTGTTTGCCTTTCCTTTTTAGTGCCACATTTGGTGTGCTTGTAATAACAGTTTTGGCATGGCTTGTTGAAAGATATCACCTATAGTTTAAACTTGAGTGTTAAAGTTGGTTGGTAATATCTCAACCAAATTGTACATCATTATGCGTACAAACTATTTTATGGAAATCTTCCTTAGATGTTTGAAAATTATCTCATTTTTTAAGCAATGGTATTATTCGTTTAGAGTTTTGACATGTCTGGTACCCTTAAACCAGTTAAACTAAAATTTAGTGTGCCAAAAAGACCCATTTATCAGCTAAGTTTACCAAGTAATAGCTTCACTTTATCTACAATTTTGGAAAGTAATGCTGTCAGAATTAGTAGTAGGCTTGTATCTTATCACAGGAATTACATGACCAGTTCCCATCAAGTCTTCTGCTTGGACTTTTGTTTAACATACATGATTATGCTATTTTATAAGCCTAATCTCATGAAAATTATTTGCTTACATTATATGTAGAGGAAAACAGGCTAATTTGTTATATACCAGTAGGTAAATTCTTGTTTCTGTTCATGAGCTATCTATTAAATACAATAGTCATTAAATATATGATCAGTAATAAAGGGTTTACTTTCCACATATGTCAGATGTATTTTAAGAAGTTGGAAATATGTAATGAACATAATACTTGGAGTAATAGTCTCCAAATATAAACAGAAATTATAATTTTGCAGGTCTTCGTATAATTGAATTGATTCATGTTTTCATTATAGCATCAAAAAATCCTGATTTTTCTCAAGTGTTCACGTTTCACATTTTGGCCATATTATTGGTGGGGTGTAAACCATGTGGCCTAGAAATGAGTATATTTTATTAATAGTAACAGTTATTAAAGAACAGTAACATCCCCAATTACATAACCTACAACTTACATAAATTTGCAGTTATGTAAATGCTTACTGTCATATCGCACACTGGCATGAAGTGTGAGAATGTGACTACTGTTCCATGAATAATGCTGTGGGAATGCAGGAATATAAGTAAAAACCTCTGAAACTTTGGATCAAAATATCTACCACACTTTATCCGACATCATGCCTTTACATCAATACACCAACTACTGCCTATTCAAAACAACAAACATAGCTTCCAAAACAATTACCCAATACTATTCTGCTACAGTCCAAACATTCAGCCCGCCTTGTTAACGTTGATCAACAACACTAATTTATTTACCTAAAGAATGAAAACCTTACAACTAATTCTTAAATTCTGACACATAATGCTAAATCATCCATTTTTGTTTTATTATTAAGACTGAAATAGTAACTGAGCTAATTAGGTTATTGGCCTTTTCAATTCTCCAGTGGCTGTTTTCACTGTCACTGTACACACTAGTCCATCTTTCCTAGGGAACATATCTTTAATGCGGCCAAGTTTCCACTGCTGTCTTGGTAGCTTCTCATCTTTGACAATGACCATGACCTGGCTGAAGATTGGGCTCCATGTACCACCACTGGAGACGATTTTGAAGCCTGGACAAATATTCAGCTGACCATCTCTGCCAAAAATGCTGAATTAGTCGTTCCAGCATTTGCCACCTTGACAAATGTTTGAGCTTATGTGACTCCTCGTCACCTTGTGGTATTGCTAGAAGACAGTCTCCTCAAGAAATGTCCTGAAGTCAACACAGACAAATCACGAGGTCACTCAATAATGCTGTGAGAGGTTGTGAATTAAGACAGGATTCCACCATGGTCAACACTGTATACATTCCTTCTTCAAAGTTAAGAATGCTGCCACCTACCACTCAATGTAAATGATACTTCATGCTCTTTACCCTTGCTTTCCACAGTCCAACTTGCTGTGCTGCAGCTGGGGCATTGAAGTGCCAAAAGATTCCTTGTTCGGCAAGACATCTTCTAACTGCCAGTTGATGTTCTCTCGTTTTAAGTAAGTCAAACAGCTCTTTAAATTCCTTGGCAGCACCTAAGAAATTCATACCACAATCACTGTAAATGTCACTGGGTCTGCCTAAGTGCTGTAATGAAGGCAGGAATTTATAAATCACTCACCAACTCTAGATGAACTGCCTTTGTTGAGAAGCAGAAAAACAATGCAACGTAACCCTTGAATTTGATGTTGCTCCTTTCCTTGCAATTTCGAAGTGTAAAAGGACCTTCATAGTCTATTCCACACTGAAGGCAAGGATAGCTGAATGTACTCAAGCCGCAGGGAGAGAACTCATCGATTTTTTTGCGGCTACTGCTCAGTGGCGATGACACATCACACATTGCCTGATGATATTTCGTGTAGTGTCTCTGCCCCTGAGAATCCAAAACCTCTGTTGAAAAGTAATCTGCACTAACTACTGACCTGCATGTAATTTAATTAGATATCATGCATTATTATGAGTTCTGTCATCTTGTTGTGTTAACGGAGCAACATCAACACAGGGTGTTTCTGATGTTCTGGAATTTCAGCCTTGTGAAGGCGACCTCCCACCCTGAGGACCTCGTACTCATCTATAAACAGTGTTAGGCTTACAGTGCGGCTTCTCTCTGGTAGTGGCTTGCCGTTCTTAAGGCACTGAACTTCTGTCTTAAAGCTGTCACTCTGCGCACTAATCACCAACTTGAATAAAGCTCTATGAACCTCCTCTGCAGTTAGGAATTCAGACTTGATCCTGTCAGCGTCTAAAGATTTGCAATTCTTGCAGAATCTTAGACACCAAGTTGTTATCCTCTGAAGTTTTCTCAATGATAACCACTTTTCCAGAAGTGAAAATATACCAGTGGTAAGGCAACTGTTACTACCTGTTTTTGCTCCTGTTCTACCAGGGACTGTTCAGGGTTGGCTTCCACATTGCTTAGTAGCACAGGATCATGTAACCACATGGGACCTTACCACCATAAGGAATGAGCAGGCAACTTGGTTGGTGACAATATCCTTGAGGCACAGTCTACTGTATTATCACTGCTGTTAACATGTCACCACTGACTTGCAGGGATGAGCTCCTGAATCATTGCAACTCTGTTGGCCACAAACCTCTTCCACTGCCTGAGTGGTGAAGCTAGCCATGCCAACACGATGATTGAATCTGTCCATGCAATTACATTCATCACATTTATAGTAACAGCTTGTCTGACCACTTCAATCAACTTTGCCAACAAAACAGCTCCACAAAGCTCTAATCGTGGTATGGATACTTGCTTTACTGATGCCACCTTCATGCACTAATGTGGTACCATCTGCATACTGAAATGCAAATACAGCACTGCTGTGTATGCAACTTAAGATGCATCACAGAATTCTACCAGTTTGACTGTAAATGGTTTTGTTTGGATGATGCATCTGTCAATTCGGATGTCTTGTAGGACAGACAGCTTATCTCTGTATTGTTGCCAATTTGCCCAAATGTCAATAGGAAGTGGATCATCCAAGCCAAGCTGCCGTTCCCACAATGACTTCAGTAATCGTTTTGCTTGGATAGTCACAGATGACAACCAACCTAGTGGGTCAAATGTTTTAGCAATTTCAGACAGTAAAATACGTTTTGTAACTTTTTCATGCTGTGAAATTGGCAACTCTGACCCTGCAAATGTGTCACTCACTGGATGCCACTCAAGTCCCAATGTTTTCACTGATGCATCATTAGTTGACCATAGTAATACTGCCCATTGCAATTTGGATTTCACAGATTCCATTACTTCACGTGCATTAGACAACCAGTGTTGCAATTCAAAGCCTCCTTGTTTGAACAACTGAATCAGCTCATTTTGTAGTTCAATAGCTCCTGCAAAACAATCTGCTCCTGACAAGAGATCATCTGCATCTCTCAATGCAACTGGTGAGGTCACTGGAAACACTGCTTGTTCATCTACTGTATGTTGCCTTATGCTTCTAATGACTAAATATGGTGCACACCTTTTGCCATATGTAACAGTCAGCAATTTCTAATCTTGAATAGGCTCCTCTGGTGGTGATCGCCACACAATTTGTTGAAAGTCTGCATCCACATCATCTACAAGTATCTGGCTGTACATTTTAGCGATATCCGTGACCACCCCCACTAAATGCTCCCTAAAATGTATTAATAATTATGTTAGCTCTTCCTGAAGCTCGGGACCCAAGTAGTAGGGGTGTGTTTGTCCTAGATACGAAAGGATGCCACCTTTTTTGATTGACCTAATTAATTTGATATCAAAGGGTTAATTAAAATTATTGAAGGGTTTAATTATAATTAAAAAGGTTTAAATTGAACGAAAGGGTTAAATGTAATGAAATGATTAAATGTAATGAAAGGATTAGATTTATTGAAAGGGTTTTTTTTTTTTATTTTTTTTTTGTACTTCTTTCCTTCCTTTTGTGGGGAACTCTGTACCATGTTGATGCTGTGGTGTCCTGGAGACGACTAACTAGAGAGGTGGGTTGCGATGTGTTATATAGGTGTTGAGTTGAGTGCAAGAGTGTGCTAAGAGTCATTTTTCTAATTTTCTCGCATTTTAATGTGTTTGTAGGGATGTTAGTTGTAGATAGGTGATTTTTACGAATATATTTAACAACACACGAGAGTTTCAGACTTAAGAAATGAGGTTACATTAAAGGAAGTAATATCTGCAAACACCCAAGAAGTATGATAATACATTTTAGTTAACCCTATTACTTAACTGAAAAAGTAATTATTTCAAATAAACATTGCATGATAGGAATATGTTTCAATTTGAAATATTATGTCTTCCTCAAACCAATTCAGTTGATTGAATTTATTTGTAATGTTTATTAAATTTGTGGAATAAATTGTCTTATTTGAGGAATACAACAGCTCTATTTGAGTACTAAACATACCTATTTTAGGAATAAAGTATGGGTTGTGGAATAAGTCTTATTTAAGGAATAAAAAGCCTTATGTGAGTACTAAACAAACTTATTTGAGGGATAAAGTATGTTTCAAGGAATGATTTTGAGGAATAAGGAACTGACAAATGTCATATAACATATAACCAGTTTTAAAATTTTTGGTCTATATGTCTGTGAAGTGCCCTATACTTACTGGTGCTAAAAGTTTTGTAACCTCCTGCACTTGGTTGTGTTAAAACGATGTACATAAATTTTAGATTATCCTGTTTTTGTATATATTTAGAAACAATTGTCTCTCATGTCCTATGGTTTTTATCATCCTGTAGTTTCCTAATTTTGTAAATAAATAAATGTTTTAAAATTAATTTTTTCGTTTATTTAACCTATTCCTTGTTGAAAGTGCACTTGTTTTGGTAAGAAAAATGTTTTCTCCCCAGAGACATTTGAGAGGAAAGTAATTAAAATGTTGTAACAGAGAGAGATTCTTACATTTCCTATTAAAAGTATGTAGCAATAAGTTTAAAGTATATGAGTTCTATCAAAAACAAAATATGTTCTTACTAACACAAAATACTGTTGTACTGAAAAAAAGCCAGAGGAAAAGTTCTGAAAGCAAGCACTCTAACCGCTTTTCCATAACTTACAATATAATAAACCATCCTGGATAAGGTTTGGTTGATACAAACTGGATTTGAGTCTGGACTAGGTAATGTACGAATGTAATCTAGTTTCTGACTTTCAGTGTTGGGTAGCTATGATTGTAAACATATATTCTGGGTTCGAGTCTCGAGTTAGGTACACATGTAATCTAGTTTCCATTCTAAGGGTTCAAATGTAATAGATGCTACATAATAGTTGTTACTATATGTTATAATATGTTATGTAGTATTTTACAACATTTCATGATATGTTACAGTACATTGCATTGATACATTATATGTTACATTAGTATGTTAGAATAAATTATGTCTCTACATTACGATACCTTACGTTGGTAAATCACAATATGTGTGAGAGGAAAGTAATTAAAATGTCATAACAGAGAGAGATTCTTAAATTTTCTATTTAAAATATGTAGAATTAACACATACGAGCAGTGTAAAAAAAGACAGTTAAAAAGATCTGGAAGCACCATTCTTAACCACTTTTCCATAACTAACTATATAATATACTATCCCGTATAAGACATGGCTAATATAAGCTTGGGTCGAGTCTCGAGTTAGGTATGAATGTAACCTTGTTAAAGGAATAACGAATGTAACACACTTAATTAAACTAAAATAAATTTGTTCGTGCACGTGAAAAAGCTGGTTGAAATGTATAACATCCTGGTTGCAAATACCTTGTAATACAAAAACTTTGCATTGGAACAACAATTGTTTCTGTAAATAATTGTTAAATAAGAATGTAATTAAAATCTAATCGCTTAAAACTGGACAAATACACGTTAAATTCAGATATTAATGCTAAAATTCAGCATATCCATGCTAAAATTCCTAAAACATGTTAAATACTTTTAATTTGCATTGTATAATGCTTTAAAATTTATTTAAAACTACTTAAAGCGTGTTATTTGTCTATTTTATATCAATTTCATGTGAATAGCGTTATTTTAACTTTTGCTGATCTGACTTCTTAGAGGTAACATCTCCCACCCTCTCTTGCTCGGACAACCTGAGAACCGGTCTACATTTTTCAAGGACACCGGTCGCATTTCAACCATCTGTTAGGGGGACCTGACGCGATGGGGTTCTGCCGTGAATTAACTTCAGACTCTTTTTCACTTCTACCGTCTGCTGCCCGCTCGGGAATTCACCCGCTTTCTTGGCAATTCGGTCAGCCCCACATCCCAGACTTTTGCCTGCCTGAGACGGCTAATGCTCATGCAGCTTGACAATCAGTTCAGGTGTCGTTCGAAGCCTGCCAGCTTTGCTGCCAGAGTTGGAGTAAGTGGTTAATTTCAGGCTTTTTAATTTATTTTCATTATTTTGTCAAAACTTTTCGTAAAATAGATTTGTAAAAAAAATTATTTTGGCCATGTTTTTTAGAAACTTTTCTACAAATTATAAAACAAGTGTTTAAAATAGTAAAACTTTTTATTCAATTAATTATCGGTCTCTGAAACCATAAAACAAATCTTTAAAATTGATAAACTTTTTATTAAATTGAATGATTGGTCTTTGAAATTGTAAAACAAGTCATTAAAATCGTTAATTCATATGAGTGTATGACTGTGAGTACAAGTGAAGGGGAAAGGTGGTAAAATTTAATTCCAGATGAAATTTTTATGTACATTTGAGTTTAGTGAGCAGAGTTGAGGGGGATATGCAGGTAAACTGCCAGTAGTAACTACTGCTACTGTCAATAACACGTAGCCTGTCCCTCTTGTCTTTGTTAAAATATTCGCAAAGTATGTGAAAAACTTCTAGAATCTATAGCTGATTACTCTGAGAATTTTTGGTTAGGTAGGTGGGAGTGTAATACTACGAGTATGAGTGCAGGGGAAAAGTCATGTAAATTTTAGGTAGTTTTACATAGTTTTTAAGATAAGTGTTCAAGGGAGGGATGTTGTGTATATGAAGTATGAACTTTGGAATGGCTAAAACAAGGGAAAACTATACCCCTCACATCAAGCATGATGTGGGAGATGCATAATTTTAGCCCCCAAGCTTGTTCAGAACGAGTTGACTAGAGAAGGATGTTGTGAGATGATGGTTATATGAGCCTTGAGTATTTCAAATGAATGAAAGGTTTTTTGAAGTGTGTGTGATGGGGTGGATTGGGTATTTAAGTTAATTTTAAGCCATTTCACTTTAAAAGATTTTTTGGTAACTGTGAATATGAAAGAGAGAGTTGAATAGTATTTAACAAAACTGTATATTTTTTAATAGTGTTTGTTTAGGTGTTAATATTAATATGTTATGTGTTGCTCCTTTACTAAAAACGTTTAGACAAGATTCATTATTAAATTTATGAAAATCAGTAATTTACAGTGTAAACTAATTTTTACAGTGTAAATGATTTTTACGGTGTACACTAGAACATTTTTGATTGTGTCATTGGCTAAATCTTTTTACTGAATATTATACATAATTTTTATGGTGTAAATGAAATACTGTATAAAATTTCATAAATATTTTTGGTGTAATATTCATAATCGTTTTTTATAGTGTAAGATTCGAAGATTTTAAGAAAGCACATTTAAGATGTTATTATCTTTTTCTCACAAAAAAAAATGTTTAAAACTGGGCTTAAACTGAAATGCAATAGCGTGAATGTAAATTTCACTGTTATATTCTGAACGAAATATGTGCACCTAGGCTAAAAAGTAAATGATGTGGAAGATGAGGGCGAGACATGTCGTTAAGCGTGGTCAATTCTATACTGGAGAAGGGCTGTGGACCAAAAGTTGTCGGAGGGACAGGGCTGGTGGGGAAGTGCCCAATCTCCCTCCTGGTTGCGCGCATTTTTAAACGACAGCAGGGGAGAAGGGGAAGTTTTCGAGCAGGGTGGGGGTGGAGGGATGTGCTTCCCTTCTTCCGCTGGCATGCATGCAGGCAGGTGACTGCGCGCTGAGCGTTAGCGAGGGAAGGGAGCTGCCGGGGAAGTGTGTTACCAGGTGGTGGTTGTCAAGTAGGTGCGGGAAGGGGAGAGTGGCCGGACGGTGGCATGCGGGCGGTGTGCAGTGACAGTTTACTGAAACATTCTTGCGCCTGCTCTGCTTCGTCCTCAGCTCCAACTTGCCCATTCTCTTGAGACCTAAGTTTCGCTCGCTCCCCAAACACACTCAAATCTCGGATATACACTACCTGACCTTGTACACGGACTTTTAGAATGACTCGTCCCCGTATATTTTGTAAAAACACGTTGCTATAGTCGACTGATTTTCCTAAATAAGTCTCAAAGTTCCCTCAAAAATATTTTTTTCCTTATAATAAATAATGTTAGTATTACAACTATGACGTGCTGAGGGAATAAAGTGGTGTTATTTTTCTCTGTTGTCAGCACAATCTACGTATATTATGACATTAATTGTACTATTGTAGGAGAAAAATCAATTAGATTCACTTATCGTTAATTAAAAGACCGGTTTCAGAAGTTTGCTCACTTTACAATTCTTAAAATTACCTATAACCTTATGTAAGCAGTTTCATTATAAATTGTTACAATGACATGAAAGCAGTAGCTGTGGGATCAAATCTTTAAAAAATCTATTTCAGAGTGAATACTGCCAGAAATAATTTTCTCTGAGTGATAATTTTACGAGACATTGTAAAACTTGCAAGACTGATTTTTAAAACTTTTTGTAAAGTTCTGTAAGTATGGGGAAGTAAAAACTCAGTTCATAAATATTTTTTCATTTTTAATATACGTCTTGTGTATATTTTTTCCCTATGCAATGGAGCTTGCAAAGTGAATATTAATTTTATCAAGTACAAAACATAATATTTTTGCTCGAGAGTTTTCAAACAGCTAGGAAGACATTTTGACCTTACAATTCATAAGAGTTAAAATCGTTGACCTGAACTGACCTCCCCACCAGGACGGACCTTGGCTGCTTCCTTCGTGAAAATCTAGGCGCCTGGGTTGTCTCCAGGGTATAATAAAACCAAAATGTATTTGTGTGGGGTTTGTTGGACTCAGGCTGGCAGCCTCTGAAATCTTGGTTTGTGTAGTTAGTATTGAAATTTAACCTTGGAGGTTTATGACTCTAGACAGGGAGCAGTCACGCTGCTAAGATCTGAGATCTCTAAATATAACAGTTATTTTCATGCCTTGAGATGTTAGCAAACGCTTCAAGCATAATATTTCAAAGCGAGTATAAATTGATAAGTTAATTACGTTTAATCAGAAAAATTCCACGCAATTCATTTAAGTTTAAACATCTATACAGTTGAGCATATCTATGTTTTTACACCCTATCACAAACAAACAATTATCAAGCTATTTTATATTTTATTAATAACGTGTTTCATTCATTAGTCTGTGAAAGATTGTTATAGTAATATGTATCATAATGTACTAACATAACATATAACATACTAACATAGCATAACATACCAACATAAAGTATTGTAATGTACTATCATAATGTATCATAACATACTAACGTAAAGTATTGTAATGTATAGAAACATCTATTATGTTTGAACCCTTAGAAGGGAAACTAGATTACATTCATACCTAACTCAGTACTCGAACCCAGAATCTATGCATTACAATCATAGCTACCCAACACTGAAAGTCAGAAACTAGATTACATTCGTACATAACTTAGCCCAGACTCGAACCCAGTTTATATCAACCAAGCCTTATCCAGGATGGTATATTATATTGTACGTGGTGGAAAAGCGGTTAGAGTGCTTGCTTTCAGAACAATTCCTTTGACTTTTTTTTCAGTACAACAGTATTTTGTGTTAGTAAGAACATAGTTTATGTTGATAGAACTCATAGACTTTTAACTTGTTGCAACATACATTTTAATATAAAATTTAAGAATCTCCCTCTGTTACAACATTTTAATTACTTTCCTCGCAAATGTCTCAGGGAAGAAAATATTTTTCTTACCAAAACAAGTTCACTTTTAATAAGGAATAGGTTAAATAAACATAAAAATTCATTTAAAAACATTAATTTGTTTACAAAATTAGGAAACTACAGGATGTTACAAAACATAGGATGTTACAAAACATAGGACATATTAGACAATTGTTTCAAAATATATACAAATAGATGATGATCCAAAAATTTATGTACAGCATTTTAACACAACCAAGTGCAGGAGGTTACAAAAATCATAGCACCAGTAAGTATAGGGCACTTCACAAACATATATAACAAAAATTTTAATACTGGTTATATGTTATATGGTGTTTGTCAGTTCCTTATTCCTCAAAATCATTCCTTGAAACATACTTTATTCCTCAAATTCCACAAACCTTATTAACACTCCAAACAAATTCAAACGACTTAATTGGTTTGAGGAAGACATATTTTAAATTGAAACATATTCCTATCACGCAATGTTTACTTGAAATAATTACTTTTTTGGTTAATTAATAGGGTTAACTAAATTGTATTATCATACTTCTCGGGTGTTTGTAGATATTACTTCATTTGATGTAACGTTGTTGCTTAAGTGTTGTTCTAATGAAAACCATCTCTTTTATTCTCTGATATTCATCGTGTTTTTCAAACTCCAATAAATATCTATGTTTATTAACAAGTTCATTCGGGTCTTCGGGAAATATGTAATGAGCGTTGTTGATGCCTTCTTCTCAAAGCATTTGTTGAAGGAATGTTTTCAACAGTATCACTGACATCCTCACTACTGTCTTCACCTGATGTTTCATCATAAATATTGACTTTACTTTGCTTAAAAAGACTAGGTGTAGTGTCACCAACACTGGTCTTTGCAGGTGGTTGCATTAGGTTATGTCAAAAATTATGTTCACATGTTATTGTATATTTCATACAATCCAATTCTATGTCATTTCTTGTAATTACCTTATTTCCCTCTCCTGTGATATTATGTAGTGTAGATGCTACATAGACTTTCTCAGGAGGAAGATTATTATTTTTTTTCAGATCATGACATGACGACTCAAGTTATCCATTCATGCAAACTGATAGAAACAGTACTCACAGTTAAGAATCGTAGAAGATGAATTCTTCAAACATTCGCTCCTCTAATGTCTGTGAACATTGTAGGCGAAAGTGTAAATTTTCCCACAGTATTTGCAGTGTAGTTTATTCGGTGATGTCTCCATTCTAATCAATGTAGATTAAATGAATATTCTTCAGTGTGAGGAGAAAGTTTACTTCCGAATAGATGTTCACCTCACAATGTCAGAATGACAACTAACTTATTTCTGTATGAATGTACTGTTTTAAACAGTATCAGGTTTCATTAATGATGATAAAATGTCTTACATTCTAATATTTGTATGTTACTTGGAAGGGTATGCGTACTGATTCACCATTTGATTAAATTTACATATGTTAGACAGAATACGTATTTACTTGTTATTTAATTTAAATGAATCAATGATAATTTAATTTCAAGAACGTAGAAGGGAGAGATGGGTTTAGAAGTAATTTTTAATGAATTTTTTAAGACTTTGTTTACTAAAAAATTTGGTTAGTAGGAGGTTAGGCTGTTGAGTAAACCATTTTGAGCTGTGAGTTTCTTAATGGTCTTCTGTTTTAAATGTGCGTATGTAATACAAATTTCGTTTTTCCTACTAACTTTTGTCTGATAATTCATTATGTTGATTACTAAGTTGTATGGAATAAAGTTATTTGTCTCTGATATCTCTTTAAGATGTAAATAATTTGTTGATAGTCGAAATGTATTATCCTAAAAAATGTTGCTTATATGTATTGAAATATTGTCAAAATTGATATATTCCAACTCCGATAGAAGTCATTTCAAACTTCATGCTATTTCTTTAATATTACGTCCAAATTTATTTCCTAGGAGAATAAATTTGTAAATAAGTCCAAGTATATACACATTTTATGGTAGGTAGTGTATGTAAAAATCTCGATTTGGAAGCTTTTGAATTAAAACTTAGGTTATAATGTCAATTTTAGTGTCATTGACATGTCTACGCATCAAATACATATTTTTCTCTGCTATACACATATATATAAAAACAGATTGAAAGTTTGAATATGTATGCCAGTATCATGTCTTCCATCGTAATAGTTGAAACTTAGGTAAATGGAATGATACATGTTTGAAAAATGGTGATATTTAAATGTAAAAATATCTCTTGTACAAAAATATACTCAGGTCTCTGGAAATACTTTAATAAGTTTGCTGGAAATGGGATAAAGTATATTGGATTATAAATCATTTCTTTGATTAAGATATAAAAATGGTTGGAATGTAAAATCTGGGGATTATCTCTGGGATTAAAGAAACTTTATTTCAGGGATTAAAAAATTTCATCTGTGGAAGTTGTGAAATTATTTTTAATTCACTGGGAATACACCAGTCTCTTGTGTGACCTTCGATCGGCAGCAAGTGAGACCGAGCAATTCTCGAGATATTTGAAAAGAAAAAAAAAGTATTCTGGGTTGGGGATGCATGGCCTTTTGAGAAGAATCTGACTTTTCAGGTGAAAACAGGTTTTGGAGTAGGGGTGGGAAGAATGGTCTAGGTTCTTGACCTCAGGGCAAGTCCCTCTCATGAGGGGTGGAGGGTAGGGGATGCCTACAGCCGAGCGGGGGTGATGTGAAACTCTCTTGCCAGTCGTCGCCATCTTGCCTCAGTGGCAAAAAATTTACAATCAATGGCAGAGGGGTGATTAACCCCAGGATACGTCGCTCTGGAGAGGGGGAGGTGACGGTGTAGTGAGGTCTGGAGAGGTTGGTCTTGGGCAGAGTGACACTCATGTTTTTAGAGGACTTCCACCATCTTAGTACTTTGCCAATCCTCATGCTGCATAGACACAATACTGGATCTCTCAACTTCACCGGGCTTCGGAGTGTGGTAGGCACTATTAAAGTTTTATAATATACATGTTTTAATATAAAACTATTTTATCGGGAAACTTTTTTTTAAATTAATTGTGAAAAAAATATTAATTTTCATGAGATAGTGTACTTATAATGTAAACCCCATTTCTGTGTTCGGCAGACGAAACTTGGTATGATTTTCAACTCGCGTTTGTGTTAACAAGTGCGTTCTATTTACCAGACTTCACGGAGAAATTTGTAGTATGTATTTTTTTTTTAATAATTCACTTTTATACATTCACGTACTTGTAGGATGAATCAAATTGTTAATATTAGGGAAATAGGTTCTATCAATAGCAAATTTCAACTCAGTAGCCTATCGGCCGTGCTACACGTATATAACCATGCGCACCTCATACAATACACGCATTCATCGAATGACCTCATAGGTGTACGGATGTGTTGTTAAGGAGCTCCTGCTGCCATTTCACTGAGTGCTTTTTTCTATTGTGTCTGTTCAAAATTCAACTAGTCTAATTTATATATGAGTATGTTCATTGTAAACATAATTTTTATCCATTTGTCATGTAAATCGTATTCACATCTATTTCCGAGTAGCTATAACATTAGTCATTTGTCAGCCTCCGAATGCACTCCACGTATATATTGTCAGGCTCTTGATGTAAGATCGACTCAGTGCTTCACTGAGTTCGCAGCTGGGCAGACGTGTTATGGGAGAGGTGCAATTTTAATACGCGTGTTAATTAATTTCCTTTTTACGTGTGGATTACATTCCTCATTGCCAGTCTCACAGGCAGACGGATGTGTAAGGTATGTGTGAGAGGCGTAATATATATCTTGTTCTTTTAATATATAGGGACATTTTGTTGTAGATCGTTAATTCCATACTCTTGTAATTGTGTTATTCTTCTCTCTCATGTAAATTATATTTCTAAGCTTGATACTCATGTTACGTTTAATTTCATACTGGAGTAATTTCACTTATTATTCATGTAGTCATTTGAAATTTACGATTCGATGTGTGTAATTTATTCATACGTAGAACACTCTGAAATTCTCTAACATTTAATTGTTTTCGGAAACAGTCGTCAATGGTTTGTCATAACTAACACGTAAATCACATGTTTCAATGTCGCCTATCTCCCACCACCGTCTACAAGCAATATCCCCCAAAAAAACATTCATTAAATTTACACTTAGGCCACCCTTAGAAATCGTTTAAATACTCTGAAATGCTGTCGTGTGTTAAATATATTCATCAAAATTGCCTATCTACAACCAACATCCCTACAAACACACCAAAATTAAATAAAAAAATAAGAAAAATTTACCTTGGTACACTCTTGCACTCAACACCTATATAACACATTGCAACCTACATCTCTGGTCAGTTGCCTCCAGGCCACCACAACATCAACATCGTACAGAGCTCCCCACAAAAGGAAAGAAAGAAAGAAATACGAAATCAAGGGGAAAAATAAAATAACCCTTTAAATAAATTTAACCTTTTTTTGATTAACCCTTTTAATCAATTTAATTTACCCTTTGTTATCAAATTAATTATGTCATTCAAAAAAGGTGGCCCCCTTTGTATCTAAGACGAGCTCCTACTACTGACCCACCATCAGTTTATCATTTAACGAACACCCGATTATGTTTTTGTTGATGCATCAAAGACTACTCTGAGTTTGGCCTTTCATCACTGCCATATGGGGAATGTAATAAATTTCATGCACAGGTTTGTTTATCTCATCAGGTGTAATCTGCTTCATGTGTCCCAATGCAAGGTATTCGTTCATGAAGTCCCTATATAACCGTTGTGTTTCTGGTTGATGTTTCAGTTGCCATTCTGTTCTGCATAGTCTTACCACTGCTTTACTATGTGACTCTCCCAACTGGAAATTATCTTCGTGAAATGGTATCTTTACTACATATCTTACTGTACTGTCTCTTCTATGACTGATGTCAAAATGGCTCTCACGTGATACTTATTATTTTGTCAACAACTGCATTAGTTTGATTTTGTACAATTCCCAAAACATTTTTTATAGTTTCAATGTTGTCATACTATATATGAAGCACTGTTATTGATGTGGAAGGCACTGTATTGATGGGACCAGACAGCACCCACCCCAACACTGTTCCAGTAGCTATGAGTGACCCATGAGACCCCAAGCACTGACCTGATTTAAGCAGCAGTGGATAAATGTCAGCTGCGAGGAGTACCTCAATGCGTCCAGGTGTATTGTAAGTTGGATCTGCCAATTTCAAGCCATCAAGTTGTAACCAACAACCCTTAGACTTCAACGGCTGCTTTGGGAAGCACCCTGTCAACTTAGTTAATACTAATGCCTTGACATTAAAGGTTGGTTCATTATTAACAGCTGACTGAGTGTCCAACTTTACTGGTGCCACACTGTCCTACAGTATTTGATGCCAACCCCGATACAGTGATTTGTGACTGTTGCTTCATTAAACCCAACTGTTGAACATCATTTTCTGTCACAAAACTTGCCTCTGATCCTGAATCTAGCAATGCTCTAAATGGAATAAATGTACCATGGCTGCTTTTCACAAGGACTATGGCAGAGGATAATACACTTGGTGGGGTTCACTGACCTGTATGATCATTCATAACCTCTGTTTTTCCCACCATGTCTGTGGTGTGGACTGTCTACTACATTTTCACTGAAGTGTAATAATGTGTGATGATAACCATGGCATATTTTACATTTTGAGGACATACTTGCCCTATGCAATTAAAACACAATTATTTATCCTTCACAAATGTATGTCTCTCTTGTACTGATAGTTTTACAAAGTCCAGACACTTGTTGTTCAGAGGATGGTTTCCATTACAGTTTGCACAGCAGTAACCTCCTACTGCCACATTATGATGTGTTGCCATATTCCTATAACGTGTAGGCTTTGTTGTTATCCTTTTTACTGTATTCTTTCTTTTTGTGACTCCTGCTGCCACTAGTGCTCGCGTAAAATGTTCGAGGAATTTGATCAACTGTGAAAATGTTGGCAGTTCATCCCTTTTTAGTGCCACTGATGCTTAGAATTGCTGTCCAATTTTTCAGTCACTAAAAACACTAACACAGAGTCCCAATGTTCAACCAGTTGACCAAGAACTTTTAAAAGTCGAGTACATTCTACAACATTGTCTACTAACCTCTGCAACATTGAAACAGATTCATGTTGAACTGCTGGCTGTAAGAACAACTGTTTTAGTGGTGAATCTATCAGTACACGCTTGTTTTTGTACCTCACACTTGGAATTGTCTAAGCATCTATATACTTTGCAGTACTTGCTGGTATGGATTTTACAAGTGGTGCTGCTTTGCCCGCAATAATTCCTTCAAATATTGTAGCTTCTGGGCTCTTATTAAATTGGAATTATGGTTAACCACCACTTCGAACAGATCATTCAATGAAATCCACTCCTGGAGATTACTATTGAACACTGGTAGCTGCAATGTCGGTAACCTAACCTCAAATTCGACACCTTGGACATTGAGACACTCATATTTTTCCTTTTTGCCCCAAGCTCAGCTAACCCTGTCATCAACGCTGTCAATCTCTCTTCAGCATCATCTAACTCGTCGTCCTGGGTATTATAATTTTCCTCGGTTTTTGCTTCCACGCAAATATTAGCCAACAGTTTTATCTATTTTGTCATCATCAATTCAATCCTTTGCCTGTGAATTGCTATGGCACATTTTTCCCCACTTTTAACTTTGCTAACAGCTTTCTCAGCACTGGTGATATTGGCTTTGAACATCTTTTTCTTTGGTAGGAGTGTTTCCATTGTCACAAACTACACTTAAGAACGCGTGTCAGTATCTAACCTGATTCCCGACAAGCTTCATAGAAAAACATCACTTTAGTTGGTTTCACATACATCAGACCTGGAGGACCAATAATGTTCCATGAATAATGCTGTGGGAATGCAGGAATATAAGTAGAAACCTCTGAAATTTTGAATCAAAATATCTACCACACTTTATATCCGACATCACGCCTCTACATCAATACACCAACTTCTACCAATTCAGAACAACAAACATGGCTCCAAAACAATTACCCAGTACAACCATAACATTAAACTTTCTATTCTGCTACAGTCCAAACACCACCATTACCAGCACGCATGTCTGTGACTCATGCCTACTTAGCTGTCCACATGCCCTTGACTGCCATCCCAAGCAACATTAGATGGCCGACTAGCAGTTCTGTCTGTTATCTTGTGTTGTTCGGACAATGTTAATATTATATCTTGTGTATCTGCTACATCCATGTCTTAATCAGTAAAATGCCACAGAAATGCAAGAATGAATGCTCTGCAATCACATTGAGAGAAAAGTAAAAAAAAATTTGTCAAGATGGTAAAAGACTTTCAACAGTTGCTCGTGAAACTGATTTGCCCTGTTGGCAATGTGAATAGTGTAGTAAAGAACATTGATTGTATTGTTGAAAGCACGAAAGGTGTAGTAACACATAATAGTACAATGATTACTAAGAAAAGACAGGATCCATGGAGAAATTATTGTTTCACCAGACCGTGGCTAAGACACAGAAATGAATAACATTGTGTTTACTGATTACCAAGAGAAGCAAGGTGTTTAGTAAGGATTTATGGGAATAAAACTGGTTAAAAACAGACACAGAAAGCATATTTAAAGCTAGTGCTGGCTGGTGTGAACAATACAAGAAGCGTACTAATTTCCACAATATCAAGGTCGTAGATGAGGCCACATGTGTAGATGTACACACTGCAAAGGACTTCCCTGATATTCTAACAGAAATAGTTGAGGAAGAGGAATATTTGCATCAGCAAATATTTAGTTTATGAAATTTCTATGTTTTGGAAGCATGTGCCAAAATGGACATTTATTTCAAAATAAGGAAAATGCATGCCTGAATTTAAGTCTGCAAAACATGTTTAATGACTTAAATCTAAGCTTGCAGTGTACAACTCCCAGACCCAGCGGTTGTTTAAAAAACAGACCCAAGTAAGCTGCCTGTAATCTAGAAAGCCAACACGAAGACCAAACCCTGGTTTCTTTGGGGAATTGTTTAGTTATTATTTCAGTCCTGAGGTGATGGGGTATTGTGCCAGGAAAGAAATCAAATTTAAAGTGCTACTTCTCTTGGACAGTAGCTCTGGCAATGGCATTGAAAGTCATTGGCATTGCCAAAGGAATAACGCTCCGTGACTTCTGGAAAAGTCTTATGACTTTTCTAGATGCTATCAGAAATATTGCAGCATCATGGGATGAACTCAACAAACATCTTTGAATGCTACATGGAAAAAGCTCTGTTCAGAAATGGTTCGCAATCTTCAGGGTTTTACAAAAAGAGACAGGTGCTGAGTTCAGTCATTCTCAACATGCAATGGAGATGTGTTTAGAATTGGTACAGCAATTAGATAATTGGGTACCAGTGATTTAGTAGCATTATAATAAACTTGTCTGTTGTTGAAAAAAACTTTGTTCTCAAGTGACATGTTCACAGTGTGAACCACTTCATTTAAAGACACATCAACATCAGCCACCTCTTCTTTTGAGCATGCCGTACCCAGTGCATCAGCTAAACACAGCTGTGAGCCCAGTACATACACAAGCTTAATCTTAAACAAATTTATCTTAAGCCTGATACTTTGCAGTCTCTTGGAGGATATCTTATGAATTTCTTTCACCTCTTTGGGGGAGACACTTGGGAGGCATAACACACTGGTTTGCCATCATGCAAAAGATCATAACCTATGCATTTCTTACTGCTCTCAGATTTAATCACTATGTCTTTCGAGTCATCAGATGTTTGCAAGAAGGGCTCTAAGGTGAGGATAGTTTTTAACAATTCTAGCACCGTGTATATTAGGATTCCACACAAACTCAAATCTTTTTTCAAGAGACTTCTGAAATGATTTGTGACTTCAATGAAGTTTGGAATGAAGTCTCATAGGTAATTGGCCAAACCAAGGAGCACTGTAGGTCTTGTTTGCATTTTGGAACATCATAGTTGACAATGGCTGTGATTGTATCCTCACTAGGAATATCTAGGTCTTTTTTGAAAGTGTGACCTACACTTCGGAGAGTATTTTATGATGTGTTTGTTCATCTTCTGCATTGATGAGTAAATCATCTACATAAAGCATGACACTTTATTTCCAAATATTTCGGTGTCGTATCTTTGAAGTAACTTAGTGGAGATGTTGAAACCAAAATGTATTAATTTGAACTTATACAATCCGAATACTGTGGAAAATGTGCACAGTAGAGAACTCTTAGCATTTATAGTCACATGCCAGAATGAATCTTCAAGATCTAGAACACAAAATATTGTGCCTTCCCCAGTTTTGCGACAATCTGTCTGACAATGTGTGTTTCTACATATTCTTTAACAATAGCTTCATTGAAGTGCTGAGGGTCTAGGTAGAGTCATAATGAACCATTAGGTTTCTCAGCAATTACTAACCTATTTACTCACTCTGTGGGTGTGTTTCATTTAGTTACTATGTCTAGCTGACATAATCTAGCCAACTCGGTTTTCAGCTCTTTCTTTATTTCAGTTGGAAGTCTGTGCTGGGGATTAGAGGATAGCATGCAGTTTTGTTTTATCTTAATAGTATGTGTCTTTCTTAAACTTACCGATGCTGGAAAAAAACATCTCAGTCCATGGTGGTGATGTCTTCTTTCAACTGCTAGTGTAACTCACTGAATTTTTTTGCAGAACGCGTAATTTCTCACAACTCAGAAGTCCCAAGGTAGGCACAGAATCTCGTGTTGTTAAGGGTTAATGTTACATCACTACTGCCAGCGACTTTGATTTCCGAGTAATTGTAAGCAGTAAGCAATATGTTTTCATCCTGTAACTTGACATCTTGTGCCACACTTTGCAGATGGGAAAATAAATTTAGTCACAGGATGTTTACACAAGCATGTGAGTCAAGCTATAAATTTATATTAATAGCATTTTCAATTAGGAAGGTTTCCGTCCAGCTGATTGCAGAGAGGCTGGTGTTTGCTTTCAGTTTAGACAGTAGACTGCAGTAGTAGTTCTCATATTCAAACATATTGAGTTTGGAACTTTCAGCATCTTTTGCCTCGGTCATCCACTGTATTTTTTCCTGTACACGCTTAGCGCACACTTTCGCAAAATGGTTTTGGCAACCACACAGTGAACATAGTTTTAATACCTGATGCTTTTGTGGGTCCGTTGTGTGTTTATACGCACACAACTTGCATTCAATATCTGCACTGAGTCTCTGTGCATTCAATGTGTTGCTGAAACTATGGTTTCTGTTCTCCATTTTTGGTTTTGTTTCAACATTACTAATGTGATTGGGGTTATCCTGAGTGGGTTACAACACCTGATCTGCTTAAATTGAAGCAATCTCTGCTGTTCGGAAGCATTGAATGGTTTCTTCTAGATCCAATTCTCAAATTCTTAGCATTTGTTCTTGTGATGCACGATCATTTGTTCCAAAAACTATTGTGACCAAGAATTTCATCTGCATTTTTGAATTCACAATCTTGGAGAAGTGTTGTTGTTGTTGTTGTTGTTGTTATTTATGCATAACATTTTTCACCTTCCTTTTCCTATTGGTTATAAAACAAAAAAAATAGCATGCAGGATATTTTTCTTAGGATTGCAATATGTCCAGAATTTGTTGAGAACAATGGCTATGGTCTTGTTTTTGTTCTCGTCCTCTGTGAAAGTGAAGGTGTTGTAGATGTCTAATGCATCCTCTCCAATAAACATTAAGCAGAATGGCAATCTTTCACGATTCACTCTGAGATTTTAGATCTGATGTTTTGAGATAAATATCAAATGCCTGGCTAATTTTTTTTCCAGTTCTCACTCAGATTGCCCAGCAGTGATAGTTTCGCCGGTACATTTAATGCATTCACTATATTGTTACTTCTACTCAAAAACTATAAATATTCCGTTATTCAACTATGTACTCACTCACTTTTCAATGCAAGATGTAGACATTTCTTTAGCTCTTGCATTCACATCGCGATGACTGTGCCATGTATTAACTATTTATTACATTCCTAGACAATTCCATAAGTACGTTTACATACAATCATTTAGCACCACTTTCTACATACTGCTTTCACACAATCCTGCCAACCTTAACCTCATACATTACTGCATGTGCATACAAGGTGAAACTGAACTCTACGGAAAACTTCGGGATATGATTTCTCATCAAAAAATTGGTTGAACATTTATACACAACATATAACTTAAGTCTATGCTGAAGGTGTGAAAACTGCCCTTGAAAGTGTCTTTGAAGCAGATGTTTTTTGATATTAACACAGGCAGAATGAATGATAAATGTGTTTGAGTTTCTGGGTACTGCATTATTGTAACTGTCTCAGTTTTTTAAACAAATTTGTATTAAACAACCTGGATAATCGAATTTACACATTTTTACTATTAATGGAACAGTGATATTGGCTCCGAAAATTGTGTGTTATAAAACAAAGTACCTATTTTACATTTCAAAGCAAACACAAATTGTGCACTGTATTTGCAGGATTTTAAGTACACTATACTTTAACATGTTTATGTTGCACCGAGTATGTATAATTCCCGGTGCATCGATTATACACAGTCTGGACTAAGATAAACAGTGCATAGTTGTGTGTGTTGCTTTCTCAACGTGCATCACTCAGACCGGTCCTTTATATTGCACAGTTGGTTGAAAGATTAGAATGCAATGCAATAAAGACTATAACAGGACTTTAAATGAGGCATCCTGGCATTTAAACAATACAGTTTAATCTCTATTACGAGAAACTTCTTATTTCAATTTTACCAATTTACACACACAGAAAAGTTTAAAACTTAGGAAATTTTTAAGTTTTTTGTAAACAATTAAATACTTGATATGAGACAAACTTCAACAGGATAACATTACATGTTTCTGTGACTATGCCAGACCATGTCATCATATGTATCTACAGTAAAAGTGGTCCAATAAGGAACTTATGGTATTTTTCAACTATACAACTTTTCTCAAATAAACAGCCCAAGTTGTATATAAAAGTTCCTTCTGGGACAAGAGCTCCTGGCTGTGGAGCCACGGCAGCTCGGCCGTCATCTTGGATAATGACACAAGGAGCCATTTTGCACAGAAAACGTCCAAAATAACTGTAAATGACTGCAAAACCACCCAAATTTCCCACAAGAAACATGTTTTTTGCACAAATTTGCACAATGAAGCTGACTTTCGCACTCCAAATGTGCCTTTGTACAATCTGGCAGGTATGTTTCCACATTGTGGTGTGTAACTCATGTGGGATGTTGGATTTCACCATAGCATTTCACTTCCCATGCTTACATTCCAGTTGGTGTTCTTTGGGTTCTCCTAACCAAGTGTTTCTATCCTACTGAAAGTGTGCACTTCCTGCTCACGCATTCTGTGTAGAGGGGACACCTCATTCCAAGGCACCTTGCCAGCCTCAGGTCAAGTATAACCTATTCTTACATATAAGCATAGTTGGCTGTAATTTCTGAACCGTGTGAGATACAACTGCCAAAATCAGAACATAAGCATCACTCCATACAATGAAAATTTTTTGAGGAGTCAAGTATGACCTATGTCTACTTATAAGCATAGTTGGATATAATTTCCAAACAGTGTGAGATACAACTACAAAAATCAGAATATAAGCATCACCCCAAACAACGAAAATGACTGAAGGGTCAAGTTTGACCTATGTCTACTTATAGGCATAGTTGGCTGTAATTTCCGAACCGTGCGAGATATAACTAACAAAATCAGAACATAGGCATATCATGCCAGACATCGAAAAGGACCAAGGTCTGAAATATGACCTATGTCTACTTATAAGCATAGTTGGTACAACCACAGTAAACTCTCGATTTACCGTGTTAATCAGGGCCAGAGAAAACACGAATAAGCGAATTTGTATTTAAAAACCTAGTTAATCAAATTTACACAATTTAAATATTAATGGATCAGTGATATTGGCTCCGAACATTGTGATAAAACACAGTACCTAATATACATTTCAAAGCAAACACAAATCACGCACTGTATGTGCAAGATTTAAAGTGCACGCTACTTTAACTGATATTTAAGTTGCATCGAGTGTAGTTAATTCACGGTATATCGAGTATACACAGCCTTTCACCAGTGCCAGACAAGCGCGAGAGGCGGGCAATCCGGAGGGATAGATAAGCGGTCCGTAGTTGTGTGTATGTTGCTTTCTCAATGTGCCTCACTCAGACTCGTCCTTTATATGGCAGAGTTAGTTGACAGTTTAGAATGTGATGCAATAAAGACTAGACTATTACGGAACTTTAAATTAGGCAACCGGGCATTTAAACAATACAGTATAATCCCCATTTAAAAAAATAACCTTTACAATACAAAAGTTTATTAAAATTTTACCGACTTACAAGCACACACAAAAGTTAAAAATCTCTGAAATGTTTAGTTTTTTGTTAACAGTTAAACTCTTGATATGAAAAAAAAGTAAGAAAAGGTAAACCCTGCCTTTTTTTGAAAAAGGCTTAAATTTTCTTTTGTTTGGCACCGGAATTGATGTTTTTGTTTGTAACACACCATGCTCAATTTGTTTTATTATTTATAACTTTTCCGCGATAGTTTAAACTGTCCTTTAACGCTTTATTGATGTTGCAAAAACGAGTGAAAAATTACCCGGGTCGGCAATCAATAAACTGGAAATGCGTGTTTCTTCCCATAGGTTAGGGGGGGGGGGGATAACCCAATGCCATGTCCGAAACCGAAATGGCGAATTCGTTATTTTGTAATTTGTCATTTCGGAAGTTTTACTTTAGTAGTTGTCGACAGTCACTTGTTTAGCACACACGGCAACACATTTTTACATTAACAGTGAAAAATATTTCTACAATCATCACTGAAATGCTTCACATACATTAATAAATAA
Organism: Dryococelus australis; assembly: GCA_029891345.1. Classification (NCBI taxonomy): domain Eukaryota; kingdom Metazoa; phylum Arthropoda; class Insecta; order Phasmatodea; family Phasmatidae; genus Dryococelus; species Dryococelus australis. The sequence continues at coordinate 245,673,978 of CM057009.1, forward strand.
GAAAATAAAAAGTTATGAGATAATGACTTCAAAAAAAATTTGTTGCGAAATATATAAACAATGTGCAACAGTTACCTGCTTTTTAAAACATGCCTAGTGTATTTTATGAAAATTATTTGTTTTATAAAACATTTGCACATGTGTTCATTTTGTATTTTTGCTAACGTCTGCTACTAGATTGAAAATACCAAATACTAAATTGCTAAGAGTGTCACCATTTTTGTATACAAAATTGGGTCACGCGATCATTTTGTCAACAAAATCTGCCATTTCGAACACTGCCTTAGATGAGTCAGAGTCCGACACGCTTCAGTGGATGGATATGGGTGTCTCTGTGACAGGTGACGCAGATCTCTGTGACAGGTTGACAGTTTAAAGAGATAAACATTAGCTCACGTGGCACAGCAATAGACGTAATTTACCATTGCTTGTTAAAGTACACACTTTACAGTATCACCTGACCGCCATATGGATAAGCCGTAAACTGGTTAAACAAAGCACAATTAAGCGGGAGTGTACTGTACCAAAATCAGAACATACACATCACCCAAGCATAGAAAAGGACAGAGGACTCAAGTATGACCTATGTCTACTTAAGCATAGTCAGCTCTAATTCCCAAACCAGTTGAGATATAGATACCAAATTCACAACATAGACTTCACCCCAAACGACGAGGAGGCTAGCAAGGCCAAGTATGTCCTATGTCTACTTATAAACATATTCAGCTGTAATTTCCAAACAGAGATATAGTTACCAAATTCGTAACATAGACGTTACTCCAGACATAGAAAATGATCGAGGGGTCAAGTATGTCGTAGGCACACTCATAAGCATAATTGGAATTTCCAAAACCGTTTAAGTTATAGTTGTCAAATTCATAACATAGGCATCACTCCAGACGACTTGTAGAGCAGCCGACATGTACTTTTTCCATGCAAACCAGCGCAATCATGCGAGTGTCGGATGCTGTATGCAGTGTGTGAGTGTGTGTTAAACGATGCTAGACACAACTTAGCAAACACATTCCTTACGAACTGACTGAAACGAAACCAACACAGAAAGAGAGAGAGAAGATACTGCTAGGCGCCAAGGCAAAGAGATTTACCAAACAATGCATATTGCGCGAGCATCAAGCGCTGTACATTAGGCAAAAAATATTTTCCATTGTGAAGTGAGGCAATGATAACCCCAACACAGCAACACACAGATGCAAACTCAATGTAAAGGAAACTAGTTATAAGTACTTACCAACCAGCACAATAACACAAGCTAGCTCAGGATGCTATGTTAAACAATGCTAGACAAGACCATCCCGGTCAGTACACGACCGCCTAATGAACCGACTGAAACAAAATCATCAGAGTGCAGACATCACTCATAACACTAGCAGTGGCTGACCTGGCCGTCATTTTTTTCCATTGTGAAGTGTGGGAATGATACAGTCTCTGTGCATTCATGTACCGAGCCTCCGATCTTCCATGTCCATACTTACAAACAGTCATACTCGTGTACAGAGCCTGTAATTACAGGTAGATGTACTCTGTCCAACCTGCACCTTCATTGCTCGTACTTACATCATCCACCCCACCACTGGATCCCAAGACCATGCACGGACTGTCCCAATTGCGCAAGCACTAGACACTGTATGTTACAAAATATATTTTTTTCCACTGTAAAGTGTGGGAACGATACGGTCTCTGTGCATTCATGTACCGAGCCTCCGACCTTCCATGTCCATACTTACAAACAGTCATACTCATGTACCAAGCCAGTAATTACAGGTAGACATACTCTATCTGACCTGCACCTTCATTGCTCGTACTTACATCATCCGCCCCACCACTGGATCCCAAGACCATGTACGGACTGTCCTAACTGCGAAAGCACTAGACACTGTACGTTACATTAAGCAAAAAAAAGTACCATTGCGAAGGGCGGGGACGATAAGGTCAACACTTCTACACACTGATGCAAACAAATCTAAACATATAATGTAGAGGAAAAGAAGTACTTACCAACCAGCACACTCACACAAGCACAGGTGGCAGGTGTTACATATTAAAACGATGCTAGACAAGACCAGGCCACCCTGGTCAATACACGAGAACGACTTCCTTACGGAACGACCAAAACAAAATAATCTCATGCAGAGTGCAGCGGCCGACCCGACTGTAGTCACACGATCGACTAACACTGTGAGAATGTGTAAGGTAGCCCAGACTGTTGACCGGCAGCGTAGGCAAGTCAAAGGGGATGGCACAGAACACTAACTGAGAGAGAGAGAGAGAGATATGAGAGGCATCAACCTCCAGGATGGTAGACCAACCGAGTCACACGCACATGCTCTGTTTCTTTACAAGAGGAATTCAGTTACACAGTACAAGCAAATAATTTATTTCATTGTAAATACATAGCATTTATAGTGCTAGAAGTATAAGCATATTCAAAACAGCATATATTTAAACCATCAGTTATAAGCATTTAATAACATGTGTGCGAGCATCAAGCAATATATGTTATGTTAGGTGACAAAAAGGTCCATTGGGAAGTGCAGGAATGATAAGGTCATCACTGTTACACAACATTGCTAACTAATATTTTAAAAAATTATTATAAAGTATGTACCAGCCATTGCAATCACATGCAAGAGGTGCTGTATGCCGCTTTAGATGATGCTTGGCAAGACCGAACTGACCTGGACTGAACAACTTCCATACGAATCGAGTGAAACTAAACCGGCCAATGCTAGCAGCAGCAGAACACATCTGACCAACCGCACAAGCAACTAACAACATGAGAATATCTAAGGCCACTCCAAGCGGTCAACCAACAGCAGGTAACAAGTCAAAGGGATGATACATAACACTGGGCAAGAGAGACATCAGGGTGGCAGATCAGTCGAGTACATGTCTCTTTAGGAGAGGAATTCAGTTATACAGTTCCAAGTGCCAGAACCATGCACACATAAGAAACAACAGCATACATTTATTTGTGCAAGAAGGACAACACTGCTAACTGCTGGGCAAAAAATAGTTACAAAAAGCAAATAGTGCATGTACTTATTTTGAGTATGTACCAGATATAATGCTAGAACTGTAAGCTCATTACAAAACAAATTACCCATGAATTGCTAATGACAAGTAAGGACGTATCACAACACACACATACACACAACAACTATGTAGGTACTCTGCTTTTAGAAGATTCAAAACATAAAGAGCAGAGGTTTACCTTAACTGGTGTAGAAGTGAAGACCTGTCGGTCGTGAGCACATCACATAGATGTGAACTCACTGTAAGCAGAATCTACAATGACTGTTCCGCCTTTCCATTCATGGTATACATTACCGACCAATAAAGCAACTCAACATCTGCAAGTAAATCATCACCCCCTTGACAAAACATACTTACTTGTTACATGTGCTATTGAAACATCATAGAAACTTATACATGTACCCCGATGGTAGTGAAGACAGTGCATCATCCTGAAAAATAATGTATCCCAGGTTCAATTCCCATAGAGAGTCCAATCATTGTGCAGGTAAAAAAAATCTGTGGTAATGCACGTCGCTATGAAAGTAGTCATTGTATGTTAGCCTGCAGTGAATATACAATCATCTGTTGGGAAGTGAGTATAAGCAAGATAGTCACCCCACTGCCTAACATCACGAAGATAGTAACTACCATCATCTACAAGACCTACCCGTTCAGTGCAGGTATACGTGAAATAAGTGTGTGCCTTGCATGCACACAGCAGGAAGTGTTCGAATGAAGACTAAGCTGATCTTGTAAGATGTACGAGTGTAAAGAAGTTGAGGAACCTGCTTTGCAGGCTGGACAACTAACGACTGTTGTAAAAATTAGCATGTCTCTTTACATTATCACTTCTAATAAACTGATGTTGATAGAGGATATCACTTCTGTCCACCTTAATTTTAGGTCTACAAAAGCAGGTTGTACCAACAAACATTGCTCAGAATGTCTTTTCTCTCATCAAGAAGACATAGTGAAAATGATGGCATGTTGTTATAGTGGTCAAGAAATCTTATCGGCTATCATGGCATATGGTGAAATTATATCACTTGCTGCAGTTGACAAATATACTGAGCTTGCATACCTGTCTAAATAATTCCTTCTGGCATATGCATGATACGAAATAAAATCAGTCTACAAATGCCTAACTACCTATTTGCAACAAGATGAAAAGTGATTCTTGGCTGCCTTCCATGCCTAGAATGCTGTCAAGGTAGTGCTACCAGTACAGACACACCAAGAGCTGGTATAAGACACAATGGGAGCGAGCAACAACATCAGAAAAATAAAACAACAAGACATCTCCAACACAGAAAGATGAACTAGTTTAAATAAGTTAGTGGTTGAATTACCAACGTCGCAGGCTAGACAGCAAATGGTGGATTAGGTAACATATTTCAGTCCAACAATCATCCACTGAGACAACCCGAGACGAGCAACAAAATCTAGCATGCAGTTTGAACATTATACAAGCAAGCAATATGTAAATCAGACGTCATTTGGCGAGCGTAATGGTGGAAAGCAGATTGTGTACACTACTACCATATGAAGATGGAGTCATCAGTCGAAGACTTACCATAGTCAACAGCAAGAAATGCTGGAGATTTGCTACAAGTATTACAGTATCAATGTTGCTATTGCAGAAATACCTTTAATAACAGTATGAATGCCTGCCGGTATGAACGTAGACATTGCTTGTTCAGCCCAGCATACAAGGTGTTCCACTGTGATAAATGCAATGCAGTGTTTACCCATAGTGATAACCTATATAGACATAAGAAGTGAAAAAGAAATGTTTGTCATTCATCAGGAAGCAACTGCAAGTGTTGAGGCAAATAATTCGCTAACCTCACCAGTGTCAAATGTCATTAACATAGTAACTGCTCATTTGCAATTGACTACAAGACCTACACATGTGTTAACTTCAATGCTGTATATGCGAATAATTGTACCTTGATGGCTCACAGCAGGAATTGCTCGAACGAAGTCTGAGTTGAGCATGTAATGTGAATGAACATAAAGAAGTTGAGAGGTCGAATTGACAACTTCCCAGGATAGACAGCGAACAAAGGTAACATATTTCAGACCAGCAATCATGCTGACATATGCATCACGCAGCCAGCAGTCATCTACTGAGACAACCTGAGACTAGCAACGCAAACTAGCATGCAGTATTAACAATATACTAGCGTACATGATGTGAAACAGGCATTAGTTTGTTGGCGAGCATGGTGGAAAGCGGATCGTTATGACTACATTCATCTACTACGATTGTGTACTCTGCTACAACATGAAGACGGAATCAATGGTTGAAGACTTGTCACCTGTAACACAGCCAACATCGTCAATAGCAAGGGAGCCTGACCAGTCACTACAAGCATTACGATCCCCATGTTACCACTGTGATCGTATACTCTGCTACCACATATAGATGGAATCAATGGTTGAAGACTTACAATTTATAACACCACCAGCATCGACATCAGCAATGGGCCCTGAAGAATCTTTGCAAGCATTACAATATGAATGTTACTATTGTGGAAATACTTTTAGCAAAAGTTGTAATGTATGCCAACATGAAAGTAGTCATTGCTTCTTCAGCCTAGCATAAAAGGCATTCCACTGTGGTAACTGCGATGCAGTGTTTACCCGCAGCGATAACCTGTCTAGACATAACAAGAAGTGAAAAGTAAATGTTAGTCGTTCATCGGGAAGTGAGTGCAAGTATTGTGGCAAGACTTTCGCTAAGTGCACTGGTGCCAAATGTCATGAAGAGAGTCACTGTCCATTTGCCACCCTCTACAAGACCTTGCCATGTGTTAACTGCTGTGTGGTATATGCGAATAAGAGTGCCTAGTATGCTCACAGCAGAAATTGCTCCAATAATGTATAAATAATGTGTATTTTATTCATCTAACAAAACCAGTCTAATATTGGGTCCACCTCCATCACTATAAAAAATTACCAGATTTTGTCTAAGTCTGAAAGAGAATTAATAATTTTTTATATAGGTTCAAGTCTCGAACTCGGTTCCCTACCGACGATTGTTTGAGCAATACACACACAAATGCTCTTGCTATCTTGGTTTCTCCAGTTGATCGCTAGAGTGTACAACCATCTACTGCTAGGGTTGCAGACGTCTTTAATCATCATAGTTACACCTGTCTGAGGGGAATGCTAACAACGTTTTGCATTACTGATGACAATCGCTAGGAGCACTCATGTTGATACACATGACCTAATTTCGATGTACAGCATGCAGAACACTTACCCATGCATACAGTACACTATTTACTATCAGTGATATTTTGAAGACACGCATTACATGACTTGTAAAGTCATAAATTTAATCCAGTGGCCATGCAAGAAACAACAGCACTGCTATGTATTCAAGATGAGATATAAAATAGTTATAATCACCTACGAACAAACTCGTTTTGCACAAGCGACGAGCACTGTTCATCACATCAGTTGTTGCTAGACAAGACCATGCGTCTGAAAACACACATTATACGACTTGTAAAAGCATACCTTTAAACCAGTGACCATGCAAGAGACGATGGTACTGCTACATATTGATGATGAGATATAAGATAGTTATAATCACCTAACAACCAGCATGTATTTCACAAGCGACGAGCACTGTACATCACATCAGTCGATGCTAGACAAGACCATGCATCTGAAAAACAAAGATGGTTGAAGACTTTCACAACCCTAGCAGACAATGGTCATGCACTCTAGATATTGACTGAAGAAACTAATATGGCGAGAACATCTGTGTGTGTATTGCTCGAACAGTCATTGTTAGGGAGCTGAGTTCGAGACTTGACACTATACAAAAAAAATATTAATTCTCTTTTAGACTTAGAGAAAATCTGGACATTTTTTCTAGTGGTGGAGGTGGAACTAATATTAGCGTGGGTTTTGTTAGATGAATAAAATTGACATAATTTATCCACTTGATATATGCTCACCGTATTCTTCATTCATTTGAGCAAAACATTAATGCCAACTTTTATTTTGGAGAACACTTCCTGCTGTGAGCATTTCAGACACTGTTATTCGCGTATACCGCATAGCAGTCAACAAGTAGGTCTTGTAGACGGTGGCAAATGGACAGTGACTCTCTTCATGACATCTGGCACCGATGTGATTAGCGAATGTCTTGCTGCAATACACTCACTTCCCAATTAACGACGAACATTTCCTTTAAACTTTTTGTTATGTCTAAACAGGTTATCGTTGCAGGTAAACACAGCATCGTAGTTATCACAGTGGAACACCTTGTTTGCTACGTATATGACAACTTTTACTAAATGTATTTCCACAGTAGTAACATTGATAACGTAATGCCTGTAGCAACTCTTCAGGACCTCTTGCTGTTAACGATGCTGGGGGTGTTATAGATGGCAAGTCTTAAACCATTGATTCCATCTTCATATTGTAGTGGAGTATATGATCACTGTGGTAACATTGATACTGCACTGCTTGTAGCAACTCTTCAGGGCCTCTTACTGATGCTGATGGTGTTACAGATGGTGAGTCTTCAACCAATAATGCCATCTTCGTATTGTAGCAGAGTACATAATTGTACTATATGAATGCAGTCGTAACGGTGTGCTTTCCACCACCATGCTCACTGGCGAAATTACATCTGTTTTACATGATGCTCACTTGTGTACTACATGTTAGTATGCATTTCTCATCTCAGGTTGTCTCTGTAGATTACTGCATGGTTCAATGTCTAGTCTGCGAAGTTGACAATAACTTCTTTCTGTTCGTTCATCTTACATTGTCAACTTAGTCTTTATTTGATCAATTCCAGCTGTGAACATACCAGGCACTCAAATTTGCATATATTGTACAACAGTTAGCACATGGGGGGTAGGTCTTGTAGACGGTGGTAAATGGAAGGTGACTCTCTTCATGACATTTGGCACCGGTGCGCTTAACAAATGTCTTGCCACAATACTTGCACTCACTTCCCGATGAACGACAGACATTTCCTTTACACTTCTTGTTATGTCTATACAGGTTATTGCTGCGGGTAAACACTGCATTGAAGTTGTCACAGTGGAATGCCTTGTATGCTGTGCTGAACAAGAAATGTCTACTTTCATGTCTGCGTGCATTCATACAGTTACTAAAAGTATTTTCACAATAGTAACATTGGTACAGTAATACTTGCAGTAAATCTCCAGTATCCCTTGCTGTTGACAGTGGTAAATCTTCGACTAATGATTCCCTCTTCATATTGTAGTAGTATTCACTATCTGCTTTCCACCATCACACTCACCGATTGACATCTTTTTTACATGATGCTCGCTTGTATACTGTTCACACTGCATGCCAGATTACGTTGCTCATCTCTGGTTGTCTCAGTAGATGACTACTGGGCTGAAATATGTTACCTTATGCATCATTTGCTGTCTCACCTTCGACGTTGGTAATTCAACCTCTCAACTTCTTTAAACTCATTCATCTTTCTGTGTTGGAGGTACCTTGTTTTTTTTCTTTTGCTGCTGTTGCTGATCACTCCCATTGTCTCTTACACCATCTCTTGGTGTGTTTGTAACGATAGCACTACCTTGACAGTCTTCTAAACATGGGAGGCAGCTAAGAAGCATTCTTCATCTTGCTGCAGATAGGTAGTTAGGTGTTTGTAGATGGATTTTATTTCGTTTTGTGCATATGTGAGAAGGAATTCTTTAGGCAGGTATGCAAGCTCGGTATATTTGTCTAGTGCTGTAAGTAATTTAATGGTCCAATAGTTAAGGGTTTGAACTATGCATTTTATGATTAAAAGGTGAGCTTTGGAACTTACCTCAATGGTACCATTCTGAACAGTTCTGGAAGTGGAGACATTGGTTTCAACTGTGCAGGTTCAAGATGGCGGCCAATTCAATATGGCGGTGAGGTCACTTTTAAAATCGGCCATATCTCAGCTTCTAATTATGCAATTTTGAATTTTTTCTTTTTTTTTTAATTAAAGCTTATTGTTTGTTCTTCATTTCTTATTACCATGTCTTGCTCATATTTTGTATACTTTTTCCAATATTGTAAAAAAATAGTGATAAAATAATTATAATAATTCTTCTCAAGATGAAATAAATTGAAGACTGTCATTCTAACAAGCAAACAATTAGAACCAATAAGTTAGACAATTTAATATACTGTAATTTGGTGTGCTCAAAAATGTTGTATGATGAATAGAAGCAAAGATATGGCTTATTTCGTTTAGCTAGTATGGATGATTTCTTGCTTGTAGTAATATTCAGATTGTAGTTATTGGTTTGTGTGCACTAAATTATACATAATATAAGAAAATTTAAGGTTTTTTGTTTCCAATATATCTAGAATGACTTTGATGTCGTTACATAAGATGAAATTATTTGATTAGCAAAATATCTTCAACACTACTGTTTTCACGTAAAGGGCACTTTTGAAACATAGTTGAACTATAGATAATTTATTGTCTTTCACTTTTAAGTGTTAAAATAACTGACTGGTGCAAATTGTTATAAGGAGTTTTTCAAGAAAAGTTATTCTTGTTTTTTGATTATGTACATTCTCCATCACAAGCACAGAGGGCTGTGCATTTCAAATTATGCATACCGCACTTGCATCGTACATTGCATCCTTTTTTACAATGACAAGAAATCAATTGTATTGATTCTAGTATAAGAGGTAAAATTGTCCAGGTGGGTGACCAGCCTTCAGTTGACTTAGACCAACCCCAATTAGCGGGACTGGGAATATCCTGTACTGACAGAAGGGATTGAACCCACACTCTTGTCTGGAAACATACTCTCTTTGCTTGAAGAGACAAGGTGTTTGCTGTAGGAGGAATCATTTCCATCATTTTTCCTTTTTTCTGAACATTTCTCTTCTGGCCTCATTCACCAGTGGTTTTTTCATGAAATCTGTCGTATAGGATGATTACAAATTACTCCACCTTGTCCATGACAGAGTCCATATTTTCTTAGCAAATAGCAACAAAGGCATCTGTGGCCTCAGGAAAAGCTGTCCATGCATCCCAAGTTTCAGTTTATCTATTCCACCGAAGGATGATACGGTGTCACAGCCAGTCATTGCGTGGAATGCCAAAAGTCCTCTTGTCCTTGTAGGTCCCAATGACGTAGAAATCTCGTGCAGTGGAATGTGTGTAAGATTTTTTCCACTTCCAAAGGATAGCCAGAGCTCTTCCAGTCCCATATCTTGATACATGGATACTCCTATGACTACTACATCAGTGTCGGTAGCATGAATAAGCACTCTCTGAAGTCCGCGTTTTGCAGCATGCAGGAAAACGCTCTTCATGATTGCATCAGCCTCTTCATGATTGCAGGGGCTTACACACTCAATATCCATTCTGTCTGAAGAACAAATCACTGTGCTGTCTAAAGTAGAGTACACCTCCTTATTTGCACTTCCAATTTTTATAGTGTGTCTTCCCAAAAGTTCAAAAAACTCTTCCTTATTAGCATCAAGTCTTAAATATTGTTTCCAATTGCTCTTCTTTGGAAGACGAGCATTTAAAGCTGCTCATATTCTAAGTCCAAGCCATGCTTTACTCAAGTACCTTGCTTCAAGCTGTTGCTTTCTGTAGGTGTCCTATACAACATCGATGCGCTGAACAAAGTTCTTCTGTTTCTCCATGTATGGTAAGTACTTGTTATCTTTATATTCTTGGATGGAAAGTCTGCGTATTGCCAGGTTTGATCATATGAATTACTGTTGCGTCATCAAATATTTTGGCATCAACTGAAGGCTCGGAAGGTGGTAACAATGTGGGTATATGGTTCTGCAGTGCCTTAATCAAATCGACCTTATTGCATGCACGTGGAAAACCATATGCACAGAGTGAAGGTGGATAAGGCTGGTTCTCATGGCGAAAAAATTCGTCCAGGTTACCCTCCTTTTCTTGGCAGGCAACATACAAACAGCTGAATAGGGCACAATCTGTTTTCAAGGAAAATTTTTTAACTTTTTCTTTTGACATTGGTGTAGTTACTGGCCTCTTGAAAGTCAGAAATTTGTTACATTTTATTGGATCCATTATCTTCTTGTCTGCAGATACCAATTGTTTCATCACAAACTCCTGGAATTGTTGCTGTCCTTCTTTCTCAATTGCCATTATCGAAGCTGCCACCTTATTACTCATTAAAACATGGTCATGCAGGCGATGGAGGTCCCCATTTGTTACACCAAAAGGGTTCCCTACAATCTCAACAGCCAAAACTATAGCATCGGCATGTTTTGAGAATTTTTCTCTACATAAAAGGGTTTCTTCATGGTGCCTGAGTTGTGGCTTATTGTAACAATGCCTTTCTTCAAATAAATGCAGCAGTCGTGCTAACTCAGGACCTGCCACCATAAATCTGTGAAGTGCTTCTTTATTTTGTGTGAGACCAACAATGCCTCCATCAGATTTCAGAACCGAATTCAGCTGTTCATGTGCATGGTCTAATGCAATCGCTGAGAATGATCGCTCTGTTTGGCGTGCGACAAATGCACCATTTCCGAAGGCATCATGTACATCGGGGTTTCTTTCTTTCAACAGCCACATACCTCTGATGTGCACACTCAACCAACATGCATAGTTTGTATGATCTAGGGCAAAGAACCATGGGGCAAGTTGGATCAGAGTATGGATATATAGATGAAAGTTTGCTTCTCGGAAGGAGCGAACTAAAGAGAGAATGTAAAGCTCAGTGTTTGATATTGTGTCCCAGTATTTGAACATAGGCTGCTCTTTCCTCATTATTTGTCTCCACTCATTCAATGATGACACAGTTTCATCACCACTCTCCCTATATTCTTCAGAAACCCTGTTTTGTAGAAAAAACAATGCTGCTGCTGTCACTTCATGTATGTGTCTTGCCTTTTTGATGTGAAAAACTTTAAGTACACCTTCATCTTTTCTCTTTGTCGTAATTTCATTTTGAGTAATCATTTTGACCCACCCACTGCCTTCAAGCCAGTGTCCAGCCATGCGAAGAGCAGCTTGTTTTATGTGTAGTCCACCCATCATCACAACAAACTTATCTTCTCCGTGTTCTTTGGGAAGAGAATACTGAATTTGCTTCATCAGGGCAAAGAGTGGCTGGTTACCAACAAACACAGGTATTTGGTTGGGATTAAGGTATTTAACACATTATGTAACAACATTCATAGAATGTAACATCATGGCAGGAGAATTGGAGCTCTCAAGAAATAAAGGTAACATTGACATTGTAGTTATTGGTTTCCGAATGAGGCGATTAAATGATGATTGATATGCAGCCCAGTGTTAATCGCTCTCCTTGAATAAAAGTCTCTTCCAGCCACTCGTATTCTTTCATGTCTGGGGCTGATTCTAGATGTGACAGAATAAGTTCTTCTGGTTCTGCTATTTGATTCCCTGAAGCTTGGAGTGATATAAAGCATGGAGGTACTATCGAATAGGACACAGGAAGGGTTGCTACTTTCCAGCTCTTAGTGCACTCTGGTTGTAAGACTGCTTCTCTGGTGTGTCCTGAATTTTCCAGTGTACGGTGTTGCATGAGTGAAATAGCTGTTCCATGCAGTGAACTCCCGGCAGTGTTTGAGCTTGGATTGTGGTCTATGTTACCAAGCCAAGCAGTTGTAAACAATGCTGTGTTGAGGTTTGGAGGACAAACCACTTGTTCAGTGGAGTATATACAGCACAGTTCATTAGCAGTATCAGTAGAAATAGATCTCAGAAGTTCATAAGAAATACCAACACCCAAGTTGTAAAGAATGTCTTGTCTCTGAATGAACCTTGGCAGCAAGATACATAGGTATAGGCATATTCCTGATTTTCCTGGAATTTGGGTACTCGTCTATTCCTTTTCTGGTCTTCTTTACTGTATTGAAACTAATTAATTGTGCGATGCTGAGTATTGCTTGATTTCTGTTGGATGTTTCTCTTTCATCTACTGTCACTGAAGGACCATTTGCAATGAGACTAAGTAGTGCAAACAAAGACTCTGGTATGCTTCCCCTTTGACCTGAGGTCAGTAAATATTTGGGTGAAGTATCTATTTCATGCTTGAAAACATCCTTGCAAACTGTTTCTGCAGCTTTTACGAGATCTAAAGCTTTGAGGTCAAAATTAGGGTAGGAGACAACCATTGCAGCTCCGACATCCTGCTTAAATGCCAACATCCATTATTTTCCTTTTTTTCCCCATGCTTCAAGGTCAGGGCACATATGTACAATGGGGTATCTGAGTCTAGTGAAATAAATCTTTGTTTCAAGGTTAAATTCTCTAAGGCGCTTCTAGTACATTATACAAATATCTGACATTTTGAATAATATCAGACATTTTGAATACTGGTGCGACTTCTGCATCCTCTTCTTCCTCCTTCATGGATGTAATAATATTGGCTAAAGCGATACTCTCCAACTGCTCATTCTTCAAGGCCGTTTCCCTGCCTTCTGAAATTTTTTCAGCCTTTCTCACTCTGTTGTAAATCCTTGTTAAACATATAGAATGATATCTAGCATTAAGTGGAGCCATACCTTGTATGGTGATTTTACACAGGAATTTAGTATCCCGCAAGAGAGTAGCTCCACTGCGCACTCTTTTGTCAATTTTATCAGTTAAAGCAACGTGTAATGGGAATTACCTTGTTGTGGAGCCATCACAGAAAAGGAAGGTTTCTGGTATCTCTGGATCAGCCATTCACCTAGTCTTTACAGGGGAGCTTGCTCCTGGTACAGATCCACATTCTTTCCTCTTTCTTGGTCTATCCAACTGGGTATTATTGAATTTGAGGTAGCATCCTTATGCCAAGATGCATTATTATTGCGCATAGTTTCTACACCTGAACCATCATCCAAACGCTTAAGGTCAATGCCCAATGGTACAGCTCCCACATCTTGAAATGCAATCAAGTTAGTTGACAGTACTGAGTAGCCATCTTTTCCAGTTTTATTTTTATTTTGGGATGGATTAATAAGTTCAGACATAGTATCTTCTTGACAAAGCATACACAAATTCCAATTAGAATTCTTTTGACCTCTGTCAGGTAGTGGACTAATAATTTTTTTATTTCTTTTTGATTTGTGCCATTGTTGCTTCAAAGTAGGATTTTGATGCTCATCTCATATATTGTATCTGAAAAAACATAATCAATCACAGTAACAATATAATGAATGTGAAATGGGGAAACTCACAGAACAGACATGTGAAATAGTCAACAAATGAATTAACATAAACTTTTGTACTACAATTTTGGATTGCAGTTCACACCCGAGCTGCACTAATGGAAAGCCAGCATTTTACCTCATGCAAGTGGCAATTTAAAAAATAGTACATATCTGGTTAAGTTCAATCAGTTTGATAACAATAACCAACAAACAGGGTTGATTATCATTATGTGATAATAGTATTGGTTTCCAATGGTTGATAATCCATAATCAAAGTAAATTATATATATATATATCCACCTATGTTTGTTGTACGAAAAAACCAAACACACCAAATTAATATAATTTAAATTCTCTACTGTTTTTTGTTTTTTTTTTCTATTACACTCATAGGTTTCATTTAATTTATGCTTAATTACAGTTCTTATAGCCATATTGTCAATAATAATTGACGTATTTACAAAGTTATGGGGAATATGAAAAAGACGTACACATATAAAACAATGTACGTACAATAAGATTTAATTTTAAAAATATATAATTGAAAATTGCATAATTAGAAGCTGAGATATTACCGATTTTAAGATTGAAACTGCCGCCATATTGAACAGGCTGCCATCTTGAACCTGCAGTGTCTAAGTCAATGTCTCCACTTCCAGAAATGTTCGGAAGGGTCTACTTGATTTAGGATTCAAAGCTCATCTTTTAATCACAAAATCCATAGTTTGGTCATTTTAGGCCCCTTATGTACTGGACTGTAATATCTCCGTATGGCATGACAGCCGATAAGATTTTCTGACCGCTATAAAAACAACATGCCATCATTTTCACTATGTCTTCTTGATGAGAGAAAATACATTCTGAGCAATGTTTGTTGGTACAATCTGTTTTTGTAGACCTAAAAGTAAGGTGGACAGAAGTGATATCCTCTACCAACACCAGTTTATTCGAACTGATAATGTAAAGAGACTTGCTAATTTTTACAACAGTCGTTAGTTGTCCAGCCTGCAAAGCAGGTTCCTCAACTTCTTTACACTCGTACATCTTACACGATCAGCTTAGTCTTTATTCAAACACTTCCTGCTGTGTGCATGCAAGGCACATACTTATTTCACATATACTTGCACTGCATGGATAGGTCTTGTAGACGATAGTAGTTACTATCTTCATAACGTTTAGCGGTGGGGCCACTATCTTGGTTCCACTCACTTCCTGATGGTCAATTGTCTATTCACTGCAGGCGAACATACAATGACTACTTAAATGGTGACATGCAGTACCACCAATTTTTTTTATCTGCAAAATGAATGGATTCTCTACGGGAATTGAACCTGCAATATATTATTTTTAAGGATTATGCACTGTCTTCACTACCGTCGGGGTACATGTATTAGTTCCTATAACGTTTCAATAGCATATGTAACAAGTACTGTCTGTCTCATATAAGATGGCAAGATTTTGACAGTTCAACGAATGTTTACTTTTAGTTTATGTATCCTTTCACCATCAGCTGGTGTGCCAGTTGGAAGCTACACGAAAACAAGGAAATGGGTTTCCGGAAAAAACATGGCGTGTTTTGGACATAGACGGATAATTACTGGCCCAATAGAAATTGCTAGTAATCAGAATCACTGTACACAATATATATGTTACTTTAAAAACCACGCAAAGCTCACAGAAAAATAAAATTATTTGTATCTGTTCGTAAATTTGTTATTTTACATACAAAAAATTTCATTTCAACTTTATAGCTGGTTAGATTGAGAAAGAAACCAAACATGGCGTGCACGACATGGTAAGCATGTTAGCCATGTGCGGTACCAACAGATAGCAGAAGGTTCGCCACCTCTAGATCCTGCTTTTTAAACCTTGGCCTTTTCTTTTATTACTCTCTTGAAAGGACACAAATTTTAAATATATTTTGTCAAATTATTTGAAAAAATAATTCAATATTATGATGCAATATTTCTGTAGGCTTGTGGAATTAATATCGAGCATATATGGAAAGCATGGATGGACAGTTTGGAATATGACATGAAAAGATCTCAATTTTGAAGTCGCGTTTCATTTGGCTATGAATTGTCTTATTGTGTTTTATTTTGAACACCTATGCATTACTACTTTAGCACGAAGATTAGTTTGTAACACCTACAACCGCTGTTTTGTGACCACCCAAAATAAAATATATTAATTAATCTAGGAACTCTTTGTTATCACGTATTTTGTACTTGTCTGATGTGCATCGGCAACACACTCAGAATAGCCAACTTAATATGAACTTTTGTTTGTTCATGCATCAGCTGATACACAATTTTGTAAACAGCACTTTGTGTTGTATACGTCAAGTTGCCACTCACTGACTGTCAAAATCTTGCCATCTTATATGAGATAGGCAGTAAGTACGTTTCGTCAAGGGCATGGTGATGTACTTGTGGGTGTCGAGTTGCTTTCTTGGTTGGTAATGTATACGATAAACGGAAAGGCTTCCAGTGAGTTCACACTGACGATATGTGAACAGGACCTACAGGTCTTCACTGCTACACCAGTTAAGGTAAACCTCTACTCTTTATGTTTTGCATCTTCTAAAACAGAGTACATACATAGATGTCATGTGTGTGTGTGCTACGATACCTCCTTACTCGTTATTAGCAATTCATGGGTAGTTAGTTTCATAGCTTACGGTTCTAGCATTATAACTGGTACGTACTCAAAATAAGTACATGTACTATTTGCTTTTTCTAATTATTTTTTGCCCAGCATGTAGCAGTGTCATCTCTCTTGCATGAATAATGATTTAAATGTATGTTGTTATTTCATATGTGTATACGGTTCTGGCACTAAGTGCTGTGTGACTGAATTCTTCCCCTAAAGGGACATGTAATTGAATGGTCTGCCACCTTGACGTCTCTCTAGCCCAGTGTTATGTTCCATCTCATCTACTACTCGTTACCTGCACGACGCTTGTGCCGTCTGTCGACCGCTTGGGTTAGCCTTACATATTCTCAGGTTGTTCGTTGCTTGTGTGGTTGGTCAGATGTGTTCTGCTGCTGCTAGTTTTGGCGGGTTTAGTTTCACTCGATTGGTATGGAAGTTGTTCTTTCCAGGTCAGTCTGGTCTTGCCGAACATCATCTAAAGCAGTATACAGCACCTTTCACATGTGATTGCAACGGCTGGTACATGCTTTATAACTATTATTTTAATATTAGTTTGCAATGTTGTGTAGCAGTGTTGACTTTATCGTTCCCGCACTTCCCAAACAAACTCTTTTGTCGCTTAACATGACATACCATATTTACTCGTGTATGGTGTGTCCTTTTTTCCCCAAAATAAAGGGAAAAATTTCTGGGGTGCATGCTATACACTGGAAAAAAAAAAAAAAGGAAGGGGGAGTGGTAGCCATAAATTGTCCGGGAACGTTGAGAGAAGCGGCGGAACTGTCTGTTGTCTCATCTCTTGCTCTTACGTCACTCCTCTCCCTTCTCTCTCTTCCTCTCTCAGCGACCCTTCAGTTATGTGTAGGTCACAACCCTGTTCTGCGCGTCCCTCCTAATGGCATCCTGTCACCCGCAAACCAGAGCTGCCTAGTGTTTACGACCCCCGTCCCCCCTCTACACCCGTCAAATAACATCCAGATGCATAGAAAGGACAAGGCAAGAAAAAAGGACGAGGCAAGGGGAAGGGACAAGGCAACACATTTTTATTTTTATTTTAGAGAAGGGTAGTGTGACATTCTAGTACGGCAAAAAAAAAAAAGAGAGTTTGTCATTGATAAAAGGAGAAAGGGGAAGAAAGAAAAATGATGCCGGAAGTTTTGAGTAGTAGGAGAATTAATTTTTTTTTGTATTTTGGCTTTTTGCACCCAAGTTATTTAATTAAAGTATTTTCCAAATATATGACAATCACCACACGTTAATGTAAAATAGAATCATTTGTTCCATACTAACCAACAAGGCACCACAAATTTTTGGTGCAATTTTATTTTTAAAAAATTTTTCCGTGGGACTTGTTGCAAAAGTTTTAGTGTACGCTATACACGAGTGTGCACTATACATGAGTAAGTATGGTAAATCGCACGATGCTCACCCCAGTGTTGTTAAATGCTTATAACTGATAGTTTAATATGTTGTTTCGAATGTGCTTATACGTCTAGGACTATAATTGCTATGTATTTACAATGAAATAAATTGTTCGCTTGTACTGTGTAATTGAATTCCTCTTATAATGGAACAGTGCATATGTGTGTGACTCGGCTGGTCTACCACCCTGGGGCCTGATGCGTGCTCTCTCTCTCTCTTTCTCCCTCCCTCTCCCTCCCCCCTCTCTCTGGCAGTTGCGGAATTACTGCCAACTATGCTTTTATGGCATACTTGGCCATACAACACTTCTCGTCACCTGGGACAATGTCTGTGTTTTGAATTTGCTATATGTGTGTGTGTGTGTCTGTCTGTCTGTCTGTCTGTCTGTCTGTCTGTCTGTCTGTCTGTCTGTCTGTCTGTCTGTCTGTCTCTGTCTGTCTCTGTCTGTCTCTCTCTCTCTGTCTCTCTCTATAGTGACCTCGTGACCCTTCTTGTCATCTGGAATGATGGCTATGTTGCAAATTTGACAACTATATCTTCACTGGTTTGGAAATTACTATTGACTATGCTTATAAGTAGACATAGGGCATACTTGACCCATGACACTTCTCGTTGTCTGCAGTGATGCCTACGATATGAATTTAACAAATATATCTTGAACGGTTAAAAAATTACAGCTAACTATGCTTATAAGTAGACATTGGGCATACTTGACCCCTCGTATCTTCTCACAGTTGGGGGTGATGCCGATTGTATGAATTGCATAGATGTATCTCAAACAGTTTGTAAATTACAGCCAACTTTAGTGTGCTTAGGACATACTTGACCCCTCAATCCTTTTCGATGTCTAGGGTGATGTCTATGTTACGAGTTTGGTAACTATATCTCAACCGGTTCGGAAATTACAGCTGACTGCTTACAAGGAGACATAAGGTATACTTGACCTCGCAAACTTTTTTGTTGTCTGGGGTGATGCCTATGTTATGAATTTGATAGTTATATCTTGAATGGCTTAGAAATTTTAGCCAACAATGCTTATAAGTAGACATAGGACATACTTGGTCTTGCTAGCCTTCTCATCGTTTGGGATGATGTCTATGTTATGAATTTGGTAACTATATCTCAACCAGTTTGGGAAATACAGCTGACTATGCTTGTAAGTAGACATAGTTTAAACTTGACCCCTTGGTCTTTTTCGTTGTCTGGGGTGATGATTATGTTCTGATTTTGGTAGTTGTATCTCACACAGTTTGGAAATTACAGCCAACTATGCCTATAAGTAGACACAGGTAAAACTTGACCCCACGGTCCTTTTCATTGTCTTGGGTGATGCTTACCTTCTGATTTTGGTAGTTCTGTCTGAAACGGTTAGGAAATCATAGCTAACTATGCTCATAAGTACACATATGTCATACTTGATCTCTCAAACCTTTTCATTGTCTGGGGTGATACCTATGTTCTAATTTTGGTATTTGTATCTTGTACGGTTCGGAAATTACATCCAACTATGCTTATATGGAAGCATATGTTATGCTTGACATGAGGCTAGCAAGGTGCCTGGAATAGTGTTCCCCCTCCACACAGAATGCATGAGCGGGGTGTGTACACTTTAGGTACAAGAGAAATACTTGGTTGGGAGCATCCAGAGAAAACTGACTGGAATATGAGAGTGGGAAGTGCTGTGGTGAAATCCCACTTGAGTCCAACGCCACAATGTAGAGTCATTCCCACCGAATTGTGAAAGGACACTTTTTTGGGATTGCGAAAGTCATCTTCATTGTGCAAATTTGTGTGAAAAATATATTTCTTGTGTGAAATTACTGGGGTTTTGCAGTCATTTGCAGTGATTTTGGATGATTTCTGTGCAAAAAACAAGGTTTTCTGTGCGAAACGGCCCCTTGTGTCATCATCCAAAATGGTGGCCAAGCGTGGCTCCACAGCCAGAAGTCACTTGTCCGAGAAGAAACTTTTATATACTACTAGCCCATTTGCCTTGATGTTTAAATCACTTTTTTTTGTCATTTCCTGAGTTTCATTCAATTTCATTGTCTCGTGACTGTGGTAATTTTTGTAGTAATGATTATGTGTTAAAATTCAGAATTGTGTACACTGCTGAGTTTAAAAAAAAATTATTTTGAATATAGGCCTAAGTCATAGTAAATTAAGTGGTTCAAAGTCACTGTCAATATATACAGGTGTTAATTCAAAAACATGAAAATAAATAAATAATATACTATTTACCTATCTTGATGATAAAAAGGCCTATATTTATCTTTAAATGCGTCTTTTTATGTACAATTCTTCCCATTATTATTGCTGTGTTTCACAGTGAACATTTCACTTAACACAGATATGGCTAAATGACCACATACATTTTACATTCACATTTTACTGTTGTGGCTCTGTTTGTTTTATTTCTGGGGACAATTTTACCATTTCCACACCATAGGCCTTGTGTACCATTATTATTTTATACTCTGAGAAATTCATCAAAAATCTGGAACAATTTTAATTGTGTAGTAAAATTTTCAATATCTCAAGAAAACCTTAAAAATATGTGTGCACAGGTAAATGAGAGGATACGGTTAATGTAAATATCTTCATACATAGTATGACTTAATTTTTGTGTGTATTTTCATTTGGTTACAGTTTGTTCAATTGAAAATTATATTCAGGTATCCATAAGTAACTATAAATAATAGTTGAAATTAAATAGTTTTAAAATTTGTTGTGTTTTAGGAACGAGCTCGAATACCTGCAAAAAGACGTCCTCAGAGTCGCAAGGCTAGAAAAGAAGCTCTGAAGGCATCATCTCTTGACTGTGATGAAGATGGTGCAATAGATACAGCCAGTATACATGATGAAACTTTTTTAAAGGATGCAGAAAACAAACTTTTTTCTGGAAAAATATTGTTAGGAGTAGTTCAAGAAAAATATATGAATTCATTTCCAGCACTTAATTTGAATAACAGTTTCCCTGAATCTGAAATAAAAATTACTGGGGAAAATAATGCTGTTAATCATAATATTGTTTCTGTTTGCTGCAATGATACAAAGCCTTTTTCTCCTTCTACAGATGAAGAAGATTTCTTTGGAGTACCTAGTGATTTACCTTTTGAATTTAACAACAGTAGGGATACCAGTAATAATAATGAAGTTCTTTTTGCTGATGCACCAATTTTGTCACCAGTTGTAAGCAGTCATGAAGAGATAAACAAAAAAGTTCTATATAATGACTTGCCACCTGTTATAATGCCATCTTCATCAGTTCATAATCATTTGATGGGTGCAGCAAGTACTATTTTGAGTAATATTGAAGTAAATGCTGGGATGACACAAGATTTAAATAATAGTGGATCTTGTCAGTTGCCAAAAGATGTTGCAAGCAATGACACCAACTCAGAAACTTGCCATTCTGCTGCAAAGTTGTCCCATAAAAATAGGGAATCAGATAAAATAAGTGATAAAAATGTTCCTTCTTGTGATCATCACTCAAGTAAATATGATTTATTTGTGGCTGTGGATAATATATTTTTGCCTGAGGATGAATATGACATCTTTCAAACAGTGCCTAAATATAAAGAGAATGGAAAAACTAATTCATCAGATGTATCCAAAAATGAACATATTAACTTTTCCTCTGATGATAATTGTGTTACTTCAATTAATGAAAAAAACAAAATACATTCTATAGAGAATTGCAGCCAGGATACGATATACAACAAACAACAGTGGTTTGCAACTGATACTAACCCAAATTTAAACACATTTAGAAATGATAAAACTTTGTTTAAAGGTGAATTGTTTCAGAATAGTGAGAGGGACATAAATGATTTGTTTTCATCAGATGTAAAAATTGATGAAACTAAACATAAAGACAGCATCTATGCTGTAGCTGAAAACAGTTCTGTTTTACCAAGTAAACTGAAAGAAAAACATGATTCATCAGGTTTAGATTGTGTTGGTAGTTCCACTCAGACTTCAAAATCTTCTAGCAGTTCAGAGGATGAGATACATAGTTCATCGCTAAAAAAATCTGATTCATTAACAGTTCATACCACAAAAAGCAAGAAAAAAGATACAATTTTCTTTGACCATGATGATGATGACGATATTTCAATTTTCTCTTCATCTTTTCCTGTAGCAGCTGAAACAACACGAGCATCAGCATCATCATCAAGGAAAACAGGTACTAAAATCAGTTACATTATAAATTATTTTGTTAAACCCGTTTGTGTTGCTAATATAATAAGTTTGTTCACATGAGAATGGATTTCATGCCCAGCTGGCATGGAAGGTGAGTAGCAACAGTAAAGGTCACAGAGAAGAGTGAGAGAGAAATTTAATTTTAAAAGTTAAAGGGAAGAGTTGACTTTGCAAACAGAAAAACCATGTAATACACCTTTACCTAAAATTTCTAAGTAGTGAAATGTCATTTTGTAATGATAATTAACATTATGTGTCTATAACAAAAATCTGATAATATACATGAACAGACATATCTCACATGAGCTTCAATAAACAATTTCCATGTAGGCCTACTTAAATACAAAGTTCTGTATGTTTTTAATGACATTAGTTTTAGTTGCATTTAGGTCACTTTTAAAACAGTATTATATAAATAATAATTGTAAAATTATACAAATAGTTAGTATGACTTAATTATTAGATGTAAATTATCTGTTACATGAGCCAAAGTATTTATAAAAGTAACAGTATGATAAGTCTTCAATTTCACACAATTTTGAAATACTGTTCTTTAAATAAGTAATTGAATAAAACAGACTCTGCAAAAAACTTTCATGTCTCATAAAAATAATAATATATTTATTGATTAAATATTTTTATTACTTCCTTATTAGCACCTAATTAATTATGTAGATGTCTTATTTATATTTACATATAAATAAAACTGATAGCATCACAGCATAGTCTGTGTTTGATGGCACAGACTGAAATTAGTCATGCAAGTCGTCATTGTCATTTAAGATGCTTGATTATATCTTCTGTAGCTGCATCAGTTAGATGTTGTGGCAATACATATTTTTGCTCAGCTTGTACATTTTTTGCAAATATAAGTCCATTCTTGCCACATCCCTGCTTGAAATTTCTCCTCTAGCAGACATTGTTTATCAGTACTTTTAAATGTTAATTTATTATTCATAAACCAGTTAACAACAGAACACTGAATGATTATATTTTAAATTGCATGCAACTCTGGTTGAGCCAAAGTTGAGTTGGAGATGGCTGGAAATTGACACTGTGTTTTAGCAGCCATTTAATGTCACTTTAAGAATAGTGTGAGGTTGAGTGCCATACAGATAATATATTATAATATGACACATTATCAACAACTATGGCATTGAGTTTCAGATTTAGCAGTCTTTTTTCTTATAACCACTTCGAGTGAAGAGATTTGGGTTGCTCTTAGCAGCAAAGTCTTGAGAGGCAATGAGAGTGAAGCGAGGTGAATTGAGCAGTGCCGGAATAAAGGGGCAGGGGAAACAAGAGATCCTCGAGAAATCCCGCCAACCAGCAGCATCGTCTGGCACAATTCTCACTTGCAAAAATCCGGAGTGACCCGGTCTGGAATTTAACCCGGTTCACCTTGGTGGGAGGCGAGCAGTCTAGCCGCTCATCTACCATGGCTCCTTTAACCACATTGAGAATTTTCTTATAATTTATATTGTCATGATGGTTACCTTTTTAATTCATGACTTAAAAATTAATAATGAATGTAGAACAAACTCATCTCACTGCCAGCGTGCACAGTTATTTATTGTTGCATCTTTTATAGATATGTTCAATAAGGTTGCCACTAGAGTCATCTGTCCATTATTTCGTTACCATGTGTGACCTTTTGACATATACCTATTGTCACTTATTTCTTTCAGCATTAGTAAAGTTTCAGCATAAGACTTAGTGATAATGTCCAAACTTTTTATTTATTGATTAAACTAATTTTGAATGCACCGTTTATATTGTAGGTTACTGCTTTTCAGTTACATTTAATTTTCTGCATAAGCTGGATGTTAAAATCAGGTAAATTCATATTAGTTTCCCTATTAGTTTTTCCTTTTTCCCATCATTTTTATGAGGAGTCGTGATATGCCATAGTGTATCTTCCTTGACACAAAGACGTAGAAAGCCTATTTTGCTAGTGGGGGTACATCTTAAAAATAGGCTTTATCAATCTTAAAACCACTACTTATATGCCCATGCCCATTAAAATGTCAAGGAGCTTTCATTTCAGATTTTTTCTTAGGAGGCACAAAACAATTTTATTGAATCCCAAAGATAATTGATTTTAGAGCAGTTATTACACCTACAGTCAGCCTTAGAAGTACATAATTAATAAAAATTTTCCCCCACTTCTACATCATAAACTCTTAAAAGCACTCACTTGTGATTGAGTTACATTTATAAATTTGTTTGCAGAATGTTGTAGTCAAAATGAAAATAAATAGTTATAGTTAATTAACCACTTTAAATACCCACCGAGGCGAACCGGGTTCAAACCCCGGCTGGGTCATTCTGATTTTTGGAAGTGGTAATCATCGTACCAGACAGTGCCACTGGCTGGCAAGTTTTCTCGAGGATATCCCATTCCCTTGTCCCACCCCACCCCTCCTTGTATTCCGGCCCTGCTTCATTCTCACCTCATTTCACCCTTATCAGTTCTCAAGACCTCATTAAGAACCGCCAAAATCTTTCAACTCAACTCAACATTTCAAATATTTTTTTTTTACTGAACCTAGAAATGTTTGCAAATATTACATCATTATTGCATAATCGAATTAAAGGTACATAAGTGATAACTAAAACCAAACCAAATAATATTCCATATATTGTATGGCTACTAATTTTTCTTGTGATATTGTTGACAGGAGGGAAAGGGTTTTAGCTTTACATAGTAGTATAATCCACAGTGTGTAGTGATTCTGGCCTACCCAGATTGCATATCTTAAACTATGTTCAATATCAAGGTAGAAGTAGAAATTAATTTAACTCAACTGCTATTTTTTAGAAATTATGTAAAAGTCACAATCAAGAAGTTTCATTAGGAGTATAATTCGGGGGTTAGTGTGAGTCATCTTAATTCCACTGGGTCCTTATAACTCCTGTAGGAGATGCAACCCATATGGCTTCTAAACCCATGATTACCTTCATTCTTTTTCTTGTATATGGTTCCACCAATAACACCTGTTGTAACAGCTGCATGTCTAATATCATTGTCAAGCATTACTTGTGTGCTACTCTTAGCTTGTTCTTGCATTGCATTTAATTAATTTGAAATAGGTTCTCTGCTTTTACTGTAAAGCATCTGTCCCTTTTTAACTGCACTTTCAAAGAATTTGCCATGTTAAATTTTACTGTATAAGAAATTTAAACTATAGTCTATTCACTGTATCTTCACACCTTTTGAAACAAACTTTATAAAAATCACCCATGTTTGCATTTTCTTAAAAATAAATTATATACCTCAAACATTTAATAATGTCATTAATATTAGAATATTATATTTTTGATAAAATTATACATTCTCTTTTTTCTATAAATTGTAATATTTATTTCATAACCAGTATGATATTGAAATATTTATATTTTTGGGTAACATTGGTGAAAGCATGTTTCATTGTTACTTACTAAAAAATATTAATTATTTTTATAAACTGATCAGTGCAAAATATGGTTCTAAGGCCTTTGTCCCCATAGTTTTTTTTTTTTTTCAGGAAGGAAATATCGGAGTTTTTATTTTACTTAAAGTAAATTTTAGAAGAATACCACAAACATTTTAAGAATTTTAATTGTTCCAAGATGGAACACACAAAATAACTCAGCATATCGCTGTATTAGATTCTTTTTTACTACCCAATGCTGCCAACAGTACGTACTGAAATCATTTTTTTTTTTTAATTCACTAAGGGTTATTTTACATTTATTACCTCAACACACTCCCCATAAATTTAAAATATAAGATTTTCATGCAACATCATTCAATCCTAACCATTAATTTCTGTACTAGTTTACAAGGAAAACTGCATTGGTATACAGTGTAAATACATTAGCAGAAAACAATCTTATTACTAATGTACAGAAAACACTGGGACTCACAGCTTTGGTGAATACATCAGCCAAACTGGCTGTAGTAACTGTTAATATGTAATAGTTGGCTGAGAGGCAGCAGCAGTGTTGAAAGATGGCGATTAAAAAGCTGAATTGAAACTGTTGTTGTGTGTTTGAAATCATGAACCATCCTGCATCTAGTTACATATTCTATAGTAGATATATGTTATTAAGTATCTAAAATCACTAGTCACATAAAGAGATATAACACTGGCAATCAGTAGGATGTTATTTCAGATTGAAGTTTTCCTCGTCATTTTTTTTCACACAAGAACTTGAATTTATTGTCTATATGCTTGGACCTTTTAGATACATTGTCATTTTTGTATCATTTTGATTGCACTTTGATTGTCTATGTTGAGGTTCACTGAAATTATTTCACCTGCTAATTCCTAGTATAGTGATTTAAAAACAGTACTTCTTTTACACACTCACTAGTGGCAATGAATTCGCTTTCTGCCATGCTTACTGACACAATAGGTTGACATTTCATACAACAGGCAATTGGGCTTCCCATGCACATAAGTATTTCTTTGCAATGTCTCATCACCAGAATAATCTGCATCACTGCATGCATCAATCACTGAGGTGTTAAAATCTGTCTAGTATCTGAGTCCTAGGTTTATCGTTCCTTGGAGATGCCTGAATATTTGTTTTACCTTATACACATCATGAAGAGTAGGATTATCTTCCTCAATTGCTCTTTACCATTTATCGTTATCTTCACCAGCAGTAGCTTCTTTTTAAGACAGCATTATCTATTCTTGCAGATATTGAGGTTTTTTTTCTTGTTTGTCCCTTTTCTTTGTAATTTTTCTGTACAGTCTTTGGTTAGCGATTTTGGATGCTTCTCCTGTTTGTTGGTCTGAGGAAAACTATGGAAGAGTTCATCGCCTTCTTTATCTTGAGGTTTGTTTCAATCCCTCTTCGCCACCTTGTGCCAGTTTTTGTGGGTTATCATCAATGTTCTCAAAGTGAAGAGATTTGGGAAGCTCTTAACATTGAGGTCTTGAGAGCCGACTCAACTGAAGTTATGTCTAGTTTTATCATTATTTCATTAGGCAAATTTGTCAACACACAAACCTTGGTAGATTCAACAAATGTTACTTCCCCCGAATGCGTGATTTTGCTATTTTCTTTGTCCCACAGTCTGTATTCATTTGTAGAGTATCCACCCACATCAAATTTTTTTTACATCTTATGTCTAGTTTTTCAAGCCGCCTCAAATTTTTTGCATTAGCTAAGGACCCAAATAATTTTAGTTTAGACAGATCTGGCCTTTTTTTCTACCATACTTCTGCAGGAGTTGAGTCAACTGCAACAGATGGGCTTCTGTTCTGTAAATAAGTTGCAATGCGCAAAGCCTCTCCCCACAATTCCTTTTCTAGTCCTGAATTGAAGAGGAGTGATATAATTTTTTCCATTGAAATCCTGTTAAGTCTCTCTGATCACCCATTTAGCTGTGGAATTGCTGCAGGTTCATAGTCCATCTTTATACCCTTTTCTTGGCACCAGTCAATGAGCTCATTGACAACATATTCACCTCCCATGTCTCAGTGAATTTTTTTAACACACAAATTCCAATTTGACTCAACCTCGAATGACATAACAGACATCTGATTTATTTCTGATCAGAAATACCATTGAAAAATATATGTAGTCATCCAAGAAAGTCATAAAATATTTTATTTAAACCATCCCTTGTGTCAAGTAGCCCACATACATCAGTATGTATTATTTATAGCGGTCTTGTGGCTTTCTCTCTTGCTTTCCCAAATGGTTTTCTGGTTTGCATTGATATTAGGCAGGTTTCACACTGGACCTCTCTCTTACTAGTACTGAACTGAAGTTTTTCTAGTTCAAATAAACAGCTACCTAGTTTCTTTATGCTTTCAAAATTTAAATGCCCCAACTTTTTATGCTATAGTTACAAGTCATTTGTTTGTTTGCTTTACGACAAAAGTGTTGTTTCACTAATGTTTAATTTTACATTATAATGTCCAGTACTGTCCTTATCACCTACTAGTTTATTCCCACCTTTCAAGATTTCAACTCCGTTCTCGGTAAACCTGACAGCACATCTTTCAATACACATTTTTGGTGCTCGATATCACCCTTAAGTTCAGCACATATATTCTCATTTTTCTTAGAAGTCATGAGTTCAAATTCAATCTTACAAGTGTTAAACAATGGATCACTGCAGTTAACCATGAAGAAAGTGCACTCTGAATCTAATACCCTTTTTCCTCGGGGGTTTTCGCATTTTGTTTGTCAGAAATGCAA
Organism: Dryococelus australis; assembly: GCA_029891345.1. NCBI lineage: Eukaryota > Metazoa > Arthropoda > Insecta > Phasmatodea > Phasmatidae > Dryococelus > Dryococelus australis. Next base: position 245,702,658 of record CM057009.1, read on the forward strand.
CCTTATCCCTATTATTTGTAGTAGGTTTATTTGTGTTCGTGAAGTAGCAATCTCTTCAATGTGATTGTCCTTTTTTTCTACAAATTTTAAACAGTGACTGTGTACAGTTCCTAACAGTGTGACATTTTTTGTTGCATTTAAAACAAACAATGTTTTTGTTTAAAGTTTTGAATGCAACATTGTCATATTCTTTACTTGAATGACATCTTGCTTCTTCTGCTAATAACCTGGCCGTTAGATTTGTTCACGTACTGTCACACTTAGGAGTTGATTCCCAGGCAGTCAAAAAATACTTAAATATGTCTGGTAATGACGACAACATTTTTACAATCGTTTTCTTGTCAACATTTTTTAGTTTAACAGAAAGGTTTTGAAAGACCAGCTATGACTTTGTAAATTTTGTAGTTAAAAAAAGGTTGTAGCAATGAGTTTTTATTGTAACTGCTATCTCTCTCATAAATTGTACACGGCTTGTCAAACATTTCCTTTGCAGAGTTGCAAGACATAATAAATTGGATATTACCTCTGTCATCGTTGTTATGATTTACCTCAGAACCTTGGCATCCTTCTCCCATTCTTGATCACGATTTGCACCATCATTGCCCTCACTGTTTACTACATCATACACATATGCCGCTTTCAGTAGCATAACTATTTGGAACTTCCAAATACTGAAGTTTGAATGACACCTAAGTTTTTCCACGTGCAAAGTCTTCCGATGCCATAGCCATTTTTGTTGCTTCAGTTTCACACTCACGATACACTAGTCAGTTTGTTTCTTTCTTGCTGTAATTGTTTTTGGAGTCACTGGGCCCATAACCTGTTGAAGTTTTTATTTTACTTAAAATAAATTTTTGAAGAATACCAAAAACATTTTAAGGATTTTAATCATTTCAAAGCAAGGCACACAAAACACTTAACACATCACAATATTAAATTCTTTTTTTTACTACTAAATGCTGTCAACAGTACTTACTGAAATCATTCTGTCTTCAAAAATAAATTTTCATTTATCCACTCAACAAAAAGAACTTTATGAAGGTTTATTTTGGTTTTTCTTCATTGTGCTTCACATTTATCAGGTTTTTTAGTTCTTGTAGCAGGCAAATGATAGTGACATATTTTTATATTATATCAGATTTTACACTTACAATAATAATGGTTTTTGAATTCATGACATATAATTATAACATAATTGTAATGTTCAAAGACTTGTTAAAATAATTTTTCAGATATGACAGTTATGACTTGGAAGTTGACAAAATTTGTGACATGGCATGTTGCTGGACTATTTATTTTTCTTTACATTGAGAATACTTGAAAATTATGTAAATGTAAAATAATTGTACGTAAATGTTATATTTCTAACCTACCTAATTGTAACTTCCCCCAAGTTGTTTGAAACACAACATGTAACATGCTTAGACAGTTTTCTGAATTGATTATTTGCCACAGCCCCAACAGATTGCTAGAAATGCTAAAGAACTGCTCAAAAAAGTTTTGTATCAAAAAAGTCATGAATGTTCCAATGATATTACTTGGAGTGCATTTCTAGAATAATATTTATGCAATTTTGTCAGAATGTATGTGTCCCACTTGACTGTTGTTCACTTTTGGTGCGCTGTCTCTGTGATAGACAAATGTCAGCTTGTTTTTATTCAGCGTTGTGGAGACTGGTAGTAAGAGCTTGACAGCAGAAATGTTCGGATCATGCCACGGCACACAATAACAAAGTTTCAACATGCTAGGATTGTTTCTTTCGTACAAAGTGGTGTTGTACAATGTACAATTTCTGTAACTCTGTATGTTTTACAAAGTGATGTGTGTAGGATTTGGAGGTGATACATAGAGACGTACTGTTAATGATCGACTACGATTTGGTCGCCCAAAGGTCATAACACCTGCTCAGGACTATTATGTGAGAATTATTGCATTCCGGAGCAATACCTCAACAGCAAGGGAGGTACAAGACCCTCTTCAAGCACCTTCGGGTAAACAACTCTCTGAACAGACTGTGCACGATAATATTCTAGAGTGAAGCCTACGTGTTATAGACCAATAATATGCCCTTATCACAACATACAACATTGGCAGAAATGCTTACAGTGGGCATGGGATCATCAAATTGGACAGATGAAGTGAGTGAGTGAAGAGATTTGGGGCGGCTCTTAATAGCAAGGTCTTGAGAGCAGATGAGGGTGATTGAAGTGAATATGGAGCTGCGCCGGAATGAAGGGGTAGGGGAAACGGGAGATCTCAAGAAAACCCGCAGACCAATAGCATCGTCCGGCAAGATTCCCACTTGCAAAAATCCGGTGACCCAGCCGGGTATTTTTACCCAGTTCACCTTGGTGAGAGGCGAGCGTGCTAATCACTCGGCAACCATGGCCCCCTGGACAGATGAAGATTGGTCCTATGATCTGTTCACTGATGAGACGAGGATTAGTTTTTAGGCCATATTCCAGAAGGCTGTGGGGTGGAGAAGACAAAGTGCACTGGCACAGCGTCGTGCTGTGCAAGAAGTTCATGCATACGAGGTGGAGGAATCCTGGTCTGGGCATGAATCGTGCTTGTCCATAGAATGCATTTAACTTGTATTGAGGGCACTATGACAGCTCAGCGGTATATCATAGATGCCCTTCAGACTGTTGTGCACCATTACTGAGGTGAAATGTTTCTGCTAGCGGTTGATAATATCCATGCACACAGTGCAAGAGTCATTGATCACTACTGTAGGCAAGGCGGTATTCAAAGACTGAATTGGCCAGCAGTAAGTCCAGACATTAATTGCATACAGCATGCTTGGGACCTTCTGAAAACTGCCATTCTAGCATGCCATCAACAACCCAACAATGTACAGGAGTTTATATTGGCCTTTGCAAACAGAATGGGACAACTTGCCATAAGAGCGACTTGATAACCTCATTCTCAGTATGTCTCAGCACGTCAGGGATCTTGTGAGTTGTCGGGGAGGTCACACACAGTATTGATTTATGTGGAGAGTTACAATAAAAGAAAAGAGAGCAATGGTGTTTCCCAAACAGACAGCTAGTGTATTTTGTTTATTGTTATGATACAAAATGAAACTTTTCGTAATGTTTGTGTTGTTTTGTAACACATGAATTTGCAACATGCTTGCATAATGGGGAAATGTTATGGTGTCAAATTTTTGATACAATAAATCTCTGATGCAAAACGTTTTTTGAGCAATTTATAAACAAATACATAAAAATTACCAAAACCATGTATGCAGAAGAAATATGAGCAGGATGATAATTACAATAAGCATATTAGTGTGCATGTTTACCACCATCTTTAATTTTGTTGCTGCTATTTTACACAAGTTGTGTATTCCTGTCCTCTTGTTGGGGTGGACACTCGTTCATTTTAATAGTTATTCCGATTGAGGTCATCCCTTTATTGAAATAACCTAATATACAATAATAACTAAAATTCAGATACTATATACACAGTTCTTCCCCACCCTCCCATAGATTTAACCAAGGGGTGGCCTTGTCTGTGGATACACATGATAAAATGATGTACCCTATCCGTCATGTTGTGACAACCGAAACGTTGGAAACCTAACCTGTCAAAATTAAAATGCAACTATTGTATCAAAAGCATATTGGTATTTAGCCTGAAAGTGTAGCTTCATTAGTTATTTGTTTAAAAACTTCCACATTTTACATTCATTAAATACCTAAAAACTGCCTCAACATTTGTAATGTTCTGGTTGTTACACTCTGGCAATTGATGAAATGCAGCTTCAATGATGTCATAGCATGTCATCTCCTATTATTCCTACCTCCATGGTTTTAACAGGATTAAACACAATTATGGCAAAATATTAACATGTAATATGTGTAATGTGCTATATTGTGAATAACGCAAACATTTTAATACTATGTAAAATAATCAGTATAAGAAACTTCAACAGCACATTGTTAAAAAATCATAAAGACAACCATAATATGGTCATAGGCCTGAATTGTTAGTATTTATGTGTTACATTTTTTTTATGTATACTAACATAACAGCTAATAAATGTAAACAAAGCATTTTACAGTTGAAATATAAAAGTCACATGGTATTGGTTTTGTTTATGTATATTGGAAGGATACATAGTTGGTACCCAGAAATGGACTTTAATAGGGCTTCAGAAAAATGTGAACTTGCTGTGAATGAACTATACAGAGTGTGTCTAAATTCCCATTACACACTGTAAGGGCTTGTAGTGGGGACCAAGATGGTTACGTTTTGCATAGGAACTTAGGTGCGGAAACATGCCATTTCCCCACGACAAACAACCACCATATCATATGTTGAGCTCTTCCACATCTGCAACATAGTATACATTGTTTTTCTTCCGGTTCCACTTACAAGAAGGGCTCGATGTGACAACCAGTGGCATCTACACAAACACGGTACCTACGTACCATGTACTGGTACACATGATCACCAATACCTGGAAGTCCAATGATCCGCCACTGCCGTAATCCGTGCCAGCAGGCCTTCCTCTGATTCCACAGGGGTCTCGTAAATCAAGCCCTTCATGTGACCCCATGGGTCATAGTCTAGCGGCGTCAAGTTGGATGAACGTGCAGGCCAAGCAACGGGGTGGATAGTTTGCTATGGCCCGGTTGCTTGGCCCGGCATGTTCACCTGACTTGATGCCACTAGACTACTTCCTGTGGGGCCACATGAAGAGCTTGATTTACGAGGACCCTGTGGAATCAGAGGAAGACCTGCTGGCACAGATTATAGCTGTTGTGGATCTTGGACTTCCAGGTATTGGTGATTGCATGTTCCAGAACATGGTACGTAGGTACCGTGTTTGTGTAGATCTCGCTGGTTGTCACATCGAGCCCTTCTTGTAAGTGGAACCGGAAGAAAAACAATGTACAGTATTGTTTATAAGGTGAAAAACAGGAAGGGAAAAAGGATAACTACAAAGGGGGGGGGGGGGGTTAAGAAATAAGAGAGAATGGAAAATGGGAAAAAGAAAAAATGGGATGAAGAGGAGTAGGGTAAATGGAGAGAAAAATGGGGAGAAAGGAAAGTTGGTGAGTGGGGGAATGAATCATTCATGACTTATTTAATCTTGTTAATCAAACAATTGATTTCAATCTTAATTTGGTATTGGTTTATTCTTTAACCACTCGTTTAAATAGTTCAACATGTTCAAAACAAAACTAAAATAACTGAAACAGCTTCAAAACTCGTAGACTCGTAGTGGAGGGAGATGTAGGGGAAACTCAAATAACTTACTTAAAACTACTAAACCTCTTAACTCTCTTTAAAGGGGTAAACATCTTAAGTTGAGGCACACACTCTCAACTTCACTATTACCTATACACCACAGCTCGTCTTCAGCTGCACCTTATCGTCTACTCAAACTGCATAAAATTAAAAACCATCCTACAACTCCTCCCTAACCATCTCTGAAAGACTTCTGCATTATCGTCTGTTTCAAATACTGATCTGTATCTAATTCTGCTGGGGACGTTCCACCACACAGCGCTTGTTCAACAGGGACGGCCTTGAAGCCCAAAACTTAATCATTTCATCAATTTTAGGTGCAGCTCAAACTCACTTTCACTGCATGCAAGAGATCATGCGCGATCTTAGACAGGTAATCACTGATGATGTAAAATTTAAAAAAATAAAAAGTTCATTAAATAAAATAATTAATAAAATTGATAGCTTTCTTAAAATTAACCAGATTCATAAAAAGGGAGGGTGAAATTAACTGTTTAGAAATAAAACATTATGTTTTTTTTTTAAAAAGACTTTACAATTTAATTTAAATAAACAAAAAAAAATAAAATTGATACAAAAATAAATTTTTACATAAGGCAAATAAACAAAAGTACTTTAAATAGTACACTTTGGTATGAACTGGAAGGAATTTAGATAAAAAGTAGTTCCTTTGACAATCAAGCTGTTAACATTCGCTAACATAAAAATTAAAATCACAAACATCATTTCATATTTATTCATGTTTGAAATTTCATTTAATAAGAAAACAAATGTGTTAATATAACTTCGACTTGAAATGTACTGCTCAAATAATTAAATAGGAATCTATTCCTCAACAACAACTAGAAAAATCCAGTAATAATTCATTATTTCTTTAGGCCAACTCAAAAATGAATTAAAATAACCAACATTAAAAACGTACAATAAAATCATTATTACTATAAATCATGGATAGCCTTCAACTCATTGTAATTCTGTACCATTTAACATTTGAAAACGTCTTAAATGTAACTGACTGGTCTTACTTTGTCATTTACATTTATCATACCGGGTCACAGATGTTTTTAATAACTTGTTTCATTTTCTACTGTCATAGTAAACAGCTATTTTTTAATCTGTTCTTACATTTTGCAGTCATAGGCTTTTCTTTATCATCAACGTTACGGCAACTGGACAAAAATTAATGACGGGAGGAAGACGTCTATTCACCCAAAAATAAATAAAAACCCTCGATACTGTTTTACTACGGTCTTAACTGATAACAAACTGCTGACCGACCGACCGACCGACCAAACTGGAACTCTCTCTCTCACACATCAGCATTGATCTCAAAAAAATAAATAGCTTATCGACAATAAAATTCATTAGGCCTCCTCACCGACTATTATTTCTTACCAATTAATCTTAGACTTAATAAGCTATAAGCTGTTAGCCCTTACTGTTCTTAAAACTAAAATTTTATACAGGACACCACCTAACTGGAGCCCCTACAAATCAAACTATGACTACATGTCCTGATTACTTATCTTTTATCATCTATATGATGTCGGTCCTTGAAGGCTCCTCCCACCTTTTCCGACGTCTCGACACCTCTCTACTTCCAACGGCCTCCTCACTGACCGACTGGCTGCCTGAGCCCATCACTCCCATGTGTCCCCGTGTCTTACTCCCCACTCTACTACATCTGTTTTAAAACCTGACCTCCTTCCACAGCTGGACTCCAACCACAAAACAACACAATTCGCGTCACCGCACACATCACTCTGTCTTCCAGCCAATCACAGCCCTTCTCAGACATGTGCGGCCATTCACAAAGCAAAAGCTCAGCACGAGGCCACTCCCTTGTCCCATGAGCTGTCCTGACTTTGTTCGTGGACCACAGCACTCTCCCCTTTTCCCTGCTAAAGCTCACAAGCACACAGCTGTGACTTCAAAATGTCAACATTGGCTAATCACTCCAGGAACTTTTTGACACATGTGTGGCTCGGAAAACAGTTCCGAACCACCGTGGTACGACACAAAACCATTCAGGATGATGATGACTGCCACTTTACCATCGCAGCAGCGAAGGCAAACACTTACAGCTGCGGCCGGTACCAAAAATGCTGAGGCTGACTTCAGCTCGATACTAACGACAAGTAACTCTTGTAGCAGCTCGGGAACTATCGACTGCAAGGCTAAGATTCCCGAGATGACAAAAGGAAATGACCTAACCATCTGAAATCCCAATCCTTTTCAAAATAATCTTATTCCATCCTAAACATGACCGAGTTACAAGTCCGAACTTTCCACAAGATTTAAAAGGCATTAAATGAATTATTTACTGCTTCCAATAAAAACCAATTAAGGACCCTGCCTAGAAAAATTAATAAAAAATAATTTATCAAAAAGGGTAGTACCAATTAAAGTTCAAACCAACCATGACTACTAAGTTAAGGGCAAAAATACTCAAGACCCTAACACCAAAACAGAAGTTATAACCAAAATCCAAATTAAAAATTAAAATTATTAAAATATTACCCAAAACTCCAAACAGAAAGGATTCGCATCTGGACAAACAAAAAGAAAGGCAAACCTAACCTCAAAATGATAACAACTGAACCATGCCTAGGATTGCTCTGAATAAAAAAATATGAATACTCCTAACCTGAACGCTATAATTAAAAATTCCCAAAATCCTATGAAGATTGCTCAAGTTACCTCATGGATGATAGCAAAAAATAGGTATCCGAACAAAAAACTAAAACTGCTCAAAAATCGCAAAAATGCCATCCTAACAGTATGTTGCAGACATGGGAGAGGTCAACATGTGATGTGGTGGTTTTTTGTTTGTCTCTGGGAAACTGTACGTTTCTGCACCTAAGTTCCTATGCAAAACTCAACCGTCTTGGTCCCCACTACAAGTCCTTACAGTGTGTAATGGAAATTTAGACATATCCTGTATGTGTAAAAGTGTTGCATAATATAACAGACACAACAGTATGTTTACATACACATGGGAAAAACTGTATTCTACTTTCATACATTATAGAAAATAATTCTTTCCTAGTAATACAAGTAAAATATTTTTGTGACCAACAGAACATTCAAATGACATAAGCTGTTTACCTTATCAGTGACTCACAATTAGCAAAACCTGATGATTACTAGTTACTTCCTGAAGAAGTAAGCTAGTCCATACGATTCAGCATTACTGTGAATTTCATTCTCATTTGTAAACTACTCTATTATGTATATCTTTGATGTTTTTGTGATTATTATTTAGGGTTTTATTTTGGTTGTGGTTAAATTTTCTTAATGTCATTACAGTATTTAGTTGGGTCTAATGCCCATTTCTGTGTATATCTCGCCCCCCCCTTTTGGTATTCACTGGAAAAAAGTTTAGGACCAACCTACTGGTAACAGCAATTTATTGCTCTGTTAAGTGTTTACACAGTGCTTTCTTTTCCCCTGCAGTGATGAGCACATGATCTGATAACAGAAAAAAAGAAAAGAACTGTTACAGGAGGTAAAGTGAAAGGGTGATTAAGGCCTTTACGCTAGCACATGGCGGCAGGTGAACAGTCCACATATTAAGTTTTTGATACAGCTGTTTATATTTTCATAGCCAAGTACAGCTTTTTAAACATTATTGTATATTTATGCTGAATATGTAGTGTGCCTTTAGGTAAGAAGCTCTCTCTAGTTGTTGGTTTTCATGTTGTACTCGGACTGTACCCAATGACTTTTAACAGCTTCCACTTGTGTTATTGATCTCCTGGCAAGCAGCAGTATGCTTCAGTGGGAGGTCAAACAGCCTAGGTTTAAAATATAATGTCCACCTTATTTCATAGGTACCAATTCTGTAAAAAAATATAAAGGCAGGGGAGGAGCCATTGTTTAAGTATATTCAGTATTGTCTTTTTTTTATGATAATTACTTAGTGTTATTTTTTCTTGGTTTTGATGATTCAGGCTGCTTGCATTTTATGTACAGTGATGTTAGAGTATATGACACAGTGCCCATTTAACTGGGAAATTCTTTTTTCTAAACTGCATCATACAAAATGTTGAGAACTTTCAAATTACTACAAACCACGCTTAAATCAAAAGCCAAAACATAATAGGTAATTCATGGCTAATTGAACACTTTTGAATCCACTTTCTACCTTGTTTTTGCCATATGTACAAATGTATAAAAAGCATTGCCATCGACATAATGACTACTGTACATGCTTTGACCAAATGATAACGTGAAGTTGTTAAAAACATGTATTTGTTGTATTAGTTTTTAGCCTACTTTCCATGTGTGTGTTTGTGTGTGTGAGAAAGAAAGTGAGTATGTACAAGTGTGAGAGAGAGTGAGTGCATGCATGTGCAAGAGAGAGTGAGTGCATGCATGCGCAAGAGAGAAAGTGCATGGAAGTGAGTGAGTGCATGTGCAAGTATGAGAGAGTGAGTGAGTGCGAGAGAGAGAGAGAGTGAGTGTGTGTGCGAGTGAGAGAGAGTGTGTGAGAGTATGTGTGTATGCAAGTTTCCCCACTTCCAATTATTGAATGCATTCACATGTGCCCAGTTAAACTGAATGGCACGTTGGTTGAGGATTTTGTCGCTAGACCAATAGCGGGGTTTTTAAGTTAGGCTCTACGGGTCTAGCAATGGGTGTTGGCTATTGACTTACACCGTCGTCCTGGTTGATGCTGGTGATGCTGTCCAGGTCTCGCTCAGTGGTGGCTGATTCGCCCCACTCTGAAGCTGTGATTCCCGGCGAATGACTCTCTGCTACAGAAGTGTGGATTAGACCATCCGTGCCTAACCTGGGTCTGATATACCAACCCTCTCGGCACCGGGTGGTGCTGCTGGCTGGTTCAGAAAGTCGGTGAAAAGTATACAATTATGACGGGAGCAGCCGTGACTGCTTGGCGTCTGAGTGTGGCGGTGCAGTCCCGTTCCACCTGCCTTTCCTGCGTAGGAGGTGGAAGTGCGGACTGCTGTCTGGCAGCAAGGAAAGCCTGGTATTATTCCCTACGCTTGAGGCCATGCCTCGCCTTGTAAGGCATAGAGTAATGTGGCTTAACAATTTACGTAGTGCACCTTGACAAGAACAGTACCTACAATGTTTAACCAATAGTTGCTTGTTGGCACGAGCTCGGTAATAGTCTCCACTGATCCCCCACGCTTTGCGGGTTGATCAGAGATGGAGAGCCGTGTGGACCACCAAGCCTCTATTCGTTGTGCGTTCAGGCAAGGTTGAGTGGAAAGTCTCATGCTACGGTCACTTCAGCGTTAATTTAGTGCTCAAAGCGAGGAAATAACCCAGGCTAGTAGCACCTCCTTGTATGAAGATGTTACTAGTGATAGGAGCTCCTTTGTTCCTCCCCTTCAGCACTGAACTAGTGCTCAGGTTGGTGGAAAGAAACAGGTGGCCATCTAATGTGTGTGTTGCAGACTAATTCGTTTAAGTAATAATCTCCTGGTTCCTGTCTGCAGTGCACGTCGTATCTTGTATCGAGCCGGTAAACAGAAACGTACTCTAAAGGAGAAATGATTAATGATAGAGAACAATAGATGTTTATTGAGACCACAATAAACACGTGACCCATGCTACCTCCTACTGAACAGTGGAGTGCTGAAGGTAACTGTGTTAATCAGGTGTAGGTGACCTGGTTCTGAGTTACAAGGAAATAGTTCTAGACAAATACAAAGTAAATTACTGTTAAACTGTACTAAGTAAACTGGTGTCTAGAAGAGACAAAGTGAATTTAATAAGTATGAGAACGTTCGCTGGATGACTGATCGTCTGTGATGGAAGTTGCCTCAGGAGGCATACATAAGACTTTGTAGATCTCCGAAAGTCCCAGCACTAGGTAGTGCTCAGTATCTCGCGAGAGAAGAAACAAGAATGACTGCTGGAGCCCCGCTGCGCACGGACTTATATAGTGCAAATATCTAGGTTGCCGCAGCGGGGTGCGGGGAAGGCATGTGACGTGCTTCTGCCGTGGTGTGGGAGTTGTAAATCTCTGGTCAACAGTAGTCAGCAATACTGCTTCATGCCTCTTCGGTGGCGCTCGGCCTTGCCCGAGGTCTGAGCAGCTTGTTTGGCTCTCAGCGCATGGAAAGGGGGGGGGGGGGTGATTCCCGGGTTGCGTAACCTTCAGGTGACTAGAATTAGCTTATAAGTTCCTGTTGCCTGGTAGAGTAGGCGACCAAGAATTCATCTGTAAAATTCTCTCTGTGTGTCTTTCACGTCTGTAGTAGTGGAAGTAGGAACACTTAGCGATGAGTTGTAATCGTAGTCGATTAGGTGTAGAAGCTGCATGCGTCAGCATTTACTAAATTTCACAGAACTAGGTACAAATATAGCACTTAGTAAGGACACTTGAATTTTATAGTTTTCGACCACTCCAGGCACTTTCCTTCAAAATGGCAGTCATTTGGATGTTTATGGTGATATGTTTTATCTTGTGAGTACCATTCAACCAGTTTAAACCAAATTTGGTATGTTGACACTACATGGTCTAAGCATTGAATTTAGATAGTAATATTGTTGTTGGTCAGCCATTTTGTAAGATAGCACCATATGAAGTAAAAAATATTTTACGTTATCTATCGAAAACTACTCAACCAATTCTCAAAAAATTTGGAATGTAAATAACACTATGGTAGGCAATTTAAATGTATGCAATTAAAATTGATGAACCACTTATTTTCGAAATGGTGGCCATTTTTTTTTGTTTATTTTGTGTAACAACCATATCGTTCAACCAATTCCAAACTGATTTTGTATTTTGCACAGTATTTATGACTAGCATCATATTGCTAAAAATAACCACTTTTGCGCACCATTCTGTAAAAAGATAGCACCACGTGTATTTATAAAGTTTTTATGTCATACCTTTGGAAATAATTGACTGATTCCTACCAAATATGGCAAACAAGTAGTACTGTGGAAGATGATCTAAACTAGTATATTTTAAGTAGGTCAGGCACATATTTTCAAAATGGTGGCAATGTAAATATTTATGTTAGTGAACTCTATCGTTCAAAACATTAGACTTCATAAATCTGAAGTTTATGCTCAGAATCTTATCCTATTGATGCAGTTGATTGCAATGTAGCTTATTTTTACAAATTTGAGTCCTGCATAAGTCATTTATGTATTTGCAATTGTCTTGGTACTGTTGCATATGTTTCAGATTTAATCTCTAATTATATTACTGTCAATGGTACATCAAGGCCTACCTTCTATCTAAGCTTTTAAAAACTTCATTAAGAAAATAATTGCACCCATGTAGAGGTAAGTAGGCTCATTAGTTACATCAGTAACTTATTGTTCTTGTTTGTGAGCAACACTGTGGTGATATCTAGTACTGTAATAACAATTTTCATGGCACTGGAAAATAAAATTTAAAAAGGCAAGCAAAATAATTAGCCTAATTTAGCATTAGAACAATACACAATAAATTACAGGAGGGATACAGCCATTGAAACAAAAGACACCACAAGCCAAGCTTTACTGCACATGCGGCTCAACTTCGACACATGGGCTTTCCAGTAGATTTTGCCAGTATCAGGATGTGATAAGAGAATAGTAATATCAGATATTAATCTGGAAATGACCTGTACCAACAAAAGCAGTTAAAAGCTAGTTGCTGAGCTGTTGAAGGCGGAAGGCAGCTGGAAATTTTTGCACCAAACTGAATCTCCTACCTTGTAGGGCAACTGCTTTCTATTCATGTCATAATGAGCGGTGACTTCATGCTTGGCTGGAACAAGGTGATTATATACGGATTGGTATAACTGCTCTGTCAACATCTGGCAATGCAGTGGAGGGGAAAGGAATACCCCAAATATTAGGGAGGAGATCGATGAGATTTCTATCCTTGAATACAAGGGAAGAAGTAAAGTGGGTGGAGCCATGAAACGTGGAATTGAACCCTACATCGATCAGCTCAATATTCTAATCCCACGCCTGTTGATTAAGGTTATAAAAAATTGTCCCACATTGCAGTTGAGTCTATCGACCTGGTTATCCTTATGAAAGTAAAGGACTGCTGGTGATATTCTTCATAGACCACTGAAAGCATATGGCCTTAAACCGAATGGGACTGCAAATAAGTAGAATTATCAGAAACAATGTTGACTGGCACCTCAAAAATTTGCCAAACTGTTTGTGTTAACATTCTAATGATGGTACCAGCTTTCATATTCCTTAAGGGGAACAGCATGGTCATGGTAATTATCTTTTGTTATAAGAGTATTCAAATGCTACAAATAGGGAAATATTTTATGGAATGTCAGAAGTTGACAAAAAAGTTGAATTTTTGACTGACAATATAAACAAGTCTATGAATAAGTTTATTTTATTTGTTACAAAAACCAAATCCAAACACACTGGTTTTCTAAAAACTCAATACATCTGATTAAGTGCAAAGTATAATAGAAATGATTATGAACAATTCTGAAATTTTTGACGCTTGGTTAAAATCACTATTAAGAAAGACAAAAATACTTGATTTAATAGATTAAATTATAATGTTAAATCAAATCCTAAAAAATTCTGGTATTATGTTTAAATAATGAAAAATGACATAGTGTATGTCTAAAAGTCCCACAGTATCATCAAATATTTCTCTTATTATTTATACCTACTAATAGATCTTTTGATTTAGTTAAATAATGTCTTGATAATGTAAATAAATGTTTAGTAAATATAAATCCTTTTAAAAACTTCTATCAAACAAATGTTACATCACATACCTATTAATTAATTTTAATTATTTATTTTATCTCTATTACATAATTATTATGTTATTTTAGTAAAATTTCAATTGGAGACAATATTCCACGTTGTGGAACACCAGAGTTAGCATTATATATTATATACTAGTGAGTTTGTGTTATTAATTCTTACAGAAAGATTTCTGTTACTGAGATAACTTCCTAACCAATTTATATAATTTACATTTAAACCTATTATTTCGAGCTCTGACAAAATCAGTGTGTGACTACAAGTGTCAAAGGTTTGGCGCAAATCAAAATTAATTGTATCTACTTGTTTACGTTAGATTATTTCATTATAAATAGAATTAACACATTGAAATAAATTTGTTGTAGTAGATTTATCTAGAATAAAACCGTGTTTTGAAGTATTAATACTAGCCTTAATATGAAAGGAAATGTGTTCATGTATAATTTTTTCAAAAATTAAAAAAAACTACATAGTAATGAAATATGCCTATATTTATAACATTATATTTTCTACCCATTTTGTGATTTGATACTAAAACTGCATATTCCCATTTATTTTTAAACTATAATTAAAAATATATACTAATATAGTGTCGCCGGCTAATGGTCAGCGGCGCTATAACCCATAATGGCGCTCGCCACGCATGTGTCACGTGTCCCGCACTTGTGCAAAGAGGCCAATAATTCTGAACTCTCACGTAAATATTATTTACCAGTGTAAAATGTGTTTTATATTTGTATTTGCAGGGTTTGATATGTCTTTAAATGTTTTAAAGTGTTTGTTGCTATTTTAAAATAGTTTGGTTATGAAATTCAAAGTGCCTGTGGCACCTAGATGAAGAACACTAATATCCCGGCATGAATGCCGTCATAAAGAGACACTGAAATTATGTGAAAATTCATAAGAAAATTATTAAAATGTAAAACAGTGTTTAATTTAATTTGTGCTTTTTATTTCTATAATAAAATATTTTACTCAGCGTGCCACTTCCGCTTATGAGAACCCCGTAGGCGGCCATGGTAGGTCCGTACAACGCTTGTCTCTGGGCAGTCTGTCGAAGAGAGCTGGCAAGTTAGACACTGTCACGTACGCACTATAACTTTTGTTCACTGGTGTAGGTTTCCATAGTCAATTTTGTTTACCGGTCAACCTTTGCTTGTGTACGTTTGCCAGACATTTCCCCAGCATTATGCTTCCACGTTACTAATTTATTTCGCCCTTGTGGCCTTTTTAACTTAATCAAGGAGAAGTAGTAGAAAGATGTCGGAGAGGTCACGCGACCCGCGCAAATTGTATCAGGCGCCTTACACCTATGTTTATGGTGTTTCATTGTAATTTCTGCATTATTGCTACATGCAATTTTAAGGGCTTTGTTTTTATGTATGTGTTTGAGGGTATTTTCCATGTTTGAATATTTTACGGCAACATCGTATATAACCACGTGGCTGACCAACGATGAGTATTTGTATACGCCATCATTGCGCTTTGAAAGTTTATTTACGTAACATCATATGTGCAATATTTTATTCAGGGTTCTATGTTAAATTTTGTCAGGGTTCCATATAATTTCACGTAAATTGATCCTTTTTTGTACTTGACCACACGGTCATGTTAGTGTTTGGTTATACCGCCATCGGGCATGTTACAAGCCTGTTATCACGTAAATCGTAAAGAGAATTATTTTCTCAACAAGAATAATATTTTGTCTGAATTTACTTTGCAGTTTCCACAAAGAAATATTGTGATTCCATCTGCACCATGTGGTCTGCTACAAACTTTATCCAGTGGCATCCACGCCATCTAAGCCTGTTTTCACATATGTGTGTGTTTATTGTGAATACTCATCTCGTGTCCCATCTTGTTTCATGTATCTTTGAGGGTTTATTTAATTTTGTAATTACTGTACGGTGCAATTATTCCTGTCCTAGCCAACTCTGTGTATAGGCCGTCACCATACTGCCCATGTGTTGGAGGGCAAGCCCCGACAAGTTTTCGTTAATGATGCTGAGTAACCACATGTATTAATGTATCATCAGGGTTTCATTTTGTAATTCGCAGTGTCCTATTGTCAGGGAAAAGTCATCAGTCCACCCTAATGGCTGTCGAATCTCGTCCCTTGTGAAGAAGGCTTGCACTAGATTAATTACGGGCGGGGGAGCACCCAAGCAGAGTTAGCTATACACAACCGAGTGTATCATTAATTTCATGGCACGTTGATTTGTACGCACAGTATCAATAAAAACAAGTCTCACAGTGAACTTACCTCTTTCATTCGTAGTGACAGTGTCGTAGCCATATGTGTTTTTTAAGTGATAAATATGTTTAGTAAAAGTTTAGTATTGCCTACGGGTTTGTAAGTACACACGGGTGAGACGGATGCACAGAACCCACAGCATCCCTGAGAAACCTGAGTCTCAATAGTGTGGTGATTGGGAAGCACTGCTGGCGCCCAAATTACCAGTAAGTATTTGTGACATTGTTCGTCTCGTGTCTCACCCGACGGCGTCGATAGGTGCTAAAATAAACATACAACATTTAATTGTAAAATTTGGAATGCCATCAAATCCTGTTGATTTAGATGCCTTTAGTGATTTTATAACCTATAATACAATAGCATTTGTAATTAAAGGTGGTACTATATTATTTTAGTGTATGGTTAGCTTGTTTGTAGGGTATGTCACCATTGTTATATACCTGAATGAAATTACTTGCAAAAGTATTTGATAATTTTTCATTATCATTAATAAGTATATAATGATCTATCATTTGTGGTACTTGCTGATAACCATTTTTCATTATTTTCACTTAATTCCAAAATTTCATGGGATTTAATTGAACTGTGTCATTTATTCTATTAAGCCAAATGTTTTTGCCTTTGTTAATTGTAAACTTAACCAAGTGTTGATAATTTGAAAATTGTTCATAATCATTTCTGTTGTTCCTTATATATATATATATATATATATATATATATATATATATATATATATATATATATATATATATATATATATATATATATATATATATATATATATATATATATATATATATATATATATATATATATATATATATATATATATATATATATATATATATATATATATATATATATATATATATTTTTTTTTTTCTTCTAAAAAATTTATCTTTGCATTTAATCAGAAGTATTACATTTTTGGAAAACCAGTATGGGTGTTTTGATTTGGTTTGTGTTAACATTGGAATAAATTTATGCATGGCCTCATTTATAGTGTCAGGTAAAAATTTAACTTTTTTTCCCACTTCTAACATTTCATAGAGTATTTTCCTATTTGTAGCATTTAAATACTGGTGAGAGATAATCAGCATGACTATAATCTCTACATTTGACAAAATCAATATTGTTTGATGTAATATGTGTAGTTTTAAATTCAATGGCTACAGCTGGATGTGCTGCATCAGGGTATCTGTCAACATTGATGCAGTTCATATTTGAAAAAACAAGATCTAATGAATTTTTACTTAAAGCAGTAGAATTTAATTGTAAGTAGTTAAAGAATTTGATACTTTGAGAAGGTACTGAACTTTGTTTTACTGTATTAATGAGCTGTATCTTGAGTATGTTTTAATTTCTAATCAATTCCTGGAACATTAAAATCACCTGTGAATATTTCCAGGTAAGAATAAGTTAATAATTTTGATTGTATAAATGAAAAATATGTTTTGAAATATTGAACACTAATATTGGGAGTAGTAAAGATATTTCCAGTAAGAAATCTATTGTGTATAATTTCACCTATTTCAACCCGTAATGCATCAACATTAGAAGCATCAAATTCATGTTTTTGAAGTTCATTAGGAAAACATAATTTGTTGATTGCTATTAATGCACCACCTCCTCTAGACATTGAGGTCTTTTTGAAATATATTATATTGGCCAGGAAAGTATTGTGAATTGACATAAAGATCATTTAACCAGGTTTCTGTTAAACAAATTATTTAGATTTAGTTCGCAAGCCTCTGACATTCTGGTAATAAAGTTGCCACTGATCCATTTTATGCAGCATCAATGCTTTAAATGTTAACTGGTTCCTCTGACTGCCTTATTTTTTATGTTGCAAATTGTAAATTTTTATCGCGTAAAGATTCAAGAGTTATTTCTTCGTCATTTCTCTCGTCAGTCGACATTGTTTGGATAGGAGAGAAATCTGTGATCTGTTTTATAGAAATTAGACTGTCGTGAAGTCTTTTATGTCCAGAATATAAATTCGCTCATAATTGGACTCTGCAACTGCAATATAAAATTATAAGTATTCATTATATTTTGTTTTTTGTTTTACTATTTTCAAGTTTGTAATTATGATTTCCGTATTAGTATAAGAAACAATGTCATTTTCTTCAAAGTCATATCAAATTTTGACACAAAGATAGCTTCCATTTTTGGTTGAATTGGTTTTGCGACCACTTTAATGTTTTCATTATTACGAACGCCAACTTGAACTTGTTTGCGGCTGCCCGTATTCACTTTAGGTTCTGCTGACCCCGTTTCCACATTTTTCTTGCGGGTTCGCACTTCCTGCAACCGTCCGCATCATCAATTGTTAACACGCTGGAAAATGGCTGCTCGAGTGGCTTTTCTGCATGCTTGTTATGGCGATATGGAACCCGGTTATCTGAATTTTGTTAATTTTGGGTAGATCTTGATGCGTTATTCTTTAACATCACATGTTGCTGTCTATTCTCCGCTACTTGGCTATACGTTTTACCAGATTACGTGATCACATTAGCAGATTGAAGCTGTAAACAACTATCACATTTGTTAGTAGCCATGTGGGAGGTTTGTAAACTTTCAATAAGAGCCTTTAGCAACAAATTTTTCTTTTTCAAATCGCTCATTTGACTTGACAAGTTATCAATTTTGTTTGTCAGTGTTGTTAAAGCTGACTAAATGTTCTCTATTAAATTGTGTAAATGTCATGTCTGCACGTGCCGTAGCCATATCTTGGTTCTGTATCCCAAGTATGTAGTTATTAGTGTTTTTCATTTGATCATATGGTTTATTTTGACATTTTGGAGATCCAAAACTGAACATATCAGAGTTCAGTTCACACACTTCACACTTAAATAGTTCACTATCACTGTCTAATGGAGTACACTGTAGGTGAACACGAGTGCCACGTGTACTGGTACATTTTATAAATTTTTGTTTCCCATAAATGGGCTTGCCA
Source organism: Dryococelus australis (assembly GCA_029891345.1). Lineage (NCBI taxonomy): Eukaryota > Metazoa > Arthropoda > Insecta > Phasmatodea > Phasmatidae > Dryococelus > Dryococelus australis. The sequence continues at coordinate 245,721,863 of CM057009.1, forward strand.
CATTTTACGCAATGTTCTGCGTTGGGAGGCATATAAAAACCCCTAAAATCCAAAAGTTCAGGACTTTCTGACACTTTGACTGCTTTAAAACAGAAGTCTAACTGGAGCAGGAGCAACACACATCTTCCTCATTGAAGCACCACCATAATAATAATAATAATAATAATAATAATAATAATAATAATAACAACAATATTTGAAATGAAACACATTTCTAACTGTGAAAAGGGTCATGTCTGTATTAATACTTGTTTACACTGGTTTTAAAGTTTTGAGACATAAATGGCAAGCACGATAAATTTCTTTCATCCTCTATGGTGCGATCTGAGGAACCACCACATGCCAGTAGCGAGTGTGTTTGTAAGAGGACTGGCAACAGCATATAGCTCCGTGCTACACTCCTTTTTTTTTTAATGTTTTGTAGCATCAGTTCCATTTAGGCTATGATAGTGTTACCTAGCAGGAAACTGGTGAACTGCATGCATACTAAGTTTTAAATATATTTGTTAGGGAACTGGGGTCTCACTGCATGCTTGACATGTGTATATGATTTTGTGGGTTTGATAATCACCTTGAAAATGGGTCTCTAGAATGATTTCAAGTATAAGGTGATAACATTCTAGATATTAGCTGATGGACAATAATAAAAAACTAAACTAATAATTTGTCTTGTGTATGCAGTATGCATGTTTCTGTGTTTATATGTATACATGCATAAAGAACACACACTTGTCATCATTGGCTATTTGAAAACATCTACATAAGATATTGTTGACATATTCTTCAACATTACGGGTATTTGAGGGCACTTTTAAAAGTGATTAAAATAGCCTGTTTTACCAATATACAGGATGTCCCAGGAAGTAGTGGCAAGCAGAAACAATAAGGTAGAGGACCTCAAGACCTATCTGAAACACCTCTATGTATATTAAGCGATTGTGGATTTTTAGGGCCTATGAATTTTTTTTCTATATTTTGTGCCTTACTCGCAGTTCTATGCTACATAGGCTGGTAACATTACAGCCTTTAAAATCTCTCTTTGACATTGATTTGCATTTAAAATTATATATTTCTTTAAAATGCATCGTTCTAAAAGAACCCCAAGGTATTACAAAGTTTTGCTAAAATATTATTATATTTTAAAATACGGACTTTCAAATTGACTAACAACCCATAGTTGGAAACTTTTGTTGTTTTGGCTGGCGTAGCAACACTTTTCATTGTTGTAACAAATTATTTTACGAATCTACGAGGCGTTAACTTTACAGAAATCAAAATGCCGTATTTTATATTTTCAAACATTTTGTTTCAAAATTGACTCTTAAGTTCAAGACTACCAAGATATCCAGTCAGATACAATACTTTGAAAATCTAATTCTAGGGCTACAAACCCATGTTTATATACTAATGGCCAGGAGGCCTTAATCTCAGTTACTTAACTTATTTTCATCATTGTGCAAGTCCCCAACAGCAAAGCGTCTCTGAAGACAGGTTGGCTATCGGGTCGTATTTATATGAAAATGTATTGGAGGGGAAAACACCCTACCACATTCTTTATTAATACAGATTATTCTAGAGACACATGACAACATTTATGGATATCCGGTGAATATAGCGCATTCTTTACATCTTCAAATGGCGAGGCGCAACCAGACATGCCAGCAACAGGAGCGCTTCAAAGCGGTGAGGCCTTGAATCACAGGCACTGGCACTGCTAGTATGCTGAGAGACTTCATATGTGTCACCTGCACCGTGCATCATCAGAGCTTGCCATTTTGCAACACGTATTCAAAAATTGTTCATCCCTGCAAACGTCTATTACTTCAAGAAACATAAGTTCATATTCCACCACCTTATTTAATATTAATTCAGTGTAGAATCATGTTTTAAAGTCCATTTTCTGTTATGAATTTTTGTTACATCGTAACACCGTTGACAGCCGAACAAAACCGGCGTGCAGTCATGTCAATGCGTAGCGGGGTGGTCAAAGTCGGCCGGTCAGTATGTAACTTCCCGATTCCAAATAGCAAACTTGAGACACAATTGGGTCTCAAACTGTGGCATCCTGGGGAGTAAACAAGCTCTTTGTAATATCCCCCCACAAAGGAATCGGTCGGGTTCAGGTCGGGGGACCATGGAGGTCAGGCTATGGGGTCCTGTATGACCAATCCATTTACCTGGGACTTAGAGCTGTTCCTCATCCCTGACCACCAAATGATTCTTAGAGTTCATAATGCCTACATGGAAGGTCGCGTACCAGGGACTAGATCTGGCTGTACACCCACTATGAGGTATCCGGATGTGGTAGATTCGGTTGTCAAAGAAATGGAGAGAGACTCATCGACGAGTGTCAGAATGGTGTGTCGTCATACCTGCATTGCAAAATCAGAGGTACATCGCACACTCCAAGCACCTGGATATCATCTGTACCATGTCAGACATGTGTAACAATTTCAACCAGAGGATTATGGAGAAGAGTACAATTTTGTCAAGAAATGTTACGAAGACAAGAGGACAGCGAGATGTTCATCAGACAAATTTTGTGGACGGAGGAGTCCCATTGTAAGCACAATAGAGTTTTTAATATCCATAACTACCATTTATGGAACACCAAAAGCCCACACTTGACAAGGGAATCCAATTTTCAATATCAGTTTAGTGTTAATCTGCAGCGTGGCATACTAAGGGCCAGTTAATCAGCCCATTCCAACTACCATATCTCTTGAATGGCAAATCCTATTTTGCAAATTTATACTAACAATCTGCCTGGACTGCTAGAGGATATTGATTTGGAGACACACCGAAAGATGACATTTCAAAGTGATGGTGCACCCTGTCACTATGCCTTGTGTGTAAGGAATTTTCTAAACCGAAGGTTCCCAGGAAAATGTTTTGGTCATGGTGGACCCATAGCCTGGCCTCCTAGGTCCCCTGACCTGAACCCGATTGATTTCATTGTGTGGGGATATTGTAAAGAACTTGTTTACTCCCCAAAGAAACCATAAAAACCATCTAATGGCATTTTGACGCTTGCAAGAAAATTTCTTCCGGCGATGCCACATTGGTATTGAACAAGAGGGTCTTCATTTTGAAAATTGTTTGTAATGTGTTCTAATAAAAGCATGTTTAATATGTTGTAATTTGTTTTTTATCACATTTGTACTTACTCTCAAATATTATAACTTTGCACATACTGCATTTCAAATCACATTCTTAGGATGAAGCGGTAGAAGTAGTGCAATGAAATTTGCAGGGTAGGTAGCTGATAAAACAAGGAATTTTGTGAAGTAATAAAGGAACATGTTTTATGTGAACATTTTTTTTTTTCAAACACCGCCAAATGTCATGGACAAACTATATTTTCCGATCTTTTCTGGTTTTCGGCACCATGCTAAGACAGATGTACATAAACTTTTTTCCACCAGATTGGTCATTTAGTCACTAATCCAAAACAAATACTCATGCGTCTATCACATTTATTCATGCCACCATACAGATATTTCTCGCGGAGGTGCAAGTAAGGCACAAATCATAGAAAAAAATTCATAGCTCCGAAAATATCAACAGTCGCTTAATATACATAGGGGGTTTCAAATAGATCTTTAGGTCCTCTACCTCCTTGCTTCTGCTTGACACTACTTCCTGGGATGTAGTATTTGCAATCCTTGAAATACTAGTCAGAAGCAGAATCATAATTTTGTTTGTGGTTTTGCTTTGGTAACAGCTGGTTTGGTTAGACTTCATAATTTTATGCTTCAAATTACATTTTTCGAAGATGTGCTACAATGCTAGTTAATTTATTTCAAATTATTTAATTTTCCTTGTGACTACGTACAAGATAGTTTTATTTTCGTAAATTGTACACTACCTTTACTGATTAATTTTTGTATAACAAAATCAATTACAAATAGTGTCTCCATTGTTTGAAAAATTAAAAAATATAACTTATGAATATATTATGGATACAATTTTGAGAATTCTCCAAACTTCTCTGACATTTTTCTTGATCACTCTATGTTTCATTCATCAGTACATTTACACCGCAAAGTAATTGTTACATCTTTATTTATAAATTTTGCTATGAATGGCACAAAGGATCTATATACATTGATGCCATCTTTATACATTCTGTCTCTCATGGGTGCCAACTACTGCACCCTTAACACCTCCCCTTTCCACTGTACATCTTACCCTCCTACAATGGCTTATACAACTCTTTCACTTGTACTCTGCGACCATTTCTGGTCACATAATGTCCTTTGCTTCCGCCACCATTTGCAGATGGTATTGTGGCCAGAGTCCCACAACCTATGAACCCTTTAAAAAAAGTCATCTATATCAGAATGCACACTTTCTTCAACACATTCATTATCCCTCAAAACCTTGAAGTCTTCGTTGTCTTTTTCCATTCTATCTCAACTGCGTGATACTGTAGAATTTGATTGCCCAGTTTTTGTTTCGTCTTGCTCTGGTACACTGTCTGTCTGGTCATTTCCTTTGAAATGAGAGGGTCGTAGATGACTGGTATTGCATCTGACTACCCCTCCCTTGCTGTCTTTCCTGACCAAGTAAGACCTTGGTTCACTGTGTTTGCCACCGTAACACCTGGTTCCCAAAGTTTCTCATTTCCCATTTTTTGGTGACCACCCTGTTACCTTTTTGAAATTTAGCCTCTTTCTTCTAGGCTGACCTATCATAGAAGTGCTTGAACATACCTGGTCTAGCTTTTGTGGCTTCATAGAACCCCCTCCTGAATAACATGTTGCATCATTGCTGTTGTTATGGGCATTCTGGCTCTAATACATTGGCTAAATAATATTTTTGCTGGAGAGGTGTGAAGTCCTGTTATGGGAGTGCCTTCCAACTTGCTCTTGTGTAGGATCTTCTTACTAATTCCCACATCTTTTTTGCAATGTCATTGCTTTTGTGGTAGTGGGGACTGCATGTACTTAGTGTTATTCCATATTTGTTGTAGTACTATTAGCATTAATATAGTGTGAAAGGTGTTTTGTCCGCAGTGAGGACCTCAGGGAACCTATGGATATTGAAAACGTCCTATATGGCATTTATTACATGTGCAGAGGATTTTGCAGTTAGTGGTCGTATGTTTTATGTCCAGTCAGTGGGAATAGTAGTCATTCAGTACGAAGAAAGCATTTCCACCTTTTTCAAGGATATCAGCTCCTACTTTCATATATGGCAGTCTTGGAACTTCATAACGTATGAGTGGCTCTCTCCGATTAGCCCTCCTGAATTTCTCACATGACCTGCACCTGGATACATATTGTTCAATGTCGGTTGACATTTGAGGCCAATTAAATAGCTGTCTTGCTCTGGCTTTTGTTTTTTCAACTCCTCCATGCCCTTCATATACTAAGTTAAGAACATATGGCTGCAATGCAGTAGGTACTACAATTTTGCTTCCTGGAAACACTATGTTGTCTTCGATGTGAATATTATCTTGAACTTTGTAATATGCCTGATATTCCTGCAGCAGCTTGTTGGCAACTGGCCAACCCTCTTGGTGCATTTTATATATTCCAGAAAGGGTGGGGTCTTGACTTGTTTCCTTCAGAGATATAATTTTCCTTGTGTCATTCATTCGTAAATGAGCACTAAGAGAGTGTACAGCTTCCAAAATTTCATAATCTTCCCCAGTTTCAGGTAGGTGCATGCATGACATCACATCTGCCAAGTGTATATCTTTTCCTGGTACATGATACATATTTAGTGAATATTTTAGGAGCTTGAGCCTTAGGTGTTGAAGTTTAGGGGACCTTATTTTTCCTATGATCGCTACTAATGGCTTTTGATCAGTTTGAATATTTACTGTACGACCATAGATGAAATTGTGAAACTTTGATGTTGCAAAATATATGGCCAGTAGTTCTTTTACTGATTGGGAATAATTCTTTTCACTGTCTGTAAGACAGCGCAAGGCAGTTGTCACTATGTGTAAGCTGCTTGTTCCTGTGCTGGATTACTGTAACTAACAGCAGTCTAGCCTATGTTAAGATTGTATCACATTGCAGGGTGATTTATTTTCAGGGTCAAACAGTGCTAGTACAGGTGCAGATGATAAACTTTTTGATGTGATGGTAGCCACTGCCAATTGACTTCCTCTTTAAGCAATTCGTACAAAGGTGATATGTCACCATTTGGGGTAGGAAGTTACAGATATAATTGAATATCCCCAGTATCTGTTACAATTCTTTCTTATTGGAGGTGGGCTTTAGGTTTGTCAACGTTGTTGCTCTATCAGGATCTACTTACATGCCTTCTGCAGAAAATACATGGCCAACATATTTAACTTCAGTCACTTTGTACTGAAGATTTATCACAATTGAATTTTATATTTTTTGCTCTAGCCTTTTCTACAACTTGGCGAACCGTTTCATCATGTGTGGCCTCAGTTTCCCCCATGCAGAGTTAATCATTTAAGTATGTTACTGTGTTAGGTATGTCTGCAAAGTTTCTCAACTAAATGCTGAAAGAATTCTGGTGTACTGGCTATTCCAGAGATACAGATAAATACTAAACGGGCTTGAGAAACAACATTTGAGGGAGGATTCTTCCCCTAGTTCAACTTGATGGAATATTTCCCTTAAGTCAAAAACAGAGAAATGTTTTTTCTTACCAATTTTTCACTGATGTCACTTAGCTTGGGAACCATATGATATTGTCGTTTAACATGTTTATTTAAATAAGTTGGATCAAGACACACTACGAGTTTACAATTGGGTTTCTGAACAACCACAGGGTTATTTATCCATTCCTGTGCATCAACCTCCTTTACTTTTTGAATAACCTTCTTTTCCTCTTATCTGTCCAGCTCTGCTTTGAGTGGTGTTCGTAAAGCATGGGGTACCCTCTTGGGTGGCCAACACCCTGGTTCTGCTCCTACTTTCTTGACAATCTTACCTTCTTGAGGAAAGCAGCCCAGACCACTGAACACATCCTTGTTCTTCAGCACAAAGTTGTCCTTAGCACTCTCGCTGGCCAAGGAGTTGACTTGCTAGACCCAGTTGAGTGCTAAGCAGCCAGGCAATCCCAGCAGTGGCACCACCTCCAGGTCCAATAACATGAAGTTTACATAAGTATTAGCCTCCTTAGCTTGGCACAGCAAGGTAACTTTACCACTGGAGTAATGACACCATCCAATGTTTTTAACTTAAAACTTGTGGGTTTTACTTGAAACTGGTTATTGACTTTTTTTTTAAATACAAAGTGGTATCACACTATCCTGAGCACCTGTGTCTAGTTTTACTGTCATGCTTACATCTTCAATCGTTATTTTTTCTCGCCATTCATTAAGGTACATCGCATAGGTATCATTAAACTTGCCCCTTACCTTAACGGTATGCAATTCTACACTAATGCTGTCAATATAGAGCCTTTCTTATGAACTATCTGATTCAACATGTCCCACTACTTGTACCTTTCGTACCTTACATGACCTTGCAAAGTGATTTAAGATAACCACACTTCACACATTTCTTCCCATATGGTGGGCATGCCTTGGGCCCATGAACTGACTGACATTGCCTACATTTGAAATCTCCCCCACTATCACTGTTTTTTACTCGCCTTAGTCTCTATTCATTGGAAACTTTTTTAACCTCACCAACTGTAGATGTTTTGTACTCACTTTCACCACTTTTAATATGTATGAGGTGCACCTGTTGTTTGCTCTGATCTGTAATGTGCTGCCGCCTTTTCCAATATGAGGTTATCATTCTGTCACAAGGCTTTTTGGACAGCCTTTCCGGTTATAAGTACAGTTTTTGACTAGCTGGTATAGAGAAGTGAAAGAGTGGTCAAAACTTTCCCCTTCTTCTTGGCATTGCTGAGTAAAGACATACTTTTCAAAGACCTCATTAACTCTTGGTCAGATGTACCGTTCAATAGCTTCTTTGACCTTGAGATAATTGTTGCGATCTTCATCAGAAATGGTGAGGGTCATCAGGATGTGAGGATGCACTGCCCATTATATTTCGTAAAATGGAATGCTTGGCCTTGTCACTGGCATTGTCTTGAACTGTGCTTATTAGGTAGTCCTCAAACTTGGACTCCCAAAACTTCCAATCTTCATAAGCATTCGTACTTTGCAAGTCCAAGTCAGGTGGCAACTTAACACCCCCACCTACAGCCATTGTAAACAAAAATTCTATGCCCTTTACTATGCCACACTTCGGCCACTATGTATTGGCATATATAGTGGCTATCACGTCTACCACTTAATACTGATGTTCATGTTTTTAATTTTAACTTTTCCGACCAACAACTCTACACGACTGCGCCATGTTACATATTTATTTATAAATCTTACTATGAATAGTACCAAGGATCTACGCACATTGATGCCATCTTTATACATATTGTTTCTCATGGGTGCCAACCACTGCATCCTTAACAGTAATAGTATTATTACTTTATATGTGTAGTTGCCATCACATATGATAACAATTCTACTCATGCCTTAATATTATCTTTCCACTCAATATTTGATAGTAACTTAGCTGAAATATAATGAAAAAAGAACTTTTCATTTTTAAATATAATTGCACTAAACTTAAATACTCAGCCTAAAGTGATAATAGTTGCATTCTTGTATGCATGCATTTACACAAGAAAGAGATACAAAATCAACATTAATACAGTGACCATGTATACCTTGGCATAATTAATATCTATCTTTGAGTTTTGATACGTATCTGCCGATAAAAGGCATTTGACATTGTGGAATTATAAACAGGGTGCAGAGCCCTGCAGAAAGGTCATATTAATTTAACTGTAACAGAGGGAATTTTATATTTATATTTGCTAAATGAATCCCATCATTTTTAGTCATATAATTAAGCATAATGAGATGCTAAACTATTTTTTATGTGTTGCCACTGACAGTAATTGTTTTCTGTTGAAGAGTAACTTTGCATATTTCTAAGGTGTTTTTTAAATAAGAGCTATGAAGAATTTTCATAAAACTTATCCATAAAACAATTATGATAAAAATTTCTTTGCAGAAGTATTGTTTTAATACCTTGGAAAACAATTAAAAAAACTGCTCTAACTGAAATAAAGAAGACTGAAGCGTTTCATGTATATACTGATATTCAATGCATTTATAGTTGTCTGCTGCATAAATCTTGGTAAATGTATGTTTTGCCACAAGAAAACAATGCAAGTACAAATGAATAGAACAAATTGGTAATGATCCAGGATACTGTATAGTAATACAGATACTACAATGACAATCCAGTAAAATTAATATTTACCATAAAGTTAATGATAAACATTTTTCCACGTTAACTTTTCATCTGAAAATGTCATAGAATGTTTCCTTTTCTTCCTTTAATATATTGTGTCCCTTAACATAATTTCACAACCTGGTGTTATTTTGTTACAGAACAATTAAATAGATTTTAAACAATTATGTATTTGAAATTGGTTTTCCTGTCTATCATGCTTAAAGAATTCTCTTCCTTAACACGTGTCTGATGGATGGTTTTATAGACACAGGCGTATACTTTTTTTTGCATATTCAAACTTAACTTTTGTGCCATTTTAAATGAAATATTTAATTCATTATACCATGCAAATTCTTCAATGTTTGCTCGCAAGGCCTATACTAAGTTAGCAATTTGTGAAAAGAAAAGCAACTGATATTAGCAACATCATCTCATTTTGGTATATTGTGCAGAATTGCAGTTTTGAACTCTCCTTCAAACATGTGTCATAACGACCACTGAAGGATCCATGGGATAAATGGAGCTAGTTCCAATAGTTTATGCCACTGTACCCAGAAGCCTTAATTGTGAACCAGCTATTGAATTGCATAAAAACTCGAGAACACCAACCCTGTAATCCGTAGTGTTTCTTAACCTGCAATTCTGCCAGTATATTACACTGTTGAGTGCAGTTCTGTGTCAACTACTCCAATAATAGATATCATTTGCTGTAGCAGTCTTGAAATACACTCTAAAAATATGACACAGCAACTGAACCCAGGCACACAATAACACCGTGGCAGTTTGGCTGTCATGTTGTACCAATCTATTTTAAGGTTACATTCTCCTCAAATTACATTTTGAAAAATTTTTGGTCATTATTACTATGTTTTTGATTAATTGAGAAAGACAAGAGATTTGGGTGTGTCTTAACAGCAGAGGTTTTTAATACTGAAGAGGGTAAAATAAGGGGAAAGGGAGTAGTAACAGAATGCAATGTTGAGAGAAATAAGAACACCTTGAGAAAACTTTTGGCTAGTTGGATTATCTACCATGTTTCTGCTTGTGAAAATTCAGTTTTGACCCCCACGTGAAATCAAACCCTGTTCACCATAGTGGAATGCAAGTGACCTGATCATTATACCACTATAACCCTTTTTTTATACCTCTAGTAAAAGAAAATTGTCAACCATCCAAACAAATAATATTACACTCAGTGTGGACTTAAAACACCTTAAATTAAATTATCTCCTTACACAGGGAGGGATTAAGGCCCATGCTAATAATGTGGTCACATGGGGCACCAAACTGTGGGGGCATCGTGCCAGCATTGCCAGTATTGCTTGCAGCACTTCATAGGAAAAATCATTATATTAAAGTTATTTTTTAAGTGTCAGATTGAAGTTAAAAATATACACTGCCGGACAATGAAAAAAGGACAACACAAAGAAATCATGTCGCAACCCCACTGGCCTGTATAAACGCGATCCCTTATTGGTGTGTTTGTATTTCACCGAACACCCAGCAGTGGCACTACAATCACCAACCAGCAGTCATAGACACTGGCATGTAGTTGAAGCTGCATTAACATGAGAAACGTTAGAGGATAACAAGCATGCAACAGAGTGAAGAAGAATGCAGGGAAGTTGCCAAAGGCATTGCTTTATGCAATTGACTGACTTTGAGAGAGCACTAATAAATGGGCTAAAAAACCGCAGCATGGTTTTATGACCATATAGCCCACCATGTGGGTAGTTCGGACCATACTGTCCGATGCGGTTGGGAGCAGTGGGCACATGAAGGCACCGACACAGAGGATGGCTCACGACAGACAAGGTCAATTACCAGTCAAGAGGATTGGTAGATTGTGCACTAGACATGGAGGGATGTCATGGCAACATGACCCATGATACTGGCCAGTGCTGGAGCTCCTGTGTGCCCACAAATAATTTCCCAATGCCTTACATAGGCTAATCTCCTATCCCAGTGCCCATTACATGTGCTGCCATTAACTCTGCAACAGCAACAGCTCTGTTTGCAGAGCCAAGTCAGAGCAACTTGTAATACCACAAACTGGTGATATATGGTTTTTAGGTATGAGTGCCGTATCATAAGGACTGATGGTCATCACGTCTGGGTTGGAAGGCCCCCAATAAACATCACAATCCCAGGCAGGCATAATGGTCTGGGGAGCCATAGCCTATGAATGCCAATCAACTCTTATCATGTTATATGGAACATTGGTGGCCCAGTGGTACGTAGATGAGATCCTACACCTTTATCTGCTCCCATTCCTGGCTGGGATTCCAGGTGGGATATCCCAGTAGGAAACACCAGACTGCACGTGGCACGGGTCACCCAGGACTGCCTCCGCCACTACCATGGCATGCCTGCTCCTCTGACATATCCCCAATCAAGCATGTGTGGGGCCAGTTGAAATGCCAGCTGCCGCCGTGCCACAGTATCCAGGATTTGGAACACGCTGTCCAACAATTGTGGGCCTGTCTGCCTCAGGACAACATCTTTCATCTGTTGGACTCCATACCAGACTATGTTGTGGCATATATCACACTGCAGGGGGTCTAATGCACTATTGAAGATGACTGGATGATGTACCATAGATCCATATGTGATTGTACTGCTGCTCTGTATTATTGATCATGTGTATTACTCTTCTGTATCAGTACCTTTGTAAAGTTTCAGTATCACCTGCTGTATTCTTCTGTTTGTACCATTTTTACTATCTGGCAATATGTTTTAAGCCTTTAAAAGTAACTGTGAATATTGCCCCCATGGCATAGTAACAAACTGAAGTATTCTGAGTATGACCACTTAGCTGGAAATTTCAAGAGTACAGCAAAAAGACGTGAATTTAATGCAAGATTTATTATTTCAGGGAAAAGCAGGGAATTTAAAAATGTTTCCATGTAAGCTTGGGTTATTTCATAACAATTGAGTTTCAGAACAAAAATGTTATATTCTTCTATGTTGTAATTATTCCTTTGTCAATAACCAAATGTTTAACCAATTTACTGATATTTTACTTGCCCCCTATCTAAAACGCCATTCTACTATTTGCCGTGATGTTTTGTTTCCATTGCTCATTAGGGCTTTCTGGTGGTTTCCTATTCTGCTAGTTAGCATTATTTCTGCTACTTTTCTGCTTGTTCACATTTGTGTTTCCAGAAACCACATTTTTTGTATACTGTTCAGGTTGCCGTAGCAATTGTTATTTATGCCATAAAAAGCAGCTATTTATGCTCTTTCTTGCTGAGGTACAGCAGAAATAGCAGAAGGTGCAAGACCAAAAAAAAGGACCTCCAAATTAAAATTGCAAACATCGGAGAGACATAAGACTGGTGATGGTGAAAAGGGAATCGTTTATTTATTTTTGCATAGTTTGGTGAAGAGAAGCTGTTTGGGTATTCTGCAGAAAGTGAACAGGAACACGTACTTAGTAAGGAAAATAATGATGTCACATTTTTCCTCAAAAGTAAATTATCCTTAATAACCTGACTTAGATATGCGTAAACTGCACCAGGGCAATAATCATTATCATTTTTGTAATCAAATTTATTTATTTTTACATTATGCTAGTTTTCTGCTGTTATTAATGTTGTCCTGCTGAGAGCCACTGCTCTTTCTGATACTTTGTTGCTCAAGAAAAATATCACTTGCTCTCAGATATCACAAATAACATACCATGCGAACAAACCTATTGGGTACACGTGCTCTATCCTTGTTCCTTATGCATCTACAGCACGTTGCAGCACAACAGTTATTTTACGTGCTGAAGGTGAAACACGAGGTTGAATGCATATTGAGCCACCTTCTGGTGTATAGGGTAGGGACCACCAACTGATTGACAGATCTCCAAAAGGGATCACCAAACCAAAATGGCCCCCAACCTGAGTACTAAAGGTACCCAAAGGACTCCACAGAATGTTTTTGCTACTAGTTGTTACAGTAACAGCCTCCTGGTCAGCAGTGCACAAAGAAACAGGATCACAGGGACAACGAAGTTAGATCCAACTTCTGCAGTCCTAGCCTGCTTGCCAGTGTGATGAAATACACACTTGAAACACTGCTGTGATAATTACTTATTCACTGGGTGATAATTAAATGTTTGTAAAAATATTACAAATTTTGATGAAGTGACAAAGATCAGAAATTTAGTTATTTTTAGGTTAATGTAAATTTTTTTATTCGTGTGACACTTGTTACAGGAAACACTTCACTTTGATTCACGGCCGACTTTTATCAAGAAGCACTTGCCAAGTCGCAATAATTGCATCACCAAGTTACTGCATTACTTTAAACTGAGCTGATGAATTTTATGTCCAGTTATGCACACGCATATCATACCAACTAGAGCAGAGTTAAATGAAAGGCCTTGATGCTGCCTTGTGCAGGTCTTAAATAATTTACATGTTGATATAAATTTTGGTGTAGTTTAATCCAAACTATAAAAAAAACTTCTCGGCGTGGCCTTTGACCTACGTAAGTGAAATTGTTCTACCTATTTACATTACTTTAACAAAGTATATTGGGCCTTCACTACCATATCCTTCACTTACTTCATCCTGATGATTTCTGTTGCACACATCATGGTGCCGGGCACCAACATCGATGAACAAGCTAACACTTGATTGGCCTAGCCCACTCGCCTGATGTATCATCTCACCGACGACCTAATTTCCTGACGCCACTGTGGTGCTAACGTGACATTTTTTCCCCTCCTACCAAGCAAAACAAACTAAATGCCATAATTGAAATATATCACTATACATTGCTAAATTAATACAAAAGGAGAGCCTCGCGATACCGAACAGCCTTAGATATTTCACTAATATAAAATAATCTATATTACCCTTTATAGAATTATATCTGACAATTCGCTTTGTTTATGCTATATAACCCTGTAGGCATAACCATTTGTTACCAGCACTATTTGCAAGCTCTATAGAAAAAATTATTATCCATATATTTGGGAGATGAAAAAAATATAAAAATCAAACCAGTGACCTGCAATGTCACAAAGTGTGAACCTTCTTGTCAACATTACTTTAAACAAAAGAGCAGAGCCCCTTCCTTACTTGTCTGCCAATTTACATTAGCTTTAAGCCTCAAAAAAAGGGAAAATTAAAAGAATTAGTAAGGCAACTGCAAATTATAATTACTGTAAGACAAATTTCATGGCAAAATATTTGTTTTGACAAAAGTTAATAATTTAATGGTTCTCTGAGAGACACACAGATTTGGTCAAAATATTTTTATCTTTATCAGGGTCTTAGTGTAATTTTTCATAGAACACACACATAACAGACATACACACCACACACAGTCACATCTACACAGTCACACACAACAGACACACAGTCGCACAGATAGGCACACAGTCACACACAGAGTGATGAGTGAGTGACTGATGGAGTGAGTGAGTAAGGAAGGGAGTAAGCAAGTGAGGGTGTCCACAATGCCCCAATAGAGAGCACAATAAAAAAACTATTGCATATGCACTTTAGTATTATTATTGACTTAACTAATAGGGTGCACACACCAAAATTAATTATTAAGATCATATACAATTTTCCAACACGATATTATTTGTCGTTTTTAAATTTGAAACTGTTGTTGGAAAAATTATTACTGTTATAGTTAACATAAAAGTTTTTTTGTTTATATATATTTGTAAATGTTCCTAGAAAACATTTATAATCAACACACAACTTGTTTTGTTTAGTAAAATTTGAATCTGTTGAAGGAAAAAGTACTTTGTAGTGTTAATGGTGCAGTCATACAATTAAATATAAAACATCCTTAGCTGTGATTGCTGGGCACCGGTCTGGACTCAACCCAGCAAACTAAGTAAGATCAATTCATGGTATGCCACAAACAGCAATAGACCATGATCTCAAGTACAAATACATTCTATAATACACTCCACCTCATGGTCGGCAATGATTTGTCGGCTACAATGGTTGACCACTACACCCAAAATTTAAAAAAATAAAAATTAAAAACTGACCATAAAATTTTGATGGAAAAGCTACAAAGGTGACTACATCTTAATAGCATCCAAATTACTTACCCTAGGTTGTCAAGAAGAGTTAATCTACCGTATTTTGGCAGATACAAAAACAGGAAAAAATTTTTTACAAGTTCACATAATGTAGGTGGTTTTTCAAAAAGATCAAGTCAACAAATATGGTTTTTTTTTTACCAAAAAAATTGGATGTTTCTTAAACACACCACACAAAAAGTTAATATGATAAAGGAGTTTAACATTTTTACATATGAGTTACAAAATAACAAAATAAATCATTGTCACCATAGTTTGTTAGACTATAAAACATACAGAAGAAAATAATACATCCAGAACAACTTTGAAGAGCACACACCCTCCCATCTGGTGTGACAACTATGAAGCAAACAAAGGTAAGGTAGAGAAACCAAAAAATGGTTGCTACTTTAAGAGCAACAAAGAAAATTAATACAGTAATATTACAATTTTGTGTAACTTTTTTTTTTCCCCCTCAGAATTAGAGATTTCTAATATTATTATTAATTTACATTACCTTACCTTTAAATTTTAAGTTATAGGCCGTTCACAGTAAAGCGAGCACTTTTGAAGCCCTAGTTACTTCTTTCTTTCAACCAATTCCTTCTACCACTTGTAAATATAAACCCTGCCATGCGAGTGATAAACATAGTGTATACATTCACCATACCCAAAATAAAAAGTCTGAGGCCATGATGAAATGTATTTATTGATTCTTATGTATGATAAAACAGCTTCAAAAAGTGCTCACTTTACCGTGAATGGCCTATAACCATAAACGTTCTTATTAAAATATTTCCCAAAAACCAAGGAAAGAGGACAGGGCTTTGCAAAAAAAAAAAAAAAAGGAAAAAATTTGCTAACAATAGCAAATTAGAAGTACAGTGGTTAAAAACCATTGCCACAAAATGGCACAGTATTTATAAAGTAATTCTTAAATTTTAGTGTGTGCCAAGATAGCATTTTTTTTAAAGTTGAATTGAACATTGTGTAGTACAATATATGAATTGTAGTATTCATAGGTGCAGGAAAACATCATGTTCAAATATTCTGAAAAATGTGTACGGTGCAGCAATATCATAAACATATAGCAAAAATTGTCTGCTAAAGTATTACCTTGGAAGTCGTTACAGTTTTTTTAATTACTTGAAACATGTAAAGATAACTCATCATGGATTTCTTTACCAAAAGTTGATTATATTTTAAGCTTGTATTCATTTATAATTTTATTCTAAAATTTGCTTAAGTTTATTTTTTCTTTCCTTTTTTAAGCATATAGATCTGGCCTATTTTAAGGTTGGAAGGGGTTCGTTCTCGAATAGTTAAAAGATTAAGTTGGAACTGTCGTATCTCGCTGCTTGAATTTTGAAACCATAAACGTGTTTCAAAATATAGCTATTCTTGAGTACAAATTTAGAAATGTGGAATTTTTGTGTGAGTGTTTCCTTAATTTCGAACTTCTGTTTACACGTCTATGGGTAAAATGTATACACATTATGAACAGTGCATTTCTTCAACTCACTGAACACACTCAGGAGAAAATAAATTGAATAAAGAAATATAATTTAAATGTGAAACATCTTCTTGAACATTGGAGTTACTAAAATTCACTGAATTTTATATGTTCATTGTGGGTTTTCCCCATCTACATACTCTTGTGAGACAGTTTGCAGCCATGTGCCACTAGTTACAGCAATAGCACTTTCATCACCCCGGCTGCTTCAGATGGAAAATGTAGGGGCTGCTGATGTGCCTTCCACGTTATCAAAACTGCTGCTGCTGCTGTTCCGGGTGGCCTGGCCTGTTGCAGGACACTGGTGTGCTCTTGCATGTGGCACAAGTCTGAGGCGGGTGTGGCCATCGTGTTGACCGCCGAAGGCAAAGTAAGCTGGCTGAACCACTGCCTTCTCAGTCTCCCTCACTGCTGATGCTCATGCTGCTGCTCCTGTTGCTGTGTCTCCAACCTTGCTGCCTCCGGGAGCAAACCGGGCAGGCGGCAACTGAGGGGTGGTGCTCACATAGATGTGTCCTATCAGCTGGCCGGAACATACTTGCATGTGACCTGCTAGTGCTGGTCTCCCCATCTGGTGTTGGTGCCATGATGGCAGGCATCATAGCATCCACTAGAGGGGCTTCCCCAGGAGTACCGGCGCCGGTTGCGGTGCAAGTGCATGAGCGGCAATGCTTGTAGGAGCCACGCTGTTGAGCGCTGCAGTGCTGACCTTTGGACATGTCCCCTCGGGCGCCAGTGTGTTGGGTAATGTCAAGTCTTGGGCACCTACCGGTGGTCCTCCTGGGGAGGGTACTGACACACCTTCCTCTGCTGCAGCTCCCTCCTGATACCTAACTGTGATGTCGCCATCGTGGGTCATGGGGACTGCAGTTCCTCTTGCATGCTCTTCTGAGCTTGTGGTGGTTTTTGGTGTTGAAACAGCGGTATCTTAAGGTATCGCATCATCCCCAACATCCGGACCTGGGTCACAGCAACTCATGGGGGACATGATGGTGTCCAGCATCGGCGACTCGTTTGTCAGGTGTCGGGACACCTGATACAGCTTCGCTGGTGATGTCCCCCGGTGAACGCCATATATCATTGCAGTGTGCTCGGACTGTCTTTTTACCCACTGATTATGTATGTTGTTGCTCCAATGTTCCTCAAGATCTTGTGTGGTCAATTCCACTTTGCGGCTAGGCCCGTGCAAAAATTTTGGTGAGCGGTAGACTGTGGGTATGTACACAGGTAGACCTCCTGTCCTGCCCTGAGTGCTGGGGGTGGCCAAGTGGAGGTCGGCACCCACATCTCTGCATACTCCTATTGACGTTTCCTCTGCTCTTGGAACCGGCATCGGTGCCTCTCTTTGCATGCACCGCTGGTTTCTGTGCCACTACTGCTTTTGCTGATGGGCAGTTGTTTTCCCCTGACAGTTTTATGTTACGTCCTAACTGGATGTTGGCGGGTGATCTGCCTGTGATGGCATTTAGACGCTGGCGGACAGTGCGGTTGTAGGTTTTCGGCCCAGGTGTTATGCTGCTCACGGAGTTGCAGCTGTATTTCCAGCTCTTGGTTGGTGAGCTCCGTGGCATTTGCACAGGGATTGTACACGGCCATCTTCAAGAGGCAACCCCCTCCCACAGGTGCACATCATACGCCATTTCTTGCCTGTTAATTGCATTCCGTTATCTGTTAATAAGTTTTTCAGGTCACCCCAGCTTGCAAACAACTCACTCTGCAGCACTTTTTCAATAATTTGCACTCTTGCACTACTTGTCATGTAGGCTTCCACCCAGCATGAAAAATTGTTAGTCACTACAACAATAAACATTTTTCTCCCCTCTGACTTCGGGTACGGCCTCATTAGGTCCATTGAGACAGTCTCAAAGGCTGTCTGGGTAGCCTCGGCTGCTGTTGTGTGCCGTTGGTTCTGCGTGCTTTGAATTTATTACATTGTTTGCATTGCTGTAAGTATTTTCTCACTTGACGATGCAGGCCGGGCCAGAAAAAATTCTCCTTCGCATTTCTTACTGTCTGGTCTGCCCCTGGGTGACCTCTCATGCTACTCCCATGCGCATGCGCAAGTTCATGTTCCCTGCAATTAGGCAGCACAAATAACCTCCACATGTGTGGGTCCCTTGGCGAACAGGTTTCTAGCCGGTTATTCATTACTTGCCATTATTCTACTTGTAGCGTATCACATTTATCGTTCTGCCCTTGCACAAATGTGCAGTTCATTTGTACATCCTCTACCTCACAGTATGTCACACACTAAAATATCGTTGTTTTCAATATTTATTTGTTGGAGGCTTGCTTCATGGAAACAGGGGTTGGATCTTATCCTGGATACAAAAGTCCACTACCTGCTTTAGCGGTAATACCTGCAAACCGAATCAAAACAAGAAAGACAGTGATATATATACATTTCATTTTGGTCTCAGACTTTTGGTTTTGGGTATGGTGAATGTGTTTATTACTCACATAGCAGGGTTAACATTAACAAGTGGTGGAAGGATATTAATTGGTTGAAAGAAAAAAGTAACTAGGGCTTTAAAAGTGCTCATTTTACCGTGAATGACCTATATATACTTTGATCCGTAGCCATTCCAACCATTTGAATCAATATTATTTGATGGGGTAGAGGGTTCAATTGGGGAGGGGTGAAACTAAATTTCTGAATCCTCCAACTTGATGCCACGTCCTCGTTGTGTTTGTGTATGTGTGTATGGTGAAGCATCGAACTTAAAGTTCAACCATTATTTTTTTACGAAATCCTTATCTATGTATGTACTGAAAGTTGTGAATAAGTATATCATTGAAGGTGACACCTGCAAATTGTACACATAAAAAACAATCCCTACACATTACTAAATTATATCACTGTGGTATATAGGTCCTTCGTGCATAAAAGGGATCTCATGCTCTGCTACAGTGGTGTGTCGAAGGGCGTCACGTAGTACAAACACTTTCCTATGTTAGTCTTACAACCTCTAAAATGCTGCGGGATGTTATGATTGAATTCTTTGAGCAAAATGAATGCATCTTGCCACGGGTTCTACAATGGTGTTCGGATAACCAAGGCACTCCTGTTTAGCTTCCTTGCAAATATCTGCTGTTATTATTGCAGTTGTTATGGTTTCCAAATTGCGCACTCTTACAGTTACTGTGGCCTGACCAATGGCTGCGCTATTGTGTTAACTAGTAGCAAGCCTGATCACGTGATTGGTTGGTGTTACATTACTCTTGTTTACAAACTGAGGTTGGAGGAAATTAATGGAGGCCACAGTATCAATAAAAGCATGGCAAGGTTGCCCATTCACTGACCCAAGAATGTGGTAAAATTGTGCTTGATTACCACTTACCTGTTTACAAGGGCTTGCTCTGGTGTCACGTTCGTTCCAGGCTGTGGGACTGGG
Organism: Dryococelus australis; assembly: GCA_029891345.1. Classification (NCBI taxonomy): domain Eukaryota; kingdom Metazoa; phylum Arthropoda; class Insecta; order Phasmatodea; family Phasmatidae; genus Dryococelus; species Dryococelus australis. The sequence continues at coordinate 245,742,059 of CM057009.1, forward strand.
ACATAGAGGGCATCTGACCCCCTTATCGCAGCTTCCAGTTTCCCTGGTTGCTAGTCGCAGGTTCCTTTCTGTTGGTGGTGTTGTTATTGTTGTTGTTGACATCAGGGTTTTTGGGGCACTCATTGTGCCAATGGAAAACTTCTTCCTTGCAGTAGCGGCAAGCCATTTATGGTCGCTTGCTTTTATCCCACTTCACTAAGGTTTCGTTTTACTTTTACTTGCACTGTTAAATTTTTGCCACTGCTTACATTTTTATGTACACTGTTGTGGTTTCATCCCGACGCTGAACTTTTGTCTTGTTTTTGGCTGAAAATTTGGGTTCTGTAATTATTTGTTGGTTCACTGTGTTTATAGTCACTGCCACCTTGTAGCTCATGCCTCCATCATGCCGATCCGGAGTCACTGCGCGGTTGACACACATTGCACTCTAGAATAATCGCCGCCCTTATCAGCTCTTCCAAACCGCCATTAAGTAACGGGACTTGCGCAGTACGATATTCAGGTCAAAAAGTTTCAGCTACCACTTCTAGGATTTCCTGTTCCGGGGGCTGCAGGTGAAAATGTCGCCAAGGTGGACTTTCTGAGTAATGAATGCAGTCAGCTGTTCTCCAGGCTGTTGTTCTTGTAGTGTAAGTTTACTTTGTGGTTGCAGTGACCTTCACTGGAAGGAGTGTAGGAATTCCTCCCATGCTAAGCCGTAATGATTTAACGAACTCACAAAGTCTTTGCGTCACCTTGCAGTTTATTTCTGGCACAACTTGCCAACTCTTCTTCACAAACTCCAGATCAACTTCAGGTGCAATGTGCAATCATTGAGAAAGGCTGTTGGGTCCTCTTTCCGTTCTCAGGCAAACGTAGGCAGTGTTTGAAAACGTGTCGGGGTTGACTTCGTGGTTATTTCAAAATTTTGTGTGGTGGATGTTACTGTGGTTTCTTGCTGCCTTGCAGTTGCCCAGCTGTGAACTGGTGTCTGCCCTTAGCTGCCTGTTGGAAATGGTGTCACCGGTGTTATGGCGGGATAGGGAAGAGGTATCATTGGCAATACTGGTTGTAAATTGTGTGGAAATATGGGTGTGGAATAAAATGCCTGTATTTGCGGTAGGTATTGAGCGGCTGGTATGAGTGGGAGAGGTGCTGTAGGTAGGGTTGGCAAGTAGGGTGTTGACTGGGCACTCTGCATTGTTTTGTTTACAGCTACCATGTGCGTGCTGTGGGCATTTGATGGCTGTGTGTTGACATTCGCAGCAGCTGTGGAGTCATGACAAGTAAACTATGCTCCCTGTGCCAATAGTCTCTCATTTGAAGTTAAACATTGCTAGTGTACCGTCATATTGCAAACACGAAACTGCTGGTTGACATGGCCACTTTCCGCTGTGCATCCTACACTGTGACACGTGGTGACTTGTTGCAAATCTGTGAAAAAGTTATCCCAGTCATAGGGCGTGTTCTGTGGTTTCAGGCTTTCATTTCACTGCTTGCACATGAAATTAAGTCCCGTTACGATTTCGGTTTCACGTGTGTTAAGCACTCTCTGTGGAATTTAGTTTGGCACATTGTACAATTAGCATAATTGTGCACTGGCCTGCACACAAAATATTATTACACCAGCTTGGCTGGTTGAATTTAGGAATTTCAATTTTGGGTTGGTTGTCCAAATGATTCCCTAGATCACTGGTGTGGGCATTTTCACATTCACCGCTACTGTCCTTTGCTTCATGGTTGCTCATGACGCGGTTGTGGGTTGGGGTAGACTTATGGTCACACCAACAGTACTTTGTGCCTAACTCATATTTGGCCAATAAATCCTGAGGTTTAGGGCATGAACACTGTAAACACATGAGCGTCGGGTCACTCGCTTTTGTTTGGCTAGCCATGTTGGTAAGCAATACCATGTGCACGGTGCAAATGCACGACTCTTGGGAGCACGGTGTTGGATGGGAGGAAGTGCTTTCCCCTTACGCAGCTGACCCCTCTGTGCATGCTGTTAAGGGTGGTGACCGACCAACAGAGGATTTTGGGGACGCATGTATGCCCATCCACGTGCCCGATCAATACTTCCCAGCAGGTGTGACAAGTCATAAGGGGGGTGGGGGTCTGCTTGTGTGCACCTGCCCCTCTCTCTGCTGCTGGAGAGGTGGTGGGTGGGTCTGACGTTACCCACCGCCTCAAGATGGTCGTCTTTCCTTATGTGCCCGCCTTTGCTTCCACAATGGCTGCTGCTGTTGATATTTGGCACGTTCTTTCCGTGCGCTACCCGTTTTTTCCAGGCATCTTGACGGCGTCTGGAAGGCATCCAAATACTGATTCTTGCCCTTCTGAAGTTGTTTGTGGTGTTCCCTCATGGGTAGGCAGGAAATGTTGCTGGAAAATTCTCACGGGAAATTTTGCAGGAAAATTTTTGATACAGAATTTTGGCAGGTTTTTGGGTTCATGGGTTCAGAGTAGCTGGAGAATTATACCCCACGTTGGGTGTCACTTGACAGCATGCGGTGGGGTTCTTGCAGAGTGAGAGGAGATTTGAGGAACTGTAACATTGTAGGTTAGGAAGTTTTGGAAATTTTTGAATTACCCAGTAGGTGCCAGACATCGTTAGCACGATGTCGATGTGATGGTAGATCTGACTCTTGAAGATCTCTGGATCGTTGGGCTGAATCACCACGGAGTAATCTTCCGGCATGGAATTGATACTCCTCTGAATAAATTATTACCAGTTGAGACTTACGTGATTATGAAGCAGTGGCATATTTGGGCTGGCACACATGCCCCAAATTAATGAAATAATTATACAATGACACATTAAAACACTTTAAGAAACACTTGATGAAAAAACTTGCACTTTTGGTGGGAATGGTGAGGGCCCATGCCCTGAAATGCCTGTAGGCCTGACAGAAATAAAACATTCAAGTATGTAATTCAACATAGTTTTACTTGCCTTTATGATTACCCTTCACTCTGTGGTGAAATCTTTACATGGTTATCGGACACGGTCCGTCAGACTACACTGATTAAAGACGCAAAGCCACATAATTAATTACGGTGAAATATTAACCTCCCCAGGGCAATGCAAACTACAGTGGAGCAGGGCAGGCGTCTCCAGTGACGAAAAGTAAAAAGTTTCTGATAAATTTACTGCAGTTATTGCATGTTAAGTGATTTGCGTGAAAAGTGCTTGCCACCGGAGCACAATGTAATGCAGCCTAGCACTCGTGCGTCCAAGATGCTACTGAAGGTTCCTGGATGGTGCGCTGGTCGAAGTTGTGGGCGGCGTGTCCTCATGGAACTACTTCATGGCCCACTTTTGCACAAATACCATAAGTTCACATTACACTTGCAATTCTTAGCATGCTATAAAATACTATAGGTTATTAAAATTATAAACAAACACTTTGCACTCAGATGAGGATGAAATGTGGTTGAAACACGTGATATGAAACATGACACTTGCAAAATAAACTCTTTAATAAACAACTACTTTCAAAAAGGGCTTTTCTTGGGATCGTCTATTGTGTCCTCTTTATCAGGGTCTCTGCGGCAGTTGCAGTTAAACCCTATGTTAATTTCCCCTACTTTCACGCTTTGTATTATACTGCGCTGTTTCACACTAGGCTACTCTGGCCATGCACTGCACTGGTTGCACTATGCTACACATTTCGTGCTCTGCATGAATGCACCGTCGTTGCACACACGTAGAGCACTGGTCCATTCTGCGTTCCAAAGTTGGTGTGCGGTGGGCAAACAGTCTGAGGGGAAGGGAATACAGTAGACATCAGTCAACAGCAATAACTTCGTGCATTGAAAACCACCATAATTATATATGAACTATAAACTCTTTAACATGTAACCTAGCTTAGCTTTTAAACTTTATATATCTGTTTAAAATATAGAATATACAGTTAATTGTGAAAGATTTTTACATTGTGTAATACATACTACATATTCGTGAAACTTGTACTATTAATAATATTTAGGAAACAGGATTTTCCATGTGTTGATGTAGAGTAGTGGGCAGGGTACTTTGAGTATGAAACTCTATTCGTTTTGGTCAGACGTTAAGTCCCAACCATTTCCAAATACATTTTTCTTTTTTTTTTCATTTTAATAATAAACTAAATTGGCTTTGTTAATACTGGTATAATTACTTTTAACTTGATTGACTGTTTATATTTTGTGCAGAATATTGAAGCCTTTACTTGCTTGGATGAAAGAGATGCAAATGTTACATTGTATCTACAGACATTACTATAAATACTAACCCAAACATTCATTCCTAGATAATTATAACAACTTTTTAACTTACTTTCAATTATTGATATTTTATGGAATTATATCTCAGATTTGTGTTAGAGTGTAAAACCAGTTTCATGCCCACATGCTTGTATTGTTTGGGACTCGTATTTTAAGATAAGTATCGTACCATCAATTTGGAAATGCAGTTTAGTACTTATAAAATTATGAAGGAGTAAATATCTGTATTATTGTAATAAATTAAAAGTTATTTGTGGGAAGGGAATATTTTAGTTTTGTCTACTTTGTAAACTCTTATACAGTAGCAAATAATTCAGTAGAAAATGTTTTTAACCCAAAGAGTTATACAAACAGCATTATTTACCTTTATTTGACATTTCCTAATTCTCTTGCAACTATAAATTCAATCCATATTTCCTGTCAGTATTCATAAATTATCAGAAACCAAAGAATGTTATGAAAACTCATCTCACTGGGCTAGTAGGCAGTAAAATAATTCAGAATAGAATCATTTCATTTCAAAACTTTAAATGAAATTAATTTGCAAGTTCTCGAGAACTGGGTCTCAGTCCTAGCTGTTGACATGAATGGACATGGATTGTTGTGGAATGTCCATTTAATTTAGTCAGTCTTCATGGGGTGGCGGCAGCAAGGTGTGTACGGAACTTACGATTTATTTCAAATGGTGTTGAACAATTATAAATTGTTGTTAACTTATAAGGTTTAAACAGGCAGGTTGAAAGATTGAAAGACATGATGATTCATCAAAGCCGGAGTCACAGAGTCAGAGTCATGGAGTCAGAGCTAGAGCAGTTTTTGGTGGAGTTGGAGTCAGAGTCTGTTAAAACATAGTGACTCACTCTGACTCCAATTACATTAATTAAACAACTAATTTTTATAATACATACTTTATTGCATATGACCTGCCATTGGAATTTAAAGTATATTCTTGGGTAAAAATTTAATTTAAAATTTGCATATGTGTTATTCTGTAAAATGGAATAATTTTTTTTGCCACCCAGTGATGGTATAATGCCTTATTCAATCATTTTGCTGTCCTAATTTTTTGTTTTGGAATCAGAGCCTGAGTCTGCACCAGAGTGGAAGTTGGATAGTGGAAAAACTGAGGAGTTAGAGTTAAAAGTTTGGTATACCGACTCTGCAGCCCTGCCTGTAAACCAGTTGAACTTCACTACTAACAATTTGTTTTGTAGGTTTTTATAAGTAACTTTAGTGTCATCTTCTCTAATTCTGAAACAACCTTTATTTCAGCAAAACATCTTTATTCATTTGTACGTACATGCTAAGGGACACAGTGATAAGCATATATAACATACTGTATTTGAATGTACTGTAGAAGTGGGGAAGATAATGGTTATTGACACTTTCCAAAAAAATAAGAAAATTATTAAAGATACGCTAAAACTTATTTGAATTTGCTATTTAGCAACGGCATGTTAGTCTTTGTTTTTTTAATTTCGTAATTGACATTGGAAAATAAGAAGTTACTATGACAATGAGTCTACTTTCCTCAACATGGATGCAAATAATTTTTAATGAAGTTCTTGAAAACTTTAATGTTAAATAGGCCTTGACTGCTCATGGACAGCAATGTCATAAGAGATGGAGCCAAAAACATATGCAACAATTATGAAACAATTACAAATATTCATGTGCCTTGTCCAGGACTCAAACCCAGAAAATCTCATATTGTAAGCTAACATGCAACCTACTGTAATACAGAGGTAGAATTCAGAGCATCAACTTCAGATGTAATCAGTCTAACATTTTTGTAGATATGGTTTTTACTAACCTGAAATATTTACAGGGCCTTCATTTTTTAATAAATAAATGCCCAAGCCACTTAAATCATAAATTTACATGACCCACCATAGCATTGCTTGTGTGAAGAATTTGGAGGAAATTGGTTGATTAATTCCTGAGATTTTCCATAAAAACTTTATTTTCTTATTTGGTGATATACAAAAAGCCCAAGAAGAGGTTATGTATACAATGCTTCCAGTAGATACTCTCAGCATACAAAGTTTGGTTTAATTTTGTTTAATTGTTTAATATAAATAACAAACTTATCTAAAGTATTTATGTGGCTGCCATATTGAAAATCAGCGTCTGACCCAATTAAATTATGGCCTATTGTAGCACTATTGGTATGCAAAATTAAGTGGAAATGAGTTGGATAGTTTTGGAAATATGACATAGTTGTTCCATTTTCTTATGTGGCACTATCTTACAAAACTGCTTGCAAAATGTATAATTGATGTTTCTAATGAATGTTATTAGAATACAAAATTTTGTTATATTTTGTTGGATTATTTAATAGCTGTAACACATCAATCTAAATTATTTATTTAAATGCAATTAAACAAAAGGCCTGCCCACCAAAAAATGTAAATTTATATGACCTACCGTAGCATTACTTGTGTGCAAATTTTGGTGGGAATCGGTTGATTGGTCCCCAAGATGTGGCATAAAACTTCCATTTTTCATGTGACAATTTTCATAAATACCGAACAAAAAGTTTATGTATCTGCATATTTGATGATTGTCATAGGTACTACCAGCATACAAAATTTGGTTGAAATTTTTCAGTACAGAAGGACTACAAAATATACCTTGTTGCATGAATTTGGTGGGCGATATATAATTGTTACACGAGATATGACATAAAAGCTTAATATTTCATGTGATGCTATCTTCTAAAATGTTGGAGAAAATAGTTTATGTATAATATAATTTGCTGCTAGTGTACATACTGACAGTATACAAAGTTAAGTTGAAATTGGTATCATGGTCTTATTGCTATAGCATACTAAGATAAAATGTTCATACGAGACTGCTATTTTTTTAAATAAGTATCTGATTTACTTAAAACATACAAATTTATATTGTGGTACTAATTGTTTGCCAAATTTGTAGTAATCATTTAATTGTTTCCTGAGACATGACATAAAGACTTTATTTATTCATGTGGCACTATCTTACAAAATGGCTGAGAAAAGTTGCAATGTTTTAGCATACATCGTGCTTGTAACAGTTACTTTCAGCATACAACGTTTGGTTGAAAGTAACCAAACTCTGTGGTAGGCATAGCAAAAAAATGTTTATATGGCCATCATTTTGAAAATAAGTGCCTTATCATTTCAAATATTTTACTTTCACATGATGTATCATAGTATTACTTGAGTGCCAAATTTGGTGAGAATCCGGCAAGTAGTTTTTGAGATATAGTGTAAAACCTTTATTTTTCATGTAGTGGTGTCTTCAAAAATGGCAGACCAACTATATTCATTTCTAATTTTAATGCTGTTAAAAATGCTAATTTTGGTTTAAAATTTGTCAAATTATTCCCAATGTATATCACCCTAAATTATCAAATGGTCACCATTTTGAAAATAAGTACCTGACATTGTTAAAAAATTTAAAATATGAATGTCCTTAATACATACTTTTTGTGTACAGAGATTGGTGAAATTTAATTCAAGAGTGCAACTGAATCCCAATCCGTGTGTATGTGCGTGCATGCATGTGTGTGTGTGCATGCATGTGTGCATGCGTGCATGCGTGCGTATATATATAAACTCATTAATACAAAAAAGAGAAACAAAAATATATAAAATTATACAAAAAACATACATAGTTCTGGGTTAAAATCACTGTTTATACTTATACATATGCCCTACACACACATAAATAGACACTACATTGCTAGAAATAAAGCTACATGAAAAACAAAAACATGAACTTCTTCATTCTCCACCTGAGAATTTATTCCATGCATTCAAGATAAGCTGTAGAATTATTGATTTAGGAGGAATTTACGTCATTTTTGAACCTATTTGTGGCCACTTAAAATTTTTTTACATTATTGGGTAGTCTCTTCTATGACCTAATTCCCATATTGTTTACAGACTTAAGTGTGTAGGCTTTATTTATAGTTTTAAGATGGGATTTTTTTTCTAGTATTATATGTATATATGGTGCATTATTAATTTATTCAATGTTACATTTTGGAGCATAATTTCTAAGTTAAGTAAGAAGAAAATCATGTTGTAAAATTGATATAATGCATTTGAAGAAATAGTTTGTTGTATGTTCAATCAAATAATAGTTATTTATATTATATATAACTAAAATAAAATGTTTGCTGGTGGCTATTCGACTTCAAAACTACTTACGTGTTATTCAAAAATGTTATTATTCAATTCGAAATTATATTTGAACACCAAAATCCACTATTCGCACACCCCTATAATACCAGGACACATTTCTCTACTTACAGTAAACATTTCTATTTCTGTTATTTTTGTATCATTATTTATGGTCTCTTTGTGGATAAATGTACTGTATTTATTATTTACTGCATTTTCTGTCCATTTTACTGAATACTTGTTTGTGAAAGTATTTTTACAGTCATGTTAAGTAAAATGAAGTGGTAATAAACTATGTTATATGTAAGAAAGGTAAGAGAAGAAAGGCGTAGTTTTTTATTTTTGGAAAGGCAATAAAATTTTTATATAGTTAAATAGTGTAAAATAGTACTTAATTTAAATAAATTATGTATTTATTGTGTGATGAATTAAAGTGCTTACAGATATGTTTTTTTTTGTCATATTTGTATGGACAATTTTTTTAACAGGTTTGTGCTTTAATGATTATATTCAAAATTACAACCATTTACATTGAGACATTCTACTTCTCATGTTATCACTGATTGATTGCGTCTGCCAGTGTGTCTGGAGGTATGGAAGCACATGCAGCTACAATATGGTCTTTCATGTCTTCCGGTGTCTTTGGAACCTGCTGGTACACTACACCTTATATATGTCCCCAGAGAAATGCTGAACAAGATTGCCACTCCCCCCACCTATAAAATTGGAACTAAACATTGTAGTTCATTTATTGCAATTAAGACATTATGAACAGGACACCCTTAGTACTGATACATCACTTGATGTGTATTCAGCATGTTACATCTTCCAACAATGCAGACAAGGTAGTCCCAGGAAACACTTCTACTTTTGCTCATTCAGTGGCCCTTCAATGGAGTGGCCAACAATTTGTTCTCGAACGATACCACGCCGTACAGTGATGCTCCACTGACATTGATGTTCTACCTGATGAAGCCAGTGAAGGTTTTCCAGTTACCAGTAATGCCTTTTTGGCAAATTGACATTTCCATGGGTTGTAAACATTGCTTCATTGATGAACAGTACTCTATCCATAAACTTTTGACCCTGTTGTAGGACCCACTGGCAATACAGTACACTCCCATGTATTTGGGCTTCGCTTAACTGTTTTTCTGCTTATCCGTGTGGCTTTTTACCTTTTATTCAAAGTCTACCGTAACTTCTGTGGTAAGGCGATGCTCGTTTAACAAGTAGCGGTACCATGTATGTCTATCACTGTGCTGCGTGAGATGATGTTTATCTCTTTAAATAGTTAGTGGGTCACAGAGACCTATGTGAGTTGTCCATTTCCACCCATTGAAGCACGTATCTGATCGCACTCATCTCAGTTAACACCCCAACACTATGTCTTGCAAGTTTATTGGCTGTTCGGGCACGGTTGTTGTTCACTATTTGTAGTGTCGTTTTCGCAACATGTCAGCAAAGTGTAAAAGGACAGTTTTAACTATTGCAAAAAGTTATAAATAATTTAAAAATTTGAGCATGGCGAGAAAGCTGCGAAATTAGCGTTGGACTTCGAAAATTGGGATGCAAACTGTGCAGGACATCAACAGAAACAAACAAACAAAAACTAATGGAAAGTGCATGTCGCACAGATAGTGGTGCGGGTCGTGTAAAAGAAGGTTAACAACTGGGGTCAGTGGCTTCCTTTTCATTTTGCTTCTTTTACGTAGTGACGTTCTTTTTTTTTTTGGCATGTTGGAATGTGACACTGTCCTCGAAAAAATTTGTCACCTCTCCCCTTCTTCTCCTATAGTTGGCTATCCTGTGCCTTACACGGAAACAAAGGCTTGGAGAAATGTATCAATTTGCAACATATGGTCTGGAGTGCAAGAGGGGGGGGGGGGGGGGGGGGAGAAACTTAAACATGTGGAAGCTATTCTAAAGTTCCAACTCACTAACTCACTCTGCCATCTCAAGGATGGGTCTGTGTGATGCACATTAAGGATGTGACACACACAGATATCCACACATGCGCACACGCACACAAACACCATTTATCGCTCCATGCCACCTGCGGCACCGGTGCAGGCTATTAGCTGTGTATAATCAATGCACCATGAATTACACTACAATTGGTGCAACATAAATATCAGTTAGTATCATTTACTTTAATTAATCATGCACATAAAGTGCGTGAATTGTGTTTGCTTTGAAATATTTAATAGGTACTGTGTTTTATCACAATTTTCAAAGCCAATATCACTGTTCCACTAACAAAAAAAAAGTAAATTTGATTATCTGGAGTTTTTAATACAAATTTGCTTATTCGTGTTTTTGTGGGTCCCAATTAATGCAGTTAATCGGTAGTTTACTGTAGTCCATTCATTATTGAAAGTCATTGCTGTGTAGCTCTTGATGCAATGGCACATGGTAGGGGTGGTAATGATACTTATGCAGAATGCTCAGCACAACTGTTTTGCTAGTTCTAATATGTTGTTCCATTTCGTGAGAACTGACATGAGGATTTACTGCAATAGCTGCAAGTACTGGAACTATTGCTGCTTCATTTGTGATGTTCTTGCTTTGAATCCACTGCCGCGGAGAAATGCTGCCAGTCTCGTGAAGTTTTTATGACAATATTAGTGAAGGTTGGACTGGATGGATTTTGCTGAGTAGGAAAACATTTGACATAAAGCTGTTGTGCTACTGTAGCATTTTGATGACATTCTACTTAAATTAAAATCATGTCGACCATTTCTTCATTTGTGAAACCCATTGTACATGTCTATGAATAACAGAGAATGTTTACATCTTTTGTCATATACATACTGTACTACATGACAAGTGCACCAATGCATTATAACCTACCTTATTATGCCTCTACAAACACCTTGTCCATTACCTCAGCAGGTCTGCAAGCAATTAGCACATTTAGAATGTTTATAGTACAACTTGTTTAACACTTTTATCACTTCAATGTCTTGCACAGAACTAAATCGGATAAAAAGTTTCGCTTATTTGACTTTCAATGTTGGTGTAAACATGTGCAGACATTGAAAACCTTGGGGTGGCATTTCTGAGTGTATTTCCTATTATGTGTGTCCTTTCTCCGGGGACAAACAAATAGGTTAGACAGTAATTCAGAGGCATACCAAATAACTCATCCAATGCAGTGAAAACACTAATGGGTTCCCATTTCTCATTATGAATTCATAATTCATATCTTATAAATTTTGTACATAAATAAACAAGTGGTTACATCATATGATGTCCCCAGCAATGTAATATTACATTTATGTGTTGTATTTTGTATGGTAATATCCATTGGGATGTTATTGGAGGTGAAAAAGTGGATCATCTGGTATATACACTACGTGACCAAAAGTATACGGACACACACCTGAAAATGAAGTATTAGTTTGGGCTGCCCTCCATTGGGAACTGTAGTCAACAGGGTGTCTGTGTACCCTTAGCATTAATGAGAGCCTGCACTCTTGCAGGTGGTGGAAGGTTCTGTGGGGAATAGCAGCCCATTTCTCGTGGAGCACATGCACAGAGCAGCAGGTGGCATTGTTAGAATGTTGCAATGCAATAAGTGGCAATGACAATGACCAGCAAGAGCAAAGTCTGTGAGAATCTGTACAGTGGAGAGTGAGACTGACCAGCAGGACTGTGTGACTGGATGCGAGTGACAAACATTTGGAATGATGGCACTAGAAAGTTGGATTGAATATGTGTAAATAATACGTGTGAATTGAACGACAGTAACCTGTATCAAGGCAGTGATAATAATTTTTATTAAAATTGAGATTGACATTAAATATTTGCTCAATGAGAATAACAATTGCTAATAGTCAAGATAGGTAATTTAATTATTAATTAATAATAGCTGTGTGTATTTTTCTAGCATTATAAATAATAGATCAATAATTAAATTTAGTGATTTTATTTTTATTAAGACCTCCACCCCTCACAAACTCAGATACAACCCAGGTGACTTGTAGCAAGCTGTATTATGCTAATTTTGTTTAAAATTATTGTAGGTTTCCTGCAAGTGCATTTGTAATTGCAGAGATATTTCATTTAATTGGAAACTGAAACTTTTTACTGATTATCACGGACTGTAAAATTAATATGAACAAAAGGCTTATTTGTTAGGTTTAATGCAAATTTCATAAATCACGAGACGTAGACATAGTACATATACCACACAGCTAATAGTCATCACAAGTGTTTAGTGCCTGATATTTATGGTTGCACAATGCAAGTATGCAAAATAATATTCCAACCAATTTATTGACAATTATGATGTACTGTATATTACAAATGTGTGTAGTACCATAGAACATCCTCTATAATTGTGGAAACAATCATTTATGTGCAAAAATAATTATTTTGTCTTTTGATTATGCTGTACAATTTCAATTGTGGCACTTGGAACGTTTGACATTTCCAATCAAGTGTATTGTTTTTATTGCAATGGCCAACTGTATACAGTATCTTTAGAAGAAACACATGCTCATAATTTGAGTGACTATGAAGAGAGAATTTATAAATTTGAAATTATCAGAAATTCAGAATCACAGCTTGCGTGAGGTTCAAAATGCCTTGTACACCACATTAATATTAGACTATGCACAGGATGTCAGTTGTACAGAACAAATTTAAATGATAGTAGGATTTTTTGAGGTTAAATAAGGAGAGGGTGCAGTCATTCAAGAACAGTTTATTGTGTTTGTACCAGAGCTCTGGAGTCATGGAGTTTGAGCAATTTTGGGTAGAATCAGTTGATTAAAACTTAGCACTTGGACTCTGCCTTGGCTGGCAATCCTTATATTTTTTTGTAGTTAACATACCTTAAATTTACTAGCTATATAATTATAATACAGTTAATATGTGCAATGTTTTATTCCCAACAAAAGAATTCATACTGCTATAGTAATTACTTTTTGGGTGACTTGGATATATATATATCTGTGTGTGTGCGTGTGTGTGTGCGCGTGCCTAATATGAAGTGTGGATCTGTTATGTTTCATCTAACTTTTTTTTTAAGGGCTGAAATCTCATGGTGGAGCTGGAGAAAATATTCCAAGACACAAGTCATTGTCGCAGATGTTGAAAAGTGGTGATGAAAAGTTTGAAGATCCTTTGAAAGTTGCTAAATAACTGTGACGTGCTTACTGTTTTTCATCATATTTACCACAACAAAACCTGTCTTTCAGAAGAAAAAAGTGTCCTTCATACACTATATGTAATTGTTATTTACAAATGTACTGGCTCTTCTATGTAATACAAATGTTTTGTTAAAGAGTAGTTAGAAATATTAAAAAGAAAAAAAAACTGTTTTTGAAAAGAAGGTGCTGACACCAGTACACTTGCAGACATTTTTGCACTTGACTTTCATATTGTATTATTATGTAACAGTGTATCATTTTTGTATATATAAGAAGTGGTTAAACAGATCTGAAGACACTTTGTTATGTTATATATTTATAAATGTCTATACATTCATTTGATTATCCTTACCTGAGCAAGTTGTTCCATTCAAATGAAATTTTGCATTGTCATTAAGCCAGGAAAAGGGCAAATTGGCCAATAATTCTTATGACATTTGAAATGAAACCCCATTAAAAAATGTGTACATAAATGCACTCTTTATCATAAAGCTTTAAATGCCACTGTGGTACACAGCTTATGAAAAATGCTGCATTACCTGACAAATATGTGTTCTTTTTATGTGCCATTACTGTAATACTTTATGTACAGACCCTTTTTAAAGGATTGATTTATACTGGTAAACAAGTGCTCTGATTTAACATAGCCTGCAGTTTTCTAAGTAGTTAGATTGTCAAAAACAGTTATCAGCTATAATTTTACCAACATATATAATTATTTAGGAGTAAATTAATTCCTTAGTCTTTCATAAATTTCAGAAGGTTTTTATTCCTGTTTAATTATGTATTATTAATTAATTAGTTTGATACAGTAGAAAAAGTATATCCAAAGCACTTTGGGAACAATCTTGCGAAGTTTCTTGTAAATATACAAGCTGCTTCATGGTTTTTGTAGACATATCATGCTATATATTGAGTGTGAAATATACTGTAGTGCCATGTGAGAAATAACATGCATTGGAAGCTGCACTCTATTCCATTTTGGCATTTAACTAGAGTGCATTTGAAGGCACATAACTTGAAGCTACATAAATCAGATGAGTCCTGCTTTGGCTACTTTATTTGGCATATTACCAATTTCATTAATACTTTTCAATAGTTTTAGGGTATGTAGTGGTTACACATATAACCCAAACTGCTGCCATGCTCCGGTTTTGCTATGATGCACATTGCCTGATACCATCGCTCCTCTGCAGGCCTACCAACTGTCCAATTGTACACTACTCTACAACATTACATGTGCCCCACTCTGTTTTTTTTACATGTAGAGTTTCTGGAGGTGTTTCATTACTCTCCCACTGTGTGTAGTGCTATGTGACAGCCTCTTAGTTCCTGGGTTGATTGTGTCTTTTGCCTGGAAGCCCAGAAATTATTATTTATTGTACCCAATTACCTCTCAGAGAATACCCAAAATGGCAAATTCCCTGCTGGATCTGGTGATCTTGTGGACTTGTCTTTTGCTTGGAAGCCACAAGACGTGGAGTCTTGCCCTGGACCAGGTAATATTAGTGACTTCTCTCTTCTGACCAGTTCTGTTGTGGTTTACTTCCCTGGTGTAAGTATGTATGCACTGTTCATGTGGTTACAGGAGTTTCCTGTATTCACTTCTATCAGCTGTCTTAGATTTATACGCATTGGCCCTTTCTCTGTAGCTACACTGTATGATAGTGGTGTGTTGAGATATTTTTGATGTGACCATAGAGCCTTTGTCAGTAATCCACAATTTACTGCCCACCTGTAGTGGTGGCAGGTCCCTGTTTCCCTTTTTTTTTTTGTCATCATGATTTCTTTTGTTCCTGTATTTTATCCTGAACTGTGCCATGACTCCCTCGTTCCATGATGATACTAGTTGTGCATGTCTCAATTTCCTCACAAACAGCAATTCCGCCGAAGAGAAGCCAGACTCAAGTGGTGTGCATCTATATGCCAGGAGGCCAAGATTTGGGTCTGAATACGTATTCCTTTTGTGAACTGCTTAAATTCAAAGGATGTGAACTGAGTTACCCCATCCATTGTAACTGTTTGGCGTATCCCATGTCTGGCAAATATGTTATTTAGTGTTGTTATGGCTGCTTCAGATGAAATCATAAATATGCTGATAAGTTCTAGCACTTTGACTGCCACTATACTTTTTGTAAAATGTGTGTTGTTGTTAAGGTTTTTTTAATTAAATTTATCACTTTAGTTTAATAAGGTAAAGGAAATTAGCATATTTTAGACAAAAATCTATGCAATATGTTGCACAGTTACGCAAATAAATGTGATGCACATGACCAGAATAAAAATACAGCTATGCATCATATTGATGCACGTGTTGGTCAAAGTGCTAGGAATTGAGAAAAGCAGTATTCCACTACCAAGCAGTGTTTCTTCTTCATCAGCTCCATTATGTCCAGGCCTAACATTAGCCATGGCCTATTGGGCAGTGGTGTGGTCTTCAGGGTTTATGCTTATTGTTTTCTCTGCTAGAGAAACACCATTCTCTTGACATTGTTCCATGTATTTCCCCACCACACAGACTCATTTCTATGGTTATGGCGCTTAATGATTCCCGTATGTCCTTCGTGTATATTTTGTAACATTTTTGGTCGGAGTTCCCGAGGAACAATAATTCTGTTGCTTTTCATGATGAAGCCCTCATTGTATGTAATTTCTCCTCTCACAGACCAATATGGAGAACCATTGTGAAAACCATTGATGATACTTTCAACTGTCAGCTCTCTGGATGATATCTTTCTTGTGCTTCTGGTATATGTCTGGAAATGGCCTTTTTCTAATCGCATTGTCTATGTGAAATTATTTTTCAAAAATTTCCTGCCCTTCAAGTGACCTTTCTGTTGGTGCTCCCGATAGTGCATTTGGCACATGAAAGTCCTCTCCCTGCACATGTTGAATGGTGCATTTGAAGTACATCATACACATTAATAGTCTTTGCAGTCTTGCTGTTAGATCTACCACTTGTTTGGATGCTAACAATGTCAACAGTAGTTTATGATCTGTGATGTACTCATAACATTTCTCGCAGAGTCATATGATTTCCCGAGCTTCTTTTTCTATTTGTGTATACCTTGTTTCTGTTTCGTAGATTCCTGGATGCATAAATAACTGGTTTCCATTTTTTTTATCCTCTTGTTGCTGTTTTCGGACTACTTTTAAGCCACAAGATGATACATCTGCTAAAATTATTATCTCAACACCTCTTCTATAGAGTGCCAGAGTGCCAGGGTAGGATGATGTGTAAATTCTTCCTTTATTGTCTGTTGCTTCCTTCTGTGCCTCATCCCAGACTCATTTGTTTCCTTTAATGGCTCAGTGGTTGTATCTTTCTTGACAAATGCAGGATGAATTTCATTAGGTAGTTTGCCATACCAAGGAATCATTACAGTTCCTGTAAATTTGTAGGTTCTGGCTTTTCTCTTATAGCAGATGTCTTTTCCAAGTCAAGTTGTACCATTCGCTTGCCTACAACGTAACCATGGAACTTTATTATTGACACTCAAAATTGACACTTATTACGTGTGACTACCTCTTCTTTCAACTTCCTGAGTACTAGATCTACTCTTTCATCATGTTATTCAGGTTTTGCTCCATAGACAAGGATGTCATTTATTTGAGTCACTACCCCTATCATCTCTTCCAGTATCTCCTGCATCCGTAGTTGGTAATGCTCTGGGCCAGAGTTTATTCCAAAGGGCAAACTGTTAAAATAGAACCATACAAATGGGATTAAAGATTTGGTTAGTGTTGCAATGAACTTGTCCAAAAGAACCGGCTAAAATCTGTTACAGGCAACCATATTCGTAAACACTTGGTTTCCCCAAGCTGCAATGACTCGTCAACATGTGGTAGTTGGAGGTGTTCTCAGCACATATATCTGTTTAATTTTGTGTATTCAATATATATTCTTATGATCCCTTCCTTTTTAGGTACCATCGTCATTGAAGCACACCACTTTATTGATGAACTAATCAGTGAGATCACACCATCTTGGACCATTCTGTGTAGTTTGTTTCAGACGACATCTCAAAGAGGCAGTGCCAGCTTTTGTGGTGTGGAAATTGCAATGCCTTGCCCTCCTTTTCCAACACTATTATATACTCTTGCTTAAGCTTTTCCAATCCAGTAAATACATCTAGAAACTAATTAACAAATACCTGTGTCCAATTTTTCCTTAACCTCCTTCAAAACTCCTCCTTCACCTATCTTACTAAGGTTAAATGCTCTTAAGACTGGTCTGCATAACATTGATAAGTGCTGACGTGCAACAACGAAATCTCTTGTTCACTACACTGATGGTGAATAGACAAGCATACTTGCGCCACATGTACAACATCTACTGCTCAACTCCCTGCACCAAACAGTTCTTTGTGGGTTTGTTTCACCATACCTAAACTTTCAATTATTTCCTATCCAGTTTAGTTACATCTGCACTTTATTGATCTTGAATTTGGCCAGTGAGCTGCCCACTTGCACATGTATAAACCAGGGGTCTTAAATGTCCATATCCTCAATCTCTACCATATAATAATAGCAACTGCAGTCTGTTTCATTTACTTCTGTTGCATTGCGTTCTTGGATGTCCACATTTCTACAACATCTTACATAGTGTCTTTGTTTTGTACTTTCACGTCACTTGGCCTTATTAGCCGGGGACTGAAAACGTGGGTGTACAAGGCTAACACTGCATTTGGAGCATCTGCTTGTGGCAGCATTTACATTTTGTTGATTTCCCTTTTCTCGCATAGACTTGGTGGATTATACACTTCTGTCTGCTTCATAGGGGGGGGTGAGTTTTTTGTTGGTTCATGCACAGCATCAATGTTTTTCTCCTGTTGCCTTATTTCTTGATGGCACATTGTCTCTGCTTATCTTAAGCATGTAACAGCATGTTCTGTAGTTTATATACTGTCCATTTCAGATAGCTTATCATCAGCTACCCCGATAACTAACATTGAAGTTGTAAGCTCATCTTTTAAGCCTTACAAGTCAGACATTTCAGTAAGATTAAACACATTGTTTATGAACACGTTGGCAAGTTCCATGTTTTATTGTCATTGCTTAAAGAATTTGGCTCATTTGTAAATTCCTTTTTGCTTTCTAGAAACAACTTGTCAAATTGACCTTTCATTGCATCATAACTTGCTGCTTGGTCTTTCTTCATGGCAAAAGTTTCCATCATCTTCCATCTCTGGCCCCATGCACTGCAACGACATGTTGACTTGCATGTCTTGTGGTTTACTTTACAAGTTGGCCACAATCCTAAATTGTTTGAGTCTCTTGATCCACTTAGGTCACTCAGGGGGTGTGCGAAAATCAAGGTTGTTTGGTGGTACAATGTGAAACTGTGGTGCACCCACCATTGTATTCACGACCACACGTTCTCCTTATACGTCCGATAGCTAGACAGCTATGTAAACATCTACACTCATTACTGCACAGTTACCGGATTTTGAAATCTTAAATTATCACACCCAGCTGTAAATTGTGCTGTGAATGATATATTATAATTAATTATTTTACACCTGACGCCACACAAATAACCTAAATGGCTGCAATGCTCCAGCTTTGTTACAGTGCACACTCTCTCTGCAGGTCTGCCACCCATCCAGCTGTACGCTATTCTACAACACTCACATCATATTCAAAATTTTTATGTGTCCTCCAAAAGTAAAAAAATATATATATAAGTTTTTTTTGTGATTTTTCTTCCATAATGATATGTTCAATGAGGACAGCAAATTAAAAAAAATTATACCCTAACAAGAGCTATAAAAATAATAATTTAATAGAAATTACCAAACATATACTAAATCTCATCCAGTAAAACTCCAATGTTCTGCACGTCTGTTTCATCATATATACACACACACACAAAAGTTTGTATAGTATGAATTTCAAAAATAGATGCATTAAACACCACTTAACCTGATAGTCTTGTAGATCCTTTATATTATGTATAAAGATTCAGGCTGGCATTTGTTAATCTTTTTTTTTTACATACGTAGAATGCAGTGATTTGTATGTGAATATCTGAACCGAATGAGTTAGGCCTACCTCTTTTTTTTTTTTTAATTATATAATGCTAGGATGTCTGGGATGATGGTACAGTTTGAGTTTCTTAGTTTCCTGCATCTTATTTCATTCATGCTGCAGTTTCAGTTTCATGTATGGTTGAGAATAGTTTTTTCTGTGCAAGAAATATTAAAATTGTTTTGCAGTAATATATGTTGGTTTATATCTAGTATTTATTGCACATTTATTAATATGTACAGGGTTCCCACAGTTAGCAAAAGTATGGATAATTCAGGAAGAAGTTCAAAATTTGAGAAATGGTCAGTAAATGTAAGTTGTACACGCCACCAAGACCACTGGGCAGGTGAGTGTAAGCAGTTGGCGTGGCACAGAGTGCTAATGGACTGTGACGATAACTGTGGGTGTGCGTGCATGTGCACAAGCACCGTTAAGCCAGTGAGGGATTTCCTTGCCCTAAGTGCATCACAGCCTATAAGCATGCAGTGTTTTCATTGTCTCTCTCACTTGTCCTCGCACTATAGTAACTCAGTAGATACAGTAGTGACCTGACATGATCAGGGCAGGCACGAGTACCGTGTTCGTGACCTGTGTCCCACGCTAATGCTGCATCGCTGGAGGTAGCAAACCACCATGCCAAAAAGCCTGCCACAACAGACTACTGCACAGAGACAAACGATGCATGCCCGCAAACAGCACCTCTTCAGTCCGCATCATGTTGCGCGCTCCTAGACCAATTGCGCATGCGAGTGAAGAGAGAGCTGCAGGCGTGCAGCAGGGACTCCGGCAATTCCGTGTATTGCGCCACATTTCCATGGTCTTTTGTACTCACGGGTAGAGGGAGCTACCAACATCCGCAACACATTTATTGTCCGCATCACGCACCTCAGTGGCTCCGCGGGCCAGTACGCTCTCAAGTGTCCTGAAGCAGCATGATCATCCATGCTGCTCATGCTCCTACGTCCGTCACATACAGAATATGTCATCTGCACCATGTGGAACTACCATGAAACATTGTGTCAGTGAGTAGAAGTAGTACAGTGATTCTGGGACACTTTGGTTCATTTATATTGAGCTCCCGCAAACCATTGCATCTGCTCCCACTGTAGTTTTACTGCCAGTTTTGGAACACAGTACCAGCCATGTCTGACCCTCTATCGTCAACTGTCTCCATCAATCGTGTCATTGTTTGGATCCTGCCTTTCTGGGCCCCAGACCCAGAGATGTGGTTCGCCCAGTAGGAAAATCAGTTCACACTCCCGAGAATAACTTCTGATTAGATTATGTTTAATTTTGTGGCAGGTAATGTAGACTGTAAATATGCTACTGAAGTGTGTGACATTCTGATTCATCCTCCAACCGAGGACAAATACATTAAACTCAAAACAGAGATTATTAAACGACTCGAGTGCCTCACAGGAAAAGAAAACAATACAACTGCTAGAACATGAAGAGATCTACAATCAAATGTCCTTGCAGTTCCAACGGCACCTCTGAAACATAGCAGGGACAGCTATCCCGATGAGCTCCTCAAGTCTTTGTGGCAGGGCCGCCTTCCACCATCGATGCAAGCAATCCTGGCAACCCAAGTAAGTTCTACCCTTAATTCTCTCGGCTGACCGTGCAGATGCCATTTAGGACACCAATCCAAGGCCACGATTGGCAGAAGGTGCCTCACTTAAGGCCATGTTTGAGAAAACGTTGATGCATATGACTTCCAAAATAGGTGAAGTGGCTACAGCATTACATCAGGAGTTCACAGCTGTTGCAGCTTACCGTGGTCAACATGACAGTTACTGGGACTGTTCTCCATCAGCATCACATCACCCAATGTTCCCGCAGTAAGAGTTTACCTGGGGCCTGCTGGTAACATTGACAATTTGGTGATGAGGAGCAGAAATGTACCATGCCCTGTCCTTATTCCATGGGAAATTACCAGGGGACTCATGACTCATAGATGGTGGCCAGCGACCCCGCTCAAACTTCCAGTAGCCACCTTTTCGTCATGGATGCAGGGATGAAAGCACAGTTTCTAGTCGACACCGGTGTAGACATTTGTGTTTTTCCATGTGCTTGGTTACCAGGCAGGCATCCAAAATCTAACTACTCTCTGTTTGCAGCAAATACTCAACCATCGGAACATATGACCTTGTGACATTAACACTCAACTTCAGACTCAGGCAAGATTTGGTGTGACTTTTGTGGTAGCCAATGTGACTAAGCCAATTGTTGGAGCAGATTTCCTCCACCTTTACAGTCTCCTGGTGGATATCAGAAACGGGCGCCTTGTAGACAGCAACACATCTTTGGCCGCAGACTGCCGCAAGGCCACGTGTAATATCGGCAGTGTCAGAACACTTTATCAGACAGTTCACCACCCTGATTTACTCAAAGGGTATGTTACCATCACTTGTCAATTTGGCACATTCTAATTTTCCCAGAATACCACGATTCACCACATCAATACCACCGCTGGGCAACTTGAGCACAGCAGGCCACGACATTTGGCTCCGGATAAGCTTTGGATCATGAAGAAAGAGTACAAAGCTGTGCTCAATCTTGGAATAGATTGTCCTTCTGACAAGAAAGGTGAGGAGTGGAGGCCATGTGGGGACTACCGCATGCTCAATGCTCGTACAATTCCAGCCAGATATCAAATTCCATACTTTCAGGACTTCTCCAACACTCTCCACGGCAAGGCTATATTTTCTGTAATTGACCTCAGCAAGGCTTGCAGCCAAATTCCTGTTACAGAGACATATATCCACAAGACGACAATCACTAAGCCATTCAGACTCTACAAATTTCCCTTTATATCTTTGGGCTTCGCAACACCACACAAAGATTTCCGAGATTCATAGATGAAGTTTTCAGAGGCCTAAACTTTTGTGTATCCTAACTTGACGACATCTTAGTGGCTTTGTGTAACGAAGCAGAACATGAGTGGAATCTGAAGGCTCTCTTCAAATGCCTCAGTATGTACCATCTTCTTATCATCCCTTCTAAGTTTGTCTTCGGGGAACCACAAGTGACATTATTAGAGCACAGCATCTCTGTTGATGTAGCCAAGCCTCTCCCAGAGAAATGGGATGCTATCCTGCACTACAGCAGGCCAACAACTGTGAAACAGCTGCGTAAGTTTACTGGCATGCTCAATTTCTATTGTTGCTTCATCTCAAATGCTGCTGTGTCACAGGCTCCCTTGCAATATCTTCTTAAATGTGACTTGAAGGGACGTGCTATACTGACATGTATACCCACCAGTGAAAAGGTATTTGCAGAATGCAATACCAGCCTTGCTAAAGCTGCTCTCCTGGCTCATCCCATCCCAACTGCCCCTATAGCAATGATGACAGATGTCTCCGACTTTTCAATCAGGACAGTACTCCAGCCGCATGTACAGTGGGGTTGGCAGCCTTTAGCCTTGTTCTCAAAGAAGCTCAGCCTTGCTCAGCAGAATTATAGGACTTATAATTAGGAGCTTCTCACCACTGATTGTGGAATTCACCACTTTTGCCCCATGGTGGAGGGGAGAGACTTTACTGTTTTTACAGACCACATGTCCCTCATTTTCACATTTCCACAGAACCCAGACAGGTGCTCACCCCGTCGGTCCCGCCATTTGGACTTCATTAGCCAATTTGCTACAGATATTCGGCACATTGCAGGTTCAGCAAATGTTATCGCTGACATCTGGTTGAGGGTTGATGCTGTCAATGCTACACTCAATTACCAAGGTCTTGCTGCTTCACAGGCAGTGGATAAAGAATTAAAGCAGTTCAGCAAGAGGATTCTGGCCTGCAGCTAAGGAAGTTAAGCCTGCAAGATTCACCATTCGAGGTCTACTATGATGTCTCCACCCCGACTGTGCGACCTTACATCACTGCACCATTTCATCAGACAGCCTTCAATGTGGTTCATCAGCTGACGTACTGAGGTATCAAAGCTACTACCAGGTTAGTCACTGAACGCTTTGTATGGCTGTCAGTTGAGTTTGACTGCCGGTGATGAGCACGTTCCTGCCGTTCGTGTCAGCGTGCAAAATTTTCTCAGCAAATCTCATCACCAGTTAGCTCATTCCTGCCACCTTCTGCTTGTTTCGACCATGTCCATGTTGACCTAGTGGGTCCCATGCCAGTTTCACAGGGCTTCTGTTATTGCATGACAATCGTTGACCACTTCACCAGGTGGTCAGAAGAAGTTCCTAAGGAGAACATAAAATCCTCAACGGTAGCCCAAGAATGTTACGCCTCTTGGATAGCTTGCTATGGTGTGCCACTACAGATCACAATTGATCAGAGTAGGCAGTTTGAGTCTACACTTTTCAAGGACCTCAGCAACCTGACAGGCATGACTCGCTTGAGGACCACAGCATTCCATCCTGCTGCTAATGGAATTGTCAAGTGTATGCATCAGTAGCTCAAGTCTGCGATACATTGCCACATGACAGCACTGGGTGGACATTTTGCCTACCATAGCCTTGAGAATCAGAACAGCCTAGCGAGACAACATGCACGCAACCACTGCTGCTACCTGGAGAATTCCTGATAGCTCACCCCAGTTCTCAATGTATAGATGCCACAGGTCTTATCAAAGAGTTACTGCAAAACTTTAGTGACATCCAACTTGTTGGTGGCTCTCGACATGAACAAAAGCCATTTGTCTTCAAGGATCTAGCAACAACAACAGAAGTCTTCATCCATCACGAAGTGCCAAAGGGATGTCTTCAGCCTCCTTATGAAATCCCCTTCCCAGTGCTGTGTCGGATGTCCAAGACAGCAACCCTCCAGATGAATGGCTGCCATGTCACAGTCTCTATCGATCGCCTCCTCAAGCCAGCGTACACTACACATAAAGATTTGCCAGACGATCTTGCCACACTCATCCCAGCCACAGAACTGGGGACGACTACACCTCCCCAGGTCACAGACAGCAAATCTCTGCCTCTTCAACCAGTTTCAAGGTTCAGTCGATGTGTCAGCTTACCATCACTGGCAGGAGGATAATGTGGTGGCATGCCACCACGACCACTTGGTAGGTGAGTGTAAGCGGTTGGCACGGCACAGTGTGCTAATGAACTTCTCTTTGTTCACCTTCCTTACAAAGTACATACAGTTCTCTCATTAAAGACTGCTGTGCCACCTTTAAATTTGTGACTACTCCAAATGCAGCCAATAAAGTTGCACTAGTTCTTCTTTTAATAATTTACCAGTAGGGTTTTTTGTTGTTTTACTTTGAAGGCTGATTTGAATACGTTTATCCAACAGAATGATTTTTGATACTGTTGGATACTGCTCAACCAGAAATTTCTTGTCTCATAACTTCCATTGGTTGTAACCAATGTATGCAGCCTTCAACAACTTACCATTGGACTCTAAGGTAAAGATGCAAGAATAGCGAAAAGAGGCTGCTTTATTTCCTGTGGTTTTTCTAGCACTGTAAGTGTGGAATTCCACCTGGTGGTCTCTTGCTTTATTTTGAATTCTTTAAAACTCATTTGATGTTGCATTGCCCTCAATTTATCTGTGGCAACACCACTTTACTTAAAATGTGTGACCAATGCCCAGCAAACTTTCAGGATGTTCATGAAATCTGCACATTTAGCAATAGCATCATTGACAATTAAATTTAACATATGTGCAGCACATGGCATATTTGATATGCCAAGAATTTTTATAGCCACTTCAATATTTTCTCCACTGTCAGACACAATTACTACGATCTTCCCAGTTATGGTCCATTCATCGAAAACTTGTTTCAGAACATCTGATAAGTATTGTGCTGTGTGAATCTGAAACAGTTCTTTTGTAGCAAGCGCACACAACTGTAAATTATCGCTTTCACAGTCAAAATTGTGGGTTATTACTATAAGAAATGATGTGGCATTTAAAGACGTCCATATGTCAGTAGCCACTCAGGGTGGCTACACAAAACATAAAACTAAATTCCCTGACTTTTCCACGTTTTCCCTGTCTATCACATTTTTTCCCCTTGACTTACACCAATTAGTTTGTATACAAACTAATATAAATATTTATGAATTTACACTCTTGCAGCTATCCATTTAATGAGAGGAATTTTAAGAGTCGTGTAATACATTGACACATGACATCGGATGACTGACGACAATATAAAGGTTGGACTAGTGTGTGTGTCGGAGACAGTGACAATATGACTGGGCTGACTTTATCGGATACTAACCGGACCTCGGCCGGTATATAAGCTGAGGTGTATGGCTTGACAGCATGGCACAAAGTCTGGTGTGGGCTTAACTGTCTTCTGCAACAGTGGCGTACACACAGCCACTGATTTACCAGGATTGGGCGTAGTTCCTGACTCGGCCGCTGTTGCTGCTGGTGACAGCTGAACTCGTGCCCAGTCCTTGGACAAAGGTGGTGCTGCAGCTGGTGGTGCTGGTAGGAGCTAGCAGTGGGCTGTTCTCCTGGTAGGCTGCAAAGACGGGTTCGCTATACCCAGAGATGTACATGGAGTCCCTGGCGGAAATCAACGACTGGATGCGACTCGCAGGCGGTCTTGTAGGGAGGTTGAAATAGGGACCGTGGAGGGACTAGGAGATGAGGCCTCTCCAGTTGTCGGGTGGCTTGAGCTTGTTCCCAGGGGATTAGACTACAGAGCACAGTTGGTGCTGGATTACAGCTCAGGTTTGACTTTGAGGCAGTAGCTGCCTTCCTAGCTCGCCACTTTGCACCACTTCTATGGGTGTATACCATAAAGGAAGGTATGAAAATCAGCCATGCTAAGGAAGAGCAGGAGATGAAGATCCCTAGTTAGGGGTAAAGCCATTCGTGGTTGAGCCAACCAGAGTCATACCCGATCACTCCAACAAAGTCTGCAAACAGTTTCATGTTTTATGAAATATCACTTCTGTGGCACCTTATAAGGAGCCATTGAAGACTGTTTCTGGTTGGAAGTATGCCACAAATACTAATGCTCCAACTCACCAGCTCGCATTCAGAAAATTTAGTTTTCACAACGCCACCAATTGTAGTAAACATTTTTGCACAGGAGAATTAAAAGTAACAGAAACATTTTAATGAGTACAAAAATTCCTCGACATTTCCCTGTTTTCATTTACTGTTGGAAATTCCTTGATTTTTCCCATTTTTTCCAGGTTTTCCCTGCCTGTAGCCACCCTGTCACTGCTACATAGACGGTTGCATATAAAAAGTTTCGTAATTGAGTTCGGGTTGAATCCTACAAGTTCGGTAGAATTTAACTGATAAGCCTTTTCCGATATAGACGTGTGCATCTTGGTTCACGGTTATTTAGTAAGTCTTTGAAACTGGAAACCTCTACAACTGATGAGGGTTGCGTATCTTTTGCAACAATTTTAACTACTTATAAATCAAGTTTTTCAATTCTACCATCCAAAATATCATTACCTTTATAACTGCCATACTGACGAGTAGGCTTTGTTTTTGGGTAGTGTGGCAAATGTGGAGCATTACCGTCAGCAGTGCATGTGGACGAATCGAGGGGTGAAGATCCTATATCATTTTCAGATGACCAGAATCTATTGTTAGGAATTGTGCATTGCTCATATTCTGAAAGTAATAAACTACTTCTCTTGAAAACAGTCACATGATGATGCTTTAAGTGGTCTCTCAAATTCGATGTATTATTAGAACGTTTAAATTCCTTTCTACAGAAAAGGCACAAAGTAGAAGTTGAAATTGTCTTCTCAAAATAGTCCCACACTTCCGACCAATGCTTATTCTGCACAAAACACTAAGTTTCATGAGAATATTACAAATACTAGAAGACAGCATAAAAAATAATCCAATACAAATAAAACTAATGGCCACAGAGCAAATAAAGTATAGCACACATTTTGTGTCCTAAATACATGAGTCCTAAATACGTGAATTTGACAAGCATGAAAACAGATTTGTTCTTAATTTGTTTTGAACAGAAGTTGTATGTGATTAAACGTATTTTATTTAAAAATATGAGTATGAATAAAAATTATTGGAAAATAATTGAGATTTTTGCACGAAAAGCGCAGCCAACCTGCTGCTTTTCGTCTGACTTGAATGGGTGAAAATAAGTTAACATGAATTTTTATTGTTTAATTGTAATGAACGATGCTTCGTACGTATTATTTGATAGCATTGCTTAACTGAATTCGTTATAGCCAATTTTATATTTTAAATAAAAATGCAACATTACAACACTTTTACGGAATAAATCCAATATAATATTATCATCGCCATTATAACGTGCTACGTAACATAAAACCCATATGTATGCAAAGGAAAGTAAATAATAAATTCTCAAAAACATTACTCAACACACTTGACAAAGCCATGCTACATCATTCATTAGTTACAAAACGCACAAAAGTAATAAACATTTCCATCAATAAATGAAAATAATCTGTTTTTGTATCTCTCTCAAACTTACAAAATAAAAACTGTGAGATAAATGAGTTATTTTATATAAAAAAGGATTTAATCAATCAACATTGCTAATAATGTTTAAAACTTTTATTCTGCAAGGTCACATTCTGCATATAGTAATTGTTAAGAATGATCGGCTATGCCAAGTGTCAGTGTAGTGTATAGCACTCTGCAATAGACTTCTTCCGTGAGCAGTCAAACGTCTCAACAAAGGAATGATAGTGCTAGTGTTTGAGAAGTTATCCATTAAAATAACAATTGACTGAATTCATTGGTTTTTCTTGTGTATTGCATTGTTGACGCAGAAATGTAGTAGCGGCTGAAACATTTGACTTGTAAAAAACTTGGGTGTTTGCTCCATCCACTATCAGGCAGGCATATTCATTGCCTGAGAAGGTATCCACAATATGGCTGAGACAGATAGCTAGAAAAAGTTTTGTTCCACATGTTTCTTCGCAATTGGCAGCGAAGGAAGTACAACTGAATTAAGTCAACTGTTTTGTATAGTTGTCAACTGTAAACGATGAAACTATTGACTAGTTCAATAGTTGTTATTCAATAGTGCCCATCTCTAGAGCAGCCAGCATTTCCTACCTGCCATTCAAGCAGAACAGTTATGCATGTGTACTGTTTAAAAGTGCAAAATAAAATCTATACACACAATGCGTACCATGTTTTCATTGTCTCCCTCCTTTGTCCTCGCGCTAGAGTATCTCAATAGCTACAATCAGTAATTTTGTGAATATTATGCCTTAGTCACAAATTTCTCTTTACATTATGGTTTTAGTCTGGAAAAGTTAGCCCTCTACTGTAATTCCATATTTAAGTCATCCCCATTATCTAATATATAGTAGTTGACTTAGATGAGTTTTTATCATCAAATTATAAATAGCTGTGGGAGGTTGTTAAACTTGGTCTAATCCTTTCTCATGGTAGTGCCTCTGTTGAAGATGGATTTTCAATAAATAAATCACTGGTGGAATAAAACCTACATGGAGAGTGACCCATTGCCCAAAGTACTTTCAGATGCAACTAAGCACTATGTTGGGATAATTCATGTACCTGTGACTGGGAATATGATACTTTCAGTAAGAACAGCTAGAAGTAAGTACAGAGACTTTCTTGAAAAGAGACGTCGGCAGCAGAGAGTGATGCTAAGAAAGCAAAAAAAAAAAAAAAAAATTGCAAATGAGATTGAAATTGAAGAGATTGAAGTGGAGAGAAAGATAGAAAAGAAATTTGCATGTGGTCCGAGTTGGATTATAAAATCCAGCCATTATTACCATCAGAGGCCAACGCTGAAGTAACCCCCACTAAGGTAGGTGGGGTATAACATCTCGTCGACAGTGGAGTCATTCGAGCAAGCTGCTCAGTAGGAAAATTTGAATAAACCCTGGTCTAAAATCAAGTAGGTTATTGTAACAAAAATTAAGTTTACCTATTGTTTAATTATTTTGCTCAAGATCTCTATGTAATGATGTAATCAGTGAATATTTTACAAACTATGCACAAGACATATATTCTTCTAAACCAACTACTATTTTAATTTTTTGCTCAACGACTCTGGGTAATGACCTATTTAATGAATACTTTTACATTACTGTGCAGAAGATGACATTGTGTCTGAAGCTGATGAAGCAACCATTCTTGGTGGGCTCATTTGTACAATTGACATAAATGTTTGTTTTTAGTGTAATTCTTTTTTATTAATTTTGCTGCTTTGGTGGTGTTAGCCAGAAGTTTTTCACATTTCTGGTGGTCAGGATTTGTTAGTCAATTTTCTGTGATAACCCTGTATTTATCAACTTTCAAGATCAAAGAAGGGCATTTTTTTTTTTTTTTTTTTTATTCAGTTCATAGTAATTGGCAGCATTGTATTGACATTCGGTGCTGTGAAACACAAAATTAAAACATGCTGCAACATGAAACTTGTACTGGGGTGTTAAATTTATGTAATAATGTAGCACTGGTTTTCCCACTTAACAACAATTAATTTAAATGTTAGACATTGTCATTTGAATAAAAAATTGTCATTTCTGGTCAATACATAATGAAATATTGTTCATAATTTAAATATTTGTAGGAAATAAAGCAATTTTAAACTTTTAAGTTTACTGTCTGTTAAAATATATAACAACTAGGGGCAAGTCAAAACCAAACACTTTGTTCCAAGCATTATGATAGTCTCAAGATCTCTTTACTTGTAATGAAACATTACTATAGGTTACTCATGGTAAAGTGAACATTTTTCAAAGCCCTTTGATATGGAATAATGGTCAATAACTGTATTTTATTTTAGCCTTAGCCGTTAACTTCTTAGTGTGGTGGAATCTACACACTGTATTTATTCCTCAAATGGCAATATTTGTTTAAAAAGGTGGTTAAATAATTAAAAATTGTAATTGTTAGCAGCATGTTTTCTTTGAATATTGTTTGTGTAGCTTTACCTTAAGTTTCTGGTCTCAAGGCTCTCACATTGTATTTGAGCATCATAACTCAAACCTTTTGGTTAACCAAAATTTCAAATTTTTTTCAGAATTATGAGTATCCACTGTAATCATAATAGGTTTCATAAATGCAGTAAATTACATTTATGAAGTTAGACAATATGTAACACACAAAAGACAAATCATAACAGTGTTTTATGCTTCACATGATACTGGTATTAATCTTATTTGTTTTGAATGGTGCTAAGGTTGATTGGTAAACTGGTTATTGACTTGTAAAGCTTTTTTTAAAATTAAATAAATAAACTACAAATATTATTGCATAAATAAGTAGATTTGTTGTATTTTTTTATGCTCAAATTTTTTTTATTTGAAATAACTGCAAGTTTTATCAAGTAACTTGTATAAATTTCTAATCTTGTATTATATTTGTGTGAACTAAAATTTGAATTATAGGATTTAAAATAAAATAGTTTAAATGAGAGATTTAATGTTTATAATATGGTAATATTGCAGTCTTTAAGATACTACAAAAATTCCTCTATTCTTTTATGTTGCGAGTATTGCTAGTCTAATTAAGTTAATAGGCAAATACAGTAAACTCCCGATTAACCATGTTAGTCGGGGCCACAGAAAACACGAATAAGCGAATTTGTACTTAAAAAAAAAACAGTATAGTCAAATTTACACATTTTTACTATTAATGGAACAGTGCTCTTGGCTCTGAAAATCGTGATAAAACACAGTACCTGTTATACATTTCAAAGCAAACACAAATCACGCACTGTATGTGCAGAATTTAAAGTGCACAATATTTTAACTGATATTTATTTTGCACTGAGTGTAGTTAATTCACGGCGCATTGAGTATACACAGCCTTTCGCCGGCGCCTGGCAGGAGACCGGGAGAAATAGATAAGCGGTCCGTAGTTGTGTGTGTGTCGCTTTCTCAATGTGCATCACTCAGACACGTCCTTTAGATGGCAGAGTTAGTTGACAGTTTAGAATGCAATGCAATAAAGACTAGACAGTGGGACTTTATATGAGGCAACCTGGCATTTAAACAATACAGTACAATCCCCATACAAAATTACCCTTACAATACAAAAGCATGTTAAAATTTTACCGACTTACAAACACACACAAAAGTTTAAAATCTCTGAAATGTTTGGTAGTTTTTTGTTAACATTTAAACACTTGATATGGAAAAAAAAGTAAGAATAGTTAAACTGTGCCTTTTTTGAATAAGGCTTCATTTTTCCTTTGTTTGGCACAGAAAGTGATGTTTTTGTTTGTAACACACAATGCTCAAATTGTTTTATTATTTATAACTTTTCCGCGATAGTTTAAACTGTCCTTTTACGCTTTATTGACATTGCAAAAATGAGTGAACAATGACCCGGGTCAGCGATCAATCAACTGGAAAGATGTGTTTCTTCCCATAGGTTGGGGGGGGGGGGGTGGGGGGAGATAACCAATGCTGTGTCCGAAACCGAAACAGTGGATTTATTATTTTATAAGTTGTCATTTTGGAATTTTCACTTTGGAAGTTGTCGACAGTCACTTGTTTAGCACTCATAGTGACACATTTTTACATTAACAGTGAAAAATATTTCTACAATTATCACTGGAATGCTGCGCATACATTAATAAA
Source organism: Dryococelus australis (assembly GCA_029891345.1). Classification (NCBI taxonomy): domain Eukaryota; kingdom Metazoa; phylum Arthropoda; class Insecta; order Phasmatodea; family Phasmatidae; genus Dryococelus; species Dryococelus australis. Next base: position 245,774,179 of record CM057009.1, read on the forward strand.
TAAGAAAATAATAAGTTACGTGACGACGACTTCAAAAAATTAGTTGCAAAACATATAAACAAAGCACAAGTTACCTGCTTTTTAAAACATGTCTAGTGTATGTTATGAACATTATTTTTTTTATAAAACATTCACACATTTTTGCTAACATCCGCTGCTAGATAGAAAATACGAAATACCAAATTACCAAAACCGTCACCATTTTTGTATACAAAATCGGGTCACTGATCATTTTGTCAACAAAATCTCCTATTTTGGACATAGCCTGAGATCAGTCAGAGTCCGGCGCGCTTCAATGGACGGATATGAATGTCTCATGCAGGTCTCTGTGACAGACTGACAGTTTAAAGAGATAAACATCAGCTCATGTGGCACAGCGATAGACATAACTTACCGCTGCTTGTTAAATTACATACTTTACAGCATTGCCTGACTGCCGCACGGATAAGCCAAAAACCGGTTAAATGAAGCACGATTAAGCGGGAGTGTACTGTACTAAGTCAATAAATATGGCTGTATTGATGAGCCACTTGATTTTTAAACTTAAAGTTTCCTTGTCTTGTGTAGTTACTTCATAAGTGTGATTTATTATTGTGATGTATAATTTTCTATTTACAGTAATTTAATTTTTGTGTCAAGATATAATGATTGGATATCCCACTTTATGTTTGGACAAAATATGTATACTTTCTTTAACATATTAATAATTAATTAAAAACAGTAATTGTCAAAAGAAAATAAATTTTACACATGCTGATAGTAAGTACTTTGAATTAAAGAGAAATTTAGAAAAATTTAGAAACCAATAACAGTTGTTTTAATTTTTTTGAGATTGGTATGCTTTAAAAAAGTGTTAATTACATACAGGTTGTGTGAGCATTTGTAGAACAATCCAAATATATTTGTATGGATAAACATAATATCTATTTAAAGATTTACATTTTTGGCGTAATATAATTAGGAAGAAATGTTTTAGAAATATAGCAATTCCTTATATATATATATATATATATATATATATATATATATATATATATATATATATATATATATATATATATATATATATATATATATATATATTTTACAACCACTGCATTACTTTTAAACTTAAAACTATTTACTTTATATCTAATCAGCTACAAATTATTATGTTCACATTTGCTGAATGTTGTTACAGTATTGCAACATGGATTAAAAAAAGTTCAAATAAATTCTGATTTGTGGATAATTGTATCACAGGTTATAATATTACATTATAAAAGTTAGTAATAATGCTTATGCTCTCCACTTACATGCATTTTTAGGGACTGTGTGTTACAATTGTAGGTGTAACTAGTAATATTACTATTCTTGGTTAATGAGCACATTTATTTGTTTGCAGGGCATGATACGAAGTAAAGCAAATTAAAATTTTCTAGTCGGGATCAGTATTATAACTTGTGGTCTCAACATGTAAACTATATTAAAACAGTGTTATTTCAGTCATGTCTTTGCCCTTACAAAAATAGCTGAAGCAGGACTGTCTTTGAATAAAAGTTAAACTGTAAAGTTGCTAAATTTAATTTTGTTACAAATTTACGTAATTTAATTTGTAAACATTATCTAAAATCCTTAAAGTTGGTAATAATTCAGAACAGCACATCATTTTTGTGATATTTTTGTTGGGGAATGCATAGCTTTCTTTGATAATATAATGAGATTTATTACTTTGATATAGAAATAAAATCTTTATAATTTTGGATAAATTAATTGCAGTTATAGTTAAAAATATGTAACTGTACATCTTTTATAAGCTCCAACCTGTTTTAATTCAGGGTTGTAGACAAAAAAAAGTAATATAGAGAAATTTGTTGCTGCAGTTTTTTTCTTGTAAAAAAATTTTTTCTTGTGGCTGTTTTCAGGATGGCAATATTGTTGTATAGTATAATTGAATTTATGGTAATCTTTTTCATTTTGTCCATCTGTGAAATATTGAATTGTTTATCAAAGAAAAGTTTATTTATATTGAATTGGTAATTACACTTAAGAATATGTGTATATATTATTGTATTGAAATTAATTAAAGAAATATTTTTGTACATGTTACTGATTTGAACTTATTGTACAATTATTGTTAAAAACTAAAGAAGATTATATCAAGCTGTGTAGATAATGTTACATAAATTGTCGTACATTGTGTTGAAATATTTATACATTTTAAACATATTCTTTGTATTATTTTTAATTATATAAATCATATATAGAAGCATGGTAGATATTTACACAAAAATACTTTCTAACTTTTTCACTTAACTTTTTACATATTTTTTAATTATAAAGTTTTTAATATTTTACCAACTGAGAGGAAGAAAGCAAAATTCTCACATTTGTATTATAAATTTCCACAAGGTTGACTTTCCAAGCAGTGGCAAGTTTTAATGACTTGGACGAACTTGTATTTAAGATGTTGAAATCAATTTATTTTCCAAAAATTTTTAGGTGGGTTCTGTTTGCTTTGATGAATGTTGTCTCCTAACTCTGGATATTTCATCATAATTTTTTGATTGGGATCCTGCGGACACCCAATTGTGCACAAATTATTCATAAAATTTACGATTTGGAGGGGGGGGAGGGGTTCTGCAGTAAAATGAAGGACTAATGCTGAAACTAACGTGTCAAAAAGTTGTATTAATGTTTTCTTTATTTTGGCTTTCCGTCAATACTTGGTATATTAAATTATTTCTGGGTATAGAGAAGTAATAGCACAATTTAAATAAATTTTGGAAAACATTTATATGTTGTGTGCAGGGTATCCTAGTTACAATATTGCAACTAAAGGCCAGTATCCAATAGTGTGACCTCTTCATTTCCCCGTTAAGTTTTATGTCTTGTCATCAGAACATTTCTTTTCAGAAAATTATAGCAGAGGAAAAAACTTACTTCAACCTTGTTAATGAATTTGATATGCTTCATAAAAGTAACATTAAACTGAGTATATTTTACTTTACAGAGTGCATGGATTATTGAAAAAAGTTTTGGTATAGACTATGCCTCATTCATCCCAAAAGAGTGATCATTCTGCTGATGGCTTTGATGTTGACTGTTGCTTCCTTACTCTCTGTTTACAGCTGATGGTAGGAGATGCAGGTTTTATCTCCATTAATGATTCTTGCAAGGAAGCCATTACCTTTTGCATCAAAGCACTGTAAAAATCTGTACAGGAATCAACATATCATTGGTTTAATTCTGGAATTGGCTGCTGTTGCTCCCACCCTACAATACTTTGTGAAACAATCACTCATCTTGATTGATGGTGGTATGCTGAACTATGAATAATAATCCAAATATTGGCTTGTTTAATCCACCATCACTCTGTGATTTTATATCACTAGATCTTCAATTGCTGCAATGGGTTCAGACATCACAACTTGGTGTACCTGACACATGCCATGCACAACTGCCGTGCCATGTCTGAAATTTTCTTCTCCATTTGTACATTTTCTGCTGTGACAACCATGCATAATCATACTGAAATTTAATTAATCAATGAATTGCAAATGGTTTCCCACTTGCATTGCTTAAAAAATTGGTTATGGACTGCTTTTCTTCTTTCATTCATTTCTCAAGTGGGATAGCTAATATTACTTTGCTGTTAAACTGCACTATACTGATACTGTGATGTTTAGTGTTTATGAACTATTCTGCAACCTGGTAACAATGTTGACAACTTGCAGGACAATGGTGCAATATTTTTTAACCTCATGCTTGCTTAAACATTCACTTTGTGGCAGTGCAGGTCACAGAAAATGAAAAAGGTGTGTTTGTGAAATGATAAGACAGACTGAATTTTGTTTCAAAACACTTCAATATTATCTTTTTATTTCCTTCCATAGCATAACAAGAAAGTGATTCAATTTGAGGCAAGTACTTCATTTACAAAGGTACATAATGCTTTGTCTGTGCTTTGTACAGACATTGCACTGAAGGCATGCTAAGCTTCAGTACAATATAATGAGTATGTTTATGCAATTAATATATCATTGCTATTATGCTTAAGGGGTTTTATTCACATTAACATTAGAATATGTTAATATAGAACATCTCATGTAAACATGTGCTGAAGAGACACCAGTTTGATGCGGTATAAAAAATTATTTTCAAACAATTAAGACTGTTAAAGCTGTGCTGAAGATGTATCCATTAACCGAGCACCAGAAACCATAAAATATAGTATTCCTTGAACTGCACAACCTTACAACAGAGTCATTTATTTTACAGTCATATTTAATTGCTTATTCACACAATAGATCAGTAATTGTTCATATTTGAAATCATTGGACAATTCTTTAAGCAATGATAAAGGTAGATAACTAGCAAAAGTATAGAAATGGAATGGACTGACTACACAGTTGTCTCTTCTTTCAGCCAAGCTAAACATGATTCAAAATCATTTGGTAAGCAACTAACTTGTGTGCTGTGTATTTTTAATATCCAGTAAACATCAACAGCTATCATTAGAAGTCATAGTTATTAAAAAGACATGGAACTCTAGCACAAGAATCAAATATGGTGAAAACCCAAACCTATGGGTGTTTTACATAATGTACTCTAGCATTTTCTTTGACTTGCCCATGGTGGTGCACTATTTGTGCCATTTTTAAATACGTCGCAGGATTTTTATCTTGTGTCACAGCTAATGAGATATATATTTTAAACTAGTTTGGAACATAATTTTTAGTATTCAAGTCAGTTACTACTATTGCGAGTAATATCATTAAATGTCTCATTACTTTTATTATATTTATTGTGATAATTAATACCTTTATTCTCTTTTTGAATTATTTAAGATTTACATAAATAATAATTTAAGTCTATTGATATGATATTTATATCAGGTTTTTTTTTTTTTTTTGGTAAATGCTTTATGTATTTTGAGATTTGGTGTATCTGGCTACATAAATGAAGTTATTTAATTATTTCAGGCTATTTAATCATTGTTTAATTAATATTTTATTATTTGAATATTCTTCTCGTAAGTTTAATTTCAATGCAGTTTTACACTCGTACTTGAAAGCTACGTTAATGTTGTTAGAGGCCTGCTGGCTAGTGTCTCTTGCGATTGTTTGCCATATAATAGGAGGTACATTGCGGTGCTTGCGAAATCTTTTCTGTTGCCGTCTGTCGCTGCCCCCTTCTACACTACCTTGCCGTAGCTGCCCTGGCAGTTTTCTTGGTGTCATCATGCAGCATCGCGTGTGATCCTACCAAAAAACTGCTTTTATGCACATGATTTTGGTTCATTCTCACTGGGCTTTCCAACACTTCCACCTTTTGTGGACTGCCCATTACATCTAGCGGACACTGTCGAACTATATGTTTCTCTCTTGTTTTTACTTTCTCTGTATTTCATAGAGCTTTTCTCAATCGCTTTTGCCCTTGGTGTGCTACCACCATGATGCGGTTATGCTGTGCGGTAGCAGTGATGATCTTCTTTGGCACCTAAGCACCACTTCGGTATTTTTCTCACCATTTATCACATAGAGTAGCACCAAGATGTAGTTTTTGTGCATTTACTATTTATTTATTTGTGTTGAATCTTTTTGGGAGTTTTGACTGATCCCGACTTCGTGGCTTTCTGCGTTAATCTTTTTCCCTTGTTGGCGAGTCAAATTTTCATGTGACTTCCCCCTCCCCTCCTTTATATTGCTTAATAATTTGATTAATTTTGTTGCACTCTCTGTTGTTGACGTAATTGGCGTAATCGACCTAATCCAAGTTGTTGACGTAATCAACGTAGCTCGTGTATTTCAAGTTACGGAATTTTCTCACGTCTTTTGTGTTGCGGCAAAGCCCTGAACTGACCTCAACTACTCATCTCTACTGTATGCTGTTGGCCTTATCGTCTGCTTCTACAGCTAGTCTTATCTCCGAAGGCATTTCTGTTTTGTGTGATTGTTTGCTGAACTCAAGCTTAGTGCATAGAATATTTCTTTCTTGTATGTAGTTAACTATCTTCACGCACATGTGATTTTCGACATTTTGTGAGCTGTATTAAATTTGTAGTTTGTAGTTAATAATGTCATTATAAATCTTTTTTAATATGAATTAATTGCTTTATTTTGTACCGGGTGTAGCCTAAGGCATATAACTTTGTTTGACTTAATTATATCAAAATAGCGTGGGCGGCCTCATTGGACTCGAGGGAAAATTAAGGGAAAATAAGGTTTTCATCATAAAATCTAGTTTTGGGCGCCAGCTCTCATGAGCACGAGAAGAAGTTGAGGTCATGTAGCCGATGGCTCAATGTGGCCTCTCTGGTAGTCATGCTGCCAGAAGAAGATAAGGTGACAAGTCGTTACTATGCTGGCCTCCCATGCTGCAACAATTTCTGTAGTGCTATACTCCAAGTCGTGCCTTGTCTAGAGGGGGCTGTTGGCCTCCCTAACGCCATCAGTTACGTGGTTTTTAAGTGAAAAAGAATATTTTAGTAAACAGCCGAAACGCAGCTGGAATTAATAAAGTATGCCGGAATTCCAGTTACGTAGTTTTAAACATATTTTCCCAACAGGGCACTTACATTAAATACTGCCGATCAAGCCTAGCGGTCTCTGGAGCTGCAAAAATGGCTGTAGGCCTACCTGGTACTTAAAATGAAACTTACGTCCCGGCCGTGTAAAATATGTGCTGGGTTGTGAGAGGTGGCGCTGACTCCGAGCTAACAAGCAGTGAGAAAGGTCCCTAGATATTATGTTGCATTACAGAATTACAAATGATTAGTATGAAAACGTTGAAGTGCCCAGAGCACTGCGGCTGATGAGATTATGTCAGCAACACACATTTTGATACAGTTCTAAAATATTAATTACAAAAGTGTCAAAAATAAATAGAAGTTCAACCACTCTGGATTGCCGTGGCAATCTAACCTCACTTTGTTTACGTTTTCAAAGTCTGTTTATACTTAACGGCGCTCGTCCCATTCTTAACCTAATGTGCTAAGATGCATGAACATCCTGGCAAATCATTCTGCATGTATGTACAACACTGAAAACCAAACATACTAAAACTTATGATATTTTACAATTATCCGGCCATGTGGTAGAGCGCATCACATGCACCGGTGTGTGCAAAAAGTCAAACGTCTAGGAATACTGGCACAAGCCAGTAATGCAGTACTGGTCTGTTTAGGTTAGGGTTGTCAACTTTAAAAAACCTGACATGTCTGTTTGGCAAATGGCACATCACTCATTCACAAATAAGAAGATGAAGATGTAACTTGGTGATCAGATTTGGTTGTGTCGGAAATTAGTTGGTACTACTGGCGACATGCATATTCTTGGCCATGTGGAATTGTTTTTCAATCCGTGATTATGTGTTATGTATTTTTTTTTTTGTAAATAAATGTTTGTAGGTAAGAAATGTACTGCTTCGTTTTTACTTTATATTAAAAATGGGGTGTGACCTCCGTTACTTGTCTTGGTTGGCCAGTCTTTGGTTTGTTTCATTGAATATGACATTTGTTTCGTGCTATCTCTGGCACCCTCCAAAAGACGGCAAACATTGAAAATTATAAACAAGTACGTAAAATGCACTCTCCTAAAAAGGCTTATAAGAATATTATACAGTGTTTCCTATTGATATAAGCACCTTAAGTGAATTTAGAACACAAACAGTTACACTTTGCAAAATGATACCCTATAACTGTCAACAGAGAAAAATACATAACACTTTATAATCAAGTTTCCATTTAATATTACGTGTACACGATTTATGTACACATCACTTAATTTAGCTACATATAAGACCTTTATCATGCCCTTGGGCAGCAACACAATAGAATGCAACATAACACTTGAAAAATAATATAACAGAACTGTCAACAAGAAAACAGAATATTACTTAACCCTGAACTCTGCATGAAATATTCAGTGCATAGCTCGTGTGCACGATACTCACTCTTGGCAGAAACAACCCGACACGTTTTAATGTGAGATTACATGGAACACGCAAAATTATGTACCTCTCACGAAATGTAAATAAAAACAAGACATGTGGTCGCTGTGTTGTGTACGAGGCAAACACACTATATCACTTTGAAACACAATCTTAAAAGGGCCATTTCAAAAACAATAAATATATATGCCCTGATTTCACTGCACTGGTGCATTTACACTGACACACGGAATGTAGGTTGACACACTGACTTTGTTTGTGATTGTAAATACCTGTGGTGGTGATGCTGGTGGCAGGGAAAATGGGTTGGCGCTGCCGGTTCACGTCATGTTTCCAGACAGGCTACTCTAACCTCTGTTCGCCATTTTCATTTCAATAAAAACAAATGTCCGTGGTAGGGTATAACAGTAAAGAATATCACGCATATGTACCCAAAATAAACGACAAATAAATTAAAATTGGACATTTTTACGCACTTGCTGGCTGGAAATAAAGAGTAATTCGCGGATTTTGCTTTGCAAGGTTACAGATGGCATCAAACAAACTGCTCGAAAGTTGAATGAAACCTGCTATAATAGCACATACGGCCCCTATAGATAATACATAGTGGAATTGAGCTAATACATAATAAGCATCATGTAGTGTAATGTCAATTGATGAATTTGATAAAACAATTCCAGTTAAACCCCCTAGGGAAAATAAAAATAAAAATCTATTTCTCATAAACAAGATGGTCTGAAAGTTAATTTAGATCCATAGTGTAGTATTGTGAATGTTATTTTTTTTGAAGAAATGTGTTAATATCAAATTAGCCCGCATGTTTAAGATTTCAGTGTATAAGTCTATACATGGGAGCATGTAAGTGATTATGTATCCGTTTAATTGAGTGATCGGAAATATTAAAGGTGCCATGGGCTGTGGTGTTTCGGCTCGAAACTTCTATGCAATTAATTTATACACTACAGTAGTCTGGTATCAAATCACAAAGTTGGTGGATTGACCTCGTAATCAAAATCATTATTTTTGTGTATTGAGACAGGCACGGAAATTATATTTCGTGGATTCTCATGGAAAGCAGGTTCCGGTAAATGTAAACATATCGTCGAGGTAATGTAAAGCAGAAGGGCCTTAAAGCAATCCATATAATGGTATAAATTCACTCTTATTATTAATAGAGAACACAGGCTTGATGAGGCGCATCAATATTCCACCTGATTGGGAAGGCTATGAACTGTAGGAAAATTGAGGGGTAAAAAGTTTATAATGAACCCCACAATTTCCATGATCTTCATTGCCCTCCCCACTATCAACTTAGGTGTTTGTATTTATTTGGTTATGTATTTTTGTCAATTCATGTATTTCCATGTGTAAATATTATTATGAAGTACATATTTTCCACTCCTATTACCCCACAATTTCCCTAATCAAAAAACATAGGCCTATTTAAAAAATAATTTTTTAAGAATATTCACAGTTTAGGCCTCTAACATTATTTAGGTCAGCTTTATGCCATTTTAAAAAATGCCTAAATTGTCCTTAGTTCTTACGGTTTAATTTACATTTACATTTTTTTTTCCACGACATAGCACATTACATATAATGCTCGTTAATATTTGGCCACTACTATGTTTAACACTGTTATAATTGTGTGGTAAAGAACTGTAGTATTTATCCTTTTGTTATTGATATGCGTTGGATTATTTCTTTAAAAGGACGTCCTCAGTTGGAATAAATAAATATTAAAACGAAGGCACAACCAGTCAAACGAAAAAGGAACATTAAATTCAAGCATGCGACTCGTGTTGCTTATTTTTTGTCATACAAACTTAAAAGATAGCTATTAACATGCACACAAATAAGCCTACTGTAACTTTTATTTTGCTCATATTTTTATGTTTTGCTACCACTCTCAAGCACTGGCACTCGGCAATGACGTTAGAGAGTGCTGTTCCAAATGTCCATCGAAAGCTAGTGCGAGAGCACTAGCGTGTGTTTGTTTACGAGTGTTTGCACATTCATGCTCTGTAACTGTGCTCGCTACAACTGCCATTCTTTTGTTTGTTTTCTAACATCAAAAAATTAATAACTGTCTTAATTTCATTCTCCTTCATGTGACTTTCCTATAAAATATATATTATAGGCCTATTTTGGGTTACGCATTAGATTTTAGGCATTTATAAAGCAGTAATTCAGTACTGAAAACAGTGAAATGGCACAGGAACAAGTACTTTTTAACTGTAAAATATTTTAAATAAATATTTGATATATTTATAAATTCGGAAATTATTAATTCATAATTTTAGAATAAACATTGCTGAAATTCCAAGCAAAACTGTTGATTTCAGATAAAATTTATACCTGACTCTTTTCATACATTACTATCACACCCATCATAATCCCTGCTGATCAATCCATTGTTAGTTGAAATGTAAATATAATGAATATATTGTTTTTTTTTTTAAGTAAATATTTTTTTCATTCAGAATAACAATCGATTTGCAAACACTATCGATTAATTTTAAGAATGCAAGTGAAGATAGTTCCATAAGGAGGGAGTGCGAGTGCAAGAGCAAGTGCGTGAGCAAGAGCGAGTGTGAATGTGAGTGCTGGCTATTTGGAATACAGCCTATGTTTCAAACATCTAGGGCCAGTTACACAAACAACGCCCACGATCCGAGATCGAAAGATGCAAGTTCCGAACCTGAGTCCAGTTTGAACTTTGTTACAACGTAAAAGTGTTGCACCAACTAAATTTCATGATTCTGTATCTCCGATTCGTCAATCTTGGAGAGATCGATATTAAGTACGTGACAAATTTTTACTATTGGTTCGTAAGATATGACGTCATGAAAGTAGGCATATTTTTCACTATAGATAGAACTCGATATGCGATGTTTTATCTGTTTTAAGTTAATTAATGTTGTACAAATTTCTTTGAATAATATTCAAGTGTGTATAATGTTGTTTTAATTTCCCAAGAAAACAATCGAACCTAGATCTATCTGTTGGCATATTTTCAAACTACATTGTCGATGATGGCTGCTGATCTCGGATTGAGATTTCGAACCGCCAATTTCGGCCGTTCGAAACGAACTTAATCTCGATCTCCAGTCCAGCTCTGAACTCGAATGATGCAACAGTTTTTAGTGTCGATCTTAGATACGATCTCAGATCGAGTTCCGAACCACGATAATGCAACCAGCCCCTAGGACAAAGGTACCACGTTGTGATAAATAAACAGACATTGATGTAAATAATTAACTTCGTAATAAGAACAGTTCGCAGTTAAAATGTATAAATAATTCAAATCAAAAATTTTATATCACGCAACCACACAGCAATGCCACTTTACACACAGCTGTTAACGAAATGCCCATAGCAGTATAATAATATTCAGAAACGTATCACGGCTCATTCATGGTAACAACATGACAATAAGCATCAGCTGACAATGTTTTGTCTGAAATGAAAATGGCGGGACAGTTTGCCGGTGGCTTCCGCTAAGAGCGATGGAGTCACTTAGTCACCCTCTCTATGTTTACATGGTGGGCAATAAACTGAATAAGGGCCGGTCTTACCATCTCTTGGTAAGGGTCTTGGGTAATTTATCTTCTAGGCAAATGCCTAAATTCGTCTTATCATCTGAAGGTACTGCTACCAAGAGGGTAAACTGTCGTCTACTTTATCTGCATGTTGAAGCTCTGGGTAAGGGTTTACACTTGAGATAAATATGAGTATCCCGCAATACATTGTTTACATGTGAAATGGATGTTGGGAATGAGATTGGTGTGGTTATTGAAGAATATAATAATAAAGAAATTGTTGGAATTATTAATGCTAGTGATGAACAAACGTGATTTTAGAGGAGTAAACTTGCAAGGATTTCGATAGAAAAACATGTGTTCAAAATGTTGCGAATTTTACAAGCAGTAAATTGCCTGTTTTGTAAATAAGGCATTAAACCATTACTATAATTATTGAAAGGCACTTGGCCTTGAAAAGTCTCACTTTTAACACTTTTGTAGTGTGTAAATAATATTTATTTATTTGCTTGTATCGAAAATTCTACAAGTGTAATGTTAATTTCGGTCAAAGATTGCTGCATCTGTACGAATACGAACAGCGATGTATAAATTGTGTTATGTTTTTAATTGAAGTTAAGATTTTCGAAATTACAATAATGTTTTCTGAAGAGAAAAATCTCGGAATGTGGTTTAATTCCACTCTACTAATTACACATAGCACGAATTTACTAGGGGCATCACAACATCTGACCAATAGAAACCCCAAAAATTATAGTGGGGAGGGCTATGAAGATCAGAGAAATTGTGGGGTAAAATGGGTGAAAAATATGTAATTTGGCCTAATGTAATATTTATTCATGAAAATACATTAATAGCAAGAAAACTGAACCAAACAAACATTAACAAAATAAACAAGATTACCAATACAAACTACAAATACTATAGTGGGGAGGGCTATAAAGATAAAGGAAATTGTGGGGTAAAAAAATACAAAATAAGTACATTTTCATTGTTAACTTATGCCCTTCAATTTCTCTCCAGTTCATAGCCCTTCCCACTATAGTGTTTCTAAATTGTATTGGTAACATTGTAAGTTTAGATCATGTTCAGTTCTATCTTTTTGCAATTAAATATGTTTTCACGAGACAGTATTAATGTAATATTACAAATAGTACAAAAATATTTTAGATTGCAAAACACACACATTATTTCTCAGTGCAGTTAGGCTATGCACAATAATTTATGGGGAAACTCCAAGCTTCGCCTATGCGTAAGACTTCACGTCACCACCTAAAAAAATTGCAGGTGCCCCTTGAATGACTGTTTTGAGGATTTACTTCCCTCTTGGAGCTGGGACTCTGGCTCGGTGCATAATGTTTGGCTATTCTTGTACAGTATTTTTAAGTACGAGGAGGCTCTGCTTGAAAATCATTTGTGGGGAAATTCCAAGCTTTGTAGATGCGCGATGCTTCGCGCCACCACCTAAAAAAAAATTGCAAGCATGCCTTGAATCACTGTTTTGGGGATTTACTCTCCTGTTGGTGCTGGGACTCTGGCTCGGTGCATAATGTTTGGCTACACTTGTACAGTTTTTTGTAATTTAACATATTTTCGGGAGTAAATATTATGTTATGAAGGGGCTACAAATGTTTTACTGATCTTTACAGTCCTCCCCACTGTCGTTTTTGGGATTTCTATTGGTCAAATGTTGATGTCCCTAGCACATTCGTGTATTGTGTAATTATTAGAGTGGAAATATACCACTTTCCGAGGTTATTTTGTTTTCGAAAAAGGCCCCTATTCTTAACAATTACCAAAATAATTACATAACTCACCCAATACATATTACTATAGGCCGTTCACGGTAAAGTGAGCACTATTTAAGACCCTTCTAATTTTTCCTTTCATCCAATTTCCATCTTCCTGCTGCTTTTATATATAAACATTGCAATGTGACGCATAAACACAGTGTATACATTTCACCACCATCAAAATTTAGTGCCTGAGGCTGCAATAAGATATATTTATTAGCAGTTAATGTCGGTTGGAAGGACCTTAAATAGTGCTGACTTTATCGTGAACAGCGTATACATTGCATACACAACACAGTGTGTACCCTATTCGACGACTTTCCAGATATACTCACATTACCGAACAAATATTATAATTTAAATAACTCTGTGTATATATTAGCACACAAACACTTGTATTTTTACACAATTATTTAATTTAATTAATATGTCTACTTTTTGAAACACCTTACGGCCATTGTCATCCGCGATTATAGTTATTATAGTTCCCACAATGCACTGTGATGTCAAATCAAAAACGCTACTGCTATTCAACCATGTATTTCTTTCATTCTATTAGTTATCTATTACATAGTACACTCCTTTCGTGAAAATAAACAAGGTAAGCCTTGAGCAATTCGCCAGAATTATATAATGTTCCAAAAATGTTTGATGTGTGTACCTGTATAACCTCAGTGCCACCACATAAATATACCCCATAATTGATGTTTTCCACATTAAATATTCATTTCACACTGTATTCTTACATGTAAAACAATTCAGCAACCTAATATAAATATATTTGACATAATTATACGTGTTTTATAGCATAAACACAGCAATTTTGATAACTCTCCTCATTATCACATTTTATTTTTTTTACAGAAAACTACTTAAGGCCCCTCCAAAATTCGTAGTAATTATGATGACTAATAATCAAATCTAACATATTCAGGTATTATTTTTTCCGATTTTCGAAAAAGCCCCAATTATTAAGAATTACTGCGAGATTTGCCACTGCTCCATCAAAAAATATGCTACTCAAAATGCCACATACGCGTACGAATACCATCTCGTGAAAGACATTAAACTAAAGGCCTCTGCTCCCTCCTCTTTGTTTCCTTTTTTTTCTTTGAAGTAAAATAAACAGAACCCCTACAAACTTAACTTGGCAATCACAAAAATAAAACAGTTTGGAATGCCAACGTAGCTATAATATGTCCTATAGTCTTTCAGTGCCTGTCATGAGTCAGGAAACACGAAGAACATACAGACACAGAAAACAAACCAAGAATAGTTGCCAATAGGTAGGTCTATGCGAAGAATGCAGAGGAATCCATGAAAAGAATTCGATTCGTAAGCGACAAATTAATGGGGGAAAAAAAAAACTAGTGATGGACACAACAAAAACAAACACAGTGGTCTTGCAAATAAATTATTCCTTTTGCAGAATTCTGTGTGTTTATGTATCTGTTGACAACTATTCCTGTTTGGTTTTATGTGATTGTATGTACAACAAAAATTTCTGCAACATAAACTGTGCTACAAAAGTGTATATCCAAAACAATTTATTATTTGTTCCTAATTGTCACTACTGCAAACCTGGTTGATAGTTGAAACATGCTCATTGGTCAAAACTGTAGGTGGGGATTATGACACTATTGTAAAAATTATCATCAGCATGTCAAAATACTTACCAATGTTTTAAAATCGAGAACATAGTTATAACGGCCAAAGTATTTAAATGTCACTTCCAGGAATACATTAGTTCTCTATAATTTTCTTTTGTGTATTTTTGTCTGTAAATCCCACCTCTTAATTATGTATGTATACATGCATGTAGGTACATTGCAATCTATTTATTATATTTGACAACTTCCAATATGTACTGGTACCTAAGAAAGAAACAAGTAAGTATAATTATAAGAAATTAAAATGCAAATGTGCAAAATACTGTCCCTCCCATTCTTAAATCATATCTATGATAAGCTAGTAGAGGAATATATTGAATGTTACAATAATGTTTTTTTAAATTATACTTTGTAATTTACTTTGCCCAAATATAATTGATGAAATAAGGTTCCTCTCCACACTTCCTAGTGTGGGGGAGGGGCTGCGGTGGGTGTAGTGGTAGAGCGCTTGCTTTCCACCAAAGTGATCCATGTTTGTTTCCCTGTGAGGTTACACACAGGTTTTCACATATAGTAATTGCTGAATAGTGCTGCTGGCTGGCATGTTTTCTCCAGGTTTTCCTGATTTTCCTGCCCTTGCATTTCTGTGCAGCTCCATCTACGCCATATTGTGCCCTCATTGGTTCTCCAACACCTCAGTTGTTACAAACCTCCTATTCCCATTCAGAAACCAGATCTATGATAAGCTGATAGAGAATTATATTGATTGTTACAATCACATTTTTAAATTAAACTTTATAATTTACTTTGCCCAAATATAATTGAAGAAATAAGGTGCCTCTCATCACTTCTTGGTGGATAGGGGGGCTGGGATGGGGATAGTGGTAGGGTGCTTGCTTTCCGCCAAAGTGATCCATGTTTGTTTCCCTGTGAGGTTACACACAGGTTTTCACATATAGTAATTGCTGAATAGTGCTGCTGGCTGGCATGTTTTCTCCAGGTTTTCCTGATTTTCCTTCCCTTGCATTTCTGCACTGCTCCATCTATGCCATATTGTGACCTGATTGGCTCTCCAATGCCTCGGTTGTTACAAACTACCTATACCTCTCAGCTCCTCCTTTCCTCGGGATAGTCGTGTAGTGGCTAGAGTACTCGCTGTTTCATGAAGCACACTTCATTCTAAGTATGTGCCCATGATTCATCATCAATATTAAAATAAGCTTATGTCCAATTAGTTGCCCTCACAATTAGAATTTCACAAATTCTTAAGAAGGGTGAAATAGCATTTTGATAAAATCATGCCATTTTTTTCAATTTTGCAGATGGTGTAGTTACAGGAAAATATTGGCTTCATCTAAGTTTTCTTTATTTTAAATACCTTTGGAAAACAATAAAATGTAAATATTGATCATTTACTGTAATGTTTACAGCCTACCATTAAATATATCACCATCTAAAAACACAAGTAAACTTTATTTAACTTAACATCTTGTTGACAGCAGGTTCATTAGAGAATGGTACACCAAAAACACAATGAAGGGAACACAAGGAAGGAATTGGTTATTACCTTTATTAATGTCACACCAGAAATTTCATGGAGTGAGCACAAGAAACCAGGGAAAATGCAAATCAGGAAGGCTAGAGTCATTGACTCTTAAAAATATTAGAACTGATTTGGTTGTATATTCTTATGTTGATGAACAGATTATTTCTTGTTTGTCACTTCAACTCCCCTGGTTTGGGGGGGAAAATTGTAAGAGTGACTTTTTTAAAAGGTGTGGCCTTACATTGGTTTACGAGGCGATTTGCCATTAACGTGTGGCAAACAGCAATTTTATTATGAGGAAAGCTAAATGTAATGTTTGAAACATGATCGAATCAGCTGTTCGCATTTTTGTTTACCTTCACTCTACAAACCTTTACAGCCCTAGCTACTAATAAAGGAATTCCATAAACTCCTACAATGAAATAGCAAGTCGGAAGTTAGAAAAATACGTATCTATACTTCTAACGAGTCCGCAACTTGCAGGTTAGACATTATATGCACGGCAGACTAGTATTTGCAACCATACTTGCGAAAATATTACATATTGCAATTGTTCATTTACAAACATACACAGGTAATGTATCACTATACACCTCATAATTGTGCGATATTTATCTTTCATCTATGCATCCACGGTATATACAAATACACTAAACACTGATACTTTCGGGAATGTGCATATCTGACCTCGCATGTTTACATGCGAAATTCACATTTCACAAATGCAAGAATAACATAAATAGAACATTCAGGACTATTGACTTCATAATAGCACTCGCAAGGCTATTCAATGTAAACAAATTTCTAATGGACCTAAACTTTACATAAATCAAATAACGCAACCAAACAGCCATTCGGCTTCAACAGCATTGCAAATATTATTTACAAACAATGAAATGGCCACTGGTGCTCCAGTCACAACCTTTTAACGAAATTAAATTCTTAACGACCAATCAGAATTCACCCAGAACGTCCAACTTAACACAAATCGACAGCATGTTCCAGACAGTTACAAAGAGGAATAAAATCAATGGTAAGACACTAATGTTGTGTGAAAGATCCTGGTAACCTATATTCTGGGTAGCTACCTGGATGTTTGCCTAGAGAATGGTAAGACTGGCCCTATAGTGCAGATTGTTGGTTTCCTAACTTAATAGCAACTCCCACAGTTTCAAGTGTTTGTAGTTGTAGTTGTTTCGAGGGATTGCATACAATTGAGTTATAAATCAGGATTAATATTCCGCCATGTAAATTATCGCGGTCTTTTCGAAAGCATTTATAGGCAGGAATTGAAAATCTGAGCTGTGGTTTCAAGTGCATTTCATTGATTGAAATAATAGGGAACTGGTGATGAGAAATAAAATCTACCAGCTCTTGTTTCTTACTACGAATACTAGAAGCTGTATGTAACCTAATAAGTGCTGAGTCTCAAAAAAACTATCCAACATAGCCAAGTCTCCACTATTTGTGAGCAGTTGGCTACTTGCAGCCTCACCACGGCAACCACTACCATTTCATTTTTAGCACCTGCTCAAAATACGCTAACCACTTTTCCCCTCATTTCCCAACCTATTCCACAATCAGTTTGCCCTTAAATTCCTGCCCACATACCCACCACGTCATTCCCCAATCTGGTCAATTCTGCTTTCTCTACCACACCGCTCATGTCATCGACTATTGTACCCATCCCTCGACCCTTTGCAACCCCTCATTTTGGCAAGATTACACATCCACTAGAGCTTATGCTACAGGATTTTCCAGCCACTGATGCCCTTCAGGTCCCTAAATTTCTTGATTTTTTAAGGGCATTGTCAAATTACATCAGAGTCACACAATCCCAAAAACACAATTATTGGGAATAATGTACTCCTTCACACTAGGTCCCTTGAGTGTGAGAACGAGACATGCAATCCAGCACCTGTTCATTTAGACCAATATCATGATGATATTCTCCATTATTTCATACCATCAAGGTCACTCACCCAGCTGCAGCTGAGTATGTTTAATAGGTTACAGGAGTATAATGAGTCTTTATTAGTATATATAAGCAGCATCAAGGAAGCAGCTGCCATTTTGCACCTGACAGTGACTGAAAGTGATATTGTTAATACAATCTTGGAAGGGCTAGAGCCACAGGAGCGCTCTCGTCTTGTTTTTTCATGGGGAAATCCAATTCTTTTGCAGAATTAGACAGTGTGTGCATACATTCACAAAACGTTAGGTATGCCGATAACAAAAGGAAAATTTCTCATCTCATGGCAAATACCCAAATAAGGCAGGACCTTCTCTTTACAGAAAAGGTAGGACACCCAACCCTGACATTAGTGCAGTAACAAGTGAAGTCAAGTAGTACTTCTAGGAATTGTAATAATGCCACGAGGTTTTCTGGAAAAGTTACTTGGGATTTTTTTATTGTAAAGAATTTGGTCACCTTATTGCCCAGTGTCCTGTTATCACTGCAAAAATAAGTCCAGCAGGAAATAAAAGTGAGCGCTCTTTCACGCCCGCCTGGCAACCTAGACAATTCTCAGTTAAATGCTCATGTGATATAGTCAATCAACCTTGGTCACCGGTTTCAGTGTGTTTTTGGTCATCATCGGTTTTGTGAAAATGAAAGTCAATTTAGTGCCCTTCAGGTTAATTTCACTAATGTTGTCGGTGTCCCAAGTGTTACTACCCCATGTGTTGATATTAATTTGTGACCCTTACTTGTTCATGCTTTGGTGGATTCTAGTTCTGCTAGCACCATAATATCTGGCCAACTAATCAACTGAAAGAACTAAAATTAGTAAAAGCTACTAGGCCTTGTAATATCCAGAGTTACACCACTTCTAGTGAAGCGCTACCCATTTTGTGTTTTGCCACTTTCAAGTTGAAGATTGGATGTTTCACATGTATGCATAATTGCTTGGTTTCTGAGAAGTTAGGATTACCCTTCATTTTAGGGGCAGATTTCATGACCTCCATGGGCCTTATTTTAGATATACAGGCATTGAACATTTTTTTTTTTTTTAAGTTTTCCTCTGCAGACAAAATTTTTTTACTAACTGTGAGCAAATAACACCCCTCTCATCAGAGGTTAGCTTTAAATCTGAAATGGTCACTGACCCTTTTGTACATTACTGCCCCAACAGCAGCTAGATGTCCAAAAATATTGTGATGATTTTCCCATGGTTCATACCCCAGAGTTAGGCCTCACTGACCTTCTGGAATATGAGATAAAGCTCGTGGACAAAGAGAATGTCACTAGCCACCCATATAGACTGCCCCCCCCCCCCTCAAATGGAAATATTAAGAAAACCATGTCAAAAATTAATTGATCAAGGAGTTATTGAGCTCTCCACTTCGCAATGTGAGAGGCCTGTATTTTTGGTTACAAAACCAAATGACAAATACAGAATGGTGATAGATTACCATAAAGTTAACAAGAAAATTGAAATTGAGTCTGTCCCACTTCCTGGCATTCATTCGGCCTTCAAATGGTTTGGTAAAGCAAAATTATTCACCACCATTGACCTTAACTCTGCTTATCACCAAATTCCATTTCCCAAAGAATCCAAATCAATAACTAGTTTTTTGTGTGCCCTAGAATCTCTACCAGTTTACTCATGTACCTGTTGGCCTGGCCACCGGAGCCCAAGTACTTACATGCCTTTTGGACAAAATCTTCCGCGGTATAAAATCCAGATATGTGTACAACTATTTGGATGACCTAGTGATATACTCAGAGTCATTTGAACAACATCTAAAAATTTAAGGGAAATCCTTTCACATTTGCAAAAGGCAGGTTTAACTGTTAACACCAAGAAGGTGAAATTTGCTGTTCAGGAGATTTCCTTTCTAGGACATAAAATTTCTTCTCAATTTGTCTCCATTGATCCTGAGCAGACTAGGTGTATTAGGGATTTTCCACCACCTCAGGATGTTAAGAGCATTGCTCGTTTTATTGGAATGTTGCAGTTTTTTGGAAAGTTCATCCCCAATTTGGCAGAGAAAACTGCACCACTTAACCATCTGCGTAAAAAAATCTGTACCATTTGTGTGGGGAGAAGAGCAACGAAAGGCTTTTGATCACCTCAAAAATCACATAATGAACCCTTCTGTTCTTCGAATGCCAGATTTCTCGAAAGAGTTCTTCTTTCAGATGGACGCTTCCAGTTTGGCTGTGGGAACTGTCCTGTGTCAGGAGTTTGATGGTGTTCGGCAACCAATATCTTTCGCATCCCGTACTCTCACTTCCCGGGAAAGAAAGTTTTCTATTTACGAACTGGAATGCCCAGCAGTTGTTTTTGGCATTGATAAATTTAGACAATACTTAGCTAATGCTGCGTTCCTTCTAGAAACTGACAACCAGGCATTGCTGTGGCTTTTGGATCACCCATGACAACTAGGTAAAATTGGGCATTGGATTATTAAGATATCTTCTTTAAAATTTAGGATACAGCACATAAGAGGTTTACAAAATGCAGTAGCTGATGCTCTCTCTCGGATGTTTGATGAAACAAATTAGTGATGAAGCCTCAGTTCTCCCAAATTGTAACATTCTAGTTGAATTCCCTGTGACTTTTACTAACATTAAAGATCATCAAGAAAAGGATAATGATTTAAAGGAAATTATCACCTAATTGCAATCTGGCATTGAACAAAAACCGAATTTTTGGTTAAAGGTCTCCTGTGTTGTAGGTCACTTGGCAATGTAAAATGTGATGTGCTCCCTTCCCATCTCAAGTCCATGGTTTTTGGTTATATTCATTCTCTACCCCTTGGTGCCCATTTAGGGACTAAGAAAACTATTCAGCCCATTAGAAAACATTTTATCTGGAAAGGCATGGATGCTGCAATTGCCGAACGTGTTAAGTGCTGTAAGTTGTGTGCCTTAAGCCAACCAGCTCAAAACACCCATTTTGGTCTACTTTCATCAGAAATTTCTGAGAAAACCATGGAAAAACTCTTCATAGATTTTGTTGGCCCTTTCCCTCGGAGTAAATTTGGGAATAATGTGCTGTTAGTATGTGTTGATGCTTTTTACAATTTTGTGTGGCTCATCCCTATGAGAAAGGCTGATGCCATATCCACTGTTCGTGCCCTACAAGCCTGTGTCTTCCAAAATTTTGGTGTGCCCACATCCGTAGTATTTGATAATGGCCCTCAATTTACTTCAAAAATTTTCTCTGATATGTATTTTTCCTACGGTATCTGCCAAATTACTCTGTCTCCGTATAACCTAACTCCTTCACATGCGGGACGTTTCAATCGAAACCTCCATTCAGCCCTTATAGCTTTTCATGTGATGGATCATTCGAATTGGGATTAAAACCTCTCCTGGCTACAAATGACCTTTAACTTTGCTAAGCATGAGTGCCACAGTACTATGCCTTTCAATCTTGTATTGACCTACTTTCCTAATAATCCTTTGCCCAACTTGTGGCAATTGAACAATTTGTTGCCGGATGATCCTAAAAACATTGTCAGGTTTGTGCATCTGCCCTCAAAAACCTCAATCGAACCAATTACAAAAGTCGTCTGAAATATAATAAAAATATAATTGATAATCCATTTCGTGTTGGTGAGTTAGTCTTATGTAAATCTCACCCTGTTAGCAGGGTAGTTGACAAAAGGGTGGCAAAACTCTATTTCTGGTGGACTGGTTGATACCAGATCCAACGTTTCTTGATGCCAGTCTCTGCCAGTCTTACTGACCCTAGTTCTGGGAGGTACATAACAAGAGGCCGATCCTAATTGTAGTTATATGCTATTTGTTATTTTATTTGTTTGGCTGGCCAGCCCCTAAATAAATAATTCTTGGTGGGTCATTACTCACACCCTTAGCCAATTTTTGGCTTTGACTTGATTTTGACCGTTGCCTGATCACTCACTTGTTTGAGTCCTTTTTGAGGTAAATTACATTTACGTGCTATATAAATGCAGAAAATAATCATGTGTACTAATTTAAGATTATTCGATTCTTTACATTGAATTAGATGTGTGCTAGATAGAATCTATTTCTTGCACATACCTAAGCAAACTACATGAATGTGGCTTTTGTGAAATTATTTCCAGCACTAATTTGGGTTAGATTCATGAGTTTTATCGGTAACAATCTTAAATTTCCTCATGTTCTCTTATTCTATTGTGGATTTTTAGTCCAATCCTAGATTTTGGGTTAATTATGAGTTATGTGGCTCATCTAGAAATGTTATGAAGATTTATCTCTTTTCGCCTTAAAGTGGATTTAATTGGGCTGACTTCTTAATCTTGGGTATTACTCCCTATGACTGTGCCACGTTCTTTATTTTAGTGCTGTTTATCATCGAGATATCATGTTCCTTCCCTGCATTGTGCTTCTGGCAGTGATCTACACAGTGATTGCATCAGTCATTGTCACCCCTTTGGAATCGGGTATCATTTTCGAATGTGTGGATGATGTGCTATTTTCCGACAACACTTATTCCTTTGTATTGAATTTAGATTTGGTGTCCTTGGATGAGTAATGTGGGGAACTTCAAGGTATGATCAACTCGATTGTTTCTGTTCACCAACAACAAAGCAAAAATCCAGGTGATGACATCTATTTTGAACAGAACTTAGAATAAACTATTATTCATTTGAAATTTATCTTTGGTGCCTTCAAATCTGAAGTAGAAACTCTGACATCCCTGCTGCCCTCTCGAACCAGAAGAGCCTTGATTGGTCTCAGTAGAAAAATTTTAAATACTGTTTTCTGCACTTTGGATAGTGAGGATCTTATTCTTTTGGAACACTGGCTAAATTCTTTGCAATATAGTCAAGAGGACATCTCAAACAATGTAGCTAATCAAATAGTTTTGATCAAAAAATTGGAAGATAGAGTAATTAACAGTACCATGTTTATTAAGAGGTTGAGTCAATTGTATTTGGAACACTACCATACCTTGTATCGTAATCATTCTTATACCCTTCATACCACACTAGACGGTATGATTATTTTGAGCTATCATTTCGATTTAAATGGTTTGGTACTGCTCATAAGTGAAGCACTTACGAATGCCAGATTGGAAATCTTTGACTTTCGGCATGCAATAGAGACCAGTATACACTGCAAGCTCAGTACTACCCTGTTAAATGCAATTTCTTTCTTAAAAATTTTGAAACACACCCAGGAACTACATACATTGCCTTTGTACATGTTAGATCCTGTCACTCATGAATATCTGTATATGTTTTATGGCTTGAGTAATGTCCAAGCTATAATTTATAACTCTTCATGAAATGGTGCAATCAATGTTGTACTTGCAAACAAAGACAGCCATCATGTTTTCCCAGTTCCTTTCTTATTTTTCAAAGCTGAATAGATATTTGTTGTTTAATGTACAAGAATACTTGATTGTAAGTCTGGACCATAAGCATTTTGCTTATGTCAACTCACCCTTTATTAGTAATTTAAAAAAAACCCATGGAATCACTCTTCGTCCTGCAATTTTTCAATTTTTTTACGTACGTGTAAACAATCTTGAATTTAACCTTTCTACCAGAAAACCATATTTTGAGTTTTGTGACAAGTTTCCAGTTAATCTGGAACTCCCCTTTTTGCGCAAAACTAATTCACAATGGATATTTGCCTCAAACTATTCTATTGATGTCACTTTCCTGTGCAGATCCTCCTCTGAGAACTTTCCTCCTTTTACATTGAATTTGTCTGGTTCCGTTTGAGAATTAATGCCTCACATTGCGACATCATGAGTCCTTTTTTTAGAACCTTTGGCTCCATCAATCCGGCACTTCATTACAATTTATCTTTGCCAATGATACGTGTTCCCAAATTATGTTTCCAAATTGTCTCCTGTTAAAGATTTCTCGTTCCCGAATATTTCCACGAATCACTCTTTGATTAAGGAACTGTGTACCTTATTAGATTCTAATCCCTTAGGAACTAATTTCCATTATGTTTTACACCTCTTATGTCATTGACCACGACAACCTTCGTCAGAACCAAATGTCATCCACATTATTGTATCTTGCATTGCAATATTTTGCTCTTTGTGTATTATTGTCATTCGGTTGAAATTAAAATTCTGCCACAAAAACACTCCCACCCCTTCTTCTCAACCTATGGTAGTCCCAGAGGGATGAGCTATAGTACCTCTGCCTAAGCCATCCACCTCGTCAAAAGTTAGTTTGGTTTTTGCCCTTAAGGTGGTTTTTTAGGGTATTTGGGTGAATGTGTTTGTGTTTTGTGTTGAACGCCTGTATCCCAGGGCCCTGTTTAAAGGAGGAGTGTGTGCTACCTTGTTAGGCACATACTTTCAATTTTTAGCTTTTTTGTGATTTTCGTAATGTGTATTCCTTTGTGGAATACTATTAGTTGGTCTATGTAGTAAAACTTCAGTATCCAGTTTAGGCATTTTTTATTTTTGTAATTTTGTCATGTATGTGTAATTGACCTCATTAAGTACTTGTTCCATTAATTTCTTGTATTTGTATCCAGCAATATATGCTGTAAATTTTCTGTACATATGTGTGTAATTCGGTAAGATTTGACATTTTATTAATTTCATGTAAGTTCTAAAGAACTTGTTTGAGAAATTTTAATTTTGAAACTGACAAAAAAAGAGTCCAACAAAATTTGTCATATCTATGACTACGTTAAATAATATAATTTAAAAAGAGTATAATTAATTTTGTATGTCTGTTGGCACTCTGTTCAATTCTTCTTGTTTTGATAAATAAACTGTTAAGCAGTGAATATTTTCCTTTTCTGTGAAATAATTTTTTCGCCAACCATTTTGTAACTATCTTTGAAAGTTAATTTTGTGTAAGTATAAATTCGAGAAATTCTAGGTAATGAGATAATGCCCCATTTCCGTTCTTCACGACTTGACAATCATGTAGGACATGTTGAATAATGTTCTCTTCAAGCTTGATTTCCACTGTTATGTGGTAGACATTACTTTTAACCACGAAAGCGGTCGCCGACTAGCGCCCTAGACATTAAATCTTGAGTGCTTCAGTTTTGCAGTTTTTACAATGAGGTGTGGCATTCTCCTTCTGATGTAATTTTCGGCCATCCTAGCATCGTCCTGGCTGCGGGCGAAGCCTGAATTCTTCAAACAGGCTATTCATTTTATTTCTTCTTGGCATGGAAAATTTTTACTAACACCTAGACTTCGACCTTCAAACATCATAATTTTGGACTCTGCTTCCCCTTGCAGCCCCTTTCAACATGGACTTTGTTAAATTTATGTAATTTGTTCAACTTCTTTGGTCATGCCAAGAAAGTTCAGAATGTAACAAAAAATATATTTTTTTTTGCATAAGGACTTGCATCCTTCACCCAATCTTTGCTCGGCAAGATGGCAGTGTGTTACCCAGTCTTCTTAAATAGGAAAAAATATATATATTTTTTGCAATGTTTGCTCAGGATCCCGATTTGTTTTTCGAAAATCTTGTAGATAATTATAAAGTTGTTTTTACAAAACCTGTGTAGCCGACATGATATGTAAACAAATGATATTAATTCCACTTATATAATATATTAATAACTGTTGATGTGGACAACTAATTATTATATACTAAAAGAACGAGAGAATTATAATAAACCTTCATTTCTTTTTGAGTCCATAACCTTAGTAAACAATTATTTCACTACTTACTAAGTGTATTATGTGTGTAATATGTTATAAGATTAATAATTGAATATTTTATTTCTTTAATTTTGTTATGCTGCTCTTAATACTGGTTCGCCCCTCCCTTTTGCTTTTACTAACCTAGTACTGAACACTCTTCCTGGCTTTTTTTCGTGGCATGCTTCACTTCTTGTGTTTGGCTGCCTAGCTTACGTTGTGTTCTGTGAGGGGCAGATAACTACCCCTTGTGGAAGTGCTGTGAGCTGGTTAGTTATAGCACAAGTTAACCGAATCACAAATATAAACCACTGATAAAAATTATGAATCAATATATCGCAGTTAACCTGAGCTGTCCCTTCGGGACTGATTTAGTCTACTTATATAGACTTAGGAGGCGGCACAGGTGTTATTATAATTGGCTTGGTGGTGTGTTACATGCAGGGCTAATGGTTCATATGCGCTAGAAGCGATTTGGGTCGCTTATATAGTTGACTTTCTTCAATATTATAGTCCCCAAGGACACTTAAAAGTGGATTGGTGTGTTCCACATTAGAACTATAAAAGTGCTGAGCCTGTTTATCAATGACTTCTTGCAGCATTTCTGGTTTTAATTATGTATCTAATAGGAACATATTGGGATGCATTTGCTGCCATTCTAACATATTTATTCTGCACCACTTGCAATGACTTCAGGTGAGTATTAACACAGTAGGCTCAAGTTGGGTTGCATATGTGAGAATGGGTCGGACCATAGTTTGCTATATGTAAATCCCATTTTTTGTGACAAACGTTCATCCTGGTTAAGTAGTGGATATAGCGCTGACATGTGGCCATAAGCGAGTTTTCGCTTGGCCTCCACATGACATTGCTGTGACAACTTTACGTCCATAGTGAGGTGAGGCCTAGTTATTTAACCTCAGTTTTAAAAGGAATGTCTTCTCCAAATAGAGTTAAGACTAGCACCTCATATTTACCCACATTAATTTTAATTCGCCAAAGGTGAAACCAAGTTTCTAGCTCAGCGAGCTGTGCCTAGGCATGCTGAATGTCTATTTCAGCTCTACGGGACATGGCGTAGGTAACTGTGCCATCAGCATAGACACCTAAATTAATATTCCAGTTAAGGGGACACGAAATATCGTGGGTATAGATATTATATAGGACTGGCCCTAGATTGCTTCCCTGGGGGACTCCGGCCCTAATTATTTTCTTATCTGACATTTCACCTTCTAAAGAGACAGAGAAGGAGATTTTATCTAAATACGAGTCTAAAAGATTGGTATAACAATTTGGGAAGTTGGTTCGATATAGCTTATAAATTAGCCTTGCGTGGAAAACCATATCAAAGGACTTTTCCACATTTAAGAATACTGCGACCATGAAATTGCACCAATTAAATGTAGTGTTTATATGTTCAGAGAGCCTAACCAATTGGTGGACTGTTGAATGACTTTTCCTGAAGAGAAATTGCTCATTAGGAAACTAATTTGATTCGCGAATATGATTATTTAGGCGGCACAATAAGTTTCATTCGTGAATCTTAGAGAGCGAGCTGAGCAGGCTGATGGGGCAATAATTCTGTAATTGGGTCGGGGTCTTTGCCTGATTTAGGAAAGACAATTACAGTGGACATTTCCACTGAGTGGGAAAATGTGCCAGATAAAAATTGCATTTTTGCACTCAGCTATAGCCTCAAACTTGCTGTCAGGCAGTTGCTTAAGGACTATAGTGCATAAACAAGATAATTATGTTGTTCCAAATGGTTTAAAAGAGTATTCCCCTTGGCTGTATGCACGATGCAGACCCAATTGGGATGTTTAGCATTTAAATCGCCAACAGTAAGTGAAACTGGATAGGCATTAATTCATTCATTTGCGACCTGCGTGCAAAAGTGAGCAACATGGTTGTCAATAAACTGAATAAATTGCAAATTGTTGGTTTCCTAACTTAATTATAACTCCCACAGCTTCAAGCGTTTGCAGTTGAAGTTGTTTCGCGGGATTGCATACAATTGAGTTATGAATCAGAATTAATACTCTGCCATGTAACTTATCGCGTTCTTTTCTAAAGCATTTATAGCCAGGAATTGAAAATCTTAGCTGTGGTTTCAAGTGTGTTTCATTAATTGAAATAATAGGGAACTAGTGGTGAGAAATAAAATCTATCAGCTCTTGTTTCTTACTACGAATGCTGTTAGTATTCAAGTAAGCTAGACTATCGACTTCATTAAACCTATTAGAGGGTAGATTGATGTCATGCCCTCTTACAGCCATTGGCAGTTTTAGCTGTTAATGTGAGGGCAAATCCCATGACAGTCTGGACCTTAGCTTCCTGTGCTTGCGCAGTATCAGTCCAGATATCAAAAATTTAAATAGGGCCTTTAGCTTCTTATCAGAGCCGGGGTTTGCTGAGCGAGGGGGCTGGTTTTAATTTGCACAAACATTTGTTCTGTTTGAGCTGTAGTGACATCGACTGGAGCTCTCTCCATTACTGAGGTGGCACTGGGGGCTGGGATTTCAAGCCCTTTTTGTTGCTGCTTCGCTGCGACCTGCTCGCCCAATAGGCATGGAGCTGACCCGTGATTGGCCATGCAAGTAGGAGTGACTGCTCCAGCCACAGGGGGGTTGGGGGATGGGCCCTAACGCTGTTCGCAAGGTAGCTGCGAAATTTTGGTGTGGGATTTTTTTATTTTTCTTCTCTTTCTTGCTGTTTGGCGGCAAGTGGGATTGAAATCGGGGGCGGTGGGAATTTGCAAGTTGTGGAAAGTCCACCTCAGAGGGCTGGATATAGTAAGCCAGCCCTCCATAGCCATTTGAAATTGGTATACTGCGATTTTGTGCGAAGTGTGGTACAAAAGTCTGAGTTGGAGTTTTTTTGTTTCCCCTCAACTACTGTCCAGCAATCAGATGGCTGAGCAGGGTCTAGAGGGGGAGGGGCGACCAGGGGGCCACAGGAGCGACATTTCCTGGGCGAGGCTGCGATGCCAGAGCTGTCGAGCATCTTTCGCTCTTTGGGGGAAGGTAGCAGCCTTTTTCAGCATTGTAGGCCTTGCAGGCTTTGTAATTGGCTGCGTGGTTGCCTCCGGAACACACGCATTTGCTCAGTGACATTACGTCCCTGTTAAATAAGTCACAGTTGGTGGTTATGTGGCTCTTGTCACATAGTCTAAATCGAGGTGGGGCATGGCGAACATTAGCTGCATGGCCGAAACGCTGGCAGTTGCTACACTGTGCTGGGCCTTCGGGGCACTGGTTTTTCTTCTCCTTTAACTACAAGGCCACTGAGACCTCGTAAATAAAAAATGGCTTTACTCTGCTCGATGGGAGACAGATCAACAATCCACATATGCAGTGGTTGTCTGTCTTTCATAGAGATCTTGGGGGCGACGCTGATTAGCTCAAAGCCTAATCCAATCAGATCCTCGCAGATCCAGTCTGTTTTGAGGGACCTGTCGAAGCGCTTAAGGGCGACTTTTGAAGGCAGTTTTCTACGGGGGTGAGGGCAGTGAATCCGATCTTGAGGGCGTCCAGTATGAGGATTGGCTTCCTGTAATCTTCAATTGTTTGAGGCAGGTACGATACAATCGGTGGGACAATTCTATTTGTTGTAAGCTGGCTGAAGTTCTCTTGGAACAGCTTACAGATTGCGGCATAGGTGAAATCAGCTGTATGGTATACAGTTATAGGCCTGAGATCAGGCTTTTGCTGTTTGGGAGACTGTTCTGAAGTCGACTGCGCCTGCTGTTCTGATGTTGCCAGTGCTGTGAAGGAGGGGGTGGGGTGTCAGATGACATCTTGCCAGCCTTTCTCTTCTTAATCGCGCTGTCCTCTTCCATGGCGTTGGACTGATGTTCAGCCATATTGGTGGGGGGTGGTGTTCCTACGAGGGAGCGTAACACCTGTCTCTTCCTTCTTCACCTTGGGAGGAAATACGATACTATAGCCCTAAAATATACGAAATAGTCCGCCAAAGCTGGTTTCCCTGCCTCTCCCCTATACCGGAAACAAGGTTAAGAGGAAACCAGCCGCTTGACCACTCTTAATCAACCTGGCTATGGATTTACCTACTATTTGTGCTCTACAAGAGAGCACAGACCTGGTGTTGCCGAACTAGCAGTCCTCTTCTAACAGAAATAATACTTGTTCTCGCAGGAGTTGTTACTCAAACAGATGGATGCGCAGTTCGCACTCACTGCAAGTAGTCGCCTTTCAATTTAACCTTTCAAAGACTAGACAGCTCGGAGCGAATGCGACATACATCTGTTCAGCACCAAGCCCTGCTTGCGAATGAATGCTGAGCCTCTGACCACAAGAAAGTCACATTTTCTTTATATATACTTCATGAATATTGTATCACGTAAACATGGTCCAATCGTGGCTTCGCAAAGTGTGGTAATGTCTAAAAATAGCCCATGAACTCTGATGTGGGTCTCGAAATCAAATTATTACATGCACGCGAGTTGTCACATCGGCCAACAGTGACATCAGTACACTCTAGCTTCGTCAAATGCTGCAACACAACGACTATGTGTCTAGCCTGCTAACCCCTTGAAAAGTTGAACTGTCATCCTATGATGATTATTAATACTTGATGTGTGCAATATTACAGCCAGTGTAATGTGTGCATGTATGAGTATGAATCGAATAGGTGTGCTGTTGTATATGTACTTAGAATTATATTTTATGTGTCTTGCGTGGTCCTATTGTGTTCTGTTTATTTTTATTTTTTCTTTTCAGATTTTTAAAGTGCTAAAATATGTTCATGTAATTATTCCCTGCCGTCAAAAGTAAATATCAGTGTTTGTTTTCATGTGATCACGTGCTCCAGAACACACCGCACCGAGTGCACCAGTGCGATGTCTGCGGAACACGTGTTGTGTTTTTGCAATTTAATATATCGTCAGTGTGATGCAGCTTTTGTGTTTCTGGAAATGTTGACATGATTACATTAGAATTATTTTTAATTATATTTGTATTATTAGTACCTATTGTATTTCTGTATTTATTGTGGTTTTAGCATATCACAAAAACCCTTTTTCTTTTGGTTTTCTCTTTGTCACACAATTTTTATTGTTCCTAGGCAGTGTTAGATGGGTCAATGACTATATCTCAATGATAGCATTTGGTATGTGTTTCAAAGTGGACAGATGTCGATGTAACACAACAAATTTCTGTTGAATTTTGGTAGCACTGTCCTAATGTAAAGGAAGTATTTTCAACCACGGTAAGAAGAGTCCAGTTTCAATTCGGTAGCCCAAGCAGGTAAAAGATGAGAACTGAGTGCTATATTGCATACTTTTTTTTAAGTGGTAGAACTCCACGCAAGAAGTGATGCTATTTTACTAGTGTCATGGAACAGTACACTAAGGTTATATCCATGGTGTTGGATCTTAAATTCCATTGAAAATAATTTTGATGTGCTATCTATTCTCTTTTTCCTTTATGATTTATCTAAATTTTTAGAAAGATGTTGAGTTTTTTTTCAGACTCTGTGGTTCTTTTACATATTGCCAACTAAGCTACAGTGTGCATTGTATTGAACATAACTGAACTGGAAACTTACTTTAAAGAGGCAAATAATTCTGAGAACAAATTTATATATTTTTTGTGAGGAAACCATTCGTTTATGAAAATAAGTAATTTCTTCCTTCCTTTTATCTGTACAAATCCAGTGAGATAGTAATGTGGTTATTGTGCTAGTAAGAGACATAGTACTAACACATTTCAATGCAGTTATAGTAAATTAATTTTAATTTTATTTTCTTTAAATATTATTTTAATTACATATTGTACAGTAGGTGGTAGCTTTTAAGTTAATAACTGTATGAAATTTTGCTTATTTGATTCTCAACGATTTTTTTGCTGCCAGCATTTGAAATTCTTGCTCATTTAACACATTTTTTTTTTTGTTTGTTAAATGTAACTGTATATACCTGTTTAAGTTTCATTAGATCGCTTTCCCAGCTTGTTGGTAATTTTCATGTGTAGTTAAGTTTCCATTTTTGATACAGTGTAATATCATTTTTCTTGATTTTCTGAAATAGCAGAGTATGGGGCATAGTGTAACAGAAAACTTTATTTTATTTACGTAGATTACTTATATTTACTAATAAAATTGTACAAATTTTATTTTTCCCAACACACACATTTATACTCCAAGCCATAAATATTTTAAGTAGCGAATGACTGAGTCTAATTAGTTGAAATCATGCCATTTTCTTTAGCCTAAGAAGTGTTACAGAGCACCCCAGTATGGGGCACATTGTAACATGGTATGGTACACACATAAAATAACTCAGTGTGTTAAATAAAAGCTAATATACATTGTTATTGTTCAAATTGATGGTAAATGAATGGTAATCTTTTTGTCTCTTCATGCCTGGGACATCAGGTTCCTGTGGAAAAAGGTATTTCTTTTCAGTTTTATGGCTTTTTCTGAGGTAGTTAATCTCATAGTCAGCTTCATTATTTTCATTTTATAAAAGTTTCCCGACATAATGAACATCACTTTTCCCTGAAAACTTAACCAAAACATAATCGCGGTTGGTGTCCTGGGTCAAAATTACTCTCCTCTTTTTCACCTTCACTGCTTGAATCTTCATCCTAATGAGATACCAATATATCACCTTCGCTTAATGTTTCTAATTGCACAGTAAAAATAACTTTTGTCGCAAGATTCTTCTTTTTTTGGTTTCTAAGCCTGTTTTTCACACGCCCGTTTGGCAAAGGCTTGTTTAATTGGTGTGTTAGTTGCTATGCAGCTTTTTCCTCTCTTTTTCACTCTGTCTTTTCTGTCAGAAGCTTTTGGCTAGCCCCAGAACAACTGTGGAGTGACAATGGCAGTATATGAGTGTTCTGCCAAAACTTGTGTTTCAGGTTCCATTGTTTCTCTATTTATAGAGCCTAATTGTGTCGGATCTTAAGAAATCTCTTCTCTAGTTCTAGTAGCAAGCCTACCTTCACCTTAATTTTCAGTAGGGTCTTTAGATGTGCGAGGAACTGCACTGTCTGTGACAGCACTGCTCGTGGAATCTTCTTCTGTAAAAATACCACTGTCTAGTGGAAATATTCCTGCTTTGCGGAATCTGGAGCATATATTTGTAGGTGACATGCAACTCCCACACATTCAGCAATTTTATATATGGTGAGGGGGGATCCTGGATGATGCAACATCAATGACTCAATTGCTAAATTGTAGTGCATTTGGAATGACATGAAACACTAATATCTAATGGTTGCATAAGATTACTACAGTGAGGTGGAAAAGTCAACACTGTTACGCCTTTATTTTGCAATATCCAATGCAGTAATAGAAATATGACTCTCGTGATTGTCAAGAATAAGCATGATGGATTTTCCTTTGATGAATGGGAGACCTTGACAAAATGTTGCATCACTTTGGCAAACAGTGCACTGTCCATCTAACCAGACTGAGCAGCAAGACCCAATGTGCCTGGTGGAGCACCCTTAAGCATGTGTTCCTTGAAAGGTACTCATGTAAATACCATGGCTGGTGGCAATGCTATTCCAGAGGCACTTATAATGCAACAGGTTGTGACAAGTTTTCCTTTTTCACCACTTGTGTATTATTCAACTGCTCTACTTTTTTGGATTTTGCACTGTGGATGTGCCTGTTTCATCTAAGTTAAAGATTTGTGTACCATCAGAGAGAGAAGAATCGCGTTTCCAAACAGTTTCCAAATTGTAAAAAAAAAAATACCAACATTATGCTTATTGACAGCCGTCACTCTAGACAAACTACAGGGTTCTGGGTGTTCTTAGACTTAAGATAGAATGCAGTTTCCTAAATGCAAACAACCAGTCTATTCCAGCCATATTTTGATTTTTCCAGTTTTCTGGAACTCCAATGCCATTGTGCAAGGCCATTTGATATGCAAGACGAGGAGTTTCAGTGGTGTTCAACCCATAGAACATTTTGGCACATTCCAAGAGATACCTACATACTAAATGACCCTCCTCTTCATCTCTGAACACACGACAACAGTCCTATTTGGGCCTCATCTGTACATCTGTCTCAGGGTTAGCTTTATTCTTTTTTAGATATCTGCAACAATAATAATAGCCTGTAAAGTAAAACATGTTGAATGTGGCCCTAGTGTAGGCCACAGCCAAGGTCTACTCAATATCCTTTGGTAGTGGCAAATTTACCTATGTACCATTGCTTACATTTTTTTCTTTTCCCTCATCTTGAAGGGACCTTTCAGCATATACCAGCTCAGCAGCAGCTATCATATCATCCTCTGTAAAATAAGCTATAGGCCTTTCTGTTGTCCTTTTTCTGTTACGGACCATACTAAAATGAAATGAAGAAATTATCAAATCGCAGTTTATTCAATTAATAAAATACAGTAGTTAGAATTTAAAAAAAAAATATTGTATTGTGTGGCCATTTTTAAACATGATAAGCACTGAAATTTTGTAAATTTTGTGAAGGTACATTTTGCCAAGGTTCGGAAGTCTTGATTTGGCATTTAGATTACATTATCAACTTTACACGACATATAATTTTGCAGGAAGAATATGTACACTATATGTTGGTTTATATTATATATCAGTTTAAGTTACTACAATAATTATGGGGCAAAGTGTAGCATTGTTAGAGTGACCCCACCTGATTTTGTGGCAGTGTGCCCCATCAGGCCCTTTTTTTATTCAGATGCCCATTGATTTTTACTTGTAACACTTTTAATAAAAACGCTTTACTACATTTTACTAACACATACTGCAGATATTATATATAAATATTGTGAACCATATGCATTAAGAAACAACATATAAATTACACGAAACATTCAACACTAACAAATTACTTCACATACCTGAAAACAATTTTCATTTAACTCGTTCAATACAATCGTCAACAGAACCATTAAACACAATGGCAGACAAACCCATCTGTTGGTGTGACTGTGTACCAAATAACAGTAACCATAGTCATAGAGTAACTACACAATCAGCAATGTTACACTGTGCCCACCTTCCCCTACTTTGCTTGTGTTATGTTTTGTTTTATAAGCAGTAATTGGTCTATATTTTATACATCACATTATCAGTATGCATTACAAATGATGTCACTTAGCTCATCTACACGCAACAAACCACAGTACACACATAATCACAAATTAAGAATAATTGTTTCAATTTATTATTAGTTTAATAAGATACTCTCCAAATCAAAATTAATTACTGCAGGGTTTATTGAGGGTACGTTATAGTAGATATTTGGGCAAATCTGTAATGGGTAACTTTAATGGACATGCTTTGCCTGAGCTGAGATGGCATGACTCATCTCTAGAACATGTTTATATGTAAAATAAAAATTGTTGAATTTTTTAATATTAAAAAAGCTTTTAAAGCAAATGAATGAGCTAGCTGTAAACCTATAATTCATCAATACATGAAACAAAGTTACTTTATGATTTGATTTGATTGCAACTGCTCACCTGCTGCCAACTGTAAATTTCATGCGGTTCTTGTGTACTTAAGAATCATTAAAAATACAAAATTCTTAGAAATTTAACTCTCATAACTCTCTCAAAATATAATGTACATTACTTTCGAAATGTGTACACAACATGCCAGTCATAATTTAAAATGGTTTGTGGTGCCATTAAATTATTTAAAAATTAAATTTATGTTCACTGTAATTAAGTTATATGTGGTACAACAAAAACTTTGAAAATAATAAATATTTTTATTTAAAAAAAAAACATTGTAATTTGTGAAGCAGGATGCAATATTTTGCAGAGGTAATTAAATCTTTTTCTTCAACTTGTTAGATGCAACTGTGTACAGTTTTGTATTTTTCATATTAATTTATTTTTAAGTGTAATTGAGGTTCTGTTTTTGTAGTTTCAAGGCATTTGCAGTGCATGACATAAAATACATAAAAGTCAATTGTTATAACATTTTATTTTCATTACATGCTTAACACAAAAGTAAAATGTCATCATTTATGTAAATTTCTTAAGCTTACCTACATAATTACATTAATTGAGGAAAAATTTGTTTGCATATTGTAAAATGGAATTCAGAAAATTCGAGAAAAAAATAAACTTAGAAACACTTGATTTTTTCGGCCAGCATAAAGAAAAAAATATCACAAGTTCATTCCATGACACTTTTGTTTTTGGAGAAACAAAACCTCAAATTTTTACTATAATTAGTGTTGATAAGAAAATCATGCAGATAACTGATTGTTCAGGCTGCTTTTTGGCTAACAGTTTATTTCTGGACCCTGTGGCGGAATCACAACATAAATCTGATGGGTTAGGCAGCAGACAGACATGTGTATTCACACTTGAATGCAACTACATTATAAATGTAAGAGAGATTCTTAAATATGCCTTTGTACCAGTGTACGGTGCTTTGTAATTAGACTTGTAAGTGTGTTGCTGGTCAATGAATTTTTCCTTTAAATGGACGTGTGACACTTTTTTGTATAATACAACAACGACCACGACTCATATGCCTAAAGTATTTATACATTACCCGAGTTAGAGTCAAACCCGGCAACATATTACATGAGTGTCTTGGATTGCCACACACGCTGCCTCTTCACCCCTCCTCTTCGAGAGCCTAAAAGGAGTCACCTGCCTTAGGACTAAACCGAGCACCACTGGTTATGCACGAAGCCAAGAACCACACAGATGGTAGCTACCCCCCTCCCCCTGGCAACACATGAGAGGAACATCATGAGGTGTCGTCACACCTCACACCGTGGTCCGGCATTGCACCTATCCTGCGGACTTTAAAAGTTTGTGAACGACCAGTCTCGCGGGTTATTCCTTTCTCCAATAGCTCGCTCAAACATTTCGTGTGCTGGAACCTTCTACTGCTCAACAGTCTTCTACAGCCACCAGAGGCTGCTAACATTGACGTTAGCAGAAGCTCCATCTACAGCCACCTGCAGTTACCAGAAGCTTCATTGTGGACAACCACCACCAGCTTCCAAAGGCTACCATTGTCGACAACCACCACCATATACCAGAAGCTCTTCTTCTTCTTCACCACGCCACACTTTCAACTGCTGTTCCTCCTGGATCAGCAGCCGCCTCTACTTGCTGGTAGAGGCAACTACATCAACTGCTCTGAAAGTAGTGGCACTTTTTCTATGTCTCTTATTGATGCCCCTTGTCGAGTGAATGCGACTGTGTTGTTATTGTAGCCTTCAATGCTACTAGATATCTTAGGTAGTTTAGGAAAAGGTCACCTACACCTTTCTAGCATACATTACTTCTATATTCATTATCTGCTGGTTAGGAGGTAGCATGTGTCACTTGTATTTATTACATATAATAAATACAGTTTGTTCCTTTCCCGACGAGCATCTGTTCTAGATGTATTTCACTTGACCACTAGGAACATAACAACTCTACATTGTCAACCAAGACTGGGTTTTGATACTAGTACGAACCATAGAGTAGGACTGCAGAGTTCCTTCAGGAATCCATACATCTAAGACATGCACCATTTTACGGCCACCCGTTCTAGATCTCTGGGGATAGAAACTTATCGGGCAAGAGGGAGATAGTCACCTTGGGCTGTATCCTACCAGAGTGCTTATAGTGCCAGGATGTTTGCTCGAGATTGAATGTCTACCTCTGTTGCGACCTACACCCAATAGTAGTTGGAAGGCAGCCCACATGGTTCATCGCTCTAGGTCTGCATGCCACAGTGGTGGACTGATTAGAGTACCGAACTCGTGCTGTCAACTGCTATTGGAAATTCACTACAATAGGGATGTGTCTCATGTTCATGACGATCAGCGAATATCTTTAAGTGTCAATCCAACTTCTATGCCTTTTGGTAGAAGGCATGACTCGACGAGGGAGGAACCAAAGGTGGCTTATACTGCTGCCAAGCAAGAGTGTTTATTAGACCTGCCTACTCTTAATATGCAAGCCGAGTGGGACAGAGCATCACTCACCCGTCTTCTGGAGAGGCCTTCCTCTCCAGTGTTTGAATATATTTACTTCCCTGTGCACACTTAAATTGCCAGGAAATATCACCCAGTAGTGCAATGTCTGATACAGCAGCGAACCCTAGGTTCTAGAGCGAGGAGTCAGCAGAGTGGAATCGACGGTACTGTGTTGGTTGGCACAGTACAAACATCCAACAAACCTCCACCAGCTTCGTCGGTTCCAGCTGGCCAATGTCAGCTCCACTACCACCGACCAATGCAACTCCTATTAAGACAGGTACTACAAAATCAGCCTGCATCCCGAATAAGCCAGTTACATAGTTGGAAACTTTGTCCCCATCATCAACCAACTCATCTAGCAAGAGTTGCTAGTAGTAAACATAGCCAAAACATATAATTAGTAAACTACCAAGTGTGTATGGTCTAATACTATTCAAACCACTTTGACAGTGTATACAGTTTATAACCTGGCACACATCAAGTGATTTTCTGGCACCCAACGTAAGGCATCAGCATAATTAACTATTAACCAGTGAAAATAGGACTAGACCAGAATGACCCAGAGACCTAATAGTCAACCAGGAACCAAAACAGACAGGGAGTCGTCTAAACACCTCATGGGACCCATATCACCCACTATCTGGTGCCAATTTTTATACTGCCGAATTGAAAATCGATAACATGGCAGGCATTGCCAATAATAAATGTAGCCATAGCGAATGTCAAGTTAATGGCAAATTTAGCATTTCATGGACCTACTGTGGTAACTCGTTCCACCATCTCTGCCTAGGGTGCATGTGCAAAGGCAGGAGTACTGAGGAACTCGAGTACAGATGCGAAGCTTGTTGGGCACTACAGACGACTTTTTGTAACCAAGTCACATGTCCTGGGTACGGAGTAAACAAGATACACTGCATCACCTGTAGTGAACAGAATCACTGTGCCTGTATAGACTGGCCCAACGAAAGGGTTACCAGAGCAGGTCTAGCATACCAGTGTGAGAGGTTTAGGCAAACCTACACAGCCCATTCTCGCCGATCCCGTACATCGATTTAGCCAGGAACAACCCTGGGACACCCGGTAAAAGGAAATGATTTTGATATACAAATGACAGACTGTGCAGGGCGATCACATGAGGATCCAGTTACGTTCACTACTGAATGCGAAAGGAATTTAAGGAAACCGACCGCCCGACAAAGCAATTGGTGAGCAACGCCTAGACCCACCTTAAAGGTTTAGCGCTAGGATGGTGGAATCGCTATGGCAAATTTATCACAGATTGGAAAAAGTTTAGTATTCGATTGGCGAATGTGTCTACTGGCAAATAAATACTGACCAGTATAACCACCAAATTCTATAGCGAGGCCCAGGACATGGACGAAGAGGCCGAATTATGTACAAGGCCAAGATATAAATATACCAACACTCATTTCCTGGACTGACGAACAAAGAAAACTGTACTGTTCATAGCTAGGATATGATTACCGTAGCTGCATAATTTTCTACAAGCCTCGAAGCCACAGTCAATCGAAGAACTCGTGGAATGAGCCCGCGAAACAGAGCACAATGGTAAAGAGCAGGCAATGCTAGACTGTAGACAGGTAGAGAAGGAAAGGAGGAGAGAACACTGACAGCACACATACCGGCCCCTATGGCTTATGAAACCCCGAGCATGACCTCCCCTCCCCTCTACCAGATGCCACCAAAGTGCCAGTACTGCACGGACTGATATCTCCACAAAGACTGCCCGACCAACAAAGAGAGAAAACCCGGGACCATAACATGAGGAAAAATCAAAGGTCAAGCCCCAGCATTTAACAAAAGAGCTTTATTCTCCTTAAGCACCCCTTGTAGATGTCCACGTAAATAAACAAACTACTGTGGCGATGCTAGATGCGGCTGACATGGGTAATTTTATCAGGAGCAACCTTCTCACGCCCCATCAACCAGCCCGACTGGCCCCTGTTGAAAGAAAAATCAGTCTAGCACAACCTGATCTCCTTCTTAAGGTAGAAGGAGAAATAAGTTTAACAATCGAGGTATATTGCAAGACATCCCAAGTTAACTTCCTTGGTACTCCCCAAATTGGGGAACATATTATTTTGGAGTAACCATGGCTGCTTCAACAGCATTGCATTCTGGATTATGGACAATGCCGCATCCAACAAGGAGGAGACAGAGGAGCTATGATTAACCGGGAAGGTAGTCAGATCAACATTATCCCTCCCTGTACCCCAATCCGCCTCCAGCAGTTGCAGTTATAAATGCCCCAGCCGGCCCTAAATACCCCTACGGAGCCCAGAAGCCAGGCCTGAAGAGCCCGACGACGTCATGCATGGCCATAGTCCGCAACAGCCCGGTACCAAAAGCTTTTGTTGCCCCAGACACTCAATCATGACCCTATGCCGATAATTGCAACTCCCAAAGTCAAGCCAAAGCCACCGAAGAGGCCCGAGGCACAACCCCGGAACCAGACAGAGAAAGTATCTATTTTCTACCCATAGCACCGAGGAGCAGTCTCTGTTTATTCTCTGCCCTCGGGACCTACCAGCTATACCTACAAATTCACCACCAAACACTTTGCAGGCCAAGCTCCTTGAACCGACAGGAAGCAAAGCTACTCCAGACCCAAGAGAGTAGACTACATTGTATAATGGATGATTCCAGATGGCCCAGGCTGAGCACCTCCAAAGAGATAAGTGAGGGATAAGACTGCCCATACAAACCAACCATTGGCTACGAGACTGGTAATACAGCCAGACACAGCGAGGACGATGCTGATTATCCGAGAGATCCGAACCACCACCGGTGAAGCAGGTAGAGGCAACTCGAGCGCCTTCCCCTCCACCTGATACAACTCCCAGGCCAGAAATCATGGTCATCCAGTTTCTACTAAGCCAATTTCTGACTCAGAGGAGCTACCATACTCACCATCGGGGTGTCGAGCAGTGCAGACGCCAACACTCCACCCCAAATATTCCGCCATGCAGGAAGATCCCATCAGTACAGTCAAGGATGGGAGGCCCGTTCTGCCTCTCACTCGACTGACTACTGATGAACGTAGGATGTCCAGCCATGCTGATCTGTATGACCTACAACCTTCCCTTCTCCGAGAGGACACTATCACATTCAACACGAAAGCCGCCGAGGTCGAAGGGCCATTCCACCCTCTGGCCACCAATCCGGACATCGAGACTCTCGATGATCAACATAGCCCAGCTCATCGTGAAGAAACATCAGCAATCGAGGTGGAGGGCAGTACTCTGCCACTCCCTCGCACTGCCTCAGCAGAGAAACTTACTACCCCGTGGGTAGGAACCCGAGTAGTCGAGGTGGAGGGTTCTTCGTTGCCACAACTCGCACTGTCTCATTGTTCCTTGCACCACTGTCCACCCCAACTGTTGCAGTTGTAAACAATGCTCAAGCACCACATGCTGAACCCCGTCGACTGATGCCCCCTTTAGCTTCCAAAGCAGAGTCGGTACCTGGTCGGTATAAGGAGTCACCATGGAGGCCTACGTCTAAGTTAATTTGGCTGTATCCGGCCCATGCTGCACTAAGGCAGAGGGGAAGACCGGTGAAAACTAAGACCGCCTAAAAGTAAGTAAAGTGCTCAGTAACAAGGGAACTCGACATGTAGTTGTCATAAAACTACCACCCCAGTGACAATCAGTACTTGTTACAGACCTGAATATAATAGTAATTCAACTAGCTGACCAGTCAAAGACAGTGAGATTAGCTTCTAGACACTCACATTAGGCTAATTTCAACCAGTGCTATGATAGTAGGTTACCTAATCAGCCGTAATTAAGCTGTGATAGGATAGGACCCAGTGAGGAATACGTTATTATTCAGACACTCGCCAAAGTGATAGAAAGAATAATAAAACTCGTATTAGCATCCGTCATTAAACTGTAGTGCATGCCCAGTGAAAGACGGGAACTTCATCCTCACCAGTGGAAGGTTCCATAAATTAGTGGCCGACAGACCACTCGAAAATTACATATCATTTAAAGACATTC
The DNA here is from genome assembly GCA_029891345.1 of Dryococelus australis. Taxonomy (NCBI): domain Eukaryota; kingdom Metazoa; phylum Arthropoda; class Insecta; order Phasmatodea; family Phasmatidae; genus Dryococelus; species Dryococelus australis. The sequence goes on from CM057009.1 coordinate 245,816,169, forward strand.
CCCACAGTGCCGGTGAATACACGAAGACAGAGACTTCACATTCTATATAGTAGGAATAGTGTTATATATAAAATGGACTACCTGCAAGGAGATGTAGTTAGCTTAGATTTTTCCTGACACTAATCCTCACCAGGGGTGTGGGGGAGGAACACATTAGCAGAGAGCTGTTATGATTAAATTATGGTTATAATAATAAACTAAAGGTTTAGGGGTCAAATCTATAGATGGAAGAGCTTAACTGTAAATGAGGGGTTTTATTTATGACATGAGAGACAGAAAATACAATACTGCAAGAGTTACTGTAACAGGGAGCTACTTTAGTTAATATTAAGTTATTATTTTAATTTAAATTAAGTACACAGCATACCATAATTCTGTATATCTATGTTGGACAAACCCCACCTGAATCTTGATGCTGGAGGCTGTTTCTAGCTGTATGGATGGCATCGGACAGTGGACAAACCCATGTCTGCTATCTTTCCTGTAGTCTGGCTGGTCGCAGAAAGATTCAGTCTGTGCCACGCATCTGCCTATAACTGTGCATTGTTTAACATTTTGACATAGATGGCCTCTTTCCATGGTTAGTGGAGGGGTTATGTTTGTCGCACTGCTTTGAAGCATTCCCTGACGTCCTGGTTTTACTTTGAGGCATGAGGCCGGTTTCAGAGTTGGATGTACTGTTAAAGCCCATTCATAACATAACTCCTCCAATGTTCACTTGCGAGGTGCCTCCACCTCACCCTGGAGTCTCGTTCATCTTGAATTGTAATAGTAGTGGTATTTCTGTGGCTCTTGATCTGGCAGTGGAAAATGAGAAAGGTGATGATCTCTTCAATATGGTAGGAATGTTTGTTTTAAATGATATAGCACAGACAGATGGATAACTGAGGTAAAGGAAACTGCCTTGCAGTCCTCAAGCTGGTTGATTCATATGTTTGGAGCGGGGAAGAGAAGCAGAAATCGCAGTCAGTCTGCAAAGGTTCTGTTTGTTTATACTGCGGCCGGTCGGGCCTTGCACATAAAAATTTCTGGGGTGTGCAACCTGTCTACACGTGCATACAGCAGATGCCACAATGGCAGTAAACACGAACGCAACAGCCTATTATTGATGCTGTGGCTAACTAACACTACGTGGCGTGTCTTTAATTAATTACTTATATTTATAATTTATAATTGAAAAATTAAGTAAACTGAAATTATATTGAAAAAGTTGGTATTATAGTGAAAATTTAATATGGCAATAATGACATTGAATAACTACACAATTAATCCCACTCCCCATTACGAATGCATAGTATGTTTACAAAAATTATTTAAGAAACCTGTAAAAAAATACATATAATATCTGGAACATAATTATAGTCCTATTACATATATTGCAGGAAAACTATAATTGGTTTACTAGTGATGTAAACATTACTCACGAAAGGAGACATTATGCCATAGGTTAGGATAAAGATGGGATGATATCGAAACGTAGTTAGTTGATGAATTATTGAATTAATTAACCTGAAACTGACTTCAAATGTGTTAAGAAAATTAAACGTTGCCGTGTTAGACACTACATTTCGACATTTGAGTAGGAAACTGAAAGAATAGTTTAACTAACAGATACACAGTTATATAACATTAAGCAAATTTTTGTGAAGTAATTACTGACTAATTAATGCTTATATTCTAATGAACATGTTAATAATTAGTTTGTTTTCAAATTTTTTTTAATTAACAAAAAAATTTAGGGTGTCTATACAAATGCATTCTAATAATATTTCTAAAATGTGTATAAATCTTCTAAGCCTTACAAAAGTTTTCTAGGGTATATTAAACCGTACATGGAATATTAAACTTTTGTGCGATGAATACAATTTTTTTTTGTAAAATACATTAACTTCTTTAATGGTTAGCCATTACACAGAAATATGTCATAATTCGGTAGTACATACTTTGGAGTTTGTAGCAACTTATTGTGAAATTCAGTTTGTATAAACAGAGGGTGCAAATTGCTGAGGCTATTTAATTATCTCCACTATGGACTACTGGTAGGCTGAGTATGTTTCAATGACAATTCGTACAATTAATTAGTTTTCCATCAAATTGACACTTGAATTAACTGTAACAAATTGAGGATTCAGTGATTAAATTATTTTCTGTAGTTTTGCAAGCATGGTATCACTTTGGCACTGTTATGACATATCTATAAGTTAATCCATTTTTTTTTGTAAATTTTGTCAATTAAATGTACTTGTATACTATTTTTAATTTTGCAACATATGTTGCAGAGACCTCCTGGTATATTGTAGCACTAGCATTTTAAAGAAAATAACATGTTGAAATAATACTGGGTTTTTAATATAATTTTATTAAATTATGTAATTGCTGTATTTGTGAATGTAGATATTATATCCTGCAGGGTGAAGTTTCTGGTGTTTGTGTAAATTATTTGTCGCCAGGTCACCATGAGAAAATTTTATGCATCGTAAGCCTGGGTTAAAGTGCTGAGGCTGGTGTGACATATGCATCGGCTGTGTGGAAATGAATGGGTAACGACAGCACATGCTGACGTTGGTGCCTTTATGCCTTCCAGAAGGACTTCTACTGATTTCAGAGTCACTGCAGTTCTGAAACTAATCATTTCTGTATTAGCAAAGATGCATTTCTGAATTAATTAGAATTATAATTCTATGGATGTGTTAAAACTTTGTGAGGTGTGTCCGCTGGATGTATTCTAAAGTGTGCCTGCTACAATTGTAAGTTCTAAAAGTCTTTCTTATTCCTCTGGGTCAATATTTATTTGCTATTATATAATATTCTATAAATTCACTGCTGCATTTAAAGATTGTTATCAAGTTGCTTATTCTCTTGATGCTGACTAAGAGCCAGTTGTAGTCAGCCTATGACGGCACTCGTCGCTAACACATGGTGGTAAACATATATTCAGTGCCGCTACACAAACTTTCCCAAAATGGGATAATTGAATTTAGTGTACTTTGTATTTCTTTTTCAGTGTTAACATGTTTGTAAAGTGTAAAATGTTTTACTTCAGGGTTTGTGTAATGTTGATATTTCAGATTTAAAGTGCAAGCGGTGCCGATGACAGAGCATTGATATTCAGGCGAAAATACTGTCAAAAGACGATTTAATTATTACCAGAAAATATAACTTTCAATTTTGTCTGTAAAATTGTTTGATAATTCTTTTGGTGCCATTTCAATTTACGAGATAATATTTTTTCTCAGTGTGCATAGCACTGCTTGTGTGATCCCCATAGGCAGCCAAGGTAGGTCTGCATGACCCCTGCCTCTAGGCAGTCGTCCTAGGATAGCTGTCGAGGTAAGATGCTGTCACGTATGCACTTCATACTTTTCACTGGTGTTTGTTTCAATAGCGCTTTTAGTTTACCCGTTAACCTTTGCCTTGCGTATATCATGTCAGATATCGCCAGCATAATTCTATCCGCTAGCTCAATTATTTGCAGCCATTGCACCTTTTGGAATTTACAAAAGGTTAGAGTGGCGGAGCTGTCAGAGAGGCCATGCTGCCTGCGCAACTTGGGTATCAGACGCCATCCGCTCATGTCTAGGGCCTTTCATTGTAATTTCTGATTAATTGCGACAAGCGATAATAAGGGTAATGTGTGTGTAATGATTTTGAGGTTTTGTTATGTTAAATTGTTTTGGGGCAACATCGCCCATGGCCATGATGTTAGCTACCACTAAGTCCGTACCTGCACCATCACCACGTAAAGATGACTAATTCTTGTTCTTTCATGTGGGTCTTAATGTATCTTAGGGTTTTATATATTATTTTTAATCAGGTTTCGTGTATTTTTCATTTTTGATGCATTTTGTTCTTGTCTATGCAGTCATTTCACATATGTGTAATTTCCCACCATCCGGTGTCCTAGGAGTTTTCTATGGTTGTTTCTTACAGAAATCATTTTGCTAAATGCCGACATCCTTTGGCCGATAATTATTGACCAAATTTGCTGTGAAATATTGTGCTTTCACACCTGCACACATGTTCCACTACAAACTTCATCCGGCAGCATCCACTCCAATTAAGATTATTTGCACACAATTGTGTCTTTATTTTGTCTGTTCATATTGTTCCCCATGTTCATCAAGAGTTATTTGTGGAATGTTGTATGGTGTAACTATTTTCTGCCCTAACCTGCTATATGTATTGACAGTCGCCAACTCCATGTGGTTCGGGGTTGAGTCCCAACGAGTTGGCATCAGCAGCATAGATGATCGTATGTGTTCACCTCATACTCCATATCCTGTCTCTAGGCGAAACCTACAGTCCATCATAGTGGTTGTAGGCCCCTTGCTTTGTAGAGGTTGTGTTTTCAAACACTGCATAGCATAATTCATGAGGAGTGCGCAAGTTGAGTAACATGCTGGAGGAATCACCCACAGGAACTTGCTAGTTACGTTCGAGTTGGAAACACTTTAATTCATTTTCTTGCATGGTACAACTTGGTACGAATAATTAACCCACAGTGTAAAAGTTCTAAGTCTTTGTAGCATCAGTTACCTAGCTCTCCCAAGTGTTTGTTTGGAGTATTTTGGTATAAAAGTTGTTTTGTAATTATGCACAGTTGAGACAAACACACAGAACCCACAGCAACCCTAAAATCCCTGAGTCTCAAAGTGTGGTGTATAGGAACCATGTCAAAACAGGTAAAAGTGTATCATAATCATCTCTGTGGCTCACCCGAAGGCGTCAATTGGCATTCCCAAGTGGCACCAGTGTGTTCATCCATGTCGGGACAACACCGTCCACCACGATAAAATGGCAGACACGCCAGAGCAACCGCAAGAAGTCATCAAGCCAACCACACCGGCCTCCACAATACCCACGAACGTGAACACGAGAAGTTGGGACATCCCAATCGATCGATATGTGCATTGTAAGAAGCTAAAACAACATAAATTGTTGGACTACAATCTTCGGGAACAAGTTTTATGTCAATGCATGCCAGACACCACGATATAGCCATCAGAACAACACATGTACACGCACACTGGATGTGATGAGGCAGGTAAGCAGTGGTACACATATGAACAGTGTAGAAATGACTTCCACTTAAGATGCATAGGGCCAGAGGATAACACGACTTATCTTGACGGGTTCATAAACTATACCGAGTGCTGGAATTATGACTGTGTAGGGAACATGTCGCCGGCAACACCAAAAAATCTAACCACCGCACAACCTGTTGTAGTAACATAAACATCACAAGGTTTGACCAGGCTGGGCAGAACTGTGCTATTGCCAACTTTAGCGGGTCACAACTCCGAGGACCCAAGTATCTTTCTCGCCATGTGTGAGGAGAAATGACACCGATACAGAGTGCATCACGAAGACTGGACTGAAGTCACCGCCAACTGCCTTAGAGGCCCAGCCGCCATGTGGTGGAATCTAGTTTGCGACTATTGGGTAACATGGAAGAATAGATGTTAAAGTTCCACTCTGGCTCATAACAATTTTTAGAGTTATTTCTTCCAAAATTGCAACAAAAAACGCAGTGCACTAAATAGTGTTATTTCGTCTAAAATACAGGAAAAAAAGTCAAAATTTGAAATTTAATGAAAAGCAATGAAAATCAAATAAATTAAAGCTAAAATTAAGGTATTTGAGGGCAAAATTTATGCTCTAAAAGTTTTTTAAAAAGGAACTCTCAAAATCGAACAATTCTAAGCAAAAAAAAAAAAAAAAAAAAAATGTTTAGCAGTTCTTCAAAAACGGGCGTGCAGGATTTGTCATGGGGTTAAACATGCAAAATAAGCTAAACATCGAATGAAAAATATTAAAAAGATAATGGATAGAATTTAAATATTGAATTCATTATCGTGTACCAATTTTTTTTATTCATTTTTTTAAGTCTCTGTATGCTAAAAGAACTTCCTTCTCATTTATTAGTACCAAATCATTTTTATCAAGTATCTTCGTAAAGCGCTCTGGTAAAGTAATTTAAACTTACCATCAAGAATATAATTAATTTTTTTTTAGAAAACGTAGACTCATAAATTTCAAAACCTGCAGCATAAACCATTAATTTTTTTCTAGATCTTGTAGTTTAGTCAATTCATACTAATTGTTCAACATCATGAGGAGAGATTCCATTTTTTGTTTTGTGTAATTTATAGAGAAAAAATTTTTAAAATGAAAAATTTTTACTCTATCTTAATAAATTAATTTTCTTAATAAATAAAAAAACGATGCTCGAAATGGAAAATAAAATCATATCTAAGCAATGCAAAAAATGTGGTGAAGTATTAAACATATAACATTTTGCACCACAAAAACATACAAAATATAAACATTTTAACACCTGTAAAAAATGTTTTAGTGAATATGCTAGTAGTTGTTATGACTTAAAAAAAGAGAAAGTAAATGTGTGAATGTAGAAAATATATTTATAATATATCTCTCAAAAAGCATAAAAAGTGTAAATTCAACTATACAGTATTATAATTATGCGACAAAAACATGTAAAGTGTTTATTGAGAATAAATCTATAAAAATATTTTCTCTTAATATAAATAGTGAGGACAAATATTCAATCTTATGTCAAAAATGTTTTTGTGATTGTATGAAGAATTACCACCATAACAATAAGTTAAATACGGTTTCCCAGTAATTTAAGCACTTTTTTATTTACCCTGGGTAACTTTTTTCACATTTTAATAATACCTTTTTATTTCTTATAAATAGAGAATTATGGAGACTGATATGACAGCTGAGTTGAACGATGTGGGGGCGAGGGAGATATTTTAAAATAACATATGTAAGTAGACTAATAAAAAACGACCTAAATGGAACTTTTATGCCATTTATTATGCAATGGATTATAGTCCGATAGAGAAAAAGAAAGAAGATAAAATGAACAAAGAATAATTTTGCAAATTTACCTTTAACTGGCACTAATATCAATGAATTAGATACAAAAGAATTAGAAGAAATATTTCCATTCTGTAATAAAGTTTATTTGTTAACAGAAGAAATACAAGAAGATGCAACGAAAATTACTTCCTTTATAAAGCTTTTAAAAGTAGAAAATCAACAAATAACATCTATAATACCTTTAATTTAGTACAGCCTATTCATTATTTGTCTTCAGCAAAAATAAAGGTAATTGAGATAATACGCACTAATTTTAGTAACCTTAGAGGGCAAAAAACCAGAAATAAATTATATGCCTATATTCGTAAGCAAGATAATAATAGATTAGAACGATTTACATTTCTCTCAAACCAACTATACAATATTGAATGAAGGAGATATTAAAAGCAATGATACATTCATAATACAAGAACTAATTACATTATTATTTTAATTTCAAAGAAGAGAATCAGTATGTACATTATATAGAATAATGGGAATACATTTATCTATAAATAAGTATAATCCAATAGTTGTGATGTGTGTTGTTCCCCACCTTATGCCATTTGTCACACAGGACGCTCCCCAGCGCAGCACGTGTGCGCACTCGATGATTGATCACCGGCGAGTAGTGTAAGCGTTGTATGAGTGCAGGAGTGGGGAAAGCTAGTGCAGGATAGGGTAAGTGCAGTCAATGCAAAGTACTGTAGTGCCACGTGCATATACCAGTCCGACAGAGTGTACGTAGTGTTACACAAACATGTGTAATCGCATTAAAATGATTATAAACATTTTTGCTGGAATTTTTCACGACACATGGCCAGTAAATAAAGCAAAAGGTGCCTAGAAACCCTTATGCCATAGGATTATTGTTTTGCAGTGCTTTTGTTGTTTTCATAATTGTTTATTTCCAATGCCAAGAGTGTTTTATCCATTCCATTTAATCCTATTTGCAAGGTAAGCCTCAGAATAATTATTTGATTTGTTCTCTGGGTGTGCAAGTAGATGACTCCGCATCACGTGAGCCCACCACCACCAATCCTTAGTCAGCCAGCCGCACCCAGACGGGGAGGATCGCATGAAATCGCGCTGTTGCTTTTCCCGCCCGGATGGCCTCAATTATCATCACCGGTAACGCCTCTACAATAGCTTTATTTCTCAAGAACTTTTTTTTTTCTGCTGTCCAGCACCCTCCTCCTCGCATCCCCAGAAATTGCATTGCCCAGGGAGTTCGTAAATTTAAAAGCACACATAATTCCATACCAGCATATGGTTTTTATTACCATGTAGCCTTCGTGGCAGGCTGAAAGTGTGCAAATGTATAAGCTGTTGTCCGTAAGGGAACGTTAGAATCTCCAATAAATATCATGAACTAACAAGTGCTTATTATCAGTCACCGAAAGGCATTCCAGGGCATGGGCCCCTTATAACCCACCATTTTTTTCTGCATCTGTTAATGTGCATTTAAGGGTAACTATATGTTTTCATGTGTGCTACAACATGTTTCAAAGTATTCTGTTTAGAATTTATGGGCGTGTGGTTTGGCCCTAACAATACACATAGGGAGTCTGAATGTGCCAATTCAATATCAATATTTTGCAATACCATTAGGTGATTGGGTCGCCCGAAGAGCCCCTCATTTAGAAAACAATGAGGCTTCCACATCTGGTGAACAGCAAGTGCATCTACCATAACAGTATCAGTGATGCAGCCACGGCGACATTTGATGCCTACCGGGTATATAATTCCAAACACCTCTTTCCAAAATTTTTCACTGCCATTATTAATTCCCAATTAATCCAGTATCACCCGACACCCCGGCATCAAATTGGCTTGCAAATGTGTAGCCAAGTCATTACCGCTCCTTTTCCATATTTGACCTGCATCTCATCCAGTCAACCTACATCAAATTGGCATTCAACATGGGACCGAATTTCCCACCAAAATCCATGTATGAACTTTTCGACTAACTTTTTTAAATTTTTCCCACCTTTATCTGTCCATATACACTATCCTAACCCTGTCTAACCTCCTCCCCGCAACAAGATAAAGCAGGGGAGATTATCTAGAGCATCGTGATGCCTTCCAGACCCCTGGAAGATGCAAGAAAGCAGACCATGTTCTCTGCAGGGAAAAGGGCACACAATGTGGCTTCATCATCATTGTTGAGAGAGCGGAAAAGAAGGGAGAGAAAGGCAGCGATCTTGGTGCTGCGCCTGACATCAGGGCTTAAGCCACAATGCAGGATGCAGGACAAAGGATAGGAAGGGAGGGCGCACCCGCACCACCAACTCCACCGCCAGCAGCAGTGACCACCAGGACAGGAGGCAGGAACAAAGGTAGAATTTCTCCTCTTTCCCTGCGCTCGCCACACATGCCGCCTTCCAGTGGTCAGCTGAGCAGGACCGAATGTTGAACCCGTGTTCGTGCATACTCGAGCGGGGCTGCCACATCGTGATCACCACTCCATGCACGTGGACTTGAACTGTCATCCAAGCCACACATGTGGCTGTGTATGTCAATATGGCCAGATACACCACATCCACCGTAACACCAACACCATTGTGCTTACAGTGCCTCAAAGCACTCCCACAGGACTTTGTTAACAAACTTGGGCAAGGCACACAATGTTGTCGTTGCGACCGTCGACCGGACTCAACAACAAACAGCCTTCGCTGTGACCATCCGCGAACAACTGCATGCAGTGGAAACAGTGGTGTCATGGAAAAATTCACATCCAGAAATAGTGAAATCGCGAGTAATCAAGGTAGAATCAGACTATAGCACACCACATTATTGTGATAACTTAATTTGTGATGGGCAAGAAACAACTAATCTACATTGCTGGAACTGTCACACCAAATTCCACGCGAATGCCTCAGCAAGAAAGAGCAAACAACAGTAAGCAGGTTAGTGTGTACATGTGGTACCTGTCACATCAATGACGGACATTGCACAGTACAACAACAAATTCAGGACTCAATGTCAACATGTCACATCCAAGCAAGCGGTAGTGATGAGGGGTAAGATTAGATTGGTAAGCAAATGTAACTAGCAAGAGGGAGGAGAAGCAGGAAAGGGTTGCACAAGTCGCAGGAGGGGAGGAACGCATCACATACATGGTGGAAATGCATGAAGGGGAGCAACACCCTCATGCCAACAGTACGCACATGGTGAGCTTAGGAATAGAGCAACCATTTGTGTCAGCACCATTACCTCCACCCCATTATAATGCAACTCAATTACCATACTTACCCATCAGTACCTGTTTACTGCCAATTGCTACCATGTACCCGACACCGCTGTACCCTTCCATACCACCACCACTAACCACACCTTATCTGACGATACCATCAACCATGCCTCATATGGCACCACAAGCTTTAGTAGTACAGTCAACAACTAAAACCACAATGTATCCAGCTAGGGAAACAGGAACCTCTGAGCCAAACTACAACACAACACCGCCGGGATACACACATGTGAGGACGCCTAGCAGATTTCAGATATTTCCCACATTTCTGAGAACATCGTCAGAGGACCCCACTGCCTTCCTAGAGGACTGTTCCCACAGGCTCACTAGGTGTGGTGTAAGTCAGAAGGAATGGGCTATCTGTGTTTGTGTGCAGCTCTAGGGAGATGCACAGTATTCATGGAAATTGCTAAACCATTACAGGCTAAGTGGCATGAGTTTCGCTGTGTCTTCAAGAGCCATTTCAGAGATGCATTGAGCTCTATTCATGTTAGAAGAGCAGCAGCCTAACAAACTTCTAACTGCTTTCATCACACGCAAGACGTGCCTGATTCACCGGATTCACGCACAGTTGCCGAAATGGGAAGTATTGGAAATCATTGTGGAAACAGCAAGGCCAGCATTCAGTGCAGCATTGATACTGCTACTGAATGGGACCATTGAAGACACCATGCATGCCACAATATTACTGGAACACAAACGTTTCGCGATCCGGTAGTAGTTCAATGGCGTCACATTCAAAGAGACACATGGGGACACGTTGCCCCACCACCGGTACAACAAGAACAAAACAAACATTTCGGGCAATCTAAACAAATTTTTTTCGACCACCACACGTGAACAAACCATTGTGCCAGAAAGGGAGGAGATAAGAAGTGCAAGGTACGATGCACAGTGTGAATCAACCACCACGAAATCCGTGTTGGTATTGCCATACACCGGCATACTACTGGCATAGCAAATGCCCCCACAATTCTTACCTACTGCTCATCCAGGAAGTGGCAAGTAAGAAGCAGGGAAACAGGATGCAGTGGTGAGGAGGCAGGCATCTCTTCCACCCCTGATCCGCATCAGAAACAACAGAACCAGGCACAATAACAGACATTATTGCAGCAGGCCAGTAACGGCGAACAGAAGTTTATCCAGATCCTTGTAAACGTGAACAGGCATCAATGTTACTTGCTAGTTGATACCGGAGCATCACACAATTTAATTAGGCCAGATTGTTTAAAATCACAAGAAGTAGAACCTGTTAATTTTGTCATTAGATTAGCCACTAAAAATGAGAACAGTACTGCATTAAGCCAAAAAAAAATTACAGTTAATCTATGGGACATTAGCACCATTTGAACAGCTATTGTAACACTGGAAATCCGGGAGGATGTCATCTTAGGAACCCATGTTTATTCGATCAAAACACAATTGTGGAACCGGCATACAGTATATTATCTGGATACGAAACTAGCAGGTAATTTACTGCACGTCATACTGAGTGGTCTTGACCACAACATACAGGCCGAACATCAGGCCTCTTTTCAGCATTTGTTAAACGAACCTAAGGATGTTTTCGGTACACAAGACACTTTAAGCCGAACCACAGATGCGGAACAAGAGATGGCATTAGGAGCAAAACCTGTACAGACACTACCACACAGTTATCTACCGCACCAGGCGAGAATAATTAAACAACAGATCCAGGAGATGCAAAATGACGGTGCTATAGAACCAACTGACAGTATGAACGACCCCATAATTACACTCGTGCCTAAAAAGGACGGCATGTGGTGTTTTTGTGTCGACTTTGGACTGTTACATCAAGTAACAAAATATTCATACCACCGTATATAAGTATAAAAGATGCTCTCAGATCATTAGGACAGGCAAACATTATGCCATCCCTTAACTTAAAAAGTGGATATTGGCAAGTACCCATAAAAATGGAAGGCTGTAAGAAAACAACATTCTCTGTGCTATGTTCTGTGCTATGCCTTACGGGCTTAAGTGTATCCCAGCCACCTTTCAATCCATGATAGTGCGCATGTTGGATGGTTTAATAGGCGAGTACACCATGGCCGACCTGGACTATGTTATTGTGTGGTCCATCACATGGGAGGAGCGTTTGCACTATCTGTCTGTAGTTTTAGAGAGATTAACTATTAATGGGCTGACATGCGCGCTGGAAAAATGCCATGTAAGAAAAACCAGTATTGACTTTCTAGGTCATGTCATAGATGCAGAGGGAAATAAACCAAATCCAGAACAATTGAAACTAATTGCAGAATACCTACAGCCAAAAATGAGAAAACTGTAACAAAAATTTATCGGATGAATAAATTGGTTACGAGAGCAGATTGATAATTTTTCAGTCATAACAACACTGCTGACAAATTAATTTTCACCACAACACATATTCCAATGGTCAGATGAAGCAGAACGTTCTTTTCAGGAAATTAAGGCAAAAAAATTCCAAACGTTTCCACCACTGGCAAGATACGACATAGGTAAGCACTTGTATTTACAAACAGACATAAGCCAGGAAGGAATAGGAGCAGTGCTATACCAACTAGCCGACAGTGGTGAAAGAAACGTAATTGACTTCGCTAGTGCCATGCTTGGCCCTACAGAGAGGCACTACGATGTTAACGAACATGAATGTCTCGCTGTAATCTGGGCGATTAAAAAATACCCAGCATACTTAGAGTACCAGTGCTTTATGTTACACGCCGTAAACAAATGTCTTCTCTAGCTACATTATATGCGTGAGGCCCGAAGTAAACTAACCTAATGGGCATTGCATCTGCAATTGTTAAATTTCTCTGTGGAACACATAGCAGGAAAGTCGAATCAAGTAGCGGACATGTTATCACGTACAGCGAACCCGCAGGTTATTTTGCAAGATGAGGCAGAGTGGGAGGAGATCCTTCTGCCATGCGACGGGAATATTTCCGAACCCAGCATACAGCAAGTGAGTGCCGTAGAAAATGACATTTTGATCTCGGCATTGTTTGAGCAAGTAGAGCAAGAGCAGCAGGGTTCCCAATTTTTGCAGACATGACGCGGCAGTGTAAACAGGGAAAGGTAGAGAACTGGTGGCTCATGAACGGCAAGTTATAAATGTGCTCGCTGGGAAACCCTGGGATATGGAGGGTGTATTTCCCTACATGTGTGTGGGATCAGGTGGCAGCATAGCAGGATACCCCAGGATGGACCAAACAGTGTGGAACATAATGGAGCATTTCTTTTTGCCAGGACTCATGAAACAAACACGCAGCTTAGTACAAAATTGTCAGAGGTGCTAACTGTTTAAGAGGCATAGGACCGATGGCTGGCAACAACAGCAACCGCGCCTGCTGAGAAAACCTTTCGAGACAGTGTGCCTCGATTTAATGGTATTGTACCCTAGGTCGGCTAACAAGAAACAATTTCAATTGGTAGTCACTGAAAATTTTTCGTAGTATGTCTCAGTACGCTGTCAGTAGAGCCCATAGAAATAGCATCGCAAGAGTGCTCAATGACAACTTTTTTTGAGCGTTGGGGTTTTACTAAAAACATCTGACTTATAATGGGACCCAGTTTACTGGGAAAAAGTGTCGTGAATTATGTACAAATTGGGGAGTGAGGCACATGAAAACAGTAATTTACCATCCCAGGGCCAAGCCAATGGAAAGGCGGAATCAAGAGTTAAAGGTTCAGCTTTGCCTCCGTGTGGGTGACCAACACACGGAATGGTCAGAACACCTAGCAGACAGCTTATATACACTCTGCCGATGTGTCAAATCTGCCACTGGCAAAACACCTGCCAAAGTATTGCTGGGTAGGTACCTACACCTACCTGGAGAGGGAAAACGTGGGAGACTGGACAGCAGCGACACGCCCAGCATTACTACCAACCATCGAACATGTAAGAAACAAGAACAGCAGGTTCGCGTGCAGCACAGGCGATACACAGCAAGATGGGTGCCACCAACAACTAGAACACCACCGGTGCCGCAAGTAGGGCACGACATGTACATGAAGACGCACCCACAGTCTGCCGCATGCAAGGATTTCTTTACCGTCTTCGCAGCTAAATGGAGCGGGCCGCACCGAGTGTTGCAGCATTTGGGACCTACCATCTTCTTTGTCTGCATCGGCAGGAGATGGGTGACGGTGCATCGGGACAACATCTGGCTCACCCCAACTGTCGTCCACGACGAGGGTGGTCCCAGTGTCCTCAAGTGTAGGACAGTGATAGCGCTGCCGAGTTCGCTGAAGCAGGTAGAGGAGTGGGAAGTGCAATGGCATCTCAGGGGGAAGAAATAGCTTCACCTCCACAAGAAATAATGCATCTGGGTAAACCACCTGGTGAGCACCATGGTAGCTTCATGGGAGATGAGCTCTCTGAACAAGCAGCAAGGGAGGAAAGTACATCAGTACCTCTGGCAGGAAGTGAAGGAGAGGGGGCGGAAAACCCGCCGTTGCCCGGGACCACCATGCACAACAGGGCACGATGGAGCGCTTAACCAGGTCTCTCCGAAGGCGATGCACCTACAAGCGCTATCGTTGATGATACTGCAATCATTATGGTAGCAGTAATTCCGGATGAGACGCCCGCAGCAGGTACACCAGCAAGTATGGGGAAAAGGCAGCAAGAGAAGAGGCAGGAGCAGGAGAAAAAAATGCAAGTGGACAGGAGGTAGGAGACCGCCCGGGTCGCTCCCGAGAACAGCAGCATGATGCAAGAATAGAAGAGGACAGCAAGAAGAGAGAGGAGGAATGGTTAGGAGCAGGCCAGGTTTATGCAAGTAGCAGCAGCAGCAGCTATGGCGGAGTGAAAACAGCGGTTCAATTGGTTCATTTTACCTCCGCAGGATGTCATGGTGGGTTTAACCGACTCAGCAGTGCCGCCAATATGGGAGCGCTTCGGCCACATGCGGCATAGTTCGCAGAAGACATGCAGGAACATTGGGAGGTGGTACAGATCAGCAGGTAAAGGCCTACAACCCTTGAAAAGGGGGGGAAGGTGTTTGACTTGTGTCGTAACTCACTTTAGGCTTTTTGTCACGCCGGCTGCTCCCCAGCGCAGCATGCATGCACACGATGATTGATCGCCGGCAAGTAGTGTCAGTGCCATGTGAGTGCAGGTGTGGTGCACGAAAGTGCAGGATAGGGCTAGCGCAGTCAGTGCAAAGTAGTGTAGCGCTATGTCCGTTTACCAGTCCGAGAGAGTAGGCAGAGTGTTATACAAACATGTGTTATTGCATTGAAAGGGTTGTAAACATTTTTGGAGGAATATTTCTCAACATGTGACGAGGACACGTGACCAGTAAATAAAGTAAAAGATGCGTAGAAACCCTTATGCATCAGTGTTATTGTTTTGCAGTGCTCTTGCTGTTTTCATAAATGTTTATTTTCAACGCCACCAGTTTTTGTCCATTTCATTTCATCCTATTTGCAAGGTAAGCCTCAGAATAATTATATGATTGGTTTTGGAGTGTTTAATATAGTTTGTAGCATGTAATGGTAAATATGCTCTTCCAGGTGTGCAAGTAGATCCCTCTGCAGGGCGTGGGCCCACCACCACTTTCCCTTGCACAATGGCAGGAAGTTAGTCAGCAAGCCGTACCCAGCAGGGGAGGACCATGTGAAATCGTGCTCATGCTTTTCCTGCTCGGACGGCGTCGATTTTTCATCACCGGTAACATCTCTACAATACCTTAATTTCTCAAAAACCTTTTTGTTTTCTGCCACCTGGGACACTCCTCCTCGCCACCCCAGGAATTGCATTGCCCAGGGAGTTCGTAAATTTATCAGCACACTTAATTTCATACCTGCCTAGTGTTTTTATTACAGTGTAGACTTCGCTACAGACTGAAAGTGTGCAACTGTGTAAGCTGTTCTCCTGGAGGGAAAATTAGAATCTCCAATAAATAGCATGAACAAACGAGTGCTTATTATTCAGTCGTCGAAAGACATTCCAGGGTAAGGACCCCTTATAACCCGCTGTTTTCTTCTGCAAGTGTTGATGTGTATTTAAGTGTAACTGTTTGTTTTCATATATGCTGCAACATGTTTCAAAGTATTATGTTTATAATTTATGGGCGTGTGGTTTGGCCCTGAACAATCCACGCATCAAATCCACCATCAAATTTCCACTCTGGCCAGACACCATCCCTGTGTCAACATGTGGCAACTGTGCTGCGCTTCAAATTCTGTCACCAGTCACGCACGTCCAACTGCCGGCGGCGAAGAGAGAAGTGAACCGCTGGGTTTTCAACCAAGGAGTCAGAGGATACCAATCTCCTGCACCCCATCTGATACTACAAGGTCCACCACAACTACACACCCCACTACTCCAGGAGTCACCAGCGACCACAATGATTACATCCACCACCTCTATGCGACCTTGGATTAACGGTACATACATGCACAATTGCCAGCAAACAAAATCTGCTACATGCTTCCAGTCGTTACACACTTATACCGGAATGGCGAACTAAGACCCAAATTCATTATTGTGGGATTGCGAGAAGGGACTGAACTGGTACAGCATAGACCAGGTGGATTGGCCACACTGCATTGGGGAGAAGCTCTTTGGCGATGCCCGGAAATGGTGGCATAGGAATATGCATTATGGTATATTTTGGCAGGAGTTCAGTAGTGCGTTCAAATGTTGCTTCACCAACACTTTCATGTCGTTATGGTTGCGAAGTCAGTGATCATGAAGGACCAAGGCTAGGAGTCATTGTACGACTTTATAACTCACAAGATCAGCCTGATCAGGGAATCCCACATGAACGTGCCCTGCAAGACATCCTGGAGGTTGTGGCCAGCTCCGCAAGGTCTGAGTACCGGGCGGCGCTCACCCCAGTCGTCCACGGGACAGAACAGATATTCATCAAGTTTGCATAATTGCTCGATGGCAGCATTACTACCCGACTGATCTGCAAACATAATCCAGCACAGGTAAGCCACTATCGTGAGGTCGTGAAAACCAAAGACAGCAACAAGGAACCAGCATCCAGGAGCGCCGAACCAGCGAAGGGGGAAAAGAAAACTGTAAACATGAAACCCAGTGTACTGGACCAGGGGGGAGGGGGGTGAAAACCATATCGTTCCACTCTCACACAGGGGACAGTGGCCAACCACCCCCTCCCTGGTTCACACAAGGGTCCCACTCAAACAATCATTGTCCGATTTGGGCAGATTACATCCAGGCGGTAGACATCAAGACACAACACCAACACCAACCGCTGCCACAGGACAATGAACATCAGGGGTAGGGCCACCTGATACTGTCCACCACAGCCAGTCCGTATCTAAACCAGGTCAGACTCCACAGCAGATAATTATCTCCCAGATCATCAGCAACCACAGCACTTTCATTCGCATATACACCCTTATAAATAATCCCCCATGCTGAGCAATTATAGACACAGCCATATGACACAACTTTGTGCACTCATCTGTCATAATTTAGCGAGATATCCAGACAGTTCAAAATATAGTACAATTAGCTACCTGCCACCACACAAGCCAGATTTCTGGGGAAGCAATAATAACAGTGTGTATATGGGACATCGAAATCAACACCACAGCTTTTGTGTCAGACGAGCTGAGGGAAGACGTTATCCTGGGGATTCCCTGGCTGGCATACCAGAACACCCTCGCCGAAACAGCTGCGCGATGCATCCATTTTGGTAAGGAGAGACAAACTGTGTACAACTTGGAAGCCAGGCCGACCAATATCGCACTCGGCGTTTAGCTGGATGACCTAGATTACGACGTGCCCCAATAGTACAGAGCCACAATGCAATGACTGCTGGACGAGCGATGTGATGTCCTCACGGTCGCCGACACCCTGCGACACACGATGGTGGTGGGGTACCATATTCCACTTACGAATGCATTACCCATCTTCAACAACCCATGCCGCTACTATCACCCCTGCCCCTTCACAATGCAAGATTTTTCCGAGACCAGATCGCAGAATTGGTGCCGGAAAGAGTTATTGAGCCATATGAAAGCGCGTACAACTCTTCAATCACTCTGGTGCCAAATAAAGATGACATGTAGTGGTTCTATGTAAATTTTCACCACCTGAACCTGGCAACCTGCAGTACACCACCACCTTACATCCATATCCAGGATGCTTGAAATATCTCGGACATGCGAAGGTACTCACCACCATTGACCTTCGAAGTGGCTACTGGCAGATCCCAGTGAAACCAGCTGATCGACACAAGACCGCCTTCACAGCACCGGACGGCCGCCACTTTAATTTGTGCACCATGCCTTTCTGATTGAAATGAATGCTGTCCACCTTCCAAGCTACGATGATGTGAGTGCTAGATGGGCTTATAGGACAATGTGCATTAGCATACTTAGATGACGTCATTGTGTGGTCGGAGTCATGACCAGAACACATCCAGCATCTTCCACTTGTGTTTGAATGCCTTGTGATAAATGATCTGACCTGTGCAAACCGCAAGTGCCATATTGGACATCCAGTTCCTTGGACACCTCATCAGCAAGAACAAGAGACGCCACCACCTGAACAGCTCAACCTGTTAGAAGACTATGCTCTCCCCATCTTGTGGAAGCAGATACGCAAGTTTTTTGGCCTATTCAACTGTCTGTGGGAGTACGTCAAGGAATTTGCCATAATCACCACCCCATTGACAGACCTGATGTCCCCAAACTCCAGATTCAAATGGCAAGTGGCACAGAAATCCAGTTTTGAACAAGTATAAAAGAGTTTCCGCTACTGTCTGTGCTGCCACATTATGATCCTGCCAAACATCTGTATGTAAAAACTGATGCCAGTGAAAAAGGACTAGGAGTTGTCATCTTCCAGCTTGCAGACAATGGGGAACGTAACATTATGGACTTCGGCAGAGCGAAGTTTGGCCCAGTAGTGCAGCAGTACGACGCCAATTAACGTGAGTGTCTGGCTGTATTTTGGAGTTTCATGAAATACTGACAGCTCTTGGAATACATATGCTTCTCACTATGGACCCACAACCGCTGCTTACTGTGGTTACACAGCATGCGAGAAAGCCCAGCAAGTTGACATGCTGGGCATTACTAATGCAGACATTCGACTTCGATATACAACACATGGCGGGGGAGGAGAATCAGCTGATCGACCACTTGTCATGCTCGCTGGGCGAGTAGATTGCCAAGGATGAGGATGACTGGGAAGAAATACTAACCCCCTCCCCCGCCAGTGAACATGCACCACGCAACACCAGTACAGTGCACCAATATCAGTGTGTTACCTGCACCGCCCTTATTGGATGATGTGAGAGGATAGGTAATATGTGCCCAAGAAACATGCCTGATTTCACAAAAAAAGTAAACTTAATGCCATACAGAGCAGTGGCATGTGTTTCACGATTATCTACAGTCACGTGTAAACAACACCAATAATCTAGCGGGACACTGAGGCGCTACCCAGACAAGGCATAATGTGTTGAAACATTTTTCTGGCCAGGTTTATCAACACAAGTACAGAAGTTTGTTTGGGAGTGTGCTATGTGTAACTGTTAAAATACTAGGAGAACTGACGGGATGCAACAACAACCCAGAGTGCCCAGTGAATGCTTTGAAAGTGTGGCATTAGATTTAATGGGACCCTATCTGTGTACGCCTACAGGTAAAAGGTTTATTTTTGTGGCAATGGACCTGTTCTCGTGTTGGGTAGATGCCTACCCAGTATCGAGTGCACAAACCCGCCAATTGGAAAAATTTGGAAAACAAGTTCTTCACATGCTGGGACTACCCCAGGATATTTCTCAGTGACAATGGTACGCAATTCATGGGAAAATTTTGGAGAGACATGTGCATGCAATGGGGCATGCAAGACCACACCACAGCAGTTTATCATCCATACGCAATCCCAACAAAACTGCATAACAAAGATCTGCAAATGCAACTACGTCTGTGCGTGTGTGATAACCATGCATCGTGGGCTGAACATCTGCCTGCTGCGTTTTTCACGTTATGAACTCAATTCAACTTGGCTATGGGGATGATGCCTGCCCAGCTACTCCAGGGCTGTGACCTTCCTCCCATGGAGTTCCGTAGTGGGGGAAAGATCGTGCCACCAGTTACAGCGGCGGAAAAGGAAGAGAGGGGCGGCCCAAACGAAGTATGGTGGAGGCGAGAGAAAACCAATGCAAGTACACAGGAGTGTGGCTGCAGACCTCTACCCACCCCCCACCAAAGTTATAACCAGGGCAAACAGGTCTATGTGCGCATGCACCCACAGTCAGCTGCCACTAAGAACTACTGCGCTGGCTATGTGGAAAAGTGGACAGGACCTCATCCAATCACACAAGTCATTGATGCCACCTGTTATCCATCGAAGCTGAGTGGCAGGAGATCTGCTGTTTTCCATCTAGATGTGCTTCGATTGGTTAGCGTCGACATCGCCCCCCCCCTTTTATTCTCCCCGGGATCGTGAGGATGACTTGGAAATACGTCCAACAATCCAGACCATAATGGCGCATCCACAATTCCAGCTGAACTCGTCGAACCAACGGCATCTGTCAGTACTACACCCGATGCCTCGGCACCTACATGGGAACTAGGGCATGATAGTGAGAACGCCTATACCAGTCAGTCGTTGTGTATCCTGATGCCTGTGAGAAAGCCTCATGCCACACCTGGCCCCTCGTGATCAGCAGGGGAGGCTTCAGTGGGAACAAATGCACCAGCTTCGGACATGTAAAGTAAACGTGTCGGGGATGCCCGCTTCGCCGACCAACGCCGCCTATGTCCAGCAGACAATATGAGCAGCATTGACGAGTCGGGATCAGGTGAACTGTCCCCCCACTCCCTTAAAAACGAAGCGAGTTCGACAGTTCTGGCACACCATGTGCACGATCTTCGGGCATTCTGACATGCTCACCGCAACCGTGAAAGCGCCGCCGTCTGCGTGGGAGCCACAACCCCGCCCACTCCAGGAACCACAACAACACAATGCCGCTACAACCTTCGACGAGGAGACCAGCTCTGCTGCCTGTCTCATGTTATTGACACGAGAAGCACCACCCAAAATGACATGTGAATGTCCTCAAGAGCATGTGGGGGGCATTTGACGTGTACCACGTCGTCTGCTGTCCAGCTACACAAGTGAATATATGTCAGTGCCCATGTTTATATATGTCTACCCTGGTTTATGTGCTATTTTTAAGTGTTGCATCAATTTATTTCTTTTATAAAGTGTGTATTGTGTTATGATGTGTACATGCCCACACGTACACAGACGCGGGTCTGTGAACCAAACAGCTCCTCTCAATTGGCATGCAACTTAAGGTCAGTGTAATTTAAGTTTTGTGACCAGGGTTTCATGTATTGTTCCGTAGTATTTGAATAATTATGTGATTATTTAAAGGCATCTCAGTGTTTACAGTGCTAAGTTCAGATATCCACACAAAGGTCGAACACGTCTATTTTTATTGCTATATGTAACAAATAATATTTGATATTGGTTTATCGTGTATTTTTTATTTAGGGTTAATTGCCTGCAGGCCAGTGCATTAAATTTCTTCTTTACACTGAGTACATAAAGTGTATGTGACTTCAGATACACGCGGCCAGTTAACATCACTTATTATTATTTTCCTTAAGAAGGTTTTTTAATGTGCTGGAAAGTAGTACAAGCATTTTAAAACCATTCAAAACCTACGTAGGCATATAAATATATGTAGGCCTACACCTCGATAAACAAGAATCCACACTGTAACTTCCCGTGTCAGGATGGTTAGGGTTGCCTTACAGCAAAGTCTATGTTTGTTTTCTTACTTTATTATTCTCTTGATCCAAGGGTTTTATTACAAGAGAGAAGTGTTGTTTTAAAATATATATCTTATCATCAGAGACATCACACAATCTAGTCACATTATAATATTTTTATTAATTCACATGTTTTCATCCCATGTGATGTCACGCGGGAACTGGCCAGCCAACCAGCGGTCATCCTGCGCAAGTAACAGCAGCAGTGTCTTTGTCACACGTGGATGAGGACATGTGTTGCACCACTCAGGGTATTCTACAGTTTTCTACCAATAAATTAGTGTATCAATAGTTTTTAAATTTATTATGAAACCATGATGCACTTTTAGCAGCCCGGAGTGAGTTTTGCCCCACAACCCGGTCCGTCTTGTACTCGGCCGGGCGTAATTTGCATTGTAAGTCATATAAGCTTTATTGTTTAAGTTCTCGCCATGCTACAGTGGCGATATATAAACTTCAGTACACTTCAGGGAAAGTGGTAGAATATAAGTGTGTACAATGCCGTAATCCTCAGCTTTATTATTGTAGCCCTCATGGGATACCATATCCTCTTAACAAGTATGTGACCACGTATTACATGTATGGGTGTGGAAGAGAGCCCAGAACAGCTGCCATCAGGTTAGTAATAGTTGACAGTGGCAAACAACTCTCACTAGACATGGCAATCCAGGATTGTAGTGTACTCCATTATCCAGAACTCCAAGACACAGGGCAACAGGGATGGCCATGGATGGTCGGCGACACAGCCCTGAGCAAAATGCATCAAGAACATCGTGCTCTACCACTGCATAGTGCTGGCGCCCACCTTGGTAATAAGTTACGACGAGCCAAATTCCATTCCATAAACCACGTCCTACCCTTGGTGCAGAACCGTAAACATGCCATCCACTTTCACTCGGATTGTACAGTGACACTGCATGGATTTGTCATGACCCGACTGCCCTGCAGTGGATGCTATGAGATATTGAACAAGCAGACCAGGAACTTTGTAACAGCGCATTAGCTGTCATTTGTATGGGAAAAAAGAAGAAATGTGCACCCGATGTCTAAAACCCTAGCAAATCAGGGCTTTATCAATCCGGCATGCCCGCCAGTATCGTGTACATGCCCACTAGTACCTATTCACACCGAACTGGTGAGATCACAACTATGGAAAACTCTGCAGAAGTGTGCACATTATAGTTGGTGCGACAGAAACTGGACAGCCACACAACCCTGTACCACCTGCAAGAGTGTGTACCATGAAGGATGCATTATACCATGGGAAAAAACCCTAGAAGAAACACACATGATATCAGCTGCACCCACTGCATACTGGAACACCCTAGTCCAGAACCTACACAACAGCCGTACGTATGAGGTGAGGAAAATGGAGGTCAGACAAGCATAACACCAACACAGTATCAACGGGGAGACAACCACAGAGATACGGAGTAATACAATGGATGACTACCCATTCCACACACCACAACATTAAAACCTACTCTGCTCCTGGAAGAGTACCGATGGCAAATGGCTACTCACTCCCGAACACCGCGATGGAGTAGATGGGCAAACATTAGTACTGGCAACTACACCTAGCAACACCAGCTAGGCTCCAATTGTTACCGACTTATGCTGGGACTTTAGTGAGGATCCCGGAGCATTCTAACAGGACTGCGAGCAACAACTATGCATGTATCGAGTCGACCAAGAGGATTGGCCTCACTACATCAGTGAGCGATTCTTCGGAGACACTAAGCCCTGGTGGCGTGGTATAGCCCACTACAAATTGATGTGAGAGGAATTTTGGCAGAATTTCAAGTGCAGATTCGTTACTACGTTCACATCTTTATGAGCATGCAGCCAGACAATCATGAGATAGCAAGCTGACGAGTAGCTGTACGATTTTGCCACGAGTAAAATCAACATCATTTGCACCTACCACCCACAGCTGTCTCTATAGGTTGTATTGGAAGAAGTTGCCAGCTAGGCCTGTAAATAACACTGCCCAGCTTTATCATCAGCCATACACACTTCTGAGCAGGAGTTCCTACAAACAGCGCAACTGTTGGAAGCTAACAGTGCTGCACAGCCGTGCTGTGACCATGATATCTTACAGCTACGCCACAAGTCAAATGTAAACAAACATAAGTACCCAGCCATGGGAGAAGCAGTAACTAGAACATCAGAAACAACTGCAGTTACAGCCAAAACCACGACTTCTCGGCCTGGAGTGACTTAGTCGACAAGGAACAGCACACCTGAACTGAGTTATTCAAGTGGAAACAGACAAGTGGTGTGGCGGGCCAACAACGCGACCAACAACAACACAGAGTACCGCCGGAAAATGGACTGCGGGTGTAGGGCAGCCTGACACCACCTACCCCAGGCCATTACCAAAAGAACCAAAGCAGAATGCAACCCGCATCCCACTCGGCCAGATCATGAGCGAAACAGATAATTTCATTCGCATTCCTATTCAAATTGACAACATGCCATGCAGAGCATTAGTCACTACGGCTGCATCCCACAACTTCTTTCATGGCAGTTATGTCGATCCAGAAGAAGTAAAGCAAAACAAGCATGTCATACAGCTTGCGACATGTCAGCATACAGGAGTAGTTACTGGAGAAATAACAGCTACGATCATTATCCAGGACATCACAACAACTACCATGGCATTTGTTTTGTAATATATCAGGAAGATGTCGTACTGGGAATTCCCTGGTTGACAGAGCAGAAGGCAATTATCGAGCTGTGGATGACATGCCTACTGTCGCCTTGGATGACCTCGACGATGCAGTTCCTCCAGAATAACTCGAAGCGGTAAAATGACTGCTGAACGAAAGAATTCGCTTTTGCCGACCCACTATGCAGAACCACCATAACGGAACACGCCATCCAGTTAACCATGGATGTACCGCCATATGACAGTCTATGCTTTTACTACCCCCACCAGTGGGAGATAATACTAGAACAAATAGCAGAAATGCTGGAAGAAGGTGTTATTGAGCCATCGGAAAGTTCATTTGATTCAGAAATCACCTTGGTGCCAAAAAAAAGATGACACATGGTATTTTTGTGCAGACTTTCGTCACCTTAATTTTATTACGTGTAGTGCCCCACCACCATCCATCCATATCCAAGATGCATTGAACACATTGGGACATGCAAAGGTATTGACAACTATCGATGTCCACAGTGGTTATTGGCAAGTACCTCTAAAACCTAAGGATCACCACAAAACGGCATTCACCGAACCTGATAGATGCAGGATTCAATTTTTTTCTGTACCATTCGGCTTAAAATGTGCCCTGTCAACTTTCCAGGAAATTATGATTTGTATTTTGGATGTGCTGATTGGGGTCTGCGTCCTAGTATATCTCGACGATCTTAATGTCTGGTCCGATTCATGGCCAGAACACCTGCACCACCTGCCACTCGTTTTTGAGCGCTTAGCAATAAACAGCCTCATGTGTGCGATCAAGAAATTACATATCGGCAAAGAAAAAATCAATTCTTAGGCACCTCATTAGTGAGAACGGACGGAAATCACTACCGGAACAACTTAACCTCATTGTGTGCCGTTTGTACCACTCGCTTCTGTATTTTACCATTTATAATATATGTTCCCTTTCTGGGAACTGTTGTGTTTCATTTAGGTTAGGGCGAAACTCCCTGCCATTATCTAGTGCTTTATATATTTTTGTATTTTGTAGTGTCAGCTCAGAATTTCGTTAATATTCTCCTTTCGTTACCTTCAGTTATTTGCATTATATTCAATTTTAAGTGGATAAAAATGTGAGTCCTACAAAGGTTGCGCTTTTTGTGAAATTAATTTCTGAAACTATTATATAATTGTACTTGAAAATTTTGTGTCAATCTTCGTGTCAGTTTAGTTCACATTTGTTACTTGGTTTGTATTATCTAAAATATTTTGTTGGATCTTTACCATTAAATATTCTTTAAAGAAAATATATATATTAGGTCGACCAGGAGTTATGTTAAAAAAAGGGGGTTGTTATTTTTTTTCCTTCCAGTCGACATGTAATATTGTCAGGTTATTAATGTATTAAGAAATGTAAGTATTGGTGATTTAAACTTTATTTCTAACATGACATATTCTATTAATATGATATATGTTTGTATTAATTGATGAAAATAATATGTTGTGATCATATCTTTGTAAAACGACTTTTCGAAATCACCCATTTTCTTGAATATTTCGAAGCGCGCACACTTCCACCTTCTCCATTTTTTTCTCGTACATTGTAGCAACCACATTTTCTACTAGTTGTTCCAACTCTTGAATTTTTAAGTAGCCTCATACTTTTGCTGCCATCGGGTAAGTGAAAACTGTGCATTTGTGTTAGGGTTTTCTTTTGACGAAATTTGTATCGTCCGCCCGATGTTATTTTACCTTTCCTTCGTGTGTAACAGCGGTCCTCGTAGCTATCAAGTATTTATCTGCCATATCATGCGTGGCTGAGTGTTTTACTGGCCTAGCAGCACCAAGGATGAAGCTGCTTGTCTGATTTCTGACATACTTCGGCAGGTTACTCTTGTGAACGAAGGATTTTTCCAGAAATTTGTTTTCGCCTCGATCAGGCCATCAAATTTTTTATTTAGAATGTGCATGTGGAAGATCGTGGCCAATAGGGCCGATTCACTTTAACGATGTAGTATGCTGCAACTTAGTGTTACCTCCCTTTCTTAAACTGAAAAAGTGAACTGTAAAGAGTTTAACTCCGAAAACTTCACTAGTATGACCTTCGTTATACAACATTTGGCATTATAAACTCAAAATTAAAAACAAAAAATTACTAAAATAAATATTAATGGACACTCACTGACATTTCTCCCATTTGCAATTTAACTTAACTGTCGGCAAAATGTTTTTGCTGTTAAATTCGTATTTGGGATCACAAAATATGCTATAGTTAAATATATTGATATTATTTGATATTATAAAAAAAAAAAAAAAAACAAAAAAGTAAGTCAAGTTATGCATTATTCAACTATTAATTTTTGTGGAGTGTTGTTAAAGTATTCAGAGTTTATACCATCAAAACAACAAAATGTGTGTTGTCTACCTGATATGGGTTCAAATAATTTAATATTGGGCAATCCCTTGTTATTAATAACCAGTCAATTAAATTTAATCATTAAACATATTACCCTACCTTTTTTAGGGTGAACCAAAGTCATACATTTCTATTATTTTGACCTTTCTAATTTCCATTGTAGTGCATGTGATGATGAGCAGCAGTTCGGTCATTTGCTTTAAACTTTTGTAGTAATGCACACTATCTGAAACTAGACCCATGGAGCTACCTGTTTGTGGTGTTATTTGCTGCTCGAATAACTGCAGCTCTTTTAGGTTGTGAGTGATTGGGCCACAATTGCCGCCACAACGTTGATAGAGCATGGTTTTGGTTTGGTGTGCATACTTATGCATACTTGTGCAGGTTTCGCATGTATATGCCTTTGGTCATGAGCCTTGGTTTCAGATCCTTGCCCTCTGAATACTTAGACACACACCTTATACTTTATGTGTTAGCATGTTTAATTTAAGTATTGGGTTATAGTATTTTGTGTTATTTTTGTGTTTTGCTTTGTGTCACTTGTGTAGCGTCCCATCATGGCCACTATTGTTCCCGGGCATTTGCTATGGGACGAAATATTTTATGAATGTGCAATCAGGGGAGTAAAACCTCCAGAACAAACTGATATGGCAGCTCGTAGTACCCTGTGTGCTGCAATTAATACTGAGACTGCCATCAACCTTTTTGTACCTGAGTCTATCAGTGTTGACACAGAGTATTCTGTGTGTGCAACTAAAATCATTAACCTTAAAGAGATCTATGAGAATTTAGATGATGATTACAGCTCACAAATGTATCACTTGTTCAAATCCTGGCCACACCATCTTATGAATAGGGTGAAAAATCTTCTCAACTTGTGTGCTGAGTCTCTCACTGAATTACAAACAAAGTCTTTGCAAAATATCCCAGCTCAACCACAGAGTCTGCTGGAAGCTGTATGGAATTTGGAAATTAGTGAGTTACAAAATTCTCTTAAAGATGCCACAGTTGCCCATGTCAGTGAACAACCCATTACCCCAAACAGTAGTAATGCTACCAAAACCATTTCATCTTCCCAGCCTGCTCAAGTTTCCCCTGGTATCCTACCCTCTATTTCACAATTTGCCTTACTTTCAGTCAACCCCTTAGTTCGGGTTCAAGGGCTAATCCCATCTGCCACCATTAGCAACTCTAATCTTGCTAATGACATAACCAGCAGTGGTGCCAACCACACAAACTTTTGTATCACCCCCATTTGGTAAAATCACTTACCCTTCAGAGTGTATGCTACATAAATTTCCAGCCACTGATGGATTACAAATTCCCAAATTTTTGGGATTATTGAAAACTATTGTAAAGTTGCATCAGAGTAACACAGTTGTCGAACCCCGATTATTAGAAATAGTTTACCTTTTCATCCAAGGCCCCCTAAATGAGAGAACCAGACATGCCATTGCACAAAATTTCCTGCTCGACCAGTGCCAGTACACGAAGCCATCTTACATTATTTCATCCCATCCCGGCTGTACACCCAGTTATAGTTTAAAATATTTATTAGATTGCAGGAGTATAATGAGTCCTTATCTGTGTACAATAGCAGCATCAAAGAAGCAGCTGTTGATTTCACCTGGCCTTGAGTGAGAGTGATATTGTCAACACTATCTTAGAGAGATTAGAATCCCAGGAGCACTCCCATGTAGTTTTTATGGCAAATCGTAATTCTTTTACCGAACTTGATCATGTCTGCATACACTCACAAAATACCTGCTATATAGATCAAAAACAGGAGAAATTTCATCTTGTGGCTGGCAGCCTAGGAAGACAGGGTTTGTCCCTGATAGGAAAAATACGTCGGGCTACCCAGATGTTAATGCTGTACCTACTAAAAAGTCAGATAGCATGCCTACAGCTCAGAAACATACCACAAGGGCTTCAGGTAAGGAAACATGAGTGTGTTTCTGTTGTAAAGAAACAGGCCACCTGATTGGCAAATGACCTTATCTAGCTGCAAAAAAGTCCCACGGGGATTAAAAGTGAACTTTCCTCTTTGCTATGTGGGCAATTTTGCCAAGTCTCTGTTACATGCTCACTTGATTCGGACTAGTAATCTCGGTCACCTTTTTCAGAGACTATTGGTCCCTATGACCATTGCGAAACTAAAACTCAGTCCAAAAGTATTCAGTCAACTTTGCTAATGTTGTTGGTCTACCGAGCCATGTCACTCCCCATGTTGAGGTTAATTTGGGACTTTCAGTTACCTATGCCCTAATAGACTCAGGGTTTTGCCCCGCCATTATTTCCAGTGAACTTCTCACTCAGTTAAAGCAATTAAAATTGTTAATATCTGTTGAACCTAGTAAATTGCAGTGTCATACTGCTTATAGCGAAGCCTTGCCTTTTTTGTATTCAGCTATAGTAAAGATAAAAATTGGCTGTTGTACTTGGATGCATAAGTGTTTGATTTCTGAAAAGTTAACTTTGCCTCTCATATTAGGGGCAAATTTTGTGGCATCCACTAGCCATGCTAGGCACATCATATTTTCTTTAAATTAGCCCCTGCTGAAAAAATAGTTTTGGCAATTATGAACAAGGCTACCCCTCTTGTCTGAGGTTAGTCTGGAATCTGAAAGGGTTGTAGACCTTTTTGCTTATTTGGAGTCCGAACAATGAGCTGCGATCTTTTCCCAAAGTTCTCACCACTGACTTAGGTTTGACCGATTTGTTAGTGTATGCAATTAAGATCGTGGCCAAGGAGTATGTTACTAACCATCCTTACAAATGAGCACCCTCCAAAATGGAAATACTCAGAAATCAGGTTCAGGAATTACTAGATGCTGGTGTAATCGGGCCTTCTACTTCCCAGTATACCAGCCCTGAATTTTTTGGTCCTAAAATATAACGACAAACACAGAATGGTCATAGATTACCGGAAGGTAAACAAAAAAATTGTAATAGAGTCTGTCCACTACCCCACCTCCAGTCGGCTTTTAATTGCATGAAGGAGAACCAGAGTAAACTGACACACTATGCTCTCTTAATGCAGGCTTATAACTTCGAAGTGCAACACATGGCTGGAGAAGAAAATCAACTCGCTGACCACCTATCCCATATGCCACGAGCAGAGATTGCACAAGATGAGGAAAAGTGGGAGAGTTTGCTACCCCCCACTCCCCTCCTGCAGCCCACGAGACAACAGAACGCAACGAGTACAATGCGCTAATGTCATAATGTTACCGCAAGCACCATCATTCACTACTGCAAGAACACATATGATAATCAATCAGGCAGAATGACCCATTGCACAAAACTGGATTTTGGAGTATGAACAACGTGTTAACGATAGGTGGCACGTGTTCAACGGTGCAATAGAATCCCGTGCAAACATAAACACTGACACATGGAAAATGTATGTATCAAATGCCATCCGCAGCATAGTATTACAGTATGCACATTCCAACAACCTCGTGGGACATCCTGGCACCGAGCAGACACGTCGGAATATTCTGAAGCATTTTCACTGGCAAGGAGTGTCAGTCGATGCCCGCATTTTGTACGGGACTGGACTACCTGCGATCGGTACAAGAGCCGATGTGCAGATGGCACACAACAACAACATCCCCGCACCCTGCAAAACCATTCGAGACTGTGGCACTGGATTTGATGGGCCCCTATCCACACACCTCGACGGGCAAAAGGTTTATCGTAGTCAAGACTGACTTATTTTCCAAGTAGGTGGAAGTGTATCCAGTGTCAAGTGCGTGTACACGATTCGTGGGAAAAGTTGTAAAATGTAAATTCTTTGTACGCTGGGGATACCCACATACAGTACTGAGCTATGACGGGACCTAGTTTATGGGCTGTACATGGCAAAGCATGTGTGAAAGTTGGGATGTTCACCTAATTACAATGGCGATTTACCATCCACTCACAAACCCAATAGAACAATGCAACCAAGAGTTGAAAACTCAGCTGCATCTGCACTTGGGTGAGAACCATGCCTCGTGGGCGGAACAAATTCCCATAGCCCTCTTGACCCTCAGGACACGAGTGAATCAGTCCAAGGGAATGATGCCAGCCCAACTCCTAAAGACGGTAACCTCCCCCTCCCGGGTGAGTTCGCAAGCGGAGGCAGAGATCGTGCCAGCAGGGCAGAAGGGGGCGAGAGAAGGGATGAGTGGCGCACATATGCAGCGAGGGAAGCAAGAGAAAATCAGCAGTTTTACATAGCACAGTGGAACCTGGTATTGCCTTGACCCCCACCACCACTCAGGCCGGGCCAATCAATATACATCAGAGCACACCACCAATATACGGGGCAGAAAGGTTTTTGTGCATTGCTCGCCAAAAAATGGAGTGGCCTGCATGTCATGACAAGAAAGATGGGGACTCGTGCTATGAAGTACAATTGAGCACACGAAGCAAAGCAGTTATTCACTGCTATGCCCTCAGGCTGACAAACACCCATGTCAACACCCTCGATAAAACACCACAACAAAGTGGGAAATAGGAGAGTGAAAGAACCATGACACTGCTAGCCGACATTACGAATGTTGGATCTTTATTCGCCTCATCTTCAACCCCGTTGACAGCTTTCACTCCCGATGCCAGCACGTCTACAAGGGAAACTGCTGCTCATGTCGCCACGGTGCCACAGAGGGAATCACAATACGGTATAACATCAAGCAGTCAGGATGCACTTGAAGATAATACCACGCCCTTGGGAAGTCAGCAGCTCGCAATTCTGGTAACAATATCATCAACACCAGGAAGTGACCAGATGCAAGGAGACAGATCAGGACCACATGTCGGGGTTATCTCATTTCCAAGCGCACACCGACTGCATGTAGAAGAGGACAGTAGTAACGATGAGTCGGGGACAGGGAAACCTTCCTCCCCTCCCTCCACTACAAACGTCCACGGCAGCATCAGTACCCCATATGCGCAGCATGCGGACACAGCCCTGGGCAGCCACAACCTGCTATCCATTCCCGCCAACACGAGGAGTATGAGCACGTGGGCCATCAGGATCAAAACAAGAACACAGAATACCAAATGTGTACAATCTGCGGGCTTGTGTGTTCATAACAGAACAGCATCAAGAATCACGTATTGACAGTTCACAACCACGTGAATTTACAGCACAAAAACAACAACTGGAAGCATTGTTTACGTTTCATGACCACATGGACCGGCATAATCAAATCAACAACACAGAGGACCGAATGTTTGAAATCTGCGGCCACATGCATTCGAGTCAAAACATCAAGAAGGAGCAGATATTGACAGTTCGCAACCACGTGGGTTCATGTCTTCACAACAATAAGAAGAGCCACGTGTCTACAGACTTCGACCATGGGGGACACTTCAGCCACCAGCAAGATGCTGCAGTGAAGACTGAAGATTTCACAATGAGTTAATGGCCTCCGAAGGGAAGGGCATTTGTTGTCAACAGCGCCTTGGCCTCAGACCATTTCCCATGTTGTACCAGCAAGAACATCATAATGCACCACAATGTCACGGAGCAGCACCTGAGTCACTACACCAGTGCGAAATGTGCATTTGTTATGTGCAGTGTGAAGCAAGAAAGTGTCGAAAGTGTATTTTTATGGTCTTTTTAATGTTCAGACCCTTGCTGCTTCCTTGACACAAGGACTTAGCAAAACTGGATTTACACCATACCCAAAATGATCAGAGCATTTAAGAACAAATGACATAAACCGACAAAAGGGAATTTTTCTCAAATAGGTCAGGAATATAATTAATCTGTAAAAACATCAAAAACATGTGAAGTATGGAAATTGTTTCATTTATTGAATTCACCTTTCTTTTATTTTCTGATTTTAAACAACAATCACCCTTTTCTTGAAAATTTATCATTTTGTGAAAAACATAAATGGGATATGTTTGTATATTTTTACTCTATTCTTAGTGAAGCTATGATCTCAAAAACATGTTTCCAATATAATGCAAAAATGTCATAATACTGTCTACTTACTGGACTATACATACATATAGAAGAAAACCCTAACAATAGTCAGGGCCTTATTCATAGTCACTTTTAGTCCCGACTAAGTAAAGATCGTCCTCCAACCAAAATTTTTCGTATTCAGAGAGCATTTTTTTTTGCTAGTCCGAGGATCATTTTGCTTTAGTACAGTCTAACTTTTAGTCCGGACTGAGGGCAGGATTAACAAAGTATTAAGGTCAAAAAGAAACATGGCGAATATAAAATATGACAGTTTTGTTAATATGATGTACGTGCTCATCCCAACTGTCTGACCAAATAAGGTCGTCGAGTTACGTGAGCGTATACTCTCCAATAATGCCATCGAGCAGAAGTACCTTCATCACCTCGCAAGTTGTGGGGAGGCATTTCAGTCCAAACGGCATTGCGCAGAACTGGAATCGCCGGTCATCTGGGTCCATGAATGTTATTTTCGGTCTATCCTCTAACTTCACAAGTTCTTGCCAATAACTGCTTTTAAGCTCCAGGTATGTCCAAACCTTTGCTTGTCCAGCACACTCAAAGCATCTTTCATGCTAATATAAGGTGGGAGCATGCTCCACCGTAACCTGATTCAATGTGCGAAAGTCGACATAGAATCGCCAGATTCATTCTCTTTTTGGCGCCAAGGTAATGGCCAAATTAAATTGAATGTCTGTTGACTCTATTACTCCTTGCTTAAACATTTCATAAATTTGCACCTTAATTATTGGGGCCTTATGGGAAGAATATCCTCGCCGATTGGTGCATGCTGTATACTCTTCCATAAATGGGATTGCGTGCTCGGCAATGGTAGTTCTCTATAACACACCATGTTTCTCAAACACATCACACGTTCGTCAAGGACCTCCTGAAATACATCCTGATGTTATGGTGGGACATGATGCTAGAATTATCCTAACTGCACCTAGGCTACCGCCGGAAAACAGTCTAGATTTTATACAGTATGTCTCTCATTCACGCCAAAATGGGAGCATCTGGCCTCCGGCTCTACAATGGTATTTTGTTCTGTAAGCCACGGTATGCCCAAGATGGTGTCCTCACGGATATCTGGCATAACAATGACTGAAGTAGTGGTCTTTATACCCCGGACTTTCACTAAACTACTGCCTGTCCTACGGCCATATTGCAATGCTTGTTCATTGCCAGTTGAATAATGTGATTAGTAAGCGTAACATCCTTCTCATTTACAAAGTGCGCTCTTACGAAGATGTGCGAAGCTGCAGTATCAATCAAGGCATGAAATAGCTGACCATTAATAGAAACTAAAATATGTATGAACGGTGCATAACTGCTGCTAATTTGCTGAATTAAATTCTGTTGTGTTTTTAATTTCGATTGTTCGATTTTAATTTTGGCGGGCAGGGTGTCGGCAGTGTCTGGCCCCTTCACCGTTGCAATCCTTTCTCTGCTTCTTAAGTTCTACCACCTTCTTAATGTGCTCCACATGCGAATTGTTGAGGCACCAATTGTGCCAATGGTATAGTTTCTTTGGATAATACATGCATTGGTGCTGTGGCAGACAGTTCTGGTTCCATCCTCTCGAAGCATTGTTGACATTACCTGCCTGGTTCCTGTCGGACTTGTCAGGTTTTTTTAAAACCACTCAACCCTGCTGCTCTACTCTGCTTTTGATCATACCTGTACACTTTGGTTTGTTGATGTCCATTAAAACTATTTGATGGTTGTGAATGTGGTTACGATGTGGAAAGATTGACTCCGTTTGGAATTTTCTCACGTGGCTCGCGCCGCCATTTCGCAGCATTTGTGTCACGAAGTGGCTGCTCGTGCGTACACTCTAAAATTATGGCTGCCTTTTCTTAATGGTTCACTACAGGAGTGAACCATTAAGAAAAGGTTTAAGGGCTGTTCGAAACTCCGGTCTGGAAATTTTCGCTATGACCTCCAACATTTCTCATTCAGGCTGCAAAAATTGTCTAATGACACACAATAACTTTACGGAAAACTGATGCTTTCCAGGGTAATGGTAGCATTTATACAATGTATTATACGCATTTTTGCGAATCGATTATTGGTAATATTCGTAACTTCATATTCGATAAAACTTTTAATCGAATAGGAATCGACTATCCCTAAATTATGGGCTCTGTCTCTTCAGACACTATTTTTTTTGTTGAAGTATACGAACCAAATTTGGCGAAATGTATTTGAATTTTTTTTTGTTTTATATTGTTTGCGTTTCACTAAGCATGTGTGGTTGTTTAGAGGGTTTTAGAGAATATTATATGTAGAAAATAATCGGTTTACTATAATATGAAAACACTTTTCATGTAATTTTCCTTTGAATACAAAGCACTCTAAGAATGATTGGCGGTAACATTTGGGAGAACTTGTGGCTATTTGTAATTTTAATCTTGTTTACATTAACATATGCCGAAGATTACTATGAATTACTTGATGTTCCAAAAGATGCAGACAAAAAAGCTATTCGGCAAGCGTTCAAGAAATTGGCAGTTACTTTACATCCAGATAAAAATAAGGTTAGTTTTTTTTTTACGTAGAACGAACAAAAGGGCAAGATCTAGAATAGGAGCTTTTTTAATAAAATGGGAAAAAAAAAATAAATCGGAAAGTGGTATATTACCATTCGAGTAATTACACAGAGCACGAATTTACTAGGGGCTTCAACTTGTGACCAATAGAAACCCCGTAAACGATCTTGGGGAGGGCTATGAAGATCAGGGAAATTGTGGGGTAAAACGAGTGAAAAATATGTAAATTATAATATTTATTCATGGAAATACGTTAAATTGTAAAAAAAACTAAACCGAACATTACCTAAATTGACAATATTACCAATACAAGCTACAGATAAATAGAGGGGAGGGGTATGAAGATAAGGAAACTTTTTTGTAAAAAAAATAAATAAAAAATATGTATATTTTCTGATAATTTTACCCCACAATTTCCCTTCTAGTTCATAGCCCTCCCCAGTAAAATATTTCATAATTGTATTGGGTACATTGTCAATTTAAGTAATGTCAGTTCAATAATTATGGAATTAAACATGTTTTCATGATACAATATTACAATAATATTACAAATAAAATGAATTTCGGCTATGCTAAATTGCTAAACACATCATTATTTTCCAGTGCAAATGGGCTACCCATGAAAATCACTTCTGGGGGAACCCCATGCTTCGCTGATGCGTAACGTTTCGCATCACCATCAAAAAATTGCAGGCGTGCCTTGAATCACTGTTTTGGGGATTTACTCCCCTGCTGGAGCTGGGACTCTAGCTTGGTGCATAATGTTGGACTATGCTTCTACAGTATTTTTCCCTGCGAGGAGGCTACGTTTGAAAATAATTTCTGGGGAGCCTCCAAGCTTTGCTGATGAATGATGCTTTGCATCACTACTAAAAAAAATGGCCGGTGCACCTTGAATCACTGTTTTGAAATTTACTCCCTTGCTGACTCTGGGACTCTGACTTGGTGCATAATGTTGGGCTATGCTCATACAGTATTTTTCCCTGCGAAGGGGCTACGCTTGAATATCATACGTTATCACAGTAACGTGGGTGTGTGTATTGATAATATTGTCAACTTAGGTATTTTCATGTTATTCCTGAAATAATCATAATATTTTATCATGAAACCATGTTTAATTGCACAAAATGTAACCTAAAAATACCTGTATTGGCAATACTACCAATACAAGTTACAAAATTTGATAGTGGGGAGGGTTATGAACTGGAGGTAAAGGCGGGGTACAATTTTATCATGAAAACGTAAATATTTTACACTTGTAACTCACAATTTCCCTGATGTTCGTAGCCCTCGCAAGTATTTTAGTTGTAACTTGTATTGGTGAAATTCTCAATTTTGGTATTGTTCGGTTAGATCTTTGTGCAATTTAGCGGACTACGTACATATTTTTCACTTGTTGCACCACACAACTAACAACCACACACAATACTATACACTTATTTTCACAATAAAATGTATTTTACATGTAATGTTTAAAATGTATTAAGCCTACACATTACTCACCCAATCAAAAGATCATAAATAATAAACCATCACACAAGGTGTATTCAATTGGACCACCCTCAATACACTCCAAATACTACACAAATAATATATTTTAACTTTTCTAATAAATCTAATGTCACAATAACACTCGTATTTCCGCACAATTATTTTATGTCACACCAAACAGACTGAAACGCAATACAACTCGCCAAACAGCACTTTTATTTTAAAACCTCCAGCAAAGTGCACAATTTACAACTTACAATCATGGCAGACAGAACTGCAATGCACCTGAAGCCAACCAATGTTTTATTGGTCACAGTGTATTGCAAAGTAACATGGTGTTATACATCTCCTTTTTATAAACAACGTCTTAACGTGGTTCTGCATCATATCTATGATATGTATATTTATTCTACTAGTAATACGTTACGTAGTACCTATTGTGAATATAGACCGGGTAAGCTTTGAATAATTCACCAGAATTACGTAATCTTCCAAAATTGTTAGATACCTGTGTTGTGTACCTGC
This sequence comes from Dryococelus australis, assembly GCA_029891345.1. NCBI lineage: Eukaryota > Metazoa > Arthropoda > Insecta > Phasmatodea > Phasmatidae > Dryococelus > Dryococelus australis. The sequence goes on from CM057009.1 coordinate 245,853,690, forward strand.
ATAACCTCACCATCGTGGTATAAATATGCCCCGCAAATGTGGTTTTAAACATTAAAGATTCATTGCAATCTGTATTCTTACATGTAATACAATTAAGCGACCCAATATAAATATATTCAACATAAATTATACCTGTTTTATAGCATAAACACAGCATTTTTCATAACCCTATCACATACTTTTTTTTTTTACAGAAAAATTCTTGTCCCTCGAAAATTTCTAGTAATTATGCTTACTGATAATCATTTCTAACATATCGAGGTATTTTTTTTCCATTTTTGAAAAAGCCATTATCCTGGAATTTTATAGGCTTAAATGTGTATTTAAAGTCTTTATTCCATGCGTGCCTAGCCTTGAGGATTCCTAGGGAGGGGGGGGGGGTGTATATAACCTCGAAACGGTAAAGATTGTTAAGAGTTGCAAGTTTACTGAAAAACAAAAAAAAAAAAAAATCACAAAATGGTGTGTGTCTATGTTACTAATAGCGTTGAATATGAATTTAATGGGGGCTTCACGATGATTGTTGTATGTGCTATGAAACACTAGCGGAAGGGCTATGAAAACTGTATGTAAAATATGAATGTCAATCTGGTTGCTTAACCACATTAATTGTAAGAATACCTAAATTCACAACAAGTGAATTACAGAATGGGGTGTGTGCAGACACATGCATCGGCAGGGGTGTCGGAAGTGTTATCACAATTTCTTCTTGTGGTCAATATCATGGTATAAGCGCCACACTAGAAAAGCAACTTCAAATATGACATAAACAATTATTGAAGACAGCGAGTAGCAATTTATCTAAAATTCTCGAACGCAAACATGGTGAAGTTTTAAATAAATTTCCCTCTTTATTTGTTGGTTAAAGTGCAAATAAAGTGTCTATAAAATTATATTCAGTTCATATATGAAAAGTTTTTTTTTCTCCCAACATTAGGAACTGGGGAATTATATAGAATAGGGGCTTTTCCGAAAATGAAATAAATTTTCACGTAAAATGACATAAGTCGACATTACTAATTACAGCGAATACAAATTTAATAGAGGCATCACACTATTCGTAGTACATATTACAGTAAAACCTCCATTAACCGAAACAAACAGGGGGAAAGTAATTTCGGATAACAAAAATTTTGGCTAGTAATTAAATAATGATTATTGGACTAAAATGAAAGAAAAAATACATACAGCTTTTATACGTACTGTAAATACAAGTGTGGGTTTATTTGAATTACAAAATATTATTTTAGACAAAAAATTCACAAAAATACTAACGTACTCTGTACAAAAATTGCAGAAATGAAAATTAATGTAGGTAATAATCACTACTTAGAGAAGAACTGTGAAATTTTTGTTTGAACTTTTTTTCGCACTGCTTTCTAGCAGCAATGTCCAACCATCTTTTCATCAAAAGAACATCTGATGGCTTGGCTTTGTTGCATTGCTCGACAAACCGTAACGCTACCTGAAAAAAATTCGCGGAGTAAATTCCAAATTTTGGTTAGTAGCAGTAGTCTAGTTCACCTGGATTAAAAAAGTTAATCTCTTACCTCTAGTGCATTGAACGCGTCATCCGCTGTGACGTGACTGTTCTCTGCTACATCATCCTTATCTGTTTCACTTTTGCCGCTCTCCTCTTTTGGTGAACCATGTCTACAATGTCTTGTTCTGTGAAGTTAAGTTCTGATGTATCAGAATTTATCCATTTGTTAATCTCACTTTCTGCTATATTTTCACATCCTGGAATGTTTTCTAAAAGAATATGGAGATTTGCCTCTTCCTCGGCATCATTGCTAAGAACAAATCCATCAAATAATTTGTTCCAACATTTCTGTAGAGTGGATGATTTTACTTTTTCCCCAAGATTGTTTGTCCTTTTTTGGTTCCAGGCACATTTTTTTCTTGAAGCAAGAGATTTGGTTGGTAACATAAAAAAATTTAATCCAGTTTTGTCAGCATTATAGATTTGTTCTTTTGTATATTCCTTTAAAAAACCATCATATTTTGTTTTAAAAATATTTTCAGCATCCGGGTCCGCCGACAATTTTTCACCACAAACTTTCACTTGATGCACCCAGTATTTTTTTTTTCTTTTTTTTTTTTCGAAGCCACCCAGGACTAGCACTGAAACCTACACCCGCCTCACCCATAATTTTGGAAAGAATTTTAGCCCTCTCCTGAATCAGTGGGCCTGATAAAGCTACTCCTTTTTCACATTGTTGAGTAAATCATAAAAATAAGGTTTCATTTACTTAATTTACTTAATAATATTTATTTTTCCTATATAAATGAAGATAACAAATATAACTTTCGATATACTCATAGATCAGCTCAGAGATTTGGGTATAGATAAATTTGTAACAAAAAAATCAGCTTGAGAGAAAAAATAAAAAACTAAAAGAAGGCAAATGTTTTAAACTTTGCCACTACTAATAATCAAAAATATACTCAAAGAAAAATGTGGGAGTGGTTTACATCGTGGAGGATTTCTATAATTTGTAATTCCAGTATTAGGTGCACTTGGAGCTTTAGCTGGAGAAGTTCGTGCAATTGACAATTCAATTGAACAAACGAGAGAAAATGAAAAAAAATTACAAGAACAACAGAGATGTAACTTAGCAATGGAAAATAAATGAGAAAATGGTGGGGTTACAAAGAGGGGGAGACCAAAAAAATTTGAGTTTATCACCATTATCTAATTTTGATATTGAAAAATATGTAAAAATACTAAATATTAAGCATTTCAGTAATGCTTATATGATTGATGAATTACCAAATGTAAAATTAACATTAATATGGGCCTCATCACTTTATTCATGCGTCCATCAAATGAAACTGTGAAATTATTAGAAAAGTAAATAGTTTACAAATCTGCTAATTTTTACACTTCGATTAAAAAAAAGAACAATTTGAGTTGTCACATAGTTACCTAACACTTTTTATTCACGTTAAGATATGGAACTTCTTTCCTTCCATCGTTACCAACTTTACTGGGCACATGTCCCTCAGTGCACCTGTTATAAAGTATATGCTGGTAGGGATAGTGACTTTTTTCTATGGTTGATTTCAAAAGTGCTCACTTTATCATGAACAGCCTTTAAAAGTTATAATTGTGCTAACTGCTATCAAACCTGCTGAAGGAAGAGACAAGATGCTTCTGGAGGCAGAATAAACTAAGTTAAATAGCACTGGTGTAATTGCCATTGACACCGGCTAACAGCCAGTGGCAGTTAGACCATAACGGCCCTCACAGCTCACGTGACACGTGGGTGAGCATGTGCGCGCAGATGCCACAACCATGGACTTTCCCAAAACGGGATAAGTGGTATTTTTTCCAGTATCATGTATGTTTATATTTCAGGTCAAAAGTGTTCTAAAAGTGTAATATGTCTTTTCTAAAATATTGTCCAATGTTATTTTCAAATTTAAAATGTGTGCCTCGTGAAGAATGAGGACATTAATATTCCGGCATAAAATGCCTATAAAATGAACAGTTACCAAACGCTAATATTTAACAATTTAAATTGTTCTTGTTATTGTGTATTTAAATCTCTTTTGTGCCTTTTCATTTTAAAGATGAAAGTTTTGCTTGGCATGCATAGCACTTCTACTTGTGTGAATCCCGTAGGCAGTCATGATAGTTCCGTGCAACCCCTGCCTCTGGGCAGTCGTCCTAGGAAAGCTGGCGAGGTAAGACGCTATCATGTATGCACTTCATATTTTTGCACTGAGTTAGATTTCCATAGTTCACTTTAGTTTATTGGTTAACCTTTGCTTTGCGTACGTTTTTCCAGACATCCCCAGCATAATGCTTCCGCTTAAATAATTATTTAGCACTATTTTGGCTTTTTGAAACTTAAATCGAGGGAAGGAGGAAAGATGTCGGAGAGGCCTTGTGGCCCGCACAACTTTGAATCAGGTGCCATCTGCCTACGTTAAAGGTTTTTAAATTGTTATTTCTGCTTCATTGCCATGAGCAATATTAAGGGTACATTTGTATGTATTTTAGGGTTTTTGTCATGTTAAATTGTTTTACAGCCACGTAATTTGCGACCACATGTTTAACAGCAGCCAAGTCCGTAGTTGCGCCATCCTTGTGCTTAAAGTGTTCTTGTTTGTAATTTCATGTGCACCATAATTTTCTCAGGGTAATATGTATTGTTTAATTTAAGGGTTCTTGTAATTTTTACCATGGTTGATGCTTTTGTAACTGACCACGCTGTTAACACACATGTTTGATTTGTAGCCATCAAGCACCTCAGACATATTTTCATGCTTGAAATGCAACCAAAACAATTTTCTGAAGAGCACCGTAATTTTTTTCGACAGGATTCCAATGAGTTTTACTGAAAATATTGCAACTTCGCCTGTACCACGTGGCCCACTAAGAACTTCATCCAGCGGCATCCACGTCCTGTAAGAATGCTTTCGCTCACCTGCGTGTATATTGTGCCTATTCATGTCGTGCTCCATGCTTTTTAATTCCTATTTTTGTGTAATTTGTAGTGTGACATTATTTTTGTCCTAGCCTGCTAAGTGTATAGACCATCGCCACACATCACGTGGTTAGGGGATGTGTCATGATGAGTATGCGTTAGTGACGTAGATAATCACACGTGTTAATGTTCATTTGTAATTCTCCGTGTCCTGCCTCCAGGGAAAATCTACAGTCCACCCTAGCGGCTGTAGACCCCTTTCCTTGTGGAGAATGTGTTTTCAAACACCATGGGGAAGTCATCCATCTAGGAGTGCGCTAGTTAAATTATGAGCTGGGGAATCACCCAATGGACTTAGCTAGTCACGTTCAAGGTTAACCATTAAATCATATTCTGGCATGGTATGTACTTGGAAATCAATAAATGCAACTCTCAGTGTAAAATTTATGTCTTTCTCTTTAGCGATAAACCAGCCAACTCCCATCTTTTTCAGTGTTAAATGTTTAGCAATGAACAGTGTTTTCTAAATACGCTCGGGTGAGACAAACACACAGAACCCACAGCATCCCTGAGAACCCTGAGTCTTACAGTGTGTTGTCTAAGAAATACCGCTGGCGCCCACCTGCAGTAAGTAAATTGTGTCATTGTTCGTCTCGTGTCTCACCCGATGGTGTCACCATGTAGTATGTATGTAAAAGATAAAACATGCAAACATTCTCCGTTATTCATAGGCACGTACAATGGGTTTCAATGGTTGGCATGATTTAATTTTTGGAGAATGTCATCAAATTGCTACAGCAGCACAACAGCTTTATGTTGAATGTTTTCCTCCTCAACATCATTCATCCTGTCCAACCTTCACTAATCATACCAAAAAAACTTCACGAGACTGGCAGCATTTATCCACAGCAGCGGTTTCAAAGCAAGAGCACCACAAACAAAGCAGAACAAGTTGCAGTACTTGCATCTATTGCAGTAAATCCTTATGCTAGTTCTTGCAAATAGAACAACATATAGGAAAAAATGAATTTTTCACAAGCAAATAGTTCAGGCTCACAGTCGATAGACACGCACAGTGAGTGAAATCTCTCCGCACAGGTTCCAGTACATTTCACGTATTTTTAATTCCCGTAGAATAGTTTCCTACAAATTTTTCAAAGATCGGAACTTGGTGGCAAAGGGAAACCCCTAAACTCCCAAATTAGCTTTTCTTCCCTCACTGTACACTTAAAAAGATGACCTCGCAGGAGTGAAGGTAGAGGACATCTTCACTGTCTGAGTGCCAACGCCATAATAGTAATAATAATAATATTATTTATTTATTTATTTAATGCTTTATGTGCCATCCAACAGTTAATTACCAATTTCTGGTTGACACACATATGATACAAACAAGACAATACAGAAACACACAACAGACAAAAACCCTCACTAGACAAAACAACACATAACATAGAATAAGAATACTAAGGCAAACATGAGAAAAAAAAACAAAATGATTAATTAATTATAGACTTCACTTAAAAATTTACAACTGACTATAATGCTTGAACATCTCAGGAAAAGTTAACTTTTTACCTAAAACGGGATCAAATTTATAAAACTATTTATTATAATGTAGCACACACCTGTTAACAAGATCTTTTTTGGATGACAAATTTTCAAAAGTATTCCTTATTCTATGACTATAGTTAGGGATCTTAAGACCAAGTAACTTGTTAATAACTGAACAATTTATATGCGACAAAAATCCATGAACTAAAAATAGTGCATCATAGATATCATGCCGAACCTTAAGGGTTAGAGTGTTGAATCTTGATAGTTCTACGTCATAATGAAATTCTTGGTTAACTGAAAACCTGGTAAATACAAGTTAAAAAATTTTTTGAGAATATTTTCTAACCTCTTTGCATCAGTAGAAGACATAAAATTCCAAATTACAGAACAATAATCAAGTCTAGATTTGACTAAAGTGTAGTACAAACATAGTAGTGATTCTGAGGAACAAGCAGTACAATTCATTGTACACTGATACAATCAATGTTTTCTTTTACCTATGTAACAACCCTCTTTGATTTTACAATGTTACAATCAATGTTTTCTTGTACCTATGTAAAATTTAGCAACTCTCTTTCAATATGATATTTCTGAAATTTGCAAACATTGTTTTCCCTAGTGGTTTTGTGAACATGTCTGCAACATTATTTCCACTCTGAACATATTCTAAACCTATTAAACCACTGTTCACTTTATCAACTATGAAGTGATACCTTGTATCCACGTGTTTTAATCTTTTATTGTTTTCATTATTATAAGCCAATTTAATGACTGACTGATTATCTTCAAACATATTCACTTGATGGTTGGTTACACCCGTATCACAAACAAACAATGTTACTCAACCAACATGCTTCGGAAACTGCTATACTCAAGGCTATATATTCAGTCTCAGTTGAAGACAGTGAAACACAAGACTGTTTTTTGCTACACCAAGTGATTACTTAATAAAATATCTTGAAAACATAACCTGAAGTGGACGTCCTGTCTTCAATACAACTTGCCCAGTCTGCATCTACATACCCTCGTAGATAAGATTCTATACTTACATACTCAAGACTTAAATTTAGAGTTCCTTTTATATAGTGTAAAATTCTTTTAAGTGACTTATACAACATCTCACTGGCACAACATTGATACCTGGACAGAAAAGTGACAGGAACACATAAATCAGGCCTAGTACCACAGACTGCATACATTAAACAGCCTATTAACTGTCAACACTTTCTTTCAATTTAATTACTTTCTGACTTCTCTCTCTGAAGTAATTTAAAATTAAAATTGAGATCCTAAGGGGTAGCTATTGGTTTGTAATTAGACATTCCAAATTTTTGTAAGACCTTAGACAGATAATTTTTTGACTTAACACTGTTTTTCCTTTTTCTTGTTCAATACTAATACCCAAATATTCTTTAGCTATTCCTAAGTTTTTCATCTTAAAGTTTTTGTGTAACTGTGCCTTAAATTCCTGAACTTGTTCATTTTGTGACCCGAAACACAAAATATTGTCCACATATAACAACACGTACAAAAAGTTATCATTTTGTTTCCTAATGTACAAACAATAATAATTTTTTGACTTTTGAAACCTTTTATTCGTCATCAATTTATCAAAATTCTGATTCCGGTGTTTGGGGGAACTTTTCAAACCATACAAAGATTTCTTTAATTTATATATTTTTTCATCATTGCCAGGAAGTTTTAATTAAACTACTTCTGTAATGTCACTATGTAAAAATGCTCCTACTACATCCATTTGATGAACTGGCCTATTTTTGTTATTTGCAACAGCCTTGAAGATTCTAAATGTAGCTAACTTTGCAACTGGAGAATACACTCCTGACAAATTACACTCATTTTGTTCAAAATCCTCTAGCCACTAAACGTACTTTGTGCAACTGTTTACCCTGTGTTTATTTTATTTTATAAACCCATTTACTAGTAATAATATCAGCTCTTTCTGGAGCCTCAGTAACTTCTAACGCGGTATTATTTTCTTCCATTGTATCTAACTCCTTCATTGCTATCTCCCAGTTTGTTTTGTCATTACTGTTAATGGCATCTTCATAGGTCAATGGCTCACTATTAAGTGATATGAAACTTGTCTCGTACTCTTCTAACCATTTTGGCTTATTCTCTGTCTTTTTGCTCTTCCCTTAGGTATTTCCATTTTGTCTTTGTTTTCGGTTTGTGGATGCACCTGGTTTTCTCCGGTTTTATCTTCTTCCGTTTCTTCATCTGTTTTTCCTTCTCCGACATCCTGTTCTGGATATCCCATAATCACATTTGTATTTCCAACTGGAAATCCTTCTTGCATCCCAGTATTAGATTTTTCTTTGATTTAATTTCCACTTTCCTTAATGAATATTGTTTCTCTTTTGATCAAGACATAATTTAAGTCAGGAAAATAAACACAATTCCTTTACTGTTTTCACCATAACCCACTAAGTAACCTGTTTCTGACTTTACGTCCCATTTCTGCCTTTTTTTGGTCAGGAATATGAACCATTACTTTTGACCCGAAAATTTTCAACTTATTTATGTCAAATAGTCCTTCGTTTGCCCACAATACAAATTGTGTTTTATTTTCACTGCTACTTGTACCTGTCCTATTTAAGATGTAAACTGCAGTATTAACCGCTTCAGCCTACAGATTTTTATCTAAACTGCTGTACAATAACATCTTTCTAGCTGACTCGTTTATGGTACGTATTTCTTGTTCAGCTCTACCGTTCTGTTCTGGTGTGTATGCTTTTCTGGTGTATTATTCTCAAACTATCTGTTAGTGCCTGAAACTCTTTGTTGATAAATTCAGTCCCATTGTCTGATCTAATAATTTGCACTTTATGAGCCAAATTTTTATAGCATAGTTCAGAAAAATGTGTACTTTGTTTACAGTCTCAGCCTTGTTCTTCAAAAAATAAACTGTTTTAAAACATGTGTAGTCGTCCTTGGTTATTAAGTAATAACAAACACCGTCTAAGGAATTGATCTCCATTGGACCACACAAATCCATATGTAATACTTGACCTGGTTTTTCACCCCTTGCTTCACTTAAGGGAAATGGCTGTTTGTGCAACTTCCCTTTCACACAAGGAACACATGTTGACTGTTCACCATCTAGTGTACATTCTATTCTACTTCTTTTTAGAATCAACTTTACCTACTCTATGTTCTGATGTCCCAACTTTTCATGCCACTCAATTAAATTTGTATTTACTTTACCAACACAAGCATGGGTATCTGTATACTTTAAGTTCATTATATATAGTTTATCTCTGTGATAAGCAGTAGCATAAATCAGACTGCTTCCCTGTTTTAGGAACCTACATGACTCACTATTCATATGTATCTGGTAACCTTTATCTGTGGTAGTGCTAACTGAGAAAAGATTTATTTTTATATTTGGAACATACAAAACATTGTACAAAGTAGTATCTAACCATTCATGCCCATTATGGGGTTGTAACTTTAGGTCACCAATACCAACAGCTTGAATAACTTTTCCATCACCCAATATGATCTCTTTTGAGCATTTTAATTCTTTATAATTAATAAAGATATGTTTATCATGTGACATGTGCTCTGATGCACCACTATCCATTACCCATTCATCACTGGCACACTCACGGTTTATTGCAGGCATTGCATAGACCTGAAATGCACCTACTTGATTTATTTCTAAACAAACCTTTTTTAAAATTATGACCTGACTTTTTGCACTGTTGACAGTATTTGATACTCTTATTAACCCTACTTTGGAATTTATTGTTATTATCATTTTCACTTTTCGTTATGTTAGACTTACATTCTCATTTGCAGTGTCCAACTTTACCACAAGTAAAGCACTTTCTTCCTGTGTTTACCATCTGGAATGCTGTGGAACTCATTTAGCCCTCATCTTCTACCCTTGCCTTGAATCAGTGCTCCTCAACCAGCAAACAAGATGTCAGCTCGTCCATCTTCCTCCGCTTCACTGGCATGGACTCCCAAGCCGATATGAAATGCTGATACTGCCTTGGAAGACTTGAGATAATTTTTGTGATCGCCATGCTCTCGTTGATATCAGCACCAAGAGACTTTAGGTTGTCCAAGATTGCATCAACTCTCCCGAGGTACTTGGATATTGCTTCGTTTTTCTTGTATTTTACTTCAGAAAATTTTTGTTGTGTTAAATGTACAGACAGTTCACTTTTTTGTTCATAAACTTTATGAAGTTTATTCCAGATATCACAGGCTGTTTTACACAATATAATTTGTTGAAGAACATGATCCATGCTTTCTGTTACTTTTTTTGATATATCACTAACCATAGTATTGTCAAGCATAATGTTTACAAAAGAATTCTTTTGTCCACTCATCGAACTTGATTTCTCCGCCACTGAATTTTTCTATTACATTTCAGTGATAATTCAAACATATTTTGTTCCTCCTCACAGTACATTTATGTTCTGCACTTGAGTCAACAAAACACAGATCATAAATGTGCAACCCCTAGGAGCTCGCACATTTTACGACTTTCTGTCTTCCATAACACGGTTTACCACATTATTGACACATCTGCACTTGGGGGTATATAAAAACCCCTAAAGTCCAAAGGTTTGGCCGTTTCCGATGCAGTTTCCACTAAATAAACAACTCTCTCGCAGGAGTAGGGGTAGCACACATCCATCCTCGACGGGCGCCCAGCTAAAAATAATAATAATAATATATTTATTGATTTATACATACATACACTCGCAATTAGGCTACCGCCTGGTGGCGAGCTCTCTCACCTCTCCTTCACCCAACCAACTCCTTTTCCACTCTCTTCCGGAACTTACCAACCCCTCTCACAGACAAAAATTTCTCCCTCAACACATTCCACACCCTCACAGACCTTACAAGCATGGACTGCCTACCCCGCTCCGTTCTCCTATACACCCTCTGAAGCTTCTCACTGTTTTTTCCTCTTCCTCTAAACACCCCCTTACTTAGCTTGCAGTGTAGCCCTCCCCATCCTCCCTCTTCATTCACCATCCTGCACATCCTGACTAGCCGTTCAACTTTCCTCCTGTCCTTCAGTGATGCTCTGTCTGCCACCCAACAGTTAATTACCAATAGCTGGGTGACACAGACATATAATACAAACAAGACAATACAGAAACACAACAGACAAAAACCCTCACCAGACAAAACAATACATAATGTAGAATAAGAATACTAAGGCAAACATGAGAAAAACAAAATCAAATTGATTAATTAATTAATCATCTTCAGCTACGGCCACGTAAAAAGATACATATGAGTCATATTTTGTTTTTAATCTGGGGACCTTCAGGCACAAAACTTTTATTTCAGCATTTATGTAGGCAATAATGTCATTATCTTTAACTTCGGGCGAGAAGCGCAAAACAAAGCCTTCATAAGTGGATGCCTAGTTTTTGGTATCATCTTAATGATCACGTTATTTTGAACCCCCCCTTGTACTTGCTTCTTTGGTCTACTTGCTGATGAGCCACTAGCAGTCGAAGCTTTTGTGCCACGTCTGCTGACAATGGTAAAACCGTCGTCAACAACAGCTGGCTGCTTCGGCGAATCACGCTGATCCGTACTTTGTTCCTTGGAATTAGGGCTTGTCACCGACACAGTTTTGCTCTTGTTATTCATATTACTGAAGCTCGTCTTACTGAAGCCCGTCGTGTCCACTTTTTTTCCGATAACCTCGCTATAAGATTTTTTTTTATTTGTGTTCTGGCTGACCTCAGGAGTTTTACTTGATTCTGGAATTCCCCCGCACAAAGCACACTGCACATTTTTCATTGTTGTAGACTCTCGAACATTGCCCGTAAGAAAGCATTATCTTCTTTAAGGCTATTAATCTCTTGTGAAAGATCATCAATTTTACCGCATAACACTTGAAACATAGATTTGATTGAAGAATTAATTGATTTTGCTATTTTAGCAGACATGTCTGGGTCTGAAGAAGTAGAAGAATCATTGTCACGTAAAGAAATTATTAATTCCACTGAAATAGAATTACTCTCACTTTGTTGTTGTTTTTCCTCAGAAGAAAAACCAAACATGTTCGTATCCATGTCACACTTAACATATTGTTTGCAGATGTATTCTTCTTCGTTTGATGTGCCCGTACAGTTACAATGGAACATAGTCCCACAAGGTCTGGTGCACTTTACAAATTTCTGCTTGTCACACAAAGAACATATGTCTACACTTGGGGGCATGTGAAACCCCTTAAAATCCAACTTTAGCTGCGTTTCCGTCACTTTAGAGGCAAAATTCCACAAGAAGAATCAGAAAAATGCAGGAGCGATCACACCACACATCCTCTGACGAGCGCCTGGACAATATTATTAATAATAATAATACATTTTTTAATTTATTTGTTAGCTAAGTGTGTCGTCCAACAGTCGAAACCAATAACTGGGTGACATTACATTGACAAGCAGAGATTACAAAGACAAGCAACATTAACATACATTAAACAGAAAGCCAGAAAACAAAAACAGACAAAACTATCATTACCCAACACACACAAAGCACATTAAAATAGTGAGAATACATCCCTGGCAGCGTATAGACCACAAGGACAGGGATGGCAGGCAATTGAGATGATCAAGGAGAGGGTCGATAGCCTAAAGGACAGGCAGTGGGTTGTTGTAGCAGGGGATTTGAATATGCCAGGTGTGAAATGGGTAGAGGGTGCAGAAGGAATGGGTAGCATGATGCAGAGAATGGCAGCACAGTTAGTCAACAGGGGATTAGTCCAGGTAGTAGAAACACCTACGAGATGGAATGAGGAGGGTGTTGGGTCAGTGCTGGATGTGGTGTTGGTCAGACCTAGGAATGCTGTAGTTGGTGCAATAGTATTGGATAGTATAAGCGACCATCATATTCCGGTTGTAGAAATTGGGATTGGCAGGATGAGAGAAGTGCAAATGGCAGAAAGGTTGGTGTGGCAGTATGGGAGAGGAGACAAGAAGGGGGCAGAATATTCCTGAGAGACAGGTTTAAAAAATGGTCTATGGAGGAGGGTGTAGATGGGTTGTGGAGGGAGTTTAGAGGATTAATGGAGGTTATGTTGGAGAAATTTGTGCCAATGAAAAGGTTACGGACTGGGGGAGATCCGCCATATTATGGACAGGAGATTTTGAAAATGAAGAAGTGCAGATAATTACATGCCAAGTGGAGAAATGAAGGAATGATAAGATCTAAAGAAATGATGAAACAAATGGGTAAGGAGCTTGAAAGGAAGATCAAACAGGCAAAGAATGTATTTCAGGGGAACATGGTGGAAGAAGGAAAAGGCAAGGAATGGGGGAAATTGTTTAGGTATGTTAGGAGGTTAAGGGGAGGAGAGGAAGGGATCCCTCTGCTAACAGGAATGGATGGTAGGCATGCGACAAATGACCAAAAAAAATTGGAGATGCTGCAAGCGCAGTACTTGTCAGTGTTTGAGGCAAAGGAGGGTTGGAATAGGGGGGCAAACAGGGTTCGGGGGGTGTTTAGTGAGTTTAAGATGGAGTGGGAGATATAAAAGGTAATTAGGGGTTTGGAGAGCAGTAAGGCAGGGGCTAGATGGGATAGGAAACGCAGCACTAAAATTTGGTGGCAGGGAGTTGGCAAAATATTTAGAAGTGCTGTTTAAAAAGTCCTTAGGAGAGGGTAAGTTACCACAAGATTGGAAGGATGCTATGGTGGTACCTATACACAAGCGGGGAGAGGATATGGGGAGCCTGGCAGCTACAGACCGGTGAGTCTCACATCAAGTACAGGAAAAGTAATGGAGAGGCTGGTGGTGCAGTATGTGGTGAGGGTTATGAACAATAGGAATTGGTTGGAGGAGTCCCAGCATGGTTTCAGGAGGGGATACTCATGTAAAACTCAGCTGGCTGGGGTATTAGAGGATCTGGTGCAGGTTGTTGATGAGGGGAAGCAGGTGGATGCCTGCTTCATAGATTTTGAGAAGGCATTTGATAAGGTGCCCCATGGGACATTGATGAGGAAAGTGGAGGCACTGATACCAGACAGGAGGGTAGTGGAATGGATAGGGGACTTTCTCAGGGGGCGAAGGCAGAGGGTGAAAGTGGGGGAGGCAATATCGGAGGAAGAGGAGGTTACGTCAGGGGTACCACAGGTAAGCGTGCTGGGTCCTTTGTTATTTACTATAATGGTAAGTGACATGGGTTTGGGGGTTAGGGGAAAAATCAGATTGTTTGCAGACGATTGTGTTGTATTTGCTGAGATGGGAAGGGGAGTGGAAATTTGCAGGCGGACATTGATAAGATATGGTTGTGGACCAGAAAAAATAAAATAAAGATAAATGTAAGAAAAACTAAGGTAGTGAGGTTCACAAGGAAGAAGATGATAAGCAGGGACATGTACAGATGGGAGGGACAAAAGATAGAAGTAGCAGAATATAAGTATCTAGGGATTGTACTGGAGGGAGACCTCAGGTGGAAAAAACAGGTAGAAAGGGTGGTAGCAAAGGGAAGAAGGGCTCTGGGTATGCTGGGAAGGGTGCTGAATGGAGTCAGCTGAGAGGTGAAGAAGGCGTATGGCACAATGGTACGGCCAATGTTAGAATATGCTGCAGCAGTATGGGACCCGTATATGGAGGTGGAGGTGCGAGAACTGGAAAAGGTGCAGAGAAAGGCAGCAAGATGGTTGAAGGGTAGGTGGAGAAGGCAAGGGCAGGATGATGAGGAAGAAGGGAACTATAGGCCATCAGTGATGATGAAAGAAATGGGGGAGCTCATTGAAGGACAGGAGAAAAGTTGAATGGTTAGTCAGGATGTACAGGCTGGTGAATGATGAGGGAGGATGGGGAGGGCTACACTGCAAGCTAAGTAAGGGGGTGTTTAGAGGAAGAGGAAACAACAGTGAGAAGCTTCAGAGGGTGTGGAGGAGAATGGAGCGGGGTAGGCAGTCCATGCTTGTGAGGTCTGTGAGGGAGGATTTGGTATGTGTGAGAGGGGTTGGTAAATTCAGGAAGGGAGTGGAAAAGGAGTTGGTTGGGTGAAGGAGAGTTGAGAGAGCTCACCACTGGGCGGTAGCCTAATTGCGAGTTTATGTATATGTATGAATAACTAATTATTATTAAAATATACTCATGATTACGTATTACTAAAATGTTTGGAAAGCTCAACAAATTATATCTTTTTACCAATAAAGGGATCATAATTATAAAAATGTTTATTATAATGGTCACTGCATCTATTAACATTATCTTTTTTTAATGTTTCAGCTACAAAGGTATTCATAATTCTATGCCTATAACTTGGTATCCTAAGACCTACAGAGTAAATAATAGTTGAAATTTATATATGATAAAAAACCATTGACTAAAAATTGTTGTGTTTTATAATCTTATAATCAAGTTAATATTGATTTTGTTTTGTTTATGTAGATCGGTGTATTGTTCCTGAACTGCCCTCTAGCGGCATCTCTGTAATGCGCTGGTATATGAGAAACAAATGACAGTTGAGTTAGAGGCATGTAGCTGTGAAGTACTGGTAATAAAGAGCTCATGATTACTGCATTATACTTGTGTTTCTTCACAAATTACAAGAGGTTATGGACCCAGGTCTTACAAAAGATGTTCTGCCCGTGCAGTTCATATAAAGGAAATACAAGGTGTCATGTTATAATAACAGGTCGCACTTCAGTAGTGGCGTGGCTGCAATAATGGTGTCATGACGGCCCGTGAGATAATGCCGGTACACTCTCGGTTCGTGTATTTTTCCTTCTGCATTCGGTCGTAGTAAAAATGGAAGTCACCAGGGTAACAATTGAAAAATTAGAGGGTCCATCAAATTGGATGGACTGGAGTTCCAAGTGAAAATTCAACTACAGGTCCATGGGTGTATGGATGCCGTAGAAGGAAAAATAATATCTCTCACGGAAGAATTGGACAAGTCAAGTACTCAAGCTACGAAGAAACATGAAGAAAAAAAAGTTGCTAGAAAAGACAGAATTTATTTATTGCTCAACACATAATTGTTTGCTCTCTCAGCAACCAAGTACATCAGTTGGGTTGGTAAACATGTGTATGTCAGCAAAGGAAATGTGGGACAAACTGCACAGTGTATACAAGCAAAGAACAGAACAACAACATAGACTATTTAATGAATTCTTCAGTATAAGGGAGAAAACCTGCACGATTCAGTGGCTAAACATATTGCAAAACTAGAGAAATTATAGATTGAGCTACAAGATGAGACCTGGAAGGAGGATAAAGCAAAATTGCCAGACTCACTTTTCTTAAATAGAGTACTTAACACTATGTCACGTGAATATTTTGAGTTCATGAATGCGTGGGAATCAGTACCAAAGGAACAGAAATTTTACTCTTTTAAAAGAAAGGTTATGTGTAGTTGAAATGCGTCTTCAAGAGAGAATAAACAATGAGGTCTCCGTGCTCACTGCAAAAATGAATCTAAAAGTGTATGTGAGTAAGAAGACAGTGAATACAAACGGACCAAAGTGTTGGGAAAGTAGGCCACATTAAAAAATACTGTCCAGAAGACTCCTCAAGGGACAAGACAAAAGCCTATTCATTGGGGTCAGGCAATAGAAACTACACGTGAAAAAATAAAGATGAAGCTTTACTTACAGCGCTAAATATATCCAGTGAAAGCTTGAATGAATGGTATGTCGACTCAGGAGCCACATCACGCCTAGGAAAGACTGGTTGATAAACTTCAAAGGTGACAGCCACATTAAAGTGACTATGGCAAATGCTGAATCTATTCTATCAGAAAGTGTCGGCAATGTTGAGGTTAAAACCCTGTATGGAAACAAGGTCATACAAGATACAGTGGTGGTGGCTGGAATAAAAGCTATTTTATTATCTGCAAGCAAAATAGCAGAAAAAGGTCATCGTGTTGTGTTCAATGAGAAGAAATGTACAATATACTGTGATGATATAGTGGCTACGGCAGCAAAAATGAAGGATTTGTATGTGCTGGATTCATACCAAGAAAGTGATTACATGTCCAAGGGACAATCAACAAACCGAATGTGGCAGGATAGGTTGGGACACCTCAACAAATGGGAATGGATCTACTGAAGAAGGGCGTGGCAGATGGAATATCATTTTCAGGGGAAAAGGATGAACAGTGCATTGCATGCTTAGAAGGTAAACAATCCCGAAAACCATTCAAAGGAGCTGGAGGAAAAAGGGCAAGTCAGTGCCTGCAAATAGTACACTCTGATGTGTGTGGTCCTATGCCCCAGGAATCTTGGAGTGGGGGAAGGTATATTTCAACCTTCATAGATGATATACAAGGAAAGTTTTTGTGTATATAATCAGGTAAAAATTTGAAGTGTTTGAAAAATGTAGGGAATTTAATGCCCAAGTTGAGAAGCAGACAGAAAAACAAGTAAAGTTCCTGAGAACTGACAACAGTCCAGAGTATGCAAACTGGGACTTCAAAAACTTCGTAAGGAACAAGGAATAAAATATGAATTTACCATACCATACCATACAGTCCAGAACAGAACGACTGGTGGAGCGCACTAATCGCACACTTGTTGAAAAGGCCAGATGCATGATGAAGAAAGCTGGTTCTGATTAAAAGATGTGGGCCAAGGCTGTGAACACAGCTGCTTATTTGACAAACAGGTCGCCTCATAAAGCAACTGGTGTGGAAAAACACCTGAAGAATGGTGGTGTGGAAGGAAAGTGAACCTAGCACATCTACGTGTTTTTGGTTGCATTGCGTACAGTCACATTGAGAAGCAGAAATGCAAGAAGTGGGACTCAAAATGTAACCCGTATATATTTGTAGGTTACTGTGAAGACAGTAAAGGGTACAGGTAATTTGACACAAGAAATCCAGGAAAGATTGTATGCTCCAGAGATGTTGTGTTTTTGGAAAATAAATTTTCGGTGAATGAGCAAGAGTCTTCTGACATGGCAACTGTGGCTGCCTTCAGTCAACATCGAATCTGGAAAACTTAACATAGGTTCGAGGGAAAATATAGAATATACAGAAGAAACTGCAGGGGATACAAACCCATCTGAAGAAGGAAGATGTGTCCAAAGATGAATTCAGAGGCTTTAAATTTGATTGTAGACCCAGAGAAGAGGAAGGTCCAAGAATCAAGAAGCTACCAAAAAAATTTGTGGACTATGTCTTGTATCACACATCAACAGAAGACATCCCTAGCTCTAATAGTGAAGCAATGTGCAGTGATAAGAAACATCTGTGGCGAGAGGCAATGACCAATGAAATGGATGCTCTGTCAAGTCATGGTGTCTAGGAGCTGATGGATCGACCTGAAAACAAGACTGTGGTGAAGTGTAAGTGGGTGTATAGCATAAAGAAAAATGAGCTTGGTGATGCAGTTCAACATAATGCAAGGTTAGTAGCGAAAGGTTTCACACAGGAACAAGGTATTGACTATACAGAGACATTTTCTCCAGTGGTCTGCAAAAGCAGCTTAAGATTACTGTCTGCATTGGCTGTAAGATTAAATTTGACTATTGACCATTTGGATGTAAATACTGCTTTCTTAAATGGTGACTTAGATGAGATTATTTATATGTGCCAGCCAGAGGGTTTTGTGGAGCTGAAACAAGAAAACAAAGTTTGTGTCTTAAAAAAGGCTCTTTATGGGGTGAAACAACCCTCTCGTGTTTGGCGTCAAAGGGCAGGAGAGATAATAACAGATCTTGGATACAAAGAAATCAAAATTTGAGCCATGTATTTTTCACAAAAATAATGGGAATCTGCATACATATGTAGCAGTGCATGTAGATGATTTTTTTTGGTTTTTTTTTTTTAAATTATGAGACTGAAAGGTGTAAATTTAAGAAACCTTTATGTACAAAGTTCAGTATCAAAGATTTGGGTGATGTAAAGTCTTATCTAGGATTAAGTATTGAGAGATCTCAAGGGATTATCAAAATCAACCAGAGATCATTTGTAGAAGAGCTACTTAAGAAATACAAAATGGAAGAGGCTAAAACCTGTCAGCACACCTATGGTAGCAAATTTAAGGTTAAATAATTATGGATAGTTGCTCCAAATGTTCCATACCAATCTTTGATAAGGTCTCTAATGCATCTTTCTGTAAACACTAGGCCTGACATTGCCTATGCTACAAATTTCCTCAGTCAGTTTAACACTAATCACAAAATGGATCAATGGGTAGTAGCCAAAAGAATCTTAAGATACCTAAAAGGGACAATAAATTTAGGTCTGACATATCAAAATGATGATAAAGGGTTGAAAGGGTATGTAGATGCTGATTGGGCCAACAATCCTACCGATGGAAAATCTTATAGTGGTTTTGTGCTAATTTTCAATGTTGGACCGGTTTTTTGGGAAGTCAAGAAACAATCTTGCATTTCACTCAGCAGCACAGAAGCAGAGTATGTTGCTCTTACTCAAGCTGCTAAAGATACTGTATTCATGAAAGGGTTGCTCAAGGAATTAATTGGGTTCAAAAGTCAGGTAATACTGTTAAATGATAGCCAAAGTGCCCAAAAATTAGTATATAACCCTGTGTTTCACAATCGCATGAAACACATTGAAACAAGGTTTCACTATATCAGGGAAATTGTAAAAGAGAACGATTTTGTTCTGAAATATTTATGTAGTCAGGAAATACCTGCTGATATGCTTACCAAAGTATTGCCATTAGTTAAACATAAGTTCTGTGTAAGGAGGGTAGGACTAAGTTAAAAGACTATATGTATCTCTAGATTAAGGGAGTGTGTTGTTTTTTATAATCATATAATTAAGTGATAATGTGTGTGTATCCTCTGTTTACATTGACGTGGTTTTGTTTACATTGATCCTTTTTCTCTTGCACTGTGTATCGTGTCTCAACTGCCCTCGAGCAGCATCTCTGTAAAGCACTGGTATATGAGAAACAAATGACAGTTGAGTTGAAGCCATGTAGCTGTGAAGTACTGGTAATAAAGAGCTCATGATTACTGCATTATACTTGTGTTTCTTCACGAATTACAATTAAAATAGTTAGAATACTTGAATAACTAATGACATTTAAAGTATACTCATGACACTTATTATTAAAATGTTTGTAAAGCTCAACAAATGATATATTTTTACCAATAATGGGATCGTAATTATAAAAATTTTTATTATAAAGGTCAATGCATCTATTAACACTATCTTTTTTAAATGTTTCAGCTACAAAGGTATTCATATTTCTATGCCTATAACATGGTATCCTAAGACCTACAGAGTTAATAATAGTTGAACAATTTATATATGATAAAACACCATTGACTAAAAATAAGGCATCTAAGATTTCTCGTCTTAACTTAAGTGATTGCGAGTTATGTATTGATAGTTGAATTTCATAGTTGAAATTTTGTTTATTTAAAGAATATATGATATACATTATTTTAAACAACCATTTCTGAACATTTTCAATCCTAATGGAGTCTATATTTGTAATAGAATTCCAGATAACAGAACAATATTCAAGTTTTGATCTAACTAATGCATGATACAAACATAATAAAGAATCAGAGGAAGATGCTAAATAAGTTATAAATTTAATTAAACCTAATGTCCTATTGGTATTACTTATTATATAATCAACATGGTGATGAAAATACAACTTAGAATATAGTATTACACCTAAATCGCATATAAAATCAACCTTTTTATTCACTAAATTATTGACATAATATTTATATTTAATAGGGTTTGTTTTACTAGTGAATGAAATTTGTACAATTTTGTTTAAGTTTAAAGACATGGCGTTATCCTTACACCAAGTCAACATTGCAGTGATATAATTTTGTAATATTTTACAATAATTTACGTCTTTAATAATTTTGATTATCTTGAGATCATCAGCAAACAATAGTACTTTAGAATGCCTTAAAACAGTTATATTCTCATTAATAAATATGTTAAACAGTAAAGGAGAAAGAGTTCCTTCTTGAGGTACTCCTGAGAGTTCCTTCTTGAGGTACTCCTGAAGAAACATGTTAAAAGGATGGCAAAACATTTTCTATCTTTACTAAGAATTTTCTTTGATCAAGATAGTTAATAAACCAATTAACAAAGGGTTTATCTAACCCAGATGCTAATAATTTATTTACTATAATTGAATGCTGACATGAATCAAGGGCTTTTTGCAGATCAAAATACACATCAATTTGATTTCTATTTGTAATGTTACCGTAAAGTTCATTAACAAAATTAAAGATATTCATTGTAGTTGTTTTAGCTACCTGAAAGCCATCTTAGCAATTTGTAATTAAGTTTTGTGTATAAAAATTAGGGTACCTGTGGATAATTTTATCAAAAATCTTCTTAAAACCACATAGTAAAGTTATTGGTCTATAATTATTCATGTCTTGTTTGTTTCCCTTTTTAAAAATAGGCACAACAATAGCTTGTTTCCAAAGACTCGGATAAATGTTGCTAGATAAACTAAAATTAAAGATGTGTGTTAATACAGCAGTAAGTATTTCAGTGCAACCTTTAATTATAAAATTGAGAATACAATCAATTCCATTTGCTTTACTGCTTTTGAGACGTCTAATAGCCCAGAGGACCATACTTTGTGTAATAGTAGGAGTTGAAAGCTGTGTATATTTATTTGAAGTATCGTTTTGCAGAATTTTTATCTGGGTTTTGTTTACATATACTTCAGAAAAATGTTTGACAAACATATTTGCAAGGATTTCAGGTTCATGTGCTATGCCAGAATTCGAGGATAAATTCATTTTTTCACTATATCCTTTCTTTATTACTTTGACATAGTTCCAAAATTTAGACGGATTCTTTATCAACTCATTATTAATAATAGCTTGCCACTTAAGCTTATCAATTTTAATTTTTTGTTTTACTGATCTTCTGTATTGTGAAAAAGCAAAAATAATTTTCCTCAGTTTTGTTTTTCTTATATAACCTAAAGAAATATTCCTTCTTTTTATTAATCTTATAAGTTCCATGCTAAACCAAATTGGATATTTATAATTAACAATTTTCTTCATAGGTACATACTGATTTATTAAAAATTGTGAATTTATACTTAAAAATTCAACCATCTAATTAATATCATCCATACTATTGATAGGACTCCAGTAAAATAAATTAAAAGCTGTGTACAGTGAGTAATAGTCACCATTCTTATAATTTCGTATCGAAGATAAGTTGTAACTACCTATATTATCTTCAAATTCAATCTTACAGTGACAATAGAGTGCAGGATGATAATTTTCTTCTTCAATCAAAGTATCAATAGCTTGTTCTACATTAATAAAAAGGTTGGAAAAAACTAAATCTTAACGATTCTGAAAAGGGTTTTGTAAAATTTAATTTGGTCAAGATTTAATAAACTCGTTAACTGTAGAATAATTTGACCTTTTTGCTTGATGTAATAATGATCTATATTTTGGGTATGATTGGAATTCCAATGTATACCCAGAATATTAAAATCACCAACAATTAATATATGATCTGAATAATTGGCAAGTTTTAACTCTAAAAATCTTAAATAATCTTTTACTTCTACAACAGATAAATGTGAAGGAAGATATAAATAACCTTGAAGGATTTTTTAATTATAATGTAATTATTTATTTATTATTTACTTTATTCATATTTTATTGTGCCACCCAACAGTTGGGAATCTTTAAAAGGGGGGCACAGTTACAGAAAACATTTAAACTAACTACAGACAAAAAGACTAGAGACAGTACAATTAAACAAAACACATTGGACAGAGACAACAAACAAATACAAAACATAAACACATTTAACATGGAAAACAATCAAGAAAATTTACACAAATACTATTAATATAAAAATACTAATAACAAACAATACAATAGTGAATCCCTAAAAATTATTAATATAATGTTCAGATAGATCACTAAATGTCAGTTTTTTAACCTATAAATGGATCATACGAAAAAATAAAATTATTGTAATTATCTACACATCTACTTAGTAGATCTTTTCTAAGATATAAAGAAGTGAAAATATGAGAAATTCTATGTTTATAGTTAGGGATCTTTAATGCTACCTTCATTAAAATTTGTAAACAATGCAAATGTGATTGAAAAGAAATTATCAAAAATAGTGCATCAATAAACTCTCTACATAATTTCAAATTTTGAGTATAATATTTTAAAAGTTCATTATTATATATAAAATCTTGACTATTTGTAAATCTCAAGTTATAAAATTTTAAAAATATTTTTTGTACATTTTCTATCCTAATTGAATCAGTGTTAGTAATATTATTCCAGATCACCGAACAATAACCTAGACCTAATTAACGAGTAATAAAGACATAGCAAGGTGTCAGGTGATGTGGCTTATAACGTGATATATTTGATTAAACCTATTGTGCGACTAATGTTTAATAATTTTATTTATTTATTTATTAACATGCTTTATGTGCCATCCAACAGTATAGAAACTACTTATGACAGGATGGCACCAATAATAATAATAATAATAATAATTATTATTATTTCAACTTGCAGTTGAGCTATCACTCTGTGGCCAGTGCTTCTCTCATTCCTTTTCACTTTCCAATTCCTTCCTAAATTGCCCAACCTTGTTCACCATCACCAACTCCTCCCACAACACATTCCACTCTATCACAGTTTACACCAGCTTGGAATGCCGTTCCCTTTCTGTCTGCCTCTGCAACCTCTGAAACTTTCTATGGTCTGTGCCTCTCCCCTCGTACAGCCCCATGGCTAAATGTCCACTTAACTTCCC
This sequence comes from Dryococelus australis, assembly GCA_029891345.1. NCBI lineage: Eukaryota > Metazoa > Arthropoda > Insecta > Phasmatodea > Phasmatidae > Dryococelus > Dryococelus australis. The sequence continues at coordinate 245,877,415 of CM057009.1, forward strand.
CAATCCTCCCACTTCATTCGCCATCCTGTGCATCCTTACCAGCCTCTCCACTCTTTACCTGTCCCTAGGAAGCACTACGCCAACTCCATCATTAAGGATTGCGTGAGTTTCCTTACAACCTTGTCTTCCAGCCTCTGCTTTCCTCATTTACTCCTAACCCAATTCACTGCCCTTCTTTGCATCATGTCCAGCTCCTATACCTCCTCTTCTATATATGGGCCCTAGACTGTGGTTGCATTATTATGTTATCAGCCTATCATAGATTTATAAGCCTTCTCCTTCACCGCCCTACTAACACCCCTTCAAAACCCTTTCCAGCATTCCCAAAGCCCTTCTTTCCTTTGTTATCCCTCTCTGTACTTGCTTTCCACCTATCACTCTGAATTGTCACCTCTAGGTATTTATACTCTGCAGCTTCTCCTATGTCCTGTCCTTGCTATTTATAAGTGCCTTCACAATTTCCCTCTTCCTAGTGAACTTTACAATCCTTATTTTGTGTACATTTCTGTCCACCTCCTTATTTGTTCTTTGTCCTGCTACAACGTAGTCTCCCTACCCAGCTCTCCATACAGCACACAATTATCTACAAACAGCCTCACTTTGCCAGCCACCATTATCCCCAGGTCATTAACCATAATGATAAAAAACAATGGGCCTAACACACTACCCTTCAGAACCCCTGATGTAACCCTACCTTCCTCCAACAAAGACTCCTCCACTTTCACCCTCTTTTCTACACCTCAGGAAGTCCCCTATTCAATCCACTACCCACTTATCATCCAGTATCTCATTCAATTTTCGCATCAAAATCCAGTGGGGCACATTTATGAAGCAGGCGTCCGCCTGCTTCCCCCTATCTAAACTGCCAGATTTTTCCTTTTCTCCCCGTGCTTTTAAACTGGTACCACCAATACCTCCTTTCAGCCCTGTGGCAACTTGCCTACCTCTAAAGATCATCTAAACAACACTCCAAGATATCTACCCAGTGCTCTCCCACCAAATGTTTAGGGTTCTATTCCTTATACCATCTGGATCCACTGTCTTGCTATTTTTCAGCCCTTTTATACCCTTAGCTATAACAGTCTTCCTTATCTTTAACTTTCTGTTGTTCCTATTTTTCACCTTACCTTTCCTTTGCCAATCATCTTGCTGCTCAAATGTTGACAAGTACTGGGTTTGCAGAATCTCAGCTTTTTCCTTGCAAATTTTTGCACTCAAACCCTCTTTCCTATTCAAGTCTGGAGTACCTTTCCCTTCCTTTAACCTTCTTGATATACCCATACAACTTTCTCAATTCCTTTCCTTTACCTTCCTCTTATACTTCCTAGGTATTCATTCTTTGCCTGCTTAATCAGCTTTATAGTTCTCTCCCCATCTGTTTTGTGGGATCCCTAGTATTATCTGATCCTGTGTTCTTCCACTATTGTGCATTTTTCTACACTTTCTCTTCATCCCTTTTATCTCCCATCCATAGTATGGAAGATCACCCCCAGCATTTATTATTTTCTTTGGGACAAATTTCTCTAACATTAACTCAACAATTCCTTTCAATTCAGCCCACAAGCTGTCTACACTTTCTACCTTCGCCTGTGTATTTGAACCTATTCCTCAAGAAATTTTCTGTGCCATTGTTTCCCCTCCCATACTTCCGTATTATTCAAACCATAGAATCCTTTATTCTCAGCCTTCTAATCCTTATTTCCACCACCAGAATATCAAGATAACTGATGTCATCTAAGAATATTGAACCAATTATGGCATTCTTGGGCCTGACCGATAACACAGTATTTTAAGTGACTGTTGTTTTTATTATTGTGTTTATAATGTAGAAGCTCTGAATCTGTTTCAGGTTACTTTGCATGATAATTCAGTGAGTTGTTATCCATAACAATTAACTTGTTTACTACTATTGGGAAAAGGATGTTTCACAAAATCTCCATAATTTGTACCACTTTTTACAGAAAAGAATCTACTCACAAAATTAAAAGAAATGAGCCAACCATGTAAATTTGAACATCATGTCCCTTTCTAAATTTTGCTGAAAAGAACCAACTTAAAACCACATTATGCTGCAATCTGTTCATTATTATAAAAAATACTGGAGGTTATTTGGCAGAATTACATTCTACAAAAAGGAACCATGGGGTACCATATTTTGATGTAGGAATCTGTGTACAGTATTACATAGGTGTTACTTTTACACTAGAGACTATTTTTTTATTATATTGTATTAGTGTATATAGATCTAATTGCATAAAAATATGCTGTGAATGGGTTTTTTTCCTCCATTTTTGTAATCGAATATATTTATTCTGTTAAAATATATATTTAATCTAACGATTCAATACACTGGCTTGGATTATTTAATAGAATGCATTACACACTGGATTATATTCTGCGTAAAGAAACCAACGTACACAAAATTAATTTATTATAAGAAATAATAAACATTACTCATGAAAATTTGCATATAAAAATTAAGGGATAGTGTAAGAGCGGCAGTAGCCAATATTGACAGTCAATTTTAAGTTCTAAATAGTTAATAGAAGTCCAACTTTGACTGCTATTTTCTCAATTTGTTTGTGTGGGGTGGTTCTTTTCTGCTGAAATTGGTTCATTTCATCTTCTGGGATGTTTGGTTATATATCCTTTTGATATTTTCCTCATATTCATTTACTTCACATTTTTCAATTTTGCTGAAATTCTAAAGTATATTGATCTTTATTACTGTCAAATTTTAAAGTAGTACTTGGCTGTGGAATTACAATGTGAATTGGTTGTGTGTTCACCATTTTTGTTTCAGAGGTTTTGTTTGCAGTTATAATATTTTTTTTTTGGAATTTTCAAAAATGTATGATTTTATTTGTATATATTATGTAGAGTTTGTGACATAGACCTTTGATAAAGAGGGCTATGTAATTCTGTGTTTAGTTCTTCATACTATTTTGTTTTATTCCTGTAGTGTATGATTTAATATTGGTTTATAATGTAAATTTTGTATCATTAAGGGTCTGTTAATGTCTTGTATGCTATATAACTACTGCTCATGCATTGCAGTTTTGAATTTGTATTGAACTGTGTTTTTTGTGAATTTTGTGTTGACACACTCTTATATTGGTTAATGTGTGATTAGTCTGGCTAGTGTTCGTTGTTTAGGTTTTATATATTTTTTGAAAAATTGGTGACTAAATACTAATGATATATGCTGTGCTCACTCCGACACTATTTTTAAAGAATCTTCCATTTTGTGGGTTTCGAGAGCATGCCCTCAAGGAAAGGGATGATTTGCACCCTTATGCAACTAGAGAACTATGCATCTATATTTCTAACTGATCAGTTAACCTAACAGTGTTAAGGGAGGATGGAGTCACTACATAATGTTTATTTCAATAAGCCCTTTACTTGAATTAATCATAATTACAAGGGATGTGATTAGAAATAGGCTGCTGTTATTCAGTATTATTACCTAACTCAATACCAGGGAAGTAATCGTAAGGGAGGTTCAGGAAATAAAGTTTTGCTTGGCCTTACACCTTAGCAGGTAGACACTCACCCTCAGATCACAAAATCAGGTGGCCACCTCAGGTTGAGTCCTGTCATTAACTATCTTGTTGTTGTTCCATCCATCATTCTCTTTATATTTCTTGTCTCTGCCACTTCAGTCTGTCATCTTTACTGTTGGTCATCAGTCAGGCCCTGGGTCCACAATATTTTGATAGTTTGATGCAAGTATAATGCATCAGCCAGACCTAATTATCGTAGCAAAATCCTGCATTTGTTGTTGCATAGCAGTCCCTGCTGTTTACTGAATTAATTTTTGTAACAGCTATTGACAGCATTTTTGCTGATGCTGCCACTGCCCATAGTGGGGCTGTTATATCTTACAGTGCTTATATTGGGATTTCGGAAATTGTTGGACATAATTTATTATTGGTGGTAGGGATTGCAGAGACAAACATTTTGATATAAGGAATGTGTTTCCGGACCAAGCTACAACTGTCAAATGATATGCACTCAGCTTGAATTTGGCACAATGCCTGGGTAACTCACGTGTGGGCTGAGTGGAGTAGACAGATGCAATACGGAGCGGAGCAGGGCAGAGCCCAGCTGGTCTTCTCTCAGACATGACTGTTTCATTGTGATTTGTGGGAACATCTTGCTTAGTTGTCCAGGTGTACTGATAAGGACTTGACAGTATTTATCAACATAGTTGGCCACGTTAATGCCTGCTTGCAAGTCTGGCGTCATTTCGATCATCTCCTGTAAAGGGGAGCCATGCTTCACATTTCTTTGTTTGTTTATTTACTGCGATCAGCTGTTTGTCATCACATGCGGGGATCGGGGACTGTCGTCTACTGTCTGCCTTTAGGCCGGCTCCACTCTAGCCCTTACATGATTGGCCAAGGCAACACACCAAATTCAAATAGTGCGTGTGTAATTTTTAGGAAAGAAATTCTTTGCAAATACATTTGTGTGTGTGCATGTATGTACTTTCAAGCTTCTTGAGAATCAGTCATTGATATGATTCCTTTACTTAAAAGATAGGTTTATGTTGAGAAGTGGTGGTTTAATTTGTAATGTGAATGCAAGTATAAACTGTGGTATATATGTCGTATGTTTTTTTTTTCCAGGATGATCCTGAAGCACATGAAAAATTTTTATTAATTACATCTGCTTATGACACATTAAAGGATGATGAATTACGTAAGAAGTATGATTTATATGGTGAAGCAGAACCATCAACAAAACATCAGTCATATCATTCCTGGAGTTACTATCAAGAAAATTTTGATATCTATGACAATGATCCAGAAATAGTCACACTTGATGCTGCTGACTTTGGTATGGTTTTATTATGCTGCAAAGATTATTTTTAACTCTTGAGACTCTGTAGAAATAATATACAGGATGAGTCAGGACTGAGTGTGTTTATTTTGGGAGGCAGTTACGAGGAATAAAGTGGAAATGTATTTGGGCATTTTTTTTGATGAATTGAGGATTGTGGCTGTTATGCGCCACTGAAAATCAAATTTGAAATTACAATTCATCAAATATTTTTGAAACCATTTGAGACCAAGCAACATAATTTTGAACAGTGTTACAAGAAAGGGAGATATTCAATCTATTGTGAGTGTGATGGTAAGATCATCCCTTCTTCGGTACATACTTGGGGTTCATCACCCTTTTTTGGTCGTTACTTTCGAAACACTGGTATGTAATGTACGTTTATGTACAGTATGTTAATGAGAATTTGAAAAGAAACAAAAAAGTTTGTGTTCTCAGCACTCACTAAGGCTAACTGTTTTTGTGATATCAGCTTTTGTATGTTTTAAGGTATGCATAAGAATGCCTGAGGGGTATGCAAACAGACATGCAGTGTAACATAATAATCGGGAGTTGTCCACATGTAGGTACAAGCAGGCATGGATGGACATGCCTTGTTATTGATTTGGAATTTATGTCAGTAAGTTACCACAGTGATGTAGAGTTTCGTAATGCAATGAGAACAGGGTCATAGATTAAGTGGATTACAATTATTGCATAATTACATTACAAATTGCTATCTACAAAATGTCCATGTAATTGTTATGTTTGTAATGAAAGCACACATCTATAATGTCATTATTGGTATTTAACGGCAGTCACTGCAATCATGTTATCGACTGAGATAATATTAAAATTATTTTAGTTAGGTATCACAGCACCACAAAGTTTAATGCACTATATTATTACATCAAGTGTTACATACAACATTATGGTGTAAACACGTAACACTTGAACAAAATTGTACTCAATTTGCATCTGGTTTGTGATAGTTAAAAGATGTACTGTTGTTATATGGTAGGTAGACTGAGAAGTGAGAAGACAGTATGTTGCCCAATGCTAACATCATGTCAACAGTCTGGTTATGATGTGTGCCAAGGCAGTGCTCCATTAGACCTGCAGGCCTATTATGAAGTGTAGTATCTAACCATGTAGAGTCGGGCTGACTTTCGTACACAACGCGATGCAGTACTTATGGTGGAGTGGAGCAATGTGGAACTCAGTGACATTGCTTTAACGTATGGCAAAATGCTTTATAATACAGCAGCAGCATGTCAGAGATATGCAGAAATCAACATACATACCAGATCAGTAGTAAGGAATGTCCATGCCTGCTTGTACCTATGTGTGGACAATGCCTGATTCTTACACTACCCTGGAAGTCAGTTTGTATACCACTCAGGCTTTCTTATGCACACTCTTAAACTTACTATTGCTGGTACCGCGAAAATGGTTATTCTTAGTGAGTACTGACAAGACAACCCTTTTTTTTTTGCTTCTCACATTTGAGTTACATATCGTTAGTAAATGTGCATTACATCTCAACGTTTCTAAAGAAATGGCCAAAAAAGGGTGATGAAACCCAAGGTATGTACCGAAGGGCAATGATATTACCACCACATTCATAACAGGTTGTAGATCTCCCTTTCCTGTAATACTGTTCAAAATTATGTTTCTTAATCTCAAATGGTTTTGAAAATACAGAAAAGCCTCTATTAACCAACTAGTTGGGGGGAAGCATAGTCCGGTAAACTAGAAAGTCCAGTAAATGGCAAAGTACCAAAAAAAAATCTACAGGTATGAATATTGAAGTTGGTCACTTTAGCGTGGCAAAGATGCTTGTGCAGCTAGGAGGACAATAAGCTGAAAGTATTTCTGATAATTTATGACTGACCATTAGCTGTCCAAGGCAAAGTAAGGCATAATGTGAGATTATGTAGTTAATATATTTTCTGGGTGTCTGCTGAGTAGTGCGTATTTGCGGCGAGCGCATCAACTTGCACTGTGACTTTTTTTTAAAATTATTTTGCATTGTGACTTGTCAACATTTCCACTCTTGTGCCTTCCTTTTCTATATTTTACAACTTCCTCAGGCTTAGATGATAATCTGGAAATGGAAACAGGCAGAATACCATCCCTTCCCATGCTGTGAACGTTAGTGTGCGATGGTTAAATTCCATATTTACAATGTACCACTTGCATGCTTTTTCTTTGAAATGAGAGGAATACGGGTACTAGTTGCCCTTTAGTGGCAAGAATACGATAATAGGCATATTGTATATGTATGTATGTGGTATGAATAACAGTACTGTCTGCTGTGAAATGGGCAGTGTCATATTTTACCACACAGACTAAGCTTTGACTGTACGTTGATGCCGGCTAACAGCCAGCAGCGCTAAAGTTCATGATGGCGCTCACCACGCATGTGACACGTGTACATGCACGTGCGCAAGGAGGCTCCAATTTGAACTTTCCTCTAACGGAATGTTATTTGCAGTGTTAAATGTGTCTTCTTTATTTTTCGGGGTCTAAACTGTCTTAAAGTGTTTTAAAATGTATGTTTGTCAATATTGGAAAATGTTATAAATTGAAACCCCACACGCTGCACGGAGATTAAGAACAGTTCTACTCAGGCCAGAATACCGTGATAAAAGACATTAAAAAAAGATCAGAAATTACAAATTAATATGTATAATGTCAATTCATATTTTAATTTATAAAGTGCCTTTTATTTTTCAATAATAAAATATTTTACTCTGCGTGCATAGCTCTTCTGCTTGTGTGAACCCCATAGGCAACCATGGTAGGTCCGTGCAACGCTTGCCTCTTGGCAGTCTGTCTAGGAGAGCTGGCGAGGTAAGACACTGTCACGTACGCACTACAACTTTTGAGCACTGATGTAGATTTCCATAGCACTTTTAATATACCGGTTAACCTTTGCTTTGCATACATTTTGCCAGACATTCCCCAGCATGTGCTTCCGCTTAAATAATAATTTAAGCGGAATTGCAGATTTTTCAAAACTTAATCGAGGAGAAGGAGGAGAAAGTTGTCCAAGAGGTATCCGACCCACGAAACTTGAATCAAGCGCCATCTGCTACTGCTAAAGGTGTTCCATTGTAATTTCTGTTTTATTGCTGCGTGCAATTTTAAGGGCTTAAATTTTGCGTAATTATTTAAGGGTATTTTTCATGTTTGATCATTTTATGGTCACATATATGACCACGCAGTCAGATATCGCCAAGAACGTATCTGCACCATCAATGCGTTTTAAGGGCTTATTTGTGTAAAATCATGTGTGCCATAATTTTATTCAGGGTTCTATGTCAATTTTATTCAGTGTTCCACGTAATTTTCACGTAACTTGATGCTTTTTGTGTATGACCACACGGTCACTTTCATGTTTGCTTTTTCAGCCATTGGGCATGGTACAAACCTGTAAATGCTTTAGTCGTAAAGTGAATAATTTTCCCAACAGAAATAATAATTTGTCGGAATTTAATTTGCCGCCTCTGCGAAGAAATATTGCAGTTTCACCCGCACCACGTGATCCACTACAAACTTTATCCAGTGACATCCACACCATCTAAACTTGCTTTCATGCATGTGTGTGTTTATTGTGCCCCATCGTGTTCCATTGATATTTATGTAATTTTGTAATTTGTGTATGGTGATATTATTTCGGTCTTAGCCGACTATGTGTATAGGCCATCACCACACTAACCACGTGTTGGAGGGTGAGCCCCGACGAGTCTGCGCTAGTGATGCCAAATCACACATGTTTATGTATCATCTGTAGATTCATCTTGTAATGCTCCATGTCCTATCTTCAGGGAAAAATCGTCAGTACACCCTAGCATCTGTCAACTCCCTTCCCTTGTGAAGATTGTGTTTTAAAGCACCACGGTGAAGTCATTCATATAGGTGTGCGCTAGAGTAATTGCGTGTTGGGGAGCACCCAAACGGAGTTAACTAGACACGACCGAGTTTCATCAGTAAATAGCTTGGCACGTTATTTGTATGAACTATATCAATAAAAGCAAGTATCATAGTGTTCCACTCTTTTATTTGTAGTGACAGTGTCCTAGCCACATGTGTTTTTCAAGTGTTAATTATTTAGTAAAAGTTTAGTTTTGCAAAGTGTATCGTAAGTAAGCTCGGGTGAAACACACACACAGAACCCATAGCATCCCTGAGAACCATGAGTCTCAACAGTGCGGTGATTGGGAAGCACCGCTGGCGCCCATATCATCAGTAAATAATTTGTGTCATCGTTCATCTCGTTCTCACCCGACGGCATCAACATATTGACGTTGACATTTCGTTGTGTTATCAACCACCCACTTGCTTGTCCTTTCTCATGCTTCACGTAGGCACGCAGCTGCCAGATCATTAAAAATTAATCATAACAGGCGGACATTCTGTCTGCATCATCACTCTTGCTAAAATTAATTTTAAGCACATTTTAATCAATTATGGCATTTTGAGGGCTGTTATGTGGCATGTAGCCTTGCCACTGAAACACCTACTTCTAGTTTTTTCTGAGGGGGAAGCCATTTCACACAACAAATATGCACAATCTTTATCTTAAATTCAAGATTGACTATAGTAAGTTGCACATGGTATTTCCCTAAAAAGTACACTTTTACATGTGTGCAACCCCTTTCTCAATGACCATATAACCATGCTGTTGCACAATTCTAAAAATAGCTTTCTTCCCCTTGCCTTTCAAGTAAATGCACTTATCTCACTGGTGTACAGTAACAGTGCATTTCACATCCTACAAGCTGCAAGTAGATATGTTGATAAAAACCACTTACAATGTATAATAAAATTCCTTACATACTTCTTCGTGATTTTGAAGAGCAATGCATGAATCCCCGTTAAAAACAATTTATTTCTCTTTTAAAAATGTTAAGATTTTGGTGTAGTTAAGTACGATTCTGTTGAAAATGAATGTCCTCCTGTGAAAAGCAACGTACGACAAAAAAAATCAATTTCTTTGCAGGAAATACATACTGTATTTTGGCACGTATATGCTGCACATTTTATACTCATTTTTAATGAGAAAATATGGGGCGTGACCTGTATACAAAAATTTTTGAAGGAAACAAATGGATAAAGTGTGAAAAGTTTCTGACCTAAATTAAATGACACCTAAGGTCTCGCATCATTAGGGAATAGCCCAGAGAGTACGAGTAAATTATTTATAGGTGCTATTTTTGCACTTAACAGCTGGTAACAAATGTGCAATGGAGTTGACGGCATATTGCGCAATCGAGTCACCGGCAAATTGTACAATCGAGTCACCAGCAAATTGCGCATTCGAGTTGCTGGCAAACATCCTAGTAGCAAGTATGTGCTGAAACAGCTCTTCTTCCAGTTTCAGGTATTTACACTGTTTGCCTTGCAAAGCACATTTGTTTCTAGGCACTTTTTCCCACAAATTTTTTTTCCCCTCCACCAATACCGTACATATTTATATTTGACATTAAATTGTCGACCAGCTGCACTTTTTACATATTCACATGCATATTCCACAACTTTAAACTTAAATTTTGTATTATAACTTGCCTGTTTCTTTCCCATTATCCCTCACGTATCTGGGAAGCATGCACAACACGAGAGAAAGTAAATGAACTGAAGTGATCAATGCCGGCACAGCTGTAAACAACCTAGCACGGTTGCGTGCGACTGCCAAATGTCAGTTGTTACCATACGTGAACAAACTTCAGGCTTTAAAAATCTTCTGCAGCCTGTATAGAAGATTTTTGTTTTTCCAGTTTTAGAGACTCAATATAATGCTGCAGCCTGTACATGCACGCAGCCTATACATGCACGCAGCCTATACATGCAAAAATATGGTACATAGGTATTAAGATTTGTTTGATTAATTTTTATATACTATTTTTTCATGATAACTTCATGCTCACTGTAAAGTAGCAAATTCGTGAGAATACATGTTATTACACCCCGGACTGAAACACTTGCACACGTTTATTACCTTAAGTATGTAATAAACAATATAAAAAACAACGGTATGGATCACTAAAGACAACGTCTAGGAGTTAAAATTATATGGAAATGCAGCAATTCACAGGAATGTGCTTTGCAAAATTACTGCAATAAACAGAAACAGAGATATTGGGCAGGGCACATTCATGAGTTATGCACACATTCATAGATATCACATCCTATTGAGGAAATGTTATTTGTGGCTTGAGTTATGGTCACAGCTATAGTAGATGCCCGCAGTTGAGCCATTGCAAGATTATAAAAATAAATTTCATCCATTTGCCACACACTTATCTCATCGCCGAACAACACTTTTCATGTCGTACAACTGGTAAGTGGACATAGCAATTAAAAAAATAAATTGTGGCTTCAGATTTTGTCCGTTAAATACAAAGTCCGCTTATTAGAGGTCCAATAAACCAAGGCAGTACTGTATTTGACTAAATGTAATTTGAAATTTGACCTTCAGTGGTGCATAGCAGTCACACTCTCACTTTATTGAAAAATACCCGAATTAATTTCCGCTCTATTCCTTGTAACGAATCGTTTCCCGAAATTATCATGTTCAGTTCAGACTCATCCTGTATGTGCACTGCTGGACAATAAAAATGGTACACATGAAGGATGCATTGGATGGTACTGAAACTTTATAAAGGTATAAATTGGATTGTGTGCATACCAGACCATACTCTCATTATTTATGTAGTTTAGTGGTTGTCGTATGGTTTATTCATGGTACACTGTTTTCACTGTCCATTATTGTATTTATTGAGATTGGTAGCTAAAATTACAATAAAATATTTGTGATTTATAGAAAAGGCAGTTATAAAGTGATTTGAACTTTATAGCTCAAAACAGCTAAAGTTAGTTGTTATTTTTTTCTTAATGTCTTGTGTCAGTGGGAAAAGAATTAGGCAAACCAATGTCAAAACTGAATGGATTTTGGTTCAACATTTAATTTTGATAATTTATTGCTCTTGGTAATTCTATGATAGCAGAAAAATTCTTAGTGAGTGATAATTTTCTTTTAATGTTGTGAATGTTTCACAACCTATAGACCAACATACAAAATACTATGCTCCTCTAAAATCCCTATTATTTCATGAAAAATACCTTTATTATAATGAATAGAAGCAAGTTTTAATTTTTGGAAATTGTGTTTATGGGGGGGGGGGGGAGGGGGTGGAAGAGATGGGAGGCCATTTGCAGACCTCTGTTATCTGCAAGTGGATAGGTTCAATGACTGCTGTTGGTACAAGGCTTGGAATGTTTATCATAGGAAGGAACAAATTCCAGTTCAACTTCCTCTGCTGTCAAAAGGAACTAGTTTCAGTTCAAATTAATTTTTTTTAAAAGGAACAAGTTCTAGTTCAAGTTCCTAGGAAGGAACTTATAAAGTTCTTTAGACTTTCCACTTGTACCTTCTATTGATATTTTTGCCATATTTAATGCTGTATAAGATTTAAACAGTACTTACAGTAAGGCCATTGTGAATCCTTAAAACAAATATTCTCTTCGTTACAACTGCTTTCACTGTGGAACTACATTTGCTAACAGTTTTACATAAATACTATTTTTGATTATAACTACACTGTTAAAAATGTTCTTCACACTATTTCAGACCCTGTGTGGGGCACTGTAAGTAGGCCTATATTAGTATATATAGTAGATTCAATCAGGATTGTAGTCCAAAATTTAACAATTCTGGAATAATTCATATTTATGCTTCTATAAAAATAAGTTTGTTTTTGCATGACAGATTGTCAATTAATTAATCGTTAAAAAAAATAATGTAATCATTAACATAATGACTAACAATAAAACATGATGCAATCTGGTTGAGAGCCATCCAAATCTCTTCACTCACTCACTCATGATGCAATTTGATAAGCAACTGGGTCTACAAAGGAGCACAAACTAACGGAACACAAAATGAAACCGGAACTGAACTAAGAGTGTGAAACACTTACCATTTGTAGACACTGTAATGGAGGAAACTTTTTATCCTATAAATATTTTTTCAGTGCATTGTTTTACATAATCAATTGCCAAAGTTAATATTTTTTCTTTTTTCTTTATGTAAAATTAATTTATGAAAGTAAAACCTTGTAGGTTAAAACTCTTTGTCATTAGCTACTGCAAGACATGTTTGAAGTGTATCAGTTAAAAATTCATCCAATTTTCCTCATGTGTCAAATATTACGCAAAATGGCATAATAATTTACACATAATAGGTCTAAACAACTGAATATATTTAATATCAGGCCTATTAATAATGTCTTTAAATTTGACAAATTAATACTTTTCCATCTTTATTATTTCTAATTTCACAAGAGTGTTAGTTCTTATTTGTACATTACGAAAACATGAAAATTGGAACCTTCACAGCTTTTATTGTAAAAATCAAGCAAAAAAAGAGTTTCACTTTAAGACAATTATGATATTTAAAGCCATAATTTGATTTCTGTTTCTCATAAATATAAAATCATTTGCAAAACCATGTTAAATACTCTTGACGCAAGAGTAAAGCATCTATTATATTACTTCTTGTGTTGTTACACATGATGGTATGACACATGCAATGTAATTAATTCATTGTTAATAAAACAGTTAATGAAACTCATTTATGCACTTAACAGGATGACTTCACAAACTTCTGATAGCTCTTCAGTATTACCTATTAGAGTATTCACTGTGAAACAAATAACTACCACAGGATCAGTAATTAAGTATGGTTTATATTATGCACAACTTAAGAGCCTACATCACAAAATATGCTTACAAACTGATTGCGAAAAAGACTGCGCAACTTGTGTAGTCAAATAATAAAAGAAAAACTATACATAACAGTGTAGCCAACACTACTCAATTTAACACAACAGGAAAGACAATATTACTGAATATTAAATACAGTGGATATAGATAAAACGAACAGTAGTTTTACAATAAACGAGCTAGATTGGAAATATCACCAATACTCCCTCCCAATTCTACATCACATTCTCACTAGGTTTAACCTCTCAAAAAATATTCAAATTTACATGCAGGCAATCCCTTGGTCATATTATCTGCTAACTGTTCAGCAGTCACTACATAATTTAATTTCACCTTACATCAAAGTGCTTAGACCGTTTGATATCCAATGACTTAGCTATTTTTATGGTTTACTGGTTATCTTTGTAGAGGTTAATGACATTAGCAACATCAAATGTTTCTTTCAGCAAATTATACAAATAATTTGTTTTCTGATAAACAGCTACCAGTAGCATAATATTCAGATTCACTGCTACTCAGTGCTACTATCAGCTGTGTATTTCAGGTATCTAACAACATGTTTCAAATTCTTCCAATGATTAGCTGAGTAACAATTTTGGAATCTACCAAAGTATGATACACTGTAACATAAGTCAGGCCTTGTTGTGCAAATTGTAAGATACATTAGGCTGCCTACCAACTCATAAGGTATCTCAATACTACACTCTTTTCCATAATTTACCAAGTTAAGTTTGGGCTGGATTGGGCTTGCATTCTGTCATGTTAAATTTTTTAACAACTTTCTGAATTAAATCACCTTGACTGAAAACAATGCTTCCATCCTTGCACTTGAAAAAAAATGCCCAAAAAGTGCAACTTTTCATTTGAACTCATGTTTTTTATGTTCATTTTAGACTTAAGATCAGATTTAGTGACTGTAAGATCTGTAACAGAATCTGATAACAACAGGAAATCATCTACCGATACTAATATATAGAAAGAACCTTTATGATACAAACAATGATCAATTTTTGATTGTACAAAACCCAGGTTGATCAGTTCAGTATTGACATAGTCATTCCAAGCTTCAGGACTCTGTCTCAGTCCATACAGCGCTTTGGTCGAATTTAACACTTCATTTTCACTGCACTATAAGCCATCAGGTGTTTTCATATATATAGGCACTGGTAACTTGCTCTTCAAAAATGCTGACCATACATCAAGTTGTAGTAGTTGAAGACCACATTAAGCAGTAACTGAAAGCAGGACTCGTAGCATCGTCATGCGGGCAACCAGGGAAAATATATCTTCATTTTCCATTGTAGGCTGTTGATAACCGCGAGTAACAAGTCTGGCTTTCTTCTTAGAGGTTCTATCAATGGATTTAGTAGAGAAGATCCATCTACTCTCAATGACAGGGACATCTGGGGGCATTTCAACCACTTCCCAAGTTCTATTACTCTCTAGAGATGTCAATTCTTCATTAATGGCTTGTCTCCAACCAACATCTTTGACTGCATCTTCATAAAAGTTAGGAGCATCAGCAGATACTGACAAGGCCAAAACATCCATAGCAAAGTTGAGCTCGAAATCTTCCAAGTACTTTAGTTGTCATTTCATCCTAGGTTGGGTGACAGTGGGTTCATTACTCACTTCTTCAGGAGGAAAACCAATGAAGTTGACTTCATTGTCAAACTGACTGTTGTGATCCACGTGGGTGTATTCTCGTGTAGAATTATGAAATACATCTCAGGTTTCAGTTGTCCTTTCTGGAGTGACACTATCTGGTGGCAAGATTTCAGTATAACTAGAATCATCAAAAATCACATTTCTTGCAAATCCAACTTTCTTCTTTTCGGGGTTCCACAGTTTATACCCATTATCACAATAACCTGAAAGAAATAACCTTTTAGATCGGTCACAGAGTTTTCCAATCCTATCCTCTTTATGAATGAATGAATATGCAGGGCATCCAAAGACTTTTATTTTAGCTAGATCAGGCTTATGGTTGAGCCACCTTTCAGCTGGAGTAACTCCTTTTGGAAGAACAGAGTATTCAGTCTATTACTAAGATAGGTGGTTGTCATAATGGTCTCTCCCCACATCTCCTTGTCAAATTTACTATCCAGCAAGAGGTACCTAGTTTTCTCCAAAAGAGTTCGGTTCATCCTCTCCGCTACACCATTTTAAGATGGATTTCTGGCCATAGAATAACTTACATGAATTCCTTTCACATCACAAAAACTTTTAAAATATGACTATAGATACTCACCTCCTCTGTCACACCTCAAATTTTCTATGTGACCATTAAACTTAGCCTCAACCATTGCTGTATACATTTTGAATTTTTCGAAAACTTCTGATTTATTTCTTAACAAATACGTGACACAAAAATGGCTACAATGATCAATAAATGTCACAAAATAGTTAAACCCATAATGTGTTGGTGGGGTTATCTTTCCACACGTATCAGTAGATACACATTGGAGTACTCTTTTTGCTTTCCGCTCTGGTATAGTCTTAAGATATGGTAGCTTAGTCTGCTTACCTTTCAAATATACATCACATAATTCAATGGGATACATAGAAGAATGCCCCATTCTCCTGTGCAGTAGTTTACTTGACACATCCTTTATTATAGCAGCATTCATATGCTCTGGAAGGAGATGCAGCTTCACTACATATAAACTTCCGAAAACTTGTCCCAACAGTATCTTGCTACCATACATAATTTTAACATCAGAGTTTTCAAAGATCACTTTACATCCTTTCTCTTCTAGTTTATGGACCGAGAGTAAATTGAAGTGACAAGTTCTCACAAATTAAAACATCTCTTATTTTAATGTAATCTCCATCAGAAAAACAAGTAATATTGCCTTTATTCACCGCGTTCAGTGACTCTCCAGCCGTAGCCACACTGATGTCAAAATTCACATCACTGCCTTCACTTAGATATTTTTTGTAGCAGCTTTTAATGATATAGTAACTCGCACCACTATCAATAACAAAAAGCACTTCTGTTGACACACCACTAATAATTTCAGTTCATTGTCCACATTGCTACAACTCTCACTGTCCAATGATGTTAAAAAGGAAAATTTCACCTTTTCATCTGCGGTTGCAGCTGTTTCCTTATACTTCAGTTTTGGACAATTCATTTTCATATGTCCCTGAGCTTTGCAATAACAACACTTTCCAGTAAAACTTCTACCTGGTACATTATTGCCTTTAGTATGCCTGGGTTATGAGTACTGACCAGATTTTTCTCTTGGTTTTCTGTACGATGCAAAAACATTATGTGGATCAACATCTTTCTTTAGAAATCTCTCTTCTTCTGCCAACAGAGAGAGTATTCTTCACATACTCCAGACTATGCTACCACCAATTGATTAATCATTTCATCTTCATGAAGCTTCCCGCCAGCCAACTTGACTTCTGAAGCCATTAATTCGAATTGCTGCAAAAATTGTTGTAGAGGCTTTCCCATCTTGTACTCCAGTTTTCGCCAACCTTTCTGTGCCGTCACCATGGATTGCAGTGCCCATTTTTCATATGTAGTCGCTAGGGTTTCCACAATTTCTTTTGCAGTATTTTTACCCATTATCATTCGCAACATGTTGTCTGCCAGTCCTTGAACAAGAATATTTCTTGCTTGGACGTCTTCTTGCTTAAACTTTTTAAGATCAGCTTCTGTAGTCAGAGGCTCAGTTGACAAAACATGTAACACTCTGTTCTGTTCAAACAATAACTTCATCCGGTAGCATCAGTTTCTGAAGTTGACACCATCAAATGGTTTCATTCCAAATGGTACGTTTACGTTTGCAGCACTTGCCATACTCATAAACTATATGGTAAAACAGAAGCCATACACTGAAAACAGTCATACACATATGTTACTTGTAGCCCCCAACCTAAAACTGCGTATTTCCCATAAAACCGTTTCCACTTAACCAGTAGTTTTTCACTTACTCTGGGTCTATAACCTATTAGAGTATTCACAGGGAAACAATAACTACCACTGGATCAGTAATTAAGTATGGTTGATATTATGCACAACTAAGAGACTACATCACAAATCGTGTTTACATCAGATCGCTAAAAAGACAGTGCAACTTGTGTAGTCAAATAATGAAAGAAAAACTATATAACAGTGTAGCCAACACAACTCAATTTACACAACAGTAAAGACAATATTACTGAATATTAAATACAGTGGATATAGATAAAACAAACAGTAGTTTTACAATAAACGAGCTAGATTGGAATTGTCACCAATATTTCATATAGTAATTAACCATGTAAAATGCCAGAGATTTTGATGGTTGACTCTTAGGCCATGTTCAAATTAAATATTTTGTTATTTTGTAATTGTGAATTGGTAGGTTTAAATTCAGACACTGTCAACAGTCACTTGTTTAGTAACAGTAACAACATATCAAAATTTTGTTTGGAAATTATATGTTGATAAACTGCAATTGTTAAAAGTGAATGTTTTATTAATATAATTTCTGACTGACCAGAATATTAGTCTATTTAAATTAATAAGTCTGGCAATAGTATTTCACAATACATTTCTGTCCATGTAAATTAATTTAAAACTGTCCTAATATTCTGAAGCAGTAATTAATGACAAAGCACAGTTCATTATTAAGGTAATTATGTATTTATGTATATATTTTATAGGCACTTCATAAAAAAATTCTGTAATAACTGCATTTCACTAACAGACTGCAGATTTTCGGTAAAAAAAATGAACGTCCCGTGCTTTCTGCATGTGTTTTTTATTTAAATACGTGGATGATTACAACATACTGACATAAACACCACATTGAATAGCTACTTTATTAGGGCCAACTCCCTCCTCCCCTTTCTTCCTGACCAAGCATATTGGTCCATTTCTAATTACCTCGATGTTGACAAGTAGTTGAGCCCAACCTATCTACCTACACACCTACCTAACCAACCGTGACCAACCTGACCCAGCCTGTAGGTACTCGTATACAATATTTTATTAATTAAAGTAGTCAATAAATTGAAACATTGTGATATGTAATATATTAACTATTAAATGTCAATGCCATTTTACTCTTGCAATAATGGAGTAATTTCGAAATTACCTTTCTGTTAATAGATCCAGTCAAAGTGCTCAATGTGCTGTGAAATAATGGAACACACTTAAAACTACCAAAGTTTTCATAAATTTTTACACTGGCAAGTTCGTGGAGAAATTAACACAGCAACATGAAGTTGTGAATAAGCAAATTTGTGATAATGATACACCATTGCTTATGTTGATTTAGGAATGTATACAATGTTTTATTATTAAACATGTTTTATTTAACAGTTTACAATATTACAAATGTAAAACACAGCTGGCTATGTCACTGTAAAGACATAATTTTTCTATATTGAGTTTTGATAACTCCTTTGTGATCGTTAGTTTTTTGCAGTAGTACTAACCTACATTTCTCAATATCTTTCAAGTAAACGATCTTGACCTATTCTGTTAAAAGGATTTTGTTGGAATAGTCTATAGCTGCTACTACTTTGGGAAAATATTTCTATTGAATTTAGTCTATAGATCTTTCACATTAAGAAATGACATATTTTGGGACAGGCAAAAAAACTAAGGAATAATTTTATATTCAACAGTGTGTTGCGACAGCAGCCATCATTAGTGAGAAAACTTTTGTATGCCTAAAATTGCTAGAATTCGTTGTCCACTCCCGTTATCCGAGTGTCGGCTCTCAAGACTGTAATGTTAAGAGCCAACCAAATTCTTTAATCACCAACTTTAGCCAAATGGGTTTGTGTATACACAATAATGTTATTAATAGTGGAATAAATACATTATGGTTCTGTTCTCTGTTAGTATGCAAGTTCAGAAAAAGTTATCTCTCGAGCTACCATACACCCTTAACCTTGAATATTTAAATGTGGTTTCAGTAATCTTTCAATATGCACTGTGTTCTAATGATCTAATTATGTGTCAGTATGTCAGTGGAGTAATACTGTTATTGCTGCTCATGCGCACATAAAAAGCAAACATGTACATTTCAAAGTGCAGTTTTAATGCCTGCAGGTATGGCAACATGCTAAGAATTTGGCATTGTGATCAATACAGGCATTGTGGTACATCTCAAGTTTTAGTTAATATAACTTGTGGCAGTCTTCCAAGTCTGTTCTTTCGACACTCCTGCAGTGGGATTTTTTGGCATTGTTGTATCTCGGCGTAGTTATTTGGCATTGCAGTACACTGTATTTTCTTCCCTTTCGGAATTGTGGTCAATTCTGCTTTTGGTGTTGTGCTTTTTGGCATTATTGTACATTTGGCATTATGGTATTTCGGCATTGTGATGCAGCCCCCTGCTAATGCAACTCTTGCACACACAAAGGTAGCACATTTACCTTTCAAAGTGGAGTTTTAATGCCTGTAAGGTATGCAATATGCTAAGAATTTAGCATTGTGGTCAGTTTACATTTCGATATTAGTGCTTTCAGCATTGTGGTATTTTGACGTGGTACATCTTAAGTTTTAGTTAATGTAACTAGTGATAGTCTTGTAAGTCTGTTCTTGTGGCACTCCTGTAGCAGGTTTTTTTGGTGTTGTGGTTATTCAGCATTGCAGTATACAGTATATTCCTACCTTTTAGCATTGTGGTCAATTAGGCTTTCGGCATTGTGGGGTTTTTTGGTGTTATTGTATATTCTGTGTTGTGGTATTTCGGCATCGTGGTGTGGCCTCCTTTAGAACTTGAACCTCCTTTAAGTATATTTCAGTCAGATGCACCTTTGGCCCCATTCCTGTACAATAGTTTTTGATCGCTAGTCAAGAACTTAATGTAAAAGATATTGAAGCCAAATGTTTTGAAGGATTCACTCACAGTACATGTCACAAAAAAATATTATCTTCTGCAACCTAAATTTGTTGAAACAGGTTATGAGATAAGAATTGTACTTTCAAAAGATAAAACTTATTAAAGCAAGAAATTACGGAGTTAAAAAATGAGGGTTGTACATTTTTACAAACACTGATTCAAAAATTATGTTCCGTTCTCCTCTGCACATTGTTGACCAAAGCTATTTCTTGTTTTGACCCAATGCTAACTACACAACCATTTGTTGCTTGAAAATGTTTGTCACGTACATTTGAAATATATTGCGAAAACAAATGGATATCTGGTAATGTAGCTGACAAAGCACTATGTGCTTTGGAATAAATACAGGATAAACTGGCATATAGATGGAATTCTGTAACCCTTGACAAATTTTGGTTTGAACTGTTGGAATTTTGTAGTTTTGGGCATTAGTCACACTTTGTAAAGTTCGTGATAATATTGTCACATCGAAATACCTCGTGGAAAGAGACTTTTCTGTTAATAAAGAGTGATTAATAAAAAATATGAAAAAAATAATCTTTAGTTGCACAACATAGGGTTTTTGATACTGTAATGGCTACAGGTGGTATTGACAAAGTGCAAATATCAAAACAATTTATCCATATGGCACAAAATGCATATGTATTCTATAAGGATACTATAGAGTGAAAAAGGAAATAACAGTAAGAACTGATATGTAAACAAGAAAAATGAAGATAAATAGCATTTTCTGAAGTGGAAGCCCAGAAAACATTGACATACTGTATTTCATACAATTACACAAAATTTTGACAGTTAATGTGACCAACCCACAAAGTACGTAAATGCACTCGTCTCTAAAGTATTGTATCAGCTGATCAGTTGTTGTGGGATATATGTTGTTATGTTGGCAATATTTATTATGACTATGGGAGAAAATAGTACTCAGAACTAAAAGTAGTATTATAAAAATTGTCATTATACCTACTCACAACATTTATTTTAAATTATGTTTTTAAAGTAGTTTACAGTTTTTTGGCATTTGGTGAATTAGCTTTAAAAGCATGTTTGGCAATTATGACAGAGTATGCGGACAGTTACGATCAGTAAGGAGTTTCCAGCTCAGTGGACACCATTGTGCAGGTGATCTCTTTTGTCAAGTTTATGCAAGTACCTTACTGGCATTATTGGAATATTGTATTGGCAGCTAATTATTTTGTATTTACTTTCATTAACAATAGTTTGTTATAGAAGTGCGTTTGTAGTGTTTTTTTTTTGCGTGAAATAGAATGTTATGGGCACATCTATAGTTTAGGCTTGGTCCACCATTTTCTGTGCAGTCATGAAGTGCCACAATTTATTAATGTTCTGAAGTAAGTTTGTTAATTTTAGAAAACAGTTAAGTTTCATATTTACGGAATGATTAAAGAAATACACTATTTTGTATCTGTGGCAGACGAACATGTTCAACAATTCCAATAGAATACGTGTTCAGGAGTATTTTTGAAGTTTGTTTTTTTTAATGCATATTCTGAAACAATTAAAATTAAGATGATACGATAAAATAGGTGGGAAAATGTTATTGCTATTTGAAATTGATGGCAGTCAAATGTCGTGAGGACTGTGCCGCTGCTGGGTGAAGGGTGCAAGGTGATTTTGAGGGGCGCTAAAGGTTGATGTTAGGAACTGTTGTAGAAGTTAATGTTACCCAAAAGGCACCAGACACAGTCAGCACGGTATCACTGTTGTTGGAGTGTTGGAGACTCTTGAAGTTCTCAGGAACTTCGGGCCGATCACCCGGATGTAACTTTCCATCTTTGATAACCTCTCATCATATTATTTTTACCTGCAGGGTTTGTTAAATGGTAGGCCTATTACAGGATGACCTACACACCTTAAACTGTTGCACTTAATTACTGAGATTAATTAGCTTTCACAAGAACACTGAAAAATATGGATTGCATTTTGGTAGGCTTCTGAGGGATCCGTTCCTTAAACGCCCGAATGAACTTTTTAAGAAAAACACATGGTTTTCACCTGATGTAGCTTTACTTACAGAAACACATTATACATCACCCTATGTGAACACTTGATACTTGGTTTTTGGGCATAACCATTGACACAAGCAAAATGGAAAAAAGGCACGAAGTCCATACATATAATTATGGTGAAGTTATGCTTCCCCAGACAATTTAAATTATGGGGAAGGAGGGCACGTGTCTCCGGTGGCTAAAGAAAATGAAAAGGTTCCAGTAAATTAAACAAAAACTATTGCATTCTACACAACCGGTTACAAACGATGCTGGCCACTGGAGCATGCAACGCAATGCAGCTTTGCACTCTCAAGTCCAAGTTGCTACTGACTCTTTCTGTGTGGCACGCAAACCTCCCCTGGCGGGTTTAGCACTACACACAGAACTACTTTCTCCACACTTGCCTTTAAAATTTAATAACACACCAAAACACTTGCAAATAACATAATCAATAAATACTCTGCATGACTTTAGGACAAATAAAACACTTGCGCAAGATATGAAACAAAATGGGGATGATACGTATGAAATGTAAACAACTCAAATTTGCAAATAAACACTCTGATAATAAAATAACACAAAATAAACACTGGTAGGGGTATCTCTTAAGTTCCCCTATTTATGGTTAAATCAGGTGAGCTGATAAGCCCTTTGTGGGTGTTCTACTTGCATGTTTCACCATGTTGAACTGGTTAGCACTATGTTGTATGAAGTTGCATTGCACTGCATACACTCACTATTGCACTCTCACACCACTGAACAAAACGTTGCTGATTGTGGGTGCCTGCTGTGGCGTTGCAGTGGTGCTCGACGGGTAAGTGATATAGGAGACAAGAACACGGTATGCGTCAAATGCCTTCCCCTCCTTGCAAGACAGTTTGCAGCCGCGTGCCATCAAGTACAGCATGGACACTGCTTCATCTCCCGCTGCCTCCGGCATAAAACAAGGGGCTCCTGGTCTGCCCTCCATGCTGCTGGAACTTCTGCTGCTGCTGCTCCAGGCAGCCTGGCCCAGTGCGGGATGCTTTGGCACCCCCGGACGTCAGGTAGGCCTGTTGTGGCTGTGGCCGCTGTCATGGCTGGCAGAGTCAGAGAGCTGGCCAACTGGCTGCCCTCGCCCTTGCTTTCGTGCGGACATCTCCAACCTTGCAGGCGGCGACCGGGGGTTGCGACCATTGTGAAGTGCCTCCATTGCTGACGGCGGTGGTGTCCTTGCTGCTGGCCTGGCCAGCTGGTGGTGGCCTCCCCTTCCAAATTCAGCACCACAGCAACAGGCATTGCAGCATCCTCTGTGGATTTGCCTCCAGTAGTGCTGGCCCCAGTTGCAGCCTTGTTGTTGAGTGGGGGCTGGTAGGTGCCGCACCGTCAAACACTTCGGGCTGACCATCGGATGCTGCCGAGCAACGTTGGGTCCTCTGCTTCTCCTGGCGGCTCTCCTGGGGGAGGTGCTGATGCACCTTCCACCTCTGCACATCCCTGGGGATGCTCAACAGCAGCGCCACCATTGTGGGTCGTCAGGGTGCAGGTTGCTTTGGGTGCTGTGGTGGGTTCGGGGATGTTCCTGGCATCGGGGCATCAACACGTGCTGTTGCAGCGCCGTCCCCGGTACCCTGACTGCCGCGTGACCCCTGGGGAACACTTGCATGTCCTGAATCGGTGACTCGTGGGTGCTCAGTGAGGATATCCCTGAGGGAGATACTGACTCGTACCTTTCTCCTGTGTGTCTCGTTGCTGCAGCTCAGCAGATGGATCACTATTGGGGGGCGTCAGGGCACTCTGTGAGACTGCATCTGCGATATCACCTAGTGAGAGTCGGATGTTGTCACAATGTGCCCTGATACTTTTCCTCCCCACTCGGACTATATAAGTGGTCAGTGCGACACTCCACATTACCTTGTGCGGTCTGCTCCATTTGGCCACCAGGCTCATGCAGAAGTTGTGGCAGGCGGTGAACTGTGGGTGTGTATGGAGATACACCGCCTGCCCGGCGTGGAGTGCTGGTGGTGGCCGGATGGTGGTTGGTACCCACCTCGCGGTGTACTTCTTCTGGTGTTGGCGCACTGCCTTGCATTGTTGACGGTGCTTCTTCTGTTGTGCGCTATAGTTGTCTGCGCTGCTGCTTTCTTCCACTTGTGGGTATTGGTTCTTGCCTGGCAGAGCGAGGTTGTGTCTAAGCAGGACATCAGCAGGTGAGTTGCCAGTGGCAGCGTTGACACGCTGGTGGAGGGTTAAGAGAGCGGCGGCAGATGTTTGGCCCACGTGTTGTGATGCTCCTCCACGTGGAATCGCAGTTGCGTCTTCAACTCCTGATTGTGGCGCTTCGTGGGGTTTGCGCAAGAATGGTACACCGGTGTTTTCAAATGCCTCACCCCCTACCGGGTGCACATTTCTCGCCATTTTACCCTGTGAAGTGGGTTACATTATCTGTCAGCAGATTTTTCAGATAACCCCACCTCACAAAGAAATCGCCTTGCAACACCTTTGCTATGCTTGTTGCCCATGCACTACTTGTTGGATATGCTTCTATCCAGCGGGAAAAATTATCAATCATCACCACAATAAATTTCTTCCCGCCTGCTGACCTAGAATATGGCCCCATCAGATCGAGGCAGACCGTCTCAAAAGGTCGGTTGGGTAGTTGTTGCTGTTGCTGCTGCGCCATCTATCTGTCGTGCCTTGAACTTATTGCACATCACACACTGTTGCATGTATTTGTGCATGTCACACATAAGGCAGGGCCAAAAAAAAAACTCTTTAATATTTGTGACAGTCTGGTCTGCTCCCAGGTGTCCTACAGCATTACTTACATGCACTAGTACCTGTTTTCTGCTGTCAGGCAGTACAAATAACCTCCACGTGAATGGATCTTTAGGCGAACATGTTTCTGACCTGCCATTGACTATGTGCCTGTGTTCTATGGCCTGCCCTGCACATTTGTTCCTCTGCCCTTGCGCGAATACACAGTTTTCTTGTGCACATTCTACCTTGCGATACACATCACACAACAAAATATAATTGTTTACAACAGTCACTTGTTGAAAGACTCACCTCGAGAAATGGCCTCTGTGTGGTGGGAGGCAGAATTTTGTCCCACTCTGCATCGTCGTGTACAATGATGTCAGCGTTCGGTGCTCTGGACAGTGCATCTGCTAGTTGATGTGTCCACTAGTTGATTCTCCATGTTATGCAACCAAATAAGGCAACGATGGTCCATGCAGAGCCTAAACCTCTGGTATTTGAGGTAGGTCCGGTACTTTTTAATAGCCCAAATTATGGCCAGACACTTGTGCTTGTTAACATCATACCATCGCTCTGTTGGCCTAACTTTACACTTGCAAAATCAATCAGGTGGTAATAGCAGTCGACGTCACACTGGTACAGCACTGCACCCAGCCTCTCCTGGCTGGTGTCAGTCTGTAAGTACAGGTGTTTATTAAAGTCGTATTTGGCCAAGGTCGAACACAACCTGAAACAACATTTAATTTCTGGAAAGGCATCGTCGGTTGTGCTGTCCCAATGGAACCGGCATTGCGCTGACAACAGATCTGTCAGGGTACTGTTATTACTGCAAAATCCTGGATGTGTTCACAAAGCCAATTTATTAGCCCGAAAAACTTCCTCGCGCATGCACAGTGGTTGGTATTTGTCGATCAGTCGTAAATGTTCGGGGTTGGGCTTGTTATCTGTATCATCAACGACGTGCCCCAGAAAATCTAAGTTGGTTCAGAAAATCTAAGTTGGTTTTACCCAGATGATGTTTGTTCACTGCACATGAGAGTCCGTTAATGGCCAATCTTTCCAACACTATGGACATGTGATGCACATGCTCCCTCCCAGCTTCCTGACCTCACTAACACATCATTCAAGTAGGTGAGAGTGAATTCCCCGATGAGGCCATCCAACATTCTGACTATCATCGCCTGGAATGTGGCAGGTGCACACTTGAGCCCAAAGGATATGGCGCAGAACTGGAACCGTCTCTCATCAGGGGCTGTGAAGGTGGTTTTCTCATAGTCTTCCCGCTTGACGGGGATCTGCCAATACCCATTTCGAAGGTCAGGGATGACATCTTCACCTGTCCAAGCCTACTCAGTGTGTTCTGTACACTAACGTAGGGTGGCAATGCGCTGTGTGTTAGGTACATGGTTCACTGGGTGGAAGTTGACACTTAAACCTCCATGTGCCGTAAACCTCCATGTGCCATCCTTTTTTTGGTGCTAGCATGATAGCGGAATTAAAACTGCTGTTGGTTGGATTCAATCACTCTGTCTGCTAACATTTTCCGTATAATGTGGTTAGAGTCATATCACTTTTTTTTTTACAAAAATATGATTGCACAAAATTGTGAGATGCCGTAGTGTCTATTAGGGCGTGGTAATGGTGCCCATTTATAGACACTAGGATGTGTATGAATTGCGATTGGCTACCACTAACCTGGTTTATGAGGGCTTGATGCGGTTTCACATTCATATTGTGCTGCGTGACCAGGGTACCAAGGGTGTCTGGCCCTATTAACCCTGATTCAGGTTTCCCTGGATGCTGCTTGCAGATCCTTTGTGGTTGTTCAGACGCTGGTTGTTTGGGCACTCACTGTGCTGATGGTATACTTTGCGTTCGCATTAGTGGAACGTGGTACGCTGTGGTTTACTTTTATCCCATTACACAACTTTGCCAGCTGCACTCTTTCCTGCACTGTCACTTTTGTCACTGTTTACTTTCTGTTTGCTATCACTGTTTGATCCCGAGCCAGAAAATTTTCTTTGATTTTATCCAAAAGGTTGATTTTTGTAACTGCTCAATTGCTCACTTTGCTTGTTGTCACTTCCACCTGGCAGTTTGTGGTGTCATTGTGCAGCACTGGAGTCGCAACGTGGTTGACACGTGTTTCACTCAAAGGTAATAGCTAGTGATTGAGAGAACACCACCGCGATCTTGCGGCGTCTCCTTAAAGTTGGTTCTCTACGCAATTAACCCACTCTTCACGAACCCCATAGTGTTGCAATCTTGATAGGCAGTCCTTCAAGAAGGCTGATGGGTCCTAATTAGGTGCTCCTGCGAACGTGGACAGCGTTTGGAAGTGTGTTGAAGTCGGCTTCTTTGCACATTCAAGATTTGGCACAGTGGATGTTGTGGTGGTTTTTCCTGTTGCCTTTCTTGTTCTTGCAGCCAGCGGTGGACAGGTGTTTGCCAGTAGCTGTTCTGTGGAAATGGTTTCACTGACTGTACAGAGGAATAAGGCGTGGTAATGGTTGGCATCACTGCTGGCAGATTTGTTTATAATAATGGCGTGGGATAGGTCAGTAATTGTGGTAGGTATTCAGCGGATGGAATAAAGGGGAGAGGTACTGTGGTCAAAGCTTGCAGGTGTGGTGTTGACTGAGCATACAGTGTGTCTTTACTGACAGCTGCTACGTGCGCGCTGTGGGTGTGACAGTTGTTTATTAACATTTACCGTGGCTGTACAGTCGTGACACGTGAATCTCTCTCCTTGTGCCGACAGTCTCACCAGTTGTCAAACATTACTCATGCTTCTTTGTTTCATAAACACGACCCTATTTGTTTATGTTGCCAATGCCCCCTTGATAGTTTACTCTGCTACACATGGTGACTTGTTTATTCAACTCCGTGAAAAAGTCATCTGAGTTGTACAGTGTGTCTTGTGGTTTAAGATTTGCGCTGCACTGTTTACATATGAAATTCAGTCCGGTCACGTTTGCAGATTTGCTCACTTTCAGGCACTCATTGTGATATTGGGTCTTGCACAGGGTGTAACTAAGTATTATTGTCCCCTTGCTGCACACAATAAATAGCAACACCAATTAGGTTGACTGTTATTTGTAATACTTGGGTTGGTTGTTTGTTGATTGACCAAACTTGTAACTGGTTTGTTGTTGTTTTGATTTTATGTTTCTATGCCAGTGTTGTTTAACTTGCGGTTTTCGGTAGAGCTGGTCTTTCTGCACAAGCATTGAAGACACAGCACAGGGATGTCAGTGCACCCATGGGCATCTTGCCAGTCATGGTAAACACATGCGCAATGTAAGAGTGTTGCACGGTGATGTAGGAAGGGAGCGCCTCTCCTCACACTGCTGACCCCTCTGCGGCCGCTAGGGTGTGGAACCGACCGGGGGAAGGGGGGTGAGTGCCCGCTCACGTGATCCGATGCCTGCAATTTATACTTCCCCAGCTGGTGTTGGCGTCAGCAAAGAGGAGAGAGGTGTGGGGTGCACCCTTCTTCATCCAGCACTGAGGAGGTGGTGAGTTGGCTGACATCACCTCGCTGCCCCAAGATGGTTGTTTTCCTGCACATGCGCACCTCTGCTGGTCCAATGGCGTGTACCCTGTTTTGGCAAGTTTTCACCATGCCATGTGGCATGTTGTTCCAGGCGTCTGGAAGGCATTGAAACACTGTTGTTGGTCCTTTTGCAGTCATCTCTAATGTTCCCATTGCAGGTATTCAGGAGTTATTGCCGGGAATATTGCAGGAAAATTTTTATGGAAAATTTTGGGTGGTTAAAGTTTGGCGGGTTTTGGGATTCGGTTGGTTTAGGATTTTCATAGATGGAAAATTATGCCACACAGAAGGGCAACATTTTGATGACAGTCAATTGTCGTGAGGACTGTGCGGCTGCTGGGTGAAGGGTAGAAGGTAATTTTAAGGTGTGGGAATGGTTGAGGTTAGGAATTGTTTTGGAAGTTGATGTTACCTGACAGGCGCCAGACACTGTCAGCATGGTGTCAATGTTGTTGGAGAGCTGGAGACTCTTGAAGTTCTCAGGAACTGCGGGCCAATCACCCGACATAACTTTCCGTCATTAATAAACCTTCGTCAAATTATTATTACCTGCTGCATTTATTAAACGGTAGGCATTTTATAGGCTGACCTGCACGCCTGTAACTGTTGCACTGTTGCTGAGATTAATTATTTTTCACAAGAACAGTGAACAATAAGGATTACATTTTAGTAGAATTCTGAGGGTCCCGTTCCCTTAAACGCCTGAAGGAACTTTTTAAGAAAAACACATGATATTCACCTGATGTAGGTTTACTTACAGAAACACATTATACATCACCCTAGGTAAACTCTTAATACTTGGTTGTCGGGCTTAGCCGCTGACATAAGCAACACAGAAATAAGGAGCAATTCCTACACATACAGTTACGGTGAAGTTATGCTTCCCCAGACATTTTAAATTCTGGGGTAGGAGGGCAGGCATTTCTGGTCTCTAAAGAAAATGGAAAGGTTCTAGTAAATTAAACAAAAACTATTGCAAACTATGTGACCGGTTACAAACGGTGCTGGCCACGAGCGCTCGACACAATGCAGCCTTGCCCTCTTGAGTCAAAGATGCTACTGACTCATTCTGCGTGGTGTGCAAACATCATCTGGCATGTTTGGCGTGACACATGGAACTATTCTCTCAAAATTTGCCTTTAAAAATTAATAACCCACCAGAACATTTGCATATAACATAATCAATAAACACACTGCATGACATTAGGATAAATAAAACACTTGCACAAGAAATGAAACAAAATGGGGATGATACACATGAAATGTAAACAACCCACCTTTTGAAAATAAACACTTTAATTAAATTATAAAACAACACAAAATTAACACTGGTATGGGCATCTCTCAAGTTCCCTTAATTATGGTTAAATCAGTGTGAGCTGTGAAACCCTTTTGTGTGCGCCTTACTTGCATGTCACACTACATTGCATTGGTTGGCAGTACGTTGCACGAAGTTGCACTGCATTACACACACTCACTATTGCACTCTCACACCACTGCACAAAACGTTGCTGAGTGTGGGTGCCTGCTGCAGTGATGGAGTGTTGCTCGACGAGCAAACGGTCTAAGGGCAGGAATGCGGGATGCATCAAAATAAGTTACAAGCTTATTTTTTTTTCGCAATGTATGAGTATTTTGTAATAATTAAAATTGTTAATAATATTTGAACATGTTCTGTGTTGCCATCCTTTTTTTTTCTGGAAAATTTTAATTTTCAACTGGAAAACCTAGAAATGTCAAAGGATTCTTTAATCCTTGTTTTGCTGGACACCTTGACTGGCTTATCCCATCGCAAGCTTTCCAACACGATACATCACACACTTTGAAATCACAGTTACAGTCCCACTTGTAAAATTTTAAGGATTTCGCTTTTAAAGTCAGTCTAAATAATTGTACACCTTTGTTACATTTGATCAAAAACCATCTGTAATTATACTTGTTTAGTTCGCTATGTTCCTCTACTTTAGTTATTTTTATAGGCAGTCCTATAACACTTTCCAATAAATTCACAAAACTTCTTAACTTTCATCCATCCACTGTTCCTTTAGAGGAATTGCACTCACATTATAAACTATCTTTTGCCTCTCCTCATTTTACGTGGCCAATTATTATCGGTGGATTACCAACAGAATAAGCCTTTATTTCTACATTTCACTGCACACATGAAACCAAACAGGAAGGGAACATACAATATTCAGTCCAATGAATAACAGTCAACAACTTCTTATCTTCGTGCTTGTCAGCAGAATTGGCTATTCCCCTTTGCTATCAAAGGAAAGTGCCCACCCACACATCTGCTGCTGCTGCTGCTGCAGCTGCAATGAGGAACACCACCACTACCACATGTTGGCACTCAAAGGAAGATACTGGCCATCCGCACAGCTGCTACTACTTTTACTACTGTGACCACCGCCACCCCTGCAACCACATCTACAACTGCCACAGCCACCACAATCACATCATCTCCACCATTGACAACAATATTCTGAAAACATTTGCTTTTAATATTTTATTCAGGTTGGGTTAGCACATTGGCCTGAGGTTTACTCGAATCTGTGGTATACCGAGCCATAGTATTTAGAGCTTCTACTGTATCTTAAGAAGGAACTGGATCTCGGAGCATGACTTCATCTTGGTTGGGAGCAGAGTGGTAAAACCCCGAAGACAACCTACATCTGAATTTTTTTCCTGGTATTGGTTCTGTAAGATGCCACAAGGTTTAACTGATTACTGATATGGCTCTGGTCTGCATTAACGGGCATGCAAAGCTATTCATGTTTATCAGCTCGCAGGCCCTTGCTGGTATTAACCCCGCTGTGATTTAGGTTTCATGTTACCTGAAAGGATAATGTGCAGGTCATGTTGAACCTGTATTGCAAGCATCAGAATCACTTGTGCTCATTCATTAAAACTGTAAAAATTATTAGATGGTAATTATAGATTTTGTGTGAAGTTTAGTTGCTCCATGCATGTGGAAGCAGTTGTCCACATTACATGATGTGTTAATGTGAACATTCACATTACAAATGAGCTATTGCATGCTGCTTGTTAGGTGTGGACAAGTGAGGGAGGCCACAGAATGAAAAAATAGCAATTTTATATATTAGCAAGTTGATGGCACCACCCCATCAGTTTGACACAGAGGATAAAGGCCTCATTGTGTGCTGCACATCCTCCATCATGAGCCTTACAAAGTCTGGCATATGAACAGGCAAAAATTGGTTTGTGCTTAATTGAATGATTAGTTAAGTATGGATTATACATTTCATATTAATTTACATACAGGACTGTTGTTACACATGGCAATATTAAATACAACATAAACAAATTGCAAAAATTTTAATAATGTGTCATTTGTGGTCAGCACAAAAATACAAAAGAAAAGTTAAAACCACGTAAACAGTATTTTTTAACAGGGAATGCTTGTATGTTAATACACCTACATCTTAATGTAAAGAAAATTGTTAAAGTTGATGTTATTAACTATATTATAAAATTAACAATTGCACATCCTTCTTTTATGGGTATTGTGGTGCTTTGGTTTGCTGAACTGCACTATTACCACTTGTCACACATTCTCGCTTGTGGTGTATCACTTAAGACTGGTGATTAGGAGTCATAGTACAGGGTATTTAATGTAAGGAGTAAACTATGTATCAATTAGCTTATGCAATTTATAAAAATTATATTTCATGGAACATGTGTGATGCTTAATGAGAGTAATTATTTTATCAAAGGGCTGTGGTGAGTTAATAATTTAGTATTATATTTGCATATAGTGCATGTTATTATTAAAGTAATTTTGGTTGGTCGTATGATACATCTTTTGCCAATTTGCTTTTACAGAACAGAGTGTGACTGGCTCACATATACAATGGTTTATAAATTTCTACTCGCCAATGTGCTCACACTGTCATCATATGGCACCAGAGTGGCGAAAGTTAGCACGTCAAGTTGATGGTGCCATCAGAATGGGAGCCATTAACTGTGCTGATGAGTGGCGATTATGTAGTCAACAGAATGTGAGATCATACCCAACACTTATCATTTACCCATCTGTAAGTTCTCTGCAGTAACAATTATTTTAGCATTTGTGTGGTTTTATTTTGTGAGACTCGTGAAAATATTTTTTGCTGTGTATTTTTAATAACTTTAATTGAATTTTCATTAAAATTCATTTGTATCTACTTACTGCTGTTATGTGTGGTTTTGTTCATTGATATTGGATTTTTTTTTTTACAGAGCTCTGTAATACGGTATTGGCCCAATACCATACGTCCAAAATCATGTTTCATTATCCCCAATCATTAATAGAACACACCAGGCTTTATTAAAGTTATGTATTTAATATAAAAGTCAAAATGGATGCTCCAAAAGCATCTCTTCTGACAATATGTGCATACGTAAACCTTTGCAATATCAAAACAAAGAAATATATACAAAATCCTCATCAAATTATGTTTATTTGTGTTTTTATGCCATCTAGTATTGAAATCCTTTACTGAAATAAAAAAAATTAATATAAACATTCAGAGTGGTTTTGAAAGTATGACGACGTGGCATCATGGCACAAACCTGCTTACTGTTTCAGAGTCACTGAGTTCTCAAAATGGAATTACATAATGGCAAAGAAACAACAGTAACCTATGAATAATTACATGGTCAAGTGCATGAATATGTACATTTTTTGGTTTTATTTCTGTGCACTTGATCACTGTGGCAAATGGTAATAAACCTTTACTGCAATGATCACATGGTCCTGTACTGATTTGGCACATCTACTTCGTTTCCTGCCCACTTAAGTTCACTTGCCTCAGTGTGATGGACTTGTGGGATGACCAGAAGTAGGGTCAGAATATGGCTATGACAGGTTCTTAGGTAGGTACCGCAAGAAAGTGTTAACATAAAACTTAAGACCATAAAATTCCTCTAGGCTAATTCTGATTTATCTAAAGAAATGGTCATAATTTTACATTTTTTGACTGTCATAAAAATTTTCAAATGAGCCCGATAGAGTATTAATTTCCTGACGAGTAAGCCTGTGAGTTTTACTTCATGCTATATGAATTTTTAGAAATATCTTCAACTTTCATTTAGTTTATGTATCCAACATCATTTGTTCAGCTTTAACATTATGATGATGTCAAAATGTTTTCCTTCTCTACATGAGACTTTGTGTTTAATCCTCTATATGACATGATACTTTTAGAAACAAATTTAATCATATAAGCTGATGTATTTCTAAGTGTTGAGTGTAAATGTTATTAAGCTATACAAATGCTACAGAATATTTAACATTCCATTATATTGTGTAAAATTATTTTTAACCATCGACACCCATTTAAGAATTGCAGCCCATGTTTTGGAGGTGCTTCCAAGGAAAAAAAATATTTATAATATGTATAGTTCAACAGGACTTTGTGCATTGTACTTTAGTGTAAGGTTTTGTGAACAGGTATACGTTTTAACACTGCTGTGGGATGCAATGGCAGTATCAGAATTGTTTTGCATATCACAGTTATAACAGTATGCATCCATATAATGTTATAAAAGATACATATAAATTAAAACAAAGAGAAATTATATAAATACAGTTGATTCTCTTATGTACTGTTTTTCAGGGGACTATCAACAAATTCCCATACATCCGGGATTTCAGTAGATTAAGATTCTGACATGTACATCAATAAAATACAACTTCTGACATTAGACTTCATGTTGAGTGTAATGAGAGATGTACATTATTTGTAAATAATTTTAACTTATAAACACAATAAAAATGTGATTTAAAAAAATGTATTACTTCATTAGTAGAATATTACTGTAAAGAACACACAAAATAACTTTTACCTCAACTCGTTTGAATAAACAATATGACATGACGAAATACTGTATATAATTGATTGTAATTCGATACTGACTGCAAGCCAACCCAAAACATTCAAACACACTCAAAATGAAAATAATATGACGTGGAATGCAAACCAAATTTTGAATGTCCTGCGCACACTGGATTAGCTTAGTGTGTTCAGAGAGATTATCAATTGAGTTGTGAGTTCTCTGCAGCCAAGATAGAGAACGGAAAACCCAGCGGCGGGAGGAATGAAACTATGAACCCCTCCCCTTTTAAACCAGTCAGCACCCAGAGAGAGGGTGCAAGGATGCCTTGCTGCTTGCTAGGCAACTAGCTCCCTTCTTGGCAGCCGTGTAAGGTGAGGAAGCAATGTCAGCTGATCACCGAGGGCGACCCTAGCTTGCACAACCCATGCCGCACATCTATACTACAGCAATCTATACTTACATTGGCAACGCCATGCTCGTGTGAAAAATGCATAGTTAAAGTAATTAATGATATTTCACTTTAAGAAATGAGTGATTTTGAAACAGAGAAGAATAAATAAAGTCATTAAAATTTGATTTATTCTCAGTCATGAATAATTAATCATTCAAAACCACTTCCTCAGATTTTCCCATACACTCATGCCTGTCTCGAGCTATGCTATACTCAGACTTGGTGCTTATGCATTGTAAGACAATAAAAGATTTAGAATAAATCCTTATAGGATATCAGTTTATTAAAAAAATGTGTGTTTATTGAAATAAATTTATATAAATCATCCAATCTCTCCAACAAGAAGTTATTGAAAACAAACTTTATGGTTGGTAATATGTCACTCAATGTTCAAACAATTTTTGGTGATAAGGACAAAGGGAGATCAAGTATATGCTTCAGGAAATATTTTATACATGAAGATGCTGTCTATTGAGTGTAATTAATATTTGTTTTTAAAATCATAATGATTTTATACCACGTACGATTAAACACTAACTTTATGGGGGGAAAATGACCTTTAATCACAAAAAGAAACATTAGTATAAAAAATAGTTACTCTCTGACCTGTATTACATATCATTTTCAGGCAAAACCATTTGCTTTGCACAGTACTAGTGTTAATAGGTGCAACTATTTTGAGCGATGGATAATATTGATAAAATTTCCTCAATCAGATTACCGTTGCATATGCCTAGCTGCGGTGACTATTTTAGAGGTCAGACCCTCAGAGTATTTGGCCACTCTGCGGTGCAGTGTTTTTCACAGGAAACTGTGCTTTGCTAAACTGACATCACATTATTGGTTTTATTTTATGCTTCATATACTCTACTAAATTTTCTCATATTCTTTCTAAAAGAGGGTAAGATATATGTACCCATGTATGATGAAAAACAGTACTTTAATTATTTATCATTACATGTATAAAGTAGGTCCACGGTAAGAGACAACTTCATAAAAATAGCAATTAAAATAATATTCTTGCCTATCACATTAATAAATGAAATCAAAAGATATTTATCTTGAAATAGTATCAGAATTTGTTGATGTATTGTAATAATTCATTCAATTTGTTTCTTATTTTAAATTATTTTTAAAAATTAAAATTTGTTAACATCTGTACCAGTATTTTGTAAGTGTTCATGTAAAACACGGAAAATAAAATTCACTTTCTTTATAAAATATTGTATACTGTTACCATGTAATGTTAGTAAAATGTAAAATCAAAAGACAACTTCAGTTCTATAATCAGTTTTTATAAATATCTAAACAGATAAAAAAAATTTGTAAGTAGTAAGATTGTGGAAAATCCCTAACAACTAATGCACATTTAATTCAAACGTTTTTCATCAGCACTTCATGTGAACAAATGTTAACAAAAAATTATGCTTATATTGTTGACAATAATTTTATAAATAAATGAAAAAGTTTCAAAGCACGGAAGAAGACAGCATAATAAAAATAAAAAGTTTACTGAAACTTAACTATACCAGCGACAAGCACACAATTGTTGAAGACAGGGAAGTGTATATGTGGTCACCTAGTTCCCTGGAGAATACTGGGGAATAGGAGATGAATGTGCACAGTTTCACCCAGAAAACAGGAATAACTCCAATGAACTTTTGATGCATGTCGATACAAGAAACAGAAGCAACATTGGAACTTGAAAGTATGTTCCATGAGTCTGAAATTTTCTAAACTCTGCATTCTGAAACTCATGCAACAAAGAATATGTACAAGAAACTGTAACTGTACTCATCAAGGAGGGAAACATAAGAATAAAAAACTAAAACACTACATGTAGCAGGAACTTACAGGACACAACCAACAATAGCAAAAACTGAAGTACTACAGTATGTTTGAGTTAATATACTACATTGTTATGCAAAAACTAAATGTTTATCCTGGAACTGAAGTTGGAGAAACTTGCACACTACAGTGCGACTGCTATATTCACTCCCCAGTTAAAAAACAAGTAAGTGGTAAAAAGGTATGCAGAATGGACAGGAAGGGGGCATAAGGCAATCACGTATAGTTCAAAAACTGCTAGTAGAATGTGTGTGCTCTTTAGTTTGGACTGCCCCCATCCAGTCACAAAGGGGAGGGGAAATTAAGAAGATTTTTATGCTAATATCATGCTTTTAAATCATCACAACTTCAGTAAAACTTCATACAGGTACTCTGCAGTATCACAGACATTAGGAACTAATTATCTGAGGAATTTTGCTGAGCTGCATCTAGTAGAAGACAAAAAATTTGTATGAGGCTGGACTCGGTTGGAAACTAGCACAACTCTAAAACTAACTTGTGAACCACAGAATGAAGTGAAGATAAACTCTAATACCAAGGAATATATGAAAACCTTAATAAATAGAATATAATAAATCCAAATTTAGAACATTTTAAAATTGTGTCGTATTTAATACTGTACACAACTCATTTAAAATTAAATAAATTTAAATTGTTCAAGTCAATAGTAAATGTAGTATTAAGGGTATTATTTAAAAATGAGACATTTGAAAATACATTCAGGTGTTTTTTTTAGATAAACATAGTGCTGAAAATTAGAGATCAACAATATTTAAATAAAGTGTTGAATTCTGATATGGTACACATTTATGTTAACAAACAGGTGAGCAATAATTTCCTAGACTTAGTTAAGTTTTGTTTGCATGAGGTGGAGGATTATTCAGGAAGTAGAAATTTAGCAGGGCTTCAGAAAAGTTGGAATTAACAATGAATGGACTTTACCACTTAGTATCCGTGTAGGGTGAAGGTAATTTTGGTAGTGCCACACGACAGTGAAGGTGTCCTCATTGGTCATATTGTACTCTATCGACCAAAAAGTAATTGAGCACCCATGCAGATAGGTAATTCAGTACGTCAGTTGACTTGTGTGGCTGCCATATGATGCAGGCCGATGTAGAACCAGTTGACAAGGAGATGGCACGAGGTACAGAGCTATCGGACTTCGATAAGGGCGTTATTGTGGGCTGCCATCTCAGTGGGCTGTCTAGCCGGGCGATTGCACGGAAGGTAAACAGGCCCAAATTAACTGTTGCATTCGTTCTGTGTAAGTGGAAGGTCGATGGGCATTGTGCCAATGCTGAACGTTCTGGGCGACCGCCAATCTTGACCGATAGAAATCGCAGAACCCTGAAATGTGAAATTGTCACAAATAGGGCACAATCCATGGCTACCATCTGACAGGAGTTTCATGGAGCAACAGGAGTATCTGTTTCCATTGGAACATTACATACAGAAGCCCCCTGACTTGGATATTTCAGAAGAGTAGCTGCATGTAAGTCCCATAACACAACAAGCAATAAAGCTCGGCAACTCAGTTGGTGTTTGGACCATCACAGCTGGACACTGGAGCAGTGGAAATCGGTTCTGTGGAGTGATGAGTCGAAGTTTACATTATTCCGGTCTGATGGATGCGTATGGGTGTGGCGTCTACCCGGGGAACCGCTTCTGCCAGTGTGTATAGGGCCAACTAGGAAATTCGGTGGTGGTGGAGTGATGGTGTAGGGCTGTTTCACGGGCTTCGGCATAGGACTGCTGGTGTTTGTCCTTGGTACCATGAACACAGAGGCCTATTTTAACATTCTGGATAATGAAATTCTCCCAACATTGTGGTGTTTTTACGGAATGGACCCATGTTAATTCCAGGATGACAGTGCCAGGTGCCATGTTTCAAGGGCTATTATGCAGTGGTATGCCAACAACAATGTTCACCAATTTGACTGGTCTGCCCAGAGCCCCGACCTCAACCTTATAGAACATCGTTGGGATAAATTGGATAGTCAGGTGAGGGCTCGTCAGGCGCGGCCAAAATCCATTGCTCAACTCATGGAATGGTTGCAATCCCCGTGGATGTCCTGCAAACACTTGTAGAGAGCATGCCAGACAGGTTGGCTGGCTGCTGTTATAGCCGCAAGAGGTGGCCCAACGAGATTCTAACAGGGTGACAACCACCAAGCAAACATTGTAGACAGGTGCCCAATTACTTTTTGGTCGATAGTGTACGTCAAGGTGAAAGTCAGTGTAGCATACTTTTGCAGTTTTTTGAGCACCACCGGCATCTTGCTGTGCATTGTGAACATCACATTTACTGTAAGGAAATCCGCCTTGCATGATAACATGCATTGTCATTTGAAAGGAAAAATTACTACAGTTTTGTGCATGTGAGATTGGAAGGTCTTCAAACATTCTCCATACTCCCTTGACAAGGGTTTTGTAATTTTGACTTGTTTTCTCTGTTGAAAGAATCCCTCTGGCATTAGATTTTTTTGTATACTACGAGTACTCTGAGCAGTAGAGTGATATACCAGTATAATTGAGACAACTTTGTTGATTGTATCCAATAGCTCCCACATATTTGGCAAAACATCCATGACTTTACTAGTGATTATATTGGATGGATTTAATTGCATTTTGAATGTGAGTTTAATAAAATCATTGTATTACCTGTGTTGCCATAATTTTACCTACGGCCCCACATTTTTAACCTCCTTGATGAATTCAGGTTTTCCATAGTGAATGCTATTACACTTATAAGCTGTGCACATAGTACTTTTCACCTTATAAGTTATTTTGATAAAGTGTTACACATGGTGTTTAAGCATTTTGTTCATTTTTGTGTTAGAATCTGTTAGATTTATGTTTTAATTCTTTTATGTTTATAAATCTGGTTATTTATGTGAAATGAGTATGTTTTCATTTTTAATTTTATAATATTATGGTTCTCTGTTCATGATGAAGTGAGCACTTTTGAGTCTCTAGTTACTTTTTTCTTTCAGCCATGTTTTACCCTTTAACCACCTTTAAAAATAAATATTGCCATTTTAGTAATAAACTTAGTGTGTATATTCCACCACATTCTAAAGTTAACGTCTAAGGCTAAAATAAAATAAATTTATTGATTATTATTGCAAATGAAAGGGCTTTCAAAAGTGCTCACATTACCTATAACAGTGCTGATATTTTCATTTTTGTGTGTCTAACGGCTATTATCCATTTGCATTTGATTGAACTACTTTGTTTTAGTCATAGTATTTTACTTATTCTGTTATCTTTTTAGTTAATTGCATTATTCCTTTACTTTATATGGGCACTCTTGACTTTGGCATTAATGCTCTACCTGGAACCACTAACTATAAGTACATAATTTTGGTAGGATGGCTTCAACAATGGTTTTTTGAGAGGTTGCAGTGAATGATACCTAGCTGTAGGAAGCATTTTCTTCTCTGAAAAATTTTGCCCTAGAGAGTCGTAGACTTTCTGTAACATGAAAGCAAAACAAATATTTCAATTTTTCTAACTATAGAAATTATTTTTCATTTATATAAATAATGTGTTTCCATCTGCCTAACAATAGGACTTTGGGTTTTTTTTTTACAGGAAAAAATGTACTATGGCAATCGTAGGTCTAATGAAATGCTTGAATTTGTTCTGGAAAATATTCCAGTAAAGGTGCTTCAAATAGATTCTGATACTTGGAAGGAAATAAACCAAAGAAATAAACCAAGTGGTCACCGATCATGTTTGATATTTCTGTGCAAGAATGGATCTTACTGCAGAGATGATTCTAATCACATTTTATTAGCAGCCATGCTGGTAAGTTAGTGAATGTTGTTTGACTCATAAGGTGTGAACAGTATGACATGTTTAGACTACTGTTAAATTAAGTTAATTTGCCCCAGTTTTTTGTCATTAAATTAAAAGTAATTTAAAAAATGTAAAATACTGGTAAAAAAAAACACATTTGGGTTTTTCTTTGTAATGTGTATTATATTTTTGGCCATATTGTGAATATTATTAATTTCCTAATACATGGTTATATTTTGGTGCAAAATTATACCAGTGGGTTGGATGGACATTTTTAACCACCACAATATTTTTTTGGCA
This sequence comes from Dryococelus australis, assembly GCA_029891345.1. Lineage (NCBI taxonomy): Eukaryota > Metazoa > Arthropoda > Insecta > Phasmatodea > Phasmatidae > Dryococelus > Dryococelus australis. The sequence goes on from CM057009.1 coordinate 245,918,434, forward strand.
ACCAAATTGTAGACTGTAAATAAAAAAAAAAAAGACATATTATTGCACAAATTGCAATTTTTACAGTTGAAGAAAACTTTTGCCTTTGAAAAACTTTAAAAGCTTGTAAAGAAGGAAGAAGGTTAAAAATTATTATGCAAACATGAAATTATTTTGCAAGGTATTTATCCGTATCATATTCTCCATTCATAGAACTTTTGCGAACTTCCAGAAGAGGTTTAATTTGTGCAACCACAACTTCCCAGTTACGTACAAAAGTTTTCCTCCAACCTCCTGGTGTGTGTGTGTGTGCGTGCGTGTCTCTCTCTCTCTCTCTCTCTCTCTCTCTCTCTCTCTCTCTCTCTCTCTCTCCCTCCCTCTCTCTCCCCCTCTCTCTCTCTCCCCCTCTCTCTCTCTCCCCCTCTCTCTCTCCCCCCCTCTCTCTCTCCCCCTCTCTCTCTCCCCCTCTCTCTCTCCCCCCTCTCTCTCTCCCCCCTCCCCCCCCTCCCCCCCTCCCCCCCTCCCCCCCTCCCCTCCCCCCCTCCCCTCCCCCCCTCCCCCCCCCTCTCTCTCTCTCTCTCTCTCTCTCTCTCTCTCTCTCTCCTCTCTCTCTCTCTCTCTCTCTCTCTCTCTCTCTCTCTCTCTCTCTCTCTCTCTCTCTCTCTCTCTCTCTCTCTCTCTCTCTCTCTCTCTCTCTCTCTCTCTCTTCTCTCTCTCTCTCTCTCTCCTCTCTCTCTCTCTCTCTCTCTCTCTCTCTCTCTCTCTCTCTCTCTCTCTCTCTCTCTCTCTCTCTCAATGTAAAATGATACCCTGGCAGAGTATGCACAACATTCCCTTTTTTCAAAATGAAATGTAAACACCAAATGCTGCCTAATTTTAAATACTTTTGTATATAAACATGGGGTTGTAAACAGTGTAAACAAATAATTCCATTTATAGTGGGCCTGTACCTCACCAAGATGGACTTCTTTCTCTGGGCTACATGAAGTCACTAGTGTATGAGATTCCTGTAGATTAAGAAATTACCTTCATCGTGTAAATCCATGTTGTTGCCACCCACATTCAGGTTGCTCCATTGTTGTTGATTGTGCATTCTGAAGATAGCTGCCTTGTGGAACTGTATCTGTAACATAGAGCATAACGTGTGACGAGAAAAACTTATTTTGTAAAAAACAGCCACCAGATCCCAATAAACACCACAAAACTAAAACACCACCAACAATATAAGCCAATTACTGCAAATGCTCATCTCAGTGTCATTTCCAGTATTTATTAAATGACATTACACACCTTGAAGCATGTATCACGATGTGCCTAGCGGCTTGCCTACCATAATACACTCATGCCCTTTATCAACGCAACTAATTGTTTCTGACCCCGTGTTTATATGCAAAAGTTGTTACATTTAACATGTACTACCAGCCGTAGAGTGCTGTAACATGAATTTTGAAACACTTGTGTATATACACATACATATACATACATTCAAATATACATATGCATATATACATATACACACAGAATGGTCCACTTAAGTTTTTCACCTCTAATGTCATAACCGATATTACTAAACAAAATACGGCATATATGTGTTTTAGTACATCAAAGTGGACATCATATGATGTAATTACAGTTTAGTATACATATGTAAGTAAACATAACGTGCAAGATATGAATGGCTACATTCTTTGTACATATGATAAGACAGTAATATTTTATACATGGAAACATTACACATTTTGTGTAGATTACATTAAAGTACTGTACATAATACAGATAAACATAATTCTTCTAGAAACAACGAAAGTCCTGGCGGTGTGGAGTTACATGTTTTCACTGTATGCATTAATTACAAAGTAAACAAAGTGTATCTTCTGGCAAAACTAAATCAATGCAAGTGTGTAGCGAGATTTTCCACAGTGTGTGCTTTAATGATTTTGTTCAAAATGATGTTAATTTGCATTGAAACATGCCACTGCTAATGTCATCATTGATTGACGTATGTCTGCCAGTGTTTCTGGAGGTATGGAAACACATGCAGTTACAGTATGGCATTTCATGTCTTCTGATGTTGTGGGAACCTGCTGGTACACTACACCTTTGATATGTCACCAAAGAAAGAAATATAACAGAGTTAGCTCAGGCGAGCATGCTGGATAACACTGAACAGGACTAACTTTCCCCAAACATTAATTTGGAAATAGATGCTGTAGTTCATTTTTTCAATTAAGGCATTATGAGCAGGACATCCTCATGCTGATACCACACCACTTGACATGTATTCAGCACAACATCTTCCAACAATGCAAGCAAGGTACAATCCAGGAAATGTTTGTTCTTCTTCGCAATTCAGTGTCCCTTCAATGACATAGGACCAATGATTTAATGTCCAGTGATAACACACAGTACATTGACACTCCACTGGCGTTGATGTTCTACCTGCTGGTACCAGGAGGGTTTTCTGGTGACCAGAAACACATGTTGTGCAGATTGACATGTTCATGGTTTGTAAACATTGCTTCATAGGTGAACAATACCCTCTCCATAAACTCTTGACCTTGGTGTAGGACCCACTGGCAGTATTATATTCACTGTTGAAAGTCATTGCTGTGTAGCTCTTGATGCAATGACACATGGTAGGGGTGGTAATGATGCCTGTGCAGAATGCGCAGCACACTTGTTTTGCTAATTCCTACATGTTGTTCTATTTGCAAAAACTGGCATGAGGATTTACTGCAATAGATGCAAGTACTGCAACTTGTTCTGCTTTGTTTGTGATGCTCTTGCTTTGAAACCGCTGCTGTGGATAAATGCTGCCAGTCTCGTGAAGTTTTTTGGTAAGTTTAGTGAAGGTTGGACAGGATGGATGAGGTTGAGGAGGAAAACGTTAGACATAAAGCTGTTGTGCTGCTGTAGCAATTTGACGACATTCTCCAAAAATTAAATCATGGTGACCATTGAAACCCATTGTACGTGCCTATGAATAACAGAGAAGGTTTGTATGTTTTATCTTTTACATACATACTACATGGTGATGCCGTCAGGTGAGACATGAGATGGACAATGACACAATTTACGTACTGCAGGTGGGCGCCAGCGGTGTTTCCCATACACCGCACTGAGAGACTCAGGGTTCTCAGGGATGCTGTGGGTTCTGTGCATTTGTCTCACCTGAGCGTACTTATAAACACATAGGCGTCTTTACAAAACACAGTTTATTACTAAACATTTTTCTTCAAAATTCTTTCCGTGGATGTGGTAGGCCACTAGGATGTCAAGGGGGAAAGTGTTCTTTCCCCCTTGTCTTCGTAAACGTTTCTCGAGATGAGAGTTTATCATAACATTATTTAATTACTACTGCTACGTTGTTCCCAGTACTTTTTTCTTCGTCAAAATGTTTGTATGCCGGTGCTTGATTTTTAAAGAATGGTAAAATAAAACTGAAACATATTCCAAACTGGGATTTAATTATTATTATTATTTTTTTTAATGGCGCCTTATATTATGCTCTACCGATTGAAGTGAACTGAACTAGCCTATCACACTGGCTACAAAATGGCGCCTGCCGCGGTGCACAGATTTTAACATGCCTGAGAAGTTGAATAATTATGAACAGAGTTGGTGCGGTGCACGGTTCAACAAAACAAAACAACATTTTTTCCGAACGCATGATGCAACAGAAGTCCATTCCAGTGTAGCAGTGTTCCAACATTCAGCCATTCCAGTGTTCTAGGTGAGCAACATAGAAAGGTTCCAGGTTGTCAGTTCTAGTGTTCCAGATAACTATAAAGGGTCCTCATCGTGACAGCAAACAATTCTACAGGAGCAGTAAAAAAGGTATGTAATACGTCGGAGAAGTCAGCCAGCAATCCCGAAGACATTAATACAAGTAATCACGATTAATTTTGTTTTACTGTTTATGGTCATTAGTGTTTAAATTAAGGTTTTTTTTGTGTGCTTTCGGCATTTTAGTTAAAAAAGTAATTATTTAACATTTAGAATGGCTGACAGAGAGGAAGCGAGAATTAATGAGAGTAGTTTGTAGCTTTCGATAACGTAAATTTGATTAATGTAGTTAAGAGCCCTTCAGGTTCATACAGAGTGAATTTCCCAGTAACTCCTCAAGGAACAGATTGTATTCAGTTAAAAATGTACAATATTTTGGTGTATTTACAACAAGCAGTAGAACAAAGTAGTGGGCATATTAAACAGGGATTTCATGATCTGACTGAACAGAGTAAGCATATTGGACAAGGGATTCAAGGGATTACACAGGAATTAGGACAAATTAGACAACAGGCAGAAAGAAGGCATTAAAAATTAATGGAATGATAACAAAGTTAGAAAACTGGGAATTTGAAAATGAAAAGAATAAGTAAGAAAATCAAAACACATTAAATGCCCCAGGTAATGAGGTTAGGTTGAATAATATTTTTCAGAATGAGGTTAGCGTTACCGACTCTAAGACTGTAAACAAAGAGGTTAATGTTAGGAATGGTTGTGATAGTATAAGTAAAGAGAGTGGAAATATAGAATATAGAATTGATTATTTATGGTGACGATGGAAGTGAAACTTTTTGTAAAGAAAGTAGAAATATAAATGGTATAACTAATGATGATGATTATGTAAGTGAAGAGTGTAATAAGGGATGTAGTGAGGTTTTAGGGAATTCAATTTCTTCGAGTAAAATTTATGTGTTGAGGCAATTTGATAATTGTGAAAATATACTTGGCTGTTGTGAAAGAAATGTAGTAAATAAAAGGAGACTTCAGGTATAAGGGGTGAGAAAATTATTATAAGGAATTAAAGATATGATTTGAAACAGATATTGTGTTGCACCAATCAGAATTTATGGAGAGTACAGTACATGTAATAAACAATTATTGTGAAAATCAGGGGTACTCTCAAGTGAAACAAGGTAATGTATTTTGCGGAAAATAGTTTGTAAGACGAAAGAGAAAAGCAAAACACAAAGTGAACAAAGTAGTAAGGGAAAAGGAAAGGAAAAGGAAGGGTAGTTTTAAGACTGTAGAGAGATGGAAAATAGTAAAGTACAGTGGGATGGAGATTTTGAGAAAGAAGAGGTGGAAAGGGAAAGACAGTATGAGAATGTGGTGGAAAAAGACAAGAAGAAAATAACTTAATAAGAACACTCGTGTGTCAAAACAGAGAAGTAAGTTTTAATCATTTTTCTGTATAGTAATTAAATATTTTGCTAGTTATTTTTTTTAACAGTTATATGGTACACTGAAATAATAATTATATTTTAAAGTGTCAATTGAATTCTTTGTTTAAAATGAGACTAGGAGATGGAAGGAAAAGTGAGGTTATATTATGTGGAAGATAAATATGGTAAATTATAATGTTTACTATCGTCATCCTTGGGATAGGCATAAAGTATTTAGTTATAAAGGTGAGTAAAATTTGCCAGATTTATAGGCCAGGAGATGATTAGATTATAAAACTACTACAAATATTAAATGAGTCAGAGCTGCTAGTTAACAAATGAATATTTTATAAGGAGTTATTTGTATGAAATATGAAAGAAAAAGGTATAGTGGTATGATACAAGGAAGGTTTTCAGAGTAAAAAGGAGTAAGTTAAATAAAATAAATAGAGTTGAAGAATTATAAAAATTATACACACAGAATTTTTATTTTTAATTAGAAAGTATGATAATTTTTTCAAACCTTAGAATAGGCAGTAGTAAATGGTACAGTAAATTACTATGTTTTAATGAAAGATGTCAGACTGGATAACCTATATATAATTAGTTTGTAAAAAATTACTAGTGTGTAACATAGTAGTGACTTTTATGTAGTGTAAGGAATCTTTACAATATAAAGAAATAATAATTAAAACTTTGTAAAGTAGTGTGGTTTAAACATTTTTTAAGGAAGAGTGTGGTTATGTATTTGTGCCTTTGTGGCATCAAGAAACACTATATTAGGTGTATTATTTTAAAATTAGCAAATCTTCTAATAATATCTTTGTTTTGTTTTGAAGTTTGTAGAGATGCATTGTTTATGTAAAGAGTGTATGTAGATAATTGAATTGTGTGCTGTGGAAGTTGTGCTGCTGGTGTGCCATCAAAGGTAAGGATAATTTTATTGTGTTTAATTATACAAATTATTACTTGTACTCTTGAGACTACAGAACAGTAAACATAAATATTAAAAGTTGACACAAACAATTTCAAATGTTGGAAGTTCATTTGAAAACAATTGTTAGTTTTGAAAAAATAAAGAGTTTTAAAAACTGTTACTGATTTTGAAAAGTGGAAAATGTTTTGAAAATGAAAAAGATTTGAAAATTAAATGGAACTTTTGAAAAGTAAATGAAAATTGTTTAAAATTAACCATAAATATGGAATTAAAAATATAATATAAGTTTATCAATGTTAAAACTTTGAGGTGATGTACATGGGAAATGATTAAGCAAAAGTATAAATGAAGAAGTGGTTGCTCCTAAAGTTTACTTTGTCCTTGGATCTTCACTGAGAAGAAGCTGTTGGGTGAGGTCAAAGGCCCAATTTTTTCAGCACTGGCCTACAATATATATTAAAAAGGTTTGAAGAAGGTAAGGCAGTGGCTTTTAGTAAGTTTTGGGCAGACCTGGGTCCCCTTTATTAATAAATTATGTGTGCTGCTCCAAGTGAGAAATGAAAGTATTAATGAGCAAACCAAAAAAGTGGAATGGAAGGAATATTGTATACACCCTCTACTTTAGTGGGATACTTTGAGCTTTAAAGAGTTATATTTTTTTTTCATATTAAAGATTCAATAAACATTGCTTGCTATTAAAATATTTTTTGTCAATATGTATAAATACTGTTAACAATATTTTAAAATTTAATGATGAATTTTTTTGTGGATATTGATGGTAAATGAGTGTGATAAAATTGTGGATTGTCTTACTTTTTGTTTTCTTGATGATGTTCAATGGTGTTAATTTTTGTGAATGTGTAACTTTGAATTGAAAGTAGCTGCGAATGTGCATTGGTTTTATTTACTTAACTTAAAGAAAGATATTAAACAAATTTAAATTTTAAGCAAAGTATAAATTGTTTTATTTTTGTTTGTGTGTGTGTGTGTGTGTGTGTGTGTGTGTATGTATGTGTGTGTGTGTATGTATATATGTGTGTGTGTGCGTGTGTGTGCGTGCGCGTGCGTGCGTGCGTGTGCGTGCGTGTGCGCGCGCCCGTGTGTGTAGACGCCATCAGGTGAGACACGAGACGAACAATGATACAAATACTTATTGGTAATTTGGGTGCCAGCGTGCTTCCCAATCACCGCACTATTGAGACTCAGGGTTCTGAGGGATGCTGTGGGTTCTGTGTATCTGTCTCACCCGTGTGTACTTACAAACACGTTGGCAATATTAAACTTTTAATAAAATCACTGAAATAAACAATTGATAAACATATGTGGCTAGGACACTGTCACTACTGAATAAAAAAATTGAGTTCACTGTAGACTTGTTTTTATTGATATTGTTTATACACATCAACGCACCAATGAAATGGTTATCTCGGTCATGACTAGCCAATTCCGCTTGGGTGATCCCCAACCCGTAATTAATCTAGCGCATGCCTAAATGGATGATCTCACCGAGGTACGTGAAAGCACAGCCTTCACAAGGGAAGAGGGCCGACAGCTGCTAGGGTGGTTAGTGTGGTGACGGCCTATACACACAGCCGGCCAGGACGGGAGTAATTGCACCATACACTAATTACACAATTACATAGACCCTTGAATGAGACATGAAATAAGATGGGACACAAGATGAATATTCACAATAAACACACACATGTTTAAAAACAAGTTTAGGTGGTGCGGATGCTGCTGGAGGAAGTTCGTAGTAGACCATGTGGTGCAGGTGAAATTGCAATATTTCTGCGTGGAAACGGCAAACTAGATTCAGATAAAATATTATTCGTGTTTGGCAAATGGTTTTCTTTACGATTAGCATTGTTACAGGCTTGTAACATGCCTGATGGCGGTAAAATCAAACATTACTGTGACCACGTGGTCAAGTGCAAAAGCATCAATTTACGTGAAAAATACATTAAACCCTGAATGAAAAATACATTTAACCCTGAAATAAATGATTGCACATACAATGTTATATAAATAAGCTCTTAAAATGCAATGATGGCATATACAAAGACTTAGCTTCAGTCGGTCACGTGGTTATATGTGATGTTGCTGTAAAATATTCAAACACGAAAATTACCCTTAAATACATACAGAAAAAATAAAGCTCTTAAAATTGCATGTAGCAATTATGCAGAAGTTACAATGAAATGCCATAAACATAGGCAGATGGCATTTGATTCAAAATGTGCCAGTCGCATGACCTCTCCGACATCTTTCTCCTCCTTCTCGACTAAGTTAAAAATGCCACAAGGGCGTAAGAAATTAGTAAAGTGGGAGCATAATTCTGGGGAAAATGTCTGGCGAAAACGTACGCAAGCAAAGATTAACTGGTAAACTACATGGATTATGGAAACCTACATCAGTAAACAAAAGTTGTAGTGTGCACATGACAGTGTCTTACCTTGACAGACTGTCCAGATACAAGCGTCGCACGGACCTATCATGGCCGCCTACGCAGTTCACATAAGCGGAAGTGCTATGCACGCCGAGTGAAATATGTTATAGTGAAATTAAAATGGCACAAATTAAATTGGACATTGTTTTACATTTCTATAATTTTGTTACGAATTTCAATATTATTTTAATGTCTCTTTGTGATGACGTTCATGCCAGAATATTAAGTGTTCTTAATCTCGGCGTCACAGGCACTTTGACTATTCATAACCAAACAATTAAAATTAGTACAAGCACTTTAAAACATTTTAAGACATATTAAACACTGTAAAGACAATATAACACATTTTACCCTGAAATTAACATTTATAGGAAAGTTCAAAATTGTCAGCCTCTGCGCACGTGCGGTACCGTGTGACATGTGAGCGCCTTCATGGGCTCTAGCACCGCTGGCTGTTAGGCGGCATGTGTGTGTGTGTGTGTGTGTGTGTGTGCGCGCGTGCGTGCGTGTGTGTTTGTTTGTTTGTTTGTTTTTTATTTTTTTTTATTTTATTTTTGAAGATGATTGAATATGTAAAGATTTTGCTGTTGATGCACAATATTGAGTAAATTTGATAAATTTAACTTTGAAATGATATTGTTTATGTTTACTATTATAATAATGGAAGTGATGTTTTGAATAAGTTTTGGAATATTTTGAAAGAAAAAAATTGTTTTGTTTGTATAAAAAATCTAACTTATAAATGAAGGATAATGTATATAAAAAATGTGTTACATGTTTTTTCTTATAGCATCTATTTAGATCTTTTGTGTTCTTCTGTGACAGGTAACAGTGAATAACTTTTTTTGTTTGTTATATGATTGAGTTGGTATTTTGAAATGTTAATTTAAGTGGTGTATGAAGAACTAGGTCACAGTAGGTAATAGAATCATGGTTTTTAAGATAGGTTTCGGTTTGGTAAAGTTTTCTTCTAAATCTTTCCCGAACCGAGGGGGGTACTGTAATGTTGTGGTTTATTTACATTTTTAATTGTTTTTATAATATTTTTTCGGTTGAGACTTTTAGGTAAATGGTTTTTTTCTGGTTAATGAGAGTAATATTCTAAATTTTCTTTCCATGCCACGTGTAAAAGTAAAGCCTTATCGGATTTAATATTTGGCTGTATTTCAAGCAGTTGTCGGTAGTGTGTTGGCACGTTAGTATTCCCAGCATCGAAGTCAGGTTTCGTCAACTTTTAAGATTGTTTTTTTTTTTTTTTTTTTTTTCCCCCTGCCATGAGCAGTAATGGTTCGGAAACCTTCGACAAAGTTGCTGTGATGCACCAGCGTTTAGTCAATGAGAAGCAGCGACCCCCAGGATTCCTATTTTTAGTTCTTTAGCTTGAGGAGTGGGGATGGCGGCATGTGCCGAGCTGGAAGCGTAGGGCCTTGGACTCATCCACAAATGCAGAACAGCCTTTGAAGAGGAGACATTGATCAGAACGAGTGTATTCCACACCTGCAAGCACCCATGGCCGTAACCATCTTTTTTTGTCTAAAAATGTAACTTAACTCACTTTTGGCAACAAACGTTTTTATTCTTCAAAATTCTTTCTGCGGGTGTGGGAGGCTGCTAGGGCATCAAGGGGGAAAGTGTTTTTCCCCCCTTATCTTTGTAAAAGATTCTCGAGATGAGAGTTTATCAGAACATTATTTAATTACTACTGCGACATTGTTCCCAGTACTTTTTTCTTTGTCAAATTGTTGGTTTACCTGTGCTTGATTTTTAAAGAATGATATAATAAAAATGAAACAATATTCCAAACTGGAATCTACTACTTTTTATTGTTTTTTATGACACCTTATATTATGCTCTCCCGAATGAAGTGAACTGAACTAGTTTATAACTGTGGCGAGACTATTAGTTATTAGCCTTTTGAAATGCCACACTCTATCAACAAAATTTTTGGTTTCAAGAGAACCTTACTGTTTGGCAATATATGGGAAAAATGGTTTGGTTAATGGTAAAATGTTAAGGTTTTTTTATGTTTTTTAAATGTCCATTTTTCTTACATTTCCTTCATTTTTTGTTGCTAAAAGAATGCCATTGATGATCCTAAATCATCTTCAACAAAATCTTTCATAACACACACTTACCGTACCTCTTTATCAACATTTTAATTATTTTATGATGTCTGTTTTTTGGAAAGTTTTTTTATAGGTGATCTAAATGTTTTCTTCTGTGGTTTAAACCACCATCCTATGGGTTTGTATATAATTTTTGTGTTTTCAGTTTATCTCATAATTTTCTGCACTGCTTTCTCACTTTCTCAAATGCCCTGGTTGTTTATAAAAATAACACATTTTATCTAATTTTTCTTTTTTTCTCACTAGTTTCAGACTAATTCTTGAGTTTCTCTTTTTGATGCACACTAGCCAAATCTTTGCGGTCAGACAAATTTTTCTCATCAAGTGGTTTCTTGTGAAATGAGGTGGGAAGTTTTCTGAAATTAAATTATGACTTATCTCTTGACTGATCAGCAAAGGCTACATTTGTTAAGTTTATACAAAATCTATATAGTTATGCAAATGTGTGTGGTCTGTTGACAAAAATTGTGCATGAACACACTGTAGGGTTCTGTCCATCTAAGATGGTTGAGACTATTTCAGCCTATGATGTAGACAAATGCTGAACCATAGCTGTTTCCTTAACATCAGCTATATAGTTGGTCAAGGGCTCAAGAGTGCTGCTGTAACCTGTTGAACCATTCCAATGTAATATTGACTAGTATTTTGGCTGGAATAAAATAATCATTGATATCTTGGTGATATTGGCCGAAACTGAATTATTTGTAATAGCTAGTATTATTCTGTTACTCAAAGGAAAACCAGTGAAGGGAAAAATTATCTAAAGCATCTGATTATCTGGAATGTTACCATTTTGTTTTGTCCTGATTAAATCTGTTATGAGTTTTAACAACTGGTTGATATTAAATCCATTGGTTTCAGGGGAAATGGCTAAACTTCTCTCCAAAGGATAAGAGATCTTGCCATACACTTAAAATGTGGGTGAATCATGGAATCTGAATGTGGGATGTGGTTGAGAATGCTGAAGGTGTAGGTGTGCAGGGTAGTTAAACAGGGTGAGGGTGTTGAGGCAGCAGTGGATTGAATGCCAAAAGTTTGGTGTTGTTGATTTGATGGTAATTTTGTGTGTAGGGGAGGGGGGTGGTGGTGTATTATGGAATGGCAGGGGAGGTTTATGAGGGTAGGCCAGATGTAAAAGGGGTGGTAACATGGTGAGATGTGATGGTAGACTGATGGGGAGTAAGTACTTCTGCTGTACGGCTAACCTGATAGGGAAGGGATTGGTACTGTGTACCGAGGGGGTGAGAGGTGGTTAGGAGTGGCTGGGTGGATGATGGAGTGTGAGGAATGTAGGGAGTGGTTGTAGAACAATCTTGGATTGGTTGGTTGTCATGAAATATGTTGAAGGCTGGGTGGTTGGAAGGGGGAGGGTGAGGGTGGCATGTCAGTGGTGACAGGTGTGTTTGCATTAGTGGAAACTACCACTATAGAAGTAAGGTTATCCTTTTTACCTTGTGGACTGCTTTTGTCCTCAGCAATAACTAAACACACAGATGAGATAAGGATAGGGTAAGGTGGAATGAGGGAGGATGATGATTGAGCAATAGTGAGGGGTGGCAAGTTGGCTGTGGAGGGTGAATGTGAAGATGATGACCCATGTGTAGCAGGTTCCACACTTACTATGTGAACACAAATCCATTTTTCTGACTGCCCAGAAAATGGCCAAATTAGTGCCTTGGGAGAACTAGTAGTTTTAGAAATAGCAGCTGTGGTCTGAAAAACTGTTGCTGAAAAACTTGTCAAGCATCTAGGCATATCTGATGTGAACTGTGCTGCAAAGAAACGGTTGTATCGTTCACTTCCTAAACTTTCTTTGCACAGATGGCAAATTCATCCATCAAGTTAATTTGCCTGACATATTCCACTGAGGATGGAATACCATATTTTAAAGCCAATCATACCTCTTTATGTAGCTGTTGCGTATCTCCAGAAAAATCTAAGTTACGTGAACATAGCTCATAAATAGCTTTGTCCACGAGCATGTTATCAGCGACAATAACAATGTCCATTTTCATGAACTAAAATGAAGACTTTAAATAATGAATACCAGAGACAAATAACAAGTTAACAAAATACACACTCTTAATTTCCATGCAAAATTTTCACATTACTGATGATCTAAATACTCACTTAACCAAGTGTATGTATTACTGGCCGTGAAACTTTTATTAGGCTATATCATAAAACCTAACAAAAATAGAAATATTCCAGGGTTATAATTGCAGTTTTTAAACTGTAATTGTGTGCACATAGTAAATAAACAGCACTGGGCCAGGCAAGATAGTTGCACACAACGAAAAGCAAAATGCATAAGTAACACAGTGGAGGGATACCAAAGCAACTACTCTATTAAATATAAAACAAAAAACAAAGTAACATTTTCCTTTACTGGTGAGAAAGAATGGCCAAAGATACAACACAGATATGAACATAAAATGATTCCAGTACAAAAATCACTCAAAAAAGATGTGATTGCAACTTTGGTGGCAATTGTCTAGAACATAACCATGCTCTGCTAAGTTTTGATTTGTACCACCACGGGAAACAAATACACTAGTACCATTAGTTACTTTAATAAAGTAATTTAAATTGCATACTAGGAAAAGTGGCACAAACATTATAACTGTGGGTTACTGGAAATATCATATGGATATTATTTATTAATTAAAGTAAGCAGGGGAACACTCCTACAATTTGTACCACAAGGAATTTAATTAAAGAAAAGAAAGTTATTCGGCATATTTGTGACAGTTGTATTTGAAATAAAAAAATATATTTTGACATAGAAACATGACTTCATCAACATCTCTTGTAGATCAAACCAATTAAATGTTTACAAAACATTTCAATCTGTAATCTATTTTAAATTCGCCCAGTTAAAGATTTAACAAATTCATTCAAAATGTATAATTCAAAATTGGAAATGGGACCCCTTGACATTATTTCTTTACATGTCAAGCTAAACATTTAATTTCATTTAAACAGGTCACCTCATTTTAATATCATATTTCAGTTACCAAGTTGCTGATATATCACATAATTATAATCTTGATTTTAAAATATTAATACTTTAGAGTACATTGTGTGACTTATTAAAAAAATCAACTATTAAAAAAAAACCAAAAAATTATTTTGTCTGTGTTTATATCAATTATTGGTGCCACATCCAGAAATATCTAAACATCAACACAAGCCATGCTAGTCAGTGAACTCCATGCTGTGGCTGAGCACTTCCGCCCCAATGCATAAGCAGATGGAAAGGCAAAATTTGGTAATTCCAAACCAAAACAAAGAACTAGAAGTATGGTCATTGAACTACTACAGGAACTAGGATGGTCACGAGGAGTACCATGAGAACCCTTTGAAGACAGAGATTTCAATCAAACCAGGATAAGAAATGCAACCTAACATGTACCAAAAATTACAAAATCCGTTGTTGGAAGACTTACCAATGTGAAGGATTTAGGAGAAACTACAAGATGTTTCCATACCCATATACTGCCGGTCACCAACTTAATAAAAAAAACACTATTTGCATATGTTGTACTAAACTACATTTCTTCAATAAATTAACTTTCCACATTGCCAGCTGATCAACACACTCTCTGTAACTACATCCTCTTCAGAATCATGTACACCTCCTGCTGGCGAATGATACATCAGGTAGTTACCAAGGCCAGAGTAAATGTGTGCCATAGAGAGTGCGTCCTACGCAGATTGATACACGAAATAGTGCATCCCAGGTAGAAGGATACATTAAAATTTAGTCTCTGAAATGCAGGTAGATGGTACGGGATGAACGAATGCTGTTCCCGATGGTGCAAAGGACACGTTTTTTCTGTGATGATGTCTACAGACTGTGGACACAGCGCAAAATTTGGAAACGGTACAGCAAGTGTGACGAAACAGTGCAACGAAAAGATGCTGTAAGCTAAAACGGTCGCACCAACATCTGGTCATGCAATAAGGAAGCCTTAGCCAGCAGGCATTGTCACGACTGCTCTGCTGTGTGAAGCTGTCTTGCCTGCCTGTGTAGCTAGCTGGGATGGAAAAATAAATTGTAAAGCCCCGGGAAAGATAACAGTCACCACAAATCCACAAAATTGCAATCCCTAAATACTAACTTTATTTAAATAACGTACTTCCAAAAAAAACTAGAATACAAAAAAAAGATTCTTAATCCTACAAAATGTTTACAATGTGTGCTTTTTGAAAAAAAACAGCATTTGTTATATGTGCGAAACTATGAAACAAATTTCAGCTTAAAATTGTGTGCTGGCAGAAATTATTATAAACATAAACGTTGTCTATATTGCACCTCATTTTACTGCAATTTTGTAAGATACTTCCACACAAAAAATAAAGTTTGTGTTATATCTCAGGGAAACAATCTATCAATTCTCACCAAATTTTGCGAAGAAGTTGTACTGTGGTTAGAGCAAATTAATTTGTATCTTTTAGGTGTGCAAGACACTTATTGTCATAATGGGGGTTACAATAACACTTAAGCTTAGTGTGCTATATCTACAATACTATATACTGTAATTGATTTTAACTTACCTGTGTAGATTGTCTCTATGACAAATCTTTGAATGTGCTAATATATAACCTTTTTGTCCTCCATACGTTTTATGCGATATCTTGAGGACCAATAATCAGATAAGATATGTTAACTAACTTGTTTTAGGTGTGGAAAGCTTTTTTTTAAGGAGTTAATATAAACAATTAGGTTAGTATGTGTTATCTAATATATAATTCAGCAAAATTTAACCAAATTTTGTAAACTAACGAGATTTATTAGAAGCATCAATTATGCTTACACAGATCCTCTTTTGTGGGCTGTTTTACAAAATATTGCCAAGTGAGGAAATTGAACATTTTACTATATTTCCAGAACAGTTCAATTAATTTCCACAAATTTCGCACATCAGTAATGCTACAGGAGGCCATGTAAACTTACATGATTTAAATGGGGGTCATTGATTTTCAAAATTACTGCCATACAAATATTTTGATAACTTTTTCATATCTATTAAACAATTTAACAAAATTCCACCAAACTTTTTATGCTGACCGTACCTATTAGAAGCATTGTATACAGAATATTTTTGTAGGCACTCTTGTAAAATAGCACCTAATAAGAAAATTAAGTTTTTATGTCATATTTTATGGACTAATCCACCAGTTTCCACCAAATTATTCACACAATTAGCGTATGGTAAGCCACGTAATCTTATGTTTTTAAGTTGCTCACACACTTACTTTCAAATTGATGGTCCAGTAAATATGTCAGGTTAGTGAATCCTATTATTCAAAACATTAGATTGATTACAACTGAAATTGATATTCAGAATCTGCCCTCAGTAATGCATTTTTGCACACTAGCTTATGGTACGAGGTTTTCTTGGTTCAAGTTTTAAGTAAGGCATTTATGTATTTGTCTTATTACTGTTACATATGTTTCTGGTTCCATCTCTAATAATATAGATATGTCAACAAGACGTCAAGGCCTACCTACTATGTTTTTAAGAACTTCATTAAAACTTATTTGCACTTATGTAGAGGAAAGTCTGCTTATTATTATATATTACAGTAACTTATTATTTACATTTAGTGATATTAAAATTTTATTATGTTCGTGGTCACAGAGATAATGCATTTTTATTTTTTATGTAGAATGGTAGGATAACTGAATGCTTTAACCTAAATAACTGCATTCAAATATGATTTAGAGGAGATTTTTTCACATGTTTGTGTTAAGTTTTATTGCATTACATTTTGTAACTCTCGACTGTTTGTTATAGGATGGCTTAACATCCGTTGGTGTAATCAATTGTCAAGATCACGAAGATCTTTGCAACAATTTTTCATCGAAAACTGATATAATTTTTTGGAAACCATCAGGGAAACATGCACATGGCAGTTACAGTGATATCAAAAGCTTAGAAGCAAAAAATATTGCTGTGGATGTTCTAAGCTTTCTTCCAGATATAACACTACTAGAGGAAGAAAGTTTTGAGGTATTTATTGTGTTACAAATTTTATTTATTTTCAGTTCTCCATTGTGTTCTTATATAACTGTGTGCAAACATGTTCATTACAAATGTGCATGCCTGTATGCATTTGTATGTTTTTAGCCTACTTTCCAAAGGAAAGAAAGGCATAGGAGATCACATTCCTGTCTGTGTGTGTGCTTGTGTGTGTATGTGTCGGTCTGTGTCTAAGCCTGTGCATGTGTGTGTCTCCCCCTGCAATTTTTGAATGTGTCAACTGAATTTTACCAAACTCTTTATGTATGGAGTACTTAATAAGGACTCCTGATTTTTATAGTTTTTGATCAAGCTGGGCTTTTACTTTCAAAATAGCGGACATATAAATATTTTAGGTTTATTTGATATATCTACTATACCATATAATAAATTTTGACCAAATTTTTTATGCTCAAAGTATTTATTACAAGCATCACATATGCCAACACACAACCATTTTTGCCAGCCATTTGTTAAGATAGCATCATATGAATAAATAATGATTTCTGTCATAACTCGTAAACAATGAACCAATTCCTACCAAATTTGATAAACAAGTAATACTGCAGCAGTTGATGTTAAATTATATGTTTTTGTTTTGTCAGATTCTTATTTTTAAAATGATGGCCATATATTAGTTTTAATTTAGAATGTTATATTTTCAAAACCATGAAATATATTCCAACTTAACTTTGTATGCTGGCAGTAGATGTTACAACTATCAACTGTGTCTACACAGAGCATCTTTTATCTGCCATTTTGTAAGATATTCCACATGAAAACTTAATTTTTAATGTAATATCTCGGGGAAAAAATTTACAGATTCTTACCAAATTTGGCAATCAAATAATACTGCAGCAGTTGGTGTAAACTGCTGTGTTTTAAGTAAGTTGGTCACTTATTTCCAAAATGGTGGCTATATAAATATACTAGCTCAGAATTTTCTTTATGGAAGCAAATGCCATTATAACTTTGTATACTGGCAGTATCAATTACAACCATCAAATTTCTCTGTACAGAGCCTCATTTCTCTGCCATTTTATAAGTTAGCCCCACAAAATATTTGTTTTGAATCTCAGTAAACAATCAATCAATTCTGACCAAATTTGACAAAGCAGTTCTATAGTTGCAGGCCATATAAATATATGTATTTTTAAGTGTGACAGACACTTATTTTCTGAATGGCAGCTATAAAATTATTTTAGCTGAGTGTGCTATATCTATGATACTATGTAATCAATTTTAACTTTACTTTGTATACTAGCTGTATACAATCATCGAATATGCTAATACATAACTTTTTGTCCCCCATTTATGAAGATAGTCACATGAAAAATAAGGAGAAGTTATGCCATATCTCAGGGACCAATCAACCGATTTTCACTCAATTCTTCACACACGTAGTGGTATGATAGGCCATGTAAACTTATATGTTTTAAGTTGCTCAGTTTCTTATTTTCCAAATGACGGCCCTGAAAATATTTTTGTCCCTATCATTTGAAACATTAGACTTTTTACATTTGAAGTTGATGCTCGAATCCCACCTCCGTAATGTAGGTGATTGCTCATTAGCTTATGTTATAAAGTTTCTGTTTTTGAGTCCTGGGTAAGGCACATATGTATTTGTAATTGCCTCACTACTGTTGCATATGTTTCTCATTTCATCTCTAATGATAATGCTTTCAACGAGATAAGTCCTACTTACCAACTCAGCTTGTAAGGAATTGTTTAAAAATTAATTTTACCCATGTTGAAAAAAATAGGCCCATTATTTATATCAGTAACTTCTTGTTATAGCATGTATACAGGATATTGCAGAATTGCATTTCAGTACTTCGGGGAAACATTCCTCACATCTGGAGGATGAAAAAATGTTATGTGAACATAGGTCTGCAAACGCTTAGTTTCTTCACTACAGCCCATAATACATAAAATACAGTGTATGGCCGACAGGCTGGATAATGTTACTATGAAATTCCATTGCACCATTCATTTTGATGATACACAACACCTTACACTACAACACTACATCTAGAACAGTCGGAACTGCACAGGAATTAGTTACACATGTATGAAAACTTATTGTCTCCACTAAAGGAAATATTCAAAATGCCCTCCATCAGCACAAACACGTGCATCAATCAATCCTCTGTTGCATGGACACCCAGATGCATTTATGAATCCCTAGAAAATTCCTGATTGTTTCCCAACCTGCTACAATACAGTTATGGAGGGTGCCCACGTCGTCTATTGGGGTTGCATACACAAGTGTCTTTAAATGTCCCCACAAATAAAGGTCTAGTGGATTTGTATCAGGGCTCCTTGGGGGTTGGTATGGGGCTGCCAATAACAGCTGCATGCTGATACCTTAGCTGATGTTCAGGCGCTGAGAAGTTAACATCAATTTTGGAAGCATTCTTTCGCTATACAGTGAAAGTGAACTGTGAATTCGAAGGCCTGTCTTTGACCTCATTGAACATGGAGTCACGACCTGCATCATCTCTGTCTGATTGCAGACTGTGTCAATTCTGCGATTGGGTTTTTACCTTCCATCAAAATGCTTGTCGAAATGAAAGAATCACCTATACGTACCATTGTTTTCTCGCAATGAAGCATTACGACAATTGTCACACACAGTTTATGCAAGGTGATACATAGAAGAAACACATCAAGAACAGTAACGATTTGTCTTTTGAGAGCCAGCAAATGATGCCTCCAATACCTCTTGCTGCATCAGTGGGTATTGATTCCACGTAAAATTGTGACGAGACAGTTAATGCTAAAGATGGAATGAGTGCAGTAGAGTCGGTTTGTGTGGAATGTACACTTGCAAGTATTTCTTGTGAAATCAACAAACTTCAAAATAAACAGCTGTCAGTTCTAAATATCGATAAGCATACAACTCCTTCTACAAAGAAAAGCAAATTTAAAATTGAGGATGAAACAGGAAGTGAAGACGATAATGAACGCAGCATAGACGAAGATGAACATAAAGACAGTGATAATGCTGAAGACAATGATGGTGAATTTCTCAATGCACTGACACACCCCTCCAACACATTTGCTGCAACAAGCGACGTGAAGAAGGCAGACATGCAGAGAATACTGGCTACGTGTTTCCCGAAGATCTTAATGAACTTGTTTATAGAATGAGATTTGATTAACCTGCAAAAACATGAGTATTTCTCATGCATTGTTGAAATATCCTCAAACATTAGTAAACTGAAGGAATGGAGACATATCACATGATGTGATGAACTGCCTTCTACTGAAATTGTAATTTAAAAGTTCTAATCAATTTTTGTTATGAAATAATTTATTAATTTTTGTGTTGTATCTGTTTTTCCTTCACAACTTTAAAGTGGTGTAATGTAGACTCAACTGTTAACAAAAAGATCTGCATATAGAATGATAGTAAAGACTTTAGTATAAAAGTGCATGAATAATTGACTGTATACTAAATATTAATTCTGCTGACATGTTCAAATTTTTGAGATAGTTGGTGAATATTTTTTAAATATGTATGGATAAAGACAGACGACAAACCCATGGATTCAATATGGATCAATGATTGATGGAAATATTGAAATACTGTGGAGCAGATTGTGATTGCGGTGCGTGCGGTGCTGATTGCGGTGCATGAAGTGCTGATTGCAATGCTGATTGTAAAAGATTGATGGAAAGATTGTGAAAGATTGTGCTGCTTGTGGTGCTGATTGTGAAATATTGATTGAAAGATTGATTGAAAGAGTGCAAAAGATTGAAAGGTTGTGGTGCTGATTGCAAAAGATTGATGGAAATATTGAAATATTGATGGAAAGATTGGAAGTTTAATGTAAAGATTGGAAGATTAATGAACTGAACCAAATATTGATGGAATTATTGGACAAGGAAGTTGTTTCGTAATATATATTCTATTGAAAAGAATGTTAACAAAGATGATACTGAATGGACTGTACGAGTTGTGGATATAGAAGAAAGTTATATATTATTGTCATCGTTGTTTAGCTTTGCACTAGAATGTATTACTGCAAAAGCTTGCTCTGGCTTCTTAGAGTTCTGTTTCTTCAGACGAGCAAACAATTCTAAAGACTCAAAACCAAAAGACATTAGTGAAATAGATTCTTGAGATATACTTTGTTGGAAAACATTCCCAGTTAGTGAATAATTTGCAGATTCTGACATAGTGTACTAATCAGTCCTTAAGAGAGGGGACTGGAAATATAGTAAATGAATAAGAGACTTTCTAATGTTTCCGCAATTCCCTATGTATAATTTTGGCACAATATAAAAAAATTATTTATAATTAAAAATAATTTTTTTAAATTGGATAATAATTACAGATTTACCATTTGACATACCCTATGTCTAAAAAACTAATATGACTACCAGAAACAAACATATGCTTGAAGAATTAGTGGGCGTAACTGCCGAGCACCTTCGGGTACGTTCGACAAACCCCGACGGCTTCCGAGCACCCCCTGAGTCGAGCTGAAGATTTTTGAGCTCATCTGAGTTGAGCTGAAGGCTGCCATCTACCCAGCTGCACAAGCAGCACAGCTCCCATTTAAAATACATTGTGCTAGACTCACCATAACCCTACTACTCATGCCCTACTGCATAGCCACATCCAGTGACCAGGGGAACCATTGCAGGAGCTACGGCAAAACGTTATGTGGTTATCCCACCTACCTCTGTAAGTCTGCTCTGAGGAGGAATGTTATGACATAGCTATCTGCTTCTTCATCAATAATATTGCAGACACAGAGTTATGACAAGTGGTACACTTGGCTGTACCCTACACCTTGCAGGATGCCTTGGCACAGGCACTGGAAATAGGGTCAGCAATACAGATGTCAGTTTCCTGACGTCTGGTATGGGCAGTGACGCTGAGTGAAGATGATGCAGCATCAAGAAGAGACAGAAGGAGATTCAGACAACCACAAGGGACAACACTTCCAGGGTCCTTACTATAGAGATTTGCCACCCCACACCCAAATGGCCTGAGTGTTGGTCATGTAGACAGTCGAGGCACCTGAGAGCCTACTACCCACAAAAGCAGCAGCAGCAGCAGTTGGAATGTAGGTGGTGAGATGCAGGTGAGAGTGTAATAATTCCATCAAACAAACTGTAATGTCATCACAATCACTCCAGCAGCACAATAATGACAAATAAATGGAAATTTTCAAACTATAATAATATCGCAGTGGTCACAAATAACAACCAAGTACAGCATGTAACAACCTGTATATTGGATTAGATATCATATATCAAATTACAACCATGATACACCACAAAGGTGTATTATTTCTAATCAGTTCCATTCATGAAGTATAATTTCACTGCCAAATGTCAGTGGCTTCTGTCTTTATCTTGTCGTGTTATCTATGGTTTTTTGTTATCTTTTGGTTTTCTATATAAATCTTGTGAATTATTCGTAAAGTTCATTTTGCTCCATCTCATTAGAGAAGACACATCAATAATGGTTCTTTGGCAGAATCGCGTGTCGAGGTTTTATCCTAGAAAGGTATACCATAATATTTTGTCCTTTTCGAAGGATGTTGATAAAGATGACAGATCATGGATTGTTAATATTGTTGATGTAGAAGAGAGTTATAATTTATTATCAATTTTGTGTCATTTTGGTTTGCAAGGAATAACTGCCAAAGCTGGTAGTGGTTTGTTGTAAATGTGTTTCTTCAGGAAGCAGTATACTCAAAAGGATCCTGCACCTAAGGAAATGAGTGATATTGACACTCGTGATATAATACATTGTAAGACTTTTCCAATTCTTGATGGGAAGATGGATAATACTGCTGTTATTAGCATATTTGGTAATGTGTCAATGTTTTCGCATAAGAAGATGAAGTTTCAAATAGGTGATTAGTTTTGCATTTATCGAAAGTTGGTTGGTACGACTGATAACATGCGTATTTACGGTCGCACTGAATTGTATTGTAATCCATAATAAATGTTGTGCCATAAATTTTTTCAATTATCTCTATCCTTCTTTTTATTAATTGTAATATTTATAATATATATAATTATAATGGTAATATGCCGTTATTAGAGAGGTAAGTATTGCATGTTATAGTATGATATTGGTGGTGTTATGAAATATATATAATTTGTTTCATAAAGGAAGCCTGTCTAAGGTACCTGCCCATTGCCTTGCACCACTCAATACATAAAGAGGCATACACACTTATGGGACTGACAGTTAACAGTGAAATTATTGTTCATGGAGGGAACTCATTAGGAATAATACACTCTTGCGTTGTATTGTGGTTGTAATTTGGTATTTGATTTCTGATCATACAGGATGAACTCATTAGGAATAATACACTCTTGCGGTGTATTGTGGTTGTAATTTGGTATTTGATTTCTGATCATATTGTGGTTGTAATTTGGTATTTGATTTCTGATCATATTGTGGTTGTAATTTGGTATTTGATTTCTGATCATACAGGATGTTTCATACTGTATTTGGTTGTTATTTGTGACCACTGTGATATAATTATAAAGTTTGCAAATTAGCATTTTTTTGTCGTTATTTTGCTGCTGGAGTGATTGTGATAACATTACAGTTTGTTTGGCCGAATTTGGTTGTCTGGTTTGGGCATACTTGGGTTTTCAGTTTTCAAGGTTATGGACTTAGAATATTTCTGACAATGCAGTGGCAAGCGCATTAACTCTACTTTGCGCTACACCATTTAAAATCAATACACAGTAGATATGGATAGGTACTTGAGATGGCGGTTCAGCATTACCAAATATGCTAATAATAGCAGTATTATCCATCTTCCCTTCATGAATTGGAAAAGTCATAGGCTTGCAGAGAAAGGTGGCATCCTGATAAGCAGTGTTGTTGTAGCGAGGACTTTGGTATGTTCAAACTCTGACATTGTCATTTTAAGTTGTCCAACATGTTGTTCATCGTGAGGAGGGAATCATGATTGGGTTTTGCAGTCAGCCTACACAGGTTCTTCTAAATGTTCGAGTAACTTCTAGAGGAAAACAAATCAAATGCCCTCTACCAGAGGTACTGGAGGAACTGCTTGTAAGAACAACAGAAAATCTTAACTGGTGAAAGGAAAAGGCTGTCTCTGAATCATTACAGAGAAATAGAAATGCCTTCTCCTGTGGACCAAATTACCTAGGAAGAACTAATGTAATGTGCCACCACATTTATACAGGAGATGCCAGGCCTATGAAGCAGCTACCAATAAGACTAACACTTGTTTCACATGAGGCTGTTGAGGGTACTCCAAAGGAAATGCAGTTAGATTAGATAGAACCATCAGTTGGTCCTCAGTCTTTCTTCATTGTTCTTGCTAAGAAAAAGGATGGCTCTCTGAGGTTTTGTGTTTCCTATCACCAGCTTAGTTAATGTAACAAAGTAATACTCTTATCCAGTTCCAAAGATAGATGAGACATAAGAGCCTAGCAGGTTCGCAATTGTTACCTACTTTGTACATGAAGAGTGGGTACTGCCAATATGAGGTGGACCCTGAGTACCAAGAGAAGATGGCTTTTTGTGTTCAAGGGAAAGGAACCTGGTAATTCAAAATAATACCTTTTTGCCTGTGTAATGCCCCTGCCACATTTGAACGCCTGATAGAAAAAGTCTTCCCTTTAGATATCTGTTAGGTTTACCTAAATTATATCATTGTGACAGGAAGGACATTTGAAGAGCACTTGTCATGCTTAAACTCTGTATTCCAGAAAGTTGCTGCAGCCAACTTGAAACTGGTGGTTCCTAAGAAGTGCCACCTTTTCCAAAAGAAAATAAGCTTCTTGGGACATATAGTGTCAGACCATGGAACTGAAACATACACCAGAAAACCAAATCACAAAGAAATTTTCCATCAACAACTGACAAAATCAAGTGTGTAAGTTTTATGGGCTTATGTGCCTGCTACTGTGGATTTGTACCTAGGTTTACCATGACTGCCAAGCCGCTGCACAAACTGATGGATGCAAAAAGGAAATTTTGTTAGACCACGTAATATGAAGCTGCATTTAGTAAGCTAAAGGAAATTCCAATATCGAGCCCAATCCTGGCATTTCCTAACAGTGAAGTCATGTTCATTCTGAATACTGATGATAATGATGTGGGCATCAGAGCTGTTTTTTCACCAGATTCAGGATGGGAAGGAGAGATGACTTGAATACTTCAGTAAGGTATTGCACAAACCTGAGAGAAATTGCTGTGTTACACACAGGGAACCAAGAATGAACCACGCATCATTAAATGTCCAAGGTTGGGGTAAAGCAGAAAATGTATAGGATTTGAAATGCTGCGGAAATGTACAGGAATTTTCCAGAATAGCAAAAATTTTTTCAGGTTTTTTAACTTCCAAAATGATATTAAGGGAACTTAACTGTAAAGAATCTGCACCACTTTTAAAAGTTGTAATACCACAGGGCATTACTAATAATGGCATCAAGTTCACACAGAGAGGTAGAAGGAAATAATGAAAGGATGCCCACAGAGCCCCCTGCTGTGAAGCATGAGGGTGATAGGGGTTGTGTTATTGCTACAGGGAGGAGGGGGGTGTATGAATACTTTGCTTTGCATTATGGTCTGAGCCTGACCACCTCTGCAGGCCTAGTTGTATGATGCAGAACTTTTTATCAAGAAATTTCTTTTGCATGTGTGCATCATCACATTTATATAACAGTATAATTTAGTTGCTTAAGCGAGTTCACTTTATGTCTTTGGTATATGACTGACATGCTGAAAAATTGAAGCAGAAGATTCCTTTATAATGATACAATGCAATGAATTGTATTAATTTTGTATGATATGTAGCTAAATGCTTTAAATGTGATTAAAATTTTTGCCCAACTTTGGTGGATAATTACCTCTTTCTCTACCTTTTACACCATGATCAGCTAGACATTTTCTTATTAATCATATAAAAATGTCAACAGGAACCACAACTATTTCACAGGGCCTTTAGATTTTACATGTGATGTTAAAACCTTCATATTCCTTGTTGTAGGAGAAAGCCTATAAGTGCACTGGGGAGCATTATTCTTTGTCTTTAAAAAGTCTCTTATTTATATCACATTGAATGATTCATGTAAGGACAGGCCATATCTTGTCTGGGAAAAAGAAATGTAGTTATTTGGCAACAGTGAATTGTCACTGATTTGTGTAAATAAATTCCTGAATGTGTGTGTCTTTCCTATAAGAAGATTTCATTTTACATGGATTATCATCCAGTTTCACTGCAACATTTACTATCACATTTTCAATTTTAAAAATTTAAGCTCTCAAGTTGCTGGCTTCTACTTTTCCCTCACCTTTCCTTTCTCTCGTTTGAGCTCTCCTCTCTCTCATGCCTCTCCTCTCTTCAACGTGTATCCTTCTGCTGCAACCTGGTTTCCACCTTTAAACACATGTTTCGTTTGTAATGATGGATGCCAATAAGACATTGAGCCTACCTATCTACATCAAAACATGTCACCAAGCTGCTCATTCATAGATAATATAAAAGTATTGATTTTTCTGCAGAAATTTGAGGCCCTTGCTATGCCCTTCAATGCAGGATGACACAAGGACTCTTTTTCCCAATAGACAACACGGCCAAAAGTCATACAAACAGCAGAGAAATTCCCTTAAGGCAGCCAATGTTATTGGCTTTAGAAAATGTCTTTACCTTTACTAAAAACACATACAACACATGAGTTCTGATAAACATTTTTGTATTCAAGATCAAACTTCATAAGTTTACTTTGCATCAGAAAACACCATATACATATTCAAGATTTATAAAATCTTCTACCAGACATGCAAATTTTATTTCTGTACAAGATATGACTGGATTCTTTTGACACAATCAAATAATCTCCTAAAATGACCCAAAACCTGAAGGCTTTCTGACATTACAGTCAGGACTAGAAATTACAATGATAGTCTTCTCCTCACATTCGGACATTTTCTGCAGGCTGATAAAACATTTGGCATAAAATAAACAGCCTTCTAAAATGTATACTGTCTAGAATAATACTGCCCTAGTATTATTTAATTTACACAGTAAATATATCTCTTTGTCTCACAAAACATTTGGTAAAGCTAAAACTTTTATTTTTTAAAAGTTTTATAAAATCTATTGTTCTTAATGAACCACATTTTCACATTTAATTCCTGTTAAGACAGGGAAC
Organism: Dryococelus australis; assembly: GCA_029891345.1. NCBI lineage: Eukaryota > Metazoa > Arthropoda > Insecta > Phasmatodea > Phasmatidae > Dryococelus > Dryococelus australis. Next base: position 245,945,295 of record CM057009.1, read on the forward strand.
AATTCCACTTTACAGATAGTGAAAATTTTGTACTGTAATACTGGTGTTACCATGCGGTATCATTTGTCTCGAATTCTGGCTTGACAGTATTTTAGCATTTTCTCAAATTTTACTTTATGTAACATCATGTTGTTACGTTCCTGCCTACCTATCACTAATAATATACTACTATTCCTGCTATTCACAATCCTTCTCTCCTCACAACACTTTCTCCAGTAGGCCAGGTTCGTACAGGGGAATAATTACTACTAGTGACTATTAATGAAAGAGGGAATTCTACCAAATATTTTTATTACAACTCTTTAACTGAACATAACACAATACTTCAATACTTGAAACACTATTACAATATCTCTCTCTACAATCCACTAACTTTACTTTACTCCATCTGACAATATTATTGCATTAACACGAAAGGTTATAATTTTACAAAACAGTGAACTGCCTTACTGATATAATACAAGATATAGAGCTGCACAAACAACAAGTTAACAAGTAATTAAACGGATACAAGAATATAGCTTCGCAATAGTCTCTAGCCTAGCCACGTGATATTATTCTTTAATTACATGGTCTCGATAAAGGTAATGCCACCCTACTGCCTAGCCTTATGTTCACCAGTAAGATGTATCTTGTAGATGGCCTAGAGCTCCCCGGACCTCTGTGTTCTTCTGTGTCTCACTGACACTAACGTTGTTGCCTCACACGTCATCGTCTGACAGTGGGGGGAGGGGAGCATGGCTCTTGCTTTTATACTCTCTCATCACTAGGTCACTCAGAGGTGTTATTAAAACAGAGGGCCGCTGTTGAAATCCATAGTACATGCAACATAACCGTCTAAGTTCTGGTGTTCGGGCCCCCTGGAGCCTGCTACAACGTGAAGGCCTATACTTTAATGAAAACATTACAAACTGCCTTGTTTTTGAAAAAACCTACTTTTCATAATTTTGGCAATTCTTTTGAAAGGACCGCAGAATTCCAGTCATTTGAACTACTAGGCAACAAGTCACAATAATCTGGGTTTCAGAACCTATCTCTACTGGTTCTGTCTAAAAGGGCCCTAATTTTGACGAATTATTATTTATCTCAATTTACATCTCTGGTCACACCTCCAATGGCAGAGTCTCTGATGGCCAGTCGACTGAGGCGTCTATTTATACCAGAAAAATACAGCAAAAGAACATCCCACCACAATCTTTATTTGTACAGTATATTCTTGAATAACGAGTATTTTGAGTGCTGGTGGCGCAACCTTTATCATTCTAACCTCGTGGGGTACACAAATGCAAGCGTCCGCTACTTCAGCACCTCAGGCGGCGGAGCTTGTAACCAATGCCCAACAGTGCTCTGCTGCCATTTAGTATGCCTTGAGCTTCATGTCCGTGCAGCCGTGTTGACTGGCTTCAGCGATGTCACCTAAGCATCATGTACTCGTTATCGTTCGCCGAAACCACATGTTGCTTTCAACATGAGGTAAGAAAACACTCAACCAGTTTTTAATTATTCATAAGTCTGTGTATTATGGTTATTTCAGAAGTAATTGCCATAAATTTTTTTTGCGTCGCAACACGTAGGCAACCGGGCAAGCGACCGAACAGGGCAGGTACAGGAAGTCAGCTAGGGCCACGAGCTGGTGATTTTCCACAGGTAATGAGAGGCTTGTCTCATCCCTCACTTCTATCGGAGGACCTCCTCAGAAGAAGACTAGACTAAGTTGAGAAACCCAGGGTCACAGCAGCCAGGAATCAACTTGGAATGGCCAGTTCCGAATGGACCTCCTATCAACTTCTCTCTCCGGATCACCAACTCTTCCTCAGGCTGCAGAGCTCGGAACAGATCAAAAATCCCCATGACATTACATGCCAGCTCCACCATCTCAACTGCTGTGTCAACATCATGACTGTCACACCTCTTTTGAACTTCCCACGAGAGGATTCAATGAACCGTACTGTTGGGACAGAACCCCTGTCCAAGTCCCTATCCTGAAATCCCTATATCTACCCATTTCCAACTCAATACTGGAATTAACTGGTAATCTATTATACAGTGTAGCAAATTCATTGAACAAAACATCTAAACATTAATTGAAGATGCATAACCCTGGATGAAAAATGAGCATGAAATTGAAAGATGCCCGACATTGGGGGCTTATACAGGCAATTAAAACCTTATCCTAAAAACATGACCTTATGAAATTATAGTACACAATACACAATTATGTATGAGACTCTAAAAATTCAATATACTCTAAACAAAACCTAATCCTAAATCATACAATCACAAAAGATATCCAAGATAGACCAATTCTTGTCCAACCACATATACATTATCATAACAACTTCAATTGAGAAAGATGCCCCTGACTACATTTCTGGGATTCCTTGCCTCCTCAAGCAACACCATAATCAGCATAAAAAATTTACAAATTACAAACGTTCCCATATACCTGGGGATTAGTTTAGTGCTGAATTGCATGGCTTTGTTACTAAGATAGTGGGTCTCCAAGAGAACCATATAACCTACTTTAAGGGATGTAATTCCCTGAATTTTATTGTGCTGGGAGGCAAGCCTGATATGATATTTCCTTAAATTACTTGTGGCTTCATCCCACACAGTCTCTAGATCTTTGTTCTGCTTTACTGAATCAATACAGAAATTATGTAAACCCCAAGCATTTATAAGAGGTTTAAACAACCTGCAGGTCAAAAACAATCTATGCAGGAGCCTTTCTGATTGCATCACTTACAATGTTATTAAAAGCTAAGTTGAGTTGGTACAAAGCTACATCCCACTCTTTGTGGGTTCCTCTCTGGAAGGCTCTCAAGGCAATCTTCAGGTTTCTGTTATACTGCTCAACCAGATTCGCCTTGGGATAGTAAGGTGTTGTCTGTACCATTCTGATGCTCCAAGCAAAAGCTAAATTTTTCATTTCTGACGAGACAAAATAAGTATCATCTGTAACCAGATATATAGGGGAACCAAACAAGGGAGAAGACGTTGACTTAGAACTTTGCAAATTTCTGATGATTTCATTGATCTGAAGGGAAACAGAAACAAAAAATTTACTAAAACTATCTATCGCAACTACAATTGATGTAAATCCAGCAGCTGTCCTGGGAGTAGTCCAAATACATCTAAATAAACTCGCTCCCATGGAACTCTTAAATAGTCGTACAACTAGATGTATCTGTGGATGACACCTTGCAGAACTCCCTCTCGTCAAACATACAAGAGAGAGGCAATCTGCAACCCCATTATCAACCCCTTTGATGTGTTTGACAATGAACTTAAATTTTGTAAGTCTCACAAGCCATCACGCTAAACGACCTGCCAGTTTATTAGTTGTTAAAAACCAACTAAGGGCCTGGTTGTCCGTTTGCAATTTAAACTCACCAGCTTCCAGGTAATCAGAAAATTTTTCCATGCCAAATATCGCAGAAGGACCTCCTCCTCATAGGCAGAGAATTTTTGTTTGGCCGGAGTTAATAATCGACTAGCATACGCAACATGTACAAAATTCTCTACTTCTGTTTGACACAAAATGGCCCCTAAAGCCTTAGAGCTAGCATCCACTTGAAGGGTAAAGGATTTACTAAACTAGGCGTGGTGCAACACAGGAGAAGTGGCTAATTTCTCCTTTAACTGACTGATCAAGTTTTGCTGTTCTGGATCCCATACATAAGTAACATCTTTCCTATTTAATGTGTTTAAAGGTTCAGCTATCTTTACAAGTTCAGGAATAAATTTTGAATAAAATCCACCCCATCCTTAAAAAACTGCATACTCCTCTCAGATTTTTTGGGACAGGAAAATTCACCATAGGACAAATCTTTTCTGGATCCATCAGAAACTTCCCTTTACTGATCACAAACCGCAGATTTTTTAAATATGTTTTTGCCTATGTAACCTTTTCAGGGTTTACAGTCAAACCTGAATCTCTCAATGCAGGTGTTGTAGGTATTCCTCAAAATTGTCACTATACACACATAGCCAATACATGTGAACAAAACGTCATATTGATCCTCTCCAAGAACCTGAAATAAAACTCGTGACATGGCCTGCGGCCCACAGTTTACTCCCATCGATAACCATTTCCACTGGAACTGGTCCCATGGAGATACAAAGGCTAATATTGTGACGGAGTCTCCACCAAAAATGTAGCCGGCGACTCCAACAAAAAATGTAACGGAGTAATGGAAAAAAAAGGGGGGGAGTATGGGAGATGGAGTACCCTAATATAGCTGCTAACTAATTCAAATTACCAATAATGTGATGAAGGAAGGGGGGGGTGGGGGGGAAGGGAAGGGATAAACCTCGGGGGAAAATAAAAGGAAAGGAAAATAATTTAGTGTAGTCTTTAAAACAACATCACTGAATGATCAACTACCTCCACAACCAGGATATTAATAAAAACCACAACCAAAAATGATGATCAATAGTGGGGGTCACCTGGAAACCCTTTGGTTGTAACAATAATAGTTCAAGACCACTTATTCCAAAATTATCAGTTTTCCCAAATAATTGCTGTGGGTCCCAAAGAGAAATACTCAATGAAAAAAATAGTATGATGATTATAGAGGGAAAAAGGGAGGGGGGGGGGGCAATAACTCGGAGGGGCAATAGGAGAGGTTAGGGGATCTTTTCATGACTCTGCATGGCTGCCTGCTAGAATAATGCCACTAAAATCCCACTTTAGTAAACAAGTCCCAACAAGAATAATAAATAAGTAGTGATTAAAACCAAAATGTTTTGACTTTGATGTTTCTCCAGTCTGTCAGAGAGATAGAGTGGTCACCAGCAAAAACTATTCCATCAAAAGAGATTATCGATTAAGTATGTAAAATATCCCTTAAATTAATTTAATTTATTTTAACTTTTGTTCCTATATTAGACTTTATAGGAATAGACCAATGCTAATTTATTGTCATGAAACCAAGGGGATGGTAAAAAAAGAATCATCATGTACAAATTTAAAAAGAAACACACACAGTTATCCTTTTATAGAGAAGAGAAAAAAAAAAAATATTTGAAGTCTATATGACATAATGTCTAAAAACATAGGTCTGAACAAAAGAAATTTATTACACTCAACAAAAACTTTGTTATCTTTCAAGCAGTGAGTACACAAAAGAGAAAAAGGTGAAATATATCAATGATAAATTACAATTTATACAATCTGATTGGTCTATATCCAATTAATTCAATAAATCTTACAACCATGAAAATGTAGAGTATGGTTATTTAAGAATTTAAAATATCTCTTTCCAGTATTCAGCGTTTACATGAATGTGAATTTAAAAAAAGAGAGAAATGAGTCGAATCCTTTATAATCTAGGTCAAATGTGTTGTTCTCTCACAAAAAAAAAATATAAAATTGGCAATTGCGAATAATCTGCTTGAGATCTTTCTACTATCTTATAATAAAGATAGGTTAGCCAAATTGCTCATCAAACAGAATTAAAAAAGAAGCAAAAAAAGATGTTACAGACTACAGTTAGTTTAATAATACACTTTTGACCACACCACACTTTAGCTTTAAAAACAGTTCATGTGTAAGATCTCCATGATTCCAGTAAAAAATAATAAAAGTGAAACAACTTTATTATAGGCTATAAAATAAAAACAATCAAGAAATAAAGTGACTTTAAATTTCTGTCATTAAAAAAAAAAACTTTTAACTCTACTTTTATTAATTAAGGCATATAACCTAATTTATCAAGAACTTACAAGCATACAATCTGAACGTTTAACCAATCAGTTAAATGAAATAAATTATCGGCAAACCGGCTCAACATTAACACTCAGTTTGTAGGTTAGAAAACCCTATCTTTATTACCATATTACTGGAACAGTCTATAAACAATAATTCTCGAAACAAATAGAAAAGCGGACCTGAAAAATAAACACTCACTTCCACGAGATACCTTAATAGCTAGACCAGGGCTTAGTTATGAAACACAAAATTATGTCTAGCAAAAATGTTTAAATCTTAAAAGTGACAGTCTTACCTTAAGACTGTACCCACAGCTTAACTGCAGTATTCAACAGTGTCTGACCACTCGTCTATCAACCAGACTGGCTCAGACTCACTCACATCCTACGCACTCTTACTCACTGACTCGTGAGCCTAAACTTAAGTGCTATTTATTAGGTTGACCAGTGCCATTCCTCCAGAAAATTCCGAAGGAATGCCCCAATTAATCAAAAGAAAATTCAAGAGCCACTTAACGCATCTTTCTGGCATGTTCAAGGCCTTCCTCTGCGGCCGATGGCTCTCCTTCCTCGCCCGGTCACGCCATCTTGCCTACTGCTGCACCACAACAATTCTCTCTCTCTCCCTCTTTTGTTGTCCCTGCATGTCCTTGGGTTTGGCCAATCAGCTCACGCCGAGACTTCACATGGCGATCACATGTTGCCAGAGACCTTCTGCCGTGTTTCCTCCTTTCCCCTAGGTTGTCCAAATGTTTCCAGCTGATGGAATCAGCAGGTCACCTACCGCTTTTCCCTCTCACAGCCCCGACACTTCACGGTTGCTTGTTCAAGGACAAAGCTTTGCCCATGTCAGCTCAGGGCTTGGCCTCGAAAACACCTAGACTGAGGTGTCTCGAAACTTCGGGACACGCCCCAAATGAACAAGAACTGCTAAACAGGAATTTGCTGTGTTTACTCACACTACGAATTCTTTCAGGCTGTCTGAAAGCCTCTACAAAAAAAACTTGCAGCTACAAGCACACACTGTCTGGAGCTTTCTCTAAACTGCTAAAGGCCGGAACCAAAATAAAGAAGACCCAACTGAATTCCGTTATCCTAACTTGCTGTAAAATGATAAACACAAAAAAAAAAAACTAACAAAATATTAAAAAGTTATCTGAAACACAAGCGAAACTTAAATTTAATAATAAAAATATGTAAATAAGGCAGGGAATTTCTATTAAAATAAAAGTGTCTTAACAAAAATACTTACTGCAAAAAATAAAAAATTTCTTACTATTTTCACCAAAGGTTAAGAAATTATTTGATCACAACAATATTTCTCGAGAATCAGGATGCACAGCGCATTGTAAAAATGCAGAGTTCAATGAAAATGGAAAAATGCTGCACATAACCAACGTGTTGAAAGACTGACTGTGGTTGGAAAAGAGTATGGGTTCATAAAATAATTTTTGGTTATTTTATTGTAATCAAAAATTACCCTAACTTGCCCTGGCGTCTTCATAGGCGGCAAAATGCAGGACTTGAACAGATACTGGTAGACGACTCCAAAATATTTTGAGTTTGTAATTCTGACACTAAATTAAAAAAAAATTTTAATTTAGATGGTGCAACTTGTAACAGGCTACTATCCTATTCTCTCGTTGAAGTTCTCAGTAAACACCAACGAACTAGTTCAGCGTGAGTTGGAGACTTTGACTACATTATAATGAAAGTTTGTTGATACCAGGTTTGCTAATAAATAAAAGAAGAAGTTAAATGTTTACTGGAGATTTATTGTCATCTCGGCAAAACGAACTATTGACATTCGCAGCTGACGAACAAATAAAAAAAAAACAAGACAGAATAGCAGCCTTCATTAAACAAAACTTTTCACTTTAAGAGTTACGAAGACGAGAGAGAATCGTTACTTTTCTCTCCTGGTGCCGTATTGACTCCTCGCACTGACAGAAAATAAATTTAATAGATATTTAAACTGAAATGTGCAATATACAAAAGAATGTTAAAGTTGTGGGTGCTGGTTGGTGCGAGTAACGTGATCACTCATTGCAGGCTGTCCGAGTGACAGCTGACAAACGATTATGCTGCGACGAACTGTTGTGATGCCCGAGAAAGGTCGTGCTTCCATGATATTGGTTGACAGTTTCCTCATTGAAAACATTGTTTTCGAGCAGTCGGTCACGTCAGCTAAAGGTGACCTGTGTTATTTTCCTAGTTTCCCTATGTTGTGCCTTGCAGTGGTGATGTTTTTAGTTTACTAACCCAGTGAAAAGGAAAATATGCGCTATTGTCCTATGACATCTGTTGTTGACATCTGTTGTTGACATCTGTTACTACTGATGAAATGAGGAAGGGAAAATAACATATTTGGAAAAACAAAAATATAGAGAATACAAACAAGTTGTCATTGCCACGACCTTTCAAATATTACATGAATTTGTATATATATATATAGAATTATTCGGGACGTATTTAAATTGTCTATATTTCAGTCAAGGATAGTAATTTATGTAATATTTGAAAGGTCGTGGCAATGACAACTTGTTTGTATTCTATATATTTTCATTTTTCCAAATTTATTATATATATATATATATATATATATATATATATATATATATATATATATATATATATATATATATATATATATATATATATATATATATATATATATATATATATATATATATATATAGACACACGCACGCACACACACGCACACACACACACACACACACATCCTTCAATTTTAAAACAATGGACTTTTTGGTGTAGTGACCAAGTTTTACAGTAATGACGTCAGAAATCTCACTATGCAATTCTGCCAATTTATTATCTTGTTCTTCAGATATTTCCGATACTGAACCATTTTGAAACTGAAAATGTTTTGAAGAGATTGCAACAGGACTGTGTTTGCAAAATTCAAAGATTAACTCCTGGTTGTGTACATTTAAGCAGGCTCTGGTCTTACCGAGAAAATCAACACCTAACAAAATATCGTAAGTCCAGGCAATATCCGCTAATCTACTTTCCAAGAAAATCTAGAAATTTATATTTTGAAGTTTGCATACACTGAGAGTCTATAACTCCTCCATTCACCAAGGAAAATCATATAGTTTCTTGCTTGTAAACATTGACTACACCGTTATGCAGATTATGCAATAAATAATTGCAAAAGATCTGACTGATTAGGGAACAAGTAGCCCCGTAATCCAATAGTGTGCTACTTTGATCTTATCAGCAAGTACCGGTACAAAAAAAATCCATGTTTTCCTAACTTCTTTTCCCTTTGAGGGCACTGCAATATAAGATGTCCTTTTTCCTTACAGTATAAACATTGTATATCCTTCAATCTATCATTATTAGATCTTATCCTTTTATTCGCCCTTCCATTTGCATACAAGCACTCCTACTGCTATACTTAATTCCTGTTGTTCAGCGACGAGATATGCCCACATGTGAACAGCTTGTTAGGAAGGTGGGTAGAAGTTAATTTTAGAATTGTGCAATGGCTCGCCTGCAGGAATCTATTATAGCCGTGACCATAACTCGTGACACGCACATCATTTCCTGAGTAGTATGTGTTCTCAATGAGTGTGTTCATAACTTGTGAATGAGCCCTATCCAATATCTTTGTTTTTTGTTTCTGCAGCAATTTTTTATGTTTTACAAAGCACATTCTTATGTATTGTTGCATTTAAATATAAATTTTACACCTATATGTTGCCATTATTGATACATTCTATTCGTTCTTATTACAGGTAATAAATGTGTTCAAGTGTTTCAGTCAGTGGTGTTTCAACACGTCTTTACACGACTTTACTACTTTACAGTGAGCAGGAAGTTCTGTCATGAAAAATAATAGGGTACAAATATAAATCAAACAACCCTTAATATGTATTTTCCACAGTGAAATTTTTATGTTTTTGTAGTTTGTTGCCTTTCATAGGATAATGTTCATTTTCAACAGAATCGTTCTTAACTACACTTAAATCATAACATTTTTGAAAGTGAAATTTATTTTAAAGTATATTTTTACATTTTTCTTTGAAATCATAAAGGAGTACTGACTTGTCCCTGACTGCCCTGCTTGGGTGGCAGACCAATGCTGCTCGCTGTGCATCAGCCACGCATGGCCATATGTGTCGTGCACGGTTTATTATACCATTCATGCAGGGACAGGTCCTGTGACCCGTTTAGTGATCCAAACGACCTGCTCGCCAAGAGAGATCTAGTGTGTCTGTGATTTAATCAGACGAGTGTTGTGATTCCCTGAAAGCAGATTCTAAAGTAAATACGGGGTATTGTTGTCACCCGTTTGCTTCCCCTCAGTGCTCCATAATTAATTAAATATTGCCCGGCCACGTGGTCATCGTAGTTAAAGAGAGAGATATTTGGAGACGCTCTAAATTCAATGTGTAATTTTAGAGAGTTTATGCAATTTTTCTCTTATTTTAAAAGGGCATACGTTTTGTTTTCGGTTTTATTACCGTAAACAGTAAATTTATCTTGGTAGTTATGGCAGCCACCATGCCTAGGGCCCAAACTGAAATTCCTAGAACTTTCACTAAATTAATGTTTTAATTGGCTGAAGTGTTTTTGAAGGGTCTCTTGTATGTAAAATGTCTTGTGTAATTTTTATGTGATTTTACGTTTCTTTTGCAAGCTATCATAATTTTCCCTGACACCCATTGCAACAAAGACACTGAACATTTAAAACAAATAAAAATGTGTCAGAATTAATACCTTAATTACTCCAAGTGTTTTGCTATGTTGTATTCAGTTGTATGTGTACTTGTTTGTAAGATATGTGTAACAACTTTTTCCCTCATGGAGCTGGCTGGAGATCTCCGCTTAGTAACGGCATCTCCATGCCATCCTGCTCAGTCTAGTTCGGCAGGCCTAAGAGAGTGCACGTGTTCACGTCATTGGGGAACATCATCATCTTTGCCTGATCAGTAACAGCAATATCAAGTGTCCTTTATCCGGAACATTTAGTTTAATTATTTTCTCCCCCATGCCGCACTCTCATCTCCATAGACTCGCAGGCCCAGAGATTTTACTGTCTTAAATTGTTTGCGTGCTAATAAATGGTTTTTGCAGTGTTGGCCGATGGTGGGCCTCGTACACCATGCCCGCCTCATTTGAGGGATTTCCTGTAATTGATTGCCTGTATGTTTCTCTTTCAATCAATATACGTAATTACAGTATCTCTCGTATTAATTCATTTAAACGTTTATTTTCCTCATGTTCTGGCGTACTCCAGAGTGTTAAGTCCATGTGCTCATTTATGTAATGTAAAGGCACCAGTGACTTTTTATGTACTTAATTTGTAAACATGAGCTGTGAGAGGGATACCCCACATGGCTGTTGACCATCTACCATCCTGAGAGCCAGAGTCCTCATGCTTATCCATGCTATAGATGAGCTGGCTCCCTACTGGAACTTTAAACTTTTCTGTGATAAATAGTCATGCATCTAGGTTTCTCTCAAACCAGGCATCCGTCGCCTCATGCAAGCTGCCAAACCACATTAGTACATACTGCATTTTATTCTGCAATGTAAATTTTTTGATCAATGTGTCTACTTGCTGCTTGTAGGACTTGAAATGTGTTGTTATTCTACACTGGCAAGATAAGCACGCTTACTCGAAAGGCAGAGGGAAAGAAGTTATTTTTTGAATTATGCAGTGGCATGGTTATATGGTGAGTGAGCATGGTGTTGCTCACGAGTAACATCTTATGATTTTAGGGAAATATCACATGCAACTTATTATAGTCAATCCTGCACCTCAGGATAAAAATTTGAAGCAGGTTTTTCAGTGGCCGGGTTATGATAAAGACAAAATATCTGTCTCATGTGATGCATTTTTAGCTATCTGGCAGCTGCATTAGGCTTGAGAAAGACAAACTGTAGCAGGCAGGCAATCGATAACATGACCTGAACATCAAGGTCAGCACATACTGTTGTACTTCAGAGAGCGTGGTCAAATGTGGCACGGCAGACAGTGCCATTAATCATATCATTTGCATATACAGAATGCCTGTTATTGTATTATTGCCACTAACGAGTGACCAGGCCAGTAGTTTTCTCATTTCTGAGAAAAAATGTGCTGATGGTACATGGGTAAATACGGAATTTAACTGTCACATACTCATGTTCACAGCAGTGGAAAGGATGGTATGCCACCGGTTTCTGTTTCCAGATTATTGTTTAAGTCTGTTGAAGTTATAAAAGTAGAATATAAAGGCACAGGCGTGGAAATGTTAACAAGTTGGGGATGCAAAATAAAATAATAGTCAAGGTGCTATTTGACGTGCTCACTGTAAATATGTATGACGCAGCCGAGACTCAGAAAATATGTTTAACTGCACAAGCTCATGTTCCTTCCTTTTCCTTGGTTAGCTAACAGTCAGTCTTATATTACCAGAAGTACATGCAGCTCATTGTTCCTTCTGGCTGCACAAACATCTTTACATGTTGAAAACATTAATGCTGTAGTGAGCCACTTAGATATTCATGCCTGTATTTTTTTTTTGTACTTTACCTTTTACCAGTCTTTTTGGTTTACTGGACTATACCTCTCCCCCCTTAATTAGTCCACTAAACAGACACTTTACTCTACTTGTATCAATGTATTATATTTAACAACCGAGTTTTTATTGTGATCTAATTCCTTATTGATTTTATCTTTTACTTTAGTTATACTGTCATTCTTCGTAGTGGAGATTAGTGAAGAGTCCAAGGAACTTTGTACATTAATGATAACTAATTAAGGCAGCTGAAAAATTGATCTTGTTGAAAACTGGAACCTTGTTTACCTTAGGTGCAACAGAATAGGCAAATATTCCAAAATATGAAATAAAATTAAATAAGATATACTAGGAAATACATTTCCGCAAAAATTTGTAGTAATTAACATTTAAAAGTCAATGTTATGCTTGGTGGTGAGTTTATGAAAAATTTTTATGTGGTCCCATTTTGGAACTGTGGAATGATGTTCGTTAACATCCGAAATTCTTGGAGGTACCTTTAAATTATATGTTAATGGATTAGGAAGATCATAAACTGTTCAGTACTGTAAACATAGAATGGACACTAGCCCATCCTACCAAACTATCATGTAATTGTATGATTGTAAATAATGTAGCCATAACCTGTGTAACAATAGGGCAACACCAAAAATACCAAATTGTGACCAGGTCATAAATCAGCAGCTGGTTTTACTGTCATAATAATGTATAACTTCTCTATTGCTTTCTCTGTTCCTGCATGTATATATTACTAATGTATATCAACTACTACTGAAGAAAACTTTATAGACATTTCAGTTCAAGAGTGCAATGCAATATAACTCTGCGGAAATAATTATTGCATGGAAGAATGGGCTTCCCACATCGGCACAGTGACTGCCAGACAGTATGAGCATGGACGTCAGCTCCTGCCCTTCCTGTCCCTCCTTCAACCCTCCTAGCAATACTGCCGGCTCCCATCTCGGTCTAGCAATACCTTTATTTCAACCTGGAGATGATGGTATGGCTCATAATATAATATAATCCATAGAACAATTAGAAAGCAGACCAGGGAACCAGAAAAGCGAACAAACAACAGTAGCGTGGGCCATACTATGACAATAGCCAAGGCCTGGCAGAAGAAAGGGCCGTTGGACGTTCAGACGCTAGAAGGTTATGTGTTCTTTCGTCACCTGGCCATCGGCGAGTAACGAGGTCCGCCTTTCTGCAGGTCCCCTGCAAGGGCCTGGCTATTCTGCAATGATCATCCTTATGGCCAGTGTCTCTCTGAGCACTTGTGTGACAGTATTTGGGCATGGTTGGTTAGCAATGTCTGGTATATTAGCTTTGGGTTAGATGCTTTTTTGACACTACTTTTGGTAACTTCGAAATTAATAATAGAATTTGAGTCAGTACTGCCATAAAGAAATTGTAGTATCCTTGTGAGATAGACTATCAAGTCAAATAATATTGAATCTGTTTAGAGTTGTCATACAGTAGAATCTTTCTAAAATCACCCCTGATGGTTTCTAGTAGTAATGCTATTATGGAAGGAAGTGTGTTATAGACTTTTTTCCTATATTTTGTGCCTGACTCACAGTTTGATGAGAAATAGTGATATGGTGACATGACTATTTGTGGTAGATATTTTAATAATTTTTTTTTAGATCAGCTGACTGAATGGCCAATCTGGGACAATAACATTTACATTCATTTGTCTTAGCATGGTGTTGAGAAAAATATTGAAAAACAAAAATGTTCAGAAAGCATAGCTTTTCCATAACATTCAGTGACAAATAAAATGTTCTTTACCGACATCAAAAACTGTCCCATTTTATCAGTTACGTACCCTGCAATTTTCATTGCATCACTCCTATGATTTCACCCTTATAATGTGGTGCCAAATTTAGTAAGTGCAAAATTGAAATACAGTAAAACTTGCTTAAGATGCTCCCGCATAATAGGTTTTACCTCCTAGTCCCCTTCCATTTATTTCTATGTTAGTAAATCCCATTTAAAAGTTTTTTGTTGAAGAAAGCCAACCTGTGTATAACGTTAAAAAACTAATGGACATTTATTTAAAAAAAAAACATAATAATTTTCTGATACGCATACGAAAAGAGATCACAAATAATTTATAAACTTTTAGCGATAACGAAACCTGAGCCGCACGCTGCACAGGGATCAAAGAAGTTTTGATGAAACCTAAACTGCATGCCACAGAATGTTCCACATATGTTCAACCAATCATCTGCTTGCGCTCATATTGAACCAGTGTCACTGTTGTAACTAAATGCCAGTGCCCCAATATTATAACGGCCATCTTGTGAAACCGGAACAGCCCACTGTTCACTTTACTTGCCGGCACTAGCGCAAACAATAAGTATTTTTTCATGCGCAAAATCTGTAGAAAGTTAACAAACGCTGTAGTCTTAAGGAGGTTTGGTGTCTTATATTACTATTAATTATTTGAAGGACATTTTTCACAGTTAACGCAAGTATGCATTAAAACATTGGGAAAATGTTTAGAACCAGTAGGGAAAATGTGATTTAGGCCAATGTGCCGCTGGCTATCATTTGTTGGCGTGCCACGTATCCTTGTTTATTGGCAGTTGTTTTAGTAAAAAAATAGGGTTAGGAAGCATGTGTTATTTAAAATATTTTTATTATTTGAAATGTTAAAGTGTTTGGTTAAAACAATTCGTATCACACCAGAAAATTGCCTTTTTTTTTCATTCAGAATGTGTTTGTTTTTAATTGTGTTGCTATAAATTGAGTCAATATAGAGAGCTTCTTCTGTATTTAGAAATTGATCCCATATATATTAAAGTACAAGCTGCTTAGGGAATAAAGCCAAGTGAGTACATTTGGTCATATGAACTACACAAATTAAGGTACATAAACTGTCAATTGCACTTTATTGTATTTTCTTTTAATTCAGTATAATAAAAAACTGTTTCTCTTCAGGTACAAATAATTTCAAAGGTAAGTTACCAAGCTCCACAATAGTTAAAACGTAATTGCAACAGGCATACAAGTTTAAACTGCAGAGCCATAAAATATAACAAGTATTTGCATTCTTTAAAAGTCAGTAACAAGCTGACGAAAAATGTGAAAGTGAAATGAATAGACATCATGAAATTATAAAGAAAATAGCAGGTAACTGAAAAGAAATCCAAGTAATAATAACACAAGCAAAGTGAGAAGGTAAGCGAGCGCATAGTGAGAAAACAAATCCATGATGGTAGTTGAGCGTAGAAAACTTGGCCACCTGAAGGGTAGAGGAAGGGAAAAATAAATACTTATTGGCAAGCATTGATGGCCTATGGGGGTGGTATCTATTTTTAGACATGCGTTACATCTAGTACAGTGTTCACCAAGAGAAACACAGCATGCAGCAATAAAAAATGCAACTAATTTATTTTTCAATTGATTTCCCTCAAATTTTCTACTTTTTTAATGGTTCCTCAGAAGTTAGTTGTTAAAAGCTGCCAAATATTAATAAGTGTTTCTTTTATATAATATTTTATGTGTAGTGTATTTTGATTGTGTTGAGTGTAATAAAATAATATTGTGTACATGAATGCAAGGTAATCCCGGCACGAGCAGGACCGTGCATGGGAAAACCGAAAGGCACCAGAGTGAGGTTAGGGTGCCTTATAATTTTAAAGCAAGTTAAGATAATGGCCTGCTTCGCGTGGGTGGGGGGGGGGGGGGGGTGAGAAAAATGACACTTTAGTGGTTTTTGCTCCTGGCCGGCAACGCGCGCGCTGTTTGGTGTGTCAAAACTTCACCTAACATAGCTGCGGTAACTGGCTTTGTCGGCGGTCTACGTACAATCCGCTGATGCGGAACTTCCCCTGACTTTGCTATTGTAGTTGGTTTCGCCAGTGACGTGAAATATATTCTGGAATTTGAGGGTTGTACTTTAGTTTGTCTTGGGGGACACATATTAATTTCTGCTAGGGGTGGGTTGTGTGACTCCTGCAGGTTACTATGAGAATTGAATGTGGTAATTTCTGCATAAGACCTATTAGGTACGTCATTATAGAAGAACGCCCTGCACACGTTTCGAACTCGGACGTTGTTGTCAGAGGGGGTTGCATGCTTTACCCCCTCGTATTGAAGTTTTTGTTGTATTGTTTCGTCCTGTCTGTACTTCTCTGTAACCACGCCCGCGTGTGTTGAAGTAGGTTCTTATTGTGGATAGTAGTAGTTATGTTGTTGAGAGTGTTGAGAGGTGTTCCCATTGTAATTACGGCCACGAAAATTGGAGCGACCCCTTTGGTTTTGTTGGTAACCCCGGTATTGGTTTGCGTGGGTGGGGTTTATCTTGATAATCATTAGGGGCTGCCCATTACCTGGGTATCCCTGACGTGACGTGTAAGCATTGTGATATCCACAGTGTGGTGGGAGTTGGCCGCATCTTGATTGGTTGTGAAAAGTGTTGTTTGAGTGTGGTTGCATAGCATTCACTCCCTGATTGAATGTGGAGTTTTGTTGTTGTAATGTTAGTTGTGCAATTTCTTGTTTCAATTTTGTAATGTCTGAGTTTAGTCTTTCTGATTCGGGGTTTGCATGGGGCTGTGTCAGTGTTTTGTTATACCTGTACATCCCGATGTCAATTCTTTTAAGGTTCGTAATCATGTCCTGCAATGTGTCATTTGGAAACCCTATAAATTTATCTGCTACAGAGGGCAAGAGTGACTTCTAGAGCACGTTCAGAAAGTCCTGATTGGAGATGTATGTGTTGTATTTATTGCGATAATACTTCACTGTTTCTATGTGTCTGAGTGTGTCCTCACCTACGGTTTGGCTTTTGTTGTACAGGAAATGTTTGGAACGCTCTGTGTCCGCAGTGGTCGTAAATGTTTCTGACGGAGTCGGGTGAGACAAGAGACGTATGGTGACACAATAAAGTTACGGTAGATGGGCGCCAGCTGTGTTTCCCAGTCACCGCACTGTCGTGACTCAGGGTTCTCAGGAATGCTGTCGGTTGTGTGTATCCATCTCACTTGAGCGTACTTGCAAAACACTTTTCATTACTAAACATCTTTACTAATTTTTTTTCACTGAAAAATGGCAAGAGGTTGCTGTCACTACAAGAAAAGACTTTAAGCACTGTGATACTTGCTTTTATTCTGTCAACCTTACAAAATCATGCCAAAGTTAACCTTATGAAACTTGGACGTGTCTAGCTAACTCCGTTCGTGTGCTCCGCAGACCGCAATTAATCTAGCACGCTCCTAGATGGACGATTTCTCTGTGGTGTTAGAAAACACAATCTTCACAAGGAAAGGGGTCTACCGCCGCTAGGGTGGACTGCCGATTTTTCCTGAAAATAGGTCAGAGAATTATGAAATGAACAAACACGTGTGATTATTTGACATCACTAACACGGACTCATCGAGGCTGGTCTTGTCGCACGTGGTTAGTGACGTGACAGCCAATACACATAGCCGGCTAGGATGGAAATAATATCACCGTACACTTGATATAAATGACAGAAATACACATAAAATAAGATGGTACACGACATGGATGGTCGCAATTGATATGGCCGTAAAACAATTAAACATTAAAATCACTCTTAAATACATACATGAAAATAAGTCCCTTAAAATTGCACACAGCAATTATACAGAAATTGCACTGAAATGCCTTTAACAAAGGCGGACGGCTTCTGATTCAAAGTTGTGCGGGTTGTGTGGCCTCTCTGACATCTTTCTCTTCCTTCTCATTTACATTGAAAAAGCTGCAAGGGTGCAAATTATTAAGTTAAGCAGAAGCATAATGCTGGGGAATGTCTGGCAAAACGTACCCAAAGCAATGGTTAACCGGTATACTAAAGTGAAACTATTGTAATCTACATCAGTGCAAAAAGTTTGTAGTGCGTACGTGACAGCATCTTACCTCGCTAGCTCTCCTCGACGGACTGGCCAGAGGCAGGGGTCGCGTGGACCTACCATTGCTGCCTACGGGGTTCACACAAGTGGAAGTGCTATGCACGCAGAGTAAAACTTATATATTCTTAAATAAATGGCTTATAAATAATTTGAATATTGATTTACATTTTAGATTTAAATTGTGAATTTTCTGTATTCTTCAAATGTCTTTTATGATGGCATTCATGCCGAAAAAATAATGTTCTTAATCTTCGCGCAGCGCACATTTTGAATTCATAACCAAACATTGTTCAATATTATCAAACATACATGTTTCCAGGTTTCTCAAGTGTTTAAATGTTTAAAAAAAAATTTAAACACTTGAGAAACCCTGAAATAAAACATGAGACATAATTTTACACTTCAAATAAATGTTCCATTATTGGAAAGTTCAGGTTA
The DNA here is from genome assembly GCA_029891345.1 of Dryococelus australis. NCBI lineage: Eukaryota > Metazoa > Arthropoda > Insecta > Phasmatodea > Phasmatidae > Dryococelus > Dryococelus australis. The sequence goes on from CM057009.1 coordinate 245,963,866, forward strand.
TGACCTCTTTGCGCACATGCATAACCACATGCCACATGAGTGGTGAGCGCCATCACGGTCTGAACATGGCTGGCTGTTAGCCGGCATCAAATGATCTCTCCATCAAAGGCCAAGACGGTGCGAGCAACTCAACTTTGCCCGGCTATGAACTGGGACCACCGGTCGAGGACATAAGAAGCATGTCCTCGGGAGTCTCCTGATTCTGCTGCGTTTGCAGGGGGTGGTGGTGTAGGATGGAACCATGTTGTGGGGGCATAATGGTGACTCACCTCGCCTCTTGTGTGTGCTGTGCTGTTGCTTGTTGAAATGTGATGTTACACTCACGGCCCTACTACTTTCCCCAAACCCTTTGAAACTTTCTTGCCCTACTAGGCTATCCCTTGCGGGGGCCAACAGACCTCTGAAAGGTGTTACACTAACACTCGTATTCTGATTGACATTTTCACTTTGGTTACAACCATTGGTATTGGTGCCTTAGGGAAACCCCTTAAAATTTACGTCACTGGCCCTGGTTGTGTTGTGATTTACGTGTACACTCTTGTTACCACTTCTTTCATTTACATGTGTGAATCCTCTGAAACTGCTTTGATTTATGATGCTAGTACTTTCCTCCACAGGAAAGCCCTGAAACTGTTTTTCTCTACTACTCTCTTCCCACACTTATGGTAGTGTACTTCCATCGTCTTCTCCCTCCCTGTTTGGTGTGGAGTGCTCTGATGGTGTGAAGCCCCGAAATGACGTAGTGTTCCCAATGTTATTGTTTACATTCCCTGTGTGCCTGTTCGCAAGACTGGTGTTGATGTTCTGCCACGTGCTACACCTGTCATCACTCGTACTACCGGTACACAACGTCACGCTTGCTGCGGTACTGTGCTTTCCGGCTTCTCCTTGCCCTCCTTGTCTGCAGGTGTGTAGGCTATACGCAGGTCGTCATGGTGATGTTTCGTGACTCGACTCGGACCCAGCTTCATGAGAAACATGGAATTCCCCATCTTGGCTGTTAACCTGACCGGACCAATCCACGTGGGTGTAAGTCTGGCACAACGGTTCTTTGCTCCCGCCGATAACTGGTTTTCCTTTACGTATGCATACATACTGGGTACTAACTCTGGCAGCGGCCTCCTACTTTCCGGTACCCAAACATTGCAATAACTTTCTTGGTTGGCCCCTGCCTCCTCATGAATCTGCATTTGGTGCGCTACGAGCCCCTCAGGTGGTATCAACGGGTTTTGGCAGGGTTCTCAGGGTTCACGCAGTTTGCCACCCTGTACCATTTCTGCAGCGGTTTTTCTGGTTGCTGCATTTGCACTATTTCTCAAACAAAACGTGACCTCCGGAATCAACTCTGCCAATCTGGTATGGTCTATCTCCTAACCTGACTCATAACTGAATTTTTACGTCCTGGTTACGCTGTTCAGTTGAATTGGCCCTGGGGTGGTAGGACGGGGTGGTATGGGGTTAAGTCTCTCATCTGGTACAGTAATCTCTCCACTTTCTCCCCACGAAACTGTGTACCATTGTCGGTCAGTAGGTACTCGGGGTACCTCCAGCTTGGAAAAAATTCTGTTTGTATGACCTATGCAACTATGTGCGCTGAAACGTTTCTGACTGGGAATGCCTCTGTCCATCTGGTAAACAAATCCGTGGCGACAAAGAGAAACCTTTTACCACTTTTGGTGCCTGGTTACGGGCCCATGATATCAAGTTCTACAGTTTTGAACGGCTCAGTTGGCAGCCTCAGTTGTTGTGGAGCATCACCGTCTGTTCTCCGCGGCTTCCGGGTGTTGCATGTGACACAACTCTGCACATGCTTATGTACATCCCCATGAACTCCTGGCCAATGAAAATACTTTTGTATATTCCTATGTGTTTGTTACAAACCCGGGTGTCCACGCTCTGAACTATCAAGTGCAATTTTAAGTACAAGTTCCCGTGTTTTCTTGGGCACGTACGTTCGCCACCTCGTGCAATTACTGGGGGAGGGGGGTTGATTTGAATTTCCTGTTCCACTACTCTCCAATGTTCTGAGTACCTCGTGGCATTGTGTTGTCGGCGTTGCGCAGCATCTTGCGAAGTTTCTTGTACGGTGTGTTCCTCTCTTAATTCGTCACAGATGTTTAACGAAACAAGTTCACTTGGTGGTGTGGCGACAATTTTCTGCAAAACAAAAGCTGGCGTGTCTGTTATCTGTGTGGCACTGCAAGGTGGTAGCGCCTATTCCCACTCAGCATCATCGTTTACTGTTAAGTTCGGACAGGTGTTTCTGGACAGTGCATCAGTTAGCTTGTTGGTTTTCCTCGCCATGTGTTCTACCTTGAAATTGAACTCCTGGAGCGGTAAGGCCCAGCGGGCGAGTTTACTTTTCGCGTTATGCATGCCTTCCAACCAAACTAGACATCTGTTATATGTTTTCAACGTAAACTGTCTCCCTAACCGATACGGCCGGTACTTTCTCAGCGAGTGCACAATTGCTAAACTCCTTTGCTCATTTACATGGTACTTGCTTTCTGCCTCACCAAACTTGGCACTGTGGTAGTTAATAATATGCTTCTCCTCGTATTCTCCCACCTGGTATAACACTGCCTCGATGCCCTCTTGACTCGCATCGTCTGCACGACAACAGGTAAATCCGGGCTAAACCTGACAATTTTGGAAAGCAAGTTTGTTTTCTTTAAATGCTTTATCAGCTTGAGGTTTCCATACAAATGTACGTTTTTCACATAGCAATTCAGTCAATGGTGCAGTTATCACGGAAAAATTTAGAACAAATGCTCTTTACGAGTTTATTAAGCCAAAAAATATCCGGACCTGTTTGCGTGATCTGGGTATGGGTTTGTTTTGTATTTCTTGTACATGCTGTAGCTCTGGTTCATGTCCATTCCCTATTACATAGTGTGCTAAGAACTCCATTCTACTCATCCTCAACTTACACTTGACAATCTTACATGTGAGTTTGTTACGTTCAAGCCTCTCGAACACAAGGCTCAGGTGGTGTAGGTGTACATCCCAACTGTTTGACCATACAAGTACATCATCAAGGCAAGCCATCGCAAAGTTCTCCTATGTAACCATCTAACACATTTACCATGAGGTTTTGAAAGTGGCAGGAGCACATTTTAGGCCAAATGGCATGTCAACATACTGAAATCTACGCCCATCTGGCATAGTAAAGGCAGTCTTTTTATGGTCTTGTGGGCGGATGGGTACTTGCCAATACCCTGATTTGAGGTCAAATGACATAAATGCAGTAGCTGGCCCTAATGTTAGCAGAGTGTCTTTGATGTTAATGACTCGAGGTGGCATGTTTATAGTGATTTTATTAAGAGGGCAAAAGTCTACACAAAACCTCCATTCGCCGTCCTTAGGAGCTAGTGTATTGCCTGAATTGTAGAGACACTGCATAGGTTCAATTACATAATCATTGAGCATCTCACATACCTGCTGATTGATGACGCGCCGGAAGATAATACCTGGGTCTCGTGGCTTGGAGTACACTGGGTCCTCGTGCATCGTGATGGTGGCCTGCTCGGTGACGTCGGTGTGCTGCAACTTCCCATGAGTGTGAAACACATTGGCATACTGGTCCAGCAGATGCTGCAGATGTTGCTGATGATGTTCAGGCACCTCGTGCTCGAACTCGCTGAACAGCACTGCAGCTGTTGTCACTGGTGGCATTGCTCCTACTGTATACATTGTCCACCTCCCACGTGTCCCCACGTGCAGATGGTCAAGATGTGGCAAAATCACGACCTGGTTGTCAATCAACCACGGTAACCCCAATATCATTTCCTCGCACAGGTCCGGCACAAAGTAGACATCACAAGTTCAAGTATCCCCACTGTCACGTGTATCACACTTCTTGCCTCACCCTGCTGGTTTGTAGTGGCAAACTGTAGGCGACCTGGCGACACACTCATTGTTATTGCCTGTATTAATCCCTCACGTACAAAGTTGTGACTGGCTGCAGTGTCTATCACGGCAATAACATTCTTCCCTTAAGTTCGACATTGACCCTTAACCCACGTACGGTACTGTCACTGACCTGGAACACTTTGACACCTTCATTATGTCAATTCCTATGGCCTGACAGTGAGATTGGTGCAGGTGCTGTTTCGCCAACCTCCCTACTCAGTTTCCCGACCAATTTCCCTGATAATAGTTCTCCTGGTGGTTGTGGTGGAAGTTCCGTTGTGCGTGATTGGGTCTCACGGGCGTAAACGGTGGTGGTGGCCCCGTAACATCTGGCATCATGGCAGGTGTTGATGTGTGGTGCTGCTGCCTTGGGGATTGGTATGCCTGTCCCGCTCGCACATCCTGTTAATAGAGGCATGCATTACGCGTAAACTGCTCTACACTCACCCTTGTTGCTGTCTGGAGATACGGTCTAATGTTCAGTGTTGACGGAGTGACAATTATTTATAATACTCCACGTCTCGGTTGACCTGGGTTCAGGCATTTGAAAAGGCCTAATTTGCGCTGGATGAACTCTTTGATCCCTTCTCGCTCATGCTGTTGTTCCTGATACAATCACACTTGTGCCTGGATGGCATTGCCATCTCTGTCAAACTGTCCCAGTAACTTGTCACAGAATTTCTCCCATGTTACGCGATAGTCTCTCACTAGGTTCCACCACATGGCAGCTGTTCCCCTTAATCTGTTCGCGGTGACCTCACTCCAATCTTCGCGGTGTACCTGGTGTCTGTGTAGTTTCTCTTTGCATACTGCTAGGAATGTGCCCAGATCCTCTGCATCTATTCTCGCTAAAGTTGACAAAAGTACATTACGGTCTGGTCCTGTTAAGCCCATGTCATGTACATAATGACTACTGGCAGCGGCATGGGTTTCCCCTCTGGTGTTGTCGGTGCCGCAATCTCTGCACAATTCATCTTACGGCATTCACCACAGTTTATAACACTATTGCAGAAGGTTACATATTCATCAGGCCCTATGCATCGCAAATGAGAGTCCCGTTTGCACTGCCGGCACTGTGCCCACTTTGTTCCCATCTCGCCACATCCGGTGCGCATGCACAGGCGTGTTTCTGACAGCATTGATGCGGTATCGGACGTACATTGGCATAACGGTTGATCCCATGATTTTTCAGCAAACAAGTTCACTTCACTCAATCTGCCATAGTATACACATTGTTCGACTGGCATGTCCAAGTAGTTCGCGTTCATGAGTGTCACGGATGTTGCGGTTGCCGACGCAAAAGTCTTGAGGCCTTCTCACGGATGATCAAGTGTGGTGTCTGCCGTTTTTACGCGAATGACGCCACGCAGATGAACACACTGGCCTCACTTGGGAATGCCAATTGACGCCGTCGGGTGAGATACGAGATGAACAGTGACATAAAAACTTACGGTAGATGGGCACCGGTGGTGTTTCCCAGTCACCGCACTGTTGAGTCTCAGGATTCTCAGGGATGCTGTCGGTTCTGTGTGTCCGTTTCACCTGAGCATACTTACAAATCATTTTTCATTACTAAACATCTTTGCAAAACTTTTATCACTGAAAAATGGTGAGAGGTTTCTGTCAGTACAAAAAAAAGACTTTAAGCATTGTGATACTTGCTTTTATTCTGGCAACCATACAAAAATGTGACATAGTTAACCTTATGAAACTTGGACTTGTCTAGCTAACTCCATTTGGGTGCTCCCCAGACCGCAATTAATCTATCGCACTCCTAGATGGATGACTTCTCTGTGGTGTTAGAAAACACAATCTTCACAAGGAAAGGGGCCGACAGCCTCTACGGTGGACTTTCAATTTTTTGTGAAGACAGGGTGCAGAGAATTACGAAATGAACAAACATGTGTGATTATTTGACATCACAAACGCTGACTCATCTGGGCTCATCTTGCCACACGTGGTTCGTGTGGTGACGGCCTATACACATAGCCAGCTAGGACGGAAATAATATCACTGTACACTTGACATAAATGACACAAATACACATGAAATAATATGGGATACAACATGGATGGTCACAATAAACACGCACAATAAACACGCAGATGCGTGAAAGCAAACTTAGATGGAGCGGATTCCGCTGGATATGAATATTTCTCCTTAAGACAGTAAATTCTGTGTAGACAAATGGTTATTACTGGTAAGAATCTGTTCTTCTGCAGATTGTTATGTTGATAGGATTTTAGTACGCCTGATGGCAGGAAAATTAATCTTGGAATAGACAGTTTGGTCATACATACAAAGCATCAATTACGTGAAAAATACATGGAACCCAAAATGAAAAATTACTTAGAACCCTGAAATAAATTATGGCACACATGATTTTACATAAATAAACCCTCAAAATGCATGGATGGCGCCAACATTGACTTGGCGGCGGTTAACCACATGATCACAATTGATGTGGCCATAAAACAATTAAACATGAAAACTACCCTTAAATACATACATGAAAATAAAGCCCTTAAAATTACATGCAGCAATTATACAGAAATTAAACTGAAACACCTTTAACATTGCCAGATGGCGTCTGATTCAAAGTTGCTCGGGCCGCGTGGCCTCTCCGACACCTTTCCCCTCCTTCTCCTCATTTACATTGAAAAGCTGCAAGGGCACAAATTACTAAGTTAGGCAGAAGCATACTGCTGGGGAATGTCTGGCAAAACGTACCCAAAGCAATGGTTAACCGGTATACTAAAGTGAAACTATTGTAATCTACATCAGTGCAAAAAGTTTGTAGTGCGTACGTGACAGCATCTTACCTCGCCAGCTCTCCTCGACGGACTGGCCAGTGGCAGGGGTCGCGCTGACCTACCATTGCTGCCTACGGGGTTCACAAAAGTGGAAGTGCTATGCACGCAGAGTAAAACTTTTATATTCTTAAATAAATGGCTTATAAATAATTTGAATATTGATTTACATTTTAGATTTAAATTGTGAATTTTCTGTATTCTTCAAATGTCTTTTATGACTGCGTTCACGCTGAATAATAATGTTCTTAATCTTTGTGCAGCGCACATTTTGAATCCATAACCAAACATTGTGCAGTATAATCAAACATATAAACATTTAAACACTTGAGAAACCTGGAAATAAAACAAGAGATATAATTCTACACTTCAAATAAATATTCCGATATTGAAAAGTTCAGGTTATGGCCTGTTTGCGTACGTGCATGCCCACGTGTCACGTGAATGGTGAGCGCCGTCATGGTCTTAATGCAGCTGGCTGTTAGCAGACATCATTTCCTTGAGGGAATTTGTAATTCCTGCCATGTGACTGGCTGTTGACGGTTTTGTGTTGTGTTTTCGTATGTGTGTTTTTCAGAGCCAAGAAGATAAAATTTCATCCGCCTTCATTTCTCTGCCTCATTCCATTGGTTTATTTCTGACACCCTCTCAAAAACCTCTAGGAGGTCCGCTATACTCTTATTCTGTGTACATGAAAAGGATGGAGGTTTTTCCGGTTGTGAGAGCACAATTTGTAGAGATGGTTGTGGTGGTGGTGTTTTCCATATGTGGTGATGTGGGTGTAGATCTGTCTCTGGGGACGTTGATGTAGTGTAGGGGAGGGGTGTGAAAAGGTATCTGTTATAAGAGATTCTAATGCATCATCGTAAAATGGAAAACCAAAGAAATCTTGTTGGTGGTGTTACTGATTGTGAGTTAGAGTGTTCGGTGTTCTGTGTGGGAGGGGGTATGTCGTTTGGGAATTGTTCTGGACTGGTGTGAAATGAAATATCTAAGTTTTGATTCTGTATGTTACTGTTAGTGGTACGTTCTATGTTGTGTAATAAGTCCTGCTGTTTGTCACATTCATCTAATTCATTCTCTACTTTATTAGTATCAAGGAACACACGTTTTATTAATTTGGTGACTGAGGACGGTTTGCTTTTGCTTTGTGTTTCCATGTACTATGTATAGTGTTAAGTGTAATTGTGTGTGTGAAATAATGCACTCTGTGTGTTAGAAAATCACTTATAAGTAGAAGTGGAAGGAGTATTAGAAAATCTCTGAAACACACACAACACAAGTGGAGATTTCCGTACTTAAAAGGGAGCGTGTTGTCCCACTTGCAAAAACAAGCTGTGTACATGCATTAAGAGTAAGGAAGCAGTAAAGTGGTTCTAAGCTAGTGTGATGAGCGGAGTGACGTCAAGGTGCTGGGCTGGCAGGGCCTCCTATGCATAATGCTGATTTGCGCATGTGGCGTACTGACCTACCATACTATCACTTACTGCGCATTCCCTGACTGCGTGGGACTGACAGCAGTTTAACACATTGATCTAAGTACAGAAATGTAACGAAAAGCAATTGAATTATTGAAGGTCTTGATATTATAATTGAATCCTATACAAAATATTTCACTTGAAAATACTAGGATACATTTGAAATGAATGTATACAATAAAATGAGCAAAATTATTACGCGTAAGCGTGTGATGTGCAGCCACGGATCTTTCTAGCTGCGTACAATTCCTTAATGTGAAGCACAACTTAAAATCCTATATAACCTGAGCGTACTCACGTAAGAGCGAGGTGGGGTCAAGAGGCGGCTCCACTAGTGAAGCGACTCCCCTTCCTTCTAACACTTTCTACTGTCCTGATATTCCTATCGCTTAATTACAAGATCTGTTCTTTTTACAATACGAATACTGTAGGAATGGGTGACAAAGGGGGTGTGTAGTTGTCAGTGGTTACTCTAATAAGTTAAGAATTATTTATATAAAACATATTTATTATAACGTTAAATAATAATTGATATAAAACAATACAATCAACTTTACACTGAACAGTATGCTTCTTTGTCTGTTAACTGAAGTGCTAATAAAGCAAGTACAAACATCTATGAAAGTGTAGAAGTTAAGGCCTTAGCCTTGCCAGAAATTAATGTCCATTTACTCGAATGATTAAGGGGACCTCGAGAGCTCGGATGATGCCTAACTGCCAAGTCGAACTTATACTCACCATATACTGAAGACTGATGTGCAGCCCAGAACTCCTCCAGCCCCTGAAACTGAGATGTCCTCATCTTTGTTGTCGCCCCGACAACTTCACGTCGTTCTTCGTCGGGCACTCTCGTAATTCTGGGGGGGAGTGGCGCAGCGCGCTCACTCTTTATAGTGGCTGGCAGTGGGTCAATCACCATGTGTTTTGGCATCAGGAGACTCGCACAAAATGTATAGTCCATGCTACCTTAACTCATTGTGTGTGACCCGTAGCGTCCACCACACCTTGCATTCCAGCACCACTCCATATTCGTCTGACTTAACCCTGATCGGCTCTCAAAACCTCAGTGTTAAAAGATGCCCAGATCTCTCTACTCCATTACACTTGATTTGACATTGACTGTGAAAGACATAGTCTCTTAAAAATAAAGAGAAAATTCATTTTAAAAAATTGTAAGAATTGTAGGGAAATAATATTATTGGCCCTGATCGTCATATTGGATTTCCTTGACAACCTCAGAAACCTTAAACTCAAAAAAATTCTAGAAATAACCATTAAAATATAGAAAAAAAGCAAGGATAAAATAACATTATTGACCTTGATTGCCACTTTGGATATCCATAACCTTGATCTGCAATATCCTTGGGATGACTTATTTGCCAAAAAAATCAAGGAAAATTGCAAAAAAATTGTAAAGTGTCTGTGGGAATGTTCTTAAATGAGACTTCAGTGGTAACACATGTCATTTTACAGTGTAATAGTTTCAAACATGTATATAAATAAGAAAATATAAAACAGAATCTAGTCTTCAGGAGCGAAAAATTCCATAATATATATGCAGTTTGAAAGCGGAAATTAAAAAAAAATATGGACCAGTTTTAAAATTGAATTTATTTCACTTATACTTAGGACATGTTGATCATCTACATAACTAGCAGCTTTGAGAATTGGCAGGAAAGTTAAAAATAAATGGTGAATCACAGTTACTGTGCTACACGGGAAACAAATATTATAAACAAGTGAATGAGCTAGAGGAAAAACCAACTCCCGATTTCCATGCCAGTCTTCTCTTCTTCACACCCATCAATTTCCCTTCTTCCTCCACACCCCTCTGTATCCCTTCTCTCCTTCACACCCTTTCATTTCCCCTTCTCACCCCCACACTCCTCCATTTCCCTTCTCACCCTCACACCTCTCCATTTCCCTTCTCACCACCACACCTCTCCATTTCCCTTCTCACCCCCACACCCCTCCATTTCCCTTCTAACCCCCACACCCCTCAATTTCCCTTCTCTCTTTCACACCCCTCCATTTCCCTTCTCACCCCCACACCCCTCTTTTTCCCTTCACTATCCCACATCCCTCTCTTTCCCTTCACTACCCCACATCCTTCCATTTTCCTTCTCTACCCCACATCCCTCCATTTCCCTTCTCTATCTCCTCACCCCTCTGTATCCCTTCTCTCCCCCTCACTTCTCCATTCCCTTCTCACTACCACACCCTTTCATTTCCCTTCTCACCCCCACACTCCTCCATTTCCCTTTTCACCCCCACACTCCTCCATTTCCCTTCTCACCCCCACACTCCTCCATTTCCCTTCTCACCCCCACACTCCTCCATTTCCCTTCCCACCCCACACACTCCTCCATTTCCTTTCTCACCCCCACGCTCCTCTATTTCCCTTCTCACCCCCACACCCTCTCTTTCCCTCCTCTACCCCACACTCCTCCATTTCCCTTCACTACCCCACATCTCTCTCTTTCCCTTCTCTACCCCACACTCCTCGATTTCCCTTCTCACCACCACACCCTTTCATTTCCCTTCTCACCCCCACACCCCTTCATTTCCCTTCTCTCCCTCACACTCCTCCCTTTTCCTTCTCATCTCACGCCCCTCTTTGTCCATTCACTACCCCACATCCCTCTTTTTCCCTTCTCTACCCCACACCTCTCCATTTCCGTTCTCTATCTCCACACCCCTCCATTTCCCTTATCTATCTCCACACCCCTGTTTTCCTTCTTTCCCCCACACTCTTCCATTTTCCTTCTCTCCCCCACACCTCTTTGTTCACCTTTGCTGGGCAGTTGTCAAAGCATTTTCCTCCCCTTTTTGCCATGACCATTATTCCTGTCATCAAGAAATCTTTGTCCAAGGAGACAACTGGTGAGGCATATCACTCCTGCATGAAAAAAAAGAAGACAGCATGGCAACTATGTGTGTGACTGTGGAACAACAACCATACATCATTCCTGATAACAGTGATAGTTCAGCCATTCTTTTTCTGAGGCTGACTCGGACACACTTCACTACTTTAGTTAAGTGAAGCTGATAGTATCAAAACATGTTATTGCACTGTGTGCTGTATGGTTGTAATCTCTGCCCTTTCATTAACTTATTTCCACATTAAGCACAATTTTTCAAGTAAGTAAGCAGCATTGAAAGCAAGCTGCCATACTCCTTTCATTTTATCCACTTCCCTAATTATTGGAAAATCTTCTGAAATTTTTTTATGCATTGCACTTACATTATTAAAAATGTAAAATACAAGAAGAAAAATGTGTGTGTCACATGAAAATCTATTATTTTGGCAGGAAATTCTGTAGTTCTAATTCTTTCATTTTCACCACAAACATAAAAAAAATGTGACAGGAATGTAAAAATGAGGGGGGAAGGGGGGCAGAAAGATGGCAGGAGTGGTTTTCTATGGACTTGGGGCAGGGGAGGTGACAGCTCAGTTGCTTGTTCTGTGCTGCCCGCTACCAAGTCGACAGACATGTGTAGGCAAGGCAGCCATGTGCAATAGAATGGCTTGCCGCGTGATGGATTAATGTAAAGGAGCAGTTTGCAATGTTTGCTATTTTGTTACAAAACAATATTTTAGTAACTGCTGTATTGAGAAATAATCTGAATTTTACGTACAGTTTGGGCAAATTTTACTTTGAATTATGTAATGTATGGAATTTAAAATTAACCAAGCTGCAAAGCATGTAAAATCTCATTATTATGTTCAGGAGCTGAAAACAACATTGATTTACATAGAATTTAAATTTAACTGAGTCTGAATTAATGAGGTTTTACTGTAATGTATAATGATTTGGATTTAATACTCTGGCTTGGAAAATCATAGCATCATTACCATGCAATCTTTGTCAAGTATGAACCAGTCTGCAGTTTTCATTTATAAATACTTTTCCTAAAATCTCTGATATTTATAGTAATTATAAAATTTTGGAAATAGCATAAATACCCTATTTCAGTAAGAAAATTAATCCAAACTGCAATATGTTTTCTTTTTTTTTTCTCAGAAATTCCCCAGTTTGTCAACCCTCATAAATCAATTAACTTAACTGCAGCTTCTATTTTAGAAAAAAGTCCTAATTGATGGAAGTAAACAAAACCTTTAGGGAAAGAAGAGCTTGGCTTATCTAAACTAGATTACCCAACAAGCTTAAAATTATAAGTCTAAGAGAAACACGTTGCAAGTGGCCACTTAACCCACTTTACCTAGATGCCCCCTTTTTTTCTTGGATAATGGATAACAATTTCTTTTTTTTTCTCGAGTCCTCTTTCTCTTCCCCACACTCAAATGACCATGATATAAAACCCATTACCTCCCCCCCCTAAAATTTCTATGATGCAATTTGCATCATAAACCCCCTTTGTTCATCCCTGGTATATGAATTGGATGACATGAGCTATGAATTAACAAATTATAACTATGATTGTAATTAATTTTATAAAACTTTTTAGTTATAAAATGTATTTTTTTTTCGTGATTCTGTCATAAGTAAATTGGGAATTCAAGTCCTTCCATTCAATGAAAATTTTGTAGCAACATGATAGAGATTCCTTATACACCTAACATGTTGAACCATACATCTAACATGTTGAGCCTTATTATACAGATGTCAGTTACCTAACATTTATTTTGCCATCTCCCCTCCAAGCAATTACCATTGCAGTACAGTGTTCTTCTATACTAACTCCTACATTAGGTTACAATATCTAAAAAAAAATTTCAGACATGGAAATTGAGTGTTATTTATCTCTATGATTAAAATTTTGTATTGTATATTGCTGGACTGTGTTTATTATAGAGTATAATTTGTTATATTCTGTTGTGGAGCAATTTTTTTTTTCTATTTTGGTGTGCATGTTGTGTGTAATGTGTATTGAAACATTATAGACTCTATATCACATTAAAATATATTGATATGTGTGGGACATGCAACTGCTTAGTCAGGTATGTTCATTTATTTACAGGATATGCAAATGCAATTAAGACTTGGTTCAAGTACAGCTTGGTTGGTGTATTTCTTTCTGGGCAGTACCCATGGTGGAGATTTCGAACTGAAAAAGCTACCTGCTTTGTTGCCCAATATTTACACAGGAAAAGTAAATTGTGCTCGTATGGCATCAGTGTGTGGAAAGTTGAATATCAATCGATATCCACTGTTTGCAGTTTTCAAACAAGGTGGAGGTCATGAAATCTATCATGGCCGGGAACTGGCTCATGATGTAGCCACTTTTGCAAGAGAAAGTAGTGCAGCTGTTAATGTTCGTGTACTCACACCACATGAATTCCATACTGTTACTGGCAAAGGTAAGTTGTATTTAATGATAGAAATTCTTATAATTATATTTGTAGTCTTTGAATATTTCCCACTTTTCCTTTTGGTTTTAAAATTATAGACAAAAATGATGAAATTTTTGCTTTTTGTGGATGAACTTTGTTACATTTGAGGAAAATGACCATAGGAAGATCTGTATCTAAAATACACATCAACGCTGTTGGTATGTATTCAGGACATGTAGATGGGGCAGAACTGTTGGTAGACATAGGTCTAGAATTGCTTCTGTGTCACATCTGCAATCATGCACATGGATGGCACACACCTTACCATATTTACATAGTGGGAGTGTGTGCAAGTGGTGTTTGTAGCTCTTCGTGAATATTTTGAGCAAGTGTTATGAGACACGTATCTGTGATGTCTACTTCTTGTGCTATGCTTACATATGTTTTGTAATGTTTACTGTGTTTGTGCATTTTTCACAGAATGCTAGGGTATGATTTGTTGGTTTCTGCCAAAATGGTATTCCACATAACTGGGATCTAGTCTATATTATTGAACATTGTAACAGCTGTAGCAGCAAACAGAAGCATTTTCTGACCAATGTTCATTGACATTTCTGCCTCCTCTACATGTCTTGAATATATAACTTCAGTTTTGGTGTATATTTTATATATATCCTCTATATGCTACACTTTCTATGATGTCCAAATCTTAATTTTGATTATTATTTGGTAGAATTTATGAGGATGATGATGATTTCATTTGTTAAAGATTTTACGTGCCCCACAACAGCAGATGGCCCATAACAGGGCTACACCCTCATATGATGTTGCATTTGTACAGGGTGTTCAGAAATTAAACATCCAAACTGTGGGAGGTAATTCGTAATGAAAAATAAAGTAAAAAATATAGAGGACACCATATAATCAAACAGAATATTAAAGGAGATATGAGCCTGTGAAAATTGGGTTTTAAAAACATATTTTCGCTGAATGCCTTGTACTTTCTGCCAGCGGTAGGGATGGCGGCGTTTTACCCACAGTACATCCCACATGGTTGAATGGGACAGGCCCATTTTGCGTGCTTGTGTACTAGTGGAGGGCATCTCGTTGATGTGCTAACGTATCACTCTCAAGCTGAACAGTGCATAAAGACTGAGGACAGCCAGCATTACGCATGTGTGTCTGCAACATGGGAAGCATAAGTCACCTTTTTGCTGCGGGCTTTGTAGGCATAGTACAAGGCATTCTGCAAAAATACATTTTCAAAACCCAATTTTCATAGGCTCATATCTCCTTTAATATACCGTTTAGGTGTATGGTGTCCTGTATATTTTCGACTTTGTTTTTCATAAGGAAACGTCTCCTACAGTTAGAGCGTTTGATTTCCGAACACCTTGTATGTATACAAGCATACAGTTACTCATAGATTTACAGTACAATAAACAATATTACTCAACAGCGTACAAACAGTTAAAAAATTGTGAAAGAAATATACTGTATAGTAAGTGAAATACATCAAATAAATGTTAATAATAGTTAATGTCTTATCTCAATGATAATTAAAGTCCTTCTTGATGTCTCTGTTTGGTTATAGTCAGTTAACTCACACTCATCATTAACACATGTTCAGTGTCTGTTGCCAGTATTTGTAATTTCTTTCACTCACACATTCAGTACAATAGTCCAGGTTGCCAGTTGCATCCTTCACTGCACTCTCATAAACTCCTGGCTTGTAGGTCCATTATGTTTAATAATATTTTTGGCCTTGATCTGGAAGGTTTGCCACACCCAGAGTCATGCTAAAAGAAACTTGGTCATCTAAACCAGAAAATTTTTCAGATAAATGCAGAAATTAAATTGCTGAAGGTCAGGAGTGCACGAGCCGCAAAAGGGTTATCACGGCAGCACAGTTTTTGTAATAAGATACGTGCATCTTGGATTATCTCTCACCTTACCTTGATGCCTGCTGTCATATCACTATTTTGTCCTCGACACACTCTTTGCTTGCTTGTACAAGGCAGATCAAGGTAAGCAAGCATGTACCACTGCCCCCTCCTTAAGTCTGATCATCCTGAAAGACTCTGCAACATCTGGACCTTAGTAGAGTGCCAGTCAGTCAATGTGGGCAGCCTTTGGCTCCGCCGGAGAGCCTTGATGACAAATCAGAAAGACCACATAATTGATGTGTTTGAAAATTCTGTATGACCCTTTCCAACATTTCTGTAGATAAAAGTACCCTTTTTGCCTTTGTGGGTTGTACAGCCACACCAGTTGTCCTTCTTGAAATACCTTGCCTGACATTCTCCTGTCGTACTGGGTCTTCATCCTGTCACTGCATGGTCATTTGTGCCTTATAGGAGGACTAATCCCTTCGTTACTGGTTTGAAAAGATAATGCAACTACAGAATTTTCCCTCGCATCTTCTTTAGACTATGTCTACCAATCTGAAAAGTATTGACACTTACCGTGGATACTTCCGGTTGCGGCTGCATCCTCGTCTGACGTACCCTGAAGCACTGGTAGCTCCTGTTGATTACCCCATTCCCCTTCTCGAGCTCACACAACTGGTTCTTTGCAACCTGAAGCACTTCCTCCATTGGACTGCTATCTTCAGCCATTACTGAGAGGGGCCATTTCATCACTCGCTCCATGCCATGAGCTCCTGTCACTACTATGTGGCACATTGTGTGCAGGGCATCGGGAGAGAACTTGCATGTTATAAAATGCATTTTCCAACTGCTTTGTGAGGTTTGCAGCTTGCAGCATCAGCTCATTGATGTAATATCTCTGTTGTTGGACATATGCACAAATCTCATAGATTTCTTCACGCAAGTGTTTGCGTGTGCTTATCAAAGCCATTGGTTCTTACCTCTGCCTATTTTCCTGCTGCTGCTTCTGTTTCTGCTGCTACTACTGTTGTGAGCAATAGGTTCTCAGGTGCCCTAGGTGTCCACATAACCAACACTCTTGCCATTTGGGTAGGGGGCTGCAAAGCTCTGTAGCACATACGCTGGAAGTGATGTCCCTCAAATCCACCTGAAACTCTTCAGTGTCTTCGTTATTTTGTCTTTGTCATCTTCGGTCAGCATCACTACCCATACCGGACGGCGGGGTGCTGGCCCGTCTTGCTAACTCCACCTCCAGTGCTCGGGCCAGGGCATCCTGCATGTTGTGGGGTGCAGCCAAACATACTGCTTGCCATACCTGTTGGTGATGGCATTGTGAAGAAGCAAACTGTGATGTCGCACATCTCCTCAGAGCACCCTTCTAGAGATAGTTGAGACAGTTGCACAATGTCTTGTCATAGCTCCTGCAGTGGCTCACGTGGTTGTTGGGTGCGGCTTTGTAGTTGGGCATGGTGGGCATGTTGCAGTTATCAGTCATCGAAGTGTAGCTCCAAGGCCGACACCAGTGTGGGGTTCTCTACTCAATGTTGCTCTGGGAGAGATTTTAATATGCTAAGTGCGGGGTTTCTCATTGCAGCTGCGTGGTAGTAAGAATGCTATTCGGCTAACCATCCATTCAGGGTTGTGACTATTTCAAACTGGTATTGGTACTCTTGCTAATAAGTCTGGCCACTGGAAGGGGCAGGCTTAATTGAGACCCTTTTCTCCACTCGTGGCTGTGCAACGCCAGTGCTGTAGAGCTGCTGATTATCCTCCAAGATTGCTGCATTGGTTACGGTTTGCAGTGCTCCCTCTATTTTCTCGGCTGCAGATGTGGTGCGGGTATAGTTACGCTATTGAAGAAATTCCTGCCATTCCTTCTTCATTGCACTAATTTTGTTCTCAGCACTGTCCGTCCTTCCACTGACACTGTCTACTACTTCAGTTACACTGTCTACTTTTACATTTACTCTGTCAATTTTCTTGTCCACACAGTCAATTCTTTCATACACTAACGCCTTCTATTTTGCGGTCATAATTTTCATTTACTGTGTCTATGTTCTTATCTACATGATCTATTTTTGTGAATACTAAATCACTTACAGTTGTTATTTGGCTATTTACATTCTTGTTTTCACTGGTAATTATTAAGAATCACTGCCTTTTCAAAAAATTAAAAATATATTACATAAAATTTTATAACTTAACATTAGTAATCACACTAAACACACATTTACTAAGGATATCACAATATTCGCAATGCATACTACCAAAAGCAATAGTAGGGAGTGCTATGAATATCAAGGAAATTTTGGTTTGAAACATGTAAAATTGATGTTTATTACGTAATTTACATCATACGTATGTCTTTTAAGTCATATGTCCATACAAATTTATTAGGGCCATCATGATATTTGCAGTACATACTACCAAATGTGGTAGTGGGGAGGGCTTTGGAGATAAATGAAATTTTGGGATGAAACATGTAAAATTTATTTCAATTATGTGTTATTTGGGTTGGTTAACCATGTTAAATGCAAGTAGACCTAACCTTTTTTAACCTAACTTCATGATAGATGATGAAAGATGTAGTGTGTGCTGACACATTATAGTGTTTAATAAAAAGTATAGTAAGGAAGTACACGTCGGTTCATCCACACCCTGTGATTTACCAATTTTGAAGTTAGGTTTAATTTGGTTATGTCTTTGCATTTGACACGTATAGGTGCAACAGCACATAACCACTTCAATGCAATACTATACAGGACCATTCAGTACACTTAAATTTCCATGCAAAAACTACACTGTAAATTATGTTACCCATGTAAGCAGTGAATATAATTCCTTGGTGATATATTGCTGATTACTTAATAATTATTATGGTACACGTTTACCTACTATTCTAATACTACATCGAAACTCCACACCAACTCTCATATTTCCACACAATAATTAGATTTAACTCCTTAATGATGCATCAATCTTACGCACCAACCAACACTCACCTCGAAACTCATTCTAGGAATGTTCTGCTCCCGTGCAATTTCTTGGGTTTTTAGCCTGTGTCCAGTGAAATTGGCATCCTTTAATTTGGTTTTTCTTGAATGATGTTCATTACTTGTTCCTTTGTTTCGTGGAAACTTCCTTTCTTTGGTCCCCTAAATGCTTATGAACTATTTGCATTTTTGAGACAGTTCAAATCTGCTCTCCAATTATGAATGTTACCTTCACCCACGCCATATTTCAGAGCAGCTTGACAGTTGTTTGTTTGTATGATGTAATGGGCCACAGTTATATTGAAGTTTGCATTGTGGCTACGCCACAACCCTTGCAACATAATTTTTTGAGTGGTACTCTGCTTCTCAACCATATTCATTTTACGAATTAAAATAAAAGGTCCCAATATTGCTCTATTTTTGCCTCTGAAAAAATATGCACTTGAAAAATATATGCCACTACAAAGCAAACCATAGGGTAAATGAAGACCATAGCAGAGTTCGTGAGCAGATGTGAAAAAAATCAATAATTCCATAGCCTGCAGACTGCTTATGTTGCTGTTAGTTCACATTCAACCCCTTTGCTCCAGGCACTGTGCCCTTGACAAAATCTGACTCGTAAACAGTCAAGTAAACATTTTCCAATTATCTTGAAGTTAGTTCACGATTATAATGCAACCCGAGATTTTAGTTTTGATACATTAAGTAAAAGTATTGCATTATTTTTGAGTAAATATAATAAATTTGCAAATGTGTGGAAGCAAATTAAAAAAAAAATTATAATTGGATAATATAAAATTAGTTCAATTTTTACAAACATGTCAACTAAAAATTTACATATTAGTATTATTTAAGGAAAATATCCTCAGAAAAATTAGTTTTTAATTGGTAAAATGTTACATAATATTAAAATGCAAGCCATAATTTGGCTCATTCACAACATATAGAAATTGTGCAACTTCTGAAAATTCGCAAATTGCATCTATTACAAATCTTGTTTGTTTTTTTATCAGAGGTTTTTCAACATTGCTTACATTTCAATTGTTTTACCAACTTCTATCTAACTTACTGTTGGAAAATTGTTTCTGTAGTATTCTGGTGATGTTCAGCCACAACTCACACTGCAATTGGGTGGTCAGATGATAATGATTGAGATGAGACACTACAGCATGTTTGGTAAGAATCCTAATATACTTGAACCTGGTTACATTTGGGTTAAAGCAACGTTCTTTACATATATCAAGAACCTTTCCTTCAGCACTTTCATGGAATATATGTATGAATACTGGCAACAGCTGTGATGTTTTGGATGGTTCTGACAATTGTTTTCAGCTAGTAGCAGCAGAGCCTGTGCTGATTTGGAAAGTTTTTGTATGTTGTCTGTGAATGTCCTGCCACCACTGTCCTTTCTGGCACATATGTATGCATTTAGGTAATAGTGAGTTTGCTGTATGTCAGTGTCATTATTTTCAGTGCATACTTTTTTGTATTTGCGTAGAATGTTTACTTGGAAATTACATCAACCACTAAATTCAATTAGCTCGTCAATGCCGGTTTACTTCCCAATTGAGTAGCAAGCACAATAATTTTTCATGTGAATTTGTGGAATACCTCTTATACAGGAGCTGTTGCATTATCCTATTACATCTGGCCTCTTAGGCATTATCAAAAACAAACCGAGCAGTATATCATAAATTCTGCTCAGCATCATTATACAGCAAAAAGTATCTTGTCCAATCCCATTAGTCACAAAAAAATTTATTTGATTTGAAATTTTTTAAAAATCATTTCGCTTATCATTGGATAACTGTTTCCTTATCAGTGTGGGTTTTTCATTGGTTTGTAGTATGATTTTGTTGAGAATTTTCTCACTGAAAAAAAAATCCCAGGCAGACTGGGGGCTTACAAACCTCACCAAGGGCTCTTATCAGGAACAATGATCTCTAGACAATATGTGTTGATATCTTGTCTTGTGTGTACATTGGTAGGTGTGGAAGTTGTTTGGCCCATGTGAAGCTGTTCATGCAATAGTATTTGTCTAGCTGGCATTGATATTTTTGCTGTTTTGTAAAATACAAGTCGTCTGACATCAGTGATATTTCTGGTTCAAAAGAATGTGGTGATGGCAGAGAATTTGGCAGTGATGGAGGATTTGCAGGTAGAAGCACAGTGTTAATCATTAGGTGCTTCTTGTTATGATGCACTTGTATGATTTCTCTCCAAATTTGTTGCCACTATGTCTCCCTCACCACTGTACTTGCTGTCAGTCTCATTGAGCACACATGTTATCCAGTTATAAAAACAAGGATCTGTTGGTTCCGTGGACATGCTTCTAAATGTCATAAAAAATAACACAGGCATACACAAAATCACATAAATAGCAAGAATGGGTTAAGTATACCCAGCATTTCTGAAAAACTGTAATAAAGTGAAACAACACGCCACTATTGTGAGGTCTGCACTTTGAGGCAACAGGCACCAAAGTGGTGTAAAGGCCATTAATGGACAGTGATCCCACCCCAACTCTCCAGTGACAGTGGCATATCAAAGTTTTACAAGGGTATTGACACCACACTTCATCAGTTAGTCAACAGTAGAACAGAGGCTGGAAAGGAAGTAACTGAAGAAAAAATTGTGATATATAACTCACTTATATAAAAATAATGCGTGTTAACTTTGTCAAATACAGCAGTTTAATCAATGATAAATCAATGTCATCAGATCTCACCCAGATTGGTCTGTCAGGAAGCTTTTTGGGGTTTTGCAAGTGCATGTGTTGGAGTTAAAAATGTGTCGTAAGGTAGTGTCCATTGTGTTATAAGAAACATGAAGCTTTTATGGGGGCACAAGTCCACGAGTTTGCATGTTTTTGCATGTATTTGTGTGTGCACGTGCATGTGTGCCACTCTCAGATGATGTGCAAGCATATATAAGACCCACATACAGTTGATAAACAAATATGATTAGGCATGGGCATATACCAGGAGTGTAATACCACAGCAGCACTTAAATACAAGGTGACAACAAGGAGGATTGTCATTTATAAATAACAGTACAAAGTTAGGTTGTCAAAATAAATTTATTTACCATATGTGAAGGTGTTCTGGGGGTATGCCATTTACATTATACAGCAAAAATCATGTCAGAAGGTGAAATCCATCTTCCCTGATGCAGTTTTCAATTCATATCCTGAAACTTCCTATTCGTTTCAGCATCACCTCATTTATTAGCTCCGCTTCTTTACAAATGGCCATCTTCAAGTCATTCAGTGTATGGGGTTTGTCTTGATATGCTTTATTCTTTATATACCCCCACAAAGAAAAGTTGCACATGCTGAGTTCTGTATATCGAGGAGGTAAGGGCATATCACTGAACCTGGAAATCACACAACCTGGAAATAAGTCCCGTAAGAGGTTCATTGAAATGCTGGTGGTATGGACTGTAACCCCATGTTGCTAAAACCATATGTAATTTTGCAAGTCTAACCCCAGCAGTTGTGGCAGAAAAAAGTTGATCATATCCACGTACCGATTTGTGGTGATAGTGACCACTACCCCATTCTCCTTAAGAAAGTACAGACATTGTGCACCACACTATCACACGGGGCATATGAAGAGGTCACAAATTGAAGCTGCCTGAGGTTACCCTCTGCCCAGTATCTGCAATTATGCTGATTAATGAACCCATTTAGGTGCAAATGAGCCTTGTCACTCATGAAGATTAGCACATCGGGTTCATCTTGAAAAATAATCTTCATTTCCACACAAAATCTTCCTGCGGGTCGTAATCTGTTTGTTGTAACTCCTGCACACAACAAACTTGTACAGATGAAATTTGAGATCAGTTATTAAGATGTTGCAAACCTATTTACATCCCATATGCAATGATGTTGCATGGTGCCGACCCGAACGTTTAGGACTGTGGATTATTGCAGCTCTCACTCTCTCAATATTGTCTTCTGTTCTCACTGTTTGTGGAGTACCTGGTGATTTTGTCCTCATTATGTTACCTGTGGTTTACAATTTTGCAACCCACTTCACGATTGCCGGCTGAGTTTGAAGTGACAACAAAATAATTGTTGAGCCGCATCCACTGAGTCACCATTTTTAACATACACGTAATATGTAAACATGCATTGTATAATTAAACACTGCTCCATTGTAACTGAGTGAAGAATAGTGAAGAGATTTGGGCAGCTCTTAACAGCAAGGTCTTGAGAGTCCATTGTTACTGAAATGGCAATTCCTTAGGAGGTGAATGACTTCCCCCCCACCCTCACTCCACCCTGCTGAGTACAGTCTGATCAATAATGACAACCCTCCTCGCTGCAGTGTTAAATGAGGATGTCTAGATCAGGGCTGGGTTGGGGCAGGCACCTGCTGTGTTACCAGAATTTATTGGTCATTGATGCAGAGAGCAAGAATGTCAATGGGTGACTTCACTGCATCAGGGAAGATGGACATCACCTTTCTAATGTGATTTTTGCTACATAACATAAATGGCATACCCCTACGAACATGTTAAAATAAGGTAAATACATTTATTTTGAAAACCTGCATTTGTCAGTCCTCCTTGTGGTCACCCGGTATATTGTTTCTGTAATTGTATAGTTGTAATAAATTCAGACTTCAATATGCTGCTTTAATAAGTAAGAACAGGTGTAATTGTGAGCAATAAGGATTTACTCTAGTTCACTGTGGAATTTTTTATGCTTCATTTCATATGGGTATAACAATTTTTTATACTTTTTAAGGCAGCCGAGTTGGTTGCTATGATGGTAGTTGCTTGTTAGCACTCAGGGTAGATGGACAAGTATGACTCACGAGACATTCATGCTTTGCATCTCTCTAATCGTGTAATTCTTTTGTAGCTCTGGCACCTCTGAGCAGTTTATTTGTATTATCATCATGTCTTATATTGAGCTCCTGCTCTTCAAATGAGAAAATTCTGTTTGTGCCCACTGCTTTTCTGCACTTTTAGCAATGAGCAAGCATGCTTTGTAAACTTAAAATTTTATAATAGGTGTATATAGTTGATGTGGTTCCTCTTCCCCAGTTAGCTAGTTTGCAATGGTTAACATGTTGATGACTAAGAAAATCAGCTCTTAACATTCTAAGCATGTAGAGCGAACAACTTACTCTGAGGACAATATGATGGAGTGTTTCCTTTTAGTGTTATGCCTCAGATTGTCCTGCAGCCATCCGGTAACATTGTGCCTGGAGACAGTGATGCAGCTACCATATGGTTACACATATAAATACTATCTATAGGCTGTTCACAGTAAAGTGAGCCCTTTTAAAGGCCCCCCTCAACAGGCATTAATCAATAATAAATTATTGTATTGCAGCCTTAGGTATTAGATTTTAAGGGTAGGGAAATGTATACCCTGTGTTTATTGGCTACATTACAATGTTTATATTAAAAAGCAGAAGGAAGATAGAAATTGGATGAAAGTAAAAATTTAGAAGGGCCTTAAAAAGTGCTCATTTTTCCATGAACAGCCTTTATCACCTTATATCACATCAAGGAGGGGTTGCAGTTTTGTGCACAAAGCATTATGCTATCTTGTAACATAAGCACCGGCTATCTGGGCACAGTGGACACACTCAAACGCCCTATGTCATCATGTACCATGTCTAGGTGATTCACATCATCCAGACTATAGGTTCACTGTCCCATATGTAGGCTGTCATTAACACCAGTTCATAGGTGGTGGCAGTTGGAGTGATGTTATGATTAGGTGGCTATGAATGATACGTGGCATCATGAGTTGTTTGAAAGATTCTTGCAATCAGGGTGAATGATTAAGTTAAATATTTTGAAAATACGCCACTGCTTCACCATGTTATTACAGAAAACCAAGTCAGACGACAGGAAACACATACGAAAATGGATACGAAGAACAAGCTGAGAGTAGTTGTAGTCAAAATATATAAATAAAACCTTAATAAATTTAGCAAGGAATTTTGTCAGATAAATAACATAATAGAAAAACAAAAAACAAAATTTAAGAATGGATCATAAAATGAAATAAACTGAAAAAACTAAGGATAACCCTAATAATTAAGGCAGCACAGATGAGCACAGAGATGAAGACCAAAATTTTGCACAAGACTGGACAACACAACTATGATGACACAGAAGAACACAGTAGGTTTTCCTGTGTCATCATTATGTCTTACAGTCTTGTGCGAGATTTTGTCTTTGTCTCAGTGTTAGTCTGTGCTGTCTTAGTTATGTTGTCCTTGGTTTTTTTCACTTTTTCCATTTAATTGAAACCGTGTTCTTCTGGCTCATCATTGTTGTGTTGTCTAGTCTTGCAGCTGTTACTTCATCATTGTATCAGCCTGTCTTGTGCAGAAAATTTTGGTCTTTGTCTCTGTGCCTATCTGCACTGTATTAATTTGGTTGTCCTTGGTTTTTTCATTTATGTTTGATAATTTGTTATGTAATTTTACTTTTTGTTTTTATTTTTTGTTATTTATCCGACAAAATTCCTAGCAGGATTTACTCTACGTTTTATTTATATATTTTGACTACAGGAACTCTCAGCTTGTTTTTTGTGCGTGTTTCATGTCTGAGACTTGGTTTTCTGTGATGAAATAGTGAAACAATGATGTATGTTTAAAATATTTAACTTAATCAAGTTATATATCATGTTCAACAATGAATCTTGATTCTGCATTGGGGTCATGGTGGTGTAGTGGTCAGACTACTCACCTTCCATGTAGGAAAACTAGGTTTGATTCCTAGTGGGGCTGCTCCTGGATTTTTGCATGTGGGAATTGTGTTGGATGATGCCGCTGGTTGGTGGTGTTTCTCAAGGATCTCCCGTTTCCCCTGCTCTTGCATTCTGGCACTGCTCCGTACTCATCTCACTTCCCCCTCATTGGCTCTCAAGACTACAATGTTAAGAACCACCCAAGTCTCTTCACTCCATTTGGTTCTGCATTACTATGAATGACTGTTGTGTGCGTGTTTGGTGATGCTGAGGAGAGAAAGCACATCCTGCCAAAGTTGTGGAAAGACACAAGCAATACTCTTGGCATTGTGGTGTGGAGATCCTGAGTGTATGACTTCAGGTCACCAATGCTGGTGATTTGGGAGGCCATGACAGTACAGAGGTAACAGAGTAACATCCTGCATCTTTATGTGTTACTCCTCATGAGAGAGCTTCCTAGTGTCTACATTCAAAGACAATACTCATCAACACACAACATATGAGTATATGGAATGCCTGCATAATGTTGAGGTACTTTCCTTGGCATCAAAGTCCCCTGATATTGAGATACTCTCATTCCAACAAAGTCCCCTGATCTTTTCGCAGTAGAAAATGTGTGGGATCACTCGGATATCAACTTGACCTGGTGTCAATCTGCAGGATATTGAGAGTCAACTTGCCTCAGGTGAAGATACTGTTACATTTTTCCAAATGTCTTTTGGGACAGCCAAACTCTTTAAGGGATGAGGGTTATAATTAAATAAAATATTCAATAATAAGTTCTTAATTTTATTTAAATCAATTAAAAAAATACTCCAAACTTTCTATCTCAACAACAATAGTTATCACTTTCTATTTATAGCTAATATTTATTTAATCTTCCCTCACCTCACAGAAATTA
The DNA here is from genome assembly GCA_029891345.1 of Dryococelus australis. Lineage (NCBI taxonomy): Eukaryota > Metazoa > Arthropoda > Insecta > Phasmatodea > Phasmatidae > Dryococelus > Dryococelus australis. Next base: position 245,989,866 of record CM057009.1, read on the forward strand.
ACACAAACAAACACTTAAAAAAACCAGTCTTTATAAACAGTTTTGTAATATTTACTGAATTACTATTAAAATGATATATTTGCTATGTGACAGTTTTTGTATTTACTTTCAAGTCATTATCGCTGTCCATTCAAGTCTGTATCACTAGTCCATTCAAATCCCACCTTATTTCAATCCAGATGTCGCCAGTCTCTTTTGTCTGGAATGTTTTAGAGCCCTCCTATGTGCTCTTGTACACATACACAGTCTACTCTTCAGGTAACTTGCTCTCTGCTGCACTTGCGTGCTTCACTCGTTTCCATAGAACACACACATTCATCCGCCGCAGTCGCCCTTACCTTTGCTGTCAGTTGTTTTCTTTGTTCACCGCCCACTGCACTTTGCCAGGTAGCTACCACAGACTGCCGACCCTCCCGGGTGCGGTGCTATTTATAGGAGCCGGCACTTAAGTTTGTACAGACCATGTGTCATTTTCACATTGCACTTGCCGATTTATATCACATCTCCTGGAAAAAAACAGCACTTCCTTGTTTCTGAGAAACCATTTTTCATCGTGGTGTCACAAGTCGATTGAGAACAAGCTTTGCATGTCAGGTTGCGCCGAGAGAGGAGGCATCCAGAAAGCTCACACAACAGGCCATATCTGCCGACTGCTCCAGCAGGCGAAGGGGTGGTGGCACAACCCCTACAGCAATGTAGCGGGTCTGCCCAAGGAAGGGGCCAGAGAGGGCAGCACATATCCCTCTGACATGAGGAGGACACACACCGATGTGTTGCAGGGGGTGGGCCCGTGTGAATTGATACAATAGCTGTACAACCCCTGAACTGAATTGGTGTGTATATCCTACTGACATTAGATAATGCTTGCACTGCCAACTGTGATGTCTTTTTAATGTACTTTGATCGTACAATAAAGGCACTTCACCCTTTCAACACGTGGAGTTGAATTTCATTTTCACTGCTCTTAGAAGCATACGTTCTTTAATCTGTGAGTGTTGTGCACCTATGTTGAATATTTTATTAATGCTTATGGTATGTAGTTATTATAGGATTACACATTTCTGAATGTATCCTAACATGTATGTTACTGAATTGTAGTACATCATGTTTCATAATGTTTTTCTGGGCTAGTTTACATTAATTTATGCAATTTTTTGCATGTGCTGCATATAACCAGAACTGAACAATACACAATTTCAAACTATTTTTTTATTCTCGCCACATTCACTGTAGTTTACAAGCCTGTCGTTACACAAAAATAGTCTAGTGAATTTGTGAAAATGGTTTCATGTCTGTCAAGTAATTATTTTTCTGTATAGGAGTTCCATCTGACAAAGTCCATAAACACATTATACTTTGCATTAATTCAAAATTTGTTGAGGACCTGCATAGTGACAATTCAATTCATGTATGGCATTAACATTGATATAAACCAGGTTGCTCATATACACACATCAGCTGGTTGCCCATCACCTCATAAGATACCACTGAGCATGTTTTCACCAGTTTTTTTAATACTCAAAATTGTAATATTACTGTATTAATTTTCCTTGTTTTCATAAAGGAGCAACCCTTTTTTGGTCTCTCTACCTTACCTTTGTTTGCTTTGTTTGCTTCACAGTTGTTACACCAGATGGCAAGATGTTTCATATTTAAAGTTGTTCTGGTTGTATTATTTTCTTTTGTGTTTTATAATCTGGCAAACTAATGTGACACAGATTAATTTTTTTATTTTGTAACTCATATGTAAAAGTGGTCATTTTAATTATAAAAATAAAGTTTTGGGACCACAGCATGGCTATTTGAGAAATTTATTGGTGGTGTGTGTTTAGGAAACACACAAGTTTTTTGGTAAGAAAAAAAACAGTTTACTCAGTCTTTCTGAAAAACTGTCTACATTATGTGAACTTGTAAAATATTTTTTTCCTGTTTTTGTATCTGCCTAAATATGGTAGAATAACGTTATATAGCGTACTACAGATTACCCTTTCTAATATACGTGACATTACTTAGTTCGTGTTGAAGTAGAAAAATGCTGCCTGTTTTGTCGAAACTGAAGGGGCATATTTTGCATAGCTAGTCCAGGGAAATAGTGCACAATGTGTTAATGTTTATAGAAGAAGAAGCAAGGAATGGAATGTGCAGCATTCCAGTCGAGAAGGCGCAATTTCGCACTGCTTGTGCTATGGGTATCTGAGAGAAGCATAAGGAAAATAAAGAAAGAAGTAAAGGACATGACAAAGGAAAGCACACCGTCGTTTTAGATGCCAAACAAACAACCTAACAGGAAAAAACATGCTACAACATTACATGATTTTGACGTTTGTGTTGTAAGAAGGATAATCTACGATTTCTACAGGACGGAAAAGTGTGCCCTGACGGTTGAAGGAATTAGACGTAAACTTAAAGAAGCAATTGATTTTAAAGGCAGCGCGACAAGCTTGTGAAGGATTTTAAGTAACCTTATCTTCAAGTGGAAAAAAACAAACAGACGTTACCTTATCAAAAAAAGTGATATTCGCGATAAACAAATAACGTACTTGAAAGCTATATTGCACTCCAGAGAGGAAGGTCGTCCCATAATCTTGATGGATGAAACATAAATTCTGTCGTAGCATGTAACTGGGAAGTTGTGGAGTGACAGTAGTGAAAAGTGTTTCCACAAGCCACTACCAAAAGGAGAAAGGCTGATTATTGTGCATGCCATCGGTGAAAATAGAGTTGTTAAAAATGCTATGGTGATGTGGAAGTCTAGGCAAGCCACTGGTGATTATCATCATCAGATAAACAACGCAAATTATATAAAGTGGTTAAATTAAAAATTAATACGTAATCTGCCTGACAATTCCATTCTTGTTATAGATAATGCTCCATATCATTGTGTCCAGGTAGATAAAGTGCCTACTTCTAATAGTAGAAAAGATGACATGAAACAGTGGCTTCATGAACGCAGCATACCATTTTCAGATGACATGTTGAAACCTGAAATGTATAACCTCATTCATATACTGACCCCAACACAAAATGTATCTCTTGGATAGCATTATGTCTTCTAATGCCACACAGTGCTTCGTCTTTCTCCATACCATCCGGACTTAAATATTACTGAATTAATTTGGGCTCAACTCAAGTAGTTCGTGGCATTTAGAAACAGTTCATTTAAAATGTCACGTCATTGTACTATCCGAGGAAAACTTAACTCATTTTGTCAGAATGAGTGGAAAAATGTTTGTGAACGTGTTGTGAAAATAGAGAAAGAATATTTGGAACGTGACGTAGCTTTTGATGTCTACATTGATAACATAATCATCGAGCTAGGTGGTTGTGTTTCGAGTGACAGTGAAGGTGATTCTAGTGAAGGAGATCACGTCAGTGACAGCAGCGATATATTTGGGATTGCAGAGGTACAACAGTGTTGATAAAACATCGTGAGGTAGGAACATTTTCTATCATGTGAATATTCATAGGTATGCGTTAACAAAGGGTGTAAGCTGGTTCTGTGGTATATTAGTTTTCTATTTAGTTTACCGACAATTTGTTATATGGTTTTGACATATCAATAACTGCATTTATATAATACTTTGGTTTTTTTGTGATGTTTCATTCCTATTGTTATGGAAGTATTTACTTGCTTACATTGTCAAAAACACACAACTACAATAATGTGTTTTTTTATTTATTAATAAATTAGTTTTCCTCTGAACTTATATATTTTATTGGTGATACAATATTGTCTTGTATAAATTTTTTTCTTTAGCACTATATACGTCCACCCAGCATTATTAATTGATTTATTAACGCTTCCATGGCTATTTGTTGTTCTTGTTGCTGACTCCATTGGTAAGTTTGTTTATTATTCTGTGCCACTTTTTTGTACTTGTATTGGCTGTCTTTGTATTTTGTTTGTATCAAAGACTGACTGCATCATTCTTTTGATGAAGAGGATATTTTATTTGTTCATGATCATGAAATTAAATGCCCAACCTGCGAGAGGTTATGTAAAATTAAAGTTGAAAATATATATGACACCGTATACCTAAAAGAAATATTAATAGAGATATGAGTCTATGACAATTGGGTTTTGAATACGTATTTTTGCAGAATACCTTGTAATAAACCTACAAAGTCCGCAGCAAAATGGTGACTTATGCGTCCTATGTTACAGAGACACATGCTTATTGCTGGCCGTCTTCTGCCTTTTCACACTGTTCGGCTTGAGGAAGTGATATGTCATTACATAAACGACATGCCCTCCACTATTACACACTTCATAACGTGCCAAATTGGCGTTTCCAGTTCAACAGTGTGTGATTTACTGTGTTCACAACGCCATTATCCTTATCATTGGCAAAAAAAACTCTAGGCATTTGGCGCAAATACTTTTTTAAACTCAATTTTTAATTCTCATACCTCCTTTAATATTCGGTTTTTGTACATGGTTTCCATATTTTCGACTCTGTATTTCATAATGCATTATATCTTGCAGTTTTGGGTGTTTAATTTGCGAACATGCTGTTTATAGGTGTGTTCGTGTGTGGTGTATGGAGCACAATGACATGCGCGTATTAGTGTTACTTATACTAGGTGATATCCGCAGACATCCAGCTTGGCCTAGTTTACTAGCATTTTAACGATTTAGTTTATTTTTACTACTTATACATTTATTTAATGACACATGAAGACCTACGCTGTAGCAGCGTGAGCGTATTTGTATTGCTGATGTTGCGACGAAGCCGTGCACACTTTACATGGGTTAGTTTATACACATTTATATATTTTGATTCTCCTTACATTAACTACACATTAATTCTGTAATGTACGATGATATATGTATATGTTGGTTACCTCGGGACTCGGACCTAGTAGTTTCGCAATACACACAATTGCTGCTAAGTAATTCGGAGACAAATCGTAGTGTTTTAGGAACCCAAGGAAGACTTAATGCCTTATTTAAATATTGTTTTATGTACAGCAGTCTCATATTTATAATTATGTATGTCTTTCGTGTACACTCAAGTAGCAGCTGTCTGCCGAGGTGTTTGGAACACTTTGGACATCAGTAAAAGTATATGTGCCTCATGTTAGCAGTTTGGGACATACTACTGTTCATCTGCCTCCTGCCCCTTCTAGCATATCATCTTCTCCTTGCAGCATGCCTTCCCTCCCTCATTCCAACAGCCCCCCCTCATGACGTTGCTTAGAGGCACAGCGGGCTGGCGCCTACTGTATGTGTGTTTTATATGTAAAATGGTAACAACATCCTGGTAAAGGTAAAATTGTTTTATCGTATTTGTGTATCTCAGAGAACTGTTAAATTGTTGTTACCTTTTGTCAAACCGTATATTTTGCCATTAAGTTTGTGTTAAAGTAATTTTAATTTGCAGGTGCATTACCAATTCTTTTACTTTTCCTTTTTTTGGATGTTTAATGTATATGTAAAATGACAGATTAGTAAGGAGGGGGCTCTGCTCTTTTCTTTAAAGTAACGTTGACAAGAATGTTAGCACTTGTAGCAAAAAACTTTCTGTGGAGTCTTTTGTGTACCGTTGGTGCTCAGGTTGGGGATCGTTTTGGTTTGGTGATCCCTTTTGGGGATCTGTCGATCAGTTGGTCCCTTCCCTACACACCAAAGGAGGCTCAATAAAAGTGGTAGCTGTTGGTGTGCCTTTTTTGCTTGTGTGATCCTTTTTCTTGTCTCCAACACTTGCCCTCACGCCAGCTGCTCATGGTGATGACATTTTGGTTAGTTGTTTAAGCAAAGGGTTTTATTATATTATGTACTATTGTTTTATGTTGTGTTATTAGTTTTTGATCAACCATACCTTGTACTATTGTGCCAGAGTGACTCCTTAAAGAAAAATTGTCCTATAAATTAACGTTGTGCAACATACAACATGCGAAGTGACTAGTTTAATTACGCAAAGCTTTACATGCTGTGCTTCAGGTTGAAGTACCCCCAAATGTGACAAACACAACAAACGTAGATGTTTATGCAGAGTAAGGGTCTTGTGTGTCTATATAGTTTGGCTTAATTGAGCAAGTAGAAAATCTGGATGATGACCAGAGTTATTTGTTTTTATCTAGAATAAAACGCAGGCTTCCATACTTGGATAGGCATCCTAGGGATGTGTTGAGCATGTCTCGTGAATCCCTTTCTGACTCTCAGGTGGCTTTGTTACAAAATGTTATTTGAACAAGTAGCTGTCCTGAGTGATACAGTTAATCAAGCTGAAAGTAATTTGTGTGCGCTTACTGCTACACAAGATAAAGGCACTTCATCACACCTTGCTGAAAAAATTGGTAATATTGTTGCATTTTCTTCCAAATCCAATTTCCAAAATCCAACAGCTAATTTACCCACCATAGTTACCAACCCAACATTTTGTACTGCGAGTCCTCAGTTCACTACTTTTGTTGCTGGTACTTCTGCTGCAATTACTTCCATGTCAAAAATCTTTGAACCCATTTATAATTTGGTGTTTGTAGCTAGAGTGAACATGGCCCCTGCGGTTTACCGGGGTGTGTTACCAAATAGGTACCCTCGCAGGTTTTTGAAAAAATTCCTCATCCTCTTGAGCAGATGCTAAAGGATTTACCTATCACTGAAGGCTTAGATGTACTTAAGTTTCTGGAGTTTTAAAAAAATTGTGTGTTTGCACCAAAGGAGTATTGTACCCGAACCTCAGTTGTTGGAGGTTATTTTCCTCTGTACAAAGGGACCCTTAGGTGAACGTACACAGTTTGCCATTGCCCAGTGTTTGAGTTTTGATGCTTATCATCATGCAATTTGGCACTTTTTCATCCCCTCAAGACTTTAATTGAGTTGTGCTTGAAACATTTAAACTGTTTGCATGGTGCTCATTTACCATCATCAGTCTACATAAGTAGCATTAAGGAAGCTGCTGTGGTTGTCTCTTTCTAAACAAGAAGTTGTTGATAATATTTTAGTGGCATTTACATCTCAGCATGTCAATTATGGATATTTCTGCAGGAGAAATCTTCCCTGTTCTCTCGTAGTTCTCAGCAAACACCAATGAAATAGCTCAGCATGAGTTGGAGACTTACTACATAATAATGAAAGTTTAGTGATACAAAGAATATCAAATATTAAAAGAAGAAGTTAAATGTTTACTGGTGATTTACTGTCTGCTCAGCAAAACAAACTATTGACACTCGCAGCTGACGAACAAACAAAAAAACAAGACAGAATAGCAGCCTTCATAAAACAAAACTTCTCACTTCAAGAATTATGAAAATGAGATAGAATCATTACTTTTCTCTCCCGGCGCCCTATTGACTCCTCGCACCGACGAAAAATAAATTTAATAGATATTTGAACTGAAATGTCCGAAATACAAAAGAAGGTTAAAGTCACAGGTGCTGGTCGATGCGAGTAATGTGATCACTCATTGCAGGCTCTCCGACTGACAGCTGACAAACTATTGTGCTGCAACAAACTGTTGTGATACCTGAGAAAGGTCACGCTTCCTTATATATTGGTAGAAATTTTCCTCATTGAAAACATATTGTTTTCGAGCAGTCGGTCACATCAGCTAAAGGTGACCTGTGTTATTTTCCTAGTTTCACCATGTTGTGCCTTGCGGTGGTGATGTTTTTAGTTTACTAACCCAGTGAAAAGGAAAAAAATGCAGTATCGTCCTATGACATCTGTTATTGACAATGTCTGTTGTTGATGCCTGTTACTACTGATGAAATGAGGAAAGAAAAATAACAAATTTGGAAAATACTAAATATATGAAATACAAACAAGTTGTCATTACCACGACCTTTCAAATATTACATGAATTACTATCCTTGACTGAAATATAAACAATTGAAATACTTCCCGAATATACTAATTATATATATCTATCTGGAAAGCTACATTACCCCCCTCAGTTTGGGGAAGATTTCGAAGAAACCTGTCCCAAATCGAAACCTACATTGATGTCGTGTATCAAGGCTGGACTGTAATTCCATGTCAAAAATTTAACATTTTACATTGTTATACATCCATATAGAAAGTTGAAGCAACAATAAAATACATCTCATTACATTATCGCCTAAATGAAATTAATCATAACATGATACAAACGTGTAGTCTACATTACATGTCTCTTTTCAATTAAATACAATAGTACATTCACTTTCAGTTTTTGTTTACATGAGCATACACTTAACATACAAAGTTTGTATCACTGTAAAATACATTGCATTACTTTATTCCACAAAGTAAATTTATAAGAATTAGTTACAAAAATTTGGTTGAACATCATATATCTCCTTCAAAAGTCATTACAATGTTACACTGACTTTCAGTACCTGATTCATTAGTCGCTGAATGGTTTAATACTCAATACGTAGTTTGCACAAAATTCCCTAAAATTATATTCATCATATTTCAAAATATTGTTCGCAGTATTTATATATTTTATTTGAAAATTATTTTTATCAAATTTTATTATGTTTAGTTTAAACACACAGATTTAATTATTTTAAAGTTTCTATTTTCCAGCTAAAGTTGAGATGGTGCCCACTACACATGTCATGTTGCTTCTAGGTTTGCTCAATATTACTTTAATTCCTTGTTTGGATCAGCACACAAAATAAATATAAGGTGATCCAGGTCTGCCCCAAAAACGATAAAAACCACTGCCACATTTACTTTAAACATCTTAATATCAAGGTCAGTGTTAACAAAAAGGGACTGAGACCTGTCACACCCAAAAACTCACTCTTATTGCTAAGATCCAAGGACATTATACACACTGGAGCATCTTTTTCACACTTCTTCTCTATGTTCTTCAAACTAAACACACAAAAACACCTTAACCTTTATTTGTTGTCAAAAAAGACAAACTCTTCATGTTAGTTATAACCTTTCATTTAACATACACTATTAAATTTAAATAATTTTCATTTACTTCCAAACTATCCTTTTATTGCAAAATTTTACATTCTTTACCATGGACATCATAATGGGATCAATACACACAATACCCATTAGACACAAATTCACATTTCATCGTTATAAACAAGTAGGCTACAAATTTAGACTATGTTTTCTTGGTTTTCAAAATTATTGCGCAACATATCTCAACATTTTTCAAAATCAACATGTAATGCACACCAACATATGAGCAACCTTTCTTGAGAATGATCTAAATACATTTACAAAATTCAAAATTTAATTCATGATGGTTTTCCATTATGACAACAAAACATACTATGGTTTGATTTAATTAGAATACACCCATACTTTCAATTACAATAATATAATAAAACACAGCATTATTGGCTTAATTTATGCTTGTCATTCTCCAAATCAGATCTTTATGTTTGATGCATAGGTACAGTTAATTATGCAACTTTTTATCACTCACAACATGGTTCGTTAACAAATTTATAAACAAATATACATATCTTTAATAAAAATGTCATGATGGCAAATAGTTATTACAAAATAAATTTAATTAATGAGAGTAAAATTAATTCTTCAGATTAATCATAATAGACCTAACTAGCCTTAACAAATTTAAGTTCAACAAAATAATCACTTTACTTTCTGTTAGTTTCAATACAACTTTCTCAAGTTCAATTACAAAAATTAATACATTATAAATTAACATTTATGAATAAATACGAATAGAATCAAAACAAATTGCATTACATTAGGTCTCACTCTAAACTCATCAAGTTTTGTTACATCCTTTAGTATATTCTTACACAAAAGTTACAATAACATGTAGTCTATGTAGTAGATATCTTCACTTTTCAACCATTATTATATACTTAGGACAATTTTTTCTTGTTTACATACCATAACCCAAACATTAGGTTAGATCACCCGCTATCCTATAATTTCATGTTACTCTTAAACCCCAGGGCCGCAATGAGACATGCCAGTTGGCATTGTATGTTTACATACATAGTAACCTATCATTGATTCAACTTTAATTTATATATAAAAAAATACATAATACATAATAATGACTAATGAATTGACATTATGTAATCATATTAGGCTACATGAAATCACCGACTATATTGTGTTTCTTCTTTCTTGTTCTCACTTTATACAATTTTCTCATCTTCCTAACAAATTTCCTCACAACATTTTCACCATTTCTTTACACCTGAAACTACATTTCTTTTTTCTTTTGTAAGTCTTCTTTACTGCCCCTAATCATGCCTTTATTTCTCTTTTCTTGACTTACAGTTTCTTTTCTGAATAACTCATGAATCTTAAACATATTTTGCACTTTGTTCAACATTGTCACTAATTAATTTACCTAAAACACAACCATATTTTTTCCTATTTAACCCCCCACTTTCGAAATTATACTTTGCTACTATGGTTGTGGTATCAGCAGTGGCACAAAAAATACAAATATTGGAAAGTACCCTCCATTGGTGGAAAGTAACAGCCGAACCTAACCTAAAATTTAATTCACTGAGGGTTTTTTTGGGGATTTACCCCCCAAATTATCTGTTGTACTACATGGATTTCATTTGCTTCAATTTTTAAATTATGGCAGTTGTACTCAACAGTTTCTAATTCACCTTGAGAATTTACGACTTTAGATTCACTGCTGGAAATATTTGACAAGCCTGCATTATTGTTTTTACCTTCAGGAAAACTTTTGTTACTATTATCTACTGTTCTCTGCCTATATACAGTCAATTACACATTTTTAGGTTCAGTTGAGGTTTGTCAAGTATTTACCCAAACTCTGTGAATTTTCCCGCTAACTGCTTACGCTCTTTTTTAAGTTCTGTAATAGGTCTACATTCTTAAAACTCTTCATTATATTCCCAAAGATTGATTGTCAATTTTCTTTGTTTTGTCTTAAGTTTCTGAAACATTGCCCTTTGTTCTCTCCCACAATGAGAGTCATGTGTCAACTACATATTTTGAAATTCAGTAATCCTAGATAGTAATATTGTCAACTTTGAGGAAAGATATTTGGGCGGCTCTTATCATCTAGCACAATTTCCACTGGTGAAAATCTAGATGTGACCGGGTCGGGCATTGAGCCCAGAACTATTTGAAAGTTTGTAATGAAATAGCAATAATAGATGATGATGGTAATAATGATGATGATGATTTTTGCCCGCTTTGAGTTAGTGAGTGCTCCAAGATTGCCATTCTGAAACAGAAATCCATAATAATAATAATATTGTCAACTTTGAGTGAGTAAAGAGATTTGGTCGACTCTTAACGTCAATGTCTTGAAAGTTGATGAGGGTGAGAATGGAGCATTATCAGAATAAAAGGGTTGGGGAAACGGGATATCCCTGAGAAAATTCGTTGACCAGCGGCATTGTCCGGCACAATTCCAACTTGCGAAAATCTGGGGTGACCTGGCCAGGGATACAACTCGGTTTGCTTTGATGGGCGGCGAGCATGCCAATAGCTCAGACACCTAAGTCTGGAATAAAAGAACTGTCAGGAAGTCTATCATAACTTCAACAGATAATAATCTACCAAATTCACTATATTTTCTGAAAGTATATTTTCAAATGTTAAGGGGAATGGGAGAACCCCGAGAAAACCTGCCCACCAGCATCCCACACACACCCCCTCCCACACACACACATACACATGCACACACACACATATATGCACACACAAACAAACAAAAAATTTCCACATGTAAAAAAATTGTGACAGACGCTGCCGAGAATCAAACTCTGTTCGGTCAGAAATTTATATTCAGGGATGTCAGTTGCCTCGCTTATTCAAATCACAAAAAAAATATAATATGGCGATCTAATGACATATTTGGAAAGCATATGTACGAACAATGCAGACCATGTTCGGACTGCTTGACGTCAAGATTCAGAGCTGGTGAAACGTGCCGCCCAGCGACAGACACAATTACCACATGTGACCTAGGAGGTGAGCAACTCATCGCCCCTCAGAATCTATCCGGCATAATCGGAATCTCTCTCTCGCCAGAGGCGTAAAAAACAGGAGCGGCTTGGTAGGCGGGGAAGACTTCCGCCCCGTCATTAATACACATGCGTGTTCTGATCCAACCTAACGCACCCTTGTAAACTATTGATAAAACCAACTGAAACTGGTCCATAATACTAGTTGATGTATGTAGTTCAAATTTTACTCCACGTTATTCTCCACCTCATGTAAGCAAATTTTAACTTAGTCTGGCGAATTATACTATAAAGACAAAACAGAGCACTTAGTGATTTTTGCATTAGAACTCTTTGTTACTGAACATTAATTAATTATAATTTATAGATAGAATAATGGTGTTAAATGGAATGTCTATGGGTTGTATCTGAGTTCGTGAGGGATGGAGGTCTTACTGAAACTCATGGGCAATGTCCGCCGACCAGCAACATCGTCAAAAATGTAAAAAATATATATATAAAAAAATTCAATGACTGACTTCGCTGAGCATTGAACCTCATTTGGGTATGTCAGGTGCTGCGCTTATTCAAACATTATATAAATATATTCAAAAAATGATGTGCTTAATTTACTCTGATCTAATGATGTATTCTTAACGCAGTACATTTGTAGACCATGTTTGAAATGCATGACGTCAAGAGCTATTAACACACTGCATGAACAGAGGGAGCATAGGCATCTCAAATATATCATATTGTGACTATCTCCGAGATGTCTTGTATACCTTCGACAAGTAACAATTCATTGTGGACACACGACCGCACTAAAGTAAGGAAATACTATTCACAGCCCAGGGATATAGAACGGAACCAACAAATTCTTTTCCATTAAGGAAGAAATACTAAGCATGGTTATTTGCTAGGTCGTGTTTATTGTTTTTTCCTTGATTTGTGCATCCCTATATCCATTGTTAAGAACTGCCCTCTGCTCAAACACCACTACACACAGTGCTGGCAGCTGGAGTGCCCGACAACTGGAAACAAGCTCACACGGAGCAACACAAATTACAATATTTTGAGTGTAGTACAATATTTACCAGCGGTCGCAGACACACAATGTGTAAAGGTGAACATTCAAACCTTTGGTCATACATGAACATCTAAAGGAAAATGCTTTAAATATGTACCAATCGATGCATAGTACACACAACAAACATTGTACGCTATGGTAGGCCAAAAATAATTACTGTCACAATAAGGTTGACACCACTACATACACACATAGTATGTTACTCGATAATGGTGTGTACTTTCCTCACTAATACACATTGCGAGATTGGCCGAGCAGTCTAAGATGCTTGAGTTAAGCTCTGGTTCCCTTTATGGGGAGCATGTGTTTGATTTCCACACCTAACAAATAATTTTTTCCATTGAGTCAGTCGAGCTGTTCAACAGTGTGGGAAGCGTGGATTCAAATCCCACACCAAACAAATAATTTTTCCAATGAGACAATCAAGCTGTTCAACAGTAACTAGGTTTTTCCGCTTCCTTGCTGTTGTGTATGTATGTTTTCACAGTGTGTTGCCTTGCTGGTATGTATAGATTATGAATGTTTCTCCCATGTTCGATAAGGATTTGGAGTGTGCATAAAGCAAGGATATATACGCAGACACATGAGCTCTGCGGCTCATTCACAGTTCATCTGTTGTTAGCAAGCTGACTGACTGACTACAATTGACTTGAGTGGTAGCTGAGGTCAGCTTGTATCAGTCATCCAACACATGTTGTGAGGGTATAGTGAAAATGATGGCATGCTGTTCTAGTGGGCAGAAGATTCTATCAGCTATTTTAATGTATGGAAAGCTTAAATCACTTGCAGCACTGGACAAAGAATCTGAGGTCACATACCTGTCTAAAGAATTCCTTCTGACGTTTGCGCGACATAAAATTCAATATGTGTACAAACATTTACCTGCATGACGAATAGATACATGACCGTCTCCCATGTATGGATTGTTTGAAAGGATGTACCACTGTTATGGACACATTCTAGGGGCTGTATAATGCATGTCAGAAGAGTGCTGAAGAAGCATCCAACACTGATTCCCGTAGGAACTCACAAAGGACAGAGAGAGAGAGCTGTGTACCTGGAGCAGCTGACAAGATTGTTGCAGGTGCGGACATAGTTTCGGCTTTGTCATCATACAACGTTAAGCTTGCAGAGGCTCCATTCTGGCAGGGTGAGCTCTAGCACTTCTCCACCTAGAAGTGGGAACAAGTCTCCAGTATGGTGATTTGAGGGTGTGAATGTAGGCTGACCGATGCAGTTGTCATCTAGACTTCAAAGAGTGAACATCTGCTGTGAATAACTGCTCTTATTCTCATTGATGGAACAGGAAAGTTATTTGTGTTGCTACTGTATGAAGGCCTTTTATAACAAATCATCTACAGACAGCATGAAGCTGGTTGTTATCAGAACATAGGTTGTATTATGTTCACATGTGGAAGGTGTAAATCTTAGTTTGGTCATCATAGCAGCTTGAAACGACATCTTGCAACGTGTAAGGGTTGCCCTGCACTACCTGTCAAGTGGTATCTGAAGATATAACCAGCTCAATGTAAGGGTTCATCTACAAATGTTGAGAGCAGTTCTTTGGTCCCGCCACGAAATCCATGCAACTATTGTAACATGATGTTTACATATGCATACAATGTAAGGAGGCATGCGCAAAGTTCATGTATGATGAGCATAATTTATATGACATATTGATGTGATAAGTGTCAAAGAATGTATGTGCATGTTGACGTTTTAAAAAGAAATTTGAAACTTTGTAAGCCGCAATAAAGCCAATACTACTAGTACTCATGTTAGGCTAGCCTGCTCAGTTGCTGTTCAGACAGCGAAGAGTGAACATCGGCTGTGGGTAATGTGCTCTTATTCAACGATGGAACAGGAAAGTTATTTGTGCCGCTAGTGTAAGAAGACATTTTCTAAAATCACCAGCTGCAGACAGCGTGAAACTGGTTGTCATCGGAAGCCAAAGTAGACTATGTTCACATATGAAAAGTGTAAATCACAGTTTGCCCAATATGGCAACTTGAGATGGCATCTTGCAGCATGTAAGGGTTTGTCTACAAACGATGAGAGCGGTTCTTTACTCCTGCCAAGATATCCATGTACCTATTGTGACAAGATGTTTACATATGCATATGATGCTAAGAAGCATGAAAAATGTTCATGTGCGAGGAGCACTATTCATATGACATATCAATGTGATAAGTGTCGAAGAACATATGCTTGCATTGACAATTTAAATAGACAATTAAAACTTTGTAATGGAAAGAATACGGGGACTGCTGATGAATAACCTCAAGCTTAGTCTACATCTCCGAAATCTAATGTTAATGGTGTTTTCCTGAAGCAATCTTCATTCATGGAACCTTTAAAAGATTTTGTTGCACCAAATATGTCAAATACACCACACATTGTTTGGTCATTCCTAAGTATGAAACAAAATATGATAAACGAACGTATCAAAGAGGTGGAAAAATATGGCTGTGCCAACTATAATAGATGGGTGGACTGTAGTTATACAAAACCAGAGCCCCACGACAATCAAACTCGAGCCTTCAAGATATTGAATATGTCTGTGTATGATGTTGAAGGAATAGAAAACACCATTGAAAAAAGTATACTAAAGTTATGTCAAGAGGAAGCAGAAATGTTTACCAAAGGGTGGACCTTACAATCAGTAAATAATTTAGAGTTGAGAACAAGTTGGGTACTATCTGCTTAGCATATATGGACATTCTGATTTACCTTGCCCCATGACAGCATAGTTTCATCTTGACTGTCAGATGTAGGTATGAATTACTGCAACAGAACTGCATTTATTTAAAGACATTGTTAGTTGCAAAACTTGCTCTCAAGCTGATACTATTAGTACCCTCATTAGGTTGTCACTGCAATGTGGTTTAAAAACCGGTTGGAATATGCTGGTCAGCTCAGTCTGTGTTTAGACCGCAAAGAGTGAACATTTGCTATGGATAACATGCTCTTATTCAATGATGGAACAGGAAAGTTATTTGTGCTGTTATTGTAAGAAGTAATTTTCTACAATAACCAGCTACAGACAACATGAAACCGGTTGTCATCAGAATCCAGAGCGTACTGTGTTTGCATGTGAGCAGTGTAAATCACAGTTTGCCCGATATGGCAACTTGAGATGACATCTTGCAGCATGTGAGGATTGTCCTGCACTGCCTGCCAGGTGAAGATTATGAAATAAACGTGTGGGTTCATCTACAAATGTTGAGGTAAGTTCTTTTCTCCCATCAAGACATCTATGCAACTATTGTGACAAGAATTTTACATGTGCATACAATGCAAGGAGACATGAAAATAGTACTTGTGTGTGGAACACCATTAATATGACATCAATGTGATAAGTGTTGAAGAAGGTATGTACATGATATCTATTTAAATAAAATTGAAACTTTGTAAAGGAAAGAATATGGAGACTACTGATAAAGAACTTCACAATTATTATTCACCATCTTCGAAGACGAATGTGAATGACTTTTGAAAGATATGGTTGCACTAAATATGTCAAATACACCATACAATGTTTGCTCTTTCTTGACAAATATGAACCCTAATATAATAAACCAACTTATCAATGAGGTAGAACAACGTGGTGCTGTAAAATATAATTTGTGGCTGGACTGCAGCTATACAAAACCAGAGCCTCATGATGAATACTATACCAGAGCTTTCAAGACTTCAACTGTAGCTGTGTGTCATTCATCTGCAGCAGAAGACATGATTGTTGATAGTATCGATAAGATATGTCAAGAGGAAGAAGAAATGATGGCCAAGAGTTCAGGTTGGACTCTGGCTTCAGTAAACCATCTGGAGTTGAGAACTTAGCCAATAGACACATACTGACATACTGATTTTCCCCTCTACCTTACTACTGAGAGGATGACAACATAGCTTCATCTTTAATCAGTATAAGTGGGTATAAATTACTGCAACTGCAGATTTCACATACAGTTGTTAAACTGACTTGTACAACATCGGTACTGCAGGAATATAGTAGCGAGGAGTCAGCAGTGAGGAGTCATCACTATTGTAGCGTTCCCATTCAGCCGGTCTATTCACTTGTAGGTTCTCAGCTAAGTCAACTCTGTAATTAAGGATTTCTATGGTATTTACATTAATGTAGCATGAAGGGAAAACACTCAAGGGGTCACATAGCTCGTTGGTAAATGAGAACAAGCAACCCGGGAATTCTCTAAATTCCAAAAACATTTATTATCACAATCTTTACAGGAATAGAAACAATACAAATCAATTACAATTACTCTAATCCTTATACTGAATCCGTATATTCACACTGAATGACTTTAAGGATGCTACTCAGTGACCTGCCTATCCTTGCCAGTAGTTAATTGATTACTGATTAAGTGTGAATAACGGGGTCTCGATAGATAGCATTATGCCTTACTGCTAACCATTGATGTCTGCTACAGCCTGTAAGTTTTCTAGAAATTGCTGAACGTCTTCACCTTTTTCGCTGAAAATGACAGTAGTTTTTCGTGCTGGTTGACGACAATGTGAATGGGGTTTATCTCGGCCATGGTGTTTGGTCTGTTTGGAAGTGGTGTGTTAGCAATGTTCGTGTATTCATTTGTGTTCAGTAAGTGTGTTGTGTGGTGTTGTTGGTATTTATGTACTCGTTTTCAATTATGTCAGTATTTGTGCTAGGGATGGAGATTAAAAATGGATCTGTTGCTTGAAGTGTGTGGAATAGGCGTGGTCTGAGATATCCACTTGTACCAGCTGCTTATATGTTGTGTTGGTGTGGTTCTACGTGTATTGGTTCTGGGGTTGTATTAAACGATAATTCTAAGTTCTGATTTTGTTCTACAATAGTTGTACTTAGTGCAGTTTCCTGTGGCAACGCTCGTTCTCTATCACTGTTATCTAAGGCGTGTTCTATATCTGTAATGCCAATGAGCGCACTGCAGCGGCCAGGAAGGGCCGCTCATGAACTATGACCACCTAAGCTTCAACGGCCACATGGAAATTACCAGTTAAGCTATGATGGTATATTGATTAAGAGTGTTTAAGCACACCATGCTGACCTACTGGGCGAGGCGTATAAAACGGCCGTAGACGCCACCCCCTGCCTCCCAGTGACTTGATGATGCTTGAGGTACCACAATTTTAGTTGCTGGAGCTGGCAATGAGAGGATCATGACACCGAGGCTTTGAGAAGCTCTGAGGTCCCTCAGTGTTAATTGGTGGGCATAACTTGAACCAGCGGTTAGGGCGCAATGTTTCCCTTCGAGACCCCATTGTCCGATTAAGAACTAATTAATATTGACTGGCAATGTTAGGTACTTGATTACATATTGTAACTTAACGGCACAGAGATGCCTGTGAGTAACTGTAATCTGAATACTTGTTCAATTAACCATTCATTGTAATGTATTGTATAAATTCAATTTATATACTTTTATGTCTAATGTTTAATAAAGTAGTTGTGTTAGAAATCCTGAGTTGTTGATGAACTAGTAGAGCTACACCCCTATACATGTATGTCTACCCCAGCCTAGTCTTGATAGCAGAGTGCTTGAATTATTCAGTGGTCAGGATAGGAGGTAAGAAGGGGAGACGTAACAGCACGTTTAAGGAATTTAGTGACTGATGATGGTTTTGATTTGCTCTGTGTTTCTATAAAATTATTGCGTGGTGATTGTTTGTTGTATTGGTGTATATGTTCTTTTATGTTGTAATTGTGCACT
Organism: Dryococelus australis; assembly: GCA_029891345.1. Lineage (NCBI taxonomy): Eukaryota > Metazoa > Arthropoda > Insecta > Phasmatodea > Phasmatidae > Dryococelus > Dryococelus australis. The sequence continues at coordinate 246,008,553 of CM057009.1, forward strand.
TTGTGTAACTTAAAATAGTTCTAACTACAAAGAAGGAAGAATTTTGAAAGACCTCCGAAACACACAAAAAGTGGTCTTTCTGGCTTATATGGAAACAGATGTTCCCACATGCAGGAATATGCAGTAAGCATGCATGACTATAATAAAAGCAAGATTAAGCTAGTGTAAGGTGCCTGAGGTGGATGGCATGACGTCAAAAGTGCTAGTTGGCAAGGCCGTCATTGCGGACTGCTGACTGACACGCGTGGCTAACTAACCTTGCGCACTCTCACAAACAGCGCTTGCCCTGGCCACGTGGAAGTGAACAGCTGTTACTTGTGCTGGTGCTAACTCATTAATTTTACTGGCAATCTTAACACATACTATGGCAGTAAAATATACACTGTTACTTATACTTACTACTGAAATTAATTGACATGAACGTACTCGCATGGAAGATAATATATGTACAATTTGAATATAGTTGAATTATTATGCCTAAACGCGCTGTGAAGCGCAGCCACTTTTGACTTTCCTACGTTGCTTGTGGTCGGTTGCCTGGAATGGGACAGTGTGAGGCACTAACTTTGAAAAGAATTCCAGGTAAAAGCTTACTCTCACAAGCACGAGGTGGGATGATAGGCGTCTCCACCAATGTAGTGATCCCCTTCAGCCGGTCTATTCACTTCTAGGTTCTCAGCCAAGTCAACTCTGTAATTAAGGATTTCTATGGTATTTACGTTAATGTAGCATGAAGGGAAAACACTCAAGGGGTCACATAGCTCATTGGTAAATGAGAACAAGCAACCCGGGAATTCTCTAAATTCCAAAAACATTTATTATCACAATCTTTACAGGAATAGAAACAATACAAATCAATTACAATTACTCTAATCCTTATACTGAATCCGTATATTCACACTGAATGACTTTAAGGATACTACTCAGTGACCTGCCTATCCTTGCCAGTAGTTAATTGATTACTGATTAAGTGTGAATAATGGGATCTCGATAGATTGCCGTACGCCCTACTGCCAACCAGATTATGCTCACCACTGGAGTTGTAGATGCAGTCGGCTATGAGCTCCCCAAGCCTGGACAGTGTGATGCCTTCATCTTCAGCCTCGCTGAATCTCGGCGTAGTTGGCTCCGACAATTACACGTTGCACTGCTCCTGATTGGCTGGGCACGTCTGGGGGGGGGGGGCGGTGGTTTGTCGCAGCCCCAGTATTTATACCCATCAGCTGAGTGGGTCAGGCTCTTCTGTTTATTAAATGTTGTGGGCAGCCCAACTCTGGCCACCACACTCCACTGTTTTTATATGATACTGCGTGCGGCCTAGCTCTGGCCACTACACTTTGTAGTCGTACAAATGTTTTGTGTTCACATTTGCTTGAAGATGACAAAAGCCACTGAGGGTGTGCAATCGAGTACAACTACATGCAAAACTTCGCCGATCGATGTACAGTTATGCAGGAAACAACGCAGTTACTGTGACAAGGTTTTCAGTAAAAGTTGCAATGCACATCGTCATGAACAGAGCGAATGTGCAAAGAAATAAGCCTCCAGATTACTAACATGTAATATGTGTGTTGCGTCATTTGGTAGAAACGATAATCTAAAGAGACATGCTGGTACATGTAAAGGTACTTTACCTTTGCTTGACACGAGACAGCATGCTCTACACGACAAGGCTAGCCATCCTGCTGATTCTTTGTGTAAACTAACGATAGTTCGAGCACCCATAACATTACATGGGCCTGAATGGTGTTCCCAAATGTTGTGGGAAGAAGGCTATATGAGTGATGCAGACATTGAAGAGTGTGAACCATGCAGATTGACAGAAGTTGTGAACAACATTAACAACAACCGGACATCACTATCATGTAATGTGAAAAATGAAGAGACTACCTAGGATGCTGAGAACGAACCTGTGACCTTCAAGTCTGCTGGTGAGGATGATGTGCTAACATCTGTAAAGCAAAAGTGTAAACATGTTGTTGAAGATAAGACCTACTCAAAGTTGGGATGGGAAAAACATTAATTTGAACCTATACTCCAGTACAGAGGTATCTCACAACCTACCCATCATGGAAGAAGAAAATAGATTGTGAACCATCTGCAAAGAGTGACGTGAAGTCAGGCTACTTAATTTCTGAAGACCCCAATGACGTAGTTGATAGACAGCAGTTGTTGGTTTCATTGCAGTGAAGTGGATTTCTGTCTGTCATCTGAGAGATAAATCCAATTATTGATGGTCTCAAAGAGAGAGGCTTTATTGGATCATATATTTTATATGTATGTATGTATGTATGTGTGATTTGGTTATGCATATAAATAAATACAAAAAATAAATGTGTTCTTTATTTCCTATTGTCTAAGAAATTTATCTTCGGCTATGTGTTGGCAAATGTCTTGCTGCACTCACTTCCCGATGAATGACTGACATTACCTTTGCACTTGTTGTTATATGTATACAGGTTATCACACCAGGTAAACACAGCTTGTTGGACTGAACATGCAATGGCTACTTTCGTGTCGACATGCATGATGTCTGTTACTGAAAGTATTTTCACATATTGATACCATTATGGTTGCTTGCAAAGACTCTTCAGAGACCCTTTGCTGACTCTGATGGTGTTACAGTTGCTAAGTGATCATCGACCATTCATTCCATCTTCATATTGTAATAGAGTATGCAATCACAGTAATATAGCAAGCTTGTAGAGATTCTTCAGAGACCCTTGCTGTTAGTGATGCTGAGGATGTTAGAGATGGTACGTCTTCGATCATTGATTCCATCTGTAGCAGTGTACATGGTCTTATAAGTCATAGCGGTCTGTGTTCCTCCTCCTCCTCCTCTACCACCACCACCACCACCACCACCACCACCACTTCTAAGCATGGCCAGTGCTCATCATTATGTATCATCAAATCTACTGGCTGTGGACTTATAATAGGCTAGAGTCTGTTCACAGTTTCTTCATGCTTTTTTAATTGAACCTTTGAAAAACCACCCCGTGTTTTACATGTTTGATTTTTTTTTCCGGATACACTATCTCAAGCATTTTATACCTATGTTAAGATAAAAGTGCCTTTTTTTGGTTAAATTGATCTTTTACTGTATCTGTAAATTTTAATTTTTTATATTATAATTATAAATAAAAACAGAGAAAATGGATGTGTTGGTATTACCTAGTAAGAAATAGTTCTCATGCAGTGTATTATTACAATGAGTGTGCACATATGCAGTATTTTGTCCCGGTGCTGTAATTTTCTAGACTCGGTTAAGCTTTGTTTGCATGAGGTGGAGGAATATTCTGGATGTAGAACTTTAGCAGTGCTTCAGAAAATTCGAAAGTAACCGTGAATGGATGTAACGAGCATTATGCAGTGATAATTTAAATGTGACTAAAATAAAAAATGAAAATAATAAGATGGTAATTTCTGCTATAATATTATCTTACATCAAGAAGAAAAACATAGTTTAGTCAGAAATGTCATACGTGCATAGTATTCACTACAAAATAAAGCATTATTTGTAATATTTTCTTTTACATCATAAATATATATGTTATGTCTTATTACAAATAAATTACTCTATATCACTTGCAACCAAATTGTAATATAAAGTGAAATAGAGTTTGTCATCTTACTTCTAGTAAAGAATTGTTTGTACATACAACCCTCAGTCTAACCATAATGATAGTTTTGTATTGTATTTTATTGGGCGTATTGACGTCCCCCACTCTTATGCTTGAAGATTTATCAGGGGATGGCTTACAAACCAATGTATGATCTAAGTTAAACTAACACCCATGCCTTACCTGGTATTTGAACCCAGATCTTCCTGTAACCCAGACCAGCAGCACACAAACTGATTCTGCCAAGAAAGGTCTGCGCTAGTTTTGCATGGCATATAACTATATTATAAATAAATCTAGTAAATGTTGGAATAACTTAGATATAGGCAAGATGCCCTTTTGTATTCGGTGCCATATTGAACTTTAATGCGGTGCATTGTTTATTTGGTCTATCTTTACTGTATGTGCATAGCTTTACATTTGTTGTTTATTTTGTATTGGCTAACTTTTTGTGCTTTTTTATATTTGTAATGTTGTGCGTGCATTGTGTTTAAGAACAGTTAGTATTGGTTGAGGACTGTTGTAAGATTTTAGCTGAAATAAACTATTTCCTATGGAAGGGCATTTGAATTATACAGCCTTTTGTTTTGTATACAGCCATATCTTTTACCACACAGTACAATTTTCTATAACTGTTTTTTCACATGGTAAATTATAAAATTATGTTTTAACTGTTTATATATTTTTTTCCAATAGGTACCAAGACAGCATGGTTCATAGATTTCTACGCACCATGGTGCCCTCCATGTGTGCGTTTGTTACCAGAGTTTCGAAAGGCAAGTCAGCACATAAGTTTGAATGTAAACTTTGGTACTGTAGACTGTACAGTGCATAGACAGCTATGCTTGGAGAACAACATCCACATTTATCCGACAACTATTTTATATAACAGCTCAATGAAACATCAGTTCTTTGGTAAACATACAGCTAATAGCCTTGTCGACTTTATCAAGGACATACTCTCTCCTACAGGTATGAGTTATTATGAAAATAGTGTTGTACATAAATTTTTTTAAAATTAATAAGCATATACAGCGCATCCTCATTTTAAGTGACCTCCATTTACAGGAAAATTGGATTTAACGGGCTGCGTGTCACAGAAAAAAATATCCCGCTATCTTTTATTTAACACATTTGTGTGCAGGTGCTCTGCTCTGACCTTCCGGATCTGTCCAAGGTCACATTTACTTGTGGATAATAAAAATTTCCCTCCTAGTTTAGTGTCACACGTTACACAAATCAATACAATATGTTTGTTTTCGGACATGGCACAAACACACTGTAGTAAACTGTAGTTTGGCAGTGGCCTTTAAAAAGAATGCAAGAAGAGAAAATATATGTTTAAGTGTTGACAAAATTTAGAATTTATAGGAAAGCTGGAGTATGGTGCATCAGCAGTGAGTATGTGCAAAGAATATATAATTGCAAAACAAATTGTTTTTGACATTCGCAAAAATAAATGTATTTATAGTTCTCGTTGAAGTGTGATGGAAGCACAGTTGGTTAAAAACCTACAAGGATATGTCTGTAAATAGTGTGTTCAACAATGTTTGAGCAGCATTGATGTTCATGGTGTGAAGTTCCAAGTAGTCATGGAAATAATAGCTAAACATGAGTGGTGGATAGTTGAGGTGATTTCATAAGTGGCATGGTATTTTATGTGCAAACAGTGTTTACATTGAACCACTCAGAAAACTGCTGAAAAGCATTATCGGTTATCAAGGAGACAGACCTAACCTTGTCAGTAGAGGGAGCTAGGTGGTTTTGGATACAAAATGCAAGAGTGGCACAAGTGCCCATTTGATTAACCTGGGAGGGTTCTTGGAGGGAGGGAAACTAATTAGTGCTCTCCCTCCAAGGCTAATCCAGACCACCCCTCCCTACCATACCCTCCCCTCGCAATCTCCTGTGCTGTGATTGGCCAAAGTGATATGCCCCCTCCCCTGAGAGTAGTGCAGTGATTGGCTGTTGATTGATGGTGGGGTTACCCCTCCTTTGCCATCCCTTCCCCTCATTCCCCTGTGAGGTGTGCTGTGATTGGCTGTTCCTGAGATATTCATTACTTCGACTCAGATTAACGTAATTATAATTTTTTACTACCAAATTCCTTATCTCAAACCCTGGTGAGGTAAGTATGCATATACCATTTAGTATTTTCATATAGAAAAAACAGTATTGGCCTTTTTCAAACCTCAAAACATTTTGAACATTAAATAAGAGGGAAAGAATATATTTAAAAATAATGTACTCTTTATCATTATAATTGATTATTGTATATTAACAAACATTTCGACCTTGTATCGGAACAGTTTAAAAACAAAATATACGCGCTCACATCTCTAGCACACTTCCTTACCAACAGGCAAGAAAAGCTTAACATTTGCTCCAGATACACAAGCCCGCCAGCAGTGCAGCGACACGTGACCTGGTCGCCCGCTCTGCGAGAATGAGTAATGGAAGGCGCCCGGAGGAGGAGGGGCGATTATCATTGTTCCTCCGACACCCATCCATGACACATAGAGGCTACATCAGAACCCTATCTCCTTGCATATATTTATGTAAACTTCAGCACAATCTTACCCATAATTAATTAAAGTATGTAAAAAAAAAAGATTTTTTTTTGAAAAATAAATTTTTTTTGTAAGTTGCTCCATAGTAAAATTAAAACTCTCTACATTACATTTCCTGTTATCATGTGAAACACCATTTCTAGGGTAAAAGTAAATATAGTGTTACCATAATTTTCTCTCCGTATATAAGATTCTGTAACTGATCAATTTTCTGTTAAGACAATTATTTTCTGGTGTATAAACATAAATTGTCTTCTATCCCCAAAAATCCAGATGTCACCTCGTGCTATCAACAACTCTAGTCACTCCCATACATTATTTCCTCACAAGAAGTTATAGTGGAAAACCTGCAAGACCACATATCCATTCAAACATTACCTTTGTATAACCACCCAAATACATATTTTTTAAAAATCCTTTATACATATTACCACACTTCAAACAAGCATTCATCACACCAAACAAAAAAAAAATCACATTCATATTTACTACATTCTTATAACATTATATAAGAATACAGAAATTCATATTACCCACAAATATATACAGAACTTGTGAATAAATTAGACACCATTGTGTTACATTGTGTTTACATTTTAACAAATGTTAACTAGTATACACTTGCTGGTAAATCATCATCCACACATCATGCAACACTGTACCTAGCATTCAGAGTTCTTTAAACAATTGCTTATTATGTGATGATATATTACGTCGTAAAGTAAATATCTTAAGACAAAATTGACATTGATTTTCAGAAACCATCAAGTTTTCCAACTCAACACCTTCACCACAAGTTAACAAATATTTTTTTAAATTTGCTTATAAGCTGAAAACACAGGCTGACATTTATCACAACATTTATTTTTAACAGTTTTTCCCAGACAATTTAAATTTTTGTTGTCTTCTCAATTTGCAAAGTAAAGAAAATTTCTTCTCGCAGGATTTACAGTGGTAAAAAAATTACATATAATCTCATGGTTCCTTAGTGCATTGCCATTCTTGAACAAACATTGACATATTCTACATCTGTATGCGTTCAATTGAGGGTTCTTTAAACAAGATGTGGTAAATGATTGTCCACAGAAACGACATACAGGTTTTATTCCCATTGAAGCATCCCCTCTACATACTGCTGTATGCTTAACTAATGTAGAATTTCTCGTAAATGTACGCCCACAGGATGCACAGTGTTATCTAATACACTTAGAATTCCTTACACAGCTACTTCTTTCATGATGATGCATATTACAACTTTGCTTAAAGTTTGTATAACAATGCTGACATGGAAATCCAGGCGAGGTTCACCCATTTCAGGAGTAAAACCACAGCATCTCATACCATGTAGGTACAGTTCATCACTAGTGATGCCGGCTAACAGCCAGTGGCACTAAGTCCATGATGGCGCTCACCATGCATGTGACACGTGTAAATGCACGTGTGCAAAGAGGCTCCAATTTGAACTTTTCTATAACAGAATATAATTTGTAATGTAAGATGCATATTTTTATTTTTCAGGTTCAAAAATGTCTTAAAGTGTTTGAAAATGTATGTTTGTCAATCTCGCAAAATGTTTGGTTATGAATTCAAAGTGCATGTTGCACAGAGATTAAGAACAGTAATATACCGGCGTGAACGCTGTCAGAAACAGAGACACATTAAAATAATACAGAAAATTAATAAGAAAAATCTAAAATGTAAAACAATGTTTAAATTATTTTGTGCCACTTTATTTTTCATATATAAAAGTTTTACTCAGCATGCATAGCACTTCCTCTTATGTGAACCCCGTAAGCAGCCATGGTAGGTCCGTGCGACGATAACCTCGGGGCAGTCATTTTAGGATGTCTGGAGAGGTAAGATGCTGTCATGTACGCACTTCAAACTTTTTGCACTGTTGTAGATTACCATAGCTTTTTCTTAGTATACCAGTTAACCTTTGCTCATGTACGTTTTTGCCAGATAATTTCCCCAGCATTATGCTTTCGCTTAAATAATAATGTGTGCCCTCGCAGCTTTTTTAAACTTAAACGAGGAGAAAGGGAGGAAAGATGTCGGAGAGGTCATGCGACTCGCACAACTTGAATCAGGCGCTATCCACCTATTCTAAAGGCACTTCATTGTAATTTCTGTAATGTTGGTGCATTCAATTTTAAGCGCTTTGTTTTCATGTATGTATTCAAGGGTATTTTTCATGTTTAATTATTTTACGGCCATAATTTTGCGACCACGGTGTTCATAGCTGCCAAGTCTATATCTTCGCCATCCATGCAGTTTGAGGGCTTATTTGAGTAATATCATGTGTGCCATAATTTTATTCAGGGTTCAATGTATTTTTCGTGTAATTGATGATTTGTATGCCTGACCATGCGGTCATTTCCAATGCCTGATTTTCTTGCCATCCGGTATGCTAGAAGCTTCAAACTGATTCAATCTGTAGCAGAATAATTTGCTCAATTGGAGTAATATTTTGTTTGACCGAAGTTTGCCCGTTTTGCAAAGAAATACAACAGTTAGATGTGCACCACGTGCTACGCTGTGACACTTATCCAGTGTCATCTGCGTAATCTAATACTGCTTTCACGCCCTTGTGTGTTTATTGTAACCACTCATGTCCCATTATTTTCCAAGTGTATTTATGTGATTGTATGTAATTTTGTACGGTGACATTATTTCCGTCCTAGCTGGCTATGTGTTTAGGCCATCACCTCACTAACCACGTGTGGCAAGATGAGCCCCGACGAGTCAGCATTAGTGATGTTCAATACTTATACGTGTTTATGTAACTTATTCATCTTTGTCTCATTTCATTATTCTCTGCGCCCTATCTTCAGGGAAAATTGTCAGTCCACCCTAGGGGCTCGCAACCTCCCTCCCCTTGTGAAGATTGTGTTTTCAAACACCACAGAGAAATCATCCACCCAGGAAGTGCGCTAGAGTAATTGTGAGCTGGGGAGCACCCAATCGGAGTTGACTAGACACGACCGAGAGTAATTCATAAATAAATTTCTGGCACGTTTTCTTTGTACGAGTGGTAAATAAAAGGAAGTGGTACAGTACATCAAATGTTTTCTCTTTGTAATGACAGCTATCTCTTGCCATTGTTTTCTAAAAGTTTAGTAATGATTTTAATTAATGCAAAGTGTATTGTAAGTACACTTGGGTGAGACAGACACACAGAACCCACAGCATCCCTTAGAACCCAGCGTCTCAATAGTGCAATGACAGGGGAAACACCGCTGGCGCCCTCATCAGTAAGTGATTTGTGTCATCGTTTGTTTTGTGTTTCACCCTATGGCATCTCTTGTATCAAACAAACATTGTCCTTTGAAACATTGAAAATGGCAAACGGATTTACTGTGACATTGTCGTTCATGAGAACGCAACTTTCCGTCGTCAAGGTACTTCTCACAATAACATCACATTTTTTCAATTTCATTTTTTGCTTTGAAGTTTCTGGTGAAGAACGTATATCCAACATATTTACCTCTATCATCCCAATCAGAATTAACTAACCATTCAAACACGTTGAGCTTTTATACTTTTCATGAAGTTACTAACATGCGGGGTCAAAATGACATATACAAAAATCATCGCCTGGGAAACTAAACTATTCTTAAGATGTGTCATATAAGTTGAAAAATTGATATCTGTGCAAAACTCTTTCAAAAAAATTACTGAACGCTGGAGGTCCAATCTGGTGATGGTTCATCGGATGAAACACTGACAAACCCGGCTTGCTATTTCCAATGATAGTAGTGATTGGAACTCAGTCTATCTTCAACCACAGAGTCGTTAACATCTCTCTGTGACACAACCTCCATCGCTTGCTAACATTCCGGTTTGCCCAACACACCATCCTTTGTTTTACTTTTCGTGAAGTTAGTTATATTTGAGAACATAATATCATACACAAAAATCATCCCCTGGGAAATCAAACTAACCTTAAGAACTATCATGCAGGGTTTATAAAAATTTATTTATGTAAAACCCTTGAAATTTTTTTTTTCCATATCCAGTTTACGTACAAGAAAAAAAAAAACAGTTTATATCTTACTCACCTAACATGCAAAGGCAAATAGTATGCTAAGTCCCACAGCAAACTAATATAGAATGACGACAAATAAGCGTCAAACGTATGGATGTTTGACTTGAGGGGGACCTGTTATATATTTCCCTACTCACTATCACATAGTCCACTTGCCAAGGACTCTTATCAGAAACAAAAGAGAAAAAACACTAACTTATAGCAACATATAATAAAAGAAAAATACCTGAAAAAGTATACTTACATATAACGACAGAAAAAATTTCTAAAAACAAAAAAAAAAAACAAAAATTATGCCTATCGTGTAAGTAATAAACACTAAGCAATTTCTCATTAACATATACGTAACCAGCCCTGTAATACATTCACTAAGTGAACACTATGCCCTGAAGAAGATACAATACATTTTCTTCCTTGAAGGGGAATTGATTCCAGTAGATGTGTAAAGCCGGAGCTGGACCAGCGCACTTTTTCCGGCAATTTCCACCAAAAGTACAAGAAAAAACTAACACAACTATTTCCCGTTATTTTTAATGAATAGTACAAGAAAAAATAAAAAACTCAAAACCTGAAATTCAACTAAAAAAAAAAAACAAATTAAGCAAATATCTCGTTTTCAAGCTACTTTTTCGTTTCTAGTAGTGACAATTTTCAATTAAAAAGACAAGTAATTTTCATCCAAAATCAAGGAATTTACGCCTGAAATCAAGCAAATTTTCCAATATTTCACAAAATGGCAGTGCAGGATTTTTCATACTGTAAAAAGAAGCTATTTTCATCGAAAATCAAGCAATTTTACCCCAAAATAAGCAAATTTACCCCAAATTCAAGCAAATTTAAGCTAAAATCAAGTAAATTTAAGGTAAAATCAAGTAGTGAAATATTATCTTATTATTCATTACAGTTTATATTTGAAGCGCTACTAATCTTTAAAAACTTCTTCTATTTGCTCTAGATTTTCACAAATACCTCGAAGTTCATATTTATCATCAACGATTTCTAAGAGTAATTGTAAGTTTTGTAAATTTGAATGAAATTTTCTAACTATATTTTTAAGATCTTCAGACGCATTATCTAATCTATAGGAAGGTTGTCTTGAACCATCACCACCACCTTTTAAAATGTTAGTCAAACTGCATGGAAACACAGGCATTTTCATTGTTATTTATAAAGAAAATAAATTTATTGAGATAAAAAAACTCATTTAGAATTATGAAAATGATCTTTTATTTCATCAAATAAATCATCTATATATCTAAAAATTTGTAAAAGTTTTAAAAGCAACAAATTAACTATAAATCTAAAAAAATTTCTTTTGAAACATTCTGATGTTTCTTCCATTTAATAAAATTAAAATTTGATATGTCTTCAGTAATTCTTTCTTTCAAAAATCATACATTAGATTTATTTTACTAATTAAAACAACATTACAAATGGTACTTACTTCAACAGCTTTATTAAAATCAACACTAACTTTTATGTTTGTTTTTCTTTAACTACTGTAGTTTTTCTATACATACAATCTATAACATATAATGGTCTTTGCCCCCAAAATGAATAGTAATTAATATCACCATTAAAGTTTACAGATGGTTTATAATAAAGTTCATTATTTCTATAAGCAAGAAATTGTTTAAGACAAACACCGTTTTCAATGTTTAGATTCCAGTTTTCTTTAGGAAAAATTTAATTTCTACCATTTTTAACAGAAATATTTCTCACATTACAATGATAAAACATAGTAGTGTGTTAATACTGTTCAACATGATTTCTTCTATTAAGTTGAAAACCTACAATTACAAAATCAGGCATATCAAATTGTAAATTATTAAACTGATCTTTTATATCAAAGTTAAAAACAGTTGATCCAGTAGGAACTTCTTTTTCTAAAAATTGCCAATAATCATAACTAATAGATATTTTTGGTTCTTTGTATATTTTTTTCTTTAATTGCAATGGTTGTGTTAGATTCATATTCAACAATAGGCCACTATAATTTATAATTTTTGAATAACAATTTTACCAGGATCAGGACGATGTTTCGTAACTTTATCATCTTTATCTAAAATTTCATAAAGAAATTAAACAGTTGTTATCAGATGAATTATGAAAAAAAGTAATTTTATAACCACCTTTCCAATAAATCATATTGTTATCACGAATAAAACCAAACAAATATCTCAGCGGATACATTATTTCATTTGTTTTATCACTAGAAACTGTTTTAACATCTTTTGTTATTTTACTAGAAACAGATTTATCTCAATATAGATTATCAACACCAGTAAATTCTAAATATTTTTGTTCACTTGACGATCTTAATAAAGCATTCATCATCTTGATGTTATACCTGGGTTATCAATAGCTTCAATAATATTTCCATGTTTTGAAATTTCTACTCTAGAAAACTGAAAAGGAAAAAAAGTTTGAACAAACATCAACATTATCTGATTTATCATATTTTGCCTCATCTCCAACCTTATCTCTCTTTAGTAAACTAAATTGCTCATAAACATAAGCGTCATTTGGAAAAGAAAACCCATCTCCTATAGGAATATCAAATTAAATTCTATTATTGCAAACATTTAAATTCCCCCTAGTTTGATCAGTGGGAGGAAAAGTTTGCCTTTCAAAATTCTCAATACTTTTATAACTCATTTATAAAAAAATTAATATATAAGCAAAAAATTAATATATAAATGACTGAATCAAAGGGAGTGTCTCGAGTTAACTTACTCATCAAAAGACATAAAAAATATAAAAGTGTAATGAAAAAGAATATGAAAAAATTAGTAAGAGCAACCATTAATCGACAAATTACGAAATATTGGTAAAAGAGTAGAGAAAGTACATGAAGAAAATAAAAATTTAATAACAACACTAGTTGCAGCGGTTGCAGTAAAAAATTTAGATTATCCACCTACTCCTGAAGAAACATAATTCGAAATAGAATTATTCTTGGAACAAATATCTCCTAATTTGGAAGAGCGAATGGACATTTTACCCATAAAAAGTACCGCGTCTGATTCTATTGTAAATCTCAGAAAAGAAATTTCAAAAAGAATAAATGTTATTGATACTCAATATGGTTTACGTGCAGAAGGACAAAATTTTTACATAGGTAATACACAAGTAAAGATAGACGATGATATAATATCCATTAAAAATAAAGAATAAGAATTAATGGAAGGACTTTCAAATTTGTTAAAAGAAAAAGATCATCAACGTGAGGGTAATTTCACTGATACCAACTATGAAAACTACATGAAAATTATTTCAGATACCAATGCTGCATTCCAAGAAAGAAAATAAACTTGCATAGAAGTTGGATATACAAAAATATAATTAAACCAATTGATGATAACTATATAAAAGAATCACATTCAAGAACAGCACCAAACACTCCAGAAAGAATGATTTCTCGAAGAACTCCTAGATCTGGAGAAGGTATAAAAAAAGTACAATAATTTACCAAAAGAATATATTTGGATGGATGATGTTAGAAAATTGGTTGATAAATTATTAGTTATTCATGGTGAAGAAAATGCTGGCAATATAAATTATTACAATGAAAAAGTAAACATAGCGAATATGCTAAACAATAAATTTTCTTATTTTGTTATAAACAATCCAAAAGGAATTCCATATCTAACAAGAGTTTATAATGTAATTCTTTTGGAATTCTGAACATCATGGCAAAAGTATTATAAATTGGGCATTAAACAATTTAAATTTACCCTAAATGCATTTGCCAGGTTATAATTATTGTGGACCATTTACGAAATTAAACAAAAGACTAGAAAGAGGAGACACGGGAATAAATTAATTTGATGAAGCATGCAAATATCACAATATTGCATATAGAGACCATAAAGATTTAGAATCTAGACATAATGCTGATAAAATTTTACAAAAAGAAGCAAACAAAATTATGTTATATAAAAATACTCCAATTGGGGAAAAAACTGCTTCTGCCGCTGTTGTTTCAACTGTGTTTACAAAAAGAAAATTAGGATGGGGAATTAAAATGTTTTATTAATTATATATAAATTTTTACTTATAAATGAAGACTAAAAGCTTAACTTTCAATGTAACCATTGATCAATTAAAGGATATGGGTATAGATAATTTTTTAACAATAGATCAACTTGAGAAAAAAACTAAAAAAAATAAAAGAAGGTAAAGGTTTCTTATTAACTTTGACACTTCCAATACTCAAAAAATATTAAAAGAAAAAACAAGAAATGGATTACATCACGGAGTAATTATACCACTTATATTTCTAATTTTAGGTGTACTTGGTGCTTTAGCTGGAGGAGCAACTACAATTTATAATTCTGTTGAACAAACTAGAAGAAATAATAAAGAAGTAGAAGAACAACAGAGACACAATTTGGCAATGGAAAATAAATCAGGAAGTGTTTTAGATGTAAAAAAGAATGGCAGACCAAAAAAAATTTGAATATATACCCACTATCTAATATCGATGTTGAAAATTATTTTTAAATATTGAATATAAAATAATTCAGAAATGTTTATATGATTGATGAATTGCCAAAAAGTATGAGCAAAAATGAATGTACTGTGGTTAATTTTGACATTTCAACTAATCCTGGTACTCGTTGGGTTTGTTATTTTAAAGAAAATAATAATGTTACTATTTTGATACATTTAGAGGAAATATTCGGGATAATTAAATTAATTATTTCAAAAACAGATGTGTTATTACAATGATGATCAAATTCAGAATTTTAATTCAGTTATTTGTGGACATCTAGGTTTAATCATATTACATCTTTTTTTGAAAGATTTTAAGTATAACTATATAATTTCTTTGTTATTAAATGACATTTATGTGGAAAACCATTAATCAAATCATTTAATACAATTTTTGGCACTTTCTTTTTTCAATTTTTGGCAGTGCTTATGATTTCAAAAATGATGTTGATTTAAAATACAAAACTATTGCTTCTGATTACGCTTTAAAAACATATGTAGATTCACAATGCAGTTTGGGTGTTTCTGATTTACAAAGTAAACTAATCACTTGCTTTGATTGTACAAAATCTTATGTTTCTTTTTTAGGGCATAGAATTGTTAATATAGGTGATCCTAGAGACGATAAAGTCGCAGTCAATAAACGATTTTTTAATTAACAAATAGCTGATTATGCTTCATTACAATTCAGTTATACTATTTCTGATAATATAAAATGATTAAATAATGCAAAGCAGGCACTAAAAAGGATGTAGATTCAAAATATAAAACTATTCTTTCTGATTACACTTAAAAAAAATATTTAGAATCAAGATACAATACTAGTGTTTCTGATTTAAAAACATATGTAGAATCAAAATATAAGACTATTGTTTCAGTCTACGCTTTAAAGAAAGATGTAGAATCAAGATACAGTACTAGTGTTTCTGATTTAACAACATATGTAGAATCAAAATACAATATCATTGTTACGGCTTTACAAGATTAACTTAGTAAAGTATTTGTTTATACAAAAGAATATGTTTCTCTTCAAAATCGTAGAATTAATAATGTGGTTGATCCTATAGATGGAAAATACGCGGTCAGTTAAGGATATTTTGATAAATAAATAGCTGTTAAATTGCAAAATTTAAACTAATCAGTTCTGAATTATTGTGATACGGTTGTTAATTAAATCGAAAAATGCAATGAAGAAAAATGTCGTATATTTTATTTACCTGCAAAGTGAAATAAAAGTAATAATATTTTTCACTTAGATAATAATAAAATTCTCTTTACTTTTTCAATGGATCGTGCTGTTTATGAAATAACTACTGATAACTTCAATTTACCTGATGATACTCTAACTGTTATTAATGGACCTACAAAATAGATTACAGTAAGCATTTTCATGTTTACAGAGGCGATACTTTATCTTTTAAGGAAAAAATATCTATTCATAAAGATGGCATGACAACTAAAACATGAATATTCGTAAATTATAAAAATTAATAATTTTTGATTCTTATTAAATGGAGAATATTTGGTACTTGAAGTGTAAAAAAGTCACTAAAAATAATAATATGAAAATTGAAAATACAAAAAATGGATGACTTGTTCAGAAAAGTAAATTTTCTATATGCTATTCTAATAAATCAACATTTAAAAAAATTGTCCAATGTAAGAGAAGGAATAATCAATGAATTATATAAACCTACACGTAAAAAATTTTCCAAGAAGAAAGTAATTTTGTATAGTATTGATGATTTATGGCGATTCAATCTTGTTGAGATGGATATTGGAAATTTGAATATAAATAATGGATATAAATATATTATTACATTTTTTGATGTTTTCTCCAAAATATGCATTTGCTATACCAATTAAAGATAAAACAGCCAAGAATGTAGCAATAGCTTTAGAATCTATATAAGTTAAAAGAAAACCACGTAGTATTCAAAGCGATAATGGGTCCGAATTTTATGATAAAATATTTAAAGATCTTATGCAAAAATATAACATCAATCACTATTCTACATTCAGTGAACTACAGCCAGTGTAGTAGAAAGATATAATCGTACAATGAAGAACAAAATGTTTAAGAAATTTGCTTTAAATGGCAATTATAAATGGGTAAATATATTAGATGATTTAGTTAAAGAATACAACAATACCAAACGTAGAACCATTGGTATGAAACCAATTGAAGACAATAGGACCATTGAAAAAAATTTAATGCAAACAAATTTTGTAGACATCATTACTACAGACCTGCCAACGCTTACAATTTCCTGTAATTTTTACAGAAAATTTTGCACCTTACGATTGTACGGGAACTCTCCATATCTTACGATTTTTCTCTCGGCCAGAATCCAAAATTCTTGCAATAGTGGCGGCTGGGCTCTTGGCCTCTGTAAAAGTGTCACTTATATGTTGTATTTTCACAATAATTCAAGGTGTGGCCACGAAATTGGGAAATATGGGGAAAAGTCATGAATTTTCTCGAGTGCTGGGAAAACATTGAAAATACTAGATATTTTTCTGCGAGTCGGGAACATGCGCATGCAGCAGCTATTAAGATTCACTCTTAGGTAGTCTTGTTTTGTCTTGTTTTTAACTAAATAAAACTTTTGGGTTGTTTTTATGTTCCACGGTCCATTATTATGGTGACACTGGTGCCAGTAACTGTGAGGAACATACATAAGTTAATTCTGCAAAAAGAGAAAAATGGTTGCCTTGAAGTGTGTCTGAGCGGCGGATGTAGCACATCGATCAATATCTTACCCAGCATGCATCCAGTCATATGACAACTGAATGCGGCACATGCTGACTGCGGCTAGACAGATGCCAATGTTGTTTGTGTTTATGTACTACAAATACGTTTCAGTGTTTGAAAGAAATTAATATTGTCTCTTAACGCAAGTAATTTGTGTTAAATAGTGAAAAATATTTGAAGTTCATACTACAGTATTTGTGTTTTTTTTTTTTTTTTTAATTACGTGGCACGAAAATTCCATTGATGTGAAGCATATTCTATTTGTGGTCATGAAGAGTTAGATGTTGAAAATATTTTAACGTAATACCTTCCATAATTTACATAGATAGTAGCAGGGTTATGTAAACTTTGCCAGTGTGTTTGTACATCAACTTCACATATTTATTTTGTTGTCTGGGAGTCTAGAATTTAACGTGATGATGTAGGATTGGCGTGAAGACAACATATTATAAAGTTGATGGGTGTTGATATCCTGATTTTTAGATTTTGCTGCGGTAAAGTATGGGAGTGAGCTTTCATTCTGGTGACACAAAACAAAGTAAAAACTATTTTGGTAAGTAAATTTGTCACATCTTATTTCTAAGTTAGGTATAGCCATTGCAGCACGTTTCTCCAGCGTGTATTTGTAAACTGTTTGCCTTGATGTTTCACTGGCTTGCTTGTCTCGCAAAAATAACCATATAATTTTTATGTGAACTTACAGCTTCCTGTATTTTAAGTGTCGTAGGCATCTGTTAGCAGTAGTAATACAATAAATTAAAAATAGCAGCAAACACTCGCATGAAGTTGTACCGTTACATTCATGTATCAATGTAGTAACAAAACAACAGTGTGCAATTTTGCATGTCCACACGTTAAATAACATGGTGTGAGGCATATTATGGAGCTTGTGAGTTGTGGATAAACGAGGGACTTTTAGAAGTACTGTATTTGAAGTGTGAAGAAATATTTTATAATGATTTGCTTGAAATACGTAGGCTTGAGTTTGTCTTCATAGTCTGGTGCACATATATAATAGCTGTACAATGTGTCAAAAACATATAAGAATACATCCAAGTATTCAGGCCTGCATATTCTGAGCAGTTTCCATTCATTCGGAAAAAGATTTAAAGTATGCATTTTGTAGTGTGTATCGCTGTGACATAACTATTTGTCATGTTGGAAAAAGTGACATTACAAATCATGTTAAAAGTGCATGTTTTTGTTCGGAAATTTTTTTGAACGATGACCAGAATTGTTGTTTTCACATGATTGATTTTGTAACTTATGTAATGTGCGAACAGTATTGGAATATTTGGTAAGTAGCTGAATTTTTCTTTTAAAAATGTAATATATGTCAGGCTACATGTAATATTATTGTTTTCTGAGTTGATACATGAAGCTCAGAAGTATGTATTGTTGCATCTAGAAATATTTACTATGTTGATTTATTTCACTTTTTCATAACAATACCGGTAATATATGATAAACAAGAAAAAATGTACTGATATAGACCGCTGTGCCCCGATTACAAATTATTTTATGCATTCTTCAATCTTCTTGATTTCAAACTTTACAAGTTGGCAGGTCTGTTACTAAACCTAAATACAAAGTTGGCGATATTGTCCGCATAAGCAAGAGTAAACGAATCTTTGAAAATGGATATACAGCTAATTTGACAACATAATTATTTACCATTTTGAGGTTTTAAATAATGATGTGCCAATTTACAAACTGAAAGATGACAAGGGAGAAGAAATAAAGGGTAGTTTTTATGAATACGAAATTATGAAAACCGACTATCCAAATGAATATTTGGTTGAAAAAGTTTAAAAAACTAAAGGTGATGAAATCTATGTTAAATGGTTGGGTTTTGATAACTTGCATAACTCTTGGATTAATAAAACAGATGTTTTGTGAATTTAAATATTTAGTAAATTAATTTTTTTTATGTATTTAATTAATTCAAACACAACATAAACACACATGTTTTAACGCTCATTTAACATTTATAATATGCGTTCCATATGCGTTCAATGTTCATTCAACGTTAGTTCATCGTTCGTTCAATGTCCACCTATGGTGACCTTTTTTAATTTAAAAAATTTCAAAAGGGTTACCGAAAAGTTAATGACGCGCCAGTGTCCTGTTTATTTCTTAAGTTTACGGATAAGTCAATACCTTGCCAGTGACCTATTTTTTTATATTTTGTCGGCCTTATTTAGCACCTGCAAAACTCAAATTGTCGAAACCTCTCACCTCTCCACTGGCCAGCCTACAGTTAAAAAAAAAAATTTTTAGTCGACAGGGGAGACATTTGTTATTTTTATGGTACCTCTTCCCATAGAGTGAGGCGCCATTTGCTGTATGAGACCACTCCAGCTTATACATCTGTTATACTACAAGAGTAGCATAGAGAGAATTTTTTTCGGTGGAGCTTGAGAGTGCCTATTTTATTTGAATCAATACTCATATATATTGAATATATGAGCAAGCGCAAGTTTTTTTTGGCTCAAATTTTGAATAATTCAGTGATAATCTAATAGTGCAAATATGGGTGCCTCATATTCACATTATTAAATGATCTGCTCAGTCCGGTGATCGAACCAACAACTTTGCACTTGAAATCAAACACCTTTTCACTTAGCTACCATGATAAGATGAGTAAGGTGACGATTAAAAGTCTTCATGTGGTGAATTATTCTCACCACAAGTAGATAGTTTCATATTGCAAGTTGTACCACAACTGTTCTCTACACCGCAACTAGATAACAGCACTGTCGTGATAAACTTCTTCCTGTTATGGCACTGTTATGGCAAAAGTGCACTGAAGTGCCTCTTTAGGAAATAGATTAAGAATTCTTGTGTACAAGAGAAACTAGACAGAGTTACATTATAAAATGTTGGATTTGGTCTCTGTACTTACCACTGGTCATTTTTCTGCTCAAATATATTTTGATAAAACCATAATCTCCACAGTTTGCACAGATGTCTTTAAATTTCTCATAAGTCATATATCCACTGACAAAATCGCTATAGATGTGTGTTAAATTTGTGTCATCTTGTCTAAATATACACAGAAGGTTTGTATTCTCTCTCTCTCACCAGTTGCTTTGGCACCCTAGAATATGTTTGTGCCAAATAAAATACATCAATATTTGTGTCTTCCCACAATAAAATATTTGCGGACGACATCTTGGTTTTACAAAATGACATCGTCAAATATAACTAGAGACCCATTTTCACACTGATCTAGTGGAATCATTTCATCATTGGTATTTAAAAAATAAGCCATCCTTTCATTAAACTCTTTGGAAATTGCATCGAAGTCCTTTTGTAACTCAATATATTTATGTTGGTTTAAACTTTTTGAGCAAACATACAATTTATTAAAATTTTGCCATCCTGGCTTATAAATAAAATTTTCTTTGGAAAATTCGAACACCAACACCCTAATTAATTTTTTTCATTTAATATATTAATTTTTAAATGAATGGAAAATAAATGTTTAAGTTAACATATAATGGTTACATTCTAAGGAAGAAGCTCCAATATCATATAATTCATCAAGACAAATCAATTGCTTTGATTAGTTTTCATGCAAGATTTTTAACTCCTAATATAGACAACAATACTATAACGACAGTTGAAAAAATTTGTGTTGTTGATAAAAATGAAGTTATCACTATTCCTAAAGGACAATACAATATTGAATCTTTAAAGGAAACTATAAATTAAATTGATCCATTTTAAACAAATAACATTGAACTGACGTCAGACAATGTGAAAAATAGAGTTGTGGTTAAATCTAAGTTTGATATTGAACTTGATGATCGATTATCTGATATGCTTGGTTTTGAGAAAAATATGCTTATTGAAAAAAACGAAGTTGCTGTAGGTACTAAGTTACCTAATTTTAATTAATTTAAAACAACAAATGTTTATTGTAATTTATCCTATAGAATGTTTGTAAAATATGATGAATCTAATCATTTAGAAACTTATATAATTGCTAGTTTTCCACCAAAAACTATGTTTGGCATTAGACATTATTTTAGTTATGAACCACCATATCCAATTTTTTATAGAATAAATAATGATTGATTTAAACACATAGTTTTAGAAATTAGGGATGAAAATGGTAAACTGATATTTTTGATGGTACTGATATCGATATTATTTTGGAAATTTAAGATGTTTAAAATATAATATAGAAATATAATAATATATCAATTAATTAAAAACTATACATTTTGATACCTATATGGCAATATATCTATTTCTTTTTCTCATAATCTTTTGTCATCATAAGGACTTAATGTAATTTTATTAACTTCTACTGTATATATTTCATGATTTTCACTCCTTATTAAAGTTATTGTTTTATATTCTATTTTCTCTTTAAACAAACAATTCTTATAGTCCTCAAATGTAATTCTCTTGTTAACAACACACTTCTTTATACCTTTTGATAATTTATTTTCTGTATTATCAACTTTATATGCATACATTTTTTCTCTTAAATCAACAAGTTCTTTCATTATTTCCCCATTACATTCGTCTTTCATCTTACCTATAACTTTTTTATTTATTTGTGGCATGTTATAAATAATGTCATTCGAATAATCACTTGTATCAAATTCTATCATTGTTTTCACGTTTTTGTAAAAATCTTCCGTTTCTATGTTATAAATGTACGAGTCAGTGTCTTGATAGAACACTTATATTTTGTCACCATATTTTGGTTTCATTACTTTATAATTAAAATTATACATTAATTATTTTGCTAGGTCTAAAATTGACATACCAACATAAATAGGCTTATTAAATTTTACACTTGTTTTATTCATATGTATGGCCGCAAGATTCTCATTAAATATAGTAATTCTTTTAAAAGTTGCTTTTGCTAGTAATTTTTTACATTTTTCTGCATCTGATATTAATCTTATATCTACGCTGTTTCTTATATTTTCCATTGTTTTACCAAAAACAGAATTATTCGTCAGTTTATAAAAATCATTTTCAGAGTCACATTTAGCATTAATTATCATTGCTGTATTTAAATGTATATACTTATTCAACCAATCAGACTGATTAAACTTCGATAGTCTATGTATTTTAGTAAGCTTTAATCCATTATTTATGTACTGTTTTACATTACCATAGTGAATCACATACTTTTGTTTATTATCTAAAGTTGTTAATAAGTTAGACTGATTTGTTCCTGGAACTACCTTATTTTCTGGACAAAATGGAAGATCTTTATGTAGTTAAAGAATTTATGTAGATCTTGTGGATACTCTAAATCTACTTCTAAAATTTAACCATTATCAGAATAATCCTTAATATTTAATATATAATTTTGCCAAATACCTAATTTAAACTCTGGATAATCAACCCATTCGAAACCACCATATGGTAAATATTGTGGCATTGCCCAACCATATAAATTATTAGCATCGAGATATACTAAATAGTTGGACTCTTGATTTGGATTAAAATCTTCTAAATATTTGTTATTGGCTTTAACATATCACTTACAACATTGCGATATTCCACCTCTAATTCCATTTTCAATCATTAAAATCATATAGTTATGTAATAAATGTAGTGGTTTTTAGCAAATTTTAACATTGCATCCCAAGATAATCCTGGTGCTGTAAAATACCATGCACGATCTAAGTCATATGCATTTATACACGTATTTCTAAATTTTCGAATATATCCGCTAACAATAATACATAACGTTTTAAATATAAATCATGATATTCACCAAAATTTTTAAATATTAAATTAATTCCATACACATTTTGCATGTTAATAATCATTGTCAATTATATTAGATTCATTTAGTTTGTTGTAAAATTCAATTTTCACGGGAAGTACTGTTTCTTCTAATTTCTTATAACTAAATCAACTTGATATTTTGGAAAATGCTTTTAAGTATATTTCATTTGATTTTTAGTTAAATTAGACAATAATTGTTCTAAACTACTTGCCATAAATTTAAATGTGTCTATAAATTTCATCTTCAAATTTTCTGTTTGTTTCCCAAAAGTAATAAACTTTTCTTCATTATTCACAGTAAAATCTATATTTTTATCATCATATCCTAACTCTTTAATAAATAAATGAGCATCATAACCAGCTAAGTTATGAAAATTAATTGGAACAAAATTGGGTAATTTTAATTCTAGATTACAATTATTACATACTGGATTAATGAATTTTCAGCTTATATGATCATGATGATGTACTGTAATACTGTCCTCTGTATGTTCATATTCGCATACAGCACATTTTTAAAATTTACAATATAACATTTTTTCTTCTTTTGTTAGTGGATGCATTGGTTCAATTTGTGAATATATTTCCCCAATTTCTTCTTATTCCCTTTTTATTGATTGTATAAACATTTTATGTGCATTTGGACCTCAACATACTAATGGATGCTTATAATTACCATGACTAGATACAATATAATAGCAAAAACCAGATGCTTCGTGGAATTGATATTTCATAGTATATGATTCATCGTTTAACTTTAAATCAATGTTATTTATTTGATCATTTGTAAGATTATCTCTTTCTTTAAGTATCTCCTTATAAAGGCCATTATCAATATCATCTTCACTTAAAATTGGATATTTTTTGATATGGTTAAATTTACTTAATTCTCTTGAATTTGGTTAAATTTTTGATATATTCTTTAGAATTGATTCAAAATCGGCATATATTGTGAAAGGAATCTTCATTGCAGTTGTATAATTCTTAACTTTTATTTGCTCTCCTTTCGAAGGTAAATTGATTCTTACTGATTCAGTTTTTGAACAATCTTCTGTGTGTTTATTTAATTTCTCTTGTGATGTAAAGAATTGAAGACACATATCACTTATATAAGTTTTATGTTGATTATTTTTTTGTGCTGAAACTAACCTACATAAATCTTTTATCCAACAGTAATGTGAGTTTCTATCATCTTTGAAATAAAGTAAATTTATGTGCTTATCCTTTTTTTTTTGGTGAGTTTAAGTGGATATATTGTGGATTCATCTTCAATTGAGTATACATTTATAGATGTATCAATTTGATTTTCTATTTTTGGTTTATCATCAATTTTAATAGGATATTCATAATTATCTATTACTTTATCAATATTAAGTCCCACATTTTTATATTTAGTTACTCTGTCCAAATGATTGTCTGCTGGAAACAATGCAGAGTTGATTGCCCAAAGAAAACATTTCTGATCTTCATTTTTCACATTAATACAGGTTTTTTTTAATTCCTAATCACTTCTAGTAGTTTTATATATAATGATCCATTTAATGGATAAAATTATTTAAAGCTAATTGTATTCCAATTACTCTATCTAAAGCCCATCCTGAACCTCTTATTTGAAATTCAGATAATTATGTAAGTAATTCCTGTATTATGATTTTGTATATCTCTATAATTTCTACTTCTTTTAATGTTCTATGATTATATGACTGAAATATAAATTATTCTACTTTATTATTTTCCTGCTTGCAACAATAGATATATAATTTAATGCTAGTTTTCAGCCCTCTAAACGTTCTAAAATTATAGCTTATCTCAAATACCTTTTTTTTTTTACTGAAGTAAAAAAATTGTTAGGATGCAATAAATTTAAGGAATTTTCAATATTATATGTTGATATCCTACTTTTAACAGCTGTATTAACTATGTAACTAACCAGTGATTTGTTCATGCTCAGCCTATGAAGAAGCTAAAAAAGCAAAAGTGTTGAGATGATACTGTAGGGCTAATGAACCCACTAAAATAGTAACATTCTCAAACAAAATAACAAATTTGAAAATAAACAGATTCTCGCTGCTCATAAAATATTTTGTAACAACCACTAATAGACATATCAACATACACTGTAAAACTTGGAACGTTTTCCTCACCATGCAAAACTTTTGCAATTTTCTCCGCATAGCACCATATGTACAATTGTCTACTTCAATTAATTTCTTATGCCATTTCCTTACATGTAGGTATTTAAAAGTCAGACTAGTTTTGCTGTTTACCATCTACCACATTTGTTTGACTGTTGATTCTGAATTTACTGTTGCAGCATTTGCTGCTTCAATGACGTACGCAAATTTTTACTACTTATTTCATTTTTTATTCAATGATGTGCTGCAACAGTGTACCTATACAATCTCTCATACTTTTTACTACTTTTTTCATTTTTTATTCAATGATGTGCTGCAACAGTGTACCTATACAATCTCTCATACTTGTCTTTGAAATAAGGGTGTAGAAAGCATGTTTACATAGTAAGGGTTCATCTTTGAAAGAGGATTATTCCTTACCCCACATCACCAAGCCATTAATATACACTGCCACCCCTGAAATTCCAGAAAAAATTTGTGAATAACATTATGAAAAACTTCTTAAGCAGAGTGCAAACCATACGGCATTCTGGTAAACATGTACCTACCAAACACAGTACTGAATCTGATGAGCTTCTGGGTTTTATCGAGCTTCTGGGTTTTATCATGCAGCGTTACTTACCAGAACCCCTGAAACCCATCTAAGGTAACAAACACTTTGGCACCAGTCATCTGCGACACAAGTTCATAGAAGATTGGTAGTGTATAATAGACCCTAACTATCACTTCATTTAGATTATATGGATCCAAACGTATTATTATGCTGTTGGTTCTGTGACCGACTGTAACTATTCCATACTTTTCCAGCCTACTTAATTCCTCCATTAGGGGCTCTACTAAATGAAAAGGTATTTTCTTTGTTCTCGATACCTGTGGTTGTGCATACATGTCCCTGCATCACTTTGAAAATAAACATAATTCAGAGTTTAATTTGTCCTGCTACTTTGACGGTAGAAATCCTTCCACGCCTCCCTTTAATGGAAAAGGTGGAGGGGAGGGAGTATGACACCGCTTTGTCTGCACTTGCACTGCACTGCACACAGAAACTTGCACAAGAATGTTGTGCACTCATGCATACTGTTACAAAAATGTGCGGCACTGTCCTGCGTCACATTCAAAAATAACTATAACAATAAGGCATATTCACAAATATCTGACAAAAAAATTAACAATATTAACACTAAACAACTATCCATGATGTTACCACCAGCTAGTAGTTGAGATTGTTTGCAGGTGCCAGCCAAAGTTGCTGAACTTAAAAATTTCCATGGCTGGTGGCCACTACTACCATAACTACCATCATGTGATCAATGTCGGTAACCATTCTGAAAGCGTTTCAATGACATCACTCATGCATGCACAGAATGACAAAATATGTTACCGCAAAAATTACTACACATTTTCTGTTATTTATATATTTATTTTTTACGCTATCGTTAAGTGACTGTCACATCTACATGCCTGAGAATTAATGCGAATGGATATTTTGATGACGCAGCTGAAATGCTGATTGTTTTCAGCAACATCTATTTTGACATTGGAGACAAAGATTACAAAATACCTGTTCATATCAGAGGAAATGTGCGGGATTGCTGAAAAATATTCCAAACCTTCCAACTCAATGCTCATTTGTAAATACTGACAATTGAAAAATTAATCTGAACACATTTGGCAATTTTACTGATGCTAGAGGAAATTTTTAGTACCTACTTATCCATCAATCATTTAAACTGCAATCCTAGTTTAATCTGAGGAAAACATCATGCTACAAAGTGTTGGCTTAGCGTTTCACATCCTTACAGTAGGGCGAATGAGACAAGTTAATCTGTAACATAAGACTGCATTCAGTAGTTAGACCAGCCAACCCTAAAACACCATTTTAATAAAAATTATTTTATAAAAGAATTTAATGAAAACTTCTTAAACACACTTGCTCGACTACCATATTATTTTATCCATTCTTTGAATGTTATTGACCCCTGCCAGAGTGATGACCACTCCACATGCCAGTGTGTATATTTATTTATGAATTTAAGGATGTAATTTCCCATACATCAGAAGGAATATAAAAATTATTTAAAAAAAAAGGAATTTTTCAGATCAGTTTAGTGTTAAAATGCTATGTTCATGTAGTTTCCAACCTCTGTTATGGGTAAGTGTTGTTCTAATGTTTTACTGACCCGGTTTCCTGATAATGATGGTTTTTGTATTAATCTGTACCCGACCTTTCTAGAGGTCACAGTTTTGCAGTATTACCGATCGCAGCTTGGCAGTCCCATTTCTCTGTATCACTGTTATCTTAGTACCAGTTTTTACCAACCTGTAGTATGGCAAGACTGATGCTTCACAGTCTAACCTGGTAGCAGTGATGAGGTACTGGTGACCGTTCACTGAAGAACGGCCAAGGCATTTTCTGCTTTCTTCTCTCCGCCGGCCATTTACACTTAATTTTAATTTTGATTGAACCCACAGTTTGTGAACTTCCCAGCGTTTGAATTTTCAACAGCTTGTGAACTTTCAAATTAAAAAAAAATTAACTATCAAATTCAAATATGCATACACAATAAATCTTACTCGTAAGGGACCTCTTTTTTTCTTTCTGCTATTGAACATGTTTTCATGTCATTTATATTCACTTCTCTTTCTAATGGTTGTGGTCATAGAAACCAAGTTGCTGTGGTAAAAATAATCCTTATTCAAAGACAAACCCTTACTATGTAAACATGCTTTCTACACCCTTATTGCAAAGACAAGTATGGGAGATTGTATAGGTACAATTTTGCAGCGCATTTCATTAAATGAAAAAAGTAGTTGAAATTTACGTACGTCATTGAAGCAGTAAATGCTGCAACAGTAAATTCAGAATCAACGAATAAACAAATGTGGCAGAGGGTAAACAGTAAAACTAGTCTGACTGTTAAATACCTAAATGTAAGAAAACAGCACAAAAAATTAATTGAAGTAGACGATTGTACATGTGGTGCTATGCAGAGAAAAATACAAAAGTTTTGCATGGTGAGGAAAACATTTTGAATACCTAAATGTAAGAAAATGGCACAAGAAATTAATTGAAGAAGACAATTGTACATGTGGTGCTATGCGGAGAAAAATACAAAAGTTTTGCATGGTGAGGAAAAGAGGAAAACGTTCCAAGTTTTACAGTGTATGTTCATATGTCTATTAGTGGTTGTGGCAAAATATTTTATGAGCAGCGAGAATCTGTTTGTTTTCAAATTTGTTATTTTAGTGGGTTCATAAGCCCTACAGTACCATCACGACACTTTTGCTTTTTTGGCTTCCTCATAGACTGGACATGAACAAATCACTGGTTAGTTACATAAATGTGGAGGTTCCTATACACTGTTACGCTAATCTCAAAAATGTTTACATAAAGGTTTATGTCACAAACAGCAAATCAAAACATAAATGTTTAATGTCAATTGTTCAGTCTTGTATTACCACTAAGAATAGGAAAAACCGTTTGAGAAATGCTGGATATGTTTGATAAAATTAACATATTTCAAAATCTTAGGTATACGTGATAAACACGTCATGAAATAAAATGTGAGAGTTTAAGTTTTGCTCATGTAATAAGGACTCGAATGCTGCTGAGCGGTTTACCACCTTTTCAGCCATGCTGAGGTAGAGGAAGGCTACCACTGTGCAAAAGGCAAACGGAGAAGGTTATTTTGTTTCTTGTCCAACTATAACAGTATGATATTGATGTTCAGGCATCAGGATCCAAATTCATCCACCATCTTGGTTGACATCACAAGCCAGGTTGGCAACCTTCTTCAGCTCCCCCCTTGCCGCTCCCTTTCCACTGCTAGATGGCATGAGCTTACCCAAATGGCAGAGATTTATGCCTTTCATTCCTAATGACATCGTGAATAGAGATGATGCGAGGTGAAAACCTACTGCGTTCAAAGTACTTGGCAAAATAAAAACAAGGCTTGCAGCCGGATGCGTTGGCAACACAAAAAATACGCTGTGTGTTAAAAATACTCGTCATGTAAGAAAACGTGTGTGCAGTTAACTGCCCAGAAATGTCTTGACAACTTGGCTGAAGCCGTATTTTGTGAGGCTGCGAGGCCAGAAAAATGTGAATGTAAGAAGGCCCTCGATAAGTTAAAATTAATGGAATTCAATAATCTCTCTCAATATCAATCAAATATAAATACACAAAATAATATCCCCAATTGAAATTAAGCTAATATTATGAATTTGTTCAACACTAAACATGAAAAATAGGAAAAATTATTAAACATTTTTTAAAAATATAACCCACTTGATGTAAGTAAATTATGTTTGCTAATACTCAATATAAAAATTATGGTGGTGGCAGCATACCTTTCCCCTTTCTTATCCTCATTCCGTGAGTAGGTGTCCCAACTGCCATCCATGAGTCTTAGCATGTTCTGATAGGGACCCTGTGTCTGGCATCTTAACAATAAATAAAATTGTGTATGTATTTTTTATAAATTTCTAGTCATGATCAAAATACATTATGTTGATTGTACCAGAAGCAACATTTTTGAGAATTTACATAGACTCCTATCTACAATGGGAAAGTCATGTAATCAAGATTATTAAGAATTTAAGTACAACCTGCTGTACCATAAAAACCTTATGCTTCTATGAAAAACATATTTCCATATTTATAATCAATAATGTTCTATGACATATTATTCTGACCTTTTGCATCAAATAGCAATCAAACATTCCTGTTTTGTAAGAAAGCTATCAGGGTAATGGGTAAAATTAAGCCTCATGAACCATGCAGATCATTTTTAAAAACATTTTGTATCTCTACATTTATTATCCCAGTTTATTTATTCTTGTATTATGTTAATTAATTTCAAATGAATAACTTCTTGTTAAAAATAATAAAAGACATTCTCATGACATTAGAAGTGATTCCACTTCACAAACATGCAAATAATTTAAAACTATTTCAAATAGTTTGTTTATATTCCAGCATATCTACATTTGTTAAGTTACCTTAAAAAAGGGGGGGGGGGGGAACCCACTTATGTTTATGTAATAAAAAAAATTTAAAAACCATGTTAAAAGTTTATCAAAGGAAAACACCTGTAATTCATTGGACAAATTCTTTAATTTTACATATCCTTTTATTTGCAAGTTATATATAGATGTTGCAGTAGATATGGTTTATCAACTTTGAGTTATAACATGCCAAGAGTAATAAGTTTTACAATTTAGTGTTTCTCATCTTTATCATTTTTAATCATCAGTTTTTTTTATAAATGTTGCTACATATCCCTATAAGTTCTGTAATGATATTACATTGTTCTATATTTTACTACATTGTAGTACTTTCTATATTACTTTTCTATTTGCATGTTACTTTACACCTAACAATCTTGTATTCAGAGAACTTCATGTTTAATGACTAAATGGATTAAGTGATTATAATAAATAAAATAATAAATACATAAAGAGAAATATTAACTATAAGGGTATAAATGTCTTTTATTTTTTTTATAAATTAATATTAAAACCAACAGCCACAGCCTATAACAGGCTAACACATTATTGTGATATGTGAATGAATATTGTAATGGGGGTGAATTACTAGATGGATATTTTTGAACATTTGCTATTGCAATACAGATGTCTGTCATAGAAAAACAGGACTGAGTAGGAAAAAAATACTTAAATAAGACAAGTAACCTACGGGCGAGAAAATTAATATATGTTTACAACACTGTAAAATTTCAAGAGGGAATAGATTCAAAAAACAGAAAAGCAACTATTGATGAAAAATATATTTATATATACATTACCAACAGATAACACATAGAAAACAACACAGGCTAGAAATCTGCTTGAAAAAGTTAGGGCATCACTGTCAGAATAAGTAGGAACAAAATGGGACAACACAACAAAGAAACCTACTCAAACACAGCAGTTTTACCAGACGTTACAGAATACAAGCCAGGTATGCTGTAGTCAAGAATATATGTGCACAAAGCCTGAAAATTCCATGAGGGAATCGACTCAAATAAAACACGACAGCAAGTTAAATGCGGAAAACTAATATACTATGTATGTATATGAAAAAACTACACAAGACACACAGACAACACACTGTTATCTACACTAGTTATCAACACACAAATAAAATAATGAAGGAAAAAATGACAGTAGTTTTTCCAAAACCACAGAATGTGACATTTCGGGAACTGCTATCTGTTCCCATCTTCAGGCAGCGACACACAGGGTCTGAGAACACAAATGCGACTGACAACTGGAAAAACATGGTTATAATATATATATATATATATAGTTTTCTACTGCTTTCTGTCACAGACAATGTATTGGATGTGGATTTGGCATACAAGAAAAAGTTATGTAAGAAAGCCCTGAAATCTAATACTCTAGCTCGACAGTACCTACAATCAAACACACCTCATAATAATGATACGACATATGCAGTCATGATTCCTCGGTGCTGATGAAATAGATTTTCTATCAGGTGGTATAATCCAAGTAGGTGATTACAAGACACGTGGAATCACCAGGCTATACAAACTTTTATTTCACATGGTGCCCAGGGAGTGTACAGAACCCAACCTGCTGGAATACAAGATGTTACTCGAACTCACACACATGCTTTACGAAGATAATCCAGAGACTGGTACTTTAAGGATGAAGATCAGCAAAAAATCTACATTATCACTGACCTCTTCAGTGGCCTAGCATTGAAAAGTGGGGAAGGTCTGAAAAAGATAGATGTTGATAAGAAGATTGACTACATATTTTGGGACAATCTGAACGAACTGGTAGATAGACTACAACTACTGGTCACTTCGCAAATGGTTGGAAATTACTCGTACACCAACGAGATTATATTCATTGTTGAAGAACTGAAGGAGGGATGCTATATACAATGAGTCGGTTGGGAATCACCCACGAACTGCATACGGCCACCAAGTGCAACTACTGTCATCGCAAGGTTATCACTTGTGAAATGAATGTCCTAAATCAAGTCGACCTAGTCAAGATGAAATCATATGTTTGGATCAACAATGGCTGAAAATACATTGTGACAGTCATCTATGCCTGTAGCAAATTTGCATGGGCCAGGCCGGTGAAGTCAAATAATGCGTGTGATGTCACTGAAGCCATGGGGGATGTATTGCATGAAGGAAACATCCGAACTAATTTGCAAACTGTCCAGGGCAAGGAATTCTAAAATGCAAAGTTCAAGGCTCTGATGAAAAGCTACAATATAAATCATTATTCCCTGTACAGCAATCTCCAAGTGTAT
Organism: Dryococelus australis; assembly: GCA_029891345.1. Taxonomy (NCBI): domain Eukaryota; kingdom Metazoa; phylum Arthropoda; class Insecta; order Phasmatodea; family Phasmatidae; genus Dryococelus; species Dryococelus australis. Next base: position 246,041,241 of record CM057009.1, read on the forward strand.
TTCGTCAAGAAGTTCAACAGGACTCTGGAGGGCAAGATTGGGAAGCATTTTGCAGCAAATGGCAGCTACAAGTGGCTGAAGCGACTGCTGAAACTCGTCCATGAGTATAATTCTGCCATTCATTCTACCAATCGCATGAAGCGTGAAGACGTCAAGGACGACTCCCTGGTTTGGACCGTGTATGCCGTTCCAAAGAGAAAGGACCCACGCAAGCCAAAAGCCAAAATCAGTGAATTAGTGTTCATCTTTAAACATAAAGGGTCTTCGAAGAAGGGTTCGGAGCGAATTGGAGCCACAAACTGTTAACGTATATGCAACTACACTTTGAGGACCTACTACCTCGAAGATCTGAACAACATACCCATCTATGGTGGTTTCTGCACCAAGGAGATCAGCTTATGAAGTTTCCAGTCATGTATTTGGTAGAGAAGGTGCTGAAATGATGAAACAGAAGGCAGTACGTCAAGTGGTGGAGTTTCCCTGCCCGCTTCAATTCCCGAGTCGCTGATGCAGATCGAGAGGTGAACTCGCAGTGGAAGAAGACAATGTATATATAAAGTGAGTTTTTTTTTATATGTTGTGTTTTATTAATTTTTTAAAAGACCTTAAAAAAATTTTTAATTAAGAAAAAATTATTAGTAAATAATCTTGCTTAGAGTCGCCTAAAGGTTTGAAAATGAACAACATGCGACATAGCAATGAAAAAAAGTTGCATACTTAAAATATGAGTGTGAAATTAACTAAAGAAATTAGATGGGATGCATGCGAAAAAACCCACCACACACACACAAAAATCCACGACGACTTGCCAGGAATCATGCCCAGTATGCAGTGGGGGGGGGGGGGGGGAAGTCCAACTACTGCATTATTACCTCCTGCCAAGGACTACACAGAGATGAGTTAAATGTAACATTTAAATAAAATGACACGTGGTTCAGTGACTTCCACGGAAAAAAAATATATATTTATGCAATATTATTCAAATGATGCACTCAGTTTTCATCAAAATTATTTTTTTATGGTATCCTGCTTGAGTAATATGCAGCTCCTGTTAGCACACTGAATCCAGTAGTTCTCGTCCTTTTCTCAATTATTATCAAATGAAAAAACTTTCTCCTACAACCGTACTATATTCCTGAAGCATATTTTGAGAGAAGTGTGTTCCCTAAAATTATTTAATGGTATTCTACACACAAACTATAAAAGGCTTTGTCTGCTCAGGACTTGAACAACTAAAATTATTATTACGTATTTCTCCCATATCCAGTCCGTACCATGCATTACTAATGTTTAACAGAAACATAACTTGTAGAGTCATGTGATAGAGAGATTTTTACAAACACTTCTGCTGTCTATCTATACAAATTAATTTTTAAAACCAGGTTTGTGTGTCGTAAAATACATTTAATTTTAAGACTATATTGTTGATACATTTAGGCTCGAACAACGTTCCAAATGCGCTAATTTCGAGCTGAATTTTATCGCTTGCAGGTGTAACAGTGCATGTGGTATATTAACACGTAGCTTAAAAACACCTGTCTTGCATCAAGCATAAATCTCCCACCGTTTCATCTGTTAATTGCATAACGTTAGCAGCTGTGTTGATCAACATTACAGGTGCTACCTGTAACCCATTCATGGTTACTTCCAACTTTCCCGAAATCCTCACTCATGCAAACAAAGCTTAGAAAGTTACACAAAAGGGACAACAAACAAAATTCATGCACACTCAATGTAATATTATTCAGCACACACACTATAAAATACATACAATGATATTACTAACTGCATTTATTTTATTAACCATACTCTCAATTTATATGGGACTCATTTACGGGATTGGCCTGCAGAAATGAAATCCGTATAGTATTTAATTTTAAACACAATCTTCCTGTTCAATACTTTACCTGGCTAAGTGAGAGGAAAAACTAATAATATTAAAAATGAATGTAGTCACTAAATTTTTTTTTGCTGCTAACTACCCATCTGCAATCAAGCAGTTGATGAATGTTGTATGTCTATCTTAAATGTGTGTGCACATGTCTACAATGTCGAACCCATTTCGCTGTGTGTACAGAACCATGAGCTTCGACGGCTATGTGTGTGTGTGAGCATGCGTGTGTGTGTGTGTATTATAACCTTTCATTTCCTGTATAAGCTAGATTGAATTTTTTTTGTAGGAAATAACATGCACATTGTGTAGACAGTTTTTGGCTGTAATAAATCTCATTTGCACCATCAATCTCAGACGAGTACCGCATCGCTCTGGCGCAGCGGACAATGTAGCCCTTGAATGCCATCTTCACCTCACTTCCGCCCGAACGCCCTACCCACCTCTCACAGCCATGGACCCACCAGATATCAGAGTCGTGTCAGTGTAGCTGCTGCGTGTTGATGCCTGGTGCTGTCTGTATGACTGTTCATACGAACTACGTGAATGCCTTAATGGTAAGGTTTGTCTACAACTGGCATGGTATAATAGCATGGAATTAAACACTCGTTCGCAACTAGCTTGCGTCTTCATGTAGTGTGGTGTTAAACTTTCTTATGGTACTTTTTTTACACCAGCCAATCAGAATGCAAGATGGTAAGAGTTATACCAAGTTGTGTAAACAAACCATCTAGGGAAAAATGAAACATGGAAATTATTGTTCCTGGCCATAATTCCTGCCTACAAAGTCTTTTTTTTTCTTTTCTGGCGTCATCTTTTGTGTCTACGTGAGAGATATTTTCAAACAGAGGCAAAATGGATTATTCTATAATAGCAGCCACAAATACCAACAAAACACAATCTGCATGTTGAGACAAATCCACTTAATTTTCATTATGTAGTTTGGAAAATAATTTAGATTATGTCAATTGTAAACAGCAGATTTTTTAATGCTGTGTTTTATGTCAGTTACACTGTATGTTATAGTAAGCAGTTTCTGGTTCTAGATGACCCTTAAGGACGGTTGGCGGTATATCATATATGCAGTTTGATTATAACATTTTAAAGAAATTTATTAGATATTAATATTGACGAATTTTTATTTACAGAGGAAAGTAAATTCCTATTGTTCATTATTAAGTCACTTCTTTTTCCTTCAGAATGCAAGTGAATGTGTATATAACATATTTTGTTAATGTTTTTTTTTATACACACGACGTTTTAATATGCAAGTGATGCATGGTGCCCAAGGCCGGAGCATCTCTACACAGCCGCTGACATGCGATCAAGGTCAGTTCACGTGCACTTTGCTCTGAATTCAACAACACTCCCTCCCTTCCTTTCCCTGCAGTAGCGTTATGATGTACACATGTTATGATAGGCGTGTCTCTCGCAAGCCTGTTAGGCGGTTTTATAATTTTAAAATTAAGTTTCATAAAATGCAGAGCTGAGTATGCCCTTTTTTCATTAAATATTAAAAAGTAAATAGAAATATTTTTCGTCATAAATAAATATCAATTTAATTAATTTTTTTCAAGGACCAAGAAGTATTATTATTCATATATTTTATACAAAAGGTCATAGTTTGAATGCACAATTAAATTATAATAAATGAAACGTTTTAAAAATGAATATATATCTTTATGTTGACAAACTATTACGAGGTGAAAGTGCATTGGGGGGGAGGGGGGGATGTTGAGCATACTGTTTAATTTTGCTAACAATTATTTAGATCTGAAAAATTCAATTTTTTAAAATTATTTTTCTATGCCTTCTCATGTATGGGGAATTACATCCTTAAATTAATAAATAAACATACACACTCACATGTGGAGTGATCATCACTCTAGCAGGGTTCAATACCATTGAAAGAATGGATAAAATAATATGGTAGTCAAGCAAGCGGCAGTTTCTATGCAAATGGACATTTTTTTGTAGGAAAGTCAATATATTTATTACAGATAAATATGTTTAAGAAGTTTTTATTAAATTCTTTTATAAAATAATTTTTTATTAAAATCATTTTTTAGGGTTGGCAGGGAGAAGGAGGGGGTCGGCAAGGGGGGAGCAGAAGAAGGCTGCCAACCTGGCCTGTGATGTCAACCAAGATAGTGGATGAATTCGGTGCCTGATGCCTGGACATCTATATCATACTGCTGTAGTTGGACAAGTAACAAAATAACCTTTTCAACTTGCCTTCTGCGCAGTGGTGGCCTTCCCCTACCTCAGCATGGCTGGAGAGGTGGTAAACTGTTTGACGGCATTTGAGTCTGTATTAGATGAGCAAAATTTAAACCCTCACATTTTATTTCATGACGTGTTTATCACGTATACCTAAGATTTTGAAATATGTTAATTTTATCAAACATATCCAGTATTTCTCAAATGGTTTTTCCTATTCTTACAGTGGTAATACAAGAATGAACAATTGACATTAAATGTTTGTGTTTGATTTGCTGGTTGTGCAACAAACTGTTATATAAACATTTTTGAGATTAGCGTAAAAGTGTATAGGCACCTCCACATTTATGTAACTAACCAGTGATTTGTTCAACCCCAGTCTATGAGGAAGCTAAAAAAGCAAAAGTTTCGAGATGGTACTGTAGGGCTTATGAACCCACTAAAATAATAACATCCTGAACCAAAATAACAAATTTGAAAACAAACAGATTCTCGCTGCTCATAAAATATTTTGCCACAACCACAAATAGACATATGAACATACACTGTAAAACTTGGAACGTATTCCTCACCATGCAAAACTTTTTTATTTATTTGCACATAGCACCACATGTACAATTGTATACTTCAATTAACTTCTTGTGCCATTTTCTTACATGTAGGTATTCAAAAGTCAGACTAGTTTTGCTGTTTACCCTCTGCCATATTTGTTTGACCGTTCATTCTGAATTTACTGTTGCAGCATTTGCTGTTTCAATGACGTACGTAAGTTTAAACGACTTTTTCATACAATAAAATGCGCTGCAACATTGTACCTATACAATCTCTCATACTTGTCTTTGCAATAAGGGTGTAGAAAGCATGCTTACATAATAAGGGTTTGTCTTTGAAAGAGGTTTATTTTTACCACAGCAACTCGGTTTCTATGACTACAGCCATTAGAATGAGAAGGCCTTGGTGATGGATCTTTCATTTCAGGTATATTGAATGTATTTGATAGGACACAATTTAATGTTGCTGATTATGAAATATTATTGTTATACCATTGTTTTATTCCTTTAAACCTATAAATACTGACTGTGGTAGGTTAAATGTTATTGCCTCTACGCGTATGCCCCTGAACTAGTGCGCAGTGATTTCGTCGTCATCGTAAAATGTCAGGAATTTAATCTGTGACCCTATAATTTTATTGTACGTGCCTCTGTAGCAAAGTCAATGCGTTCCTCTGTCATAGCTTCCCATGTATCCTATTTGCATGTTTTGAGATAACAGCAGTCTGAATAAGCAGTTTGTTAGCTACTTTGGAGGGTATGAATATAATTTTTCCAATGTGCATGATGTCTTGAATGTATTAACCCGTCACCATTTGGAATGTACTTTTTGCCGTAGGCAATCCTATTGGGGGCACGTTTAATAGTTCCGTCAAAATACACAATTTAAAAATACTCTGCAATGGATTTCCAGCACCAGGTCTATGACTGTATTAGATACACATTGTTATTGAGTTACAATTTATAAAGTTGTTTTGTAAAATGTCGTCAAAAATCATGTATGCTAGTTAGCCACTTTTAAATCACATTATATTTCTAAGTGTACCTAGGTATTTAACTAAGTATTATATTATTCTTGTCAAATAAAATTTAAGGGGCAGTACTTTCAATTAAAAATAAAATAACTATGTGTTTTATGGTCATGTACCTACCATCTTTTGTTGTGATTGTGTTGATATACAGGAAATGTGTTTAATGCTCCATAGTAGTATAGGTAGATACTTGAAGAAATCGCTGATTCACTTTGGGACAAGCTAGAATTCAAAAGATGTGCCTTTATATAACTTCAGCCATTGGACCACTTGGTGTTTGACACCTCCTGGTGAAGGCTGGCCCAATCAGCGCCTTCCACTGTGACAGCAGACAACCAGTGTGCACTTGACATCGGCATATCTGTACATAAGATTATAGAGTCTAGCCTGCAGGTCATTGAACACACAAATTTTTCAGGTCGCTATGTATAGGGTATGCTCATACCCTACAATGTCTTGTGGTGCTTGCCACACCCCAAATGCATACCGTATACATTATGTCCGATGGTAAAGTAAAATAATAAAGTGAACGGAACTGTTGTTTTTAGGAAATGGTCGAAAGGTTACAGTAAGTAATGACTTTCGGTATAAATATTATTCAGGAGGGTCCATGGGGCTTATCGTAATTACAGTGAGAATCCGTATAACCCCAGTGGGGGTTCAGAACTGCACATCCCCGCAGTGGTGTACCGAACTTTATACGCGACGTAGATGCAGTGCTGCGACCTGCTTAGTGTCTAATCCCCTCCACTATCTGGAGTGCTCTCACGTGACTGCCTGCTGACACTGGGGTCTGGCAAGTTCTTTTGTTCATTATCCCACTATACTAAGTCATTTTCTTCCACAGAGGCAGACCCCACAATATGGGGAAGCGCTGAATGCTAGGGTTTCCACAAATGTTGGCTGATGATATGAGCTCATATTAAAATATGTGCATGACCCACCATGAAACTAGTAATTTATATACCGTATTCCCAGTGTTGTGTTCTTATTTGTGACTTCCTTGATCCCCCTCACATTTACTGTGATAATCTAAGATAATAAATGCATTTGGACTAAAATAGGACATTGACTGAAAGGGTTAACATGAAAAAGTGTTATGAAAAATTTTGAGTTGTGTATGTGAGTTCTTAAAGAATATTAATGACATTTTGATTTTGTACTTAGTTGAAGTAATTTGTGTGTACATTTGTATTCATTTCATGCATTTATTTATTTCTATAATACTTATTCAGTTTATTCATTTCACTTGTATTTACTTATTGAAATACTATTTTCATAAACTAAAAATTAGTTTTATTGATGTTTGCTTCAAATATATACAGCTAAATGAATGCATTTATTTAGCAAAAATACGGCATCGTGTAGTGGAAGGGGGCCTAAAATATATTTTACTTGGGGCCCCAAACAAAAATTTTGCCAGTAGTACCACATGCAAGTATAGAAAACTAATGAGTAAATTCACAATATCTCGAAGGATGCATGAGGGTTAATACAAATTGGTTCCTTAAAACGGTATATTGAAAACAGGGACTATTGTAAATTGGTTAGCAGTAGAAGTGGAGGATCCCCACTGGGTATGCATCTGTCCTTGAACTTGGCTACTTTTAGGCTATTATGTCAAGAGGAAGTGGCTTTAGAAAGCATCCTTCCCACTGGTATACAAATATAACACTAACCATTCCAGCTCAAAATATTTTCCATAATTATGTAATTCATACAGTCTCTTAGAATCATCTGTGATCTCACCTAACTAAAATAATTAAAACATTAAGAGTACCCTACTATGAGGGTTTTGAGAGTATGATGCAACATCATACGATGCTTTGTGGTTTTGGTTCAGAATAGAGTTATGTCTTTTTTATATTATGGACACTTATTGGTAATGCTTTGTGTACACTACAACACATTTATTTGAAAACCAAAATTAATATAACCTATGGCCATATCTCACCATTGTTAACACACATGCCACTAAATGCACTTCACCTTGCATTGATTGTGTCGTTGGTCCTGGGCCATCACTGGAGGAAGGGTTAGGACTCGTCTAGGTGTAAGTTTCCAGAGGAGGGATGATGACAGTGTATGTCTATGCACATGCTAGTATATGATTAATATATGATTAACTGGTAGCTGTATATAAAAATTGGTTAGGAGTTAGTGATCAAAACATATTTACACACTATTTGTAATAACTTGGATAAGTTGTTAACTAAGTTCGGTTAAAAAAATTAATACTGTAAGAATGTGGACACACTCAGATGTAATAATGAAAAAAGAGCGGTGCACATATATACAAAAAGTATATCAAAGAATACATTTTATGACTGCATTGAAAGATTAATTTTTTTGAATTACTATTATTGGTTTTACACTTCTCTTTGACACTTTAGTTTTGTTTGTGATGTTGCAGTAATATTATTAACAGCAACTACATTTTACCAGTATGTTGGGCAGAAAGACAGCAGTGAACTGTGGCTCATAGACTTCTTTGCACCTTGGTGTCATGCATGTCAAGAATTGACAGCTCAATGGAGAAAATTAGCCAAGGTAAATTTCACAAAAATGTATGGAAGTCATAAGGTTCTGTGTTGCATCATGTTTAGTTATTGTGTATATTATTTAAGGTGAATTACTTAATGCTGTAAAATTTAATATAGTCTAAAGCTATATTGTTCTAAAGATTTTCATTGTCTTGTGGTATTTTATGTTCAGTATGATACTTTTAGCACATAAGCCATAATTGGGGGTGACGTTGGGGCTTATCGCCAGATGTTATATTTAAAATTCATTTTCTGGTAGCACATTGTTTACAGTACATGCTGTACTTTTTTAACATACATATCTCTCAGAAGTAAAAATCAAGATAAGTACTATAAGGATTTAATTTCCTTTTTTTTTTATTTGACAAATATGTTTTGTCACTATACCAGTATTGTAGCTACCAAGACTATAGATAGAATTATATTTGACAATCCTATATTTTTATTATCCATTCTTTCTTTCCCCCTCTACTTTTATGTTGAAATCATCTACTTTGTTTTCCTCCCTTATGTATATATAATTTATTCTTAATAAAAGGCGGTGTTTTGACTGCATAAACTTACGTTAATATGTGTAAACATATGAAGTGCAAGTCTTATGAAATGGCCGCTCACCTTTGGTACATCACTCTTACTGAAAACATAGGGAACAAGTATCAGGGACGACATAACATCAACAACACAACAACAAATAGTCCATTTTAGGTTGTGTTATTTTATCTCTGTAGGGCCTTCGGCCTCACACAATTTTTCGTCCCTATCTTTGATAGCTAGTCTTGGAGAGGAGCAAGGTGCCATTATGTTATCCTTACATTGTGCCGAAAAGAAAAATTTTAACCCTTAAAATGATCTCAAACTACCACCCACAACTTGAAAGTCTGGGCTACCTAAACAATAAAAGAAAAAAAATACAGTTCAGGCTGCACATGCATACTCTCGCAGCACATGTCTTCAGAGCTGGCCGATCCTTAAAGCTAGCATTAGGATAGGTCCATGCAATGGAAGTCTGTACACACACACACTTCATGTAGGTAGAGGTAGTGGCAAGATCATCTTCTTCTTCTGGAACGTGGAACAGCTTGGATGGTTTGGCAGTCCAGGTCAGGCAGGGTCTACCCATTGGGCTAAGACAGGAACCATAGCCACTCATCTGCTTCACTGGAGACATCAGCTGCCCAAGTGTCCTGGTCACCATCATGTCGAGCGAGTGCTAGAAGGAGGAGGAGGAGGGGGGGGGGTCCTTGAAGTCACCTCAATAGCTGCTTAAGGGGAAGGTTCAGATAGCCACGAGTACCATGGTGCTCACAGAAATGTCCAGTACACGCCTGAATCATACTCCAGCTCGATACACTCACTCAATCACGAAATCAGCAGTCCAATTGGTGTGGAGCTGCAGAGTACCCTTTTCCCCCTGATGACGAAGAATACAATTATGAGTGTCCATTGCCCCCAACACCCTCGTAACTAGCTGCAGGAAAGCCTTTACTGTATAGTTCTAATGCAGCATCACCACTGTTTAACCAAAAAATTGTTCATAGTGGAAAGTCTATGTTGCACTACACCCATTGTCTCTGTTGATTCAAAACACTTTGTCTTTAATGGTAAGGGGTTCACCACTGCACAGTGTCCATTGTATCATGGAACTTCAGGAATGAAGCAAAGATCTAGAGCCTGATCTTGCCCACCCACTTACTTATGTCATAGTTTAACCCCAAAAAAAATTTAATTAATTATGATAACAACAGCAATGAAAAGAACAAATTGTCAAGACCTAAAAAGATACTTCACTAACCTGTACCTATTGCATCTTGTAATTGGCACACTTAGTTCTCCCCAAAACTAAAGCAAAATACAAGAGAATCTAGAAACTGAAATTCGTCTTCTAGCATCTCAACTGTGCTGTAGGCATCACAAAAAAAATTAATACCAGATTTGACTGGCTTCAGAATAAAAACAATAAAACATTATATCAAACACCCTTTTTGGATAGTTACTTAAGACTTAATAAACAGCTGATTAACTTTTCTCTGACATACTATTCCAACAGCCACAAAAACATAACCTATAAGCTTATACAAAAAACTTATTTTCCTTAGTTTTCTCTTCTACCTTTAACTGACCTTAAGTATTTACTGGTTTGGCAGCTCTAAAGACAAATACAAGGCCACCTTATGGCCAGCTGCATCTCGGATAGATGCCTTGACCTTGCCACTATCTCTGATGTGGGCAAGTACCGAGTTCATTGAAGGACCACTCTGTTTCTCTGGAGGGTTACCTGCCTGTACTTTCTATACAGCAGGACAGGTGCTTCCCTTCTTCAATCCCCTTAAACTAAAACATCTCCACAAGACACAAACGATACTGTCAACATAACAATTACAACAGTGGAACCAATTTATAGGCCTAAAATAGCATCAAAGGATACCGTTTCCACTTGTGGCATAACTCCTAATCCTATTAAATAAGGATTCCATACAATTTTCAGCAACAACACAATTATAACTAGGCCTAAAGACAGGCTTTGCAAGTTCCTTATCCAAAAATTTTTAAAACCCAATCCAATCAATAAAAAAAAAGGATTTAATTATTTAAACACAACCTGCAATCTCATGGTACAGTCACATCAATAGCCCCATGATTATTACTGTAATTTAACATTCTCGTCTCATTTTTGCTCATACTATAGTTCAATCTAGACAAGGGCAATTACACACACTTCAAAAAATTTGTTACCCCAAGAATACTGCATTCGGACATATGGTCCCTGTTAAATTTGGGGGGAGGATTCACATTTAAAAAACAATTACCATAAAAAATACAAGTGAAAATTTTTACAACAGACTAACACAGGTTTCTTTCTATTACAAACATTCTAACGAACCTTGACGAATAGGTGAACACCAGCAATAGGGGTGATTGAGTCATCTCCTCACACTTTGATGATCCCACGGCCAGACATCAACCAGGTTGTTCATGTCCATCGAACAACCCTACCATCGGCTACGTGCAGAGTGAGGGGTGCACAATCCCCATCCCCTTCTGTATAACCATCCCTCGGCTGGTCCAGTCCGATGCTCTAGCTGCTTATTCACATTTGTGGCACTGCATCCCTTAATCTTACTTCACTTTAACAAACCAAAAATAAAATGTTTACATGACCCACACTTACAATTTTAATTTGTAACATCCTTTGCGACCTACCTACCTCCTGCCCTATAACCTCAAAAACAAAAATAAAACCTCCTCCTGTTTCCCAACTGAAGTGAAACACAGGATCCTCAACAAACACTACCACCTTCCAGGCTGGTGTGTGATCCTGTATCTTCTACCAAATTCCTAGTTTCCATCATCCTTGTCAATTCCATAGTTTTCTCAAAGTTCCCTATCTGACCCTGTCGGAAAATATCGCAGTCATCTCACCCACCAACTGACTGGCTTCATTCTCTTCGTCGGGGAGCATCGCTACAGGCCTACCATGCCTGACAAAAAATGATTACACCAAAAATACACAAACAAAAAAATAAACAGGTAAACCCTAGGTACTCTTGCCCATTAGCACAAATAACCCAATAAGAAATATTTGCAACCAAGCCACATCAACTCATCTACTTAAGCTAAAGTACTACTAGCTTAATAGCTAAGTTATTAATAACACAACACCATCATTATGCACTGCCCTCGACAGTGTCAGACCCACTATACCCTTAGGTACCGCCTAAAAGAAACAAAAGGGTACACTGGTTACCCAAACAAATGTTATGAGGTAGGGAGAGAAGGAAAAGTAAAATTTAGAATTACAGTAAAAGGAGAATGAGCCAACACCAAAATCTAACCTGTGAAGCCTCCACAACGTGCTGTAACTATAACTCAGTAGGGCCAGCACGATACCCTGTACCCTAAAATATTTATATGAATACAAAAAAAGGCTCATTAACCAAAAAAGAAGAATAAAGAAAGGGGAAAAAAGGAGGGAGGGTTTGGCGAGAGGAGGGGGGATCCTGCTCACACTTGAGCAAAAGGTTACCATGACCACTTCATGGGTCTGACTCTGACAAAGAAGAAATGCATCAATGTATTTCACTTAAATTAAACTATCCTTTACCTGGCACCCAGTGCCTGTATACTAAGCTATCAATCCCCCTTACAGTGAGCATCGAGAGCTGCAATAAGAGGCGGGTTACTAAATACTAGCAAGAAATAAATATTATTAAAAATAAATAAATGTATATTTATTCAAAACAATTATTTATACAAATAAGTTAAAAAAAAAGAGAGAAACAAATAATAACTTCAAAAAATTGATTTAAAAGTTACCAGTTAACAATTATTATTCTGTAAACCAAGTAGGTTAGCATATAAATAGAAAAGGTTTTGCAAGTGCAAAACAGTAATCGCTGTAAATATTTAGTTTGTTGTTACTCAAAAGAATGTAAATTTAAAATCATCACAAGAAAAATGTATATAGTGACTTAAGATACAAACAATCTAAATTCTGGAAACACGCTGGCCTCCCCAGTGTTCGAATGAAGAAGTGAGAAGAAAAAACAGAATTTACTGTAGGGCTAACAGGAGGCCCTTCACACTAAAATTCAAGGTTTAGCTTACCCAGAGGCGAGTATAAACAAAACAAACAAAAAGGTATTTAAGTTCCAAAAAATGTGAATATGGGTAGACAGTGCCCTTTAACAAAAGTATTAACAGTAAATATTATTTTTCACCAATGTGAAATTACCTTACCAAAATTATTTTAGGATCAGTGCATCAGAATATTAGTTTCACTACTAACTTAAATTAGCTATAGCAATAGCGCTCAACCATTACCCCCCCAGGGCTTAAGTGAAAATTACAAAAACAACTTTAACTTTACAACTGATTCTGTGAGCACTTACAGGAGTTATTCATTTGAAAGATTGATTGGCCTGATTACTGAAATAAACTTTAGAGAACTTGAACACAAATTAATTTAGAAACCAAAGTAAATGACAAATGTTTTTAAAATGCATAATTGAAAATGCAAAAAATTTAACTTCAGGGAGGAACCTGTCAAACATAACCTAGGCCTCTGTTAACGTCAAAGCAATAGTACCAACACAACTCCACCACGTATGAAAACAAAAACATGCGGAGCCATTTAAACACAAGGTACTACCATTAACAATAACCTTACTTTAAGTTTCCACTAAGAGGTCTCAAACATGACTGTAATAGCTAAAGTTCCATCATGTGCCAAAGGTAATCAAACAAAACCTCATGAGCTCCTCGGCCAGAGCTGATCTGTAGGACATATTACCAGTTAAACTTCTAATATGGCCTCTTGACACCTCCTACACCAACACTCCACACATGTTGTGCTCTTCTCCACAGTCTTCTATCATTTACATCTATTTACTAAAAACTAACAACTTTACCTACTGAAAGGCACAGCCAGGGTCATACTTCCTGCGAAGCAGGAAAGAACGTCCCGACCATACACCACACCAAAGTTTTAACGAGTACTTATCATGGTTGTGCTGCCGTGGCTTCCTCCAGGCCGCACTGCCTGCATCTGCTCCCAACAGCTGTCTGCTCTCGATTCCCACGACCTCGTTACTTACAGCACAAAACACCACCTGCCTCACCTGACGTCACAGCCTTTGCCGACATCATGGCTGGCCAATCAGAGCCAGTCACTGCTGCGATTGATACTCGTCCACTTGATGGCCTATCGCCCCCTGCCCCAGGTTTGTCTAGTGGCAAAGTGCAGTGTTCACCAAAACAGCCCAACTTTACCGAGGAAAGTGTTGGATCAGCTCACTGCTGTGGTCCTGTGTTTTGAACGAGCAGAAGATAACAGTTCTTCCGGAACTGCTAAAAAGGGGGAGCTTTAACGAGCACCTGGGCCGAGAAAAATACGGCTAGCTGCCGTCGCTTCAGTAGAAGTCTGCTGATGCCAGTGGTGATGAAACTCTTTCGAATTAAAAACAGCGAGTGACCTCAGTTTCTTAACAACCTCGGCAGTCAAAAATAACAAGCCTTTATTAAAAAAAAAAAAAAAAAAAACTGTGAAGCAACTGATTCCTATTTAAATTCCACTATAACTTATTTGACCTACCCATAAAATAAAATTAGACAAATAAAATCCTCTGTAAGTTGAAAATTTCAGCTTAAACAAAAAAAAAATTTTCAAAAGTAATGAATTCTTAAAGAGACAATATCAGTTAACTTTCAACTAAAACCTTGACATCTAGTTTAAGGCCATAAAGTCTATACATAACACAACCACAAAACAAAACAACTTTTGAAACTGTAATCCCAAAACCAAATTTTGGAATAAAATCATTGAATTATTTCTCACCACATTACTTATTAAGGAGGGGAAAAAAGAATAAATTGAATACTTACCTCTGCTCTTAAAAAAAAAAGAAATGAACAAGTAATAAGGAGGGCTTAACCCAACCAGAACAGTGTAATTCCCTAACCTAACCTCCAATGAAGGAAACGCCAAATGAAAATACAAAAGAAAATTAATTTAAAAGTAGGCCTATTGTATCATAACAAAAAAGGGATAGGAAACTGCCCTCAACACACAAATTTAGGGCTTCTAAACAAAAAAGGAGAAAGGGCAATTAAAAATACCACTACTGACATTACGCTTAATAAAAAAAGCTTAATTTAAATTGAAATCACGAAAAAAAAATCTAACCCCAAAAATATGCATCGTAACATTATTGATTGAGAAGCTACACATTGCACCTGAGTAGGCTTGCACAGACAAGGAAGAACTGCTTGTTTCAAAAATGATAATTTACAGTGGTGCCGACTTGCAGGGGGGGGGGGGACAAGGCTACTTTGCCTACCAAAAATTTAGCCAGGAGTAGCAAAAGGCCATATTGCCCCTCCAAAGTTCTCATATGACATAACATTATTTGTGTGCAATAATTTGTTGATGAATATTGCCCAACACTACTATTTCCTTGTCTAATAATAAATTCCAATTTAAACAGTTTAAGTATTAAGGAATCTTTTTCTTTATACAGAATGACCCAGCATTCACCTACTATTGTGAAACACACACAGTATGTTCAACCAGAGAAAATATTTATTGACTTTACAGAAAACAGAAAGATATGTTCTGCCATTTGTGACAACATATGAAACATAATTATTTCTTGAATATTACTTCAGTGAGATGACGTCTGTCCAGGTTCACACATTCGTGCACTCTATACAGCACGTTTGCCATAACTTTCAACAATGTTACTGCCAGTATAGCATTAATTTCCTCGGAAATCCTCTGTTTGAGTGTGTTCAGATCTGGCAGGCATGTTTGTAAAACTCGACTTTTGAGGAATCCCCACAGGAAAAAATTGCAAGCTAACAGATTGGGCGAGCGGGCAGGCCAAGCAATGTCTCCAAAGTGCGAAAATATTTTATGCTGGAACATTGTTTGTATAGTGTTCATTGACAGGTGAGCAGTGTGCGCTGTTCTTCTATCTTGTTGGAAATAAACGTATACGAGGTTGATGTTGAGGTTGCGTAATGTCGGGAACATGAACTCAGTCAGCAACTGCACATATTATTGTGATGTCACGGTTAGTGCAACATCATTCTCATCCTCAAAAATATAATGACCAATAACACTAATGCTGAAGTCTCCACATCATACTATAACTCTGCGACTGTGAAGTGGTTTCTCATGCAGCTGAAGTGGTTTCTCATGCAGCTGATGAGGATTATTGTCACTCCAATAGTGCATGTTCTGCTTGTTCACACTGCCAGATATTTCAAAATGACTCTGATCTGACATCAGTCATCTAAGAATATCTGGTTCCTCGTGCACTTTGAGCAAGAAATCGCTCACAGAAGGCTCTCACTTAACGCAAAATCACCATCGGACAACACTTAAACCAGTTGCAGTTTGTAAGGATGCTAACATAGGTCTGATGCAAAACGTGACATGCTGAACTCTTTGACAGATTAAATGCAGCTGCTTATTTACGCACTGAACACCTTGGGCTTTGAAGGACAGCTGCTCTTACACGGTCAGTGTTCTCCTGTTTTCGCACAGATTTCAGACTACCACCCGTTATCTTGTCTGCAACAGATACTGTAGCGCGAAACTTAATTACCAAGTTCATGATGGTGTGATGTTTGGGTACCCTCCCGTGTCTTCCGATATTGAAATGTTGCCTAAACACTCGCTGTATGATGATAACAGAATCGTAATGTTTGAAATATGCTTCCACTGCAAACATGCAGTGTGCAGGTGACCACCGTTTCATGCTTACTGACAATGGCATCACTCACTGGACACCGGACAGGTCTGGCCATGTCATGCCATCACCACCCTAGGGATATACGAGTACAAGGCAAGTCAGATTGGTAGGTGAATGTTGGGACACAGTGTACTTGCAAGTGGACATCTGTTGGATCCAGGGAAACTTCTATGTCACTGTAGTGTAACTTAAATATTGTTATTATTATTATTATTATGTCAAAAGATAGACAGTAAGGTATAAGTCACTTTCATCTGCCCTTTCAAATTATTCAGATTTGATGGAAATTTTTACATCCATTTCAGATAGTGATTCAACCGAAACTGGATATAATGCTATCTCATTTTTAAGACTATTGTATTCCTTTGATTTTTTCTTTATTCTTACTGTTCTTGTCAAACTGTTTGGTCAGGTAGACACTGCAAATTATACTCTGCAAAAGATAGTTTCACTTAGAAAAGGCTCATAAATTTATTATGACCCTGAAAGCAAATCCTATTATCTTAATAATAATATAATATATGTGAAAATTGGTATGTTTGTTTGTTACTCAATCACGGTGTAGCGGCTCAATGGATTGGGATGAAATTTGGTACTGGGGTGGATTATATTCTGGATTAGCACGTAGGGTACTTCTCGTCCCATAAAAATGAATAGTTTTGTAGGGAATATATAAAATATGCCACTAACCATTAAGATCGAGCACTTGGTCATTATAGTTAAGGTTTAATTTTTTCACGGGGGTGAAACCATGGATAACAGCTAGTATTCAATATTTTAAAACAAGTTTTCAAGAAATGTTGTTTGAAAGAAGAGAAAAAACTGGTGAAATACATTTACCTACTTTACCAAAGATTAAAAAGAGTCCAAAAGGTACTACACTTATTAAGATAACTCAGCAGAGCAGTTTTATTCAATGGAGCAAATGTACACTTGTCTTTTTTTCTAAATCATACATAGGATTGTAAAAAATTTCATTTACTGTTTGAAATAGAATTTAATAAATTTTTGCTGGAAATGGAGTAAGAAATTGCCATAAAATATGCGGGTATGTCAAGGATAGGCTAGGTTTCACACTGAAACATCCAGTATTCAGTTAACGACCATACAAAACTTAGTGTTCGAAAAACTGTATTTTTCTCTTAGTATGCGGATTATCCACGATTTTTGGTTATCTGCTGCAATCACCCCCTCCATTATCGTGGAGCAAGAGTCAACTGTATATGAATATTCCGAAAAAAAAAAAAAAAAAAACTGAAGTTTCTAACACACCTGACAAAAATTTTGATGTTGTAAATAAATAGATATAGATGTATTATGAATATGAATGTATGAAAGATTATTTTCAAAAATGTTGCAGTGTACTTACTTATTTTTAAAATAAAAACAATAATTTAATATTGCCATGGGTGGGGAATTACTAGTGCATTAACACAATCAATAATCTTGAACATTATACTTACTATGTGAGGTAGGATATAGGATGGCATAATATGCGAGGTAGGATATAGGGTGGCATAATTCATCTTTAAAATGTTCACTTCTTTTGGTTACATTTAGATACAGTGCTTAGGTCAGTCAACAAACCAAAGACATTTATGCCATACGGGATTATCAGTTTATGAAAAAATTCAAGTAGTAATGAAAACAGTATAGGTATATTCTGTCGGGCCTTGAGATGGCACATGGCATGGCAGAGTGTGTTGAAAGGCAGTGTTGTAAAGACAATTAGAGGACATTTAATGTAGTAATTGAGCATGCAACTGTACTGTACAATATTCACTGCAAAATAAAACCATCACCTTAAAAACGCATCGAGAAGTTATTTTAAGTACTGGTAGATGTTCATTCCAAAGTAGGCTACTTGACCCACCATGATGAATCTTATAAAAATTTCTTGTTTGCTCACAGTATGCAGGGAGTGGCGAGTTCTAGATTTCTTCAATTTTAACTAGAAGTTTAGTTAATAATTATGTGCACATGCACATTCGTAAAAAAACACACTGTACATATATGAAATTCTTATGTTATAAATTAAATTATGTTTGAAGCGGCGGGTGGGAGATTGAGATGTGTGCAATCAGACAGGTGCATAAGGGGCAGAAAGGATGAAAAGCATCTCTCTCTGACTGTCTGGCATTTCAAAATGATAGAAAACTGCCTACAAGTCACTGTGATAAAAGTACATAAGTACTAACTTGCATGATACAGACAAGCAATATTGCATTGCCTATCTCAGTGC
Source organism: Dryococelus australis (assembly GCA_029891345.1). NCBI lineage: Eukaryota > Metazoa > Arthropoda > Insecta > Phasmatodea > Phasmatidae > Dryococelus > Dryococelus australis. The sequence goes on from CM057009.1 coordinate 246,059,974, forward strand.
AAGTTACAGTACCTAAAAAGGCAGCACAGGTTATAATAAAAAATGGTAGGGTTGGGCGAAGCTTCAAAAATTCAAATATAATTTTTTAAATATTTGGCTTAGTATTCAAAATAAAATGTTTACTTTGAACTTAAAAAAAATATTGCTTTCTGGCAACGTAAATTATATACTATTATTTCCCTAAAAAAGAAAAGATGATGATGTTCGCATGTAAAATCAAAATTAAAGTTTTTATTTGATGTATGCCACACACATCGCTAGTGAATCATGAAAATATAACCTCAACTCACAGAATGTCCACAAATTAGTCCAAACTTCATTTCAGTGTAAAATAATAGTTGGTTTCTAATTTTACTCACAAGATAACAAATTGGAACTATCAAAAAGAAAAAAAAAATTTTATTTTATGAAACACTTCATTATCTTCCTAAACTTCATTCGACACCATCAATTTTAATAGGTAATTTATGTTAAGTTCCCTTGTCCAACAGTGCCTTAATGCATTATGGTGTAAAAAATAGGAGATTGAACTGCAAGTTTTACAAACTTAACTTCTGTGAAATTGCACCCACTGCAATTCAAATCTCAGTAATGTATTTTTAAAAAATAGGAAAATATTAATAACTGGGCTCCACCTCTTGACATATTGAGTGGCCTCGGAATACCCATGCAGCTAACAGTGTTTTGTTGACCAAATCATAGAGCAAGATATAAAGACAGGAACAATGACCGTGCGTATTTGTAGAAGACAAAAAATGGAGATGAAAAAATTTTTTAATTAACTTGACACTCCACAACATTAACTCGCGTAATTTAATAATGTATGCATACACAACATAACTACTGGAATGTAAAAACATCAGCACAACACCTAATTATTGTGTCTCAAGTTTTGTATGTTTCACACTTTGCTGAAATATTTTTTTAGTTTTTTATTTAGTATTATTTTGCATTTAAGTTAAGGAATATGCTGATATGATGAAAAATGATTTTTAAGTCTTTTATAATAGGATACTTTTAACTATTCCTTAAGTCTGGATTAATTTTCAGTTTGTTATTTAGATTTGTTTATGAAGAAAGGCAATATATGTACTTACATAGTAAAAAATTATGATCAAGTTTTTTGTAAATCAGTGGAAAACATTTCTTTTTTATCTGTCTTTTACCTAGCTTGTAAAAATTGTGTATTTATTAAATTTAAAAAATAATAATTTGTGCAATGTGTACTTGTCATCAAGACCTTTGATTCAATATTCAATTCAAATTTGTGAATATTTTAAAAAACTTGCTTCGAATTTGCTTCAAAATGAAGTTTCCAGCTTCGTCCACCCCTATAAAATGGTTGAGCAGAGCATTGATAAATGAAAGTATACTGTGCTAAGAATATTTTATAGTTTAGTAAAGTAAATATATATTTGTTAAAGCAAACACTGCGTTTTAAATTAATAAACTTTTCCTAAAAGTGAATAATAAAACCATTGGTGAGGAAAACGAATGATTTACCATAGCTGCTAGCTGAAATAGAGCATTGGAATCAAATTCTGAAACGCTTGCTTTGTGTTGTACAATTTCTTGGCACCTAAGGGTTGGCACTTCAAGGGACAAAAGATACTCTCTTCAAAAGTAACAATGGTAATTTTTTGAAACTGGTTGAATACATTGCCAAATATGACATGGTAATGGCTGAGCATTTGTGAAATGTGTCTTCTCAAGGATCACATGTACATTATTTGAGCAAACGGGTCCATGATGAGTTTATCAACCCTATTTCCACTCAGATTCAAAGTCACATTTTGAAAGAGGTCAAAAAGGCAACATATTATTCAACTGTACTTGACTGTACTCTCCACATGATCCAAATAAAGCAGATTACTATTGTGGTGAGATTTGTACGGGTTGCATAAAATGAGGAAATAATAATTCAATAACATTTTCTAGGTTTTGAACCAATCACAATGTCTTCTGGCAAATGTCTCACAGACTGACTGCTGAATCCTTTTAAAGAATATGCATGTCCTAGGATATAACAATGGCTCCAATATCAAAGAGAAGACTAAAGGAGTTCAGAAAAGAATACTTGCCCAAATTCTTCGAGAATTTTTTGTGCCATGTGGAAACCACCCCCTAAATCTTGTTGAAGTTTGGTAAATGGTTGTCTTGACTTGACTCGACTCGACTGGTGACAACTGGGAGCTGCAACTTTTGTTCTAGAGGCATCAGAGGGTGAATTGTTGACCAAACCTGTCAGCTTGTGAGTGCTGCCTCCACAACCTCAGTGCGCCTCAGAGCTATCATGTTAGAGTCGGAAAGAGCCCTCGATTGATTGGAGTAGTGATTCCAATTTTAGGACTTGTGGGGCACCTCTAGTGTGGGCAAGACCACTTGTTGAAATAAAATACTGCATGGGGCGTGAATATTTTATCCCGATGTTGGGAAATTCGCATTCCAGGATTTAGATGATTGCTTTTATGATTTGCTAGTGTTTGAAGAATGCAAACACAAATATCACTACAACAGCTTTATAAAACTTCTTTATGAAGGCATGTCAGACTGCCAGTAAAAGGTGGACTGGGTAATATCATTTCATGGAAAGAACCTATATGGTTTGTTTCTAATGACCCTCCACCTAACAGAGATTGGTTTCTGAATCTTTTCACTGTAGTTGAGGCAATACGACCATTTTGGGAGTGCGAAAGGAGGCCAACCATTAACGATGAGAGGTTTGACGAGTCTGAATTTATTAGCATATCATCAGAGAGTTCCCATTTGTCATTAAGTATTAGATAATTACTAGAGGGGCCTGCAGCAACTGTATTTAACGAGACTGGACCTTCGGGCATTAATTAACCTTTGGAATCCCCAATTGCTGCCGGGGCATCAAGAGGTAACACTATTGTGTGCTGTGTAGGTGGGTGCATGAATTGTTTTAATTGATGATAATATTACATTTAGGTTAGTGTTTAACATAGTACCTTATAATATGATTGTTCTTTCGATTTGTTTGTAATATTTATCATTCTAAAAAAAATTATAACATAATACGAAAAGATGTATTGTGTCCTGTTCATTTGTTACATATTTGTGTCAAATGTCATAAGGTGATTGAGGTCATCTAAGCCCACCTACACTTATTGAGATGGCTTAAACTAATGTTATATAACCTAACTTAACCTAACCTAAACTAAACGAACCTAACCTAACCTAACCTCAATTCAACAAACCTAACCTAATCCAAAGTTAATGTAATTTCAAATTCCCAAAATGTCTTGGAGAAATAGGATGTACAGAATAAATGTGTGTAATAGTAGGTGGTACTTGTTGGTTGTAAAATATAATAATTTAAAACCATTTACAATGAGATCAATATGTGGAATGACCTTTGTTGCCTAAGTCTTTAAATATTTAATTATTAAAAAAAAAATACAATTTTATATTTGTTCCAGGAGTAAGTCAAACCCATGGTCACAGTTCATTGATGATGTTGGTGGCTTTTAGATCATACCATATAATATTAGGAAAATTATTTTTGTTGGAAAAATTTATTACATTGAAAGATTAGACTTAGTTACTTTTTTAATGGTAAATGGGTTTGGTCCACAGTAGTTGCACTCTATTTTGCTCTTTTCTAATAAGTTTTATAAAAAAATTTTTTAATGGCCCGAGATAGAATGTCTCTTTAAATACCTGTCTGTTTATGGTTAAATTGTTTACTTAAGGAGAGAGAAAAGAAATTCCTTATGTAGTGTAAAACAAATTTGTCCGGCTGCTTGTGTCTATGTATTCGGATAAGGCTCTAAATTATTTGATGGATTTTGATGTGGTTTTCACTTAGAGAATTTCTTCAGGAAGGTTTAGGTATGTAGTACATTAATATTTAAAGTAAGAATAGTAGAGAAATGTCGACATTTGTCAGAAAAAGCTGCTTTTTGGGTACTTCCATGGCTTGCACTAACTAAACCATAAGAGATACACCAAATTAATATACTTACTACAGAATTGTAGATCTCAAAATAGTCTACAAAAAAGTCAGCAACAGCATTTTTAAATAACGCCATACTTGTAAATCGCACCCGCACGAATCCAGGGTGGATTTAGATATAATGGAGAGAAAAATATTGACTTTAAATGGTAATGTTCCAGAGTTTGCTTTTAGGGAAAAGGAAGCGGTGGTTCTGCAGCCACTGTGTGGAATATAAGGTTAATATGGTATATTAATAATTTTTGCTTTTTTCTTATACTTCCACTAAAAATTGCAAAAAAAAAGTAGCAAATTTTTGTTTTAATGTGCTATTTAGAAAAAAAATGTTAAGTTTAAATTATTGGAAAGGGTGATAGTTCTACTGGTAGATTACAGCGCCTTCAAAACTTCAAGTTGTATTTTCTTGAAAATGGTTCGGACAAGTGGACCTTTTGTCTTCATTGTGCCTGATGGATCATAATGTGCCTCAACTTTATTTTCACCGCCTAGTGTTCCAAAGTTCCGTGCAAAAAAAGGCTGACTACCTCTACTTATGAAATGAAGGGGAACAATTTGAGCAACCTAATTTACACAGATTTACAATCTCCAATTCGTGAAACGTCATTCCGATTTTGGTTGCTTCATCACAAGTACTTCCTGCAATATTGACATTTTTGCGTTTCAAAATTTTATTTTAAACACTGCGTACTTCTCTTAATATTCACCACATGATGATGTTGTCAATGCACACCCCACCTTATTTTCAACAAGGAATCACCTCCTAGAGTGTGGCACATGAATTCTGGTCCATTTTGTATATGTGCATAGCCACATGCATATAATAAAAGAGAGTTGGTGTACATTAGAATATTTGAGACTTTGGCTCCCTTCTGAGTTGGTGCCTATACCTTCTGAGTTGGTACGCACTGCCACTGTACCATTACGTCTTGGAATTGCCCAGATCTATATCAGTTGTGCTCTGACATTGTGTGAGTGAGTGTATGCTGAACATGGCTCCTCATGGTCTCAAAATACCCCTACAATGATGGGATATGCCAGCAGGATAATGCACCATGTCATTGGCCCAAGTTGTCTAGAATTGGTTTAAGAGCATTCTGGAGGGTTTCTACAAACGCTGTGGGGTGGCCACCTTATTCGCCCAATACGAACCACATTGAGCATTTATGGAACATGGTGGGGAGGTTTATTTGCACCTAAGATCCTCCACCAACAAATAATTGCTGCACTTTGCTGAGCTAGAGGAGGGTGTACATGACGCTAGACCCATATCCCAAGACTTTTGGCTTGTCAGTGTACATTGGAATTATATTAACTACATGCACTTGTTATTAGTTGTATAGCATCCCAATTCAAACATTGAAAATTATAAAACCTAAAATTATAAAATTTTAATTTGAACCTGATGGCATCACAGTTTTATTTCCTAAGCTGTAAAGTACATTGGCTGTTATTAATGCCCTAATCATACATTAATAAGAAAAAGTCTCAGAATTATTAAATTCTCCAGTATCATTGAACTAGGTTTGAAAATACAAAAAAAAAAAAAAATCTGAAATTATATTAAATTACACACATACCTGGTTCATATGACACCCATTTCATCCAGACACCTTGTTCATACAAACAAATTTTTGGAAACAGTTGTAGTCAAGAAATGTTAAAAACAAAAAAAAATTGCCACAAAAATCTAATAAAACGCATCTAAAAGCCGCATTATTTAAAAACAATAAGGGTTATGTGGACTGTACCCTTGTCCAATGTATTGCATGACAAAAACAAAAAAACAGCAAAAATTCATTTAAATTTACCATTACTAGCATGTAGCATGTGAGCAAGTTCACGTGACAGCTGTTTTATAGCACTGCCTCTGCTGGTGAAGTTCTCTTTTCTGCACTGTACTTATTTGCCGAGATTCATATGCACAACACGTCACATTTCAGATCCTGCCCCATGGCAACAATACCAGCTAATATCGACACTGATGTGTGCAGTAAGCAGCAATGAATAAAGAAAACTCCATCTCTTACCCTCCTTTTTTTTTATCTCGTCTCTTCCACCCCACCCATCTTGGTCTCTTTATAATCCTGATGATTTTTCATATTCTTACATACATTTTTAACTGTCTTAGTGCTCTAATAATTCTGATTTTTGACTTTTCTTAACTGACTATGATTTAGATTTATTTTTTTCGACGACTTCATTATGCTACTTCACTTGGATTTTGACTTTTGATACTTTTTTGGATTTATTTTGCTACAGTTGTTGATGACCTACCCTAATTTTTGGACATTTTTTTGTATTGTGAATCTAACATGAGTGGAAACAAGCAAGAGGCAGGCGATCACACTTGTGCAAAAAATATTAATTCATAAAGGAAATGGATTCAGGCATTTATTCGCAATCCCCATCCTATTCCTCCTTTCCACATCATTATAAGGAAAATGCTTGATTTGATAATGATATTGCCATGTTTAAAAAGTTAGCGAAAAAACTGTCTGCAGTTCACACGTGTTTCCAAGGGTATTGACGCGGGCCAAGGTCCAGCCACAACTAGCTCATGACGGCACTTGCTGTTAAAAGTACACGTGATGGTGAGCACATGGTTAAGTACCGTTGCAGGCCATGGACTTTCTACAAATGAGATATAAATTGTTTCAGTGTAAAATTGTTTGTCAAAATTTTATATGTATGTTTGAGAACTTTGTGTGCAATTACAATTTGAAATTTAAAGTGTGTGTGGCGCTGAAGTAAGAGACAATAATATTCAGGTGAGAACGCCTTCTAAAGACAATTAAATGCCAACAGGGAATTCCAATTTCAAATTCTGTATGTAAAACTGTTTAGAAATTCTCTTGGTGCTATTTCAATTTGCCATATTATTATTTTACTCAGTGTGCATAGCACTTCCGCTTGTGTGAACCCCGTAGGCAGCTATGATCGGTCCGCGCAACCTCTGCCTCTGGGCAGTCGTTCTAGGAGAGCTGGCAAGTAAGACGCTGTTATGTATGCACGTCACCTTTTTGCACTGATGTAGGTTTCAATAATTAATTGTTAGTATACCGGTTAACCTTTGCCTTGCGTACGTTTTGCTAGATGCCCCAGTATAATGATATCCACTTAACATAATAATTTACAGCGTTTAAGGCTTTTGGAAATATAAACGTGATGAGAGAGTGCTGTATTGAAGAGGCCATGAGGCTACTTGAGTATTAGATACCATCCATCCGTGTTTAGGGTTTTCAATGTAATTTCTGCTTTATTGTGACATGTTATTAAGAGCAATATTTCTGTTTAATAGTTTTGTAGTGTTATATTTTATGGCCACATCGCCCATGGCCATGTGGTCAGATACCACCAAGTCTGTATCCATGCAATCACTGCATTATGAGGGCTAATTGTCTTTCTTTCTAGTGCGCCATTAATTATCTCCTGGTATTATGTAAATTTTCAATCAGGGTTCATGTAATTTACATGTTTTAATGCACTTTGTTTCTGACCACGCGATCAGCCTATGTACTTGTATTTTCCAGCCAACCGGCATTCCAAATCTTTTGTATGCTAATTTCTGGTAGTTATAATTTCCCAATGCAGATACAATTATTTAAGAGAACTATTGACTATATCTCCGGGTAAATTATGTGTTTTTACACCTGCACACTTGGTCCGCTATGAGCCCTATCCACACATCCATCTCATGTCTTGCCCCATCTTCTTCAAGCGTTATTTTGTAATTTTGTATGACATTATTTTGCACTAGTCCTCTATGTGTTTGACTGTCGCCACACAGCACATGGTTCGGGGATGAGTACCGACGAGTAGGCATTAGCTGCAGAAGAATACGTTAGTGTTCATTTCATATTCTGGGTAAACCTGCAGTACATCCTTGCAGCTGTGGGCCCCTTGCTCTGTAGAGACTGTGCTTTCAGGCACCAGGAGTATCATCTCGTCTGAGGTGCGCAAGTTGAGTTACATGGTTGGGGGAATCATCCACTGGAACTGGCTAGACACGCTTGAGATGTACCATAATTTTCATTCTGGCACAGATTGTAGCTTGGATAATAAACACCTACCTTCTCAGTGTAAAATGTGAATGTTCTTTAGTAGCGTGAGATACCCAACCCAGTCAGAGTGTCTTAATTGCAGTGTAAAGTGTCAAAGTTGTTTAGCGAGTAGTATGGTTGAGATGAACACACAGAACCCACAGCATCCCTTAGATCACTCTGAGTCTCAAAGTGCAGTGTGTAGGAACCACCGCTGGTGCCCATCAATCAACAGGTAAAGTGTATCGCAATAGTCGTCTTCGTGTCTCACCCGTCTGCATCAATTAGCATTCTCAAGTGGGGTCAGTGTGTTCATCAGCGTTTGGACAACTACAAGAAGACATCAAGCCAACCGTGCCGGCACCCACGACACCCGCGACGACTACTACAAGCAGAAAATTGAAACAAATTCATTTATTAGACTACAGCCTCTGGGAACAACAAGCTCTGTGTCAGCGTGCATCCAATACCACATCGCCATCAGAGCAATGCCTGTACATGCGCACCGAATGTGATGGAGCGGGTAAGCAGTGGGCAGCGTTCCAGCAATGCCGGCAATGAATGTAGGTATAGCCTGTTCACGGTAAAGTGAGCACTTTTTAAGGCCCTCCCAACAGGCTTTAACCACTAATAAATATATCTTATTGCAGCATCAAGCATTAAATTTTGAGGGTGGTGAAATGTATATACTGTGTTTATTCGTCACAAATGAATGTTTATATTTAAAAGCAGCAGAAAGATGGCAATACGATGAAAGGAAAACTTTATAAGGGCCTTTAAAAGTACTCACTTTACCATGAACAGCCTATACATTTGAGATACATACGGTCAGAAGATTATAAGACCTGCTATGGCAGAATATTTAATTGCGTATAGTGTTGAACCGGTAACGGTGCTAGGAACATGCCTCCGACACTGCCACCCAACAAAAACACACCAATCACTGTTGTGGTGAGTATACGCCACAAGTCGTGACCGGCCCAGACCGAACGGTTTTGTTGCCTACCTTTAAGGGTCATGACTCCGAAGATCCACGTTGGTTTTAGATATATGTGAGGAAAATTTGTGCAGACATAAGGTACACCAAGAGGACTGGACAGAGGTAACATCCAACCGCCTCAGCGGTGCCGCGTCTGTGTGGTGGAATCTCGTCCACAAGTATTGAGTCGTGGGAGGAGTTTTGTGAAATACTGTTAGGTTGGTTTGATATGGGTGACGCAGGCCCAAGTCCGGCTGTACCACGAACAGTTACGTGAGCGTAAGGGAATTGAGGAGTTCATAGAGCGCAAAGTGGGACTATATAAGAGATTAAATCCAGGACAGACAACCAGTGGAGTTTTAGAGATTGTTATCGCCTTGTCAACACCAGACATTAGGCCATATTTATGTAGAGCCACCAGTCATAGTGTAGAACAGTTCACACAGGAAGCATGTCTGTACGAACGGTATGTATATGCGGCCAAGAGTATCAATCACCGGGACGGCACCGTGCCCCACCACCACCATCTACACCCCGCAATAATTGTTGATGTTATGTGGCCACCACCTCCGTTCACAACAGTACGGACAAGGGAGGTTGCACCAATCTCGCCACCAGAGTGGAGAAGTCCGCGAACTGTGGGTGCAAAAGTGTACCAAGTGAGTGTCAGTACCGTCAGAGCGTTACGTGTCAGTGTTTAACTGGAAGGGAGAAATGTGATTGCCATCATAGACTCTGCAGCGAGTTATAGTTTTGTACGTGAGGGATTAATCCATGCCATTACCACACGGGTGTCACCACGTAGATTACAATTTGCCACCACATACTAACAGAGTGGAGCCACTAGTGTTATGCACGTGACAGTGGGAATCCGGGACTTGAGGACTAAGTGCAACGTGTATATTGTGCCGAACTTGTGCGAGGAAATGTTCCTGGGACTGCTGTGGTTAGTCGAAAACCAAGCTCTCATGGAACCCCACCTTGACTGCCTCAACATAGGGACACGTGGGAGGTGGACGCTGTACGCCGTAGGAGCAACACCACCAACCACAATAAGCACTGTGCAGCTGGAGCAGTATCAGAGGAGGCTGAAGCACCAGCTGGACGAGTACGCTGGGGTGTTCCACACTGAGGGGAAGCTCTGATGCACGAATGTCACCGAGATCACCATTGTCACCACGCATGAGGACCCGGTCTACACAAAACCAAGGGATCCAGGTATTTACTTCTGGGACATAATAAATCAGCAGGTATGTGAAATGTTGAGTGACAATGTAATTGAACCAACGCAAAGCCTCTATAATTGAGGAATTACGTTAGGCCCTAAGAAAGATGGCAATTGGAGGTTTCGCGTAGATTTTCGCCCACTCAATAAAATTACAGTGAACATTCCCCCCACCGGTTATCAATATTAAAGACACTCTATCAACATTAGGACCAGCCACAGTGCTTACATTCCTGGACTTAAAGTCAGGATATTGGCAAGTTCCCATCAACCCCCAAGACCGTAAAAATACAGCTTTTACCAAACCCGACTGGAGGAAATTCCAGTTTGTTTCAATGCCTTTTGGTTTAAAGTGCGCCCCTGCGACTTTTCAGAATCTAATACTAAACGTATTGTATTGTTATATTGGAGACTTTACGCTGGCTTTTCTCGACGATGTACTAGTGTGGTCTAGTAATTGGGAAGAGCACTTACACCACGTAAGCCTTGTGTTTGAAAGATTGGAACATAACAAGCTGACATGTCGGTTTATAAATCTAAAGTAGGGATGAGTAAGATGGAATTCTAAGGGCATTATGTCTCAGGGGATGGATATATAATGAACCAACTCCTAGGTAACGCAAACAGCAGAGGAAAATTCTTGGACTCATTAATTGGTTGTGGGAGTTTATACCAAACTTCTCTGTTATTTCCCCACCACTCACTGAACTGTTGTCAGAAAAATGAAAATTTGTATGTATCCCACACGCAGAACAGGCTTTTCAAAAGATCAAAGCTGCATTTCAAAACTGTGTACCGTTAGCCAGGTTCAATTTGGATCTCCCAGTTACCATGCAGACAGATGCGAGTCAGGAGAGTATTGGAGTGGTGCTCTTAACAAACTGACAACAAAGGGTGTAAACATGAGATCAGTTACCATAGTGCAAAGTTTGGCAGTACTGAACATAAATATCATGTTAACGAGCAGGAGTTCTTAGTGATTGTACACGTGCTATGCAAATACCGCCCGTATTTGTTAGGCCACAAGTTCACACTGAAAACCGATAACTGCTGTTGAGTTTGTCTGGAAGGCATGCACAATGGTAGGAGCAAACTCGCCCGCTGAGCCCTATTGTTGCAAGAGTTTGACTTTCAAGTAGAGCACGTGGCTGGAGAAGCCAACGAGATGGCAGATGCGTTGTCGAGAAACCCATGTCCGCAGATAACGGTAACAGACGACACCAAGTGGGAGGAGGCATTACTCCCCTGCTGCACCATGTTGGTAACGGGATTGCCGCAGCTCATCCTCCAGAATATTGTTGCCAACTGTTACAGTGAATTTGTGTCGTTGAACATCCGTGATGTTGTTCGAAGAGTGTATGTGTCCCAAGAAAATTCCCCATATGTTGTATATAAAGTAATACAGGTTTTCCCGCCGGGGAACTGCGGCAAATGGAGGACGTATGTGTACGCAAAGAAACAGTGGAGTTAGTCTTGCAGTACAGTCACGATAGTTTGGAACACGGACACCCGGGTTCGGAACAGACACGACGTAACGTGCAGAAATACTTCCATTGGCCAGGTATACATAGAGACATGCATCAGTATGTAGAAAACTTGCATCACATGCAACACTAGGAAACTGTGAATAACAGGCTGTAATGCACCACAAAAACCCCGCCAGCCCACTGAACTGTTCAAAACAGCTTGTAATAGGTTACTGTCCTGTCCTCTCTTTGTAGTTCTCAGTAAACACCAACAAACTAGCTCAGCGTCAGTTGGAGACTTTGACTACATAATAATGAAAGTTTGTTGATACCAGGATTGCCAATAAAATAAAAGAAATTAATGTCTGGAGATGTATTGTCCTCTCTGCAAAATAAATAATTGACACTCGCAGCTGACAAACAAAAAATGAAGACAGAATGGCAGCATTAATAAAACAAAACTTCTCACTTCAAGAGTTACGAAGACGAGAGAGAATCGTTACTTTTCTCTCCCGGCGCCTTATTGACTCCTCGCACCGACAGAAAATGAATTTAAAAATATTTTAATTGAAATGTCCAAAATACAAAAGAAGGTTAAGATTGCAGGCGCTGGTCGGTGCGAGTAACGTGATCACTCGTTGCAGACTGTCCGACTGACAGCTGACAAACGATTGTGCTGCGACAAACTGTTGTGATACCCGAGAAAAGTCGTGCTTCCCTATATATTGGTTGAAAGTTTCCTCATTGTAAACATATTGTTTTTGAGCAGCGGATCACATCAGCTAAAGGTGACCTCTGTTATTTTCCTTGTTTCACCATGTTGTGCCTTGCGGTGGCAATGTTTTTAGTTTACCTACCCAGTGAAAAGGAAAAGATGCACTATCGTCCTATGACGTCTGTTGTTGACATCTGTTACTACTGATGAAATGAGGAAAGAAAAATAACAAATTTGGAAAATACTAAATATATGAAATACAAACAAGTTTTCATTGCCACGACCTTTCAAATATTACATGAATTACTATCCTTGACTGAAATATAGACAATTGAAATACTTCCCGAATATAATAATTATAATATCTAGCTGCAATGCTACAAGTTGCTTTCAATATTGTGGGGCCCTACCCCCGCACCAAAAGCAGAAAGTGGTTCCTGATTGTCATGACCAATTTGTTTACAATGTGGACAGAAGCATTTCTGGTTAGTAATTTCAGAGCACATACCATTGCACACGTAATGCAGAGTGAGTTTTTCCCACTGTGGGGATATGATTACGGCACATAGTTCGTAGGGAATAATAGGTGGGAATATTGTACCACCTGGAACACAGAACACCGCACCACCCCAGCCTACCATCCAAGAGCGAACCCAACCGAATGCTGAAATCAGGATGTGAAGATGCAGTTGCATGTAAGGTTGGGAGATGATCACAAGCGATGGGCAGAACCTATTCCTTACATCATATTTTGTATACGCATCAGGGTAAATGCTGCTACCAGAAAAAAAAGCCCGCCGAAATGGTGAAGGCCGCGAGCTCTGCGCACACTGGAAGAACCCTGCGGAAACCCCCCAGTACCACCCACCATGATTGTCACCCGCCAACAACAAATCCATGAACAGGCATGTGCCAATCAAGAATTTTACTGTGCCATGTAGGTACCAGCGTGTAAGAAATAGCCGCCGGGACTACTCCCTGGAATGTATGTTTACATGAGGGAAAATCCACTATCAGCTGGAACTAAGAATCATTGCACAGGGCTGGCACCCTGATGGACCGGGTCAGTACCGGTTATTGAGAAGCTAGGGTACTCAACTTTTCTTGTGAAGCTTGAACAGAGATGTGTAGATAAGTGACACCGTGATCATTTGCGTATCGCCTGCAACCACTAGGGAAGAAAGGCAAGGAGATGCCGGGAGGCCGAACATACAGTGGAGTGCGGTGCAGCACAGCAGAAATTGTGCGCGGCGACAAGAGTAAAACGATTGCCAATGTAAACAATAACACCAGTTCAGTAGCCCTGTACCAACCTAGCTAGAATGATAGCCTTCTTGACACCACACCATTTGAGGGTTTTGCACCGCCAGAACACTCCACACCATATAGGGGGAGTGATAACCACAGTGCAAGTGCCAGTGTAAACTATGAATGTAGAATGCCTTTTAGAGGTTTTCCTACGCCAGTAGGGTAGAGTAATATGGAGCAGGTTAGCTTTAAGGGGTTTGGGGATACAGTTAGGGATGTGTCTGTGCCAACAAATAAAAAGTGTGATGTAAACACAACACCTCACACCAGGAGGAAATGAGGTTGTGGGCCACCGTCTAGCCCCAACCACGCCATTCCAGTCAACACCCCTTCCTCTACAAATGACATAGGGTATGAGTGCCTCTAAGACCATGCCTCGTTGACTTTGACCGGTGGTCCCGGTTTGGACCTGGTAGCACACAGACGAGACAATGTGAGCTGCTCACGCTGTCATGGTCTTCAAAGGAGGGGTCGTTTGACGCAGGCCAAGGGCCAGCCACAGTTAGCCCATGATGGCACTTGCCGCTAATGGTACACATGGTGGTGGGTACGTGGTTATGTACCGTGGCATGCCATGGACTTTCCAGAAATGGGATATAAGTTGTTTCAGTGTAAAATGTATTTGTTTCAAGGGTATAATTGTTTGTCAAAATGTTATCTGTATGTTTGAGAACAATGTGCAATTACAATTTTAAATTCAAAGTGTGCATGGCGCTGAAGTAAGAGACAAAGATATTCAGGTGAGAACGCCTTCTAAAGACAATTAAATGCAATCAGGAAATTCCAATTTCAAATTCTATATGTAAAACTGTTTTGAAATTTTTTTGGTGCCATTTCAATTTGCCATATTAATATTTTACTCAGCGTGCATACCACTTCTGCTTGTGTGAACCCCATAGGCAGCCATGATCGGTCCACGCGACCCCTGCCTTTGGGTAGTTCTAGGAAAGCTGGCGAGGTAAGACGCTGTCATGTACGCACTTCACATTTTTGCACTGATGTAGGTTTCTATAGTTCATTGTTCGTATACCGTTTAACCTTTGCTTTGCATACATTTTGCCAGATGCCCCAGCATAATGATATTCGCTTAACCTAATAATTTACAGCCTTTAAGGCTATTTGGAGATATAAACATGATGAGAGAGTGTTGTATTGGAGAGGCCACATGGCCCACACTATTTGAGTATCAGATGCCATCCACCCATGTTTAGGGTTTTCAATGTAATTTCCGCTTTATTGCTACGTGTAATATTAAGAGGAATATTTATGTTTAATAGTTTTGAGGATTTTGTAATCTTATCGTGTTTTACGGTCACGTCGCCCTCGGCCACGTGGTCAAGTACCACCAAGTCCATATCCTCGCAATCACTGCATTATGATGGCTGATTGTCTTTCTATCTTGTGCACCATAAATTATCTCTGGGTTTTATGTAAATTTTCAATATGGGTTCATATATTTTACAGTTTTTAATGCCCTTTGTTCCTGATCATGCGGTCAGCCTATTTACATCTATTTTCACGCCAACTGACGTTCCAAAGTCTTTTGTACACTAATTTCTGGTAGATGTAATTTTCCAATGCAGATGCAGTTATTTAAGAGAACTATTGACTGGATCTCCAAGTAAATGATATGTTTTTACACCTGCACGCATGGTCCACTACAAGCCCTATCCAGCGGCATCCGCACCATCTAAAAGCGAATTCACACATTTTGTGTGTTTATTTTCCATCTCATGTCATGCCCCATCTTCTTCAAGTATTATTTTGTAATTTTGTACATTATTATTTTGCACTAGTCCTCTATGTGTTTGACAGTCGTCACACAGCATGTGGTTTGGGGACTAGTCCCGACGAGTAGGCATTAGCTGTGGAAGAATGTGTTAGTATTCATTTTATACTCTGTGTCCTGTCTCTGGGCAAACTTGCAGTGCATCCTAGCAGCTGTAGGCCCCTTGCTCTGTAGAGGCTGTGCTTTCAGGCACCGCGGAGCATCATCCGGTCAGAGGTGCGCAAGTTGAGTTTCGTTCTTGGGGAAATCGCCCACCGGAACTGGCTAGATACACTCTAGATTTATCGTAATTTTCATTCTGGCATAGATTGTATCTTGGATAATAAACACGTACCTACTTGGTGAAAAATGTGAATGTTCTTTTGTAGCATCAGATACCCAGCCCAGTAAAGTGTCGTGCAATGTAAAGTGTCAAAGTTGTTTATCGAGTATGCACGGGTGAGACGAATATGCAGAACCCGCAGCACCCCTGAGATCACTCGGAGTCTCCAAGTGCGTTGTGTATGAACCACCGCGCCGTGTATGAACCACCACTGGCGCCCATCAATCAGTAGGTAAAGTATATCGTAATTGTCTCCATGTCTCACCCATTGGCGTCAGTATGTTCGCTTGTTTTTGTGTCATTGTAGTGGAAAATACTAAATGCCACTGCCATGTACTGAATTTCTAAAGAAAACAGTGTACGCTCTCCTAATGTATCATATTTTCCTGTGGCAGTACAACTTGCTTCTCCTTCACCGAACTGCATTAATACCAAACTGTAAGGACAATAAAAAAAAATATTGTCACGGCTCAGGACTCTGGATTCTGGAGAAATTAGTATCACACAGTTAGGAAATTTGTTTTAGGAAATAATTACCGGGATGTGCGACAGCGTTCAGCAGTCATGAGCAGAAAGAAAGTGGGGTCATGTGGTTGACCGCCCTGTAGGTGGATTCCTCCAGGAATTCGCAGTTGATCTGTGCAGCTCACAAGTTGTATGATAGCGGCATCCAGAATAAATTAAATAGGTAAGGCCTGGGATAGTGTGCTGTGTTTAATTCTGACACGACATGTACCAATTGTTGATGTCGTTTTCCAACTTAAACTCCAAGTGCCTAGGCTAGAGAGACTGTCAGTCTCCCCCAAAAGCTTACTCACTCCCATGGAGGCTGTTCTGGTCTCCTTCGGCACCATTAATTGCCAAGTTACACATTGAAACGTGTTAAGTGGCCAATAAGTGGCAGGTGAAATAAATAGATGATGATTTACATTACATTCTTATTTATTCGACAAGACCTTCATACAAAGCACTTACAATATTACTTTGCCATTTAAGCAGGGACGCACGTACACAGAAAAGGTGGCAACCATATCACGTGATCACTTATATTAATACACGTAAATAATAAGTGAAACAAAATGAATGAACATGGCCCTGGATGTAAATGAAGCACAAAATACATAACATTTTACATATAAAATTCACTGGATAAAATATAACATATAAAACTTAACCATAACAACTAACACTTAACTGGCAACGTAACCTCACATTTGGAGGCTAAACCACACATGTGAGCGGATTGGCAAGTGCAGGGATTCAATTGTATTTATTTACACTCTGCTAAATTTCAATACACAACGTAATGAACATATCTAACCCTTGACATAAAACACTTATACCATTCACATTTATTTGGCCACTTTTTGGCACGTGGTCCATAAGTAATCGAAAAGGGAATGTTTACTAATGCACAGAAAGCATGGGAATTAAATTTAAAATATGCTTAGCACTCACAAAATAATAATAATAATAATAATAATAATAATAATAATAATAATAATAATAATTGAAAAGGATCATGGAAAAATAAACTGAAAAATAATTACAAAATATTATGTCATGTCTTCACTGGTGCAGACTCATGCACCCACACGGGACACTGGCTTGAGCACTGCTGTACTCGTGTGGTGCTGAGTTGAACTTCGGTGGGTTGCTATACGACGTGGGGAACGGTCTAAGGCCAGCGACGTGGCACACGTTGTACACCATATGCCTCCCCCCTCTGGAGGCTGTTCACTAATCGTAAACAGGCTCTGCATCAGCTGCAACACATGCACTGCGGGCGTAGCTAGCGCCGTGGCCACAGGTTGTAATGGCTGCCCAGTTGTTGACATCTGAGTGGGCAGGGCTGCTGCTCCCGCGTGGCTGGCCATGTTGTGATGGCTACGGTGGGCATGTCCAGCTACCCTTAGGCCGCGCACATAACACGCTGAGTGGTGTTTGGACAACCCCAAAAACAAACAAACTTTGTCTCAACGTCGGTGAAAACGGCACCAGCAACAAATGGCGTATCCTGGGCCTCACGACGCCTCCAGGCTGGTCCCTCGCTTGACAATGCTGATAGCTTTCAGGCAGGCCTTTCTGTTGGGTCTCACAGGACTTTAGGAGAAACAGTCAATGACAGTTGTTCTCGTTGTGACATGTTGTTTCCCGCCATTTTCTCCACTAAAGCCTCTGTAGAATTCTCAATGTCATGCCTCCCAGCTGCAGATTTTTGTAGGGATTCCTCATGTGCATCATTTTTTGGCCATGGGGGCAGTGTTGCCTGGTGATCCAGATTCCACATTATCCGCTCCCGTGCCATGCATTGGCGCTTGGTGCCAGGCGTTGCGACGCCAGCATTGGTAAGCCTCAGTGCATCGCGGTGAAAAATCACTGAATGCCGCCTGCTAAAGCGTTTCCTGTAGCAATTTTCACCATGTTTACTCATTACTTCATGCGGTCCACTCCACTTAGCAGCGAAGCCCACGTAAAATCCATGCTGCCCAGCTGACTGTGGATGTGCGTGTGCATACATCAGCGGGCCGGACTGCAGGCTGGATGGGGGCAGGTGGTGTCCGGCACCCACTGTAATGCGTAGCGGCGCTGACTCACCCACACCTCCCTCACATCTCGTTCTCTCCGCTCTTCTCTACTCTCCTCTTCCCCTTCTGTCCCGGCAAGCTCTCTCACTCCACCGGCGAACTCCCCGGGGAGGGACAGGTCACAACCTTGAAACAGCTGAGTGGGAGTTCTTCCAGTCGCCTGGATTGTGTGTATCCACGTCATGAATAAGGGAGCAGGCAGGTGCTCGGCCCACAATGCGTGATTTTCCCTCATGTGCAGATGCAACCAAGTCTTAATATCCTGGTTGTGCCGTTCTGTAGGATTTGTGCGTAGGTGGTAAATCGCAGTGGTGTGGTTTTGTATGCCCCATCGCATGCATAAATCTCGCCACACACGACCAGTAAACTGCGTTCCGTTGTCACTTAGCACTGTTCAAGGGTATCCCCAATGGGCAAAAAATTCATTTTGCGGGATCTTCCCAATTCCTCTAGCCCACGCGCTGGAGATTACATAGGCCTCTATCCACCCAGAAAACAGGTCGGTAACCTATAGTATGAACATTTTCCCCATAGGCATTCTGGGATAGGGCCCCATGAGGTCCAGAGCAATCGTTTCAAACGGTTCTTTAGGCTCTCTTGGCTGTTGTTGTACGCCGTCCTCACGTCAGCACTTTTGAATTGGTTGCACATGACACAGTTCCGCACAAAAGCTCTGACACTTACACACATTCCCAGCCAATCGAAATATTTAAGAATGTTTCTCTTGGTTTGAGCCACGCCTGGGTGACCGGAAATGCTGTTCGCTTGTGTGTAGTGGATCACTGCGTTGCAAGAGGCGGCGGGTACAAACACGAAATGTGTCACTGCCCGTGTTCGCACGTGATTCAATACGCTCATCCAGTACGTGCCATTTTTCCACTGTCTGTTTCGCACATCTTCTTTCCACTTACTTGTGACTTCACAGTTTTGTTGTTCGTGGCAGACATCTTCTCATAGTGGAGCCAGCGTGGGCGCAGTTGGTAGTACTGACAGATTAGCACATTGTATTGGTGTGTTTCCTGCGGGGAGGGGGAAGTATAGCATCCTACTCATCCTTGTTGCGGGCCACTTTTCTCCCGGCATGCGTGACAGGTAATCAGCCAACTGGTTATCGGTGCCAGCGACGTGCTACCCCCTCAAAGTCATACGATTGCATGAGAAAGGCCCAGAGCGTCAGCTTGCTCCTGCTTTCCTTCATGCTGTGCAGCCACAGTAGACAGCGGTTATCTGTTCACAGGGTGAATCGTTGGTACTCCAAAAGTGGACGGTACATCTTGAGGCTCCACACCACTCCGAGACATTCATGTTCATTTATGTTGTACCGCAGCTCTACTGGGCTGAACTTGGCGCTGCCAAAATCCACAATACTGCATTCTCCGTCTTCTGAGAGCTGAAATACCACTATGCCCAGCCCCTTCTCACTGGTGTCAGTCTGGACATACAAATGTCGCAACGGGTCGTACCTGGCAAGGGCAGAGCACTTCCGGAAGCGGCGCATGATTTCCTCAAAATTAGCTTGCTGTTCCGCCAACCACTTGTACCAGGTGGTTGGTGACATAAGGTACATGAGGGGCGCTGTTACCATGGCGAACTATGGAATGTACTCCCGCAGCCAGTTGATCAGGCCAAAGAACTTCCAGAGTTGTTTCCGGGTGTTTGAAACTGGATACTCCTCAATCAGCTGGAGCTGCTCAGGGTTAGGGTAGCTACTGTCTGTGTCCACGAAGTGGCAGAGGAACTGGAGGCTCACCTTCCCAATATGGCACTTCTGGTTGGCACAGGTAAGCCCATTGATGGCAAGTCGTTCCAGTACCAGAAACAGGTGTTTCACATGCTCCTCCCAGGACTCCGACCAGATTATGACATTGTCGAGGTATGTCAGGACACACTCGCCAATGCAGCCATCGAGAAAACATGTCATCATCACCTGAAAGGTCCCTGGGGCTTATTTCAGCCCAAATGGCACTGCGCAGTAGTGGAAGTGCCGGCCGTCTGATGCCGTAAATGCAATTTTGTGGCAGCCTCAGGGGTGAACTGGCACTTCCCAATACCCACTCCTCAAGTCAATCGTGAGAACTCTTGCCTGGCGTAGGGTGTTCAAGGCATCTTTAATGTTTATGTACAGGGGTGGTGTGCTCTTGTTGGCCTGATTGAGCCAATGAAAGTCAACACAGAACCTCCATGTTCCATCTTTCTTTGGTGCAAGAGTAATCGCAGCATTAAATTGGTTCTCTGATGGCTCTGTCACCCCCTCATCCAGCATTTCCTTGATTTCCTCTTGGATGATGATATCGTTGGTGTGGTTAATATCGTCTCAGGCAATCATAGTTTGGTGTCTCATTGATGAGCGGCATGGTGTGTTCAGCCACGATGGTTCAACACAACAGGTCCGCCATGGAGAAAACTTCCCGACGTTCGTCGAGGAGGCATTGCATCACTTCTCTGATGAACTCGGGTGGCACCGCGTGGTTGAGCTCATCCAGCATGATGGCTGGTTGGGGGTCTAAATTATATACCGTCCCCCGCTCCTTCCTTCCAAAATAGATTCTACTGGCAGCAGGTCCGATTATCGTATACTGCTCTATTAACCAGGGTATTCCTAGGATGGCTTCTTTCCTAATCTCAATGGACACAAATACTACGGTCACTGTTTCAATGTCGCGGATGGGGACAATAATATTCACTTCCCCCATAATGTTACCTGCGTGCTGGTGGGTTGCCAACTGGACTCTTTTGAACTGATTTGATTCTGTTGACAAAACAACTTTGAACAAAGTTGTGGGATGTGGCTGTGTCAATCAGCGTGCGGCAGGGGTGATTGTTGATAAGCACTGAAATTCGTATGAAACTGTTGGTGTCATGGTTTATTTGCGCAAGAAGTATTTGTTGGGGTGTCGAGTCAGTGGAGAACGTATTGATCCGGGGGTGGGTGATGTCCAACCGCCTTACCCCAACCACTCGTTTTCCGGTCGCGGCATCCCTCGCCGGGCATCGGGCACTGCACCAGCCAGTTGCGGACAGTGGTTATGAAAAGGTGGCCCATCGCACTAACGACATGGGCATGCAAGGTGCCGCGGCTCCAGTAGTGGGCGTGGCCAATGGGCCCGGTAAACGGCATGGCAGGTGACAAGGCTGTCATCCCGTATACTGGCCTCGCTGGTCTCCTGACCACCAACATTTTAACCGTTATCTTTGTTGACATTGCGTGATATCAAAAGTTCATTGTCCCCATGTGGCTGATCGCTTTCGCGGTCACGTCGTGGCTCGTTTGTGATGGTTGCTCCCAGCAACATAACTGTCTGTAGAAACTCCCATTCCGTGGAGTGAATAACAGGTGCCAGAACAGCTCGTTACTCTGGGCATGCTATACTTGCAACCACCTCCAGGACTTCCTGAGTGTTCAGTTCTGGGTGGTACGTGCGGATGGTGCTGATTTTCTGCATAGCAAAATTATACTGCGTTTCTTCCCCTTGCTCTTCCAGGACAATCCGACTCCATGCTCGCAATGAAGCAAACGTGTTGGCTAATCAGCTAAGGAATGAGTGTCTTAACTCGGTCCACGTGATCTCATAGTGGTTCACGCCTCACCATCACTGATGAGCATCTCCCCCAAAGCGATCCCCAATACAGTTAGGCAAATCTTCGGGGTCGACACTATATAATGTCAGGTGTCTTTCACAGTCCTTTAGAAATGCTGTCGGATCTTCATTCGTGCATCCAGTGTAGCCTGGTAGCGACTGAAATCTCACTGGTGTCACAGGGGAGCGGATTTGACTGTCCCGTGTTCTACCATACATCAGTTGCAGTACCGCCCACGGTTCTATATGCTAGACTGGCACAGTCTGAAGCAATGGTGTGGAGCAGGCGGGGGGCATGGCATGGCACCACATCCCCACGTGTGCAGCGCCAGGTGGTAGGCGTGGCAGTGTCAACATTGGCATGTGCTGTTATGCTCATGCGCCATCACATCCAGTTACCCCTGCTTCCATCCTCGGTGGTTGTTGAGCGGGTATCGTGAAACCTTGCTGTTCAGATCTGGGCGGTCTTTAATTCATAACCAGCTGGCACCAAAGGCAATTGATATCAAATGAGTCCCGTAGCGTTGCATTCTCCTGTGACATGACACATTGCTCATGATATAGTCGCCAGCATTTCGTACATGCAAGTGAAGCTGCTCCTATCCCATCACACATGGTGAAATTTGCACATTACCTCTAATTCCTCCGGAAGCGTGAAAGCGATAGTGTTATGCTCAGCTGAGCGGCATCACAGGCGCAGAGACTGGGCACGCAAACTGGGTTCACAAATCCCCTGGACTGACGTGGTCAGAAACATTTGGTGCAGAGGTCTTCTGGTCTACTAGCAATGGTGCGCAAACAAGCTACAGTTTGCAGTTCTGCATTGGTCTTCTGAACTTTGGCCCAAAGTCTTCGTACCACTGTAGCATCATTTCATTCACACGAGTGAAAACGGGTCCGGCTTTAGTGTGGGTCGTAAGCACTTGCAACACAATTGGGAATGCTTCCCATTGGTGGTGTGGAACTCCGCACACTCATGGTTGACATCGCAGCATGGTTGGCACGGAGAGTCCATGACGTTTGTTATTCCACAGGGCCATGTGGCTCTCAGCTCGTAGCAACACTCAGCGTGACATGGCACAGAAGGGGTGGTTCCTGCTGGTGCAGTGGGGCGTGGGTGGACGAGGAGCGGCAGTTGGCGCACTATCCCTTAGCCGGTCACATGTCCAAGGTGGTGAGTGGCTGACGTCATGATTGTGCTCTCAACGAAGAAGACGCAGGTCCCAAAATGGCCGACTTTGCACACTTGTCTAATGACGATTTTGGCACCAAAAGTTTCCTCTCGTTGTTGCAGCTCACTTTTCCTCGTACGTTTCTTGTAAAAATGTTGAGGAAAATACGGGAACTTCACCAGTAGCGAAAAAAGGGACAGTTACGATCTAATGTAACAGGTACTTGTGGGTGCACGTAATGCACAATAGGTGATTGTGAAAAATAGGATATCAGGATAGATATCCCAGGTAGACAAGGTAGCCTGATTAAACGGGAGTGAAAAAGCACTAGGATGAGTGTTGATGGAATTGTAGCTGACTTGTGTGCAGCACGAGTAGTTTGCAAAAAGTTATGCACCGTAAGGTGCGGCAAAAATCTGGAAAATTTTGGCGGATGTGTGTAGCTACATGCTTGGGCAAGCAATTTTGATGGCTCAGGACTCTGGATTCTGGAGAAATTAGGATCACACACTTAGGAAGGTCGATTTAGGAAATAATTACCGGGATGGGCACCAGCACTCGGCATTTGTGAGCACGAAGAAAGTGGAGACGTGTAGTTGACTGCCCTGAATGTGGCTTCCTCCAGGAATCCGCCATTGATCTGCCCTGCTCACAACTTGCATGATAGCAGCATCCAGAATATATTACAGAGGTATGTCCTGGGCTAGTATGCAGTTTGGTCCCGACACAACATGTACCAAGTATTGACAACGTTTTCCAACTTAAAACCAAGTGCCTAGGCTAGTGGGAGCTGTTAGCCTCCTCCAAATCTTAGGCACTCCCGTGGAGGCTGTTCTGGTCTCCTTCGACACCATTAATTGCCAAGTTACACATTGAAATGGGTTAAGCTGCCAATTAGTGGCAGGCGAAATATAAAGATGATGGGTCACGTGACATTATTATTTATTCGATGAGACCTTCATACGCAGCACTTACAATATTACTTTCCTGTTTAAGCAGGGACGCCTGAATAAATATTTCTGGTAACTTAAATCCCGTTCATGAACAAATGGATGGGCTGTGAGGCATCTCACTCCCCGGTCTGCAAACAAACAAGGTTCGGAAGTTTAAACTATTGTAGATTACATGATTGGTGCGAAGGTGGTGAAGTGGCCAGGAAGGACGCACATATACATCCGCCTCACGTGGTAACTAAGACACTACTAACGAACATGGCGGCGGACTGCCTGCTCACTGGCTCCAATCCCGTCCCTGTGTCACGTGATCACTTACATTAATACATGTAAATAATAAGTGAAACATAATGAATGAACATGACAAAACACATAACATTTTATATACAAAAGTCACTGGATAAAATATAAAATATAAAAATTAACCATGACAACTCGACACTGAACTAGCAACTTAACTTCACATTTGGAGGTTAAACCACACATGTGCACAACTCTGCATGTGCAGGGATTCAATTGCATGAATTTTCACTAAACTAAATTTTAATACACAACTTAATGAACATAATTAACCCTTGACATAAAACACATAAAAACCATTTGCATATATTTGGCCTATTTTTGGCACGTAGTCCATACGCTATGTTATGCATGTTTTTAGTTAGCAAACACTGTAAGCAAGTACAGGTTATGGCTTGTATTATGCTGTACTTTATACTGTCTTAAAACAAAATTGAAATCTTAATTTAAATATGCATGGAGACGCACAAAAACAAACAAGGTGAAAACACTTTAAATATTATTGTGTACATGGTGCGCCCCAGCACATGGTAGCATGACGTGTTTATCAAAACACATGCTGTGCATGGGAAACAACACTTAGTTAAAAATCAAAAGAACACATATCTGCACTACGAAAACCCTGTTACAATTAAAAATACACAATACACTGAATCACATGTGCGATACATATAATTACAAATATTTCACTCACTTTCGAACGTGTCGCACTCATGTACTTGGTGCGTCGTGTTCCACTTCACACGTGATCGAAAAGGGAATATTTGCTAATGCACAGAAAACATGAGAATTAAATTTAAAAGATACTTAGCACTCACAAAATAATAATAATAATAATAATAATAATAATAATAATAATAAATGAAAAGGGCCCTGGAAAAAATAAACGAAAAAATAATTACAAAATATTACGTTACGCCTTTACTGGTGCAAACTCATGCACCCACACGGGACATTGGCTTGAGCACTGCTGTATTCGTGTGGTGCTGAGTTGAACTTCGGCGGGTTGCTAGACAATGTGAAGAATGGTCTAGGGCCAGGGACACGGCACACTTCAATTGTCAGTAGTAATGTCTTGTATTCAATTTCTGGTTTACATGTTTAATGTTTTTACTTATTTTGTGTTGTTCAGTACTGCCCATTAAAGCCAAATTTTTTCTAGGTGGAAAATTATTCTAAGCCAGTCGGAGTTTATCACATTTTATTCACAACACATTTACCAATTAAAATAACTTTTTTTTAATACAAGGATCTTGTATTTTACTGTGATAATATGTTTAAAAACATAATTTGCTTGAGACACATCATTTCATTTGAGAGTATTATACCATCAGTTTTTCTAATTTAATATTTTTTGTATCCTGTAGATGTGTACACAGTTTTGAAGTGAAGTTGTCTGTGTGTTAAAATTTTATTTTATTAATTTAAAAAATTTAGTTTCTTCACAAGAAATGTAAGTACAGGCCATATCATAATTGTTGTGAGACATATGCACGGCGTTGCTATCTGCTTTTCTGTTAGTTTATCTCTATTGGTACTCTTTTTCTCCATTATTGGGGTGCCTTTTTGGGCAGAATACATCACCCCATTAAATTAGTGTACATTTAATCAGCGAAAACAACATAAAATGTTTTGTATTAACATGGGCCATATTGCTACTGTTGTTAGGCATATGCACGAGGTTGCAATATGCTTTATTGGTAATTTTATCTCGCTTAGTAGTTTTTTCTGCATACCTGATGTTACATTTGACAGTTGAAACAATACACTTGGCATGGAATAACACAACAGGAAGCCATCTTGTCTGGTACTGGCTAGTCAAAACACTGCTACTAGACTCGACTACTTTTCCCCTCCCTTTACTCACTTTTTTTTTTTAATGAAGGCATACACTACAGATTAAGTTTATTTGGTGGAATCTAGCTTATACTCGGATCTTCTCAAACTATGCATCCAGGCTCCATCCCCTTCAGACGCCATTAATGCCGGAAAGCCTCGAAACTCTGGCAATGATCGGGCTGCACTCTCTTCTACTGCTGGAAATTCCTGGAATTTGAAAACTCACAGTCAAGCTTCCCTTCAGCTGGTGCAGCAGACACTCTCTTAGTCAGACCCGGTTCTGCCAAGCTCATTTCTTGCCCACTTCTTTTCCTCAGCTGGTGATGGTTCTCCACTACTTCACTTGATGTCCCTGTTGCTGACCCACTGTATTCTTCGCTTAACACTGATTTCCTCCCTTTTGTTGGGGGCGTTTGCCCCCAACAAAACACATGAACCAATTTTGTAACAGTGTGGATTTTCACTATGTAAATGACTAAAATCACCACCTTCATGATTTTGCCACAAGTTCACATCTTGTCCTTGAAGGTTTTTATAAGTACCAAATCCCCCATTTTCAATTCCTTCCAGGAATTTATTTGCTGGTCCAGTTTGTCTTTTATATAGTCCTGTACTCTTTATCATACCTGCTGTAAAGATAATTTCAGCAAGCTTAGCCTTGTACGTGGTTTCCTCTGTATAAATAACTTAGCTGGAGTTTTTTCTGTGACTGTATGTGGGGTGTTTTGGTAAGGAAACAGAAAGCAATACAAACAATGCTGTAACATACGACTAGAATGCCTACTGTTGTCTTCTAACACCTGTTTTCTAAGCAACTTCTTCAATCTTCCCACGTGGCCCTCAGTGGAACCATTGGACTGTGGATGATATGGAGATGTTTGTAGATGTCGACTGCCATTGGATATTGGATGTTAAAAAGTGGTTAAATTCTTGAGAACTAAACTAAGTCCTATTGTCTGTAACTACCACCTCTGGCAAGCAATATGATTCAAACAGTGTTCTCAGTTTTTATATTGTTTGTGAAGCTGTAGTAGTGGGTATAACAAACACTTTCAACCACTTAGAGTACAGATTCACAACTGATAAGAACTGAGAGTTTCCAGACTCTGCCAAATTCAAATTAACAATCTGCCATCTGCGACTTGACCACTTCCAAGGTTGCAGTGAGCCTGGTGCTTGTGGATTCTAAACACGCTGACATATGGTACACTGCATTACCATCTCTTCCACCTGCCCATCTATTTTTGGTCACTACACAAAACTTCACGCCAAAATTTTCATGTGTGACATATCTAGATGTTCCTCATAAAGTAGCTGCAACACTTCTTTCTGCAGAAACGATGTACCCTTGTTCAATGAACAGCTCCAACTGCCTAGCCTTGTATGGTACTAGTTCTGGAGGTACTGCTGCCCACACGGGTGAGTGTTTTTGATGCAAATGCAATTGACAGTTCTTCACTACTAGGTGCAATGTATGAGATAACTGGCCCAACACTATATGTACTTGTACCTGTAGTTACCACCATTTGCAGCTGGGTGTTATATGGCACTAAGGTTTAACAATTTATGCAATGGGAACAGCACAGTTGAAAGTTTGGCAGAAATTGACTGTAGAACTGCAGCAGTCTCAAATACAACCACATCTCTGTTACATTCCTTGGGGCAGGCACTTCCACAATAGCTCTGGTCTTCTTCTGTGTTGTCTGGATACCCTCAGCGTCAATCTTATGGCCCAAATGAACCACATTTTCATGTAATAACTTACACTTCTCAGCTTTGACACTGCTTCCAACTTCTGATACCCATTCTCCAGATTTGTACCTTACTCCAGTATGTAATCTTAATATGCTAATACCCCTGACAGCCCAGCCAGAATTCAGCCTATTGTTTCCTAAAAAATACTTAGAGCATTGGAAAGATCAATCTGTACCCTTTTAAATTGGTACAACCCTTTATGAGTGTTCATTGTCAGCAAGGACTGGCTGTCTACCCCTACTGCAAGCTGAGAATATGCGGAATGAATACAAATCAGTAACTGAAAATACCTTCCCTCCTGAAAACAAATTGAAAGCCTCAGTAGAAGTAAAATCGATAATGCTCCAATTCTACCACTGTGTTCAATATCACTTTAAAATTAGCACATACAGCATGTCAGGTAATTCGCGGATACGGACTGCACCACACGATTCTATGGTAAAAATTAAGTAGAAAATATTCTTTGGTAAAAATTCATAAGGGTATTAGATTATGAGAAAAACAACATTAAAGCAGATAAAATTTCTTTATTGCATGCTAAGCGCAGCATACAGCATCAGCATACAAAACGTCAAAATGTCATAACAGGTGCTCAAAGTTTGCTCTTCCTGTAGTAAACTGCATGTTAATTCCATGGCCTTTTTGGCACTACTGAGCTCGGCTCGTTCCCTTATAATTTGCCTTATGACTGCAGCATTGTGACATCACCTCACCTTTATGTAATTGGAATACCACATGTGTGCTGCAAAGGTTTATGGACCTTTCATGTTGTTTTTCTTGTAAATGAAGCATGTAATGTATTTTTATATAAGAGTATTTTTTACTTAGTTTTGATAATAGATTAAAGTGGTGCAGTCTGTATCTGTGAATTACGCGACACATTGTATTCACACACTACCATCTCTCATCGACATACTATATATAGGCTGTTCACAGTAAAGTGAGCACTTTTTAAGGCCCTTTTAAAATTTTCCTTTCATCCAATTTCCACCTTCCTCCTGCTTTTTAATATAAACATTGCAGTGTGGCCAATAAACACAGTGTATACATTTCACCACCTTCAAAATTAAGTGCCTGAGGCTGCAATAAGATATATTTATTAGTGGTTAATGCCTGTTGGGCGGGCCTTAACAAGTGCTCACTTTACCATGAACAGCCTGTACTGGTATTACCCACTCTGATTTTCTCACTGAGTAGATCCCATTTTCTACCATTCTGTCCAGTTATTTCTCCACCGCTTTTCTCATGGCAAATGGCACAGGCCATGCTTTGTGAAACACTGCAGTTGTCACCTCCCCATATCTAGTGTGAACCTATGTCCCGTTTACGGTTGCTAAGTCTGGCTGGAAGACCACATGATATTTCACTTTGAGCCTTTGGATCAACTATTCCCTATCTAACATTGTGCTGTGTTTTAACTAGCTTACTGTCACAACTTCTTTACTAACACAACCAAAAAGTGCCTGCCAATCCAGTTTGAGATGGCCCTATCAGTTTCAATTAATCAAATAGGTACATTAATGAAGTAGTTTAAAATGATATCAGCTCCAAAATTTAAATAAAAATAAAATAATGAAAATACCAGATCGATAGATTCAAAGTCTTATTGTGGGAGGGGGGCTAATGTCTACTAAAATGAAAGATGTTGGATTTCAAAATGTCAGATTTACTAATACCAATAAATATTTTCCATACACATTACATCTGAACTTTCAGATAACATTTAAAAACTTCTGGCTAACTTTGTCTTTAGCTCAATACAAGCAAATAAAATCTTTTTGTATCAGCTTATTATCTCACACCAAAAAGTATGAACTTCAGTTTGTTACATTTAACAAGAGGAATAAATGGCAGCTGTATAATATCTCATAGGTTTCAAATTGCAAATGCTTTTATTTATTTTTTTTAGAATTTTGATTCATAGTGGCTGGAGCACAAATTTATGGACATGGGAAAATGCCACTTATCAACTAAAATTAAACTAAACAGCACGTCTGAATCATCTCACGTCAGCAACAGACAACTTCCAAATAATTCTAAAACCTTCCTCGTCAAGCTAATAAATTATTCAGTAAAACTCCAAACTTAGAAAATCATCTTGTGCCTATCTGTACCAAAACCTTTAAACTTGTACGGCCAAATTATAGCTTCGGACTTCCATGTTCCTACAACTTGCGTCAACCCATTTACTGATTAAAAATTGTGCATCTACAACTAATGCAAACTGGAACCATGACTATTGGAAACCAACAACTGTACTTATATCGAGTCGGCTGCATGTTCCATGGGCCATCCAAGCTCCTCCAGCCTGCCTTCACCAACTTCTCTGTTATGTCAAAATACGTCCACTCTCTTTGACGGCTACTTACCAACAACTCACGCTGTGCCTGACTTAGTCAGGCATCATACCTTTCGCCATCCGGCCATCAGCCAATTGGAACACTCCGCGCACAAATGTGACAGCTTGTAAACACATGATCAGTACTAAATCAATCCCCCTTTTCCCTGAGCGCCCTTCACTTTGTCTGTTGGCTGCAGCACAAAACCATCTACCTTCCCCTGACAACACCTACAAACTCACAGCTGTCTATGCCGAAATGTAACCATCAGTAAAGCTCCCAGAACACAGAGTGACATAAAAACAATTTGGGAAAAGTAATGATCGCAAGCTTTATCAGCTCAGCTGCGATGTAAACAGACACAGCTCTAGACAGCACCAAAGAAGTGCTGAGGCTGAGCTCAGCTTGGGAAGTTCGGAAACCAGTTCCAGCACCGGCTCTCAAGAATTATCTACAGCAAACCTAAGGACTATTCCCAGGAAGACAAACTGAACATCCATATAAAATCATTTAAAACAATCCGAACTAAACAAATTAGAAGACCTTAACCCATCATAAAAAAAATTAAAGGCATCTCAATAAAAAAAAAAAAAGAAATTGTGAAAAGACACAAGATGTTAAAATGCAAACAAAAACACGACTATCAAGTTAAGGCCAAAAAGGTTCTAAGTACTCAACATTACAAAAAAATTATAATCAAAACCCAACAAAATAAAATAATTAAAACATTACGAAAACACAAAAAAAAAAAACTTTTGTCTGAACAAAAAAAAAGGGACAAACCTTACCAAAACGACAATAAACAACTGAAACATGACAGGAACTGATCTGAACCAAAAAATTAACTAAATTTTTTTTTGGTGGGGATCCAGAATTTGACTTTGACACAATATTGTTACAAATTAAATACTAGAGGTCATAGTAATATTTTGTATAGTTATTTACATTGTAGAATGTTTTCTTTGATGCATTGGGCAGCTTGGCAGCTGAGAGTGTTTATGTAAATATCCTCTGTGGCTGGGGTGGTACAGTTGCATCCATAAAAACAGCTGTAAACAATTGCCTTGAGAACCGTAAAAAAAAGTGTGTTTGTTCATAAGACAGACTGCATCTTGGGACTTGCAAGCTCTGCCAATGTCAGTGGACATTGCAATTAAGAGAATCAATTGGGCAAAGGAGTCGAGGCAGACAGGGGGTTGTTTTGTTATTT
Organism: Dryococelus australis; assembly: GCA_029891345.1. NCBI lineage: Eukaryota > Metazoa > Arthropoda > Insecta > Phasmatodea > Phasmatidae > Dryococelus > Dryococelus australis. The sequence continues at coordinate 246,091,531 of CM057009.1, forward strand.
GTTCAACATGTCTGTCTGCCTACGACCCACCCGTTTACTTAGATGTGGTAGGTACTTTACTATTGTGTGTGTGTCTTTCGCTGGAGTAGTGGAACCTAAGTCCACCCTTAGAATGGCAACACTATAGCAGGGTGCACATGCATTTCATAGTGTCCTGGGAACATAGGAACCTCAACACAACATTGCTGGCTACTGTTCACACCCACCGAATTTTCACATATAGAAATCTTTATGGATGCTGCCATTGGCCAGTGGATTTTCACTGAATACTCACATTTCCTTTACGATTACATTCTGTTGCTCCTTCATCTTCACTTCACTCTACCCTCAGAAGTATTTCAGAGCTTAGCTGTTGAACACCGCCCATATCTATCAGGGCCATGCCACAATCAAAATAACCATTACTATATCCAAATCCACAAACAAAACCATTAATCTTATAAAAATCCTGTGCAACAATTTGCATAATAATACTGAATGTTTATGTTTGTCTACCAACAAGATTTCACTTCCAAATAAAACATTTCAAGGATTTTTTTCAAATTTTAGCTCGTGTATGTTGGCCGACTTGTTTGTTCCCTCCATTTTTGTATGTAAACGTCTTGTAAGTGGATTCAGATTGACTACTCATAGCTTCTGCACAAGAAATTTAAAATTGTGCAAATGCCATTGTGCAAAATGTATTCAACTGTTACTGTTATTGTTGTAGATATGGTTATTTCGATTGTAGCATAGCCATCACTGTGAACGTCATGTAATATGCAATATTTGGAAGATGATATGATAAATTGCTTAATAAACTATAAAACACAGAATGAACACCTCAATTGACTTCAAATAAGATTTAAATCTTGAACTTTACCAATTTTTGTTGTTCAAAAGTAGATGTAATCTGATGTAATTTATAGTTTATCATGGACAATAGAATTATCACTTCCTCATTTTATTATCTATAAAAACATTATACCACAATGAAGCAGTTGTGTTTTAGCTGTGATTGGCCCAAGAACCTATGCTGGCAACTCCATTAAATTTCTGCTGCAATTACTGCTTCTAAAAAAGAACTGTTTATTTCTGACATTGGCAAAATTATGTTTCATCTGCTCACACTAACTCTTGCTATTGCTCTTTGCTGCCCTATAGTATGAAAATATTTAATTAGCTGTGAAAAAATATTGATAATATTAATTGTTCTAACATGAATAGTTTACATTTTTTAAATGGTCTGTTTAATTAATCACTACTGGTATTGAAGTCCTGTACGTGAAAAAAGTTATATATATTCATCCACTATGTACATTTTGCCAATGGTGTTTTGCCTGAAATGTTTTTTCCTTGAGCGAACTGTGTTTTATATAACTGCATTTTGCCTAACAGCATTTTGCATAAAATATTAAAACTTAATTCTATCCTATGGCATTTTGCCTAGAGGTGTTTCACCTATCTGCGTAACTGCATTTTGCCTAATGGCATTTTGCCTAACATTAGGCAGAATGCAGTTAGGCAAAATAATCTGCCCCAAAGACATATTTGGAAATGATGACTACGTATTTCAGGATGATAATGCTCCTTGCCATAAAGCACAGTCTGTCCATGAGTGGTTTGTAGACAATAAATAGGATTTAAAAAATTGACTGGCTAGACCAGAGCTGCAACCTTAATCCCATTGAATACTTATACAATGAACTGAAATAGTGATTAGACACCAGACCCCAATTACCCACTTCACTTACTGAGCTTCCTACATCATTGTAGAAAGATTGTTCAGCTATTGCTCTAGAGATGTTCTGACATCTGACATCTCTCCTGCAGCTAATAGTAAAGGCCATCCCATACCATATTTATGTCCACTAATAAGCAGTATATCCAAGAAACACGTACAGTATTGTTGTGTGTAGATGTTTGAATAGTTTTGACCAGATAGTGTATCTTATACTCCCAAAAATTATTTACAATCAAATATTACTTTTTGTGAAGTAGGTGTTCTATTTAAGTAATGGTGCCACAAATTATAATTTTTTTATAAAATTTATGAATCTATAAATAAAATATATTTTCTGCTGTAAACATTGTCTGCTTTGGTGCATTTTTTTTGTGTTATAATTATGAAGTTAATGCATAATTATTGTTTCTCTTCCTTGGTATGCAGTTTTTTCTTTAATTAAAAAAATATATTTAAATCATTAATATTAAGTTAAATTTAAATTTGGTAAGGAACTCTTGTAGGATATTAGTTTACATTAAAATATGTTAAATATGCTTCTTATTGCATGTTACTATAAATTTATTTTAGTGTTTCATTAAAGAGATAGCATTTACAATACCACATATAATAAATTTAAATGTTTCCTTAAAATAAATTCATTGAGGGCCAGTGTTTTGACCCTGTGAAGGGAGGAAGATGGTATAAATATGCACAGACATATAGGGACACACATGTGCAAACTCACATATATCCACACGTATTGGAAAATACTGCAGAATTCACCATTATTTTCTTTCCTTCTCCCTCTCTTTTCACTTGACAGCATCTTGTATTTCTCCTATATAGTTGTTTACTTGTTTATAGGCACCACAATTCAATTCTTTTATTATTATTGTGTGTAAAATGTGTTGCTTGCAGATGACCAGTGGCATTCCCAATATTTATATTGGTGAAGTAAATTGTGAAGTGGAGCAGTCTTTGTGCAGTGATCAAGGTGTACGTATGTATCCTTCCATAAGGTTATATCCATTTGGAAGTTCTGGACTCTCAACTCTAGTGTAAGTATAATGTTGGCATGTAAATATTCATTTTTACAGATTATGGTTTGAAAAGGAATTAAATTTTACATTGCCTTCTTTTTTATGGAAAGGTATGTTAGCCAACTTTATATCACTTACGTTGTTAAGATCAGCTATATTTCATTTTTTAATGTATAAATATTTAATTGTACATGAGGAAATTTCTTTCAGTATGCAACTTCTGTACCATTTCTGCTCTTATCCAACCAATCATTCAGTGATTTTAGTGATGGGTTAATTCCTGTAGTTGTCCATTGTCTAACTCGAACCTATTATTTCACTTATAGATTCTCAGTACTGTACTATTTGGCATTCAAATTTGCTGAATATAAATTAAATAATAATCGGTATTATACTTGCCCAACAATAAAAATGCACATTTATGGATGTGAATTCTCAGATGTATAATGACTGAGAGTATATAAAAATAAAAAACTGAAGCATACAGAAGTACACTAAGCATTATGATTTTCAGTTTTACAAAGAGATTACAATGAATTGAAATAATTGAGTCTGAAATTTCTGTGGTGAATCTGTGCCTGGAATACAGAATTATGAAACTAATAAAAAAACAGTTGCTGATGTAAAAGAAAAAAATAGGCAAGTTATTAGTTTTATTTTTACAAAGCCATTTACTAAGTTACTTTTAATGTGTTGAATTATATACAAAGCATACTTCACTTCTACTGTGTGGACCACTGTACTATGAGAATATAGTCCTTCCTGTGCACACATCTGCAACAGTTTTATGCATGGCTGGAAGGTAATTTCTACCATTTATATTGTTATTTCAAATAGTGTGTCTTGTAATTGTCAAATTAAGATACTGTGGCATCTCATACTCAGAGTTAAATTATTTCAGCACCATATGCCTGTAACAAATTTGGCCTTGGTTTTGCAATGTTGTAATTTGCAGTAAGAATATATATTTTAAATGATATCTTTTAGACAGTGTACTTCCAACAGTACACAACAACCGTCTTTGTTGTGTACAATTATGATACGCACTACGCCACAGCACAGCTGGCAGATTACCCTCACCAAGTCTCTGACCTTGCAGGCAACCGGATGCAGTGATGGACTCGAGCTGCTCAGAAAGATATGTTTGCAGTGTGTCTATTAAGAGACTTCTTGATTAGTTTTATAGAAAGTCTGCAATGGTATTCAAACTAAACTGTATCCTATTCATTTTGTCACATTTATTATATATTTACTCCACAATACACACACAATTCCATAAATACTAGCAGCTGTCATTATAGTTCAACTTATAACTATCCCCTCAGTAAGGTGAACAAATCAAAATCGCTCTGACAACTTTTCTCTCCATTTAGTTAATGTTATCAAGAGTTCACTGTGTATCCTTATTATACAGGTTGGGATGGAATTCGACCTACAAACTTTATGAGGTGATTTGTTGTGTAAAATCAAGTAGAAAATATTTAGTACATTATATATATATACACCTAAACTAAATATTAAGGGCGTTATCAGCCCTTGAAAATTTAAATTTTAAAATGTATTTTTGCGAAATATTGGAAACAAATGGGAATTAAAACTAATGTTTGTTTAATGTTATTGGGACTTTCAATCTAACAGTGAAGTCTCGTTAATATCTCCCCTTGTAATGAAAATAACAAGGGCGCCCACCATAATTTTGCAGGTAACTTTTTTTACCATCATGAATTATGAACTTATGTTAGTGGTTTATTGGAAAGTATGACTAATTTAACAAAAATGATCCTCTTGTTGCAACTACCCAGGACCATCTGTTTCCATGTAAAATGTCCACAAAGTTTTGTCTGCAGCAATACAGTTCTAGGCAATACTACCTAATGCTCCTGTGTTCACTGCAAAGACAATGATGGATATCTTTAACATTTGCTATAAACAGCATGTATCATACATTAATAAGCTTACACTACTGAAGCTGCCTGTTTGTGTCTGGTCACAGTCAGTATGTGATTCCCTGCCAGAAGTGTTGGTATTGCCTACATGCCTGAAACTGTTGCTGCCACCCAAATATTTGTGTGCATTTTATAAAAAAAACAGTGAGTCCTGGACAATTGTAACAAGAGGGCCACTCTTGTTAATTATGTTATACTGCTCAAAATACCAGCACCAAACATTCATAATTCCTGACTGTAAAAAAGTTGGCTTGCAAAGAAAGGTTATCCACCCCTGTTATTTTCATTATGAGTAGAGGTTAACATTCATACAGGAGGTGGTGACCAACAAGTGTGAATAAATTATGGTGATGGTAACCCGACTTAGGCGCCAGACACCGTCGACAAGCAGCATTGTGATGATGTTGCTGATACTCTCAGGGCCGCATGGTCCTCCACCCAGATGTACTCCATTCCCTCTGTGATAGGTATTGCCCCAAAGGTGAAGATGAAATCAGGCTCCCTGCATGCCTGATACTTACGTTTACGTATTTAGTTGGCCTATTCTGGCTGACCCACGTGCATTAAGCACCTATCAAAATCAAATTGTAACTAAGGTTGTGCACATGTAAGTTAAAAAAGAAGCTTCTGGAAGGTGGGTTAAGGGGGGTCCTGTGCCTCTTATTGCAGAAGAGCCTATGCTTATAAATAATACCATGTGGTATGCAAACACATGTATATTTTCCTTGCACAGAACACTACATTCACACTATTGTGACATTTAAGCAGGCCCTAGCCACTCTTGCCTGCCAGGATTGTTTAGCTGCTTGAAAACTATGTTACTGTGACATGGAAAATTAATGTAAAAAATATATGCATGCTTCCCCATGTGATTCTATTCCTGGGTAAGGAGGGTCGGTGTCTCCGGGTGCAGAAAAATGCAAAGATTCTTGTTAATTTAGAGTAACTATTGAAAACTAAATGATTAGTGCAAAAGATGTAACATGTACCCGAGCACGGTGAAACGTGCCGACCCCTCACATTCTAGAACAGTCTAGAATGGCAAAGTACCTTACTGTGAGAGAATGGTGAATAGAAACAATAATTCAATGCTTATAAATTTAGAAAATAGACAGGAAACATCCTAACACACAAATACAATGCAATAATGAAAATTATAGAATTAATACATATATTTATGGAAGCTGCACAGTGTGTTAATTCAAAGAAAAGTTATAATAAAATCAAAACTATTGAAAGGGCTGGCTTCTCATGCTCTTTGCACGTTCATGAGTTTGTTTAATTAATTAATTGATGAAATGAATTATTGCCCTGCAATTCATTATGAATTGACATTTGAACATTCTCCAGGATCATGTTTGGCACCTCACTGGTTGAGTCCAAACCACCAGGAGTGGTGTGCAAGGCATAATGAACACTGCCCTAACTCACACTGGCACATACTGTGATGCACTGATGCTGTGGTGCACTGGTTTGGTCAACACAATTGATGCAGCGGTGCGGTGAAGTCGTGAAGGCGGTGGTGTGCACAGTGTAACAGATGGTCTGAGGGAGCGCAGGACGCTCTCCTGTGACAAGGTGTTAATGAGAATTTGCTCTTAGGTTGAAAATCCCAATTGCCTGAAACAATGTTCAGAGAATTGTAGTTTGGTTTCTGATATTTTGCAAAAAATACAGTTTAAAATCTTGATTTTCAAAGGTTTATATCTTCCCTAGTATTCAATTAGGGAAAAAGGTGTCTTTATATTTTCCATTTGATTTTGAATTATGAGTCACCTCATGAAGTTTATTGATTGATTTCCCCCACCCTGTGTACTAACATGATCCTTTGGTGCAGAATTTAAATAATTTTATGTGTGTCGTAACCTGCTACTATTCAAAGTTATTTACAATGTTTCCACTTTAAAAAAAATTTTAATACTACCTTCTTGATATTCTGTACAACTTTTGTTTGTTCTGGTTTTCACACAGAGTGTAGAGCTAAAGTCATTTTACTTGAATTTTTATTTATAAAAAATACTTTTTTTTGTGTCTAGTCAACATGACTATGAATAACCAATACAATATTTAACATTTAAGTATTTAGATCAATGGTGCAAATATTTTAGTTCTTCAATTCTGGTTATAAATTGAAAAGTAGATGATGAATAATCAATTTGATCCATTATTTCATTATTTTGTTATTATCATGCAACCTTTTCAAATCCTTCATGTTCTATATAAAAGTTATGGATTGTTCTCATTGAAAATATTTTTAACTGTTTATAATATTACATTTTGTTAATTATTTCTAGTATATTCAGTGGACATAGAAGTGCAAGAGCTCTTTACCAATGGTTGTTTAACTTCATACCATCTACAGTAGAACATCTTGACCCTTCAACATTTGATACAGTTGTACTGCTTGGCAAAGACACCTGGTTGGTGGATTTCTATGCTCCTTGGTGTGGTCATTGTGTCACGTTTACTCCAGAGTTTGAAATATTGTCGCAGGTAAATTCCATTTTTATTTTACATGACTTTGCAAATATTGTTTACAGTTTTTCTCACATATTTAATCATAGCTTAATTTCTGTGGCAATACAAGGAATGTTATTTTTCCTCTATTTATTTACAGCATCCTGTTACTTATTTTTAAATAACTAAATATTCATTAAACATCTGTATTTCAATGAATTCAATGTTTATTCATTATAGCTTACCTCTGTTCCTGGAAATAATGTAAATTCAAGCTAAAGTTCAAAATCAGCATTTAAAATAGAAGTTTCCAGGATGAGCCCACATATATTTTTGTCCCTAAAATTTACTTACTAATTTTGTTACAAATTAAGCACTGCATATAATATTGTGAGTCTACTGTTTACCTGACTATGACAAAGCCAAAACTAGAGTAATGTTTATCGCCCAAACAGCTAGACGGATTTCCACAAATGAGGTATTGTTGGATTCGTTTTCACACTGCAAGTGACACAGCATAGGTGACGTTGATGCATGCAACATACTGCATTTTTCTAATATGCTGCTGTCATACCCCGACTATAATAAACAAACACCGCTAACGAGAATGAGGACATGAGTCGGTGAGTCCTGCACCTAAATAAGCGTGAATGTAACTTGGTGCAATCTAGTAGCCCTGTTCTGGGCATAACAGGGAAGCCAAGTGGCGTGGCAGCGAGTGTAAGGTCATGTTCCAACCCCATATATGGCCACACAGCTGTTCTGGAGTGATACTGCAGAGAGGGATAATTGAGCCAGAGGGCTATCCCGATAACTAGATGGGTAATATAAGCAGTGAAGCCTCATCAGAAGGGCAGTTTATGCCTGCGACTTCGAGGAGAGGGTTGCCTTCCAGAGTTGATGCCCAGCCATTGCATAATTGCAGCCATCGCTGCCAGTTTCTGAGCTGAGAGAAGCCCACTAAACAACCTGTAGAAGAGTGTCTGCCCAGCACCCATGAATACCCACTCAGCCAGCCTAACCTCTAAACCCACCACCGGCATAGCACCCACAGGTGCTCACTCCCCCTTGATTTTAGGCAGTAGCACCAACCAAAGCTAAGTATTAGTACTCAAATTGTTCAAGGGTCACCTAGTAAGGTTGTCAGATTCTTAACCTCACTGTTACGTTGGTAAGACCGCCAGAGGTCCAAATCACCACTAAGCAGAGAGAGAAAGGAAAGTCCCGCAGGTACACAGAGAGCTGCCTAGTTAAGAATGCTGATACCTATCAGTCATGGAGATTACCAGATAGCATGTCAATCCATTAATCCAAACCCAAGAGTGAAGTGATCGTCATCTCTCAGTTGGGTTGAAACTGAAGGAGCGTCAACATAATGCAGACTCCACCAACACCACAGCAGCCACCAGCCGCAGACCCTCTTCTGTGGTAAGACTAGTGACACGCCCTACACCATCCGCATTGCATATGATGACACACCCCGGCAAGACACAGCATACAGCATCTCCTTCAAACCAGACCCCGGTGACATGTCGCACACAAAGTTTTGGATACATCCTACTGTGCACCATTCTGTAAACCTACCCTACTCCACACGACTGCCCCAAGGATAAACATGTTGCATGATACAGCTGCAGAGCCAGATGCAGACTCAGACAATCTACTTACCCCAGTCATTCTTCAGGTGATAGACAAGTAGGATAGTGAGATAGCGAGCCGATAGAACAAGAATGGTGCTAGGGTTGCAACAGACAGGCAAAACCTGAAAACAGGAACAAGTCTGACAAAACAGGGAATTATCAGGGAATTTTCTGAGTTGTCAAAGAATTTTTGTATATTTTTAAATGTGTTAACAATTTCTGATTTTCCTCTGCAAAAATGTTTGATGTTCCTGCAATTGGTGTCTTTATGAAAGGGACATTTGCTGAACATCCACATAATGTTTTGTAAGTGATGTATTTAAATGTTTACAAAATTTCCAATAGCATTTGAAATTGAGCTAATTAACCTGCTGTATTGGTTTGCTTAATGCATCTCTATATTTTTGTTATGCATTTATCTTGTTGTGCTGGTTATGAATATTAATTATGTTAGAGATTGCAGTGTAACTCTCAGAAGGTGCCTTATATAAATAATAGTTTTATAACAAATTTATAACAAATTACTTGTAAAATATCTTTATGTGCAGGCAGCTAATTTTGTAATGTATTATAAATTTTCCATCCTTTGTCTTATCCAGTACTATATCGGCACTCAACAGTCTTCAATGCTGGCTAGGAAGTAGGAGCAGCAGAGTTTGTGGCACTTCAAACCAGTTTTTGAAAGGTTCTTGTAGATGTGCCATAGCAGTATTCACCAAACATTAAATTTTTTGCAGACAATACTATTTCTATGCTCTTATTGTATTGTATGCTGTGTATCTTAGCTATACCTGTTACATATACCACATGTACTTTTTCAAGTCAGAAAATCTTATTTGCATAGTTATGTATGTATTTATTGATAGTGAAATGACTAAAAGAATACTTTTGGTTCCATGATTTTGCATTGATACGTGTATTATATTACACATGCAGTATCTTAAGATTCCTTTGAATATATATTTGCAAGAGTATAAGTTTATAAAACAATTTTACTATATAGTTTGTGTGCAATGCTTCAATTTAATAAAACCTAAACAAAAAATTTAATGTTATTGCATTGGTATAGATCAAAGAAAAATGTTATTGAGACAGGGAAATCTGGAAAAGTCAGGGAATTTTATTTCATGTTTTGTGTAGCCACCGTGGGTCCTTATTCTAAGTTTCAACCCTTGACACCCAAGGCACTAGTTGTTTGTCCCAAGAGAGATAGTTCAAGCCGTAAGTGTCATCCTGTAGAGTGCAGGGAGCTAGTAGTAGTGTTAGCTTCACAAAATGTTCAGTATGGTGGATATTAACTGCTGTTTATATAAGGATCAAATTTTTCAAACCCCATTAATATGGGTATCAAATTAAATCTATTTGCAAAAAGGTTCTGGATGTGTGTGTGCATGTGTGCGCACATGCATGCATGTACATGCATGGGTGGGTGTGGGTGTGTGTGTAACAGTAATATACACACTTAAAAAAAGCTTTTCCCGCCAGAATTAATAAGTTAACAGGTCACTCACAGCCCAAGAGAAAATGTAGAATGAAAATGCACACTTCCTGTGCAGATACCATACTTGCCATTCTAATGTCTCTTTGTAATGCCCCGACTGTCCTAGCGAACATCATTCATCAGCAACCAAATTGTAGATGGTGCAAAACTTTTATTGAGGTGTGTGTAATAATATAGTACCTACAAAGGCTTTATCTAAATTAAAGAGACAAACTTGGGCTGCAGGTTAACCATGAAAAAAGAAGGTGAAAACGAATATACGACTTATGGTCTAAAGTGAATCCTAAGGGTGGTGCATATCTTTGAAGTTAGACCTTAAGCATTATTTTATTATAACTACTGGAGATGAAGCACTGAGTTTGTGTATGATGTGTAAAGTTAATTGCAACATGCGGGTTAATAATCCATCTTTTAAATTCCAACGATGCTACAGTGTCATGAAAATTGTGTCAAAATAAGGGTAGAAACAATTTACATGACATTCTGATGACAGAGACAGACATGTTGTGGTGTTTACAGATCTTTGTCCTATTACACATTATCCAGACACTCAATGGTCCATCTTAAAAAGTTTCTCCAAAATTTGTTTGAATGTCTTGGTAGTCGTTGGACAAATTTTCTGCCCTCCCCCTCCGCCTTCTTTAGCAAGACTCAGGGTGTTAACCTTGTGGGCCAGGCCAGCTGAGCTATACAAAATGTTTGGAAATTAAATGGTCAAACTACGGGAGGTGATTCCTTATGAAAAATAAAGTCAAAAATATGTAGGACACCTTATGCTTAAATAGAATATTAAAGGAGATATGAGACTTGGGCTTTAAGGGTTTTGAAAATGTATTTTCGCCAAATGCCTTTTACAACACCTACAAAGTCTCTAGCAGAAAGGTGACTAAGGAATCACCTCCCGTAGTTTGGGAGTTTAATTTCTGAACATTCTGTATATACTGTGGGGTCAGTGGCAGTTCCAGGAAAAATTTTAAAGGAGGGCACGAAGGAAAAAATTAATATAATACTTTATTTAAGATGCAGCGATTTCTAACAAACCTCTAAACACACCAGAGTTTTCACTTTTAGTAGTTTATGATATCCATGACTTGATTCAAAAGTTCTACGAAATTTATTTATTCTAAGAATATATTTATTGTTTATACTAGTTCATTATATTTAACTAATCTTCAGTATACTTCATACAACTGATTTCTTAAGTCTACCTGCCCCAGAATTACCATTTTCATTTCATTTAGCAAACTTAATTTGTTCCCTAAATGTTTTTTAATCTTGTCATCCAAATGTTTTGGGCTGACTACACCTGTAGTCGCTCACATATCATCAGAACAAAAAAGAACACAAAAAAAACATTAAAACATGGTTTCATTATCATATTAACACAGTGTGGTTGGATGGCGTTGTATGGGTTAAGTGAGTTTTGAGGGTGGTGAATTCATTGTTAAGGAATTTTGGTGAAGATAGAATTACCAGACTAGGCGCCAGGCGTTGCCGGTTGGCAGCACCTATGTTGCTGGAACAGTAGACTATATGTTCTCAGGGTTCTGTGGGCCTTCTGTGATGGTTGCCCTTCTCCTCAAGTACTTAATGCATTTGCTAAATGGTGGGCCTATTAAAGGCTGACCCACATGCCTTGAATTGTATCACTGAGATGATTGTCTGATCACTGTGCTGAATTAAAGGGGAATAATTGATTGCCGGGTAGTAGAGGTCCCTTGCCCCGAAATGCCAGAAGGCAGTGCGCAGAAATAAATACATTTCGTTGCAAACACACACACATTTTAACTTTGTAGAATTACACTTCATTCCACTATGTGTGGACATATTAAGATAGTTACTGGTTTTGGTTCGCTAGTAGGGCTACAAGGTCAATTGGCATGAAGCTGATGAATATTATTTGTAAACTTTAGCTTCCCCAAGTGCTGCTGGCATTGGGGAAGGAGGGGCGTTGTCTCCGGGCAGCTAAATCAACACGATTCTGGTAATTAAAGACTATTGGAAAACTAATGAATGGTGATGCAAAAGTTGTATGCCGCCTGGAGTACGATGCTCACGGACATGAACAGACCCCTGTGAGTTCTCGATAGCAACTGATTCCTCCGTGGGCCATGTGCCGCCAACTCGACGGGACCTGGTGCGCGAAGAACTACTATCTGTGAACACATGCTTTTAATAATCTTGAAACCGCATCACTTGCACATACATACACACAATACTCTGCAATATTAATTACCATAAATATGACACACTTGCAATAAATGAATGTGAGATGTGGATAAACAGATGAAATAGTACACTTACACTTTGCATTAAACAAAACAAAAACACACAAAACCCTTGCAATAAATAATAGGCACGTCCTTTAATTTTCCCATGAGGATGGATCCCTTATATTCTTCCTCTAAGCCTTTTGAAGTACCCTACATTTCACTGACCTGCACGTTACTTTGGTGCATTGCACTAACTGCATTGTATGATGCTACGTTGGTAGAGTTAGGCTACCTGCTGCAGTGATGTTGTACATGCGGCAGGGCAAATGGTCTCGAGGGCACAGACGCTGGCGCACGTCAATATCCTGCTAACAAAGTCGCTTTATAAAGTTTTTTACTCAAATTACGTGTATAGTTTTTTTTTGGGCATGATAGATTTTCATTTGAATAATTTGTAGTCTCGAAGGGCCAAGATTTTGTATTTAATGCAGATCTTGATAAAGGCTATTCACTGTAAAATGGGCACTTGAAAGTCCTCTCATTTGAAGTAACATTGAATAAATATATTATATTTTAGCCTTAGACATTAACTTCAGCATACTGTGGAATATATACCTGTATTTATTACTCACGTGGCTATATTCATTTAAAAGGTTGGTTAAAGGAGAAAAGATGGCTTAAAGGATCCCATTTCTGCTTCATTATGGTTACATTTCTTTCAATGTGAATACCAATTTTGTGGCAGGATTATCCACAATCCTGTTTATGTGGTTGTCATGTTTTTCGATGTGACATACTCATGTCATCTGTGCACACAAACAGTGGGGAATCACAGTGCCACTACCTCTCAGTGGCTCTCCCCTACTTCCACTTTTGTATAGCTTGTTAGTGTCACCATTAGCATACATGTTGTGCTACTCAGCTAAACAACTAATCACATCATTGTCCTACCATACTCTATGCATTTCTGTAATGTGGGTAATTCAGGTGCATCTTTGGTGTTGCAAATTTAATAGCCAGCAGTGTATATTAGTGATGGGACAGTTCCACTTTTCACATGTTCCAATTCTCGGTTCTTGTTCCTGAATCTCAGTTTTCAGTTATGTTGTTAGTATTTCTGTTGATGTAAATTATTTAGAAATTCCCCTAGAGGAACACTGAATTTTATTTGTGAGTCAGGTCTTTATGATGTGTGTATCTTTATGATGTGTGTGTGTTTTTTGTTTAAATTGTCTTGTTATTTTGATTTTATTTTCTTATCTATAGACAAGAAATGTTGCTTGTTATGTAAAGGTCCTCATCACAAGAAAAAATGCAGGGGTGTAATAGTTCAGGCAATGAGTGTCGCATTAGAGGAAGCAATAAGTGTAATTATTATCATGTTATATCGCATGTCTGGAATCAATTCAATGATACTGACAATATCAAAAATGCATTTAGTTGTTATTGCAGAATGTGAATTTCTCATGTATTTAACAAACAAAGGATATTTATTTTATAACCCAGTGCTCACAAAGTTTTTTTTTTTTTTTCGTTCGAAAAAACAATACATCAAATGGCTAGAGATGGTATCATCGGCACTGTGTAATGAAGGGTCAGCATCCATTTTGTGTGATGTTTAAACTAAATTTTTTTGCTAAACACTAAATATCAAGCTGCACTATTGTGAATTTGTGAACTCCACTTTTTCTTATATTGGATCCAATAGTGATTAACGGATAAGTAAAACAAATAAATGCCTATTGCTTGTGGTCCACCGAATAATGACATTGCACACACATTGTCATAAATGTAAACATGCAAATCTGCACAGTTAATTAGGAAATGTAAATGCAGCTACTTATCATAAAATGTCTGGTGTTTCAAGATAATATATTGTTCCTTTACTATGCAAACATTTCTACTGCAAAGTGTACCGCCATTTGACACAATTTTGAGATCATAACTTCAATGTTTTTTAAGTAATAAGCTCATTCCAATTTTTTTTCACGTAACAGCAGGGCTCCTATTTTTTGATGAATGGCAGAAATTTGGTTACATTAATACTGGGATTATGAGAGTAACGATGTTAATACATACACCTATAGTTGTCATCCATTTGCAATAAAATCAAGACCACTTACAATACCAATTGCACAATACAAATGGTTCAAGTGACATCACAAAAACATCACTGCATAGGTTTTTGTGGCCAGTACCCAGTAATTGAAAGGTCTGTACAACAGGCTGGAAAGAAATCTGCATGTTAAGAGGTAGATCAGTATGCCACAGCATTGTGCTTGCGAAGAATATCACTACCCAAACACATACTGTTGGATGGAGTCGTATGGTCATACTGCATGAAGTTAGACAGTTGGCTCATATAGTCATTCACCACTGTGACACTATATATGCAGGTGCTAGTTGTAGGTGCTAGTTGTATGTGCTGATGTGCAGTTGCAGAATGTGGAATCACATCTTGAGAGATCCTGCACTCTGTGAGGCCTGCACTGCATTTTTCTGACCCAAAAACTATTCATTGCAGTTTGAATGAAGCTGGCCCATAGGTATGGTATTGACTGCACCATTTGCTTTTTGCCTGCGACTCCTCGTCATCATGCCAGAAATGTTAACATTGAGCAGAAGAATGGTGTCATTTTGCGTTCTCCAATGAGCCTTGCTTTAGTCTTGCCCACAATTCTGCCCCAGACATTTAACATGAACTGATGTTGATTATGGGAATGCATTATTGCATGAGGGTTCTCACCCACCCACTGGTAGTCATTGTGGATGTTAATGATGACATCCCTATTGAAAGTTGCCTCATCTGTCCCGAGCACAATGTTCTAGTAATTGTGCTTCATTTTCACATTGCTGCTACAACCAAATGCAGAAAGCCATCCATTGTGGATAGTAGGCCTTGGTGAGCGCCTGAACTCGCTGGATGTGGTAGGGGGACAGCAGGTTCTCTTTGAGGATTCTGCACACAAAGGCATAATGTACACCCTTGCCCTTGCTATGCCTCTGGTACTGCCCTCAGGGTGATTCTCAATGTGATGTAGTACTCTTTCCTTCACATAAATGGTCCTGGCATTTTGAGGTGTTCCATTATTTCTGGCACACCTGTCAAAAGGGAAGTTGAATCAGCCATATGTATATTGACATTTTTTTCCTTCGCATATTACATAATATCCATCCTTTAAGCAGAATCTATCGTTTTTTAAACAACCTGTATATACTGTATCAGTTTATGTTGGAAGTAACCCGGGTGTGAGCAGTGCACCTCAAAACAAAACAAAAAAATTCTGTACAAACCTATATCCTAAGTTCAGTGGTTCCTGAATTGTATCGGCCCATGTCACTATATCCGCTATTGGTAGTTGATAAACCCTTGTTAGTGGAAATAGTATGTAGATACAAATGTGGAGTGTGTATTGCTAGACCAATTGTTCTGTTACTTTCTGCAACAAAAGTTATATGTGCTAGTCAAGACTGTCCACTTTTATCTGGTACACCCTATGTGGTTTATGCATGATGGAGCATCACCACATTTCACTAGTGGCCAAAGCCTATTTGCATGAGTTGTTCCCACATAGGTGGGTGGCTCATGAAGGACCAATTTCTTGGTCTGCGTTCCTCTGGTCTGAATCCAGTTAATTATAACCTGTAGGGACATCTCAAGACCATTGTTTATGTGACATGTGTTACGGATGTTGCTGTGCTTCACCAGCATGTGGAACAAGGTTGCCAATAGATCTGTTGTACACCTGGGGTGTTTGAGCATTTCAGACAGTCGCTGATGCAATGTGTGCAGGTGTGTATTCAGATGCAAGGGGGGCATTTCAAGCATCTCTTTTAAGAATGTATAATTGCTGCTACACAGGCAAGGATTCATTGACATAATAAGAGTGTACCAAGTATGGGTATTAAAAATTTATTCTATCAAAATCTCAGAATGCATTATTTCAGCATTATTTCAGGAACCGTCAAAATTTAAATCATATGGACTTATTGTTTTGATGTTTTCTCTCTACACTCTTGTTACTTCTCATATAGACACACATCCCAATCTACATACTCTGCCTGTATGCTGTACATATTCACTATCTGATCAAAAGTATTCGGACACCCAGGTGAAACTGTCCTATATGTGTCCCTCAGATATACCACCCAGTAGCTGATATTGATATGGGGGCCTTTATTACAACTCTGACCCTGCAGGGGAAACTGTCAACCAGGAATATCTTAGGGATGTGGGTCGTAGGGGTCTGATGTACAGTTGATATTCCAATGCATCCCAGACTGTGCTTTGTGGCAGGGAGCATTGTCATGTTGAAACATACAGTTATCTCCAAACTGGTCTTCTACCATAGGTAATACAGCCAATCAAAATGTCCTTATAGCATTCTGCTTTGACATGCTATGTAGTATTACAAGAGGACCAACCCAGTCCCTTCCATGGAAACATCCCCCCCCCCCCAACTAGATCACCATCTCTGCCGAATTTTACCAAGGGCACTAACACAAGCAGGCATGTAGCATTTACCTGGCATTTGCCACACTCAAACCCTCCCTTCAGGCTGCCATACTGTATAGCATGATTCATCTCTCCAAATCATGCATCTCCAATTGTCTACATTCCAGTGGCAGCACTTTTTACACCACCAAATGTGATGTTTCACATTCAAAAGTGAAATGTGTGGTTTAAGGACAGGTGTCTGAGCTGTGAACCCCAATCCTCATAACTCCCAGTGCACAGTCATGGTGCTAGCTGCACTATTAGTGACACTGCGGAAAATTCTCTAGTGATGGTATATCATTGTGACATGCAATGTTTCATATCACTTTTTTCAATGCTCAATGGTCCCTGTTGGTCAACGCACATGACCTACCCGGCCGTGGTTTTGTTTTGGTTGTGCCTTCCCATTTCCACTTAACAATCACATCTATGATGGTTGACTGGGTAACTTGAGAAAGGCAGAAATGATCGTGACAGATTTCTTACTGATGTGGTAGCCAATAACTACACCATGTTCAAAATCACTGAGCTCCCTTGTTCCATGCATTCTGCTATTATTATCTAGCACTGACCAACATCCAGCCCCTTTTCCTTCTTTTGTAGCTACAGCGGTGGTGATAACAACATCTAGGCATGAGTTTATGTTTACAGAAATGTCTGGATATTTGTCACATAGTGTGTGTATGTATTTATACTTGTGCATGTGTGCATAAATGAACATTGTGATGTAAACGGTGTGGCCTAGGTTTGATTCCTATTGGACAGATTTTAATTTGCTGAGTGTAGTTAGTTTTCAGGGATGTAAGTCCTTTGTATACATTCATCTGGTGCATTTCCAAACACTGAGCAAATATTGAGTAGCACTTATCTGTAACCATATAAGTTTATCAAGTTATTTTAACATGTACATGTTAGTAAATCAACTACTTACATTTTCATTCAATGTTTATTATTTACTATAAATTTCGGTGATTTTTCAATGTAGATTTTTACAAACTTTTTTATATATATATATATAGAGAGAGAGAGAGAGAGAGAGAGTTCTTTAAGTTTTTTTTTTTTTCGCTTGGCACAGTATATATATATTTAATTTCATGGAAAATGTGCATTTCCTTTCACTTATGACAATGTTTTTTATATTAAATTATAAAGTTAGTCTGGAAATAAATAAACTGAGGTCTATAATAATTAAAATAATTTTTCATAAACATTCTTATTTACAACTATAGTAGAAATGTGGGGGATGTAGGTAACTATCTGCATTGATATTATAGGTACATAGTGTGTAAAAATTAGTAATTATCTTCCTTAGAGAAGTAACATGTTTAGAATAATTTAATTTATATGTAATTTTATGCTTTAATCCTTGTTGCAGTGGTTAAAAGGACGCATCAGAGCAGGAAAACTAGACTGTGACAAGTACTACCAGTTTTGTCGTAAATGTGGTGTAGCTGGCTATCCCACTGTGAAAGTGTATACTGGAGTATCCAGGTCACATCAAGGAGAAGAGATTCCTAGCCAGTCAAAAGATTATATATTATCATATGTAAATAATATTTTGAAAAATTCCCATGAAGTACACAATGTACATGATGAATTTTAAGTTCAGTTCTTAATCCAATAACAGTTACTAAAATATCAGCTAAATCTAGTAACTGTCAGTTAACTTAAATTCATGGCAGTAAAACTACAGATACAAATTTATGAAGGGCAGCATTATTTCTTATTGTTTTACTTTAGTTTTTCCCCATTTTTCTTTGTGTACAAATTGTTCTCTCCAAATAATGAACATAACAATTTTTGTTTTTTGTTCTTTCACTTTTTTAAAATAAAAGTTTTTGATATTTGCTTTAAAAATAAATAGAAATATATGGATCTTTTTTGCTTTCAATTAATGTATTAAGGTTTATATTGTTATTGTCATGCAATAATTTGTGCAATGTGAATTATTTGGTTATTTTTCTAATGATAACAGTTTGCTATTGAGAGTAAGGTGAAAATTGTTCAGAGTATTTTATATCTATATATAATGTGTCAGTATTCAACAAATGACGGAAAAAAGAGTATTATAAACATTTTATAATAAACAGTTAAATGTGAAAACATATAAAACAGTAAAACTAGCTTACAAGAACATATATAGAAAGTCTGTGTTTTCACAATATGCTGTAAGTTATATACACTGTAATAAGTGTTAATAAATTCTTACAAAGTTGTAGTTAAATAATTGTTTGTCCCAAGTAATATTTTATACATCAAATGTAATGTAACTTTTTTAACAGCGAACTGTTACAGTGGCTGTTTCCGAATACTGGCCTAATGGATCGCTTAGGGTAAGGGTTCCATAGATAGTGCACGTTAGTGGATGCGGCCATATTGGCTTAGTTTCCGAATTCTTACTAGAAATGTCGATGCATCCCTTCACGTGTCCACTGCCAAAGGATATGACACTCGCATCCACTGTCGCATCCACACATCCCTTAGCTACAGAATTTGTTCATTATTTGTTTATATTATTGTTTACACTGATTTTGCGTGTGTGGTGTGGCTGCGTTTTTACTTCTAACATAAAAATGTGAAAAAATAAAATGCTGTTTAAAATACTAACCACTTTAGCAAGCAACTTCATTATACACATTAATCATTTCAACAAATGCATTTACAATTTGTATATGCTCATCAAACATAAACTGTCCTATTTACAATAAATCTCTATTTCTATTTGCAGCCATTGCCAAGCAGATATTACAAAACCTCAACTCTAACAAGCTTTTCGTCTGCAGTAAATTGTTGACATTTCACTGAGATCACAGATTAAACAAATAAAGATACAATTCCAAAGTAGTAAAAAGTGTGGTACAGCTAGTGCTACCTAAACACGTTCTAGCTGTAACAGAATTAGGATGTTATCCATCCCTTCAATGCAGCCATTTCCACGGTGCATGTACGAAGGGACGTAGAGATGCGTGAGCAATGGATGCACCCACTGAATTTGGAAACAGCCAGTATTTTACTTATGTGATTTAGGTGTGTTTTTCTCACCAATGACTTATGAGAAGCCATGCAAGTCAAGTGCAGGTAACCACCAGATACTAACAGTGATAACTTTTGTGACCACCAAGGGAGGGGAAGCCAGACTGGCAGGCAAGTTGGCAGCTAAGTGTAAAGACTCCTGCCTGGATTAAAAAAATTATAGATGGGGAAAAAATACCCTAGAAAATACTAGTTTAACACAGTTATAAAGGAAAGTTTCTCAGGATTGTGCAAATATCAATGTATGCAGAAAAACCATATAAATGGGGAGTGATGCATCGAGGGTCCACTGTACTATATCACTGATGTTAGTCATTGAATGTAAATGAATAACATAAGTAAGCAAAATTCTGAGAATGGAAAAATATTTACCTTTGAGATCTTGTTTGTGTAGTTGAATATTTTTACAGAGATGACTGGCTCAAATTTTAAGTGTCACAAATTTTAATGATATATTTGGATTTTATTTGGTTGTGGAAGCCATTTCTTAGAGCACTCTGTGAAACTAATGCGTTATTAAATTCCAGTAACAGTTATTTGAATGTTGGCCAAGAAGCCTAATAAAACATAATGATTAAGAAAATTCCTTTAAAAAAAATGGTGTCGTTAAACACAATATGGTTAAAATTCTGCCATGACAAACAGTCAATACAATATTTTTCTAAAATGTGTTACATATAGCTAAAAATTTTGTAAAATTGTGCATGTTTTACAAAGTGATGTTTTTTTTCCTGTATTGTAAATATTCCATTGATTCATTAAATGACTTTACTGAATACGACATATCAATGTTTCTTGCATACCTTACTCTCTGAATACATTGAAACAAAATAATTCATGCAATGACCTCGTATTGTTGTATAAATTGCACTTTATTTTGCAAGGTGAAGCTTATCACCATTGTAGACATTAGTTATAGAAAGGTGTGAATATATTATTACATTAAAAGAAGATATGTCTTGATCATGGTTTAATACCACATTATATTATTTGATTTTGGTGGTTGTTGATAAAGTGAGTACCGTCAAAATCAACCTTTGAATTAAAAAAAAAGCCTCAAAAAGGGTGGAGCAAATGAGAGATCCCTAAGAAAACCTGTCGACCAGCGGCATCGTTTGGCACAATTCCCACGTGCCAAAATCCGAGAGCAACCCTGCTGGGAATCAAACTGTTTGGCTAGGTGGGAGGTGAGTAGTCTAACCACTACACCACCACGAGGCACCTGTATATATTTGGCATAAGCAATGACTGCAATACTCACAGTAAAGGAGGCAGTGAATTAGGATTAGTTCAGATGTATTAATGCCCTACTAGATACATTATTAAACATCAATGGAACCTAAAATTCATCACTTTATTTTAATTTTATGCACATAAAAATAAAAATTATGTAATGATAACACATTAATTTTTTTCTAACAAATTCATTATATATCACTTTGCTGATACATTGTTTCAAGTTATTGGCTCCGTTGTTTTATTTATTCTTTCTTTGCCTCTTTCCCATTTTGTTCAAATACTCTGAATTCCATGACTTTACGTGTGTGTGTGTCTTATGGTCCTTATTTTTTGTAAATGCCTTGAACAACATGATTTGTGTGGCAGATCATAACCCCAAATATAAAATATTTATTTACATAGTAAATAAAACATTTAACCCCACATATTTGGTGTCAATAAAGTGGTATATTTTATCATTTCTTTTTATAGTTCAACATTGTTTCTGGTCATGGGATGTCTGTAACATTTCACATAGTATGCCGATCTGGCCAATGTGTGTACGTGTAATTAAAGATGGTTATAATAATTTCAAACTTGTAGAAACTTAATTTGAGTGCATTTAATTAGATTTGCAATGTTATTTAGCAATTATGGAGCTTCAGTGTATGCGTGTTATTATTTATGTGACCACCTGAGAACAGTTTACAAGTCGATACCTCAGTACGTATTTAATTTGTTTTTAGTAAATAACTATACAAAATTTCTTTGTATTGCACGTGGAATATTCCTCATGTTCTTTTAACATTTTGACACAGTTCCTTGATGTTTTGTTGAACATTTCAGTGTGTCTTGGTCAACATAAATAATTTGGATTCCAACCTTCCACAAATAACCTCAATTTGGTAATGGAAATGGTATTCTGCATTAAATGTATGAATGTAATTTCATGAAATACATTGTTATCAGTTAAATATTATTTTTGTAATATTCTTGTGAAATACATTGACATTCTGTAGTCATTCTGGTTCTATAAACTAAAAGTAATTTTCTCGTAAGAAAGGTCAGTCCAAACTTTTGTGTCATTAGACACTGTAAAAATCAATATTTACGTGGACAAGTTTTCATAAAACCCGCATTTATAGATAAATATCACCATGGAAGTGTGCTTTTCAGATAAACCTAAAAAAAATCTGTATCAGTTTGGTTTAGCCACCGAGGTTTTACAAAAATTATTTTCAGCATTTGTAACATTATTATAGCAAAACTGGCCATTTGATTAAAGTTTGGCTACAATTGCATTAGCACTACAGTAACATTTATGTTAAATTGGAAATCCATGGAGAGTAGTGACTCTGGCTACAATCAGTGTTAAACATTGCCATGATGCTAAACTTCAAAAACAACATGTTAAAAGTTCCCCAACATTCAAGTCTTTACATTTACCATTTAACGCCAGCCAATCAGAAGACGTCACAGACTGGTGAAAACAAATAGTTTGCAGATATTTGGCAATAGATGGCACCACCATTGCCATACATTTTTGTTCTGTTAATATTATACAAAATCAATAAACAAGTAACACAAAACACATTAAAAAAATAATTAAGCGTAACTATGAATATGCAGAATCAGTTTTTTTTTTTTTTACAAAAGGGCTTTTTAAAATTACTAACACAACTTATATATAGACACACACATCATCACTTTCTTTATATTTTTATACCCGTTAACATCACTTGTAGAGATGCCAGTTTTTGTATGGTAACATTTAGTGTCAAACATTTAGGTTCAAGTTGGTTGTAGATGAGTCTTTACACATAGAGGGTATATAAAATGATTAATTTCAGAATTCTTGTTACTGTAAGTTGCACACTTCCATCAGTAGGAATTGTGATAGTCTACAAATATTGTTAAAATTGTAATGTATGTAGCAGGAGAATAGTATTTTGCAATATTGTACTTAAATAAAATTACATGTGATAACAAATTATTCTTAGATCATTTAAAGACGAAACACATTTTTCCAGTGTAGGATGGACTAAATACTCAGTATTATCTCTTAAGGCTAAGGGCTGGATGTTCATGCGGTTATCTGTAATCTCTTCTTTTTCTTATTTTGAGCTTTCTGCCTTCAGTATTGTAATTCTATTCACACTTATTCCCCTACCAGCCACTTCCCAAATAACTGACCCCCATGTACTTAATGCAATCACACCATTTAACAGAAGTTACTTCTCATTCTGATAACTGCACTAACATCGTGCATAACAAGAAAGGCCGCAGTAGTGAAGTATTAAACTTCACCTCCCACTAAGGCAAAACTAGTTTTGATTCCCAGCCGGGTCACTCCTGGTCCCCTTGCATTCTGGTGCTGCTCCATACTCACTCCACATCACCCTCATCGCCTGTCAAGATCCCAATGTTAAGAGCTGTCCAAGCCGCTCTACTCTCCACCAGTGCATCATGCAACATAAAAATGTTGGTATGGAGAACTTATTTTCATGCACTAAAATTCGTATATCAGACATGCCAGATAATTTAGCAGCAACTGCAACTATTTGCTTGAAAGGCAACTTTAGATGTTATCAAGAAAGATAATTGAATAAATTTAAAAAATTTCTCTTTCCACCACTTTGTAATGGTTGTGTCTAAATATGTTAGTCTACATCACCACATGGCTGGCTGGGTTTCTTGGAAAACCATTTTATGTACCGTGGTGAATAGGTAAATAGTCTTTTTCAGTGTTTGACACACCACAGAACAGTAAGAATAGACTGTTTTCAGTAGTTTTTAAGCTTTTGAATGTAAGTGCATGAAATAATTGGTATAAATATGCACATGATTGGTTGTAAGCAAAATACATTATGCAGTGTAAGCATAGCTGTGTATTAATTATGCAAAAGTGTTTGTATGATAATTTATTTAAAATGTGAACTAATTTTGTGAGAGTTTATACACTGACATGACAAAAGTCATGGGATAGCACTATAACTGAATGACTCGTGACGCCATCGCTGCAGAACAGAACGACTTTGCACGGCCTAAACCAGTTTCAGTTGTGAACAGTGGTCTTGTCATTTGGATTGACTGTTGTTTACATGCTCATGGCAAGGCGACTTGAGTTATCAGAGTTCGAACGGGGCATGATTGTGGGTGCCAGAAGTATGGGACATTCAATTTCAGAAGTTGTGGAGACCTTCAATATTCCTCAATCCACGCTGTCACGCGTGCACAAGAAATATCAAAATCAAGGCATTACGATCCACCATGGACAACGCAGTGGCCGTTCAAAGTTACTTGATGATCGTAACCGGCTGAGGTTGGGTAGAATTGTCCGTGCTAACAGAGCAGGAATACTTACTCAGATCACAGCCACATTCAAGACACAAGGTGTCTGATGTGTATCTAGCAGATCTTGTAGCATTGCAGGTTAGGTATTTTTAAACAATTTTTATAATTATTTTTTATCTGACTTTTAGTTAAAATTTCCGTGTTTATTTTGTCAGTGGATGTAATATTCTAAATTTCTTTTTCATGCCAAGTAGAAAAGTAAGGACTTTATCAGTTTTAATGCGGGGCTGTATTTCAAGTCTATTATCTGTAGTGTGTTGGCATTTTCAATTTCCTAGGATCGGAGTGAGGTTGCGTCACTTTTGAGGTAAGATTTTTTTTTTCCAACTTCTTTTAATTTTCCCCTGCCATCAGCAGTATTTTTTTAAGCCCTCGCAGTAACGTAATTGTTAGCCAATAGGAGGTCCTGAGTCCCGGCCAAGTGCTATTTTTAGATTGTTAGTTTGAGGAGAGAGGGAAGCTATGTGCCGAGCTGTGCTACCATTGTCCTTGTTCATTAATCATTGTTCTGCAGGCAAGGGAATAAGCAACATGGCTGCCGATGTGTTGGTAAAAATAATACTGTGACGCCGTTACTTTTTAAGGTGTTAGTTGAGTGGAAATATTTTTGTTCATGTCTGTGTGCTTGTAAACTGTTGTGGAAACTAAAAGAAAACTGAGACATAGTACAAATTGGAAGTACGTTTTCTTATTTTTTTAAACATGGGACCAGGCATCCGCGGGATGAATAACCACAACTGAAGATGCAGCACAGTCTTGCTGTTGAACTGCATGGCATGGTGTAACGCGACGCAACTACTGCAGTTTTTTTTTTTTTTTTTTTTTTTTTTTTTTTTTTTCCCGAACGAGTGCATTTAGCAGTTCCAAGAGTCCAGCATTTCGATGGTTCCTGAGAAGCAGATGTCCATTCCAGAGTCCAGCATTTTGAGTGTTCCTGAGAAGCAGATGTCCATTCCGGTGTTCCAGTCTGGTTTCCAGCGAGCTACAAAGATTACAGGTATATAATAACAGTTTACAGTCATCTGCAACTTTTGCAAAGGTATTTATTCACAGAGTATCACTTCACTGCAGGGAATTCATCGAGGAAGATAATAAGTAATTTAATCCTTTTTTAGTATTTAAATTATATGGTATAGGTTAGAGTGAAGGTTTAAATTTGTCTTCCCCCCCACCCCTTGTGGAATAGTTTGTATATGTGTAAATTTGTTTTCAAGTGATTCAGGTTAAATATGTTTAATTCAGTATGGCTGGAAAAGAGGAAGAGTTAGGCAGTGTAAGTGAGGGAGATGATTTCGTAGGATTTGAGACATCGACTCAGGAAACTAACCTAAATTTAGTGAATATGGAAGAGAGCCCTTCAGGTTCAGAGGTTAGGAATGTACAACTATTGACCGAAAACAAAATAGAGCTACAACAGCTAACAGGAAAATTTGATGAACAGAAAAATGAATTTCAACGGTTAGCAGGGAAGTTCAATGGATTCAAAACTGATTTTGAGGAAACATTTGATGAACATATAAATGAATTCCAACAGTTAACATTGACAATGAACAAAGTACAAAGCGCAGTAGAGAATAATACAAAGGGTTTTGCAGAATTAAAATTAGAATTGAATGGTAAATTAAATGAGTTTAGGGAGGACTGCACAACCAAGGTAAACCAGTGTGAGAATAGGGTGGTAGAATTGGCACAATCTGTTTTGGTAAATTAACGTCGACTGGTAAAATGCCAGAATAATTTAGATACTTTAGAACAAAATTATAAGAGTTTCGAAACAAAAATAAATAAATTTCAGATTTCACAACAGGAGGTAAAGGAACATGTGTCTGCCCAAGAGGGCAAATTTTTAGATAACAGTCATGAAATAGAAAAGTTATGGGTACGGGTTCATGAACAAACTAGAGAGGTAACACAAAATGAATTACACATACAACAGGTAGAACAGACCTTAATAGAGAATGTTGGAAATGTTTTTCAAGAAATCCCAGTTATAAGCCTACAGTTAGAAAACATCAGGGAAGAAATGTAAAGTATTTGTTATAAATATAGTGATGAATGTAGTAAAATTGTAGGTTACCCAATTCCTGAAAGTGAAAATAGATTACTGAGGCGTAGTTATAAGTTTGAGGAGAGTAGTGCAGAAGGTAATATTGCATGTAACAATGTGTGGCTTAGTTCTGGTAAATGCAAATAAATTGCTGAGAAAATGTGATAATTTAAAAAAAATGTACTGAAATAAGTTAGTGTGCAGAAATAAGTATATCAATGGAGAATGCAGTAAAAGTTGGGAAATTTCAGGTATGGGGAGTAAAGAAATTTGTTCAAAATAAATTAGAACTTGCAATTTTAATCTGAGGTTATGTTTTCCCAGTCAGATGTTAACGAGAGTACTGTACATGATGTGAAAGATTCTTGGGAAACTTGGGGGGGGGGGGGGGTACTCTCTGGTAAAACACTGCAATCTTTGGCTAAAAAATAATTTAGTAAGGCAAAGTAAAAGATTGAAACACAGGCAGACTAGTAATGAGGAAAAGGGAGAGGAAAAACAGGGGGTAGATGTGAGACAGTCGGAAAATGTATAGTTGTGAAATACAGTGGGAGGAAGGCTGTAAAAAAGAAAGGTAGGCTAAGGCAAGATAGTATGAGAATACTGTGTAGAAGGAAAGGAAAGGAAATAGCAGCAAGGCAGACTGACTGCAATGTAGGTTAAGTTGATAATTAAGTTTTTGTGTGTGTACATTTCCTGTTATAGTTTAAGGTAGTTTATGATGCAATTTTTTAATTATTTTTATGCTACAGTGAGAGAAGAATTATATATATTAAGGTGTTTAATTTTTGTATTTACTTCGTTAAAATGAGAAAACAAAGTGATGTTATGAGTAGTTATGAGGATGTAAAGTGTAAATAGGTTTGTTTAACTTTTGGATAAGCAACGAGTAGGCCTAGGACACTGTTAAAGTGAGTGAAGGGTTATTGTTTTCTAACCAGTACATACATGGTTATTTTATTTGAAATTAATGAATATGAAAAGTAGTTTATTATTATTTTTGTTGATATATACATATTAGTGCCAGTGTATCAATGTAAGAGGAGAGAGAGTAAAAAGAAGCAGATGGGTGTAGAGTGACTAGGATTAAGGAATATGTTTCTTTATGAATTGAGATGTAAGAATATGTACCGAGGTATTTTGAATAGGGGAGGTTAGGTGAAATGCAAAGTGGAGTTCAAAACAACAGTTAAGTGTAAGGAATCTTTTGAATAAAAAGAAATATGTTGAAAGTTATTAAAAATTTGAAAAGTGATGTATGAAAACAGTTGTTGTAAGTGTAGTGTGTTTATGTGTAAGTATATTAGTGTCTGTACTTGTAGTATAATTAAGAACACATTTAACATGTGTATCATGTTGATGTTTTGCAAACCTAATAATATTTTCTTTTTGAAGGTTGTAGAGATTTAGTACTTGTGTAGAGTGTATGTGGATAATTGATTTGTAGGTATAATGTCAAAGTTGTGCTGTTTGTCTCTCATCAGATGTAAGGTTTGTTTTGTTGTTTTGTTGTGTGTAATTAAGAAGATTGTTACTTGTACTGTGAAACGACTGAACAGTAACCATAAATATAAAAAAATTAATAGTAACAATTGCAAATGTTAGAGTTCATTGGAAGCTCATTTAAAAACAGTAATTAGTTTTGAAAAGTGGTTAGTTTTTAAAAGTGTAAGTTTTGAAAAGTAAAAGGAAAATTATTTAAATTTAACACCCTAATTTAAATCCAAGATTAAATTGATTACAGTAGAGTCCCGTTATAGCGAGATGTCATGGTTCCAGGTTCGATCCTTGATATAAGTGTGTCCGCGCTGTTGCAGAATTAGACCAATTTTGATTCCCAGTAGAGCCTATAACTTAAAAATCGCTCTGAAATTGCTTTTAAATTGTATTTGAATCACCATAACATAAAAATATCCTGTTGTATGATAACTGAGTGCGTGAAAATGAGCGGAAAATCCGACAGTGCCACGTAAGTATAACCGCTCAGCCTGCAATCAGTTCCTCGGCCTACGCAGCATTGTCCCGCAATCAGTTGCCTGCCCTATGCAGCATTTCCCGCTATCGCTTACTCGGCTGCTGAAGTGCTGCCCTGCAAGCGATAACTCGCCTGTCACAGCTCTGCACACATAATTCTTGCACCTTTTTTTACAGGATTTTTGTGCCCAAAATTAGGATGCATGAATTATGCAAGAAATCGCCAAAACACGTGCATGTAAACATTAAAATGGGGTCTACTTTTTAAAATACAGCACTTTATTTATTGATAATACATATTAAGATATATATTTAAAATTAAATTGTTTATGTGCTCCTGTGGATAGCAGCGAAAACATTGCTGTGTTAATGTATTTCGGCGACCGCCTAGTTCCTTGCAGCGCAGCCGGCTGCCAATGCCGGCCAGCCTCCACCCACCACTGCTGTCCGGCCTCCATCCACCACTGCCGTCATTACAAGTCCAGTTCACAGCACCCCGGTATTGGGAAAACATGACATTCATGTTAGACTCAGAAACTGTGTATTTTTGCCCTACTTCTCTATTGCCGTTGTCATCTGCATACACAATTAACTGAGGTTTAAATGCAGCAGTTTGACTGGTATATTTACACATTATGTATTCGTACTAACAAAAATGAATATAAATGTAAACTATTCCCTTCGCATTAAAATAAACCACTCGCATACAAATAAACTCCTTGACTGATTTTGTTTACAGTTTGCAGCGCGGGCACGGAAACCGAAAATTTATAACAGGACTAGTGACCTTGATGTGTCCGCAACCTGGTGGGGTCGAACATAGCGGGCGCCCATTAGCATTACATGCCTCATTGAGAGAAACATGCTGCGTGAAATATGAAAGGAAAATATTTTTACCCTAATTCGGCACCGTAAAATTCAGGTGCGTGAATTGTGCCAGTGTGAGAATTATGCCAGTAAACACGGTAGTCACTAGAAAAGTGTACGTTTTCAACTAACAAAACCTGCGTGATGTGAGACTTACACAAAACCAACAAAAATCCAAGAAAACTTTATAAAAATGGATTAAAATTACATTTGTTATAGCACAGCGATGAAATGTAGTAGTAGTTGTGTCCCTATCTTTAATTAGTATTCCGCAGTATGAAAAAACCGGCGAAAATCTGTTAATATGTATCTGTATTCGATTCCAGCTATTGCTTGGACTGCAATGTTTAAATCAAATTTGTTTTCATTTAACAATAACGTTTGACCCACATATGCCAAGTTGTTTGAAACCAAACACAGTTGACAGCACAATGACTATGAACAACTACGGAAAAACAACTGGTTTATGAAAATGGGATCAAGGTAGAAAGGGCAGGATTCTATTTATAGAACAATGTGCCTGGTTTGCGTGAGAGAGGGAGTTAGGTGGTAAGGCGGAAGAATGACACATGAGGGCCGCACAAGGTACTTCAGGAAACAACGAAGCGGAGCGAGGGAGTGGAGTTACAGCAGACAGATAACAAAGCGCGCTTCACACAGTCACGAGACCCACCGCAAGTCTGCTTCACACGATCTCGCCGCAAATGTTTCAACTCGTAAATTTACACATTTTCATGGAAAATTATTGCGATTTTTTGGCGGATCCTCAAAAAGACCTTGTTATACCCATGTTCTCACATTCGCAGTGCTCGCTACAACGGGATTCTACTGTAGTTGTTTTTTTTTCTTTGTCTCTTCTATATGCCCCTTGAGTAGTGTAGCTGCGACTGAGTTGTTATAGCCGTCGACCCCACTAGATATACAGTGAAATCCTGTACCTACGAGAGTTCATAAAAGTGTGAAAAACTGACTTAATTACGAGTACTCATAACATAATGATTCATCACAAAAAATTGAGTATTAATTTTATAGAATACGTAGGGTGACTGGGCTGATATAAACATGGCAGGAATTACAAATATAGCTAGGTTATGTTTACTATCATTTATATAGTAATAAATAACTGTGTCTGAATTCATGGTCCATAATTAAAACATGATTAAAATACGTAAGTATGAAATTTATATTCAGATGTGATAGAGGGGGGCGTCATTTTACAAAAAAAAATTATTCTCAAAAAGTTACTACTCTATACCGTATTTACTAGCATTATTCTCGCACTTTTTTTACGGAATTTTTTAGTCCAAAAAATTAGGGTGTGTGAATTATACAAGGAATCGCTGAGACTCGCCAAGACATTTGCATATAAACCTTAAAATGAGGTCTACTGTACTTGCATGTTGTAGACGATTGCTAACTGCTTCCTCTATATTGTCAGTTGAAATAATTACAGGATCAAAATAAAGAAATAAAGGGCAATCGTTAGTATTACTGCACTTTGTTTTTATTTTACCGTGCAGCTAAATGTAGAAAAAGACATGCGTAAAAATCTGTAATGGCAGTGCAACTGTTTTCAACATGGCGGCTTAGTAGGAAAAAAACGAAAAAATATTTAAGCTACGCACATTTTAAAACATCCCGCAAGACCAAAAGATAATAAAAATGTCGCTGTTTATGTAAACATTATTAGCAAATTTAACTCCACACATAAACCAGCAATTTATAGACTTTTATTGATAAAGAAACCTGAGCCGCACGCCGCAGTATGTTCTACAAATTTTCAACCAATCATCTGCTTGTGTTCGTATTGATCCAGTGCCTCTGTTCTAACTAAATGCCAATGCCCCTATTATACCGGCCATATTGTGAAACCTAAACCGCACGCCACAGATTCTTCCACATATTTTCAACCAATCATCTGCTTGTGCTCATACTGATTCCGTGTCGCTGTTCTAACTAAATGCCTTGACAAAGAATGCGAGCGCGGATCGGACAAAGTTTGCGGCGTTGCAACATGTACACTGCAGCATTGCCACTTCTCATGGAGAGTGGCTTATACACATTTTACGAAATTAATTATACTTAATACACAGTTTAAGCAATTTCAATTCACCACAATTGTTTAAAAAGGCAAATACAATTAATCAAAATGCATTTGAATCGCTCATAAAAACGTAAATACAAAATAAACCCTCACTTGCTGCAACCAGATAATTTAACCTTGGTAGTATAGTAATATATGTCGGTGTATTAAAAAAATGCTGTAAGTTCGGAATTCTCGTAATAGGCCGTATTCTTAGGTACGGAATTTCACTGTATTGGGTAGTTTAGGAATGGGTCACCTACACGTGTCTAGCGTAGGTTACTTCCATATTCATTCTCTGCTTGGTTAGGAGGTAGCACGCATCTCTTGTATGTTTTACGTTTAATAAATACAGTTTGTTCCTTTCCCAACGAGTATCTGTTCTAGAGGTATTCCCCTTGGCCACGAGGAGCATATTGTACTGAACGTTGTCGACCGAAAATGGATTTTCATATTAGTATGAACCGTAGAGTAGGACTAAGGAGTCCCTTCAGGAATCCCTATGTCTGAGATACACACCATTCGACGGCCACCCGTTCTAGACCACTGTGGATAGAACGGTAGAGCCCTGACTACTAGAAACTCGTCCGACGGGGGCGAGACAGGCTCCTTGAGTTGTATCCTACCAGAGTGCTTATGGTGCCGGCGAGGATATTTGCTCAACACTGACTGCCTACCTCTGTTGCGACCTACACCCAATAGTAATAGGAAGGTGGCCCACATTGTTCAACTCTCTTGGTACGCGCGCCACAGCAGGGTGCTGAATAGAGCACCGAACTCGTGCCGTCAACTACTATTGGAAGTACGCTAAGATAGGGAACTGTTTTGCATCAACAACGATCAGTAGACATCTTAAGTATCAAGGCGATTTATGTTGCTGCCAAGCAAAAGTGCATATGAAGCAGCCAACCCCAGATTATGGAGCCAGGAGTCAACCGAGTGGAGTCGACGATACTGTATTAGTCAGCACAGTATTAATATCCAACAACCTGCCACCAGCTTCACCAGTTTCAGCCAGTCTGTATCAGCTCCGTCACCACCAACTGAAGCAATCCCTGGTAAGGCAGGTAGCACAAAATCAACCTGCACGCCAAATAAACCAGTGGCCATCCCAGTAGTGGGAAACTTCGTTTCTAGTCGCCAACCATGATGTCCAGTGAAAGTTGCGAGCACTAAACGTAAAATAAACAAATAATTAGTGAACCACCAGCGTGAATGGTCTAATGCAACCAAAACCACATTGACAGTGTATTCAGTTTATAACCTGGCATGCGTCAAGTGATTTCCTGGTGCTCAACATGAGGCGTCAGCATAATTAGCTGTAATCAGTGAACACCATAATCAGACCTGAACTGTCCAGAGGCCTAAGAGTCAACAGGGGACTGAAACAGACTTCGGGGAGTTGTTTAAACACCCTGTGGTGCCCATAATCACCAAAATGTCGGATGCCGGTGTTAGTACCGCTGAAGGGACTAACAATGACATGGCAAACAAATCCGAAAATAAATGTAGCTATTCCGAATGTCAGGGAAATGGCACGTTTAGCATTGAATGTACCTACTGTTGTAACTTGTTCCACCATGTATGCCTAGAGTAGAGGGACAAAGCCAGGAGTACGGAGGGACTAGATACAGGTGCAAAGCCTGTCGGACACTATCAGCTACTTTCTGTACCCAAGTCATGTGTCCAGGAAATAATAAACCAGATATGCTGCACCACTTGTAGAGAGGCGTACCACCATGCCTGTATAGGCTGGCCCGACGAAAGTGTCCCCATACCAGGTATAGCATACCAGTTTGAGAGGTGTAGGCAAACCTACACAAACCGTTCTCACCAATCACGGTTATCGATTCAGCCAGGAACAGCTCCGGGATACTCGGAAAATAGAAATGATGATGATATACAGATCACTGCCCTCTACTCCCAAGACCGGAAATGCCGCAGCTGGGGTGCGAAGTGAGCCGCCACCACCGGACAATAAGGGTCCATCATCCAGCACTTAAGCGAGGAACCTACTACTCCTATCGCTCCACACATTGAAGTGAAAATCATCGGAAACAGATTTCCAGCCCTATTAGATTCAGCCGCAACTGGAAATTTCATCCGAAGCTAGTTACTGAGTCCACAACAAAAAGCTGCCCTTCGACCAGTCGAGTATCCTATGAATGGCACAATCAGATGCCACCCTTCAGGTTGATGGCCGAATCACCCTGGCAGTCAATTTATAGACACACTCCAACCCGGCCGAATTTGTGGTTTCGCCCGTGTTGACAGACTCCGTAATACTTGGTTGCCCATGGCTTCGACAACAGCATTGTGTCATTTATATGGACAACAGCGACTTTACTTGGGAGATAAGTATCAGTTAACGGTGAATTAGGAACACAATCCCGAAGCCATATTGCCCAATCCTATCGATCCAACCAGGATCAACCATGAATTAGGAGAACTGGAATATAGCGATTTTAAACAAATTCTAAATGAACACACTAGCGCTTTTGGACATGGAGGTTTGCTACGTCAGACTCGTTATATCCAACATGAGCTCGGACGAACATGGAGGTTCCCATTTACAATTGACCCTTCCGAGTATCAGCACGACGATATAACTTGATAATAGACCAAGTTTACGATATGAAGGAACAAGGCATCGTTGAGCCATCAAGCTTGCCATATAATTCCCACGTGGTACTAGTACCAAATAAAATGCAAACTCAGGTTTTGTGTCAATTACAAATCCTTGAACGAGGTGACTCATCCTGTTGCTCCCCCAGTCATCGATCTAACCCATACCCTGCGAGACATTGGTGTTGCAAACATTTTCAGCACCCTCAATATGGATTCTGGGTACTGGCAAATTGCTGTTAACCCAGACAGCCGGAAGTTTACGGCATTACAACCCCACAAGGTGAAACCGTACAATTAAGGAATATGCCCTTCGGGTTAAAAAATGACTGAGCTACAATCCAACACCTAATGTCCGCAGAGGTATTGACCAGATACATAGGTGAGTTTTGCTTCTCTTATCTCGACAATGTGATATTTACTCGACCTAGGAGGGGCTCCTCTGTCACATGCAGAGAGTTCTAGAACAGCTCGAACTCCATGGGATGACGTGCAAACTGTCCATAAGCTTTTTTGGAAAGTCATCCATTGACTACGTAGGCCATGTGGTTTGCACTGATGGTAACTTCCCACAACAAAGCTCTCTACAAGCAATCAAAGAGGCAGAAGAACCAACCAACAAGAAATAGTTACGATAGTACCTGGGTCTATGCAACTGGTTACGGGACTTTGTGCCCAACATCACTTACCACATGGCACCGCTTCACCCGTTGGAAATGGGGACCGGAACAGAAAGTCTTTTCAAGATCTGGAGTATAGTTTCGGAAATCTCCAACAACTCCACCGCCCTCAAGGAGATGAATCATTAATTTTACAGACTGACTTTTGTCAAAATGGTCTTGGGGCCGTTCTGTACCAACAGGATGCAGGTGGCCACCCACGTGTGATAGCATATGTTTCAACCCGGTTAAACAGAACCGAACAACATTATCACATTAACGAACAGGAGTGTCTGGCAATAATTTGGGCAGTACGGAAATACCATTATTACTTAGAAGGGTTACATTTCATCCTATGTACAGACTTGAATGCCCTCCAATTGCTGCAAGAGTCGCGTAATGCCAAGGCCAAGCATAGGCAGTGGGATATGTTCCTCACGGAGTTCAACTTTAATGTACAACACAGCTCAGGCAAGAGTAATGACCTGCCAGATGCCCTGTCCCATCTTCCAATGCTCGAAGAGGACGAAAATGAAGAAGCAGAAAAGGAGAAATTGTCCCCTCCCCCTCAAGAATGAAGCCCGGAGGAAACAATTTGCCTACTCCAGTTACAAATAACCTGCCGTCAAATAACGATAAGCCAACAGGAAGACCCTGAAATTCGCAATCTCCTGCGGGAACAGCTGCACATGTTTAAGTAAGGATGCGTAGACTCGTACCGGACAACCCACTGCAATCTATAAGATATGGGTTCTGCAGCAGTTACGAACAGATGTCTGCCGTCATCACCACGACCATCCCCAAGCAGAACATCCGGGTACCAGGAAACTTTATTGGATATCGGAACCCGCTATAACTTGGATGGAATAAGTCGCGATGTCCGGCAGTACCTGAGCAACGGTGTCACATGCTGCAGCAGCAAGGCATACGCTGTTCCGCCACCTACAGCAAAACCGAGAATACCCAAGATGGCGTGTATCCCTTTAGCCACCGATCTGATGGGACCATATCCTCGATGTACAATGGGAAATGGGTATCTACTTGTAGTAACAGACCAGTTTTCCCGGTGGGTAGAAGCGTTTCCCTTACCCAGCCAGGAAAATGTCCCTATAATTCGGAATATGGAAGCCGAGGTATTTGCACGTTGGGATACCCTCAAACCATACTGACTGACAATGGTACACAGTTAATCAGTCACCAATGGCAGTCAGCATGCCAAGGATGGGGGGTAGAAACATGGACTACCCCGCCATACCACCTCCAGGCCAACCCCACTGAGCGGAGGAACCTGGAAATAAGAACTGCCTCCGACTCAGTGTGGGCAATGACCACCGACACTGGGATGAACGTCCCTACCCTCTTGTTTGTCCTTCATCACCATACCAATGAAGCGGTAAACACCAGTCCGAGTCATCTTCTTTTGGGCCAACCCGGCGATTGGCACTCAGATAGCGAACCCACGGATATGCCACAGCCAGAGGACGTCCAACTAGCTACACTGGCTCGGATCACTAATGGCCAGAAAGCTCAGGAAGCCTATATACAAAGGAAATACCCTCAACCAAATACAATGGTACAAGAATTCAATCTCGGCTCAGGCGTCATAGTCAGAAGTCATCCCTTCAGCAAGGCCAGCAACCAGTTCAGTGCTGGTCTTGCTAACAAATGGGATGGTCTGTACCGTATTGTAGGGAAAGAGATAATGTCTACTGGGCCGATGACCTGCGGGGATGGATCTGAAAGGCCACCCGGCCAAAAATGACAATTTTTGGGCGAAATGCCCAGCCCAGAGGACAGCGCCGGCGCACATGAACATCCATGGCATCCCGATGATGAGGATGACCTGACACCAATCATGGTATCTCCCGAAGTCAAGCCAAGGCCACCAAAGAGGCCCTAGGCACAAACTCTGGAACCAGACAGGGAGCCAAGCTACTGTCTACCAGGGAGAGTAGACATACCACAGCACCGAGGAGCAGACTCATTCAAATCCCTGCCCTCAACGCCTTGCAGATACTCCAAAAAAGTCACTGCCTGATGTGACCGGGCATCCTCTAGCCGCACCAAAGTGTCTTGATAAGTCCCAGAGACAGTGAATACAGCCAGACACCCTGCAGGTTGAATCGGATATCCGAGAGATCCGAACCGCCACTGGTGAAGGAGGTAGAAGCAATCCTCCACGTCATATAACTCCTGAGCCAGAGTTCAATGTCGTTCCAGCTTCTACGAAGCAGCTCTCTAGCTCTGAGGAGCTTCAACCACCCTCCATTGTGCCATCAAGCAACACAGATGCTGAGGACCCAATACCTACTGCCGTACTGGAGGAAACGCCCGAGTCAGGAATCAAGGTCACTCCAGCTTCTACAAAGCTGATTCCTGTTCTCGACGGTGAACCATCAACACTGCAGGGGATATCGAGCAGTGCAGATGACAACGCTCTGCCCCAATCTTCTGCCACGCAGGAAGATCCCATTGGTGCAGTCAAGGATGAGAGGCCCGATCTGTCTCTCGCTCAACCTGGCTACCAATGAACCTAGAACATCCAACCACGCTGATCCCGACGACCTACAACCTCCTCTTCTCCGAGAGGACACTATCCGGTTTAACACGAGAGCCGCAGAGGTCAAAGGGCAATTCTACCCTCTGGTCACCAATCCGGACATCGTGACCGTCTATACGTAGCAACTCTTGGCTCATCGTGAAGGAACTTCAGCAGTCGAGGTGGAGGGCAGTACTCTGCTACTCCCTTGCACTGCCTCAACGGAGAAACTTCCTGCCCAAAGGGTGGAGAGCTCTATCTTTCCGCTCCCTCGCACTGCCTCATCGCCGCTTGCCACTGTGTCCTCACCCATGGTTGCAGCTGAAGACGATGCCTCAGCACCACTTGCTGAACCCAGACGACACAGGTTGAAACTATTGTAATGTGAGTGTCTAGAAACTAATCTCACTGTCTTTAACTGGTCAGCTAGTTGAAATATTATTTTCTTCAGGTCTATAACGAGTCACTGGGTGGTAGTTGTATGACAGCTACCTGTCGAGTTCTCATGTTACTGAGCACTTCAAAAAAAATTTTATACATATGTCTGAAAAATAAATTAATGCATCAAACAAATACAATATAATGTGTGTTTTAAAATGAAGTTTTTAAGTGAATGTTTTGCAGGAGATGAGATGGTTCTAAAGTAACTTTTTCTTATGGCAATTGTTCTCTACTAAATAGATTATCTTGGATGTGTATAGGTAAGGGCTGGCAGAATGTTCGAACCTACGTCCGTCCTTTGCATGGTAACAGGCTAAATGATAAAATTGTTTATTTCTTGTATGTGAACTGTATTTGGGTATAGTTTTTTTTAAAGAGTTTTACATAAATATGTTTTAAAAAGTGATACATTATAACTCTTATGATATGTTTAATTAAACCGAGATGTTTTTAAAGTATGATATTTTCTTCCTTGTATGTTACTATGTTCACGAAAAGTGTAACATGGGTTGTATGTTTACCCTCGTGTTCTGATGTATTAGGTGTTTGTGACCTGTTCAGGCTGTGGGGAACAAATGTCTTGTCGTCGACATGCATCCTTAGCGACAATGTTAGAAGTAGTGCTGCATTCGCCTTCATCTCATTTGCAAGTTGGCTGGCCGTACTTGCGTCTACCATTCGAGAGATCTAGCCTTTCGGGACATTTGCTAGAGATGTCAATGTATATGATCAGACTTGGGTGTTTAGTTACACAATATTAAATTAAAATTAACATACATTTAGCAAAATGGTATATGCATAATCACCTTAGTTGGGAATTTAAGCATAGAATGTAATACATGCATTTTTTTTGTCAGGTTTCATAGCTATACAAAAACTAGATGTTGATGGGATTTGAAGCAAGGTTTTATATATTGGTTACCTTTGATGTGAATTTCGGAAATTCTTGTCTATGGTAAATGTCTGGGGAAAAAGGTTAACATTAAAGATTATTTTCTTTTAATACACCTAAATCAATAGGTACCTATGTTTTTTTAGGTATAAGGTATGTTTTTGAGGATTAAGAAATGTATTTGTATGATATGTAGAGTAGTAATTTCATACAGGCTTGTGTTGAATGTTTCATTTCTAAAGTGCATGAATTTTTTAAAAAAAGATTTTTATATCTGTATGCTTTAATTACAAATACCTGTTATGCAGTTTGTGAATGTATAGCCTTCCTAGTTAAGGCACTTGCCTGCATCTTCTCCGCAAGCCCGTTGTTCTACCTTCCATAGATGACGATAGAGTGATGGAGTGATGAGTGGTAGATGATTCTTTGTTGTTCGATGACCTGTGATAGCTTTGTAGAGAGAGACAATGTAGACAGTGAGATAGGTAATCAAATGGTATATTGTTTCAGTGTTTGTTGTGTAGTGCATTACAAGATGATATGCATGTATGTTACGCATTATATCAATCATATTTTAGTCGGAAGTAAACTTTGGTTATAGTAAGATGTGTAGTTAGAGTGGAATTAATCATGTTAGTTAATCAACACATAAATAGTACTTATAAGTGTTTTTGATGGAATATGAAGCAATTGCAAGTTCTCAAACTTATAGTTGTGTTTCATTTTCGTTCGTTGTGTTTCATCAGTTGATGGATAGTTGGTTTCAGCTCATTACTTACATAATACTTGCGTTTGGATATTCATTACACCAATACTTCAGTTAATTTACTTGATACAATATTAAAAGAAATAACTATATACGCATATGGTTCTTGAATCATCAGGTATATACTACTTGTGTGTAAATAGTCTCACTAAATATTCATTATTTGTTACACATATTTTACTCTTGATGGGCGAGTGTTCAAGTCTCTTGATGTACGTCTATAGCTTAATCCATAGTTGAACATCATAGATTATGACATGATTTACAAATTTGTTTTGTACTATATTTTTTTATATACCTGAAGTTTACTTATCAGGGTCTCTTAATGTGTTGAAGGGGAGCATCACTGTCTTTGTAGATAAACATAGCGGATCTATAGGTTGGAAGTGCTGCTGTTGTAGATGCTGGAGGAAGAGTCCTTGAAGATGGAGTCACTACTTTATACCTGCTGGCAGAGTACATATGTTGTCATTCTTAGTCTATGAATAAAAATATCTGCATTATTTTTCTAGTCCGGCTTGAATTAATGTGAATGTTTTTTTTTGGAGAAAATCTAGTTTCTCGAAGCAGTTTTTATCTTTATATGGAACACAAAATTGATGTACACGGTGCATCCAATGTTGGTAAACAACTAAGTATGTCTTTCTTAAAACTTCTATAATAATGTTTACGATGCAAGATTCTCTGTAGTTGATGTCATCTCCAGCTATGGCATAGGAAGGTGATAACTTCAGAACACAGAGATGAATGGCGCGATGACTATCTTCGCACACAAAGCTGGATACCAGTCTGATGATTTCGTATGGTGAAAATTCTTTCCACTGTATATGGATATGTTTGTTGTCACTTCACTGACGGTTGTCAAATGAGCCAAAAGGCAGTAGGAATCTGCCACACGTTCGGGCAAGCCATTTGACGTTACTAGAGTGGTAAGAAAGTGGTAAATTGAATTTTGAATAGTGGTGAGGTCAGGAATGAGGTGTTTTGTTGGAAACAGGTTTTGTTACCCGTGACACCAGGCATTATCCAAACATAATTGTGTGATGTGATGGTAGAGCTGACTCTTTTTTTACTCAGGGTTGTCCGGCTGACGACCATTGGATGAAATCCTCTCATCTGTGCTGCAACACTCCTCTGTAGAATTCTGTATAACTGATATGCGTCCTACTTGGTTAATTATCAGGGCTACCCACACGCCCATATATTATGCTGCAAAGTCCTGAAAACACTACAATAATACTTAGGTTGAAAGTTCAGACACAAGTGCATTTTGGCGGGAATTATAAGGGTCCGTACCCTGAAGTGCCTTGTGGCTTACCTGAATAAAACGCTCATTTCAACATAGTGACATTTATTAGATACTCTTTATACTTTTCCCCAAGGGAAACAGTGAAGGCCCGTGCATGACTTATTAGTGCGTTATGCTTACCCAGGCAAAGCAAACATTGGGGAAGGTGAGAGGCTGTGTCCCAGGTGGCAGGAATGAAACTGTTCTGGTTGATATAATCAGTCTATTGAAATTAAATGATCAGTTCATAAGATGAGGGCCGCTCGATTGCGGACCGACTGTATACGCGACCTGCCTCTCAAAGTACTCTGCGTCTACTGCAGTTCCAACATGACGCGCATGCCGGCATTGCCGCACAAGTGAGCCATGTGGAACTACTTTGTCACATGGCACTTTGCAAAACAATACACTCCCATGCTCTATCTGCTCTTACATGCTAATTAAACTCTGCGTACTGATTAACATATTACCCTTGCAAAACACGTGAAATGAAATGTGGATGAATACACGTGGTGATGGTACATTTACAGACAAGTTGCATAATACACTTAATAGTAAACTCTAGGCCATTTAAGTATGTTTGCAGGTGTTTCTTTGCATATAAGTGACCTTTTGTCACCACCCTTGCCCTGTTACATCTTTAGGAAAATATTAGCACTGTGGTACTCTTTCCTTGTATCATGGTGCACTGCGCACATGGCTGCTTGGTCACTGCCACTTCAACACTTTGCACTGTGTCACCTGTTACCCGTTGCATTGCACCTGCACTTGCGTAACTCTGGTCAGCAATGTGGTCACCAACACACTACCGCACGTGGTAGAGTGCGGCTCTTGGCACGTCAAATCCCCCAGCCCCCTCCCCCCATTTTCAGACAGTTCTGCTCACTGACAGCAGGCACACTGCTTCCTGGCCTGCCATCGTGGACGCAGCAGGTAGGGGCACCTAGGTGCCTCCCCGTGGTATGCTATTGACGATTGTTGCAGTCGCCCCCTGTTGACTTGCATCTTCTTCTTCAGCGGCGTGTCGGGACACCACTGCAAGTCGTGCATATTGCCGGCGGATGTCTCCACCTCTGCAACTGACGCAGGACGTATGAGCCGGCCGACTCGTCACCATCATCTTCGCTACTCCCGTTGCTCTCCTTGCTCTTGCATTGCATCTTCACCTGCTCCTATTTGTTGCTCTGTTCCCCTACTTGCTCTCTGCGGGCGTGACCCGCTCCTGTGCTCGCTGAGGGGGTTGAATCACCCAGCTGCTATCCACCATCTCTTGCATGTGTGGTTTCACCACTTTCCAGGTGCATCATGATGCCAGGCACCATACCATCCTCTAGTGCTCTCCTCGGTAGAACTGCAGGCACCAGTTGCGGTGCTGGTGCTTGAACGGTGTTGCTGGTAGGCGGTGCGCCATCATACGTGTTGGGGCATGCCTTCTGACGTGCCTCCTGGCTTCCAGTATGCCGGGTGTTATCAGGTTTTCTGAACCCGCTGCTGCGTGTCCTTGCGAGAGTGCTGACTCACCTCCTCTCTGACTTGCGTGTTGCTCGGCATTGATGTCGCTGCCAAGCGGCCTTGGGGCCAAAATCACCCCCTCTTGCGTTATCACTGCAGTTGTTGCTGCTGCATTTCACGGCATGCTCCTGTGTGCCGCTCTTTCCAGGGTAACGACTTCCGCTGCTGTTGCATTGTTCCTATCGCTGTAACTTGCATCATTCCGGGGCCTCTTGGACCCTGCAATGTCCAGTGTCGGCGAGACTTTTGTCACTGGTAGTAGGCCTCCTGTGTGAAGTGCTGGCCTACCTTCCTCCTCTGTTGCTTGCTCGTGGAGCTTGGCAGGCTGTTTGCCTTCGTGAGGCTGCGAGGTACCGGGTGCATCTGCTCTTGCTACATCTCCAGAAATTAGACTGTGTTGTCCCGGTGCGCTCTCACTTGTTTGTGACCCACTCGGACCAGGCATGTGGTCGGCCCGATGCTCCTTACGATCACATGTGGACCGCTCCATTTTGCGGCCAGGCCTGCGTAGAAGTTCTGCGAGGCGACTGACTGCGGGTGTGCTCGCAGGTACACTTGTTGCCCTTCCTGCAATGTGGGTGGTGGTCTCTTGCTTACTGGGACCCATCTGACCGCTTCTGTTGTTTCCATTGCTCGCGATGTCTCGGCCTGCAATTTTCACTCTGTTGTCCGCTGCTCTCATTGATGCTTGTCGCCGTGTTTCTTGGACAACTTCGCTCACCTGGCAGGGCTAGGTTCTTCCCTAGTAACATGTCTGCAGGTGCTCTCCCAGTGGCAGCATTCACACGCCGGTGGAGGGTAAACAGAGCAGCGGGCAGATGTTCAGCCCAGCTGTTGTGCTGACTACCCACACGGAGTCACAACTGGGTTTTAAGTCCTGGTAGCGATGCTCCATGGGATTTGCTTGTGCGTGATAGACTGTTGTTTTTTAATCGTTGCACCCCCCGGGTGCACACCTCCTGCTACTTCCTGCCCGTAAATTGCATGCCATTGTCAGTAAGAATCTGCTTTGGACATCCCCACCTTGCAAAGTACTTATTTTGTAGTGGTTTTACTATATTTGCGACACATGCACTACTAAGTGTGTATGCTTCTATCCACTTGAAGAAGTTGTCTGTGACTTCTAGAATAAATAGCTTACACCCTGCAGACCTGGGGTAAGGGCCCATGAGATCGAGGTTGATGGTCTCAAATGGTTATCTTGGTATTTGGGGCTGCTGCTGTTGCGTGCCATCTGTGAGCCATGATTTGAATTGCTGGCACTTCTTACAACTCTGGGCCAGAAAAACTTTTCCCTTACATTCTGGATCATCTGGTCCGGGCCTGGATGCCCTGCTGTGTGGCTAGCATACGCGTGTGCTTAAACCTTATCTCTCATTGCTGTTACTACAAATAACCTCCACTTACTGTTATCCTCCTGGAACACGTCTCCAATATGCCATCCAATAGACACCATTGCTCGACATTTCCATGCGCACATTTTTGCATTTGTGCTTGTGCAAATGCACAACTCCTTAGCACTGTCTCCACCTCCTTATACAGCTCGCTTACTACGATTTCTGCCCTCACGTCTATTTGATGCAACTTTGCCTTGCGTAGTTCCTGCGATTCCGGCAGAAG
Source organism: Dryococelus australis (assembly GCA_029891345.1). NCBI lineage: Eukaryota > Metazoa > Arthropoda > Insecta > Phasmatodea > Phasmatidae > Dryococelus > Dryococelus australis. Next base: position 246,135,449 of record CM057009.1, read on the forward strand.
AATATCATTCCACTCCGTGTAGTCGTATATGGTGACGTCTGGGTTCAGCGCTCGTGATAGTGTGTCTGCGAGTTCATTCTCTTTCCCGAGGACATGCTCTACAACGAAGTCATATGCTTGCAGAAGAGGTGCACACTGGGTAAGTTTAATACGTGCCTCTTTCATACTGCTTAGCCATACCAAACAGCAGTTATCTGTTGGCAGGGTAAATATTTGGTACTCTAAATATGCGCAGTATTTCTTCACTGCCCAGAGTACTGCTAAACACTCTTGCTCATTAACATCATATCTCCTTTTCGTAGGGCCTAACTTTGCGTTAGCAAAATTGATCACATGCTTCTTGCCCCCATTTGTGCAGTGGTATAAAACCGCACCCAGCCCCTCCTGGCTGGCGTCAGTCTGCAAAAATAGCGGTTGTGTGGGGTCGTACCGAGTTAGTGTTGGGCACGTTCTGAACTGCTCTTTAATTACTTGAAAATCCTGTTCCACCTCTTCCATCCATACAAATCGCTTTTGCTGTGAAAGTAGATCCGTCAATGTTGCAAACCCTTCAGTGTACTCTCAGATCGAGGTGATCAATCTGAAAAACTATTGTAGCTGTTTGCACGTACATGGCGGACATTGCTGTTCAATCAATTTCAACTGTTTCATGTTCGGGGTATTTCCATTTTCGCTAACAACATGGCCTAAGAAATCCAACTCTGTTTTGCCTAGGTGACACTTCTTCACTGTGCAGGTTAAACAATTCATTGCAAGTCTTTCTATTACCATGGACAAATAATGGATGTGATCTTCCCAGGTTTCTGACGATGTTATCACGTCATCTAAATATGTGAGCGTGAACTCCCCTATTAGATCATCCAACACTCGCACCATCATTGATTGAAAAATTTCTGGGGCACACTTTACGCCAAATGGCATTGCACAAAACTGATATTGCGTCCCGTCCGGTACAGTGATAGCTGTTTTCTCGTGGTCCTGCAATTTGACAGGTATTTGCCAGTACCCACTCTTTAGGACCAGTGATGATAAAATTTTGGCATTTCCTAGCGTGTGTAGACGTCCCTGACACATATTTGGCAGCAATGCACTGCACATCACTTGGTTTATTGGCCTAAAGTCTATGCAAAAACGCCACCCTCCATCCTTTTTAGGTGCTAACGTTAATGCAGAATTAAACTGACTGTGGGTAGGCTCTATTACACCGTCGGATAGCAGTTCTTTAATCTGTTCCTTAATTATTCTCGCCTGATACGGCATGTAACTTCACGGTGCAGTGTAAATAGATCCTTCCTGTATTAAGGGGATTGTGTACTCTGTAACAGTGGTACGCCTGAGTGCGTCGTGTTCTGCAAACACTTCCTTTCACTCATCCAAAAGCCTTTGGAACGTGGCCTGGTGTTGTGGCGGTATCTTATGGTCAAACTCCCCTAACATTACCCTTGGTGTGTTGTCGGTTACATGCCTGTCAATATTATAAACTGTGCATTGCTCTTTTACACCGAAGTGATAATGCCTTGCAGCTGGCTGTACTATTGTGTTTTGTTTACGCAACCAGGGCACGCCTAGAATTGACTCTTCTGTGATATCAGCCATTATTATTGCTGTTGTTATTGTCTCTAAGTTGCGAATTCTTACTGTGAGGGTTGCCTGTTCTAATGCATTTCTACTTTCTTGCCCTGTGTCCAACCTTATTACATGCTTGGTAGGTGTGACATCATGCTTGTTGATAAATTGCTGCTGTAGGAAATTATGGGAGGCTGCAGTGTCTATCAACATGTGGTATGGTTTATTGTTTACAAACACAATTATGCAGATAAATTGCGCCATAGTTACACTCACCTGGTTTACGAGTGCTTGTTGTGGAGTAAACTCGGTGTTGTGTGATGGGACTGTGGTGTCGGAGACATCAGGCCTCCTTACCCCCGCTTCCCATTTCCCTGCTGGGGGAGTGATGCTCCTAGATAGCCATCAAGGTGCACATTCTTTGGGCACTGACTGGGCCAGTGATACACTTCTGCTGGTCTGCAGTAGTGGCAGGTGTGTTGTGGGCTCCTTGTCTTGTCCCACATGACGTTTTGACTTGTGCGAGCACTTGTTACACCGTCACTTTTACTGTATGTAATTTTCGGTGCACTGTTAACATTTGTGTTCGCTGTCACGAATTTTCCCGGTGCGTGTCCGAACTGTTATTTGGACTAGTTGTTGAACTGTGCACTGTTCTTTGCACTCACTTTGTTGAGTGACCCATGTCTCCATCGTGATGCAGTTGACATGGGTTTCTTTCCAGGATTATTGCCGCCCTCATCATCTTTTCAATAGTGCTATTCAACAACAGAACTACTGCTGCCCTATACTCTGGCAAATCTGTCTCGGTCACCATTTCCATTACCTCTCGTTCCAGCAGCTGCCGATGGAAGCGTTTTACCAGATGCACTTTTCTTGTGATGAAGGTGGTGAGGGGCTCACCAGGCTGTTGAGGCTGGAGTGTCAACTTGCTTTGAGCCTGTATAGAAGTAACGCGCCTCTAAACCTGCATTGGAAGCCGTGCACAAATTCCTCTCATGCTAAAACACAGTGGTTTAGTGAATGTCACTAAACTTTCGCCTCGCCGTGCAGTTTTGCAACCTACATAGCCTGCCCATTCTTCCTCCGAAACTCTGTTCTGTTCCAGATGGTTGGTGCAATCCTTCGAAAAGGCTATTGGGTCTTCAGTTGATTTTCCTGTGAAAGTTGGCAGTATTTGAAACCTTGTTGGTGTCTTCTTTTTCTCTTTCTCATGCGGTTGTTTACTATTGCGTGCTTGCGTCACTGTTTGCAGCATGCTGTGTGGTCTCCAACTCTGATCTGGGGTTACTTATGTGTTAACTATTTTCACTGTTGTCACTGGTGTTGCTGTTGGGAATGGAGTGAACATGGGTGGTGTTACCGGTGGAACATTCTGCGGAAACAATGCGGTTGGGTAATATGCCAGTAAGAATTATGAGTAAGGTGTAGGCGGTATGAGTGGTTGAGGTGATGAGGTTAAGGTTGGCATTTGTGGGATGGAATGCACCTCCTTTCCTCGCATGCTGTCAGCTGTCGCATGCATCCTGGTGATGTGTGGCAGTTGCTCCTTACCCTCCCGTGCTTCTCAGTCCCCGCACTAAAATTGCACTCTCTGAACCGTTCTGTCATGCAGTTTGGCACCGCACATACACCATTGCATTGCGGTTACAACATCTCTGGTTGCTACCCCCATTTTCTCCCGTGTATGTGGCTCTTAAACAGGCAGTGACGTGCTGTTTGAATTCGATAAAGAATTCCTCCCAGTTGAAAAGTGCACTCTGTGTTTGTTTTAAATTGCTGTTACAGTTATTAAAAACGTACTGTTCCTCAGTTGTGCTTTCGAATATTGTCTCATCAAGACACTCATGATGATACTGTATTTGACATTGTGCACACACAAGGGTTTGTGTGCCCTGTCCTGTACACAACAAATTGCTGCACCAGTTTTCCATTACTATTGCTGTCAAATTCTCTTGCATTTTGTCCAAAATGTTTGTGGTCGTTTGGTTGCACTGTCAGTTTTCTTGTTTCACTATTTGCTCGCTGGGCTGGACTGACGTAGGCATCGGCAGAAATTATTGCCAAACTCATACTTCGAGAGGAAATCCTGGGGGATGTGATGTAGACAATGTGAGCAGAGTAGCGCTGATGTGCTATCGTCTGACTGGCCAGCCATGACTTGTTGTGTCAACAATCCCCGCGTGCTCGTGGACACGGAAGCTTAGCGCAGGAGATGGTGTGGTGCAACAGTCCTGCATGGCACGGCACAGGGTCAACGTACAGCAGATGCACAGTTGACTGCCTGCATGTGGTGAGCGGGTAGCACGGGAGGGAGAAATCCCTCTCGTTTCTCCTCCCCATTCACTCCTCATTTGCACTAGGTGGCAGGCAGGCGGGGGTACTCTCCCCTGCCCTTTTGTCCCGCTGCTCGGCGACCAGGTGTCATGCCGGTGACATCACACCTGTCACCCCAAGATCGCCGCCTCTCTGTTCATGTGCTCGCCTTCATGTTGCAATGGCGGGCAATCGTTGCTTTTGCTGCACTTTTCTATGCTGACCACGAGCTCACTTTTCAGACATCTGGCAGGCATCCCAATGCTGTAAAAGTCCAGTGATGCTGTCATCATTGCCTTCCTCATTGTGGGTAGTGGGAAATCAGCAGGAAAATTTAAAGTTGTAAAATTTTTGCAGGAAAATTTTGCGATTTTTGAAGTCAGGAGATTATGGTGAAAGGATAGGCCACAAAGTTGGACAACTTTTGATGGTTGTCAAATGAGCCAAAAGGCAGTAGGAATCTGCCCCACGTTCGAGCAAGCCATTTGATGCTAGTAGAGTGGTCAGAAAGTGATAAATTGAATTCGAATAGTGGTGAGGTCTGGAATGAGGTGTTTTGTTACCCGTGGCACCAGGCATTATCCAGACATAATGCCATGATGTTATTTCACTCAGGGTCGTCCAGCCGGCGACCATTGGCGGCAATCATCTTACCTGTAATGCGATACTCCTCTGTAGAATTCTGTATAACTGATATGCATCCTACGTGCCCATATATTATGCTGTAAAGTCCCGAAAATGCTACAATAATACTTAGGTTGAAAGTTCAGACACAAGCGTTTTGGCAGGAATTGTAAAGGCCCTAGCCTGAAGTGCCTTGCAACTTACCTGAATAAAACATTTGTTTCAATGTAGTGACACTTATTAGGTACTCTTTATACTTTTCCCCAAAGGAAACACTTTACAAATGCAAGGCGTACAATTACCGGTCGCATCGGTGAAACAGTGAAAATGGTGTGAAGGCCCGTGTGTGACTTATTAGTGCATTATTATTCCCCAGGCAATGCAAACACTGGGGAAGGTGAGAGGCTGTGTGTCGGGCGGCAGAAATGAAATGGATCCAGTTAAACAGTCTATTGAAGTTAATGATCAGTACAAAAGGTGAGGGCTGCCCGGGCACAGCCTGATGGTACACGTGACCTGCCTGTCGAAGTACTCTGCGTCTACTGCAGTTCCAACATGGTGCTTGTGCTGGCGTTGCTGCGTGTGCTGGCTTTGCAGTGCAAGCGAGGCATTTGAAACTACTTTGAACCATGGCATTTAGCAAAACAATATACACCCTTACTCAAACTGCTCTTATGTGCTAATTAGACTGTGCATACTGATTAACATATTACCCCTGCAAGTAAATGAAGTGTGGATGAATACATGTGGTGATCGTACATTTACAGACACGTTGCATAATACACTTAATAGTAAACTCTTGGGCATTTAAGTACGTTTGCTGATTTCGCTTTGCATGTAAATGATCTTTCGTCACCACCCTTGCCCTGTTAACGCCTTTTAGGAAATCATTAGCGCTGTGGTACTTTTCCTTGTATCATGGCGTGTTGCGCACGTGGCTGCTCGGCCACTGCGATAGCGACATTTTGCACTGCATCACCTGTTACTTGTTGTACTGCACTTGCACTTGCATAATGCTGGTCACTGATGCACTATCACATATTGTAGATTGTGGCTCTCTGCTGCGGTTACTGGGTATGGCAGGCAAACGGTCCAAGGGTCGAGGGCTCGGCACATGTCAACATGTTTCAAAGTATATCGGTCTGCAAATATCTTCTCACTCTTTTTTTTTTTTTATATACCATATTGTACACAATGTAGGCCTTCACGCACATTTTCGTGGCAAGTTCTAAGGGTTGTAGATTATGCTTGGTGTCGACATTGTGCTAGTATGATTCGACAACATGAACAATTCTTCAGAAAAAGTATCGTTACCTTGATATCCAAGCTCCATGGAGCCTGGGTTGGTCAGTGACAGGAAAAGTGTTACTTGTACATTCAACGGTTAGCATCGGGCATGCATATTGCTCTCTGTCGCACAGGGTCATCACATTGTGTTATGTGACGGCTGTGTGGTAAACACCTTATTCCCCACTGCATGGACATCTCTCTGTAATGCACATTTAGAAGTTTGGTCCAAATCTTTTCTACAGTAGTTCCCAGGTGGTGCCATATGTATTTTGCATCACAGGCTGCCTGCGAACCGTCAATGGTTTCTGACCTTGAAGTGAATTTTTTTAAATTAACTCTTCCTTTTATATGCAAAGTCAAAGCAAGAGTCCAATAGTCGAACATAGGTAAGAAAGAAATAGGGTTTTGACACTGTGGAATCATACTGTACCCGGGTGCCAGGCATTGTACAGCCACAATGCTGTGATGTCGGAGAGCTGTTTCTGTTACCTCAGGGGTCGTGTGCCGACGACCAAAGGCGGTAATGCTTCCAGCATGGTGCTCCTCAGTTATATTCCAGATTTAATCACTTCGCACCGAACTTCGGTGCTGGGAGGATATCCTCCCAAAGGCATATCCTGTCTCCCTCCTCAAGGAAGCTGGTCAGCCATCGTGGTTTAAGGTTGTAGGCGAGTCGGCAGCGGCTCGACAACACCGACTCTGCGATGTCGGACGGCGTACGACATGTTGTCGGAAGGGAGCAGGGCCGAAAGGTAACAGCTGCATTGCCTGCTTCTTCCTCTGATAACATGAACACATCTCAACACAACACACAACAGCACAAACCAAGCAAAAAACACACATTAAAAACAGCTAAAACGACTCAGATTAGAAAATCAGTTCCAACTCAGAATTCTTTTTCTCCTTTTGCAGTATTAGGCCAATAAGATGATAGTCATAGTAGAACAGGCACAGTAGTTCCACAACAACACACATGTAAAACACCACTTGCACCACCAGTACACATTCCGGACACTTCGAGGCTAAAAAGGCTAAATATCATATTTGGCGAAGCATTCTTTGCAAAAATTACACTCACAAAAATACAATATTTGAGGATGGTGGTAGCAGAAGATAAGCACAAGATATTTTTTGCCTATCTTGAGGTACACAAAATTCGTTTTTACACACATTCTATAAAGACTGAAAGGCCAATGAAAATAGTCATTAAGGGATTATTACATAACACATACAAAATAATTATCAAATGAACTTAGAGAATATGGATTCACAGCATTGAATGTGTGGCAGTTTAGAACAGCTGACTCACCGGTAGTTTATGGGGCAATAGTTTTGCCTCGAGAGGAGCTAGACATTCACAAAATACACAAACTAGGTTACATGTTAGTTCGTATAGAGCTGTACAAATACCGCACTGATGATGTGGTTCTGTGTAAGAGATGTCGTGCATTTGGCCACACACAGAAATACTGCACACTTAGAAAGCTGTGTGCTCTTTATGGGAAAATTCACACAATGAGTACCTGCTCCTTAAGAGAACAAGACAAGTCAAAGTGGACATGTGGACTTTGTAAAAAAAAACTGGACACTCGGCTATATGGAAACAGTGTGAAGTGGCCCAAAAATATATCAACACTCGCAAACAAATATTTGAGGCTACAGCCAACAAACAAATACAAAACAAAAGGCAGGATACGTGAGCAAACAGTCAAAGGCTGAATTTTCCCCCCTAGAATCTCAGAAACTACAGACTGAACAGGGAACAAGCACCAACACAACAGTGGAGGGGCAAACCATACACTCAGGAGAAGGGACACCAGCATAACAGAAAATGAGACCATGATCTCAGGCATGCAGGAACTGGCCGCACTTCTGAAAGAAATACGATTCGTAACACTATTGGACCATTTAAGGCCCATCATTACACAGGCGAAAGCCTTAACAACAATACACAAGAAGCAGATGTTGCTCCTCACAGCACGTGTCACTTTACCACAGTAAACAAACAATAGTTGGGGATTTTTTTAATATCAAATTACCCCAAATTGATGCACCCATCTTAAACACACAGTTATTAATATTTAGAGCGCTCTACCCCAGGCTGGTTATGTGGGAACTCGCAAAAGGCGGGAAATAGCCCCAACCACCACTCGTCATCCAGGTCAAGTGACACTCATGCCAGTCGAGGTAGGGGTCGGAGGGCTAACACAATATGACATAGCTAATTTAGACTAGCTTAAATAATTTAATCTAGCTTAGGCTTTTACTAATATAACAATATATTAAAATTAATTGAATTAAAATAAAGTTAAGTTAAATAATAAAAAATATAAAAAAATTTTAAAAATCACAAAATACAAAACCACTTTAAAAAATTAAATAATTAAAACATATAGTGTTTTACATGTTACAAACACCATTATTTACTTATAATAATGCACCGACCTGATAGTCTGTTTCAGGTCGGGAAGAAGACGATCCTCGTTGAAGAGATCTATGATGAGCCTCTGCTTTGACTAGGGCCTGGCAGATTCTGGTCCCAAGGGCTCCTCCTATTGTTTCAGTTACTAACTCTGGATTTATTTTCTATGTCACAACACACTGAAAAGATAAAACCTACCCTGAGGGTTGCCCCCAGACGATTAGGGACTCACCGACACACTACAACGAGATTAAATAGCACACAATATAACACGTTAGACATCACGACACACTCCAGCCGGGAGGCTGGAGGGGAGCTTCACTTCCCCGCCGACAACATTATTATGTAAAATCACATAATAATAGGCACTAAAACAAAAAGCCTAAATGTGGGCCCGGTGCCCTAGACTTACATTGACATGGCCCCCGCCTGCAGACCCTATGATTAGTCCAAGTGTCGGGTGGCAATCGTTTTTACAAACGCCCAGTGAGTTATGGGAGCTGTGGCTCTCGGTCTCACGACCCGTGACATTCCGGTGGCATATGAGGGTCGGCGGTGGTATTACGCGATGGACTCTTAGTGCAGACTATGCACCCATGATTACTTTGCGAACAATTGGCATTTAACGTGAATGCAGACAAATACACTTGAATAAAACACTTAATGATACAGAACACTTTGGAGGGAAGGTAGAGGCCTGCGCCCCAAAAAACCAGAAGGCCACCCGAATAAAATATATGACACATTTTCACAGTATTCTATTGGGTTTATTAACGTCTCTCTAATGGAAACAACTTGCATGGGTGTCGGCTTTTACCTGCTGATGCAAGTCACACAGTGAAGAGGCATGAAGCCAGATAAAAGTTACATGGAAAAGTTTTGCTTCCCCAGGCGATGCAAACTCTGGAGAAGTTGAGAGGTGGAACGTCCTGGGCAGCAAAATAAAAATTATTCTGATAAATTAAATGTCTCTTGAAAGCTAAATGATTGGTGCAAAGTTTGTTAGGAATAAAGAATAAAACCTAAAAACGCTAATATGTAACATAGTGCTCGGATGAATGAGATGTGGTTGGAACATGTGGGGGCGAAAATCACAGAAAAAAACTATTGTAAAGCCTTCTGGACCGTAAGATGGTTTCTTACAGAGTTTTACATGCCCGTGTGTCCTGGCGTGTCATTTCCTTGCCATTTGGCATACTTTTGCATAAATAGCACACAAGTGCTATTTTCCCATATTAGTGCACATGGAAACTCACATGGCTGTGTGGCCACACTGCAATTTTCTACACGACACTTTCCTTGCTCATCACACACATCACTACGGTTGAACCATTTGCACTGATGCAATGTGTTCGACTTCAGTTTGACATGCCGCACGGGTTACACTGGGGCACGCTAGTGCCTGGTAGAGTCCGGTGTCTGCTGCATTGAACTTTTTGAACGGCAGACAAATGGTAGGAGGTCGTGGTCGGCGTCAAATTCCCCCCTCCTGCGAGGCTGTTTGCAGCAGTTTCCTCATAGTCGCCTCAGGAGCACTTCCTCTGCTCCCTGCTACGGGGACTTAGGGTGATCTATGCAGCTGAAGCTGCTCCTGCCGTCGTTGCCTCGTGTTGGTCTGTTGCCTGCGGTATGCAGACACATCACTGCACACAGCACAATCTCTTGGCAGATGTCGTTGCCTTGTTCGGCGAGGTGGCAGTGAGCCAGCCGACTCACTCCTCTTGCTATCACCGCCACAAAAAATAAACGATGTCGGTGGGTTGCTGCTTTTCTGTTGCAGTTCCCAAGGTCGGCCATGCCTGCCTCGCAGCCTTCCGTCCGGTGCCGGTTGTGCTGGTTTCCTTTCTTTTCAGAGGCCTGGTGACTGCAGACGTGGTATCCCCTGTTGCTGGAGCTTCTGCCCGAAGTGCCGTGGCTGTTCCCAGTATCCTAGTCCGGACGGTAACGCTCCCCGGTGCCACGCCGTTGGACTCTGCAGTGTTGACCATCAGACTAGCCCCCTCTGATGCGAATAGGTTGGGCAATGTCAGGCCTGTCACACCTGCTGCCAGCCCTCCTGAGCGAAGTGCTGCTGCACCTTCCTCCTCCCTGACATCTCCAGGGCACTTGTCAGAGTCGACACCGTCGTGGGTATCCTGGATGTTCGTTCTCATTTCTTGCTCCTCCAATTCCTTGCGTTTCATTCCTGTGTCACTTATGTGCCCTTCACGTGTAGGTGTCAGTTCGCTGTAATTTTTCAGAATCACAGCGTCCTCGATGGTGGAACTTGCTTTTTTCTGACTCCTGTTGAACACCGTTGTGTTCGGCGCTAAAATCTGCCCTGTTCCAGGTGGGTGGCCCTCCAGGGGATGTGCTGTACCACCTTCCTCCTCGTTACTTGCTCGTGCTAATTTGAATCAGTGATTTTAATGGACGCGCTGCTGTCTAGGTGCAACGGCTATTCCTGCATCCGATGTTGTTGCAGTCAGTGTGTGATTGATGTGGGGCTCGAACCCATGGACCAAGCAACCCGTTTGCTTTCATTTTGCCTTTGGGGTTGCGTAATGGTATTTGCACACATGCATGCTTTGCGCAAGAGCTATGAATTGTATTTTCCATTCTGTTCTTTTCTACTCTTTGCACGAATGTGGTGTTGCACACTGTTGTTTCTCATGCGATAGGTGATAAGGTGAATGGTATTTCACAGGTTAGCACTTGGTCCATGGGAACCGAACACACTGGCATTTCTTGCTTGGTTCCACTTTCACTAACCTGGTTATTCTGTATCCTTGTATCAGTGGTGGTCCTGCGGATGGCTCGGGGCTGGTTACGGCACCCACTGTGCCAATGGTACCTCGTTGTAGTACAGTACCTGCAGAAATGGGGATGGCACGAAGTTTGCGCTGACATCCTGCAGTCTGTTGTGGTGCTGCGAAGTGCATTGTGCTGTAGACCAGCTGTTGCTCTCAGGTGTGTACTGCCACAGCGCGGCAGCCGAAATCAATCTGGCTGGCTGGCCACGTGGTTCAGTGTTTACTGCTGTCGAGGTTGTCGTGGCGGACTGTCATGGCGCGCTGAGCCACGGCACTTAATTTCCTGCGTTGGACAGGTGTGCTGCAGCCACTAAAACTTGTGCCAGTGCTAATTGTATGTCCTGTTCACTTTGCGGTGTTGGCGGTAACGTTTCTACTGACACTCATTGCGGCCCAATTGTTATGGGTTTATTTAGCTGAAAATTTGAAGGGTGAAATGTCCTTGCGATTCACTGGCTGTACTCTTAAAGGTTGCTTTTGTACGAACATAGTTGATACTGTTTTAAAAAATTTCCATTGTTTTGTTTGTCTGAAATGTTTGTACTGTCACTGGTGTACTCACGGTTCTTCGCGACGCAGTGTTTTTGGCTGGTCTGGTGGTTGCAGCGGCAGTAATTCGTGCCGAGTTCATACTTTGCTATCAGGTATTGTGGTAGCACACTCAAACAGTGCGGACATATGTGCGTTGGGGCGCTGTCATAAGTCTGGCCAGCCATGGTTTGTTTACCAACAAACCCACGTGCATAGCTCAGAAGCTGTGGGTTGTGGGAGTTTTCCTGTGAGTGGTGCACGCAGGTGATGGCGTGATTCGGCTGTCCCCACTCTGCACAGTGCAGGGGTCAATGGACAACGTGCTCTCTGCTGACACGCGATATGGTGGAGAGTGCAGGAAGGAGGAACTTGCCACTTTTGTTTCTCCTTTTTGTTTCTCCTTCGCGAGAGCGACGTGGCACGACGTAGATGGTGGGGGTTAGCACACTGCGACTCACTGTGGTCCTTTTCCCTGCTACAGCAACGAGGTGGCAGCTGATGTCACATTCCAAAATGGCTGCTTCTCTGTACATACTCTCTTGTGTTGTACAATGGCAGCTGCTCACGTTTTCCCAGCACTTTTCACGCTGACCACATGGCACCTTTCCCATCATCCTGCAGGCATCTGGAAAGCGTCCGAAGGCTGTTGTTGTCCAGATGTGATGCCTCTGCTGTACCCTCATTGCAGGTAATGGTTGAAGTGAGTGGGAAAAATTTTCACAGGGATTTTAAATTTTCTATGGTCAATTGAAGCTAGGATAAATTAGCGGAAAAATACATATGAAGTTGGGCACCGTTTGTTGCTGTGGAGCGATGTGAGATTGGGTTAACCGAGGTTCTCAGAAGCGGTAAATTTATTTACCAGGTAAATTTTATTTGGTATCTTAGGGTGGACCACACATGATTGACATTAAACACTGGATGCAGACAAAAACACTTGATGATACAGAGCACTTTGGCTGGAAGGTGGTGGCGTGCGCCCCGATAAGCCCGAAGGCTACCCGATTAAAATATGCGTCACATCACATTATTATGTTGGGTTTATTAACATCTCTCCAATGAAAACAACTTACATGGGTGTCGCCATAGTCTCTCTCTCTGTATCTTATGTGTACTTGCTAATTATTCATGCGGATACCTGCATATTTGTGTAGTAGTTGGTAGATGTGTAGTGAGTATTAGGTAATTATTCAAGTTGCATATTTGTGTAATGGTAATTATGGTTATGGTTATGCAAGTGTGTATGTACTTCATTATGTGTGATTAGGCAAGTACACTAATAGTTAATCTAATTAAATATATTTTCTTTAATTTCTAACACTTTTGGAATCCAATATGGCAGTCAAATGCAGGTTTTGGAGGTTTGCTGACAGTTGAACGAAAGTAAATAAGTGACCATTGGGAAGCATTGACATAGCCATTAGCCAATGAGAAGCACTGGCATAGCAAGTAGCCAATGAGAAAACAATGGATACAACAAAATTAGTAAATTGATCGCATTTGTGTAATTGGTCGAATGAATGTGAAAGAAAAACAAATGACAGTCAAATTCATGTATGTTATCAGTCGAACGAGGCGAGATACAAATACATACCCTTCGGTATATTAGCAGCATTAGTTGAGAGCTGGTATTTATATGATTAAAATGTGTAAATAATCTCATTGTGCAAATAAATAGTATCTTGAACAGGACTCGAATGCAGTATCAATCCACCTACCTGTTGTCAGATTTCCCATCCTGTTGGCTCCCCATCCTTCAATGTTCTGATATCACTGGTAGTTCCACAGGGGATAGGTGAAAGTGTGTGTGTGTATGCTTGGGTGTGTGCATGGATTGGTGTGAATTGTTGTGTGTATGCATGGGTGGGTGCATGTGTGTGTGTGTGTGAAGTTAATGAATTAACACATTTCCCCAAGAAACAAAGCCAACACTTTTCGATGATTCACTTTTCCCATTAATGGCTACTTTGTGACATTTCTCAAGTAATAATCCTGTATCTAAATAATTTTACCCGGAAAGGGTTGGAATTCCTACCATAGGCACTCCATAGACTTTGGCTTAATAAACTACGTTACCAAAGCGCCCCACCTTACAGCACTGTTATACGCTTTTATAAAAAATGATAAAAAGTTTCAAACCAATTAAAATGGATAATATCCAAAACAAGTTAATACTCGGTTCAATTTAAATGCAGGAAAAGCATACTTTTCAAAAAGTATAAACCCCTAAGAAACCATTAAACTCAAAGAAAAAAGTTAAGGTTCACAAGAGTATAGAAAGTATTAAAGTGTATGACTGGTTAAACTGTAGAAAGGAATAAAGTGTAGAAGATGTAAAGTTTAGTAGATGTCAGAGTTTGAAGGTTAGGAAAGAAAAATAAACAAAATTTCTAATAATCTGTCCGGGACTCAATCTGTGTGCCAATCCACTCACCGTTCGTCACTGTCGGGTCTGTGAGCCTCGATATCTGGCAACACCACTGTTGAGATATCCAGTAAGCCTGAAATTTTGTAGGGGTCATGTTATGGGGTATAGGTGAGAGAGAGAGACTGTGTGTGTGTATGTGCACGCATGCGCAATGCGTGCACATGTGTGTCCATGTATGCACATGCATTCGTGCACACTTGCCGACTTTTACGATTTTTCCGTAAAATGTACGGATATCATACCCTTTTTACGATTTTATGGAAACGCCTTGAATTTTTCCGAATTCCGGTATTGGAAAAAATTTGGGCGTGATTATTAACGGAACTATCGATTCTTCGATACCTCGATATCAGGACGTATCGAGTATCGCGATGTGAGTATCGTTACATTTGTTTCATGTGTGAAATGTTTTATTATGGACACGAGAATGGCTTGGCCCGTCATTTTCCCCAATTGTCACGAAAAGCAAAGGAACAGTGTTTTCGTTCTGCGGTGACTAGTTTCGGAAAGCCGATGAAATGTCGTATTTATTTAATGTTTCTGCTAATTAATTTGTATCAATATGTATGTGGCGTAGATAATTACTATTTCAGATCTGTGTAAAATAACACGTTTACTGTATGGAAAACTAACTTCGCCAAAATTAATTTCGTCTCAAGTATTTTTAATTTTAGGATTGGTACTAACTACATATTTATTGCATTTTCTTTCAGTTAAAACTTGACAGGTTATATAATAATTTAAGGCCGTGGCCGAATTGGCAGATTATGTTAAAATGATCACGTGACCTGATTTCGTATACAAAAATGGTGAAGTATTTGGTATTTTGCATCTAGCGGATGTTAGCAGAAATATAAAGTTACAAAATCAGTGCCATGTTTGTTTTTACTTTAAAACATGCAAATGCGTATGTAACATGATTTTTAAAACTAAAAATTGTACACCAGGCATGTTTTAAAAAGCAAGTAAATGTTGTGCTATGTATATATGTTGCACAACTAAATCTTTTAGAAATATTTATTGTATAGTTTATTATTTTCTTATTTATTAACATATTCGTAGCTTTCTAGTGATATTTGCATTACGTTTAGATAAAAATATTTTCCACAATTGTAATAATGCATTGCCGCGATCTGGTATCACAACTGATACCTATAAAATCAACAATTTACTAATAACGAGCAAATTTTCGACTTCAATTTAAAGCGTGTATAATTAAATATTATATTCTCATAAAAAGAGATGCAAAACAATGCCGTCACATGAAATATGTTAAACTAAAAAGTCTCTCCCAACCCCATCCAATCCGCTGTCAATAAAATTAACTGAGCTGCAGAGGTATGACTTTGCCATAACTAAAACAAGGTAGGTTGGGATGGTAACCTACATTGATCACAACATTTATTTACACTCATTGTTTTCTTCATAGACAG
Source organism: Dryococelus australis (assembly GCA_029891345.1). Classification (NCBI taxonomy): domain Eukaryota; kingdom Metazoa; phylum Arthropoda; class Insecta; order Phasmatodea; family Phasmatidae; genus Dryococelus; species Dryococelus australis. The sequence continues at coordinate 246,150,851 of CM057009.1, forward strand.
AGCAGCTGTTTAACAAGGATACATTGCGGCCGTGCTACTTTTCTAGATATCTCTAAAATTTAGTTATCTTATGTTCGGTATTTTGAATGCAAGTTCATATTTAAATTTTTACATGCCATTACTGTTTACATCTGGTATTTTATATTTATTTTGCATGTTTTGTTTGTGTACAATCTGTGAAAATGACCAAAACAAAACTACATACAACAAACGGGTAGCAGTAGAATTGCTATTGTTTTTCATTTGGCGATAAACAATTCCCACATTTCCTCTATGCGACTTAATCCAGAAAAAAAAAAAAAAAAAAAAGGAATACTTGTTTTCTAAATAAAATTTTCAAGTTTTCTTAGTTCGAAACTTGACATTTTAGTGTATGCACATTTTTGATATACAAGTATTAAATGTTAATTTTAAATTTAAATCATTGCAGGATAGGGATTTTGTGTATCACAAAGTGAATTTTTAATACTTTTATGATAAGCGTATTGATACTATAAATATGAAAATTAATATGGCATGGAAGTTATCTTAAATTAATGTATATTTTACCCAAGGCAAGTAATAAGTAGGCTATATTTTTGCTTTGCACGACATGCTAAGCAAACACATTTCGATGACCTAGAATTCTTTTCTAGGGGAAAAATAGTTTCTGGTCTAAAACACTGAACAAATGTTGGATTATAATAAATTGTCATAGCGAAATTGTGGAAATTTTATTGGTTTAAATTATGTGTGAATGTTAAGAAAATTAGTGTATGTGAAATTGCCGTGGGCAGTTTACACATGTTTTGATAGTTTTGATCCATTTTACTGATTGGAAACTTTAAAAGTTGGCAAATCGGTGTGTGTTTGTGTGTGCAGGCACATTACCCCCTCCATGCCTACTGGGTTGTGAAGCACTGGCTGATGGGTCAAGACGACAGTTGCTACCCATCTTTCGGGACATTAACACTTATGGCTGTGGAACATCCCTCTTTCTCTCTGACGAGACCATATGCGAGATTGCACAAGTAAATGCAATTCCCCTTCCCAATCTCACTTGTGTCATTCAATACATAAAATATTAACTGTTGCCTGGGAATCGAGCCCATTAACCAAAAATAACATTACATTAATTGCTCTATGCAGGAATACAACCCAAAAATAAATATATGTTAAATTAGAAAATGAAATAATATTAAGTGTTCAAAGGGTTAAGTGCCCGAAGGCTATGCTTATAAGTTTGTGTGGGTCTGATGCAGACTTACTACACTTTAAACATGCCCTGTGCTAAGGTAACTGTTGCATTGGATTTGATGCTCAGAGTAATTACATTATGAATTTAAATGTAACAGGACTTAATGCAGATTTGCCCCTATTGCTTTTATCTACATCGGTGGTGATGTGTATGTTATGCATTTAATGACTATAGATTAAATGGTTCGTAAATTATGACTAACTATGCTTATAAAATGGCTTACTGCATAGTTGAGCTTACAAGAAAGGGCTTATGGCAAAATTGAACCTATTGCTCTCACCTACATGGGGATGATGCCTATGTTATGAATTTTATGTGTATAGCTTCAATGGTTTGGAAATAATGACAATGTTTATAAAAGGGCTTAATGCATAATTGACCTTACCAGAAAGATCTTAAGACATAAATTACCTTACGGTCATAATTTATATCGGGCACAATATCTTTGTTATGAATTCGATGACAACAGTTTCCATGGTTCGGAAATTATTATTGTTTATATATGGGCTTTATGCCTAATTGAGCTTACCAGAAAGGGCTTCAGGCATAAATGAACCTTACCATCGCATTAGTTATCGAATACGATGCCTATGTTATGAATTTGATGGTTATAGCTTCAATGGTTCGGAAATTATGACTATGTTTATAAAAGGGTTTAATGCATATTTGACCTTACCAGAAAGTACTTAAGGCATAAGTAACCTAGCCATCGCGATGAGTATAGGGTACAATGCCTATGCAATGAATTTGATGACTATTACTTCAACGGGTTAGAAATTATGACTATGTTTATAAAAAGGCTTAACTCATAATTGACTTTAACATAAAGAACTTAAGACATAAATTATGGATTGTCTGCCTCAGCCAACGACCAATCACAACATGGGGTATAGGGCATAATGGGAGTGGAGTGCCTGCAGTTTTTAATCTCGCCTCCAGGACCCTCTCACACACTACATAACTGCACCCATCCCTATATCATTCTAGGAATGGTCCAAAACCTGCCTGCTACAACTACTATCACCCCTTGGTAACTTTATTGTGGCATTTTGCACATATCCTGTGGTTTCTTAAGATTTAATGGAATTATAGGCGATTCACAGTAAAGAGAGCACTTAAGGCCCTGCTGAATTTTTCTTCTCGTTAGATTTCTATCTTCCTGGCACATTTTAATATAAACATTGTCACCAGACTAATAAACAGAGTAAATCCTTTTCACCACTAACAAAAGTTAACATCTGGAGGTGCAAAAAATCTACTTATTAGTGTTTCATGCCTGTTTAAAGGGCCTTAAAAAGTGCTCGCTGTACTGTGAACGGCCTATAACAGAATACTTTGATTTAGTTCAGTCACAAAAAAAGAAATCGGGGAGTTATGAGACGAGTAAATTTACACGACACTAGTATCTGTATATAATAATATATATTTTTTTTAGTTGGGTGCAGAACTGAGTTATATATCTGTGCTATTTTAAGGCCTTATACACTTCCTTAAAAGCCTGAACCAGTGTTAGATACTTTATATGCTGGATTTGAAAAGAATGACAGTAAATGGTGTTTTCATAAGAAATCATTTTTTGCATGTTAGAAAAAATTTTATGACACGCGCTTTACAGCAGATTTCAGATGCCCCATATAAATGCAGTGTCGGCATGAGAGATCACGGTTGCGCTGTTATCCCACGGGCTAGTCACATACGTATGTTAATTTCCGCAAGCGCAGTGGCGTCCCTACACGAGCTGTCGGTGACTCATCAGTGCCGGACTTCTGGACTCTCACACGCTGCGGCACAAAAAAATTTGTCATGCAAGCAACACGAGCTTGGAGAGCAGAGCTCAGCACTAGCATGTCACAACAGTGATGCTGCTGTGCTCGTGGGATAACTGCATAGCAGGCATAGTATTACATTGCGCAAAAGACACGCTGTGCGAAGTTCAAGTCGGCGAGACAGACCTAAAGTGATGATTCAGTGATTACGTTACATGTCATGCCGCACAAACATATATTAAAACAATGTATTTGCTGTTATATAATAATTTATAATATCAATTTTTTTCTATGCTTCCCATTATTCTATAACAATACACGCACAAATCTGGTGCATTGTCCCTTTGATGTAATTTTCTAGACCCGATTAAGCTTTGTTTGCAAGGGGTGGAAGAATATCCTGGAAGTAGATCTTAAGCAGGGCTTCAGAAAAGTTTGAAGTAACAATGAATGTGCAAGTAATATTCGCGGACAAAGATTGGGTAAGATTTATGCAAGATATGTGTTAAAGAAAAAAGTGTGTGCTGTTACACTTTCAGCCTGAAAATCTCTCGAATTGTAAAATTAAATGTATTTTTTACAGCATACAAACCTCATTTTTAAAAATTAATTCATGTATATCTTCAGAAAGCAGAAGCGCTTGTAAAACATTTGTCTACCACATGATTGTACACACAATGTTTGTGCGTTATTAGGGTGACAAAGTCATTTATAATTTGTGTGTAGGAAACGGGATTACTTTGTTTAAACATATATGGTCGACTAGCCAAAAATTCCACATAGTAAGATTTTAAATTGCACATGTGGGGCTCCAGTCTATCAGTATTTATGGAATGGGATTGATATCCAAAACCTAATTTTCTATGCTTTGCACTTCATTGTTCAATAATGCATTATACAGAAACTCAGAGATTTGTCTCTCATTCTGGCTGTGTTATGAGTAATAAACTTTTGCATCGGCTAGACTTTCAAGGGCAGTTACAAACATATTGAAGAGACTTAGCCTGTACAATGTACATATATATTTCAACCTATTTTTAATGAGAAATCAACAGCCGAATTTTGTCGGCAGGGTTCATATCCATCTGTATATCCGTATATTCGCATTATATTATATTGCACTATTCCTCATTCACATAACAAATATAGATATTATGATGTTTTCATATTGTTTACATATTTTGTAATAGACAGCCCAATATGATTCTCAAAAGGGTAGTATGCAGAGTGGTCCACCTAATATGGACTCCCCAAAATTTCTGTGGTGGTTGCAGATCACGAAATTTGATTTACGCTAAATGATGATGCATATGGGTGCGAGTTAATTGCCGCATGTTGACTATTCATGGCACATATATGGACAGAGAAATCGAACCACATCTGATTTATTAACATGAATTCCACATTTATTTCAATGGCACCTGAAAGTACGTGCAAAGAGGAATAGAGTTATATAGAATATGATATGGAAAGTATCGCAGAAGTGCCAATAAATAATGTGCAAATATAATTCCGATGGGCCGGTAGCATGAGCAGTGGACCTGTATTCACAGCTGTAAATACAAAACACATGCCGTGACTCAACCTGGTGGGACCCCGTCCTATAGCAGTGTAGCACTTGCCTTAATGGAGCAAACATCACGGAATGCGATATTGGATCAATCAATGTTACCACTGCAATGGAGGGAAGAGACACAATGTGAGTGGAAGTCTAATATCAATAAATATATTTTATTCAGATACCAACTGCACCACAGGGTGCCTGTCAGTGGTTCAAAAGTTGTCTGTTAGTCATGTGGAGGGCCCTTCTTAAATATAAAAACCAACAACAAAAGACCGAGCCACACAAGATTAATTTTACCTAGTTCATTACAAAGTATGACATTTTAGGAATAAAGAATATGTGCACATAACCTTAAACGAGTTATTGAACTAAACTCAACTTTGACTGGTTTCTTTTATTTTGTTTATCACTCACTCACAAATGCTGTACCAATAATTCTTAAATGTGTGCAGAAAGGTTTAAAAATAAATAAAGAAACATTTAGCCATTCAGGTTGCCAAGCATGCTGTTTGCATCAAAAACATGTCCAACACAATATCAACAATAATATATTCATCTCAAAATATTAAAAAAAAATTTCACATTTTTGTTCGTTCAACTTGGTTAATTTTGTGACTTTTAATTAATTTAAAGTTTTTTCGTTTACTTTATCAGGGGGCTGAGTATTTTTTTACTTTATTACAACATTAATTTAGATTAACTTGGAAACAAAATTTTAGTTCACACATTTTTCTTCTTTTTCTCCTCAAACAAGTAATACTCCACAGCAAACATTTTTGTAAAATACTGTCCTAGAAATTCTTCTTTTTAAGCAGAGAGTCCTTCCAGTAAAATCTTTACATGGGCTGGCCAAAATATAAAGTTTATAGTCAATCAAAACATCCCAACAAACACAAAAAGTATGGGCTGTAATCGGGCCGGTAAAAGATAGCAGACAAACTCCGGCCAGATTATGTCGGTCTGCTGTCTAATGCCGGAAGCGGCCCGATGGAAATATGGACTGGCGGCTGACTGTTTGCTGACAGTGTCAAAATACACCGTACCTCTAATGGCAAGATACAAAATGTGCTGCAGCCCGAAAGACACAAAAAGTATGGGCCGGAATTGAGCTGGTAAAGTATAGCCGAGAAACTCCGTCCTGATGGATGGTGGCAAAATGCAGGGCCTGCTGCGACTGAATGGTGGCAAGATTCCGGGCCTGCGGTGGCTGGATAGCGGTAAGGCTCTGGGTCTGCAACGCCTGGGTGGCAAGATGCTGGGCCTGCGATGGCTGGATGTCATTACGATGCCAGGCCTGCAGTTTCATGATGTCCAGAAATACACAGTATAACCATGATTAAAGATTCCAGTAATTGTTAATTCCTCTTTACATATATTCATTTTATTTACTTCTCAACACATTATATGATATGAAAATCTTTTGCTAGTCGAGTGCAGTATTCGAACTTAAGACCCTTAAGTTGAAAGCCCAGCATGCTAATCTATACACCAGAGGGTAAGTTGCTGAAACACTCCAGTAATTTCAAATTTATCATGACACAAATTATTATAAGTGAATATATAAATTCCATGACAATATAGCAAATAATTTTAAAACACTGATTATTTAAATACTCTTCCTTTGTTTCTTCAAAGGCTTGAAAACAAAATAGTTTTTATTAGTTTCTAATATATCTGTCGGATGGTTGTACAAATGAAAAAAAATTCAAAGTAAAAAAATGCCATGGGCTACCACATGACACATATAATCATGAAAAAAACTTGCTAATGGTTAACACATGGCCTCAAAAAATATATCATGCCATTAACAGCTAGCCAACATCTTGGCTATTCAAAAAACACTTTCAAAATTTTTGTCGGCAAAAATACACCATATTTTTACCTTTATTTTGATAAAGAGCCATGTCTCGAAAACGTTAGCGAGTCGGAATAAACAAGATGACAGCCAGTTTACTGAAAAAAACAAAGATGCTATATTGGAATTTGGTCAGAATATTATTTTTGCTATTGGCGACATGTTGGCTGTGAGATATCATGCCAACATAATTTAAGTGATATCCATCTGTTATCCTAAAAAATACAGCGGGTCATTTTCTTTTATCTAACGGCAAACATACTTTCTCAAAAAAGATATATCACTGTTGTCAGATAGCTATCTTCTGGCATTGAAACGACAGTTGCCGACATTACAGCTGTCGGGCCGACAATTTGCCGACACTTTGACGACAGGTTGTGTTTGCTTAGATGTATCCTTACTTTTATTTTCTGGTGGTCAGGAATGCATCTGCAGACTGCTCAGGCAGCTACATTTGCTCATGGACTAGGACATCTTTCCGCAGCCACGCAAAAGCCACCCCAATAAAAATTAACACAAAAGGGCATTAAAAATACTAGCCGCAATATCTAAAGTCCCCCCAAAGACTTACAAAATAAACGAAACAGTTTACTCACCGGCGGATGGACAGATAAAATATCTAAGCATAATAAAAATTGGATCACAGCTAGAACTGATTAAAAGTTGAAGATGGGTGGTTACGTATTGAAGCACAAAGAATAAAAACAAGCAGAGCACCAAAGCAGAGTGAAAGGAATCGCCAAAGAGTATTACATAGAAGTACGAACACAGAATTAACATTAAACTTTCCACTTTATGTTATTTTCGTGTGATAAAAATGTTATCTTTATCACTACAGTATTTTTTCTTATTACAAAATATTACTAGAATCTTATGGAATTTTACACAATAATTATTTAATACGAAGTACTGTCATTTCGTTGCACAATTTGATTTATGAAATTTACATAAGTGAATTCTAGTGAGAAATATAGACACTATACTGGAACGAGTTTAAGAGAGATATACTAAAAAGATATATGTTTAATTGTTATACAACAAATATATATATATATATATATATATATATATATATATATATATATATATATATATATATATATATATATATAAGGTCAAAACTGTAATCTAAGGATTCCTTATTTATTATTTCATATATTAATATTAGTAAATTGATAACATAAATACTATATAGAATAAGGCGAATCAATAAGCAGGACTTTGCCACAACAGTACTACTTTACTAAAAAAAAGTCAGTGAGGGACCAGACTTTAAAATCTCTCTCTCAAAACTTCCAGGTGACGTACAAAACCTAGTTAAACATACAGATGCGCCTAACATTCGGCACATACTCCTCCACAGAAACCAGAACACAGGGTGAAATAGTGGCCCATAACCAAAAAATATAATTATCTTTTAGTAACAATACAACACACTTCCCGCTCACAAAAATTGCACAAAGAATACAACTGTTATAACACTCTGACGTGGTGTTCCTGATGACAACATATCCCTTGTGCCAGTTTCTTCCACCGCACACGCATTAACCACACAGCAACACTTGGCCGATCGACATTAGGTGGCGGTCTCGATCAGTGCAGTTCGAAAATAACTGCATTTACACTTTTCTTGCCATCCTGTAACTCGTTGCCGAAGGTCATAATATTTAACATACAGCACAGGATGTAACACTCATGATGAATGGATATGTAGACTTAACGAGTGTGTCCCGTGAAGTCACGACCGTTAGATGCAACAGCCATTGAAGGGGACACTGGGATACGTTGCGTCGCTTATTCCCACAAATTTCTGACGTGTGCGATGTCGACGGGCTCCGTGGCCGAATCCGGAGTGCGACGTGGCTTCAAGTAGTGTCAAAAGATGGGGAATCACATTCCTGCAGGAAGTGTAAAGTGGCAAGCTGCTCCCTAGCCACATTAATCAATAGGAACATTTTTAGGCATTTTTAACGCGTTTACACTGTAATTAACTAGGGAAACCGCCCACTCCAGCATAGAGAGTATATAACATACCATAGAAGACAGGGTGTAGCTCCATCCCTAGTGACGAAATCCGCATCTCGTCATATCCATACACATTCCTGTAATTATAACCATTATGACACACACCGATTGTAATATGTTAATTATGAGAGTGCACCTGTAATCGTCTATCGAGTATCAGCCCCCTGAGGCATCATTTCATTTAACATCACCCTTCATGTGTGGTGACATACTCGTGACATTACATTCTTTGGCATATCTGGGACTCCGACGTTCACAGGTATGTCAATATGCGTTTTAGTTTAGTAATCATAATTATGTACAATGTCAGTTTAATTTATCATGTTAATTACTAAGTTCCATTTTTACATGTTTTCATTTTGGTGCTGGAATCGCCTGATGTGCGGCAAAGCCGACGCCATGTCGTTAGTCAGACTTCAGCACTCCATACAACCGGCTGGGCAGACAGTCAGCTCCGCGTACCCCCCTCGGCAACTCAATCTAGTCTGCATTTTCTTTCATCGTAATAGTTAACATAACTCAGGAACATTTGGGTACTTTTTAGTTAGCCAAGGGGAGGTCACCCTGCATCCTGAAGTAGCATACCAGGACTTCATGTGCGGGATGCTTCTTGTTACATAACTCTAACTTAAGGCCTATGCCTTACTTTCCACAGTTGTGACCACCGGCATGTCCAGAGTGCCGGGTCTGCTTAACCAAGGGTATGCATTTTCATGTGCAGCGACATTCCATTGTACGTTTGCAGTAATAAAAGTCGTGCCATAATTAGATGTGTTTATTTTATTAACTCTCCATAGTTCATCGGGCCCTTTCCTCCCATAGCAGCATCAACTTTAAAGTATATTTCAGTGTATGTTTTTTATTTACAAGACCTGCTTCCCTCAAGCAGAGTAAATTCAGTGATAATATAGGCGTGCGAAGTGGTCGACAGCTTCGCCCCAAAGGAAATATTTTACATTCAACAATTTAACTGACAATAAAATTAACTGTCCTTCATACTGAGTGCATATCCAGAGTTGCCGTCGGCCGTATGACCCCATTCAACATCGTTCACTCTACCGAATGTGGCGCCGGGCACATCACCAGTTCCTGTTCTCCACCTGCTCCCAGGCTGGACACGAGCACATCCCAGCACCTTTGGAGGCACAATGCGACAATTCTAAAACATACCCCTAGTAGTTCCCATCCTGTCCCATCATCCAGCCCCTGCTTATGCGCTCATTTCGATGGCAAGACAGTAAGTGAGTAGCATCGGAAAGTGTGGTGCATGTGTCGTGAGCTCCCGCGTTTCCCGCACACCGGGCGGCCATCATCGTTTGGAGCATGGACATTTAACTTCAATAGACTTATTAATATCTGAAACCTCTTTCTCTCATTAGCCACCTGGTACATCACCCTCCTTCCTGCGGGTTAGCATCGCCCCGGGAATCTTAAGTTAACCTGAAATACGTTTGTTTCTTTGGGCATTTGTGCAGTGTAACCACAGTGGCCGGTATAGCCACAAATTGTCGTGTCAAGTATTCCCCTGAGAGGGATGGTCAATCAAGTAGAATAATTACCACAGAGAATGGAATAATGCGTATGTTATTCTCACCACCATTGTGTGTTTAAGGAGACGGGCCCAAACAATACGTGCTCATGTCCTATCAGTGTTCTTAATTTTTTCTGTCTTTTTCCAGTGTCAGATGGATAATCAGTTATTCCGTTTCGTATGGGTGTGTTGTTCGCACTAACAATCCACATAGGTGAGTGTTAATGACTTTTGACAAAGTTACCACCAAAAGTCCGATCAGCATGGTGCATAGCCGACCCACCGGCTACCATTTAGCAAACAACAATATTACATCATAATTGGGCCTGGCAGCATCGAGGCAGAGGTAAACAATTTCATCGGCGAGGAGATTTCATCAGGGTGTTTGGCCCGCCACCCAGGGATTTAACAAGTCATCCCGCTACAACTTAATCTTCATAACGTCATCTCTCTAGCACCTGGTGCCTAGTCGAGTAATTTCATTCCAGACCTCACCTTCACAACCCCCAAAGTCTGTTTAACCTATTTTCATGCAACCATATGGCATCAACTGTCGCCCCTCTATGTGGCCAAACTCGCGCCAAAATTTTTCCTGCTAAATGTTTCCTGCCAACATTTTCGAGAAATTTCCTAATTTATTTTCTGCATCTTTTTTTTTTACCATTGAGTTATTCCAGTATATTCCTGCACACAAACAATGAGAGGACAGCGGGATGACGTCATCACAAGGACAACTACATTATTAAGGCACCTCTGAATGCCTGGGAAACGTCATGTGGTTCAACAATAGGCGAGCAAACCATTTTTGGTGTATGTGACGCCACTGCAGCACACCATCCAGCTGTGGAGGAGACTGTGCACGCCAACATACCTTCCCGCAGGCACACATCAGCTGAGCAGTGATTGTAGCGCTGGTCAGTACCCCCTTTCCGCGGACTGATGGGACATCCACGAGAGGAGAGGGCGTCCCTCTCTGCACGCACCCATGCCATGCTTCTGCGACCTGGTACTCCCGCTTCTACCGCACATGTGGGTTTGTTAAAAAATAAACCATGGCTGGCCGGATATTTTACCGCACACCGGCACTGTGGTATCCAGAATATTTATGCCCCATGTCGCATGACTTCAAAGCAGAACCTGAAGGCGGCAATAAAATCTGCCAGTGCCATCGTAAGTCCAGCTTTGTTGACAACCACATTGGTGACAACCGCGGTGCAGTGAAAGACAGTGACAGTTCGATGATGTAAAATAGTGAGTGCACACCAGTGCAGTTCCAAATTAAAACAAATAATTTCCCAAATTATAAACTCTTGTGTAATGACCAAGGTATCATTGTGCTAAAATGCACTAAGTGCAGTAAAAGTTTTCACCATGAGTGCCTTAACGACAGGGAACTTGATATGGCAGTGAAACATACATTCATTTGTTTGGTATGTAGTACAACAGACAAACAAAAGGAAGTGCAGAATGTAAACCAAACACAATCTGCATCCGGGGAAACATCATGAAAAACCGTTTTTGATTTGCTGGAGCAATGGGACAATAATGTGTTACATGAACCACGTCACTTGCCCTAAGCCTGTTCACCAGGCCACCATCTAGCAGAAGACACAACCCATCTTTGTACCATGTGTGGCCCTTGTAGCCGAAGCCACCATCCAGCATGTGTGCACGAGTGCGTACCGTACAGTGCGGTTTAGGTAAAGTGTTGTATTATTTTCAGAGTAAATATTATCAGTTAAATTCAGTGAATGCATCACACATGTTATCTGCCGTGCGATCTACTGCACTTGTAGTTTGATTTTGCAATGTTTGTTTATGTTCATTCAGGGTAATTGTGTACCAGTGAAAGTGTCAGCATATGAGTGGTTATTATTATTGCTCTCCTTGTAACTTTACCTACATGCAGCCCCTGTCAACGCCAATGGGAAGTTCTGTCTCCAATAGAGTTTGGTACTTCCAGCAGCTAGGCAGCACTGCAAACAGCTTCTATCTCTATGTGCTCCATGTGTTCCTATTCATGTGACTCATCTATGCAATATTGTTTATGTTTTTGCAACGATGTGACCCTTAGTTGGTTGTATATAGTAGCGCTTACCCCTAACTAATGGTCACTCTCTGGTAGATCACAGAGATACACATAAAAATTTAATTTTGCCTCCTGTTAAGATAAAAATATTTTATCTAATAATTTCTTTTGGTGATTTTGTAATTTTTATTATTGTTGAAAGTAATTAGTTATTGCTTTAATTCAGAGTGTTACCAAGCGTGTTTTGTTTATATAGGGTCTTCTTAGTGCCCTACCTTTTATTCTCAGGTTTGTTTGCTATTTTGGCCTTGCTGTTTGTCTGTTCCTTGTTTTCGTGCTACGCGTGCTTGTTGTTGGGAGAAACCTTGTTGGTGTAGATAACACCAGTATAGTCACCGTGCAATGCGGTTTTCTGGGAGTGTTTCCACGCTGTTTTCCATCTGCGGCTGCCTCTGATGAAGTCCATACTGCAAGCCTTCTCCTGCACGAGTGGTCATGCTCGCCAAATTGTTTCTTCTCTTCTGAATTAAGGCAGTCACCATTTTGTTTACTTGTCTTTAGGCCTTGCTCTTTTATATGATTTCTTTTGTGTGCTTGTTTTGTTAGGTCTAATGTTTAGGGGTGGTACGAGGACGCTCCTATCACGTTGGCTTGGAGTAACCACATATTTAGTAACAAAATATGGGATTTCTGTTTACTTTTGGTTTTGTTGCATTTTATTATGAGGCTGATTTTAGATTTGTTGTTTGGGTTTTGGGTGGGGTTTGGTCCTGCTTCTGCCTTAGAGCTCTTGCTTCGCATGTGTTACAAGTATGTTGTTGCGGTCCTTTGGTCCCTGAGCCTGGAGACTGCTAAAATTTGGTTCTCTGTTTTTTTCCGCTTTTTCGTGTTTTTCTCTTGTTCGGGGGGGATAGCATAGTGGTCCGGTATGGAACATATTGGTGCATTGCTCCCCATTGAAAATTTTCGTTGTAACTTAACCTCACCTCTTGATTGGAAATTTATTTTGTCATTCTGAATTTTTGTAAGAACAATTTATTTCCCTCGTGTTACTTTTGCAGTGTGATTTTTGGTCATTTTGATCAGGTTTGGTGTTCGGTTGTATTTCGGCACTTCGTGCTCGTGTTTTGCTGTGGTAGCAAACATGTTTTTGCGCAACCTTGCACTGTATCTTGGGCATTTCTGGGAATTAATTTTGTTTCTATGAACATCGTGTCTTAGTGCTGGAATATGGCTGTACTGCATGCATGGTGTCTTGTTCGAATTTTGAGAGGCAACTTAATCTCACTTTGCCCTTTGTTTTCTTTCAGTTCTGTGGGTTGGCTTTGTGCTTAAATTTTGTGTATGTGTACTCGTGTCACTTTCAATGTGGAATCTGTCTACTGTTTTTTTTTCTTGGTTGTTGGTGGGCTGGCCACCCATCGGCTTTTCAGGATACTCACTTGTTACTAGCCTGGCAAGTGGCAGTCAGGACCTTTGATCAGTTTTGTGCCAGCACCAGTGTGGGTTTTGTTCTTTTTTGGGTGCCCTTTCGTTTTGGAGTTTTGTTTGAGGTTGTTACCCAACATGTTAGTTTACTACTTTCAGGCACTTGGGCAATCCCAAATTTTGAGGGTTGTGGTAATTTTCTTGACACCCCATTTTGTTGTCGAGTCTGGCAACGACTCATTTTATTACGTTTGTTTTAATTTCGACTGGTGGTCCTGGGTACTTGTACCTCCATTATTGAGCTGTTTTGTGTGAAATGTTTCAAACCTGCTTTGTGTTTTGAATATTTGACGTGTTCCCGACGTCCACGTATCCCTTGTGCTCGTTTGTTTCATTGCAGATGCATTAACCACACATCAACACTCGACCGATCAACATTAGGTCGCAGTCTCGTTCAATGCAGGTCGACAAGAACTGCATTTACACTTTTCTTGCTATCCTGTAACTCGTGGCCGCGGGTCATAATATTTAACATTCATCACAAGAGGTTACTCTCGTGATGAATGGATATGTGACCTAAACGAGTGTGTCCCGTGAAGTCTCGACCATTAGATGTAACAGCCATTGGAGGGAACACTGGGGTAACTGCCGCCACTTATTCCCACGACTCTCCGATGTGTGCGATGTCGACGGGCCCCGTGGCCGAATCCGGAGTGCGACGTGGCCCCAAATGGTTTCAAAAGATGGGGAATCAAATTCCCACTGGAGGTGTGAAGTGGCGAATGGTTCCCTAGCAGCATTAATCGATAGGAGCATTTTAAATCCTAATTAACTGTGATTGCACCATAACTCACCAGGGAAACCGCCCGCTCCAGCATAGAGAGTAGATAACATTCCATAGAAAACAGTGTGTAGCTCCGCCATTAGTTACGAAACCCGTGTGTCGTCACATCCACACACATTACTGAAATTCATTACATAACGTCACACATAGGTTCTAAAATGTTAATTATAATAGTGTACATGTAATCATCTATCGAGAATCAGTTACCTGAGGCATCGTTTCATTTAATATCACCCTTCAAGTGTTGTGACATTCTCGTGATGTCACATTCTTAGCCATATCTGGGGCTCTAGCATTCACAACTATGTCACCAATGTGTTTTAGTTTAGCAATCTTAATTATGCACAACATCAATTTCACTTATCATGTTATTCATTAAGTTCAGTTTTTTTTTTTTTTTTTTTTTTTTTTTTTTCAAATTTTCATTTTGGCAACAGATTCACCAGACGCGCATCGAAACAGATGCCATGTGGTTAGTCAGACTTCAGCACTCGAGACAACCGGCAGGGTAGACTGTAAGCTCAGCGTATCCCCCTTGGCAATTAAATATAGGCTGCATTTTCCTTCATACCCATAGTAAACAAAATTCAAGAACCATTTAGTACTTTTATTTTGCCGAGGGGAGGTCTCCCTGCATCCTGATGTAACATACCAGGACTTCATGCACAGAACACGTTTCATGTAATTACATTCTAAGACCTACACTTTATTTTTCAACAGTAGCGACCACCGGCAGGTCGAGAGTGCCAGGTCCGCTTAACTAAGGTCTGCATTAACAAGTGCAGTAACATTCCATTGTACCTTCACAGTAATAAAACAGTCATACCATAATTATATGTTTTTTATTGCATTTAATTCTCCTGAGTTCATCGGGTACTGCACCCTAATAGCAGCCTTCAAATATGCATGTGTATGTCAGTGTATGTTTTGCATTTACAGGGCCTTCCTCCCTCAAGCAGGGTAAATTCAGTGGTAATATAGGAGCGCGAATTGGCCGACAGCTTCGCCCACATGCAATATTTTTTACCTTTATGTAATATACCGGACAAATTCACTCAGTTCTCCTTCATATTGACAGCGTACCCAGAGTCGCTGTAGTCTGTAGGTCGTTCGACCCCCATCAACAATCATTCTCTACACCGAATGTTGCGCTGTCACATCATCAGTTCCTGTTCCCCACGTGCTCTGAGGCAGGACACGAGCACACCACCAGCACCTCTGGCAGTACAGCACATTATATTTATTTGTTAGTCATCTCGGTTTGTTTGTTTACTGAATGTTAATCTTGAAAGCAATATCTGCTCATATCTAACTTTGCTCTTTTTTCTTTTGTGCACTTGTTGTTTAGAGAATTTGACTCCGATAACATTCAGCTTTTTTGATCTGGTCTATGTTGAGACTGGTTGCAGGACTTTTAGGGCAGGAAAGTGTGCTGCCTTAAATGAGTCACTTTTATTTCTTTGGATTTTTGAAAACTTAAAATATTTACCAAAAATCTTAAAGTATACTAAGAATTAATTTTGCTTTAGTAGCCATTGATATGGGCGATTTTACAATTTGCATTTAAAATATGCTTTAGTCTTTATCCTTTTGAATATTTAATTTTACACTTACTATCCTTAATAATTAATCTGTTTTAATCATTTTGCTAAACTTAGTTTAATTTTTTGTTGCGATATAGTTTCACTACTATTTATAATTTTGATGCCATCCTTGGAGAGGTAGGTCAACCTTTGATTGAGTGTGTGGCTTTGTGTGTCAGTTTTTCGGTGGACCCCTAAATTCCATAACTTTTGTTTATGCTCTGCTGTTTGATTGTGTATTTCTTTCTGGAATAATATTAGTTTTCCCCATGTGACAAAAATTCGGTATTCAGTTTCAGCAACGGGATTTCCATTTGCAATTTTGTCATGTACATGTACTTAATCTTATCGAGTACTTTTCTCGTTAATTTTTTGAACTTGTGTTCAGCTAGAGATGCGGTAATATTTATTGATACATTAGTGTAATTCAATACAATTTAACTTTTATTATTTTGCTGAAATTTCTGAAGATTCGGTTTGAGAAAAAAAAAAAGAGTCCATCAAAGTTGTAATTTTTATTATCTCTTACTATGTTTAGTAGTATAATTAAAAACCAGTATAATTATCTTGTATGTCTATTGGCAGTGTGTTAAATCCTTCTCGATTTGATAAACACACTGTTAAGCAGTGGACATTTTCCTTTTATGGAAAATAATTTTTCGCCAATCATTTTGTCAGTGTCTTTGAAAATTTATTTTGTGTAAGCATAAATTTTGGAAATGCTGTTTAATGACAGATAAATAATTATCTATTGTGTGTAATACACTGTTTTAACTAAGGTTTCTATTTTACAAATTTTAAGTGTCATAAAATGTCACATGTTAGTCAATAATGTTAATGTTATATATCTAGTGTGCTACTTCCTGAATCGATTCTTGGCCATGAGGACTTCCGAACGCCCCACTTTCTTTCTTCACGACTAGATAATCATGTAAGGACATCTTGAATATTTTACCTTCTCGCTTGATTTCCACTATTATGTGGTTAACATCTCTTTTAACCACGAAAGGTGAGTTTAAGTTATTGCTTATTTTTCCCGTCAATGTTTTTTAAAGTTTGTTGCTGCGGAAAATACTTATTTTGTTCAATTGTTCCCGCAGCGGTCGCCGTTTACAGGCTTTGACATGAAGCCTTAAGTGCTTCGGGTTTAGTAGTTTCACAATGAAGTGTGGCATCCTCCTCCTGATGTAGTTTTCGGCCATCCCAGCATCGTCCTGGCTGTGGGCGAAGCCTGAATTCTTCATAACAAGGCCATTAATTTGATTTATTCTAAGCATAGGAAACTGCTATTATCACCTAAAATCTGATATTGAAACATCGTTTTGGACTGTGATTTTCCCTGCAGCCCCACATTTCGGAAATTGATAAATTAATGTTATTTGTCAATGCTTTGGTCATACCAAGAATGTTCATTATGTAACAAATAAAGATAACTTTTTTGCTTAAGGACTTGTGTCTTTACCACAACCCTCCTTGGCAAGATGGCCATGTGGAAATTTTGTCTTCTTAAATAACAAAATAATTTTGTGTAATGTTTGCTCGGGATTCCGATTTGGTTTTTTAATCTAGTATACATTATAATAATTATGACGTGGTTTATACAAAAACCTGTGCAACTAAATTGAGATATATACCATCGATATTAATGCCACAGAGATAATATATTTTATGCCTGATGACGTGGAGACCTAATTTATATATGTATATATATATATATATATATATGAGAAATTTCAATAAATCTTGTTGTCCTTCCAAAGTAAAGATTCTTTTCTTTTTTTAAAATGGTAATTCTTAACCTGAGTCCATAACCACAGTGAAAAATAATTTCACTACTTATAAAGTGTAATATGTCATAAGCAAATTTTTCGAACATATTATTTCAGAAATATGTAATGCTGTGCTGAATGTTATTCGGCCTGATTTTATGCTTGAACTAACCGCGGTACATACACCATCATCACAACTAGATCCACATGTTTTGTTTATATGTGTCCCCAAGCTATATACAAAGTATGTTGGCACAGTCTTGTATGCTTTTTCCCCTTTATCATCATTTTTCGTTTCACTTGTGCCATTATCTCGCTCTTTGCACCTGTTGCCATTTTAACTTGTGCCTTTTTCTTGCTCCTTCTACCCATTCTTATCTTCACCTTGGCTTTCTTAATGTTGGATACATCCCAGGCAGCTACTTTTTCTCGTATTTTGTTTGGTTTCGAGATCTGTATGCTGGAAATAGACTATGTCATGCTTCTTGCATGTTTTTTTCCAGAATGTTGATGCTCATGTCTGTGTGTGGCAGCCTTTTAGCTAGCATGGTTCTGGGCCCGCATAACCTATAACCGGGAATGTGTAGCTTGTACGGTGGTAGATTGTTGATCAGCATAACTACGATCCTACATCCAGCTATGGTCTTGCCTCTTCGAGCTATCTTGATGAACTGAGCACGAAAAGTATAAATATGCCCTATTTATACTTATTTGTTTCATTTTCATTCTAGACTTGGAAGAGTACAGATATCAAGTGCTAATGATGCATCTTCATTGTTGCTTCTTCAGTAAAATAAGTACAGTTTTTCAGAATTTTTGCAGACGTGAAACAACCACCTGCAGAATGAATAGTTTAAGTATGAAATTTTAGTGCAAAATCTGCCAGAGGCAGTTTTCTCTGAGTGATTTTTTGAAGAGGCATTCTAAAATTTCCAGCACTGATTCTGTGCAAATACAATTATCACATAATTTGCAATTTCAACATGATTTGCAATGTCTTAGCAATTACTTCGGATTTCCCCGAAATCAGAACCATACACTCCTCAATCAACTCCGCAATCAGCCCCACAAACTTCACAATCTACTCTACATGCTATGCATGGCCCACAATAAGTTACACATGCTCTGCTATTAGCTCTTCAAAATCAGCTCTGCGAGATCTGCAGTCAGATTCACACACATACCACAATTGCTCCACAATCAGCACCATATGCTCCACAATCGCTTTGCAATCAGCTCCACAATCTCTGCACGTTAGTAATGGTAACATACATATTATCAAGCAAGATGTTACTCTACCCATACACACTACTGATGAAGGTAAAGCTATTTCGCACGAATCACGACATGGATGCATATTTCCGTATACAGTAAGGTGCATCATCGCAGGACCATAAACTGTGGCAAGACATGCGTCCTACTGAGCCTGCTGGATGAAGAGAATGTTCTTCGGTTTGAGAATGTGTACCTATATTCGAAATCGCCGCAGCAACTAAAACACCAGCCAGCGACTGGCACACACATGACAATCTGAGGATAGTGTGAATTATTTCACTTGCAGTGATAATGGAACGGTCGTGCCACAGAGCGAAGCATTGCCATACTCGATATTTGTTTTTTATAACATTGCCTATGAGAAAAAAAATGTATACAGGAGTACTTCAGCATGGGATGGCATGCGAAAGTGGACTGTGTGTACCTCGGCCAGAGTTATTCGCATGTGCCCAAGCACCTGCTTTGTGACAATGCAAATGTTTTAGTGTTATTTCGCATAGACGATATGAATTTGTGGCATGTTTAAGGAGATCACTTTAATACAGACATTGCATTATTGGATTTTAAGCATCTGTGTCACTTGGGCTGGAAAGACAAGCATGGATTTATCTTGATCATTAAGGACTTGCCCCTATATGATGGGATATATCGATGGGGAGGCTTTTCAGTTCATCGTCGACCATCAAGAATGAGTTAGAGCATATCGAAATTCGGGCAAAGTTGCCTTAAAAAATACAAAAATGGAGGTTTTCTCGTATGAAACAAAGATGGAACCTTGGAACCTTCTTATGCTATCAGAAGTATCATTCAAAATGTTGGGGAACCCGAACGATCGGAGGATGCTGCTAATAAACATTTCGGCCTCGAAACTGGCAATGACATCATCTCGGAATTTCGCAATATGTTGATCGAACAAAATATATTCTATCCGAACTAGTCAGAGTTTGGTAATATGGAGCAAATATGAAGCATGTGAAGACTAAGATCATGCGCGATATGATGGCCATAATGAGTGTGAAACGACAAGTTGCCATCAGATTGAATGTGGCATATTGTTTCGCACCAAATATATATTGCAGGGTACCAATACATGCAATATGTTACTTAGAATGATGTTGGACCACCAGTAGCATAGAAAAAGTTGCAATATGGTCGGGAATAGAGGCATATAAATATTGGATATTCTCCTGAAGAATTTCTTGCCACAGCTGGTGCAACCGATCCTTCAAATATGCTGTAGGTGCCGCTATGAGTCTTCTCGATGATTGTATGCCCTCCTGTTCCCACTGTGTCCAACACCGACTCACAGTGTATTCAGAATGTTTCAGTGTCGAGCATTGAGCCGAAATGTCTAATTTGCCTCTCAGAATCTGATGATGCAGCCTCTCTGTAACTCATACAGCTGGGCAAAGGCTTGTCGAATGTGCTTTCGGGACATGCTGCGTGTTCACTGAACTAGGCTCTCGAGTCTCACAATGTTACTAATGCTTATTCGTTAGCTTACAGCTAAGATTATTGGAGGGACATATAAGCCACCTAGTGGTGCAACCACACAATTAAACCACATTAAAAGCAAATGGGACACATGTCGGACTATGAAGATACTGTGTGGTAACTTTTTTGTACTTGTGCGATTCGTTTATGGTGATAATTTTTGGAAAATGAGTGTATTTGCTTGTCAAGAGAGTTCGAATTTTGCACGTCCTTATCAAAGAAATCCTTAAACCAATACAGCAACTCTATGTACTCTGAGAGACTTTCCAGGCACCTGTAGTTGTGTACACCAAAACCATCAATACTGACGAGCTTTTGAAGAAGTGAAAATGCGACGAGGTGCTTATGGATCGGGACGATAGACTGGATGTAAGATTGTTATATATGAAATGTTAGGAAGAGAGCCCTTGATATTAATGTTCTGTTTCGCTGATACCTACGATATTAATCCTCTCATAAAAATTATACGACATTCAGTCGATATGCTTGCATCGATAAGTGGTTCCTCAGTGCCAATGAAATAGTTTCTACTAGGTGGAATCAGACAATTAGGCAATTGTCAGATCCCTAGGTCACTCAGTCCTTACGAACTTCTATTTTACAAGGACCCCAGAGCGTATTTGGAAGCCGACCTGTTGGAATACAAGGTCTTGCTCGAATTAATGCATGCATTTTACCAATATAATGATCCCCAGAATAGTGCTTATGAGGACAAGGATAATTAAAAATCGACATTTACACAGACCTGCTCCATAGAGTAGCACAGCAAGCAGCAAAGTTCTGAAGAAGATAGACGATAAGTACATCGGCTACATATTGTAGGACAACATGACTGAACTCGTGGAAAGGTTGTGACTTCTGGTTATTCGCAAAGTGCTGGAAGGCATGCATACACAAACGAGATAATTTTCAAAATCGAAGAACTTGTGGAGGGAGACAAAATAATATGAATCCATTTAGAAATGCCTTTGAACTGCGAGATGCTGCATGATGTAATTACCACAGATGAGAGGTTAAATGAACGAAATTTTGTAAGGTGACCTCATCGAGAGGATACCAAATGCTCAGGTCAACGTGGGGCTATAAATACATGTTGACCATCATCTATGCATATAGAAAATTCGCCTCGTCTAGACCAGTCATGAACGAAAATGCATCGCGAAAGCATTGATGGGCATATTATGAGAAGGATGCATACCGACAATTCTACAAACTGACCAGTGCATGAATTACACAATGAGAAGTTCAAGGTCCGGATAAAGAAATAAAACATTTACCATTATTTAATATAGATCAATTTCAAAACATCCAAAATCGAGAGATTCAACAGGACACTGAAGAGCATAATTGGGAGGCATTTCGCTACGAAAATAATCTGCAAGTGGTTGGAGCTCCTGCCGAATCTCGTTCGAGAGTACGATTCTACAGTTCACTCTACCAGACATGTGGAGCCTTGATACATCAACTATGCCACATGGTTTCGAACTATGAACTCTGATCCGAAGAGTAAGGATCCTCGCAAACCGAAAGCTAAGGTATGTTACCTGGTGTGCATCTCCAAATAAAAAGACATCTTCGAGAAAATGACCACAGAAAATTAGAGCCCAGAACTCTTTTGTGTGTGATGTATGCGAGACTACACTCCAAGGACATACTATCTCGGATATATGAACAATATGCTCTTCTGTGGTGGTTTCTGTGCCGAGGAGCTCATAGCCTCCGAATTTTCCAGATGTGCATATGATCGAAAATGTGGTGAAACGGCATAATGGGTGATTGTACATCAGATGGTGGGAGTTTCTCGTCATGATACAATTCTTGGGTAATCAATGGTGGATATCATATATATGTATATAATAAATATACATGGTCAAACTCCGCATGTGTATTACTCATGAAAAAAATACGTAGAAAATATATCAGACACATACTACCTAAACTGAATATTAAGGGAGTTATAAGCCCTTGAAAAGTGAGATTTTGAAATGTATTTTTGCTATACATCAGAAACAAAGTGAAATGTAATAACAATTCTTCGATCATTGTTCTATGTTAATGGAATCTTCAGCTTAAGAGCGAACTCATATTAATACCTTTCCCTTCACAGGGGCAGCCACCTTTTTTTCCTGGCAACTCTTTCACAGTCTGGAATTTTTGAACTTTTGATGAATTATTGAGCATCATGGCCTAAGTAACAAAACATGTCCTCTTGTCGCAACTTCCCAGGTCCCACCGTGTACGTGTGAACTGCCCACAAATATTCGTCTGCAGTGATTCAGTGCCTAGCACACTGGCAATACTATCTACACCCGCTTACAAAATGCTGCTAGTACACTGCACAGACAGCTGCCTATTTGTGTTTGGCGACAGTTTGTATGTTGGAATGGCATTTTTGCAAATCGTAAAATGCGTGATGCTTGTTTCTAAATATGTGACTGTAAAAATATATGTAACAAGAGGGTGGCCACCCCTGTTATCTTCATTAAGGTGTTGGGTTAGGGGAAGGGGGGAGGTATTACTACAGGTTGATGTTCCCGGTCACATAACACATTATTCTACAAATTATACTTTAATTTCATTTCTTTTACGATTTTCGAAATACCAGTCAAACATACTATACAAGGAATACATATTTCCTGTACGGGGAAAGGTATTTATGCGAATTTTCTCTTATGTCGAAGATCCCAGTAACATAGAACAATGATCGAAGAATTGTAATTACGTTTCATTTTGTTTCAGATGTAATGCAAAAACACATTTCCAAATCTCAATTTTCAAGGGCTTATAACTCCCTTAATATTAAGTTTTGGTAGAATGTATCTTACAAATTTTCGACTTATTTTTTCGTGATCAATACGCATGCAGAGTTTTTCCATGTATTTTAGAAACATTATATATATATATATATATATATATATATATATATATAGAGAGAGAGAGAGAGAGAGAGAGAGAGAGAGAGAGAGAGAGAGAGAGAGAGAAAGATTTGTCGACTTTTTCGTTTTAATTCATTGTTGAAATTTACCAGCTTTATATAACATTTATTACATAAAAATGCTGCAATGCAAAAAAATTGGATAAAAAATTAACCACTTATAAATTTAAAAGGAATGAAACATATTTAAATATGTAAAGTTGCATATATTGTGTATTGAAACAATCATGGAGAGGTCTGGGGCTCATTGCTATGCCGGAACAATTCGGCATAAGTAAATTCTAGCAGATAGTTTTGGCAATGGATGACATGGATGCACTTTCATGGTCGTTGACGAAAACATGAGTTACCAACACACTCTAGTCGGCTAATAAAGTACCTAGCTGCACACATTGAACCAAAAAAAAAAATTTAAAGTGGCTCTCTACACTGGAAAATACTATTTACTGCAAGGTTTCGACACTTTCTTTGCATTAGTGTTGACTATGAAACAGACAAAATTTCTCGGTGCATTAACTGTAATCAATCTATGAACATCAAATTGAACACACATTTTATTTGTCTGTAATATCAACAACACCAACAAACAACCATTCGCATACAATAGATACCTGTGTTACTGTACCACTAGCGCTTGCATAACCTGTGTAAGAACACTCCACAGTACATCCCAGCGGTTTATATAACCTTCCCTGCCACACTGCAGTCAAATTTATACACCTATGAACACTCCATTATATCTCAAAAAGTGCTTGTTGGGTGTTCAAAATAACCACATCACTGAACTTGCTGCATAATAGTATGTTATGACATTAGATTAAATGAGTATATTCCCATTTAAAACACCAAATTCGATATCATTATTTGAGTAATTAATTATATCTAGGAAGAGACATAGATAGTGTCTTATGAGCCCCATAGTACAATTTACGAATTCAAAATCAAAATTTCGATACCTGCAGTGGTTTGGGAGATATTCATGGTAAGTCACATAAGCTGATGGTATCGTTATTCTGCTTTCATCACGATGAATTACAACAAAGCCCTCATAAAATGACATGCATTTTGTCATAACATTATTCATTACTGAGATATAGATATCAACTTCGCTTCATCAAATAAAATAATGCGATTTCTGAAGCTATCATCAGGGGAAAGTAAGAGAGGAAAGCAGCATATCTCTCTTGGAAATCAGAGCAGTAATTTCGGAGAAAAACAGTACTTAAAAATTAGGATTTCTCTGTTTTGTATGCATTAGGTGGTGCAATGAGTCACACCAAAGTTTATGACACAAGGTATTGTCACGTCGCATTATGTGAACATTCATGTTACTTGTAAGGGTACCTTGGATCACACAACACCGGCATAAAGGGACAGAAGGAAGGTGCATCAGTGCAGCTAAATATTCTATCTTTGTAGTGCTAGTGTGTTCAGTACTGTCTAAGATGACAAAAATGTCTTTCACGAATGAAGATAATATTGATATGCTACTTCTTTAGAGATAATGCAGGAGGAATGCCACAAGAACATTGAAGTTATAGGCACAAATGTGCCCTGACTGGCAGTGTCCATCAGACATGACCATTTCAAAGAATTTCAGAACATATTTATTGAAAGGGCTACTGTAATGCTACAGGGAGGGTATGGGCAAGACTGTAACGAGTACAGAGAATGAATTAGATTTTCTGGTAGTTGTATCTCACAATCCACATGTTAGCTCAAGAGAAGTTGTGGGTTCCTCTGGTATAAGTCAGTCAAGTATTATTCACATTTTGCATAGAAACATCTACCATCCCTATCATGTATCACTTATCACCAGGTTGACGAATACGCAGTGACAAATATGCTCAATTTATTTCCGATGTGCTACAGTTTCTCCTAGAATATGTTCTACTTGAAATATACATATGAATGTGATACCAGCACGATGGTTGCCCCGTCCAGTATTCGCTTGCAGCTAGGCAAGCACTCGTCCAGCTATTTCCTGGTTGGTGTATAGGTTGTGGAGGCTTTATCAGCTTGTCTGCATGTTCGCCGGATTTTAACAACATTGGACTTTTATTTCTAGGAGATGATTAAAGATGAAATCTATGTTCATGTCCCGATGTCCCCAGAAGACTTAAAACATCACATTTTCATGGCATGTGCTGTGATATCGAAGGGCACCTTACAGTCTGTTCAGTTGTCCTTGTACAAACGACTGCAGACATATGTTGCAGTTGATGGACATTTCAAGTACGTACTGAAATAATGACATTTACACACTGTATTCATTATGTCCACTCTCTTGAATGTGTTCATTTTTTGTTGTAAGGCACAACACCAATAATAGTACACCCTTCAAAATAAAACTCATTTTACGGTTTTGCTCATGTGTTGTTATTATTTATTTGACACACATTACTGTTACACCTCTCTTCACTATTTAATATGTCCATTCAGCATGTGACATTCCTCTTTGTTACGATGCTCTTACAGATGAAAAACCAGAACCATTACCCCAGCTAACTGGTGAATCGTCCTTAGCTACTGCGTCCTTTGCCTTCCAGTTGGTGTGTTGTTCCTACTTGATGTAGCCAAACATGACTAGTACCCAATGTGAAAGGAACCTTCACCAGTACTGTACAATTGTTATTAATCTTTCATAACTGCATCAGGTTGGAGAGACACCAGCAAGATGCAACATTCTCCTTGTATCACGAACGACTGCTTGATGAGTCACTCCACCTGATGCATACAAACAGAGAACTCCCATTTTTGAAGTGCTGGGTTTCTCCTCAATTATTGATCAGATTATGGAGAGTGATACGCCGTTGAATTCCTCTCGTTCAGTCAACCAGGCTAATGCATACAAAATAGAGAGATTCTAACATTTAAGAATTATGCTTCTCTGCAATTACTGGTCGGATTTCCCTGAGCGATACAATATTAAATTCGCCTCTTTCATTGCTGTGATGCCAGCAGAAGAAATTACTATATTTACATTTGAAAAAAGTAAAGTTGATGTCGATATCTAGTTAATTAATAATTGTATGACAATACGCGGCATGTCATTTTGTGAGGACTTTGTTGTAATTCATCGGACTGAAAGCAGAATAATGATATTTTCAACAGTTTGGAAGATATTTGTCGTCAACAGCTTGCGACATAAGGAACATGCACAGTTATACACAACACATTCACAGTTTAGAGCATTAAACATTCGTTTCTCGAAAACAGTGGTGTGTAACGTATAGTATATAGTCTACCTATTTTTTTGGTAAGGAATTACCCCCTAGAGTTATCAATATGCAGGAATTCCTTGCTGGTGATGTCGGAATAGTATATATGTAGTTACAGAATTTTTTATTTACGTATTTCATTAAGTGTAGTTCGTCGTAGGTGCCTTTTTAGAACAGTCTTGTCAGTGAAATGAATTATCGACAAGTGTTTGCCGCTTTGTAAAATGGTTTGTTGTGTGCTGTGGTCCACCATTTTCTGTGACTATCGCGAAAATCAGTTTTCGTTGTGAAGTGTGAATTTGTTGGTTTCAAGAAATAGTTAAAGTGTTTTGTTAATTGCATAAGTCAGGAAATAAAATAAATATGTAGCAAGTCGGGCTGTAAGCAAGTCAATATGTACAGATATTTAGGTAGGCAAATATAATTTGCGAACTCTTAGGAAGGAGACTTGTGAAATACAGTTTGCAAGTAACATTTATAGTTCCACGAATGTATGTTAAAGTCCTATATAACCCTAAAGTAATTAGCTTAGAATAATATTTTGGTGTTCTTAACGAGGTCTAACAGACTATATACCTTACAATCCAGGATTAAAATAAGAAAAAAAATCAAGTATTTTTATTTTTTCAAATTTTATTAAAATATTGTGCTACAAGAAACACTTTAAAAAATATTCATGTTTGTCTACATCCTTATACAAGTCTCAGTCCTTAGTTAAACATGAGACCGACTATTCTAGCACTTACAAACTTTGTGTCGTCATGCAGTAAGCTTGAAGGCAAAGTCCTTGCAGCAAAAGCGACACCGATTAGCCATAGAAAGTTCTATAGATGATACACAAGCAAGTCCAGATGGTTCGGTTGTTATTATGTCAGAAGGAGCAGGAACCAGGAACGAAGTTGTCGATCACACCGATGATGAAAGTCGCAGCAACCCGGATATAAAATTCTCAGTACTGTAGGCCCCTTAAAGACTTAACGATAATTTATCCATAAGCTTCTCACAAACCTAGGCACCTTGCATCTATACACTTTTTGATATCTTTAACTGTAAATATTTTCATGTGTTAATAATCCATACCAAACCAAAGACAAAATATATCAAAATATTGGTACTATGTGTTGACTGGAGTGAATCTGCTGGTCCTCAGCTGTAGATTATCAACCGAATAGAGTGCCCAGCTAAACCCCTTCAGTGCCATTTCTTCTTCCTCGCGACTCACCTTATTATGCTGTTTTCAACACTCTCTTCGACGTCATTCACATTATAGATACGCCTTTTTTGCATGCTCATCATTGTATGGTTCTGTTTTACTATAGCTGCATTCTAGCCATATATTATATTTCACACCGCCATGTTTTTCCACTTCCTTTGTAAGTTGGATTGTTAAATTTTGTTTAATATATGCCAGAAATGAACAAATATCTTTCATCGAGGTCGCTAAATTCGGTCCAACATAATCTTTTAGAAGACCTCTGAATGCAGATTGCTTCAGGAAAAATCCATTTGCATTCAACTTCATCTCACAGGTTATTTTCCTAGGTTGCGATGACGAATTTGTAGGTGTAGCATCTGATTTACATGTTTAAAATGTATATTTAAACTATCGATACGTGAAAACAGTTTAAAGTACTTCTCAGACCGATATCGCATGAGGACGGTACTCCTTACACATGCATTCTTATCATGCATTCGTGCTTTATTGACATTTGCGAAATTCTTGTCACAGTAGCTTCACGGAAGTCTTGATGAAAGCAACGAACTACCGATAGCATTCACAGCCGAAGTTTTCTGCTTCTATGATTTTTCCAGTGCTTGTCGCGTCAGTTACCACTTCAGTACAGCTCCGATGCAATGTTGACTGGTAACGCTTAGCAGGAAGTGAAGGTAGAACAGTACAGGTTTCGAGATGTCTTCTCAGGTTGTCGCTTCACCAACCAAACTGCGATTTGCATTTTTCACAGTTAAAAGTAACATGCTCCATATTCTGAATACAGTTCGCCTCATGTCTCCGAGAATTGTGGCTATAGGCAAATATCTTGTCACAGTAGCAACCACGAAGCCTTGACGAAGTCGTCGATGACAGCACTGCTGTTGGTGGCCCATCCGAAGAATTCGATGGTGCAGCCGATGCCAAACCTAAAGAAGTCAATGTCGATGATGCTGCCACAGGTGTCCCATCCGAAGAAGTCGACAGCACTGTTCTAACCTCAGACGTTGATGGACCAGCAACCTTTGGATCCATATTAGATTCCAGTTGCTTTCACAAGCTGATACGAAGTGTCTTTCACGGCTGCCACTATCAAACTAAGCTTCCGAACTGAAACCTGGCTACTTATATACTCGCGAGCAGGTATCTTAACATTCAATGTTCCACCCACTGTAACTCAAGCATGCCTTAGAATTACAGTACTCACTGACACACATACTGTCCACACAATCCGACATACACCAACAATCGCAAGACAGATGTTCTAGAAAACATATCACCCAACATACCATCCATGATAACACAAGCATACAGGAGAATGAGGAGTTACCGTAAGCAAGCTTTTTGATGACATTAAGCATGTATTTTTGGATTGTATTTCTGCTTAAGACATGTAATATAATATTATGTCGGACTTGGGTTACAATTCTCGGACAAGTCATTTAATATTTTATTTTTGATTTTAAAATTGTTTATATTCATGAGTTGGATATCTGGTGGGGATAGTTAATGTTACATTACTGTCGGACTTGGGTTCGATTCTCCAACAGATTATTTAATTTTTTATTTTAAAATTGGTTTTATTTATGAGTTGAATATCTGGCGGGGATAGTTAATCTAATGTCAGTGCCGGACTTGGCTTCGATTCCCGAAGAGGTCATTTAATATAATTTTATTCCCGAATTTAATAAATTTTTTTTTTTTTAATTGTATTCCTTCTTAAGGCAGTTATTTTAATGTTATTTTGGTACTACCGGGTGCGATTCCCCTCGAGGGCAATATTTGGAAATTTCAGTTTTTTTGTTAACAAATACACTTCGAAATCACTACCCTTTCGATACGGAGGTTCGGTTTCCACTACTGGGTTCAAGTCCCAGTGAATGCAAATATTGGAAATTTCTATTTTTTTCAACACACACTTCTGATGCAATACACTTACGAGAGCTGTTCCGTAGAAGTGACCTTGCCAACGTCCTTCGCCCAACTAACGTGATACCCTCGCTAAAGCTCGACTGATGATGTGTAATGATGTAATGATGTAATGATTTATTTATTAGTATATATAAAATAAATCCAAAAATTCTCAATCTCACATATATACTCTTCGGAGAGAAATCAAGCTGTTACTTATACACACATACACCCACACACACATGCATACATATATAAACCTACACACACATACACTCACGAATACACACCACACTCACACCCATCACCCACGCATACACACATGTATTAACACACACATGTACACACACATGTATACACACAAACTTAAAATCTCACTGTGTTCCCAACCTTCATCGATTGCTAACAGTCTGGTTTACCTAAAAATATCAACAATTTATACCTTTTCACCAAGCCAATATACAACTGACAACTACACACTTGCAATCATCCTCTCACCACAATTGCCAATCTTCAAATGACAAATGCTATTACAAAATTTTAGTATTATTATCATTAATTTATTGCGCAATCACCAGCCCACCACACAACTCACACAAGTCCACACAACACGACAACCAGTCTTCAATGGACCTCCATCAAAATTAATAGAATATATTTAAGTATTTAGACATAACAAGTGCAAAGGAAATGTTTGTCGTTCATCGGGAAGCGAGTGCAAGAATAGCGGCAAGATATTCGCTAGCAACTCCAATGCCAAACGTCATTAAGATAGTAACTGTCCATTTGCCACCGTCAACAAGACTTACCTATGCGATAACTGCCGCGCAGTATATGCGACTAAGCGAGGCTTGAAGGCCCACAGCAGAAATTGTTCTGCAAAAACAGTCGCCATAAATGTTACGCTCGAATGAAGAATAAATTGAACGTGTATAAAATATTATAATGTATTTTTATTATCTTAAGTCTGTAAAATAAAGGTGGAACGTATCAATTATTTTCTATATTATTCATTTATCTTAACTCAAGCTAATATTAGGTTCATCTCCGTCACTAGGAAATAAATTGCCAGATTTTGTATATTTCTGAAAGGGAATTAATATTTTTGTATAGTGTCAAATCTAGCACTCAGGTTCTTACAGACAGCTGCTTGAGCAATAAACACAGATGCCCTCGCCATCTTCGCCTCTCCAGTCGACCGCTTGAGTACACGACCATCTTCTGCTAGGGTCGCGGTGGTCTTCGGCCATCTTCGATTCCCCTGTCACGTCACGTCGTTTGCCTTACCAATGGCAGCCGCTTTGTTCGGCAAAAAACAGCATGTGTCAAGTTGTGTTATGCCAAATCTGTAATGTGTATAAATTACTTCTGTGTTATTCATGTCATATCAACCTATGCTGGTATTAGTTTCATCTCTATCATACAGACCTGAAACATTTCCACATAACAAGGAGAAAAAAAAAACAGATTTTGTCACAGTCCGAAACAAAATTAATATTTTTGTAAAATTTCGAGTCTTGAGCTCAGTCCTCCTACGTGTTACCACACCTTAGAAGATTGTTTAATTCTATATATCGATCATATTTAAGTTCATATACAGTCAGAAAATCACATGAAAAGCTAAGCACACATATGCGAAAATATACACACATCAATTACACACAATTTTGTATAGTGGCATAGTTGTATGTACTCGGCTTTTAGAAGATGCAAAACATAAAGAGATGAGGTTTACCTGCTTTCGCTGTTTAATATACAGAGAAGACCTGGAGACCGCGAACGCAGCTACCGATGCGAACTCGACGAACGCCCAGACCACAATGACCATCATGCCCATTCGTAAACGGTATATATTACCGACCAAGAAAGCAACTCGGCACTTACAAGTACTGAATTTACACCACTCTTGACATAAATGTATTTACTTACTTTTCTACACGTGCTATTGAAATTTTTTTATAGGAAATAACTCATGTACCCTGGCAGGTGTCCTGGAGACAGTGCACCGCTCTTGCGAATGAGATATCACAGGTTTGCTCCTCTAGAGAGTGCGATCATTTCACAGGTAAAAAAAAACTTAATATGATATGTAATTATAAATATTCTGTGTATTATATATCTAGATATTTACGTATCGAGCACATCATGTAACAATTGCAATGAATTATCGTCGTACTCAATGTATGTTCATCTCAAAAAACTCGAAGCTCGCCAGGCATTTATTTAAGCAGGTAGCAAGCAGACCGAGAAGAACAGCATCGCAAACCGTCATGTAGCGATAATCGTATAAAAGCATACATCGTGTAAAAAATTAGTTCCCACTTCATTGTTGACCATATTGGAAAGCAGATTGTTATGTCTATCGCAATCGTGTACTTTGCTATAATAAGAATATGGAATCGCAGGTTGATGACTCATCATCTGTAACACTCGTCGCAACGTCAACATCAAGGAACGCTGGAGATTCACTCCTTACATCACGACATAAAGAAAGTAATCGTTGCAGGAATAGTCTGAATAGACATAGCAAGAAGTGCAAAGGTAATGTATGTCGTCCATCGACAAGTGAGTGGAAGTATTGTAGCAAGACATTTACTTACAAATTACAAGACTTTTTTACTACAAACACACATAGTAGTAGGTATATTTCTTAGATGATAGGAATTAAAAACAAACTAGTTTTTTTTTGTATTTATTTTCATTCTTAACGAAATAAAATACATAATATGTGATTCAATAA
Source organism: Dryococelus australis (assembly GCA_029891345.1). NCBI lineage: Eukaryota > Metazoa > Arthropoda > Insecta > Phasmatodea > Phasmatidae > Dryococelus > Dryococelus australis. The sequence continues at coordinate 246,183,268 of CM057009.1, forward strand.
AGCCTCTTACTCTGAGTTCATCACAAAAAGATATCTACTCTGTTTGAGGACAAGGACTGGGGGACTGAGGCACGAGGTGCCAACATGGCGGCGGTTTTGTGATGTTTATTCGAATGAGCTGTCGGCCATCTTGTCTCCGATCGCCATCTTTATAGCCATACGCCACTATCATGTACAACCATCTTGGTAGACAGTATGCCATTTTTTCCTGCTCTGTTATGTCGTCTATATTTTCCCTTTAACATGTGTTGGTTTTCTCTCGAATTTCTTTTTTTTCCCATCGAAACGTCTAGAATTAATTTTCTATTGTAGTAGAAGTTAATTGTAAATTAATTTTCGCTTTCCCTCCACTACAGTTGCATGCCCGCCATATTAACAGCTCCCAATAAATATCCCTATTATGTTGAGCTGATGTATTAATAGCTAAAATTAAAAGTGCTCCTCAATTTTCCTCAGTGACTCCATATTTTGACCAAAGTGTCATAGGTGTCAGGGGAGTCAGGAGTCATTTTGAATTCTATGTGCTATACAAATTAAATGAATAATTATTATTTGTATTTAACTCATGAAATCTACAGATATAAATGTGTCGTGTGGCATGTCTACGAACTCGTATTTTCAAGAAGAATTGTATTATGACGTCCTAACCATCGATTTGACAAATCATAATTTTGTAAAATAAAAGTTATGTATTTCATTTTTTATTTCTATTTAACTTTTATAAGCAATTGTTTGGTGCGACGTGTGTACGAACTCGCATTTTCAAGAAGAATTAGATTATGACTTATCTGCAATGAAACCAACTGCCGCAGTCTATCAACGAAGCCATTGGAGTCTTCAGAAAATAAGCTGCTAGACTTCACGTCACTATTCACAGAAGGTTCACGATACATGTCTTCTGCATATATGTTCTTTCATAACGGGTAGGTTTCTAGATGCCTCTGGACCGGAATACTAGGTTAAAATCCATTGATGATGATATATAAAATAGTTGTAATCACCTACCAAACAACATGTATTGCAGAAGCAACGATCACTGTACATCGCATCAGTCATTGCTAGACAAAACCATGCGTCTGAAAACACACATTACAAGAATTGTAAAGCTATACATTTAAACCAGTGGCAATGCAAGAGACTACAGCACAGCAACATATTGATGATGAAATATAAAATAGTTATAAACACCTACCAACCAATGCGTATTGTACAAGTGACGAGCACTTTACATCGCATTAATCGCTGATAGGTAAGACCACGTGTCCGTCCTTCGTTAAGGAGGCGAACCGACTCCTTTCCCACTCCTTGTTCCTGAGGATTCTCTCGTAAGCGCTGGCCATTCAGATTCTCTCTCAATTTCTGCCATGTGAGGGTCCAAAATGTTCTGCTAAGAGTGGAGAATCTTTCCTGTTGACCAACAGTGACTGGTTTCTATACAACTGCCAGTATATTTCACTTGTTTATTCACAGTATGAGACAGTGGTAGTGGTTTCACCAGAAGGAAAGAATCATAATGGTCGGTCCACAGTACTATCAACCATGCAAAAATCTGTGTGTGGTATCAGCTATGTGTTTTTGAAAGTGTTTGGGTGTTCCACCAGTGTCCAGCCACCACCCTCTTCACTAGTGATCATTATGCAGGATTTACTTATTCAGCTTCGTCGAAGGTTTAAGGTCAAGGGCACAGTTGTTTGCTGCCATGGTTCCTATTGTTGTGATTGAGGCAAATGGATTTTCTCAGAGTGTCCCTATGGTTGTTTTATAAACTATACATATATAATTTAATCTCAATAAATTCCTGCAGGTTTCGCTATCGCACTTGTTGATCTCCAGTGTAGTCGTACTGGCAGTGGCAGTGGTGGCTGTGGCCGATGTTCTCACATGTAACCTAATATTTATGTCTTTAAATTATTTAATTATAAAAATATATTTAAATTTAAAAAAATATATTCAAATAATTATAATATGATATCGCGATCGTATGCGTCCTAAAAAGACGAGGCCGGTGATATATAACACTTAATACTTAGGCCTTAGAATTTTTTATTTATAAAAATATATTAATTTTTATATAAATAATTTTTAAAGTAATTATATTTTTTATCGAATCCTCATTATGTGAGTGAGTTTCGAGTATCTTGCCCACATCGAGGATTTACATTGCCCACAATGAGGATTGTTGCTTTTTTTTTTTTTTTTTTTTTTTTTTTTTAGGAAAATTCGAGATATTTTTACGAAAAAAACAGTAAATTTGTAAGGGAAAAAGGGACATTTTAAGGTATTTTTGGCCTAAAACGTACGATTTTGTGTGAAAATGAACGCTTTTTGAAAAAAAAACGGGAAAATTCCAACATGGCGGCCTGCGCCTCGCTCCTCTGCCCCCTAGCCCTTGTGCCAGAACCTACATAATCCTACTGCTTGATTAACAAATTTTCTGTTTAACTGTTTCCACCGATGACAGCACTGGACACAGAAATGTTCTGTTTTCAATACTATAAATGTCGCGTATATTCCATCCTCATATTTGGTTGTGCCAGAAGATGATTCGTAATCTGACTGTGATTAACAAAATTTAATAGAAGGCTACCGAATGTAAGTATTCCGAAAATTTCATTATTTTATTCGTCGTACTTTCATAATGTTTGTAAATCATTAAATTTATTAATGTATTTTACATAAACTACAAATTATCCAGTGTATAAGGGTAAAACACTTATTAACAATAAATTATACAGTTTTACATTATAATGGAAAACATAAATATATCCTCAGTCTATAATTCTAAGAAGCAACAGTTATGACGATGAAAACAATAGTAATAATAATTTTAAATGGTTCTTAAAATAGTGTTTTTAACAAAAAACATTATCAACCTTTCTTACCAGATAAATAACTCCTTATATTTATGTCTACATTTTTATTTTTACTATGGATAAAACATACATTATTTACTATGCATCTTGGAAAGTTGGGGAAGACCAAGTTAGGCTCAAACATCCCTTATATTCTTAGTTATGTGTCCTATTATTTTTAATGTTTATTTTATACTTTGACAGAAATAAATTACTGTTTATTCTCATGATATTTTCCTAATATTAATTTTTTACAGAATATATTATTTTCGTGTCCCAAAGCTTTTGTATTCGCCTCTATATTCCCTTCAGGCCGATTTCAGTAGCTAGATAAACATAATTCATATGGCTTAGTTTGGACGAAACCCTCACAAACAAAGATTAAAAATATTATTTTAGGAAATAAAGCACAAATAGTGCATTAACAGCATTTGTTTTCCTTCGTGATCTAATAATAGCATTCTGTGTTGTGGTGGACTAATTACTTTTAAATTTCAATATATGTGAATATTGCACTGAACAGTAAAAGAATAATTTGTTCATATTATTACGATATAATATGATATAAAAGTAGTTAAATAGATGACAGTTAGTCGTTTAATTTCTTTCGAGTATCACTTGTTATCTTTTCTGCAAACTGACAAATTCCTATTGCCCGTATAAAGTAATAAAGTTCTAAATTCGCGGAATATCTAAAACAATTGTATATACCAGCGTTTCCCAAATCATGGGCCGCGACCCAGTACTGGGTCACAAAAATATTGCCAGGATCCATTGCCTTCGCCTCAGAGTATTATAAATCGCAAAGTGCCGTGGGTTGGTGTGGGATAAACACGCATCCACACTTCGCAAAGTGGTGCGGAGTGGCGTGGGAGAAACACCCACCCACACTTCGGAAAGTGGTGCGGTGTGGCGTGGGAGAAACACCCATCCACACTTCGCAAAGTGATGCGGGGTGGCGTGGGAGAAACACCCATCCACACTTCGCAAAGAGGTGCGGTGTGGAGTGGGAGAAACACATATCAGCACTTCGCAAAGTGGTGCGGGGTGGCGTGGGAGAAACACCCACCCACACTTCGGAAAGTGGTGCGGGGTGGCGTGGGAGAAACACACAATCACACTTCGCAAAGTGGTGCGGGGTCGCTTGGGAGAAACACCCATCCACACTTCGCAAAGTACTGTGGGTTGGCATGGGAGAAAAACGCATGTTCCCTTCGCGAAGTGGTGCGGGGTGGCACGGGAGATACATGCATCCGCACTTTGCTACGACCGCTGGCCGAATGAATCGCCTAGCCTAGCTTATCTTTAATAATTTGAACATATTAAATTTCATTCTAATAATTAGATTTGTAATAATATCGTATAAGACTTACAATTATACTATAATTAATTATTAAAGTACATGAAAATTATACTGACGTCCAAATACTGTTTTATTTCACCTACACATATCAAAATAGGCAATAAGTTTTTAGTGGGTCACGAAACAGAACTATAAACGAGTCACAGGAAACAATATTTGGTAATCGCTGGTATACAGTATTATCGCAAGCTAAATATATTGCGACAACAGTCCATTGTTGTAGCAATTTCAGATAACGACGAAACAATCAATTTACATTGAGTACTCTTTCCATTAACCGGCATTCTTAAAAAAAAAAAAACGCACTCTTTATACGGCAGTACCTATTGGAAAAAAGGGGGGGGGGGGCGGAGTTTCCGCAAGGAAAAATATATATTTTTTTAAATTTGGTTTACAAAGCGAAGTATAAAACCTGGCAATTATGTTTACATTTATTACACAGTGTTTTCTCTTATGTAGCTACTCAGAGGTCCTGAAGTCTACGGTTAAATGAGAATCTGTTATGTACAATTGTCAGTTTTACTTAAATCTAAGTCCCTTTTATTTGTTTGTACATAACACAAAATGCAGTAACATACTAAAACATTTCTTCAAAAATTTTAAAATATGTAAATGCCATATAACAACTATCATTGTAATTTTAAAAAATTTCCTAAATTTAGAGGATGGTCATTCCTTTCTGTAACATTTTAAAGCATTTTTCCTCCAAAGTGACACAGATATTTATGTGTAACAGCAATAAACGAATACAATTGTAAAATTATAAGAATTGTTTATTATTATTATCAAAAATTCAATGTTGCAAAAATATAACAAATTTAAATATATATTTCTTTAAAAAATCTAGTTTTAATTACCTTAAATATTAAATGAAATAACATAAGAATTTTGCATAAGAATAAACCATTGGTGATGAAAAAGTTTTCATTTAATTTAATAATAAATTGCAATGAACGCGCCACCATCGTATATTAAATCCTCTAAAACGGAGTGAAATTAATTACGATTTCAGGATAAGTTGTTTTGGAACGTATGCTCTTTTGCGGTGTTTTCGCAAAAAAAAAAAAAAAAACGCAAATGAACATAATATTAATAAAATAACTATTTTCTTAAATGACTTTAGAATGCATTTAAGTGTAGGTATTCAGTTATAACTTTAGAATGCCACTTTGTTACCTATACATCTCGTAATATTTTAAGTAATATTTCAATGTTTTATGTGCTATAACACCTTATAGCCTAACTTTACTTTCTAACTATAAAGGAACTGTACAATAACAAACCGTTGCAAACTGAATGTGTTATTCTAGTTTGTAAAGTTGTAAAAAAAAACTGGTTTGAATATTTCATATTGTAACTTCTGTAAGCATGTAATTTCTCGAGTGGTCAGACTTTTCTTCATCTGTAGCCAGTTTGTATGTTTCGTTGCACAGGTTAATTCTTTCATCGTCGGAAGCAGGTAACATCAAACTGTCGGAAAATGCATCTACTTCCCTACTTTTAATAGTGGTTTCATTTTCGTTGGCCGCTATATATTTGGCGTGTTTCCTGTTGAACTCCTCCTCTTTGAAGAAGTCGAAACCTCCTACTCTCCAGCAACTCCGCATCACGCGTAATACGCTGATAGACATGAGAATGAAGCCAGTGCAAAACGATAAGTACACCATGACATCTTGAACCACCGGGAGAACATTCAGATATAATATGAACTTCTTGTTCATCCAGCCTGGAAGTTTCTTCATACTCTGCAACAAAAACAATTACACTTTAAAAAAAAACCATAACTTACGAGAGAAAATTCTGTACCAATCAAAAGGCTCTGCCAGAAATACAACCCTTATGTTACAGTTTGATGACCGAATTGTGAATTTGGTAGTAGAAGCACAAGTTTTAAATCACTTATTATATAAGCTCATGTAGTAATATTTTTATAGCTGGAATAATATTGATTCTCACTTCGTTAAATAATAGTACCTATATATCTAAGTATGGCGACTGCTTTTATAGTTACAATTATATTCAAACCAAAAGGCATGCAACACATATCACTTCAGTAATTTACTTCAGAGAAAATCTAACCACATTAATGAGAAGCAAAACCATGAAATGAAAGAAGTTCACGTCAATAGCACTAGCGTATTCGGTGTCTGGCAGTATCGATCACAACAAAACATTCTTAGGATAGCGCAAACCAACTGGCATTATTATTAATTCATATCCCAGTCATAATTTCTAATACATTTTTTTGCATACATTTTTTTTCCTTTTATAAAATTTGACATGTCTTGCAGTGGAGTTTCCATTGTATGCAAGGTAAACACTATATCCTTTCTTGTATAGTTTACGTATTGGCGCCGACCTCCGTGGCGCGCCACCGATCTGGGGCGCGGGAGGCTGTGGGCTCGAATCCCGGGCAAGGCATGGGCGTCAATCTCAGTTAGGTTGTAAGTTAGCCTGTAAGCCGCCTCCTGCCAAGCTCTCCAGCATAAAACCGGGGGACGTTAAAAAGCCCTTTACAATTACTTTTACATATTGGCTAACATAAAATATTTTTTTATTGATTATACATTTATTTGACGGTGAGGTGTTTTATGGTATTTGAAATATAGTATTTATTTGGGGAGAAAATGTTATAAGAAGTCATGAGGCGTAAAGTCCGTTGTCTTTAAGAAGTCGTTTAGTTTTTTAATAACTAATATTCTTGCCATTGTCAATATTTAACTCTGGTGTGTTACGTTTAATTCAATAAAGACTTCAGTGTAAAATGTTATGCATTTTTCTATCAAGCACGTCTTAAACCTTTTTATTCACATGCAATTTTTGTTAGAATGAGGCGAAATGAAATGCTCACTCTCACATGTTTATCTGATTGTTGAAACTTTTTTTTGTATACTGATGTGATAGTATACATACTTAAATAGCATGGGGCATATTCAATTTCAATATAACAATGATACTATTAGCAAAGTTAAAGCTCGTATTTTTTTGAGAATATTTAAGACTTCGGTGGTCAAAACCATCCAGGTTACATTCCCTACGGGACTGGAAAACATGGCGGAAGCTACCGAGGATTGTGGTTTATCGGTGTACTATGGCTTCCCCCTGGTTTACTTCCGTATCTGTTCATCATCGCACAGCATATTTCATTCATTATTTATTGAATTACTCTTAAATCAATATTAATAGTTTCTAGATTTTTTTTTGTCTTTTGTATTCACTCTTTTAGACAGTGGGAAATTGTTAGCAAAAATAGGAAAGTAATTAATCAAATCAACCGAGATCTGATAAAGTGTATTTATTTATTTCTTTCAGAGATGTAATGGTTACAAGAAGGCGTCTTTTATATCAGCAACATTTCTTGTGAGAAAAGCATTTCTTTACCTAAATTTGGAGTTTAGACATGCAACGATAATCCGGACATCATGTGGATGGATTAGAAGGTCTACAATACATGTTTGTCACTAGGCTTAAATTAATTTGCTGGACGCACGCAGAGCAACGTTGTTTTCTGCAACAGTTGAGTTAGTAATATAAATGCATGCAGGAAGTCGCAAGTAAAAAAAAGTTAATGAAAATTGACAAATATTAATACTAATGAAAACGAAATTCATTAAGGACAGTTCTAGTATGGATTACGAGGATAAGGACAACCACTTCAATATTTGGGAAAATGAGATATTCAGATTTCTTTTAAGCGACGTACTGCCATTACTTTATTAGTGACATATTCCTGATGGACTTCAAGCCGCGATGTCAAACAAGTCAACAGCTTTATAGTTCTGTATATTTCACTAATTAGAAAGTACGTCAAGCATGCTCTGCAGTTAATTTTTATGGTCATATATAATCACTATTATTTGCTGTGAGAAATATTTATCTTAATTGAAATGATATCAACTTTAATCACTCTTAAAAAACTTTTTAAAGAGTGCAAATAGTTCTAGAAGTGTGAAAAGACCTAAGAATAGACACGTGGTTTCAGTCATGCCATTCTAAACAAAATATAAAATATTACAAAATTTTTATTTAGTCAACTTAAATTGCATGTCCTAAATTTATGCGAACCAGAAGAAACAATAATTAATTGTTGAAATGCAGTCAATGTGTTCCTTTCACTTTTTTAGTCCAAAAATGTTTCACAGCAAATCTAGTAATAGGGCAAATACTATAATATTACCAAGTTTGTAAATAAAACATGTGCAAGTGTAATATAATGTTAAATAGCTCATAAAATTGTTGCAAGCTGGCTGGCCATCACCCCAGGGACGCCCGACGCCAGACTTGACAGCCCGTGGCCTGCTGCGTAACTCACCATTCCGACCCTTGAATGACGAGAGGGAAGTTAACTATGCCATGCCGGTGTTTACGTATCGCACCTGGCGGCCGCCAACACCTTCCAGAAAGCCAGGCTTTACTTCTTCCGGTCAAGAAACTTCTAGACACTTAAACTAGTCGGGGGGGGGGGGGGGGGGCATTTTATGTTCGGAGATGTCCAGAAAGAGGGACCAACGAGTATAAATACAGACGTCGCATGTGCAAACAGCGGTGTTTGGCAGTGTTGGGCGGGTTTCGGCGATCAACGACGGTGTATGTGGTTAACCCGGTCGCCAGAGTGGAGGTAGGAGAGACTATTGTGTTGGTGCCCGTGGACTGGTTCACAGAATTAAATTTTACTTTTTATATTATAATTGAGTGAATTGCATTAAACAGAGAAGGAAAAAGCAGTATAAAGGATTTTTAATATTATGGTAAATACATTATATTAATTTTAGATGTTTGTTAGGACCAACTTCCCACACGAACGTGGCATTCCCAGGTGCATGTAACAATATTAAATAATTACATTATTATTTCATATTTTTTGTTAAAAATATTTTTTTAAATGTAAAACATTAAACTAAGTTTTAGGATGGTATCTGTGCAATAATACTTTTCGTTATATATCTGAACTCTACGAACAAAAATTGCTCACCTTGCAAGTTATGGTGGTAGGTAATTGCTTGCTAGTTATGGTGGTAGTACATTAAGGTACCTGCTAATTGAATTGCACGAGAATGATCGGGCTGTAAATACTTGAATAGTTACAGTGAGATTCAAAGATTGCGAATATGCTTTACAATCAAGAAAATATCTCTTTAGATGTGCAGACAATGGGGTACAAGGTCATTAATAGTTTTTGGAAAAAGAAGATATTTCATTTGAATGAACCCAAGCCATAGTGTAAATAAAGTATCTGAGTTTGCAGGTTGATCATACGATATGAGTAGAATCATTAGGAGAAGCATGGGACAACGGCACGAGGTATAAACGACAGGCGCAATTAAAAATTTCCTTATTTTCGCTTTTTCCCAATAATTTCCCTTTTCCCTCAAAATTTCTCAAATTATACCTTAAAAAGCCGCAATCCCCCTTGTGCAAAGAACAATCCTCCCATTTGCAGAAACGATCTATTGGAAACATTTGGGGGGATCTTTCTAGAAAGCAGAACACTGGGAACCATATTGGTTTTTTAGGCAAAGCGAAAATCTACATTTATTATCCGATCTTAAACATTCTTTATTTTTCATTAGAAACTATGTATATATTTTTAATTTGTACCGAAAAACTACATAGAATATTGCGGAAAATTGCAAAAGTCCCTCATACAGTTACTACATTTCCAGTCTCCATATTGTTTCCATCCACCATCTTGGATTACATTTTCTTAGCCACCCAGCGAGCTGCCGAAACAAATGTTCCCTCATGCTCTGTTTCACAATGTCCACCATATTTGATTTAATTTTTCTTGATAACCTTCCTTTGATTCTCTGTCATTCCTTCTTTATTTTGTCACCACGATTTAGTCACTTGTGATCCACCCACCATCTTAAATTGAATTCATGCTCTACCATTCCACCTAGATTTACTAGCCTGCTGATTGCTCGGTCACCTGAAACTGCCATCGTGGATTACATCACTTCCACAATCTTTGATTATATCATATGGTCTTAACATTTAACCATTAATAGCTCTTCCATTTACTTCATAATTTGTGGTTAACTAGAAAAATAACTTTGGCTTATTAGAGCAGTACCAGTCATGTAGACATTTACATGGGACCTCTCTATGCCATATACTGTACTGAAGCAGGTCTGGCCAAGCCCGACTCGACATTCGCCCTCCCCTCCCTCCAAGTCTAAGGGTCAAATTTCTACCACTTAAATAACTTACTTCCAATTCTGTTGCATCTAACCTGCTCAGAATATATTTAAATATCAATCAAATTTCAGTTTTTTGTGTTGATTGTTCACATCCAGTGTTTGGCCTACACAAGAAATATGTAGGTATTAACTTTCAAATCATCATATTTGACAAATAATTTAATTTAATTTTTTTTATTATGCTCACCTACAATACCGATATGCAGTGACACATCTGAAAGTCATGGCTATGGAATTCTCTATACAGGGGAAGTAGGCATGCTAGGTCAAGGTACAACAAAGCCAGAGAGAAACAATATTTTTTTTTCATTGAAAACATATATGTTCTAACATACTTCCGACTACAAACATAAAAAAACAGAATCCTAAAATTTCCACACAATTCACTAAGTTTCTTTCCAACAACATGCTCACTTTTCACATAGTTAATATAATCTGCTTATATGTAGCTCAAGACTGTCTACACTAGCAAGCATCCAAGCAGAACCCTTAACCATAAATTATTCTTCTTCACGACAAAGTTTTTCTTTCAAGGCCTCTTCAGCTATCAATCTTGAACAATGCTTCATTCGTAGTCTTAAATGCTGGCTGTCTGATTTCTTCATTCAAAGGTTGAGACTTTTCATAGATACACTCCAGCCGAACATATTTTATGGAACCTTCTTCAACTTTCTCTGTTACTTGATTGAATATCCATTGCTTAATGTGGTCAAGGTATGCACATATGTCTTTCGTACCAACACAGGTATTTACAATCACATAATCTTTCAAAGTAACCTTGAAAACTGTTGGTTGTTTCAAGTAGAATCCATTTGATGTGGTTTCATCAAATGCTAGTACAGGTCGGTTCTTGGCTGCAGGAACTTAACTTTGCAGTTCGTCTTATGTCTCTTCAGGCTATCACCATGTTTGAGCAAATGTTTGAATTTGTCACATCGTTGCATAGCACGGATAGGTCCCTTCACAGAAGTAGTTTTTTTCTTGCTTCCTTGCTCTTTGGCTGTAGGCAATATCTTGTCACAGTGATAGCAATGAAGCCTTGATGAAGTCATCGATGAAGGCATTGCTGTAGGTGACCCATCCTAAGAAGTCGGTGGTGCTATCGACATCTTGCCTGAAGATGTTGATGGTGCTGTTAGGCATCATACGCGAAGAAAGAAAAAGTTGATGGTGTCATAGGCATCATACATGAAAAAGTCGATGATGCCATCGGCATCATACCTGTGAAGAAGCCGGTGTCATTCTCGAAGAAGTCGATGGCAGCACTACAGTAGGTAATGTTGCTAGACTCGCAAACTTTGTCTCCATAATATATTCAAATCAGTTTCACAGGCTGAGACAATATATCTTTCACATCACCAACTGTCAGAATAAGCTTCAAACTAGAACCCTAGCTGATTATAATCCTTCAGTACTGAGCGATGGGAATGTAATTATTTTCTGAAATAATCTCTTTTAAATGACTGGTTTTTCGGGAGGAATGCAATGTGTAAGGGCCCCTATCAGTCAGTAAGCTATTTTATTCTTCTAGTTTTAAATAATAAATCGGATGAGCAGGAATATGAGGTGTTTTGTGTGATGCGTGCGGTGCTATTCATACCGATCAACTAGCCCTCTCAAGACTGACCCCTCACACGATCGACCCCTCGCAAGACCGACCCCTCACACGACTGACCCTTCACACGACAGACTCCTCATTGTGGAGTGTGTTGAGCTGACTGCTAAGCATGCGGTGCTGATTGCAGTGCGTTCGATGCTGATTGTGGTGCATGTGGTGCTGATTGTAGTATGTGTTGCTGACTGCGGTTCTAATTGTGGTGTGTGCAATGCTGTTTGTGGAGCAATAGGTGCTGATTGCAGTGCGTGTTGTGCTGATTGCAGTGCATGCAGTGCTAATTGCAGTGTGTGCAGTGCTCATTGCAGTGTGTACAGTGCTGATTGCAGTGTGTGCAGTGCTGATTGTGGGGCATGCAGTGCTGATTGCAACATGTGTGGTGCTGTTTGCAGTGTATGCAGATTGATGAGGAATGTGGTGCTGATTATGATGCATACAATGTCGATTGTGGAGTGTGTGGTGTATGCAGTGGGCTCCTTGTACAGGTGGTCCTACGTAAATGTCTACATGACTGGTCCTGCTTTAATACACCCCAGGTATTTTTTTTAGTAAATACAAATTGCGAACTAAATGGAAATTCTTGTTGGAGAAAGGTTAAGAATGTATGATATAATAATAAAAGATTGTGGAAGTGATGTAATCCAAGATGACAAAACGAGGTGTCCAAGTAATCAGATGGCTACTAAATATAGGTTAAATGGCAGAGCACGAATACAACTTACGATGGTAGGTGGAGCACATGTGACTAAATCGTGGTGACTAAATCAAGAAGGAATGATAGAAAATCAAAGGAAGGTTACTAAGAAGAATGAAATCAAAGATGGCGGACATGGCATGACAGAGCATGAGGGAACATTTGTTTCGGCAGCTCGTTGGATGCCTAAGAAAATGAAATCCAAGATGGCAGATGGAAAAAGTATGGCGACTGGAAATGTAGTTACAGAATGAGAGATTTTTACTTATTTCCACGATGATCAATAAATAATTTTGTTACAAATTAAAATATAAATGAGGCATTTTTTATTTAAAAAATGATATTTTTAATGGGATAATAAATACATATTTTCACTTTGACATACCATTGCCTATAAAACCAATAAGGTCTGTTCTGTCCTCGAATACGATTGCCCCAAATGTTTTCCAATGTATTGTTACTGCAAATGGGGTGATCATTCTTTGCACATAAGGGGGTCTGTGATTTTTGGTGTGACCTCCCTGGCATTGGGTGCGGTACTGATTCAGTAGACTGATTGTGGCTTAGCAAATGTCGACTTTGCCAGTCGCAGTCTATCTGAAGCTGAATGCAAACCAGGCATTTATGAAAAGGAGACACTGGCATCTATCTTGGGATTGGAGAAATCGCCTCTTATGTAGATCTCGACGAGTGTGACTTATGTACTGACTATCAGGCGCTCAGCTGGGTACTCAATCATCCCCCACAACTGGGAAAGTTAGGAAGATGGGTTTTGCAGTTATCCTGATTTCGCTTCCAGATCCATCACGTTCGAGGGTCTGGTAATCAAGTGGCCGATGCGCTATTGTGCATGTTCGACCCAGAGGACATTGAGTTGCAACAAGAGAAAAATCCCATCATTTCGATTAATTTGATACAGGGGTTTCCTGGTGTCTTTGTCCAACTTCGAGAGGCACAATCTGGCGATCCTTTCTGTTCCAAGTTTTGCAATGACTTAAGGTCTGGCGTTAATCTCCCATATATGGTTGAGAATGGTGTCCTATATTCCACTGGCAAAAATGGTCGTGCCCGCAAAGTTCTGGTCCCTGTGTCTTTGCATCCCATGGTGCTCTGCTACTTTGACGATTCCGTGTTTGGAGGGCAGTAGGGGGTGAGCAAGACTTTTCGAAAGATCTCGAAACATTTTGCTTGGCCTACTCTTAAGAAGGAGGTTACTTATTATGTACGATCTTGTGACGCCTGTCAAAGATGTAAGCAGGCTTGCCAAGCAAATGTCGGACAGGCCGTTGTACAGAGGGAATGAGCTCGGAGGGGAGATATTGATTTTCGCTGTCCGCCACATGACTGAGTTCGAGAACTGTGATGCTGGGCCGAGTTACTGAGGTCGGAATTGTAATAATCCAGTGCTTGAAAAATAACGAATTTTGACCGAAACAAATATAACATTTGAATTGAAGAAGCACTGAAACATAAAATATGTTCCGAGAAACTAAGTAGTAATGAAAAAAAAAATCAGTTACAAACACCGACATAAATCAATTACAACCACTGAGACAATAACTAAGTAAGCACAATGAAACATTAAATACATTACAAAAAATGATTTACCAATGAAACACTAATCAATTACAACCAGCAATACAATCACGAAGTACGCACGAGATGAATTACCAATTAAACATTAAATATAATTACAAACACGCACAATGAGAAGCAATAAGTAATGAGATTAATTGCCAACTAAACGAGTACCTGCACCCTAAGTACACGTCCACACCGTGCTACTCCCGGCTGCAGACTGAAGTCAGCCTGTGTATACATTTCTCTATATCCCCAACACTTGGTATTTTATTAAATAAATTTTGATTATAAGTGAAATTTAAGTTTTATTTTATAAAAATGCAGTTTCAGTAAAGTGTCTTATAATATTTCCCAATCATACGTTTGTAAACTCTGATGCATAAGACTGTTTCCTCACCATTTAGTAAAAAAATGTTAAAAATATTCCTTCAGTAAAGTGTACATCTCCTCTCATTTGTCACCTCGTGTAAGAAAAGACCTCTAAACTACGAGCAAACTTATATTTTACTACTCACATAGAGCGCAGAACAGGCCAAAATCACCTCCACCGCCCTAGCGCGTCGCACGAAGATTGCTGCCCGCCGTCCATCATCATTGGCTCTTGCGCAGGCCCAGCATGCATCGACTTTCCTCCCATGCTATGCTACAGCCCACTTATTCCAACGCAAAGTTTAAATACACATGGTTCTTTCTTACGGTGTACTTAATTTACACACGTGTATTGAAACCTAGAGTTATTGTTTGTTAAAGTTTTAAAAAAAATACATTTACAAATAAAAAATTTAATATCGTTCAAATGTGTTCCCAATTTGTTATATCGCTCAGTTGCGTGTAGTCGCTTAAGTGCTTGATAATTATTTAAAATGTTACGTGTTAAAATATTGAATCAATCAGATTTAAATTTAAGAAATGTTCCCTGACACTTTTAAACCTAACCAGTTGCCTGCATTTATGTTATGAACGAGAGCTCAGTGCCAGCTCAGTGGTGCAGATAGTCGAGGTTTTCTTTCGCCCTCTCTAACGCGTTCCAGCCTGCACGCCCACAGAGCGGGATCTGAATAGTTCACAGCTCTGTCGCTAGAGTGAATAAGGAATCGCCTCCAGTCATCTCTCTCCCTCTATCTCTCTCTCTCTCTCTAATACCCTACCACTTCCGCCTAGGAGCACCCACACAACAGCATTAAAATAACTTACACATTTGCAACGTACTCATATATTTGTTTTAAGCAATCTCAAGCCCCGATTACTGTGTAAATGAGAGTGAAAAAAATTAAACATAGAATATATTAATCAAAGTCTTACAATAAGTTTCAAACCGCTCAACCGCCATTCTTCAACTCTCATTAGTGTATTAGTGCAATGTAAAATACGTAACTGTGAGGCTATCCATGCACAACGAACGAAAGTCAAAACCGATGGTGCCATATGAAGTTGAGAAAATGTTGGCCGTTTGGGACGGCTTACTTTCGCTGCGACGGGGGTGTGTTTGACGAGCTCCACGCCTCACATCCACTGGGCGGGCCTGTCGGTCTGAAAGTATGGGCGCCGCGGCGAGGCCGTTGCAGTCCACGAAATCTATGACTCCCTTCCCCTCTCTCGTACGACACCTTGACCACGTGACGCCAGCCTGCCAGTCACGCACCACCAGGGCGCCCCTTCCAGGACTTCAGATATCGACGGAGTGAAGATCAGTTTGTAATGTTCTAGATGATTTTGAATTAAAAATGAATACAGGTTTCTCGCCCAGATTCGGGGAGACAGCACAGGGTTTTCACTTGGGCAGGAACTGCTGTTCCGTCAACATTTTAAGGATTGGGGGGGGGGGGGGGGCTTGCTGCCATTTTAGTTAAGTATGGTTGTAAGCAAAATAATTATATGTAACCTGCATATAGCTGGAAAAAGATGCAATCTTTAAAAAATGTAGATTTTCGGAGGAAGTTTTAAACTGAATTATTTTTGATACCTTTGTTTATACTAAATGTAATCATTGGGAAAACTATATTTTTATATGAGGTTTATTGATTGTAATATTTCGGGGAAAAAACTATGTAAATGGTTATATTTTGATATAAAAACGGAAGGGAACGAATATTTCCAAACCTTTTCACTGGAACCAACCCAAACACCTTTTTTGACATTATTGGGGGGCTCTCAGCTGTTTTCCAATTTAAAACACCTACATTTAGGAGCATTTGAGACAAAGACCTCATCCTGTATGTGTTGGCAAACACCGTCACATACAGGATAGGAAATCTGCGCCACTCTGCTCCCTCAATGCAGAGAAATAAAAAGGGAAAGTCATATTAGGAATTTTGTAAAGTTACGATATAGTACCAACTCCCTTGGGTTTATTCCAGTGGTCGTGAGAGTGACGTTTATTAGTAGTGGTGCAGGTATTCGTACATCGTGGATCCCGTGAATTTCTAAGGAAACTCTTCAAAAAAAATCTGACGAATGCAGGGGTGTCGTTCAAGCCGGATGACAGCATTGAGACGCTGCGCCAGCAAATGCGGGATTTGGCGAGGAAAGGTGACATAGCTACTCAACAAGCTGGTGAGTCCGACGCAGTTAGAGTCTTTAAAAATCTCAAACATTTGCCATCTCACTTGGTAGAAAATATATAGGTAGTTCACCGACTGAATTTAAAGTCGGTTGTGAATCTTTTGGTCCAAATGGCTAGAATCGCGTCTTTACATATTTGTGAAATCGTGCTTCTGTATGCCGCTATAATGTTCAAAGTGCCAGAGCCTTTGCAAAATGTAGTGGTGCTGGCGATCAATGAACGTATCCCATTTAGTGACTTTAGTCAGGCAGACGGGTTCATCAGTAGCTATCGTGCACTAACGTATGGAAATATTGGAAAGATTTCAAAGTCCCCATGAGTCAATGCAGCAGTTTGTCAGTGAGACTATTAGATGGGTAGAAGTGTTAGGTTTGCCGTGTGCGGAAGCGGATTTGGTGGAAATGCTGTTTTTTAATCTGTTGCCAGAAAATAGTAAATATTTTCATTTGCTTCAAGGCCGAAAACGTTAAATGAATTATTAGTTTTAGTAATTGAAGTGGAATTAACGATTGGTGATTGTAAGCAAAGAGAGCCTTAAGTAGTAATTCCTAAATGGCAATGCCCAATCTGTTCTCGTACCAATCATCCGACGGCTAAATGCTTTTATAAAACGCAAAAAAGGCGAAGGAAATTCCGTGCAGGAAAAGTTGAAACAAAAATGTCAAATTTGTTTTAGGAATAATCATCTGACTGGAAAATGTTTCTATAAGAAAACGGATAGCGAGGGGAAAGAAAAACCGCTTGAAAACGGGGGCCAGTCAGACGTAAAAGTAAATCCAGAAAGTATAGCTAAGTCTGAAGGTCATAAAACCGTAAAATATATTATTTATTTCAGATGCGGCAATCCTGGGCATTTTAAATTTATTTGTCCGTTAAAGGGAAAACCTCCGGGTAAAGGTACCGTCACAAACACAAATCTATGTAACAAAAATGGTCTACTGTACGTGTAGCTTGTGATTGCAAACTTAACTATGTCAGGCTTGAATGACTTGGGTGCTTCAGCGATATTCATAAGGCAAGAGACTTTGAATAAAATCAAGCGGGACGTGCTGCTTGGAACTGTGCAGTTAAAACGGAGAGAGTCAGTGGCATTTTCCTTAGTCGACGGAGGTTTGATAACGTCAAACATAATAGCGGTGATGAGAGTGAAAATAGAAAATTTCTCATGGAAAGTAGCGTTCCGTGTTTTGAACGTCTGTCACATGATGTGATTTTAGGTATCGATTTATCTGCTAGTACGTGCGCATGCGTTGACGTAGCGAAGAAGGAATTACGGTTTAGTTCTTCCCCCAAAACGGTAGTAAATTTGAAAGTAAAACATTCTCATTTCCGTAAAATTCAATTGCTTCAGCATTCTGAAGAAGTAGCGAAAGCGTTAGAACAGTTTAAAATTGAATATAAAGATCTGCTTACGTCAAAGTTAGGGCATCGTAAAGAGATTCCAGTAGAATTAATACTAAAATATTATGAACCCGTTGTGTGTGTGTGTGCCGTATCGTGTGTCCGCACCCAATATTAAAATATAAAAAAATTTGATCACAGAACTGCAAGAGCAGGGAATCGTGGAAAGTTCCAAAAGTCCGTACGAAAGCTCGTCTTTTCTAATTCCTAAGAAAACTGCGGGACAGTTTAGAATTATCTGTGATTATAGAAAAATAAATAAAAAATTGTATGTGGATTCCTATCCGGCACCCGTCATGGAAGCGGTATTTCACCATTTGCACAAGGCAAAGTATTTCACTATATTTGATTTAAATTCGGCATTCTTACAGTGTGAACTATATCCCAATAGTAAGGCACCGTTGGCGTTTTGTACACTGTGGGGTTTGTACCAGTGGACACGTTTACCGATGGGAGTAAATTGCGGACCCGAGTGTATGTCTAGAGTGTTAACTCACGTATTAGGAAAATATCTATATGGGTTTTTATTCACGTACATAGATAACGTGTGTATATACAGCAATACGTTAGAGGAACATCTTCAACACTTGCGGCTAGTATTACACGCGTTGCGTAAAGCTGAACTGACGGTAAACCCGCAAAAGATAAGTTGGGCACAACAACACGTGCGTTATTTGGGATTCATAATTCCCGAAGGAAGTTTGCGTACGGATCCGGAAAAAGTGAAATCAGTTGTAAATTCCTCGCAGCCTAAAAATGAAAGAGGAGTGAATAGATTTTTAGGTATGGTAGCATTTTATAGTAAGTATATTCCGAATTTTTCCGATCTTGCAGAGCCGCTAAAAAAAGAGAAGAGAAAAAACGCGCCGTGTCAGTGGAACGAAGACCAGGAAAATGTTTTTCAAAAATTGAAAGATATGCTAGCAAATCCTCATGGTTTGCATTTACCGAATATTTCAGAAGAGTTCTTTTTGCACTGCGATGCCAGTTCTGTAGCAATAGGAGCGTGCTTAAATCAAAAGATCGATGGTAATTTTGTACTGATAGCGTACGCCGGTAAATTATTGACTCAAGCAGAACGTAAAATTACTATTTATGAAAAAGAATTCTTAAGTTGTATTTGGGCTATGGAAAAGTTTGCAGATTATTTGGATCACGCACCGTTCATGTTGCACACGGACAACCAAGCGCTCAGCTGGTTATTAAAATCGCAAAAGCCAGCAGACAGGTTGGCACGTTGGCTGGCAAGATTGGCCCGTTTCAAATTTAATGTGCAACACATTCGCGGAGTCGATAATTCGGTAGAAGACGCGTTGTCGCTCATGTATTGCGCAGAACAGTTTGAGCAATGCGACGAGCAGGTGAAGAATGGGGCATCTGTATAGTGTGTAGCGAGCGTCGATAGTCAGCTGTCAGGGCCAGCAGTAGGAAACACAGACGTTTCAGAATTGAATACGTTTCAAAAATTCCCAAGCGTGTTTACTGACATTAAACAATACCAAAATGCTGATCAGGAATGTAAGAAGATTTTGTCTGAAATTAAGAATGGAACTTCGCCGTATGTTATCCATAAAGGTTTTCTAGGTGAATGGACGAGACGAGGAAAATTCAGAGTTTTTGTACCTGAAAATTTGAGGGCGATGGTGTTTAAATATTACCACGAATCTTATTACGGAGGACACATAATGCGTGATAAAACCATCTGTCGCATGTTAGAAATTTTTACGTGGCCGGGAGTTCGCACCGACTTTGAAAACTGGGCAAGGGTTGTGACGCATACCAACACGCTAAACCGAAAAAAAAAAAACCAGAAGGCCAGTATGCGGGTACGGTAGCCACATATCCTTGGGAACGTGTTTATTTAGACGTCATGGGTCCGTTGCCCCGGAGTACATCTGGTTATGTCTATGTCCTAGTAATAATATATAGTTTCAGCAAATTTTGTATATTCTTTCCATTACGCACCATAAAGGCTGTGAAATCTGTAAAGTTTTGATGCAACGGTTGTATAGTGTTTTTGGCGCACCCGTATATGTAGTAACAGCATATATATATATATATATATATATATATATATATATATATGGGGAGTAAAAATGGTTCAAACTGCCCCGTACCCTCCACAGGCAAATTTAGTAAAACGTGTTAACCGTAACATTAAGATTGCCTTACGCAGTTTTCAGTCAGATAAGCAAAGTCACTGGGATTATTATACCTCTTGTTTTAATGTTTCAATAATTTGATTCATAGTACACACAGGTATGCACCAGTTGAAGTGTTTTTGGGGCGGAGATTTGTGCACCCTTTAATAAATGTGTGATCACTCCTAGGTATTTGTTTGGAAAACGTGAATAATAAAAAACTGGAAGAAATATGGGCGTATGTGTCACGCAATTTAATTGCGTATCACCAGAAAATGGAACAAAAAAGTAACGTAGTTTACAAATATGTAACCTTGAAACCCAGTGATTTAATTGTAGTCGAGGCTCACACCATCTCAGTTCAAAAATTGATTATTTTAGTGCTAAGTTGGCGGTGAAATGGCGAGGGCCATTTCAGATAGTGAGGTTCCTTTCGCCTATGAAATTATTGATCGAACATCCACGTTCTCCGAACAATACGAAAACGTTCATATCTCCCAATGTAAAATATATCACATACCCACAATATAAAAGGGCTGTCCCCTGCCCATCCCTTTTGTGAAATCCACACTGTCTTCATTAAAGGATGTAAAACTGCTTTATTAAGCATCCTAAGATTTTAAGATTATTGTATTTTTATAATGATATTTTTATTTTCCAGTGTGTTAGAAGGAAAATTTAAGAGAGAGTATTAACATTTTGTAAGCAAGTATATTCTACTCAAAATATAAATGAGTACATAGTTAAAACCTGTACAAATATGTCGAGTTAAATGAGTTCATAAGTAAAAATGTACGAATACGTTAAGTCATAAATGTTTAAATGCATATCTGTGTATAATGAGTTAAGTATTGTGCAATACATATTTAAAAGTATACCTATATATAATCAGTGAAATATTAGAGATTTTGTATGTAGATGGAAAAATGAAAAATTGTTCAAAATTTTCAAGCAAGCCTACCCAACGTTAAATTTTTAAAAGAGATGATTTTTCCTACGTCTTCGTCGAGTGAGCCCGGGTGATTTAATGTTTTATGGTTGCTGCTAACAACGTGACCCGTGTCCCATGCGGAAAGCAGTCTGGGGTAAGGGTCTGGCCAGCCTATGCCTTATGTTCTGGATGCGTGTTCGACACCTACTTCGTGGGTCTTTTCTTCAGGGGAGGAGGGATGTGAAGGCTATACATGCACATCGAACGAAAGTCAAAACCGACGGTGCCATATGAAGTTGAGAAAATGTTGGCCGTTTGGGACGGCTTACTTTCGCTGCGACGGGCGTGTGTTTGATGAGCTCCACGCTTCACATTCGCTGGGCGGGCCTGTCGGTCTGAAAGTATGGGCGCCGCGGCGAGGCCGTTGCAGTCCACGAAATCTATGACTCCCTTCCCCTCTCTCGTACGACACCTTGACCACGTGACGCCAGCCTGCCAGTCACGCACCACCAGGGCGCCCCTTCCAGGACTTCAGATATCGACGGAGTGAAGATCATTTTGTAATGTTCTAGATGATTTTAAATTAAATATAAATACAGGTTTCTCGCCCAGATTCGGGGAGACGCACAGGGTTTTCACTTGGGCAGGAACTGCTGTTCCGTCATCATTTTAAGGGGGGGGGGGGCGCCTTGCTGCCATTTTAGTTAAGTATGGTTTAAAGCAAAATAATTATATGTAACCTGCATATAGCTGGAAAAAGATGCAATCTTTAAAAAATGTAGATTTTCGGAGGAAGTTTTAAACTGAATTATTTTTGATACCTTTGTTTATACTAAATGTAATCATTGGGAAAACTATATTTTTATATGAGGTTTATTGATTGTAATATTTCGGGGAAAAAACTATGTAAATGGTTATATTTTGATATAAAAACGGAAGGGAACGAATATTTCCAAACCTTTTCACTGGAACCAACCCAAACACCTTTTTTGACATTATTGGGGGGCTCTCAGCTGTTTTCCAATTTAAAACACCTACATTTAGGAGCAGTTGCGACAAAGACCTCGTCCTGCATGTTTTGGCAAACACCGTCACATATCTCAGTTTTAACAGTCTATCGATTCAGGTTAGTTTTGTTGGTTTGAAAGTAGAGCAGTGATTTGGATCAATGGCGAAACGAAAAATTCTAGTGAAGCCGTATCGTATGAGCTACACGACATCTGTTTCAAACAATAAAAATATATATCCTTTCAAGAGATCCCAGAGTTGTATTTCCCAAATTGACAAACTCAAATTCGTATTTCAATTTGTTAGAAAGTAAATTTTAATAATTTTTAAATCCAATCTGTAATAAAGGTCAGTACAAACGCAGTTCCAGACAGCAGCCAATCGAAAAACCCCTTTCATTGAAATTACAAGCAAAAGCTTTTTAATTTCATGTCTTTCCCACCACATATCACTATTCAATACCTTATGTAAATAATTTATAAGACTATTCCCTGATGTGTTCCACCATTTTTAGTATCATGTTATGTCAGTAAAGTTAATTTTACAATGCAACAATGTCCCTTCGTATTCTCACAACTTGTGAAATGATTCATAATACTATTCAATCATGTTGTCCCACTAGGAATTTAACTCTGGAGGGTTTAGGATCTGTATAATATAGGGAAATTTCAACTTAAGGTCCGCGGAGTGATCGAAATAGAGAAAATCCAAGGGACGCATTCGCCATTTTGGATTGGGTTACAAAATTAAGTTGGCAAAAAATTAAATTTTTCTCAGTCTAAGTCTAGCAGTTGCCGAGGTTACATTGTGGAGCTGCATGCTATCGAGTGCAATTAAAAAGTTTCTCTCAGCATCTCTAGGGGTTGTGAACTTCACTGAGACCATCCTCAGCGGTAGCATCATTCGCAGAGGGCCTAACATCACCGCTATCACAACCAACAATAGCTAGACTATCAGTCCAGCACCGCTACCACCACTCCGATAATCAGCAGTAGCAGCATTCTCTGCAGAGGGCCTAACATCACTGTTATCAACATCAGCAGAAGCGAGATCATCAGTATTCGAGACAGCAACAGCAGCAAAAGCTTTAAGGTTAGAATGCATATCGGGCACTGTTGTGATCATTGTGATGAAGAATGTTGTGCCGTACAAGCCAGGACTCACAGGAATAATTAATTACATAACAAACCATTCAAAGAACACTCGCCTTTTAATCACAATTGAGATACAAAATGCCCCAAGGCGCACAAGTTCACTCATGGCAAAATGTTTAACCAGCAAGAATACCAACTACAATATGATGCATATAGCATTTAACTTACTAAATTATGCGGCGCTCTTCATTCAATTAAGAGAAGCTATAACATTTATATTGTCGCTTGAACATGCGAATATGTTCCACAAAAAATAGTGTGGATTTTATTTCTCAACAGAAATATACTACAAAGCTTAACATTCATGAAAAAATTCAGGAAAAATATACTTACAATTCATTATAAAACATTTTCCAAAAAGCAACATACAGCGACACAATCCAGCCGTTTATTTGTGCTACATGATCTGAATACAAACCACTTAAAAAAAAGTATTATTCCATAATGCCTTTGTTTTATTAAACGTCTTGCAGCGGCACGAATCCCACTACAAAATTTTACGATCAGGTACTTGATATTTCCAATAATTATAAGAAAGTATATATTGTGCTCAAATATACCGAGCAATCCTTAAAAACCCTTTTCTAAAAATTCCTACTATATTAAAATTAGCATGCCTTTCCTTCGAACACATATACAGACAAGTAAATCTAATTTTCTCATTCCGCAATATGAAATCAGAGGAAATTATTTTAATATCACAAAATCATTTAAACTGTCCTCCGATTCACTTTCCAAATTATATACACAGATTCTGGTTATAATGTTTGGCAATACTTTGCAAAACTAATCCTAATTATGGGACTCATTGACGCCTAATAAAAATCTCATCGGTACATACTCTAAACCAGTAGCGCCATGTTGACGCCCGATGTATGTTAAGAACGGCTTACTAACTTCTACACTGAACCGCCTAACACCTTAAGAAAATTATAGCGGCCTCAAGGGGCCAGTGAACTCCATTCCACAATCACCAAAAATTTCCCTGCTCAAAGAAAATCTTACGTGATTAAGAATCACTAGGGTTACTGTGAGTTCCATAGCATATGACACATATCAACTAGAAGTTGCAAAGCTCCAACTTTACCACAAAAATGGAAAACATACTGAAAGTCGAGGCCCGAGGCGCGGGTGACATTAACTGCCCTATCATAGCCTCTAAACATCGGACCTAGATTTTCCATTCTATAAAATACATATCCAAGTTTGGAGATAACACGAGTATTAATCAAACACTAAATTCACTTTTAATTAAATGGAATTCATGTAGTTTACTGGCCACCCTAACAAGGCGGTGAGTCAAGGCACCTAAAGGGGCACTAACGATCGCATATCCACGATACATAGCAATAAACACTGCACAAATATGAAAGCCTGATTAAAGAATACTCTCACTAGAAAGCTTAATAATTCCAATTCGCAATACACGCGATTTCAAAACCCCAGCAAAATTGTAAGTGTATGGTCAGAAAAACAAATACTGAAAACTGACACCTGATCAACTACCATGACTCACCGGCTATTTCGTCACTAAATTCCTAGCCCTCAAACACAAACGGCCCATGCTGCTGTCGTGGGCACAATCACACACAGTTGAAAGGATGCCAACTGGAGCCAACGCCTTTTGATAGCGACGTTCGCCGACACGACTCGTTCATGGCATGAGTAGCAGTAGCACCAAACACCAGTAACCGAATGAGAGCTTGCATGCTTGCATTAAACCGTCGATGAGGAACTTAACTCGAGAAGAGGTCAGGAGACAAGAAGGCGGGGAGGGGACGTGCAAGGCCTTATATGAAACACGAGGGTAACGGATAAGGAGATGGGTGGGAGGAGGGAAAGGAGGATAAGGAGCATGCCTAAAAGCCATGAAAGATGTTCAAACACGAGTCCCGCGACAGACCACTGTCACAATGTGTTAACTTTTTTAATGAAATACTAGCTTTTGGATGCTCGAAAACATTGCTAAGTGTCGACATCCATTCCCAGTTGTGGCTTCTGCCCAAGAAATTCATCATACTGTACGTTCCCCAGGAGATACAGTACATACCCTTTCCTTTTTGAAGAGCTAAGGGCCGATAAAGATATTGTCTCCCCTCTACCCTGTGAAGATTACCCCTAAAGTACACCGGCCTTTTTCAACGATGTCAACCATCATCAATTCAGAAGCGACTGTGTTATGTGCAAGATGCAAGAGGCGATGCAACTCATTAACAACAATGTTCCTGCTGACATAATGTCAGATTCTGGAATCGACGACATCGACTCAGAGGCTTCAATTTAGATTTTGTAAATAATAAGAATAAGTGGCAAAAATAGCGTCAAGGAGATTTTGTTAATAATAAGAAGTGTTTTTTATGTTTTCTTCAGTGAGATGATGTAAAAGTGTTAATTATTCCCTCCGGAGGTAAATGTAAGTTTTAATGTTCTTATGTGTTTAAAAGGCTAGGTATTTATTTTTTGCATGACTATGTAATCCAAAGTATAAATTTATGTGTTAAAAAGGCAAGTTATTTTTTCTAACCATATTCTGTTACATGCAAGGGTTTGAAAAACATTACAATAATTCGTTAATTGTAAAAGAAGTTGCAATATCGTACTTTAATGATGACGACACCTAAGTCATAAGTTTCAAACCACCTCAACAATGGTCTGTCTTAAGTCCAGAAATTCAAAGTATGTGTCGTCATCAGACATTCAAAGTCCATAACTTGAAATGGGAATCTGATAGCATAAGAAGATATATTCCAATACCTAAATGTTGCAATTATTGAAGAATATCCCATATATGTCTTGGGAAAAATGCAAAAGAAAATTATCAGTTGCTTAACTAGCGCATAAGTTGTAAATGTTAGAAGGTACTATGAATGTCCAAACTTTAATTCATTAGTAAAGCATTATAATATTCATCAATATTTAAAAACAATGTTTTGCACTCAGGCTTTAAGAGAATATATATACCAAAACCCATCTTATGTTTGATCGTATAAATGTCTTTATGTATGTATATATGTATTCATAGGTCTTTAAAAATAATAGTTTGGTACAACCTGTAGTGAGAGAGGGAATCTGAGGTATAAATACAGGAACACCTCGGGATCCTACTTCAGTTTACTTGTGCCATTGTGCAGGGAAGTACGAGAGTCTAGTGCTGGGATACAGGAAATTGTGGTTCTGTGCTATCATCAGTAGACCATGGCAAATCCAGCTCTGTAATGGTGAAGAACACTGGAATTTCGCAAAAATCAGTTTGGAATATACTTATGAAGAGCGGGACTTATGTGATAAATACGATGGCCCGGTGTTTAATGTGCGACCTGATAATGAGTTCCCATGTTATCCAAACAAATTAAGGTTTATTATTCGAGGTAAAGAAATAACTATGTATCCAGGATATAAACAAATAAAGTACAAACTAAGAAGAGACTTCTACGATGGTCCTACAATGTAGACTGAAACATGTAATAATAAGCACATCACCCAAATCCATGGGGACAATCACCGCCTAGTGTCCTTTTATGGAATGCGGAACTGTAAGGTATGGCTACGTAACACGTGTGCCTGTAATTTCGATATTACCAAGATGTGAGTGAGTAATTAACTAATCCAAGATGGTGGTGGAGCACACACGACTAATTGGTCGAACTCAAGTTGAGTATTGCCAGCCTATATAAAGGAAGGGGAAAATGGTAGAGCTTCAATTACGATGGAGATATTCGAGCCATCAGTAAAGTATGGAAGTGTTACTCCAGGATACAAGAAAGTAAGGTTTCGAGAAGAGGACAATACTCCATTACAGATTCAAATGTGTAATGGGGAAGAGCATCGTTGCTTCTTCTTAATTAGACCGAGTTATAGATTCAAAGTACTGGATGTCTGTTATGGATGAACATTTTGTGCTTTGTAAAATTTGCACCCTGATAGCATATTTCCTTCCAGTGTGAATTAACTAGCATTTGAAGTGCAAGGTAAACACATCATGAAACGTATTTCATATAAGCAAATTAATTACACAATGCAAAGTATCTTTAGCTCTATTCCTGTAGTTTAGAGTGAAAAATGTGACAATAAGGAGCATGTTACTCTCATCGACAATGAAAACCAGCATTTAGTTTCGACCTGTGGTATGTGGGAATGCCAAGTGTTCCAGAGCTTGTAAAATCAAGATGGTGGTCGAGTGCAGCGACCAATTGGTCGAACACAAGTCAGTAATGCCAGCCTATATGAAGGAAGGGGCAAGATGATGGAGCGTCAGTCATGGTGAGTGTGTTCAAGCATACAGACACTTACAAAGTTCTGCAAGTAGGATATAGAAGAGTCTTTTTAAACCTTTTGATGGGGTTTTACAAGTTCGAGTTTGCAACGACATTGAACACTGGTGCTACATTTTCGATTCTAGCCTCGGCATCAGATTCGGCGAGGGCATGGATTGCAATAATTGTGCTGTGAGGTATCTGCTCTCTGGCAATGATTTGCAGTGTGGACTAGAAGACTTAATGATATCTAGCATTAGCGAAGAGAGAGAAGGAGAATGGGGAAATAGAATAATCGTCTATTAACTCACCAGACCTCAATGTGGATTCACCATTCACTGGGAAGAAACTTGTGATTGGGACGTTCATAACTTTATTTTTGAACAAAGCAGTTTAGCATTTCGTCCATGTACAACATTAATTTGTGTGAAGTGGCTAATTCGGAATGAAGTTCCACCCGAATATCAAGTACTCTTTTATTGAACATGGTTTGTATTTTGCAAGGAATGAATTACCGTGCTCATGTCTCACATATAAGGAAATTTGTGAGTCTGATGTTAATTTTAAAAGTGCATCTTGGCATGGTTACATGCTAAAATGTCATAAACCACGTATATTTGAATCTATTTTAACTGATTGTGACAGTTAAAATTGTCCTGTAAATCAATGTAGGCCATACATGTTAGAGAAACACAGAACTTTAAAACTGATGGCGAAAACATTGTTACAACTTATTGTAGTGAAAGTGAAAGTCTGAAACATGTTATTTGCAATCCAGATCATACGATGCCATTTCAGTATTTTGAAGAATGCAATAAAGGTATACATACACTTATATTTCATAATAATGAGATTGGTTACTTATTAGTTACTGGCTGTGTCTCGTCTAAATGTTATGTATATCAATTGGTGAAATTAGGTAAATTTAAACTTATCCCACAGTCATTGTTCAGCTTAAAGTGTTAGAGGGTTTCCAAGTGTAAAACCCATATTATTTGTTGTTGCTTAGGGAATAGTCTCAGTCGAGCGGTGGATCTCATACTGGAAACATGTCTCTCTTCCACCATGAGAATCCTTCTATCAATGTTAGGACAGGGATGTCTAATATATCCTACTTGTTTTGGTCTAACTGCATTTTGAGAGAGTACACAGAGAGTTGTGATGGAGTTTTCGACTTCTGTGTGATTGATTTTCCATTGGGGGAAGAAAATAGTAACGAGTTGATTCAATGTTCTGACATGGCAAAGTGTCCGGTATTTTATATGACAGAAACAACTTCCCTACCTGCGAGTGTAGAGGCTGTTCATTCGCAATATTTAGAGACATTCCAAGACCTAGTTGAAAGTGTAATTCTACATTCACCTGAATGTAAAGATGCCTGTACGCAAACTGATACTGAGAAGGTCAAGCCAGGGTGTAAGAAACATTCACTTCTTGGATCTAGTCTTCAATGACATGATGTAGAACCCATTTTAAGGAAATGTATGAAATCTGTGTTCAGTGAGTCGGCCAACAACCCTAATCTCTCAATGTTTGTTATGTAATTTGGAGACATCTATACTTTTTTCAAGTGTTACATACTCTGTGATGCACCCTATAGTTTTTTTAAATGTCTACTTGTCTGTAACCAATGTTTAATTTGTGATGTGTAGTATTTAATTTTGTGTAATGTTTAACTTTTGATACACCCTTACTCGTTTGTAATCAGTATGTATGTATGTATGTATGTACTTATTGTGTTCTCAGTGTCTTATGTGTAATAGTTTTTGAGGCAATGGAATGTATAAGAAAGTGTGTAAAAAAGTTATCTGGGATCTGTTATCTATGCAATACCACCGAAGTATATTGCCATATGCGACCTACAGTACTTCAGCCATGCAAACCCAAGGAGTCCTGAGAGATAATGACCCTCGATGTAGTGTTATAAAGGTAAACTGTTTCCTCCTAGTGGCCAATTACCTTTTTTATGATGGGTGGAAGCTTTTGCATTAATAAATGCTGAGAATTCCGATATAATCTGAATTATCGAATGAGATAATTCTTCATGCGGGCGATACCACAAACAAATAACAAATATTCAAAGTAAATATAAAATAATTTACTGGAATCCCTTGCAAAACCCACTTGTTGGAGGTGGCAAGCAGATCCCATAACACCAACCCTCCACTCTTTATCCAAGCGGCATGACCATGATATTAAAAAGTGATTACATGTTCACATGCAAGACGACCACTGCAATCGGAGTGATCACATACTTTGATTTTGTTCACTGTAAGAAGCCAACAAAATGTAGGGATATGCCATAGCCCCATCAAGCTACTCCCAGGTGCCGCCTGGTATTGGCAAGAGGACAAGGATATCCAAGCAGCCCAGACCTCAGGTGAAGACGCCCAGGAAGAGAGAGATTTTGGAATGCTGCCCTATAAAAATACCATAATAGCCAAGATCCCCAGGATACTGTGCTACATACACCCAAAACACAACACACGAACACCATCTGCCCAACTCTAATGAAGGGGATCGGGCCTATTAAACATGCCCCATGTCCTCTCAGCATCCACTGTTCTACACAGGGTTTGTTCTCTTGTGGTAAGAAACTTGCCGAGTGGTTGGCAAGCCAGGGAAAGTATATCCTGTTTACCAACCTGGGAAAATTAAGGTCCATATTTATTCGCTGCAGTTAGTTGACCAATAAGCCCAAATTCAGTTATACCTAGGAACTAAATACTGCTAATAATATAAAAATCCCAGAAGGTGATGCTGACAGTAGAAAAGACACACACATTGAGGTTGAGTAATCCACAAGTACACTTGCAAAACCATGGGGAGAGCCCTTCACCAACACCTTCAAACCTAATCTTAGGCCAATTTCGCAAAGCCAGTAAAATATAAAAAAAATGCCATATGCTGTTTTGTATAAGAGGTCACACCTGGAGAAGGGACAAATTGTTTTATGGTCTATAAACTACACTGACCTCACCCTCCATCCCTGAAACATGTAACTATCATGCATATATATATAACACCAACAACACGTTACTTATTATTCCTGCTGCTCTCCAGTGAAACAATGCCTCTATTATCTGGTGATGTGCACCAGTTGATGCAACTATGGCCACATATACATATGGCAAAAAATTAATTAATGTTAGTGATCAATAAATTATGCTATTTCAAATATTTGACCAATGAAGCAATGTAAGTACCCTCTAGTACCCCATGCCGTTTGTACTTACATTTACAAGCAAATCGTCCATATCTTTAAAACTAACTTTATTTTTAAAAAACGAGTTCTCTATATGAAATATGCTGTAAACCATAAAATGCAGGTCTGCCAGTGCATGTCAGCAGTCGTTTCCCAAAGAACTTTGGTCGGAAAATAAAGTGGTATTTCAATTATTTGACCGGTTCCCTTCCGGTTATTTGTGCGCCTCCATAGTTCTTTCCTCGGGTCTAGCTCTTCTCGTGGCAGTGGCTTCTCTCCCTTCCACGGGTTTTTCTCCCTTCAGAATAGCAGCTCGATTTTCTTCGTCCCTTCAAATAATACCAAAAAGGTTCAGATACTGCCTTACTTGCCAATTGACATTAATGAATGAATAATCTATCGCTGCAGGGGAACCTCAGACACTCTGCCTTTGGGAGTAAGTCACTTGGATTTTCGTAGGAAGCAAGGTATAACTCAAAACCACGTTAAATCCCCCTGTATCTCCTCGCTTACTTCTTCCTCAAGTACTCTCCCACCCGCACTATTCCCTCCTCGATTTACTACCACTGAATCTGATTTCATTGACCTGCCTCACTCTGGATTGCCAGCCTCCAAAGCCTTCACCAACAGATGGTGTCCCAAGTGACCTCTGTCCATGATACATCTCGGCGATATTGCAGAACCAACTTCTGGAGAATTTCGGATCCAGTTACTGAGGGACCCAACCTTGGTTTTCACCCCCACATATTACTAACCAGAAATTTTCCCCTTTAAGAACTACTCTGAAATGCTGGAACATTTTATTAGGATTAATACCTTTTAAAATGCCATTGAACATCTGATAGAATTTCAACTTGTGCTAGCAAAAAGTTTTAAAATAAAGAATGTGTTATTTTAGCAAGGTTTTCGCGAATAGAAAAAAAAAAGGGGAGTTAATAACAATAACCGAAATGTATATGCATTATATCAATTCCTAACATATTTTATAGGAGAATGTATACTGTATTCACAAAAATGATCACTATGTATACAAAATTACTGTAACTATAGTCATGGCTAAGTATACTCATGACTTTCGATGAGAGACTGTAATTTATCTAAAATATTACTTACTATTTCAGTCCAAAGCATTGGAAACACCATGTTCTTGAATCTCTCGACACGAGCAATTGAAGATACATCATCTAAAGCCATGTTGATCTGGAACCTGACAGCCACTTTCAAAGTTAGACCTGTTTTCTGAAACATGCCCAAAAGCATACATTTTTTAAACACACAGTTTTCACTTTATGAAATTCACGAATATTTCACTGCAGATATAATTATCATACCACCATAGAAAGTTAAAACCTTGTGTTATTGAAATATTATTAATTGAGAAACAACTAAAAATTAACAATATCACAATTTATATTCCAAAGTACAAAAAAAACTCTATGCGATATCCCAACATGGGGTAGAAATACAAATTATTATCATTGTGATACTAGTTAAAGATGCTCATTGATTATGTAATAGGCCATTATTCTTAATATTAAATCTAACATAACATTATAAATCACTGGTCATGTGATTACGTGACCTACTTTTACAATGCATTTCTGGTGAAAGGGGAGGGGTAAAATTGGGAATGGAGTTACATTGTGTAATTATAAAGTATGCATTTGCATAACTGTAATCACACTTGCTAAGTACATACCAGCGTAACGAGACAGGTATAGAATATTTACTAAATATTACGATGCACAATTAGCTAGTACACATTATGAAATAACTCATTACACAATTACTAAGCACGCACTTGCCAAGTAAGTACATGTGAAGTGAATACTTACCAAGTATGCACTTGCACAATCACATCCGCTCCCTTTGACACCCAGTGCCGACTGAAGGCAGTTCAACTAATTACTCATCTGCATTCGACCAACACTGTTACAAACTGACGTGTTCCACGCTTCCATAACCTAGCCCGTTCACCTCGTCTACAGCATTCAACACCCATGTGCTCCGAGCCGCAGCTACAATGCAACAAATACGTCAAGCGTATGATATTTTAGTGCCTCAACTGCATCATTGGCATGCATAGATGCGCATGTAAAGTATTGTAATATTTTCGTTTATAGTAATTCTTATTTTCTTGCTGCAAGTTTAAAATAGAGTCAGTGAGTGCTGTTCTGTTTATTAAATGTAATGTGTGTTTACATCCAGTTGTTACATTGTGTGTGCCTAACCTGCAAATTATGTTAAGACTATGTTGACATACCGACGTGTAAAATTCCTTACATAATATTAATTTATAAGAGTGTTGTAATTTTTCAGATGGGTTCATGCAATATTTGTTTATTAAACCAGAGTCCAATATGTTTCCTTACCACAATGCACAAAGTTCATGAAATGTCTATTGATGTAAAATACAGTAAGTAAGTGGAAATACCACATCATATTTGCAGCCCAGTTATAGTTGTTACCCAGTGTAATTGTTTGTTAATTTTAAGAGGGACTATGTTATTTGTTAGGATCAAGTTTCACACATGTATTGCGCATAGAAGGCGCATCATGCCTTATGAAACCACGCATATCACTTTATCATGTCACACAATATGATTAATCATATGATAATTTTTAATAAGTCGCAATCGTTGCGCACCCCATCTATTTGTCAGATGTGTGATAATATATCATTCAGTCAGTAGTGGACAGTAATATCCTGTACTAAGAGTAGTACCAAAGCAGAACAGTTACGTTATGATGCTCTCGTCCTTAAGTCTGCCGCCATAAGATGTGAACACATGGCAAAGCTAACCACACTTTTCAGTAACTTGTATATATTAAAAGTTTCAAGCAGTTTCAGTGTCAGTAACTTAATCTACATTATCAATTTAGTGTGTGGACATAATAGGTTAAAATGGGAAGTATTAATTAACACACACAATGTGTGCCACGACAAGAAACTTTATACACTTTAAGTTTAAGTACACATTAATTACACCATCATAAATCATGCAGAGTATATGGTAAGAGTTAACACAATGTTTCTTATCATAATCATCCATCTGCCATCAGCCATTTAATTTAATTTAGTTGATAATTGTAATTAATGGGACTTTTGTCCCAAAGCGGGAATGGCCAGCCACTAAGAAGGCAGTGCACCATAGCCAGTCAATAGCATCTTTGCCTCACCGTCGAGCGGACGTGTATTTCGCTTGCTCGGAACTTCACGTTTTAGACTCATAATGTAGTATATCAATAGTAATGATGTAAATAAGGAACATTTTAAGCTTTTTCATCTGGGGAGAGTGCTGCTCGACAACCCAGATCGTTTTTCCACGATTGGGGCAATATGTACAATTAATTCATTGTATAGGTGTTCACGCCTTTTTGCTAACATAAGAGTACTCCGTGCTTTAGTGAAGATAATAATGTTTGTGCTTGTGTGAAGAATCATAATAAATAAAAGATGATCGTTACGTGAAATACGTCATTTTTATTTGTTCTGGCCACTTCTCAGCCACATTACCTGTGATAAATAGAAGTAGCAATGTCTTGGCGTGAGAATGGCTTCAACAGTTCCCATCGCAAGTTGAATGAGCGTATCGAGGGAGCTCAGATATCCTCGACTAGACCAGGCACTTGGATTCAAAGTATAATTGATAACAGCAGCAGTGACATTGGAGCATCAGGGGGCAACTTAAGGGTGAACGGCCCGACCCCACATCATCATTGTGTTCTCGACTGAGCTAGGACTGGCGCCAACCTGGTAAAACCGAACCTTCATCACTGTACATTGTAACCTAGTACTGATTCCCTGATGACAAGATCAAGATCACGTCAAAACATATATTATGTTTACATATTGTGTGTATATTAAAAATATTCTTGTTGTATTGTTATTATTATATAGTACATGTTTATATTTATCTAGTACATATTTATTTCCAACATTCTGTGTATATTAAACAATTCTATGGTCGAGTTATTGAATTTTAAAATTTGCATAACCCACCCTGTTGAAAATATGGTAAGGTAAAAAAGAAATGAAAAAAGAAACAAAAAGTTTTAAACCCTATATATTATCCATCAACCACAATATTTACACAACATTTACACACTGTCAATGCAGTCATGTTGCATACATATCATTGTGCTTCTATATAAATTTCTTCTTCATTGGAGTGAGGTAAACCATCACAATTGAAACGCATACCACTGCCCTTCGCTGGTGAATGATGAAGAACCAGAAACAACTGGTCTCACAGTTTTATTGGTGGTTTACATATGTTAAAGTGGTGGTTTACATGGCGGATAGACCCACACAGCAAATGTTGGTGTCAGTTCACTGGCAGAGGTGTTTTACACGAGGGATAGACCTACCCAGCAGATGTTAGTGTCTGTTCGCTGACAGAGGTGGTTTACATGGTGGATATACCCATAAAGCAGATGTTGGTATCAGTTCACTGACAGAGGTGTTAGATGTCTGCACCGATTGACTGGTAGAGGTGGTGGTTGAAGCAGCTGGTGTTGATTGACAGGTGATGGTAGATGTATCGGTTGAAGCATCCAGTGTCGGTTGACTGTTAGAGATGGTGGCATTTGACTGGCAGGTGTTATGCCTGGTGGCTGTTGGCGAGTAGGGGATAAAGTTATTTTGGTGTCCTAATGCTCCCATGGTAATGGAGTCAAGTTATCCAGCCCAACATACAGCTTGTCATCATTACTCAACAACATCAATTTTGTTATGCTTTCGGCGAAGATCTCATGGCCACATGAACGGAAGTGAAATTGGGTCACAAAATCTATGAATTTTTACAGAGGCTATCCACATAATATCTTTACAAGAGATACTGAACATTAGACTTCACTCCCTTTTCTTTACTCACAAACTGTTCATTCAAAACAATGTATGACTAATGTTTAGGATGTAGCCATACAAAGTGTGTGATGATGCGACCAGCACATTCATGCTCCATAACTCCTGTAACACCTTTGTTCACCAATGGGAACTTTTGCAAATTATCTGGCGCACAGTAAGAACTATCAAGTCGTGGAGCCAAATAAGGGGAAATAGTCTTGTAGACATAATTACAGGAACTTCAATTAATTAATGAGTCGGTATCGCAATATAGGAGATGCAAAGCCTGCTGAGGAAATTTCTGGGACATATAGTTATAGTGAAAGTAATACAAAAATAGTTTTGACAAGTATAAAATTGCAACACCAGTATACAAAAGTTTGTTGAAAGTAAAAGGAACCTCTTCAAATTCGGTCAGGACTAGATTGTCATCGAGGATTTGCTGCACCTTGAATGTAGGTCGCCCAACAAGTTTTGCTGCCCCCACTAATCGTGTCATACTGGGATACGACCCTGATGTCCCTTTGCCGATGGAAATTCTGCAAAGTCTTTCCATAGACTGAATTATTGATTAACTTGACAAAAGAGTTCTCGAAAGCATTTGCAGCCTGAACACATTTCTGGATATTGAAAGTATTGTATGTAGCCATTCACACCTCCTGCTCAAAGCGCAGAATGCGATGAACAGCATCGATTTTGGATCTATACTTCAAATAATGCTATAGTGTTTCCTCGTGAATAACATATTTATTCCATGGTGTGAGAGTTAAAAGCAATTTTTCAGTTTTGCCATTAAGAGTAATGCCAGACATTGGGGCAAGATGCAGATTAGCTAGGAGATCGTGACATTCATCCAGGAAATAATAATCCACTTCCACAAAAACATGTGTCCTGGTCATTGTCTATGTTGGCGAAATTCCATGTTGAAAACACGCCTGACTCAACCTACTGTAAATTACCAATAGGCAACTTGCATTTTATGTTATGACTGTACAGGCCATTAACATCGAAGTAACAAATATATTTGTCTGCCACACACTGGGGTTGTTCTTTTCTCCCATGTAAATATTGTTGGCTTCTGTATGCCTTTTGGAAACCTAGGTAATACAATCCCTGACCCCACCTTCTATTAAAATGTACATATTTGCAGCCATGATCAGCTTCAACTGCACACCTGTTTTTTGCAAAAGAGCATACCATGAGATAGAGGGAGATGTCACCTACATTACGAGGTCTATACCATCTGCTTCCAAACATATGGTTCTGAAATTTTGAAATTCATATGCCGACAAACACGTGGTCACATGTCAATACTGAATTGTGTACTCTAGCTAATTTTGACAATGGAAAGCATTCCATGTGGATTGGGCACGAACATAATCTGCATCACTAATGCCTTCACCGTTCATTATATTATGAAATGCATCCTTGGGAAGGGATGAGGTACAGTTCAGACAAGTCATAGACTTAACAAAGTCATAAGGAAATACATGCTTCCTTTGGGCCAATTCGAACTGCATGTTGCCTGGAAATTGTGAGCAGCCGATACTCAACTGATCAGAAGAACAGTTTCCTGCCAATTTCTCCAGATATGTATTTATGAAATTAAATGAATCAATGAATTGCAAACGAACATATCGCATACCTCCCTGTGAGCTTCTCTCATGGGTAATGTATTTCGTGATACACTTTTAATTTTCTTAGGTGGTTCCAATTACCTTAATATCACCCAGATTCTCAATTGGGTTGTGTGATGTGTCTCTCAGCCGATGACTTAATAAGAAAGTGGGTGTCGTAATTCTGCACATTATGAAATACAGCTACAAGTTGGTTTTCTTAAGTCTGAACAAAAGATTGCATTCATTATGTGTGCGGCCTCTGACTGCGCCCGTCAAATGGATATGGTCAACCACAAAAACTTTGGTGAGCAGCCTATTGCAAAAATTTGGCTACTTGTTTGACCCATAAGCCTAGTTCTGTCGGCTATCGTCAATGGATTCATTGGAACAGTTATGCTGTATATGTCTGCAACCCACTTTGTCAACTTAACTCATTTGTCGACCCTCTTGCACATGAAGTCTTCACCCACAAACTCATGGTACTGTGTTAAACTAGACTCATAAGCACACACAAGCAAAAAACTACAAGCATATGCTACATGTTTGTTAATGGTTGTGGTGCTGCTTCTGTCATTATGTGGTAAGCAAGTGGACATGGGTTTCAGATAAGCTTTAGTATCGCAGTATGCAATAAAACCCATTATTTGCTGATTGGCAATATTTTTAGATTCAAGGTACTCTTCTTTCTCAGCTGGGAAAGTACACCACAGAGTGTCATGTTGTTGGCATAAGTCAGTATGGTTTCTGAGTTTCTCCTCACTTCTGAAATATTTGAGACAAAGATTGCAAACTAATTTTTTCTGTTTACATTTACTCAATCGACTGTTAAGCATTTGTTATAAACTTTAGATCACTACAAAATGCATGTGGGCGGTACTACCACTGGCAGGAATGGCTAACACATTTACATGGCAATCACATTGCGCATGAGAAATGTGGATGGTAACGACAAGCCCTTCCTTAGCATTATCAAACAATTCATCAACAATATTCCTCTCTTTGTCTACCACAGAGTGGACATTAATAGAAATATAATTGAGCTCCTCGAAATGTTTGATTTCATGTAACACTACAGGAGTC
This sequence comes from Dryococelus australis, assembly GCA_029891345.1. Lineage (NCBI taxonomy): Eukaryota > Metazoa > Arthropoda > Insecta > Phasmatodea > Phasmatidae > Dryococelus > Dryococelus australis. The sequence goes on from CM057009.1 coordinate 246,221,777, forward strand.
GACAATCTTTGTGTATTCAGAACCCGTTGAGGTTTTAAATACAAAGAGGATTTCTCGGCATGGTTTGTGGTAGATAATATAGATGCTACTACAGCATATAGGAAGCATTTGTCTTCCGAGCACTGCATATTAATGCAGGCCTTCATATCTGCAATGAACTTAGGTAGCTACATGTGAGATGCGCTTTTGGTGAATGACCTGTATTGCGAAATACGAATGGCCATTAGAAATATCAGCTTCATTCTCCAAACACTACCTCTCGCAGAAAACTCACTAAGTTTGTAGTGAGGTGAGGAACGATGTCTTCCTCTCAAATTTCGCAGACATCGGGCAAGTGGAGGACAGGAATGGCTTTACTGCAAAAGTAAAACATCTCTATAATAGTCTTCTCAGGAATGGTTTTTTTAAGAACCTAACCTCTACAGAGGTATAAAATTTGAAAAACCTATGTCTCTCATCGCTAATGTTCAAAATAGATGCCTTGCATCTCTGGAAAAATGAAACAATGACTGTGTCCCTTTCAACCCTATCATTACATATCCGTGCATGAAGAATTCTTTGCACAAATGTCGTATCCAGAAGGACATAGGCCAAGTCTGACGAAGACAATATGCTGGATGTTGACGAATCAGACTCCGAAAATGAATCTGATTCGAATGACAAACCAGAAGAACTATCTGACCCCAAACTATCGCGACGATGCTTAACTACAAGGGAGTGGGCCACAATAATTTAGCTCTATTAATCAACACCGAAACCAGCAAACAAAGATGGGATCTGGAACAAAAGAGGAGAAACACATTATAGAACATTAAACAACAGTAAATATACTCGAAAGAATAAAAACAAGCATGTGTGCAAGTGTGTGTCAACCTCTAAAAAAGGTAAGTCCACAAATATTCAAGGCCAAGAAAAAATTTAAGTTTGAAAAAAAGCTGAAATCGGTGAAAATATTATAGTCTACAATAAAGTTAAAGTCTAAGGAATGTTAAAATTGAAGGGAAAAGTTATTAGCGTCCAATTCAAGTTTGAAAAAATTGTATGTACTCACATTATTACTAGCAATGTCGAGAGCATGCGTGGTTCTGGCAGCTGTTGTGTGTTACAGTGCCAGTAAAGCACAATGTCAATCGGAGGTCTGCAACAGACAGAACTTTAGTAAATCTAGGAGATGTCTTTTCAGCTCTGTAAATGGCGAGCGAATGAGAAAGATCTGGGATTTATGGGCCCTTTTTATAGTCGATAGGTGAGTGTTGTTTGCATGAGATTAGAAAGCGGAACTAGTGTTTGGGGATTCCCAACTCTATTAAAGGATGGAACCAATATTTCTGTATGTTGAAATCTCATACTATATGTAGATCACTTCTTTGTCTTACAAACCCATATTCTGAAATGTAACACAGCAATGACAATAGTTAAATGAGCAAATTTTTAAAATGTAGGTAGCAAACCAATTTTCCAGGAAGCAAATGTCACACTGTTACATTTTGTTTTATCACGTTTATTTCACAATTCAATTTCCAGGAAGCTTATGTCACGTTTTATTCATTTTGTGTTACTAGGTTTATGTCATAAACCATTTAGCAAATGTCAAATGTGTTCATCTCATTTAGCTTCAAGTTACCATTTGTGAAAGTGAACCACTTTCAACTTATTAACTATAGATTTCTTGTTTGTGAATGATTTTAACCTTTAAGTATCATCATGCATGTGAGAAGGGAATTGCAAGTCAATAAAACACTGAAGAAAGTTTCAAGCTATGTATTAGATACTACAATTACAAGACTTTTCCACGCAAGTTGGTATACACATTTTCTCTTGAACATTTTTTACAGTAAATATTTTGGTTACAGTTTGACATACCCACAGTGACAATCAAATATTATGCTTTACATGCATATTGCAGACTGTTTGCAAAAACAGTAAACATTGTTTTAAGCTATTTCTTTACGTTTATGTCTACATACTATTCGTGACAAGTTTCAGGATGCATGTGTTTCCTACGCCGAAGTTTAGGCTTGTCATCATTTCGAAAACCCACATCTGTACTATTGCAGTCAGGAGCATGCATAATTATAGATTCCACTAAATCTGGAAACATTTCTTGAAAGTGTGAGTATACACATTCCATACTCTTAGGCAACGAAGTAGTCAGACACATATGAAACAATGGTCATTTATTCAACTCCGGACATGGTATTAGTTCATGAGTTTTTCATTCCCTGATGGGAAATGGGAGATTTTAAGATGGATCGTTGAATCACATGTCTCACTGAACTCTCTTAAAAGACCGCTATATGAGTAACAATAATCCACACTAGATTCTTTGGGTGTAACACTCACATATGGGTTGGCGGAATGAAAATACAACATCTTTACTCTATAAAAGCCAACTCACAACTGACACCAAACATATAATCAGTTTACACTGAAAAAATGTTTTTAATAAAGTTTTTTTAACAACTAAATTTTTTAAACACAAATACCCATCTCTATACAGATACAAGAAAAATGTACTTCATTATCTTCCATTTTAAATTTGCGAACTTTACACAAAATAATTATTTATAGTCATTTACAAAGGAAAACTACTACATCTCCTTAAATGAAAAATAACAGTACCTGTAAACTTCATTATGGAATCATATTGGCGATGACACACAAGTAGGTGTTACACACAGATGGGAACGAAACCCTATCCCTTGAAAATAAAATTTGTCGACATTTCCATCGCACTCTTCCTTCCAGCAAATGGTGATCCGCACTCTGGTCGTTCATGTCAATAGATGGTTACTCCATTCCCCATTCTTCTATCATGATTTTGCTTCACTAGCTACCATTAAATCCTGTAGTGTGTAGGGTAAGATACTGCCGGGTCTCAGGTATTGCACTGCACAATATCTGGGAAAGCAATCTTCACAAGCAAAACCTTTCCCGAATCTAACACCTAAGTAGGAATCGAAAAGGTGTAGCACCAATGTTTGGTATTGTCGCATACCTGGACTTGCAGTGCTCCCCCATATGGTTTAAAATATACTCGCATGTAGCCCACATACACCAGCTTGTAGTCGACCATAGGATCGAATTTGCACACAATGGTTAAAAGCAACAGATGTTGTGTGTTGCATGTTCTGGGTAGACAGATGTCTACTCTGATCTAGACTTTTCTGTAGTCCAGCATTATATTAGTGTACTTGATCGACGGGTTGAAACTCTCCATCGCAAGCTGTACTGAATTAACATCCCGAATCACTTCCCTATTTACACTGCAATATTTCCCTCTCCTCTGCAATATTACTTTCTGGCACTCACAGACTTTTCCTGAAAGGGTACTTGTACATTATTTATGGAATTGTGCTATTCATATGTTCCATCAGTTTATTTTGTTTGCAGTTAAGCAATGTTCTGTTCGTCACATGTACACTAATTTACAAAAACAATGATCACCATGGACGAATTGCACAAGTACAATGAAGGTTGCCACACAGTATCGTCATAGCCCGACATTCATCACATTTGCGTTTAATGTGGTTTGCTTGTGCAGATGTGCCCTGGAGTGAGGAAACACTTGTTCCTCCATCATTCATAGCTTCAATACATTGACTAAGGCCTTATGAACAGTGTGAGCCACAGAGCCAAGATCAGTGAGCACACAGTATGCCCTAATGGCGGATTCGACAGCTGGATGAGTTTGGGTGAAGCCTCATCGTCGAACTCCGAGAGGCAGGTTGGACGTTTAAGGTGTATTACTCGCCACTTGAACCATTTTGTCTACACTGTGAACCGGTTTTGGAAATAGTTTGAACTGGATGGTAGACACACCCGCCGAAAAAGCTCGGGTTGATCCCGACTGACCACAAGCAAGGAGCATCGTTTCATTGTACGACAGGCTTTAAGCACTCCAAGGGCTTCACTGCTCACCTTCCAATCACATATCACAGAATCTGATGATAGGTCTGTATATACCAGTATTAAATCAAGGAGACTAGCAGAGCGACATCTGTCCTTACGTCTTCTACCATTATGAGCTGAGCATTTCGAAACATGTGTGATCTTGGGCAGGAACGGGCAGCATGGTACCTTGCGGATTTGGCAACTAGTTTTGTTCAGCAACGAATCACGGTTCGGTCTGGATACAGACAACCACCGAATTCGAGTCTGGAAATGTCTTGGCCAGCTTTTCGTGATCCGCACTTCATTGTAGAGCGGAACACCATCCCTTAAAGAAGAGTTATGGTGTGGGGTGCCATTTCCTACTATTCATGGACCCCAATGATGGTGAATGAATGAATCCTGATGGGTGGCGATACATACAGGAAATACTGCAACCATGTGTGCTCCCCTCCCAGGAGTAACTTTACAACCACTATTTCCAGCAAGATAATGACCGGCCTCATTAAGCATAGTTATCTCTGGCCTGTCTTTGTGATGTCAAAATGCTTCCTTCGCCAACAAGTTCCCAAGATCTTTCACCCATCAAAAAGGTCTGGGACGAGACATGACAGCAACTTCAGCCAGTGGTAACTTCGACCGATTTGGAGGGACAGTTGCACCAGTTGTGGCAGGAACTTTCTCAGGAGAACATCCTATGTCTGTATGTCTCCATGCCCGACCATGTTGTCACCTGTCTCTTTGTCCGTCACCTGCAATATATTCTTTGTGTGATACAATATTTTGAAATTTTTTGTATACACATTAGCATGTCCTGTGCCAATACCAAATTTTATGTCCCTGCAATGGCAACTTGCGTTCAACTTTTTTGCAAATAAGTGTATCAGGGTAATTCGTGAATTGTTTGTGTACAAAAAATGCGAGTGTTTCAATATATAAATCATGGAACATGAAAGTCTTGGGGATTTGAATACAGAGTGATTAAGTAATAGATTTATTCGATACATATTTCTCAAGTTTACTGACTGGTCTGTAGACTAGTCGGCTGTAAAAGTTTTGCTCGATATACCTTTAAAAAATACAGAAATTGTGTTGTGAATATTAGTAGATATGTAGATTTTCGTAATCTGTAATTACCAGTGTATGTTTTACACAGTAAGATATTTTTTAATCTGTGGTGACTGAATATTTCTTTGCTATTGGGGGTAGTCGTTAGTGTTTATGCAAATTTTCTTTTTCTTTCTGTGATGCCAACATATATTTACTGTCCATAAAAAAAAAGGATTATTTTAAATTTTAACTTAAATAAATTATTTTATTTAATAAATTTTGAATATAAAAATTTTGAATATATTTATAGTTGGTGATTTCAAGAAATCTTATGGCTAAAATTCATATTACATGCTTTTTAGGGCTTGTGTTATCCCGAGAAGTGCCAACTACCTCAATACAATGCTACATGAATGATGGCCATCTATATCTTGTTGGGTGCTGGGAAGGGGGTAATATTATGGTAAAAAATATAACTGCAGGCAGGGTCGTCTTTAATTTGAAGGGCTCTTCTCATCGTTCTTACTTTATTGTCTAGATAAATAGGTGGTTGGGCCATGTAAAGGATCTTAATTTGATAGCAGCCTAGGTGAATGGCATATCATCTCAGCAGGTGACAGCAACTGATATATACAGATTTCAGTCGTGGGTTCACCATCGTCTGAGGTTGGTCGAGTGCCATCGACTTCTTCGGCTGTGACACCTTCGCTGTTTACGATGGAGTCGACCATTCCTTCGGATGAGCTGACAGCACGAGTTCTTATTGCAACTGCAATTTTTTTCTTCAGCTGTACCATCTTGTATTTCGGTTGCACTGCATCTGGCAGTGTTCGAGTCATTGGCTAAATCACATCGGCCAGAGAAAACTTATTGCTGCACCTATTGCGACAAGGTATTTTCACATCAACACATCGCACGGCGACATGGAATTTATAGTTGTAAGTAACATCTTTACCACATTAATTATCTTAGCTTATGGCGCAGGTCGCTGTTCTACCACAACGATACTTTCAGCAAAAATTTTAGGTCATGCAAAGTCAAGCTGCAGATCTATTCGATAGTTTGGTGTGCTCTGCAAGGGAGGGCCGCTGTAACCTCCATCGGTGGAGGGACAGGTGGCTTTAAAATTATTTTAGATTATGTGGGTTGATGTACAATGAGAGCTCTGGTACCGAGGGGAGGGGGATCGGGGGATCCGGGGCCGCCATCTTGGATTCCTTTTCCCCCCCCAAATTTACCTTTTCCCTCATAATTTCCCTTTTCCCCCCTCAAAATGTCCTGGTTACCCTCAAAATGTCCTTTTTTCCTTAAGAATTTCCCATTTTTCCTTAAAAATTACCCGATTTCCCAAAATTTGTGAAAAAGTGTTTTCTCCTCGCTGTGGCTGACGTAACTCCTCAATGCGGCTGAGATACCCCGAAACTCAGTCGCATTGAGGAGTTAAGAAAGTAAAATAATTTTAATAAATATTTTATAAAACGAAATATATTTTTATGATTAAAAAATTTAATGACGTAAGTATTAAGTGTTATGTACCACCGGACTCGTCTTTTCAAGGTGCAAACGGTCATGATGTCATACCACCATTCTGTCTCTATTTTTCTTGTTCTAGCATGCCATTTTAGCTCTCTTTCTCTCTCACTCTCTTTCATTTATCTCTTGTCTCCCCATCATTCCATAGGTTTTATCGGAGCCCCCCCCCCCCCCCCCAGTTTCTCTCTCTTTCTGGCATTTCTCTCTTTATCCCTTGTCTCTCATATTAAAATGTATTTTTAATGTATTTATAATGCAAAATCAGTTTAAAGACCTTAAAATATGTAAATTTCACACTTTCCCCATGACAGCTGGTAACAAGAAAATCCCCATGTGGGCTCAGGGACTTGAACCCAGGACCTTTGCGTTAAAGGTCGATCGTGCTAGCCAACGGGTCAGCAAAGCCTCACATCGAAGCAACTGCTTCAATGTTCTTTATAAAATTCTAAGTGAAATTGGCGAATTCCCTCGTTCAACTGCAGAAATATTGTTAGTGTATTTTATATTTATTTTCAATCAGCGCATAGATGGTCTAAGAATACTGTATTTTAGAGTAGTTTTTTTTATTTATAGGCAAGTGTGGTACTGTACTAAAATAATTTCGTTATTTTCAGTCAGGATCTGAACATATGTATATAAGTATATATATAATTTTTTAAATCGTTATGTACCAAAGAAAGGTGGGCTCGTAAACGTGTGGTTATTTATATTGATATGTGAGCATAATTTGCGAACTCTTAGGAGTCAGGCAGTCTCGCAAATTTTTAGTTTGCAAGTAACATTTCTAGCTCCAGGAATGCAATTTTAAGCCCTATATAGCCATAATACTAATTAGCTTAAAATAATATTTTGCTTTTCTTAACGAGATATTTTTTATAACATACTGGTTACCCTATGAGATACTGGATTAAAATAAGAAATAAAATATTCAAGTATTTTCGCTTTTTAAAAGTTTATTAAAATATATTACTACAAAAAAAAAACACTTAAAAAAATATACATGTTCGTCTACAACCTCTTACAAATCTCAGTACTTCGTTAAACATGAAACCAACTATTCTGGCACTTAAACTTCGTGCCGTCGTGCAGTAAGCTTGAAGGCAAAGTTCTTACAGCAAAAGCGACACCGGCTAGCCACTGTAAGTTCTGTAGATTATACACTAGTAGGTCCAGATGGTTCGGCAGTCATCATATCGGAAGGAGCAGGAACCAGGAACGAAGTTGTCGATCACGTCGATAATGAATGTTGCTGCGACCTAGATATTAACTTCTCAGTACGGTAGGTCTCTTAGAGACGTAACCATCGTCAATTCATTATCACTTACCTAGGCTCCTTGCATATGAACACTTTGTGATATCATGAACTGTGAATATTTTCATGTGTTTGTACTCCAAACCAAAGAAAAACATTTCAATATATAGCTTATGTGTTGAGTGGACTAAATCCACTCGTTCTCAGCTGTAGATTATCAACCGAATAACATGCCCAGCCAGAGCCCTTCAGTACCATCTCTTCTTCTTTGCGACACACCTTCTTTATGCGGTTTCAACACGCTATTCGATGCCATGCACAATGTAGATAGGCACATTCGATGTCTTGAATGTCTTTCTTGTACGCTCATCCAGTGGCGTAGCGTAGTGGGGGTGGCACTTTTAGGGAGCGGCAAAATTTCACAATAAATAATAATATCTTGAAAATATTATAACCATTTCATATTTTTGTCGCACCTACGATTCGGACCGATTGAAATGAGCACGGAATTTTTCATTACTTATTCTGTGACGAAATCGGAGAATCCCCTTTCTTTAAATGAATGTATAATAATGACATCTTGCTCATTGTAGCGATTGGCAACATCGTCTGTATTGACTTGCAGGGATTCCCCGTATTTTAATTTATGCTAGGATTGTGTATGACTAATATTCAGAGAGAATGACTTCTATCATATAAAGAATAGTGTTCAATATTGTATAATAATACCTGCAAATTAGGTTACAGTACGGGTAAGTCCCTTCAGGGAAGTCCGTGAGTGATGCTTTGACAATTCAAAGAAAGTTTGAATGATGGATCGTCAGTTGTCCAATTCACATTAACTTAATCGTATCGTATATATGTATACGCTTTCCAAACTGTGATTTCAGTGCTCATAAGTACGTGTTGTGATTGTTAAATTATTGAACTCTGTTGAAAAATTATATTGTTCGTGTGCGTATACATTCAACTATATGAGTATTAAATATTTTATTTACGTTTTTTATTTATGTAATTGTATGTCTGACTATCTGCCATGATGTTTAAGCTTTAATTTATTAAAATAAAAAAATCATAACAAGTAAATTTCAGTAAAGTAAGTTATATATTTTTTAAATTTATTAGTAATTATTTTGAAATGTTCTACGATAGTTTCGTTTACGACTCCAACTTGTACTTTTATTATTTATTATATATAAGTGTCAATAATTATTTATTTTTTTGTTTTAGCATCAAAAATGAAAAGAGTAAAAGAAAGTAATAAAAGAAGAGCTAAGTTGGAAAATATTAGAAAAAATGAAGGGACTTTACTTAAATACATGAAAAGTCCTGTTCCTGAGACGTCATATTCCACGTTGTGCTTAAATTCATCAAAGACAACTGGGCCTTCAAACCCAGAACAAGCTAAAAAAAAATACAAGACCTTGACACTGTTGATCTGGTACCTGTCAGAAATGTTGACATTGTTCCTGAAGATCAAATTCCAACAACATGTACTCAATTAGAGTCTGCATCTGTATGTCTAGACATGGATTTCGATAGTTTAGAAACAGAGACTGATACAGCATCGGCATTGTCTGCTATTCAATACCAAAACTTGGACGATATTGGAAAATGGCCTGAACACATAGATGAAAATATGCGATTGCATCTCATTCAGCAAGGCCAGGAAGTTGTTCAGCATATCAATACTAACTTCGCCGAAGCGTCAACAGTAACACATTCAGATTCGTGCTCTTTAACATCAAAAGGAGAGACAAGACGGCTTACCCAGGAATGGTTTTACTGCACATTGACTAACGGCGAGAGAATTTTACGTACTTGGATGGCTTATTCTCCTTCCAAAGAATCATTATTTTGCTTTTTCTGACGTTTATTTGAGAACGTAAACACACCGAATGGATCAAAGTTTTGCTCATCTGATGGATTTAATACTTGGTGGAAATTAAATCCTAAGGTTTCAAGTCACGAATTAAGTGCACTACACAACCATAATTATTGCAAATGGAAGGAGTTGGAGAGCAGACTTCAAAAAGGACACACTATTGACAAGAAAGAGCAAAACTTAGTGGCAAAGGAAACAAAAAAATTGCAAGAAATTCTTATCAGAATGTTTGATATTATAAAATTCCTTGCCAAACAAAATTTGGCTTTGCGTGGCCATACAGAAAACGACACCAGTATTAATAGACGAAACTTTTTAGAATCGGTGCATTTAATTGCAAAGTACGATCCTGTACTTCGTGAACATCTTGTAAGATCTAAAATTTGTGGCAAAATTTCAATCAATTATATGTCACCAGAAATCCAAAACGAATTTATTGCAATTTTGGGAAATAAAGTTCGCCAACATATCATCGGACAAATAAAAAAGGCTAAGTATTATTCGATTATATTCGACAGCACTCCAGACATTTCTCATAAAGATCAAACAAGCCAGGTATTAAGATACGTAATGATTGAAAATTAGGAAGCACAAGTAGTGGAATCTTTTATAGATTTCATTGAAACAAAAGATAAAACTGCTGAAGGAATTTCAAAGATGATTATGAGCAAGCTTGAAGCTGATGGCCTCGATATAAGCAACTGTAGAGGCCAAGCATATGATAATGCTGCTGTTATGGCTGGAAGGCATTCAGGATTTCAGCACAGAATTAAAGAAATAAATCCCAAAGTTGAATTCGTACCTTGCTCAAATCATTCGTTAAACCTGGTTTGTTTACACGCTGCCTCAGTTGAGGCGAGTTCAGTAACTTTTTTCGGCACATTAGAACGTTGCTATTCATTTTTTTCCATGTCCACACATCGTTGGGAAGTTCTGATAGCAGCTACAGGCAAAAGTTTAAAAACGGTTCAAGACACGCGGTGGAGTGCAAGAGGCGATGCCGTAAAAATAACATGGCATCATTACAAAGACATTCTCGTCACTTTGGAAAAACTGACAGAGACAGGTGAAAGCTTAAACACAAGAACAGATGCAGGAACTTTGCTAGTTACGATGCAGTCATTTTCCTTTCTTTGCTTCTTGGGCCTCTGGCAACCGGTGCTACATGAAGTGAATGATGCACAAAAATATTTACAAACAAAGGGACTTGACATAAGACTGTGCGCTCAGAAAGTAAATGCTTTGCAGATGGTACTGATAGAGAAACGAGAAGAATGGGCAGATGGTGCTCTAAGTTATGCAAAAGATATGTGTGAAGAACTTGGCATTTCCATGGAACCTCAGAGGCGCATAACAAGAAGGAACATTTTTGATGACGGAACCAGAGATGCTAACTTGTCTTGTGAAAATGAGTTGAGACGGAAGCTGTTTTCTTAGTTAGATGGAATCATTGTAGAAATTTGTGAGCGTTTTCAGCAGCTACAGAATTTGGCACATAAGTTTGCTTATCTAACGCCGGCTATATTACTAGATTCGGACGACACTAAATGTAATCTAGACTACGCATCTGCCGAAATTGACGAGCAGGACTTCAAGCTGGAACGACTTCGACTGCGGACTTTCATTGCTGCCACAGGCAACGAAAATAAATTAATTTATGCGGACTCACTTGAATTATTAAAATTTGTTGTGAAATCCAAGCTGGAAGATACTCTTCCCAATATTATAATAATGCTCCGAATATTCTTCACAATTGCCATAAGCAATGCCAGCTGTGAGAAAAGTTTTTGAAAATTGAAATTGATCAAAAATTATTTATGATCAACAATGAGTACTTTAAGGCTAACCAATCAGGCTATCTTGTCTATTGAGCAAGAGGTGTGTAATGCTATAGACATTGATAGTGCAATAAAAGACTTTGCTCTTAAAAATGTAGACGAATAAAGTTTTAGTTAATGACAGAAGTTTTGTTTTTAATTCTAACAAGTATATTATTTTTCAATAAAAATATAAATGTTAACAGTATCGTTCTAGTTCTAATTGGAAGTCGATTTGCGTTTTATATTCAATTCGCTAATAACTTAATCTTGTCGATCGTCAAGGTATAATCATAAGTGTTCTATACCTATTATATCAATGCAAGTGGCATATGTGTAAGAATTTTTGTAATAAATGTGATTATTATGTTGTAAAACATACATATATATGACTTTTTTATTTGGAACCTGTACAATACACAATAATGATGACTGTTCTTAACGAAAAGTTCTTTAGAATTACTGTATATTATAGTCTTTTAAATTGAAATACCTAAATAAGAGGGCGGCAAAATTTTCTTCCGCCCCGGGCGGCTGACACCCACTCTACGCCACTGCGCTCATCAATGTATGGCTCTGGTTTACTATAGCTGCATTCCAGCCATATATTATATTTCACACCACCATATTTTTCCACCTCCTCTGTAAGTTGGTTTATTAAATTTTGTGCATAAATGCCAGAAATGAACAAATGTATTTCGTCGAAGCTGTCAGTTTCAGAGCAACAAAATCATTTAGAAGACCCCTGAATGCAGATTGCTTCAGAAAAAATCCATTTGCATTCGGTTTCATCTCACAGGATATTTTCATATGTTGCGATGACGAATTGATAGGTGCAGCATCTGATTCACCAGTCGAAGCTGCACTAGGGCCAGTTTTCGTTATAAACTGCACACAGGATGGATGATCTGCTCATTCAACATCGGTAGATGATACATCACTTTTGCATTGTTTAAAATGTCTTTTTAAATTATCAATGCGTGCAAATAGTTTAGGATATTTTTCACACCGATATCTCATGCGAACGGTACTCCATACACATGCATTCTTTTCATGCCTTCGTGCTTCATTGACGTTTGCGAAAGTCTTGTCGCAGTAGCCTCATGGCAGTCTTGATGAAAGCAACGAACAGCCGATAGCATTCACAGCCGAAGTTTTCTGCTTCGATGATTTTCCAGTGCTTGTCGCATCAGTTACTACCTCAGTACAGCTCCGATGCAACGTTGACAGATAATACTTGGCAGGAAGTGGAGGTAGACCGGTACAGGTTTCGAGATGTCTTTTCAGGTTGCCACTTCGTAAACCAAACTGCGATTTTCATTTTTCACATTTAAAAGTAGCACGCTCCACATTCTGAATGTAGTTGACCTCATATCTCCGAAAATTGCGGCTGTAGGCAAATATTTTGTCACAGTAGCAACAACGAAGCCTTGACGATGTCGTCGATGACAGCACTGATGTAGATTATCCATCTGAAGAAGTCGATGTCTAAGCAGCTGCCACAGGTGTCCCATCCGAAAAAGTCGATGGTGAAGCTGCTGTCACAGGTCTCTCATCCGAAGAAGTCGATAGCACTGCGCTAACATCACACACTGATGAACCAGCAACCTTTGGCTCCATACTTTATTCCAGTTGATTACACGAGCTGAGACGAAGTGTCTTTCATGACTGTCACTGTTAAACTGAGCTTCCTGACTGGAACCCAGCTGTTAATATATACTCGTAAGAAGGCACAATACCACTCACCATTACTTAAGTTTCCAGAAACTATAGATTTAAGATCAGCCGAAACACAAACACCCCTGACATCTGCTCTACCAACCATCATCAGACTAAATATATGCACTATTTAAAAGAATTCAAGCAGACCTCAGACCACACTGACCATACCAAAATAATCACAACCTCAACATGTTTGTCATAGCATCAGATAACAGCCAAATATCATACCACCCATAAAATAAACCACCTGATATTATCAACCACCCATACCAGTAAAAATTCTGACCACCACACTCAGACATACAAAACAAAATATAAGTAACCCTGCAAACCAGGAGTACTGGGTACTAAACCAACCATAACCCCAGCATACTTCAGTCATGCCAAACATATCACATTGTATATGAAACATAACAACTACTCATTTCATACCGCCCCTTTGCCATCAGTTAACCTCACCAACCAAACCAAAAAAAGGTGACAACTCTCCAGCATACCGAACATTAATATAAATCACTCCATCAACCAACAAACCAGCTAATAATGCCAGCTATCTAATAATAATAGCTGCGCCAACAAAAATCTACCAGGAAACATACCTTCAGCATACTTAACAGCAATATCGATAACCCATTGGGTACTGATTACAAAAACAGATATAAAAACTTTCACCATGATTTTAGCTTTCCTCAGCCATGCGTCGTCGAAAGTCATACAACCCAGCATACTAACATAGTTTACCTTCAGAATTTACCAGTGAACCACCACAACAGATAACCATACCAACCAAAAAATATATACAGCTAAAATCATATAATTTGTTTTAACCCAAGCATACCATATTCATGCTGTTAATGGTACAGACCACATCAACGACCATACCTCAGACTTACTAATCAATCATCACAGTCAAGTATAGTGACTACCATTTCACCTCATCTAACTTCAACAGTTACACGTACAAACAAGCCATACCAGGAGCTGAGCCAATCAAATATTCCAATCATAAGCTCCAACCATAATATCATAAGATAAATGCTTTTAATTTAACCATCTATGACACCCATATGGTCTTAATTCACAGATACCATATCATACAATCCCATCATACTAAGCAACCATACCAGCCAAGCATTCTGCTTCTCTTATACTAACTAAACACCCCATGAAACCATTCCACTCTTACAAACTAATCACACAATTAAACCATTCTCCCCACACCATCGAAGCTACACTTTTGTCATGCTGCCAAAACAGCAGACCCCGGACTATTTTCATATAAGTAGTATATACATAGCGATTAAAGTATCATACAGGTAAGAAGATATTTTTAAAAATCCCATATTAAGTAAATTAACTAAAGTATTGGTGTCATGAATACCAAATGCAAATAGTATGTATGTAATGAGATGAAACCAACTATGCATCAACTAATGATACATAGCGAACAAGAATGGAATACAATTATAGGTTTGAGAACATACTCATTGCTTCACTGCAAGTCAAACTCACTTTTTAGCTCTATTTATGTATTGATTAACTAACATAATTAAATTCACTCTACGTACACATCTTACCATAACCAAAACTAACATCCGACTAACATATGTTTGATATTATGCATAACTTATATACATGTCATATTGAAAACACACCACCGAACAAACACTTAAACAATATAACTGTCCATTACCTACCTCACTCTGTACACATCGTCTCTCTACACAAATCTATCACATCTCATCGACAACAAAGAACTACCTATACACACCCATACAGGTCTCCATCAGTCCAACATCATCTCTGGAAGAGAGAAGGAGAACGGTATCACGGAAACGATGCAAGTAAGTGCTTTATCTAGGAAGGCTACAAAATCACAAACTCCATATCATATATATGTAATTAAAGCATACTGTTATAAACTCTTTTTTTCAAAAATTCATACACCTCTATAATTAACACATTCAAAACAAGCATGTAAGATATTATTACTCTACATATCATAGAAAAATCGATCCTTATTTTTCAAAAATCATTCCTCTTTCCCTCAAGAAATGTTCCTTATTCCTCAAAAATCAATCCATTTTCCTCAAAAAAGATCCTTTTTAAAAGAAATTCTTTATTCCTCAAAATCATTCTTTATTCCTCATACTCATTCCTTAATCATAAATCCTCAGTCCTCGAAAATTATTTCTCAAACATCATTCCTTAATCCTCATTTCTCAAAAATATTTCCTTATTCCTAAAAAAATAATTCCTCAATCATCAATCCTCAATCCTCAAATATCTTTCAATATTCCTTAAAAATTGTTCCTTATTCCTAAAAAATCATTCCTCAATATTTAAAAATCGTTCCTTAATCCTTAAAAATCATTCCATATTCCTCAAAAATCGATCCTTATTCCTCAAAAAATCCTCATCCCTAAAAAGATTCCTTTTTCGTCAAAAATCATTCCTTATATCTCAAAAGTCTTTCTATTCATCAAAAATCATTCCTATTCCTCGGAAATCATTAATTATTCCTCAAAAATCATTCCATATTCCTCAAAAATAGTTTCTCAGTCCTAAAAAATCAGTCTAATTCCTCAAATAACATATCTAACAATCTATCACAATAAAACAAAACATACATAGATCAATTCCAACACACACATGTGCGAAGAACCAAAAATTTACCAATTTATAAACCCACTTCACTCAAGACTTGCTCCTATTGAGCCAAATGAACACAAATGAACCCAACATGACCGAAAATAACCCAAATCAACCCAAAATTAATCCAAAATTACCAAAATCGACTATAAAACACACACACATAAACATATATAGAATGATGTAAAAATCGAAATATTCAACTCTCGATACCACTCTGATCTACCTAAACACACCTACCATTTACACTTTTCTTGAACATAGAAAAATAACAGGAAGATAATTTCATATTAAAAAAAAATCCCAGTATAATTAAACGTAATATAAGAGTAATAATGTAATACTTTTTAAAAGTATTTATGCAAAACTCTTTCAAAAAACTATACCGATACTTAGTTCACATACAAAAAGTTAACAATGTTTATAACTTAACGAAGGCTAATACCTGTTTTCGGATGGATGTAGGCTCGAACAGTCTGACTGCCCTTACCCATACACACCCAAGATAATCTGTTTATTAGAGAACATTTGCCATAAGAAATAGTTATGTTAGAACCATACCATCTCCTACACACCATTCACTTATAAACTTAATTTTAAAACACATGCTATATTGCAATTGTTTGTTGTGTTCATTCATTTTAAGACTTATGTAGAAAATAATTTCTTTTTTCACAAATCACAATATATCATTGTTTCATTTACAGAAACAGAGACCTCACAATATCACCATATTATTAATTAAAAATGTCGATCAGCTTTCCGACCAACCAATAATAATTTAATGATATATCAGCGAACTATATAACCTTGTTTCAGCAATACACATGGAAAAAATGTTTTAAAATAATTCATAATAAGTTTATGTCATATCATACTTGATGCTAAAAAAAAAGACCAAAATCCAATTAGAAATATCTTCCAGAAAAAATATTCTAACTTGTAATATCCCAAAATACCTGAACAATACCTACAATCCATTCCAGTACACCATAACGGTTATACCAAACCACTCCCATTTAGGACATGCAGAACAACAAAACAATCATGCATTCGTATGAAATAGCCCTGCAAATTTATCTGATAAACCTCATAATAAAATCATCATATCATTATGACATCAACATTATCATCACCATATCATCACAACATCATCATAACATCACATCGTCATAACATCACTTCATTATCACATCATCATCTCCACCATTCAAACTTTTATTTCATCTCCAGTCATATACGATCTCAAACATCCAATATAGTGCTAAAGGAATCGTTACTGAAGGTAGATATCATGCCCCATTTCACATTAATTATTAGAGGTTTCCCTTCTCTTATTCACAGATGACTCTTTACTGGAAAAATAATTTAATCAAAAAGTCTTGTATATATCTTCTTCTAATTATAATTTAAATTGCAACAGAAGTCCATCAAAATAGCTACATCAAACATGCATAAAAATATATTTAATAATCTTATATCCTCAGAGCTAACACTTGTTTGTATATCTCAAAACACTGCATACCACATAGGAAAAAATGTAAATTAGACAGTAAAATTAATAAAAATAAGACTCTTCCATACACTTTATCTTTATTTCGCACATTTGCCAACATTACACAGTATTAGCCTATTTACATACACTCAAACATATTCTCCATTCAACAAAAATATATATTCTTTAATATAGTTTTATAGAACGTTTCCTGCAGTGAACACTCAAGATACTCCTATTTGCATATGCAGTATTGTAGTTATCACATGGGTAGGTCTTGTAACTAATGGCAAATTGACAGTTATTGTCTTCATGTTGTCTGTTGCTAAACCTAGTCGCAATATCTTGCAGCAATACTTACAATCGCTTCCCAATGTTCGACAAAAGCTACCTATACAGTACTTATTATATCTATATAGGACATCACTACAAGTAAATACAACATCGCACTTATCACTGTGGAACGACTGGTATCCTGAACTGAACAAACAATAACTACCATTCATGTCGATGTGTATCGCAACTATTTCCACAATAACAATATTGTTTCTGTATTACTTCTAGAAATTCTTCAGAGACCCTTGCTGATGGTGATACAGATGGTAAGTCCTTGACCTCTATTACCGTATTATTATTACAAAAGCTATCAATATCATTAAATGATTTCACTTGTGACGTTCTGCCCTCCATCACATCTGTTGAAGAAGTGTAAATATCCATACAGAACACACACTTATATACATTTTTCAAAACAGAACAATTCGTTTAAGCATCATATGAACTCAGTCAGAGAAGGAGAGTACTAACTCGAGCGACATACGAACTGCGAATAACTCTTTTTCATCAATCTCAATATATGTCTTTAAAAATTATTTATCAACTGAGGGACTCGAACCCGTGCTCCCATACAGGGATCCAGAGCTTAAGTCTTCCATCTTAGTCCGCTTGGCCAACCTGACAATTCCAGAATAAGTTTTATTATAATGATGAGACGGGGTGTCTCAACTTTACGCTACACGCCCCCTCCCCCTCCAGCATTTTTCTGACACAATCAATTTGGATTTGAAAAATGTTGAATTTTTCTGGAACACAAAAATTTTTTACTGTGTATCATTGTTCTTTTGTTATGAGTAAAATATAACATACTTTTGACACAAAGTTTTAGCCCGCCTTTATGTGGTATGTATCGAAAAACGTAATCCTGATACACGTTTACTATTTGAAATTGTTATATTCGTTCTGAAAAATGGGTGTAATTACCTTTCTGAAGAACTAAATATAATGAAAAATACAAAATTCGACTGCCCGTTGGACAGGGTTGTCGCGGACTATGAAGTCTGGAGACATTTTCTTATATTTTTGATAACTACGCTACGTCGATTTTCCTCACTTAATGCTTTTTGGTGGAATCTGGTTGATTTCTGCGAGGAGTTTACGCCATAAAGAAGCATGAAAATCAGCTGAAGATTCCATTTGCCATGAAGTCTGCTTGATCAGCGGTCAGAAACAGCAAGGATTCGGCGTCCGGCCGGCCTCGCGGGGCCATAATGAAAGGGAATGAGTGCTTCGGTGCGAGGTGTTCTCGCCCATGCAACGTGCGTCCTGCCCGGAGTCGCTCAGCTGTCTGGCATGCACGAGGCTTTGCGGTGATAGCGGGTTGCCACCTCCCCAGGTGACTTGTGATTCGCTACGCTTCTACGAGGCCAAATGGAGGGAAGGAAGATTTCGCCGGTGATTGGAGTTAACCTCAACATGATGAAGTTTGTGTGCTGGTGCTTGTTATTGGATGTGCACCTATGAAACTAATTTCTACTGGCCGAGCTTTAGAGGTTAATAATATTGGTACTTATGTATAAATATCGGCCCAGGAGAGCTAGTCAGGAGAGATGTCTACTCCAAGAGAAACAGGCGGCATCGTCACGAGTTGAGTACTTTGAGACTCTTCTGAAATGTTGAACTTTAAGCCAATACGGCACGAAGTCCTGGTAGGAGGTTTTGAGCTTGGAACTTTATTATTGCTTTTTCGCAGAAGGCATGTTCTTAAAGTTTTGTTTTGGAGACCATCATGAAAGTTTCGGTGGTAACTTCTAAAAGTTTGTAATAATGGCAATGGGAAAGAGAAATTTGTGCCATTTTTATTGTTTTCAAAAACTACCCAAAATGTCACATTGTCTTAAAGTGATGATAAATATAATGAAGCTCCTATCATATTTTAAAAGGAGTTTTTAGAATCTGTTGTGGGAAGTTTTAAAAAAGAGTAAAATGAAAATGGGCATTCTAGCTTTGTGCCGATAGCCAAGTAATAACATTTTCCCTTTTATGTATTTTGTTAAAGATTTATGGTCTAATTTAGCACATTGTGGCTATGGCCAGGCTGAGAATAGACATATTTAAATGTTGTGTAATACTCACCACTTTGCATGTTTCAGTATTTTGGGTTAATGAGAAAAATCCAATTTAATCTTGATATTTATTCTACTAAATGTTTAGTCTATTTCAGATATGGTTTGGTTGAAGGCATCTACATTGATGAAAGTAAATATTCCACACATAGGCTGTTGCCAAGTAAATAACCTGTCAGTATAAAATTAAAATATATATTGTATACTTAAATATTATAGTACTGGTTTGTTGGTCTTTTCTGTTATGGTCACAGATACTCGTATAATATTTTCATAAGATTTCCATGATAATTGAAAGTGCTCTGTATTTAGGCAAGAACAGCCATGGTAGTGTTATGAACTTTTTGTACTTTTTCTATGACATTTTACAATCAAGGTTGTGATGCTCAGCTCAATATTGTGTAAAATTAATCATGTGCCATTGTGCCCTTTTAAATAAAATTACCAAAACACAGTTTTACTTACATGCATTTCTAATAACCAATAAGTTAACCTACGTGCATTTTCTGATCCAAAACAAATGAGAATTTAGGTTGTGATGGAATTTAGGATAACATACTGCAATTCTTTAAAACAACAAACAAACTAACGACAATTCATTTAATGTCTTGATTGGTAATACATACCACAATTATTTCTGAAGCACAAGGGCATTTGGGAAATGTATTTCTGGTAAATGCTAATTGTTTTGACTTTTCCAATCTTAGATAAATGGCAGTGCTATAATTTAGCTTTGCATTGGCGCCTCTTTGTATTTCCTCTGCACCACTCACTTCAGGGCAATTTAGAGCTTTTTATAGCTGCCTTATCGCGTCCTCTGGGGATAGAGGGTTCCACAATGAATAGTGTTAACCTTTTCCTTGGTTGACATCATAGGATCTTAACCTAATGTTCAAAATGTACTTTATAAAACAAAAAGAAACATAATTCCTAACAAAATCTTAATTTTGTAAAAAATTGTAAGATCTTAGCGAGAAAACCCAAGACATGTTCACCTGGAAGAAAACACGTAGGAATATATATATATATATATATATATATATATATATATATATATATATATATATATATATATATATATATATATATTGGAAGTGCACTGTATCGTTCGAACCGCAAAGACCTCAGTTACGAGTGCAGCCGCAGGGGCCGAAGAGAGCGCTCGTGACATGAGCAGGAAAGTGCAAGTGTTGAGCAAGCCACGTGCGCCCATGCACACATGTCTTAAAAGGAGACCCTTCAAATTTGGGCCTAAGTGTAATCAAGTTTAATTAAGAAATGCTCAAGGATGCTCATTCAAGAAACGGCCAATCAAGGAGCCCAATAATATTTTGATTACAGTGTTTTGTATTTTTCATTAATTACCATTTTCACGTGTTTAATCCACATTTCATTTCATAGAGTGTAATATGTCAATTAAAGGGTTCCTGTGCAAGGATATTTTTTGTAAGTTTTGTAGCATAAAAAGTAATGTGGATGTGTTTTATGGAGTTTGAGAGTGTAAGAAAATAGTCAGCACAGCTGGTCTGCCCGCCAAACCTCGGCCAACATGCCACGCAGGACAGTTTGTCATTACATCGTGTCTCAAGGAATTAGAAGGGGCTGATCGACGAGGTCGCGTTTCGCGTGCTTGGGCAGAACTTCATCTTTGTTCACTAATCACTTCACAGCAATATACATTAATTTACCGGAACCTTTGTTTACTTTGCAGCCACCCAAGTTTCTCCACTCCTCCCTTCCCATCGAATAGCATCGCCCGGGAAGGCTTAAGTTTTCACGTAAGTTCATTTTCCCCTTCGGGCCGTTTGTACAGTGTCACCCTGCCGGCGGGTTAAGACTGGCACCTTGTATAAGTTTGCTTCCTGGAGGAGATATTAATAACACCCAATGATTCAATGTAAAATTGAGTGAGTTCTCATTCGGGTTGCCTATGGCCCACACTTTTCCCACCAATCATTAAGGGTTATGTATCAGTGTTTTGTATTATCTTTCAGTGTTTTTATCAACGTACAACTAATGATGGGTGTGTGAGCCACCCCAAGATCTCACTGGGCAGGGTTTCAGTAACATAACTATTTTTGTATTAATCATGGAGGTCGGAGCACCAAGAGGACACCGCCCGTAGGTCAGCACACGACCCGGAGAGAAGAAGAGTCTGCTCTATGCTAGTTAGTTGGTATTTCTTTAAAATACCCGGCGCCCTTTATCTACATGTAGAATAGTTGGTGAGAATCTACGGAACATTTACGTCTCGCTCCCAACCTTAATGAACACCACTTTGCTCCACTATCTTGTCGTCAGTACATGATATTGAGGCAACAAAAACTGTTATTGTTTCGCCAGAAATAAGCGAGGAAGCTATTATTGGGAAACCTTGGCTAACCAAACAGCATACGATATTGGAACCTGCTGCAAGAAGGATACACTTTGGCGCGAAAGTAAGACACACTGTGTACAATTTAGATCGCTGCCCGATGGGTAGTATACCTGAGGTCAAGTTAGGAGATTTCGACAACCAGGTCCCATGCGAGTACCAGGCCACATTTCAGCGCTTACTTTACGAACGCCATGTAGTATTTGGAGGGAAAGATGCACTGAAACGTACAACCATAGCAGAATAAGCGAATCCACTCGTAGACGAAAAACCATTTAACACTAGTCAGCGAGGCAACTTACAGCACCAAACGTGGATTATCAGAAAGCAGATACAGGAAATGCTAGATGAAGGTGTAATCGAGCTGATTGGCAGTCCATTCAATTCCGCAATTACGTTAGCTCTGAAGAAGGACGGAACATGGAGATATTGCATAGATTTCCGAGTGCTAAATGAGGTGACATGCAGCGCACTTCCACCATATATAAGTGTGAATGATGCACTATGTGCGTTAGGACAAGCAAGGTTTGGTCGTCCTTGGATTTCAAAAGCAGATATTGGCAAGTACCGGTGAAACTGGAGGACAGGCCGTAAACACCTTCCACAGCCAAAGATGGCCGTCGCTTTCACTTTACGCGATGCCATTTGGACTGAAGTGTGCACCCGCAACATTCCAGGCAATGATGGTACGTGTTCTGGATGGCATTATTGGAGAGTATCTGCTGGCGTATATCGATAATGTAATTATCTGATCAAACAGCTGGGAGGTGCACGTACATCATTTAGCAGTAGTCCTGGAGAGGTTTGCAATCAATGGCCTCACTTGTTCGAATGAGAAGTGCTATGTGGGCAAAACCAGTATCGATTTTCTAGGCCATGTATTCGATCAGGAGAGACACGGGTCGAATCCGGAACAATTACTGCTGATTGACACCTACCCACAGCAGCGAAGCCGCATAAAACTTCGAAAGGTTTGGATTGATAAACTGGCTATGGGAACTTATTCCAAGGTTAGCCACAATCACCACGGCCTTGATGGAACTTCTGTCACCGCAAAAGAGGTTTCAATGGACAAGCGAGACGGAAAAGGCATTTACGGAAATTAAGCAGACTTTCAGATTGTGTCCGACACTAGCAAGAATTTTTAACCTCTGACTGATGCCAGCCAGGGAGGAATCGGTGCAGTATTGTACCAGGTTGGCGACAGTGGGTAGAAGCACGTAATCGACTTTGCAAGCGCAAAACTTGGGCCGGCTGAAAGACACTACGACCTGGACGAAAGAGAATGTTTAGAAGTAATATATGCAGTTAAGAAAAACCACGCGTACCTCGAATACCAGTAATTTACGCTAAGGACCGATAACCGGTGCCTTGTCTGGCTACATAGCATGCGAGAGGCCAGACGTAAGCTGGCACGATGGGCATTACAGTTGCAAGCATATGATTTTGTAGTTGAGCACGTGCCCCGAAAGGAGAACGAGTTGGCAGATGCATTCTCACAGAAAGCTAATGATGGGGTAATTGTCAGAGATGAAACAGGATGGGAAGACATTCTACTGCCAGATGCACGTGACCCACTCGCAGAGGTGATGTACCACAAATCGCAACTGCCTACAATGAGGACTTAATCAGCGACGTGTAAACGGAAGTCGTCGAGGCGCAACAAAATAGCAGGTTCGCGGAGGGGTAAATGCAACAATGTGCACAGCAGGAGGTTGAATGTTGGTGATAGTAGACAGCATATTGGAGACCTGTTTGGTTTCTACAGCCAGGGAGATGTAGGGTGTATGTCCCCACATGTGCAGGAATAATGTCTTCGCCTATTCGGACTGTGGCAGTGTGGCTGGACACCCTGGTGTTGAGCAGATATTCAGAAATGTCCACGACCATTTCTTTGGCCAGGTCTCAACAAAGATGACACATTATATGTGCAATGATGCAAGGAGTGCAACCTGTATAAAAGACACCGAACAGATGGGAGGCAGCATGCGGGGCGCATGCCGCAGAAACAATTTGAGATGGTATGTCTGGACCTGATGGGTCCATACCCCAGAACGAGGGAAGGCAAGAGGTTTCTCGATGGGTTAATAGATAGTTTCTCGTGCTGGACAAAAGCATACCGCACTAGCGGGACAAGAACGAGAAATATAGAGAGAGCGTTGGAGGAGCAATTTTTCCAGCGCTGGGGATTTCCACATATGCTATTAACTGACAATGGGACACAATTTACTGACTAGAAGTGGCGAGAATTGTTTATGAGATGGGGAATTAACAATGCAAAATGGCTATTTACCACACGAGGTCTAACACGAGGGAACGTCGGAACCAGGAGATAAAAGTGGAGTTACGGCTACGTGTAGGCGACAACCACACCGCATGGGCAGACCACATTCCCGCCATTTTATACACGTTGATAAGGCGAGTCAATGCAGCGACAGGAAGGTCACCTGCCGAGGTGTTATTAGGTCATAATTTGTGCCTTCCAGGAGAGGCGAAATGCCCACAGCGAGGAGAGAGTAACGAGTTACCCAGTAC
This sequence comes from Dryococelus australis, assembly GCA_029891345.1. Taxonomy (NCBI): domain Eukaryota; kingdom Metazoa; phylum Arthropoda; class Insecta; order Phasmatodea; family Phasmatidae; genus Dryococelus; species Dryococelus australis. Next base: position 246,246,385 of record CM057009.1, read on the forward strand.
TGATACACATAGGAGATGATGGGAAAAGGTGTTTGCAATAAATAAGCCAAAGGCAACATCAGTACACAGCAAGGTGGCTGCCTGCCATGAACCGACCACCACATCATTTGAATGTAGGCCAAACAGCGTACGTGCAGACACATCCACAATCTACAGCAAGAAAAGATTTCTGCACACGATTAGCAGCAAGGTGGAGCTGGCCGCATCACATGATGCACGTGCACAGACCGACCACATATACGATCCGTATGGGTAGAAATAGGGTTAGGGTGCATCGAGATGACATATGGCTAACCCTGTGTGCCGTCGACGATGAGGTCGGTCCCAGTGGGTTCCGACCCCATGCCGGCGAAGGCCATAACGAGCTCGGGGAAGAGCGTGGTGAGATGCGAGTTTTGGCAGCACTTCAGGGGGGAGATCCCGCAGGGGACCCGCCGGTGCGCGCCTAGGAGAAAGTACCACCAGAGGTGCATATGAACAGAAACACCGCTAATGAGCTCAGTGCTAAACACGATGAGCAGGAAGGTACACCGGCACTTCAAGGGAAATTAAACGAAGGGGAGGAAGGTACATGGAAGCACACAGTGATGAAACACCCAGCAGGCAGCCTGTAATGCCTCAATTAAATATGCTAGTAATTCCACATGTGGAGCAAGGAGGAACTATGCATGTAATTCAGCAAGAGGAGCAAGGAGTAAATACGCACGTAATTCAGCAAGTGGAGGAAGGAAGAAATAAGCACGTAGTTCTGTAAGAGGAGCCAGAAGAAAATACTTAAGTAATTTAGCGAGAGGATCAAGGTTAACACTCGCAAGTGATTCCACAGGAGAGGCACGTCCACATGCATGTCAAGCAAGGGACAGACATCCATGCAAGTGCATGTGTTGTTACAGGGGCTGTTCAGCTGGGTCGCGCCTGGAGGCAGCGAGTTCAGCAAGAAAACAGCAGGAGCAAGGAATGTGATAGCGAGGGCAGTGAGTCTGGGAGCTCGCTATGCCTTCAGCGATCACGCAGGTGGAAACTCCCGCCACCACAATGTCAACAATGCAGGCAGCCGAAGTTACCTAGGAGAAAGGGGCAACTTCCGGCATTGCATTGTGCACCAGGGCCACAGGAGTGGCGGTATAACCTGTGGTAATGCAGGTCTGCCTGCATCTGCAGCTGCTGCCAGTAACATCAGATGGCCTACAAACTGTCTCGAAAAAGGGGGGGGGGGGTTTGATATGTGCCACATAACCCCAGCTCTAAGACAGTTTGTACGGCCATAGCCTTTCACCGCCCGCAGCAGGGCTGTGCACTCTACTGGTGTGGAGTGTGCGCCCAGTCACTGGAGCGAACAGACACAGAGCAGACACAAGGGCATTCTGGCGCAAGTGCAGCCGGTGGTTGCCATGGAAATGCAAGTTGCTGCAGAGTAATAATTAGGCCAGTACATTAAACTGGAACATTTAATGACTAATTATAAAATTTCATTATGTTGTTAATTAAAATGTTTATGGTTTTTTTGCAGGTGTTGTTTTATTTAGTTGTGTTGGTAAGGTAACGTGTTATTATTTATTTTCATCTTTTGCATAGTGTTTTGTCCATCACATTTCATCAGTGTTTATGTAGCAGGAATACTTGTATTGTTTTCATATGTCTATTTACTTTCCCTCATTTACACATGGTTCAATGATGCAAGTCATCTCATAAAGTAGTCGTGTTTCGGTGCAAGGGCAAGTAGCGGAAAGCCCCCATGTCGGGCGGGAGAGTCAGTCAGCACGAAGCATCCATTGGATGTGGCGGGCATGTGTTAGGCTCCAGCGTTTTCCCGTGCATGCCGGGCGACCATCATTTTTCAACTGGACATGTAACTGCAATATATATAATTCATCTGGAACATTTTTCGCATCTAGTCGCCCTGTAAGTCACCTCCACTCCCCACTGGATTAGCATTGTCCAATGGAGCTTAAGGTCTCACATTACAATTTAATTGTCGAACGACGTTTTTCTGTTTCACAGCACAGCTGGTCCAAATAGCTGCAAGTGTAATTCATGTCAAGTGCCCTCATCGAAGGGATGTAGTTAACCATAATAAATGCATGTGTGTGAGCTTTCACTACATTATTTGCTTACGTTGCAGTATGAGTGTCATGGGATGGATCCTTACAAAACCCACTCATTTTATTCATGTAAATTCTTTTTCCAGTGTAATCAGTTTTGTTCGATTTGTATGGGCGTTTGGGAGGCCCTGACAACCCACGTATGCGAGTGTAATGATTAGGAAGTTTTCCAACCAACATCAACAATGGTGTATAGGCGACCGACGGGCTATCGTTTAGGAAACAATCTTCACCTGGGCCAATAATCTACAGGCGGATGTCAAAAATGCAGTATCAACAGCGAGCAGATTGGTCCTGGACGGACGGCCCGAAACCTCGAGTTTAAGAAGAGCAGCATCATCTTTGACGTCGCCTGCTGGCATCTGGCACCCTGATTATATTCATTCATTCCTTTCACCATCGCCACTACAGAAAATCTCACTCCTACCTTTACTGGCATCAGTCATGCATCAATAAGATAGGAGTATACGTAAAACATGTTTTCTTCCAGGTGAACATGTCTTGGATTTTCTCACAGTACTCCTAATCGCGAAGGCCTTACGGTTATTTACAAAACTAAAATTTTGCCAAAAATCATGTTTCTTTTTGTTTTATATAGCAGATTTTGAACATTAGGTTAAGATCCTATGGTGTCAACCAAGGAAAAGGTTAACACTTTTCATTATAATAAAACATATTCTGCAAATGTCAGTTTGGTGAAGTGGTCTAAGATGCCAGATTTAAGCTCTGGTCCCCTGTATGGGAGCATGGTTGCGAATACCTGAGTTGATAAATAATATTTTTTGAAATATATTGAGATTGATTAGGTGGTGTTATTCGCAGTTCGTATGTCGTTCGAGTTAGTACTCTCTTTCTCTGACTGAGTTCATGTGATGCATAAACTAATTGTTCTGTTTTGAAAACTGTATATAAGTGTGTGTGCTGTATGAATATTTGCCCTTCTTCAACAGATGTGATGGAGGGCAGAATGTCACAAGTGGAATCATTTAATTATATTGTTACTTTTTGTTATAATAATATGGTAATAGAGGTCGAGGACTTACCATCTGTATAGGTAGCTTTTGTCGAACATTGGGAAGCGATTGTAAGTATTGCTGCAAGATATTTGCGACTAGGTTTAGCAACAGACAACATGAAGACAGTAACTGTCAATTTGCCATTAGTTACAAGACCTACCCATGTGATAACTACAATACTGCATATGCAAATAGGAGTATCTTGAGTGTTCACTGCAGGAAACGTTCTATAAAACTATATTAAAGAATATATATTTTTGTTGAATGGAGAATATGTTTGAGTGTATGTAAATAGGCTGATACTGTGTAATGTTGACAAATGTGCGAAATAAAGATAAAGTGTATGGAAGAGTCTTATTTTTATTAATTTTACTGTCTAATTTACATTTTTTCCTATGTGGTATGCAATGTTTTTAGATATACAAACAAGTGTTAGCTCTGAGGATATAAGATTATTAAATATATTTTTATGAATGTTTGATGTAGCTATTTTGATGGAATTCTGTTGCAATTTAAATTATAATTAGAAGAAGATATATACAAGACTTTTTGATTAAATTATTTTTCCAGTAAAGAGTCATCTGTGAATAAGAGAAGGGAAACCTCTAATAATTAATGTGAAATGGGGCATGATATCTACCTTCAGTAACGATTCCTTTAGCACTATATTGGATGTTTGAGATCGTATATGACTGGAGATGAAATAAAAGTTTGAATGGTGGAGATGATGATGTGATAATGAAGTGATGTTATGACGATGTGATGTTATGATGATGTTGTGATGATATGGTGATGATAATGTTGATGTGGTAATGATATAATGATTTTATTATGAGATTTATCAGAGAAATTTGCAGGACTATTTCATATGAATTTTGTTTTTCTGGATGGCATGACTTAATTAATAATGTGGTGATATTGTGAGGTCTCTGTTTCTGTAAATTAAACAATGATATATTGTGATTTGTGAAAAAATAAATTATTATTCTACCTAAGTCTTGAAAATAAATGAACACATCAAACAATTACAATATAGCGTGTGTTTTAAAATGAAGTTTATAAGTGAATGGTGGGTAGGAGATGGGATGGTTCTAACATAACTATTTCTTATCGAAATTTTTCTCTAATAAATTGATTATCTTGGGTCTGTATGGGTAAGGGCTGAAAGACAAATATGGCGTCGTGGTCAGAGAGAAGGTGACAAGTTTGAATATGCCAGAATATAACGGATGTTTTACTACGGATAAAATGAATGCTCTTGCAGTCAACTAAATATATCGTGGAAGAAAATTAACATTAAAAAAAAGTACTAGTCAATATACGTGTTACTGGGCACCATGATGTTTCTTACCTACAGCAAAATTTCGCCTTGGAATGGATCAACTAAAGAATATTTTTTTAGCCACTAACAAATATATATATATTTTTTTCAGTGTTTCTTACTCACCGGTTCGACATAAAAATATGTTTCATGTTTTGCTGGGTCAGGGCTGCATCCATTGACTTCACGATTTAAGGATGGATCTGCCTCATAAAAGTGTGGATAAGAAACTGCTATTGGGAAACCTGTAACGTGAAGATGCAAATCACAGGATCATTACAATTTGATTTTCTTGAAATGTTGTAAGAGAATAAATGATAACAGAACAGATCATAGCTACCCATGTAGCAAACCACATATGGCCCACTGATGGTTTACAGTCGGATGCCAAGCCGGCAAACTGTTGGCCAACAGCTGGCATGCACCCGGCGCAATTGCTGTTCCTGAAATGGCACCACTAACTAACCATACTCTGCCCACAACTAGCCCAGGTGTGGTGAACACAAATGGCCCAAGCAAGGCCCATATGCTTACAGCAGCAATGGACCATCGATGTACCATTTCACAGCCGTCATATTGCCTACTAATGGCTAGCCATGCTTTCATCATATATCTAACTGCATCTCTTAAAAATAATTATTTTGACCATCAATATCAACTTTTCTTTGTTTTTAAATTGATTTCCTTTACTTTACTATTAAACACATTATACGACATGAAAATCTTATGCTTACCATTGCAGGAGAGGGGGCGCCAACCTACACCCGTTGCATTGACAGCCTAGCATGTTAACCATTACTCCACTGTGTATTCTTATGTTTAGATTAACTTATTTGGAATATATTCGGACTTTAATTAATAGCCTCAAAATTTACCACGCGAAGAAGTCAGTTTTTAAAAAGATGCAGATAAAAAAATACTGTCTTCATACATGACTCGCAATACTAACCCAAATCTTGTCTTCAATGTAATCTTTCGCAGTATGTATGTAACCTGGATGCTATTAATAAATTTTGAAATGCAGTCGCTAATTATGAATATTGTAGTGATTTTAAACAACAAAATCCCTTCAATATTAATTTTTTAAAGGTAGTTATATACTGTTTTTTAACTTCTAATTTTAATTATATGCATTCATACACGGAAAACATTACACGTGTTCAATTATTCAATATCAGTCACTGTATTTACAGCATTTTGCTATAGATATTTTCATCACTTAATTTTTACAAATAATATATAATTATATTAGACACAGATATACTTATACGTGTGAGTGTAGTTTGAAGAAGCTATCTGCGAAATGTGGGAGCCATAAAAATTTCCATAATAAGCCAAATTGCACCAGCAATGGTCCATCGATGTAACACTTCACAGCCATCAAATGGCCTATATATGGCTACCCATACTTTTACCAGCAATAAGTATAGGCGATGTGCGGCCATTGCTGGAATACATTTGGAAAGCAATTTATTGGCCATTAATATGTCACCTACTCTCAACCATCAGTTTTATATTTTCCATCAATATTCCATCAGAAGGCCATACAGGGCATGTCAAGTGTCCTGTTGCCAGCAGTCAGCCATAACAGGGTCATTATTGTAAACACATAAGTATTAGTGCCCGCAGTCATCCAGCAGTGCCAGCAGTAAAACCGCAATCGGCCAACTGTGGCTTGCTACATGGGTACTGTTCCATTAGTGTTTTAAGTTAATAGTAAAGTTACAAATATTGTTCAAACTTACCATAGTAACATTCAGTAACGTCTATAAGGCCTTCTTTTAAACAGCGCCCATTTCGACAGTAACATTTATTTTCTGGAATATGATTTCCATTGTCAAGGGCATTTGGTAAAAATTTGTAACGGTAAGCCATTAAACCTTCTATTTTTGTCTGCTCTCCATCTCGGACCTAAAGAAAAATGCGAATACAAGTCACTTAATTTTTCCATATGGTTAAAAATGCTGGTTAATTTTTCACTGCGTAAATTTGAAATTACATTTTCACTATACCACTCCTTATTTAATTTTCGAAGCTCGCTATTCAATTTCATTACTGTGGGTTTCAAATTACACATGTAAAACAATTTTTTTTAAATTAAAAAAAAAAGTCATAAATGTGTTTCATTATAATCACAAAATTCTGTCTGAAAAATCACAAACAAAGTATTTTCTTTCGAGAGACAAATTTATGCGTAACAGAGTCCATGAGATGTCAATAATAACTAATAATTTGGGCTAGTAAATTTTATTCACAAAATCATAAAATAATGATATATGTCTGCATAGTCCATATATGAACCTGGCAACGTTCGTTTAACAGCTTCTTGGCTGTTGGATTGGGACACTCAGGGTAGTACTACACAATGTGAGTGTTTCTGGCTTGTGGTAAGTTACTGATCAGACCTTGACCATGACCTAAGTGTACGCCTCTAGGTGGCCCTTACATTGGAGGAACCTAAACTTTAAAATCTGGAAAAATTAAAGAAAAATACAGTAAATATTTAAAAAATACTTTAAGGACCTAATGTATTGTGCTCCCTTCTCGTATATTAATCATATAATATGCCCTAACTTCCAGAGTGCCTCGGCTGTCAGAGTGCATAGACGCTGCTTGCTTGCGACGTTGGCCTCTTAGAGCAAGATGACAAAATCATTTCCGGCTAAAACAGAATACTGACCCTATATGCACTGACCGACAAAATGAAGAACACGTAATTTGGTTATATTTGCTAAATATCATAGGTGTGAAAAGTTCGAGTTGCAATGCTTTCTCATATATAATAGCTAAAGGCTGTTCACGATAAAGTGAGCACTTTAGAAATGAACCTTAGAAAAAGTCACTGCCCCGCTGCATGTACATATTTTAATGAGCGCACTAAGTGACATTCACCCAGTAAAGTTGGTAACGATGGATGGAAAGTAGTTCCATATCCTAACGCCCTAACGTCGAATAAAAGGTGTTAGGTAACCATTTACAATGATTTAAAATTACTTCTTTGACTTTCTGTTTTTTTTTTAATTCATCGAAGTGTAAATATTAACAGATTTGTAAAGTTTTACTTTCTTAATAATTTAAGTGTTTCATTTGACCGACGCATGGATTAAGTGACGAGGCCCATGGCAATGTTAATTTAACACAAGGCGGGGGAATACACAACGCGTACACAAGTAGATCATAAGCAAGGCTTTCAAAAGTGTTCATTTTACCGCGAATGGTCTATACCAGAGTGCATGAGTGGTTTCGCCATATTTACAGCGATAGCATTATAAGGGTTGTACAAATTTTCACATAGGGAACACAGAGAGCGAACGCCACCGAAAACAAATTGTGTCTCGTAGATGCATCATACAGCGATACCAGCACCTAATGAAGTTTGATAGGTTCCGCATTATGGGTCTGCATAAGATTGAGTCGACATATCGTGCACGTGTGGCATTCCAATGTCACAGTGGCCCGCTGTTGGAACCAATTGGTACCCGAAGACACCATTACATTTCGTGAAGGTTCTGGTGAATCAAATAAGAGTGGAGTGGAAATATTTGGGCGGCTCTTAACAAGGAGGTCTTTAGAGCCGATGAGGATGAAATGAGGTGGAAATGGAGCAGAAATGGAAGATCCCATAGAAAATCCGCCGACCAGTGGCATCTTCCAGCACGATTCGCACATGCGAATTGACCAAAAAATAATACATCAAGGGAGGATCTCCGTATTGTGAACTAAGTATTGTGCAACCCCATAAAATTGGCCGCAGCAATTTGTAGACAGTAACAGAACACTCTACAACAACACACGATGATATTCTGCACTTTGTCTAGGCGACTTGTATCTGTCGCGCTATAGTTTCGCCATCACAGACATAGGCCGCTGTTAACACCAGAACACAGACGAAGGTATTTTGAGTAGTATTATGACCAGGAGAAATGTAATGATGACGAGTGGCATCACATTACGTTTAGCGATAAATATCGGTTCTGTATTAACATGGATGAATGCTACATGTGAGGACGATTTCAAGGAGAGAGGGCTTATTCTGCCGGTCAACTAGAGAGACACTGACAATACTCCTGGCATCATAGTGTGGGAAGTCATAGTACACAGGACACATCTGGTAGTGATTTTGGGATACTGGTGGCTTATGCCAACATTATAAAATTGTATGGCAATGTCATTTTGCATCCTCATGTTTTAAAGCTCATAAGACAACTACTCGTACACACATGACACATGTGTGTATGAATAGTCTGTACATGTATGATTCCCTTCCGAAACGAATCAACTTTTGTAACCAAGCCCGAGAGGGTGCTACAACACACTGAGAAGAAATTAACAGTATGTCCATACTCCCAACTCATATGCCCGTGTAATCTGAAATTTACGAGCACAATGAACTATTTCCGCACACCAGTGACCAAATTTGTTTCAAATGGTATGGGGTGTGCTAAAGTAAAAATCTGAAATTCTTACGTGATTTAAATTTTTGTCAGCAGTGCACATACTTAAAGCACATAAAATAAAGATAATATGTTTTCTATGCTCATTAGAATAATTAAATCAATATCTTTAGCATAAACCTATTTCATTTTCAGATTTCAAACACTCTTTTTTAAATCAATGACAGACCTCAGCGTACGGGCTGCTCTTAATGGATTTAAAGAAAATTTTAATCTATTACAAAGAGACTTTCGGCCACCTTAAAACACATTAAAGGGCCTCAGAATAATGCAGTTCTATTCAGATTTCAAAAATATCTCAATTGATTTCATAGATACCTCAGACGACATTAAAAATACATCTAAGTTCATTATAACCAGGCAGCTCTCTTAGAATTTATAAAACTATTAATCGATTACAAAGATACCCCACATGACTTTAAAAATTACATCAAATAGACTCTAAACATAGCCCACATGACCTTAAGAAATACATCAAAGAGACTCTAAAAATAGGTACTTCAAACTGAATAGTAGCCCTCCTTATGCTGCTGTGTCGTGAATGTTATATCAGCTTTGTGTACGAGCAAGTACAGCACTTCATTATTAATTCTCAGAAAACCGGTAGGCTATGGTAAAAAATAAAACACGTTATATATTATAATTAAATTTACTTTACGTATACTCTGTACATCAGTGATTTGCATAACTCTATAGCAGACAGCTAATGTGCAAAAACGAATAGACTCATTCCATATAATCACTTTCCCCGAGTTACTCGACGATCAAGATATGCGTTCGTGTGCAAGTTATCTCCACTTCTTTGCAAACTGATAAAAAAAATCTCAGTCTTTCAACAAGTTCATTTGGTTCTTCGAAAGTGCAAAGCCATTGTTATTACAATATATTTGGAAATATCTGTTATTGTGTCAAAAAATCTTCTTCATCAACACAGTCTTCATAATCTCCTTCACCATTTACTTCTTTACCAGAAGCAGGGACTGTGGTGGCACAATAGCCTGGGTGCTCGTCTCCCACTGAGGCTAACCAATATCGCTTCGCAGCACGGTCGATCCCGGATTTTCGCACGTGAGTATAGTGCCAGATGATGCCGCTGATAGGCGAATTTTCTCGGAGATCTCCCGTTTTTCCCGCCATTGCATTCCGGTGCTGCTTCATAATCACCTTGCTTCACGCTCATCGTCTTTAGAGATCCTGATGTTAAGATTCGCCAACATCTCTCCATTCCACCCTACCAAGTAATATGCCTTACTTTACTTCGCAAATGGAAGTAGTATATAATTCGTTGGTCTGGGCCAGATTTTTCCTTCTCTCATTTTCATTTAAAAAAATCATTTAAAAAAAAATAAAGAACAGTCTCTTAAAATATTTTTCAGAAATTGAAAATAATAAAAAAAAATACAGACCAATAAGTTATATACTACTCTCTATAATAGTGAACACCACGATAATAACGCACTGAGATTGAAGAATATCTCAACATAATATGGCACGAAAATATGAATATTATAGGCGAATTATAAATCTAAAATTCATAAAAATAAGAGAAAGAAAATATAATAAAATATTCAAGGCTAAAATTGCAAGTATCCGATAAACAATTTCAGGGATTAAACAATTAAAATATTCCACAATTAACCACGGTAAAGAAATATCTGAAGGTATTAATGTTATTAATGAAAACTACAGTTCAAAAGGAGATGGACAAAATTACTATATTTGTGACACAAAAGGAAATGTTGAAAATAACAAAACCATTTTCATAAAAAATAATGAGTATGAAATAACATAAGTACTTTTAAAATTTGTTAGCTAAAAAAAAACATAAATATCTTGAAAATAAATAAAATGATTAAGATAACAATAGTTATAACAATACTATTTTATCAACAAATGCCATTTACAGAAATACATAACACTATTTAGCAAATAAATTCTAATAAGAGTAGGAAATATATCAACATAATTAAACCAATGAATGAAATGTATATAAAAAGGCCATATTCAAGATCTTCACCAAATACACCAGGAAGAATATTCTATACAACAACGCCAAAATCTGGTCAAGCAATTAAAAAATGCAATGATATTTAAAAAAATATGTCTTGATAAATGATGCAAGAGAATTAACTGACCATCTTTTAACTACCCACAGTGAAGACACTGTGGGGAATAGTACTTACTACATCGTCAAAGTAAGCATTATGAATATGTTAGGTAACAAATTAAATAGTTTTGTTGTTAACAACTCTAAAATAATTCCATATATGATAAGAGTATTAAATGTCATCCCTCACTCATTTTGGAGTTTTGAACATCATTGTAAAGGACTATTAAAATAGTCATTAAATAACTTAAATTTTTGAGAAAAGCATTTACCTGGGTATAATTATTGTTGTACTTTAACAAATTAAATGAAAGATTAGAAAAGGGTGATAAAGGAATAAATAAATTAGGTAAAGCCTCAAAACAGCATGGCATTTGCTATAGGAATCATAGAGATTTATCATCTGGACATGATGCAGATAGCATCTTACAAAAAGAAGCTAAATATCTCATGTTAGATAACAATACTGCAATAGGTGAAATAATTGCTTCTGCGACTATTGTTGGAACTATGATCGCAAAAAAAAATTACGATGGGGAAAATAATGTGTTATTAAAATAAACAATATCTATAATAATTTTTCAGTATATAAATTAAGTTTAAAAAGATAATGTTCGATACTCTAATTCATCAACTGAAGGAACTTGATATCGATAAATTCTTTACAGGAAAATAGCTTGAGAAGAAAAATAAAAATTGTAGGATGGTAAATCGTTGAAATTAACTTTGGCATTACCAATAATAAAAAAGTTAATTACTGAAAAGGGAGGACGTGGACTACATAATGGTGGATTTTTAAATTTTTTAATTTTAATAGATAGTGCACTAGGTGCATTGGCTGGTGGAGCAAGTGTTACATAACCTATAATTCAGTAGAACAAACTAGAAAAAAAATTAGAAGAGCAACAAAACATAACTTAGCTATAGAAAATAATTCTGTTGGTGAAGGAGTTGTTGTAAAGAAAAAGGAAGAGGTAGACTGAAATGAAAAATTTCATTTTACAGCTTTATCTAATATTGATATCCAAAATTCTACACAAAATTTAAACATCAATCATTTTATATGTGTTTATATGATAGATGAACTACCAGTTTAAATGTATAACAATGAATGTGTTTTTGGTAACTTAGACATTTCATCAAATCATGGAACTCACTTATTTGTTATAAAAAAAACGACAGTGATCTTTATTATTTCTATTCTTTTGGAGGTAATATACTAACAGAGTTGATTTATTACTTCAAAAATTTTTTAATGTATTATATTGATGATATAATACAGAACATTGATAAAGTTATCTGTGGACATTATTGTTTAATCATACTGGATATATTTTCTAAAGGATTAAAGTCTAGTGTAATTTATTTGCTATTAACTGACGTGTGAATGGGAAACCCGTAAGAAAATATTTTAAAAACAATGTTGATCTTAATTCTATACTAATGATTATGCAAACAGAAACTTATATTGAATCAAAATACAATATTATACTTTTTCCTTTACAAAATCAATTAAGTAAGGTTTTGTATATGAAAAATATGATGTTCCTATACAAATTATCAGAAAAAATAATGTATTATCCAGTAGATGGTAAAGATTTTTAGAATGTATAAATTAATGAAATAATAATCTTATTTATGTTGCAAAAAAATCTGAACTAGCTAATTTGAGCCGATTTTTTTGACAATTACTGCAATACAGAAATTAATTTAAAGTTGAATAAAATTAAAGTAGATAAAAACACAGGTGTTTCACATACATAAATATACGTACATTTTGGGTAAGGGCGAAACATTTTTTCACTTTTGTAATTGATGGAACTGTCATTAATATAACTGGATATACTGTTGGCATAGCAATTGATAAATTTATTGTATAATGCACCCACAAAGAGATAGATCACCCAAAAGGCTCTAATGTGAACAAAAAGGTGATACTTTGAATATGAAATTAAAGGAATATGACCATTCAGATGGCTTATCCACAACAATAGCTGTTTTCATTAAACATATAATTTATTTTAACTATATAAATGAATAACAGCTGGTGTTTGAAGTATTAGAGAAATACTGAAAATAATAACGAACATTAAAACATATAGAAAATGATTAAGAAGTTCAAGAATCTATATGTGCTGTATGTAAATCTAAAAGAAAAAAATTATCAGTATTCTTGAAAAAAAAATCCAATTTGCGAAGGTATCACAAATTAACTATATACACCAAAGTGAGAGAATTTTCCTAAGAGAAAAGTAATCAGCAGATATATTTAGTTGAAATGGATACTGGAAATTTAAAAGGAATATCAGCTATAAAGGAAATAAGTATATATTAAAAATCATTGGTGCATTTTGTAAGTATGCATTTGCCGTACTTCTTAAAAATAAAACAGCTAAAAATGCTGTACATGAATTTGAATCTGTATTACTAAAAAGGAAACTAAATAATTTGCAAAGTGATAATGACGAATAATTTTGTAATGAACAGTTCCACGAACATTTAACTATAGACTACATAAAAAAATAGCATGAAGAAATATGCTTTGCATGGGGATTATAAATGGATTGATATTTGAGTTGAATTAGTACATGAATACAATGATATAAATCAAGCAACTATTGGTATGAAAACTATTGAAGTTCATTTAAATAATGCAAAAAATATTGAAGATTCTGAGAATAAAAATTTATTTGATGAACCTAAATACAATTTTTTTAAATATATTCATAATAAGTAAACTGAAGAGAATATTTGAGAATAGATACACTGGTAATTGGTCAACAGAATTATTTAAAATAGGAAAAGTTTAAAAATATGATGAACCAACTTATATTTTAAAATATACGAATTGTGAAGTAATAAATTGCAATTTTTATGAAAGTGTTAAGTGTTAAAAACCAAAGTTGAAACTTTTTGTGTTAAATTGATAGAATTTGATAACTCACACAAAAGTTGGGTTAATAAAAGTTGTTTTGTAATAACCCTTAATATGTTTCTATCATCACCTACATTAAAATTTAAGGACTAAATTTGGATATCTCTTTTTAATTACATCTTAAGCATTATTCCAAACAGGTTTTTTCTTAACTATGTGGTATCATATTTAATTTAACTTTACTTTTATAGTATTCCTATTTATAATACTGTTATCTTTGTAGTCATAGTCGACCTACATAATCAATTCTGTCAATTTTTTAATGGGTAAATCGTATAGGTAGTATATATTCATTTAAAACTCTTCTCTTATTTGCTTGTTTTATTTTAGTCGTCAATGCTTGTTCAAAATTAATTTTTCGGGAACAATGACTGGTTTTCTTCAAAATGTAAAAATATATCTAATCTATCTTATCAATTATCATATCAACAATGACATTGTATTAATCACAAATTATATAGATATATTTTCTATATAAATCATATGTGCATTTGGTACATTTTCTTTTATATCTAAACTTTTAATAGTTTAAGTAAGGTATAAATACTTGATTTAATCACTATATAATAGTTAATTTCTTTCATAAATGCATAGTAAATTCTGTCGTCTTTTACTCTACCAGTGTTATATGTTGATAATTGTTGTTTTGCAATATTATTTTGAGTATCAGCCACTTTGAAATAGTGTAGATGTTCATATTGTATAACAGTAGCAATTTTCATACTTTCACTTCTGTTAATTAAATTTTATAAATTTTAATACTTTTTCTTTTTGTAGTTCTTTGTCTTTCATTATTAATGTATTCTCATAGCCAATTGATGATTGTTCTTTTTCTTTCTGCAGTTTATATCTTTTCATACTTCCTAATTAATGATAAAACCTCACTAGCACCCTATATTTTCAACAATTTTTTTCTGGGTTTTTAGAAGATAAAATTAATGAATATATGTATGATTCATTGTAAATATAGAGGATTTTTCATTACTTCTTAACCATGTTTGCTAAACGCCCTTTATATTTACATTAATTATCCTTTCATCTTCATAAAATTTCTTTCCAATAGCTTGGTTATTATCTTTGTAAACTAATATCTCAGCAACATCTATCCTTTTGAACCAATGGTTAATACTTTCATTTGAGATAAATACAACATTCTTGTTATTAAATGTAAGGGAATACATTTTTTCATATTCAGAATCGACTCCAATTTATAAGAAACAAATTTACAAAATATTTTGTATACAAAGGTATATAACTAATTCGTATTCTATTGCTAGATGATTAGTGTATTTTATTTCGAAAAATGGAACATTGTAATTGTTAATAGATCTAATCAAATTTGATTCGATTTTCTTAATATTTTCAAGGACTCCAGTGGGAGCTCCTGAAATTCCATAATGAATAAAACATAAAATATAATTAATTATCAAAGTATTTTTCTTTTTGTCCAATGACACCTAAATGTTTTTTAACCAAGAACTTAAATTTGTTATATAATTATTTGAAATGATAAAATAAAAAATATTTAACTTCATGTCTGTAACATAAACATAATATTCCTTCATTAGAGATTTCATATATATAAACTTTTTTTTTCTTTCAAATTTCCAGGAGCCAGCTGGCCATTGCCTGAAATTCCTCAATGAATAAAATATAAAACCCTCATTTGTGATTAAAACATTTTTCTCTTTAAATAAATGAAACAGAATATCTCTCAACTATGTACCAAAATTCAACTGATAAATATTTTTTTTTGATGAACTCAAAAATATTTAACTGCCTATCTGTTACATCAGCATTGCAAAATTTACCTTTCACCATCATTACTCAATTTATATAAAGAAATCATAAGTAAAACAAAAACTATTTTAGTTATTAATATTCTGAAATGAATGGATTACCATGTTTAATTTCAAAAAAAATTTTTATTGTAATATCTGTAACAGATATGTTTTAATATCTTTTAAGTTTCTAGAGAGAGTATTCACCTTTTCTGATACTACATTGCGAATAAATTCAAAATATAGTTCGTTATTAAAATATTAATCTTATTAAACAATTGTATCCAAATATATTTGAACAAAGAATATAATTTAATTTTATAATTAATTTTATTGACAAACTTAAAAATATTTAAGTGTTTATCTGATCCATTAATTTAATATGTGTTTTTCATAATCACAATAGATTTAATTTCTAAAGAAATTATTGTCATGAAAATTATTTTATTTTTTAATTAATGGATGCAGACCTGATTAATTTATAAATATAGTATGAGGTTGTATATTTGAAAGGAGTTTCTGGAAGAGATCTGCGTTTGTCATCCCGTGCTCTGAAATTACATAATGAATAAAATATGAAATATGAAGCTGGTAAAGATTTACCACCTGGAATATTACAAGACATATTAAAAATATACTAATTTATTTAAATATTATATGAATATGATTTATTGATAAATTCAACAGCTTTTACACAATTTATACATCCATCCAAATTTTTATAAAATATTTAATCTCATTTATATATTTTCCATGGTTATTATTCCTAACATGACCTATAGTAACAAAACAATTTTATAATTCCAACACTTGAAATAAATCGCTTTGAATGTTTCATAACTCCTATCTACACCAACAAAATCAGTATATATATGCTTAATATCCTGCCGAAAATTCCAAGCTTTTTAACATGCTTTCCGAAGGAAAGATAGGCTTATGCAATAACCTGAATGTTGGAGTTGATCCCCCTTCTCCCTCTAACATGTAAAGCCATGAACCGAATTTCACCTTACTCTGTACACAAATAGTATTTAGCAAGTACATCAGAGTTTTATGCTACATGAACAAATAAAGTTTTGTCATATCTCGAGAAACAATCAATCATTTCCTTCCTAATCTGACAAACGAATATACAATGGCAGGCCATGTAAAAGTACATATTTTATGTGTGCCTGACACTTATTTTCGAAATATACTATTTTTAAATTTAGTACATAGAGTGTGCCAATACATAATCGTCTTATTATCAATTAAAGAAGATAGCACGAAATCAGAACATTGATATTTTGTGCCATTAGTCGGGGACCAATCAACCTATTCCCGCCACAATTTGCATACAATAAGTGCAGCAGTAGGCCACGAAAAGTTACATGTTTTAACTGTATCTGTCATTATTTACAATATGATTGTCATATATAAAAATATTAGATAAGTTAGTCATATCTGCTAAACAAGATAACAAATTTCTATTAAACATTGTATGCGGAGATTATGACTCACATATTCTTATAGAGACACTCTTTTGGCCACATTTTTGGAAAATATTGCGTGGTGATAAATTATAACATTTATGCCATACCTCGGGAACCAACGAATTCCCACCAATTTTTTTTTCATGTAAGTAGTACTATGGTAGGGCATGTAATCTTATATAATTAAAATGTGTTAAATTGTTTTTTTTTTTTTCCAAAATTGCGGCAATATAAATTGTATGTATAAAGTAGCCGTATGTAACAAATAATTTTACAAAAATTCAAGCCAACTTTGTATACTGACAGTATCTATTAGAAGCATCATATATGCCTCTGCAGGGCATGGATTTAGGAGTTTTTTTACAATAGAGCCAGAAGATTAATTAAGCTTTTGTATCATATCCCGGGAACATGTCAACCTATTTAAACTAAATTCTGTGCACAATTAATGCTACATACATTATTTAAGTGAGTCGCCCAATTGTTTTCACAATTATGTTTTTTAAATATTTTAGGTTGGCAAACACAGTGTATTATACCTTTACACTGATTAAATCCCAAATTGTTGCTCCGAATTCTACCTCCATTTTGCAGTTGGCTGCACACCATGTGAAGATACGAGGTGTTCTGGGTCCTAGTGCCGCGTAAGACATGTGTGTATTTCCAATTGTATCACTAATATTGCATTTGTTTCTGGTTCCATCTTTAATTTTATCGCTGCAAATGGGACGTCAGAACCCACATTGTGATTGAATGGTCGGGGGGGGGGGGGTTCTATGTTAGGAACGGGTGGAAGTAGTGGGCGAGGGCAAGGTAGGTGCAGGATGTTGGTTGGGGGAAGGGGCAATGATCGCTGATCTGCCCGATTCGTTAGACCTGTCTTCGAGCCGCGAATCCACTTTTACTACTCTGAGTACTCAGTAGCTCATTCCGCTAAGAACCTCGAATTCTCTTGCACCTCTGAGGATTTTTTTGGCTCTCTCATCGAGGAGTTTTGAATCCGCTTTGCTGATTCTAGGATTTAATCGGGACATTTTTCTATTTTGTAAGACTTTTTTGGCGAAAGAAGTGATTTTTGGGCAAAATAATTCATTTCTGAAGTGATTGTTGAGGCGAATCAAGCCATTTTGTCGATAACATGGCCGCCTAGGCAGCTGAGCGCGATCTCCGCCTGTGAGGATTGCCGAGCTGGCAAGCAAGTCCGACGTCTGACTCCTAGAACATATGTGGCGCAAGTGTGCGGGGTGGCAGCCTGAGGAAGCTGTGGGAATTAGGACAATCGTATGTCAAATTCACTGCGCAAATACACCTTAGTCTTCAAACACATTTCATTCACACCTCAAAGATATGCGTACCTCAAATATACCTTAATTCTTTTTCAAACATACCTAATAGATCACAAACACTTCCCTCAATTAAATATTAAAATGTCACGAATATACCTCTAACACGTATTAAATAAACCAATATTTTCTATGCGTAGCCTTAAATATAGGAAGGTTACTTTAAAAATGTCTCAATCCTACCTAAGAACTAATCCAACACTGTTTAGACTTCAATGTACCTTGAACAAACTTCAAACACAATTCAGAAAACTCAATGCACACTCAGGATTCTTCAGGAAGTTACTGATATATTTAATAAGCCTACTTTCCTCTACATGGGTGCAAAAAATTGTAAGAAATTTCTTAAAAGCATAGGTGGTAAACAGATCTTGACGTCTCGTTGACAGCAATATTATTTGAGATGAAACCAGAACATATGTAGCAGCAGTGAGACATTTACAAATAACCACGTGAATTACACGGGACTCGAACCGAGAAAAACTCGTAGTATAATCTAGAATGCAATCAACTGCATTACGGAGGTCGGACTCGGTGCGTAAACTTCGATTGTTATCATTTTAATATTTTGAAAAATATGGTATACTAACATGTGATATTTACAGGACCATGATTTTTGAAAATAAGTGTCTGAACCACTTAAAACACCTACTATTTCATGGCCTACCATAGAGCCATTTGAATAAAGAATTGGTCTCTGAGATATGATATAAAAACCTCATTTTCTTAATTGGTACTATCTTGCAAAATTGTCTAAAACAGGTTGTGTATAAGATTTTTCTAATAGATTGTGTCAGCATAAAATTTAGGTGAAATTTGGTAAAATTCTTTAATTGATATTACGAGATTTTCAAAATATTTATATGGCAGTCATTTTTAAAATCGATGTCTAACCCCACGTTAATCGTGTAAGCTTACATGTTATCTTCTGTTGCACAAAAGGTCTGCAGAATTTGTTCAAATTAGTTAAGTTATCCCTGAAATATGGTAAAACTGTCAATTCTCACATGGTAATGTTTTGTAAGAAGGCCAGCAAAGGGGAATCAGTGTATGCATAATTGATGCTTATAATGAATACTGTTAGTGTACAAAATTTGGTGAAATTTAGCTGAAATATTAAATTAATATAACAAACTAATCTAAATTTACTATATTAACTGCATAAAAAATATTCTCAGAACCTAAAATGTGTTTGTATACACACACTACTGTAGCACAACTTAAGCATACAATTTGGTGGGAATCGGACTGGTCGTCCAGATATGGCAATAAGTGTTAATTTTTGTTCATGTGGCACACTTCATAAATTGAGGACAAAAAGGTTAATTTTTAACATATTAGACGATTATCATAGATACGATGTACAATGTTAAGTTAAATTCGGTTACATAATTTTGCAGATGTAGCTCACTAAGATTAAGTGTTTTGATAGCCGCCATTCTAAAAATAAGTGTCTGTCACTCTTAATACATACAAATTAATATCACCTACTACAGTACTACTTCTTCACCATATGTGGAGGTAATCGATGAACTGTTTCCCGAAATGTGACAAAAAATATTTTTTTCAGGGCTATTTTACAATGTGGCGGAAAAATGAGGCTCTGAATAGACAAATTTGAGGGCTGAAATAGATACTGCCAGCATAATAAGTTAATAAAAATTTAATTTCGTAGTTTCGTAGATAATACTGTATTAAAACTCTATAATGCTGCCATTTTGAAAATAATTGTCTGACCCATTCAAAACATATTTCTTTTCCATGGCCTGCCATAATGGCATTCGTTTTATAATTTTGGTGGGAATCTGATGGCTTATTCCAGAGGTATGATACTAAATATTTTTTATTTGTTATGTGATGCTATCTTTCAAAATGGTAAGCAAAACAGTCTGTGTAGACACATTTTATGAATATAAAATATAGTGCCAACATACAAAGTCAAGCTGAAATTAAATACAAGGTTTCGAGCATACAACATATAATATGGGCGCAATTTTGAAAATAAGTGACTGACCTACTTAAAATATACAGTTTAATCACCTGCTTATGTACTGCATATCTGCCAAATTTGATAGGAATCTGTCAAATTTTTTCCAAGACAAGACATATTTTTTAAAATTCATCTGGTACAATCTTGCAAAATGCGGACAAAAGAGACTGCGAAGACAAATTTGAGTGTTGTAATATATATTGCCAACTACAAAATTAAATTGGAACTGATTACATATTTTCTGTGGTATGTAATATTAAATTTAAAAAGGCTATATGGCCGCCATTTTAATAAGAATTGTCTGTCCCAGTTTACATTACCTGTTGCAGCGCTATCTCTAGACAAAATTTGGCATAAATCGTTTAAATTATTCTCGAGATGTGTCTTTAAAATTGTATTTATTTATGTGGCGCTATCTTGCAAAAATATATACTGCCAGCATACACAGTAAAGTAAGAATTGATCGCATGTCCTCCATGATAAAGTATATAAGTTAAATTTGCTATTTGACCATAATTTTTTTAACAAGTGCTTGACCAACTTATCTGCCGTAGTAATACTAATTTTACAAATTTGGTAGGAATCGGTAAATTGTTTCCGGGTAATGACATAATAACTTTATTTATTTCAGTGGTGCTAGCTTCCAAAATTGCAGATTAATGTGACTATGCTTTGGCATATGATGGCAACAGAGAATTTCCGATTATAAAATTGGCTGAATCTTATGTCAGATATACAAAGTAAACATATACTCCTTTTATCGCCACCATTTTGAAAATAGGGGCCTAATAAATTTAAATCGAGTATGTTTACATTGCCTACTACAGTATTCCTTAACTGCCAAATCTGGTGAGAATTGTTTGAATCATTTCAAGATAGAGTTAATGTTTTATTGTTACGTATGGTACTATCTTCCAATATTAAGATCCAACAATATCCCTCACTTAATTCAATGTTTACATAATGCACTGCCAATATATAAAATTTGGTTTCTATTGGTTAAATGGTCCCCGAGTTATGACACGAGTAGTAGGATATAGGACATTCTGGGACAGGGTTTCTCAATTACTCACTTTGTTCGACTCTGCCATCTTTCATGTCATTTTACTTTGTAACCATCATTCCACTAAATGCTCTATGTACCCTGTTCACTTTAGTAGACTGCCGATTACTCATTGTCACTTGTGCTCCACTCCTTTAAAATGCCATTTTGGATCCCAATTCCTCATCATCTCTTATTACACCCTAGTCGCATTTGCTCCACCCAGCCATCTTTACATCATGCTCTGTGATTCGACCCTAGTCACATGCTAATTACTCATTCTATCGCCTTTGCTCCACCTCGCCATGTTGAATTTTGTGTACCGCAGACATCCATTTGTGTTGGATGTGTAAACATTTCATTTAGTCACCTTTGTTCAACCTTGTGTGGAACTTAGAATATTTTTAACCTTGCACTGTACTTTAAAAAATGCCTACCTCATGCAGGGCTTGTAAAAAATTTGATTTAGTGATGTTCATTTCAGCCCATGTCAGGACTTTGAATATTTTACAACTCCCATTGAACTTAGGAAATAACTATATATCATGTAGGCCTTAGAAAGACATGTAAACCTGATCTGGTATAACCTGATTTGACATAACCTAACCATCATGTCAGAACTCATTTAGTCACCTCGTATAGGACAGACAAATCTATTCCTTTAGTAAAACTTTAAATATTTTACATTGAACTATCTTTCCTTCTCAATTTAGTGACCTGCTAATTACTCGCCTCCTCGTGACAACCATATTGTTTTGTCTGCCGACGACTACAATTATTTTAGGCCACCACCAAATATTTAATTTTTATTAGCCACTGTAGGTCACCATTTTTGTAGGGCTTAAAAACTTGTGAAATACTTATTTTTTTCACATGCATGTATGTCTTTCAGCTCATGCATTAATTAAATGTTTCTCCATCATGTAGGTTGTTATCCTTGTTCATAGTACTTAACCACCCATACAAAAATGTAATCCCGTAATACTTTAGTCCTATTGGCATACACTATTATTCAGGCAAACTCTAATAAAGTCGAACAAACACATTCCAGTGAAATTCAAACCTAACCCAACAACACATTACCTGCAATATTCTAAAAAATCGTAGCTAACCCACCACAAACGAATAAAAATACCTACACACAGCAAACCTATACCTACATTCCTCACGAAATACTGATCAGCCATACAATCCACTGTAACCTAAGAAAATCTCAAGCATACAAACCAACCACACTATTCTCCGTAACCCAAGAAAACACTCAGCCATACTAATACACT
Source organism: Dryococelus australis (assembly GCA_029891345.1). NCBI lineage: Eukaryota > Metazoa > Arthropoda > Insecta > Phasmatodea > Phasmatidae > Dryococelus > Dryococelus australis. Next base: position 246,269,228 of record CM057009.1, read on the forward strand.
ATAACACTAATGCAAGCGACTGTACATTCCAGGTTGGCCCATTACACACAACATTCCTAACATCTGTCAAACTAACATAACCTGCCCTATCAAAGCCCAGAAAAATAGAACCTAATATAGTACGCCATAATCCAGATAAAAATCATTAACTATTTCTCGCTTGTCTCTTATCATTATTTCAGATACTCCAACAATTTTAAAAGACCCGGCCTCGGAAGCATAGGTCATTCCGACTGCAGCCAATCGACACTTCAGGTAACATTCGCATCACACTAACAAAGGAATGGTCGAAGCAAACAGAATTATTATTAAAATACAATATAATTCAAGAGAAAGTCAGACAACATAACATCCCCGAAATCAACCACATATTCAAAGCCAGCCCTTGTCATAATCATCCCTACGAATTGCCAACCTAATGTAAACGACAGATACAAGAAAATCCAACATATCAACATATCATAAAATCTCTTATAACCCAAGAAAATTTCAGTCATCACTAATAACCCTATCACCAAACACACAATCTATACCATCTGCCATAACTCATGAACTCAAGTTTACCAAGCAACAATACAGTATAGGCCAGCCCATGCCACAATCATTCCTAAGAGCCATCAAACAACTGATATGAGGATACCCAACATCCCATATTCTATAAATAAAAAACTCAGTCATTACAAATAATCAATATCGCCCAACTCATCTTCTACACTGACATGACAAAAGTCATTGGATACCAATCTAATAACATGTAGGGTCTCATCCAGCCCGAAGAAGTGCCATAACTCGATGTGGAATGGACTCCACAAGTGGACGGAAGACCTCTGGAGAGATGTCAAGCATGTTTATTGAATACATGCTCAAAGTTATCTGGTATTTCTAGGTGCAGGGTCTTTGGTGCGAATGGATCTCTCAACCCGTCAAATAAATACTCGAGTGGGTTCATGTTGGTGGAATATGTTGGCTCCTCCTTTCACTGGAACTCTCCAGAATGCTCTTCGAACCAGTCCTGGATATCTGCAGCCCGATGAGATGGTGCATTATCCTGTTGGAACATCCCATCGTTGTCAGGAAAACTGAAGTCCATGAACGACTGCAAATGGTCACCAAGGAGGGTTTTGTAGTGGCTACCATTGAGTTTTGTGGGCACATGGAGGAGTGGACCCAACCTATACTATGTGAACACACCCCATATCATTACGGAACCATCACCATCCTGCGCAGGGCCTTGTTGACCAATGAGATTCATGGCCTCATTGGGTTTGCGCCATACCCGAACCCTACCATCAGCCCTAAAAAACTTATATTGTGACTTATTGGACCAGACCACATGTTTCCAGTTCTCCATGGTCCAATCAGCAACTTCACAAGTCCAAGTGAGGCATTGTGCCTAGTGTCATTCTGTTAACAGGGGCACTCTGGTGGGTCTTCTGCTTCCATATCCCATTGAATCTAATGTACATTGTACAGATCTGCTAGATACATGCCTGACACCTCCTGCATTGAATGTGGCTGTGATTTGTGAAAGTGTTCCTGCTCTGTTAGCATGGACAATTCTATCCAACTTCCACCGATCACGACATTAAGTAACTTTGGACGGCCATTGTGTTGTCCATGGTGGATCGTAATGCCTTGATTTTGATATACCCTGTTCACATGTGGCGCCATTGATCGAGGAATATTGAAGGGCTCCACAATTTCTAAGATTGAATGTCCCATGCTTTTGGCACCCACAATCATGCCCCGTTCGAACTCTGATAACTCATGTTGCCTTGCCATAAGCATGTAAACCACAGTCAATCCGAATGACACGACCACCTGTTCACAACTGGAACTGGTTTAGCCCATGCAACACCATTCTGCAGTGGTGGCACCATGAGTCATTCAGTTACATAGTACTGTCCCATGACTTTTGTCATGACTCAAGTGTACCAAGCAGCCATACAGGTCAGATGAACCCATAACCTAACACCCATTGCACCTGCTCTGCCAATCGACACTATACAAAATAAAAGTCACCATATCACCCACTAATACAAAAAATACACGACCCATACCAAGCAAACATACAATCCATACCATACAAAACCATTTCAAACACCAAGACAAATTCAACTTCTTCCCATACCATCCATCATACCAATTGACTCAAGCATACCTTAGCATTTCAGGATTCACCAATGCACACACTCAGTCTATGCCATTTGACATACACCAACAATAACTTTACATATATCCCCGGCCGTGTCACACCACATTTTCGCATGTAGAAATCATGCCAGACGATGCCCCGCCCTTTCATTCTGGTGCTGCTCCATTCTCATCTCACTTCATCCTTATCGGCTCTCAAGATCACGATGTTAGGAGCTTCCCAAATCTCTTCACTCACTCACATACCACACAACATAACAGCCATACCATTTATGATAATCCAAGTTTACCAAACAACCAAAATGTCCAGATCAACCCATAATGCAGATATTCCTCATTTCTGACACACTACGTGTATCATTACCGACCAATACCAGACCAGCCAACGTACCATCTTCTATAACCCAAGAAAAACTCAGCATACCACTCAACACACCATTCAAACCACCCAATAGAGCTCGAGCAATATAGAATTGGGAACATCCCATAACCTAACACCCACTCCATTTTCTCTACCGACCGACACCAAGTATACTCACCATCCATACCGTCCACTATAACTCAAGCATACTTCAACCATTCAGTCCACAGAGACCTTACCACAAATATACATATTACTCATACCATCTGCTCTAGTGACCGACACCCGAAAAATATACTGCACAACATACTACCTAACATACCGTAGAGTCCATACCAACTAAAATATTCTAACTAAAGATTTCAATCATTAATACCCACAGACCATCGCATCGGTAGGTGGGGTGGGATGGGTAGGGAGGAGAAGTAGAAGGAGGAGGACAAAGCAAACGAACCTAACATAACAATCAACAAACCAGACAAAAAACGAGATGATTATGCACAATATATATACCAATAAACAATCTGGCAATCATACATCCAGCATACCAAACAAAAGTACCAATAATCCTAGCCACTGGCAGTACAGTACCAACCACAACCGAGCATATGTCAGTCACACCACACACACATATATAATTACAAGCAATACAGCATACCAACCAACTACACATTTCTTACTGCTCATACCCACTGACAAACAATGCCAACCATATCAACACGAACAGACCAGAAGATTTTAAGAACCACCCATACCACTAACCACACTGCCAAAAACACAGTAGATATATCCCTCCAGCATACTGAACAATAGCATCCACCATATCAATCGAAAATCCTGTCAACTATACCAGCCATCCATGCCAATAACAGCATGACAAAACATACCAGGTACCATAACTCCAGCATATCAAACAATTATATCGATAACCCAGGTGCACTGAGTTCAATACATATCATACCTTACACCATAACACTAGCTTACTAACAAGTCACCTGAATATATCTATCAATTGCAGTGATTACCATGCCCGACAACGATACCAACCGTATAAACATAAAGCCAAGTGTATACAATAATACACGAAAAAATCATCCAAACTAAATAATATCATCTGCTCTAACTCAATAGTACCTCCGTATGCTACTAACGATACAGACCATATAAAACACCGACCTCAGTCATACTGACCAATTATAACAGTAAAATATATTGACTACCATACAATATGAAAAATATTACCAATTTTAAAGTTTTTTTTCTGCAGCCTGTAAAGACAATGTTTAGTTTGTTAGAAACAGGGCTACCAAACTATAATATTAATAAAATTTGCGAACCAAAATTCCCTACCATCCAACTATAATTAATAAAATATTAACCAGCTATATGGCCCGAAAATTTAACTACCCAACGAAAAAATGTTTAAACTATTTCATAATATTTGATGCCATAACATAGCCACTGGAAAAAACATGCCAACCAGCTATTCCTACAAAATATTCCGACCAAAATATTCTTCTACATGATACTCCGACTACATGAGTAGCCTATAATAATTTTTCATTACCTAAGTCCATACCATTAGACCATATCAGTTATACTAACCAGTTCCCTTCATTCCAGCAATGTCAAAATAGCTACCATACAGACATTTCTATGAAATATTCCAGTAAATTATTCAGACCAACCATTCTACCATGCAATACCAATCACATATTTAGAGAATACAATCACACCATACAGAATACCCTCTCTAGTGAACCAGCCATAAATAAATGACATATCAACAGGTCATACCACCATGCCAGAAAATCAAATGTTCCGGTAGAAAACATTCCAACAATTAACACTCGCAGACCATATCACACCACACACCAATTTTCAAGGCCCTTATCATCAGACAATATCAACAAACCGACAAACTACGCAGCCAAGACATATCAACCATCGAACCAAAATATTTCTACCAATCATTCAAACTAACAATACTAAAAGATCATTCCATCTGACAATACCCACGGGTCATACTATTAGAACAAACCTACGAACCATTCTTGCGAAAAATATTAGAACCAAATACTTGGTAACCATAACATCATGTCGTAAAAGTCAGATGAACAAATCACACAAAAAAACACTACCATGTCATGAGACAATTTCTACAAATAATACTTACAACTTATCTCTCTACATAACTTCCAAAATATCTCAGCTATACCATCCTGATAATATAACATTCACATCACATATCTTGTAATGCATACTAAGAATTATTGCTTTTAGTAAATGTCATACCATGCCCATCACATCGGAGAAGTTCGGAGGTCAGTAGTCCTGTAGAACTTTTGCTTTTTAGACACCATCAGTTATTACTAAATGTTTTGTCATTAAAGCAACACTGTTTTTCCATCTAATGATAGGATAATCGAATAAGATATGCATACAGAAATATGCTCAGTACTCGATTTCACACCATCAGAGGCGTGCTTATTTTTCAAGAAGATGTGATCTCATACAGACAGACTACTGTCAGCGTGATACCTACTGAGACTGAATAACATTTGAGATTTCTTCGAAAATATGCAGCTGCTTATATCTACATATTCAAATCAATCACAGTAACCTAGGAGGAAATACTTTTTTAGTTCTGATCCACCCATCTCACAATAATTAATACAGTTTACACATAATTCTCGTAGAGTCTTTCCATTTTTAATCACCTTTAATATTTAGCTGAAAGAAATAATTTAAACGAAGATCCCGTATTTATTTCCTAAATAGGATTCAAATTTTCATAGAAGTCCATACTAATAGCTATACTAAGCATATGCATATTTAAAGTACTTATAACCTCACTGCTTACAAGTATTTGTACATATCAAGACACTGCATACAATAATGATAACAAATAACTATTCGATGATAAAATGTATAACATCTTCGACATGCACATACCTCAGATTAGTCTTAACCGATTCTCCCGAACAGCTAAATATTAGCAGGGATCAAAATAAGTGAATAACACGGTAGTCGTTTGCACACTTTTACTTTATTTTAGACTTTTCAAACAAAAAGTTACTGAGATAACTAATGAATAAGGGCATGCACTTTGGGTGTTTATTTTTATACAAAATTCAAGGTTATAATTCTTAAAAATCTGTGTTATTTTTTAATGAAATCGGTGTTATTTTTAGTTAACTATGTAAATACAAACAAAACCACATGAAAATAACAGTAACACTTTGTTAAATGAGACATAAAGACTATAAACTTGAACTTTAAATTTTCAGCTTATTATTATTATTATTTTCACTTTCAATGTGCTTTACACACAAGCTCTACGGTCCCAAGTCACTGATGCGTTGAGAAATTTACAAAATATAGTTTTATCATCACTTGCATTCAAGCCATGTTTTAAAAATTCTGCAGTACGTTGCTTTGCTTGTATGGGTGGGTTTCAGCATTTTAAAAAGAAAATTACATCATAAAAAGTGCCTAAATATTCAAACAAAACTAACTTCACCCACGCCCCAGACGCGATATCAGCCCAAACCGGAACAGGTGGCAATACAAAATTTAAAGATGCATTAACAAAATATGTCTAAAATTGTAGAAACATCCACAAAATTAATTTGTTGTTTGTCGCAGGCACACAATGTTGCAATATGACCACCAGTGATCTTTCACAGCACTACTATCAATACTCGAAACCACGGAAAAATTTAACAGTTACTAACAGCAGCATTGCATGATCTCTATGGCTGTATGTATTTATGTTGCGAACGTAATCCGAGGTAAAGCAAGTGATTTTGTCGTTAACTTAGGCTACTTATATAGTGTTTCTGTGTTGATACAGAACAAATGTTTTGAACTATAACGAAAGCCTGTATCTTTTCTGCTCAGCAAAATACCATGGGATATTCCTCAGTAGGGTGATTTCCTAGCAGTTAAGTGAGGTTATAACCTAATTTATCAGTTTGTTTATTCCCTTGTTTAATTAATATTATCTTACGCTTGAGAATTTGTGGAATAAAAACTGGCTATCAAACTGATACGACACTATTTGCAGCTGAAAAGTGTTTTTCCCAACTTTTTTGTAGTATTATCATGAAAAGTTAGAAATCGAGTTTATTCGTTTTAAAACATAAAAATTAGCATAAAAATGTGTTTTATCGCAAATGCGAATTTTGTATACCCCTACTAATGAGCCTACATTCCCTAACATGGGTGCAATTAATATTTAAATAATTTTTCAAAAGCTGACTTAGTAAGAAGGACTTGACTTTTCTTTGAAAGCAATAACTTTAGAAATGAAACCAGAAACTTATGTAACAGTAGTGAGACAATTACAAACACACACATGCCATACCCGGCACTTGAACCTAGAAAATCTCGTTTTATAAACTAGTGTGCAATCCTCTGCATTACGGAAGTCGGATTCGGAGCATCAACTTCGGATTTAATCAGTGTAATGTTTTGAATGATAGGGTTTACCAAAATAAAATATTCACAGGTCCTTTATTTTGAAAATAAGTGACTAACACAAATAAAACATGTAAGTTTACATGTACTACCATAGCGTTACTTGTGTGAACACTTTTATGGAAATCGGTTGCTTATGGAAATCATGACATAAAAAACTTCATTTTATTATTTGATGCTGTCATACAAAATTGCCAGAAAAAGAGGCTCTATATGCGATGCTTCTTATGTATACAGTATGCATATAAATGTTGGTTGAATCTAGTTAAAGTGTTTAATATGTATCAAACTTATCTAAATGATTTATGAAGCTGCAATTTTTAACATCGTTGTTTGACCAATTTAAATCCTGAAAGTTTACATCACCTTCTGTGGCATTTTTGGTGTGCACAATTTGGTACAAATGTATTTGAAATGTTGCATTGTAATATTTGGAGGGAATCGGTTGATTGGTCCTCGAGACGTGACATAATTTTCGTGTGGAGGACAAAAAAATAACGCAGCAGCAATTTCGATGATTGTATACCCACAAAACTAAAATTATTTTATAGCCACCAATCTGAAAATAAGCGTGTACTACTTAAAAATACATTTATTATTATGGCCTACTACCGTACAACATATTCGACAAATTTTGTATGAATGGGTTTATTGTTTCTCTCGATACAAGATATCATTATTTTAATTGGTAGAGTTATCTTACAAAAATGGCAGAGAACTGAAGCTCTGCATAGACAAATTTGATGGATGTAATATGTACTGCCAGCATACAAAAAAGTTGGAATTTGTTCCGTTAATGAAGTATACTGAGAAATAATGTTTATATAGTCACCATTTTGAAAATAAGTGTCTGATATGCTTAAAAAATATCACTCAACATCATCTGAATCTATACCATTTGTTAACCAAGTTTAGTAAGAATCGATTTATTATTTACTAAGTTATGACATAATAACTTTATTTATTTCTATAGTACTATCTTCCAAAATTGCCAACACAGGTGGTTATTTGTTGGTGTATTATACATGTGATAAATACTTTCAGTATACACAATTTGGTCGAAATTGGCTCCATTGTATGGCTGATATACTAAATAAACTTAAAACATTTGTATGGTGGTCGCCATTTTGAAAATAAATAACAAATAAAGTTCAATCACTTATGTTTACATGGCCTGCCGTTGTATTACTTACATGCCAAATTGTTTGATGGTTAAGTAGTTTTTGAGATATAATGTAATATATTTATATGTTCAATTGATGATATCTTACAAAATGGCAGACCATCAACAATATAAATCTTAAATTTTTTAATGCTTACTCAATGTTCTGCCAGCATACAAAATTTGGTTTAAATCGATTGAATGGATCCCGAGATATCACATATCACTAAAAATTTAAAATGGCTACCATTATGAAAGTAAGAGTCTGGCGTGGTCGAAAACTATAAACATCAGATGTCCTTACTATGTATTATATGTGTACCATGTTTGGTGAAATTTCGTTGAAGCATTCAAAAATTGAAAGGCGGGACACACACACAGACACACACCCATACATACACACGCACGCATACATATACACACAGAGAGGAAAGTGCTCTCATGAGCATTTCTTTCCTTCGGAAAGTAAGCTAAACATACATAATAATAGTTACACTCTTATACTTATTTTCCATTCGACAAAACAATTATGATTGTCTCTTTTGTAGAACAATCCCTGCTACGAGCATTCAATCTACTCAATCGCATATACGACTCCACAGTTATCACATGGATAAATCTTGTACGAAGTGCTGAATAAGCAGATACTAACTTCATGTAGCCTGGCATTATAGCTTTTCTTGAGTGTCTCGCCATAATACCTGCACTCGGTCGCTGTTGCTGCATAACTTCGACTCCCAGAGTCTGTGGGCTTCCACAGCATCATTGCCAATATCAACATGTCCGTACCTACAGATTCCTTATTAATATTATAACAGCTCACACAGTATCAGTAGATGAATCTAGTTGTGACGATCTACCTTCCGCCACGTCGATAAACGATGTGACATCCTTTTAACATAATGCATGCTTATATAATATTAACACTACACAGCAAGCAGTTTATACTGACCATCTCGAGTGCCTCAGTAGATGTATGCTGGCTATGTAGCTAAAAACCGCATGGTCGATGGACAGTTGTACGAGCCCTAATCAGCCCGATCGCTGCCTAGCCTGCGAAGTCATCAATCAGACAACCCAATCTTCTTTACAGTTGTACATCTTTCAGTGTTGGAGGTGCCTTTTTTTATTTTGTTACTGCAGCACTCTCCCGATGCGTCTTACATCGGCGCATAGAATGTGGGGTTCCTGTAACATAAGCACTACCTTGAAAACTCTCTTAGGCATGAGATGCAGCCAAAAATCTCTTCGTCCTGTTGTATATAGGCAGGAAGGAGTTTGTAGACATTGTTGTGCATGTGCGAGAAGGAATTATTTAGGTCAGCATGCAAGCTCAGCACTTTTGTCGAGTACTGCAAGTGATTTAAGCTTTCCATATGTCTCAACATCTAATAACATTTTTTGACTACTAGAACAGCATTACATCATTTTCAGTGTGCGCTCACGACGAGAGAAAGAAGTTTTGGATGATTTGTGGAGGTAGGAGTTGCTTTTACAGACATAAAATTGGGCGAGGCGGAGCCGAAGCGACGTACTCTTCCAACACCAGTTTATTCGAAGCAATTTTTTGATGATACATGACAAAATTTACAGCTTGATAAAATGCTGAAAGCGACTGCAACGAAGCTTGATCTTCTGACTACAAGTACTTGCTTCATGAGAAATTGCGTAAGAGGTGGTGTGGCTCAGTGTGTTAAGCGACACTGTGGCGAAGGTTGTGTATGAGGAGAAGACTAAGCAATTCGACCTAATGCTTACGACCTCTCGGAGATCGCCAGAACTGTAGTTCGGTAAAATCATGGCCTTGAAAGCTCTCTGGTCTTCTTCGACTTTGTGAGGCTTTTGCGGTGCTGACTCCGCAGCAACACTGCGGAACGTTATTTTTGCAGTCTAGTAATGCTTCTTTATCATCGTTGAGTTTGCTTCATCACTGATTACACAATTTCTATTAATCTCTTTAAGTTTTACAATTAAAAAAAATAACAAGTACATATATTTTGCTTGAACTAACTATATCACACGATGCATTTGATAAGTGATAACTGCCATAACCTTTGTAACTGGGCTAAAACGCAAAACACCCCGGATAGTATAATGGATCTACAGCACTGACTGAATGAAAAAAAAATGTTTGAATTTTGTTGGAAATAATATAATTTTATTAGTTTGTCCCAATTGAACGCTATAATTTTCACAACCTAGTATCTTACAAGAAAGATTATTCACACGTAAACCTCCCTCATGTCGTATAAGCTGTTCACTATAAAGTGAGCACTTTTGAGTTCTTAGTGTCTTTTTTCCAGCCAATTTTAGCCTTTAACAGCCTTTCTAAATAAATATTGCCACGTAAGTAATAAACAGAGAGTGTATATTCCACCGCAGTCGGAAGTTAACGTCTAAGCCTAAATTATACCATATTTTTATACTATTATTCCAAATTAGAGGGATTTCAGTTTACTGTAAATAGCCTATGGTAATAATTACATGAATTTATATTTTGCATGCTTTATTTGAAAGGTAGTGAATAAAAAAAAAAACTATTTTATTCTTAAAAATCTAATCACTGTTCAAACAACCTGTAATTAAAGCACAATAAATGACTACATTATACATTCTACCGGGAAAGTTTCGCTTTCAATATAATTACATGTAAATCTGCATCTTGTCGATGGCTAACACATTGATATACTAAATACGTGACAAATGCCGTCAAGAACACGATGAACTAGTCAGAAGTGGCGCTAACCATATTACGCATATTTTTTAAAGTCCAGTATCATACCCGTTGTAGCTAGCACGAACGTACATGTACTGTTGTAGCTATTTCGAACGTACATGTACTATTGCAGCTACCTCGAACGTGCATGTACTGTTGTAGCTATTTCGAACGTACATGTACTATTGCAGCTACCTCGAACGTGCATGTACAGTTGTAGCTATTTTGAACGTACATGTACTATTGCAGCTACCTCGAACGTACATGTACTGTTGTAGCTAGCTCGAACGTACATGTACTGTATGGCTATTAAAACCAAAAGTTCCTGATGAGCCTACTTTCCACTACATGGGTGCAAATAAGTTATAATTAAGTTATTCGAAGCTTAGATAGTAGGTAGACGTTGACGACTCGTTGACAGCAATATGCATATTTAGAGATGAAACTAAAAATTTATACAACAGTACCGAGACAACTACAAATTCAAACGTGCTTAACCCGGGATAAGAACCCAGAAATCCTCGTAAAATTCAGCTAGAATGCCACGGCCGTTATTTTGAAAATAAGTGTGAGTCACTTAAAACCCGTAAGATTCCATGGTCTACATTAGCGCTACTTGTATGCAAAATTTAGTGGAAATCGGTTGATTGGTTCCCGATTTATGGAATGAAAACCTTTGGAAGGTACCAATTGGTATAATCATGTAAGTACAAGCATTCCCTTACCAAAGTGATAAATCTTTATAAACAGACACAGAGAAAGCTAAAGAAATAATACTAATAGCAACTCAATATTACCACCTTCAGAATAGCATTACAGAGCATGACCACCAATTTGTGTGTTAGCAGTTACACGTAGGCCCTATATAACTTTCGTGTAGATACATTATTTTTCAATTTTTCAATTTTTAAAAAATAATTTTTATATATATTTACAGAACTATGGAATAAGTTTAACGAGTCTTTTCTATATTTTATTCAATTGTAACGAACTTTATTATTTTTTTAAATTTAGAAGATGTAGATTTTACCTGTCCTTGAAATGTGATTGCACTTTAAGTAGTCGAGGCCACTGAGAATCAAGTTTTTCGGGAGTCAAAGGAATTAAAATGTCAGTAAATGCTACCATCTGTCCGGAATTACGCAGCTCAAGCACCGGAGTCGACGATAGCAGCAGCACAGGTATGGCGTGCACGTGGTTGATTCCAAGATGACCGCCGCCGGACGGAAATCGAAGCATGTAGGTCACAGATATTCAACATGACTTACGCTATCTTAATTTACCTCCCTACTCTTTGTGCCAAACCAGGCACATTAATTAAATTACACTAACAATTACGTGTGGGTAGTTAAAGAACTAATTTAATTGCAAAACAGAAAATCAGAAATAGTTCTTATTATTATAAACCACACTTTACCACAATCCCACAATTCGTGGTTAACCATTCTTTGGCCATCTAATGTTGTTAATAAGGTTAATTTTAAATGCTGCCATCTATTACATAAGATAAGAATAATGTAAACAAAAATTACCAGAGGCATCGGTCGGCAAACAGATTTCCTGAAGAAACTTAAGCTATCATTCGGGTTTATGAACGAGGGAAATTTCGTAGAATCACTGCTGCCGTTTATAATGGAACACTTTTCGTTCCACTGTGGTAGCGACACATCTCCATTGTATTTCTCAGTGATACCACCAAGCTTGAGGTCCGTCTCTCCAGTAAACACCGTCATTTCATCACCTGTGAAATCATACATCTGTAACGGAACAGAAACAAAACCTTTAATTTAAGCAGTTAAAACATTAAATATTTGCTCGCACTTAAACAGAATAATACACTGTGCACTGTAAAAAATTACCCACATATGAGATGAGAGGTAACGGACAGTAATAATGATGGCACGTAAAAATGTTTGTAATTTTTTTTATTAAAAGCTCAAAAAATAGATTTACAATACTTATATAATATAGGCATATATTGAAGGCTTAAATAGTTTTTTGTATTGGTGATTTATTTTTGTTAATGGATATTTATTGTTGTCGTGATTATTTTTATATTTATATAGGAGATGTGATATTTTCTCTTGTTCAAGTATATAATTTAAGTGTTTATGATTTTTTCCAAGCGTCTATTAATACATCGCTACCAATATTTTTTAAGTTGCATAAAACAACATCAAAAACACACACATCAGTAATTAAAATAATTTTTGACGCAAACAGTAATGTGTTTCGTTCCCCTCTTTTGTTCTACACGACAAGGCACAGTAGACCTACCAGTTAAATATGTGTAGGTTAATTTAGTCATTTTTTTTATGGGAGTTACATTTGAAACTGTCTAGTTAGAGGTACTGTGTCGAATTTTTGTTAATAAAAATTTTTTACCAACAGTGACAGGGGAATGAATATCAGAAATATGTGTGCTACAGTTACTTGCAGAAACAAATACTAACATACACATAGCGATAGTTGGAAATAACTTGTGGGGATGCTGTCCCTAACGTTTGGCACTCGCACACACGCGATTCAACAGTCCACCATATATTACAGTTTTGGCGTGCTTCGACTTCCTATGAAACTGGCGAGACCAAGATGCAATGAAGAATTGAGCAATGAAAGAGAGCGCTCTGGACGACACTCAGCATGTTGTGTAACAAAATGAAGAGACAGTGACTCTAACTAGAGAGCTCCCAATTTAACTTACCCAAAAACTGGTAGGTTTACTGTGCCCCAGACCGTTACACTGGATAAAATAATTAAATCAGCGAAATTCTGTGCACTGGAAATACAGTAAATAAAATTTCAAATGGCGAATAAGGGAATGACGTGGTACCTGCTCCCCGTAGTTTGGCAATTTCTGGAAACCATTACAATACACTTTTAACACGAAGTTACTGATGTAAGTGATGAACCTACTTTCATCAACATAGGTGCAATCAATGTTTAAGTAAGTTCTTAAAGACTGAGTTGGTAGATAGGACTAGACGTCTCGTTGAAAGCAATATCATTAGAGATGAAACGAGAAACATATCCAACAGTAGTGAGGCAATTACAAATACACACGTGCCTGACCTGGGACTCTGACACAGAAAACCTCTACAATAAGCTAACATGCAATCAACTGAATTACAGATGACGGATTCGGAGCATCAACTAACGATTTTATCATTCCGATGTTTCAAAAGATCGGGGTTTCTAACCGAAATAAAATTTACAGGGTCATAATTTTGAAAACGAGCTCCTGAACCACTTAAAACATGTAACTTTGCTTGGCCTACCACAGCGTTTCTTGTATAAAGAATTTGGTGTAAATCAGTTTATTAGTCCCTGAGATATGGCATAAAAAACCTTATTTCCTTATTTAGTGCTACAGTACAAAATTGACAAAAATAAGAGACTCTGACTACGGTGCTTATAATGTATACTGTCAACATAAAAAGATTGATTGAATTTGGTTAAATTATATTATATGTGGCAAACTTATGTATATTATTTATGAAGCGGCCATTTTGAACATCGTTATTTGACCCGCTTCAAATCATGCAGTTTTACATGGCCTTCTGTTACATTTATGATGTGCAAAATATGATGAAAATTTGATGAAATGTTCCAGAAATATTGAAAAATATTCGATTATTAGAACTGGCACTATTTTGAAAATGTATTGGAAAAATTATACTGCTGTGTGCATAATTGATGCCTCTAACGAAAACTGACACTTCACAAAATTTCGTTGAATTTTTTTGAATTGCTTAATAGATACCACATACTAAACTAAATCATTTATATTGATATCGTTAAAAAAAGGACTGCAATATCTGAAACATATCAGTTTACATACCACAATGTAGCACTTCTTGTGTGTAACATTTGGTGGGAATCGCTTGATTGGTCCTCGAGATAATGCATAAAATTTCCATATTTTTCATGTGACTATCTTTATAAATGGAGGACAACATTATATATATTAGCAAATTTCATTATTGTATACTTCCAGTTTACAAAGTTAAGTTAAGATCGGTTACATAGTTTCGTAGATATAACACACTAACCTAAAATGTTTTTAAAGCCCCATTCTGCAAATAAGTGTGTCACTTTTAAATATACATAAATTAATATGGGCTACATAGTATAATTTTTTTGCCAAATTCGGTTAGAATGGGTTAATTGTTACCCATGATGTGAGACTTAAACTTTATTTTTTACTGTGGGGCTGGCTTACTATATGGCAGAGAAATTAGACTTTGTAAAGACAAATTTGTTGGTTTTAATATATACTGTCAACATACAAATTTGAGTTGGAATTTTTTTCGTTAGTAAAACATACTTAACTAAATTATTTATGTAGCCACCATTTTGAAAATAAGTGCGTGACCTACTTTATATATACTAGTTTACCCTGCTGCAGTATACTTTTCTGAAAAATTTGGTAGGAATTTGTCAACTGTTTCCCGAAATGTTACATAAAAACTTTATGTTAATCATATGGCACATATTACAAAATGGCAGACAGAAGATGCCCCATGTATATGCATTTAATTGTTGTAATATATACAGCCAGCATGCAAAATTAAGTTGGAATAGGTTACAAATTTTTTATTATAAAACATACAAATATGTTGTATGGTGCTATCTTACAAAATGGCGGACAATTCATGCTTTGTGCAGATACAATCGATATTTGTAATATGTACTACCAGCATGGGAAGAGAAGTTGGAATTGATTAAGCATACATGTTTTCGACGATGTAGTCTTCTTAGCTGAAATGACTATACGTCTGCCATTTTGAAAATAAGTGTCTGACATACTTTAATTATGTCGTTTTAAATTGTCTGGCGCAGTACTACTTGTTTCCCAAATTTGATGGGAATAGGTAAAATTTTTCCCGATGTATGACAATAAAAAATTATTTATTCATGAGGCGCTATCTTTCAAAGTGACTGACAAAAGATGCTCCATGTAGAAACAGTTAATAGTCGTAATATCTACTGCCAGCATACAAATTTAAGTTGGAATTGATTCCATGGTTTCGACAATATTGTATTCTAAGCTAAAATGGCTATATAACCGCCATTTGGAAAATATGTGTCTGACATTCTTAAAACATACCATTTATCATAATCTGCCGCAGTAATAGTTGTTTGCTGAATGTAGAAGGAATCTGTTTACTATTTAGCGAGATTCGATATAAAACTGTGTCTATTTGTGTGGCGCTACCTTTCAAAATGGCTGTAAAAAGTGGTAATGTGTTAAGTGGTGATGTGTTGACGTATATGAAGGTTATTAAAGATACTTTCAACACACTAAATTAAGTTCATATTGGTTAAATATCACGGTAGAAATACTAAATAAAACTAAAAAATGTATACATCCACCATTTTGGAAATACGTCCCTTATTAAGTTCAAGAACTTACATTTACATAACCTATCATATTATTACCTATATGCCAAACTGGGTGGGAATTGGTTTACTAGTTTTCGAGGTATAATATAAACATTTTTTTCATTTGGGGTTATCTTTCAAAATGGCCGATTAACAACCATATCTATCTCAAAATTTAATCCTTACACAATGCTCTGCCAGCATCCATATTTTGGTTTAAATTGGTTGAATGATTAATGAGATATGACATCACCCTAAATATATGTAGGACCGCCATTTTGAAAGTAAGTGTTGTGCGTGTTATACAACTACAAAAGTCAGGTGTACTTACTAAGTACTACATGTATACCAAGTTTGGTGAAATTCGTTTGAGGCGTTCAAAAATTGCAATGGGGAACACACACAGGCACATCCATACGCACAAAACACCCACACAGAGAGGAAAGAGAGCTCATGAGCTTTTCTTTTCTTTGGAAAGTAGGCAAAAAAAAAGAGTTCAGTTAAACAATCGGTGATATTTTAATCAATTTACTGAAGCAGTTATCCCTTCTGTGGAACAATTTTTTGCCTACTTTCTGAAGGAAAGAAAGTCTTATGATATTACATTCCTTTCTGTGTTTTTATGTGTGTATCTATATTTGTGCCTTTGTGTTTGTCTGCATGTGTGTGTCCCAACTCCCCATTTTTTAATGCATTTATCTAATTTCACCAAAATCGGTACACATAAATACTAAGTAAGTACACACGACTTTTATAGTTTGCGACCGCGCCAGGCGATTACTTTCAAAATGGCGGCGATTTTAATATTTACGGTGACATTTCATATCTCGGAAACCATGCCACCGATTTAAACCAAATCTTGCATGTTCTAGTAGTCGAACATTTTTTAAAGCGAAATATGGAAGTATGAAATCACTTACAACACTCGACAAAGATACCGTGCGTACATACATGCCTAAAGAATTCTTTCTCGCGCGACACGAATTAAAATCCGCCCTTACCTACCTATCTGCAACAGGACGAATATATTATTGGCTGTCTATAATGTTGTCAAGGTAGTGCTACCGTTACAGACACGAAACATCCCAGGAGCTGGCGTAAGACGCAACGGGAGCGATCAGCAAAAGAAAAAAAAACAAGGCGTCTCCAACATGGAAAGATGAACGAGTGTAAATAAGTCGAGAGGCTAACTTCGCAGGCTAGACAGCGAACGAGTGGATAAAGTTGTATATTTCAGTCCAAGAACCATGCAGACGTACGCATAACACAATCAGCAGGCATCTATTGAGCCAACCCCATGGCGATAAACACAAACTAGCATAAAGTATGATCAGTATACAAACGAGCATAATGTAAATCAGATGTCAGTTCGTCGGTGTGCATGACGGTGGCGGAAAGCATATCGCATCTACATTGATCGGGTACTCTTCTAAAATATGAGGACGGAATCGTCAGACGAAGTCTTGCCATCTGTAGCACCACCGACATCGTCGTCGTCAGCAAGGGACGCTACAATGTTACTATTGTGGAAATAATTTCTAGTAAAAGTGGTAATACACACCGACATGAAAGTGTTCATTGCATGTTCAGAAGGCAATGTTTGTCGTTCATTGGGAAGCGAGTGCGAGTATTGCGACAAGACATTCGCTTACAGCACCAGTGCCAACATGTCATGAAGAAGATAATAACTGTCCATTTGCCATCGCTTACAAGACCTACCAATGTGTTAACTTTAGTGCGGTATATGCGAATACATAGCGCCTGAATGCTCACAGCCGGAAATGTTCTACAAAAGAGTAGGAATCAAGTAGTATTATGTCAAGTCTGTAAATAAAGGCAAAGTGTATAAATTACTTCTCATGTAATTTAACCTATGCTGATATTAGTTTTACTTCCGTCATACAGACCTGAAACATGTCCTCATCACTAGGGGAAAAATTATCAGATTTTGTCGGAAAGAGAATTAATATTTTTTTGTATAGTTTGAAGTCTCGAACTCAGACCCCCTACGCCTTACCTCACCTAAGAAGATTGTTTAATTCTATATAAATCGTCAGTTCATAAACAGAAAATCACATGCAAATCTAATCGCACATATGGAAAATATACACATGTAAATCACCCACACAACAATTACACACAAATTTCATCAATGTGTGTACTATGCTTTTGGAGACTCAAAGAGAAGAGGGTTACCTTGTGTAGCTGCAGAAGACCTGTAGGCTGCGAGCTCATCTACCGATGCGAACTCGACGAACGAATAGACTGTAATGATCGCCCTGCCTATCAGTACACGGCATACATCACCAAACAAGAAAGCAACTCGGCACTTGTAAACACTATAAATACGCCACACTTGACAAAATGTATTTACTTTTCTTGAAATGTACAAGTACTGTAATTCCGTCACCCTTGGCAAAGCATATATATGTTATTGCAATATATGGGAAATAAATAGTGTACTCTGACAGACGTTCGGAGACAGCACACCTTCCTTGCGAATAAGGTATCGTAGGTTCGATCCTCCTAGAGAGTTCAATCATTTCACAGGTAATAATGCAACATGATCCGTACTTCTGCATATTTAAGTATCGAGCACGTCATGTACCAATCACAATGAACTATCCAACAAAATTTTTTTTTACATGGCAGTACTCAATGTATGTTCATCCCAAATACTTGCAGCCTGCCAGATATTAATATAAGTAGGTAACAAGCAGGTCACAGCGTGACAAGCCAGGACGGACAACACGAACAGAGTATTCTGATGAAATGATATTTCACAATAAATGGATATGTGACCCTAGATATTAAATTATCCATCTGTAACACTAACTGCATTGACAACAGCAAGGGATTTTGGGGAATGGCTCCTTACATCATGTCAACATGAAAGTGGTCATTGCATGTTCGCCCGCAATGATAGTCTGAATAGTCATAGCAAGGAAATGTATGTCGTCCATCGGGAAGTGAAAGGAAGTACTATAGCAAAAAAATTTTTACTTGCGACCTACCAGACATTTTATAAACATGTGCATAGACGATAGAAATTTAAAAAATAAAACAAATTATTTTTTTATAAATTTATTTATATGCATAACCAAATAACATACGTAATATATATAATTTAATAAAGCCTCCAGCTCTAAGTTCATCAATAATCGAATTTATTTCTTCATCGACAGAAAGATATCCACTTCTCTGCAGTGAAACTAACAGCCGCAGTCTATCAACCAGGTCATTGGGTCTTCAGAATATGAGCTGCTAGACTTCACGCCACTCTTCGCAGATATATATCGTCTGCATCTATGTTCGTCTTCCATGGTGGATAGGTTGCAGGATGCCTTTGGGTCAGAGTACTAGGTTGGAATCCATGATTCTTCCTTCCAAACTTCAAGTAACTATTTTCTTCACCACATGTTTACACTTTGCAGATGTTGACACTTCATCAGTAATGAGATACCTCTGATTCGGAGTGCTAGGTTCGAATCCATGTCTCTTCTGTTCCAACTTCAAATAGGTTCTTCAGCAGCGCGTTTCTGATTTTGCCTTGCAGATGTCGGCACTAATATTAGAGTAATCCACACCATCGCCAGCAGTCATGGAGGTCACATTTTTGTTCTCAGTATCTTAGTTTTTCACTTTACATGTTAATGGTATAGGGTTGTTCACAACTTCTGACGATCCACACGTTTATCACACTGCAACACTTGTAGTTCCTTCTTCGCACACTCGTTCGAAACACGATGCAGGTCCGGCTAATGTTATAGGTGCCCGAACTATCGTCAGTTTACACGACGACGAATAAGCACGAAGGCTAGCCTTGTCTCGCTGTCTCGTGTCGATCAAAGGTGTGTTACGCTTACATGTACCAGTGTGTCTCTTTTTACTAAACTTTTAAATACGCAGAAAAATTATAAAACCTTTGCGATTGGGAACACTCTGAGAAAACCCAAAGACATGTTCACCCAGAAGAACGCACACTATATATATAGTCCTATGTTATATATAATTATGTATATTCCTATCTTATAGATAATTATGTATAGTATATCTAACACATATATATTACTATCGTATAGATAAATATATACTTTTATATTACTATAATATATATCACTATTATATAGATATTTATATACTTCTATGTTTTTTCGGGATGTGTAAAAAATAATTTATTATACATAAGACTGAAAAGTAAATGAATCCATCAAACAATTTCAATGTATCATGGATTTTAAAATGAAGTTTATAAGTGAGTGGTTTGTAGGATTTGAGATGGCTCTAACATATATATCTCTTATAGTGAATGCTCTCTAGTAAATAGAATAACCTGGTATGGTGGTAACATGTTTGCGAGGAGAGTTCTAAATGTTTGTCCGTATGAGAGATAAATGGAATACTGATAGCGAATGTTCTCTAGTAAATGGAGTACTCTGGATGTGTAAAGTAAGGGCTGTGTTGGAGCGAATGATATGGTTTGGGCTGTACATTTTGTTTGGTATGGCTATCTGCTGAGGTGGTTTGTTGGTATGTTCAGATGGTATACTACAATGGTATGTTGGGTTGTATGGTTTCGACATTGCATGACTGAGGCAAGCTAACGTCATGGTGAAAGTTATTATTATATTGTTTTAGTACTCAGTAACATTAAGTTATCAATATGGTTGTTACGTATGCTGTAAGTATGTTACCTGGTAGGTTTCGTAAGAACAGCTTTTAGTATGGATAGCTGAAATAATTAACTGGTTTGTTGGTTTATAGAATTATTTATATTAATGTCCAGTATGCTGTAGGCTTGTCACCTAGTATGTTTTGGTTGGTGGAGTTAATGTAAGGTGTAGGGGTGGTATGAAATGAATAGTGGCTATGTTGCATATATAATGTGATCTTGGCATGACTGAAGTAAGCTGTGGTTATGGTTTGTATAGTAACCAGTACTCCTGGTCTCCAGTGTTACTCATATTTTGTTTTGTTTATCTAAGTTGGGTTGGTCAGTAATTTTTGGTATGGATGGTTGATAGAGTAATTTAGATTAATGTCTGTTGTACTATTTGGCTGGTGTCAGATAGTACGACAAACATGTTGGACGTGTGATTATTTTGATAAGATCTGCGTGGGCTGAGGTCTGCTTGGATTCTAGTAAATGGTGCCTTTATTTCGTCTTATGACGGTTGGTAGAGCAGATGGTATGGGTGGTAGGAAAAATTATTTAGCTTGTGTTGGCTGAGTGGCCGAGGTTTGCTTGAATTCTAATATGAACAGTGAGTATATTTAATCCGATGACTGTTGGTAGAGCAGATGCTGACTGCATACATGGAAAGATTGAAATATTGCGATTGAGGTGGAGGAATGGTAAAGATTGATGGATATGTGGATAGGTGGGTCGATGGATCGGTGGATCGACGGATTGGAAAAGATTGGATTGTATTGGATTGATGGAACGATGAATCGATGGAGCTATGGAACGAGTATTCAAATTTGAATATATCTGTCTTGTGATTGTTGGTGTATGTCGAATGGTGCGGACAGTATGTATGCATGTATTACTAAGGCATGCTTGAGTTAGTGTCTATTATGTGTGGTTATTGAATTTTGTCTGGTGTCAGCCAGCACGGTGAATGGTATGAGAAGAATTCAATTGTGTCACTGGTATGGGCTGTATGTTTGCTTTGTTTGACCTGTGTGGACGAATAGTTGAGGTATGCTAGAGTTATGGGGGGTAGTATGTTTGGTAGGTGTAAGCGGTGTTGGTTGGAAGAACAAGTAGAATGGGTGTTAAGTTATGGGCTGGTCTCAGCTGTGTAATTGCGCGCATTATGATGGATACTGTGCTTGGTGCATTGGGTGGTGCAGTTGAATTGAATATATATTTTTTGATCAAAGGAGATGGGTGTTGGGTGGTCTGGTATGACTTGGGTTATGTAATGGATGTAAGTAAATTTTTTGGTAATGTCAGTGTGGGTAACAAAGTTCCTACATGTAAATGAAATACTTCAAATTTTTATAACTGAATTCTGAATAATAAATAATAAAATTATGAAAAAAATGTCTGGAATAGCAAAACTGAATTGTATGTAAGTGTATGTGTGTGTATATATGTCTGGTGTTGGTAGAGCATATGGCATGCATGAGTTACAGTGGGTGGAACACAGAATGTTAAGGTGCCTGCTTGCGAGTATATATCGCACACCCAAAACAATACAGCTACAACTAAAAAATGGTTGATTTAGACCTTTTTTGTTTAGGAGAGAGGTCTATTTTCCAGAAAAAAAACTGCCATATCTCTCTCTGCTCTACATACATTGTTATTTGAGATGGGTCACTATTGAATTCCTTTGTTTTTTTAAGTGCTACAGAAGAACACTGCTACATTATATGGTATGGTTCAATTGCACATAGTCTGTTGGTAACAATAAGGTAGCTCAATAACCTAAGAATACCACATTTTGAAATGTACCAGTTTCACTTTTTCAAAAATGTTATAGAACATGACAAAACTATAAATGTGACAGTTTTACAATGTGAAAGTATTTTAACATGTGCCACGTTTTTATTTGTGGTAGTTTTACACTGCGAAGAGAATTTAATTCCATGCCACATCTTATGTTATGGCATTTTAACGCTATAGCATGCATTTCACCACTGGCTTCATATTTTGCTGTGGCAGTTTTTCTGATAAATTTAAAAAAAAATATTTCACCCTATCGTTTACAAATATTGTGAACGAGGTGTGAAACCCAGAGCAAATAATATCGCTTAACAAAAATCATGTCCATCACTTGAGATGCTCGCCGGTTCGTAGTTGAGCTAACCCGCGATCGTAAGCTCTTCTTCGGCCAACTTCCTATCCGCCGATGAAGACGAGAGAAAGAGAGAGAGAGAGAGAGACAGAGAGAGAGAGAGAGCTGTACATATTTGTCTCCTCCAAGTTTTATCACGAACTGAAGATGGCGGAGACTGGATAGCTGAGGTCACTTCGCTCCACAGCTCCCTACACCTCCTCCCACCACTATCCACCCGCCCCTCGCCAGACTGCTACCCATGGGCTGGATGTGATTGTCAATTTTTTCAACACTTAGGTGAAATGGCATCAACTGCCTACTTGTGCTCAGATCTGGTTCCGCTCGCCTCTTGACTTGCCCTACCCTCCCATGCCTACCCTCCACCCCTCAGAAATGGCCTGAAATGGCCTGACTCCACGATTCCAACCACCCTCCACCCCCTCCAAGCCATGTCTGCGAGGTCCTAGGGGTCATTCACCCATCAGCCCGCGATTGTCATTTTTTGCAACTTATTCAAAATGGCGACAAATGCCCAGTTGCATGTAGATCGGGAGCTGCCTAATCGTAGCCACCCTACCCTTCACCCCCTCGCCCTCAGAACCGATCCGAGTCCAGGATGCCAGCCACCCCCACCCCGCCAAGCCATGTCCAGAGGAACGTGCCCCTTGCACACCTACTGCTATAGATGACTTTTCTGAAGACCTGTGTTATCGATCCAGCCTGGTGTTCGCAAAAACCAGTTTTACGCACCCCAGGGTCAGCCCTGAGAATGCTTTTTCGTATTTTTTCGTGAGTTGGCACTCCTGCAGTATTTGTTTCACGACAGTGTGCTCCTCACCTGCTAGAATATTCAGAACATGTTTTTCTAGTTTTGGCTCCCCTGCTTCGACCTGTATGATTAGTAAAATCACATAGAAAATACAATACATATTTTATTCATTTGTTAAAAAATTTTTTCGACTAGTATTCAAACAAGATAAATATGTATTCGTATAGGAGAGGTAAAATATTGGGAGAGAATTGCGCATCTCTTTTAACGAGGTCTTGAGAGCCGATAAGGGAAGAAGGTTCGGAGTTGGGACAGCACTGGGCCGACCAGGTCTCGCGTGTGAGACTAGTTGAAACAAGAGAGGTCTCCGAAAAAACCTGTCGACCAACGGCAATGTCTAATACGACATCCACGCATTGCGAAAAAAATTATTTTTAGGGCGTGAACAACCTGTGGCGGCAAGCGTGCTAACCGCTCAACCTACGCATTCCCTTTATTTATGTCTAACCAAAAACTTTCCCACAGCAAAATGTGTTCCATGTAACATAAAATGTATATATTTGTATTTATTTAATATTTTAACAGTTTCGGACGTAAGTTTAACAAAATAGTATGAATACAGCCTAAAATAATGTTTTTTTTTCTGAGTTGGAAAATTGCAATTTCAACGTTATTCTTACTTTTTTTACTAAAAGGTCGAAATTCTTGTAAATTTATGGGCAAATATACTGTTATTTTTACATAACTTGAGTTGAATTTTATTTTAAAAACTAGTATAACCCCTTCCCTGTTTAATTAATTTCCCTAAAAACATACCAAAATTAACCTAATTTCAAAAATGCTTTGCACATTGTCTACCAAGTGGAGGGAGGACACATCTTGTAGGATTAAATTTTTCTGATTTATATTCTATATGTTACAAATTTTGGAAAACTTAAGAAATGGTTTACCCGAGTATACTCGGGCATAATGTAAATCTATTCCAAATCTGAATATTTCACTGATGTTAAAAATGTATATATATATATATATATATATATATATATATATATATATATATATATATATATATATATATGTACAACCACTCTGACTGCCAGAAATCAAAGATATACATATTGTATAACAACAATTTTGGTACAAAAAGTTTTGTTTTACTTTCTCACCCGAGTATACTCGGGCATACTGTAATAATTTTTTTGTTTATTTAATTTTTATTTTCTGTAAATGAATACAAACATTTCAGAACACATAACATAATGGTAGGATATACCAATAAAATTTATAAAGTTATTCACATGTATTACAATACATGAAATCAATATCACTGATAATATTGCCTTTAGGCCTGACAAAGAAATCAATACAAAAAACTTGAAAATAATAAATATTAGAAAACACATAAATCGAGACAAAAGTTATGGCATCACCTTTTCATTCACATGGCTCCTAACCTTACATATTATCATTATCTGACATTATTGCCTCTTTTACATGGAAAAGTAATACAATACAATAGAAAACTGAACTCTAGTAATTATAAAACACATGAAATAAATACTCAGTCACATATTCATTGAAAAAAAACATCGAAATCATGTTACTTTGTGTAAACAATAACATTATCTGGTGTAATTGCCTCTTGCAACTGAAAAAGTAATATATCACAAAAGTGTCCAGATGTTTGGTGCTGTGTGGTGAACCCAAAAGCACAGAGTAACGCACAGGGTCACATCACAATCTCTACAGAAGTACCTTGTTTCCTGGCATATCTTTTTTCTTTTGGCATCCCTCACATGGGAACACATTCCACACTGCCTGGTCGGCTTCTCTTTCTTTTCTGTTAGTGGTATAGCTTCCGGGAAGTGCCTTTCTGTCAGACACAGAGGATCAGGTGACGATCCAGGCAGACCAGCATGCTTGGGTGAAATGCCCATTGCATGATACTTGTCAAGTATTTCTTGAACAAGAGCTAACCTGAAGTTCAAATGTGACTTTAGCCCTCTACACCTGTGGTAAAGCACGAAGGCATTGAAGCTACAAATGTCAAGAAAATTGTGAAACAATTTCTTATAATAAATTTTCCCCCATTTTCGCGGGACAGGGTGATTTGCAAGTTGTTCATCAACACAATCAATGCCTCACATGGTATTGTTATAGGCCTCGACAACTTCTGGCTTAGTCACTGGTTCTTTTCCAGCTTTCCGAACTGTCGCAGAATGTGCCCCATGCACAGTTGTGAGCAAAGACACCTTCTTTTTGTTCTGCCACAACACTGCTGTGACTTTATCTCTCTGATATGCTACGAACTCGCCTTTCTTCAACTTCTTTTTCCGAAGCGAATCAGGCATGTCTCCTTGAAAGACACACTGTGCTGTTGTGCCGCAGGTATCAGTATGATTAGCAATCAGTAAATCAGTAAGTGCAGAAGATGAATGAAAATTATCCAGTGTTACACAATAACCTTTATTTAGTAATGGCTTTATCAATGTCATAACAACTGGAGAGGATTTTGGGAGATACTCATATGCTGCATCAAGTTGTGTGTCTTTCCTTGTGTGGATTACCATGTTCCAGACAGAACCACTGCTGGACTCGCATAACAAAAAATTTGTTATGACGAAACGTGACCTATTTGAAGAAATCTACTGCTTCTACTGTATATTCCCTTTGAACAGTAACAGAGACTCGTCGATAACAATGCCTCTTTTGCGTGTACAATTTTTTGAATTTTTCATTCAAATCCAAAAACACAGGCCAAATTTTTTGCAGCTTTGGACATAGATCTGTGTTGTCAAAACTTGCATTGTCAAAAAGTGCAAAAAAATGTTTCAGCAAACAAAAACGTTTGTAGGTCATAATTTTTGGAAAAACTGGTGTTGTCAGAAGGGCATTTGAGGACCCATATATACCTCTACATCAGGATTCCATACAATACTCTGCAGAATGGCCACAGCAAAGAAGACTTAAAATTCGTTTATTCTTGTGTTTTTCCACTTTTCGTATTTATATTGTTGCGTGTACCTGTTGGTCTTGTTAGGGATTAGCTGGATGAGAGTGAGATCAAAAAAACATACAGAAGAAA
The DNA here is from genome assembly GCA_029891345.1 of Dryococelus australis. NCBI lineage: Eukaryota > Metazoa > Arthropoda > Insecta > Phasmatodea > Phasmatidae > Dryococelus > Dryococelus australis. The sequence continues at coordinate 246,296,127 of CM057009.1, forward strand.
TTCAAAATGCTGTGCTCGTCATCTGTGTCGAAATGCATGTGGCATGCATTTAATATGCATGCAAATAAAGAAGTGCTGCTATATTGTGTTATGTGATATGTCTTTTTCCAACAACATGGATTTGCAGGCTATCTAATTTCGAAAGACAAGCAAATAATCTCACTTTTTTTTGTATATAAAGCAGCTACTGCCGCATTGTAGTAGTAAACCTAAGAAGCATAATCTAGACTTCAAATATTTTTTCTGAGTGACTTGTGATGCCATCTACAATTTTTCACAGTAAACATGTCAAATGAGACTAAACTCGGTTTAAACAAGGTGCAGTAAAGTGAGGTTGCTGCCCGAGTATATTCGGGTATATATCTTTTGCACACAAAGCTAATGCCCAAGATATCTCGGGCGAAACAGGGAGGGTTTAAATTTATTATATTGTGTTTTCTTCTTCTCCATACATCATCATGTTGTATGCTGAACAGGAACTCTTGTAATTTGTGTGTTTTTATGTAAAATTAAATACTTTTTAACATGTTTGCTGGTTTCTGTTGGGTGCAGTCATAAAAGTTTTAGCTGGAGAAACATTCTTATAGTCAATGAAGGACAGAGGTCTTTGCTACCTACCTCTGTAAAGGTATTAGGGGACTCACTTTCAATATATCCCCCTGGGATGTCACAAAATATGTCAATAGGACGCTGTGTCTCCTACTCCAACCTTCAACTTGAGTGAACCAAGATTCTCTTAAGATACTAACCTGTAGCCTCGTTCCGTTGCAAAACTTGATTCATTCATTCTGCTACGTTTGATTTTCTCCATATTTTTGTTTCTGTAATTCCCCCTCATCCCTTCAAAGTAAGTTTTAATTTAAATGATTGTAAGTTGTTTTAAGTTAAGAAAATTACATATTCTTTGTGAAAGCAAGCAAAAAAAGTTAATAAATTTGATTGTAAATACAAGTCATCAGCTTACCAATACTGATAGACACCCATTGACAGCATTACAACAAAATATTGTTTTCTCATCACTCATTATACATAAGATATTATTGAAAAAGTAATTTTCCCGTGGAACAAAAAAATTAATAACATGTCACACTATTTGTTTTTAACTTGAAAGAAAATATTTTATTTAAAAAAATTCATAATCAATTTCAAGACAGAATAATTTATATATCTTAGGATTAAACATATTACATCACAAACTTCAAATGAAATGCGATCATTTTTGTTTTCCTTTGCCTTCCAAAAATCATCACAACTTAAAATCATTACTTCATGTTATATCACAACTTTAAATGAAATACAAACATTGGTTGGCACTGACTTCTGAAAAACGTTACATACCAAAATCGTTTATGTACATTACAGCACAAAGTATGAAATATATATAATACTTTTTTTATCATGTTAACATTTACATGTACCATCCAAACATGTTTTTTTTTAAAACAAAATTCTCCACCTTACATTATTAAAACTATAAAAGAAAATAGTTGCATTCTATCCTGATAAAACTTCAAAAATCTTCAATTACCCTATAATTTACATGTACAAGCCAAACAAGTTTTTTTTTTTAAACCAAAATTTCCCATCTTATGCCATTAAAACTGTAAATAAATAATTGTATCATTATTTGATTGAATAATAATAAAGTTTCCTAATAAACTTTCCAACATTAATGAATTTTCTTTAAAAATTGTTACAAACCAATGAAATTTATTTAAAACTTCTTTACACCCGAATGAATTTTCTTTAAAATCGTTACAACGGAATGAATTTTCTTTATAAATCATTACAAATCTATGATTTTTTTAAATAAATTGTTAGAACTTTATATTTTCAGTCATGAAATTGTAAAAACTTTTCAACCTATTACAATAAAAATCCTTACAATATTTTAATAACGAAAAAATTTGTGAAATTATACAGCAGAAGGAATCATTCATCACTAAAAATGTGAATTATCAATACAATTAATAACTATTGGTGAAGGAGGTGAAGGAGGTAAGGATATTGGGGTATAAATTATTTCTTGCGGCTACAGATTGAATATAGGTGGAGGCAGAGAAATTAATTTATCTCACAGTGTTTCAGGTGACAATATTTAAAAAAAAGTCCGACTTGGGGCAGGTGATACAACTAAATTAAAATTTAAAAATTCATCTAATTCCTGCAACAAATTATTATTGGTAAATACAGCTTTCAGAGAGACGAATAGAGAGGGAAACATTAAATCTAATGGTTTAAAACAGGAGCAAATATTGGGTGTTGGCAATTGTTGCTCACCTGTTTTTCTCCTTCTTAAGTCTAAAGCTGCAAACTATCTAGGTGGGAGCACTGTGGCGGATGGTGCTACAAACTTGGAATATATGGACACAGTGGCTGACGATGCTGTGGACACTCTCTTAGACAGGAGCATCGTGGCAGATGGTGCTGCAAACTTGGAAGATGTGGACACTTTCTTAGAGCAGGCACCATGGCAGTTGGTGCTGCAAACTTGGAAGATGTGAACGCAGTGGCTAATGGTGCTGTGGACACTCTCTTAGACAGGGGAACCATGGCAGATGGTGTTGCAAACTTGGAAGATGTGGATGTAGGGGCTGGCGACAATGTGGACATTCCCTAAACATGGGCACCGTGGCAGATGTTGCTGCAAACTTGGAAGATGTGGATACAGTGGCTGACGATACTGTGGACATTCCCTAAACATGGGCACCATGGCGGACGGTGCTGCAAACTTGGAAAATGTGGACGCAGTGGCTGATGGTGCTATGGACACTCTTATAGACATGGCCACTGTGGCGGACAGTGCTGCAAACTTGAAAGATGTGGATGCATTGGCTGACGACGCTGTGGACACTCGTAGACATGGGCACCGTGGCGGACGGTGCTGCAATCTTTGAAGATGTGGACGCAGTGGCTGATGGCAATGTGGACACTCGTAGACATGACCACCGTGGCGGACTGTGCTGTGAACTTGGAAGATGTGTACACAGTGGCTGACAGCATTGTGGAAACTCTCTTAGTAGGTGTTAATGATGCCATGACTGTTTGCAATGTGAAGGTAAACTCCTCTTCCCCCAAAGATGTTAACAAACCACTTACTAAATCATCCGAATCGTTGAGTAGTCTATTGAAATACTTCCATTTAAAATCATCAAGCTCTTTGATAAAATCTTGCATAGATAAGCCAAGAAAAGTAGTTTTCACAAGACAGCGACATCGCAAAGTGAACCGAAATGACAAACACCTAGAAAAAGTGGAAGGGGCATAGAGGCTGATGCCCTATTGTAAAAATTTCAATTTCCCAGGCGAAATGTTCGAGAAGTCTGATTTCTCCCCTCCAACCAGAAGACAGAAGTTCAAACACCCATTTCCCTCTCTTCCTGCTCCCCCGACTTTCAAATATATTTTAACCAGCACCCCCAACATAGGAGAGAAATCCCCTCTGGTAAGTTTTTTGCTCGAAGAAATGAATAACATTTATTTATCAGTAATATAACTTCTGAGTCGTAACATATAAATAAAGTTTATTTTAATAATCCATTAAAAATGATTAGCAATGTAATAGAGATCAATGTATTTAGTAAAGGAAATATAATTTATAGGAAAAATTAATATTGTCCATAAAAACCCTGTTATAATCCCTTTTAAACCTTCTCTAAGATTACTTTAATCTTTTAAAGAAAATATATTTTCTTTTTCACAATACATCTGATCTAAATCAAGAGATGTGATATGATCTAATTTTAGAAAAATTACATTCCCTTTTTCTTAATCAGTATATAGTAATTATACTTGTGTTAAACATATATGGACATTTTTTCCGGTAATGTGTACGAACATGTTTCCAATTTGGTTAAAATTATATTTTATAAGATATTTCCATCGAATTTTTTTGGTTAAGTATAGTATGTGTACGGAGAAGTAAAACTTGTTTTGTGAATATTTGTTAATTTTTTATGTCATGTGTAGTTTTTTAATTTATTTCTATTTTCCTGCATACTGGAGTTTGCAAAGTGAATATTAATTTTTATCAAGCAAAAAACATAATATTTTGCTGGAGAATTTTCAAACAGCTAGGAAGACATTTTGAACTTGTTATTCTCGACAGTTGAAAAAATCATTGACCTGAAATACCCTCCTCTCCAGGGACGGGGTTGTCCTTCGTCGCTTCCTTAATGGAAATCTAGGTGCCTGGGTTGTTTCCAGGTTATAATAAAAACAAAATGCATTCTCCAGGGATTTGTTGGACTCAGACTGTCAACCCCTGAAATCTCAGTTTCTGTTGTTGGTACTATAGGGAAAAAATGTTGAAATTTAACCTTGAGGGAACGGCCGCACTGCTAAGACCTCAGTTCTCTAAACATAACATTCTTTTAGATATTGGCAAATTCTATACGTATACCAATTAGAAGCGAGTATATATTTGTTTGCTAATAATGTTTAATCGGAGATATTCCATGCAATTCATTTAAGTTTAAATATATATAAAATTTAGCATATTTACCTTTTTCATGTGGAACAACAAATTTATATTAGTTTAATTAAAAGTGATTCGTTCTTTATTATTTTTATGTTTGCATGGTTACAATCATACCTAACTGAGACTCGAACCCAGTTTATATCAACCAAGCCTTATATGGGATGGTATATTATATTGTCAGTTATGGAAAATTTGTTAGAGAGCTTGCTCTCTGGGGAGAAAATATTTTTCCTACCAAAACAAGTTCACTTTTAATAAGGAAATGGTTAAATAAATTTTAAGAACGGGATTCATTTTACATCATATTAATTTACAAAAAATATACTAACACAAGGTAATCCAACAAAAATTAACACATGCAAGTACACATGGCTCCAAAACATACACAAGTAACTGCAGGATGATATGAAACATATAAAAACAACTATTTCATAATGTATATAAACACAAGCTATTAAAGATAAGTAGATAAAATTATTTCTTTCTGAAACAAATACAAAATGATTTGCTCCAACATGCTAATAACGTGCTGATATTCAATGTACATATATTTCTGTATACAAGTGCATGTGATTTCATTGTCTTGTTGATCCAACTTTACGAAGTAGTGGATTACATACAAGCAAATACTTTGTTTAATTAATTGCACTCATTACTTCTCTCATCCTAAATAATGGTATATGACTCAACTAATATCCACAGGTGATTCGGGAGGAGAATCATGTGAATCTGTTTCACCCCAGTCAGTCATCATTGCCCAACATAACATCCTCTGCAGAGAAAAACATTGAATTAGATCCATATGTTTTACATAATTGTTTGAAAGAGGGGCAATTGTATTCTTTTTGAATATCTATTACTTTCCCATTATACACACTTTCGAAAATATGTTTTTGCTCAACTCCACCTACATATAGTTCACAATTATTTAGGTAATGTTTGCAAACACCTTCAATATTCTCATAGTCTATACACCCACTTTCCAATTTTTAACTGTGGTGATAGTAAGTAACCCATCTATTTGTTTTTTTTTTTGTTGAATGGTAGTTAGATATTTCCAGTCTAACAGTGATTTGAAGCTGAATACAGTTGTATGTTCTTCCATATCAGTGATAGCTAATTCTTTAATGATACATTTTTTTCTATAGACTGAATACCTTGCACATTGCAAAACATCTCGTCGTAGCAGTGGTTCGGCATCTATTGACTCAATTCATTATTTTCACTAGCTTATATCTTACATTGTAACTCGCTAATCTGTCGTGAATTATAAGAGTGCAAGCTTGTGTATTTGCTGGAAATGGTATATTTGCAATAATTTCATTTCGTGAATAAATTACGCCTTTCGTAATTCTGTCATCCTGTTTGCTTACATGAAACACAAATAACGTTCCTCTGGTTTCAAATGATTCGGTTTATAGGATCGGAGAACAAATTTTCTTATAATATGTTTCCTGAAACTTTGAGTACATATACGAAATAAGGAATTCGCCCATGGCAAAGTTCATATTTTAATCCACATAGGGGTAAGCTTGACTGTTTAAATATAGTTTAAAATTTTTCATATCACAATTATTGAATACTAATCGACCAGCTTTTAAATTGTTTTGTCGATTTGTTTGAAAATTAAATGATAACATATCTCTGTTTTTCTGATGAAAAACTTTATTTCACATTCCAAATGACTTTTTGTGATGTTGGCAGCATTGGAAAAATCTCTAAAGCCCTCGATCTGAACGGAATGTCTAGATTTTCCCTTTTTCGATAAATTTTAAAAACTTTACATGTTCACGAGTGTTAATTTCAATATGCAGGATGAACCATTTCACACTGCTTAATTTAAATGTTACACGTTCCTCGTTATTAGCTGTATAATGTATAGCATTTAAATGCATATTGCCGAATATAAAAACAAATTCTTGTTTAGCATTTAGTATAAGCTGTTTGTAGACTTCAGCAAAGCCCAAAACCATACTTAATGGTATAATAACTTCATATTTTCCACCTGGGTTTATTTGTATTGAGTAATCACTAGCATGGTTCCACCCAGCCATAAGCCCTGTATAATTATCGTTTATGGTTCCTGAGAGATAGTTATTTATCGTGGAAGTAATTCACACATCTCATGTTTGATAGATTTCCACTCAATTTAGCAGATATGCAATTCTGTCAATTATATGAAGTATTCCATTTCTTACTATTTTTGTAGTGTCTGGATTACTTGCATTGGATGTCTTTTTATTAGTTCCTCTAAACCTTAAATTTGATTTCGATGGTAATGTGTAAATATCATGATTTTGTATTGAAATCCTTATTTCCGAAGCAAATGTGTATGGGCCTGCCCGGAATGGTTCATACACATGTATTTCCGTATTGGTGATTACATTTTAATATGTGATCGGTTCTTCAGCATTAAGTATGACTTCCATTTATATTAACAATATATCCTAATTCGTTTAAATATTATTTGTTGCCTTGTGTTAACTTCATGGGTATCATATTTGAAGTGAGCATTTTATGTTGGTGTTTACATATTTTTATACTTTCTTTATTCGAAATACTTTTCTTAGTGACATACTTCTTAAAAGAACCACCTACTTTATATCCGAATTTAATATTGCACACATTACCCATTATGTTTGCAATGAACAATGGAATGCAGTTGTTTAAATACCTTCTTTCAAATACAAACAAACTGTAATATCTTCATTTATAATATTATTAAGTTTACCATCTTGATCAACAATTGTAACAACTATTTCATCAATGCGATTCACTATTACTGGAAGGTATATCAATGTATTAAGTTTTTCAATTATTTTATATCCTGGAGCTACAGCACACGTGAATTCGTGTATTGTATTTGTCGGTTTTCCATTCAAATATGAACCACCTACAATATTAACAGTTATACGACATATATTTACTGACAATATATTAACCTGTTTTGATTATTCATGTAATTGACTACCTGGACACACTCTCCGTTCAAAACCCAACATATTTCCAATTGAATTGTCTTCCAAGAAATCGATATTGACGTTACTATACATTGTACTAGTTAACGTATTTGGATTTCCACATAATCAGAAATGTACATCTTCAGGTAATGCCGCTTTAATGAATGTTTTAAGGTCATCCAACTCATAAGATCCTACCGGTATCACAATATTGTATTTTTTAAAACCAATATTAGCCATAAATAATTGGTTATGCGTATCAATGTTTGGTATGCTGTTGTAAGTAACAAATTCTATTAGACTTATTTACCCTTCACCATCTAACTCCAACACATGGAAATATACAGCATGCGATTTCGATGAATTACCACTTAATATCAACATAATTGACATATTACTATAAGTTTTTTGCACTTACTTATATAGCCTATTTATAGTAAAAAAACATATATATATAAATAAACGCAATTGCTTGTATTCGATAATTGCTCCATTTTGTAATTATACCTTAATTGTATGTTTTTAAAATAATTATGTATTTTAATTTGAGGATGTAAATCGCCAAAACTGTCATAATACAATGATTGATTTACATGTTTAATTAATGCAACCCAATGTGTTCCTTCATTTTGTTTCGAATCTAAATTAACTATCATATATTCCCAAATATTTGGTTTCTTTGGTAAATCGTCTCTTATATACACACTTCAGAAATAGGTAATATCAAGTTTTTTTACTTATATACTAATACCTTTGTTTTTTAAAGCACATTTTGGAAGAGTATTTAGGACTTTCTGCATTTGTTTCCACATTTGGAGTTTTCTCGTCCTTGTACAGCTTTATAGGATTTCAAATACATTCCTTTACCTTTTGATTTAACTGCTCTGCTAATTGCCAAAAGCCCTCCGAGGATTGATCCAAGAGATGTTAACGTTGGAAGTAGGAATGGAATTATTTATCCTTTCTTTGTTTTTCGTTTGGTTTTGCATTTTATGCCCAGGCCTCTATTCATCTCCATGCACATAACTTCATCAACAACCCAAGCTCCAAGCTTTTCACCTGTAGATGTAGATGGGTTCTTCCTTATATTTGCTGCTTTATCTGCTAAAATTGTATCCAGTTTATGTGTTTTTTCAAAATCGTTTGTTCGATTGAAAACTTTATTGTGTTCTTAACACATTATCCAAAGAGTTTATTCCTTGATTGTTCAGTGCCATACGTTTTGCAAGTTTAGTACCTGGTCTGCAATAATTGTATTATGGTAAATTTAATTCAAATGGTAATTTATTAAGCAATGTATTAAATACACTGCATCCATTTTTGATACATTTAGTACAAGCCATTGTTTTTAACTGAACACGAACCTATATATAGACCTGCATTTATAGTTTCATGTTAATATGTTATGTAATACTGTGTAATTGTGTAAAATGAAGGTTTTAAAACAAAATGTACATCTGCTGGTAATTGTAAATACGAAAGAATATGTAATTGAACAGAAACATGATATTATTTTACCATCAAATATACATTGTAAAATAAACTGCCTTAATATGGATAACATTGTGTTATTATGTCGTTAGAGCATCGAAATGGACTTAAATTCGAAAAAAGTATATGTGTTTTCTAAAACAATACAACAAGAGAAAAATCAACGATTTGTGATCATTTTATTGTTAATTGAAGGAATGCAATATTTTCCTTTTACAAATAAAGAAACTATAGTGCCTCAGAATGAAGCATTACCAAATACCATATTCATTTTTGACGAAGTTTGGTGTGAACCGCAGGGTGAAATACAGCAAAACTTTAGTTTTGGTCAACATTCAAAGGTTTATTATTTTTATCCATCGCAAAATTACGCACATATACTTAAACATAATTTACACAATAATGCAAATATGGTAATTGTGTTTAAAATGGATAATATGAATGTGCAACATATTTTCAATGATCATGTTTTAGGCGATATGACATTTACAAAGTTTAAAGATATGTGTTTTTACTATTGTAAAGAAAATTATGTTTTTTTGGTGGTTAGACAAACACTTCCCCTATTTAAAGATAGATATAGGTCTGGTTTTGACAGTTTTTTACTTCCAGGTGAAGAACAATGAGTATTTCAAAGCTTGGAGATAGTGGTATAAAACAATCATTACAATAGCTGTTCAACAAAAAACCACGATGGGAATTGCGATTTGAACGGACATATATTACATAGTATGGGTACGGCTGTGAAATATAGCAATGCGGAAAATAAACTTTATGTGGAAGACTTTAACACTATTATGCTAAAGATATTTAAATCAAAATCAAACGATGTTCAAGAAAAATTAATAAAGTTAGTTGATTTGTATGATAATGTTTATAAGAACACAAGTGTAATTGCAAACAATCTAAGCAATGTTAGCACTGATTTGCAGAGCAATGAATTTAGAATTGAAGAAAGTTTAAATGGATTTAGTAAGGATTTTTATGATATGAGAAACATAATTTTTACAACAACTTACAGAAATGCAAGAAAATTTAAGATATGAATTTAATGAAACACAAATGCAACAAATAACACAATATATAAGAGATGAATTGACTAATAAAATATTTGGTTTAGTCACGCAAACAGATTTGAGAAAACAAAATAATAATTTGAAAACACGATTGAACAATTTTACCAATGGCTTGAAAGCTAAAACTATAGCAAAATTAAATGTAGTTTTAAGTAAAGTCGATAAGATTGAAAAAGCTCAAAGTGATCGACCTACTACATCAGTTAGAAAAACAACTTAATTAACATATAAATAGATTGAATTTAATGTAATATAATAAAAACATGTCTGACAATGCTTCGGAATTACATAATATAATATCTGCTGTGAAAGAGAAATATTTACATGTCAAATGAGCCTGTATGGAAGAGGATGATTTAAACAACGAAATATTTAAATGTGTTACCAGTAGAGTCGATACATTGCATTCTGTGTTGAATAAACTTAAAGAAGCAACTTTGGAAATTAAAATGCAAAATGAAGCTTTAACAAAGAAACAGCAATCCCTTTTTCAATTAACACAACGTTATTTAGCTTTGAAACTATCTATGTAACTATGCACGATACAACATTTGGTGTTTATCAAAATGAAAACAACTGGTTCCTTGAAGATTCGTTAATTAAATTTTTGCCTGAGAATAAAATTAAAATGGGTGATTACATAACTGATGTCAGTGAAGGATTATTTAAATTATTGTTTAAAAACTTTCCAATTGGATATTCCGACACCAATTTGCAGAAATATTAAGAACTTATTCGTCGAACGTTCAGGAGATGAAAACCACCCGAAAATTAATTAAATAGGAGAAATATTAGGAAGTGGAATATATAAAGATAAAGTTGACAACTGCTTTTCACCTCTATATTGGAACAATCCTAAAGAATTTGTTGATAGATTAAAACTTCTCATTCCTTCAAGAGAGTCTGGGAATAATTCACATATGAACGGAATTGTTTATATTATTGAAGAGTTAACAGAAGACAGTTATATTACAAATGAAGTTTAGTAAGATTGCTCAAGAGCTTCATGCTCATGCAAGAATAAGATATCCTAGAAGAAGAGTTACAACTCATGGTTTAAATGATCTTTTTCAAGCCGATTTGTGTGAAATGACATTTTTTTTCAATATACAGTAAGGGGTACAAATATATTTTAACCATAATAGATGTTAATTCAAAATATAGTTGGTGTATACCTTTGAAAAACAAAACTGGGGAACAGGTTACCAATGCAATTAAATTTGTTTTGAAAGAGAGAACTCCCAATTCGCTCCAAACCAATAGAGGATCTGAATTTTTCTCTGCACCATTCCGGAAACTAATGACCAAATGTGGTATTAATCACTATGCAACATATTCGGAGCTTAAAGTGAGTATTGTGGAACATTACAACAAATCGATTAAGCAATTAATATATAAACATTTCACATCTAAGGGGACTTACAAATGGGTTGAAATTTTGCCTTGAAATAGTTAAATTTTATAATTCTAGATATCATAGAACTATCAAGATGGCTCCTAAAGAACTTACGGATATTAGTTTAGTGAAATTTTTTTTATAATAATGTTAACGAAAGCAAAGCAAATTCCAAAGTTGGGGAATTTACACATATCTCGAAGCAGAAATGGATCCTTTAAAAATGTTTACGGTGAATTGGTCTTTTGAAATTTTAAAAATTATTTCAATTAGACAAACACATTCTAGAGTATATTACATAGAAACATATGACGGAGAATCAGTAAAAGGTGGATTTTACGAACATGAATTGCAAAACGTCAGTTCTCCAAATGAATATTTGGTTGATAAAATAATTAAATGGAAAAAAGGCATGTCCTTGGTTCGATGGAGAGGATTTTCAAAAGCACACGACTCCTGTGTTAAGAATCGAGATCTTAAAAGATTGTAATGTAATGTTTGTAAAAATTTCTGACAGTACTAATTAAAATATTTTAAATTATATTTGACATGTTTTTTCATTTAATAAACCTTTGAATGGGGATTGGATGTACAATTTATTATTTAAATTTGTCCCCTTTTAGATTGGATTATCGTTTCATTGGATTGACGTTGGAGCGATGATCCAGTTTTTAAATCCTTTTAATTGTGATGCATTAAAATTGTTTTTGATGTCACATTTCTTGGAATCGGGATAAAATTTCGTGTAAATTTAGAGCTAAAAGACATTTAAGTATGATTTGTTTAATAGTTTTGAATTCTGAATGGAAATATTTTTTGCAGATTTTTTCACTTAAAGCATTTGGATCGATTCATTTTATGCTATTGAATGTATTTGTAATGAGATGTGAATTTTCTTAAACATGATAAATGGTTTCTTGCACAGGAACAACTCGTTTCTTGGTTTATATTTCTATGCTATTTCATGATTTCTTATTTAATTAAGACATAATTCATCGTTTGTTTATTGGAATACTTTTCTGGTTTCATAATTATTTGTGGTAGATTATACTTCTTTGCTTGTATCAATACAGTTTTTGCAAATGGGTTAGTTTAAGAGAGCAAACTACTAGTCCCCATGCTAAAAACTTTTTATACGAAAATCATTATTAATTTTAATGTTGTAAACGATTTTGAAGGTGTATCACTACTTAAAAGTTTTTGATGGTGTACCCTAGGATGTAAATTTTGATGGTGTTGAGTAACTCACAGTATTTTTAAAATTTGTATTTAAAATTTAAAGTTTTTTATATTGGGCTTAAAATTTAAATGTAATATCATCTATGTAAAAGAAATAGTTTTTTTCTAGTCACAGCCCACATACTAGAAACATGTAGCTGGGAAAGAAAGGCGAGAATAACCCTGGTCAAGAAAAATCTTTATGTAAAGTGTAGGCTAGCTGTAGGCCAGGAACCCCCATGTCGTGGAGTGAAGTTTTGTGGGTGCAGCGGATGGATGGGAGATGTTCTCCTCCCTAGTCCTATTGTATAGGCAGCAGCGGCGAGCATCAGACTCTGCATGTGAAGGGAAAGTTGTCGGGCAGATGGAAGCAGGCAGGTATCAATAGTGGCACATTACATGGGCTGTGGTGTCTTTCTGAAGCATTCCCTTGCCAACTTCGTGCCATGAATATCTCCCTCCTGGTCATGACCTGATCTGGCCTGGCTGCACGAAGTTCGTTCGCTGCTCCAATGCCCATGCACGATTTACCCTCGTCGGCTCTCGAGACCTAAGTTTCGCCCGATCCTGCATACGATAAATTCCCGACTATCCATTAGCTAGTATTGTACATGAGGTTTTAGAATGACTAGTCCCTGTATCTTTAGTAAAACATATGTTGCTGTAGTCAACTATCTCTCCGAAATATACTTTAGCGAGGTTATATTATATTATCCTAAATGATAGTATTCTCTAAACATTCTGGGCTAGGAAAAACTATACCTGAAATACATATTTTTGTCTGCTAGATGAATAAATATACATTAGAATGAAACTAAAACAACATTTCCAAAATGTTTGTTAAGCATACCTTTTCAATGGTTAAAAATTAATTTTAACTTGAGTATTTGCTTACATCATAATAGTTGAAACTTGAATAAAAATACATGTTTGAAAAACGGTGTACTTTAAATGTTTAAAAACCTAGTGAGTTGAAATTATTTCATATAGCTGTGTTGTTATGAAAATTAATCAGTGATTAGTTAAAAGTTGTTGGAAAATGGGAATAAACTTTAGAATGACTTGTAAGATTTTTGGAAACAGGAATAAATATTGCTGGAAAACGGGGGGAAAAAAGTTTGGTGGAAAATAGTTCATATTTTTAATTGAATTTATTGTGTGTTAAAAATATTGGGAATGTATTTCTTAGTGATGAGGGAAAATAAAGTTTTATCGATGGGAGATGTAACATTTTTAATTCGCTGAGAATGTGCTAGGCTCTTGCTTTCCAAAATATACGAGAAAGCTTCAGTGTCCGAGCGAAAATAATAGTTTGTACGGAGGAGGGGAAATAGTCCAGGTCAATTCAAAATGCACTGCTGCCTCCCTAGGAAACTGTCACTTTGGCCTTCAAGTAATCACTCTGGAAGCGAAGGGATGGCGAGCCAAAGCAGGGAAATCAACACTATAAAACACTTTCTGAATACTGTAGCAGGAGGAGGGGTGCTTAGCCGTGGTCTTGGAGAAGAACTTGCTTTTTGCACAAAGACATCTTCTGGAGTATGGGTTCGAGGTGTGGGTGGGCAGGTTCACATCCCTATGGTCATGGATTGGAGGGGAGGGGGTGGCTGGCATCCTGGACTCGGATTGGTTCTGAGGGCGAGGGGTGAAGAGTAGGGTGGCTATGAGCAGGCAGCTCCTGATCTGCATGTAACTAGGCTGTCGCTATCTTGATTCAGTTGTGAAAAATGACAATCACAGGCTAATGGGTGAATAACCCCTAGGACCTCGCAGATATGGCTTGGAGGGGGTGGAGGATAGTTGGAATCGTGGAGTCGGGACAGTTCTGAGGGGTTCTGGGTAGAGGTGGGAGGGTAGGGGATATCTACAGGCGAGCGGGACCCGATCTGAGTGCAAGTAGGCAGTTGATGCCATCTTACCTTAGTGCTAAAAAAATTGACAATCACAGCAGCCCTGGGTAGCAGTCTAGCGAGATGTGGTGGGTAGGTGTGGGAGGGGGTTTAGAGAGCTCTGGAGTGAAGTGACCTCAGCTATCCAGTCTCCGCCATCTTCAGTTTGTGATAGAAGGTTGGAGGAGACAGATGTGTACAGCTCTCTCTCTCTCTATCGTGTTCTCGGGGTGGGTAAACAGTTGGCGGACGACAAGTTTACGATTGGGAGTTAGCTCAACTACGGACTGGCGAGCACCTCTAGTGATAGCAGTGATTTTCGATAAGCGATATTATTTGCTCCGGGTTTCACCCCTCATTCACAATATTCGTAAACTATAGTATGAAATATTTTCTTAAATTTATCGGAAAATATAAATTTTTGTGTGTTTACTTCTTTTCTTTTCGGATCGATATACTGTTTTTTTTCTGTGTTCAGTATAAGAAAATACCATTTCCATTAACAAGTGTGCTCTATTTACGCAAATTTGTAGCACATTCGTTAGTATAAAAATAATTTTCTCTTCGAGGATGTTTGCACATTTTTTACATTAGATATATATAGCGAACTGGGATTACACTCTACACAAGTTGGTTATTTTGAAACAAATTTTTTGGGGTAAGATTTTTATCACTATATATATTTTACTTATCTGAATAGATGTACGCTATTGTGTCTGGTTTAAACCATATTCAGAGTTATTTGCAGTAAGATAACATTCTCCAGGCTGACTCGTGTTAATGTGTTAAATTATTCATGCTGTCTAACTGGATTTCGTTTAAAGACAGTAGTTGTTCGTTATGCTTGTCTCTCGTGTTTATCATTCATATGTAAAACTCGTTTAAAGACTATGCCTTGTGTAATTTCATACTGACTCTCTGGATTTCGTTTGGTGAGTTTGCACTTTTCGATACCAGATGTTATTCACATAGTCGTTCGAATTTGCGATTCGATATGTCATCTATTCATACATAGAACACTCTGAATTTCCCTAATGTTAAATTGCATTCGGAAAACAGATCGTTTAACATGTAAATCACATCTTTCAAAGTCGCCTATCTCCCACCACCGTCTACGATCAATATCCCCTCCCCCCAAAATCTTAAAATTTGCACTTAGATCACTCTTAGAAATTGTTTAAACACTCTGAAATTCTCACATGTGTTAAATATATTCGTAAAAGTCGCCTATCTACCACCAACATCTCTACAAACACCTCAAAATTAGGAAAATTAGAAAAAAAAAAAACGAGTCTTAGTCCACTATTGCACTAAACTCTACACCTATACAAGATATTGTAACCCAACACTCTGGTCAGTCGCAGAGTTCCTGTTACCCCCACCCAAAAAGAAAGAAAGAAAATATAATCTGATTTAAAATTAACCCTTTTGATTAACCCTTTCAATTAAATTTAACCCTTTTTCATTAAAACTATTTGATAGGTTTAAGATAGTATTAAGGATTAATCCATTCAATCAAATCGATAATCCGTAAATTAATCCCAAATTATCCCGGGTCGCCTAGGGCCCACCCGCCCTACTACTGCCACTATTTAGGTTAATTAACAAAAACCTGCCCAGAAAATCTACACACAAATATGGTTTGATTTCAAATCTATAACCCGAAAAGTTAAATTAACGCAAACAAATTTTATCAGTTGTATGTTGTGGGTATTGTTCATAATTAATAATTAATAAATGTGCGGGACAATTCAAATCATGACGTTACTGATTTCAAAACTACAAATCGAAGATACAATGCTTCGAGGGGGTTGGCCACGGAATATTTCTCTTGCGATTTGCTGATCTCTGTATTTGTGTCATAAGTAGTATATTTCGTACCAAATTATATAATGATCGGACTTTTCAAATCATGGATATACAAAGTTGGCAAATTTCCCAGTTTTATTAAGGTACAAATCAGGAAAATCACATTAAGTTGGTCGACTATTTTTGGCACAATAAAAGCCCGTACTGTAACCTGTTATGAGACGTAATTAGAATTATGCTATAACTTATACAAAATAAAAGTGAGGATTGTTTTAATTGCGCCTTTTTATAACTGATCTGGAAAATGTATTCTATGTTACTTTAAACAGGAATGACATGTGCCGAAGTTTCGTTAGAGTTTCATGTACGTATCAAAAATTAAAGCGCCTCTGTAGTCATGTTAATAATCAAGTTCTGTGCCATAAATGCAGGGTGTGTTTTTCCGCTACTGGAATTCCCGAAATATAGCTGATGCAACCCGCCTATAGGCTGTTCACGGTAAAGTGAGCATTTTTGAAAGCCTTCTCGTTTGGAATAATAGTCGATAAATATTTTTTATTGTAGCCTTGGAGGTTAAATTCTGATTGCGATGGAATATACACACTATGCTTATTACTTACATACTAGTACTTTTTTTTAAAAGGTGGTTAAATAATAAAACATGGCTGAAAGAAAAAAGTAACTAGGGCCTCAAAAGTGCTCACTTTACCGTGAACTGCCTATAAAAATCGGAGCCTCAGTGTCTGGAGGCGCGCTGTCCCCCAGCCCTTCACCTTAACATCAAAAACAGCTTTCAGCTGAACCTGCTCACCAGGTTGTCAAGGTCTGGCAAGCTCGCCTCTTCAGGGTCAGCAGGAATTCAGAACCTGCACAAGGTCTGGCTGGTGTTTGCAGTCCAGCTATCCACTTCCTACCTTCGGTCGTGCCTGCTCTTCGTTACATGGGACTTTTCGAAAACAGTTCGGTATTACTGTAATGTTCCAGTACGATGTCTGTTCTTCTTTTGACTGCTTAGATCGATTGCTTTTATAATACCGCCTGCCATTATAGGTGCCATATTTTATAAAAGTACTCCGAATATTATTACAGATGAGTATGTTGACATTGGCATTAACAACACTAGTTATGGAAGGCTCACAGATAATAAAATGTTGCTATTTTAGTAACATTAATACTCTCTTCACAACATTAGACTATGTTCTGTGCACATGTATTGAAAATAACACTATGACCTTAAATTCAGCGTGAAACAATAAATACACACTATAGCGTTTTGTATCTTCCCCGCCTCAATATGATGTATTTTTACAGTGTTGGCAAACAGTTTGCAGACATTCCATACTAATATCGGCCCAATTCCGGCATCAGACATCAGACTAGCATCGGCTGCAAAAATTAGCTTGGCAAGTTTTTACTGGACAGATTCTGGCCCGAATCTTTCGCGTTTCTTTGGTTAGTTCCTATTTTATTTTCACTGCAACCAAAATCGCCGGGTATAATAAATTTATGTACATCTATTTTCTTCAGAAAATGATCTCCAATATTATAGTTTTAAATACCGCAATACAAAATATAAACAATGTTGACATCTAATATATATATATATATTTAAATATGAGTCTAAAGACTTTTCCATTACACTTTAGTTTCTTAGGCACATATCTTGACATTGCTCTTGGCGTTTTGTCATTGATCTAAACATTATAACTTCATAAGTCTCCGCTTCTTTGGCAGATACAACCACGCAAGGAACGACAACACGCATCTCTTGCTTGCAAGCACATGGGTAACTCGCCACCTCCCCTCTTCTTACAGGTGATCCGCCCAAAACTGAACTCGCCAGGAACCGGCGACAACATCTTAATAATAGAAAATTGTAATCGAAAAGCAGAAAGAAAACATTGAATGAAGAAAGTAGCAAGTAAAAATCCTAACAATCAAATAATAGATTAAACTCAACGATATGTTTGAAAAAAAAAGAAGAAGAAACTCTTGATTTCAATGATTTTTTCCCAAAGTTTTGTACTTATTTCTCGTCGACGTAATAATTTTCAGATAAATGGGTGTTTTTTCTTCTGTTAGCCATACCTCTAAATACCCTAAACCGCTAGTTTTCTGCAAACTTATATAAGTGTCTCTTTAAGAAACAAATATTTCATGTTAACTGAGAAGTCCGAGAAACATTCATTGTTGCAATATGAGTTTCGGATCTTAGGTGGGTACTAAATTTAAGCTAGTGCTTGTCAAAAAATGTGGAGGTTGAGCTAGCTATAAGTACTTATGTTCTAAGTAACTATCGCATATTATCCGCATTTAGTTAAAATAAGTAATTGTATAATTGTTTTATTTGTTTAGTAGAATTTATATTTTAAATTTTTAATTCAATGTTTGCCTTCAGCTTTTTGATTCCAATTTGATATTATTATAATTTTGTGGTCTGTTCATTGTGTGTATAGATTGAGGTGGACCACTTAGAAGGAGAGGGGAGGTGGCGATTTACCAACGTGCCTGCCGGAGTCAGGTGGGCATGATGAAACACAAAAAAATTAATAATTTCACATTTTCTCATCTTTAAGAAAATATTCATAAGGAATGGAAGGAATGACTTGCTCATAGTGTTTGTTTTTTATTTCTTGCAAATATTCTTAAAACTGTTGAATAGAATGGTAAGTGCCGTTTGTATTAAGTAGAAATATGTTTTTTTTTTCTTCTCTGAAATGCGGCTATTGTGTAATTTATATGATAGTAAGAAATGAACAAACTCCTGAAAATAACAAACATATTTATGGTTTTATAAACAGCTTTTATTACTGTAAAATCATTGTCAATATCTACCATGCAAATAATAATAATATTTTAGCTTTCAATCGCGTCAGAAACAGACAGAATGCAGAAAAATAACTCGTAAAAAAATTGGGTTTGGCTGTGTTTGGGACACGGCCGTTTGTTTTGCGTGAATACGTCTACGTTGACGCGCTCGGAAGCCTTGATGTTTTTTTACGTTCCCGGCACCGCTTCACTCGATCATATGGGGTTTTATGGGTATCAATGGATTGCTTTTGAGATGCTCTTTCCAAGCCTATACGATCTCTGTATTTCGACTTGGCTTTTTGACGAGTAGGCCTATAGGCCGAATTTGTTTTAAGTTTTCTTCATTTTGTACATTAAACGCATACAATTTCACTATAACCACGCCACACAAATGCTTTATACACGCAATCTATTGACGTTGACGAGAACGGTCGATTGAAAATTAAATGAGCGTCGTAGCTTCTCCTAGTCAAAAGTTATACTACGCGGAAGTAATAAGTTGCGGCGAAACGAACTCAAAATTACGCCACTCCCCCCTTCCCTTCCCAACACCGGCGCGCGATGCTTCGCAGTCTTCACTCAACGTAACACAATCTTTGATCCATTAGCAATCATCATCATCATCATCATTTGTGTTCTGCCCAGAGGCAGGTTTTCACGTGGTATCTCTCCATGATCTCCTGTCTTATGCCAACTTCTTCAGGTTCATATACTTTCCGCTTCCCTTGATGTCATCTATCAACTTGTATCTTCTCCTTCCTTTCAATCTTTTTCCACAAACTATTCCTTCCACAGCGTCTGTTAGCAAGAACTTCCGTATCCAGTTCGTCTTCCTTTCTCTTATGACTTTCAGCAGTTTTATCCGCTCATCAACTCTTTTCAGCACTTCTTCATTACTCACTCTTTCCACCCAGCTTATCCTCTCCATTCTCCTCCACATCCACATCTCAAACGCTTCTAGCCTTTTTTTCGTCCTCACGTCTCAGTGTCCAAGTCTCTGCCCCACAGAGTAAACACTTGCCAAGTATTTTCCTCAGTGCTTTATCTAGTTTTCCGCATAGCAATCTCCTCTTCCTATTGAACGTTTCCTTCGCTACTGCAATACGAGTCTTCACCTCCTGATGACATCTCAAGTCCTCAGTTATCGTACTTCCAAGATATTTGATTGCTATGGCTTGGCTATTATTAACTTGTCCTGTCTTAATATTTGCCGGTTGCCTTCCTTTACTGATTACCATAATCCTTGTTTTTGATAGAAATCGAGTGGTGTAGTTGAATTTTGAATGTAGAAGATAGATTCGGCGCTGCAATGCCAAACTTTTTCCCCCGATTTTGTTATCATCGGATTTTCTGGATTGCCTCCCACTATGGTTGCAAATTTATAGAAGTATTCACGTAAAAAATATATAAATTTTTTTACTTGTCAGATATGTTTCGTTATGTCCTGAATAATTAAAATTTATTCCCATTGAGTTTCTTATATATTTATACTCGGTACATCATGCACAGTGATTATATTTTCAAAACTATGAGAGGGCCAGCGTGCCACAGATCGCTTGACTGGTAGTGTAAACAAGAGTGTAATTATTATACAAATTCGCCACTATATTGTTAATACGTTCAAATTCCCTGTATTTGTCACTGTAGTAATACATTAAATGATGTGATAATTCTTAACAAGAAGATACCAATAAAATTAACACCATACATATCTGTTGAATAAATTTGATGAAGTAGGCCCTACTATATGAATGATATAAAGGAAACTTGTGCGTTAAAATAAAATATCTCTATTACCGTAATTTCGAAATTGTCTGAGCCACTTTAAACTCATTAATTTGAATGGCTGCCGTAGTAATATTTGTCTGAAAATTTTGGCGGGAACCGTTAGTTTCCCAGCGTATGGTAGAAAAATAGAGTTTTCTTACGAAATGGTGGACAAAAGAGACACTGCGCAGACACGTTTTGTGGTTGTAATATTGACTACTGCCAACATACGAAGTTTGGTTTATCTTGGTTACATGGTATCGTAGATATAGTAGATAGCCTATAGTAATCACAAAATGTTCGTATGGCCGCCATTTGAAAACTCAGTGTCAGACCCCCTTAAAAATTCTCAGTTTACAGAGAGCACCGTAATATTTCTTGCTTGCCAATTTTGGTGAGAATTGGTTGATTGTTTCCCTTATTAAAACACAAAAATTGTATTATTTTCTTGCGGTACCAATGCCATCTTACTAAATTATGGTAAAAAACAGAGTGGATTAGCACATTTGATGCTTGCAGTTGTAATTTCAGCATACTAAGTTAGTCGAAATTGGTTAAAAAGTATGGTACGTAGGCCTATCAAATTGACCTAAAATATTTATATGGCCACTCTGTTGAAAATAAGTTTCTTGTTCATTCAAAGCGCAAATATGAGCATCGCCTACCAGAGTATAAGTTTGCTGGCCTAATACAAAGTTTGGTTGAACTTGGTTACATCGTTTTGAGATATCATAGCAATCAAAAATATTTGTGTGGTCATAATTTGAAAATAAGTGTCTGGCCATCTTAAAACTTTTCAGTTTACATTATTGACCATATCATTTCTTTTTTTTTGGACAAATTTAGTAGAAATATGTTTGTTGTTTCCCGAGATACAATATAAATGCTTAATTTTTTCATGTGGTGCTATATTACTACAAAATGGTGGACAATGACGTTATTTATTAGCATATGTTATGAATGTAGTTGATACTTTCAGCATACAAAGTTTGGTTCGTATTGCTTAAACGTCATGGTATATATATATATATATATATATATATATATATATATATATATATATATATATATATATACACACACACACACACGTGTGTATATGTATGTGTATATATACATACATATTATTAACTTAAATTATTTGACATAAAATCCGAGGGCATATAATTGTAGTAATAAAATAATTATAATTGCCAACGTCACCAAGCCTGCTAAATGTTTTTCATGGAGAAATATTCTGTTACGACAGTAGGTACTGTACTCACCCTCTAAGTACAATGTAAAATACCTTACTAATTTGGGACACAACTAATTTTTTAGTTCAGATGTGTCATGTAGCCGTCGTCATTAAAAATTAATGCATTTAAGGAAGTCGTTGATAAAATTCAATTTTTTTTACATTTACTGCAATGTGTCTTTGATTACGAGTGTATGCTGAGTGTGTATGTTTCTGCTATTATTTAATGTAAGGTATGTGAAATTATTTCTAAGTTTTAATATAGTTTGATATAATACGGCGTACAATAAAATCCACGTGCAAAAAAACTATGTTATATATAATTATTATATAATTTAAAAAATGAGAAGTATTCCAGGATAGTAAGAAGTATTTGTTGCGAAACACATTGTATGTATTAATTTGGCTAGTTTAAAAATTCGTAACTTCTCTAGTATTACGTTTGTAATTTTGTCGAATAATTTAATCAATAAAATATATTTAATTTTATATAAATCTACTTGGTACACTATATAAATTATAGGTACACATATTAAAAATATTCATCAACAGATAAATTGTAAAAAATCTGAAACATATAAAAAAAGCAAACAAAATAGTTACTCTGTCAATAAGACCCAGTTTCTCGAAGTATATCCAGGACGGCATTAGGCTGTTTCCCAATGTCACTAATGAACTCTGGTATCCAAACATAAACTCCTTGGCTGTCATGGAGACTAAAGGGTGTGAGTCTGTTTGCTTGATCAGTATATTCAGGCCGAAAATGGTGAAGATTGATGCATCTTTCACCACGTTTGCAATGCTCTGTAAACAAAAATATACTCTATTAGTACAACAACCAAATCACGTTTTCATAAGCTAGACATTACAAATAACATACCATTTTGAATATAAAAGTTAAATTTTATAGGTAGCATTGGTATTATGTTTGTCACTACTAACAATTTCAATAAATGTAAAGATTGTAGAGTGTGACTGCTTGAGGTAAAGTTTTATATAGGAGACAAAATGAGAACCTTTTATATGTGTTTTCAAGTTACAAAAACAACGTAACTGTATTTATATTACGAAGTTAATATTCCAAGCAATGTTTTATTTAGCTTCACTATACACAGTGTGGCGTTAATTCTACCACTGCTATATTTCTGTTCCTAAAATAAGTTTTACTTTGAATCAGCCAAACACAGTGTCGTGGTTATCTGGAACGTCAGCTTGTGACGCGAGTGCATCAGGTTCGATTTCGTGCAACTAAACAATGTGCGCGGAATTTTTTTATCCTAGAGAATAGGTTTAGTCTGTACGTTGCGTGTTGAATAGCATTTTGTCAAAAAGTGGGGGCAGGGGGGCTTAAGTTAATATCGGTAACATGCCTAAAGTTTACTTTAGCAGTTTTATTAATCGAGAAAGTTTTTATAACTAGCATGTACGGAATTTGTATTCTTGAATTATTTCCATGATTTCCCATTCAAAGTTGTTGACTAAAAGTGATGTAATAATTACACATCTTCTTTATTCACGTGGCTTTCAAAAATTATTTTTTTCTAGCTAGGTGAACTAGTTTGCTTGCACCAAGTTGGCTTACGAGAAATAGGCACTTCTCGGAGTTTCAGCAGATGGCTGGTTAAACATAGAGGATATTTAGTAATTATATGGACAAACACAGCTTGCGTATTCGCAACGAAAAAAAAAACAATGCGAAATCATTTATATACGCACACTGCATGTGATCTAAAGCGTTTCCTTAGGGCGGTATACGCCCTTAAGGACGGATCATAAAGACAAGATTACTAAACACATTTACAAAAAGTGTTTACGATACTACAATGCATTTCTGGATCATGTGTAAATCCACAAATATCTGTATCTGTGTCATCAAATTATTTCGAAAAAAAAATAAGGCTTGCGACTCCGAGTTTACATAAAATTTTGAGATGTTGAATCCACATCGATTTTCCGATTACGGATTATAAATAAATAAGTTTAATTCAACAAAATCTTGGCGTTTGTGAATTCCCTTAACCTAGTTGCTTGCGGGGAATATTTGCATAATTCTGAAAACGCACGCAAGTAAATTGTTGCTTTTGAATATTATGCATGAATTCCTCGAAAACGGTTGGGTTCAGAAATATCACGTAAGACTTTTTTATTTGAACTTGTTAATTCATAATCCGCAATTGTAAACTCAATAAATTTTCTGAATCATGAATTTTTCAGTTGACAGATGTAGGAGTTACACTGGGCGCAGATCTTTAGTCATTCATACATTATCCAGTAGTTTATTGTTTCCTCGTTAATAAGTTTTTTTTAAATGTTCAATAACAACGTTTTTCTACTCCACCTCCAAGGGCGTATACCGCCCTTTTAGACGAAGAGTTGTGTTATGTTTTCGCCTTATTTTTTCGTGACGAATAACCAGGCGGAGTTTGTCCATGTACTTACGAAATACACAATATATTCGAGTGTGAGAAGGTTCTTGTTTTTATAGGTAGCAGTCTTAACCTAAATTTGTTCGATTATACTATTGAACAGAGGGTGCATACATGTAGTTCGGGTCTAAAGTTTCTACCCATTCTGCGAGGTAGAATTCATTTTTATATTATTGACTTATTATTTTATTTCTTTTACACCGAATTTGAGCATCATGGTATTTTATTATACTTGCATATCCATATTTTCCTGTCGTCACTTCAAAGTAGCGGTTGCTGTTTTAACTTTCGCGTGTTCGTGTATTACAACAGAATTTAACAATCATGAGCATATTTCGGAACATTCTGCCGTCCTTCAGGGAAACTGTCATATTTGGGGTAATTCTGGGGAAATATTATTTTTAATTCTTTCATGTCACCAAAAGGAATTGCTTGAAACCTTATATCGGTTGCGTATAAGCACATACACAGTCAGAAATTCTCTTACAATCATTCCTAAAAAGGTTTCGCATTTCGAGTCGGTATTCTAACTGGGGTACTTAAGTCTCACTCTGAGCACTATATTCGTTGTCTACAAATTGCCTCTTAACTTCGTTCTGCGCTCCTGAAATAATTTACTTAATACGAACTTTATTCGTGCATTTCTTACGTGAAGAACAGTGATATAAAGTAGTTGGTTCGGGCGATAGGATATGGAGAAGTGGATTTTCAGTTGAATCAGCCATTGTTCATTACAGGTGGGAGTAGGCCATGCTGAGTATGGTGACGGCCATGTTACATGTTTGTGACCGCGGTCATGTAATACTGACCATTTCTTCAATCCGACGACCACATTTGTTTACCGGAATATATTTCAAATCGCATATCCATACTTTCCGAACAGTAATTTTTTTTCCACTGATTGTAGCAATATGTGTGATGTAAACCTTCTGTTAATAGACTTATTGAATAAGACTCGAAATATTCGTTGATATTACTCAACTGCTGGAGTCTATTACAAGAAAAGCAGCAAAAAAAAATAAATTGAATTATTTGATGAACATTCACGGCAACTAAATTTGAGCAATAATTGTGTGAATTTATATACAAAAAAAAATAAATAAAATAAAATGCAATGTGTTTGCAGAACTGGGTCAAAATTCTCAAAAAAATGGCTGCAAATTAGACGGAAGAAAAAGACTATAAGAACACTGAAGAACTGAAAGAAAATGCAATAATATATGCATACGGAACACCCACTTGCTATTGATTAAACAAAATATAACAGAAGCAAGAGCATTAAATAAAAAACTGAAAGAATGGCCACTCAGAAGATAAAAACTCAAGAAGCAAAATGTTTAAGTATTATTATAAGTAAACAGCCGAAAAATACCACTTGCATAAACAATACACGAATAAAAACGCCAAGTATGAAGAAGCATACAAAATTCAAAACCAAATTCGCATATAAATTCGCAGCATAATAAGACGAAATGAACCCTCAATAAAAGAATAACAGAAAACACAGTACATATCTTGAAAGGAATGAAAAAGTTTTTCAATTTGTGAAATAAAACATACCAAGACAAATATTCCTAAAAATAGAGCCAGAAACAAGAACTTAACTGCATTACTAATGAGCCTACTTTTCTCTACTTGAGTAAAAGTAGGTTGGCCCGGAGGTCTCATTGACAACAATACCAATAGAGATGCAACGAGAAACATATACAACAGGCGTGAGAAAATTACAAAAGCACACGTGCCATACACGGGACTTGAACCCAGGAACCTCGTGCCCCAAGCTCGTGTGCAATCAAAAGCATAACGGAGGTAGCATTAGTAACATAAAATTCCTGATGTAATCAGTCTAATGTTCTGAATGACACGATTTATTAACCTGAAATATTGACATCACCGTCATTAAAAAAATGCCTGAACCACTTAAAACACACAACTTTACATGGCCCCGCTGTAGTACTATTTGTGTGAAAAGTTTGGTGGAGATCATCTGGTAGGTTCCCCATGATATGACATAAAACCTTTATTTTCTTATTTGGTGCTATCTTACAAAATTGCCTAAAGAGAGGTTATGCACACGATTCTCCTCATAGACAGTGTCCACAAAAAAAGTTTGGTTTAATTTAGTTGAATTATTGAACAGAAATGACGAACATATCAAAACTATTTTTGTGGGTGCCCTTTTGAAACTCAGTATCAGGCTGTTATGATTGCAACACCAGCCACGCGGCGCGCTCAGGCTAGAGGCGGTCTGTGGCAGCTATCTCATGGGCTGGATCAGCATCAGCTGCGCTGAGGAAGCGGAATCGCTCGACAACTATTGCAAGTTGGGCCACATTAATTAGGTCTGGCTGACACAGAAGTAAGGGTCATCGGCTGGCAACTAACTGGTGAGGGGGGGAGGGAGGGGTGACAGAAGTGTGGAGGTCGAGGCTATCCGAACCCGGAAACGAGATCTTCCTGGGACGACAGCGACGCGAAGCGGACGCTGGGAACGAGTGCACCGATCTCCAGCTGTCTTAAAGGAAGAGTTAGCGAGAGAAAGAGAGAAATTTCATCACCTGTCCTTCCCCATCCTATTATTATTAATTTTTAATACTTTTAATTGTAAATAAAAGGAAGTAGTAACTTTATTACTACTTTCATTTCACCTATCAACATTTAAGCTGTGGTGTAGACTCCCACTCGCATCATGTATATTTACATGGCCTTCTGTAGCACTGCTATAAGCTGTTCACAGTAAAATGAGCTACTTGTATACGCGTCATGTATTCTTCCGTATTATGTAAAATTAAAGTTTCAGTAGGCCTCAGTACTTTATTCATGCGTTGGTAAAGTGAAAATGTGAAATTATTAGAAACGATAAAATTGTACGAATCTGCTCATTTTTACTTTTCGGCGCATTATAAACAAATCAGAAACAAAATAAATAAATAAATCATTATAAATTAGTACCTAACAGTTTTTATTTTACGCTAAGATATGGGACAACTTTCCCTCCTTCGCTAACAACTTTACTGGGCACATATCACTCAGTGTGCCCGTTAAAATATATGCAAGCAGGGGCAGTGACTTCTAAGGTTGATATCAAAAGTGCTCATTTTGTCGTGAACAGCCTTTAGTGCGCGAAATTTGGTGGAAATTAAATGGATGGTCCCGGAAATATGGCAAAATGTTCAATTTTCTCAAATGACACAATTTTGCGAGAAAAAGTCTGCTTAAGATGATCTATGCATGCAGAATAGGTGTTGCTAATGAATACTATTTAGCGTACAAAATTTGGCTAATAACGTTGAATCGTTTAATATAGGCTATATAACATACTAATATAATTTAATTTAAATAATGCCATTTAAAAACATGCCTGCTGTGCCTAAAACATTTACTTTTACGTTTCCTACCGCAGTACACAGAAAAATGTCTAGGGTTGCTGTAGCCAAAAAAAAAATTACCATTGAGGCATTTCTTTAAATAATTTATTTTGTAGTAACGTTAATAATGTTGTGACAAAGTTACTTAATATTGACTATTTACAAATTCTTATATTCATGTAATGCAAACAGACTATTAACGTGCTAATGTTAACAAAGTCTCTAAGTAATTTTGCCGCAAACAAAAGTTGTAGGGCCTATTACGCTAATATTAACAGGAAGAAAAAAATATTTTCTGTTACTGCGACATTAAAGAAATGTTCAACCAATACAAGGTTACGATGATTTGTCGTTGTTAAATGGCGGATGGAAGAGAACACCCATAACCTCGTAAAATGAAACCACTGTTCTTTAAATTTTGAAGCATAGTTTGAAAAATTGATGTAGCTTAGACCATCTTTCAAGCCGTGTAAAGCAGTTTACGTGTGAAATTTATGCACATATTTATAGAACATAAAGCATTTCCACGTAACGAAAGAGAACTGCAGTTTGTCGTTTTTTTTTCAATACTTCCAATACGAAACTTAATCAGACGTGTCAATATGGCACAGTTATGGCTCTACCCTCGTAGCTCAGCAGCACAGTGGCCTACTTGTAGTCGGAGGGTAGGGAGTTCGCGCCCCTGTTCAGTCCGTATGTCGCGCATACGTGAGTTGTGCATTTGTCGTCAGGTCGGTCTAACTTGAGCTTATAACGCGTCACAAACACACACTGTCACATCATCACACACGCTCTGTTCGACGGCAAATGTATAGGTCAATATAGTCTACTTTTAAAATGTTGGTAGGGCACCAGATTCCGTGAAGTGGCATACGTCAAGAACTCAGGGCATGGGTTCGATTCCCCTGCTTGCCATAATGTTATTTTCGTTAGTAATATTTTGTTTTTTGACAAAATAATTGAACTTAATTAGTTTTACATGGCAATGTTTATTTAAAGCAAAAAAAATACAAGAAAATTTTTAATACAAATGTTAACATAAATACAACACAAAATTTGTTTTGCCGCAACATAAAATTTATTTGCAGCAACATAAACACCACCGTAATGTCGCCAGTACAGTAACGCTTTAATATTGTCACAAAAGCACTTGATGTTACAGTAACATTAATAACTTGACATTATATTGCATTTACACAACATTAGTTACTGATGGCTCGCAGATTACAAAAAATTAAAATTTTAGTAACATTGGTACTTTTGCACAACATTCTACTTTTTTTTTGTGCACTGCTTGCGTGTAAAATCAAGTAAAAATTGGTTGATTTGTCTTAGAGATATGGCATACAATTTAAATTTTTTTTCATGTCACAAACCTCATAAAAGGAGGACAAAAACTTATGCATTAACACATTTGAGTATTGTCATAAATACTGTCAATATAAAATGTTAACTTATAATCGATTTCAGGTTTCGTAGATATAACAAACATGTTTATATAGCCGCCAATCTAAAGATAATTGTCTGGCACACTTAAAACATATAATTTAATGTAGCTTACCATACTACAAATTCTTAGCCAAATTTTGTAGGAATCGGTTGATTGTCTTCCGAGAAATGACAAAAATGTATTATTATTTCCAGTGGGGCTACCTTACAACATGGCAAAGGAATGATACTCTGTATACAAATAAGACGTTGTAATAGACAATGCCAGCATACAAATTAAGTTACAGTTTTTGCAGTTTCGTAGATAAAGCGTACTAAGCTAGAATGTTTATGTAACTACCATTCCGAAAGTTAGTGCCTGAACAGCACAAAACATAAATTTACAAATTAATAAAATTGTTCTACTTGTTTGCCAAATTCGCTATTAAAATTGTCAATTTTTTCCGAGATATAATTTAACAACTTTATTCCCATGTAATGCTATATTAAATGGCAGGAAAATAGTGTCTGCGTAGACACATTTAACAGTTGTAAGATATATTGCTAGCATACACAGTTAAGTAAATATTATTTACAATGTTTCGACAATATAGCACACTAAACTAAAAACGCTATGTTGTCATCATTCTGAAAATGAGTGATTGACCCTCTCAAAACTTACCAGTTTACATCACCTGCTGTAGTACTACCTGCTAGCCAAATTCGGCAGGAATCAGTCAATTGTTTCCCGAGATATGAAAAAAACCTCTTTTTTTCCATTGCACTAATTTCATAAAGGTAATATAGAACTTATGAATCAACACATTCGATTATTCGTGGGTTGCTATTATATATATATATATATATATATATATATATATATATATATATATATATATATATACATACACACACACACAGAATGTCTCTCAATTACACCGACAAACTTCGTGACGTGATTCCTTATGTAAAAATAAGTAAAAAATGTACGAGACACGTACTACCTAAACTGAATATTAAGGGAGTTATAATCCCGTAATAAAGTGAGATTTTGAAATGTATATTTGCAACATATCGCAAACAAAGTAAAATGAATATTTATCCTCCGATCATTGTTCTATGTTAATGGTATCTTCAACTTAATAGAAAACTCACATTAATACCTTTCCTCGTACGGGAAATAACAGGGGTGGCCGCCCAATTTTTCCTGGCAACTCTTTTACAGTCAGGAATTTCAAACTTTTGATGATGCATTATTAAGTAGCATAGCCCAAGTAACAACATTTGTCCTCTTGTCCCAACTGCCCAGGACCCACCGTTTACTTGTAAAACGCACGTAAATATTAGTCTGCAGCGATACAGTGCCTATCACATAGGCAATACTACCAACATTTGCGTACAAAATGCTGCGTGTCCACTGCACAGACGGCTGCCTATTTGTTTCTGGCGACAGTTTGTATGCATTTCTTGTATTGTATGTTTGAAGGGTATTTTCACAAATCATAAAATAAGTGAAATGAAATTACAATTCTTTGATCGAAAATGTGTTATTTGACCGGGAACATCAACCTAAGAGCAAACCCATATTAATTCATTCCTGGCCCTTTTTTCCTTAATGAAGAAAAGAGAGGTGGCCACCTTCTTTTTGAATACAGCGTTTTTAGCGTTAGGAATTAAGAACTTGTGATGCTTATTTATTGAGCAGTAATACATACGGAACAGAAATGGCCTTCTTGTTGCAACAACCTAGGATCCACCGTTTTCAAAATACCAGAAGCAAAAATTGATGGGGTGCATGATAATGTCTGCTAACAAGGCATAGAGTAAAAGGAAAAGCACAATTTCTCCTAGCCCGTTACACTCCAATTATAAAACTGCAAAGAGAAAATAAAGAATCCTCTTATCATTCGAATTCAATTCCCAAATAAACCGTCCATTAAACTTTTACAATTATGAGAAAAATAATAAACGTTAAAAATTATACACATTAAATACTAAAAATGTGAAAATAAAATAAACTGTCTATTGTGTGACTATTGGGTACATAACCTTGTCAAAATATGTGCGATGGAAATAAGCATATAAAATTGGACACGGTAGCAAAATATTTGCCTCAGAAATATACTTTTCAGAAAGAAAACCAAACTCTACTGGGGTTAATACCTCATTGTATATGTAGATAGGGTTTACTAACATAATATATTTGTGGGGCCATCATTTCGAAAAAAAAGTACTGAGCCACTGAAATAATGTACCGGTACGGTTACATGGTGTAACATAGTGCTACTTGTGTGAAAGATTTGGTGGAAATCAGTTTTCAGAGATATGGCCTAAACGTTTTTTCTCATTTGGCACAATGCAGCATGCAAAGATCGGTTGAATTTCGTTAAATTGCTAATAGGTATAAAATTATTATCTAAAATGTTTATATTGACTCCATTAAAAAAAATCCCTTACAAAACTAAAACGGTTTATTGGTCCACGATATATAGCATAAAACCAACATTTCCTCATGTAAATCTATCCTCATAAATGGTGGAAAAAATTGCATAATATGACGTACGAGCCAAAAAAAATTTACACGGTTATTATTTTTAAAATATATTACTGCCCCCTTGGATACACAAAAGAAGTATTACGTATAACCGATATAGAGTATAAAGACAATTAACCTTTGGTGTTATCTTAAAATGTTAGATCAAAGAGTTTACCTATTAGCTTATCTGATACTTGTATAAATACTGCCAGCATACAAAGGTAGGTAGATAAGTAGGGCTTGACGACTCGTATAGAGCGGGTTCATTAGAGCCGTAGCAAGTGGCTCAGAGGTACAGGAGTAGGGCAGGAATCAACCATGGACTGTAGAAAGGAACCATCCCAGCAATCGCTTGGAGTGACTTCGGGATACCATGGAAAACCGAAACCAGAATGGCGGGACTGAGATTCAAAGCCAGGTTCTCCTGAAGACGAGTCACAAAATAAACAAGCGGCGCCACCTCTCTCGGTATCAGCATACAAAGTTAAGTCAAAATTGGTTACATAGTTTCGTAGATACGATACAAAGTCTAAATGTTAATATTACCTCCATTTTGAAAATAAGTGCTTGACCCAATTAAAACATGTTAGTTTATATGGCTTACCCTATTATTACTAGTCTGATAGATTTGGTAGGAATTGTTTACTTGTTTCCCCGATATATGCAATATAAACTTTATTCATTCACGTGGTGGTATCTTAAAAATGGTGGATAAGATAGGTTTTGTGTAGACACATTTGACTATTGATTTAGATATTGCCAGCATTCAAGGTAAGTTTAAGATTTTTTCATGGTTTTGTATCAGAAGCAAATTTACCTAAACTATTTATATGGGCGCAATTTTGAAAATTATTATCTTATCCAATCGCAGCATACCAGTTTACATGGCCTACCCTAGTACTCCCTTTTTTGCCGAATGTGATAGGAATCAGTTGACTTTTTCTAAAGAGATGACATAAAAACATTATATTTACGTGGGGCTATCTAAAAAAAAGTGGACAAACGAGGCTATGAAGTAGCACATTTGATGTTTATAAAAGATGCTTTTAGTACACCAAGTTTTGTAAATCTCTTCAAACAGTATAGTGGCTATAGCAAATTAAAGTAAAATATTTATATGGCAGCAATTTTGAAAA
This sequence comes from Dryococelus australis, assembly GCA_029891345.1. NCBI lineage: Eukaryota > Metazoa > Arthropoda > Insecta > Phasmatodea > Phasmatidae > Dryococelus > Dryococelus australis. The sequence continues at coordinate 246,329,155 of CM057009.1, forward strand.
GTGAATATCTCTTTAAACAACCTATGTTTTTATGTACTACCGTATTATTACACGCATGTCAAATTTGGTGATATTAGATTACGTTGTTTAAGATATATATTGTCGAAGTATTTTTATGCACTGCTGTCTTTAAATTGGTAAATCAATAACAATTACCTCCCTCTCTAAATTAAATCACTTTATGATGCACTGCCAACATACCGAATTTGGTTTCAGTTCGTTAGATTGTTCCCCAGATATGACATGTTACCCATAATTTTAAAATGGCTACCTGTTCGAAAAAAGTACCCATTATGGTCGAAAATAATTTGGATGTCCTTACTACTGACCGGGAACAGAGTTTGGTAAAATTTAGTTCAGCAGGATTTGAAAGTTATTATGTGAGGAATATGCATCCAGACTGACATTCACATGATTTTATAAGCCTATACACATATGAAAAAATACTAATGGATTCTCAAAGGCTATTCATAATTTTACTTGGTGTTATTGGCATACATGTGAATCATGTTAGGACCAAAAAAGGTGGATAAATTATTGAAGTAGTAGTGAATCAATGTAAATAAATGATTTATACTTAAGCAAGTACATAATACAGATATAGTCCAGCTAGTACTATTCGCCTCTTGAACTTCTCTATCACTTCTTCGTGCATGGATCAATGCATGAATACTTACACAAATTATGTCTCTAGTTACATTACACCATATGCTATACTTATAAATAACTTAAAATATGGTCAATACGGATTATTTAATCTTTGAGTAGACTACTTTATACATTCAATTAAATAACTATATATTTTATATAATTGAGTTTGAACATCTTGTTGCTGGAAGGGTAATAACAGTTGGGAACAATAGTTGTGATTATCAGGATCAGGGATGGAATCGAGTATGGCCTGTATAAATAAACCATACTGGGACATGGCTTCAGTGATTCTGGAAAACGAATATCAGGATGACCAGATTGGGAAACAAATATCGCACCCCCATAATAAGACTGTCGTAACTACGAAGTAAATGTTTTGAGCAAAATCAAGTTTAAAGATTTCAAACTGCCATGAAAAATAAGGTTTTAATTTCTCCTGTGCGTAATTTTTGTGGCATGTGCGTGTCATCGCAAAGCTTCTAGAGTTAGTCCTGGTGTATTTCTGAAATTGAAGTACAACTTAAAAAATAATAATAATATTTGTTACTACAGTTTAATTGAAATGAAGAATTACTACAATGTTGTTATTAATGGTTATTAATGACAGTCACTTTATAAGGACTACTACGAACATTACTAACTGTTGACAGAGTAAACCGCTGTCAGAAACACATAGTAGCACATAGAAGGATGAAAATAAAGCACAAATAATTTGTTTATTGTAGTTACGATAGTTTAATTGTTGTAAAATAGCGAATTGTAAGGAATAGTGTACTATGTTTGTATTAAAAATAGCCTATTAATCAACACAATACTAGTGTTACGAAATGTTAACATGGTAAAAAGCTGCCGTGAAATACATTGTAGCACATTTAGTGATCAAAACAAAGCATTTGATGCACAACAGAAACAATAACAAAAGTAACAGGCATTTTATTTACTCTATTGTTATATAACCTAAATAAATCATAAGAGTCATTATTAAAAGTATGCCTGAAATTATTTAAAACTTAATATTTACTAATCCTAAATGTTCCGAAAGTACACTTAAAGTAAAACTGTATTTAATAATCCAGCATATTATTTCAGTGTTGCTAGTATAATTGAAGAGTTTCATCATCAAAAATAAAAAATGACTACCCGCTTTCAGATTCAAAACTGTTCTCATTAGGAATGTTACTCCTTTTTCGCCTGGACAGTTGGCAGAGGTTGGTAAAACTCGTGATATACACTTGGAATTATTCCATTACAACATAATGATAAAAGATCCTTCTTTTTTTTCAGAAGAGATGCATGGCCTTGTACTGTAGGCAGGAGTGAGTGAGAAATTCTCTGACAAGGAGCGACCTCTTCGACGTTGCCTAAGATTCCTAGTTTTGAAATCAGGACTGTCAAAACCTGTCTTGTAAAATAAATTGTATTTTTGATACTTTTTGACTTGCAACACACGAATATCATCACATATCACATCATCTCCATTTTCATCTACAGTGAAATTGCTTCCCATTTCAGCAGATAATGTCTTGAAGTAATTGAATTCGGTAAAGTTCATTTCTCTCACATGATAGGGAGTTCCTGTCTTCTTGGAACACTGTACATTTCCAGTCCACTGTGAAGTTACGTAATACATTGTAGCCAAGAATTTGTTTTTATTTTGAGCGCAACAATTATCGCTGTAAAATATAAAATTTTTACATTTGGTTGACTTTATGTACTCACACACAAATTATGCAATTTCTACAATTGCTCCTTTGCTCCAGATGCCTCATTCCAAAGGTAACAATAACCATACTGTAATGCATTGTCAAATATTGTAAAATTATAAACGTTTTGTCTCCTCTTATAATAAAATACTGATAACTCACCACATTGTGTCTGAAGTACTGACTGCAAGTCAAAGTCACATACTCTTAACTGGCTGTTTTTGAGTACCATTTCCACATCAGCCCCTTTAATTTCCCTTGATATTTGTTTGTTTTTAATGTGGTTCTGATATCTTACTTCCAAATGTACCTTTTCCTCATGACTGGCATTGTTATATTGAATGCAAAATACACACTGGTACTTTTTAGGTGAGAAAAATCCTAATTGAAATTCATTATTGAAGACTCGTGCGTAAGTGTGTTCCTTAGTACATACCTCGTTTGCTGTGCTAAATTTTTCTTTATACAGCCGGTACAGTTGAGAAATCGAAAGGCTCCCATCTAAATAAAGTCTTCGTGTTTGAGTACGTAAGTAGTGACTCTATTACGGGGAAGGATTTTATGTGACTGCGAATCCCTTCTAATATAACTTCATCTGTTTTTCTGTGAATACTGTGCTTGTCACGATTGTCTGGGCCTACAATACCTAGTTCATTCAACTTGTCTCATGCTGTATAAGCATATCTCTCGCTTACTCCTAAAGTATTCAAGAAGAATGTTTTGCAAACTCTTACGTTTCTGTCATTGACAGGCAAGTAATATGTAAAATTGTTTGCACGTTTACGCATAATTTACTGAGTGGGTTCTATTTTTGTCATGCTGCTGACCATAAATGTAAGCTGCTTAGTTATGTCACCTAATGTCCAGAAGCTATTATGAATTTCTAACCTTTGATCTTGGGTATATTTTGTGTTACACTGCAGGCGGTATGTTTCCTTGCATGGTGGCTTCATTTCATGTGCAGGAATGTTCTAACCTATTGTAGATATGTATCCTTCACCTTTGTTCCTTTTTTTCTTCCGAATAATTGTGAACCAGTCATTTTCATTGCATTGTCTTTTCCGTGTTCCATTTTCAGTTTGCCCTGGAAAACAATATAATTGTATTATAATAATAAAATATTCCGTATATTTTATAATGACGTATATACCGTTTTATTGGGATTAAATATATATTTTGAGTCTGCCTGTATGTTCTTCGGTAGCCGAGCTAACCTTACTGCATACAGGTAAACTATTGTGTACCTCTTTAGGGGCTCAGCTTGGGTCTACATTAGAATAATCACTCCAAATTAAGTCATCAAAACTCGTGGAAGCATTGACTTTGACTTCAAATTTCTAAAACAATACCAACATCCATTATAATTATTTGATAAGTCTCTAAAATCTACAACAAAATCAGTTTTGTTCACTATTTTATTGGCCTTCGAAATTGTTCGTTTGTTGTTTCAGACAGTTTTATGATAAGGTAGACAAGCGTGAAGTTCGAAATAAGTAACTTAACTATTTTATTCACAAAGTCAAATAACACTGTAACATAATAAAATTAACTAATTTGTTGTCATTAGTATATTCTGCGTATGGGCACTGTAAAAATTTAACTCTTACCTCACTTAAATTAGTAGAAGTGGTTGGGTTCACATTTGAATTGTTTTCAGTTATCATATTTGATGAACGTTGTACTGAATATTTCATACAAAAGTTGCTTACTTCAAACATAACCTGTAATGTAGGATTATTATTGTTTTTTTTTTCAAAACCTGAAATAATAATGAACAAAAGCTTTATAATTTGCCATTACTTTCTCTTTGGCTGGCAACACTATTCAATAGTCTAATCTAAGTCTATGGCAGTGTAATATTATTCATTACTGATACGGCCTACATTGTATTTGATGTATAATATTAATTATTCTTACCTCAGATTCATTATCGAGAGAAGATATATCATTGATGTGGTTTGAGATTCTAGGATGTCCTTTTCGTTAGTTAATCTCTGTTGTGAGGTTAACACTGAACTGTTAATTTCTTCTTGTTTTTCATGCGGGGTGTTGATACAGTCTTCGCCAGAATTAATATGAGTTAACAGCTTCTCTCTGCTTGGGAAGACACATTTACAATGGTTACCGAACATACCTGTATAGGCTGTTTACGGTAAAATGAGCACTTTTGAAAGCCCTGCTTCAGATCTACTTGCATACACATAGTGTATTCCTCCGTCTTATGCAAAATTAATATTGCCATGGGCCTCGTCACTTTATTCATGCGTCGGTCAAGTGAAACTGTGAAATTATTTTATAAGAAAATATTTTGCAAATCTGCTCATTTTTATGCTTCGATGCATTAAAAAATACAGAAAGCGAAAGAAATAATTTTAAGTTATCATAAATGGTTACCTAACACTTTTTATTTGACGTTATGATGTGAAACTACTTTACATCCATTGTTACCAACTTTAGTGGGCAAACGTCACTCAGTGCGCCCATTAAAATATATGCATGCAGGGGCAGTGACTTTTTTCTCAGGTTCGTTTCTAAAGGGCTCACTTTATAGTGAACAGCCTTTAACTGATGTATAACTTAAGAACACATGTCATTCAAGTTGACCGCGCGACAGTTAACACTTCTATGTTGATAATGGCGGGAAACAGCTGTAAGTCACAGTAGCAATCATTGAAATTAATTTTTTCCTAACAGCAAAACTGTGGTAACTAGAGTTGTCGCCCACTCACTGACAGGAAAACTGTGGTACTATAGATACGACAGTCTTTGCGTTTACAACCCATTAAATTAATAAATGTCAAAACTGTAGTTCCATGCATAGCTTGCTGTAATATTTTCTTAGAGATACGACAATTTTACTGTTCGATAGCTTATGAAATGGTCATTCTGGATGTGGACTTACATCAAAACTCAATTTCTGGGAGTTGACAGTCTTATTCTAGGGTTATGATATGGCTTTTATGAATGTACATGCAGTGCCATGATACTACTGTGTCACGTCACTATGTAAACCTCTGTTTTCAGGTTACATAAATTTAAAATTGTTATATTTTAAGAATACTTTATTACATAGTCAGTAATACCATCATAAAAATACATGGTGCATAATAAGTGTATACGCAAAGCTATGCTGACAGAAAATTAGGCAGCATAGTGTATTTTTTCGTCTCAGTGTATTATCATTAATTCCTGGCTGATAAACGTACATTTTTTGTTTTAAAATAATGAATGAAAAATCATTGAAATAAACAGAGCCTAAATAAATTTATACATAAAAATAAACCCAAGCGCTTATGCAAATCCAAGTGCCAAACACAGGACTGACCAATATAACTACATCTGTTGATGCAAATGAGATTACAAAGGCACTGGGCCTGAAACAAAATCAGTTTAAACAATATGGTAAACAACTTTTCCACGAGAAAGTATGATTTAAAATGGCATACAGTTATGAACTGTGATCAGGCTTTAGCTGAACGGCCTGACTGATCATACCTAAAAGCATTAATCCAGGACACGAGCTGTAATTGCCGAAACATCTTGTGAAAGGCAAAGCACAAACCCCCTCCACCAGCCAGTAAACAAGATCGTAAACTTACACAACACGCCCGATATGGGACAGCGTAATCCTAAGAACGGCGAATTTCGTCACTGGAGCATCGGAAGAAGAGGACGTTTGGGGATGGGTATGCCTGGCCGTCGCTAACTGCCGCACCGCTTCTCCAATTAGCTTTTAAGTGGCGTGGTCACTTATCTTAATTAGCTTACTTGTTGTTCGTTCTTTCAAAGCTCCCGTACGTAATGTATATAGGTAAATATTTATTGTATTAAGTTTAATATTCAATGAACACCCGTCTTAGATTGTTGTGCTCTACCTAAATGAGTTATGTGTTGGCACCTAAAGAATTATGAGATACGAAAGAACCATAAATCATATTATAATTAATGGTTGCGTATAGAGCTCACCTTTCCCTCTCACAGACTTGCTTCAGTTATTCTCCATCATCTCCCACATTTAAATAAATTTCCCCGCCCACCCTAGCAAATCATAATAGGAAATGTTACAGCAGTTAAGCCACATTCACTATTACCATTAAAATGTTAAGCTTTCCAGAAGCAATGCCAACTAAATATTATTATATATACTTTTGAATAATTAATTATTCTAAAATAACAATTTGTCATTTACAGCCCAATATCTCAATGTACAAAGTAAATAGTTGATACATAAATAATAGTAAGTATATCAATTGAAAATACTCCATAATATCTCAGTAGCAGGACTTGGAGACGTCAGGGGCAAGGGCGTAGGGCGTCGGCGCCTCGGGGCCAACCAGCCGCCATCCTGAATTTCCCTGTTCCCCTCAAAATCGACTAAATTTCCCTAAAAATGTTCCCATTTCCCTAAAAATTTTCCTTTCCCTCTCCAAATATATATTTTTTCCCATTAAAATTTCCTGTTTTCCCCTCACAAAGCACAGAGCCTCATTTAAGCAAAAATTAGCCATTGGGAGCTTTTGAGTAGGCTCATCAGGACTCGGGACTAAGGTCTTAGGACTCAGACCCTATAGACGTGACGTTAGATGACCTTGAAAAAATTCGAAAAAAATGGTAAAAATTGAATAAATTCATAAACGTAACTGAGCATATTATGTTACTGACTACTACAACCATTATGGTGCAGGCGACCTTGACCTTGACCTTGACCACGTAATCTTGATATTGACCCTGTGAAATTGCATGACCTTTAAAACCCAAAACTAAAAAAAATATATGAAATTCCTAGAAATTTACAAAATACCTAAATATTTATAATATAAACTAATAAAACGTTTACTTTCAAAAATAAGAAAATAAAAAGTTTGAAATGTTCGGGCATAGAGGTGACGAACCTACCAGCCACCATGTTATGACGTCTCCCAACCATAATGTTGGAGCCAGGTGACCTTGACATTAACCTCGTAACCTTAAATGACCTTGAACCCAAAAAATTACCAACAAATACAAAAATGCCAAATAATGCCTAAAAAGATAATATTAAAATCTAATAAAAGTTATTTAAGAATTATTTGAAATTTTTTAAATTTATTTAAAAATGATTTTCAGAAGGTCCCCCCAATCACTCCTCACTAATACTTATTACGCCATATTGTTTTTTGTCTGTACTCTCTATACATATTGCTATGTGTTGCCATATTGGATTTTTTAATTTGTTTATACATTGCTGATGCCCGTCATCTTGGATATTTTCGTCTGTCCTTTGTTTATACATTTCTGGAGGACGCTAGCTTGGCTTTCAGTTTGTTATTTGTCTATGCATAGGTGGAGTACGCCATCTTGGATTTCATATGTTGTCAACACATAGTGTACTGACAATCGATATCAACACCAGGTGGCAGCCGTATTTGTTTATGTTATTAAAGTATAGGTTGTGCTATCGACGCCCTCCATGTTTAATTCTTTTTTCAACACATAGGTGGCATTTATTTTTCGATTATGCCACCTGCTATCGGCCTGTACCGAATTGTGATCACCAATCCTCCAAAATACTTAAAATGTTATATTTAAATTTTTTTGTTTTATTATATGTTGGCTGTGGGTGAAATCCGCAGGTCATTATAATTCTTAATTAAATTAATTGTTTTAATGACAGCTCAGTTAATTTACAATCTACAAAATCTTGTAATCATACAAATCTGAGCATTTCCATCCAGCCAGCATAACCTCTGTTTAAGTACCTACTCGTATTGCAAAAACGTTCGATCATAACCTAACTGGTTTGGGCACGTTCTTGTTAGTAGTTTTTATACACATGATGCAATGCTACAGTTACTCTCTTTGGTGTAAAAATCTTTGTTCTGATTTCTTGATTAGCCTTTTGTCAACATCAAATCTAAAATGTTTCCAAAAAATTCGCGTTAAGTTTAAAAATAGGTTCACTTCAGTGTGACTAATATTCCTTCATAATAATGATTACATATGTCGGTTTTCGTGAAGAGTTTTAACCTGAGATTTTTATTTTTAAGCGAAAGGTTCTTTTCATAGATTTTAGTGAAGAGTTGTAACCGGAGATTGTTTTTATTTGTAAACGAAAGGCGCTTTCATTTTCTTGCTGAATATGAATGTGCGACGTATTTATATAAAAAAACATAAGGCTGTTTTCTGGTTAAACACCTGAACCTGCATTCGTATAAAAATGCATATTCAAAATGATATGATGCTCATGCTTATGCGTCGTGGAGTACTTCATATAGGAATTAATTGTTCAAAATCGTCTTAGTAACCGAAACATATTGTATACAAAAGTTAAGAAAAGAGGTTATGTTTTTGCATGAAAGTGTGTAGGATTTTAATTTTCCCGTTTGTCCCATGTAATAATGTAAATTATATTCATGTATCTGTAAAATATGTGAAGGATATAACTTTTGGAATGAAGTGTCTTGTGAATAACCTAGTAGTTATATAAATATTAAGTTCTTGAGTACAGAACGAATTAGACCTGATAAAGTACTACTCAGTGCGTTAATAAGCATTGATCCTTTGACTATGAATACTTGAGAAATAAGTAAAACTTATTTCGTGACTATGAATGCATGATATTCAGTACTTCATGAAGCATTACTTCAAGCTATCTAAATAAGTAATACTTATATCTGGCGCTACGAATTAAAAATCATACTTAAGCACGAGTAAAAGTAATTCTTGTATTAAATTTTCCTCATATGGTCACTATGAATTCCGCCCTAAGTGTCAGTTTTATTTATCACAAAATATTTGTAATAGATTTACATTACTTAAAATTAAGCAATGTGATGCACTGCAAAATGAATTTTGGGTAGGCCTAAGTGTAATTATATGGACCTTTACATGTGAGCACATGCAGACGAGTGAAGTGGAGATATTTGGGCTTCTCTTAACATCGAGGTCTTGAGAGCCAATGAAGGTGAAGTGAGGTGAGTATGGAGCAGTGCTGGAATGCATGGGCGGGGAAACATGAGATCCCCGAGAAAGCCCGTTGTCAAGCGGCATCGTCTGCCACGATTCGCAATGCGAAAATCTGGGAGCTTCCCCTCCGGGAATCGAACCCGGTTCGCTTATATGGAGAAGAGTAGTCTGTCCACTAAACCACTGCAGCCCCACGCACGTGCAAAGGAGATTAAAACATGAAAATCATTTTTGTTTACTACTGAATGCCACATAAATTTAATGAACTTTTACAGGCATCGGCCCATTCTACGAAAAGTGTTCTAAAAGTAACACCTCTGAACAACTTTAACTACTAGGTTTATTCCTTCATCTTTCAGTAAATTTATTCTGATGTTAACTTTTCATATAGGCGCCTATCAAATTTCAGATAAAAAGTTTAATGACCTTAATGCGCAAGTCTATTTTCCACATGTCCAGGCGTTACAATTTAAGTATCTAGATGTAAGATCAAATCCATAAATATAATATTTATATTTCCAAACTTTCGAAGACTAAGATAGTTTTCTACTACTTCATACACGAAGCTCCATGTATTCAGGATAATAGTTCTCTCCACAAAGTTACATCTACTTAACATAGCATTGGTTTATTCGCTCTTATTTCACTAGACGCAAGTACATACAGGATACTGCTGAAGAGTTCCTACGTTCTATTCCCTTCATTCACCATGTTTGTAAAGTTTCAGCAGTTTATTTTTGTCTTATTAAATAAGAGAAACGTGTAACATTTTGTGTTAAACTAAAAATACGACTTTCATTGCTTTAAATTTTAAATACACACATCCAATAGGCAGTATACTAGCTGAAATATTATTATACGAATAAATACAATTTCGTCTTCCTGTAAGTGACCCAAGTGTTTTTGCAAAATACAAGGCATGAACAAAAAGTTTTGGCAGTGGTGGCATACACTCTTGAGTGAATTCACGCAGAGTGAAGCCACTTGTCGCAAGTTGTCCTCGGACAATGCAGCATATGCATAGTAAGTTACAACATCCTAGCTCCATTTGTTGTTTACAGTAGAGATTTGAATGAATGTGTGTAGTGTGTGCTCATCATATTCACCATGGCAGATATATTGAGCAGAGGAAGGGCCAAAAGCTTGGTGATACGCGGAGATACCATTTGTCAGAAAATGCCAGAATTGTATGCGTCCAGTGAGGGGCAACTCCGCCATGACAAAGCACCTGCTAATTACGCGCAACTTGTGCAAACGTTTTTGGCCAAGCACAAAATAACCCAGTTCTGGCAGCCATTGCATATTGGTTTTCAGCGGATGTGTACAATTTAGAAGTTATAACCAATATTTGTCTTTTTTTTTTTTTTTTTTTTTAGAATATAGTAGGTCTCAGTATTGTGGTAATCGAACTGGCAGTAGACAAGACATTGATTTTAATGAAATTGTTTATTAGTGCATGTAACACCAGTTACATAATAAGGTGGGATATAATGTTAGTAAATATTTCCGACCAGGTGCCTGGTTTTAAAGATCTTATTCGTGCGTAAACTTTATTTTATGTTAACGTAAGGAAAATTCACTTACATTGCATCCCTACAACAGGCATTTTGGGTCAAGTGTGCCATATTTCTGAGCATAACACTGTAGATCAAATATGCTGCTGTTTGTTGCTCGCTTAATACGTTTAATGTTTCTGCTGCCAATCTATGCCATGGCTGTACATTTTTGTTTTCTGTTTATTTGATGTTTTCAACCGGTAGGAATTTTTACTGATTAATAAGTAGCTTTGGAAAAGTGAGCTGACGCAAATATGCACCACTCCGTTTTACACGAGCAAGCGAAGCGAGTGCATATGTCTGCACCGACTAACGTTCTTCATGCATACCTGGTAATCACGTACAAAGTAAGTACATTAATACAGTCCTATTCACTTGCTTCTTTCACTCTCCAGGACGCAATTGGGTACAGATTTACAAGAGATCACTTTTCTGGAATTAGTCGTTATACTTCCTCTTAATTTTCGAGACCAAACCTGATGCACCTCAATGCATGTTGCATCTACGAATTAACTAAACGGAATGCCGGCGCAGCGCATAAAGACACATGGCTTAGGAATGAACAACAAGGTGACGGCACCGAGATAGATAAAATGGCGGGTAACCGCCGACGTAAACAAACCATTTATCATGACCATGTGGTCGATATGTCAAGAAAGAATCCCCTAATAAGCCAGTGTTTGATGTTTTATTGTTAAATAAAATGCAATACGTGTGTGGCCGGTAGATGGTCATTTTGCTGAATTAGATTCTGCAGTGATGTAGTGAGACGTAACATCTGCATATGTTAAATGAGTGCATGTAGGACTGCTGTGGGCAGAAGTGATTAGATAAATTCATTAACGAATTTATGAACATAACATGGTGCAGGTTGCTTGCTATTTAATTTTTAGTCATGTAAAATGCTGACTGGACACTGAACTGTTGCTGGAGAAACGGCGGTTGCATGGCTGTTGCATCTGGGGTACAATCCCCTTACTTGACACGCAATGCCAATAAAGTAATTAACTGACAAAGGATATGTGTATGTAGGTTTTATTTTACATGAGATATCCATTTACGGAAAGCCAGAGCTTAATAGTAGTTTAAGGTAAATTTTAATTTGCAACTGCCCCAGATTTTATATATGTTTTTGCAACTTTTGCATATGAAATTTCATGTAACATGTATTAATTTAAATGTTTGATTGAGTTTTTTCTATTTCAAGTAGCAGTGGCTACTGCCAGTGGCTAGCAGCAGTGTCCGGCTTCATCCAGAGTAGAAGGCTCTCATACTTTCTGGAAACTGAAGTAGCTTACCATTGTAGTTAATTTTTCTAAATCAGTTTCTTGTCGCCTCCCACACCTCCGTAAGTCCCTCTATTATATAGTGCAAGGGAGGGTTCAGTTTACAATGTACGGCAATTGCCATCTCCGTCCTTTTACTGGTGTTGTAAGCCAACCATGTGGTCGGCAACTACAACTTTGAATATTTTCCTTGTGCTTTGCATGCGTGTGTTAATTTCTGGTTTAATTGTGTCGGTTTTGAAAGTGTACTTTGCAGAATGTTATTAATGGCCCAATGTTTATCTTATGTGCAACCACGTGACTTGTGTATACGTATGGAACGTATAAAGGTTCGTAATGGAATATCTTCAGTGTCGCCTGCTCATTAGTTAACCTGCAATAAAAACGCTGTGCAGTGGCGTAATATAAAGGCGTGCTCCGTGGCCTCAATGACAACGGAGGTTAGCTAGAGAGTATGTCCTCTAACGGTGTACACGCAACAGTACGCAACCTAACAAAAAAAAAGTTAGGAAAAAAAGAGTGAGGGGGGGGAGGGGGGGCAATGGGAGCGGTCAGCCACGCGAAACCAAGGCCCTGAGCTCTTGTGCTCTCCCAAACCAGCTGGGTGTCTTCCTCATCAACGCTACGTCTTTCACTCGACAGAACCCACCTCCCCCATTCGAACCTCACCGGTCACCTTATGTCCTGCCTTGACAGATGGCATGACCCTGGGGACATAACCAAACTATCTGTGGACAAATTTAACCTTTTCCATGCTCTTCTGCATTTCTTATGTTATTTGTTACAAATTTTTTTTACGATTATCGCTCGCAAATTCCTTGATCTTCAGAGGCAACGCCATTACATTATCACGTTTCATAGTAATTATTTACATTATAACAATGCGACTATGCGATTACGTATTAGGATTACTAGTAGCAATGATATATACAAATTTTCAGGGTTACTTTTTGTTGAGAAAATCTATTACTGTACATAATTACTACATTACCTCTACCAATATCTGTTAGGAATATTTTTTTTCACTTTAGAAAAATGGGCGTCATCAACTAATTTTACAACCATAAAAAAGGTTTTTTTTCACACCACGATATTATACGTTAAACTGAAAAATGCTACATTTTCTGCATTTAAATTATTTTGTCACGTATAATTTTTTTTTTCAGAGTACCAGGCTAAAGTTTGAAAAAACTATCCGTAACTATGCATTCGCATCATTTTTGTGCATTCTAACTTGATTCCATAATTATCTTTGAAGCCCGTGTAAGGCTTTTAACCAGAGCATGTTCGCGTATTTTAGGAAATTTCATTTTTCGCACACGACATGATGTCGTTTGTATACGTTAACTGTTAAGAACCACAATATTTTCAAATTATAATGGAAAAACAAGAGTATAGAAACTACAATTCTGGGTTCTAAATAACTTCCTAAATTATTCTAAAACTGCCACGTATTTCAATGCAGTAACTCAAAGATTTTTTTTTTAGCATAACAGCTTTAAATAAAACTTTGAGCTGAGCAACATTTCCTAATGTTTTTGTAAATAAACATATGTGTAGCTACATCTTAGTCCTGTGATTCAACGATTGTAGGTTCAACATTCTCACTACCTGTTTTGAGTATGGTTCAGTGCGAACTGTATTCTGTTTATTAAGACGTAAAATTTTTTAGATAACATGTAATACATGTGAATTTTTCTTAAATACAACTAGTTTTTATATGGAAAACCGTAATGTTAAGGTATGAGTAGAGTGATTTTCAAAGGAGCACTCCATCCAAATGGGTAATTGTTACAAATCACAGTTTTCCGCAAAACTGGCAAATTAATACCAGGAATGGGTGTATATTGATACCAACCCGTTGTTAGTAACAGATGTTAACAACAAATGTTGGTAACACGACACCAGATTGACATTCACTTTTTTAATTATATTGTGGCCGCAGTAGTAGGAAATAGAGTATTGAGGCATAACAGCATCTGACATCGGAGCCGGAGCCGCCATGTTGTTACGTCACCGGACTGAAATCTTAGATGTATTTTACCTTTCACTCCTGACTCATGACCTTTGAGTTGTGACCTTGACCCTGAGGACCTTTGACCTCAAAAAACCACAAAAAACTAAAATATTGCAAAAACTCTCGAAAAATGCCAAAAGAATCTATTATTAAAATTATTAAACATTATTAAATAATGATCAAGGAATAATTAAATGATCCCGAGAAATGACTCATTTTTCCAGACAGGCGAGGGGGCCTTGTGACTCCGGTGACCTTGGAGTCAGGATACCGAGATCAGTGACTCAGGACCTATGACATTTGACCTTGACCTCTGACCTAAAAAATGCAAAAATCCAAAATAAATTTAAATAATTCACAAAACTTTTTTAAAAAATCCCAAGAAACTTATTATTAAATACATTTATTAAAAATTATGAAAAATGTTAAAAAAATTATTTTAAAAGTTATAAAATTTAAAAAAACTTATACCGAAGGTTATCCCAGTACTACCAATTACTAGCCCCTGTTCGACTCCAGCAGACGACTGACTCCCTCACCACCACTCCCCTCACCTATACTCATTCCGCAATCTTGATTATTTCGTTCGTAATTTGTTTATTCATTACTGGAGGCCACCATCTTGGTAGGCAACCGCCATCTTGGTACGTGACGACTGTTTTGGTAGGCAACCACCATCTTGGTAAACATCACCCATCCGCCATATTGGAAGCCAATGACCATGACCTTGACCCTATGACCTTGAAAACCAAACTCGAGAAAATGCATACAAGCCAGCAAACATAATATATTACAGACCACTACCGTCATATTAGATGCAGACTACTTCAACCTTGCTCCGATGACCCTGGATGACATTGAAAATAAAAACTCGAGAAAAAAATACACAAAAGTCAACCAGCATAATACAAAACTGACTACTACAGCCATATTATATTCAGACAATCTCGACGTTGATCCTATGACCTTGAATGAACTTGAAAACCGAAACACGAAAATTAATACATAAAAGTAAACAACCATACGTCAATACAGATTACTACCACCATATTAGATGCAGACTAACACGACCTTGATCTCATGACCTTGAATTACCTTGAAAACCAATACACAAGAATAAATATATACAAGTCAACAGGAATATGACAATACATATTACTACCGCCATATTAGATGCAGACTTAATAGACCTTAACCCCATGACCTTAAATGACCTTGAAAATAAAAACACAAGAAAACACACATAAAAGTCAACAATCATATGACAATATACAGATTACTGCCACCATATTAGATGCAGACTAACTCAACCTTCACCCCATGACCTCGAATGACCTTGAAATTAAAAACAGGAGAAAAAGTCCATAAATGTCAACAAGCATAATACATTACCTTCTACTACCGCCATATTAGACGCAGGTAACCACGACCTTGACTCCATGACCTTGAATGACCTCGAATACAAAAACTCAAGAGAAAATCCATTAAAGTTAACAAGCATAATACATTACAGAATACAATCACCATATTAGTTGCACCCTACCTTAATCTTGACCCCATGACGTTGAACGATCTTAAAAAAAAAAAAAATCGAGAAATATATATTGAAAGAGGCAGAAGCTAGCCGAGACGACGTATCTTTCACAGCAGTTATTTTAAAACTAAGTCTCTCAGGCGATCTCACTACTGCTTATAATATACGAGCCCTATAACATCAAATTGACTTTGAACCAATCGTATTGCACCATTAATACATTGGTCGGACACCGACCAGCTAGTCACTGAGTTGCCACGTGATTGCAGCTGACGAATCGCATAAAGGCATTGAAACAACACATACGCATGTAGGCAGGCTTTAGATGTTAGTTCCTTGATCACATTACCGTGCAGATACATCTTCAACAGTTTCTTCCAGACAAGTTCTTCGCTCCCCTATAAATCATTTTCACACTTAAACAGGCAACTGACTCCTGTCGGCAGACCGACCCCTCATAAGACTGACCCACTACCCATTGACACCTAATGACCCCTAAATGACCCATAAATGTCCCCACCACCACCACCACCAGCATCATGGATATGTGCAGATGATCCCGGGTGAAACCTTTATTGGGAGGGAGATAGACCAACGATGAAGTGCCGAGTGTCCACCTAGATATGCAGTTTTTATGCCGTTAAACTTCTGTCTGAGGGGAACTCTGAAGAACACTGTGTATGCCGCAAAGCCACAGCCACTCGGTGTAATGATATACATGATTGTGACCGCCTGTGTATCCACTCCCACGGAAACTGCAACTACTGTTTGTCATTCTGTACTAGAGTGTTATAGACGATGTCTAGCTGCCAATGGCAAACATTCAGAACATCTATTACTGTTATTAACATATGCACACACAACATTGTCCTTACTGCGTCAAATTCAAGCAATTCTGTTAGAATGTCTTGAATGGTTTCTCTGGATTTCCCATTAAAATATGTGGGATGAATCGAGAGGAGGTAGAGATGGAAGGAAATAGCATCAGCCATATCAAATTGGGCTGACAGTATGATTCCACATTCAGAGTGGACACCATAACACTATGTACAGGTAATTGCTAAGGGCAAAACCAATATTTGGTTTTATGATGTGCTTTATAGCCATACTGCAGAAATACTCACAGATTAGGTGCATAGAGATAAATGTGGGCGACTCTTAACATCGAGGTCTTGAGAGCCCATGAGGGTGAAGTGAGGTGAGTATGGAGCATCGTCAGGATGCAAGGACGGAGGAAACGGGAGATCCCTGAGGAAACCCGCCGGCTAGAGGCATCGACTGGCAAGATTCACGTGTGCGAAAACCAGTGAGTGACCCCATCAGGAATAGAACCCTGTTTGCCTTGGTGAGAGGCGAATAGTCTGACCACTACACCACCTTGGACTCCATTAAGTGCATAAATCATACATTTTTCCTTAAGGGTTATACTCACATGGAGGCAGATACTTTTCATGCCCTTATTGAATGATAAATGAAAATATTGAATAAAATGTTTATTTTAACAAAATGGCAATATTCCAGCAAATCCTTTTTGCAGATAATCAAATTTGAAGACTTCCAGAATTTGGAGTCGCTGTATTAATTTCCAAACTCGCCTTTTATGATGAGAAAAGTGGTTATATAAAAACAGCCCCTGATCTATAAAAAAAAATTAAAAAAAAAAGCCCCACGGTAAATCATAAAAAATATTTTGAAATAAAATAGTATAGTTCAGAGTAAGATCAATGTTGTTGTGTCATAAAGTAACTATTAAAAAAATAATTGAGTATTTAAGGGATATTTAGGGAAACAAACTTTACATTTCTCTCCTGAATGAATGTGTTTTTGGGACATAGTATCTTATGCCTCCAAGTTACAGTGTTATTTAGTGGAACTCACCTCTAAATACACAACTAATATTCTTTTAAATTTTTGTGGAGTGAGATGTGGAACAATGTCAGAAAAGAACGTCAAGAAACATACAACCAGCGCTTCTGTAGCGACAGCATATTTTGGTTATAAGAGATTCACAAAAGGAATACATTTCGATTTAAGAATATTCTATACACTGTTTTTAAAGCTAATACAAGCTATGAAGTTGTGATATTTTCAAAACTGTGACGTGTGTCACGTGTCCCGTCCGAAGCCCGTTTGACAGCCTCGGCACCACGCAGCTTTGCAGTTGGGATGCGCACTCGACGAGCAGATCAGCAAATGTAGTGCAGTGCAAGTGTGGACGCAGCGCAACGAAAACCTGAGCACCAACGTCAGAGCACCCGCTGTAGCGTAGTAATATAAAATATATATTGTTTTTCAGTGATATCTTTTATGTAGTGTTTTGTGTGTAATATGTAAACACGGGTGTCACGTATTTACGTTATTTAGGCAAGGAAACAACCCCAGTACATTTCGGAGTAAGTAAAGTTTGTTTTTCAGTGTTCCATTATGTATCATTCACAACGTGTGCCACCCTCACCCCATTCACCCAAATGTAAACAGTATTCCATATGAAATGTTATTTTTAAGAATCATTTATCCATGTTCCAGCCCAAGGTAAGGGACGCGAAGCGTTACTATGTATTTTGCAATGTTAAGAAAGTAGATCCACGTGGCTCGCCGGCCCGTCAAACTCGGCCGGTGCGTCTTGGCGTGCTAGTCAGTCAGCTACGAGCATCTCGGGGGTTGGTTGCATGTTACCATGACTCCGGTTTCGCGCGCTCGGGTAGCATTCAACTTTTGTTTTTCAATCATTCAATCTCCATAGTTTTTATTCACTGGAACCGTTGTTCTTTAGCTGCCCGAGACACCACCCCCCTCTTCCACAGTGCTTGCATCACTTGGGGAAGCTTAAATCTTTGCACATAATATTTATAGGCTTCGCGCCATTTTTATAGCCTTACCTCACCGGCAGGTTAAAGCCGTGAAATGTGATTATATATCTAAAGTGTAGGCGTGAGAGCCTTGGTAAATAAACGGCATAATTTACGCATTGAAAACTGTTCATGTGGGCATTATTTCGTGGCCTTCGGGCTCTTCAGGGCACGGGCCCATAGAATACCCGCACCTTTTTCACCCAGTGTCTTAATATGTATTTTCTTTATTCGCTAGTGTTCACGTATCGTGTGTGTAAACCTAGACTTATGACTAGCCGATAAGTCACTGCGTCAACTTAATCGGCGAGTATTTGTATGCCGTAATATTACGTAACATGGGTGTGTGAGCTGACCCGAACAGACCGCTGCGCATTACGCATTTGGAATAATTGTATGGCGCATTTATAAGGAGCAGCAGTCCAGGATAGCATTGGTCGTCGACCGAACGACCCTGGAGGAAACCTCATCTCTAACGACTCCCACGACATCGTCCAGCGATGTCTGGCGCCCCGGGTAATCGCACTGAGGCACCATGGCGCCACGTCAACTTATTAAAATATATAATTTTAATAGTATGTGACTGATTCGTCTATAATAGTAAGAAGATAATTTTTTAAATAACACTCAGTGATTTTTAAACACATTTAATGACATATCTAGTAAACAAGGAGAAAAAATTATTAAAAAAACGTAAGTTATATGAAAAAAGTTACTAGTGAAGTATCTCTCTAAGTGTAGAAACAGAACACTTATAGTTTGTATTAACCTAACATCTGACAGAAGAGAAGACCAACTAAATGAAATAAGAAATAAAGTAATCCCTTAACTTTAAGAACAGCTTGTGTCAGCCGGAGGTAGGTAAAAAAAAAATTAAGGAGGGGGAGGAGCGCAATTACTCCAATACTGAGTTGTATTCGGCCATTGATAAAGACTGACATTCAAATACACAGAAAAGTTATAAATATGCGACTGACTTAATCATGATAATATCTGGACAGTCATAGGCACTTCTTATTGCTTTTGTGTAAATTCTGAAGATTATTTTCTAGTCCCTCCACAGTGAGAAAAAACGAATAATTTGCTTAATATTTACATACTGTTGCTCGAGTAAAATTATAAAAGAAGAAAATATTATGTATTATATTTTGTGTAATATATTCCTAATTTTTATCAATGTAAATATTCATAAAACAATGAAGATAATTCATAGTTACGTAATTAAGATAGTGCATTATTAAGGTTTCCGTTGTAACAGTTCTTTGCATGCTAGTATAACTGACTTTTCCCGCGTGTGTAAACACTCCATTTGATTCTGCACGCGTATTATGTCTTACGGTGATAGTTTGCTTCCAAACCCAACTTTGCGTTGTACCGTGTTTCTGATAGCGTTTGAGCCATTATGACCACTCCTCATCATTACGATCGCTATATTTTGCTGCAAAGCAAACACCTTGCGTTAACATACACTTTGCGACAACAGTTGGCAGTATTTGAATAGTAAAATATCTCTCTTTTGAATAAAATTAAGGCAAGTTTCTGTCTTCAAAGTTTCCCAAAAGCCATTTGTAACGTCACTGAAATGAACAACATGAGCGCAAAATAAAAACGTATTAAAATGTACATATTACAAAAAACAAGCAAAATTTTGAAACCTTATAATCTAGCACGAAATTGTGAACTGCGATATTTCATATTTTTTTAATACTTTTACATGAGTTGTTCTTGTGTACTGATAATCATAGCTAATAAACATTAATATTCCTAGTCTATGTATTAAATTGCAGGTAAATATGAGAAGTTTATACTATAGATGTGGTGATTTGTGGCGATAGAAGTTTTGGAAACGCGAATTTTACTCATCAATGCAATCAGAATATTCTCTCTTAAAGTATTATTTTCTAATACATTGTTCATACCATTAACAGTATTTAATCTAGTTCATTGTAATTTTAACTCGTATTGCACAATTAAAAAGGTCGTAGCCTTATGCGGATATATATGTCAGATATTAAAAAATGTTCATAATTTGTATGTAAGTGGAGAACTAAATTAAAATAACTAGTTTGTTAAAACACTGGAAATAAACTGTTTATACGCACCACTCACAGGAGTTTAAGACCTCTAGTACAATTGTTATAGTCTATTCACTGTTTCTTCACACTTTCTGAACGAAACCTTGGAAAAATCACTCCATGTATGATGTGATTGGTTGTTTCTTAAATACACCACGTATCATAAGAGTTTTTTACTTCTCTTAACATAAGAGTTGCTTATTTTTCATTAAATTGATCATTTTTACGTATGTTATATCTATAATTTATAATATTTCATCGATAGTTAATACGAATAATAACAGCGAGAAAACACGTGTTTTGGAAGCGCCTAGTAAGAAATAGTTCTCATGCAAAATCTTATTACAACTGAGTGCGCAGGAATTTTGTGAGTTGCCCTTTGATGTAATTTTCTAGGCTTAGTAAAGGTTAGTTTGCACGAGGCGGAGGAATATCCTGGAATTAGTCCTTTAGCAGGGCTTCAGGAAAGAGTAAAGTAACAGTGGATGGATTATTCCATAAATTGTGCTACATTTTTCGTCGTCGTTACACACTCGTGTCTTTCTGTTAATATACAGATTAGTGTTACGATTTTTTGCATTTTACTCGAGTTAAATTTAATTGTACATGGTTTCCCTTTATCTTTATTAATTTGAAAAAATTCATCATGTGGAATGAGACAGATACGTACGGGGGAAACAGTTGCTGTTAAATAGACACATCCGTTTTAAAAACAAATATATATTTTTTCTGTAACCCGATAGTAGTTTGAAAAATATGAATATTTTTTATTCTACTTTCTGAAGGAAAGAAAGGCTTACGGGATCACTTTCCTGTCTGTGTTGTCGAATGAATGTGTGCAGGGGTGCACCCAGGGATGGACACTTGGGGCATGTGCCACCCCTAAAATAAATTGGCCTTTAAACATTTAATAGAATTGCTGATGGGAATAAACTGTAAATCCTTAAATTCATTTATGTGTCTTAAGTTTCTTGAATCCTAAAGAGGACCAAAGAGAGTGGTCTGACAGCAAGCCAAGAGCCACTTGGATAACGACCACTTGCTACTATCCATTGCAGAGAAACACGTGTGCTCGTCACACAGCTAAAGATAACGACGCTAAACCAGTAGAATCTGAAAGAGAATAGAAACAAGATTTAAAAAAAAAAGTTTAATTTTAATTGTTATTGTTGGCAAAAATAAATTCCCATTTTCTCGATGTAACATTTTGTGAGTAAGTAATATGATTGCCAAGAATTTGTCTGTTTATATAGTGAAAATTTTTAATATTATGTTTGTATTTTGTGCCCTAACCAATGCAAAATCTTGGGTGTGTCCCTGTGTGATTTGTGTAGCCCTATGTGTGTGTTTGAACGCGTGAACCAAACTTTACCAAATTCGTTACACAAATAGTGCTTAGTAAAGACACCTGCCTTTTTCAGTTTCTGACCACGCCTGACACTTACTTTCAAAATGGCGGCCAATAAACTTTTATGGCTATATGTTATATCTCGGGAATCATTCAACTGATTTAAACCAAATTTTGTATGTAGACAGTGCATCGAGTAAACATCGAATTTAGAGATCGATGTTGTTGTTGGTCAACCATTTTTAAAAGGAAGAATCACAAGAAAAATAGAGTTTTTACGTTATATCTCGAAATCTACTCACTCAATTCTCGCCAAATTTGGCGTGTAAGTGATACTATGGTAGGCCATGTAAATGTATGAAATTCAAATTGATGAGGCCCTTGTTTTCAAATTAGCGCCCATACATATATTTTGAATTTATTGGGTATATCTAACATACAATTTAACCAATGTTGACAAAGTTTTATTACAAGTATCATATTTGCCAACACACAGCCACTTTTGTCAGCCAATTTGTAAGTTAGCACCACACGAATAAATAAAGTTTTTATGTCATATCTCTGTAAACAATCAATGGATTACTAACAAATTTGTCAAACAAGTAGTACTGAGACAGATGATGTAAAATTATATGATTTAAGAATGTCAGACACTTACTTTACAACTGACGGGCATACGGCCATTTCAACTTAGAATCTTTTAATGTCGAAAACATGTAATCAATTCCAAAACATCTTTGTTTACTGGTAGAGAATATTACAACTGTCAACTATATCTACATGAAGCTTATTTTTTCGCCATTATGTAAAATAGTGACATACAAATATATAAACTGTTGTCATATCTCGGGAAATAATCCACATATTCCTACCAAATTTGGAAAACAAATAATACTGAGTCAGATTGTGTAAATTGGTATATCTTAGGACGATCAGAAAAATGACTGCCTTACAGCCGTTTTACTTAAGTATACTTTATCGTCGTAACCATGTAATCAATTCTAAATGTATTTTTTAAGCTGGCATTATATATTATAACTATCAAATGCGTATGCATGGAGCAATTTTTGTCCTCCATTTTGTATGATGTGCCCCATAAAAATATATTTTTTATGTAATACCTACGGAAATGCTTGACAGATTGCTTCCAAATTTGGCGAGCAAATAGTACTGCAGCAAGTGGTGTAAACTGGTACGTTTTAGGTAGGCCAGGCCCTTTATTTTTCAAAATAGTGGCTATATGAATATTTTATATAAGAATATCTTATTAACGAATCAAATTACACCTGTATTTTTTATGCTGGCAGAATCTATTTGAACCTTGGAATTTGTATCTCATTTCTCTGCCATTTTGTGAGATAGACCCACAGTAAAAAAAAATTGTGTAATATCTCGGGGAACAATCAAACCGTTCTTATAAAATTTGAAGAAGTATTTGTACTGTAGTAGGCCATATTAATTTATGCATATTTCAAGTGTGAAACACTTATTTTAAGAATGGCGGCTACATAATCATTTAAGCTTAGTGTGTTATACCTATGAACTATGTAATCGATTTAAGCTTAGTGTGTTATACCTATGAACTATGTAATCGATTTTAACGTACCTGTGTACTATGGAAGTATAGAATCATCGAATGTGCTAATAGATAACTTTTTCGTCCTTCATTTTTGAAGATCTTCACATGAATAATATTGAGGTTTTATGCCGTATCTCGAAGACCAATCAACTGATTGCCACCAAATGTTACACGCAAGTTGAGTCCTATTATGGTACACAAGCTGATATGTTTCAGGTACGGTAGTCCTTAATCAAATTATGTTAATATAAATAATTTCGCCTAGTATGTTGTATCAATGTAACAATGATACAAATCCAACCAAATTTTGTACACTTACAGTATTCAGTAGAAGCATCAATTATGCATACAAAAGTGCAATTCTTCCAGTTAATTGTCAAAATAAAGACAGTTGAAATCGGACCATTTCTCCATATTTCTGGAACAGTTCACCTAATTTCCACCAAAGTGTGCAGATCATGAATGGTACAGAAGGCTATGTAAATTTACACGATTTAAGTTCGTTAGACAACAATGCTAAAAATGGTGGCTTCATAAATAATTGAGATAAGTTTGCCACATATATTAGATAATTTAACAAAATTCAACCACAGTTTGTGTTTTTGCAGTAGATAATAGAAGCATCGTATACAGATACTCTTTTCTGTCAATTTTCGTACGATATCAACAAAGAAGGAAATACATTTTTTATGCCATATCTCAGAGAAGAAGCGCTGCGATATGTTATGTAGACTTACATATTTTAAGTGGCTCTCGCTATTATTTTCAAAATGTGGGTTTTTTTAAATATATTTTAGGTTAGTAAACCCTATCATTCGAAAAATCAGACTGATTAAACCTGAAGTTGAAGCTCTGAATCCGACCTCCATAGTACAGTTGATCACATGATAGCTTATGGTACGAGGTTTTATAGGTTCGAGTCCCGAGTAAGGCACGTATGTATTTGTACTTGTCTCGCTACTGATGCATTTATTTATGATTTCATCTCTAATGACATTGCTTTCAACGAAACGTCATGCCCTACCTACCATCTCGGCTTTTAAGAACTTATTTAAACATTAATTGCACACATGTTGAGGAAAGCAGACTAATTAGTTATAGCTGTAACTTCTTGCTTATCATATGTAAGATACTGTTTCCAAGCTCCATTACTTCAATTCAACAGATTTTAACCTACTTTCCGACGAAAGGAAAAGCTTATGAGATCAATTTCCTTTCTGTGTGTATGCGTGTATGTAGGTATGAGTGTTTGTGGGTATATCTGTCCCCATTTTCGATTTTTTAACGCATTAACATAATTTCACCAAACTCGGTACACATGAAGTACTTATTAACTTTACTTGAATTTTGCCGTTTTCGACCATGCTTAGCACTTAATTTCAAAATGGCGGCCCTTAAAAATATTTACGACGTGTTATATCTTGGGAATCATTCAACCGATTTAAACCAAATTTAATATTTTGACAGCGCATTATGTAAACATAAATTTACAGATCAATATTGCTGTTGGTCAGCCATTTTGGAAGGAAGCACCATATGAAGTACAGAGCTTTTATGTTGTGTATTGATAACTACTAATCAAATTCTCGTCAAATTCCGTGCTCGGCCGGGTCACCGGATTTTCAAATGTGAGAATCGTGCCGGACGATGGTTGAGTGGGCGGGTTTTCTCGAGGATCTCCTGCTTCTCCCGCCCTTTCATTCCGGTGCCACTCCATACTCACTTCAATCACCCTCATCGGCTCTTAAGACCGCGCTGTTAAGAGCCGCCCTAATCTCTTCACTTACTCGCCAAATTCAACATATAAGTAACGGTATGTTAGGCCATGTAAAGGTATGCAGTTCAAATTGCTGAAGCACTTATTTTCAAAATAGCATCCATAAACATATTTGTTGTATATTTGGTATAACTCCCATACTGTTAGACCAATTTAAGCCAAATTTTTCATGCTGATAGTACCTATTACAAGTATTTGATTGCCAAAATATAAACACTTTAGTGCGCCGTTTTGTAAGATAGCGGATGTATTTACACACTTTTACATCATCTCGGGAAACTATTAACCGATTACTACCAAATTTTGCAAACAAATAGTACTGAAACATATTATTGAAATAAGTATGTTTCATTGGGGATAGGAACTTATTTCAATAATGGCACCTATATAGCCATTTTAGTATGTAATTCTATATTGTTGAAAACGTGTAATCATATCATTTTAACTTTTTATTCTGGGACACAACATTACCAGAACAGATCCAAAACTTACCAACACAACAATATGCGGCTAGTAATTACTCATTTTCTGACATCAGTGAACACACAATACACGAGACAAGCACGAGCGGGTACCTGCGACCACACCCATTAAAATAACTCCAAACAACCGAGACATTTGTCATTTCAATTCCAAACACAAATACTGGCACCACAGCACACCACTACACGAATATTTAACACTCACAACATCACTATGAAAATGCCACAGATGAAACAACACAATTACATCCACCCCCTGAAACATAACGGCCACCTCAAATAAATGTCAAGTTTGCTGAATCCATTCCTGCATTTACAGGGGACAATGAAGAAGACATTAACGAATTTCTGGACACATATAACTCATCAAGTGAAAAAAATCGGTGGTAAGAAATTGAAAAACGCAGGCAGATAGTATTTTACTTGCGAGGCACTGCTAAATGAACATATGAAAACCTGTATTATTCTCAAACAGGAGAGTTAACATGGCTGCAGGTAGAGGCCAAACTAAAATCAGTTTGCACACTCATCAATGCAATTGAAATATACACCAAATTAGTCTACAACACTAAACAAAATCCAGGACAAAGCTCTCAGGCCCATGTGGAAAATCTCATGTTTTATAAAAATTAATGTAAGCCTAACTTGCCAGAGGACGACTTCATAAAAGTCATCTGGAGATCCACTTTATACCACATTGCAGACAAACTAACACCACTCCAGAATGACACATTAGAACAGCTACTCCAGAACCTGAAAAATGTTGAGTTTGGGATACACAATTACAACCAACTCATGGAGAGCCGGAATAAAGACACTGAAAATACCGCACTTCAGACAGAAATAAATACATTGGAAAGTCAATTAGCCACCCTACAACAAGAATTGGCCAAAATGAACACTGACACATCATTACACAAGGACTCTCACACACATGTAAATGTTTTTCAAAAACAACAAACACCCCACCCATGGCATCGTGCCAATCCACATGAGAAACGAATCTGACACAGAATTATACAGGCCACAGAGAAAAAATCATTACAGAACACAAACATACCACAACAATTTTCTGTACACATCAAACAGACAGGACTCTTAAGGACACAAAGTGTAAAAATACAACACCCGCAGAAACATTGCATGCAAAATGTTCACATGCGAAACAGTCAGGCAGGGTCCTTAAGAGATGCACTGGAAATTCAGGACCGCCCACAAGGCCAAATGTGCCCAGAAAGACGTGTACATAGAAACGTCCCTCCCGAACAGAAGGTAAAAAACGTAATTAACACCCGTGAGGCACTCTTTAGTAAAAGGATTTCGACGTGATCTTACGCAGATATCGCCAAATTTAACTCACGACCAGTAAAATTTCAACAAACTCAGGGACAGAAAATTAAAATTACAAAAAAGCTTGCTAAATGCTATACCATTGAAACTAGGTCGTCAGGTATCACCTTCAAAGAACCAAATTGCGGGTCACGGAATAAACAGGGGAATCCCGACACCGTACACAAGGACACTGCATCGCGTAGCCACAACAAGGCACCTGTGAAAGTCGAGACCGTAAACAGCACAGAAGCAGTGGGGCAAGACAATGTCAGGCCCATGGAATTCATGCGTCAGCACGCTCGTGATGTCAGTGCACGCTCGTCCTTCATCGGACCATGGTCGCTGGCAGATATGATATGTGTGTTGTGTTTATACCAGGATCATCGAGCTGGTGAATGACCGCTGTTTCTGAATCAAACAGAGTATTTTAACACAATTATAAAGAACAGATTAAAAAAGTTGAAAAGATGTTTTGGATTAGCGGCAGTAAAATTACGCATACCGATAACTAGTAGTAACAACACACAACATATGTGCAATAACACAAATGTGAAAAAAGTGGCAATAATGAAAATGAGAAACTGAGCCACAGATCCATTTACGTAAACAATAACATACAAGACCTGCCATCTGGCAAAGACGAATGTCGCTCTAGATACGTGCAAACGTCAATGCCGTGCATCCTTGTCCAACTCGCAGGCAGGTCATATAATGCGTTGCTTGACACAGGATGCTCGCATTCCTGTATAGCCACAACTCTTGTAAACAAACATAACCAGCAACCAGAAATGGAACAGTTTTCATTAGTGGGTGCTACGACAGACATTGACCCACCTAAATATAAAACAAATCTCATTATCAACATAGCAAGGTAAAACTTCAATCAAGGCTAACTGATTGGCAATTTAAAATTATACATTATATTGGGAGTAGATTTTATTAAAAGATATGACATAGTGCCACTACTCACCAGAAATGTAATGTACGTCCACTTGTATCATAACAAAAGTGTAATTGAAATTCCAATAAATGCAAATCAATTGTATTATGAAACAAATACTTGCATTGAATACTATATTAACAAAATTGAATCCTTGGAAACCCCAAGTGATACGACCACTACAAGTAGCATAAATCAAAAATTGCCCTCACATATGAAAGAACAATTAAGAGAAGTACTAGATACTTGCAAAGACCATTTCGCAATTAAAATAACTGAACTAATAGAAACAAAAGATTATGAGATTAAATTAGAATTAACAACCAACAAACCCATTCACACCAGACCTTACAGAATCAACCCATAACTCCACGAACAAGTACTGGAACAGATCCAGCAGAAGATGCTTGATCTGCGAATAATAACCCCTTCCGAATCCCTTTATGCCACACCAAGCTTAGTAATAAAGAAACGCCAGGGCGGCATAAGATTTTTAACGGACTATAGGGTACTTAACCAACATCTCAAAAATGTTCAATACCCCATCCCCAGGACCGAAGATATTATCAATACACTCCAAAATTCTGATTATATATCATCTATAGGTATGTTTAGTAGCTTTTATGTAATCCCAGTAAGGGAGTAGGATAGACAAGCTCACCTTTAGTGTGGATGGCATAGGCTTATACAAGTATGCCCATACGCCCATGGGGTTAGCCATAAGCCCAAATTATTTTCAAAATTTTGTAGACATCATGCTCATGCCACTCAGATGGAACACAGCTGTAGCATTTATTGATTACATTTTTATTATAGGAAATAGCTTTCAGGAACACTTGGACAACATAAAAAAGTAATGGAGAGATTACATAAATATAATGATAAAAACAATACCAAGAAATGTCACTTTGTGAATCAAGAAATTAAAACATTTGGGCACTATATAACACCACAAAGGGATACATATGGACCCTGATAAAATCAAGGCAATTTAATAAATTCCCCCCCCCCCAAAGAATCTCAAACAGTTAGCACTTTTTTGGGCTAGTATCATACTTAAGAAGGTATATGCATAACTATGCCCAACTAGTCGAACCCCTTACAGATCTTATCAAAGAG
This sequence comes from Dryococelus australis, assembly GCA_029891345.1. Taxonomy (NCBI): domain Eukaryota; kingdom Metazoa; phylum Arthropoda; class Insecta; order Phasmatodea; family Phasmatidae; genus Dryococelus; species Dryococelus australis. The sequence continues at coordinate 246,358,348 of CM057009.1, forward strand.
TCAACTACATTCCTATGGAAAAAAGAACATCAACTAGCGTTCGAAAAACTAAAAAAAAACCCCTACTTAACCTGCCTATAATAGCAAAATTTCAGGAAAACTGACATACAATACTAGAACGCGACACATCCCAGACAGCAATAGGCACTGTCCTGATGCAAGAAATACCAGGTGGCAAAGTCTGTAGTATCATTGCATTCACATCAAGAAATATTTTGTTAAATGAAAATAAATGTTCGGCGACAAAACGCGAGCTTTCGGCCATTAAATACTTTGCAATATTCTTCAAACAATATTTATATAGGCATAAATTCACAATATAGACAGACCACGCCAGCCTTCGATACCTAAGACAATGGCCGAACATAACGTCCAAATCCAAAAATAAGCAATAACACTAACTGAATACAATTTCGAACCAAGTATATTTCCCGGGAATCTAAGCGCATTAGTCATGAGCCATGAGTCTAAGCCATGAGTTGCATTCCTATGACAGGAAAGGCTAAGTTCACACATATTAACATAGAGAGTCAATACTACCCCATCAAACAAGAATACACCAACTGTACGTCATTTTATAAAGCACTCGCAGAAATACTGTTACAAATCCACACAAAGATGACAAAGTTAAAACCAATATAGCTAAATACATCATCAATAATTGGCATGAGATTAAAAACCTAATCAATCCAGAAATCGCTACAACTGACAAAGCCAGTGTAGCAAAGATAATCAGTAACGAAGATTATTTTACCCTAGAAGTAATTGCTAAAATCACGACAGCCATATATCAAGTAAACATTGAAATCATGATGGAAGGACACACAAATAAAATCAAATCCACTTGTATCGACCCATAGTTAAATTGTAAAATTTTTATTTCTTTAAAGAATTCCAAACCACATTACTACCCCATTTACATACACGGCCAGGAATATATCAAGGTCGAAGATGACACACACTTATTCCTGAGACCCATCACACAAGTACAATCTTCGCCATTTCTAGCTGAATACGCGAATGACGCTCACATCACACAACTCAAAACCACCCTCACAGATCCACAGAATGCGAATTCAAAATATATACGACTAGCGAGTCGGCATGGCATCATCGGAAACTGCGAAATATATTACAAAGTCCACACTCCCAATGGGCAAAACATTTAACTTTAGTACCAGAGTACTATGTACCAGCAATAATGAAGGCCCATCACGATGTGTTACTAGGCAGAGGGCACTTTGGTCAGTTTAAAACGTTACATAAAATTAAAAACCAAAACCATTGGGACACAATGGTCCAGGATGTCTAAAATTATATCAAAAACTGCCCTACTTGCCAGAAAGTCAAACACAGCAACCAGAAACCCATAGGACTAATGACTCCCCATTGAAGCCAGTCCCCTTATTCCATTCTTGGGGTCTCGATGCCAAAGGCCCACTACAAACAGTGGCATCGGGAAATAAATACATCCTAGTGATGACAGAGTTCTTCACAAGGTTCGTGGTAGCCAAGCCGGTAAAAACAATAGGCGTCAAAACCTGTGCGAATTTTATTAAGCGTATTATTCTACATTACAGGTGTCCTAAATCTATTTTAACTGACCATGGCACTTCCTTCAACAATGAGCTCATTGCTGAGCTTTTACAAAAATTACAAATAAAAAAATTGCTAATGACAGCATATAACCCAGCATGCAACAGGCTGACCGAACAGGTAAATAAGATTATATCGCAACAGCTAACAGCATGCGCCAATGAGGACCAGGCACATTGGGACGAATGCGACCAATATAAAGATTTCAACTACAATTCTACCATAAAGAGAAGTACAAAATTCTCCCAATTTTTCCTACTACACAGCGTTGAGGACATCCACATATGCCACGTCATTTCCCACACATTTTCGTAACGTGCCTTGGACTGGTTTGAAAAACTCCAGCAAGCCCATAAACAGGCTCGAGTTAACCTACTCGAATCCCAAAAATTACAAAAATAAATTTTTGACAGGAAATTTAGACAGAATGTATTAAAAATAGGTCAATATGTATGCGTGAAAAATCACGCTAGACAGAAGGATCTTACCTTCAAATATCATGGCCTGTACTGGATCCATGACATATTGGGCCCATCGACTATAGCTATTGAAATTAGGAACTGAGGGTTAACTAAGATAGACACAGTTATCACAAGAAACATTAAAATGGCTAATATAAGACATTAACAGTATCATGTGTGTTACAGGTAACACAACTCCGCAATAGGTAAGACGAGTATGGGTTTGCTGCTATTGATCATGTGCCATACAGTGTCACCATCCACACAGGTTTACGTTCAACATCCCACGCCGGCCGGCAGCAAGACAAAAAAGGTCCGCATGGGAGTAACAACTCAGCTGCCAATCCGCATCAACCCTCGGCGAAGATAACATCGCCGTTCAGCCAGAGGAGAAATTGCCTCGCTCGGCTGCAACAGGGTGTAATTGACAGTGCACGACGAAATCGCCAGTGAAATATTGCTGTTCAAATTAAAGAGTTACGAAATCCTGTGTTTATTCAGTGCAATGCATGTACCCCACCCTTTTGTTACAGCTGCAGCATACGAGCGAAGCGACAGCGATCGTAGCCAAGGGTAGCTCATGTGAAAGTGTTTAATAATGTAGTGCAACAGAATAATCGCTTCCTTATTTGTTTTGATCCTATAGTTTGACTAATTTTGTATGAAAGGTATGTAAAGTGTAAACTAATTACTTCACTTTGAACGTAGGTATTGTTTAACTATATCTGTTTTTCGACTATCATCATTCTAATGATAGCATCAGCAGGTATATACTACAAGTTGATTTACACTGCAATTTTATTGAATAACATGGTACAAGTGGCACACCTGTAAAGTTAGGCAGTTGTCATGACGACAGGCATCTCAGAAATAAGAGTAAACTCCTCCAGAGCATAATAAGGAAATCGAGGAAAAGTGTCATTGTCTCTATTAAGGGAGATGATAAACAGAGCTCAAAGTTACATATGACGTATAAAGCATCTGCACACACGGAATCAGAACATAACACTCAGGGGTTTCAAACCGCCTAGAAGGATATTCATAGACGAAAGGGTGTATAATTATAGTAATAATTGTCTTTCACACATACTAAGAAAAGGAAATTCACAATGTAATTATACAGATCTGTTTTGTGGTAGTACAGTGCAGAATGCCGGCAGGGCGCGCGCGCAAAGTTTCTGAACGACTGACAATACTGTAACACAGCGCTACCTAGTTGGCAGAGTTCAAAGCGCTGACGATACTGTTGCAACAGCACAAACATTAGAGTGACAACGAAAATGAAGAGTGTAGCAGTTAATCACTCAGCTTACTACAGTACTGTAATCGCGCACTAGAATGCGCTCAGGCGGTACTCACAAGCAGCACGGTGACTCTCGCCATATAAGTAAGCTCGGGGCCCCAAGTCATATAAGTAAATCAGTTCTTATAAATATTATGTTAGGATAAGATTGTAAATGTATGTACCCAGAATTTTCAAAAAACATATCTGTAAATATAAATGTCACATATAATCCTGTAGACTTACACCACATTGTAAGAAAGAAAGACACACACGCACGCATATATATATATATATATATATATATATATATATATATATATATAACTAGACATACATTATTTTATTACTTTTAAAAGACTGATCTGAAATCACGGAGCTATTGCCGACTGTTTTTTTTTTACGAGTGCCCTACCTACAGTCCCCACCTAATGTGTTCGACGCCGTGTTTAACAAATACCTTTTCATTTTTCTAAGGGGGCAATAATTTGTTAGCAGAGTCTAGCGCTACCTTCCCTATCGCGTTGAACCAAAACGAAAACAACAGCAACCGCCAACTAAGTTAAAGTGCTGGCACAACACATGTAGCAGTAGTAAAGTACCGAAATTTGTTCAATTTTAGGGTTAACTTGTTCGTGTAAATTATAGAGACAAACCATTGAGATGTCTTGTTAATTATTAATAACAATCACGCTAGTAATAGATAAAGAAATCTCCCAAAATATATATTTACAGAACCGTAAAACAATATGAAACACTATAATAGGAGGAGAATGATAGTATGACCTGAAATGAAATCTTTCCAAATTCTGGAACTCCATAAAAACATGTCACTAGATATAAATAAAATTCTAGTGTACATAACTGTTACACATTGTACGATATTCATGAAATACAAAATGTGAACGCAGTAATTTCACCGAAACTGTTTTAAGAGTAATAATTTGTAGTTCTTTAGCTTTTGAAATGTCGAACATTTTGTAAAATAATATCATATATTACTCACAAAATTATGTATAAAGCGTTAATTCTTCCATATTGTCATTAAAGATACGAAAATGGTTTAGTATTGCCATTCCTTAGGCTGCCAATAATGTAATGCAAGCCCGACCTTATGTGCTTGACACCACCTTAGGGAATTACGAATTGTGAGGGGGGAATCACTCAGTCAGTAAAATTTTCAAATTTGTCACCACGCCATTTGCAAAGCTCTTTCTGACAGGTTCCACGACTACAATTGGGCTGGGCAGCCCGATGTACTACAACGTTGCCTCCTGGGTCGACCGCCTCACCTGACCCGACCCGGCCGATCCCCTGCAACATTCAAACTCATCCTCCAGACGAGGGCGCCTGGATGCTCGTTAGAGAGGGGGCCTTGCTGGGGCCAGCTCCTGCGAGGATAGCTCAGCGTCAGCTGAGCCTTGTTTTAAACAACGAATACTGGGGGATCGAGCACGAGGTCAGGCAAGTACTATATAATATCAGAGCGATGGAGGCTCTGGACGCCATCTTGCCTGCTGCTGCCAGAGGCTCTACTCGAGGACGCCCAGACGAGAGGACTACAGCCCGTGGTCCGCCTTCGACGCCCGATGACGAGCCCGCCATCGAGAGAGCTACCAAGAGTCGACGATGGCAAAGAGGGTAAATATTAAATTCTTGGTAGGGCGACTTAAGGCACGTATGGGGTGCGGGAATTGCGACGGAGTTAAATTCCCTTCGAGCAGAGTTTGGCCGATTTAACGTTATGCTTTTTTGAGAGCGATTAAGGGCATCAGCGCCCCTTTGTGATACCTTAACTGTAAAGATATCTGTTATTTGCTGCTGATTGATTGTAGAAGCAGAGCATTAATCGAGATGCCTACTTGAGGCGGAATAGTAAAGAATTGGCATTTAATAAACTTAGTCTTTTGTATCCGAGTGATTATTCTTTGAGTTTCCCTTGATCCCCCTAGTTAATGCGTGGCCTGCTCCCTCAGGAGAGGTCACAGCAGTGCATATCAGCCTGTCTGAAATTGTATATATCCTGTAATGAGCTACCTCTGTATTGTGTGCAGTTTAGCATATTGTAAATTACTGCAGGCTTCGGGCTGGAGCAAACTATGTTCGTGAGTTCGAATCCGAGAGCATACACTTTTATTATAGTGATTATTTTCTGTTTTCTAATTTGTTTTAATTTTTTCTCACAGTACACGTAATTTATGAAAATTTTTAATAGTTCAAATTGTATTCACGTGCACAATAATTTATTATTTATGATGTATAAAGAATAACAGTGAACTGAATTAAGTACTGTCCTTGGCACTGTGACGATTTTGCACAAATCGTCCCTCTTCTGTCCGTATGTTTGTACGGTGGCCTGCCAGTTGCTCCTCCTCGGCTGTCCCCCCTCTCCTTCATCCCTCTCATTCTCTCCTCCCTTCACCACTCCCCACCGTCTACTATCAACGAGCCTGGGTCAGAGAGTCCTGAGTGTCGGCGGAACATTGTTCTTCGCTCTGCAATTGCCTACTGTTGTGCCTCAGCGCCTGGACGAACCTGCTCGCCTGGTGCGGGTCATTTGATGTCTGTTCGCCCGACTCATTACTACGGCATTGGCATGGCTTGGATTACTGCTTGGCACATTACGCCTGTGCTTGCTACTGTGCTAGCTTCTTGATGTCTGGCGGCGATACATTGGTGAGCTATTGCAGTCCTGCTGTGAGGTTTTAAACTTTCTTGGACAACACTTGTCGAACTAGGGAATGGGCATAATTTCCGGGGCCGACGTCACCAACCTTTCCAAATTCCTTTCAGGATTGCCGATTGAAAACATGTTCTGTTTAATTTGTTGGTTAGTCGGCAAGCTGTGACTTTTGGATTGATCACAGTGAAGTAGGCTTTGTAATTCGTTTAGCACGCTAGCAGTAACGACCCAGATAGTGAAGCAAACTGAAGTCGATGTTTTATTTGTTGTATAATCGCACGAGGCTCCAAGGGGCCGTGTGTGGGGATGCCTTTGGGCGAAGTCAGTTTCCTTTTAATAGGATTTATTTTAAATTTTTACATGTTCAATTTTATATGCTACGGCCTTGGATGGGCGTAATGATTTCGCCGCCCGTAGCATTTTGTGTGTACATTCATTGAGTATCCGAGGAATAAGAGGGTGTTGAGTAGGGTTATCCTAGGCTATAATGTAATGCAACCCTTGCTGTGTATCGATCTCCTCCTCTGTGATAAATTGTTTTCTTCTAAACATATAGTCGTTATAAATGAAAATATGGTGCACTGGTACGCAGAATATTAGTAGTGAGAATGGGTTTGTTATGCACCAGTATTAAAAATAGGTTTATTTTGCACCAGTAGTAAAATGGGTTCGAGGTGAATTTTTCTTGGGGTATTTGATTGTTATTTATCACCCGCCCCTCTTATTTTTGATAATTTGTATTTGTAGTGTGTATTATATTTGGGGCCAGCCTTTAAATATTTTAATGAGGATAGCCAATAAGATTTATGGTTAAATTTTGAGATGTGTTGCCCTGGTGTATGTCATGGGATTAGTAAAGTTTTTCAATCTGGTTCACATATCATGACACAACCTTTCATTTATTTAAAGAAAGCTTATTCTGTATTATCCACACATAGTGAATTGTGTAATTTTTTATATAACCTTCAAATTCTCTGTATGTATACGAGAATAGTGTGATCTAATGGAAGCATATTATCGTAATGGTATGTGATACATTCATTGGAATGCTTAATTGTGCAATCTCAATTGTTGTTTTAGAAATAACAATCAATTGCATTTTATAGTAGCATTTCTATTCCTTTTTCCAAGTGTTTGTGGAGAATTGGCATGTCGCCTTAAATATGTGTAACATCACATTGTTTAAAAAGCATTGTACAGACCATTGATTTTTTGAATGTTCAACAAAAATTGTCATTCTTGATTTGTGTGACTTCTAATTTTAACTCATTATATTGCATATTGATGATATTGCAAAAGTTAGCACAATTTCTGCTAACAATTGTCTGACATTACTTCAACTGTAGTCAGTTGTTTGAATATCATGTGCATGGTATAGCGTTTAGAATCGTTGTTTCAAAATAGGGACAATGTTTTCGCGAGTTCGAGTTTGATATGTTGAACTTTATTTTTAGTGTACCATTATTATGTTTCTGTTTTTTTAACATAAATTGTTTTAAATTTTTTCTCACAGTATATGTTAATTATGGAAATAATTTAATATCTAAAATTTATATCCACATACATCTTTGTTTTATATAATGAATTGTGTTAAATAAGCAATAGACGAAATTAAGTTCTGTTCATGTATGAAGTATTATTATGAAATTACACTTAGAGAGAATATTCTGTTTGTTAGATTCTATTGTTTGAGTAAAAGTCAGGTTTCTCAAAGTTTGGCTGTTTCAAAACACCAAATCCTTTCTAAAAAATCCTGATTTTATGAACAGATGGTCTTTATAAACTATGATTATAGGTACACAAGAGCAACACATATAAGTGTATTCACAAAATATGAGCTATCACAGTACACAACTTCATGCTAAACGAGCATGTTTCAAAATTTTTCTAGATGTTTGTAGTGTGTTTAATTGTACTTATTTTCCTTTTAGCACAGATGTTGTTCATTTGAGCGAAGTCCCAAAAGGCAATCGGGAAACTTTGAAAATTAAAACCTTTCCTTGATTTTATTCGAAAGAGAGATATTTTACCATTGAAGTATTGCCAACTATTAACGAAAAGTTTTGTGTTGTAGCAAAATATAGCGATAATCGCAAGTAAGAGTGGTCACAATCGCTAAATTGCGATCTGAAATACGGTAAAATACAAAGTTGCGTTCGAAAATATACTAGCATCGATGGGTCATAATAGTCAGGTTGTCTACTTAATTGTATTATTTTATTTACGACACTTCACGGAAAACAAGGAGATTTCACATCCCTTTCACAATAACATTATGGCGCTCCTTTCTTAGGCTCTATATTTGGCACCATGAGATTTACATTTGTATGGACCACTAAAACACAGTTTGTAAGTCTATTTTGAGATTGTACACGAGAAAAGGATGCTTTCCAGTATTCATTAGAGCATCAAGACTCTAACTTCTACAGAGAGGGAATATTCAATTTTATTCCACATTGAGATCGGAATATAAATGGGCTGGGTTACTATGTAGAATTAAAAGAATAAAATATGCTGTTGGAAACTGAGCAAATCAGGGAACTTAACATGTCTGACCTGGTATATTTAGTTAGCTGGAAACTATCACACTGATGACAGATGATGGTAGAGAAAGGTTGAGTGAATTGGGTGGCTGTTAACGAGGTCTTTACAGCTGATACAAAAATTTGACTGAGACGGTAGGATAACACTGAAAGAATTTTTGACCAATCAAACTTTATTATGAATTGTGCAAACCAAATAAAAAACAGGCCATTCAGTAAAATTATAAACAAAATTGAGTGTTTGCTGCCAGAAAATAAAGATTATTTCGTATATATTTTATTGGCAGAACGAAATCAGTGATGTTCACATTTCTTTCAGCCAGTAGCATACCGTAAGCGGGGGTGACTGTGTGACACAGGATTTTTCACGATTATTTACATTTCCTTCTATTTCAAAAAGGCTATTTGTAATGTTCAGTGGTTAAATTTGCACAACTTAATATCTGAAACATCTCACATCCCACTAAAATAGGGAGACATTTAAAAGTGATTTTTTTTGTGTCACAAAGTGACCCCACTTACTGTATGTTGCCATATTAACTACAGGATAGGTTGGTACCTTATAAAAATTAAATTTCTTGACTAAAATAGTCTTTCCTCTTAGAGTAGAATCCACAAGGGTACCATCCACCAGTCCATTATCATACTAAATATGCAAATGCATAATCTTGCGACGAAATATAAAACCCAGCTCGCCATGTTTGATGGTCACATTACTATTCATACAATCACCTAAGACCTGAGTGTAGTAAAATATATGTAAAAGTCGAATTCTAAATTTCTTAAGATATTCATTTAAAAGTAGAGATTGTCCTGCCATTGAATGGTAGAAAGTTTATAAAACTATTACTTTGAATTGATTGGGTTGAGCAGTAATCATGCAATGCTCTTAGCTCTAGGTATATTCCCCTTTGAGATCCGAGCTTCTTTAAATAGGGAAGGGTGGCTAGGTAAGAGATGGACCTCAAATGGACAGCGGATGTTTGCCCCATTTTATAAGATGGATTTCAATATGTTGTTCAAACTAAAATAATGGAATGTAAACTCACCAGCAGTGCAATGTTCGGGAGAACCAGAATGTCGTCTTCACTTCTGTTGACACTGAGCTCCGGTACCCAAGTGAGAGAATGGTATGGGGACACTTTTAAGGTTCCATTGTCATTGAACGTAACATTCCTGTGCTCCAGGCCTTCCCTTAAAACACACAGTAACACTAATTAATCTATTAGTACTGCATTTTAAACAATGGATTGGATTGGGAAGGGCTTATTAATGTCTCCCAGTGTTATGCCGGATAGCTTAACAGTGGTTGGCTTACAAACAAACTTATTGTCTAACTTAAATGAACACGCATGCTTTACCTGGGATTGGAACCCAGAACCTTCCTCAATGCAGCCGGCGGTGCACCAACCGACTGTGCCACGAGAGGTCGTCACATTTTTCAACAAGAAAAATTATAACTGAATTGGTTATCTCAGAAAATATGCTGTACATTTATTGTATTTCGTAAAATCGTTTGACCATATTGAACTAACAACAATTAATCACAAGGTGAGTTTACAAACAAAATTAAGCTAAAAAAATTATTTAAAGTTAAATGAAGTATACTTTCACTCTGACTGGATTATGCGACATTGTTATACAGGCTGTGTCCTAATTCACATTACACATAGTGTGGGCTTGTAGTGGGGACAAAGACTGTTACGTTTTCCATATGAACTTACGTGTGGAAACATACTCTTCCCCCATGAGAAACAAAACACCGCAACATCATATGTTGACCCCTCCTACATCTGCAACATACTGTACGTTGTTTATCTTTAGGGTCCACTTACAATAAGGGTTCGATGTGACGACCAGTGACGTCTACACAAACACGGTACCTACGTACCATGTTCTGGTAAACAAAATCACCAATACCTGGAAGTCCATGATCCGCTGCAGCCATAATCCACGCCAGAAGGTCCTCCTCTGATTCCACAGGGATCTAGTAAATCACACCCTTCATGTGGCTCCGTAGGAAGTAGTCTAGTGGAGACAAGTCGGGTGAACGTGCAGGCCAAGCAATCGGGCCACCTCGACCTACCCACTGTTAGCCAAAACGACTCCGCTAGACTACTTCCTGTAGGGCCACATGAAGAGATTGATTTACCAGACCTCTGTAGAATTAGAGGAAGAACTGCTGATGCGTGTTATGGCTGTGGTGGATCTTGGATGCGCAGGTTTTGCTGATCGTGTGTACCAGAACATGGTATGTAGGTTTCGTGTTTGTGTAAGATGTCGCTGGTCGTCACATCGAGCCCTTCTTGTAAATGGACCCAGAAGAAAAAACAACACTACTAACAGCGTTTTGCAAACATGGGAGATGTCAACATGTGATGTGGTGGTGTTTTGTTTGTCGCGGGGAAATGGTACGTTATTGCACATAAGTTCCTATGCAAAACGTAACCGTCTCGGTCCCCACTACAAGCCCTTACAATGTGTAATTGGAATTTAGACACATCCGGTATATTTATTTAAAACTAATGAACTTTTAAATATATTTAAAGGATATCTACTAGTGGTAGACTGCTCTCTCTATTAGAATCAGCGCGTTTTCACCATCAGTGAATTTTCAGTCGTACATGAGTTAAAATTATCGTGAAACATTTGAAAACAACTTCAACCACCAGTGGTAACATGCCATTTTTCACAGATTCAACGTCGAACAAATTGCAACTGTTTCAAAAGCTAGCCCTTCAGATAAAAAAAAAAAACGCTTTTTACATAAAAACTTTCAGTGTTGTACTGATACAATAGTTCGTACTGAGTTTTAGAAGCATCGATTCTCTAGAAAAAATGCTCTTAAATGAGAGTTGCGAATATTGCACTGAAAATGAATCGTGCAACAAATGGTGCTGGCACAATGTTTGCGAAGGGAGGGGGGGGGGGGGGGGTGGAGTAGCAAACCTGTATGACAAGCAGGGCTGCAAACTTAAAAAATTCTGAAGTTAGTTCGTGTATACGTCCACTTTCCTATCACCCTTGTGTCGATAGGTGGTTTGAATATTTTTAATGTTAAACTGTAATGCAATATGAAAGACAAATGTCCATTAAATTTTTTCAGGTAATATTGCCAATGTTAATAAAAAAACACCTTGCTGGAATTTTAAAGCTATACAAGAGTGTATTGTAAGATTTCTGTAGCAGAAACATCGATTTCTAGAAGTAGAGGGGCCGCGTTGTGGTATAGTGGTTAGACTTATTGCCTCCACCTAGGCGAACTGGGGACTGGCGGGACAGCTACTGGATTCTCGTATGTGGGAATCGTGCCAGACGATGCCGCTGGCCGGCGGGTTTACTCGGTGATCTCCTGTTTCCCTGCCGTTACTGTTCGGCGCTGCTCCAAACTCACCTCGCTTCACAATCATCGGCTCTCAAGACCTTAATGATAAGAGTCACCCAAATCTCTTCACTCACTCAGTAGAAGCAGAATGATATAGTCGGTTTTGGTGCAATGTATTTTAATGGGGTACAGATACCACCTGGCGTCGGAACTCGCAACGGTTAATTCTGTCATTTCGGTCGGCGACCAACTTGTCTCTCTTTTTGTATGTCGGTGACCTTGACCCAGATAAATTTAACATCAAAAATTCCATATATATATATATATGTTTTTAAAAATTTCCAAATTTAAAATATATCTCCAGAAATTTAAAATGTTTAAATATTTTAAAATTCATAATGTTCAATAAAAAAGGGATAGGAGAGGGAGCTGACCAGTGGCCATGTTGTGACATTATCCGACCACCATTTCGGATCTAGGTGAAAGCAAGTACACAAAGAGGAATATGGTTCATGTCAAAGCATTACGCCTACCTAAAACCAGTTAAAGTCAACAGATTTATTTCCAAGATTTCATTTATAAAGTTTCTTTCTGGAGTTTCTTTTTTTTTTAGGTTTCTTTTTGAGTTTTTTAATATTATATGTTGGTGTTTAGGTTTCATTTTTGAGGTTTTATTTTTTGAGGTTAAATTTTTCAGATGAGTCTGTGTTCGAGAACTTGTTGGTAGGCCTGGTCAGTTGTTATGGCCCTTTGGTATAGTCTACTTTCGTTGAAATTTTTAGCGATGTTTTTGCGCAGTTTATTGAAACTCGAGTCACTTTAGGCGACTGTTTTGAGATTGGTCATCATCTGTTGGTACAGATGGGTGGTATTGACCATTGTTCTAATAATTTTTGCAGGAGTTCGTCTCAGTAGTAGGCAGTATTGGGTAGGGTCAGTTTTGGGTGGATTCGGTCTTGGGAGGATTCAGTCTTGTGTGGTGTTAGTTTTAGGCTGATTCAGTTTTGAGAGGAGATAGTCTTGGGTGGATATAGTCTTTTGTGGGGTTTAAATCATTTGCTAGTCTGGTTGTCTGGCTTTTATAATCCATTGGTATGGTCCTTTGTTATGGTTCTTAATTTATAGTGTGCTAGTAAAGGCCAGTCTGTATGACTGGTCGGCTGGTCGGCGTGATCGGTGAATAAGGTTTGCTGATCTCGGTGGCTGTTAGACTGGTCGGCAGGAATGGTTATTTGGTATGGCCAATTCGTATGGTTTGCTGGTATGGTTAGTCGGCATGTAATGTACATATTTTTAGCTGGTATTGATGGCTTATAAGGTTGGCTAGTATGGCTGCTTTGCCTGATTTGCCTGGCATGACTGGTTCATATGGCAGTCTAGTATGGCCTGTTCATACGGTTGTTAGTTTCATGTGGTCGGTTGGTCTGTTTGAATGTTACTCTATCGTCAGTTATTGGAAAGAATGGTTCATATTGGTTAATAAAGGGCTAGACCATACTCAGATATGTCCAGATCATTCAGCTTATGATTACATTTTTCATTTCACTTTTCAAGGGCCTAACCCTAATGATTTGTGAATACCTTCGCTGATATCATTGGATCACTGGATCACTGGAGTCAACGATGGTACCACCAAAGACGACGTCGGGATGATGGTCGTAGGAATACCATTAAAAGAACACTTAATCTTTATACCTACACTGAAAATGCTTGCTGATCCGAACTAGCATTCGCAATTTTAGCATAGCTGTTCCTTTGATGGGGAAATGTATGTGTAATTAAGTACGAGCATGATTGATAATACACAGCATAATTTGGTGGAAGCGATGAAAATAAAAAATAGCTAGCCAGATTGAATGCTGGAAACATCAGGGAAGTGAGTGCGATCTATCACCTCTCGCATCACACAAGAAACTAAGGCGAGGGGTAACTTGGTTCACATTAACTTATTTCCCCAAACTAGCACACTCTGGTTGACAATGCTGAAAAAAGTGTAGTAGTGGCAAGGGATTAAGTGAGGGTGTATAATTGATTGGACTATAGTTGTGAGGTCACAGGTATTAGAAAAAAATACCCAATGAGGAATAACTAAATTTATTGGTGAAAGGGGAGGGATGCCGGCTTGGCAGAATGGGAGTGTAGGGTTGTTAAGTGAACATGATTAATAAGTCAATAAAAATTGGTGGGGTTGTTGGTGAGAGTCAGTCGTCTGCTGGTTTTCATATCGGGAGCTTACTCGCTGATCACTCCACCTATCATCGAGCCCCGGATCTCCTTCATGTAAGGTTTTCAAATGTTTTTCCCTTCAAATTTTTTCGATTTTTGAATTAATTAATTTTCGGAACTTTCTTTGCTGTTTTGGGAATGTTTGAAATATTTTGTGTTCAAGCTCATCCAAGGTTACAGGCACATGATAAAGGTCAAAGGTCATGGTCAAGGTGACTTAGATCATGTCGGTTGATGTCACAACATGGCCGCCAACCAGCTTGTAGGCCCTACTTCCCCATCCTCTTATGCCCCACACTTAAAATAGAAAATAAATTTATTTTATGTGCATTATTAATTTTTTATAATTGTTTATACAATTTTGTGAAACAATAGATATTTTTTAGATTTTGGGATTCCAAGGTTAAAGCCACTGGGCTCAAGGTCAAAGTTAACAGTCAAGGTCACAGACAAGATGGCCGCCGGCCTACTAGAAGGTCAGAGCAGAACAGTTGTAATCTCTGCCACATTGAAAATATGCTACATTGGGCCAAAACAGACAATATTATTCTACTACAACACAATGTGTGCTTTGAAATCAACATAGATAATTATTTCAAACAAGTAACCTTTAGCATAGAAGAACATTAATATATTTTGTAAAGTTAAATCGATCCGAAAGCTTAAATATTCAATCGAAGCAAAATATCTCGAATTTAGAAATACTAATAATTTTCTCAGAAAATTTTTATCTACAGTTATTACATTAGTGAAAGAAACTCATGGAAGATGCTACAGGAAACAAATACCAGTACACTTGCTGTCCATGATCCAGTAGCAGATGTGGTAATGTGTATGGTCAGAATAATGCTAGTTGCACAGCTATCAATGTTCACAAAACAATTTCTTTTAGCGCACTGTCTTATTTAGTTCTGTGTTCCTTGTGACTGTGCGCGCAGCCTTACTCTGCAATCTGTTGGCGTTTTACAAAACTAGTCCCGCAACTTTTTGATACCACTTCGTACATAACCTCAAATACAGCGTCACAGATTGCCGAAACGAAGGGTGTCACAGTCAACAAAGTATTGTAGCCAAATAAGGTCATTTCTATACGAGGCGGTATCAAAGAGTTTCTGTACTAGTTTGGTAAATTGCCAACAGATTGTAGCAGAGAGCTGTGCACACATTCATAGGCAGCACCGAAGTTAATAATTTGGTGCGCTAAAAGAAATCGTCCTGTGAACATCGATAGCTGTACAAGTGGTATCATTTTGACCATGTGCATTACCATGTTTGTTACTGGACCATGGACAACAAGTTAAAACAAAGAACGAACCTTAAATTATGTGGGTATGATCCTGAGGCGAAGGAGCAGTCTTAGCATTGAAAGAGTCCATCATTTACACGACCGAAAAAGGCGAGGCAGGTCCGCAGCTCGACCAAGTGTATATCCATCGTCTTTTTCAACATCCATGGCATTTTACATCGATAATTCTTCCCCAGGAGCTAGGCCGCCAATAAATAATTATACTGCTTGTTTTAAGACGTCTGAAGGACGACATTCGGCATAAGCGTCCGGATTTGTGTTGCGCGAGAAACTGGATGCTCCAGTACGACAATGCACCCTTTCACCGAGCTCTCCTCACACATGAGTATCTTGCTATCCAATCTGTTATGGTCTAGAAGGAGTTAAGAGAAGCACACATGAACTGCTTTACATTTCGTAGTCTGATTTCTTAACAAGTGTCTACGAGAAACTAAGGACTAGGAGGTTTAGTAAGATTATCAATACAAAAAGGCATTTAAAAACATAACTTAACACACTTAGCACCTGATGACGGAAGCACTTAAGAAATGTTGAACATGCAGAGCTTCCATTCTGCAGTGAGTGACAGCTTATACTTTGAAACCATACAAAGCTGAGCTTTTCTTTATTGGAAGCCTTCGTTATTCACACCGAAACACTGATGTCCACTGAAAAAGAACTACTTCCATACAGTTTGAGCATTTTATTTTTTTGTCATGTCCGAAACGACACTTCAAAAGGTATGAACGGGCTGGGAGACACTTCTACTGGAGAGACCCGACAATTTGACGTACCTGCCAAAAAATTTCTTCTTCTACAAATTATCGGCTGTGTACAAGTAGTTACTTGTGCACATACATCGGGGACTGCCTCCGGCATGAGAATAATTCTGAAACTGCACATCCGTCCCCTACATATCGCATCGCAGGGGTCTGTTCAAGGCTCGCCACCGTCCACCTCAGCAGTGTTAGCGTATCGACCACCGAGGGCGCCGGGTTATTGGATATCGCCGCCAATGATTTAATTGCTGTAGAAAACGGCCATGTCACTCACCCGACTGTTGTCTTTTTTATACTTCATAATTTTCAAATTTTGGCGTCTGGCTGGAAGATGTGCAAGGATGTGGAATAGCTGCGGAGTATATTCATTTAAAACAACGTATATTAATCAATGTGTCCACCATACAGGTATACCAAAACTTGTGAATAGATTATTAGCCACGTTGTTCTATATTCAGTGATTCCACTTTCGGACTCGTTCGCGATAAAGCAAGTTTCATTAGCGACTATGTCGAGTTGACAAAAATTTATACTCTCTCTCTTATTTCTATCGATGGCAGAATCTATGCCCGTGCCACCCGACAGAAGTACCGCCTACAGACATTCGAGAAACACGGACGTAGGGGGATCCAAAATAATCAGATAATTGCAGAGGAGTTTATGCATATTTAAGCAGATGCGGCCTTTCAAGTTTCTAAGGTGTATTACTACTTGCCGCCAACCGTGGACGTAGACAAAAGCAGGCTTTGCCATGCATACCCTATGCGACCTGCAGATTGAGCATGGTTCATTTTAATGGAAATGTCATAGCCGTGACAATGTCGTTATCATGGCGTGATATGAATGACAGCTCCGAAGTATCGAGTTTGCAGAAGTTAGTACAAAGCGACATGTTTATTTCAGATAACCTGTAAAAATGTTTTTTATGCTGGTACTCATGAATTGTTACTGCAATTTTTGTAAATATGAACCTTTGAAAATGAGGCTTACAACAAACATAACTTTTGCTTGAACTATACTACTCGAAATAAAAACGTAGTCATGAGTTTGCATGGATATATTTCATCTGTTCGGAACCCCTCAGCTAAAACTAAAGATAAACAAGCTTTTCAAGGTTATCGAAAACTAAAAACAATACAGAATATGTAAAGGTAAAACTTTTTGGGCCTCTCATCGATAAATTAACTTAATTATGTGTAATACAGGAATGGTTATTGAACGAATGGATAACAGAATGTGATAACTGTGCACTCCTGTTGACTGTCAATATGCTGTGTTGTCACCTCTTGCTTGCATCACTGCAGTACATCATCTTGGCATACTCCTAACCAGTCTTAGGATACACGTTTGTGGAATGTGTTACTAGTACTCTCGTAGGGCTTCCTTTCGCAGGGCAAGTGTTTGGGGTGGGTATGTACGTCCTCTCGTTGAAAAAGCGCAATAACTACACTACCCTGAACTGGCTCCCATGTAGCCCTGATATGAACCCGATAGGGCACCTATGGTATCATCTGAAAAGGCAAATTAGAGGAAGTCCAGACCCTTCCCAAACACTTGTGAAGCTAGAGGAAGCCCTACAAGAATAATGGCAACAAATTCCACAAACGCATTATCAAAAACTGTTTAGGAGTATGCCAAGATTTCGTGCTGCAGTGAGACAGGTAATATGTGGCAAAACAGCTTGTTGCTAATCCACAGGATTGCATGATTACCACATTATGTTCTCAGTTTATCCATGAATCATATCTGTTTTACAAATCATTAAATTTATTTCTTGATGAGAGGTACAAGACATTTTCCTTTACAAGTGCTGTATTGTTTAATTTACCAGAAATCTTGAGGAGTTTGTACAGCTTTAGTTTCAACAGACTGGTACCGAATATAAAGTATATACATGCAAAGTTATGACTAACATTTTATTTTGAGTATTATATATATATATATATATATATATATTATATATATATATATATATATATATATATATACCTATAAGATAACCCTGCATTGTCACTGCAATAGTTCAGCGGACATCATTTTGGTAATATTAGTTACGTGGTAAAGAAAATTTGTGCTCTGAAAAGCATCTGTGATTAGTGAATAAGACAGAAGTGACCAATATTTCAACATCATATTCACAAGAAACACAGGTGGCTCCGAAACTCGAACACGCACACCAAGTGTTGCTAACCTAACGCTCTTGACCATGCCACCACTGCACCTTAGCTTATTCAGATTAATTTTAATAGTTTGATTATGACAGTTAGTAACATGGGCTGCAATATGATGTCGTCTCTAGGGAAGAATTGAGGTTAGTGATTTGGAGAATACTGCACTTTAGAGAGACACTAAACATCTGCAGGAGGACCGTTTGCTAAGTTGCGGTTTCGTAACTGCAGAATATAGTAGAACATGAATGTTTGCGTCGGGACAACAGTTACATATTGAATACTACAATGTACGATAGAAAACCTTTAATATCACCAAACCATTACCTTTGGTACAAAGTAGTTTTTCCTTGCTGCAAACAAAATCAACTCAAAGGATATTAATGCTTCGCTATAAATGAAGGTAACATTGCCTCAGAAATCAAGAAGATACTGATATAACTAAGGTGTCTACTTTCTTCTACAGGCGGGAAAATAATTGTAATAAATTTCTTAAAAGTATAGATGGTAGGTAGGTTTTAAAGTCTCGTTGACAGCAAATGTAATTAGAGATAAAACCCAAAACATATGCAATACTGGTGAGACAATTATAAATACACATGTGCCTCACCCGGGACTCGAACCCAGAAAATACTGTACTATAAGTTTGCATGTAATAAACTACATTACGGAGGTCGGATTCGGAGCATCAACTGTGGATGCGATCAGTCAAATATTTTGAATGATAGGATTTACTTATCTGAAATATTTACAGGGCCATCATATCGAAAATAAGTGTCTGAGCCACTTAAAACACGCACATTTACACAGCCTACCATACTGCTACTTATGTGAATAATTTGGTGGAAATCGGATGGTTGGTTCCAGAGATATAACATATAAACTTTGTTTTCTTATTTGGTACTATCTTACAAAATGAAGTATTATAAAAGTATTATATGCGATGCTTCTAATATATACTATCAACATAAAAAACTGGTTGCATTTGGTTAAGCAGTTTAAAATATATGTCAGGCTTATCAAAATTATGTTCACATGGCCTACTGTAACACTAATGGTGTGCTCAATTGGGTGGAGATACGTTTGATTGTTCCGGAAATGTGGCAAAATGTTCAATTTTCTAACCTGGCACTATTTTGCAAATAATTCCGACAAAAGTATCTCTGTTTGCATTATTAAAGCTTCCAATGGCTACTGTAATAATACGAAATTTGGTTAATTTTTTTGTAAGTGTAATAGACAATTTACTAACCTTAATTATTTATATTAATTCCATTTATAAAACGACCTGCTGCACCTAAAAAAATAATTTTACATAACATACTATAGCACTACTTGCGTGTAAAATTGAGTGTGAATCGTGGATTGGTCCTCTACATATAGGATAAACATTCTATAATTTTTCATGTGACAATTTTATTGAATGGAGGACAAAATGGTTGTATATTAGCATATTAGATTATAATCATAAATATAGTTGCTACAAAGAATTAAAGTAGGTTACATAGATTCATAGATAGAGCATACTAAGCTAAATTGTTTTTATACCCTGTATTCTGAAAACAAATTGCTGGCAAACTAAAAATAAAATAATGTGGCCTACACTAGTTCAACTTCTCCAATTTTAGCGGGAATAGGTTGATTCTTTCCCGAGATATGATACAAAAAATTATTTTTTATGTGGCGCTATGTTACAAAATGACATGAAAATGAGTCACTGTAAATACAGTACCTTCTACCGGCATACAAATTTATGTAGCAACTGAATTCTTAGTTTCGCAAATAAGACATACTGAGTTAAAATGTTTTTATCATTAAATATAATTATAATTCAAATGGCACAAAAATAAAATAAATTTAACTAAAAGTATTGTATAAAGTACCATTGTACTATATGTACAGTTTTATAATAGAATATAATTTTTAATACTATAAAACTTTAAATGTTACAATTATGCATGCAGTTAAACTCCCGCACCATGCTTGAAGGTATACTGCTGATTGAAAACATCCTTTTTTTTTAATAGGTGGAAAATTACAGGTTTTATAGGCCTATAAATATAAGTGCCGATAGCTCTCTTGGCAGTGAAATCGAGAAATTAACATCACATTTGTATAGAAAATAGGATCCAATAGGGAGGGTGCCAACGGCGCAACATATATTTTAAAAACATAAACAAAAATGGCTGTCGTCTGGTGGGTAAATTAATACACTAGTGTCGCCTAGGTGATGAAAACATATTAAATCCAAGATGGCAGCTTCCAGTAATGTATAAATTAATTACGGACGAAAAAAACAAGAGGGAGGCCTTCAGCAATGTATAAACAAATGAGAAACGAAAAATCAATATGGTAGCATACAATAGAATGGGCATTGGTGAAGGGAGTGCGGGTGAGGGAGTCAGTCGTCTGTTTGGCGTGGTGCTGGGGGACCTCTGGAAATGCAATATTTTTGAAATTAATTTTTTACTGATACATTTTAAATATATGTTTAATACATTTTTTAAATACATTTTTCGGATTTCACTAGAAGTTGTTTGAAATTTTTTGGTCTATTATTCGGATTTTTTTAGGTTCAAGGCCTTTCAAGGTTAAGGCCAGCTGCATCACATATGATGGTAGTAGTGGGTAACATAATATGCTTGCTGAGTTTTATGAATTTTTTCTCTCAAGTTTTGGGTCCTTCAAGGTCATAGGCTCAAGTTCACCTCCATCCAATATAGCGGTAGTAGCAAGTGTCTTAATATGCTTGCTTACTTTTATGAATTTTTTCTTGAGTTCATTCAAGGACATTCAAGGTCATGATCAACTGCATCGAATATGGTGGTAGTAGTCAGTGACGTAAAACGCTTGCTGTCTTTTATTTAGTTTTCTAGAGTTTGTGTTTTCAAGGTCATTCAAGTTCATGGGGCCAAGGTAAAATTCACTGGCTTCCAATATGGTGGTAGTAGTCAGTAGTGTATTATATTTGTTGGCTTTTATGAATTTAATGAAATTGTTTGTAATTTTTGAAGGGAAAAGTGAAATTTTAAGGGGAAAAGGAAAATTTTTAAGGAAGTATAGGGAAATTTTTAGGTAAAAAGGGAGATATGAAGGGCAAAAAGGCTGTTGGAAGACTTGAATTTTTAAACATTTTAAAAATAAATTTTAGTTTTTTTAATATTTGTATAATAATCTTTGAAATAATTTTTAAAACTTTTTAACAATGCATTATTTTTATGTTTAGAAATTATTTATATTATTTTTTTAAATATTTGGGGTCAAAGGACACAGGTCAGAAATCCTGCTCTCCTGGCTCGAAGTCACGAATCCTGGTCGCCTGCTCTGGGAAACATGGGAAATTTCTGGGGAAAAAGGGAAATTATTTAAGAAAAAAATGTTTACTTAAATTTAGTTAAGTTTGAGGGTAAAAGGGAAATTTTGAGGCGAAAAAATTGGGGAAACATGGCCTTCGGGGGATCGGAATGGCAGACCAGGAGATACGCAGAGCTTCGACGCCAAACGTCATTGCCCCAGAATGAAGAAAATCCTACTACTTATAGATTATGTTTAGTTTTTACTAGCAATTTCTATGTGACGTCTCACAATGGAACAATACATTTTACAGATTTATCGGGAGCCTAAATTTCACCAAATTAGTGTTGAAATAGTTAAAGCAGGTGATATACTGTTCTGTAAAAAAAATATTCTAGTGACACACTTTTTTCATACACCCATTCGACAGTGCAATAAGCATTCACATCTTTTCTTCTGTAATTTCCACACATATTAAATTCCAGATAAATCCTACAAAATATTAATTGATTACATTTGTGAGAGACGATCATGTGACAATGACGACTGCTTTCATTGACTAAGGTCATAAACGAGCAATAGAATAGTTAGACCACCTTTAGCCTGTACCAACCTCAGATCAACTCCGAGTTAGATGTTCTCTGGATGATCCTTGAACTAAGATCTGACTATGAATAGCTTACGGCCTCTAGACACTGATATTATTGCATGTTTTTTTCCCCCAAAAACGATATTTGGGTTTTGAGACTCTTTTGTATTTAAACCTGCTTATTAATTATTTAATACTCACACGGATATTAATTTTATTATTACTGTACCTATTTCCTTTATTACATTAATTTTCAGTGAGCGTATTATTTAATATCAATCTCAATTTTAATTGAAGTCCTATCACTGCAACTATATTATTTAAAACAGTTTAATTCACACTCATTATTTACACACACTTAAGCAATCTGTATATTGCCATCATTCCAAATGTCTGTCACTTGTGCATAAAGTTCAATATTCCCGCACGCCAATGTTACTCTCAACTGTACAGATGCTCGCAGTCTGCTGACTTCATTTCCGCTGGTCAATCTCGTCTCCACACGTTGCTTCGCTGGCTCATTGCTTCACTGTCTTCATACACCTAGCTCTTAAGGCTATGAAGTCCTCCAAATTAGATTGTCGGCTCGGAGGCCCGTCGCAGCTTAAATAATCTTGCTGGCCCGATTCAGAATGTTCCCCACGTCCCAAGTCATGCTGAGAGACGGTGATGATGACCAGAACATTCTTATAAAGATAACTCCTGATATTAAATCCCCTCAACGATAGAAGGCTGCATGAGTCTCAAAAGGTTTATCGTGGCTGCGGCACTCCTTTGTAAATCTCTGTGCACTCTTCGGGTTACAACTTTGGCCTTGATACACTCCTTTGCTTGCACGAGTAGAACAGGGCCAGAAAAGCAATGCAGAACAGAAATATGCAACACAGCCCCCTTCTCAAGTCTTTGCACTATCCGGGCCTTCATAGAGTGTCAGTTGGTGGACGTGAAAAATCTTAGGCTTATACCGAGAGCCTCTACACAATTTCGAAAGAGCGCAACATTGATTTTCTTCAGAATTCTGTTGGAGTTTTCCAAACATTTCTGCATCTTCGGGCAGTACTTTTTTTGCTATATGGGCTGTACAGCCACACTCGTCCTTCTTGAAATATCTCGCCCGACATTCTCTGACTATAATGGGTTTTCATCCTGTCTCTATTTAGTCTGAGGTGCTGTCGAGCAAAAGCAAGAATGCCCACTAATTTGTGACATAGTTCAGTTCCCTGTAATATTCAGGGACAGCAACTTCCTCTTCTGTCGGTCGGCCAAATAGCAGGTTACTTCGAACATGTAGCACTCTATTCCACCAAACAGCATTCTTGGTGGTGTTAATTTTGTAGACTTATGAACTGCCGAGGTGTAAGCCAGGAAAAAAAATGGCACTTTTGAATCCCAGTCGTTTAGGCTGTCTGCCATAAAGATCGATACATCCTTATCAAGAGTGTGGCTAAGTCTCTCGTTCACTCCATCCAAGTGAGGGAGTGAGGTTGTAGTAATAATATTTTTAATCCGCAGAATCTTTGTTACTTCCTGGAACACAACAGCTTCAAAAATTTTTTTCCTTATCGGAATCGATTTCTTGTGGCACCCAAAACCTCGAGAAGACATTATCTACGAATGCAATAGTAACAGTACGTGCTTTTTGGTGGGGAGGGGAATGACCTCATGCCAATTAGTACAGTTATCTTGGGCCATCAGTAGATAAAGCTTTCGTGTCTGTGACAGTAAAGGGACACAGAATATATTTTGCCATTCTCTCGAATGGTGCTCCGACATTATATTTCTGGAGGTGACAATGTCCCCGAGTTCTGGGTCCCTTCTTCGCGGCGTAGCTGTCCCGCATTCGGCACTACTTCTCAATATCCTCCCGAGAATGAAACCAGACGTATTTCAGTTCGATTCCAGGTCTGGCCATCCTGATTTCGGATTTCCATAGTTATCCGAAATCACTCCAGGCGAATGCTGGGATGGGTACTTATCAAAGGCCATGGCCGATTCCTTCCCAACCCAAGTAGCAAAATATAGTTGGCCCACAAGCGCAGATGACTGTGAACCAAGCAGCCCACATGAGGCATCCACAGGCATCCAAGAAGCGGAATGCACCCGCAGATGCTTGTGGCACACATGATAAATTAAGACTGTGGTATGATGTGATTATGCATGGGCCACATATGGTTATTTAACTGTCAGCAGATGTCTGGCAAAACAAGCGTTCCCCGTAAGTTAACCATAAGAGGGCCACTTCTAGATGTACTGTCGACTGATGTCTGGCAAACCAAGAGTTGCCCATAAGTCAACCACAAGCGGGTCACTTCTTGATGAACTGTCAGCTGATGTGTGGCAAAACAAGAGTTGCCCATAAGTCAACCACAAGAGGGTCAATTCTTGATTAACTGTTGGCTGATTCTGGGTAAACAAGAGTTGCCCATAAGTTAACCAGAAGCGGGCCACTTCCGGCTTTCTGCTTCTGGATTGCCGTAAGTAAACCACATGTCGTTATCCAACTGTGGGTAAGCCACTTGTAGCCCAGCTATTGGCCACTTTTGGCCCTTTTAGATGCAGCTTGCCATGCATTTTCAAAACCAAACAATAATTGTGTCTAACCCAAATAAAATTGATGTATTAACCATATTGATATGTGTTATTTTCAGCTTTGTTTCACAATTAGTCAATTTCTTTGGAGAAACCTGGAATCGAACTCACAAATCTTTCGTCTACTGTCAAGTATGCTATCAACAACGCTACTATGTATACATATACGACCTTCGTAGTAAAACTGGATACTTGCTTCACATACATAATGCATTATTAGCTTTTGCTATATAGACAATGTTAGTATCACTAGTCAATACTGGGATTTATGTGTTTTGTTTAAATGACTAGTATTTTAGTTTCAGACTACTTTCAAGTAGAATTTAAAATGCAAAATAATGCTTTGCAGGTTTCTGGTCTAAAAACAGTTTTTTACTATTACTAGCAATGTCACGGGGTAATTTTACTTCATATATACATGAAATTTTAAAAAAATATATTGAATAGGCATATGCTATTTGCTACTGCACAACAACACATAATCGGTATGCCATAAAGGGAACATAAGATTGCTGATCATGTTTCCTAAGGAATAAGTAACAGTTGGCATTCCACAAAAGGCTGTAAGTATGCTGCTATTATGTCCCCAGAAGTGAACAACAGCTGCCATGCCGTAAATGGCCCATAAACATGCTGCTAATACTTTTCCAACAGTTAGCATTTCCCTTATCATCTGCTCTAACAATCGTAGTGAGAGCCCACATTACGAGTGTTTGTAAAATAGGTACTGTCACTTTTGTTTATATGACCAGATTGTCAACCATATAAAAAATGGTAACAGTTGTAAATGCGAATGTTGTGACCACTGGCAACAGTTGGCGAACTTTTTAATTTTTATTGTTTGCTACTTGGGGCCCACATCATGATGCCCAACTATCAAAAATGAATTGTTCTACTACATGAGGGCTTTATGTACAAACATGATCTTATATTATCTACTCTTTGGCAAACATCACCCACACATACTCTTCATACTCTAAGATGCATGTGGGTGTTTCACAGACATTTGCTTGTGCGCCATATATGAAATTCCGTCAGTCATGGCCCACAATTTCCCACGTGATCATGCCCAACTATCATAAATGTACCATTCTACCACGCGAGGGCTTTATCCGAAACATGATCTTATAATCATACTCTTTGGCATAAATCAGCCACACATTATTTACATATTCTATGATGCCTGTGGGTGTTTTACTGATGTTTGCTTGTGGGCCACAATGCAATTCTGTCAGTCATTTTGTGATAAGTGGCCCGTAATTTGCCACATGATGATGCCCAACTATCAGAATTGAACCTGTCTACCTCATGAGGGTTTTATATGGAAAAATGATTTTATTCTCATACTCTTTGCCATACATCAGCCACATTTTTTCCACGTGTTCTAAGATGCCAGTGGGTGATTGACTGAAGTTTGCTTGTGGGTCATGCATTAAATTCTGTCAATCATTTTGTGTTTGATGGCTTGCATCAAAAATACTTCCCGAGCAAATACAGTTGCTATTTTTCACGTGGCCTTATTGTGTACCACATAAGAAAACACTTACAGTCATGTGGGCGAACATGTACTCCATGTGCCAACAGTTGGCCAACTGTTATCTGCTTGTTGTTTACTACTTGAGAATCCTACCCCAATCCCTCTTCCCGGTGCAACTTGGGCCGCCTCTAAACCTTTAAGATGTCAGTAACCCTGCATTCCTGAATGATCAAATGTTGGTGTGTGTGCGCTTTCAAGAATTATTTTCCCAGTTCCTGAATAGCACACCATTCTTCAAAATCAGAGAATTCAATTGTGCCATGTAAGGTTTTACTGCTATTCTTAGGCTAGATATTTGTTCCAGTTTTGGTCAAAAGCCAGCTTCTTTCCACTCTTGAAATGCATGCAAGGGGAAATCATTTACAATATATTTATTATCCTCATAACTCCATATAGGCGACCCATCGCAATATACAGAGCCTTGAATTTTTTTCTTTAGTACATTCTTCGATTCACAACTCATTTCTTCCTATATAATGGCTCACACAGCTTCCTAGAAAGTGCATCTGCATCGCTGTAAAGCCATCCAGATCTGTGCTGTATTTCAAAGTCTAATTTTTTGAAGATCCTGCACCCACCAGACTATTTGACATTCGGAGTTCTTGAAATAAAGTAACCGGTGTAATAAATCATGGTCGGTTCTTAGAATAAAATGTTTCCCATAAAGATAGGGGTGGAAATGGGAAATTGCCTTCACCGTAGCCAGAATCTCCCTGCATGTCACATAGCAATTTCTCTCATACTTGTGCAGTAAATTACTGAAGTATTCTAGTGGTCTCTCCTTCACACCCTAAATCTGATATAAAACATTTCAATGCCACCATCACTAGTAACAGTATCCATAATGAGTTTCCCCTCACTGTTTGGGAATCCCAAGATTGGGAAGATATCAGTATTTCCATTAGCTTACTTAAAGCAACTTCGTACCCAGTGATCTAATTAAATTTACTCTTTGCCTCAGTTAGCTCATGCAGTGGCTTGGAGATCGTGGCGAACCCATTTACAAATCGTCTTTACTAAGCACATAAGCCCAAGCGACTTCGCACTTCAGTTCATATTTGTACCTTAAGATGCCGGGAACCCTCCATTGTGGAAGTACCAACTGCAAGCGTGTGTTTCCAATCATTACTTTCCCAGTTCCTGAAAATCACACCATTCTTCAACACGAGGGAAATCCACTGTGTATTGTCCAATAAGGTTTGACTGTGCTGAGAAAAAGGATTGGTTCAGTATAACAAATATATTTATTTGTTTGCATTGCTTTTGTTTCAGTTAATCTATATTTGTTGGTACAACAAAGCCCCAGTTCCTCCAGATGAATTACATTTTCATAATGCCAATTAATTTATTGAAACAATTTTTTTCGCCTAGAAAATATTTGTTATTTCTATATGTTAAACAACTATTTAGTGTGAGCAAACCTATCGCGAAAATTTATCTACAAAATAATATGTTTAGTTACTTGCGATATATTTTGAACAAAGAATGTATTTGCAGCGACCAAAGATATTTTTTGGAGACATGTTTAATGTACGTAGAGCTAAACAAATTTTCACTTGCACAAACCAACTACTCCTTGATGCGACCATAAATAACAACAAAAGCATTTGTTTACAACAACAAAATATTTGATAGCTCCTATACAAACAATGTTGAGCCAAACAAAATTTGTTTGATTCAACAAAACCTTTATCTCAGTGTACTCTACTCATACAGGATATCTCTTCCCATTTTTGCATTCACTCAGCCAGAAGCTCCCTGAATGTCACATAGTAATTTCCCTCAGGCTTGTGCAGTACCTTACTGAAGTACTTATGGGGCCTTTCCTTCCCACCCTGAATCCGAGATAACTCATTACAGTGCCTACACTCTTTGGGACTCCCAATACTGGAGAAATATCAGAATTTTATTTAGTTTACCTAAAGCAAACTTCGTACTTCATGGTCCAATAATACTTCTTCTTTGCCTCAGTCAGTTCTTGCAGTGGCTTGGCAATTGTGGCAAACACAGGTACGAATCGCAGGTACTAGGTACTTATGTCCAGAAAAAAAACACACTTAGGTCGGTTTTGTCAGTTGGTGTCGGCTAATTGTTTATTTTCTGGTCTTCTCGGCGCCTGTTACAATTATGCGGGCCGACCCATCATGTCCCAAGAAATTTCAAGTTGGCTGCGTATAATTTCTGGAATGAATAGCCGAAGAATGATTGGTGCTCTTCAGATATGTTATATAACATATTATGTCTCTGTAAGTAAAGAAACATTTTTAAGCAATACTGTATTCAGCGTTCCGAATGTTGACAATTCATTCTCTTCCTTAATTGAATCAGTTTAGATAGGCTTATCATTCATTTTTAGTGGCTTATAGAAATCGTAACAGTAATTATGGTTAAAGTGTTTTTGTGATGTTAGGTAAGGTCTTGCTTTCCCTCGTCATACTAAATAAACTTCCCTTAATTCGGCATCATCATTCAAAGAAGTCTTGAAAAATATTTTCATTGTGTCTTTCTCATAATGCCGCCAGTTTATTTTTTCGCCAATTCATTTTTTTCCCTGTCAGGTCTACCTTTGCAGTGTATTCTTTAACAGTCAGAATTGTAAAAAAAAATCTTCAGAAGTGAGTTATGGAACAATGATTAGCCTTTTAACCCCACATTGATGGATAAGATGAACCCAATCATATAAATACTGAATGACAATGGAAATTTTGGCTTCCCTTTTCTATGATACTGTACTCGGTGTCACTTTCCGTGTGGACATGTCTAGTGGTCTATGGTTTTCAAATTTGAGGAGTTCTGCAAGGCCACTAAACACATTGCCGACATATGACCGTTAATGTTCTGGCCCCCAAAAAGTATCACATTACTTGGTTATGTGAATAATGAAGGGCTAAAAACTGCATATTAATTGTAGATAAAAGGACTGACTCTATTGGTATCCCTTCCAAGCGACTGATTTCCCACAAGAAAAAATGAGCCTGACTTCATCACAGTCGTGGACATTCAAATTGAATGTAATGGTTGTGCTGACTACAGGTGTTGGAAGACACCGCTGCGTATTGAATGTAATGTTCTTGTTTGTGGGATAAACATTTAATACTGCTTATCCATGTCTTTGGAGTTGTAAGTTTATAAGCTTCTCTGTGATTTCCTTTAAGTTCTTGCTTCAGGTGGGTTTTTTCTTGTGAAGATTGTATTAATGCTTTAAGTGGGTCACTCTTCTGAAAGGCATCTTTACTTGTTATATTTATGGACAAATACATATTGTATAACTGCGTTTCATAACAATTTTTGGTTACTGGGTTGTTCGGATTCATTTCCTTGCAGCATTTGTAAAATGCAGCCAAGGTCGAGTATTGTAAGATATATTTCATGCCAGAATAACATCGTGTATAATGGCTCTCATAAAGTGGTATGAAAAGTAGAAGAATTTAAATCCTTTTTTTCACATCTCATGTTATTTTATCAAGGGAACTTTGCTTACCACTACCATCTTCCACAGGTAATCTGGGTTGATCAGCACATTTCGTATTTACCACCCTGTCAAGATACTTACTTTTGTCACCATCCTTTGCAGACTGGAGCATTAATGAAATCGACTTTTAAATTATAGTAAATTGTAATTTGTCGACAATGATACATTTGCACATTTTTAGTTTCTGGTATTGAAGTCGGCTTTGGAAGTATTTGTAGCAACATTGCAGTCTAGGGAACGTTTTGTCGTAATTAGTTAAGCACCAATAGCATCCGAAAAATGACTTTTGCTGCAACACTTGTTATACATTCATTGCTTTTCATTATGCACTGATTTAGTGACTTAATTTTTCTTGGACAAATTGTTTTCTTCTTTTGATTGTTACATATTCTTCTCCCTGATTTCTTATCGTTTTCATTTATTTCTTCATTTATAAAGTATTTTTGAATTTGTATTTCTGGTGTCTGCCAGCATTATCTTTTATTAGAACAATTTTGCTGTTCGTTCGTTGCTGTATTGCATAATGTCTCCTCACAGTATTCACGTTGCTTGGAACCTGCGGTAAGGTCTTTTCTGACTTGTGGCATTTCAGTAATCTGCTGTTCCAAATAAGCCATTTCTGGGAGTTTTATAGAGCTCGGTTGAGCTCGTGCTCTAGTGTCAGTCTTATTATCACAGTTATATATATTTTTATGTCGATTTTTATTCGTTTTACACGGGGTACAGTTGTTAGATGAGCACTCGAAAGTGGAATCAGGTGGCGATCCAGGTTAAAAATCTGGGTCACAATCACTGTCATCAAAATTATTTATATGGTATTATTTGCTACGTTCCTAACATCCTTGAGATACGAGTGGTTCATTCAGCTCAGAAAACACAACATCCCCGCATTGTCCTGTAAAAATGAACATTATTGATTTCGATTTGAACATTCGTAAAGAAAATACAGGGGCATATTATGTTATACACGATATTATTGAACAAATAATAAAACTTTCCCATCTTGAAGTGTGGCAGTTATTTTTGTATGATTTTTAAAATTGAATAATAACTATAATTTTTTTCATTT
The DNA here is from genome assembly GCA_029891345.1 of Dryococelus australis. NCBI lineage: Eukaryota > Metazoa > Arthropoda > Insecta > Phasmatodea > Phasmatidae > Dryococelus > Dryococelus australis. The sequence goes on from CM057009.1 coordinate 246,389,246, forward strand.
GGGTATTCATTATTACTGGAACCTTACGACCAATACTTATCAGGAGGGCTTAGATTTTCTATCCCAATGATGGTGAAAAGGTTATATTTTATTTAATGCCACTTATACATGTGTATAGCATCGAAATATAGTTATAACATCATACATTGATACAGTAAAATTCATCAACATAATACAAGGAATTAACTATCAATCTTGATATGACTGTGCTCTTGAATGTATTTTATAGAATACATTTAACCCTTTCACTAGAGGTAGTGTATTTCCTTTTGGTGACCCTACAGCAAGAGGTGTAACGTCATCGCTAAAAATTCGTCTACTTCTTAGGTGTATATTGTAACTAAATTGATGCGACATCTATCGGAATATGCGAAAAAACTACACAACATGGATAATTAATACATCTTTGGTGGCAATTGCCAATTCAAACTTTAAAAGGTTCATTTAGGACCATCCTGCTTTAAGGAAAGGTGCAAAAGTAAATGAATGTGAACATTCGCAAAAGGCCACTTATAAATGCATATTCATTTACCTTCATTGTAAGGAAAAGGGGTAATTACAGAGCTACGACAGGTGAAACATTTTATAGATATAACCTAAAAACTAGTCTATGTCTGTAGACCTTAAACAATACTCCATACAATAATGGCAGTTTCATGCTGGAGAATACATATCAGTTCATCACAAAATTAACCTTCTATGTTATTCGTGTTACTTTTGAAACAACTAGAAGACGCATTGGTCTACATATCACTCAAAGACCAAACTGCATACAGTTAATTCAATACTGTTTTACGCATGACATTTTAATGCCAAAGATACGAGACAGCAACATTTTCCTTATTGATATAGTTTTAATAGCGTCTACGAAAACAAATTTGTATATATTATAGTGGATTTAATCATATTTCACTGTCACTATAGCATGCTGTTGAACGTAAACCACTAACAACTTCAAATAGCTTACGTCGGGTCATCAGATACGAAATCTCCGCGCAATTAGCAAAGAAATTACCTTTTTTTTTCCTGCAAATTTTTTAAATCCTACTTTCCGAAGGAAAGAAAAACTTATAAGGTCACTTTCCGCTCTGTGTGTGTGTGAGTGCATGTGTCCCGTCTTTTTAATTCTTGAACGCAGCAACTGAATTTCACCAATCTCGGTACAATTATAGTACTTAGTAATGACATCTGACTTTTGTAGTTTTCGGCCACGCCGGTAACTTACTTTCGAAATGACGGCCATTTCAAAATTTGAGGTGGTATTTCATATCCCGGGAATCATTAAACCGATTTCAACCATATTTTGTGTTCTGCAGAGTAAAGAGTAAACATTAAATTTTGAGATGGATATTGATGTTGGTCCACCATTTTGGATGATAGCAGCAAATTAAAGAACTAATGTTTTTTCATTATATCTCGAAAACTATTACATCAATTCTCTCCCAATTCTGCACGTAAGTAAAACTATGATAGCCCAAGAAAACGTCAACGAATCAACTAGATAAGGTACTTATTTTTCAAATGTCGGTTATACAAATATTTTAGATTTATTTGGTACATATACCATACCATATAACTAATTTGAACCAAATTTTGTATGAAGAAATAATTTATTACACGCATCATACATACTAAAACATAAAAACTTCTGTCGGTCATTTTGTAAGACAGTGCCATACGAATAAATAAAATCTTTGTGTAATATTTCAATAACTAACTAACCGATTCCTACCAAATTTGACAGTTAAGTAGTACTGACGGAGATAATGTTATGTGATATATTTGAAGCATGCCATACACCTATTTTCAAAATGGCGGCTATATAGCCATTTTAGGGTAGAATGCTATATCGTTTAAACCATGTAATCAATTCTAACTCAACTTTGTATGCTGACATTAGATATTACAACTATCGTCTGTATCTACATGGATCACCTTTTGTCCGCTATTTTTTAAGATAACACTTCTTGAAACAATAACTATTTGTGACATATTTCGAAAAACAATAGACTGATTCCTACCAAATTTAGCAACCAAGTAGTACTGCGGAAGATTATGTAAAATGGTATGTTTTAAGTATGCCAGACATTTGTTTTCAAAATGGCGTACATTTGGCTTTCATGTCATATCTCTTGAAAAAATTGATAAATTCCTATCAATTTTGGTAAGTAAATAGTACTGAGGCAGGTGAAGTTAAGTGGCATGTTTGAAGAATTTCAGTAACTTATTCTGAAAATGGCGGACATATAACCGTTTTATGTTAGAATGCTATATCGTCGAAACCATGTAATCTATCCCAAATTAGCTTTGTGTGCCAGCAGTATATATTACAATTATCAAAAGCATTTATGCAGAGAATCTTTTGTCCTCCATTTTGTAAGCTAGTGCCATGTGAATAAATAAAATTTCCCTGTCCTATTTCGGAAGCAACCACCAAGTTCCTACTAAAATTGGCAAAAAAGAAGTATTTCTAAAGGTGGTGAAAACTGGTGTTTTTTACGTTGGTGAGGTCTTTATTTTCAAAATTGTGGTTTTATAAATATTTTAGATCACTATATTTTATTTTCGAAACAATTTTCATCAAGTTTGTCTATAGAGAACCCATTTCTCTGCCATTTATAAGACATTCCAACCAATAGAAAATTAAGTTTTTATCTCATATCTCGAGAAACAATTAACTCATTCGTACCATATTTAGCGAGAAAGGTGTACTTTGGTAGATCATATTAATATATGTATTTTTTAAATTATGACACTTATTTTCATAGTGGCGGCGATAAAATAATTTATTATTGTGTGTGCTATATCTATGAAACTATGGAATTTATTTTAAGTTAACTTTGTATACTGGCAGTATTCACTCATCAAATGTGGTAATACATATCTTATTTTTGTCCTCCATTTATAAACAGCGTCACATGAAAATGATGAAGGTTTTATGCCATAATTCGAAGACCAATCAACCGATTCCCACCAAATGTTAAACACAAGTAGTGCTACATTGTGGTATGTAAATTGACATGTTTGAGGTGCAGCAGTTCTTTTCTTAGTGGCACTAATATAAGTAATTACTTTTGTATATTGTTTATATTAAACATTTCAACCAAATTCAACCAGCTGCTGTACAGCAGCAGTATTCATTAGAAGCATCAATTATGCATACAGAGTTACAATTTTTGAATCTATTTGCAAAATAGTTCCTGTTGAAAAAAAATCGAACATTTTACCATAAATGGTACAAAAGGCCATGTAAACATTCACGATTTATGTTGGTGATACAAAAATGTTAAAAATGGTGGCTTCATAAAAAATTTGGTAAGTTTGCTACATATATTGGCCAATTTAACCAAATTCAACCAAAATTTGTATGTTGACAGTATATATTAGAAGAATCGTATATAGAGCCTCTTTTTTTGGCAGTTTTGTGAGATAGCATGAAATAAGAAAATAATGTTTTTATACTACATCTCATAGGCAAATCAACCAATTTCCACCGCATTCCTCACACAAGTAGCTTTATGGTAGGCTATGTTAAATTGCATGTTTTAGTTGCTCAGAGACTTATTTTCATAATGACAGCTCTGTAAATATTTTAGGTCTCTGAACCCTATCATTTGAAACATTATACTTATTAAATATGAAGTTGATGATCCGAATCCGATTGCACAATGATTATTTAGGACGTTGTTTACACGCTCAAAAACAATATTTGTTTGCGGTATTTGTGCGAAGATGGAAATGGCTGCAAACAGTGCAAACAACGACAATGATAGGTTTCTGTGGCCACACTACCAGAAATACTTTCTGTTCATCGGTAGCAATGAAAATAATATTTTGCAGTGAAATGTGTGTTGTGTCCACCAAACAAGGACATGAGCACTGCAAAAAATTCTGCTGCGAACTTGAAGCGCCATTTTCAGGTTAATGATAATTAAAATAATGGTACTAACTTAAATTATTACTTTTATGTTGTTTTATTATTCCCATCTAGTTTTTGCTAACAAAATTTTGTTTTGTACACATAATCGATAACTTATTTTTATAGCTTTGGTATTACGTTTTGATACCTTCTAAGCTGACTGATTACCGAATACAAAATTCCAAAACATAGCCATATTAGTTTTGTTTACTTAACAAATATTTGAGTATCAACATACACAAGTGAGATTAGTGTAATGGAGAAGTGTGTATCATAGTGTTGGTGCTTCTTTTAACTTCCGCTATTGTTTTTCTAATAGTCGTATTGATACAGAACAGTAACAGATGAATGCCATGAATATTGAATAAAAAGTGTGGTTTATGCAGCAAATTCTTGGGATACACCAATTCCTACAATTGGAAAATGAAATGTAAAAGAATAGGAGTTAACCGTTTGAACACATTTACTAATTTAATCAACAGACAATCTAATATCACACATCCCAATTAAGGCTGGACATGTGCTGCATGTAAACACAGCGACTCAGAGTTATTATGTGACATTTTCTTGTAGGCTAGGGTATAATATAAATGTAAAAGTAAAAAAAAATATTACAAACTTCTTTGTTATCTTGCTGTTAATGTGTTTGTTTAGAGACTACATCCTCATCACTTGGCGGACCTTGAGAAGTCTATACATTTGAAAAAAAAGTCCACTAGAATATGTTGCTCAATCTCCTTCAGAAAGAATAAAAAAACATGCCACACTCGCTAAATGGGGGCTACGGAAAGAAATTGTAACACAGAAAATATTTGCACAGCAGGATTTAGAAATTCGTTGTAAAAGAGCGCTTGCCTCTTCAAGTAGGGGATAAAACTTTTTTTTGTCAATATTGTCAGTCTTGAATTACCACATAACATTAACATAATGTGTTCTAAAACTTAAAAAAATAGAATAAATGACCAAACAGTAAATTAATGAAACGTTGACTACAAAAATGTCGCGTGTTGAGTATGCTGCTACAACTGTAGATTGTTGGAGCCATGGAAAACGAAGTTTTTTGGGCATTACTGCATATTGGATGGATCTAGAAACATTATCCAGAGAAAGTTGTGCCCTTTCATGCAAACACTTGAAGGGTCAGAATACTTATGTTTCACTTGCCTCTGCAATGGCAAGCATCTATGAAGAATACAGGATTCGTAATAAGGTGGCCTGCACTATAGTGGCCAATAGATAAAACTTCGTTAAGGCATTCAATATAATTTGGTTGTATTAAATGGTATTGTATAGGGCTTATTAAGCCCCCAGTTTTACGTCTGAAGGCTTATCAGGGGACGGCTTACAAACTAACTTATCACCTAACTTAAACTTAACATCCATATCTTACCTAGGATTCGAACCCAGAACCTTCCCCACCCCAGACCGGAGGCGCATCAACCGACCGCTACTGGAGGTCAGCTGTTTGGTTGTAATACTAATAGCAGTGCAGAGAAAGAAGAGGCGAAGTTCATTAATTTGACTAAAAGACTGGATGAAAATAGCAGCGAAGAAATCGATACCACAACTACTTTGCCACCGCATCACAGGGGTGCAAACTAAGCCATAAATTTGATAGCTACTCAATATACTAAAGAAGCCCTTACTTCTCAGAGTGAATTAAAAATAATTTTCAATCAATGCTTGGCAAATGCTCCATGCTGTGGGCAAAGCAAAACCAGGCTGCCATCACTGCTGAATTTGTGGAAGACGTTGTGGAGCACATTTAGTGATGCCAGTAAAAACACGATGGAATTTTATGTACACTACCCTGCAGCAATTAAGTGATTTCTTGCAAAAAAATATTGACAGCATAATGGACTACTTCTCTTTGCCCAGATTTTCACTCTCTGAAGTACAGCTTGTTAAGGAATACTGTGAAGTAATGGGCTTAGTTGCACATTCCTTAGATATTGTTTAAAGGTAGGTAGGTTTATATATGGGCTGCTTGCTTCCTTCAGTTCTTGCACTGGACAAGAAACTGCTAGGAAGAGAAAGCATGCCTATGGATTATTGTTTGCCAGGTATAATAGTTGTTATTTCTGGGATCAAGAAAACTTTTGTACACATATTTTTGGATAAGAAACTTATGATTGTGTCATTCGTGATTTCCTGGTTAGAGTTGGATTTGTTGTGTGGGCCTGACAAACTAACTGCAGAAGCATGGTTAAAATAATTGATTTTGTTTGGAGATGAAACAGAGGTCTGTAACACATGTGCAAATATGCAAGACGTTGAAAAAGAATACGATGATTTGGTTTATGCGTTTTCATTGCCACCAAAATAAGTAACGGCAAAACGGAAGAGTCATCGCAGTATCTAAAAGAAAATTGCAGAGATCTGAAGAGCTTTCTTTCGTATCCAAAGCAGAAAATTAATTTAAAGTAACACAGGATTGCCTTCAAGTACTTCTGTTGAAAGTCTGTTTGTGTTTAGAGGGAATGTTATGAACAACGGAAGACATTCACTTTTAGAAGAAAGTTTTGAGAATATTCTATTGTTGAAACAAAACAAACACATATTACTTTAATTTTTTTATTGTTCATTAATTGACGAGTACTGTTGGGGATATCCAATATTAAAAACCTTTTCTCTTTTTAGTATTAAGACCAAATGGCTGTGTCTGGACGATGGAATGCAAGGTGATTAGAAATAAAATATTTAAGTCAGAGATATAAGTTAAGTTAAGAGTGTATTCGGATCTTTTTTTTATCAGTATATTATGTTGCATATTAAAATTTGGAAGAACTGACTGACAGTTTTCCAGTGAATTTACATGTAAAATGTTATATTTATATCTGGGTATTTCATAATTCATTTAATTTTCTCAATGAAAATGAAAAAAAGTTTGCTGCATAGAGACAATTTTCATTGACGGGAAACTATTGCGTGTTTGTAATTATATTCAATTAGTTATCAAATTTTTGAGACGGTGAAACTGAGATCCATATGAAATTTGTTTCAAAATTTAACAACCTAAATGTTACAATTTTGTTTCCTCAGACTCATATAAAAAGGAACAACTGAGATAATGAACGTCGAAAAATTGCTGGTCATTAAAATTTTTAAAAATTAAATTTTTTTGCGTTATTTATAAAGGAATTAAAAGTTCCTTTCTTTCAGGAACTATGAAAGGAACTAGTTACTTTTTTATTTTTTGTAACTTTGAACTGGAACAAGTTCCAGTGTTTGACTTGGGAACTGGAAATAGTTACTTTTATTTGAGGAAATTTCCAAGCTCTGATTCAAAATGATTTCATGGTGAATGACATATATCCTTTTTCACCCGCTAGAATCAACATTTCTTGACTACACTCAGTAAATTCAACTGCACAGAATAACAAATAAATGAGGATAGCTCTATCCCGTTTGGATCATCTTGTAGAGTAGTTTCTGCTTAATGATGCACGTAGAAGAGGACATTTTTGCCAATATTTGACTCTCTGCTTTTTTACGCACACCCAACAATCTTATTCTTATTAAAAATAATGCATATTTAAGAAAGTTGTACATACGTACCTGTAAACATAGGGACCAACCTCCTGGACAGTAAGGTTTTCCTCTCCCGAGAGAAACTTATCTTTATTTGTTATATTGAACAAATAGACTTTGAGATACAACTCTACTTCTGGCTTCTTCCACATTTCATACGATTCTCCACCATCAGAAAAAACCAGTTTCTGTAAAAGGCAACAAATAAATCAATTAAAAATATATAATTTAATTTTTATATTATGTAATTAAATATTTTTATTTAAATTTACTAAATACGTTTTGGGTTTCAAATGAAGTGCAATTACATACAAATTTCTATATTAATGATTGCGATAAATAAAATCAATATACTAAAGTAACCTGTATAAGTGGGTGGATAAATTTCCCTCTAAATCAATACACTAAATTAGTAACTCTTGTCGTAAAAGACAATCGAGCCCATGCTACACAGTAATATCTGTAGCCAAAATATTATTAACTCAAAGTAGAATATAGTGTGTTTATACAGAATGTGTGTGAACAACACCGACAAAATCCAGCAGGTTGTTCAATACGAAAATATAAGACAAAATAGTATGCACCACTGTTCTCTTTAGATATTTTTAAGACAGCTACGCGTCCTTGAACTTCAAGTTTTGAAAAGCTTTTAGTTAAAAATATCGTTAAGTACTTGCGATTAAATAATAAGTCGGTGAATATTGGTTTGTATAATGAAGATACTCCACCTCTGAAAACCATGTTGTTATCATTCACCTTTATTTAGTAAATGGGCGTTGCCACTCTATGTTAGCATGAAACATTACAACAGTAAGCTGTAAACGATTTGCTAAGAAAAATTATGATCCTGCACATCTAAATTAACACGGAAGGCCACCTTGTCGGAACACTCGCAGATTAACCATTTTCGAGAAGTACAAAACAGAAGGCGAATTGCATGACAGGCAGGCAACACACCACACACCACATGTGACAGGCAGGCAACACACCACACACCACATGTGACAGGTAGGCAACACACCTAACACGACATGTGACAGGTAGGCAACACACAACACACGGCATGTGACAGATAGGCAACACACCAAACACTTTGTGAGACAGGTAGGCAACACACCGTACACGACGTGTGACAGGTAGGCGACACACAACACACGGCATGTGACAGGTAGGCAACACACATCAAACGATGTGTGACAGTAGGCAACCTACCGCACACGACATGTGGCAGATGGGAAACACACCACACATGACAGGTAGGCAATACATCACAAACGATGTGTGACAGTAAGGCAACCTACTTCACAAAACATGAGACAGGTAGGAAACACTCCAAAAACGACTTGTGACAGGTAGGCAACACACCTACCAAGATTGGTGACAGGTAGGCAACACACACCACACGATGCGTGACAGGTAGGTAACACACCACACATTACATGTGACAGGTAGGCAACACACTAAATACGACATGTGACATGAAGGCAACACGTCGCTCACGATGTGTGACTGGATGCCACTAGATCCAAAACGATGTGTGACAGGTAGCCAACACACCACACACGATTTGTGACAGGTAGGCAACACATCCAACTCAATGTGTGACAGGTATGCAACACACCACACACGACTTGTGACAGGTAGGCAACACACTAGACACGACGTGTGACAGGTAGGCAACACAACACACACGAAATGTGACAGGTAGACATCACACTACACACGACCTGTGACAGGTAGTCAACACACCACACATGACATGTAACATGTAGACAATACACCATACACGACATGGGACAAGTAGGCAAAACACAACACACAATGTATGACAGGTAGGTAACACACCACACATGATGTGTGACAGGTAGGTATCACGCCACTCACGATGTGTGACACGTAGGGAACACGCCACACACGAGGTGTGACTCAACGATACACGAGTGAAAAACGAATCGCGTTCACTGTATTTTAAACGTGCCAAGAGTCGTGTGTTATGTGGTATTCCATGCGAGTTGCATTAAGAAATGATGGTAGATTGATGCATTTTGCCACACCAAGGAGGCACATTAGTAAACAATTGGTAATGTAATATGAAAAATGAACACTGTGAATGAAAACTGCAGTAAACGAAAGTATTAAAAATTTACAAACTTATATATTTACAACTGTAGTGCACTAATCAATCAATTCAAATACACGCGTAGCACGCAACTGATCGCAGGCCGTATTTACAACAACTGTTTTCAGGCCGTCACTACCGTATCATGTAGTTATATGCCAAATGGTGTAGAATCTTCTCTTGTTTTGTGTGTGGCCATTTCTTATGTGGTTATTAAGGGTAATTTAATTTATATTTGAAATTCCCGCTTGCAAGTCTCGAAAATGGTTCACCTGAGAATTTTCCGACATGGCGAACTTTTCTGTTAGACGCGTTAATTCGTATTTTTTTATAAGAAGAAATCGGTTACAGCTTGTTGTTACGATGTTTCATTCAAACCCTATTTACTTCATGAAGGGGGATGATATTGCCTTCCAAGGTATCACATTTGTAAGATCTACGTTGTACAAATCACTATTCATTGACGTGTTACTTATTCGCATGCATTTGATCACACTTTTAACAAAATATATTTCAAATCTTTATTTTTGGTGGCCTATACTTCTCTTAATAATCACTTAAGGGAAACATTGTACATAGATTTACGTCTTATATTTCCGCAAGTAATACCCTGCCGGGGTTTGTATGTGTTATTCATATACACCTCGCATATATATATATAAATATATATATACATATACATACATACACATGTTCTTGGGGTCTTAATTACTCAGTAGTCAGTAGTAATAAGACTACGCGAATACGAAGACTTCTCATACCAAGTGTCAGGGTGCAGAAATAGAGTCACATCATAACACTCACTTTGGAAATGTTACCCCAACACAGGCACAAGTCGTCAAAATAGTGGAACTTGATGGTTACGAGTGTGTACGCAATTAATAAGGAATGAAACAACCAGACCGAACTCTTTAGATCCCATGCATTACAATTTGTTCAAAGTGTACGTGTAAAAAACGTTTTAAATAAAATAAAAAAAGGTTAATACAAAACATTTAATTTCCAGATATATTAAGCATTCCTTATAGACTGTTAGATTCTGAGTTTCCCTTAAATGTACATAATAAAAAAAGGGAATATTTCGGAGGCTTGACTAACACTTTTATTACACTTCAAATATTAACAAGGATAAACTCTGATATTCTACAACCCCAAATCTCAATATCCAATTAATAATATCACTTCATGTACTATTGCTAGTTGGGAATCCCCTTAATTATTAAAAAATATTCTTTAAAAAAAATCCTTATAACTGAACAAAAAACAAAATGGACAGCTTACCTTGCCTACAAGGTCAGCTCGATGATACTCCTGTTGTTACATAGTTTTTTTTTTTTTTTTTTTTTTTTCTTCTCTGATGCTCAAATATTTAAAATTGTCAACTGTCCGAAATATTTTGTGTAGAAATCAACTTTATGTGACGATAAATGTACAAGGCTAGTATTTTAAGGGTTCGCGAAGGCCTGGTAACACATGCACCTAATTTTCTAACTACAAAATTAAATTTTCATCGCCTTATTGTTGAAGAGCAGCCCATGATGGAACGATCCGGCGTAGACAGAAGTTAAAGCAAGAAGTGATGAAGTTTCAGGACATTTTCAATGTCACGCCAGCACCATCGGGCAGCAGAATCACGCTTTCATAATAGCCATTGCCAAGCCACGAGGCGCTGAGCGGGGAACCGCAACACAATTAACAAAAATAAATAACAAGAAATAAAGTAATCGTTCAAAACCAATTACTGGAAAACATGACGGTAAAAATAACCTTGAAGAATAACTCACACGCAGTGGTGCATGGAAGGATATCACATTAAATAAAACAGAATAGTTCGGCATGCAGACGCCTTACACCTCTCGGCTACCCGGACATGTGCTTGGTAAAAGGTTCAAAAGAAATATATGCAATATCATGAGTATGGGGAAAAAATTATTTTAATAAAAATAAATCAATTAAGCCTGCCACTTTGGAATGTATTGATTTCCCTAGAAAAATTCTCTGTTTGCATAGAAACCTCCACTCTCACGACCCATGCTAGAGTGCGCGAGTCGCCAGTGTGTTTATTTATTAATAAATTTTAAGGTGTAATTTTCCAGATACGAACAAGTATATAAAAATTACTGTAAAGTACATTACAGGCAGGACTTTGTAAAAATATTCCAATTTTAATACTTTATTTTAAATCAATTCAATCGATATTTTTGATAATATTTGCTTTATTCAATTGGTTTTTACTGTTGTACGAAAAAAAATTATTTAATAGGCACTGCCGGGTAAGAGGCGGCCAGCGTAAAAGACCCCTGAGACAAGTGAGCGCGAACTGACCGTGATCGCACGTCAGCTGATGTGCAGCCTTGCCAAAACAATCAGATATCTATGAAATGGTGCATTTATAAATAAGTAGAATTATTTGATTTAATTTTAGCTTATTTATTAATTGAAAATTGCTCAAATCTAAAAAAAAAAGTACTTTGAAATATATCGGAAATGTATTTTTAATATTAAATTGGTTTAAAAAATTTAAATTATGTAAATTTCACACTTTCACATTACAGCTGGTAGCGTTAAAAAAAGAAACATTTCTCATAGAGGGACAGGGATTCGAACCTACGACCCCTCGAAAAAGAAGAGTCCAATATGCTGACCGTTCTCATACAGTCTCACCATGAACAGCAGCAATTAAATGTTGTATTTAAAGCTTTTGTTACTGTCTGAATCTCATGTACCTATAATCGAATTGATTTTTTTATAGATTCTTTTTAAATTGTTATGTAGCAGACCACATATTTTGCAAGTCGGGCTGTAAGCAAACGAATATTTATAGACACAGGTGAATATCATTTGCTATTTCTTAGGGCCAGGCGCATGAAATTCAGTTTGCAAGAATCAGTTCTTGTCCAGGAATGCATGTTTAAGCACTTTATAACTACAGTGAATAGTCTGTATATATTTGCTTCATATTGATGTTTTTAACGACAACAATTTATAACAGAATGGTTACAATACATGATTAAAATAAGAACTAAAAATCTGTATTTATTATTTTATTTTAAAGTTTATTTTATTTTATTTTTTAAGTTGTACTTAAAATGAACATACAGTGTAGCAAAACAATGCAAAAAAGTTCTCTGAAATTCATTTCCAGTCTTCTCTATCGAAGTCTAATTATTACACGATGTCGCTATCTGTTAATTATACATTAACTCGAAGATTTTGTAGGAAATAAAAGTATGCTACTCGGATTTTTTAAAATGTATTTTTATGAGACTAAACCAAGTGCTATAATATTCTCTATATCATGGAAAGTAGGCTGGATATAACACCAGCGAGAAATTAAAGCCTTTTTTCAATGAAATTATGTATGTATTTACATACTTCAGACTACACACACAAAAACAGAATCCTTTCATTCTACTCACCATTCACAAAGTTTCTTTAGAACAGCATGCTAATTTTTCACATAATTAATATAACCTGTTTATATGCAGCTCAAGGCAGTCTATTATAGCAGGCATTCAACCAGAACCCTTGGCCTTGTATTCTTTTTCCTCAAGATTGTTTTTCTTTCAAGGCCTCTACAGTCCCTGGGATACTAGCAACATTGCACAGTTATTGATTCGCCATCTTGAATGCCCGGAGACTGATGGCTTCATCCAAAGTCTGATTCTATTTGTAGGAACACTCCAGCCAAAAATTGTATTTTTGGGACCTTGTTCAACTTCTTCTGTTAATTGATTGATTATCCTTTGCTTAATGTGGTCCATGTATGTACACAAGTCGTTTGTACCTACAAAGTTATTTCAAATCATATAATCCTTTAAAGTATACTTGAGTGTGACATGTTTCAGGTAGAATTCATTCGATGTTGTTTCGCCAGCAGCTAGTAGAGGTCTTTTTTAGCAGTTGAAACTCACCCATTACATATCTTGCTTTGTATCTTTAGTTTATCTCCACATTTGAACCTATGTTTGCACTTGATGCATTCCTGCATATCACAGGAAGGGCCCTTCACACAAGAAGTTATTTCATGCTTCCTTGCACCGCAGCTGTGGCAAAGATCTTGTCACAGAAACAGTTACGAAGCCTTGGCGAAGTCGTGGATGATGACACAGCTGTAGGTGTCTCATCTGATGAAGTCGATAGCCGTGCGCCAACCTCAGGCGTTAATGGACCAGCAACCTTAGACTCCATAGTATAAAAATTTGCTTACACGAAATTAGACGAACTCTGTTTCACGACTGCCATTGTCAAACTAAGTTTCCTTACTGGAACCCACCTCCTCATATGCTCGCAAGCATGCACCTTAACATGCAATTTTATACCTACCATTAAACAAGTGTACAGAAACTATAGAGTTCAGACCAGCCGAAACACACACAAACGTCCTTGCCATATACTCTTCCAACCAACACCAGATGAAATTATATTCATCGATCATATGCCTTACTATAACTCAAGAATACCTATACCATTCAGTCCACACTGACCTTACCAACGAAACATTAATTATAACTCAAGACATACCAAACCACCCAACGCACCCATCTCCTATAAACAAAAACAAATTCAGTCATACTAATCAACCGCACCACCCAACATACCATGCACAGTATCTATAATATTCAAGTGTACCAAGCAACTATACAGCTCAGCCTGACCCATAATCTAACACCTATTCCACTTATTCTACCAACGAACATTATTTATACCTGCCAACCATACAACCCGCTATAACTATAGCATACCTCAGCCATTCGTTCACACAAATCATACAAAGGTAACATACAGCCCATAACAGTGAAACAAACAACTTCTCATACCATCCACCATGCCGACTGACACCAGTCAAAATACACTAACCACCCATTCGAAACACTGTGATTCAGGCATGCCTTAGCATTACAGGACTCACGGACACACACATACCGTCAACGCCATTCGACATACACAAACAATCGCAAGACAGATATACTACCCACACTATTCGACATACACCAAAAATCGTAAGACAGATATACTGGAAAACGTATCAACCAACATACCAACCATGATGAACCAAGTGTACCAAGCAAGTTTTTGTCCAGACCAACCTACAACACAAAGATCCATACCATCTGTGAAACCATAATTGCTGACTGACACTAGGCCAACCAATGTACCATCACTTATAACTAAGAAAAACTCAATTCAACCATGCCACCTAACACACATATCACACTACCCATAATTAATCAAGCATATCAAACATATATACAGTTGAGACGATCCCATATCCTAACACCCATTATATCAGCTCTTCCAATCCAGCCTCTAAATTATTACAAAAATGACTCAACCACCACCAACACCACCAACCATAATGACTCCAAAATGACCGAAAAAGGCCCACACACACCCGACACTATACTTCAAGCATACCTTAACCATTCAGCCAACACAAAGCCTTGATAACAATTTTCCTACCACCGATAGCATCTGCTGTACCAACCATCAAGAGACTACATATACTCACCTTAATATACCATCTACTATAATTAAAGTATACCTCAGCCCACACCCACTAAATTATACCAAAAATTGTAACTCCAAGATGTCTATCATAGCATCATTTCCATTAGCCACCAGCCAAATATCTTACCACCCATCAAATAAAACATCTGATTATGGCAAACATCCATACAAATAAAATGCTGACCACCACACCTCAGACATACAAAAAAAAGAGCAACTTAGCTCACGTACTATACCAATCATAACCCAAGTATACTTCAGTCATGCCACACAGATCACATTGTAGTTATACAATGCAACATAACTACTTAATTCATACCACCATACACCATCCATTAACCCCACTAACCATATCATACTAGGTGACAACTCTCCAGCATACCAGACATTATTAAAAATCAATCTATCAACCAACAAACCAGTTAATTATGCCAGTCATCCATACTAATTGCTGCTCCAACAAAACCTACCAAGAAACATATATCCAACCGACTTAACAACTATAGCGATAACCCATTGGTACTGAATACCAAAACAGATATAATACCTTTATCCATGACATTAGTTTGCTTCAGCCATGCGACATCGAAAGCCATACAACCAGCATATCAACATACTATAAAATCTGAATATATTAACTAACCACTTTAGCAGATAACTATAGCAACCAAAACATACAGCCCAAATTATATCATTCTCTCTAACCCAAGCATAAATATTCATGCTATAAACAATACATGCCGTATCAACCACCACACCTCAGACTTACTGATCAATCATATTAGTAAACTATATTGACTACCATTTTAGCCCATATAACGTCACCAGATACACATATAAACACGCCATAACAGGATATGAGCAAATAAAATATTTCAATAATAAGCTCCAAACACGCTATCATAAGATTATTAGAATAATTCAGAGATCTATAGCACTCATATATACACAGTTTCCGCGCTCTATTTCAGATCACCAGTGGCTTGTATCGTTTTCAAGCATACATTAATTCACTCTACTCCTACAGACTGACTTTTGCAGATTGATTCCTGCAGACTGACTCCTGCCAAGACTTAACATTTGAGCTTTTGAGCTTTTACCGAGAGCATGAGATACCTGTATATACGTATTATTCTCGAACCAACCACAGGTACCTTGGAATTGAAAGGAATCTTCATTTGTATTTTTTTAGTAGCATTGTCCGAAGCAACTTGCAATAACCAATCAGTGTGTGTGCGTGTGTGTGTCTATATATATATATATATATATATATATATATATATATATATATATATATATATATACACAGTTAAATTACTCGCATAGTCTTCCAGCCTTTATTCACAGAGTACTCTTGAATCTAAATACAAGTTCTCATATTTAATTCGTAATTAGTATTCAAAGTTCAGTGATACCAATCCCATTAGATATACTGAGCATGAATGACCATATGTTTTAAGTTATTATAATTCCATAGCTAACATGTAAATATAAGTTAGGGGTTCAAATAAATTAATAACACAATTGTCATTTGTACATTTCTACTTTATTTCACAGCCTTAATAAAAACATATACACAACAGTTACACACTCAACTTATTTTTCATTCAACAAAACAATTATGATGGTTTCTGTTTTACAGTGCAATACCTGCTGTGAGCATTCAATCACCTATTATTTGTATATATCACACCACAGTCATTACATGACTAAATCTTGTAAGCAATGATTAATGAACAGTTACTAGCTTCATGTCGTCTGACATTACAGCTATTCGTAAATGTCTTGCCATAACACTTGCTCTCATTCCCGGAGATCAACAAACCTTATTTTTGCAGGTCTTACTGTGTCTATTCAAGATTTCACTGCACATTAAAACCCCACCACAGTCATCACAGTGGTATGCCTTGTATGCAACGCTGAACATGCAATGGCTACATCCATACGTCGTCATACATTGCAGCTTTTACTAAAAATATTTCAACTGTGTGGACCTGGTGGTTACGCCGTGCATGATTCAGAACTGGTTTGGCTCTGCATTTAATTTTGGAGCCAGCGCCCTCTATCGTGGGTTGGCTGCATCCCAAAACTGTATGAACTGTTGCAGCGCATTCTATAAGTGTTTGAGAGACGTTATGTTCGTGTATCGCTATCTATTCTGACTTACTACTCTTTAGTTTGGGATCGCTTCGCCAGTTCATTGTTGTGCAAGTTCACAATTAATATGAACTTATAGAAAGTTCAATTCATTAGGTGCAAAATGAAGTTATAAAAGTTCATGTTCAGTTAATATTAAGGTTTCGGGTAAAAGTTCAAGTTCTCTTTAAAAAATTACTGAGTTCATCAAAAGTTCTTTAGCAAAAATTACGGACATTAGTAAGTTATATATGGCTGAATTGCAGAAGAAGAACAGCATACTTGTTTTAAACTTAAACATAATACAAATATTTATTTGGATTTACATGCAAACAATAATTAGTTGAATATGGCCACGGAGAGAAAATTTGAACAAAACGAATGAACAAAATTAATTAGGCTAACATTTGAGTCCCACTTTAAGGCGCAGGTCATCTTCGAAATGGTCGTCTGATAACCGACCCCTATTACAAGTTAAAATATCACTTCCCATACTGAAAATACTTTCCACAGCAGCACTGGATGGTATTCCAGTATTAAATTTTAAGAACGACTTTTAGAATTGGAAAAGTGGGCAAACGTTTTATGTCCGCCAATGGAAACGAGATGTATCTTCCAAGTTCTCGTGCCCCAGTTTCTGAACAAGACAATTTTGGAGATATGAAATCAAAAACGTCATTGTCGTCTTTTTCCACTTGTTTGATAAGAGGTACTGGCAAGCTCTCTTTATGTGCAGTTGTCACAATTTCTTCTACCCATACTTTTGCCTCTTCAAGTTGTCCCAAGGCAATAAATTTTGTGTCTCAAACGAAGATCCACCACTAATAGCGTTATTTTCCATTATTTACCATACCAACTAGGTTGTTTTCTCTACAGAGCTAACGCACACATTTAACTCTACTACACCACACCCTTTTTCCATACACGCAGAGATGCAGCATGGAAAAACACAGCATCTGTGCTTTATGAAAGGAACTGCACTCGAGAACAAACGATTATTACACGAGGATGCCTGTTGGTCGACTAGCGACTGAAAGAGTAACTACAGTTTAGGTGTTTTCAAAAGGTAGAAATAGATTGCTTTAACGTCGGCAAAGCATACTAGAACGTTTAAAAAATGTGTCATAAAATTAATAAAGTTCGTGAGATAAAAGAATTAATGAAAGTTCAAGTTCGTTGCATATCAAATTAGTAAGTTTCTTTAAAAGTTCATGAAATGTGAATGAGTTCGTACGTACGCGTTCATTTTAAAAGTACACAGCATAACACTGCACCAGTTCAACTTCAGTTACATATCCCTTATCCTTGTTGCTTATATCTTTGCCCCCCCCCCCCCTCTTTCCGTGCGTGTGCACACTGAGTAGAAGTTTAAATCGAAATTGTGTAAAGTTTAGTGGAGCCTCGGCCTCTCTTGGGAATGTAACACATTGATTCTGTGTTGTAAGTAGCGAATCTCCCGAGTCTTCTGCTGCTGACGATGCAGCCAATGATACAGATGGCAAGTCTTCAATCACCGAATCAGTCTTCATATTATAACAACGTACACAATCTCAGTAGAAGAATCTAGTCGTTACGATCTGCTTTCCAACACGCCTATCAACTAAATAACATTTTTGCATGATGCTTGCTTATATAGTATTAGCACTTCATGGCAGTCAGTTCGTGCTATCCGTCTCGTGATGCTCCAGTTGACATCTGATAGCAAAGTAGCTGCAAAAAACATGGCTCCTGGACTGTGGAACTGAAATTGTGATAGTCATCCCTTTGCCCTCTTTTAATTTATTGTTTTTGCGTTCCAGTTGGTCTTTCATTAGCAAAGAATCAATATTCAAACCCTTCAACTCATTAGGAACTTGAAATACAATGTTTTTTACTTTCATTTATTATAACAAATATTTTATCATTTCATTTTAATTCCCCAGCCAAGCTTACTTTTAATATGCATCGCAGACCCAATAACACCAGTCCACAGACTCTCATTGAGTTCAGCATCTGAACTTAACAATCTTTTGAACGCTTTCTTATCTAGTTTTCTGTCAGCTTCATGCCTTTAAGCTAGATCTTTATGATGATGATAAGCTATATCATGTTCCATTGCAGCCGCATCTAGTGGATTAATGGGTTTATCACCACTCTCAATTCTCTCTTTTAGCTTGGTACCCGGACCTAAGTACTGATAACCGGGTGCATGCAACTCAAAAAGTAGTGAATTTATTAAGTCATTGAGTAACCCTTTTTCATGATGCTCCGACTCCCATAAAGTATGTGGTATTGTGTTCAACACTCGTATCAGATATGGTATACCTTTTGGATTATTCACAACAAAGTCACCAAACTTGCTGTTGAGCATATCCATTATTCCAACTATTTCATTGTAAGAGTTATCATTTCCAGCATTCTCTTCGCCATAAAAAACAAGAAGTCGATCAATAAGCATCCTAACATCATCCATCCATATGTATTCTTTGGGATAGTCTGTATATTTCTTTATACCTTTCCCCTTTTTAGGTGTGGGACGTCTCTTGTTGATCGAATCGTAAATAGGTTTAACAATAATTTTCCATTTATTCCCTTTACTCGATTTTGGCGTTCCCAAGTTTGGATCATTGTTTTGAAAAACTGAATTTTATCTGCTAGGATACAACTATAGTGTTCATAGTCGGTTGCAGTGTAGTCACATTCTGTTACTTTCTTACTAGTTAGTAATTTCATCAATCATCAGTTCCAGTGTATGTTCGGCCTTTTATAGTAAATTTGTCAATGTTGAATGTTACTTCGCTATCCCCAATATACAAGCTACCTTTATCAGCCTTTAGTCCAAAAACACCGTCTTTGCAGTCAATTAAGAAATCGGCAATTTTCTTATCAATAAATGTTCTTTTGCAGTTAGTTAACTGTGAGATATCAGTTTTCAAACGCCCCAATGCTTCGTCATAGCTTTCATCGTCATCGTCATAGCATTCATCGTCATTGTCAATTCGTTTAACGCCATCGTCATAGCATTCATCGTCATCATCAATGCATTTAACGCCATCGCCATAGCTTTCATCGGTGTCTGTTTTACCAAACAGTTTTCTCTCCAAAGATGTTTCTCTTGGTGTCTGCGGGTAGCCTAAATTCTTAAAAAGCAAATGGAAAAAGTTATTTTATTAAGTTCTTATTCTCCAATGTTATGTGTCCAATTTTTTGTCCCAAATCTTCTATCGCATCTATTATCCGCCGTATACCACAGAGTTATCATTACATACTAAAATATTTATGTCATATCTCCTGAAAAACACCAAATTGGTCAAAAAAGAGCAGCACTACAACAGACCATGTAATTTATAGTTTTAAGTGGGCCAGATATTTTTTCCTAATGCCGGCCATATATATTTACTCAATTGGTTAAACCTACTAACTATGAAAAGAATTTCAACTTAGGCTCTAACTTTGTATGCTGGATCTCTATCTCTATATCTCTCCCCCCCTCTCTCTCTCTCTCTCTCTATATATATATATATATATATATATATATATATATATATATATATATCTCTATATATATATATATATATATATATATCTATATATATATATATATATATATATATATATATATATATATATATTATATATAGAGAGAGAGAGGGGAATATATATATATTCCCCCCCCCCTCTCTCTCTCTCTCTCTCTCTCTATATATATATATATATATATTCATTAAATTTTTCCTGTAAAGAGACTAAATTCTTCGCCATTTTGTTACATAGTTCCACATGGATGTATAAAATTTTCATTTCCCTTAATGTAGGGATAAATCTATCGATGACTACGAAATTCGGCGAAGAAGCTTTATTGTGGTGGGTTATATTAATTTATATGTTTTAAGGATGCCAGGCACCTATTTTCAGTATGTCGGCTATGAAAACATTTTCATTTGGTGTGGTATATCTATGAAACTATGTAGTCGATTTTAATTTATATCTGTATACTTGAGTACAGTATTATCACATTTGGTGATTGACATTGGTACTCTTAACGTTTTTGTCCTCGATTTATGAAGCTCGTCACATGAAAAATGGAAATTTTCGCCATTTCTCGAGGACAAGTCCACAGATTTTCACCAAATTTTACAAGTAAGTAGTGCTACACTTCATTTTGTAAACTAGCATAAATTTTAAGTACAGCAGGGTATTTTTTAATGGAAATAATATAAATATTTTAGGTTAGAATGTTATATCTAATAAAAATTCAACAAAAAATCAGTAAAACTTTTTACACTTACACCATTTATTAGAAGCATCAAATATGCATTCAGAGATACCCGTTTGCAGGCGTTTTAGCAATATAGCACCTGGTGAAAATAATGAACACTTTGCTATTTTCTCTGGAACAATTCTACTAATTTCCACTAAAATTTTACACAAGTAGTACTACAGAAGTCCATGTGAACTTACCTGATATAAGTGGGGTAATACACTGGCTTTCAAAATGGCCTCCGTATAATTATTTTAATAATTTTGTCATATACATTATTAATTTCACCAAATTCAACACTTTGTATGACAGTATCTATTTAAACCATCATATACAGGAACTCTTATTTAAGGCGATATTGTAAGATAGCACCAAATATGACAAATTAAGTATTTGTGTCAAAATCTCAGGGACCAATAAACAGGCTTTCACCAAATTCTTCACGCAAGTTGCACTACGGTAGGTCATGTAAACGTACGCAGTTTAAGTAGCTCAGACACATATTACGAAATTGACGGTCCTGTAAATATTTTTGTTTAGTAAACCCCATCTTTCAAAACATTAGACTGTTTATTTCCGAATTTGATGCTCCGGATCCTATCTCCGTAGTGTATTTAATTGCATGATAGCTTATAGTACAAGGATTCCTGGATTCAAGACCTGGGTAAGGCACGTGTGTGTTTATAATTTTATCATTACTAATGCAAGTGTTCCAGGTTTCGTCTATAACGATATTGCTTGCAACGAGACTCCTACCTACACACTCATTATTTAAGAACTTTTTAAAATATTAATTCCACCTATGTTGAGGAAAGTAGGATCATTAGTTTTATTAGTAACTTCTTGTTTAATATGGCTATATAAAGAATTTAGATTTATATGTTATATATATGAAACAATTTAACAAAATTTAACCAAATTTCGTATGCTAACAGTACTTATTAGAGGCATAAACTATGCATGCAAAGATCATCCTTTGACCCTTGTCTGTTTTTGTGTGTGTAGTCTGAAGTATGTAAATACATACATAATTTCATTGAAAAAAGGCTTTAATTTCTCGCTGGTGTTATATCCAGCCTACTTTCCATGATATAGAGAATATTATAGCACTTGGTTTAGTCTCATAAAAATACATTTTAAAAAATCCGAGTAGCATACTTTTATTTCCTACAAAATCTTCGAGTTAATGTATAATTAACAGATAGCGACATCGTGTAATAATTAGACTTCGATAGAGAAGACTGGAAATGAATTTCAGAGAACTTTTTTGCATTGTTTTGCTACACTGTATGTTCATTTTAAGTACAACTTAAAAAATAAAATAAAATAAACTTTAAAATAAAATAATAAATACAGATTTTTAGTTCTTATTTTAATCATGTATTGTAACCATTCTGTTATAAATTGTTGTCGTTAAAAACATCAATATGAAGCAAATATATACAGACTATTCACTGTAGTTATAAAGTGCTTAAACATGCATTCCTGGACAAGAACTGATTCTTGCAAACTGAATTTCATGCGCCTGGCCCTAAGAAATAGCAAATGATATTCACCTGTGTCTATAAATATTCGTTTGCTTACAGCCCGACTTGCAAAATATGTGGTCTGCTACATAACAATTTAAAAAGAATCTATAAAAAAATCAATTCGATTATAGGTACATGAGATTCAGACAGTAACAAAAGCTTTAAATACAACATTTAATTGCTGCTGTTCATGGTGAGACTGTATGAGAACGGTCAGCATATTGGACTCTTCTTTTTCGAGGGGTCGTAGGTTCGAATCCCTGTCCCTCTATGAGAAATGTTTCTTTTTTTAACGCTACCAGCTGTAATGTGAAAGTGTGAAATTTACGTAATTTAAATTTTTTAAACCAATTTAATATTAAAAATACATTTCCGATATATTTCAAAGTACTTTTTTTTTTAGATTTGAGCAATTTTCAATTAATAAATAAGCTAAAATTAAATCAAATAATTCTACTTATTTATAAATGCACCATTTCATAGATATCTGATTGTTTTGGCAAGGCTGCACATCAGCTGACGTGCGATCACGGTCAGTTCGCGCTCACTTGTCTCAGGGGTCTTTTACGCTGGCCGCCTCTTACCCGGCAGTGCCTATTAAATAATTTTTTTTCGTACAACAGTAAAAACCAATTGAATAAAGCAAATATTATCAAAAATATCGATTGAATTGATTTAAAATAAAGTATTAAAATTGGAATATTTTTACAAAGTCCTGCCTGTAATGTACTTTACAGTAATTTTTATATACTTGTTCGTATCTGGAAAATTACACCTTAAAATTTATTAATAAATAAACACACTGGCGACTCGCGCACTCTAGCATGGGTCGTGAGAGTGGAGGTTTCTATGCAAACAGAGAATTTTTCTAGGGAAATCAATACATTCCAAAGTGGCAGGCTTAATTGATTTATTTTTATTAAAATAATTTTTTCCCCATACTCATGATATTGCATATATTTCTTTTGAACCTTTTACCAAGCACATGTCCGGGTAGCCGAGAGGTGTAAGGCGTCTGCATGCCGAACTATTCTGTTTTATTTAATGTGATATCCTTCCATGCACCACTGCGTGTGAGTTATTCTTCAAGGTTATTTTTACCGTCATGTTTTCCAGTAATTGGTTTTGAACGATTACTTTATTTCTTGTTATTTATTTTTGTTAATTGTGTTGCGGTTCCCCGCTCAGCGCCTCGTGGCTTGGCAATGGCTATTATGAAAGCGTGATTCTGCTGCCCGATGGTGCTGGCGTGACATTGAAAATGTCCTGAAACTTCATCACTTCTTGCTTTAACTTCTGTCTACGCCGGATCGTTCCATCATGGGCTGCTCTTCAACAATAAGGCGATGAAAATTTAATTTTGTAGTTAGAAAATTAGGTGCATGTGTTACCAGGCCTTCGCGAACCCTTAAAATACTAGCCTTGTACATTTATCGTCACATAAAGTTGATTTCTACACAAAATATTTCGGACAGTTGACAATTTTAAATATTTGAGCATCAGAGAAGAAAAAAAAAAAAAAAAAAAAAAACTATGTAACAACAGGAGTATCATCGAGCTGACCTT
The DNA here is from genome assembly GCA_029891345.1 of Dryococelus australis. NCBI lineage: Eukaryota > Metazoa > Arthropoda > Insecta > Phasmatodea > Phasmatidae > Dryococelus > Dryococelus australis. Next base: position 246,413,797 of record CM057009.1, read on the forward strand.
GTAGGCAAGGTAAGCTGTCCATTTTGTTTTTTGTTCAGTTATAAGGATTTTTTTTAAAGAATATTTTTTAATAATTAAGGGGATTCCCAACTAGCAATAGTACATGAAGTGATATTATTAATTGGATATTGAGATTTGGGGTTGTAGAATATCAGAGTTTATCCTTGTTAATATTTGAAGTGTAATAAAAGTGTTAGTCAAGCCTCCGAAATATTCCCTTTTTTTATTATGTACATTTAAGGGAAACTCAGAATCTAACAGTCTATAAGGAATGCTTAATATATCTGGAAATTAAATGTTTTGTATTAACCTTTTTTTATTTTATTTAAAACGTTTTTTACACGTACACTTTGAACAAATTGTAATGCATGGGATCTAAAGAGTTCGGTCTGGTTGTTTCATTCCTTATTAATTGCGTACACACTCGTAACCATCAAGTTCCACTATTTTGACGACTTGTGCCTGTGTTGGGGTAACATTTCCAAAGTGAGTGTTATGATGTGACTCTATTTCTGCACCCTGACACTTGGTATGAGAAGTCTTCGTATTCGCGTAGTCTTATTACTACTGACTACTGAGTAATTAAGACCCCAAGAACATGTGTATGTATGTATATGTATATATATATTTATATATATATATGCGAGGTGTATATGAATAACACATACAAACCCCGGCAGGGTATTACTTGCGGAAATATAAGACGTAAATCTATGTACAATGTTTCCCTTAAGTGATTATTAAGAGAAGTATAGGCCACCAAAAATAAAGATTTGAAATATATTTTGTTAAAAGTGTGATCAAATGCATGCGAATAAGTAACACGTCAATGAATAGTGATTTGTACAACGTAGATCTTACAAATGTGATACCTTGGAAGGCAATATCATCCCCCTTCATGAAGTAAATAGGGTTTGAATGAAACATCGTAACAACAAGCTGTAACCGATTTCTTCTTATAAAAAAATACGAATTAACGCGTCTAACAGAAAAGTTCGCCATGTCGGAAAATTCTCAGGTGAACCATTTTCGAGACTTGCAAGCGGGAATTTCAAATATAAATTAAATTACCCTTAATAACCACATAAGAAATGGCCACACACAAAACAAGAGAAGATTCTACACCATTTGGCATATAACTACATGATACGGTAGTGACGGCCTGAAAACAGTTGTTGTAAATACGGCCTGCGATCAGTTGCGTGCTACGCGTGTATTTGAATTGATTGATTAGTGCACTACAGTTGTAAATATATAAGTTTGTAAATTTTTAATACTTTCGTTTACTGCAGTTTTCATTCACAGTGTTCATTTTTCATATTACATTACCAATTGTTTACTAATGTGCCTCCTTGGTGTGGCAAAATGCATCAATCTACCATCATTTCTTAATGCAACTCGCATGGAATACCACATAACACACGACTCTTGGCACGTTTAAAATACAGTGAACGCGATTCGTTTTTCACTCGTGTATCGTTGAGTCACACCTCGTGTGTGGCGTGTTCCCTACGTGTCACACATCGTGAGTGGCGTGATACCTACCTGTCACACATCATGTGTGGTGTGTTACCTACCTGTCATACATTGTGTGTTGTGTTTTGCCTACTTGTCCCATGTCGTGTATGGTGTATTGTCTACATGTTACATGTCATGTGTGGTGTGTTGACTACCTGTCACAGGTCGTGTGTAGTGTGATGTCTACCTGTCACATTTCGTGTGTGTTGTGTTGCCTACCTGTTACACGTCGTGTCTAGTGTGTTGCCTACTCCCTTATTCTCATATGTTCTACAAAATTTTGCACATCGCCAGTCCTTTAGAAGGTCATATTAAGTTACATGATTTAAGTCGGGTCAGAAATTAATTTTCAAAATTGTGGAGTGTAAATATTTTGATAATTTTGGCGTAACTATTTATTAAATTAACCAAATTCAACCAAACCTTTCATGCTGAAAGTGACCCTAAGAAGCATCGTGTACAGGACCACTTTTTGGGCAATTTTGTAAGATAGCACCGATTAAGAAAATGAGATTTTTATGCCATATCTCTGGGACCAACCAACCGATTTCCACGAAATTTTTCCACACAAGTAGCGCTACGGTAGAAAATGTAAACTCGAGTATTTTAAGAGTTATATTCATTACATACGAAGTTGATGCACGGAATCCTAACTTGGAATGCAGTTTATTGCATGCTAGCTTAATTTTGCCGGTTTTGCTGGATTCGAATCCCAGGTAAGGCGTGTGTGTATTTGTAACTGTCTAGGTAGAGTTGCATTGTGTTTCTCGTTTAATCTCTAATAATATCGCTGTCAACGGGACATAAGCGCATATATACCATCGAATAATTTAAGAACTTAATTAAAAATTATTTGCACTTGTGTAGAGGATTGTAGGCTCATTTGTTATACCAGTTACTTCTTATTTCCTTGTTTGTTTACCTGCAACTGAAATTTTCGGTCTAATTTTGCCACCACTTGTATTCAGCCCTCGAAACGTAGATACATTACGATGTAAAATGATTACCAAAAATATTAAACGCCTTTGAAATCGGAGCTTAGTTTACTGCATATAGCACAGACTGTTTTGATCTCGCACATAAATTTTCGGAGTAATTATATAGTTTTGAATATTAGCAACTTTTGAAAATCATTATTGCTGGTATCAATTTATTTGGCAGATTTAACTGACTTGCCAAACTTTTTGGCTTTAAATTTTGTGACGATAAGTTTTTCCTTTTATAATTTTTATTGCTCGATCATAAATTAGTATGTCGAAGTTAACGAAGAAATGTGTGCGTGGTCCTACTCCTTAATCCATATTATTTAAGTGTAATTCACGCATAGTTAAAATTGTGTTGATGTCTGAAGATGAGCAACTCTGTTTTACGAAACTTACCCATCACATATTATTAAATAATCAAGATGCTTAATAACTTACCCATCTGAAGATAAAATCATAAGGTTGAAAAAATAACACCAAGCTGCCTGAAGCAATGGATATTATCCCCAACAGTAAGAGAAAAAATGCACCTGAAACATAAAGAAAATACTAGTGATATACTCTTGCTTCATACTGTAATTATATTTAAACACCGACAATACAATAACTTGCAGTTTTTCGTTTCACTCAAACATAGAGAACATAAATTTATTAAAAATTGTGTCTGTGTATAAACAACGTGTAAATAATGACGGATTGGGCCGCGTAGGAAAATAAATTTGGAATAAAATATACAGGCCATTTTTTTTATTATGGCCGAACGATTGTTCTCAGCGGCCCCATGAATCTAGCGTATGTGTGTGGGGTCCCACACCACTCACACAGTGGTGCTGTAGTGAAGGCAGTTAAGGTATGCGTTTGCAGGTAGGTAAGTGGACTTCACGTCTTATTGACAGCGATGTCATTAGGGACGGTGCAAGTTGAGCAGGGGAGAGGAATTGGGAAGGAATCGGCAACGGTCTTTGCTTGGGACCGATCCCAGCATTCGCCTGGAATGATTTCTGGCTTTCATGGTCAGGATGGACGGACCGGGAATTGAACCCGGGACCTCCAGATTGCGAGTCCAGTATCTTGTCAATGCGCCACCTCGCTCGGTGAATGTGTTGGAAAGTTCCACATGTGATGTATCCTGTAATATAAGAACACATTATGACTCACTACTCTATAGTACAAGGGGCCGCGTGGGCTGAGCGGTTAGACTACTCGCCTCGTACCAAAGCAAACCGGGTTCAATCCCCGGCAGGGTCACTCCCGGATTTTCCAAGTGTGAATCGTGCCGGACGATGCCGCTGGTCGGCGGGTTTTCTCGCGGATCCCCAATTCACCCAGTCCTTACTTTCCGGCAATGCTCCATTCTCATCTCGTTTCACCATCATCAGCTCTGAAAACCTCGTAGTTAAGAGCCACCCTAATATCTTCACTCAACTCAACTATACAGTACAAGCGCAATGTGAAATAGCGGTTCACAACACTTTATTATACGGGTGCGAGTAGAATAGAAATATATGTTCGAGCCTAATGATGCATGAAGGCGGAGTGTGGAGCAGGTCAATGAACTCGGGTGACGGCCAAGTAGTCCGTTAAAATCCGCCTTTATGACCCTAAATACCCTTCTGTTTGGTCACCCAACTTTAAAAGTGTAAAACTTCTAGAAAAAAAAAGTTAACAAAGTCTTGTGAACTGCCACGCCACTGCGCGCGGCATCCATCTTGTGGTGACATCGAGAACATAAAAAATTACCCATTTTAGCTCAATATTATATCAGAAATTATTAATTTTAACCCCCAAGAACGCCTTTTTCTCATATTTTCAAAAAAAAAAAAAAAAAAAAAAAAAAAAAAAAAAAAAAAAAGGAGAAATCTTCCGATCTTATAATATAACTTTTCTTTTTTCTCTATAAGCTTACTTCGCAAACCAGCAATACGGACTGAAGATTCTTTGAACAAGTCGGCAAATCCGCAAGGCGGATACATTTTTGCTATAGGTGCAACAAAGTCCGCAAATCAGCAACGGAGACTAAAGGCTCCGAGTAAAGCCCAAGAGTGACAGCAACCATGTTTGTATACTTTAAGAATTCCAATCGCAAACTTGGATTTTCACGACCTTTGCTTTTACCCACTATGACCTTGGGTAACCCTGAAGTCGAAAAATAGAGAAAAATTACAAAAAAAAAAATCGTACGAAATTATATTAATGACCACACCAGCCATCGTAAATTTCAGTGATATTGACGTTAACGTCAAAGAGGCATTTTTATCTAAAGAACCAGGCATATTGCAAAAATTATTTTTAATATTATAGAAAACCAAAACAAAATCCTAAAAAAGTGTTATAAATCCCAAACACATATAATAAAATACAAGAGTAAATAAAAACATCTAAATATATATTATATATAATAAATATATATATATTTCGTTACTAAAAAAAATCATTCTTTCAAAACTTGCATGTAGGGTTCTAGCGATCGATACTCATAAAGATTTAGGAGCACAACCTCTCCTAGTATAGTGACCAGCAGATGACAGACACTAATATATTTAATTGGATATTAAGTTGGTCCCCCCCCCCACTTTCGTCACCAAAAATCATTGGATATAAATCACACTCGAACGACCCCTCACCGCAACCGTTAACCACTATAGCCTGGCCCCAACCACTTACACTAGACCATGCTAGTGATTATATGTTATCATATTACTCGCTCGTGAGTGGCTGTAGGTCACGTGACATCTCGAACTCTGCATATAAGTAATGTGGTCGAAGTTCTGCCACGTCACAGTTTATCTAATGCGAGGGGATACACATAGTATTTTCCTATCTGGTCCCATTTAGCATTCAGTCTGGTAAATTATTTATAGTTTTTTCTCTTCCATCACACTGCGAGTGGTATTATCGGTCGTGCACGTATTTAAATACGTATGTTCCAACCGAAGTAAAAATGTACAGGTCAAAATTTAAGTCCCTGGTTCGACCAGCCAAATATTGTAGTGTAGAAGTCAAGATGAAGAGTTCATTTAATTGCGTGCATGTAACCAGCACCGAGACTTTGTTTTTTGTGGTGTCATCCCTGATTACAGCTGGACTGCCTATGTTGTCAACTATGTTATTCGCAAATCTTTAGTGTAAAGTCTTTGAAACTTGGAATGTACATGACTAGCTCAAGCTCAATCAAACCGATACTGCAAACTGTGGTCTAATATCTTTTATAACCATAGTGGGCCACCATTTTCGAATCAATAGCAATAGAGTCACCAAACTCAGACCATAAGTAACACTTCCACCAACGCCGACATGTCGCATTAGTAGAGAAGTGCTTCTATAAGCTCAGGTTGTCTGTCACATTGCTAATATGTTTATTCATAATTATTAGTAAACCTAAATGACCATTACCATTTCAGTTCAGTGAAAAAGCTTAAATATATCTGCAATTAACCAGACACCACACCAATATAACATTTGAATTGCTATTTTCCGAAAGGGCCTGAGTACATTTTTGACTGACAAACTTAGTTTACTGTTGGAACAAGCAGTTCAGCAGTTCACATACTATTTTACCGTGAAAGAACTTCAATCCTGTTAATATAACTTTGTGTAAACTGCACGTTCAATAAGATCGTTCCTTTACAAAAGGGCATCAGTTCTGGACTGTGGCCTGTTTTGAAACTAATTGTTCGCAGCCATGCTTCACCTACGATATTATATATATATATATATATATATATATATATATATATATATATATATATATATATATATATGTGTGTGTGTGTGTGTGTGTGTGTGCAAGATGTGCCTACTTATATTCACGAAATACATGCATATTCAGACATCTGCGGGGTCAGATCAAAAATAAATTTCTCATTAGATTTGTTTAGATTTTACAGATACAGAACATTTTAATAATATTATGCACTTATTTGCAATATGTGCTCCTTAATACCTGCATATGACAGGGATTTTAGTACGATCAATAGAGTGTCGAAAAAAGAATGACCATATCTACAACTCTCATTAAATCACATAACTCATAAACCCGACAAGTTCGTCTTATAAGAAATTCACTAATCATTTACATTCAAGACATATAAAATGTGATAAATAGGTCTATTACAAGAAAACCTGCATATTTAAAGAATCAGTAAGAGGTAAAGTGCTTCTCGATCAGAAGGTTCAGTTGCTTATGTAATAATTTCATAAATTAAGTTACACGTCAGACCTTAGCGGTCGTGTGGTAGCTCATGCTTTAATTAACATCATCATAATAAACACTTTGAAGACTTTCACATTTACATTGCCAGAGTAGTCCGATGCTGCTATTGGTACCTGTTTGTTCTCTGCCTTCTTTGAGGAAATCTTGTTATGGCTTACTGTAGAGAATAGACTATTAGCACAGTAAAATTAATGTAAAGTGCCGGATAGTTTATTTGCGGTGGTTTTTGAATTATTTCTTTTGTACTGATATCTTTGATTTTCTGACTATTTAAGTTAAATGTTTTAAGCGTTCTCTGTTCTATGATAAGGATAGTAGGAAGGTAACCCGAGCGGAAATAGTTGTTTATTTATTTTTTGTATTGAGATGTGATTTTGTTGTGCATGGTCATGGTGTGTAGCGTAGCAGATTTGAGGATGCGCCAGTCGGCCAGACTGAAGCCTTATTTGTCGGTTGGACAGGATGTGTTGGCGAGAGATATTTCTCCCCTCACCATCCCTTCCCAAACCCACCTCCCCCTCCCCGCCCATCATACTTCTCCAGACTCCCCCCCTCTCCCTCGTGCCTGCTGGCACCAATAACTTCAATGGTCATGATAGGGGGGAGGGGTGGATATCAAGGTTGAGAGGAAATCAGCCGCCTACCATCCTGGGTTTGGGAACGGAAAGGGCATTCGGTCGGGGGAGAGAGAGAGAGAGAGAGAGAGAGAGAGAGAGATAGAGCTTTTATGAGGGAGACAGAGGGAGTGTTCTGTTTGCTGAGGACGTCTTGCAGCAGAAGCATAGTAGAGTGGGAGTAGGTCAAAGCGCGCTTTGTGCGAGGAAAATGTGCGGAATGGGAAGATGGCCTCCATGAGTGACGAACATGTCTGAGGTGTGCTTGGCATTGGAGGTTTTTGGCAGGCTCAGAGAAGACCGAATCCTGCAAAGAGGATGCAAAGCTCAGTAAATTGTTTTGTTTTGGGAGTCAATAGATGCAGTTTTAAGGTGCTTTTTCCAAGAAAAGGTGGACTCGAGCAGGAGACAGCAGAGAGAAAGTTTGTGCGGGGAGACATACTATGCATTCAAGCTAACTGTGTGCCAGTAACTGTTAAAGCTTGTTGTCCCAATGTAGTAAACAGTTGTTCAAAGTTTTAGAGAACTTCTTTAATTTATTTTATGTAAAGTATATTCTTTTACGGTAATTTTATTCTTATGGAAGAAATTTCCTTGTAATTCATTATTGATCTGATGGACCTTTTTTTTGTCAAATTTATATCAGTTTTATGGTCTTGAGTTTTCTCGCTTTAACTACAATTCCCGCTCGGAGTATAACTGTTTGGCTTTTAACTCTATAGGAAGGAGATCAGAGTCCTGGTGTTCTTTTTTTTTTTTTACCTTTTTCTTTGTTAAATAGGAGTAATTAAATGTAACTTTGTGAATGTGATTATGAAATCAAAGCAAACTACTACAAAAATTCTGTGGTACTATTAAACTTGCATTTATGACATGGTAAACAAAACATAGAGTGATTTTTTTTCACTATCCATTGTTAACCCTTCAGGCTAATTAATTTTTGGTTCCTTGTATGATCTATTAAACTAATTTTATATCTCTTTTCGTTAAGAAAATAGAAGTTGGTGTACCTCATTAGTAGAGGTGACGATGTGTAGCTCCTGTCTGCTCTATGATTTCGTTTAAAAATATTCCACACAAGGGATACCATCTACATGTTCGCTCCTTATCACAGATACTGAGATACCAAGTTTTTAACATGTGTAATGGGACGCCCCTTTCCACGTTTATGTTTTGTTGTTTCGTGTGTAAGTTGGTTTGTTACTCTGTTAGCCTCCTGTTGATGGCAACAAGGACAGGAGAGATCGCAGGTGGTTTGTTTATTTGTCCTTCTGTGTTGAGGTCACAGGAGTTATTTTTATAGTTGTCAGCATTGTGTTTAGCTTTTCATACGTTATTAAAAGGCAATAAATTTGTGTATGCTTTGTGCATCAATTTTCGTTTGGGGGAGAGTGTGACCGCTGACGAGTTAAATACAGAAAATTGGGTGTGTTTATTTTCTTTTTGTTTCGGCAGCTATTTTTTTTCCTCTCTTGGTGACGATTCGAGCAAGATGTGAGGATGAAGTGGATCTGTTGTGTGGTTTAGTAGATTACAAGAAGTAATTGTTTTTGTAATTAATAAGATGGGAAGTTAATTTTGTAATGTGTATGTAGTGTTGAAGGTTAGTTTACATAACCTGGGTAATAATTATTATGCATGTGAGTTTACAGTAATATGGTGGTTAGGCACACAGATGTATGTTTAGTGAGATGAAGCTTAGGTCTAGATAAACAGAGACAGATGCAGGTACTTTAGATATTAGCATATAATCTGTGGAAGGCGTTCGTAGGGATTCTGATAACAGTGCAATTTCTCCAGCAAGTTCTGAACGAAAATCAGGTAGTGGACAATAGTAAGGTTAGGGAAGCTGGTTCGCAGCATTGTTAAGGAACAGAGTGACAATACCGGCAGTATGGACCACAGTAAATTTTATATTGATCCTGGATATTTCTAGGGAAATAGCACCAATCATGCTGCAGATTATATCAAAACTTTTAAACATGCAGCAGTAGTGAATCAGTGGGAGAACAGAAAATGCATAGTGTCCCTACTGAGTTTCCTGTGAGGGGCAGCTGCTAGATGGTATAATAGTTTGAGAACTCAGTTGTAGGGAAGAGATCATTTCGAAGGTTCAGCAGTAATATTCAAGGCAGCTTTTGCCAGAGTGGGAGAAGCTGAGAATTTAGAAATGTAATTGCGACTTAGAATTCGGGGAGAAAGTGAGAGTATAGAGGAATTCTCTTACAATATACTCAGAATGTGCTGTAAGTTAGATGCTGCCACATCTGAGGAGAATATAATCAGGTACATTTTAAGAGGTTTAAAACCTAATATTAGGGAAAAGGTAATGATATAGGAAAATAATTCAGTACAGCAATTAATCCAATATAAAAGGAAAATTATTGAAGCAGATTTGTACTATGCTGGGAATAGGCACTTATTGCAGGCTTGTGTAGAGGAAGTAGAAAAATATACTGCTACAATAACTCAGGTAATAAATATACAAGGAGATTCCAGGTTGTAGCGAAGTTCAGCAGTTGCAGAAAACTGTAGAGAGCGTGGGACAAAAAATTTGGTTTATGATGGGGCAGATCACGTCCCTTAAATATCAGGTCAGTAGTGTGAAAAGGTCATATAGATATTCAGGTTAAATGGACTTAAGTCCTCAGGTTAGGCAATAGCAGGGGACGCGAAATTCTGGGGTGGTAGTACATTTAGCCCACAGAGAGATACTGAGAGCAGACTTATTTTTTTAGGGTGTGGCAAGGCAGGTCACTTAAGAAGGGAATGTGTTTCAAGGTTAAAATCAAATTCGGGTAGCAAGAAGCAGGGAAACTAATTTAGACGAAGTATGTTAGAGCATATGCTCATCTTATTAAAATAAGGCGACCCTCTCAATGACCTTGGGTATTATCAGCACACAGAAATCTATTTTTGGGAAATGTGTAAATTTTTTTTGGCAGTGGTGTGCTCTTTCTTTAGTAGATGACGGTTAATGCCTCAAAAGTATAGGCATGAGGCATAACCGAGAATGTTTTCAGGTGTAACTGGGCAGAATCAACCCTTAATACAAATTATTAATTTGAGATTTAAATTCAGGAAAACCTGTATACATACCCAATAGGCATTCTGACAGCACCAATAAAATGTATTTTGCTTGGATGTGATTGCATGCTGAAGTATCGTGCACAGATATTCTTTAATGGGCAAAGGTATACTTGGCAAACATTAGCATATCCCAAGCATGGTGTACCTATCAGTGAACCCGTGATTCAAGAAATCGTTAGGGCCGAGTATAAGCAACCTGAGACCAGTGATGTTGAAATTGATAGTAAAGAATATACTTTACCTTTTGAGGTATAAATGGAGGTAATTGAGTTACACTGAGGTCATTTTGCAGTGGAGGAACATATAAAACTGACTCTGTGCATGCATAAGCTTATTGAGGTGAACATGCAAATGAAAAATTTACCAGATGATGTTAGTGAGGTTATCTTAGAACCCCATGAGAAAGTGTTCTTCAAACATCCAGTGTTGGTTCCTTGCAATGTTTTGCCAGGTGAAAGTAAATATAGGGTTTATGTAACTAACCCAGCGAATTATGAGGTTACTTTGTATAAAAATATTAAGCTGGGAATTTTGAATCAGTTTGAGTATGTCACACTGGAAAGTAGGTCAGAATATTTTTCAGAGCCTATGGCAGTGTTTCAGGCTAATGAGAGGAATACTTTCGGAGAACCACAGTTAGACATTAATCCCAACCTTCAATCGGAACAGAAAACAAAATTGTTTAACCTTTTGTAAATGAACTCATTTAGTTGACTGTCAGATAAGATTGGTAGAACTGAAGAGGAAGTAGTTACTCTTGACACAGGGGATCATGCCCCTATCTCTTCTGTTCCTTATCAGGTGTACCCAAATGAATGAGAAGTAATACAAGATATGGATGATGAACACATTAGGAATGGTACAGAGATATCCTATAAAACCAGTTGTTGTTCTCCAGGTGTCTGGGTTATAAATAAAGGTGAAGGACGCCACTTGTGTGTTCATTTCTGAAAAGTAAATGAAATTCTAAAGGATAACAAGTGCCCAGTGTCCAGAATTGATGACTTTTTAGGTTACCTGACAGGAGCAAAATATTTCAGGAGAGTCGATATTAATTCTATCTTCCATCAGATAATTGCGACAGAAATAAACCAAGAGAAAACTGCTTTTGTGACTCCAGATAGAACCTTTTGTTTTAAAACTCTACCCATCAGGTTAAAAACTGCTTCCTCGATTTTCCAGTGATTTATGGACAAATATCTAGCTTGTTTGGAATGGGGTATCTTGCTTAGTGTATTTAGATGATATACTGGTTGCTAACTGCACTTTTGAACGCCATTTGAATCGATTAGGACAGGTACTCAGGAGATTTCAGAAAGCCAACCTCATTTTGAAGCCAACAAAATGTTTATCTGGCTACGAAGTGACAGAAGTCTTAGGGCATGTAGTTAACAGAGAAGGAATTCAGCTCCATCCCCAAAAATTTAAGCAGTTTAAGAATTTCCCATCCCACAAGATCAGAGAGCTGTTAGGAATTTCTTAGGACTTACAAAATTCTATAGGAATTTCTGTTCAGAATTTTACCAGATAGCTAAACATCGTAAATTTTGCTTAAGAACAATCAGGTCTTTGCATGGAGAAATTCACAGGAAAATGACTTTAAAAATTTTGACAGAAAAATTGACAACAGCCTCTGTTTTGGTTGATTTTCAAGAAAAGGATCCGATATAAATTCATACAGATGTAAGTAGTCAGGGTATTGGGGCCATACTTATGCAAAGGAGAGAGGGAAAGCTACACCCTGTCGTTTGTGAAAGTCGAACTGTGACCATAGCCGAAAGTAGATACTCTGTTACTCACTTGGAATGTTTAGATCTTGTATATGTATTAGACCAGTTCAGGCCTTACATTTCCCTAAAACCATTCACTGTAGTCACAGATCATCACTGTCTCTGTTATATGGATAGGCTGAAAATGAATGCCCACAGCACAGGATGGCTCACTCATTGGACCTTCAAGATGTTAGAGTATACATTTGGCATCAATTATTCTAGTGGCAAGAGCCACACTCATGCTGGCTGCCAAAGTGGAAATGCAGCCGAAAAGGGTACTAACAGGAATGAGGAGAAATCTTTTGTGCTGCCTCTATCCGCATTACCAGGTTTTAATATAGGCAAGGCACAATGAGATGACCCAGAAATGGCTCCTTTGATGAGGGAATTAGAAAGCCCTTGAGGCACATAATCGAAATAAATTTTGGAAACTTCAAATTATTTCCTACGGGATTGATCTTTGTATATAAGTAATTCTAGACCCAAAGGTCGATCACAGCTGCTGGTAGTGTCTGAGTCATTGAGGGCAGACATTTTTGGTGATTGTTACGAAAACCCCTTGATAGGAGGTCAATTATGCCTGGTGAGAATATTTGGTAAAATAAGATGTGGGGACTATTGGAAAGGGATACATAAACAAGTGCAGACCTATAAATGCACATGCATACATTGCGAAATGTTAAAAGGAACTTGTCAGAAGCCAGCGGGGCGGTTACAAACGATACCAGAGAGTGAACCACTTGATCGAGTGGGGATTTTACCTGCTTGGGCCCTTCCCTAAAATGATGCAGGATAACAAGTATGTGATTACTTGTATTGGCTATGGTACCAGATGGGTAGAAACCAGGGCTGTACAAACTGGGACAGCATTAGTGGTCGCTCAGTTCTTGTTAGAGATCATTACCTGTAGAAATTCCACACCCAGTAATATGCTATCTAATAGGAGTAAGGTTTTTAGTTCTGCGGTGGTGAAGGAGTTCCTTCGCCTACTAGACATCCAAGAGACCGTGACATCAAGGTATCCACCACAGTGTAATAGCAATGTGGAGAAACTCCACCCACCTTGACCCCCATGATGTCACAGTATGTGGCTTCATCGCAAAGGAACTGGAAAGTGTACTTGCTGTAAGTAACCTTCGCCTATAATATAATTAGGAAGGATGATACTGGCTTTTCCCCATTTGTGTTGCTGTATGGAAGGGAGCTTGTTTTGTCCTCAGAAAAGTGCCTCAACCAGAAGATCGATAAGGACAGCAGAGGGTTACAGATCAAGTGGAATCAGATCCGAAATCTGTCCATGGTGAACCTGGGCAGGGAACAGGAAAGAGACAAGCAGCGATATGACACACATCGGCGAGTGGTCGAGTACATGCTGGCTCAGGAGGTCTTCACCCCAGCATGAAAGAAAGGCCCAACACTTAAATTCTTCCATCATGGAAATAGCCCTGCCGTAGTGGTGAAAAAATTGAATTCAATCTTGTACAAAATTAGTCGAGAAATTAAAGGTCAGCCACAGCATGAAATAGTTAATGTTCAAGGAATAAAATACCTCCTTAGGGGTTAGAAGTTTTCTTTTCTTTATGATGCTTGATATTAGAAAGACATTTGTCTCTGGCAAAAATGTTTTGGCCTAAATTAAATGTTAATATATATGTATACACAGTTACTATATATATATATATATATATATATATATATATATATATATATATATATATATATATATATATATATATATATATACAGGTTGAGTCTCGTTAAATTTTGCTTTATGGTGAGCCAAACAAAATTTCAGAATGTATTTTTTTTTGGTTCTGTTGTAGGCATTCCTGCTTGGTTTCACTAATATCTAAGTGTGCGATAACATGTACCTCGTGAAACAATCTCGCCTGTGGTGGAATGTGGTTTACAGAAACAACTAATTGAGAGATTGTGGTTGACAATAGACAGTGTGGTGGTTTTTATCTGTAGCAATATGGCAGTAAAAATGTGGGTGAGGTTGTGGATGCTGTTCGGTGCGATGATGGTGGTGTTCCTGGAGGATATGGCCGTTGCAGTCGTCGCAGGGGCCCATTTTCAGACTTTGAATAAGGTAAGGATGTATACGTCCTCTGTCCCTATTTATTTTCAGATCTCGTGGCCTCGGCACTTGGATGAAAACACAGAGTTTATCAATAAGAGTTAATATTGTAATACTTCACATACGTCTAAATTTTGTTCTATTATGAAAGAGAGAAAAAGCGACCTAATGTTGTCCGAGTTACTAGTCAAACATCATGATATAAGCTTCGGGAGAGGATTTGGCAGAATTCGAGGTAACACAACAAAGAAAACCTAGAAATAAATGTTTAGGATAAATGCTACATTGGTGTTGTGATGAGGCCACTTCCTATCAAGTAGATGTTCTCTTAAAAAATGAGCATGAATTAGGTCAGCAAATGGAAAAAAATTAATGGAAATATTTTAGGAAATCATGAAGAGCTAGCCAATTTAATTAATCAGCTAATGACAGTGAATTCAGCCATGACTACAGTTCTGATAAAATATAAAGGAAATTTAATAATATTAAACAATTCTTGTCCGACTTTCGAGAAGCAGTAGATGAACGTTATTCAGGTATTCAAAAATTCAGGATGTAACAATCGCATACTATTTTTCGTATAGAAATTTTGGATCAGAGTATGTCACATAAGATACCTGGAGCATTTATCTCCGCTGCTCAATTGAGGACAGAACTAGGGCATTTGAATCAAGTTATTAAGACATGTGGTAATAGATGAGCATTTACCTTGCAAAATATGAAGGTTTACTATCATTTATCTATAAATGGATGTTAATTGTTTGAGGATCAATTATTTGTTTAAAGTTGTAATACCTATCATCCAAAAAGGTTCAGATTGAAATTTTTTTGACTTTGTAGCTATACCATTTGAATGGAAAGAAGGCATGTTAGTGTTGTATCATGGAACAAAATTTTTAGCATTTAACAGAGATCAGATAAGAACTTTTTGATGTAGAGTCTAGCAGGATTGTATACCTTTTCAGGACCATTTGTGTTTCATACCGAGTAATTCAGGTTATGCAATGATGGGTGTTATGTGTCCCAAGGCACAGTTTTTCTAGAAGCCACAGCTGAACGTTTAGGCAAAGATTGCTCTTTTTCTGGTCAATCTGGAACACAACTAGTAATTAGTTATCACTCATGTAGGGTCTGAAAGATTCTTCTTAATAAATGCACTGGGAAAATTAAACTCAATAAGTGCTGTTAGTAAAATGATACTAGAATTTTTGGGTGTGGATGGAAACCCTGTTGCTGTTGATTTTGCTATCCATTGCGAGTGTAGATTATATTTTAATAAGGAATTAATAATCAAGGAGATGTACCCTTGTGATAACAATGCCAATATTAGGTTCGAAATTATTCATGTTAATTCAGCCACATGGTCGAAAATCAAGAAGTTGCATTTTTCCTCACATCCTACTTCGACACAAATGGATTTCCCTTCAATACAAGATTATTTGGAAGATGATTGGCCTTCTGCCATTCCTCATCTCAATGTCCCATTAGGTACTGCTTGGAACCGAGTTAAAAAAGTGCAATTAGAAGAGCTTGGGTTATCTGTAAAATATTCCATATAAGTAACAATGAAATTACCTCTGATTGAGAGAGGGGTTAAAGTTTGTAGAAACAGAAAGAGGTGTACAAGGAAGTATATACAGTTAAAGTTTTAAAGAAAGGAAGGCCTTCCTTTTCCTTTGCGTACAGGTATTGGGAGGTGTATTATTATTTTTTCCTTTTGTACAAGGGTTTTCTGGTTAATACCCTTATCTCTAACAAAGTGTATGATGGTTTATTCTACTGCCTTTACCAATGCGATTGCTGATTGAATACTCCTTTTATGCAGATAATAAGTTTGGTTATTATGGCTTGTGAAGGTATATCTAGGCTTGTCCTGCTTATAATGTGTGTATAAGATACTCGTCCTATTACACATATGAATATGTTAATAATATGTCTTGTGTCTCCGTGTTCTGGTACTGTTGCTGAGTATAAGCCGTGGAAAAGCAACATGAACACAATTATTTTTAAGAACTGATTAACTGAGGAAGAAAACCTTGTATACAATTGTGTTAGGTTAGTTACAGGAATAGTCACACGGCTATCAATAGAGTGTTTTACTTTCTTTGTGACTGTTGATGTTTTGAGGTCAATCATACTAGTTTCGTGTTGTGTTTATAAGGTTGGGTGGGCATATGTTTGGCCAACCTTATCCTCCTTCCAATCTTTTATGATTAGTGCAATACTCTGGCAACAGACATACTCTCTTTTATGCTTAGCATTTCGAGTCAAGATAAAAGGGTTTTTTCCAGTGATCTGGTAGAGACTACAGTTTTCATTCAGTGCAGATTTGAGAAAACTTGCAGTAGTGCATGGACTTAGGGTGCCGAGTGAATGTGTGGACATTCTGTGCTTCAGTCAACCCATATGAAAGGTGGGGACATCCCCGAAGATGGTTTGCCACTGCCTTTGGGGCTTATCAATGTTGGAGATATCTGGAGAGTATTGGTACAGTACTCCTGGCAGTAGCTGGAGGTGTGACCTTCTAACCAGTTGATGCTTCTGGGGGCCAGTAGAGTTGTCCTTTGGTACTTTGGTACTGCAGGCTGATGCATTGTTGAGATGCTCCATTGTAACCCATCGGAAGAACACAAGATGTTTGTCGAGAGCCATAGACTAGTGATGAGGTTCTGCATGAACTGGACTGTGATGGCGAGTTAGGTGTTTGGCTTGCATGTCATTCTATTAGTTACTTCAAGATTGAACTTCAACCAGAGAAGCACACATTCCTCCATTCTTGAGCCGGCACTAGAATTTCTTTATCGGACATAATATTACTAAACAGCGAGGAAAGTTAACTAGATAAAGTCAATGTAAAGAGTGGGTTCGTGGGTTTTGCTATGTTATTTGCATGAACTTGGATATTAATTGACCCAAATTACCCTGGTATTTAGTTTTTCTAGCAACTTGATAATTTCTGTGACAAAATTTGTATTTTGTGTTTTGATACTGCCTATAAGAATGTTATAGAAATGGTGCTGGTGTCATGGGAATGTTCGAGGCTGTGCTGGTGGTGGAGTGACAAGACGTCCGGAAGAGGCAGTTCACTTGATGTAACTGTTGGATTCCATCCTCCATGTATGGATCAGATCTTCTCGACGACATTTATCTCTGCTTACCTGCCAGTTCATCCACCCCACAAATCAGTCTGTTAAAACCTTTGAGATAATCTTGGGCAATAATTAACAAACTGTTGAGGTTTAAGGATAAAACAAAAATGAAAAGAAGAACTTGCATTGGTGGCACTACCATGCGCATCGTCTTTGCTGGCTCTTCTGTTAGCATGCTGTATGGCTGAATCAGCTCCCCTCCCTTGCTTTCCCTTAATTCCCTCCCTTAATTACTAATTCTTCATCACTGGTTTCTTTATTTATGTCGGGGCATGCCTTGTGTAGCAATTTTTTCTATGCCTCCATTCAATGCCTCAACATCTGGAAGAAGATCACTGGGTCGACATCTACCGAGCAAAATGTAAAACTGCACAATGAGCTAAATTGTAACTTTTCCCATCCTTGGACGAGAGTGCCTTGAGACACCATTACTAATTTGTGTTGTTGCATCAGAGGCAGAAATGTTGGAGTTTGTTAAACAGTGAGTTGTGAATGCAACTTTTAAATATTGGTCAGTTTAGAGTTTTATTAGTAATTGTGTGGCGTAATTTGTGTTTTGATTGGGCTATCATTAAGTTATGGTTTTTATAAATTGTGGTTTGGATGCCTGCCTTAATTGTATTTTCGGCTTAACTAAGTTCTTGCTTAACAGTTTAGTTCCTGTTGTTTTTAACATGTAGTTTATTGTCTCTGTCTGCTGCCCATTCTATTACTCAGTGTTAAATGGCTCCTACTGCACTGCACCGACCCGCCCATTGGTCATAGTATATTTTCAAATAATTTAAATATTTTGATCGTCTGTTATTTGATTCGATGGAGCTTTGGTTACAGCTTACGGGCTTCCTCCATCGATGTATTGTTCTTAATGTATTTTTATATGAAGGAGGCTTTGGCAAGTTGGAACAGCTGCCCTCCTTCAGGAAATTTGCTCAGTTAAATACTCAAAGTTTTCTAGTAATCAAAGTAATAATTTGTGTTTGTTACATTTTAATATTACTATGCTCATTTATCAATTTTTTTATATTCATTGTTGCATTGAATAACAAGATTTTTAAGTGAGATTTGCTCATTTCTAGTGAGCAGAGATACTGCTACAATTATTTGAAACGTTTTATATTATTTAAAAAAATTTGTTGTATAATCAGCAATAATTGCATGATGATTGTATATGAGTATTTAATTAACATTATTTGTATGGCGAGCCCTTTTGGCAATCAGACCTTTTTCTACTCATAATTTGTTCTGCATGTTTAATTGCTTTGGCCAGGAAACCTATGGTCCTATTAGTAAAATATTCATAAAATATATAGCCTGTTAGTAACTGATTTGTATCAATTGTGCTTCAGCACAAATAATTCAGTGCTTACTGTGCCACATTGCAACTCATACCTGTGTTTATGTGTTTCAGGTAATGACCAAGGTATGTTTTATCTACACTTTGAAGAGGGACAAGTTCACCAACTTTCTATGCGACCTCAAATATGATGTCGAAGTGGCCTTGATGGTGGCGGAGCTGTGCGGTGTCGCTGTGGGTTGTTGACATGGCCAGCGATTGATTTCGCCACCCTCAGAGAGAGCGAACCCGAGGAGTGTCATCACTGAGACTCCTAAAATCGATAAACTTTTATATTGTCCCTGCAACGTGTTTAGCTATTGACATCCTTGAACCTGTTCAAATCTTGCAATATTTCATTGCCGTAATCCAATTAGCTAGTTTGTATATGGGGTTCAGAGGAAAATTTACTAAAGGCTTTTGACATCAGGTGTAAAGGATTTGTATTACACCAACTCCGTGAGGAGATTATGTCCTTAGAAGGCAGTACATTTTTGGGTTTTAAAAGACATGTAATTCAGGCTTTGTTTTATCTGTGCGTGAAGCATCAGTGCGAACGTGGATATATTTTTAGATTTCAATGGCCGAGTGTGGCAATGTGTGAGTTCGTAGATTCGATTTGCGGATACCACAATCCTCTATGTTTTCAAAAGAACAAACCTGAATTCCTCAGTGTCATCTTTTAAAACCTGCCCCCTTCCCCTTATGAACATGGGTAATCCACACTCGTTTCCACACCCCATCTTCTTCGTGAGCTGCGCCTGATGGAAGTTGAGGTTTTAAGTCGCCTTGTGGCTCCTGCGAATATTGTGTTTGTTCCCCTTCTCCTGTGCGAGCCAATGGGGACGGCAAATCCACTCTGGCCAGTCGCTTGTGCAATATACATGATGTCGGGCAATACCGTTCTCTGGTGTGTTGCATAAATTGGGCTGATGTAGGTCATTTACCTAGACACTGTCAGCTCAGCAAGCGGTCGATGCTAGCAAGGAAATGTTTTCGTTGAGGTGAGCTTGGGCACCAGTGTTATTCCTGCCAAGAGACGGGTAACAAAATGTGATTGGAATTGAGCGTGTGCCTTCCAGTCGTGCTAAAGTTTAATTCCCGCACACTCTCAGGAGATGTACGTAAGTTTTTTTTATTTTTCCATTTTTGGGTTTTTTATCATTTGTAATGTGATGTGATTTAGGTCCGGAATTTTTAGGGAAGACTAGGGCATATGTTAACCTCGGTGAGTATTATTTGAAATCTGGGTTTGCTCCGAATAATAGGATACGATTGCAGGTTGACATACACTATCGACCAAAAAGTAATTGGGCACCCGTGGATATAGGTAATTCAATATGCCAGTTGACTCATGTGGCCACCATACATTGCAGGCTAGTGTAGAACCAGTTGACAAGGAGTTGGCACAAGGTACAGAGTTATTGGACTTCGATACAGACATGATTGTGGGCTCCCAAATCAGTGGGCTGTCTAGCTGGACGATTGCACAGAAGGTAAAAAAACACAAATCAATGGTCGCATTCGTCCTGCGTAAGTGGAAGGTCGATGGGCATTGTGCCAAAGCTGCATGTTGTGGGAGACCTCCAATCTCGACCGACAGAAATTCCAGAACCCTGAAACGTGAAATTGTCAAAAATAGGACACAGCCCATGACAACCATACAACAGGAGTTTAATGCAGCAACAGGAGTATAGGTTTCCGTTGGAACATTGCATACAGAGGCCCACCAACTTGGATATTATGGAAGAGCAGCTGCACATAAGCCCCAAATCACAAGAAATAAAGCTCGGTGACTCAGGTGGTATTTGGACCATTGCAACTGGACACTGGAGCAGTGGAAATCGGTTCTGTGGAGTGATGAGTCGAGGTTTACATTATTCTGATCCGATGGACGAGTATGGGTGTGGCATCTATATGGGGAACGTCTTCTGCCAGATTGTATAGTGCCAACTAGGAAATTCGGTGGTGGTGGAGTGATGGCATAGGACCGCTGGTGTTTGTCCATGATAGCATGAACACAGATGCCTATTGTAACATTATGGATAGTGAAATGCTCCCAATATTGTGACGTTTTTACGGAATGGACCCGTATTACTTCTAGGATGACAATGCCAGGTGCTATGTTTCAAGGGCTACTATGCAGTGGTACGCTAACAACACTGTTCGCCGATTGGACTTGCCCACCCAGACCCCCGACCTCAACCCTAAAGAACATCTTTGGGACAAATTGGATCGCCGGATGAGGGCTCGTCAGGCGCGGCAAAAATCCATTGCTCAACTCATGGAATGGTTGCAAGAGGAATTGCGACGAATACCTGTGGATGTCCTGCAAACACTCATAGAGAGAATGCCAGACAGGATGGCTGCTGTTATAGCAGCAAGAAGTGACCCTACGAGATTCGAATGGGTGACAACCACGGAGCAAACATTGTGGACAGGTGCTCAATTACTTTTTGGTCAATAGTGTAGTTCCAGAGGTGTTTCTCTTTAATTGGATAGCATTAGTTCCGCCGATGATTTTCAAATGTGTCTGAATCAACTCAGGGAGCAATTTATGATGTCATTTCTCTTCGTATAGGAAAATGTGATGATCTCCGTTAAAATTTTTTTTGACCGAAGACATTACAGTTTGGGATCATCACCGCAACTGCCCCCTCCCGAAATTAAAGTACTCCATAAAATTGTTGGAAGTATGTGTGATAATCCCTTCTACCTCGGACTATTTTTCGCCGGGATTCTTGTTGCCTAAGGATAGCGACAAATACCAACGAGTGGTTAACCATTCCCTGGTAAATAAAAACTTCACAAGAATATCTTTCCCTTACTCGTCATTGATTGTGCCCTACAGCACCTGAGTAAAGCCCGAGTGTTTTCCATTCTAGATCTGAATAATAGTTTTAATCAATGTTTACTTGATCCCTCATGTAGAAAATACATAGCCTTCAGTACACCTTGGAGCCAATACATGTTTACTGATATTCCCGTCGGCACCAATTTCTTAGTCAATGCTTGTAACAATTGTTGGATTTTATCTTGTACGAATTTAAGTTTAAATTCATTTTAAATTATATTGGTGGCATTATTGTTTATAGTGTTGACCTTGAGTCATACATGTCACACCTTTGCCAAGGTTTCCTTAAAGTCACCTTAGTATCTAATAATGTGAAGCTTCTGGGTTATTTGATCTGCGATGGTCACTTGATGATCTACCTCGACTGGGTGGCCCCCATATTGAATTTTCCTCGCCCGAAAATTCTGAAGAGAGCACAAAAATTTCTTGGTATTTTAAGGTTATTACTCCAGGTTTATTGACCATTTTTTTTAAAGATAGTACATAATTTATAACCCAAGTGGATGCCTCTTCTGTGGCTTTAGGGACTATCTTAAGTCAGCAGACTGAGTTGGGTTTGGCGTCTGTAGCTTTTAACATTTGCAGTTTGTCTGAGACTGGGAGGAAGCTAGGAATCTACAATAAGGAAATGATAGCATGTATTTTAGGACTTGTGAATTTCGCCTTATACGTAGAGCAGATGCAAGATTTTCCTGAATTTTTCATCAAGTTGCATCAGCCTTAAAGCTTTGACAATTTCTGTATTCAGATACTGAGTGACCTGAATAGTAGTGTGGCAGTTCCATATGTGTTGGACAATGGAATTTTATATTTCACTGATTGGAGTGGCAGTGCACATAAAATTGTTGTTCCAGTTTCATTGACGCCCATCATGCTGTCCTACGTTCACAATTCCGTGTTTGGAGGACAATTAGGGGTCAGCAAAACTTTCAACGAAGTTGCTGCTCATTTTGCCTGGCCAAGTATTAGGGGCGATAGGTCAGATTTATTACATTTGTGCGATCTGTGTCAGAAGTGTAAGCAGGCGCAATGTGCAAATGTGGTGCAGTCTGTTACACAGATTCCCCAGGCACCCTGGAGCATGGTCCACTTAGATATTTTTGGTACTTTAATTAAATGTAAGAAGGGTAATATTTGGATTGTTTATTTTGTGAATCACCTTCACAAATTTTGTCTTCTTGTTGCCACTGAGAAATATTAAATTATCATCGATTGTCATGGCTCTTACTGATCAGGCATGGAATGTTTTCAGTGCTCCTATTGAAAAAGTTACTGACAATGCTAAGTATTTGACCTCCATCATATTGAAAATGATGTGGTTTTGCTAGGCTATTAAAAATTTTACTTCCAGTCTGTATTACCCTAAGGGTAACCAAGTTGTACATTTAATAAAAATCTTAAGACATATCTGCCTATCTTCTATAATTAGGATCATACTTTGTGGGACCAGGAATTTAATTTCATAAATGTGGGATTCAATTGTACTTTACATGATTCCACGGGAGTTCCACCCTCACTCGCTTTCCTTGGTCGCTCTCTAAGTCATCCATT
Organism: Dryococelus australis; assembly: GCA_029891345.1. Taxonomy (NCBI): domain Eukaryota; kingdom Metazoa; phylum Arthropoda; class Insecta; order Phasmatodea; family Phasmatidae; genus Dryococelus; species Dryococelus australis. The sequence goes on from CM057009.1 coordinate 246,436,954, forward strand.
GTTAAATATCTGGAACATTCCTCCCTTTCCTTCTTCCCTAGGTGATGCTGACTGGAATTGTTTGCTTGAGGAGGTCCACCACAGGCTCGGTGCAGCAAAGTTGCAGGTCACAGCGAAGTCGGACCATAGTATATTACCAGTTAACTTTAAATTAGGGGAACTGGTCCTTTGCAAAAATTATGTTCTGGCCGATATGAGATGGTATTTGGCAGGGAAGTTCATACCAAATTTTATAGGGCCCTTCGGAATAAATAAGTTTTATTTTGCATCAAATAGAGCAAGCCTTATGTAGCCCACCTCCAACATGCTATTTAGGAAAGCTAGTGTCACCCAGTTAAATAATTATATACAATAGTTATTCCTTATGATTTTCGTCTGAACCTGCAGTTTTGATGCTCAGCTGAGCTTTGTTGTTTCTCCTTTGTTTCCTTTACCTTTTTCCTGTCTAATTGGGTTTGTTAGTTGTTTTGGTTTTCCTTTTTTAATCCCTTCTTATTTTGGCATGATTACTCCCCTTCCCACCGAGTTGAGCTGAGGAACCTTCGCCGCTGTCTTCGTGAGCCGAGATGTTTGCTGGAATGTCAGTGATTGTCTTGGTTATTAATTTGCAACCGCCCATAGTTGCAGTGGACTTGCATGTCTGATGCTCGAGATGCGATCGCTCTGATGGTACTCAGTGGATTCCACTTGGCTACCCACCATCCCCGGGTACAACGTCAATGTTTGGTTGTCAAAAACTTTAAGATGGAGCTGATATCTGTGTGTGTTTGTTAAACATCGCTACTGTTAATTGTCAAATTCTGTTTGCATGAACGAACTCTCTCCTTCTATTGTACTGATTAACTACTCTTATTTCCTTTCTACATGTCTATGTACTTTTCTTCTTGAGTGTTTATATCTGCTAACTCAAAATTCTCAGACAATGGTAACCAGAGCTCGAATTTAGGGGTGGAGGTTACGACGGTGGTGGCGCCGCACGCATCGTCTTTGCTGGCTCTTCTGTTAGGCAGCCAGCTCTATGGCCGACTCGGCTCCCCTCCCTTGCTCCCCCTCAGTTTCCTCCCTGATTACCCCTCCTTCGCCAGGGACTTGTTTATTTAAGCGGGTGCATGCCTTGTGCAGCGATTTTCTACATCTCCATACTTCACCTTAACATCTGGAAGAAGATCTTTGGGTCGACGTGTACTGAGCAAATTGTAAAATTGCACGATGATCTAAATTGTCAGATTTCCCGTCCTTGGAGGAGGGTGCCTTGAGATTCGGTTGCTAATTTGTGTACTTGTGTAAGCAGAACATATGTTGGGATTTGTTAAACATTGAGTTCTGGATGCATATTTTTTTTTAGATCAGTTTAGGTTCTTTTTAGTAATTGTGTGGTGTAGTTTGCGTTTGTATTGGGCTAGCAGTAAGTTAGAGATTTTCTAAATTATGGTTTGAATAACTGCCTAAATTGTAGTTTCAGCAACTAAGTTCTTGCTTCACTGTTTAGTTCCTGTTCTTTTTTATACGTAGTGTATTGTCTCTCTATGTTTACCATTCACTTACTCAGTTTTAAATGGCCCCTACTGTGTTGCCAGGACTCGTGCACTGGGCATAGTAACTTTTCAAATATTTTAATTATTGTGATCGTCGACTAGTTCATTTGACCGTGCTTTGGTTAGAGCGTTTGAGCTGCCTTCATTTATTTAGTATTCTTAAAGTTAATTTTACTCCAGTTTTTTAAATTGAATTTTTATATAAAGGAGGATTTGACGGACTGGAACAGCTGCCCTCCTTTAGGCAATTTGCTCCATAAAAAACAGAAGGTTTTCTAGTCATCAAAGTAATCATCTATATATATAACATTTTAATACAACTCTTCTCGTTTATCAGCTTTTTAATATTATTTGCCTGTACTCAGTAATGTAATTTTTGAATGAGACTTGCTCATTTCTATTCAGCAGAGATACTATTACAATTTCTTGAAACATATTATATTACTTAAGTATTTGTTATATAATCACATATTTACATGACGATTGTATATGAGTATTTTAACTAACATATTTTGTATTTCGAGCCCTTTTGGCTATCATACGTTTTCCGACTTGTAATTTCTTCAACATATTTAATTGCTTTGGTCAAGAAATGCATGTTAATGTTTGTAAAATATACGAAAAATATATAGTCTGATAGTAACTTGTTTGCTTCATTTGAGCTTCGGCACAAGCTCTTGAGCACAATGTTGTTTTTTTTTTCTTAAAACTGACAATTAAATTCAAACAAAATCTTGGATATTGTAGAGAGCACTTTCAGAACTCCATTTTGTAATACAAAATGAGAAGGTTTCCTATTTCTCTTTTGACAGACTGGTCCTGATTTGTGTCACTCAAATATGTTATTACCTCATCAAAAATTTGAAATCGTACGCAAACCAAGTCAAGTGTGTAGTTCGATATGCGAGGACACAAATCATCGCCGCCACGAATAATTTTTCAGAGTAAAATTAATGCAAAATGCCCGTATATTTTATTTACGATGTTTTTAAACTAAATTTCATTTTCATACTGATTAATTTTATTTCTGATCCTAGAAGTTAAAATTTTGTAGTGTTTCTATGTCCAGTATAGCAGGAAGGTAACCCCAGATGAAATAGTCGTATATTTCTTTATTTTTTGTGTCGAGATGTGAATTTGTAGTTTGTGGCATATAGTAGAGCAGTTTTGAAGATGTGCCGGTTGACCAGGCTGAAAGTTTGTTTGTTGGTTGGGCAAAATGTGTTGACTAGGGACTTTTCTCCCCTTCCCCCCGCAACGATTCTCCATACTCCCATGGTATCTGAAGGCACCTTGAAGTGGCTAGTACGTGTAACAGTAATGGTCGAGATAGTGGGGAAGGGTTGATGTGGGGGTGGAGTGGCAGTATGCCGCCTACCATCCTAGGTGCAGGGAATGGAAAGGGGCATCTGGTTGTGTGAGAGAGCGAGCGAGCTTGTATGAAAGACATAGCAAGTTTTATGCTTGCTGAGACTATCGTGCAGCGGAAGCATGGTAAAGTGGAGGTAAGTCCAAGCATGCTTTGGGCGAGGAAAAGTACTGAGTGGAAAGATGGCAGCCATGAGTGAGGGGTGTGTCTGAGGTGTACTTGGCGTTTTCGAAGGTACTGGATACGCTCGAAAGATGTCGAATTCTGCATAGAAGATGTAAATCTAAATAAATGGTTTGGTTTTGGGAGTCAAAAGATTTAGTATTGAGGTAGTTTCTCTAAGAAAGTGTGGAGTCAGGCAGGAGACAGCAGAGAGGAAGGTTGTGCGACGAGACGCACTGTGCAGTCAAGGTAACTGTAGGCTAGTTGCCGTTACTGCTTATAGCCCTATGTAGTCACTGGTTTTCTTAGAAGTTTTGAGAAACACTTTAATTTATTATAAGCAAAGTCTCTTCTATTTCGGTGCTTGTTTTGTTCTTATGGAAGGAATTTCCCTGTAATTTATTATTGATCTGATAATAGATCTTTTCTCTCTCAAATTTATTTCAGTTTCGGGAACTTGAGTTTTGTTCTGTTTAAATACAATTAACAGTTTCGATTTTAACTCTACTGTAAGGAAACCGGTGTCCCGGTATTCATTTTTTACCTAGTTTTGTTAAATGGGAGTAATTAAGTATAAATTTGAGAATGTAATCATGAAATCAAAGCGAGCTACTGTAACATTTTTGTGGCACAATTAAACATGCGTTTATGCAGTGGTAAATGAACCATTGGGAGCATTATTTTTATTTATTTTTGAATACACTCTCCCAAGGTTAGCCCTTCAGGCCTATAAACTTTTGGTACCTTGGATGATGTATTGAAGTAATTTAATCAATCTTTCTTTATAAAGTTTAAGTTGGTGTACCTAATAGTAGAGGTGAGGGTATGTAGCCCCTATGTATGTAAGTTTTTAACATGTATAATGGTACGCCCCTGTTCTCATTTGGGTTTTTTTATGTGTGTAAAATGTATTTGTTACTCTGTCAGTTCACTGTTGATGGTGACAAGGACAGGCGAGATCGCCGGTGGTTTGTTTATTTGTACTTGTGTGTTTATTTTCACAGGCGTTATTTTTATTTTTGTCGGCGTTGTGTGTAGTCTCTCCTAAGTTTTAGGTGGCAATATTGTTTGAGGAAGAATATATATGTTAGACAAAAAGAATCATGCTAAAGTTACAGTATTAGTGAATGTTATACTTTGAACTAAACCAACATTTACTGGGGACTTAACTGATACATGTACATATTTCAAAATAGTATTGCCATTATGCACCAAGTAAGTAGATATATAATGCTGATCCTGGCTCAGCCCTTATTTTTCATTGACTTATCGATGTTTTTTGCTTCAAAATCGAGGTTTCTGAGTCTAAATTTAGGCTCTAAAAATTTAAAAAAGGAGCTCTCAAATCAACAAACTTTGAGCCAAAATAAAGCAAAATTTGAAATTTTTCAAACTCGTGCAGGATTCGTGCCAATTAAAAAAAATAAAATAAAAATTGAGCAAAAAAATTCATATTTCTCGCTTTCTAGAAACTCTAATTTTGCGAGCGAGTAATCTAAATCCAGCTAATTTATACCAAATTATGGAAAATTAAGATAAAACCAAGAGAAATATTAAAAATATATTGGAGAGAATTCAATTTATTCTATGAATACAATATCATGCATTGTTTTTTCCATTTTTCATTTCTTTTAAGCCTTTATATGATACAACAACTTGCCCTTCATTCATCATTTTTAAGCTTTTTTCGTCAATTATCAATTATCTTTGCATAGCGATCTGGTAAAATTATTTTATACCTGCCATCTAGAATGCATTAAATTTTTTTACCAAACTTAGATTCGTAGATTTGAAATTCTGTAGCTTCATAATAGTGATCAATTTCTAGATCTGATGGTTTAGTAAATTCATATGAAATGTTTAACATCTTGACGAGTGCTTCAGTTTTGGTGTGTGTTATTTAAAAGAGAATAAATTTAATAAGAATGCAAAATTTCAAATTACAAAAAATATTGTTTCTTTTTATGAATTTTTTCTGTATAAATGAACTGAAATCGGTACTTGAAATGGAAAATAATAACACATGCAAGAAATGTAAAAGTGTGGCAAAGTATTAAACATAAGTTTTGCACCGCATAAACAGAAACATGATAAAAATTTCAACATCTATAAAAATGTTATGGTGAATATGCTAGCAGTTGTTATGAGTTTAAAAAAGAGAAAGCAATGTGTCAATGTGGAAAATATGTTTATAACGCGTCTCTCAAAAAGCACAAAAATAGTAAATCACATAATACGGCATTAGTTAATTTAAACGAAAATCACAATAACTATCCAACAAAAATCTGTAAAGTGTGTAATGAGAATACATCTATAAAATTATTTCTTCTAATAGAACTACAAGAACAAACATGCAAATATATATAAAAAAAAATTTAGTGAATATACAACGATATATTATCAAAACAAGGAGTTAAATACAGTTTCGCAGTAATTTAGGCACTTTTCGGGTTTTCCAATTATCCTTATTTTATAATTTATTTATAAATTTTTATTTCTTATAAATAAAGCATTATGGCGACGAACAATCTAACAGTTGAGTTTAGCAATAAGACGGTGAGGGATTTGACAATTATAGCCAGAATTTTGGAATAAAATATATATAAACAGGCTAAAGAAAGATGGTTTAATAATAACTCTTATACAAATTTTTATTGATGGGCAAAGAAGAAGAAACTTAGCAAATTTGCCATATTATAATGCCAATATCAATTAATTATATACGAAAGATATAAAGAAATTTTAAAAAAAATATTTCCACTCTCTAATAATCTATTTGTAAAACAAGAGAAAAAGAAATTGAATAAAAAAATTCCATTCTCTAATAATCTTTTTTATAAACAAGAGAAAAAGGAATTAAATGAAATATTCCCTTATTCTACCAACATATTTGAAAAGCTTAGAAATTAAAGTAAGAGGATATCTGAATGGATAATAAAGAATAACTTTACAAATTTGCCTTTAGTTGTCGTCGATATCATCGAATTATATCCCGAAGATAGAAAGGAAATAGAAAAAATATTTCTTTTCTATAATCATTTATTTGTTTGCAAAAGAAATATAATGAGGGCGTATTAAATTATATAGTTAATCAAGCTTTTAGAAGTAGGATATCATCATAGAACATTGAAAATACCTTTAATTTAGTACAGCCTATTCATTTTTTTACTTCAATAAAAACTATGGTATTTGAGATAATACGCACTAATCTTAGGAACCTTAGAGGGCTGAAAACCAGTATTAAATTATATACCAATTGCCGTAAGCAAAATAATAATCAAGTATGATTATTTACATTTCAATCACCCAATTATGCAGTATTGAATGAAGGAGATATTAAAAGGATTTATAAATTCATAATACAGGAAATAACTACACAATTATCTGAATTTTAAAGAAGAGGTTCAGGCTGAACATTAGACAGAGATAGAATAATTGGAATACAATTAACTATGAAGAAGTATAATCCATTAAATGGATCATCATATATTGAACTGCCTGAATTTATTAAGAATAAGGAAACATGCATAAATGTTGAAAATGGTTATCGAAAATACTTTCTTTGGGTAATATAATCTGCACTGTTTCCATCAGACAAAAAATAAGACAGAGTAACTATGCATAAAAATGTAGACATTAACATTACCAAAATAATAGATAAATATGAATATCCTATTAAAATTGACGATATAACTAAACTCGAACAGCAAATTGATGTATATATAAAAATGTATACTCTATCGAAGGTAAGTACTCCACAGTTTATCCATATAAGCTTACAAAAAGTAAAAAGGATGAGCACCTAAATTCAATTTATTGTAAAGATGATAAAGCAGACACAGCAGTGCAAAATTCACATTATTGTTGAGTAAAAGATTTATCGAAACTGCTTTCAGCACAAAAAAGTAATCAACAGCATAAAACTTGTATATGTGATATGTGTCATCGATTATTTTATTCTCAAGAGAAATTAAGTAAACACACATATGATTGCTCTAAAAATGAAGAAGTAAGAGTCAATATACCTTCGAAAGGAGAGAAAAATTTTTTTCGAAAATTATAAACATACATTGAAGGTTCCGTTCGCAATATATGCTGATTTTGAATCAATATTGAAGAAAATATCAACAGTTAAGCCAAACCAAAGAGAATTAAGTAAGTTTAACCTTATAAAAAATACTCAGTTTTGACTTAAGATGATATTGATAATGGCCTTTATAAGGACGTACTTAAAGAAAAATATAATATTACTAATGCACAAACAAATATCATTAATTTAAATCTAAACGACGAATCATACACAATGAAATATCAGTTACACGAGGCATCTTGTTTTTACTATTATATTGTATCTCCTTATGATGATTATATGCCACCAGTTATGTATAGAGGTCCAAATACACATAAAATGTTAATACAATCAATTAAAGGAGAGGTAGAAGTAATTGGTGAAATATATTCACAAACTGAACCAATGTTACTGCTTATAAATAAAGAAAACGAGTTATATAATATATCTACAGTCGATTAAGGTGTTAGAATCTTAATTTATAAACAACTATCTGAAATTAAAAAGAATGGAGAACTATTACCTGATAACATTTACAAGCAATTGTGGAAAAACCAATTTCATGATCAATTTAATTCTAAAGCTAGGATGGATAAATTTTAGCAAACTGTATGTTAGCTCAAAAAGTTTACACCAGCCCACAAAGTTCGATGTGGCATTCATAATACTAAAAACTAAAGAAAAAATTGCATAAATTCTAATAATACTATGGAAATACCCCCTTTAAAAGAATGTGAAGATGGCTCTCTAGTTATATCTGACGACATTATTTTAGAAAATCAGGACATTATTCGCAATAATTTTATTTAGTTTAAACTAATTTAAAAAATACCGAACCAATTGGTAAGAGATAATGCTAATTTACTGTGTATTTTTAGACACGATAACAATCTTGTTGGTGGGGACATGCCCTATAAAGAAATTTAAAGATATATGCTTAAAATACTGGGACGAATATTATGGCTTTATTATGTTAGATTTGAGTAGAAATATTAATGATGGACAGTACAGAAATAAAATAAAAACTTTATTAAATATCAAATATTTCTTAAAAACATGTTTACATTAAAACGAATGTTAAAAGAAAAGTTAAAACGAACGTCAAAATGAGCATTGCATTTCTGCATTTGAAATGAAAAAAAAAAAAATTAAAAAACAACTGTTTTATTAATCTATGCATTGTGTGTGTTGTCAAAACCTATCCATTTTACATACATTTTATCACCTTTAGTTTTTAAGACTTTTTCGGCCAAATATTCATTGAGATAGTCTGTTTTCATAAAAAGTACCCATTATTTCATCTCCTTTAATATATTTTAATTTGTAATTAGACACACCATAATTTAAAACTTTACAAATCGTAAATAATTCTGTTGAATAATTAACAGTATAAACCTACTCGAAAATTTTCTTTAGTTTCCTTACATGAACGACATCGCTAACTTTGTATTTAGCTTGCAGTTTTGGTTCAGTAAACACATATGGCGATAATAAAGTTTTTTTATTGTTTTTATTAGCTTCAATTGGCTTCATGTCGAGAGTGCTATGTTTTGTATTGTTATATGTTTTCAGTAATTCATCTACTATATTGACCCACTTATAATTTCCATTCAAAGCAAATCTCTCCCACATGTTATTCTTCATTGTGCGATTAAATCTTTCAACAACACTTGCTTTCAATTCGCTAAAAGAAGAATAATGATTGATAATATATATTTGCATAAGTTCATTAAATATTTTATTATAAAATTCGAACCCATTATCACTTTAAATATTATGCGGTTTTCTTTTAATTTATATAGATTCTAAAGCAATTGCTACATTTTTAGCTATTTATATTTAATAGGTACAGCAAATGCAAATTTCGATAAAACATAAAAAATTGTTATAGTATATTTTTATCCATTGTTTATATGTTATATTCCTTTCAAATTACCAGTATTTATCTCTACAAGATCAATTTGCCATAAATCATCAATACCATACGAAATTAGTTTTCTTCTGGGAAATTTCTTCTTGCTGGTCTTATAATTCATTAATTATTCTCTCTCTTGCAGTGGACAATTTTTTTTATGTTGATTTATTATAATTGCATATAGAACACTTACTTTTCTGAACTAATCGGCAATTTTTAGTATTTTCAGTTTTTATATTATTATTTTTAGTAACTTTCTTGCACTTCAAGCACCAAGTGTTCCCCATCTAATAGTAAAAGATTAATTAATTTTTATATTTTACAAATATTCCTATTGTAGTCGTCAACCCATCACCATATTCAGATAATTAGGTTTTTTTATTTTAAAATTTAAAATATTGTCTATGTTAACTTGAAAAGTCTTACTGTAATCTATTTTTTTATATTCCTTAATAATAGTCACAGTATGGTCAGGCTGATTGTGATAAACAGTAATTATTTTATAAACATTACAATCTATCAAAAAACTAAAGAAAAATTTATTATTACCTAAACGAAAATTATTATTACTTTTATTCCACTTTGCAGGTCAACAAAATATATGTAATTTTTCTTGCTTACATTTTTCAATTTTCAAGTTAACAAGTGTATTATTAATTCTACGATTTTGAATAGAAACATACTCTGTTGCATAAACAAAATCTTTGCTTATTTGATATCGTAAAGAGGAAACAATATTATTAAATTTTGATTCTATGTATGTTTTTAAATCAGAAACGATGCTATTGTATTTTGAATCTACGTACTTTTTTAAAGCATAATCTGCTATACGTTTATCAAAAAGTCTTTCATTGACAGCATCTTTTCCATCAATCAGATCAGCTATATTAACAACACTATGATCTAAAAAAGAAACATAAGATTTTGCAAAATCAAAACAAGTGGTTAGTTTACTCTATAAAGTAAAAATACTCGAATTGCACTGCGAATATACATATGATTTTATACGAAAGGCATTAGAGTCAACAATTTTATTTAAAGATTTTATCAATTTTTCCCAGAATATATCTGCCATTTAATAACATAGAAATTGTATCGTGAAACTTGAAACCTCTCGAAAAAGGGTGCAATTCTCTTAAACATAGATGCCCACATATAATTTAATTAAAAGTCTGAATTCGGTCATCATTATAATAAACATATATATCTTTGAAATTATTAACTAAATTAGTGGGAATATTGCCTCCAAATTAGTTAAAATAGTAAACATAATTATTTTCTTTAAAGTAGTAAACCCAATGTGTACCAGGGCTTGCAAAAATGTCAAAATTTACCATGGCACATTAACATTTGTGCATATTTTTCGGTAATTCGTCAGTCATATAAACACTTCTGAAATGCTTAATATATAATAGTTTTACGTATTTTTCTATATCAATATTAGATAATAGAGCTAAATGTTTTTTGGCCTTCTTCTTTTTTGCAACTAATCCTTTTCCATTGCTAAATTTTGTCTCTGTTGGTGTTCTAATTCTTTTTTTTTTTTTGTTTATTCAACAGAATTATAAATTGCACTAGCTCCGCCGGCTAAACCACCAAGTGCACCTAAAACTGCCAAAATAATTGGTATAATTCCTCTACGATGTAAACCACTGCCAGTTTTTTCTTTGGTCATCTTTTTAACTGTTGGCAATGATAAAGTTAATTTGAAACTTTTGTATTCTTTCAATTTTTTACTTTTTCTCTCAAACTGATCACTTGTAAACAAAATTATCTATAACTAAATCTTTTAATTCCTCAAAGGGAATATCGAAAGTTATATTAGTTATCTTCATTTATAAGTATATATATACAATTAATAAAACATTTTATTCCCCAACATAATTTTCTTTTTGTAAACATTGTTGAGGCAACAGCAGCAGAAGCAGTTGTTCCTCCAATTGGAGTATCTTTCTTTAACATGATTTCTTTTGCTTCTTTTTGCAAAATTTTATCAGCTTCATGTCTAGAGTGTAAATATTTATGATATCTGTAAGCAATATCGTGATATTTTCAAGCTTTGTCTAATTTATTTATTCATGTATCACATCTTTCCAATCTTTCATCGAATTTTATAAATGGACCGCAAAATTTATAGCCTGGCAAATGCATTTCAGGAAGATTTAAATTGTTTAGTGCCCAATTTATTATACCCTTTCCTTGATGTTAAGAGCTCCAAAATGAGCGTGGAATTACATTTAAAACTCTTATAAGATAACCAATACCTTTTGGATTATTAACAACAAAATGAGAAAATTTATTATTTAGCATATTCATTATGTTTACTTTTTCATTATAAAATATTTTATTACCAGCATTGTCTTCACCATGAGTAACTAATAATCTATCAACCAATTTTCTATCATCATCCATCCAGACATATTCATTTGGCAAATTATTATTTTTTTTTATACCCTCTCCAGATCTAAGAGTTCTTGGAGAAAACTTTTTCCGGTATGTTTGGTGCTGATCTTGAAATTGGTTCTTTTATATAGTTATCATAAATTGGTTTAATTATTTTATTATACGTCTGACCTCCACTCGAAGCTAACTTTTTATTAGGATTTTATTGCTGGAATGCAGCATTGGTTGTTTTAACACTTTCTGCATAATTTTCATAATCCTCATCATCAAATTTATTCTCAAGGTTTTCTTTTGAATTTTCTGTTAAAAAATTACAAAGTGGTGATGTTATACTATTATTCTTTATCCTTAACAAATAGTGAATAATTTTCTTTATTTACTTTTTTATCACCAATGTAAAAATTTTCCCCAACTCCACGTAAACCAAATTTTTCATTTATTACATTTATTCTTTTTGCAATTTATGTTCCGAGATTTATAGTAGAAACACCTGCTATAGGTAGCAAATCTTTTAATTGAATAATACCCATTTGTTCTTCCAAATTAGGAGATTCTTTTTCGGCAAATAATTCTCTTTCGAAAGATGTTACTTCGGGTGTTGGTGGATAATCTAAAGGCTTTGCTACTACAGGAACTAGAGTTGTTAATAAATTTTTATTTTCTCCGCTCACTTTTTCTACTTTTTTTTACCAATATTTTGTAATTCGTCTATTAATGGTGGCTCTTTCTTCTTATTTTTTCATATTATTTTTCATGGTGCATTTAATGTTTTTTATATCTTTCAATGAGTAATTTAACTTGAGAAACTCCCTTTGATTCTGCCATTTAGATATACTTTTTTACTTATAAATGAGTAAAAAAATATTGAGAGTTTTGAGAGGCAGACTTTCCTTAAAATTGATCAAACTATGGGGATTTTAAATGTTACAATAATAGAATCGAATTTGATATTCCTATTGGAGATGACTTTTCTTTTCCAAATGATGATTATGTTTGTGAGCAATTTAGTTTACTAAAGAGAGATAAGGTTGGAGCTGAGGCAAACTGTGATGAATCAGATAATATTTATGTTTGTTCAAACTTTTTTAATTTCCAATTTTTTAGAGTAGATATTTCAAAACATGGAATTATTATTGGAGCTGTGAATAATCCAGGCTTTATTAAGATCACCAAGTGAACAAAATTATTTAGAATTTACTGGTGTTGAAAATCTATATCGAGATAAATCTGTTTCTAGTAATATAACAAACGATGTTAAAACTGTTTCTAATGATAAAAAAAATTAAATAATATACCCTCTTAGATATCTGTTTGGTTTTATTCGTGATAACAATGAAGTTTATTGGAAATGTGACTGTTAAATTACTTTTTTTTTTGTAATTCATCTGACAACAACTGTTTATATCTTTATGAAACTTTAGATAAAGTACGAAACATTGTCCTTTATAAATTAACTCAATCAATAATTAAGCGGGATTCACAATGAGCGCAGCTAAGCCCTATCCTTGCCATAATTACTTTACAGGGAGGATGGGATGGTGACTCGATATCAGCATTGGTCCCTACCGCTACACGATTATGCTCACCCTTAACTTCTGGGCGGCTGGACTCGGAGCCCCTCTGGTTAGTGGTAGGTTGGTGCCCTCGTCTTCAGCCTCGATCACACACTCAATAAACGTCGTTGACTCATCGCTATCTGTGCCTGGGGGGGGGGGGCACCGGCCTGCTAGCTCTCTTATACAGCCGGGCGAAGTGGGCCGTGTTTATAGAGCAAAAGAGCCTGGCCACCATCTATACTCCGCCCGACCTAAGGTGGCGTAGTGCCGCTACATGATGTTACACTACCACCCCCCCCCGGCTCCTCCACCTCTTACAAACAAACAGCCGTCCTCTGCTGGAAAGGGATAAAGTAGCAGTAGGCCTCAAGAGTGGCCATGGTAAGAGTGAGTGTGAGAGGCACTGGATCCAAAATACATTAGCAGTTGTGGTAGGCCTAGGGGCTTAGGGTGACGTAGATGGTAGATGGGGGTGGCATACCCGGGGGGAATTACTGCCGTATCGAGGGAACAATGACAAGTAGGAAAAACCATCAAAAATTAAGAATTCCAAATATGAATTATACAATGAATTGAACTAGAGCACTGAAGTTAAGTTAGTAAATTTTTGAAGAGGCAAAAGGCAAGGTGGGTAAAAGACTGCGGGAAATATACAAAGAATTCACAATTAACAAGAAAAGGCTAGCCAAAATTTAGGAGCCACTGAACACGTTATAATCACCACTGAAGGAGAGGAGGGTAGGGGTGTGTCCACAGCCACATTTAATAATTAAAGGAAAATGTTAAACCCACCAAGACTGGGCCGTGGCCTCAGGGAAAGAGAGAGGGTGGTATTGTATCAACAATTAGTGAACGCTTGACAACCTGTCAGAGGGATTACGTATTAAAATTTAACAGTGAAAAAGCACTGCCATCTGGCAGAAAGTGACATTAAAACTAAAAGCTAAAGTATAATGTGCCATTGTTACCTACATAAAAGTATAAATAAAAGCTTTCGAATCGGGAAATACAATGCAAAAGAAAATACCTATATTACAGTTGGCAATGCGCCTGGCGCTTGAACAATATTTGACATTCTGCAGTTGGCTGCGCATAGCGCACACTTAACTGTCGATAATGAAAAGTGATGCTTGTTATACAAGTTGTGCTAACTTGCAATGGAAAGTGGGTTTCAAGACGTTGTGCACTCTTAACACATGCAGGATTATTGGAACAAGTATTTCTACATCAAAAGATAAGTAATTTGTTACCCTCGTCGTGTGCTACGCAGATACATTACCTGTAAAATTAGAGTTATAATATACAGACGCGTGAGTTACGTGTAAGTAATTCATAGCAAAGTTATTGCATAAAGTTATTTGGCTTAGTTACTAGTTATAAGAATTAGTGACAATTTAAAGAAAACATTAAGAAACATGTGACACAAGAGTTAAAATTTGCTATACACCATTGGCGTGATAAGGAGGTTAACGTCCTAAATGTGGTAGCCGTGATTTGTAGCGTTGATACTCTTTTTCTCACATGATCACTATAAATGTTCGTGGATTAGGATTCACTTTGAAAGGAAAGTTTTTTCCCACACATAAGGACTAAAGAAGCACTTTGAAGTATAGTTTATGTGATGCACTGTCTTTCGTTTTGGAAAGTCTTGTTTGTCACCAGTGATTAACAACATTTTCCATATTATGACGTAGCGTGAGATTATATGGCTTACCTCTTTTGCGTTTTGTTTTAGAGAATACTAACACTTTGTTTCAAGTATAGCAATGTACCCAAGGGCAGAATGAATATGATAACAAATTCAGATCTTAAAGAACAGTAAATCATGTTATTTGAGAAACAAGGAAACAACCAGTACATATACATAGATACAACCATCTTACATGCTAATGGAATGTTTTGTTGTAAAATTATTTTATTCACCAAGGTACATACAATAACACATAATATCTGCAGATATGGAAAGGGAAATAAAGACGGAGCACTCCTAACCTAACTTAAGAATTAACACACTATCCACTCTGTGACTGATTTCAGTCGGAAATAAAACAATAAAATGAGGTAAGTTCATTGTTACAGATACTCAGCTACACAAGGCAGGGTAGGGATGTGTTTAAATTGAGCCATACACGCCAGTATGTATTGAAATATATGATTATTGACCATTGACCTGTAGACCTATGCAAAATACTTGACACAATGATGGCAGTAAATCATACAAGTGAAACACTCCAATGGAAGGAGAAATAAGCAACACATCTAACTCAAGTAAAAATGAATGTGCATGGCACCAACAATGAATATATTAAAATCTAAGTTTAAAAGTACAGTAGTAACTTGTGTATTTTGCTGGCATATTTTTTTTGCTAGCTGCTGAGCTTATAAAAGAGTAAGCCTTAGTGGCAATTACCATGATAAAAGTCATCGTACTTTACGACAAGGCTAACACTGTCTGCCGTAGCAACTGAACAGCTGAGCGACAGTAACATAGTTGAGTAAGCAACAACAATAGCCATATAGTCCTAAGTGCCAAGCTATATAGCAAAATTGTAGTATCACTAGAATATAGATATTTCATAGTTAAAGTCCCCAACTATCACTATACCTTGATAGGCATTGCCTCGAAGGCAGGGAAATATTAAATGCTTGTAGGACAGTGAAATGCCTTAAGCAGAGTCTTAATACTAGAGTAAGGTAAATTGTATTCACTAGTCAGGTAAGGCATTGATCTTTCCACAAATAGATAATAGTTAATTGTAACATATCTCTATTCGTCGAAGTGACAAGTCCTTGAAAATAGATACTGCCACAAGGCGTGTATGTTCACTCATAACAAATAAGAATGGAAGGGAACTGTAGGCTCAAGCAAAACACTGTTAATAAAATACTGATACTCCTCTGGAGGAAGAAAATGTAGTAAAAATTTCAATCTCCAATTAAGAAGGGACACTTAATATAATTACTGTACATGAAATATAAGCACTGCTTTAGACAGAAATAATCTCTCAAATCCTGGAACTTCATGTATAGCGCACAGAAAACTAAAATAACTCTGAGACTGTTGTCTGACACATTATATGCCCTAAGCATATGATTGCAATAAATACATATGTCCTTAAAATAACTGGGGCCACTGAGGTCGACGTATTTAGTAGTTAGAGTTCCGTCATGAGGCCGCTAATATATATCACAATTAATATAATGAAACAAAGACCCATGGTCTAGCTTGTAATACTTGAATTCTATTTGCCGTACCAAGACACAGAAAGCAGGAACTCGTTTTCCAGTCTCACCTGAATACACACCAAGTATCCTGGTAGTGAAGTAACAGTGAAGAGTGTGTTGACTGCCCCAGAGGCTGATATACATACAAAGAACTGCACTGTGTATAAAAAAAAATGTTTCTATTACTGGGAAAATCTTTAGGAATAAGCCGGAACACTAAAAAATGTACACAATAAAATTAATTGACACTGACTCTGAAATAAAACGTTGTTGGGAACAGTATTCAAAAAGATATGCTGCTAAGCACAATCATACTATTTCACACACGGGGCAGCATAACAAGGTAAAAGGGAAATACTGAGAATACAAAGCAACATTAATCCCGAAGGGGACGATAATACAAAATAATATGACTGAATAAATGCTGGCCTTACAAGTAACAGTGCACACAAGGGGCATAAGTGATATTTAAAACTAAAATGTATGATTCAATACAGTTCCATTAGAATGTAAATACACAGTAAGTTAATGAACTGGATGGGAGGCTGGATCAATAGCAAACAAGATAAATATAATGTTAAAATTAGACATCAAAGTCGAAAGTGGAAATATGCAATAATGATATAAGGCAAAATAACATTATGTAATGGGGACTGATGTATGTTGTAATGTAAGGCCTTAAAAGGCACTAAAATACAAATGAAGCAAGTGAACAGAACTGAGAGGTTGTGTACTTAAGGGGTGTGGCATGTGGCACCCTCATCATGGCGTGTGGAGGCATGTGAGGAGGGTGGATATTTTAATGAGCTTAATGTAAAAAGTTGTCACCAGGTACAACAGAGAAAACATGACCGCGAGGGTGAAATAGTCATAGTGAAGAGGGTCGACAAGGGAGAATAATTTCGGGGATGTAAAGGAACCACCTGTGGTGGTGGGAACAAGATCTTCTACTATAAGGAAGGTGGTGTTGTTGATGTGCCAGTCAGTATTGAGGGCATCGAAAATGTTGAAGAAATGAATCCCTTTTGACAGGGAAAGCTGGGGGAGATGAAAAGACTGCTCCAAGTGCCAATGTATGTGTATGGCGGTCTGATGTAATGGAATGATAGGGGCCCACACATCACAAATATGGATCGCATGAATAATGGCGTCAGAGGATGCGGTGACCTTGCAGCCGCACGGAACGTGGAGATCAACAGCCCGACGGGGTGCGTAAGAAAAACGGTGTTGAGAAAGGTGTTTAAACAAGTAACTAGTGTGTTGGGAGGGGGGTTAGTCAGCACGAACTGATGAAGGTAAATATTCGTGATAGTGAAAGGGGTGGTGGGAGTGCAGTGGTATGCACATAAAATTAAACAAAGCGGTGATGCCAGTTAGCAAAATCGTGGATTTGATGCATTTGGCATTGTCGCTGGTAAGTGATTCAGGCTGGATGAATAGAACATCCTGGTAGGGGTGGGCGAAGGGCGAAACTGTTTTTACATCGCATGTGGTGAGGTCGATTGCGATGACGGGTGAGGGTGTATGGGTTGTACATGAATGGCTGTGGAACTGGTATGGGATGGATTTTAAATGGTATACACACCACTGGGAATGAACATTGATTAAGGGCACTTGCACTTTGATGACCAGTTGTTGGTCTGCAAATGAACATTCTGCAAGCTCAAGTGAATAATACTAATATATTTCGATGGGGGTAATACTAAGGGTGAGATTTAATTTACGTAAATGTTCCTGCAGTGCCACATGATCATGTGTGAGTTGAGTGGTGTTTACCACCCCCAATGGCAGTTTGTGCAACTGACAGGAATGAATGAATGTCTCTATATAATGTTCAATAAACAGATTGTTAATCAATTGCAACACATTCGTAATGTGTAAATAAACTTGTGTTTCCAACTGACGTGCAGCAGTAAACACTGTTGTTTGAGATTTAAGAACATCAGTAATCCCATTAATTACCTTAGTGAGTGAGTTGACTTTTGCTTCTATCTTGTAGGTGACATCATTAATTATGTTAAATGAGACATTGAGGGCCTTGTGTGTACTGAGAACGTTTGTGGTAAATACATGGATAGACTAGTCTAGGCTGGCATCGTTTTGCAGGAGAGCTTTGAGGTGTGTATTGGTTAGAAGATTACAACACTATTTCCCAACGTCACCGATAATCTGGATACCGCGCTTGACATGGAAAGGGGTACTGATTTATGTATGGTATTCTCGGATTACACTTGTCCCAATTACCTGCATGTAGTTATAGAGGATCTTTGCATTCGAAAAAGGTGTGATGTTTCTCGTCGCACAAGCGGCGTGGAGAAATTGATATAATGCTTTGGGTGGAGAGGGGAATTGCAACTGAATTTTATAAACTAGCAGTAGGCTAGTTTCATAAAGCACATCTGGTTCGGTGCTTACATAATATACACCGGCATGTGTCCTGAAGGCCGGCTGTGTGACGCTCCCAGCCGTGAAGACAAAACAAAAACAATGCAACAAGGTCACTGCCGTCAGGTATGCGGGGATATCACCCCACCCTCACCACCTGGCACAGCGTAGGCGGCGCGTTGCCCCGGCAATGGCCGGCTCTGGCGCATCATGGCCATGCCCACAGTCAGTGCAGCCAACCATCATGGCTGGCATGACAGACGTCCGCGCAGCAGGAGTATAGCAAGAGCTGCAATGTGGAATAGTACCCCTGGAGCATGGTTATCGGCACCGGGCGAGAGACATTTGGACAGCTGCAGAAGATAAGGCTGGAGCAGTGCGAGCACTGCAGGCTGTGGGTTGTACTGGCCGTGGCAAACACGGGCTGACAAGGAGATGCGTCAGCACAGCCTTGTTGCAGACTCTCTTAGTACTGCGGCAGTGAAGCAGACATACGTGATTTTTTTAGCAGCGTGCAGAGGGAAGAATAAAGTACACTATATCGCATTTCCAAATACATATGATACATAGAAAAATCAAATTAAACACATTTATATATGTAGCACTTTAACAAGTATAGGCAAGCTTTGTGTGTCTGGTTGATACGGAGTTATACTTAGGAACACCAAACTTATTGACTTGAATGCGGACAGTGGACTCCCATAAAATATCGGTTACACAATAAGGTCTGTGGTAGCAGTGGGTGAGGGCCTTGTGTCTACCGGGGTTATGCACCCACACATAGTCATTAACCTTTAATGTTTCCTTCCTGTGAGTTTTTTCAAAGTAAGATTTTTGAAGGCTCTGAGCTTGGATTAAATTTTGGTTTAGCCGCTTGGCATACAGCGAAGAGTTTCTCACACCAATTATGATTGCGTTCAGAAAATTTGGTAGCAACGACTTTAGCAGGGAGGGCAGCTGCCATGACACGGAGGAGATAAAAAGGCGTACATTTTGTTGAACTATTAATACTGGAGTTTATGTTGAACTGGATAAATGGGACGCAAAGATCCCAATTTACTTGGTCAGCACTCGCACAAGCAGTAAATTGTTCTCAGATGAAATAGTTAATTTGTTCCACTAAACCATTGCAACGGGGGTTGTGAGTGGTGATTATGAGCTTTTTGACACCTAGAGACTTGATGAGATTGCTAATAAGCTCGTTTTGGAAACTGGTTCCCCAATCCGTGAGTATTTGCTCGGGGTAGCCAAACTGTAATATAACATCCTTAATAAAATCAGCACACGTGGCTCCATCGACCACTTGAACAGGTTTGGCAACGACATAATGTGTGGCGTATTCTGTCATTACTAAAATATATCTGTTTTTACGGGCTGTTGCAGGTAAAGGACCTTTAGCATCCAGAGCCCAAGTTTTGAGGAGGGGTTCAGATGGGAAAGGGGTGAGTTGGCCCATAGGTTGAGATGTAATTGCTTTAACCTTTTGATATTCTGGACATGATTGGGCATATTTTTTTAAAATCATCAGCCATAGAATCCCAGGAATAAGCTTGTTTGATTTTACATAGTGTCTTAAGAACCCAAAGTGCCCTCTCCCGAATATGGCGTCATGATGGGCCTGAATTACTTCCAGGTTGTAAAACTTGGGAACAGGAGTTAATTTAGATGGGCCCTGGGGTGTATTAACCTTCAATAATATTTCCTGTTGCTAACCATGCCATTACGAAGGCTTAATCTCCGATATTGATTGTTGGCCTGATCTGGGTGTAACAATGCTTGTTTGAGTTTTGAAACATGGAGGTCGTTATCATATTCACAGTGATGGGGCATAAATAGAAATTCGAGTCATAATGAATACGAATATATTCCTGTTCGTGCATGTGCACACGGAGAAAGTGTATAGTGTCGGCGTAGCAGACTACAAGAATTTTATGTTTGAGGACAGGATCGATACATGTTGATGTGAGTGTGTCTGTGAATCGTTCCCTGTTGATGACAATGTTAAATAGGTAAAGTGGGAGACAATTTTCATAATTATGGTAGTGCGTAAATGTCTTCAACTTGTATAGCCTAAGCAAACCTATCTTTCTCCACTGATGAAGCAGGTGTGATAAAATAATGTTTAAGGTCTTCATATTGTGTCCTAAAACATTTAGCAACATTAATAGTAATTTCTCCCTCCTTTCATGTATCTTGGAAAATAAACTCAGCAAAAGCTGTAAAAAGAGACTGACGTGACAATAAGATTAGCCTTACGTCGTAAGATGTGCCGTGAACAGTTACAGACTGGGTAGTGACCTGAGTGTAGTGGGCAGCCTACATAATGCATCAGGTAATGTGTTGAGATTCCCTATGACAATATTAATTTGAGAAACGAACTCACTTGAGATGATCACCACGTTCTGGATATGGGCATTATGATCTGCCATAGTAAGTAAATACCTCAGACTTGCAAGGCGGTTTCAATGGTAACCTAAACCAATATATAAATACTGACGAAAGTGGAAACACAAGTACTTTACGGCAGATAATTCTCTCTTTGTCGTGCTCCGGGAACCCATATTGAATAGAGAATTTATTTGAAGTGAAAGCCACTATATTATGTTATCTAGTGTGTGGATCAATCTGGATGAGAACCCCTCCTACAGCTGTGTTACTTGCGTCACTTGCAAGAACAATTTCCTGGACTTTGTTACATTTTTGTAAAATTGGCGCCTGAAGAATGGCTCTTTTCAAATTCAAAGAGGAGTTCTGTTGCTCTGGGCCCTATTTAAAAGAAGTGGTGTATTTAGTGAGATCGATCAAAGGCTGGATGATAGTGGCATCATTTAAAATATATCTATGAAGGTAAAAGGTCATCCCAAGAAAAGAACAAAGTTGTTTCACATTAGTAGGGGAAGCCATCTATTCAATGGGTCGGTATACATGACTTGTAAAGTGATGATATGGCCTAGTACCTTAACAGTTTGTTGGGGAAAAGAACATTTTTTGGTGTTAACACTGAAATTGAAAATAACTTAGTGTTGGAAAACTTTACGAATATTGGCGATATGTTCTTCGAATGTACTGCCCAATATAAAAATATCGCCAATGCAGGCGATTGCGGCAGTCCATCTGAGGGGACCTAAAGGTTGTTTATGATCATTTTTAAGTATCGGGGTGAAGTGGACAACCACATTGGCATTCTACAATATTCAATTAAACCAACCCCGTCAATGCTAAAAGCCAATTTATGATGATTCTGGGGGTGAACAGGTATGCTACAAAAGCCAGAAAACCAATCGATGGTAGTAATGAAAGGAGAATGTTGCAGATTGTTTATAATGTCCTCAGTATGCGGAAGGGGGTATTAGATTCCAGTTAAATGTCTATTGAGTTTACAAATATCTGTAAAAATGGAGGCCACCGCTCTTTTAATAAATTACTAGGTTAGGAGCAGAATATGGACAGTCAGCCTCCCGGATTATCCTGGCACAGATCATATGTTAGATATGAAGCAAAAGTTCATCTCATACTTTGGGGCTAATATGATAGAGGTGTGTGGTAATAGGCTTGTTAATGTCTAAGTTCGAATTAAATTTCAAAATTTTTGGCTTCAGTGAGGTCAAGAATGGAAGTAGCAAAACTGTCACTATATTGGTCAATAATAGCTTCTGAGAATGGGAAAGGGTTTCATTAATATTAGGGGCGAGGGGGTTTTGCTGTTTAAAGGCTTCAAGAGTATTGCACAAGTGCTCTAATGACAGAATATCGGTTATTTCTGTGTGAGTAGACACAAATGGAATCTCAGTTATTTAATTTTCGTCGTGCACATACATAAACAGGAGGTTGGACTTGAGTACTGGAATAATATTATTCATTCTAATGTAATCCATACCTAAAATGACGTACTGCTGAAGGTTGTCGACGACTAAGAATTTATGGGGATATGTGTTACCCTAAATGTGTAACTTTATAGTAGTTTCAAGTTGGGGTGGCGATAAGACTGACATGGCCGCAAATAAGGTAATAGGTTCCTTTATGGGAGAAAGGGATTGAGTGGACAAAAATGTACTGGCCATGCAATTGCATAATCAGCCTGTATCTAAAATTGTGTGGCAACTCCGGGCCTTTATCGTAACTAGAATACGCGATGTGGCTGACCTGACGTAGGCTTGCCGACGAGGTAAAGGAGGCGTAACAAGCATCTGTTTTTCTATGCAAATATGTGGTACCGTTCTGCTCAGTTTGCTATTCTCATCATCACGAGCCTTGGTGGCATTGTTTGGAAAACATTTGGCATGCGCTACGTCGGGAGTGGTAGTGGAGAGGGCGACAAAAATGGTATGTGGACTCAGTGGGAATTTGTTTTTAAAATGCCGAAAACGGTCAGCCATATCTGTGGAAAATTGAAAATTTTGTTTGTGAAAGAGGGGACAAGGTAGGCTTTTATGCCCGACATAGAGTCATAAAGCGCAGGTGTTGCTAGCAAGGCTATGGGGAGAATGAACTGCAAGCGGCGCGGAGGGGCTTCGGTGGGAAGTGGCAACTCTGCATTTTTGCATGCTGGGTGTGGGAGGTGTGGCAACTGTGGCCTGCTTAATGCCGAGGGGGGGGGAGAGGGGGAGGGAAGGAGTGCTATGCTTGCGAGGGCCGGTGAAACGAGGTTGGTGCACGCTGTCACAATTGTTGATAGTTGGTGTGGCCACATTAAAGGCAGAGGCGGGGGCGTTTGTTTACGACCAGATTGGGAAATTGGGATACAAGTTGAGCTAGCAGAAAGGCGTGCTCTGTTAAGTTGAGCAAAATGTATATGTGAGCAGAGTGGATCCTCTCTGTTACCGTCAACAAAATGACGTGAGCATGTGGTAGATGGGGTAGTAGAATAAGTTTGAATACCTTCTGCCCTAGAACTAAACATAGTGATCGGCATAAGACCTGTGGGGTACTATTTTGTTGAAAAAAGCATTGTCCGCGGCCCGAACCAGGACACTTTTATCGTCAGGGGAGGCATGTCTTACGCCCTTGTGGGAAGTTTTTGACTGATAGCGTGGCTGTTGGGCGGTGTTGTATGGGCGTGGTTGTGGTGGGAATGAATTACCCCTTTGGTAGTGTGGCGTTTTATTTGTTGGGGAATGAAAGTGGGTGGTATAGGGCATGCCTGAGTAACAGTTATGTGAGTAACGTCACTGCTGACGAAAGTCTTTATACCCCATGTTGTGAGGAGTGTTGTATTAGGATGTGGAAGGATTGAGGTGGGCAGGTTTACAGGACTGTCTGGGATAGTGCGACGAATACTGACCACATTGTTGGGGGTGAAATGGATGCCTATTATGTTGGGAGTTGGTTTGAGGTTCAACTTTGTGTAAGGAGAGCTGCGCGATTTCCTGCTTGAGTTTGCTAATTTCGCATTCGAACTGTGCAGAATCTCAATGAGGACTGGTGTGTCTGAGCCTATGCTGGTATTGAAAGATGCTAATTTTAATGTGTTGTAAGTTCTAGTGCTAATTTTCTAACATGTCATTCTTTAACCCAATTAATTTGACCACAATGGAGGGCAAAAGAGACTCTTCCAAATGACATTTACAATGTCATTGTCGGTCATGGTAGGGTTTTACTTAGCCCGGTAATTTTTAAGGGTTTTGAGCTAATGCATGGTGTTCTCGTCAACTGCCTGCTTCTTGTTGTATATTAAGTGTTTATTCCGTTCAGTGTTTGAGGGGCTTGTGAATACCTTAGTCAAACCTGGTTTGATCTGCTGCCAAGTGCTGGGTTGCGCCGGATTAAGTGTCAAATTTTTTAAGTTATGCCTAGCAATGTCGAGGGAGAATTTGATATGTTTACACTTGTCAATATCTGTCCTTCTGTTAGGTTCGTCTTCTTCCTCAAAAGCTTGCAAGAATTCATCGATATTTTCCCCATATTTTCCTGAATATGATGGGAGTTTTTATGGATGTGTGAAAGTTATGTTAAGAGGGGTGTGTTGTTTGCCATTTTGTGGTGTGATGTATGTTGTTGAACGTTAGTGTAAGTGTGGGCAGTGGTTTGGGGCTGGGCTGCACGTGAAGGGTGGGATGAATTGCCAATTTCCTCGTACAGAGGAAGTCCAAAGAAATCGGCGAGGGGTGTAAGAGATTGTGATGGTGTGTTAAGAAGGGATAGTGTGGGGGGTGGTGTATCAGGGAGGTATTCGTGTTCTGTGCTATGCAATGACGTATCTAATGAGGCGTTTTGGATATGACTGGTGGTAAGTGTAGCTGTAGTGTGGTGTTCTGAGCGTTGTCTGTCATGTTCGTCTAGCAAACGCTCAAAGTCTTTTGTGTCAATTAAAACTGTTTTAATGAACTGAGAGAGTTTGGACTGTTTGGCCTGGCTACGCATTTCCATGTACCGGTGAACATGGGTGTGTGAAGTGGTGTGTGGTGTAAATGGTGTCGTGCACTTAGTGTACACTTAAGGTGAAACAAACTGCAGTAGTGCAAAAGTGCAAAAGCTTAGTGTTATGTACACTCCAATAGTACACGACAAAAATAGGAGTGGTTGAAGCAGATATTTGAACAGTATGTTCAGCATGCATGAAAAGCATCAAGCTATCTACGACCAGATATCGGCCGTTCGTGTTGGTGCAGCACTCGTACATTGAACTCGGATCAAACTGATGACCATCTTTGGACCAAGATCTCATGATCATGGTTCAGGACTGTTAATGGTGCAACCGGGCATCAGTCTATTTCCAAAATGATGGGCCTGCAAATATTTTAGGTTATTAAATCTTATTATTAAAAATATAAGATTGATGTAATTCAAAGTTTATGCTAGACTCTAACCTCCATAATGCAATTGATTGCACACTAGCTTATAATGCGAGGTTTTCTGGGTTCGCGTTCCATTGAAGCACATGTGTATTCGTAATTTTCTCACTACCGTTGCATATGGTTCATGTTTTAACTGTAATTATATTGCTTTGAACATGACAAGTCCTACATATCAACTGAGCTTTTAAGATATTACTTAAAAATTAATTCCACCCATGTTGAGGAAAGTATGCTCATTAGCCACATCAGTAACTTCTTGTTTCTAATGTCAGCAGCAATAATAGTGTGAATATATTGAAACGGAGACTCGCTGACCTTAAAATAGTTTTTGAACTGTTCGTTAGTCAGATTTCTAGACAACATGTGTTATTCGCTAAATACCTCTCTTACACTGAATCAAAACCTTTCTTGTTTTGCTATTAACATGGTAAAGAAAATTATTCATTGTGTGAATCGGATTCAGTACTGAGGTCTAGAAGCACACGTCTGTCACACGTTGTTATTGTTAGGGCGTTGACCTTGTACAGTAGACTGCATTCCTGTCCACTCATCTGGTGGCTGTGGCACATACACACTGTAGTCCGGTCAAGTCAGGTTCGGTCAAACCACATCCTGTCCAGTCAAATACACTGTCACAGGCAGTTAATATTATACCGACCACGAATCGGGCTTGGGAGTTAGGTCACCGTCTGGGATGACTTTTCACCGGCACACCACAATACATACTGTACCACTCCTCGCTGACAAAGAAAGCAATGACAGAAACGAAGGAGGAGTTGAATGGCGTCAGTAGGGCTAGGGATTGCTGATACCTGATCGATGAGGATTTGAAAAATAAATGCTGAGGTGGGTGTTTACAGCAACGGAGTTCAAAACTGACGAAATAAAATATGGGCAGGATGGGAACATTCTGAAGGGAAAACCCTGTATGCACAAAAATGTGCAGAATAGGGGAAAATGGTTACCCGTTTTCGGAAACTTTGCTCTTACTTTCGTTTACTTGGTTTCTTTACCAACGAATCTTTTGTTATGGCGGTGAACGTACAATTGACCACTAAGCTATCGTCGACAACGCATGACGTGTCGGCGAGACTTAAGTGTTTGCTATCTCCCTTCACTTTATTGAGTGCGATTTTACGAACTGTTCTTTAATTGTGCTAGAATCAGTCAAAAACGCATCTTTATGACCCTTAGTAATATAAGAATAACCTGTGAATAATAGGGGCTGTTTACAGCAGTTATTCAATGATCTAACGAAAATTTCCGAAATGAAAGTTCAGGTGTATATCATTTCTTAAATTGTTGTCAAATATTAGCCTTTGCCCAAATGTTAGATAAGTTTTTTAATACGAATAATACTAAAATTAATATAAAAAAGTTCGTGGTATTTAAAAATATATACGAACTCAAGAAGCAAATTCACACTGCTTAAATATTATTTTTGTATATTAAACAAACTTATTTTACTTCCGTACAATAACTAGTTATGAAATATGAAGTATTCTTTATAGAAAATGTTGACTCGATTTATTTTATGAAGATTTGTTTATTATTATGTACTCTAACAAAAATTCATATTAAGAATATGGGTTATAGTCATTTAGCTGGTGTTTACATGTGTATTTTCTCAACGTACTAATATTATTCCCCGTAAAAGGAACGGAAACAATAATTTATAACGACCTTCATGTCTAGAGTACCGTTCCAATGAGATTTTACTACGGTTATCTTAACTTTTCACTTTAAATTCCAGTCTTGCTTAACTGGTGATAAGTAAAAATATTATATTTGTAAAATTCTGTAACCAATAACCACATATGAAACGCAATAGCCTTATTGTATTGCCTTCTTATCGCCTCAAGCGTTGTTAAAATGTTTAATGGGTTGAACACCATTTTATGCTGTCATAGTACTTGATCTTTTTACGTTTAACGAATATAAGCTTGGTTGACTCCACGAAGTTATAAAAAAATTTCAACATTTAATTTTTCAGATAAAGAGTTCCCAAAATTTTACAATGTATGTACTAATAGTTTACGCCCTTTATATTCGGTTCAACAAATATACTATTTGTACAGAGTATTGTAATACTTCCTTACGCGCTGGTGCCTACTGCATGATTTTGCTTTTAACTGTGCATTTAAAAGTGGGATTACGGTTTCTGTTTAGATTTAGATGACATTAAATTGGTGTTTATTGTACAAATATCACCTTTCGGGGCTCAGAACGTCTCCACATACTAGCAAACAGTCATTCTTCCTTGGAACATATCCTATGCGTTTCCGAAAGTACACTCACAAGGATTCCGCAGCTGATATAACTTGTCAAATTAGTTTCTATAATCTGTATATAGCCAATCATTTGAATCACAATGGCTTAATTTATTCTGCATTATATAACTAATAGTTTATATAATTTTAAAATGATGTTAATATATTTGATTTGCAATCCAAATAACTTCCATAGATAAGTGACCAGTTTCGCAAACACAACAAAAATGGAAATATGGCATATGTTAGGGCTTATTTTAAGTCAATTAATTACTTAACTTGTTGAAATCAATAAGAATTAAAATCTCGTAGCCCAGGCATTTAACAGCAGCAGCTTGTTTTAAGATAGTATCATACATTAATTCAAAATCAGTTTGTAGTACAACCTGTAAAAGAAAAATAACGTTTATTTTATCGGCTAAGTTCTTAATGACCAAACATTTAAGCAGCTTCATTCTAGGTACATTATCAAATACCATGTATCGGAAGTTAACACATCACAAACACAAGGAAATAATGCAATATTATTGAAAATAATTTGCGTGTTCATCGTCACAATAAATTAATATTTTGTAAAAGAATAATTAGAAATCGCCTGCGTTTGCCTGGTTTTGTGTTTATTGTTGCTTTCTCCTTCAAAACACGTAAACATTTAAGTATATCTAAATTCTTCGGAGAATAAGTAGGCGCCTAATACATCCAGTACAAGTATAGATACCTACCAAATTTATTTTACTTGTTTCTATACACGTGTACTGCCACAAAATTTCCATAGACCGTTTCCCCTAGATATTTTAAAAAATAATGTGACAGAATATTAAAATTAAATACAAATGCACACTCACAAATATTCTATCAGCATAGTGATATTATAAATTATAGTAATATTACACCATTCTACGTAAAATTAGTTTTTTTTAAACCGTGTATTTTATAATTAAATTTTTACGATAAATTCACTTGCATGCAGAATATAAAATCATTTTACATATGTAGGTGTAAAAATACTGTGATTTCGCTGGAGCCACTACTGCCACATACATTTTTATAAAACCAACAAGTATATTTTTACGGTGTAGGTTATTTAAAATATTAGCATATTAAATATTTACAGGGCCCTGAACCCCATAGATTCTTCACAGTATGAATGAAAAATGCCTAGGAGGGACGGGGTCAATGATTCCGACTTCCTTTCGCCGACACGAGTGACCCTCGCTAACATACAAATCTATAAGTGAGAATGGAATTAGACGATGGCCTGCTCGGGCACTGTCTGCAGTCTGACGTGGCAATGCTGATGTTTCTTCACAATTTCGGAATTTTTCTCGCCATGGATGGCATCCAGGACGGGAGTAGGTATCTCCGCCAGGAGACTGAGATAGTAATAGAGGCCTAAGCGATAAAGGAAATTGGGTGGCTTAGCCAGGAGTTGATAGCCGATACCAGTGTATTCTGTGGAAATTGGAGGCTGGAATACGAAGCCAGACGGCTTAAGGCGTACATAAACAGCTCTCAGGACAGTGCAGGTAATGTGAAGGAAGGG
Source organism: Dryococelus australis (assembly GCA_029891345.1). Lineage (NCBI taxonomy): Eukaryota > Metazoa > Arthropoda > Insecta > Phasmatodea > Phasmatidae > Dryococelus > Dryococelus australis. The sequence continues at coordinate 246,466,180 of CM057009.1, forward strand.
ATACTTGCCAGACGTGAGTAAAGAGAGGTAAGCACGCTAAGAAGATGCACGAGTAAGACGTCCGAACAAATAAAGTATTTTAAGAGAAGTTATACATTAAGGTTGCGAAAGTTCTAGTGGATGACGTACCACACTTCCTTCATTTGGACCGTTAGGAGCAATGGACAATTGAAAGTACCCATATTTCAGTCTGGTTCTGGATAATCCTAATAGACCATTAGAAGGAAGAAATGTTAAAATGTCAAACAGGTACCGACAAAGCTAGCGAGTTCCTTCTCACCATACTACGACCTTTATAACAACTTCACTAGAGCACCGTATCTCCACCAGAAGCATTTCCATATGCCTAAAAGGTCAGTTTGCGGTCCCGATATGTATGTGTCAATTTTGAACGTCTTATTTTTGTCGTCTTCGTATGCAGTACTTTTAACAGAGAGAAACCAGGATATTTAAGCGCTGGCGATATTCTGTCTTTAGCGAAGAATCATGCTTTTATTTGGTAACTGATCACCTTTCTGTCAGACTTTGGAAGTGGGCATGTGAGTTTCTACGACATCTTACTTGCTATACAGTGACACGCTCCCTGTACTACTGGTGTGATTGTGTGCGGACTATTGCACAGGTCGTTCGACACAGGTTGCGTATATCATTGAATACAAGGCGTTATGAAGAAGACGTCTTGTGTTGCCTTTCCGTATAGCAGCCTTAAATCTGCATTAGTTTCTAGCAATGTAGCGCTCACCAACATTTGCTTCCCAACAGTGTTTACGTTTTGTTTCCTGACTTCTGTAGCCTACTCGAACAACTGATTTTTTCACCATCTGGAATGGTATTTGTTTCCCCCTTTCTCTATGTCGAATTGTTTGTCATTTGGAAAATAATTATAACTCTAGACCAGGTGGATACAATGCGACGTTTGTTTAATTACATGACCAAACATATCGATGCGTGTAATTCAATTATGGAGTAGTTAAAAATGTACTAAAGGCGACTATATTTTGTGCCATATATGGACGTATAATTTTTCAGTGGCAATGTTTTTATCATTTATTTTATACGTTACATATCACAAATAAAATTTCATTTGTATCCAATGGTTTATCGTTAGTGCGGAGAGATTTATGGCAATGGGTACATTTCAAAAGAGCCAGCCCACTAAGTTGACTTATTCCAAAATTAACCTCACAATTGTTTAAAAATTAATTTCGTTGTACTGACTGTAATATTAAAGTTAGATTTGAATCTTTATAATGCCCAAATATGCTCAATAATGGTCATGTTAGCTTGTAAACCCTATATTTCATATAACAAAAGTAGTGTTACTTAATAGTGAACTTATTAATTAGAAAATGTTTTCACAAATATTATATGAACAAATTGTTTCCTTGCAGGAATTCAGTACCAACTCACTGAAGTTATTACAGACATCTATGCGAGCGTGTGTGTGCGCATATGTATATATATATATGTTAATGTGTATATATATATATATATATATATAAACATATTTATACAGTTGTCACTCGTCTCCTACGACAGTTACGATTTAGTAGTGCATTGTACCAATATTAAGAGTTCTTATTTACAGGCCATGTGCAAATAAAGACAGAAGACAAAAGTTAAAGAATAACGAAAATGTACATACGATTGACTCGAGCTTTGCGGCTGTCCAGTTGCTCGTTTAAATTTGGCAGTTTTCATATCACATTTATATTTCATCCACCAATTATAGCTGACTATATTAAATTTAGAGAAATCATAAATTATTTTTTATAAATTACATGTTAATGAACCTGCATTTTCACATAGCACACTATAAACACGTTCATATTTAGGACTAAAAAAATTTGGATCGCAAAGTTCGTTGTTACGGGAATGTCTAAGACAGAGAACAACAAAGGAAAATTACCAAGATCTGAGCTGCATATCACATGAGTAACCAAAACCAGTCACACTGCACTGCTAAGGTATTCAGGAATTGGCTGCTACTACTTTCTTAGACGCGTTTCTATCAAGAACATTAACGAGGAGAGTGACTTTGATAAAACTGCTACATAATCATACCGAATTGAGAAAAGTCTCATTGAAGGAGACAGGGAACATGATGAAAGTCTGCCATTATGAAAATTGACCAAAATATCGTTTACAGAAAAAATTTACTTCTTAACTGATGAGAAGAAATGCGTGCTTCCATTTTGTGTAGTGGTCAGATAACCTGTATCAAACCTGGGTTTGTGGCTGAATGTTATATTTTATTTTACTTTCATACCGTGAACAGCGATGGCAAGTAACTGCAGAATTATCCTGCTTTTGGTCCTTTATAATTGCTAACACAGAGCTGTAGGTTTGGATCACCTAGCTAATTAAAAACTGATAAATCATAAATGTTAAAACTAATATTTGTTCCGTTTATCATGTAGTAAAATTAGTGACTAAAACTTAACTGATGTAATAAATTAGCTTATTTTCTTCCAAAACTGACTACGGCCGTGAAGTTGAGTATTGATGATACAGTTAACTGCACAAGTGTTTGCTAATTGATTATTCTCAGATTTTTCATTCCTTGACAGAACATATCACGAGAAAATTTATGTATGTAAATTTTAATAAATTCAGCTGAGTCATTCAAATGAGAGATAAACGTGTTAGTAGAATGATTCGGTATAAATAAAAAAATTTAGAACTACATAGTAATATGCAATTTATGTATGACACCCTTTTTCTTTCCTCTTTTGTGTGTCATTTGTAACATTGTATGGCAAATATTGCTTTTCCCCAACTCCTGCATTCATTCGTATTTAAATATTATATCTGTAAAGTAAATATTTTTGTCAGCATAATTTGAATTTGTTTCTGTTTTGACAGTGTCATTGGCACTTTATGTTATTTAAACACTAACTTTAACTCATCTGTAATTCACTTAATTATTTCGTACAAGAAAATGTTGTGGTTTATCTATCAATGTTTGTTTTAAAAAGGATGTCATTGTAGTCATTAGTTTGTTTATAACTGTCGAAATATGTCGATGCTTCAAGGACCATCTTTGTGCGGCGGTTGTCTAACTCCTTGTTTCAAGACACAGATACGACAACAATTTGGATGCATGACATATAGCGACGGACGACATGCAGACTCGTAATTTCAAAAAAAAAAAAAAAAAAAAAGACATTTTCTGGTTGTGGTTCCTACTCTCATTAACTAAAGCTGTTTACCATTCTTGTATTGTATAATTTTTTTGCATACAGTATGCATTCGGTGTCATCATCTTAATGTTTAAATATTCGTAGTGTTGTTTGTCTCAATTACGCAAAAAAAAAACCTCACAAGATGTTTGAAGGTAAAAGATTAAATAAACAAGAGTATATACGTCATCTTATCTGTGTAATTATTTTGTCAGCATATTTCACGTAAAAGTCTTAAATTCGCCTTTATATTCTAATTATTAGTGTTCTGCTGAATGAAGTGACATTAGGGAGGCTGCTCAGTCTTCTGTGTTTGTATTTCACAGCTTTGTTACCGAAATTGCGATTCACGTAACACCTGGCACTCGAGTGGTCATCTGGGTCTACGACCGGAGTGCCCTCTTGTGCTGTGTCTATGCGCCTACTCGACCAGGTCGTGCAGGAACACATTTGTAATACGTTAAGTGTATTTCATGCTACTGCAAATACGGTTATTTCCACCCAAATAAGTTAAAAAGAAATGTCGTGAAACTTAGGAAGGATTTATAAAATGTTTTTTTAAGCTACCTTTATTAATGCCCAATTTTGCTCTCATTGTGTTTTTATCTTGTCTTTAATTTTTAAGTCGATACGTACTGTCGATTGCGGAGCCCAAATAAAAGCAAACCATTATGAACTAACACTTATTTTAATAGAGATAAACTATAAATTCATGAATTCAGAGTTTCACAAAATAATTTCAGCGAATAAAAGTTAATCAGTATCTACTAAATTATAAAGACCATCAATAAATATTCTGTATATTTTTTACACAGTTGTAAGAAACAAATACCGTGTGAATTTTTTAGCTTATTGGAAACTTTTCTTGTTATTGCCTTTTATATATTCACGCCTTAAATAAACTGGATTTTGTTCAAATTCCACATTTTCTAAGATTATGCTAACCCATACGAAATTTCTTTGAAATATTTCAGCAAGAATCAGAAGGTTACGAAAGGAATATAGACACACGAACATAAAACAGATAAATACGCTCAAGAACATTATATCAGATAGCTCTTCATTTCAAATAAAGTATTCTAAATATCATCCGTAAGTTACTCATTTATTACACCTTAATGCAGCTGTGGAAAAATTTTGAACAGAAGGTAATTTATTTAATTTTGGGGGTAATATTTGCCGGTGGCATCAAATAATTACGTGCTGTTCTCAAGTTCACTTTTTTTGTTGTTGTAAAACACTTGGTTATTAAACTGAACCTTGAGAAAGTTTAATTTCGTACGCTGTAGGAAAAAGTTACTGGAGGGAGCATGGTCTCAAGGCAACGGGATTAATTAAGGAGAAGTAGTTGACCTTTACTTTACACAGAGCCGGATGTAATGCCTTTCTCACAGGAAGATATATTTTTTTATGTATGAGCTGATGCAGAGAATAATATTTTAAAATATATATTTAAAAGAAAAAGACAACAAATCGGAACTAAGCAGAAGTAAATGATATAAAAATTGAAAAACAATTCTTAACTATTGAATTAAATATAATTTTTTTTAACTCTCTACAGATGAATTTGTGATGTGTGGAATCAATAGCAAAAACCAACTGACTGCGACAAATCCACAGTAAACAAGCAAAATAAAGCAATAAAAATTTTCTCAAATTAGATATATTAAAAAAATTAGTAATATTTTTATACGTATTTCCCGTTCTCCAAAACAGTCCGTAATTAACCGCAAACTCTGTTTTGAAATGAAGATATTGTTTATTCCTTCGACACAGCAAATATAACAAGATTGTAGAAAATATCTGTACGGGCTTCTGAAGATAGTCCTACTGTTTAAAGAAATGTTAACACGAGTCATTTATAAATGTCACACACAGCTCATTATATACGGTTTTATTATTTAATATGCATAGACACTGTTGCTCAGCACTACAAATTTTGCATGAAATAGCTATGCATATTGCACTATGTCCAAATAGCTAATACCATGTCTTTCTGAAATAAAATGGAGAAAGTTCGTCATACATAATTGAAACCCAGAATAATTTTTTGCAAGAATTATGTTATACAGCTATCAGAAGTTGTAACATAGAGATTATGGACGAATTTATTTATGCTGAACTTCTACCAGAAAACATCTATGCACAGTCATTGTGTTTTAACAAAATAAGTATATAAATAGGATTTTACGCAAACAGAAAGGTTATTATTGTTCTTTTAAAACGGAAAAATGTGCTCTTGAAACGGCCATAGCAAAACAACATAAAAATTAAGATAAAAGGAAATTTCTCCATTATAGCTATAAAATATATAAACCCAATTTTAAAGGATTGGTTTTTGAAACATGTTTCAAAATTATAAAAATTATAATACATAAAATATTAGGTGAAACTTTAAAGTTAAGGATTGCTCTTAAAGAAATAATAGATTTTAAAAATACCACATCAAATCAATTTAATTATACTTATTCTCAACACTTTTCGCAAGAAACATTTTAAAAAGCGCCCAACAATAGCTTATATGAAATATGAGAAAAATGGGAATAAATTATATTACTGACTTAGCAAATTATGATAAATTGGGAAAAACTTAAAATAAAAAGATTTTATTGAACAAATATGCACATATTTATTAAAGTTCAAATTACATTATTTAAGCAAAAGAAGAAAAGTGTCTTCCACAAATCTACAAAATTAATAACAAATAATTTAATGATGTTTTTATAAACGTATCAAATTTTATTTCCAACTGTTTTTAAAACAAATAAATAATAAACTGTAAATGATTAAGAAATTTAGAGCAATAAATCTTACTATTTCCACCTAAATCCAACTTAATGTTTTTATGTCATTGTAAACTAAAAAGTATTGTTAACAAATATAATTTTAAAACATAAAATAAAGCAATTATTAAATTAATATTGATAAGGTTCTTAATAATTATTCTAAAATATTTAAATTTATGAAATGCTTTGAATCCATAATTACGGCTTGTTCGCTGAATTCCATAACTAAAGAGAAAACGTTGAAAAATCTAAAACATTTAAAATTATTCCTCTTGCACTAAATTACCAGAAAAATGAAAACCAAATCATTAATGTGTAACATAATGTTGAATATTTTTTATTTATTTAACTAAATCATCATTATACCCAGCTATATGATATCGATAGAACCACAAAATACAGAGATGCGACAATTAAAATATACAAAATATTAGGAAAACATGGAAATACCAGTGGAAATAACAGTTATTTCGAATTTCAGCAAATGTTTAATACTTGTATAAGATTATAGGCTTCGTTTTTAAAAATCAGCAATTTACTCTTCAGAAATATCAAATGGCAAATAAAAAAAAAAACATATATTTGTTACCGTTAAAGCTTTAGGAAAACACATTTAAAAAAATAGCAAATACAATATAAAAATGTTTCAGAATAATCAATGTACAATAAATCATTTATTGAAAATATATATTATAAGTATACAAAATTCATAGTTTAGCAAACAAACCTGCGATACTCAATAACTCAAACATTAGTAATTTTTTTGTAGTAAGTGCATTTTATTAAAGAAATTGAATAGATTTAATAAAAATATGTAAATTTTTGGAGGACATGAATTTTCATTTAACATTTTAAATTAATGAAATCCGTTAAGTTTTTTCAATATTTGTTTCAAATATTGATGGTATTGTTGTGTATTTAATTATTTCCCAAATTAGTAAACGAACTCAAAATCCAAAAAATTTACAAATGAATTCAATATCGTAACAAAGACCAGCATCCATAAACAAAGAAATATCGCTTCCACATATCCGATTACATGCATATTACCAGTAGTGCCAACCAACTTCCAATAAAGCCATATTGGGTCACCAATCTTAAACCTAATCGGTTTCTGAGAAAACAGCATTCTTGCAGAGTACATATTAATTACATCATTCTGATTTGCAGCACCTTAATATACACGAACCGTCTTCCGACAAATTATGTCTCGCGGTTCCACTTCAGACAAATATATAAATGTACGATCTTTTGCATTATGAGCTTTCTTGAAGAAACACAATTCCAAAAGCCCACTTCCAGCTTTAGTGGTTATACCTTCAAAACAGACGCGATACAAGAAAGAGAGAAGTGTATATCAATCCTCTATACTCAACACATTAATGCACCATGAATTATCTTATTTATCTACATCAACATTAATAGTCAAAATGTTACGATAGACCTTCCTAGGAAAATACCTAGAAACACGATGTTGCCTTCGAAGCATTTTGTCATGCTCCTTCTCTAATGTATTGGAGTAAAGTGAAAAATAATTACATTTCAATAACCTTATATAAAAATACTACAAATGATTAAATCACAAATAGTAAGAAAAACAAGAAAAGAAATCTAAGTCCGTAACTTTGAAATCGTAACATACGGTCGGAATGGTGTTCTAAAAATAGATGTGTACAGAGAAACTCGATATTTCCATAAGAATAACCTGTGTCCCATAGTGGCCTGGGCGCAGCCTCTAATATTAGGCCGGCGCCAGAAGCTTCCATTATACTGTGAGGTTATGTCACCCACCTCGGAAATGCACATATTCATAACTACTAAAATAATGGACCAGTTGACATAATCCAAACACCATTATATTCGGAGTTATGAATTATTGACGTTTTGAAATGTGACATGACTTCAAAGTATAATGATGGTGGGCGCCGCTCTTATATTACAGACGGCGCCCGAGCATACATTGGATACATATTAATCTTATCTGATTTTGCTCTTCAAGGTAGCCCATCTATTTTTAGAACAGCCCCACCGGATATGGCAAAAAATCATGGGAACAGAGTGGCACAATAATATTCGATCAATTAGCCAAAGTAAAACGTAAAAACATTTCTGGAACCAAGTGGCACAATAATAATAGTTTAATTATTTTCCCATAGTAAAAACATAAATGGTATGAAATGGCATCAAAGTGGCACAAGAATAATTGACCTAATAATAATTATGCAATTTCCACAATTGGGCAGCCACTCGCTGGAAAATTAAAAGACATTCAACAACATTTAATTGATTAAAGTGTAAAATATTATTGTATTCAAAATGTAAAAATATAAATATATAGACCCCTTCCAGATAAGTGTCAAAGAGGCAATCAAAATGCAAAATACCACAGTCCATTTTCATATTGCATCATTCCAACAGCCTTCCACAACTATCCCCTCAACACCATCCCCTTTTGTTGTGTGGAAGTGCCATCACGAACACTTGCCTGTGTTTATAGCAGTAGTTCATTTTTTCGGGTATATGTAATGAAGTTGTGTATGGTAGAACAGCATGAGATAAGTCAGGGCATTTTGTGAAAATACTGTATATCTCTCCCTCGAGACTTCAAATCTCATTCTTGTGATACAGAGCTATGACTACTCGCCCCAGACGTGAATACGATTTCAAACACTTGAATGGTTTTCTCGAACAGTATATGGAAACCAATCATTTGTGTAGTGTATTTCACAAGTTGATTCAATAGCATTTTATAAAATGCAAGAAAAATTTCTTTTAAAATTTATCAGTTTGTCTAAAGAAAACTCTCTCAGGTGGTGTCAAATATTTTATTTTATCGATTACTGTACATTGATTTTTTAAAGCTTTAATTTTTTTATATTGAATATATTGTTCACTGAAACTTTACAATTTTCGCTGGAAACACTAATTCAAACGCATTGTATCCGTCGACTTGATAGCCACAGCCAGCACAATGCTACCAACATCAATTACGATAAAAGCTGCCAGCAAGTTTGAGTTCTTCCTGCTCACGTGGATAATTATGCCATGCTGGATACTTATTTATTAATATTTTCAGCGCATGGCGTCACAATTTTTGGAATTCCAGTGTCTGGGACGCTAGACATGAGAAAGTTTAATAAAATGAAACACAATTTTATACAATCTTCAGAATATAATTAAAAATTGAATTACATTTGGTATATTTTTCATTCCCCCTGTATTGGGACGACTTAAGTATTTATGATAATTTTAAGCGGCGTATTAAATACACCCTTAAAAGGAAATGAAAAATTCGCTAACGATTTTATGAAATTCAAAAAATTTTCAGAGGGGGTGCTATCGGATATCACCCCTTGTTCTGCTAAATGTTTCTAGGCCAAGGAAAATTTATTATTTTCTATTTAATACAATAAATAAATATGATAATAAAGTTATTGAGATGAAAGATGCAATACAGACAATGAGTGAGATAATAGCAAATAAAATGAAAAAAATGAACATAATTAGTTGAAAAATAATTAATTCTATAAAATAGCTAAATATTTAAATGTTTTGAATACGCACATTTTAAAGAAGAAATATATCATTAATGCTATAAAAACGAACGAAATATCTCCAAAATTTTAATTATTTACCTTTGCTGGTAATCATGAAGAATATAAACTAGACGAAAATCATTTGAAGAATATATCTCCATTATCTAATAATAAATATGGTACTTTTAGAAATATAAAAATGAAAAAAAAAAAAAACTTATAGAGTTAATAAAGCCTTTAAGAAAATACTACAGGTATTTAATAGAGCAGATGATATTGGTTTATTAGAACTAATCATTTTATTAATTCTTCAAAATCTAAGGAGTTTAAAAAAATGAAGTATGCAAATGGAGTTACAGAGCACAATGGACTAAAGACCAATATCAAAATAATTACCAATTATCACATGCCAACTAATAATAAAACACGAGAGTTTTCATTTCAATCAGTCAACTATACTATATCACATGAAATAAATATTATAACATTTTACAAAAATTCTAAAACAGAATTATTAACACAAATGTCTGAGTTTCGAAAAAGATGATCTGGTTGGTCATTAACTAATATTATTGGTTTGCAGCTGTCTATTAATAAATACAATCCAGTGAGACGTATATCACACTTACAATTGTCAGATGAAAGGAAAAACAAGAAATCATGTATTAATGTAAAAAGTAATGATGACAAATATTTTATTTATTTTATAAAACCAGTTTTATATCCAGCAACAGATCGTGTTGAGAGAGTTTCAAAATATAAACATATTGGTTTAGAAATCGACAAATATTTAGACATTTTTTTAATGCTAACAAAAATAGATTATATATCTAAATTCAACAATAACGTTGATTTCTTATATAAATGTTTATTCTTCTGTTGATAGAAATTTTATACATACACTAAAAATTGCAAATATTAGAAAATATAAACACACAAATTTATTGTATTTTACACACGGAAATAAAACTCATTATTATTGATAAAAGCTTTGTCAAGAATAATTTTATCAAAATATAATAATCATTAAAGCAAAATATTTCCTTTTGATGTGTTTGTTAAAATTTTTTTGGAAAGAAAGATTAGATTAGCATTCTGAACATTTTTCTACAAAGAAAGCAGTAAAGATTGAATTGTCAAAGAAAGGCGAACAAATTGTATTTAAAAATTATAAACACACAATGACTGTACAAATTATAATTTATGCAGATTTTGAATCACTATTGAAAAAGATACAACAAAGCCAAATCTAAGAGAAATAAAGACATTTAACCTAACGACTAAAATAACCAGTTTTAACAGAAGACAATATCGATAATTGTTTATATAAAATCATATTAAAAGAAAGATATAATCGAACTAAACAAAAAGTAAATAATATACAATTAATGTTAAATAATGAATAATATACAATGAAGTATCAATTGTACAAATCATCTGGATTTTGTTATTATATTTTTTGTAGTTCTCAAGTTTATTATATTCAAGTTTTTATGGATGCCCAAAAGCACATAAAAATGTATAGGATTAATAAAAAAGAAACAAGAGATTGATGAAATATATTCACAATTAGAACCAATGCAAAGAATAACTAAAGAAGAACTCATAATTTATATTAAATAAAGCAATTGTATACTATGCGAATGCGATTATTCAGAAAACAATCATAAAATGCATCATAATGGTTCATTTAACTGGCGAATTTAGTAGCCCTGTTTGTGATAATTGAATCTACAATTGAAGTAGCCCAGTTTTGAACCAGTTATTTTTCATAATCTTGCTGATTATGATGCATATTTATTTATTAAGGCGTTAGGCTATTATGATCAAAAAAATTTATGTAATAGTAAATAATGAAGAGAAATATGATTCGTTTGGAAAACAAGCAAATCATTTAAACACGAGATTTATTTATGCTTTTTTATTCATGACCATCTAATTTAACGAAAGAACAAACATAACATATTCAAAACTTTTTGTCAGAAAATCTAGTTCATATTGTTATAGAAAAGGTATTTATACATATGATTACATCGATAACTGAAAAAAATGGAAGATACTGAATTACTTAAAAATAATGAATTCTATAATAAATTAAACAAATTTTATACAAGCAATGAAAGTATGGACACACAATACAAGTATGGAATAAATCAATATAAACTCCAGGATAATATAATGATTTATATTTTTTAATCTATATATTATTATTATTCTTAATTTTATTAGCAGATATATTTTCTGTGAGCAGTAAAATACAGCTACAGATATTTGCACTTTTTTTTCCGTTTTTAAATTTGTATTAAATTTTTGTGTTATATAAATGAAAAATTTAATATTAATTCATCAATCTTAAAAATAGTTTCATCATCGAAAGAAAATTAAACACTATGTGTTATAAATTATTTAAAAACATATGAGTTTCTCTGGTCGGAGGAATAAAGTTAAATATAATTTCATGAATTTTTACAAAGGTTTTAATTTTAACAAATTAATAGTTTTTAAATTTCTTAATAAAACAGCTTGGTTATAAATAGAGGCATGTAAAAAAAAAATATTATCTCTTTTATAATAAGGTTTTATTTTTTTTAGTTGCTAAAAGTAATATCTGCCTTAAGGTAAATTATGTTTGTGGTGCTTTACAATATCTACTAGCAAGATATGCTATAGGAAAACACGTAGTTAATAATGATACAATAAATTACGAAAGTATTTTAAAGGGTGATGAAACACCGCTCTTAAGAGGGAATTGAAAAATCAGCAATATTTATTAATGAATACACCTTATATGATTTAATTATGTGATCAAAATTGCTAGGTACTAAATAAATTAAAAAAATGGGTTACTATTTACGTTTTTCCAGCAATAAGAAAAACTGGCGACTGAAAAAATAAAAAATAAAAAATGAAGATCTATAATTGAATAGATATTTGATATTTTCAGTTATTAAAAGTGATAAACAACCAATTAAAGGAATATAAATTTAAGTTGACTGTATACTGCATATTGAATAATGTTTAATGCTGCAAGAGAAATTATTCATTAATATGATGACACAACTATTAAAATCAGATTAAATATTGTTCTTCATCCTAAAAATCCTATTGTAAGACAAAGTTTTGTAGTATTACAATAAGATTATTAAATTAGTTATTACAACTATGTTATTAGAACACACAGGACAATGGTTAATATACCATTACATAGAAGTCAAGATAGACATCCAAATTGTGAATAAAATTTAGATTTCTAATATACAAAGTTAAATTTAAACCCGTTACATATTTTTGTGTTTATTATACACTAAGTTAAAATATTTTCATAGCTGTAATTAGGAATATAATATACTTGCACACTTAAAACTTATAAATTAATATGGTCTATCACAGCAAAAATTCTTCACCAAATTAGGAATAAATCGGTTAATTTTTTCTCGAGATGCGACATAAAAACTTAATTAATTAATGTTGGGCTATCTTACAAAATGGAGGGCAAAAGTGGCTGCATGTAGACACATTTTATATTTCCAATGTATACTCTCGGTATACAAAGTTAAGTTGGAATTTATTATATGGTTTGTAAGATATAGGAATCTATGCTATAAAATCTAGATGATCGTCATTTTTTAAATAAGTGTCTGGCATTCTTTAAACATATCATTTAATATAATCAGCCACAGTACTACTTGTTTGTGAAATTATGTTTGAATTGTTTAATTGTTTACCGAGACATTGCATAAAAACTTTATTTATTTGTGCCATACTATCTTACAAAATGGCTGAAAAAAGTGACTATGTTATGGCATATATGATGCAGGTCACAGAATTTTCCATCATAAAAAATTTGGTAGGAATTGTTCAAACAGTATTGTAGATATACAAGATATACCCAAAATATTTGTGTTGACACCATATTGATAATAAGAACCTAATAAGGTTTAATTACTTACATTTACTTGGCGTATCATAGTATTGCCTACTTGCCTAATTGGTTAACAATTAGTGTAATAGTTTTCGAGATATAATGTAAATTAGTTTATTTTTCATTTGGTGCTATCTTCTAAAATAGACCAACGTCGATATATATCTCAAATTTTTATGATTGCACGATGCTCTGCCAGCATACAAAATATTTGTTTTAAATTGGCTGAATGGTTACTGATATATGATATATCACTCTAAATAATAAAATGGCCGCCATTTTAAATGTTAGTTCCCGGCGTGGTGGGAAACTATAAAAGTCAGGTGTCCTTACAAAGTGCTATATGTGTACCGAGATTGGTAAAATTCGGTTGACGCATTCGAAAATTGAAGAAAAAAAGGGGGATGGTACATACGCACAAACACACACAAACAGGAAAGTGATCCCATAAGACTCTTCGGAAAGTAGGCTAAAAATATATTTAATAAAATGAAGGAAACATATTTGTTTGCACCATTTCCTATATGCGATGTTGTCATAAAACATTATTTCCCAATTAATTAATTAACAAAAAGTTACCGATGATATCAAAAAAAGAAGCCTACTGTCCTCTACATGGGTGCAAATTATTTTTAATGAAATTCTTAATATCTTAGATAATAGGTAGGACTTGATATCTGGTTGACTGCAATATCATCAAAGATGAAACCAGAAACATCTACAACGGTAGAGGGACAAATACATATACCCACTTGCCTTACCTATGACTCGAACCCAGAAAATATAGTTAAAATCAGTCTGATGTAATGAAAGAAAGAGTAAACTAACCGAAATATTTTGATGGTCATCGTTTTTAAAATGTGTGTGTGAAGCACTTAAAGCACAAAATTTTACATAAAAGTTTACATGGCCTACAATAGCACAATTTATATGATGAATTTGGTGAAAATATATTTATTAGTCACAGATGTAAGGCATAAAAACCTTATCTTCTTACTTGGTGGAATATTACAAATTTGCCTAAAACAACATTTCTGTATATAATGTTTCTAATATACAGTGTCAGCATTAACATTTTGTTTGAATTTGGTTAATAGTTACATAGGTATGTCAGACTTTTCGAAATATTCATACGGCCACCATTTCTAAAATAAGTGCCTGATCCCAATTAAATCATATAATTTTACATGGTCTTCTGTAGCACTAATGGTGTGCCAAATTTGGAGGACTTTAGCTCAATTGTTCCGGAAGTATGGTCAAATATTCAGTCTTCTAACATGGCACTGTTTTGCAAAAAGGCTGGCAAAATAGTATCTTTTTATGTATAATATTCGCCTGTAATAAATATGATTAAAGTATAAAATTTGGTTGAATATTGTTGAATTGTTTAACATATATAATAGATTAATCTAAGTTATTTATATTAACACCATTAAAAAAGTTCAGCCAAGTGTAAAACACGTTAGTTTTCATACCATAATATAGCACTACTTGTATAATCCATTTGGTAATAATCGTTTCAGTGGTCCTCCCGATATGAAATGAAAATTCGATTCCTTTTTCCAATTGATGATCTTCATAAATGGACAACAAAAATGTTATGTATTAGCACATTCGATGATGATTGTAGATATACAACGTTATGTTGAAATCGGTTATATAGTTTCGTTAATATAGCGCGCTAAGCTAAAATGTTTTTTATAGTCGGCATTCTGAAAATAAGGGCCTTGCACATTAAAACATATTTAATATGGCCTAAAAACAGAAAAAAAGCTTCGCCAAATTTATAAGAATTGGTTATTTGTTTCCCGAGATGACACAAATCTTTATTTTTTCATGTGAGGCTATCTTACGAAATAGCGGAGAAATAAGGATATATAGAAGAATTTGATGTATATAATAGATAATGACAGCAAAACAAATTAACGTGAAAATTGTTTCGTAGATTCGTAGACACTATGTACATAGGAAAAATGTAATATGGCCGGCTTTTTTAAAATAAATGTCTGAACAACTTAAAAAATATCAGTTTAGATGGCCTGCCTTAGTGCTACTTGTTTGCTAATTTTGGCAGAAATATAATTTTTTCCGAAGATGTGAGGTATAAATTTTAATTTTTCATGTGTTTCAATCTTACAAAATGGTTGACAAAATAAACTCTGTGTGGGCACATTTGATGGTTGTTATATATATATATATATATATATATATATATATATATATATATATATATAATACTTGCATACAAAGTTACATTGGAATTAATTAAATTGTTTCTAATACATAACTTATAAATCTACAATAACCATGTGACCGCCATTTCGAAAATTAGTGCCTGACATACTAATAAATACTAGTTTATATTACCTGCAGCATTACTACCAGTTCGCCATTTTCGGTATGAATCGGTCAACTCGTTCCCGAGATATGACATAAAAATTTTACTTATAATGGTGAAAAAAAAAGGCTCAGTGTAGTCTCGTTTGTTAGTGGATTTATATTATCCCAGTACACAAAGTTAAAATGGAATTGATTACATATTTTCGACGATATAGTATTATATGTTAAAAAATAAGTGTCTGCCATTTTTAAAGCATATTAGCTTACATCATTTGCTGCAATTCTATTTGTTTGCCAAATGGGGAAGGAATCTGTCAACTGTTTCCCGAGATATGACCTAAAAACTTTATAAATATATACGGCGCTATCTTACAAAATGGTGTACAAAAGTGCTAATTTTTTGCATATATGAATGCTGCCAGAATACAAGATTTTGTCGAAATTGGTCGAATGGTATGATAGTTATACAAAATACACCACAATTATTTGTATCGCTGCCATTTTGGAAATAAGTGTCTCGTAAATTTGGATTGCACATGCTTACATGGCCTGACGTATTATTACTTACGTGCCAAATTTGGTGAGAGTTGGTTGAGAAGTTTTCTGGTTATAACGTAAACGACTTTTTTTGTTTTTTGTTATCATCCATAATGGATGGCCAACATCTGTATCCATCTATGAATTAGATGCTTATACGATGCGCTCTCAAAATACACAATTTGTTTTATATCGGTTGAATGGTTCCCGACATATGACATATCACCCTAAATATTACAATCAACGCGATTTTTAAAGTAACTGTCTGGCGTGGTCAAAAAGTATAAATGTAAGGTGTCCTAACTAAGTTCTATATGTGTACTGAGTTTGGTGAAATTTAGTTTACGCGTTCCAAAATTTAAAGCGGTGTGGCACATGCGTACAAACACACACACACAAACACAGTGTGTATACATGTATAAACACACATACGCATAGACTTTCCTGGCAACTCTTTTACAGTCTGGAATTTCGAACTTTTGATGATGAATTATTGAGCAGCATGGCCTAAATGAGAAAATGTGTCCTCTTGTCGCAACTGCCCAAGACCCACCGCTTATGTGTAAAATGCACACAAAGATTCGTCTGCAGCGATTGAGCCTATTACATAGGCAATACTATCTACATCCGCGTACAAAACGCTGCCAGTCCACTGCACAGACGGCTGCCTATTTGTTTCTGGCGACAGTGTGTGCGTATTCCTTGTATTGTATATTTGAATGTTATGTTTGCAAATCGTGAAACGTGTAGTACTTGCTCAGAAGTCCTGACGGAAAAACGTTGTATGCAACAAGAGTGTGGCCCACCCCGGTTATCTTCATTACGGGAGGGAGACATTACTATGGGTTTGTTCTTAGGTTTACGTTCCCGGTCACGTAATACATTATTCGACGAATTGTACTTTCATTTAATGTCTTTTAAGATTCCAAAAAATGCCATTCAAACATAGAATACAAGCAATACACACAAACTGTCGCCAGAAACAAATAAGCAGCCGTCTGTGCAGTGGACTCGCATGATTTTGTACGCTGATGTATATCATATTGCCTATGTGTTAGGCACTGAATCGCTGCGGACGAATCTTTGTGTGCCTTTTACACGTAAACGGTGGGTCCTGGCCAGTTGCGACCAGAGAAAAATTTCGTTACTTAGGCCATGTTGCTCAATAAATAAATCATCATCAAAAGTTGGAAGTTCCAGACTGTGCAAGAGTTCCCAGGAAAAATAGGGTGGCCACCCCTCTTATTTCCTGTACAGGAAAATGTATTAATGTACCTTTACTCTTAAGTTGAAGATCCCATTAACATAGAACAATGGTCGAAGAATTTTTATTTAATTTCGCTTTGTTTCCGATATATTGCAAACATACATTTCAAACGCTCACTTTTCAAAGGCTTATAACCCCCTTAATATTAATTTTATGTGGTACGCGTGTTAAATATTTTCTTCTTATTTTTACATAAGGAATCACCTCACACAATTTTTTGGTCTAATTGAAAAAAATTCTGTATATATACGTACCGCCTACCTGGAAATATTCCATGCTCCTGAGTTACATAAAAGAGTGCGCAAAGGATGATATTGGCACTTAAGCCCATGGCGCAATATGTGGTTAGTGTTGTTGGTTGGTGATTTTATATTTGGTCCTAAAATCATTTCAACTTGCGGTTGGTAGATGATGTTATAACGAGTTGGAATACCTGGAACGTTTACCACCGACCGACCAATCACAGACCATTTGCTAGGTTCTAAAAGAATGACAGTGAGAAAGCTTTGAAATGGCGGAAAATAATTATTAAAATAAAGGTATTTTTATCAAGCTGATAAGAAATGCTGTTACTCAGCAGCCAGCAACATTTAAAATTATACATCTTATGTGTAGTAATATTAAAGCTAAACCCCATCATAAGGGTTTACTTTATTGGCATGCTTTTATGAAGTTATTACATATCTGAAGTATAATATGATTTAATTAATTATGTAAATATTATTTTTTTAGTCAATGCATTTACTTTTAACATAAGTTAATAACATTAAATATAACTTCCACGTAGAGTATTTTATTAAAAAATAAAAAAATATCTGCAATAAAAATCTTGTTTGCTTAATTATAAACATTCAAATTCCAGCAATAGCCTATTCAAGTAAATGGCGCACCTTTCTAAACACTTTACAGCTATCTGTTGGCACAGCCGCGAGTCTATTTACAACTACGCCAACCGTGCCATAGAACACATTTTACACCAGCTGAAGCCGAAAACCACCAACCACATAGTTTGCCAGGGGCTTTACTGTACAGCGCATATTGCACTGTGTCTACACACCTGACACCGAACTGCTGCATTATTTTCGCCGTACAGCGTTTGATCGCGGCTATTTATGCGGTGGCTTGATACATCAATATTACTCTTATGCCTGTTCACGATTAAGTGAGCGTTTTTGAAGTCAACCTTAGTAAAAAGCCATTGCCCTTGCCTGCATATATTTCAACGGGCGCACTGATTGACATGCGCCATGGTAATGTTGGTAACGATAAATGGAAAGGAGTTATATATCTTAACGTCGAATAAAAAGCGTTAAGTAACCATTTGTGATAATTTAAATTATTTATTTCGCTTTCTGTTTTTTTAATGTATCAGCGTGTAAATATTAGCGCGTTTATAAAATGTTTATTTTTCTAATAATTTCATAGTTTCACTTGACCGACGCGTGAAT
This sequence comes from Dryococelus australis, assembly GCA_029891345.1. Classification (NCBI taxonomy): domain Eukaryota; kingdom Metazoa; phylum Arthropoda; class Insecta; order Phasmatodea; family Phasmatidae; genus Dryococelus; species Dryococelus australis. Next base: position 246,485,198 of record CM057009.1, read on the forward strand.
AAAGTGATGCGGTCTATGGCAATGTTAATTTTACATTAAAGCGGAAGAATACACAATGTGCATACAAGTAGATCCTAAGCACGGCTTTGTTAATTGCTCATTTTACCGTGAATAGCCTGTGAGAATATCTGCATCAGAAATTTCAAATTTAGCATATATTCGGTTAGTATGACAAAGGATGTGAATCGGTGAAAATTTTAAATATGGCCGATTTTCCTTTTCGGCAGGAGTTAAAATGACTGCAATACAAGTACTGGGTTGAAAATTACAAATATTCCTTAGAAGTGTCTGTTGAAAATGTGTACTTCAGAAGCACTACGTCATACTTGATGCGCCGGAAGGCGGGTTCCTTAAAAATGTACTTTTGGACATTTGGCCTAATCGGAGCAAAGACTCAGTCAGTAGTAACGTAGCTAAATTGAAACCGAAGAAACAAGCATATATTGACTACCATTAAATTAAAGACTTTAGAAAGGAAGGTTAACTGATAATTCTGGATGTCTTGTTAGATTTTTCGACAGTATTTGGCTATGAAATTTTATTTTAACTTTGATTGAAAAAAAACTTCTGTGTAGGTATAAGAATCCATTACTGCTGCGGAAATTCAAATAGACTAAACAAGGATACTAATATTTCTCAAAAGGAAGCAATGTAAGCGTAAATTAGAGTCTACTCATAAAGAATGTAGATATTGTGGGTTAAAATGGTGAAAAAACAGACATTTTGAAACTCACATAATAACAAAAGGATAAAACAACGATTCTGTGAAACAAACAAATATTATTAATGAAACGAATACCGTGAATATCTTCATGAAAGAATGTAAGCACTTTCTATTTCAGACCAGATACAAAACGTGAGCGAAACAGTGATAACGGTCAACATCAGTACGAAAGGAAGAATATTGGACTCACATTTCGGCCGCCTCGTCTTATCGCTGATACGGTGATTATTTTTGAAGTACTGGCTGAGAAACACGGAACTCTTGTTGGTCAGCTGCTTCTGCCTCCTCGATGTGCCATCGGCCGGCGAACAGTCGCCGCATTCGCGGTTGTCGTCCGCGTTATTGGTCTTCGCGCCGTTGTACGAGCTACCACCGAACAAGCCGCACAACTCAACGAATTCTTTCATTTCGCGATAGTACAAGTGCGAACTCGAAGGAAATGGACCACCAGTCAATCCAGAATTCACTTGTGTAATGCTGAGAATTTTCTTTCCTTGACAAAGGAAATGCGCGGTTTCCTACGAGACCCTAGAAGTCCTCCAGTTGCTGCGGCTGCAGTGCGGAAACGTCAAATAATCACAAACGCGTATAAGCTGTTAGCGTGTATTTTTTACGTCACTCAGAAATGGATAATCGTGGGAAATTACCAGTCTCCCTCCCCGTACCTGTTGTCCTCTAATCCCCAAGGAGAGATGCGAAACCAGCCAATTGAGACTGGCCGCTGGATGCGAAAGACGGGATTCCTCTCCTCCACACTCCCTCTCCACTTGGCTTACGAAATCGACTGCTGGGACCAAAGCGTGGTCAGTGTATAGGTCGTCTATCCTCTTTCCGGACACGTTATCTTCTGCATCACGCCTCAGAGAGAGAGAGAGAGAGAGAGAGAGAGAGAGAGAGAGAGAGAGAGAGAGAGAGAGAGTCCCTGTGAGTGGTCAACTATGACCATGAAAACGACTGTAATATTACATGGACTACGAGGCGTGACCTCAGAGAAAACCGGTGTAGCCACTTGTACGGCTGCCACACTTTTTTGTCTTCGAACTTCTCAATTCAACATTCTTACTTACACATAGCGTAAGAATGGTGTAGACGGTATAGGATTTGGATACTACTATGTGTTCATTGTTTAGAGCGTGTCACTTGGAACAATTACCTATTTATAATAGCTGAAACCCAGCAACCTATTTCTAATGTAGCAACTCTGGAAGCTATCATCACAAACATAATGGTATTTCTGAAATTTCGTTCATCAGTTGGTTCATAAAATTCTCGTACGGCACTGTATTGAAATCAAGAGAACATACGCATGTTATAAAAAAATTCTTCAAAGCAGCCTTTTTTTATACAATTTATGAGTTGTATAAGGCGAGGAAATAATGCAAACCACAAATAAGAACGTTTCAAGAAACCGATACAAATTCTCATCATTTGTGTAACTAGAAACTGATCAAATATATAAAAAAACTAACGTGTTTTAGAAACCAAGAAATAACTAAAAATTGAAAGGATACGTTGTTACCACGTAACGGTTTCACTTAATTAAAATATAGATACAGATCATGACAATATATAGACCTACATTTTTGTGATCACAGACAGGCAAGTTCAGAAAATATTAAATGAATTAAGTATTGACGAATAATTTAAAAGGAAACTGTAGAAATTTTGACTCACAACGTTTTAGCAACAAATAATAATATGCTACATACAAATGAAATTTGTAAACTAAACCGTCCTGTAGTCCAGATTACAATGATTAATGTTTCTACTTTTAGCTGTGTTATAATTGTACATTGAAAAAGGATAGCACGTCTTGATATTTTTGCGTTATTATTACTTACAAAACAACAGATGTTCATTACGTGCATGCAAAGTTGTTTTCTGAGCCACAGCATGTATTTGAAACGAAATAAAATTACATGTCTTCAAGAGTTAGCGTAACAAAGTAGCTAGTTTATAAAAGCTGCTGTGGTGTGACAACTGCTCGTCAACAACGAACAAGGTTCAGCCCGGACTTCTGTATGGGCAGCCGTGGTGCAAGTTGTCGTTGGCTAGTGGGTTTTCTCAACGCGCTCCCGTTTCCTCAACTAAGTAGTGTATCCCGTCGCTTCTCTATCTCGCTCTATCGGCGCTAAATATGCTTTGGCTCATATTCTGTAATATTCTGCTGTCTAGATAGAAATGCAGGCAAACTGGTATTCTGTAATATAACTGTCAATTGGACGCCTCAGAATGTGTCTCTATACAGACAGTGAGGTGTCTTTATGAAGGGCAGTGCAGCAAAAAAGAAAAGGCGAATGTTGTTTCTGTGTTGAGATTGTGTCCTGTAAACTAACATAATGGAATAAATTACGTTATATGTTGTGGCTAAGATGAAGAAATAATTACGTGCTCTCATAATTTTGCAAAACAATATGGAGTCTCATCAACACTTAGAGAAAGCTTCAGTGAATATTATTTTACGCTAAAAAGTAAATATTGAAAAATATTATATCTCGAACCTAATAAAGGACATTCGGTATACACGTAAGAAACCATATAAATGTAGCGAAATTTGCGGTGCATTGGTGAAACCAAATATCATTACGCTAATTACAAGTGGATCAGGTGGATAACAAGTGTAATGAATTAGAATTCCCTCGATTGTTTTCACACAAAACATCCGAAAACTTGCAAGTGAAGAATGTATTAAAGTTTCTTTATCTAAAGCAATATTTCCTTTCTTGTGAAATACTGGTTTTGCCTCAGTACAAAGCATAAAATGTACAATGGACTTAGAGTTGTCACCTCGTGACGTTTAAATCAAAGAAGTCGTTATAACAACGCATGAGAAAAAGACAACTGACAAATTTATTTGAAAAATGTTATACATAATTGCCACAGGAAACAGCAATGTTCGGAACTCCGACCTACTAACACGGTAACGATAAAAGCTTTGCAGTTAAGTATACAGTAAGTTCACAAGCAGCGAAACTCCCAAGACCTGTTTTCGCTGTAAGGAAAAGGCGCCCATTGTTCATGTAGTGGGAACAGATAGGTAGGTACAACAACTCTAGCAAAATTTAAGCGCATTTCCATTCGGGGTGCTTCAGAAAGCAGAATTTGCAAGAAAATCTTCATCATGATATATCGTCATAATGTTTATATTATTGTGTGCAAGATAATTGTAATAATAATATAGGAAAAATTTTCTGTAATTATTTTTATGTGCCTCCATTTGCCACAAAACGTTTTGGCTGAAACTGACGTAAATAAAGTTAATTATAAAATTGATGTGATAAATTATTACTATGATTGTACTAAACATGAACACAGAAAATATTATGACAATCTTTCTTGAAGCAAATTTTCTTGCAAATTCTGCTTTCCGAAGCATCCAGAATAGAAATGTGCTTAAATTTAGTTTAAAATACATACTATTTTAATCCATTATTATTTTACATTTAAAAAGTATATTTCAGTAAAATATTTTATAATGTTGCAAAATATACACATTCTTTTTTCATATACAGCAAAAATCGCACTTTTCTGAATATTTTTATGGTGACTGTACTACTTTTTTAATGGGTTCTTCACGTTGTATAGTTGGGTGCGGTGTTCCATAGGCAGTTGCTTTACTTCAACTTTAACTGCGATAATTCTTATCACCTTCCTTGACATTCAACCGATACACAGTATTTTTGATAGTGTGTTTATAGGCTATTCATGGTAAAATGAGCACTTTTGATAGCCCTGCTTAAGATCTACTTGTATGCACGTTGTGTATTCCTCCGCCTTATATAAAATTAATATTGCCTTGGGCCTCAATACTTTATTCATGCGTCAATCGGGCGTAACTGTGGAATTAAAAGAAAAGAAATATATGTTAAAAAACTGGTCAGTTTTACACTTCGATGCGTTAAAAAAAAAACAGAAAGCGAATTAAATAATTTAAGATATAACTAATAGTTACCTAACACTTTTTATTCGACGTTAAGTTATGGAACTGTTTTCCATCCATCATTACCAACTTTAATGGGACCATGACACTCAGTGCGCCCGTTAAAGTATATGCAGGCAGGGCAGTAACATTTTCCTGAGGTTGATTTTAAAAGTGCTCACTTTATCGTGAACAGCCTTTAACAAAATATTTGGCCGCATTAACACCTGTGATTGCAAGTCGGAAGACATCACTTCGAATATCCCCTGTAAAGGTGAGCCATACTTCGCATCTCTTTGTTTATGCACTGCAATCAGCTTTTTACCACTGCATAAAAAAGGGAGGGGAGGGGAAGGGGAAATCCGGACTGTCTTCTACTGTCCGTTTGCAAGCTGGTTCCACTCCGGCCCACACGTGATTTGTCCAAGCAACGCACCGAATTAAAAGAGAGTTCATCGTTTGACGCCTGTAGTTCGGGAAAGAGGGCATTTCTTAATACATTTGTCTGCATATGCCCTACCTCATCTTGAAATTATGCTCAACAATTTTCTAACAAAAATGAGAGTGTATGGGCGAGATAAGCAATATTAAAAATTTCATTTGGCATTACCAAGCTGGGAAAGCAGTTGTATGTATGAGGGCTAACTGAATACTGTCTGTTTGGCCGAGGGAAGAAGTACAACGTTCATTATTTTCTGGGAAGAGCAGATACTGTATACAGGATTATAAAGAATCCTAAGTTCTTGAGCATGGGAAGTCTGATATTGTATCATTGCTGTTCTCTGATATTTGAGTTAAGAGCAATGTCAGGTTCTGCAAATATTTTACTTTTGGGGTGGTACTAAAGACGAAGACTGCTCGTATATCAAATGCAGTAAGCATTCTTAGCAATGGAAACCTAAAATTTTATTTGTCTATAAAACTTACATGTGTAGCACATTGTGGCAATTAAGCTACACTACAAAAGGCGGATGAGATAAATATTTTTGAGCTGTGTAAGTACATTTTTTCAGAGTGGAGTTATGTTTTGAGATAGGTCTTGTAAAACACTCCAGGGTCGACATACCTGTGCAGGTTATGGTACTTATGATGTGAGGTTCTCTGGTTTTAACTGTAGTGGTAATGCCCTGATTGTATGTTTACTGCTTCTGTGGATCCGAATTGTGTGATAAATAGTATGAATTGTAATATGCTTCTATATCACAATAACGGGCGTGCTCCTAGCTACATATTTCTATAGGCATTTGTGGACTGCTGCCAAGTCGCGCATGTCTGTTTGCAAGGGGGTTATAAAATCATATATCTTCTCTGCAGCGGCTTTAAGACATATGGGGGCCAGTTTTTCATGGAAATGCAGGGTCTATATGCTTCATATGGACTTTAAATTATACAAAAAAATGTTTTGCAGCATCCAAGGTTTTTGCTCGTTGGACTCTTGCACCATCAAACAGATTGCCATTTCGTACAGTGACGAAGATGAGAACACTAAAGTTTATTCGTTGTTACCACTGTGTCCATGAAAGCACCTCGGCCGCACTATGCAACTGCGTATCGCCTATAGACGCACAAAATGCATTGACTGGGGTGGGATGAGGGAAATTTTCTGCACTAGGACATTCCCAAGGTATTGGATTCTTTCATAATACTATATTACCCAGTGTACGTGAATCGCCAGGAGTCACCGATGCGCAATGCGTGTGCTACCGGAACAATCGTCGTGGACCTCTACAGACATTGCTGGTGTCCGTCGTTTAGACAGCTTGTCGAGACGTATAGGGAAATATTTCACAAGTGCAAAAATGAAAGATATTACTGCATCGTGCAACGCCCAAGCCCTGAGACTATGGACTTACGATAATCTACGGTACATTAAAATAATGTTATGTGTGTGAAATGCCCTCAAAGAATAAGAGAAGAAACACATGGAAAAAACCTTGCCGTATGAGTGTGTGTGTGTGTGTGTGTGTGGGTGTAATGTCCCCAAAGACTCAGAGAAGTAGAGAAACCTGTAATAAATGTATTCCTCTGTACTTGTCTGTTATGCAGAAGACTGTTATTGCGATGTGTGTGCGCATGAATAAATGTATATAATTTTTTTTTTTTCATTTTTATCTGGATCATGTCTCGCTCACGCAAATTTTTATTCTGTTGGCAAAAAAATTATACCAGCTTTGTTATATGTTTAAAAAGGTTTTATACCAGATTTGTTATATTTTGAAAAACGTTTTATACTAGCTTTTTTATAATTTTAAAAAGGTGTTATTTAAGTTTTGGTATATTTGAAAGAAATAGCAAGATTTGGTACAATTTAAAGTAAAAGAGAGACTCTAACCACCACAAAACTAACGTACATATATATTATATGTACGAATGTAATTGTAATTTTAAAATGAAGGGTTAGAAGTGTACAGATCACGGCAACCTGATAAAGTCGCCGGTAGACTTGAACGGCTGAAAGTATTTGTATCATATGCACTTTTCACGAGGCACCTGGCTGGAAGCGCAGCATTCTGCCGGCCGACATGTTTAGGAGCTTAATTTGACAGTGGTAAGGGGGAAGTTAGATCGTGTTAGTAGGTTAACATCAGGGCGTAACTGACATAAATTTATGAGATTTCAGTCCTGGGTCCAGCAAAAGCTGTATCACCATCGAATTAGGGTGGTACGACACCGTAGACTTCCTATGCTGTGATGTCTTCTCTATTTCCGATGGAGTCAAGCTCTCCTTCAGACAAACTGACAGCACCAGTTCTTAATGCAACAACTGTTTCTTCAGCTGTAAAATCTGGTTCTTCAGCTGCATGATCTCCAGTAAAGTTCAGTTCATCAGCTGGATTACGTACACCTAAGAAAAATTGTTGCAGCAGTTACTGCGACAAGGTAATTTCGCACTAACATATCGCACGATGACATGATATTCATGGCTGAATGAAGAATTCCAACAACATTAAATATCTGCGCTTATGGCACGGGTCACTGCTCTGCCGCAATGATACTTTGTGGAAACATCTAAGTTGTTGCGAAGTTAAACTGTTGGCCTTATCGATGCTTTGGTGTCAGTTGTGCAAGAGATAGTTCCTGCAACCTCCATCGGTAGTGTGACAATAACATAATTTCTATCCTATGGACCTCTCTGCTGCCATTTCCTACAACCAGCATGAATCACGTGCCTGCCAACTTATCACTATGTGCATTATTGCCTATTTCGGCATTTCAATCCCTGATTCCAGCACTTACTGATTGATCGATGGCCACCAGTGTATATTTTGCAACACTTGGCATATCGGTGTCGCTTCTGCTGCAAACACTTTGCCTTCATGCTATCTACACGTCGACATGAAGTTTATGAGTTTGGAAAACTTGGTTTCGTATTAAACAAATACAACTTTAAGTAGTGTGTTGTAAGGCTATACACTTTGCATAGACCGACATGAAGCACACATATTGTATAAAAAATATAGTATATTTGCTAACAACCCTGTAAATGGCCACGTTGATTATCCAAGCATACATACATTCTCAGGGACCAGAAAGGATGCTTGCAAATATAATTTAACTCACCTGGTCCTAACAGTTTGCAAATTAGAATGCACCTAGGCCTGTAACAGGTGTTTGCACTTAAGAAAGCATACAATATGTTATCGAGGCTGGAAATTATTTTTGCGTGCTGAATTTTTACGAGCCTGGCACTAACAGTTCGCAAATTATATTACTCTATGCCTATAACAAACTCGTATATGCTGCGATGTTCCGCCCATCCGAATATATCAGGTCCCTTGCCTATGGTCAATGAAAGATGTATTTTTACCCATCCCAGGAATGACTGGAATGAGAACACACAGTGATCGCTTTCGTGGCCACCCGGGACCTTGGGTGTCAGCACACTATCGTCTTTGGCCGTATATCCCGTGAAAACCAATATATGTATGTAAAATACATATCGCGAGCACCGTGTCTTGCTCAGGTACTACACGAGTTTAATTAACTCTATCCCTCTCGTAACCGTAACTTCAGTCATAACCACACAAGGCCAAAAATAGTTTTCTTCGCGATGACTCGACCACGATCCTAATTTGTCTCCATGCGGGAATAGTAGTTTCGGCTACGATTCGCAACCCCTCTTTTGCTAGTCTAATCAATAATCGAGGCGGGAACCATATTTTCGGCCGCGAACCTGTGAGGACTTCTCTCGCTCACGACAACTCCCCCCCCCCCCCCCAATGATGTGCAATGTCTAACGATCCCACTCCTCATCTCTCCGAGGCTAAGGAAGCCCGCCAGTCAATCAGCGCCCACCAGCCTGATAATAGTGAGACTTCGCCCTCGATTCCTGGTGATCTCTTTATTCTATTTTATTATGTTTTTTTTTACATCTTATGATTTGGGTTCTTTACAATGCATCTACCAAATGGCATTATAATTACTTGAATAATTATAAATTTAATATTTAACTACCCTATGGTGATCACAATAATACACGCCCGAGCTTGGCCCTGGACACGGCAGAATACTCTCATGGCCCTCGAACACTGGCCTCTTCTAACAAAACACCAGCATGAAGTCCCTGCTCTGCTTCCCTGCCTGTGAAGCCACATATTTCACACAACCCTCCTTCCTGTCATCTCTCTCAATATAGGATCCTAGAATTAAAATTGCAAATAAAATGTTATTCTAATAAAACTGATCTTACCCTGTTGACGATTACAAACACATACCAATTTGAATGATATTCCTACCATAATTCTAAAATTCGAACTAATTATACATAAATAGTATTGCTACTACTTACTTTCAATGAGGGCCCGAAATGGCCAGTTACATGTACCCTCACGTGCTATTGCAGTGCATGTCAGTTGCATCGCAGTTAAAAGAATATCGTCGAAACACCTCTACTTACGAACAGAATAACTTCCGCCATGTTCTTAAGTTTAAACTCCTGATTTGACAACGTGTATTATTTTACTTTAGTAATGTTACCTGGCTCTTTTTTTCTAATGGCCACGTAAAGGCAACCCCCACATTTTATCCTTCGATGCACTCCCGCACGCCCTCGCAGTCTTAGAGCCATGTACTTATTGTTGTCCTATGGGAGGTAGGAACCAGTTGCTAGCTAAATTAGGGAACTAGGACAGGTTGCGGCTATCAAAAACTCAAAGTACCTCTGACTGCGCAGCCAGGATCTCACATTACAAAACAAGGCACCAGCACCTACCGGGAAATATAAACAAAATTTGTGACACCCTGCAAGGCAGTGTTTATTTTGTCTGCGAGAATTCCAAAATACAAAAGTCTCCAGGGCAGACCCTTTTCTCAATTCTGGCTTTATTGTTGCCAGCCAGATGGAAAATAGCTTAGTTGTCCCGGACTTGGTGGGTCGCTGACCTGTTCCCTCGTTCCTTCGCTTTGGTCAGACTTGCGCCTGCTGTGTGTATTGAAGTTGTGTTTGGACTGGCCATTACTGCATTTGTCTCGCCACATTTTATAGCCCCGGTTAAACTCGGGTCTTCGCCGGAACACTGATGGTTCCCCTCCGTAGCTGGTGTTGACCTCGTAAAATTCGCCTTGTCCCTGGTTCAAATCTTGACGGGTGCCCTGCATTTCAAAATTCTCTAGGAGCACGATATATACTTGTGTGGTTTCCACTTGGGCGGTGTAAACTGCTTTTTAAACGTACTGTGGCAAATGTTTCGCTAAATGGTGTATCAATCGTGACTGGTTGAACGCATTCTCTAGTCAAAAAACTCAGGAAAAATCGATTATTTAGTGCAGTAATCATTATTTATTCTAGGAATGTAACTTGGTTTTTATAGGCCTACGCTGTACTTCTACCGTGCTCAAATATGTACGCATCTGCTCTGTCATTTAACAAGACACAATCAATTGGAAGTATGTTACTAAATTTCTGAAACAAATTTTTTTTTAACAAAGTCGCAATTTAGTTGGTCTTCGCTGTCTGGCTATTATAATTTTCATGTATGATGCATGTCAAACGTTAAATTAATTAAATGAAAGTTGAATTATTCTCTCTCTATGTCATATGTCATTTTCTTTTACCTGAACTGTAGTGGTATTTGTTGTAAATACTTATAATATTAACAGTTTTAAAATATTGGTCAGATACTTTTCTATTTTAAATGCCGTTCGATATTACAGGAGTTCACAAGATACAGCCTGTAAAATAATTTTACTCAACACAATCTAGTTTTGTGAATAATTATACCTCAGCTGTTCCATTTAGAGCTGCTGTAAGTGAGCAGAGAATTATTAGATAAAACATTCTTTTACCGAAGGATTAATTACCTATAAGTGCCTTTTTACTTGAACTGAAAATAAAAATTAAGTTTATCACATATTGTAATTTCTGTCAGAAAGAACAAATTATTACCAGTTTACATAAATTTCTATATCTTGTCAGATGCCCAGGTGGATAAGGGGTTAGCCTGCTTGCCTCCCACCATAGCGAACCGGGTACAATCCCGGCCAAGTCACTCCCAGATTTTGGCATGTAGGATTTGTGCCGGACGATGCCGCTGGTCGCCGGGTTTTCTTAGGATCTCCCGTTTCCCCCGCCCTTCCATTCTGGTGCTTCTCCTTACTCATCTCAATCAGCCTCATCGGCTCTCAAGAACTCGCTCTTAAGAGCAGCCTGAATCTCTCCACTTACTCACTCACTCTAAATCGTGTCATAACGGAAGCTCTTGTGATAATGGGTAATAGAGAGTGTAATTTATATACGATTGTGATACAAATCCTTGTAGATTACATCACCGGATAATGGTGGGCTTAGCGTCAAAAAATTATGCTTCAAATTACGAATTATGACGTGTAAAAGGAACCTAATAAACTGGTTTGTTCAATGTGCTGGTTCGCAGTAGACCTTAGTTTTGTCGTGTGCAGTAACTACAGGGCGTCTGGACTGGCAAATGTCAAGGGACCCACAACATAACCCAGGACCTAGTAATTTTTTCCTTTTCTTCAAGAAAAAAACATTAACATTAGAGAGATTAGAAACATAGGCATTCATTTGTACAATTATATAACTGTATTGTAAAATTTTTACCATAAAGTTTTTTTTACTAATGTATGGTGTATGGTAATAATGAAATAATAGGTTTACGATAATCATATTAGCGGCGAGGCGTGACATTTGGTAATACCACACAGCGGCGTTTCTGCTTATGCAGTCTGTGACTGTGATCAGGGCAAGCCAGCAGCATGATAAAGAATGTCAAAATTTTGTAACTATATTCACTCTATGTTTGTTACTCAATCGAGTCCGCCTGTTCACCAGCATTTAATAAATGCTTGCACCCTTCAGAAAAATATTATCAGATAACTGGTCCATTCACCTTGACTTTCTTCATACTCAGCGTAGAAAAATGTGGCATCAGTTCAATGAACTCTCTTAAGATGAATGATTAAGTAATCCCGAAAGTTTCATTCAAATAAATGTTTTATTTTTCGTGTGATGAATGTAATAAAATACCAAATATAATCTTTGTTTCGATGGCATCAAACTTTAGTGTGCTGGAACTTAAGTCTACAAAATTTCAATGCGCGAATGTAGAGCGTTCATTAATGGGAAGATAAGTATTTCTTAAGCGTCCGTTGCTAGGAATCTGTACTTCGGGGAAGTGATAGATAGATAACTTTGCCGAAGACAAAGCTGGAACAAATTATACGGTATTTACTACATAAATACATATATATGTATATTGACATATAAGTAAATTGTAAATATGTGGCATACCAATTATTTTAGAGTTGTGTATTTCAACAATGCTAATTTTGAAGCTAATCCAATGAATGAAATTATGTATCAGTAATATTTAAAAACAAATTACTTAAAATATGCGGAAATGGGCCCCTGACAAAAGCTTGCAAGGGTCTAAAGACTCTAGCTACGCCTCTGTGTGCGTTTTTAGGTTTTCCTCAACAGTTAAAAGAATGACTTTTATTTTAATTCTTAAGTAAATATTCTGAGACAATGACCAATCAGAATATGACAATATGTGTTGTTGGCAGAAAGGAGTACTGTATTTACAGTTGTACATAATCATGCATTCAAATGTTAAAGGGAAATTTTGTGATTATTTTTATGATTATATTTGTGAATTAAATTAATAACGAGGAAATATTCTGTAAATAATATCCTCCTTGAAAAACGAAGTGGCTAAATGTTACTTACATTATGGGATGGTAGGTGGTAAGTTATTAACAAAATTTAAAGAGGGCCCACTTATCAGGAGTTTTCGTTGCGTCAAATTCAAAATTATAATGTAAATTCTGATCAGTAAATGTAGAAGACGTGGTTCCTTTTGCACGACCGGCGATTACTACATAATTCTTAAGTAGTAGACTTTATATTGCAAACTCATGAGCGGGACTTACACATATGTTTTAAATACCTCATGAAATAAACACAACATTTACATTTTTAAAGCAAGGTACTCCATTAATTTTGTTCTCATTCTCTGCGCAAGCTCGATACGTCGAGTTGGAGAATACTAAGCACGAGACAATGGGTGATTGGATAAAATAATATAATCGCTTAATAAAATATAATTTATCACTATACACTCTATCTATATGTTTGATTAAAATACACAAAACATTATACATTTACGATTTTCAAACGGCGTAGGAAATATGTCTCAATGCGTATACTAGTTACTAAGTCTCTTTTGTATAATCCCAAAAACATTTTAACACGACAAGGCAGAATTCCCAGAACATTTTTTTTCAAGAGTACTGCAGAAATTCACCAGTGATTTTTTTTACCACAAACAGTTTGTTTAACGATAAGATTTTTTTAAAGCTACCTACCTAAACTAATTAATATTACATTATTAATCACAATAGGCCCAAATTAATGGCGAAATTTTGAAACCGGCCATATTTATAACCATTTAATGTATGTGTTATTGTGTTACTGTTTACGAATCTTTATTTGCAACTACTCAAGAAGAAGTGATTACTAAATGCAAGAGCGTTAGGCAAACATTTTAATAACGAACTGAGCAAAAAATATGTCCTGCATTTATGTTTCGCTATAAGTCTCTTTTTCAGACTTCGGAAATCAATATGAGACACGATCAGAGCACATGGTTCATAATACGATGCCTCCTTGTTGCTCCAGTCTCAAGTCGTCTAGAAGTCTGTCTAGAGTGAAATTAACCTCTTATGCCTGACCGAATAACGGTACTACTTACCGACGAGGGTAGGTTTGCGGTTTTATGACCCCTCACTATACAAGAAGCTGCACACAGCAGAACAAAGACCACCCCTCCTCCACCAAGTGCTTGTTGGCCATTGGGTTCAGTCCAGGATGGCTTCGCATGGTGACGTCAGTCAGCGAACACTGATGCACGTTCGGTCGCATCACAAGAGGGGCCCGGGACAGTGTTTACACACTTGCCACCCCCCCCCCCCTCTTCTGGGTGGGCCAGCATCTTTCTCAGGAATTTAAAAACGAGTTTAATTAACTCCATCCCTCTCGTAACCACAACTCCAGTCACAACCAACAAGGCCACAAATGGTTTCCTATGCGATGACTCTACCACGAGCGTAATTAATCCTCCACATGAGAATCGTATCTTCGGCCCCGATTGGCAATGATTAAAGCACCTCACCTCTATTTCGTGAGTCTAATTAATAATCAAGGCGGGAATCGTGGCTTCGGCCGCGAACCCGCGAGGACTTGTGTCGCTCACGACGACTCTCCCCCCCCCCCCCCAGTGACGCACAACATCTCTCAAGGCCCTTAAAGGCTGGCCTACGACCTCCTCGTCTAACAAAACAAAAGTATGAGGTCCCCCGCTCGGAGCTGCTTCCTCAGTCCGTGAAGTCGTGTATTGCACACAACCCTCCTGCCTGTCATCTCACCTCACTATAACATCCTCGAATTGAAATAGCAAGTACAAAGTTACTCTAATCAAACTTATCGTACACTATTGACGTTTACAAACACGTACCAGTTTTAATGACACTCCTACGACAATTCTTACTAATTATACCTTAATCATATTCCTACTACTTATTCACAATCACGCCATCAAATTGCCTGTTACAATGTTTACAACCCAATTTGCAAAAATGTGGATGCTACATCGTAAAATGGCTTGGGGTGGCTGCAAAAACTTCGGCATAATTATTTCCGAAGATTATAATATTTAAATACGGTTCTGGATATAGGAACATAATCTGATGTAAATACTCATTTTCTACTGAACGATATCAGTTTGGAACTCGTATAGTGATACATTGTTATAAATTTATCTTAAAAAAACGGTTTTTTATTGTAAATACAAAAAAAAATGTAATACAATTATTTAACTTTTAATGATTTTTGTAAACATAGCATCGTTAATGTATTGCTTTATAAAAATACGCAGAATGTATGTTTAATACATTTAAAGTGTAAGTATAGATATGAAATAATGTGACACGTTCATTTTGGATACATAATATAACACGTTTAAGATTTGCCACGTGTTGTTCGCTTCTGTAGTGTAATGGATAATATGTGCCTCATATGACCAAAGGGTTGCGTGTTTCGATTCCAGCTACTTCACAGTGAAAGTTTTTCCTTTTTTTTAAATATTTACAGCTGTCATTGAAGAGAGTAAAGGTTACTTTGTTACAAATGTATAATGTGATTTTGTATCAAAATACATGCTCAAAAGATAACATTTTGTAGTTATAAATAAATGGAGATTTATCAATCATTACATGAAAAATAAATGTAATAATCTTAATTCTTTTTGTAGCACCAGGTCGTAGGTGTCGGATGGGCCCTTGCTTTTTCGTACTAACACATGTCGTGTCCAAAGTGCAGTTTCCGGAATAGTGAGTGGAATGAAAAGGGTGGTTCGAGAGTAGATAGATAAATGGGGAGGGGAGAGGTCAGTGCAGTTTGTGATGGCGAAGGTAAAGGGGAGAGGTTTTTTTTTGCTAATGGTTGAGTGGAGAGGAGAGAGTGTGGACTTGGAAGAGGAGGGGTGAAAATGAGGCTTTGGAATGGTGTGTGTGTGTGTGTGTCTATATATATATATATATATATATATATATATATATATATATATATATATATATATATATATATATATATATATATATATATATATAGGTCTGTCGATCGCGGAGGGGTTCCTTACATTTCCGATTCTCAAGACTGTGCATGTCACGGGCTAATAACCGCTTTGCTTTTTTAGACACTTATCAGAGTAAAAACAAAGAAATTGGTTGTACGGTGGTGGGTTTTGGTGGAATATTTGTGGTGTGAAGCGGTAGGAGAGGGTGATTTTAAACGGGTTTGAGGGGGATGATGGAACTGGGTGATGAGTGAGTTGTGAGTGATGATGGAGTGTGGGAGGGAATACCTTTTAAATCCGATATGGCGTTCTAGTGGTTGGTTTATATAATGGTTATGACATCACAATTGTATTTATCTGGAAAATACATGTCCGGAGATATGTGTTATGTATACTTACGGCTTAATAATTTTAAATTTTATAACAAATTTCTGTTTTAAAAATATATATTTGAATAATTTTATAACACCCTAGCTGCTCATATTGGCTGAAATTCCCAAAAAAAAATTGCGGATCTTCAGCTACATTGAGCAGCAAGTATTATTCCACATTTTTTTTTTTTGCGGAGGGATTTGGGAGGGGTGAAAGGAAAATTTTGGAGACGAAATAAGCATTTTTGGAAGCCAAATTAGCCATTTTGAGCACTCAATCGGCCATCTTGTAATGAAACCCACGTTGTCGGACGACCCCTCGGCACCTCAGCCAGTAGCTGTTGTGCTCGGACCTACCAAAGAACACTACTCATCTCTAACTACTCATTTCTTAAGCGAGAGACTAGTAAGGTTAATATTAAGAAATCTACAAAATTTATTTCACAATAGTGTAACCGAGAATATGTAGATTTTCAGCACTCTGGTCAGCAGCTTCACACATGTATTTCTTTAATTGTATGAACATGTTCATTATTATAATTTTTACACTCTGAAGTAATATCATTCGAGCAATATTAAATCGGACTGAGCACCGTCGAACACCGTTACTTTATTTAAAAAAATCTATTTTCTACATTATTTTGCACTTTTTTATTACGAAATTTTTACCAGCGTAAAAAAAATGATATGTCCATTAGAAGTATTCCATTTAGTAGCTGTGGTAGTGTCAGTACTTTTCTTGATTAATATAGTAAGATAAACCGGAAATAGGAATGAAAATGGATACTGATATTCTGCGATTAATGCCACGAAAGATGTTAATGGGGAGGAGAATAAATTAACTTCCTCATATTCTGCGCTATTTCGTTTCGTCATGGGAAAGAGTAACTCTTAAGATTCAAGGCAAGAGAGGCACTACCGGAATATTCCAGCTCGCTGGAAGTCTGCGTGTTGGTTTTCTCCATTTGAGTGAAGGCTACCTACTCATTTCATATTGGCATTTACGCCACAACCTTGCTTTAAATGCGCGGAAAAGTACCGAGCGTAATAAGAAAGCTAGGGACGAGCTTTCATCCAGGAAAAATTATATTGTAAGACGAATCACTTGGCGGAATAGAGCATTGCTTAAGCGGCAAGCTCGGAAAAATTCCCACGTATAAAGTAAAGGACAATGCAATACAAGATGTGTTTCGCGACGGTAGGGTTACATAAATAGTAAAAAAATATATATACTTAGGCAATTAATATCACAATATTTGTTATAATTGATTAAGATTTTACAATTCCAGAAAACAAATTTAAAAATTAAGTGGCAGTACAAAATCACTTTTCAAGGAAATAATTATAAAATATTTTGACGTCCTCCCCCATTCTACGCAGAATAATACGGACTAAGATACTCTAACACTCATGCGATGATTTAACAGATTTGTGATCTAATGGAAAGTGCCTCCAATTACCATTGTATCTTCAGTTTGTACAAACGATAATATGAAGTAGACATTCAGAAAGCTCAACTTAGCCTACACGCTGAATGTGACAAAGTGTCGAAGTTTTTTAAGACTCTGCCTATGATTAATGAAGTACTGTTTCAGGATACTTATTAATTAATTCAAGTGAGTTCCCTTTAACATAGTAAATTAAGCTTAATTTAATATGAAAGCTACCCGCTTATAACCAATAATATGGCTTAAATAAGCTCCCTCATAATAAGAAAATGTTTTATCTGAACAGGCCTGTAACATACCTATATTTCCCCTTCGAAAAACTACTTTCAGAATTTTGAATAATACTCACAAACATCAATCACAAAATTTTTATGCTCCGAGAAATATTGACTACTGTCACACACCCATTGTGTATCTGTAAATAAAATTTTCTAAATAAAATGTCCATTAGTGTCATTAAAATGAACACTCAAAATTTCCGGTTTGCTCTCAAGTTCCCAATTTATAAATATCTTAATGCAATATTTTATCTAATTCTATAAAAATCTTTAACAAACGTTCAACAATCGTAAGCAAATATTAACAAATATTTCCGAGATAGAATTGCGGGAAATTTGCTTGGAAAATATTCTTTAAAAAATGTATAAACTTTATAAAATTAATCCAATACAAAATTACCTAATAACCAGTGTTACATGTTTTATACTAAATTAATTAATTTTCACTTAAACAATACTCCGCATACGTATATCATGTATAGATTAATGTGAATATAAATAAGCTTATATAAAATAAATATGGTAAACATATCTTATTTGTATGCATTCATTTTAGTGAACTGCTGTCTATTTACATATTACTCCAATCTTCCTGTGACAGCAAACAAAACTTATACACTTTAAAAAGTTTCCAAAAATTCACGGAAATCATGTGCGGAAAGGTGGGCCCACAGTTAATATACGGAAACGCGATCAGCATGACGTTAAACGGCACAAAGCACTGTAAATACAAAACACGGAACGTCGCCATGTTTCCTATAGCTTCAAGTTTCAAGAATAAACAACGCCGAGTTTATACGAAGCATTTTTCGCTAATGTAACCAGAATATTATTGTTTCTGCTGCAATTCCTTCAAAACAATTCCTTCAAACATCAAAAAGTAGCATCGGGATAACGTAACAGTTAGTAACACTCAAAACACTTAAAATTCATTAGAAATCGAAAACAAACATACGTACGTCACTTGTTTAGAAATATATATATATATCCATCATCTCAATTTGAAAAATGTGTAGACGAGGAGTAAAATTAGCGAAATTTAAGAAATTTTGCAATAGAGAAAATATTTTAGTTATTTTTAAATCTTTTTTTTGTATGCATGCATAAAGAAAATAAAATACTTTTTATGATTTTTTAAACCCGGAAATTCAGATAAACTAACCAGAAATTTACGGAAATGTGCTGTGAGTTTATGGAAAGCTGTGAAATAAACGTAATGTCCGTTATTGAAAATCAATGTGTCGTTTATATAACGGAGAGTTCTGGGAAATTTTTTACTGTAAGTTTTGCGAGAAATGACTGAAAACTATTTCAACTTTGTAGCTTCACATATTATAAATCAATTTATTTCTCGTACACGTTATTAAGGGAACACGAATACTCCAACTGCAGCTTGTTACATTTTTTAATGGAAAATTATTAAATAGTAGTAATGGGAAAGACCAACTTCTGGATTTACTGGGCCACCAGTAGGCGTAGTGTCATAAGATTAACCTGGGAAGGGGTCTCCGACAGAGAGATACTAAACTGGCACTGCCCATGCTTGGAGTGGAGGCTAATAATTGGCGTTATCCCTGGTGTTACCCCCACCACCTACCTCCTAGTCACTGTGCTGTGATTGGTCGTTTGTTGTGGTAGACACTCAATTATGCGTTTAGCCCTTTTGTAAATATAGTCACAATATCCGAATCGTTGAAGATGTAGTGTAAAATGCATAACATAGGCATCGAATCCGATATCCATCACGATGCTAAGGTCGTCTAAGCCATAAGGCCTTTCTGACAAGATCAGTTATGCATATAAGCCCTTTTACTCACCAAATGCATACTCATCAAAGACATATTTACCCACGTAATACTACTTTATTTTCGATTTTAACCAATTTTTATTTGTGACTTGGGTAGAGGTTTTGCTTACGTAATATAATTTTGATTTGAATTTGTGTTCGATTCTCACTCAGGGCACATAACATTATTTGATTTCCGATTTTAGTAAAATTTTATTTGTTAGTTGGCTGGGTACTACGCTCACGTACATTAATGGTAATTTCGGATTTGGGTTCGATTCTCGTGCAGTGTTCGCATTGTTATTTCATTTACGATTTTAACCAAAGTTTATTTGTAAATTGAACATGTGCTAGGCTCACTTAAAGTAATGTTAATTTCGGATTTGGGTTAGATCCTCGTGCGGGGGACGCAAAATCACTAAATTTTCGATTTTAACGAAATTTTATTTCTGAGTTGGTTAGGTAATAGGCTAACTTAAAGTAATGTTGATTTAGGATTTAAGATAGATTATCGCTCAGGGCGCATAATAATATTTCATTTCCAATTTTAACCAGATTTTTATTTGTGAGTTGGGTAGGTACTAGCCTTACCTAATGTAATGTTAATTTCGGATTTGGGTTCGATTCTCGGTCAAGTAACTTAATATTATTTCATTCTCGATTTTAACCATCCACCAAAACTACAATCATCAAATTCATAACGCACATTAACCCCAACAAAAAAACAAGAACACAATGTCAAACACACCTAAAGTCCTTTTATAAGCATAGTAACCCATGATTTTCCATATACCAAAAGCTACAATCATCAAATTCAAAACACACACATCAACCCCAACAACAAACAAATTCCGAGGCCAGATACGCCTGAAGCCTTTTTATAAGCATAGTAACTCATAATCGCCCATCTACGAAAAATCCAGCCATCAAATTCATAACATGCACATCAACCACAACAACAAACAAGATCAAAAGGTCAAACACACCTAAAGCCCTTTTATAAGCATAGTAACTCATAATCTCCCATCTACCAAATATACAGCTATCAAATCCATAACATACACATCAACCACAACAACAAACAAGATCACAAGTTCAAACACACCTAAAGCCCTTTTATAAGCATAGTAACTCATAATCTTCCTTCTACCAAACATACAATCATCAAATTAATAACATACACATATCATCTCCTACAAAAACAAGACAAAGTCAAACACACCTAAAGCATTTTACAATTATAGTTACTCATAATTTCCTACCTACCGAAGCTATAGTCATCAAACTCGGGCTATAACGACTGGTGAGCAGATTGCTACTGAACTCTATTCCCATGCACTATACTGATATTTTATTCAGTGTTTATTAGTTCGTAATTTAAACAGTGAATGGCGAGCGATACTCATCAAGGTAAATAGATTGTTGTAATAAGCAATTGGATATCTACACAAAACAGTATTAACATCTTGGTTCGAGACTCATACCTTACATTCCACTACAAAATTAATAACAAGTAATCACACCTCACGAACATCGCTCAGGGAACAGCTTCCCTTGTGAGTCGAGTTCACACTTTACGTAAGTGTTACACACAGACACTCACACATGTACAATCTCATCCACACAAACATATACCCTTGCACACACACACACACAAACACATGCACAAATACACACACATATATAATCACACAACTCAACTACACATGCCATCCTTCTGAAAAAAAATAACTTTACAACTATATCAACATACCATACAACTCAAAAGAACCAAAACAAACACTATCATATTATGAGACAATTTCAGCTTAAAATACTAACATCAGACCATCAGACTTTGTTTACAAAATATCCCAACCAGCTAAGCTAACATTTACCTTTAATTTACACACCTTCTCCATCATATCGTGGAAGTTATATCATTCGCCCTATGCTCAACAACAAGTATTACTAATAGATTTACAATAAAAACGCCGATATTTTTTCCATTTAATGTTAGGATATTCGAATAATTTGCGCGTATGGAAATAAGATCTCTACTCAATTTCACAACATCAGAGAGATATAATTAATTTTTAAAAATACGGCCTCCCACACATTATCTAGTGCAAAGCGAACGCTACTGGAAGGTAAATAACATTTGAGAATTTACTGGAGTCATGCAATTATATCTATATTTAAAAAAAATCACAAATAAATAGGAAGAAAAATCATCTCATATTAAGTAATTAATTAACACATGTTTTCCTTTCTTTTCTTTAATTACTAAAAAAATTAATTTCAAGAAGTTGCATATGTCTTCTAATTACCATTTAAATTGCCAGGGAGCTCAATCTCAATAGATATACTAATCATAGCTTACAATTATTTTATATGTATCATAACAGTATCTGCAATCATCACAAATAATGTATATTTTATGTTAACATTTTCAATTCACCTTTAGTTCAGCTTAGACTTAAAATGTTTCTCCCAATCAGTTAATAAAAGGAGGGAATGAATAAAACCAATAGAATTCCATACTATTCTAATTTTATTTCACACAATAGTCAATATTACATGCATGAATACACTCAATCATATTCTCCACTCAATATAACATTTGTGTAAACAATCCCAACATAATTATTACAACCTTAAAAACATTTCATTAAGATTTTCATACTGGGTACAAATATATACAGATTTCATGAAAAACCAAACATAACTGCATTACATTCTGTTTACATTAACTATTTTTTTGTCTAGTATAGACTTCCTGGTAAATATTCGTGTACACCTCATACACACATGTACAATACATTAAGATTTCTTAAACAATTGCTAGTCATGTGGCAATACATATTATAATGGAATGTAAATAACTTCAGACAAAATCGGCACTGACTTCCAGAAACCATTGAGTTATCCACCGTAACACTTCCATCGCAAGTTAACAAATATTTTTCAAGTTGGGTATGATCACTAAACCCAGAATACCATTAACTACATGGATATTTCTATCTAACTATGTTTCCTATTATTTTTGTTTTGATGTCATCTCAATTTGCGATGTGAAGTAAATTCCTCCACACCAGTTTTACACTGGAAACTAGTTTGTGTACTCTCTTCCAAAGTAGATGTTAAATATGTAATCAATTCACTTCATTGTAAGGAAATTTTACATTTATTCTCAAACTTCTTTAATACATTCTCTCCCTTAAACAAACGTAGACATATTCCACATCGGTATACTTTCAAAATAGGATTCTTGGAACATACTATCTTTTCATGACGATGAACATAACGATATGTGGTAAATAATTGTCCACAGAAACGACATTCCGGTTGATATGTTACCTTTACATACTGCTACATACCTTTCTAATGCATAATGTCTCGTAAATATACGTCCACAGTTTGCACAGCAATACCTAGCACACTCGGAATTCATTGCACAATTACTCTTTCATGGCACCGTATACTACGAATATGCTTAAGGTTTTTGTAGCAGTGCTGACAGTGTAATCCAAAGGATGGTTCATCCATTGCAGGAGTAAAACCACAGCAGCTCACAACATGTAGATCTAGTTCATCACCAGTACCAAATAAAGATTGACATTTCAAACATCTTTGTAGATGTCGATTATGTTTACAATGACAGTATCGTTCATAAGAACTTAACTTTCCTTCATCAAAATACTCCTTAGCACAAAAACAGCACTTCTGCCTCATATCATCGTCGGCTTAAATCGTTGCAATAGAAAAATGAAGCACAGTAGTAATGCGGTTTGTATTTTTAATTGGTATTTACGCTATACTTAGCCAACTAAACGCACAGAAATTGCCAAACGTCTTATGCTTCTTCAACGGCACTGGTCGTACTAGACACCTGGTCATGGACAGCAGGTGCACGGAGGAAGGAATACGATCTCTTTGGCCGAATAACCACGCCAAAAGAGGAAGGAGAGGCGCGAAGGATCAGTTCTGAGAGCGCCTGCTTTTTCCAGGAACTGGTAATGTTTTCTCCTTCCAAAGTTAAGGAAGCCCGCCTTTCCGTTAGTAGATGAATGAAAAAGTGGTACCAATCATGCAGTAAAGACGTTTGGGGAGTAATTTTATATATTTTTTGCTTACTTACATTTTTTTGAATGCAGCCTGTCAGAATCGGCGGAATATCGGTGACGACTACAGCGATTTTTCTCTCCCTTACTTGTGAAGCATTTGAAGTTGGTCTTGTATGTGTATCTTCGTGGCCATAAGCATGTTCTGTACACGCTAACTTTTAAATTGATACAACTTCCCAGCCATATGCAATCAGCCGAAAAAAGTAGGTTAATTGTCGCCCAGAACTGTCACTGTCACTGCAATGATCAGTGAACGTAACTCTACTTTGTAATTTGTATTGTTAGAAAAAGACCTTCCTTCTACAGCGATTAGCGGTATGACTAAATTGTTCGGTGGTTTACAATAAACTGCATTACGGCACAAGCAAGGTCGATTTTTTAATGATATACGTGAAACTACTGATGCAATATTTGTGTTGGATATATGTTTTCTACTGCTTTTATTATACGGCAGGGCTTCCAAACGGAGAGAAAAAATATCTTCTGTCAAAAATGTTTGCATAAATAAACTCGAACAAATACGTAGGCTAGCTGATGTTAAAAAATATATAGGCGAGTGGATAAATTCCATACTTATTTTATTGGTTAAATTATACATATAATAGTTCGTTAGATTGAATATTGGGCTTTTTATTGGGGGAACGCTATACACGTTGAACTAAATTATTTGGCTGACGTATCTGTTTTGCATTATCTTTACTTAGAATAAACAAACATTTTTATGGTACTACTACTTTAATATTAACATTTAAAATACACACTTGATGAAGATACAATATAGTTTTAAACGTTTTCATTATTTTCTCTTTAGTTTCTAGCGTAAATGATTGCAACATGTTAGCAATTGTAAAATAATTACCGAATTATAAATACATTTTACACATAATTTTCTATCAATGCAGTGAGAATAAAGTTTGATGCGCTTTAAGCAAAGGAACGTGAGGGAGTTGCATTTTACAGCCGATTATCAGAACATTTTCCATGTTTGGCATTAATGGCACAAACCTTAATAATGTAACTATAAGAAACATTTTAAAACCAACCTTTATTTATAAATGCACTAAAAAGGAAAAAATATTATATTAGTTACAGAATTTGTAGAAATTGTAAGACGTGATCAAAAAGCCGTAATAAACTTAACAACAAATGTTTGTAACAATTTATATTACAATATAAAAGCTTGGCGCAATATAAAAACGTGTTCCTCATTTACGTAAGCGTAGTAAGGATGTATCTTGAGTAAGAAACTTAAATTTTCCAAATTTCGTAGTAAGCACATATCGTACGTAAGGCTTTTAACTGTTCGCAATAGAGAACGTGTAACTCATTTGCGCAAGAGTAGTAAGAACATATCTTGCCGTAGGCTCTTAACTATTCGCGCTAACCTTAAATATACTAGATATAAATTGATACAAACACATTAATTTGTAGTAAAGTTTATCATGGCTTTTCGACCACGTCTTACAATTTCTACAAATTCTGTAACTACTGTAGTTGTTTATCTCTTTTTAGTGCGTTTATTAATAAAAGTTTGGTTTAAAGATTTTTTATAGTTAAATTGTAATGCCAATGCGTTACCTGTGCGCCAAATAGTACCGTTCGTCATGTCTGCACTAGTGCTGCGACTGGTTCCGAAGTTTCCCGCACAATCTAGCGCCCGAGGCGACCTCTATGAACGCTCTTATTTCCCTTCCGTTCTCCTATCATTTCCCCCACCCTGCTTCCTTGACCCGCCTGAGTCACAAGTTTGAATTTTATAATTGTAAGTTTTACTTGGTCATTCTTCTGCTGGAGTTCTGGCCGAGTTAATGTGCAACACCTGCGGCGGTGCTGTGTGATTACCGTTATGGGCGGCAAAGTGAATTAGCTATTAGCATCAGGGCCGGAGATCGATTGTAAGTTTCTGCTTACCAATATTTTAATATTTTGGAACCAGCGATAGAGGCAAGTGATTTGTAACTCGACTGTGAGTTGAAGACGCATATTCAATTAAATTCATTTAGCATGATGAGCACTTTATGCTGTTTGTTGATTCTTTGGTATTGTAGAATTTTGATATTATTATGTTTGCTGTGTTCCGTTTTGTTGGTTTTGCATGTTTCACTCCCTTCTGGAGGTGGTTTGTACTTATTAATTTGATGGTTGGGTAGTTGGCCTGTATGGTCTCTGCTGGTCTCAGTGTTCGTAGCCCAATTTGACTAGTCTACTGATTTCAATGTGCGAACACGCTGTGGCGTCTTCAGCTCGCCTTCGTTTTTCCGTTTTTATTGTGCGTGTAGGATTATTTTACGATTTAGGGCTTTGTTCGGTCTGAGGAAGTATACAGGTACCCCTACGTCAAAGGTTAATTTAAATGTTACTTTTAAAGCTGTTCTTTTATGTGGAAGGCGCTTTACGGGGCTACAGGCCTCCGCCTTTCAGAATTCGTTTATACGAATTTTATTGTGAATGTCTATAACATCATTAAGAAGATTTAGCTGTGTGAAATTGATAACTAAATGTTTTATATCAGATTTGTGAATTCAGGGTATTGCATTCGTTTTATATGATTGATTCAAGCACTGCATTATTATTCAGGTTTTCACTTGTGCCATTGATAAAACTTGTTTTGGTTTGTCACTTTATAATAAATTGTAACTCTGTGTTTGATTATAAATGGTAGAGATTTTTTTTATAATTTGAGCCTTTTAAGTGAATGAATCAGCATTGGCACGTTAACTAACTTTGTCGTTTGCCCATTTTGAGCGATTATCACGACACGTTAAGACTAATGCTACGTTCATATGTGGACGTACTTTGCTTTTTCAAAATATTTTTATGGTTAACCAAAGTTAACAGGCATGTTGCGTCACGTAAAGGTAATCACATGTAATATTCAAATGATTGTTTCAGCTCAAGGCTTTTGAATATTGATAAATTGTTGCTGTTTTGAACGTGCCCTTAGTGCGGCCTGAAAAGTTAATAATTGGACTTGTCTTGACAATTACAGCTTTGTCTGCGAGTACGTGCAAGGTTGGTGGGTGTAGTAATTTTCATTGGTGCTAATAACATCTGGCACTTAAAATAATTTTCACTGTAGTCAGGCCTTAGCTTGGACCAGTATTTTTCTTACATTAATTTGTTTGAAATGGCAGCTGTATACCATTGAAATATAATGGAAGTCATGAGGTATTATTGTATTAAATTATTAGAACAATTCACCACTGGCACTTGTCATTCTAGTGAGGCCCTATCTGGTCGAGTGAATTTTAGTACATGTCATTACGTCTTTTGCACGTGGGCTTTTTTCTAATGCTATGCGTGCGTGTGCACAATTTAAGGTAACTTATTCTTATGTCCCTTTTATGTTAATTTTTTCTATTGCGCTCATCATCACTGAATGTTAAACGAGCCAGTTGTTTAAAGTTTTGAAGAGAACATATAAAATTAAGTAGAACGTTCAGAAATCTTTTGTGTCTTGTGTAACATTATTTGTAATTTTAAGCTTGTTCAATTATCTCTGTTTACTTCTGGTACACACATTTGCACCCAAACTGGTGCAAAATAATTTTTCAAATTTTAGTCTCAACAATTTTTGTTGTTGTTATTATATACGTAGACTATTTATACATTAATTATATATTCGTGAGACTAAATAGACTAAAAATGTGCAGTTAACATTGTTGGCCCCTTTCAAACTTTGGGTAGCGGTCAGGGTCAATGACATCCGAGATGGCGGACGGTGACGTAACAACATAGCGGCTCCCTCGGCTCCGGCTCAGACTCCATATTCCCTTGTCCCCAACTAATCTAAATCCTACTACTCCTGTTGTTTACCTCATTTCCAAAATTAATATTTTCGAAGAATTAAGCAACATTTTCACTTTAAAAAACCTTTTTACCCCACTTCGAGAAGAATTAAGCTAAATTGTGTACAGCACGTTTAAAAAGAAAACTTAATTTCCATACTTCCAAAAAAGCGCTATTTCAGAAAACATGTCGCTTAAAATTTTATTATAATATTTCAGTCCTTAACTATGTGCATTTTTGTACAAAAACAGAAATATATATTTAAAAGAATGTTTAGTTCTGTTATTAATGTTAGTGATCAGCAGATACATTAAGTATCAATTATTTGTACTAAAAGTTGTAAAAAAAAAATTATTGATTCAAGGCAGGCTTATTTGAAGAATGACACGTTACTTTAACAATACATCGATTTACACGAAAATAGGGCCAATCATGGGGTAAAGACGTGTGGGGTGTCATTTTGTCCAGTTTATTTTATGCACATTACGCATTTACTAACAAGGAAATCAAAATAAGTAGTTTTTATATTGTTTTCATTGAAAAACTTAAAAAAAATATGTTTATGGAACTTTTGTTTTCTTTTTCATTATTAAATATTTTTACATGTACATTCATAATTCTATTATATAATAGGACTATCTCTGTCTGTATGTCTGTCTGTCTGTCTGTCCCTCTTTAATACTTCTAAGTCCCTTGAAACTCAACAAAAGTTCTTCAAATTTTGCAAGGCGAATCTTCAGGGTCAAATACAGGCCAAATTCGAATTTCAGCAAAATCAGATTACGCAATCATAACTTTTGACCATAAAAACTAATTTTTTAATTACTTTTCCTATGAAAGTTTTTAATTAATGCATATCGATTATTGCATAGAGATATGAAGGTAATGTAATATCATTTTTGTTTACTCTAAATGTCTCACTTCAATGTTAAGTTAATTAAGTGAGGCCACAGTGGTAAAGTGGCTAGAGCGATTCCAAGTTGGGCCACAGTGGCCCAGTGGATAGAGATATGTCAATTTTTTTTTCAGTCTTTGTATGACAACCAAATTTTTTAACACTGTAAATATTTTAGGCACATGACCATACTGAAAACACAGTCATGAGCTAAACCACCAGTGTGAAAATAACAGGATACCTATTGTAATGGGCTCTAAACCACTTGGGTACCGACTAAGTGCTCAGATTTACCCTAAGCCATACTGGAGGGTAGGCGGGAACTAGCACGGCCCGGCCTCACCAATTAAGTAATACAACTGTGAAATATTGAAATACTAAATACGAAAGTAAATACAGAGTAGCCTAGAAAATCATATACAATATCCAGAAAAGTTTAATTATTTTTACACGCTTTTAACTAACTTGACTTCTTTGTATGTACAGTGTCTGTCCGACCCCATTTATACCTGTATGCACTGAACTGGAAAGTAGTCTACCTGCAGCGATTTACTGTTTGTTAGGTTGCAGCACGAAGTGTGGGAAGGGCCACCAGTTTTTAACCTCCTTTTTTAGTCTTTTAAGTACCATTAATAGGGAGTCGGAGCCAGAACCGGGGGAGTCGCCATGTTGTTACCTCACCGTCCACCATCTCAGACCTCATTGACCCTGACCGCGACCTTTGACCCATAATCTTGACCTCTGCCCCGGTGACCTCTCAACCCAAATCTGTAAAACTGCGAAAAAAATCTAAAGATCCGAAAAAAAATTTGCAAAAAATTTTTCTAACAATTGTTAAAAAATCAAACAAACGTGTAAAAAATTTATTTGAAAATTATTGTTAAAAATTTCAAATTAAAAATTGTTCTATAAATGTATTATTAAAAATGTTATTTTAAAATCATTTAAAAATCTATTTAAAAAGCCAGGATCCGGCCTGACATCATGCTCGCTCATTCTGTTCTCCCATCCACTATCTTTGACCTATATGACATTTGACCCAAAAAATAGAAAAATAAAAACAAAAATCCAAAAAAAGTATAATTCAATATTAATTAAAAATTATCTGAAATGTGTTATTAAACATTATTTAAAAACTTATACAAATTAAAAAAATTACATTTCCGATGTTCCCCAGCACCACGCCCAGCAGACGACTACCTACCTCTACCCCACTCC
The DNA here is from genome assembly GCA_029891345.1 of Dryococelus australis. Taxonomy (NCBI): domain Eukaryota; kingdom Metazoa; phylum Arthropoda; class Insecta; order Phasmatodea; family Phasmatidae; genus Dryococelus; species Dryococelus australis. The sequence continues at coordinate 246,514,825 of CM057009.1, forward strand.
CCTCACCCATACTCATTCCGCCATCTTGATTTTCCGTTCATCATTCGTTTATACATTACTGGAGGCCACCATCTTGGTAGGCGACCACCATGTTGGTAGACATCACCCATCAGCAATATTGGTAGCCAGTGACCATGACATTGATCCTGTGAACTAGGATGACTGTGAAAACCAGCAGTAAAGAAAAAGTGCATGAAAGTCAGCAAGCATATTATATTACAGACTACTACCACCATATTAGATGCAGACTACCTTGACCTTGACCCCACAACCTCCAATGACCTCGAAAACAAAAACTCGAGAAAAAACCTAAAAGTCGACAAACATATAACATTATAGACCACTAACGCCGTATTAGATGCAGACTACTTCGACCTTGACCCCCATTCTGCGATCGTTTTTTCACCTATGTTCAAAAAATGCACGTTTGCATGAGAGTGCGGTCCATACGAAGAGTCCTTTTCACGCGACGATGACCAATTAGGAAGCATGGTTGTGGCATGTCGTGGTACTGCATTGTTCAGTACAAAGTCAATGTTAAGCATCAACTAATGACGAAGCATAGTGGTAGCATGCTGTAGTTCCGGGTACTTTAAATTCAAAGTGTAAACAAAGTTTACCCGGGAAGCGATGAAATATACCGAGGGACCTGGATATATACATTTTTAAAGCGAGATTATTAAATAAAATTTTCGCCTTTCAGCTTTTGGAAGTAGGACTTTATTATTTTATTTTAAAATAGAGCGCATTTATTTTAACTTGCGACCCACCCACACACACACACACCGCAATCAGCACCGCACTTGGCACTGCACTTAGCAACACAATCATAATCAGCACTGGAATAATAAACTCAATTTCCACCGCAATCACAATCAGCACCACAATATCAATCACAATCACAATCCTAATCCCAATACTTCGATTAATCTTTAGAAATATTTCCATCGATGTTTCGTTGCTACATCTGCTCCACTTGCTCCACCTCCACCTCCACCAACAATTGCACCACCTCCACCTCCATATCCACATCCACCTCCTCCTCCGCAATCAGGGGTTATTTTATGGTCATAAGAGGTTATTTAGGGGTGTTTTGGTGGGCATTAGAAGTAGTTTTGGGGACATTAGAAGTCGTTTTGGGGTCGTTAGGGGTCAGCACCACAATCAGGGGTTATTACAGGTCATGGGTCAATGGGTCAATGGGTCATGGGTCAATGGGTCATGGGTCAATGGGTCATGGGTCAATAGGCCAGTATTGTGAGGTGTTTGTCCGACAATAGAAGTCAGTTGTCTACTTTAAGTGTTACTATGGTTTATATGTGAGCGAAGAATTTGTCTGGAAGAAACTGTTGAAAATATAACTGCATGGTGATGTGATCAAGGAATTAGCATCTAAAGCCTGCCTACCTGCCTGTGTGTGTGTGATGTCTCAATACCTGCATTTGCTGGTTCAGCTGCATTCATGTGGCAACTCTGTGATTGGCAGGTGGGTGTCTGCACAATGTATTATTGGTGTAATACGATTGGTACAAAGTCAATATAACATCGTAGGGGTTTTGAATATAAATATATTATAAGCAGTAGGGAGGTAAGCTGGGATGCTTAGTGTGACCATGGCTGTCGTGAAAGATGCATCGTCTCGACTAGATTCTGCACATTTGCATATATATTTTTTCTAGGGTTTTTGTTTTCAAGGTCATTCAAGGTAATTTTAAGGTGTTTTCAAGGTAATTTAAAGGCACGAGGCCAAGGTCGCGGTAGTCTACATCTAATATGGCAGTAGTAGGCTGTAATGACATATGCTTGTCGACTTTTAAGTATTTTTCTCGAGTTTTTGTTTTCAAGGTCATTCAAGGTCATGGGTCAAGGTCGATGTAGCCTGCATCTAATATGGCGGTAGCAGTCTTTAATATTATATGTTAGTTGACTTTAACATATTTTTTTCTGGAGTTCTTGTTTTCAAGGTCATTCAACGTCATGGGGTCAAGGTCGAGGTAGTCTGCATTTAATATGTTGGTGTTAGTCTGTAATGTAATATGCTTGCTGACTTTTATGCATTTTTTCTCTAGTTGTGGTTTTTAAGGTCATTAAATGTTGTGGGGTGAAGGTCATGGTCATTGACTTCCAATATGGCGGATGGGCGATGTCTACCAAGATAGTGGTCGCCTACCAAGATGGTGATCTCCAGTATTGTATAAACAAATGAAGAACGAAAAATCAAGATGGCGGAAAGAGTATAGGTGAGGAGTGTGACGGTGAGGGAGGCAGTCGTCTACTGGATGTGGTGCTGGGAAACCATTGGAAATGTGATTCAACAACGTTGTCGAAGACTTTGGACTCGACCATGGGAACCTTCGGCAGATCACTGGCACCTCTCAGACATTTATGCAACTATTTCAACAAAATATTTGCATATGCCTATGATAGAAACTGACATACGAAGCACAAATGCAAGACAAACCCCTATCACGCAGCAAAATATTTGTGAGTTTTTAGATAATTTTTAATAATACATTTTTAATAATACATTTTTTGGGTTTATTAAGTTTGTTTTGGATTTTTGGGGTCAAATGTCGAAGTTAAGGTCAAAGGTCATATGGTTCAAAGATGTTGGAGGGGGCACCGGAATGACACAGCATGTTGTCTGCCGGCCAACTCCTGGCTAGGCGTGGTGCTGATTGGCAGGTAAATTGCTCGATACATTTGTTTGTAACAGTTAAATTTAAATACATAAGATTAAATACGCAACTTTTGTTTTTATAAAATTATGATTTACGAAATCGACAGTTGTGACATCATAATCTAATTATTCTTGAAAATACGAGTTCGTGAACATGTCGCACGATACATTTATATCAGTACTGTATATTTAACAAATTAAAATATATATATATATTATTTATACATTTCATTTTTATAGTACATCGAATTCTTGATGACTCCTGACTTCTTTGACTCTTCGGCCAAAACATGGATTCACTGAGGAAAATAGAGGAACACTTTTAGTTTTAGCTATTAATTTAGCAGCTCAACATCATGGGGATGTATTTTTGGGAGCTGCCAATGTGGCGGATATGCAGCTGTGGCAGCGGGAAAGCGAAACATTAATTTACGAGAGACTACTATACAGAACAGATTCTAGACGTTTCTATTGGAAAAAACCAGAAATCAAGGGGAAAAACAATAAATTTTAAAGGGAAAATATGGAAGCAATGATAGAGGAGGAAAAATTGCATACTGGCTACCAATATGTTTGACCAAGATGGTGGTTTACGGACTACAAATATGGCGACTGGAAACAAGATGGCCGACAGCTCATTTGCTTGAAGATCATAAAAATCGTCGCCATGTTGGATCCTCGATCCTTAAGCCCCTAGCCCTTGCTCTCAAACATACTATTCCCGTCTACTTACGTTAAATAATTACACCTTCGTCATTTATCAATTTGAGCGTGGATGCTGAGGCTTAAAATTTGGCCAGGGAGATTCTGGCATCGAATCTCGGTTATTACATTATATTTTTCGTATTCCGGTCAAATATTTCGCTTGTTTAATGGCAACATGTATGGTGAAACATTTTATCTTGCTCCATTAACAGTATATTTATTTTGCCGCATACAAACTTACAATTTGTTTTGGGTAAAATAAATGTTATTTCTCATTAACATTTTGTTTTCCCAAAAATACTGATTACGTCCATTAAATAAACGTTGTAAGTTACTGTAAATCTGAAAAAGGCATTGTGGAGTGTAGATATTTTGGTGGCTCTTAACAGCAATGACCTTTAGAGCCGATGATTGTTATTTGAGGTGAGTATGGAGCAGCACCGGAATCGCAAGGGCTGGGGAAACCGGAGATTGCCGAGAAAATCCGTCGGCCAGCGGTATCGTCCTTTACGAAAACTCTATTGCGAAAATCCGGGAGTGGCAGTGTCGGGAATCGAACCCGGTTCGCTGTTGTAGGAGGCGAGCGTCCTAACCACTACACCAACCGTGGTCTCCTAATCATGAAGGCAGAGTTCCGCTAAGGCAACTCAAGGTAAAACAAACGTAGTATGCAATAAGCTATGTTTTCAAAATGTAGGCTATGCATAATTCAAATTACAACGAGGAGGCATTTAGCAGTGGCATGAAAGCATTCGTCACTTATTTTTTATGTTTGACGTGGTCATCTTCAATGCCATCGAAGCATTTCGGTAATATATTAACCAAAGTTCTGGCACCCGGCGGCGACTGGCTTTCGGGGACCAAATACGCACCTCCAGCCCATAAATTAAACCGCTCGTTTTTAACAGGTTTTCCCTAAAAATGTGAATTCTCACTTCAGTCACCTTTCCCCTTCAGCATTTCCCTTTTACCTCAGAATTTCCCGTTTTTCTCTCCTTTCTTGCAGTGGCTACACTTATGCTTATCTAAATGACTTATCTAAAGGTTTCCGTAATGAGCAAAACGGTTTGGTTTCTGTATAAAAGATATGCATTTTTAAAGATTTATTTAAATAATTGAAATGTTTTAATTTATAAACTTTGATACAGAAGTAGGAGAAAGGTGCCATAGTTGAACCTGGTAAGCATTTTCTGTTATAGCATACTGATTTATGCACCGAAATCGTTGAAAAAATAATGTAATTACAAATCATGTAGGCACTGATCATACACTTTATCACCTTAAAGGGTTTTTTAAATCTCCTACGTTTTACGATAGAAAAATATTTTTTAAATGTGCAACTGCTTCCTTTATGGATATAAGGTTCCTTAAAAGGACCACGTCGATTCCCTCAATGGATCACGCTCAATAAATTTTCTTATTTAATAAACTGCTCAATTTAAACGATAAACGTGTAGGCCTATTTTCTTCATACAAATTAGGTACAACCAATAAAAATTGCAGTAAGATAGCTTTAGTATTTCTAAATCCGTTACATTTTTTTATTAAGTTACATATTATTAATATCACACGTTAAATATTATTTAAGTTTTTTCTTAATGATAACCCTTAATTAAATATGAAAAGTTAAATCAAATGGAAAAAAAGGACGTTATTGGCAAGTGTTGCTGTGGAACCTTTTCTTTGCCTTTTGCGCGCAAACAAAATCTTCCCGAAACCTTTTTGTTTTTTGCATGACATAGATTTTATCGTGTTTTTTCTTCCCCTTGCTGCCTCACAAATACAATGATATCGAGACACTTCCATTGTACACATTCCCTTCAGGGTTTTAAGGGGTGGGTGTCCACGGCTTGAATTAGCAGCACGCATTTTGGTAATCCTTTGGGATGCTTCAAGTGCTGCTTTGTATGAAGATGAAGTATGTACAGCCGCTTCTTGTGTCTCTCTCGTATTCTTACTGGTGAAAATAACGGCAGTTGCTCGTATTGTGGAGATATTTGTTTCACTGACGAAAAGAGCGACTATGGATTATGCTTCTAGCTTGGTGAAGGAGGATTTGTTTATCCATCTCCTTGTTGGGCAACAATCACTTGGCTTGTGCTTGTACTAGGCTGGCAGTTAGTATTTTCATTTGTATCGGCATTCTGTGTCAATGGAAGTGAATTTTTACCGGGTGGCCGGTGAAAAGAGTAACAAAATTATGTTCCTGAAATACATATCTGTTAACTGAGCATACTCCTGTAAATCTAAAATCATTCACTGCTGTTTCCAGGCATTATGACGAAATTTTAACTGATTTCAATTTTTTATCAAGTTTTTAATATGTTGTGTTAGTTTACGATTTTTATATTTTATGAGAATTTTATGACATTTTATATGAGCCTTATATTATTTTAACATAACGTTTTGGTGGATATTTAATGACGTTTTGAGTATTTTAAAAGTTAAACTTTCCTTGGCAGGGGTTCAATAATTGAATAATAAATATATTGTAAACATAAATTTTAAGTAACATACGATAATTTAATACACATGTACATTTTTTTATAGAAGACCCGAAGGGCCTAAGGGCTAGGAGGGCCGATGATTTGTTATATACTATATATATATATATTCATTCCCACTGCAGCATCTCTTTTATATGCAATACCGACCAACATTGCCACTCTTGCTGTGTGATGCACTAACTTATTTGCCTTAAACCACTTTTCTAATTCTTCTGTATAGTAGGTGTTCAAGATCTTGAAGACAGCGACATCCATCTAAAGACTGGAGGCTGTATGCGATATGACATGATAATGATAACATTACAATACCATTCTCACGAGCGATGCGCAAAGCTTCGAATTTTTTAGTGTGTTTCAAATCAACAGACAACAGAACAGGATGATCAGGATTTTAGTTCACATCAATCAACCACCATGTTATGCATTAATTGACACAGCCACTAGCCACAACTTTGTGCACATCAGGTTCGTGGAGACTTGTGAGATCACACCCAGTACACATATCTTTGAAATCCTCACATGCCATTCCACGTCTGTATATCAAAATAGGAGGGATGCATGAACCAACAGCACTGATGCAGTATACACCTGTTGCGTTCATTCCTCACTTCCCGCTGGATTTTGCTCCTAGTTGATATTTTCCTTTCTAAGAAATCATTTTCGTAGGTTTTTCTGTTTTTATTGACTCCTGATGCACGTGCCAAGGATATAGATTCAGGTTCTCTAATACTGAGCTGTGGATGTATTTGCATGAATAACATTTACCCTTCTTTACCAGCAGGTTTTTTGTCTTTATCAAACTTATGAGGAATGTATTTTGCTTCTGCAACTTGGAAAGCCAAATTCTGTAAATCTGTGGCAGTTATACAAAACAAACATATCTCTAAGTCTAATACACACTGAACCAATTCTTCTTCCAAATATAGTGGGATATCTGCCAGGCTACAAATTACCTGGGTACCTTCAGAAGCAAAATAATTAGTTCCATCTATGCTAGGCACGCACTTGGGATTTTTAATAGCGCGATTGTTTAGCCGAAAGAATAGAAAAAAATGGTTGTTAGTACGAGTGCACAAACATGCAACTAAACAATTGCAGCGATTATAAAGTTGCAATCAAAACCTGTTTTCGTGGCTACGTGATTATCGATACCACGAATGAGTCACTTGGACATGCACATACCCGCAATCGTTCAGTCGAAGGTTATCTGCAGTCAAGTTACGTGTATATATTGTCTGAAGATTGTTGTGAGGTGTCGATAAACGTGTCTGACCAAGAAGCACACGGTTATTGTCGCATCATAAATAGTGTTGTTGACACTAACAGCGTAATAGCAGAGATTAAAAGAAGGCCGCCTCTTTATAACAAACAATTAGAGTAAAATGTTTGCAATATCAAAGAAAAACTGTGGAACGAATTATGTGCAAGTTTTGCAAAATTGGAACTAACTGTCCGGGATGGAGAAGAAAAACAAAGGTAACAGTGATTTACTATGTTTTTTGAAGTCGATCACCCGAGGACTGTGTGGTTTATAACCCGAATGTCATTAAAACACAATTGTCAAAATAATTCATTAATGTAACCCAAATTTGTAGCAAAACTATTTGTATCGAACAATGCATAAAACAATACTTTAACAAAACCTAGTTTGACTAGTATGTATACATGCAAAAATGCTTTCCATAATGGTTGCCAATGAAGTCATACTCCAAGTTTAAATTATTGCTTTAACAGAGAATACGAAATCATTTACTTTTCTTTACACTATTCCAGGGTCTAGGTACTATTCTCACTTTGTTACATAGCTATACATTATATAACTAAACTTCATTACTAACGAGTACTTATGTAAAAATGTTGGGTAAGACAGAAACGTCATTTCTGTACTAATACACTTAGTATTTGAAACGAAATACGAAAGTACACGGAGAACATATATTATAAGATAAACCCAAAACTTGTCTTACATGTGTAGTTCTACCATCATGCGCTTTCATAACCATAATAACATGAACCTTAATCCTGTCATATTGTCAATATTTCGCACTGAAATACCAGATGCATGACACCTCAGTCCGGCCAGATTAGTTTTCCAGGGAAAGTCATATGACTGACAGCCGCACTGTGTTCTGAGACCTTGTGTGTCACTGCCTGAAGACGGGAACAGATCACAATATTCGTGGGATATATTCGTATTTAATTAACATAGGTGCATCTTCTGATAATAATAACTGTATTAAGGATAACATGTAAGAATTGGTTAGTTTAAGCTAATGTATTAAATGTAATAACGCAGACACTTAAAACTCGTGTTATAAGTATAATTCCGCTACTTCCATTTCCAAATACCATACGTGTAATAAGTAACTTTAAAAATGTTAAAAAGCTACATCAAAGCTTCTAGTGAAAATAATTCTATCGCGCTTTCAATATTTTTAATGCGTCGCATAGAATGCCTAAATCCGCTTCAGTAGAGAATACAGACATACTTTTAATTGCAAATATATACTCCCCGGAAGGATGGCGGAGGGGCTAGGGGTGTAATCTTTATAATATAGTATGTACTTACATAAGCTAAATTATAACAATACTTATAGTTTCCGAACGACAAATTTACCATAACTGAGTCAGGTTTATTTTTAAAACTGACTTCTATCTCCACTTTCTACGTGACATATTGCTACAGTTACCTTTACGTGTTAAAAAACTAAATAGAAGTTTAGTTGCAAGGTATGTCTCTCACTACTCAGTTAAATATAAATAAGTTTGGAGACTATGCGAGTTATTAAATACTCATTTAATGTCAATTTATAAAACAAGCTAACCAACGTTTTCAAATCATTCCGATGTAATTTCATATAAAATTTTAATCTTAAACAGTTAACAATAGCTTCTAAAAATACTTTTAATGTGATTAAACAGCGAGCATAAAACATAAATAACTTTATCTATTGTGTCCCCGTTTATAGTAGTAGCCTCCATTCCGATACGGAAGCACAAGATATGAAAAATTCACATATAGCCTACTACGCTTATTAGTTCAACAATGGTTTCGCTGTTATTTACTGAAATTATTTACGTTCTAACAAATTACCCTTCTTAATATCTTGAAATTACGTTGGATTACGAATAATAGTAAATACTAGAAACAATACTTAATAAACGAAACTTGAGTGTATTTCCTACAATCATCCTCGCTATTGACAATCCAAGCAGCAAAGTTGAAGCTAGTAAAATAAGAACGTGTTAACTCCGTACACGGGCTAGGAGCAGGTAGCGGTGGAAATCTAGAAGTTGCTTAACCTAGGCCGTTCTTCCTCTGAGCTAAAGCTGTTCGGTCACTTGGCGCTTCACCTACTTGGCGCAGCACGGACACTCGACGCGTGGGCACATTTTGGGGTTTCAATTCTCAATTTTTTCATTTAGTGTTGCGCGGTTTTTACACGAAGCTCTGAGAAGTCGCGTATTGTAGTACTTTAACACTATTGGTCAGAAACCCAGAGGGCTAGACATTTAAGATGTCACAGTTGTTCTTACTGGCCAGACTTTTGAATGGCAAGGTGTCCGCCCTGTTGGCTAAAGACAGTAGTGTGCGGCAGCCAGTAGCTGTAAGTACGATCACGTGCGGTCGTCTGTCGCTACGGTCAAATTGTTGCCCCCCATATCGAGAGGTTAGAAACAAAACAAGACGCCATGTTGGAAACATTTTAGAATTTGTGTTTGTTAAAGTAGACAAAAAAATTAAAATGTGATTTTTTCTTAAAGAAAATGTACAAAATACTTTCAGAAGACCGTTAAAAGCGGACATTCTATCCAACAACTGAACATTAATCCGTGAAAGGACTGGAAAATGAACACAGAAAGTAAGCGATACTAACGGTGCATGGTGGCACAGCGACAGTGTGTTGGACTTCGAAGGTGTATATGATTAGTTTTTGAGTTAGCGAGTTCAAAACTCTATATGTTGGAATGTTTTCTACGCTTGTATTTTTACTTAATAAACGTGGTTCAATGTACGCAATAACTAAAAATCATGAAAAAGTACTTATAGCGACACGCTAGAGAATCAAATAGTTAGGTAAATGGCACGAACATGGTATTAATTTAAACCATACTGTATAACTAGTTCAAGAAATCTGTTGTTACTTGATAAAAATTTAAAAAATAATTAATATTTTAAACACTCTTTAACACGTAACGCTCAAAATTTAGCCCCTAATTCCTTGATAGCTTAAGTTATTAATAGTTTATTTGTTATAAAAGTTCTCTAGACTCGAAAATGTAACGCTTGTGGGTTAGTTTGAGCAGTGCCATTTATTTGCTCTAATTCTACTCATTATAATTACATTTACAAACTAAAAATGGCCCTGTTTACTAAATAATACTTAGAATATTCACAAACTCTCATGCAGTGCCAGCAAAGTCGCTGCAGTGTATGGTTAGTGGACTCGCTTAGACTTCTAAGGTACAATTGTTCGGGACCGACTCGCCCCAAAACGTTCAGTGAATTCACGGATAGTAAGTTTGGAGGAAAGTGACTGTGTTAAAGAATACATATTTGGTAAAGTCGATTCCAGGCGTTTTTTGTAAGTACAATTTTTCGATAGCGTAGGCGGCCCCCCGTGGCTCAGCCGGCCGGCGCTTCACCGATCCGGGGTGCGGCAGGCCCCGGGCCCGAATCCCGGCCAACACATAGGCGCCAACCCGAGCTAGGCCATTAGCCAGTCTGCAAGCCATCCTCCGCCAAGACCTCTAGCATAAAACCAGGGGACCTTATAAAGCACCTTACACTACACCACTCCCCATAACGCTTATGAATGTTCCCTTACTTGTGAAAGAATATCCCCTTACATAATTTTCTACTACCTTCAAGAAAAAATCTATTACAATGGCATCTCAATTTACCTGGAATTTGTACTGTAATTTTCCTTTACTGTAAGCGTAATTTACATTTCCATCAAAATATTTTTACAGTGTAGGTAGTTAACAGACTTTTTCTGTTGTTAGGTCTACGAAATAAGCTTCCAAAGCTTCAAAATCTACATAGGAAAAACAGCAAATGCATTATTTTTGTGTAGCTCGCAAATTAAACATATTTAGAATTTTATTCCCTTGGTGTAAGATAACGTTTTTATTCTTAATTCGTTAACAACTTTTAAAGTTTACAGTAAACATTTTTTAGTCTTATGTTTTTTTTAGTAAAATGTTTTTATAATTTAATTTTTTTCTCATTTAACGAGTTTCTCTTACTAACACACGACTGTTATTTGTTACCAGTTTAAATTCGGCAAATATATTGGATTTACTAATTCAAGTCCAACCGAAATGCTGGGAATAAGACGTACCCGACGAAATCGCAGAATTCGGCGCTGCTCCATACTCACCTCAATCGTCCTCATCGGCTCTCAAGACCTCGATGTTAAGAGCCGCCCAAATCGCTTCACTCACTCTAGCCCGGGCACGTCTTCCCCAATTGGCTGAAGCACCCCAATTGACTTACCACATCTTAGGTCCCTTCTGGACAAACCCACTTAATTAATTAGGAATTATTATTGGGCTTATATTGTTACGAGCCATCTAAAGATATCTCAATATAGCGGAAACTTAAAAGAATAAAACTTAAGAAAGTTATAAGATCGAAATAGCAGACGTATTGGTTACGATGTGGAAAACAGTGGCACAGCTATTTCTTCTACGGAAACACAGAACCGCTACTCTGCTAGTAGAATAGATATTTGAAGATAATTTACGTGGGCTATGAGCATCGGTGCATTTGTATATCATAAAGGTAGAACGAAATAGTAGAAATAAAGTAAGTATTCCCGCAAAAATTGTTAATATTGTTTTATACATAGAATTCAATTTTGCGATGTCTCACAATGCACCTCTATTATTATACATCTACCGGGAACCCACTGTTCCCCATTTTAGTGTTTATATTTTACGCAGTTGGCCAAGTGTATTGTAATGTGAAATTCATATGACACATTTCTCCACACTGAAAGAAATCAGCAGAGTAGATTTTATAGTACATTTCTGTAATGGACTTTCAGGTTAGCGACAACGAAACTTTAGTACCTCCGACAAAATATTCTGTGTATATTTCAATCCTAATTGTTGGCAGAACCATCTAAACATGGGTAAACGTTAGTCTGTTGTCGGAACCATCTTTTCTGTAGCAGTAACAGTGTGTTCTGTATTAGGAACGACAAAGAGAGTCTTGGAAGTAATTATACAGGATTGTTACGATAACAGAGCATAGTAGTGTAAACCCAACATAGGTGTTTAGTAACAGCAGCAACAAACACGCTCTGTATAAGCCACTTCGTTCCTTAAAAGTTTACAGAAGAAAATAGATAATCACAACAGTGTTTAGGAATGTAAGCAGTATCCTTTGATTCTGTTAAAATTACAGGATTATTATTGTGGCGTTAATAATGAAGTATTGTTATCACGACAGTGTCGCGGATTGTTAGCGGTTCCCTCTGATTTTGTTAAAGATTACAGAACTAGTACTGTAGAGTTCACAAACAAGTATGTAAACCGTGTCGTGGACTGTTAAAGTTGCCGTCAAGTTCATTGAAAGATTATAGAACTTGTCGAATTGACAATACGAACGACATATAGGAAAATTTTGCTATTATGAAGTAATATTAATTTGGTGGAGGCTGTGATGGTACTGTGTACACTCAAAAATTTTGAGAGACACTGCCATGTTAGGTGTTAAATGTAATAATAGCAACAAGGTTTGGAATGTCCTATTTGTTTTTACAAGAAGTTTATTACATTAACATGACATGAAAGTAAAATAACTGACGGCATATATTGAAATGTCCTACACATTATCTGATGTGAAAGGAAACCTGTTTACATAGACGTTAAACGTAAAAATATTCTTATATCAGATGACACCCAATTTTATATTATACAAATATATATAGAGCATACACGAAAAATTATTTTTGGAAATAAATAAATTACATAATACGTGAATTCATCTCGTCGAAATTTCCTTAAATAAAGTTAGAAAATTTCAGACATATACATTGAAAAACCTCAATTTCCTAGCTGATACAAGACGAGTGGTCTAATGCATCTGTCCATCAACGCTAAGGTCCGGCAATTCGAGGTTGACTGCCTCCAGTGAATTTTTTCAAGTTCTGAAAAATGAGTTACCAGCGAATCCCATGAGCCAACGAGGGGCTTACAATAGACAAAAGAAGATGGCGGATCGTACGAAGACATACTGCTAGAGACACCATGCCGCTCAGTTAAGGTAACAGAACAGAGGGTTAGGATTACCTTGCACTTATGCTTGGGCAATCATGCCGCTCAGTAAGGGCAACATAACAGGTGGTTAGAACTATAATATAATGTTAAAGTTTGTTGCACAATAATTTCTGTAACGACACAGAACAGTATTGAAGAGATACTATTTTGAACTGAAGTCAGAACCTTACTCGCTTGTAATCGCAACATTTCATTCCGTTGAAAGTCATAACGTCGCTTATCTGTGACACGCCGACTAATATAATAAGCCCTCTTGCCATTACCATCTACATTTAATAATATTTGGATGACAGCCATAACGCTGTAGATTGAGTCCTTTTTTTTTTTTTTTTTTAACAATCTTAAAGTGTTACAAGTACAGAAATATGATTCCTACAACAATATTTTTCTATCAGTGCATGTGCATAGCTAATAGCGCAACTCACGACTTCGCTTCTGTTAGGCGTTCGCTGCTTTGTACCGCGCGGGGAGAGGACAGAGTAGTGACATGGTGGCGGGCGGCAAGTAACGAAGAAATGTTTGGATGAGAGGCGAGAGATAATTCTACAAGGATTTTTAAGTTATAAAGTGTACCGCCGCCCATTCTTCTGCATGCCACCGTGATAAGCCCTTTGCGGGTCGCACGCTCTTGACATTTGGTAAATTGAATTTCTGCAATTGTCTGAAGAATTTCCTGGTTTATGACCTAGTTAATCTCAGTGTGACTTGGGGAGCGGCGGACGTTCCCGATCAAGGCCAGCGATTATTTAAGCCGCGACGGGTCTCCGAGCGCAAAGATTATATGATGGGATTTGGGTGATCGCGCGACCTTGAGCGATAGAGTCAGAAGAGCAACGGGTGGCGAGGGAAGTGACCAGCGGGTGTAAATTTTGTAACTGTGAACATCGCTGCAGTGAAGAGCGTGACTGGCAAGCGGGACTGTTGAGCTGGATGTGTGAGTGTAGGGCATTTCAAATGATGGCAACAGACAGACTGAACATGTGTTAATGATGAGTGTGAGTTAATTGGCTATAACCAAACCGAGAGATTGAGAAGGAGTTTAATTAGAGCTGAGACCAATATTTAATATTGTACTCACTGAGAAATTAAAAGTGTAAAAATGGAGATAGATTAACGATGCAAATAACAATCGTGTAAATAAATTAAAATCAAGTTTTGTTCTTTGATTTTTATTAAGACCTCCATCCCTTACGCGCTCGGATACGTCCCTCAGGCATCTTGTAACACTGGTGCCAGAATTTGGATGGAGGCAATTATTAATTAATTAATTATAATAACTGTAGGCGATAGCAACTAAGAATATTTTGTACAACCATCGCAGTGAAAGTTATCTAGAAAAATGTCCCCAGCTCTGGAAGCACTGCGTGAATCAATTGAGGGTCTACACTGTAAAACTATAAGTGTAAATTTACGTATACCAATTTTTGGTAATTTTACATTTTGCATGTGTAATTTGAAAAAACAACTACAGTATGTGTAATTTTACACAAATGTTCTTAATAATCCAGAGAGTAGGTACTATACATGTATTTGGTGAAAATACATGAATGCATGGCTTTATAAACACAATGCCGGTGTTTAATTACACATTTTGTAGTACGTGTATAAATAAAACTGCTCGCAGTATTGAAACGTTGAGTCATGAATTTTTTTACTGCTACATGGTCGTTGTGTAAACACCCAATGTCAGAATAGTTGTACATATTCAATTGTGTAAATTTACGATGGCCGTGTGTGTGTAAATTTCCGTTACATTCTGTAGTATCTGTGCATGTAAATTTATATATACAAATTACAGGTAATGTTATAATTTTACACTTGTTTATGTAATTTGCAAAAATAAGTACGGTATTTGTAATTTTACAATAAATTACCCGTGAATTCAAGTATTACTACAAGTTTTTGTTTTAAAAATTTCGATGTAACGGTAGGAAGTTGAACTACTTCGAACTCCTTTTATGTGTTTAAAAATAAATCTTAACTCCTGCTCATGGAATATGCTGGCTTTTGTATAAAGGTAATATGGCCTACCAAAGTACAACATAATTGTCATATTTTGTAAGAATGGGTTGATTGTTCCCCGAGATACGAGTTCAAATCGTTATTTTTTACTTGTAGGGCTATCTTGTAAAATGACAGAGATTTGAGGCTCTGCATATACAAATTTGATGGGTTTAATAGGCACTGCTATCATACAAAATTAAGTTGTAATTTGTTTCGTTAGTAGGCTAAATATATTGTGCTAATATATTTATGTAGCCACCATTTTGAAAATAAGTGCCTGACCTACATAAAACATACCAGTGTACCCCACCTTTTGCAGTACTATTTGTTTGCCAAATTTGGATTTTATCTGCCAATTGTTTCTCAAGATATGGCAAATTGATAGTTGTAATACCTACTGCCAACATACAAAGTTGAGTTGAAATAGATTACATAGTTTCGACGATATAGCTTTCTAAGTTAAAAATAGTTATATGGTGTCCATTTGGAAAATAAGTGTCTGACACGCTTAAACCATATCACTTAAGATCATCTGCACCAGTACTACTTGAGTACCAAATTTGGTAGAAATATGTTAAGTTATGACGTAACTTTAATTATTCTTATGGCGCTATTAACCAAAACGGACGGCAAAGTGGTTATTTGTTAGTAGGTATGATGCTTGTAATATATATCTACTTTATGTAAACAAAATTTGGTCGAAGTTGGTTAAATGGTATGGCAGATATACTAATTCAACTGTAACCTTTGTATGGCTGCCATTTTGAAAATAAGTAACTAATGGATTTCAATCAGTTACATTTACATGGCGTACTATTATATTACTTAAATGCCAATTGGGCGGAAATCGACGAGTTTTCGAGACATAAAAAATGTATATACAAATATGCGCTATTTATCAAAATGACAGACCAACAGCAATATCCCTCTCAAAATTTAATACTTACACAACATTCTGACAGCATACAAAATTTGATTTAAATCGGTTGAATGGTTCCGAGATATAATATCGTCCAAAATATTAAAATAGTCGCCATTTTGAAAGTAGGCTTAAGAGCCCGACGTGGTCGAGAAACATAAAATTCAGGTGTTCTTAGTAAATATTATATGCGTATTAAGTTTGATTGAATTCAGTAGAAGTATTCGAAAATTGAAAGAGGGGACACACTCATGCTCAGGCGCGCGCGCGCGCGCACACACACACACACACACACAGGATATATATATATATATATATATATACACACACAAAAAAAAACACACACAGCAGAAAAGTTATCTCATAAGCCTTTTTTCCCTTCGGAAAGTTGACTTAAAGTGAAGCTGTTACGTTATATCTCTCAAAGTACTGAAACAATTTTCGCCAAACTTGGCATAAAAGTAATAATGGCGGCCATACAAATATTAAAAGTATCTATTAAAATAATCATATAAGCGAAACAAACCCACTTTTATTTGCCATTTTGTAATATAGCGCAAAAATAATTTACAAAGTTTTGTGTAATATTAACTCGGGAAACAATTGACCGATTCCTACCAAGTATGGCGAACAAGGAGTACTGCGGTAGGTAATGTTAACTGACATATTTTGGGTATGTCAGACATTTATTTACAAAATGAAGGACATATAGTTATTTGATTTTCCTAATTTGAATCATCCAAACCATTGAAAATTTTTATACTGGCTGTATATAATTTCAACCATCAAATGTGTCCATAAAAATCTTTTTTTCGCCATTTTGTAAAGAAGTATCAAGTGACAGATTAGAATTGCTTGATATCTCTGAAAATACAACCGATTTATACCAAATTTGGCAATCAAGTATCACTATTGCAGACCATGTAGAGTATATTCACGATAAAGTGAGCCCTTTTGAAAGTCCTCTCATTTGGAATAATAGCCAATTAATATTTTTATTTTAGTTGTAAAAGTTCACTTCCCAGTGCAGTGGAATATACACACTAGGTTTATTACTTACATTGCAATATTTATTTAATAAGGCGGTTAAAGTATAAAAAACGGCTAAAATAATAAAGGAACTAGGGCTTAAGAAGTGCTCACTTTACCGTGAACAGCCCATAAACATATAAACTTTGAGAGGGCCAGACACTTATATTTTCAAAATGGGGGCCATATAAACAATTAAGTTCAGAATGTTTTCTAGGAAATTACTAAAATAATTTCAACTTAACTTTGTATGTATGCTGACAGTGTAAATTATATCCATAAAAATTGTCTATGCAAAGCCTTATTTCTTCGCCATTTTGTAAGATAGGCCTACATGAGAAAATACAGTTTTTATGCCCTATGTCGGGAAACAATCAACCGAATTCATTTTAATTTGGCGAAGAATGTATACTGTGGTATAGGCCATATTAATTTATATGTGCACACCTCTTATTTTTTGAATGGCACCTATACAAACATTTTAGATTAGTGTGCTATAACTACGACACTATGTAACAGATTCAAATTTTAGTTTGTATATTTTATCTATTACGATCATGGAACGTGCTGTTACATCAAATTTTTGAAGATCGTCTGATGAACACCGGAGCTTTTTTGCCATATCTTGAGGATCGATCAATCAACCGATTCATACCAAAATGTCATGCAAGTATTACTACAATAGGATATGTATATTAACGTTTTTTATATACGGAAAACTTATTTTGTAAGGTTAGTATACCTGCATACTTTAGATCAATTTGTTGTATCTATGAAACGTTTCAATAATATTGAACCAAATTTTGTATGCAAACAGTATTAATTAGAAAAATCATTCCTGCATACAGAGCTCCTCTTTTGCTGGATTTGTTTGCAAAGTAGTGTCAGGTGAGTAAAATTATCATTTTACTATATTTCCTAAATAATGCAAATAATTTCCACAAAATATTTCACACCTATAGAAGGCCAAGTAAATTTGCATGATTTAAATCGGTCCAGTCACTGATTCTCACAATGGCGGCCATATACACATTTTGATATGTTTGGCATACCTACTTAATAATGTCTACTAATTTAACTGGACTTTATATGCTGACAGTATCTATTAGACGCATAGTATAAATTTTTTTTTTAGATAGTTTTGTAAAATAACGCCGATTACGAATATAAGCTTTTTATGCTTTATCTCGAGTACCATTCAACCGATTTTCATCAAATTTTTCACACAAGTACATTTATGGTAGGTCATGTAACTTTATATGTTTTTAATGGCTGAAACACTTATTCTAAAAATTATGGCCGAGTAAATATTTCACGTTAATGAACCCTATCATTCAAATACTAAGCTGATTACATCCGAAGTTGATGCACCGAATACGACCTCAGTGTTACAGTTGATTGGAAGCTAGCTTCAATTTACGAGTTTTTCTGCAATCGAATCCTAAGTAAGTCACTCATGTATTTTAATTATCTTGGTACTGTTTCACAAGATTTTGGTTTCAACTCTAATGATAATGCTGTCAATGAGATGTCAAACCCTACCTATCATATATACTTTCAAGAACTTCACTAAAATTTATTTACACCTATGAAGAGGAAAGTAAGCTTATTAATTATCAGTAACTTTTTTATATAGTTTTGGACCACGCCGGACACTTACTTTCAAAATTGCAGCTATCCTAAAAATTTTTGGGTGATATGTTATTTCTCGGCAAACATTTAACCGATTAAACACAATTTTATATACTTGCAGCGTAAGTTTTAAGCATTGAACTGCAAGGTGAATATTGTTGTTCGTCCGCCATTTTGTAAGAAAAATGCCATCTCGAAAAATTCAAAGACAAATTTTGCCAAATTTTGCACTTGTGTATTACTATGATAGGCCATATAAATATAACTAATTGAAGTTAATTAGGTACTTATTTTCAAAATAGTGGTCATACAAATATTTTAGGTTTATTTGGTACTAGCGACCCGCCCCCTGCTTCGCACGGGTGCAATTAAGATAAAAAAACTGCTTAACCCGGCGTTAATTAGGTTTGGTAAACTCTCCTAAAGCATTAAAAATAGCACATTATAATTTAATAATTAATTAAATAATTTATAATATTAAGTTTTTTTGCTATTTTTATTTGATATTTTTTTACTTTTTTATAATTTTTCATATTAATATACAATATATTACTATGCAATTTATCTGAGATAGAAGTATTTAATATGTTATTGGCTAAGACATTCTCTGTAGACAATGTTTGACGTCCTGTTATTGTTTGGTAGCAAAATGTACTGTTTCTCGGGACTTCCAACTCGTGATAAACCAACATATAGTTGGCCATGGGAAAAACAATCTTTTCGTAGGTCGATTCCAACCAAAGAGAAAGTTTGACCCTGGGACTTGTTAATAGTAATCGCGAACGATGTTTTTTACGGGAAATTGCAACCGTTTGAAAGATATTGGCAAATCCGTGGGAATCATGGGAATCCTCGGGATGTTTGCCAGCTGGCCGGCTGCTGGACCGGTGAGGATGGTCGCGACAATCAAATTTTCTTTCAAGTCTTTAATGAGCAATCTTGTACCATTACACATGTTAGGAGGGCTTATATTCCTTAAAAGCATGATAGGAGTACCGACTTTTAATGATAGTTCGTGAGGTGGCAAGCCAGAAGGATTAAGCGAATTTAGAAAATGTTGAGGAAAGTGAACGACATCGTCAACATTGGTGACTGTGTCAATCGACTTATAGGTTTTGACTTGGCCGGGAACTCTTTGTATAATGAGATTGTTGATTTAATTGACAGTGTCGTTCCTAGGCGATACTATTGCCCTGGAACACAACCAGTGAAAGTCTCTTTCTAGTAAACTTTCGAGGCCCGGATATACTGCTTCTATAAGATGCTGCAGACTGTGGACTATCTGACCTAATGTCGCATTAAAAATGATTTCAGCAGAATTAGTGCCCAAATTTAGAGAAGGAAAATCTCCTCCAAGTCTGAGCAATTGTTGTGGGAAATCTTTATGCGTGTCTCCACCAAGATAGGCTCTCATATTCGTTCGCAAATTTAGGTGTTGAATAGAACTCCATAAGGGAGATGATTTAAGACATGCTTTGATGATATCTGCACGCGTCCCTTTTGTAACTACGGAAAATCTGCGGAAAATCCCCAGCGAACACAAAAGTAACTCCCCCCATAATGGCAGTAGAGCTTCTAAGGTCCTTTAACGTTCGATCCACAGCTTCAACATGAGCTCTGTGACTCATCGTACATTCATCCCACATTATCAGTGCCGCGTCCTGTAACAACTTGCCAAGAGGGCCGTTTTTGCGTATAGAACATATGGATTGTTGGTCCAGAGATACTGATAATGGGAGTTTGAACGTGGAATGTGCAGTTTTCCCATTACTTAATAGAGTAGCAGCGATTCCTGAAGAAGCGACAGCCAGAGCTATTTTTCCAGACTGTCTAACCTTTGCCAGTAATAAATTGGACAGGAATGTCTTTCCTGTGCCTCCTGGGGCATCAAAAAAAATATATTTTGCCTTTGTTATTCATCACACTATCAATTATTGTATTAAACGCTTGCAATTGATCTGAGACTAATTTTGACAAATTTTCGTTGACAAAATCATTAAAATCACTGACACTGACGTACCAGCATTGTATCTAATGAATCATTTCGTGAGCGAATAGGAGACGGTAATCCGAAATCCCTTAAACTTTTTTCATTTAATTCCAAAAGCTTATTTTCTATATCTATCAAGCCTTCATTGTACATGTCGTCATTGAATTGCAAAGTTAAATCCTGATTTTGCTGTCGTATTATGTGTCTGATGTCTTCACAAAAATCATCTTTGAAGCTATCCCACAATTTTAAATGTTCAGAAGGGTGACAAAATAGTTGAATGACTACAAATAACTCCCTCATCTTTAATGGGCATTGCGAAATCGCAGCTTCTTTCAAAGTATTCTCCCAATGATCGTCAGTTTCAAGCAAACCTCTATCTCGGCAAGCTGCTTGATAGGTTTCTTTGATAATTCCATTTACAGTTTTTAGGTCATTGAATGAGGTTGGACAGCGTACATGATGCAATAACATTCTGAGATAAAAACACTCAGATTGAGAAGGATGTACACCATATAGTCTTCCCAAAGCAACGTCTTTCTTTATTCCTTGATGCTCATCTACGTTTTGACCGAGCTTTCTTCTTGAAAATGTGTTATTAGCCCAAGTATAATAGTGTGGAACTTCGTGGTATAGTAGAGTTTTTGCAAATTCGTCCATGTTACAGAGCTCAAAGAAAGCTAAAAGTGTAGTTTTACGGGGGTTTTGGGCAACTTGTTGAGCCGTTCCTGTCGTGAAATACACCCTTTGGCAGTTTTCTAAGTGTACAGCCAAATGTACGACAGTAGGATACCGGTCGTGGATCGGAAACTCTAATATTCTCCAGACAGATTCTGATGTACTTATATACCGACCATTTAAATAGTTTTCTACCTCATCATGCGAATTTCGAACGCTGAAAGTACCTTGGTCCGATCCTTTATTAATATATTTACACATATATATATATATATATATATATATATATATATATATATATATATATATATATATATATATATAATTGCCTGAATAGAGTGGCAGTATTCCACGTTGATGTGGGCGTTAAATGCTCGACACAATATTGGAGAATATGGGACAATCCACCTATTAATCTATAACAACAGTTCTTCCTCTAATGTTCAAAATAGCATTATGGCCTCCATTTTCAGCGTTACGGCGACGATATACTGGATGTCCATCCTCTCCGGTCTGGGTGTCATTGACAAAACGCCGAGGGTATTTTTGGAACAAATTCCGTTTTTCATACATGGTGATGATATTTTTTGATCCCCACAGGGTCCATGTATCATATTTTTGGTTACGATATCAAATAACACTGGATCACCATCTTTATCCGGTAATTCAGCAGCTGTCAATTTCATCAGGTTGTATTTTTATTTCCAGCCAAAACAACATATGACAGTGTGGTAACCCGCATTTTTGCCATTCTACACTAAGCATATGGCATTTGACCTTACCAAATATCTCGTCTTTTGTGAATAACTTGATGGAATACCCTGGAACAAATAAAGTGCCTTTTCTAGCGGCGGCGTTTTAATTCAGTTTTTAAAATAAAAAAATAGTTATTGTGACATAACTATAATAGTTAGACATATGGTGTCGCGACACTTTTTGTAGATAATGACGTGTTCTGCAAAGCCGTAGTAAATTATTTTGTTCTAACATCAATAGTTTTCGCAGCGCACGCAATGTAAGGAATTTTATAGGTCTTTTATTTACACTTTGGGTTACATTATTGGAGTTTTAGTAGGGATCCCTATTAATTTTTAAAATAAAATATAGCCTATGACACTCAGTGATAACGTAGCATTCTACTGGTGAAAGAATTTTTAAAATCGTATGTGTAATTTCGAAGATTACCTCCTACATCCAAACACATAAACACACAAAGTTACAAACACTACCTCTTTATAATATTAGTATAGATAACTACCATATCATTTGACCAGTTTTTAACCAAATTTTGTACGCTCACAGTATCTATTAAAAACATCATATACGCCAGAAAAACAACCAATTTTGTCCTCCATGTTGTATGATATTGCCACAGGAATAAATAACATTTAAGCATCATATCTCAGGAAACAATCAAGCAATTCCTATCAAATATGCTAAACAAGTAGTACTGCTGCAGGTGATATGAACTTATGTGTTTTAGGTATGTCAGGCACCTATTTTCAAAATGGCGGCCATTTACCTGTTTCAGTTTTGTATGTTATGTCGTCGATACCATGTAATTAATTCCAATGGAACTGTGTATGTTGGATGAATATATTACAACCATCAAATGTGCACACACTAAAGCTCTTTTGTCTGCCATTTTGTAAAATAGTATCTCATGATAAATTCCAATTATCTGAAATCTCAAAAAAAAAAAAAAAAAAAAAACTACCGATTTATACCAAAATTAGGCATTTAAGCAGCCCTATGGCAGACCATGTCAACTGATAAAATTAAAGAGTGTCAGATACACATATTTTTAAAATGGCGCTTATATAAAAATTTTAGCTCAGAATGTTTTATCTTCGAAACTAGAAACCATATTCAACTTAACTTTCTTGCTGAGAGTATCAATTATATCCATCAAAATTGTCTATGGAAAGTCTCATTTCTCCGCCATTTTGTACGATAGCCCCACATTAAATAGTAGACTTTTTATGTTGTATCTCGGGAAACCATCAACCGATTTTTTTTTAATTTGGCGACGAAGTTGTGCGGTCGTAGGCCATATTAACGTGTGTGTTTAAGTTTGTAAGTCTCTTATTTTCCGAATGGCTCTTACACAAACATTTTAGCTTGGTGTGCTATATCTACGAAATTATATAAGAGATTTCAATTTAACTTAGTTTTTTTTTTATCGATGACAATAACCGAATGTGCTAAAAGTTTATTCCTCCACTTATGAAGTTCGTCACATGAAGAGTGAAGGTTTTATGCCATATCTCGAGGACCAATACATCGATTCATAAAAAATATTTCACGAAATACTGCTACAGTAGGGTATGCAATTCAGCGTGTGTTATCTGCGGCAGACATGTTTTAATGAAGTTTATAAAAAATAGTTATGATTAATTCGTTATATTTATGAAGCGCTAAAAAATAATTGCTTCCAAATTTTGTATGCTAACAGTATTAATCAGAAGCATTATTTATTCATAGGGAGATCCTCTTTGCCAGATTTTTTGCAAAATTATGTCAATTCAGTAAATGGAACATTTTGCCATATTTCAGGGACAATACTACTGTGAAAATTCTATTAATTTCCACAAATTTCGCACAATTACAGAAAACAATACAAAGTTACATAATTTAAATAGGGCCAGACATTGATTTTCGAAATGGTGCCTATATTAGTATTAAGCTATGTTTGGCACAGCTATTTAATAATTTAACCAAATTCATTCAAACTTTTTATTCTGGGGGTTTCAATTAGAAAAATCCTATTCAGAAACCTATTTTAGGGAGTTTTTATAAGATATCCCTGTTTAAAAAAAATAAAATTTTAATGCAATATCTCGGAGACCAATCAACCGATTTCCGCAAAAGTTTTCTCGCAAGTGTCATTGTGGTAGGGCATGTAAACGTAAGTGTTTTTATTGGCTCAGATACTTATTTTAAAAATGATGGCCATGTTAATATTTCATGTTAGCTAACCCTATTATTCATAACATTAGACTGATTACCCCCGCAGTCGATGCTCTAGACCCTACCTCCATGATGCAGTTGATTGCTTACCAGCTTTATTTTACGAGTTTCTTTTCTGAATTAGAATCCTGTGTAAGTCCCTCGTGTATTTTAATTGTCTTGATACTGCAACATGCTAAAATCCACTGGTGCACCCGCCGGGGATCGCACCAGATGTGTGATGATCATGAGCCAGCCCAGCAGCGTGCTACTGGTAGGTGCTAAGGGGAGGACTTTGCGAAAGGCTGGTAATGTATACTTATGGGAGTTAACTTTCGCCAAAAAAAAAGTACAAGTATGGAGGTAAACATATGGATTCTATCGAGAATATATGGTGTGTTTGTAGCCAAGGAAGTAGTGCGTGAGAGAGGGCTTTACAGCGCTCAACGGCTGAGGGCGAACAGTGGTAGAGAGCGCTCTGAGAGAACCTGTCCCGCTGAGAATCGGACACGGCGCTATGCGAAGGCGAGGGTAAACTGGAGTTATTCAATAAAAACGCCACCAGCAGCAACGACCGGCAGGATTCCCATGTGCAAAAATCAGGGATCTAACACACCAGGAATCGAACCTGACTTACAATTTGGGGAGAAGTGGAGGTGTGAAGACTGGACCCTCCTTCAGGTTGCCCCCTGTGCGAATATGTTTGCTGAGGGAAGGACCCACATAGCAAGAGACAGTCGGCCGACTGTGGTTTTACTGATGGTATTTCTGGATTACTGCTGGTCCAGTAAACTTATGGGTCTACACATCTGGCCATGCTATGGTTAACTGCTGGCACCAGGATATTTGGTATGTCATTAGATGGCACACTGGTGAAATGTCGATGTAAATGAGACTGATGGTTGACAGTAGGTTTACTACTAATGACCCATAAATGGCTTACTAACTATATTATAGCAATGGAAACATATAACATATGCGTATTGCTGGTAAAAATATGGTTTAAGGCTGTTTTCGATAAAGTGAGCAGTTTTGAAATCAACCTTAAAAAAATGTCACTGCCCCTGCCTTCATACATATTAACAGGCGCACCGAGTAACATGCTCCGCTTAAAGTTAGTAACGATGTATTGAAAGTAGTTCCATAACTTAATGTCGAATAAAAAGTGATAGGCAACATTTTATTTTTATTTCTTAAGCTTTCTGTTTTTTAATGCATCAAAGTGTAAACATAAGCAGATTTGTAAATTATTTACTGTTCTAATAATTTCAGTTTCACTAGACCGACGCATGAATAAAGTGATGAGGCCCATGGCAATGTCAATTTTACATAAGGCGGAAGATTACACAACGTGCATACAAGCAGATATTAAACAGGCCTCTCAAAAGTGCTCATTTTACCGTTAACAGCCTATAACCATCTGTAGGCAATTTGATGGTTGTGAAGTGGCACATCGATGGACTTTTACTGGTGCAATTTCGTTTATTATGGGAATTTTTATGGCTCCCACTCTTCGCAGATAGCTTTTTTTTCTTCAAAATACACACATACACGGATATGTATGTTAGGTGTGTGTGTCTAATATAATTATATATTATATGATACAATGAATAGATTATTTGTAAATATATAATGCTGGAAATATCTATGGCAAAATTCTGTAAATACAGTATTAGGTGTGACTTGGCGAATGGTATTGAATAATTTGATGAAATATTCTTTAATGTACGACTGCGTATAATTAAAATGAGAATTAAAAAAAAACAATATCGAATCACCTTTAGAAAATTAACATTGAAGGGCTTTTGTTGTTTCACATCACTAAAATATTCACATATTGCGACTGCATTTCAAAACAGATGAATAAAATCCAGGCTACTTACATACAGCGAAAAATTACATAAAAGGCAAGGTTTTGTTTTAATATCGCGACTCAGGAAGGAAGTTTTCTCTCAATAACAGTATTATTTTTGTTTATATGCATATAAAAAAAGATTTGTTTGCATGGTAAATTTTAAGGCTATGAAATAACTGGTGTAATTTATATTATATTAATGATTGTTAATACCTCAAATCCAAAAATATTCTAAATTAGTTCATGCAAATATAAGAATACACAGTGGCGTAATGGTTAGCATGATGGGCTGGCACTGCAAGGGCCATAATTTCGGGACCCTCCACTCCTCCGGAAAGCATAAAATTTTAATGTGTAATGTGTCTGTCTAATAGTGAAGTAAACGAAATTTAAAAGCAATGAAAGTTGAGAATGATGAAAAAATAATTATTTTAACGATATAGTGTTTGTCATATGGTGGAAGAATGGCTAGTCATCAGTAGTCTTGTGGACGTAAAGTGATACAGCGATGGGCCGTTGTTGTTGCAAGCATATGGGCCATGCTCGGGTCATTTGTGTTCACCACATCTGGCCAGCTACGGGCAGAGTATGGCTAGTTAAGTTAGTGGTGCCACTTCAGGACCAGCAATGGTGCCGGGTGTATGCCAGCTGTTGGCCAACTTTTGTCCAACTTAGCATCCGACTGTAAACCATAAATGAGCCATATGTGTTTTGCTACATGGGGACTCTGTGCATGTGTTCGTGCTGGGAGGAGAACGCTGCGGCTTTCTGCGGATTATTGCATTTTCGGAGCAGATGTGCAATTTTATTGCCGAATGAAGATAGATTTTGGTGGCGCCTAACAGCTGAAATCATTGGTGCTTTTAGGAAGAAGTGAGTCAGGTATGGTGCGGCAATTAAATGCAGGGAGGAATACGCTGAGAGAACCCACCGACCATCGTTAACGTTCACCGCCCCTCCCACATCCGAAAATCGGTGGAGACACCTCCAAGAATCGAATTCTGCGCAATTATGGCCCCTGTTAGGAAAGTATTTTGGCACCGTGGGTGCTCGGTCATGCATGTCGGGTAGTTGTGCGGGGCAATCATATTGTATGGGTGTCTGGCCTCCTCGAATCTGGTTACATAACAGATAAAATTTGCACATACATTTATTCAACATATTTTTTAACTAAGCACTATGCATTGTGGATATCATTTGTTTATAACCTCTCGTGATGGGGCAGTGAATGAGTAACATTTTAATCTGTGATACGATTTTATTATACACCGAAAAGACTTTCGGAATGCGTTCTTCAGATTAGTAATCACTATTTATTTTAAATCGCCCATGATGGTAGTACAGCACATCTGTAATGCCAAACTTAATGTTCCTGAAATAATTGACTAAAATTAAAATGGAAAGAGAATTCCTAAAGTCAATATCGGAAAAGTGTAAGTAATAGTTTTTTATACAATATAATTACAGATACCGGATTAGTTTGCTTAATGGTAAACCATTGTTTCGCTTTCGGGAGGGCTTGGTTTCAAATCCTAATCCGGTCATTCTGATTTCGATCTTCCGTGGTTTCCGAGAAAACGCTCAGCGTGAATGCTGGGATGGAACCTTACTCTAAGCTGATTCCTCTCCGTTCATGCTTCTCTAAACAAGCTTGCTCTGTCTCTAACGAATTCGCTGTTGAAGAGACGTCGAGCCTAAATATCTACTATTGCAGATATCCTGACATAGATATCCCCTGTAAATAATAGTTAAATAAAACTACTTTATCATAAGTAAAACACAGGCCAGTGCTAGTAGTTGTATAATATATCATAAATTGCCTTGAGTAAAACACTGACACAATTTGGCAAAGCCAGTGGGCTTAGCCTGGTTCTTTAAGGGATGGAGGTTTTTGTTAACTAAAAGTGTTATTAATGATTTCTTAATTTATTTCAAACTATACAAAGAAGATGATCTCGACCTCATATTTCACAAAAAAAGTGTTATTTACAATTAATGAATTTCATCAATACAGTCCACATTCACCTAAAACAAATTATAATAACAAAATAACTAAAATCAGTCCCAATAAACTGTGTATCGAAATCTGTTGCATCATTTTACAAATAATATGTCCAAATTTGTCAATTCCAATATTAACATTAAAATCCGTGTCACATGTTCATACAGTGTAGCATTAATTCAGTCCAGATTCTAATAGTCTGAACAGTTATAGAGATCTCCGAGCATCCCCATGCTCAGTAGCCCATCATAGAGTATCTCTCCCTCTCGTCCGTCTATACTGTACAAAACAATTGTCTGCTGCCATCTCTCACACTCGACTGGGGCCCGTCCCCTTTGCCGATGTTTCTTCCGGCAACATACTTCATCCGACTCTCACACTTCAGCTAGATTGCTATCACAAAGAACTATCTTCTCTCCAGTTGCAGGGAGTATTTATAGTGTCGTCGGGTCTGGTCCCGAATCTTCTCCAAATGGTATGTTGTGTGCGCAAAATGATTACCAGAAAATTCTTGTTCAAGTCGGCGACTGCCCTCGCAGGTGTGAGGATGGACTGTGACGCCAGTCCGGTCGGATGTCAATCGATCCTCCGACCGCCGGGCGGCGGGACAGTGATTGAGTCAGCCTGGTGGAGGGAAGGTTCTAGGTGGGTTACCCCCTCAGAACCAGACCACGCATAACCAGATAAGAGGATCCTGAGCCCAGTGAAAACGTTCGCACGTAACAGTGTCCCCACCTCATGTATGTTCGTCATTTAACAGATTCTACTACATATGGACCTTTCATAGAATCGGTCGGTCTATGTGGATAGCCTTAGTTTCACTCGAGAGTCCTGTCAACATACACAGTCGAATCACATTATTATGACCACCTGGTATATGTGCCACCTTCAGTACGTAGCCCATCACATGTAGCCAGTGACGTGGGCTGGGTATATAATGCAACCAACAGGCTGGCTGCACACAGTGTGCTTCCTGCTGTCATTGGCAGGCATGAGTTTGGGTTCCTTTCTTGAAAGGGCGTGATCCCCCTCCCTCGCCTATTGAGAGGCCGAAGCGGGCCTAATTGCTAAGAGCGCTGCAACAAAATATAAAATACGAGGACCGAGAGGTCTCAGTATGTTGTATTGGCATATCATGGGTAAAGAAAATTATTTAACCTAGTTGCCAAAAGGGATGATCATCGGCTTTCGGGTCAAGAGGGGCAACAGTTCGGAAAGAGCGATGTTTGTTAACTTTTCACGTGGCTCTGTGGTAAAGGTGTATTGTGAGTGTACGAATGACATCATTGAGAATAACCATAGTGGAAACTGCAGAGCTCCATTTGCCATTGATAATGGAGGTAAACATCACCTACGACAGGCTACAGTGGAACAAATCATCCAAATAAACCAGGTGGCATCCAGACATGTGTCTACCAAAACAGTTCAACGAACCCTTTTGCGAATGGGGCTCCGAAGTAGACGGAGGATGACTGCACTTATGCTAACACAGGCACATGGACGAAAACGACTGAAATTTGCTTTACAGTATGGCGACCGGACTGCTGCTGGTTGGCGACGGGCAGCCTTCTCCGATGAGTCATGTTTTCAGCTGCAGAGAATGGATAGACATCAGCATGTCTGACGAGAAACTTCTAATAACCGACACCATGCGTCCATTGCTGGACAAACACAATGTGGTGGGGCAGTGTTATGTTCTGGGTATTGGTCTTGTAGTATTCTCTATGTCCCATAAACCGTACATCATGATTGTCTTTTCTCAGGATGATGGGATCTTTCAGCCCGATAATGCGCCTTACCACACAGCTATAAGTGTACGCATGTTGCTGGAAGAGCACAATCAAGACTTCAAAGTTCTTACCTTGCCCCCAAACAGCCCTGATCTCAATCCAATTGAACATATGTGGGACCACCTCGATCTTCGTGTTCGCCCTCTGTCTCCTCTGCCACACACCTTTCAACAGATGTGGTATGAATTGCAGACAGCATGGCTCCAGGTATCCGTAAAGACCTATAAGCACCTGACTGAATCACTGCCAGCTCGTCTAGCTGTTGTCCGTGTTGCGAAGGGTGGTTACTCTGGATACTATAAGTTGGTAATAATAATGTGATTCGATTTTGTATCTAATAGACGACATCATTGAACTGTTTCAGGATGATGTCATGTAGTTTTTATCATTTACGTAGATTTGGGAAATATCCCTTCCTCCTTTGTGTGTTTTACAGCCACACCTGCTAACCTTCTTGAAAACCCTCTTAAGGTATTCTCTAGTCACATCATGTTTTCATTCTGTAACTCTTAATTTTAAGGTGCCTCCGGGTAAATTCATGTATGCCGAATTACTTTTGGCGAAGTTTAGTGATACATTATGGAGTGGCTGCTTATTTTTCCATTTGATGTGGGAACATCAGTTCACCAGGGAAGCAGAGCTCTCTCCCAAACAGCATCCTTGAAGGTGTTACCCTTGTTGACTCTTGGGTTGCCCGAACAATATGTTAAGAGAAGTAAGGGTACCTTGGAGCCCCAATAATTCTGGTTGTCTTTCACGAAGATGTCCAGGTACTGTTACAGGGTACGATTTACCATCTCTATCATCACAGCCTACTGATATTGCAATGCTGTGGTACGAGTTTTCTTAATTCAAAAAATTCTCGTTATCTCTTGGAAATTTGTGGCTTCAAAAGTTCGTCCTTTATCAGTATGAAGCTTGAGTGGTACTCCGAACCTGGATAAATCATGCTCTACATGTGCATCAGCGACCATGCAAGCCTCTTGGTTTGGAACTGCTATTACATCAGGCCACCTTTTGAAGTAGGCTTGTGCTACCAGAAGTTATTAATTCCCCCACTCAGTGACTGGTTATTGTCCGAGAATGTCCATTGCCATTCTCTTAAATGGAAGCCCAACATTATATTTTTGTAGGGAACTTCGTCCCTTAATCCTGATACCCTTCCTCGAGGTTCAGGCATCATACAAGTGATACCACTTACAGAGCAGAAAACCACTGTGAATCTAGTAGGCTGAGATGTGTGTTGATTATCCTTGGGGATGTATAAGAATAATTCTTGTTGGCATTATTAAGCCCACAATGAACCATAACAAATCTCACAGAGCCATCTTTGTTTATAACAAGCACAATGGGAAAAGACCATAGAAAGACTGATGGCACGGTCACATCTAACTCCTTCATCTATTCCAAATTCCCATGATTCACCTCATGTGAAGCTAGCAGTATATACCTTGGTGTCTGCTTTATAGGCCTAGCATCGCCATAGTCGACGTGACGGCATGTAACAGTAGTTTACCAAGGTAATGTGACTCACAAGAGAAAACACCACTTTTTCCTGTAGTAAATTTGAGACAGCCTTATTTGATGCGAGCTGAGGTTTTCTCGAGCACTTCTTAGCAGTTCTTCCAGAGCATCTGGTAGAGGACACTAGGTATTTTCTGGCTTCGAAGCTTCAGGAACATTTGGAATTACCTGTGTTGCAAACACCCATTGTAGCCCCTTCCACAAGACAGAGAGCACTGTCGGAAAAATTGATCATCCTTACTGGCAAACTGTACGAGTTTGAGAAACCAAAGTCCTTACTTCAGTGATATCATCTGGTAAAACACCACCTTTATAGACTGGTTCGATTATGCCCAACTACTAGACAAATTTCCCCTGCCGTTTGACTGGAATAACAATTCCACTACAAGCAGGGAGTACAGTTGACTGACTACACGCTACCAAGCTGCCAATTAACAATGATAAATCTTTGCAGGTTAACACAACCAAAATGATATTGCCTGCCCATAGTACCAACAGTCTAGGATTGATACAGCACTCTAGCTTACATAACACATCAAACCCACTAGGCAGGCATTCCATAATTCTGCTATGTAAATGTCATGATCGATGCTAAGATTAACAATCTTCATGAGTACTTTTCTTTTGTCTCTGAATGGTGTTGTTTGATTTGTTAATGTAGTTAAATAGCAGTTATCCTTGTTCTCATCGGACGATCATTGGGGTAAGGTCCGAAGATATCCTGTCTTACCACCTTTATAGTCGCTGCTGTATCGACGACTATTGACGAATATCATCCCGATTCCCCTCCAACCAATATGGCATCCAAGTCCTGTTTCACCGAATGGACCTGCAAGAGAACTGGGGCATTATCTCCAGCAATCACCGACCTTTGCCTATCAATATCGGTACTTACAAAATTCCCGAAGATGTTACACTAACACCTGCACCTAGCTGCCTGTTTCATGGATGCTGTTCTGGCTACTGCTGAGGACAGTTGGCTTTCAGGTACTCCTCTGTCCACATGACCAACATTCAGTTCATTTGAGTGGGGGATAGCCTATCTTTGTGGTGCATACTCCGGAAGCATTGCCTCTAATAGTAGTCTGCATTTCCTTTAGTGTCCTCTTGATGGTGTCAGATTTGTCTTCGTTCAGCATCACTGTCCGCACTGAGCATCGGGGCACCGATGCCTGTCTTACTGACTCCACATCCAATGCTCGAGCCAGAGCATTTTGCATGATTTGCGGCGCAGCCAGTCGTACAGTTTGCCGGACCTTGTTATCGACGATAGCAAAAAATAAATACTTGGAACACCTATTTCTGGACATTTATTTAAAATGAAGTGATTTAGTAGCTGAGTAATATTAAATGCATGCTTAAAGCCGTGGAATGTAAAGTTCTATTAGTAAACTTGTGCGTAGATTTCTTGGAAATTGTCGGGTTTAAGAAAATAGTCGAATTTACACAGGACACATTCATTAAACATTTGTATAGAAAGTTGTTGTGGGGAAATGCGGCTGCAACTAAAGAATCTATGCCATCATTGAACTGTTTGGTATGCTTCTGCTAAACAAAAAATTTCTATACAAAACTTTAGTTAAAATACTTTCGTTACGAAACCTCAACTTTTTGCAAAGGAAGAATACTTTTGAAAACTGACGTCACATACTATATGTCGGACAGTTTCTGAAGTGACACAAAAAATATTGCTATCAGATTTTTTCGCTGTTATTGACTGAGAAGGATTGAAGGTAGTTTTGTCAGCCAGCAATTAGATGAACCAGTTACCGATTTTACAGCTTTGCATGGAGTATTTTGGTGTCTCTGGCCTTTCTATGTTATCTGCGTAACTTGTTACAAAATAATCAAAATAAATTCATGAGAATGAAAGCGAGATCAATTAATAAATGACGTAAACATGACATACGGAGAGGCGGTAGGAATTTTTGTGAATCAAAGATTTGATCCTTGCAACATAAATTGTTATCAATATTATTATGTAGTTATTAGAGGTAAATATATTACATTTAAGTAAAAAAATAAAATAAAAGTCTGTTTATTGTAGGCGCAAAACTTACATTTCACATGATTTTGATAAGCTCGCAAAGAAAATTATTTTATTTCGAATGATTTGGTATTTGTTTCTAGAGTTGGGCACGGAACAGACGACGAGTGAACACGTAATAAAGTTGTATTAATTACAATATTATAATGATGTGTTTATCGTTGCGCATGGCCCTGTAAGTGAGAATGTGGAATGGCATCCTACAAACAACGTTGAGTTCCTGCCGTTCGAAACGCCGGCCGCTAGTTACGCAGCCAGCCACAAAGGCAAGCGAATGCCTTCCTCACGACCTGCGTTACGGAATTCCCCAACGCTTATATTCACAGCGGAACAGGTTTGGCAACTACTGCTGGGTCGTGTAACGTTCCGGCTTGTATTTTGCTACAGCTACCTGCACTCCTCGCAAGTTCAAAGTGGCCACCTCGTTCCTAACTCGATGGCCATGCAGTTCGACACACACACACTAAGATTAGCAAGGCAGTGGCCTAAAACATAACTATATGCTGTTCACGGTAAAGTGAGCACTTTTAAGGCTCTAGTTACTTTTTCCTTTCAGCCCTTTCTTATCTTTTAACCGCACTCGAAATTTAACGCATGAGCCTAAAATAAAATGAATTTATGGACTATTATTCCAAATGAGAGACCTTTCAAAAGTGCTCACTTTACCGTAAATAGCCTATACACAGAGTTGATGATGTAACGTGTTCATTTCTAACTGCATTAGTTTAGCGTTCGCACAATTACATACATATGTAGTTGTACATATGCTTAGTGGAGTGGAGAGGGCAGGGCTCCTCTTAACAACGAGGTCTCTAGAGCCGATGAGGGTGAAGCGAGGTATGGAGTAACACCCGAATGCAAGGATGAGGGAAATGGGAGATCGCCGAGAAAACCCTCCGTCCGAGGAATCGTCCGGCAGGATTTCTCCGTGCGAAAACGGAGGATCGACCTCGTATGCCGGGAATCGAACACGGATCGCCTTGATGAGAGACGCGAGTGTGGCTACTATAACACCGCGGCCCCTTAAAATGTGCAGATGGGTGTATAATTTCTGGTATTGAGTTATATAAAAATCACTGCGAATTAAGTTTTTTCGTTTCTACTAATTGACTAATCTATGAAATATATAAACAGTCACTGATTGGGATTAAAATTAAATAGTGAAAACTAATAATAAAATTAATAATAAAAAAAACTAGTACTCTCTGAAAACGAGACAGTGAAGTTTTCCGCAGTGTCACCGACTCGAGAAATATTTTCTTACAGTCTGTACACGTATTCATGCAGTGCCGGTATTTGTTTTGATCAGCGTGCTTTTTGTCTCTTTCAGGCTGTTATCTCTCTCTTGAATTTCTGTATACTTCAATATTACAACTATACGTATTAAATACTTAAATCAATAATACATAATCTGGCCCCGTTAAATGTATACGGACAAGTCAGAAAGTTCTAGTAAATTGCAGTTCGCTGATAGTGAGACGAATATATTTTATATGGAAGTTGTCAAAAAAGGGGCTCCGAGCATAAGTGCTGGGGCTGTGGACCAGCGAATACGTTCTCCATTTTGGATTATGTTACAGTAGGTACACCATCTAGTGTCGACCGTCATGACTGGGCTTGACGTTGACCGTGTAACATCATGTTGACCATTTTGTTTCCGGTCATCTTTTGCTTGCATCGCCCACCATTTTCATCTTTTGCAATCTTTTTTCCGACTTAATTCGTTTATGTCCGCTGCCCATAGGGGCGCTGGTGTCATCCACCATTGTTTATGTCTGCTGCTGCTATGTGCGCTAGTGTCGTATATCATTGTTTCTATCGTTATCTGCTTGAAAATGTGCCGGTGTTGCCGGTGTCGTTGCTTAAGTTTTTTGTAGAGCGGGTTTCATTTCAGTCTTGCACTCGACTGTACATCGTATAAAACTCGTTCCAAAGTAGTACAGACAGTAACAAAGTTTTCAGAAATACAATATCTTCACTGTAAATTAAAGAAGAGTGCAAATATTATCTAATACAGTAAAATATTTTGATAGGAGTTATATTTTTAAATGTTAAAACCAACAAATTAATATTCAAATTTTATAAGTCTTTTTCTTAAGAAAGATGCTAAGGCTTATGATGACTTTTGAATGTTGACCTCCTCCAATAACTTTTAACTCCCGAACAGTTTGCTATAATAATTGGTAGCAATATGATGTCAGTAACGAGTACTGCGACGCAAAGTTTTTGAAAGCACATCTTCTGTATTTATAAAACTGTTGAAACATTTCAGCTCACGAATGTATATGTATCAATCCATGCGTTCGGCATATATGGCAAAATAATTTGTGGTAATCATCAACACATGGTTATAACCCAATCACTTGCCTCAGTTATCATATAGTGTAAGTATTCACTTGCACAGTAAGCACTGTTAGTAACAAAGTTTCAAATATATATCATAATGTTTTTAAAATATGTGCAGATAACAGAAATAACTAAATAAATGTATTTTTCTCCTTTGTTGTGCTCAAATACACTAGTGACAAACAACGGACATTTTGTGCATTTTTGCGAGAAAGTAAGGTGGCTTTCCCTTTGTTTGCCGACGTCTGCCCAATAATGGATTTAGTTACAATTAAAGTTAAGGTACCAACATGATAGACTGTATGAATTTACTTCGTTTATTCTCCGATATTATACAGCGTTCTGAACGATCGCCAACCTCAAGAATGGTCATTGTTAAGTAAAATACAATTACTATATGATCAGCAATCATTACTTGATTTAATAGACTGTTTTTACCCATTTCAAAAATAAATTTCAAGATACAAATGCATACCTTATCACACATGTACACAATGTTTATTTCCAAATCACGATAACTTCACTCAAAGTTGGTCATCATTCAATAAAATATGAGTTTCTCGTAACAAATTCTGATGATTTACTTCCAACAGCATAATTTAGTTCCTTCGGACACAAGCGGCACTTGGTATCGGAGTCGCAGCCGCCCAAGCCGCCATGTTGTGAAGTTGCCCGGCAGCCATCTTGGAGTGGAGAGAGGAGAGAATTGGGTGGCTCTTAACATCGAGGTCTTGAGAGAAGAAGAGGGTGAAGTGAGGGGAGTATGGAGCAACTCTGGAATGAGAGGGCGGGGGAAACGGGAGATCCCCGAGAAAACCCGCTGACAAGCGGCATCGTCCGGCACGATTGCCACATGCGAAAACCCGGGAGCTATCTCGTCGGGAATCGAACCTGGTTCGCCTAGGTGGGAGGCGAGTTAAATAGCCAGTATACCACCGCGGCCCACCATCTCGGTTGCAGGTGATCTTGACCAATTCAGCTTGGGCGACCTTGAAATCGGTAATTCGACAAGAACATTTGCATTGATTTGGGAAAGAAAGCCGTAAAAATAAAAAAAAAATTATATTATAGATCCCGAATGCCATTTCAAATTTACGGTTATTTAAACATAACATTTGGATAACCTTTCAAATTAAAAATCTAGAAAAATTCAAAAATTTTATTTAAAAAAACTAAAACATTCGCGAAAAATATTTCATTCAACCAGATTGCCATCTTGAATTACTGTAACCTATAAGTTGACCTTGGGATGACCTTAATATAACCAAAAATTATTTTAAAATATATAAAAAATCACGAAAAATATTATTATTGAATCTGACAGTCATTTTGGATATCTAAGAACTTAATCTCGTTTTCAGGTAGCCTCAAACCAAAAAATTGCAAAAATTCAAAGAAATTTGAAACAACAATCCTAAAAAAATAATAAAATTGTAGATTCAATACAAATTCAATTATTTTCGGAAAATTTTGGTAACTTTTGGTAAAACTACATTATTCACCAAAAACATAGAACTTGATGTACATGTTTCGATTTTCCTATAGATGGTAGAGCACCCATCCTCTAGAAGTAAATAGGATATACACAAGTAAAAATAATAGCGGTTATATAGAACAATGACAGTCATCACTATCTCGGTTGTTGTTCTGATGTGAACATAGATTTTTAAGTGATCACCCCCTCCCCCCCTGTAATGAAGATCATTTCTATGTACAAAGTCTTAAATTTAACTGTGAAGAAAATGCCGTATACTGTCGAATCGCTGATGGTGCCGATACTGCGACATAGTTCATGCTTTCGATGACAATTTGAGGAGACATTAGAAGAGTGTGTGTGTGTGTGTGTGTGTGAAGAAACAATTTCATGTGACTTTTAGTGGTATAAACTGTCCTAGTCAATTCGCTTAAGGTGATAATTTAAATTGACAATTCAAGGTGTGCAAGTATAGTTATTCCTTCTCCTACCGAGAAACAACATGTTTTGATAACACTACTTCCCGCTAATGGGCTGTATACTCTGTCCACAGAAGACGAGGGAACTACAGACCATACATACAACGATCAGCGTGTCATACAATTGGTTCGTGTGAAATATAGACTAATCAAACTGGCACACATACTGGCCGAACTTCAGAATAATAATGTAGCACCAGTAACTGCGAAGACGATTACTGCCAACGAAACTCCTACAAAGCAAATGTTACACGTTGATGCCTGTGCTGACGAAGATGTAGGGGTTTATGTGTTGAAAAAGAGAAAGGTTATGACAAAAAATTGGGCTTGGCTGTGTTGGGGACACAGCAGTTTGTTTTGCGTGAATACGTCTACGTTTGACGCACTCGGACGCCTTGACTTTTTTTACGTTCTCGGCACCGCTTCACTCGATCAAATGGGGTTTTATGGGTATCATTGCTTTCTGTATTTCGACTTGGCTTTTTGACGAGTATAGACCATAACCACGCAACTAAAATGTTTTTTACACGCAATCGATTGATCTTCACGAGAGCTGTCGATTGAAACATAAACGAGCGTCGTATCTTCTCCTAGTCAAAAGCTATACTACGCGGAATTTGTGAGACTCGGCGAAACTAACTCAAAATTGCACCACCCCTTTCTCCCCCCCCCCCAATTCCCGCGCGATGCTTCTCAGTCAACATTCAACGTAACATATTATTTGATCCTTTGGCAATCGAGTGGTGTAATTGAATTTTGAATGTAGATGTTAGATTAGCAGCTGCAATGTCAAATTATATCTTATATCCCCTGATTTTGTTATCATCGAATTTTCTTGATTACCTCCCACTAGGGTCGCAAATTTAAAGACTTATTCACGTCAAAATGAAAAGAAGGCGTTTGTGATTAATGTGATGGTGATTTTCCTGCTGTGCTCAGACATATTCCCAACGAATATGCTGCGACACATGACCTGAAGAAGCCAGAAGACCACAAGAATGCTCGCTACATCTTAAAGACCAGAATGGACTTGTTTATACACTCAGACATTTGACTGACACGCATAAAGGTGAAGATCCTTCACACGTTTATAAGATATATCCAGTTATTAACGAATTGAAGGGCGAAACACTATTTCATATTTAACTAAGTGTAGGGTTCAAACCCTTGCTCAACTTTTGGGTTCTCGCTGCACAAAAAATGACATTTTAAACATTTCGGTAAACTCAACTGACTCACTGCAGTTAACTAAACAACGTTTGATCAACTTAATATTACTTACTCTGTGGCCTATAGCCTGCATAGAGAAAATTGACTCGTGCCATACATCGTGGCAATTTTGAGACCCGTGACTTGCTTCGCGAGATGGCTGACGATGAGATTCGCATCATGTGTCGAGAACTGCGAATCTATTTTGCGATGTGCTTTGCGATGAACTGTTTTACAATATTCTTCGTGACATGACATGTAAGGCACGATGTGTTTCGCAAAGATCTTCGAAAAATACTTCAGGGTATCAGGTATTTCTTGATTTGCGATGTACGATGTAACTGTGATGAATTTCGCCACATGATTTTTGATGAGTGCTAACAATGCATATAAAAGTACTTAGGGTAAACCATTTCTTATTGTCTCAGTCGGGCTCAGAAGTGTCACCTACAATCTGCATTTTGTGGTTCTGTCTCCTATAGGTCGAAAATTCTTACAAATATTCATAGGGCCTACCATAGTAGATCCAATGAATGTTAACTAACGATAAATGTCCTTATAAAATATCTCAAGGCATTATTCAATATATTAATATGTTCTTGTCGGAAACCTTAGCTGCGATCTAAGTTTTGTGGTTCTCTCTCCCATAATTACGGTATTGTGGCCAAATATGGTTATAAAATGACTTCGTGAATAATAAATTATAGCAATTTGTTCGGGAGACCTAAAACTGCATATAACCTTGTTCAAGGTTGTAAGTATTATGCACGATATAAAATGATGACAGTAGTAGGGAAATGGCGAGTCTGGCACAATGGCATCAGACATCGGAGCCGGAGTCGGGGGAGCCGCCATGTTGTTACGTCACCCGTCCGCCATATTGGATGGCATTGACCTTTTACCCCTGACCCATATGAACTATGACCTTGACATTTACCTTGACCTCGAGGACCTTCGACCCCAAAAACACTAAAAAGTTTTTAAAAAGTCCAAGAACTCCTCAAACAATTTAAAATAAATTCTAAAAAAAATCCAAAAAAATCACTATAAAATATTAATAATTATTAAACAATTATTAAAAAGGGATCCTCAGAAAATCCTAAATTTTCCCAGAACAGGTGAGAGGGATCACTGACTCTGGTGACCTTGGAGACAGGTAACCGAGAACAGTGACTCATGACCCATGATCTTTAACCTTTAATGCTAAATATATAAAATAAAAAATTCAAACAATTAACCAAAAATAAAAAAAAATCCCAAAATCCCTCATCTATACTCAATCCACCATCTTGATCTTTTCTTTCGTCAATTGTTCATACGTTACTGGAAACCGCCATCTTGGTAGGCAACCACCATCTTGGTAGGTGACGACTTCATTGGTAGGCAGCTATCATCTTAGGCCATTCACAGTAGAGTGAGCACTTTTTCAGGCCCTGCTAAACTTTTCCTTTCAATTAATTTCTACCTTTCCACTACTTTTTAATGTAAACATTGGAATATGCATGATAGACACAGTATATACATTTAATTACTCTCAAAAATTTACGTCTGAGAATTCAATAAAATATCATTATTAGGGGTTAATGCCTTTTGGGAGGGCCTTAAAAAGTGCTCAATTTACCATGAACAGCGTATAGGCACCCACCATGTTGGTAGACATCACCTACCTCCGATATTGGAAGCCAATCACCACGACTTGACCCTCGTGACTTTGAATGACCTTGAAAACCAAAACTTGAATAAATGTATAAAAGTCAGCGAGAATAATACCACACAGACTACCACCGCCATATTAGATGCATACTATCTCAACATTCACCTCATCACCTTGATTGACCTTGAAAACAAAAACTCGATAAAAATACATAAAAGTCAGCAATCATTATATATAACAGACTACTACACCCATGGTAGATGCAGACTACTTTGACCTTGACCCAATTACCTTAAATCACCTTAAAACCAATAACTCGAAAAAATGCATAAAATCCAACAAGTATATTACATTAAAGAGTAACACTGCCATATTCTATGTAGACTACCTCTACCACAACCTTGACCCCATGACCTTGAATGACATTGAAAAAAAATTGAGAAAAAATCCATACAATTCATCAAGCATAATTCATTAGATACTACTAAGGCCATATTGAATACAGATTAAATTTACATAGACCCCAAGACACTGAATGACCTTGAAAAAAAGCTCGAGATTAAATTCGTAAAAGTAAGCGTGCTGGAGGCCAAGCGAGCTGTCGGCCCTTATATTTATAGGTATGAAAAGACTTGTAAATTTCCACGTTATTGGAACCGATGTTTCCAATCAGCAGTATACTACAAGCTAAAAGCGAGTCTTTGAAGCCATGCATAATTTATTAAATATATATTTGTTATTTAAATTTTGAAGTTATTCAATTTTAAAAACGTTTTTATTTATTTATAAAAATGTGTATATATATATATATATATATATATATATATATATATATATATATATATATATAGTACAACTATTAACAATAATATTTAATAAAATTTATTTTGTTTCTCTAACTTTTAAATTTTAATGACATTCTGACAAAGTAGGAAAACACAAAATAAAACACAATTTTATTCGCAGATATTATTTCTATTCAATTAATTTACTACAGTCGCTAACACCCTCAACAAATTACAACTTTCTTTAATATTTCTAAGTAAACAGTCGCTATGTCTGATCTGCTTACGCACCTGTCACACAAATATAGCATGCAACAGAGGTTTTTTAGCACAATTAAATCTCTCATGTCACCGAGCATTGCGGCTGCCCGTGAAGGTGTTTTTACAGAAGCGATACTTATAATGTCGGAATGGCTCAGCAGATGTGGTTGAACATACAGATGCTGCTGGAACAGAGGTCGACGTTCCAGTTGGCGATGCCGATGGAGCTGTTGTATGTAGTCCGCCCATAGAAGTCGATGGCACTGTCGATGTCATGCATGTAGTCGGCGATGGCTGAACTGCTGTAGGTGACCTACCCGAAGAAGTCGACGGTGCTGTCGGCACCATGCCTGAAGAAGTCGATGGCACTGCTGTTAACGTTCCCGAAAAGTCGATAGCACTGTTGTAGCTACCATTAGCTCTGGGGTGTCCGAAGACATTGCCAATGCATAATAAGACTTTGATGGGAAGAGGCACAAGCTAGCCTAAACGACGATCCAACTTTCACAGGAGCTACTGTCAACCTAAGACTCTCAGCTGACCTCCTTACTGCTTATATACGAGTATGCAAGCCCTATAACGTCATATTAACGTTAAACAAATCGTATTGTGAACACCAACCAGCAAACCACCGAGTTTTTACGTGATTAAATCTGACCAATCACATGCAAGTTCTGAGACATCATATGGGGTGTTGGTGGCGATGGAGTCATTTTGAAGTAGTAGTAGAGAATAGTTCCTACGAGTGCATCAGGGATTAGGGAGTGGCTCAGTGGCACCGTGATCGCCGGCCTCCATGTTGGAATTTACATTTTTTTTCTTCCAATAATTACTCATTTTCACACAAAATCGTGCGTTTTAGCCTAAAAATGCTTTAAAATTTCTCTTTTTCCCCTACAAATTTCCCTTTTTCCCTAAAATTTTCCGATTTTTCTTATAAGTGCTTGCTTCTCATTACAGCTGACAAGCTCCTCGATGCGGCTGAGATATCAAATACTCAGCCGCATAATGAGGAGCGGATGAATTTATAATTAATTTAATAAATTATTTTTTATAAAATTTTAATAAATGTTTTTATAATTGGAACATTTAAAGGAATAAGTATTAAGTGTTATATATCACTGGACTCGTCTTTTCAAGCCGCATAATGAGTATCCGATAAAAATAAAATATATTTTTATTAATTCTTTTTTAAATTCAAATATATATTTTAATTAAAATATTTAAAGACATAAGTATTATGTGTTATATATCAGCGAACTCGTCTATTCAAGACGCATGCGATCGCGATATCGCAATAAAATATTTGTAATGAAATATTACTTTAAATTCAAAATATTTTTATAAATAAAAAATTTAAATAAACTTTTATAATAAAGCATTTAAAGTTTTAGTTATTAATAGTTATATATCAACATACTCGTAATTTCAAGGTGCATACGATTGCGATATCGTAATAAAATTACGCTGATTATTATTATTTTTAATTTAAATAATTTTTATAATTAAAAAATTTCAAGACATAAGTGTGAAGTGTTATATATCACCGGATTCGTCTTTTCAAGGCGCATACGATCGTGATGTCATACAACCACACTATCTCGTTTTTTCATGCTCTATCATACTGTGCTGCCTTTCCCTCTCTTTCTTTCTTGCCTCTCTCATTCAATATTTTTCTCTCTCACACTACCATTTCATTTCTTCCTCTTTCTTGTCTCTATATAAGTCCGTAGATTTTCTCGGAGTCCTCCTATTTTTG
This sequence comes from Dryococelus australis, assembly GCA_029891345.1. Taxonomy (NCBI): domain Eukaryota; kingdom Metazoa; phylum Arthropoda; class Insecta; order Phasmatodea; family Phasmatidae; genus Dryococelus; species Dryococelus australis. Next base: position 246,558,393 of record CM057009.1, read on the forward strand.
TTGTTTTGTTTCTCTCTTGTCTCCCTCATTCAATATATTTTTCTCTCACTCTCTCATTTCATCTCTTTCTCTCTTGCCTCTCTATCAGTCCATAGGTTTTCTCGGAGTCCTCCCATTTTTGTCGTCTCGTTCCTCTCTTTCTCTCATTCCATTTCTTTCTCTCTGTCAGTCCATAGGTTTTCTCGGAGTCCACCAATTTTTTTGTTTTTTTGTTCTCCATTTTTCTCTTGTCTCTCTCATTCGATTAGTCGAATTTGCTCCACAGATTACTCACACCTGTTCGATTAGTCACATTTGCTCCACTGATAACTTATACATGTTCGACTCCGCCATCTACATAGTTCTTTCATCGCCTGCTAGTGTGCACGAATCGTCAGTGCGTACATTTATTAACGAATTTAAAGATGTAATTTTCCATACGCGAGAAGGTATATAAAAAAAATATTGTAAAGTATATTCCAGGTAGGACTTTGTAAAACATATTCGATTTTCAATAAATTTTTTTCTTGAAAAACGATACTTGGTGATAATATTTTACTTTATTTAATTCATTATTACTTTTTTATGAAAATTAAGTTGCCTAGACCTGTAAACACACATGCACGTACGTGTCGATAGGCATGCGACTAAGCTGTGACAGGTCAGCCAGGGCAGACGCGCTACTGCGACCCGCCAAGAGTGACATCATCCAAAGGCATCGTGCGGGAAAGGGACAGAGTATAAATGACTGCAAGACACTGGGCTAACCAGTCTTGTACACAATCACCTAGGAATCGATGCATTAATAAATAAGTATAATTATTTTATTTTATTTATCATTTGAATAATGTCGAAAAAACATTCTTTGAAAATGTAGAAAAACTGTATCGAAAATGTATTTTGCAAAGTAAATCCCGCTCAAAGAGCTTTAATTTTGGAAATGTCACACTTTTCCTACACAGCTGATACACTTAAAAAAAAATCCTCATGCTCGGATAGGATTCCAACCAGGAACCTTTGAATTATTATATTTTAGAATAGTTTTTGCTTGTGTAAAGCCTTGCTATGTGCTATATTATAGCATTATGTAACTTTCAGTCGGAGTCTGAATTCTGAAGATCACATGTAATTATTTTCTTATATATTCTTTTAAAATAATTATGTAGCAAGTCGAGCTGTAAGCAAGTGAATATTTATAAGCAGGTGAATATAATTTGCGATATATTAAGACCAGGCTTGTGAAATTAAATTATGGAAGCACCATTCATAGCTCCATGAATGAATGCTTGAGCCCTATATGACCATATTACTCTTATAGGCATAGGGTAAGTCAACTGAAAAAATTATATTTTAACATATTTTTAAATGATTTTTAAGTTATGCTTAAATTTTATGTAGAGTATAACAAAATGTTCTCTCAACTTTATTTCAGTCTCCCATCTTCAAGACTAAAACTATGAAATGTTAATTATTTATTATCACAACAATTTTTTCGTTGGCATAACCTACCTACTCGTCAGATTTTATTCAATATATATATAATATATAGAGAGAGATAGAGAGATAGAGAATATAATGTTGCGTTATTTATGCACATATACATACATTGAATTTTATATATATATATATATATATATATATATATATATATATATATATATATATGTGTGTGTGTGTGTGTGTGTGTGTGTGTGTATGTGTATATATACCAGGCACGATATAATTCCAGCTTAAAATTATATAATTTTTTATTTATATATTTACATGACCCGACTAACAATAGAATCCTTAAATTTTTCCAAATCATTCACTTAGTATATTTACAGCAGCACGTAGTGAACATAATCTTTATACGCAGCTCAAGAAGTCCATTCTAGCAAGCATCTAACCAGTGCCCTTGGCCATATATTCTTCTCAACAAAGTTTCACTACTGCACACTGTCAACCAGTTCCAAAATGAACCCGACTACTTATATACTCGCAAGCAGGCACCTTAACATTCAATTTTCCACCCACTGTAACTCACGCATGTCATCTGCTCTACCTACCATCACCAAACTTATATAGGCAGGCAATGTGATTTTCTTTTCAAGTTTAACATTTTAAGTATATATATGCAAACTTACATATAATATTTTATTGCTATCCCAGAATTAAGTATTTACACGTACGGACTTCTATGTTGAACTTTTCCTACTCCTTTATAGTGTAATGCTTGTAATAATTTCCAACACACTATCCCATAATATTACATGACAGTACAGTATCTACTTCATCTAACCTAACATTCATGTAATAAATCTGATGAGTAGGTAAGTTATGCCTACGAAAAAATAGGTATGGTATTAAATTATTAATATTACATAGTTTTTAGTCTTTAAGATGGGAGACTGAAATTAAATTGAGAGAACGTTTTGCTGTACTCTGCCTAAAGTTTTAAGTACAACATAAAAACATTTTAAAATATGTTAAAATATAATTTTTTCAATGGATGTACCCTATGCCTATAAGAGTAATATGATTATATAGGGCTTAAACATACATTTCTGCCGCTATAAATTATTCTTCGATAATTTAATTTCACAAGCCTGGTCTTAATATATCGCAAATTATATTCACCTGCTAATAAATATTCACTTGCTTGCAGCCCGACTTGCTACATAGTTATTTTAAAAACAATATATTAGAAAAAATTTACATGTGAGCTTTAGAATTAAGACTCCGATTGAAAGTTACATAATGTTATAATATAGCACTTCTCAAGTTATTACTTAAGCAAAAAATATTCTAAAATACAGTAATCCAAATGTTCCTGGTTCCAATCCTGTCCGAGCATGAGAATTTTTTTTATTGAATGTAATTTTGTTTTATTTCATGGTTTCCTACTTTGTCGGGATATTATTAAATTTTAAAAGTTAGGGTAAGCAAATCAATTTCAATAAAAAAATATTGTATACAGCACATTGTACTATATATACATTTATATATTTAAATAAAAAGTTTCTGATTTTTAATAATTTAAAATTTTAAATAACAAATTTATTTTTATGAAATAATCTGTCTTCAAATACTCGTTTTTAGCTTGTAGGTATACTGCTGATTGCAAACATCTGTTTTAAAAAGGGTGGAAATTTAATAGTCCTTTTATGCCAATAAATATAAGGGCCGACAGCTTGGTTGACCTCTAGCATGCTTACTTTTATGAATTTATTCTCGCGTTTTTGTTTTCAAGGTCATTCATGGTCATGGGGTCATGGTTGAAGCAGCAGTAGTCTCCATCTAAATGGCAGTGGTAGTCTATTATGAAATACGCATGTTGAATTTTATGCATTTTTCTCAAAATATTGTTTTCAAGGTCATTCTAGGTCATGGGGCCAAGGTCGAAGTAGGCTGCAACTTACATGGTGGTAGCAGTCTGTAATGTATAATGCTTGGTGACTTTTATGTATTTCTATAGAGTTTTTGTTTTCAAGGTCAATGAAGGTCATGGGGTCAAGGTTGAGGTAGTATGCATCTAATATTTTGGTAGTTGTCTGTAATTTATTATGCGTGCTGACTTTTATGCTATTTTTCTCGAGTTTTTATTTTCAAGGTCATTCAAGTTCATGGGGTCATGTTTGAGGTAGAAGCAGTCTCCATCTAAATTGCAGTGTTTTATGAAATATGCTTGTTGACTTCTGTGCATTTTTCTCGAGTTTTTGTTTTCAAGCTCATGCAAGGTCATGGAGGACAAGGTAGTAGCCATTGGTTTCCAATGTGGCGGATGGGTGATGTCTACCAACATAATGGTTGCCTACCAAGATGGTGGTCGCCTACCAAGATAGTCGTTACCTACCAAGATGGCGGTCGCCTACCAAGTTGGTGGCATCCATTAATGTTTAAAAAATGACGAACAAAAATATCAAGGATGATGGAATTAGTAATGATGAGGGGAGTGGGGGTGAAGGGTTTAGTCATCTGCTGGGCGTGGTGCTGGTGGAACCTTCAGAATTGCAAGTTTTTTTAATGTATATGTTTTTTAATAAGTTTTAAATTTTTAAATATAATGTTGAACAACAAATTTTTTGGGATTTTTTATTTTATTTTTGGGGATTTTTTAAATATTTTTAACTTGTTTTGGATTTTTGGTGTCAAAGGTCAAAGGTCACGGATCCTGAGTCACTGATCCCTGTCACCTAGCTTTAAGAGCACTGGAGTCGCTGATCCATCTTGCCTGTTCCGGGAAAATCTGGAATTTTTTGAGGATCCTTTTAATAATTTTTTAAACAATTGTTGGAGGATTTTTAGTAATACATTTTTTTGGAAATTTCTTTCGATTTTATTTTATTTTTTGGAATTTTTTAAGGTTTGTTAGTGTTCTTTGGTGTCAAAGGTCCTCGAGAACAAGGTCAAGGTCATAGGTCATATGGGTAAGTGGTAAAAGTTCAATGACATCCAAGATGGCGTACGAGCGACGTTACAACATGGCTTCTCCCCCGGCTCCGGCTCTGATACCCGATGCCCTTTTGCCAGACTCCCCATTTCTCTAATACTGGTGTCTCATTATCCAGTAGTTGTGGAAAAGCGGTTACCTGTGTTTATATAAATCACACTATGTTATATCGTCTTGTTTAGGCTCACGTGTGTTACCAAGGATCTAAATTTGGCCTTTCTAAATTCAATAGTTAAGGAATTTTGATTAAAAATTTATAAGGCTCTGTGCGTTACATTAGGGCATTACTTATGATCTGAATTTAGTGGTTCTATCTCCAGTGGTTGCAATATTGTGGCCAACCTTGCTTTTACAAAGGCTTAGGGTCGAGCATGTCATCGTCTTGTTCGAGGCCAGAAGTATTACTTGCGATACGAATTTTTCACGTATAATTTTAGTGGTTGTGAAATGACGAACCATGCTTACAAAAGGGCCTAGGGCCTAATGGACAACATTGCCCTATTTTGGCTCGTGGGTTTAGCTACGAGCCGATAACTTGCGGAAATTGTGCGGTTTTTTGTTACGGCTGGCGAGTTTCCCGCTGTGACGTTGCCACCCGTTTGCGGAAATGTTTAAACATCCAGCCACGGCCGTGCTGTAGATATTTTAAAAACATACTTGGTTGACCACACTCGCAGGGTCCTGTGGCCTTAAAATACCTGAGATTTTTTTCGATGGGGTGAGTGACATGTTGGCAAGGAACGACGGCAGAAGATGAGACGACTCCAGAAAGCCCCGTGTGTAGGTCTACGCCCCGCTGGGGTGTAACATCGGACGCCAGGAACATATTGAGTTTGGTGTGTTCCAAGTTGTGTTAAAGTCTGACTGCAAGATTTTATTTATGCGGGATGAGTTGAAATTTAAAGTTTTATTTTCAAACGACAGATGAGTTTATTTTCACTGAATTCGTTCTAATAAATTTTCCTTGTTGGAGAAAATCGTGATTCGATAATTTGAACTTTTGATGTAAATTTATTTGTTATTTGTAATAAATTCGAAGTTCCTGGTTTTAAAATCAATAGAGTTCCTTTTTTTTTTTTTTTTTTTTTTTTTTTTTCAGTTATTAAATACTGGAATTTGAATCCCTCTGTAGAAATTTTTCTAATCTATTAAACAAGGTGTGAATGTAGGATTTGTTTGGTTGACATACCCAGGGAGTTTTATTTGTACCCACTGCAAGCCATGTATGTGGCTTGCCTTACATTAAAAACATTTAGTACATTGTAGAACGTCAAGTGAGTAGATTTTAAGAGATGCGGTGATGACGAGAGGGTTGCATGGTTTTAGGCGACCATTTAAGGCCCCGAGATGTCGCACCGTTACAATATTACCTTGTTCTGTGAAACAAGTATTACGTGCGAATCGAAGTTTGTTGTTCTACCTGCAATGATTTGTAAATGGCGGCCAACTATACTAATGAAGAGCTTTAGATTTAATGTAGCATGTCGTCTGGGGGTCGAGTAATGCCTTTGAATGAAAACACACTCATTAAAACTCGGTAATTTTCGGCTTTGCCAATCCTATGGCTATACAGATAATATGGCCAATAGGTTGACAAATATTTTGGAATAAAAAATGTTGATAAATTATTACCAAGACGGCTTTTTCGTTTTTTTTATATATTTTATGCTATTCTCGAATTATTCGAGTTCCAAGTCACTAGGGTTAAAATAAACTCTAGTACAATCAACATGGTTATGATCGTACACAACACGATCAATGTATATTTTCTCCAATTTGGAAATTTTTTTGTAATTTTTGATGGTTTACCGAATTTTTTGGGGTCTTTGTTTATAGAAGGTCAAGGTCATAACACCCAGCATTACCCATCACTATACACAACTTGGCCAACGACAGTGTACATTTTATTTACCTTACGCTTTTAAAACAAATATTGCTAATGGGTCGAGCAGATATTTATACTATATTTGGAACACTCATAAAATTGTCAGTAATTGTTTTTACAACTATTTGAGATTTTTCTGGTCATTTTCATAGAAATATTGGACATCAGTTTCAATGTTGTCCAGGTCGTGATCTTGTTAAGAACAATTAACATTGCTAAAATATGTTCGATGTAGGTATATTGCCGAATATGAAAAGTGTTATATTTTTCAGGTACTGCCAATTTATCGACTATATTTTGGCATTTTATAATAATTGTAATAATCGTAGGCTAGTATAAAAAACATTATCTTATTTTCTCGATGTTTCCTAATTTTTTATTGTTTTCTTGAATTATTGGTTGTAACGTCGTAAGGGTTTAAGATAAGATCATGAATTTGTGAAGAACATCCAACATGAACACCCCATACTCAACATAGCCAGCGTCTTACTATTATCAGAGAGGAGAAATACTTGGCCAAAAGGCTCCATACTCCACACCCTAATATAAATAACCCCGAACCTGCCAAATTACACTCCTCTTCTATGCCATACTCGGCGGGAATCGTTTGAGTTGTTCCTGAGATATGATAAAATAGCTCTGTTTTCTAGGTGGCAATAATTTCAATATACTGGTAACAAGAATGCTCGAAGCTTTGATATTAATGCTGACACAGTGAGCTGTTAACATACCAAATCTGGTTAAAATCGGGTGTCTGATTCCTGATATTTAACATAAAACCTCAATACTTTCGAAAAGAGCATATAGCATAGGCGAAGACGGGGTAAGTTAAAACCAGCGGTATTTTATATGTTTTTAGGAGTCTACACACAATCTCGCATACGGACGCCCTTTAAAGTTGAATGGAAGCTAGAATCCTGGTTACTTCGCAAACATTAATACATGTAAATATAACATGAAATTTAAATTTATTCAGCATAATATCTAATGAAGATATCTTCTTGGTTTAAATTACATTTCAAAGAAAATAATGGCATTTTAACCAATGCAAAATATAATTAATTAAATTCATTTATTTTATAGTAATTTAAAAAAAAGTATTTTAAAATTTCTTTTAATCTGCTAAATTTTCTATAAATTTCATTGATATTTGTCCTCCTACACAAGATTTGTCTAGAAGAAAAGAGTGAACCATCGTATGCGGTTTTTCACGATCTCATAAGAAATTATCAGTAAAATGTCCCGGGTGAAACTATTAACATTTTTCAAAACAAATGCATACGTTTGGCCATATAACATTAAGTTAAAGACTTGGAAGCACTAAATTAAAAAAATTAATAAAACTAAATATTACCATTTTAATTTGGTTTGTGTTTCATGTAGATAGGACTAATAGTTTTCGAAGTACATTTGGACAACTGGAATAATCGTAATTTTAGCTTAGGATGTGCTGCTGTAAGATTGTGGTGGCGTATTCTTCAATTACTAGCAGTGGCTACCAGCCGCGAATGGAAACTTGTCAGTTAAATAGACAGAGTGCTGCCCAGAGTTAGCTGACGGTTGAGAAACAGCGAATGACCACATAAACAGTTATGTGTAAAGCAGCATCTTCATAGCATTATCTCCTCATTGCCACGTGTTTCATATTAGTATTCGTACAAAATACATCAGTTCGTGACATACAAGACTGCTTCTGAAACCGATTACTACGACAAATGTATATTAAGACAAATTTATCTTTTGATACCAGGTGGTGCTCTAGGCGAAAGGACCATAACCAATACTACTTTACCGAAATGCCTCAGCTAGAATACGAATACGTAAACTAGCCCACACACAGGAGTAATTTTTTCATTGTGGTTTATTAAAGCATATGGTTCGGGTTAAATATCCAAGTAGAGAGGGGAGCGGAGAGAATAAGATCTATGATTTTAAAAAATCCTAATTTTATACTAAAAAATTATACAGCCGTGTATTATTCGGGATTCAAACATAGAATGTTTTGTACTCTTACAGTAGCGGTCAAGCCAACTGTGGTACCCCTAGAAGTTTACTACAGTAGAATATTATTGCCAATATGTAGATAGTAGACGGAAAATGGGCGTTTTGGAACAACGGCATCTAGCATCGGAGCATGGACTGTTCATGCTCTGTCATTCCGTTCGGCTGGCAGCCATATTTTCCGGCATTTTATCAACAAAATAACTTGTTTCGCCCTCAAATCATTTCAGATATTAATTATTTTACTCAAAATCACTTTTTCACTTAAGGTCTCCAAAAATTGGAAAAATGTTTTGATCAAATCCTCAAATTAGCAAAGCAGATTCAAGGAATAAGCGGACTCGAAGCTCTGGACCAGTATTCAGCATATTGGGTCTGATCAGTGTGCATCCCCACACCACGATCCGTGCCCGTGTCCTTAATCCCCATGCCTATGTACATGAACCACAAAAAAATAAAAATTAGGAAATAATATAAATGTGCAAAAATTCCAAAAATTCTATAAAAATGCATTGCAATTTTATTGAAAAGGTTTTTTTTTTTAATGTTTAAAAACATTATAAAAATGTTTATTTCAAAAAAATTACATTTACTGATATCCCTACAGCACCATGTCCAGCAGACGACTAACCCCCTTCAATCAATCATACTGTATTAACATTTCCTCCTCACACCTACCATCAAACAAACACAATAAAATATCGAAAATTTCGAAAAATCGAAAACAAAACATACTCGAGGAAAAAATACATGATGATTTTGCCCACCATGTTGGATGCCAGCGAACTTGTCTCCGATGACCTTGAAAACAAAAAATCGAGGAAATTGTAAAACATTGAATAGATTCATAAAAGTCGACGAACATATTATATATTTATCAATGACCTCCATGTTGAATGTTGGCGACCTTAACCTTGACCTCAATGAATTCTACCCTAAGCAAAACTCGACAAATTCCCCAAAAAAACCAAAACAAAATGTTTAAAAAATATCCAAAATGTTTTAAAATCCTGACAATTTTGTGAATAACATATAACAACTTATATGCAGGAGATCAGGGGCTGTATGGCAGGTGGAGCGATCAGCAGCGAAGCTCCCGACACGAAAAGAAGCAGACGACTAACCACCATATTTATGTTTCTTTGGCTAAATACTCGCTTAATCAGCAAACCACCTGTGTGTGTGGTGCTAATTGTGGTGTATGTCATGATGCTTCTAGTGCATATGGTGCCGATTGTAGTGCTGATGGTGGTGTGTGGGGCCGATTGTAGTGCATGAGGGGCTGATTGTGGTTTGTGGTGCACGTGGTGCTGATTGTGGGGCATGAGGTGCTGAGTGTGTTGCATGAGGTGCTGATAATGGTTTGTGGTGCTTGTGGTGCTGATTGTGGGGCATGAGGTGCTAATTGTGGTTCATGTGGAGCCGATTGTTTTGCATGATATGCTGATTGTGGTATATGTGGTGCTGGTTATAGTGCATGTGGTGCTGATTGTGTCGAAGTTATGTGTAGTATCACATGTTTACAATTTTCGGTACTCATACTTTAGCATGATGGGAAAAACACTACCAATTAAAAACTATTTATTAGGTTTGTGCAGCTTAAGGCAATGTTTGATTTGCTGTAGTGAGGGCAGATGCTCATATCAATATCATTGTAATAAAATATGCGGTGTTCTAAGCGACTTATGCCTTCTTCATGTCACTCGTTGCAGTAAATGTGGTGGAGAGGTGTGTCAAAGCATCAAGAAAATCGCCATCGTCTTCAGCATGATCACCCTCTTCATGTCCATTTTCATTAAAGCCGTCTTCATGGTCATCATCATCTCCGGTTCTGTGTTAAATATTAAATTTAATTTTCTTTGTCGCAGGAGTTGTATGGTACCGGTATTTAGAGGTGATGGCCGCTTATTTTGAAGTTTGTATATTTCATGCGAAAGTTGCGCGAAACCAACTCTACTGCACGGTGCAGGTCACTCATTCCGTCTTTAGCATTAACTGTGCCATTCATAATCCTGTCAATCAGTACCCATCGATGCAGCAGGAGGTATTGGCAGCAAGACTAGCGGGCTCTCAAAGACAAATCCATGCAGTTCTTGGTGTGGTTTTTTAATATACAACCTTGCATAAACTGCATGTGTCCACTGTCGTAATGTTTCCGATTGAGAAAAGAACTTTTCGCATAGGTGGTTCCATCGAGTCGCCGGGTATTTTGACTGAAGGTGAAAACGCGATCGCAGAATCGCCACCTACTACTATCAGGCAACGATGATGCAGATCATGGCCCCATGTTTTTGAGACCAAAAGCAGGCCTTTGTATTCACAATAAATTTATCTTCATGGTATGATGAGAAAATGCTTCAAAAAATATTTTTACACCATGGTGTCAGTAAGACAATTGCCATTTTTCTTTGTAAAAGCGATTGTTTTCACATAAAAGAGCCTAGCATGTGCTCACAGAAAACCTTCTGAGGCATACATTTATTTTTTAGTTTAATAATAAATTGCTAGTGCTCTTATAAAACCCATATACACATTTGCATCAGGATTTCAAAAATAATTAAAAACCATGCAGGTACTCACGTATCAATATATTATCTTCATATGCTTTCAGGCATTATTATATGTAGATATAGAAATATAAAATTATTTATAATTTATTCTATACTTAATTACTTATATTCCTATATGAAATTTCATCTTTATATATTACAGTGTGATATTTCTTTATATACAATCCTATTTGATATATGTTTATATATGTATATGTGTATCCATATGTGATGGTATCTGCATGTTTTCCAATTATATTTGCTCCTGATGCGAATGCATATTTGGGTTTTTTCAGAATGCTCCCAATATATTATTAAATTATTTCAGAAGGTCTTCTGTGGCAATAAGGTAGGATCTTTACTGTAAAAATAATAGTTTTTTGTAGGAAAATTGCAGTTGTCGTTCTGACACCATGAGATGGACATCGACATTGAAACCCTCTTTCGTCATACCACGAAGATGAATTGTGAATAGGGAGACCTGCTTTTCAACGAATATGGAGCCGCGACCTGCATCATCAACGCCTGATGGTTGTCGGTGTCGATTCTGCGATCGAGTTTTCTTTAAACTTCATTCAAAATGCTCGGCGTCATGAGAGAACCACCTGTACGAAGACACATTTTCTTATGAGGAAACATTATGGCAATGGACACATGCAGTTTATGCATGGTGATACATTGTAGATCCACACCAAGAACTTTAATGATTCGTGTTTTGAGAGCCAGTAATTGTTTCCGTCAATACCTATCGCTTCGCTGATGGGTACTAATTCTACATGCGATTTTGATGAGACAGTTAATGCATAAGACAGAATGCGTGACCTACATTGTGCAATAGAGTCGGTTCGCGCGAAATATACACTTGCAAGACTTCTGCACGAAATAGGTGAACTTCAAAATGCATAACTATCAGCTCTAAATATCGATGATTGTATAACGCCTTCTACAAAGCAAAGAAAATTTAATATAGAATGCAAAATAAGAGGTGAAGGTGACCATGACAGCATTGGTGAAAATGATCATGAAGACAGTGATGGTGCTCGAAGGCGATGGCGATTTTCTCGATGTCCTGACACAGCCTTCCACCAGATTTGCTACAATGAGCGACACGAAGAAGGCAGAAGACGCTGAGAAAATAGGCTATACATTTCTTGAACATCAGAATGAACTTGTTGATAGACTCAGACATTGTCTTACTTTGCAACGAGGTGGAGATTTCTCGCACATTAAAGAAATATTTTTATTCGTTAGTTAACTGAATGAAAGGTGTTATGACGCATTATGTGATGAACTGCTTTCTTCTGATGCTGTAACGTGTTAAATAAACACAATATTCTCAAAATTAAATAATTGTGATTGAAATTTTTGGGTGCTGTGACCTTTTATCCCTCATAAATTTAAAGTGCTGCGATAAGCACTTGACTATTAAAGTAAAGATCTACATACAGAATTGTTAATAAATGATTGAAGTATAAATTATGCATTATTATTTCGGGACACATTAATCTTAAAATATATGTACATTTACTATACGTTTTTTCATTGGACCGTACTTTATTTGACACGTCCCAGGTAACTCTGCGCCAATAAATGAACATCTCATAATTGTGTGCCCCAATCACATGCATTTCATTCGGAAAGGCAGTGACTTCGCATCTATGCAGCAACCAATGGAGAAAGGACGCTGACTGGAGTATATACATTACTGTGAAGTTCAGCCTACTGCCTAATAATAACGCGAATTTTGCAGGTCCCTATGCATGGATAATGGATTGCACACAAATATTTATTCTGTCGACATGTACAAAATTGGAGATAGTTGGCAAAATAATATAATTTCTTTAGATACGGGTGAGGACAAACCGAAGGATGGATCTAATGATCGATCGAGGGATTGGGATTGATCGAAGAAATGGTGAAGATGGCAAATGTTGTGGAAGAGGATTGCAAGATTGATGAAAATATTTCGAATGATTGTCAGAAAGATTTCAAAATTGGTAGAAAGATTGACAGAGTGATTGCCAGATTGGTAGAAACATTGGAGCATTGATGGAAATGTTCATGGGAAGATTGCGAGATTTATAGAAAGATTGATAGGAAGATAAATGTAAATATTGTGAGGTTGATGGAAAGATTGCGAGAATGATTGAAACATTGATGGAAAGAGTGGGAGATTAATCGAAAGATTTGTGAGTTTTATAGATAAATTGATTTAAATATTGGATGATTGGTGTAAAGATTGCGAGAATGATCGAAAAATCAATGGAAAAGATTGGGAGATTTATCAAAATATTGGGTGAAAGTTTGAAATATCGTGGGAACGATGTAAATAGTGATGTAAATATTGCGAGAATGATCGAAAAATCATGGAAATGTTGGGAGATTGATCGAAAGACTGGGCGAAATATTGAAACAATTTGAGATTGATGGAAAAATTAGTGGAGAGACTACAAGATTAAAGGAATGTTTGGGAAACTGTCCGAATATTGGGCGAAAGGTTGAAAGACTGATGGATAGTTGGATGCCTGAAATATACTGAAAATATGACCTATGGGTATTGATGGTCTGGTGGTATGACTAGTCGATAAGACATTTATTTTGTAGTGCTTGTTTTCTTCAAATCACATGTATTGTAGGTAACGAATTATGCAGTGATCAGTTAATATAGTCGAGGTTTTACGCAAAAGGAAATTTTATTACAATATTTCGTAGGCATAGCTGCCTAGTTAGTGCCTTGACAGAGGTTATGATATGGAGTGGACATTGTATGATGGTTAAAATATCTGGTCGTGTGGTTATACAGTTCTGTATTAAATATCAAATTAGTGGGAATGCTGGTAAGCATAAAGTATATATTAAAATGCTATTGATATGAGTGATGGACCTCTGTACAGTACATCAAATATTGTCTTAAGCAGCAGAAACCCAATCAATTATTTTTAATTGGCAATGTTTTCGCAACATGCTGACATATAAGACCTGCTGAGAATTTGTATAAATGTGAAATTACACATTACCTTGACAATGTCGGTTTACTTGGAGTGACATATTTAAGATACATTCTGTAACCACAACCACTACACGCATCACAATCAGCACCAGACCCCACAATTAGCACTACACACACCACAATCAGCACATAATACAACAAAATCAGCACCACATGCTCAATAATTAGCACCACATGCAATATAATCAGCACCACATGTACCAAAATCAGCACCAAATGCACCACAATAGGCATTCAGCATCACATGCACCTCAATTAGCACCACATATATCAAAATCAGCACCACATGAGTAGATAAGAAAGGGGGCTTTTGGTGTATGATTCTTGATTATGAGGTAGGAGTTTCCTACTATATTTGTTGACATCACAGCTAGGGCTCGCAGCCAATGGCAACGTTGGGTATACATCCCCCTCCACACCACGACACCCCGTAAATGTAGAAATTTGTTTTAAAAAAGTTTAAATGAAATTATTTTATTAATTATTACTGTAATGAACAGTATGCAATAAAAATATTATGCTAGAAATTATAAATATCGACCTGCAATTTGGTTTTTAATAATTAGGTCAATTTTCCTAGACAATCAAAGACGATAGTATCACCACAGTTCATAATTACATTTTTCTACTTATTCATTTATTGGATGTAATTTACAAAAATGTAAGCAGGTATTTTGACATAATCCAGGATATAAACAGCCCTTGAATAAAAGCAATCCTATACCTCTGTCCCCCTGCCCCTTCCAAACCTTATACATCCACTCACCCATCCACCATCATCCCTCAAAACTCCCCTTCATACCGCTCCCTGCAACCCAAACCCATTTTTCCCATTTGTTAGTTTGTCGGAGCCAATATATTTTCTTTCGCCTACTCCACTATCGCTTGTATATGCCAAGCATATAAATGACCTAGGGTCCCATTATACTGCCTACTGCTGCCATAATCATCACCTGTTAGTCTTAAAGTATGCAGTTTTTTCCCTCCAGTAACTTTTATCACAAAGCAGCAGATGTTCGCATGCTGTGCGAGTGGATAGAAAATAATTTCGGCAATCGTCGCATATGGTAGGCTATGCTCACTCGTAGCCCTTGATACAGAAGAAGAACTGACCTTTCTGCCGACTGAGTTCCTGCTGATGTCCATGCTTCACGAAGTTCGGTATCTGTACAAGAGACTTCCAGCTTACCTGCAGCAGGTTGAATATATTCGCGACTGCACTATTTCCCTTCTGGACACTCCGTATTCCATTGCCTGATGCAAGGCGTGATATCGCATAGCAGCAGCAGCCACCACCAATGCCTCATCCTCCATCATCGAATGGTCTGCAGAGTGAAAAACATTAACGACTCTGAAGACCAGGCGACCACCGACCTCATGCAGAAGATCACATCACATCTCTAATGCAGCACTAGCAACACCTGGCTCTCACTCACCTCGACGACATACGAATAATGGCTGCCATCACATGAGGGCACCACGCCGACCACTATCGGCACCAAAAGTAGTTGGTTTTTGCCAACTTAAGCTTATCTTATCGCACCACTACCACAATCTTCGATACACGAGGTGATGTAGTACACCATCTACTTCGAGTTAGGTATGGTGAACTGTTATCCCAACGCCATCCCAGGGTTCCAGCATGTGGAGACTGACTGGGCGACACACGGTATAAGGATGCCGTGAAAAACATAGAAGCCAGAGATGGAGTGTATCATGCCCGCATCAACTACACCCTGGCACTCGCATACAACCTAAGCGCCATAAACGCTGAAAGGAATTCACTAGTTTTTTTTAGACTGAATCCAGTACGAAGGCCAAACCTGTGCAGTGTACAATATGAGGCCGGACATAGCCCTACCATGCAGCACCAACGAACTGTTAGAGCTGAATGAGGATGGAACCATCAGCATTAAAGAAGGCATCAAGCGTAAGAACTACGAGAAACAACAAGGGGGCCTGGAAATAGTGCTTCATTCAGTGAAAATTGTGATGTCAAGATGCATAGACTCCTCCTACCAGACGAAGAAACTGACAGTCTTCTGTTCATAGAGCAGACCACGACTTGTCGCAGCCTGACGTGCGATGTAAAGACAAGCTCGCCAGATTAGAATGGGGAAGGACAGTGGATAAGTAAAACAAATTAAGAAACAGTGTTTTGAACACAGCCACATATTGTAAATAACATTTTGTATGTCAGTTTTGTTTTTAGAAACATGGTAGCTGTCGGTGTGTGTACACACAACAGCACCGAGGTTTTCATAAAAAATATCTGTGTTTTAAAAATTATCTTGCTTGGCTACGTGCAAAGAACGCGAAAATACGTCGCAACATAAATGCAGAAAACAAAAATTACATGAAAAAAAGTTTAGGCCTATCTTTATTATGTAATATTGCTTAACATGTAAGTAAAAACATTACGTAAATTTAAAACAGTTTGATGTAGAAAATGTGTGTATAATTCTATAAAACGTTTTACCTCATTTCTATAGATTGTCATGTCCCCAATAAAAAAAACACAATGAAAAAAAAACTAGTAAATACATTGTTTTTCAAAGCAAAGCAAATGGACTAATATCTTAAGGACATAAATTATGGGGGAAAAGAAAACAATGTTTCAAATTACTTTCTGAATAACATAAGTAATGTGTTTAAGTTACTGAAGTTGAGTTTGCGAGCATGCATGGGCAGGCAGGACAATTGAACTTGTAAAAGTAAAAAAATGTCAGTGTTTGCATGGGAAATATATTTCAAACGAGTTCTACGAAGTAATGAATAACACGAGAGAGAATTTTATCTACATGAATAACCTGGTGTCGACAAGTGCTAAACGATCACAATTACGTGAGTCACCAGTATGAAAATTAACAAAGCAAAAATGTCCCTAAAATTAAACGGCTTACAAACACAATAACAAGATATTTGAAAAATTACCCTACTTGACGCCTCTCGCATGTACCTGACATGATTTTAAAACATGTCCATCCGCCTGTGAGAATGGTGAGGTACTTTAGAACCAGAATCCAAACATTAAAATTAATTAACATCCGTAAAACAGAAAACGTTTAATATACGTCCATTTGCTCGGGACGTCGCTGCAGCACTGACTTGGATATAGCACTGACGTCAACTTATAAGCTGTGTTGAGAGCAAATGTAACATCCGTCGGTCTACGTTTATTTATAGACTGAGGTGAAGAACTCGGAAATGAACGAAAATACAAACGAATGTTTCCAAATAAATGAAACGGCTAACGAACACAAGTACATGACAATCACTAAACGAATTACGGAAGTCAGCTATCCTGTTTTTTTTAATAAATTAAATCGCACCAGGAGCTCCACCAAAACACATCAGTCCACCTGGGAGGCTGGTGAATGAATGACTAGAGGGTATGACGTGCATTGGATTATAAGCTGTTATATACATGGAGCAACTCAGTTGAAAAATACTACAAAAACCCAGAAAAACGCTATTCGTCCTACAACAGACTGTGAAACGATAATTAAAAATAAAAAAACTTACCCTGATATTTAACGATTTTTCACTATAGTAAGAAGAAGGATTCATTTTTCCACAAATTTTCCATCTAAGCGTAAGGAGACGCCGATCGCATAGTCCCGCAACACATTATAGAAACATACACAATATTATTTTTAATTCACAAAAGTTGTTCGAAGAAAAATTATTTAAAATAACCGATATACTACAGATTGTTCCATTAAGTCGGTGAAATTCACGGCACTAGTTACCGAAACGATAGTTGATAATGCTACGAAGTTTCGTCGACCGAATTCAGAAACGGTGTTAACACGATAAACGCACTATATCGGCTTATCACACGAAAATCTTTTTTCCCAATAAATTTAAAAAAAAATGTTAAAAAAATATTTATATTAAAACGCGTATATAATATCGCTTAACGAGAATTGTGGTTAGCACTCAGGCGTATTATATGCCTACACACCCCGAAGCCCTCTACCCGCCTATCCCTGTATAGTTGCACGGTACCCCACCAACCATCGACCTGCCCGGTGAAGTCGGGAGAACTGGTGTCCAGTGTCGCGCCTATCCGAGACAAGTGTTGGCATCAAACTCTGATGGCGCTAACCCGCGAGAACTGTTCGCATCTATGCTGCCTGGAGCGGACCTCCCCCCTTTCACGTCCAGACCGCGTATTTTTGTGAAAAGAGACTTCCTATCCAAGGTCATGCAACAACACCCCAGAGCACGTTATCGGCGATGCATAACCCTCCCCCTACACCAGCTCAGAGAACATTTTTCTGCTGGCTGGAGAACTCCCCGGTCCAAGCACCCCATCCTTATTGTCGATACAAGGTCACGCACCCACGTGCGGAGAAGTTTGAAATCTTCCGAATGTCTTAACCTGTCTTACTTACAGCGAAATAAAATTACACATGTCCCGACGATGAAATTTATATCCCTGAAGCTTAATATTACCCGATATTGTAATCCCCACAATATAATCCCCAGGATTAACTTTCCAACAATAACTTTATATTTTAATTCTGCAAACTTTATCCCGTTTCCAGCAATCGTATTTAAGTTTAAACTGATCAATGATTAATTTTCACACCAACACAAATACAAGACATAATTTATCACTCGCTAAATTTCTTTAAGTAATGAAAAACACGCACAATACGATGGAAGACACGAAACTTACATACATATTCAAAATTTCAACTTGTTACAAATATACGTGCATAGCAGAGAAAAATACTTATTTTAAGTGTAGACTTCTCTAAGATAGTAACATGTATTTATAATCAAAGTTTCAATTCAGAAGCTTCCCAACCCAGAGTTTTAGATACACTATTTACAATAAAATGTATATATATATATATATAAATTAGAATTTATTAAAAATACTACTTTCCAAAAAATATTACTGAAAAAGCACTTATCGAGCTTGAAATAACTGCTATCGAAGCTGAAATCTGTTAAATTTCACGATATTTAAATTAATTTAAGCAAATTTAAAGGAAAACAGAGGTCATTTATACAAGTGATGAGAAGAAGGCTGAAGACTTCACTTCAACAAATGCTGTGAATAATGACTACATATTACCCGAAGACTCCGACGAGTTTATAGACCGACTTAGGTATTTGCTTAAACCCGGTGATTGCTCCGGAGTAGAATATATGGTTTTGTTCATAAGAATACTTAAGGAACGTGGTAACATCGAATGAAGTATTATCTGCAAACACACGACGTACGATAATAAATCTTAGTTAACCCTACTACTTACCGAAAAAAAGGAATATTTCAACATTTCGTGTTAGGAATATGTTTCAATTTGAAATATTATGTCTTCCTCTAACCATTTAAGTCGTTGGAATTTGGTTAGTGTGTTAATTAGGTATTTTGAGGAATAAAGTATGTTTTGTGTACTAATCTCTCTTATTTGAGGAATAAACAGCCGTATTTGAGGAATAAACTTTTTTTTTTGAGGGATAAACAGGCTTAGTTGAGGAGTAAAGTATGTTTTGTGGAATGGTTTTGCGGAATAATGTGTGACCAGTCTTAAAATTTTTTGCTACCTATGTTTGTAACTCATCCTATATCTGCTTGAGCTATGATTTTGTAACCTCCTATACTGATTTCTGTCAAAAATAGTTTGCTAATTTTTGTAACAGCTTGCATTTGTATATATTTTTGCCTATAAATTTATGTCTTAAAATTAATCCCTTTAGTATGTTTATTTAACCTACCCCTTTTGATGAAAAGTTAACACGTGTTCTGAATAAATGAAAAATATTATTCTTTTATAATAAAAATTAACATAAATAATGGTGTTTTAAAATGCTAGATGCTTAAACTTAAATGAATCGCGTGGAATATTTCCAATCAAACATTATTAGCTAATATATTTATACTCGCTTCGAAATTTTACCTTATAGGGTTTGCTAATTGAAAAAACGGTTATGTTTAGAGATCTACGGACTTTGCAGTGTCTCCGCTCCATCACCAAAGTCATCAACTTACAAGGTTTCATTTCAAAGTTTTTTCAACAGTACCAACTACTAATCCGAGATCTCAGAGGGTGCCTGCCTCACTCGAACAAGCCCCCGCAGAAAGAATTTCGGTTTTATAATACCCTGGGGGAAGTATCTCTTTACACAAAGCAAGCTGCCATGGTCTTTGGTGCTCCTGCTAAGAAGGAGTGTAGAGGTCAACGATTTTAACCATCAAGGATATCAAGGTCAATACACTTTCCTAGCTGAATTCAAACTCTCCAGAAAAAAAAATTGTGTTTTTCTACTTTATACATTAATATATTCTCTCCAACCTCCATTATGCAAAAAATATACATAGATTAATAAAAAATACATATGACTTATAAAAAAAACTATTATTTATGAAAATAGTTTTACTTGCCCATACACACTAACTTTTACAAAAAAATTTAAAATATCTTATAAAATATATAATTCTAACCATAGTGAAAACATGATTGTACACATCAACTAAAAAAACTGTATATGATTAGTGTAAATATGATTAACAATATACGCATTAATAAAACGGGACCATACTTACTTAAATGAGTCTGTAAAACATAACACATTTCTTGAACTTGACAAGGAATCAAGCTGAAAACTGTCTCCGAGGGAGATATTAAAGTTTTTTCGTTTAAGGCAGCAGGCACTTGGATACCTGAGGCCTTTAAAGGACGAACCATTTCTCATTAAATTTTAATATTCTATGTTAAGTAATAATGTGTTTCAATTTTATTTTTAATAAGTACTACCTCATATTGAAAATTTGACTTTTTTGATATGTAAATAAATCAATAAAATAATAAGAGAATGGTGGTAAAGTTGAATTTTATTTTTGAAAACTTTCAATTCTGTTTTCTGAGTTTGTATGAAGTATGCATGTGTTTTTACAAGCAGACACATTTGTGTTGAATCCAAGCAGCACTAGTAGTAATCTGGTTGTTAAGAGAAAATTTATTATATTTCAAAGTTCGCTGGATTCTGCCACTGCTTGCTGTAGAGTTGAAGGGCAGCGGTAAAACATTCTTGGAGCTGTGGTGTGTTGCTAAGAGCTCTTTCTACCTGCCTCTCGAAAAGGTATTTGTGTCATTTGACTCATGGTTTCGTTAAGTCCCCAGGTTCTTCAACTTGACCAGCAGGTTGACAGAGGTTTTCAGAATATACTAGGAGTTTCCCTCACATTTCGTTTCAAATTCATTCAGACGTATTCGATTCTCTCCAACATTTTTGTAATTTCCCCCTTCAAAGTGTGTTTTTATTAAATTTTTATTTAAATGGTAGTTTTTTATGTATTTTTTTTCTTTCTCATCAAGAAGAAAGCAAACAACTTGTTTGTTTTTTGTGCGACTGAGCAAACAGCTATCCAGTTAAATTATTTTAAATACAAACCAACAACTTGCCATCACCCACTCATCTCAAGTTACAGACATTTTTCATTTAAACATTTAATATCCAGTCATATACAAGTACTTCATCTTCAGACACATCTCATCTCCAATCATTTAGAAGAGATATAATAACACGATAAATTAAAAACTAATTAATAGCAAGTCACATTATTCCATTTTAACATAGAAGAATTTTATTCAAAAATTTTCTTTTTAAAAAATCATCATTTTTTTTAACAAACAAAACTAATATATACAAAAAGCATTTTTCGCCTATTTTAAAACAAACATATTACAGGAATCAAATTTACCAAAAACATCTTAGGAACTAAATTACCAAACATTGTTTTTTTTTTCAATCACATTTAAAGATTGTGTTTGCAGAAGACATAATATTTCAAATTACACATTATTTTGTAAAACGTATCGAACACAGTTGTATCCGTGATACTGTAGTTTTAACATTCCTTACACTTAGGCCAACAGGTAGCAGCATTGATGGTGATGAAGCAGGTGTTGCAAACAGTTGTAGATATTTGCAGACAGCTGTAGACTGTTGTGATGATGGCTGTGGGACAGGAGGTGCATGTGGTGGCGGTAGATGGACGTCATTAGTGGTGTGGTGCTGGCAGTTGTGGTGTTGTAGATGGCATGGCTGAAGATATTATTACGCTAACTGCAGTATTGAGGCGGAATAATTTAAACAGATATTATTTAATAGCCTCTAGGGATACACCATCCCATTTATGGATTTCCAATTGTATTAAAACCTTGTATCAAAAATTTTTTATCTATACATCGGAGCAAGTGAAGAGATTTTGGCGGTTCTCGAAACAGGGGTCTTGAGAGCCTATGAGGGTGAAGCAAGGCGAGTAATAGAGTAGCGTCGGAATGCCAGCCTTCTTATTGCTAATAAACTTGGATTATTTAGTGTACTTGTTTCCAGCTGTGAACAGCCTGTATTGAAACACATGGATGTCCTTATTCGCGTCACTGTTAATCCTATCGTTAAGTACCTATACAACATTTAGTCTTCCCATGAATGTATTAGCCACTATCTCGCATTCGAGACTAGATGATGAACTCTTCACCTAGGCTGGGGAATTGAATTACTTTTCATCCCTGCATAAACATATATACTTTTTGAAGGTAATGAAATAGGTAGAGCATAAAATGTTAAGTGCTTTGCAGTAAGTATACTCTGCAGAGCTAACTGTGGACCATGTGGAGCTGACTGTTGAGCTATGTGAGATGTTGGGTTTGTTGCTATGTGAAGTGCTAATTGAGGTGCTGAGTGAGGTGCTAGTTGAGGTACAAATTGAGGTGTTGAGTGAGGTGCTAGTTGAGGTGCTAGTTGAGGTGTTGAGTGATGTGCTAGTTGAGGTGCTAATTGAGGTGTTAGTGAGGTGCTAGTTGAGGTGGTATGTGAGGTGTTTGGTTCGTTGCTTTGTGAGGTGCTAATTGAGGTGTTGAGTAAGGTGCTAGTTGAGGGGTTGATTGTGGTATTGTCTCATAATGTGGTGGAGATTGTGGAGCAAGTGGGTGTGGAGGTGGAGAACCTGTGTTACAAGTTTTACAATGACTATTCAAATTATCCCTCCAAGAAAACTGCTTCTGACAGAAATCACAATGAAACGGTTTTCTTAAATTTTTAATTCAACACATTGCTCTTTCATGCCGACACACTGCGTGTGTAGAGCTGTAAATGGTTTTCCACAGAAGCGACTCAGCAAAGACATAATTCCTCCTGTACTATTCCAAATTTATAATAAAGCAGCTTATAAAATGTTATAGGTAATTTTAGGAATTGCAAATGTGAGCAATAGGTAAATTATAGGAATTGTAAATTTAACAATATTATTCATTTTATCGCTCATTATCTCTGAAACTGATCTTTTCATTAACGATACAAAAAGGGAATCTAATTGTTCTTTCTCCTACAATAGTACAACAAATGTCATAATATATGTAGATCATGCTGAAAACAGAGAAAAAGAACCACTTTTTATTCAGTTACATGTAAATAAATGTGTTGCTAACAAAAATACTGTATTCTTTAATATAAATTAAATTTGATGAAGTAAGTTCTGTTTGTTTGGGAAAGGCAGCCGACTACAGCGACATGTTTTTACAAAAGGTACGGCAGACGAGACTGTCTAAAGCCTTGTGGACAAAGCCAGGCAGTGGATGGCCGAGAATTGAGTGTGTGGAGGAGCAGGCGAATGGCAGGGATCAAGAGCTAATGAGGGTGTTGCATGCACAGAGTCGAACAGTCTACAACATGGAATAAAGTTTGGGCTGTGCACAGAGCTATGTACGAGGTAGGCGAGAGAATGAAAAAAAATGGTTCAGTAAACTGTCACTGTCCACAACACGCACCACTGTCCAGGCACACTCCCCTTTCCCCTACCCTGCACAACAAACATTCTTTCCACCCTGCTAGCACTCATAATGCAGACCCTAAGGGTGTGCACTTGTCCCAGCAGGAGGGAGAGTCATTACTTCCCCTCTACCCTCATATCTACATCGACATCTCTCTGTGGCATGAAATGCATTCACACACCTCTAGCCACTTTACAATGAGTTGCCTTTACCTGCCTTGCCTCGCCTGTCTTTCGCATCTTTTAAATTTAAAGCAAGCAGACTTGGTTTACATTATTGAAATTTAAACTTACACTATTGCATTGGAATTCTTAAGCTTAGTTGTTTGTACACAATTTGTTAAAGAGGAAAACTTTCAGGCTTATATGCACTTTCAAAAAAAATTGTGAGTTACTCGACACCATCAAAATTAGTGTACATCATCAAAAAATAAAACTATTGTCCATCGTCAAAAATAAAACTTGCATACACTATAAAAACATTTATGAATTTTACATCATTAAAATGAATGTATATTACACCTTAAAAAATTCATGTAATTTAAAACCATCAAAACATTTTCATAAATTTAATAATGAATTTGGTCTAAATGTTTTACTAAATGATATACTAATAATACTAACTAAACAAACACTCTTAAAACTAAACATTTACCTAGTAAAATTTACTGAATGCTCTATCTATTCGCAGTTATTCAGCTACTTTGAAAATGAAATCTCTTATACTACTTACACTCTAAAAAATTATATGGCTAAACCACCCCATCACATACACATAAAAAATCATCGTGTTCATCAGAAGTACTCAAGATTCATATATTCATCATCACACACATCCTTCTCCATACATTTCACAGATCAAGCTTGGGAGCTGAGGTTATGCACCTCCCCCCTCTTGTTAGGCGTGAGTGGCATAGTTCTACCTTGTTTTAGCTGTTCCATAATTCACACTTCATACACACATCAACCCATCCTTAAACATCTATTAAAAACTACGTGAAACTAACTAACTTTTAAATAAATTGCATCATCTTTCTCCCTGCACACATACTCGCAGTCATGCACCTATTAAAAAATATATTTTCCTCAGAGTACTTGGAATTTTATTCTAGATTTTTTTGCATACTTTTGCCAGTATCTAACAGTGTAGAGAAGACCTGAATTCAGATATTGTCTCGTCTTAGGTCCATAGTGCAATACTATGGCAATCTATCAGTATCTCCTTCTAAACTCTTCTAAATTCGTCTCAAATATGCATCAAGAAACCATCTAGAATTTATTGAAATCACTTTTCCCCTGCACTCATACTCGCAGTCACACACCTATTTAAAAAAATATATTTTTCTCTGAGTACTTGGTATTTTATTCTAGATGGTTTTAACATCCCTTTGCGAGTATTTAACAGTGCAGTGAAGGCCATGATTGAGATATTGTTTCGCCTTAGGTCCATAGTGCAATACTATGATGGTTATTCAGTATCTCCTTCTAAATTCTATTCAATTCCTCTCAAATATACATCAATAACCCACCTAGCATTTATTGAAAACAATTCTATCCTGCACTCACGCACACACGCCATCGAATTATCACTAATTAACACTCACAAACTATGTAATCAGCAGGGTGAAACCACATCGCCACAAGCACCCATTCGACTTATCATTAATTAACACTAACAAACTATGTAATCAGCAGGGTGGCTCCAAGTAGCCTCAGGCATCCATTCTACTTATCATTAATTAAAATTAATTAACTATGTAATCAGCAGGGTGGGTCCACATCGCCACAAGCACCCATTCGACTTATTAATTAACACTTACAAACTATGTAATCAAATGCGGGACCACATCGCCTCAAGCACCTATTCGAATAATTGCTGGTTGAATTGAAAGGATTTGATAAAATTTTTAACGATTTTATTACATTTCACCCAAATTCTAAAGAATTACATGCAAATTTTTTTTAATGTTCAACGATGTGTTAAAAAATGTTATCGAATTTTATAACATTTCATTCATTTTGTTAAAAGTTTTACCGATTTGTTAAGAAAGATTAATGATTTTAAGAAAATTTTATTCAAGTTGGAACAATTTGCAATGATTTTAAGAAAATTTCAATCAAGTTGTAAATGATTTACTAAAAGTTTAACGAAATCATATAAACGTTAAACAATTTTAGGGAAAAACGTTAAAAGTTTGAACGATTTGGTAAGAAAGTTACTCAAAGATTTAACGAATACGCGAAAATCTTACAAGTTTTAACAAAATACCGCAAAAGAATTATAAAACCCTAAATTTTTAAAATTATTCATTTACATAAACTCCAGTAGCGAAGCTGGTAGGCGTGGAACGAGACCTGAACCCAAGATCAGGGTGGTTTAGCGGTAGCCCGCTCCACAAGGTGAGCACCGGGATTCCTAACTTAGCAGGCGGCCGTAATCCCCAGCGAGCGGTAAGCTACCAGCAGGGCTGAAGGTTGAATCCACCAGTTCCTTTACCCTCGTCGCGGAAAATGTAGGCAGAGCTAGCGGCGGGCGGGTGAACGGTGTCTTTGAACAAAACGATTATAGACAGCAGCTCCTAGCAGCGCGGACCCGTTTACAAGATGTACGGAGACTGGAGGGGAGGTGTTGGCCCCATGAAGTCAGAGTAGCAAATGACGAGCTGGGGTTCGAGGTGCTATTTATACCCCCAACCAATCTCCCTTGTCGGCAAATTTTCAATTTCATAATTAGCTTTCAACATACATAAAACGTACATATTACATAATAGAGACATCTTTAACAACATTTTAAGCAAATTTAACGACAATTACAAGGAACTAACCCGTTTTTTCTGAATTTTCGTGTGTATATGGTGGAATTTAACGTGTCACACATGTTGTTATTCCGTTTTAAAAGATTAGATTAGAATTATGTTCTTATTTAAGGATTTCGCACACGAACAATTGTAATTCCATAAAGAACTTTCCCCGATACGAGGTGTTTGAAACCTAAATTTACTACTACGACACAACTACGGTCACATCCTCTCACGTACAAATGATTATCTAGCTATTGTATACATTTCAATTACGTGATTCATTCGTTATTTCTTTTATGTTTATAAACTAACTATTATCAAACATACCATACCCGGGACTCGATCCCCGAAACTACTTTATATTAACCAAGCCGTATCAGGGATTCGAACACAGAGTGATTACTCTAGACTGGCTGGCGATATATAACAACTTATTTTATGTATTTATAGAGTTATAAAATATTACTCAGGTTTTTCAGCAGAAATCTTTTGCCAGGAGATAAGTTCAAATATATTCTGTTGAAAGGTATTTTTGCTGAACTAAGAGTATGTTTGTTATCTGACATATTATTTACTCTGGCTTTTTCATTGCAACTCTTGTAAGTGTTAATTCAACATATTTTGATGGAAAACAAAATTTTATTAAAGAATTTCTCAGTTGAAACAATATACATTTATCATTTATTAGGAAAACGAGTACACTTTTCATTAAAACGGGTAGGTTAAATAAACATACTAAAGGGATACATTTTAAGACGTAAATTTATTGACAAAAATTAATATACAAACGCAAGATGTTTAAAAAATTAGCAAACTATTTTTGACAGAAGTCAGTACAGGAGGTTACAAAATATATATACACACACCATTAAACAATCAAGTACAGGAGGTTACAAAAATCATACACAAGCAGATATAGGTTAATTCACAAACATAGATACCAAAAAATATTAATACAAGTTACACATTATTCCACAAAACCATTCCACAAAACATACTTCATTCCTCAAAAACCTAATTAACACTCTAACCAAATTCCAACGACTTGATTGGTTTGCGGAAGACATACTATTTCAAATTGAAACATATTCCTATCACGAAATGTTGACTTGAAATATTCCTTTTTTCGGTAAGTAGTAGGGTTAACTAAGATTTATTATCATACTTCGTGTGTTTGCAGATAATACTTCATTCGATGTTACCACGTTCCTTAAGTATTCTTATGATCAAAGCCATATCTTCTATTCCGGAGCAATCACCGGGTTTAAGCAAATACCTCAGTCTGTATACAAGCTCGTTGGAGTCTTCGGATAATATGTAGTCATTATTCACAGCATTTGTTGAAGTGAAGACTTCAGCCTTCTTCTCATCACTTGTATAAGACAACTCGTTGGTGCAATCATCACTGCTGTCTTCACCTGACGTTTAATAAAAAATATCGACTTTACTTAGCTTAGAAAGAGGAGATGTATCGTTACCGAAACTGGCCTCTGCAGCTAGTTGTGCTACTTTATGTCGAAAATCGTCACTTTCACGTGTTAGTATATATTTCATACAATCCGATTCTATGTCAGTTTTTGTAATTGTGTTAGTACTCTCTCCTTCTGTGTTATTATGTAGTGTAGACGGTAAATTTACTTTCTCAGGAGGAAAAGTATTTTAACAGATCTTGACAGGACGATTCAAGTTATCAATTCGTACGAACTAGCGAAATCAGTTATTGCAGTTAAGAATGAGCAGAGATGCATTCTTCAAACATTCACTATTCTCGTGTCTACGAACATTGTAGGCGAAAGAGTATATTTTCCCGCAGTTTATGCAGTGTAGTTTATTCGGTGATCTCTCCATTTTGCTCAATGTAGATCAAATAAATTATCTTCGGTGTGAGGAGAAAGTTTACTCCCGAACAGATGTTCACCTCGAAATGTCAGAATGACAACAAAATTATTTATGTATGATTATACTGTTTTAAACAGTAACATGTTAAATTAATGTCGATAAAATGTCTTCCGCTCTAACATTTGTATGTTAACTGCGGTATTATCTAATAATTCGTCACGTGATTAAATCTACGTATGTTAGACGCTTTACGTCTTTACTTGGTATTCGATTAAAATGAATAAAGATTAATTGCATTTTAGGAATATATAAGGAGAGAGAAGGGTTTGGAAATATTTTGCAGGGAATTTTATAACACTTTCTATGCTAAACGATTGTGTTAGTTGGAGGATATTCTGTTAAGCAAACCATTTTTTAACTGTGATTGTCTTAAAATTATTTTTAACGTATGTAGATAATACGAATTTTGTTTTTCCCCACTAATTTTTGCCTGATAAATAGATTCAGATTAATTAAAAAAGTATTTTTTCGTATCCACGATTAATTTGTTAACAATTAATTTTGTATGTTTTAAAATTTCGTTTACAGATTTCGTTTTGATTATCTAAATTTAGCGAGTGATAAAATTCTATTTCTGTATTATACATGTTTTGTAAATTATTATGGAACTTAATTTTTGTTATAAATACAAAATATATGTTACGTTTGAATGTTAACTTAATATAATTTAAAGTGGTAAAAACGGAAGATAAAGTTTGCAGAATTAAAATATAAAGTTATTGTTGGAAAGTTAATCCTGGGGATTATATTGTGGGGATTACAATATCGGGTAATATTAAGCTTCAGGGATATAAATTTCATCGTCGGGACATGTGTAATTTTATTTCGCTGTAAGTAAGACAGGTTAAGACATTCGGAAGATTCCAAACTTCTCCGCACTTGGGTGCGTGACCTTGTATCGACAATAAGGATGGGGTGCTTGGACCGGGGAGTTCTCCAGCCAGCAGAAAAATGTTCTCTGAGCTGGTGTAGGGGGAGGGTTATGCATCGCCGATAACGTGCTCTGGGGTGTTGTTGCATGACCTTGGATAGGAAGTCTCTTTTCACAAAAATACGCGGTCTGGACATGAAAGGGGGGAGGTCTGCTCCAGGCAGCATAGATGCGAACAGTTCTCGCGGGTTAGCGCCATCAGAATTTGATGCCAACACTTGTCTCGGATAGGCGCGACACTGGACACCAGTTCTCCCGACTTCACCGGGCAGGTCGATGGTTGGTGGGGTACCGTGCAACTATACAGGGATAGGCGGGTAGCGGGCTTCGGGGTGTGTAGGCATATAATACGCCTGAGTGCTAATCAAAATTCTCGTTAAGCGATATTATATAGGCGTTTTTATATTTAAAAAATGTTTAAAAAAAATTTATTTATCGGAAAAAATAATTTTCGTGTGATAAGCCGATATAGTACGTTTATCGTGTACACGCCGTTTCTGAATTCGGTTGACGAAACTTCGTAGCATTTTCATAACTAGTGCCGTGGATTTTACTGACTTAACGGAAAAATTGTAGTATGTCGGTTATTTTAAATAATTTTTCTTCGACCAACTTTTGTTCATTTATTATAATATATATTACGTTTCTATAAAGTGTTACGGGATTAAGCCATCGGAGTCTCCTTACGCTTCGACGGAAAATTTGTGTTAAAAGTGAATTGTCCTTCTTACGACAGTGAAACTTTCGTTAAAAATCAGGGAAATTTTTTATTTTTTACTATCGTTTCGTTGTCTGTAGTAGAACGATTAGTTTATTCGGAGTTTTTGTTGTGAATTTAAACTCAGTGGCCTATCAGCCGTGCTCCATGTATATAACAGCTTATAATCCAATGCACGTCATACCCTCTAGTCATTCATTCACCAGCCTCCCAGGTGGACTGATGTGTTTTGGTGGAGCTCCTGGTGCGATTTAATTTATAAAAAAAACAGGATAGCTGACTTCCGTAATTCGTTTAGTGATTGTCATGTACTTGTGTTCGTTAGCCGTTTCATTTATTTGGAAACATTCGTTTGTATTTTCGTTAATTTCCGAGTTTTTCACCTCAGTCTATAAATAAACGTAGACCGACGCAGGTCATGTTTGCTCTCAACACAGCTTATAATTTGACTTCAGTGCTATATCAAAGTCAGTGCTACAGTGACCTCCCGAGCAAATGGGCGTATATTAAACGTTTTCTGTTTTACGGATGTTAATTAATTAATTAATTTTAATGTTTGGATTCTGGTTCTAAAGTACCTCACTAGTCTCACAGGCGGACGGACATGTTTTAAAATCATGTCAGATACATGCGAGAGGCGTCAAGTTGGGTTATTTTCAAATATCTTGTTATTGTGTTCGTTAGCCGTTTAATTTGTAGGGACATTTTTGCTTCGTTAATTTTCACACTGGTGACTCACGTAATTGTGATCGTTTAGCACTTGTCGCACCAGGTTATACACGTAAGTAAAATTCTCTCTCGTATTATTTATTCATACGAAGAACTCGTTTGAAATATATTTTGTGTATTACATCAACGAGCAATATCGCCACCAACAGAAAAATATTTTTTTCTCCTTTGCCACTCTTGCACAAAACTCACCACACACAACACGCACATACATACACACACATATATATACATACACACACACACACACTGTCCCCAACACGTCACAACTCAGTCGAGTGCAAAAGCTCAGAGGGTGAACATCTACCAATCTACCAGAGCTGCGCCCCACCCCAAAAAAAGAAAATAAAGAACTATATACACACAAAAAAAATTTTGATCAGATTAAAAAATTAAAATTGGATTAAACTTGGATTAAACTTTTTTAATCGGATTAAATGCGATTAAGGATTAGCCCTTTCAATACATTTAACCCTTTCAATCAATTTAGAAAACCCTTTATATTAATTTAACCCTTTGATATTAATTATGGTGGCATCCCTTTGTACGTAGGACCGGCCCGCCCGTACAATTTGAAAAATGTCTCACTGTTTTGTGATGTACACGCAGTCCATCATGTGTTTGGCATCGATCTTCTGCAGCGGAGTCGATCGAACGAATTTGACCAATCGTGGAAACAGTCGTGCGATAATGCCGAATTTTTCATGCACCATGTCCTTAAATTGCAGTATTGTGTTTGCACAATGGGCTTGACTGATCAGCACCAGGTGGCGGTACTTGCACTAATTCGTTTCGGTGAAATGTCCATAATGCCAACGAAACAAAATATCGTACAGACCTTGCACTTGCCGATTTGCATTACATCTCCTGGCAAAAACCACACTTCCTTGTTTCCAAGAAAACATTTTTCGTCATCCTGGTGTCGCAAGCCGAACGTTTTGTCGCTGTTCCGATAGGGCTAGGAAACGATGCAGTGCCCTCCCGGGTTACCCACCTCTGGTCCAAACTCTTGTGTTCGTTTCCAATCTCGCACACGCAGCAAATCGGTCAGGGGCAAATCGTCTTCGTTATTACTGATGCCGCCTTCCGATTCAGGCATTTATGGACTTCTTTCCTGTTTACGCATCGGGTCGATCTTTCCATCTTGATTTAATGTTTGATATCCGACCGAGATAAAACATCTGCCTCGCATTGTCGACCAAGTTCGTTGAGATGGCCGGTGGTCTTCTTGTAAGCCACTTCCCTTCGACTTATGAGAGCTGGTCTGTTACTTTTCGCGAGCAGATATTTCGCACGAACAAATCCAATAGCTCACTGCAGCTCAGTCATCATTGCGGATCAGTCCATAATCATTCGTCGAATCTAATAAACACACAACTACACCAGTATATATACATATTTGCTCTCGAGTTGATGAAAGTGGATTGTCGATCCTCTTCGGTCGATCGGTGCATGCATATAGTCTCTGTTTACAATGCTTCACAACATCAGATTTCGTAGCCAGTTTGGATATTAACATATTTTGAAAAGCCTTCAATTCTTATTGTCTGCACATTCGACATGTTGATCTGGTCTATTAACTGTGCCTCTGCACCCCCTACATGCTGGTCGACAGCTTACCAAATCTTCCACATCTTGCTTTTCACATTATCGATCTTTCGTCCAAGAAGTGACAGGCCCATGTGAAGAGCGGTTAGGTGAGATTCTGTTAACCCATTCCCATCATCGTCGGAACATAGACCTTGTCCGAACTTGGAAATGGTGCTGTGACTCATGGTCGCCGTCTTACTATAAACTAATCGAAGCCACACCTGTGCTTTCCCTTATCCACTGGGCATTCCTTATCGATCACCAGTATGCCCTACTCCTCGTTCCACCACAAAGAACACATATCATTGAATTTTGCGAACATCATGTCCATATTGATGTGGTCGTTGTACACACACTGCAAGTTTGTATTGCCCATGCGAAACCAAACAAGGAAATTAAAATTATCACATAGTAACTGTTTTGGCTTTCACAAGTAAGTTTGATTCAAGTACACACAGTCCATGTTCGCATGCCTAAAGGAAATTAAAATTATCACATAGTAACTGTTTTGGCTTGCACAAGTAAGTTTGATTGAAGTACACACAGTCCATGTTCGCATGCCTACCCATGCTAGAATATTCTTGAATTCAAGTCTGTTTCTTGCATGCCACATCATCGAAAATAAACAGGGAGTTGGGCAATGCTTCACTCGGTGGCACGATGGCTCCATTATAACTGCAAAGGAAATATTTCACGCCATCACATCCTGCAGTGTTCTAGATGCTGGTATTTCGGTTGCTAAAGGCTTTAGAGTACAGGTACACATATTTGAACCAAAGAACATTGGGTTCCTCCATCAAAATCAACAGCAAGCACTTCTTGCTGCAACCCGACTGTGCGCAAATCAGTCCTTTTACAGTATTGGGCAACAACATTACATGACACACAGGTTTCGACATCTTTCTCGGTGATTCAGATGGTAAGATTGACATAATGCTTGATTATCTCCATGATACTGAAACTAAAATGTGTTGTAAATGTTAGGCACGTATCGGTCTGTAGCGTGTGATGACTCGTAGAAGAATGATAAAATCTGGAAGAGGGATCGTCGATATACTGATCAACACTCTACCTTTCGAGCTGAACATTCCTAGGCACAGTTTCTGTGGGCTGGGAACCAAGCTACATACAAGGTTGGCATTTGGCGACATGGACATTAACACACTAGACGAGGCATGCAAGTGGCACGATATCGCCTGTTCCCAGCACAAGGATCTACAAGCCAGGCACCAGGTAGACAAGATACTCGCGAATAGGGCAGACAAATTACGCCATGCACCAGACACAGGGGCATTTCCAATGCGATGAAGGCGAAGGTGAAGATGGCAGTGGTGGTAAAGAATGCGAGACACTGTTTCAATAGGAGAAGGGAGAAAAATATGGGAGTATTCCTTTCCGCTCTGATACCCACAATCGGCGATCTGCGTGGTTTCGCCGGGGCAGTGACAAATATTGTTGGTACGGTTAGACAAGCTTCTAACATATGTAAACAATTGCCGTAACAATCATTTTGAAGTTATTGCCATGGGAAAATAAGACCAAAGACTTTTCATATGCCGACCCTGCCAAGGAGGAGATGCAAGAAAGAAAAACCACCGCAGCTGGAAGATGCGCTTATGAAATATACACCGAAATGTCCGCTCACGAACGGTATTTGGAACTGTTTGCATGCAAATTTAAGATGCCTAATTTTCGTGGCATGTTCATTTGAGATGCTTTGCCCCTAAACCGAAATATGACGATTCTTCCATAATAAATCTGTACATGGCAGCCTGGCCCGGTACACACTGGGTAACTTATGTCAATGACAGAAAATGTGCGGTATACAACCACAGTTTCGGTCATTTGTATCCTCTACCCAAACTGTGGTGGTACCTGAAAAATTGCCCACTGACTTACAAGTATGAGATGGAGCAGATGCCGAACATGTGAAGCTACAGACACTTGTGTCGTCGCTTTCAGTTGCGGTGGAATAAAATAACATTGGGCGAATCCGTATTTGTTACCCATTACATAAATGACATCTCCGCCTTCATTCGTCAGTCAGTATGTCGGTGTCCATCTTTCTAAGAGGTCAGACATTCAAGCGGACGGTGACGTTTTACAAGCCTCTGTAGCTGGATGGCAAGTGGGTCATCGGACTGATGGATTTTCAAAATTAAAAGCTCCATATCCAGCAAGGAAGAAAATATTAATTCTATGTTCTGGTACATAGTGGGAGGAGATGTGAAGGAAATCAGCATTCCCAAGAGGCCATACGAACTGAAGGACATCTACAATTCCATCAAAAAATCTGTACCATCGGATGTGACCCTTGAACTAAGGGGTAACTAAAATACACTAAAGTGCAGAAATATTTTGCAGTGCCGATATCGATTTCACTGTACCTGATATCATCGGGTGATTTCACACTAGTTTATGGTATGGGGTTACTCTGTGTTCGATTACCGGGTAAGACATGCGTGTATTTGTAATTGTCTCACTATGGTTGTATATCTTGTTTCATGTTTTGAACGAGACGAAAAGTCGTACCTACCAACTCAGATTTTAAGAAATTATTTAAAAATAAATCGCACCCATATTGAGAAACGTTGTCACATAAGTTATATCAGTAACTTCTTGTTTAAAATTATGTATGTATAAACAGTATACATTATTAATTTATAAGTGTTTAACAATTGAACCAAATTCGACTGATTTTTATAC
This sequence comes from Dryococelus australis, assembly GCA_029891345.1. Taxonomy (NCBI): domain Eukaryota; kingdom Metazoa; phylum Arthropoda; class Insecta; order Phasmatodea; family Phasmatidae; genus Dryococelus; species Dryococelus australis. Next base: position 246,593,416 of record CM057009.1, read on the forward strand.
AAGCATTATTCAACAGAAGCATGAAATATGTGTATAAATATCCCCTTCGCTGGATTTTTTTGTAGAGTAGTGCGCCAGGTGAGAAAATATAATTTTTTCCCCCCCCCAAATTTTTGTAACCGATTTTGCACACCACTAACACTACAGAATACCATGTCAATTTACATGATTTAGGTAGGTCGGACACCGATTTTCATAATGGTGGTCATATAAATTAGTTAGATATGTTTGTCATATCTATTAAACAATTTTATAAAAGTCAACATCAGTTTATTCGAATTATCTTATACATATATTTTTTAAGGAATTTAGTATGAATGGTGTATCTCATGAACAAATCAACCGAATTTTACTAATTCTTCACAGAAGTAGCGCTACGTTAGGCTATTAAAACTTACGTGATTTAAGTCGCTCAGGCTCGTATTTCCAAATTAACACTCCTTAAATATTTCTGGTTAGTAAAACTTATATTCCGAAATATTGGACCGATTATATCCGAAGTTTATTCTCCGAACCCTACCTCTGTAATGAAGTTGGTTCCATGGAGCTCACGGTATGGAGTTTTCTGGGTTCGAGTTCTGGTTAAGGCACACATGCATTTGAACTTTCTCACTACTTTTACATATGTTTCTGGTATTATCTATAGTAATAATTTTCTTAACGAGTCGTCAAGGCTTACCTGCAAGACAAGCTTTTAAGAATTTCGTTAAAATTTATTTGCACCCATGTAGAGGAAAGTAGAAAAACTATTTACTAGTTATTAAAGTAACTTCTTCTTTTATAATTACGATACTAATCAATAAGTAATTTTGCCCTTGATATCCGTTTCGTTCGATTTTCCATTGTTTCCATTAACATACAATTATTTACTGTTTACGTGATCTATAAATGCATTGAGACATTTGAAAGGCAAATATTTCCCAGCAATCTCAATCTGTTGGCAAAGTGTCGGCAACTTATCGGCTCGACTCCGGCACTTTCAGCGACTTTCAGACATATGCATAAATGTAGCAATCTGTAGACGGCAGGCTCTCTTTTTTTTGGATAAAGACAACTACCCATGTATTACACATGATAACAGTTAGATATCACACTAATTTCATCAACCCAATAAAATTAATATAACGAATTAGCGACATCTTAAAGAGAATTCTGTGCCGATTCCTAAACCGAATCTTTGCCTTGTGAGTAAGCAAACTAAACTCTAATAAATTCTAGCCCAGTATCGCTTTAAAGACAAGAATCTTTATAAATGAAATATTTTTTTTGTGGTGCTTCTTGCCCTACACGCTATCGGCAAGTTTACATGGCGTCTTTTTTAAGACTAGTGGTCAAACTTTACGTTAAAGCTAATCCCCCAGTGTCACACTGATACTGTCAGCCTGATACTACGCAGCCAACCAATCGCTGACAACTTAAAGTAGATTCTGGGCAGATTCCGGCACAGTTTCTTTGCCTCGCCAGAAAAGAAAGAAATTTTTAATTGATTCTGGCCCAGTATCGTTATAAAAACATATCTCTTTATCACATTTTGTTTGATTTATTCATACCGCGCCTACTATTGGCAAGTGTAGTGATAAAGCTAACATGTCAGCAGACTGACGTATTTCTTAAGGTACATGGTCAAACATTGGGATAAAGGCAATGGTCCAGTGTATTGTATATGGTAACAGATACATATCACACAAATTTTGTCGGCCCGATGATTCACAGCCAACCAATCACCGACATCTTAAAGAAAATTCTAGACAGATTTCGAATTGGCATCTTTGCCTTGCCAGTAATCTAACTAATCTCAAACAGATCATGGCCCAGTATCATTTTAAAGATAAGGCTTTTAAACACTATAAAGATATTTATCTGATGAATTTTAGTCGTGCCAATAATCGAAAAGTATTTGGGTTATGCGAGCTGGGAATGATATGGCGCCTGTTTTTAAGACAGTTAGTCACTCGTCAGGGTAACGAGAATTGCCCAGTGAATATTTTATATTGCTAAATGGATATCACCGAAATTACTCATTACTCACAGAACACACAAAAAATTATATACGTGCATACAATATATAGATGTTAATATTTTACATACAAATCAATAATATAATCTTCATTGTATGCATATTCAATGTATAGCATGGATGAGAAGAAAATATCAATTGTAAGTATATGAGTCTCTATACAATATATTTGTTCCTCAAATATCCATACATCATTTCAAGGTTGGTATTTGTAAATTACTATGTATATCGAATAATAAAATAATACGTTTAATTGCTCTACGAATGTATATAAAAACCCAATGCTGATTGTATATCAACGCAAAATATTCATACTGATTAACAACAATGTCGTGTTTTCTACATTCAATATCTATACTGTATTTCATGTATATAATTAATGAAAAGGAAGTTCTTATGAATATAATGAAGCTCAGTAGAATATTAACATATAATATTATCTATGTATTTACGAGGGCAGATTCAGAAGTCGTAGCAACTATTGTTCATCTCCCGAAAGGATCCGACACAGGAAATGTGATATGAACAGGTGAAAGTGCACAAGTACGTTTTAAAGGTAACACCGCATGGGGCATGGATGCATGACTCTACTCCAAGGAACAAAGACAAACATGGCTGGTCGAAATCACCATTTAATTGATTTATTCTCGTACACCTTTGATACATTCATTTGAATGGGCACGTATAGTACATGCACAAGCTGTTTAAGGTGGAGCACTAGTTACAGTTTTTACGGCCGATCTCGATAAAATTTCGTACACTTCCTTTGTTAAGATATTTTTGTTATGTACACCTGACTTTGTTAAATTTTTTAAAAATTTATTGGAGATATTTAATAATCAATTTCATTAATCTGTCGCTTCATAATACTAGACCTGTTGAAAATATGTGTATGAGGTTTTGATTTTGTGAACATACAACCTTCTGCTTTGTTCTGATGAAATTTGGTTTACGTAAGTAGAATATTTCTGTTATTAAATAATATTTATTTGCACCTCTGCATAATGCCAATGTTCAGACTTCGGAGAAATTGTCCACTATATACTGAGAAAACTATTTGTTTCACTAAACCAAATATATTTTTTGCATGATTTTTGTTTCAGACAAACGATATTTTGTTGGCACAACCAAGCCTCAGTTGCTCTAAATAAATAAAATTGTTTCACGGACCCAAATCATTTATTTAAAATATCTTTGTTTCTGCCAATCAAATATTTGGTTGTTTCAGTATGTTAGCCAAATATTTGTTTGGCACAAACAAATCGTTACAATAAGTCAACAAAATGATATGTTTAAAATCGCGTGGTATATTTTGAACAAAAGATATATTTTAGGCGACCAAATATTTTTTTGGCAACAGAAAACAATTTTTTTGATATTTGTTTTCCGTTTTGTTGGCTGAAATGCAGTTCGCCATTTGTATTTTCGAGGGCCGTGTGTGTGTGTTTGGTGGAGGATGGAGGTTATAAGAATTGAGCATGGCGGATGAGGCGACGAATAAACTTTTGCAAGATTGGAGTTTCGCTGATTTAATAGACGTGTTTGCAGGGAAGTTAACTGATAATCCATTGCGGGTTTTGTAAATTTTAATTGTTGTTTAGTTCGCGACATTATGCTATTGAGCATGGCTGATGCAATATGAATTTAGGCCTACATAAAAAAGTTATAACCTACTGGAGGTTCTTAAAAATAGCTTACATATATACAATATTTGAAGTACTGTTTTATATGTATTATTAGAATTTAAATATACGTTAACCTATTACTAACTATTACACATCGATCATATACAGCGCGGGAAAAATACGTGTCGGTAATTTCAGCAACCTACTTGAAATACGGTAATTATATTCAAGTTGATATCAGTTCATTAAGTGTCAATTGCAAAAACACCTCTTAAAATTAGTGATTTGGCAGTATTGGAATGCGGATAACATAAATTGTGTTTTACATACAGGATCCCTATTGTTGCGAATTCAAATATTGTATGGACGTGTAAATTTTATTAGAACTCACAACATGTTGGTAGTGTTAACAATACGGGAATATTTTACATCAGGCATATAGCAGTTTCGTAGAGGTATTTGTACGAAACTTGTAAAATGAGGTTGTGGCTCATAATAAACGTGTGTTCATAACCTCAAAACTGAGAAAGTAGTCAACACTATTCCCACATTTCCATATATGGGTAGGCATTATTGGTAATAAACAGGTAGACCTACTGGAAAATCCAAATAAAGATACACAGTGAACACTTTAAATTAATAATTCTAGTATTTTTTTTTGTGGAATCTCGAGTTGCATGTGACTACTACAGGAACATTCACCCAACTAGGTACAGCAGTTTCTTTTTTCAACTTGTTCTTTACGTCATGGTTAAAATTAATGTTACTGGCCCCAACTTGCTGAGCATGGGAATTCTAAAGGATTCCAGCATTAATATGTATTTTTGGTGAAGCACAGTGGTCCATTGCTAACCTTGCATTTTACTTTGGATTCAGAGAGGCCAAAATAACAGCACATTTTCATTTCCCACGAGAGATTGTGGACTGAATGGTGTAAAATATATATAGGATGATCACAGTTATTTGAGCAATTCTGAAAGCCATTCTTGGAATCTACTTTTAACCACTTGTGCCTGGTTCCATTATGAAAACATTTACAAGAATTTAGCTATATAACTAATTAGCCAACTTTTCCCTTCACAATTATTTTAAAGTTATTATTTTATTGAGGTACCAAATGATGGTTCACAATGGAACCATATTGTACATACTCTGTGATTGAGAATTTAACACTCCAAAAGCAGCGAATAACAGCAAATACATTATAGGCCATAGTTGAAGCACAATAAGTCTACGGTAAACAATCCTTACAAAATTGATCTTCGTTGACAAAATATCGCCAAGTAACCTAACACAGCTCACAGCTGTAAAAGTAAATAAATATTCAGTTTCCTCAACACGAGCCAATTGCTCATGAAATCTGCAAATTAATCAAATAATGTACAAAAACGGAAGTACTAATACTTATTGCGTAATATAATGTAAGGTGTAACACTGAAGTGTTATAAAAATAAAAGTTATTTCAAGTAAGGTAATGAAAGGTGCAAGTAAAGTAGGCCTACTATAGTCTATTAGTGGTTTCTTTGCACTCTTTGAATCAAACCCTTAAAAATCCCCCCCCCCCCTGTTTAACGTGTTTGGTTATTTCGTATGTCATTTATCACAATCGCCTTATATTTGTGTTATAAAAGTACCTCATTTTCGTTAAACTGAAATTTTACTTACATTTCATCTATAAATTACATTTCTTTTATAATTAATATAATTAAAAACGAGGAGAAAATAGGTGTGTTGGTAATACCTAGTAATAAATAGTTCTTACGTAAAATATTATTAAACTGAGCGTACACGAATGCGGCGCACTGTTACTTTAGTGTAATTTTCTAGACTCAATTAAGCTTTGTTGTCATTAGGTGGAGGGAGGAATATCCTGGAAGTACAAGTTTAGCACGTGGCCAGGCTTCAGAAACGTTGGAAGGAACGTTTAATTGACCATAGTCAAACAATATTAAGTTAAAAATATTACTCATTTATTGTAACGACATTTTAATGCAAATTTTTCTACAGTCTCAGCACTGTGCTGTCCTATTTGAGTTGTCCTAGGTATTTCAGTTTCTTCGTTTGATTATTTATTCTGCAATTTTGTTTTTTGGTTTCGTTTTTCTATTATGTTATTAATCTGACAAAATTCATTAAGGGATTTATTATATGTTTTATATTTATCTCTTGACTACAACTACCCTCATTTTTCAGTTTTTGTTTTGTGTCTAACAATTAATTTTCTTTAACGACATAAGCAATGGCGTATGTATAAAATATTTCGTTTACTCATTCACAACCATTGCAAAAATCTTTCAAACTACTCACGAAAGTGATCTTTTTTTCACTGCAAAGGAAAAGTATCCATAACCACTACTAATAATGCATTTTTAACTGGAGGCCAATGCGACTGATATCCTTATTTTCCCTACTAGCAATTCCAAACTACTCGCATATGAGAGGTAGTGATCTTATAAACTTATGAATTAAAAATTAATTTGTCACTTTTCTGTGCATCGTTTGTATGCCACAGTAGTTATTCAAAATGTCTGTAGAACCTAGTTAATACGAACCGGAATGAACCATAATTTTGGCACTTCGTAATAACATATTTCATATCGAACAAACTAATGTATAAAATACTCGCTAATATTAGCACAAAATGCTGCATGCATTTCACTATTTACCCACCATAATACCAGAAATGAAGTCATTAGTTTGTGAAAAAACATTTACCTTAGATTGTACAATGTTTTTTTTTATGCAGGGTCAATTGATTTAATATTTTCGATGTTCATTTCAGTAGGTTACCAACGTTTTGGCTATTTAATTTAATTTCACTTCTCAGTTTTTTTCACTTATTTATTTCATTTCCCGATTCTCGTGTGGAGTAAATTTTATTTAATCTCGTGATTTTCGTACAAGGTATTTTTATTTTACTGCCATATTATTGTGTAACGTAATTTTACTTCTAGACATCCTATTTTTGGTAAAACCAAATGCATAATACAATCCAATAAAATATTTTGTCAAAGTAGATACAGATGAATACACTTCATAGTCACATCACAGACGATCTTCACTTTTGTTCATATAGGACCTTACTTCACACATACACAAACAGTTTTTCACATAACCATACATGTTCATAAAAGTTGTAAATATTTTATACTGTCAGAAAAACTGTCTAAGTTGCACATAAACAAGAATTTTATTTCACCCCAGACCCATACGAAAGAAACAGAATTTGTTTACTGCAGTCAGTTATATGTTACCAAACAATTCCATTCAACTTTTAGCTATGCAATGACATAAATGTTGCCGATTTGGTCTTTTTCAAGAAATTTGAGTCAAATTCTTGCTCATAACATAGCCCACGCTGGGCACACTTCAGTCTGATAAGCTTTTCTAAAACTGTGTCTGTCATTGATGATCTGAACGGCATCCTATTTTTCTTAACTCGAGAAAATATTCTTTCGCACTCAGCATTGCTATGTGGAATATAAATAATTGCAAGCATTGCTCGAGAAAGTCTGTCATACTTGAAAGTACCATCTACATTTTTCATCTGCCCAACCATTGACCACTTAGTGTCTATTCTAGAGTGTTTTGACAATTCTTCTGTAATGTCTTCCATTTTAAAACAGGAAAACTGTGCTTCCAGTGTGTCTATCTCTGAATCTAAATCCAGTTCTTTATCATTACACAAGATACAGGATAGTTATTCCACAAAAAACCTCAAATTTTAAAACGAAGCAGCACTAACTGAATTAATATCTGCCACTTTAGCATGTTTCAACACATCACTTTTCAAGTTAACTTTGGAAAACATATAATTACATGCTGATGTATAGTGTTTCTTGACAGAGCCAAGCGAAACATTTAAACATAACTTGTTGAGTAGAATAATTATTCAACTGTCCCAGCATCATTTAAACGCATTTATGGATACATACACAGCTATTTTACATGTACATTCAGGTAATTAGTTTCGTTACCGTCAAAATTATAAATATCATGGCAGTCAAATATTTTGTTTAAAGTTAATAAGTTTACGGTTAGCTAACAATCATATGTGTCCAATATTATATAAGTTTTTGCGACAACAAAATCAGTTTGGTGCATTAGTGACATATATTTAGTTGAATGTAGCACAACTCATTTGATGACCTTCGAATTTACAGCTCGAGAAATAATTTATAACTTTTCTGGCTATTAGAAGTATTACATTGTTTGTTGTTATATTTATTGATACTTAACTGTGTCAAAAACAATCCCAATAAAACGATTTAAACCAAAAAATCTGCATAACTTGACATTTCTGCAAATCTACGTACATACCATGCGCTGAACTTTCTATAACTTGCCAAAAATTTTACGATGGCCGTGGTTGCCAAGACCCGGATTTCAACAGCAATGAATATAGGTTCGGAACTCTGTCCTGTTGGATCTTAAATTTATGACCGAATCTGTAGTTTATGGACAACCATAAAAATCTTCATTTGCACCAACCAAATTTCACGTGTTTGGGACAGCCAAAAACGAACAAAACATAGTATATTTCAGGAACAAAATAGTTAGGTGCACAGATAGAAAAAAAAATTAATTTTACTGCACTAAACTATTTTCTTATCTTCAACATAATCATTTTCTTAGTGTAGAAAAAAAACATAATATTACCATTTCCTCAACTAGCGTATGGTTCGCAATCATTCAACAGGTTTACAGAGATGGTACAAATATGCACATATAGTTCATTTTAAAGTAAGTTTCGCAATTAAGCTAGTCATTATTTTTCATAAGGGCTGATATTCAATTCTGATTTAAGAATAAATATAAAAAAAATTGTACAACCAAAACCGGTCTTCTTATAAAGACAGCTACACGACTGCAATGAGGATTGTTAGGTCTATCATATAAGACAATGAATGCGCAAACCTTTCCAGTCGGTAATTATAGCTCTAGTAGGAATGTGTCCAGTAGCATCGAATTTTAAAATAAATAATATAATTTAACCAATTATTTCACTTTTCGCACACAATTTCTTCTCTGCTGAATATACTTTGTATTTCTGTACAATATTGTAGCATAACGTGTTGTCTTCATGTTTTCCTCACTGCTTTTTGGAGTTATGATTACTGTTCATTAGATTTGTGTATTATATTAATCACCACATAAATAATATATATATATATATATCTGCAAAGCACACGGTTATTAGTTTAATCAAAACGTAAGTTTCATTACAATACAGGCTAAACAAGGACTGGAAACCATAATTAGTTTTGCAATTAAAATACAATTTAAAAAAATGTATTTCACATTTAAATTTTTGTAAACTAAATACTTTTGGGGATGAATTCGTTTTATCATTTCGTTTCATTCATTCTCTTGAGTCAGTAATTTTTTGGGTCCTTCTTATGACCACGTTAGTTCACATCTAGAGAAAGTCGAACCAGTGATGGCTGGGAACCCACTACCGGGGCGACTCATGACTTTATCACATAATTGGCAATCAAGTGATTTGGCCTTTACTAAAATAATTAAAATCACGACGTTCTGCCAATTTTAGGTAACTTTTGCGTAACCAGGGGATGTAAATCTCAATGTTGCGAGAGTCCTTTTACAAAATCTATTCTTCCGTAACTAAAAAAAAATGCTAGTAATATAGTATGCACGGATTTGTGATTGTATATCTTATAAAACAAATAAAAAATACCTACGCTCTTTCATATGAAATGAGCAATGAACAATTTCGTAAAAAAACATTTTGTAGTACTTTATCGTATTGCAAGCCCATATGAATGATCCAAGTCTAGCAAAACAGAGCGCCGAGACTGCTCATTTTAGTAGGCAGAACACAGCGTGTCATGTTGAAATCACAATAATGTGACAGACGCGACGCGATGGGCGCTACTCAGATCAAATCATTTTCCAGCAAATCAGGATTGAGACTTCCATGACGTCAATGCGACGAAAATGGCCCGCGCGACAAGATTTCCGAATAGAAAATATTTCTAATTTATTCACGTCGCGGGCACGACAGGTCTGTAAATCTGTCTTACCAGCCATTTTTTGTGCTAATTTTACGTTCTCTATTATTTAACATATTAATAAGCAAAGCAACGCATTTTAATACCTAGATGTAATTACAGCCATATTTTCACACTCAAAGTACCAGCGGACATGGAAAGATCTTTTTAAAGGATTGCAAAATAATAAAATTATGGAAACATTAATGACCATCGTAAAAGAAACCATTTACAAAAAAATATTTTAAAATGTTGATCGCGAGGCTGTAAAATCTAGTGTGGAAATTAAGCGCCCTTCACATCGCATCTGCCGCGTCATTGTGATTCCATCAGTCTGGCTCGCGAACCGGCCCAGCATAAACCCACAAACAAGTAGGAAACATTCGCTTCCAGGCAGTAAGCCAATCTGAAGGAGATATAACGAGCTTCTGCTAAGTGTTTTCTCTCCTCCTTCCCCTTGAACTCTTCTGCCACTCCTGGAGGAAGTTCCAAAACTCGTCGCTGCGATCTCTGCAGCAGCGCTGCATGGACGGTAGAATGTCCTCAAATGTGAACATATTTGTCTTTAAAACGATCAATTTTATGCTTCTAATGGCCGTTAATTAGGTATTTTCGGACATGGCACTGATATGTGACAGCAATAAAATGTTGGTTATTGTTTCTTCTGTAGAATGCCACAGTGATTACCTTGGTACACTGTGTATGTGCTGAGTGGGCAGTAATTTCCTACGAGCCTGCATTTATCGCCAACGAAAATTTGATGAATTTTATGTCCACTAGTTTGGTTTTCTCGAATGTTGTAAAGGTGTTTTCTAGCCATGCAATGCTAGCATAATGACTTGGATGTAGTGTGTTCAATTTTTATCTGTATCTAAGTATTGTATAATCTACACTGAGAAAAATATTTTGTTGGCTCAAACAAAATTTGTTTGTCGCAACCAAATAATTTGTTTGTCGCAACCAAATAATTTGTTTGTATAGGGGCAAATATATATTATGTTGTTCGAACCAAATTATTTTGTTGGCCGTTTTTGTTTGCTCCAACCAAATGTCTTGTTTTCTCCAACCAAATGCCTTGTTTGCTCCAACAAAATGTCTTGTTTGCTCCAACCAAATGTCATGCTTGCTCCAACCAAATGCCTTGTTGGCCCAAACAAAGGCCTAGCTTGCTCCAAACAAATGCCTTGTTAGTCCACCCAAATACCTTTTTGGTCCAACCAAATGGCTTGTTGACCCAACAAAATGCTTTGTTGGTCCAACCAAATGCTGTGCTGGTCTAACCAAATGCTTTGTTGGCCCAACCAAATGCCATGTTGGCCCAACCAAATCCTGTTTTGGGCCAAACAAATGCCTTGTTGGTCCTACCAAATGGTTTTTGGTCCAACCAAATGGTTTATTGGCCCAACCAAATGCCTTGTTTGTCCAATCAAATGCCTTGTTGGCCCAACCAAATAGCCATTTTCTTACACTCTACAAATTGCTTCGTTAGTTCAACCTAATCCATTCTTTAATTTTACCAGTTGCCTTCTTGGTTTAACCAAATTATTGGCTTTATTGCCACATGCCTAATTTCAACAAATCACCAATTCTCTGTACCAAATGTGTTTACATAACTCTTAATAGCAACCAAATTTATGATTGGTATAGCAAATTTTCAATGAACATTACATCATATATAGCCTTTCTACTAATATTTAGCTTGGCTACAAAACAAACAGATTTTAATAACGGCAAAAAAGAAGTTAGTTTTGATATTTTAATAAATCAGTCTTTGGTTACTGAACGTATGATTCGTACATTTCTATTTGCAATTAGGAAAGGATAATTTGAATTCGTAAAACAACTGCACATGTAAAAATGGCTAATTAGTTGTTGTAAATTAAAAAAAAAAGCATGTATTTACTTGCATTAATTTGTAAATTATAAGTACATATTACACCAGTAAACGATTATTTACACTGTTTCAATCCTGAAATGTATCTAGTAAAAAAAATATCCCAACGAGATGTTTACACACAATGCATGAACCTATGTTTCTCACATTTCAAATAACTTTCACAATTCATACTTTTGCAGCTATAGCAATGTTTAAACGTAGTACAATAACACTTGAAAACTCAGCTCATTACCAAGATTTACTGGGAAAGTCTAAACTAAAATTCTATTATTATATGCTAAACACCTGCGCTGTGAAGTTGTACACTTGTGTTGTTTGTTAGAAACTTCTGGAATACAAAAAAATATATAAATCACTGACTGGAGAAGCCTTGTAACTGTTTCAATAAAGAAGTGAAGTTCATGTTAACTAAGACTTTGGCTACTCTTTATATATTTAATTATTGCAGTCAGCGGCCAGTGTTAAGTATTTGAATACTAAAGTATTTACTTGCACTATTTCCAGAGACTGACCTTTTACTGTGTGTAAAGGATTTTTAAAACATTTTAAGAACATACTAGCTTAGGCGCAAAGATAATCAAATATTTGGTTGTTTCTGTATGTTAAATAATTATTGTAAGCAAACATATTGTTAGAATTAGTCTTCAAAATGTCATGTTTAGTTACGCGTGTTATATTTTAAACAAATAATATAATATATTTTCAGCGACAATCTATTTTGTTGGTGAAACTAATCCAGTTGCTTGACTTCCGCCTTCCGTCTTGTTGGTTGCAACCCTGCAAGCGTTTGTCCATTTGAATTTTTGAGGTCCGTGCGCATGGTTATGAGAGTTGAGCATGGCTGATGAGGCGAGGAAGAATTTTTTCAAAATTGGGGTTTCACTGATCTAATAGAAATATTTACAAATAAGTTAACTGATTATTAATCCATTGCGGGTATTGTAAGTTTTGTTAAGGGTTGTTTAGTTCGCAACATTATGCTGTCGAGCAAGCTAACACAATACGAAATTATATAAAATATTTATAACCTACTGGAGGTTCTTAAAAACAGTTTACATATTGTATACTCATGTTTGAAGTATTGTTTCACTTGTAATATTAGAATATAAAAATACGACTGAGGGAAAATAAATCTACTGCCACACTTACCCTTAATACAAATACATTGTTAAGAAACCAAACTAATAAAACAGTATGTAACACAAGTTTATCACATGAAAAGCACGAGCAAAGAACATAAACAGTTTTTTGCTTCTTGTGTTCAACAACTAACATGGGGTGCAGCAAAACTGGCAACAATGTATCTGACAAAGCTGCAGTAATATGTTTAGTTAATAAAAGAAGTTAATACACACAATTCAAAAATTCAGATTACCAATTTATAAACTGTGCAAGACAAAAACTTGATGCAAAATATTGTCAAGTTTCGAATTATGGATTTGAACACAAATGTTATAATTAGGTATAATAGTTTTGTTTAGCTATGAATAAATTGGTATGGCATCTGAATAATTCTCTATATTGGCACTTAAAAATTATGCTCTATTATTGAATACAAAAAAATTCAGGGGTAAACCCAAGCAACAGAAAAATAATTCGAAACATGGATATCAGAAAATTACATGTAAAACATAAAACAAGTAATTTCCTATATATCTACAATATTGCTGAAATACCACTAATATATTTTGAAACAGTTTTTTTACATTTAGTGTTAGAACTATGAAATGTTGCTGATACAAAACACTGAACAGTTACTGGTAGGTGTCAATGATATATATTGTTCATTAAATTGTGACAATTTCTGAAGCCCTGGTTACTTTTCTCAATCAGCCAAGTTATATCCACCCGCCACTTGCTATGGAAATACTTCCATGTGAGTAATAAACATAGTGTACCCAATTCACCATACTCAAAACCAAAAGTCCGAGCCCATAATGAAATGTATTTATGGGTTGTGATATCTGACGAAACTGCCTCGAAAAGTGTTCACTTTACAATGAACAGTCTTTACCTTTCAGAGAGGGGACATATTGACATGTCTGAAACATTGTAGAAATATTAAATATACGTATTTCGAAGCATTGTAAAATATTTCAGTGTCACAACTTGGAAACATTCTTGAAACATAGCGCTGAATTGGTTCTGTTAGGATTCAACAATACCTTTCTGAGAAGGGATGTACTAAGATACCTGAAACATCACAGAAACATAACAGATATATTTTGAAACACAGCTGATATGTTTCAAAGGGAACGTTTTTGAAAAAAAAAAACATCCAGAATTTTTCTTATTTAGTGGGTAGACAACACATTACTCTACCACAATATACAAGTGTGGGTACAGCTACAATGAAAGGCACAATACAGGAAGTTAAGAGTCATAATACATTACAGACAGTTGGAAAGGGTAGTTAACATAACAGAGTAAAGATTAAATTGTTTACAAGATTGATGTGGTGGGTTCCTACACAATTAAGCATTCTAAAGGTTGTATTATATATATATATATATATATATATATATATATTCTAAGTGTTATCAGTAATCTAGCAAGCAGGTAAGAGACTAAGTAGACTAGGTTACAAATACATACAAATATCTACATATAGTGTGCACAGAATAAAGAAAAACATGAAGAAATGTATACTACTGTAGTTTGATATCACTGCATTATAGTAAAAACACAGCAATACAACCACCAGAGAAAAGGTATTCAGTTGTCATTAGTTCTGTATCCTGAGCTGCTTTAGAAAGAAGAGTGAATGTCAGGTATTGGATTAGTATTCCACAGTGGCTGAGCTGATAGCCTCCCACCAAGGCGATCCAGGTTCGATCCCCGCCCGGGTCACTCCGGATTTTTTCATGTGGGGATCATGCCGGACGATGCCATTGGTCAGAGGGTTTCCTCGGGGATCTCCCGTTTCCACCGCCCTTTCATTCTGGCGCTGCTCAATACACACCTCAATCACCCTCATCGGCTCTTAAGATCACGCTGTTAAGAGCCATCCAAATCTCTTCACTCACTCTGTGTAAAACCTGGACAATTCTATTTTGCCTAGTCTGTGATAATGAGTATAGAGGGTTGCATTATGTTCAGTGTTGTACAATTTGTATTTCATACTGTTTTTGTGTTTGGTTTTCAAGAGGTAGATGAAATCCTTGAGAATCGATGTGGATATTTATAATTATTTGTAACCGTTTTTGGCACAAAACGTTCAATAATGTCTCGGAAGAGTTTTTTTAAAATTATCTATGGTAGTGTTAAAATCATGGGTTATAATGTTCTCCCATTCTGTACAGTATAGGAAACAGTGAATATATTTTAAGTCTGCTTTGTGGTGATTATATATTTTGTTGTGGGATTTTTATTCATTTTCACAATGATGTTCTTGTACCTCAATTATTAATGATGGGTGATGTGAGTCTCCAGGGATTAGACTACTGGATTCTTTCTTTACTTTGACGTTTTCAGAGAGTTAATATAATGTCAAGAAATTTATTTCCATCGGCGATGGTGTTACACTGCCGCAGGCAAAATAAAGTGGTGCGATTCACTGAACAAGTGCTGTGTGGGATATTCAGGGGTGGACATCCAGCATTTATGAAAAATCTGCAGTTTTCTTCTATATAGGCAACTTGCCATTTAATTTTAGTGACGTAGATTTTCACACAAATGTTGGGACAGGGTAAGTCCTCTCTGGACTAAGTTTACCTTGCGCCTAAACTAGCACGTTCTTAAAGTGTTTTCAAATCATTTACACACAGTGCTAGCTGCCAGAGTTGCATAATTGAATATGATTCATATTATGCTTAACTTACATGCATATAATCATGTCACGCACTACACAACAAACACTTAAACAATATACCATTCCATTACCTATCTCACATGGTTACATCATCTATCTCTACAAAACTACCACAAGTCATCTACAAACAAAGAACTACCTATACACACCCACCCAACGATCCGTCAGTCTATCGTCATTTCTGGAAGGAGTACATCGGTTTCGCGGAAAAGATGCAAGTAAGTTACTAGGAAGGCTTCATAAACACAAACTGCATAACAGATATATGTAATTAAAGCATACCGATATAAAAATTATAAAAAAATTCACACGCTATAGAAATGACACATTCATCACAAGCCTGCATGAAATTACTACTCTACATATCAATCCTCAATCATTATTTCTCAATCCTCATTCCTCATACCGCATTCTTCACAAACATACATTATACCTCAAAAACATGCCTTATGCTTAAAAAACATGCCCTATGGTTTAAAAAATTGTCGTTATTGATATATGTCAAACAAGTTAATAATTTTTAGGTGTTAACATTATTTTCCATACATTTACAATTCACACAAGAATTTTCTCAAATTAATATCGACACCAAGTTTTTGTATTAGATTAGTTCGTGTCGACAAAGTTAAGAAAGGTATTTACTATGATATTTCTTAGTCAACCCTATCATTGATATTTAAATTCTATGCTTGAAATCCCGGCGAAGGTGATTATGTGTAAACCGTTTTACTAAATGTATGTTAATATTAATTTAATGTCGTGTGAATAACGCCCTAGATAAAAAAAAAACAAGATACCGCACATACATCTCTATCGAATGTCACGAGACGTTGGATCTCTTATACTGTAGATGCGAGTACGCCCAACCAACTTGCAAAGGAAATAGACGAAGGCATCAGTACTTCCAATATTGTTGCTAACGGATGCATGCGGACGATAAGACGTTAGTTCTCCACAACCTGAACAGGTCACAAACACCTAATACAAGAGCCCACGAGGGTAAACATACAACCCATGCAAATAGCAACTTTACCGTTCACGATACACAACGTATCTAACAAACTATCGCATTACAACAAAACATACCTAGATCTATTCAACCACATACACGCAGGCATTGCACACATGCATATGCACACACAGACTTAAGTAAATACCTAAACATTCATCGCTTGATTAAGAAAATACCATATTTTAAAACCATCCCAGGGAAGTTAAAAATAACATTATACTTATAAGGCATTGCTAAAAAAAAATATGTATATTTATGCAGAACTCTAAAAAAAATATTATCTATATATACAGTGCACATTCAAGAAAAAATAATGTTTATAACTTTGTTGGTTACCATGCGAAGGCAAATATGTGTATTCAGAAGGATGTGGGTTCGAACATTCGGCCAGCCCTTACCTATACCCAGCTAAGTTTATCTATTTGGTAGAGAACATTTGCTATAAGAAATAGTTATAATAGAACCACCTCATACCCTACACACCATTCTCTTATAAACTTCATTTTAAAACACATTGTATATTGTAATTATTTGATCCATTCATTTATAATTAAGATTTATATGTATATTTTCTTTACAGATCACGATTTATCATTGCTTCATTTACAGAAACAGTGACCTCACCATATCACCATATTATTAATTGAATATGCCGACCAGCTTTCCCTATCGCCTAATCACAATTTAATGAGATATAACTAACTATATACCCCAAACTGCCAAATACCAATTGAAAAATCTTTAAAATAACTCATAATAATTTTATGTCACAGCATACTTGCTGCTACAAGAAATAATAGTCGAAACATCAATTTGTACATCAACTAACTTGTAATATCCCATTTACATATACAATATCTACATTCCATTTAATCATATAGGTTATACCAATCACTTCTCTTCATACCTTCCAGGACAACAAAGCAATCATATAAGCATTTTTTATGAAATAGTCTGGCGAATTACTCTAATAAACCATTTCATCATGTATTAGCAAAACACTCATCCAAATATTGACAACAACCATACAGTCTACCATAGTCAACGATCAAACCATAACGAAATTTTTATTCCAATAGACCATATAACCAAACCAGCAATTCAAATGTTACAACAGAAAATCATTATAACCATCAATACTTGCAATCCATATCGCAACACACAACTCATTTGCACAAACAAAACCATGCATTCACAATGCCCTTAACATCAAGCATTTCCAGCAAAACTAACATACCATAAAGACAAGATATACTGTATTAACCATCGAACCATTCATTATGGCTACCACCCACCGAAAACATGTTTAACTCACAATATTTGACTTCATATCATATTCACTGATGAAAAAAAAAAAAACATGCCAAACATCCATTTTTACATATTCTACCAGACAAACATTCAAACTTGTAATACCTCCATTACCTGAACAGAACATATTAACACTCAATATCTACAATATATTCCGTTAGACCATATCGGTTAAACGAAGCTCTTGCCTTCATGCCATCCCTGGGAACAAAACCACCATATAAGCATTCCTATGAAATATTCCAGCGAATTACTCAGATAAACCATATGATCATCATCATATCACCATGTTATCATACCATTATCACATCATCATATTATCATCGTAACATCATCACATAATCATAACATCATCATGCAGACTTATACTTAAGCTTCAATCAGATACGATCTCAAACACCCAACATAGTGTCAAAGAAATTGCTACTGAAGGTGAATAACATATCCCATCTTACATTAATTAATTAAGGTTTTCATTCCTTTATTCACAGGTGGCCCTTTACTGGAAAAATAATTTCGCAAAAAAGTCTTGTATGTCTCTTCTAATTATCATTTCAATTTCCAAACGAAGTCTATCTCAATAGCTACACCAAACATGGCATATACATTTATTTAATTTTCTTATATACTCAGCGCTCACACTTGATTTGCACATATCAAGACATTGCATAAAACAGGGAAGGAAAATATTTATATTTGATGTTGAAATGAATAAAAACAAGACTCTTACATGAACTTTAAATTTATTTCACACATTTGTCAAAAAATACATAGTATTATTTACATACACGTAAAGCTAGTCAATAAAACTATTTATACTTTAGTCTAGTTTTATAGAACATTTCCTGCAGTGATCACTCAAGGTATCCCTAGTCACACATACAGCAATGCAGTTATCACATGTGTAGTTCTTGTAAATGATGGAAAATTGACATTTACTATCTTCATGTTGTTAGGCATTAGCCGTAGTAACAAATGTCTTGCTACACTACTTGCAATCGCTCCCGATGATCGACAAACAGTACCTATAAACTTCTTCTTATATCTATATAGGATATCACTATTAGTAAACACAGCATCGCACTTATCACAGTGGAACGACTGGTATGCTGGACTGAACGAACTTTGACTATGTTCATGTAGAAGTGCATGACTAGCTGCAGTAAAAGTATTTCCACAATAACAACATTGTTTCTGTAATCCTTCTGTAGACTATGCATAGACCCTTGCTAACGGTGTTACAGATGGCAATTTTTCAACTATTGTTGCCATCTTCATATTACAAAAGCTAACACTATCACTAGATGACTCCACTCGTGATGATCTGCCTTCCATCACAACAGCCGAAAAAGTGAAAACATTCATACATAATGCACGCTTATACACTGTTTCCGCAACAGAACAATTGGTTTATGTGTCACTCGATCTCAGACAGAGCAAGAGAGCGTTTACTGGAACAATAGACGAACTGCAAATGACCCCATTTCATATATCTCTATATATGTGTTAAAAAATTATTTGTGAGATGTGGGACTCGAACCAATGCTCCCATACAGGGAACCAGAGTTCAAATTCAGCATTATAAATTGCTCGACAAACCCGAATATGGCAGAAAACATTTTATTGTAATAAACAGTGTTTACCTTTTCCTTGGTTTACATTGTAGGATCTTAACCTTATGTTCAAAATATACTGTATAAAACCAAAAGAAACATAATTTACAGGAAAATTTCAATTTTGCAAAAAAAAAATCATAAGACCTTCGCGATTGGGATCACTCTGACAAAATTCAAAGACTTGTTCACCCAGAAGAAAACTCGTTATAGGTATACTCCTATCTTATAGATAGTTATACATAATCCTCTATTAGAGATAAGTATATATATAATCTTATCTTATAGTAACTACACATATAATAATATCATATATATTCTTAAGTGTGGATTGGTGTGAATCGGTATGGATTGGTGTGTGGATTGTTGTGTGGATTGGTGTGTGGATTGGTGTGTGGGTTGTTGTGGATTGGTCTGTGGATTGGCATGGAATGTTGTGGATTTGTGTGTGGATTGGCATGGAATGTTATGGATTTGTGTGTGGATTGGTGTTGGAGAAGAGCACAAATGATTATTGTTCTAGCTGACCTTGTATATTCAAAGTCTCCAGGGACCTGGCAGTGTTGGCATTTAAATTAACAGTAATTAAGTCTATTCACATGTTAATAGATGCTGCTCCATAGCATGATCACAACCTAGTCCTGAATGTTGTTTTAAGTATGGTGGTTTGGTTTAAACATATATACAATCAGTAAAAAATGTTGAAATACTGCAATTCTTCTCCAATGTCAAGTTACCCCAAAGATTTACCAAATGTGGGAATGAATTTCTAGATGCATGCACAGTTGACATTACACCTTGCGTATTTCATTTTCCTACCATTATTTTGAATCCTATGGTGAGTGCCGAGTATCGTTCAGTGGTATGGAAATAACTTATTAAATATCTTGTCCTGTAATCGAATTTCGTACCATTCCCCACACCGACAATACCATAGAGTCCAGGGATTAGGAAACAAATAATAAAGATTTTAAATTTGATAATGTGTCTCCAAGCCACAACACTCAGTAACACAGGTCCTAAGATATCTGGTATGCCTGTAGGGTGTAGTGGAAGGATGGATAGGTAAATGTGTGTGTGTATGTATATATGTTTGTGTGTGTGGGAGCACGTGTAAGTGTGTATGCATGGGTATGATTGTGGGTGTGTGTGCATAGGTATATGTATGTGTATTTATGTGTGTATATGTGTGTCTGCATGTGTGTGCTTTTCGTGCACCGAGTCGCTCGCTTTCATAGTGGATTCGAGGTCGCTGTCAACTGGAAGAACTCGTCGTTTAGGGCCATTAAGTGCGTAACCATGCTACTAAAATCCAGATATCAGCTTTATGTTGTTCTTTCGCGGTAGCAACATACTGTATGTGGTTGTCTGTGGTCCAAGTACGGTAATTTTCCAGTTGATTTACTCCTTTTAAAGGGTTTCCATTACCTTCTTGTTCCTCGCCAACATACGATTACAGACATTTTAGATTGCACCTTGCAATTCCCATGTAGCTGAAAAATAGTTACTGACTACCGCCTTTGTGATACGTTGTATTATTTCCGTTTAACAATTTTGCGAAGAAAAAAACACTTGTGTGTTAAAAAAAATATTATTATTATATACAGTTTCAGCATTGCACTTGCTGTGAGTGTGAGTTATAAATAACCAACTTTGTGTTTACAAGCTTTGGTTAGTGAAACAGTAAACTTAGCTTCAAATAGCAGGAAACCATTTTTTTTCTATTTGTTTTGTAAGGAAATATATAATTACTCTCAGAGGGACTGAGCTGTGCAAATTAATATTCCATTAACCCTTTTACAAAGTGGCTGAAACTCATTTCACTGAGGAGCCTGTTCTAAAAAGGCACCTACGACAAACTACACTCAATGAAATACGCAAATACAAAAATTATCAACTGCATATATAATATCCCGACATTACTAGCAAGGAACTTCCAGAACATGATGAAAGAGAGCTCAATGAGAGTGACATTTCACCGAGCGAGTGGAGACCTTCCGTAATGTTCGCATGCTCTACCGTAATATTTCTCAATGTTTTTAAAGCTCTTGCTCTATAACTCAAAAAACTATACAGTACTCTATGAGCTTAATTTTAACGATAAATGTTGTAATTCTCAGTCAATTTCCATATTATAATTTTTTTAATGCCGTGTATTATTTACATCTACAATAATCGCAAAGACCACGCATCCACGCATCCTGCAACAACCATCAGCTGACACAGTACTTTGCAAATGGTGGTGGATATCTCTCCTTCTGTATATTTTTGGTTTATAAGTTCTCTGAAACTAACAACACCACTTCGCGTCCGGGATAGATTAATTATTATTCTCCTTGAGTCTTTGGGTAATAACTGCCTCATCACTTTTCTGTGTATCTGAAAACAAATAATTGAATTACAACCACAACACATCGCAAGGGTGTATTGTCCCTACGAATCCCTTACAGGTGAATGAGTTCGCTGGCAATGGTCAAAGTCAGTAAGTGAACAAGTATTTTTACATGTGTAACATGGGTATGCTATGAACCACTATACCTTGGCTTGAAACTTTGTTAGGGCAAATTAACATTTATTTAGCAGGCCTTAACTATTCAGTCTGTAGTAGTAATTCTCAGAACATCGATAATTAATTTCGGTCTATTCCAAACTAAAGAGCAAAATTCTCTGAATGGTATACAAAAAAACATACTTGGATAATGATTGCAGAATATATTTTAAAAGCTCTGGCGGCTCCTAACGAGGTCTGGAATGCAAGGAGATCACCAAGAAAACCCCGCTGCATCGTCCTGCTTGGAAATCAGGGAGCGACCCCAGAACATATTGTTTATTCACGTAAATAAAATTAGAAATTTATTTAATTGTATTTGAGAGTTTTATTTATTTAGTACATAATCAATACAATGTAAACCGATTTTAGTTGTCTTAAATTCATCTGGTATTTTTCGTACATACTTTTACGTGATGCAGCTGGCGCTGTCTCCACTGCCCTGCGCCGTAATCGGAGACCCACCTCGCTCTCCCCTCTTACTGGAACGGTGCGCTCGTGGCTGTCTGGTCTCCTTCTGGGAATTCCGCGAATGCCGACAGTGGCGATACTTGCTGGCGTTACAGACCTCCTCTTGCCTGCTAGATTTTCCGATACGTTTAGCGACGACGCAAGAATGTTCTGGTCAGTTTGGCTGGCGCCTCAGCCCTCCGCGACGCATTACACGCGATTCGGGGAAGATTCTAGGTGGCGGCCTAAGACACGATATATACTGCCACAATCCAGTGGCCGGCAGTCTTTCACGGAGGGCCACCAGGCGAGTGTGCGCGAGCGAAGGGAAGTGTGGACGACGACTGGAGATTGCGGGACGACGGCGAGTGAGGTGCTCGTGGCTTGAATGTACGAGAGGGCGTGAATCCGGCGAGTGAAGTCTACTGTGCGTGAGGCCACTTGGAGAACTCTAGAACATTGTGACTGGCGGGACATGGACTGAACTGAAGTGGGACTGAATGGACGTGTGATACTGATTTTATTGTAAATATTCAAACTGTCAAATATGGACGCATAATTCATGAAATAATTGAATAGGTTGATACACTTTATGTTGGGACTAATATTTAATTATTTAATTTCATTAATTTTTTTGTCATAATAATAAATTTTATTAATTGGTGTCAGTTGTGAACAGTAAGTGATTTCAATTTATTGTGAGAATTTGATTTCAGAGAATTTTGCTGTAGTTATTGTAAATAAAATAAAGACATTATAATTAATTATTTAATTTGAGTAAGACCTACACCCCTTAACGAACTTGGTAGAGCCCACTTAATTTCTAGAGAGAGAAATTGTAACAATACTTCATGAGGAGGGTGAGAGGGGAAAGTGCCTAGCCAAGAATCGTTACCTTATATTACATATAGTTAGTTTCGACAAAATAATTATGACTGGAAGGAGGACTAATGTGTATGAATGCATGTATGCTTGAACATGATGCAAGCCACTAACTATGTGAAATAGATTGTGGAAAATGTGTCTGTACACATACCTTCATCGATTATCCTATCATTTTATGAAAAAACAGTGTTGCTGCTGTGGAAAAAAAATTTTAGTCGTAACTGATGGTGTGATAAGAGCAAAATGTTAGACAGCGCAGGGCTCCGCTCCAAACTGCTACGAGAGGATGGGCGTGGTATGCTGTTTACTAGAATCAATCATTTGAATATGTTTTTCAAGATATTTAGAGTTTGTGTTATATCGCATGAATTGTATTATTGAAATTATTTTTGTGGCATGTGTGTATAGTGGTAGGGTGTCAGTAATATTGGTAGAAATGGTCTCGCTACATAATCGTGTCTTTATTTGTATGATCTGCCTAAGCGACCCGTATACCATGGCGATATGTTTTGTAAGTATTGGGTTTTGAATATTTTCATGGGAGTAACTGGGTGATATGTTCAGATAGTATGGTCTGTGGATATGGTGACATGGGATAGTCTGCTAGAATCGTTGGTCAGAATGATAGTTTGAAATATTTTCAGTTCAATGTTTGGTATTTCTTGTTTGTATGATTGGTTTGCTGGTAGTGTCTCTTTGTAACTGGATGGTATGGTGTGATTGTATGGCTGGTCAGAATTTGGAATATTTGGTTGGGTAAATAGTACGTTCTTCAGTATGGTATGGTAGAATGTTCTCACAGTATGGTATGGACGGTATGGTACTATGTTTGTTATTAGTTGATGTTGTCGTCTCCCTAAATGGGCGGTGTGGCCTAATATGGTCTGCGAGTATTGATAATTGGAATATTTTATTTGTCTAGAGCATGTGATTTGCTGGTCTTATTGTATGACCTATTGACAGAGCATTTCGGTATCGTTGGTTCGTCTTTAATGATACTATTCTGTATGATCTGACCATTTGGCTGGTATTACATGAGGGAATAGTTTGTTAGAATAATTCGCTGAAATATTTCATAGGAGTGTGTCGATGGTAGCTTTGTTGGTATGGTTCTTCTAGCTGATATGGTTTAATGGTAAGGACTGTAGGTAGTTATGATCTGTCCATGTAACCATCATGGCATTACATTCGTTATTTCTTATGATATTTGTTAGGGATATTTTCGTACGAATAACTGGTTGGTATGCTTTGCCAGTAGATAATGATATATGGTTAGCGGGGGCAGTAGGGAATGCTGGTCGATAAATTTAATTAATATAATGGTCTTAGAGGTAATGAACCTGTTTATAGAAAAAGAAACATTGCCTTAACAGGCTGCAGAAAATAAATAAATAATAATAAATGTTGTAATGTTTTTTGTTATATTGTAAATTTGTGACAATTATGAAAATTTATATACAGGCGAGACTATCCTCTTCCTCCCGCAGTGTATGATATAAACCAAGCAGAATAAAACAGAGTGCATATCATCCAGCAGGACATTAGTCTTCCTGTGCGAGTAAGAGGAAGAGGCCGATATAGCTGGTAGGTCACTAAGGTTAGTTAGTATAACAGTATGGTTTACTGGTTTGACATGACCTTACTAGTTGGTTCATCGACATTTGTGTTATCGACATTTGTGTTTGAGATATGCGTATGTTTGGTATGGATTAAGGGTACATGGTCTGTTAAATTGGTTGATATGGTGAGATTATATGTCCTGCCAATATAATCAGTAGCAATGAATGATTATGTTTATTGATTGACTGGTTTGGTGGTGTGCTTTGTTTGTATGGCCTATCAGTACACTAGTAGCGATGTCTGGAGTGTGTGATTGGTACATTGTAGTAGTTTGAGTTGATGGCACGGGAAAGTTTTTTGGCGAAATAGCTTCGTCTCTGAGTGTGAGATATCCGAATGGCTGTTAAACAGGATGGCAAGAGTTATGATGATAAGTGTGATGGTTAGTATACAGAGTCGAAATGTTTGTCCTGAGTATTATTTTGGACACTCTGATAGTATGAATTGCATTTAGGCTCATCTTTGGTAGAGGTGTTTAAGAATGTTTGTACTCTATGACCCCCCTCTCTCTCTCTCTCTCTCTCTCTCTCTCTCTCTCTCTCTCTCTCTCTCTCTCTCTCTGTATGGTTGTTATAGATAGTTTTTCTGGTAATATGTTTTGTTGGTATGTCTGGCTAGTATGTTTTGGTTGGCATGGCATCTGGGAATAAAGACTGCATGGGTGTCATATATTGTTAAATTAATAGTATTGATCTTGTGATAGTATGATTGGAACTTATGATTGGAATATTTGATTGGCTCGGCTGCTGGTATGGATTGTTTATATGTGTAACTGGCGAAGTTAGATGGGCTGAAATGGTAGTCAATATAGTATACTGTAATGATTGATCAGTAAGTCTGAGGAACGGTTGTATGATATGGTCTGTATGTTAATAGCATGACTGAGGTATGCTTGAGTTAGAGCGAATGATATGGTTTGGGCTGTATGTTTTGGTTGGTATGGTTATCTGCTGTGGTGGTTCTTTGATATATTCAGATGGTATAGTATGTTGGTATGCTGCGCTGTATGGCTTTCTACTTTGCATGGCTGAGGCAAGCTAATGTCATGGTGAAAGTTATTATATTTGTGTTTTGGTACTCAGTGCCATTAGGTTATCGATATGAATTTTAAGTATGTTGGAGGTATGTTACCTGGTAGGTATTGTTGGAGCAGCTATTAGTTTATATGGCTGGCATAATTAACTGGTTTGTTGGTTGATAGTGATTTTATTAATGTCGGGTATGGTAGAGGATTGTCACCAAGTGTGTTATGGTTGGTGGGTTCAATGTACTGTGTGGGGTGGTATGGTTGAATTGAGTTTTTCTTGGAATTACAGGTGAAAGTATGCTGGTTGGTCTGGTATCAGTCGGTAATTATCGTTTGACAGATGGTAACAATGTTTGATGTGTGTTGGTCTGGCCTATAAATTTGCTTTTATTCTTGTGTTGTCATGTATGGTATAGTTGGGTGATATTTTTCCCGTATATCTGTCATGCAATTGTTGGTTTATGGCCAATGGTGTGGACATTATGTGTTTGCCAGTGAGTTCTGTAATGCTAAGGTATACTTGAGTTAAAGTTTTAGGTATGTGAGGTTAGTGTATTTTTCGACTGGTGTCAATGACATGGTGTATGGCATGAGAAGTTGGTTGTGTCACTAGTATGGGTTGTATGTTTGGTATGTATGGTCAGTGTGGACGAATGGTTGAGGTGTGCTAGAGTTATATTAGGTGGTATGGTTGGTAGTTATAAGTGATGTTGGTAGGTAGATCAGATGGCATCCCTTGAGTTAAAGTGTTTGATATTGGTGGTTAGTGTATTCTGACTTGTCTCAGTTGACATGGTGGATGGTATAAGTTGATTGTGTTACTGTATGGGCTGTACGTTTTCTTTGTATGGTCTGTGTGGACGAGATATGCTAGAGTTATAGTGGGTGGTATGGTTGGTAGGTATAAGTAGTGTTAGTTTGGTAGAACAAGTAGAATGGGTGTTAGGTTATGGACTGGCCTCAGCTCGTGTAAGCAACTAGAATATATTATGAAGCCAAAGGTTGTCGGTCCATCAACACCTGAGGTTGGCACAGTGCTATCGACTTCTTCGGATGGGACAACTGTGGCAGCAGCACCGCCATCGATGACACCGTCAAGGCTTCGCTGCTCTTATTGTGACAAGATATTTGCTTACAGCCAAATTGCAAGGAAGCATGAAATAACTTTTTTGTGTGAAGGGACCTTCCTGTGCTATGCAACAAAGCATCAAATGCAAGCTTTGTTCAAACTTGCTCAAAAGACATAGCAAGAACTGTAAAGATCAAGTTTCAGCAGCTAATAAACATTATGTACTACCTGTTTGTGAAACCACATCGAATGGATTCTACCTGAAACAATCTGCATTGAAAGGTTCTTTAATGGATTATGTGATTGGAAATAACTTTGTATGTACGAAAAACGTATGAATACATAGACCACATAAAGCAAAGACAATCAATCAATTAACAGAAGAAGTTGAAGAAGGTCCCACAAAATACAATGTTTGGCTGGAGTGCACCTACAAAAGGCCTCAGCATTTGGATGAAACCATCAGTCGCCGAGCACTCAAGGCTGCGAATCAAGTACTGTACAATGTTGATAGTATGCCAGGGGCTGTAGAGACCTTGAAAAAAACTTTGTCGTGAAGAAGCAGAAGAATAAATGGCAAAGTATTCTGGTTGGATGCTTGCTAGTGTAGACTGCCTTGAGCTGTGTATAAGCATATTATATTAATTATGTAAAGACACTATGTGAATGGTGTGAAAAATTTAAGAATTCTGGTTTTATTTTTATTGTTTGAATTATGTATATATAATATATAATATATATAATACATATTATATTTATATGATATAAATTAAAAAGTCTTTAATTTCTCAGTGGTGTTGTATCCTGCCTAATTCCCCTGCTATATATAGTATGATGGCACCTGTTTTAGTCACATAAACTTACATTGAAAAAAAGCCGAGTAGGATAGTTATGCCTACAAATCCTTCGATATAATGAATAATTAACAGATAACGACATTGTGTAATAATTGTACTTACAGAAAGGAGAGCGGAAATGAAGTTGAGAGATCATTCTACATGATTCAGCTGTAATTTATGTGCAATTTAAGTACAGCATATAAAAAAATTTAAATTAAATAAATGTTAAATTCGAATACTAAACACACATTTTAAATTGATATACCCCTATGCCTATGAAAAGTACTATAATATGGTTACCAGAAACAAATGCAGGGGGCAAAGTCAATGTCAGCTGGTATATAGGTAGCTAGGTTTTTTTTATTTTTTTAAGATTTTTGTTGTAATATATTTTAATAAAATTTAAAACAATTCAAATGCAATATTTTATTTGTTATTTTATTCCTGTAGGCTTATCGTAACCACCGTGTTATAAACAGATCTCTATAAAATATCACTATAAGGCAGATATATAGGCTAATCACTATGGTTATAAAGGACTTAAACTTACATTATAAGTGATTCTTAAAAACTGAATTTCACGAGCCTGGTCTTAATAGTTCAAAAATGATATTAACCTGTGACTATATGTATTTGTTTGCTTACAGCCAGACTCATTCCCTTTTGTTAACTCTATTTTTACCAGACATAGTGCAGGTGCAAATCTGCTAACATTGATTTGTGCGGAGTTAGGCTATCTGATACTATGCAGATTGTGAAAACGGCAAGGAACACGTACAGACTCCAGTTACCAGACAACGTGCAGGTGCAGACATGCTAACAAAGCTCTTGCTATTGTTTTAAACTTTGACTCGATCAGTTGCCCTGCCCGTCCATGCATGCGATGTCTCACTGCCTTCACGCAATTGGTCAGATGTAATCACATGGTAACTCGGTGATTGGCTGGTCAGTGCCCGAACAATATATTAATGGTATAATACGATTTGTTTAAAGTCAATATGACGTCATAGTGTTTGCGTACGCATATATTATAAGCTGTAAGGAGGTCAGCTGAGAGGCTTAGTTCGACAACAGCTGTCGTGAAAGTTATATCGTCTCGGTTAGCTTCTATAGTCATCATCTTCAGTATCTGTGATGTCCTCAAACGTCCAAAGTTAATGGGATCTACAGCTGTGTCATGGACTTCTTCATTTGTGGTACCAGGAATACCATCGATGTCTTCGGATGAGCTGCCTTAAATAGCACCATTGCCGACTACTAAGGTCATGGAACCAGCAATGCAATTGGCTTCTTCCTCTTCCGTCATATCATCTATATCTACGACTGAGGTCCTATGTGTCTACCGGAATTTCCAGGGTTTTTGGAAATGTTTGACATGGAGACTACAAAAGTGTCATCTAGTTCTTTAGTTGAGGCAACTGCATCACCAACTGGACCATCATTTTCTTTTCCAGAAACAACTGCATGGCCAACCACTTCTGTTGAATATTCCGACATTATACGAGTCGCTTCTGTGAAATGACCTTGACGGGTAGCAACCATGCCCGATGACATGAGCGTTTTAATTGTGCAAGGAATCCCTGTTGTATGTCATATTTGTGTGACAGGTGCGGTAAGCAGAGCAGCAGTAGCGACCATTTACTTGGACATATTAAACATTTACTGTAATTTTTTGAGGTCATTGGCGAGTGTAATAAATTAATTGAATTATTAATAAATATAATAGGAAATACTTTAAAATATAGGTTAGAATTAATACTTAAAAAACGTGTTTTATTTCTAAGGTATGCATTTTCATGTTGTTTCTTTAAAAAATATATATACCTAATAAATATTTATTCTACCAAAAAAATACATTTTTAAGATTTTGCTGGGTTCATGTTCGTAAATACTCATTATATGATTCATGATTTTTTTTTTCATTTTGCACTTGTATGCCTTTGATTTTATGTGTGGAGGTATGCACATGAAAATAAATATTTAGTATTTAGGAGTGCAGGCGACAAAATGTATTACCTGGTAATGAAATAATTATTCATGTAAATATATATAATATTACACAATGAAACCAATGTATCACAAAAATTATAATTCAGTAACAAAAATAAGAATATTATAAAATAAAACGAACTAATAACTATTCAAACTCACACATATACTCTGATGGATAACCAACACAAAAATGTCTTTAATGAAAAACTAATACTCAAAATTCTTACGTGCATGACTTGAGTATGGTGGTTAGGTTCAATGAAGTGGATGTCGAGTAACGAAAAATAATATTATTAATAAATGAAAAAGAAAATATCCAGAGTCCTAAAGAAATGCGTGGAGTTCATACCACAAAAACAAAAAGTGGACAGTGGAGGTAAATTTATGATGGCTAAGTTATGTTAATTATGTTAAGTGAAGTTAGGTTAAGGGATGGTTTGTGCGAAAAAAAATTTGTAAGTTCTAGCATTTCAATTACATAGGGGAAGGAAATATTCCACATTCAACATAGGGTGTATAAAATTTTTAATAAGTTCAGTGTAATTAACAAAGACCCTATGTGTAAATAAATTACTTAAGTCTGGGATGATAAAAAATATTATATCTAAAACTGAACAATAAAAAGTAGTAATTACAAATTCTGAAATTAGATCTACGATAGTCAAAAACAATAAATAATTATGCCTATACAAAGTAATCAAATTTAATATCTATGACTGCGTGAAAAAATTTTAAGTGTAGGATATTCCAAAATTATTATATATGTAATAATAAAATAAATACCTAAAAATGTAAAACTTAAAAATCTACATAGAAATAAATACTTGGAATGTAAAATTTAAAATAAAATTTTTATATAGTTACATACATAAAAAGATTTTAAGTTAGATCTAAATAATATGTATGTAAGTTAAATCTAAAAATTGAAAAAATCTTAAAATGTAACATTAGAAAATATACTGAAAATAAATACTTAAAATATAAAACTTAATATTCCGAATAATAAAAAATGTACCGAAATATAACATTAAATAGTAAAACTTAAAAAGATATGTACTTAGTAAGAGATAAGATATTTATTCATCCACATACACACAAGCTATATACTTCTAATAACCTCTTCTTCCAGCACATGTAACGATAGCCGAGCAGTCTAAGGCATAAATCTGGCGACCCACGGTTCAGCAGTTCGATCCCGCACTTTTCCAGATGGTATTTTGTAGCGTCCCTAGTGGCCAACTGTAGTAGTGGTGTAGCGACTGATCGAACGAGAGTGACACCAGCACTCCTATAACTCGGCCGATACAACAAAACATCTCGAAATAATGCGGTTCTGCGGGTCTGACCATGAGCGAATGAGAGGGCGGACGAGGGTAAAAAACCCAACGAGTCAGTCAGAGGCGAGCAGCTATGACACGTACAGTCTGTACTGTATGAAAATCGACAAGGCAAATACTAGTATGCAAGTAGTTAATCGTTCCAAACGTGTACATATATTTGAGCGGTAGTGTAAATGTTACTGAAATTATGGCTTAGTATAGTAAAAAACGTCCCACTATTCATAGTGAAGGCCGCGAAATAATAGGAAACGTTATTTCATTTTTTGATGAAGAGAAGATATCTGGGAAAAATATGTACCCACTTGAAAATGCAACAAAGCGAGCAGCAGCTGCAACAGGAAAATCTGAGGCAACAATATGCAAAATTCGGAAGGAAATCAGTTTAGGAAAAATAACAGGCAAAAACTATGTACGCCTGGGAAGAAACAGAAGAGGAACGCCCGAAAAAATGTGTTAGATGATTTTGATATGTGTGTTGTTCGACGTACAATCAAAAATTTTTATGTGCTCATAGGAAATAAGTGCCTACATGAAAGAAATTACTTTCTGTACTACGAACAGAAATTAATTTCCGCGGAAGCAAGGAAATGTTGCGGCAAATCGTAAAGAAGATTGGCTTCCGATTAAAGAAATGCAAAAGCAAGATACTTGTATTATTGGAGAGAACACATTGTTGCATGGAGGGAAAGATATTTAAGGAGAATGAGAAAAATGATAGTCTGGGGGAGAACAGGCTACCGGTGGTTTATGTTGACGAAAGGTGGATTCATGCTCTGTACACAGTCAGCAAATGTTGGCAAGATCTGCACACACCAGGTGTGCTGAAGAACGACACGGCAATCCAACAATGGATTATTGTGCATGCTGGTTCGGATGCGGGGTTTGTTCCTGGCGCGTATCTCATATTTAAGTCTAAAATCAAAAGTGGAGACTACCACAATAGGATGAATTATGCGAATTTTTCAAAATGGATATCCGAAAAACTCTTACCCAATCTGTCCTGTTGCGACGCTAGCGCCAGTCGCCCACGACACTAGTGCTCGTCACCGGACTTTTATATTCACTCTGTGGCCACATGCGCACTCCTTGGCCAACTTCTTCCTCCAGAGTTCTCCGTCTGCTCCCTACTCCCGACCTTACCCTCCTTTCTCTGCCTTAGGTTGTCTACTTAATCCCGTGCACTTCCCCTCCCTTCCTTCTTACTGCTTACGCCTTCCTACTCTGAGGTATAGGTTTACTTCAGTTTACTTCATTACCAGTTTAGTTGTGCGACAATGCGATAGAGAGAGTTAGCTGACCGTTTTGGATACTTCTGCCATGGTGCCTTCACCATTCAGTCTATTCTAGATGATCAACCTGGGGAGCGATGGCGCAGGGTTGTCAGCTGCAGTTGACGGCGAATTGCAGCGATTAATCCACCAGTGTGGTGGATTGTGAGTTTTCGAGCCCTCGGGCGAGCTATATTTTTTGGTGAGTTCCGGTTTTTGGCATGGTGATGCCTGTTCAATTGTCGTCCGGATTCAGGATAAGCCTAGTGTAACTTGAGCATGATAAACTTGATCCGTGAGTACTTACTTCAAGTTTGCTTGAATTGTCAATTTTGCGGGCTTTCAGTAAATGTCCGAGGAAATGCTTGGCAATTTTGCTAGTTAGTTCGTGGACACGTTTTTATTTTGCGGATGGTATGTTTAAGTTTTATGCTTTGCTATTTCTCTGCTTTAACATAATTTATAGTCTTGTTTTGTGTAGCATTAATTGCCAGAGAAATTCCAGTTTTGGGCAGAGCTGGCTATGAAAGGGCACTATATGTCGCCCAGTTCCACGAACCTGGAGTTTTCGGCGTGACTATTTGGAGCCGTCCGTAGTAAACATTGTTTAGACGTAATATATATTGAAAGTCACGATTGAGAGTTCAATAATTAAATTCTGCCAGCCGGAGACCGCGTGTTCCAGTTTAACTTTGATACCCACAGTATACTTTTTTGGTGCTGCCACTACGTAATTTGCTTGGTACATATGACGCTGCCGTGTCGTCCTCGTTCCCCGCGGGGTTGGAAATAAATCGATACCACCTGCGTTCAGGAATGTCTAAGAATACGTGTAAGATCTCTAAAAATTGCTAAATGTCATTGGAACTCTAATCCCTTGTTAATTGAATGCTGAATAATATGTTTATCAGGAGATAAGACTCCTAATGAGGTGTCACAAACTATTGGTTCAGAAGGCCGCAAATATAGTTGTTGTTGAAATTATGCATAGTCGGTCAATGTGAATATGAACTCTATGGTAATGTATGTCTTGGAATGTTGAATTTTATGGGATGGTTTGAATCCCTGTGTTTAGTGGGAAGATATTTTATGCACGGCGCAGCTTTCAAAATATACTCGTGCACCTTTATATGATTATTTATTGAATTGTATATTAACGCTGGCGATGCGCATAGTATTGTGCATAAAGTTGAATGTGAGTTTTATGTTCTGGAGTGCTTCCTTTTATATTGTATGTTTGATTAGTTGGGTAATTGTAGAGTTACGAATTTTGAGGCGTGGCATAAACTATAATTGATTCAGAGGGCGTAATATTATTGCTGACGCCTAAGGTTTGTTTTTGAAAACATTGGTCTGACGTTCACCTTTTTGTATATGAATTATAATGAATTGTGGCTGGCCATGCAAAGATATTTAGTAATAAGGCAAAATATAGCCTAGAGTTACAAAGTCTTTTTATGAGTGTGATTCACCTTAAGACGGTAACGCACGGTAAAATTTTGATAAGGTTCAGTACCCAGGAATCTACATAAAAGTGTAACTTTTTAAATTATTTTATTGTATCCAAAATAGTGAGAATATATTGTGTATTTTTAATGTCTATTCTGGTTAAATGTAAACGAAATGAAATACCTGAAAATGAACATAAGATGAATTCTAGTCTTGATATAAGATGATTGAACTGTTTCTACTTTTGCAAAAGGAAGTTGTTAAACGTTTTTGAACATTTGGAAGTGCATTATGTTTATGAATATTATGATGGCGTATGAACATTGCAAGATGGAAAAAACAATTAAAATATATGTTATGCTGAATTATGTGTTTAATTGAGTATTCTTTTCTTGTGGTCCTTGGTACGGCACACCATAGATGCATAATTGTAATGGATAATGCATCCTATCACTCGGTGCAGACAAACAAAGCCCCTATAATGACATCACGCAAGGCATAAATGCAAGAGTGGCTCAAGTAAAATAACATTGTATATGAAGAAGAGATGCCTAAAGCATAACTGCTCCAACGACCAGCTCAGAAGTATTGCATAGAAGAACTTCTTAAAGAACATGGACATGAAGTACTCAGGATGCCTCCATATCACTGCAACTTAAATGCCATCGAATATATATGGAATATTGCCAAGCCTCGTGTGGCGAAGAGCAACGTGAAAAGAGCCGACCAAATAAAGCCGTTGACAGATGAAGCCATAAACAGTATTTATGAAAAAGATTGGAAATCAGCAGTGTTACATGTGAAGAGAGAAGAAGACCTGTACTGTAAAACCGATCGTTGCATGGAAGAAGAAATGGAGAAGATTGTAATTAGTTTATGTGATGACAGTGACAGTGACTATGAAAGCGACAGTAGCCATTATACTGACAGCTTCAGTGACAGTAGTGTACATGGAAATGTAGCCGATGGTAAACTTTCCGGTATCGAAGAACTTGAGTAGACTTATGCATCTATTACCGATGCTAATGCAACGTTACAGCTCACATTATATCATTAAGTGTTTCTGTAATTTGTGACACGTTCGTTTCAAACAGTCTGCATTTCTTCAGTGTACATAGAGCGACACGCACAGGGGGAGAGTGGTACACTCAGGACAGCCTACTGAGGACCGTCAACAGTACATTGGCGCTCATAAAGTGCATTGAATTTTCCGCGAATCTCGTACTGATGATAGCTGTTTATGCGCCTACATAACAAATGGAAGAGGCACCCCGGCGGATGCCAGGAACGCACACCAATGTACCTTCCCGGGAGTCAGAATATAATTACACAACACTTGTTTCGAGGTACGTAGTTATTAATATGACACTTAGCTAATGATTTGTAACATTAACAGTTGTAACTGTATTATGTATGGAAACATGTTATTACTATTATTGGGTATTTTTTTAAATATAGATCTGTCAATTGTTTAAATTATATGTTCACTTACAGTAATGTGGGCATTGTATAATAGAACAAGGCATAAACGTGAGGAACGTGTGTAGTAAATAAAATTTTTCATAGGTGATTTGCAACTATATTTAATTGAATTTACTTTTAACGTTATTATGCCAAGCTAGATCGATGTTTTTAATATGTAGAGTTATGCACCGTATGTGCGGAACTAACTGTGCTGGTTGAATTGTACCACGCCGGGGGCCTCTACTGTTTGTTGTGTAGGCCCTTAAAGAACTTTCATCAGTGCGAGATTCACGGAAACTGCACTGCCCTTTGTTAGTGCCAATATACTGTTGACGGTCCTTAGGAGGCTGTCCTGAGTGTATCACTCTCCCCCTGGGCGTGTCGCTCTAGGAGGGGTAGCGCTACACCTTCCCCTTATGGGCTATTTTCTTGTCGTGGCCGACTAATAGCAGTCAACTCTAGAATCAACATGGCAGTTCGAAACAAATGTCAAACGAAAAACCAAGATGGTGTCCTTCAGCGACAGACGATTTAAACAAATATGGCGGTCGGAAACAAATGACAATTGAATGTGAGAAACAAGAGAGAAATAAAGTAAGGGAAGAAAGAGAGAAAGAGAGAAGGGAAGAAAGGAAGGAAAGCAAGAAAGAGAGAAAGAAATGGAATGGGAAAAAGGAAAAAAATTGGAACACTCGGAAAAAAACTCGGACTGGTAGAACACGAAAAAACAATATGGAATGATAGAGCATGAAAAATGATATACTGTCTACGGAAATGGCAGCTATAAGATTGCAATATACTGGCTACAAAAATGGCATCATACCGGCTACCAAA
Source organism: Dryococelus australis (assembly GCA_029891345.1). Taxonomy (NCBI): domain Eukaryota; kingdom Metazoa; phylum Arthropoda; class Insecta; order Phasmatodea; family Phasmatidae; genus Dryococelus; species Dryococelus australis. Next base: position 246,629,498 of record CM057009.1, read on the forward strand.
ATTGCGGAATCTAAGATGGTGGTTACATGACCAGATTGACAAAGCAGGAAGTCCTGAATCCAAGATGGCGGCAGCTCCGCCGATCCACTACTTGAAGTCTGTGCGCCTGTTTCCCCATAAGCCTATTACTGATGGTTAGCTCTGATTCCGAACCCTGGACCATGGGTATAGATTTTGCATATCCTATGCCTATAAAACCAATATTGACGCCACTGCTCTGCCCTCGAAAAGCGAGCCTCCCACATCCTTCCGATGGCTCGAAAAGTGCCTTTCCGAGGCTCGTTCTTTGCGAATAGGAGGCTAGGTAATTTTTAAAAGGGAAAATGAGAAATGTTAAAGGGAAGAACTGAATTTTTATAAGGAATAATGGTTAATTTTAAGGGAAAAACGGGGAATTTTGAGGAAAAATATGACAGAGCATGTGACAGACTTCTGATATGGTCCCCCTTCATATTGAGACAAAGTGTGTTTTTGAAGTTATTTAGAAGAACATTTCAAATAATTTTCTCATTCTATTAAGCGAACGTGTTGGGTATCAGTATTTCGGGAGATCTGTATGTGTTCCAGGCTTCGGTATAGTAATAACTCGGGATTTCCTCATACCTGATTATTCTTCGTGTTTTAGAATGGCATTGCAATATATCGGGGATATATTGCAATGCCTGTAACGGAAGGTTTTTTTAAGTGTTTCACTTTTAATTTTGTCAGTGCCGCCTGCTTTGTTATTAGGCCTGATTTTAATTATTTTAATTATTTCATGTACAGTGTTTTCCTCGATTTAGGCATCTGTTCCCCGCTGTAGGTATTCGTTAACCTGTGTTGTTATTTCTCATGTGAAATGCCTGTCTTTTACGTCTCCATTGGGCGAAAATCCTCCAAAATGTCCGCAATATCTTTATATTCTAAAGTATATTTAATGCCTATGTTTGAAATTATGGCAGGGGCTGAGATGTGTTTATTTCTAAGGTATAGTGTTCGCATAATGTGGAAATTTTAGAAACGTTGTTAACTAAGTTTCCAAATTTCCTTATTTCGAGTTTTTTTAATTTACAACTAAAATCAATTAAAAATCTTCTATACACAGAAAAAAGCTAACGTTCTTGCAATAAAAAATTACAATTGTGACATTTCTTTAAAAGTTTAGATTGATTTAAAGTTCATATTGTTTTAAAGTTCATATTGTGAGGACGTTATTAACGCTAACAATTTACAAAGTCTTATATTACTGTAATGCAATTATACTGATGAAGTGATAAGTTCGCCGCCTGGGTAGGCCGCCGTAAGCCGTGCAAAGCTCCAGCAGAAAACTTTTTATTAAAAACCGTCCAACGTGTCTGAGTAAGGTGTGCTTAGGAATAGCATTTAAGAAACGTTACGCGTCTGTATACGTTTTTCACTTCCTCCGTTTCCCTCTAAAGCATATTTACGTTATGGTGAAAATATCTCAATCGGGTGTTTTCGCGGTCATATTTAGTTATGCACATTACGGTACAATACATTAAAAAAGGAATAGGGATGTTCATTAAAACTTTATTTTTATTATTACGTCGTAAAATGGTAGTGTCTCCACTGAAAGTCTAATAGAGGCTCGTCATCGACGGCAAGATTGCACGCCAGTTCAGTGCTTTGCGCGTAGAGGCGATGAGAGAGCTGATGCGTATGTCTCTGTCGCGCCTAGCGCTCACACGCTTTTAGGCCTCAGACGGGCAAAATTCCTTCAACCAGGCGGCCACCTTAATGTTAATAAAGTTTCTAAATAATATTGCCACAGCCAAATGTAGTATGCTAAAAATAACAGGAATAACAAAATATTTTGTGTTACTGCGACATTAAAGAAATGTTCAACCAACATAAGTTTACACTGTCTTGGCGTTGTAAAATGGTGGATAGTAGTGAACAGCGATAACCTCGTAAAATTGAACAACTGTATTTAAATTTTAAGCATAGTGTGAGACGTAAGTGTAGCTTAGACCAGCTCTCAAGCCTTGCAAAGCAGCCTTGCAAAGCAGCTTACGTGTGCCATTAGTGCACATATTTATAGACCAAAGAATATTTCCTCATAACGAAAATAACTGCAGTTTTGTCGTTATGTTCAACTGAATACTTAAAATATTAAACGCAAACCGACGTGTTAAGATAGAGCAGTTGGTAGGGTGTCAGGTTCTGTAAAGTGGTGAATGTCAAGCAATCAAAACGCAGGTTTGACTCCTCTCCAAGCCATCATTTTTTTCTCGTTGGTAATATTTCTGGACCAATCACTGATTTAGCTGTACGTCTGACTTCCTCTGCTTACAGAGGCTTCTTGGTAGACATTTTAGGTGCGCGCGACTGTACGTTGTTTACTGTGTTACGCTTGAGCAAGTACTTTGCTTTGGTTTGGGGGGGGGGGGGGCTGCTTCCTGCTCACTATGTTTACAGTTTGCACACGTCCAGTGACATCATACTGGTGTGTTTTCCTCGTTGCATGTGTTCCATTGTAGTTGTTCTTGCGGCGATTGTCCACAACCTTGGCAACATGCGAGAATTTTTTCCAGGTCACTGTGAGGTATTCCTAGCCACAATTACCGCACTTCTTGTGGGCGCAGTCTGTAACTGTACATTCCCTGCTCAGATGTGCATATGCGCAACGAATGCATTTAGGCGTCTGGTTGCAGCACGCTGCGGTGTAGCCATATTCGCCGCACTGTAGTGGGTGCTCAGTTCGGGATTTCTCCACTCATACTTGGGTCCAGTTGAGCTTTGTTATTTCGTATAGTATTGTGTCTTTTGGCCAGAAGACTACAGAAAAGTTACGGTGCCGCGGTATGTAGTATTGCCATCTTCGTTTACCACTTTGGCATTTAACTACCACGTGTCATCCATGTGGACGTCTGCCTTCTGCAACTCCTCCGCTGTCGTCCTCGGGTATGTGCTGGTCCAATCCTATAATGATGGCCCAGATGTTCTTCTTACCTGGGAGCGTGTGAGTGTTGTAAGAATGCTCATACTCTGGGCGAATCCAGCATGTAATTGAACGTGTCATATAATGTTCGCTGCTTGCTGCAAGCATCGAGCACGTCCTGATCCGTCAGTCATGTTGAGCACGGCACGAGCAAGTAATGTACTCATTTCACATATCGAGGCTGCACTACATGAATGGTAACGAAGCAGTATTAACTTTTATTCTGTACAGTGGTGATATGCTAGTGAGTGCACATCAATGCAGTATACGCAGAAAAACAACAAAAGTTTCAACGATGGCGGCCAGTGGTGTATCGTCAGGACAAGCAAGGCAAGCAGTGCTTGCCAGACTGCCCAGACAGTTTCCTGGCAATGTAATATTTAAAATAAATATAAAATTTTAACTTATATTTTCTTTAAGGTAAATTTTCACTCATGCAGTACACATTCAACTCGGGGAACAATATTGTACATTATAAGAAAACAACTCGTTGGCTAGCAAAACCAAGATGTTTGGAAGCGCTGTAAGTAATGCTTACAGCAGGTAGGCGGTCGCAGTGGTTTCCCGGCCACCGGAGGGGCTGCAGTATAGAATGACCGCTAGGGGAGTGGCGGTGGCTTATGGCCGCGTCAACCCGTGTTAAAAGCTACGATGGTAGTGCTTTCTTCACCGAACTGAAGCGGACATAGCCGAAGCTGGCCTAGCCGCAGGCAGTTGGCGTGGTGTAGTTTACAGTAACTAGATCGATGTGTGGACATGTTCGTGCGTACAACACGAATAGTAATGTTTTTATTTAATTTAGTTTTTGTGCTGAGAATGTCATAGGCCTACATAATCGTGCGCGATGTATACCCCTTCAAAAAAATTATAAAATTACCGTGTGAGACTGAGAACCGAATAGATAGGATTAGTGCAACAGAAACATGTGGATGTAAGTGTGGCGTGTGTGGATTACGAGTGAAGCATTTTTACAACAGTACTTTCACTTTTCAGGAAAGATGTGACATAAAAGAGATAGACTGACACCTGAACTGACGATCACGACAACATGCAAGAAAGCTAATTTTGTACGTCATTTCCAACAAAATGTTTATCATCAACACTCGTGGTTAGCTGGATGTAACAACCTACACAAACTGTTTTGCTGGCCATGTTTATTGTTTTCAAAGGATGTTAACACGTGGACTGCAACTGGGCATTGTAACCTTAACAATCTGTGCAATGCTGTTCAAAAACACGAGTGTTCAGATGTTAACATAAATTCGTTTTTGTTTTCTTAAATAATTCGATAAAAATAGAGTTGATTTTGGCCTAGATAGATCCAAACAATTAAGCAATCAAAATTGCTCCGTACATAAAAATCTCACTGTCGATGGGTATTAAAATAATATTATTTTGGAGTGGACAAGGTTCCGGGTTTGATGACGGTATCTTTGTAATATTTTTCACTCGGGCAAATTTTATGTTAAAAAATATGAATATTTTTACAAGCGGTGTATTTTATATTTAGGTACAAAACAATGTTTCAAAAGCGCCATTTTTCATCTTGAAAACCAAAATTTCCCGGGGGAGGTCCCCTGGACCCCCTTCCCCTTTATTAGGGAGACCAAAGCCACTGCTGCCCCCTGCACACAGTAGTTTGCCCATGAAATTATAACACACATCGCCACTGATGGCGACGTACTTTATTGTATAAAAATCGCGTCCGTATTTTAAGTATCAGCATATAAGTGGATAGTACAAAAACTTTACCAGTATGTCTCCTGTAGATTTCGAGAAATTGCTGACTTAAATATGATCAAATTGGTAAAATGTAATCACGTTTTTGACATCCAATTTTAATTCATGAAATGTTTGTATTTATCTGGTGTAATAAATTAATACTTATAAACAATTATGTTTTCAACTGTTAATATTTCAAGCTGGCTGTGACTATGGTTCCTTGCCACTGGAGATTCGCACCCAAGCCTGCAGTATCTGTTCAGAATATCAAAATTATTGATTGGACAGATTGTCCCAGGCGTTTTTGCGGCACTTGTCGAAGAATTAAAATATAATTTTAAGGTGAGATATATCAAAGTGCCTCTGTAATTTTTAAAATAAGACAATATTACTTCTAAACAATAACATCTTATTGCAGTACAGTAATAAGAAATTAAATTGCAGGTAACGTTAATACACAAAATCATTACAAATTGTACTTTCAATTTCATTTACAATTACTAATAAATAAATTCTTTATGTAATCATTAACATCGCCAGACAATTGAAATGATGTGTGTGTGGGGAGGGGGGGGGGGGGGACTGTGGGAAGCACTAGGAAGGAGCACACAGAGAATCTTGTTTTGTTAGTAGGTCTGCAGGTTGACAAGACAAAGATTGTAGGCCTACTACAAGATACTGTAGAAGAAGGCGAGGAATATGACTGGTGGCTAATCTTCATATGATACAGATACATTTGTGGGGCAGAGCCTTGATATTGCAGTAAGCCTGAACGTAATGGTCGTTCGTGGAATGTGGTGTCTGCCTTCACCGAAACGTCGAAAATGGAATGCCCTACCCCTTTCCTTGTTTCTGGAGAATACATTTTCATTTTGACTATATCATTTCCAAAAACTTGTTGTTCTCCTTACTTACAGAGAACTTGTCAGCAGCAACTTTCATACTGAAAGGGCTTCTGGCAGAATCGTATTGATATCCTCTTGTTCCCCTTAATCCGTTTAGGAGGCTTTAGGGGAAAGGAATGGTGGTTTTGATTGGCTGACGCACTTCTAGATGTATGCAAGGAGCAACCTCGCCTTGATCGTCACTAAATTCTTCATTATAGAGTGGCAACTAAGATAGGCAAAAAAAAAAAAAAAACTCAAGACATTGTAGGATATGTGGTTAGGTTAGACTAGCTTATGTGGTTTGGTTTCGTTATAATGCTGTATTATTTCAAGATTACTGTCTTCGTTTTCATGTAGTGTGGCATCGTGATGTTGAGTTGGTAAAAGTACAATTGCTTTTCTTTTTTTCGGTACATAAGCAACAATAGTAATATCTTTCGTAAAGCCAAAAATTGATGATATTTCTTTCCTTTGCGGATTTGGTAGGAAATGATGAGGAATCTCTCTTTTATTGGCACGCAATGTGTCAACTAGCGTTAGTTTCTTGCAAAGTAAGTATTCGGTAAAAGGGGTGGAAGTAAAGAAATTATCACTTAGAGACATCCCCACCAGACTCAAAATATGGCTCCACCAAGTCCATCACAACTCTCATACCTTAATTTATTTAGCGTTGATTTTTGCATACGCCAATATACACCTGAAGATCGCACACATAAACATTTTCTGAGTCAAAACATATCCAAATTTTGATTCCATACCTTCTTGATTTAAACTTCATATAAACTTTAAACGGGCTACGAAAAGCTGCAAGTCTTTCATCAACTGTCAAATTTTCCTTTGGACTGAAATGAAATATATTGGCTGGGGACATAGGGCTGACTTGTATATGCAAATTAGGGCTCATTACAGCACCACATATGGGCGTCACTGAAAATAATTGTGCTGTGGGGAAGATTGTAGGATAGATAGTGTCAGAAATAATATTGAAGCCCCACGTATGGGTATTACCCACTGAAATGTATTGGGGTTTCTGAATGTATGTGAAGACAAATAGAGATATATTTATGTGTAATTATTATTCAACATGTAGGCACGGTTTGCAAACAAACAACTGAATGTGTAGGTGACAACACACACTGAAAAATACTAAAAATCACCACAAAAACATCAACAGACTTACATCTTACCAGCACGTTTCCTTGTATCCAGGCTTATCTCCGCCTCCACACAGCTAAACATATGTCACATTTTAAATATTTTCTGGGAAAAATAAGGAAACTAACTACCAGCATATCCATCGAAGAAGTCCAAGGGTGAAGTGGAGTTTAATGGAAAGAAAATCTTTTTTCATTTTAAATAATGTCTCCAACTTCATATTGTAACCACAGAATATTTACAAATACCACGTAGCAGCTGGACTAGAATATTAAATTTAAAACTCGGTATGTCTGTCAAAAATAGCAATTATGTGTGTGTGCTTGGCAACCATAATTAAAGACTTTGCAGTTTTCAAAAGTCCGTACAAATTTTAAAAGGTTTTAATGCGTAGGAAGTTTGGTTAATTTTCAAATATTAATCACACTCACACGTTACAATTTACAAGAAATATGCCTATGCGTCTACAATGAATAAAATGTTCCTGGCTAGCAATTTCAAAATTCGATAGAGTAAAATACGAGCTCTTATTTTCGGGCACTGTGTGATCAACAAGAAAGTGTTGTATTAAGTGTGTAGTTAACAGGAAACGTCTTTGGCATTCCACCGCTGGACCAACGATCACTTAGTATGGCGGTGATAGGATACCTTATATTTCTGCATTATACTTAAAGATGCAAAGCTCCTAAGCCTTCTTCAGACAGTTTTAAAACGCTCTGTAGGCTATTTACGTAAAACGGGGCATATTTGTCGGGATCAAACTCACTTTTAAATTGCAATTTTTCACTGTTCAGACGGAGCTCAGGTCTACCCGACCTGTTACGTTAGTGACCCATTTCAAACAATATGACGGAGACCAGAACATTCTTTCAACTCAATTTGGCGTCGGTCACCTGATTTGAATTTACCTGTGTGACATAGGGCTTATATCGTGGTGAATTCCTTATTATTACAATCAATACGTTATCAATCATTACCAACTTACACAAATGAACATGTAGCTAAAAACTTAAGAATATGAAAATAAATAAGTAATATTGAATATATGAATAATAACTTCTCAACTGCTGCATGTACGATAGTAAATATGTAAAATAAAATAAAAATAAAAATAAAATTACTGAATAATAAACTTATGTGTAGAATACGTCACAAAAATAGCACTTCTATAAAATAAACATGTATGTACTCGTATGCTAGATTTCCATATCACTGTAAGGCTTCACAATACTAATTTGACGTTCTACATAATGAGACGTTACAGGACTGTAGTTTTGAATGTAGACCTTTACAAATACATCAAATACTTCCCTTATTGCTTGCACTTTATCCCCGGACTCTTCAATTCGAGTGCACCTTGTTATTTTGTCATTAAATCTCAAAAATGCACACAGCAATTTAAACCTGCTTCGTGACATTGTGGCAGTAAAAAATGGGTTGCAAAAAGCTGGATGGCTGGTCCATAATTCTGGAATAGCTTTTTGGTTACCATGTATTTTACCTGCAGCTATAAGAAATGCAATAAAAGTGGCCATTTCCTGGGCATCTACATCTTTCCATTCTTTGGGCTTCTCTGGATGTTGTTGATTGAATAGCTCCAATATTTGTTTACCTTTTACATTGGTGTGTCTACAAATTATATCCAATATATCTGGTAGCAGAAAGAGAGAAAAACAACCCTAGAATTGAATATTGCCTCGCATCCATGGTAGTAGGTTTCTAACCTACAATATTACAGGCTGGTTTCTGGCCTTTTTTACAAGGAGGTGTTGGTGACCATTTCATACCACTTTTAGTTGTGAACATACCTCTTGGTCTTCTTCGCTTTCACTTTCACTGCCATTTGATTTATTAACTTCTGTCGTTTCAGTTATTATATCACCTACTTCTTCAATGGTTTCAACGTTATCTTCACAATCACTTTCGTTGTCATACCATAAGCCATATATTTCCCTATCATCATCACACAAATTATCTGGGTTATCAATAGTTAGTATACTTTGAAACTCTTCAATAATGTAAGTTTTCGGCATTTTATACACTACGCAAAGAAGCTTAAAACATGCCACACCAAGTGAATGCCAACACAACTATTGGGAGCAGATACCAATATAAAGAAAAAAAATATATTTTGGGGAATCTTTTATAACAAATGGTTGGTAATATATATAAATATAATGGTAAATTGTTTTTGGTATTGTCTATAAAAATTTTTTAATATAAATTTTTAAAAAGGGAAAAATAAACAGAAAAATCGGAGACATAGTATTCCAAGGGGGATAACAAAACTACCCCAATAACAAATCCTTAAAATAAACAAAAAAACTAATCATACTTATATTTCTATTGGTTTTCCTTATAAAACAATGCAAAACAATAAACTACACGAAACTTCAAGCTAAACCAATAACATCAAAACTACAAACAAAAATATATCAGTGGGGTAAATATATTACCCCCTTGGTTGTAGAAGGGCAAGGTGGTGTTTCTGTAGCAGCAAAATAAAAATGTGTTAAACTGATAACAACATTTGTGTCAACAATTTTCTTGTATTTTATTTGCTTTAAAAAGCCATTCTTAACTAAAATAAATAAAGATGTTTTATTTTGATACAAAAAAAATATTTCTCAACAAAAAAAAAGTTGGGTGGGCGGGAAATCGAGTACGCACCCTGTGTGTTTGACGCTCCACTTTACAGAAACCAACGTCTTACTAACTGCGCTATATTATCTACCAACTTTTCATATTTTTAATATTAAGTACAAAATAACGACTAACTGCAGTTTTCTTTCATTACATGGAAATACTGAATGTTCTATAAATATATGCATAACTGGAATACGTTAACTGCTTTGTAAGACTTGAAAGATGACATAAGCTACATTTTGCTCCCAAACTATTATTTAAAATTTAAATACAGTATTTAAATTTCACAGGGTTATCGCTGGTTACTACTATACGTCATTTCACAATGCCAAGTCAGTGTAGACTGTGATGGTTGGACATTAATGTCGCAGTAACACAAAATATTTTGTTCTTCCTGTTATTATTAGCATAATACAACATTTGGCTGCGGCAACGTTACTTAAAGTCTTTATTAACATTAGCTCTTCAACAGTATATTGGCATTATATGAACACCAGACTTTGTAAATTGTTGACATTATTAAATTTATTAGATCATTATTAATGTAACTTTAACATAAACTTTTTAAAAAATGCTTTAATAATAATGTTTTTGTTGCACATGGATATCTGTGTGCAGCATTTTTTACCAAAAAATAAACAACATTATGTGGGACAATGTTTTACCTACTGAATTGGCAATGTACTGCCACGAATCTCCCGTCGTGGATTTTAATAATAACAATAATTGTATTAATTATTAGGGCCCCAGAGAACAGCATTATTTCTATAACCGTCTATGAACTGCAACACAGATTCGTCCGCCCAGTCGTCCATGCTCGCACGTAGCTCGTCGGCAGTCTCGTCTTACCCAGAACACGTACAAAGTAGAACAGGGAATTCCTTTGTGTTCGTCGCGAAAACCGACAGCGAGCAGATCGCCGCGAGAGGTTCGCGAGTTGTGATGGCCACTCGAAGCACCGCACAAACTACACGAACTTGTGACATTACACATGTTACATTACACGCTTGTCTCGCCTAGTGTGTACGCGTCCTAATACGCTATCCTCGGGGCCTTCTGCCAGTTGATTGCTTTGTTATATCCTTCCCTAGTTTCGGATGTGCGCTGCAGCTCCTTACTGCGTGTAATAAACATTTTAAAACCAATATTTTTGTGTTCGAAGTTTGAGTTATTTTTTTAAGTTGGATTCATACTACTTAATCAAGAACGGAAGTTTTTGCACAAAAACGCTGTTTTTTGGAAGGCCGCTGTGGGCACACGGAAGGTAGGGGGGAAGCCGCCTCCCCCCTCACTGATCACCCTACCATCCTCTTTGAATCCTCCCCCTCCCTCACAAGTTATGCGTGAAGAAGTCGTTTTAGTAGGTTTTATTAAGAGAGTTTAAGGAAATAGAATTGAGGTTTAGCTGAGCTTAGATAATTGTAACTGTAATTTGTTTGCTATAAATGGCTCTTTCTATAATATTTGGTGTACGCCTGCTGTTATTAATTGGTTATTGAATTTTGAGTTTTGGCGAGTAATCAGGAACATTGTGGTTCGTTGAAAATCTATATGTATAGTTTTAACACCATCTTATGTATTTTGGGCGTTTCGCAAAATATAAGATTTTAAAATTTATTGTGCTTTGTACCATTTATTTGTTGCCGTTTGCTACAAATAAAAATCTGCTATGACTCTGCTAAGTCTGTACTCAATTCTGTTCTTTGTTTTGTTCCAGGTCATCATGAGCAACGTCAGATTTATCTACTCATTACAGTGAGAGAAATTAATTTCCTTAGTACAAGAAGTCGAACTTCACGTTGGAGACGGTTTGAACATGACTCAGCTACGCCGTGTCGCCGTGTCGCCGTGTTTGATACAGATGATTTTGAGACGAAAGAAGCTGAGGCTGTAGCAGTATCTGTAAACATTATTTAGGATTTCCCTGAATTTTATGTGAAGCTGTGACAGGTGCATGTTGATGACGCCATTTGTTCTCAGGTGTTGAGTGATTTGAATAAGGGTGTTGTACTTACTTATATCTTAGCGTAGAAAATATTGTATTTTACCAGAAGTAGTGGGTGTGTCCACAATATTGTTGTGCCCTTCTCTTTGCGACCAATGGTGATGGCCTATTTCCAAAATTGTGTGTTTGGGGTACACCAGAGGGGTAGCAAGACTTTTGACAAAATTGCCAACTATTTTGCTTGTCCTACGCCTAAGAGCGATGTCTCTGATTATGTGCGATCTTGTGACGCCTGCCAGAAGTGCAAGCAATAGTACCAGGCCATTGTCGGATAAGCTGTCGTACAAATTCTAGAGGCTGCTTGAGGCACAATCCATCTCGATATTTTCGGCCCTTTGATTTTTTCTAAAAATGGTAATGTTTGTGTTCTCATTTTACTGGATACCTTCAATAAGTCTTTTATACTGTTACCTTTGAGTAATATGTATGAATCGATAATAGTTAAGGTCCTTACAGAGCAGGCATGGAAAGTGTTTAGTGCTCCTATTGAGATCCTCACTGATAATGCGAAGTATTTCACGTCCAATGTGTTCAAGGATATGTGTTTATGCTGGACCATAAAGTATTTCATTTCAAGTCCATATCACCAGATGGGTAACCAGGTTGAGAGGTTTAATAAAAACCTCAACGCATGTCTCACCATCTTTCGTAATTGTGATAATTCATTATGGGATCAAGATCTTGATTTAATTAATGTAGGTTTTAGTAATCCCTTACATGGATCCACCGGTGTTACACTTTTTCTTATTTTCCTTGGTCACCATTTGAGTCATCTACTTCTTAACATTTAGAACATCGCTACCTTTCTGTCTCCACTTGGCGATGCCGACCGGGACCGCCTGCATGGGATGGTGCACAGGCAGCTCGGTGTAGCAAAGCAGCAAGTTATTGATAAAAATGAACCAGGTCAGATCTCTTGTAAAGTTTAAGATAGGGGACCTGCTCCTTTACAAAAATTGCACTCTGGTGGACTTGAGAAGAGATTTAACGAGCAAATTGCTTCCAAAATGTGTGGGTCCCTTCAGGATCCACACATTTCTTGTGCCAAGTACTGCTAGTCTGTTTTCTCCCTCTTCTGGCCACTCTTATAGTAAGGCACATGTGTGTCAACTTAAATTATACATGCAGAGATCATGAGTGAACTGCTATGATACCTTAAGATTTAATTTGTTTGATCTGTGAATTCTCTTTGTTTCCTTTTACCTAGGTACCTGACTCATTTGTGTTATTGATTTTTAGCCTCTTCTAATTCGACTATATTTTTCGGTTCTTCCCGTCATCCCACCGAATCGAGCCGAGATCACTGCAGCCTATTCGTGTGAAGAAGAGTTCTGCTTGCCTGCTTGGAAGTTCTGCCATAGAGTTCTTGAATCTTCGCCGTCAACCCCTCCTTGAGTAGAGGAGACCCACATACACTTTTGACCAACCCGATTCTGGCAATTGAAGACTTTTCACCTGGCTGCCCGCCATTCTCCCCAGAGATGTTCATTGTTAATACTGTCTTCAAGAAAAGAAGATACTATTTGTTAATGTCTGTCAGTCATAATCTGTTATATGTAATACTGTACTATTTTTTTTTTGGAGACTTTCCCTAGATCTTCATTTTTCAAGTTTCTACCATTGGTATATACTCTTCAATGATATTGTTATGTGTTTAAGTTCACACTTGAGTCAGGGTTTCCAGATTGACTGTTTCTAAGAGAAGGGAGTTGCGGCGATGACGCAGCCACCATCGCCTAGTTTCATTCAAGAACACCTCAACTTCAGCACTAAGAGTCTTCCTCGGTGGTTCTCGGCATCCCCTCCACATTCCTCCCCTCGATCTCCTACCAGTGAAACACCTTCTAGTGCATCATGGTTTTTTTTTACATGGATTCTGTGTTAATAAATTTGCTAGCTCACCCTCCCCTACTTCTTTTCTCCTGGTTTTTCTGAAAGAAGGCAAGTCGAAGCAACACATTGTGATGGGTCTCTACAGGTGATCGCTGTTTGCATAAGGCACAACATACTAGTGGATTTTCTCTGTAATCGTCGAACAACATTAATTTTTTAATAATGTTGAAGTGAAAGTTACCAAGCAGCCGGTTGAGAAAAGTGTCGAAATGGTGAGTGGTGCGCAAATTTATTATAATTTTGGACTGTTTAGTGTTCTTACTACATTGTGATTTGTAGTGTGTGCTAGTGTTTGCAGGCCATGCAGGAATTAAGACTATCACGGGTTCGCGATTTTTATTACCGTGCCGTCAATAATTTTAGAATTTGGGGCTATAGTAGGGTTCCTTCTGAACTGCCACCCAGTTCATTAAATTTTTATTATATTTTAATAACGTTTTATTCGTATCTTTTATTCGAGAAAGGCAATAAAAGGACGCACCTGGCTGCCCTTTCTCGTTGCACTGTTTTCACGTTCATTTGTTCCATTATTGGATGCTATTTAAATGCCTTATCAGTATTATGTGTAGGCTTTAAGAAAGCCGAATTTATTAATTTTTATATGCTTTAGTAAATGTTAGTCAAATGTTAACCAGTTACCATGCCAGTATTACTTGTTGGCTTTAAGAAACCTCAAAATATTCATTGGTATGTGTTTTGTACATTTCAGTATTGATTGTAATGATGTTTTAAACCAAGTTCTTTATGTTATGTGCGAAGCCGTTTTAGTAGGTTTTTCCTAAAGTATTTAAGGAAATAGAATTGAGGTTCAGCTGAACTAGGATAATTGTAACTGTAATTTGTTTGCTTTAAATGACCCTTTTTATAATATGTATTTGATGTACGCCTGCTGTTATTAATTGGTTATTGAAAATTTTAATAACAATTTATTTTCTTTGGGCTTTGGGCTTTCGGTTTTTTGCAAAATATATGATTTAAAATTTATTGTCCTTTGTACCCTTTATTTGTGGCCATTTTCACTATATATATATATATATATATATATCAAGCAGTACTGCTTAACCTATACTAACCATTCAGTATAACTAAAGAATATCTCAGACATACCAACCAACCAACCATAACGACTGAGCAAAACAAAAAACCATAACAGAAGAGTACCTGCACACTCATAGCATCTTCTATAACGATGTTACCGAACATCACAAGTCAAACATACTAAAAACCATACCAATCAGCATAGCGACCAGCCATATCATCCAAGGAAAGCTAATACATCAGTCATAATATCTATCATAATTCAAATATACAGTCCAGAACATCATTACCATATTATCAATTATACTGACTAAAGACATGTATACTATATTAAATCCACCTAACATAACAAATATATCACCCAAAATACAAAAAGTATCACATCTTCAATCAAACTAGCTACTCACACACCTTTATACAATACGGAGTTGAGTGCTTACAGGACAGACTTTGCACAGGGTATTTTCTTTTGCTTGTTTTATATCATGAATTAAATGTGATGGGCCGATTGTATCATCATCTAACCAATGCTGAAAATTTCTTATGCTGCTTTTGTTCCCCAAATCCATTAAAGGCCTTGTTAAAAGCAGCGCGTACCAGTGACATGCATTCATAACCTATTTCTCTCGTAGAGGTTATATAGTGAAAACGATGGCATGCTGTTCTAGTAGTCAGAAAATTTTATCAACTATCGTGACATATGTGAAGAACATATGCAGCTCTCGATACAGAAATTGAGCTCGAATACCTTCCCCAATAATTTCTTTTTGTGTATGCACAGCACAAAATACAAACTGTTTACAAACAGCTACCTGCCTACCTGCAAACGGGTGAAGCGATTCTCGACTGTATCACTTGTCCAGATGTTTTCAAGGAAGATAGAGACACACCATATTCTAGAAGCTGGTGTAAGGCATTTAGGGTGGGTATGGCAGCAACAAAACTAAAATGGTACTTCGAACACAGAACGATGAACAGCCATAAGATGACGTGCGATCTGATGGAAGACATCGCAGGCTAGATAGCGATATACAAGATTATGCACCATAATACAGACCAACAACCATGATATTGGCAGCTACATAGCCAGCCGATATCTTACATACACATGAGAAAGGTAACACAACTCCTTGGAGCTGTCAGGCATAAAATGTTAAAAGCATGCAACATGGTAAAAGGGGCGTCACTTTGTTGATGGATACCGTGGAAAGCAAACCGTCTCATATATATGCATCAACTGTGATCGTATTACGTTATTAATGAGAAATTTGTGGTCAAGGAAATGATGGTGTCGTTGATAGCGTCGTGTATATCGGTGAATGACGGTAGTCCATGTGGCTCATCAGGTACTGAGTGTAAGTATTGTGGCAAGGCATTTACACGAAGCGATAATAACAGATGACATGCAGCTGTTACTGTTTAGGCAGCACTTAGAACAAGATTTATTCGTATGATAAATGCAGCGTGGGTATCTGAATAAGAGTGCATTGAATATTCGAATCAGGATCTGTTATACAGAATAGAATGGAATCACCAAGCTTGATTCTCTGCACTGCAGTTGCATTTGTTTTGATGAATCATAAACAAGTCGATTGTATAACATTAATTTGGAATAATGCGTTTCCCCCCTATGTCTGTTAAACTGAATTTGCTGTATATAAATTACTACTGTATTATTTATTTCCATTAATCCATACAGTAAAAAATTTTGGTGACTGGAAATGACAAATTCTTGTATAATTACAACATTTTGTTGATTTACAAAGTTATATTTTGTAAATCGACAGTGTTTGTTTATTTGCCATTATCTGATTTTATTTTAAATTGGAAGTACAAAAACCAACTAGGAAATTATAGGGAGGTTCCGTCAACTTTACGGAAAGTCTGTTTTTGAAAATCAATGTTTCCGTAATTTTTCGGAGAGTTTACGAACACCTCTGGGTAAATTTTTACCAGTACTTTTCCGTTAAGTAAAGGACTTTTTTAAACAGTGTATACCTGGCTCGAGGAGGGTTGCACTTTTAAACAGCATAACATTTCGAAGAATGTTACTGCTGTGGGTAACATCAACGGATCGTAAAATGAGACTATGACTAATTAAACATAGTTTATGGACTTTAATCTCGTAGATGTTTGAAGTAATTTAAAATTCGTCATTAAAAGAGTATGAACCACATAATCGAGGCTTAAATATTAGATGAAGTATTACAGTAAAACAAATAAATGTTTTCAGCTTAAATTATTTATACTCGACTATCATAATTCCTCAAAAAATAAGCATAAAAATAATGGACTGTATCGGCATAAAAAGTCAGAAGAATAAATGTATTATTATGTTAATATATATATACAAATAGAGGCAAAAAAGGTCCAGTAAACATGGGTCCGGAAATTAACCGTTTATATTATGTCATTTTTGCGCTGGTTGGGGCCTGCTGAATACTAAGTACGAATGTCAACAAAACAGTGACACTTTGATTTAATGTGTTAATCACGAGACAGTACAAGCCATTATTGTGGCTTCAGCACCACCGAAATGTGACTGAACATACACAAAGGTAGCAGTTTGTGTTTAACAACAGTGAAGTCTGTGGAAACACAATGTACAGTACGGTATGAACATTTTAACTGAAAATGCGACCGTATCAGCTTTTACAGCAAATTTGGGACATCGAAACAGTTGGGATTATAGAAGCTGCTGACTCTCCATTTTCTGCACCGAGTTTAGTGAAAGCCGAGAAACATGGCAGCCTGAGATTTTAAACCGATTTTAGGAAACTGAACCAGTATTTAACTAGGGTCCAATGCCCACTAAGGCAGACAGAGGATATATTAAATACGCTTCAGCACTCGCGATATATCACCAGCCTAGATCTGTTTTCAGATTTTACTCCATTCCAGTTATGAAACAAGTTCGCTATAAGTAAGCGTCCTCAATAGACGGAGTCGGCATTTTCCAATACAAATATCTCCCCATGGGGCTATCAACTATTCCTCAATACTTTCAAATGCTTATCAATAAGTTATTAAGGCCTCTCCGCTGGACAGCAGCTATAGTTTATATACACAACATCTTTATTATAGGGAATACATTTGAAGAACATTTAGCGAATATTAAAAATGTTTTTCAGAGATTGCGTCTGTTTAACGTAAAGTAAATTCCAAGAAATGTAAATTTGTAGAACAGCAAATTAAAGGTCTAGCACGTTTATTACACCTGACGGAATATATACTGACCCAGAAAAGGCACAAGCTATAGAACACACGCCACCTCCAGAAAATGTTAAGCAACTTCGCACATTTTTAGGTATGACATCATACTTATGCCGCTATATACTTAATTATGCCAAGATAGCACAACCACTGATAGAATTGATGAAAAATAACTCAGAATATAAGTGGGGAGAATTAGAACAAAAGGTGTTCTTGCAGTTAAAAAAGACAATACGTACAGCACCAATCCTCCAAAGATTCGACGAAGACAAACAGATTATCCTTGCGTGCGATGCTAGTCAGGAAGCTATAAGCACAGTTTTACTTCAGGAAGACCATATTACAAAACAAAGAGCTATAATAGCTTTCACGTCTAAAAATTTAGCCTTGAATGAAATTCATTGGAGCGCGACCGAGAGAGAGCTTGCTGCGATAAGGTATTTTTGTAATTACTTTCGTCAATATTTGTACGGACGTCATTTTATCGTCAGACAGACCATGCCAGCCTCCGATATCTAACAACAATGGTGGATAACAATGTATGTATTCAGAAAATGGCGATGGTGCTAGCGGAATACAACTTTGGACCATGTATTGTAAAAGGTAAATTGAACACACTTCCAAATGCATTAAGCCGTATTCCCACGCAAACACAAGTCAACATACTCAAGGTCGAAGTTAATAACACCAAATGTCCCGTTAAAAAAATTCTGCT
This sequence comes from Dryococelus australis, assembly GCA_029891345.1. Lineage (NCBI taxonomy): Eukaryota > Metazoa > Arthropoda > Insecta > Phasmatodea > Phasmatidae > Dryococelus > Dryococelus australis. The sequence goes on from CM057009.1 coordinate 246,647,713, forward strand.
AACATACAATGCATTATATAAGGCATTGGCGGAATCCATTTTTCAGAATCCTGATAACGAGAGCAAAATTCAGCAAAAATTTCCAAACATGTTATAAATTATTGCAATGACATAAGATTACGTTAAGCTCAAAATGAAATTGAAAGACAAATCGCTATTAAGCAGAAATATTTTGAAATGTGAGAGTATATTCCTGCCCAAGCTATTACCAAAATAATTTATTAATTTTTCCAGGTACAGGAAGAAATTATTACCCAAGGCATTAGTGGTAAAATCAAATCGACTATGGTAGACCCACGGCTTAGTTGTCAAATACTCAGTATTAATGATGACGAAACGTTTTAATATATGCTTGTCTAAAATCACGAGCAGGAATACATCAAAACTGACGATGACACAGTTTTGCATCTAAGCGCGGTCGACAATAACACATCACCATTCCAAGGAGAATACGAACGGTGTCCACATATACAGAAACTGAAAACCGCCCTAACAGATCCAGATCATGCGGAACCCAAGTATAAAAGGCTTAGTAGACGTAATGGAATAACCGCAAACAGGGAAATATATTTAAAGTTACACACCCCTCAGGGCGAAAGAAATTGACTTTAGTTCCCAAATATTATGTTCAGGAAATAATACAAGCGAATCATGACGCTATTCTAGGTGGAGGACATTTTGGAACCTACAAAACACTTCAGAAAATTAAACAGGCTTACTACTGGGGTACTATGAATATTGATGTTAAGAACTATATTAGAAATTGCGAAATATGCCAAAAAATTAAAGCCCCCAATGGTAAACCAATAGGGACACTTACCCCAATTCCACCCCAATCCTCTTTTTAAAACTTGGGGTTCCAGATGCTGAAGGTCCTTTACCGAACACTGAAGGGGGAAACAAGTGTATATTGGTCATGACGGAATATTTAAGTAGATACATATACACACAAGTCGTACCTAGCATTGATGCCACCACATGTGCCAAATTTATTAAACATGTTATTTTACTCTTTGGATGTCCAAGCCCAATATTGACTGACCTTAGCACAAGTTTTCAGAACGAACTAATTAGTCAATTGTTGAACGAATTAAAGATTTAAAACCCCACAACGACCTTTTATAATCCACATTGCAATGGTTTGGTTGACCCGGCCAACAAATCCCTTTCTACGCAATTGACTGCATTGGCACAATCCGACCCATCTAATTGGGATCTCTATCTAGAGTTTATAACATTTAATCACAATACCACAATCAATACAAGTGCCAAATATACTCCCTTCTACTTGTTACATGGCATAGAAGCTGCACAACCTGGACAAGTAGTAACTAATAGTTATTCCGAATGTGGCGGTAGCTGGTGCAAACAACTGCTACAAGACAGAGAACAGGCGAAGGTAAACCTATTGCAGGTGCAGCAGAGTCGAAAACACAATAAAGATTAATTACTTAATTTGGATTATGAACCATGGGTGTAGAAAGGCACTCACATACCGGTATAAGGGCCCATTTAGGGTCATAGAAGTTTTGGGGGACTCCACCCTTAAAATACAAGTAAATAAAACCGCCAAGCCAAAATTCGATATGGTATGCACTAGACATGCCAAACTCGCGTACACAAAATAAGGAAACACATGTCCTACCAACGAACATAATTAAGTTCATTTGTGTATACGATAAAACTGCTAACTGTATTCAAAATGTGTTACGGAATTGTCGAATGTACATGTAACTGTTACACAGCCAGCAGTTCACCGCCGCTCAGACGGTCAACCCAGCACAAGGCAAGCCGCTGTGCAGTAGAACTGCAAGGAGGTCGACCAGATACAACACATAGTTGCAAAGCCAGCTATACGAAGGGTATGGCTAGCCATCACCGTGTGACAGTGGCCAGGCATGCCAACCCGACGGTACAAGCTTCTTTCTCCTCTAGGTGCAGCGACAGCCGTACCAACCAGTGAAGTTACCATTAATCACACCACACACAGTGCACAGGAGAGAGAGAGCTACATCACCAGTCAAGGTCGCCAACCGCGATGCCAAGAGACACCGAGGCATGGCCGGCACGGCAGCTGATTCGCTGCCCCTTCCCGAAGTATGGAACTCCATAGCCGTGACCTTGTCGGCAGCCGCAAACTTCAGGACACATGCCGGCATTTATTGACTGACGGTAGACATGAAATTCTTTTATGAAGACAGTGCACCTATGTTTTATTCTATACCTCTGAGAATACCTACAATCCTTCCTTCCTTAGATGAATACCTACACCTAGCATGTTAGACACAGAACTCTCATTCATGCTCAAAAGGTAAATTAATTTACAAATATGCAACAAAAAATTTAACAAGGAGTATTAGAAGAATATTATACTGAAATTACTACCCAAACGAGAACAAAACGTAACTAAGTAAAGCCGACACTTTGAAGCACAACAAAATATGTTAACGACCACCCTTTTGCACATAATTAACAATATAGTAATTGAGGAGTAAATTAGCAGTTATATTCAAATTTGTCTGCAGAGAAAATTACCTTTTCATGCAGTAATCAAATCAAAACTAACAAGTGAACTTAGCAACTTGAGCCAGCAATTGCAGAAAATTAATTTAGAACTAAGCATGTCTACGAGTGATATAGTGAAATATTATAGTAATTAATCAACAAAATGCTGTTTTTCAACTAGTCAAATGGTAATAAAATTGCAAGTACCCATCAAAGGACTCAATCTGCATGAAAAAAAAAAAAAAAAATCAGGTATCATACCGATATCTCAATCAATCTTGTACCGTTGAAATTCCTCACTCGTTAATTGCCATTGACACAAATAATGACCACATTAAAGAAATCCAAGATTCTCCAGACGTCAAGGCAAATGTATTTTACATACCTAAGGAAACAGTGACAGGTAGTACTTATCAATGTATTAAGGGAGCTATTACTTAAAAAAATGTTACCACTCTATTCGATACTTGCAAATTAACTTGCACGTCTGATAGTACTTTTTAACCAAACAGTTGCTACCCCATCAGTATATTTGACAAACCCGCCAGAAGGACTTCAATTAGTTTGCATAAATGGCTCACTCAATAAAAAAGTGGCAGATCACAAACTAGGTAACATCGAGTTACACATTCCTTGTGGATACCAGCTCTTAGCTGATAAGTTGGTATTAATTGAAGCCACACTCTTGTGTGACATCAGGACACCTCAACATCCCCTTGAATACACAGTGATTCCAATTCATTGGTTAAAGCAGAACTCATTTGGGTTAGATCAACTAGCCATGACGACAGGTATTCACTTTCATAATATAAGTTCAGCTCTCGATACCCAGTGGCAGATAAAGCATACTACCCAGTCAGTGCTAGACGACATTCTCAAGAGATATTATGTACCGTCCATGCCAGCAGGCAAATTATTTTATGATTTAGACCAAGAGTCCTACAATTATGTTACTGTCGGTATTTTAACCGTAATTTTAATGTTAATGTTTGGTCTATATACAAAAATGTTAAAGATATCACTTCTACTTATTAGAGTGAATGAAGCTACATGAAAGCAAGATATGGCATAAGGGTAGAACATATCAGTGAAACCACCTAAGAATTTACTACATTAAGTAGCTTATTAATGTCCCAGTGCTAAAATGATATTGACATTACTATAATAAACTCCAGAAAGGTGTAACAGTCTATTCTAAATGTAATTTTTTTTTATTCTGTAAATAAATGTGCAAACTGGGCTAAGGACTCCATCCCCTTTTAAGGTACATATTTAGGTTTTAAGAAATTTTTGTGATGTATGGACATAACTTGAAGGTCCAATCGTAGTAAGTCTGGCAGATATGGACTTAAATTTTGTACAGGTATAGGATGTAAATATTGTTAATTACGACGCCATCAGGGGCGGAGCAGTATAGTGTGACTATTACCTTCAGCACGAACTTACAGACACAAACTGCAAACGAGTTCTGTGTTTTATAAAAAAAACAACACTATTAATCAATTAATAATAATAATAAAGTTTTGCAGATGTATAGAGGTAAATGAATGTAAACGTTTTAAATGATGTTCTGTGTTGTTAGTAAGTTTTCACGCAATAGTAACAAGTACATATTTCTGTGTTACTATAAAGTTTAACTTCTTACTGTCCATATAGCGAAAACAATCGCCTGTTACCATGTTGTAAATGCTAATATTTAGCTCGTAAATAAACTACATAGCGCAACACTAAGCACCACAACTGCAGTGGCAACTGAGCGACGATCCACTTTCAATACGGTTAATTAATTGCAAAAGCATCTACGAGTTGTTGTAAATTATATTTGCATTCAGACGTCTAGCTGCAGTGGAGGCACACACTAGCTCGTCATATGTACAAACATGGCGACGGTATCCAAATTGCCAACGCGGCCTTCTTGAAAGGCCAGCGACAAAAGAGTAAGATGATAATCGCTTTGCAGTGCTACCAACTCTTGAACGGCCACACAGAAAATGAGTGTATAAAGATCAAGTTATAAGTATCATGTTATGAAACAAGCGAAAATTAGTCACACCTTGTAAAACAAAGTAACAAATGTAAAATGTAAATAAACTTATGAATGGACTATAATTAGTATATCTTTGCAGAGTGTCAAACCACACGCATGCAAAAATCCCTCCCTCCCAAAAACCTGTGTCCAACACCTAGTGGGGTCTTAATTTTTACACTTTACTTTTGCATATAACTTATTTTCTTTACTTTTGCTAAACATAAATGTGGTGTTGCACACAATTCCTTGCCCATGCTTTAGTAACACGAACCAAGGAGAAAAATTCTCTCGCTACATGTTGCACGAGATACTATTAGCGTCAAATATGATTAATAAACAAAATTTTATTACTGTTATTTCATGGTTACCGACAAGCAATCATTTGTTTTAATGTAGTATTGTATAAGTTATTTTATGCTAAATAACAAGCAATCATTCGTTTTAAAGTATTATTGTTTAATGACAAATGATCAGTCGTTTTAAAGTAGTATTGTATAAATTATTTTATGCTTATTGCCAAGCTATTTTTTTTAAATATTATTGTACAACTTCGCACTTCAATACCTGACATGATTAGGGTATAGGATTCTCCTTTGTAGGCTTGCACCGTAGTGTCATTAAAATTTTTTTTTTCTCTTTGTCTGGCATGGAAGTCACTTATAACCACTGCACGACTGCCGCATAGGAAGAAGGGTTCCTCACCTGCCACCTTTTCTTCAAACGCAAGACAACCCCTGTGGTCAGATCAGACCGACTTGTTTCCAACCTCAGTCTGCAGCAGCTGGGACAGCTGCTTTTCGAAAAAAAAAAAAAAAGGGTGTAATGTAGTGAACCAGCCACCCCACCTTACTAAGCCATTTCAGTAAACATGCGGCAAGGTAGTTTACAAAACCCCGCGCATATATAAGGGGCCACCAGCCCCCCCTCCCCCAACACTCTTTCGCACACTGACGACGAGCCATCGCGCTGCACTCGAGGTTGCTGCCGCCCGACGGAGATGTCGAGGCGCAGAACAGCAGAGGACTGCGATCCAGGGGTGAGTCCAAGGAAGACATCACGACTATCACCTTCCAGACTTTGGCTAGAGGAGCTCTGCCCTATCACCATATTTAAACAGTGGTAAGACGACTTATACGCTATGGTGCAGGTCTAGGTCGGGAGAATCCAAAATTATACTTAACGTCACTAGCGTGATAATTACACTTAAAGTTAGGGATACTTACTGAGAAGGATCAGTATTTGTCAGAAGTAAATATAGTAAGTAATTATAGAGATTCGTATTTGTCTTAATCTGATAGCAAATCCAATAACAAGATTGTTGTTTACTTTGAGTTCAATAAATTCTGTAGTGTTTTATAATAAAATTGTGTCGCCTACATTACTTAAATTCTGAGATATAGTAAGCCCCACGTAACGGTACCTTGAGTGATATAGTGTATTGTATTCAAGTAAATTAGCATTGCACAGGAGTAAATATTGCACTCAAGGTAGCAGCGTTACAAGTGTATGGTCCATGGGCTCTATCATGTTACTGTGGAATGCCATCGCAACGTTCGTTTGCATGATACACGACTCCTCACACTACGACACTACAACTTGAACGGTAGGAACTGCAGAAGAATTAGTTACACGTGTGTGAAATCTTATCGTTGGCACTAAAGGAAATGTCCAAAATTCCCTCCAACAGCATGAACACATGCATCAACCCGCCGTTGCATGGACACCCAGCTGTGTTCATGAATCCTTGGAAAATTCTTGATTGTTTCGCAACCCGCCACAATATGGTTAGGAAGGGTGCCCACATCGTCCACTGGGGTTGCATACACAAGTGCGGTTAAATGTCCACACAAATCAAAGTCTAGTGGATTCAAATCAGGACTCCTCAGGGGTTGGTATGGAACAGCCAATTAGAGTTGCGATGGCATTCCACAGTAACATGATCCAGCCCACAGGCCATACATTGTACGTTATGCATTATGGGCTGTAGTTAAGAAATGAAGCGTTTGCGAACCCATGTCCATATAATATTTTTTCATCCTCAAGGTATGAGGAATGTTTTCCCGAAGTATTGCCATGCAAATTTTGCAACACTCTGTATTGACCAAATTAAAATTATTTAAGCTGCACAGTAAGTAGGCGAGTATTTCAATACAATGTTAGTGCTAGTGTACTTTCATTAAGATTGGCCTCGAAATTATATTGTATGTAAATTCCATGGCTCCATTTCACACTCAAAGGGTGGAAAAAAGTCAGTAAGTGCACAAGGACAATCTAACGAAAACAGCTATGCCACTGTATGGCATAGCTGTTTTCGTCAGTCAACTGCCTCGCTCCATCAGCCACTCATATTCCAGGGTCGGCGGCTCTTACTTAGACGTTCCTCCTGCCACATTGATCTACTCTCTCCACAATGGCTGAGGACAGCCACCTTTTCGACCGAGGGAATTATGTTATGGCACATCATTTCGAAGGCCGGAGATTGGCACTCGAGCAGCAGTGTTTTGGGAGGCATGGGAAAACAAACAGACTCACCGAGGGTAATCAAGGCCACCAGTGTGAATATAAGGCACAGACTCACGAGGTCGGGGTCTCCTTACATAATTTTCAGTATTTGAGTCATTTACTATTTTTGGGAGTAATTTATTAAACCTCTCATTACTTTTATTATTTTAATTATTGTGGTAAATAATTCCCTTATTCTTCTTTTTTGAACTTTCCAAGCTATATTTAATTAGTATTGAATTCTATTGTGTCAGATATTTTTTTATGTTGTCAGGTTTTGTTTTAGTAAATGTTTTATTTTGAGATTAGGTTTATCTGGCTATATAAATGAAGTTTTTAACTATTTCAGTCTATTTAATGACCACTTGTAAATAATTTATTATTTAAATATTTCTCTCATAGGTTTGATTTAAACTCATTTTGATTGTACTTTCAGCACTATATTAATCTTGTTGGAAGCCTACAGGCCCACATTTTTTGCGATTGTTTGTCAGATAACCGGATATGCATTGCAGTGTTTGCGAATTCTTTCCATTGCCGTCTGTAGCTACCTTATTTTTCTATCTTTTTCTGCCGCTGCTGTTTTGGCAACTTCCTTGATGTCTACAAAGCTGCTTGGAAACTAATCCTACCAAAAAAAACTGTTTTTATTCACGTGATATTTGCTTGTATTCTCTGAGATTTTCAACACTTTTCACATCTTTTGGACTAGCCATGAAATCTAGCAGCGACTCCCAAACTATGTGTTTGTCTCCTGTTCCACTTTCTCTACACATTCGTTCTTGACTTGCTGCCATCATGTCGTGTTTATGGTGTGCAGTGTCAGTGATGGTCTTTTCCGGCACTTGAGTGGCCTTATATGAGTTTAAACACTTTATCATCATGTAGAGCAGAGGCCAAAATAATGTATTGTTGTGGTGTGGTTTATTTACCTATTTATTGTTTTGGTGCTTCGCCTTTCAACATGTTTAGGATATTTCTCTTCCCCCTCTTTGGTGAGAACAGTTTAAATTTTCTTTTACATCGCATCTTCACGTGTACCAGTCAGCATTCACTCAATATTTTTTGGTTCCATTTCCTTTTTTCTTTAAGTGAGGGTGCACGAGTTTCCTAAAGTTCACGACTTGCCCTGAGTTGCTTGTGTTTCCCTGTACTGGTGCACGCATCTCCACATTCTGCATGTTTTCATAAATATGCTGAGCTCAACCTTCTGTTGAAGCTCTCCATCTACTGACAAACAAGACTTTTCGCTGTATTTCGCCTGCCCCTTCCTTGCTAGGGACTAATATGCTACTCAAGATCCATATATTGATTTGTTTTCAATTCTACCTCGCCCGGTGTCTGCGGTCACATTTCCGTTAGGTCAAGGGACATTTCATTCTTCTTCAATAAATGTTACTGATAAAAAAAAATTACAAATGAAAGAAAAGCAATATTTAGTATACCATAAATTAAAATTATTCATGAAGATTTTAATAAATACTTTTTATATAGAACTCTTAATGAGTTTATGTAATACTTAATTCCATTCTTGTATTAAAACTCACATTAATCTGTGAAGGATGTATCCCAAGTTAGTGAACAGGTATTTGTTGCTATGTATTTAAATGAATTGAGTAGCCTGCATTATTTACTTAATATATTTTTTATGGTTTTATGATTAACGATAATGTTATCTCAGGGCTTAGATATTTTATTTAACATATAGTTGGAATTTTTTATGTTCAAGAGGAATTTTATCCGTGATATTTCCCACTGTGTTATTTAATATATTTTTGAAGTCTTCATGTTTAACATAAATAATGTTATCCCAGAAGTTTCTAACGATTCGCATAATTTTAAAGTTTTGGTTATCTGCAACCATTTATTACTGGATTATTTGTTTCACTAACCAGTTTCATATTACTTCTAATTGACCTTTGATGTCATACAAATCTTAAATATCATATAATTTTACAAATTGGAATTTTGTAATAGTTTGTGGTTTTTACAGTGCTGTTTTGTTACGACTGTTGTGGCACTATCTATCTCTTTCCATTTTCTATAAATTTGAAGTAGCAAATACTTTTCAAAAGATGAATAACACAACACGATTAACATGTTTTTACTCATTTAACTTAAAATGAGTTTACCTCTGGTCCTACATGTATTTGCTTAGTACAAGTAAGTTTGAGGCTTGTATTCTATATTTTTCTTACTTTTGTATCATATTCGATCATCCAATATGACCATTGTATTTGTTGTTTTCGCCACTTCCTTCTTCTATTTGCTTTTTGTTGCGCAGTAATTAGGTTTTGTTTTATATGATTTTTATGAACCATGTTTATTACAGTATTGGTGGTTTCCTTGTCTTGTTTTTCTCTTACAAAGGACTGACTGCTTTATTTTTGATGAAGTGAATATATTTTGATTCATTATGGTCGTATATGGGAACATGGCTGCCGGAGCCAGCAACCCCAGGAGCTGGCGAGGGAGGCATCAGCGAGAGCATTCGTACAAGAACCATCAGCTAGAATATCCAAACAGCATTGAGTACTGCACCGTCGTGAGTGTGAGAAGGAGCGTAGTGAACAAAGGCCAATACTATTTTAGAAAGCTTTAAAATAAAATAGAGTTTTGAACTGCTTAACTTCTAAGAGTTCGAGACCAGTAAAGTTACATAAAAGAGGGAAGTTCTTACAGTAAAGACGAACTGCATTTAGAGAGATACTGAGTCATAGCAAAAAAATTTGCTCTCAAACCTAGTTGCTTATTGAATTGATGCCTCTGCCAGTTAAGTAATCCTTTATCTCTGTACAACCTTGTATGTCAGAAAGCAAGGTGGTAACAATATCAACCAATAAGAGTTGGACATATTAGTCACCAGATTCATCACACCGTATCAACCACATTAGCTACAGGACCACGTCGACTATCATATCTACTAACTATACATACGATGAATATAAACATTTCATAATGACCATCCACACTAAGCAATTATACTGACTACCATACAGCCCACCACCACACCAGCCAGCTAATACATTTACATTAACATATACTGTTGAATAAGATAATTATTTCGAGGTGAATCATCACAACGCTTCTCACATCACCCGATTCAGGTCTGAATTTTTTCATACTTTGTTAGAGTCCCACACATCTCAGCCATTCAAATTAATTGGCTACTAGTCTCGAGAAGTGAGATTTATTTTGCACTAAAGGGCGAATTCGAGAACAAAATTTTCATATTTTGCATAATAGAGCTCAGTAGCTGTCATCATACAGAAATTTTGAAAAAAAAATTAGGAAATGAATACTTCGAGATAAGTTAACATAATTAGAGTAGCACATTTCGGTACTTATAGTTATGCATGTAGCACTTTGAAAGCAGCTTATTTATTCATGACAACATAACACAGGCAGAGTACATAAGAAAATCTGGGTTCAAACAGGGTTGCTTTGAGCACCCAATTTTATTTATACATACAGCACGCGAGAACATAACAGACTGTATTCTTAAGGCATGTCATAACCGACACGATGCCGCTGGTCAAAGGGTTTACTCGGGAATCTCCCATTTCTTCTTCCCTTGCCATTCCGGAGCTAGTTCATATTTACCACGCTTTACCCTCATATGCTCTCACGACCCCTATGTTAAAAGCCGCCCAAACCACTCCAATCTCCACTCACAACCTAGCAACGAGCAAAGATAGTAAATCTCTAAGACTTAATACCTTTACCGACTAAGTTAAAACTTTAGATATCCACCAGTCCCAGATCAATAAGTTCACAGAGCCCATATGAAGCATATAGACCATATATGATAACGAAAAACTATCCTCCCATACCTAAAGCTGATGTAGCTTTATGGTGCAGATATGTGATTATAAAGTCACTGCAAACATTCATGTGCGACTTAGCAGTAGTCCACAAATGCTTAATGAAAGATGCTGCGAGGAGCACGCCTGTCATTGTTATAGGCAGATGCAGATTACAATTCATCTAATTTGTCAGACAACTTGAATTCACACGCAAGCAGGACACTATAAAATCAAAAGGATTTTACTATTAAAATTGCATATATAAGTATGTAAGGCTCTTGCTTTCAAAATGGTGGGCATATAACCACTTCAGTTTTGTATGCTAAAATATCGAAACTGTGTAAACAATTCCCACTTAAATTTGTATTCTGGCAGTATATATTACAAACAACAAATGTGTCGACACAAAATCTCTTTTGTTCTCCGTTTTAGCCTACTTTCCGAAGGACAGAAAGGTTTATGAGTTCACTTTCTTGTGTGTGTGTGTGTCTCTCTCTCTTCTCTCTCTCTCTCTCTCTCTCTCTCCTCTCTCTCTCTCTCTCTCTGTGTGTGTGTGTGTGTGTGTGTGTGTGTGTGAATGGTGTGCCTCCCTTTCAATTTTTGAATGCATTAAACGAATCTCAACAAACTTGGTACGCACATAATTCTTAGTAAGAACACCGAACTTTTAAAGTGTTCGACCACGCTGGTCAGTTACTTTCGAAATGACGGACATTTAAAATTTTGGGTGATATGCCATATATTGGGAACCATTCAAACTATTAAAACCAAAATTTGCAAACTGGCTGAGCAACAAGTAAGCATTAAATTTTGAGATGGATAATGTTGTTGATCAGCCATTTTGGAAAACAGCACCAAATGAAGAAACAAGATTTTATTTTATATCTCTAAAACTGTTAAACCAATTCTCACCCAAGTAATTATCAACAATTTAACTTGATTAGGTATTTATTTTTAAAATGGTGGATATTCAAATATTTAAGATTTATTTGGTATTTTGCCACACTATACAACACAGATCGACCAATTTTTGTATACTGAAAGTATCTACAAGCATAGTATATTCCAAATGATACCAACTTTTTTCGGCCGTTTTGGAAGAGAGCACCATACGTATAAATCTAGGAAATGTGTCATATCTCAATAAAAAGCTAACCGATTCATATCAAGTTTGGTAAACAAGTAGTACTATTGCAGATTAAGTTAAGTGATGTGTTTAAAGCATACCAGACACTTATTTTCAAAATTGTGGCATATAGACATTTTAGCTTAGAAAGCTATAGCTTGGAAACTATGTAATCAATTCCATGCGATTAATTAATTTCATTATTTCATATTTCAGGAAGTAACTGACCGAACCGTATTGAAATTTGCAAACAAAGAGTATTGCGACTGATGAATTTAAATTGTATGTTTCAAGTACGTCAGACAGATATTTTTTAATGTCGGAAATTGAGCTATTTTAGCTATAAGCGTTATATCGTCGAAAACATGTAATCATTTACAAATTATCTTTATATGCTGGCCATAGATATAACAACTGTAAACTGTATCTACACGGATCAACTTTTCTCCGTAATTTTTGCATGGTAGCACCCCATGAATAATTTCATTTTTTGTTATATCTCAGAAAACAATTCACCGATTCCTAATAGAATTTGGCAAACAAGTTGTGCTGATCCCAAGGATGTTAAAGCGTATGTTTTAAACATACCAGACACTTATGTTCGAAATAGCTGCCGTAGAGCCATCTTAAGCTTAGAATGCTATATCGTCGAAAACGTGTAATCAATTTCAACTTAACTTTGTCTGCTGGTGGTAGATAATACAACTATCAACTGTACCTACACAGAAAATCTTTTTCTTCCATTTGATAAGATAGCATCAACTGAATAAATAAAGTTTTATGCTATATTTTGGGGAACAATTAACAGATTCCTACCAAATTTGAAAAACACAGAGTACTGCAGCAGGTGGTGTAAACCGGTATGTTTTAAGTAGGATAGTCACTTATTTCAAAAATGGTAGCTATATAAATATTTTAGCTCAGTATATTTTACTAACCAAACTAATTCCATATTAACTTTTTATCCTGGCAGTACCTATTACAATCATAGAATGTGTCTATGAAGAGCCTCATTTCTCTGCCATTTTGTATAATAGCTCACTAATATAAAATAAACTATTTGACTTATAACTCGGGAAACACTTGAAGCATGATGATGTCCTGGCCCTCCCAGACCGATTGCCACACCGCACGCCCACCGCAAATTCAGCCAGCATGCAGACTCTGCACGCAGTTTAGTGCAGTGTAGTGTTGGGTGTGCTAGGAGCAAGACAGTGCAATGTTGTGCAGGCTGTGTCCCCCCTTCCCCTTTTATGCCCTGCAGGAAAGTGAAGGGGCATAATGGCAGACTCAACTTGCAGTTATTATGGGGCTAATTAAGATGCAATTCGTTAATGGAATCAAAAACCCATCATAAATGGTGACAGCAAAGATACCCCGACATACATCTTCATGCTTTTATATTTATGTTTATTAAAGTACACGTGTTATTAGCTCACATTTTCACCCTCATCTCACATCATATTAAAGCAAGTTTCGCTGTATGTTCATAATGGTAATTCAATGTATTTATTGTTACGTGTTCATTGTAAGTGTTATGTTTGTTTTCATTTTCAATTATTGTATGGCACAGAAAGTAGTGTTTCGCGGGTCGTATGCCGCCAAGACATCACGTGCACTTTCCAGGAACTGGTTGCAATCGAGCACTCTAAAGGTGGGCGAGTTTACTAGCTACTAGTTGGCGAGAAAAGTAGCGGGCGAGTCAGCTAGCGCTGATAGTGATGATTGCACACATCTTTCTACTCTCTCAGTATCCAACTAGCTGGCGAGGTTGCATCACCTGTTGCGTCTACGTTGTTACTTTTCTGGCTATTGTGTTCTAGTGTTGTTAAAAAAAATGAAGTAGAACGCAAATCATATTGCTGCGTTTCTTAACATTTACCAGCAGTATCCTGTATTATGGAACATACAACACAAAGACTATTGTAATACCAAATTAAAAGATGACATTTTCAAACACCTTTATAATGAGCTTACTGAAAAACAATTACTTGAGGGAATGGATGTGGAACAACTGAAAGCAAAAATTAAATCAATTAAAGGTGTTTATAGACAGGAACTCAACAAAATCGAAAAAAGCAAGAAGTGGCTGTGGTATTGAAGATGTTTATTAACCAAAGCTGGCATGGTTCAAGGACGCAAATTATTTGGCCGAGTTTTTGTCTACAAGAAGCAGCAAATAAAGTTTGGTGAGTTAAATACACATTTTAATGTCTATTTATTTACAGATCATTACTAATTAAATAATCAGACCGTTATTACAACTTTCTCCCATTGCCAAGGCAGAGGATGTTCTTCTGTAAAGTATTTAGCATACGCTCGTCTGATTCCTTAGCAGCACGTTTGTAATTATTGCTGCCTAGATTATTAATAGGCTGCAGAACGTTGGCATTTCCCCTCCAGACCCCAGGTGTAATATTCCCAGTGTTTAAATCCTCTCTATTTACCGATTTTTGAGGCAAGTAGTTGCTTGGAGCAGTCTTTCGTAGCCAGTTATGAAGGCTGGAAGCAGCCCAAATGACTTTATCGGTAGTTTCGGGTTTCAACTCAATTGGCCTTGAAAATACTCTGAACCACCATACAAGTATGCCAAAAGCATTCTCTACAACACGTCTAGCACGGGATAGACGACAATTAAATGTTTTTTCCAGAGTACCGAGAGCAGTTTTACTGTCTTAAAGGGAAAGCATCATCTCCAACAATAACTGCGTATTCACTCATCCCAAGAGCATTGCTTTCCATTGCAATGTTCAGAGTACTATCTCTAAATATTGCGCTGTCACTTGCTCGGCCATTTCCAACAACGTCGATGTAATTGAAGCAGTAATCGGCATCAAAAATAGCAAATAATAAGATACTATAGTTTTTTTTTTTTTGTAATTTAAGTAGACTGAACCGGAACACGGAGGTCTTTTAATGATGACGTGTTTCCCGTCGATGGCCCCACAACATCTAGGAAAATTCCAATTCTGGAAGAATGTCTTTTCGATCTCTTTCCATTCATCAACTGTTTTAGGTACCTGAAAACAATCAAAGTTATAAATTAATATTTTAAATTTTTATAAATCAGTAACATGTTTCTATTATTTCTAGGATATATTACAAAACAGTAAAGAAACAGAGCTAGATGAGGGCAGTGATAGCTGTAGGGAATCTGTTGAGACCGCCAACGACTACAAATGCCCAGAAGTACGATTCAAGAACAAGTCGCCCGCAAAAATGAGACCACCATAGACGTCAATGAAAGGTTTTTAAAAACGAGCAGTATCCGATCAACCACCTTCTGAAATATCAGCCGCGCTTAATCGATTGGACAGGATTCCACAGAATGCAGCTGAGGAGAAACTGTATGACCAGTTCGGAAAGTTTGTTACAGCTTAGCTTCGTTAGCTACCACAGCGACGAGCCATCTTACTACAACAGGAAATTCAAAACTGTATCATTCGTTCCAAGCTGTCCTCTTTGGAGAATGTGGTTTACTCAAACACACCGCAGATTTTGAAAGTTTCATTTTTACCATCGTCTGACCATTCACTTGCTCCGCATTCTGTCTCTTCAAACGACGTTCATGACGTTTTGAATGCGGTTATGATGAATACGTTTGGACCAAGTACTCGGCTGCAGTAGTCTACACTTGAATTGAAACTGTTTACTAATATATACTGTACCTGTATACTGTAGCTATACTTTTGGCAAATACATTCTTGCAAAAAAAAACTGTTGTTAATTCGTAGTAAATTAATTTTTACTCACCTCAATGAATGGCTGAAGGGCGCGAGAAATCGCCGAGAGCACTTCAGGCAAAAACTTCGAAATTGTTGGTTCCGGAACTCCAAACAGGTATTCTAGGGACTTGAGGGAATCACCTGTTGCTAGATAACGTAGTGTAACTTCCAGTTTTGTGGCTACTGGGATTGCCGTTCTCACTGTCGTATCTTGCTTCTTCAGTATTCCATCTACCATCTGCAGTAATTCATCAAAGTGCGTACAGTCTAATCTCAAAATATTCGGGAACGCCACAGGATCTTCGTCCTTCAACTCTTTCAATAAATTGCTCGATGCACCAAATTTCTCACGTCTTTCTAGTCATGCTTTTACCCACACTTTTCTATGCCTCAATCTGTGCTTTGCTTTTCTTTCTAACTCCTTTTTTTAATAGAATCAGCTAAAACAACGACTCCCGCGTGAACTATTTCCGTTGACCTTTTGTAGACCCTGAAACCAGGAACCACCGGGACACTCGCAGAGATTTCACTAGGAACTATGATTACACACAACTAGTTTACTAGCTAGGTAGCCCACACGCCAGCGAGTAGCGAGAAAAGTAGCCCAGCTTTCAACTTTACTGGCACTTTCTGAGCTACCTGCTAGTTAGCTAGTGAACTTGATTACATTGGGCGAGTTTACTAGCAGTTAGTGAATTTGCCGGCTAGTAGCTAGTTAACTCGCCTAATGTAATTGACCCTTAATGGAACGGTCGTATCGTGTGTGCTTAGGGTTTCCTTCAACCTTTCGCATTCACCAGTCACGTAGTATACAATAGATGTAGTTTACCGGAACATTGTGTGTTATTGCCATCCGTTGATACCATCCCTTCCTTACCCCTGCTTGCATCGCCTAGGGAAGTTTAATTCTCATCATAAAGTGTTTTGTCGGCTTCGCACCTTTATACAGAGTAGCCATTGTGGTGATCAGCAGCCAAAAAACCTTGTAAGTTTTCACCAATGGTGAAGTGTAATAACCATGTGAGAGTAATTACATATTTGTTTGCCAACAATGTGTCTTTCATTTCTAGCACTGCCCTCTGGCATTTCGGGCACGGGTACCCTAGAATCTGCTTTACTCAAATATACAACCATCATTCAGTAATAAGCATAATCAGATAACAGTTTTCTCAGTTTAAGGCATGTGGGCCAGTCCAAATAGGCCCACAGTACGACGCATATAAGTACTTCTAGTGAAGGGTATGAATCATTGTTTACCGAGGGACTGTATACGTTCAGGCACTCGGCCCGTAGCACTCGGAGATTAATCACAGCACATTGAGAAAAAGGTTTTGTTGAACCAAAAAAGATTTGTTTGGTGCAACCAATTTGTTTGAATAGTGCCAATTAAATATTTTGTTGCTGAAACCAAATTAATTGGTTTTTTTCTCATTTGGTTGCCCCAAACTGTAAGGTTTGGTTGGTGCAACTAAAGATTTGTTTGGCTACAAGTACATTAAACAGTTTGGGTCGATATAAGAAATATTATATGGTCTACCAAGTTTCGTACCTGGATCATCTGCGTCCGAGCGCTACGCCTAAGTAATCTCAGCTAACGTGGCAATTAATGTTGCGGGCAAGCTTTTAAATAGACATACTGCAAATATTGGACGAGTGCAAAAAAAGTTTCAAGTTTTACAGCTTTACTTGTCAGTTTCTTGATACATTGTTTTATTAATGCGTTTATACGATTGATAAGCATCAATATAAGCACTAACAAACAGGTTTACTATCCTAATAGTCACAAAAATACAACCAAACTCTCGAGCTGTATTTTCGAACGAAGGCAGTCAAATGAGTGGCCAAACAAGTATATACAGTTGATTCAACAAAAGATTTAGTTGACAGTATAATATTTTTTGGCCCAAACAGATATTTTGTTTATTCAAACATATATTTTGCTAGACGAGCAAAAGTAATTTCGTTGCTTTTCAAATTTTGTTTGATCAACAATAAATATACTTTGTTAGGGCAAATAAATACTACCTACTGTCATTCAAATGTATGTTGAGATTTAAATTTATGTAAATGTTGTATGCAGTGCAAAATCGGCGTGTGTACATGTTAAACACTTTGTTAATGTGTTCAGATTATATATTAATATTAAAATGAATCATTTTTGTATCAAAATACATGTTGTAATTTACACCATAGTTCGATGGGACATATTGGGACATAATGTACTGGATGGAAAACATATTGTTTTGGTTTGTTGAGTTTCGTATTATCAGATTAATATTGATGCAATCAGGATGCCTTATTGGAACAACTGTGTGCCTGGGTGTGTTTATGTGACTGGAACAGTAAGACACGCAGATTCCCAGTTTATGAGGAATGCTGTAATTTGCGAATGTCTGAAGAGAGTGGTGGATGAGAAACTTTTGGCTTGGGCATTCTAGAAACTTAAAATAATTATTTTGTTTGCGATAACCACTATTCCAAAAATTGCAGAAGTCTTAAAACGAAGAGACTTAAGAGGTTTTCTTTGCCAACACTACATCGGAAATGTAAGTGCATTATAAATTTTACGTACACTTTGATTTTATGTCAAAGATATCTTTCATGAATGGTATATTTAGTTTTAAACATACATACACACAAATGTATAGTCCATAGTACAGCTCATTTTCAGGTTAAGATTCTTGTATTAATTGTACCCTGCCCTCCTATGTAGACCGAGTGGTCTTATAAAGAAAAGACTCAGATCGCCAACAACACTTACATCTTCCCTTCTGTTCCACCTGTGACATTGTTATACGCCTAATTCAACTATTTTTGTTTAAATAAATTTTATAGATATTTGTGTTTAAATAAATGTAATAACCATATTGGTCAGAGCTGCTATGGTGGTTAACTTATTGAAATTTTAATTCATCTGTCCCATTTTACAGCCAAGAACCTAGCGAAAACAGAAGTTACGTTGGTGTTGAAGATCCACAGTCTTAGTTAAATTTTGAAGAACATGCTAGTTTCTAAAGTAAATTACACACACTTTGATAATCATAAGCACTGAACCTAACAAAACACTGATATATGTTGTTCACGGCAAACTAGGCCCTTTTGAAAAACCTGCTTAAGATCTACTTTCTACACATTGCGCATTTTATAACCATATGTAAAATAAACATTGTCATGGGCCTCATCATTTTACTCATGTGTTGGTCAAGTGAGACTGAAATTGTTAGCTAATTAACCACTTTACAAGTTTAATATTTCTTGCACTTAAAATTGTGTCCAAATTTGAACATTTTTGTTTGTAACATTACCTTCTGCAGTTCCTGGTATTCATAACTCGATATACTATTGCCCTTAGCATATCGCTATCAGATAAAATTATTCAAATCTTCTACGCTTTCCATATGAAGCAATAATATATACGTCTGGGCTTCTTGTGTTTGCAGTGAAACATCAGTAGGCCTAGATTAGGTGTCCAACATAATTTTGTTACCACGCACTGGCCCCAGTATTGACGTTTTCAGAAGCCAACAGTAAAACCTATTTATTTAAAACAATATCGTGATCTGAGTAATTTCATTACAAGACCGCTCAGGGTTATATCAGCTTCGTTACTGGCATAGGAGCGCAGGGTAAAATTAATACAAGAATCAGAACATACAATTGAGCTGCGGTAATATAAAGCTGTTCACTGTAAAATGAACACTTATGAGGCCCTTGTTTTTTTTTCTTCAGCCATTATTTATCCATCAATCACATTTAAAAATAAATGTTGCCATGTACGTAATGAGCAGTGTGTATAATCCACGACATTCGGAAAACAACGCCTAAGGCTGAAAGAAAATATACTTTTGGACAATTATTCCAAATGAGAGGGCTTCCAAAAATGCTCTTTTACCATGAATAGCCTATACATGCACACACGTTTGCGCTTAAAAAAAATATCTTCGAAGTGTACATAAGTGGATGGAAAAGAGCGACTCCAGCTCAGGGGCTTGAGGCTGGGGATTGGGGAATTTTCACGACCGCAATCTTGACTCCAAATAGAACTTCCTGCTGTGTCAATCCGGTCCGCTATTTCGGAAGTCACACTGTCAATCAAAATGACGGCACTTACTATCAAAATGACGGCCAATGCGGAACTTCCTGATCTGTCAAACTAGTCCGTCCCCTTGGAAGTTGCACTGTCTAACAAAATGGCGGCAATGAGTATCAAAAGGGCGGTCAATGCAAAACTTCTTGCTCTGTCAATCTGTTCCACCATCTTGTAAGACGCACTGTCTTTAAAAATGGCTGCCAAAGCAATTCCTATAAAACTGGTAACCAATGCATAACTTCCTGCTCTGTAGATCTGGTACACCATCTTGGAAGTCGCGCTGTATAGCAAAATGGTGGAATTTAAAACCCAACACGTACTTCTAGACACAAATAAATAGAAATACTCAATTTACCACCAGCTTAAAAGCTACCTCTTTGGAACACATGGGCACATTGTGCCGGAAATTTTTCCTGTGCTAAACCCTCTCATGAAGAATCTCGTTTTGTTATGAGATGAGTTGACACGTATCCCCATACAAAGTTTCAACCGTCAAGAATGATCGCCGAAATTATCATAATTGGTGATGAAACGGGGCCCTGATCGGAGTAGCAAGGGCCGCGTCTAGTTGCAGAGAGGGTTGGACAACAACTGATACGAGCGGACGGCATGTGGCACGGCGATCACTCCCCCCCCCCCCCTCCTTAAACACTTTCCCCTCCAACGTCCGCTTTAGCAGACGACTTTTGGCCACCGGGCACAACAGTGGTTTGAACAGACCAATAGAAAGAGATCGAAGGAACAAGTGCTTCTGGAATTAAGGAATTCTATATAGGCCTAAAAGACATTTTCGGGGCTTATGGAAAACAAAGAGAATCGGGCTTCGGGGACAGACATTTAGGCAAAATTTTCATCCGTTTGAAATAGCTTTGGAGAGGGATGACGTAAGAAAGGAGAAAGGTTTGTATCATTATGCTTGTGTGTCTTAACTCTTTGTAGTGGGGTTTTGACATTATTGTTTTAAATATTTCAAAGATTTTTTCAAAATTTGAAGTAGTGTGTGATAAGATGGTTGGTTATAGATAATAGTTTTTTTGTAGCATCACTGACTTATATAAGTTTTGAAAAACATATTGTCTTGTGGTTCTCCTTCATACACGATACTTACTTAGGTTTTGTTCACCACCTCATGACGGTTGCTTTTCTCTGCTTGAAGTAAAAGTTGAAAAAGGTTAAGTATTAAAAAAAACTGAAGGGAAGGAAGGACGTACATAGTCTGTTTCATGCAGACACTGGATACTTTGTTGGTTTGCAAGAGCTGGTGCACAGACTACACTGTTCGTGTTGAGTTTGTTATTATTTTCACTGTTTCGACTCTCCAAGACCTCGCTGTTAATAGTCGCCCAAATCTGTTCACTTATTCACTTTCCTTGTTATTTATGTGCTAGTTATTGAACATTAACAAGGGGAAGATGGTCTAATAGCTAAATGTAGACAAATTTGAAAATGTGAACCTATAATGCATGACTCATGAAAGATCAAAGGAAGCATTTGATGGTAAAATTGAGATGGAATGTGAAACATGCATTCAGACATTATTTCAGTGAGTTTTCTAGAAAGCTGTCTGAAACAAGCCTTTCGTCCATCAAGAAAGTTTCTTGTAGCATACATGTTTGGATTCTGCAGCCTTGCAACTTTATAAATAGCTAGCTGTTATCATTTTAATTCCATCGCTACAGTATTTCACCATTTTGATCTGTAAATTGTGCCATACAATAAACGACACTAAAGTCTCAAGGAACTATTAACGAAATTATCACATAAATTTTGTAATAAAGGAGATGTCTGCTTGTTCATCTGGGTGACTACGTATATTTGTAGAACAGCATGAAACAAAACTGCACCATGATTTTTAGCGAGTGCATGAGCTAAAGTGAGACGAGCCTTAGAAACAACTGTTATGGGCTGTTCACGGTAAAATGAGCACTTTTGAAAGCCCTGTTGAAGATTTACTTGTATGTACGGTGTATATTCTTCAAACTGATGTAAAATTAACATTGCCATGGGCCTCAACACTTTATTCGCGCGCCGGTCAGGTGAAACTTAAATTATTAGTTAAAAAATTATTTTAGAAATATTATCATTGCTACACTTCTCTGCATTAAAAAAACAGAACGTGAAAGATATAATTTAAGTTATCACAAATGGTTACCTAACAGTTTTTATTTAACGTTAAGGTATGGAACTACTGTACATCCATTATTACCAACTTTACTGACAGCATGTCACTCAGTGCGCCCATTAAAATATATGCAGTTATGTGCGGTGACAGTTTTCAAAGGTTGAATTCAAAAGTGCTCAATTTATCGTGAACACTCTTTACCTGCAGGTTTTGTAATGTCTATTTTTCACTTCAGTTGCTTTAAAAAGATTATTATTTTCAGTCAGGATAATTGATGTCAATATGCTCTAAAGTTCGGAAGCGAACATGTACATGTAGTTAAAAAAAGTATTGTATAATGAAACACCCGCATAACGACTCAGTGACCAATAAGTACAGCGTGTGTTGTCGAGTGAGACTTTTTGCGAGCAGGGACTTCAACTGACCTGTTGCACTGTAAAGAAACTGCAATCGTTTCGTGAGTGACGCCGGTCATTTAAATAAGGTAACTACAAATTAATTGACTTATATATCGTATATCTTAATAATGAGCGAATATTATCTGCATGTAGGAGTGGGGAAGTACCATGGTTACGACAAATTTATTGTAATTAGGTGTTTCATAAAAAGTAATAGTTAGGATAAAACGTTGTACTTTGTGAACAATATATGTATATAAAGATATATATCTTGACATCGTAAATATGGAAGGCAATATAATTTAGCCCACCATCCCTCACGCCCCGGCTCATATAAGTGAAGGAATAATTTTTTCTATGAGGGCGTAATTTTGGTAGGTAATTTTGTAGGTGACAGCATCGCGGATGACTTTTCCAAAAAACTCTTTCAGCACGCCTCGTGTCTCTACATAGATGAGCCCCGAGATGCGTTTCACTCCTCCACTCCTCCTTATAACTCGATGTATAATGCTCAACACATGCGCAATATGCATTGGTTTGTATGTGCTTATAGCTAGTCTCTATTATATATCTTGTTGTTTTAAATCTGTTTGAGATGGTATGTAGCAGTGACGACCTTGTCGCTCTCCCTGCTTCTCGACTCATAGTATTTTTAGTCTAATGTGACGTACGTTGCTCGATTTTCGTATATTACGTGATGATTGGTAGTGGAATTCGTGCGCCTCTGTACTTTACCACAGCTCGATCGGAGGGTATACGTGAGGATAATAGTTTGCTATTCTGCTGTACTAACCGAGGCTACCACCTAAGTTTTCAGACGCATGGTATTGTCTAGCATCGGCTGATGTGATGTACAGTTTTCCTTTTGGGGGAAATCTCTTTTCTTTCGGGAGCCTTGGGAAATGGTCTGATATCTTGTGGTGAAATACTGGAAGTAGAAAGTTTCGTGCTTAAATCCTGCTGTGGACTTGTAGGAGTATCGGTAAAACGATGCACATCAGAACTGTCTTTTTGTAATGCAAGAACTGATGAAGAAGGATCTGGTCTGTCTGTCACATAGCATGGCAGAAAGTCTACTTCAGTAAAAAAGTTTGGATTAAGAGGGCAGCTTTTGCAGCTCTTAGTTATAAATGAGGGGATGGTGTTTTTCTACCCGTTTTCCGTTTGATGTAGTCACCATTTGCAAAGCTAAATACGTTGCTTGGTTTTATATATATATATATATAATTTTCTATAAAATAAAATCAATAATTACAATTGTTCCCTATTAAATAATGAGCTGAACCATTAGGTTAAGCGGGCCTTTATACCTTATATCATCATTATGAATGCAAGCTCTTTCTCCTGATATAAACATCAAACAAATCAGGTCTACGTGAAACCTTGCTTTGGGCATTGTTGCCGACACAGCATTCGGTAGCTCGTACTATTTAAATAACTACGCCACCGTTTCCATTTATTTTCGTAGTTCGACCAAACAATAAAACTATACTTAAGTACATTATCCCAGTACCTTTTTTTTTTCCTTTTAGAAAAAAAAAGGGGGTGAATTTTGTAGTGAAACACGACCTTTATTGAAGTATATGAGCACCAAGACAGAACTAGGTGGTTCGGTGACGTATTGCCTTCGCGTATTTTAATGGTGGCCTATGTACAGGCGGTTGCCACATGATGCGCCAGTTCCTCTCGCTTCGTGATACGCGACTTGTCATTTACGCAGGTCTGTAAAGTTGCGGATTCCCGGTGCTCTTTTGCTAATATCAATTAAATTTTAAAAATACCAGATGACCTTTCCAAAAATATTTGTTACTAAGATTTTTTGTTCATTTTAGTCCATAGATGCTGTGGTTTGAATTTCATGTTATTCAAAACCACCCTGCATAGACACGGGTGCTTATGAAACTCCAAAATAATTAGTTCACTATCCAGATAATCCATCACTTACAATTCGTTTACTTGAACACAGCGGTAGCACATACAACTCTTTCGAGACGCGAATCACATGCGGTGTGTTTCCCCGCAGGTATTGTGCGTGGAAACCGCTGCCAGAAATGGGCCCGGGTCCATTCCATCAGAGCGTGACCTTGAGAACGCGCAAGATAGCGCCTTCGCAAGCGTTATATCGCGCGAGTGTGGTCACTTTTATTCCAGTTAACACGTTTAATTTTCCCAGCATATTTTCTCGCTCATGATTGGCGTGTAAAAACTCAAACGTGGCAGTAGTCTAGGAGCCGCCCAAATCTCTTCACTTACTAACGGTTAGTGGCATTTACGGGATATACAAACATACTGTATAAATGTAATAAATTTTACAAAATAAATATTTTCAAATATGTAAAATTGCACTAAAATTACATATTTTGAATTGTAGGTAATTTGTTTTATGTGACATTTTTTGTGTAAATGTAAATTCCGATATTCTAGACTTTAATATTTCATATATTAAGGAAAAGAATTTATATACTTAATTCCATTTATTTGGTCTGAAATGTATTTAAAACTGGTTTAAATGTCAGTTTTTTCATTATATTCGAGCATGTTTTGGTTATGTTTTATCTTTACTTGATGGTTTTTTTACCACCTAATGTAGACGCCCACAAAATTTCCGCAACGGTTACAGATCACGAAATGCTGTTTTAGCGAAGTGATAGTACGTAAGGACGTGAGAGATTCTTTGTAACAAGTGTATGGGCAGAAAAATTGAATCGAATATAATTTTGTAAATGGAAACATGTATTTATTTAAACGGCATATGAAAGT
Source organism: Dryococelus australis (assembly GCA_029891345.1). Taxonomy (NCBI): domain Eukaryota; kingdom Metazoa; phylum Arthropoda; class Insecta; order Phasmatodea; family Phasmatidae; genus Dryococelus; species Dryococelus australis. The sequence continues at coordinate 246,672,776 of CM057009.1, forward strand.
ACGTGCAGTGGAAAGTATCACAGAATCGCCAAGAAATGATGTGAAAATATGATAATGTTAGATTGCCTAATAGTATGGGGCAGCGGACCTGCACTCACAGCTGTAAGCAAACAATGCCAAAAGAACAACAAAAACAGCTCCAACGGGAATTGTAGCCTTATCACCTGGCTCTTTATCAGGCATTACATGAAGGTAACTTCCAGCTGCATGTAAACGTTCGTAGGTTTACTCTGATGTCTGTAAGGGAAGACAGCAATTTTCTGAAGAAAATACTATTTACCGATGAAGTGACCTTCACAAATCATGACCGCGTAATTTTAAGAAATATGCACTACTGAAGGATGGAGAATCCGCGTAGGGTCTCACACATGGAGCTCCAGCGACAGTGGAGTGCGAGCGTATGGTGTAGAATCATTGGAGACTATGCCATATGGACATACTTTATTCAAGGGACAGTGACAGGCTGTACTTACTCCCATTTCTCCAGAGAGAACTTTACCAGCAATTCTGAAGGACAAACCGCTCGACATACGTTGTGATATGTGGTTTCAGGATGATGTTTGTCCTGCGCATAAGCTTTGATGACGAGGCAAATGTTAAATGAAACGTTTCCAAACTGGTGGTAAGGAAGTGGTGGTGTTGTAAGATGGCCAGCTCGCTTCCCCAACCTCAAATTTCTAGATATTGCCTTGTGGTAGTTACTAATATATAGGGTGTATAACACGGTTCCTACGACGCTGGATGACTTGCCGGATAATGTACTTTGGCAGCTTGCAGCGTAATTACACCAGAAACACTTCATGCCGCTCATCGCTCGCTACATATGCGTTTACAGATGTGTATCGCTGTCGATGGTAAACACTTAAACACTTCGAGCATAAGTTGTGAAAATACGTATTGTGAAGCGTTTCAACAATATCTGTGCTCTACCATACTATGTATGCGGATTCGATTGCATTTCTTCTTCGGTTGGGTTGTTCTACGTGTGTCGTGTATCTGTACACACACGTTACTCAGTACTATTATTGACTAGGTATCGAATCTCCCGAATTACGTTGGTATCTGAATAAAATGTACTTATTTACATCATACGTGTATTCACATTGCACATCTTCCCTCCGTGTGGTGCTATATTGGTCCAATATGGCATTCCGTGCTGTTCGCTCCATTAATGTTTGCAAATGTTCACTAAATTACTTTTCGCACGACTTTCAGATTCCGCAGGAATAAATATACGTTTCCATTTACAAAATCATATGTGGCTGAATGTTTCTGTCCATACACGTGGCACGAATAGTCGCTATGCGGCAAATTACTCGCTTCCGTTCGTACTATCATTTAGCAAAACCAGCATTTCATGATCTGCAACATTTGGTGGACCAGTCTGTATATTAACATATTTTATGTATTTTTTGTTTGACAAAGATTTAAATAAAAAACATTTTTGTAATATTAACAGACAATGTTAAAGGTTTACATCACTTATGTTTTATGGATAAAAATTCTAGTAAACAAAAAGAAAAGACTTTTAAACAAATGTTTTATTGGTTATACCATAAGTCGTTTTATTGCCTATACCCTAGGTTGATAAATGCAAAATGGCTGCCAAATAACTTAGACGGCTTATACATTTCCGTTCATTTCACTTTCGTAGTTCGACCTTAACTCTGAAGAATCTGAGTATTACTGAGATGACCCGATGTCGGAAAACCTCAGAGATGTTATGTTTCTTTAACTACACGGCAATATATGTTCTAGAGCATAAAAAGAGTTAGGAAAAATGTGAAATATAAACTTAATTGAAATTATTGATTAACGTCTTGAGATCAAAAATGTTTTAAATTAATATTTCTGATAAATAACATACAGTTTATTTCTATTATTATACACATCTAATGTCACAAGCTTAATTTGAGATATTTCATGCATTATCTTGTCACTTTGGCCCTAATATACCAAAATTATAAAACGAATTTGTACGAATATGGATTTAATAATCTTACAATAATTAACAAAATCTTAGTGACGTGAAATTATTACGTTTTTTCTCACGATGAACTCTTAATTAATTTATAAACACAATTAAAAATAATTATTTAAAAAATGCAGAGGTAAGTAGGTTTGAATGTTTTATAAACGTTTCCTTATCGCGAAGTTGGCTAAATGTTTCTTGTATATGACATTAAATGTTATTTCTTGAAAGACGGAAGACGCTTCCTTTAATATACATAAAAGAACGTGACTTCTTATGATAACCATAGTTAGTTATCAAATCTGATTTTTGACACAGTTAACAAAAATGAATAATAGAATGATGCATAGAAATTTCGAAGAGATATATTTTTTAAAGGTAATTAAATATATTAAAATCGCATTTGAAATCCTCCCCAACAATCAATGATATATTTACAATTTTCTTGTGAGTTAGTACTATGAAAAGGAAAAAAATAAAATCATTAAAGGTGTTTTCATAAAATGAGTGAAGAAAGCTCACTTATATTAATCCGAGACAGCATACGTGGCGTCGAAGTTGTCTTCTTGAAGTATCCACAATAAATTTCACAAAGCGATGGGAGAGAATCACTGGTACTCATCTTCTGCACGTTGCTACGTAAAGCTATTATCAAGAACTGTGTTAGTAGACCACGGTGGCTGGCTAATAAACTAAACGGGATGTGCTCTGAACAAAAACACATAGATCACGGATAAGGAAAAAAAATAGTTATGCAGGAAACTTTCAAACAATTACGATCGATTTGAACGTGCTGTATCAATTTTTGCCACTTCTATAATAATACTTCACGTTTGATTTATCTTGCCGAAATCTGATTCACATTATCTTATTTTGTCACATTTCTGATAGAACTTTGCCCATTTCCTGAACTTGCAGCCAAATGTTTATGGCTTGGGTCAGGTTTACAGCCACTCTGTATGTGCAACTAAAGCTAAGAAATGTATGGTTTTTTTTGCTCCCTGTTTTCGTATGCGGTAAATATTGATCAAATCGAAATATAATACCAAAGTATTGTTGTTTCAAAGTCTGTGTCATGTATGTTAGAGTCCCAATACATAAAAAAAAACTGAATAGCTGATAATCTCGCGGATATTGTTAATATCTATAAATTGATCAGAAAAATTATGAGTCTATCATTCTAATACATTTATGGTTAAATTTGCTGTAACTTCATATTTAAAGAAGTGCAATAGTGGGACCGATGCATTTAGTTATTTGCTGGTAAGTTTTCTTTTAATAACTGTATCATGTAAGAATGCCCGTAATTTGGCAACTTAAACATACAAACAATTCTAAGAAATATTCAGTCACATTTTCTCTCCTGCTAGCACATTAAGCACAGTCCATTACATGCATTTTCAACAACACGATTATAGCATGGGTGTAACTTCCTTTTATAAGTTTTTAAACAACTAAATGTAATTTATTTTTGTATACATAAAGATTTCTGACGAAAGAAACGTATACAAAAATACATTATTGATTAAACTGTATTCTTAATGAATACTTATTAACTATATACTTATGATGTCTAAGTTACGCCTATTGGTCAAAGAAATAATGTATACTTACTTCATGTAATTCATTGTTATTAAGACTGACATTAAATTACTTTCTCTAATTTTAATATGTCATTTCACCATATAAATTTCGAAATTCGTGAAAATAATATTCAAATATTCGTGACAAGAAAAAGTGGCTCGACACTATACAATATGTATATTAACTCTACCGACAAACTTCGTGAGTTATTTCCTCATCAAAAAATAGGTCGAAAATATACGCACAACATTTAGGCTAAGTCTATTCCGAAGGGGTGAAAACCGTCCTTGAAAGTGTAGCTTAAGTAGATGATATTTGCTGGTAACACAACCAGAATGAACGATAAATATCTGAGTTTCTGGATACTGCATTATTAAACGAAAACGATTAAGTACATTGCATAAAAATGGGCTCCAATATCGACCCCCATCGATGAAAAGTGAGGGTTTGGTAACGCATATATGCAAATAAAAATGTAACTGTTTCACTTTTTTTATGTTTCCTGTGGTTTTGTTTTCTACCGTGCATGGTGAACAAAACTTCCACCTTGTGTTTTTAAGTTAAATGCCGCCGCTGTTTTTGATAAATTAGTTAATGCCGATGAAGATGACATCGGATTGAGATACAGCAATGGCGAGATTACATGGCGGTGAACGAGTGGGCCCCGAAAAATAAACCCTGGCCGATGGTAACGTCTGCCACGTTTCCCTGATACGAATGTTCGTGTTGATCCCGCTGTGACATAACACTTTTCACAATCAGCACATATTTTTATAATTAATGTATATTTAACGTATTGGACACCTTTAATGAATAATACCTGTAATTACCCTATGTTTCACATATGTTTCATTTTCATATTCGTTTTTTTTCCTCATTGCTAGGATATTTAAACGTAGGTGTACGAATGGCAACAATTTATTTTTAATTGTGATAGATAGCTACATTTTATTTTTATTTGTATTTTAATTAATATCTAATATTTTTCCTTTTTGGTTTTATTTTTATTGTGATTGTTTCAGGGTATTTTACTGTATTTTTATATCTTCTACGAGACCCGTAACTCTATGATATATGGATTAAGGACTTTTTGGAGTGTGTCATTTTAGTTTGTTAGTTAATGAGCCTTGCGATTTGCTAACAGTTCGAACCTTGTGCTCCTACACTCTAAATCGGAATCAGTTATTTTTTACCGATTGTCAGTCGAAACTGCTCCATACGGAATCAGTAGAATAAGAAAACTACCAATCTCTTCAGTTAAATGAAATCCACTAGTACAAACAGTAGAAAATAATTTATTTATAGTCGATTAATAAAAAGCACAAGGATTGAAAACTGGGTATTATGGTTTGAAATAAATTAGGTATACACCTATTTTGCTGCAAAACAAAATTATTACATGTACAAGGCGATTGTGGAAGTGGTTGATATCGAACTGCCAACACAGAGCGCAACACATTCGCTTGTTTCTTTTGGCTGACGTTCTACCAACTCTGCTACTTTGCCACTGAGAAAAACGGTCTCGCATTTGCGTAGTAACATAAACTTACAATGGCGAACGGCTGTAAGTTTCGTAATTTGAAAGTACTCCATGTGGTCGAAATATAGGCATACACATATTATGCGCACGTAGGTACATGTCATTGTAAGGCTCGAAAGTCATTCTAAGTTAAGTTTACTTCAGATTGCGTGCTTTAAAAGAGAAATATAGTGTTTTTAACGGTGTTGTCGATGTTTTCTGTACGTATCTGCTATTTTACAATGAAACATTTTACAGAATGAAATTGTTCTTTTGAAGAGACAGATTGACTAGTAATAAATATGCTAATTAGACAGTGGAACGTTAGAAACAATGTAACATTTTATAAAATTTGTCGTTTCCTCATTATTTTATCTGTTAACTTGCAGAGACCACAAAACTTTAGTTGGTTTAAATCCACCTTTCCTGATGAATCACCGCACTAACGAGTCAGTAAAATTATCACTGATTTATCTGTCACTAAAAATAACGGTTTAAATCTGTAGTGTCTCGTTGCATTGTAAAATGGCGTATACTAGTGGACATCGATAACCTCGTGCATTGAAACCACTATATTTATCTTTTAAAGTACACAATCCGAACTAAACTAAAGATAGATTGACTTTCGAAAGACATGTACTTGCGCAGAAAATCTGTATATTTCGACAACAAGAAATACTTTTACATCACGAAACTTACAGCAATATTTGACATTACATTTTGTGGTTCAGTACCCATAATAAGAGCACACATTTATTTGGCAGTGGTAAAGTAGGGCAGTGGATATAGCTGTTCATGAAAACTTCAGCATGCTTTGCTTTATGGGCGGAGGTTCTAGCACAACCACCTCCGAAAACGTTTTTGTGTAGACAACATTTGTGTTCTGCGACAAAATAAATCGTAGGACATAGGAATGATCTGTGCTTGATTATTAATAATACCTATAAAAAAGTAATTTTCTACTGATTGAATTAGTAGATTTCTTATAACTGATGAATTAGTGATATTTTTTCTACAGTTTCCGGATGGAGCAGTTTCAACTGAAAATCAGTAAAAAATTACTGATTCCGATTGAGAGTGTATTGGCTAGAGAGCTTACCATAGGGTTAGGCCAGGCCAGTCGTTTGTAAGCTCGCGCTCTCTGCCGCCATCCTTCAGCGACTTTAGATGTTAGGTCAGGATGCACGTCCAGAAGTTAGACATTGCGGAGGATTTTTATTTAGTTATTAGGGTGTTTTTAATTCTTGCAGCTTGCTATAGTTTTAAGTTATATTTTTTCGTCGAGAAGTGTACTGATAAGCTCCTCCGCGCATCATTTTTAATCAGCTGTTAGGATATTAGGTATCTAGTCAAGACTACGTAACGTCCATGATGAGCCGGCGAGCCACGTTAAGCAGCACCGCACCCTGTAACTACGTCACTGCCTCCGTTTCGTCTGAGAGAGACACCGTCCTGCACTCATCAGTAAACTGGTATTTTTCAAAGAGAGCAATCCTTCATCCATTATCAGAATTTTACAACTTAAACTTTACTACGTAACGCCGTTGGTGTAGAACGTTCCATGCGACTCCATGTTGGCAAGGCGTCATTAATAGCTTCAACACAATTTTAAACATAGTTAATCTGAGTGTGAGTTTAAGTGTTGCTACTTAACTGAGATAGCCGATGCACATATAAATATTGGTTTAAATTTAAGTAACTATATTGTGAGAGGACTACGTATTTTTGAATGCGTAAGTCAGACTATATCTACGTATCACATAAGGGTATGATATTGGCAGTTAAATAACGCCACTTGCTAACGGCAGCTAAAGTTTGAATGCTCTTCTTTATTTTACCAGTTGCCATTCAGGGTCATTGATTTAGAATATTTTCCAGCGTAACACAATTAAGATATATTTGCGATTGAACATTTAAATATTTTTCAATAAATAATACCACTGGAATTTGACACGTCTGACATAATTTCTATGCGTGTATGTTTACCCTACCTCTCCTTATTACTTTTCAGTTCAGAATAATAAACCACTTACTTTGCTATATACTGTGCTATGTTAAGTAAGATTTACAGCTGTGTGGAAAATAATTGTTTGCCTACTACGTGTGTGGGGCTGCAAATGTGTTTTACGCCTACTACATCTGGTTCCTGAGCAGAGGTCTCCGAGCAGACGTGTCTCTTGGGGGCGGAACAGATATCTCGTTCACTCGCTAATTTTTTATGAATATTGCCAACAACATACACTGTTTACTCGTATGTCATGCAGATATTATGTGGGGGTTTTGAGGCAGCCTACACCTTTGCGGAATACATAACATTTTGCATTTAATTTGAATACGTACGGCGTTCATAAAAGTCTTCACCACCAGACAATTTACATATTTGGCTCATCAACTAAGGAGGCTGTTACTTCACATCAATAATACTTTACATAATTATTTGCAGATACATTAACTATGTGAATATATATTTATACACATGTGATATTACATCTCACCGCCGGTAATCGAGTCCGATTCGCCGTGGTGGGAGGCGAGCAGTTTGACCACTGCGTCAACACAGGTCCTACTTGTATGTCAGCGATAGTTTTTTGGGGTAGGTATGGATAACACATGAAACACGACGTGTTCTAACATTACATGGTGTCATTTTAAACAACAACTTCATGCACCAACAGCAAATGTGTTTCTACGTGCCAAACGATGAGATTAATTGTTGTAATATTATTAATTACTCTCTCGTAAACGGCAATATTTAGCTTAAAAACTCAAGACAGACGTTTTGTTCACCATGTACGGTAGATTATAAATCCACAGGACACAACAAACAAAGTTTAATAGTTACATTTTTATTTGCACAAATGTGCTGCCAATCCCACACTTTTCACGGATGGGATTGATATTGGAGCCCATATTTTTGTTCTTTGTACTTCATCGTTTAGTAATGCCGTATCCAGAAACTCAGATAATTGTCGTTCATTCTGAGTGTGTTACTAGCAAGTAACATCTGCCTGAACTAGACTTTCAAGGGTGGTTTTCATCCCTTCGGATTAGAAATAGGTTTTATGTAATGTGTACATTTCTACCTATTTTTGATGAGGAATCACCTCACTAAGTTTGCCGGTACAATTCATATTCACCCTGTATTTATTCTTCTTTACCAAAAGTATATTGGTCATAGTTTACTTGTTCCTTCATAATTTTGTCAATAAATAGTGTAATACAGGTTTGCTATGTCTCAGAGTAGCGATGAATATAGAAAATTCGCAAAATTAGCATTAAATTACTTTTTAAAAAGAATCTCTATTTATATTTATAGAACATATTGTTTACTTGTCCAAAAAATAAATTCGAGCAAATTTACAAATTTGTAAATAGTATTTTGTAAATACGGAAAGAGAACGATAGTCATTTAGTGTTTAATTAAATAGCTAAGAAATACTCAAACATAAAATTGGGTAGAAAATGGTCTAACAAATCCAAAGATACACTGTAAATTTATAAAAGCATATCTTCAGAAGAAGTATAGTAGAAATATCCAGTGTGTGCACTGTACACTATAACGACAGTTGACCACCGTGTATTTGGTTAGAATGCCACCTTACAGTCCGAGGGGCTATATACTGGAATTTCAGGTAAATTATGATAATATGTACCGTTTTCCGGTTTCAAAAAGCGTTCGAGTTTTGGGTCATTCTAGTCTGTATAAATCGGAAGTGTAACTATATAAATATTTAATTACCATAAAAAATGGCATGAAGACTTTGGTGCTCAGCTCACTAACTTTGTGACTAGAAATGCGCACGGTCAGTTAAAACATCACATTTTTACAAAATTGCAGTCAAGTTACCCATAACACGCGTGTGTAGAATTTAATAAGTATAATAACCAAAGCAGCCGTATACATCGACGTAAGATTTAAGTGTTCGTGTTTGAAGGAATGTACTTATGTATATAAGCATACTCCACTCGGCTCGATACGTGATACATTCCGACAGACATTCTTATTTGCATCCTTTACAGCAACTTGTTAACTGATAAGATTCTGAACAGGCATTTTGACGGAAAACACATACTTAATATGTGCTGGAACATAGACGGATATATTTAGAATTATCAACCCACTAGGAGCTGTAGCTGGAAAGCACATGACAATGAAAATGTTCCTATTAACCAACCATAGAAATTTTTACTAGAAAGAAATTAATATACATTTGACTCAGTAAACGCAGTTATTGATCATGTATTACTAAAACTGGTAACAGCTAGAGGTAAATTTCCTTGAAACACTAATATTGGTATGAATAAAAATTAAATGTTGGAAATTGGTATAACGTTTATACTCATCAATCCCTTGCCTTGTAAAAACATTGATAGTGTTCTCACTGCTCTGCATATTAACTATAAATTCAATGCCACTCCTGGTTTATAACAAATAACGAAGAAAACTGGTTATGATTATCCCGGCTCTTCAAGATCATTAACGGTTAAAGAGTATAATTGTTAAGAACTTTTTTTCAGTGGCGTTTCTCGAAAGTTAATGCCTCCATTCCACTCTTTATAAAGAGAAACATTAGGAATAACATTTATAAACTGCATATAAATATATTTTCAAAATAGTAGCTTATGTTCTGTAAGGGCACGAGACGTACGCACATTCGTTTGCCCATGTACGTGTGTGTGTAAATTCCCGAGACATGTAAAACATTTCTGTATTTAGACGAATGCGAACGCTGTATGAGCGTGCATCTCATTTAGCAGAAAACCTTATGCATACTGCGGGAAAAGGACATTAATGATCACGTATAAGGTTCAACTTTAACAGATGCCCCTTTTAAAGCGATAATACAACTGTCGTCTCTGTAAGATCCAAGTTTACAGTAATGATGTGCATTAGTTGATATGGTCTCAAAAGTTGGCAGCTGTGTGTGTTTACATTTACACGAGTGTAACATGGTACACTATAGTATATTCTAAACCGAAACCTTGGACTCATAACAGTGAGAAAAACGTTGACATTGAAGTGTTTATTAGTAATGTTAACACTGACAAACACATGAAAACTATACATAGAGTAGAGTGGGGTAATTCTGATCACTGGGCAAATCCAATCATAATAAGAAAACTGGCAAAACTGCAAGCAGCGAGCAGGAAGAAGACTTTGTCATCCCATCAGTCGCGAGTTAGGAGTCTTGGTGTTCAGTTGGTGAAAAATCTTCGCCGGTATCATTAAATTTGCAGTTTACAAGGATATCAATGCCGACACCAAGGTAAGTTACAAATTTTTTTTTTTTTTATCTCTAAATAAACGTTTATGTTTCAAAATAAGGCCCCGCAGTCACAGAAATTGATATTTTTTTTATAGTATATTGGTTTTGTCTTTTAGCTTACTCATTGAAATATAATATCAGTGTATTTGTTCCGATAAAAAGTAGTTTCAACTTAACCGTTAGGCCTTCAGAGCTGGAAGTCAACAAAGCGGGGTAATTCCGATCATGACATTGGATCTATTCCGATCATAATGAAAAACGCATTTCTGTGCACAACAGAAGATGGAATGGGCCATAGTTACCTCCAAATCTTAATAGCTGTTATTTGTTATTTTTCCATAACCACATAAATTCAGCTGGCAAAGAAAAGGGTAAGCTTGGTGTTTCAAGGTCAGTCCAGGCGATAAACATTACGTTAGTGTCTCCTAGCTGTCGCCCTTCGGGCAGTGGTGATGTTTATCTGTTTGACGGGCGCATTCCTAGCGACTAAAGGTTTCGCTGCTGCTGATAATACTGTGGCAGGTCCCACTCTATATCGTTCAAGAACAGATGGTGGGCTGTTCGCACTTAGTATAGACCTAACTGATTACCATTCATATTTTATATTCAGTAGTTACAAGAACAAATGCATCACCAATTCATAAAATATAAGACGAGAAGCATAAAATAATACAATAACAATTTGAGGTTTGGTCAGCATACTATTAATTCACTCAGCATCTCTATATTCTGTAGAGTTTTCGACTCTTGTCAATGTGTGTTTGGAATTACAATAACACTATCCAAATCTGGTCTGTGGGAACCATCTTGGCAGAAGATTTATCACATTGCACACACATTTATATTATTTTATTAATTTGTCCATCTTTTATTTGTACCCCAACCCCCTTCTGGAATATAAGGCAAAGGCACTAGAAATCCATGCTACCCAAGTAATTAGGTTGGACATATAATATAATGCAATGCTTACCTATTCTTTCATGTATTTTACAAGATCATTACTTGTGATGGAAAAATTATGATTGCAAATCAACATAAACCGGTGTTTTTAAGAATTTCAGATAGTAAAAAACTACAAACGAAAAAACACTACCCTTCAGTGGTCCGAGGAATCGATGTCGCAGGCTATAAGCAGCATCCTCCGCGGGGATACAACCACCAGAGCAGCTGCTAGCTTACATCAGATACCATTTACCACACTTGAAAATAGGATCCAAAAAGTGAAACTACATCAGTCATTTGGAACCAAGGGGAAAGAATATAAACATAGAGTATTTTATCCATCTGTACTCAATGCTGAGGAAGAAGAGGAACTGTGTGAGAGGCCTCTTAAATTGTCGAAGATAGGCTTTGCTTTGACTACCATTCAGGTAAGAAATGCAGCATACGTGTACACGGAAGTGAAACATCTCGAATTTCCCTGGAACAATTCCGAAAAATTAGCAGGTAAAGATTGTCTTGCTGTGTTCATGGGCAGATATCCTTAACTATCTTTGAGAAAACCGGATGGTTTATCAAAAATGAGGGCAGCTGCCATGAACGAAAAAGACTTTATGGGAATTTAACAGCTGAACTAGGACTCTGTGAGAAGTCAGAGAGAATTTTCAATGTGGACGAGTCAGGGTTTCCTTGGAACAACAAACCATCGAAAATAATTTGCAAAAAAGGCCAAAGAGAAATCATCAAGCTGACTAGTGTAGAACGTAGTGAAAATGTGTCAGTAGTGGCTTGTTTCAGTGCTAGTGGGGTATACATCCCACCGTTCGTGATTTTCAAGGGGGTGCGGTATCGGGAGTCATACTGTGCGAATTTGCCATCTGGCTTTGTAGCAGCAATATCTGAATCTGGTTACATAAATGAGGACATGTTCCTCAAATGGTTGCCACATTTTCAGGAACATCGACAGCCAGGGAAGTGCCTAATTATTTTGGTTGGGCATGCATCGCATTGTTCAATTAAATATCTGAACTTCTGTACAGCCAATTAAATTGAGCTTCTCTGTTTGGCATCCCATACCACACACGTCCTCCAGCCCTTAGATCGAACATTGTTCAAATCATTAAATACTTTCTACCACCAAGAAGCAACTGCATTCATTCACAACAATCCAACACAATCAATTACCAAGTCTGACTTTGGAAATATTTTCACACCAGCATGGAACAAGGCTGCATCCCATGGGAATGCTATCAAAGGGCTCCAGTGCACTGACCTCTACCCATTTAACCCTAAAGTAATATCAGTTAATAAATTTCTACCATATGCAGATTTCCAATCTAACTGTTCTTCAATACCAATAGGAAGTCCTCCTACTATACCCATTGTAGGTCCATCTTCTGATGTTTCTCGTGAGTGTTCTCCAGACCATGATAAAAGTAAGTCATGTTACCATTATTCCACGTCTAAAAACACAGTCGATCGTTCCATTTCTCAAGCTTCACCTACCTTGTTTGTACCAGCTTCTACCTCAAAGTCTCCCAACAAGCAGACAATTTTTCTATTTAATGACATCATTCTAACTCCACACAAATCCTCCAGAATTCCAAACACCCCGAAGCAAACAAGAAAGAAACATTCAGCTCAACACCTGACGTCGGAAGGAAACATAAAGGAAACTGCAGAAAAAGTTAAAATTGCGACAGAGAAAAAGAAACAGGTGGATGGCGCAGTGAAAAGGCGTAAACTGTCTGCAGAAAAAGAAATGTACTCAAGTAAAGAACAAACCCCCTTAATGAAAGATTCGAATGATGCACCGTGTGGTTTTTGCAACAGAAGATGGAGCCAGTCTGCCAACAGAGGAGATTGGACCAAGTGCCAGAAATGTGGAAGCTGGTATCACGGAATCTGTGTTGGTGCCGAAGAATGAAAGCAATTTATATGTGGTAGATGTCTGTTGTTATTAATATGCTAATTAAATGGTGGTAGCAAATAACCATGTTGAAGTTTATTTTCATATATTTTTATTTACTAATACTTATTTCCACTTATTTTATTTACAAAACCATTTGAATTGATCGGAATTGCCCCACTCTACCCTAATAAAGAGAGTTGCAATATTCTACTTCAGACTAGGTACATTACAAAATATAGCTATTTCTGCACTAAACATCGGTTGAATGCAATGACTCGGTGCCAAACACTAATAGTCTTGCTAAGGCCGTGTCCGAAAGGACAAATTCGTTATTTTGTAATTTGTCATTTCGTAGGTTTCAATCCAGACGTTGTCAACAGTCACTTGTTTAACACTCGCGGCCACACATTCTTACTTTAACAGTGAAAATTTGTTTTATATTAATTAAATACTTAAAATGGGCGTAATATTCTTTACAATCATCACTGGAATGGTACGAATATGTTAATAAACAAGAAAAAACATCCATTAACGACTTAAAATGAAACATGCGTTACGAAATATATAAACAAAGCACAACGCTTACTTGCTTTTTAAAACATGTCTAGTGTATTTTATGAACAGTTATTTGTTTAAAAATACGTCTCAAGCGCGCATTCGCACATGTGTTTTGAATGTCAAAACCAATATGAATCTTATTTTGTCATTTTGTATTTTTGGTAACATCGCTATATACAAGATACGAAATATAAATTAACGAAATACGTCACAATGTTTGTATACAAAATCGGGTCACGTGATCATTTTGTCAACACAATCTGCCATTTCGGATACGGGCTACGTTTACAATACAAAACTAATGCATTTAGAATTATGCACTAAGCGCTTATCTGTCATACGGAAACACGTCTTCTGTATTTGCAGTTTCCCATTAATATTTCAATTATTAATTCCTGCGAATGGAAACTGCCAGCAAGCCTGTTATGTTTACTTTTGTTCCTGACATAACCTCGTATAAAACAACAATGTTAAATCCGATCATAGGCCTACTACAAAACAGATATTTGCTATCAGAGAAGCTTATTATTTGTGAACATATAATAGACAACATGTGCACACACATTCCTTTGTCATATTGTTTTATACTTACTTTACTGTAAATAACAGTTTCTCGCCAACAACACCGACTGCTCTTTACTAATTGGTCGTAGGCTCGAAATATTTTCTAAGGATATAAAATACAATTATTTCTTTCAATACTTCAGGAAATCCCACCAACGCACACGACCTGATAACTTCCACTGGGAACCAAAACATAAAAGAGAACACACATTCGTTTCTTTGCACAAATCTTAACGCATAATATAATGCTTAAACATTTATATTGTAAACCCAGCTTTACTTCAGACGTCGCAGCTTACGCTGTATTACGTTGTGCAGGTGTGTTTAAAAGCAGTCGAATCAATACATTTCTCTGTTCATCGTGTACAGATGTTACCAAGAATAACAGAAATATTATTAAGTCTTGGTTGTCTCAAACGTTTTTCGTGTATTCTGGAATGGTTGTCGTCTCCTAGCCTTCAAATGTACAATTTACGAACACTACGTAAAAATTGGAATGATTTGTGACAATACAGCATTCTTGTGTGTTAACTTTGTGGCATATTTACATACTTATAATTTACTTTCCCTAATAGTAGTTATGTTCTGTGTGCCCATGTTTGGTCAAATTAATAAATACTTTTGTCGTAAACGACCACTCATTTTGTTTGCACGATTATACTATACTAACGAAATATATTTTATAACATGTACGATCATCTTCATAACAAGGAGTGTTAATTCATACAGCAAGTATAGATTCGATTCGTTTATCGTGGGTATTTTCTCCTGTTTACTAGCATTACCCTACCACTTAGTAATGCTAATTGTAATATGTTAGTATAATACTAGCAGTATGTAGTGTATCATATTTTCAAAACAGATTATCTTCCAATATTTAAAAAGTATTTAAGAAGTTTCTGGTGCCTACATTCTGCAAGAGGCGTGGTCGTTTAAGCCGGCCTTACACGATACCAAATTTCTGCTACTTTCTGTTATAATCATGGGCACAACAGAAGTCATAAAAGTTTCTATAGCAGAGGGGAAGAATGAACGCATCCGATCATACCCACACGTTACCTAAAGTGCTAATAGAAACTTGTAAATGGCAGGCAAAACAACTCGCAGAGACAAGGATACAAATGAAAGCTCAATTTATATGTAGGCGCTTTGTGGTGCATCTACAACGTACGACGATTGTTTCTTTTTTCCTCTGAAGACTGCATTGGTTTAGGTTTTAACTTACGACTACTATTAATGTATGGAAAATGATATGAGTAACGACACTGCTTACGTATGGAAAACAAGGTACTTTTTCACATGTATGTACGACAGATATTGACGCCACTCATTAAAATATTGGCATATTATTTAAACAAGAGTGTAGCTAGGAATGTACTAGGGGAGGGGGGAGAGACATATCATATTTATATTTTTGAACAAAATACAAAACCTGTATTATTACAAATTTATAGTTACATATTTATCTATAATCAATTGGTTCATGTACAGATATGGTACCACAGAATGCTATAAACATTCTTCATGTTCAAGGAAGATCACATATGTTTTTAATTGAAATAAAATACATCTTGTAATTTTGTTTTCAATTTTTATTTTCATTTCGGTGGGGGGATGTGTCCCAATATATCACCCCCTATCCCGGCTACGCCCCTGCTTTTAAATGGGTATCTTTAATGAACATAATAATCAATATTGTACTCTCCGTAATTAAACATGCTTTTCCGGTAATACAGCCAAAAGAAGACAGTACTGTTACAATATTAACCTTAAGGCTTTCATGTGTGCCTGTTAACATTACTCACGCTATACAGCTCAAATTATCTACTTTAGAAACCAATTGATGTGATTTGCAAACAACGACTGTTCGTCGATTGTACTCTGCTGGTAATTGCGTATTATTACTTTTAGACAAAGGTATTCTGGAAATAAACATTCTCTAACAATAAAATAAGTTATAAACTGACATAATGTGTCACATAAAAAACCTCATTAGTCGTTGGAGATTTGAACTCTAAAACCTACAATTATGTGGTGTAGACCTACGCACTAACTCACTGAGCTACACAAACCACGTGCTATGTTCATGTGTGCTAAGATATATATATATATATAATATAAAACCACAGTTGTCGCGTATTACATGAAGTGGTGTTTATTCTTGTATTATGACCGTACTGCAGCCATCGCCATATTAGTTGCCAAGTTGACCACCAGAAACACTGATGTCACTTGATGCCGTCATCGGCCGATAGGTAGAGAACAAGTTCTCCTAATGCCTGCCAGAGAGCGGGCGAGTCGCTCGTACTCCAAAAGCCCATCTTGGTAATGTTATTAAATGTTATTATGAACTCTGAGATCGGCTGAAAGCTTAAGACAATTCTTTCCAACATACATGTTATGCATTTGTACATATTTAAAAACTTTGCTCTTGGGTGGATATGAACGGGAAACCCCAACTCCATTGCATCACGCCTTTGCTCTATTGACCACGAGATCTTAAATGCCAATGGAAGTTTAAATGTCGTATTAAAAAAAAAGTATCATGCAGACTAACTCATGCATTCAAAATGGAGTCGTTATAAAGTAATAAATCTTAATTTTAAAAAACTTAGGAATTTATATTAATATATTTATATTAAGTTTTAAACTTTCAAACATACATGTATGAAGCAATAAATTCACAAACTCGTATTTTAAAGGAAATTTATTTAGAGACTCACAACAGCCGAATATTCAAAATGTATTTTTTTTTTAAAAAAATGTCAATTAACAATAAATAAATAATTTTTTTTACAAAACAATCAAACCCGGTAACATATAAAAATTTTTCGTATTTATTAGACACTTAAGAATATATCAATAAAAAAATAATTATGTAACTATAAATGTCGCCATCTTGAATTTAAGTAACCATAGAAGCATTTTTTAGTTTTAAATTAATTATTTAACCACTCCGAAAATCAAATAAAACACATCATTTCCCTTTCAACAGGTCATTAAAGTCCTAAACCCTTTCTGACAAGGACAATTTTGAGTTAAGCAGATTCATAAACATAGTCATAATTTCCAATCTACTGATGCTATGGTCATCAATTTCATAACATAGACATAACACCCGACAAACAACATAATTGTAAGGTCTTTTAGGTTTTAAACCCTTTCTGACCAAAGTTTAATTTGAGTTAAGCCCTTTTATATGCATAGTTACTAACAATTTCCTAACCATTAATGCTATGGACATCAAATTCATAACATAAACATCATACGACATCCATTATGGTTGCAAAGACATTTAATGTGTAAACCCTTTCTGACAAGGTCAAACACAACTAAAAACATTTATAAGCATAGTTACTCATAATTTCCGAACCATTAATGTTATGATAATCAAATTCATAACATAGACAATATACCTGACAAACACCATTGTGTTAAGCTTATTTAAACCTTATGGCCTTTCTGGCAAGGTCAATTATGCATTCAAGATCTTTTATAAACATGGGTACTTATAATTTCCAATCCATTAATGACCATCAAATTCATAATATAGACACCATATCAGACATACACCATAATGCTAAGATCATTTAAGCCATAAAGCCTTTCTGACAATGTGAAACACACCTAAAAACATTTATAAGTATAGTTACTCATAATTTATGAATCATTTATATTATAGTGATCAAATTCATATCATAGACACCATATCCGACATACATTACGGTGGTAAGGTTATTTAAGCCCTAAGGCATATCTGACAAGATTAATTTTGAGTTAAGCTCTTTGATAAGCAAAGTTACTAATAATTTCCGAATCATTGTAAGATCATTTAAGCCCTAAAGCCTTTCTGACAAGGTCAAGCACACCTAAAACCCTTTTATAAGCATACTAAATCATAATTTCCTAAATATTAAAGCTACAATCTTCAAATTGATAACATACACATCAAAACTAACAACAAACAAGACTTCAAAATCAAGCACACATAAAGGCCTTTTATATGCATAGGAATTCATAATATCTCATCTACTAATCTGCAAACATCAAATTCATAACATAGTCATCGACCCCAACAGCAAAGATGTCTATAAGGTCAAACACAACTTAAAACCTGTTGTAAGCTTAGTTAAGCATAAAATTATCAAATGTGTACTCATCAAAGACATATTTACCCACATAATATTTATTTTATTTCCGACTTAAACAGATTTTATTAGTGAGTTGGAGACCAGCTTAGAGCAATTAATGTAATGATAGTTTTGGATTATCAAGTTAGAGTCTTGATCAGAACACCAAATATTATTTTATATTCGAATTTAACAAAAACGAAGCTTGCTTTGTATTCCTGCTTTAGTATTTAATGAAATTCTAGTTTTGGATTATCAAGTTAGAGTCTTGGTCAGAACAATTATTATTATTTTATATCAAAATTTTACAAAAAATTTAGTGTTTATTTGTATTGCTGCTTAAAGTAATTACTGTAAAGCTATTTTTTGGATTACCGAGATTGATTCCCAAGTGACTCACATAAAAGTTATAAAAAATTTCTGGGAAATGTAATCTTAAACATTCCCCAATGCTCGATTTCTATAATATTACCTGATCAGTGTTTACTGCTCAACTAATGTACTACATATTCGATATCAGCTGTTGAAGGTCGAGAATGGTGGAGGAAATGCAGTTACATGATGCAATCGTTTAATTAACATAATAGTTATAATCCATACTTGCATAAACTTGCAATAAATATTTACTAGGGATGCATGTCCACACATGAATAATTAACAACTAAATATTCATAAAAGTATCATATCATCCCAACAAATCAGCCAAACTTTAACTGTCGTATACCTTTTCATTTGTTTAAGATTCTGTAAATAGTATTATTATTATTGTTATTATTATTTAGGGGTGCAAGGTAATGCACTCTCACTATGCTATCATTATACACTCTTATCAAGCATGCACATTATATTTAGAGGGACATATGTCCACTCCCAAGAAACGACATCTCAAGACTAAAGACTGACTATATACGTATTGTCCATAGGTTATTTTCAAGCGATAACACTTCATGCTTTACTTCTATTAGGTCAATGTACCCGAACAGGAAAATGATTTTTATGATGAAATCATACATACACAACACCCGCATACAGAATATCCCCAATTAATTACTCTGTTAAAACATTTGATCAAGTTATAGCAAAACACACACAGACACAGAATTACACAAACTCACAACACACAAAACGTAAAATATTCTAACTGGCAAACCCGCTCCACCCAAGAATTGTTCCTAATGAACCAAATTCACCCTGATCAACCAAAAATTCACCCAAAACGAACAAAATCTACTCCAAAACACACACTCGCACATCTCATTTGCATATATCATACCAGTCAATTGCAAAACCCCATACCATAAAACTTTACAAGCAAAATGAGTACTTCACAACTATATAAACATATCATACAACTCAAATGAAATATAATACAAAAACAGTCACGATAATATTATGAAATTTCTTCAATCCATAATACCAACAACGTAACACCCAGTTGCGAAACCCCTAACACCAAACTTTACAAGCAAAACTAATTACTTGACAACTATATCAACATATCATACACCACATCATCTATCTTCCAATACACATTATCACACATATTTAATCTGAAATATAAAGATATACAAAAATAAATAAGCCTTACTAAGATTCAATTGTTCTAATTTACTATATAACATAATTTAAAACCAAATTAAGATCCAAATATAACACCCGTTTCACTCAAATCATGTTATCTTATACTACATAGAGCAATCAAAACTTGTTTATTTCATAAAAACCCTTAATGAAAGAATTTTCTTAGAGGCTGCTCTTTTTAACATTTGATTCAATCCTTCTATGACACTTAGCTATTATCTGCAAAACAAGTATTTTCACAATTAAACCTTTTTTCATCGAACAAGAAGTTTAAATGTTGTTTAAATGCTAATATATTTATCTACTTCGAAAAGCAAGGAAATTCAAGCATACATACTGATAAAGTCAAATCTTCAACCTAAATGCAGGCATGGACAGTTATACTAACATATTATTTATTTCAATTTATAACGAGGAAAATATGCATAAGTGAATTACTGTACATGGTATTTGTTAAAACGTGCTTATTTTAAACATTAAATATTAAATAATCCTTTAAAATTACCATTCTTTTAATCTATCTTAAGACATGCTAATTTAATACATTTTAATAACAAAAATGTTAACTACTCATTATGCAACAAACATCAATTTTACATAGTGCAAGTCGATGCATTACCTTACATACCTTATTAAAACCAAAAACATTTCAATATTTTTAATTATTCTAGTAATACTGTATCTGGAAGGCTGGCGAATTCTCGCAAACTCCCGAAGAACACCATGTTTAATTTCAATATATACAATAAAACATTTTGAGAAACTAAAAAATTGTATCTATCATGTTAGGTTAGGCTTACATTGGGAGAGTTGGCAACACACACACATTATAAATCATTATGAGTAAAATATGTATATTCGCATAACAAAAATACATATTTAGCGAGAATATTTAGATATAAGCAGTATATACATAGCGATTCAAGAACCATACAGGATAAATATATATTTACTTTAACTGAGTATCGAGTAAATTAACCAAAGTATTGGCGTAATGAATATCTCACTGCAAGAAGTATTGATGTAATGAGCTGAAACCAAACACACATCGACAGATGAAAAAAAAAGCAAGAAAGGAATAGAACTATAGGTTTGAGGACTACTCATTGCTTCATTGCAAGTCAAACTCAATTTTTAGTATTAGTATTTATATATATTGATTAACTAACATGATTATTTTCACTCTAAAAATACATATCGCTATAAATGTAACTAACATCTGATTAACATATATTTCATATTATGCATTACTTACATACATTACAGCTTGCAATATAGTATACATCAAACTCCTAAACAATATGCTTTTCCATTAACTATCTCACTCTATATTCAAGTCCAACACAGCATTCATCATCTCTCTACACCAATCTATCACATCTCATCGATAGCAAAGAACGGCATATACACACCCACACAGGTCTCCACCAGTTAAACGTAATCTCTGGTAGGAGAACAACAGTCTCGCAGAAAAGATGAAAGTAAGTGCTTTATCTAGGCAGGATAAAATACCTCAACTGCATTACATATATATGTAATTAAGGCATAGTGTTTTAAAAACAATTTTTTTTCCAAAAATTTATACAAGCATGTATGAAATTACTACTCTCCATATAGTTCGTCATTCTTCAATCCTCAAGCCTCAAAAAACATTCCTTATTCGTCAAAAAATGTTCCTTCTTCCTCAAAAATCATCCCTTATTCCTCAAAAACCATTCCTTATTCTCCAAAAACACATATATCCTGTTAACGCAATACCACAAAACATACATAGATATATTCCAACACACACCCAGACACAAACATGCACACACACATGATATTCCATTTAGTAGAGACCATTTTATATAGTAAATACTTTTGTTACACTCATCTCATCTCTTTCACAATATTAGCTTATAAATTAAAAAATATGAAGTTCACATTACATTGTAATTGTTTGATACACTCAGTACCATTTTCAGACTTATATTTATAATAATTTCTTTCATTTTACATATCCTGCTGTCAAAGTTTCACTTACAGAAACAGAGAGCTCATCATAGCATAAATCCACACACACACACACACACACACAATATTTTTAACAATATTACATTCAATCTGTACCAGTCATTAAACAATCTTCAAAAATATTTACCAACCCAAGGGTTTATAATCACTCTCTATTCATACACATAAGAAAAATGTTTCACCTATTGTCTCCAAAATTTATACATACCGGTAGAATGAATATTTATGTAGACATTCAACTAGCCATACATTTCTATATTGAAGTCCTTACTATCATTCTCTTAACATTTATAAGCATTTGCTCATAGCAGCACTTAAAAGTTGCAAGGGATTAAATGAAAAAAAAAAAATTGTATTCAATAAACTTTATCTTTATATCACAATTATAAAACATTACATTGTAATAATTACATGCACTCAATCATATTATTATTTAAACCAAAGCATTTCTGCTTTACTCTAAATTTATACATTTCCTGCAGTTACCACTCAAGGTTTTATTACTCAAATATACAACATTACAGATAACATATCTATAGGTCTTATAACTAATTGCGAATGGACAATTATTAATTCCATGTTGTCTAGCACTGAACATAATCGCAAATATCTTGCTGCAATACTTGCATTCGCTTTCCAATGATCGACAAATATTACCTTTACACTTCTTATGTCTATATAGGATATCACTATGAGTAAACAGAGTATCACACTTATCACTGTGAAACGACTAGCATGCTGAACTGGATAAACCATAACTACATTCATGTCAACATACATGACAACTTAGTAAAAGTATTTTCCACAATAACAATATTGATTATGTATTGCTTCTATAGACTCATCAGAAAACTTTGCTGAAGGTGTTACAGATGGTAAGTCATCAACCATTGTTATCATCTTCATTTTACAAAAGTATACAATATCACTACATGATTCCACTGGTAACAATCTGAATTTCATCACAACCATAGAAGAAGTTAAAGCATTCGTACAAAACACTCGATTATATACTATTTTCACAACAGAACAATTCGTTTATGTATCACTCAAACTCGGTCAGAGAAAGAGTCAACATATACACTATCTGAATATATGACTTTAAAAATTGTTTATGAGGTATGGAACTCGAACTTACGCTCCCATGCAGGGAAGCAGGGCTTAAATCTGACACCTTTAACCACTCATCCTAACCAACATTTGTAGAAAATGTTTTAATATAATGAAAAGTGTTAGCCTTTTCCTTGGTTAATTTCATTAGATGATGACATAGGATCATAAGCTAATATTCAAAATCTACTGTATAAAACAAAATCAATTATAATTTTTAGCAAAATTGTAATTTTACAGAAAAAATCATAAAACCTTCGCGATTGGGAGCATCCTGAGAAAACCCAAAGACTCATGTTTGTAACTCGAACCCAAGCTCCCATTCAGGGAAGCCGGGCTTAAACCTAGCACCACAAACTTCTCATCCTAACCGACATTTGGAGAAAATGTTTTATAATAATGAAAAGTGTTAACTTTTTCCTTGGTTAATATCATATGATGAGGACATAGGATCTTAAACTAATGTTCAAAATCGTCTGTATAAAACAAAAAGGAACATAATTTTTATCAAAATTGTAATTTTACAAAAATACCACGAAATTTTCGCAATTGGGAACACCCTGAGGAAAATCAAATGTTAACCAGTTCACCTACTGTATAAAACAAAATCAATCATAATTTTTAGCAAAATTATAATTTTACAGAAATAAATTTAAAAACCTTCAACTTTGAGAACATCTACAGCAATGTCTGCCATGTTGCCTTCAACATTGAGAATGTCTACAGCATTGTCTGCCACTTTGTCTTCAACATTGAGAACATCTACAGCAACATCTAAGAAACATCATTAATTTTTTAACATCATAAATTTGTTAAAAAGTTTTACGATTTTAAAGACTTGTTTTACAATTTTAAAGACTTGTTTTACGATTTCAAATACCCATCATTCAGTTTGATGAAAAGTTTAACAATTTGGAAGTCTTGTTTTTCAATTCTAAAGACTTGTTTTACGATTTCAAAGACCCATCATTCAATTTGTTAAAAAGTTTTACGATTCTAAGAAAAACTTTCCGTTCTGTTTTGTCAATTCGAACAGGGTATTGTCTGGAAACATCGAGCGGGTGCTACTCAATTGCGTAGGAGCTATTTGCCTGCTAAAGTTTCCAGATAACACCTGTTCGAATTGGCAAAACAGAAGGGAAAGTTTTCTTAGAATCGTAAAACATTGAGAAAAAAATTTAATGATGGGTCTTTGAATTCGTAAACAAGTCTATAGAATTGTAAAACAAGACTTTAAAATTGTTAAAATTTTTATCAAATTGAATGACGGGTCTTTGAAATAGTAAAACAAGTCTTTAGAGTTGTAATACATGTCTTTAAAATAGGAAAACTTTTTATCATACTGAATTGTTGGTCTTTGAAATCGAGAAACAATTCTTTAAAATTGTAAAACAAGTCTTTAAAATCGTAAAACTTTTTATCAAATTCAATGCTGTTAACAAGTGAATGATGTTTCTTAAACGTTTCGGTAGACGTTCTCAATGTTGAAGGCAACGTGGCAGACGTTGCTGTAGACGTTCTCAACATTGAAAGTTTTATAATTTTTTCTTTAAAATTACAATTTTGCTAAAAATAACTTTTCTTTTTATTTTATACAGTAGATTTTGAATATCAGCTAATGATCCTATGCCATCACCTTATGGCATTAACCAATAGACTGGTTAACACTTGAGTTTCCTCAGGGTGTTCCCAATCGCGAAGTTTTCGTGTTTTTTTTTTTTAATTTCAATTTTGCTAAAAATTGTGTTTCTTTTTGTTTTATACAGTAGATTTTGAACATTACTTTAAGATCCTATGCCCTCATCCTATGATATTAACCAAGGAACAGTTTAACACTTTTCATTATAATATAACATTTTCTGCAAATGTAGGTTATGATCAGAAGTTAAAGATGTTATATTTAAGCCCGACTTTGCTGTATGGCAGCCTTCGTTAAAGTTCCACACCTGATAAATAATTTTTAAAGGCATATATTAAGATAGTGTAAATGTTGACTCTTTCTCTAACTGAGTTTGAGTGATATATAAACCAGTTGTTCTGTTGTGAAAATAGTATATATCGTGTGTTTTGTATGAATGTTTTCACTTCTTCGACGGTTGTGATGAAATTCAGATTGTTACTAGTGGAATCATATAGTGATATTGTACTCGTTATTAATATAAAGATGATAACAATGGTTGAAGTCTTACCAACTGTAACACCTTCAGCAATGGTTTCTGATGAGTCTCTGGAAACAATACAGACACAATATTGTTATTGTGAAAAATACTTTAACCATAGGTTGTCATGTATGTTGACATGAATGTAGTTATGGTATGTCTAATTCAGCATACTAGTCGTTCCACTATGATAAGTGTGATACTGTGTTTACACATAGTGATATCCTATATACACATAAAAAGAAGTGTAAAGGTAACGTTTGTCTATCATCAGGAAGCGAATGCAAGTATTGCAGCAATATATTTGCAATTATGTTTAGTGCTATACAACATGAAGATAATAATTGTACATTTGGAATTAGTTACAATACCTATACATGTGTTAACTGTAATGTTGTATAAGTGAGTAGGGAAACCTTAAGTGGTTACTGCAGGATATGTTGCATAAATTTAGAGTAAGGCATTAATGATTTGGTTGAAATGAGAATATGATTGAGTGTGTAAGCATTACCATGTATTGTTTTATAATTGTGGGAATTAAAAATAAAGTCAATGAAAGACTATTAATTTTATTAATTTTATCCCTTCCAACTATTAAGTGCCTCTATGAGCAAACACTTATAAGAGTTAAGAGAATGTTAATAAGGAGCTGACTGCGGAGCTAGCTGTGGACGAATCACAGCACAGAATTAGCCCCAGTAATTACGGAGCTAAGTGCGGAGCTAATTGCGGAACAGTGCATATCAGATTTCGTCCCTAGGTTAATCTTATGGGACTAAAGTGGGGTAGGACCGGCCCGCCCCTACTACTAGCCTGTATTTCGTTAATTCGCTCCTTGGTTTGCCGATCTCGGCATCTGGAATAATGGCGCCTTTGGCGGTTTTTCTGCGTATTTAAGTTTCGTGTATACTGCGGAAATGTTTCAAGTTTATGTGTTTGTGCCTTTTCAGAAACACTCTCAGCCAGGCCTTGCTGCATAGTGCTTTTAAGGAAGTTTATAGCTTCGCCAACATCCTCATTTGTTTGCAGAGAATCGTTTTAGTTTGTGGCTGGTTTTCTGTAATATAATCCGCTAAGACCCTCCAATCTGCTTTTGTGTGGTCCTTAATTTTTTGAGGGGAATTGGCTTCTGTATATATATTGTAAAAATCAATGTGAACTGGGTAATGATCCGATGACAGATTTTGTTCAACATCCAGGTCAAACCCAGTTGTGAACTGTTGAGCTAAAACAAAATCAAGTATATCATGATGTTTATTTATGATTCGCGGGTTTGAGGTAGACTCTACTGGGGCCATAGCTGGATAATTTCTAGTCGCTTGATGCCTTTGCAGGAGCATCCCATTGGCTGTTATATTTATAGAATTCCAATTCGGATGTTTAGCATTTACGTCGTCCATTGTAAGGAAGGTTTGGCCTGGGTTATTAAAAAGCAAGTCTATGTCAGCCTATGTTAGCTAGCGCCCAGGCTTGCCATAAATTGCCAAGAGCAAGCCACGTAGGTTCAAGTTAGGTTCAAGTTAGGTTCAATACCTAAAGCTTCTAGAATTGAAAAATCTTGAACCATTACTTCTTTGTGTGCGACAGAGTTGTGAACAAAAAATGGCATAGCCCGGGACAGAAAAGCGGGAATTTTGTGTTAAATAGGTCTCGTTAATTGCTGCAATTTTAATTTTACGACGATACACACACACACACACACATATATATATATATATATATACACACACACTTCCTTTTTTTAACTAAGGCTTCGTACATTTCAGAAGATAATGGAATGTATATGTAGTTCAGATTTGTTAATGTAGCTGCATTATTTTTATTTATCTGCGTGGCCAAAATTCTTGATCAGTTGGAGCGAGAATGCAATAGCCGTGGTTATTTTTTCGTGCAATTGCATTTCGCTGTTTGTCAATATTAATATCATATTGCAGAGAGGCTACAATATGTTGACCAGCTCTGTGTGCTGGCTGACTTTGAGGTTGCCACCAATAGCAGTTTGGACTGCTTGCATGATGGCATTAGAGTCGGGCATCACAGATTTTGTTTCCATGGGAGCCTGCGATGCACTGGCTGCTGCCGCCGCCTTCTCAATCATTGCTGAAGCTCAGAGCGGGGGTGTTCATGGGCCCTTGTGAGGGTCGTTATACCACCCAGGTGATTGCAGCACTTGTATCTTGCTGTGGCCTATAGGAAGTTTCCCTCCCCAGAGTAGCGCAAAGGTTGCGACGCCCTGCACGCCGCAACGCAACAGATAGCCCACCGAGTTTCCCCAGCCAGCTGGTGTTCAGTTTTTTACCTCCACAACCACCTCTCGGCGGAGGATGGCGAGAGTACCAAACTTCCATCTGATATGCAAAATTTCCTATCCGGGATTTTGATAAAGCAGCAGCGCTTTTAAGCTACTACTAGTCCCTGAAGGCTCTAGCAATAGTTGTAAAATCGCGGTGGTTTTTTTTATAGCCAAAAGACGTTAATGTTAATAAAAACTAAGTGTTGGTTCTACATGACTGGAGTTGCATGTGTAAATTTACTGGATTAAATGGAATTGTGGTGAGGTTAAATTACGTGAATTTACTTAGTACCGTGTGAGATGTTGTATTTTTACAGTTCCTGTTATTACAGTATTTTGTTTTAGCGATATTTATATAGGTAATATTGACTTATTGTGCCATAAGTGTGGTTGTATGCATGAGTGTGTGTTACTGACACGAGCGTATGTGTAGAAGTGATTTGCGCGATGTTAGCGCGAACTGGTTTTGTTAAAACGGCTAATCACTGTCCCGGACTGATCGGGGGATTCCAGCCAGTCGTGGGGTATTATTTTTATGAATTTGCGGTATATTTTGTGCGGAAGGCGTAAAATAACTGTTTTAAAAACATTTTAAAGTGAGGATAATGTTTATTTAAGTATGAAACCCGTGGAATTCGAATGCAGAGCCAGAAAAAACGAGTCGGGAGAGTGATATTAGAATGTAACTTGGCCAAAGGACTCTGATCCTCTTTGATCTCTAACCCTGCAAATCTTGTCAAGGTGTAGTGCGGCGCTGTGTCGGTGCCTTGGGGCAGTTTGACAAGTTTGTTGGTTATTCGCCTGTTGCGGTCTGAAATGAACCAGAACTGCATGATTGGTATTTCGGTCTTGGTGAACTCTTCCTGCAAAAAAGCCGACTGGCGTGTCTGCCACCACTTAGCAGAAAGTAAGTTTAACTGGTATTTCATTTGCTTGGCGTGAGAGGCTGTGCTCATACCTCAGTATATATATACAACTCGCACCGCGTTTGTCTAGTCCCCGATGGAACTGGTGTGCATGCGACTGCTGTCTGTCCCCACACAGACAGAACTCCAAGTTCACGTTTTAGGGCATGATACTTGTTTTATTTTGACAAGTATACTGCAAAGGGTTTTATTTGAACCTTGTTATGCTGTGCGCTGCCCTGTGGGAGCTGCTGGCTGTCCGCTGCCCTGTGGGAGCTGCTGGCTGTCCGCTGCCCTGAGGGGATAGTTGATTGCCTTAAAGGGCTCGAGTTACAGTGCCCACTTCGGGCTTTTTTGCTTCTCTCTACGCATTGACATCATTTGCGATGATTTGCGTAGTTGTGGGAGAGACCTGCGTCTCCAGGGCAGCAACAGGGCTGGCCATTTTCGCCAGTCGCAGACAGTTGGTTTAATGTGCCTACAATGTACCTAGGCTCTGTTATTGTGGTGTGCTTCTTCGCCTAAGGCCCACCTCCTGAACTTTCCTCTCTACCTGAGACGAGACTAGGGAGTGGCGGCTGACTGACTCTTTGTGTTACCCCATATAACATTTTTAATTTATGTATTTAAGGGGGATACAGCTAGACTTTTCAAATGTGCCTTAAAAAGTCACTTAACATTCATGCGCGGTGCTTTAGCACTAATAAGTGTTAAAGACGTCTCTTCTTCTCGGAGCTCTCTGTATACACGTCCTTATCCGACGAGACCAAAACTGGATGTCTAGTCAATTTTTTTCCCTTATCTATTCTAATTTTAAGTGTTAGATGTACGTCCGGTGTAGGATCGGGGCACTGAGTGCGTCTCAGGGCGAACCCCTTACGTCTACAAGGGAAAGAACTCATGCAAGGAGACATGCATCCCGGGAGAGAGGGATTGGGCAACCATGGCCAGCATTTGGGGCCAAGACTACCTCCCTAAGTATACATGTAGTTAAATTATAACTAAGAATAGACTGGGAAAAACCGGCATACAGACCGTAAAAACCCAGTCAACAGGAATGATTTCAAAACTGTTGCATGCATTAATCAGAAACGCTACAGGAGATAGAGTACGTGGAAACATGCTCTTATTAGTAGAGATGAAAACACTAGTAGGGTGGGGACAGGAACTTTATTTTCCAATTGCCTTGGTTTTGTGGGAAGGTACGCTTGCTTTAACTAGAATGGTGCTGGCACACAACTCTGAAGTCGACTCAAGTTGATCGCTACAACAATATATACGCTCTCCCCGCCAAAGTTCCACCATCCCCTCTCACCCACAACCATCCCCCTTTTTTCCTAGACCATGACATCCTTATCCCATTACACAACTAATTGCATAGATCTCCCCCACCCTACCATGTCCCACCGCTCTTTAAAGTCCACTCGCGAGACAGTCAAGCTTGCAATGACAAGTTCGCGAGGCAGGTGGTTGGCCTTGGCAAATTGTAGAATCGTGGAGCGATCCAACATATTTTGGTGCAACAAGATTTATAACATTAATTTTATTTTGACCAATTTTATTTCGATTTGAAAATCTTCCAGATTTTTAAAACAGTATTATGTATCAAACACGTAGTTTAATACAAAATCGATTTATAAATTTGAAACTATGCAAAATGTTTGTTTCCATATAAGAGCTATAAACTATCGGAAGGAAAAATAAATTGTCAGACAATACCTCGAATCGACACCATGACCCTTTTGTCGCTTGGCGCATGCTTAATCCATAATGCTACACAAGCGAAAGGCGATTGCCAACATTTAAATGAGATTATTGATAATACAAATAGACTAAAAAAATTCCTTTGTAACAATAACTAACATTTTTATGTCTTAAACGTATCATTTAATAGGTATATATTTTTGTAAGTTATTAGCAGTAAATTTTTTTCTACTAATGCATTTATGGCTCAGGGAATATCCACAATTCCGATTACCCCGAGATATAATTACAAAACGAATTATGATTTTTAAAAAAAATTTTATTATTTACTATTTTTAAAATATTTTTAAGGCAAAAGTATAGTAATAAACTTATAATAGCATTCGTGTTTTCAGTCGGGCTATAAAATAGTATTTCATGAAGTTTTCTCGCATCATATCGAACTAAAATTCCTGATATCCTAATCCTGATATTATCTTATGGGAAAAAAACGTAAATATCAGCACCCAAAACACATTTTACAGGAAATTAATTTGAATAATATATATAAATTCACTGGTAAATACAGATATATGAAAAATCATTTTCTACCCTACTTCGCACCACATGTTCAATTAATTCTTTTTCGGCATACCAAGCAATGCTACATTTCCTGCTAAGAATTTAATGCGTTTATAATCTCGTGTTCCTACCATTGGATATTCAATTTATCGGAAGTGTTTCATTCCACAGCCATCTGCTGGACTACAGACATACATCACTACAAGTAAAATAATATCACCGATGCAGGTATCCAAATTGAGCTCGCATATTCCTTCCTTAATAGAACATGCATGAGCGAATAAATATTAACTGTGAATGCTGCCAACTCGTGTTCTTCCCTCCCGCCCTCAAGAATTAAATCAAAATGTCTACGAAACTGGTAGGAGCACAGAGGTAAAAAAGGGAAACAAAAATTCTAGGCAACTGAAACCGCGAGGGAATGTACATTTTCTGTTCGCCACCAATGAAACCACCAACACAGTTTCGGGCGCACATAAAATTATTATTTTTTCAATAAGCATACAACATTTTGGTGCGATGGTGTCTCGTGGCCATCACGACGTATTGCGCAAATAATTTTGCATGACTGTGTGTTGTGTACATACAAGGAACTGGGGGTTCGTGGTTCTCAGCTCTGTACTCCTAACAGTGTCATAGACATGGCGATTTTCTTCTTTTTGAAGGGGAAGGGGGCGGAAGAAAGCTAGTTGATAGTACCTACTCACAGTTATTGTTTAGTCCCTCGCGCATGCACTTTTAAAGAAGGAACATGTGAACTCAATACATTTACATCCATCGGTGATACGTTATTAGCCTACTTTTCTTTGGAAAGATGGGGTTATGAAATCGACCGAATGTCTTTCTTGACGTATTCCCCTACCCCCTTAATTATAAATTTTAAATCCATGAACCGATTTAAATAGCATTGTGTAGGAATATGACGTCACTAACGCCCATTACGCTACAATCTTGTGTAAAAACACGTCTTCTATCTTTATAAAAGTCTGTGAGTGCAAACTTATCAATACGAGAGGTATTCTTCCCCCGCACATGTGTGCCGATGGATATTTCGCAATCCAGTTCCTTCACGCTCGCGTCTGTAGCCAGTCACAGACCAGTTAGTTGCTAAGAGACAACAGAACAGTCCAGCAATCGCGAGATTGCTGCCGCTTTCCTCCCTCCTGCTCGGGCGTTATCACTCCCTTCCTCCGCCATCAGCAACCCATGATCACAAGCAGCTAACCCAGCGTGACTTTAATAGCTACACCCTGCCCAAGGTCGTTTACGACTAGTGACACTCTAAGTGCGGTAGTTACCAACACATGATTATAATGACTTACACTAAATATGGCTATTATGCGATTGTACTGCACATACTCTTAGTTAATATATCAGATATATTTCAAACATGTAAACAACTATGTTTTAAATATCTGCAGATAATGTTGATTCATTCATCAATGTGCCTAAGTGTAGATATATACTACAGACAGACAATGGACACTTAGCGCATTTCTGCGAGACATCCTAATGGCGTTGTCATATTTTGCCTTACCAGACCAAGAATGGTCATTATTCAATAAAATACAATTTTTAGATTGGAGCGTCATAACCTGCTTCAGCAAACACAACCTGTCGGCAAATTGTCGGCAACTTGCTTGCCGATACCAGTACTGTCAGCTAGTGTACGAAGTAGGCTCAAAGAGAACTCTCTGTTAATGGTACGACGTTTTTTTGAGACAGATTGTTAGCATTTGTAATTAAGACAATGGGCCAGTGAATTAATTATAAAATTAGAGATGGATATCAGAGACATTTTGTTGGCCTGATATCGCACAGCCAATCGCTCGCCAACACCTTAAAGAAGATTCCGGGCTGATTCCGAAACAGTATCTTTTTACCTAATATTTACGAGCAAAATCTAATTGATTCCGGTCTAGTATCTTTTTAACGACAATGCACTTTATCTCGGCAAACATATCTTTTCCGTCGTCTTCTTGGTATAGTACATATTTGTAAGCATTTAAACATTCGTAAGACCATACATCTCGATAGCTGCTGTACCCTCGTAGCTCAGGGGCAGAGTGGTCGACTTGTAGTCGGAGGGTCGGGAGTTCGCGCCCCTATTCAGTTCGCATGTCGCGCACTTGTGAACTGTGAATTTGTCGTGAGGTCGGCCTTACTTGACCTCCTCAAACGTCAACATCTCACACTGTGGCTGTCATACGTTTTTTACAAATATATTTGTTGTATTTCTTACACCCCCATTTCATCAATTCATTCTGCACTCTCGTGCAGACATGGCAGGGATCTATGTAGTTTGGGTGAATTGGAATTGTTGAAGAGATTTGGATGACTCTTAACACTAGTCTTGATACCGATGGGGTGAAGCGAGGTGAATAAGGAGCAACCCCAGAACGAAGGGTCGGGGGAAACTGGAGATATCCAAGAAAACCCGCCGACCAACGGCATCGTCCGGCGCGATTCCAAATTGCGGAAATCCAGGAGCGGCCTCGTCGGGAATCGAACCCTGTTCGTAGGAGGTGAGTATTCTAACCACTACACCACCTCAGCCCCTTTGGGTTGATTGGAGATGACTCTGCAAATCTGTGTCACAAACAATAATATATTTGCTCTGGTTTTGATAGTCTGTGATATCTGGGGAATTTCTGCATTTATTGCACAAATATTCATTATGTCGTAAAATTATTATCGGCCAGTATAATATATTTCCTGCAAATCTGCTTTACTAGGTCGTCACAAATTTTGTTTGTTTTGTAATATGTCAAAATCTCTGGCTTTCATGCTTCAGTTATGTTAGAATCTATTATGTAAACTCGGTGCGTACTAGAGATTGGAATTACAGATTACTTTTTCTTTCGGCAACAGGATACCAGATTACAGTAGCCTTGAAATTCAAAGGCTTATGAATTCTGGTGTGTTATTTACTAGGAAAAAAAAAACCTGTCGATTCTAGTTGTTTTTGATGGATGGTATCCATTTATGTAAGATTTTCCTCGTGGAGCAGATTTTTCCGCCAGTGGCGCACTTGAGAACCAGTTGTCTCCTGTAATGATTGTTTTGGCATCTGCCATCGGTATTACCAGGCGCATATCATCTTGTAAAGGCCTCCAGGATGCTTGCTATCACATTACGAAATTTTGTTTTTTTTTTTAAAGAACAAATAATGGCGATCATTATTGCCTAAACGAGCAGTGGACACGGAAGGCCAGTGGTTGTTCAAGTATAATCAGGTGTTTAAAAGGAATCACTTGTTTATGAAAGTTCTTTATCCATTGTTGAAATATTCCATTCTTCTGAGCAAGTGCGTTATTTTTTATGTTGTTTCTATCTCTGCTGCCATCTAATCGGATACAAAAAACGGAAAAATTTTTTTTTCCAACTCATTGTTAAACTGCAATTTTCTACCACACGTCCTCTTGAGTCAACACTTAACTGATTGGCAATTTTTCTCGAACGGCGCAGAACCCCTATCGAACAGAGGATTCCATGATATGCCATAATTTTTCTTTCATATTTAAGTATGGTATATATGTCTCTCTGATATTTATTCTGAATTTCTGGTGTATTCTACTTCAGTTGTGCGAATTAGCTTATTTACTATTTCGTAATGTTGTCATTCTCAACAAAATATTTTGATATATCGCCTTTTTCAACGGAGGAAATAACATCGTCTTGGTCATCAGATTAAAATCCTTCAGAACGAGTCATATTCACTTTGCTCTACACTATCTTCCTCGCATCTGTCTTCATCACTGCCTTGGCTAAGCTTTCTTCAGACGTGGGAATGTCATGCTACCTCTCAGAAGGTTTGTCATTTTCTTCAGAGCTTTTTCTTTTAAGGGGGAACATTAATCAGTTGTATATACATATATATAAACCATACAAAATATTATTTGTAAGTAATATGAATACAAATACAAGAATACACTAATGTAACGAATGAGACTATTTTCCTCTACAATAGTGCAAACAATTTTTAATGAAATTCTTAAAATCTTATATGGTAGTCAGGGTTTGACATCTCGTTGACAAATATATCATTAGAGTTGAAACCAGAATCATATGCAACACTAGTGAGACAATTCCAAATACACACGAGCCTTACCCAGGACTCGAACCCGGTAAACTTTGAACCATAAGCTATTTTTTTTTAAAAATAGCACCAAATAAGATAATGAATTTTTTTTGCCTTTTCTCGAAGACCAGTAAACCTATTTCCAACCAATTCTTCACACACATAGTGCTACAGTAAGCTAAGTTAACGAAAGAACGTTTTTTATGTGGCAGACATTTATTTTCAGAATGACAGCAAAGTAAATAGTTCAGGTTGGTGAACACATTCATTCAAAATACTACACTGATTACATCCAAAGTTGATGCTCCAAATCCTACCTATTTAATACAGTTGATTGCGAGCTAGCTTAAGGTCTGATTTTTTTCTGGATTCGTGTTCCGGACACGATATAGTTGTATATGTAATTGTCTCACTACTTTTGCATATGTTTCTTAATCAAACTATTGTGATATTGCTGTCAGTAGGACTTCAAGGCCTTTCTAAAATTAATTATTTTAAGAACTCCATTAAAAATTATTTTCGCCTTTGTAGAAGAAAGTAAGTTCAGTAGTTATTTCAGTAATATCTCGTTTTATTTTGAGACATGACATTAAAAACATTGTTTTCATGTGATTCTATCTTACAAAATAGCGGACAAAAGAGATTTTGTGTGCACACATTTGATAGATGTATTATATAATGCCAGCATACTAAATTATGGTGTAATTAATTACACTTTTTTCGACGATATAGACTACAATGATAGAATTGTTATACGGACGCTATTTTGAAAATAAGTAACAGATATGCTTAAAACATACCAATTGACATGACCTGCTGCAGTACGGCTTGTTTGCCCAATTGGTTTTAATCAGTCGTTATTTTTCCGAGATATAACCTATAAAAACTTCATTTAATCGTCTGGCGCTATCTGAAAAAAATGGCAAACTATTTTCAGTGTAGACATACTTGATAGTTTTAATACATAGTGCCAGCATTCCAAGTTAAGTTGGAATTGAATAGGCCTGCGTGTTTTCGACGATATAGAATACTAAACTAAAATAGCTATATGACAGCCATTCTGAAAATAAATTTACGTGCTACTAAAAACATTTCAGTTTATATCACCTGTTGCAATACATTTTTGTCCAGTTTTGTAGCACTCAGTCAATGTTTCCCTGAGATATTACATAAAAACTTCATTTCTTCATGTAGTGCTATCTTACAAAATTACAAACAACAGTGTCTGTGTGTTGGCATATATCATGTTTCTAATAGATAATCTACTTTCAGCACATAATTTTTAATCAGTATGGTTGATATGCCAAATATACCAAATATTTGTATGTTTGCCATATTTGAAAATAAGTTTATAATCTATTTAAATCTCACACGCTTACATGGCTTGCTATGTCATTACTTACTTAACTAATTTGGCGAGAATTGGTCGTGTATTTATCGTGATATAAAATAAAAGCTTTACTTTTAATGTAGCACCATTTTCCACAATGAGAGATTAACAACAATGGTTATTTTTAATTCAATGCTTACATTATGCACTGACAACAAAAAAATTAGTTTTTAATAAATTGAATGGTTTTCGAGCTATGACATTAACCTTAATTGTAAAATGTTTGCTGACACCGTCTAGAAAATTTTTAAAGTCAGGTGTTCTTACTGAGTAAAATGTGTGCACCGAGTTTGGTTAAATTCGGTTGACGTGTCCAATTTTTTTTAGGATGGACACATACATGCTGACACACATTATGCAAATCACGTACACACACATGTACATACGCAGACAGTAAAATTATCTCATAGACCTTTCTTTCCTTCGGAAATTAGTCTAATGTATATTTTCTACGGCTGTAGTGTATGCACCTACTGTAGGGTTGTGTATATTTGAATGAAGAGAGATTTTTGAAAATTAAAACATAAAAAGTAGAAATAAAGAAAACCAGTTAAATTCGTCCCACCAACTATAATTTTCGAAAATATTATTGCTCTTTAAACTAATATCATGGAAGAATAAAATTTATATTTCAAGAGTTTTCTAAAATCTTTTTAAAAATTCTACACCTTTTTAAATGCTGAAAATAAACGCTTTATTTATTCAAGTTTTAAATCAAGAAGTATTACAACAGAATCTCAATCAAGATTTTGAACACATGAATTTCTAAAAATCAAGTGAACATAAAATAAAAAAGACATTACTAAAATGAATATGTAAGTACTGGATAGAAATATGGCTGTAGTAAAAATAAATTCAAGTTATTAATATTAATTTAAAATATGTGTATGTAATATAATGTTATTTAAATAAAAAAGTAATTTAAAAAATTATCAGTGACAGATTATATTAGATATTTAACAACTTTTGAAGAAAAATGGAAGAAATTGATTAAAAATTATCAGGCTTGTCTTTATTTTCAGTTTATATCTCAATTTATTAGTATTGTAAATTGTTACATTAAAATGTTATAGACTTCGTACACACACACACATATATGTATATATATAATACATATCTATGTATATATAATACATATATATATATAGTTCAAATAAATATAAAATGATATGAAGCAAAATAATAATAATAATAATGGACTATAAAACCTGCTGTGTTAAGTTGAAAAATGTGCAAAATTGTGGAAATGTGATAAAAATATATCTTATTCGTTATGGCTCAAAACCTATCAATGTTCAATCGGCTCGACTGACTGCCCGCCATAGGTTAGATTTTAAGGTCGAAAAGTTTCATAATACTGGTGTATATACCGGACTAAATATTTTCAATGTGTCAGCCTTCTGTAGTTTAAGGGCAGCAGATGCTGATTTGGATGCTCTGTGCGCATTTTACAGGATGAAACGAATACGTTTTATTGGTAATATTAGACTTTTATGTTACTCCATTCTCAATTTGATTGAGCAATATGACAAAGCTCTTGAAAATTCCAACACAATTTAGAAATTCAAACATGAATTGCACAATCATATTCACAAGAAGTACCACACGCAACAAATTATCTACCAATGCAGTTAATTTTATTTGTGTAGAGTGTAACATAAAAGTCGAACGTTGGCGATTCAACTCATTCTTTATATCCTGTAAACTGCGGGAGCGCATAAGAAAGAAAGCGTCTGAGCGATGGCTAACAACGAACTTTCAAGCAGATTATCCCACTCGAGACTAAACTTGCTCGATTCACTGCGCACCCCACATTAACTTTCAAGATCGACAAGTTCCATAATGAAGGTATAGCATAGCCTCGTGTATCAATTGTGCGACTGCGGTTTTTTTTTAATGTGCTGTTCACAATTCACAGAATGGAACGAATATTTTGATCAGAAAAGTTCGAAATTCATGTTAAACTACCGCAATTAAATTTATTTTATTTAGCTTATAAATAAATAAATAAATAAATAAATAAATATATATATATATATATATATATATATATATATATATATATATATATATATATATATATATTGCAATAGCTAGGCCAAATAGATACACATATGGCTAACGCGGAAATATATTCAGATTATTTCATAAAGGCGGCGGAAAGGAATGCTTGTACAAAATATACTGTAGAGCTTACATCCCGACTTCTGGAAAATTACATTGAAAACAGTGTTGCTACTGTGGAAAGATCTTCAGCAAAAAGCTGACATGCTTGTCGAGATGAAAAAAAGTCAATGAATAAAAGGACCGACCTACAAATCACTATAATTTACTAACTATGGTACTACAATTAAAATGCATTGATATTGGACAACTTACAAAACATTAATTTTGTCGACATGCACACACATGGAGACAGTTTGCGAACGAATGTAATATCTATACATATGAGTGGTACAAACCGAAGGATCGATCGTAGTGGGACTGACCGAATGATCGCTATGGATTTCTGAGGATTGGAGAGGAGGATTTCAAAGGATTGATGGGGATTTGTGTGGATTGATGTGGATTGGTTTGGGTTGATGAGGATTGGTGTCGATTTTTGCATGAATTGTGGTGCAGATTGGTGTGTGGAATGTTGGGGATTGGTATGATTTAGTTTGTGGATTGGCATGTGGAATGGTATGTGGATTGATGGTGAGGATTGATGGTAATGATAGATGGTAAGGACTGATGGTGAGCATTGATGAAATGTTTGATGGAACTATTGAGAGGAAGATTAATGTAAAGATTGATGAAACGATTACAAAAATTGTTGTACATATAAAAGACAGGAGATTTTGATACAAATACTGGGAATGATAGATAGAAAGATTGCTAAAAATTGATGGAATTAATGGACGAGTAATGGGTTGATGATCATGAAGAGCACAAAATATAAAACTGCTGATCACCTTAGCTGTCCTCGTACATTCCAAGTTTCAAGAGTTGTATCTTAATGGTATGCGAATAACATCGTCGCAACATAGGCAGTCTGTTGGAGTGAATGATTATACCACCAACAATGAAATTGGGATGTTCGTGATAAGGATGCTATAAAGTAGTACTTCATCTTTACATGTACACTCCAGTAGCTCACTGGTCCGAACATAAAGCCAAAATTTTAAGCAACATTTTTATTTAGATGTGGAAATAATTGTGTAATTAATTACGAGCGTGCTTGATAATATCCTGCAGAATTTGGTGGAAGAAATGGACATAAAAAAACTTTACCCGACTGAATATTAGAAACATCAAGGAATAGAGTGCGATCTGTTACCTCTCCGATTAGACGATGAACTGTGATATGGCGCACCTTTCGATAAAGTAATTATCTGCAGAGGATGAGATACTTCAAGAACAACAACCATTAATGAGCGATTAGTGTGATGTAATCGTGAAATCTTCAGCGCAGTATAGTGGTTGAGCAAAATAGGGCGTGTTTTGTTTGGGGGGGGGGGGGGGGGTTTATCGCTATCAAGTGTATAAAATGGAAGCCAACACAAAACATAGCAGCTGGTCGGCACCTCGGCTCCTCTCCCAGGTCCCTGTTAAGTCAAACTATTCGATATTTTAATTATTCTTTTTTAATTCTAATGTTTATATACTTGTTATAAATTTCCAATTTCCGATTCTTTTTTTTAAATAGAATTTCGCGAGTTTTATAGACATGGTGTAAGACCATGGTTGTAAGATCGGTCAATATCAAGATCA
The DNA here is from genome assembly GCA_029891345.1 of Dryococelus australis. Taxonomy (NCBI): domain Eukaryota; kingdom Metazoa; phylum Arthropoda; class Insecta; order Phasmatodea; family Phasmatidae; genus Dryococelus; species Dryococelus australis. Next base: position 246,712,771 of record CM057009.1, read on the forward strand.
CCTATATCTAATATCGCAGTCGGGTGACATCACAGCATGGTGGTCGGTCAGCTTCGTCTATAGTTCTGGAACCTGTTATGCCAAAATAGTCAAGATATTTTTAAAATTTTAACTTATATATCTTCTAATTGGTTATGATTGTTTGGATCTTTAAAAATCTTTTGTAGCGTTTTGAAATGCTGGGGATTTTCAAATTTGAAGGTTACCAGGTAAAAGTCAGTGGTTAAGTTCAGGGTTACTTGGATTTAATATGGTGGTTCCATTATGCCATAACATGGTGGCTGGTAGGCTCCACTAGGCCTACACTATTCCCTCTGAGCCCAAACATCCGACATTTTATTTTATATTAATTATAATAAAAACATTTTGAAACAAATTTATATATTTTTTATATATTTTTGAAAGTTTTAAGACCATCTTTGAGATTTTTTTTTGGGATTGTTTGGTTTTCAAAGTCAAAGGTAACTGGATCAAGGTCATAGTTAAAAGTCACCGACATCCAAGATGATGGACAAGATGGCCGCCGGCAGACACAAATGACAGATCATGAACTGCTTTGGAGATCTGATGTCCCATGCCCCTGCCTTAAAAATTGTCTAACCATTCTACCTTGATTGTTTTCTTAACTGAATTCAAGTGGCACACACTGACAAACTGCTTTGGCATAATGAAAGGAGGCTAGCTTTTAAATGTTAAATGTTTGTTGAAACCCACGCCAATTACCAAGCATGAGAAAATTACTACGTATGCACAACGAAATACCAATTAATGAAATATTGAAATATTAAAATATAAATAAAAGGCCGCAAGATGACTACCAATTAAACAAATCAACCACAAATACCGAATTAAGTAAACAATAACAAGCACGGCACAATAACTAATTATGAAACATCATATACCACAACAAGACGAATTATCAATGAAACAAATGCATCTCAAATGCCGAGTGAATTAATGAATTACAAATAGCTGTAGTGATAAATTAATTACACAAACAGTAACTACGGATAAAAAGTACCTACACCTTAAGTGCACACACACTCCTTTACTCCTAAAGACAGACTGAACTCAGAATGTGTTTACATTTCACTATATCCCCCAAGCCCAATGGTCCAAATACATGTTATTTTATTTTCAGCATCTCGATTAGGGTAGTAGAGTACGTCGTAAAACTGATTTCTTATAACTTAGTAAAATATTTGTTCAATAACTTTGAATGTTCAGTTGTGTAGGAAATGACGATAAAAATACGCGGAAACTAATATGTTAATACCCATGTAGGGCACAGCTAAAATTCCTCCTTGCCACCCTGGCGCATCGCGTGCGAGTCCACCTGATCTTGCATCCTGGCAAGGCCTGTAGCTCCATAACAACCTCACTTCACCTCTGTCTGCTCCCTAAGCCCTGAGCCACGCCCACATTAATGCCCACTCATTCGAACACCAAGTTTAAATAAGCACATTATTGTGTATTTGTTACATACACATCATGCGATTTAAAGTTATAAAAAATATTTAAAAATGAAATCTGCCAATAGAACCATTAATTACCAGTTGAACATTGTATAGTGTTTTGGTACATACGTGTTTTAAAACAGACGTAAAAGTGATGTTCTAAAATACTGAACTTGTCCGATATACTCTATTGATCAAAAAGTAATTGGGCACCCATGAACATAGGTAATTCAGTACGTCAGTTGACTTGTGTGGCCGCCATATTCTGCAGGCCAGTGTAGAAGCAGTTGACAAGGAGATGGTACGAGGTACAGAGCTATCGGACTTCGACTAGGGCGTGATTGTGGGCTGCCATATCAGTGGGCTGTCTAGCCGGGCGATTGCACGGAAGGTAAACAGGCCCGAATCAACAGTCGCATTCTTCTTGCGTAAGTGGAAGTTCGATAGGCATTGTGCCAAAGCTGCTCGTTATGGGTGACCTCCAATCTTGACCGACAGAAATTGCAGAACACTGAAATGTGAAATTATTAAAAATAGGGCACAACTCACGGCTACAATCCGACAGGCCCTCCATGCAGCAACAGGACTATCAGTTTCCATTGGAACATTTGTGTACAGAGGCCCACCGACTTGGATATTTCGGAAGAGCATTTGCACTTAAGCCCCATATCATGATAAGCCATAAAACTCGGCGACTCAGGTGGTGTTTGGACCATCGCAACTGGACAGTGGAGCAGTGGAAATCGGTTCTGTGGAGTGATAAGTCGAGGTTTACATTATTCCGGTCCGATGGACGTGTATGGGTGTGGCGTCTATCCGGGGAACAGCTTCGGCCGGAGTGTATAGTACCAACTAGAAAATTCAGTGGTGGTGGAGTGATGGTGTGGGGCTGTTTCACGGCCTTCGGCGTAGGACCGCTGGTGTTTGTCCTTGGTAGCATGAACACAGAGGCCTATTGTAAAATTATGGATAGTGAAATGCTCCCAACATTGTGGCGTTTTTATGGAATGGACCCGTGTTACTTCCACGATGACAATACCAGGTGTCATGTTTCAAGGGCTACTATGCAGTAGTATGCCGACAACAATGTTTGCCGAGTGGACTGGCCCACCCAGAGCACCAACCTCAACCCTATAAAACATCTTTGGGACTAACTGGATTGCCTTGTGAGGGTTCATCAGGCACGGCCAAAATCTATTGCTCAACTCATGAAATGGTTGCAAGAGGAATGGCGACGAATCCCCATGGATGTCCTGCAAACACTCATAGAGAGCATGCCAGAGAGGGTGGCTGCTCTTATAGCCGCAAGATGTGGCCCTACGAGATTCTAACGGGGTGTCAAGCACCGAACAAACATTATGGACAGGTGCCCAATTAATTTTTGGTCGATTGTGTACATTCAAGTAATGCTCCTTTATAACCTGTCGGCTGAATTTGCATGTATAGTCGCCTATGAGCGTACCAGATATTCTCGCCTGTCTTTCGCCCTCCAAAATCCACCAGCCCTCGCGTGTACAGAACAGCATCTGAGTAGTTACTGGCACTGTCGCCAGAGCATGCTACAAGGAATCCCACACCCTACTACATCTGCCACAGGACACCCATGCAACAGCATTTGCTATCTAACATTTATTCGTTTTATGGCTAAAATTTATTCGTTTTATGGAATCGCACACCCCTATGAAAGTGTAAATGTTAGTGAAAAAATGAAACCGAATTACTTAAAGACTTACAATAAGATTCCCAACAGATGCCACTCAGTGTTAACAACGCAATTCAAACCAAGTCATGTTGGATTCGCTACACCTATACTGTAAGACTCGAATAATATGAAACATATAGAGAGTCATACGTTCCAAACCACATTCATTAGAAATTTAAATATTTACAAACATGCACAAAGTGTTACCAAGTATTACAGCACTACCAAAACACCTCTGAAATATTAGTTTGAAAAACATACTGTTTCCACCCAATGCTAGTTGATACCGCAACCTGTGTAAATGGATTAGATATATAGTGTTCCACCCCATTGTGTTGGGAAATCCCGATATATAATAACATTCAATCGTACTGCCCTGCAATGAAATTAATGACGGAGGGTTTAGGATCTGGCTAATATAGAGGAAATTCCAATTGGAGGTCTGCGGAGCATCCGAAATAGGTGAAATTCAATGGGTTATATACGCCATATTGGATCGGGTTACTTTATTTTGAGTGAAGAATTAAATTTTCACTCACTATAAGTCCAACAGCCATAGAAAATAAGGCGTGTAGCTGCAAGACAATGACTACAATTATACAGTCTTTCACAACATCGTTAGTGTTCGTGTGCATCATCGATCCCGACAGAGGACGTTCCAGTTCCGAGAACATTAACTACAGTAACATTCACAGAAGGCCTTAAATCACCGCTATCATTACCAGCAGACGCGAGTCCATCACCACAGCAGTGCAAAGCACCAACTGTAAAAGCGAGATCACCACTCAAGACAGCAACAAAATCAGTGACACCATCAAGGTAAAATGCATAACATTCACTGTTGCGACCATTGCGACGAAGACTGTGCCAATGTGTTTAACACGATACTAGCATTTGGACGATCCAAAACACTGTTATGTGTCGATGTCGAGGACCAGCTCTTTCGTCTTCCTAAGGAATTCATAATCTCATTTGCCCCGCATGATATACAGTTTGTATATCCATTCATTCCGGAAGAGCTAAGGGCCGATGGAGACATTGTCTCCTATTTACAATGTCAAGATTGCCCCTACAGTACACCGGCCTTTTTCAATTATGTCGATCAAGAGCACTTCAGAAGAGACTGCATTATGCACAGAATGCAAAAGGTAATGCGACTCGTTAAGAACAACACTCCTCCAGACATCATAACTAATTCTGGAATCGATGAGGTCGACTCAGAGGCATCAACTGAGATGTTATAAATATGCAGAACTGAGTTTAACAAGTGCTCTTCAAGGAAAAGTTTCAAATCATAATAAGTGCATGTAAATATTCAGCGAAGAGCTAAAAATATGTTTTAATAGTTGTGTGTGTTAAAGGCTAGGTATTTATACTTCTGTGTGTGTTTTTCAAAAGTCTGGGTATGTATTATGTTGTGTGTATATGTATCAAAAAGGCCCGGTAAATATTCCTTTGCATGAATATATAATTTAATGTTGAAATCAGTACATGTGTAAAAGGGTTGGGTGTAACCATGTTCCATTACATGCAAGGGTTTGAAAATTATTACGATAATCTGTTCATTGTAAAATAACTTGCAGTGTTGTATTCGAATCACGTTAATGAGACCAAAGTCCAAAGTCCCCACCCATGGTCTGTTCTAATCCCAGAAATTCAAAGTATGTATCGACATCAAACATACAAAGTGCATGAAACGAAATGATAATAAGGCCTCAAAGCATATGCAGGCAGATTCCAATGTATAAATGAACCACTGCAGAATTCATAAATGCTAGAAGGTACTATGAATGTCCAAACATTCAGTAATTAGTAAAGCGATATAATATTCATAAATGTTCGAAACAAATGTTTTGCTCGCAGTGTAAGTGCGAGGCTTTAATAAAGTATATACACCAACACCCATCATATTTTTGATTGTATTTAATGTCTTGATGTAAGTGTATATGAAATCATATGCTGTTAAAAAAAATGGATTTGTTACACCGTATAGCGAGATGCAGGGAACCTGAGCTATAAATACAGCGACACTTTCAGGACCTACGTCAGTTTAGTTAAGCCATTGCAATGGAGAGGTTCAACCCAGCAGGGATGTACGAGAGTGTAATCTGTGGGTACAGGAATGTGTAGTTCCAGGCTGACATCAATAGACCACTGGAAATCCAGATCTTCAATGGCGAATACTGGAATTTCTCTAAAACCAGTCCCGAATATACAAATGAAGAATGGAACCTGTTTGATGAAGACAACTGTCCAATGTTTAATATGCGGCCAGATAGGAAGTTGCCATGTTCTCCAAACGAATTAAGATTTAATACCCGAGGTGAAGAAATAACGAAGTATTCAGGGTATAAACCAATAAAGGACCCAAGAAGGAGAGACCTTTACGACAGTCCTACAATGTGGGTTGAAACCTGCAATAATAAGAAGCACATCAACCAAATCCAAGGGTATAATCGATGCCTAGTGTCTCCCTGTCGAATGTGGAACTGCAAGGTGTGGATGAGCAACACATGTGCCTGCAAATTCGATTTAACCAAGGTGTCAATGAGTAAATAGTAATTCAAGATACCCGACATGTCTTTATAAAGGAAGGAGAAGATGGTAGAGCTTCAGATACGATGGAGAGATTCAAGCCATCAGTCAGGTATGCAGGTGTTACTCCAGGACACAGAAGAGCATGGTTTCGAGAAGAGGACAATACACCATTACAGATTTAAATGTGCAAAAAGCAAGAACATTGTTGCTTCTCTTCAATTAGTCCAGTGTATATATTCAAAGTACTGGATGTTTGTTAAGGTTGAACATTTTGATCTTTGTATAATCTGCACCCAGATAGTGTATTGCCTTGTAGGGTGAATACACTGGCATTTGAAGCACAAGGTAACCACATCACAAAATGCATTTCATATAATCAAATCAAATACATAATGCAAAAGGACTGTTGCTCTATTCCTGTAGTTTGGAGTGAAAAATGAGACAACAAGGAAAATGTTACACTGATCGACAACCAGTATTTAGGCTCTCCCTGTTGTATGTGAGAATGTAACATGTTTCATAGTGTATAAAGTGAAGATGGTGGTGGAACACTCACGACTAGTTGGTCAAACACAAGTGAGTAACGGCAGTCTATATAAAGGATGGGACATCAGACAGACCTTCAGTCATGGTGAGTGTATACAAGTATACAGACATTAACAAGGTTCTGTAAGTAGGATATATAACAGTTTTCATTAAAACTTTTGACGGGGTTATGCAAATTCATATTTTCAACAATATCGAACACTGACGCTACATTTTCGACTCTAGCTTCGGCACCAGATTTGGCGAGGGCCTGGCATGCAATGATTGTGCTGCGAGGTATCTCTGTCCTGACAGTGATCTACCATGTGTGCTAGAATACCTAACAACATCTAGCCTTAGCGAAGAGATAGAAGAAGAATGGGGACATGAAGTAATCGCCGATCAACTCACCAGACCTCACCATGGAATCACCACCCGCTGGAAAGAAACAAGTGATAAGGACATTCCCAACTTTATTTTCTAACGAGGAGGTTTAGCATTTCTGTCTATGTGCAACATTTATGCACTAGAAGTTGTTAATTCAGAATGAAGTTCCAGCCAAATGCCAAGTACCCTTTTATTGAACATTTTTGTCTTCTGTAAGGTATGAAGTACCGTGTTCACATCTCATGTAAAAGGAAATGTCTGAGTCCGATGTTCATCTTAAATGTGCATATTGGCATGGTTACATGCTAAAATGTAATAAACCATGTATATTCGAAGCTACATTAACTGAATGTGACAGTGAAAATTGTTTTGTTAATAAATGTAGGCCACACATGTCATAGAAAAAACATAACTTAAAAACTGAGGGTGAATGCATTTTTACAAGCTATTGTAGTGAAAGTGAAAGTCTAAAACATGTTACTTAAAACCCAGATCATACTACACCATTTCAGTATTTCGAAGAATGTATTAAAGGTAGGATATACATATGCTTGTACAGGACAATAATGAGTTAGGTTATTTATTAGTTACAGGTTGTGTCTCGTCTAAAGTAAAGGTTAACACACAGTCGATGTTCCAATTAAAATGGCAATGGCTTGCAAGTGTAAAACCCATATTATAAATTCTTGCTTAGGAAATAGTCATAGTCGAGCTGTGGATCTCATACTGGAAACTTGTCTTTGTTCCATCCAGGGAATCCTTACGTCAGTATTGAGACAGGAAGACCTGGTCTAATGGTCTTTTGAGAGAGTTTACAGAGGACTGTGATGGCGTATTTAACTTCTGGGTGATACATTTCCCGTTGGGGGATGAAAAGAGCCATGAACTAATTCAATGTTCCAATATAGCAAAGTGTCCAGTTTTCTGTGTGACAGGAACCACTTCCCTACCTGAGAGTGTGGATGATGTCATATCACCTTATTTAAAGACATTACCAGACCTAGTTGAAAGTGTCGTTCTACATTTGCCTGAACGTAAAGAAGTCAGTACTTAAACTGATACTGAGAGAATTAAGCCATGGCATAAGAAACGTCCACTTCTTAGATCTAGTCTGCAAGGACAGGACATAGAACCAATATTAAGAAAACGTATGAAATCTGTGTATAGTGAGTTGGTTTACAGCCTATAATGAGTTGGTTAATACCATGTATTCTCATTCTGTTGTGTAATTATAAAACATCCTATACCTTTTCAAGTGTAATCTACCCTATATGTTTGTCAAGTATAATGTACTTTGATATTCTATATGTTTGTCAACTGAATTGTACTTTGTGATGTACCCTATACTTTTGTCAAGTGACTTGTACCATATACATTTGTCAAGTGCAATCTACTTTGTAATGCACCCTATAATTTTGTCAAGTGACTGGTTTATATGTAATTTTGGAAACATCCTTCACTTGACTGTAATTCAAGTGTTACGATAATATGCTCTGAATGTTGGTGTATATGTCTCTTGGAAAATAAAACTGTTTGAAAAACAGAACTATTTTGTTTCTCTGACTTACTGCCTATTGTGAAGACCAATTGTGTATTAAACTCTGTTTTAAAACCATTGGAACACATTCACAAAATAGTTGGAATCCATGAGATGTGTGACACAGAAATAATATTAATTTTCTCATAGAAAACATTGTTTCTTAACTTACCTGTGTGTAGAACACAAAACATTATATATCACATTAAGATACTGTGTGTTTTAAACTAAAGAAAGGTAGAATACTATATTACCTGCTGTATTCTACAAGATATGATCTAAAAAAAGATTGCATTTTATGCGGGAGAGAGATAGAAAAATCGTATTCACTAACCCAATAAGTAAGGAGCAAGACAACCCGACCCGGGATTGAGAAGCCTACCTAAATTAACAAACAAAATTATATGATTTTCTACTACAATTAAATTCATAAAGTAGAGCAGTGTAATACCTGTAAAATGTGTGTTGCATCAATCAGGCATACCATTCAATTATAAGGAAACCCCACTAAATTGAAAACAAGTATATCCACAGAAAAAATAATCCTCAGCGAGAATATGTAACAATTTAGGCCTTGTTATTAAAAAAACAATGGAGTTACTTCCACAATAAAGTTTAAAATGTATATCTCCATACAGGGTTATATGACTAACAGACACCAGGAACGAACAACATCTGGATGGACCCCGTACCTAGGCTTACAAACGATCATTTTAAAACATAAACACATGATATGCTGAGAGACAACATGTAGGAGCCTAAATAGTGCATTGGTTTAACGCATCCCACAAGAACAACACAGTCCTTAAAAAAGCGTCTAATTACCATATGCCCAGAACTGGGATTTTATAAAACCACAAAATTGATTGCCATTAGGGTAAAAATAGTAATACCGGGTTCCGGAGTAATAGTTTTCAGGTAAATATGAATTGAACAAAGGTTAATTCTATTCCAAAACAGTAGAGAATCTCAAAGGACTTGATGAGTTAATCACAAACAGCAGACAATTTGTATACAAAATCGTTATTAACAACATATTTTGTAAATACACTCGTGAAATATGTATTTCTAAGTATGTATCCCGGTAAAAAACAAAGATGATATATATATATATATATATATATATATATATATATATATATATATATATATATATATATATATATATATATATATATATATATAACGAAGTAGTGTAAAGGACCAAAGTAGAATGAAGGGGAGATCCAAGCGAAACCCTAATGGAACTGAAAGTCCGAAGTGAGATGGCTGGAGATTGCACTCGGTATGACAGACGAGCAGTCTAACCGCTCAACCATTACGACACGGATCTACACGCAATGATCGCGCTCTGTTTGTCCGACAGTTTATGCATGCCATTTTGAAACACTGATGGTGTCACGTAAACATTAATACTAGTGTAAGACAGCAGTTTTAACCTTTCATGCCGTATGGAAACTGGTTGACAAATGCAATTAACGAAACAATTTTACCAGCATTACATAAAAAACACGTGAATGTAACATGTACAACATTTGATTTGATTCAACACATCTATTCATTTAGCGCTACACATAATCAGTATTTCAAGAAGTGAGATATATATGTAATTCGCTCTATACCACCACTTAGTATGTAAACTAGTTAATTTGGCGTGTAATAGAATTCATTACGAAATGGGAATGCCACTTACCTTACGTGTGATATATGTGATTTCAAGTATAAAAACAAAAAAAAAAACCAACATTATGAAATGACTGGATTGTATAGAATTGGACATGTTACATTTATATCCATTTCCTAAAACGAATTAGGTACACTATATTGTAGGAATGTATCATTACATTACTGTATTAGGCACACGGATTCGGAAACGTAGAATCCAGCTCTCCTACAAGCAGGGAGTATCCTGGCCACACCCAGACTCGGGTGGCTGCAGGCAGGTCACAGACCACAGGCAAGCGGGCATGCATGGCTCTAGACGACCTGTAAAAATCATATGTCAAATTCCGCCCAAACGTTCCAACACAGCTTTGGACCCCATCCGCCCTGCGTGTGCTGCCATGTGTCTGGAACTGTATCCGCTCCTCGGTATTGTATCGAAAATCAACATCTTTCACGCCAAGACCGGAGCAGCCACACCCTGATGCCGTTGCCCTCCCAACCTCAACACTTTCGTATGATATGTTAGAAACGGAATCCCGGCGAAAACTTTTAAAAGTTAATTAAATATAATACACCCAATCGACATTTTATATATATTGCACTTCAAATAGCATACAATACAAATAAAACGGAAAAGTTTTCACTGTTAATCAGAACAGACAATGTTTTCGTTTGTCAAGTGAACCTAAACTAATATTTTAATCACTCTGTAGAAAACACATTTCAAATCTGCGATTTAATCCTAAACAATACATCTAAAATACATTCACTCAGGGTCTTCAGCATACTTTATTTGATAGGTTTTGGGGAGGGGAGGGGGGTGATCAGGATATATAAGGCCCCACCCCTAGCCACCCCTCTTTAGTCTTCGGCCAGCCGTCATGGTGGATGGTTCTAACATGCGCTCGGGTTTATAACCATCCAAGGCTCATTCGATTTTCGTAACCTCACCGCTCTTCTTTAGAACTCTGCCGGCACTTTCTTCGTTAGCCTGCCGGTAGGCTGTATCTTTGGATTAGCGGTACTACAGAAACAAGGACAGTCGAAATTTAAGTAAATAATAATAACAATTTCTATTACCTTTTTAATAAAATCTTCTTACAATAAAAATGCTGGTAATAACGTTTTCCAGAGATTCACACTTTTCTTTTCATTAGACAATAAGTTTCGTAATTCGTTCTGTCGGGATGTTAATAATGTAACGGGATTTTTGGGATTGTGATGATTTTAGATTTTGACATTTAATTTATTAATGGTGTTTTATCATTGTATTATTATGTAATTCTTAAAACGTTTTGAAACTTAAATAATATTATTTAAGAGATTTTAATATTGCTTTTGCATTATATTGATCATATCGTTTTCGTGTGAGGTATAACGAGTACAGATCATTACTATACCATGAATTTCGTGGTATTTACCGGAAATATACTATGTAATCGCGGCGGTGTGCGCTAATGCTCGTGTTGTAGTGTTAGTAACTGTCGCGAATTTTTTAAAATCATGTGGAATGTGAGTTAAACTTTCGTGTATGAGTGTAACACATTTTATTAACTTGTAAAAATTCTCAGCGATTTTTGAACATTCATTTAATATGTTTTATCGCTGTTTTGTATGTTGTTTACAGTCCTTCAGGGCATAGCCATATTATTTTGCGTAACATATGGATTGGTGTTGTAATCATTCCTTGATGAGATAACGCCTTCTAACGGTAAATGTATTTGCAGATACAGTGTTTTGCAATGTTTTAGGAAATGCATGTACGTTTTATCCCTTTTCAACAGTTATTTGTCGCATTTTGTTAATACACTATATATATGTTTCATTTCAATATGTTCATGATAGGTTTTAAAAGTGTGCGAGGAATTTATTATTGTTTCGTACATTCAATGCAGCTTGTGTTTTAATACGACACCATTAACATTATTTGTTACGCACATTAGGTTATTCTTTTCGGTCGTGTACAACATTAGATATTTATTATGTTTTAGATTATGCATTTCCTAATGCGTGTTAGTAGAATTTTGTGTGCGGGTTGTGTTATGATTGCTAGCAGACATTCAATCGTTTGATGTAATATTACATTTATCGCTTTTGGCTAATCGGTTTAAGCTCTTTAGGTTATAGATTTTTTGTATGAGTAACCACGTTTTCTTTCAGGTAAAATATATAGTTGTAAATTTCTATAATGGTTTGTTCTCATTTTTGTTTCAGATCGCAGTTCCAAAAGCAGGAGGTGTAGGTGAGTAAGACAGCGGAGAACATATAGTTATGGTATGTCGTCATCCCCATGGTCTAAACGATCATGTCTCAACTGTTCACTAGAGGAACTTTATGTATTCGATACAGAAAGAAGTCCTTATGCATTGGATGCATCTGAGCCAGAATGTAGTTCTGACTCGGATACATCCGGTACAGAGAGGTTTTCGTCTATTCGGTTACAGAGAGCTCTACTAGCGATACGAGCAGGTCGGAATATAATTCGTCTTCCAACCCATCCTCGACCAACAATGTTTTTTTGCCCGAACTGTATTACGTTCTTTTGGACACAACGTTTAGTGCTAGACTCATTGAGGCGCGTATCCCTAATGATAGACCCCACAGTGATGTGAATTTTTGAAGATTTTTTGAGCGGTGTAAAGCACCCCTTCAGGCTTTAGTTATGACAACGTCCCAGCGCTTTGAGATTAGCATCACCATAGAGGTTAATTATTTAAAGGATTTTTCGGCAGAGGAAGGTGATACGGAGATTTTTATTTTCATAGTAAAGCTCTTCCTGTCCTGCATTCGTCCGAAGTTGGCGACCTGCATTACTATAACAGTCCCTCAGCTAATGACAAGACTTGGTGTATTTAGTGCTAGGGGCAGCGGATGGGTGATGCAGCTTTTATCGCGTATGGATACTTTATCTCGCAATACAGGCCATTTACTGTCGGTACCACACATACTAATTTGCCAAAGTTTATTGCCAATCGGCAGACTTGCATCAATTTGCAGTGCTCAGAAAACAGGTGCTTCCATTACTCACTTGTAGCGACTTTATTTCCGGCCACAGTAAATGTCACTCAATTTGGTTCATATCCAAAACTTCATGAGGTTTTGAATACTGAAGGACTGTCGATACCTGTAGTATTACAGGATATCGGAAAGTTCTAGGAGAGAAATTCTATTTCTATCAATGTCTATGATATTGTACATTAAAAGAGATAAGAATATTATTGACGAAACTTTAGATCAGAAAGGGATAATCGTACCGAAGTTTATTGCTCCTGTACGACATGCTCGCCATGTAAATATATTGGCCATTCGCGTCAGTTGTAACACCGGACACTTCCATTTCGTTCCAATCAAAAGTTTATCACGGTTGCTTAATAGAGAGTAGAAAAACATAAACAAAATACATTTCGAGCGATCCTTGTATCCAGTATTTCAGTACTGAAGAGAAACTCGCAAACCTTACAATTCTCTGCCAGCAACACAAGGTTCTTAGGTGTAAATTCCCTACTGGTAATGACAAGTATATTGACTTCATGAATATATCCTAACAGCAAAGATTGGGTTTTGATCACATACTGTGTTATGGAATGTTATTTGAAACCCTTGTCTACTTGCCTGCCCAATAATGAGACAAGTAACACAAACATCATGAACCAACATGTTCCATATGTTTGTAGCATTTTGTTGATCTGTTCATACAATCTACCTTTATCTAATTACTTAGAATTTGTGGATGAGGACTGTATGTACCAATTGGTAGGTAAATTGGTTGAACTAACAAAGTGGGTTGCAGGAATATACAGCGTTACCGTTCCGATGAAGCCAAAAACCACAGTTGACAAAGCTAGATTAGAATATGACTGAAACAAGTTATCATATTTGTAAGAAAGAGTTCGACACAGATTCTGTGGTTGATCATGACCATCTGATAGGCGACATCAGAGGCCTCGGGCAGATTACATTCAATTTGAATTTCAGACTACCTAAACAATAACATGTGGCTATTTTTCATAAGCTGCAAAACTTAGACGCCCACGTTCTCATAACGCCTTTGGCTCCACGACACATCACACAACCCTACGGAACCGTGGTAATCGAAAACCAGGGTTACATTTCGGTTCTTGGATTGACCTTGGTAAAATATAAATCCATCACCAAACACTTTCCCAATGGGATTGACTTGAAAGTACATACGCAAATCATGCAATTAAATTTCATTGACTCTTTTCAGTTCATGAACGCATTTAAGGAAACTTTGGCAGGTAATTTGACACCTGCATAGCGGAGAACCATCCGCTCACTTTTTCCAGATAACACAGAGTTTGAATTGGCACACAGTATGGGAGTATGTCCTTATGTCATGAAAGGAGTGGACATTAGCGATGAGGACTATGCTCATGCCCAAGCCACATGGAATGTGTTCAACTGCATAAACTTGCTCCAGAATGCCATTCATTACTTATGGGTGGACATGTGTTTGTTGGCAGACATTTTCGAGAATTTCAGGACCATATGTTTGGCAAATTATGGTCTTGACCCCAACATGTACGTCACACCTCTGTCTCTTTCATGGGGCACTTTGCTTGTAAAGACATGTGCACGGCTAGAGCTGTTGACTAAAGCTGTCATGTAACTTTTTGTAGAACATGGGGTTAGTGGTGTATTACACAATTTCAAAAAAATGTGCTTGGATGCTAATAATATTTACATGGGCGAAGAATACAACAGTGTGGCAGAGAACTATATCTGCTACTTTGATGTAAACGGCCTGTACATCAACACTATAAAATATAAGCTTCCCATTGGTAATTTCAGGTTGGTTAAGCCATACATGTTTTCTTCATGGGAATTTGGGAACATGGACAATGATGGGGACACTTGCTTTATCGCGGAAGTGGATTTGTCGTTTCCAGGTGCATGTCATAATGTGCTATTTGATCTACCTCTTCCCCTAATATCTGGCATACCTCCGAATGGCTCGCATGAGAAATTACTTTCGACATTCGAGCCATGGACAAACTATGTTATTCACGGGGAATCACTGCAGCACTATTTGAAGTATGGTGATAAACTCGATGCTGTTCATCACAGTATGCACATTGAACAGGATGCGTTTATGGCTCCGTACATCAATTTAACATTGAGAAACATGTCCATGCTGTGAATGACTTTGAGAAATTGTTTTTTAAATTGACAAATAATTCCATATATGGAAAAACATTGCAGAATGTCCGCCGGGAAAGGGACATCAGAGTTGTATTGCGGTACAACGCAGTTATAAGGGGCGATAGAATTTATTGGGCGTCAGACATTCAAGATATGGAAATCATCGATGAAAATCTTTTCCTAATCGAAATTTTTAAGAGCTGTGTTACATTTAACAAGCCTTTGTACACCGGTGTTGCCATTCTCGACAGTTCTAAATTAACTCCATGACTTCAACTACAACTACATGCGTAAAAAGGTTTCCTCAGCCAGCTTTACACCTCCTCTATTGCGACACCGACTCCCTGATTTATGAAATAGCTTGCCATGGTGTTTATGATGTAATTGCCCCGAATTTAAAAGCATGGTCTGATACTTCCAACTATGCATCCGATAATCAGCAAGTATTCGAACTAAAGAACAAAAGTGTAACTGTGTGATGAAGTATGAATGCGCCGGCCGCATTATTACATGTTTCGTAGGCCTGCATCCCAATATTTATGCATACATCGTTGCGAATGAACAGTATATATAGGCAAGGCAAAGAGCATAAAGTCTAGCATGTTGCAGTCACTCCGTTACAAGAATTGTCTTGAATGCCTCGATCATAACTCAAGGATATTTGGGAACCAGTTTCAGTTCTGTTCGCATGTTCACGATGTCTACATCGAACGCGTGACAAAGGTAGCTCTGTCAAGTACGGATGACAAATGCTTTGTTGAGTTGGATGGCATGTCGACGTTACCTTGGGGGCACTACAGTATCGAGGACTAAATTATTTCTCCCTGCTCTTACTCACTGCAACAACTGCCTGCCACAACCGCCTGCCTGGCGCATCACGACCAGCGAGCCACACCCTTCTGCCTGCCGCAAGACCAGCAGCGAGTGAGCCCACACCTCTTCCGAGCACACCTAGACCATCACCTTCAACAACGGTAACTGACATCACAAGAACTGATTGTCATTAACTGCGGAGATTAAACACATCATTCTCAGTAAGGACGCAGCATTCTACTACAACATCCATTACATCTGCTGCGAGGGTTTATCATCAGTGTACTACATGATCCATAGCCTTCACCGGCAACAACAGTAGCCGTAACAGCATTCTAGTAGAATCGCCGGTCACAGAAATCGAACCGACGACCTGCCTCAGTCTGAGACCGCATTTCTACCCGCTTACCCGCCTGTCTGCGCACCTGCCCTACTGCCGGTCTACATGCACCGCTGCCCACCCGCTTGCCTGTCTGCGAGGGTATCAGCTATTTCATAAACAACAGCTGTCTGCCTGCCGTGTCTCCTTTAAACAGCATCTGCGGAGCTTTAATCTACCTGTCTACAAAGCCAGTGAAATTGATTTGCTACATATATCAGCGAGAGGTTCCAGCTTGTTTAGTCAACATTTTGTCTTGCTACAACGACATCACATTTCTGCCTTGTATTCCCATATAGTAATTTGTGTGTATTAGGTCATCCTGTCATCATGATTAACGTGTGTGCTTTGAAATAACATAATTAAAATACTGATTACGGCAACAGACACACACATTGAACTGGTGAATATATTGTTTATTATTATTATTTTTAAATGATTTACCGCCCATTGTGTTCATATGTATATTTTTATAATGGTAAGGAGATGTGTAGTTGGTTTTGTAGGTTATAGGCGGTTAGGAAATATAGCACTTTTTGAATAAATGGTGTGGGGTGATTATTTTAAAACTATACATACATAATTAGTATTTTTTGTTGTATTACACTGGAAAGGTATGCAATAAATTTAGAAATGAAATTAATATGTGTGTGTTTTAATTTTGAACCTGATGTCCTCTCAGTGTACGATAAACTAATTTCATTACTATGCAATTGTGGTAATGCAATGCATGGAGTAATTTATGCTAAAACAGGGGGGGAATGCACTTGTTTATATTCACTATGCCAACCACAGGACTTTGACATATAAATATGGTTTTTTCTAAGTTGTGTAAAAGTGCACGGTAACAAATTTACTTTAACAACAGGGGGGAACACATGGCTTTAAATTCAATAGCCCAACCACAGGGCGTTTACATCTACACAAATAATACAGTGGTTTACTATGTAAAAGCCATAACATTATAATAGGGTGACACAAATGGTGAGCATAATATAGACACATGCCTTTATAGAAGTGTGCCAAAGAAAAATCAAACTACATGGTTGGAGCATGATAATGGGAAGTGTGGGGTGTTAAACTACTACAGAAAAAAAATTCTCTCTTATTGAAACTGAATGTATGGTCGGGGTACGACAAGGCATTTACACTTCATTATTCAGGGTTCACCAAAGTAATTTAATATGTTAGGGTGTGACAGTTTACAAAACTTATGATGACGTAATTTAAACGACTTTTCCTACACGATTGAACATTCTGTGTTATTGAAGGAATGTTTTACTAAGTGAAGGAAAACTGGTCTAATGTCGTAATGTAGCACTCTATTCGAGATGCTAGAAATGCAATAACACATTTGGGACCATTGGTCTTGGGGGATATAACGAAATGAATACATGTTCTGAATTCAGTCTGTCTTCGGGAGTAAAGTGGTGTGCGTGAACTTAGGGTGTAGGTACTCGTTCCATGTGGTTATTATTTGTGCTATTAATGTCTCTTGTGAATGCTTATAATTTATTATTTCACTCAGTATTTGTGATTAATTTTTTTCAGTGGTAATTTGTCTTTTTTGCATTATATTAGGTTTCATAGTTAGTAATTGTGTTTTGCTTGTAATTGTTTAATTCATTGGGTATTTGTGATTCATTTGTTTAATTGGTCATCTTGTTGCATTTTATTTCTTGAGTTTCGGTATTTCTTTAATTGGTATTTCGTTAAACATACTTAGGAATTTTCTCATGCTTGGCAATTTTTCCACGTTTCATTGTGTCGGTATTTGTGATTGATTATATTTAAGTGGTAATTCGTTTCTTGGGACATATTTAATGTTGTGCATTTTGCAATTATTTAATGTTGTATTCTTCGCATTTATTTAATGTTGTATACTTCGCATTGATTTAATGTTTTAATTCAATCGGTATTTAAGAGTAATTTGCTGTATAGTTTCTCGGAACGTAAATGTATGTTTTGGTGGTTGTTCATTATTCAAATGACATATTTGTTTCAAAAATGGATTATTACAATTCCGTCCTCTGTTATTTGGCCCAGCATTGCAGCTCTCGACCTCGGTATCATGGCAGACAGCGGAGATGTACGTCGTGCCCTGCTGTTCTCTCCCCCTCTTTCCCCTCGACAACCAACGAGCTCATTTCAACCTCCGACTCCAACCTTGACGGAGCACTGCTGCTCCCGACTACCCCTTCTTCCCCTTCATCCACCATTACACCTTAGTCTCTCGATGGCCGGTAACCAAGACAGACATGCTTTGCTCCCGACACTACCTCCCTTCCCCTCATGCACTCTCCGATCACGTTCTGACTCCAGACACCGACCTGTTTTGAGCACTGCCACTACCGACACCCCCTTGTCGCCCTCACCCACCATCACACGTCTCTCGACAGTCAGCAACCAAGATGCACCTCCTCTGTTCCCGACTCCTCATTCCCTCTATTTACCCACTTCACACCTTAGTCCAACTCCAGATATATACATTGAATCTTATGTCGCTCTTGCTCCATGATCAATGTACATATGCTACTGCTCACACTCCTGAGTGCTAATCGACCGCCAGACTTCGATGGGTGGAGACCTGTGCTGCTCCCCCCAAATGACAGAACCTAACTCTTCTCTCTCCATCTACCTATCCAATAAACAATTGCACAATAAAAATTACCTTTACACAATTGTTAATACTTTACATGCAATTAATTAACACTTTTGATTAATCAAGTGCGATTAACCCTTTCGATTAATAAATTGTGATTAACCCTTTCGAATAAACAATTGTGGTTAACCCTTTCGATTAATAAATTACGATTAAACAATTAACCCTTTGAACAACAAATTGCATTTGTGCCACTCTTACACCCTTAAACTCGGAGTGGCATGCTGCCACTACTTATGAAGAATACTTTAAATAATGTCATACTTTATTTTAATAAATGGAATGTTAATGGAATTTACGGTAAAAATACAGTTTTGTTAGTTGTAAAAATTGTTATTTCACTTTCATGGCATATAAGTACCTATTTATGAAAAGAAAATATTTTAGTATTATATACCATTAGAATGCACATTCTGGCCATAGATAATAAAACATTGTGACTTATCGTATATTTATAGGTGTGATTTGAAGACAATTTTTATCTTCTTGTTCGGAAAATTATAACTGCGAACTCTTGTGATATTATGTGATATCTGTTTGTCATTTGTTAACTTATGTATATTGTTTATTGTGATTTGTATGTTTAATATGAGCTTTATTAGATTTGGTGCACTATTTTAACACCATAAAACCATTTTAATACTCCAGGATATTATTTGAAGCTGCAGACCCCGCATGGTGAGTGCGATACCCATAAACGTGGTAAGATTTTATGAGCGACACTTTACACTGCCGAATATATCTAAAGTGGGGCTTACGCAGAATCCTACTATGTAAAGTCAACATGTTTTGCCTGACCAATGGTTCATGTAGATATTTAAAACAGGAATGTGATACAAGGGATTATACTAGACAGAATATCCCCGAAAAAAATTAATAAAGCAAAGAAAATGTAATTAATAAGAAAAGAGAAAAATGTCCCTCAGAAAAAAATGATTCTTGAAAAATGATTATGAGAATAACAAACAAAATTAAGAGGTGTTAAAAAATAAGTTGTTTAAATGAAATAAAATTTTATTATTATCTACCATATTTCATGTAGCATAAATTTATAATATCGAATTCAATTTGTTTACATAAACATGTTTCGGACAATGAAAGGATGAATGAAACTGCATAAGTTATGTAGATGATTGAAGTTATGGAATGAACGATAAAGTAAACACTATAAAGTAATATATTAAAAGTATTTAATTTTGTAGCTACTATATTATATATATATCATGAAACAATCGTATTAGAATTCTAAGAATAGAAATAAAACACATGGAAATCTAATAAATAGAATTGCAAGTTTTTCTTAAAAATCAATCAGTGCCTTTATGTAAGTGAAGTAAAATATAGTTTCCACATATACTTTCTAACAATATGTTTGTACATGATATGGTTAATTTGGTAAATTAATTATAACATGCTCATAGTCGTTAGAAACTCGAAATATAAGCATTGTTTTGGTTCATAAAATTGATGCATATGGTTTTGCAAAATAGTAAATCTTTTTTTTTTAATTTGTTATAAGACTACCAGTTGGATCATGCAGCCGGTGTTTGGTAGTTGAGATCCCTCTAGGCTGATTCCGTGAATGCAGTTCGCTGAGGTTGCCGGAATAGAGTGAGTGTGAACTGGAGGTCGTCATCTACCCGGGGGGTAACGGCCTGCCTTTCGCAATAGTTCCATGTTCAGACGCGGCAGGCGATCAGTTTTTGGGCTTCACGAACATGGGGCGGTGTCCGCCCGTGAACACTGATGGGCATTTCATGGCGTCAGCGGTCCTGGCGGAAGGGAGCGGGGAGCTGTGTATGCTTGCGCCTGTTTTAACTTGCTGTAGGGAGGTCAGTCCAGATCAGTTACTCAGTGAGTGTCAGTTAGTGAACAGTGCACCGAGGTCGCGTCTGCGGGAATGTGAGTGATTACCAAGGAAGTTTCGCCTAGGAAGGTGGAAAGGGTTTTTCGAGTGTTGGAAAAGCTAGTAAATAAGCTATCAGCCCTTTGGAGTCAGCACTAGAACCATCGCTTGAGTATTTCTTTTCATACTCAATTTATTGTAATCATAAGTCTAAATTAGATAACTAGTTTCAGGTGCCATCAAATTTAATATACGTTAAGAAATTATAGCTCGAATGCAGGTTGCCCCGGAAATGAAATGAAACTTGAAACTTAAATAAAATGGAACAAAAAATTAAAATTTCATGTAATTTTAAATGAGAAAACTAGCTTGTTTTTTTCAGTCATAGGACAGCAGTAGTAGGGTTATACTGATTAACAGCCAAGGGATATATAAATATGAAATAGGAATATACATAATTATGTATAGAATATATATGTATCTATATAAGATGGGAATATACACATATATGTATAGAATATAATATATTGTATTTATGTATATAAGGTAGGAGTAGTATAGAAATGCCGGTTCGAGCGCAGCCCGCGACCATCAAAAAACCAACAGCAAATCGAATGCCCAAACCATCAGAAAAATTACCGTTTGCTTTCCTGATCCAAAACACCAGCTGCCGATTCGAGCGCAGCCGCAAAAACGTGACTGCAAAAGTTTCGTTAGAGTTCAACCGCAAAAAGTGACTGCAAAAATTTGCATTTGGAAGCAGCTCCCCAACCATCAGAAAACGAACAGCAAATTGAATGCACGAGCCATCACAAAACATCAGCTGCCAATTCGAGCGCAGCTGCAAAAAGTGACTACAAAAAGTTGTGTTTGAGGCATCTGCAAAAAGTGACTGCAAAAGTTGCGTTTGAGGCATCCGCAAAAAGTGACTGCAAGAGTTGCGTTTGAGGCATCCACAAAAAGTGACTGCAAAAAGTTGTGTTACAGTGCAACCGCAAAAAAGTGACTGCAAAAGTTGCTTTAGAATGCAACTGCAAAAGTAGCATTAGAGCGCAACTGCAAAAAGTGACTACAAAAAGTTGCAAAGAGTGGTTCAAGAAAATTGAATACGCAAAAAATAAAATATTGTCTATAATAAAGATGGACCTGTTGCTAAATGTATTGAATGGAACCCAACAATTTAAGAAACTTTCCGAATTTACAATCGGACAGACCTATCCTATAGACCATGCTGAAATATCTGATACATGGTATGGATACAAAGTGGTAATTACTTCTGGCAATTTAAAAGTAACATTACCAGACAGATATATTCAGATTTTCAGCGAAAAAGTTTTAGATGGTGTTAATCATGGTGGTATAAATTTTACATATGATGGAATGGAGGATTGTAGCATTAAACAAAGGCATTCTATTAGGTTTTTTAAAGAGTAAATAATCGTCGCATTAGGCATCAGTTGATTTTTATTTATGCTCATATCTCTGTAACGTCTTAATGGTTATCCCATAATTAAAACACAATTATTGCTCTGACTTCAGCAATGTGCTACAAAACATACTGTATGAACATCGTGTTATTCGTCCAAACTGAACGATTGCAAAAAAAGAGTGGCTCAAGTAATTTGAATGTGTAAAAAATAAAATATTGTATATAATAAATGAGCACAAATAAAAATCAACCGATGTCTATTATGACGGCGACCATGGCAATGAAAAAGGTTAACGCAACTGGTAATGTTTGGAAAGAATATAAGTTTAAGAAAGGCATCTTTGCGGAAAGAAATAAGAAGAAATCTAAAGAGAAGTATGTCAAGTGTGACACTTGTAAACCCTTTTACAAACCGTCTTTCATAAGAAGCCATCTTAAAAGTAGATTGCACAAAGGTCTTACACCAATACATAATAAATCACGTGAACCAACAAACACATGGGAATTTTTTAAAGTGCACAACACATAATATCAAAACAGAAGTTCCCATGAGATTAACATGTGAAATGTGAAACGTGTAGCCACTATTGCCAACCATCTCTCATAAGAAGTCACTTGAGAAGTAAAATTCATAAGTACACACTCATATTCAGTGTAGACGAAATCGAAACAGCATTTCAAAGTAGGATCAAGACTTATGCTGTAAAGAATGTGAATGCATACAAAGACCCAAAGCATTTCCTAAACGAAGTAAAAGAAACTGTCACGGGGCTAAATAGTAAGTATTCAAAATCAATTCAAAGTGAACATGTAATTCTTCACTGAGTACAAAAGTGGAATTGGTGAGAATATTGTTTATGAAGAAAGCTCCTTTAAAACAAAGAACGCAATTATACTAAAATCGACTAATCTGTAAGAATATTATACCAACAGCAAATCGAAAATCATAGATGAGATGGGGACATTCTAAGCAAAGGGATCTCAGTGGGCACTCAACAGAATATTTAAACTAGATATGACTAAATAAATAAATATGTACCATTCAAGGGCAATTCTTATGTTGATCTCCCAGAAAAAATCAAAACTAAGCAGGTGGTAATTAATGTTAAGAACAATGACCAAAAATTATTTTTGTGGTCTGTTCTATCTGCGTTACATCAAGTAAAGAAAGACCCTCAAAGAGTTAATAAATACAAAGCTTTCGAACATGAGTTTGATGATGCACTTAAGGGTTTGGAATTTCCAATGAAATTGGATAGCATACCAACCTTTGAGAAGAGAAGTGGAATTTCTATTAATGTATACACATACGAAGAACAAGATGGTGGTAAGAAATATGTAATCTGTCCATTAAAAATAACAAGAAATAAGACGGATAAGCACATAAACCTACTCTATATCAATGACGAAAAGAACGACCACTACTGCTGGGTAAAAAGTCTTTCGAGACTTGTCGCATCATAAGTAACGAAAAATAGTCACAAAATATCTATATGTGATAGATGTTTTCAAACTTTCCAACTCTATAAATAAGCTGAAAGATTACAAACAAGACTGTCGAGATCACAATGGTGTTAGAGTTGAACTACCATCTAAAGGAAAAACTTACATATTAAGATATCAAAACCAAAAATCATTCTTTGAAAGTTCTCTTTGTGATATATGCTGATTTTAGATGTTTGTTGACTAAAATCGAAACTTGTTAACCAAACCCCGACGAATCCTACACAAAACTATGTCAAAAACACGAGCCTATTAGCTTCTGTTACTATGTAAAAAAAGAACATGGATACTATAAACCACCAGTAACTTATGAAGGGTCTGATGCATCTACTGTGTCTGTTAAAATGCTAATGGAAGAAGCAAAGTCTATTGGTGATATATACGCAAATGAAAATCCAATGCTTCCACTAACTCAGAAAGAACAAATTGTTTATGATACAGCTACCCATTGCCATATATGTGAAAAGTCTTTGAATGGTGATTCTATGAGAGATCATGATGATCTTACAGAGAAATTTAGGGGAGCTGCACACAGAGATTGTAACTCTTCGTATAGAAATCCATGTTTTGTCCCAGTGTTTATACACAATCTATCTGGTTATGCCACACATTTATTCATAAGAGATTTTGGCATCGATGAAAATAAAATTGATCTAATTCCCAACAACAAAGAAAACTATAATTCTGTTACGAAGCACATATGTGGAAGTGTAAACCTTAGATTTATTGAATCATTTAACTTTATGGCTAGTAGTATCGATAAACTCTCTAGCAACCTTTCCGGAAGCCATTTCAGAGAAACATGTAAGCATTTTTCCAGTGAACTTCTTGACTTTTTTTACAAGAAAAGGGGTTTACCCATATGATTACATGGATACTATTAATTTGGAGAGACATCGCTTCCATCCAATGATGCATTTTACAACCAACTCAATAAATGCGGCATTACAGACGAAGGTTACGAATTTGCGAGAGAGGTGCGGGGAAAATTCAATACAAAATCTCTAAGAGAGAGTACACAGAACTCTATAACAAATCTGATGTGTTGATATTGTCTGATAAAATGGAAAATTTTAGAGATATGTGCCTCAAAACATGTAAGCTAGATCCAGCATGGTATTTCACAGCCCCAGGGTTAGCGTGGGATGCAATGCTCAAACACACTAAAATAGAACTAGAAAAATTAACAGATTACGACATGATTTTGATGATAGAAAAAGGTGTTCGTGGTGGAATTTCACAATGTTGTAAGTGATATGCCGAAGCAAATAAAAAACACATAAATACTTATTACAGCACAAAGGAAATCTTTTACCTTGCATATCTGGATGCCAATAACTTATATGGATGGGCTATGAGTCAGTATTTACCCTATGGCAGATTTAAGTGGGTAAATACAAATATAGATGTAACAAAAATAGAAGATGATGCTAGCAAAGGGTATATATTGGAAGTTGATTTGGAATACCCACATGAACTACACGATCTTCACAAAGATCTGCCATTGGCACCAGAGAATAAAATACCAGAAGGTTCAAAAAACCCCAAACTCTTGACTAGTCTGAATGGTAAAGAGAAATATATATTACACTATGTAAATCTTAAGCAATATCTATCTCTCTGAATGAAGTTGAAAAAGATCCATAGAATTCTGGAGTTTGATCAATCGGGATTGGCTCAAGTCCTACATTGATCTAAACACAAATATGCGAACAAAGTCTATAAATGACTTTGAAAAATATTTCTGCAATTTATGAACAATTCTGTTTTTGGAAAAACAATGAAAAATATTAGAAACAGTGTGGATATAAGGTCGTGCACAAGTAATAAGTAAATGTATAAACTAGTGGCTAAACCTAACTTTAAAGATAGGACTATATTTATTAACTCTTTGGTTGCAGTTCATATGATTAAAACAAAACTGTGCATTAACAAACCCATTTATGTTGGAATGAGCATACTTGATCTATCGAAAGTCTTAATGTACGATTTTCACTATAATCTAATGAAATCAAAGTATGGGAAAAATTGAACTGTGTTACCAAGATACTGATTCATGCATCTATTATATAAAAACATAAAAATTCTAAAGTGACATGAAATAAATGGTCGGCCATTTTGATACTTCTGACTACAGAAAGGAAAATCCATATGGCATACCGTTAGTTAGTAAAAAGATTATTGGCAACATGAAATATGAATGTAATGGAAAAATAATAGAAGAATTTGTTGGTTTGAAATCGAAAATGTATGCAATAAATATGGATGGTGGTGTAAAGAAAAGAGCAATGGGTGTGAAAAATGCTGAAGTCAGAAATGAGATTTGTTTTGGCGACTACAAAAAGTGTTTGTTTGGGAAAAAAGTGTTGTACAAAAGTATGAATCTTATTAGAAGTAAGAAACATGAACTCTATATGATTGAGATGAAAAAAGCATAAGTCCTAAAGATGATAAAAGATTTTTTCTTAAAGATGGCATTAATACACTACCATGGGGACACTACAAAATTGCAAAAGAGTGATAATATGAAAGAGCAGCTGCCCATCACGTAGTTCCTTATCATCTTACAGCTGATATCGTTCGCATAAAATTATTTGCAACAGACAGTTTGCAATGGTCGATTGACTTGGAGTAGTGTTTCGAGACGAGATGTCTCGAAAGATCACAAGCGAAGCACATCATGTATCAAAATTGTTCGTGTTTCATGTGTCAGCCTGTGCGAGTCTAACAAAATGCAATCACTCATTGACATTTTACCCAACAAGCTTATCTACGGTGGTAAAAAGGTATATGTGATTATCGACGAATAAGGCAATCCGTGGTTCAAGGCTATAGAAGGTTGCACTGATTTTGGAATACACAAATCCACAAGAACCAATCAGAGAACATGTTAGAGAAAAGCATAGGCAATCATATGCAGATATAGGCTTGAGGGATTCTCTCACCCCTTTGAGTATGCATCCGAATGCCGTATTTATCAACGAACTGGGTTTGTACGCACTGATCACGATCTCAAAGATGGCTGACGCAGAACAGTTCCAGGGCTGGGTGTACGAAGAAGGGTTGCCGTCCATACGCAAGCACGGTGTCGACCAGAAGTATAAACCACTGCCGGACGCGGTGAACGAAATCATCGACAAGCACGTGCTACTGCAAACGGTTTCTATTTCAGAGCCCATTGAAAA
This sequence comes from Dryococelus australis, assembly GCA_029891345.1. Lineage (NCBI taxonomy): Eukaryota > Metazoa > Arthropoda > Insecta > Phasmatodea > Phasmatidae > Dryococelus > Dryococelus australis. The sequence goes on from CM057009.1 coordinate 246,739,562, forward strand.
CACTCTTATAGTGCTATTATATAACAGTAAATGTTTTAATGGATAACCATCAATTAAAACTAATAACCATACATGTTTGCAACCTATTGGGCTTCGGTGATTCTTTCACTTTAAACATCATAAATTAGGTTTCTTTGGCTTACGAGTACCACATTACAAATAGTTGAAGCCGATATTGGTTTATTAAAATCAACTGTAAGTTTCAGATTAGTTCGATCTTTTACAATAGCTGTTTTTCTGTAAGAACAATCAATAACCTACAATGGTCTTCTCCCAATAAATTGCGCAGAGTTGAAGTGAAGTTCATTATTACAATAAGGGGTAACTAGTTTAGTCTTTGAATTTCTAAAATCGTTGTAAGCAATATACATCTTATCGAAAATTCTATCATCAATATCTAAATTACAATTCTCTTTGGGAAACACCTAATTCCGTCCATTCTTAATAGAAATATTTTTGATGGAACAAGAGTCAAACATTGAACCATGTGTGGATTGCTCAGGATCTTCTTTTCTGCTATGCTGAAAACCAACAATGACAAAGTTTGGCATATCGAATTGGATTGAATTGAACTGATCTTTTATATCAAACTGAAATGAGTTTTGCATTAGTAGGTTCATGTTTTTCAAGACTTTCCCAACAATTAAAACCAATTGGAATTTTGGGATGTTTGTATAATTTTGCTTTAATTTCGTCTCCATAAGTAGGATCGTATTCAACAATAGGCCACAGAATTTACAATTTCTCAATAACAATTTTACCAGCATCTGGTGTATTATCTACATCATCTGATATATCTGCTTTCTTTGTAGGCCTTCTGCAAAGTGAAACATCGTCACTATAATTTCGAACGAATGTGTTCTTGCACCCACCTTTCCAGAATATTTCATTACAATCTCTCATAAACCCAAACAAATGTCTTAATGGATAGGTAATTTCGTTAAGCTAATCTTTCCTAACATATTTACCTAGTTCTATCCCCGAAATTTGGAAGTATGCTGATTCTGATTCCGAACCTAGCAATGTATGCATCATTGTTGAAGTGATGCCAGGGTTGTTAATACTTTCGATTATACAACCATGTTTAGAGATCTCTATTCTTGAGAACTGAAATGGGAAGAAATTCTCACAAAGATCAATAGTTGAAGTTTTTTCATAATCTGTATTTGTATCTCTTTTAGTTAGCTTTTACTGTTGGTAAACATAAGCTTCATTCGGATGTGAAAATGCATCGCCAATAGGAATATCAAACTGAATGTGCTTGTTGTATTCTTTCAAATTATTTTTTGTTTGATCGTTTGGCAGAAACGTCTGATGCTCATAACTTTCAATTTTTTGTTGATCCATTTATTATATAGAAAAATTCTCTTAAACAACTACACTTTTCTTATCAACCCAAGTATTATGACTACTATCAAAATCTAGCCATTTAATTAGCAGCTTATTTCCTTTTCTTAGCAAATCTTTTTCCACTAAGTAGTCTTAATCATATTTGGTCTTAAGCTGCTCTGGCTCATAAAAAATACCTTTAAAAAGTTCATTTTTTAAATCTTTTATTCTGTATGTCGTGGGTTTTGTGAGCAATACTCCACACACCTCAAATACTTCAGTGGACCAATTTGGTGTATATCCTTTTTCAAACAAATTTTTACTTTTACTTATACAAACTTTTTCTCCTATTGCAAACTTTGGATTAACCAGTTTTCTTTCTCCTCCATACATGTTGATTAGAATAGAACCTTCATTCTTTGCATTTACATAGGCGGGTTTCATTCCGATTGTACTTTGAACAGTGTTATTGTATTCACTTATTAATATAGGTAATATAGCCACCCATTTATAGTTTCCCTGCATAGTAAATATCTTCCACATTTTCTTCTTCAATGTTCTATTAAATCTTTCTACAGTACTAGCTTTATTTCCAATGTATGTTGAGTAGTGTGTTATGTTGTTGTTGGCCATTAATGTCTTAAATGATTTATTGTAAAATTCTTTACCTTCATCTGTTTGTAAATGCATGCGTGTGCGATCATTAAAAATAGTTTTAAATGCTAATGTAACATTTTCACCAGTTTTATCTTTGATTGGTATTGCCCATGCATATTTGAAAAAAAATCATGTATCACAGTTAACATATATTTGAACCCTTTGTTAATACTATGTATACGTTTTAAAGATCCAGAATTCATTTCGACTAAATCAGCTTGCCGCAGATCATTGATACCAAAAGATAGAACAGTTATTCTGGGGAAGTTTTTTTGCATTGGTTTATGAATTTCATTTACAATATCGTTTTTTATACTCCCACCAGTGAATAGCGAGTTATTGGTAACACGACATCTACAAACACATTTAATTCTTACTTTGTTATTATTGGTAAGTTTATATGAACTTAGTGTATTTTTCATACATTTAAGACAGTATACATTTAAGTTATCATTGTTCATTTTATATAATAAATGAGGCAACAAAAAATTGTAAACAATATAGAGCCGAATATAGAAAGAAGAAGACAGTTAGTTGAAAAGTTAAAACTTTTAGAAAATTTCGCTAAGATGAATATGATAAAAATAAAAAAAACACGATCAACCATTGATAGATGCGATAGAAGATTTGGGGCAAAAAATTGGGCACGTAACAAATGAGAATAAGAACTTAATAAAAGAACTTGTTCCAATTGCTGTTAAGAATTTAGACTACCCACAGACACCAACAGAAACATCTTTTGAATGAAAACTGTTTGGTAAAAAACAGGCACCAATGAATGCTATGGCGATGAACGCTATGGCGATGAACATTATGGCGATGAAAGTTATGGTGATGGCGTTAAACCTATTGACGATGATGATGAACGCTATGACGAAGCATTGGGGTGTTTGAAAACAGATATCCGACAGTTTACTAACTAAAAAATAACATTTATTTATAAGAAAGTGGCAGATTTCTTAATTGACTGCAAAGATGATGTTTTTGGTCTAAAGCCTGATAAAGGTAGATTGTATATTGGTGATAGCGAAGTAACATTCATCAATGACAAATTTACTGTAAAAGGCCGAACGTACACTGCAACCAATGTTTTGATGAAATTACTAACTAGTAAGAAAGTAACAGAAAGTGACTACACTGCAACCGACTATGAACACTATAGTTGTATCCTAGCAGATACGAACACATTTTTTCAAAACAATGATCCAAACTTGGGAACACCAAAATCGAGTAAAGGGAATAAATGGAAAATTATTGTTAAACCTATTTACGATTCGATTAAAGAGAAACGTCCCCTCACCTAAAAAGGGGAAAGGTATAAATAAGGATACAGACAACCCCAAAGAATACATATGGATGGATGATGTTAGGATGCAAATTGATAGACTTCTCGTTATTTATGGTGAAGAGAATGCTGGAAATGATAATTATTACAATGAAAAAATTGGAATAATGAATATGCTCAACCACAAGTTTAGAGACTTTGTTGTGAATAATCCAAAAGGTATACCATATCTGATACGAATGTTAAACACAATACCACATACTTTTTGGGAGTCGGAGCATCATGGAAAAGGGTTACTCAATGACATAATAAATTTGCTACCTTTTAAGTTGCATGCACCCGGTTATCAGTACTTAGCTCTGGGTACCAGACTAAAAGAGAGAATTGAGCGTGGCGATAAACCCATTAATCCACTAGATGCAGCTGCAATGGAACATGATGTAGCTTATCATTGTCATAAAGATCTAGCTGAAAGACATGTAGCTGACAAAGAACTAGAAAAGAAAGCGTTCCAAAGATTGTTAAGTTCAGACGTTGGTCTCAATAAGAGATTGTGGGCTGGTGTTACTGGATCTGCGATGCATATTAAACGTAAGCTTGGCTGGGGAATTAAAATAAAATGACAAAATATTTGTTATAATAAATTAAAGTAAAAAACATTGTATTTCTTGTTCCTGACAAGGAGTTGAAGGGTTTGAATATTGATTCTTTCCTAATGAAAGACCAACTGGATGGTAAAAACAAGAAACTAAAGGAGGACAAAGGGATGGCTATCACAATTTCAGTTCCACAGCTTAAGAAAATGTCCAAAGAAATGAAAACTGGAAATGGTTTGACAGTTCACAAGGGTGGATTTTTACCCTTAATTTTCGCAGCATTAGGAGCTCTAGGAGCATTAGTTGGCGGCGCATCATCTATCGCTACATCAGTAATTAATGCCAAGAAGAAAAACCAAGAGTTGGAAGAAAAACGCAGACATAATTTAGCTATGGAGGAATACGGCAAGGGATTGAAGAAAGTTAAGTGGGATAAGAATGTAAAAAAAAAACCTCCATTCAGTAACTTTGATATTGATCAAATGGTTAAAAAATGAAACATAAAAAATTTCCGGGGTGTATTTATGATCGATGAGCTACTAAGCATGCCACTCGATAATAAATGTGGGATTGTTAATCTAGATGTTTCGACAAACTCTGGTACACACTGGCTATGCTATTGGAAAAAAGCAAACAACAAATATAATTTTGATTCATTTGGCGGAAATCCACCACGACAATTAATATCATATCTCGGAAGTAATATTTTTTATAACGACGATAGAATTCAAAATTTCAATCAAGTAACTTGTGGTCATTAGTGTGTAATTGTGCTGAATCTCTTTTCACATAATTTAGAATTTCCAAATATTATTTCACTATTAATAAACAATGGATATATGCGGAAATGCATTAATGAGCTCTTGGATTGAAGATCAAATTAAAGAACGCATGAACAATGATGAGAAGATCAGTCCTAATAATTTTGTTTCCAACACACAGTTCAACGTCTTTATAACCACACTGACAAGAAATAAAAGATCGTTGGATAAAGCCTATCTTACTTACTTGGAAGTAGATAATAATATAGATTTTGAACAAAAAAGACTAAGACATGTCGGAAATCCCATTGCACCGATGGACACAATCAATTTAGAGTACTATCAGAAAAACTGAATTAACATTATTCGTTTAGTTGGGAAATACAATTCAAAAGAAAAAATATTTTACTTTGATAATCGAATAGAATAATTTTTTATGAGAGATGGAACTATATTTGAAATAATAATAAAACCAGAAAAATATAAAAGTGTTATCAACTGTTATCATGAACAGAAAAAAATTGACATGCATAAAACTTTTGAAGAAAACCCTGATGATATGATGTATATTAAAATACCAAAAGCCCACAATGTACCCAAAGGTACAATTGTGTTTATTGAAATAGTTATGGTTAATGAATACGTTTAAAAAGATGAGATTATGGTAGTTTTTAATGGAAGTGTCTCCATTAAAAACCAAACTTACAATCTAAGAATTAAAAAAGTCTTTAATTTTATTACGGTACTTGTCATTATTTAACTTACGAGTCATATATATTATAACAAAACCATATTCATTATTCCAACATTTTGAACACGTCTCCCTAAATTTCTCAAATAAAATATCACCACCAACAAAATCACTATAAATATGTTTAAGATTTGTATCGTCTTGTTTGAATATGCAAAGAAAATTAGCATTGTCTCTTATAGGCTACTTAGGTACTTTTGAGTATATCTGAGCTAAATAGAAGCAATCAATATCTTTATGTCTACCGCAAATAAAGTAGTCCCTTACCATATTTTGATTTTCAAGTATGATATCATCGAAAACAACTACAGACTCTTTATGACATTCATTTACGTCAACCATTTCTTCATTTGATGGAAAGAAGTATGCTATTGGTTCATTAAATAAATTTTGCTACTACATATATCTTTCTTTAAATTGATATGTTTTGGTTGGTCCAGACTTTTTGAACATACATAGAGAGTGCCAAAGTCCAACCATCCCTGAGCATATATAAAATTGTCTATCATAAGTGTAGTTTTCCCACAGTTACTAGGGCCCACAATCAAACACCTAATATTATTAGGTAATAATTCTCCGTGATGTTTTGCCAATACAGCCATGTCTGGTATTCTTATTTTAATATCCCAGTCTACATATTGCTTGCTCATTTATTAATAGATTTTTAAATAATGTAATAAATGAGTAAAGTATTCAAATTAACAGATAACAAATTAGCATTGAAGAAGATACTACACTATCCTATAGAGATAGATGGACACTCATTGGCTTTAGTTCAGTTTTATACTACTTATCTAATGCATAGCATTATCTCTGGGAGAAATAAGCTATATTTTGTGGGCCATAATAATACGGAATCGCCAATTGATATTCCAGTTGGTCAATATAGTTTAAAAGATCTAGAAAAAACTATAAAAGCAATTTTTTTCAGTTAGTGTAGATTCAATGGGCAGGAAAGGAAATGATATATCTTTCGAGCTGGATAAAATTACAAACAGAGTGAAAGTAAAATGTAAGCTTAAATTACAGTTTGGAAAACGGGGTTCAATAGGAAAACTTTTGGGTTTCGTAGAAAATAAAACTCTGAAAGCAAATGTGGATCATTATGGCGATAAAATTCCAAAATTTGCTCAATTTGAAACAATAAATATACACTGTAATATAGTAAATGGTGTGATATTAAAACATGATGAATATAATCATAGAGAAACTAACATAATTACCACTTTTAAACCAAGAACAACATTTGGATTTGGATGACTCCTATCTTATAGTTAATTGTATATATTCCTATCTCATGGAAAGTGATAACCTTTTCATTGGTTGACATCCTAGGATGACTCCTATCTTATAGTTAATTGTATATATTCCTATCTCATAGATAAATATATGTACATATTCCTAAATATTTTCTTCCGGGTGAATGTGTTTTTGAGTTTTCTCAGAGTGCTCTCAATCGCGAAGTTCTTATTATATTTCTCTACGAAATTAAACATTTTGCTATAAATGTTATATTATATGGTAGATTTTGTCATCCTTGATGTCAACCAATGTAAAGGTTATCACTTTCCTATATAATGATAAAAACGTACAGAGTATAATAATGGCGGAAGAGAATGAGATTATTTGTTCGTGAATACAGAAATCCAAATGTAAAATCAATATAAGCAAGTTTTTCCCACGGTTTCGTAAACTGATTAGAGCGTGTTTGTCTCCTGGATGCTGTCCAATGTGTGATTGTATATCGAACACGTAACTGTTTCAGTAAATAGTGTTAAAACTGCACGAAAGAAAATGTTTACTGACTTCTCATTTTTTTGCCTATACAGTGTATGTATTTGTATGTGTACCGTGTTATAATAAATAGCTTGGAAGTTACTTATGTGTTTTACAGTCTTGCAATTAACCATCCAGCATTTATCAGTTAAAAACAGCTTTGTTAGTTACATTTAAAACACACGTAGCGAACGATTGTTCGTTACTAGAGGCGTTTCACGCAGCCACCGAACAAACACATTCCAATCATGCAAGTAGCTTATTAATCGCCCTAAGGCGTTTTGGTGGCCGCCTTACCAGCGAGTAAACAACCGTGTCTTCTGTCTGCACTGATAGTGGAAGTATTCGTTACCCAAGATTGTGAATGACTCTTCACGCTGGCATACAAAAACTAATACTGAAAAACGGTTTTTGATAGGCGATGAGATGAGAATGGAACACCGCCGGAATGAAGGGGGGGTGGGAGATCCCCGGAGGAAACCGAGGCAGAGTATAAACCCGGTTCACCTAGGCGAATAGTGTAAAACCCATTCGGAAATATAATTTTCTTTCACAAACAAACTACCGCTCCCGACCACCCAAACGCCCACTACACACTGGTCATGCTAATTACTTCTGTTCTTTCAAACTGTATCACAATACGTAGATGTTATATGAATCCCTGTAAAGTTTATGCTATCCGGTACACAGTTTCATCCTAAAGATATATGTAAAATACACATAAACAAAAAAGATTGTATCAATAACTGAACCGTTTTAATTAATCACGTAACGTATTACTTTACATAAACTGTAGACGTGGTTTTACGTAACCTAGTTAAACCAATATAAAAACGTATCACGCGCATAACACATACTATTATATTTTACAAGGCAAAGAAAGTCTTAGGTTTGTAAACCAAAGTCGTACACAAAACTTTACAGATTAAAAGATTGTGTACTCAAATGTAGTTTTTAAAATGAACATTGATATTTTTTTTTTCAAAATGTTTCATATAAAGTCCCGAAAATCTGCTCGCGACGCAAGCTTTAGCCACACGTCACGTGAAGAGAGGTCTTGAGAGCTCATGAGGGTGAAACAAGGAGAGTATGGAGCGAGACCAGAATAGATGGTGACGAGGGAAACGGGTGTTCCCAAAGAAAAAAAATTGCTGACCAACGGCAACGATTCCCACTTGCGAAAATCCGGTGACCCGGGCGAGGACTGAACACGTTATGGAAGGCAAGCAGGCTAACAGCTCAGCCACCGCGGCCCGCCTAATCACACGTAAGTATGACGAATGTTAACAGGAAGATTTATTTTACTCAGGTTTTGTTTCTAAATTATTTTTTCGAAGTTCACATGTCGGTTTAGAAAGCGCATATATTGACAGGGATTATCATCTGTATTGATCATACTTTCCTCGCCTTCTGTATACGTATCATGCAGCATGTAAACTGGCGGTAACAATGTTGACACACGGCGTTCCTCGGTAGGAATGCTATATTTACACACCTTGGCATGTATATTCAAATTATCACTTCGTGTGAAATGTTCAGAACAGTTTTTAGAAGTAAATATTATACGGCATGAATTCTTCAAACATGCACTTATCTTATGATGTTTTGTATTTTAGGTAAACGCATATATTTTTTCTCAGTATCTGCACTGATGGAGAGATGCTGCTCCCGATTGCATTACTAGCAGTATTATGAATAATCTATCTTAGAATATTCACTTCCACATCAATGTTCGCCTCTCGGTGTTAGAACAACTTATATTTAGTAATATGATTTGGTTCCTTGAAAGACAAGAGGATTGGGGATAAGAGTAGGAGCCAGGTAGCTGCCATGTTGTGACGTCACCCGAACCGCCATCTTGTATGACCATAAATTGACACTGATTTTGAACCGTGACCTTGACCTTTAACCCAGTGACTTCTAAACCCAAAAACCGAAAAAAATTGAGAAAAAATTTATCACGAAAATTGTAATTAAAAAATTTACTAAAATAAAAAACATAAATTAAAATTTTTTTTAAAACATTTCTCATGAAAAATTTAACTCAAAAATTGTTTAAAAATTTAAAAATCGTAAAAAAATATTTTTATGATATATTTAAAATTTTTTTAATTAAATCGTTTTTAACCCCGGGGGCTATTTTTACCTTGTTTCCTCGGAGTTTACCTTTCCCTAAACAATTTCGCTTAAAAATATTTAATAACAATTTAATTTAAAAAATTACACTTCCTGGGGTCTCGCCAGCACCACCAGTTACTCACCTCTGTTCGAAGCCAGCAAACGACTGACTCCCTTGCACCCAATCCTCTCTTCTTTGCTCATTCCACCATATTGATTTTTTCGTCTGTCAGTTGTTTACGTGTTATTGTAGGCAGCCATCGTTCTTTATATGTTACTGGATGCCGCCATATTTGATTTTCATTTGTCATTTGTTCAATAATTACTCGACGCCACCATCTTGGTAGGCAAGAACCATCTTGGTAGGCATCACCCATCCTCCAAATTGGAAACCAATGACCTTGTCCAATGAACTTGAACACCAAAACTCGAGAAAAATACATAAAAGTCAACAAGCATAATACATTAAAGACTACCACAGCCGTATTAGATGCAGACTACCCCAACCTTGACCCCATGACCTTGAATGACATTGGAAAGGAAAACTCGAGGAAAAATACATAAATGTCAGCAAGCATAATACATTAAAGACTACCATCAACATATTAGATGCAAACTACCTCGACCTTGACCACATCATGACCTTGAATAACCTCGAATATAAAAACTAAAAAAATTACATAACAGTAAGCAAGCATAATACATTACAGACTACCACCGCCATATTATATGCAGTCAACCAAGACCTTGACACCATGACCTTGAAAGGTTTTGAAAATCAAAACTCGTGAAAAATTACATTATAGTCAGCAAGCCTAATACATTTAAGACAACCACCACCATACTAAATGCAGACCACCTCGACCTTGCCCCCATGACCTTGAATTACATTGAAAACAAAAACTCGAGTAAAAGTACAGAAAAGTAAGCAAGCATACTACATTAAAGACAACCACCGCCATTTTAGATGCAGCCTACCTTGACCTTGACCCTATGACCTTGAATTACCTTGAAAATAAAAAACTTAGAAAAATGCATAAAAGTAACAAGCATAATACATTACAGACTACCACCGCCTTATTAGATACAGGTTACCTTGACCTTAACCACATGACCTTGAATGACCTAAAAAAACAAAAAATCGAGAAAATCTGTTTAAAGAGGTAGAAGCTAGTCGAGACGATCCATCTTCGCCGCAGCTGCTGTCACGCTAAACCTCTCAGCTTACCTCACTACTGCTTACAATATACAAGTGTGCAAGCCCTATGGCATCATATTGACTTTTAACCAATTGTACTGCACTATTTACACATTGCATAGACACCGACCAGCCAATCACCAATTTACCTCATGATTGCAGCTGACCAATCACATGCGGGAATTGAGATATCACACACATACAGGCAGGTAGAAATGCTTTAGATGCTAGTTCCTTGATCGCATTACCATTAAGTTAGATCTAAAAGAGTTTCTTCCAGACGAGTTTTCTTCTCTCACCTGTAAATCATGGTTAGACTTAAAGTAGACAACTGACTCCTGTTGTCGGAACGACCCCTCGCAAACTGACCCATTGATCCATTTACCCATTGACACCATCGACCCCATGATCCTTTGACCTCATGACTCCATGACCCATTGACCCCATTGACCACACTGACCCAATAGACTCCATTGACCCCATCGACCCCATTGACACCATCGACCCCATTGACTCATTGACCCCATCGACCCCATAATGACCCATCACCCATTGTCCCTTAATGAGACCAGACTGTGGTGGCGGCTGCGGCGACAGTATTGTCGATGGTGGCGGTGGTAGCGACGGTGGTGATGATTGTTAAAGATTGAGATTAGGATTGGGATTGGTGTGTGTGTGTATGTTGCATCTTTATGGGTTGTGACGTTGATGGAAAGATTTCAATTGCAACTGATGAAAAGACTGACTCCAGCAGACTAAACGCACGAAAAGGACTCTTGGTATAAACTGTTAACTCATGCCAGCATGCATTTTTGAACATAGGTGAAAACTCGATCGCAAAATATTAAATAGCAACAACTAGTTAGCGGTGACGAAGGTCGAGGCTCTATGATCATCGAGGTCAAAAGATGGTACTTCGTATTCGCAGTTCATGTTCGTGTTATTGGAGCACTCGGAGAAAACCCAAATACTCGTTCTTCCCCGAAGAAAACACACAGGCACTAACACACCAGACCTTTTAATTAATTTTATAATTTCATATTTATATTTACCTACTTAATTATTGATGGTTAAATTAATTTTACGTACCCATGTTTTATGTATGTACGTGTATGTAGATATATAATTAAATTCTATATTTACATAGTTATATGTACAAAACTATGTATATAAATTAAATTGAAAATAATTATACAAGTTCATATACATAGTTATTTACGAATACCTATACATAATTATATATTTACATACTTAGATAACAATTTTTATATTATAAATAAATATTTATAGTCATATCCTATATGAATACATAATTTTGTATAATAAAGTCATTCCATCTGCTTCACCCCATGTGATTGCACCTGGCCAATCACGTGCAAGCATTGAGACATCACGTGCATGAGTCAGTCTCCAGGTCCGGAGGAGGAGGAGGACTAGGAGAAGGAGTAGGAAGAGGAGGAGGATGAGAAGGTGGTGGTGGTGGTGGTGGTGGTGGTGGTTTGTCCAAGAAAACATGCAGGTATTATCATAACAATATATTATTTACACGTGCTCATGGGCATATGTATCTACTTATATAATAACATTTTAATAACTTTTATATTTCCATATTTATATGTACTTACTTATATATAGACATTTAAATTAATAGCGTGATTCCATATTTATATGTACATTCTTATATATAGAGATTAAAAATCATTTTATATTCCTATAGTCATATGTACATACCTATATGTACGAATTTAAATAAATTTTATATCTTCATATTTTTATGTACATACTTATGTATAAGATAAATTAAAAATAATTTTATATGTTCTTACTTATATACCTTTAACTATACATATAAAGTAAATTGGAATTAATTTTATATTTCTTTAGTTACAGGTTCATAACTGTATATAAATTCAATTGAAATAATGTATATTTCCATACTTATGTGCACATTACTATATGTACACTTCTCATCACAAAAAATGAGCGATCTTGTGTAGCTGAAAATATTTCAAAGTCCCACTTCGGGTATGTTTGCCAGACTGCCCCCTCCCAAGTCAGAGGCGCGTGCCGCGGAGTGGGCGTGGCTAAATGCTGCAGGGAATATGGCTTTGGAGGAAAAAGCATACGAAACACAAATAATATTTCTTTCAGCTCAGTTTAGTTCGAATTTATTCCAACACATTATATGTATTGCAGATAAAGTTAATTAGTGATTAGTGGTGAAAACCGTCGGAATTATGAAAGAGCCTGTATCAAATCTGAGAAACAAATAGTTAATGATAAATTTGAACAGACCAAACTTAACCACTGGAAAAAACTGCTTCCAAATCATGCATTATTTAAAATTTGAAATGAGGCATTACGTTATAAATCTCCTTGCCAACAAACACGAGATCTTTGAAAACATAAAGTGATAATCACTAAAAACATTAAATTATACATTACGTAAAATAATGTTTTCATATGTAAGATAATTAGAGACCATGAAATGTGTCGGAATCAACAGTCTGAAGTCCAGACTCCACAGTTTAATGAATACTCGATCAACGACTGTATATTCACTGCGTGCTTCTCCAGTAAGTGGTCAATATTACTCCGAAACACACAGCACGTTATCCCAAAAGTCTTTTATTGCAAGTTTCGTATTTGCTTCACACATTCCTGAGTGAGCCTTGTTAACTGTAATTCAATGCAAAGGTGGATTATGTCTATAAGTGTGTAAAGTTTAGCTTGTCCTCAAAATAATACGCGGAGTTTTCCTGTTCCATGTGGTGATAATGCGGAAGAGTATAACAATTTTGTTCCGTTCGTAAAGTAAAAGCCTATTTACATGCACCGTGATGAATACTCGACATGTATTAACCAAATTTGGATTACAAGAAATAGTTATTGATAATTAAAGTGTTATAAGACGAAATTACTACAATATTATTTGCGGGAGTGATTATAGTCTCTTGAAAGATCTACAGTAATTTAAAAATACTCAAAATATTCACATTAAAAAAAGTAATAACTTAAATAGAACACTTGCAGAGAGCTACTAGATATATTTCGAAGGTAAATATTCGCATTAAATAAATGTTTTGCATTAAAGTGAGCACTTCTTGATGCCTCTTGCATTTAATATATGGTTGTACGACCCAAATGTCAATAACGATTACGTATTAAGTGTGAACTCAGTTTTCATTTTCAATTATGCACGAAATAAAGTTAAATAAAAGTGGTTGGATGTGCCATGTGTGTGTGTTATAGCACCATTACGAAAAGTGTAACGAGCTTACTTTGGTGCGAACAGCCTACAGTACCGTTACATCTATGCTGGACAGTTCAACTCGACGTATTGTGTCATGATATGTACTTAACATTTTGTTGCTTCAGCGATGCAATGAGATACCGTTTAAGCTAAAACGTTCAGTTTGACTTCATGCTTCATACTTTAACGCAGAAGAAAACAATGAGAATTATAAGTCTGGCGGAAGAAAGTTTGCCTCCACTTGAGAGACAAGTAAGATAACGCCACAACAAAGTCTCTACTGGAATCACTCTCCAAAATGTTGTGTTGCTTTTGTGGCCTTCTCTAAAAAATGCCGTAATAAGTAACCCTCTTGCTTCGCAACCAGTATAACAAATATTTACTGATCTCTGGAATGGGGACAATATAATATGTAATCATGTTCGAATCCTATTTATGCTTATATTCGCAATGAATTCACAAATCACACTTTATGATTGTTTAATTTTGTATGATTGTTTAATTTTGTATCCCTAACGTGCCGTCATGATTGCGGGCGGTACACGCAGCGATGTGTGCAGAGCTCAGGGCAGGTGCCAGTGCATGTACAATAGTTAGATGGCCAAGGCCAAGTTGGCCAGGCTGTTGTAGCAGTCTGCCTGTCTACGTGAGTCCCTCGCAGATCTAAGAGTTACACTGCCGTTTTGATGGCGTGGAGTACAGTGACGTTCGCTGTTCTCTACCGTCTCTCAGACCCAAACACAGTGATTAATAACTGATATTGCTGTTTCGAATATGTTCTGTATACAATATATATTACAGTTCCCTACGTTTCTCAGAGCTACAATTGTACTCACAGTTACCACTTCCGCAAAATGGCAATTAGGTTAACATGCAGCAAGTGAATTATTCTCAAGTTTTTAAAATTAAGTCTTCGAATCGCGAAGGGCATAATCATCACTGTCCTGCAAGACGATATTTGGAGATCACAGTTACATACATTTAGATGTATAGGTATATAATATACAGATAACTAGACATCAGTTAGGCTTTCGCCATACAGGGTTTCGGATTTGTTGAATTATTCGTTGACTGAGCAATAAACAACTAATTCCCAGATCATGTCCATTGAACCGTAATTGTAAAGCGAGGGAAAGCTTTTTTTGTGATTTTTATTGATATGCTTTAAACTCGATGTAGAATTGTCTGTTTCTTTAGCGTTTCCTATAGAATTTTTAAGGTGAAAATGTAACAAATCCAACGTTACAAAAGCCAGTAGATATGCCTGCTACAGAACCATAATTACAGATTATCATTAATCTGTAATTAGTAACTTAGAGGCACGTTCGTGAATCCTGTATTAAATTCGTTAAAACAAATAGGTGTACAATTAAACGGGTAAATTAAATATTTATCATATGTTGTGTAACTTAAAACAACATAATATGACAGAACTCGCACTGGACTCACATGTTAGGATGATATACAGCATGTACTTATATTTGGACCGGAAATGAAGGTAAAAGCAAATTTCTGTTCATGACACACTTTTATGATATTCATCCTTCCATGGTCTTCATGAAATTATCAGAACTGATTTCTTTGTTGTATTTATACGACAGTTAAACTTCCATTTTTTACATTATCATCATGAAGGATTTGAGGCTACTGCCTGATATTGACACTTTGTTGATTTAAATGTATTTGGGTAAGTGATGTTCTGTTTTGGCAAAATGTGAACATTGGATGAAACAATGTACTGTACCGTAGAACTAAAACAATAACAAGAAATGTATTTTTAATTCTTGAATTAAAATATCTGTGAACACAATGAAGTTACTGACTGACTGACTCAATGACCAACACACAGACAAAACGGCTATATGCAAAGTTAGAAAATGTAGTGTTGGCTTTCCTTCTGGATGCAGGCACCCACTGAGAAACCATTTTTCAAAATTTAACCCCTAAGAGGGCGAAAACACGTAAAGTATGTTTTCAAGGACTCCTCAATAGCTGATTAATCTGACGAGGTATGATTGTGCTTTTAGCTTCAAAATTTACCCTATACATATACCACAACACTGATTTCAGCATTATTTGAAATCCAACAACTGAAGCGGTAAAATATATATTCGAGGATCCCTCAATATCTTATTAACCTAATGAGATATCGCTATGCTCTTAACTTTAAACGATAACATATAAACGTATTTTAAAATTTAACCATTAAGAGGGTGAAAAGTGTTCATATATGCTATCGACGTCTCCGTAATCGCGCATTAAATCGATAATATATTGTTATTCTGTATGTTTCAAAAGGTTACCGATACAATTGCCTAAAAAATCACTGTAGGTTATTTTTTGAAAGTCATTGCCTTAGGGGACGAAAAGAAGTAAAACGTGTTTTTAAAAACTCATCAATAGCTCAGTAACTCAATAAGATATAGCCATGATCTTTGCTTTAAACGGTTGGTTATATAAATACCTAAAACAGATTTAAGAAATTGTCCAAATTCTAATCCTAAGAACATGAAAAATGTTCGAATGTTTTCTAGATGATGTTTTGTGAACTTACGAAACGAAAAAGTGCGTATAAAAACTAACCTGTCTCACTGACAAAAAAAGAATTTTTCTTACATTCTCAACAAACATTTATTAAATCCAAACAGGTTTAATAATTAAATAGTTAGTGAAATATATCACGCTATGTTATGTTTTCTTATGAGGTTCTCTATGCGTACATAATGTGTTATTACACTATGCCAGGGTTAATAATCACACACATCATTTTCAATGAATAGTGAATTGGGATATGAAACCTATTCCCTCTGCACAGTAACCATCTTTGAGTAACAACATTTAATTGATTTCTTGGAAACAGAACTATCAGAAATATAAATTTGCTAATCATGCTGAGAACTGCTAAAATAACATGTTATAACAATGGCAAGGTCATTTCTTTATATTTCGTTTCCCAACAAACCTGAGCTTTTATTCAGATTTGAAAATATTCCAGTAGCATTACAAATATAAATGTTCAAACAACACAAATCAGTTTACACAAAGTATATTCTGTACTTTGGGAGTTAATCGACTAATATTTGGCATAGAAGACAATATTACAAGAGGTGAGCCACATTAACTATATAACATTATTATGGTTTGCTTAAGTTTTTCGAAGGGGTAGAAATTAAGTACAAATTAGACACATTTTTAAAAATGGTTGATTGAAGTCCATTACCCCGAAGCGTTCATGAACAGCATCTTCTCTTTTTGACATAACAACACAAGATTCTTCTTACGTTTGTTTGCCCTTTTAGCTTTAACATAAGTAAATAGTGATCACTGTTATTTTGATTTTTGTTTGAGATGGCAATTTGAATCCAATATCTCAGGCAAGATTTGTACAAAAAATAATGGTAATGAATTTAATATTTTATTTTTTGAATGTGACAAATGAAATTTATGTTTTTAAAATGTAAGTTATCCTATAGACAAAAAACAGACTATTAATTCAGAGGGACAATATCAGAGCAATGTACTACACAAAATGGAGATTTAAAAAGCTGATGAGAGCATATCTATCTCTGATAGGATGCTCTAAATAGTAAACATTGTAAACTCTGAATGTCACTGCAGCTGAACTGACGCTATAAATGTGGTTAGCATATGCAAAGCTAGAGAGGGAAGAGTGTACAGAGAGCGAGAAACTCGCAGGGTTGCCAGGTGTACAGATCCGTTTGAGTCAATGTCTGGAACTTATAACATCCCATTACTTCACGCTACGAGGCGCATGGTGAGTGGCAAGGCATTTTAATTGCCCCTGACCACGCGGACAAGATATCAAGCAAATATCTGTCATAACCATGGCGAAAATACATTGAAAGTGAAGTGGCTCGAATTTTCATTGTAAAGAAAGTGGGAAATCAGTTCACATATTGTTTATTTCTAACATGCGTGCCGACTTACTTACATATCTGCTAAAGGCTGTTCACAGTAAAGTGAGCACTTTTGAGGCATTAGTTACTTTTTTCTTTCAGTCATTTTTAACCTATAACCACCTTTTAAATAAATATGGCCATGTACGTAATAAACATAGTGTGTATATTCTACTGCACTCTAAAGTTAAAGTTTAAGACTAAATAATATAATTTATTGACTATTATTCCATATAAAAAGGCTTTCAAAAGTACTTAATTTACCTTGAATGGCCTATGAAATGCAGGCAACCACAGTATAGACAGAAAGACTCCTAGTTACAAAATAAAAGCTCTTGGCAAGGGGGTTTTCGCAGTTAAGCTGAATGCATTCTATCCCTGTGCATGTGAAGTGGGAGGTAGAAAAGACATACAGTGCCGATAAATGATTTACATAAACTACGCTCTTCTGTATACATACTTAAGACATTTTGCAGGAAAGGTTTACAAACAAAAATCAAAACGAATAAAACAAAGTGTGCCAGTTCAGTAAATTGTAGGCTTGCGAAACACGTAGAGTTCACACATACAAAACCATAACATAACAGCTTACAAAAACAAAGATTGTTAAACCCCAAAGAATTCATACAAACTGTTACAAGTAACAAATATTTTCATATGCTCTAATGACTCCCGTAGTACTACCCACTTAGGCGACTGTACAATGTATCGTAAATGGTATAAAAGTACAAACATGCTGAGACAAACCGAGGAGTGGATGGCCAAACGTAGTTTCGTGTAGAGAAGAAAGTTATATTGTGAAACAAATTCGTCAGAGATCTTTTACCAGTCCATGCGCTATTACAAGAGACCTACGAAATACTTTTCAAAGCCACTGTCGCCAATGACAATGAGAAGAGTGCTCAGCAAAAGTGACTATAGTGCTTAATGCAAGAACATAACAGAAGTAATCGTATGCAAGCAAATATAATTATAAAAAGAGAGTTCACTTCATGAAGGTATATGTACAGAATTATTACTGGACATATGTAATATTTCCAGATGAGAGTAAATTCAAGGTTTTCGGTCATGACAGTCAGCCAAAAGTGTGGAGAAAATCCCCAACATTCTCGCCCTACCGTCAAGCATGGTGTTGGTTCAGTTATGGTGTGAGCGTGCGTGAGTTTATGTGGCATAGGTGAACTGACGTTTATAGATTGACGATTGGATCAATAAAATATATATTGACCTGTTTAAAAATAATTTGCGACGTAATGCCATACAACTTTATGTAGTAATGAAAATTTTACCAGGATAATGGTACTAAGCGTAAATCCTGTGCAACATGAATATGCCTGCTGTATAATTGTCCTCGTGTAATATAAACTGCACCCCAACCCTCAAACGTAAATTTAATAGAACATATTTGGGCACACTTAAACATAAAGCTACGAAAACATCATATTTCAAGCACGCGGCGGGACTTGCAGGAGAAAAACCTTCATGGGTGGATCAATATCCCACCCAGTGTCATACAAACGGTAGTAAAGTCAATGCCAGCGCGTTTGAGAAGCGTTCTGAAGCAAAAGTGAGGGCATGATAAATATTAAATGGAGAATTTTTTTGTTTATGTTGATGTACGAAAACATTTGTTCTTCGTACGAAGGTGTATGTACATTTGTATTTCGAAAAACGTGCATTTATTTACATTTGTGTAATATATTGCTCTGTTTTTTTGTAAGGATTATTTTATATTTGTTGAATCTGATGAAACGGAATACAAAATACAGCTGGATGCATACGTGTGTGTCAACGTAATTGCTTATTGTACAGACGTCGTGAAAGGAACAGGACGTATGAATATTTGTGATCGTCACTGTATATACACATTAGGGCTTTAACAATTCTTAATTTTACCAATGGTACTAAACCGAAAAGAAATGGTATACAATTCAAAGCTATATATTTTATAAAAATAATTATAATACTTAGTATAATTTCCCTCCTGACGTCAACGTTTACTTGGTAGAACTGTTTGTAAGATAATGGTCTATAAGCTGGATGCTTTATGTTCAAATCCCGGACACCACAAAATGTTTTTTACTTCAGTATCGAAATTACGTAAAATTCCAAATAACAGCGAATGTTGGAAATATGTTAATTTTTCTTAACGACGTCCTTAAATTCGATATAAACAATATTTAATTCGCTGCACGCAGTTGCTTTTAATGTATTCAATCAGTGAAATTTTTTCACTAAAACATTAAGTGGTTTTCCGCCGATTCTAAGTGGATATACTTTCACTGATTCGAAAAGTTTGATTTCACTGCGAATCAATGGTTTACCACTACTTAAAAATTAAAAGTTTACCTATACGTATGTTGCCACATTTCTTATAAAATTTTTAGCCTGAGCATTAATCAATGCTGTATTTAAAAACATGAGGTCAATTTCCACATTCTTTGAAGAACATTATTATTACACGTAAATAATTTCACCAAGCACGACGGACAGTACAGATTACTGTATTCACATTTAAAAAAAAAATTATGTAAGTTAAGATTGCCATTTTACGTTTCGGAAACAATGTTTACTTTTCTGACGATTTATATACATTGTATACAGTATTAATTTATTCCAATGCATACAATGTTTGGAGAAGCATCTTGCAGATGAAGGCAGCATCAGAAGATGAATAAAGTGTCATCAAGAAGCAGAATTCTATGTAAGGAAATCCGTGTATTACTTTAATAATCGATGCAAGCTTGCCTAAGCGTTCATATGGGTATTCACACAGAACTCCTTCTAGAGTTTTAAGCTTGACAGAGTAAATGAAGGTAATAAACAGTTCTATGGCATTCTAATGTTAATTCTGGTTTAGTTTTGAATTTTTTCAAGATAATGTTGTATTTGTCTTTAGTTCAAATGTTTGAAAAATCATTACTTAGTTTAAAAGTTTTTCTCTGCATTATATATATACATATTTTTATCATGATGCGTAAGTGCACTAAGTTAATATATACGAAAATGAAAAGTAGTACCCAGTTTTAGATCAGTGTATTTTAATTTGGAGTAAAATAAATCGTACTTCAACGAACATCAATGTAAATTGTATATTGTTTTTCTTCAAATGGATAAAACAAATGTTCTATATATTATTTTGATTCATCTTCTGTACTGATATCTGTGTTGCGATTTGGCATTTTGTAGAAACTTGTATTGAAACCCGCGATTCTCATTTCAGCTGATTCAGTGATACGACATATTAATCGAAATGATATATTTACAACTAAAAGACGACATGTATATACAACAACAACGAGATACAAACTGTGCACAACAGTGTACCCCATTTGATCGGGACAACTATGAAATGTATGAAAACTATATGTAAGGAAAATACTGTTAATATTCAAGGTCAAGTAATTCCTCAACGCAATCGTGCTTAGTTATAGACAAATTCTGTAGACAATGAATTCTGTACAACATTGCGGTTGTACAGGCTAACAGCGTCCATTTTCAGGAATGTAATCAAACGAAAAAACGTACCCTCTACGACAGTCACTTTTATTTCAGTCAAATTTAGCAGCAGCAAGTCCTTGTGGGATTGTAGGAGACAACATACTTTGGGAAATCTAGTGTTTTAAAAAATCGGTGAATAAATGTTCTAATTTTTCACTAGTGAATGGGATGTTAATATTTGCCTTGCAGTAGCAAAAAAAAAAAAAAACGGAGACTGAAATTGAGCAAGAAAAAAGACTGTTAAGCAGACTTCCAGATACAGGGTTACTTTCGAACTGCAGGCAGGGAATGCTACGATTTCATCGTATTCTTGAATGCAGACCTATTTGCTATTTGTGGGAGATATAGAACATGACTATAAATTATAGGATTAAATATTACATCCCTTAAGGCGTGAATTTTACTACGAATATACAGTATATTGACGGAAATTGTAGATGGTGAGATCCCTCCGTGATAAGGGTTAGAGAAATTAATTTCATTTCAGACGGTATAGACAAATAACGCATATAAAGGATCAGTAGAACTGCACATAACTGTAAGATTAGCCATAGGTGAATAGTTAACTTTCAACCTACATTTGGTAAGCAGCTATCACTTTGGGACGAAATACATATAAAAGCTTATTTAGGAAGTTTATACGCAGTAAAATTTTGTGAAAGAGTTTCTCGGTATGTCGCAGGCTTTAATTTTTATTATCGATTACACAATACGCACAATTACTTCATGTACGTTTATCCCAAACACTTCGTTTACAATATCTAAAATAGTGAGCGTTTTAATGGTGACAAATATATTATAGTAACAGTTTGTGCTACTGCCTGACAGTAAAAAATACTGTGTAGTTTTACATCACCATGGTTGCGACCTTTGTTCCATTGGAAAATTCCCTGATATCTCCCTGATTTAAGGACAAAAATAATATTTTTCCCTAGCCTTTTTCAAACATTTTTGTTTCTGTACTTTGCTTTATAACACACTTTTAGACGAAAAAACTTCTCTGATCTTACAAAAGTAATCACTACATAGACTGCAAAGAACAATGCCTAAGCATTTTGTCCACAATAATTAAAACAATTTTATATGATAATGCAACGGTTCATGATTGATGAAATAACTTACAAATATATCATCCATACCACAATTCCCTGACATTTAGCTAACTTGTATGAAATTCCCTGGCATTTCCCTGATTTCCCGTACAGTTTTTAAATTCCCTGAAATTTCCCTGTTTTCCAGGTTTTCCAGATCTGTGGCAACTCTGATCACGCTTTTGTCAGATGTTAAATGTAGCCCTCAGTTTTACATGTGTTATGTCATGGTCTATAAAATAATAGTTATCATTACTTTTGGCTACTAGTGTTGTTAACATAAAACTGCAGAATATAATGTGTTCGTATTACTGTGGCTTAAATTTGTCGTAGGCCTATTGAAAAATGTTTGTTAAAAGTAACAATTGCAATTAATATTAAGTTTCTCTAATTAATTTCCTTTTCTAACAAAGCATTAAAATTTTAAGTTTAAGAATTAAAAGTTTCATTTTACCATGTTTTTGGTCTGGAACGAAAAGGGTTTACAATACTAATTTGCATTATTATTTCATTGGTTAATATGAAAAATATTTTCCAACTATATAAATATTCAGAAATTTAAATAAATCATTTTATTCAAGGTAATTTTACAAATTGAAATACATTTTATTAAAATCTGCTCTTTCTGTGGTTTTTCAAGAATGGTATGTGGTGGTTTAGTGGTTCGTGCACCAGCCAGTCCCACGGCATTGCATCTGAATCTCGAACACACATGGACACGGTTCGAATACTGGCATACGAGAATTGTGGTGGATATTGTCGATGGCGTGTGTTGTATTACAGGTAGCTCTGTTTCTCTAAAATAATACCATATCAGTTTTTCATTACGTGCTTCACTTGTTGTTCACAGGTTAAACTTACATTGTATCCGATTGATTCTAAACAACGTTTAGTTTCGTTATGCCAAAGTTTCACTAACCAATACTTTTATTGTTGCAATGCCATACTTTACAAGTTGGCTTTTGCATGAAATTGAAATATACTGTTTTTGAAGACACTGAATTTACTCACACCACAAAAGATTGACACCTTGATGACTTTCTGTTGTTCCGGTACTGTGTCATTATGGTTTTTAAATTTAAAGCGTAAAAGTAAATGGAGACCTTAATTCTATTTCCTTGCACTCCTATTTGAGATGAAAATAATTCTATGGCAGAAAAATTCGTAGGAGACGCGACACTTGAGTACTATAGTAACAAAAGCGAAGGATAATGTTCAACGTTCTACTCCTCCCCTTTTTTTTCCTTCTTTCATCTGACCATCTGTTAATGTGACAACGTTACACTACTAACACTTCATAGCCGTGTCTGCTGTGGCGGTCGGCAGGGATGAGCGGCAGATTCACCACACTGGGGCGCTGCTTGGGCATATTTTACTAGTATTGAAGCCATACTGATGTTATTTGGGGCTCCATTAATTTTAATGTTCGTTCACGATAAAATGAGCACTTTTGAAATCAACCTTAGAAAATGTTACTGCTCCTACCTGGATATATTTTAACGAGCGCCCTGAGTGACATGCATCCAATAAAATTGGTAACGACGAATGGAAACCCAGCAAACACAATCTGTCGGCAAAGTATCGGCAAATTGTCGGCCCGATACCTGTACTGTTGGCAATTGTCGTTTCAATGCAAGAAGTTGAGAAAGATTTCAAGCTGTTACAAAAAAAGACAATGTCCCGCTGTATTTTTTACGATAGCAGATGGATATCATCGAAAATATGTCGGCATATTTTAAGCTGAGCAAACATGTTGCAAACATCTTTAAAATATCTCTGGGCCGATTCCCATAAAGCATCTTTGTTTTTTCGGTAAGCTGGCTATTATCTTATTTATTCCGGCCCGGTAACGTTATCGAGGGAAGATTCTTTATCACAATAAAGATGCAAATATGATGTCTTTTTGCCGCCAAATTTTTGGAACGTGTTTTGAATAGACAAGATGTTAGCTAGCTGTTA
Organism: Dryococelus australis; assembly: GCA_029891345.1. Taxonomy (NCBI): domain Eukaryota; kingdom Metazoa; phylum Arthropoda; class Insecta; order Phasmatodea; family Phasmatidae; genus Dryococelus; species Dryococelus australis. The sequence goes on from CM057009.1 coordinate 246,763,754, forward strand.
ACGGCATTATGTCTTTTTTGAGACAGAATGTTTGCCATTAGAAAACAAAATGGCCAACTGCATTTTTTAGGATAAGTATGGTTATCGCCGAAAATGTGTCGGCATGATATTGCAGAGCAAACATGTTGCAATCAATTTAAAAATGTTTCTGGGCCGAGTCCCATACAGAATTTTTGTCTTTTCGGTAAGCTGGCCATGATCTTATTTATTATGGCCCGGTAATGTTTTCAAGACAAGGTTTTTTTTATCATTATAAAGATTTAAATATCGTATCTTTTTGCCGACAAACTTTTGGAAATTGTTTTGAATAGGCAAGATGTTAGCTAGCTGTTAATGGCATTATGTCTTTTTTTGAGACCGCGTGTTAACCGTTAGCATGTTTTTTTCGTGATTATATATGTGTCACTTGGTAGACCATAACATTTGTTGACTTTGAAATTTTTTTGATTGGTACAACCATTCTACATATATATTAAAAACTAACAAAAACTATTTGGTTTGCAAGCCACTGAAGAAATAGTTTCTAAATAATCTGCATTTTAAAGGTATTTGTCAAATTAAAATTAAATGTATGTTCTCCTTTATAATAATTTGTGTCATGATATATTTTTAATTTCTGCAGTATATCAGCAACTAACCCCATTGTGTATAGGTTGGCATGCTGGACTGTTAACTCAAGGGTCTTATGGTTGAGTTCCACGCTCGGCAAGTGAAACATTTTCATATCATATAATGTGGTGACAAGTCAATGAAATTAATAATTGTTAAGAAGAAATTACTAATACTAAAAATTTTTAATCGAAAGGATAATGTTTTTTTCATTGTCATACTGCTTATTTGTGGACATCATACCGCTGCAGGCCAGGCATTGTAACGACATCCAGCCGTTGCAGACCCGGCAGCGTAACGACATACAGCCATCCAACCGTCGCAGATCTGGCATCGTAACGAATCCCAACCGTCACAGGCCCGGCATCGTAGCAACATCCCACTGTTGCAGGCCTGGCATAGTAAAAACATCCAGCTGTCGCAGGCCAGGCATTGTAACGACATCCAGCTGTCGCAGGCTCGGCATCGTAACAACACCCAGCTGTCGCAGGCCCGGCATCGTAACAACATCCAGCCTTTGCAGGCCCAACACTGTCGGCCAACAGTTAGCCGCCAGTCCATATTTCCATCAGGCCGCTTCCGGCACAAGACAGTGGGCCGGTATTGGCTGGCCAGAGTTCGTCGGCTAACTTTTACCGGCCCGATTCTGGTCCGTATTTTCCGTATTTGCTGGGAAGTAATTCCATATCTTAACATCGATTAAAAAGTTATAGGTAACCCTTTCTGATTATTTAAATTATATATTTCGCTTTCTGTTTTTTTTAATGCACTGTAGTATAAAAATGAGCATATTAGTAAAATATTTACTTTTCTAATAATTTCAGTGTTTCACTTGACCGACGCATGAATATAGTGATGAGACCCATGACAATGTTAATATCACATAAGGCGGAAGAACACAACATGCACACAAGTAGATCTTAAGTATAGCATTCAAAAGTGCACATTTTACCGTGAATAGCCCATACCACCAAAACGCTGCAATACATTCTAAATCTGAATCAGGGAGAATGTCACTGTTACAATCAGTCAGCAGTACCTGGCTGATTCAACAGTCTCTTCAGTAAAAAAAAAAACTGAGGATTCAGTGAAAACATACCACATTTACCTCACGTATTGATACAGTGACGTATTCCACTGATTCAGCAGTCAATTTTCACTGTTTTCAGTGGTTTATTTTTCGACTGATGGATTAGTTAAACAGCGTGTAGAAATGGCTGTGATACATTTAAAAATGCCCATTTAACAATGTGTATCAAGTGAAATAACAACTAATAAACTAATAAACCCAATACAAAATACTGTCTAAAAGTGTTTCTTCTTTCAAATCACCTTTTTACTAGGTAATATGGAAATTCAGCCTTTCATTACGTTTTTATCTCGTTTATTTCGTTTTCATGTAATCACCACAGTGATCTGCTTGAAGGTTTAAACTGCATATAATGTGGTGAAGAGAGTGCATTCATACATAGTATTCGTTTTAACAATACTAACAGTACCAATAAAACCACATACGAAAAGTTAGGGCATACAATTTAAATATTAACGATTTCGATAAGAAGTATAAGACATATACTTTTGATCTAATTTCTAACTTAACCTGGTAACGCAGATGGTAAGGTAACGGCCTAAAGCGAAATGGAAATGGTGTATATGTTCAATCTCGGCCACCTCAGATATTGTTTTTACTTCTTTAAATTACGGCAAATAGCGCAATATAAATACTAAACTATCGTATGTATGTGTATTTTACATACTTTTTTTTATAGCTAAATTCAGTAAAATCTATTTTTTATTCGCCACTGCATTCGGTCGTCAACTATTCACTCAGTGAAATTGTTTCGCGTCTCTACCTCAATAAGTGAATGTTTTTCACTGAAACAATCAGTGGTTTTCCACTGATATTAAGTGAAGCCATTTGCACCGATTCGAGAAATTGAATTTCACTGCGAATCAATGGTTTACCACTGATCCGAATTTAGAGTGTAGCAATGGGCTCAAAGTGAAGGCTTGACAAAAAGGTGTAATCAAGGCGACATCTTCCTGTTCAATTTCAGTTTCAGTTTTATGCCACTGCAAGGCAAATTTGTGAGGAGAATATTTTATATACTCTAGGAACAAACAATTACAATTGCACATCACAGATATAAATGTAGTATATCATACAAAATATAAATACATAACCGTCATAAGTAAAACGTTCGATATTCGCCTATACTACTAGGTTCCTAAACCTAGTTTCTCAGTGCTATTCGTTAATAGTTTTATTGTTCTTCATGATACTTGTTTTCCAAAGTGTTCTTGCATATTCGCGGCATGAATACGGCAGAATATATCAGTGAGTTAGTCTGTCCAGTGTTTGTCTATTCAAAACAAAACCAAATTAATTTAAATTATAATTCAATAGGCATTGTTAGCATAATGTTCTCATCGCATTTGTTTTACACGTTAGCACACTTCTAAATGGGAAAAAAAAATTTCCATCGATACTAAATACTTGCAATGATAAATCTATTATATATAATCAATAAACAAATATAGCACGTCTACATATTGCATGTTATACATGTAAGTACGCTGTCGAATAAATAAGAACATTTAAATCGGCTGGTAAACACATTTTTTAGAGTTTGTAAACCCTGTGCCTATAAAACACATATGGTCGCCGGCTTTCGGAAATAATCGTGGATACCTTTCAAGGTTAAGAATATTAAAAATGGCGGTTGTAGTTGAGTTGAGAGATCTAGGTGGCTCTTAACATCGAGTTATTGAGAAAATATCATGGCGAAATGAGGTGAGAATTGAACAGCGGTGGAACGCAAGGACGGGGGACACGGGAGATCCCCGAGAAAACCAACCGGCACAATTCCCACAAGCGAAAATCAAGTTACACAGCCGATGATTGAACTTGGTTTGCCTAGGTGGGAGGCGATAATTCTAACCGCTTAGCCCCCACTACCGTTGTATAGAGGAATTGATTGAACATGAGCGGTGCTCAATTAACTCCACAATCAAATTTCCTGAAACTTGCACCAGAACTTATCATATATTTGTATGATTCTGTGAATATCAGCTGGCCTTTGATACTGAGATTAAAAATGTAGGAATTGAACAAAATAAAGAAGTACGAAATACAGTTCGAGGTGCTGTTCTTTAGCGTTTCCTCTTTACTGAACTGGAAATGAAAAATGAAACATTACGTTAGTTCAAGGCAGGTAGTACACATAGATAGGAAATTTTCACTTCGAATTATAAATGTCGGTCTAGAATGACACAAGGAAGTACGAGATATAGTTCGAGATACAGTTAATTCATATTTAAGCTTCAATGAACTAGAAATGCAACTGTGAACATAATTTTAGTTCATGGTAGACCGTGAACATGTCTTGGAATTGTCTACCTTGAATCAAAAATGTCGGACTATAATAACATAAGGAAGTACGAGATATAGTTCGAGAAACAGTTCTTTAATTTTTCCTTTGCATTGAACTGGAAATGAAATCGCACATTTTCTTAAAGTTCAGGGAAATTCGTGAACTTGAATTATAACTTTATTCGTCAGACTGAAAATGCCAGACTGAGTGAAATCTCGCAGTAAAAAATAAGAGTTCGAGAAATAGTCCAATGTTATTTCAGTTCACCTGGAATGAAATACAGAATTGGAAAAATAAATATGAGTAAATGCCTGACTTGAACTTGAACCGGAATAATATTATGTTGTCAGTCCATGCTGCCAGCTGTCTGCTAATCGCAATGTGTGCATCGTTGTCGAACTTGCCGAAGAAATGGCATTTCCCCTTCACACATTAACATTATTTTTCTGTAGTTTGACCTTGAATTTCATTCCTACTGGTTATATTATTTTCTTTCGTTGTAATACAAAATGTTACAGTATCATGTAATGTATTTTATTTGTAAGCATATGTTTGCATCCATATGAAAAACACATGTAACAAACAAAGATGGCTTCACGTGAATGGTTCTGATGCCTTCTGTTTCGGGTTCGAAACAACCTCGCTCTTTCAGTTTGTATGTCAATGTGGTCATTATGCCACGAAGTGTACCATTGGTTTTTTGTGTCACGTTTTTTACATGAGTGTTTATTTGGCCCTGAAAAGGGCCGATGTTGTAACCTCAACACGAGGACCAGTATCCCTCGTTCTCGAACGCCTGCCGCAATCGTCGTGGTAGAGAGGCGACCAGAGAAGTAGCATAGCGTTCGCTACTAGCTACACATCCCAGGCGTCCGCTAGTAGCTCCCAGAGAGCATCTTTGTTAGCTGACTGTGGATCAGGCCAGTTTGCGCCATCATGCGCTTCGTCTCCGACCAAACACTCTCAATTGGATTTAAGTCGGCACTTAAGGAGGCCAATCTACGAGCTCTAGTTGCTCTTGCCTTGCCAATCATTCTTCAAACCGTCTGAGAAATGTGTATTGGAGAATGGTCCTGCTGGAAGCGCAGCACACCATTGGTATACAAAACTCGCACTGAGGGAATCATAATATTCTTTAGAATATGCTAATACTGCTTGGCATTGAGTCCGAATGTACTCGGACCTCGATCATCGGTTATGTGCAACACGCCTATCCCGCGTGCACTCATCCATCCCCAACACGTAATGGATCCATGTCCATTGCGCGAGCACTCTGTCACATATTCCGGATTGTGTAGGGTCCCACGAGGTCTGAAGACATGCATTGGCCATCATTAGCCTGACCAGTCACGGTCAATGTTTTCCTCGGCAAACGTGAGTCGATAAATACTGTGCTCATCGGTGAGACTTTGTTTCCTTGAAACACGCCGGGATTTCAGTCCAGCTGCCATCAAGCGCCTCAGAGTGGTACTCGAGCTACCAGGAAAGTGCGTGGCACGTTTTAGCTGACTGACGCACTTGAAAGGAGTCAACTGTGCCTGGGTAATAAGACGATTGTATTAAACTGCAATCGACACCCTCCGTGAACCCGTTCCTCCGCGATGCATCATGGCACCTATGTCCCGCAACTGTCATACCCATCGACTCGCAGTGCTCTCTGGAACACACTAACATCGGCCTGTTTCAGCTGTGGAAAAGCCTGCCGCCTCAACAAGGCCTATGACTCTCTCCCAAACCTATTGGCTGTGGTGAGACATCGTTACAGAATGACGTTTCACTTCCTTGAACCTTCTAGCTCTGGCGAGCCATCGCTACAATACAATGTGAATTAAATTCGTTGTATATGCCTGTGACATAGAAGGCACGCATGCCCAGAGTCGAATGGGGACCCAAGATTTGCGAAATGCGTGTTTTGTAAGAGAACATCTGTTCAAAAAGGGAGGAGACCAAAAGGTGTATCCGAAAATGCAATAAGGTTATCAACTGATCACTTGACGAAGTTCAGGGCTACAAATACATGGGCAATCACGAAGAAACTGTGTGGCATTGGAGAGGCATGCTGAATACCCAAACCAACCATCAAATCATCTGATGCTGTTTAATTTTGTTACCCATCGCATGACCATGCAAACACAGAGGTGTATAAAAACACGAATATGAACAATAAAACACAGACATGTAATTATGTGTGAGAGTTATCCTTTTGTTTGTCAATAGATTACTTTTTATTATATTTTGATTTATTATATGATACACCAACAAGACAGCTGATAAATTCAGTATTATTTGCAAAGGACCGGAAATAAACAAAGAAATTTATTTCCTACAGACAATATCAACTGCCTACTTGGCCCTGCGACCCTTATCATCATCAGGGGTGAGGCTTGCGTTATGAATTTGACAGCTATATCTTAAACAATATGGAAGTAACAGCTAACTATGCTTATAAGTAGACATCGGATATACTTGATCCTACGACCCTTCTTGTCGCACTGATGATACATATGTTATGAATTTGGCAACTACATCTTACATGGTTCGGAAAATAAAGCCATCTATGCTTATAATTAGACATGGGCATACTTGGCCCTGCGACCCTTCTCGTAGTCGTGAATAATGCTATCTTATGAATTTGGCGACTTAATCTTACAGAATTCGGAAATGACCGCCATTTATGCTTATAAGTAGATGTAGGGAATACATGACCATGCGACCCTTCTTGTTGTCGTGGGTGATTCCTATGTAATGAATTTGGCAACTGTATCTGGCATGTTTCCGAAATTACAGCCAACTATGCTTATAAGTAGACATGAGGTGTTCATGGCCTTGCGACACTTCTCATCATCGGGGGTGATGCCTGTGTTATGAACTTGACAACTATATCTTATATATTTCCGATATTATAGCCAACTATACTTATAAGTACACATAGGGTATAATTGAACCTGCGAGCCTTCTTGTCGTCGTAAATGTTGCCAATGTTATGAATTTGGTCACTATATCCTTTGTTGTTGGGAACGTACAGCTAAGTATACTTGTAAAAAGACATAGTTTATACTTGGACCCGCGACCCTTCTTACCATCATGGATGATGCCTATGTTATGAATTTGGCAACTATATCTTACATGGTTGGGAAATTACAGCCAACTATGCTTATAAGTATACATGGGGTATACTTGGCCATGCGACATTTGTCATCGTCGGGGTTGCGGCCTGGTTTATGAATTTTACAATTATATATTTTTCGGTTCGGAAATTACAGTTCACTATGCTTATATGTGCGCTTAGGTCTGACGAACATGCAAGCCACTGCTGGTATTCGGCACCGCATTACGATGGTATGTCGACAGATCCCGAAAGGAATAACAGAGCATGAGACTCGGCACCCACCAGTTTGCTAGGTGACAGGTTCACAACACCATGGCATCAGCTTTACAAAGCAGGAGGTTGGGATCCAAAATGGCCACCATGGGGGTGAAGGAAAATGAGAAATTTCTGGGGGGGGATGAAAAAACGGGTAATTTTTCCCGTATGGCATCAACAAAGATGGGGTCGCCTAGTTCCCTTGTGCGCAGATTCAAAACCCTCTTAGATTTGCCCATTTGTATACTTCTATTAAGTCATTATATCGTTCGTAGCTTTACTTGAAGAAATGTATCAAAATTCAGTACTTAGTTGTTGCTACATTAGACATATAATTATATACAGCTTTTTTACGTACCCATTACTTTCACTGATGTCAAGTCGGTTCAACAATTTCTGAGAAATGCTATTTAAGCATTGTATTTGAGGTAGCGACTGTCTTGCAAAATGGCTACCAATATAGACTTAGCTACTAGTACCGGCAAACTTCTAGGCACGTGAGTCCCCTCTTACTCACTACACTATGGCTCTGCATATTCCGGTCTCTAGCTAAGCGGCAAGACTGCGTCCCAGCAGTATTCGCGCGGACATAAAACATTAGGTATTTTGTCTTGAGTAACAGCAAATGTAAAACCGGACACGGAGACTTTTTACTGGCGACAACAGGTAGCAGTACTCTTGTGACAGTATGTGCTGGAGGATTTCTGTACCTTCTGCGTGTATTCTTCGATAACATTCAATTGCTTTTCTTTTAAATTGAGTCCAATTTTTTGTTCAAATATTGAATAGTATCTAATTAAAATCACGTTAGATAAAAGTAACAATGATGGAGATGGAATACTCTCTGTGGTTTGATGCATCAACAGCTTACTTGTTCCTTTTCCACATTGTCATCATATCTTTCACCATTAAAATGGGGGTGAGTAGAGGATATAAATATTTGACAGCGCGGCGTTATAAATATCTCAACGGGAATACATTACTCAAGACAAAATTTGTTCACAAAATTTGCAAACATTGAGTGGCTTGAGACAGCATAATGTCAAGCCAACTTGAACACATTTTACAGCATAGCAGTTTTACTTATAGAAAAATCAAAAAATTCATGCAAATAATAACACACAAATTCGTACAGAGCTGTCATCCATCTAGCCAGTGCATAATGTAATTTCGTAACATATCCATAGATGTTGACACAATATTTTTGATGACATAAAATTCTTGAATTGTGTCTCTTGTCGAAATCGTCAATCACAATACTGGGCAGAGAATAAATTAATTCTAATAATGAATAATAAATTTAAAACATTTTAAATTAAAATAATGCTTGATTAAATGATAAAGGAGTATTTAGTACAATCACTGCTAAACAATAACAAAAAATATAACTGAGAAAAGGTTGAAGATATATATTTATTTTCAAATTTTTTATTCCAAAGAAAAGAGTGATGCATGAAGGTTAAACTAAACTTTAGATGTTTTAAAACAGCGTTCAAAACTTTCCCCGCAGTTTCTGCATTCAACTTAGCACAAATATAGCCAAGCAAATACTAACCAACGTGGCAGTGAATTATAGGTAAAATGTGGAACAATTAATTAATATATTACTTAAATTGTAGCTTAGAAATTAACTCCAATGAAATAAGCTACTTTTTGTTCACTTAAAATAAGTGCTTATAACCACTGACAGTGTTCCGGTTGACCAATTGACTGGCCCCTGTGGCGCAGTCGGTTGAGTGTTGAGCATGAGTGGTTACGGTTTCGAATCCCAGGTAGAGCAAGGGTGTGATTTATGCTTGTCCGTAGGAGTCAACCTTTCTTAGGAAATGTCACTTCGAATAGGAGAACTACGAGAAAAAAGTTGTCACGGAATAAAAACATTAGTGCTATAAATCTGGAAATGTGTGTACGTTTTGTTACTTTTGCAAGTAAAACCTTGAAGACTAGTAACCAAAAGAATACTTGCCTTTTCTTGAAATGAATATATTATCCTACTAAGAGGACTTGCAATATATTTAAAATTGCATTGTATTTAAAATTACAGTCAAACATGTATTTCAGTCACATTTGTAAATTGAGAATCAAAATTAATGTATAACATAATTTCAAACACAAATTTATTTATACCACCAATATAATACAATGATTATATTTTATATTATATTTAAATAAATACGTTACAATTAGAAATGGAACCTAAAACTTCTTGAGTAAATACGTGTGGCCTTAACTTCAACATCAACAAGAATAATTTCCTTATTAATATAACAATAGGGTTAGTTTCTAATATTTTTGTCTAATAATATGACAGACATATCATTTTAAACTGCTAAGGTTTTAATTTTAATGCCTTTCAAATAGAATTACACATTTGCACATTCTTTGTTTCATAATCAGGAATATATTTCTGGAGGAGAAAACTTATTTCCAAATACATTAGCATCATTTTCCCAGAAAGCAACAGAGGAGAAGAATACATCAGAATTAGAAAAGTTGAGGAGAAAATGCGTAGCCATAAATCATTCTATAATATCAGCTGTAAGACCTAGATCGTTTTTGTCACCACTTCAGATTGGCTAGCTCTTACACATCATCGTTTGTATGTGGTTCTAAACATCTCATCTATATGTTATCTTCCATGGGTGTCTGTGCGTCATATTACGAAGCTTCTGTGTACATTACTGCTCTCATAAATTCAGGATCACCAAATGTTAATGAAGAAGCTTTCATACAGGATAAGATCGTACCCAAAGAAAATTTGTCGCAGGGCATTAAATAGCATTGTTGTGAAAGACTACAGTGCATTAAAAGGTGCGATAAAAAGTTCAGATTTCACATTAATAATAATATTTCCCCTTAACTCCATTTGGCTTTCTGTAATCAATGCCCAACCAGGGTGGAATGGCTATATGAACATCATTAGCAGCAGAAAGGTAAAATATGACGCAACATATGTCATGGCTGTTCCCTTCATTAACATGGATGCTACCAATACATCCACAATTTTCACAGCATTATGTTTTACTGCAGAACAGAGCAGAAAACAAAATCAGTCCTGCGTAGTCAATTTTGACCAACCCTTGATCTTGAAGGTTTCATAAATCGTAGGTTCCTCTGAAAGAGGAAGTGAAATTGCAAATATTGTAGTAAGGCTTGGTGGTTTTCACCTTTTAATGTCATTTATGGGCTCCGTGGGGCAAATAATGGAAGAAAGTGAACTTGAATGTTTATGGACTACTGTATATGCTAAAAATACAGTCCAAAACATGCTAAGAGGCCATTCCTTTACAAGATGTATCCGAGCATTCACACTCGCAGCTTGTGCAATCGTTAACGTGATGAAAGAACATTGCGAAGAACTGAGAGACAGTATCGCCCCCCTGGAGAAGTTTCACAAGTAACTTATTACCCAAGAGAAAAATCCAGAAGCTGTAATAAATAAATCAGGAGTTGCTGAAGCTTATGGTAAAATAGACACCTGTATGAAAACATTAGAATCATTAAGTAAGACTTCAAAATTTTGGATAAATCTTTTAAATTGCATATACCGTATTCTGCAATTCATTTATGCAGAAAGAACAGGAGATTGGGACATGCACTTGACTACAACAGTAAAAATGCCCCTATTCTTCCATGCTGCTGGACAAATGCCTTATTAGAAGTCTGCCCATTTATATGTCTAACAAATGATGAACATCAACTCTAAACTAACAGAGAGAGAGCTAGAGTTGTTAACGAAGAAAGGAATGTACACAGTGAGGCGGAGTGGCAAATTTTGGCCAGGGACATTGACAGATATGTGTATTGAGCAATACCTCATGCGCTCAATGAAATCTGTCGGAGGATTGACTCATGGTAGAGGTTTAACTGAAAGCACACTGTCGAAATGGGTTTGTGAAACTCCTTACTATTTAAAGGTGCAAGAAGCCATTGAAGCATTATTGGGAATTGCTATAACATTTACTGAACAGCATGTGAGAAATGAGAGAAACAAGAAGAAACAGAGGCAACAGAGATTTAGAAAGGTTTACCACATGGCTTCGAGAGCACGATCCATTCACTAAGTTATCAGGCGAACTTGTTTCTTTATCTTTTGGCTACATGTCTGATGACTCTGTGAACTTTGATCAGGCTTATGAAATTGGAATTGCAGAAATGAGGAAAATAGAAGGGAAAAATGTAGGCGATTAGCATTTGCACAGAAAAGACATGGAAAAAACACTAGCCAAGCCAAAAAGATGAAAGTTCGATCATAGGAAGTGACAGTCAATCCTTAACATATTTTCAACAGGATATTGTGTGTTTATGACAGTCCTAACAAACTGAAAATATACCTAACATAAGAGCTGGACTCTAGGCCACCATCTTTTTTTAATGATGTAGATATTGATGTAAGTGATGCAACATTTGTACGTGATGGGGAATTTTTGATCCATTATGTGAGCAGGCCGAATAATTCCACATATGGATAAATCGTTAAAAGCTATTGCGACTATGTATTATGTAACTATGGAGAAAATACCACTATCATTTTCGATGGATATCCAGAACATTCAACTACTAAACACGAAGATCAAAGCAGAAAAGCTTCAAAGAAAACTTTATGCGACATAAACTTTGAGGAAGACATGAAATGTATGACACCTAAAGAAAACTTTTTGGTAAATAGGAAAAACAAGATAAAATTTTTGCCGGCAGTAGCATCAGAAATGGGTAAAAAGGGTTTCTTCACGTACACTGCAGAAGAAGATACTCATGTTGACATAGTGAAAGTTGCCATAGAAAAATTCAATCTGTGTTCCAAGGTGATTGTTGTAGGTTCCGATACAGATTTATTGGTTTTATTAAAGGCTCTTACTCCTGAGAAAAATAAGTTGTATTTTTGTAAACCGAGAGGCGGCAAGGATCCAACAAAAACATTTTAAATTTTGGTAGAGCAACAAAATGACATAAGAAGAAGTCTCTTATTTGCGCATGCTGTGAGTGGCTGCGATACGACATCGTGCTTTTATAGTTTAGGAAAAATTTAAAGCAGTAGAAATGTTAAAATCTTCATCTGAGGCTAAGAAGCAAGCTTTGGTGTTTACAGAACAACATATATAGAACAATTGCTGATCAGTGGCGAAATATTTGTACTAGGACTATATGGAATGGAGAGATACGCAAACAAGAATGAAGCCCGATACTTCAAATTCACTACACTAGCTAAAAAGTCAAATTAGTTATCGAATTTTGATTTCTCTCAACTGCCTCCAACAACAGAAGCATGCCAGGAACACATGCTAATGGTTTATTTACAAATCCAGAGATGGTTGGGAAATAATTTTTCAGCTACAGAGTGAGGATGGAAGCTGGAGTCCAAAAGAGAAGCTGGAGGAGAGAGAAAGGCACTTAAACCAGTTACCACTTCAAAGCCATTTGCACCTAATGAACTGTTGTATTTAGTGTCATGTTATTGCAAATCTGCTTGTGGCAATTCTTGTGGCTGTCGGAAGTCAGGTTTACGATGTTCTGCTGTGAGCACTGCAATAATCTTTCATGTAACAATGAATAAGGATGTAAAATATATTGAATAACTCAAGTGTAGATAGGAATTGTATATACAAATTACTAATAAAAAGTCAGTAAATGAGTACTGCAAATACAGAAATCAAGAACATAAAAATTGTAACATCAAGCTAGTGGTGGGTGGGAGGTCCGTTATGCTGTGGATATCACTGTATACTTTTAATCACATGTTATAAATTAGTATCAGTGAGCATTACTTCACAGATACCGGTTGTTGCTAGTCCGGAACATGGCGGGTCCATAGGTGGTGGATAACGGAACGACCCCGAATGTATGTCAACGGAAAGGCCCTCCCGAACCAAAACTACCAAAGCAGATACAAAAAAAAAATTGAAATCGACTTTATATTAAAACTGAAAAAAGTATTTAAGATCGTAAGGAATGATGATGATTATGTTTTTGAGGCACGTGCGAGTAGATGGCATAGCAGCCCCAGTGCCCTACCACATGTTTCCGTGACTGCAATTATATAAATATATATACAGTTGGAAAGCTAAACAAGTGTTCTACAACTTTCATATATATAGTTTTTCATAAATAAAAATGTTAAAGTGAAAAAACCATAAAAACTTTGCATAAAAAATTAAAATTTTACATATTTCGACGAATTTCTATTAAAGTATAAAAGCTCACAGAATAAAACCGTAAAATAGTTTTTAGGCTAGGGTTGATATTAACGGAGATATGAACGGTAATACAAAAGCTTGCAAATCGGATTTTTAAGAAGGGGTATAGGAGAAAGTATCAAAGGGAGGGGCGGGGACTTTTAGTATAATATACCTCTTGTTTGGTACTAACATATGCTAGAGGTTCAGCTTGTCATTAATTATTTCCGACTTAAAGCCTTAACTTTCTGGGCTATATGGTAAACTGTACGGCTGTTGCTAATATTTGAATGTGCGATTTGCGATTACAGGGTGTTTTATCAGGGTAATTCCGTGAAGTATTATATATGTGATTGTTTTATTGTCCTGTATGGTATAAAAGGGAAAGTGATTGGTAGAAAGGAATCGATTTTAGAGAGTGTTCAGGTAATTAGGAGATATAATATTAAGACTTGACGAATGTGTAGAAATATATATTTTATTTTTTTTAGGGATGTATTTCGAAATTGAAAACATTTGCTAGATTTTTGCGTTTTGGTGTGTGTGGGTGGGAGTGCATGTAGGTTGGTGTGTGTGTGGGTAGGAGTGTGAGTGCACATATAAATACATTTCACCTATGTTTAAAATTAGTTGTAAGTTATATTAAATATGTGTTTCTAGGGGGGTTGTATTGTATGTTAGGAATGCAAGTTGATTGCGAGGAGGGAAAATGAATTAGTGAAGGGGAGATGTTTAAAGGAAACTATGCGAATTTCACCTTTTTCCTCTGGTTATTACTTTAACAAACATGTATGTTGCGTACAAAGCAGATATTAAATTATGTTCACATTCTTTATTTTCGGAATCCTATAACATCTGGGAATTTGTTATATCCTGACACTCTCACGTATTTCATATGGTATATGGTGGAATATTCACGTTCACTATCTAAGCTTGGTTTTGTTTATTTGAATGTTAACTCTAGTGATATATGGATGTAAATTTATATGTTGGATTCACCAAAGATTACATGATTTTGGTAGAATGTATTATTTGCTGTTGGATTGGTAGAGAATGATGGCTTATATTTTCGTAATTAGGGATCAAACTAGATAATTTACGTGGATAGGGGTGATGTTATGTATAATTGAGAAATTTATTTCCCCCACAATAGTAACTTCGTGAAATGTCTAAACGGTTGATGTGAATAGTTGGTTATTTCATTTTATTTGTGTATCTTACATGTTATCTGGTGAAAAGATTTAAGTAAACTTAAGCCTGTAAATATTACCTAAACCTGTTAGTTAACATAAGGTTGAGGGGTGATAACAGGGATGTTTAATACCATACATGTACGCCTCCGGTTTACGATTATTTAAAACAATCGGTTAAAGGATATTTGCAAAGATAAGTTTTTCATATATCAGTTTGTCTCTTTGCATAATCCTTACTTCATGTACATTATTTTAAGTATGTTGTGTTTAAAGCAATATTATAGGATCGTGGAGAAATAATTGTGTGTCTGTTTGAAGACCGAATGAGCTCCGAACGGTAGTAGCATTGGGTTTGATAATCCTGGTTTGTTAGCTTTTCATGTATTGAATACGCGACAGATTGGATGTATAGCGAAATATGACTTTTTTGTTTAAAGAGGTTTACATAAATAACGTTTTTATACATCGAAGTTAAAAGTATTTTAGTTTTCCCGTATATTTACGAAATGTATAAAAGCTTGTTGTCTTACGGTGGCTAGCTCAGTCTGTTTGAAATGGCAGATGTGAATACGTCGGCTATGTGTTCAGAAGAAACTTCGCAGCGAGCATTAGATATTGAGAGCAAGTGTTGTTATTGTGAAAAGGAGTACTTCGATGATGGAAAGTTACGGTCTCATGAACGTAATTGTCTCAATGATCGTGTTCGCCAACTACATCGATGTTTGAAATGTCAATATTTGTTTGATACTAGTGATAAAATAAATTTACATGGTATGAGTTGCTGTGGTTTTACTCCTGCAATGGGTGATGTATCACCTGGATTACAGTGTCAGCATTGCTATACAAACTTTAAGTATATTCGCAGTATGGGATGACATGAAAGAGATACTTGTGCAAAGAATCCTAATTGTGTTAGTTACAGCTGTGCAACCTGTGGAGGTACATTTACGAGACATTATGCATTAGCAAGACATGCAGCGGTATGTGAAGGTAAAGCATCAGCAGGAATACATCACGTATGTCATTTCTGTGGACATACGTTTACCGCATATCGTTATGTTCATCGTCATGAAAAGAGAGCATGTTCCAAGAATCCTATTTTGAATGTATACCGATGTGGCATATTTTTACGTTTGTTCAAGATACGGCGTGCTTTAGGAAAGCACGAGTACAAATTTAAACTTTCCTTACAATCAAGTGAATTGATTACATTGTTACCATCTAGTATGGAAAAGAGTACTCAAGCTCGTTTTCAGTATAAAACTTGTAAGGAGGCATTTACTTCAATTGATAAATTGATAAGACATCAAAATCTAATTAATTGTTAAGGAAACGTAGTTAGAAAGAAATATTGATTTAGTAAATATCATTCTGTGTTTAGTGATCGTACCCAACTTGAAAAACATTTATTAACTTGCGATTGAAGTGTTGGGTTGGATAACACAATGGTTTCTGGAAATCAGTGCCGATTTTGTTTGGAGTTGTTTACTTGGCGTAATAATATATATCGTCACATGACGAGCAATTGTAAAAAAAATCCTGAATGTATAGTACATCGGTGCATGATGTGTGCACGAATATTTGCCAGCAAGTCTATTTTACCAAAACATATAGACAAATTTAAGCCAATTGTAATGCGATAATGATTTTTATTTTTCCTGTATATGTTTGTAGGTAAACGTGAATATTATGCAATGTTTTTAAGGTTTTAATAAATAGATTTGGATTGTTAACACAAAGTTTTGTTGAATGGAGTATATGTTTGATTGTGAAATAAATCTAAATGTGTTTGGAATACTAATTGTTTTTTTATTTATTTATTCCCTCCTTATATTAAACATTTGATCATTCAATAACATTTTACGAAGATGACATATATTTATATACAATTATGTTATAGTTAACAGTTGGACTTCTCCAACAATATTTTAATGTTAGTTAGGAATGAAACAGAATACTTGTTTTTCCCAGTAAAGCGCAAATTGCTAATAGGGAAATGATGATCTCTACTTATTTAATATTTTGAGATATTTGGAACGAATATAAAATAATATTTCGTTTCCTTCTAATTACTTGTTCGTGTTTGAATATAGAGAATCTTACATGTCTGAATATAATCTTAAGTGTTATACACCTTCCAGTAGCAGTTGCTTTGACAGTGCTTTGGGAGTAGGAGAATGTGTCTGTTTGAATACGAAGTATGTCTCTCTCTGATGTGAATTCGAACAGTGAGCTATGTGATGTGTTGAGTGTATCTGTTCTCTCTCTCTCTCTCTCTTTCGGTAACTTTGACATATTTGTTAGGTATTAAATGCTTTTATCGTTATGCTAAGTGTGTACTTGTTGGTAATTAGTTTGTCATGTCAAGTTTTTCCATTGTCCTGTATGAATAATGTTTGCTGATGGTATAGTAGATACAAATTAACATACACACACGCACTCTCTCTCTCACACACACACACACACACACACACACACACACACATATATATATATATATATATATATATATATATATATATATATATATATATATATATATATATATATATATATATATAATCAAAGACAGTGCGCTTGCACTTCAGCTGCTTAAATGTTATGTTTAGCATTGTCATATTATTTACTTCATAGTGGGAGAACAGTTCAGTATGATGTAGAATATTCCCTTTGCTGTTATAGCAATGTATTGGAAATGGTGGAGTGGAATATGGTAAACCAAATGTGAAAAACAGATTTTGTAATGTCATACAATACCTTACATATAACCTTGTCAACTTGTATACTTAGACTGAGAAAAAAACTTTATACACAGTCCTTCGGTATATAGTGGCTCGATCCAAAATGGCGATCGAACGCCTGTGAGTAAATGGAGTTCATTCAGTCTCGCCGTGACAGTCCTCGGCATGGACGTATATCTCTCTCTCGTATGTGGGTGGTATGGTAATACGTTATATTCAATGTATTTGCGAATAATAATAGTTAAATATATTTCTTTTTGTTGTAATAAGATCAATTTTAAGATTTTTGTCGTGATGGGTGAGCGATTGGTGGGCATATGTAGTTGACTGCTGGTTGTCTTGTAGTGTGTACGTATGCGCATTATGCAATGGGTTGGTGATAAGTAATGATATTTTATTAATAATTATTTGATTTTATTCTCTTTGATAGAAGTTATTTAAAGACTGGGTGTCGTGATGAGTGTACTTCTTTATTGAGAGAATTGTGTAAAAGTGTAGTTGTTGATTGTGTAATGAAATAATAATAAATTTAATTACTGCTAGTCTTTGTCGGTTGATGTCTGTATGTGGTGAGAGGACGTTTGCAAGTGCATGGTTGGCAGTTATTTATGGGTTTATGTGATAAACCATAAATTCTTGATATGTTTATGTAAATCAGACTGTCAGCAATCGACGAAGGTTGAAAAATTTACATTTGTTATTTTTCGTGTGTGTATGTGTGTGTGGATGGAAACATTTTTTATATACTGTTTTCTTGGTAACTTTGGATGTTTACATCACCTGGTCGAGAATTATCTTCGGTGGTCCAAAAATAGAATTATATTAAGAGCTTTAAGCAGGAATTCAATTCAAAAAATACATATTATTTAAGTTTTGAAATAAAATAATATTAAAGGATATATTTGAGTATTGAACCCAAATCTGACACTGACATTACATTAAGTATTCCTATCGGGAACCCAATTCATAAATAATAATTTTAATATCACAATTACAATAATATTACTTACTTCGCCCGGGTAACGAAACCAATTCCAAATGTTGAATTACGTTAACTGCCTCTGCAGTTAACCAACACACAAATAATTTTAAAAAAATATAAAATATTAATGATATTTAATGATATGTTCGAGAATCGAAGCCATGTCTGGGCTTAAAATTAATTTAATTACCCCCACTAGCTATCCAACTCACATATAATAATTTTTTTTTATAATTTGGTGATAAAGTAATATTTAATAACCTATTTTAGAATCGAACCCGATTCCGAAATTAACTTTATATTACCTATCCCTAGCAGCTATCCAAGTAACATATATATTTTTTAAATTCGGAAATAAAATAATATTACATGACCTGACAGAGTATCGAACCTGATTCCGAACTTAACATTACATTATCTACCCCCACCAGCTAACCAAATAAAAAACAAAAATATTTTAATGTCGGAAATGAAATGATATTTCATGACCTGACCGAGAATCGAATCTAGGTGCACAAGAAGTGGATATTTTAAAACTAAATAATTGCTTTCGTTAGACATTGTATCTATTAATGTATACATAACTAATTACAACCGTCAGTTATGCAAGAACTTACATTTATTACGTCAATAGAGGATTACATCATACATTTCCCCCACTACTCTCGACATTTAAATGTTTACAGCAGTGACGATGTTATGTCAGTCGAGCGAGGAACGTCGTGGCAATAAGACATCAGTCAGAGAGGTGCTCTTGCAAGTTATTGTGTCATTTTTAAAAATATTAAATATAATGCGAGTCATTCGGGAATCGAACCAAACGTTCAAATATCAAAATTTTCCAAAAGTGATATACATGCATTGCCCGGGGTTCAAACCAGAGTTTAAAGTTTCAAATTTTTTCCAAATTTATATAGATACATTGCCTGGGAATCTAACTGGAAGTTCGAAATTCAAAATTCTCCAAAATTAACATAATGCCTGGGAATCGAACCAGAAGTGACTTGCACCAGATGTGTGAAATCTAGGTCAAACCATAGTAAAATAGAAAGTAGTTCATAATTCCAAAAGTAAGTATAATTTTCGAAAGTAGGTTAAATTTTCTAAATTAGGTAACATTTTTCGAAAGTGGGTCAAAAAAGTATGGTAAGTGGTAATTCGTTCTTTGTGGATAATGTTGTATTTGTCATTTCATTTGCGAAATTGTTGCGCTATGTTATTTTTCTGTGGTAAATTCGTTTCTCATGGTTAATATTGCATTTTTGACAATATTGTTTGGTTCAATTCGAATGCTATATTTGTTTGTTTCACGTTTATTTTGCAATTCCGACCTCAATATTTTGGCTCGTATCTCATTATCGTGTCGGACAGCCAAGAGTGAAGACCTATGTCACTCCCCACAAATAATCGTTCCTAACCTCACTTTTCCATCACCAAACAGTATCTTGTGTCATTATTGCTCCAAACTCGACTCACATATACCCAATAACAATATACCATTCTGCTCAGTCGAGTGTCGGACATCAGAGAGTAAACATCGCTCCCCACAAATAATCGAACCTAACCTCAATTTTCCCTCAGGAGATGTAGGGGTTACACTAGCCAACCACAGTGCACATCCAGGGAGAGGGTACAGCTAAACACAGCACACCTCAGACAGGGGTGGTTAGAAGGGAAGGGGGTACAGCCATTCACAGCACACCTCAGATAGATGAGGGGAAATGGGAGGGGGTACAACCAATCACAGCACACCTCTGGGTGGTGATGGGGCGAGGGTTGGGAAGGGGGAATGGTAGCCCCAGTTAGTATTCTTCACTCCAAATATGGGCAGCGCCAGTTAGTATTCTCCCGTTAGAGGCCCTTTCCCAGGTTAATCTTATGGAACTTAGGCCCTTTTTGACACAAGTGGTCTCGGACCCCTACGCCCCTACTACTGGCAGGCGAGGGTTAGTGTGTGTAGTTTATGGTGGGCGGAGGAGTTTGAGGTTAGCATGATAGGTTTGTCGTTTTTTTTCTCGATATTTTTGTGATTTTTCTTGAGTTTTCATGATTGCATGTGGGAGCAGGGCTAGGTTTTTGGAGAGGGGTTTTGAGGCCTGCACTTAATAAACAATCCACCCCCCGCACCCCCAAATCGTATGCAATGGGCTTTGGGAGGATAGTTTTTGCATTTGGTGGTATATTTGTTGCTTTGAGTGAATATGAAAATTTTGAATGAAAAATATAAATTTTATGGGAAATTCGGAAATTTTTTGGTCAATTCGAGGGATTTTGAGTGTTTTAAAGAAAAAAAAAACAGGCAATTTTGAGGAGAAAACGGGAAATTCATGACATCATCTGAAATGATGGACAATAAACCTTCAATCCTCAGCCTCCAGCCCTTGTCTTCGAATAAGCTTTTCATATCTACTGGAGTGAAGAATTTTGGGAGGCTTTTAAGAGCGAAGATTAGTGGAAATGGAGCTGCGGAATATAAGGGCGAGGGAAACGAGATCCCGAGAAAACCCCTTGAACAGCGGCATCTTCAGGCCCTTTTCTCATATTCGTACATCCGGTTGCGACCCCATCGGGAATCGAACCCGTTTCGCTTTGGTGGGAGGCGAGGGCCATAGCCTATACGCCACCTGAGCCCGTGTGTTACTTACATTCAAATGCATGCCATAGGTGGTATAAAATATGAAATAACTTAATGTGCTTATAAAGTCATAATATAACGTTAATTGTTAAGAATTATCATTATATATTCACATATCAGTGTGTATTGTAGAATATAAGCAGCTGTGGTGTTTTTCAAAGATTGATTCCAAGAGCCTCCATTAGGATATTGGTAACTTTTATAACTAAGCAAAATCAAGTATGGTGGGAAATAACTAATGATACGAGATAAAATTTATTCAGGAATATCATCACACTGTCGATTAGGGACATCAGATAAATATCTCGCATATATCATTGAATGGTGCTAGAGAAACACGCCAGTATAAATGTATTCTTCGAAGTTAGGGCCGGTGGACGACTGAAACTCTTTATATTCTAGCGCATATGTTGTCTGATCATCAACTGTCGGAAGGCCGAAAGATATATAAAAAAAGAAGCGAAACGGTGTGATACTGTGTACTAAAACAAAATGTAATATAAATGTGTATTTAAATAATATTGCTAATACATAAAACTGCATTTGTAATATCTCACCGTGTAATGAATGTTAACTGTCTGCTATAATGAAATAATATGTAAAAAATTGAAGTGTATTTTGTTCATGTCATGGTAGTTTTATACAACTTCAAGTAGCTACACATTGCTTTATAGTGGCTTATTTATTTTTCATTTACTGTGGAATTTTTAATTTGAAATTAACTAAAGGCACTCAAAGCACAATAGTCATTGTGCTAAAATTACCCTGACTCTGTGGAATAAATACTACCAATCAATTGTATGGAAATGTAATTTTCACAAGGAACCATTTTCAAAACAGAAAACAGTACAACTTTTACCTAATTGACCGAATTTTCCACCACTATTTTGACTGGAAACAAATGAACGGATTTTTTTTTTAATTATCGGTAGAACTTTTATAAAATCTCCATTTACTTCGACCGATGATGCGATAAAGCGCTAGTCTTACACGTCGTAAAACATCCTACTTTCTTTGTAAGTTAATGAAACTTCGACGTTCTTAGCTAATAAATAATGTTGAACTAAAAACCATTCAAATACATCGCATCTATTTATATTCACTTATGGCTCTTGAGATCGCTTAGAAAGATCAAAGACAAATTCAATAGTACGCATTTAGTCAGCGCATCAAATTCCGATTATTATTTGTACTGTATACTTTCAGTGTTGTTACGCGCCGACCGCCGCACGAAGCGCGAGTACTTTTCTCTCACTCAGCTCTTCACGAAGGGGGTGGGGGGTGGACCACCTAGACCCTCCTCTTATCACAGGCAGACCTGCTCGCAGTCCCGTCATCGCCAGTCGGGGGAATGATTGACAGCTCCTAGTCGGCGTCACAGCCACTTCTCCCATCTATTGGAGAAGCCGATGAGTTTAGAGGATGCGCAAGAATATTCTGGTAACTAGGACCCTCGGCGCAACGTAGCATTTGGAGTACTTTCTGGGCGATGGCCTACGTCACCATAAATAATGCAGCGGTCCAAGGGTCAGAGGTCAGTTAGCTGAGTGCTGTAACACGGGCGAAATCGAATGCAGCGAGGGACATCGGGAAGAGGACGAATGACGACGGGAGATCGCGAGCCGAAGGCAGACGAGGTGTTCGTGGTATGAACAGACGAGAGGGTGCGAAACCCGTCGAGTGATTGCTACTGTGCATGAGGGCGCTCGGAGAACTCTGGAACATTGCTCACTGGTAAGATCTGGACTAAACTTAGGTGGGACAGAATTAACATGTGATATGGACTTTATTGTAAATATTGAAACTGTCAAATATGGATACATAGTTTATTAAATAATTCAATTGAATTGATACCCTATTTATTGGGAATTATTTTTGTTGTTAATTAAATTAATTTATTTGAAGAAGCTCGAACAGTACGGATTGGATTTATTAATTATACATAACAAGAGAGATCATTTTATTGTGTGATATTGAGGCGAGAGTATTTCTTTGTATATATTGTAAATAGAATTAAGAAATTATAACTAACTCACAAATTTTATTAAAACCTCCATCTCTTAACGAACCTGGTTTAGCCCACTGACTTTGAGAGATTGTAACACGTATTCTTAGAGTATATTAAACAAGAATTAATGTGAGTTGTTGAGAAACGCTAGTTCTATCGAGTTAATTCCCAAAATACGGTTGGTGTTACATAGTTCATTTAACAATCCTTTATATTTTAGCCTGGCAAATTAGTATCTGAAAGTATTAATGTTTATAACAAAATAATAGGCCTAACAAAAAGAATTAAGAATCCATAAGCCAGGCCCAAAAAAGAGTGGAATGTAGATGTTTGAGTGATTTTTAACATCGTGATTTTGAGAACCGTTGAGAGGGCAGCAACGGAATGCATGGGCGAGGGAAACAGGAAATTCCCGAGAAAATTCAATGACGAGCGGCATCGACCAGCACGATTCCAGCGTGAGACACAGAACAGAGAACTCACGAACGAGAGAATCGAAATGACTTACTACGATTGACATCTTCAATGACGCTGTTTCCGGTTTATTCAAACAGAAAGCTGAAAATTTTCCGCGTTTTTAATAACTCCTCCGAAAAACGATAAGCTATTAAAGTATGAGCTTCGATTTTTTTCCACCTGTTATCACTGCAGTTTTTTATAAACTGGAAAGGTATCTTTAGTAACTACATGTATTATTTTTTCCTTCACATCATAACTTCATTTATGTGGCCCTGTGTTAAATACAAAACAAACTACAGAAATGTTTATTTCTTATTTTACTCCTACATCAAATGCACTTACAGTAACTCAGATGATATAGAAATCAATATTTGACATATGAAGGAGTTTATAATATTTGAAAATAGAAGATATAAAATAAAACTACACGAATTTTAAATCTGATCACCAATTACGAAAAGAACGGATTGAATACTCGCGTACTTATTTGAAATTTACGCGAAATACAGTATACTATCTTACTCGTATATTGTAATTGCTATTTATCAATGTAACGTCTCGAAGGCCAATACAGAGTTGTATTAAAATGATGAAACATGTATCAGACTACGAAAGTTAACAGACCGTACAGTTTTCGAGACTTTTTTTGTGGTTATTAAATCAATAAGCTTTGCATGTTAGTGACATTTTGATTCGTTCTTAAATGAGATGTTTCAAATAAAACTATTAATATTTGAATTTTTATAAACAAAATGACTTGAAGACATCATACTCTTTCAATAGTAACAAACAGTTTGCCTCGAAAAAATTGATAATTAACTTAGTATTATTTTTATTTAAATTAGAGTAAATAAAAGTCGTACGCATACACCTCATTAGACACAATTGAATGAAATAAACTTCCTTTTTCATGTGGAAGAAAGCATTTAAATTTTAAAACTAATTCCCAAACAAATGCACTTTGAAGAATGTTTTTCATAAATGAGAATAATCCACGTGAATAATTATAAGAATCAATAAAAGAAGTAAGATATGGTTTTATAGTTACATTGACATGAAACAGTGCACAATTTAAACCGAAAGAATTAAAGAAATGGAAACACGGGAATAAAAAAAATAATTTGGTTTTTTTTGTCACCACCTCCTAATCAGTGTCCTCAAAAGATGTGAATCGGAATGGTGATAAATAAAACTTGCTGAAATAACCAATAGGACGAAATATAAATATTCTTACCAAATTTAAACAATAAGTGATTCGGAACTTCAAATCACATTTTAACTACTGCTAATTAAAAACGTTTAAATGTCAGTGTAGTGACTGACAAATCAGCCTTAATCTCAGTAAAATGTTAATAGTCCAGGAATATTAGGGGTTTCACCTCGGAATGAGAGATAGTCAGCTATAAACTTGTATAAACCTTTATTTTGACACCCTAAAACTTTTCTCAAAACCTACCTATCGTAGGGTGTCCGCGACCACAGATATTTCAAGGTCAAAGGTCAAAAAATCTATTTTTTTACACATTTATTGCTAATATCTCGTTTCCTATGGGTTTTATGCTATTTGTATTTATTATAAATATTGTAGAAGATTAAATTTTCTACAACTTTTGTTTAAGCATTTTTTTTTATATCTTGAACCATTTTCGAGATAGAGGGCAGAGCGCGCGCAGTGTTTAACTATTTAGAGTATCATTCGAGGTCAACCTGTAGTCCCGATTAAAAACACGCCGTATAAAGTTTATAAATTATTGATAAATATATAATTCTAAATAATTTGCATTTTTATTAACTATTACGTTATAATTAATAATTTTTTTCAATAATTCAGTATCTATTCATTTAATAATACTTACCTACTCGTGTACTTATAAAGTTATTAAGGGAAATATTTAATAATTTTTTAATTCTAATCTTATTTATACTAATTACTTCCTAACTAAATAAAAAGAAAAGAATGAAATTTTTAATTAATGTTTTTATTGAAAATACCATTTCATACATTTATGAACGTTGAAATTAAAAAAATTGAATAATAATAAGAACTACAAGTTCTAATTTCAATTTTCTTCTTCTTCATCATCGTCTTCCAGTCGCTGTAAAATTTCAAATTCCTCCGTGTTCTCTTCTACAGTTCTTAGTCTTTCTGCTTGAGGATTTAAGTTTTTATTGTCGTACCAAGCTTTTGATAAAATATTAGCGTGTGAATCACGAAAAGAAATGATCGTAAAAACTCCTACTTTTTTCGTAAATATTATATTGGTTAAGTACTTTTGTTGTAGCCTTGAAATAATAGTTTTATCATCTGGTACATACCTTGTCAAGACATCTTTAAGCTCTTTTAGTGTAAATTGTGAATAATTATTTTCTATGTAATTGAAAATCTCTATCATAGCTTCTGAAACTTGATTATCTTGACGAAGTTTCGGATGAGACGATGGTACTTTAATTGTGAAGAAATTCGTATAACAAACAGCATGGTATTTAGCTTCAGCAGCAACTAAATCATATTGAAAAAATATACGATTTTTCACCAATTCTCCCAAAGTATCACCACGTTCTTCTGCTTTTTTCATAACATTGTCTTTAAACTCAAGAGTACTCACTGCACTTATCTTGCGTCTATACTTTTCTTTTTTCTTTGTCTCTGCGGCCTCGTCAGCTATTTCACCACAAAATAAACACTGCTTCTTGAAATCGAACACTTCACTTAGTCTTTTATGCGGTACAGTTGGAGAAGCTGTAGTTTCATCTTGTTCTAGTCGCCGTTTTGCTGCTAATATACAATTTTTGCTAATGTAAACAGTTCGGCACTTTTCATACACTTGTACAGAGGTTACGGTTTTTAAATAATCAATAAGACCGTCGTTTCGTTCGATACTTGCAGTTCTCAGAGTTTTTATACCACGCACTAGATTCACTAATGATTCACCTTCCGAATCTGACTTTTTACATATAAAACACAAATTATCCATCACTCTTAAAATTGTACGTCCGTAGTTATCAAGATACGATTCAAAACTAACGAATAACAGTGGTTCCTTGAAAAAGAAACCGGTCGTGAGTAAGCAATTGAACATCTGTCCTTTCTGGCTATAAATAGAAAGGTTCGTACTATACAATAGAGGTCCGTTGTCCCAGGTATAATTTTTAACGTTTTAAAAGAATCTATAAGTTTACGGATTTCAATATAGATGTACTTAATTATTTTCTACTTAATATGTAATTAAAGTATTTCCCTTAATAACTTTATAAGTACACGAGTAGGTAAGTATTATTAAATGAATAGATACTGAATTATTGAAAAAAATTATTAATTATAACGTAATAGTTAATAAAAAATGCAAATTATTTAGAATTATATATTTATCAATAATTTATAAACTTTATACGGCGTGTTTTTAATCGGGACTACAGGTTGACCTCGAATGATACTCTAAATAGTTAAACACTGCGCGCGCTCTGCCCTCTATCTCGAAAATGGTTCAAGATATAAAAAAAATGTTTAAACAAAAGTTGTAGAGAATTTAATATTCTACAATATTTATAATAAATACAAATAGCATAAAACCCATAGGAAACGAGATATTAGCAATAAATGTGTAAAAAAATAGATTTTTTGACCTTCGACCTTGAAATATCTGTGGTCGCGGACACCCTACGATAGGTAGGTTTTGAGAAAAGTTTTAGGGTGTCAAAATAAAGGTTTATACAAGTTTATAGCTGACTATCTCTCATTCCGAGATTCTTGCCCTCATTTGACTAATATTCCTGGACTATAAAGGTAGTTGGGAAGAACTTAACACCTTGTAGACGGCAAAGGCAATAGATTAGGAACACATAACTAAGGAAAGTATTAACTAAACAACTACACATCCAAGCGTTATGTAGGGTTCTGGGCAAAATCCCCTTAAACAGTAATCCAGCAAAGAACCAACTACACTACAAAGGCCGGCCAAAATGTGATATTGTAAAAAAAAAACGTTGAAATTACATTCTTGGTGTTAATTAACTATCAATTATTGAACTCTGTTCGACATGGTGGGAGGCAAGCACTCTAACTATTGCACAAAGGTGGAATATATTTTTGGAATATATTTTGACACCTTGTGGGCTTGGCCCTGTATCTAGCGGGTATTTTTTCGGGGTAATCGAATTGTAAGGATGCCTGGCCTCATCGTATTTGATAGGCAGAAGGCCAAAAATGAAAATTCAATGCAGGCATACCTCTTAAGTGCTGCAAATATTTGTAGGTCTGTAATTTTCCACTGAATTAATGGCATAATGTATGAATATGTATAGAAAAATACAAGGATATTATTACGGTAAGCTTATAAATGAAATAATTTGTATTAACTGTAAAATACTAAACATAAAATATTTACAATAAAATATTGTTAAATTCGGAAATACTGTTATATTAAAAATTGTCATCCTTTTTAAGGCACCTATAAAATTTAAAAAATGATATAACATATAGCCACATCCATATATATATATATATACAGACCTACGTACACTACTTTTGCCACAAGAACAACAGGACGATCAATTACAATTTTCAATATGAACACTACGGAGAACATTTGCAACATTTAGGGGCTTCCCCAGTCTTCACACTGTATTCCAACACTGATCAAACCACAATGCGTAGCAAGTTTCGGTCCATGAACAACATAGTCACTATCCCGTTCTTTGAATAATAAAATGAATACCTATTTCTTTTGCACTTGATTGCACCAATTTATTCAATATTAATATACAGTAAACAGCGTATTAGATTATACCAAATTTTTCAACATATTGGGCACTCACATTCCATATTCACTTTTATATTTTTATTATTTAATCACGTATAAGGTCTTAATAAAGCACTGCATTTACTGCACATATTATGTAACATAATATTATACACAAGGATAATTAAATTAAATTTTCTTTTCTCCTGAATAATATTTCATATTTATGTAGGCCTACATGAGTGTAACAGCTAGACGCTTTTTACGTGAGTCTGCTGTCCCGAAACGTGTGTCTTGTTTGTGTAGCTAAATCAAAAAACCTGTCGCTTGACGTTCGGAAATAATGAATAATTAGGTCTTCAGGGTCAAGCCTCTCATATCCTTTGTTAAATTTACACAGCGAAAAGGTTCAATGCGCCGCACTCTAGGTAGTACTTGCAGAGTGCGGCAGATTGTGAGACTTAGATTTTTACTGCTCAACCTTGAAACATAAAATGAGAATTACTGAACCGATTTCGGTCAAACTATGTTTATTGAAAATTATATTTAAACATTATACACAAGCTTTATATGGGCAAGAATATGCATATTGCCAGTAATACCAATACATTTCCAATAAATCCATGATTCATTACCAAGCTCAAACTTCGTCTTCTAACAAGATAACAAAACAGGAGATGATTAAATACAAATTGCAGCAATCTGATTAATAATACCTTTATGTAATGCTACTGTCTTCCAACAAATAATGTCTCGGGGATCAAATTCAACCAAACTGGTAAACGTCTAGTTTCATGAATTATAACGTTTACGAAAAAAACCCACCTCAAAAAGTTCACTTCCAGCTTAAGCAGTTATACCTTGCAGACCAAATGTACATAAATATCTCAGAAGAACCTACTCTTTTCTACGTTTACTACTTTACGACACCAAAAGTCATCATCCTCATTTGGCAATTTGCAAATTCTTGGTCACGTAGAGCTTGTGTATAATGCATAAGTGCCAATGAAGTTTGACCGAAATCGGATCAGTTTTTCTCATTTCATGTTTCAATGTTATGGACTTACAAATTTCTCGCCTCTCTGACGCACTGTGTTGCAAAAGTCGTAATAGTTTGTTTCTTTTTATTCTTTCGTTCTGGGATTTAATATTATTAATATATATATCATATGAACATGGGTAAAGTTCGTTACCAAAAACTTACAGAAATATTTTCATGACAGCAGAACAAAAACTAGGATCTTTAGAATAAGGTCGTGATTAAAGAATAAAAATTTCAATTAACATATGAGAATATTTTCCTATGATAAAAAAATCAATACACTTTCTGGCCATAGCACGTTATTTCAGTATTTGCAAACTACGGAGAACATCCGCAAAATCTAGGTGCTTACCCAGGTCTTCACACGGTATTTCAACACACATAGAACCAAAATGAACTGCAAGTTTTGGTTCATTAACAACATAGTCACTTACTATTCTCTGAAAAATACAATTAATGCCTTTTTGTATGTATGTAAACTTCATTTTACGCATAACAGTATGAACTTTTTAATTCGTTTTGGCATCCATATGGGTAGAGTGAAACATTTTCTATTATCAGGTTGTCAGGTGATTCGCGGATACGGACTGCGTCACAAGAACCTGTGATAAAAAATAAGTATAATATACTCTTTGGTAAAGTAGCTGCATTCCCTTAGGTAACGAGAAAAACGGCATTAAAGTAGGTAAAATGACTTCGATTCACGTTAAGCACAGCATACAGCATCAGCATACGAAACGTCGAAATATCATAACAGGTGTTCGAAGTTTGCTCTGCCCATAGCAAGGCACTTTTCCGCATTTCGATGCAAGCAGCATGCACAGAGCTTGGCCGCCGGAGGCGCCCATGGCCATTGCCATGTCCCAGTGCTCATTGGATGTGAGCTCCATGGTCTCTTGGCACTAATGAGCTCGGCTTGTTCTCTCACCGTAAGCCTTACGACCAACACAATAGTTGCAGCATTGCTACAGCACCTCACGTTTATCTAATTGGAATACCACACATTTCATACAATGTTTTTTTGGACTTTAATGTCGTTTTTCTCGTAAACGAAGGGCCTTGTGCATTTTTACCAGAGAGTATTTTCTACTTAGTTCTGATCGCAGATTCGTGTGGTACAGTCCGTATCTGCGAATTAACTGATATCCTGTGTGTGTGTTTGTGTATTAAGAGTGAAAACGTTGTAATACTTGTAATACTGCAATTATGTATAGGGACAAGTACAATGAGAAAGGGACATTTAAACTTCTTTCTTCCGAAATCAACATCACAATAAGGTGATAGAACGGTTATTTTCACGGCCCAGCTGATGTTGCCCTTCTACAGGGACTAGTCTTATTCACTATGAAAAACCATCTTAGCACATTCAGGTAGGCCTATGGTAATGGCTCTCGAAAACTATCTTGCTACCAAAGCTTTACGACAACTTTCTTTTGGCTATACATCCTAGGTTTATAACTCAGCCACTATAAACAGCATATTAATATCGTATTATAAGTGTCTTCTATTTCACAAATAAAATATAATTCTTGGCATAGGCATTTAAGGAAAAATTGATATTTAGAAATTTCGATTAAATTTTTACGTGTATCTCTTCGCTGAACGTAAATGTACTGGTGGGCAAAAAATATACGCAATTTTGAGTTATGGGGTTTTAACTAAATTACAGGAATCTCTTTCTGCCATTTTTTTCCTACCAGTGTATTTACATACGAATCTGTGTTATTTGTAAGTATCACATGACAAAAGCGTTGAATGCGGTGGGGTTCACTGTTTCATCTGTAATATTATTTAACTTGTACCTAAATATATAACCTACATAGGCACATCAATCCATTTTATGGAATTGAAAAGTATATTTTCATGACTAATATGCATAAGTTTTTTATGTACAACAAAAAACAATAATAATTTACGGCTATTATCCATGTTTTAGTGCTCTCTGAACATCAGTGAAAGTTTGTTACTATTTCTTAATTCTTAAGTCGTTTAATTAAGTATGGCTACTGTAGGTAGCAGTTGGTTCACACGAGTTATCCTATACATCTCGAATGAAATGGTGCATATTTTGCTGAAGAAAATCATTATACAAAATAATTAAGATCATCATGGAAATGAGTTTCTCATATATATTTGGGGCGTTTAATTGCTTCAATCATCCGTGCTTTAAATTCGTGTTTAATTTTCTATACTTACTTATTTTCACATGTTTAAGGAGACTATATTACAACCGGAAATCATGAGATTAAAGAAATAGGTTTGAAATATTTATAATTATATATAAATATATATATTATAATTTATCCTTGTTGGAAGAATTTGGCCACGGTCTTATTTCTACTAAATGATAGGGGTGATTCTGGTGTGTTGGCATTAGTTTACTTCTATAGCATATAATGTTGTTAGAACAGCAAATACGTATAATATCATTAAATTAATGATTTACAAACTCTGAACATATAAATAATAAGGCTTTAAATAATGCATGAGTTAATAGATGAAAATAAGCCAAATATACAAAACCAAAAGAAAGAATAGATATTATTAAACCCAGCTGACTTAAAGTAGATAAAGCAATAATCCTCTTTAAATCAAATTCAAAATTAGCACCATATATATATATATATATATATATATATATATATATATATATATATAATATATATAGAGAGAGAGAGAGAGAGAGAGAGAGAGAGAGAGAGAGAGAGTTCAGAATATAATATATATAAGTTCAGAGTTGGAGTGGCCAATCTCTACAAGGAGATCAAGCAGATAGGTGACGTTGATTAAATTTCCGCGGCCAATGAAACCACGGACTGCGCTCACTTGTTTGTAAGGCTGTAGAGTCTATTCTGTCGCGGAAAATATAACGCGAATTCTGCAGGTCTCTACTCATTGGACTTTTAATAAGGTTATATATATACATATACCCTTTACTTAGCATTAAATTAAAACTTAATTAGCTCTTTAATTAAAATTTCTCATAATACCGAAAAATTCCAGATTCAGTTAAAGAAATACAGTTAAAACTACAAAACGCACACTTTATTTAGTAACTTCGTTTTCGTTTGATTTCGCTCTTGACTCTTGTAAACTAATATTTGTGAACGCATTATTTAAGAATCGGAGGATCTCGCCTAAAGAAAGTGATGCAGAAACCAACTGAAGAGTTTTGTGGAAATTTTATAATATAATTTATTTTTTCAGAACAGTATGTGATGCAAGTCCACAGACCATTGCACGTGAATTAATGGCTTGTTGCAGAAAGTTTACAGAAAATTATTTAAAAAAAAATTGAACATCATTAATGCCACATTTTTAGGCTTTAAATATAATATGGGACATTTAGAGACTTCACAAGGTTTTAAATGTTGGAAAAGATTATTTAGTTCTAACAGTACAGCATAATAATTAAAATCCTGATTAATATTCACAAAATAGTTTCAATATTAAAAAATATATAATTTTATGTTGTTTGATGCATATTACTAAGTTATGATTGTTATTACTCACTATTTGACAAGGGAAGGTAGATGAATGACATTACGCATTTGTTGCACGATACGTAGTAGTTAACGAGAACGGACCGTAACTGAGTCAATGCACTTCACAACTGCTACGTTCAGCAGATAAACACAAGTAAATACATGGAGCAAGATTGAGAGTGACATATGACTTGACCTGCATGCTATCAGGCTCAAGTCATCGCTTAGATAGTGATAGCAGCCGTATGCTACTTCCTCCATAAGTTCTGTTTGGAGGATGTATTTAGAACTTTGTTTTAAGAATTACGTGACTTTTTCTAGATTCATGGCATTAATCTCTTTTTTTCCTTTTCAAACGCACTGATTTAGTTTAAATTGTGAAATATTGTGACACATTTCTTACGTGATCTCATACAAATTTTAACTGTTGCTATCCGTTACTTTAAGGTTCATACTGAAACCAAAATGTCGTTAAGAATATGGCAGTTAATGAAATATGCACAGAAAAAAATCTATTGTTTTATGGCATCAGTATTAATGTTACTACATTAATTTTTTTTTGTTATTTGCGAACTGTCAGTAAATAATGTTGCTGTTAATCTAATAGAATTTTAAGCTATTAATATTACTGTAACATTAAGTAATTTTGTGACAACATTACCACTTTACTCTACTGGTGACATTATGTTTCAACAAAACAAATTTTGTGTTGCAATAATGTTAATATCTGTTAAAATTTTTCTCGTATTTTTTTTTTGCTTTGAATAATCATTTAAGTGTAAAATATGTTAAGAAAAATTATTTTGTCACCAAAATAAATATTACAAACGAAAAAAATGGAGGTAGGAAGGGGAGCCGAGCCCATGCCCTGAGTACTTGACGCACTCAACTACATGGAACCTGGCGCTCTCCTGACGGCTCTGTCGTAACACATCTGCTTCTGTTACATATTGTAGGTATTAAATACAATAACGCGACAAACTGCAGTTTTCTTTTGTTATGTGGAAATACTTTATGCGCTATAAATATATGCATATTTGGCACCCACGATCTCCTTTGCAAGGATTGAGGGCTGGCCTAGCCTACAGTTAGTTTTCATATTATGCTTTAAAATTGAATTACATTTTACGAGGTTGTCGCTGTTCACTACGATCCGGCATTTTTACTACGCAAAGTCAGTATAACCTCGTTTTGGTTGGACATTTCTTTGATGTTGCAGTAACAAAATATTTTATTCTTCCTGTTAATTTTAGAGTAATACCACTTTTTGTTGCAGCAACATTACTTAGAAGCTTGGTAAAAATTAGCACTTCAACAGTATGTTTGCATTACAGTAATATAAGATTTTGTAAATGGTTAACACGAAGTAATTTTGTCACAACATTATTGTTGTTACTACAACATTAACTACTAAAGAAATGCCTCAATAATAATTTTTTTGTTGCTTCAACATTAAACTTTCCTCTGTCTGGTCTTTGTATAAAATAAGCACATTATTTTACTAGAACACAGGACGCTCATTAATAGAACAGTGCGGGCTTCCTAATTTAGAAAGCCAAAATTAAAGGCTTCCAAAAATTTGTTTTCTATATTTATATTTTTATAAAGTACTTCAATAACATTTAATTTTATGTTTTGCTGTAAAGCTCACAGCGTTAGAAATATAAGTTGAAATATTCTACTTGACGGCAAATAAAACAAAACATAATCAAAATATTATAAAAATGCAACTCTTTCAAAGTGAATAATTTCCGTCATTTTATAAACGGAGACAAAAGTCGCAGCAACTTTACTAAAATCAATTGAGCATAAGGTGCCATGGTGAAATAAAATTTGAAAGAAGAGTCTACAATTTATTTGATGTAACGTTCACATTATCATTGTCAGTCAAGTAATACAACTATCACCTAGCTAAAGAAGTGTCTGTACAACTCTCTGCAAATAAGACCAACTAGTGGTTGACATCTGTTTGTAGCCAGAATATACATGATGAGTATAAAAGAATACCCCAAATTTGAAGGTCTATAATGTCGAAACCAAACAACTTACAAGCTTGGTCGACCAATCAAATGAACCGTGGATACGTGAAGTTTGTTTATCATATCTTCATAAATTCTCAATGTGACAATCATGTTCGGCCCGAACGACATCTACGCAATACTCAAATTCGCTCCACACTTTTGAGAGCATGTCCGGTGTTACGGTTTGGATGGCATCCGTAATTATCGTTTTGAGGTCGTCAATGTTAGCCGACAATGGTGGACGAAACACTTGATCCTTTCTATATCCCCATATAAAAAGGACGTATGAGGTAAGATCCAGGCTTCTTGGGAGCCAGTGATGAAGAGCCTGGTTACTAACTGCTCCACGACCAATCCAGCGTTGCGGTAACATCTCAATCATGTATCCGCGAGCAGCTAGGTGCCAATGGGGTGGCACACCATCTTGCTGGAAAATGAAGTCCCCCGCCGTCTCTTCTAACTGAGGAAACAACCACTCTGCAAGCATGTCCAAATAAGGAACTCCAGTAACAGTGGGCTCGTAAAAAAATGAAAGGACAGAAAACCATGTCTTTGGATATAGCACAAAACACGTTCACTTTGGGGAAAGCGACGTTCATACAAATGGTAAGGTGAACCGGCACAACGCGCGGGTATGGGTTCGGGAGCATCCACATGAACCCACCGAACACGAGCGCTGTTCCCCCAAAGTCAATGTGTTTTGCGCTGTATCCAAATACACGGTTTTCGGCCCTTTCTTTTATCACGTGCCCACCGTTGCTGGAATTGCTTATTTGGACATGCTTACAGAGTGGTTGTTTCATCAGTTAGAAGAGGCGGTGGGGGACTTCATTTTCCAGCCGCTCGTGGTGGTCACATTGAACATTTATAATGATATGGTAAACAAACTTAACGGTTCCACGGTTCATTTCATTGCTCAACGAAAGTTGTATGTTATGTGGTTTTGATATTATAGACCTTCAAAGTTGGGGTATTTTTATACCCATCCTATACTACGTTGTTCAGTACTATATTTGGAAGGGCTTTAGAGAGTATTCTATATTGGTGATGTAACACCACTGAAATGTGTTGCAATATTGCGGCCAATCTTACTGGCTATAAAATATTATTTCTGATATAAGTAATATGAGATGTGAATGTGTAATGTAATGATATAATATAGTTTATGTGGGTGTGATTCTGAGAGGTTAGATTAATGATATACCTCGGCTAAAATATATGCTGCCACAAAAATCAGTATATTTATCCAGATTTGAGTTATCTCTGAATTTTAAAACAAACTGGGCCATTAATTCTAATAAGCAAACTGAGAAGTCTTAATTCGAGTAAATCAATAGAAACAAATAAAATTACTGTGATTTTAATACTGCCAAGTGAATTTAACTACAATCAAACAGAACTACACTAGTTTAAATTTTATAATACATTTTCATGACATTAGTTGTGAAATATTATGCTATTCTAATTTTTCAAAATCATAGACAACACAAACCTGCTCGTTACACATCAAAAGAATTACCTATATTTAAATTTCTTGGTGCTGGTGTAATAAATACGTTTATATTTGCCTGGGGAAAAATGCGACTTAGCTGTGTCGATAGCGAAAAATAACCGCAACTCTGCCGATGTCGTGGAGTCATCCTTCACAGGTGTAGAACACAGGAACAGCTCTCCCGCTCACCATGGACAGTACATCTCCTGGTGATCCTCAGCGAACTTATCCTTTGCGGGTCAGAACAACGGAGGAGGACGTAGAACCAGAACCTCACCGGGATTCGCAGCCAGTAGTCCTCCTCTAGCATTTATGGCTCTCCGAATACCAGACACCGCATCGTCTCTAGCTCGAAGTCGAATCCAAGAAGTCCTACTTTACCGGTCCGTCCTTCCATCAGGGCTCATCATACAGCTTATGTCGACTTTGTCTTTTTTAAATAAATAAACAAATAAATAAATAAAAATATATACACATACTCAGCATTTCAGTAGTGCGTGAAGAAATCTGGATCATCGTCGTAAATATTAAACTTTTACTAATTAAATATCATAAATTAACGTCCATACTCAGGACTGTCTTCTATTCCGTGCTGGCCTCTAGCTGATTCCAAATTAGAATGAATAAGTTTTTGTTCTAAATGTCTACTGTTCAAAAAATGAATACATTTTGATAGGCCGGATGGTGTGGCCTGATTATTTTGAGAAAAAGAAACGTAATGCTAGTAACATAGACTAATATTCATGGAAAAAAATCCACAGATTATCATTAAATTTACATAGTATACACAATACAACTATAAAAATAAATAATTATACACACATCACATTGAACATACGTTAAGCATCTTATACATTACATTAAATCAAATTTAGAGACATCGAATGACCATTATAAAGATAAAAATATTGGTGTGTTACAGTGACTTGCGTAACTCTGAAGTTTGACCTGCTGTCAATGCATGCGACGACGAATTTTGCCTCAAAAATTATTCAAATAAACATTTTTTAAGAAAGGAACGAAGAAAGTCGTCTACACCATGCAAATCCCTGCGAAACGCGGAAACAAGAAAATTGCAATTGCGTCTTCCTTATAAGTTTGTCGTAATGATACAATGTAATTTTTTTCGTTTCGGTCTCAGTTTACCATTCGGAAATGACTTTAGCACTGTATAGTGGTTGAGTCGGCGTAAAAGTAGTTTGATCTGTAACGCTGGTAGACACTTAAAGGCGATTCAAGAAAGAATTCGTATTTTGGAATTTAAGTTTGTTATCGATAAAACTGAAGTATTTCGCCATAAATGTACGCCTTAATTTTCATTCATTATAAACATTTTCTTAATTAACAAAATAATGCCCAGATTTTATAATATTAAAATTCTTTAAAAAAGTATATACGAAATTGCCAAAAAGTCAAAAATAGATAGGCAGCAATATATAAAAAAATAACAAAATAAATTGTACACTAAATATTTTTTTTTGTATTTTATATTTCAATTTACATAATTTTTTTATATTATAGGTATATATTTTATTAAGATATCTAGGAAGATTGAAAAGAAGAAAGGCACGGAAAATTTAGTTATTAAAATTCTTGATGTATCTTTATCTTTAAGACTTATACAAATAGGTCACTATTTAGGCGGCATTCATCAAAACCCTACGACGTGCAACCTGCAGTAAGTGCTTAGCTCGAAAAAATAACTTATTAATTGGGCATTACAAAAATCTGCAAACCTGGGTAACTTGATAATCAAATTAATTTAACACTTAACTAGGTACGGAAACCTTAATAACTATTTTGTTTCTGCCACGTACAAGGCAGCAAGCGCCGACTGGCAGTTCGGAACAAACCTAACAATTAAAATAACTAACCAAAAAATATATAACACAAATTTTTTTTTTGGGGAGGAGGTGGTGTACAAATTATTACTCAAGACAGTGGATTCATATCAAAATTTTTCAGATTTATTGAATAATGTTTTTGGTATTAAAAAATTGCTTTAAACTTCATCATTTAAAATTCAGTGAGAGATCTCAAAATTTCTCCACGCTTCAATTTTCAAAATAATTTTCCCCAACTAACATCGTATCAGATTTACACTTGTACCTGAAAGTTTTTCTCAGAGAGCCCACCGAAATTTATCAAATTATCTTCATCCTTGTTTAATCAAACTTGCCTATATGTGCCCTCCTGAGTCTTAAGACTAAACCAAGTCGTAAATTCCATGTTTCTCGTCAATTCGACGACCACACCAGCTCCTCTCAAGCCCTCGGGAAAACCGGAGCTCTGCAGGGCAGAATGCGACGTCACCACTGTCGAGAGAACAGTAATATCCACATCTCTCACTTCAACCAATAGTTTCGGCACTTGACCCTTAAGTATCGTTAATTTCAAACCCCGGCCCTACGTAGGCCCAAGCCCACATCTAGACGGGAATGACCAGTTCGCCAATCCACACATTCTGCAAGGGGCCGGTCGCCTGCCGCCGGCGAAAATGCACATGTTATGGAAGTCCAACACTGAACTCATGGACTACAGAGGCCTTCCGTGAAATCTCAGCACAGCCCACTCAGCAACAACATCCTGCCGTTAATTCTCGAGTCTCGCAGTCTCTCAGACGCCCCCAAAAAAAACGGAACCTAATCTATTAATGAAAACATTATCGTAACAGTATTTTTATAAAGCATGCATACTTATATATTAATAAAAATACTGTATATGAGGAAATTCTATCCTGACAATTATATTTATATGTATATTTATATATTTATGTATAATATATATTTACATATATAAAAATAAATATATATATGTGTAAAATTATTTCGTCACTATTTTCAATTATTTTAGATAATCTATGTAAAAAAGGTTTGTTTTATTCAAGATATAAGAATTTTATTTAATTTATCAAATCAAACGGAAAAATTCCCAATATATATTTTTTTACTTTTAAAAAAATTATTACTTCCCATTTACTGACTAAAACCCGTTCAATTTTTAAAATTCCATAGAATCATTTCTATTTTTTAGAACTGTAACTATCTTAAAATGTTAAATACAAAAGTAATGAAAAACAAATACATATTTTTCATACTGACATTCTAAAATGGAATCCTTCCCATTTATACGATATTTAAAATTAATTTTGCTGTGCTGGTAAAATCCATGAAAAATGTGTACGGAATTTAAAAAGAAGAAAGGAAATATTAAAGATCTAAAATAAAGGCGAAGGTTAAAATATTAACATGGACTTTAGTACTACAGAAATGTTGGTTCGGTCACAAGAGAATGGAGAGTAGGAGCCAGGAATCGGCTGCCCGCCATCTTGAAATTTCCCTTCTCTCTCTTTTACCTATCAAAATCTCCCTTTTCCCACAAAATCTATTAAAATCCCTCAAATTTCTCTTTTCCCAAATATTTTCCCTTTTCTCTTAAAAAGTTCCCATTTTTCCCAGAGCAGGAGAGGTGGACTCGTGACTACGAAGAGGACTCAAGGCTCCGTGCGAGGAGAGCAGGACTGAGGACTCAGGGCCTTTAACCTTGACCTTCATTCTGTGACCTTGAATGAATTCGAACCAAAAAATTCCAAAAAAATATAAAAAATTATCAAAATATACTAAAAAATTATTATTAAAAATAAAAAAAATATACATTAAAATATTATTTTAAAAAATTTAACTTCCAGAGGACAGACCTCACCAATTACCTAGTCCACTATCTTGGTAGATGAAGCTGTCCGCCATTTTGCTAGGTGCAGCTGGCAGCCATGTTGGTCGGTGCAGTCTGCCATTTTGGTAGGCATGATGGCAGCCATCTTGTTTTTCTTTAGTCATTATTTTTCATATTAAACACCCATGTGCCACCAGGTAGCAACCACATTTTTTTTGTAAGTATAGGTGGTGCTGTAGTCATTTTCAGTATTGGTTTTTATTTTCAACACATAAGTAGCATTAATTTCTTTATTATTCTGCTTGCTATCAGCCTGTACCGAATGGTGACATTGACCATTCCTGCAAAGTATGTAAACTGCCATGTTTGATTTTTTATTTTATATTTAAATGCGAAATTAAAAAAAATATTATTATTATATAAGTGAAGGGGTTATTATAAATTGGAAAACACAGCATATTTTTTACACGAAATTTCTTGTATGCATAAAAATCTGCAAGAAATTCAATAATTTTTTTAACCTTCTTTGGTGTTCACTTCTCAATGTCTGCCTCAGCGACCCAGAAATCGAAGGAGACAAGAAAACCCTACCATATGGGCTGGATTTCCTCTGTGTAGAAACCACCATGGATGGTAAAAATGATTCAGATCCTCGAGAAAGTAGGTCGTCAGCTCATAGTTGCATATATATCTCACAAAAGTTTTCAGGGATCCAATTTGCCTTGAACCCTGTCTAGAATACGTATTTCTGTTTGGAGTTGTGCACCAGGTCGCCAACCCTAGCTTAAGGTTTGCATGGGTCTCTCCTCTTCGGAATAGTGTACGCAGTCCGAACCAGTGAGTCATTGTTCACATCTTCGGGCTTCGTGTGAGTGGTAGAATGAGCGGTTGAATTATACTTGTGTACAAGTTTTGGCAATAGTGTCAGCCACTTGTAGTTTCCATTCGCAGTGAAATTCCTACAAATTCTTCCTTTAAGATTCCTGTTGAACATCTGAATGATAGAAGTTTTGATATTTCTGTATGTGGTATAGTGATTTATATTACCTTTCTTCATCAGGTCCTTGAACTTTGCATTGTAGAATTCCTTGCCCTGGTCGGTTTGCAGTTTAGTTGGGATTCACCCTTCGCACAATACATTAGCCATGACTTCGGTTATATCACGTACATTCTTTGACTTTACAGGTCTAACCCAGGCGAATTTGTTATATGTATCGATGACTGTCAACTTTTATTTGTAGTCATTGTTGACCAGAGCATACTGTATCGCCTCAACGAGGTTGGATTGAAACCAGTCGTTCAGCCCACAAATCATGACATTCACATAATGGTAGTTGCACCTGGCGACAGCATGCAGTTCGTGGGCGATTCTCTATCGATTCATCATATGTAGCCACCCTCCTTAAGTTCTTCGATGATTAAAATTATCTCATTATTGTGGGAGTAATTTCCAACCCTATGTGAAGCGAGCAGTAGCTGCAGCCTACCCACCAGTTCGTTCAGGTCGTCCCAGAATATGTAGTATTGTAATTGCCATTGTCTTATTTTCTTCAGACATTCGCCACTTTTCAGTGGTAGGCTGCTGAAAAGGTCTGCAAGAATGTCGATATCTTCATGATCTTCATCCTTAACAACACCAGCCTCTGGATCATTATAATCTTGGAAAAGCATGTTCGTGAGTTCGAGCTGGTCGTATTCTGTAAACTCCCTGGGATCCTTGAGAAATAGAAGTTCATTTAGCCTATGTGTTCC
Source organism: Dryococelus australis (assembly GCA_029891345.1). NCBI lineage: Eukaryota > Metazoa > Arthropoda > Insecta > Phasmatodea > Phasmatidae > Dryococelus > Dryococelus australis. Next base: position 246,805,495 of record CM057009.1, read on the forward strand.
ACATGTCTTGTATTCGACTACTTGGATTATCCCACCAAATATAAACTATTTAATCAGTACCAAGGAACCATTAACCATTTTGCCTATGTACACCATATGTTGTATAATTTTTATGAGATGTGTACAATTGTAGGTACCATCAAGAAAGAGCATTGTACTTCAGTGCTCTCTTCCATACATTATTCTTGTGTGGCAAATCTGTATTTCATCCATCATCCCAATTTGACTGTACATCATTATGTTTCCACTTGTTCAAAGGCTCATGAGTATCGTCGATTTCGGTCATCGCGGCAATGGGTACTCCACTGCTCTCTCTCTGTGTACATCGAAGTGATGAGTGAAAGGCTTAAAAATTTCTTCATTTTTAAGGTCGCGTGAATTTTGGGTTCTCTTGGTGAGCAAATACTTCGGGCGAACTGACTGAATCATCCAATGGAATTCGTTGCCAATGTTCGACATCGTACTGAATAAAAAATTTTACTGTGGCTCTCTTTTATAGGTTTGGTTGAGGTCTCCACCAAAATATTTTCGATCTTGCCTAGGCATTCGCTGCTTATATCCAATATGTCCTTGCTGTAATATTGAATATAAATTTTTGTGGCGAGGTGAGAAATCGAAGTAGGGAATATCCATGACATTTATCCTCCCAGGCTTTTTAGATGCTATTCATTTTGCGCAGGTGCCACATTCATTTTGTCGATAATTTGCCTTTGAACACTCATCACGTGCTCGTTCATGTCCATCAAATAGTGGACGATCTCCATCTTCACATGATCCATCTTCACCTTGAGCTCGAACTGGTAGTTCCGAAAAAAAGTGTTTTGTTCGACCAACATACTGCACCCTTGGATCGTTCGGGTTCGCCAATATTTCGAATTATTATTCTAGCAGCATCATAAGTTCCATAGTTTTCTGGGATATGGCAAGTTCCATATTCGTCTTTGTGAAGACACAGATTTTTGGCTGCTCTGCCCAAATAGCAGGCAGCATAATAGAGAAATGAATGCTCCCTAAGTGGTGAAAATATAAACCAATCTGGAGGATGCCGACAGTACAACCTATATTTAAAAAAAATTACATGGCTGCCATCTTATGGCACATACATGTTGAAAATGAAAACAAATTACAAACGAAAAAACAAGATTACTGCCATGATGCCTATCAAGATGATGAACTGCACCGACCTACATGGCTGCCAACTGCACCTACCAAGATGGTGGATGGCTGCACCTACCAAGATGGTGAAATGGGTAACTGTGAGGGGCGACTTCTAGGAGTTTAAATTTTTCTTACATAAATTTTGGATAATTTTATTCATTTTTATTAATAAATTTTTTGGGAAATTTTTGGAATTTTTTGGTAATTTTTGGGTTAAAAGTCTTTTAACGTTATGGGGTCAAGGTCAAAGGTCCTGAGTTCTCAGTCCTTCTCTCGTAGCTCAGAGCCGAAAGTCCTCTCTCCAGAATCAAGAGTCCACCTCTACTGCTTCGGAAAAATGAAAAATTTTTGGTTCGTGCGCCACCGATCTGGGTTGCAGGTAAGGTATGGGTATTAATTTAAGTTATGTTCTAAGTTAATCTATAAGTTGTACCCTGCTAAGGTTTCAATCATAAAATCAGGGGATGTTAAAAAGCAATTTACAATACAATAGAATTTAAGGAAAAATGGAAAATTGTAAGGGAAAAAGGGAAATTTTGTGGGGAAATGAGACGATTTTGAATGAAAAAAAAAGGGAAATTGGTAAGGGAAAAAAGAAAAAAAATGTGAAATTCCAATATGACTGCCTGCCGGTGCCTGGCCCCTACTCCCTATTACCTAGTGCCCAAACCGACATTTCTCTACTACTGACTTAACTAACAGTAAAAAAACTCTATTACCACTAACGGAGGTTCACGATTAAGTGAGCACTTTTGAAATCAACCTTAGAAAATATCAATGTCCCCACCTGCGTATATTTTTACGGGCGCACTAAGTGGCATGCGTCCAGTAAAGTTGGTAACGCTGGGTGGGGAAGTAGTTCCATATCTTTACGTCGAATAAAAAGTGTTACGTAACCATTTGTGAATAAATTAATTAATTCTCTAGCTTTCTGTTTTTTTAATGCAACGAAGTGTAAAAATAAACATATTTGTAAAATATTTACTTTTTTAATAATTTCACAATTTCACTTGTCCGACGCATGAATGAAGTGATGAGTCCCATGGCAAAGTTAATATTACATAAGGCGGAAGTATACACAACCTGCACATAAGTAGTTCTTAAGCAGGGCTTTCAAAAGTGCTCACTTTACCGTTAACAGCCTTTATAATCACTTATACAGGTATAGTGGTATGTAGTATAATATCTGATAATAATGATGAGTTAATATTAATAATATTGTTCTGTAATACAATATATACAAGCGATAATTTACTTTAATGCTAATCATATACAATATAATTATAACTTAAGTAAATTTATTTATTTCTTTCACAGGTGCCCATATAAGGAAAATTATGTAAAGTGATTTAAAGAATTTGAAGGGAGTTAAGATTTCAATTGTTTTTAAAATAATCCTTTAAGTAATTATACTAATTTTCTGGCAGTAAAAATTGCGTTATCTACATTTCAAATTAATTTACGAAAGTAATAAAGTTGTTTTACTTCTTATAAATAGTGAGTGCAAATAATAAAGTAGTGTTTAAAAATATAATTACAAATAACAAATCATATGTCAGCAACAAAATCTGAATAGCTTTTGCCCTGTTTTAATGAAAATAAAGTATAATAAATTATTTCCATGGTATGAACCAATTACACATTTAAAGATTATCCGTATATTAATAGTGCAACAATGAATACAAAAAATAAGCTGCTAATGGACAGCTGCCCACTGGCTGAATACTCTTCTCTCGTCACTCTTCGCTTACGATTCTGCTTTCAGTTTTTCTCGTACCATTTCACTTACACTATTAATTATGTTATAAATCATGTCAGAACAAAGTCAGTTTTAGTGTCCAATTTACTGATCTAGATCAGTATAAAAATTATGTGTTTTATTTTTAAAAAAACTATTCATAATTATTAATGCCGTATCTATGATATATAATTATGTGTCTCCTTGCATTATAATTTGTAATTTGACAATATTCTGTCTATGTCAGGAATGTTTGACTATTTTATTACAGGTTCTCTCGCAGTAACTATATGACTTCTAAAACTTCTCCACCACAAATTATTTGGCATCTATGTCATTCAAATAAACCATGCAGTCCCCCTATTTCAGCAGCCATTCTCTTTAACACTCACTGCACGTGTTTTGCCAAATTTCAGTTTAATCAGTGGTCTTGCTTTCATTAGACAGACTGCAGTAAAACCTTCAATTTATCACTAAACAAATGACTTCCACCCACTTTATAAACCTAATTTAAACCTCTTGTACACAGGTCTCGCCACTCAGTCGCGGGTAGGTAGTTTCTCATTATAAGCCATATAGTAGGATGGATTGCTCTTTTTTACCCGTGACTGTGGCTTGCGTATGATGTAGGAAATAGTGGGGGACCACCACAGAGTGGCGCCACAGAATGGCAACAAGCCCTGCACAGGCGCGACCACATTAGTAGTGTGTATATGGGGTATGGGGGCCAAGCGCATTTCTCTAAGTGGGAGCTCTGTGTTTGTGCCCGGGAGTCTCCAGCTCTCCTGAGAACCAGCCATGTACTTCGACTCGGGATTGTCGGGGACGAACTCAGTTACTCAGCAATTACAACTACAAAACCTTCAATCATGCGAATCCGTTAATGCGAGTTAGTGGACTATGATATGCAAAATAAAAATCTGCATTTATTTCTTAGCTAATTGAACTATTTAATTATTTTACAAACTACCTATATATAAAATATATACAGTGTAGACTTTTTGCTAACTATGCTTATCAGATGCTTATCATAATATCTCGGACTCTGCATGTATATAAAGCGACCAAAATACACCCAGCATTAAAGATCTTCGTCTGATGCGAGAGGCGAAGGATCGTCTTCTCTTCCCTAACCTTTGTAACTATCATTCAGCGAAGTTATTTTACGCCCCACTGCTCGCTCGTGATTGACTGTTAGTCATGCGACATTACGAGCACAGCAGGTTTATAAGTTTTTGTGCCAGAGGCCAAAATAATACGATCTAATATAAATTGGAGGGGGGGGGGGAGCAGATAAAACTTATAGCAAATAATTATTTGTTCATGCGGAACACAAAAATAAGTGATAGACATCTCAATGTGATATCTTCTAAAATGGCATTGATTCAAAATGGCTGCCAACAGTAAATCATTGAAATTAATATTTATCGTCTCTGATTTATCCAATTTTAATAATTTTTTATACATTATAACTATCAGATCTTTAATTTTGATTTTAGGCTAATTTTTCGTATCTCTAACAATTTCTGAGAAAATTTGAAACATTTAAATATTTAGATGGTTTTATGTTGGTATTACTACAGTTTTCTGGAAAACAATGCCCTATAGTGCTGACATTTACAGATAGCAATGAAGGCAATAATATAAGCATTCATTTTTAAAAAGCTGCAAATTTGTCTGGTTACAACAGCCCAAGAAATGATAAATAAATTATGATTAAAAGTGTACACTTACCATCACTGTTTGTAGAATACACATGTTATGTATTCCAAGCCTGCAGAAAATGCTTATATGCACATCGATTTACAATTTGTACACTCCTTAGGGAATACGTGAATAAGGATGTAATATAGGGTTTATCATTTAAATATTAAAACTTTATATGCACTGACAATTCATTTTTATAAATCAAATAATATTTAGGAATAACATTTACTTGGTTTTGCTATGTTTACCTGGACAGTTTAAAAACTGTTAACGCCACTTTTATTGGAGGTTTCACTTGTTCGCCCCTATTCAAACATCCGAGTCAGTACTAGACTCACTATCATATTTATGGAATTCTTGGCAGTGATTTGATTCCAGTATGTTTGAACCTAGACATCCAATGCATGCACATCCTAATATACACAACAGTTTGTTTTGAAGGCAGATACAAGTGATAATATTTTTTGCAGAACATGTGCTATCCAAAACACCAAGTACAGTTAACGGTGCTGATACTACAACCATCCATTATATGCCTAGCTTTCCTTCACCACCTCTTATCCATCCATCGCCCTCCTTGTCAGGAATAAGGCAGAAATATTGTTAACTAAGTCTTGCTTTCACCATTTCTCAGAAGCATGCTCCAAAAAATTATCATGTGACCACTCTTAATACATCGAAGTAGATCCCATTTTCAGAACACCCTTTCTCCCATTCTGTTGTTTTAATAGAGTTAAACATCAAAAACCTACATATATTCTCAGACTTGAGTTTCTTATGTTTAACACCTGAAGAAGAATCGCCTAAGATATTTCTTTGAATGTTCTGTGTTCTCCATGCTCTGAGTGCAGCAAACATATTGTATCTATTATGCAAGCTGATTTTGTTTTCGATAGTTCACATCGTGCTGAAAAACTTTCCAAATGATGAGCAAACACAGCTTAATTTGTTTTCTTTGATAATCCATTGGCATTTGCAAGAGTCGCAGGATGTGGCCGAAGTGGGTGGCTGAATACATCTCGCATATCTAGGTAATGACTTTCAGCAATAAAAGTCATTTTTCTGAAAAGGTAGTATTAGATTTTTTTTTGTTGAAAGTATACAATTAAAACATTTCTAAGACACTTGTTTTTAAATGTATATTCTTTATAGGTGCAAGCAAACTTTTACCTCTGGCCAAACAATTCCGAAACTCATTGTGTGCCTAATGGCCTGCATTAACAAATCGTTTGCTACAGCCACATTTATTGATACCCCATTTGATAAATGTACAATTTGTGGGATTTTGTTCAAAAGAACTTGCCCATTCATTTTGAAGCATACCAGTCAGGGAATAACCATCCTTATCATATTTCTTTAACCTTGTTGCTTGAAAATCAGGATGGCTCAGTTTTTCCTAAGATAACGAAAATTACCATGAAGACATCGAAAGGCAGATACTCTGTATTCTACATTAATGTAATATCGTGACATTGATCATTTCTTAACCCGTTCAGTCACCATGCCTGTGGTCGTAGACATATTGTATATGAATTATATATATGACCGGTACAGCACACAAACCAGGCATCAGTGCCCAGTCTTCTATGCAGATGATCTGATTTGTACGGTTAATGCCAATATCTTCGAGCACGCAGCACGTTATTCATTGGTTGGAAGACAACTGGTGAACAGAAGTACAGCTCAGGCAAAAATATAACATGACCGCAACACGTGAACTCAGAAATTAATATGTGACCGAACAGGTTATGACTAAATCTTTGTGTAACACCACGCGTCTGTGTGGCTTTATTTACATTCTGTTCTATAGCTTGATCAATAGGAATCGTAGAGAATGTGTTATTATTCTTACACTGAGCAGAAAAACCACTTTTGAGGAAATGCTCATAGACTGTTGGGCTTCTCTCTTGCAGTTTAGTTAGTTCTGCAAAATATATTGACAGATATCTTACTAAATGACTGTCAATTGCATAACACCAGGGAATCATCATCTGAATACATTGCAGGTACGTGAACCAATCACCTTCACGACTGGATCTGAGAATTCCCAACAAAATCACGACCTTATACACACAATGCATTCAAAAAGGACGAAAATCCTCTATTACTCTTCACGAAAAATACATAAATATCTGGAAAAATATTCAAAATCTTTCTGGGCACTTGAAGCATGTTACGTGGCGTGATGTGTTTCATGGCAAGTATTCAAATGCAAAATGTTGACTATGTCGTTGAGGTCATTCATATCAATATCTAAGTCAATTTTGCTGATCCAGAATTGAAATCCAGACCCAATCACACACATGCTTGTTCCGTACATCAACTTATGGAAACGAATAGCACGATTGTAATGCTTCCCTTACAGCACCTTGTTTATGGCACTCTTGTCTCTTGCTACAGATTCAACATTTAAATTCTCTCAATCTGATGTCACCGAAGAGTTTTCCAATTATTGATAAGATATTGCAGATCATGGGAAAGGTTCCCATTATAACAATAATGCCTCAATTCTCCTCCTGATTGGACCACATTAGTTCCCTTGCCTTACAAAAAATAACTTGATCTAGCACTATTACAATATTATCAATATGGAGATAAGGCCATAACTTTATACTTGATCTCAAAATTTCATTAACTGTCGACAGTAGGGTAGCATGCGTATTTATGTAAGCAAATAATTTAGTGTTTTAGATGCAACACTAATATTAGCTCTGATCAAAATGTTGAAACATGTCCAAGAAATAGTGGTATGCTTTTGGGTGTCCTTCGATCTCGTTAAAACCCATACAAAATTCGCCAATTTTCCATTAGAAAATATCTCTCAGCACTTATCAAGGAGACTTGAAGGCGTAATTAGAGAAGGACCTTTTCTCCCTGTGAATTTATAAAATGGGAGAGGTTGTTCGACAACATCAAATTTTCTAACCCTCTTTATCTGCTTTTGAGTTTGCATCTTTCTAGGCTTACAAGAATGATTCACAGGTTAAATGATAATATCTTTTGTTATCTGTACATGCCAGCACAATGGCGCTATGTTTTTGAGCAAATTTCAGTAATAACATCATAATACTGACCAAATATTAACATTTTAAAAATTTCTCGGATATTATTAGAGATACAATACATTAGTTATAAATCGAAAATAGAGCTCTGATCATAATATTTAATTTTGAAAAGTAATCGAAAATTAGGTAAACCAGAGCTGATAAATATTAAATTTAATGATTTACTGTTCGCAGCCATTTTGAATAGCTTTTTAGTGTTTCTCATGACCCAATCAAGAGATATAAGATAAATCTGATCCTCCCAATTTATACCACGAATTTTTCTGGCACATGGACTATATAAGGTGAGCAGAAATGAGCCGAGATGTCGTGGTGTTGACATCGTGCTCATGGCTGCTTTCTCGCTGGGATTCACCCACCCCTTGGGTCCAGCGAAGGCGAGCAGCTTCTGAGAGTGCGGCGGAACCATGGAAGCTCGGGTGAGACAACTATTCCACAACTCGTCGCATCCACGGTGGAAGACAGGGGATCCCCATGCTCTTGGGTGGCTGGGAATATTCAAATTCCTGTCCGTGGACCAGCTAGCCATGTGCAAGCGCCGTTGTCGTGGAGGTCGGGAACCTGGGTAGCACAGTACGAGATTGCGAAGTGCTTGGAAGTTGAAACAGCACCATGATCAAGGTGAAGAGCAACTGGGTCGTCCACTGAATTCCTCCAAAGAATACACTGATACTTCCTATAAATGCGATCAACAACTGTTTGTTTGAACATCTTGCATACATCCGCAGTCACAGCAACTGGAAATGTTCGGAAGCTCAAAACTGTATAAAAATTTTCATTCTGTAATTTTGGCCCAGAAAGTAGAAGATCATTCAGTGATTGTCCATTTGTGGTCTTGCAGAATGCGTCGGAAACCACGCTCACTTTTGTGGAAACACTTTCCTCCTTGGCTACTGCTTGGTGAGGAATAAAGTATGCTGGTTGAGCAAACTCACTTGTAGTAAGGGATACTCGATAGCCATCATGTGTGGGTGTTAACTGTCCAATATGTGTTATGTGACCCAAGTTTTCATACTCCTCCATGAAGTCTTGGTAGTGCTGCTTCAGCTCTGGCATCTTTGCAAGTCGATGTTCAAGTCCACAAAGTCTACACACTGCTGTTGAAGATGAGTTACTCAAATTACACATGGATGATCTGAATGGAAGTCTCAGGGCAAATCTACCATCTTCACCATGTTTGTGGGTACTTATGAAGTGATTCTCACACTGTTGGGCCTCGCTTGACAGAGACTTCACTGATGGAACCTCTTCTACCTCCAAAAACTTCTGAAGGGCCACATCTAGAGATACATCTACTCGTACAAATAAGGAAGCTGACTCACCTTTACTTTCACATGGAGCATTACCAGCAACTACCCAACCAAATGCTGTATGAAATGCATGTGGTTTTCCTTCGATCTTGCGGCCGGTCATCACATCAGTTACTACATCTGCTGCCAGCAACATATCAATGCAACCAGGTGAGGCGAATTCGGGATCAGCTAAGGGAATATTTTTAAGATGTGCAAGATTTTTGTAACAATTTCCGCTGAAGGCAAGTTGCCAGTAATGTTATTGAGAATCAACGCTCGAGTAGTAAGATGCAACTCTGGCATGTGAAGTGAGGTAATCTCACACACTACTGCTCCTCTTGAGTCTGTCCTAATACACCCTATGCCAGAAATGTTCACCCCTGCCTGGTGTTGTTTAAGTCCCAAGCGTTTAACACACCCTTCAGTTATTAATTATGACTGGACGCACTATCCAATAATGTACGCACAACCTGGTATTGGCCACTACTGTCTTTAACATTGATGCAAGCAGTCTCAAGCAAAACAGTAGTCAGAGGACCATCATCCTCTGAAATACACGACGAACACATTGCGACAGTGCTACTATTACCTTCCTCTTGACCAGAAGGGTCTGTAGCATCTTTATCTATCTCACCAGAACTTGTATCTCGTGACAAGTGAATCAATGTGTGATGTGTGCATTGGCACTGCTGACAGCGAAACTTTGAATAGTAATTAACATCTGCATGTCCTGCTCGCAGGCATTTAAAACACAACTTGTGGGTTAGCACGCACTCCCTTCTCTCATCTGTCGGCTTTGATAGAAATGTCTGGCATCTGTGTAGGGCATGAGCTACACCACAAAATGAGCACAACATCTGCAACTTGTATTGTCCTGAACTGAAATAAGGGTTGTCTTTGAACCTGCTGACTGCTTGTTGTTTCCATGGCTCATTGACCGAAATTTGTTCCAGGAGGAAAATTTCCTCTGAGAGGATGGACTTTTACAGGTGTAGCGAGAAGGAGGTTGATCGTCGGCAGCAAGCTGAACATGCTCCACAGCTCTAGCCTTCCATTCCAAAAACTTGAGTAGCTTGGAATACGATGGCACATCCTCTTCTTGGGAGAGTTCAAATTTATGCTGAGTGGTGCATCCAACTTCTCGAGCAATATATTTAGCAGCAGGAAATCCCACTGACCGACTGGAAATTTCTGAGCCTCGAACGCACTCATTTTTCTTCCACTACTGCAACAAACTTGGTTAACCCACTTTCTTTCTTACTTTCAACCTTTTGTAGATTCAAGATGTACTGGACATGTAGTGTTGCTGCGAGTCTCAAACTTTTGAACCTCTTCTCTGATATTTTCCAAATTACCGAGTAATTGCTTTCGGTGACTGGTATATTGTGTACCAACACTCTGGCCTCTCCTTGTAAACAACACAAGTAATTGATTTTCTGGACTTGGGCAAGGTGTGGAGCTTGACCAACAATTGAATTGAATTACTCTGAGAAGCTTATCCACTCAGCTCTATTGCCACCAAATACCGACAATGGTAGAGGTGGTAGCACTGCTGTCGGGATTCCTAACCATTGTGAACAATCTCTGTGGGTCGTGTAGCCACAAGTGTTCTTCTTCAGTTTACTGTGCATCTTTTTTAGTTCACGGAAAACTGTCTCATATGTTGCAAACTGTTCCTTGCACTCACTTAACACACACAGATCTTCTTGAGGTGGCTGGGCACAGATAGCAAAAAAATTCGCCAGTAGTTCATCTCTCTTCAACATAACCTCTTCGAAGACCAACTCAAAGTCTTCCACCTTCGATTCATCTTTCATAGATGCTTCGTACAGTTCTCTGGCCTCGTCTACCTGGGCTAGCAGATAATTGAAAATTACAAATTGTTTCTCAGGCGATGCTGCAGCCGCCATTTTTTAAATATGTGAATAAGTGTATATCCAACAAACAAGTTGCACTAATGCACGAAGGGCACTGTATAAAATGCCAGAATAATCACATGCTCGTATGTGAGAAAGAAATGTGGATTAAAAATTCCTCTGACTGGTGGAGATCGTTATTGCAGCGTGTTTATTGACATCGAGTTTAGGCACGACATGCCGTAACGAAACCCAACAATAACCGCAGAAACTTTCACATTTGCCATCACTGAACTGTTAAAAGGTGGATATTGCACTTCTAGCATACATTTCCATAAACAAAACTGTATCTCCCGTAAATAATCCGGCCCGGAGGACCAAGAAATGTTTAGAACAAGCAGTCGTCCTCATCTTCCATTCGCGCCATCTTGCGAAAATACTACCATCTCATGGCAAACAAGCTGCTAACACATGCCTCAGCACAAAAACAGCAAAAGTTACATATCACGAATACCACCACATCAGAAGCTTTTTTTGTTTGTAAACATGTAATATAGTATTTCTTTGACGAAAAAAATGCTAGCCTATAGAGTAAGGGTAAAAAAAATTAAACAAAATGGTTTCATAAACACACTAAATAAATATTACAGATAAGAACATAAATGTCGCAACAACAAGAAAATATTTAGTCTGTTAATGTTTTTAAGAAAAAGTAAACTGTTTTTCGGAACAAATATCGGGGTGACATCTTGTCTAGTCGTAGGTGGAAGATTTCTGATACCGGACGAGGCACATCAATTGCGGAGCATCTGTGCGTTCCACTGTGCTAATTTACAGTCAGGTTGTGACCTGTCGCAGACGAGACAATGCTGGTCATCGTAAAGTTTCATAAGTTTGTGCAGCAAAGGACAACCATACTCGAACTGCATGTCGATGAATTCATCTTCGTTTATGCACAACTCGTTCAGTAATTTTTTCTGCTCGGACACCACCATGTAAATCGGTCCTTGCGGATACTGCATCAGCAAATCATGCATCACTTTTTCTACTAAATAATACATCTTGCCTTCGTCCCACTTCAGTTCGCAGTGGTACTTAGTCAGCCAGTCGTTCGTTTTCTTGCTGTTCTCGTCCAACTGTTTCCACGAATAAGAGTGGCTGATGGAGCACGTGAACGTTTTGCCATCGTTGTTGTAGGACACTGCGATCTCCTTGAGTACATAGCCACTCTGCCTCTGGAAGCCTTGCAGATTACAGTATATCCTGATGCTGTCTATGCTCGAAGATGTCTAAACTTATATCGCAAACGGCCCATCGTATTTATATCCTCTGTGACATTCACAAAAGTATCTTGACGACTTTTCTCGACAATTGTGCGTTGCGAGTCGATCGTGAAGTCTCAGGAAGAAGGCATATATGCATGGAGGAATATTTACAAGCATAGTGAATTCGATCCTGCAGTCTCACATTCGACACCGTGTGAAGCCAAACCCTTGAAGGTATCTAGGCTCAGTATCGTGGATTGAAGGCGCCCATAATATGACTTTTCGAATTGAGCATAAATATGATATGCTAGCAGGTATGGTCCATTTTCAAAATTCATGTTTATGTCCACATTCAGATAGCTTTTAACATTCAAATATAAATTCACATTTTCTATTTGACATGTGTTAAACTGCGAATGGTTCACTTTCATATGGTGCTGTCTTCTGGTATGTAGCCCAACGGTGATGTACCTTGGTTTCTCGAAGACAAAGCTGGGACTCGCCATTCAGTTGATTCATAGGATTGCGGGCAATCCGGGGAGGGGCTCGAGACTCCATGACCTGAAAGCCACATCGATGCCATAGCCATCTTCCATAGTATTCAGCATCTTGATGTATTTGGTAGTACTCTGCTGAATGTGAGGTATCATCTATTCGACAGACTGTAGATTCAGTTCTACTGTCTCCAGGTTTTCTCCTGTGCCCACAATAGCATCTGCATGCTTATTGGCTAGGAGCAGTACCAGTTACTGCTTCGAATTGATGAAAGTTAATTTAAAGTCCTTGTCGAATCCCAGATAATTGCTAGAGGAATGCAGACCTCGAATTTCCCTCTGGGGTCTAAAGGAACACTGTAGTCGTCTCCTCTCTCCCAGCCGGCCATCTTGGCAGCAGACAACTTGTTCGGCATGAGCAAGAGGTAATTTTTTTATCAGTTGTTATGCCGACAGCTCTCATCTGGTCTACTTCGACACCTTTGAGCAAGTATGTGATGAAATCGATAAGGCAGACAGTACCATTGCTCGTTAATTTCGTCGATACCAGGTGTTATCCATCTACTTTCGCCAGTGTCCCCTGAATCGCAGGAATTACTTAAAAGGAAGAGTGCATATATCTTGGTGTTGGACCGATATCCGAACTTCGATGGTAACATGTATGATCTGATCAAGAATGGCTGGTAGTGTGAATTTTCACTTTCGTGTTGCTGTCTTCAATCATGACCAGCTTGTCGACATTTATGTAATCTTCCATGGCAATTGACTTCGAAGACAAGACTATGAAGTAAATTCTTCTTGTTTTTTAGAGACGACATTTCTTACTTGATTGAACCAATCAGTATTTAGTTACTCATGACACTAAACGTCCGCGATTCATAAGCACACACCTCAGACCAACCACAGTTGAAATCATCCAATCAAGGAAATGGATCTGAACTTTAGTGTTTTGAAATACAGCTATCGCTGAAATATTTTTGTGAAAATCAGAGAGCCTTAAGCATATCCAAATATGTAGTCAGGCTTTAGAGACATGTATAGAACCCATGGCAAACAAAATTACAAAGTTGGAACAACAAATGTGAAAGTAACATGGTCTTGGGCCTGGTCATTTTATTCATGTATTGGTGAAAGGAAACAGTGAAACTAGTATAAAATAAGAATTTTAGAAATGTGTTAATTATTGCATTACAATTTTATGCGAATTTAATAAAAAAAAAACAAAGTAAAACAATTATTTCAGTATTCGCGAAATTTTACTTAGCACTTTAAAACCGGCTTTAAATTATGGAACTGCTTTATATCGGTTTAATTTACTGGATGTATGACAGTCAAGGTACCCAATAAAATATATGAAGGTAGAGGCATGACAATTTTCAAAGGTTCACTTCAAAAGTGATCAACCTGAAACAGCACATACAAAAGAAATAGCAAATCTTAAACTTACAAAACTTTGGTCTAATCATTAAAATACAGATTACTGTACTTAATCTATGATTAATATAGAATTGCATAGGGTAAAGGTGTCCAAACCTACTTTGAGAATGTAATAAATGTTAAGTGCAAATATAATAACTTTGTGGAGCATTTGAATGGCTAAACTTGCAGTAATGACTTCAATGATAACCTGTAATCTGTCGTACTATGATTTGGAAACCAATTCTTAGGTGAAATGTTAATCTGAATTCTCACCTTGTTATCAAACAACTTGGATAAGATTGTGTTAGTTTTGACAGTGTCCAAGCTTTGCCATACAAAGTAGTCCGAGTGTTGAAAATTGAGATTAAGGTTTTTTTTTTTGCCTACGTATGCAACAATTCCATTTTTACTAGTTATTGGTCGAGACTCAAAAAGTTGGGTCATACTACCAGAGATAAACTTGCCATTCTAGTTGAGTATGTTTCCAACATATATCATGCCAGTGAACTTGCAAGTCGAGTTTCGATGCTTTGAGATAGTAGGCTAAACATATAAAGCACCAGTAAACATTATATGCTGACATGCCAAAGTTAGATTATCTCTCCTCAACTTCACCTCCCATGATTCGTGAATTTAATGTTACTATCCTTAAAGGTTGTGCTGAATCTAAAACAATAAAGTGGAATATTAGGCAACATTCTGTATTATTCGAGGTGTATTGCTACAACAAAATCTGAAGCCGCCGGACAACAGACTATATTCCGACAGCAAGATTGTGAAATCCTCATGCAACATTATATAATATCTGATGGTTTGGTTTGTGGTAATTTTCGAATGCCATCTGTTTTTTCAAATGACAAGAGAATTAGTTATCATTTAGTGATTGGTTGCGAGCTTATTGAATTGTACTTCTTTCGTCCATTTCATAATAATTTTTAGTGAACTGTTATTTATGTGGGCAATATTGATGCCGCAATATCTATTCGAAATAGTTTTCAGCGAATGAAGATAATACAGACCGCTGTTAGTATTCCACATGCTTCTGTAACAGAAGGATGTTCTGCATATTACGTGGTTTACATGGTAACAAGCATGCGTGTGGAAATTTTCAGCTTGTACCCATACACTGCCCGAATAAATTAGTTTTTTTTTATATTCGAGCAAAATCAGTTGAGTGGTTTACATTTTAGGCAAATATAACCTCAAAATCCCGCACATATTGAAATGCTCATAACATTATGGAAAGATGTATCATGGTTTACATACAGAACATGCATTGACTGTATATTGACCTTCCATCCGTATCATATCACAGTATATTGAAGTGCCCCATTTTAGTGTAAAATATTATTTTTTTACCCTACAAATGTATGACAGAATATATGACCATGCTATTATGGACATACTTTACAGGTAATCATATTTACCATAATATTTTGTTAAAAACACTTGTCTTATATCCTTTTTGTGGCATAAAATTGATTTTGACTCGAAAAAATTTTATAGCTGACTTGACTCTAGGTACACACAGCTCAACTCGACACTGTAAAATCAAACTCACTCAACCATCACAAATATTTAGTGCTGTTGTAAAAACATGAAAGGAAGCACCAATGATAAACAGTTTTGACCAGGAAACCTTACCAATTTAGATAATGTTGTATTAATTTATTAGATTTGAAAATATTTGTGTTACTGAAAACAAGACAGCTAACTAATTTAAATAAATGTTAACTTTTGCGTAGTTTTTGTGACATATAATTACAAAACAAAGAATTTTTTAGTGCCGTTATCTTACTGATTACACATTAGGTGTACTTGAGACGTAAAAGTATTTCAATACACATTTCACGACTTAAAAAAAAAGTGTGGCATGCTAACACATGTCTGACGCCAGGACAGTACACAAAATTACTCGTTACTAAATAAAGTGCTGACAATTCGCTTACTAATGTAGGTCTATCTTAATTACTCAAATATTATGCACATGCTTCCAGTATATTAATATTAACACATCACGCAATTGCGATAAAGAAATCACAATTTTACAAATACGAGAGTGAATGCGGATCGAATGTGGAATACTATAGGCCGTCCACGGTAAAGTGAGCACTTCTGAAGCCCTAGTTACATTTTTCTTTCAACCATTTTATATACTTCCACCACTTATTAATGCCAACATTGCCATGTGAGTAATAAACACAGTGTATACATACACTATACACAAAACCAAAAGTCCAATGCCACAATGGAATGTATTTATTGGTTATTATGTCTGATGAAACAGCTTCAAAAGTGGTCACTTTACTGTAAACGGCCTATAGCAATACTTTGAAAGCAACAATAGCCTCATAACGGCTCGATACAACTCAGGTTTGAATGGTGAAAAAATGATTACATTCGTTAATACAAATGTTTCATTTCTTGCCAAACACACTTTATTGTGTCTCTCCTTTTCCAATGACCCCAAAAAGTTTCAACGAGTTCCCACAGATAGCACAATGGCTATATAAATTGACATATTTATAACAAGCAGAAAACTACAAGAAACTTTGTAACTAAACATCGAAGTAACAAAAATGTACATCCCAGAATTCAAAATATTTATTTAATTAATATTCCCATCAATTTGCTAGCCGAATCACACCCTAAAGTGCAATGACTAGGGACTTTACAAGATATTGACAAGCTACAACAAACGTATACCTTGTACTGCCTCAATGACAAATAAAATTGGATGACATTTTAAGGTGTTTAATGTGTATCATTTAAAAAATATGTGCGCTACCCCCCCCCCCCCCCCCAACCCGGCCGGATATATCATCGATGTCATCGATTTTAAAATACAAGTGTAATGATTATTGCCTTATGGCTGTGTACATCTTAAGTACAGTGCACTGCACTTCAAATTTATTACTTAAACGACGAAGCTGAGTCAACCAATATTCAGTTTGAGCTCACAAATACTTATTTTCATCTTTTACTAGCGGCTGTCACGAATCCATTAAATTTTTCATAACGAAATTATTGTACAAAATACGTAATTTTCCAAGTGTGCAAAGCTTGGCGAAAAAATTTATAACAATTTAAAACTGACAAACTAACTTTTCCCAATACCTTAAAACAAAATCCAAAACACTAATCTACTACTGAATAAACTATGTCTGATTTCCTGAAGTTAATTTATTGTTTAAGCCCCAGCAAAAAGTAGCCATTTTATAAAAAGAGTAATATTTAATTACATTTATACAGTATCAGCTTATTTCGTCACCAAAGAAGTGTCTCCAGCATATTTTTATCTATTTACACGAGCATTTAGGTACCCATTTCAGTATCGCCCAAAAGTCTTGAAATCTAATTTTCATGTGTATAAAATTAATTTGAAAATTAATTACATTTCTCAAATAAAGACCTAAGCATCGCAGACGATAGACATAATTACAATATAAGACGAATGACATATTACGTCATCATCCTAAATAACCAACATAAATATTGTGCTGACATTAGACACAATTTAAATACCCAAATAACCTCATATCAGCCCAGAATGACCACCATATTTGTTGTAAAATTCTGATTAGTCCAGTAATCAGAACCCATTTGTGTGTTTAAGATAATTACTGGCTACAGGCAAATAAAACGTTGGTTATTATTAACCATACACTGAGAAACAAGAAATTTCGCTGGCCAACACTTAATTTTTAACCATATCTTAATCTGAACAAAAACAGATATTGCATGTCGCTTTAGTTCTTGCTATTAAACAGAAATACCTTGAGAGAGCACATTCAGCTGCCAAGTGCTGCAGCATGTTTGACTGTCCTTCGGTAATGGTGGTACTTCACAAGATGTTAGTGGAAAAATATTTGCTGTAGAGTCATTACTAACTGCAGCAAACATACAGATGGTACTAAACATTAATATAAACATATTCTGCATTGATGCTTGCCATAACATTATTCCACTATAATGCCTTCATGTAATAAAAAAAATGTCGCAATTGAATGCATATGCACAATTTGAATGGTTTGCAAGTCACACTAAGCTAGTTCGGTCTATTTCCCTCCTTCCATCTCGAAGCATGTATATGGAAGTCCTCGGACCATTTGATTAAGCTGTTATATTTCTTCCATGGCGACTGGTCATATTCAGTCAACCAAAATTAGATTATCTTGGAATAAAAAATAATTACTGTAATTTTTAAGCAGCAATTCAGAACCCATTTATGGAATAACATTCCACATTGATAAAGGCAAGGCAATATTGGTAACTATTTATGTAGGCTACTGTTGGGTCCAGCCAGAAAATCTACCGGACTCTGCCTCCTCCCTGGTATGATCCAACAGCAGCTAACCATGATAAACACACATAAATTAATACAAAAATTCCAGATACCACATTCTATCATTTTATTTTCACCACATTGTTTTCACTGCTACTGAACACACATAAATACAAAACCTTCAAACATCTTTCAAGGTATATAACATTGCTACCGACATTTAATTTTTACAACTGCTTATGTTCATTTCAAACATAAAATATTAGCCTTCTGTTGACCAACTAACAAATAAATAATAAGAATAAACACGGTCCCGTTTCCAATATCCTCCCACATTTTTGAAGGACTATAAATAAAAACACATAACCCAATTTCTGTCTCTAAAGGACATTTTAAATTCAATTATATGTAACACAGAATTGTCTTCATTCAGATAAAAACCTTGAGGGTAGTCTCACCAATCTGCCACTCCTACTGACCACCACATTCTCTCTTACAGGAGCAGGAACAGCTACAGGGTCTTCACTTGCTTCAGATGCCTCCAGTGTACCAGACACCTCCAAGGGATGAAGTCACTGCTCAGGTCCCACCCCCTCACCTTACAATCTTTCCCAGGAAATACTTTGATCACTTTAGCCGTGAACCAGTACAGTCTTTTTCTATCATCACTGCTGGCATTAATAACATCGACTTCCTTGATGTTTCTGTAGCAACATCGCACCCCAGAGCGTTGCACAAGTTTACTCAGATACTCTGCTAAGAATCTTTCCCTTAGACTGTTGCGGAGGCGCTGCAGGTAAGGTTAAGTTCATCTAAACTCTCTAGATCCGCAACTCCCACCGTTTGCAAGTCCGGTATGAACATCGCTGATGTCAATTGTATTAGATATCCTGGATCATCTGACACATAGGTTAGAAGCCTAGAATTTATAGCTGCCTCGCCATCACTTAACACACCCAAGACTTCTCCATAATTCAATGATGCGCCGCCTAATGTTCGTCGTAACAATTTTTTCACCACTAATAAAAAGCAGGTAGAATACCCAATCGCGAAACAATGAAAAAACAATTCCAGACACACTAAACGATAAAAAAAAGTGACACAGCCATGTATCACTGAAAAGACTCGTCACATCCTAATTTAAATTAGAAAAATAATTCCAACATTCACAGAAATATTCATCCCACCAACAATGAAAAATTGTAGAACCAACAACAAACAATATGAATAAATACAAAAACAAATGCCCCCACACACAGGCACAGAATTATATGACCTACCAATGATGAACAAATTGCAGAACCAACAACGAAAAAATACAGACACAGAACTACACAGGTAAAAATGGAAAAAAAATGCCAGAAGATACAGAAGTAGGCAGCCCACCAACGATGAGAAAATGTCAAGACCAAGATCGAAAATTTGTAGAACAAATGACGAACAGTATTAACAAATACAGAAGTACGCTCCAACAACGACGAAAAAGTGTAGAAACCAGCGATGAAAAAATAGTAACACATACATAAAAGACTCCGCACAAGTACAGAAGAACATAACCCAAGAATGATGAGAAAATGTCATGGCCAATAACGAAAAATTACAGAAAAAATATCCACACAGATCTATACAGACATCGATGAAAAAAAGTCAGAAGAAGGTGAAGTATATGTCCCACCAATTACGAAGAAATATCAGGACCAACAAAAGAAAAAGTTCACACAGAACTGTACAGGGACCGACGAAAAATTGTAGCACCAATCACGAACAGTAAGTATAAATACAGTAGTACTCACCAACACCGAAAAAAGTGTAGAAACAGCGAAGAAAAATTGCAGAAAAAAGTTCAAACAGAGACAGAATCACACATGGACCAATGAAAAAATTCCAGAGATACAGAATAACGCACCTCACCAACCAAAAATTGTACCACCAACGACGAACAATATGAATAAATACAGCAGTACGCAGCTTACCATCGATGAAAATTGTAGAAACAGCGATGAATAAAACACTAACAGAAGGATACGCCCCACCATGGATGAACTAATTGCAGGACCAACAACAACGAAAAAATACAGAAGAAAATTCTCACAGGCACAGAACTATACAAGCCCAGATGAAAAAATGTCAGAATATGCAGAATTACACACCTCACCAACGAAAAATTGTAGAACCCACGATGAACAATATGAATCAATACAGAAACAAATGCCCACACACACACAGACACACAGAAGTATGCAGCCACCAACGATGAGAAAATGTCAGGCACAACAACGAAAAATGTGGAACCAATGACAAAATACAGAAAAATATCTCCACACAGACTCATAACAATACAGCGACTAATGAAAAAATGACAGATGTTGCAGAAGTATTCACCCCGACTAACGGAAATGTGTAAAACAAGAAACGAATAAACATTCGCAGAAGGTTGCTGTTGTACATACCCCACCAACGATGAAAAAGTGTAGAACCTACTAGGGAAAATATTCAGTAGTATACACTCCACCAACGATGAATAAATCGCAGAGTCAACGAACACAGTAAAAAAAAAAATGCCAAAAGATGCAGAAATATAGAGCCCACCAGCAATGACAGAACCAGGGATGTAAGAACCAGTGAAGACAGGAAAAGCGATTATAAATATTAGCAATATAACAAGGAATTATTACACATGCCCAGCACCATACAGACACTAATGAAAAATGTATCGTCCGAAGCCCCTGACAAGGAAAAATGTATCCTCCGAAGCTCCTAACATGGAAAAATACAAAAACTAATTTCAGGACCGATGCTGAAAAGTATTACACACACAGAAGAAACTGCTCCACACAGGTATGCAGCTCACCAAAGAAAAACGATCTCAAGACCATTGACGAAAAATATCAATAAATACAGAAATCATTCCTCTCATGAACATAAAGAAATGCCCCCGCACACCCCACCTGCTCTGCCTCCGCCTCCATATCCAACTGCTCCATCGCTCCATAGCTTCATCACTCCATCGCTCCATTGCACCATCACTCCATAGCTTTATCCCACCTTTGCCTTTGCCTCTGCCTCCGCCAACGTGCAGGAACAGGAATACGTACCCCAAAAATGATGCAAAAATTCCAGGACCATTGCTGAAAAATATTAACACACGCGGATAAATTACTCCGCATAGGTACAGAAGAATACATTCCACCAATACTGAAAAATATAAACACAGAAGAAACTGCTCGCACAGGTGCAGAAGTAAGCTGCTCGCCAAAGAAAAACAATGCCAGGACCAACCTTGACAAATAATACTAAAAACGTCCACACACACAGGCGCAGAATTATACACACTCCAATGAAAAAATGTATCGTACGAACAAAGAAAAATACAGAAAAAATGTACGCCCACAGCTATGCAGCTGAACAAAGAAAAATCAATTACAGGATCATGAACGAAAAAAAAAATTAATAAATAAAAAATGCCCGTACAGTACTATACAGGCACCATCGAGGAACCAAGTAAACACAGTTATCAAGGAACATACAGACATCTGCAGCGAAAAAATACCCCCTAGACAGATGGTTCGAAGAACTAGAGAGAAAAATTTACCCTAGTATCGTTACCTGGAAACAAATAAGTAGAAAAAATGAAATAAAGATATAAAACAGCAGGAAAAACAGTCGTGGGGGAAAATGGAAAGTAAATCAACTGCCGAAGAAGCACAAAATTTGGTTACAAATATAGTTTTACCTCCAGATGTTTTTCGCGGGTACGATATAGCCATCATTTTGCACCACGCAATTCCAACCGTTGGTAATCACTAGAACCTTCCAGAATTTGACTTTAAATTCTGGTCGATCAGTGAAGCGGAACCCATGTGTATGTGCGTGATTGTAAATATGAAATTGCGAATAAAAATTGCAAGCACATCTAGCATTGTAGTGCATCGCATCAGCCCTCTATGATGATCGTATTTATCTCGGAAGGGGGGGAGGGGGGAATGGGGAGTGAACTTGCTTCAGATCTGACACCTCGAGGTGAGGAACTATCCTTGCATCCCGGCCTCGTTCACCCTCTCCCAGGGACTAACACGCATTTTATAGTGTGTTGAACCCCTTTCCAACTACATCATCGATGTGTATGGTTGATCGAGCTGTAGCTACATAGCAGGACAAGCAAAGAGTCGACCTGGTGCATCGCTATACGCAGATGGGGATATAATTGAAATACATGTATATATATATGGCGCACTGTACCCGTTCGGTAGTGTGTAGGCCTACGCCATCGTCCTGTATCCGTCGCTTTTCATCAGTCATGGTCAGGTTCAATTTATTTGTATATTCGGAATAGAGTTCGTGTTGGTGCGACTTTATCGTACGTACATTTACCCTCATCACGCAATGCTGCTCCAGAACAGAGAGGAAATATTGGAATTTTAATATTAGTTTTCACCACACATGACTGAATACCTTTCGCTTGTTTGGAAGTTTTTCCCCTGCATTTGTATGTGTACAGTTTCGCCCGTATTCCCACGAATGATGTTAAACTGTCACCCCCCCCCCCCCAACTCATCATTGAACTTGCTGACAATTCCTTGTTTATGTCCGAGTAGCAGAGGTGTGTGGTGGGGTAGACGCTTGTGTCAAATTGGTTTTTAAATTTTTTATCGCTGGCCAAATTTTGGTAAAAGTCTGGTTTTCGAATTTGCAACAGGAATGAGTCGGTTTCGGTATACAAGAGCTCAAGGTCATCTCTGTACCCGGTTTTCTTCACATCATAATAAAAATTATACATTAAAGTTTTTGATAGTTCGAGAACAGTGAACCCATTATAGATAGACTTATAAAAGAAAATGAAATTCTGGTATAGATGGAGGAGGGAAAGATTTTCATTGTAAATTGCTCGGTCTGAGACTGATGGTATAGCCACCAGTTTTTAAAGTCGCTTTCAACTACACACTAACTCCATTTTTTGGCGTTTTCTTTAAGGCGATTGGCGCCTCTAATGACTTTGGGTTACTTCAGTGTGATCGACATAACCGATTCTTCCGTATCTACTTTGTTACCCCTTCCTATTCCCGCATCTGTGCCCACTCCTTGTTTCCCCTCCTCACCTACCTCTTGTTTGCCGAGCACACATAAGGGGTTGCACGAGCCATTCTCCTCACTCTTTTTTTTTCGTCTCTTATCTTCCCGCTGCTCGTTTGATTAATGTGAATTGCCGGCGGTTTGACTTGAGCTGCGTCATGGGAACATTTGCTAGGGATTTTCGCGTACGACGAGAAATTCGCAATCGTAATTCTGCACAGCCAGGGATATGGGTGCCTCCTGAGCATTTGATACTGCTATTTTTTCAGTGGTGTGCGTTGCGTCAAGGTAAGTCGTGGATCCAGAGTTGGATTTCAGTTTTGAAAATATAAATGTTAGTTATCGGTCACAGGGTTGCGTGTACCATTGGCACTAGTTTATCAAAAGTCATTCTCTTCTGACTTCATATAGTTAAAATAGTTATTTTTGTCAACGTTAAATGTGTGCTTGCAGGCCCATTCAGTGTTAGCTAATTGGTGATTGTTGTCATAAACGCGATTCATTGAGTACAGCGTGGAACCACGACGTGCTTTGCTATACGTCGTCTTTTTGGCAATAACAGCTGAATTAATTGCAGAGATCTAAATTCTTACTGGTTCCCGGAAAAATATTTAAGGAGAATATATTTTTGTTAAAAAGGAAGAGTCTGATATTCAGGGCAGTCAAATAAGTTTTTAGTTTTTGCGGAGAAGTTAAATGTGCGAAGGTATGGAACATCGAACTCCGTGATATTGTATCTGTAGGCTTTGGTGGCCACGAGTCTTTTTAGTTGTCTAACAAAGAGATGTTGATTTATAAAGGCATTGAAATTACTGGCCCCTTTTTATGTTGGTGGGTATCGAGCCTTTAATATTACCGGCTACATTAGGGTGCGCAGTGTTCTTAATATTTAAATTATACCTGTTGACAATGATATTGCCAGAGGGTTTGCTGACGCAATTTATTTTATTTGTATGTTAATAAACATGGCTGAGTTGTTGAGCTTCGCTGATTCTCGTTTATGTGTATATCCTACAAGATATATTGTCGCACAGAGACACGCTTCCTTATGAATATAATGTTTTTTTTTTCTAGGGTGTATTGTGATTAACTGTCACGTAATACAACATGTGTCTAGAGTCTAGAATTTGAGAACACGTTTTAACTGGTTGGTTAAGATTGTTAGGACATATTGCTGAAGTGGTTACAAGTGGTATCACTCGGTAGCTTCTGTTAAGGAAGACGGAAAGGAATTTATGTAAGCTTTCTTCCCTATTGTACGACCTGTAACTATGTATGAGTCATAATGAACAAATCCTCGTTAATTATTTGCAAATTATTTATCGTTAAATATAATTGTTTCACTTTGGTATCTCTGTAAAGAGTCTCGGCACGCTCGGGATTGTGAGCGTTTGTATTGCACCGCTTGTTTATTGATATTTGCATATCTTAATCAGAATACTTATTTTTAATGTTCTTTTAATAGTAATCTCTGCATAATATTTGTTTGATACATGGAGCTCTATATTAGAAAAATTTTTCAAAGGGCCAAGCTGTCTCTTTGGTAACTGTTGGTTTTGAAGCTTTAAATGTTATTGAAAAAAGTTAACACACTAGGAGGTTGTAGGCGATGATATTGATAGTTCACTGACTTGATTTCGTTGGTTGATTTGTTTAGCTATATAATTTTGGTGTAACAGCCTTACACCAGGTCTTGGTTAATCTATCCCTGTTTAATATGAATCTAATTTTAAGCTCAGCTAGTTGTGGTGGAAAATCATTTTTATTGTGAGTTTAAAATGGACTCGTGTATGTGAGGCCAGTAATGCTTATTTGACATTAAGGTAACTCATATTCTGTGGATCTGATTGTACAAATATTGTCTGAGCTTGGGTAAATTGTATTGAAAATTTAATAACTTCTGTACCAGCTGTGAATTGTGAGCAAATTGTTGAAATAAATTCATATTGATTTTGAATAGTGATTCATGCCTGTTCTTCCTGTGTACGGAATAAGCATTCTGCGCTCGTCTATGCACTTTGCTCCCAATGTTGTGGATTTTGTTACATGTTCACCGAGATGTCGGTTGAAGTTGTCTTCGTTTATGGGCTGCATAAAGAAAAACTTCAAGCATTCCTTGCCGACTTGGAGTGTTCATATGACGACGCTGCCAAATTCGCCGAGCTACATAGAATGGCGGTGAATGCGTGGCGTCTTCAGAATGTTCATGTGGGCCGCCGCTTCAGCAGGTTGCCTCGGTGAGTGTGTCTCAAGGGGCTCCTAATTACTTGAATCTTTTTCAATCTTCGATTCAGAACCTTGCTCCTTTAACCACCTTGAACCAGTACACATATTGAAATTTAATATAAGAGGATTGCATTTTGAAAGGGATTTCAATAAAGTGTCAAGGATATGTTTTACAACTATTACAGGAGGAATTGATGTGTTTGGAAGGCGGCATCCTGGTAGGTTTTAAGTTCCTGTCAGATGCTTTATTTCCATCTAGAGTACGACGTCAGTGTGAAAGGGATTATGTTCATTTTTTTCAGGGTCCTTGGGAACCTCTGTTTTGAATTTAAAGATTCAGTTTCTGCCTTTCATAATGCATTGAATATGCAACTTACAGTGTCGGAATACGTTACTATTATTTTAGATAATTTAGCACCACATTTACGAAGTATTTGTACTTTAGTGTTCCCAGTTGTTTGAGTGACTTGCATAGGTTGGCAGCTGAGGTGCTGGACCGATTAGTTGCGGGACGTGAGTAACGTGTTTGTTACCCAGCTGGGCCACGAATAGGAAAATGTACAGGAGACGTGTCTGGTCAGTTAACACCGCTGCAGTGTTTGGCGATAAATAAGCAGTCTACACGTTGTAGTAATTGAGTGCTCCGAGGTGATGCACCTCGTTTCTGTTCTGAAAAAAAGTGTGCACTGTCTGAAAGCACGTGTTTCAAATATGGTGAGACGGGACATTTGTGGGCCACCTGTGTGAAGTTGGAAAACATTGTCTGACCGGATGTAGGCATGGGTCGCCTGGTCGGCAAATACGAAAATGCCAGCATGTATTATCAAAATGTATGGTTCTGGTTACCTGTGGTAATCGTAATTTCTTTGTCTTGGTCGATACTGGGGCGAGTCATAGTGTGATAAAGGAATTTTTTTTGCAATCTCTTTTACAAGATAAAATAGTGTCTCACGGTCATGTAATTTCTAATGTTGATAAATATTTGTGTCTGTGAATGCGAATATAATTATAAGTAGTAAGTCAGTCAAGATACATTTCAAAATTGGTCGTTTTTCATGGAACCTGTGGTTCTAAGTGTTTTCAAAAATTTCTCACAAGGTTATTCTTGGTTAGATTTTTTTGGGGAAGACCAAGGATTCTGTAAATTTTTATCAGTGCTATATGTCGTTCGGATTTGCTCCGAATATTAGTTTATGGCTTAGGGAAGACATTTTGGATCAGGTTTTAGTTTTGGTGTTAGAGGAAAGTAAGGATGTCAATAGTTTCCAAGACAAGTTGTGCAAGCTGAAAGTGAATACAGTGATGTTATCACATCGCATATAGAAAAGTGCGATGTTTTGTGCTATAAGTTTACTCTCATTGATAACATCCTGGTATAAGATAGGCACTTCAAGTGTCCTCCTCCCAAGCTGAAGGCCTTCAGGGAGATAATTGACAAGCTCCTGGATGCGGGTGTAATTGTACCCTCCACCTCGGAATATTGTTCCCCTGGTTTTCTCTTGAGAAAGAATAACAGCGGAAAATATTTAGTTGTTAATCTTTCATTAATGAATAAAAAAATTCACAAAGATCCATTTCCTTTGCCGACAATTGTCTGTTTCTTGCAGCATTTGTGATATGTGCATATTTTTTTCTATGCTTGATTTAAACAATAGTTTCCATCAGTTCCACCTAGATACATTTTATAGAAAATGTATGGCTTTTAGCACACCCTTCAACCAATTTGAGTTCATCTAAATCCCCATGGGATCGAAGTTAAACCATATACTTTCAGAATTTAAATATCAGTTTGTCGTTAACTATATTGTTGATATAGTTGTTTACAGTGAGGATTTAGACTCTCATATCATACATTTGCGTAAGGTATTGCAGAGAATGTGGGAGGTTGGTTTGACCGTCAATCAAGAAAAGGTAACTTTTGGTTCCGAAAAGGTGAAATTTTTTGGGGTACGTGTTGACCGAAGGTCGTTTGTTGACAGACCCTGATAGAGTGGCCCCTATTCATAATTTTCCATGTCCTAAGAATTTAAAGGGTGTGCAAAAATTCCTAGGAATTATAGTATATTATGCAAGATTTATAGATTGTTTCTCTCGGAGATTGAGGCCCCTTTGAATTATTTGAAAAATAAAGGGGTTGAGTTCATTTGGGGTGGTGAAAGACAGGTAAAATTTGATGAATTAAAGAAGGGGTTGATGACACCTCCCATTGTACATCTGCTTGATTTCTCCCAGCGTTTTGTTGTGCAGGTAGATGCTTCTGCCTTGGACCTGGGTGCTGTTTTAGGTCAACGTACAGAGCAGGGAACATCCCCAATTGTATTTGCTAGCCGTAGTTTTAATGAAAATGAGTGCAGGTTGGGAACCTATGAGAAAGAAACATTAGCCTGTATTTTTGGGCTAGAGAAATTTGCATCTTACATTGACCATGACGAATGTGACCTCTACACAGAAAATCAGGCCGTTAGTTTGGTGTTAAATCACCTGCAACATTTTGGTAAGTTGGGACATTGGGTATTGGGGATTTTACATTTTTGTTTCAAAGTGCATCATGTGAAAGGTTCCGAAAATCAGGTTGCAGGTGTGTTGTCCAGGATGTGCGATAAGGAGGAATTCGACCTTGAAGGGAGTGTCCCATTGGTTGCTACCTTGAATATAATCCAAGGGTTTCCTGAATTCTTTGTTCACATTCATGATGTTAAAAGTAATGATAATTTTTGTGACCAAATTTGTAAAGATCTGAAGAGTATTCTCCCTTATGTGGAAGAACAAGTTCTAGTTTACTTCACTGGAAAAAATGGGTGGGCATGAAAGATAGTAGTCCCCAAAACCCTTAGGCCAATTGTATTCAGGCATTTTCATGAGTCAGTTTTTTGAGGTCACTTAGGAGTCAAGAAAACATTCCTTAAAATCGCTAGTCATTTTGCGTGGCCGAGTATTAAAGGGGATGTATCTGTGTTTGTGAGGTCATGAGACTTGTGCGCGAGATGCAAACAGGCTCAGCAGACGTATGTAGGGCAAGCTGTCCCTCAGACACCTGATGTTCTGTGGAGTACGGTGCACCTGGATGTTTTTGGGCCTTTGGTGTGTTCGAGAAAGGGAAATATTTGTCATTTAATACTATTCAATCTTTTCAAAATTCGTGATCCTCCTTCCATTACGAAATATATGAAGGTGACTACCATAGTTAAAACCCTATTAGATCAGGTCTGGAAAGTGTTTAGTGCTCCCATGGAAGTGGTCATGGATAATGCAAAGTATTTTACTTCTTTTGTCTGTAAGAATATGTGTTTTTGCTGAGCTACAAAACATTTGACCTCGAGCCCCTACTTTCCGAAAGGTAATCAAGTAGAACGATTTAATAAGAATCTGAAGGCAGTGCTCACAATTTTTTTAAAATCAGGATCACTCTCAGTGGCATAGGGACTTGGATTTTATAAATATAAGCTTTAATAGCGTTTATCATGAGTCAAGTGATGCTACTCCATCCTTGCCATTCCTTGGTAGACCTTTAAGTCGCCCCCTCCTTAACATGTGGAACATCACTCCTGTTTTCCACCCCCTCAGCGATACTGACCGAGACAGTTTGTTGGAGGGGGTTGCCTGGCGCCTTGAAGTGGCTAAGCGAGTGGTGGCAGCTCGTCTTGAGAGACATAGAGTTCCAGTACCTTTTAAAAGTGGCAACTTGGTTCCTTGTCGCAATTATACACTCGCAGATCTGGGCAAGGAGCTGAGTAGCTAATTGCTACCTAAATTTGTAGGGCCATTTAATATTGAAAAGTTTCTTGTGGTTAACATGGTAAGTTTATCTTGTCTGAAATCGAACAGGCAGTATAGGAAAGCCCAAGTTTCACAATTGAAGAGATATGTGGCTCGTAATTGAGGGTGGGTTATTTGTAATTCGTTTTGTGTAATTGTTTGAGCGCTCAAGTGTTTGTATTGTATGTTTATGTCCCCCTTTTTTTAAATGTTTGTCCCTAATCAATATCCCATTTTGTTTCATTCCCTTCTTCCCCCCGAGTCGTGCGGAGTTGTCGGTTCTTCTTCGCCACTACTGCAGAGTGGTGGGCTGGAGTCTTCTCTGAAGTCGCCTTGGAGAAGATGCTGATGGATGCCTCCCCCGAATGGTTGCCCTCTCGAGAAAAGAAGCTTCAGTTTGTGATGGGTGATGTTTTCACCTTGCATTTTTATCGTTCCTGGGAACGAAGATGGATTGTCGATGGAACACTGATTGAACATTAATGATATGATGGTGACATCAAAGTAAAACTTCATATTGCGATGATGACCACTACATAGCTGTGACAATGTATATGTGATTGCGAACTGTACTTTTCTGTTTTCCTTTTGATGTCATTTAGGACTGGTGTTGTGAAGATGTACTTTGAATATTCTCCTTCTCCTTTCTTCTCTACTGTGAACTATGCACTAGTTGACACCCCATTTTTTGGATTATGTTCTTTGCAACTGAGTGGTTTCTTCCAGAGGGAGAGATTTGAGTGGGGAGTTGTGGCGATTGGCGCCTCTATCGACTTTGGGTTACTTCAGTGTGATCGACATAATCTATTCTTCCGCATCGACTTGGTTACACCTCCTCTTTTCCATGATTGTGCCCACTTATTGTTTACCCTCCACTCCTACCTCTTGTTTGCCGAGCACACATAAGGGGTTGCACTAGCCATTTTCCCCTTCTTTTCTTTCGTCTCTTTATCTTCATGCTGTTCGCTTGATTAATGTGAATTGCAGGTGGTTTTACTTGAGCTGTGTCGTGGGATTTTCAAAAACGATGAGAATTTCGCAATCGTAATTCTGCACAGCCAGGGATATGGGTGCCTCCTGAGCATTTGATACTGCTATTTTTCAGTGGTGTGCATTGCGTCAAGGTAAGTCGTGGATCCAGAGTTGAATTTCAATTTTGAAAGTATAAATGTTAGTTATCGGTAACAGGGTTGCAGGTACCATTGGCACTAGTTTATCAAAAGTCATTCTCTTCTGACTTCATATAGTTAAAATAGTTATTTTTGTCAATGTTAAATGTGTGCTTGCAGACCCATTCAGTATTAGTTTGGTGATAGCTGTCATAAATGCGAATTATTGTGCATAGTGTGGAACCATGACTTGCTTTGCTATACGTCGCCTTTTTGGCATTAACAGCAGAATTAATTCAAGAATTCTTATTTGTTACTGGTGGCAGAAAATTGTCAAGGAGAATATTTTTGTTAAAATGAATGAGTCTGATATTCAGGGCAGTCAAGGTGGTTTTTAGTGTTTACGAAGATGTTAGATGCGCGAAGGTATGGAACCTCGATCTCCGTGATATTGTACCTGTAGGCTCTGGCGGCCACGAGTCTTTTTAGTTGTCTAACAAAGAGATGTTGATTTATAAAGGCATTGAAATTACTGGCCCCTTTTTATGTTGGTGGGTATCGAGCCTTTAATATTACCAGCTACATTAGGGTGCGCAGTGTTCTTAATATTTAAATTATACCTGTTGACAATGATACTGCCAGAGAGTTTGCCGACGTAAATTATTTTATTTGTATGTTAATAAACATGGCTGAGTTGTTGAGCTTCGCTGATTCTCGTTTATGTGGATCGCCTACAAGATATATTGTCACACAGCGACACGTTTCCTTTTGAATTTAATGTTTTTTTTCTGGAGTGTATTGTGATTAAATGTCACGTAATACAACATGTGTCTAGAGTCTAGAATTTGAGAACACATTTTAACTGGTTGGTTAAGATTGTTAGGACTTATTGCTGAAGTGGTTACAAGTGGTATCACTCGGTAGCTTCTGTTAAGGAAGACGGAAAGGAATGTATGTAAGCTTTCTTCCCTATTGAACGATCTGTAACTATGTATGAGTCATAATGAACAAATCCTCGTTAATTATTATTGCAAATTATTTATCGTTAAATATAATTGTTTCACTTTGGTATCTCTGTAAAGAGTCTCGGCACGCTCGGGATTGTGAGCGTTTGTATTGCACCGCTTCTTTATTGATATTTGCATATCTTAATCAGAATACTTATTTTTAATGTTCTTTTAATAGTAACCTCTGCATATATATTGTTTGATACATGGAGCTCGATATTAAAAAATTGTTTCTAACACGTAAGGTGTCTGTTTTGGTAACTATTGATTTTCAAACTTGAGACCTTAATGAAAATGTGTTTCCCACTAGGATGGTGTGTAGGTGATTATATTGAGATTACACCGATTTGATTTTGTTGGCTGATTTGTTTAGCCCCGATAATTTTGGTGTAACAGCCTTACACCAGGTCTTGGTTTATTTGTCCCTGTTAAATATGAATGTTATTGCCAGCTCAACTAATTTTGGTGGAATATAATTTTTATTGCGGGTTTAAAATGGACTTGTATATGTGACGCCAGTATTGCCTATTTGAGATTAAGGCCACTCATAGTGTGTGGATCTGATAGTAGATTGTAAATCCGTGACTGGGCGCACCCCACTTTATCGGCATTGTCCACCAAAAGTACAAGAAAAAAGTAACATTAACTATTTACCATTATTATTTTTAATGACAGTACAAGAAAAAATAGAAAAGCGAAAATCTGAAATTTGATTTTTTTAAATTTAATTTATAATTCAATCTAAAATCGAGCCAATTTCTCGTTTTCAAGCTACTGTTTCGTGTGTTCTAGAAAGGACTATTATCAAATAAGAAATCAAGCAATTTTATCGAAAATAAAGCAATTTAAGCCCAAAATCATGCAAATTTTCCAATATTTCACAAAACGGCCGTGCTGAACTTTTTATACAATAAAAACAAGCAATTTCCATCGAAAATCAAACAATTTTAATCCAAAATCAGGGAAATTTACCATTTTTCCAAATTAGATTTTCGGATTTTTGATCTCAAATTCAAGCAAATTTAAGCTAAAAATCAAATCATATATGAAAATAAATAAAGGCTTGATTAAAAATAACAAATATTATATTTTTAAAGAATTCTAAATCATGCATATTTTTCATATTGTTCTTTTAAATCTTTATACATTATAAAAAAACATGTTTCTCATTTATAAATTTTAAAGCATTTTTATCAAATATTTGTTTTTTTAAAAGTATATTTACATAAGATTCGTAAAAGTAATTCTAAAATTTACTCATAGAATACAATTAATTTTTCCCAAATTAGATTTGTATAATTAAATTCTGTAATAATGCTAAATTATCATAAATAAATTTTCTCCAATTAATTATTCTAACATTCAAATTTATTAGGTCTTGTAGTTTAGTCAATTCAAATGAATAGTTAAAATTTTTGAGCAGCGATTCAATTTTTGTGTTCATTTATAGAAGGAAAACATTTCTATGATAAAAGATTAATTTTAATTACAATAATAATAGAAAATCAAAATTATAAAATTAAAAGTTTAAGTAAAATTTGTAATTATATAAATAAAATTGAAAGTAAAATTAAAAGTATAATTAAACGTAAAATTTAAATTAAATTAAAAATAATAAAATTAAATTTTAATTAAATTAAAAAAAAAATTTTTAGTATAAAACTTTTTTTACTTTTAAATAAACTTAAAAATGGAATCACTGCTCAACACTGTAAAAAATGTGGTGAAGTATTAAACAAAGGAAAATTTTACTGCCATAAAACAAATTGGGATATACTTTATAACAACTGTAAAAAAATGTGTCATTGAAAACGCCAAAAATAAATATGTGTTAAGAAAGGAGAAAGTTTTGTGTGAATGTGTAACATATGTTTGTGTTGCCGCTCTCAACGTGCATAAAAATACTAAATCACACAATGTGTTAGTAGATATTCTAAATGAAATTCAAAACGACAATTACCCAACAAAAATCTGTACAGTGTAATGAGAATAAATATATTTCTTTTTTCAGCTCATACAAAAATAAGGGCAAACATAAAACAATATGTAACAATTGTATTAGTGAATATAATAAGTATAGTCTTAACAAGAAATTTACTGAATTTGTAGAGAAAGGACACCTTTAATCACGCAACCAAATGTAAGTTACACAGTTAAAACATTTTCACTTATAATAAATAATTTAAACATAATATATATTTCATTTTCCAATAAATTTACTATTTTTATATCTCTTCATTGCCTGTATAAAATTTAAAAGCTTTATACATTTTTTATTTTTGAATAAACAATCAAAAATATCAGTGAACAATCTTGCAATTGAGTTGGGTGGGATGACAGTAAGAGAATTAAGAATTAGAGATTAAAAAAATAGATGTTGGCATATTCTGAGGCAAGCGGATTTAATTAAACGTTGGTATATTCTAAGGAAAGATTATTTAATTACAGCTATTATACCATTTATTATAAACAATCAAAGAAAAAGTGACTAGAAATTTACCATTTTTATATGTCAATATCGAACTATATTCAAAAGATAGAAATGATGTAAAATAAATATTTCCATTGTCTAATAATGAATTTGTTAAGCCTAGAAATAAAAGTGAGGGGATATCTGAATGAATAACAAAGAACTATTTTACAAAGTTACCTTATCAGATGCCAATATCAATGAATTATGTAAGCAAGATAGAAGAGAATTAAAATAAATATTCGCCTATTCTACTAATGTATTGGTAAGTAAAAAAAAAGAAAAAAAAACATAGTTCATAAAGCTATTCAAGGTAGGATATCAACACATAACATTTGAAATAACTTAAATTTAGTAAAGCCAGATTATTTTTTAAATTCAGTAAAAAATAAGGTTTTTGAGATAATACGTGCTCATCTTAGAACATTTAGAGGGCAGAAAACTAGCATTAAATTATATACCAATTGCTGTAACCAGGAAAATAATCAGGTAGTATTTTTTTACATTTCAGTAATTTAATCATACAATACTAAACGAAGGAAAATTTATAAAGATTCATAAAATTATAAAACCGGAATTACTTACACAGTTATCCGAATTTCAAAGAAGTGGTTCAGGATGGACTTTAGATAGATTAATTGGAATAAAATTAGCTTTATAGTATAATCCATTAAATGGACCATCACATATTGAACTACTAGAAGAAATTAGAAAAAAGGCTGCATTAATGTGGAGAATGAAGATCAAAAATGTTTTCTTTTGGGCAATAAAATCTGCATTATTTCTAGCAGAAAATGATCCCCAAAGAGTATCTAAATACAAAAACGTGGGGCTTGATATGATAAAGCAATAGATAAATACGAATATGCTATTAAAATTGATGATATATCAAAATTTGAAAATTAAATTGATACATATATAAATGTATATTCTATTGATGATGAGTCTGCAGCATATCCACTAAAAACTTACAAAAAATAAAAAGGAAAAACATATTAACTTACTTTAAAAGATGTTAAAAACTCACATTACTTTTGGATAAAATATATATCTAAATTGCTTTCAGTACCAAAAAAATCATAAAAGTAAAACATATATGTGATATGTGTCTTCAATTTTTTTACTCTCGAGAGAAATATTACATAAACATACAGAAGACTGCTGTAAAAATGAATCAGTAAGAATCACTTTACCTTGAAAGGGAAGCAAATATCTTTCAAAAATTCTACACATACAATGAAGGTTCCTTTCACAATATACGCACATTTTGAATCGATTGCAAAGAAAATTTCAAACAACAGACCAAATCCAAAGGAAATTAATAAATCTAAATAAATCTAAATATATCCAGTTTTAACAGAGGACGATATTGATAATGGTCTTTACAAGGAGGTACTTAAAAAAAAGATATAATCTTACTAATGATCACATAAATACCATTGTTTCTAAGTTGAATAAAGAATCATATACAATGAAATATCTGTTACATGAAGCATCTTGTTTTTGCTATTATATTGTATCTAGTTATGGTGATTATAAGCCTCCAAATGCACATAAAAAGTTCATACAATCAATAAAAAAGGAAGTAGAAGAAATTGATAAAATATATTCACAATTTAAACCAATGCACCATCATGTCATATAGGTGGTAAATTCATTAATCCTGTATGTCATAATTGTAATCTACAATAAAAATTGCCCAATTTTATACCACTTTAATTCCATAATTTAGTTGGTAATGATGCTCATTTATTTATTAAAGAATTAGGATATGATGATAAAAATATAGATTTTATTGCAAATAATGAAGAAAAATTTATCACTTTTGGGACACAAACAGAAAAATTTAAAATGAGATTTATAGATAAATTTAAATTTATGTCAAGTAGTTTAGATGAATTATCATCTAATATAAGTAAAGATCAACTGAAACACATCCAAACGCATTTTCCAAAAGATCAAGTTGATTTAGTTATAAGAAAGGGCGTTTATCCATACGATTATATATATACAGTTGGAAGAAATTTGAAGAAACAGTACTTCCACCGAAGAGTATATTTTACAATAAATTAGGTGAATCGAATATAACTGGCTATGATTATGAACATACAAATTTGTACGTAATCAAATTAATATAAAAAATATTGGGGATTACCATAACTTATATTTAAAAGTGACATTTTATTCTTAGCAGATGTGTTTGAAAATTTCAGAGATATATGTATAAATGCACGTGAAATAGATCCTGCATTGTATTTTACAACACCATGATTATCTTGGGCTGCAACGTTAAAAATTTCTAAACAATCATTAGATTTATTATATTATTATAATATGATTGTAATGATTGAAAAAGAAATTTGAGGTGGAATATCACAATGTCGTAAGCAATATGTTAAAACCAATAACAAATATTTCGAAAATTTAAATCCGAACCAAGAGTCTAACTATTTAGCATATCTCAATGCTAATAATTTATATGGTTGGGCAATGTCACAATATTTACCGTATGGTGGTTTCTACTGGATTTAATATACATTATCTGATCTAGATTACTGGAGTGAAAAAATATTAATTTTGGAGGATGATTCTGAGTATGGTGATATATATTAGAAGTTAATTTAGAATATCCACAATTACTACATAATTTACATAAAGATCTACCATTTTGTCCAGAAAATAAGGTAATGCCAGGAACAAATAAATCCAAATTGTTAATAACTTTACTTAATAAACAAAAGCATGTACTACACTATCGTAATTTGAAACAGTGCTTAAATAATGCCTTAAAACTTACTAAAATACATAGAATATTGATGTTTGATCAGTCCGATTGGCTGAAAAAAGTATATAGATTTTAATACAGAGATGAGAACTAATGCAAAAAAGTTTTTGAAAAAAATATTTTTATAAGCTGGCTAATAATTCTGTGTTTGGTAAAACAATGGGAAATATAAGAAACAGAGTAGATATAAAATTCATTTAAGATACAGAAAATCTGAAAAATTAGTAGCAAAACCAAATTGCAAAACAAGTACTATCTCTAATGAGAATCTTGTGGCCATACACATGAATAAAACAGGTATAATATTTAATAAGCCTAATATTGTGGGTATGTCAATGTTGGACATATCGAAAGAGTTAATGTATGATTTTTCATTATAAAGTGATGAAACCAAAATATGAAGATAACATTGAATCATGCTATCAAGACACCAATTTATACATTTATAACATAAAAACAGGAGATTTTTATGAAGATATGAAGTTGATGATAGAAAAATTCTATAAAAGTGATTATTCGAATGACAATATCTATAACATGCCACAGATAAATAAGAAAGTTATAGATAAGATGTAAGACGAATGTAATGGGGAAATAATGAAAGAATTTGTTGGTTAAAGAGCAAACATATATGCATATAGAGTTGATAATAAATAAAATAAAAGATAAAAAGGTGTATAGAATTGTGTTGTAAACAAGAGAATCGCATTCGAGGACTATAGAATTTTCTGTTTAAAGAGAAAATAGAATATAGTACAATGAGTTTAATTAGGAGTGAAAATCATGAATTATACATAGCAGAAGTTAATAAATTTCCATAAGGTCCTTCTGATGACAAAAGGATTATATTAAAAAATAAAATTGATACATTACAATATGGGTACCAAAATGTATAATTTTTAATTAATTTTTATATTATAATATTTTAAACATCTTTAATTTCCAAAACAATATCGGTATCAGCACCATCAAAATCAATCAGTTTTCCTTTTTTCCCCCTAATTTATAAAACGATGTGATTAAACTGCTCATTAGTTTCTATAAAAATTTGGATATGCGGGTTCATAACAAATATAATCTCTGAAGCCAAACATAGTTTTTGGCAGAAAACCAGCAATAATATCAGTTTTTAAATAAATAGATTCATCATACTTTATGAACATTCTATATGCCAAATTACAATGAATATTTATTGGTTTAAATGAATTAAAATTATGTAACTTAGTGCCTACAACAATTTTGTCTTTTTCGATAGTCATATATCTCTCAAAGCCAAGAATATTGGATAGTAAATCGTTAAATTTAATATCAAATGTAGATTTAATTGCTATTCTGTTTTTCACATTGTCTACTGTCAATTAAATGTTATTTGTTGAAAATCGATATATTTAATTTATAGCTTCTTTTAAAGATTCAATATCCTACTGGCCTCTATTAGTAGTGCTAACTTCGTTTTATCAACAACAGTACTCAATTTTTCAATTGTTGTTATAGTATTATTGTTTACATTTGAAGTAAATAATTTAGCATGGAAACTAATCAATGCAATAGATTTATCTTGATGAATTGTATCATAGTGAAGCTTCTTCCATAAAATGGAACTATTATTTGTTAACTTCAACACTTTATTTTCCATTCATAAAAAAATTATCATATTAAATGAAAAAAAGTTAAATGGGCCATTGGTGTTTAATTTCTGAAGAAAATTCGAAAAATTAAAATAATTGTGAATTATTGCCTGATAATGTCAGAGGCTTAATTGTTGGGTCCAGTAAATGTTTCAAGACGAATTTAATGATCAATTGTATTTATAAGCCAGAATGGCAAAATTTTAATAAACTGTATATGTGCCCAAAAGTTTAAACCAACATAAATATATTGAGTTACAAAAAGATTTTGATGCAATGTCAAAAGAGTGTAATGAAAATATGGTTTATTTTTGAATAGCAATTATGAAATGATTCCACTAGATCAGTGTGAAAATGACTCTCTAGTTATATTTGATGATGTCAGTTTAGAAACCAGGACATAATCTGTGAATATTTTACTATGGGAATACATAAAAATAGTGATGTATTTTATTTGGCACAAACATATTCGACAGTACCCAAACAATTAGTAAAGAATAATGCGAACTTTTAATGTGTATTTCGACAAGATAATACAAATTTAAGTCATATTAATAGTGGTTTTGTTGGTGGAGATAGGACTTATAATAAATTCAAAGCACACTGTGCTAACTGATGGGACAAAGATTTTGGTTTTATTACAATCGATTTGAGCAGAAAAATAAACAGTGGTAAGTATAGAGACCAACTCCAACATTTTATAATGTAACTCTGTCTAGTTTCTCTTGTATATGAGAATTATTTATCTGCTTCCTGAAGAAGCATTTCAGCATGCTCTTGCCAACACAGGAAAATCTTATCTACACAGTCATCCACAATGAAACTTCAGCAGACTCTTGCAGCAACAGGAAGGAGCTTATCACAACTGTGTCACTATCTAGTAGCCACATGCCGAACACTCTGCACGACTCTTGATAACAGGCTTCCAGCTCACCACATCTCACCACATGAAGACTTTTA
This sequence comes from Dryococelus australis, assembly GCA_029891345.1. NCBI lineage: Eukaryota > Metazoa > Arthropoda > Insecta > Phasmatodea > Phasmatidae > Dryococelus > Dryococelus australis. Next base: position 246,844,785 of record CM057009.1, read on the forward strand.
ATCATTGCCTTGCTTGCCTTGTCGCCATGGCTCAATGGCAAGGCATTTGATTTCAATTGTGGTTGTGGGTTCGATCACATGTTTCAGCAGATAATTTAATAATGTGAATATGGGGCGCCCATATTTGAACTATTAGATTATCAACAAATCATTAAAAATTTGAGCCAAAAACCCTTGCTCTTGCTCATACAGCAATCAGTAAGTATTGATGCAAATAAAAATGGTACACTCAAGCTTCAGTAAAAAATGCTCTCCATACTACACTTGTAATATGACAAATACATAAGCTAGAGTGTTCTCAAATAGTGAATGGTGCCTCACTATATGAGAAGGGGTACAATATGAAATAAAAAATAAATTAAAAAAAAAAAACCACTTACCTCTCCACAAAAAAAAAATATAGGCTGACCGGTGGAGAGGTGAGGGGTATATCCAATTGGAGATTTGCAGGTGTTAAATAAGGCTGGTAAAAATATAACAGGCACTGGCGATGTGGAACCACCCCTAAACCTGGGTGGTCCCAGGTATGATGTAACAGCTCCTTAACCTAGAGTAATTTTAAAAAATAAAGCTCACCATAGATGAAATGTGGATTGAATAAACTATGAACGAGCGTCGAATGAACTATGAAAGAATGATGAACGAATGTTGAATGAATGATGAACGAACATTGAACATGTTTAATGTATGTCAAATGAGCTTTAAAAACACATTTTTATGTTGCATTTTAAATTATAAGCCCTCATGGTTATGATCCTGCACAACTGTGATCCTGCACGACTGTGGTCCTGCATGTATAATAATAAATAAATAAATGTGTATGGGGGGGGGGGGGGGTTCCCAGGGCGAGGCAACACTCTCCGAGTGACGGGCTTTCCAGCTAGGACCCATAGGTGTCCGTCGTCCCTGAACATGACGATTAATGATAATGCATGACAGATATCCTCTATGATTAATGATCTGGCATGATTAATGACCCTGTACAATTAATGATCCTGCACGACGGTTAGCTTGCAAGACTGTGGTCCTTACAGAAAATAATATAATTTCGCAAAACATCTGTTTTATTAATCCAAGAGTTATGTGAGTTATCAAAACCCAACAACATAGCATAAATTTTATCTCTTTTAGTTTTTAAAACTTTTTCAACTAAATATTCATCAGGATAATTTGTTTTTATAATTTTGTCATGGGTAGGACCACATCGCCTCACACAGTCGAATAATAATTCATTACAACTAAGTATGCATAATAATAACCAGTTTAAACTGTGGGCCAGACCACATTGCAAGTCACCCATTCAAATAGTTACTGTGGTTGCTCACCTGACAATTTGTTCGGCGCAGTGCCCGACAGCATGAACAATTTAAACACGCTTGTTTTGATGATAAAATTCTATAATAAGACTTAAAACTATTGAGATACAAACCTGCAATGTGCTCACAAGGATTATGTTACCTTAAAAAGACCCTGGAATACCTGGGATAATGAATAACTTGTGTTAACTATACGTGCTAATTTTCACGTCTAGCAGTGGCCAGCCATGGAAGCCCCAGTTGTGGCGGACAGCGGTTTCGCTTGTTCGCTGCCCGAGAGCAGCACCGCCGGTTGCAGGCACTGAGAACTGCCCATGCCTACGCATGTGCAGGTCCACACCATGACTTTTGGTTGTGTCAGTTTCAGCAACTTAATCGAGAGGCTAGAAGTATGGATGCGTATTGTCATAATTGGTGGTTGACTTTTAAATTATTGAGATCCCTCCAAGGGGAATTGGTGTCCGCTGTGTCGGTTCGCCTTATTAGGTAACATCAACTGCCATTGGGTGTGAATATCACGACCACCATAAGAGGTATTTAAACCCCACCAATTTCCTGGAATTCTGAAAACAAAAATGTATATCATGTGTGATTTGTGACTCTAGGTGGCGAATCTGTGTATAAATTGCCTGTACTTGCGTCGTCTGGGGTTAATCAGCGGCCTCGAGGGAGCAAGTTTCTGCCAGAAAAGTAGCATTCTTGATTTAACACACATGTAGGCTCATCAAGTGATTAGGACCTTTACGTCATTTTGATGTTAGGCGAGAGCCATGATGGCTGGAAATTTTAAATATTTTTAAACCTTGAAAAATGTTGGTCTCTTATCCGAAACGGAATAATGGTAAATTTTTGTAACTGATTTTGTAAACCCATAAAGGTTGTGACCAAGTATAAACAATAATTTTAGTGGTTGTAACCATTGGTTACCAAAATAATAATAATGATCTCAGCATTTTGACACGAAGTCTAGGCAATGGTAGGCGATACCTGGGATTTAGTTACGTTTATTTTTAGTAAACAATTTTAAATCTTTACAAAGTTTAGGGCATTTCGAATAGTAACTTTTGCTCACAGGAGTTAAGGCTGGCATTGCTAAGCAGTTGCTCCTCTCCACTTGGAATCACGAGCAGCTGAGGAGAAAGTATCGCACAGACATTGGGGTTACACTGTAGTATGAGTTGCCATATTGGTTTTTCCTATATAGGACCTAAAATAATTTTCGAAAGTTCAGAGTACATTTTGGTATAACAGACTTTGATCCGCCATCATGCAACAAACTGTGTATAGGGTAACTTGGACAGTATGTAATGTGATGGCCTATTTATTTGCTATATGGCTAAGGTATTTGCGTAAATATTACCTGTATTTTTGTGGGAATATCCATGTATTAGCTGGTTGTCAGCATAATTATATACCTGCCATTTTATCGTATTTTACTCAGTTTTTATGGTAACTTGGTTTCATGTATATGATAATTCAATTGAAAATAAGGGAGAGGAAGATTTTAGCTTTTCAACATGTAAGATTGATAACCAATTAAATATATTCCACATGTACGGTTGATAACTATTCAAATGAATGAATATAAACATAATAAAAACATATTACAATAGTTCTTTGTTTCTGTTATAAGTTGTTTGCCATAATGTTTAATTCATCCTTAAATTGCACAAATAACTGGTTTTTTGCATGGCTTGTGCCATTTTTGGTGTTCTGTTTGTTTTGCTTGTCTTTATGCAAATCCAGCCCTGCCACAACCTTAGCTTAGGACGTAGCACAGTCAGAATTTTGTATTTATAAAAAGAACCCTTTATTTCTTCTCCTTTGTCATCTTTCAGTTTGTAAGTTGGTACATCATTATTTAAACCTCAAAAATTGTAAATGATTCTGTTGCCCAATTAGCTGTATAACCCTTTTCAAAGATTCGTTTACTCTTGCTTACGGAGACAATATCTCCAACTTTATATTTCAGATTAGTAAACCCATTCGCAAAATCTTGTTTTAAATTTTTTTCATTCGTCTTATTAACTTCAATCGGTTTCGTACCAATGTTCTATGTTTGGTATTGTTGTATTCTTTAACTAAACCATCTAATATATTTACCCATTTTTAATTGTCATTTAAAACGTTTTTTTTTTCAACATTTTGTTCTTCATTGTACGATTATATCTTTCTAGAACACTGGCTTTAAGTTCATTGAATGTAGAATAGTGATTGATATAATATTTATACATAAATTCTTTAAATATTTTATTATGGAATTTGGACCCATTATCATTATGATATATTACGCAGTTTTCTGTTCAACAATATATATTCTAAAGCATTTGCTACATTCATCAATTTTTTAATCTTTAATTGGTATAGCAAATGCATATTTTCAGAAAACATCAATAATTGTCGTAATATAGTTGTATCCATTATTTATTTGTGCTATGCCTTTCAAATTACCAGTATTCATTTCAACAAGATCGATTTGCCATAAATCATCACTACTATAGAAATTACTTTTCTACTTGAAAATTTTTTTTGTGCAGGTTTATATAATTAATATATTATACCTTCTCTTAGATGGAGTAATTTTTTTTAGAAATATTTTTTTCTATAATTGCATACCGAGCATATACTTTTCTAAACTAATCGGCCATTTTTAGTATTTTCAATTTTTATATTATTATTTTAGTGACTTTTTTACACTTCAAGTACCAAGTATTCTCCATTAAATGAGAATACAAAAGAAATTAATCTGTATATTTTTAAAATATTTCTATCATTATAAGCATACTATCAGCATACTCAAATATTTAAATTTTATTTTAAAAGTTAAATTATCACCTCTTTTAACATCAAAAGGATTACTGTAATCTGTTTTGTTAACTCCCTTAATAACTGTCATTGTATCGCTAGGTAAAAAATTATCAGGTAAAGTAATTATTTTATATACAGTGAAGTCCATCAAAAATAAAAGAAAGGTGTATGAATATCTAACTGAAAAACATTCTTATTTATGTCCCACTTTACAGAAAAATCAAATATGTGTAATTTTTATTGAACTACCGACTTAGCAAATGCATTAAAACATTACGCAATTTCTTTGATTGCAACTTAAGATCTGTTTCTTGATCAACAGCTTCTTTGGTTTTTCAACTTTCAGGTTAACCTGCATATCACAATACGTCTAAACTGATTGGTTTAAATTTTGTAATTTAACATCTGATTCTTTATCAGAAACTTCTTTACTTTTTTTAACTTTTGAGTTAACAAATGTATCACAATAATTGAAAACTGATTTATATAAGTTTTGCAATTTAATAGCTATTTCTTTATCGAAATATCTGTTATTGACAGCATCTTCTCCATCTACAGGATCAGCCATATTATTATTTCTACGATTTTGAAGAGAAATATAATTTTTTGTGTAAACAAAAACTTTACTAAGTTGATCTTGTAAAGCGGTAATAATGATATTGTATTTTGAAGTTACATCTTTTGTTAATGCATAATCAACTATATTTTTAATCTAAAAATCTTATATTGAGTGCATCATCTCCATCTATAGGATCAGCCAGACTAGTAATTCTATAATGTCGAAATGAAATATAACTGTTTGTATAAACAAAATGTTTACTTAGTTGATTTTGTAATTTATCAACTATTAGTTTATAAACAATATATTGACTGTGTCTTTATCATCTCTGGATCATCTATATTAAAAATTCTATAACCTAAAAAATAAACATAAGATTTTGAATAATCAAAGCAAGTGCTTAAATTACTTTGACAATCAGAAACACCTTAATTATATTGTGAATCTACATATGTTTTTAAAGTGTAGTCAGAAGCAATAGTTTTGTATTTTAAATCAACATCTTTTTTTAAAGCAAAAGCACTAATGTCAAAAAGTTTTTTTACAGGTTTGATTAATGGTTTTACAAATATACCTGTCATTTAACAACAAAGAAACTATATTCTTAAACTTAAAATCATTCGATCAAAGATGTAATACAATTAAACATAGATGTCCACATATAGCTGAATTACAATTCTGAATTCGAATATTGTTATATACATTTCTGTTTTTGAAATAATTAGTTAAATATGTAGGAATATTACCTCCAAATGAATCAAAATAGTAAACATCGTTATTTTCTTTAAAATAAATCCCAAGAATTCCAGGATTTGATAAAATGTCGAAATTAACCACAGCACATTCATTTTTCTGTATACTTTTAGGTAATTCATCAAAACATAAAATAATTTCTGAAATTTTTTATATTTAATATTTTTAGAAATTTTTCAATATCGATATTACATAGTGGGTATATATTGAAATTTTTTTGGTCTTCCCCTCTTTTTGCAACTAAAGCACTTCCTGCTTTATTTTCCATTGCCAAATTGTGTCTCTGTTGTCCTTCCAATTCTTTTTTAATTTTCTAGTTTGTTCAACGGAATTGTAAATTGCACTAGCTCCTCCAGTTAAGGCGCCTAGTGTACCTAAAGCAGCAAATATAATAGGAATAATTCCTCCATGGTGTAAACAACTTCAAAATCTTTCTTTGGCCATCTTTTTGACTGTTGGTAGTGATAAAGTTAATTTGAAACTTTTACCATCTTTAATATTTTTTTTTTCTCAATTTGATACTTTTTTGTTTTTGTAAACATAGTTGAAGCAAATGCAGCAGAAGCAATTTTTTCTCCAATTGGCGTATCTTTATTTTATATAATTTCTTTTGCTCCTTTTTGTAAAATTGTATCAGCATTATGTCTAGATTTTATATCTTTATAATCTCTATACTCAATATAGTGATATTTGCATGCTTCATCTAATTAATTTATTTATGCCTGTGTCTCCTATTTCTAGTCATTCGTTTAATTTTGTAAATGGTCCACAATAATTATATCCAGGCAAATGCATTTCGGGTAAATTTAAATTATTTAATGCCCAATTTATTATTCCTTTGCCATGATGTTCAGATTTCCAAAATGATTGTGGAATCACATTTAAAACTCTTATTAGATATGGAATTCCTTTTGGATTATTTATACCAAAATCGTAAAATTTATTGTTTAGTATATTCATTATGTACATTTTCATTGTAATTATTTTTATTTCCACATTTTCTTCATTATGAATAACTAATAACCTATCAACCAATTTTCTAACATCGTCCATCCAGACATATTCTTTTGGTAAATTATCGCATTTTTTAAATACCTTCTCCAGATCTGGGATTTCTTGGAGAAATCATTATTTTCGGTGTGTTTGGCTCTGATCTTGAAGGTGACTTTTTTATATAGTTATGATAAATTGGTCCAATTATATTTTGTATTTCCAACCTCTACTCGAAGCTATCTTTTTATTAGGATTATATTGTTGGAATGCAGCATTGGTTGTTTTAACGATTTCTGCATTATTGTCATAATCCTCATCGTCAAATTTACCTGCAAGAGCTTCTAGTAAATTTTCTGTTAACAAATTACAAAGTCTTGGTATTAATTTATATTCATTATCCTTAACAAATAATGTATCATTATTTATCGTTACTTGGGTATCGCCAATGTAAAAATTTTGTCCAACTCCACGTAAACTAAATTTTTCATCAATAACATTAATTCTTTTAAAACTTTCTTTACCGAGAGTTATAGAAGGATCAGACGCGATACGCGTCGAATCAGACACTGCATGTGGTAAATTTTTCAATGGTACAATTCCCGTTTGCTCTTCCAAATTAGGATATTTTTGTTCTGAGAATGATTCTCTTTCAAATGATGTTTCTTCTGATGTTAGTGGATAATCTAAATTTTTTGCTGCAACTGGAACTAGTGTTGTTATTAAATTTTTGTTTTCTTCACTTAATTTTTCTTCTTTTTTAACAATATTTCGTAATTCGTCTATTAATGATTGCTCTTCTTATTTTTCATATTCTTTTTCATGATGCTTTATATATTTTTATATCTTTCAATGAGTAATTGAACTCTACAAACTCCATTTGATTAGGTTATTTATATATAAATTCTTTTCTTATAAATGAGTTATAAAATTACTGAGAGTTTCGAGAGAGAAATTTTTCCCTCAACTGATCAGACTAGGGGGAATTAAAATATTTACTATAATATAATTGAATTTGATATTCCTATAGGAAATGGCTGTTCTTTTCGAAATGACGCTTATGTTTATGAGTAATTTAGTTTACTAAAGAGAGATAAGGTTGGAGCTGAGGAAAATTATGATGAATTAGATAATGTTGATGTTTGTTCAAACTTTTTTCATTTTTCAGTTTTCTAGAGTAGAAATTCCAAAACAGGGAAATATTATTGCAGTAGTTGATATTCCTGGTATAACATCAACAATGATGAATGCTTTATTAAGATCACCAAGTAAACAAAATTATTTAGAATTTACTGGTGTTGATAATCTATAACGAGATAATAAATCTGTCTCTAGTCATATAGCAGATGAAGTTAAAGTTGTTTCTAGTGATAAAACAAATGAAATAGTGTATGCGCTGAGACATTTGTTTGGTTTTATTCGTGATAACAATGAGGTTTATTGGAAAGGCTGTTATAAAATTACTTTTTTTCGTAATTTATCTGATAACAACTGTTAATTTCTTTAGAAATTAGATAAAGATAATAAAGGGTCGAAACATCGTCCTGTTCCTGGTAAAACTGTCATTGAAAAATTAGAAATTATGCAGCCTATTGTTGAATATGAATCTAACACCGCCACTGCAATTAATGAATAAAATATACAAAGATCCAAAAATACCTATTAGTTTTGATTATTGGCAATTTAAAAAAAAATTAGTCCCTGGTGGGACAACTGTTTTTAACTTTGATATAAATAATTAATTTAAAATTTGATATGCATGATTATATAATTGTAGGTTTTCAACTTAATAGAATAAATGGTACTGAACAGTATAAACACACTACTGTGTTTGATCATTGCAATGTGAGAAAAATTTATGTTAAAAACGATAGAAATAAAATTTTTCCTAAATAAAACTGTAATCTAGACATAAAAATGACGTTTGTCTTAAACAATTTCTTGTTAACAATGATTTTCGAAATTCAAAAACCAAACTAGATACCAACTATAGAAAAAATAAACTTGATTATAAACCAACTGTAAACTTCGATGATAATATTAATTACTATTAATTTTGGGGATGAAGACCTTTATATGTTATACATTGTTTATATAGAAAAATTACTGTAGTTAAAGAAAAAACCAATATAAACATTAGTGTTGATTTTAATAAAAAAGTCGAAGAAGGTACAGTTTGTAATGTTGTTTTAATTAGTAAACGAAATCTTACTTATAATTATTTGAAAGATAGAATTACTGAAGATTTATACATTTTTAAAATTAATAAATTGAAGAATCACGAAATGTTTCGATATTTTAATACAATTTTTTTTAACTTATAGTTAAGTGGTTACATTTTAAAGTTTTACGAATTTTAAAAATATAGATGAATTATTTGATAAAATAAAATTAATTCTCATAATTCTAAATGAGTTTTTTCTTTCTCTTATTAAATTTATTTTCTTTATAAATAAAATAAAAACGTCTTTGTTTCCATGCAGTTTGACTAACATTTTCAAAGGTGATGGTAGTGGTTCAAGACCACCTTCTTAGAGATTAAATAATGCATCTGGAGATCATAAAAACGTGGTTAACAAATTTCATTCAAATTTACAAAGCGCATAATTATCAATCTTAGAAAACATTGACGATAAATATGAACTTCGAGAAATTGGTGAAAATCTAGAGCAAATAGAAAAAGTTTTGAAAAATTAGTAGAGCTTCGAATATACACTGTAAAGAATAATGACATTATATTTAATTTGATTTTAGCTAAAATTTGCTTGTTTTTAGCTTAATTTTGCTTGATTTTGAGAATGAAAAATCCGAATGTCTATTTTGGAAAAATGGAAAATTTGCCTGATTTGGGGTAAAATTGCTTGATTTTGATTAAAATGGCTTGTTTTTACTGTATGGAAAGTTCTGCACAGCCATTTGTGAAATATTGGAACATTTCCTTGATTTTCGGCTTAAATTGCTTGATTTTCGTTGAAAATTGAATGTTGTTTTAATTTAAAATTTAAGTTTCTTGAAACATGAAAAAGTATCTTGAAAACGAGAAAGTGGTTTGATTTTAGCTTAAATTTACTTGATTTTGAGCGTTTTTTCATCGAATTTCAGATTTCGGGTTTTTAATTTTTCCTTGTACTTTAGTCGAAAATAACAGGAAATAGTTAATTTTACCTTTTTCTGGTACTTTTGGCGGAAATTGCCGGAAAAAGTGGGGCGTGCTAGGTCCCGCATTTACTATCTACTTTTGATTGTACAAATATTGTCTGAGCTTGAGAAAATTGTATTGAAAATTTAATCACGTCTGTACCAGCTGTGAATTGTGAGCAAATGGTTTTAATATATTCATATTAAATTTCAATAGTGATTCATGCTTGTTCTGCCTGTGTACGGAACATTTTTTGCTTTCATAAGTTTTCCGAACGTCGCATTATTCGCCAATATAAAGAATTATTTTTCGAAATCGTTCTAGGCAGCTCGGCATTTTGCAGTGTTAAAATCTATATATGGATTCAGCCAGGGTCTTTGCTCGAATCGAAGTACACGATGCATTTTCATAAGCTTTAATCCAGGTTAGAGAGTCGGTTTTAAGTTGCGGTAATGTACGATGTAATTTTTCTTATTTTCTAATTTGTTATTAATTTTGCATGTTTGGAGACTGGGGGACACTGGTTTACGGGAAGAAATGGCAAATCACGATTTTTCTCGTGCAGGGTTGCGGGGTACTCGACGCCAACCTCCAGAATATAGCCAGTATCAGCATCCCCACCTGCCTGAAGTTGCGTACTGGCAACGGTAGCGACATGGTGCAGCTGTGCAAGTTATTTGCGTCGGTGAATTGCTTAAACTTAGGGGGCTTGCTGGGGTCGTAGGTTTTAGGCGCATAGGTGTTGATCGCTACCGAATGATACTTCACGCACTGAGCCACACCACCGCGAATTCCATTTTCGATAAACATATGCATATAGTAATCGGTTTGAAGCTCCATATTAACCCATGTCATGAGCATCACGGCATCAAAACCTAAACCTGGGGCGCTGACGTAGTGTGTACAATCGAGATTGTATGTTGACATACACAAATTTCTAGAATTTTCAAATACGTCTGATAGAATTATCACCTCCATATTCAAATACGTTCTGAATATTCCTTAAGACTGATAAAGCACGAACTCTTGCCATACTGTCTAGGCGTGAACGTTTTCGTTGTCACCGATTCTCTAAGTCCGTCAGCTTGCTAAATAAAGCATCTTTACGGGGCAGCTGCGGCTCATTCAGCTTCCCCCACGTGTTAACATAATCGTACGGGAAAACGTCTTTGGGTGTGAGGAGAGATAGTTGGTTGGGGGTAAAGAATTTGGTGGTGTAAAATTTTTAAGGTGTTAGGTACTCGGCCAGGAATGCTAGAATGCGGGCCATGAAACGAAACGTATCAACAAAAAGTATACAGAAACGATCGTCCAGCTGTTTCGAAAACATAATGCCACCTTCTCGCTCGTGTGTGGAATAATAAATATATATTTTGTATCATAGCCTAGATGTTTGATAATAAAGTTATCGTCGTAGCTGAGGTAATGGAACGCTACGAGCCGTTTTTTAGGGTGGCGACACAGAAAATTGCAGCTGGTGCATGCAGGTTGTTGTGGTCGGCCTAGCCATCGATCAGTGTTGCTACTTTATATTTATTAGTCCTGGTGACTCCACCAAGTCCTGCTGACCTAAGGCCGCCAACTATTGGGGTGAGGGTGTAGCTACTAAACGATTATAGAATGTGAGCAATTTATATAGAAAAGGCGTTTTTACTCAGTTCAACTTTTATTACAATAACAATTAATCAATAACAACAAAGTTAATCGTAACGGGGCGCTATCAAAATAATGTTAATTATTATGTATATATTTATATTTAAATTATTATCTAACCCATGCCTTCTGAAGTTAATCTAATTGGAAAGTTCCTACCTGAACTTGATATCGGAGACTGTGTCTGGCTATTCGAATCTCGATGGCGACACACCCAATGCAGCGACCTCCTCTATACACTGGCCAGTCGTGGAGCTCCTCCAGCCGCACCACTATTGTCGGCGCCCTCCGCCACACTTCGTCGTTGCCTTGTTTCCTGGTAGCTCACCAGCCGCCTTCCGCACCGGTAGAAGGGTTTTGTGCTACGTGGACATTGCAATACGTTTTCGCTCTGCTCTGAGGTGTATTTCCGGGTTCATACAGCGGTGTGCATAATCGTATATTAAAGCCCTCTTCATGTGTCCGCAACTATTTCATATGTAGCGCCCGGTGAAGTGGTCGTGGTTCCTCACTCTGTAATTTTCGCGCGTGAACCCCGATTCGCAGTAACCGCATTACGTCGCCCGTGAGTAGCTGGCGTGTTCGGCTTGCGTGAGCGGTATCATTTGCTTAGATGCAGTGTAAATATATTTTACTTCTTTGCCTATGTCTACGATCGTCTCCATAATTTTATTTTATACGTCTTCTCCCATGTATATGATGGGTCCTATTTCAGCGTGGATGTTAGTGCTGCTAGAATTACACTATGGTCGGCTTGTACGTATATACGAAAACTATAGGCCTTGTGCTTCTGATAGGCGTACGTGTAGGTGCGGCTGGGGACCGGTTCACAGGTCTGAATGGGCTTGAATGTTGCCTCAAAATCCGCATGAACAACGATCGGCAATTTATCGCTATTGCTTGTGCTTGTCCAGGCACTGCTGTCCCACCAGCCTGGAATTTCGTAGCAGGTAATGGTAGAATCTGAAACAACGCTTACTTATGTGTATTTTGGTTTCATGGGTTGTCAGCTGTGATCTTACGAGCCGGGAAAAATATTTTTTTTTACAAAGAAATGGGAGTTCCCATCGTCGGTGGTGAGAAGGAGGTCGATATGCTATCCCTTTTCTTCGTCGGCTACACGTACGGAATAAATTTTCTGGTTCTCGTCTAGGTCATTAATGTTTACAGATAGTGATGAATTGTTCTTTTCGAAAACTTGGATTTGTCGCAGTGTTTTAGGGTACTCGAGGCTTGAAAGATCGAATTTCGTTTCCAGTTCATCATAACGATTGTCTAATCGCTGCCAGAATGGCCCATTCAGAACACACGTGGTTGTTTGCGCTTTGCGGTTTAATCACGGCCTTCCTGTTTTTGATTGATTCTGGCAAAGCCAATGTACGATGAGGCATTGCGTGGGTCCAGCTTGTTTACGCGGAACTGCAACTGATTGACTGACAACAGTGTCTATCACGAACCGCGCTCTAAGTTTTGAACGCCCTCTTGTCGGTAACTTCGTCTAATGGTTCTGGCTATAGATAAATACATTCCAGGCATATATTTAATTTAATTGGGCCCTGCCCTCGTACTTCGTCGGTGAGCTGTCTAACTATGCTGTTCACCACTGATGCTAGTAATGTGGAAATATCTTTCATCGACTACTTAAGTTTTGGGTCACGTACGTCTTTAAATTGACCCAAAATGCAGTTGCCGCAGCAGCGAAACCGCGAGGGGTTGGCTGACCAGCACCTACTACGATTCACGGCCGTGAAGGCTGAGCGGGGGCCTGAACTGGGGCTGCAGGCTGCTGGAGAGCAATGCTAATTCGTCGGCATTTGGCGGGAGGAGGGACTGAACCACTGCGCTTTGTCGTTTGCTCTCTTAATTGATCTGTCCTTGTTAACGCTTTCCCACATTCGTCGCAATTATATGTTCTTTTGTTCGGGTTAAAATTACAGTTAGTTTCATGTCGTCGTGCCGTGCCCATTTGTTTAAATGTAGCATTACACAATTTACAGTCGAGTTTCTATGCCTGCCTTATTTCGTCTGTACAGCTGCGAAGGTGTTTGGGGATATCGTCTTTTCGGTTAATGGTGATACCTCACCGCTCGAAAATTTTGGATTCGACCCTGAACGGATTGCGTATGCACGACCTTTCGTGTCGGAGCCGATTTAGGCGGCGAGCAAAGCTCTTCCCACAAAACCCGCATGCAAACATTACTGGAGGTTACATCATCCGTACCTCAGCGGGAGATGGAACGACAGATACAACATCCGAAGGAACACGACAGTCGGCCATGGCATGCCTCACTCGTGTAGAGCTTGAAACAGGAATACATTTGCGTTAGTTTTTTGTGTAATACAAATAATATACAATAACATTCCTAACCAGAGAACAGTTTGATTGCTAAAACAATATTATGTCCTCAGTATATAGCCCATGTCAGCACTCTTTAGGTGATTTAGTATGCTCTACATACTTTTTATTATACAACAGAATCTCTATTGTTTGAAAGATGGTGCGGACAATGAACAGTAACGAAGAAAAACCAGGATGTCACACATCGAGATTCGCACCACGACTTGCCATAGAGACAAGCCGTAACACTACACCGGTGTGCCACCGCAGTCGCTCGGATCTCTTATATCCTGCTGGTCCTATGCCCATGACGAAGACATGGGGCAGGGGCTCAGTGTAGGTTCCGACCTGCTTCACATTCTATGAGAATGTTACAGACAAATCTACACCGATCCACACGCCAATTTACATATCTTCACACACCTACGCACATGCACACCGTTACGTCTGATAAAAAATTATATTAGATTCGATGAAAATTAAAAAAGGGTGGACTTTTTTTAATGGCAATATAGATATTGAAAAACAACATTATGCCATTCTTACTAGCAGGTGGACGAGTTTTGTTTTGCTGTACACATATGAATTTCCAGCGTATTCTTCAAGTACAAACTAAATGGGAAAATACGTATATATATTTTTTACATTACATGCCAAGTCTTACGATCTCATGCACTTGTAAAAAATTCACGCTAACGAGTAATGCATCTAAGCCTAACGAATACTATTTAACACTCTAAGAGAGCTCGTACAGTGCGTTAGTAAACAAATAATATTTGTGTAATTATTTAAAATTGTGTTGAGTAGTAGGGAAATGTATGTTCACAGCCAAGGGCGTGGGGCGTCAGGGCTGGAGCAGCCACCATGTTGTTACGTCACCCATTCGCCATATTGGATGCTATTGACATTTTACCCCTGACATGTGTGACCTAGACATTGACCTTTATCTTGACCACTAACACCTTTGACCTCAAAAAACACTAACGAACATTACAAAAGAACAAGAACTCAAAAATTCCAAAAAATTCTAAAAAATTCTAAAAGAGTTACGAAAAAATTGATTATTAATTTATTTTTATTTATTAAAAAAATTATTTTAAAATTATTAAAAGGACCCTCAGAAATGACCAATTTTTTTCAGAAATGCTGACGGGGATCAGTGACTCCGAACCAAGAGACCGGTATCAGGACCATTGACCTTCGACCTTGACTTTTGACATTAAAAATGAAATAATCCAAAAAATCTAAAAAAAAATCACAAAATAATATTGAAAATATATTCAAAAATTTATTTAAAAAAATTATTTAAAATTTAAATTTTAAATCATTTAAATATTTCAAAAATAGTAAAAAAAATAATAATTTTTATAAAATTTCATTTCAAAACTTGCTAATTAAAAAGTATTTAAATCCGGCGGTCATTGTTCTCTTTTTTCCCTCGGAATTTTCCTTTTCCCAAAAAAAAATTTCTTAACAAATTTAATTAAAAAACTTACATTTTCTGAGGCCACCCCCCACACCAGCAATTAATCACCTCTGTTCGAATCCAGCAGACAACTGACTCCCTCGCACACACTACCCTCACCTATACTCATTCCGCCATCTTGATTTAGTCATTCGTCATTTGTTTACATGCTACTGGAGGCAGTCATCTTTGATTGTATGTTACTGGATGCCGCCATATTTGCTTTTCGTATGTCATTTATTTATACATTACTGAAGGCCACCATCTTGACAGGAAACCGCGATCTTGGTAGGTGCCCACCATCTTGGTATACATCACTCATCCACCATATTGCAAGACAATGCACAGTAACAATTGACCTTTGACCTGTGACCTTGAAAACCAAAGTTCTGGAATAATGCATAAAAGTCAGCAAGCATAATACATTACAGACTACTACTGCCATGTAAGATGCAGATTACTTCGACCTTGACCCAATGACCTCGAAAATAAACAAATTAGAAAAATACAAAAAATTAACAAACTTAATACATTACAGACTACCACTGCCATATTATATGCAGACTACCTCGATCTTGTTCTCATAACCTTGAAAGTTCTTGAAAATAAAATACTTAAAAAATGCATGCATTTCAACAAGCATATTACATTAAAGCCTACCACCACCTTATTCGATGCAGCCTGCCTTGACCTTAACACCATGACCTTAACACCATGACCTTAATGACCTAAAAACCAAAACTCGAGAAAAAATCTATGCAACGAAGAAGAACCTGTCGAGACGATCCCCCTTCCACTCAGCTTCTGTCAAATTAAACCTCTCGGCTTACCTCCCTACTGTTTGAAATATACAAGTGTGCAAGCCTTACGGAATCATATTGACTTTGAACCAATCGTACTGCACCATTAATGCATTTTGCAGACACCGAACTGCCAATCACCAAGTTACCACATGATTGCAACTAACCACTCCCATGCGAGCATTGAGACATCACACACAGGCAGTTAGACAGGCGTTAGATGCTATTTCCTTGATCACATTAGCATGCAGTTACATCTTCAACAGTTTCTTCTAGACAAGTTCTTCGTTCACCTATAAATCATGGTCACACTTAGAGTAGACAACTGACTCCTGTTGTCGGATAGGCCCCTCACAACACTTACCCAGTGACCCCATCTACCCCATCTACCCCATCGACCCCATTGACCCATAATGACGCATTTCCCATTGACCCATAATGAACATTGACCCATTGACCCTATTCAGTCCATTGACCCATAATGACCCATGCTCATAATGACCCCTGATGGCAATGCTGACCTCTAATGACACCAAAAGACCCCTAGATGACCCATAATGATCTATTTGCGAAGCAAAATGACCCATGATAACCCATTTGTAGAGCAAAATGACCCAGACCCATTGGTCGATGCACAACATGGACTTTGTAATGGACAATACAGTACCACAACATCCCACCTCCATGCTTCTCGATTGGTCGTCGCATGAAAGGGACTCTTTCGTACGGTCTACGCTCTCATACCGACATGCATTTTTTAAAACACAGATGAAAACTTCATTGTAGAATCATCACAGGCGAAACCAGTCAGCGATGATGCAGGTCATGGCTCAATGATCGTCGAGGTCAAAAGGGAGCCCTTCATATTAGCTTTAAGTGTGACCATGATTTATAGGTGAGCGAAGAACTTGTCTAGAAGAAACTGTTGAAGATATAACTGCATGCTAATGTGATCAAAGAACTAGTGTCTTAAGCATGCCTACCTGCCTGTGTGTATTGTCTCAATGCTCGCATTTGATTGGTTAGTTGCAATTATGTGCCAATTATGGGTCAAGGTCGAGGTAGTCTGCATCTTACATGGCAGTAGTAGTCTGTAATGTATTATGCTTGCTGACTTTTATGCATTATTCCAGAACTTTGGTTTTCAAGGTCACAGGTCAAAGGTCAATTGTTACTGTGCATTGTCTTGCAATATGGTGGATGAGTGATGTATACCAAGATGGTGGGCACCTACCAAGATCGCGGTTTCCTGTCAAGATGGTGGCCTTCAGTAATGTATAAATAAATGACATACGAAAAGCAAATATGGCGGCATCCAGTAACATACAATCAAAGATGACTGCCTCCAGTAGCATGTAAACAAATGACGAATGACTAAATCAAGATGGCGGAATGAGTATAGGTGAGGGTAGTGTGTGCGAGGGAGTCAGTTGTCTGGTGATTGGCTGGTCGGTGTCTGCACAATGTATTAATGGTGCAGTACGATTGGTTTAAAAGTCAATATGACATCATTAGGCTTGCACACTTGTATATTATAAGCAGTAGGGAGGTAAGCCGAGAGGTTTAGTTAGCCAGTTGCTGAGTGGAAGGTGGATCGTCTGGACTAGCTTCTGCCTCTTCACATAGATTTTTTCTCGAGTTTTGGTAAATGTCATTAAAGGTCATGGGTCAAGGTCAAGGTAGTCTGCATCTATTACGCCGGTGGTTGTCTGTAATGGATTATGTTTGTTGACTTTAAGGTATTGTTCTATTTTTTATTTTCAATGTCATTCGAAGTCACGGGGTCAAGGTCGAGGTAGTCTGCATCTGATATTGGTGTGGTAACCTGTAATGTATTATGCTAGTTGACTTTTATGTATTTTGTCGAGTTTTTATTTTCAGGTCATGGGGTCAAGGTCACTGTAGTCTGCATCTAATATGACGGCAGTAGTCTATAATGTATTATGCTTGCTGACTGTTATGCGTTATTCTCGAATTTTGGTTTTCAATGTCACAGGTTAAAGGTCAATTGCTATTGGGCATTGTCTTGCAAGATGGTGGATGGGTTATGTATACCAAGATGGTGGTCACCTACCAGATGGCGGTCGCCTACCAAGATTGTGACCTCCAGTAATGTACAAACAAATGACAAACGAAAAACAAACATGGCGGCATACAGTAACATATAAACCAATATGGCTGCCTCCAGTAGCATATAAAGAAATGACGAACGAAAAAATCAAGATGGCGGAATGAATATAGGTGAGGTGAGTGTGTGCGAGGGAGTCAGTCGTCTGCTGGATTCGTACAGAGGTGAGCAATTGGTGATGTGGGGGGTGACCTCAGTGAATGTAAGTTTCTTTATTAAATTTTTTTAAATTTTTAAGGGGAATTTTTTAGGTAAAAAGGGAAAATCCGAGGGGAAAAAATGGCCACCAGGAATAAAGACGCGTTAATAAAGAAATTTTTTTAATAAAGTTCTATAAAAGTAAATTTTTTATTGTTGTTTTTATTTTTAAAATGTTTTTTTAAGTTATATTTTTATTCATTATTTTAAAACAATGTTTTTAATCGATTTTTTTATTTTTCATGATTTTTTTATATTGTATAATTTTTTTCGTTTTTTTTTTATTTTTTAATATTTAAGGTTTAAGTTTAATGTCAAAGTTTAGTAGTCCTTATCCCGGCCGCGTGGCTCGGAGTCACTGATCCCAGTCACCGGAGTCGCTGATCCCTGTCTACATTTCTGGAAAAAATGGGTCACTTTTGGGGATCCTTTTAATAATTTTTAACATAATTTTTTAATAATAAAAAATGGCGGACGGGTGATGTAACAAAATGGCGGCTCCCCCGGCTCTGGATCCGGCTCCAACGCCCCACACCTTTGCCTTGAACGTACATTTCCCTACTACTGTGGTGACTGAAAATTAATGCAGCAAATAAATCTATACTCACCGACTGAACTGACGAAACTAGCTGCGATTTGCAGAGATTTCGTCGACAGGTTGGCAGATCGTAGGTTTGAAGACTGGGAAACGAAGGAACCCTAAGCCAAAAAAGAACCTCTCAACGGTAAAGGACTAGTATCGTTGTAAGAACTCGTGTGTATATTTTTTAATTACCTGCAAAAGAGATATGCAGTACGGTGTGGAACCTTGTCGATGACAGTTCATGGTTTGCACACGCGGTTCTCGAGCCCAGCGTATTACACTAAAACGAAACCTCGATGCTGGACGAAAACACACACGTGGCGATATCTGTAAACATAAAGGAACACATTACAGAGTACCTGTGTAAGTACATGTTTTGGCATTCACCTCACCGCGAATCGAACCAGGCTCGCCGTAGTGGGAAACATACATTCGGACTAATTTCTCGCGGTCAAGCGTGCAAAAAGCATATGTTTTTTAAGTATGTTTTCTTTCAGTGGAAGCAGACGGTAAGGCTCGCGAGAACGGAGCACCTGACCGTACGTCCGGGGCCCCCTTCGCCAGAATATCAAGCAATATATGTATGCGGACCTCTAGCAATGCGAACGATTGGTTGCGGGCCGATATTTCTGTAACGAAATCTTAAGGGCTCGCCTACCTATATTTTTTTCCAACAACCTAAAGCAAGCTGTAAAACCATGCTGGCCGAAACTTTTATACTTCGTGTCTAGTGAAACATCCAAAGTACGCATATTTTTTTTAGGGCGGAGGTGTTTCTATTGGGCTCTCCGAAGATTTTCGCCCAAAAAATGAAAATAGTTCGCGATAGTGATTTTTTACACAAAATTAAAATTTCATTTTCGTAAAAAAAATAAAAACCTTACAAGTCATTTAATAGTTTGTTTCCTTCAACACGTCAATTATACGGCTTTTGAAAATATTATTTTTGCGAAAATTCATATTTTTTCCAGTAATTCGCAATACCCCTACCACTAATGGAAGGCATCTCCTGTAGGTGTGTCGATGCAAGCGGGAAGGTGGGTATAGTTGTACCTTTCACACTTTTTTCGGATTTCTCCGTACTCTCCGCGAGACTCCCATGTACTGTAAGTTATGGGAACTGATGACGCAGATTGTGCGAGTCAGATGATATGAATTACCATTGCAAGACGTAAAAACCACTAATCTTGTTAAGGAAACCTCCCACGAATGGTTTGCGAGAAAACTGGCATCCAAAATATTAAATGCCACGTAATGCTTATGAGGCATTTAATATTTTGGAGGTCTGTTTTCTCTCAAACCATTCACCGGAAGTTTTATTACCAAGAGGACATTTTTTTACGTCTTGCAATGGTAATTCAGATGCCCTGACCATAATTTACGTAACGATGTACTAATACCCTTTTATCATTATTTTAAGGGGTGGCAACACCAATTTTACTGTGTAGAGTAGGCGGTATATCAACATGGGTACTTGCATGTTACAGTGACTGAATTGTTTGACATGACTACAGAAATTCATCCGTTAATATCACATGTTTTCAGTGTATTTAAATAAAGTTAATAGTTGCAACCCCATTTACACAAGTGTTTCCTACCCTTAGGAGTGGTTTCCTGGCATTCGTTGTCTGACATTTTTCTGACTGAAATTTTGCAAGGAACGTCCTCTCGCAGTTTGTCGCAGAGCTGATGACTTACGCAGTATGTATATATATATATATATATATATATACACACACACACACATATGTACTGTGTCCAGTTATCAAATCCAAGATCATGTGTTTTATTGACATATATTGGTTCTAGAGAGATTTCGAAAGTATTCCTTGTCTTACACCACGTGTGTACATATACATATATATATCACGTGTGTGTACACACATATACATGTATGGTATAAGAAACACATGGTATAAGAATGTTGTTTATATTAACATATATAAATATAAATATATATTTATTTATTTAGGGGTGCCTTGGCAGTGCGGGGTTTTTGTATATATTATGTACGCTGGCTTTACCATCAGCATGTCCCGCCTGTATTATACCAGGTGGGTACCAGTTGTTGTAACTGGGCCCTTCCATATGTTATGTCTCATCAAGTGTAGGGTCATATAAGAAGTAGGATTATGATTATTTGGGGGCTCGAGGCGAGGGGTGCCAACATGACGGCCGACGCCGGCATCTTGTTTCCGCCATATTGGCAGC
Source organism: Dryococelus australis (assembly GCA_029891345.1). Taxonomy (NCBI): domain Eukaryota; kingdom Metazoa; phylum Arthropoda; class Insecta; order Phasmatodea; family Phasmatidae; genus Dryococelus; species Dryococelus australis. The sequence continues at coordinate 246,865,726 of CM057009.1, forward strand.
CAGTAAGCCATGTCCACCATATTGGCAGGCAGTATTCAATTTTACTGCTCTATCATTTCACCTTGATTTTTCATGCTCGATCATTCTGTGGGTTTTTTCCGTGTGATCTCATTTTTTCTCTTTTGCGTTCTTTCACCTATCTCTCTTTATTTCCTTTCTCTCTTTCTTTCTTTCATTTCTCAATTTCTCTCTCTATTCCCATTCTCTTGTCACATTCTTCGTCCTCGCCGTCTATGTAGTTCGGTGGCCGCCCCACCAGGGAGCTTTGGTGTGTCCGCCGCCATATTTGGTTCCTCTATCGCCCCACCAGGGGGTGCTGGTATGTGCTCGACGCCATATTTGGTCCCTTCCTCACCCGTCAGGGGCACTGGTGTGTCCACCATCTTGTTTGCAGCATAGTTCGTTCGTTCATTCATCGCCTGCCAGGGAGCTCTGGTGTGTCCACTGCCGCCATGTTGTTTCCTTCGTCGCCTGGTAGGCGGCGCTGGTGTGCACGTCCACTATATTTTTTCAGTAGATATTAATTCTTCGTAGCTTAAAAAATTCCTGCTTTGGCAGGGAGCTGGATCAAATCGCCGTACCTGGTGATCACCAGCCTAATGCCGTAAGACCACTCGGCTATCGGGGCATGCATCCAAGTAAGGTGTTTAAGAGAAGTGATAGGTTTGTGCGTGCGTGCACAGGAAATTTGTGACAATCAATCATAGACGTGCAATATTTTTTTATATAAAGGATTGTTTCCTCTATATGCGACGTATACCAACAGTAAGATATTTTCATACTAATAGGTAAATTCTTTTTTCCTCCTGTTTGAAGTATTTTTGTTATATTCATAGACATGGAATAAGAAGTTTTCATATAATCACAGGTAAATTCTTTTTTTGTGTAGTGTAAGTATGCAAGTGCCCCAGCAGCAGAATTTATGTCTGGATTATTAATATAATTTTTTTAAATCAGTTTAATGAAAATAATATTCCTAATTATATGTATTTGTATCTTATCTTGATCAATATAATATGTGCATGGTTTGCTTGAGAAGTATTCAAAATAAAAAAAAGTATCTTGTATGTGCCTATTAAAAAAAATAGACGAATACAAAAACAAATTAATGAAAAATCAGAAGTGCTAGCAGAATTTAATGTTCAGTAATCTGCAGTAAGGAAGAACAGCTCTTAGCTCTCGCCAGTCTGCCTGACTGTAATCCGTTTATGTTAACCACTACCGCCGGCAGCTACGTGGGGCCAAAACAGTCCTTTCGAAAGGACGAGATAATAAAACATTTCAATAGCGCATGCGTGCACGTGTTCGCCCCCTGAGAATGGCACAGGCCATTCTTGACAAAAGAGAGTTCCGGGACAGGTAGGCTTGGTCCTGTGCAGCTGGGGACGAGTAGCACACCTAACACATTTATCGAGAACAAAAAAGGCCTCTTTGCCCGCACAGACAGTATGGATGCAGAAGTCGGGGACATCTGTGTTTCGTGCGAGGCCAGACACCCCTCTAGCAAAGGACAGTTGCGCTAGTCCGCACTCCCTCTGCAAGGACGAGCAGTCGGGATGAGAGAGCTTGTCGCAGCAAAATTCGGCTGGTGACAGTTCCAAGGCTCTACTGTGAGGAGATATGTTGACAGATCACGCACTCCACTCTGCAGCCAGAATCATTTTTGTATGAAAAAATAAATAAAAAAAAAAGTTTTATTAAAAAATAAATATGTACATCATGTTTCAACACTATCACTGATTTAAAAAAAAAAACATTTTTTTTTTTACATTTCACAGCTACCATGTTTTGAAGCAATGAGCAAATATCTTTTGCATTATTTATCCACAATGGCATCCTTATTTATCCAGCTGTTTGAATATGTAGCAAATCCCGCCCAACGAACTAATATTTTATTACCTTTCATTATGATTACTTTATCTATGAGATATGTATTAGGACATTTTTTTTACTTCGATCTCATGAGAATATAGCCCACCTCGAATTGGCTGAGAATCCATGTCTTCAATATAGTACAATCGAGGATCATAATGACTAATTCTTACAAATTTTAATACTTCGTTCGACCACCTAGGTACACATCCCTTTTCAAACGCGACTTTCACCCTGGAAATTCGCACGAAATCTCCCACATGTACATTCAATTTTAGCTTGTCCAGTGTTTTCTCATTTTTAAATACAGTTTTAAGGAGTGAGTTGTCTTTTATATCTACAGGGCGCTTTCATAGCTGCAGTTTTGCACTTAGAGCAGACTTATTCCTGACTGGAATTGCACAAGCGTATTTACTATATGCACATACTAGCGTTAACATACATATAAAATCTCTGTTCACTCTCGCATATGGGATCATTTCAATTAAGTCGTCATGATATTAATCAAGTAAACCAAAAACATTTACTTTCCACGTGGGAAAATTATGTTTGACAGGTTTGAGCAGTTAATTTACTATTTGCGAGCGGCTCATTGTTTGAACCGCCCCTCCTGCAATTATTCAAGAATTTTGGTAATTTCATTGGTATATGAAAAATTTCCCACTCGTTGTGGAGCAAATATAAGGCGTAATCATTGTACAATTACATTAGCATTATTCCAATAAATCTGTTCTGGTATGCACCCGTGTTATATTTTCTTGATTTTTAGGCCATAGCCAGTAGAATGTCCTATGTCTGGAAACAGTTCCGAAATAATGGGAAATTTCGAGTGAGATTCGTCGTTATATTTGTCGCTGTTGGGATCATTATTTTCTAAGTGCGCGCTCGTAAGTTTGAGCAGATGCCGATACTGGCGTAGCAAATCGTGAGAATATTCTACATGGTGGTGTTTAAAAATTGATTTGTTTAGTCCCTTTGAAGCTCGCATTTCTACGTCATCGACTTGAATCACATCGTTAGGCAGGAAAAAAAATTGCTTATTTGCCATGCACAATTTGTACACGTCGTGAGTCCCGTCATTAAATCGAGTTGTGTACGAAGGCAAATAATTGCGAATGTTTGTTCTTAGAGTATTTGACTTTTTAAGTTTCAAATCAGATAATTGCAGATCATCTTCATCTTGTTCATTTTCCGAGAGTATTTTTCACATTCGTTTAATCCTGACTTCTTCCTTGATTTCAATAGTAGAAGGAGCTGTTTGTTGTAAATATTCTAGTTTTCAGGTAATGTGCCAAAATGCTGTCTCTAACGCAGCATCTCGTTCTAGACGAGCCTACTTAGCGGCTAGATATTTCGCACGCACATTTTCTACGACATGCTGTAATTCACTCGCAGCATCCGCCATCGTACTGCACATATAAATTGTAAGTATGCTGTGTGTATATATATATATATATATATATATATATATATATATATATATATATATATATATATATATATATATATATATATATATATATATATATATGTATATATATATATATATATATATATATATATATATATATATATATATATATATATATATATATATATATACAGAGTTGTACGAGCTTCTAATCCAGTATTTTTTCAATTTCGTCAATAATTACACGTACATGACTTTTAATACCGTGGCCGAATTTCGACACTCGGTAACTGTTATTCATGACGTAACGATCCACACTGAAACTATAATGTGAGCAGACTACATCTGAATGCATACACACCCCTGCTTAAATATTCTTTTTGGCCCACGGCAAATTAGATTTCGACACAGCAGGTCACGGGTTCGAGGCCGGTTTCGCATGCACGGGATATGAGTTCGAGGCTCGTTTTGCAGGTATGGGGCGCGAGTTCGAGGCTGTTTGTACAGGCACGGGGCGTGAGTTCGAGGCCGGAGCAGGTTTTTTTTTTTTTTTTTTTTAACAGTTTCTTCTAATTTTGCGAGAGTTAATAATAATGCAGCATTAAATTTTCCTATTAGATGGTTTTACATTATCTCGAGTTTCTTCTCCAGCAAATTAGCGACGTCTACATGGACTGTGTTTAATTTAGCGGAGATTGAGCCCACCATAGTCGACAGAATTTTAAGTGTTTCGGAATTTGCATTCTGAACATATGCCTTGTTGGCTACGTTGCCATCATGTTTGGAGTCTGCCACATTTTAAATTCTATTTCCGCCTGTATCACAGCACCCATCTTCTGACTGCACGAGACAGCTGCCTCGTTGTCTGCGACATTTCAGCCCGTCGTGGCCAAATTTTGAAATAACGTAGTTCATCTCTTATTGGTATATTGTAACAAACTGATCAAAACCTGGTCTGTGCCTGCCATTAAGTAGGGGAAAATCTTTGACGACCACGAGAAATCCATGTGGTTCGCGCCAACAGAATGCACATACGTCCTTAAATTTTTCAAATGTCATGTCAATGTTTACATGATCTTAATATGCATGAAGCAAGTTTAAGTCATCCATACGAAATAAAACCTACATGTTTGCATTGTCAAGCAGCAACTGCTTTGGTATGCGTGAATAAGTCTGACAAAGCTAAAACTAATTTATTCCTGCATGCCTTCTTGCATACACTTTTGCTTCTCGCAGGCAACATCGTCAAAAATTAAGACATAATTAGGCCGGGCCACTCTCGGAGCTACAACAGCTTCATTGTCACTGTAAGAATAATAATTCAGTCCATCAATGGAACGTAAAATTAGCGCCAGGCACTGGTATTTGGGCTGGCGTAAAGATTTGGAATACAGGTATACATTTTCGAACCGAAGACCGGTCTGTTCTTCCAGTAAGCTTAGCAAGACACACTTTTTTCCACACCCGGATGGGCCGAAAATCAACTTTCTCACCGTATTAGGCAACAGGACGCCATGTCGAGATTCACGAGTTACGGCTTCATCCTCAGGCGTAATGTTGACGGGGAGGCCAACATATTGTCTAACGATCTCCACGAGAACGATACAAAGTCCTTTAGAGTAGTGGTATATTTTTTTTTTCCGGTGGCATGCTACAGTGAGAGCTTATGCAAACACAGCAACGTGGATGAGCTGTTGTGTATAAAGTAGCAATGTAAAAGGTAATTAACGCCAGTATGGCGTGATGCCTCGTAGAGGCAACATCAAGAAGGGACGTGGATTGTTAAACAATATCATAAATAACCTGCCATTTGAAGATCATCTGCCAGGATACAACATTTGTGGTCCCGGCACAAAATTAGCTAAACGCTTAGCACATAAAGACAAGGGAATAAATTAATTAGATTTGGTTTGCCGACAGCTCTACATTGTTTACTCAAATAGTGATAAATTTAAATACAGACACGCGCCACATTTAATACTTCCACATAAAGCCAAGAATATTGCTAAATCGAAACGATAAATGTTCGGTGAACGGTTGGCTGCTTTGGGCGTTTCACAAAATGATGAAATTAAAAGTAAAACAGGGTATGGGTATGCAGTTTGGCAGGAAGAAAAAAATATGGAGGCCTGGAGAAAGGCACATAAAGGTTTGAAGTGAGGTGGAATAATTATTCTATTATTACCTGGACTAGGTGCTTTGGGTGGATTTTCGGCGGAGTTAGTGTTATTGTGCGAGCATATAAAACGCAAAAAACCGACGTAAGCAATTAACAGAAGAAGTTAGACACGATCAGGCAATGGAAGCACTCGCCAGCAGTAAAAAAAATGGACAAGGGCAATATTTACGACGATATCATGTAGGCGGAGGCAGAAGGAAGCGAAAGAACCGCTAAAGGGGAAAAAAGAGGCGATCTTAAAATCTTTACCTAAACGCCCTCTTAATAACGTGGACATAATGAAGTTTGCTCATAAATTGAAAATTCTATATTTTCGCGGTGTATTCATGCGCAATAAATTACGGCAGAGCCCTAACCGTTCAGAGTGTCTAGTCGTAAATAGGGATACGAGTAAAGGCCCCAGAAGTCACTGGACTACTTACAGAAAAAATAGAAACACTGTCCAGTATTTTGATAGCTTTGGCAATCTGCGTGCTCCTCCTGAATTGAGAAAGTATTTAGGCAGTGTGAAAATGAGTTATAACTACCAAACTGACCAACATCCGAGTCAGTCGAATTTTGGACACTTGTGCCTGCAGTTCCTTTCGCAGTAATTATTTAATAAAAGTTAGTGCACTTAGTTACAGGGTATCAACCATGTCTATAACTTTGATTCTGACGGGGCGAACTTCCAAACTTTGTTCCGTACATTTTCCAACCTTGAAGCTAGACAGTGCCTGGTCTCTCGCCTTAACAGGTTTTCAGATGTATTTTTCTTCTTCCGAACATATATTACCAATGGTACTTTCAGGTATGTTAACCTCGGTGGTACAGCTGGCGAAATTCCTTTACCTACAAGCAGCTGCGAACAGAAGGATATTTCTACATATTTGAGGAAGGCTTTCCACCCAGTCGGCATTGCTTTACTGCTTCGTGGGAACCCTAATACTCTGAAAAGCGAAATATTCAGTTCTGGAAATATTGATTTTACAAAAAATTATTCTCTGGCCCGCACGCTTGGATTAGAAAATAAAATTTACGAAGCAAATAAATTACACACCCTACTTCCTGTAAACATCTTGCCTATAAATGTAATAAGAATTACGTGCAATTTAATTGGTGACATATCTTAACGGGAAACAGAGTCAGACACTTCACGAAATCTCGGCTTTGGTCCTGCCTGGTTTTAAGCTTATCGAAGTACCTAAAACGCTAATTTACGTAGCAGTCGTGGCCAAGAGAGTACACGAAGTTATAGTAAGGATTGTAGATCAAGATAATTGTTTAATAAATTTCAGAGGTGAAGAAGTTACTTTTCATTCACATTTAAAGAAAGATGGGGTTGAATTAAAAAAAAAGTAACATAAAGGCCTCCCACAGCAAATGCAACCTCACTAAGCTCAAGTCTGCCGGTGCGTTAACACATGCAAACGTACATTTTCTTAAAAGTCTAGGGTTTAAAGTTTGCAAGAAATGTGGACTCAGAAATACTTAACGTAGCCGAACCAGTAAGCTACGAAGATAGCATTACAAAGACGGTATTCCATACTTAATGTTCCATATATCCCAGGGCCATACACGTTGTCATCTAAGATTCGCATATCAGTACAAAATCAAGATATTCATACAGCACCATGTAACTCGTATTTACGCTTTCGTGGCTCAATTACACAAGCCAATTGTGCACTACCTGCAACCACCAAAATAATCAGAAATGGCATACTTCATATGATAAATAGAATTTAGTACGAGATGAATGGTTGTGAAGTAGATAGCTGCAAGGGCCTAGGTTTAACTGCTGCCATAAGAAACAATTTCTCTCTCACGCGCAATCAATTGCCTGCGGCGAAAATGGCCGGATGGGGAATCGAAGCTGATTACGAAGTACCCATTTACGATGGGGTAAAATTTGAAATCTGTTTTCTGCTTTTGATGTTGCTCAGTTTCGTAGAAGATTACATACAAACACATCATAATTTATTAAAAGCAAAAGTTGGTCCTACTTTTAGCAAACATGCAAATACATGCCAGCCAAGATGTTGCTGAAAATCCCGAAAATGTAATACTGAGTATACATATGGTTGAGTGGTTGCTGCCTCACGTCCAAGTGAAAATGTCGCAGCACGTAAAGTTGTTAAAATATGTAGAGAAAAGGCGAAACATAGATATAGTTTCCCGCACATGTGTACCGAAAAAGTACCCGAACTTAACAAGGTCTCTAAACGTGAATTGAAAAGTTTTCTAAAATCCCGTTTTGTGACTGAAAAAACAAGGTTCGTTATTCTAACAATTCAGAAACGGAAACAAAATTTCTTAAACGTAGACCGTTCCACGTCTGATCATGTGAAAATAAAAAATTATAAAATATTCTTAAATTCTGAAATTTCTCCCTAGAGTAATTTTATATGTCGATTTTACGAATGGAATGTGCATGCTGCCATACCAAATGTACTCAGACTTTCAAAAATAATTCTATGGCCAGTTAGATTCACCAACTTTAGAACCGAACAATTTCGTGAACACTGCACCTCTACTAGTTTTTGACGTGAGTAATCAAGACAATATAATTAACAGTGGAGTAATATATTGTCGTATAGAATTGACCACAAGCGAAAATTTTCCAGCAGATACCCAGGCATATGCTCTCATAATTCACGATCACTTTGTTACCTACAATGTAAGAGACAGGGTTGTCAAAATTCTAATGTAATTATAACATTCATTCAGTTAACGCCCAGACGTCAACATGTTCACCAACATTCAGGGATTCTACTCTCAAATAGGATTTATAATAAAGTTAATTTTCATAGCATACAGCGATGGTAGCACGAGGACATGCAAAATCTTGCCTCTTTTCCGTGGCGATTATTAGATTAAAAAAATAAATTCACTAGCACATGGTTGGCAAAACACTATCATGGCCTGGCACAGCAAGATGGCGATATAAATGATGAAAAATTGAGCGAGGTACTCACTGAAATGCTACGTGTCTAAACAGATGGTTGTGTGTTTGTTGCTGGGCCAGAACAAAAACGGTGGTTGAAAATTTATTGTAATGAAAGCGTGAAATATGCGACTTACAAACCGAGTACCAGTGCACATCTCTTAGGAAATTAAAAGTGTATTACACGAATATTAATCACACTTGTAGTGCGTGCGAACAACACTGGTCATGCTCGCATTTGAACGTGCTCTTGCTGCGTAAGTTGGCTATGGAATACGGAGACGACTGATTCTGTGTTAGGGCGGGGGAACAAACTACTGCCACACTATTTGCCGAGAGTTTTTTTGTCACGTGTCCTAGCACTAGTATAAAACTACGCTGAAAATCGAGGTCGCCAGTCTTGGTTTGGTGCTTGTGGTCTATCTACGCGGACATAGTACCATGGACAAATTTCTAGAAAAGTTGAATTGTGTAACCATGCAGTATAAAAAGTTGAGATATTGGGAAATAGGCATACTATTCAAGGATTCAAATTTTCTAAAAAAACCAATACGCCATACGGAGAGAGCGTTACTTGCCTTTTAAATGGCGATTTTAGATTTCACTTGCCAAAATGTGAAGCTGATTAGCGAGACGGACATGATGGCTCTCAACAAACTGGATTTGTACTTGAATTATAGTGGCATGAAACGTGGTGCGAATGGGAAAAACACTCACGTTTTAATTTTTTTGTAATGGAAACGAAAAAAATGTTTGTTTGAGTATCTGACGGACAAACTTCCTGCGCTCATGTATCTATGTATATAATTTTCAATCCACTCGATGTTGGCAAATCTGAAGACTATTGGCTACCGCAAAGTTCATTTTAAGCACCTGGGCTTGAGCGAAAAAGTAGAATCGTACAATTGCCTCGAATATTGGTGCTATAATAACAAAGACGAGTGCATGACTTTAATTCCAGTACATTGTCGTTTCTTCAATTGTCCAGTGTACTACTTGCGCCCAGACAGCAATCTACCTACTACTATAAACTGCTTAATGGCTCAAACTGACGAGGAACAATTACGTCAAATGTGGTCTATGCATAGGATCAGCTACGAAGTCAAGAGACCTGACAGCTGCAACATTACAAGATGGAGAATGTCACACAGCCATTATGATTCGTGGGAAAACAACATGGCAGATGATGTTCTCACCTCTACCATGTGCAATCTTCCTGGCAATGTCAGCGTGAAGATCTCCGCCGTCAGTCGTCATCGTCGCCTGCTACGAAGAGGTTCAACTGCTGCCAGCATGTTTCAGCCCTACTACTACGTTACATTTAAGCCGGAAGACGAGTTGTCTTGTTGGCTACGGCAAAGTTGTCTACAAACCACCATGTGAATTGGAGCAAGTGCAAGTATGTAACGGTATTTTTCACATGAGAGGTTACTTTGATTTTTACGATAATTTCCACGAAGAAATTCTTCCATGCTACAATTATAAAAGATGTGACATTTATAATTTCAGATCAAACAGCGAGCTACCGACAAGTGGAGACGCCCTCGCCATACGTGCCGAATCAGGTGAAATTTTGAAAGAAGAAATAAATGGCCACTGGACTGACTACGCAATGGGGTATATAAGCTCAGAAGATATTTTTAACTGGAGTGAAGGTTGTGACGGATTTCAACACACGACTCTCGAGGACACGCATGAAACTACGTGGATTTCGCCTTGCACTACAGATATTTGCCATATCTATAAGCACTAAATAATAAACTGTGCTGTTAATTGCCTGGTAGCAGTTATGAACACAGAACCTACGGACACGTCTTTCAGTGCCTCTGAGTGTGGCACTATTGAAGGCGAAATTATTTGCAGAAGCCAATATAAGTGTTTCCAACCTTTTTGCGACATTATATCAAGTTTACCGCTATTACTCGCAGAGTTATTTAAGTGAGTGCTACGATATCCCAGTTCTCCAAGCCATTCTGCATCCAGTTCGCTACCGACTTCCGCCACGTCAAGATGGTTGCATTTCACCCTGCAAATCAGTACGCCAGTGCCAAAACCGGCTTAAGCAGGGTCACTTATTCCTACTGGTTCAGTAGCCTGCTGCGAACCTGCACGGAGGAATGTGACGGTAATTTTCATTCGTTATACTCTCAGGAACCTGTTTTCTTTGTACCCAGCCAACAGATAGTGGACTGTGCGGGCTATGGGCAGTGGTGCGTTTATTACATGCGAACAGAAATTAAGTTCCCGTGTTCTCCCGAAGAAGTTATTGCGTTTGCAGAAAATCAAGATGGTGAAATATTACTCCATGCACCGTACTGTATATCTCCGTACATACCGCCTCCAACCGTCTCCAAGCCATCTACATGCAACAAAAGCAAGAATGACATCACAGAACCTGCAAGTTCTAGAAAGGAGAACGCTGCCAAAATATTACCTTCCATGCCGTTACTCGAAGACGACAATGCGCAGATGAATCCTAGCGAAGAAATACCAGCTGCCTCTACAAGTAATGGTAATAGTTCACAAACTGCAAGAAACGAACTGTTTATATTTAAAATGGCTTTAAAAAATTCATGAAGAGAATATTATGCGAGAGCATAAGTGCACTGGCATTGCTAACTGGAAAAAGTAAAAAAGATTGTGAAGAAGGAAAAAATCTACCCGAGTGACATATTTTATAACAAGGCAACCATGCAGAGCGCGAAACAGATGAGTTTGGAAGCAGCAGTCCACAGTATGGCATGGTTTTCTCCTTCGAGCAGCTACTCTGAAGTTCAACCTGTTGACGGTGGCGTAACATTACATACCACAATGGCGAACATATGGTTACATTCTCAGGAGAATGCAATGGTTCGTGGCACTATCTTCTGGCTCACTAGCCACAAATATTTGGACACTGTCAATAAATTGTGCCGTGTTCTCCATACGGGAACTTTGTAGTTTACTACATGAGAAAAGAAACGCCTTTGCCTTGCACTGCCGACGAAAAACAACAGAATATCAGCGAGAAAGAAACACCTGCAACACACGACGAAATTTCTGCGCCTGCAGCATACGGCGAAACTTTTGTGCCAGCAATGTGCGAGACTCCTGTGCCTGTAATACGCTATGAGACTTCTACGCAGAAACGCAACTTTGGCATCGAGCTAGAGACTTGTAGCTGTAAGAAGAAAGGAAGATATTCCATGGAGGTTCCTGTCGATGAGGGTGAAGAAAATCGCTCATATGATACGCCAAACACTTCCAGGGGACCTATCCTGCTTAGTACAGAGTGGCCAGTTTTAATAAATTGTGTCAAAGATATTTCGAAGCAGGTTTTCAGACATGTAATAGACTCGCTGTAATTATTAGTGTTTTTCTTGCAAAACATTGATGCTAACTGTTTTCGTCTCAGTTATATTTGCAAAGATGTTTTTGTTGTAAATTGCTTTTCATAATAGCAGTGTTCTTTTTGCATCTGTAACTATTGATTTGTGTGCATGTAAGAATTTTTTGCAAGTCTAAAATAAAAATGGGTCTAGTAGAAAAACAAAAAATGTTATGCTGTAAACATTTTTAAGGTCATGGTGTGGAAAAATATGTATAATAAAAACTTTATAAGAAAATATATGTACTTAAGAGTGTTTCCATTTGACACCCTATTCACACAAAGTATTAATTTTACTTAAAAGTAATTTATATAAAAAGTATTTTATATAAAAATTATTTTATGTGAAATTAAAAAGTAATTAACATGAAATGGTTTTCTTTCATTAAATACAAAAAAAAACCATATTAAAATTTGTTCATAGAGTAAACTTTGAAAAATTTACTTTATAAGACTGGTCACTTCTGGCAATAAAATCCAACCAGTCTGCCTTCCCAGTCGGGACGAGATAGCAGGTGTGTGCGTGCTCAGAGGGGATCGTAAGATTCCCGACCCTAATATATTATACTCCTCACTTGTGCACTGCGCGCTTTTGTTCTAGCACCTTGCGCGTTTGCGTCAGATGTCTGAAAAATCACTTGCCCGTGTGCGAAGGGCGCTTTTGTTCGAATACCTGGCGCGACCACGCAGGTGTCTGAAAATCACTTGCTCGTACGTGGATTCTAATGACCCAGAGAGCGAGATATTGTCATGTGACAAAAGTGTTAGCTACGGTGTCGCGGGAAAAGCACATGTGTTCGTGAACTAGTGTCGCTGGCTTTGTCACGGAGTCATTGTCATGCTGCAAAAAATGTTGGCTTTCAATGTCATCGTAAAAATATCTTGTACAGGTGTTCATTCAATAGCGTCCAACTGAAAAGTCTCGCCTTACAAAAAATCGTAAGAGTAACATTTTATTTCTTAGCGTCAGGGAAGAAATATATTACGTGTCAGGAGATAAAAAAACGTCAAGTGTTTCGTATCCCTACGAAAATGACTCGAGCAGACAGATAAATTTATGACCTTTTTCCTTCTCAAAAAAGTTTCTTAATAGTAGCAGGGGGAGTAGAGGACTCCTTCGCACTTTTGACCGTCCAAAATGCTTGGCTCAAATCGTTATCTTGTATGCTATATAGTTTATAAGAAATTAAGAAGGTAGGGGTTGGGGCACCTCTCGCACTTGGCCAATGATAATGCTTGGCCAGGAGGGAAAATGAAGTCTTCCATGGAGGTTCCTACTCTGCACGTACTATATTTCTTAAAGTACTCCACGCCCCAACTATTTGTCTAGGATACATAAAGGCCGGAGCACCCCCTAAATCTTCACTCTGATATCAGCGCTCGTCGTCTGCATATCCGAATACCTCTCTTGTTTCATCACCGTTTTATGCTTGGAAAGTTACTGCAAGGTTTCACGGTCGCTGTCTAGTTGTGCTTCGAATAATCGCTCACTAAGGTACGTTTTGTAACATCGAATGTTCTGAATTCTTCTTTGCTAACGAGCTCATAGATTTTTTAAAATATATCCGAATCGGTTTTATGTTAAGCAACGATGTTTTTTAATTTTAAAATAACTGTTGCAGTTTCTTGTTTTTTGCCGACGAGCACTTAAATTTTCAGAAATAGCTGGTTTCTTTTTTTACATTTGTCAACGATATTCTTAATTTTTAAAATAACTGATTCCGTTTTATGTTTGACAACATACTATTTTAATCTTAAAATAACTGATTCTTTTTTATGTTTGTCAATGCACACTTGAATTTTAAAATAAATATCTGATTCCGTTTTATGTTTGGTAATGTGTTTTTAAATTTAAAAATAAATATTCGATTTGGTGTTATGTTGGAAAATGCACACTTGAATTTTAAATTAACTCATTCCGTTTTACGCTTGTTAACAAGCACGGACTTTAATTTTTTTAGTAAAATTTCTTATGCTAATATTTAAATTGCCTTGTAGACTTACTGAATGTTACAATGCAAAGTTATTAAGTATGCTTATTATTTTATTTTGTGCAGTGCTTGGCAGCCAGTGCGTCAGTCCCTAGCTAAAGGTTCGTGCTTCGCCTGCCAGCCGACACCGGAACAAGTCAGCACCGAGTGTCAGTTTCCCCGTGTTGTGCATTCCTTTGAATGTAAGTTCTAGCACCGATGAGATAATTAAACGTTATGTACATATTTCTGTTAAAAAAAATTTAACACATCATTGATCATTTGTAGGTCTTCGCAGTCAGCGATCACAGGTCATCCTAATTCCTGGAGTTGCTGATCTGTCGACTTGCTGTCAAGTCTGTACATTCATAAGGAAAACACTGCATCTTCACGCTATTACAAGCAGTGGGTATTTACTACTATGAGACGAATATTTTTTGCGTGTGCTTATTAACTTTTTTTTATTTATATTAGGTGGGAAACTTGTATCCGGGTGAAGTGACTTCCATGATCGGACGTCAGAGAGTCCCCTTGAATCAAATCGTCGGTTTCACGGAAGTCCCTAGCAAAGCAGCCAACTGTTGTTAGGAGAGTGACTGTAGTCTTCCATTTTATTCCCAGGTATGTAAATCTGCCATGTACATGCAAAAGTGTTCGTGAGAAAACTCGTCAAAAAATTTAGCATTGTATATAGTAGGAATTTTTTTTCTTGCTTTTTAAAATAATCTCTTATTTGCATTTGTATAGAGGTTACCAGTGAAAGATATTATAAATATATAATTTTGTTTTAAAAACAATGCCGCTGATGAAATAATTTTTCACATTGTTAAATAATTTTTAAAATGTAAATACATTTTTTTGATAAAAATAAATTTTTTAAAAAGTCTTGCACCAAGGAAAAAAAATTTACTTGGAGACTGTGTTTTCGTATTTATTGAACTTTTTTTTCCCGCTTCACCGCCAAAATTTTATAAACTTACCGTGACCATACTGTTAATCATATTCGCACCCGTCTGTTAGAGGTTTTATTGCTGAAGTCAACAGCATGGACAGCAGCCTTGTCGACGTGGGTATTTCGGGAGGTTCCCAACTTCCTTCTCCTCCGCCTGTCTCTGGGGTAAGTGCAATACCGCCACCAGTGTTTTTTTGTGGTATTTGTACGAAATATTTTGCAATCCGGAAGTCCGGATTAAAATATGAAAGGACCTGTATACATAATCCGTACAGGGAAAAGGACCAAGTCTGTGAGAAGTGCGGGATGCAGGTTTGAAGAAAGGGCAATATGGAATATCACCTAAGGACCTGCAATGACACAGTACAGCATAAAGCAGCTAGCAGCTGCAAGTTCTGCAATGCCCCATTTACTACCATACCAAATGCCCGAAGGCACGAAAAGGGATGCAAATTCAACATGAGTAAGAAGTCTTTTGTCTATGAGGACTGTGGGAAAGAATATTCCAGGGCGGACAAATTGAAAGAGCATGAAAAGAAGTACATAGGCCCGGCTCTACCACCAGCGAAGTAGGCCAGACTGGATGATTCCACCCAGCAGCAGAAGCAGGAGCAGCAGCAGCCGACAAAAACACCAGCACCAGCACCTCGACCAAGAACAGTTGTGGGAACCGGACAGCCGACGACCCATGGATTTGTGCTGGCCGAGACTGCATTTAGGGGCAATTTGAAAACCTATGTGTCAGTAAATACAAGTGCCCAGGCCAAGGATGTGTGCACGTATGTCGAAGAAATGAATTAGAATATTATTGAACAGCTGCAGGAGGAAATAATTGCAAATGGGCCAATTAAATTCAATATGTTCCTGGAGTGTGATTACGGAAAACCTGAGCCGCCCCACGAAGATGAAGTAGACTAGCGCGCCTTCAAGACCAAAAGTATACCAATATATAATGAATTTTATGTGAAAGAAGCTGTGGCAGCCAGTTTGGTCAAAATATATCAAGAGGAGTACGAGTACATTTCGAAACTATCTGGATGGACACTCACTGCAGTAAAGAGGATGTAGCTCGGAATAAATAAATTAGACCCAGTGCGCGTATCCAGTTTCATTGATTTGCCAGTGCCAAAAAAAACACGCAGTGATAAACCCGCAAAACGAGGATCATGAGTGCTTTAAGGGGGCCATACTCGCCAGATACATTGAAGAACACTCTGAACGAGTCAACCACCGCTACAGAGAACTGGAAAACAAGTTAAACTTTGATGGAGTCGAGCTCCCCACACCCCTGCACCAGATAAGCAAATTCGAGAAGCAAAATTTTGAAGTGACAGTAAATGTGTTTATTCTAAATGATGTAAACAATGTCTCCTCCTCCTTACCAATAAAGATAATGCACATTCCACATACATTAAAAGTTTTTCTTTCCTGATGAAGTCTCAGATGACAGCCCACACGAAAAAAAGTTACACATTTGCAAAAGGTGTTTTACATCCTACCCCGACATTACGCGAGTGGCAGAGAAAACAGGTGAAGAGATGCTGGCAGAGCACAAAACGTATTGCAGCCCTCACGCTCCCACCCGGATTGAGATGCCAAGCCACGACACGAAGGGAAGAAGACCATCCCTGAGATTTAAAAATCACCAAAACGCAGACAAGATGCCAATAGTTATATATGCCAATTTTGAGGCAATGCTTCTGCCAATTCAAACCTGCCAGGCCAACCCACAGACATCAAGCACACACTTTTACCTGAAACACTAGGCATAAAGTTTATGTTATTATGTTCAAGTGGACCACAACATTATACATGCTGCCAAAACAACAAGTCTACCAGCAGAACCGAGAATTTACACGGGAGAAGATGCTGCCAAGAAATTCATCGAAAAGATAGTTAATGTAGGGGAAATAAGTAAAGGAAGTATATTAGACAAGCAAACCCATTAAGCTGCTCAGCAACCTACAAATACTTAATCATGCCATTTCAGATACCTGCTGCTATTGTAAATAAGAATTCACGCAAGAAAACCGGAAGGTAATGGACCATGACCACTTCACCGGAAACTACATTGGGGCCTCCTGCAATAACTGTAACAAACTATGCCGCCATCCGAAAAGATTGCCCGTGTTGTTCCATAACCTGATATACGATGAGAACTTTATAATAAAGCATCTGGACTATGATGAAGATAATATATCATCCTCCCGCATACAGAGGAGAAATTAATAACTATTTCGAAATCGCTGTGGGAGAGATTCTCAATGCAATTTATAGATACATTCCGCTTCATGTCGGCAGCCTTGCCATCCTCGCTGAAAACCTGACGAGATACAAGCTGAAAAATACAGCAAAACTCTTAATTCCAGACGAGCTGTAATTAGTAGGGAGAAAGGGTGTATTCCCCTACGACTACATAGAATGCCTGCAGAAATTGGAATAGACGCAATTGCCCCCCAAGCGAAAAATTTTACAACAGACTGACAGACACGGCCTTAAGTGAAGAAGATTATGATCATGCTCTTAAAGTATGGCGAAAATTTAACTGCAATAAACTGGGACATTATTCTAATATTTATTTGAAAACTGATGTGTTGCTTTTGTCAGATGTGTTTGATAACTTTAGAAAACTGTGCCTGGAAACCTACGACCTGGACTGTGTTTGTTATGTGAGCGCGCCGGGCTTCTCTTTCAACGCAATGCTGAAGCACACCAAGGTCGATCTGGAACTTCTAACATATTATGAAACGTATTTATTCATCGAATACGATATACGAGGTGGAGTGGTCCAATGTGTGAAGCGCCATGCAAAAGCCAGTAAACAGTACATCCCGTACACATACGATGCTAGCAAGCCACCCGTCTTCCTTCAGTACGTAGATGCAAACAACTTGTATGGGTTGGCAATGTCGCTGCCCCTCCCTGTACGTGAATTCCAGTGGGCGAGCACCGACATAGACGTCACGGCGGTGCCAGACGATTGTCTGTTCAGCTACATGCTGGAGGTAGACGTAGAATATCCTGCAGAACTCCACGACTAGTACAAAGACCTACCATTCTTGCCCATCAACATGTATCCTCCAGGTGGCAAGACCAAAAAAAAATTATTGACAACTCTGAAAGAAAAGAAAAAAAAATTATTGTACATTTCATCAACTTGAAGCAAGCTATTGATCATGGACTTAAAGTTATGAAAATTCATCATGTGCTGCAGTTTGAACATGAGACATGGCTCAAGCCATACATCGATCTCAACACGGAAAAAAGGTATGCAGCTGACAATGATTTTGAGAAACACTATTTTAAACTCATGAACAATTACACTTTTGAAAAATTAATGGAAAATAAAAGGAAATGGCAAGTTATGGAATTAGTGTGCAATGAGAGAAGACCAAACAAATTGAGTTCAAAGCCCACCTTCAAGTGTAGAACAATTTATACTGAAAACCTATCCTTAATGAAAATGGAAAAAGAGTCTATAGTGTTTGACAAACTCATTTATGGTGGCTTTTCATTGCTCGACCTCTCCAAAACTTTAATGTACAGTTTGCACGACGGCATTGTGAGAAAGAAGTATGAAGAAAACATAAATTTAATATATACAGTTACTGACTCATTAATTTACGAAATTGAAATGCAGGATTACTATGAAGACCTAGCCACAGATCCTGCACTCACGGAAGAGATCGATACCAGCTCTTACCCCCCCCCCCCTTCTCATAACTGCTATCCCCCCTCCAACAGGTAAGTGGTATGTAATTTTTAAGGTGACTGTGGCGGGAAACTGATGAGTGAGTTCATAGGACTGCATGCTATACTGATAGCTATGTGTAGAGACAAGATTACAAAGAAGGCAAAAAGCATCCAGAAGGCAAGCATTAAGAAAAAAATAACGTTTGAAAACTACAACAGAGTTTTAGAGCAACAGCTAGTCATGCGAGTAAAAATGTACAATATAATATCACACCGCCATTATGTTTACATCCAGTGCATGAATAAAGTCGCACTCACATGGCAGGATGGCAAATGAATATTAGACGATGGAATACTAACTGTGCCATATGGATTTCAGACTTTAAAAAAATTTCATACAGTATCATATGGTTATATTGGGTAGAAATTAGGAAGAGAAGAAGAAAAGAAAAGAAAATAAGAGAAGATAACAAACTAACAGATAATAAGAAAAGAAGAGAAGAAAAGGAGAGAAGAAGAGGAGCGTGTTAGTATTTCTATTCAATACAAGCATATTGCATTGTATGTAAATTTTGATTGATGTTGCTACTATTGTTGATAATGATTGTGGTAAATAGTAATTGTAAAATTTGAGACGTGTTTCAATCACCCTTACTTATTCCCGACACGATCAAAATAATTTTGCTCAAATTATGGCTTATAATTTATGCTTCCTTTTGAAACGCGTACTGATTTTACCGTTTCTTTGCTCTACCGTTGTTACGAGTAAAATGGAACCTGCCACCTGAATTAAGGAAGTTATTAGCAAGCAGTCATTTTTGTATTTGCAACCAGTATGTCCCGACACACGTTTTCTGATTGAAATACCATTTACACACTTTGAAAAGGAGGTTCATAGATTTTCGAAATGATAAGGTAATCGCATGTTGTGAAAAATACGGCTGCCCTATTTGGATAGAGTTCACGCAGGCTAAGAAGAAATTTATTTTATAATGGTCCTAACTACGCAGGTGCTAGCGACTAAACAGAGTATTTTTGCTGCGGGACAGAGGCGAGGCCGCGCATGCGCGCTGCTCAGGGTCTCTCAACTGACTGCGCAAGCCTCCCACGGTGATCGGCGGGCGGCTGACGTCCAGACGGTGGCTATTCGCTGCACTCCCACGATTCAAGGAGTGGTGGTGGAAAGGACTTGCCGTTTATTGGAAGTGCCCCCTGAATTCACCCCACCAGGGAAATTGTGTGTTCTTTCGTCACTGATTGGACGCGCATGCATGAGACTTTTATTATTGGTTGCGCTGTGTGTATTAGAATCTGGCGACATTTTTGTATTAATATCACTGCTGGAGAGTCACTCGAGAGAGATGGCTACTTCGTAGCATTCAGACGGCAGCTTCGTGAGATAAGTGTTTTGGAACTCTTCTATGAACATTAAGCCCTTCTGGCATGAGGGTTAGAGTGGCCCAGGTGGAAGGTCCCAGTAGGAATTTTTGTGGATCTCAGAAAATTTTGAACTTTTTAAGGAAAGCCTTATCCTAAGAAACGTTTTATGATGTTTTGAGAAAAATGAAAAAAGAAAAATCCTGTTATACGTAAATTTCAAGGTTTACGAAGTTTTTAATGAATATCCTTTAGAAATGGTTGGCCAACGTAATATCTTGCCATTTTTGTCTTTTAAATCCACTCTAAATGCCAGATTATCGTAATCTTGTGGAGCGTAATATTAAAGTGGCAGTAAACATACATATGCACCTTTTAAAATGGTTTTTAAGGTAGTGCAAATCAAAGCCTGTTGGGGGTTAATTTAAAGATATGCTATTTACTGGGATGAAAAATGGCCTTCGGCATTGTGGCTATGGCCAAGTGAAAATAACATGTTAAAAATATTACTTGTGTAATCCACAATTACTAGTATCTTACAGTATTTGTTTGATGACTTTTAAGCTATTTGCTATGGCCCAATATAAAGATCTTCATAATAATATCTACATATTTTTCACCAAATGAAAACTTATAGTATATTACAATATTAGAGTGGTTATTGGTTAAATAAAAATTTGCCTTCGGTATATGGCTATGGACAAGTGTTATTTACAATACTTTTCACAATTTAAAATAATTAATTTTGTATTAAAAGTTGTAGTGTCTTTTTCATAGACAGGAAAAGCTTTATTGGAGGAAATTGCCATGTGGAATAAACCTTTAAATTATTGTGCAGTATTTCACATATTTTTATGGGCATTTACTATTTGAGGTTGTTGCTATTGCCAATGTGCAGAATTTAAAAATAAAATCTATATTTAACCTTATTTCTGCTTACTGTTATTCACTGCAATATACATTTGTTTGAGAGAGTGGTTTTTCAGACCGTTGTGAAGGATATAGTAAAGTCAGAACTGGCACTCAGAGATATTATGTATTGCTTATGATGTTTTGGGTGACTGGCGTTGTAGAGTGGCCAGACTTAGTTTATTTTATGAGAATTTTCTTTATGGAAACCCAATGGAAAGGAGTTACCTAATAACCATATTGTTAAACATTTTTCAAGTAAATGTTTTTTTTTTTTATAAATCTAGCATTTGAAAGTACAGAACATAGAAATAGGAGATTTATATAATATTAACAGATAGTATATTTCCAATCACAATTCAGGTTCTTTGCTATAGTTTAGCTTTGATTTGGTACCTCTTTGTTATTTCTCTGCACCACTCAATCCAGGATTGCTTAGGGCTTTTGGACGGCTGCCTTGTTGTGTCCTTAGGGTATAGAGGGCGCCACAAATTTTATAAGTGATAATGAATATAGTGCTGATTAAAGCAATGAGCTATGTTGGGGGGGGGGGAGGGGGACTGACATGTTCAAAATAACGTGCCTTTCCCTGTGTTGGGTGAATGAGGCCGGAATGCAAGGGCAGTTCCTCACCTCAGAGGTGTCAAAAAACCATAAGCGATTTCACCTCCCCCACATCCACCAGCTATAAAATTCTCACTTTTTGCTTTTGATGAAAATGATTATAATTTTTTTGCAGCACACATGTATGTATGAGGTCCTGTTACATTTAACAATGCAAGCGAGAGACTGTGCAACCACCACCAGCAGCACCCTTAGCCCTCTGCGCCCAAACATACCGAACGGAAGACGGATGGCCAGTGCAAGAAAGAAATTAACTTATTGAAATAAAAAATCACATGTAAATAAAAAACTTAATATTTAAAAAATCGAAAAAGGTTTTATATCTAAGGTATACCTTTTTTATAACATTAAAAAAATATATATAAAATATATATACACACATGTATTTTATTCATCAAAGTATTTTTTTATATTTTCACATACATTTTTGAAGCAATATTAGTTTGCATTGATAGACTAAACGTTTTTTATGTCCTATTTGCTGCTTTTTTATTTTGTGACATATATATTTTTAAAATATTCATACATAGATAAGCAAGAAAATTTTTTTTAAACATACAAAATCTGTTTACATATATCAACACATACCATGTGACAAAAATTATATAATTGACAACTATAAAAACTTATTCACACAATGTTGCTCTGTTCGAAACACTGTCCTTCCCCGTCTTCATCTGGCGAGCTTGTCTTTACCTCGCATGGCAGGCTGCGACAAGTCGTGGTCTGCTCGAAGAATGGAACCATGCCAGTTTCTTCGTCTGGTAGGTGTCTATGCGCTTCACCATCGCATTCTTCGCTGAAGCGAAGCACTTTTTCCGGCTCCTCCACTCGTCATATTTCATAGTTCCTAAGCTGGATACCTTCTTTAATAATAATTGTTTCCCCCTTGTTCAACTCAAACAGTTCGTAGGTGCTACATGGTAGTGATACATCCGGCCTTATGTTGTACACTGCACAGGTTTCACCATTGCACTGGATTCTATCCATATAATAAACTTTTGACTTGCCTTTGGCATTCATGATGGTTGGGTTGTATGCAGGCACCAGGGCATAGTAGAGGTGAGAATGATTAATGCCACAGCATCCTCATACCGAGGGTCGCCTAGTCAGTACTTCATTCGCTGGAACCCGGGGATGTCATTGAGAAAAACACCTCACCATACCTGACTCGAAGGAACTGGTGTACGTCATCATCGAAGAGCGTGGCGGTGGTGCGAGGGGAGTAGCTGTAGCAGGCAACAACGAACTGCTGGTGGTGGTGCTGGGTCGGAGATTTGATGCGATCAGCCCCACGAGGACAACGGTTGATTGGTCTGCAAAGGAGGTCATGTTTTTTCACTGTGCGGATCCCCCTTCGTCAATGGAGTGCGAGGAGGTAGTGTCGGTGGTGGTTGCTGTTCCTGCTGCACGACGCCGTGCCTTGCGCCAGCTCCGGAGATGAGGACTGTCCGGAATGGAAGTGGTGCTGTCTTTGTAGCACACCTTGCAGGGCAGGCAGTCATGTATGTCTATGTCTAGCTGTAGGTAAATCGTCAAATACTTGAATATGGCATAAATTTCGTAAGGTGCATAGGCCGGCAGAAATTCTTTCGGCAGTTATGGAAACTCGTCCCATTTGTCCAAGGCACAAAGCAAAAGCACAATTCCGAATACCAAAAGGGCCGAAAAGATTTTATGCCTGTTTCGACAACATGTGTGCATCTTCTAAATCTCCACACGAGAAATAAACCATATACTCTAAGGCGGGGAAAGTGACAGTGACGATGTTGACTACAAGCAGAACACTGGGTCCCGGGGCCTTTATACACTTGTATATGAATGTGGTGGAGGGGGAGGTGAAGACACCTGATTGGTTCTGGAAAACAAGCCAATTGGAGGGAAAATAGGTATTAGTTGGAAAGGAGAAAAGGAGGGGGGGGGGGGGGGGTGAAAAATTTTACTGCTGGTATATGTCTCAGATAGATGAAACAATCTTATATAAAAAAATTTATTGCATGTCTATGACTGATTGTCAAAAGTTTCCCCTGCACACACGAACCTACTACTTCTTTTGAACACCTTAATTGTATGTCTGCACTAATAGCCGAGAGTTCTAAGGTGTTGAGCTGGCGACCACCAGCTCCGACGCTTCGATCCCGCTCCCATCCAAAGCAGGGATTTTTTGAGCTACGAAAGATTAATAACTACTGAATAAAATATGGCGGACGTGCACACCAGCGCCTTCTAGCAGGCGATGAAGGGAACAACATGGCGGCGGTGGACACACCAGCACTCCCTGGCAGGCAACGAACGAACTACACTGCAAACAAGATGGCGGACACACCAGCACCCCTGACGGGCGATGAAGGAACCAAAGATAGTGGTGGGCACACACCAGTATCCCTGGCGGGCGATTGAGGAACCAAAGATGGCGGCGAACACACCAGAGCCCCCTGGCAAGGCGGCCACCAAACTGTGTAGACAGTGGGGGTGAAGAAGGTGACAAGAGAGAGGTAAAAGAGAGATAAAGGGAGAAAGGGAGACAGGAAGACAAGAGAGAGAAAGGAAAGAAAGAATCCAAAAGAGAAAAATGGGAACACTTGGAGAAAACCCACAGAATTGTAGAATATATGAAACAACTAGATGCAGTGATAGAGAATGAAAAATAAAGGCAGAATAATAGAACAGGAAAAATTCAGATGGAATGATATAGCAGTAAAAATGAAATACTGACTTACTGGCTGACACACTGGCTACCAAGATGGCGGCGGTGTTGCCATGTTGTCGCCTCGCACCTCAAACCCCTAGCACTTGTTCCAACAAATACATAATCCAACATGTGTTCTGTGCAAAATTTGCTTACATTGCGAAAGCCTCCTGACCGGCACATGTCTTACGTGAGGCGACTTTCACAACGGCCTGGAGCTGCTTTTCCTTTGTTTTATAAATTCAGTTACATTCGTACACATAATGTATGTTTGTGGTTTATCTTTTACTTTACACTGTACCTACACAAACTAAACTGACAGTGTGCTTTATTAATATCGATATAAAACTTTTTTTATAATACTTGTATTACCATTTTTTTAAATGATACAATTTTTTTTCTTCACCAACAGTGTTTTTTAAAAACTGATCCAAATATTTTTATTTGCTAATACGAGGACGTGACTCGAGATAAAGACTTAATATTTCAACATATTAATTTATTTCCACACATTACAATAATATTGATCTGCACTATAAAACGAATGTTTTTTTTTACACTTCTAGGGATCTTTACTACACACTTTTTTTAATTGCACCACAGATTCTTCTGAGTTTTAGGACGTGGGCATTGCACACAGCGTATCGTCCATTTTTTTTCACACTCGTGTAGTCTTTTCCTATACGTCTCTAACAGCTGCCTACACACAGTGATTTTTTCCCTCATGCATTTTTTGTTTACATGTTCCATGGATTATCATAAGTTATAATCTTAGTGCTTTTGCATTGCACAATGTGCATCGGCCATTTTCACAATCGTGAAGCCTTGAGGTGTAGGTCTCTACCAGCTGCCTGAACGGTGGGCATCAGCGATACCTGTTCAGATCCACGACATTCGTTTCAGCAGAACACAACCTGCGCATCGCCGACTCATGGCGATTAACGTACGTGGGGTGATTGGGAATTATGGCATCTTCCAGCACAATGCGTATGTCTCCGTACGGAATATTTACATTGGCCCTCCTAAGTCTGTGAATCTGTAGGCGGTATACCTGTTGCATGATTCGGTCGAGGTGCTTCCATTGGCATGGTGGTAAATACATAAATGCTTTGGTTTGCTCGTTGTCATTGCTGTACTATATGGTAATCTGCTTGATGGTGTAAGTGTCCAGAGTGAGAAACCCTTGGATGTTGCAAAACATTTTTTCACATACACTATAGTCTTTTACAAAGTCATTTCACACTGTGTTCTGTGTTTGCTCCCTCATCGCCAGTAGAAAACTTGTAATGAGTCTTCCATGGGGAGGACACGCATGGTGAGGACGTATTCTACAGGTATGGCTAGTGCGTAAAAATCCTGCACGCGGTCACATGTCGTGGGGATGTCTCCTGTAGGTACAGCTTGTGTGTAGAAACATTGCGTGGGGGCGGGCACTGCCAAAGCTGCTCGGCGGGCCTTGGACAATCCTCTGTGGTGCGGCGTGTCGGGAACCAAGGAACACCTCACGAAACACTCCTTGCATGAGAGGCAGCACCGTATGTCTTCGTCCTGCTATAGGTAGGTCGGCAAATACGGTCGAATACGGTCGAAATTTCGAATGGCGTGTATTTCAGCAGGAACTCTTTCGGCAGGTATGGTAACTCCTCGCGTTTGTCCAAGGCACTAAGCGAATACACTTTTCCGAATGCCGAAATGGATGAAAGTATTTTATGTTCGCTTGGACAACACGCGTACGTTTTTAGCAACTTTTCCCAGAGACCCTCGGCGTCGCGTCACATAAAGCCAGAGTTTAAGGAGGTGAAACAGATGTGACTAATTAGCCAATGGGAAGCATTGGTGAGGATGGAGCGCACGCTGTTAATTTGTGGAACGGAGGTGACTAATTGTTGGAGGCTTGCCGACTAAACAGTAATTAGTAAATGAGAAGCATTAGTGGGGATCAAATGGAGGCATCTGATTGGTCGGTGGAATGGACATCTTGGAGGCTTGCCGACTAAACAATAATTAGCCAATGAGAAACATTGGTGGAACAAAGGTTTATGAAGGCGCGCGAGAAAATCATCAAATTGGAGAGATGGGCAGGGTAATTGGGGATGGGAAATTTTGCTCTAATGCTCCTGATTGGCCAGGTGGAACGGATATAGTGGAGTGAGTGAAGATATTTCGCCATTCCCCTACTACTAGTTTGGGTTGGATCGGGTCCCTGCTGCGAGCAGGCTCTCCTAAGATATAGAGAACTCATCCATTTTAAACGACCCGAGGAAGACATATTGCTTCAGATTAAACCATAGCCTTCCTCCTGTACATGACCACATAAATTTTATATAAAAAAAGCCTCTCGCAATCGATTGTTTACGCCACTGAATTAATAAGTATTTCAGATAAGCAGGACACACATTACTGTGTATATATAAATTAAATTTATTTACTTATTATATACATTTTATTTTTCTAATTATTTTCTCAGATGTTTGCAGATCATCGACAGTAACCAACAATCTCATCTGATATAACCCCCATCCTTCAGTTCATTGATGATCCAACATTTCTCAACAATGGGATGAGAGATCCCCGGGTTTTGCAGGTCAAACAAATATCTGAGAGTATTAACAAGTTCGTTCGAGTCTTCGGGAAATATGTAACGAGCATTCTTGAGGCATTCTGCCTTCTTCACGCCACTTGTCGAAGGAAACTCGTTGGTGAAATGTGTGGGAATGTCGAGGGTATCATATTCCCTCTCAACAGATACTTCATCGACATCGTTATAGTCATTTTCATCAGTGCTGTCTTCATGATCGTCTTCGCCTCCTGTTTCATCCTGAATATTAAGTTTACTTTACTTTGTAGGAGTCGCATTGTCAGCATCAGTAATTGGAGCCGACGACCGTTTATTTTGAAGTTCGTTGACTTCATGCAGACGTCTTGCGAGTGTACATTCCGCACATAGCGAGTCTACCACGCCTCGTAGGTGTTTCATTCCGTCATTAACATTAACTGTCTCATCATAATCATATGCAGAACCAGTACCTATCGATGCAGCAGGGGGTATTGACATCATTTTCTGGCTCTCAAAAGGCGAATCCTTGCAGATCTGGGTGCTGTTCATCAATGTGTCACCTTGCATAAACTGCATGTGCCCATTGTCGTAACGCTTCATCATGTGAATTCCCCCGTCGTCTGCGAACATTTTATGTAATGAAGTCAATGCATCTTGTCTCGAGTCGAGCAAAGATAAAGATGTGTTACCTTCACACGTACCAGTGCGTCTCTTTAAATGATCACTTTTACCAAACGGTGCGCTACACATATCGCATGTTAGTATTCTGGAGGCGGTTTCTTTGAACATTATGCAAGATGATGCATAGAAGAACACCTCATTGCGGACCATGCGGAGCTCATTGCGAAGCATGTTGTGCTTATTTTGGTATATGCAGTGAACACTTCGTACACATGATTCATGTGACTGAGCATTTCAAGTCGGAGGTGAAAACTCAATCGCAGAATCGGCGCTGACGACAATCATGTGGTGATGATGCAGGTCGCGGCTCCATGATTGTTGACGTCAATGTCAGGCCTTCGTATTCACAACTCATCTTCGTGATATGTCAAGAGAGCGCATCCGAATCGATGTCCACCTCAGTGTGCCAGAACGTCACCTGGCATTTTTCTATATAAAAGCAATTATTTTAAAGTAAATCCTGTGACTAGAGAAAGCCTTTCGCACTAATAAGTTTTAAAATGTAAAAAACATGAGATCACTGTGAGAAAAATTCCCATACTCGATCGCCCGAGAATAAACCAGCCATAGATATGTTGACGCCGTCCACGGCTCATGTAACGAACCACTTGTCGACCCGCACGCCATCTCTGAACAAGGTAAGCAACATGGCGGAGTAGAGCGCTGGCCCTGCAGCGCACTGCCAAAGGCCACTATCACCAATCACCATTACGTGATTCAGTGCAGCGACCAATAAATGTGCAAGGGGTATAATTTAAATTAAAGCCTTTGTCAAAGTACTATTGTGTTTAGAATTAACACCGCATTAAAGTAACGTCCTGTAAATGAATGTGGAAAAATATCACATAACATAAAGCAGTAACACGTGTGCCAAGGGCTACACCATGGACACTCAGAACTAAGTAATCCCGGAATATTTTGAGAAAGTGACTAGAACCTCGTGATCAGTGTATTAAAATTAGTTACAGCCTACAAACGAGCTAATGTAATGCAACGAAAGTGTATTTTTCTTATATTGACATGCTGTTACTGTTGGTGTGATGAGGCACGCTCGAACCGCGCAGACCAAACTACTTTCTCATTTTATTTAAATATGAATGTTAATTCGATGTTGCTCAAATTAACACCGTATATTTATTATATAATTTAAAATTGAATCGTGTTATCAGATTCATTTTAAAGCTTACGTAATATTAATTGGCTACATTATTATTTTTTTCTAAAAATTACTGTGCCGTAAATCTTACCAACTTTTATATTTTTGTGTGGAAGTGTATTGATTAAAGTGCAAAGGTAAATGTGTCTCATACAGTTCTATGTTCCACATAATTCATTTTCCTTTTTCCCGCGAGGGATTTTTGCACTGGTACGGCGTCAGTTACATGGCGTCACCGACGCTACACTACCACCTTTAGTTTTGGTTCAACAGGCGTCACGGTAGGTCGCGTCGACGCAGTTCGGAGGTGAAGTAACTATGTACTTAATTATTTTCATTGCAATAACTTTATTTATCTGGAATGCTTTTGTAACTTCTTTCGAGCACCTCTCGAGTAAACCACCCTCTGGAGCTGACTCGCTGCCTCTCCGGTTTAACTGCATTTAATTATTTTTCAACGTGTAAAGCAGTTAGCAGTTTCAGCCCGTGCGGGGCTTTGTTCCACATGCCCCCTTAACCCGAGTGTAATCGTGTACCATCTTACTTGATTTATTGAATAATCGCGGTTTTCTTTGAATCAACACATCTCTGCTTTCTTATTCTCACTTGTGGAAACTTTTTTAATTTACTGCACCCGATATTTTATTAATTATCAGCCACGTGTTGCAGACCACGTGTTTACGACTGTTTTATGTATGTATTTGACGTCAAGTGTATCTATGCATTGGTAAGGCGTGCTGGGGAGCCTCAATATGCCAGTGTGTGTGCAAGCTTACGTAATTTCAACGTATTCAGTGTGTTTACTCTTACGGCGTGCTGGGGAGCCAAAATATCCCAATTCAAGAGTAATTTACCTTTTTAATTAATTTCACCGCTACTAACCACTACAAGTAGACGCGAGGGAGCACAGAGTCAGTTTAGCCCAGGATTTCGACCACGGCACACCTCAAGAGTCTTGTGCTAACCCGAGCGGATTCCTCTCAGAGGTTAGCTGGTGCCCATAAAACAATGTTATTCGTACTCGAGGCCCTGTGAAAAACCGATACAGCTATGAATCGGCACGCCCGTACTTGGGCTTCGCACACATCGATCCCCGCTTGGCGTCGATATACAATAGCTATGTACCAATATATTATTTTGATATGCGTGTAGTCATATGTATATAAATATAAAACTATAAAATGGTTTCAATTTATTATATGCATAATTATGTATATAATAAATATAGGACTATTAAATTATTTTATATACTTCATATATAATTATGTTTGTATAAATATAAAAACATAAAACCATTTAAATTAATTTTATACATTATTATTTATAATCATAAAAACATAATATTATTTTTATTTAATTTATACGTAATTATGTATACATTGATATAAGATTATAAAAGCACTTTTAATACGTTATACATAACTATATGAATACAAAAATTAAAATATGTAATTATTGTTAAGTTTGTTTAGATCTATTTATTATTTATATGTATAATTATTAAAGGAAAATAAAATAATTTTAAATTTCTACAAATATATAAGGAATTGCCTATAAGCAAATATAAATAATACATTGATATGTAAGTATCTGTGTGTTTTCTTCTGGGACAAATGAGTATGTCAGTTTTCTCACAGTGCTCGCATATATTTAACATTTAAAAAAGTGTTTAGTGAAGAAGGCCTTTCGTGGGCACAAGCTTTACTGTTAAATAATCGCATTTGAATATAATAATGCCAGTTGACGTTCTGACACAGTGAGGTGAACATCAATTTGGAAGCGCTCTCTCGTCATACCACGAAGATGAGTTGTGTATTCGAAGACCTGGCGTTGACCACAACAATCATCAAGCCGCGACCTGCGTCATCACCACATGATTGTCGTCAGTGCCGATTCGGCGATTGAGTTTGCACCCCGACTCGAAATGCTCAGTCACATGAGAGAATCATGTGTACGAATTGTTCATTGCACACACCAAAATAACCCGACTAGTGAAGCCTACTGTGCGTAAGAACGCTCGGAGAAGTCTAGAACATTGCGGATTGGCGGGACATGGACTAAACTGAGGCGAGACTAAGTGGACCTGTAATACGGATTTTATTTAAATATTGTAACTGTCAAATATAAACACACAATTTATAAGATTATTGAATAGATAGATACACTGTGTATTGGGATTGATTTCATTGATTTATTTGAGTTAAATAATAAATTCTGTTAATTGAATTCATTATTTGTAACCAGTATGGGTGAGATGTTGAGTTGAGGGAATTTTATTTGTAGATATTGTAAATAAAATTAGGATATTATATTTATCTCTTTTATTAAATTAAGACCTCCATCCCTTAACGAAATTGTTTCAGCCCACTTAATTTCTAGGGAGAAATTGTAACAACATATTTTATTTGTTAATTGGGAGCAATTCCAGTTCTTCACGAAATTAACTCTTCCAAGGGAATACATTACGTTCTAAAGAAAATTTTCTTTGAGAAGTGTCGTATTTTCAGTTTGGCAATACACTATTAATGTAGTGCTGGACCACTTCAATTAATATCAGCTTACGTGCAAAGACAACAGTAACATTAGGATGTCTATTTGCAGAAACAAAGCTCAGCCTCAAATTTTTCTTGGATTTATACAACTTGGAAGCACACGAACAGAAACAACTCGTGCTTATTGTAGGTCAGTGTTATAACATAATGAACTATTTATAGCGCATGATGTCTTAATATTTAATAACAGATTGACTTCTTACAGCAAAAATATTGGATACACATCCACTTGCTTGACAGCAATGGGGATGGTGGGGGGCTAATGCTGTTTTGCTTTCGCCCAGATTTCAAGGAGCGGCGCTGATTGTGCGCCTTCAAAGTTAAATATCTTAAAATTAATTTTAATTCTAAAGCATCTTATTAAATGCCTGTTTATTTGAATAAAAACAGTTTTCTCGTAGTTGCCTTCACCTTTGATGTTCAGGGTAGCTAAGTAGGTTGGAGTTAACGTCTCGTCAAGAGAGAGGTCATTAGAGACGGTGCAAGTTACACAAGGAAGAGGTGAGGAGTAAGGAATGGGAAGGAATCGACAATGGCCTTTGATAGCGGCCCATCCCAGTATTCGCCTGTAGTGATTTCAGGAAATCATAGCAAACCGAAATCAGGATGGCCGGACCGGTAATCGAACCCGGGCCTTCCCGAATGCAAGTCTAGTGAGTTACCACTGCGTCACCTCACTCGATCTTGTATAGGGTTTTTACAACTTTTAAGTCCTCCATAATGCTTTACTCAGCGCATTTACATCAGTTAAACATATTTGATTATACGTGTGTGTGTGTATATATATATATATATATATAGCTTGGCTTATGTAAAGTATGAGCTACATAGCAGCGTCTTTTTAACACGATTATGAAAAAAATTAAACTAATTAATGTTTTCGCAAAATGTAAACTCAAGTATAACGGAAATTTCTAATAACTCAATTAATTATTTCCAAACAGCTTTGTCTGCTTCAAAACGTAATTTGAAGCACTACTTCGTTGCCAAAAAAAAATTAATTTTCTCACTTCTTGTTCATTAAACATCGTAAAAGTGTGTATATGAATTATGTAGGCCTATAGAAGGCCACTACTGGAATAAAACATTCGGTTCACCATATGCATGGTTCGCGCTGCATGACGAAAAATCTGTGCCAATTTCAATGCCTCGCACAAAGA
This sequence comes from Dryococelus australis, assembly GCA_029891345.1. Taxonomy (NCBI): domain Eukaryota; kingdom Metazoa; phylum Arthropoda; class Insecta; order Phasmatodea; family Phasmatidae; genus Dryococelus; species Dryococelus australis. The sequence goes on from CM057009.1 coordinate 246,897,798, forward strand.
TGTTACGAGGTGTATTTGATGAGCGTGTCAGTGCCTCTTTTACTGTTTCTAGGCTCTCCGCTGCAGATACGCCAGTAGTTCCGTCCGCGTATAGGCACCTACTCATATCTCAGCCATACGGAGGAAAGGTTTTAACAGTTCTGAGAAAATAGTTAGAATGTTTATTTTCCACGTGTGTATCATTTCGCCATCAGCTATTATGTTTATGGTGGTAGATGACAGCCATATTGTACGTTTATATGCTGAAATATATAGCCAGACGCAATTATGGTTGTACTGTATGATTACATACTCTTTAGAAAAAAAACACGAATAGAAACGTATTTCATTCGTTTGGTTCAACGATTTCCCAAATTAAATGTTTATGCACACTAAGAAACGTAATTCTTTGCAGCAAGGCTGCAGACCTTACTGTTAAAGTGTTTATTCAAGAGCAGGCCCTAATAAGTTTTTATTGTAATACGAAATATTTTAAAATTTTTGTTTCCATGGAGACACTTGAAAGTTACTTCCAGGAGATAAAGATATGCTGTGAAAAAAATAGTCCTGGGGATTATATTTATCACAGTCTCACGGATTCTCAAAATCTGCACATTACTAGGTAAACTATATTGCATTGTATTGCGGAACAATTACATATTTCACTATATTTGAACTGTAAAACCAAAACACACTGTTGGTGTATATATTATTCGATACTTGCGCTTTCGGTAACCTTAGTTGTAGGTGTATCTGTGACCAAGAGAGTCAAGCATATATCTGGCTATCTGGCTCGTTTTATAAGACTCAAGTTCTGCAGGATCTAGTTGTAACTAGCATTGTCATAGATAAACAGTAAAACAGAATCGAAATGTTTAAAATAGTGTTTAATGCAGCATTCTTACAATCCGTGAGCACATATAGCAAAAGTTTTCCAGTGAATTTTGTTTTTAGTAATTGATTTTTTTCCGAATGTTCAAATTGACAAACTGAACTGCTTTCATACACGTGCATCAACAACAGATGAAGTTGGTTGTAACAACTATAAAAAAATCAGTATATTTAGGGAAGAATATATGTAATGATAGTAGATGACAAATGAGAGAGCTGGCGCAGCGCCTAAAATCATCAAAGAATCAAACACATTAAAGCTAAAATCAACTGACTTTCTCGTTTTCAAGCAACTCACAGATTTTGTGCCACTAAAAAAAAAACTAATTTAAACCAACAATCAAGTAGATTTCTCATTTTCAAGCAACTTTTTCATGTTTTCTAGAAACGTCAATATTATAAAAATTTCAAGCAACATGTTCTTATTCTTCTTATTAAATTTATTTCTGTATAAATAAAAATGAAAATTTATAAAATAAGCAAGTATTGTAAAAAGTGTGGTGAAGTATTAAATATAAGAAGTTTTCATCACATAGAGACACAAAAGACAAACATATTAACATCTGTCAAAAATGTTCCACTGAATATGGCAGAAATTTTTATGAGTTAAATAAAGAAAAAGTATTATGCGAATGTGGAAAATATATCTATAATCTACACCTCAAAAAGCCTAAAAATACAAAATCACACATACTCTAGTAGATATCCTTAATGAAATTCAACATTATAATTATCCAACAAAGATATGTACAGTATGAGATGAAAATAAATCTATAAAATTATTTTCTCGTCATTAATTTAGTAAGGATAAATAAACAACAATATGCAAAAAATGTTTTAATGAGAAATATTATCTTAACAAGAAACACAAAATTCGAAATTATTATAAATAATTATGATCACTTTTTTTTTCGAATTTATTCCTTTAAATTTTATTTTTATATTTTTTAGTTTACTTCAATTTTTTTTTCGTATTATATATCAAACAAAAAGTTATATAAATAATTTAAACACTTTTGCGATTTCATTAACTTGTTTTATTTATTTATATTTTTTCATTGACTATATTTTCATTAACTTCATAATATTTTTTCTTATTAAATACCAATCAAATAAATTGAAAATAAATAGTACTTAAAATGAATTATATTAGTTCATTAACGAAAACTTTAATAGATAAAGTTACTAATTTTTTTAACCATACTAAAGAGACGATTACTACAATAAAAAAAATATTAATTGGGGGAAAAAAGAATTGAGAAATTAGAAAAAGAATTAGATAAATTTTAAAAATTAGAATTTTATACATTAGATTCTTATTTAAGTAATGTTTTACGAAATAAGAGTAACCATAATAAAATGGAATTTTAAAAATTTAACTTTTTCAGATGCAGATACCGAAGAAATATATGCAAAAGATAAAAAGGAATTTAAATAATTTTTCCTTTTCCTACTAATGTATATGTACATCTGGCAATTTTTTTTTGGCATGTCTATTTATTGGAATTACTTATTGAACATTAACTTTTCTGAACAATCCGACAATTTTAAATTTTCAATATTTACATTATTATATTTAGTAATCTTCTTGCACTTCAAGCACCAAGTATTTTCATTTTAATAGTAAAATATATACATATTCTTTATATTTCGCGAATATTCATATTGTAGTCATCAATCCTTCATCATATTCAAATATTTTACTTTTTATTTTAAAAGTTAAAATTTAACTTATGTTAACCTGAAAAGGCTTACTATAACATATTTTTTGAGATCCCTAAGTAACAGTAACAATATTGTCAAGTAAATTAAAATAAGCAGTAATTATTTTGTAAACAGTACAATCTTTCGAAATAGAAAAGAAAATTAGATTATTATCTAATTGGAAAATACTATCTTTTTATTCTACTTTGCTACAAATAAAATATAGGCGAATTTTCTTTGTTACATTTTTCTCCAGTCAAGTCAATAAGTTTATAAAAATAATTATGAACTGTTTATAAACTGTTTGCCTTACATATTGTAATTAACCATCTCTTTCTTTGCCAGAAACGACTTTCCTTTTTTCAACGTTTAAGTTAACAAGTGTATTACAATAATTCAAAACTGATTGGATTAAAGTTCGAAATTTCGCAGCTGTTTCTTTATCAAAATATATTTTATTGACTGCATCTTTTCCATCTATAGGATCAGACATTATTAATTTTACGAGTTTGAAGAGAAACATAATCTTTTATTCAAACAAAACTTCACTTGGTTGATCTCGAAAATCAGAAACAATATTGTATTTTGCATCTACATCTATTTAAAATTAGAAACAATAGTTTTGTATCTTCAATCTACATTTTTTTAATTCATAAGCATTATTGTCAAAGTTTTATTTAAAGATTTGATTAGTGGTTTCCCAAACATATCCATCATTTAATAACAAAGAAATCATATAGTAAAATCTAAAGTCTCTCGAAAAAAAGAGATATAAACTATTGAACATAGATGTCCACACAAACAACTGAATTAAAATTCTGAATTCGATTATAACTGCAATAAACATTTCTCTTTTTAAAGTAATTAATTAAGTTACTAGAAATATTACCTCCAAATGATAGTAAACATCATTATTTTCTTTAAAATAACATACCCAGTGAATACCAGGATTTGATGAAATGTCAAAATTAGTCACAGAACATTCATTTTTATGCTATATATTTGGTAAATTCGTCAATCATATAAATATTTCTGAAAAGTTTTATATTTAGTATTTTTAGATATTTTTCAATATCAATATTAGATAAAGGAAATAAACTCATAATATTTTGGTCTCCCTCTTTTTGCAACTAAACTGATTCCTGATTTATTCTCCATTGCTAAATTATGTCTCTGTAGTTACGATAATTTTTTTTTTTTCATTTGTTCAACAGGATTATAAATTGCACTAGCTCCTCCAGCTAAAGCTCCAAGTTCAGCTAAAACTGGAATTGCAAATAGTAAAAAGCCACCATAATATAAATGATTTCCATATTTTTATTTTAATATTTTTTGATTTTTAATATTGGTTAAGTTAATTTGAAATCTTTTCCTTCTTTCAATTTTTCCTTTTTTCTCTCAAGATGTTCTTTTGTTAAAATTTTATCTATACCCAAATTTCTTAATTAATCAATGGGTATATCGGAAGTTATATTTGTTATCTTCATTTCTAAAGAAAAAATAATAATGAATAAATTTTAATACCCCAACCTAATTTTCTTTTTGTAAAATTTTGTTAGCTTCATGTCAAGATTCTAAATCTTTATGATCTCTATACGAAATATCATGATATTTACACGCTTCATATAATTTGTTTATTCCAATGTCTCCTTTTTCCAATATTTCGTTTAATTTTGTAAATCGTCCACAATAGTTATTGACTGGTAAATGAATTTCAGGCAAATTTGTGTTGTTTAATGCCCAATTTATTATTCCTTGAACACGATGTTCTGAATTCCAAAATTGATGTGGAATAACATTTAAAAATCTTGTAAGATATGGGATCCCTTTTGGATTATTAATAAAAAAATTCAGAAAATTTATTGTTCAACATATTAATTATACTTACTTTTTCATTATAATAATTGTTATTTCCAACATTTTCTTCATCACGCATAACTAACAATCTATCGATCAATTTTCTAACATCGGCCAACCAAATGTGCTTTTTCGATAAACTATTATATTTTTTATACCTTCTGCAGATCTAGAAATTTTTGGAGAAATCATTCTTTCTGGTATGTTTTGCTCTGATCTTGATACTTTTATGTAGTTATCATAAATTGTTTTACTACATTAATGCATTTCCAACTTTTATTCGAGTTTATTTTCTTTTTTTTTGTTTATATTTTTGGAATGCAGCATTGGTTGATAAAATAATTTCTTTGTAATTTTCATAGTCATTATCAGTGAATTTATCACCATGATCTTCTTTTTCTTTTGTTAACAAATTAGAGAGTCCTGTTTATTTATATTATTTATAATTACCAAATATTTTATTATCATCTGTCATTACTATTCTATCTCCAATGTAAAAATTATGTCCATTTCCTCGTAAAACATACAATGTATTAATAACACAAATTTTTTCGACAGTTTATTTTGCAAGTTTTATATTAGATTCTTTCAATGGTGTAGTTCCCATTTGTTCTTCCAAATTAGGAGATTTATGGTCTGAAAATAATTATCTTCCAAATGAAATTTCTTCTGGTGTTGGTGGATAAACTAGAGTTTTCCTGATACTGGAACTAGCATAGTTATTAATTTTTTATTTTCTTCACCTACTTGTCATACTTTTTTTACCAATATTTAGTGATACATCAATTAAAGGTAGCTCTTTCTTCTTAAAGTTGGAGATGAAGTAAAATATGAAAAATAAGATAATATTGATGTTTGTTTTAACCTTTAGTCCTTTTCAGTTTTCTAGAGTTGAAATCTCAAAACATGGTAATATTATTGAAGCTGTTGACAATCCAGGAATAACATCAACAGTGATGAATAATTTATTAAGATCGCCAAGTGAACGAAATTAATTAGAAATTACTGGTGTTGATAATAAATATCTAGTAAAATCTATTCAAAGTGGTTCAGCAAATGGCATATCCTATCCACTGAGTTATTTGTCTGGTATTGTTCGAGATATCAATGATATTTACTAGAAAGGTGGTTATAAAATTACTATTTTTCGTAATTAATCTGATAACAATTGTTTATTTGTTTATGAAACAAAGAATGCAAATAGTGCAGTTCAGAAAAGATATGCTGAATCAGGTAACATTTTTATAAAAATATTAGAAATTATGTGGCCTATTGTTGAATATGAATCTAACACAGTATTTTAAATTAAAGAAATAATGCACAAACATCCTGAAATTCCTATTAGTTTTAATTATTGGCAATTTTTTAGAAAAAGAAGTTCCTGCTGGATCAACTGTTTTTAACTTTGATATAAAATATCAGTTTAATAATTAACAATTTGACATGACTGAATTTGTAATTGTAGGTTTCAAAGTAATAGAAAAAATCGTGCTGGACAGTTTGTACATGCTTCTATGTTTGAACACTGTAATTTAAGGAATATTTATGTTAATAATGGAAGGAATGCAATTTTTCCAAAATAAAATTGGTATATATTGAAAATTGTCTTTATGATAAAATGATTCTTGCTTATAACGATTTTAGAAATTCAAAATCAAAACTATATACTATATATAGAAATAATGAACTTTATTATAAACCGACTATAAACTTTCCTGGCGATAACAATTATTATTAATTTTTGTGTTGAAGACCATTATATGTGATTGATTGTTTATATAGAAGAACAAATGTTGTTAAAGAAAAAACTAATATAAAAATTAGTGTGGATTTTGATAAACCTGTTGAAGAAAAAACTATTTTAATGTGGTTCTAACTACCTAAGGGAATCTAACTTATGATTATTTTAAAGAAAGGATTACTGAAGATATATACATTTTATAAAAATAATAAATGGAGAAAGTAAACTATTTTACAGAAACCTCAAAATATTTTGTTATTTTAATACAAAGTTTTAGGCGTTTAGTTAAGTTGTTTAATGATTTAAAACTTTTACAACTTTTAGATGTATAATTGAGTTGTTTTATCGAATAAAGTATCATTTTCTTAACTCTAAATGAGATTATTAATAACTCGTGCATGATATAGAATGCTCTTAATGTATTAATGGCATGATTTTTCTTTGAATTTCATGATTTTTGGCTTTAATTTGCTTGATTTGATTTTGACATAATTTTTTCTTTATCTTAGAAATTTCTTTCTTTGCAAATAAACAAAACTGGAATCGCTGCTCAACAAGTTATATAATTCATTTCAATTTACAAAATTACAAGAACAAGAAAAAATAAAAAAAATAGGTTGCTTCCGAATTTCAATTATACAAAAATTAATTTGGGAAAAAAAATTAGTAGTTTTCCAGATGGTAAATATAAAATTACATTACCAGATCGCTGCATAAATTTTCCTGATAAAAATGCTTTAAAATTAATAAATGAGAATCAAATTTATATAATATATAAAGCTGTAAAAGATACGAAAAATGGAAAAACTATGCATGATATAGAATTCTCTTAAAATATTTGTCAAATTGAAAATTTAGAAAACTGTGAAAACATTATTAAATCTTAATATTTATTTATCAATTTTATAAAAAATCTTTTTCAAAATCATAAAATTCTGATAAATAAATTTTTAGAAAATTTGTAACAAATTGACGTTTTTAGAACAACATAAAAAAGTTGCTTGAAAACGAGAAAAATATTAGATTTTGATAGATTCTATAAATATTAATGATTACCTTGAAAAGGAGAAAATGACTAGATTTTAGCTTTAAATTGCTAGATTATTTGATGATTTTATACGCTGCGCCAGCTCTCTCATTTGACATATACTATGATCATCCGTCTTTGATATCTAGCGAAAAAACGAAAGGAAGTAAATGAAAACCAAAACAATTTACCAGCATATGCTTCGAATAGGTAAACAACGCACACTTAATTCCAGCAAAAAACCACTAGTTACATGTCTTCCAGTAAAGCTGAGAAAAGTACTTCAATTCTAGTTGAAATGATTTGGCCTAATCCTTGGCTCATTACAGTGAGGAATTGAATGGTGTTTTCTGCCTTGAGTGCACAGAAGCCACGATGAAGAAACTTTTGTCCCACCCAAAATAAAGTGTGTCGAATCTGATAAACGGGAATGATTAAAAATTCAGAAGAATGTGCAATAAATGTTTATAAAACGCGAGCCCACACTGAACCTGTTGTAACAATAAATTCACTATGTCTTAAACCTGTAATTTCACAACTTGTGATGGTATCAGACGTTTGGCAGCATGATATCGGCAAAAGCATTGGCAGCTATTTTCAGATCATTGTTGAACTTATTGTAACATTTTAAAAGTCTGTGTATAGTAGGGTTTCATAACGGATGAAGGCCTTAATTAAATAAAAGAGTTAATATTCATATACAGATTAATTTATAAGCAAACTACATAAATAACATTAAAAAATTAGAATGACTATCACTTGCTATTTACAGCTCACATGATAACATCCGTCTCCTAACAGAAATTAATAACATTGAATAGTTAAAACCAGTCTCTATAAACAGTTTATTAACACCGTTTGAACTACTTGATATATATATATATATATATATGATATTTGCAATTCCAGTATGTTCTTCCATTCAGTCCCACCTTTTTTCAGTCCAGACATCATCGATTCTCCTGTTTGTAAAGTTGTGGAGGGAGCAGCCCGAGCGAGCACTCCCACAAGCAGCAGCTCTCGAATTGTTTTCGCCTCGTGTTAAGGACAACAATTTTGAGACTGAGTTTAATGTTAGCGACCTTGTGATTCTAAGGCTGAGTGCTCTATGGAAACAGTTTTTCTGTTCTTTCTTGCATTCGCCGAGTGTTCAATGAGATGAAACTTTTTGAAGTAGGCCTAGTACATACTGTTTGTTTTTTATCTAACGCAAATTTTCTGAATTGAAACAAACAACTGTACGTCTCTAAGGGACAGCTTAAAGTCCAATGGTTTGTCTATGTGTTTTGACCAGAAATAATAAATTTTGATCTAATTTACTAAGTATTATATATCATATTTCAGTGAAAGTAATTCATATGTATGTGTGGCACCACACACGCCCATAAACATCAAAGTTGGAGTGAAAGGAAATTTAGTGTTCAAAAATATGTACACACAAATTACGCAAAGCCAGCCTCCTCCCTAGGTAACCTGTAAATGCTGTGATGACGTAAGGATTTATGCACTTTGATTTTCATTATATCCAGCCATATGTACTTAACGTAGTGTATTACAAATTATAAAAAATGAAAATCATCTGAATGCACAAAAATTGTGTTCAAAATCATATGGCTTACCAAAACGATTATTTTACCCATGGATACTACTGTGACAGTTGGGTGTAGCGAGTACAACAAAATACAGATATATGTAGCACTACACATTTACACTATATGATATGAGAGCTGATTTTATCATAGAAATCTAGTTACTTAATTTTAAAATTATTTAAATTTTATCAAATAAATTTTAAGCAAAAATAGATGTGCCATTGTTAGAACAGGTATCTATTGTTGTTGTAACAACTGCGATCAAACACAAATGTAATTCGTTATTCATTAATTTAAATTGGTACACATTTGAGTGAAAACATGAAATAATATTTCACAGTGCGTAAGAAAAGACAACCTGACGAGAGAACACTTGATCATGTGACTCATACTATCAGTCAATTTTTGTATATTCAAACTTGTACTTTGTCAAGACATTTAGAAGTCCCTAAGAACACTCATTGGTATTTGAGTATTCCAAGAATTTTATATCACCCACATACAGCCTCTGTTCATTAGTATATATGTAATATTTTCAATAGAACACAAAACACACTGTCCCTTTTAATCAGTAGTTACACCCTACATAATCGCAACGTCGTACATTTACAAGTATTTTTTTTAATGACTTCCTTAGTGTTTTTGTACATTTTTGAAGTATTCTGCAAAATGGTTATTGGTAATTTTGGAAAGGAAACAAATATTTGAGGTAGTATAAAAACAGTATCAGCAAAGAATTGCAAAATGCTTGTTTGCTTTTAAATATTACTCCAAAACAAATTCGTAACACCACTACTAATACAAGTAAACATTTTTAAAAGGAAATTAAAAATACTCATAGTAGAATTACTCCCACAAAATTTTCTAATAGCTAAGCTGTCTAGTTTTTTTAGAGTGCAGTTGCAGAAAACTCTTTCTTTTTTTCTTCTTGGAAATCTGAAAATTTCTGCCCAAAATTATCTGTGTTTTACATCTATTTATTTCAATCTAAATGTCCTATTTTTATGTACCACACTATCACTGTTCACTGTATATATGGTACGGCACTGATTGAGCATGTCTTTTTGCGCCGACTCAATTTTAAAATAGCATTTTTGCATTCTTTTCATTTCATCATACATGTAGAAATCATTCTCGTACTTCCGGACAAATAAAATAAGTAGTTTCTAGTTTTTGAAATCTTAACTGACTTCGCAACGTAAGCAGGTGAGTAAACTTACTATCCCCTATTCACTACCAAGAACCTAATCACACTTCAGAGAGGACGAGTAAAGTCAGGAGCGTTTACAATACAGCGCGAATGTTTAGTACAAACATTTTTGGTTAGAATTGCCGTTGAAAAATAATAAAACATAAATTGAACAAGGTCTCACTTGTCCCAGAGAGCACTCTCTTGTCTCCCTCTCGTGAATACATTTTAATGTCAGAGAGAACGTTGTCCGGTCGTCTCAATTCGTCAGAGAGAGTGCGAAAGAGCGAGAGTGCAGAGAGAGCACGAATTTGCACTTTTGCTGGTGTTCTCTCGCACTCTCTGACCACGTGCCGTATTTGATTACCGTGTTTCAGCATTTGAATGAGGATATAAAAGCTTTCAGAGCCAACAACATATATCTAATTTTTCTTGTATGCGTATAATTGTAACTGTTTTAGATAAAATAACTTAGGAAAGGATTTTTGAGAGTGTCTTGGTTTTACCAGTAATGTGTATTTATTTTTTCCTTAACCATAGTACGTACGGTTTCATGAATAATTGCTGTAACACAACATAAACATAGAATTAAAATAACGGAATTGTACACCTTAACAGTCATTTTAGTAATGCAATGATTTTTTTCTCAACATTTTGAATATCTATATATTACTTCATATAGCTATGGCTGTGATCATAGCTTAACATGATTTCCCACCTTTTGGAATCAGGTGTTTGCATGACGTCAGATATATATATATATATATATATATATATATATATATATATATATATATATATATATATATAAAATCTCCATTTTGCAGAACGAATTCTCTCGTCAGGTTGTTCGAAAAAGTACTCCTTAGGCTGAGACATGGCCTTAGCATTATTTTGCCTGTGAACGAGCACTTAGCGATCCAGGTCGATGGTGAAGTTGTATTTACAAGAATGATATTTTGGCCTTGCTATCAATCAATTTATGAATCGTTCTCAGTAGTAGGGAAAATATTAGTCTGGCACAACGGCGTTTTGTCATGTCACCCTACCGCCATCTTGGAAGCCAGTGACCTTGATATTTGACCCCGACGACCTTTGACCTTGACATTTGACATTTGAACTTGCATTTCAAAAAATTCCAAAATTGCAAAAAGTCTAAGAAAATTGTTTTTAAATATTATAAAAAATAATTGAATAATTATTTTAATAATGATTTAAATAAACGTAATTTCTGAAGGTTTCCCCTCATCCCTCAAACATACTCATTCCACCATCTCAATAGATATCACAGTCACTGTCCGCCCTCTAGGCAGGTGTCACAGCTATCATCCGCTATTCTGGTTATTCATCTGTCATTCGTTTATACATTGCTGGAGACCGGCATCTTGAATTTCTTCATTTGTTATTTGTTCGTACATTGCTGGAGTACACCATATTGTATTTTATATGCTTTCATCACATAGGTGGCACTAGTGTAATAATTATCAATATCGGTACCTAGCGGAAGCCATCGTACTTTATGTTTTTGTTTAGTATAGGTGGTACTGTCGGTGCTCTCCATATTAAATTCTATTTTTAAACCATAGGTGGTATTAATTTCTCGATTTAGCCTCATGCTATCGACTTATACTGAATGGTGACATTGGCTATAGCTGTAAAGTATGTTAAGTGTAATACAATATTTTTTGTTTTATTCTCTAATGAGAGTATTTTTACAAAAAAAAAAGTTTCTATATAAAGCGGAGGGGCTTTAAAAATGAATAAAATGCAAGATATTTTTTACACAAAATTTATTTTACATATAATAAAATATACAGGTTTATTAATTGCAACCTTCGGTGTTCACCGCATGATGTCTGCTTCAGTGACCCAGGAATTGAAGCAGGCAGAGAAACCCCGCCACTTGACATTCACCCTTCCATCACATTGTTTCAGTACATTCTCGACAAAATACACATCTGGAAACTTTGTAAGCTGAATATCCTCAGCATGGGAACTGCCATTAATGGGAACATTATTCAGACCCTTGAGGAAGTAGGTCCTCGGAGTATAGTTGCATATACTTCGCACATTAAAGAGTTCGGCGCTCCAATTCGCAATGAAACTTTCCTAGAATATGACTTTCTGGTTGGAGATGCGCACCAGGAAGCCAACCTTGGCTTTAGGCTTGTGTGAGTCCCTCCTTTTCACACCAGTGTACAAGATTCGAACCAGGGAATCGTCATTAACTTCTTCGGGCTTCATGTGAGTGGTACAATTGTACTCACGACAGAGTTTGGGCAGTAGTCAGCCTCTTGTAGCTTCCATTCACTACGAATTGCCTCCACAATTTTCCCTTCAGAATCCAGTTGAACCTCTAGGCGATAGAAGCTTTGAAATTGCTGTAAGTGGAATAATTATTTATGTTATGTTAATTCATCAGGGCCTTGAACTTTGCATCATAGAATTCCTTGCCCTGGTGGGTTTGTAGTTTAGTCGGGATGCTTCCTTCGACTCCCAAAAGCTCGATGTTAAGAGCTGTCCAAATATCGTAACTTACGTCACTCACTCGGGATGCTTCCTTCAAGCAATACGTCAGCCATGGCCTCGGTGACATCATGTGCATACTTCGACTTGACAGGTCTGGCCCAAGCGAATTTGCTGTATGCATCGATGACTGTCAACATGTATTTGTGGCCCTTGTTGACCCGAGCATATGGTATTATCTCGACGAGGTCAGCTTGAAATAGATTGTTCATCCCACATATCACGACCTTGCGACTGCGGTAGTTGCATCTCGCAGATGTGTGCAGTTCATTGGCGATTCCCAACCGAATAATTATATTTAGCCACCCTTCTTAAGTTCATCGACGATTAAAATTATGTCGTTAGTGTGTGAGTAATTTCCAACCCTTTTGCGAAGTAACCAGTAGCTGCAGTCTATCGACCAGCTCATTCAGATCATCCCAGAATATGTAGTCGGTGTTCTTCCCACCATCTTTCTTCTTCAGACCTTCGCCGCTTTGCAATGCTAGGCCACTGACGAGGCCTGTAAGAATGTCGATTTCATTGCGATCTTCGTTCTTATAAACACTTGTCTCGGGATCATTACCATGGTAAAGTGCATGTGTGAGTTCGAGAAAAGTCTTGTATTCCAACAGGTTGGATTTTGTAAAGTCCTTGGGCTCCTTGCAAATAAAAGTTCATAAAGCCTGGGAGTTCCACATGCCTTGTAATCGCCAACACGGATGATCCCACCTCGTAGAAATTCTATTTCATCAGCACAGAGGAACCGTTTATCATTATGCCTGTATATACCATAGCTTTTATCATTATTACGAGATGTATACAATGGTAGATTTCGTCGAGCCAGAGCATTAGATTTCACTGCTTTCTTCCATACTTTTTTCTTGGGTGGCAAATCCTCATCCGATCCATCGTCCCAATTTGACTGTTTATTATCAAAGTTTTGCCTCTTCAAATGCTCAGCAGTATAATAGATTTCGGTCTTGACGGGTATACTTGCTTCATCGCTCTCCCTGAGTACATCGAGACGACGATGATTAATTGGCTTAAAAAAAACTTTATTTATAATGCCGCTTAAAATGTTGGCTAACTTGGTGAACAAATATTTTGAGCGAACAGACTGAATCGTCCGATGTAATGTCTAAAATCTAACTGAATATAAATGTTTACTGTTGCTCTCTATTATAAGTTTAGTTTTGGGTCTCCACCAAAATATTTTTGATCTTGCCCAGACATTCGCTCCAGATATCCAATATATCCCTGATGTAATTGTTATTATCTGTTTTCGTCGCGATGTGGTAAATCGATGCAGTGAATGTCTGTGTCATATATCCTTCCAGGTTTTTCAAATTTCCTTCATTTTGCACAGAAGCTACATTCAATCTGTCGATAATTTGCCTTTGAACTCTCATCACATGCTCGTCCATGGCCACCATACCACAGACAATATCCATCTTCACTTGCTCCATCTTCGTCCCGAGCTCGGACAGGTAGTTCTGAAAGAATTGATTTTGTTCAGCCAACATAATGCACAGTACCGAAATGATGCAATTACCAGTTTCGAGGACGAAATGTTTAGTAGCAGCAGCCATGGATCATTCGGGTTCGCTATTATTTAGAATTATTCATCTACCAGCATTACAAGTTCCATCATTTCTTGGTAGAAGACAACCTCAAACTTTGTTTTGTGAAGATGCAGCTTGAGACTACTTTGCCCGAATTTCAATATGCTGTAACTCAAACTCGACGGTCGGCAATGAACTGATCGAACCAATGCCTGTACCTCCCCTTACATAAGGGCCATTCCTTAAACATTGTGCAAAATCCATATTTCTCTTTACAGCATAAGGCACACAGTCTCTTGAAATCTGATAGTCAGATCCGTATTGACGTGATCTTTGTAACCATGATGCAAATTCATATCGTCCATGTTAAACAGCACCAATATGTTTGCACTGTCGCGAATTATCTGTTTGGGTATGCGCGAATAAGTCTGAGAGAGGAACACAGTCAAGGTTCGAGAGCCATCCCATGCTAAAGTATTCCTGGATTGAAGTTTGTTTTCGCAGAAAATGTCATCGAAGACTAATATCGAGCCGGAGCAGTGATTTATTTTAACAAAATTGTGGTGCATTTTAAGCGATGATTGATAGGGTTCATGAGCCACTATGGGAAGTAATGGTGAGTTGTGGACAACACTTATTAATTGGGCTAGCTTTGGCATGTGAGTAGTGCATAGTTGTAGCTGGGTGCACGATTTCTGTTTTCCTTTTGTATTTTAATGGTTTGGTAGTAGGTTTGCTTTTATTCAATGTTGTGTAGCGTAGTTTCTTTGCCTTCATGGGTGTTCACAAATGTGAGTACGGTAGTTGAATCGCTACCCCATTCGGCTGACCCGACCGTGTTTTTTGCTACTTAGTGTGCCCACAGCTCATATCTAGGTTGAGGAAGGTAACTTGGTAATATTATTCTAATTGTATTTGTCTTGTTAATTTTATTATATTCAGGCACCTTGATGGCCCATCTGCTTATTATCCGGCGTCTCCTGAATGATGCTTATCAATTTTGGTGAAGGTTTTTAAAGTAAATTTTAAACTGTTTTCCTTTTAAGTTGCACCCTCTAATGGGCCCTCTTTGGTCGCTGTGCGCTCGTATGATGAATTTTAAATGTTAGTTTTGGTACACATCTATTTAAAGGTAACTTCTAGTATCCCCAAAGAATTGCGCAATATAATGGTTCTTCAATGCTCTAATTATAATTAACTGTTACAATGATTTTGTGATTGGTTGCCCTGCTTTTGAAGGCACTTGATGAACGTTGTAATTTTTAATAATTTTTCCGATGGTGACATGTTTGGCAAGTGGTCAATGGCGTATGTTGCAAATATAAATACACTCTGGTTGCACTTTAACCAAGAAGAAGTTAACTAACGACGTTTACCGCTATAATTGTAAGACACATTTTTCTGTCCTTGTTAAAAATTACTTTTAACGCACCTGTTGACTGTGTTAGATATTTTGTGTCATTGTAAACACAAAGGCGAAAATTACCAGCATTACATATGTTAGTGACTTATCTAGTCTTGCAAGATTTTATAAATATATAATTGCTGGTCATGGACGTTTAATTGTTTTTTTTGTCACCATAAGATCTGTCATATTTTAATGATTTTTATAGGGGTTAATAAATTTGAAAAAGATGTAATTTTTGGTATATTCATTGTATTTTTTATATATTCAGTGATTTGTAACTCACAATTGCGCTGAAGTCAGTGCAATTATTCTGCACAACTTTGCTGATTCTTGTATTTTGTTTATTTCATGATCAACATTCAAGATGAGTACTTCGAGTATAAGCCTCGTATACACCTTGCAGAGAGAAGTCTTGATCTCATTCATCGAGGATTTGGGGGGTTACTGTAGACGTCTCGATCACAGTTGCACAACTTCGCAAATTGGCTGTTCAACGTCTGTGGCAGGAGTCCGTGAAACGACTCACGCCGCCTCACAACAGTCTGTCCTTGTAATCCCTGCTATGAAATTCATGCCTACTGATAAGTTTTTTATGTTATCCCTACACCGTATCACTCCTCTCACTTGATCCTGTTATCATCTTGATTTTTTGTGGTCATAGCTAAGGTAGCTGCGTTGTGTCTTTGCCCGAGGATTTTCTATTAAAATCACTGTCAGTTAAAGTAGAGGGCTTAATCCTGAAATTGTTACAAGACGAATTATTGTCTCTTCCCGGTGATACGCCTGCAGGATTTAAAATCAGTGTCCTTCATGCTTTGTTTTCACCCCACATTAGCGGAAATATGAAAAGGATTTAGTGTTTCGGGTTCAAAGGCCTCAAGTATCCGTGTGTGACTTTGTTGAGTGTATCTGTGCCTACCACGATGCAATGTGTTTGGGTTTCAATGAAGGTGATCTCGTTAACATTATTGTAGACAATTTTTCACCTTTTGTTAAGTGTCATTGCATGATGGTCTACCTGCCACGTAATTTGTATAAGTTACTTCAGCAGGCTGCCGAAATTCAGAGTAGAGTCACTACGACCGAACAGTATCACCAAATATCTCCCCCACACCCCTCCATCGTGTGGGGGGCAATGAGGTGATGAGTCAGCTGTTGACTTTGAACGGCGATAAGCAGTGCGAGCCGAGGAATCTGGTAGTTTTCTGGGCTAATTGCTCGCGTCCGGGGCACATTGCGGCCAACTGTAAAGAAAATCTGCGCAGTCTAGCAAAATGGAAGTGCTTCCAGTGCAGCGAGCCCGGTCATTTACACAGCTTTTGTAGCCAATCGGGAAACGATCCGTGACTTGTCAGAGGCGTGATCTTGCCAGTCTGGTAAGGGCAAAATACCCACGTAATTTTTTCAGATGTCTTGTCACTGTCACCTGTTGGGGCAAAAAATTTCCTACTTTAATTGACACCAGTGCTGCGCGCTGCGCTATCATCCAGGGCTTTGTTAAGGAACTTTTACATCTCAGAATTATTTCCAAAGGCGGCATTAGTGTGGTGCCTGAAAAGATATTGAGTGTTGCCAACAGCGATATTGTTCGTTTCAGCCTTGTGAATTTGCACTTTAAAATAGGCAGTTTCTCCTGGACGTATCCTTTTTGGGTTTCTGATTCTCCTTATCCAAGCCATCATTTTAGGTCTGGAGTTTTTAGTCCAGGCTAGGGTTGTGGTGAATTTTGATACAAACTTCTTGACATTTAGTTTCGCCCCCGGCATCCACATCGGTTTTCACACCGAAGAAGTACTAGTGTTGAGTTCTGCCATCGCTGAAGGCGGCTGTGCCCAGGCTGGTTTTCAAGCCAGTCTGGAGCGGCTGAGGAGCGAATTTCAGCAATGTGATATCTTCTCGCATTGGAAAGTGTGGCGTCCTCCCATACAAGTTCGCCCTCACCGACTACATTCCGGTGCGCGATCGCTATTTTAAGTGCCCGCCACCTAAGCTCCAAGTCTTTCGTGAAATTATAGATCGGTTTTTGATAGTACCGTCAACCTCTGATTATTGTTTACCAGGCTTCCTGGTCAGAAAGCAGAATGAAGACAAATACTGTATAGTTGCGAACCACTCTCTGGTTTACAAGAAAATACACAAGGACCCCTTCCCCTTGCTTGCTATAAATTGTGCTCTTCAATATCTGGGTAAAGCTCGCATATTTTCAATTTTATATTTAGATTACAGTTTTCATCAGTGCCTCCTGGATCCCTCTTGCAGAAATTACAATGCCTTCAGCACACCCTGAAAACAATATGAGTTCACAAGAATCACTATGGGGTCTAACTTTGGAAGTCAGGCCTTGTCTCGTATACTTGATCATGTGTTATCTGAATTTAAATTTAAGTTTGTTTTAAATCATATAGATGATATTATTGTGTAAAGCGAAGACATTGATTGCCATCTGGATCTTCTGAGGCAGGTTTTAACAAAAATGCATGAGGTCGGTCTTACAGTCAATCCCGACAAGGCCACTTTATGTTCCAACCGGGTCAAATTTGTAGGGTATTTGTTGTGTGAAGGACAGTTTTTTATTGATCCGGATCGTCTGGTGCCTATCATTGATTTCCCCCACCCCAAGACCTTGAAGGGAGTTCAAAGTTTTTAGGCACCATGGGATACTACTCACGTTTTATCGACCACTACTCTAAGATATTGCTCCCCTTAATCACCTCAAGAGAAAGGATGTGGATTTTTTTTTGGGGTTCCGAACAGGAGAGAGCCTTCACTTCTCTAAAAAAATATTTTTTCTTCTCCACCCGCTATGCATTTATCCGACTTAACGAAAAAGTTCGTGGTACAGGTCGATGTGTCGCCGCTTGCCTTCGGAGCTGTGTTAAGCCAGCATGTAAAAGGTGGTCTCGCACCTGTCGCCTTTGCGAGTCGTTCCCTCACACCTACAGAATGAAATTTAGGCATCTATGAAAAGGTGATGCTCGCCTGTATTTTCGGTTTAGAGAAGTTCGCTGCCTATATTAAGCATGATGTGTGTGACCTCTATACCTACAATCAGGCGTTGAGTTAGGCTTTGAATCATTCTCAGCAGCTGGGGAATATAGGGCAGTAGGTGCTGATATTGTCCAGATTCCGGTTCAAGATGCACCATGTTCGTGACGCCGACAACCATGAGTTCCAGGAAATACCCAGGACACCTCAAATATACAACTACAAATACTTAAAAAAACAAAGTATCCTTGAAAAGGAAGTTTAGATAAGGAAAGAGATATAGAGAATGCATGAAACGTAGTTATGAAGCAGAAAAAATTAATACACTACCAGAAAAAAAAACCCTGTTTTAAGTTGCACAAGGTCAATCTACACTACCAAATAGAAACATTAATAAATTTCATATTTATTTTTAATATAGATATATTCTTTCTTTTGCAAAAACATTACTAAAACCCAAATGATCTCAACAAAATATTAGTTTGGAAATTTTTAGAAAGCTGATAATCATTACAAAATATTTGTATTAGTATTTCTTAGATATATAAATATATATAAATCTTATCCCCCAAGGACTCTTACAATCGAGTATTTTCTTTCGTTATCCTACAAGAATGATTAAAACATTCACCATATTACCACTAGAATACAACCTAGGTGTTGAGCCAATAGGTAATCAAAACTAGAATAACATATGCATGCACCTGTGCATTCCATTAATTACTCCGAAATTCTGATAAAACTTTCATAAAATTCCTTGAAATGAATAACTTCTGACTTATCCTGTATTATTATCTTTAAAAATTTTACCTGGCCATAACTTCTAAAAGCCACTTAAAATTTTAGCACTTACTTCTTTTACAACAAACACATATAGTTTAGGTCTCCCAACCTGGCCACCTAAGATTTTCATGGCCATTGACAGTTATTTTAAGGTAATTATTTCATACATTAGTTGTGATATTAATTATTCAAAAATGTAAATCCCCGACAATTGCAATACTAAACTGGGAAAAATCTCTCTGTCTTCTAAGCTCTGTCAGAGACAAATTTAATATTTCCAAACAGCCTGTTTCCAAAATGGTGGGCAAAACGAAACAATGAATGAAGTTATTCCATCAGCCCAAAATGGCAGAGAATGGACAACATACAAAGTGTCATCTTCAGGAAAATTCAAATGGAAGGTATTTAGTGCTCCGGCAGAGGTCCAAACAGAAAATGCCAGGTACTTTACTTCGACCATCTTTAAGGACATGTGTTTTCGCTGGGCGATGAAACACTTTACGTCGAGTCCATTTTATCCTAAGGGTAATCCAGTTGAACGCTTAAATTAAATCCTAAAGGCAGGTCTAGCCATCTTATATAACCGAGACCACACCAGCTCGGATGAGGATCACGATCTGATCAACGTGGGTTTTAATAGTGCCTGTCATGGTTCTACAGGGACCACACCAGCCTTGCCCTTTTAAGGTCGGCCTCTGTCCCAACCTCTCCATTACCTGTGGAACATCCCCCCATTCCTTCACCCCTGTCAGAGGCGGAGCGGGACAGCCTGCTGGAGGAGGTGTATAGGCATCCTGCTACTGCTAAGGATTCGGTTAATGACCGGTTGAACGCCTTTCGCCAACCGGCTCAGTTTTCTGTTGGGGTCTGGTGTTTGTCAAGAATTATCATCTGGCTGATCTCAGTAGTGATGTCATGAGTAAACTGATACCCAAGATTTTAGGTCCTTTAAAACTTAGCAAATTCCTTGGGCCAAACACTGTAAAGTGACCTCCCCTTCCAGTGGCAAATTTTATCGTAAAGCACACGTTTTTCAACTGAAGAAATTTGTTCCTAGAGTATAATGTTAGGGTATAGCGTTGTAACACTGCTGCCGGTTGTTTATTTTTTAATTGCTATGTACATTTGTGACTATGCACCATTTTTCCCTTGTAACCTTTTCCTTCCATTATTATTTTGAGTGTTTTTTGTTTCCCTCTGCTAATTTCTCCTAAATATTTTTTGTTTAACCTGTCATCCCCAGAGCGGGTCGGAGGATGTGTTCCTGACTTCGGTGCCTGGTCTGGAGTTTGGATGTGGCCACATGAGGATGCCTTTTGGGCTTCGTGCCCCTGCCTCACCCTCAGATCGACAAGAAACCCTACTCTCGGCACTGGGACTTGTTCCTGGTTGCCAACCGATTCTTCAATTGCAGCAACTGTGAATTAGTCAAAACAGTTTATTGATTTATCTTCAAGATGATCGTTACACTTGATTGTGATGTAACTGTACTGTTTGTTTGTTTGGGGAGACTGTTCGCGCCTTAAGACTTTCACCTGTCTACGATTCTAATTCTACTTCAAGAATTTTTCTTCAGACCGGTATAAAAGAGTTTACTGTGTTTGCGTTTGTTGTGAGTAAGTGTCACCTGAGCTTACACTTGAACTGATAGTTCATTGATTTTGGAAAATGAGGGACACTTTAGGGCAGGCGGTTCCGACCGTGCTGCCGCGCCATCGCGCCTAGTTCCGATATTTTCAAGCACAGCGCCAATTGATTCCGCTTCTCGCCGTTCAGGTTCACTCCCTACTCTTTGCCTCTCCACACTCAGCCTTATCTCCTCACGGAGTGTGGCGTGAGGAGTGTCGGAGAGGGTGCTATGGTCAGCTGGGTGCGAGATGCTACCCCTCCGGCATCACTCTACCTTCGGCGACTACAAGAAGTACCTCGTCTCTTGCCATATGTTCTGCTAGATCGAGCGGATGTCCGACACCACCGTGAAGTGCGACAACGTATCAAATTGTAAAGCGATGTATGATAGGGTTTACGAGCCACTATGGGAAGTAACGGTGAGTTGTGGACAGCACTTATTAATTAGGCTAGCGTTTGGCATGTGAGTAGAGCATAGTTGTAGCTGGGTGCACGATTTCTGTTTTCCTTTTGTATTTTAATGTTTTGGTAGTAGTTTTGCTTTTATTCAATGTTGTGTTGCGTATTTTCTTTGCCTTCATGGGTGTTCACGAATGTGTAGTATGTTAGTTGAATCGCTACCCCATTCGGCTGACCCGACCGTGTTTTTTGCTACTTAGTGTGCCCACAGCTCATGTCTAGGTTGAGGGAGGTAACTTGGTAATATTATTCTAATTGCATTTGTCTTGTTAATTTTTTTATATTCAGGCACCTTGATGGCCCATCTGCTTATTATCCGGTGTCTCCTGAATGATGCTTATCAATTTTGGTGAAGTTTTTTAAAGTAAATTTTAAACTGTTTTCCTGTAAGTTGCACCCTCTAATGGGCCCTCTTTGGTCGCCGTGCGCTCGTATGATGAATTTTAAATGTTAGTTTTGGTACACGTCTATTTAAAGGCAACTTCTAGTATCCCCAAAGAATTGCGCAATATAATGGTTCTTCAATGCTCTAATTATAATTAACTGTTACAATGATTTTGTGAATGGCTGCCCTGCTTTTGAAGGCACTTGATGAACGTTGTAATTTTTAATAATTTTTCCGATGGTGACATGTTTGGCAAGTGGTCAATGGCGTATGTTGCAAATATAAATACACTCTGGTTGCACTTTAACCAAGAAGAAGTTAACTAACGACGTTTGCCGCTATAATTGTAAGACACATTTTTCTGTCCTTGTTCAAAATGATTTTTAACGCACCTGTTGACTGTGTTAGATATTTTGTGTCATTGTAAACACAGAGGTGAAATTTATCGGTATTACATATTTTAGTGATTTATATAGTCATGCAAGCTTTTATAAATATCTATTTGCTGTCCATGGCCTTTTAATTGTTGTACTGTTATTTGTCACCATAACATGTCATTTTCTATGATTTTTATACGGTTAATAATCTCGGAAAAGATGGAATTTTTGGTATAGTCATTGTATTTTTTATGCATTCTCTGATTTGTAACTCACAATTGTGCTGAAGTTAGTGCAATTATAACAACTTCTCACGATTTTGTATCCAACATTACCGTAGTTCGGCCAGCTACTTTTCTTTACGTTAAAATGAACCCATTGATATGTAGAGATTTTTTCAATTTCAGAGGTAAATGTACAGAGGTCAGTTTACTGCAAATCAGCTTTACATATGATAGTTGACTAGTGATAGGGTATATTCGTGCGAGGCAAACAAATCTTCGAAGCGCTACGAACAATGCATACCGGCGAATGTTAAACGGTGTTATCTACTCGCAAGCCACTTAACTAGCGCTCAGTGGTTTCGTTAGCGACGACCGTATAATTTCATTGGACGCAAATCTATAGCCAAGTCCAGTGCACGCCGCTATCGTTGTTTCGCACATATCTGGTTTGTGCATTTTGAGATACAGCACTAGTCGGGATTTTTTTTTTCTACGTTGGATGGCATCAAAATGTCTCCAATGTTCGTGATGTTTTTTCAAAGTACTATTTATTCGTCGTCTGTAATATTCCCTCTTTTCGCACGTAAACCTATTGGTGATAGGTATGTTTTGTAAACAATCCACAACACATCTTGTGAGCTACGTACAGGTTGTTCACGGTAAAGTGAACACTTTTGAGGTCATTGTCACTTTTTCCTTTCAGCCATTTGTTATCCTTTAACCATCTTTGAAAATATTACCATTTAATTAATAAACACAGTGTGCATATTTCATCTGTTTATAAAGTTAACGTCTAAGGCTAAAATAGAATTTATTTATTGACTATTATTCAAAATGAGACGTTGTCAAAAGTGATCAATTTGGCGTAAATAGTCTGTATGTGACCTCCGTAAATGGATGAATAATAGTTGGTATATATTGTACTTTTTGTTGGAAGTTCCTTCAAAGTAATTGTTTAAATTAGTTTGCCGTTAATACTAACTCGCAATTTTCGTATTATTGGCATACATATTTATGCCATGCAAGGAGGTCCATCGCCATTCTGAGATGGTGTATGCGGAGCTCCTACGTGGTGCCGTGGCCGTAATTGTTATAACTGAAGTAGCGATCAATGTTGTAAAGTACTGAGTAATTACCTACATTAAGTACATTTGCCACTTAAAATGTGTAGCGTGATAGCCTTGGTTTGAACGCCATTGCAGCTACTTAGATTTTATCGCCTAATAAAGAATCACCTAATAAATAATCTATATTAATTACACACTCAGTATCAATAAAATAAGTACCAAGTACCTGGAACCTAATTGCAGATCCGCACCACACCACACGTAATTGAACTCAGATCGTATTTGTCATTACTTTAAATCCCAACACTAGTTATATTATTTAAATAATTTTCAGCAAAGTATACGTTTTCAGTACAGTCTGTTCCTTTGTATATATTTCACTTGTTAAATTATGACTAGGAATGTTTAGCGACCACTCGACCATAAATGTCACAAAAAAATTAAGTAATGAAGACAAATATTTTCCGACCTTACTTTGAAAGTCATAAATATATGCAAAAACTATTCCTTGGCGAATTTACAAAAGCGTCAAGGGTGGCCAGACAGAGGGAGAGAACGTTGGTTGCGTGGGAAGGCTGATGGTGGCGGCCATTATACGATTCCCGGTGGGGACACTCCCGGATGTTTGCATGCGGGAATCGAGCCGGGCGATGCCACTGGTCGGCCGAGATCTCCCGTTTCCCTGCCCGTTCATTCCGGCACTTCTCCATACTCACCTCGCTTCACCCTCATCGGCTCTCGAGACCTCGTTGCTAAGAGCTACCCACAGACTGTTCATGGTAAAATTGAACACATTTTAAAAGCTCGACTTAAGATCTACTTGTATGCGTGTTGTTTATTCGTCCACGATATGTAACATTAACATTGTATGGTACTCATCACTGTATTCATGCGTCGGTCAAGTGAAACTGTGAAATTATTATTAAAAAATTGCATACTTTATTGTTGACGGTCTCTCTACCTTACAAGACACCGGCATAAACTTTGGCCTCCAAACAGAGCCCACTGAATATTCATCAGAGTCTATGGGGCTGTGCGCGTCGGCGGCGTGATAGTCACCTCGGTAAAAAAATTTACCTCCCTCACGTGAGGTTGGATGAATGGTGTACTTTGTTCCCCACATAACACTGAGTAGTATCAATCACGATATGCTAATGCAGCCGCTGCTGGGGTTGGGGACACCTCTTCATATCATCTATTTCATGGCGCTCTCTGGCACTCTCTGGGGTGGGGATGGGTTCCCCTTCGGACCACCCACAGGTTCTTTTACTATCTAGGATTTCTGTTTCAGACTGTCTTTCCCTCACACCACCCAACGGGAATCTTGGAGCGTTCAAAGCTAGGGTTGTAGCCTTGGTGTTTTTATTTGACTGGGTCAGACGTTGTACTCATTGCTCGTTTTGTGTCTGGGCCAGGCTTTTAACTAGATGTTCGATGGCCTAGTGTTTCATTCCGGTTCGTTCGCTCACGATGCCCTATCGTGACGCTGCTGCAGAGCATGAGGTGGAAGAGGCGCTGGACGCTGCAGAGGCTGGTCCCGCACACCGTCTGTCAGCTGGCGAGCGCCGCACCGTCGCTGCTGGTCTCTTCGCAGCCCCGCAACCTCCGCCTTCCGACAGTGACACCGACTCGGCCGTGGTTTATCACCCCATTACCCGACACCCTCGGCAGAGTGTGCCGTGCCCCCGGTCGTGCTCACCTCCGGCCGGCGGTGATCCGCCCCACAGCCGATGTGAGGCCGCTGCCTCAGGTCCCGGTGTCACCCGCCTCTTCCATGACGGTCACGTTCAATGTGCTCCCGGTGGCGCAGACCATGACGTGGCCAACCTCGCCGACTTCGCCAATGGGGACATTACCGATGCTGCTGGCGTCGAAGACGTTCGTATCGCCGCGGTTCTAACATTGCGAGATGCGCTCGCAGCCAATGGGAGGTTATGGCTCGAGGTCAAGGAGGCCTATCGGAACGCCGCTGTAATTCAAGGCCCGCTATAATGCGCAGCTGTGTACCCTGGACTGGGCATTGTTTGATTTACGATTGGCTATCATCGTGGATGGTAATGCGAGGGCTGGGGCAACTGCGAACCGCGTTGAATGCGGCGTGTTATTGCGCACAATAGTGGTTCTTCTGGCGCGCTTCCTAGCTGGCCCCCAAGCCAGTGATATCGGAGGAGGCGGTGACAGTGGCTGACTGCTGACAGACTGTGTCTGGCTCCAGTCACGACATCTACACCTCACCGGCATCAGCGTAGCAGCGGTCCTCATCGTGAGCTGGTGAGGGTATATTTCTATGGTAATCGAATCCAAAATGACAGCCATTTTCCTTCGATTTTGGTTACATTATTTTTTTTATTTGTTGAAATATCATTACTTTTGCAGTAATATACATCCTAGCAGTTTAATTATAGGCTTGCAATGTGGTATTTCTTTGATTACTATTTTGTCGAAATGTGGTATTTTTAAATAAAATAGATGTAAATTTTTCTACGGATCCTCCTTTCTGAAATAATTGGTTTAACATATATCTTGGATGGGGGCAATTGAAAAATGAATTTTTAGTGTCATTCTTTATTTTCACATACACTGACTTTTCTTATAACCATGCATTTTAAAGTTACTTCTTGGAGAGAAATCTAGACACGAATATATGGAAAAACGTAATTTATCAGTTAATAATATTTAAGACATTATATGTTCTTTTAACATACTTCGCGAATTGCTTCTGTTGTTTTCCTTGGATTTTCCTTAAAATGCAGTTTTTTGTTGACATATCATTAATTTTGCTATAGTACAAAATCCTATTGGGTTCATTTTAGATTCGATATGCCTAAAATATGGCTTTTCTTTCATTAATAATTTCTCAGATTGTAGTGTTTTTAAATGGAATAGACATGTATTTGTATAGGTATACACATTTATGATGTAATTGTTATAACATATATCTTGGATTGGAGCATTTGTAAAAGGGATTTATTAGAGACAGTCTTTATTTTCACGTACACGGAGTTTTGTTATAACCAAGTATTTTTAAGTTTCGTAGAGAATTCTACACACAAATGAGTATTAAAGCATATGTTATGTGCTATAAGCTAATAATATTATAGAAAATATTCGACCGTTTAAAATGCGTCTCGAATCATGGTAGGTAAAATAATGATTGGCATGAAAAGAAATGTTTAACTGCTTACAGAAATTAAACATTTCAAATATTTATTTTCATTCTCTGGGTATTGGGAGTCGGGTATGTTGAAAAAAAGTATTGCATAAGATTTTAATAAACACATTTCTATCACTAGTTGAGAATATTAAAATTCTAAATTGGTATGTGTTTGTATTTTTTAGTGATATTTTATCGGTACAATGTTTTCAAGTGATTCCGTTTATAATATTTTTCAAATATTATGTTTCCTGGACTTCATATATTTGTTACAGATTAAATATAAATGGCTTATATAGGGATTACATTTCATTAAATTTAATTCAGTTTTTAGTATCACTGTGATATAATTCCTTCGCCAGAGATCTGAACATCGGATGCTGGGTTTGGCGGCTTGGTGACACTGCTGTGTTATTTGGTGTTCAGGTCAGTTCAAGGTACTTCGATCGCTACGTTGGAAAGGGGGGGGGGGGGGGGGGGGGGTTAACGGGCAGAATGTGTGTAGCGCTACGCGAGCAGTTGGTTCTGGACAGCCGGTCTGGCTGGAGCGATGCAAGGCAGAGTGGATGTCTCATATATGCTGAGCTTTTCGTTCATAATATAGAATACATTTTCTTATACATATTCGTATAGGTACTTCGGATATTTATTAATAATTTTCATTATTAACTTTCTTTATTCACTGACATCAAATGCTCTTTGCCGGGCTGAAGCATGTGATGGGTATTGTCTGCAAGCATACAAGGTATACTAGGCTTGCTGCATGCCGACACACAATGTATTAGTAAGAGTAGGATCGAGCCACGCTAATGTGATGGAGTGTATTTTTAATTATTTTATTAATCTAAATGTGCGATAAAGTGCCTACATGTATAAGTGTGGTAGGTCTTTGCGAGAGTCGAGCGGTGAAAGTGAAGCAATTTTCTTGTGATGGAGTGCAGGATGGTAGAATTTCTTCATTAAGCTTACAAATAATTTGAATTTAGTAATTGGAATTTTGTTGGGAGTGAGTAACTTTTTCTAGGAAATACACACCAATTGTGGCTAGTTGTTATTTTGTGTGATAGTATTTATTTCTTGGAGCGCAATTTATATTTGTATGCTCTTAAAATGATAAATCGTCCATGGCTTGTGTTTGAAATTAATCTGGTTTTATCTGTATTTCATTGTGTCTACTTGTCTGTGCATTTAGGTGTAAAGAATATATCATTATTGATATGTGGTCATGAGAGCTGATGAGGGACAAAGTGTGATATTGTGATTATATTCCATTGAAAGATTTTTTTAGACACCTGGATTGCTGGTGAGGTTTGACGTTAACCTATGAAAAGTTATTGTATTTCGTGTTCTTTTTATTGATTTAATGCCACCTAGGTTCGTGGGCGATAAGTGAGTAATTTAGTGTGTGACTGGCATTTCGTTCCTGGGTGAGCGTTAAATACCTTTTTTCAGTGTTAACATTTAATTACTTTGTTGTAGGACTTTGTGTATTGAATCAGTTCGTTAGCAAGTCTGTGTATTTTGAATGTGTGAAATTCGTTTGGTGTGAGTTAATATGCGACTTGCTGCTACGGGCTCCTGGAAGGGTTGCTGAGCGGTGCTCAGAGGCAAGGTGGAGAGTGATCTCAGCCAACCCAGTCGTTTTAACATAACACATTCCGGGGTATTGAGTGTGTGGTCAGGAAAGGAGTATACAAGCTCAAAGCGATGGCGGCTATGGCCGCTATATTGCTAGCTGCTGCCGGAGGCGCTGCCCATATCCTGCAAGATGAGAGGACCACATCCCTGGTCTGAGTTCAACACCCGACGAGCCCGTCATTGAAAGAGGTTTAACAGAGTCGCCGGCAGTTTAGAGGGTAAATATATATTCCCTGGTAGGGCGACTGAAGTTACGTTAGGGCGTGGGACTTGCGAAGGCTTTTAAGCTCCATCCGAGCAGAGAATAGCCTTGATAGCTTAAAGCTAAATTTAATAATATTAAAGGCATCACCGCATATCAGAGACTATTATATATAAATATATTGTTGACTTCCAGATTCTTATAGCTGAATACCTTTTATATTGATTTATTCTTGCGATGCCTACTTGAGGCGTATTTGTAAAGCTAAAGTTTAATAAAAGTAGTATTTTTTAATTGAGTGCTTTTCCTTTGAGCTACCCTTATCCCCCTTGTTATTGCATGACCTGATCCTCTCAGGAGAGGTCACAAAAAATATAGCAGGCACTTCAGCTTTCTTACCCTCCCCTTAGCCCGGAATTAAAATTAATTAAATTGCATAGATAATATACAGAAATTCGTAAAGATGTGTAGCGCCATCCACCTGCCCACAGGGTTAGAATGCCCTCGAGTATCCCAGGTCCACAAATCCACTGTAGTTAACGATTGTGATAGAGCAAGCCCTCATTCACACAGTTGTGTGTTGTATTATTCAGCAGAATATCGCGGCCATACCAGAGCGAGCGAGCAAGAAGTGACGTATTGCAAAAGGCTGCCTGGCCATACAGTCGCCCAGTGTATTCAGTAGAATAGTGTGTGTGCTTTCCTTTTAAGATACTTCATACATGCCTAAACATGGTTCCACTCTTCGGAACGATTTTATTTTGATTATCGCAAATTCCACAAAAGAGTGGCAATTGTGAAAAAGTAGACAATAGAAGGCTTAGGAAATTGCTGAGTGTTACCAAACATATGTAACAGCAGAAATTAACAAGATCATTACATTTCAGACAAAACTAAAACCTCCTTTGTTAAAACAGCCTGGAACGTCTTAAAACAGGCTACTATAGACTTATCAGACACACAAAAGAAATTACAAGCACAGAACACAATACGTACAGAACAATTCCATTCTCGCCAAAGAAATTAACGGAAAATTCAGAAATTGTAGATAAATTTATCACTTCCACAACACAACTGACACGTAGCCTTATCAACAAGATTACAAATAGCGGCCTTATGCCATCCACATCCCACCCTCAAACGAAAATACACAATACCACGACCCAGATGGTCTCCCTATTATAATTGATACAACAGAACATGAGTACTCTAACATAAACACACTCACAGCAGAACCTACATACGAGAACTAACCTCTAGCTTCCCCAATTCTGGCACAACAACGGAACTTGGAAAACCCACCATCAATCAATGTAATAGTCCAACAGCCCATGACAATTACTAACTTCTCGGGCGACAGTATCATAATTGGCCCGAATTTTTGGAACACTACAAGCATGCTGTGGAGAACGTTAACTGGGATGATACAGAGAAATGCCATAGGGTTAAATACTACATCACAGGGTCAGCAAAACACACCTTAGCAAATTATTGACAGAGAAATGCTGTCCAAGCCACTTGGAATTATGTCATCAGTAAAATGAGAAAGACATTTCCCACACTAGCAAATGAGGAATACCTGAAAAACCTATTATACAATGCCAAACAAAAACTGAATGAAAGTGCTCAGAAGCATATCGAGAACCTCCTATTTTAAATGAGAAAATATAATTCTTAAGTCATAGACACAGCCTTTATTAGTATTGTGTGGCGATCACTTCTTCCATCCATCACAGACAAAATTTTCGGCTTAAAGAATGACAGAATTGAAGACATGCTCATGAATATTCAAAGAGTAGAGGTCAGATTATTTCATTATAACCATGCGCTTACAGGGCAACAATCTCACTCAGAAACAGACACACTAAGAGCCGAAATAGTAAAACTGAAAGAGGAAATTGCGAACCTCACTTTGCACCACCGAAAACACTTCACATAAAAAAATCCATTAAGATACAATAACTCACAGACACCACAGTACTAAAAATACAACAAATACGGTCGAAAGAGACAACCCATTGTGGTAGTCGAAGAATATGTACAAACACCACAAAAAATGCTACACCCCCCACAAAATCAACAGAAAACTACCACACAATGGTAACTTTCAAACAAAGAACTACTTCAGGGCAAACACTACCAAACTAATTAATGCCCAAAACGAAAATCAAACCAGACCAAAATACAATCCAAACAAAATAATACAACCAACCAAAAAAACACCTACACAAGGGGGCACTAAGCACCACCCCTGCAGACAAAACACTGTGTAAGGTGAATAAAACCCACTACCATAGTTACAGAAGGGCAGGGTCCTTAAGTGACGTAAGGCAAACAGAGGCCCTTCCAACACACAAACAAAAGTAATGTAGGAATAAGTAGGGGCAAAAGAACAAGTAGATGAAACAAAATGAGGAGAGCGTAAATGTTCAACTTGAGGACCAAGTAAGACATATAATTAACACCTGTGAGGTTCTATTTAGCAAGAGAATACCAATACGCACATATGCGGATATTGCTAAGTTCAATTCGCGATCAGAAAACTTTCAAATCCCAAAGAAAAAAATCTGAAATTAAACAGTGGTATCACAAACCTGAAAATGAAGAAATCAGGTCGTCAGGCATTATGTTTAAAGAAACTGAATGCCGGTCATGAGAGGACAAGGGTAATTCCGACACCTCACAAAAGGACACTGCTTCATGTCAACATAACATTGCACCTGTGAAAGCCAAGAACATACACTTCACGGAAGCAACAGGGCAAGCCAAGGTCTGCCTGGGGAATGCACGAGTCAGTGCAATCATGACGTCAGTTAATGCATGGCCTTTATCGGACCACAATTGCTAGCAGCCATGACATATGCTTTGTGCATGTATCAGGGTCACTGAGTCGCGGAATGACCACTCTTCCCAAATCTAGAACAACCTCTGAACACAGACATAAATGAGAGATTTAAGAAATTAAAAATACATTTTGGCATGGCAGAAGTAAAAATACGCATCCCTAAGATAGAAAATAACAACACACCACATCACTTTACTAACACAAACATGGAAAACTGTGGCAGTGATGAAATGCGAAAGCAGGAACTGAGCCAAAAATCCGAGTCACATTCCAAAAAGAAACAAGCCCCACCAACCGGCAAAGACGATGTCGCATAAGCTTTGTGCGAACATCAATGCTGCGCATCCTTGTCCGGATTGCGAGCAGATCATAAAACACATTGCTTGACACGGGATGCTCACAATCATGCATTGCGACAACACTTGTACACAAACACAAGAGACAACCAGTCCCAGAACAGTTCACACTAGTAGATGCAACTACAGATATCGAATTACTCAAATATAAAACCAACATGTATATTAATATAACTGGGTATAATTTCAATCAGAACTTCCTTTTAATACATAATTTGTAATCATACTTAATATTTTGAGCCGATTTTATAAAAAGTTATGACATAGTACCAATACTGACCAAATATGTTATGTACATCTATGCTTATCACAATAAAGACATCATTGAAATACCAATTATTACTAACAAAGTGTACTCTGACACAAAAAAATTGCATTGAAAATTACATAAATAAAACAGAATCTTTGGAAAATTCTCGTAATCAAACTGCACTAGGCAGCATAAATACAACCTACCCCTATAAAAAAGTACATCTCAGAGAGTTACTCGATAAATACAAAGATTGTTTCACTAGCAACATAACCAAAGTAACAGAAACCAAAGGTTACGAAATTAAACTAAAATTAGCAACAAACAAACAAACAAACTTGTTCATACTAGACCATATAGAATAAATATGCAATTATGTAAACAAGTACTTGAACAGATACAACAGATGCTCAATGCACATTGTGCATTGAGCATCCCCCATCCCCAAATCCCCAAAACCAAATATATAATTAACACACTTCAAAATTCCAAATACATTTCATCGATTGACATGTCTAGCAGCTTTTATGCAATCCCAGTAAAGGAGCAAGACAGAGAAAAACTCTTTGTAGTGTCGATGGCATAGGCTTATACGAATATTCTCATATGTTGATGGGGTTGGCCACAAGCCCTAATTATTTTCAAAACTTTATAGATATCATACTTGGACCACTATGCTGGAACACAGCTGTAGCCTATATCGATGATATTTTCGTCATAGGCAACACATTTGAGGAACATCTAAAAAACATTCTTAAAGTAATGGATACATAATATAAGTATAATGTAAAAATCAATTCAAAGGGATGCTACTTCCTGCAACAGGAAATCAAAATTCTGGGCCACTATATCACGTGAGAAGGGATCCGCATGGACCCTGACAAAATCGAAGCCATTAAACAAATGGTGCCGCCGAAGAACATAAAAGAATTGTGGACATTTCTATGCTTAACGTTGTACTTACGACGGTATATTCTTAACTAGGCCAAACTTGTAGAACCACTTACAGATCTCATAAAATAATTCCAATTGAAACAAGAACAGCAACAAGCTTTTGAATACCTTAAATCAGCATTACTAAACCCTCCCATCCTAGCATAATTCTAGGAAAACTGACACACTATTGTAGCCTGTGACACATTACAGACAGCCATAGGAGCAGTCCTTATGCAAGAGACACCAGGGTGTAAAGATTACAGCATTACAGCATTCGCATCAAAAACACTCTCACAAAATGAAAAAAAAAAATGGTTGGCATCAGAACATGAGCTGTCGGCCATTGAATTCTCTGTTATCTACTTTAAACAGTACTTGTATGGGCGAAAATTTACCATTGAGACAGATCATTCCAGCCTTCGGTATTTAAAGACGATGGCCGAACACAATTTAAGAATCCAAAAGCTAGCCATAGCACTTACTGAGTATGAATTCGAAGTGAAGATCATCAAAGGCAAATTGAACATACTCGTAGACACGATGAGTCGAATCCCTGCAACAGGGAAAGCAGAAATAATGCACATAACAGTAGAAAACCAACAATATCTGATAAAAAAAGAATACACTCATTGCACATCTTTTCACAAAGCTCTCGTCGAATCATTGAAACAAAATCCAAAGACGATGAAGTGAAACTATGTATCACGAAATACATAATGAACAACTGGCATTAGATTAAAATATTAATTTATCCAAATGTCGCGACAAATAACAAAGCACATATAGCAAAAATTATCGTAAACGAGGAATATTTACCCTTACAAGCCATTGCACAGATCACAACAACCTTATATCAGGAAAATATTGAGATCAATATGAAAGGCCACAACAAATAAGTTAAATCCAAATGTATTGACCCATGGTTAAACTACCAAATTCTCATTATTTTACACAATTCCACACCACACTACTATCCAATTTATATCCATGACCAAGAATACATTAAAGTCGACGACGACACACATCTGTTCCTAGCACCCATCACACATACACAAACATCTCCATTTTTGGCAGAATATTCAAATGACCATCATATCACACAATTAAAAACACCCCTCACAAACCCACAAAATACCACATCAAAATACATATACCTAGCATGCAGATACGGCATTACAGGCAACAGAGAAATATACTTTAAAGTACACATGTCCAATAACACTTAACCTTACTAACTCACAGTACTACATCTTGGAAATCATCACGACATACCACAGCACTCTTAGGCAGAGGGTATTTCGGCCAATTTAAAACATAAGAAAAAAATTAAAATCAGTACTTTTGGGACACAATGGCCAAATATGTAAAGGATTACATTAAAAACTGCCCCACATGCCAGAAGGTGAAACATACAAACCAAAAACCTACAGGCCTTATGACCCCTATTAAAGCCCCTCCCTTATTCTACTTATGGGGTCTAGATGCCAAAGGTCCACTTCAAACAGTGGCATCGGGCAACAAATATATTCTTGTGATGACGGAGTTTTTCACGTTATGTAGTATCGAAACCAGTCCAAATGATTGACGCGAAAACATGTGCCAAATTTATGAAAGACATGATTCTTCAGTACGGGTGCCCCAAGTAAATTTTAACTAATCAGGGCACGTCATTTAATAACGACATGATTGCAGGGCTGTTACAAAAATTACAAATCAAAAAATTACAGACAATGGCATACAACCCAGCTTGTAATGGAATGACCGAACAAGTAAATAAAGTTTTGTCTCAACAAATAACCATCCACATGCGTGAACGAAGACCATGCAAATTGGGATGAATATGTCTCATACATAGTCTTCAATTAGAACTCCACAATTAAAAGAAGTACTACACTTACCCATTCTTCCCGTTACGCGGCATTGAAGCCATTCAACCATGTCACGTTATAGCACACACATTCTCGTAGCGTGCAGCTGACTGGTGTGAGCAACTTCAAAAGGTACACTAACAGGCTCGTGTCAACCTATTCTCATCACAGAAACAGTACAAAATAATTTTTGACAAACAATTTTGTCCCATTGACCTTAAAATCTGGCAATTCATATGGGTAAAAACCAACATGAGACAAAAAATTCTCAACTTAAAAAATCATGACCATATAGGATCCAATACATATTGGGACCGTCCACAATATCTATCAAGATAAAGAAACGGGGGCAAACAAGATTGACACTGTCAATACTAGGAATACCAAACTCACCAATACACGAAACTAATGTAAACATGTATGTTACAGGTAACTCGCCACTGATATGGGGTCGATGAGAGTGGGGGTGCTGCTGCTAGCACTCCACATAGTGTCGGAGTCCATGGGCGCACACTTGTAAAAGACACACAGTGGAGTTTATTTTCAACAACTTTCACCGGACATCCAATACAAAGAAACCATTCCCCTGGAATACACCCTACTGCTGAATCAACCGGCCACACCCAGCAATGTAAATGTGTGGTACGACCTGGCCTGCGCCACAAAGAATAGCACAGTTTGGAAGAATGCTATCCAACTGAGCAAATTATTTAATAAAACAACATAAAATATTGTACAATAATTAATGTCTGAGAATGCTTTGTCCAATAAAAGAAAATGTGGAATCACCTTCCTAGGTCATGTCTCAACATGGTTGTTTGACATTCTCACAACCTGCCACCTAATATCCCTCGTCACCAATGAACATATGCTAGCCTTGCAATTAAGTGAATTAGAAAATAATGTTATTACTTCTAACAACAACTTCAATATTACAATTCATGCATGTCATAAATAAAAATTCAAGTGGAAAACAAAGTAAACTCTCTTAGTAAAAATATAGAAGCTATGTCACACCAAATGAGTCATCAAAATAGAGACATAAAATCCTCTCTCATCCAATCACAATTATTAACTAGTATGGTGCTGGAACTTGTAAACAATATTGTAAATGAGCTTAAAATTAGCATGTACATCCAGCAATGCCAACATAAATTTTTTTGCCACTTCAATCAGTCCCAAAAGAAGTATTAAAGGTTGATGTTTTTAAGTTACAGGAACAAGTCCATGACCTGGGGTTAGAATTAAGTATCCCATCAAAGAAATGGTTAAAATATTACTCCTCACCTGTAACAGAATTCAAGATCTCGCCCACGCATATGATGATAAAATTACAAATTCCCTTAAAAGGCATAAAAGTTCGTGGCAATTATTTCGAGCTACAAAAAACCCCTTACGAGTACAATAATGGAACATGCATTGTAGGAACCCCTTCAAATATAGTCACCATTTATATCACCACAAAAGAAACACGAGAACTTTACGATACACCCGAACAAGCTAAAGGCATATATTTCCTCTCTAAGCAATTAGTCGACAACCCACAAACCAATCGCTTGAAGGCCACAATCCATCTCAATGATCTTAAAAGTTTATTTCAATATTGTCAATTTCAATGCGAGCCTGGAAACTCACTATGTGTCCAAGCCATCGAACCATACAATTACATAATAACCAATGCAACCAGAAAATTGGTTCTCAGGGGTAGTAACAAGATGCTCAGTAAATTAATTCACAATCCCAAGGTAGGGGCCATAGAAATCCAAATTCCCTGCGACTGTGAAATCATGTCAAATAAAGTTACTATAGTTAAGGCTATTCACATATCCGATATAAAGAGCCCCAAACTAACAATCTCGCTCACTGTCTTGCCAGTGCAATGGATCCATAATAATGAATTTGAAGCGCAACAGCTCAAAGCTTGCAAAGGGATTCCATTCTACTCAGTTAACGATACTATTAATAATGAATGGAAAATAATACATGCAGAACTTCCCACCATCACGTACTCAGAAGAAACAAGGTTGGCATATCGTCAAACTCGCACATTTTCTTACTTAAGTCAGGAACATTATATTTACATCAGCTTCTCCACACTTATTATCCTGACTATAGCACTATCAGCTAATTAAGATAGCAATGTTGATGAACAGCATGGCCCAGGCGGCACAACCGTAAGATAACATAGTTAAAAAGGGAGGTACTCATTCTAATAACAGCCTTGTGCTCTTCCAGTTGTAAATTAAGTAAGAAAGAAAACTAATTTTCACGTCCATTGGGCACTACCCGGTGGTACAAGACAAGAAAGTATAGGACGTACAAAGTTAATTCACATATGTCGCCAGGGCTTAAGTTACAGTCGAATAAGTTGACTAGGGAGTAAAGTAAAGAAAACAATGCACATATAATGTTCCACTGCTTCATGTTAACACGTGCCACATTATGAAGTTGTATAATATTATCTTGGTAGCAGAGAGCAGTTTTCAGGCAGAGTGCACACAAAAAGAAAATAGCACGACAGCACAATATGATTTACTGCACTACCTAGGTACCAGAATTGAAAGCACAGCGGACAAAGTTCCAACTGCAGGCAGGGAAATGCAGAAAGAAAACTGTAGAGTGCAGCAGCTGACGCACATATACTACTGCAGTAGAGTTGACTCGTGCTAAAAAGTGCTCGATGGCACTTCACAGGCCATGCAGCGTATTTCGCCATACATTATTTGTCGGGCCCCAAAAATGTACTAATCTTCTGTTTTAATCAGTGTAATTTTATGTTAAGATTCACACATGTCCATAACAAGATAATTTATTTCAATTGTTTGTCATTAAGTATACCAGTTCCCTTCAATGTATATAATTGTACAGTAGATATGTCTACTTGAGCAGGTAAAATGCAACTTTTAGGATGCAAAGTCACAAACATATAGGTCTAGTTATGGTACAGCCATTTAAATGTGCCCTGAATACCATGGTAATTTTTAAAAATATCTAAGACTGATAAATACCATGGCACTTTTGCAGAAGATTGTGTTCCTTAAGTACACACCCTTCCTTCCCCACCTTACGTGTTCGATGCCGGTTCATTATTTTCAATTTTCTTTTAAAGGGGTTCAATTATATTAATGGAGTCGAGTACACACTTCCCAATCTTGAAGAACCAACATGAACCAATAGTGGCCATCAGCTAGTTTAGGTGCTGGCCCAAACAACATTAGTATATTTTTAAGAAATTCTGAAAAAAATACTTCCGTTGTATATAAAGAAAAAAAATTGTAATAAATTTGAACATAACTATATAATGGCATTCCATGTACATAAGTTTTATAATATTACATATAATAAGCAAGTGTACAGAGGCAAAGTAAGTCCTTGGACAACCATGTTATAGTATGCCTAGATATATTGATATCAAGTGTAGAAAATTTCAAGTAACTTAATAAACTAAGGTGCAGACTAACCTCAACATACAAACATAACAAAGTTAAATTTAATATATTTTCATGTATATAATAATTGAATTGAAATAACATAATGATTTAGCATCACCATTCTCATAAGGCAGCCATCTGTGTAACGCATGCCCGAACCTTTGTGCCTGACATCGCCTTAGGGAGTCTACATTATGGGGAGGGGGAGAAACTTTGCAGTAATTAATAACTCCTACTTGTTATCACTACTCCGAAGACAACCTCTTTCAGGCGGGCTCTACTACAACAGGGCTTGGACGCCCACCGAACTATAACATCGCTTTCCTGCATCAATTGCCTGACCTGACCCACCCAATTCCCCACACCGTTAAACCCCATGTCCAAAGCAAGGGCGCCTGGATGCTCCTGGGAGGGGGGCCTTGCTGCGGCTGGCTTCTGCAATGGTTTTTAAGCGGCATGTTGAGGCAAGGCACAGAGCGACCTCGGCCAGCAGAGCTGTTGTTTTAACATTACATATTATGGGGAATTGAGTACGTGGTCAGGAAAGGAGGATATAAGCTCATAGTGATGGCGGCTCTGGGCCCCATCTTGCCAGCCACTGCCGGAGGTTCTGCCAGTATCATGCCAGGCGAGAGAACCACATCCCGTGGTCCGAGTTCATCACCCGACGAGCCCGTTGTTGAGAGAGCTTCAACAGAGTCGCCACTAGTTAAGAGTGTAAATATATCATCCCCCATAGGGCGACTGAAGGCACATTAGGGCAAGGGAATTGCGAAAACTTTTAAGCTCCATCCGAGCAGAGAACAGCCTTGATAGTGTAAGCTAATTGTAAAAAGATGAAAGGCATCAGCACCTATCGGAGACTATTGTATATCTATATATGGTTGACTTCCAGATTCCTATAGACGAATACCTGTTATATTGATTTATTCTTGAGATGCCTACTTTTATCCCTCTTGTTAATGCTTGACATGAACCCCTCAGGACAGGCCACAGCAGTGTGGTTAGTGAGTTAAATTACTTAGCACTTGTTTCGTGCCATTTATTTTGGTGTTTCAAATTGTGCATAATTTTACCACATGAAATTAGTTTTGTGAGTTCAGTTAGTTAGCCTTTGTTTCATTTAATTTATTCTTTGGTAGGGAAATATATTTTGGTTTGATTAGTATATATCGTTAAAATATTAATATAAATTTTGTGCTCCGTTCTGTCATGTGCGACGTAACCGGGCTAAGTCGTTTAAAGGAATTTGTGCCGTGTGATGTGTTTTTCATTTACTACTTATTATTTCATATTTGTGGTATGTTGTTCATTAGTTTCTCTCATGTAATGTAATTTTTTATGTCGCGTGTTTGCTTCGATGGAATAGTAATATTTATTTTTGCCATACCTTATTAGTCTCGAGTGCTGAGTCTACATTCAGGGAGCGAGCAGGACGGACCTCCTCTGTTGCTCTCATTACTCGCAAGAGCTCATTTATCCACATATGTTCGAACTGAATGGACGTGTCTTGCTGTTGCTCCCACTCAATTTCATAGTTAATACTGCATATATACACCTTCCCCAACATTAGTCACATCCTCAGTACAGCTTCATTGGTAAACGATACTCTCTAAACTAATTTAAAATGACACTTATGCTAGTCTTGCACCAAACTCAACACTTATAAACACAATACACTATGTCTCTCCATTCAGTCGGCTGCTGGATAACCGAGAGTGAACATCGTTCTCCTTACCTCATGTACACATCCAAACATAATAATAATAATAA
Source organism: Dryococelus australis (assembly GCA_029891345.1). NCBI lineage: Eukaryota > Metazoa > Arthropoda > Insecta > Phasmatodea > Phasmatidae > Dryococelus > Dryococelus australis. Next base: position 246,937,618 of record CM057009.1, read on the forward strand.
AAATAATAAAAATGAAAACAAATCCGAAATTTTCAAAAAATGGATTAATCCTTAATCTAATATCCTATTTGCACATTTAATCGGCTTAGGATGTGCAAATAGAACGGATTTGTAAAAAAATCGCAAACTATATTTTTAGGTCTGCTCCATCCACATGTCATTCGCCTAGTGTCCCAAAAGGCCCCCGCTCCTACGACTAATGTTTCGTTGCAGTCTTACGTTTGTTACGTAGTTTACATACCCAGCATTACAAACTCGGCATTTTAAACAATCATTGCATAATCAAACAAGTACACAATGTGTTTGCATATCGCCAATAATTATAAGCAAGTAGTGTTCCTATTTATATAGCCTATAAACCCATACTTGATTCGGATATTCTAATATAAAATATTTAGGAGATTATTGAATATATCTTGGTACAAAAAGGAAATTTAACAAGAAAAAGAGTAGCGACAAGAAACTATTAAGAAATTCCAAAATTTGACTCAGTAAGTCATTTTATACAAACATTAAATCTACTTTATGAAAAACAAAGTAAACCACAGAAAACTGCAAAATGGTATGTAAAACTTACACTTTTTTAGGCTTTACATTGTGTATGATAGCAAAGTGGATATCTACTTAAGAATTATACTAAAAAGGTCTATATTTAATGATACTTTCGGAAATGGGACAGCTTTATACAGCCACTTAGATAGTTCAGTAATGAAAAATTTTGTATAGCGATACAGGTTTCCATATTGAAGATTCTGCCAATCTTATACCTGAAAGCCGGTATTTTAGAGTTCCATATACACATATATTTCATATAAGAGCTTCAAAGATGTAATTGCCTGGTAAGGTCTTGTTTGCAAGACCTGTGATGCCAGGATATATATTTTAGCTGTATTTTTTCACTTAAGTTATCTACCTAACAATCTGTCCATATTTACCAGCTTCAACATGAAGTGCAGAAAAATATTTTTATAAATTTTCGAACTTCTGCTCAGTTCTCACTGTAATAGATACAAATAAGTAACATCATTGCTAAATTATTAAGTACATTTCTATCAACACTACAGCCACAACTCTATTTTAACATGTAAGCCAATCAACATAAATCACCACTTTTATATTTTTTAAATCGGTTGCTGTGGGTTTAAAATTACAGTAGTTTATTAGTATTTTTTGTAATAATATGAGGTACTGAACTCAAACATTTGAATTTGGTGGCTACTGCCATGATCGCCAAACTGGTGGCCATGTTGACTTGAAGTGCCATCTGTGGAATAATAATGATGTTAGATAACGTGTCATACTGTATGTGTTGGACACACGCATCTGGAATGTTTGTACTTCTTAATATGTTTTGCACCCAGTTGTTTTGGCGTTACTAAAAATGTTGCTGTACTCTAAAAAACTCATGCGAATGGGCTAAGCGATATGTGAATTTCGGTATACCAGGTTTACCAAATCTGGATGCATTGCAAAAGTTAATAACGCGTTTGATGTCTTCGTATTATTCGCTTAATATCTACAAATAGCAAATAATAGATATCGCAACAATAGAATAAATTTTAATAGCTGTACTACAGTTTCAGTACAAACAAAACTCGCATTACTCTTATTAAACCATATTTCTGTTTATGCAAACTTGTATTTCTCACAGGTATCATTTTGTTCCAAAAAACATGTACTATGGATGTACGTCAAATGCAAGATTATTGAAATTAGAATTGTTTAACTCTTAGTAGTATTATATGACTGTAGTGACGAGTATTCGCTTCCTGACCGACGTGTATCAAAATGTAGTTTTGTATTGGCTCGCAAGTTTATAGTGTTCCCAACATACAACAATAATTTTAATATTATGATATTAAATTAATCATGCAACTGCAGTCAAATGTTAAGTGCTGCATTAAGTGTGCAGCAGTCTCAATCTAATGTTCAGGTTATAATCCGTAACAGGTAGGTATCCTTTGTCTATTGGCCGGGTGTCTGTGTGAGAATACATCTATATTCGACTGGGCCTATCAGGATTAAGTTACTCTGGCAGTGAACTTCCATGATTGGATGGCAGGCAATTCAGACGTGTGATAGTTCAAATCATCAAACCATGAAATTGTTTTTATGTCACGTGTTATCCAGTACAAGTCATAGAAACTTAAAAAAAAAAAAAAACAGTTGGCCCAGGTGATGACTAATATGTACCGATATTGAAAATATCGAATACAGATTCAGCTATCAGTATATAGCTTGACCAGTAAATAAAAAATTAGTGTGTCGTTATTAAGAATAACGGATTTTCCGGAAGAAACGGGGAAATAATACTTGGAAAGGGTGTATACGACATTACTAATCATGGTGGCTTCACGTAATTTGCAGTATATATCATGAATAGTGATGGTGAGGAGGGCTATAAATATTGGGCTGTTTTTGCGGTAAAACACATACAATTTCTTTCATATTTATTTCTATTGTGTTACCGAATCGCGTTAAATGCTAGAACGCCTCTGGAAATCAAACCTTAATTTACACAATGTTATTTACAGGGTATGTGTTTGCCGACGCGCTGAGGTTATGTAACTATAAATCACAGTAATCAAACAGTGTCGGAATATCATTAAATTCTGTTGAATTTTGCAAAGCATAGCTTCATGGTATTCAAGAGAGGACTGTACTACATAACATATTAGTTGTAGGAAAAAATATATATTATATCATACAAATAGACGTTCCCAGCTGTTCTTTACAGGCAGTTAACGAGTATCGCCATGATACATTCGCTGAACAACAGTGCATAGGGACAGGAAACAAATGCGCATCGATTATTGCCTTCCAGTTAAATGTTTATCTATTTCACATAACTGTTGTGGGAAATTTCTGTGTACCGTGCGAATTTGACCGTGCGAAGGCTTGTGATTTACGAGCGATTGTTTCCATTTGACGTGTCCATTTGACGTGTTAAATATAATTACATACTGTGCGAAAATATGAACGTTTTTTATAATTATGTCAACGTTATGTGTTAAGATATAATTATTGTGCTGAAATAAGAGTGTTTGTGGAGTTTCGACAAATTGAATAGACATTAACGCGTTCTATTCATGAGTTATCAGCAATAAATCGCCAAGGAGCTCTATTCGCCGCTTACACGAGTAACTTCATTTATCCTCTAATTTTTGCGTGGAAAGTAAGCTTAGTGAATTTTACTTTGTAGTACTGCATAGAAGAGATTACGTACTATTGCCGCCTAGCCGTGTCAAATTCAGAAGTCCTAACCAAATTAAACCTAACTTCACGACAAGTTCTAATATTTGCTGTGATCCTGTACAAATGATCTTTAAGAGTATACATCCCCCCTCCCCCTTCCATGCAATGAAAAATACTGCTCAAACGTAGCCAACCATTATGCACCGAGCCAGAGTCCCAGCACCAGCAGGGAAGCAAATCTCCACGACAGTGGCTCAAGGCAAGCTGGCGGTTTTTGTATGTATAGTGTGCGAAGCACTCTTGCACCCGCAAACCTTGGAATTTGCCATGAAACAAAATTAGGGTCTGAGCATACCCTTTCGTCATTCAACAATAGTGAAGTTACATGAATTAAGGTTTGGTCATTTTATATCTAGTGCATAAAATCAAATTGGTTTTCATAAATTATACATAATTGTTATGTGTTTTACCCCACAATTTCCCCAATCTTCATATCCCTCCCCGCTATCGCGTTTGGTAGTATGCAATGCAAATATCATAATGCCCCTAATAAATTCGTATTCTGTGGGATAAGTAATGTCGATTTTTACCATTTTCCAGGATTTTTTCCCCGAAAATCCCTATTCTTGATAATTACCAATTAAAAAACACGCTAATTTTACTTACAGTCATTGGTCTGTAATTGCTTGTCACACCCTTCCGCACAATTCACTAACAGGACAGGTTTGCCATTAGCTGGCGAGACAACTTCTGGCAAATACATCCTGTACCTCTGTATCATCATTTAAGAACAGCCTATAAATTAAAAATTGAAAAACATTTGCAAAAACACAACTGACAGCTTACTTTCAATTAGTAAAATCTACACAAATATGAAATTAGTGGTGTTTGTGTAATTACATACAAATATTAGGTAGTAAAACTTGTCATTACAGCTCAAATAGTAAGTAACACATTTTGAAGAGAGCAAGCAATACACCTAAAGAAGTATGCATATCAGCTATATTACTTGTGTGAGGTTGCTCTACTTGTGTGAGCCTATATCTTCATAGGTGGCTAAGAACAGAATATAACATCTAGGCCTAAATCCCATCTAGATTTCTTGCCTAAAAATGACTTGTTCTTACTGATGCATCTGACAACATATGATTAGTCCATTCACAGTTTCGTCACGCTTTGGAAACAAACCTTTGTAAAATCACCCCGAGAGTAACATTATCACCTGTTTATTAACACACTCATAAACCACAAATATCTAACAATGTGATAAAGCTAAATTATTATGTATTTAATTAAATTACACCAATTTATATATTTCTACAAATTATAATATATACTTCGTATTTAATATACATTATAGACAGTGAGTACAGCGGTGTGTTGGCAACGGCTAGTAAGAAAAAGTTAACATTTAAAACATTGTTATAATCAAATTTTTGGTATGCTGTTTGTAAATAAAACGTTTCCTATTGAAATATTAACATTTTCAGGTAACATTGGTGGAAAGATTTTTCATTGTTACTTTTGAAATTACCAGCGCAAAAAATGGTGCGTGAGCCCTAGCGACCTGTTTTTTTATTTGAGGAAGAAACTGTAATAGGCGGAATACATGTAGCATAACGATATGTGATTGGTGCCCATAAGTAGTACTTTAGCAGGGCTTCGGGAAAGTGTGAAGTAACTGTGAATGGCTTATAACGAAATACACAGAAAACAAGTGTAGAGCCACAAATTCTACTTTGTTTAAAGTCGAATAGTTGTATGCTGGTCAACAAAAATACTGCATGCCAGTCCAGTGGTTTGCCTTAATCACGCAAAGAAATCTCAAGTAGGCAAACATGGTAAACAATAGGCAAAATTAAATACACTACAGTATGTTTTTACAATTTTTGTCAAAATAAACTAATACACTGTACAGTAGCGTAACGCATAGTGTTTCACATTATTAGGTACTACTTGTGTGAAAAGTAATTACCGGTGGCAGTCGGGGGAACTACTATGTTGATATGACGCAAGTGCATCCTGCAGACAGCAGTGTACAGTCTGCACCACTACGCATGGACACCTGAGAGCCGCGCTCGTACTGGAGTGTTGTGTTGGTCTAAAAAGATCGCATTGAGCATTGATCGCTGCTGTAATTACATCTGTAAAGTAAAAGTGTGATCATGAGCTTTATCGTTACGTAACAGAAAGAAATGTGAGCTGACAAGTTATCGGGGCCTACGTACAGAATGGAGACTCCTCGAAAGAAATAATGGGAAGTGGACTGGTTACAGAGTAGAACGATTATTTACAATGTTTTACAATTTTGTAAAGAAGAAAAGAAACGAGGCTCATTATCCCGTTAGACAGCGCAGTAGAACGGGCGGTCAAAGCAGTAGGCGTAAGTGAAAAGACAGTGCGTAACATTGCCAGACAATGTGATATATTCGACAATGACGGAACTCCCATTTACAGCCCAGGTAAACGTCGTCCATGGCAAAAGAGGATGCAACATGACGAATTCGATAAAAATGTCGTGCGCCGAAAGTTCTTGGTATATTATGAAGTGCACAGAGGAATTCTCACTCTGAGTAAACTCCTTAATGCTGTGAAAGAAAATATACCGTTTTCCGGGAAGAAGGAGACAATGCGGAGAATTATTAAATCCATGGGATTTAAATTTAAAATATTTAAACATGTTAGACACATGTTAACGGAGCGAAGTGATATTGTTACAAGGCGTGCAGTCTATCTACGTGCACTGCAGCAAAATGCAAATGGACCTAACAAACTTGTGTATACGGACGAACATGGGCTCGTACACACTGACGAGGTTCCAGAAGTTACGGCAAAGAGCATGTACTGTGTTCATTAGCCTCATAGAGTCTATTATGCATGTGCACGTAGTGTACTTGCCGTCCATCTTCCCGCGCTACACCTCTGGCATACCGTAGTCCAGTTTTCAACAGACAACAGAGCACTCGCTCCTCAAAGGTAAATTATCAGTGTTTATTTTTCAACAGTCTCGAATCACGTTTGTATATGTGACATAACAGCAATGTTTTATTTAGCGACGCAAACTGATACTCTAATTTGTTAATATTTTTATACATTTTAAATATTTTGACTCATAGATCAATAATATGGGCACAATTAAATACCATACTTAGTTCTATAACGAGGCGCGAAATCACAAATTTTGCTTGAGTTAGTTGAAATCTGAAATCACAAAATAATTTAACGCTTTACGAAAAAATAGTAATTGTGTAATATTTCCATGTGAAGCAAATAAAATTCTTGTTTTGAGCAATTAATCGCAATAGTTCTTGTTAGATTAATTTTTAGAATATTTAAATAAGTGATTACTTGTCTATACAACATTCAATGTTATAAAAAAAAAAGTTAAAACAGCTTAAAATATTTTTAGTTCATTTTCAGAAAATATGTTATTAAACTGGATGTGAAAGGTTTTGATATGGCAGTATAAGTTACAAATGGAAAATATTACTTTTCCTAACGTTAATGTTGCAGTATGCAAGTATTACATACAATAGAATATAAAGAGAATAACTATCATAAACATACAAACAACAGCACTGCACATATGAATAATATTGGTCCTGCGCAACTAAAGGATGCGCTAACCTAAGTATCATCGGCGGAGAAAAACCAACAAACCTTCAAGCAAATACAATTTATTTGAGCCAAACCGGCATTCATGGTGGGAAACGTGAATAAATACTGGAGTCATTTAGCGGAATTATTCTCTGCGTTCTTATAACCTAAAAAATATCTAAACATAGCTGCACAAATAAATTTAACCTGTTTTTATTAGTATTAGCAGCCAAATTTTTCAGCTAATGCAAAATGTGGCATTCCAAAGAAACTTTTTACATGTATATTTTCTGCTTTCTGACAAACAAATTTTAGTTTTAATTCAAGAATTTTTTCATGTTCGAAATACAACATTTCAAGGATTAGCGAAGTGAACTCCTTAAACTTCCAATTTAAAATAGGGAGTCATTTAAGTACAAAAATTTTGATGGAAAATATTGAAAATAATATTTCCGGAAAAGCACGGAAAATCTTCAAAATGATTTAAAACCTACAAGTATTACCTTCACCATTTCTAGTTAAGGCTATGTCCCATTTCACAGCTAACAATATGTGAATGTTTAAAATTACACCACAACTATCAGAACCTTAATACAAAATTCCAGGCCAGTTTCTGCAAAAAAATATGTCTTGCACTCTTATGCCCGGTTACACCATTAACAGCCCTGAACCATGATCCTAGGATCTTGGTTCAAACACGATCTTCAGTTTGATCCGAGTTCGAATGTAAGTGTGTTTCTCTAACGCGAACGTCTGAGTTCCGATCGTAGACCTCATGATCTCGGTTCAAAACTAGGATTGAGATGAAACACTGTTTGTGATTGGCTCTCATTTCGTGACGTTATGATGCAATTCTTTATTCTGAAGTTCGGAGACAATTAATAAGTTTTTGTGGATATTATCTTTTAATACCAGGATTTTTTACTATATAATTTTATTCAATGCGCTGCAAAATTTCAGTTTCAGTTGTGTTGTTTGATTGGAAACACTTTGCACACACTTTTTTTCGTTATTTTTAATACCAATATTATTGAAAAATATAGTCTACGCAGAACTAGATAGTGCGATGTTTTATCTGTTTTAAGTAAAATAATTGTTGTACGAACTTTATTGAATAATATTCAAGTTTGTATAGTGTTGCTTTGAATTCCCCAAATATAATTTGTACTTAACGCTATCTGCTGGCATATTTTAAAACTAAATTTGTCGGTTACGGCTGCTCTTTCATGAGCAAAAATTCGACGAGAAATTTGACTAGTGCGGGAAATTAGGACATTTTGTGATATTCTGAATTACATTTCTAATTTTCCATTTTGTTTGCTAGGAGGGATAAGCATGAATTTCGCCCTCTATTTACAAAACATTAATGCCATCTTTACTTAAATAAAAGCATTTCATCATAAGCCATAGTAAAATTTTCCCAATTTTTATATTGTACAACATTAAAAACAACCAATTCCATTTTTAAACGATTTAAATAATACCAAGGTTATTTTGTAGCAAATAGAAATATTTTACAGTGTTTTTATCATCACATAAACTATTTTCAACACAAGACTTTCATTATTCTCTGTTCACTTAACCTATCCTTAATAAAAACGTATGTTTAAGTGCCAAACAGAGCTCAAATACGGAATATTTTAATGTTTATGTCATTTTAAAACAAAATTGCTTTTCAATATTATTTGACATTTTAAAATAAAGCACTCGTATTTACTTGATCTAAGATCATCCTCCTGAACCGCCAAAAGGCACGGTTCAAGGCGAGATTCAAATCGATCTTGGTTCGGCGCGCAGATCATAATGGCTCAACAGCCAAATGTGTTGAACCAGGATCAAACTGGTATTTGATCCTAGATCACTGCTGAACCTCAATGGTGCAACCAGGCAGTAGTCACATAGAAAATATGGTGCTGTTTCTTCTATCATAACCTGAAAATTTCAGGACATTTCAAGGCCCAGCATAATATAAAGACTATTCAAGGACTTTAATACAAAAATTAAAATTTAAATGACCGCAAGAACCCTATATTTTTCAGGATAGTTCTTTATTTATGCACACGTATACAATATACATGGATGATGAGTATTTATTTTCCATTGAAATTGTGAATTTTAGCCATTAAAAAAAATATGAAATAGTATGATCTTCAATTTGATGTATTTCTGAAAGAAAATTAATTGTACAAGTACTTAATTGTTTGAAATTTCATATTAAATATTAAAATCACAAAAAAAATTTTAATATAATTTTTTAAAAAGTAGGGAAATTATGTACCATGATAACCTCATCAAAACTGACGAAATAATGAAAATATATTCGCCATAAAAAGGTATATTGAGTCATATATTAATATAGGTGTTCATAATTTTTCATTAAATAGCGTGATTTAAGAAATTGCTATGCAGTTGCAAACGCAAAACTGGTAAAATTATATAATTACTTCAACAAATTTGCATAACAAATTGCTAAACTATTGTTCAAAATGACCGATCAATAGAAATGTACAAGGATGTAAACTGAAGATTAGGTTGTACAGGTTTTAGACTTACCGAGTACTGACCATGTAACCACGTGGTAATTTTTACTTCTCGCATGCCACTGCACCAATCTCATAATGTGTGTATATTTAAAGCAAGTACTACTTCCCCATACCAGGTCCAGTAATGTAGAATAGTGGCATATTCTATCTGAAAATGGACAGAGTATTAAGGATTACAGAGCAAGAAAATTAATGACTGATAATTAATTAATAAAAATTGATAAACCTTGGGTTTCACAAACTACGAAACATTATTATAGATGCCTACCATTCTACAATAACACAAAATGCAGCAAACCATGTACAATAAACCCGCAATCATTTTTGTCCTGTGTTGATTTCACCATTTCAGATTTTCACATTATGTCCCCTTATACTCTCCTTAAAGCTCCCCCCTACCTGTAATTTATTTTACCTGCATTTGAGATATAGAAGTACGGGAGTGATAAGGGCGATACTACCATTTGCATCAAATGCACCATTGCCACTAAGCGCAAAGCTCTGAACTGTCGTATGGTATTCTCGTCGCACTGCATGAACGTATTGGACTTACAGCGGTGACTATTAGTTTACTGATGGAAAGTCTGTAGCAAGGTTCAATGCAGGGACCTTGAGTAGTTTTTAATGGAAATGGCGCATATATTTTGAGATACAGCACTTTGAAAACACAGTCTTTATCTATTTTAGAGTATTTCAATCTGGTATTTCTAAAGTGCGTGATGACTTGAAAACTACAGCCATCTTCTCAAGTTTATGTTCTTTTTGTAGATCAACACATTTGATGCAAGCTTTATAGTTTCATGGAAAAAACGATTATTCCGAACACTTTGCAACGAAGTTCAGGTGCAAAGAAAACGGGAGTCTTAAATCATTGACAAATTATCTCTGAACATTGGAAATAAAATGTCACTCACGAAAATGTTAAAGAAAATAAATGTTACTTACTAATTTGATCTTAGATTTTGCCAACACTAAGGTCGTTAAGGTCTTCCCGAATGCAATATGCCTGCCAGTGTTTTATCGCTGCATCATTTTGTTCGACATAGTTAGGTGTGCCCTTATAACAAAGCTATACATGATTTGATGGGCTCACCAATCACAGCAATAATGGATGTCGTATTATATTGAATAATGGCAGTCTTGACAGTAGGAAATAATATTGAATGTTTGTAACTGTATTCAAATTTCAGCACAATAGATTTCTATATTTCCATTAATTAATGGCACATACACTTTGCTGCAAGCTGTGTAAGCTGGGGCCGGCAAGCGACGCTTGGGCACCTGGAACGGTGCGGCGGCAACGAGCCAGTCCCACTGTTTTGAAAACACTCTCTCCGCCGAGGAAGGTCGTAAGGTTAGGCGGGGTAAGATATAAGGTTGGGTCGATGGTGGCTCGCGGCCATCTTGCTCTGGAGGGACCAGCGAGATGCCAGCACTGAGGACCACAGGGCCGTGGTCACGTCTTCGATGCCCAGCCCTGCCACTGTCCAGGGGGTCTCGACAGACGACGCTGCCAAGACAGTTATGGGTAAATATAATCCCAGTAGGGCGCCTGAGGTTATGTAGGATTAGGAACCTCGGCATAAACACTTAAAACTCCTCAAGTCACGAGTACTATATAGCTGTCTGTGTTGTAATTGAATTAAACGTCTTAATCATTATTTATGATTGCAGCTATAAAATAAAGAGTAAAGTATTGTACTAACCAATTGCTATTTTTATTGCTATGTGTGAATCAAGCTGTGATTAAAAAACCTAGTGAAAATGTGTGAGTGCTTTATCATCTAGCTTCTGACATCCCCCTTCCTTGCGTCGCCTGATTCATCCACAGAACAGGTTGCAGCAAATGGTGGAGGCAGCCGAAGCTTCCCACGTCCCCTTTTAGAGCACTCAGAGAGGAAAAATCGGTGGAAGATATTAGTTTAAATTAAATCTAGCTGCGAGAATTAGCCCTTGTAACAATTTGAAATAGCGTACAAAACTTCCACCATCCCACAGGGTTGTATTCCCTGCCAAAATCGCGAAGTTTCGTCAGCAAATCAAGGTGCCCATAGTAGCATAGTGAGAGTGTGTGCGTAAGCTTGTAAAATTTAATACATCACAGATCTCGGCCGCTTTTCGGACCATAGTGAATATACTAATGCAATTTCCACAAGTGTTTTCAACATTGAAATATTATATAAATGCCAGCTTTGTGTGTGCATGCTCGATAATAAGGAATCACACTCTAAAACTTTATGATGGATCCACAGTCCACATCATTTTTAAAAACAGCATGAAACGTCATAATACATGCAACAATTGATTTTTCTGACACACAAAAGAAACTGGCTGCCAGAAACACCAACACAGCCAATATATTTCAGAATTTAATTAAATCCACAGAACAACTGCTAAACGAAAACCCAGAATTAAATGACCAGTTTTACACAACATCTACATGTATTACACATAGCTCAATTAACGAAATCACTACTAGTTGCCTTCTACCAACAACACCAAATCAAGAAAATGATGCACCACAAACATCAGGCTACTTGACACCTGTACATATTTACACTAATACCAAAGGGAATTTGTACAAAACTCAGCCTTGGTCGCGCAACAGCATTACACTACCCAAATATTTCAGGGGTTGGTACCGAAAAATGGACGGAAATTTTAGACTAATTTAACCAAGACATGGAAAACAACAACTTGACCAATGATGAGAAATGTAAGAAACTCAAATACTATGAAAAAGGTTCCGCAAAAAATACACAAGATAATTATCTCCATTCACAAGCAGATAATGTTACATGCCAAGACATTGTTCAGAAACTGAAAACTACCTTCTCTACACCAGTGACAGAGGAATTTCTCAAACAGCTGGTGTCCAACACAAAGCAGAAGCTCCACGAGAGTGCTCAGAAACACATAGAGAAACTCATATATTACCGTAGAAAATACAATCCAACAGTCACAGACGGTGAATTTATAAATATTGTCTGGCGATCCTTACTCCCATCCTTGGCAGATAAGATCGTAGGATTGAAAATGACATGTTAGATGTTATTATAACAAATGTCCAAAATGCAGAACTTGGCCTTTTTAGATACAACGAAGCCATTACTGGCCATCACACACTATCCGAAACAGACTCCCTTCGGGCAGACATTACTAAACTGAAAGAGGAAATCGCAATCGTGCACCAAAGACGCACAAAAATCTACTGTTACCCACAAAATCCACGACAATACCATCAACCACCCGATCATCAAAATCGCCGCCATTTCGGCCAAACCACCCCACAAGGGGAAACATGTGGGAAAAGGACATTTCTCAACATCAACCAGAATCAGCACAAGCCAGAATCTTAACAACAAAACCACCACGACAACAGATATCCCATGGGTAATAACAGTCACCGAAAACAAACTCACCCAATTGGGAACAGAAAATATGGGCATACACCATATCAGTCCAAAAACTCCTTCACTAGGGGGTAGTAGGGACCACCCCCTACGACTAACATTACAACCAGGTGCACAAATCGATCACAGACGACAGACAGACAGGCCCCTTAAGGGCACGAACAAACAAAAATCACCCCACACCAAATATACATAAAGTAAAGCACAGAAGAGAAGGTGACAAATGGGCAGGGTCCTTAACAAACTCACATAATAATCAGAACAGCCAGCGTAGCGAGAACGGCGATTAATACACATCAAGCAAACACATCCCACCCAAAAAAAAAGTACGCCATGTTATTAATGCCTGTCAAGCATTACTTGCCAAACGCATCCCACACTGCACATATGTGGAAATAGCGACTTTCAATTCAAGAAGTCAACAATTTCATATTCCCCAGGAACAGAGGAGCACAGAAAGTAAAAATAGGACCAAAATTGTATCAGCTAAACGTGGGACCTCTTGTATTGTATTCTCCGATGCACGATCGAGGCCAGCACACAATAACAGATAATATCCAAATAATTCCAAGGCTAAGGCAGGCAATAAACTGTTCACGTCGCCCGCATATCACGGAAATGCAGGTGAGTGCCAGGGCCAAATCAGATTCCAAACACTGCGAAGCAACCGTGAAATGCAATCCACACATAAACTCAGAAGCAATGGCAATCCGGGGTAGTCACCAACGATGAGTGCCACGCGGGATATGTGATAATATCAACACCGCCCATCCTTGTGTGCCTGGTGGGAAAAAAGTACAATGTTCTATTGGATACAGGCTGCTCCTGTTAATGCATGGCGACCACATTCACCAGCAAATAAAGGCAGCAACCTGTGAAAGGAATTTTCTCTATGGTAGGGGCAACAAAAGACATTGAGATTCTTCAATTTAAAACTAACGCCAATATTAATATACATGGTCACAACTTTTTACAAGAATTTTGATTGCTAGATAACTTGAAACTTGATATTATTATAGGAGTGGATTTCATTAAGTGATACAATGTTGTGCCAATATTAAACTAAGACATGATGTTAACCCATGTTTCAAATAATGATAAAATAATTGAAATTCCCATTAATACCAACTCTGTATAATACAATAGCAGTAACTGCATCGAACTTCATAGAAACAAAATAACTACACCAGAAGATACTACAGAAAACACATCATTAGAGAATATCAACCCGGAATTGCCACACAAACAGAAACGCCAGTTAGAAATATTACTGTATGAATATTCTGATCGATTCACCAGCTCCATTCAGGAGATCATGGAAACAAACATCTATGAAATAAAATTAGATCTGAACAAGGACAAACCAATTCATATGCGACCTTGTCGCATTAACCCAAACTTAAAGGAGTATGTACTTATACAAATACAGCAACTGTTTGACTCTAATATTATAACAACATCTGACGCCGTATACGCCACCATCATTGGTAATTCCCAAACATCAAGGCAGTATAAGGTTCCTAACGGACTTCTGATTATTATACCAACATGCTTTTAGCGTGGATAGAATCGGATTTTACGAGTACGCTCGTATGCCAATGGGCCTCGCCACCAGCCCTAATTACTTCCAGAATTTTGTTGATATTATGCCAGGTCCACTCTGCTGGAACACATCATTCGCCTATATAGAAGGACATATTCATAATTGGTAACACTTTTACTGAACACATTAACAACATTCATAAAGTTATGGAACGATTACGAAAGTTTATCGTCAAAATTAATAGCAAGAAGTCTAATTTCGCTCAACATGAAATAAAAGTACTTGGCAACTACATAACACACAAAGGAATCCTGACAGACCCCTAAAAGATTCAAACTATCCAGCAAATGGCGCCGCTCAAAAATGTAAAGCAAATACATACATTTCTCAGCCTTACATCCTTTTTAAAATGCTACATTTTAAATTATGCGGAACGACTCACTGAACATAGAAAAGAAACAACACCTTTTCAATAGGTGAGAAAGAGGAAACAGCCTTCCAACAATTAAAAATGCCTCGCAGTAAACCACCCATACCAGCGAAATTTGAAGAACATCTAATGACGATCTAGTGTGTAATGTGTCACAGACCACCATTGCCACAGTATTGTTACATGAGAATCTCGCGACCAAGGAACGACATATAATAGCTCTCACTTCGAAAACTTTATAGCTGAATGAGCGAAAATAGTCAGCTACGGAGAGGGAACTATCAGCAATAAAATATTTTATAATATATTTTAAACAATTTCTTTACGGCCGAAAGTTCATCATCGAGACCGATCATGCCAGTCTCCGCTACCTGAAATCTGTGGCCGAACATAATAAATGTATTCAAAAGTTGGTCATCACATTAACGGAATATGATTTCGAGCCAAAAATTATGAAAGGAAAATTGAACACTCTAGCCAGTATGCTCAGTTTTAAGGAAAATGAAGGTTGGTATAGTGCATGATTTAATTAACAATGTTATTTACAATATTAGCCAAAATATTTATATCCAGTGTTGCCAGAACAACATGTTACCACTGCATGCAGTAGCAAATCTCTCTTAACTAGAGAACTGGCAAAACTCGAGACGAAAATTGGCAAAATGAACTTAAACTTAAGTATTCCAATTACAAATATGATAAATTATTACACAGTTCCTATAACAGAATGTACGCTTTCTCCGACGAAAATTATAATAAAAATTCAAGTTCCTTTGCAAAATGTTCAAGCTAGGTGGCAATTTTACAAGGCAGTCCCAACTGCATATTTTTATAAAATTAATCATGGACAGTTAACTTGATTAAAGGCATCATTGCATGTACATGATTACACACACCAATAGGGAGGTTTCCGAGAAAAGCAATCAGATTCAGGAAATGTATTTAGTTTCAAAATCTACTACTGCGACCAACGAGGTAAATTGCCTTCAGGCTGCCATTAAAATGGAGAATTTAAGCCAATTATTTGATCACTATAAATTTTCATGTGAAACGAGCAGACAAACTTAAGTCACTGCGATTCAGCGGCACCACTATTTAATAAGTAATCCATCCAGTAACTTAGCAGTAAGATATATAATCCAGTCACTTATTAAAGTTATTAAGAAAACTGACATGGGATCAATTGAGATACAGGTACCATGTGGATGCAGATTATCGATGAATAAGTTAACGTTAATAGAAGCCACACAGGTCTGCGACATTAAAATCTCTGTTACCACAGTAGCACAAACTGTATTGCCGATCCAATGGCTTAAGTCAAACAATTTTGAGGCTCTTCAGTTAACCCTAAATGAAGCGATAGCCTTCTCTTCCTTTTAACGGTTCTATAGATAATGATTGGAAAATATTGCATGCTAGCTTTGCAGAAGTAACATATGTGTCTAACACAAATACTTTCAGACAGAATCACGTTTTTTCCATTATGTCACAAGATCATTTTAACTATGCTAGTTCATCAATCATTATTGTGCCTGTTACAGCCATGTTCTGTTATATTACAAACTTATAAAGGTGTCTATCCTTTTGGACAAAGCTGTTTAAGTGCAAGGTAGTCACAGTTACATTTATTGGTACACACCGTTTTAAAAGTGCATAAGCAAGGATAGGTTAAACTGTTAGAGCCAATAAATAAGTAAGGAAATTTCTAGACATATAACAGTAGCTGTAAATTCAAGGCCGGTACTGTGCAAAAGTTGTCCGCCCAGGCGTGCTCAATCACGCTTACAGCACTTTCTGTTTATGGAAAGTTCAAACAATTCACACGTATTGTCACTGAGCACAATAGTTGTCGCTAATAGTACTGCCTGGGCCACTTAATTTTATTTTTAGGCACCAGAGTGCATTACAGTGACTATGCACCGTAAATGAATTTTGAATTCAAACTACGTTTTAGAATTAATCTTTCCAGGCCTGTGTACATATGTATAAATAACTCAGTATTTTTACAAATGTAAAAGAATTTAATATGTCCTTAGTTACATTAAGAGAATAATGTTTTGAATTGAAAAACTAGAGTAAAAAAGTTTTTCACATTTCTTAATGTCTGTAAGACTGAAATTCAAATTAATGGATATATGTTATGTGTTGATAGAAAAACCATATAGGAATTAACGAAAAATTCAATTGTCACTATGGAAGACTGCATCATTCCAAAGCCTGGACATACCCTACCTCCACCCACCCCTAGCATTCGGCACCGGGGATTTATTGTTTTCTATATATTTTAAGGAGTAACTTTATTTAATTTCGGTGCCGAAAGCAAATTCCTAAACCCCAATGATGTCAGGAACCCATAGTGGCTACATTATTATTGTGCCGGCACACCTTAATAATTTCTAATGTTCTATGTTCTATGTAAAAAGACAAGATAAGAATCAAGATGATTTGTGTTGTTATTTTTGCTAAATGTTCAAAGTATTATATATGCATATCAAAGGAATTCACGTCAATGTAATTAGCTATTCTAGAAGTTGAACATAAAACCTCTCTAATTGGTAACAAATTATTCAAACAATATGTACAAATGAACATTTTTCAAGTTCAATGAATATTATGCTTAAAATCATATAAGAAGCAATAACACTATGTGACAAGACAAAAAAGTAATGAATAAACTTATGCAGATTTAGCAATTTTTAACAAGCTGTCAATAAAATTCTTAGTGGTAAAAGAAACTGAAGACAAAATAACCCTACCTCATGACTGACAGTGCCCTACGGGAACTTCATGAAATTGCGCGAAAGACAATCATTTTTAAAATACCTTCTATGATGCGTACACTGCAGAAGGAGACACCTTCCAATGGCATACCTTACCCTTAATGGAGTGACTAACTTCACACTCCGTTGAGCCGTCCAACCCATGCTACAGTCTAGCCTCTACTCATAACCTTCCACTCTTCGAATTTGGGCTTTAACTCATGCGGGGACGCATGAATTTCATGGGGAGCGGGAGTCTTTCTGCAAGCTGTGTTAGCTGAGGCCGGCAAGCGACGCTCGGGCACCTGGGACGGTGTGGCCACGACGAGCCAGCCCCGCTGTTTTGAAAACACTCTCCCGCCAAGGAAGGTCGTGAGTCTAGGCGGGGTAGTATATAAGGTTGGGACGATGGTGGCTGGCGACCATCTTACTCCGGAGGGACCAGCGAGACGCTAGCACTGAGGACCACAGCGCCGTGGTCACGACTTCGACACCCAGCCCTACCACTGTCGAAGGGGTCTTGACAGACGATACCGCCAAGACAGTTAAGGGTAAATATATTCACAGTAGGGCGCCTGAGGTTATGCAGGATTAGGGTCCTCGGCATAAATACTTAAGACTCCTCAAGTCACGAGCACTTTATAGCTGCCTGTGTTGTAATTGAATTAAATGTCGTAATCATTATTAATGATTGCCCCAATAAAGTAAAGCGTAAGGTATTGTACTTGCCAACGGCTATTTGTATTGCTAAGTATAAATCTAGCAGTGATTAATAAAACCTAGTGATACTCTAAGAGTGCTTTATCATCTAGCTACTGACATCCCTCTTCCTTGCGTAGCCTGATTCATCCACAGAACAGGTCGCAGCAACTTGTTCATGGCTGTTGAATATTTTATATAAGTTAATTTTTATAGTTTGGTAGAGTGAAACCATTTTAAGAAGTTAGCCATTTAAGAAGTTTCGTGTTTAGTTTGTTCATTAATTTTACACATTGTCTGTACACATATGTATAATTTAACCCTCTTAGTAAGATTTTCGGGTTAATAAACATGACTATATTCTGTCCCTCCAGAAATGCCTTAACATAGATTTCCTGTATGTTTTTAATATCAAATATGTTACTGTTTTATAATAACTAATCAGTTTTAGTAAAAAATTATATATTGGCTGACTTCCTGTATGTTTCTAACTTTTTTAACTCACACATTCTGTTCGGAGAAAATATTGTTTGTGAATGACGCAGAAGTAAATTCTGGGAAATAAAACAATATATTCTTATTCGTGTTACAAGTGATAAAACAAAACACATATCAATAACCATAAAAGATGAATACCTTCCAGGTAATCCAACTTCCGACGACCACACACCAAAATAGCTATAACACTGTCGGCACACTGATATTTCCCTGCGAAAGAAAATATGTATAGCCAATCACATTCCACGTCTATTACTGCACACATCAAACTCACTTCCATTAAAGTAATTTTCTATTCACAAAAAAAAGTCCACTCGATTCAAGTGTTCATTTTTGCAGTCACATCATTAGTTGTAAGATATATTAATAGATACACAAGAGAAATTGAACTCCGCTAGTGAATTTTTGCAAATTTAGAAAAATGTGGGAAATATATGGAATAAAATAACATTCAATTAAAAACTTTAAAAGATGGTACATATTCGTGAACTCAACCTAAATAGAAATCATAAACGAAGCTTCAAACGATTATAACGAGGCCCTATTTCCCATTATAACTTCTTACTCAAGCAGCACACAGTATAGGCCTACTTAATGTGTCACCAAAGAGTTTTTTGAGCACTGCACATTAATAGAATAACTGTATTCTCTAGTCAGTTATGTATAATCCATTCGCAGTTTCTTCACACTTTTTGAATCTAACATTTGAAAAATCACCCCATGGGTGAAATTTTTTGTTATTTTTTAGTTATGGCATGTATCACAAGCGATTTGTACGTATTTTAACGTAAAAATACATTATTATTGGTTTTATTGTAATTTTACTTGTGTTTTATTTGTAAATTGTAATTTCTCATTTGTAGTTAATACGAATAAAAACCTCGAGATACAGGTGTGATGGTAATCCCTGATAAGAAGTAGTTCTTATGCAAACTACTATTACACTGAATGCGCACGAATGCGGTGCGCAGTCCCTTTGGTGTAGTATTATAGATTTGGTTTACTTCGTTTGCACGAGGCGAAGGAATATCCGAGAATATAACTTCAGCGGGGCTCAAAAGAGTCGATAGTAATCGTGAATGGACTATAATATGTTTGCAGACAACAAATTTTCTTTTCTACTTGTGTTACAGTACTATAGAGGTCTGAGAACACAGTAGTAGTGGTGTCTTCTGGTTCGCGTAAGTACAGGACATTTTGACTGTACCTGTGACCAATATGTACAGCATGCAAACACTACATGCTTCCATTTGATAAGTACTATTGCTATGTGTTTAGATGCTGGATGTATGATGACATGTTGGTAAAACTACAAAATAAATAGTAAGCGAATTTAAATTTTGTAACTTTATACTTTTATAAAAATTACATTTCTGACATGAGTGATATTTTCTAGTAGTTATATCATTTGGAAGATATTGACACTATTTACTACTAAAATTATATACGCTATATTTAAGTTTATGTACAATGCATGCATTTTTGTATGTTTGTTATCTTAAAAACCCTACAAAATTAGCTGGATCTGGACCAAATTTGGAAGGGATACCCTCCAGCAGTACCCAAATTAAAATACTGTGTAGACCAAATAGGTCCCCTCCCCTCTGGCTTAATTGAACACGAAACCACCAAAACTCGTAAAACTGTGTTGGGTATTCTTTCGAATGAAATGAGATGTTTAGTAATATATCATTCTTAATATATTTTTTCGATTAAAACAATTACGTCAGAATAACAAGTTACTATAAGATTATATTTATTTTGCGTTACAACCGTTTCTATACATTCAATGGCTCATTACTTGATAATTAAATAACGCCAAGAACTGCGTGTTTAGCAGCCTATGTAGTGATGCAACATGCTATAGGTAAAATTTGCATTGCGTTTTGTATGAGGTGTTCTAAAGCAATTCTTCTTGCATTTTTATGATAATGCACTTCACTTATGTTTACACATTGATTTTGTAACACATTATTTTAGTGTTTTTTTTAATAGTTTCCGTAAATAAATTCTTGTGTGTAGCTTTTTATGCTGAAACTTTTATACTTAAGGATTAACCAACGCTATTGAGATGTAATTTCCACACAGTTTTGAGTGCAAACACAGCTGACTTGACAAATATGTCAAATATCAAAAAACGAAATAAATGATGTTAACGTTGTTTTTTTTTACATTTCAGCTATTTTCAATTAGGTACACTAAAACTGTTTAACTGAATGATTCCAACAAAGTAATTTGTAGCACTTTCGCATGTGCGTTACTTTGGTACAAATTATAACTTATCAGTTAGACATTTTACCTAAATTTTAAATAAACATGGTGACAGCATTTTGAAATAACTTTACTTATTTTTGCAGTCTTGGTTTATACCTAATTTTTGGTATTTTTCGTTTTCTTTGGAATTAATTCCTTCCAACAAAAATATTGCCCTATTTCAACAATTCATCGAAATTTAGGCCTACATTATATGCAATTCTGCCTGATTTTAAAAAAATAATTTCCTATTATTATTGATTATGTTAAAATTAAGACATTTTTCTGGTTGTAACAGAAACATTTTACACAGAAAATAATGACTCTCGAATATCTTAGGATAATTTTAAGGTTATTTTGAGTTTGTAAACTCAGACTCTCAAAAAAATTGTTATGTAAAATTTAGCTGTCACTATATAATGAGAAGTTATAAATAATTGCTGGGTTCTATTTGTTTTATATGTGTTACAGTTAGGTTTTCTGTGATTTTATGGTTTCTGAGACATAATTTTCTTCGCGCCGTATTCGGCTCCCGGAATTATGTTGTGTGGAAGGGCTACGAAAGGGACAAGCTTTTACGAAATTGTTCTATTTTCTATACGTTTGCCACCCAATCCAAAGAAAGCCAATATATTTACGTACGTTTAACATAATTTACAACACCTAAACAGATGCAAACTGATATGGTTAAGCCACGTGTTCCTACATGTAAATTCTAAATTCTTCGGTGAGAAAGACGTAGAAAATATTACCTTACGAACGGATGTATATATTATTATTGACTTACTTATTAGGTATCCAGAATTTGACAAGAATAACCCCTACTTCTTAAATATTCTAAATAAGCGCATACACCAGACAAAATGGCCAATGCTTGTTTCACACAGTGGACATGACATGCGACGATCGACGGAAAGAACCAATCATATTTCCTGCTGCACATGCGTGATGCCGAGTAGACCCGACTACCTCCGACCGTAAATGAACACTTCCTTAGTTTACTGTAAGTTAGTAATATTCCCAAACACGATGCTACTTTTCACACACATTTCACGTTTTCAGAAACAGTTGTGGTAATCGTGGTATAAATGTTTGGCAAATCCTTTTACCAAACGCGCGTTGTCATTATTTGTATACATCAATATAATAAAATTCCAAATAATTTTTGAGTGCCATGGTACCTTGCCGGGTACTTTCTGCACGAAGCTGACGAACTGCACAAGGGAATAATGACTTGTGTCATATCAGTTTCAATATTAAGTCTTCTTTAAAATGTAACTTCGTCGTGTTCTAGGCTCCTGGCTATATCCTAGTGTTTATTGAAGCGAGCGTTGCTGTGCAGTAAACAAAACAAAGCACAGGGTCTAAATATCTCTGTTGTACAATGTAAAAACCTATATGTAGTATTATTATGCGTAACTGGTAGACTTCACTGTAAAGAAAAAGCCCGTTTTATGATAAGTTATCCTGTTCCTTATTTTTTTTAAATTTTACACAAATGAGACTATTCTGTAGGGTATTTACAGAATATGTATACATATTATTTAATAACAGATAGTCAGAAGAAACAATTTGTGTGGCTTTGCTATGGTTGGCATAAAATCACATACCCGAAATTATATATATATATACACATACACACACAATAAAGGCGTATTACACATTTTCCCGGGTTTCCGTACAATAACGCAATATGGCGAGTTGAGGGGGCTGCGGCGGCACGATATCATTTCCCTGGCCATGCCAGCATAGAGCTTTAGTGAAATACGTCGCACCTATCTGTATATCGAGCTACATTTAACCATATCATTACACAAATCGAAATAAAACATAATTTTCAAGAACTTCTGTAAGTAAGGAAAATAATACGTTTCCAACAAAGATATTATCGCCAATGTTTGTGAAATATATCGTTACGCACAGATATATGTGTACATACGAAGTATTCTCACAAACTGGAAAATGACTAATGCAGCTACATTGTAGTATACTTCGGAGAACGTTGAAAATATCTCACAGGTATAAGTAAGAAATAAGGTTTTGTTGCGCAACGAATGGATTGAATATCTAAAATTTAATGGGAAAGTGGGGACTCGAGTAGAAAACCTAAATAATCATAGCACTAGAACATCTGCCATATCCACGGCTTATCAAATACACTAGCCCGAATCTTAGCAGTAGAAAAGCAAGCCCCTCGCTACTTCATCTACGAAAGTGAACTAAAGTAATTTGCGTTTCCACGAAATGATTGTATAAATTCAATGTGATTAAAAAGCAGAACCGAAAAGTATAGTTTTGAACATGAGAGAATAGTTAAAATATAAATTTTATGCTGGATGAACCTTTCGTTGTAAAGGCAGGAAACTTAGCCTTTTTTTTTTAATTAATACAATGACAACGAATAGTATAAGATGTAAGAGAATGTTAGCATCGCAGATGTTTGTGAAGCTGGAACCGATTGTAGTACGCGCAGTGCACGATGTCTGGCGGGCGGGAGGGAAGAGAACAGTGGGCGAGACGTTTTTAGAATGGGGCTAGGAGAATTTTTAGTTCGCGTTGTGACTTGTGAGAGTCGGTACGGCAGATACGAGAAACACGCGTGCTGCAGTGCGGCAGAGCCTGCGGTCGAGTGCAACACACAATCGCAGCATGTCACAGCTTGCGGATCGACAGTGGCGAAAGCTTTCTGCCCGCCTACAGATGTGTTCGAGGTCATGAGCTCACACAGTCGACTCTTCTCAGCGACCACGAACTTTTTTGCCAGCGCCATTTCGGGCTTGCGAAGCAGAAGCACTTGATGCGTCTGTCAACGACGCGGATGTCCTCCTGCCGCTTCACCGCTACCTACGGCGACTTTTTCTCTTCCACAAAGAGGACGTTATCACGCAGGCCATCAGGGAGCAAACGGTGTGCCATCTTGGATCATCATCAGCACACAAATGAAATAAAATATATCAGCTATGTCTCCCTCAGAAGAAAGAGAGCTCAGTCGACCCAACAGGTGTCTTACAGTGCTCTACTACGTCTGGAAAATTTGTTCGTGTGTGTTCTCACACGTAGTTCTGGTGTCACTTGTCGTCGCTTACTGCATACTAGGAGCGTTCACGTTCCGTAATTTAGAAAAAGACAACGAGCTAGAGGTGAGTGGTTTGTCTTCGGTTGTATATTACGTCATTTTATCGAATACTGCAACATTTGAATTAATACTATAACGATACGCAGATATATAAGTCCTGTATGTTACTAATATTGACAAGTATTTTGTAATTTAGTTCATTTAGTTGACGTTGTTCCCTCACTTGATTACACTGTCTATATTTCCGCCAAGCTTGTACATGTTGCCATGTGTTTTAGTTGAATCATGTTAATATATTATGAAATATGAGGTGACCTATATAGTATTGTAAAGTAGCCAGCCTACCAACCAATTATCTGGTTAATTAGCTTCCTGAAAACAGAATTTGCGTTTGTGCTACTTTCTTGCCGTGTATGTCTGAAAAACGAAATAACTTTTATTCGTCGACGTAACTAGCAACAATAAGAAAATAATATTTTTTTTCATTACTAAAGAGACCCTTTTATCTTTTTGCGGCGATTTCTCAGTAGACACGTAGAAAATTCTAAAATACTGCTGAATATTTCTGAATTTACGTAGATTTAACTACGCATAATATTCAGATATTTCAAGGCGATGATGACCTACGTAGCTAATTCTCAGTTTTACTTTAGAATGTTTTGAATATCAAGCAAGTATTTCTTAGTCGAATGTGTAATGGGATTAAAGAATTACTGTTCGAACCTTGTTTGGAAAACATTTTACTTAATAATTTTTCTAAAGCTTGTCTGTTTTGTTATTGCTTGATGAAACAATATCCATCAGTTATCAACAATAAAATTCGCACAATAAAAAAATATACGTATACTCTGATTACAAGAATGCTATACTAACAGTTTTCATTGACAAGATTACAGTCGTCTTTAAGTACAATGACAAACCCAAAATACAAGAGTTTTTTTTTAAGATTATGCTTGAGAGAAGTCCACACAGGACTTCATTTTGCAGCTGTCAACATATGCATACCGCAAAAAATGTTCCTTTCCCAGATTTTTTTTGTAAACTAAAACGTTACTTTAAGCTCATTCGTATACACTTTGTTTGTTGCGAATTCTATTTCTAATACCATATATATATATGTGAATTATTTGTAATTAATCGTGTAAGCTCTGTTAGAGTATCGCCTTCAAATTTTTCACACTATTTTTAATTTACCAATTAACCAAATACACTTTTGCTATATCTTATTTAATAATACAAA
This sequence comes from Dryococelus australis, assembly GCA_029891345.1. NCBI lineage: Eukaryota > Metazoa > Arthropoda > Insecta > Phasmatodea > Phasmatidae > Dryococelus > Dryococelus australis. The sequence goes on from CM057009.1 coordinate 246,962,864, forward strand.
TACATAAATTTTTTTGGTCTGGATGTTTTATATTGTGGAACATATTAAACAAAAATTTTCTGCTATATACAGATGAGGCATTTGAAGCAGGCCATATTAATAACTCGCCCACTTGTAAAGATAGAAGAAAATGGTTCAGACAAACGTCGCTTGGGGTGAAAGGGGCCATAGTGTGACGTTAACAGTTTGGTGGTACGTCGAGGGGTGAAGGAGATATGGGGGTCAACTTAGGTTTTGTAAATGGGATGGCACACTTTATTACATACCTCTGAACAGATCTTCGCAAGATGAATACAAAAATGTGTCATACGTACTAGAAAGGTGAACATTAAACCACATCGTCCCATTTAATGTACCGAAGTTTACCCCCATATGTCCGTCACCCCTCGGCGTACAACACACAAGTTTACTAAAATAACATTATGGCCCCTTTCACCCCAAAAAACGTTTGTCTGAAACATTTTCTTCTATCGTTACAAGTGGCCGATATATTAGAGTGGCCTGTTTTAAATGCCTCACCCGGTATATGATACGTGTCTTTAGAAAACAATACTGTGGTGTTCTTTCAATTCATTTAGCAGGAAACATCAACAGTCTCATGTTATTTGTTTATTTGTCTTATCTCATTTTTAGCTACTAAAAAAAATGAAATAAAAATAAATGTTGTTAGAATATTTTTTCTGTCATGCTTAGTGTACTGGGTAAGCTTTTGTCCAATAACCTCGATATTTTTTGATAATTAAGCGTGAAATACTTAGCATTATTACGGAATGTTTGGAACAAACTATCTAATAGTACTAGGCTTAAAAGTGGATCTAATTTTTGTCCTTTAATCATGCATTTCCTAAAGTCTATATAAATATACAATTGGGTTATATTACACTTTCATCAAAATAAATCAATAAATCCTATTATAACTCATATAAAAAAGGGTAGATACAATTCAGATGCGTAAAAATGTACTGGAGCATTACAATTTCGGTTTTGGTACAAGACCTTACAGCCAAAACTAAAGGTATTTACTGAATTTGAGTTATTTGTTTATATTCATATCCTGTACAATTGTTAATTTATTTCTTATGCATTCCTTACGTGATTCAGATAAATTTTAACCATTGTGATAAGGTGAAAATATTATTAAGATAACATTTAGTACCTTTTCAAAATAAGAATTTAAGGCAACAATACACTGGCAGCAGGTCGTTTCGTATCTATGAAAGCTGGTTTCATGACATTTCAGAATATTATTGATAGATAAACTCAGAAAAAATTTTAACCCTTCCTTTACCGGCGTTTAAGATAGGTGCGTTTATCCATGTATGTCTATCAGGCAACATACTCCACGCAATAACTGTAATTTAAGGAGCGACAATCGAAGATAATGATACATCTAGAAGGTGGTGGTAAGGGTTAGCACTTATCTATAAAGTCTGAGTTAGGATATCTTTGTAATCGAGGGTAAAAAATAAAAACAACGAATGGAGAGTATCCAGGGCAAGAGATTCGTAAACTGTATTAAATATATTTAAAGAAAACAGCGATAGAAATAACACCCAAATACTTGGATGTGATATAAGGTTAAAGGACAGGCAAGTGAGTCAGCGAGTGAACAGATTTAGGCGTCTCTTAACAGCGAGGTCTTGAGAGCCGATGAGTGTGAAGTGAGGTGAGTATGGAGCAGCGCCGGAATGATAAAACGGAGGAAACGGCAAGTCCCCGAGAAATACCGCCGACCAGCGGCATCGTCCGGCACGATACTCACTCACAAAAATCCGGAGTGAACCGACCGGGGATTGAACCCGGTTCGCTTTGGAGGGAGGCGAGAAGGACGGGTAAGGTTTTAGTGAAAGAAAAGTCGAAAGCTGTGGAAATTTATTCACCCAGAAACGTAAATAACTAACTAAAGAACACCCAAAATAAACTTTTCGTGAGGCAAAGCTGTGTAACAGACTCCTCACAATCGTAATTATCAAAATAAGTTGATTTTTCTTGACTTCATCGAGGATGACTTATAATATTTTAATCGCTCTCAATTATATCAATATACAGTCTAAAGTTCATTAAATTGCAAATATGTAGGCAAACCTCCGTAAAGGCTAAACATCAGCTTTGCTGACCAACTCGTGAATTAAATTGTGTTATGTTTTACACGCTGATAAAAACTATCACTTAAAAACAGTTCTTAAACAAAATAAAATTACTCCGACAAAGAGTATTTATGAATGCCTACAGTAATTAATAGATAGCAGGTTAATTAAAACATTAAGAAACAAGTTTTGTATTTGTAAATACTAACATAAAGAACTACTTTGCAATCATATAAAAACAATTCTAAATAGTAAGCTATATTCAACATAAGTATAAGCAAAAGCACAGTTATATTAAAGACATGCAAATAGTTATCATTTTGTTTATAGCCTACTAACATGCTACTCCGAGGCATTCCAAAATATTAGCCTAAAGATTGGTTTTCATTTATTTTGTTCGTTTATATTAGCATAATTTCCGAATGAAAGATAGGCTTATGCAATCATCCGAATGTCTGTTTGGAATGTATGTCCCCCTCCTTATATCTTCTAATCCCGACAACCTTATACCACACAACTATGTCCATAATAGTATTTAGAATTCACAACGGTCTTTTCTAGTTTTCAATCACGCCGGATACTGAACTTCAAAATGGCGGCAATAAAATATTTTTGCCATTGTGTTATATCTCGGGAACAATTTAACCTATTTAAACCAAGTTTGGTACATGTACAGCGCATAATGTAACCATTGACTTTAGAAATCGAAAATGTACTTGGTCCGCTATTTGGGCAGATACCAGAACAAAAGAAAAAGAAAGCTTTTATTTATATGTCGAGAACCATTTAACCCATTAAAATCAAATTTGTTACATTGACACTGCACGATATAAGCATTAAATTTAGAAACCGATAATATTATTGATCCACCATTTTGATAGATAGTGATATTGAAACACTAACTTTTACATTATATCTCGGAAACCATTTTAGGTAGAAGTAAAGTGGATCTCTTTATAGTGATGCAACCAGCAACACAGTAAGTGCAAAACTCATTTAAAATGTAGGCCTACTGTATAAACTTCCAAAATCTTCAGAAAAATATAGCTTGATAAGAGTGTATATTTTATTCAGTGAAAAATATGTCACTGCAGTAAGTTTCTTTGATAGTTAAATTAATTATTAAAGCAAATTTTATTTTTTCCACCAAGAATCTCCGTACTTCTTCTCTGGATGAATTACAAAGTTAGTTTTATTTTAAAAAAACCTCATCTAACCAGATGAGCAGTTTTTTTCCTATGCGTGTATGTGAGAAAATATTCGTATAACATTTCATAGATCTGCTAAAATGTTAAGTTTATAAAAATCAGTTACATTACATATTACATCTATTGACTGGATTATTTATTTTTTAAGTTAAATGTAATGTCGAATACAGAATCTTTTTTTGCATACAGGTAAATCTATTAGTGGCTAATTTCATATAAGTAAATCAATTGCAGTAACGGCAACATGTCAAATAACCGTACAATCTTGTAAATACAAAAAACATTCTATGATATACCTAGGAAACTGCTGCTTTCGTAGCGCAGTCGTAGAAAGTGGAATTACAGTATAAGACGAATGAGGAGGCAGGGCGAGGTGATGATGTGCGCTATAACAGACGCGGTAATGTGTTTGTGAGGACAGAACGCCTAGTCGACGGGGCGAGGGAGGGGCTTCCTGTCTGCATGTCTCTCTGGCTATCGCCACGCTGCTGCCTATAAAAATTACAGTTATGCAAGTTATGCGATCTTGAGCAGCCCACCATTGCAGGTCTATGTTGTTACGCCTGTTTCCATGCAGCCAAAAAGATATCCTTTTGATATGTCAATCGCACACATTCCACTTATCTCAGTTATAAACTGATATTTCAAATTGTAATTACTGAAAAATTACAATTAAGGAAGTTACCATGCGTAAAACACAATAAAATTTAGGTACAACATACAAAAAAGTTTAATTTATGTACCTGTCTATACAATGGAATTTGAGAGGAATAGTTGAGTGTAAAATCGATAAAAATGTGACTGAGAAGGAAAAATATTTTGTGAACAATAAATAAAATGTTCTCCTTATCATTCACGCACTTGATGAAAAATAACAATTTTCTGTACGTCTTCCTCGTGCTCACTTTCTTCACAGAGCTGCAACTAACGGCGTTACAAATGCATAGCATACCAAATTGTACTACAGTAGCTGTCATAATTTAAAAGAAAATTGGATATATTTATTTTATTGATCGTATTAGATTTAGTATGGTAATGTACATATTTATCAAATTCATAGCATTATAGTCTTAAAGTATTGTAATCATATTATATATATATGATTAAAAAAATATTTTTGTGAAATTTTTAATTTTTTTTGGAACGGGCATCCAATAATTTTAAATAACTTCGAGTTAAATTTTTCCATGTAAGAATGCAGACGTTACTATTTAGTTCTAAAGTAAATATTTTGGAGAATATACAGTGACCAAATACATACATAGGCTGCTCTGTTCAAAGACAAAATTAATAGGCGCTATATTCACTTCGAGATGCAACCTTAAGCCCACTGGAAGAAAATACGTCGAATTGTCTGCATGGACAGCTTGATTGTACGGAAATTTTGGACAAACATTTGAAGTTACTGCACTCTCTTGCTAAGGGGAAGGAACTTGATGGCGACGACGCACGCCACTCGTTCTGCAGTCTGGTTCAGGTACATGGCTGCCAGGTGTGTCGCCATGAACTGATTGCAGGCTCTACAGTGCTTGTTCAAACAAAGTTTAAAAAAAACCTGGGTACACCGGAAGCGTCCTGTCGGAAAAGGCACGAGGTTAACCTTCCAGAAAAAATAAAAATAGAATGAGGCATACGCATAAATATCCTAAAGAAACAAAATACTTATTATTATCTACACATATCTTTTAAAAAATGCATGTGTTTGTGTGTGCGCGCGAGGGAGGGAGAAAAGCAAGATGTGGGAAATGGTGCATGCAAACGTTCGCGTGTTTACACACAAACACTCACAAACACACACACACACACACAGAGAGAGAGAGAGAGAGAGAGAGAGAGAGAGAGAGAGAGAGAGAGAGAGTTGGTGTTGGACGTATTTCTATTTCTTACTCCGGTTGTATTGTAGTTTATCGGTGCAATATCATAGTAGCAAACTAGTGTCATTAATAACATGGCCGACAAAACTATGAACTCCGTGACTTAGGACCGGGCAAGACATGCGTAGACTACATCAAGTTAGAACCAGTGAGTTGAGTGAAACAAAAACCTTTCTAATGTAGACAGACATAACTGGAAATAAATTTCACTAATGCAGTTAGTTTTTATTTTTTTTTTACAATTAAGTGGTGGCGTTTTGCGGTAAAGAGAGCACTTTTGGAGGAAAAAAAATTATCTGCCTTTTCCAGCGCTATTTCAGAAGACACATTGTGACTGGTATGGTGTCTGTAGAGTTGGGAAAGAGTTAGGAAATGCTGTTCCATGTTTAAACGTCGAATTACATGTGTAACATTTGAATCAGTGGAAAGTGATTTCTAATATGAAGTTTTTAGTTGCTTTATGCACGTAGGTATAATAATACGAGATAACACATTATTAACATATACACATGTATGCAGTTTTGTCAATTAAACTTGACTAATCAATGAACGAAGATTTGAGGTTTACGGCGATGCTGATCTTATTTATGACGGACGGATTGATGATGCACAGAAACATTTATCCTAAGCACGGATATCTTAAAGCAACACGGTGCGTGTATTCCACCATTTTAAACGCGGGCAAAAAAAACAAACAATAAAAAGCGGTTTATATTGGAGCGTTTTGCCCATCCGTAAGTTTGTCTCCAGTCATTCAACATTTAGACAAAACTCCCGGACAGCAATTAGTATAAAGAGAGAAAGGAAGTATACAGTAATACAGTTTTACTCTCTTTACATATAGGCTTACCACGTAGTAAGACGAGAATCAACCTACTGATACCAGTAGACATCTGGGCATGCGAGTCCCCTCGTACTCCCTTGACAGTGGCTCGGCACGAACCGGTCTTTATCTTAGCGGCAAGACAGTGCCCCGACAGTACAGGCGCGGACATCAAAACATTCGACAAAACCGGACACGGAGAAATTTGACTGGTGACAACAGAGAGCAGTGCTCTTGTGACAGTGTGTGCTGGGTGATTTCGTTATCGTCTGCGTGCGCTATTCGACAGAAGTCAATTGCGTGTCGGTTATTAGGTGAAATTGTTTAGTTAAAATATTCACCAGTATCGAATTAAAATCACGCTAGATAAAAGCAACAAGGATTGAGGCGGAATATATTATGTGGGTTGATGCTTCAGCAGGTTTCTTGTTTCGTTTCGATATTTGCATAATATGAAGACAAAATAAATGTATCACAAACCCTTTCGCCTTTAAAATAAGAATTTGGAGGGAGGTAGGGGAGAAATAAATATTAAATTTGAAGATTTACGGCGCGGCGTAACAAATACCTCGAATGAAATGAATTACTCAGATAATATTTGTTCACAAAATATGCCAACATTGAGGGGTTTGAGACAGCATAATCTCAAGCCAACGTAAACACATGTTACAGAACAGCAGTTTTACTTCTAACAACTATACAAAAATCGTGCAAATAATAATACATAGTCATACAGGGCTGTCATCTATCTGGACAATGCCGAATGTAATTTCCCAGCATATTCACAGTTGCGGGCACGATATATTTTATGGTAAAGAATTCTTGAATTGTGTCACGTAATACTCTCTTGTCGAAATCAATCGCAATACATCCTTTAATTATGGGGCTGCGGATAACTATGTAATAAAGAATAATACATTGAAAACACCTTGAAATATAATAATGTTACATTGAATGAGACATGAATATGTAGAATGATCAGGGCTATACAATACCCCAAAATAGAACTGACAAAAGATAAAAACATATTGTTATTTATACTAACATTCCAACGAAAAAAGTGATGTATGAAGCTCAAGCGAAACTATAAATGTTTTAAATCAACGTTCAAAACTCTCTCTCCAATAACTGCATTTAATTTAGTGCAAATATAGGCAAGCGAATCCCAACCAAAATGGCTACAAATCATACAATGTGGAATAATCACTTAATTTATTACGTAAATTGTAACTTACAAATTATCTACAATGAAATATGCAGTTTTGGTTCACTTTAAATAAGTGCATATTACCACTGACAATGTTCTGGTTGACCAATTGACTGGCCCCTGTGGCGCAGTCGGTTGAATGTTGAGCATGAGTGGTTCCGGTTTCGAATCCCAGGTAGAGCAAGGGTGTGATTTATGCCCGTGTGTATGTGTCACCCTTTCATAGGAAACATCACTTCCAATACGGAAACTGCTAGAACACAGTTGTCATGGAATTAAGGAGTCGTGTGCTGTACAGCTGGAAATATAGTTGCATTTTGTCTCCTACTTTTACAAGTAGAACAATGAATACTAGTACCCAAATGATTACGTGCTTTTTATTGTAATATGTGCATTAACCTACTAATTGGACTTGCAAGATAAATATTTGTAATATTACAGTTACGATTGTATTTCAATTACATCAGTTAATAGCAAATGTAAAAATATAATATGCTATCGAAAATAACTTTACTTGTACCACAACTGTAATACAAAGATTATATTTTATTATATATATAAAACTAGTAAGCTACGCCTTGAAATCGAACCTGCACCTTCTTGAGCAAACACGTGTGAACCTAACTGCAACCCCAACAAACATATTTACATAACGATAGCGTTAGTTTCGAATCTGTTTTTGTAATAATTTGGCAGGCATTTAATTTTTACCTGTTAATGTTTTAATATTTAATGCTTTTGGAATAGGATTACATATTTGCAAATTTTTTCTATCATAGTCGCGAAATTATTTTCTCTTAATGAACATTGCGTTTGGAATAAGATTTTTTTCCTTGATGTTGGAGTCTTCAGAGAAAGCTGCAATGCTACTGTTAACAGTAGTATACAGTATTTTTTATATATAGGCTATGCTGTACGATGACGTGAACATCAGCAACGGTCGTCAAAACTGGAAAAAAAATTGTTACTCCCCAACACTTGTGTAGGCGCCGCGCCATGGATGCTGACAGAAACAAATTGTGTCGTCTTAAAGTGGCCAGAAACAAATTTTTTCACATACCGGCTAGATGTTTGCGTCCGTAGGAAGTATGATATTTTTATGCATGTACAGTTAGTTAAGTCTACATATGTATGTTCGTACATACACTGCATATGTAAATGCATTACTGTAGGTATGCGAGTTCACTATACCTGTAAATAGTTTTACTGTATAGCGAGGTGTATGCGTTGTGTAATTTTTGTAACTAATTTCACAATTACGAGATTGTAATGAACGAATGCGTGCTGAAAACAAAACTTCGCAATCTTGTGCCATTCTTCAAGATAAAATGTACAGTTAATTATGAACATTGTCAGAGATAATTCTTACCGCACATACACGTTTTCCACAGTGAACCTGAGCAAATGTTTGGTTACAAATTCTTTCTCTATGAAAATGCTGTCCGGACTCGTGAAGCGGGGTGCCGACAAGTGACGTATGGAAGGCTACACGTGTACGGGTACATAGGGAACTGACGAGAAAGCAAGGCTAAGTCCTAGTTTATAAAAATCGCAATAATGTAACACTAGCAAAATAGCAGTGACGCAAAATGTCAACCTCTGCCATCTTTAGGTAGGTACCTTTTTACAAAAGTCGCAAGAAACTTTTATAAACAGGTGCCTAAATATTTCAGAGTTAAACTTCTTCCATCGTTGTAATTTTGCCAGTGTTGTGTTATTTTGTTTTTTTAAAACCACGCCTTAGGAATGCCTTTCCCCGCCTGCTGCGTGTATGCATATATTATAGGCTATAAAATACTAGTAAAGAGTGGACACTCAGTGCTATCCAATGGAAAGATTTTTTTTGTCGCAATAGCTTTAACAAAGCGCAAACTTGAAAAACACAAAATTCAGTTCGCTGCAGTAGTAGGGTTTGGTAGGTTGACGGCCAACGGGATCTGGGACAGGAGCGCAGGAGGCGCATGGCCGCCATGTAGTTCGTCACCGTCCGCCATCTTGGACCCATATTACCTAGACCTTGACCCATTTGACGTCTGGCCCCAAAACCCAAAATATTCCGAAATATTGTTTTAAAATTTATAAAAATTTTATTACAAAAATTTTTGTAAAATATTTTAAAATTTTATTATTAAACAATTAATTTAAAAATCCTTAAAAGATATTATTGAAATGTTTATAAAAATTGTTAACAAAATTAATAAAAATTTCTTGTATACATTTTTATAAAAAAAATGTTTAAAAGATAATTTCGAAAAATTTAATTTAAAAAATGTTTAAAAATTTATAAAAACGTATTATTACAAAATCGTTTAAAATCATATAAAAAATTTCCGGCACGACAGCCAGAATCGTTTTTTCGATCGTAATTTGTTTATACATTACTGCCTCTCTCATGTTCGTTAGACTGCCATATTGGTAGAGGCGTTCCACACCATATTGGAAAGCGTAATTTGTTTCGAAGTTTATCTCTCACATTCATTCGACGCCATATTGGTAAGTGACTCGACCAAGGAGTAGGGTTCAACCAATTAGTCACAGTCGTTCCACCAATTACTCACTTCAGTTCAATCCACCATCTCGGTATAATCTTCCTATGTGAAAAAAATTTAAAAAATAAAAAAATATTAAAAAATGAACAAAAAATTATTTTAAAAAGTTAAATTTTTGGGAGTCCCCCAGCACAACCAATTAGTCACATTCGCTACATCAATTATTCACTTTAGTTCGAAGCCATACTTGTTTTTCGTTCATAATTATTTTTTATATACTATTGTAGTCTGCCATGTTGGAAGGCAGCCATCTTGCTAGGTGCAGTCCACCAAGTAGTTTTTATTTTCATATGTTTTAGAGTTTGCATATCACCTTCCTGCAATTGCCCCATTAGATTACTTATGTTTTTATCACCCGTATACCACCAGGCGGCAGCCTTATTTGTTTATGTGTTTAAATTATAGGCTGCACTGACGGCCTACGCCAATATTTTTCATTGGCTAATTAGTGGTTAGTAGACAAGGCTCCGCCACCTTTGTTATATAAATAACTAATTATCATTTCAACACCCTCCATGTTAGATAACATTTTTTCTACACATAGGTAGTATCGATGATGCCACCTGCTATCGGCATGTAACCATTCCTGTAAATACTTCAATTGTCATATTTCATTTTTTTTAATTCTTAAATGCGAGTATTTTAATTTAAAATTTACTGTGCACATAGTAAAATATATAGGTTTATTAATCTTCTTCAACTTTCTCCGATGGATGTCCACCTCGGCGACCCAGGAATTGAAGCGGACAGGGAAACCCCACCAATTGAATTACACCCTTCTGTTATGTCGTTTCAGCATCTTCTCGAATCTTGAAGCTGGCGATGTCCAATCGACTTATTGTATGTAGCCGGCCTCGTTAATTTTTTCAATGATTGAAACTATCTCTTTGATGTGGGAGCAATTTCCAACACTTTGCGAAGCAAGCAGTAGCTGGAGCCTTAACCACCTCGTTCGGATCGTACCAGAATATGTAGTCCATGTTCTTTCCGTCGTCTATCTTCTTCAGAACTTCATCGCTTTTCAGTGCTAGGCCACTCAAGAGGTCTGCAAGAATGTCTACTTTTTTTGTGATCTTCGTCCTTAATAACACCTGTCTCGGTATAGTTATCTAGATAAAGTTTGTGCGTGAGTTCGAGCAAAATTTTGTATTTCAGCAGGTCAGACTCTGAAAACCTCCTTGGCTCCTCGATAAATAGAAGTTCATATAGCCCGGTGGTTCCATGTATCATGTAATTGCCAACTCGGATGATCACACTTGGTAGAAACTCTATTTCACTAGCACCGAGGAACCATTTATCATTATGCCTGTATACACTGTATGCCGTATCATTATTACGAGATGTGTACGGTAGCAGGTATCGTCCAGCTTAAGCATTAGAATCCAATATGGCATCGAACGAATGTGAGAGACAAATTTCGAAACAAATGACGCTTACCAATATGGCAGTCGAACGAAATTGAGAGAGACAGTAATGAATAAACAAATGAAGAGCGAATAAATTAAAATGACGGCCTCCACTAATGTATAAACAAATGACTAACGATAAAGCTAATATAGCAGTCATGACGGAAAGATATTTTTATTTTTTTAAAGTTTTTTTTTAAAATAACAATTTTTTTTATAAATGTTTAAAAGATTTTATAATTAAATTTTTTGTAATATATTATCAAACGATTTTTATTAAAGTATTTAAAAAGAAATTTTAGATTTTTGGGAATTTATTTTTGGGTTTTTGGGGTCAGAGGTCACCGGGGTCAAGGTCATGTTGGCACAAGATGGCTGACGGTGACGTAACAACATGTCGGCAAGGCGGCTCCTGCACTCCTAAGATCCCGTTGGCCCTCATCCTACCAAGCCCTATTATTCGCTGCTCCTTTAAAATTAAATTGACTCACAGTTGAACTCACTTGTGATATTTATAACTATTCATAACTTGTTTGCACAAAGCGATTAGCAATTTACTTATTTACATTCCGAGTACATAAATAGAACGATTTTTGTTGAAAACTATTTGGGAATGTTGTTGTTTGAAAGCAAACTGCAGAATAAATGCTGCTTTTTCTTCTATCGCTGGAAGATAAAAATGTGTTTATTTTAGTTGCGATATTTTTCGAGTAATGTATTGTTCCATTACCGGTACTTATTTTTATAGTTTATCCAACATAATTCATTTCAACAAATTCTGAATTTGTTGGGATGATTCCATCGTGCGGTTTGTCTTAATATTATATATGTATTTGCACTTTACCAAATGACGTGGCGTTGGCTTACCAAAAAAAATTAATAAATTATCACTAATGCATATCGCCAGAAAAGAGCAAAAATAAATTCCAATTTTTGTGGAACAAAATAGGTAAGTGGTAGCATTGGCTGCAAAAAAAATTAAACAAAATAATTCCAGTGTGAGATAAAATTAACACTGCTCCGCATTATATTAAACAGGAATACTGGAGAGTAGAATTATTACGTCGGTTCTGGCACAAGGGGATAGGCTTGGAGCTGACCATGCTTTGTCATTCCAGTCTCCTGGCGGCCATCTTGGATGATAGTAATAAAAGGCCATTGCCTTTGACATTTGACGCAAAAAATTCAAAAGTTCCAAAATTCTTATTATTACAATTTATTAAAAATCAATTAAAAATTATTAAAACAATATTAAAAATAAATTAAGCTGATTTAAAAATTACTTATATATTATAGTCCTCAAGCAACCATTTCCCTTAGCAATTTCCCTTTTCTTCCTTAACATTTCCCTTTCTCCCTTAATATTTGCAGTTTTTCCCTAAACATTCCAAAAAATCGCAAGAAATTCATAAAAGTCAACGAACATATTATGTTATAGGCTGTTCACGGTAAAGTGAGCGAATTTGAGGCCCTAGTTTCTTTTTCCTTTAAGCTATTTTTTATTCTTAAACCACCTTTTCGAAATATAAATATATATTTCTATGTAAGTAACAACGAAAGTGTATATATTCCACTGCACTCGGAAGCTAACATCTGAGGCTAAAATAAAATATAGTTATTCACTATTATTTCAAATGAGAGGGCTTAGTGCTGGCTTTACTGTGAACATCCTATACTGACTACTACTACCATATTAGATGCAGGTGACCTGGCCTCCATGAACTTAGTAGACCTAGAGAAATTAAAAGCTCGAGAAAAATTTATAAAAGTCAGGAAGCATACTATGTTACTGACTACTACCGCCATATTGGATGCAGGTAACCTTGACCCTGTGACCTTGAATGACATTGGAAACAAAAACTCTAGAAATGTTTCATACAAGTCAGCAATCATATTAGATTACTGACTACTCCCACCATATTGGATTCAGGTGACCTTGACCTTGACCCAGTGAGCTTTTTTGACCTTGAAACCTAAACACGAGAAAAATATGTCAGTAAGCACATTGCATTACTGACTACCACCGCCATATTGGATGCTAGTGACATTGACCCCGTGATCTTGAATGTCCTTGAAAAGAAAAACTCGAGAAAATAATTGCAAAATTTTAATAAATTCTTAAAAGTCAGAAAATATATTAAATTTCGATTACTACCACCGTTGACATTCACGTTTTAATTTTAAACAAAAAATAAAAGAATTCCCAAAAAATTTGGGGCGAACGAGTATGTGGGTTTTCTCAGAAGGCTTACATATTTTTTCACATACAAATTTTACGGTGGAAGTCATATTTGTGACCACAAGCTAGGCTCCTTGCTGTAAAAATAACCGCTTTTATTTAGAAAATATAAGTTGACCTTCTGACACCGCGAAGTTAACATCGATTTTGAAGTGCTCTCTTGTCATATGACATAGATGAATTGCGAATACGAAGGCCTGCATTTGAAATCAACGATCATGGAGCCCCGAACTGCATCATCGCTACCTGGTTGTCACCAGTGTAGATTCTGTAAACGAGTTTTCACCTATGGTCAAAATACTCGTCGGATTGAAAGAACAGCCTGTACGAAGAGCACTTTTCGCGCGATGAAGCATTCAGACATTGGTACCATGAAGTTTGTCCAAGGCAGTACATCGAAAGAACGTACCGAGTTCGGCAAGGATTCGTCTACTGGGAGTGAGCAAGTGTTGCCGGCATTACCTCTTGCTGCATCGATGGGTACCGATTCGACAGATCATTATGATGAGACATTTAATGCCGAGGACGGGATGAGTGAAGTAGAGTCGGTTTGAGCAGAATGTACACTGGCAAGACGTTCGCGTGAAGTCGACGAACTTTAAAATAAACTGTTGTCGTCCCTAAATACTGATGAGAATACAACTCCTGCTACAAAGAAAAGTAAATTTAGTATTGAGAATGAAAAAAGGAAGTGAATACGATCATGACGACAGCATAGATGAAAATGAACATGAAGACAGTAATACTGCTGGAGACAATGATGGCTATTTTCTCCATGTACTAACACGTCCCTCCAACAGATTTGCTGCAACAAGCGAATGGAGAAGGCATAAGACGCTGAGAATACTGAAGATATTTTTACCGAAGACCCGAATATACCTGTTGATAGACTCGCATATTTTATTGACATTCACATACGTAGGTGTGACTTGCGCATTGTTGAGATATATTCAACCATTAATAAACTTAAGGAACAAGGATATACCGAATAATGTGATGAACTACTTTCTTCTGAATCTCTAATTACAGAATAATAATAAATATTTATTATAAAATAATATTTGTTTCTTTATTAATTGTGTCTCGTAGCCTTTTATACCTCACAAAACATTAATTCTGTTGACATTTACAAATATTTTGGAGACCGTTAGTGAATCGTTGCTTGTAATATGTATGGATAGAGATAGACGACAAACCCATGGATTGATTATTGATGGAAATAATGCGATTGTGGTGCTGACTGTGATTGTGGTGCTGATAACGATTCTGGTGCTCAGTGTGGATATTATTGATGGAAACTATTGATTAAAAAAACAGGTCTTTAATGAGTGTTTAGTTTTAAACAATTAACTTTGGAATTTCTTTTAGATTTTTTATTTTTTGGATTTTAGATCAAGGGTCAATTTCAACAGTTACCGTTATCCAAGATAGTGGTGGTAGTAGTCAGTAACGGTATACGCTCGCTGACTTTTACGAATTTATTACATTTTTTCTCGATTTTTGGTTTTCAAGGGTGTTCAAGGTCACGGGGTCAAGGTAAAGGTCAACTGCTTCCAATATGATGTCAGAAGACACTAACATAATATGCCAACAGACGTTTATTAATTTTTTCTCGAGTTTTGTTTTCATGGTCATTCAAAATCATGGGGTCATGGTCAAGTTCCCGTGCATCCAATATGGTGGTAGTAGTCATAATATGGTAGTTGACTTTTAGGAATTAATTGCATTTTTTGGAGAAAAAAATTAAATTTTAAAGGAAAAAGGGAAATTGGTAGAGGAAATGGGGGCTGGGGAACTGAAATTTTTAAATATTTTTTTAAATAATTTAAAATATTTTTTAATATTTCAAATAAATTTTTGTAATTTTTTAAATAGTATATTTGTGGAATTTTTGAAAATTTTTGGAATTTCTTAGAATTGCTACTAATTTTTTTTTGCTTTGGAATTTTTGGGATCAAAGGTCAACGGTCAAAGGTCAAAACCCATAGGTTACTGGCTTCCAAAATTGCCGCTGGGTGACCGGAATGACAGAGCATAGACAGCACCTAGCTTCTATCACCTATCCCTTTGTGCCTCAACCGACATAATCATTCTACTCTGGAGTAAAGGAATTATTTACTCGCAAATTCACTCCTGAAGACTTTTCCCAAAGTTATGAATACCGCCCTGAAAGTCCAGGCATGCACAACAGAGTGTATGAAAAAGAGTTCAAGGTGTAAAAATAATAATGAACAAATTTTCTTTCCAAAAACTTTAATAAACTATGTTTAAAACTAAGACTTTTTTTTATGTAAGTAAAGATTTAACAAAAATTTTATAATTCGCTGTAAATGTTTGGGTCTGTAAGAATTGATTTAGCATATAGCGATTCAAAAATGTGTTCAGCCGTGTCCTATTGAGTGTCCACCCCTTGTGTGTATGTAGCTCTGTTTCCAAATAATGTTCTACTGATTTTGTAGTGGCTATTAACTTAGCTGTACCGTTACTATGGACGTACTCATTAGTGAGGGTTAGGGTATCCGGCCTCAACTACCACCCCTCTACATGCTGTTGCATTCTCGTCAGCTCCCTACAGTACCTGAATTCGGAGAGAGCCTTGGTATGAACACATTAAAAACGAATATATATATATAAATTTTTTTGTAAGAAGTAAACGGAAAATTTTAAAAACAGTGAAGGCTTATATATCGTGCCTTTTTTTTTGTGTGTGGGTAATCGTCGAAATCATTTCTTGGATTCGGTATTTATATGATAGCGTGAAAGAACCTTACTGTTCATACAACTTCAGAAAGTAAATGAGATGTAACGTTGCATTGCAATGCATATGACGTATACATTTTTTGTAAATTGTTTAATGGAGATGACCATTAAGTTTAACGAGTGCACGTACATTTCCAAAGCATTCTGTATACACCTTCATTGAAAATACCTCTTTTCAATGAATAGACGTCTGGTTGACAGAACTGTGACCGACCTTGGCCCTCCACTCCACCTAGACAGACACGCTCGCTGCCTTGTCGCCTTCTCCTGCTGAATAAGCCAACACGTGTAGATGATGAACAAGAATATTCTGGGAATTAGGACCCTCGGCGCAACATGGGATTTAGACAAGCCTCTGGGTGATGGCCTACGATCCTATAAATATTGCAGTAGTCCAACGACCAGCAGTCATTGGCGGAGGCTATCTGGCTAAGTGCAGATTGTGAAGTTAGGTGCGGACGATGACAGTAGTTTGCGAGACGATGACGGACGAGGTGTTAGTTGTGTGAATGTACGAGAGGGTGTGAAACCAGATTAATGAAGCCTACTGTGCGTGAGGGCGCTCGGAGAAATCTAGAACATTGCGGGCTGTTGGGACGTGGACTTAATTGAGTTGGGACTAAATAAACATGAAATACGAATTTAATTATAAATATTGGAAATGTTAAATATTTACATATAATCTATAAAAATAATTGATTAGATTTTGATTCACAGTATATTGGGACTGATTTTTAATAATTTAATTATATTTATTTCCTTGAGGCAATTATACATTGTATTGATTAAATTTATTAATTGTGGAGAATTTGGGTAGAGATAAATTTGCCATTATATATTGCTAATAATATTAGGAATCTATATTTACTCTTTTATTTAAAAGACCTCCATTCCTTAACGGACCTAGTTTATCCCACTGACATCTGAGTAAGAAATTATAACACTGGTGTTTATAAAAATGAAATAATAAAATCATTTATATAATATTAACTAGGAGAAAAAATTTGTAAATATAAAATTATATAAATTGATGAGGGAATTATTAGGAATCATGTGAATGCTAACCAGAAATATTTCGACAGACATGGAATCACTTTGTGCCTTGATCGAATGACTAAGTAGCCAAAAAGTAGTGAAAATATCAGAACAAATAGTGTTGTTGATAATGTTAACGAGAACATAGTTAGTAAGATTGATATTAGATGAATCTGTTAGTAGTGTTAGTGAATCTGCAAATAATCAAATAAGTAGGGCTAGGGTTAGTAAAATGGTAGACAAAGAAATAGACAGTGTTAGCGAGGTACTCGACAAACTCGTTAAAAAAATAGATAGTGTAAATGAGAATGTGGACAGAAAGATAGAAGGTAAAGGTGTTTGTGTGAATAATAAAATAGACTGTGTGGTCAATAAAATTCACAGTGTGAGGGATAGTGTCAATGAAAGGATGGACAGTGTTAACGAGAGGTTATTCAATGCTGAGGGTAAGATGGAACAGGAAGTGAGCGCCCTCAAAAGGGAATGGCAGCAATTTTTGCAGCAGCAGGGGAGAAGACATGTGGAGGCTGAGGAGTAACAGAGATCAACCCCGCCGAGCAGGTGATTGTGGACAGAGAGGAGAAGGTATTGGTCACTGCCAATACAGTCATCTCTGGAGAAACCCAGCAGTTTTGCAGTGTGGGTATGCTTCACCCAGGGGTGGGTAAAGATGGCGTCACATTAAAGCCCGCCCCCTATGATGGACAGACACCTTGCACGAATACCGGAAATAGTTTGAGAATGTTACCACTCTAAATGGCTGAATGGAAGAGCAGCGGGCGTACTACATGACGGCTGTACTGAGGGGACCCGCATTCAGCATACTGTACTTGCTGCCAGAACGACATCGACTTGAATACTCCACACTGGTGTAGGCTTTGGAGCTGCGATTCGGCGACCGATATCAGCAACACCCCAACCATGCCCACTTGTGAAGCCGCAGCCAATGATTAGGAGAACCACTACAGGAGCTATGGACGGACATTGTGAGTCTGTCACACCTGTCTCTGGAGGGATGCTCTGAAGAGGCCCGATATGTCATCGCAGTCGGCTTATTCGTCAATGCTATCGCTGTTACCGAGGTGCGGCAAGCTGTGCGGTTGGCAGCGCATGACACCATGCAGGATGCCTTTGCCCAAGCATTGGAGGTGGAGTCAGCACGGCAGACATCAGTGCCCCGACGTCCAGTACAGGCAGTGATGCTGAATGAAGAGGACAACAGCAGCAAGAGGATTCTGAAGGATTTGCAGACGACTATGAGAGACATCGCTTCCAGAGAGCGCAATACAGAGATTTGCTCTCTCCCACCAAAACAGCCAGAATGTTGATCGTGTGGAAAACAGAGGAACCTGAGAGCCAAATGTCCTCAGCACCAGCAATAGCAGCAACCAGGGAGCAGGCATCAAGGGGCAGGAGAGAGTGCAATATCTTCGGGAAACTTGTAAGCACAGTTCTTGAGGGGCAGAGGTCGGTGATTGCAGGAGGGAAAGCCCTAATGGTTTTGCAGGAGCATTAAATTAAACAGAACTTGGATGCAATATTAGTGGAGGGGAGCCTAGATGATGTTTCTTGTCTGATGGTCGTTGACACAGGGGCGACTATAATATAATGGTGGTTAGACTAGTCTCTCTCGGGTCTTTCCCCCAGCGATCATCCGATGATACCATGGATTTATGTTATTTAACTACAGTAACAGACGAGACCACAACAGTCAAAGGCAAGAGAAAGGTACACTTACAACTCGATAACCATAAGATAGAGCAGGATATACACATAGAAGAAATAAAGGACGAATGCATTTTGTGTCTTGTATTTTTTAAGCTGGGAAGATCTATTGATACTCGACTAGGAGTATTATGGGAAAGTAATACCAGGTTGGTACTTTCAATACAACAATATTCATCTTCACCAATGAGCTACCCAGTAGTGTGTGTTCAGTCGCATGTGCTCCCTGCTTCTAGCGATATTGATATTCCAGGCAGATTCCAGGGAAAAATTTGTTTGGTAGTTGGGCATAGTTGAGCCAGCCTAGAATAATTGCATTTTACCAGATAGTGTAATTGTGGCAAGGACTTTGATTGGTTCAAAATTGCAAAGGTTACCAGTAAAGATAATTAATTTATCTGACCTTTGCAATCCATCTTGAGGAGGGGGCCACAATAGGGGTTTGCGAGCAGGTCTCACAGGTACTTTCAAATGTTCTAGAAGGTTCGAAGCCACAACATAATGAATGTCCTCTACCAGATGCTCCGGGAGATCTGCTGATAAGAACAAAAGAAAACCTCAACTGGCGACAAGAGAAGGCTGTATCAGAGTTACTACAGATAAATATAGGTGCTTTTTCCTGTGAACCCAATGAACTTGAAACTAATGTTGCTTGCCCCCACATCGACACAGGATATCCCAGGCCCATAAAGCAGTCCCCCAGGCAACTACCAATACCACTAGCTTCTCATGAGATGGTTGATGGTATTCTGAAAGAGATGAGGGAGTTGGATATGATAGCGCCATCAGTCAATTCATGGTTTTCTCCTGTTTGGCTTGTTAAAAATAAAGATGGCCTTACTAGATTTTGTAATGATTACTACCAACTAAATAATTTGACCACGAAGGATTCTTATCCACTGCCTAGAATAGACAACATACAGAATAGCCTAGCAGGTTCACAGTTTTTTTTTTACTTTAGATATAAAGCGCAAGAATTGGCAGTGCGAGGTGGCCCCTCAAGACAAAGAAAAGACTGCCTTTTGTGTCTATGGGAAAGGAACTTGACAATTCATGATTATTCCCTTTGGGCTATGCAATACCCTGCCACCTTCGAACGACTGATGGAGAAAGTTCTGAACTTAGACAATGGGAGGTGTACATAGACGACATTGTGGTCAAAGGTAGAACATTTATTGAATGCTTAGATTTTGTGTTTCAGAAAGGGGCTGTGGCCAATCTGAAATTAGTTCCTAATAAATGCCACCTTTTCCAAAATAAATCTAATTTATTGTGCTATGTTGTGTCGGCCAGTGGGATTGAAACATATCGTGTGAAGAATAGAGCTATAAGAGATTGACCTCTACCAAATGATAAAACTGAAATGCGATGTTTCCTGGACCTATGTGCTTACTACCATCGATTTGTGCCCAGGTTTGCCACGATCGCCAAACCTTTGCATGAATTGACTAAGTCAAAAATGAAATTTAATTCAACCCCAGAGTGCGATATTGCTTTCAATAGACAAATGGAAATTCTGATATCTTCCACAATACTAGGCTTCCCGAGTAGAGAGGGTGAATTAATTCTGCATACTGATGCTAGTGATGTAGCTATCAGGGCCGTGTTATCTCATATTAAGGATGGATAGGAGAGGCCATTAGATTAATTCAGTAAGGTGCTACACAAGCATGAGAGGAATTACTCTGTGACATGCAGGAAGCCGGCAGTGATGAAGGCAATTGCACAGGTTCACCTGTATATGTATGGCAGACACTTCATCCTAAGAAGTGATCATGCTTTATTATGTTCGATGCTACATTTCAAGAACTCCGAAGGTCAAATAGCCCGGTGGATAAAGCACATGCAAGAATATGACTTTGAAATACATCAAAGTTTCTAGATGCCTTCACAGCAGTGCATGTGCACTTTCCAGGAGACCATGCGAACCACTCTGTCGCCATTGTGCATGCCAGGAGGAAAAGGCTAGTGTATCGTGGAAAGCTAGGATGACAAGGATTCAAGGCACTGAATCTTGCGATGGGACACCTACATGGGGCAATAGGAATATATGGAAAGACCAGCTAAGTGATGTCACCTTGCATTCAATAATGGAGTGGAAGGAAACCGGCATCGACCAAGATGGGAGGAGATATACAGTCTAGGCATGACAGTCAAGGTATAATGGGCACCGTGAAACTCCCTTGTTCTAAATAATGGTGTGCATTACAGGAAATGGGAAATTAACTATGGGAGAAAGACTCATTTACAATAATGGTCCTACCAGAGTGCCGAATCACAGAAGGACTAAGAGAACTACACAACACGGCAGCAGGTGGTTATTTCGGTGAAAATAAGACCCTTGATGGAGTTAGAATGTTATTCTATTGGCTGCAATGTCGGGAGGTTGCTGAAAATTGGTGTCATCTGTGTGATGTGTGTACCACAAGTAAGGGGGCGAGGGTTAAGAGTTGAAGTGCCCTTCTGAAATACAATATTGGGGTCCCATTCGAGAGGATGGCAGTGGACATTCTCAGACCACTACCAATCACTGAGAGGGGTAATAGGTACCTTCTGGTTGCACAAGATTATTTCCCAAAGTGGCCAGAGGTCATACCTGTGCCAAATAAAGAGGCAGGCATGGTAGATGATGTATTTGTCTTGTAGATCATGTTTTCTCCAAGTTTGGAGTGTTATTCGAAAATCATTCAGATCAAAGACGAAATTTCGAAGCAACTCTTTTCCATGAGATTACAACAATTTTAGGAATAAAGAACACCCATACCACAGCGTTACACCCTCAGTTGGATGGCATGGCCGAGAGGCTAAATGTACCCTGGAACAGTATCTGGCAATATTCGTAGAAGACAACCAGAAAGATTGGAACTTCAAGCTATCCTTATTTCTCCTGGCATATCGCTCGGCGGTCCACGAGTGCACAAGGGTAATTCCTTCAAGGATGCTGTTTGGGAGAGAGCTCAGCCTCCCTGGTGACCTGCTGTTGGGACATCCAGTGGAAGAAGAGACAGTCACCCCAAAAAATGTAATTAAACTACATCAAAAGTTAGGCAACATTCATGAGTTTTTACAGGAGCACCTTAAAATTAATAGTGGCAGAATGAAAACGCGATATGACCACAAAATGACCGGAGAGACTTTTCAAGAAGGACAGCAATTTGGTTGTTTAATCCTCAGAGGTGTAAGGGATACTGCTCGAAGCTACAGAAATGTTGGGAAGGCCTGTACAGGTTCCTGAAACAGTTAAATTATGTGGTCTACCGGACTTGTCGACAGGGTTCTCGGGCGAAGCATAAGGTTGTCCACATCGACCGACTGGCACTGTACGAAGGTCCTGATGTCGAAGAGACTGTTCGGGAAGAACGTTCCTAAGGAACGTTCTAATGTGTTAAGCGCTGCAGCTCGCACCGGCCGCGAACTCCTCTTATGCGCGGTCCGGCTTCCCTCCATTCTCCCTATACATGTATTTTTACTGCCTTGTCGCCACCCCCCAGGGGTAGCAGGTGTATGATTGAGAGCATCGAGACCTGACTGGCGTCACAGTATGAACAGGGAATTATGACACTCGGAGCAAAGTGGGATTTAAAGAAATTTCTGGTGACGGCCTACAACCCTATAAATATTTCAGTGATCTAACGACCAGCAGTCTTTGGCGGAGGCCATCTGGCTAAGTTAAGAATGCGAAGTCAAATACAGACGACGACGGTAGTTTGCGAGACGATGGCGGAAGAGGTGTTCGTGGTTTGATTGGACGAGAGGGCGTGAAACCCGACAAGTAAAGCCTACTGTGTGTGAGGGCACTCGGAGAACTCTAAGGTGTTGAGTACTGGTGTGACATGAACTATATTGATGTGGAACTAAATTAACATGTAATACGGTTATTATTGTAAATATTGGAACTGTTTAATTTGGACATAACATGTATACATTAAATTTAATATATACTGATAGTGTCTATTGGTACTAATTTTTTATTATTTAATTAAATTAATTTCCTTTAGGTAATTGTAAATTGTGTTGATTGATTTCATTATTTGTGAGATTTTGGGTAGAGAGAATTTTGCTTTCAGTTTTTGTAAATAAAAATGGGAAACTATATTTTGTGGTACATATAATTAAGACCTCCATACCTTAACGAACCTTGTTTAGCTCACAGACTTTTGAGTGAGATATTGTATTTGTATAAATATATGTAATATTTTCTATAACTGCTCTTTTTGTAA
Source organism: Dryococelus australis (assembly GCA_029891345.1). Taxonomy (NCBI): domain Eukaryota; kingdom Metazoa; phylum Arthropoda; class Insecta; order Phasmatodea; family Phasmatidae; genus Dryococelus; species Dryococelus australis. The sequence goes on from CM057009.1 coordinate 246,985,997, forward strand.
TTTTTCGTTACTTGTTTATACGAAAATATTTTATAAACAGCTAAAAACCAAAACTTATGAGTGACATAAATCAACCAAACAAAATTTTCCTAAATGCGGTATTCGCCTAAAATAGTAATAATTATTATTTACAAGATAAGGATAATAAACTAACTTTCATCTCGTTTTCACGCAACCATCATGGCGCTTTGATATGCTTAAAATTGCATTAAATGTGGCGAATTTACTGCATTGATGAAATTATACATGAAACATGCTATTTATATAAACGTATCTCGTGGTACTAACCGAGGTAAAAAAAAGAAAAACGAAACTGTAAGATACATATTAATACAATTTCTCTCCCTCAAAAAGCAACTAAACCATGTTTGTTAATGGATGAAGGTCTTAATTAAATACAATATTTAATTATAATTTCCTAATTTTATTAAAAATAACTACAACCAAAATTCTCTCCACTCAACTTTTCAAAAGAAATTGATTACACTTACTGTTTAAAATTAATTACTTCAAATAACACAATACATAATTACCTCGAAGAAATCAATGAAACTAATTAATTATAAGTCAGTCCCAATAGACTGCGTATTCAATTATTTTATAAATTATGCGTCCATATTAGAGAGTTACATTATTTTCAATAAAATCTCTATTACATGTTTTCTGAGTCCCATCTCAGTTTAGTCCATTTCCTCCCAGTCAGCAATGTTATAGAGTTCTCTGAGCGCCCTTACGCACAGTAGGTTTCACTCGTCGGGTTTCATGTCCTCTCGTACATTCACACAACCAACACCACGTCCGCAATCATACCGCACCTAAATTCGCACCAGCGCTCAGCTAGAAGGCCTTCGCCAAAGACTCCTGGCCGCAGGACAGCTGCGATATTTATAGGATCGTAGGTCACAACCCGTAAATTTCTCTAAATCGCGCGTTGCACCAAGTGTCCTAATTCCCAGAATATTTTTCTGCCTTCTATATGTTTGTCGGCTCTTCAGCAGGGGGAGAAGGAGGAGCTGTGATGTCAGCCAGGTCTCGCCACTGTCAATCATTCACGAGGTTTTTCGGAAGGGGGGGGGGGGGCGAGGCGGCGAGCGCGACTGTCTGGGCGAGGGGAGGGACGAGGTGAGTCACCCCAGAACGAGCAAAACGGGAACTGGTGGTCGGTTCCACCTGAAGCCCGTAACAGTATTTTCGAATAAACAGCTGAAGTTGAATACGTGTACATTTTCTGTTCACATCACGATTTGATAGCACAGTAAGTTAGATAACAGTCTCACAAAAATACCGTACAGTGTAATCAAATCCGCCAGACTGTGGTTGGAACACATTTTCTATCAATATTCTATAATAAATATCGTTTTCAAGAAGCAGCATAGTGTATTATTTTCCACTGATTCCTTTAAGATGTACTTCCACTGATTCGTGTTGTTGAGATTGGCTGAGAATCAGGGAGTTTATATTGTTTCTGATTTATTATGTTATTTTTAGTGTTTCTCTGTTGATCAAATAAGTGTTAATTTTTCCATTCAGATATTTTTATTTTATCTAAACATATGTACATTTACAATTCATGGCACTGATTTATTTATTGTTAGTAGTTAAAGGAACGTAGGTTCGCCTTCACGGCCATCGGCATCTGGCGTAGGAGAGCAGGAGGCACCCGCCCGCCATGTTATGTCACTGTCCACCATATTGGTCCCATATGACCTTGACATTGGTTATTTGACCTTGTAACCTTCACCTTGACCCCAGTGACCTCTGACCTTAAAAATACAAAAAATAAAAATTAAATCCGAAAATTTTCTTTAAAAATTATAAAAAATTTATTACGGAAAAATGTACTAAAATCATTTAAAAAATGTATTATTAAAGTATTTATTTAAAAGTCGATAAAAATTATATTATTAAAAAAATTTATTAAAACATTTATATAAAACAATATAAAAATTATTACAGAAATGTATAAAAATCGTTAAGAATGTATTATTCAAAATTTTATTTAAAATTCTTGTCCCCACAGGCCATTTTCCGTTTTTGCCTAAAAATTTCCCTTCTCTCTCCCTTAAAATTTAACTTTATTGCCTAATTATTATTTAAATAATCCCATTGTTTTATTGAAATATTGGTAACCGTCACTGTCGCCATCTTGGCAATTTCTCACTTACATTCGCCCGCCATATTGGTATGCTCTCACTTACATTCAGGCAATTAGTCAACTTCACTCCGCCACCAGGTTTGTAGGCACGCTCGACGCCATATTGGCAAGCTATCACTTTCTTAAAAATATATTTAAAATTTTTTTTAAAATTTTCTTTTTAAAAACTTTATAAAATTTATTTTAAAAACTTGTTGTCACAACCAATTGGTCCGCCTATGATTCTCATTGGCTAATGAGTTGGCAATCCTCTACCACATTAGTTTCACCGATTACTCATTTACATTCGATGCCCAAATTTTTTTTTTCGATCGTCATTTGTTTTTGAGTTTGTCTCTCACCTTCAACCACTTCGTTTGACTTAGCCCCGCTAATGTTTTTCATTGGCTAATTATTCGCTTTCGCTCCGTCCCCACCACTCCCAATTAGTCACCTCCTTTCCGTCCCCTCCAATATATTTAAGTACCCAATTACACCCTCCATTTATTCCACTTCTATGCTTCCCATTGGCTATTTACTCCATAAAATTGTGAGTATCAACCATGCCCATGAATTGTTACAGGGTCTGGGTAGTTTAACACCAATGATTTCGTAAAGGCCGAAATTGATTTCCGGCGAAATTTGTTAAAGACAAATGTCTCACAAAACAAGAGCAGTCTGTCAAAAGATATTTGAACAATTTTGGCTCGCATGAAGAAACATATCGTCACACAACTCAGCAAAGATGCACAGGTTCACGTCATTTGGCCTAAAATTATTTGGCCTTTGATTTTAATAACCATCACTTGGCCTAAAATAATTTGGCTTAAAGTCACTTGGCCTAAAATAATTTAGCCTAAAGTCACTTGACCTCAAATGATTTGACCTAAAATAATTTTATCTAAAGTCACTTAGCCTAAAATTATTTGGCCTAAAGTTTTCCTATTCAAATAAAAACCTCAGTAGTGAGGTTAGTTTCTTTCATCGATGCCAGATGGCAATCATAATGAGCAATGTGTCATACTTTAAACAGTCAACAGATGGCAGTACCTTTAGAAAACTAGATAATATTTGTAAAACACAAGGTTAAAAATTTTCGTTAATGTGGTTTATTGACAGACAGCATTCTGTATATTTATGTTTCTATTTGTAGTTATGTCTCTATTGATATAAACTGATTAATGTGCTATGTAACCACCACTGATTTTAATGAAAGTATTGCACCATGTACGGTAAGTTTTGTGCATTAAAAGTTTAACGCAAAATTTAATGAAGTTAGCAAAGACTAAAATGTCTGATGTTTATATTACATTAATGCTCTTCATCGCAGTTATTCCAAGACTCTTGATTATTATAGAATGGTTTAAAATCCTTTCCCAATAAATAAGGGGTTTTCTTAACAGAAAATGTGGATGTCTAGTTCGTGCTACAATAATTGCAGTAAGAAATAACAGTAAAAATATTTAATGCGCTTGCTTGCCTGTGGGGCCGGCTACAACACAACAAAATGGCACGAAACAGTTGCCTGCTTGCAGTAATAGCATAAGACAAATTGAAAAATCTGTATTTTTTATGCTGTGTGTTATGCCAGCCAACCACATGTTTCCTATTACGGGAGCAGCGATAAACAAACTTGGGGTAGAAGAGTATTTAAATGAACTTCGTGGTTGCCTTCATTTCTGAATTCCGTTTATTTCCACAAACATTTCTGATTCGTCCTACGTTTGGATTATGAAGATAATAATGATTTGTTGTAAATTTCGTGTGTTAAGCTCATGCCAGTTTTAAACAACCCGGATGTCTGTTATAAAAATTAAAGAAGTACAACGTTCCTGAGGATTCGTTTGCATTTTTACAACGATCACTGTTAATGTTCACGCGCCCAAAATATAAATAATTTCCTGGGGGAAAAAAGAGAATCTGAAGGTTTCACAAATAAGCGAAAATAAAAGTGTCTTTATTACATAAGGTTAGCTAACTCTCTGGTCGTAAAAATCCGCGATAACTGTAAAACCTGTCAGTTTTCAACCTCGTTTCTGATTGATCGCAGAAAAATTTCCTTACTTGGGTTGTGCATTGTTAGACAGTAACTTAACGAAATTAACAAGTTGCTCAGCAACGAATTACTTTGAAGTAACTTTTTTGGGGTAACTTGTTATATTTTTGCAAGGTAACTTGTTATTTAAAAGTTAGTAATTGATTGTAACCGCCAGAAAGTTACTGTTACGTTACTTTTCGCTTCGCAATAGTTTAACCACATTCCTCGAATTAGTACCGTTACCTAACCTGACATCTGTTCTGTTCCCCTTCGGGGCCTTCCCTAATTTCCCTATGAAGGCTTTGGGATTTATATTCAACACTCTTGGTTCTGAAGAAGAGTTGTACGTATACTGGCGCGATTCACTGCAGTGTGTTTACAGAAAAAAACATTAAAATTAGTATAATAAATAGGGGGAGGGGGAAGGGAGGACTTGAGTGTAACGCAGACAAGTCAGCATACATCCAAATGCCCAAGTTTGTGTGATAGCTAGCATAAACTATATTTTTATTTCCTGTATCCACATTTCTTTGTATAGTAGTAAAATTGAATATTTTTAAATTGTTTAATACTTGGACACATTTCTTCATTGAACGTCCAATATACATAGCATTGTATTGCAAATAGAAGTCATAGTTTACCCACAATTTGGTTGAGATATTTAGAAAATAAGCGGGCTGGAGTCTTGGAGCGTTAACCGTTATTTACAACATGTATACTTTTCACTACAAGTTCATAGGATACAACTTCTGGAAATATGTTTTATTCTCGATCTCTGCTATTACAAACAGAAACGCTATTACTATTTTCATTAAGTGCTGCTCCCCGAATTAATATCTTAGGAAAAGGTGAATTGGAGTATTTTTTTAAATTCCTGTGTATTTAATGGTGAATATTATTAAGATTGCCATATTAATTTCTACTCCCATGGGCTTTGATTGGATATATATTCATTTTCAGTTTCGATTGTAACCAGACCTTACTTAGGAATGTAATTATATTGCATGTAGGAGTCAATTTTGCTTGCAAATGGTATTTAATTTATTTTATTCTCCACGTATAAGCTGAGAATGCAATATATCATCTCATAATTTATTAAGAGGTGCCAACGGAGAGTCACGTTGCGAGATGCCTTTTAAAGTCGTCATGTAGCCCAATCTGAGATTTGCACAATTTGCATGCTAAAGTAACTTGCTTCATATTTTATAAGCAGCCAGTCTCGTAATGTCGTTGGGCATGACTGTCTTTAGACATGGTGCTCGGTTTGACTATAAAAATAGTTATGGCTATAAAAATTTAAAAAAGAAAAACTACATATTTATTTCCTTACGTCATTATGGTATGTATTCGAATTAGTTTTGAAAAGGTATGTCCGTTGATATGCTTCATGAAATATATTTATAAAGCTTAATAGTACCGATTATTATTCCTATAAAACCTAAGTTGGCGCTAAACGTACTCGCGTACATAGAGCACATGACATTGTGTACAGTTTAGTATTGTAAATACAGGGTTGGCGTCATGCTACACGATATAATTATTTTAATAAATCTGAAGTGCAAACATATTCCTACACAACCAAGATGATGTTGAGCAGACGCTGACGACAACAGCACCAGACAGGGTTCAGGGTGCTCAAACATTTATATTTGATTATAGATGTAAGGTCACTGATAAAGAGGGGATCGATGTCGAGAGGATTTAATTTGGTAGCAAACTACTAAAATGGTAAACTGGATGTGGTGAAGAGGAAGGGGCTGGAGTGCAAATTAATAATGCTGACCGAGGCTTACCAATTAAGGATGACCAGTGCCTGGCATGTCCTTCTCCAATGCAGTATTCGAGAGAGGCAAGGATAATGCATAACTTAAATGCCCTGTTTTAACACATTAAAGGTAAGTAACTATCAGGAAATCAAAATTGAAGATGGTCCTTAGTCTTCAAGATGTTGGGTGCAACTTCGACGGCTTCAAGTGCAATTACAATATGGCGGATCGATATAGCGTGAGTAATTATAAAATTAGTGCCACTGGCGAGAAAATATTTAGATAAATGACAAAAAACATCGGGTGAGAGTAATTATCGCACCAGGCAGGAAAATATATAAATAAATAAGGTGCCCAAAACAAATGGCAAAAAAAAAAAAAAACTAAATGTTTGGTAGAGCTGTGGTGACTTAAAAAGTTATTGAAGCAATCTTGTGGGAAAGATGTAAACACGGATTGTGGGTGAAAAAATTTCACACACAGAAATGGCTGGTGGAGCATAGGCGACTTAAAGAGTAATGATTTTACACTGGTGAGAAATTATTAAAACACAACGCTCAAGAACAATCGGCACACGAAAAACCAAAGATGGCGGTTGAAAAACAAGACATTAACTGGAATCAAGATGGCTTCCCAAACCCTCAACAGAAAAACAGCTGGTCAACGAAGCATATTGAGGGTCCACGCAATTTTTTTCTTTTTTGTAATTTAAAAATGCATTATTTTAAACATAACTAGTAGGAAGATATTGGTGTGTATTGAGGGAAATACAGGACATTTTGAAGCAAAAAATGTAAATTTCGAGGGAGAAAATAGAAAATTGTAGCTGTGCTTTGCCATTATTGGACACTGGTCACCGGATTGCGTCCGAATTCGGATCCACTGCCCAATGCCCTTGTGCCAATGTCAATTTTATATCTACTTGTTGCTTATGAATTCAGGAAAATTCTAGAAATTTACTGGAAGATTAGGCTGTATTGCATTGCTAACAAACAATGGTTTGGCCCACAGTGCTGCATTATACACTACTTCATGTCATTATGCAACTGACTTTAATGGTAAATCTTCACCTTAAGGGGGCCGTGCTGGTGTAGTGTTTAGACCACTCGCCTCTCACCGAGGTGAACAAGGCTCAATGGTCGGCGGGGTGGCCCCCGGATTTTCGCATGTGGGAACCGTGCCGGACTCACTGAGAAAAAGATTTGGTAAAATCTAATGGAATTTGTTTAAAACAACCAAATGGAATACTTGCCTAGTAGCAATCAAGATCATGCTTGGCGCAACAAAACAATTTGTTTGATATTATTTAGTTGCTTCAACAATGTTATGTTGCTGTAATAATAACCGATATACACTGCTGAATCAAGTCAGTTCACAGGTTTAGCAGAACCACAACAGCAGTTTCTTTTAACCAAATAATTCTGTTGAACTTCATCATGCCTGTGTCAAAGAACCAAGCAGCTGTTTGGCTTTACTGATAAGACGATTACTTTTAACCAAATAATTTTGTCGAACCTAATATATGCCTGTGTTATAACAAACGTGCGTTTATTTGACATGGTTACTATGATCTTATTTTATCAGCTAAACCACACATGCATTAATTCGACTTGATTATTAGTGTTACTTCTTTTAACCACACTGTAAAAAAATAATATTAGCTATATTGTATAATAGAATTAAAAAATACACGGGGTGTTATTAATGTAAATTTATTTATTACCTATATCCTCTGGCGAAGAGTAACCAAAATCTTAACTCCAAAACCCGTGATACTCGCCTGAGGGTGGGCGCGAGCCATGACCCTCTATCATTAAAGGCCGACGCGCTTTCCATTATACCACGACGACTACATGAAAGTTTGTTTCTTCTCCCAGTTAACTGTTACTCCTACTTGTTTCTGGGCGCTGTTATTTCGAAACACACCTTGGAAACGTCATAAAAGTAATTTTAATACTTTAAATCTATTTTATGTGTATAACAAGGGCAGTATAGCACGAACGTTTTGAAACACTATGAAATGTCACTGGAATTAATCCATATTGACAATAGGAACGCACAAAATAGAAACGAAACTTCCACATGCCTTAAAATAAGGTGTAAATTTTTCAAATCCCCATGAAATTAAGATCATTCTTGTTTCTTGGTCTGCCATCTTGCACTCGCTCACCAACCAAGCTCGTTGTACAGACGGACGTATCCAAATCGTTAAATTTAACATGTCAAAATAGTCTGACAAATATGTAGTCGATTCAAATAAATCGTTTTGTAAAAGCAAGCATGTGTAGGCATTTTAAAAACAATTCTACGTTTTTTGCAAAATTGATATATATATATATATATATATATATATATATATATATATATATAGAGAGAGAGAGAGAGAGAGAGAGGCGAGCATATCATACATGAAAAATAAGGCATAGTCAGCAAAAAATTCGTTTGACTTGAAAAAATACACCAACAAAATTATTTGTTCAAAACCAAAAAAATCGCTATATGTACTTCCACGACGCAGTGTTTTATTTAACAATAGTTGGTTTGAAACAGCAAAATAAATGTCAACATTATTTATTTGGTTGTTTAGACAATTCCTTTTCCTTAGTGCGGTACCGCTGGTCGGCGGGTTTTCTCGGGTATCCCCCATTTCCCCCCACCCGTGCATCCTGATTCTGCTCCATACTCACCTCCCTTCACCCTATTCGGCTCTCTAGACCTCGATGTTTAGCACCGCCTAAATCACTTCACTAACACATTTCACATTATTCGAAACACAATTTTAAGGCACATATTTTCTTTGAAGTTGAAACTTGTTGGTTACCGCAGGTCAAACCAAATTTAAATATAATGCCGTGAAACTAGACAGGGAATATAAATATCATTTTTTAAAAAATCCTCCAATATTGCAGTAATTTTAATATTATTGCTTGAAAGGTTGGCCGCAATCAGCTGTGAATGTACCGATCTTCAGACATCCCTTTCAGTGATGGAAACGGAATTGTGACATATAGCTGCATCCATAACTGCTACCCCCAGACTCGAACAGTTGGTCACTCGAACAGTTGATCACTCGAACAGTTGGTCACTCGAATAGTTGGTCACTCGAACAGTTGGACACTCGAACAGTTGGTCATCAAGCTCAGAAAGGAAGGAAACGCCTTAATTTCTGCACTCTCCTATGATTCGTCGGGTAAATGTTGAAAGGCGGTAGGGTATACAATTTTACAGGAATAGAATTGACAGATTTAGTAAACAAAATAGTTACGTACTTTTATTAATAATTTTCTTGCAGAATACCAGCACTATTAATTTAATTTTTAAATTTAGTAATATCTATGTAGTTCATAAATAATGCAAATTAATTTAATTTGTTCATAAACATTTAATTGCCTTAAAATATATTTTTTTAAACTTTAAGTGCATTTTTGTAAGTATTAAAGGAGACACTACTAACAGCATCCGAACAGAAACATATAAAATAACTACTAATTGAAAAATTCGTATTTTTAGTTAGTCACGCCTAATATGTTTTCTTGAATTTTGTGTAAATTCTGCGCAAATGTTTAATTTGATTTTAAAATAAAATGTTCCACGCGTATCTACAGTAAAACCAAATAATATACTTCGGAAATATGCAACATTTTGAGGTCGTGCTATAATTTTTCCAATTTGGCAAACGAGTTTAGTATTTGGCTTTAATTTAATATTTGTACATAATTTTATTTCGTATACTAAGTGAGCACTAGTACTATTTTAATGTAAACGTGTTAAAAAAAAACTACAAAACACCACCATACGTTGTTGTATTTGCTATCTGCAATATTTCAACGAATAATTTTGTACCTGTTATATATTTTACAAATGGCTTACCAGAAATCAACATCTATTTGGATAACACAGGATAACTATTTCTTACCAGCCATTAACAACACAGAATTTCATTGATTTGGACTCGTATTGATTACAAAATTATAGGGTGTTCGCGGTAATCTGAGCACTTTTGAAAGAACTGCTTATATGTAGCATTAACATTGTCATAAACCGTCTATTTATTCGTAGCCATCCAAGATAAAATCATAGAATTTTTAGGAAAGTAATTATGTTCATAATATGGAAATGCATGCTCTAGTCTAGGGTATATAAAAAATGACTTGACCACAGTAGCCAAACATGTACACATTAAACTCTCAATACGTCACGTATGAGAACTATTCTTATCAATTCACTGCTACAGGCTTTTCACGATAAAGTGAGCACTTTCGAAATCCAGCTTAGAAAAACTCACTGTCCCTGCCTGCATATATATTAATGGGCTGACATGCTCCCAGTAAAGTTGGTAACAATGGAGGAAAAGTAATAGCTTAACGCCGAATAAAAAGTGTTGGATAACCATGTGTGATAAATTAATTTATTTCTCTTACTTTCTGTTTTTTAAATGTATCTAAGTGTTAAAATGAGCAGATTATGGACTATTAACTTTCCAAATAATTTCACGGTTTCACTTGACCGACGCATGAATAAAGTGATGAGGTGCATTGCAATGTTAATTTTACACAAGGGATAAAAATACACAACGTGCATACAAGTAGATCTAAAGCCGGGCTTTCAAAAGTGCTTATTTTACTGTGAACAGCCTAACTGGAAAGCCGCATTGTCACTGTGTACCGTAGCATATACGTTGTATTATTATAGTGTTAAACATATGTGTGTGTAAATTTCATTTAATCATAAACACGGAACTTTTATATTAACCATTGTATGAAACTCATCTTAAATACAGGAGGCTCGAAAATTCCCCTTACAAACACCTAGGGCTTGTAGAGGGGACTGAGTAGACTATCTTTTGAATAAGAAATCATGCCCGGAAACGTACCACCTTTGTGTCTCCGATTAACATGGTTGAGTACACGTTTGCGGAATACACAGACATGATCCTTGTGTATGGTACAGCTGAAGGTAATGGAAGAGCAGCTCGTTGTCTGTATCAAGAGTGTTATCCACAACGTGCGACACAACAGCATACCCTTTTTTCCACAGTTAAGCAACGGCTCCAAGAACAAGGTACCTTCAACGCCAACAGGAACGACTGTGGTGCTCCAAAGAGACGCTGCACTCCCGAATTGGAAGAGGCTGTACTGCATCACGTTGAACAGAGCCCGTCAGTGAGTACGCAAACAATTGCGTGTGGAATGGAGCTTGAGGCAGGGTAGACGTCGCGTGCCATAAGATGATTATCTGATGTAATGTCCTGCCTACCCGGTTGCATACCAACACGGGCACGTCAGTGAGTACGAAAACAATTGCGTGTGCAATGGAGCTTGAGGCAGGATAGACGTCGCGTGCCATAAGATGATTGTCTGATGTAATGTACTGCCTACCCGGTTGCATACCTACACGGGCACATCCGTGATATTGCTCTTTCCCTCAGACCAAGTTGACGAGTGATACACCTGATTTGAAATGTTTGTAGCAGGGAAATGGTACTTTTCCGGACATGTGTTCCTATTCAAAAGATAGTCTACTCAGTCCCCTCTACAAGCCCTAGGAGTTTGTAAGGGGAATTTCCGAGTATCCTGAATTGTTTTGTGCTTTGACGCTTCGTAAGAGATGGAAAAAGAAAAATGTTGTAATAAATTATATTAAAATAATTTAAGTTTCGGATTATACATTTTTGTAAATGTATTATCTTATTATAGGAACCGTATTGAAAAAGCCTTTGTTAATGAGGCCATTTAAATCTTGTCTGGTTTTAAATGTTTTCCTTTTTGTTCATTAGAAATAATTCAACCAATGTATCCACTGATGAAAGAACTCGGTCTAATTTTAAGTGTAGTTAAAATTTAATCTTTTTATTATATTATTGACGCTATTACAAACCAATGCGTGTACTGTTAAATACATTGTTTGTTCAATACAATATATTAACATTTACATTATACAGTATTACAATATTTTTGTATAGTGGGGTGTCAGATTTTTTATAATAGGAAATTGAGATAAAGTGTTAGAACTAAAACCACAAAGTGCTGAAAAGTAATTCCCCTAGTGGGAATCACTTGCACTATAGCCGGGAGATGTCTGTGCACGTGAGTCCCCTACTACTCCCTAGACTGCGGCTCGGCACGGACCGGTCTGTTGCGGAGCGGCACGACAGTGGCCCGGCAGTATATGCGCGGACATACAACCATTAGGCAAAACCTGACTCGGAAAAGTTTGACTGGCGACAACAGATAGCAGTGCTCTTGTGACAGTGTGTGCTGGATGACGTCGTTACCGTCTGTGTGTGCTGTTCGGCAGAATTCAATTGCGTTTCTGTTATTGAGCGCAAATGTTCTGTTAAAATATTCACCATTATCGAATTAAGATCACTTTAGATTAAAGCAACAACGTTGGAAGTGGAATATATTCTGTAATTTGATGCTTCAGCAAATTACTTGTTTCGTTTCGATATTGCATAATATGAAGACAAAATTAATGAGTGTGGTGAGGAAGGGGGGAGGGGAGGTGTATAAATATTTGATGTGAAGATTTGCGGCGCGGTGTAAGGAATATCTCGACGATAATTCATTACTCTGGTAATATTTGTTCACTAAATATGCCAACATTGAGGGGTTTACGACATCTTAATGTAAAGCCAACGTAAACACATGTTACAGCACAGCAGTTTTACTTCTAACAAAAGTACAAACATCATGCAAATAATAACACATAATGTCATACAGGGCTGTCATCTATCTAGCCAATGCCGAATGTAATTTCCCAGCATATTCATAGTTGTTGGCACGATATATTTGATGGTGTAGAATTCTTGAATTGGGTCACGTATCACTCTCTAGTAGAAATCAATCGCAATACACTATTTAGGTTTGGGGCTGCGAATAACATTGTAATAAAGAATAATAAATTGAAAACATCTGTAAATATAATAGTGTTACATTAAATGAGACACGAATATTTAGAATAATCAGTGCTATACAATAACACAAAATGGAACTGACAAAAGATAAAAACAAATTGTTATTTATAGTTATATTTCCATGACAAAAGGGATGTACGAAGTTCAAACTAAACTGTATATGTTTTAAAGAAACGTTCAGAACTCTTCCCCCAATAACTGCATTTAATTTATAGCAAATACAGGCAGGCTAAATCCCAATCAACATGGCAGCAAATCATACAATGTGGAACAATCACTTAATATATTACGTAAATTGTAATGCACAAATTATCTCTAATGAAATAAGATGTTTTTGTACATTTGAAATAAGTTCGTATTACCACTAACAGTGTTCCGGTTGACCTATTGACTGCCCTTTGTGTCGCAGTCGGTTGAGTATTGAGCGTGAGTGGTTCCGGTTTCGAATCCCAGGCAGAGCAAGGGTGTGATTTATGCCCGTGTGTATGTATCACCCTTTCATGGGAAACATCACTTCCAATACGGAAACTACGAGAACATAGTTTTCACGAAAGTAAGAGATTGTGTCCTGTATATCTGAAAATATATTTGAATTTCGTATTGTATTTTTACAAGTAAAACCATTGATACTAGTTCCCAACTGAATACTTGCTTTTTCTTGTTATAACTACATTAACCTTCTAAGTGGACTTAGATTTTTTATATTGAAGTTATGCTTGTATTTCAAGTACGTTGGCAGATAACGAATGTAAAAATATAATATGCTACCGAAAATATCTTAATTTATACCACAACTGTAATATAAAGTTCATATTTTGTACTATATCTAAAACAAATAAGCTACTACTTGAAACCGAACCTGAGTCTTCTTGAGCAAGTACGTGTGAACTTAAGTGCAACCCCAACAAACAAATTTACTTAACGATAGCGTTAGTTTCGAATATGTTTGTCTAGTAATTTGGCAGGCATATAATTTCAACCTGTCAATGTTTTAGTTTTTAATGCTTTTCATATAGGACTATATATTTACATTTATTGTTTCCTAATCGAGAACTTATTTTCTCTTAACGAACGTTGCTTTTGGAATACGATTTACTGCTATAAATCATATACGAAGGTTTATTACGGACTGTTAAAGTAGTACAAATCAAGTATTATATCATAAAGGCTACAGAAATATTTTTACAGCGATTAAACCGTGCTGCCGAAGCCAGAGTTATTTCGAAAAACATCTTTACAGGTGGCATTACTTTTGCACATGATTCGGAATTCTAGACATAATACACAAACCGAAATGGTAATTAAAACCTTTCTATATAAACTCTAAATGATTTACAATGATTTGCGTGAGCTTTATAATTTAAATACCTAGGCGTATGCAGTCCACTATTTCACATAAACTACCGTTATACACGGCAAGAATGATCACTTACACGCAGATTAATTGGGTGGGATTTGTAAACTAGGTGTAAAGTGTAATATGTCATAGCGGCGGGACTGTTTAATTTCTATTATTTAATTTCATATTTTATATCATCTGTGTGTAGGCTTTCTTTATAACGCGGGATAGTCCACTGTGAGAAAAAACACCTACTAACTCGACTTTGAGCACATAAAGCTATAAAACGTTTATGTAATTTTCAATCAAATTCATTGGCCTAAAGTTACTGTTTAATTTTACTTAGTTAAAATGTACGCATAAATGAATTCAAGCCATATTGCACCGAGTGTTACACACTACGTGGTATTTCAGTTGTATCGTTTTTATGATATGTGGCCGTTCATGAATATCGTGGGCAAGTGGACACTGGGGATAACTTTTTGTAACTCTGAAAAAGTCCTGCGTTCTCCATTGCCTTACATTCAACTTAGCCCGCCGTAACTGATGTTTTTGGAATAGCCTATTTCACGGCCAGACCTGCGCGCATGTCGTACCCCCTTGCTTGGCTTACCCCGCCCCCCACCCGCAGGCATTCCAGGACGTCTCCCGGCTATAGTACCATACTATTTCACTGACGGTGGAATTGTTAGGGAGGAGTGATATAAAAAGAAACTGCGATATTTATGTCATTTTAGTGATTTTGTTGTTGTAAAATTTATATGTTTATTGACGATATACTTGCTAGTTTTACCCTTATCTGGATGTCATTTACAGTTTTCTCCAACAACTAGTTTACGTTTTACTTCTCATAATCAACAGTTTTCTAACCTTAACTAGGCTTACTCATATAAAAATCACCTATTGAGAAACGGAGTTCAGATAAGTTGCTTTAAAATTAACGCCCGGTTACAAATTTTCGGAAGTAACGAAAAGTTATTGCAAGTTTCTCCATCCACTATAGTAATTTAACTGAAGTTGTTATTAAAATGTAACTTACCTAACACTGGGTTGTTGACTATAATTTTTCATGCACGCATGGTAACTCTACTGTTTTTTTCTTACGAAACCCCTACAGCGATCGTAGCACAGCCTTTAAAGACTAAATGTGCATATGTTTCCAGTTAAATGACCTTATATTATATTCAGAAGTTGACATAATCTTTAGAGTACGATTTGTCAGGCGAATCAATGAAATCAATTGCCTAAAATAATATAATTTTTAAGTGGGATATCTTTTTTCGTTTTGTCAAATATGTTTTTTTTTTGAGTAATGAGTGTTCCAGTAAATTTTGTGAGGAATGAATTACGGTACATAATCTTAATTCAGCATATTTTTGGGTAACTACAATGTTTTACTAATTTATACTATTTTATCTTTTCATCCTTAGGGCCTATGAGTGGAATAGCTTTGTAGTTCTATCACGTGATTTAAATTTTAACTTTATCTCGGACCATTCTCTGTCTAGATAACAAACTTTCCTCGACTCCCATCTTATATATTCTCTTAATTCACCTTCCGTTTTTAAGAATCGGTCATTTCCGTTTTGCGTTTTTATTTATTTTTACTTTACGTTGACATTATTCTCATTTTGATAACGGATAATTCACATACAAAATATGTGAGAATATAGAACCAGTCGCTCCAATGAGGTGTGTGTAGGAAAGGATTAGTCCGCACGCCCCTACATATTACCCAATAATAATTTTTACTTATCAAATTATTTTTAGTCTACTTTTCTGTCTATTATGCCCGCGCTTAAAACTATTTAATGTTCACTGTAGGTTACCTGACTTAGATAGTTTTGACCATGCCATGTATTCATTTTCAAAATTACTGCCATTTCAACATTTATGGTTTTAAAGACATATGCCAGTAACTTTCCAAATGGTTTAAACATTTTGTATACTGACATTTTACCATGAAAGTATTAATCTTAGAAATGTCTATAATTATTATCTGCTGTTTGGAAAAGTAACGTCACGTAAAATAAAATAAAGTTTATGTGTCATATTTCAGAAAACCAATCTACCAGTTCCAACCAAATCTAGCATACAAGTGGGGCTATAGTAGGCCACATAAACTAAGAGTATTTCCTTCGATCAGAGCTTACATTCAAAATGATAGCTAAATAAATATTTATGGCTAATATGATACACCAAACCGTTCCACCACTTTCAATAAAACTTTATAAGTATGCAGTATTTCTATTACTAGCATCAAATCTGCATATAAACTCTTCCATATACAATTTTGTACGACAGAACCGAACGAAGAAATAAACGTTTTTTCTTATATCTCTGGAACCAATATACTGATCACCATCAAATTTGGCAAAGAAGTAATGCTATGTTATGACATGCGATTTCATAAAGTTGGACCAGGAACTTATTTTCAGAATGGCAGTTTTATGAATAATTTTGGTAAATATGATCTTTCTATAACACAATTTAAGACATTTTAATAAATCTTTGAATATTTACAGTTTACGAGTGTACAATGTACCTACGTACTGATAAATAGACACAATTGGCGGCCATTTTGTAAGATATTAACTAATGAAAAAATTAAGCCGTCATGTCATATCTAAGTAGCTAAACGTTAAATTTTATATAATTCCGGCAAAACTCGCACTTTCTAGGTGTTTAATATCGGCCTATATATGACACTTATTTTTAAATCGATGCCATGTAAATAAGTTGTATATAAATGGGGAATTGGGAACAAAGGGACAGGTTAGCGGAGCCGATGCTGACCACCGCCATCTTGGAATTTACCATTTTCCCTAAAAAATTTCACCTTTTCTCTCAAAATGTCCCTTTTATCCATAAAAAAAATTCCAATTTTTCTCTCAAATAAGCACAGAGTCTCCCAGTTGCAAAAACGAGCAGCAAAAAGGCAGTTTTCAGCAAATAAAGGTAATTTGGGAGGCTCGGTTCTCGAGAGCAGAGCAGTGGCGGCCATATTCGTTTTATAAGAATAGGATATGCCAAATCGATACATACGATCCAGAGGACCGTCAGCCATCCTGGTTCTGTCAGCAATCTGGCTTACTATTATGGATGCGGGTGACTTTAACATTTACATCGTGACCATGAATGACCCTGAAAACACATTAAAAATCGAACAAAATTATAAAAAGTAAAAAAAAGTATAAAAATTATTGAAATTGTAAAAAATTCTGAAATATTTATAAAAATGATAACAAATTTATTTAAAAAATTATAACAAATTTATTTTAAAAAATTATAAAATTACAGTTTTGAATGTTTGGGCATAAAGATGACGATGGACTGAAATCGACCAGCTACCCTGTTATGATGACACACAAATGTCATATAGAATTCAGGTGACCTTTGACCTTGTCCCTATAACTGTGACCTTGAATGACTTTGAAAACAAAAACCCCGTGAAAAAATGTTTAAAAATATAATTAATTCATAAAAACAGAGAGCATAATGTGTTACTGACTACCACTGCCATATTGTATCCAGGTGACCCTAACCTTGACCTTGATCCCAGTGACATTTGTCCTTAAATGTTAAAATTCCCAAACAATTTCCAATTTTTTTTTTCAAATCCCACAAAATTATTAAAAAATTAATTTAATTATTGATTAAAATATTATTAAACATTTCATAACTAACAATTATCATTAAATAATTTAAACAAAACTTAAATTTTTCGAGGTCCCTCCACCACCACCCTAGTCATTTTTTATTGGTTATTTAACTGGTCAAATACTCACGTTCGTTAATAAGTCAGAAGGCCTCTACTCCCTTCCAGCCCCTTTATCATCTACTACATATACGGTACATTTATTTTTTGTATCGCCACTATAGAACACTGGTAATTTCAAGTATTCAGTTACATCATGTCACAGGGCACCCACGAGAAACGTAATCTTCAGCCACTACTGACGAAGGAAAAAATTTAGGAGCTAGAGCCCTCTCAAATGTAAGACGTGTCGTTTTAGCGCCAGCAGCGATGACGGCAACAGGTAAGGTTAGTACCATATCCAGTATTCACATGTTTACAGCCATGAGTTGTACTTTGCTCTTCCTGTAATACTAGCTGTCGAAGATGCGCGGTCACCCAGAGCGCGGGAATGAACGAGCATCCTGCCTACAGCGGCGACGTCACACTTGAAATACAATTTCTAGCATGAATATTTATTATGTCAATCACGAGTATATACAGACACATCAAAGTGATACAACATGCAGTAAAATATTTATAATTTTTAACCCCTTACACCACAGTCGATTTTGAACAATCTACGAGCAAACACCTTGCACGTAAGTTTCCATGGAAAAAAAAAGTAGCTTTAATTCGTAAACAATGTACAATATGGTTAGCCAGGGAAGGACCGTACCAGATGTGTTGAAAAAACTGTGACCTACTTGCTAACTGCTAACTTATCATCTCTGCCCTGCCCGGGAATAGATTTTTAAAATGTGAAAATATATTTCATCCTCATGTTATCTTCGCTCAGCTTTAACTCATGAAAGTAATTAAAGCAGGAAACTGACTACTGGCAGACCGACCCCTCACAAGACCGACCCATAATGACCCATGGCCCAATGACACAATTAACAATAATGACTCATTACTCATTGATATAATTATCTATAAAGACACATAAATTACCCATAATGACCTATAAAGACATATGACCCAATGACACATAATGACACATAAATGAACCATAATAACACATAAAGATCCATATATAAACAATAGTGACCCTTAATGACCCATAAATGGCCCATAAATGACCCATTAATGATCCATAATGACCCATAAATTACTCCTGATTGCAGTGCTGATTATGGTGTATTTGGTATGTGTGGTGCTGATTGTGGCGCATGTGGTGTTGATTGTGGTGCATGTTGTGCTGATTAGGGTGCATGTGGTGTTGATTGTGTTGCATGCAGTGCATGTTGTGCTAATTGTGGTGCATGTGGTGTGTGTGGTGCTGATTTTGTGGTGCTAATTGTAGTGCATGTGAAGTATGTGGTGCTGCTAGGTGGTGCATGTGGCGCTGATTGTGCTGCTAATTATGATGAGTGTGGTGCTGATGATGGTGCTGATTGTGGTGCATGATATTGCATATGGTGCTGATTCTAGTGCTAACTGAGGAGCAAAATATGGTGCATTCGGGTCGCAAGTTAAAATATATTTCTCCTATTTTATAAGACAATTTTATAGTCCGATCTCCAAAGCTGAACGGTTGATATTATATTTAATAATCTCGCTTTTGAAAGTATATATCCAGGCCCCTCATTAAATTTAATAACTTCCTGGGTAAACTGTATTTGAACTTTGCACTAAAAGTGTCTGGAACTACAGCAGGCTCCCAACACGCTTCGCGATTGTTCGATGCACATCTGGGACTTTGTACTAAACAATGCTGCACCATTGCAGGCCTCTTCCATGATTCCCAATTGGTCGTTGCACGACTTGAATTTTGTAAATGTTACATGGAGGGAAACAAGAAAAATATATCCGAAAATTGATATAAGCTGCATAGTGAATATTGCTGTGTATGATTCCGAGTGTTTCTCTTCCACTGTCGTCTTGAATCTATCAATAAGTTCACTCGGGTCTTCGGGAAATAGGTAGCTAGTATTCTCAGTGTATTCTGCTTTCTTTGTGTCGCTTGATGGAGCCAATTTGTTGGAGGGGTGTGTTAGTGCATAGAGAAAACTCCATCATCGTCTTGAAGATTATCACTGTCTTCATATTAATATTCATCCATGTTATCTCCATGATCATCTTCACCTCCTGTTTTGTATTCAATATTAAATTTTGCTTTTAATTGTAGCAGGATTCCACTGAACACATTCCATCTTTTGCACTGAATGTCTCATCATGATCGCCTGTCGAATCGGTACCCATCGATGTAGCAAGAGGTATTGCTGGCAACACTTGCTGGCTTTCAAAAAGACGAATCCTTGCAGATTGCTGTGTGTTTTTTCAATGTATCGCCTTCCACAAACCAATGTAATGCTTTATCGTGCGAAAAGGACTCTTCTTACAGAACGTTCTCTCACGCCGACGAGCATTTTATCATACGTGAAAACTCGATCGCAGAATCGGCACTGGCGACAACCAGTTAGCGATGATGAAGATTGCTGTTCCATGATCGTTGTGGTCAAAGGCAGACCTTCGCACTCACAATTTTCCTTCGTGGTATGGAAGCACTCTGAGAAAACCCAAATACTTGTTCGCCCCAGAAGAAAACATGCGGTACAAAATTTATTCTATACATAATTGTTTATATTCATATTCTCTCTCTCTATATATATATATAAACATATATAAACATAAATTTTTAATTTATTGTATTCATAATATTGTATGTTCCTATTTTATGTATATAATTTTGATTAATCGGATTATCAATTTGATATCAAATTCATAGATCGGATTAATCATTAATCCGATCTTAATTCGATCATTTTTCCCCGCTAATACTAATCAGATAAAAATAATGCGATTAAATAAATTTAATTGAATTAATCGATTAAACATATTATTTTGAATTTTTGAATTTTGTGTTAACTATAAGTGTATAGTGTGGTGAAAGAGTGTGCTAAGTGTCTTTCTTTCTATATTTTTATATATGGGGAGGGGGGCATGGTATGTCCTCACCCTCGGAAGTCTAGCATTGTAATGAGGAGTGATGCGATGTGGAAGGGGTATATATAGGTATTTTGTAATTTGTTACAAGGGTCCTTAATTTATATTTTTTGGAGCGTGGCAGTATCGATGTTCACCCTCGGACGTGTGGAGGTGTACTGAGAGGGAGAACGTGGCGTAGGAGTTCCTTCCCGTCTGGCAGGCGACTGAGGGATAAGACATGTGCAGTGTGGTTGGCGTCTGATTATAGACTGAGGTTATGGCGGAGTTCGGAAAGGCATATTTTAAAATAATGAAGAATAGTATTTCTCCGAAACGAAATTATTATGAAAAACGTAATGAAAGCGAACATATTGAATTACAAATTAATAAAAACCAGGTAACGAATGACTATCCTTAGTATATAAACAGCGGGATAAGACACGTCTGAATATCGACTGAGCTCCTCATCTGCGAAAAGACAATTGTGTACTAAATGAAAACAACGAAACATTTCGGCGAAATAAAATGGCTAGGAAATACCTATTGAAATAATGGGTATGTCTTTGAACAATAGGCTGGAATCCACAACAGCATTTTACTAATGTAATTAAAACGAACGAAACTACATGACTCCTCGACTATCACAAAAGGAAACGAGTTAAAAAAAAAAAAACTTATTGAAAGACTTTACAAATCGATACAAAATATTTTCACCACACACGTACTAGATGACTAAATAAAACAACGAATGTTTAAAAAAAATATGAACTATTATTTCCCTACAAATAAATCACACAAATCAAAATACTAAGGAATCCCAAACGAATTACAGAGCCTATTTCTACGTCAATACTGGCCCAGCTATCCTGGTGTCATAAAGAAATCAAGCAACACGTTATTAGAATTGTACCTACAATGAAGCCAAAATCTATTTTCCTACCAATATATAATTTAAGACTGAATAAATTACACGACTAGTCCTGAACACAACGACACATTCTGAAGTAATTAACAAACACGAGTTATGAATTCAAAACCAAACTGTTTATATTTAAAATGAAAGCTAATTACTATAGACACGTACCTTACAACGTATAGCTTATGACATATTACGGGGAACATGTCCGTTCACTTGGGACATCGGTGCCGGAATTAGTTCGGTGTAGCACTTGCAGCGAATAATAAGTTGAGCGAGGTTTTGGGAGCAACCAGAGCCTACGTCTGTTTTGACTGACGTCGAAAAGTCAACTAAGGATATGAGGAGTATTTTATTTAAAATGAAATCCACAACGTCATCTTACTAACATGTCCTGTATGGTAGGAATATCATTTATGACAAATAACAGACTCGTACGTCACTCCTCGACATTAAAATAACTAAACATTACGTTCTATAGAACACATCACAAATAAATGTCTTACCCGATTACAATTCAAAATTGTTGTAACGACTATTTCCTTAACAAACTAGTTTTAATGAGTTATTAAAAATGCATAAATATAAAAAACATTATTTTTCTCTACGAACAATTTAATCACCTCTCCCTTAGGTCTACAATGCCATGTTTGAAATGAAATTTTAACTAAGGACAAAGATTTACCGTATTCCAAGTATAAAAAAGTTATTAATTCACAAACGACGTATCTAAAAACACAGTTTGTTAGTCAGAATAAGATTCCTTGTGTGAAAAATGTATTAAAAATAATTCATTTTTAACAAGCAATACAATTTCCATTGAAAACTAGCTTGATATTCCACTCGCGTCGACACATCTGTATAATTATGACTTAGATTAGCTTGAAAATAGAATTCACATACAGGTTTCCCGAAAAAATCGCTTATAATTTGTGAGAAATGTACGAATACTAGATAAGCACGATCTAGGCGAACGACTTGAATTAAACATCCCACACAGTTACTCGAAAAATTATTAAATTTTTAAAATCAATAATAAGTTACATTAAAAAATATTATTGATGTATGTAAATGTCTTAACATAAATGCAGTTGAAAACCTACCAACTCTATTAGTGAACACTCATAGACTATCTTCAGAAACGTACTTCACACTCACTTTTTCCGATATAATTATTATCATGTGTAAAAAGGAATTGTATTTATTAACTCATTTAATGTTACGAAGGACAGGAGCGAGGTCTGAACACCGGTCAGACAACTGAATAGAGCTGAGCTGAATAGAGCGCCTAGCGAGCATCGCGAGTAGTCGCCACAGCCAGGCGACGCACGCTGTAGGTGCAGAGCCGTAACCTGGATGGGTGACTGGGTCGAAATCCGGTACCGCTGTGAGCGCTACTCCCAAATCGTGGCACGAAATGCTGCCAGATTCTAACAAGCGGTGAGGTGCTAACCCCTAACAGCGGAGAGTGGTGGTGTGTGGAGCGACCAACAGGTCTCCAAGCGTGAGTCAACGTGATACTAAGATATCATCCCTAGCGTGTTGGAGACGGGCATTGGTAGGTCCCGTTACTACTCCCCTCCCCCGCACATCTTTTTCGATATTTTCAGCTCTGAAGCATGATGCTAGTGGCGATGACCTCGCTCCTTTGTCATGGGGGAATGGATAACCCTGCTATGGAATGGACCACCCTGCTAGGCTGTAGAGCTGTCTTCAAAAGACAGCGGAAATATTTTGCTCCGGACAAGGTGTTAGTAGCACTGGCAGGGCATTATACTCAATGCTCCTGAGTACTCCCTAGACCAATACACTCCTTACTTGAAGGAAACCATCTTCAAACACATTTGCTTTTTGAATAAACACTAAATTAGCTGATTTAAGCAATAAGTGCAGATATAGAGTAAATTGTATTTCTAGGTGTTTTAAATATCCCGTGAAAACCACCTGTTTTGTTAAAACCCATTTACTACATTTTACATATGTCATTAAAAACTGTATACTATTAGTAAATTATTTATTTCGCCTTGTTTTCTGTTAAGGCAAAATAATCATTTACTCTGTTGCTAATCTCCAAAGTCTTTACTGCGTTAAATATTAACGATTTTGCTGTTATAGGTGACATTCACGCAAACTGATTTCACAGCGAGACAGTATTGCTCGCTGATATGGAATGCGGTCAGACAAAGTGATTCGCCAATTGTTGCGAACACACTTGCTAAACCGAGTGAATTAAAAATTACATATTATGTTCACACCCAAATATTTCTGCTTACTGAAATCATATCAATTAACCAGGTATTTTCGTTTTGTTACGTTCATATGCATTTTTTCTAGAAAAAAATGTAAAAAGGTCACATCAAAGAATAAATATGTGTTCTTCACACAAACAACGTGTAAAGTTATGACCCCTGTTTGATAAATTAATACATTATATTTTACTTTTGCGTTAACATTGACTTATTCTTTCTCTAAGATATACTTAAATAAAATTCCAAATCTACAGTCTGTTTGGAGGTAAATAATAATAAAAAAAAATAATCAGTTTGAAATACGTTTTAAAATATCCCATTTTACAACAACCACAATATTTATTTACATATACAAAAAAAATAATTCCTCTTTATACACCAGAGTTTCACGAAGTTCTTCATTCATTAAATACACATTCAAATATTACACTATAAGTGTTTAATAACATATTTTGATAGGATACAGCAAGACGCTGATCCCACATCTGGGGGATGATGTTGATAACATTTAGTTGATGTCGCAGGGAGACGAACTCGTTACTCTCAATTCAGTGAGAAGTTGTTATTCACAGCGGATTCTAGCTGAGGCATTGGTTCGCTGACTGTTAGACTTCCAGATGAGTTATTTTAAGCCATTATCTGTCAGTTGATTGACTCACTCTTGAAACGGCTGGAATTTTAATTGACTTGTAGATGTTATTGTGCTAGTAACTAGCTCGCTGATGGGTGTTGCAGGTGGCAGGGCTGAATTTATCATGGTACTGAGTATAGTGTTGCAGAGAAATAATTAGACAGGGATTCCATAATGTCCCACAGGGTAAAGTTGATACGTCATCCGATTGAATGAAGCGCAGCAATACCAGATGTGCAAAGCTGGCGGAGGATTAGTTTGGATAGCTCGAGTATGGTAGCACCACTGTACAAAGGATTGTTAAACATAACAGAACTCTTTTAACATCTCGATCAAGACTAGATTTTCATCGATTATTTGCTTCGCCTGGAAAACAGACCTTATTGCCAATAAATTTGTATTACTTAGTGTACGTGCCACCAGCGATAATTGGATTATATTGTGAGATATGAACGTCCACTTATTATATTAGT
The DNA here is from genome assembly GCA_029891345.1 of Dryococelus australis. NCBI lineage: Eukaryota > Metazoa > Arthropoda > Insecta > Phasmatodea > Phasmatidae > Dryococelus > Dryococelus australis. The sequence goes on from CM057009.1 coordinate 247,011,126, forward strand.
CGCAAAGTCCACCAGCTCCCATGTGCACTGAATTCTTCAAGCCTGTTAGTTAGGTAAGTCTTAATTGTTTTATAGTAAATTACGCCAACATCAGATGAATGCAGGATGGGAAGGGAAATACATTGAAAATAAAAAGTCTCCATAGCGTCTTCCTCCAACATGACGGATTTCAAGTACTTACATGCTACTGTTACGCTAATCCTAATAGGCCGGGTGGTGCTTTAATTAAATCTATCAGAGGGACTTTGCACCTCGTGAAAAATCTTTCAAAATCCGCATGAGTGTTAATCCTGTTGTTACATATTCGCACATCAGTTAATCTACCTGCGAATGTGCTAGCCAGTATCTCGTATCTGAGGTTGGGTGATAAACTCTTTACTGACGAAGACGAATCGGAAAATGAATTACTTTTCAACCCTGAATAAACATATCGATGTTTTGTAGCAGATGGAGGTAATGAAGTAAGTGAAGCAGGAAATGCTAACTGCGGAGCTGATTGCAGTGCTGCTTGCAGTGCTAATTGTGGTTCTGATTGCGGTTCTGATTTCAGTGTAGTAGGTGGACTCTGTGGAGCATGTGGACTCTGTGGATCATGTGGAGTAGGAGGAAGATGAGGAAGAGAACCAGTGCTGCAAAATTTATAATGTCACATTAATTTATCACTCTGTGTAAATTGTCTCTGGCAGAAATCACACTGAAACTGCATTCTTGAAATTTTCATTCCACAGGTAGTTATTTCATGTCGTCGAAAGTTACACAAAGCTGTAAATGCTTTACCACAGAAAGAGCTTTGGCTAATTGGTTTTTGAGCTGGTTTCTTTTACGGCGAGGTCTTACACCACATTTTTTAGTTTTATGAAATAACATATAAATCATTCTTGCATTTTGTATTGTAATTGTGGATATGTTTGTTGAATTCAAATGTGGTGTTTTGTTTAGCATGAAGCACTTTTTGGTATGTAAAAGCAAGGGAACGTTAAAATTTTTAGTTCTTGAAATAGGGGCTTGCAATGACAATTTATTTATACTCCATGGTGTATTGCATGTTTGAAAAAATATAAAGTCAGAATTACCTCTAGTCGACATATCCATTTTAGTGCATACATAGTGTAGCACATGAAACTAATTTTCTTATATATTACTTTGTTGTGATTCTGTCAGGTTAGGTTTTCATAAATTTGTAGTTCTAAAAACTTTACCTTTTCTGTTTTTTTTTTTACTTTTTTTTTGTTTCCAATAGCTATTGTGCCCTCTGCACTAATTTCGCTTTTCGCTCACGATTGAATAAATTAAATTATAGTGGAATAAATTATAGATCTTTTTTCAATATTGAGTATTAATTTGTTGTAATGAAACCTATTTTCGAGTTCAAGAAGTGTTTCAGTAATGTGATTTATTAGGTTTCTTTGTTTCTTTTATTAGCATATTTGTATCATATGCAAAAATTATTAATTCACTCTTTTTTTATTGATAATGGGAAATCATTCATAAATAACATAAATATATGTGGATCCAATATTGAACCCTGAGGAAACCCTGCCGTGTTAGGGAGTGGATGTGATTTTATTTTGCTCTGGTGGTCACAGAAACATTATAGCTGTGACTTGTTTCCAGTTTTGTAAGTAAGATTTTAGCATTTCTAGTGGGGCTTACTCCATAATTCTTTAGTTTCTTAAGAAGTATGCTGAGGTTCACACAAACAAATGCCTTTGTTAGCTCCATAAAAATGAAATCAACTTGTTTCTTTTTGACGAAAGCACCTACTTTTTGTAACGAAAATGCTGTAAGTTACTTGTTCTGTTGATATGCCTTTCGTGAAGCCATATTAATTTTGTATCAGTATGTAATTTTTTCTAAAAAGTGCTAAAGTATGCTGGAAATAATCATTTCTAGGATTTTTAGAATGGTGATATAATAGCTACTGGCTACGGGTGTGTAGTTTTCCACACAAGTTTCGTCACCTTTTTACAATATTGGTCAGAATTTTTCCCATTTTAATTCATCTGGAAAGATACAATTTTATAGTTATTAAATATGTATACCAGTGCAAGTTTATTTTTGGTGGCTACATTCCTTGATTAAGAAAACAGGAATCATCAGAACCAGAAGGTCTTTTTGTTTGTTATCTTTTTGACCTATTTTACGATGTAATTTTTGGTGATCAGGGTAAAAATATTGATATATTACTTTTTGTTTATAAAAGCTGCTTTTTTTTGTGTGCACTGTTATACTTATAGTTCTGTTCATGCCATTTACCAGTTTAGTTCGGATGGTTGTGAAAAATGTATTAATCATTCATCTGCTAATATTTTGCTATCATTTACATGCCTGCTACTTATTCATTCCCAATACTCTTAGATTAAACTAACCTTGTAAGATTCAAATTAAAAAAAGAACGCTTTTTTAATATTTCAATGCAAATATTTTAAACCTGTTCGTCTGATATGTCACTTCCACCTTGGAATTAAATGTAAAGATTATATGTTATTTAGATTACCAATTTTTTTTAAAATATTTGTAGGGTTCCTGCGGGCCTCCTCACAAGTACAGGCTCCATGAGTACAGCCGCGGCATCTCCTGTCGACGCACCTATAGAAACATAAGAAACATTTTTCAGAAGCTACTTTCTGAGCGTACTTTTCAAAATGTAAGAAACCTTTTATGTTCATTGAGTTACAGAAACAGATTCAAGATGAAATGTCAATGTCTAACAAGTAGTCTCAGCTTGTAGGAACACACATTCGGACAAAATGCCTGTATATTCATTTCTCTGAAATAGGTGAACTTGTTCCAACGATAACGACATTTTGCAGAGAAAGTGAATTGAAGAGTGAAGAGGTTTGGACGGCTCTTAACATCGAGGTCTTGAGAGTGGATGTGGGTTACTAATATGATTATGGAGCAGTGGAAGATTGAAAGGGTGGAGGAAACGGGAGATCCCCAAGAAAACTCGTCGACCAACGTCATCGTCCGTCACGATTTCCACAAGCGTAAATCCGGAATGACCCAACCGGGGATTGAACCCGGATCGCTTTGGTGGGAGGTGAACAGGCTCACCGCTCAGCCACTGTGGACACTGTGGCCCCTTCAGAGAAAGTGCTACAACAATGCCATTTGTTGTCTGAGGTGTCTATATACCAGAGAAACCAATATATATTTTTCTTTAGGTTATTTTAACAGAAAATTTCTGAAATAAATCAAATTTTTCTCAGTATTATTTGGCCTAAAGTTTCTTGGCCTGAAATTATTTTGCATAAAGTCAGTTAGCCGAAAGTCACTTGGCCGAATATTATTTGGGCTAAAGTTATTTGGCCAAACATTATTTGTTCTAAAATCTTTTGGCCAACAATTACTTAGCCTAATGTCACTTAGCCTAAACTATTAAGTCTATTTTTAGGCCAAATATTTCAGGCCAAAAAGCGGGTACCTAGAAGTACGAAAGCAGGGCCTGATTAAATTTAATATGTTGCTCGAGTGTGATTAAGCGAAACTGAACCCTTCACACGAAGGTATGGACAAATGAGTATTCATGAGTGAAAATGTACCTGTGTATGAGATTGGTGAAATCAAAGAGGTCGTAAAATTGTGTATACGAGAAATATACGAACAGGAAGAAACATAAAATGATCATGGAAATGGTGGGTGTTGTCAAAAGTTAACAACATAGATCTCCGAATCAATAAGCTGGAACCACTGAAAGCCTTGTCTTTCATCGAGCTGCCAGATTAAGTCAAGATAAAGGAAGCCCTCACTAACCCGAAAATAGTCCAAGACCACATGTGATTTAAGTGGTCGATTTTGGCATTTTGGCATGTTTTGTGGAAGGTACCTACAAATCCCCAACGATTTGACTGGCGATTAGAAGCCCTACAAACTAAATTTTACTTTTCCGGACTACAATTCTCGACACCGCTGCATCAAGTTAAAGTCTTAGAGATCAACCTTACTGCATTGGTCAATGTGTATACAAGGAGAAAAAAAAATATATATACATATATATATATACATAATTGTATATCAATATTTATATAGTGATATACACACATACATACATTAATTTTAGCAATAATTCTGAGAAAATCGGGACTGTGAGGCCAACAGTGTTTATAAGAGCACATGAAATAATGCAAGGAAAATGCTCCAGCGAGTATCAAGATGCCACAGCCAGGGAAGAATGGAAAACCTCCAGAACTGAAATTCAAGAATTACCATCACAAGAATGAAATACCGATCATTGTGTATACAGCGTTTGAGGCCTTACTCAGGACCATTCAGCTATATGAACCAGACCAAAACCACTAATACACCTACACCTACCAGAAGCATGAGAGTACTATACTTTAGTATGTTATACAACAGGAGTCAGGAGGTGGCTTCAGCTTCGACCGCCGCCATCTAGGATTACGTCATTTCCTGCCGCCATCTTGGATGACGTCATTTCTGGCCGCAATGTTGGATTATGTCATATCCGACCACCATCTTATTTTGCACTTCATGCTCTATCATTCCAACTCGAATCTTCCTAAATTTGCATTTCACCTATGCATCCACCAGTCTCTTTTTGTGCTTCATGCTCTCTCATTCCGGCCATACGACTGCTATCTGGGATTCAGCAATTTTGGATTATGTAATTTTGGGTAGCCATTGTGGATTGCATCATTTCCGACTGCCATCTTGGATTCCCGGACTTCCGCTCTATCATTCTGGTCATGCGACCGCTATGTTGGATTCCGCCATCTTGTTTTTCACTTCATGCTCTATCATTCCACCTCGAATCCTCCTGCTCTTGCAGTCCACCTAGGCATCTGCCATCATGTTTTTACACTTCATGCTCTATCATTCTGTGTCGTCCCTTTCTAATTCCATCGCTTTCCTTTCTCTCTTTTTTATGTCGGTCATTTTGGATGGCATAATTTCTGGCCACCATTGTTTCCTAATTACTTACATTTGTTCGCCCTCCATCTTGGATTTCATTATTTCCAGTGGCCAAAATAAAAAAAATTCCAGTAATGCCATATTCGATTTAGCCTCAACAGTAATTGCGATAGTATAACTGTGCTGTCATTTCTCTGCTCCACCTCTTTCGCCCGGCTCTTTATCAATGGACCATGCAGGTTCGGACAGGTTGTCATGGTCCACACTTACTGTCGTCGCTAGCCTATCGCGACTATCATGTCGCCCCATACACCTGTCGATACAGGCACTGAAGTTGCAATCATATTTGTTCAAAAAATATTTTAAAGTAACCAAAATGCTTGTAAGGGCATATTTCAAAATCCTTTAAGTCATAAATGTGATTTTAATATGTATTTATAGTTTCTAATATCAAGCAAAGTGCTTTTAAAGTGTATCAAAAGCTTTAAATGGCCACTTTATCGTTTTTATAAACTCATAAACCATTTAAAAAGCATCGAATAATTATTTTAAAACTAAAACTCTTCAAACAATATATATTAATTATTATATGGCAATGAAATATTCTCAAACAATATATTTCAAAACAAAAAATCGTCACCCAATATTTATATATACATATATTGGGTGACGATTTATATATATATATATATATATATATATATATTCTCATCGACCTTATGAGCATCAGCTCACTATTTGTAAAATTATGTTTGTAACCAGCAGGACTCTTGCATCACCCAGACTTGTGATTAGCTACTTTGCAATTAAGCTGTGGCCGAAACACACTAACTCAATTATTGATATGCCGTATGAATGAACCTTTGTGACCAAGTCGTTCAGAATTCTACCACTAGATACATGTCGGCCAGCATGCCACTTGGTACAGGTCCTGTGTTTCAATCATACTTGTTTTAAAAAATCTTCAAAAATAACCAGGATGCCTATTAGGACAATTTTCCGAAATCTTGAAAGGCCATGAATGTGTTATTAATGCGTATTGAAAATTTTTAATACCAACCGAAATGCTTTTAAAATGTATCAAAAGTTTTTAAAAGCAACTTTATCATTTTTAAAAACATAAACACCTTTAAAAAACATGGGAGTTATTATTTTAAAACTAAAATTCTTCAATCAATATATTCAAAATTATTTTGGAATGAATTATTCTAATACAATATATTATTAAAATTAAAATAGTAACCTATATGTATATATTTACATATTCCTATCGACATTATGTATATCATAGGATCTACAACATATTAAATTATTTAGTATAAGGGACAAAAACATGTTTTTACTGTACATAAATAACAATCACATGTCTATTGCTGTGGTTCTTGTCCACCACATATGATATTATTAGCAAAACAACACATATCTTTGACATTCATTTTGTATCATTTAATGTAGCCATGATATCTTGCAGCCCACACAGCTCCTATAGAACACCATCCATCATAGAAGCTTACTCTTCCATCACATGACTTATGAAACATATTTCCGGGTTGTACAGACACTTGGCAGGACTTCCTTGTGTTGAAAGGCATGGCGATTCGCACATACCACATACAGTACCATAGCTCGATGGTGGGGGTGTCCACGATACCGAATCTCCAGTGAGTAGGTCTTCGGGCATATATAGTCGATTCGAAGGCTTAAGCCAGAATCGAGGCAATGGTTCAAACATTGAAGGTGATGTAACTGGTGACTCTGCTGGGACTTGTGCTTCTGCGCAAACTGCTTGGCTTAGGAAATGAGTCAGCTCTCCATCCACAACCTCATCTTGTTATGAACACAAGAATGATGTTGTGAAATAACTGCTCCAGCTATTTATATATGTAGACAAAGGTCAAATATAGATATTACAAGCTACTTGTGTCTTATGTCATTCATATTCACCCAGCTGTCTTTAGATTTCTGTAGTCACAACCATCTTGCCAGTATTTTTCCTTTCTTGTAGCGCAAGACCTTCTCATCCAAATGCTTATCAGGAAATTTTTGTGATGTTTATTTCTTCTGAGTAATGGACTCCATGTATAGGTACATAATGCATATCTTCCAAATAATATCTACGAGGATAGTAATGTCGTACATGAATAACACGAAAGAGATACATAGACCAGTTCTCCGCATATCCCTTGGTAAATACGCCCTTTTGTCTGCTTATGCATGCATCATCAATTTTAGCATTTGGTCTGCGAGGATCCAAAACTTTTTCAACTTTATACACTGATTTTAGTAGTGAGTTGTCTTGCTCATCCTGGAGTCTTATGCCTATCATTGGATGAATAGAGGAATTATTGTCATCCACCCATGTGTATATTTATTCACTTACTTCAGACAATGAACATAAAAAAATTAATCTGAAATCTTCCTACGCCATTCATGTAATGTCTTTAAACCAGCATGCTTACTTTTCACCTAGGAAATATAATCTGCTTATATACAGCTCAAGACAGTCTATGCTAGCCAGTGCCCAACCAGAACCCTTGGCCACATTATCTTCTTCAGGACAAAGTTTTATGACTACCAATGTCAAAATAAGCTTTTTAACTGGAACCTGGCTGCTTACATGTATACAATACCAGGCTATGTAACATGTTAATACACTCTGCTCTACTAACCAATACCAGACTAAATATACTCATAATTAATATTATAATTCAAGTATATACCAACCTCCACCCACTAAAATATATCAAAATAGTAATGTTAATATTCTTGTCATCTCCATCAGACACCATTCAAATATATATTGGAAAATATATATCCTAACATATATCCATGTTAACACATGGATACCAAGCAATTTCTATAGTCCAGGCCAACTTACAATGCAAACATTTTACCATCTGTCAATTCATCATTACTTACTGTTACCAGGCCATCAAACATACCACAAGCTACAACAAAAAAGAAAAACTCAATTCAACCATACCACACAGCACATCAATTGTACAATTCAACATAACTCAAGTTTACAGAAACTATAGAGTTCAGACCAACTGAAACACATGTATCCCTGCCATCTGCCCTACCAAATAACACCCGACTAATGGTACTCATACTATAACTCGAACTCACCTCAGCCCACACTGATAATACCAAAAATTTACTTACTGCTCATACTTTCTGCTCTACTGGTCGACACTAGCCAAAATATATTCTAGTCACTATACTACCATACCAACCATATAACCCAAGTAATACCAGACCACCCGACACTCCATCTCCTATAACCAAAGAAAAACTCAATTCAGTTACACCACACATACCATCTTCTCTACACACCATCATAATATGAAATATACGCACCACTGAAACCAGAATTCAAGCATATCTCAGCCCACACTGACCTTACCCAAAAAATCACTAATCCAACAGGTTTCTTATACCATCAGACACCCAACCAAATATCATACCAGACATTAATATAAATCATTCTATCAACCTTCCATTATAATAAAAAATGCTGGCTTTCACAGCTCAGGCATACCAAAATAAAATATGAATAACCCTGCTGACCAGGAGTACTGGGTATTATAGGAACCATAACCCAGAATACTTCAGTCATTTCACACAGATCAGCTAATGTATGCAACATACGAACTACTCATTTCATACCACCACACACTATTGATTAACCCTCACCAACTATACCAGGTGACATACATCCATCATACTTAAAAATAATATCGATAACCTATTGTTACTGAATACCAAAACAGATATAATCCCTTTCAAAATGGCATTCGCTTGCCACATCTGCACATCGTCGAAAGGCGTACAACCCAGCATACCTACATACTATGCCATCTGATTATATTACCAAACCACCACAGCATGTAACCTTACCTACCAAAACATACAGCCCCAAGCCATATAATTCTCTCTAACCCCACGCATTCCTCATTCATGCTGTTAACAATTCAGACCATATCAACCACCATACCTCAGACTTACTAATCAATCATAATATCAACTAGATTGACAGCCCTTTCGACCCATCTAACTTCACCAGTTACTCATATAAACAAGCCATACCAGCAGCCCAGCCAATTAAAATATTCCAGTTATAAGCTCCAACCATGCTATCATACGATCAGTACTAAAATTTAAGCATCTATGACATCCATACAGTCATAATTACCAGATGCCGTCCAATCATATTAACCAACCATATCGGCTAAGCATTCTGCCTAGCCATACATATCGACTTTCTATACAAACCATCACACCTGTCATCACACATCCTGCCATCCTGTTTAACAGCCATACAGGCATGTTACACTCAAAGAAAAACCAGTTCCATAAAAAAAACTCCCCCCTTCCATCAACTCAAACTACAACAATGTCCCAAACCTACATTTCAGACATCGCTACTACCATACTGATAGGCCATACAGGCAAGACATACCACCAAACCAGTCAACCAATGAATCTACCCAGGTCATCATATAGAATAGTATATAAAACAAGAGAGATCGCACTCACATCTCTATAAAATCTCTCGAGAGGCTAGATCTCCTCCTGGCATAGGAGCAATCCTGGCAGTGGTGGCTGTTGCCGATGTCCTCACATAAGAGTCTTCAGTTCGTTGTGGGGGGATGGGAGGTTGATAGACATGAAGTTTAAAGTTTTAGTATAGGCTGACAATCCAGTTAGCATTCAGACTTCATCCTTACAAGTATGTGTTTATATAGTATTACAAATTAAATACCTTTTTTTCCCTGTCTTTTATAACTGCAATCCTCTCGTATAGTTAATTGCACGAGTGACTCGGTTGGTGTGCAACCCTGGAGCCTGCCTCAACTCTCGACTAGTGTTACGTACCATCCCTTCAACTCGTGGAGACCTGCATGGTGCCTACACCGTTGGTCGACCCCTGTATCTTTTCAGATTCATGTGTTGATAGTTCGTTGATCGCACAGGGATATTGCATTCCACCACTAGTGTAGTGAGTGTTGACTGTAATCTGAATTTGATAGTTTCATTCTTATGTGTTCGTAAGGAACACATTTGCTTTTTTACCATACTAGTCAGGACTGCCTGGTCTTCATTAGCATGTGTAATACATGTTGGTTAGTAAGTGCTTATAAATATTTTCCTCAATATTTGTTTGCAAGTGTATGTAGCACTGACGACCTTGTTGCTCCGACTGCTTCTCGAATCTGTCATAGTATTTTTATTTTAGTCTAATGAGATGTACATTGCTCAATGTTTGCACATTTTGTGTTGTTTGGTAGTGGAATTCGTGTGTCTCTGTACTGTAGCCAAACTCGGTCGGAGGCTGTATGTGGGAATATCGTTTGCTGTTCTGCTGTACTAACCAAGGTTACCACATCAGTTTTACGATGTCTTGTTTTGTATAGCAACGACTGATGTGATGTACAGTGCTTGTTGCTTGTGCAACTCGTATTGTTTGGTACGCGTTTATAGCAGTGTCGTCGTCTCTTACATGACCACCGGTTTAAATATATTCCTTTAGAGGACCATGTAATGTGCGTCTCCAAATTATCACCACTGGTAAATAGTGTACTGTACGTGATATACTATAGAATTTTTTCGTGAGTTTGGTCCTGGTGATTGTAAGCTCATTTTCTCCAATTTGAAGGAAATTCCAGCTTTTTGTACCGAAGTTCAAAACACGATAGCAACACTGATATGAAACATCATGTGCCTGCATGGTGTATGTCGGCTTTCGGCCATGTACGTCGACATGAATACTCCTAGTGAACATCATCGCTAACGTAATCGTTGTTGGCATCCCCCCACTGACAAGGGTAACGAAGATGGTTGGAGACCTTCGAGACTCTAGCAGATTTTGATTGTGCACTCTAGCCGACGAATGGAGAAACGAAGATGGTGATAGCATCTGTGTGTGTATGTATGTATTGCTCAAACAACCATCGATAGGTAGCTGAGTTCAAGACTTGACAATATACATAAATATTAAATTTCCTTTCAGACTTGGACAAAATCTGTTACATTTTTCAAGTGACGGAGGGGAGCATAATATAAGCATGTTTTTTTTGTTGAATGAATATCATAGACATACTTTATAGACTTTGCCTTTATTTTTCAGATATGACATAATACTACATACTAATACGTGATACATGTTCAACTTATTCTTCATTCGAGCAAAATATTAATGGTAACTGTTTTTTCAGAATACTTCCTGCTGTGAGCATTCCAGGCACTCTTATTTGCATATACTGCACAAAAGTTTTCACATTGGTAGGTCTTGTAGACGGTGGCAAATAGACAGTGACTCTCTTCATGACATCTGGCATCGGCACGCTTAGCGAATGTCGTGCCACAATACTTGTACTCGCTTCCGCGATGGGTGAACATTTATTTTGCACTTCTTGATATGTCTGTACAGTTTACTGCCTCGAGTGGCCACAGCATTGCAGTTATCACAGTGGAATGCCTGTATTCTGGGCTGAACAAGCAATGTCCACTTTTATGACGGTGTGCAAGGCAACTGCTACTGAAAATATTTCCACAATAGTAACACTGATACCTTAATGCATGCAAAGTCTCTTCAGGGCTCCTTGCTGTTGATGATGATGACAGTGTTATAGATTTTTTAAATCTTTAACCATTGATTCCATCTTTGTATTGCAGCAGAGTACTCGATCTCTGTGGTAGCATTAATAATGCAATGTCTGTAGCGACTCATCAGGACCTATTGTTGTTGTTGATACTGATAGTTTTACAAATTGAAAGTATTCAATGATTGATTTCATCTTCATATTGTCGCAGAGTACACAGTTGTAACTGTCTGCTTTCCACCACCACACTCGCCAGCGAACTGACATCTGTGTTTCATTATGTTGGCTCAAATAATGTTAATACTTAATGCTAGTTTGTGTTTCCAACCTCAGTAGATGATTGCTTGGTACAAACATAAGCATGGTTGCTGGACTGAAATATGTTACCTTATCAATTTGATCGCTCTTTAGCCTGCGAGCTTGGCCTCACAACTTCTTTGTAATTGTTCATCTTACATGCTCAACTTAAGTATTCATTCATTTAATTCCTTCTGTTTACATTCAATGGATGCTTATTCGCATATACTATACTGCAGTTAATGCATGGTTAGATCTTGTAGAGAGTGGCAAATGTGTAGTTCCTATCTTCATGACGTTTGGCATCGGTGCAGTTGGTGACATCTTTGCACATCTTGTTATGTACATACAGATGATCACTGCAGGTAAACACAGTGGAACGACTAGTATGCTGGATTGAACATGTAATGGCATCCTTTATGTCGGCATGCATTACAACTTCGGGTAAATGTATTTCCACAATAACAACATTGATACTGTAATGCTTGTAGCGACTCTTTAGAAATGCTTGCTGTCGCCGATTCTGAGCGAATGTGAAGGGGACGGGGCGGGGTCTGAGGACGAGTACCCATTCGTGCAAGGGTCCTGCAACCCCAAACCTGCAAAATGGCTACAGCAAAAGATACTCAAGAACCCCGGGAATGCCCATGTCTAAGAGGGGTGGAGACGTCTACTATTTATATCGTCGATTGTGTCGGTGTTATGGTAAGTTTTTAACCATGGCTGCCAGTGTACATGGTCATAGTAGATGATTCCACTCGTGACGGTCTGTCTTCTGCCTATCTCGCTATAGGTTTGCTGAGTACGAATAAGTATAAAAGCAATATGTGTGATGCAGTGTTATATGAATGATAATCAACCCGTTCATTACCCAACCTTCGAATCCATCCATCTAACAAACATTCGTCTTTACTCTTATACGTTTCTCAATGTTGGATAAGCATTTTTCGTTATTTCTTCTTGTAAAGCCATATTATTTCATATCATACATACATAGGAAGGAATTCTTTAGGTAGGTAGGTATGCTGTGTCGAGTGCTGCAAGTGATTGAAGCTTTCCATATGTCACTTTAGCTGATAAAAATTATCTGACTACTAGAACAACAAACCGTCATTTTCACTATACCTTCGATATAAGAGAAAGTAATTTTGGATTATGTGTAGCAAAACACATATGCTTCTTTTAAATGTCAAAATATGATGTAGCTAATTCTCATGTCACTCAAACTCAGTAAGAGAAAGAGAAAGAGAACTACCTTCACTACCCTCACAAGAAACTAAAATTTAAATCCAATATCTTAGACCGCTCGACAACCTGACAACGTCAGAAAATATTGTATAATGAAAACTCTTAACCTGATCCTTAAATTATGTCATAGGATCTTCAACTTACTTACGGTCTTTTCAAAATCTTCCATTCAAGACAAAAAGAAACATAATATGTTTACCAAAATTTTAAATGTGCAGAAAAAATCATAATTCCTTCGCAATTGGGAACACTCTGAGAAAACCCTCGGATATCTTCAACCAGAAGAAAACATGTTATATTAATAGTCCTATCTTATATAAAATTATGAATATTCCTATCTTATAGATCTATATATATATATATATATATATATATATATATATATGTGTGTGTGTGTGTGTGTTTGTGTGTATGGAAGTAGATTTATAATGCAGGAGCTGGCTCACTTCATTTTTTCATCCAAAAATCAAGCTTTTTAACCCAAAACTCAAGCAATTTTATCTATTTCAAGCCACCATTTCTTGTTTCTAGAAGCTGCATTTCTCAGAAATTTTCGATTCTCAAAAGCAAGCAAATTTAAGCCAAAAACAAGCAAAATCAATAAAAAATCAAGCAAGTTTTCAATTTTGAAAAATAAACAGCCACACAGAATTTGTGTCAAGCAAAAGTAATCCAAAATCAATCAAATTTAAGCTATTAAAAAAAAAAAAAAAAAAAAAAAAAAAAGAGCAAATTTAAGATAAAAATCAACTAATTTGATCATTTTCAAGCTACATTTTCTACTTCCTGGAAGACTCATTTGACCTCAATTTTCATCAAAAATCAAGGTATTTAACTCAAAAATCCAGCAAATATACCAATATTTCACTAAATCCCTGTGCAGCATTTTTCGTACTAAAAAAACAAGCAATTCTTTATCGAAAATCGAGCAATTTTACCCCAAAATCAAGTAAATTTATCTTTTTTTTTTTTCCAAAATAGGCATTCGGGATTTTTCATTCTCATAAGCAAGCAAATTTAAGCTAAAATCAAGTAAATTTAAGCTAAAAACTAGTGAAATATTATCTTATTATTCTTAACAGTTTATATTCGAAACTCTACTAATTTTTAAAAAATTTCTTCTATTTACTCTAGATTTTCACCAATATCTCGAAGTTCATATCTATCATCAATGATTTCTAAGAGTGATAATTGCAATTTCCGTAAATTGGAATGAAATTTGTGAACTATATATTTAAGATCTTCAGATGCATTACCTAATCTATAGGAAGGTGGTCTTGAACCATCGCCACCTTTTAAACTGTTAGTCAAACTGCATGGAAACAAATATATTTTTATTTTAATTACAAAGAAATGAAATTTATTAAGAGAAAGAAAGAACACATTTAGAATCATGAAAATGATTTTTTATTTGATCAAATAATTAATCCATATTCATAAAAATTAGTAGAACTTTTAAAAGTAACCACCTTACATTAAGTCTTAAAAAACTGTTTTAAAATATTGAAACCAATTTGTTGTTTCTTCCATTTAATAAAAGTAAGATTTATATGGCATTAGTAATTCTCTCTTTCAAATAACTATAAGTTAAATTCCATTGGCTAATTAGAACACCATTGCAAATTGTATTTGCTCCAACAGCTTTATTAGAATCTATACTAATTTTTATATTTGTCTTTCTTTAACTACAGTTGTTTTTCTATATAAGCAATCAATAATATACAATGGTCTTCGCCCAAAAAATTAGAATAATTTATATTGCCTTCGAAGTTTAAAGTTTGTTTATAAAAAGGTTAGTCATTTCTACACATATAATCTAGTTCTGTTTTTAAATGTCTAAAATCACTATAAGCAATGAACATTTTATAACAAAGACCATTTTCAATAGCTAGATTCCAATTTTCTTTTGCAAAAATTTCATTTCTATCATTTTTAAAATAAATATTTTTCACATTACAATGGTCAAACATAGAAGCATGGACATACTGTTCAGCACGATTTTTTCTATTAGTTTAAAAGCCTACAATTACAAAATCGGGCATGTCAAATAGTAAATTATTAAACTGTTATTTTATATCAAAGTTAAAAACAGTTGTTCCAGCAGGGACTTCTTTTACTAAAAATTGCCAATAATCAAAACTAATAGGTATTTTAGAATGTTTGTAAATTTTTTCTTAAATTTCAATTTCTGTGTTAGATTCGTATTCAACAATAAGCCAAATAATTTCTAATTTTTGAATAACAATTTTACCTGGATCAGCATACCTTTCCTGAACCGCACCATCGACATATTTTGGTTCATAAACAAAAAAAGATTGTTATCAAATGATTTTATAAAAAATGTAATTTTATAACCACCTTTCCAATAAATTTCATTGTTGTTATGAATAAAACCAAACAAATATTTCAGCGGATACATTATTTGATTTGTTTTATCACTATAAATTAATTTTACTCGATATTTATTATCAACACCAGAAAATTCTAAATAATTTTGTTCACTTGGCGATATTAATAAAGCATTAATTATTAATGATGTTATACCTGGATTATCAACAGCTTTAATAATATTTCCATGTTTTGAAATTTCTACTGTAGAAAACTGAAAAAGAGAAAAGTTCGAACAAACATCGACGTTGCCTAATTCTGCATATTTTGCCTCATTCCCTTCTTTATATCTTTTTAGTAATCCATATTGCTCATAAAAATAAGAATCATTCGAAAAAGAAAAGCCATCTCCTATAGGAATATCAAATTCAATTCTATTATTGTAAACATTTAAAGTCCTCCTAGTTTGATCAGTTAGGGGAAAAGTTTGTCTATCAAAGAACTCAATGCTTTTGTAACACATTTAGAAGAAATAATTGTATGTAAATGAAAGATTCAAACAATGTTTCTCGAGTTAAATTACTCATCGAGAGATATAAAAATTACAAAAAACACCATGAAGTGGAATATTAAAAAAATATAAAGAAAGATCTACCTTTAATTGACGAATTACGAAGTAATGGTAAAAAGGTGAGACAAGTTAGTGATGAAAATACAAATTTAACAAATACATTAGTTTCTGTAGCAGTAAAAGGTTTAGATTATCCACCAACTCTAGAAGAAACATAATTTGAAAGAGAATAAGTTGTTAATGATAGGTCTCCGAATTTGGGTATAATACCATTAAAAAACTCAACTATTAGACTTGGAAAATATATTTGTGGAGATATTAATAACATTAAAGAAAAATACGGGCTTGCGAGGAGAGGGCCAAAATTTTAAAATTTGTGATACACAAGTAGAGATAGATGGTGATACACTATTTGTCAAAGATAAAGAATATGAATTAACAGATAAACTTTCTAAATTGCTAACAAAAATGTATCTATGAAGAACTTGCAGGTAATTACAATTATAATGACCTTAAAATTACACAGAAATGGTTTTATTAACCTATGCTGTATTTCAAAAATATATTCCTTATAAGAAAAGGAATAATACAAGTTCAAGTATTGGTTGGAACTATACTTAAATAATTAGTCCAATTTATAAAAATGTATTAAAAAATCACATTCAAAATGAGCACCAAACACACCCAAAAGAATGATTTCCCCAAGAACTCCTAGATTTGGAGAAGATATAAAAAAAATTTATTTTACCAAAAGAATATGTTTGGATGGGCGATGTTAGAGAATTAATAGACAGATTGTTAGTTATAAATGGTGAAGAAAATGCTGGAAATTACTATTATTAAAATGGAAAAGTAAGCATAATGAATATTTTAAACAATAAATTTTCTTATTATATTATTAATAATCCAAAAGGAATTCCCTACCTTATAACATATTAAAAGTAATTTCACATTCATTTTGGAATTCCGAACATTATGGCAAAGGTATTATAAATTGGACATTAAACAATTTAAATTTGCTGGAAATGCATTCTCCTGGCTATAAATATTGTGGTCCACTTACAAAATCAAACGAAAGACTAAAAAGAGGTGGTGAATAAATTAAATGAAGCATGTAAATAATACAATATGGCGTATAAAGATCACAAAGATTTAGTTTCCAGACAGGAACCTGATCAAATTTTACAAAAAAGAAGCAAAATAAATTATTTTATATAAAAATACACCAAGTGGTGAAAAAATTTCTTCTGCTGCTGTTGCCTCAACTATGTTTACAAAAATACAATTAGGATGGGGAATTAAAATGTTTGAATAATTATATATATATATATATATATATATATAATTATTTAAACATTATATATATATATATATAATTATTTAAACATTTTAATATATATTATATATAGAAGATACATGTTTTACTTTCGATACATCCATTGATAAATTAAGAGATTTGGGTATAGATAAATTTTAACAAAAGATCATCTTGAAAAAAACCAAAAATCAAAAGAAGGCAAAGGTTTTTTACTAACTTTGTCACTTCTGTTATTACAAAAAATATTAAAAGAAAAATCAGGAATTGGTTTAAATCATGGATGAATTATTCCCCTCATAATTGCTGATTTAACTGGACTTGGTGCTTTAGCAGGAGTAGCTTCTTCAATTTATAATTCTGTTGAACAAATGAGAACAAATAAAAAATTATTAGAAGATCAACAGAGACACAATTTTGCAATGGAAAATAAAGCAGGAAGTGGTTTAGTTGAAAAAAAGAAGGGGAGACTAAAAAAAATTCGAATAGATACCCATTATCTAATTACGACATTGAAAAAATGTGTAAAAATATTAAATATAAAAAGAAATCAGAAATGTTTATATGATTGATGAATTACTAACAAGAATGCTCAATAATTATTGTGCTGTGGTACATTTTGACATTTCAAGAAATGCTGAAACTCATACGGTTTGCTATTTTAAAGAAATGAAATATGTTTACTATTTAGACTCATTTGGAGGCAATATTCCTACTAACTTAACTAATTACTTCAAAAATAAAAATGTTTTTTTAATGATAATATAATTCAGAATTTCGATTGAGTTATATGTGGACATATATGTTTAATTGTATTATATGTTTTTTTCGAAAGATTGTTAATTTAAGGATATAATTTCTTTGTTAGTAAATGACAGACATATTTGGAAAACCATTAATCAAATCTTAAAATAAAATTTTTGACTCTAATTCTTATGCTTTGAAGTTATATGTAGATTCACAATGCAATTACAGTGTTTCTTGTTTACAAAGTAAACTAAGCACTTATTTTGATTATACAAAATATTATGTTTCTTTTCTAGGAAATAGAATTGCTAACATAGATGAACCTATAAATAATAAAAATGGGGTCAATAAAAGATTTTTTGATATACATATAGCAGATTGTTATGCATTAAAAAGGATGTAGAATCGAAATATAAAACTAATGTTTCTGATTGTGCTTTAAAAGAAGATATACATTTACAATTTAATAATACTCTTACTGATTATATAAAATGGCTAAACAATACAAAACTGGCATTAAAAAAGAATGTATATTGAATATAGAAATCTATTTTTTTTCTAATTATGCTTTAAATATCCAATGTAGATTCAAAATACAATACTTGTGTTTCTGATTAAAAAACATTTATATTCAAAATATAATGTCATAGTTTTTGCTTTACGATATCGAATAAGTAAAGTATTTGTTTATACAATATATTATGTTTCTTTTCCAAATCACAGAATTAATCATATGGCCCATCCCATCGATGGAATATATGCACTCAATAAAAGATTTTTTGATGCCAAAATTTAAACCTATCAGTTTTGAATTATTGTGATGCACTAGTTAACACAAAAGTTGATTACAGTAAGCCTTTTGTTGTTAACAGAGGTGAGTTTTTAACTTTTAAAATTTAAAAAAAAGTCTAATTATTTTGATGAGGGAATGTTGACTACTATAGAAGTATTCGTAAAATATAAAGATTAACTATATATTTTTTACTATTAAATGGAGAATACTTGGTGTTCGAAGTGTAAGAAAGTTAATAAATATAATACTATTAAGAAATGAAAATACAAAAAATGGATGATTAGTTCAGAAAAGTAAATGTTCAATATGTAATTATAATAAATCAGCATTAAATTTTTTTCCCCAAAAGTAAGAGAAGGAATAAACAATGAATTATATAAACTGGCGAGAAGAAAATTTCCAAGAAGAAATTTAATTTTGTCTGGTAATGATAATTTATTGCAAATTGATCTTGTTGAGATGGATACCGGAAATTTAAAAGGTATATCACATATAAACAATGGATACAAGTGTATTACGATAATTTTTATAAATATGCATTTGCAATGCCAATAAAAGATTAAACAGCTAAAAATGTAGCAAATGCTTTAGAATCTATTTTAGTTAAAAGAAAACGAAATAATTTACAAAGCGATATTGGATAAGAATTTAATAATAAATTATTTAAAGAACTTATGAGAAATATAACATCAATTATAGTCTGCATTCAGTGAAATTAAAGCAAGTGCTGTAGAAAGATATAATAGAACAATAAAGAACAAAATGTGTAAGAAATTCGCTTTAAATTGCAATTACAAATGGATAAATATTTTAGATGATTTAGTAAAACAATACAACAAAACAAAACATCGAACTATTGGTATGAAACTAATTGAAGTCAATAAAGAAAATAAATAATTTAAGACTAAAATATTTTGTGAATATGTTTACTGAACCAAAATACAAATTTGACGATATTGTTCATGTGAGCAAAAATAAACAGCTGTTTTTAAAAGTGTTATACGCCTAATTAGACAACAGAATTGTTTACTATTTTTCAGGTTTTAAATTATGATGTGCCAACTTACAAACTGAAAGCTGCCAATAGAGAAGAAATAGAGGCAGTTTTTTTATAAATACTAAATTATGAAAACAAACTATCCTTAAAAATATTTGGTTTGAAAAAGTCTTAAAATAAAAAGGTGATAAAAATTTACTTTAAATGGTTAGAATTTCAAAATTCACATAATACTTGGATTAATAAAACATATGTTTTGTGAAAAGAGGTTATAGTCTAGAAAAACTTAGCGCTGGCAATTTACCGGGGTTAAAATTGTAATGTTGTGGCTACCCAAATCTTCATAATTTGTTATTAAATCTTTGTAAGTAAGGGGTGATACATTTCATAAATATCTGTACATTTATAGTTAAAATTAGCTTCCTACTTAATTCGATAAAGATTGTTAATATCATTTATCAATTGTTGTTGAGTACAATTATTTCTGGCAATATGAAAATAGTTACAAAAACACACAATGTGACCATTCAATGTTTATTTCATTTTTTAATATAAATTGATAGAATTTGGAACATAATCAAATCTCTATAATTGTTCACAATTTGGATGCTTATATTCAATTCTATCCATTGTCTTTGAACATATTTTCTTTGAGTTCTAATGACATAATAATCATATTCACAATCATCAATAAATAATCTTAAAAGGACAAAAGTTGGCTTTAAATTTTGATCTCTCATTTGTGGTACAACAATTAGTGTCATTTCCCTAACTACCGCATTTCTGCGAGCTATTACATCGAAAACCATATCAATGGTCTCTCTTACATTTTCCACATGTTCACTTTGAATTTTATTTTTTTAATGCTCTATTTGAACTTTGTATAAATGTATTATATCTTTTTGAAGCTTAAATTTGCTATGTTTTCTAATTGCTGGAGGAATTTGTTCAGTTACCCAATTTTGGAATTGTTCAGACTTTTTCATTTTTTATTTTAAAATTAACTAATATAATCGAGGTTCATTGATAAATATTATATGTAGTTGTATATTTGAAGCGAGGAATTCGGCATTCCACCCTATATTATCATAAATATTTTTGTGCTTTTCTCAAACACGATCTCTAACAGCCTTTCTTGTGTTAGTAAATTCTAAAATATCGCAAAGATTTTTGGCTTTAAACCGAGGAGTTACATTATCGAATGTTGGATTTTGTTTCTGCACTTGCCACTGTACATTTTTTTGCTCAAATCTATTGTGATAAAACCATATTCTTCATTCCAACAGTTTATACAGATCTCTTAAAATTTCTCATAAGACACATCACCACCGACTAAATCGCTATAGATATGTTTTTAATTCGTACCACCTTGTCTAAATATACACAGAATGTTCATAGTGTCTCTCACCAATTGCTTGGGCACTCTGGAATAAGTTCGAGCTAAATAAAATACATTAAAAATTTTTATGCCTTTCCATTGTAAAGTACTCTCAGATAACATCTTGATTTTCTAACATGACTAAATAATTATTTCCACATTGATCAAGTGGAATCATTTCATCATTGCTATTTAAAAAAAATAAGCCATCTTTTCATTAAACTAGTTGGATATTACATCAAAGTCATATTGTAACTGAATATATTTTGATTGATTTAAACTTTTTGAGCAAACATACCATTTATTGAAATTTAACCAGCCATTCTTATAAATAAATTAATCATCAATTTGGTTTTATCACGATTACTGGGACCAATGATAATGGCTATCATATTGTGAGGCAAAAGTGGGCAATTTTTTCTCCTAGTAACCCCTTCAGAAATTAAAACACCAACACCCAAATCGACTTGTTCTTTTAATATGATAATTTTTGTAATAAATGGATAAAAAAGTATTTCGGTTAATAAATAATAATTCCATTCTAAAGAAGAAGCTTTGCTACAATATCATTCATAAAGATAAATAAATTGCTTTGATTAGTTTTAGTAAAAAATTGTGACAACCAATATAACCAATAATACTTTAACAAAAATTTAAAAATTGAGTGCTGTTGTTGATAAAAATGAAGTAATAACTATTCCTAAAGGCCAATACATCAAATCTTCAAAATAAACTATAAATTCAATTGATCAATTTTCAGCTAGTAAAATTGAATTAACGTCAAACAATGTGAAAAACAGAATATCGATTAAATCTAAGTTTGATATAAAATTTGATGACCGATTATCTGATATGCTAGGTTTTGAAAGAAATATGACTATTGAAAAAAAATGGCCATAGGTACTAAATTACCTAATTTAAATCCATATAAACCAATAAATGTAGATTGTAACTTGGCATATGATATATTCATACAATATGACGAATAATCATTCAAAAACATATATAATTGCTAGTTTTCTACCAAAAAAGATGTTTGGTTTTAGAGATAATACTACTTATGAGCCAGCATATCCAATTTTTTTTATCAAATTAATGAGTAGCTTAATTATATTGTTGTAGAAATTAGACACAAAAATGGAAATCTAATTGATTTGGTTGGTTCTGATATTGTTATTGTTTTGGAAATTAAAGATGTTTAACATATAATATATAAATATAATAATATATTAGAAAATGAATTAAAATTAAATGTGTAGATATCCATATGGTAATTTATGTTGATCTTGTGGATACTCTTAATATACTTCTAGAATTTAACCATTATCAAAATCATCCTTAATATTTATTATATAATTTTGTCAAAAATATGATTTAAATTCTGGATAATTAACCCATTCGAAACCACCACATGATGAATGTCGAGATAACGCACATCCATAAAGGTTATTAGTATCGATCTAAGTTAAATAATTAGACTCTTGATTATCATTAAAATCTTATAAATATTTATTACTTGTTTTAACATATCGTTTACAAAATTGTGATATTCCACCTCTAATATATTTTCCTATCAATAAAATCAAATAATCATATAATTAATCTAATGATTGTTTCGTCATTTTTGACATTGCATCCCACGATAAACCTGGTGCTCTGAAATACCATGCAGGATCTAAATCATATGCATTTATACACATTTTCTGATATTTTCGAATATATCTGCTAACAACAATACATCACTTTTTAAGTATAAGTAGTGATATTCACCAACATTTTAAATATTCAATTGATTCCCTACACGTGTTGCGTGTTAATAATCATCGTCACTTATATCTGATTCGCTTAATTAATTAGAAAATTCGCTTTTAGGAGGAATCTCGGTTTCATCCAAATTTTCCCAACTGTCCATATACCACTTGCCATAAATTTCAATGTGTTTATAGATCTCATTCGTATATTTTCTGTTTCTAAAGTGATAAACTTTTCTTCATTATTCACAATTAAATCTGTATTTTTGTCATCATATCGTAGCTCGTTAGTAAATAAATGAGCATCATGTCCAGCTAAGTTATGAAAATTAATTGCGACAAATTTGGGTAATTTTAATTACAGATTACAATTATTACATACAGGATTAATGACTTTTCCATGTATGTGATAATGATGATGTACATTATTATTGCCCTTCGTATATTCACATTCACTCACTGTACATTTTTTTAAATTTACTATATAATATGTTTTCTTCTTTTGTTAGTTGATGCATGTGGTTCAATTTCTGAATATATTTCCCCAATTTCTTCTACTAACCCTTTCTTATTGATTGTATAAACACCTTATATGCATTTGGACCTCGATATAATACACGGGGCTTATAATCACCATAACTAGATACAATTCAATAGCAAAAGCCAGATGCTTCATGTAATTGATTTTTCATTGTATTTGATTCATTATTTAACTTTAAATCAATGGCATGTATTGGATCATTAGTAAGATATCTTTCTTTATGCATCCCCTTTAAAAGGAATTGTCAATACCGTCCTCTGTTAAAGCTGGATATTTTTTGATTAAGTTAAATTTATTGAATAATCTTTGGTTTGGTTTAGTGGTTGATATTTTCTATAGAATTGATTCTAAATCTGCATAAATGTAAATGAACCTTCATTGTATTTTCATAATTCTTAAATTTTATTTGATCTCCTTTCGAAGGTAAATTGATTCTTACTAATTCATTTTTAGAGCAGTCTTTCGTATGTTTATTAATCTTTCTTGAGAATAAAATAACTGAAGACACATATCACATATATAAGCTTTACTTTTACGATTTTTTTTTTCTTTAAAGAAGTTTCGATGAATTTTTTATCCAACAGTAACGTGAGTTTTTATCATCTTTGAAATAAAGTAAATTTATGGGTTTTTCCTTTTTATTATTTGTAAGGTTCAGTGGATATACTGTAGACTTATCTTCAATAAAGCCCATCCTGGACATCTTTGAAATTCAGATAGTTGTGTAATTATTTCTTGTACTAAATGAAGGGAATTTTCAATGTTATATGTAGATATCCTGCTTTTAAAAGCATTATTATCTATATAACTTTAATTTTTTCTTCTATTTCTTTTCCTGATGAATACATTAGTAGAATAGGGAAATATTAAATTTAATTCGTTTTATCTTGTTTATATAATTAATTGATATTAACATTATATACAGGGAAATTTGTAAAATTATTCTTTGTTACGCATTCTGTTACCTGATTACTTTTATTTATAGGTTTTACAAATAGATTATTAGCGAAAGGAAATATATTTTCTTATGTTTTATTTAGTTTTTCTATATCTTATATTGTATTTGAATTAAAATTTCTAGCAATATCTCCCAACTCGCGAACTCTCTTTTCACTCAACACAACTGCTATATTGCTCGCTGACATTTAAACTTTAATAAGCAAGAACAAATTTTTAACTACGAAATGAAAAATAAAAAATATGAGAATAATAAAAATAGTGGAATAAAATAGAACAAGCGATTAATTATTAATAATAAGGATGTCGTTTTTAACTATGTAACTTCATGTTAAGATGATAATTCTTAAGATATTCAATAAAACATTTTACATATAGTTGTATGTTTGTCCTTGCTAGTTTTATTATAAGAAAATAAGTTTATATATTTATTATAATTACATATTGTACATGTCTTTGTTGGGGTGATTATCGTATTGAATTTCATTTAGAATACCTACTGCTGTATAATGCGATTTACTCTTTTTATGCTTTTCGATTTGAGTATTATAAAGATATTTCCCACATTCGCATAGTATTTTCTCTTTATTTAAGGCATAGTGATTTTTACCATATTCACTAAAACAATGTTTATATTTTGTCGTAAGTTTGTCTAAAGTAGCCTTATGATGATAAAATGAATCAAGAGGTTTTTTCTCTTTACATACTATGCATGTCTTGGTTGAATAATCATGTTGAATTTCACTTAGAATATCTAAAGCTGTGTTACATAATTTAGTATTTTTGTGCTTTGCAAGATTTGTCTTACAAGCATATTTTCCACATTGGCATAGTATTTTATCTTTTTTTAAGGCACAACAGGTTCTATCACATTTTCTATTGCATTTTTTACACATGTTATTAGGCTTATCGTTGATGTGTTTATGTGGTGAAAAACTTTCTATGGTTAATAATTCGCCACACTTTTTACATTGCTTACATATGGTATTATATTCCAATTCGTAAGAGGACATAGATTATAATTTCTATTTATAAGAAAATAAATTTTTTAATGACTATTTTTAAATTTCAATAGTTTTTTTTTCTTAATAATTTAATTTTTTTTATAAATAAACAAAAATTGTGTCTCTGCTCAACAAGTTGAACAATTCAGTATAATTGACTAAACTACAAGATCTAGAAAAAATTAATGTTATGCTGCTACAGATGTTCAAATTTATGAATTCAAAATAGGTAAAAAAATTAATTGTATTCTAGATGATATGTATAAATTTACTTTACCTGATAGCTATTTAATTATATTTGATAAAAATGCTTTAAAATTAATAAATGAGAGTAAAGTTTTTATAATGTATAAAAGTTAAAAGATCTGAAAAATGGAAAATCTATGCATGATATTGAATTCTCTTAAAAATATACAAATTCTATTAATTTGAATACCTTCATTATTTGGTTTAATTTTAGCTTAAATTTGCTTGATTTTGTGAATGCAAAATCCAGAACACCTGTTTTGGAAAAATGGTAAATTTGCTTGATTTTGGGTTAAAACTACTTAATTTTCTATTAAGATTGCTTGTTTTTATAGTATGAAAAGTCCTGCACGGCAATTTTGTGAAATATTAGTAAATTTGCTTGTCTTTGGGGTAAATTGCTTGATTTTGGATGAAAATTGAGATCAAATGAGGCTTCTAGGAAGTAGAAAAAGTAGCTTGAAAACTATAAAAATAGTTGATTTTTGGTTTAAATTTGCTCGTTTTTAGCTTAAATTTGCATGATTTTGGCTTAAGATTGCTTGACACAATTCCTGCACGGCTGTTTTCTTTGAATTGAAAATTTTCTTGATTATTTAATTGAGTTTGTTTACTTTTAGCTTAAATGTGCTTGTTTTTGAGAATAGATAATTGGAGTCAAATGGGGTTTCTAGACACTTGAAAAAAAGAGGTGAACCAGTTTTCATTATACATGTACTTATGGATTCGCAGTTTAGATAATGAACGGATTGATTATATTTCGTATAACACTGCATCACACATATTGCTTTTCTACTTATTCATACTCAGCAGACCTATAGTGAGATAGTTGAAATGGATAACTTGTACTAGTTGTTCTGCTATGAATACAGTATATAAGCTTGCATCATGTAAGAACATATGTAATCTCGCCAACGGCCATGGCGGAAGACAGATCGTCACGAATAGATTCATTTACTATGACCGTGTACTCTGTTAAAGATGGCATCAATGGTTGAAGACTTACCATAACACCGGCAGAATCGACGACGTATATAGTAAGCTTCTCCACCCCTCTTAGACATGGACCTTTCCGGGGTTCTTGGAGTATCTTTAGTTGTCGCCATTTTGCAGGTTCGGGGTTGCAGGACCCTTGGACGAATGGGAACTCGTCCTCTGGCCATGCCCCCCCCCTTTTTTGATCAGGCTGTTTCTCCTTGTTCCGCCAAATGGCCTTACTTTTTTCTTCTTTGTTAGGGATAAAAACACACTATCTAGTGGATTCCCGGGCATATAGCCCGGGCACTCACCAATACCAGCCCGAGTCCTTCCTCATCCTGACCTCTGGGCATTCACTAGGAAATCCAGTGGGAAATAGTTGGCCAGCCTATGCTCCTCGTTCCTTTCCATCTAGGGTTCTCCACAATCAAGCGAACCTGAAAGTGGTCCTTCCAGTCTTAATTTTTTTCAATAAGTATCTTCATGAAGGAATAATATAAAATTACAATTTTTTTCCTCCTTAAGTGTGTTAATACGTATTTGTAATTTTGTATTTTGATAGTGCATGCCTTTAGACCCTTTTTCCTTTTCTTTCCATAAAAATTTTCATAGAAAATGGCACCTGACATTCTGACATTGCGAGGTGAACATCGATTTAAAAGCACTCTCTTGTCATAACACCAAGGTGAATTGTGAATAAAAAAGCCTGTCTTTGACGTCAACGAACAAGGAACCACGAACTGCACCTTCGCTGCCTCATTGTCGTCGGTGTTGATTTTGCAATCGAGTTTTCTCCTATAGTCAAAATGCTCGTTGGCATGAAAGAACAGTCTGTATGAAGAGTCCTTTTCGCGCGATAAAGCATTATCACATTTGTCCCTTGCAATTTATGCAAGGAGATACATTGAAGAAATGCGCCGAGATCTGCAAGAATCCGTCTACTGGGAGCCACAAAATGTTTCGACCAAACCCTCTAATCGCATCAATGGATACCTATTCCATAGGCGATTTTGATGAGACAGCCAATTTTAAAGATTAATTATTTTTATGAAGATGAAATGAGTTCAGGAAGATGGTTCGCGCGAAATATTCACTTGCAAGGCTATTGCGAAATCGGTGAATTTAAAAATAAGCGGCCATACACTCTAAATACTGATGTTCATACATCTAATGATACAGATAAAAGTACATTTCATACAGAATGGAAAATGCAAAATGGAGGTGAATATGATTATGAATACAGCATCGATGATCATGAAGGCAGTGATGGTACTAAAGACAATGGTTATTTTCTCGATGCTCTGACACACTCCTTTACCATATTTGATGTGACTAGTGACATGAAGAAGGCAGAAGATGCCGAGAACACTGACTACATATTTCCCAAAGATCTTTATGAACTTTTTGATAGAATCATACATTTAATTTACCTGAAAAAAATGCAGGAATCTTCCGCATGTTGTTGAGATATATTCAATCACCTATGAACTGAACGATGGGGGTTATATTGCATGACGTGATGAACTATTTTCTCTTGTTATTGTGGTGTGCAAAACTTAGCATACAATTTTTTAAATAAAATAATGTTGTCCTTTTGTTCTGTCATTTATCTCTTATAACTTTAAAGTGGCACTATGAGCAATCAGATATTAAGGGAAAGACCCACATTCAGATTATTAATTAAGCATTAAATATAAAAATGCATGGATAGTGGAGGGCATACAAAACATTAAATCAGTCATAATGTACAATTTGGAGACAGCTGGTAAAAAAATTAAATTGATATACAGATGGGTGGGTATAGATGACAAACCGAATGATTGATCGAAGGATAGCTGGAGGGATGGAGATTGATCGAAGGAGTGGCGAGGATTGTAGAGGATTGTGGAGGATTGGCAACAATCGGTGAAAAGGATTGCTAAGGATTGATGAGGATATCAGAGAATTGCAAAATTTTGTAGAAGATGATTTCTTAGATTGGTGATGAGGATTGATGTAAATTTGAGTGGTTATGGAGGATTTTGGTGAGAAGGATTACTAAGGATTGGTGAAGATTCTAGAGGATTGGGGAGGATGATTGCTAAGGACTTTGGAGAGATTGTGGTGCATGCAAAGTGTGTGCAATGGTGTGCAATGGTGTGCAGTGCTGATTGGTGGGGATTGTGGAGGATTGTGGATGCTTGCTGTGGTATGCATTGGAGGATTGCGAGATATTGCTGAGGATTTAGGAGGTTTACGGAGTATTGGTGGGGATTGCAGAGTATTGCAGGGGATTTAGGCGGATTGCAGAGTATTGCAGGGGATTGAGAAGGATAGCTGGTTATTGCACAGGATTGTTAAGGACTAATGTGGATCGGTGAGGAGGATTACTTAGTATTGGGATTAATCGAAATATTGATGTCTGAGAAGAGCACGAAAAATAAAAATTAATATCACCCTAGCTGCCGTCGTACATTCCAAGTTTCGAGTATTTTCCCCAAATGTTTGCAAGCAGAATCGACGAATCTTACGCAGTCCAGCTGGTGTCAATAATGGTACCACCAAATAGGAAATCCAGATGTCGGTTGTAAGCATGATAACGAACGAAATCTTCATCTTTATATTTACAACCCAATAGCTCACTGGTCTGAACTGGTATTTGAAATATTAGGCAGTGGGTAAATGTATATGTGATTAAATTACCTGCATGCTTGATAATTTTCTGCAAAATTATATGAAACAATTAAACATAAAAAATAACTTACTGGACTGAATGCTGTAAATGCTGAAGAGAGAGTGATCTGCCACCTCTCGCATCAGACAAATAACTATTATAGTAAACAATTGGCTACATCAATTTTCTTCAGAGGAAGCTATATCATGCGACCAAAAACCAATCACGAGCGAGCAATATGTTGGTGTCGTGGAGGTTAGGCTGAGGTTCGAAGATGTTCATGCGAACACGAGTAATTGGCGAATAAAATAGTGGAGTATTGGGGGTTTCAGTCGTCTGCTGGTCTTCATGTTGTGGTGCTTCGTCATTGATCGCTTCATCTGCCGTCGAGCCCGAAATCCCCTGCATGTAAGTCTTTTAATGGTATCTACAAACACTTTTGGAGATTTAGTTGTTATTTTTTAGAAGTTTTTAAATAGGTTTTATATTTTATTGGGCAATTTCGCAATTTTTTTGGGCACAAGAAGATTTAAGGTTTTGGGCCCAGGGTCAAAGTGATTTGGTGTCAAGGTTAAGGTTACCGACATTCAGCATGGAGATCGTAATCAGTAAAATAATGTGTTTATCGATGTTTTAGATTTTTATCGATTTTGGTCGTTAAATTTATTGGCATCCAATGTGGTGGTTGTATTCATCAATATAATTTTTTCCTTGATTGTTATATTTTTTAATTTTTCTCGATTTTATATCTGAATCGAGGGTAGGTGCACGTTAGGGGTCATTGATAGGGTGTTGGAGTCCATTGTGATGTGGGTGGGTAACATTGGATGTTCCTCGAATTTTAGAATATATTTTTTCTATTATTGCGATTTTTCTTGATATATATGATTGGTAAGGCGGTGGTGAGGAATGTGGGACGTTGGTAATGATGGTGGGTGAACGGGAGGGGAGGGTGTGCTAACAAAATAGGTTTCTCGATTTTTAGGATTTGTTCGATTTTTTGGCGATTTTAATCGATTTTTTATGACTGGGTGTGTGTGGCGGTAAGGGGGTAAGCGGAGGGCTTGTGTTCAGTGTGGCATGAGGTGAGGTGAGAAGGATATTTTAAGGTGTGTTTGATTGGAGGAGGTAAGTCATCTGGTAGATGTGGCTCTGGGAGAACTCAAAAACATAAGTTTTTAAATTATTTTTTTAAATTTATCACTTGTGAATTTTTTAATATTTTTGAATGTATTTTTAATTTTTGCCGTTATTAAAACATTTTTTAGATTTTCAAGGTCAAGATAACCAGGATCAAGATCAAAGGTCAAGGTGACTCAGATACGACATGGCCGGCAATATGGACGCCAGCCTACCAGAATGATAGAACATGATAAGTTCGCCTGTTCCACAACCCTACTCCCTCTGGGCACCACTTAAAATTCATAGTCCTAAAATCGACATAACCATTCTACTAGCATTTCTTTTGCATTCCAGGTGCAGTCGACTAAACGCTAACCCTAATATAATAACAGTGCTAATTGGTGAAAGGAAATAAATTCTTCATATGTTGCATCAAAATTAGTGGCGAGCTTATCCAGATGCTGTTATATTATAATTACAGAAAGGGATTAACGAATCTTATTTTTTACATCGTTGGTGCTATTTGAGCCAAGAATAATGTGTTTATGTTAGCTATTGGCCAAACTGTTTATAAATATTCGTATACAACTACCTACATAGTTAAAAATACAGGCGTAAGAAGTAGGAGCGAATGGGTCCGAGATACAAAAGCGAGGAACGATGTCCTGGACAATCTTAAAACGATAACCCCAATCAATCGTAATCCCATATGATTAACCTGGGAAGGGTTTTATCTCACTTAGAAACCCATTTAGCTCTGCAACTGGCATCACATGCTATATAGTTAGCTCAAACTGCTCCACCTGCTTCACTTGCTCCACCTGCTCCACGTGCTCCACCTGCAGGCTATCTACCCTAACGCCTGATCCCTTACGCCCTTCACCCAACCCCTCTGATTCTATACTGTGATCTGTTATGGATTAAATTGGACCCCTAATGCGAGATTGTAGGATATTATCTACCCCGGTTATTTATTATGCATGCCTGCTCCACTATTGCACCACCCTCCTCTCTTCAGTTCTTTGAATGCTTAATTACACTCATACACTCCTTCCCAGAGAGGTAGGCTGTGTTAAGTTATATACTTGCTTGTTAAGAAGCAGTGATATCAGCGGCTGCCATCATAGTTCTGAACCTGCTCGTTAGATAGCGCTACTGTCTCTTGATGTCGTCATAGTCCGCACGGTAGCGCCCAAGTTCTCGCAATGGCTGTTGGATGGAGTGTCAGTCGCTTGCTATCCAAGAGTCAATGTTGCTTATTGCTGTTATTCGTTGATAGGAACACTGTGGTAGGCTGTAAGCTAAGCACAAATTTATCCATCATATGTGTAATGTTTTAGTATATTATACACAACTTTGCAACATAGTGGGCTCGAACCACTGATGCTCTAGTCGACTGAGCTACCAGGACATTTGTGAGAGTGAAATTATTAATGATGTAGATATAAAAAGAGCCAACTGTATATGTACTCGTATATTCAAGATAGTTTTCTGCTATATGATAACACAAATATCGTTTATGAACAATCATATTTTTTTGTAAAGAAAAGATATGTGTTTAAATTAAAAATACATTTATGAGACTTTTACAAAATAAACATAACCAAGCACGTACCAAAAGATTCGTATTTTTTAGTCAAATGAGAATATGTCATAAAAAAAAGATGTGACTATAACCATCGCCATCTTGATTTGTATTAAGCATAGAAGTGATATTTTTTATTTAGTAATTAATTATATAACCACTCCAAGCATCAAATACAACTCATCGCTTACCATACAACAGGTCATTTACGTCCTAAATCCTTTCTTACAAGCTCAATTATATATTTAAGCCCTTTTATTAACATAGTTAGTCATAAAATCACCAAGTACATACTCATCAAGGACATATTAACCCACATAATATATTTTTTATTTGTGATCTTAACACATTTTCATTTGTGAGTTCAATAGCTGCTAGAGGTAATTAATGTGGTGTTATTCACAGATTTGGGTTCGATTCTTGCTCAGTCCAAATAATATTGTTTTATTTCTGAATTTAATCGAATTTTATTTCTGAGTTGGCTAGCTGATAGGAGTAACTAATGTTTTTTTTTATTTTTTTTATTTTTTTTATAGGATTTCGGTTCGATTCATGCTTAGGGAATTTAATATTATTTTATTTCCGAATTTAACCGATTTTTAATTGCGAGTTGTCTATCTGCTATGGGTAATTAATGTAATGTTATTTTCTAATTTGGGTTCGATTCTTGTTCAGTTAATGTAATATTATTTTATATCCGAATTTAACCAAATTTTATTTGTTGGTTGGGAAGGTACTAGGATTACGTTAAGTAATATTAATTTCGGATTTGGGTTCGATTCTTGCTCAGGGCACATAAAATTAATTTATTTCCGATTATAACAACATTTTATTTGTTAGTTAGGTAGGTACTAGGCTTACTTAAATTAACGTAAATTTCGATTTGGGGTTAGATTTTCGGCTAGGGCGAGTAAAATAATTTTATTTCCGAATTTAACCAAATTTTATTTCTGAGTTAAGTAGGTACTAGGTTTATTTAAAGTAATGTTAATATCACATTGAGATTTTATTCTTGCTCAGGCCACGTAATATTATTATATTTCCAATTTCAACCATATTTTATTCATGAGTTGGGTATGTACTAGGCTTACCAAATGCAACGATAATTCCAGATTATCGAATTCGAGTATCTATCAGAACACCTAATAATATTTTTTATATGAATTTAACGAATAATTTAATTTGATTTATATTCCGGTTTAGAGCAATTAATGTAATGTTATTTTCGTATTTTGGTTAGATTCTTGTCAAGAATACATATTATTATTTCAATTTGAACTTAACAATAATTTATTTTTGGTTTGTATTTCTGCTTATGGTAATTAATGGAAATATATTTTTGAATTACCGAGTTCGATTCCCTGGAGACTCACTCAATTATTAATAAAAAAATTCTCGGAAATGTATTCTTACGCATTCAATTACGCTCAATGTCTTTCGCGTTACCTGATCTGTGTCTACTGCTCAACTAATGTATAACATATTCGATGTCAACTGTTGAAGGTCGAGAATGGTAGAGGAGAATGCAGTTATATGATCTAATCGGGTAATGCTGTAATCGTGTAATTAACGTATTCGTGCAAATCCATAGTTGCATAAACATGCGATGAATATTTACTATGTATGCGCATATACACATGGATAATAAACAACTAAACATTCACCAAATTAATATGTCCTCAGCAAAACAGCCAGGCTTCAACTGTCATATTCATTTTTATTTTTTCCCAATTTGTAATAAGCATTATTATTATTATCAGGGGTGGAAGGTATTACAGTTATACTATGATATTATTCACTATACACACAAATCAAGTATGTATATTATATTTAGAGAGACATATTTATTCTCCCAAAAAACGACAGCTCAACAATAAAGCCTTACTGTAAACATATACTCCACAGGGTATTTTCAAGCGAGAACAGTTCCTGCTTTATTCCTGTCATGGCAACGAACCCTAACAGTAAAATAATCGTGTGTACGGCTTCAAAATATACCAGCATTCAGAAACAGAATATTTCAATGAATTACTCTGAAAAACAATTTCAACATTTAATAGCAAAACACATACACACATACACTTTCGCCAATAACCCTACACCTCGCAGGCTTACCAAAGAACTCAGTTTGTGTGCACCATAGCTCAGAGAGCCGTTAGGACGTGATCTCTATAACGATCAATAAATGGATTGCCACAGAGAACTAGTCCCAGACAGAGTATTTGATATTCCGTTAATTTTTTTCATTAATTACGAATTATAACATCTTCTAAACTTTAACATACTATACACTTTATTAATTTATACATTTTGAGAGTCATACGTTTGATATTTTATATATTCTCGCAACACTTAACATTTTATTGAAGTTTAATGGTTTCTTGAAGTTTATCCTTTTTTACAAGTAAGCGTTATTTCTGTCATTTAAATTTAATTAATATAATAAAAAATTGTTTTTTAATATTATCTTTTTAATTGGTTTGAAACATTTTAATACTTTTAAATTAGCGTTTTAAAGTGCTGTTAGGTAGGCCTCCTCGATAGAGTAGTTGATTAAGCCATAGGTTACAATGCGACACTGCTAGGGATTCGAACCCCTTCTGGGTAAAATTAATTGGGTACAGGATTATTACTTGAGAAATTTCACAGAAGAACCATTAATGTGAATAATCGAAAGGTGTAGACATTGCTTAATAGGGAAATATCTTGTATTATTAACTCCAGACACACACACAAAAATCCAGACACCCATATGCGCACACACACACACAAACACGCAGTGTAACACACAAACACACACACACTCACAAAACTCATTTGCACATACCATACCAGGTGATTGCAAAAACTCATACCACCAAACTTTACAAGCAAAATTAATACTTGAAAACTTTATCACATATCATACAACTCAAATGAACAAAGTATACAAAAACAGGCACGATCATATTATAGAACCACTTCAGACTATGTTACTAACAACATAACATCCAATTTCGAAACCCCTAACATCAAACTTTACAAGCAAAACTAAATACTTGACCATTATATCAACATACAAAACAAAAATCCACAATTCTCACTCATTTGTCCTCCAATACACATTATAACACATATTTAATTTAAAGTATATTGATATTCATAAAGAGAATGTCTTTCCAAATTACGTTTTTCTAATTTACTATATAACATAATTTGAAACCAAATTTAGATAAAAATAAAAATCTCATCGCACTCAAACTATGCTATCCCATACTACATATAGCAATCACAACATGTTTATTAAATAAATATTCCATTATCAAAGAAGTTTGTAAAGATCTGCTATTTTTAACAATTGATTATATAATTATAGGATACTTAGATATTATCTGTGTAACAAGTAATTACCCCATTAAACCCTCTTTCATCTCACAAGAAACTTAAGTGTTGTTTAAATGTAACTGTATTTATCTACTTCGAAAAACATCAAATTTCAAGCGTACATACTGATTTAGTCAATTCTTCAACCTAAACGCAGGCATGTAAAGTTATAATAACATATTCTTTATTTCAATTCCCAACGAGGTAAATATGCATATATGAATAACTATGAGCGATATTTATTTAAACCCTCTCATCTTAAGCATTCAATCTTAAATAAATCATTGCATTTAAAATTATTTTTTCTATAATTATATTAAAGATATGTTAACTTAATATAGTGCAATAACACACGCTAAATACTCATTACACAAGAAACATCACTTTACATAATGCAAGCCAATGCATTACCTAACACACCCTATCATAACCAAAGATATTGTATTATTTTTAATTATTCTGAGAAGACTGTTTTTTTTATATATACAGCTTAATATTTTGAGAAACTTTAAAAATATTGATCGATCATGATAGGTTAAGCTTACATCGGGAGAGTTGAGCAAACACGTTATCAATTATCAGGATTAAAATATGTATATTCGTATAACAAACATACATATTTAGAGAGAATATTTACACATAAGTAGTATATATATAGTGATTAAAGAGCCATACACGGTAAGTAGATATTTATTTTATTCGTGTATCAAGTATATTAAGCAAAGTATTGACGTAATGAATATCCAACTGCATGTAGTATGGATGTAACGAGATGAAACCAAATACCCATCGACCGATAAAAAAACAAAAAAAAACAAGAAAGGAATAGAACCATATGTTTGACAACATACTCATTGCTTTATTGCCAGTCTAACTCACATTTTAGCACTACTATTTAAATATTGACACACTAAAATGTTAAATTTCACTCTAGGTATGCATCATACTCACCTAAAACTAACATCAGAGTAATATAAGTTTGATATTATGGATGACTTATTTGTTTGATAGCTTGCAACAAACTACACATTAAACATCTAAACAAATATGCCTTTCCATTTACTATCTCACTCTATATTCAACTCCCAGACAGCAGTCATCATATCTCTACTCCAATCTATCGCTGCCTATCGATGTCACACACCTCACACATACAGAATAACTCAAACTCACACACAAAGACCCTAAAATATTACAATTGACAAACCCGCTCTGCCCAAGACTAGCTCCTAATGAACGAAATTAACCTAAAATAACCGAAAATAATCCAAAATATCTCAAATTTAACACAAAATGTCCAAAAGCTTCTCCAAAAAACACACACAAAATTTTTAACTTTCTTTCATTCAATTCTAACAAATCTTTCCATCAATCCTTATGAGTCTTTAACAATCTTTCCATCAATCTTTCCCAATCTTTACAAATATTTCCATCAATCGTTACCAATATTTTACAATTTCTTAATCAATCTTTGACAGTCTTCATCATTCCTTACTTTACCTATCTTTTCCAAATTTTCCATCAATTATTACCAAACTTTAACAATCTTTAACAATCCTTACTAATCTTTACCAATCTCTATCCATACATATAAGAAAGAGTTTCACCTTTTGTCTCCAAAAATTAATACATATCAGTAGAATAATTGTTTATGTAGGCATTCAACTATCGATATATTTTTATATTGAAGTCTATATTACCATTTTCTTAACTTTTATAAGTTGGAAAGGATAAAATGAATAAAATGAATATTCTTTCACAAACATTATCTTTATTTCACACAATTAAAAAAAAGGTTAGTAATAATTACAAACACTCAATCCTATTCTTATTTCAACAAAAGAATTTATGATTTACTCTAAATTTATAGAACATTTCATGCAGTAACCTCTCAAGGGTTCCCTACTCTCATATTCAACATTAAAGTTAACACAGGTTTAGGTATTATAACTAATGGTAAATGCACAGTTACTACCTTCAGGTTGTATAGCACTAAACCTAATCGCAAATGTCTTGCTGCAATACTTGCATTAGCTTCCCGATGATCGACAAACAATACCTTTAGACTTATTCTTATGTATATATAGGATATCACTACGAGTAAGCACAGTATGACACTTATCAGTGTGTAATGACTGGCATGCTTAACTGAACAAACAATGACTACATTCATGTCAATGTGTATGACAACTTATAGTATAGCAAAAGTGCTTTCCACAATAACATTATTGTGTCTGTATTGCTTCTGGAGACTCATCAGAAACCCTTGCTAAAGATGTTACAGATGGGTAGTCATCAACCATTGTTAACGTCTTAATATTACAATAGCGTATACTATCACTATATGATTCCATTCGTAACGATCTGACTTCATCACAACCGTCGAAGAAGTGAAAGCATTCGTACAAGATGGACGATTATAAGTATACTGTTTTCACAACAGAACAATTGTTTATGTGTCACTCAAAATCAGTCAGAGAAAGAGACACGATCTCCACTATCTTAATATATGTCTTAACAAATTATTTTTATCAGGTGTGGAACTCGAACTCACGCTCCCATACAGGGAAGCAGGGCTTAATTCTATCACCTTAAAGTACTCAAACTAACGGACATTTGCAGAAAATATTATATTATAATGAAAAGTGTTAACCTTTCCTTGGTTAACATTATAGGATGATGAAGTGGATGTTAAGCTAATGTTCAAAATCTACTATAAAAAACAAAAAGAAACATCATTTTTAGCAATTATTTTTATTTTACAGAAAAAATCATAAAACATTCACGATTGGGAACACACTGAGAAAACTCAAGTGTAAACCAGTTCCTTGGTTAATGTCATAGTATCATGATATATGATATTAAGTTATTGTTCAAAATATACTGTATAAAACAAAAAGAAACATAATTTTTTAGCAAAATTGTAATTTTGCAGAAAATATCATAAAACCTTCGCGATTGGGAGCACCCTGAGAAACCCCAAAGATTAGTATGGGGTTTCTCAGGGTACTCCCAATTGCGAAGGTTTTATGATTTATTCGGCAAAATTACGATTTTGCTGAAAAGCATGTTTCTTTTTATTTTATACAGTAGATTTTCAACATGAGCTTAACATTCTATGTCATCATCCAATGACGTTAACCATGGTAATGGTTGCAACTTAATTATTGTAAAATATTTTATGCAAATGTCGGTTAGATTGAGCAGTTTAAGATGATGGATTTTAGTCCTGCTTCCTTGTATGGTTGTATGGGTTCGAGTTCCGCACCTGATAAAAAATTTTTAAAGAGATATATTACGATAATGGAGATGGTATCTCTTTCATTGACTAAGTTTGAGTGGCACGTAAACCAAATGTTCTGTTGTGAAAACAGTATATAATCGTGCATCTTCTATGAATGTTTTCACTTCTTCGACGGTTGGGATGGAAGTCAGATTGTTACTAGTGGAATCATATAGTAATAATGTACGGTTTTGCAATATGAAAATGTTAAAAAATATTTGAAGACTTGCCATATGTAACACCTTCAGCAAGAGTTTCTGATGAGACATTAGACGCAATACAGAAACAATAATGTTATTTTGGAAAATACTTTTACTATAAGTTGTGATGCACATTAACATGAATGTAGTTATTGTTTGTTCAGTTCAGTATACCAGTCGTTCACACTCTGATAAGTGTGAACGACTGGTTTCCCAAAATGTTAAGCTACATAGATAACAAATAAGCATGGTGTTCTTTGGAAGTTTGTGAGACTTCTCAGCCATTCACAAAACAGTCTTCCTAGAATAATTAAAAAGATTACAATATCTTTGGTTGTGATAGGGTGTTAGGTAATTCATTGACTTGCATTATGTAAAGTTGATGTTTGTTGCGTAATGAGTTCTTAGCATGTGTATTACACTATATTAAATTAGCATATCTTTAACTTAATGATAGATTAAAATAATGTCAATTTTAATGATTTATTTAATATTTAATGTTTAAGATGTGTGGGTTTAAACAAATCTAGCACATATTTATTCATATACGCGTATTTACCTCGTTGGGAATTGAAATAAAGAATATGGTAGTACAACTGTACATTAATGCGTTTTGGTTGAAGTATTGACTAAAATAGTAGGCTACGTTTGCTTGAATTTTGAGGTTTTTTTATTTAGATAAACATAGTTACATTTAAACAACACTTAAGCTTCTTGTGAGATGAAAGAAGGTTTAAATGGTTAAATACTTGTTATGCAGATAAGATCTAAGTATCCTAGAAGTATCGAATCCACTGTTAAAAAGGGCAGATCTAACAATATGTACTTTATTATGGAGTTTTTATGTAATAAACATGTTTTGATTGCTATATGTATTATGGTAAATCACGATTTGAGTGCATTGAGTGTTTTATTTGGATCCTACTTTGGATAAAAATTAAGTTATATAGTAAATTAGAAAAACTGAATCTTAAAAAGACTTTTTCATTATATATATCATTATACTTTAAAATTAATGATGTGTGATAATGTGCATTGTAAGACAGATGTTGAAGATTTGTTTATTTGTGTTTTATGATATATTGATATAGTGGCCAAGTATTTAATTTTGCTTGTATACTTTAATGTTATGGGTTTTGCAATTGGTTGGTATATTGTAGGTACAATACTTTGAAGTGGTTTCATAATATGGTCGTGTCTGTTTTTGTATGCGTTGTTTATTTTAGTTGTATGTGTTTATATAGTTATCAAGTATATAGGTTGGCTTGTAAAGTTTGATGGTATGTGGTTTTGCAGTTGCCTGGTATGGTATGTGCAAATGAGTTTTGTGAGTGTATGTATGTGTTTGTGTGTTATACTGCGTGTTTGTGTGTGTGTTTTCGTGTACATGGGTGTGTGGATTGTTGTGTGTGTGTTTGCAGTTATTGATAAAAGACAGTTATCCATTAATGAAAGCCTACACATTTCGATTATTCTCATTTCCCATTAATGGTTAGCCTGTGAAACTTTTCAAGTAATAATCCTGTATCTTATTTATTTTACCCGGAAGGGTTTCGAATCCCTAGCAGGGTTGCTTCAAAACCTATGACTTAAACAACTACACTATCGGAGCTCCCTACCTTACAGCTCTTTATTATGCTCACTTATAAATATTAAAAATCTTTCAAACCACTTAAAACGGATAATATATTTTAAAACATGTTATGGCTGAATTAAATTTAAATAACGGAATAAAAGCTTACTTTTTAATAAAGGATAAACTCCATGAAACCATTAAATTTCAAGGAAAATGTCGAGATTCGCGAAAATATATAAAATATTAAAGTGTATGACTGTTTAAACTGTAGAAAGGAATAAAACGTATAACGTGTTCAAGGTAGGAAAATGTTATAGTAAAAAGTTTGGGAAAAAAACAGAATTTCAAATACTCTGTCCGGGACTAGTTCTCTGTGGCAATCCATTTATTGATCGTTATAGAGATCACGTCCTAACGGCTCTCTGAGCTATGGTGCACACAAACTGAGTTCTTTGGTAAGCCTGCGAGGTGTAGGGTTATTGGCGAAAGTGTATGTGTGTATGTGTTTTGCTATTAAATGTTGAAATTGTTTATCAGAGTAATTCATTGAAATATTCTGTTTCTGGGTGCTGGTATATTTTGAAGCCGTACACACGATTTTTTTCCTGTTAGGGTTCGTTACCATGACAGGAATAAAGCAGGAACTGTTCTCGCTTGAAAATACGCTGTGGAGAACATGTTTATGGTAAGGCTTTATTGTTGAGCTGTCGTTCCTTGGGAGCGTAAATTTTTATCTCTACATATAATGTACATACTTGATAAGTGTGTGTAATGAATAATATCATAGTGTTACTATAATACCTTTCCCTCCTAATAATAATAATAATTATTTTTATAATTACAATTCTAATTCTAATTAAAATTCGAAAAAAATAAAAATTAAAATGACAATTGAATTCTGGCTGTTTTGCTGAGAGGACGTATTACTTTGGTGAATGTGTAGTGGTTTATTATTCATGTGTATATAAGCATACCTAGAAAATATTCATTGCATGTTTGTGGAACTATGGATTTGCACGAATACGTTAATTGCACGATTGCATCATTGCCCGATTACATCATATAACTTCATTCCCCTCCACCATTCTCGACCTTCAACAGTTGGCATCAAACATGTAACACACTAGTTGAGCAGTAGACACAGATCAGGTAACACAAAAGACATCGAGCGTAAGGGAATGCTAAAGAATGCATTTCCCAGAATTTTTTTAAAATATTAGTGAGTGTCCTGGGAATCGAACTCGGAAATCCAAAAATAACATTTAATTAATTACTATAAGCAGGAATACAAAGCTAAAATAAATCAGAATTAGAATAATAATAAGTTTTCTGCCTAAGAATCGAAACCAAATACGATAATAACATTACATTAATTGTTCTAAACAGGAATTTTTTGTTAAATTCATATATAAAATGTTATTAGATATTCTGATCGAGACTCGATCTCGATAATCTGAAATTAGCATTGAATTTGTTAAGCCTTGTACATACACAACTCAAATAAAATGTGGTTAAAAATGGAAATATAATAATATTACAAGGCTAGAGCAATAATCGAACCCAAATCTGAAATCAGCATTACTTTAAGTAAGCCTTGTACCTACCTAACTCACAAATAAAATTTAGTTAAAATCGGAAATGAAATAATTTTACATGTTGTGGGCGAGAGTCGAACCAAAATCAGAAAATAAGATTATTTAAAATAAGCCTGGTACCTACCCAACTCACAAAAATATTTTGTTAAAATCGAAATTGAAATAAATTAATGTAACCTGAGCAAGAATCGAACACAAATCCGAAATTCACATTACTTAAAACAAGCCTAGGACCTATTTAACTCAAAAATAATTTTGGTTTAATCCGGATATTAAATAATATTACGTTTCCTGAACATGAATCGAACCCAGATCCGAAAATATTATTACATTACAACTCGCAAATAAAATTCGGTTATAATCGGAATTAAACAATATTATGTAGACTGAGCAAGAATCGAACCCAAATGCCAAATTAACATAATTTTAAGTAAGTCTAGTATCTACCCAACTCACAAATAAAACTTGGTTAAAATCGGGAATGACGTTTACATTACTTTTACATGCCCTGAGCGAGAATCGAACCCAAATACGAAATTAACCTTACAGTAAGTAAGGGTAGTACCTACCCAAATAAAATCACAAGTCACAAATTAAATCTGGTTAAAAACGAAAATAAAATGATAATATGTGGCCTCAGCAAGAATAGAACCCAAATCCGAAAATAACATTACATTATTTACCCCTAGTAGCTAGTCAACTCACAAATAATATTCGGTTAAATTCGGAAATAAATTAATATTACATGCCCTGAGCAAGAATCGAACCCAAATCTGTAAATAATATTGCATAAATTAGGTCTAGCAGCTATAGAACTCACAAATAAAAATGGGTTATAATCGAAAATAAAAAATATAGCATGGGTAAATTTGTCCTTGATGAGTATGTACTTGGAGAGTTTTATGACTAACTATGATTATAAAAGTTCTTAAATGCATAATTGTGTGTATGCTCAATAAAAATTTAAGATGGCGATGTTTATAGTTACATAATCCTTTTTTCTGATGACATATATTACATGACTAAAAATAGAATTCTTTTGATACGTTCTCGGTTATGTTTGTTTTGTAAAAGTTTAATACATATATATATATTCTGAAATCTAAACACATTACTTCTCTTTAAAAATATTTTGATTGTTCATAAACTATATTTTTGTTATATAATAGAAAACCATCTTGAATATATGATTACAATACACTCCGTCTAGCAGCCATTGCTAGAACTTGCGCGCTACCTAGCAGGCTATGACAACATCAAGAGACAGTAGCGCTATCTAACGAGCAGGTTCAGAGCTATGATGACTGTCGATGATGACATCATTGCTGCTTAACAAGCAAGTATATAACTATACACAGCGTACCTCACTGGGAAGGAGTGTATGGGGGAGGGGTTAA
This sequence comes from Dryococelus australis, assembly GCA_029891345.1. NCBI lineage: Eukaryota > Metazoa > Arthropoda > Insecta > Phasmatodea > Phasmatidae > Dryococelus > Dryococelus australis. The sequence goes on from CM057009.1 coordinate 247,054,531, forward strand.
GCAATCACAGGACAGCAGAGGGGATGGTGGGGTGATAGTGTTACAGGCATCCGGAATAAATAACCAGAGAAGAAGAGAGCATAGAATCTCGCAGCAGGAATCCGATTTATTCGAAAACTAATCACAGTATAGCAGCAGAGGGGTTGGGTGAAGGTCGTAAGTGATCCGGCATTAGGGTAAATATCCAGCAGGTGGATCAGGTGGTGCAAGTGGAGCAGGTGGAGTAATTGGGGCAGGTGGATCTAACTGGGGAGCATATTTTGCAGAGATAAATGGGTATCTAAGTGAGATGAAACCCTTCCCGGGTTATTCCTACAGGACTAAGATTAATTGGTGTGGTTGAAATATTGTCCAGGACATAGTTCCTCACTTTTGTATCTCGGACCGGTTCGCTCCTACTACTAGCGTACCTTCAAGATTATTTATATCAAGTGTTATAAATCATACGTTGTATAAATAACAATACAATTGCCTTCAATATTTTCCTAACTAAGTCATATATATATGCTACATATATATTATAATTATATGTTATATATACACACACCTGCATATCATCTTATACAGACAATTGATTCTAATCCATTCGTTTGCTTGTGACTTAGATTTATTTCGGCTGTGCAATAATTATATTCTCTTAGTAAGTGATTTATCATGGTCACTTATTCGCTGGTATCTCAACCATTAAATGTCTGTTTCCACCAATTTTCGAATTGCCCTTGCAGGAATTTGGTTCCCTTGTCCTTCGGCATGAATATTATTATGATTAGGCTATGAAGTGTTTTATGGGTGGTTTTTTATGATATATTACCAGAGCTCCGACATTTCCCAAAATTTTTCTTTACGGTTCAGGATAGGAGTATGGGTCATCCATTCGAATTAGTCAACCCCTATGCCCACAAATAAACTGTTTGTAGTCCTTGATTTATGATAGGTGTAATGTCACGCTGAATTATTAATTGTCAATGCAGTGTCGATAGCAATGAATTGCTTGGTATACATAGAACCACCATAATGTAAACGTGAATGCAGGGTCATGTCATTATTCCAACTCTTTAATTTTTCACAGCGAGAGCAATACGACCTGGAAGATAGGCTCGCCAGAAATTTTCTCCACTTAATAGACTGACATATGATCAATACAGTTGTCACATTGAATGTGTGTTTCCCCATAATTCTAGTGCCTAATGGCTATGTGCAATGCAAAACTTTCGCAGATGAAAAGGGATTCTTGGAGAGCATGTAGAATTAAAAAATGAATTTCACTTGTGATATCTAGGTGCAATAATCCCCCGCTTGATTGCACGATAACTTATAACATGTCCTTTTACCAATTGGAATTCTTCGACCAATGCTTTATACGAAGCCTTACGGGGTTTATTTCGCCACAGGTTGGAGGATAATAGAGTCCCAATAATTTAACGCTTTCTGCAGTTTAGTTTTGAGTTTTCGTGCAATGTAAGATCATTTTTCCATTTGACCTCTGCATCACGCACATTGCATTTGGTAGCAGTAACTTGTACGAATAGAATTGCAAAACATATAGACAATATATATGCGAGTTAAAATATTACTACGTTTGTGTCGTGCATTCATTCTGAAGTCATAAGCTGCGTTACATTAAAACACGTTTTTGTGAATATTTATGTGCATGATGTGTGTGAAAGTCACCGTTTACTTTACAGGAATTGTCGTGCGCTTTATGCAATTACAGTAGAGAGTGCTGAATAGAACAACTGACCCGAAATCATCACCTACCCCTGCAAAAGACAGCTACCCGCTGCTAGCCTTAGTAATTTTAAAACGAACTATTTTTCATATAAGATAAGTAATTATGACGTAGGAATAAGGAAAATAAAATGCTTGAGCCAGTAAAATAAATAAATAAGAATTGATTTATAATAAGCAGAGTTTAGAACCTGAACGAGTACTGTTTTTTCAGATATTTCTGGAGCAATCCTGTAATCGTTGTAATGGTAAATATAAAAAAAGCGTGCATTTATTTAGGATATTTTCAAACTGATTAAAGTGTTTCTATATCAAAATCCTTTCATAGCATCTTGCTTAATTCTTCACATTTTGTAGGCCTACTATAGTGCATTTCACAATTTCGCCAGCTGAATAAAATAATTTTCTTAGCCACAATTCATCCCTTCCATTATGCTGTATAATGTCTATATATATAGTATTATACTGTGTACAGAAATAAATTTTTTTTATGAATACGTAAGCTATTTAGTAACATATATTAATATATATTGTAAGAAATTATTTTCAAATTTACCACACCAGTATGTACGCATAGTGAGAAAGCACGGATGGCAAAGTTTCTACCATACATTTATGGTAGCGTTATTACATTTGTTCTGGAAAGAGTCAAATGCGTAGGGAATGTCCCAACTTTCTATAGTATCACTTCTATATTCGCAACCTGATGTACGGTTATTTTCTCATACAAGGTGTGGGTTAAAAATTTATATTGCTGTTTTAGAAGTTCACCACAATATTTTTTTACAGTGTACAAAGTCGAACTTAAAAAACTCCTATATCGTCAGTAAGTTATAAATTTATAATTTAAACTAGATTTTAGTAATTAAATTCATATGCCTAAAAAAATCGTATAACCAAAAATAAAAAAATTAAAAAGTTTTTCTTCTTTTTAATTAAACTATTTTAATCGATAATGTAATTATGTATACACTGTGTAACTTAAAACAAACTTACATAATATAATAATCAAACAGAAATAGAATTAATTGTTATATTATGCCAAGTTTTAAAGAAAATCATCAGATAGTATAGTGCCCTCATAACGCCCACATGTTTACAAATAAGTATTATACATATTTGTTCTTATTATCAAATTATTAGCTACTCTACATCAATTAGATATAATTTGCCTCATTTAAAGGGCCCGCCTGCCTGCATAGTTTTTCTCCTTTTTTTTTTGCGAGAAATGCGGCTACTATAAGGGTTACTACACTGGCACGCGCAGCAAGAGCGCAATCGCCGCTACGCGCAGGGCTTTGAACTGGCGTGCAGTGTTCTCGTAGTGCTGCGTGTACCAATGGGACTTTCAGCGGTGACGATATCATTTAATATATGAAAAGTCTATAGCAAATTTCAATACAGGTTCCCATCTGCTCGCGTCTGGCAAGTATGTTTTAAAATACGGCAGTGTGAAAAATAATTTTATAACAACTATACTGCAGGGCTCCAAAATAATAATTATAGCATACGTGGTAACTTTAAAGTACCATTCAGTTCTCGTCTGGTGTCTGATGTATTTTCGTAGGTAAACATACTGAGGGTACATTGAATAGTTTCGTAAAAAAGAACAGGATTTCCAACACTCTGCAACGTAGTTCAAGCGATAGGTAGGCGGAACCCTTAAAGTTCCCAAATATTTCAACTCGAATTGCTAACTTAATTTCCCAAGAATACCAGTCCTTAAAAATAAATGTTATGACTATTATATAACTTTTTCAATCTAAAATGTACACATAAATATTATCTTTCAGGTCAAGAGAAACATCAGCAGGATTCGACAAAATGTTACCGATGAACTGTGGAACATGTTCGAATCAATACCTGTGTTGCACGAGGACAACTGGACGATATCTGTAAAAAGTCATCTTAAAAATTTTGAACAAGATCTCCTACGCTCAATGAAAAAAGATGGTTGGGATGGTGTAGAAGATGAACAAGTTGTACAGTGGACATTTGCCGGTGCTTTGTTTTATTCCATTATAGTGATAACTACTATCGGTAAGTTTCAAAGCTCTATGCATATATTTAATAGTGTTATGCATGTTTATATAATGAGAAAATACATTAAAATGATTTTACACAATAAACTATAAAATCTCAAAAATATTGGCATTTAAAGCATTTTTGGAAATATTCATATTTAGATATTTAATATTATATTTATGTTATATTTAATCCGATTTGAGACAATTATTAGTTCATCATGCATTTCATTAAATTAATTAATTAAATAAACGATGTACAACTTCTTAAAAACATATTTTAAAGAATAATATGAGTGAACCATAAACATACATTCTTCTAGAAGGAAAGAAATTTCAACATTGTTTGATTAACAAAATATTTGGAATTAAATACTATAATATGTTTTAATATATACTTTAAATATTTTTAAAATTTTTAAAACTTGCACGGCTTAACACTTATTTCATTCAGGTCTTCTAATGTAGAATATATATGTTTCTTAATTCATTCATTCATGCCTTTCAAATGTAGTTTTTAAATCAATTTTATGTAACTAAAAGTCAAATAACTATGATTTGCTCATTCAAAACATAAGAATATTTTGCGAAAATTTTGTGGAAGAAATTTGTAAACTTAAGGCTATTTATTTTCGTTCAGGTTTAACTTACCAATTTTTTATAACTCAGAATAAACTTTCCAATTTGTGTGTAATCGTCCATTATCTACAAAACTAAAAGTTTAATCAGAAAGAGTATGTTTTAAAATAATATATTAAAAAATATATGACAGATTACAAATTAGTATCCTAAATAGATCGGGAAAAAATTCACACATAAAATTTAAATATCAAACTAAAATAATTATAAATAAATATATAAATATATAAATAAATAAATAAATATATAAACATAAATATTTACTAAGGAATTCTTAAATATATGTAACAATTAATCTTCATAAACAATATTTCAACAGCTTGTTCAGAATTGAATTTGGCAATTATCTATCATTTTGGTATGTACTATACACTAGTTAATTTTATATATTAGAGAAATGGATTACACTTTGTTTTGTACTTCAACAAAAAAAATATATGAACTGAAAATTACATTGAAAAAATATCTATAGCAAAATAACTACAAAATTTCGTATGATACTTTATTTGAATAACACGTTTTGTAATGGTTTTGAATATCTACTAGAATAAGTTATATATTATATGTATATATAACTCTTATAATATGTAAAAGTAATGCATTATACCAGAACAATTATGACACTTTTTACAAAAACTTGTTAATATCTGGTCCCAGTCATTATTACTTTTAAAAGGCAATCATGATTTCTTTACTTATTAAAATCTAATTAATTATTGTTCTTGATTAAAATAGAGTATAATTATTTTTTGTTATTATTGCCTTTTACTTTTAATATTTCTTAAAAGAGTTATCTTTAATATATTTTCGAAAAATTAAAATCGATTGTTTTGGCAAACTTTTTTTTCAATAGGTCTAAAACAAATATTATTATTTCGATTGATTGTAACATATGAATTATGATATTATGAAATCATTATAAACATATTTGTTTAGTGATGAAACAAAATATAAAAATCTTAACTCGAAATTGTAATCAATTTTTCATTAAAATTAAAATTAATGCTTTTAATATGGCAATGATCGAACTTCGATACATGAATATATTAACATTACCTTTTCTGTTTTTAAAACAAAGAATGCAAAAGCTGACATTCTATACAGGAATCCAATAAAACTGACATAAATTGAAAAAATTAATATATTATAATTGGGGGGTATTTGATTCACAAAATGACTGAAAACATAATTTTTTACACATTTTAAAAACTTTTTTAAAATGATCATTTTATTACATATAAAATATTATCTCCATATTTATATCTAACAACTTAATTTCTTAAGTCATAACAACGCTTTTACCCGGAGGTCCATAATGTTAGTAACAATTTCTTCAGAATTTTTAACATAGCCAAAATATAAACAACATATTTGGGAAATTTTAATGAAAGTAAACTAATTACCACCTCTAAAAAGGTTTTATTTATTATACAATGAAAAACACAAATATAAGTTTCTCCATCATTACTGGATAAAAATTTTTAAGCAGTTCTTAAAAACTTAGATGGTAGATAAGCTTTGACGACTCATTGACAGCAATATCATTGGGGATGGAACCAGAAACGTATAGAAGAGTAGTAAGAAAATTAAAAATACACATGTGCCTTACCCGGGACTCGAACTCCGTCAATCATGTACCATGATTTGACGTGCAACCAACTGCATAATGGAGATAGGATTCGGAGCATCAAAGGGTGTAAATATCTATTGTTTTGAACGATAGGGTTTACTAACTTGAAATATTTACAAGGCCGTCATTTTGAAAATAAGTGTCTGAGACACTTAAAAAACTCATGTCACGTGAACTACAGCAGTGCTATATATGAGAAGAATTTTTTGAAAACCAGTTAATTGGTTCCCGAGATACCATAAAAAAATTTCTCGTTTCGTGTTATATTACACATTCGCCTTAAAAGGAGATTCCAAATATGATGTTTAAAATATATACTCTTCGCATATAAATTATGGTTAAATTTGGTTAAAATATTTATATGTCTGCTATTTTGATAATCAACGTTATTATGCAAGCTTACATTGTCTTCAGTAGCACTATTGAGGTGTGTATTTTCGTGGAAATAATTTGAGTGTTTACAGAAATATGGCAAAATGTTCCATATTGTTACGGTGTGCAAGCCATGTCCATAACACTGGCTAGAACGAACACCACACGCACGAGAAACGACACACCGCTGCAGTAAGGGCGAGGCCACAAGCTGAGCGACGTTTTGGAGACTAATTTAGGTTTATAAACCTGCGGCGAGTATTATTGTAGCGGGGACATGAAACCAGGGCTGACGCCAGTCAGCTGCCGTGAGGTCAAGAGGACCGTAGAAGGGCGTACCGTGGACGTAAAAATATTATCACCTAGTACAACTTAAAAAAAAAAAAAAAACTGGCAAGCGAGGATCTCTAAATTTATAATTGGTGCTTGTAATAGTTACTGTTAGGGTATAAAATTAGGTTGAATTTTGTTTAATTGTTTAATGTATAGAGATAGTAATAGCAATTATTTATATTAATGTCAATTAAAAATGTCCTGCCGTGCCTTATACATTAAAATATGTAAGTTTACATCCGCTACTGTAGCACTATTTACGTGTAAAAATTTGGTAATTATCGGTTGATTGGACCTCGAGATATGTCATAGAACCACAAATTTTCGTAAAAGTAAGACAAAAAGTTATGTAGCTTGCCATAGACACGCGTTGACAAAGTTAAGATATAATCGGTGACAATTTTTTGTATGTATAGCTTACAAATCTAATATTTTTAAACCATACATTTCCAGAGTTTCCCCCAAGCAGACGACTGACCCCTTCACTCCACCCTTCCAAAATATTGAATTACCCTGATTCACAATGGCTAATTGCCCCACCCCCTCCACCAATTACTCACTTAAGTGGACCCCACCAATATATTTAATTGGCAGATTTCGCGCGTGTTTTCGGAAACATTCGTTTAACCAATAAGTCGTGTTCGCCCATTATTCTCATTGGCTAATTGCTTACTTTCGTTCGATCACCAGTTACTCCATCCCATCCAATAATTCTCATTGGTTAACCACGTCACTTGACAATCTCTCTCATTGGCTAATTTCTCATGCATTTTCGGAAACCTTTGTTCCCACCATTCAGCGGCCTACTTGTCGCAAGTGCGGGCTATCCCCCCCCCCCCCCTTTTCAACTCTTTATAAGATGCACCCCGAGACCCGTCTGGATTGCAGTAATTTTCTCGCTGTCATCCATTTTTTGCTATTTTAAGAGGAAAGTCCAGTGTTTCAAAACTTGCAGGGTTTTGAACCCTGTTAAATTTACGATTTCCATGTTGTCAAGTGAAGAAGAAAATAACAGCAACAGCATCGCTGAGGGGAATGGGGGTAATATTCTTCAGTTCATCCGGACAATATTTGCACAAGAAGCAACTGCGAAAATGCCGTCTACAAGCACGAACCAGCAACGTGCTGTGGTTCCGGAGAAATGCTGCGGTTTGTAGTATGCTGCTGCCGCTTGGGCCTTGAACTTCAATCGTGATGCGTTGTGCAAACTGTCTTCGAAGCGCTCGCAGCAGATGCCTAGTCAGCGGTATGCGATGCGACAGCCTGTCTTGCTGTTCTGGTTTCGTAACACTACGGTGCATGGATCTGATTATGACATTTATTATTTAAATCGACATATTAGATTAAGTATAATGAAATTATATTGTGTCAATTTGTAATTTTAATGGAATTTAATGTAACAATAATGAAAATTAAGTAAACTGTAAAATTTACAAGCAAATTTTCCTGCTCTACCCTTTACAATGATTATCTTTACAAAATTATTATGAGACCTGTAAGAGAAAGTACATGTAATACATGCTACATTATCACCTTCTTATCACAGATAGTACTTAGGAAATAGTGATGTATGTAATAAAATGGTAATACTAAATGGACATGACGTCACGGTGGTCGGATGGAGGTGGGATGATATTAAAACGTAGCCGATTATTATATTATTTAATTAACTGTCATAAAATGCTTAAAGAAAAATTAAAATACTGCTGACTTTTTATTTCTGTGTTTCAAGATTTGAGCGGGAAACGGAAAGGATACTTTAACTAACAATTATACAGTTATCTAAATCTAAACAAATTTGTGGAATAAATGAAATGCCATAGTTTATAGTAAACGAGTGTCATGGACAACTGAAAATAATAGCTATTAAGTTTTTTTTGTACTTGTACCTGTAAAAATTAATGTTCTACTCACATACTAAGAAATCATGATTACAGTTTTTGCGTTGATAATCACATAAAAGTCAATACTTCGGCATGCCTTAACTAAATACTGTTTTTGTGTCGCCACTGTACTATGTTAATACACATAATAAGCTTTTTGTATATTATAAATTGAAATATGAAAATGCATTGTTTCCGTAGCCTTTTTATTAAATTGTTGATACTATTGAATGATAACCACTCTTACAATACATATTTATGGATATATGTTGGTTTTTCTTTGAAAGTAATATTTAAAATTAAATTTTCTCTCATTTTGCTACAATGCAGTTTCTTCTCTGATTGCAAGAGTAAATATGTATTGAAGTATTCAAAATCATTGTTCGATATGTGGTACTTTGAAAATTGTTATTTTTATAATTATTATTGTTTTTTTCTCAAATTCTTTTGAGTTTATAAAACTTGCACAAAATTGTACTTCTATTATATATCCAAATTTTTTTTTTCTAAAATGCCTTTGGAGGCCTCCTTTCAAATACCGCCAATAATATAAAAATATGTAATTATTGTAAACTATAAAGTTTTGAATTTAAGGTAAATGAAACATGTTATTGATGTTTATGTAAGGTGTTAGTGTAACCTGCAGGTTTCCGTTTGGCTGTTGTGTGTATAAAGTATATGTCGCTGGTTACCTTAATATCATGTTACTACACGTGAACCTGGTTAAGCGAAATCGCTGATTCTGTAGTAATGTGCACGCCATGGCATTGACATATGTGTTTGAGTGACGTCAGAGAGTTGTCGCTGCTTGCGCTGACGTCGTATGTGTGGCCGCGTGACATTGCCTGTGTTGTCGCCGCCCTCCAGAGGGACTTCGGCTGCGGTGTGACGTCATGGTTGATACTGGTGTTCTAACACATAATATAATACATGAATAAAAATGTATACATTATTTTTGTTTGCACATTATGTTTAAATCTTATTCAAATAAATAATGAGGCCTTAATATTTAATAATGGGTATGTTTCTTTAAAATAGCTATGAGAATTAATTTCATATTTATGTTTATTATAGTTACGGTTTTATCATATTTATGGGTGCTTTTAAATTGTATGGGTGTCTCCGATCTATGGTGGTTTCTATAATGAGCTTGCTTTTAGATTAATTTTGAAAGGTCTTTCTATTTTTTGGAGGCAAATATTGACTAACATATAATATTTAATAAATTACTTTCTTAAGCAATATCTATAAATGGCAAATGTTACATTTAAGGTTTGGTAACAGATCTTCTTCTCTGAAAATTAATTAATAATAGGTCCCTGTGGGCATGCTGCTGAAATTTCAATTAATAAATTATTTGTAAAATGAACGACTACATATATTATTAATATTTCATAACACATAAAATACGGACAGTAATAGATATAAAGTACTACAAGAGACATAAAAGAGAGATAGAATTATAAATAAATACTGATTAAATTAGTACTTCAACACAAATATTAGCATAGAGGAGTTGGGGAAAATCGGCATTCATGCCTTGCACCAAGGGATGTCAGTTACTGTGTCGCCAGGGGGACCAACAGCAAATCAAGGCCCCTACTGCCTGAAGCCTCCTTCACGACTAGTAGAACAGAAAGGGGAAAAGCCACCCTGGCACTGGGTCACCACTCCTGTTCAGAGGCAATGGCAATTCCGCTTCTCATGCGATATGTAAAGGGGGTTTTTGGCCTCCTGGCTGTAACTACTCACATCAACTGCGTGAAATGTAGGTAACCTGTACACGCACAAATAAAATAGAAATGGGATTATATCGGGCATAATTCCCATCCCGTAAAGTACCTTTGAAATCGCACACAATTAAGCATTCTTCATAATAGATTCAGTAGTCTGTGAACGAAGATAGAGAAGAGGGATCACAGGACTACATGAACCCAACTGACTTCGTTATAACCCGTTTCCGTACGTCAATAAAGTGTAATAAGTGAATAAGCATAATCAAACTATTTTTATTCGGAATCTTTAACTGTAAACGGAATCTATAATGTGTGTGTGTGGAGGAATAATACTGTAAAGCGCACAGCGACACACTGTCTCGCAACACAGCTGCAATTGCGCCGCGAGGATCTACTGAGTGCAAAAAGTTGAAATATGTATGAGAGTGGGAGTGGGCGGAGGTTTCTCGGCCTCTCGTTGCCGACGACACGCTGACAGCAGAGAAAGAAGCACGTGTTCCTGATTTTAGATGGGGGAGGGAGGGGGGGTAAGCACGCAACCTCACCGTATTAGGTCGCGCATTTGTTGCGTCCTTATGATCGCTCTGAACCTAATACTATTGTAAGATTAAAATCTGACATGCATATATAAATTGTGATACACTTCTTAAAGATCTGGTAACTGATGTAGAATGCAACAAAATCCTGCCTTATCAACCTTACATAAAAATATGTTATGACATTAACAAGTCCTATATAGAAGTTATTAAATAAGCCATACTTATAAATAAACTTAATGGTAATTTCCATGCAATTACTACTTAATGTCACAGTAATACGTTTAATTAAAATAACCAAAACCAGCGCCACAGGTCATGTATATCTATATTAACGTTATTTAAATATTATTTCTGAGTTTCTTCGTTACAAATATGAAAACTAAAAAACCTAGTTAAGTAATCGCGGTTCATACTAAAATCCTGCAAACTGCACTAGTGTTCGTAAACGAGATTTAAACTCACTGCTTATAAGTTCAGATATGGGGCTGTAAAACTTAGTTTTTATTTAAATATTACAAGTTTCTAAGTATTTATTAAGACACTATATTAACTATACAGCTACTGAAAATCTGAAATATTAATGTTGAAACCCAAAATAACTTCAATTCGTGGGGTACTAGACCTTTGGTACTCTACAAGATTTGGAAAATTCACATGACAGACTTTAATTTCGGTCTTAGGTTCTTTAGGCTTAAGAGGCTGAAACATATTTCGGAACAGATGACAATCATTTACAGCTTGTAAAATGTGAGAATTTACCTGGGAGTGGGTTTATTTACCCTTACCACGAGATCTGGCACTCACTTTCCAGTCTCGTCTATATCGTTTTTTAAACTTGTAACTATTAAGAGCAATATGGCCTTGCAGTAGTGGCAAGTTGGATGCGTAGGTTGATGTTTTTGGTCATTGGCTGCCTGCCTAGAATTGGGCTGATCTTTCACAGCTGTTAGAGATTCTTTATCGACTACATTTGACTCAGATTTACCGGAACGTTCCTTACAATGACCATGTGAATAGTCTTTAAAGTTTAACATTATCCCTTTTTTGATCTATGTAGCGAATGTTCAGTGAATATGTGCACATTCTGCCAAGCTCAGCAAAACTGGTGGGTTTAGTGTGGAACACAAGGTGTGAGCCATCCTGTGGAGTAAGACCTTCTAAAATGTTGCCCACCATTTCACTTTCAGATGTACGAAACCTGAGAATAACCAGGGTCTTTTAAATGCTGCTCACCTAGATGGAGAGTGGCTCGTTAGGATTTTGCAAACAATTACAGTACTTTAAAAATTGTTCTGTTAAAAGCCTTGAGGGTATGAAGAAGTGTAAAATGTCCTCATCGTAAGCATCAAATTTAAGGCCTTGAAAAATACTTACATGTGTCCTCTTGCTTAATGGGCCATAGGTGAAATGGAATATCACTTTCAGCAGCTGAGTTTCAGGAAATGTATTACTTTTTTGCAACTTGACAATGGTGTTAAAATTGTAAAAAATAGCACCAATATTCGTAGGACTGGTTGAATCAGCACCTGAAGAGTTTCCACCTATGGTAGGCATAGTGGAAACAGATGGAAAGTTGGGATCTCAGATGCATTTAATTTCCCAAGTGTAAAATTATGTAGTTGCTCAGCGTTATGAGCAACGCCATCTATCGGTTCAATGTCCATGGTCACTCCACCACTCTCATGTTGATTAACACTTCAGATAGCCATGCTATCTCAGAAATAACATTTTTCATTTAATTCATTGTTTGTCATCAAGTTATTTTCAAGTGCTTTTAAAGGGATTATTGTTACGCCTTTCAAGGTTTGCTAAACGGTTTCGTAACCGAGGTAAAGTCTGAAGAGAGGAAACATCCTCTAAATCATTAATAAGTTAAATGAGAACGAGTAATTTAGTGACACAGGTCTCATACTCCTGTTTCACATCTAGGTCAGCAAGATTATCAATATTGTATTAGATATTTGTCTGAAGGGCCCTATGCAGAGGAGTGCACAATGACACGATATTAGCGTCAGCAGGTTTAATACCTCGTAACCACAGTTCACACAATAACTTATCCTTCAGGAAATACTCTGGGACAATAAAGGCAGGCATCTTTTGAGCAACATACAATCTAAAAATTTTAACACACACAAAACACAACATAACCTAGAATACAAAATCTTCCAACACAATCCCAACCATGCTCGATAAGAGGAGAACAGTTGTGGAACTAGTTTAGCATGTATGTGTTTTGCGAACAAGTTTATACACTAGGGCTGAGTCGGAAAGTCAAACCATAAAATATTCTACAGTTAACAACCAGCCATCATAAAAATACTACTAAAACTATGTGCACTGTTGTGAGGTGCAAAGGGATATTAATAGAAAAGGATAAGAAGTAGTTCAAAATTATCTTTGACTTTCAATATACTTTTCTTTGCTGATATAGATATTATAGAAATATATTAGTATTGAATGTAATGTCTGCGATTACAATATTTTTAACAAATTGATAAAAACACAATAGGATTAAGAATATATGATAATATTTTAATTAGTTTTATTTTGTTACTAAACCAAAATGTATATGACCAAGAAATTTACTTAACCAAAAAATAATATTTGACTTACCACAAAATTTTTTGTTGACTGTTATGGTAGTTGGTTCGATTATATCCCAACTCTTATAATGTTATAAGTTCACAATAAAGGATTTTACAGTCCTAAATAATTTGTAGCATGCAGGCTTTCCTGATGAAAGGGGGTTGCCGCGAGCCAGCTCCACTGTCATCAGATTGAAGTCCGATCAGCTACATGGAAGTTTTTCTAACACGTGGAGACAGCTCGAAGCCAGTTAACACAACATGGATGAAAAGTTGGTCTAGCCCTTGGAACGCATATAACCAACAGGTTATAACTGTCCAGCATAAAAACACATGAAAACATTAAACTTGCCAACGGTGGTATTATATGTTTTGTCAACACATCAATAAACGTTTTTAAGCAGCACTTAGATAATTTGAAGTTAACTACATACTGATAATTTCGTAAAGGGAAAAATATCGCGTCGTGGTCACAATTACAAGTAGATTGGGCAGTGATTTTAATTTTGATACATTTTTTTTGGTTCGTCAAACAGTAAATAATATTACATTAATAGAAATAAATAACATTTTCATATCGCAAGTGTTGTAGTCTTACGAGACTGAGTTGAACACAAACCATGAGAAATTTAACACACACATTTTAAATAAATATCTGCAGTTGACAACCCCCTGTGATTGGTACGAAAAAAATTTAATGAAACTTTTATATAAAACAGTAAAAATACATAAATAATGATATTGCCTTTTACGAAATTATACAAAATACGAAGAAAAAAAAATTAAATAACAATTATTTTATAAACATTTCAAATTTAAGTCCGAGGAAAAATAATAAATAGTTTGCTGAAAGATTTTTAACCACAAAAAATCAAGGACAACAAGACTTTGCCAACATAAACAAACTTTTATCCAAATAAGGGCAAAGACAAAGACAAAAAAAGATTAAGCTGAAAGCTTACTGTGCCATAGAATGGCACACAATCACCCATTTAAAAATAAGTCATTTTCTTTTAAAATGTTGATATAGTCAAGCTGAAATTCTGCAGCTTTGAATACATTAGCTATGCTTGTTTTATTGTAAAACAATTTAGTCGTGCATAGTCACATATATGGATGTGGCTTCGGTCAAATGTTTGGTTCATGCAGATATATTTTGGGTACAACTACAATAGTTTCACATTGCTCCTATAATTTAATATAACTATTTCAGGAATATACTGAACGTATTATCTTATGATAACGAAAAATTTGACCTTTTATAAACACAGTAATAATAAAAAACAACAGTACAATTTTATATATTAAAAAGTGAAAACAATAAAAAAAATCATGAATTGTATGCAGTGTGTAATACTATTCGTTACTAACAGAACTGTTTACTTAATTGACAAGGTAATCATATTACAAAACAGTATTATCACCTGCCACAGTTTCGCGCACATTGTTCTTGGAGAATGCTCCACTCAGATTTTTTCCCCGATACGGCAGGTGTTATATTTACATTAAAAGTATACTATAAAGTACCAAGATGGGTAATGGGTAGTAAATTTTATTATTGGTCATCTGAGTGTACACCAAATTTTGTATATTATGAAAAATATGTTCTTTTATTGGCTAGGATTGTTAGTCGTGGCTACAAAAACATCTGATCGACAGACGAAGAGTGACGCATGCTGGGTTAAGGAGTAGCGGGCACCGTCGTCGTGGCTTTGATTTTGCTAGACCAAGCACGCAGCGTTAGGGATTTACCGATCGAGTTGGCACTTGCAGCCCATTACCTTGACTGAACACATTGGCTGGAGGGTCGGTACGAGGTTGACTATACTCTGTTTGACCAGTGAAGTGCGTATGGTTATCTTATTTCCCACTATGGGTTTACATGTCGAGGTATTCAATTGGCGGGAGGTGTCAGGGTTACCTGGCTTACTTAGACTTACTTCGGCAATCGGTAGAACTGCTGCCGTTTACTGACTCGAACAGGGGATGTAATCCACTCGCTGCAATTCGGCGATACCTTGTCGGCCAACACCGTAATGTAGATTCCAGGCTGCTGCTTTCGGGCTCCGGAACCTGGGGTTGGAAACCCCATGTCTTACCTCGGTCCCATATACCAGAACGTGCAGGACGGAATGGCAGGCTTGATGTTCACGTGTGTGTGGAGGAAAGCCAATATACTTGCATATGGGAGAGGGCAGTCTCTAAATGTCTGGCTAAGGCAGTGTGATCTCGTTCTGCTTGTCTGCCCAAAGTAGGCGGGGTCAATAGATAATGCTACTTGGCAGCGAGGTTCTCTCCTTAAGCTGTGCCATATCATAAAAGGCATAGAGTGTAGAACGCTACTGAATGGTATAGGTCGTGCACCATGGACGCGAAACAATTCGCTATATAAGTGTACTGCCAGCAGTTGCTGCCGGCAAGAGCTCGGTATTCCAGAAGGCCGCCCACCACGGGCGAGCAGACCAGAAGCGTTGAGCTGTATGGGCCACCTTCCTGCCACCACTGTGTGTAGGTCACAACGAAGACCAGGCCGCAACACTCGAGCAAATACCCCCGCCAGCACTTAGATGCTCTGGTAGGGATACAAACCAAGCATAATACCTCTCCCTATTTGGATGAGTTGCTAGTGGTTGGGGCTCTAGTATTCTATCCTCGGAGGTCTAGTACAGGTGTCCGTCAAATGGTGTATGTATGCGACTTGTGGATTGTTGATGGGGATCCCCAGTCCTCATATGATACGTATTCAATTACCGGTCTCGGTCTGTAGTGCACAATGTGTACCATTCCTAGCAGCATAGTGAAGGACTCTCTATAAAGAATACTCTCAGCTAAATGACAAAGCTGTATTTATTAGGAACATAATAAACACAGTGACATGTGCTATCTCCTTACAAAGCAGACAGTATGATGGAAATCACGTATGCTGAACAGGTGCAGGTGACCTTGTTCAAGGCTAATCAAGAATGAAAAAGTTTTCGATGGCTAAATATACCTAACATGGCTAACTAACATCGGGATGTCTAGAAGAGGATATTAAATTAAAGGGTCAACTGCTCTATTAGCAGGGAATGTAGTTGCTCCTACCAGCAAGTAGGGACTGAAACTGTTCAAGGGATCAGTAGTGAATGGTGTTGAAAATAACAGAAGAATCTTCCGGTAGAAGAAGGCTATCGGCAATGAAGAGCCTCTGGTAAGCGGTAGTCATTGACGTCAATGAAGCCTCTGGTGACGGCAATGGTGGCAGCAACTGGTGACTGCTGAAAACTGTTTTCGACAATGGGAGCATCCTCTGGTAAGCTGCTGAAGACTTGGAGGTCGTCGAAGGCCCCAGCATGGAAGTGGTGGAGCGAGCTCCGGGATCAGAAAGAAATAACTCGCGAACATTTTTTTTTCTAGGCTACCCTAATTCTAATTATTAGTTCTACGCCCGAGGTAGGGAAGGGAACTATTGCTTCTCAGGGATGAGCCCCTTATACCTACAGGAGAGGGAATCCATGCAAGGGGGATGCATCGTGGCAGAGAGGGATTGGGCAGCCATGGCCACTGTTTTGGGCCATGGCCACCTCCCTTAGGGTACGTGTAGTTAAAACTATAATTATGAAGAGGCTGGGAAAATCCGGCACAGGTACCATAAAAAGCCGGTCGACAGAAATTAATTCCAAATTGTTACATGCATTATAAGAAAATGCTACAAGGAACAGATGGGTCAAGACCATGCTCTTTATTAGTAGGAAGACAAATTCTAGTAAAGAGGGGGGTGGTATCTTATTTTCCTTCTACTCGTCTTGCGCTGAACTAACCTGAGTGGAGGGGAACACTCCGCTCTGGTGGGAAGATGACTGGCGAGCCAATTTGTTTTTATTGGCGAGCCCCCAAATCCTGCTACGCCAGCGTGAGCACCTTCACAGTTCCGTGTGCCCTCAAGCATTCATGTTTGTAGCTAAGTCGTTTGGAGAATGGGATGCGTCTAAGGGCAAGCTCTACACACCTAAGGTCGGATTTAATTATTAAATGGGCACATGCATCGCGGATAAGCCGGTATGTAGTGCCATAGCCGCAATTGTAGCCACGTGCACACCCCAAAAGATGAAGGGTCTGGAAGGAAGAGCATAAGCAAACCAAGCAAAGCGGAGAGGGCCATGGAAAATCTATGCGATAGTTGCGGAGGATAAAAATAATTCCTTTTAACCAGATAAGGGCTGGAAAAATATGGGTATTTGTAAGTTCGGGAAGAAAGATTTCTGTTGGCATGATGAGGGATGAAATGAAATAAGAGCACAGCTTGTGTGTAATGTGGGGGACAGACCAGCCCCCGCGCCGATATCAGTCGTCGTGTGGGCGCAACCACCCTTGAAGTTTAACTACTTTCAGTACTACCATGCAGGCGAACCAGTACTGCAGCACTGACAGCAGCAATTGGATGCATAGCCATCCGTGCTTCTCGTCTTGAGCGTCGGAAAACTGGACAGTTCAGCCATGGTACCGACTCCATTTTCCCTCTTCCATGCCGACATCAGGATCTCCACTCCATGGGTGAAGGTGGCGACCACCATCGGGGGAGCCATCCCGTCCCCATCCTCCGAAATAGTCCGTTGGTCTGAGAAACGCGAGACATCCATGACCTACCAGCAGTGGTGGCGAATCTGCTGCTGGCCCAGGAGTGAAGGCTGACATCGGTGGTGCTCCCAAGGTCCGATGAATTCCAAACCATTCAACACACATCCGCAGCCAGCAGCCCATAGAACCCAGCAGTGACGATCGCTACACATCGCATTTTTCAGCACTTCAAGATCCCCTCCTCCACCTTGGTCGTTGGGCACCACCAGTAAACGCGCTTCACCATCTCGTACTTAGCTACTCAGGTTCCCGACAACCAAGACGACGGCGTTCTCGCACCGAACATTTCCCAGCCACCCCAGAATCTGGGGATCCCCTATCAGCAACTTGGGGATGCGACATGTTGCGGATAGTCGCCGCACCCAAGCTGACATGGCCCCATCACACTCACAGATTCACCTGGCTTTCGCTGGTCCTCAAGTCACGGGCAGTTCCGAGCGAGCGAGCGAGCAGCCACGAGCGCGATGTTCCTCCCATGACAGCTTAGCTCGTCTCGCGAGCCAATTTTTTCTAGCGTGCCCCCAAATCACGCAACTGCAGCGTGAGCACCTTCACAGTTCTGTGTGCCTTCCAGCATGCATGTTAGTAGCTAAAACGGTTGGAGAATGGGTTGCGTCTCAGGGCAAGTCCTTTATGCCATAGGTCGGGTTTAATTAACAAAAATGGGCTCATGCATCGTGGCTGAGCATGGTTGCTGGTGCCATGGCTGCAATTGTAGCCATGGACACACCCCAAAAGAAGAAGTGAAGTAAGTGTCATAGAAAACCAGGCAAAGTGGAGATGGCCTGTGAGAAACTATGCGACAGTTGCGGAGGATAAAAAATAATTCCTTGATTAGGGCTGGAGAATGTAGGGTAATTGTTAGTTCGCG
Source organism: Dryococelus australis (assembly GCA_029891345.1). NCBI lineage: Eukaryota > Metazoa > Arthropoda > Insecta > Phasmatodea > Phasmatidae > Dryococelus > Dryococelus australis. The sequence goes on from CM057009.1 coordinate 247,073,488, forward strand.
AAGATAGACTTTGTGAGGTTAATGAGGGTGATATGAAATGTGTCGATCCGCTGCTGGAATGTATGAAGTGTCGTACTGTAATAGCACTGCCTTGGAGGTGGGGACAGAACCACCCACCCGCCCGCAGATGCCAGTCATCTCTCTGGAAGCAAAAAAAATAAATTGTTAGTTTCCCGGCATAAAAAATTCGAGTAATTAGGGAGAGGAAAGGGGTGCATTGAAGTGATATTTCTTACAGCGTTATTTCGCTTGCAGCAATATATATGGAAATGTATTTAATGAGTTCTAAGTGTTGGGTTGGTTAGTGTGAGTTTGCCACTTCGCAACACCCACCAGCTGCTACATAGAGCACACTACGCCACAGCCTCCTCAGTTTTTGCTGGTAAACTGACCAGAGACTTCCTTGGAATCGGCAGTGGCGACGGACCATACATACAAACAGCTGTCGGATGATAGTGGTGTTGCAGCTCGTGTTGTGTGGTGGCGCAGGTGCATGCAATGTAATTCGTGGGGCCGACGTCAGCCAGGGGCTTAATGGCGTACGTTTTACCTTGTTCTGCGATCACATATGGCTTCGCTTCAATTTAATATTTAATATATTTGATAATTAATATAGGTGTGGGAATTATCACACATGGATGATGACAATCTTGGTTGATTAATGGAGTTATGGCGGCCTGTGTGCCAAAATGATTTTCGGACGCTTATATTTTTTAGTTTCCTCGGGCTCATAATCCCTGAGGCTGGATATTTTCGCATTTACACTGTTTGCACAATCAGTGTAAAATTTGTGTGCTAATTTGACGAAGGGTTCATTCAGTTTTTTTAATTTTTAATTCGTGATGCAGATCTGCAATAATGCAGTATCGGGACGCATATGCTGCTATTCGCAGACATTTATTTTGAATTATTTGGAAGCGCCTTGTGTGCATTTCAGCTGCATGTGCCCCGGTGGGCGCAGCATAAGTTATAATTGGGCGTATTAGCATCGTATACAATAATACGGCCTTGTGACGGTTAGGGCGCTTCGTGGGTTTAATATAGGATAGATTGTGGATACCCGGGCTTGGCGCTTGCGAATTTAGCATCTATATGCGCTTTCCAAGTTAGCTTTCGGTCCATTAGGATGCTTAAGTACTTCGCCAAATCTTTATGGGGGATTTATTCGTCAAACAGAGTTAATTCGGGGCGATTATTCGCTTGGGGTAATAGTCTGTGAGTAAAGACAATAGCAACACTTTTGCAGACATTAATTTTAATTCTTCATTTTGTATAAAAAATTTTGAAAATTATTTAGGACACTTCCTAACCTATGGGTTGCTAATTAAAGATTATGGGAGCGCCTGAAGATAACTGTGTCATCCAGATAGCACTCAAATTGCACCAGTCAGTGATAAGGTTTCGGTAGGTCATTTATGTATATATTAAATGATACAGGGCCTAAAATGCTGCCTTGTGGTATTCCGGCACAAATATTTTTGCGCCAGATTTAGCACCCTCGCATGAGACGGTGAAATTGATATGGGCCAAATAGCTGTATATTAATTTGACATAACAGTCAGGGAGTTTTATTTCGTATAATTTATACATTAGGCCTGCATTTTATACACAGTCAAATGTTTTCCAATATCAAGAAATACTGCAACAACATAATCTTTGAAGTTAAAAGCATTCGTAATATATTTCGTAACTCGTACAAGCTGGTGTTGTCGAGTGTTTTGATCGGAAGCCAAATTGCTCCTCGTGTAGTAAATTATTATTTTCCAGGTGAGAATTAATCTGCCTTAATATGATATATTCAACTACTTTCGAATGTGTGTTTAGTAGACTGATTGGTCTATAATTTTGCGGCAGTGTCGTATCTTTTCATGGTTTATGAAAACATTTACATTCGGAAATTTTACATTTATTAGGAAAATATTCGAACTTGAACAGTGAATTCACACAGAGAGCTAAATTCTCAAGGGCTAAGTTAGGGAGTTTCTTTATTACAATAGTGTGTATACCATCCTCACTAGGTGCCTTTTTTGGCTTCGGATGGCAAATTACAACTTTAATTTCTTGCAATTAGGTATATTCAGGTTCATGCTCTGTGGGTTGCCATTGTTTAAAATTTAGTTCCTGGAGAATTTGTGCGGTGAAAATTCTATCACTGGGTTCCTGATTTGGCTGGAAAGTATTTTCCAGCACATTGGCGAAAGCACGTACTTTCGCCTCAGGAGTGAAAGCTACTCCAGTGTTCGTGGTTAAGGGCGGAACATATCAGTTTTATTTAATAGGCCCGTGGTTAGCCCCCACAGATTTTTCGTGTTTGTATTTAATTATGCGATTTTCGCATCCCAAACACTAGCCCTCCAAAGGGCTACTTCGTCCGAGATCACTGCCTGCAACTTATTTATGCGGGACTTAATTCTGCGATCTCTGTGGCGTGTGTACTGCCACCTTAAATTTTTTTTGCGTGATAATATCCCGGATGTATTGTGGGAAAGTTTCTAGTTTTGTTGTGATTATTTTCTCTGGAATAAGCTCTGCCATACCATTATGAATAGTTTCAGTAAGGACTGAGACTGCTTCGTCTATTAGTGCAGTTGATGTCATAGAATTTGCATCCAACTGCGGTAAAATTTCGGCAGTATAATTTGTAAACGCAGGTCTTTAATTTTTCCAGGGTAAGTAATTTCAACATTAGTTCGTGAAACAACTCGGGGGATTTTCTTAGACCCGCATCAGCATTCAATGCAGACTTTAATGCATCCATTATGTGCATTGCACCGAGAGGATACGATGCTGCCTCCATGAGCTCGGAGGGTGGGCTGACGATTCTGCTGTTTCCAGGCCCTATTTTTCCTAAGCCTACCCTATTTGTAAGTGTTAAGTGTGCGCCCGCTGTATAACATGAGCTTGTTGCGTCTGAGGGCTGCGCCCCTTACGTCTAAAAGGAAAGGAATTCATGCGAGGAGGCGTGCATCTTGGCCGAGAGGGAATAGTACTCATGGCCGGAATTAAGGCCATGACTACCTCCCTAAGCGTACCTATAGCTGGAGCTATATTCTAGAAGAGGTATGGTAAAACCCGCACAGACACAGTAAAACTCATACCGACAGAAAAGACAAAGTGCAGGAGCATTAATGAAAAATGCGAAAGGATATAGCAGGTTTGGACTGAATATTGGTTTAATACGACGAAAGAACTAGTAGAGAGACGACGGGGCTTGTGGACCAGAATTTTAGAGGCACACGTGCCCTTGAGTTTGGTACTGCCGTCCATGTTCCTGCACAGGTTGCCTGCACAGCAACAGTCTTGGCACCGACGCAATCTTCTCTCGTCCGTAGCGATGCCAGGAAATCCACGTCGGGCGTGAAGGCAGGGAGCATAGAGTGGGAAGCCACCCCCTTCTACTCCTTCAAACTCTCCCTCGGTCTTAGACGTGAGACTCGCTCGGCGGGACATCCAGGAGCTACCAGGTGTGGAGGCGAATCCGCTCGCCCAGGTGCGAAGGCTGCTATCGAGGTGCTTCAAAGATCCGAAGCTCTTCAAATCCAATCCTCTGACATCCACAGTCGACAGCCCACAGAATCCAGCTGTGAGGTGGTTCACCAACATCGTATGTTTCAGCACCTCTGGATTGTCCCCAGACTCCCCGCCTCAATAGTTGGGCTGCTGCCTGCCGACGTGCTACTGCCATTTTCATATGAGCCACCCGGATAATCGACGCCCACGATGACGGCTCTGTCGAACTGGCCTCTTGGTCCACGAGTCAGTATTTTATATTCCTGACATTCCCAGAACCTGGGAATCCCCGATCCATCACCTGGGGACGTGACTAGTTGCAGATAGGCGCCACATCTGAGCTGCAAACAGTTCCACCACGCCCGCAGACACACCTCGCCTTCGCTGGATATAAGGGGCGGGCAGTTCCCGGAGAATGAGCGACTCCGAGCATGGTGTTCATCCCGCAGCAGCTCAGCTAGTTATTCGGGCCCTTTTTGTAACAGAGTGGGTGGCTGGGGCGCTGCAGTCTGCTCGCCCAATGGGCGTCGAGCTACGCTCTGATTGGCTGTGATAAGTAGAGCGTGACCCTGAGCGGAAATCACTGCTGCTTGGCTTTGTACATGGGGGGGGGGGGGGGGGACGTTTTTCGCCAGACTGTTTTTGTTGATTTCTGTTGTTTTTAAGAGGTTTTCTGCCCCAGTGCTTGTTTGGATCGCAGGGGATGAAATTGCTAGCGAAAGGCGTGAATTCTGCCTCGTTCACAAAATATCCTAACATATTATAGGTCGGGATTGGCTGCAGCCACGCTTTTTGTGCTCAGTGTGACAGAAAAGTTTTTCGTGTAGGCTGAGGTGGCGCCTGCTGTTGCCCTGAGGGGGCCTGAGATTGCGGAGTTGTTGGTTGCAATGCATTTATGCGCACATTCTCGCAGTCAGTCAGTTTTTACTGGAGCTGGCATGACTCTCTCTCTTCTTGTGGCAGCCTACTCCACTTGGCAGCATTGTAATTTTTACACCTGGGGTAATTTGTACAATGATTGTCCCGGCACTGTGCGCAATTGACCTGTGTTCGATCATTCTGAATCTTGCAGGCAGATGTTAGGTGATCACCACAGAACCTGAATTTAGGGGCTGCATTGCGCCCGCCAGTCACATTGCCAATCGTTGGAATCTTTTGTACTGTGAAGGTCCAGTCAGGTGCTGGAACTCTTCTATTTTGATCTGAAGCCTTGCGAAGTTGGTCAGAGCCATGTAGGGCGCAGGGTCTGTTCCATTTGCCAATTCCACCACAAGTTTGTTAATTGCGCGCGATTACGATCATGGATAAACCAGCACCGCTCCACTGGCATTTTTGCTGCCGCGAATTCCTCCTGGAGGAATTCCATGGGTGTATCTGCGTGTACACTACAGAAAACCAATTTCAGAGGAATTTCTTAGGCCTGTCGTAGCAGGCTATGTTCGTATACCATTTGTTTGACAATTCGGACAGCATTTACGTAGTCAGTAATCAAGATCTTGTGAACACAAATGTTGTCTGCTCCAGTACAAACAGCACTCCAAGACAGTGTCATGTGCGCATCGAGTGCTCTTTTCAAGGCGGGGTAGTTGTGTGCTTTGGACGTATATGCAGTGAAGGTCTTTATCAGCACCATCTTATCAGCTCGTTGCTGCGCGGCGCTATTTTGTGGAACTGTTGTTCCCTGAGGGGGCGCGGTTGTGGCCTGAGGGGCTTAAATGGCTGGTTGTAGTGTCGCATTTTGTCTTTTTTCACTTGCATCTTAGGGCGCATCTTTGCTGGCTGGGTACTTCAGGGATTGTGACTCCGAGTCCATGGCAGCCTCGGGGTCTACCATGACATTCGTAAATTATCGCTACCAAAAAAGTGAGGAAATGGGGGGGGGGGGGTGATAATACAAAGAACCCTGTACGAGTGTGTACCTGCAGTTTGCATACACCATTGTTGTTTTGGTGTGCACCTTCGCCAATGCCACGCCCTTCTATCCTCTCCCCTATACCGGAGAAAAGGCCAGCGAGGGGCGTTTACTAGCACACTGTTTTTACGTCAAGTAGAAATTTTAATTCTGTATTTAATAGGGGAACAGCTTAAACCTTTAAAGTAGCCATGAAAAAGGTACTTAACTTAGTCCTGTGCTGTGTTTTAGAACTAAAAATGGGTAAAAACACCTATTCCTCGAAGATCTCTGCAGAAAAGTCCTTCCCCAACGACACCGCAGCTGTAACCTCTCGCGAGCCAATTTTTTAGTTTTTTTTTTTATTGGCGAGCCCCCAAATCCCCGCTACGCCGGCGTGAGCACCTTCACAGTTCTGTGTGCCCTCCAACATTCATGTTAGTAGCTAAGTCGGTTGGAGAATGGGATGCGTCTCAGGGCAAGACCTACACGCCTTAGGTCGGGTTTAATTATTATAATGGGGGCATGCATCGCGGCTAAGCAGGGTGGTAGTACCATGGCCGCAATTGTAGCTATGTGCTCACCCTGAAAGGAGAAGGGTCTAGATGGAAGAGCATAGCAAACCAGGCAAAGCGGAGAGGGCCATAGAAAATATATGCGACAGTTGTGGAGGATAAAAATAATTTCTTTTAATTGGATTAGGGCTGGATAAAATAGGGCATTCGTTAGTTCGGGAAGAAATACATCTGTTGATTTAATGAGGGGTGAAATGAAATGAGAGTGCAGCTGGTGTTTATTGCAGGGTACATAACAGCCCCCGTGCCGATACCAGTCACCGTGTGGGCGCAACCACCCTTGAAGTTTAACTACTCTCAATGCTGCCGTGCAGGCGAACCAGCACTGCAGCATTTACAGCAGCAATCAGATGCAGCGCCACCCCTGCTTCTCGTCATGTGCGTCGGAAAACCAGACGGCTCAGCCATGGTGCCAACTCCATCTTCTGTCTTCCGCGATGACATCAGGGTCTCCACTCCATGGGTGAAGGTGGGGACCAGCGATCGGGGGAGACACCCCGTCCCCATCCTCCAAAATAGTCTGTCGGTCTGAGAAATACGAGACATCCGGGACCTACCAGCAGCGATGGCGAAGCCGCCATTGGCCCAGGAGTGAAGGCTGATATCGGTGGTGATTCTAAGGTCCGATGCATTCCAATCCATTTAACTCGCATCCACAGTTGGCAGCCCCCAGAATCCAGCATTTTGGATCGCTACACTTCACATTTTTCAGCACCTCGGGATCCCCCTCTCTGCCTTGATCGTTGGGCCACCACCAGTAGACACTATTCGCCATCTCGTACTGAACTACCCAGGTTCCCGGGTTCCCGATACCCATGACGACGGCACTCTCGCACCAGCCATTTGGTCCACTGGCTGGTATTGGAGTATTCGCAGCCTCCCCAGAGCATGGGGATCCTTTTTCAGCCACCTGGGGACCCGATGAGTTAGGGACAGTCGCCCCACTCAAGTTGACATTGTCCCATCGCGTGGTGGGAAGAATTAGGAGGTGAACTCAAGCGCATCGTAACTCCCCTCTACATCACTGCTGAGAGCACTTAACTATGTTACGAGGGTCGCAGCTGCATACCTACCATCATTCCTTCTCACTGGCTAACCGATGTGCTCACATCAAATTGCGGATTATATAAGGTTTTTCAGAGCTTAATGAACACATTCATCCTTTCCTTAACCCTGTGATGCGCCAAGAGTGGTTTTTATATTCGCAGACACTCAACACTTACTTAAACTTACCAGAAATCACTTTCTGTATGATGGTTTTGAATCTTCTAACAGCAAAGAAATACAAAAACCTTGCATTCAAATACATCTGGATATGTCCCTTTACCAGAAATCACTTTCTATATTACTGTTTTGAATCTTCTAACAGCGAAGAAATACAAAAATCTTGTGTTCAAATACTTCTGGATATGTCCCTTCAATACATTAAGTTTACTTTCAAATTTTCCTTATAGCATAGATAGCTCCATAGCTTCTTTCAAATAAAGCTTTCAAGTAAAGCATTAGAATTTCTTAGAATAAATTAATTACTAAAAGAACCTTGGAAAGCTACAGCATATTTTTAATGATGGGTTCCATGTTCTGAAGAGCTGAAACCCTTTTAACACAGACAAAAGCGAAAGTATGAATACGTGTGCCATAATTTAGGAACAAGGGTATCTTTATAACACATACAATCCAATCACAGAATAAGACATATTATTATGCACTCTCCAAGCATGAGTTTACATTCAAGTCACTGCAATTGCCCTCACACACAAGCATATTTACAATTGAATCCAGTAATAAATAATAGCGAAGCCAGAACTTAAAAATATCATTAAAAAACATTAATACTATACAGTTGGTAAACTCACCCAACTAGTGAAATATTAAATATGGTTCAACGAATTTTACAAGATAGGTCGGTTCATACCGCCCACAAAATAATTAACATCAAAAAACTATTGTTAATATTCAAACTCGATAGTTTCACAGCCAACTAATCCGCAAGAGCAACGTTGAAATTTACCTCAGAACTATGTGAGGTCACACTTGAGCAATACCAACATTGTGAAAAATAAATGCATGAATATAAAATACATATGCTAAGAGCATGCCTGAGCTTTTCTATAATTTAACTTTAAGAGCATTCAGGCTGACAGAAACCTTAAAAATTTTATCAGTTAAGACAATAACGGATTCTCTGGTCCACTCCAAGTATTTTGACTTCACTTCAAATTTGTGTTACCAAATGGCGATTATGTAATAGCATGCCAATATGCAAAAAGACTAAAGCGATCGATCAGCGAACACATTAACTTACAACGCACTAAAACATACTAAAATCGACACTAAGGGTGTTTCACTGAACCCCAAATACACACACTAAGCATGAGAATAACTTTCAATTACAATTATCACAGCATTCTGACTGCAAAAACACCATGTCTAGCTCTTGTTCATCAAAAAAATTTTCATTAAAATTCAACAGCATAAATCCTAAAACTCTCTTAACCACTCTCATGAAAATTGGCCATTTTTTACTTCCGATAGTTAGTTCTGGTATAACACTACAACAGGGCTTCGTGTTCACAGCTCTGTTTCCAAAAAAATCAGTGTATATATATACATATATATTGAATCGCAAGGCTTTAATACAAAGTTTAACCAACGCCAAACTACGAATAAACATTATTACTTAACTCCCCAAATCTCTAATACTTATTACATGATTTCCTAGGAAAAGGGTTTCCGCCAACACCACAGCATTAACAAGTATTGAGCCAAGTAAAATGTGATTCGGCAAGACTCGTTAAAAACTCTAGTAATGAGAACAACAGCACGTCTGCCCCATTTAACTCTGCACGCCCAAACATACAAGCATTCTAAAAGCTTATTCCTCCAATGAATTCATTTTAATGTCACACTATTGATTACTTTACAAATTGTACTTTCAATGCTTAAACACAGACGACGAAGGGAACATGCTAGAGACTGCATAAAAATCATACAATTACTGCGATGCAAACTTCGCGCATAATCTATTATGAAACTGGGCAAGAATCTGGTAACAAAACATTACTAAAACAAACACTCTTACAGGGCTTCAAATCTGAAGGACATGTGTTCCTTACTAGATTATGCATTAAAGGCCACAACCCAATCTGAAGGATTGAGGGGGAATGCACTGCAATTCCACTCTGACACACTCCGGACGACACTTGGTGCCCGATCAAAGCTGGCGTGTGGCCGGAATGGAATTTTCGTATACTCAAAACATATTACCAGAGTCAGAAGGACTTCCAATTAATGAAAATTACTACGTTGATTAATGCACTATTACAGATATAAAAGTCAACCATATTTCGCCTAAGCAAAAACCAAATCAAGCGATGGGTGACTATAGTCCATTCCCTATTGGAAGCGACTCATGAAAATCAACCATTGAAGAAAAACTCTAGGCATACCATGTCAACTGTTTTTTCAATAACCTGTATTCCAAAAATATATAATACTGTGGTTAACTTAAGTGTACTGTATTATTGAATAAATGAACCTTTACCTTAACATCTTTTATAACATGTAATATTAATTTTTTAAATATGAATTAACAACAGCGAGCGCAGAGACGTGTTGGCAATGGCCGGTACAAAATAGTTAAGAGTTAAAATATTATTATAACCTCGTTTTTTAGTTTATTATTTGTAAATTAAATATAACCTATTGAAATATATAAATATTTAGGTAGCCCCGATGGCAACACATCTGATTTTTATTGTTTAAAATAACAGTGGAAAATATTGTGAGTAGGTCGTAATGGAATGGTGTGGTTTTTTTTTTCGAGTGAGGAAGCAACTGAAAAACTGTCTACTGGGCGAGGCTTGTCGCTCTCTCTCTCGCTCTCTCTCTTTCTGTGTCTCTTTCACACTCGGGAAATTTCACTTTACTAGTAAGCAAGAAATTATACATGTTTTCAATTGTAACATATTTCATTCTTATTACAGCAAAATAATGATTTTTCAATTTGTAATTTACAACTGAAAAGAGATTTTAATGTTCGAATACTTATTTTAATATATTTAGATATGATGGCGGGGCAGTTACCAATTGAAGTTGGCGGACGTGGTGAGCCATGACATGGCATGTTGCTTTTTGCCAAACGAAACGTAAATTATTCTTACTCCGAAAAATACTTCAAATTTCCACATCACGTTTGTAAACGTTGTGTTTTTGAAACCTACCTAGGCAATTTACGATGTTGTGATAAATCTGTGTTTCCACGGCAGTAATAAATATATTGTGACGTGTGTTTCGTTAATAATTGCGTCTGTGAATCGTGGTTAAATATTTGATAAGCGTGTTAACTGTGAACTCTTTCTATGACTATGTTAATTATTTACATCCACGCCTGTTTATTTATCACAACATTGTACCTTGGCCCTAAGGGGTTTGAAACACAATCGTTTAACGTAATTTGCCACAATCCCAGAAGCAAAATACTAAGCCCAGCCTGATAAATTTCAATAAACCTAATAAAGAGTAAGAAGTAATAGATAGAAATATGAGCAGAATAAAAGTTATCATAGGCTTATTTGTGTGCATGTTCACCGCTATATTTTAATGTTTGTATGACAAAAATGAGCAACGCGAGTTGAGTGCTTGAATTTAATATGCATTTTTCGCTTGAATTGTTGTTCCTGCGTTTTAATATTTATTCCAACTGAGGCCGTCCTTTTAAAGAAATGACCCAACACATATAAAAAATAAAAGGATAATTAGTACGTACAGCCCTTTATCTCGCAGTTGTAACAGTGTTAAACACAGTCGCGGCAAAATACTAACGTGCATTACATGTATTGAGCTATGTCATGGAAAACAAATAAGTTAAATAAAAATAACCGTAAGAACTGTAGTCAATTCAGGCATTTTTAAAACGTCATAAAGCTGACCTAAATAATGTGAGAGGCCTAAACTGTGAATATTCATACGGAATGGTTTTTGGTAAATGACATAATTCTTTGAAAAGCTGTTAACAGTAAACATCATGTTTGACAGGTATAAAAGTAGAAGTCATATTTCAATGTTTATTTTTAGGTGTAGCGAAACTATACGAACATATGTACACACACAATGGAATATAACATTTATTTTGACAGATGCTTCATGACAGTCATATGGCAATGATTTTTACATTTGGCGGAAGTACATGAAACGGGCCTGCAAGTAGATATTTAGCAAAGCTCCGAGAAAGTTACTTCCAATAGGGAATGGACAATAGACATCTAAACAATACTAGCAAAATTATAGCCACATTACCCAACTATGGAGAGTAACCGATTAAACTCTTTACTAACGGAGTCGCTTTGTGCAAACCACTTGAACTCATGCCGGACGTGAAAGTTCACTAGGATCCGATTCCCATGTCCAAAGCGTACCAAAGCAAGCTGCATCAGAACAGCCGCGCCGCAAAATCACTAAGCCCCGTAAGCTCAGCCAGAAATTCGATCCGTGTTCCCATCGTGTCGTGAGGTGAAGAGGCAGACGCGAAAGAATCGAAGGCTACGTCTCGCTGTGTCGGTGGGCGAGGAGCAAGTGACGACCAAGGCAGACTGCCCGGCCAGGCAAACCGCGAGAGTGGAGAAGAGGGTAAGAGAGGGCAAGGAGAGATGCAGAGGAGTGGAACGTGAAGCCTGAGGAGCACGCGCACATAGCCAGAACTGTAGAAAAATGTACATCGGCGACGAGGTGACGTCGCATACGGATTATACAAATTGGAAGAAGTCAGCATTTTTTTCAGATATGGAAGATGTATATGCTTAGTACGAGTGATGGGCCACAGGAATGAAATGGCATTTCAGTTAGGAATTCGTGCTACAAACAACCCTTTAAAGAATCTGTGTCATTACTTGAAGGGAAAATATGAAATCATTATATACCAACTGATAAATCAAACATAGACGTAGCATACTTGAAATTTTATTTTTATATAAAAAGCATGTTATGTGCTAACGACAACGCAACACCACTTGATTTCAAGTACAAAAATGCTGATATTTACTGGAAAAGCATTTCACATCTGTATTTACAAGAAACCGCAACACCACAGACAATAATGAAGAAGAATGTCTGTCAAAAGTAACTTCACATGATCTTTCAAAGGCAGATGAAGCATGAACAAATGAGAACAATGAATCAAATTGCATTCCCTGGGCCTGAGTTGGCATTTACCACTACGGGAAAACATGTACGTACATTCGCATAAATTATATTTAATAAACAACTTGCTAGTGGGGTCAATGCAATTAAAAGGAAAGTATTAAAAACGAAAAGAAATGATTGATAACAAATAATTTTACAATTAAACCTACTAAACGAGGTATAACTATTAAAAAAATACTGTTTCGGTAACTGTGCCTGACGTTCAGTAATTTCAGCCACATTTATGAAAAATATTGTGTAACATTTGGTATTGATCTCAATAAACTGTATGTTCTTAAGATCACTTTTCTGTTTTCTGTACATTTCAGACAGTAACGATGACGGAAATGTATCACAAAATAAACACGATATTCCTTGAATTTTTGTACTTTTTTGTTTGGAACTATTACTTTAAAGATTTAACATATTCCCAAATCAAACAATACCATTAAGTACCCTTACCCTCAAATATTCCAGTAATTAAAATCACTATGTACTTGGTACTAGTAAGTATGCATATATGCGCGCATAGAATAGTGCTGTCAGGTATTAATGTTTTATTACAGAGATGGTAGAATTATGTCAATGATGTTAATTTAATAAGCTCACTCTTTCGTCTGGTTTATGTAAATGTTATAACTTTAACATGATCTCGCGTATCATTGCTATCCAGTCAATAAACGCAGGTCTTCATTCTATACAGTCTGTGTTAATGGTACACTGCATATTTACTTACAAGTACGACATGAATATTCATATATGATGTTAACAATGTTAATATTGTACAAAAAATAAGGTGTATGCTTTGCTTGAAAACCAAAATAAGATATACTTATATTGCAATACTTGGCACGGCGCAGCGCGGTGGTGCGAAAGGCACGAGCGCGCAGGCAAAACTCCACGCCTTTCTCAACTTTCATAAATATAACACATCATCTGACGAAAACTATTCCACGTGGCATATTGCGGTTTTTTAAAAAATCACGTGCACAATTCTGATCAAGTTTTGAAGTACACCGCAAATTTTATAAGTGAAATTATTATCCATAAAATATTATTTTAACAAAATCATGCATAACTCATTAAACTTACGATTCGTCTTATGTAAAACACATATTATAAATGGCAAAGCACAACCGCCACATGCATGAAAAATAAATATTTAGCATCGTGATACTCTCCAGTAAAGAAACTAAATTTTGGAAGCATACGTATTAGTTATTTCGTAACGGCAGTTTAAGTGAAGACGCGTAAAGCGCTGCCAGACAGTGCGTCGGAGCTGTCACCCGGGGTGCTACCCAGGTGACGGTATGCGCAGAAACGTTTGAAGTTGTCAACCAGTTGAGTCCACCTCCTAATTATTCCCACCACGGTCCCATCGCACTCGCAGATGCACCGCCGCCGCCGCCGACTCTCGTATGCCACTAGAATGACATGTGTGTCTTGTGACCGAGAGCCTTAGCTCCCATAACTAACAGGGTGTTTGTAAAACAAATTGCACCCTGACACTTCGACTATTCATAAGGTCCGCAGCGGAGGCCGTGTCAGTGTAAGTCTATGGCCCCGGATCCACATTTAGGCTGTTTTAGTTTTGTCGCCTATTATTATGTAAATTTACGTGTATATATTGTCGGCGGGGGAGTGAAGCTCCCATCCAGCCTCCCGGCTTGTGTGGGTGTGTCGTGATTCTGTCTGACGTGTTGTTCTGTTGTATGCAAGTGTGCTAGTTAATCTCGCGTGTAGAGTGTAGGTGAGTCCCTAATCTCCCGGGAGTAACCCTCGGAGTACGTTTAATCGTTTCAGAGTGTTGTGACATAGGAAACAAAATCCAGTATTAGTAACAGAATACACAAGGAGGGGGGGGGGGGCCTTGGGACCAGAGTTTACCAGACTCTAGTCAAAGCAGAGCACCTTCTTGTCCTCTCTTCAGCGAGGATCGTCTTCTTCCCGACCCGAAACAGACTATCACGTCGGTGCGTTATTGTAAGTAAGTAATTGTGTTAGTAACATAAAACATTATATGTTTTTAATTGTATGTTATTTTTAAAATGTGCTTTTGTATTTCGTATTTTTTATTTGTATGTTTGTATTTTTTATATATATTATTTTCTTATTTTTATTTATTTTTGATTTTATTGTTTTTAAATAGTATTGTTATCTTTAGTCTAAATTCTATACAATTTATTTTAATATATTGTAAAATTGATAGTAAAACTGAGCTCACCGACCCCTACCTCGACTGGCATGTGTGTAATCGACCTGGAAGACTAGTGGTGGATGGGGCTATTTCCCACCTTTCACGAATTCCCACATTACCAGCCTAGGAAGAGCGCCCTACTTAATCAGTGGTGTGTGTTTATGAAGGAAATATTTTGTTTCGGGAATATTTATACTTACTAATTTTCTAAACTATTGTTTGTTTAATGTGGTAAAGTAGCGAGTGCTCTGAGACACAACATCTGCTTTTCGTGTAGTGTTGTTAAGGCTTTCGCCTTTGTAATTATGGGCCTAAAATGGTCCAGTAGTGTAGCAAAATGTGTTTCATGCTGAAAAAAGGCCAGTTCTTGCAACCCTGAGAACTTGGTAGTATTTTATGTTATGTTGGTGTCCCTTCTCCAATGTCTTTGTGGCTTGTCCCTCGATTGTTGTGTAGGTGCGTGTTCCGTGTATGTGATTCCCTGTTCAGTCTGTAATTTCTGAGAATGATGGGGCGGAAATTCTGCCTTTGACTGAATATTTGGTCGCGTATCCTGCCTACTTCTTTGCGTTTGTTGGCGGGTTTTATATCCCAACGTTTGTTTGCGCGAATTTATGTATTTCTGGGTCACTTCGCACTGTTTCCATACAGTCGAGTGTCCTGGTTTTTTTTTTTTACAAAGTGTACATGTCCACTTTGACTTGTAATGTTCTTTTAATTGACAATTTTTCTTTGTGCAATCTCCTGCACACAAAGGACAAA
This sequence comes from Dryococelus australis, assembly GCA_029891345.1. Taxonomy (NCBI): domain Eukaryota; kingdom Metazoa; phylum Arthropoda; class Insecta; order Phasmatodea; family Phasmatidae; genus Dryococelus; species Dryococelus australis. The sequence continues at coordinate 247,088,603 of CM057009.1, forward strand.
CCATCTTAAGTGTGCAGTATGTCTAGGTGTGGCCCAGCGCGCAACAACGCATGCACTGCACCACTTCCTCAGTGCGGTATTTATACAGTTCTATACGAACTGATGTTTAGTGAAGTGTACGGATTTTTAAAATGTCGAGCTTTTTGTGTTGCTGTACCACAGCCCCAAAGATCGCAGGTGTATCAGCTGGTGTTCTGAATTTTTACACATGTATAGGCGTAAAATCATATCGCGCGAGCTCTACCGAAATGTCCTGTACATCTGCATCGTGTTTTAGCCCTTTTATAACTATTTTCCCTGGCCTAACCTTTTTTCAGTGCGTGTGAATAATATTGAATGTTTCGTTCCCTAAGAAATCTACACAAGTCGGAGTGTTCCTCCTCCTTTACAACTATCCTCAAATGTTGTTTATTAGAGGCTGTTGTTTTTACTAAGAATGTTTCCCCTAGATTCCTCTTCAATGTCTTAAGCACTGAAGTGTCAGGAATATACGCTGATAGTGCAAGTGTTTGTCAGTGTGTATCTTCCTATAATATATCTATGTTTGTAATGTCCTGACTACTATTTGAAGTGTTTTCTTCTCCCAAAAGATGGAAGGCGTTGTCTATGTGAATCGGGCAAAATTGTGTATGTTTTCCTACTTTAACTGCTTGTTTTTTACTCGGTATGTGAAAAACGGCATGTTGTGTGTTGTAATGTGCTTGAAGAACCAGAGGAAGGAGCAGGAAATACAGCTCTTACCTTTCTCCCATGCTCCTTCCCTCCGATGTCCTGTCGTCCGCTGTCCGACATCGCAAAGTCGATGTTGTCGAGCCGATAGTGACTCGCCTACAACCAAAAACCTCGGTGGCTGTCCTGCTTCCTAGAGGAGGGAGACAGGCTAGGCCTTTGTGAGGCTATACTCCCAGCACCGAGGTTCGGTGTGAAGTGCAGATGAACCAAAGTTTTAAATTTTTTTTTTAAATTGGCGAGCCCCCAAATCCCCGCTACGCCGCAGTGAGCACCTTCACAGTTCTGTGTGCCCTCCAACATTCATGTTAGTAGCTAAGTCGGTTGGAGAATGGGATGCGTCTCAGGGCAAGACCTACACGCCTTAGGTCGGGTTTAATTATTATAATGGGGGCATGCTTCGCGGCTAAGCAGGGTGGTAGTACCATGGCCGCAATTGTAGCTATGTGCTCACCCTGAAAGGAGAAGGGTCTAGATGGAAGAGCATAGCAAACCAGGCAAAGCGGAGAGGGCCGTCAAAGAGCTATGCGACAATCGCGGAGGATAAAAATAATTCCTTTTAACTGGATTAGGCCTGGATAAAGTAGGGTATTTGTTAGTTCGTGAAGAAAGATTTCTGTTGTTTTGATGAGGGGTGAAATAAAATGAAAGCGCAGCTGATGTTTATTGCGGGGGACAGAACAGCCCCCGTGCCGATACCAGTCATCGTGTGGGCGCAACCACCCTTGAAGTTTAACTACTTTCAGTACTACCATGCAGGCGAACCAGTACTGCAGCACTGACAGCAGCAATTGGATGCAGGGCCACCCGTGCTTCTCGTCGTGAGCGTCGGAAAACTGGGCAGTTCAGCCATGGTACCGACTCCATCTTCCCTCTACCATGCCGACATCAGGATCTTCACTCCATGGGTGAAGGTGGCGACCACCAATCGGGGGAGCCATTCCGTCCCCATCTTCCAAAATAGTCCGTCGGTCTGAGAAACGCGAGCTATCCGTGATCTACCAGCAGTGGTGGCCTAGCTGCTGCTGGACCAGGAGTCAATGCTGACATCGGTGGAGCTTCCAAGGTCCGATACATTCCAATCCATTCAACACGCAACCGCAGTCGGCAGCCCGCAAAATCTAGCAGTGAGGATCGAACACTTCACATTTTGCAGCACCTCGAGATCGCCCTCCCCGCCTTGATCGTTGGGCCACCACCAGCAGACGCGCTTCAACAACTGGAACTGAGCTGTCAAGGTTCTCGACATCCACGGCGACGGCACATTTGCACAGGACAGTATCCGCGAGCTGGTATTGGCATATTTGCAGCCACCCCAGAACCTCGGGATCCCCTATCCGCCACCTGAAGACACGACGCGATACTTGCTGCCGCTCATGGACTTATATAGTCCGAAGCACATGTGCGCTGGTGTACCACGGGGGGTGGGAGGAATTTGTGACGTCCTTCCAGCGCGAGGCCGGAGTGGGGGTATCCATCCTCTGGTCATCTCGCGGCGTCTTACGTATTCTGTGACGCTCTGCTGTGCCCTGAGGCGGCTGACGGCTTATTGGCTCTCAGCACGGGTGGAGGGGAGGGCGGCGTGCTCGCTGGTTTGTGCAACGTCAGTTTCCACAAGTTCGGAATCGCTGTCCAAGTTTGTGGTGACCCGCAACATCTGTGTACTGCGTTGGCAGGGTTCAACTCCCACTTGTAGGTATACTGGTGTCATATGAGATGAGTCGTAATCGTTTGTAATAGTACAATAGTGTGGCACGCGTCAATTGTTTAGCACCTTCATTTCGACAATACGTTTCTAAATATTGCTATCTGTTGTAGGAAATCATTTTTGCTAGATCTATAGCTGTATAGTTACATTTATTGAATATTTTCACGGTAATATCTTTTTTGTAAAACCGATAAGTGTTTGATGTACTATGGAAGAAAATAGTTCAAATATATTCCTTTTTTGCCTTCATGAAATTGATATATTATTTTTTTGTGAGATCAAACAAATTTCCAAGTATCTGTATGGTAAAAATGTTCATCATATAAGCACAAATATATTTTTATGCGTAGGTAATACAATACTTTAATTGCTCTGTGTGGTAATCTATAATTCGTATTTCTCTCGTATATTTTTAATATCAGTATACATAGGGATATATAGGTAGTCGGAGAGAGGAGATAGAGGAATAAGCATAAAAGTACAGATAATAGTTAATTATTAACACAGGTGTAGTTTATCCATCAAATTCATTATTCTTTTCTTGTGTTTTTATATTATTGTTAGCGATCAATTGTAAAATATTCAACAGTACATACTCCGTTCTCGCTTAACATGCAACATAACTGTCATGCTACAAATCTGCCACTGCAAAAACCCAATTAACTAAAATCTCGTTATTCGGGGGAATCTTTGCCAGCCACTTAAGCCTTATTACCAATGAAGCCCCAACAAATTGACCTGGTAGTGAATGTGGACTCAATCAATCCGTAGTCCCCTCATCCTTAAACTGAAGCGAACTGTCGCTTGACTGAGCCTTGGAACAAGGAAAATTTTTTATCCCGGCATTGGTCTGCATATTAATATATCCATAGGAAGAACTATTAAAAGTCTTACTGTCGTTGGCCTGTTTAGTTTTTGCAAAATGTTTCGATTCATTTCTGACAGTGGCTGGTTGGGACTGCTTTGGCAAATTACTAGGTATACCAGACAATTTTTTTCGCTTTGCTGTCATCCCCTGTCTGTTACCATACAAGTCGAAGAAAAATTCCTGCATTCTGAACAAATTTATCTCATGATGGCTACACTGTAAGAACGCTGCATTTTGTCATCTGGCATGGCCTCCACCTGTTGCTGCCCTTTGCTCCGGCTTCAAATTCCTCTGACAGAGACGTATCCCATACGAACACTTGTGCCACACGGTCACCAGCCACCATCTTCTTAACCCGTAAGTCATCACGGGCATTACACACATTCTCCACCACGGCAGCATTAATAACAAGCTAAACACGACCCTCTCTCCATGTAGCTCATTTCTGTGCACACTTTCCGTATTCATCTGTGTCGCTGCACTTTCTGTTCCCCCAGCACCATCTCCTGCTCTTACTTGATGAAACTTCTTCTCGTCCCCTTCTGACTTCAAACTAACATGTATTTCCTCTTTCCAATTACACATGTGGTTCCCCTTACACTATGCTCCCTCCAACAAATAACTGACATCCCTATCTCTATTGTTTTATTAGCCATGGAAATTTTACTCTTATAATAATAAATAACATCAAGTACCAAAGGTTCTATGCCAGAAGTATTGGCACAGTTTTTTTTACACTGTTGATATTCTAGTAATACCTACTTAATTTATTAATTTTATTGCCTAAATAATACTTTTTTTAGCGAACATGTGCTCCAGTTAATTGCTTCATTGTTTTAGTTATTTATGTCAAGCGAATATAATTATTAGATTCTTTAATAAATTGTTTTATTCGCCACAATTTTCGCTGGTTAAATAATTCAATGACAAATATACTTTAACATATTGTACTTTTGGCCCGTTTTGTTTCAGTATGCAAATATTGTAATTTTCCTTGTACTTGTTCTGAATGAAGTCAAGTAGCTTTAACATCCATAATTTCTGCAAATTACTACTTAAGATAAATTAAAGAAAAGATTGGATAATCGTTTTAGAAGACTTTCAGTAGTCGTTAAATAATCGATTGTGTATGTGAAACACCGAGTTCAAAGCACACGCGATTCGATATATATGCGACCTGCCAAGATCGTTGCCTTCTTCTCCAATTTTAACAAGCATGTCGTCAGCTACGATTTATTTTCTCTCGTTGTTCTACATTACATCTTTTGATGTAATTTTGCTTTTCACCGCCATTTAGGTAAGTTTGTTTGCGGTGATTTTTGCTTTATTCCCTACATGTTAGTTTTTGTGAATTTACTCTAGTTCTCTTCTTTTTTATATTATTAGGTGGTCCACGAGTTTCGGGGAGCCGGCTTGTGTACAACTACTAATGGCATCCTAACTTCATATTGCCTGCGGGATGTAATTTTCTTAGCAAAATATTTACCGTTATGTTTCTGCATTTCTAGTCGTGGCGTAACCTGCTTCCAAATGTTTTCCTTCACTTCATGACTTCTGTCCGCTTCTGTTCGTCAAAAATCAAGTAATACATTTCCATTATTTTGTTCATGATGGGTTGTGCTGCTCAGAATACTAGACTGTTAGACTGAACAAAAAAAAAACAACTTATAAACATTGTTTTTGGCACTAAAATATTCAAATTTCCATTTCTATGTAACAAAAAATATGTAGCCCAAAATTATTTTACTTGCTTGAATGTGCTCACGAGGCACAGATGTAATTCAACCGTTTAAACGACCTCGTGCTCGAGGCGTTATTAACCTCTAATAATTAGGCTTGTTCTTAATATTGTTTCCTTAATGTACAAACAAGTAATCACGTAACAAATGTGTCCAACATGGTTTGGTGTAACCGTAATTTTTTAAATTTTTACCGGGTACCAGTTTAAAGCTATTGGAGATATATATAATTTGAGGAATATATAAACAAAAATGCAAAATATTTATTGCAAACCATGATTCAAAATAATCAGATTATTTATTAATATCGAAGTAATCTGTTGTTTGGCTACATGTACCAGATTTATTTAATATATATAAAGCGTTGCTATAATAGTGTTTTCTCTTTATCATTTACTCAAGTACCCCTATGTATAAAGTATTAACAGTTTTGTTATCAACAAAACAAGTAATTAATATAAAAATGAAATCCAATGTGACATATTTATGAAAACGAAACAACTGAACATATAAATTTATTCAATACAGCAAAATTCTAATTTTGCTCATGTGTGTTTATTTTGAACTAAAAACTTGGCTACATTATTCACTTATGTAAAATCGGAGCACACAAACCAAAGGTTTAATTTTATCACCATTTCTAATCCAACTACACACAGAAGTTCCGATCCACCTTCCTTGCGATATGTCTTCCTTGTGATGGAGTGAAAGTACAAGCGGGTGCTGGATTTCGCTTCACGAGGCTGACACATAACAGTTCCCCAACATTAAAATACATCCTATCTAAACACATTATGCACTCAAGTGGATAAATTTCGCCCCAAATTAACTAACGATTTCCCAATCAATTCTAAACTGTTCCCTGTGGAAGTATAGAGCTCGATACTCTCATTCAACGACTTAAAACTACTTCCACTTTTAAAAACTAATTATTTTCAAATTTGTGACTGAAATGCCTGTGTCTACCAACAAACTATATTTTACACCATGAATGAATGCTTCTAGTAATAACCCAGGGGTTCAACCTCATTTCATTCATCGTGATATTTTCTAATCTACGTCCATCCTTCTATGTACCACATTATCCTGTCGGTGGTCGGTGAATCCTGCAAACATCCTGCGTTTAAACAATTCTTTTTTAAGCATTTGTCTTCTATGTGCCCTAACTTTTTACAAAAAATACACAACGGTTCCTTGCCAGCTTCTGTGCGGTGACAATTCAGCCCACATTTCATGCACTCAGTTTCACTCCTGCAAAACTGTTTGCCGTGGTTGGTCTTGCACACACCTACTGCAATTTCGCGACCTGCAATCGCACACAAAATGCCCTACCTTGTGACACGCATGACACCTCTTACATTCACGGCTTTCAAGACATGCAGTATTGCCAGGAAATGTGCATCCGATTCCCTTTGTGCAATTTTCCTCCTTGCTGTTAGCATAACTAGTGCCGGCATGAAATATATCGCCCTCTGCTCAATTCTCTACAGGATGCGAGGAATTATTAGAGCCTGAATATAACTCATTGTTTTCATTCTCCTGCGCGAACAATACAGCCTGCTCAAAGTTGCTCAGAGAATGTGACAAAACCAACGCTGTATTCCTACCCGTATTCCCTTGAGAAATACATCTAGGATATTTTACACTAGCTGTTAAGCTCTGACTGTAGCTTCTTAAGGGGGGTCATTTGCTACTGTACCATTTCCAGCAAGATTTTACCTAGTTGCCTATTCCCTAACCCTTTCATTTTTTTCGGCGCACAATTAAATAATTGGTCAAAACTGCTGACTCTACTCATGTGCACCTAGAAATTTTCATATAGAAAATTTTTCAATACTAACCAACTTCTGCAACATTTTATATGCAGGTGCATGTAAAGTACCATTAAAGCTTGATCCTTAAGTTTTATTTTCAACATTAAATTTTTCACTGTTTCCTTTTACCAAGTCAGTAATATTTCCCATAATCCCTTTTCTACTTGTTTTTTAATCTCTACTAACAAAGAGCATGTTACCACACGCTCTGTTTCCTGTAGCATTTCTGATTACTGCATGCAACAAATTTTTAATTCTTTCCTATTGACTGAATTTTTATGGTGTCTATGACGGTTTTTTCCAGTCTCTTCTTGGTTATAGCTTAGCTATAGGCACACTTAGGGAGGTAGTCATGGCCCCAATCGCTGACCATGGCTGCCCAATACCTCTCTGTCACGATGCATGTCTACTTGCATGATTTCCTTTCCTTGTAAAAGTAAGGGGTTCGTCCTGAGACTCAATTAGCTCCTGTCCTACCTTCGGGATTCCACCTAACACTTAGAAATAAATTATAGTAGACAAAATTTCCAATGAATGACTCGCCATCTTGGTTAGGGCGATTTTCGAATCACTTAATTAATTGTAAACATTCTAACATTTGGCGTCGCATTAGCACCCTAGCTAAATGTGAATTTGTTACCGTTCTTTCTTATTTCCAAAATCACCCTATTTAAACATACTATCGCATAGATTTTTGTTGATCTCGTCTTATTCATCGCCTTTTAACTGACTGCCACCTTTAGCCATTTTAAGCATCTGTTCAGCTTCTCTGTCCCTATTGATACTTCTATGGCCTCAAATATTTATTTTCCAAACTTCTCTGCCTTTTATATGACCACCATTTAAAAAAGAGTGCCTGACCAATTTAAATCGTTTATATTAGCATTATCACTTATAGGCCAAATCTGGCTGGAATAGGGTTGTGTTGTTCCATATAAGCTTTATTTATTAATGTAGCACTATCAACTAAATTACGAACAAATAACATTATTGCCATCTAACGTCAATGCTTTCATCATACACTAAATATCAAGTTTGGTTTATGTCGGTTACATGGTTCCCGAGATCTAGTATAGAACCTTAAATTTTAAACGACCGCCATTTTTGAAATGAATAACCAGCTTAATCGAAAACTATAAACGTCGGATTTACTTACTAAATACTACATGTGGACCAAATTTGGCGTATTTCCGTTTGCGCGTCAAGAAATTGTAATGGGGTTATACATTCCATACAGACATTCAGGTGATTGTATAAGCCCATTTCTTCTTAGGATTGCAGCAAATGCAAGTACCTTTTAACGCAAACCAGGAGGGAGTGAAATAACTTTGTAGACACCGGTAATGATTGACTATGTTCGTGCTGCGATCACACAAAGCCTAAAACGATATACTCTGTGACATACTGCGGGTTTGTGCATTTCAGATCGGTCACAGTATCTTGGGTCTGGCCCTTCACTATCATCCTATGAAACTCAAAATCGTGCAGGATATTACACCCCAAGACGTACTGGCATGTGAAAAGTTTTGCACAATAATGCATGATCGCCTTCATAAGTAACCACTCCTTGATTATGCGTACTGGCATGTGAAAAGTTTTGCACAATAATGCATGATCGCCTTCATAAGTTACTACTCCTTGATTATGCGAGATGAAGTGCATTTTGAGCTGGGTGCCCTGTGAACAAAAAATACGCATTGCCAGCGATATGAACCTGCACCAGTTGCACACAAGGCCCTTGTTCAGCTCAGTGTGCCGTGGCGTTGCTGCATTTGGAATAATCGTACCATATTTTATGAGGATATTGACGGTCAGGTTATGATTATCAAGCCGCCGTTATATCATGATGCTGCAAGACTCATTTCTGCCCCAGGCACGCATGCGCGCATGTAATTGGCAGCTGTGTGGTTTCAACAAAATGGCGCGACGGTGCGCATGGAAAGAATTTGTTTGGACATTTTCCGACAGGTCTTTCACCGAAAGTGATTATACGATTAGGTGACATCCCTGGGCCATTTCATTTCCCTGGTCTGATGTGTGAGGATCTCTTTTTGTTATAGGGGTATCCGAAGAAAGACTTTCCAAAACGTCCTACCGCAATCGGGGACTTGAAAAAATCGCATAACACCTGTCGTCGACACCATTCCTGGTGATATGTTTACTGCGTGTAATGGACAGCTTCCAATCTGACGTGGAGGATTGTGTTGTAAGGCGCGGAAATAATTTGCCAGGGGTCAACTTCAGACAGTCATAAATTTCATTCCTTTCTGTTCTGTATAGCATTTAGAGCAAATAATAAAATATTCTTTCAAAGTAAACTTTCGAAACTTCAGTATTTCCATTAAAATAATAGGATATTTTAAAATGAAATAGTACATATTTTCTGTTGCCTGCTTTATTATAAAACATATTTCGTAAATGGATATATAAATTCCGCATAAAAAAGTCACGTAGGTATATCTAATGAATTTCATAACATAACTTTGGAAATTATAGACTTCTGTTAACCAATTTACTATTATTTTCATTGTAGTTGTAGAAAAACTTTCTGCATGGACATTAACAAATTACACGATAATGATGATTGTAATAAATTAATTGCAGCTCTACCATTTTTTAAGTGTTTATCGAAGAATAAAGAAAATTATATATATATATATATATATATATATACTCCAAAGGAATGTAAAATTAAATACATTTCCATTAATCAATTTGTATTTAAAAGTTAAAATTAATTATTAAAAAAATTACACTTTAAATGCAAATTAAAATGATTTTTTTCACACAGAAAATGTAATACTTACAACATAGATAAATGAAGTTTTCCATTTTTGTAATTAATTTTTTTTACTTAAATATTAGAAAAGATATTAGTGTTTTGTTTAAATTATTTTCTATGAGAAAAGAACAATATATGAAATGTTTTCCAAAGATAAATGATTCACTTCAGTTAAAATTATACATGACATAAAATATCTTCTAATATATAAGGCAAAATATTTTTTAATTTTAATACAAATTTTCGTAAAATATATTTTATACAAACAAAATAAATATGTTGCACGAGATATAAGCAAGTAATTATTAAAAACTCATATTTAATATAAATCAACGAGATCAAACAAATATTTTACATATATGTGTAGAAATGTTTAAAAAATGTAAATATGTTAATGATAATACACTTCTCTGAGTACAATGTAAAAAAATTATTTAAGTATATTTTCTTTTTATGTATTATTTATGGTGTTCTTAAGTTTACATAAATTATATGTTATTTTAAGATTTATTTCTTAGTTGGAATTAGGAAAGTGCTCTATTTCTCGCATTTTATCATTCCCATTCTATGTAAAATGGTAAACTATTGAATTGTTCTATACTGTTGTAGTAATTGGAAAATTTTCCATTTTCTACACTTGATTAAAGTAAACCAATACAGTTATAATGTTATCGCATACCTATTATAAATTTTATGTAACTCCTGTATATTTCGTAAGTAATTTTACTCAGGTAAAAATTAATAGGATTAAGTATTTAACGTTACATATATTTTTTCATTCATATTAAGGATATCACATATCGGCATATTAGGTTACAGATTTCTCGAGATTAAAATGTTTTTTATTTACCAAACAGAAAATGAGAGGGATATCGCCAAAGGTAGATTCCTCAAAATAAACCGAGAAATAATTCTAAACACAACTAGTCGAATAAAATGATTTCTGCTAGATTAATATGATCACGTTTGTATAATATAATAACAATAAATATTATTAGTACTCCTTCCTTTTTTCCTACCAATTTGTAATTTTAAGAAAATAAGATTAATATTTGTATATCGTATTCAAAATGAGATTAATGTAAATTCATGAAAAACAAAATTAGTTTAGAAATGTATCGAATTTTTAATTTTTTCTAGCTCAATTTTATAGTTTGTACTTATATTCCAAAAGGGGTATGTTTTATAAACAAGGAAATATCCTTTTTTTTGTCTGCACAGTAAACTGAAGATTGTTTTCACTTAAACAAATTTCATTTATAACTGCAATATAATAATTTAGAAAAAATAATTACTCTAATGTCCTTACGTTTGTACGTTTACTTATTTTTTAGGTTATGGCCACATAACACCGAAGACACAATGGGGAAAAGTCGTGACCATATTCTATGCAATTCTGGGAATTCCACTTATGTTGCTGTGCTTGTCAAATATTGGCGATATTATGGCACAGTCGTTTCGTTTCCTTTATTGGAGAGTTTGCTGCTTTTTCTGCACAAGAAAGCCAAAGAAATATTCTTCTAGGCGACTCAAGGGCGCACGAAGTAGTAACCGACAAAGTGGGTAAGATATTATAAATGACATTATGTTCTTCGATCAGTCCATGTCAATTCATCCAAAACATATTACCCTCAGTTTAAATTTTTAAATGAGATTTTTCATAGCTGTCATGTGATATGTTTTTTTAATGTATGCATTTTTGAGCGGGAAATTTAAATGTTAGTGTATGATGATGCAATTCAACAGTTGAATAAATTACAAATTATAACACAGGTTATAATATTATTAATGTAATTTCATGAAACTTGCAACACAAATACGATTAGTATTGAAGATAAACTAAATATAGTTTTCCAATAGTGCGACATTTATTTTATTTAATTTAAATTTATTAGGGTGAATTGGAATTACATATTTTAAACCAATACCATGTCTTTGAAATACTGACAATTATTTATCTTATAGGCTTTCAAGTCCACGATGTTAAGAGCCGCCCAAATCTCTTCACTAACTCACTAAATTATGTGTCTTAATATTAATACAGTACTCTATCTAAAAACACATCTATATTGTGGAAAAGTGACAACAAATAATGTAATTTTTTACAAGACCTGAGAGAGTTTGACCTCGTTCAACTGTAAGAATCTTAGCTGAAATTTTATGCTCTTCCTTTTGCACAGTACGGCATATCCACAAAGTACAAAATATGATCGAGTGAAACTTCACAACTGTCATTGTTCGGATGATAAATGGACTGAGAACGTCCATGTGGACGCACAAATTTAATTTTAGCATCTACTTACCCAGTCTTTACAATTCAATAAAACTCACATAACACAAAGAAAAGTACACACACGAAAAAAAACTGGAGTTGAAATAAGGACTCACGACAAAAGTATCACAACATAATCTCTTTCCTACCAATCTGAAATGTTGAAGGAGGAACAAATATATCCATACAACATGTCCCAGGAATGGTTTTTGCGTTTTCAAATCATTTATTGAGATAGTTTCAAAGATTTACTATTTACTATCACAAAAAATTATCTGCATGAGTTTATGCGTACACCGAGTTCCATCACAAGGAGACTTACTAGGGCTAGTTTCGAAGAACGACCTGCTTCATGATTACATAGATTAATGAAATTCTTACCGTATATGTAATTAACAATATTAACATTTGAGAAGTATTTACTTATATCATATGTGAAAAAAACGTATTTTTTCCAAGAAATTTATAATGATATTATGTGTTTGGTATGCGGAAGGCAAATTACAGTCCGTCTCTTCAGGAATCAGTCAACATTTTTAATGCAGTCGATTATAGTTCTTGCAAAACAGCCCGTCAACATGAAGTAGGTAATTATTGTTGTTCGAGTGAAAATTTTGGCCTCATCTTAAATAACAAAACAGTTGTTTTCAAAATAAACAAATAATATCGCAGATTGTATATTATCCAAATTTCCTTTCAACATTTTCATGTGGAAAGAGTTTTTTTATTTTAATTTTAGAAATTCAGAAACTCTTAGAAAGTATTTCTTTCAGTAAGCAATATTTTTCTTTTTCTTCTGCTACCCATTATTTGTTTTGGATTCGTTCGTTGAAATTTGCAGATGCATACTATACGTGGATGTGTTCTTTGAGTAAGAGAATGCTAGGGGACATTTCACAAATATATAGCATTGGTGAAATGGTATTTTCGTCGCATTTTATTATTTTAGTTACAAAAACAAGTGTCGTTTATGTAAATACTTTTAGAATCATCTGAATATGACGGGGTGTTGTGCAAACACTGACTACACGTGGACCTTATGGCCCTGAAAGCACACAATCTAGGTCTGATTGTAAATTCAGAGAAATCTGCTTTATTTTGGGGGACTATTGTTTTGAATGAAAAATGTAGCTCTCATCAATTGCTTAAAACCAGCACTTTTCCTTTGAATACATTTCATTCATGCATACATTGTCTTTACTTCCTAGCATTTTTCATCGTCCAAGTAAAATTTAGCAACTTCCTTGTTTGTCGCTTGTGGTAGTTTCTTCCCTTTCCTTGGTAACTCTAAAATACCCATTTCACTCAACAACGGCTGATTAACCTATCAAAATGCCTCGCTTTCACCTGCAGAATCTCTTTTCATACATAGTCTTCTAATTCCATTGCTAATTGTGTATGTATATATATATCCTAATTTAGATTTTGTGTGTTCCCTCTGCTGATATCAAATTTTCGCCGAGATGCAACCAATCGAATTCCTTTACTTTCTCCAGGGTTATTACATCAGGGCTTGATTTAACTGGAAGCTAACGAAATTTAAAAGTATCACAGTAATACCTTTTTTTAAAGTAAAAACCGGGACATATAAGTCAGTGGTTCTTGACAAATAAAATCAGCATCTAGAGGTAGGGGATGGAAATACTGAGCCAAAGAATTACTTCTTGTTCTTCTTGTTTCAATCAATTCACGCCTTCAAAACACTAGATAATTTTTCCCCAACTAAACGTTTCAGAAGACTCAATGTACAGCTCCAGTTACAAACTACATTGGTCAAGTGGTTGGCATTTTGTTAGAAATATGGTCCATTTGTTGAGCTGTAACACATATGTTAATAAAACTTTTGTACAAAGTAATAATTGCTAACAATAATTTATCATCACAAAATGTTATGGGATTATTTTTCACACCCACACAATCATGTGACTAACTCAGAAAATGCCACAGCATATCGTAAGTATAATATTTTTAACATTTAAATTGTTAGTTGACGGTTGGATACATGTTGGTAAAGTTAATAGTGGCAAATGGTATGTATTTATCTGTTGCGCAATGCGTGTACGACAAATATGTAATGTCCACATCTCATATCTCATATTTCCAAAAAAATATATATGGAGGCCTTTCAAGACTTGATATACTATCTCTTTGAAATATGTTTAGTTATATTATGTGTATATGTTGGGATAGCAGTTTTGGTAAATTTAATTTATTTTTGAGTTAGGCCAAAACTATGTAGTCAACATAATACCAGTAATGTAAATAAACTAATTCTCAATTAAATAAAACAAGCTATTTGTATGCCATCTTAAAAGCTATGGTTTCTAAATTAAAAAAAAAACAATTTCTTATTAAGGATTATATTTAAAGTCGCTTGTTAGGATGGAATCTTGAAAACTAATTTTGGCCCATTTACTTATATCCGATGTACTCTCTAGCGCTGAGGAGAAGGCAAGACTCTGGAATACAGGCAAGGGGGTTGGGCGCGGCGGTCTGCTAGGTCGCCACCCTCGCCTCTAGCCCATACTACCAGTACTATAACTATCAGTTCGCAGAGAGATCTCCTTTCATACGACATACATACAAACATGCACTATCATTTTTCGGTATACGCCTATATTATTATTATTTTTTAACAGTAAACATAAAATTCACCATTAAGGTGCCCGTCTGCCGGGTATGCAAAATGTTTTTCATTGTGTTCGAAATACAAATCTGTTAAGCAAACGATTTACTGTACATTTTCTTACTCTGTTCCAGTACGAAAATAAAGCATATTTAACAATAGTTGCAATATTCAAAACATGTTTCACTTTAGCAATATTATTTTGAAGATTTTCAGCATGCCAAAACTAATTTCTAACTATTATATCTAAAAACTATCTACTTGAATATCTCTGAAGCAACCATATTGCCCTGCAAGCAATTAGGCTTGATAGCACAAATTTACGGCGAAAAAGTTAAGATCACGAATGGTTGCCTTAAAAATACAATGAAAGAAGATGCTCATAACGCTTACATCAAACAGCGGATGTCGCTGTTCCGTGATAATTTATTCATTCTTGGCGAGTGGTAGAGCCAGTTCAGACACGCGAGAGAAACATTCGTCGTCAGATGAGTCACTCGAGCTACTGGAGTCACGGCTTAGGCATATTATAAAACTGTCTACTGCGTCTTCCCCAAGACAGACCATTTGCCAGTAGATGGCTTCTATATTTTTAACATGCGAATATTATCCTTGCCAGTCTTCTTCAATGACTGAATATATTGCTTCCCTCGTGATTTCCATTAGCTCTGTTAACGACAACATAGCAGTAATATCCTTTTCCCGTACTAGTATCTTTGTTTTAGACCACGCTAGTTCAGTGGGATTAAGTTCGCACATATGAAGAAATCTAAAAACATCATGACCATGCAGCTTTGGAAATATAACAATGCGAAATACGTTTTCAGATTACCAATTCTGCACAATTAAGACGAAAATCTATGTTTATAGCATTTAGTGAGAATAGGGAATGTTATTAATTGACAACTATAACTCCATTTCCTATTTCACTGCATACTTCGATGGTGGATTATTTTCTTGCAGTAAGTTGTAAGGCACATTGTCCATAATAACTACAGATTTTTCCGGTGGGTTAGACAATAACTGATTACGCGTCCACATTTCAAAGTTCGCAGAATTAATCTACCCATGGTAGTCCCCCATAACTTTACGTGCTGGAAAAATTAAGTGTATCTAATTTAAGCTCCTACATGAAGAACAATTAAATGGATCGAAGAACTACTATTTATTAACACACTAGGTTGAGTCTCACTTTGCCATAATGTGACGTTGCTATCAACCCAGGATTCATTAATGTAAACTATGGGGTGCTCCTCTATTTTGTAGTGAAGGGCTGAGTTTGAGTATTCACAACGCCAGTGGACGATGTGCGGTCTTTCAGTATCTGCCCGAGCGTATAAACACTCCATGGCAAATCAATTTTTTCTATCAAAGCGACGTGAAGCTTACGACTTGTGGGTGCTTGTTAATGTAATAAGTAAAATTCATGAATTATGTTTCTGATTACTCTCTTATCAAATGAGTTACAATGCACAGTTCTTCCATATGGACGATTTCGGTGTTTGCCTGGTGGCAACAGCGAACTGTTGCAAGCATTCTTTGCGAATTCTGGAAACACTTCTGAAAGAAATTCCAGAGTATTTTGATACACGTAGATTAGATTGAGATAGAAATTCTTTAACTGTCCTTCACGAGCTTCTTCGTCCCAATTACGGTATGTATCACACGTGTAATCACCTCCCTCACTTCGCTGTGTAGTCTCTTTCCTTTCTTCCTAAGCTGTGCCATTATATGCAGTCCCGATACGCACGCAACACAGACCACTTCGTGACTGACTGCACGTGAGTTCTTTGTTTTGGGATGACTAGTAGCGAAGATGTACCGTTAATGGGGAAGCGCGCGATAAGCGAAGGGGTGTTTTGCGACCCCGAACACCACCCATCACAAAGACTTTTCTTTCTCTTGAGCTCCCTACTATACTTGAGACTTTTCGCACAAACATAGTTCCGACGAAAATTCTAAATTCTCTTATCGCTCTTTCCACCTCCCCCCCCCCCCAATTCTTTATCAAATCCTTTCTTCCTTTATTGCAGAGAACTTGTACAGACTTGCATCCTGTAACTGTGCACACACACACATAGTTCCGACAACAATAATATTTTTTCATGTATCTCTCTATCTGTACCTATTGTAGAGCCCTTGCAAAGTTGTGAGTAGTATGGTTTGACCGATCTGGGGACAACGGCTGCGGACATCGGAGAAATGACGTCACAGACAAAGGTCTCGTTGCCGGTGGCCTTGTTGGATGTTTATCTGCCATCCCTTGGCCAGCCATTTCCAGCGACCCGCAGTCCTTACCATGCTCACCTCACCCCTACACTTCTAAATTTTAACAAGTGGTTGATACAACTAGTGAGCATACTTTCCTCTACATGGATGACAATTATTTTGATTAAATTCTTTAAAAAGTTAGATGGTAGATGGCTCTTGACATTCGTTGATAGCCATATCATTAGAGCTGCAACCAGAAATAAATTCAAATACGAGTGAGACAATTACAAATACGCATGTGCCTTACCTGGAACTCGAACACAGAACTTCTCATACCATATACTCGTATGCACCCAACTACATTACAGAGGTAGGATTAGTAACATGGATTTCATTAGTAACCTAGCTAAAGTTCTGGTAGACTAGGTTTACCAAAACCAAATATTTTGAGTGGCATCATTCTGAAAACAAGTGTCTGAGACATGCAAGTTTACATGGCCCACAGTAGCACTAATTGTGTACAGAATTGAGTGGAAATAGGTTTACTTGTTTCCAAGATATAGAATAAAATATTTAGATGCTTATTTGACACTATTGTACCGAAACACCTAAAGCAAGTCTTGTGTGGGCATATTTGATGTGTCTAATATATAATGTTAGCTGAAAACGTTTGGTTGAAATTCGTAAATATAATTATCGAAATGAATTGTATTGCACCATTCTCAAAAAAATGCCTGACCCAAATAAATAATGTAAATTTACAAGGCCCACTTTAGCACTACTGTATTTTTGTGAAAAGTGTGGTGGGAATTAGATGATTGTTCTCGAGGCACAGATTAAATCAATCATTTCTTCGCCTGATTTTATCTTACAAACAGGTATGACAAACTTATCTTACTGATATTATACGACTGCAGTACTGTAAATAAAGACAGGTACACTTAAAACATGGAGTACTGTTCTGTTAAAAGGTCGGTGGGGATCGGTTGGTCCTCGACATTTGATATAAAAGCTCCAGTTTCTCTTGAGGTGCTATCTTTATTACTCTTAAGTCAAATGGTTATGCATTGAAGCATTCTTTATTTATCGTAGATACTACTTCATATTAAAGTCGGTTGAAATGGAATAAGAAATATTGTTTTATAACTTAAAATGTTTACATGGCTGTTGTTTTGAAAATATGTACTACCTCCTTTACCCATATAAATTAAGATTGAATATAAAAGCATAACTTATTTCCAAAATTTGATGGGTAACAGTTAATTACTTCTCGATATAGTTCACAAAAGTTTAAAAGTTTAATTTTTTATGCGGTGTTATTTTACAAAATTGCTGACTAATTAATAATTAATGTACAGTATGTATTACCATTTCTTATTGTTGCATAGATATTGCCAGCACACAAAGTTATGAAGAAATTTATTTCGGTATATCGTAGATATAGCATAACATAGGAAAATATTATTATGGACATCATTTTGAAAATAATTTGCCAGACCCAATGATAATATTTCCATTTACATGACCTACTGTAGTACTAATTGTTATCCAAATTTGGTACTAAATGGTTTGTTGTTTCCGAGATATGACATATGTTTATCTTTCATGTGGTACACGCAGACAAAGGAGGGTATGTATTGACACATTTTATGCTTCTAAATCCTTCTTACAGCCTAAAAAGGTTATGCGAAACAGGTTAAATTGTATTGTAGACATTGCAAATAAACTTAAAATATATATTACTACCATTTAGAAAAATAACTTCTTATCTATTAAAATTTCATATATAAAGTGGCCCTCATGAGTACTGCTTATATGCCAAATATGGCAGGAATCGGTTGTGTAGAGTCCAAGCCATTATGTAAAAGACCAAATGTTCAGGTTACACAATCTTCCAAAATGGCAGACTATTAAATTATCTCTCACAAATTTCAATGCTTACATTATACATTTTCAATATACCAATTTTGGTTTTAATTATTTCTATGGTTCCACAGATATAATGAAAAATAATAGTTTTCAATTTGCACTATCATCAAAAATTGAGCACACATTTCATTATTGGTTTATTAATTCAATTATTACACCATTCAATACGAAAGTACAAAATTTGATTTTAAATATGTAAAATGGTTCCCGAAATATACAGGAAAAGATATATTTATTCAATGTGCGCTTTTATAAAAGAAAAGCCAATAAACAGAATTTCTAGTTTATAAATGTAATGCTTCTATAATGCACTATCAGCATACGAAAATTGGTTTGAATTGGTTTTAATGGTTCCTGGGATATAACGGAAAAACTATATTTTTTTAATTTTCTCTCTCTTCCAAAATGGCTAACTAATACCATTATCGCTTCCTAAAATCAATGATTATATCGTGTAGTGTCAATGTACCAATTTTGTTTCAAAATGGTTAAATGGTTTGCGGAATAAAAAATAGTGCATTAAATATTAAAAATGTAGCCATTTTGAAAATAAACATCCAGCATTATTTCAATTCATGAAAGTCAGATGTCATTACCAAATACGAAATGTGGACCTGGTTTGGTGAAAACCTGTCCTTGGGTTTAAAAGTTGTTAGTAGGACATACAGTCCAGACAGAAATTCGTGTGATTGCATGACCTATCTTTCCATCGGAAAGTAAGCAAAAAAATTGACAAAAATTGCAAAAGATCTAAATAACAATCATAGAAAACCAGGAAAATATAATGAGTTCTTATACTATTCCATGCTCACCACACCGCCCAAACCAACCGCCGTCACCTCTCACACACCTCCTCACACAAAGTTAATTATTGGCATTATATTATAAATTATCCTTCCCCCTCCCCTCATATCAATCAATTGTATGTGCCCATAGGCCAATAAATTGTACTTTTAAAAAAAAATTTCCCCAATTATTCCACACAACATAGTGTGATAGTTACTTATTTTATAGCATCTACAACCAGACAACTCCCATGTCCTTCAATTCCCAAATTTTTAATTTTCAGACATCCTCCAAAAACACTCGCACATATATATAATAGTATATATATATATGTGTATATATATATATATATATATATATTTTAAACACTTATATTGTACTCATAATATTTTTATTTTAAAAACCAGTAAATATTATTTTATATAATTAAAAAACTAAATAAAATAAATTTTTAGAAATTGTTTATTTAATACAGTCAATAAAAAAACAAAAAAAAATGTACACTCATTGCATTATTGTAGTAGTCAGTCACATGCAAGCATAAACAGTTCGATAATAATGGTTATCGTCAGTTCTTACGAAGCACCGCACAAGTCTCTGGACCATGGTGATGTCCATCGTCTCGATCACTATCACCACCAGTCCAGTTGGTCATCACCAAACTGCATTTCATGTTCCTCATTAACAGTGGACTCCATGGTATCTGCCTCGCCAATGGCAGGACTAGCATGCTGCCTTTCAACTATAGTCGACCATGAATTAGCATTTTCAGTGGAACCAGCATTGGTGGTGGAATCAGTATGTCCATCTGCAGGAGTACACATTGCCAGCAGACGACGAGTGGGTGCAGGTTGGTTTCCCCGAGCTGTAGGCAGAACCACCCATAGTGGATACCGACATGAGTGCCTGGCGTCGGCTATGCACATGGTGGCATATATTCGTCTGGCTGCTGGCATCCTTCTTGGACTCAGTTTGTTGGGAGCTGTCCGATAGTATGAGCACCGCTTGGGGTAGCTCCACAGCACTGTCCGGCACATGAATAGTAGTGTGAGTCTGTGTCGACCCGATAATTGGATCCTTAGTGCAGGGCAGCTGTGTCTGCTGCATCATGTTGAACATGACACAGGCCGATGCTCCCGGACCATTTATTTGAAACTAATATGATTCATAGAAGATAGAAAATGCGCAAATCGCCAGTGCTTCATGTCACCATTATTGAAGGTCCCAATGCAGGCGTGCAGATACCCATCTTCTACAATGAAATTGTAGTCAATGCCACCATAGTCAGGCTTTTTAAGATTTGTAAATGTTCATATGACACAGCAATTTTCTAAAGGAAAATTGGAAATTTATTGGGGTCCTTTTTTACAGATGGGGAAAAAAAAGAAGTTTTTAAGCGAAAAAGTGAAAAATTATAAGGAAAAAAGGACACTATTAGGGATATTTAGTCGATTTTTAGGGAAAAAAGGGAAATTTTGAGGGAAAACTGAAAAAAAGATGGGTGTTGGATGACATTACAATATGGAGGCTCCCTGGCACCGGCTCCGATCCCGGATTCCGTTGGCCGTCATTCGCCATTTCCCAACTACTCAACTTCATTTTGCACAAATCGCAAAGCCATTTTTTCTGCTCGGGCTCCACAACCTAAATTGGTCTTTGTAGGTGCTGAATCAGCTAGTCGCGCAGCACATTTCCCACTTTATTTTATAGAATCTTGTCTTCATCCCACTTTAGTCCATGAAAGTAATTATTGATCCGGTCATTTATCTTCTTGCTTTTCTCATACAACAGTTCCCATGATATAAGAAGGCAGAAGGAGCACCTGCATGTTTTGCCATTGTCATCGTAGGACACTGCTATCTCCTGAGCACAAAGCCATTCTGGATCTGGAACCCCTCCAGAATATACTACATCCTGTTGCTGTCTATGCTTAAAGACGAATAAACATATCATATATGGTGCATTGTATTTATATCCTCTGCAGCATTTATGAAAGTTACTTTATGGCTTTGTATCGACAATTATATGAAGCGAGTCGGTCGTGAAGTATAAGGCAGTAAGCATATGTGCGTGAAGGAATTATTGCATGCATTGGGATCTCAATCCTACAGTCGATAAAATTCGAACTGATATTCTCGTCCTGTTTACTTACAGCGAACAACAAGAGCAGGACTAACCTCTTGAAGGTATCAGTGATCAATATGGGGGATTGGTGGCACCCATAAAATACATTTTGGAATTGAGCATATATTTGATATGCCAGCAGGTGATGTACCTTAGATTCTCAATGGGAAAGCTAGATTTCATCCTCCAATTGATGGGCTGGTTTATAGGCAATCTGGTGTAGGTCTCGAGACTCCACGACCTGAAAGCACATCAATATTTTTGATATCTCCCACATTTTTCTAAATCTGATACATCCACTAGTATTCGGCTGATTGTGAGGCATCATCCATTCGATATGATGTAGCTTTAGTTCAACTGTGTCCAAGTTATCTCCTGTAGCCATAATGGCATCTGCATGCATATTGGCTAGGAGTAGAAAGAGTTCCTACTTCGAATTTATGATAATTCGTTTGTATTCTTCGATGAATCACTATAACATCACTCGATTGTGTGAACAGATTTGGTGACTCTTAACATCGGGGTCTTGAGAGCCGATGAAGGTGAAGCTAGTTGCATGTGCAGTAGTACCAGAATGCAAGAGCATAGTAAATGGGAAATCCCCAAGAAAACCCGCTGACTAGCATCATCTTTCTGCACGATTCCATATGTGAAAACTAGGGGTGGCCCTGCTGGGAATCGAACATGGTTCGCTTAGATGGCAGTGGAGTAGTCTGACCACTACACCACCATGGCTCTTATATCACCAGAGGAATACATACCTCGAATTTCCCTCCAGGGTATAGAGACAGACTGTTGTCATCTTCTTTCTCCCAGTCTATCATCTTGGATGCAGACAGCTTGTTCTGGATGAATGAGAGATAGCTTTTTATCATGGTCATTATGCAGCTATCTATTGTCTGGTATACTTCGACACCGCTGAGCTAATATTTGATGCAATCGATAAGGTGGAGAAAATCATTGCTAGTTCTTTTCGTCGATGCTGGCTTAGATCCATCTTCTTTCGTCAGTGTCCCTCTGAATCTCAGTAATGACTAACATGGATGATTGAAGATATATTGATGTTGGACCACTATCCGTAATTTCGATGGTAATGTGTATGGCCAGATAAGGAACGACTGTTATTTGTGATCTACTTTTGTAACACTTTCTTCAAGAACGATCGGCTCGAATATATTTATGTAATCTTACATGGTGATCAACCTCGAAGCCAAGAGTGCGAAGGAAAATCTCATTAGCATGTGTGACACCTTCGTAACCTGCAGTATTCCGATAGTCGCTTTGATGTGGTGCAATGTTTTATCGCTTCTTGTCACAAAAAATCTCATTCACATCTTCTCAGATGCAAGTGAAGTGTGATTCGTTCATTTCAAAAGTTTACCAACTCTCCATGCTGTTCGACGATTGTGACGACCGACTCGTGTGCTCTCTTCGGAACGATCGGAATATATATGATGCATTGCAGTGCGACCAGTTTGCAAATTGGGAAGGACCATAGATAAAAACTCTTTTACAGTATTACTCGGCCTACCTTTCAGATATGTACTGCTCGCGAATTTAGAGTGTATTCACATCACATTACATGCAAGATGTATACACGTCGCATCAAGTTGTGGGTTTATTCACCTTCATATATGAGTAACTCGAACCACAGCATTTACCCGATAGATTCTGGCTCTGTTAAGTAGATATCATCTCTGCATCTGATGACATTCTTTGGTGTATTCGAATGTCCACGCAGTTCGAAGTTTTCGAGAGACAGCAAATATTTGATTTATCTTGCAATGTTGTTTGGTTTGTAAATGCCAACCAGCATTGCCACTTCTCATGATGTACATCTCACAGGTTTTTTCATCGATGTTCTGTATAGGCTTGTAGTGTTGTCTTGGGAGTTTTAGGTGCAAGGGGGTTCATGATTGTGTGATCAGAGAAGGCCAAATCGGGGATGGGGGGATTAATCATGGTCGTGAGATATGAGGTGTGTGGCATGGGGTATATTTGAGGGGAGCATATATATTGTTACTGTAAACATAATTTCCTACGATTTTTGGGGCAGTGATAACAATGGCTTTAAATTATGGATACTTTTATATGTCAGAAAACTGTCTTAAAGTAGGATGGAGGAAGGGAGTAGTTGGGGGATTACAAGGTGGGATGGCGAGATTGAAAGAATGTCAAGGTGCTGGCGATTGGTGTTGGTAAGGTGGGGTAACTGTATTGAATTTTGAATATTGTTGGTTGGGGGGTTGGGGCAAACCTCTTAAATCCAATATTGTGCTCCTGAGATTTTGTTACATAATCGTTAAGAGATCACGATCACATGCACCTTGAAAATACGAATCCAGAAATATACAACTCTTAATATGTATGCCTTTAAATTTTTTAATTATCAAAATATAAATTAAATTCTTTTTTTTTTTAATAATTCAACGCTATCGAATCCTCAGATTTATAATTGTGGGAGATTTTTTATACCTCAGCCACATTGAGGTGTCAGTCAACCACACTGAGGAGAAAATGCTTTTCCCACACATTTTTGGAAATTTCAAGGGGGAAAGAAAAATTCTGAGGGATACTGGAAACATTTTCGGGGAAATTCTTGGACTGTTAAGTGTTTTACGGGGAAAACGGAACGTTTTTAGGGGAAAACGGGAAAACTGTGACATCACCCAAGATGGTGGATGGCGCCTCGGAACCTCAGCCCCCAGCCCTTGTCCTAGAACATACTAAACCTATCTACTACTGTTCAGGTTTTTTATCACCGGGGAATGTTTTGAAAAAATGTGGGCATAAAGCATATATGCAGGGGTAATTTAAAATCATAATAAACAATCATAGTGTATAACATCTTGTTGATTTGTTTAATATATACATGATACTAAGATAAATTATTAATATTAACATTACTATCAAAGGCTTGCAGCTCCTAGAGCAATTTGGTTTACATACCCTAATGTAGCACTGCTCGCATGTAAAACTTGGTGAGAATAGTTTCATTTGCCCTCGATATACGGCATTTTTGGGACAATCTTCTTAAATAAAGGAAAACATGTTATGTATTAGTATCTTTGATGATTGTCATAGATGTCAGTATACAAAGTGAAGATAAAATCAATTAACTTACATAGTTTCGTATATATAACAAACTTAGCTATAGTGTTTTTATAGCCGCAATTATGATGATAAGTGTGTGACATTATTAAAACATAAAATTTATATGGCCTACAACAGTACAACTTCGTCGCCAAATTTGGTGGGAATCGGTGTATTGTTTCCCGAGATATGACAAATCTTTATATTCTATTAGGGCTTTCTAACAAAATGACACAAATATGAGGCTCTATATAGACAAACTTGATGGTTATAATAAATACTGCCACCATAAAAGATGCATTGAAATCTGTTCGTAGTTTTGTAGTTATAGTACAATGAAATATAACCTACCTACTGTTTATGTTGCAGCCAATCTGAAAATAATTTTCTCAGTCTCTCAAATATATCACTTTAAATTGCCTTTCGTGGTGCAACTTGTTTTCTTATTTGTTGGTAATCTGCCGGTTATCTCCGGAGATATTACATTTATTTCATTTGTCATGTGATGCTGTCTCACAAAATTACTGACAAGAGAGACTTTGTGATGACACATTTCATGGCTGTTATATAAAGTGTCAACTTACAAAGTAACCTTGGATTTAATTACAATGTTTAGACGATGTAGCTTACTATGCTAAAAATAACTATATGACCGCCATTTTAAAATTAAATATATGGAGTAATAAACATGCCAGAATCCATCACCTGCCACAAAATTGGTAGGAATAGGACAATTGTTTCCCGAGATATGACATAAAAGTTTTATTTTCTCATGTAGAACTCTTTTATAAAATGGCATGCAAAAGAAGCACCATTGATTTATATTTGACACTTGTAATATATGTTGCTAGAATATAAAGTTAAGTTGGAATGGTTTATGTGGAGTCGTTGATATACCATACTGAACTAAAATCGCTATACGGCCACAATTTGGAAAAAAGTTGTTTGACCTATTTCAAACATACCTGTTTACATCACCTGCCACAGTACTGCATGTTTACCATATTTGGTAGGAAAAGGTCAATTGTTTAGCAAGAAATAAAATAAAAAATATATTTTATGTTTTCGACGATGTAGCATACTAAGTTAAAATAGCAACATGACCACTATTTTGACAAAATAGTGTCCAACCTATTCAAATCATACTAGTTTGCGTCACCGGCCACAGTAATAATAGTTTGTCAAATCTGGTAATAAATCGGTCAACTTTTATCAAGATATGTCATAAGAACTGTATTAATTTGCGTGGCACAATCTTTCAAAATGGCTAACCAAGATAATTCGTGTTTTCAGCATACAAAATCTGTTCGAAATTTGCTTTGAAAGGTATGGTAGACATACCAAATAAATAAAAAATATTTCTATTACTCCCATTTTCAAAATAAGTGCCTAATCAAATTAAAACTGCATATATTTACATATTCTATCATAATACTACTCACATGCCAAATCTGGCAAGAACTGTTTTAGTCGTTTTCCAGGTATAAATTATATGATTTTTTCTTTCCAAAATGGAAAACCAAAAAGAATCTCCATCTCTAAATTCAGTGTTTATACGATGAACTGCCAACATACAAAATTTTGTTTAAATTGGTTGAATGGTTCCCATAGTATGATAGACACCCCTAAATTATAAAACGGCCGCTATTTTGAAAGTAAGCACCCAGTGAAAGAGAAAACTGTCAAATGTGAAACGCCCTTACCAAGTTTTATATGTAAACCAAGTTTGGTGAAATTCTCTACACTTAATCAAAAATTTTAAGGAGGGAGGTACACTCACTGCCACAGATAGTCATAAACATATACACACCAACACATATATACATATACCTGTTATTGCATGTGTGTATGTTGATGAATGTGAGTGTCCCCCTTGAAAACATCGGAATGCATGAACCGAATTTCACCAAACTGGTTACACAATAGACCTTAAGGACATCAGAGTTTTTTAGTTTTCGACCACGTCGAGGACATACTTGTAAGAAGGCAGCTATTTTAAAATTTACGCTGATTTGTCATGTTTCGGGAACCATTTCACCAATTTAAACGAAATATTGTGTGTTGGCTGTAAATAATGTAATAATTATATGAAGCAATGGATATTGTTTGCTAGTACACAATTTTATAAGATAGTGTTATTATAGAAATAAAGCCATTACGTTTTATCTCGACAACTACTTAACCAATTCTCTCCAAATATGGCAAGTAAGTAATACTGTGAAACCCATGTAAATTTATGAGATTATAATTAATAAGATACTTATTTTAAAAATAGTGGCCATGCAAATGTTTTAAGTTTATTTGGTATATCTGACGTATCATTTTAACAACTTACACAAAATTACGTATGCTGAAATTATATATTAAGATAAATATACATGATAACACATAGCCACTTTTGCAAGCCATTTTGTAAAATAGCGCCATACGAATAGATACAATTTTTGTTATATCTCTGGAAATAATTGACTAATTCCTACCAATATGGCAATCAATTAGAATTGTGTCAGGTGATGTAAACTGGTATGTTTTCATTACGTCAGGTAAGTACTTTAAAAATGGCGGCCGTATGGCATGTTTAGTTTAGTACTCTATTTCATCGAAACCAACAAATCAACTCCTGTGTAACTCTTTTCAGTAAGTTTGTAAGATGGCACCACATGCATAAAACAATTTTTATGTCATATCTAGAGCAACAATTCTACAAATTCCCACCAAATTTTGTATGCTGAATATATCTATTAGAAATATCATCTATTGTGACACATAGCTACATCTCTCCGGCATCTTGCAAGAGAGCACCACACGAATAAATGTAGTTGTTATGCCATATCTCAGGAAAATTAACCAAATCCTACTAAATTTGACAGTCAGGTAGTACTACAACGGGTGATGTAAAATGGAACGTTTTAGGTAGGTCAGAAACTTATATTCCAAATGGCAACCACAAAGTTAGTATGCTACATCGTTGAATCAATGTAATTAACTCCAATTTAACTATGTATGCTGGCATTATACATAATAAGCAACAGATCAAACAAATGTGTCAACACATAGTCCCTATTCATTAGAAACATCACTTGTGCATACATAAATGCTATTTTAATGGTCTCTCTTGCAGAATAGTACAGTAAAATTAAATGTTTTTTCATATTTCTGGAACAATTCAACGAAATTCCACCAAATTTTGCACACCATTTGTGCTACAGAGGAGTATGCAATATTACATTATTGAAGGGGTTTTAATACTTTTTTGCAAAATGTTGGCCATACAAATATTTTGACAAATTGGACATTGCTATTAAACAATTTTAACCAAATTCAATAACATATCTTATTCTGAGATTATCCATTAGAATAATCGCACACATGTCCATTTATAAAGCAATATTGCAAGATAGCACCAAAAAATATAATATAATTATTTTTATCATATTTCAGGGAACAATCTACCAATCTCCTCCAAATTTTTCACACAAAATCGCCATGGCAGGCAATGTAAACTTACGTGTTTTAAGTGGCTCAGATATATATATATATATTTTTTTTCAAATGACGGACCTTTATATATACCGGGTTAGTAAGCCCTATTATTCTGATCTTGAGACTGATTACATATGAAGTTGATGCTCCGAATCCGACCTCTGTAATGCAGTTGATTGCATACTAGTTTGCAGTACATGGTTTTCTGCTTTCGAATTCCGGGCGAGGCTTGCGTGTATTTGTAATTGTGTCGCTATTGTCGCCTAAGTTTCTGGTTTCATCTCTAATGATATTTCTGTCAACGAAACGTCAAGGCCACCCTACGATTTAAGCTTTTAAAAACTTTATTTAAAAAGTATTTCACCCATGTAAGGTAAAGTAGGGTAATTCAGTATCTTCTTGTTTGCATTTTAAACGACAGTCTTATCTAAGAATTGCTTTGTTGGTTGTATAATGCAGGTCCAACAAAATTATACATACTACGGGCAGAAAGAATGTTTTCCAAAAAATTACCAACAGATGTGCATCAAATTAAATCTGATATAAGATGTGTTTTGTGTATTAAATATCTTGATATTTTAAGCAAATATCTATAACAGTTTCTTTATTGCTTCTTACATATTGTAATTTTCATTGTTGGCATAATGTTTGTTAGAATATTTAAACCCAGCTTGGAAGTAAGTACCAATTACTATCTGCTGTGTTCTCAAAAATGACACATTATATAGACTAAACAACTGTACACATTTCAAAGAGAAATTATTTTAAGTCATTAAATAAGTTTGGATGATATTAAATGCAATAATGAAATTATATTAAAAAAGTTTGTCCTTAAATTTACATAAAATGCTTGTGGTACTCGGTATAACATAAAACACATATCACTTACCATTATTGTGATTACCAACTTGTTTCTTACCAAATAACTAACCATTTTAATCTTTAAATTAATACTATTTAGATATATTCTGGCACTTTCATATTACGTGGCATAACTATGTGAGGGTTGCCAAACAATGAAATAATATCTTAATCGAAGAAAATTTTCGTTGGCACATTACATTGTGTCAATTTTGTATTAATGTGTGTGTTCTGGCTCAACATGTATCCAATATATCAAAACATATGACAACTGCCAGGCCAATGTAGTTTGCCACTGATGTTGTGGTTGTGGATTTAATAATAACACATGTTGTCTTCAATTCTAATAAAATGTTTATATTTACAAAGTTTTATATTCACAGAACTGTTAAAATAATTTTCATCTCACGTATTATGCTTCTCGTCTGAATTATTGGCTTTCAAACAAATATCAAATGTACAGTGGAATTCTTGTCAACAGATAGAATGATCTTCAGATTTATAGGAATGTCGATAGGTTTGCTAATAACAAAATTAAAAACGGTTTTATGAGTAACCCTGATATAGGATAATATTTTCTGTATTTTCTGAACTAATAGACTTGGAATTATCAATTTTTAAAAGCGTTAACAATGTAATTGTCCTTGGTTTTAATACTAATAGTAGCCAAATCAGCATTTAATCTGAAACATTGGATTCTAAACTAAATTATGATTAAATTTATGGAGAAGTGAACACAACGATTACATACTAGAAGTATTGAAAGTAAACACCTTATTTCTGTTAAATGTCTCACTGAGGTAAATAACTAATAAGTTTTTTAAATCCAGTTTAATATTTGTAACTTTATCATCTTCCCAAGTTAGTTAAAAAGTAAAAAAATAAAATATCTCACATGGGTACGTATTGTCAAAACGATGTTAATATTCATCACTGCCAATTAAGGTTAGTAGATCGATAATGTTCATTCGGGCACAAACGGGATTGGGATGAGGCTAGCGCCATAATGGATTCCGCCATGTTGGTAGCCAGTAGACAGTCGTCTTTGTAGCCAGTACACCGCCTTCTTTGTACCCAAAATACCGCCATTTTGGTTATCAGTGTGTCCTTTTTTCAAGCTCTATCGTTCCGAGGTTTTCTCCGAGTTCTCCCACTTTTCTCTCTTGCATTCGAAGGGTTTTCATAGAGTGAGTTACTCCCACTTTTTCTGTCTTGCATATTTTCTTTCCTTTCTTTCTTCTCTTCCTTTCTCTCTTATTTCTTTCCTTTCTCTCCAATTCGTTTGTCATTTATCTCTCACATCTATCGCATTTGTTCCACTCCACCAATTTTGTTTACATGTTACTAGAGGCTGCCATCTTTGTTTATATATACATGGAAGCCACCATCTTGGTTTTTAGTTTGTCATTTGTTTCTCACCTTTGTTTACATCGGCTGCTGTTAGGTCGTGCACCAGTTGTTCGATCTTAGTTCTAGAGTTGGCCGGTAGGTAGCATGCCAGTCGTTCGATTAGTCGATTATACACCTTTGTTTGATTAGTCGCTTAGCTCCACCGCCATCTTAGTTCTGGAGTTTGTAGCTAGGGGTGCTGCTTTTTTTTTTAGAACACAAGATTCCAACTGGAAAGTGTGGGATCGAACTGGTGAACTTAGGTTGCCAGACAAATGCCTTAGACCACTTGGCTATCGTGACGTGCACTGGGACAAGAGTTTATAAGAAGTATATAGCTGGTGGACAAAGAAATATTTTGTCGTAGTTATTTTTTATTACCTTTTCTAAGTTTTCAATTATTATTTACATTTAACCTATATAAATTTTAAGGTTTTTATATACAAATAATAATTTTTAAAGTATATTTTTAAGTATTTATCTTTTTATTATTCCGGTTTAAATTACATATGTATTTATTAAATTTAACCTAAATCATTTTTAAGTATTTAAATTTATATTTTAAGTAAAAATATGGTTAAATTATTTTTTAATATATTTTTATTCAACTTTTATAAACAAGTGTATTGAGCGACGTGTCTACAAGCTCGTATTTTCAAGGGTAATTGGATTATGGGATCACAAAAGCAACATGTTTTTTTATAACGTTAAATATTTATGTATTTAATTTTACATATCATAATTGAACTTCAACACACAAGTGTATCAAGTGAAGTTTCTACAGATTCGTATTTTTTTTAAATGTAAGAATAATTTTGTCATAAAATATCTGATTATATGACTATGACCAGCGCCCAGTTGGATTTTTATAAGCATATATTGAAATGTATTAGTAAATATATACCAAGTGTAATATATATTTTCGGACTGTGTGTTTTCAAGTCATATGCGAAATCAACATTATTAATATTGATTATTTTTTACATATAATAATTTTTTGACACTCCGAGATTTATTTACAGTATATACCAGCACTAAGTTTCTCTTTCTAAGTAATTTTTTCATAGGGGCATAATTATTTACAGAATTTTTTAGTATCCCAGATATAAGATTTTTTTTTCATATAGGAATGTTTTACGCTATGTTAAATGAGGAATATTTCCTACCCCTATGACAGGATTTGTAATTTTTTTTCCCCACACACACCATCCCATAGTCATATGTAACAATTCAGTTTCCACTTAACCTAACAAGCAGACAAAGTAAGAACTCATTTTATCACCTTCGTTGTCCACTTTTTGTCGTATGATTTCCAATCACTTGTGTAGGACTTAGAAAGATATGTTAACCTAACCCAACATATCCTAGCCATTAAGTAGGACTTTGAATATTTTTTTTTTGTTTAGTCACCTTGTGCAGAAATGCTGTTAAAGGCTGTTCACGATAAAGTGAGAACTTTTGAAATCAATTTTAGAAAAATGCTTCTCCTCCTGCGTGTGTATATTTCAACGGGCTCACTAGGTGACATGCGCCCAGTAAGTTGGTAACGATGGAAGGGAAAATAGTTCCACATCTTAACGTCAAATAAAAAGTGTAAGGTAACTAGTTGTGATAAGTTAAATTATTTATCGCTTTCGGTTTCTTCTAATGTATCGAAGTGTGATAATGCTCAGATTTTTTTAATTATTACTTTTCTAATAATTTTACAGTTTCACTTGAACGACGCATGAATAAAGCGATGAGGCCCATGGCAATGTTAATTTTACATAATGCGGAAGAACACATAGCGCGCGTATGAATAGATCTTAAGCAGGGCTTTCAAAAGAGCTCATTTTACCGTGAAAAGCCGATACATTCATACCCATCGGTTCTAAGTAGCACTTCTTCGTCGGCTTGCATGAGAGCAGATATGTGCTCGCCAATGTAATTATGTAACAAGTCAACTCATAAGCAAGCAAATATGTGCATTCATATGCGCATATAATTTGCGAACTCTTAGGAGGCAGGCTCGTGAAATTTTAGTTTGAGTCAACTGCAAGAAACTCTATGCGATTTTGTTGTCTCTGGCCTGCCCTCCTTCAATTAGACAACGTACGAAGTCCATTAAACAAATGTAACTTTTACTGAAAATGAAAATTTTTGGACAACATTGATGAACAGTGTTTTTTTTAATCATCATCTACAATTCTGCCTACCTTTGTGCTGCACGCTGGTGTTTTTGTGGCCCGGCATGACAGGAAATAGTCTTTTCACGACAACTGATAAAGAAGAATTTTGTACGCTCTGCGTTTGGTGCAACAAGTGACAGTATGAAGGCCTGTAGTTCGCGCTCATGCTTCCACGGCGAAACTGAGCGCTGGGATAGCCCCTACCCGCAAGGCGGGGGTGCGCCATCACCTGCGCAGAATGTCGGCGCGCCGTTCAAACGGCCAATTGTGTGACATAGTATCGTCCTTATTTGGACATGTTTGCAGATAAGAACTGTGATTCGCCGTTTATTATTAACATCCCTCTAGGGCGTATTGTACTATGATTTTCCCCACTACCAAGATATAACAATAGCAGTTCCTAATATGGACAAATATACTCCCATTGGTTCCTGTATTTTAAGAGTTAAAATATTTATTTCCCTTGGGGATCGAATATGTTCACTCCTCCAATAGTTAATTGAAATGTGATTGTATAAATGCTTTGTGCTTCTGCTCATTCGACGACTGACGATCAGCCTCGAGGGAGCCTCCAACATCAGAAGTTAGGCAACTTAAACTTTATATTTCTATCAGAAGATAGCCTCTTCAAGCAGTAGATCATGACGTCACTTTTACGCAAAGCTAGACGCCCTAATGGGCTGAACATTTCTAAGTTAAAATCTGCTTCCAAATAATATTCTGATGAAAATTTGAAAAGACGACTTTAATTTTTCAATTATGTTGTCTAGGCAGTATTCTGGGTGTAAAAACCCCGAAGTAGAAAATGTGTAACTTTCTCCTCTTAAGTTACGGATCTCTACTTGAGAGCAGTTGCTTTGGTCAGTGGACGAGGGGAGAAAATTAATATTTATGCAAAGTATGTTATTAAGTGGCAAGCACATCAAACTCAGCATGGAGTTTTTATGGCAGTTTTTATATATTTCTCTTTTGATATGTTTTTATAATTTTGTAAAGAACGGTAAAATGGATTAAACTACTTATGATCTTAATTGCGAAACTTAATACAAATTTAATCAGACGTTTTTCTAGTCAGATCTATGAAAATGAATTCTAGATAAAATAATTTTTCGTTCCAAGTAAATTTTGGGTATTTGCCTTGGGTTGGCCTGTTAGCCAGAGAATAATTTGCCATGTCAAAAGAAATTATATAAATTACCATGTTGGAAATTTTCCTGATCACTATAAAGGCGCTATTTTAGAACGATTTTTTAATTGTTTCGTAGCCAGAACTCAGATATTATTGCATCATTAATGTCTTTTTATGATATTTTTAGGGAGATTTAAAATTGGCTTGTATTTTTATTCAAAAATGTTATATATTGGTAGGGTTCTCTTCTATATGTACCTGTAGTCCAGTAAGTTGACAGTATTATGAAATTTTGCATTGTTATAGAAAATATTTTTGAGATCAAAGTTTTTTCCTAAGAATATGTGGAAAGATATACAAATATATCCAATTTATGTTTTTCACAAAATATTTAACTAAAATGATACGTTTTCAAGAAAATGGTGATGGTTGTTTAAAATCAGAAAAGAAAAGAAATGTGAATTCAATAAATGAAACAATTTCCATACTTCATGTTTTTGAACTTTTTACAGACTAATGATATTCCTTACCTACTTGAGAAAACCTTTTTTTGTTGGATTTTGCCATTTGTTCTTAAATGCTCAGATCATTTTTGGATTGGGGTAATTCCAGCCTTGCTACATCTTTGGGTCAAGGAAGAAGAAATGGTTTGAAGATTGGAAGTAAAATTTCTTGCTCCAGGAATGTATGTTTAAGCCATATATAAGCAGAATAGTGATTAGTTCAAATAATATTTTGCTTTTTTTTAACGAGACATATTTATGGCAGACTGGTTACTTTACTATAAATAATTATTAAGAAGTAAAAAATCTCTATTAATCATTTACTATTTAAAAATTATTTAATAATTTTTTTAAGTTATACTGAAATTGTATGTAGAGTACAGCAAAAAGTTCACTTAACTTCATATCACGTCTCCTATCTACAAGCATAAATACCACACCATGTTAGATACTGCAAATAATTCACTGCCACGGCTGTTTTGTAGACTTAACTATCTTACTCGGCTTTTATTAAATGTATATGTGACTAAACCGAGCATAATAATATTCTATACATATCATATGCAGCAGGCATGGTACAAAACCAGTAAGAAATTTGAGCCTTTTATATATTTATATCGTATATATATATATATGTATATATACATACATATTTTAGACTACAAACATGAACAGAAACTTTAAATTTTCCGCACAATTAATGCAGTTTTTCATAGCAGCATGTTCACTTTCCATGATGTGAAAATAATCGGCTTATACACAGCTCATGACAGTCTATGCTAGCAGGTATCCAAACTGATTTCTTTGCCATATATATTCTTCTTCTTCAAAACAAAGTTTCACGACTGCTTATACACACACACACACGCACACACACACACACACACACACACATATATATATATATATATATATATATAAACCAACAAGCAGGCACCATACCATCCCACCATAACTCATGTTTACAGAAACTACAGAGTTCAGACCATCTGAAACGCACCCATTCACGCCATCTGCTCTACCGACCAACACCACACAAAATATGCTCGGCGTTCTTACTATAACTCGAGCGTACCTCAACAATTCAGTCCACACCCACAAAAATATACCAATAAATCGTAACTTTAATATGCCTGTCATAGCATAATTGCCATCAGACATCAGTCAAATATATACTGGAAAACAAATCACCCAACATAACCGTCCATGTTAACCCAAGGGTACCAAACAAATTCTGTAGTCCAAACCAACTACCAACACAAATATTGTTACCATCTGTCAAACCAACATTACTGACTGATACCAGACAAAATCAACATACCATCACGTGTAAACAAAGAAAAACTCAATTCACAAGTATCACCACCGCCGCCACCACCACCACCATTACCATCACCACTGCCACCACAATCAGCACCAAAGGCACCGTACTTAGCACCAAAGGTACAGCATTTAGCACTGAAGGCACCACACTTCGCACTGCAGGAACCGCACTTAGCACTGCAGAAACCTCACTTAGCACTGCAGGCACTGCACTTAGAATTACAAACACTGCACTTATAACTACAGGCACTGCAGGCACCTCAGTTAGCACCTTAATAGACTCTGATTTGTCGTCTTCCTGCGTGAAAGAAAAAAATATTAAAATAAATTTTGTCTGATTTATTAAGTTCTGTTATTGTAAAAATGAGAATAAATGTAAAATAAAAATAGTTTTTTTTTAAGCTAACACCCATTCTACTTGTACCAACCTACATCGCGTATATCTAGCAACATACTACCCTATATAACTCTAGCATACCTCGACCATTCGTCCACACAGAATATTCAAAGCAAACATATAGCCGATTCCAGTGACTCAGTCAGCTTCTTCTTATACCATCCACTATGCTGGCTGACGCCAGTCAGATTAGATACCAGATTGGTATAGGCCAAGGATGCATGCATGGCCTTGAGATGGTGTCGAACGTGTGTGTGGCGTGGGTGGGGGCCCACGCTGATTGTCGGGAAATTTGGGCAAGAACAAAAATTTCTGGACAGTATATCTCACGACTCCGATGTGCTAGGAAGCTGTGCCAAAAGTAGGATGTTGACTAGATATCTTGATTTACACCATAAAAGTATCAATACGTCACTCCCATAAGAATATTACTCGCTAACGCAGGCGTGTTCACGTAAAGCCCTCTGCAGTGTCCACAAAGCAGGTAGATTTTTTTATTCCCACCAAGTGTTAAATGAATTACTTATTGTTTATATAATTATGTTTTTTTAATATAAGCCTAAGTTAACTATTACTAATGAACATTTATTACAAATGCGATATTTTTCAAATTAATTAAAAAAGTGTTTTCTGGGATATTTGCACGGTTAAGAAATGATGAGAATAAAAAACCCACTCTGAATTGCTTGATTCCGTGATATTGGCATCTAGATGTATTGATAGGATGAAAGAATTAGTTGGTAACGACTTAACATTTTACAAGATATTTTTTTTTGTTTATACTAATTATTATGCCTTTCTTGTTTCAGTATGAACGAGTTACAATGTTTGTCCGGAAGCAACTGTAGTGAAACTCGGAGATTTTTTAAAAACAACTCTTAGTTAAAAATGAGAAACATACTGCTCAGAAATTAGTAACGAATGTTCTACCAACACGAGAACTATCCTAATCCTGAAATGATTCGCATTCTATAATACCAGACTTCATTTGTGTTTCATAAATACTACTCGGCAAGAACAACTGAAGTAATTTAGGTAAGATGCTAATGTAAGCATAGTTGAAATTGCTACCTTAGTGTATTTGACATATACAGTACACTAATTGTACTTTTCATCAAGTTTACGTTGCTAATGAAAATATCTAGTATTCCATTTCTCTGCCTTTAGCCAGAAAATAAAAGAACAGGGTAGGTAAAGCGTTATTATCCTCCTAAGCGAGCGATTGCTGCTGCAACTCGTTGATCCGCGACTTTAAAATCCGCCAGCCTATTAGTTTATATATATTTTATTATACACTGTTAACAGCAAACCCTTTCAAAAGCCCTGCTTACGATCTACTTTAGTATCCTTCTACTACATGTTTGCACTGGGCCTAATTAATTTATCCATGCATCGGTTAAGTGAAATTTTTATTTTAATAGTTGGTAGGGGTTTTCTCGGTGATCTTCCACTTCCCCCGCCCTCGCATTGCAGTTCTGCTCCATTATCATCGGCTCACAAGACCTCTTTAAACTCTTACAGGCTTTTCTCGGTGATCTCCCGTATCCAGCACCTCTCCATACTCACCACACTTCACCATCATCGTCTCTCAAGGTCTCGTTAACTTAGACATTATACTGTCTTCTCCAGCACCAATCATGATTATTCTGTAAACACGTCATGCGTGAACGAATATACCCGGGGATAATATGTGCAGAGTCGCCCAAATCTATATATTTTTCTACTTATTAATAATTTTGCTTCCCTTAATTTCGTAGTGATTGTTCGGCTTCTGAAGTATTTATTTTAATGTGAAGAAAAGTACAAATGTTGCTGAATATTATGATAACTTGAAGTTGGATTCGAACCCATGAGCATTTTTTTGACTTTTTAATTAATCGCTCTAGAAACGGCTCACGGCATTGACATCGACAATATTGTAGTGTAATTTGGTACCCTGTTGAAAGCATTCATTGCTATAATAAGATACTATAGAAGATTTCCCGAGCATTAGAATATATCATGCATATCTCATTAATTATTGTTTTCAGGTTATTTGGAGAGTTTTTATGTATGTTATTTCTCACCTCTATACTACCAACTTTATCTGTATTTAGTGTTCAAAAACATTTATTAACCTTTTCGAACATAGTCATGGTGGTAAGTAGCAGTGCTCTATTAAGGGCTGTGGGCTGCACAGATCACTACAAAGACCATCAACACAAGCTTGATGCACTTGAGTTATGATGAATAATATGATCAATGTGTTGGGTGGAATGGTTGAATTGAGTTTTTCTTTCCTTATAGGTGATGGCATGTTGGTTGGTCCGGTATCAGTCAGTAATAATGGTTCGACCGATGGTAAGAATTGTTGTGTTGTGGGTTAGTCTGGACTATACATTTGTTGCGTACGCTTGGGTTATAATGGACAGTATGTTGGGTGATATGTTTTCCAGTATATCTGTCTTGCGAATATTGGCGTATGTCGAATGGCGTGGACAGTTTGTGTGTCGGTGAGTCCTGTAATGCAAAGGCATGCTTGAGTTTAAAGTGTATAGTATGGGTTGGTCAGTGTATTTGGACTGGTGTCAGTCGAGATGGTGGATGGTATGAGAAGAAGTTGACTGTGCCACTGTTATGGGTAGTATGTTTGTTTTATATGGTCTGTGTGGACGAATGGTTGAGGTATGCTAGTTTTCTAGTGGGTGGTATGGTTTGCAGGTATAAGAGGTGAATATTTTTAGAACAAGTAGGTGTTCGGTTTTTTTAAAATAATTTTTCTTAATTTTATCGTGTTTTTACAAATAAAGAACGTAATAAATTAGTTAAAAATAGTTTTTACTATTTTTTTCTTACACGCATTAAGTCGACGTATCAGAGTCTATTAAGGTGCTGTGGTGCCTGTGGTGCCTGCAGTTCTAAGTGCAGTGCCTGCAGTGCTAAGTGACGTGCCATTGGTGCTAAGTGCGGTGCCTGCAGTACTAAGAGAGTTGCCTTCGGTGCTGATTGTGGCGGTGGTGGTGGTGGTGGTGGTATTTCTGA
Organism: Dryococelus australis; assembly: GCA_029891345.1. Classification (NCBI taxonomy): domain Eukaryota; kingdom Metazoa; phylum Arthropoda; class Insecta; order Phasmatodea; family Phasmatidae; genus Dryococelus; species Dryococelus australis. Next base: position 247,127,558 of record CM057009.1, read on the forward strand.
TTTGAATTTTTCTATAGCTATAGGTAATGGTATGTTGTTTTTGTCCGGTATCAGTCAGTAATGATGGTTTGACAGATGTTAAGAATATTTGTGTTGTGGGTTGGTCTAGACTATAGAATTTGCTTGGTTTGCTTAGGTTAACATGGCCGGTATGTTGGGTGACACGTTTTCCAGTATATATTTGACTGGTCTCTGATGGAATTTATGCTATGACAGGCATTTTAAAATTACGATTATTTGGTAGATTTTAGTGGGTGTGTACTGAACTGTTGAGGTATGCTCGAGTTATAGTATGAACGATGGTTATATTTCGTCTGGTGTTGGTCGGTAGAGCAGATGTTAGGGATGGTTGTGTTACGGCTTTTATGAACTCAATAGCTTCTGTAAACTTGAGTAATATTGGGTGGTATGGTGCCTGCTCGTGGATATATATATATATATATATATATATATATATATATATATATATATATATATATATATATATATATATATATAAGCGGTAATAAAACTTGGTCATACAGATGAAGAATATATGGTCAAGGGTTTTGGTTGGATGCTTGCTAGCGTACACTGCCATGAGCTGCATATAAACAGATTATATTCGCAACATGAGAACTGATAATGCTGAGTAAATACACTACATGAATTGTGTGGAAAATGTAAGATTCCTGTTCCTATGTTTGTAGCCTGCAGTATGTAAATATTTATATGATATAAATAAAAAAGGTTTTAATTTGTCGCTTGTGATGTACCCTGCCCGCTTCCAGTGATATGTAGAGAATATGGTGGTGCTTGTTTTAGTCACATATACATTTAATAAAAGCCGAGTAGTATAGTTATGTTTGCAAGACAGTCAAGACAGTGAATAATTTGCAGATTCTGATATCGTGTGGTATTTAGTCTTGAAGATTGGAGACCTGAAATGAAATTGATTGAATTTGTTGCTGTACTCTACATACAATTTCTATACAACAATAAAAAATATATATATATTTAAGAAATTTGAAAAATTAAAGAGTAAATATATATATTCTATTTCTTATTAAACCCATATCGTATGGCAACCAGACTGTTATAAGCATATCACATTAAAAAGCAAAATATTATTTTAAGCTTATTACTAATAGAGTTATATTGATCTTAAACATACATTCTTGGAGATAGGAATGTTACTTGCAAACTTAAATTTCGCGGGTCTGCCTTCTAAGAGCTCGCAAATTATATTCTTATATGCATGTACAAAACGAACCCGACTTGCCACATAAATATATTGACGAGGACATATCTTCTCTCCTGCTGCCGACGAAGAATTCTAGTTAAAACCCATGGGTATGTATGTAATAACATTTCTACACAATTTGAATAAATAAAAATATATTCAAAGTCCTACATGATGGTTAAAATATGTAATGTTAGGTTAACTTGTATTTATGTGTCTTACACAAGTGCATGGAGAGTATACGACAAAAAGTGGACAGCGAAGGTGTTTAAATTAGTTCTTATTTGGTCTGGTGGTAAGTTAAGTGGAAAATGAACTCTTGTGTATGCTTATGTGATAATGTGCGTGTGAGAAAAAATTACAAATCCTAGCATAGGGGTAGAAAATATTCGACGTTCAACATAGGGTACAATGTCCCTACATGAAAAAAATCTTAAGTCTGGGAAAGTCAAAAATCTTAACAAATAATTGTGCCTGTATGAGAAAATTACTTAGAATAAAAAACGTATTGCTGGTCTCTATAAGTCTGAGAGAGTCCAAAAAATTATTATATGTAAACAAGAATAAAAAATCGAAAAAGTGCGAATAATCAACATTCATAATTTTGTTTTAGCATTAGACTTGAAAGCACACATGTCCGAAATTATGTGTATAACACTTGGTATATATTTATTAATACGTTTTATGTATATATGCTTATAAACAAATCCCATACGGCGCTAGTCATAGCCAGGTAAACGTATATTTTTCTGACAACATATACTAATCTGTCCTAAAAAAAATCGAATCTGTAGGCACTTCACTCGATACACTTGTTTATAAACTATATAATACGAAAGACATAACTTTTATTTCATACAATTATGCTTTAAATATATGGCTGTAGTGATCCTGTATTCGAACTATCCTTGTAAATGCGAGTTTGTAGACATGTCACTCGATACACTTGTGTGTAAAATTTAGATAAAATATAATAAAAATATACTTACTTAAAATAAAAAATTACATAGTTAAAAATTATATACGTTAAATCTTAATAATATATATGTAATCTAAACCTAAATAATAAATATATAAACACGTCAAAAACACATTTAAAAGAAATTATATACCTAAATAAACACCTTAAACTTACGTAAGTTAAAAGTAAATAAACACTTTAAAAATTTATTAAAAATAGCGATGAAAATATATTTATTCGTCCACAAGCTATACACTTCTTATAAACTGTTGTTCTAGTGCATATCGCGATAGCCGAGAGGTCTAAGGCATTAGTCAGGCAACCCAAGTTCCAGGAGCTCGATCCTGCACTATTCCAGTTAGTATGATGAGTTCTAAAAAAAAAGCAGCACCCCTAGCGCCCAACTCTAGAACTAATATGACAGTGGAGCGCAAGCGACAGATGCGAGATCGATTAATCGAACGACTGGCGCACCACCTAGTACCTAACTCTAGAACTAAGATGGCGGCCGAACGACTGGTGGGCCACATAGCAGCAGGCGATGTAAATAAAGATTAGCGATGAAGAGAGATAGAAAGGAAGAGAGGAAGGGAGAGAAGAAAGAAAGGAAAATAAACAAAGAGAAAGAAAGGAAAAAGAATGCAAGAGAGAGGAAAATGGGATCACTCGGAGAAAACCCTCGGAAAGATAGATCATGAAAAATGACACACTGGTTACCAAAATGGCGGTCCAATATGGTGGTGTACTGGCTACCAGCATGGCGAGTGCATCCCGGCCGAGCCACAGCTTGAAGCCTTTGTGCCCGAAGGAACTATATCCATCTACTAAGGTTAGGATGATTAAATTTTCGAAGAAATGTCTTATGCGGTACTTAAATTAGAGTTATACAAATTACTTTTTCGTCTTTGTCACAATTTTTCTTCAAAAACCTGTTATTTCGTTTCAGCGGCCGGTACTCAGGCCGATCTAGGACATCGTCATTCAAAAGGTATGTTGGCACATCCCAGAGGTCTGCTGACAGTGCTTTAGGTATGTCAGAGAGCATGACACGATCTTCATACTCCGACACCGAATGCAGGTCAGTAGACTTCAAATATTTACAACTTCGTTTTACTATATAAAAATATAATTTTATATGCAATTTAAAAGTAATTTAATCAGTCAGTTAATAAGGAATTATGACATACTAAAACAAAATTTTTTATTGGTATTAATATTCATGAAAGCAAGCCGACCTTAATATTTCAAATGGTCACACGTCAGTTCACATAGTGGATGCTTGGAATGAATTTTCGGTTAGAAACAGGGTTTAAAATTGTCATTTGTGTTTGGTTGTATACATGGTTAAGTGCTTGAAATTTTGAAAAAAATAATTAGAAGAAATGCACATACAACGAAATAATAAGCTATGGAATAAAAATGAGAACAAATGGAGTGTAATTAAGGTTCCTTTCGTTAATACGATGAATCTTACTAAAAGGCACGAAATATATATATTATAACATAAATGACAAACATCTATAATATAACAGAGCCAAAATTATTATTATTATTATATATATATATATATATATATATATATATATATATATATATATATATAATTTGTGTAATACTACGACGTCGGCGTGCAAGCACATGAAATAAATATTGTTACGCGTGGATCTCACACCAGCTACTCCCATATGTAACGTCCCACCACGGCGAGGACTATGAGTCACCACTAGCTGGCCGCATTAATGTCTCGTGGCAGGCAGGGTGATTGACAGCTACCTGGACTGTCCTCACCTTCCCCTATCCACCTTCTGCAGAAGCCGTTAGCGGTACAATATTGAATAAAGTTCATGGTAAGCTCTTCCCTCGGCGCAACTCGGTATGTGAAGAGTCGACAGTTGCTGTGTTAGTCATCTAGAGATGTGCAACGAGGGCAAACAAAGACGAGGTCCGGCGGCAATGTTGAGGGCCACTGCGGCGAACGAGTACACGTGCAAAGACAACAGACGGTGTTATGTAGCATCTTCGTCTAGTGAACTCGAGCACCCATAAGTACACTCGTTACAACATAGGATGGCGCAAAATTGGAGGGTGGGATTGAAATTCCTGTTTTCCTTAGGGTGTACTACTGAAAGCTTCACATTTTAGGGCATGATCCTGTTTTACTTATTACATAAGGGGGATTTAAATATAAAGATATTAAGTGCACTTATCGTGTAATTCAAAATTATGTTTTCCAACAAAATCAACTATATTATCCACGAACGATAAATGAGGAACTAAATAATTCGTTACACTGAAAGTGTTATGTATATAACCCCAACATCGGTTACCCGCGCGATCGCTCACTTGAAATTAAAAATTACAGTACAATTTTTAATACATATATTTTTTTAAACAAATAATGTTGTTGGCTGTTTAATTATGATACGTAGAGTCTGAATGTTCGGAACACTCTCGAGCGCATGCAACAGGCAAAAATAAATTTAAGATTTACTTGAACGACAACTTTTTTTAGATGTTACTGTGGTGATGGCCAAAGAAGTAGAATCAAGATCCGAAACGACCACGCCACGAATTGGTTTGCAGCTCACATCCTCGAGAGAGTGCAAAAAATGGCCGCGAGGTTAATCCATCAGAAAAATCGAAAAATATTTGAAAAATGATCGTACACACACAAAACGATCATGTTAGTAATAAATAAAATATCCGCAATCTAACTAACCCAAAGCAGCGGATGAAAATACTATGACATCACAAGGATGCCGAAAGATTCTTCAAGATAAAAATTTTAGCTGACTACATGTTGTTTGTCGAGGTGAAGAAGAAGAAAAAATAACCTGAGCGGAAACCTGTATATACCAGGATATTAACCGGACTTCAGAGTCTCGTGCGACTAATCGATACGTAACTCGCCAGTCGAGAAAGAGTTATAAGTCACAAATCACGTTTTTCATTCTGCTAACTGAAATTAAGCATTTACAAAATTTCATTTATCTGAATAATTAATAAACGTTAGAAAAATTAATTCTTTAAACGAAACCATTGAAATATATATGCTGTAAATATGTACACAGTAGACCGTACAATATTTCGAACTGATAAAGTTTTGTTTGACAACTTCAAATTGAAAACCAAATAACTAAGCATAACTAGACCACGCTCTAATAAAATAAATGTTATTAGGTGAAATGCCATTTAAATACGAAAAAAAAATGGAATTACAAAGAAACAAAACAAGTGCCAACACAACTGGCATAACGGGATTGCGAGTGTACTGCGGAGGATAAGTTAAGGTGCGCGCCCATTTAGGGGTGGCGAAGCGAAGCGGCGCGTGGCGAATTTCTTCCGCAAAGGAAACACGCATGTATTTCAATTAAAAGCTATTCGCCTCTTACCTAGGCGAAACGGATTCGATTCCCGGCGGGGTCGCTCCCGGATTTTTGCATGTGAGAATCGTGCCGGACGATGCAGCTGGTCGGCGGGTATTCTCGGGGATCGCATGTTTTCCCCGCCTTTCATTCCGGCGCTGATCCAAATGAACTGTTTTGACCTTCATCGCTCTCAAGATCTTGATGTTAAGAGCCGTCCAAATCTCTTCACTCACCCCGGTAGACGAAGCGAACGGAACGTAAGTGTTTAGTATTTAAACTTCGTATCCCTTCGGACATATTTGTGAATTATCGGGCGAACGTCCTAAAACTAATTGTATGGCATGTGCTCGCATGTTACTTGATGTTGAATTCCGCTGTCTGCCATTTCGAGACGTATCTGCTTACATTAAGTAATGCATTGTTGTGTACATGTGATAAGTTATTGAACATCAACATATAAAGAAAAATTGATGTAATTTCGCGGTTTCGCCTGTTTGCACTTTCTAATATATGACAGGAAGTCATTGTATGGGCTTCCACATGTAGATATGAATTTAAAAGTTTTAACGGTTCTTCCTGGTTAGCAGCCGGCAGAGGGCAATAATATGAGATTACATGCCAAGCAATTAATAATATATATTAAATAATAAAAAATCCAACCACCACACACGCGACAATGCTATTAAACATAAGAACCCTTTAATGCCTGTATTTACAAGTAAGTCTCTAAAATTCCCATATTTTGGACGTATATACGTTAATTTTCAAATAATAACAATCAGATGCATTATAATCTTAAAATGAATTTAAGCCATATTCATGATATAAGCTGGATAGTGATGAGAATTTGATTTATATATATATATGTATATATATATATATATATATATATATATATATATATATATACACACATACATATACATATATAACGAGACAAGTTTAAACAATCACTGTTTTTTGCACATATGGAAATAATATTTATAAATGTTTAAAAATAAAATGTCAGAGTAAACATTTGGGATTAATGATATATTCATTTGTAATGAATGAAAATGTTCAAAGCAGGCATTAATATTTATATACGCCTTAAGACATTACATTATATATTTTTATACCCGATAGGATAAATAATAATATTAGTAGATTCAACTATTACTACCTGTAAGGTAAACCATACATGTTTGTTCCGTGTCGGTCTACTGTATATAAACAATATACAAGTATGCAAAATAATTCAATTTAATTATAACTAATATTTATTCTCTGAGAATGAAAAGAAAAGGGCTTATATTATTGTATAAATGCCTCCATTTTACGTCTGACACCAGTGTGTTACAAAATATCCAAGTCATTGGGATTAAAATGAGTCATTTTTCATTGTACAATGATTTTTGTAAGCATCATACTGTATTGAAATTAATGACGTTTACAGATAACCTATAACATGAATGAAGAGGATTTGTTCATATAAGTTAAGATTTATTCTTTTCTGTACGTTCGTGTATATCCCCGTTACAGCAACCATCTCATAAGGTGACGGAATTCACCAGAAACATCCCTCTTCTGATTTATCTCGTAAATCACATTTTTCGTGTAGGCTTCTGTTCTTTGCCCATACTGGAAATGAGACTTAACACATAAAGTTCTTAATTTAATGAGGAAGAACTGCCCATTTTGCTAATTAGCTTGCAAACAACAGCCTACTTCAACACTGGCATTTATTACACTGGCTGTGATGTGGCGAGAACATACACATGCCACGCGTCGGTTCGCTGCGCCACGCTGCACATTAGAGGGCAGTTAGTCACAAAACGACGCTTATCCTTGCGACTCTTCTCTCCCGCTCACCACACCTAAGTGGGCGCGTACCTTAACACGACGAGTATATTGCGGCTGTGTCCGGGAGGGGGGGATGGGGTATATAAGAACATTCCATACGGTAAAGACTGAAGGAATCAGAACCGTAATAATGTGAGAATGAACAACTGATGCAGACTTGATTGTAAATATTAGAAATGTCTATTATTTTACTTTTATTTCAGTTGGTGTAAAATACAATTTATGAAGATTGTGAAATAGTTCATGCAGTAGGCTATTAATTACTTTGGTAGTGGTGAATAGAATGTAAATAGTAAAATAGAGGATATATATGAAAATGTATGTAGTAAAATTAGTAGTGTTAGTGAATGTGTATAAAGCCACATCAGTAGTGTTAGTGAATTGGTAAGTAATAAAATAGACAGTGTTATAGATATCGCAGATCAAAATGCAAATAGGAAAATAAAATGTTGTACCGCTGTTTTTGATAACACATATAAGATGAAAGACAATATTAAATAACTGGCAGGCAGGAAACTGGAGAGTTTTACTAAAAACACAGGCAGTCTTAATGAAACACTGGATATTGTGGAGCGTAAAGTATGACAGGCGGTGAGTGCTCTCAAGGATAATTAGAAAGAATTCCTTCAGCAGCACGGCAGAATATGTACAGCCGCTGAGGAGAAGTTGAGAAATACCACCACCAAACCAATAAATGTAGGCCAACTTGCCGTGAATACCATTACCAGTTCGAGATCGTCACCATCCTAAATGATTGGACTGACGAGTAGCAGACATATTACCTCGCACTTGTACTGAGGAACCCTTCACTGAACGAATTTCAGTCATTTCACCAATGTAATCTGCTGGAGTACTCCACCCTGGTGTCAGTCTTGGAGCCACGTTTCGGTGACCAATACCTAAGACATACACACCATGACCAACTACGAAGTCACAGCTAGCGAATGGAAGAACAAGAACCACTGCAGGAGTTGTTACAGGGCATTATGCATTATTCCCTGAGGAGGCATGCGATGTCATCGCAGTCGGCTTCTTCATCGACGCATTAGCCGATAACGGGGTGCGACAAGCTGTATGTCTAGGTGCACCTTGGGCCATGAAGAATGCCCTGGACCAAGCAGTGGAGTTGGAGTCAACAAGACAGACATCAGACCCCCAATGTTAAGTGCAGGCAGAGATGCTAAATGAAAACCAAGAGGACATCATCAGTAGGATGATAAAGGAATGGGAAACGACCATGTAGAACATCGCTTCCAGTTTCTGCGCAACTGAGCATCGCCGCTCTCTTAAAACTGCTTGAGTGTTGGTCATGTTGGCAACCAGGGCAATAGTTGAGAGAGAACTAACACCAGTAGCGACAGCACAGCAACCAGAAAGCAGGCAGCGGGGGACAGGTAAGTGTGCAACACATGCGGAAAACTTGTAAACACCGATAATATGGGGCAAAGGTAGGTGAATTAGAGCGAACGGCACCAATGTTAATACAGGTGTGTTAGGTAAAACAGGACTGTGGTGCCATATTGGTGGAGGGGAGCATTTATGTGGTTTCTTGCCAGATGGTCGTTAAGATGGGCGACTGTAACTGTGGTAAGGCCGGATATTCTCCAGCCTTCCACCCAGTGATCGTCCGACGACACTGTGGAGCAGTGCTAGTTGATTACAGCAACAGGCGAGACCTCGACAGTTAGAAGTAAGAGAAGAGTACATTTGTAACTCGGTAACCTCAGCTTAAAGCACGATGTATACATACCAGAAATAGAAGAGGAAAGTCTTGTGGGAATTTATGTGTTGTGCAATGTTCGATACTTCATCAACACTCGGCTGGGAGTGCTACAGGCAAGCAATGACTAGTTTGTAGTATTGACACAACACGAGATTGGTTTTCGCCAATGAGCGGCTGAGTATTGTGTAGTTAGTCAAATGTGCTCCAGCTTCTAGCGAAATTGTTATTCTATTACCATGACAGGGGAATGTTGTCAGATATTGTGCATTAACCAACAAGCACACAAAGGTGGCATTGTACCCAATATTGTTATTGCGGCACAGTCTTTGGTATCTACATAATCGGACAGTTTGCCGGTAAATATGATTAATTTACCTTTGAGTTCTATTCGTCTTGTGGAGGGGAGCACAATAGGGTGAGTGAAGAGATTTGAACGTCTCTTAACATCGAGGTACAGTCAAATGTTCCTGAAGCTTCGATGCCACAAAATACCGTATGTTTTCTACCAAATACTCTGGGGGAACTGCATACAATAACAAGAAAAAACATCAACTGGCTACAAGAGAAGGCTTTCTCAGAATCACTACATAGGAACATGGATATTTTCTCCTGTGGGATATATTATCTGTGCAAAACTGATGTTGCATGGCATCACATTGACACATGAAACACCAGGCCAACACAGTTGCCATGAGGGTGACAATAGCTAGCTTCACACGATGTGATTATAGTTACTCTGATAGAAATTATGTATTTAGATTCTATAGAGCCATCAGTCATTCCATGGTGTTCGCACATCGTTCTTGTTAAAAAGAAACACAGAATTACGAGATATTGGGTTGATTACTGCAAACTTATTATTATGACCAATTATTCCAAAGATACACGCCACTCCAAATAGCCTATCAGGTCCACAGTTATTTTCTAATTTGGACATGAAAACTGGGTACTGGCAATGCGAGGTGGCCCGAGAAGGCAAAGAAAAGACTGTATTTGTGTACATGGGAAAAGAACCTGGCGATTCAAGGTTATTCCCTCGGGATATACAATGCCCCTGCCCCCTTTGAATGTTTGATGTAAGAAGTTTTATTCTTAGACAGTAGCCAGATGCATAGAGAAAACGTAATGTTCACAGGAAGGGCATTTGAAGAGCAAGTGATGCACCTAGACTCTGTGATTCAAACAGTAGCACAGCGAAACTGAAATTAGTCCCCAAGAAATGTCACATTCCTCCAAGGAAAATTAATTTCTTGGGCCATGTTGCATCAGCTCACGGGATTGAAACAGGCCATGAGAATGCCAGAGCATTAAGTGATTGTCATCTACCATCCAACGAAACCAACTGCAAAGTTTCCTTTTCTTATGTGCCTACCACTGTCGATTTTTACCTTCACGATTACCAAACATTTGGATGAATTAACCTAGGCAAAACGAACATCTAATATACCTCTGACTACGAAATTTCTGTTAGTATATGAAAGAAAATTCTGGTGTCTCCCACAGTGTTTGGCTTCCCGAGTAGTGAGACTAAATTCTTTATGGATACTGATCCTAGTTATGTATGAATTTAGGACGTGTTACTACAAATACAGGATGGGAAGTAGAAACCATGGGCATACTTCAGTACAATACTGCTCAATCTTGAGAGAAATAATTGTGTGACATACAGCGTGCTTCTGGCCATGTTGAAGGCAATTGAATAATTTTACCCATACTCTTGCAGCAGACACTTTGACGCCTGCAACTTTATCCTACTACTAATAACGATTACAACTCATTGTTTATCACGTCAAGTATTCCTACTTCAACCCACAGGAGAGCCGATCCCGCAAACCTTTACACGGAAGTTGCGGGCCGACACAATCCTAGAAGGCACCCGAACAGGTGACTTTCAAGATTGTGTAACCCTGTGGGCACGCCACCTCCCCCTCCCTCGCACTGAGTGCCAAAAAGCTGTCAGCCAACTCGGGGCGCGTCCGAGCGCCGCCGAACATTCACAAAGCCGAATGCTGACGAGAGGGTTTTCTCCTCCCACACCGGCTTCACAGCAGAGGGATGTCATACACCCACCCCCCTCCCAAAGCCAACAAACACATGCTACAGTTTTGGCTATATAAATTCATACAAGCTCTTCTCCAGAGTTATTTCTTGCAGTTTCTCGAGCTCGCTCCAATACTCCTAGTGCTGGGGCCTCCAGCGAACCTCAAGTACTCAGGAGCCACCAGCTGCTGCTCCCTGCGACGAAAACAGTTTTCGACAACAACTAGTAGCTTCTACCATTTTCGTCACCTGAGGCTTCAGTAACAGCAACAGCGAACAGCTATCAGGAGCTTAGTCTGTAACAGCAGTTAACACCAATACTCCTTGCTACTAGAGCAAGGGAACTTTATCTTTTTTGTATTTTCCAGACACCCATTATTTAGACAGCTTTCTTTCAGTATTAATTAATTCAGATTACTAGTTCTATGTTCATCTTGCCTAGAACCAGGCTGCCTACACCTGGCTAATATAGGTTAATTTCAGTATACCATCTGCTTGGTAGGAAATAGCATGTATCACTGTATTTATTGAGTTCTCAATGAATACAGCTCTGTTCTTTAGCCACAAGTTTTTATTACTAGAGTAATATCCACATCGCTTGCTAGGAACGATTCGCACTGTGCACTACAGGCAGAAACTCGATATTTTTTTAAATTCGAACTAGCTTTGACTGGTGATCCTCTTCTGGAGTCCACCAGTCTTGAACATACACATTAGACAGCCACCAGTTCTATTCCTCCTGGAGCACCTAGGTGCTGGAGCGAGTGAACAGAGGAGCTACAACCACTAGCAAATCCTCCAACCAAGGAGAAGCAGCAAGCCTGAATTGTGTCCCCTACCGGAGCACCTAGGTGCTGGAGCAGGTATTTGGTTGGGTGTTTTGGTCTGGCATTGGCTGGATACCAGTGGGAAAGCGAACCCACTGAGATGCCTCAGCCAGAGGACGTCCGACTAGCCACGCAAGCCCATACTACCACCGCTCTGAAATCCCAAGTTGAGTGTGTCCGAAAGAAGTACCCCCTACCAAAAACCGGGTTATGTGAGTTTAACCTAGGTGAAGCCGTACTACTAAAACTGCATCGCCTCAGCAAGGCCAATAACCAGTTCAGTGCTGTCCTCGCTGACAAATGGGATGGACCATATTGTATTGTTGAAAAGAGAGACGTCTACTGGGCCGAATACCTGCGAGATCGGATCTGGAAAGCCACCCGAGGCCAGATACGACAATTTACAGGGGACATGCCACCAGTTGAGGACGGTGACACCATAGGGGAAAAAACAAGACATTCTGAAAGCGAGGATGAACTATTACCCAGAAGGTCAACTCCCGAAGTTGAGTTCCGGCCAACGTTGATACCCAAGACAAGACCGACAGACGCCGACAGAGAACCCAGCTACATCGACCATGGAGGCCAGACATAGAGCAGCACCTAGGAGACTTTTCTGTAAGATGCCCTCGACGTCACGCAGCTACATAGAGAAAGTCGCAGCCAAACACGCCAAGCCGATCCCTAGCTGCTCCGAAGTATCATGGTGGAGACCCCGAGACAGAGAGCCCTGCCAGACACCCAGCCTATCAAGCAGCATAAGCGAGCAGTTGGAAGCACCATCGGTGAGAGGGGTAGAAACAACTCGAGCACCTACCCCTTTACCTAGTACAATTCCGAAGCTGGAGATGAAGGCCTTTCCAAATTCTTCCAAGTCGACCTCTGGCTCCGACGATGAAGTACTTACCGTTAATAGACCACTGGATAATGTACAAGCCATTAGCCCGAAGGCCGCCACTAGACCACCGGAATACGCTCCAGCCGAAAGCCCGGACCACCAGAAGGCGAATATGCCACATACCAAGTACAAGTACCTCAATCGGAAGAAACATCAAGAACAGTAGTCAATGTCGTTCCCGCTTCCACGAAACCGACCACTGTTCCTGCAGACAATGAACTGCAAACCGACGTCGAGCATAGTCCACGACAGTGCTCCGTTAAAACCTCCTGCTATGCATGAACTTCAACCTGTCGGCGCCATTGATGACGAGAGGCCCGATCTGCCTCCCGCTCAATCGGATACTGATGAACGAGACGTCGAGACCGTCGACGCCTCCCACTACCCCTCACCTGGTGCAACACCCGCAGTGGAGGTCGAGAGCCATCTCCCTCCCACTGTCTCGGCGCAGAACCTGGACATCGAGCCCATCGATGCCTCCAACAACCCGGCCCTACGACGAGATTCATCAGCAGGCAAGGTGGAGAGTGGTTGTCCACCACAACTCCCTTGCGCTGCGTCCACAGGCGTCGAGACCATCGATGCCTCACACTATATTTCACCTGGTGCAACACCCACAGTGGAGGTCGAGAGCAACTCCCTTGACTTGTGCCATCATAAAAACACCTTACCCTATGTGTAGTAACCCATACAGTCGGTGTGCATGACCTTCCTGTGTAACTCCCCTACACAGCCTCAACATCCCTTGTTTCTGTGCTCTTTCCATCAGTTGCTGCAGAAGCAGATGTCACTGAACCACGTGCCGAGCCACGACTCCTGATGCCACCGCGTGCCGCCAAGGCAGATTAGACACCTGGCAGGTACTGTGAATCACCGTGCAGACACACGTCAAGGTTCACGTGGCGATACCCGGCTCATGATGCCCTCCGTCCAAGAGGAAGGCCAGCCGAAAACAAACCCGCTGAACACATGTAAGTGCAATGCTCGACGAAATATAAACAGAACACGTAGTAGTAAAATTTCTACATTAAATAATACAATACTCGTTACAGACCTGTAACTGTAACATTAAAAATAGCCGACCAGTCAAAGTCAGTGAGATAGACACTTACATTTAAGCTAGTTTAAAAATGTGTATCCAGTATAAGTGCCTATCGAGCTATCATCAAGCGAGGGAAGTGAAGAAACTGGAGAGGTAAACGTGATAGACAGTTAATTCAGACACTCACCTATATGCAAGTTAACTAATTGAACTCGTAAATACAGCAGTAATTACATTGTAAGTAATTATATCAGTGAAAACAGATATTTTACACCTTACCAGCGACAAGGTTCCGTAAAATAAGTGGCCAACAGTCCACCAAGACTACTTAGTAATACTTAGAGATGCTCTCCACAGTTCCAGTAATTACCACAAACTTATCACGCATAGACACTCACCACGGCGCCAGTGATAATTGAAGACAGAGATTTAATCGAAAAACATGTTCGAATTAGCCTACGAATAAGATGGACTCCTGTAAAGGAATTAGATGATTTTGAATTTTTGTATAATGATTCGATGTGTTGGTACACCAATAAATATAACCATGAGTTTAAACAAGCGTCCTTGTGAAGATCACCACAAGAAGAATGCCGTTTTGTAGGAGTGTATTTTGTGCTCTGTTTAAATTTTGTATTTCTTGTGTGCTTACCTTGAACATTTTGATGAAATAACACAGTGAACTTGTTAGGACTAGATGGACAACCAAAAGGTGAGGTAGGAAATTAGTTTTTTTTTTTTTATGACTTGATGTGTATGTATACTTTTAAATATAACTATGAGTTTTTACAAAGTGTAATTGTAAATATCACCTAGAAGAAAAATGCCATTTTGCAGGAATACATCTTTATGAAATGCTATTGTTTGCTCATATTTTTCAAGTATATTTGTCTTTTACAAATATCTTGTGCACCAACCCAAAATCGAACCAGAACTCTGAGCCACATAGCTCCTGTGAACTCACTAAGGTGAAACCAAGTGCAAGATATCTTAAATTCCAAATATCAAAGGATTATGTGTATCAATTTGTAGTGACCAACATGCGCCAATCGCCAGCATTTTCATGTATGTTCTTAAAGTGTACTCGCATTGTTCGTTTAGCCGGTCAACTCAGGTGATGAAGGGCCTGAGATTGTCGAACTCTCAATCTGTCACACGTGACTATTTAGCTTGCTGTGCGACCCACAGGTTACCCCTAAAAAATTTTCCTTTTCTTTCTTAAACCGCCACAGCAAGCTCCAGGATAGGTAGTGACGTTTAGCTGCCTTCACGAGTAAGGCTTGAACGCACTTATTTTATTCCCCTTCGTCTTTCGCACGTCGTAATTTTTATGTATTTTTATTGCAGGTTTTGTGTGTATATTCTCTTGTAAATATCCACAGCGGTATGCTGAGTTTTGTCAGCGACATGCAAAAATCAAGTAGGTCGGTGGTACACCGATAAACTGCGTCACTCCTGACAATAATCTTCGCAACAGGGGGGAAAACACATTAGCAGCGTCAACGTGCTCTGCTCGCATGATCGAGGTGTAGAGAAGGGAAGCCCACCCGAAGAGAGAGACAAAACTATTGCCGGCGTCCCATGCCACAAGTTCTAGAGCCGGCCCCAGAGCACAGAGCGAGCAGAAATACAGCGGTCAAGCAGCCAACATTAAGGGCCCCACCAACCAGTTTGAAATTTTTTTCTTTGCTTCTCCTACCTATAAATTCCTGATGAGGGGGCCAACGCCTTTCTCCACCAAACTTTCACGATATGTCAACATCGCAACAGGTGGGGGGGGGGGGGCGAATTAACGCGTGCCGCTTTATCATACTACTAATAACGATTACGAATCATCGTTTACCACGTCAAGTATTCCTACTTCAACCTACGTGAGAGTCGATCCCGCAAACCTGTACACGGAAGTTGTGGGCCCCCACAATCCTGGAGGGTACCCGAACACGTGACTTTCAAGGTCGCATAACCCAGCGAGCACGCCACCTCCCCCTCCCACGTGCTGAGTGTCAACAAGCTGTAAGCCACATCAGGGCGCGGCCGAGCGCAGCAGAACATTCACAAAGCCGAGTGCAGACGAGAGGGTTCTTACTTCCCATGCCGGCTCCATAGCACAGGGACGTCAACCCCCCCCCCCTCCTGGTCGAGCAGCCCGCCGACGCACCCTACATTTCTGACTATATAAGTCCGTGCGTGGTTCTGCTCCAGAGTTATTTCTTGCAGTTTCTCGAGCTCGCTCCAGCACTCCTAGTGCTGGGGCCTCCAGCGAACCTGAAGTCTTTAGCAGCCACCAGCGGCTGCTCCCTGCGACGACAACATTCCTCGACAACCACTAGTAGCTTCTACCATTGTCGTCACCTGAGGCTTCAATGACAGCAACAGCGAAGAGCTACCGGAAGATTCGTCTGCAACAGCAGTTAACACCAATACACCTTGCTACTAAAGCAATGGAACTTTAACTTTTTTATGTCTCTGCCAGACATCCGTTATTTAGACAGTTTTCGTTCAGTATTAATTAATTAAATTTACTAGTTCTACTTCCCATCTAGCCTAGAACCAGGTCGCCTACACCTGGCTAATGTAGGTTACTTTCAGTATACCATCTGCTTGGTAGGTGATAGCATGTGTCACTGTATTTATTGAGTTCTCAACAAATACAGCTTTGTTCTTTAGTCACACGTTTTTATTACTAGAGTAATATCCACTTCTCCAGCTAGGAACGATTCGTACTGTGCACTACCGACAGAAACAGGGTATTTTTCAATCCGAACTAGTTTTGACTGGGGACCCCCTTCTGGAGTACACCAGTCCTGAACATACACATTAGGCAGCCGCCTGTTCTATTCCTACCGAAGCATCTAGGTGCTGGGGGGAGTGAACAGAGGAGCCACAACCACTAGCAACTCTTCCAAGCAACGAGAGGCAGAAACCTGAGTTGTATCCCCTACTGGAGCACCTAGGTGCTGGAGCAGGTATTTGGTTGGGTGTTGTGGTCTGGCATTGGCTGGATACCATATCCAGTAGAAGCAGTGGTGGCCCACACGGCTCATCGCTTCTGGTCTGCCCGCTAAGGTGGGGGGCCTTCTAAAGCACCGAGCTCATGCTACTAACGACTATTGGAAATACACTATTATAGGAAATAGTTTCCCCGTCTATGGTGCACGATGTGTATCGTTCAGCGGTGAATCACACTCTAAGGATTTTAAGGGAAGGCACGGCCGACGATGTAGAGAGCAAAAGACAGCCTACCTTGCTGCCATGCAGTGGTATACCCTAGCTCCTCCTACGAAGGAAAAACAGGCAGAACGGGACTACGCTGCCTCAATAAGGCTACGAGCTACCCCAACTGCTCTCGTGTTCTGCTACATACCCTTTCCGTCGCACGCCCGTACAAGCCTAGACTATCATCCCGTTCTGAGGGGTAAAGTGTATGGATCTGAAACCAGGTACGGGACCGCCAACGCCAAGGTTTGGAGTCAAGAGTCAGCGGCCTGGAAACTGCAGTACTGTGTTGGCCGACACAGTACAACCTACCTGAAACCAGAATACTGCAGCACCAACTTCACTCAGCCGCCAACCCAACTTCTCCAACTGGCCGAAGAACATAATAGTAAGCCAGGTAAAACTAACACCTCCCGTCAGCTATCGATACGCCGACCCCCCCACGGGGAATAAGGTAGTAATTCTCGACTTCGTGCCAACTCGTAAACCGACATGTCCCATCAAAATCTCTAGTCGTATACATTGTTAAAGGTCTAAAAATCCCTAATATAGAACACTTGATATAGCACAATAAAGCCACGACGATCGTGCCAAGCAGTCAGTATCCGGGCATGCGTCAACTTCATGCTAAGAATGTATCATGCTACATTATCCTGATTAATAAATTTCATGAACTCTGAAGGTTCAGTAGCCTGTTGGATACTGCACCTCTAAGAAAATTACTTTAAAAAAAAAACACAGGTTAGATACCTACACAGCAAAGCATATGTACTTCGCATATCAACGTACGAATTATTCTGCCACCATTGTGAATGCCCAGAGAAAAAGGGCGATGCATCGTCGAAGGCAAGGAGAACAAGAATTTAAAGTACTGCATCTTGCGATGGGTCGCCTACATGCAATGAGGACATTAAAATGATCAGCTTGCTGACCCAACATTGCATCCAATATTGAAGTCGACCAAAACTTGGAGGATATATCTGGCCTTGGCTCAACAGTCAGGAATTCCCTTGTACTAAAGAAAAATGTGGGTTGCAGGAACTGGGAAAGTAATGATAGAAAATACAGTCACATACAATTGTTCCTACCAGAATGCAGAATCCTCAGATGTGCTCAAAGAACTGCATAACATAGCAACAAGTGGAAACTTCGTTGTAAATAAGACCATCGACAGAGTTCTCGACTGAACTTATATTGGCTGCATTGTCGGTAAGGTGTTGAGAAATAGTGCAGTCTTTGTGATGTCTGTACCTCTAGGAAAGGTCCGAGAATTAAACACGATGTCACTTTCAGTAATACAATGTTGATTCTCCATTTGAGAGATTGACAATGCTTTTTATAAGGATTATGACCAATCATTTAGAGGAGGAATCGGTACCTTCTGGTAGTCCGAGAATATTTGACAAAGTGGCTCAAGGTGATACGATTTCCAAAGAGAGAAGCTGTCGTTGTAGTTGATACACCTGTAGAGAATGTCTTCTACATGTTTAAAGTGCCACATGAGTTTCATTCTGATCAAGAACGAAACTTTGAAGCTATGATTTTCCAACATTTCCTCTGTCCTTCTCACCAATAATAATCAGATCACTTTGGAATTGGCGCAATTACGCAATCATATATTGTTGTTGGTATTGTTTTGAGTGTATATTTTAATATCAAATTTAGTTATTGTGATAAACGACCTCTTCCACAAACTGTCACTTCACCTGTTTTGACACCAGGCGTAATTATGACACCTCTAAACCTGCATCTACAGAGACAAATATTTGAATGTTTACTATCTCTCAGTGTAATTATATGTATTTTTTGGACATGTTAGATATTTTGGTTATTGTAATCTTCTTGCTGTCACCAACAGGCAATTACGACCCAGGTTCTGTTTTGGTAAGAAGAGTGTGTGCCATGTATAGTGAAGCTTGATCAATTGTTAGCATGAAGTATCTCCTTTATGGTATATTAAAATGTGCGAAATTTTCTTGTGGAGTTTGCGATTCCATTCTCCTGCTAAAACTTATGTACCAAAATTGCTGTCTTACACGGCCAGATTAATCTATTTTCTTCTAAAGTGTTTATATATATATAAATATAATATGTATATGTACATATATATTGCTAATTTTCCTAAATTGACTCACTATGATGTTATACAGTTATATGTGATAGGAATTTATATCATCAAGCAATTTACGAATTCTCTATGTAGCAGTAGTATATTTATATAGTTCATTCACTATTATTTCCACCTTTTCTGAATCTCTGATAAAGTCCTACTTCCAGGATATTCCTACGTCTCATGCAAAAAAAAAGATTAGAAAATTACACCATAGGAACAACCCACCGCCGCATACATGCGCACTCAATGTAAATCTTTTTTACTTAGGAACTATTTATTACTAGGCGCTATCGACAAACCAATTTTCTCTTCATCTTTATTAATTTTAGTTATATAGGAAATATTAAAATTTGTTAATAAAATATCAGTTAAGATTCAATTTAATAAAACTTATCTTTCCATGTTAACAGACGTATAAAACACTTGTACTCATGGCATATTTTGGAAACAACCAAGCTCGCCATACATTGATGATTTTCAAAAGGTTCGATTATAAACCACTGAATAGACTCTACGAAGGAAACTGCATTATTGACACTAGTAACGGAACTTTATTGTATGACAAATTTAATAGGGACACATAACTCATTATACATATAATTACTTTTAAGTAGCTGGGAAAATTAAACGTGCAAGGCTCTGTCTCATGGATTGTGGATTTAATTTGAATGATTTATTCCTGCTCTCTATCTTTATGTGGCCTTGTTGTGTTTATTTAACTCTTATCTCTCTAGCGAATTTGATACGACTTTCAATAAGAAAGATTCCAAAATTTCGAAAAATTTTAACCAAATACCAAAATTAATTATATTTTATTCTACACCTTCATTCAAACTTATGTCAAAATTTCCAAACAAGGCAAATTTATATTTGTAAATTTCCTAAACATTTCTTATCAAAATAAATTTTGATATAATATTTTGTTTAAATATTTACTTTTTTTTTGCTTTTATTATGTTAGTCATGGACTTACTAGTATCACTTAAATTTATTCCAAAAATATTTCAATTATAATCGTAAGCTTTTTAGTTAATTTTTTTTACTTGATCTACTCATTTATTAGGTTTTTTCCTTCACTCAAACTGTCATGTTTTGTAATTTTAAAATCATGTTTATTTAAGAGAAATAAAGTTAAAGAAGTGATCCAAGTCACACATATTCATCCAATCAAACATAAACAAAATTATCTTAAGTGAACCCAGTATTATGGTAATTGACATCTCTCAGTTTCTACCAATCGTTTGTTAGTGATATAGCAAAATAATTGTAACTTGTTTAGTAAAAGTAGATCTCCAGTCAGAGTAACCTTATGTTTGAAATTATGTATAATCAGAACCATAAAATTTCCTGAAGCTGTCATCCCAACCATAACGAAAGTCTAGGTGGTACTCTATTTCCTTAAACTGGTAACGGTTATATGATCTGAAATCATTATTTAATAGGTTCACAACAATGTAAAAATTAACGAGCTGTGTTGTTCATCACCGACAATATTGTAAATTTTGACAAATTAAAACCCAATACCATTACTGAACAAATGTTAAACGAATATTTCCCTTTAATAAGAACTATTTCTTAAAATTGTGTATTTCTTAATATTCAGTTGTTTTTAATGGAATGGATAACTTGCGAACATTAAAAAATTTGTACTAAACTTAGAATGAATTTAGTTGATTTATTAAAAAATATGAAATATATATGTGTCTTCAGTGATTCTTAATTTCAAATTATCATAGTTAACACTCTTTACATATCGTAACAACATTAAATATAATACATTCAGGAACAACTATGTAAAAACCTATACTTATTTATACTTTAATATTTCCTTTAACAATAATGATTTTCAAACAAGAACAGTAAATAATGTTAAGTGGCCATCTTGAAAGAAATAGTAATTTTCATTGGAATTCACAACATTTTTATATAGACTTCATTATTCTGGTAAAGTGACATAAGATATTTGATAAAAAAATTAGACATATATAAAGCCCAGATTTAATTGTGTATTATTAAATCATTTTCATTTATTGAAATATACTTCTTACATCAGTGTGATAAAGCATTAAGTATGAACATACAGTTTATCATTATATTATCTCTTAGCTTGAAAACAAAGTATTACCAGGTCAGGAATGTCAAGCTTTAAATTATTAAACTGTTCTAATGGAAAATAAATAAAATAACATTTAAAAGATCTAAACCATACACATCTTAAAGAATATATTCCATAGAAACACCAAAATCATCCAAAGTAATCAAAAATACAATGACTTACCAAAAGAATATATTTATATTGATGTATCAACACTCATCTTTAGAATACTAATTATTATGATGAAGAAACTGCCCGAAATCATAGTTACTACAACGAAAAAGTATCATAAAATAATAAATACATTTAATGATATTGTTGTTAATAATAAAAGATTAATTATTTATCCTTTTAGATTTTTGAATTCATTCGTCATTCGTTTGAAACTTGGAACACCAAGGAAAATGTAGCATTAGATAAGTAATAAACAGCTTAAATATACCCTAACTGAAAATTAAAGAATAAAGCTATTGTGATACATCAACGAGACTGAATAATATAATTGATCGTGGTGGTGCTTATCGAGAAAATTGAGATAAAAAATTAATGCACGAAGGAGATCAAGTTTTTTTTAAACAAGAAAAATATTATATGATAGAGAATGGCATTACTTTAGGTAAAACAATTGTTTCTGCAACAGTTTCATCGATGTTGTTAGACAAAAGGCATCACAGATGTGGCGCTGCGTGTGCTAATAAATAGATAAAACACAACACAAATTATATATAAATAAAAAAAAAAATTATATGATATACCTATATATTAAAAGAAACATTTAAAGAGATAAATATTTAAGTAAGCAACCACTTTATAAGTAAAATAATATATTATGTTTAGGTCAAAATTAACATCATCATTGCCAACTATAACAAATATTTTCACTTAAAAGAAAAATGAACTTCATCAAGAGAGTTTTATAACAGTTTTGATTCGAATGGTAGGTGGTTGCATGCTTTGGCTGGTGGCGAAAGCGCAATTTACAATTAAGTTGAACAAAAAATGATTAATAAACATGTAGCAATTTAAGTAATGAGCATAATTTCCTCTACATGGGTGCCAATCATTGTATATTAAGTTCCAAAAGCTCAGCTGGTAAGTAGGTATTGATGTCTCTTTGCAGTAGTACTAAAGGAGAAGAAACCATTAACATATGCAAGAGTAGAGTGACAATTACAAATACACACATGCCTTACCTGGAACTCGAACACGTACCATTATGTAGGGCACGATCAACTGCATTACGGAGGTCAGTTTTGGAGCATGCACTTTGGATGTCATCAGTCTAATGTTTTGAACGATAGGGTTTACTAACATGTATAATTAGTTTTGAAAATAATTATCTGAGCTACTTTCTGACATTCGTCCCAAATAATTTACTCACAAAATTCAATTTCACTTTATTTATTTATTTTCATTTTTTGCAATACAAAGCAACACTAATTTACAAGCTGAAAAATAATTTGGAATGGTTTTAACCAACATAAATCTCTAACAACGTGTTGTAAATATAGGCGTATATGGCAACTGATAAAATACTAACCAGTGCTCATTGCAGCTGAATTAAAGTGTTCAAAGCATAGATGATTTTACAAATTCAGGTAACAAATCATTATATAGAAAAATAATAATTGGCAAACAAACTGCAAAAATTTTTACACATTTCAAGTGTACTAAAATATTTTTAATCAATGCACCCTTTCAAAATCAGATACAAACCATTACAAAAAGTCTAAAACCCTCCAATATTAAATAGATAACCATAATAATGTGTTACGACCTGGGATTAACTCTGTTACCAGTATCACAATGCAGAGGTAGTTGCATAATGAGCAACATTTAAATTGAATAGAGCTTGTTTGAATCTCTTAACCATCTACAACCAAGAGTGTTTCTCACAGAGAATTATATAATTGAAGAGTCAAAATCAATACTAATTAATCGCACACTTTGCTTTTATGTAAGTGTATAAGGTTACAATTACTAACCAGGAAATATGCATCGATGACCGTAATAACACATTAAACCATACTGGGCCCATTTACTGAAACCATCAGACACAATTTCGTTTGGTAACCACACCTAACATTATATTATCAATGGAATTAGGAGACGACATAGGGGAACACACATAATAATTTTTTACCAACTTTGCAACTATGATGCGTTTGCTTACGAGATATGTCAGGTTCAATTTCAATTTTAATTATCTGTTATGACACTTGAATAGGTATCCAGAGTTTGGTTACAACTTGAAAAAAAAAGTTTTACATATTTTCTACTTGAGTATCGAGTAACAAACCTTTACATTTATTACATAAATGCATTAAATTCAATTCTATTAGTTACCAAACTCAGATACACCTTTTCAATTAGTTACTACTCAGGCAAAACTTAAAAAACCTGTATTTTTCTTTAATGAGAAGCAAGATCCCTTTACAACTACCACAAGTGTAATTAATACACGGAGGGGCCCCGAATCGGCCCAGTAAGCCTCCTAAAATTTCAATTTTGTGCATTGAATAGGACCTTTATAAATGTACTTATAAACTTAGTGTATTTTAAGCGATTTAGAGAGGTCAGCTTTGTCGGCCTTTTATAGCCTCACTTCAATCAAAATACATAGTAAATCTTTACTAAAATTTACTTTTAAAAATACCAGTCACTGGGGGCAGTCACGAGACCCACTAAAGCTCCAGCAGGTAAAATAGGAAGTACAATTTAAAAACTGCTAAAAGCCCTTACCTAACAGGTCGTGGATACAGGACACTAGAAAGAAAATTAATTTAATGGGCAGCAGACACATGACTACACATTAAAACTTACAGGAGACACACAGTAAACAGCAATCTAGTTAAACCAAAACCATTTTTGACTGGTAGGACGAAACCAAATTTCTAATGAAAACTATAATACTACATGGTCCAAAACAATACAAACGCCACACAAACAATAAATTGATTAAAATTGACCCATATTAAGGCTACTGAATCACGACTCTCTGTTGTACAAAGACATGTTGAAGCGCCTCAGGCACTGAGACCATCATCCAGGTACCTCACCTAGATCAAGTCGGATTATCGACAAATTAACATTATAGCAAATAGTTATGATTTCTCGAGGAACATCATAGGTGGTGAGCAGGGTTTAGAGTAGGCCAAAAACGAACAAGCAGGTGGTGAACAGGATATAGTGTAAGCCGGGAACGAGCAAGCTGCCCCTTAAACCAACTACCCTAGCTCAAAGAAAAGGCGTGATTCAATAGGGAAAGGGGGGGGGGGGTCAGAAGAGGGCGATCAGGGTAGGAAAAAGGGAAAAAAGCCGAACCGACAGAGAGAAAGTCACTTCACAAAGTGGAAAAAAAACTGTTTTCAGCTGATGCCACGAGCACTGGCATCGCAACCCCACACCTAAATATTTGCTCTGGTTACAAACTCTGAGTTCAAAGTTATCTTCAGCCAGAGCCTCACACATAGAAACTTGAAGACCCTCAAGCAAGAAGTTAAGTGTATATGAATGTTTCATAAAGGGAAGAATCCCAATTAATTATTACAGTACATCCACAATTTAAGATCTTGGAGGAATCAACTACATCTTGATTTATTACATAACAATTTGCAGTTGACGACATCCCCGGGGATAGTGGACAGCCAAGTATAGAACCACTTAATACTAACATAGTAGTTTCTTCTCGAGCGTTACGCAACATGGCAAACAACAACATGTGGGGTCGGGGTGAAGACAATCCGAAGAACTTCCGCTTTGTCCTGCCGAATACTACATCCTGTTCTCAACCAGTCAATAGAAGTGGCACGAATCAGGCTCCGCTTGACTCGTTGGACAGATGGGAAAACAGACAACCAGGGGTGAGATGGAGAAGCAAAACAACAAAATAACAAAGAGAGAGGGAAAGGGACCAATGCATACACCAGGTGGAGAAAAACAAAAATAAACAGGAAACAATATCCAACCAATCCAATCCTAGCCTCAAGTACATTTTAAATATGGCTTCAACCGTGAAATGTGGGCCTTGCGGAATAGCTGCTTTGAAGTAGGAGATACAATACTTAGTGTTAATACCCAAATACTTATCTATTACAACTGTGCCTGTAAATTTAGGGATACGTTTTTCAGTTAAATCCTTTCCCACATCCACCAGTAAATAATTATTGCAAAGTACTAAATCCCCTGACTCGGGGCCTTATTTTGATCCAATTTAGCGGTAACATGTAACATCGCTGCCCCAAAACTGTGGTTCACCTCCTCCAGCAACCTGTCCCAGTCAGCTTCACCAAGGGGGGGGGGGGGAAGAGGAATGTTCGAAATGCTGAGTAGAGGATAGCTAAGTGGACGACCTAGTAATGGACAGCAATATTAAACCCCACATAAATGCAGTCCAGGTTCGTAACCCACATCATGTGGTCCTGATAATAAAAAAATATTCAAGTTATATTAAACATTTCCACCTGATTACCCTCATGGTAATAGGGACTAGAGGTGAAATGTTTAATGGCCCAGCGAAAACACATATCCCCAAAGACATTATTTTGTCTTGTCAATTGTCAGTAACTATTTCCAAGGGAGCAATAAATACCTTCTATACCAAGTCGGCAAGTGCCTTAATGAATAACGGAGCCTTCAAATTCCTAAACAACAACATGAAAACTAATTTCGAAAATTTATCTTAGAAAATGGACACACAAACATTTCCCTTTCTAGATATTACTAAAGGACCGGTAATGTACAAGTGCACCATTCTCCAAGGGGCCTGGGGAGTCTAAGTCACAACCTGCCCAACATTCGCGCGTGGCACCTGTATACATTTCTGACACAGGTCGCAAAATCGTACAAAGATTAAGACGTCTGCCCTTGGATTATGCCAGGCGAAATATCCTGCGATCATATGGAAGTTTTAGCTGACACTTAGTGTCCTCCGAACTCTGAGTCATGGAAGCTAACAAAATGAGTCTAAGCGACTCGGGAACAATACTCTTCTGAGCATGTCCGTTTTTGCTAGTGAAGTACAGAAGGAAGCGCAATGCCTCTACTGAAATTCTTAAGAACCTGATTACAAAATCTATTGGTCGCTTGAGCCTGACTAAGTTTTACAAAAATTCTGGAAAACACTGAACGATTTTAAGGGTGGCCGCAGCCGTTACTGCCTCGTCCGCCTCAATGTCAACCAGATCATACATCCTTTATAAGGCATCGGCCACCTGATTTACGGCGCCTCAAACATGGTGAACTTCGAAGCAGAAAAGAGACAGACAAAGGACCCAACTTACCAATTTTCTCAGCTGTTGGGGATGTTTCAAAACCCAACTCAGGTCTTGATTATCGGTGTATAAGCCACACTCAATGTGCTTGATGAAATACACAAATTTTTTGAACCAAAGACGTATGAAAATATCTCCTCATATATCCCCAACTTCCAGCCAGTCTCGGAAATGCTACGATTTGCAAAGGCGACAGGCGCAAGACCCAACGCAGTCTGCTGGCTCAGGACAGCACCTAAAGCCAGAGAAGAGGTATCAACTTGCAGTACGAATCGGCATGTGAAGTCCAGAAGATGAGAAACGGGATGTGAAGTAAATTTTTCTGTAAGAAGCGAAAATTCCGACTCCTGCTTCTGACCCCAACGGAATTCTACACCCTTTGTTTTTAATAATTTGAGAGGAGCTGCAAGCTCTGAAAAAATTACTAATGAAGCAGGAGTAATATCCTGAAATTCCGAGAAATTTTTGAATCCCCTTCAAGGTCTTAGGGCGACGGAAGTTCAAAACGGGGGCAACATGGTAGGGATAAATCATTAGCCAACCTTCACAGAGTAGGTAACCCATAAATCTCACTCTATTTGAACCTAAAGTGATACTATACCAGATTTACCATCAAACTAACTTCATGCATACTTTCAAATACCTGACACAAGTGAGATAAATGCGACTCAAGATAACCACTGTAAA
This sequence comes from Dryococelus australis, assembly GCA_029891345.1. Lineage (NCBI taxonomy): Eukaryota > Metazoa > Arthropoda > Insecta > Phasmatodea > Phasmatidae > Dryococelus > Dryococelus australis. The sequence goes on from CM057009.1 coordinate 247,154,865, forward strand.
CAACGATGTCACTGACATAATTAAAAACTAATTTAAACAAATTCTGACAAAACATGATACAAAATTCGCGCCCATGGGGATGCACATAAATTCATATTGGCTCGAAGGTGTGCTGAAAGCCATGTGATTCCTACTGTGCCTGTTGGACTGATGAAAACTATTGTTTAGGTTTAGCACAGAGAACACGCAGGCGGTACACAAGTGCTGTAGGGCACAATCAAATAATGGGTAAAGGAGAAGTATCATTTTGTATTTTCTTATTCACTAATGAATGAATTACCACCAGATGGTATTTATCGCTCTCCTTGCATACCGGGAAACCCAGAGAGTAATAATCCGATTTGGAGGGTACAATGATGACAGACACTAATAATTTATGAATAATCTTCCTAAAGGCTTGAATTTTCGGAGGGGGCATTTAAAATTTAGATCACGAACCAGAATGTCATATGTCGGAGAAAATTTATATGGTAGGGCGTCACATTTCACAATACAATGTGTAATAACATCGCTGAATTCCTCTTTCAAACTGTTTAAATGAGCTTGAAAATCCATGGCTGAACTCGTGCTATCAGATAAGTGACAAAAAACATCCGCCACCACGTCAATGTGCAACCCAATTCTGATATTCGGAGCAAACCCAAAAGACAAACAATAATTATCTAGATTGACAGATGTCCTAGTTTTACCCAGAAATTCTAAACCTACAATTACATCGTGAGCAAGGTGGGAAAATACCCGAAGAGGAAACGTCCATGAGAACCTGCTGATCTTAAAATGCAGGCTATCATTGACGTAGCTCCTAAGGATATCACCACTGGCAACACACAAATGTTTCTCTGTCATATAAATTATACGTCCCTTGGATATGATCTTCAGCTCCAAAAGCTTCTCTAAGAAGGAATTGTTTAAAAACAGTCCACCAAATCAGAAAATTTTTTATTTCCACAAGTAATAATTACAGTGCACCTTCTAATAGAGTGCAGGAGTTTCTCCTTCACGCGACTGGAAGTCTGCATCGGAATCCTGTGAATTTCAGTTTTCCTGTCTTTGGACAGGTACTATGTGGTTACCCGAGCTCGCCATATAGAAAGCACTTTCTTACAGAAATAAAACGGCTGCTATGAGGAAAGTCCTTGGGTAAATGTCCCTGGATGGCGCAATTACTATACCGCACTGGTTAACTGTGTTGCGAGACACATGTAGATTGGCAAATAGTCCGGGCGGTGCAAGTTCAGAACCGCAGGTGACACGTACCGGAGGTGGAAAGTTAGCATAATATTCGCTCAAGGCGACAGAAAGCTGATGCAACTCATGAAAATTATGTAGAATAGCCACCAATGTGCAGAGCATTCATACGTGCGGTGCAAGATTATCGACTATAAGATTAACCAAATCTCTTTCACTCATTTACAAGCACAAAATATTGTGAAATGCGCAAATCGACTAGACAAAGTCAAATATTGGCTCATCGGGATACTGAAATCGAAAGACAGGGTCCCATTACATTGCTGATTCCTAAGCGGGGGAAACAAGGCATGTACAACACATCGCTTAAAACCTTCAAAGGTTCCCACTTCTAATTACATGATCTCTTCACATAGTAATTTACAAAATTTGCCCCTCGCATTTGGAAGCAATCGCCTTTAAGAGGCTATTTTCTGAAGTCAAACAAAGGCTTGCAGTTTTACTTATAGAAATGAAAAAGTATAAAATAATAACTGGATCTAAAGAGGTCAAAGACGCTAGGAACTGGAGAGAGGTCAAGAAAAGCTTATCAAATTTTGGAGCCCCACCGACTATTCTTACCGAAACTGGCTGTTCGGCGAGTTGCCCCATTGACAGCTATTTATGCCAACGCTCGTCACAACTCGGCGACAGTTGCCGTCTTATCAACTTCACACTCCAGGTCCACGGAAGAAATTACACAATTCTTCTTTCTTTAAAGTGTAAATAAATTCCACCCACTACCATGGCATATGACACAAAACAAAATCAGGTATGAGAAAAGAAACAAAAGCTGAGTTGCACAGAAAATTATTTGTGAGAGATGTCCCAAATAATTTACTCTTAAAATTTTTATTCACTGGCTTTTTATATTTTTATTATTTGCAATAAAAACAACATTCATTTACATGTTGTAAAAAATGTGTAATGGTTTCAACCAACATAATTCTCAGATAGTGTAGTAAAAATACATGACTACTGACAAAATACAAACTATTACTATTCCAGATGCACTAAAATATACAAAGCATAAATTATTTCACTCATTCAGTTACCAAATCAATTATATTGTAAAAAATCATTTTCGCACAAACTGCAAAAATTCATACACATTTTAAATTCGCTAAAATATTTTTTAACAATCCACCCTGTTAAAATCAGGTACAAACCATTACCAAAAATTTAAAACCTTTCGATATTAAATATATAAGCATATTAATGTGTTATGGCTACCAATATCACAATACAGAGGTAGTTACATAATAACAAACATTTTTATTGACTAGGGCCTATTTGAATCTCTTTAATATCTGCAACCAAGTGTGTTGCTAGCAGGTAATTACATATAATTGAAGAGTCAGAAACAATATGAATTAATCACACAATCAGCTGTTATGTAAGCGTATCAGGTTACAATTAATAACCAGGAAATATGCATCGATGGCCTCAATATCACTTTAAAATATACTGGGCCCAAATAATAAAACCAGCAGACACGATTTCGTTTTGGTAACCACACCTAACGCTACGTGGTCAAGGAATTTAGCAGACCACATATGGGAAAGAAACATAAAAAATTATTTACCAAATTTACAACCAAGATGCATTTGTTTACGAAACAAATCAGGTTCAATTTCAATTTTACTTATCTGCTGTGACAATTGAATACGTATCTAGCTTTTATTACAAGTTGAACAAACATAACATGTTACGTATTTTCTTCTTAAGTACAAAGTAACAGACCTTTAGAATCCTGATGTAGGCACATTAAATTCAATTCTATTAATCCGTTACCAAACTCAGATACATGTTTGCAACTGGTTACTACTCACGCTAAGTCGGCCCAGTAAGTTTCCTATATATTCAACAATATACATTGAATATGTTAATTATAAACGTACTTATAAGCCTAATGTATTGTAACCGATGAAGAGAGGGCAGCCTTGTCGGCCCCTTGTAGCCTCAATTCAATTAAAATACATGTTAAAACTAAATTAAAATTTACTTTTAAAAATATCATTAATACCACTGGATGCGGTCACGAGTCCCATTGACGCCCCAGCAGATAGAAAAAAGATGAACATTTTAAAAACTACTAAAGGCCCAGCAGGTCAGGTATACGAGGCACTAGAGAGAAAATGAATTTAATGGGCAGCAGACACATGCCTGCACATTAAAACGTACTGGACACATACAGTAAACAGCAATCAAGTTAAACGAATACCATTTTTGACTGGCAGGCCAAAACCAAATTTAGAATGAAAACTACGATAATGTCTGCTCCAAAACAATAAAAATGGCACACAAACCCTACATTGATTAAAACTGACCCATATTAAGGCCACTGATCCACGACTCAGCATTGTACAAAGACATGTTGAAGTGGCTCAGGCACTAACACAATCACCCAGGAGCTTCATTTATACGAAGTCGGATTATCGACGAATTAACATTATAGCAAATAGTAGCTACTTCTCCAGTAACATTACTTGCGTGAGTAGGGTATACAGTAGGCCGAAACGAACAAGCGGCCCCTTAAACCATTTACCCTAGCTCATAAATTAGGCGCGATGCAATAAGGAGAGGCGGTCAGGAGAGGGTGATCAGGGTAGGAAAAGGCGAAGGAAACCGAGCAGACACGGAGAAAGTTTCTTCAGGAATTGGAAAGAACTGTTCTTAACTGACGCCACGGCCGCTGGGGTCAGAACTTAAAACAAGTAACTTAAAATGGCCTACTATAGCACCACTTTTGTGAACTATTTGGTGAAATTCTGTTGAATCATCCCTGAAATATATCATAAAAATGTCATTATCTTTTTGGCGCAACCTTACAAAATTGCCTAAAAATATATTTTATACAATAATTCTATTAGAGAATGTCACCATAATACATCTAGTTAGTTGCTTCAATTTTTTACCATGTATGGCAACCTTATCAAAATGTTTTTATGGTTGCCATTCTGAAAAATAGTGTCTGATTCCACTTAAATATGGAAGGATTACAATGTATACTGTTGTCCTAATTGTGTGTAAAATTTGTTGGAAATTAGATTAATTGTTCTGGAAAATCGCAAAATGATATATTTTCTCGCTTAGCAATTTTTTTGGCAAAAAGGACAGGAAAAGAGGATTTCTGTAAACATTAGCTTGTGTTTCTGATGGATATTGAAAGTGTACTAAATTTGATCAACTTAGGTAGATTGTATAATAGATATATCGTTCTAGCATAAAATATTTATATTTATGCCATTAAAAAAGCCCGCTAGACCTGAAACATGTCAGTTTACATACGGTACCCTACTTGATCACATTTATGAATGTTATATTTCGTGGGAATCATTTAATTGTCCTAGAGATATGGAATAAAACCTCATTTTTCATGGGACGATATTCTTAAATGGAGGGCAAAAATTTTGTATTTTAGCACATTCGATTATAATTGTCATAAATACAGTATACAAAAATATGGAATAGTAGGTTACATAATTTCCTATATAAAGCACACTAAAATTGATTGTTTTTATAGCTGACATTCTCAAAATATGTGTGTAGCAAACTTAAAACATACCAATCAACATGGTGCACCACGGTAAAAATTCGTCGCAATGTTTAGTGCTAATCGGATAATTATATCTCCAGATATGACAAAAAGTTATTGTTTGATGTGGTGGTATCTTACAAAATAGCGGAGAACTGATATTCTGTACACACAAATTTGTTTTTTAAAGTAGATATTGCAAGAAAACAAAGAAAATTACAATTTGTTTCGCATTTTCGTACATATAACACGCCGAGTTAAAAAGTTTATATAGCCACAACTTAAAAAAATTGTTTTCCACACTTCTCAAAACATATATTATATTACCTACTGTAGTGCTACTCATTTGCCAAATTTTGTGGAAGTCTGTTGGTTTTCTCCAGATATATGGAGTACAAATTATAAATTGTCGTGTGATTCTAATGTACAAAATAACGTACAAGAGACTCAGTGCAGACATATTTGAGAGTTGCTGTATACAATACCAGCAAATGCATTTATGCTGGAATAGATTACATTACTTCGAGGAAATAGCATAATAAGCTAAAATGTCTATTTGGTCGCCATTTTGAAAATAAGTATAAGTATAGCCTAGTAAAATCGTATCGAATTACATCACCTGTTGTCAGCCAACTTGTTTGAAGATTTTGTAGGAAACGGTCAATTGATTCCCGAGATGTTACATAAAAACTCTATATATTTATGTGCCGTTATCTTACAACATCTAATAAAAACGTTATTTGTTGCCATATATATTTACGCAAGTAATGAATTCTTACATCATTTATAATTTTGTTGAATTCTTTCGAATGGTATGGTAGATATACCAATTAAACATAAAATATTTTTACAGCCACCATTTTCAAAATAAATGACAAATAAATTCAAATCGAATACATGTACATAAACACAATAGCACCACTTACCTGCGCAATGCAGCGAGAATAAGTTGAGTTGTTTCCGAGATATAAAATAAACACTTTTATTCATGTGGCGCAGCAAACACAATCTGTCGGTAAAGTGTCGGCAAATTGTCGGCCCGATACTGGCACTGTCGGAAACTGTCGTTTATATGCAAGAATATAGCCCTCTGACTACGGCATAATGTCTTTCTTGAGACAGATGGCTAGCCGTCACGATAAATACAACGGCCCGGTATATTATTAGTATAACAGATGGATATCAACGAAATTATATCGACATGGTATCTCCCAGCAAAAGTGTTGTCAGCATCTAAAAAACGATTCTGAGCCAATTCCTACACATTATCATTGTCTTGTTAGTAAGATTGCCAACATATTATTGATTCTGGCCCAATACCATTTTCGTGTCAAGGATCTTTATCAAAATTAAGATATATATATGACGTCTGTTTGCCCACAAACTATTATAAAGTGTTTTGAATATGCAAGACGTTTGCTAGCGGTTAATGGCAAGATGTCTTTTTTTGAAACAGAGTGTTAGCCATTAGAATAAAGAACACGGCCCACTGTATTATCTAGGATAAGGGATGGACATCACCGAAATTATGTCGCCATGATATGTCACAGCCAACTTGTCTCCAATATCTCAAACAATATTCTGGGACGATTCCGATACAGCATCTTTGTCTTTTGGGTAAACTGGCGACTATCTTATTTACTCCGTCCCAGTAACATTTTTGAGATATTACTATGTTTATTAAATTTATAGTAAATTATAAAAGAATATGTTTATTGGATCTAAAAAAACAGATAACCGACAGTTTTAATATATGTAAATACGACGGATAGGCCTACGTACTAATTGACGAAGTGTAGAGTTTTCATTTCAAAAAAGTCTATATATTTCACGTATATAACAGATAAGAATATAATCCCGATTAATGTTATGAAGAGCTGTCTATTTATGTACATCAATTAATACATCGCATTTATGAACATCGATTATTTGTAAATTCAACTTAACTGTTTTTGTTCTTATCTATAAATTATAGTTACATGTATACGCATATTTAATAATAGTTTAACACAACATAGAACTATATACATTTTCTGACAGTCATGTAAATTCGTTAATTAATTTTATTTTGTGGAAATGTTATGCCAGCCTCTATGTCACCTTGTCACACTGATTGCTGCTTAATTATTTAAATATATGAAGTACGCTAAAACACATATTTACATGAGTGTTTCATACGGACATATTTTAATATAATGGTTGAAAAAATTTTGCCAGATACCATAAATACTGTATTAATTGTGACTTTGTGCTGGGTAGTGAAGAACTTGTTATTCTTCGTGAAATTGATTTTTTGTTCATGTGCAAATTTTTTTAACTTGAAGGGCGTTTGATACCACAACATTAATAATTTCATGTTGGTACCAAACATTTTCAACTTGTACGCGTTGTAATTTTTTAACATTTTTCCTCGAGTATAAAATCTTTACAACCATATATTTTGAAAAATTTAGTGTCAGATACGTTTTTTTGTTTTGCTGAAGCCACAATAACAATTATTAATACGTTGTAAAATTAAGAATTTACAACATAAACTAATGCCATGGGCTACTGCTTGACATATATGTAATCATAAAAAACATTTATAGATATTTAAAAGAACGTTAAACATATGAAAATGCATTTTTAAACAAATTTTTTCACATATATGGCTTGTTATTTGGTTATTATATATGTGTCACGTGGTAGCCCATGGCATTGGTTTACTTTGAAATTTTGTTTCATTTGTACAACCATCCGACAGATATATTAAAAATTAACAAAAACAATTTTTTTGCAAGCTTCAGAAGAAATTAATTTGAAATATTCCATGTTTTAAAATTATTTGTTATATTTTCATAGGATTGATACATTACTTTATAATAATTTGTGTCATGATACATTCGAAATTACTGGCTGGATTCGGGAACTTACTCCGTGCAGTATAGGTTAGCATGCTGGACTGGCTACTCAAGGTTCTTAGGTTTGAATCCCTCACTCGGCAAACAAATGTTTTTCATGTCATATATTGTGTTGAAACATAAATTAAGCAAATATATGTAAAGTAGTAACAAAAATAAAATTTTAAATCGAAAAATTAAGTATTTTGCATGGTCTTACTGATTATTATCTGGACATCATGGCGCCACAGACCTGGCGCTATTACGACACCAAGCTGCCACAGATCTGGCATTGTGGCGATATCCAGCTGTTGTAGACTCGGCATCGAGGTGACATCTAGCCGGCGCAGGCCGGCCAACAGTTAGGTATCCATTTTGTGTCTTATCGGTTCCAATCCCGGAAATTTTGGACACTGTCGGCAAACAGCCGTAAGTCAATATTTATATCGGCCCGCTTCCGGCATAAGACAGCAAGCCAGAATTTACTGACTGTAGTAGACGGCTAGCTTTCACCGACCCGATTCTGGCCCGTATCTTTCGTGTTTGCTGTGGGTGCTCTATCCCAACATGATGGACCATCATGATGGACCAAAAATTATATCCATTGCTAAATTTAATGCTTACATAATGCAATACCAACATGCGAAATTTGGTTTAAATTGGGTGAATTGGTTCCCGAGATAGCATACCGTTATAAATATTAAAATTCTAAGTTAAGTGCCCAGTCTGGTACAAAACTATAGAAGTTAGATGTCTCTACTAATTAATATATATGTGCCGAGTCTGGTGAAATTTGGTTTACTAGTTTAAATGTTGTCAAGTGGGACACACATATGTAAAGACACACACATGCATAGACATACGGTCAGAAAAGTGATCTCATAAGCGTTTCCTTTCCTTCGGAAAGTATGCTAAAAATCATTTGGGCAAATAAAAAAAAACATGTGCATTTGAAAACACATCAGGAACACTTGTTGTCAAGGGACAAGGATGAAAGAGCTATATAAAAATTAACATTTATCACAATTATCTAATTCAATACACAAAATAATTTAAGACATTAAAAATAAAACATTTCAGAGATTATATATTGTTAATGACTACAAAACAAAATTTATAAAAATTAATTTGTTATGGTCAACTTAAATACTCTATCAAATGACAGAAATCTCTGGCTTATTTTCTTAAATTTATAAAAATTTATTAATTGCTCTGATACCGTTGAAGCAAGTATTCCATTCAAATTGTTAATTTTCTTAAAAAAAAAAACCATGTTTTCTTTAATAATGACAGGATATAGAATGTTGATTACATTAAATGTAGTCATTTACTTTTGTATGTGTTAGACCTGTTTTTAATAGGCCTGTATGTTATTCATAATACAATTTTTATTTTGTTTAGTAATAGATAAATTGAGAAAATCATTGATAAGTAATATGTATAAAACTTTTGGTTGTGGTGAAAAGATCTATAAGTGTGTTTCATTATAACAATAAAACATTTAATGATTTACAAGGAAGACTTCTATTTGAACGAAGAAATTAGATCAATGCCTTTAGTGAAATAAATACAAATGTAAACAAAAATAAATAATTTCAGATAGGAGAAAAGAATAAAATATCTGTCGAACCAAGTAAATATGCGTTTGGAAACTGAATTGAATAATTATTCATTAAAAACAGAATCATCGAAATATTATCTTACTGCATCTTCCTTACGAGATGTATTAAGTACCATTTGTTTATACAACAGATAATATTTCCATACAAAATTAAATATTTTACCAGATGCTAATCTATAAGATGGTAAAGTCACTGTAAAAGAAAGGATTTTAAGATATAATGATAAATAAATAAAAATCAAATGTGTTTCAAGTACGGACATATTTTTATACAAAGTAAAACCTCATTCAACTAACCACTATATATGCATTCTTATTACTGTGATATTCATAAAAGAACATAATTATAACTATTACTTATTTAAATTTGTTAAAGTCTTAATTTTATTAACTTTTGATTGATTGTAGAGCTTACAGAATTGTTTCTGTAAATATTTATACAGCTTTTGATTTTTTACAGTTATACTTGAAACAAACATAATGTATTAGAGCAATCCATTTGATGTCAACATGGCAATCATCTTTATTATAAAATTGATTTTTTAGTTTCTCGCTATTATAAAAGATTGATAACTACAATATGATTATTTGTAAATTATAAAGAATAATTTTAATTATATAATATTTTATTTAAAAAGGTGAATTTGTGTGAAATGTAGAATGTCACTAAAATTAACAAGAAGTTACTGTTGTAACTAATGACCCTTCTTTCCTCATCATGGGTGCAATTAATTTTTAAGTTCTTGAAAGCTGAGTTTTGTAGGTAGACCTTGTCTCGTTGAAAGCTGAGTTAGTAGGTAGACCTTGTCTCGTCGAAAGCTGTGTCAGTAGGTAGACCTTGTCTCGTTGAAAGCAATATCGCTAGAGACGAGACCAGAAATGTAATAAACAGTAGTGCCCTAACTGAAATACGAACACAGAAATCCTCGTACGATAAGCTAGTGAGTGACGAGTGAAGAGATTTGGGCGGCTCTTAATAGCGAGGTCTTGAGAGCCAGTGAGGGTGATTGAGGTGAGCATGGAGCAGCGCTGGAATGAATGGGCGGGGGGAAACGGGAGATCCCGAGAAAACCCACCGACCAACGGCATCGTCCGGCGCGATTCCCACATGCGAAAATCCGGATTGAACCCGGATTGCAATGGTGGGAGGTGAGCAGGCTAACCGCTCAGCCACCTCGGTCCCAATTATCTTACAAAATTGCAGAGAAATTAAATGATGTATACACAATTTTCAAAACAGCATACAAATAAAAGTTTGACTTTGTTTAGTTAATAGTGAGTTAAAATATTTATATAACTACCATTTTGAAAATAAGTGCCTGATCTAATTAAAACATACCAGTTGACACCACCTGCTGCAGTACGATTTGTCTTCCAAATTTGGTAGGATTCTTTTTATTGTTTCCAGAGATATTTTATGAAAACCTAATTTTTTCATGTGTCATATCTTACAAAATGGCGGACAAATGATGCTCTGTCTAGAGGCATTTGAAAGCTGCAGAATTACAAAACCAAAAGAGATTTAGTGCCGCCACTTTGAAATTGAGTGCGTGACTTATTTAAAACATACTAGTTTACATTGTCTGGCACAGCACTACATGTTTGCCGAATTGGATAGCAATCGGTCGATTGTTTCTGAGATATGACATAAAAACTTTAAGTATTCGTATGGTGCTATCTTACAAAATGGAAGTCTAAAGAGGTTCAGTGTAGACAAATTTTATTTTTAGAATATATACTTCGAGCATACAAAGTTAAGTTGGTATTTATTGCATAGGTTCGATAATATATCATAGTGTGTTAAAATATCTAGATGGCCACTATTTTGAAAATCTGTATCTGACCTACATGCTTGTATATATCACCTGCTGCAGTACTACTACTTGTTTGCAAATTTGATAGGAATCGGCCAGCGTTTTCCTGAGATAGAAAATAAATTTTTTAATTAATTTTGTAGTGCTATCTCACCAAATGGGCGAAAATGTATTATTTCTTTGCATATATGGAAGTTGTATAAGATACTGTTTGCATACAAAATTTGGTATAAATTGGCCGAAAGGAAGGCCTATAGTAATTATACCAAAGAAACCTAAAATATATTAATAGCAGCCATTTTGGAAATAACGTACTCATCAATTTGATTTAGAGATGTTTTGAATACTTTGTTCATGTTAGAAGTAATCTATTTTTTGTTGACATTTATAATATTTTTTTTTTACATTATTCGCCTTTCTGAATATGTGATAAATTCGAACGTATAACATTTTATTGAGAAGAAAGAAGAGTTTTTTATAGAAATTAATAACAGAAATGGAATGTTTCCTCCAAATGAATCAAAGTAAGAAAAATTGTAATGAATTTTAAATAACACACAAAGTAAGCGAGTATCATAATTTAATGAGATGTCCAGGTTAAGAATAAAAAATTTAATCAGAATTTATGTATGTTTTTTCTTGTTCATCAGTCATAGTAACATCTTTAAAATATTTTATTTTTTATTATATGAAATAACTTTGTATATCAACATTATAAAATTATATTAAATTTCCTTTCTTTATATATTCACATTGCATAGATTTTGCATTAATTTCATTTACTGGTTAATTATCCATTGCTAGGTTAGGTTTTGTTTGTTCTTCCAATTCTTTTTATTCTTTCTAGTCAGTTAAAGTGATTTTATAGTTTCACTTCCACAGCAACTAATCCACCCAAAACATGGAGCATCTGAATTAAACATGGTAAAATCTCTCCATGGTGAAATCCCCTCCCTTTCTTTTTATTGATTGTATTTGTTACAATAGTAACGATAACATAATTTTCAATTAATTTCCTTGTAATTTTTTATTTCTCTCATCAATATATTTTTAGTTAAATTATAATCAGTAAACGTCTTTCTAAATTGAGTTATTGCTGTAAAAAAGGTTAAGTTATTAAGATTATGTTATATAAAATCCATTGTTCTTTTGTTTATTTCTTAAGAACACACCTTCTACTTTTATATTGCAAACAATTGTGGCGTTGCTGCTGATTTCATAAACATATATGTACACATATATTAAATTACTTTATTTACTTAATATTTATATAGATACTATTCTTTTTTCATGAGAATATCATTTAATTTTCACGTACAAATTTAGGAAATCGCCATATTAACGTGCAGTAATAGGGAAGTGTAATGACCATCTGCATTTTAAACTCCTTTGGAGAATGAATTAGAAACAGTTTTTTTGGTTTTTTTTGTTTTTGTTTTGGCACGAACTAGTTGGATTGAACTCGCGTATAAATTTTTTTTAATGGGCCAATCGGTAATGACAGGCATCACTCCAACATGCCTTGGATAAGTCTAGAGTCCATGGTTTGACTCTTGTAAAAAAGAGGGAAGCGTTTCAGCGAGATTGAAGGGCGAACGTGTACCACTAGTGCTCCCGAGAACGATTTTTTGTAAAGCCATTTATTTGAAGTAGGACGCCTATGATATATATGTATATATATATATATATATATCATAGGCGTTCGCCCATCTCGCTAAAACGCTTTATATATATGCCGAAGGAGATTTTAATATGCTAATATATAGTAAGTTTTATATTTAGAATTTCACACATTCATTGCATCAAAATTCCATAGGTGATAGGTAATGGGAAACATTTTTCAGATAACCGATGTCCTATTAAGACACTAGGCACAACATTGTATAGGCTGTTCACGGTAACGTGAGCACTTTTGAGGTCCAAGCTACTTTTTCCTTTCAACTAATTTTTATGCTTTAACCACCTTTCTCAAATAAATATTGCGATGTAAGTAATAAACACAGTGTGTATATTCCACCGCACTCGGAATTCAATGTGTAAGATTAAAATAAAATATACATAATGACTATTTTTCTAAATGAGAAGTCTTTCAAAACTGTTCACATTACCGTGAATAGCCTATAATGTTAAAATGCCTGGCAGTTAGCATTGCACACAACAGGCGCCAACTGTCTACCTCCCAGGAAATATTGGTATTTGATATAGTACTTTATGGGTGCTGGTAGTAAGTAGGTAGACGTTTGTAAATTGCAGTACTTTATTTATTGCCTGTTACACATTTCCATACGTTAACCTAAAGCACGTGCTCAAAATAGCGCCACCTCACTTGTTTGCAGACGTTGCATTATTAATGCCTGGCGGATCTCTAGAAGATGATAGGAGTGTTTTGAACCGTGTTGCATGCCACGTGTATTCGTTCTACGAGTACGTCGTGGTTCTCTACAGGCGTAGCGTGCAAACGACTTTTGATGTGGCTCCACAGGAAGAAATCGACTGGCGTGAGATCGGGTGACCATGGTGACAATGGAACCAGGCTGCTGTTCCCAAACCACTTAATAACAAATGTGTCGGTGAGGTGTTGGCGAACACAACCTTTTGAAATGTGGCGTGGTGCCATGTTGAAACCACATCTTGACTCGTACATTCAGCTGACATCTTCTAGCAACTGGGGTAGCTCATTTACCAGAAACTTGTGATACTATGTCTGGCCATAGAATAGGAGGGATGGACAAAGGGTCCAATTACTTTTCCGTGGACGATGCAAATGCACATGTTCGCCGCAAAATGTTGTTGGTGATGTGTGGCCACCATTGTATGTGGATTTTCTTCTACCCAAATTTGGTGTTGTGGTCATTGAAATAGCCATCTGTCGCAAAATATGTTACGTCTGTAAACAAAACACACGATGCAAACTATGGCTCGTCAATGCATTGCTGCATAAACCACTGTGCGAAACGCATACCTGGCTCGAAGTCAGCTGGTCCAAGTGCTTATAGCTTTTGCGTAGGGAATGGATGTGGTCTGTGCTGACAGAGAACTATCCACACATAGGTGTGGCTGACGTCAATATTTGAGCGATCGTATGTGTGCTTGTGGACGGGTTCGACTAAACTATGTCCAGTATTTCCTCTTAAAATTGCATCGTACTAATACAACATGCCGTGACGCCCTCATGCGCTGGACGGCATGTCCTATACTCGCTCAGCCACTGATATTGTCACTTGAACATCATCTGATGTGGCTGCCGTTTTGGGGAAGCGTTCCTGACAAAAACGTGATGATATGCGCCCACAGCCTCTAGCTTCACCGTACAGCATATGCATATCTGCCAGTTCTCATGATGAATAATCATCCATGACTAGTCTGGTGTATGAAGTGCGGTTACGGAGAACACATGACAACTGTTTCGACTCAGGCAGCGAGAACGACACGGGTTTGTGTAATGGGCTGTGGTGAGGGAAGGAGGTAACGAACTGCGCACAGCACATGCGGTCCCATGCGGCTCTTAGTGCTTTTGATACCGCCGACCTCTTCGTGACAGAGGCAAGGCTTGGTACCCGGCCCTCATATTCACTAACTACAGATAACTGCTTGATCGACAGCAAGCACGCGTGTGGTACACGCGCCGCGGAATGCCTACTTTCCAGGCACGTGGAATTGTTTTACAATGCTTGGCATCTCAATGGAGCATCTCAGGACATATTTTCTCTGACATAAGTTTTTCCTAATATCTTTAACTATCAGCACCAGATATTAGTCAAAATTCTACTGCGGAATTCTGTATGTGGGCAGCAACATTAGACTAATGCAAGTCACAGATGAAAAACCCAACAATAGCTATTTTATTGTGTACCTAGTTTTGAAGTTAATATTGACATTGTAAGCATCTCGGGATATTTAGATTTCAGCGTTATAAAATTTAAACAACACTTATTTGTAGGCGTATTCAAAATCAAGTGGACATCCACGGAAAACAATTGAATATCTCTACACTATGGCGTACTGTGTAATTAGAGTCACCGTCTTGAACAGTCCCATTGTGTGTCTAAATTATTAATATACACTTCAGGTGCAAACTGCAGATTCGTTTTCTTCATTATGACAACCGATAATTTTTGTTCATAACTATTTATGTTTGTATAATCTAATTTTAAATGAATTCTAAATGTTAGCTCGAATTATTTTCAAATATTAAGGGTAGTCTGAGGCAATGTATAATTATATTTTGTCGTAATAACTAAAGTACCGTATTATTCTTATCTCATAATTATAAGTATGCTCTCTGAAATAAAAATCCTGTTACAAATACAACCCAGCGAAATTCTCATTTTCAGTTGAGATTTGCTAACATCAACTGTCAAAATTTTGAATTTATTCCACACTCCTATGATTGAATATATATATATATATATATATATATATATATATATATATATATATATATATATATATATATATATATATATATATATGTATAATCAAATTGTCCGGTGTGATATTTTATGCGATGCATGTCTTGTGTGCAGATGGCTAATGTACACCTTCGCTTTTTATAATGTTGTGTTATGCGCTAAACTGTAGGCTGGCATTTCTAATAGTAATCACCAAACTAAATGTTAGATAAGTATTTAAGTGTGATATTAGGTGTAATAATCTTACAGTGCGTAGCTATTGATATATAGTGTTTGAATACACACACAAATTATAAGCTTATGATGTCACTGCAAGCATGTCACTCACATAATATATCACTACAGAATATTCGCTCTACCCATGTAAACTAGACAATGAACTTTGTTAACTAAACTGCTGCAAAATCAGTTTTTTAACCTAAGGATGTGTCTATCTACTACGATTTTGTGAGCTTATTTTTGTTAAATTTTACCTGTTTCATGCCTTCATTATAAATCGTTACAATCACTATAAGCAATATCATAACAGATTGCCATCGGCAAGGCCTGACTTCTCGGTTTGGTCTGCTCTTCCCTCTTTCCAGGAGCTGCCAACGGAATGACGAAATTAGACTTTGCTCCCTATGTGCAACGCCTACCGTACCTAACTATCACTCCATTCTTTTCACGTTGCCAATGAGACGATGGATGTTAGACGCTTACTGTGGGCCACGCTCAGCTGTACAATAATCTATCAAAGCACACCACCAATCAATGTTTGAAAACTGTTCTCTTCCATGTGTGTTTTTATTTTTTGTTTCATAGTTGCAGCAGAGTGGAGGATCCAAGAATATGAAAGCCAATACATCACAGTAAACCACATTTAGGGGTGTGACTAAAGTACTGGAAAATTTTCAAAGGACAACATAGTAACGAAAGTTGCCCCAACAATGCTTTTGTATGCCGCCCCTCCTCGCCGACATAATTTTGTCTCCAACCTGTTTACTGAGACCTCCGGATAGATGGGATTGACGCTAATGGGAGGACAGTAGTGTGTCAAGCTAGCCTGCATATATGCACTTGATTGCACTTAGCAGTGGTGTTGCTGTATTCCCCACAGTATTCCCCACACTCAGGAGCGTCTTCGGGGTGGGATCTGCATCGTTCTACTGAACCTTGAGTACAGTGGAGGCAAATTAATTTAAAAAATGACGGTGTCTGTAGTTCGTACCACGAAACAGAAGGTGCCTGTGCCGTGATATGTGACAGGCCCATCTGAGTTAGTGTACTTCCCTGTGAATAGGCAGATGTCGCTCTTTTGAATGACTGCTAAATACGCCCCTTGCAAACGCAGGTGTATGATTCACTCGTTTTAGAGTTCTCTGCCTTCCGGACTAGAGAGTCATCACTCCCTGCCTTGTGGTTTAAGCCCGTCTGGATATATTCACTACTAGTTCATGTGAGATCTGCGGGACGGGAACTGCATAACACAAAACAAATAAAATAAATACACTATAAAACACCGCCAATCTCTCATAAGCCACCGGAAAGCATTGTTGTCAAGAGACCAGTAACCAAAATTCTCATAATTCGTTAAGTGGGTTTGCAAATCTAGTTGCAGCGTGATAGATTTGGGTCTTATCGCAGAGTTTGCGGCGAACTGCGGTTTTTATGATTTAGATGGCCTCCGGGCCCATATTTATAGCTGTTAAAACTGTTACTAACTTAGTAAATTTATGTGTAGGTGTTATCGGCGAGGGAATGAAGCTCTCACCAGTATCCCGACTGGCGTGTTGTAGTGGCGCGATGTCTGTTGAATATGTGGTGTTGTTTTCAAGTTGCTAGTTAAACCAGTGTGTAATATGTTCGCATGTCCCTACAACCTAAGGCTCTACTCATCGATAAACCTTCTTGGTATGTCAGCCCTTGCGGCACTGAAAGACAGCGACTGGCCTCTCACTTATTCTCCGTTCATTTACTCGTGTGTCATTTGTGAAAGAAGTTGCATATAATAAGTACACTTTACTGACACACTATGCACCAGAACTGTTGCCAGCCGTGGTCAAAACTAGTGTTAACCAATGTCGATGGCATACTTACAAGAGCATCCCTAGGGTCATAATTTGTACACTGTCGTAAAAACTGAAAATTGGCATTGCAGACACTAATAAATTATTTTTGTATTTAAAAAACATTGAAAAATATTTTATCAATATCTCTGTGTTTTTATTTGGTATTTGGAATGTTTAAAATTATTTGTATTATGTTTTTAAAATTTTTATACTTTTATGTAAGATATTTGAAATTTTTTATAACTAAAACTAACTTAAGAACTAATGAACCCTATCCCAGAGCTTATCTCTCATGTGTGCCAATCTGCCTGGATTCCTGAGGATACAGTGAGACGAAACTGTCTGTCAGTGCACCCACATGAGCTGCCTTAACAGGGCGCATGAATGAGACGTGTGGGAGGACGCTGTGTGTGTATGAAGGGCTGTGTATGTCCGCACAGTATGGTGAAATTTATGGAATTGTTAGTAGGTGTTGATTATGACTACCTTGTGTTTTTGTAGAACACGAGGATCCCCGCTAGGCTTCAGTGTTTCGTGTGGACTGAGCTAGAAATGCATTTTTCGGGGTAATTTGTTTAAATGTGTAGAATTATGCCCGGAGGGATGGAACTATTCCGCCGGCCCGAGAGTAGTGCGAATGTGGTTTGAATCAAAAATCCCTGTGTTTCCATTTTTTTAGTTTAGATATTCTATCTGTTTTGAGTATTTATGCGGATCCTGCCCTGTAAATTCCACCCTAACAGGTATTGAGGCTATCCAGAAGGGGACGGGGATGCGCTATCTTAACACTGTTAAACCTAGAATCTTAATGTCCCATTATTTCAGGAACTATTAGTCACAGCTTGTTGATATTTTTTTCCTCATATTCATGAAACATTAGTAATGAAATAGACACAAACATATTGTATTATGTTGAGTTATAATTGGAAAATTATTTTTTTAATTAAAAATTTATATTATTTTTACAGAAATTTATTCTATTTTTTAGTTATAAAAAATATTCTTATTAATTTGTGAAAATAATCTCGTGTTAAAAGTAGCAAAATTATATAAACAATTTATGTTTAAAGTTTCATTGTTATAGGTTCAATAGTTCCTGAGAAAATTGGGCATTTGCAGAAAAGAATCTTAGTTTTGTGAAGAATTTACATAAAGTAAACAATGCATACAGTATAGCTCACCAAACATTCGAATACATTCCAGCTCCTATGATGGCTCATCTGGGTCTTCTTGCTGCTCATAAAGATCCTCCTACTTCCGTTTTGCTGCCTTCCTCTTCTGTCTGGCTTTCATTTCAATATTTTTAACCATGCGCTTTGCTTCGTCTATTCGGTAGCCATCCAGTCTCTTCATTGCTTGTACACAATTTCTACCGGGAGGAAAACCCAGTCTTCCATACATATGGCACATTATCAAATTTCCTTCGTTGAATGAGGCAACAGCATCCCACACTCCAAAATACAAGGTACGGACTCTAATAAATGTCGTCTTGGGAAGTCTGTTCCAAATAACACTGTTTACACTCTCATTTGGATTTTGTGTCCTACCATGTAAACATTTCTTGAGCAACTCAGGCTCACTTAGATCTCTAAATAAGGACTTCATTTCTTCAACCACGACACGAGGAAGATGAACGTGATTAGAATGTTTATAACATTCACCTTTAGTCTTGGCTCGCTGATATTTGCACCAACATTCTGCACCTTTAGGGCAGAGTCCACGCTGTGGATCTTCATAGGATGAGAATAATTGAAAATACTCTGCTCATACACTCTCTCTCATTACTTGAAGGTTGTTTGAATTTCTTCTTATTGCCAAAGCCTAATATTTTCGAATGTCAGCTATGGCTGAATCAGCCACACGTCCTCGGCTGCCAAAAAGTTTTCCGTCTTCAAGTTTCTTTCCTTGCAATTTTGTTTTCAACTTTTTTAATCTGGTACCCATCCTCTTCTGTACATTTCCAAGCATTCTAATTTTAACACTGCTTGATCACCTTAAGGGGGAGTCTGAAGAACAGTTTTGTGTTCCTTGCAATCACCATCACCTAAATAGTTTGTATATCGTATATTGCACTGTGGTATAGAGCAATTAAAAATGTTTATAACACCAGAAACCTCCATACCCCCCACTAGTATCTTTGTAGTTTGCACTGCATGCTTCTTCATGTTCACCTTTTAGTTTATCCTTACATGTACAGTACTTCGATAAAATGTCTACATCTAAAACTTTTCCTGTATCGACACTCGTACATTTTACAACACCATGTAATGAAACATGCCCCCTACGGTGCCACGACCCATCGAGGGAACTGTCAAATTCCTGTCGTTATTATTTTGTGTCACAGCTTCTTCTGTAGCCGATTTCATTGCGTCTTTAGACACATCCTCTACAGCAGGACCTAAAAGACTCATAAAGTTGAAACTTTGATGGAGGTTTGGGTGAGTTCAGGGCACCGCAAAGCTTCTCGCTAGCTCTCTCTCCTTTCCCAATTCTACATAGGTCATAAACAAGTCTCAAAAAATTTTTTATCGTAACTTACATTTTTCTCTTATGTATTAGAATCATGTTTCAAACTATTAGAAAAAGTAAGTTTCTCTTCACACACACCACATTGTAAGACTAATTCATAGGCCAGACCAACACCTCTCTTCGAACAAAGGGAACCATTGCCATAGCCACTTTTACAAACATCAAACTTCTGAATTGCTTCTTGTAATAAGAGAAATTAATAATTTTATTTGAGTCACAATTATATTCAAATATGTTATAAGTATTTACATTAAGTTTCTTCTCAGAAGAACACCGAAGCACTTCATTGTTGGAATTAATCTCAATTTAATTTATAACCTCGACACCATGTTACTCACACACCACTTTAGGCTTTGGTTTCCCTTCATTTGACCTTTATTGAATATTCTCTTACTTTTAGTCATTATAATACTAAAATAAGCACCTTTTAATTATACACAATGTAAACACCTAGAAAAGTTGAACATTTTTACTCAAAACACAACTGTGTATTTAGTTGCTCTAAACAACCAGCAGTAAATGGCTTCCAATACGAACATAGAAAGGGGAAAAAATGTTTCTAACACAAAAAGTCCCAAATGTTATAGCTTTTTTTTTTTAGAAAGAATTATTCAACATTAAACGGAAGGGGGGTTTTTTTCTTCAAAATTTCATGTTTTTTTTTAACTACTACTTAAAGAATTTTTTTACACAATTGTATCATCATTTACCATTAGTATAATATATCATTTTGAAGCTAACATTTTGAAGAACAATGGTCTGTAATAAAATAAAAAATCTTTTATTTTAAAAATTTCTTCATTCCCAGTCATTCCAGGCAGGGGATGATGTCTACCTAGTCTTCAGGAAAAGAACTCTAAAGCGAGTTGAACTATAAAACATGGACAACAGGGGATTACGATTTTAATTAAATTTAATACTAATCCCAAGCCGACTAAATTCTCTGATAGGTTCGGACCAAATCTGGACATATTTAACAATACTACATAGACCAACGCATCTCTTACTCATTAAACACGATATTGTGACAAAGTGTAATAAAGAGGAATAATACTAGCAGCAAGGGGGAGGGGGAGAAGTAGGGAAACACACGGCGATTAAACATCTAAATTCGCTATCAAGGGGCAAACATATTAAATGTTGAGACACACTCTCTCAACTCCACAAAAACAAGTTAACCACGGCTCATCTTTAGCGGCAAATAAACTCCTGTAAAACACTGTATAAAAAAAAACGTATCAATCCTACATCTCCGACCTATCTTCACAAAAAACATGGTGGCAACCACAAGGCTCTTGAAACACGAGCGGCCTTGAAGCCCAACATTTTTAAGCTAAAACAATACACTTATAATAAGTTAGGTAAAGCAAGAAGTAGTACGCGATCTTTTAAGACAGGACACTGGCAGGATAATTAAAAATTAAATAAATAAAACAAATAATTAAATGAATAAGTAAACATTATTCTAAAAAAAAATAATAGTCTCAAGAAATTGTTATTACACTAACTTTCTTAAAAAGGGGAGGAGGGGTTTATCTATCGTTTCGAAATAAAAGAGGAGATGTTCAGAGAAACTTTAGATTTAATAAATTAAAATAAGTAAAATTTGATACAAAACATGTCAAAAGAAAAAAATGATTTTATTAAAACTTTGGCATAAAATTTTGTACAAAAAGGATTATAAGCCAACTGACTACAATTAAAAATTTTGGAACCACAAGTAAATAATTATCCATTCTTACAAATTCTTTAACTTATAATGAATTGAATAAATAAATAAATACGTTATTAGAATTTGACTTGCATTAGATACAAAATAGTTCGTAAAAAAATCTGTTTTTTCAACAACCAACAAAAATACATTAAATTTAGTGTCGATTATAATTACTTTTTCATCTGTCTTCTACACTAAAAACATCAAACAACTATAAACGTCTGATTTCTACATAACCTTGTTCTTATAAACCAATCAAGTAATCTCACAACATAAAGTCATGAATGGACTTCAACTCATCTTACTTACTTTGCCATTGAAATTCATGATCACTGGAACACAAATTTATCGACGGGAGGAAAACGTCTGTTTTCGCAAATAAAATAAAGTTTCGACACTGTTTCATTCTCATTATCGATACTAAAGGCCCTGACCTACCGACTCAACATAGATAAACTTACGTCGGCGTCAAAAAAGGGATCATATATATATAAAAAAAAAACAAACAATAGGTCCTCCTCAACGAAGTTACCTTAAAACATACAGTCCTAAAAACGGAACTTTAACTTGATGCCACCTACTGGAGCCCCTACTATAAAAGCTACACCTAAGAAAGAAAGATCACTTTATTTTGAAAGGCCTCCATGTTGTACGGCCTATCAGGCTTCTCCAGCCTGCCTGCGACTTCTGCCTTCAGCTACGACTGCGCCATGCAGGCTATCATACGGCCCTCCGACTCTCTCTCCGACACTCCTCTGAACGTGTCTCTCTCGTGCCGTCTCTACTATGACTTTTTAAAACGTCACCCCTCCACAGCTGGCTTCCATTATCAAAGCCGCACCTGGCGTGATCGCTCGAGTCACCCGGCCTTCCGTTGTTATGATTGCGACACTAGCCACGCGGTGCGCCCAGGCGAAAGGCGGTCACCGGCAGCAGCTCAGGGGCTGTATCAGCATGAGCTGCACTGCGCAAGCGGAATCGTTCGACACAAACCTGCAAGTTGGATCGTTGTAATTAGGTCTCGCTGACACAGAAGTAAGGGGCATCGGCTGGCAACTTTAACTCCGCCCACGTCAAGCTATCTCGGCGAATAAGGGAGGAGTTGCAACACATTAACAGGAAGGGGACGAGAAGTGTGGTCGAGGGATCCGAACCTGGAAACGGTGTCTTCCTGTTGCGTCAGCGACGCGAGGCGGACGCAGAGCGCGAGGTCACCGAACTTCGCCCATCTTCAGGGGTGAGATAGTGAGGAAAAGAGAACAATCCCCTCATCTGTCCTTCCCCAACATATTCCTATTCAATTGTAATGGTTTTAATTGTTTTAATGATCATCAATGGGAAGGAGTATCTTTAGTACTTCTTATATTTCACATTCTCTCCTATCAACCTCTAAGCTAACTACAACCCCGTGCACACATGCGGTAGCCCGCAAACAAGTGCATAGCACGAAGACCCGATACAAAGAGTGCTGAGCCTGACTTCATCTCGACACGATTGGCAAACAATTCCTGCTGCAGCTCTGGAACTATCTATTGCGAGTGCAAGGAAGATTCCCGGGAAGACAAAGTGAACCGCCATTTTATATTCCAACACCTTTAAAATAATTATAACCCATTTTGCACAAGATAAAATTACAAGATCTGAATCCCTCACAGAAATTAAAAAGAATTTAAAACAATTATAGATGACTTTCAATAAAAATAAATTAAGGCCCCTGTATAGAAAAAAAATTAAAAGAATTTATAAAGTTACTACAAATTAAAATTCAAACAAACTGGTACTACTAAGTTAAGGGCAAAATACCTTAAGTTCATGAAAATCAAAATAGAAGCAGAACCACTTTCCAAAATTATTACCGAAAACCCAAATTAAAATAAAATTATTAAATAATTAAACACAAAAAAGGACTTACATCGAAACAAATTAAAAGAAGTGCAAACCTAATGCAAAAATGACATTAACTAATTGAACCATGCCTCGCCGATCTGAACGAAAATATATAAAACAATCCTAACCAAAACAACATAATTCAAAAACCCTCAAATACATCGAAAAATACTAATATAACCTAATGATTCATAACAAAAAAAAAAGAACTTCACAGAAAAATTAAAGGTAACCTAACAAAACATAACCTCGCTAAAATTACTTCGCAACAATATATTGGAGCCGAGCGGAGCTCCTCGGGTCATATGCGTTCACAAGGCAGAATGCACAGTCCAAAACACACACACAGCATCGTCACACGCGTCTTGTACCAACGCCCTGCCAAGGAAGCTCTTGTGGTTGCCCGCAAACAGATTTCACCCCTCTGTCGTCATGAATTCTTACCGAGAGGCATACATTGTCGGCCAGGACAGGGGCGGGGGCACTAGTTTTAATTTAGTTTATAATTTAAAAAAATCAAAAATCTCCCAAAAAGTAAAAAACAAAAGAAAAAAGAAAATAAAAATATATATAATAAATCATAAATATTGAAAAATTGTTATTTTTTAAATTGACGAAGAAGTTTATAAAAACTGATCCAATGTTGTTAAGGCAGGTTTTAATTTTTAAAAACTACTTACAAATTATGCCCTTCACCAGGCTCATGTTGGTATGTTACTACTACACTGGTGTACCCTAGCTTTCACCAGGGCTGGGAACAGTCCTGGTACATAGGGCGCCAGTAAAGTGTACTATTACATACAACTTTTATTTATAAATGTCACAATGAAATGACCGAAGAATATGTGCGAGGCCAGACCCTTACTAGCAATTCCGAAAGTATTGCTGTAACAAGCAAGGTTGTCGATGTGCAGCGACACGGATTGTAGGGACTCACTGACATGCTACAAGCAATTTTAACTAGCCATTGGTTAATTACACCTTAACATTTTCTATAGACATTGTGACAGAACAACACGCCAGTAGGGAGATTGGTGATAAGTACCATCATCGCGACTGAACCGTGGGCACCCCTAGGCACCCTCGTTTAAATCACAAGATGTCACATAAATGGAAGTTGGTGTCTAGGGTCATAGGTAAAATAAGAGTTTGCTACAGAAAGCAAGTTATGGGGCAGTGGTCCTGTTTACCTTATTGCAATAAAGTCGTGACTTTGCAATAGGTACACTGATAGTGTAAATCAAGATTTATCAACCACAACTCGACAGTTAGAAAATTCACACACTCACACGCATATATATATATATATATATATATATATATATATATATATATATATATATATATATATATATATAGGAAATTCTCACCCCTCTTTGCCCGAGGCCTTTGCAGGGTTTTGAGAGTATCCAGTAAATAGGCCATATTGCGGGTTCGGGGTTGTGCGACCCTTGGATGCGGGTTTCCACCATACTCGGGCTCTGTCTCCCCTCCCACCGCTCAGGTATGTCCTCTTTTTGCTGCCAGCTGTCAAGCGGTCTTCCTGTTCTCCTGTGTTAGTGGAGGACATCCACTATCTAGTGGATACCTGTACATATAGCTCAGGTACTCCCCACTGCCAGCAAGAGTCCTTTCTCGCTCTGACGTCTGTGCTAACAGCGGGGAAATGAGGCCAGTCCGTGCTCCTAATTTCTTTTCATCTAGGGTTTTCCACAATCACGTGAACACGAGATTGGTCCCTCCAGTCTGAATTTCTTTACATCGAAATCCACCTTAAGGGCCTCACTGACTATTAAGGAGTTTACTTGCCCGCCACCAGGCACCACCATCATGATTGACCATGATTCCAGCTTAGCCTGGGAGGCAGATACCCCTTTTAGTGAAACAGGGCATAGGGAACGCCCCGGGAGTTTCCCACTTTTGCGTTAAACAGTGGTACCATGAGTAGGTAGTGGGTTCCTTTGAGTTATGAGAGGCTATGAGAGATGCTTCACTAGCCCCTTCCGGTTTCACGCACCGACTTGCTCTCCGTTACTAAAGCTAGCAATAGCTCCGACACTTCTCAGATCAGCCAGTCTCCATTCTTGCTTCACCCAGTCCCCAGTTGAGCCCGCAGAGCCCACACAGGAAGTAAGCTTCCCTACCAGTCGACCATACTCCCAAAAGGCCTTAAGCCCGTCCGATAACCACCCGGGAGCAGGAGCGGACAAGAGATTGGCTACCCGTAGGCAACCAAATCCCAACTAGTCCTTAGCAAGGGACATGCAGCCACCGATCAATGGACAGAGAGGGAGTGTGCTTACCATAGTCAAAACCTCCCCGCCAGGCACAGCCTTACATCCATAACAGGCTGGTCCCCCGTCCAAGGCCGGCAACTGACATGGCACCCTCATATCTTACACCCATTGCAGGCTGGTTGCCCGCACTCCTACCCCCCCCCCCCCTTCTTGCTCAGTCACCGGGAAGCACACACCTTACACCCCTTACAGGCTGATTCTGCCCGCATTTGACATACCCTTCCGACTCGCAGCGTCCAAGAGGTACGTGAATCCTCCCCTCATATATAATAGCAATGGTAATGCAAATAAACAACAATATTTTCCTTTTTGTATAACTTTGCAAATCGAATCAAAACTGTTTTCGTCACAAGAATAGATATATATATATATAGTTTTAAAGTTTTACGAAAAGGAAAAAAATATATATATATATAGTATATTTCTATTCAAAATCTTCTATAACAACAGAGAGATTTAACTTAAGTAAGAGTGTTAGTTTTCTTTATAACTTGACAGCAGATAAATTAATTTTTCATTGGTCAATAAAGTAAGTCGTCGGGTACCGAGATCACCTCTTTTTAAAATTAACATTATCTCAATTTTTTTTAGCAAAAACTTTTCAACTAAATTTATCTTTCCTTAACTATCCAAAGTAAGTTCATTAAAATTCCATGTAATGTAGCACATCAGTTCACAGAAGGGCTGGATCACACCCAGGGGTCACACAGCAAGAGAAACCAACAAAACAAATAAAACATGTAATATCTTTCCTTAACCCTTTCAAAGGCGAAGGGAACATATCTTCCCACATGTGTTTTACGTTTCTTGGGCCTAAGGGACACATTATTCCCACATGACACATGTACTGCCATCTAACGACATTCATACCAAACATGTAAAAAAATTGCGTGGACTCGTATTGATGCTGGACACATTCGTTTTCGTTATCTGTGCTTTAATGTGTGCATTTTTCATTACTTGAGAAAAGTTTTCGTGGTTTATTTCAATTTTGTTGCTATGTTTAATTGAATATGGCAAATGCAGGTAACCAAACATATTCCATACTACATAAAACTTTGTTTTTAATACGTTCTTTGAGTAATTATATGTAATTGTAG
Source organism: Dryococelus australis (assembly GCA_029891345.1). Taxonomy (NCBI): domain Eukaryota; kingdom Metazoa; phylum Arthropoda; class Insecta; order Phasmatodea; family Phasmatidae; genus Dryococelus; species Dryococelus australis. Next base: position 247,181,934 of record CM057009.1, read on the forward strand.
AAATAAAAATTGTGTAAACAGCTTTGAACATGTGGGAAGAATAACTCCCAATACCTATTTTCAGTCCGTAGTAAGACGGTGGGAATATATTTTCCCACAATCATTATAAGTATTTGGAGCTATTATTCCCGCGTGTAACTCATCTAACAGCATTATTTGGAGCTACAAGAAGCTTGTTTATCTTTTGTGGCTTATAGAGATGCAGTTTTTTAGCTGTACTTTTCATGGGATTTTCATTCATGTTGAATTGACTAAAAATGAAAATAACCCGACGTTCGTGTAATTCTAAGTAACTATGTTTTCGTAGCAATAATGCTTATAAATTTGCAGAAATTATTTATACAGATATTTCGAACATATTTATCTGGCCCCTTTTGTCAAACGAATTAAAGTTACAGCATATTATTTGTAGCGATCTACACAGTTTCGAGGCATTCTTGCAGATCAAACATATATAATGTTTTTTTGATTTTTTTAGTGTGTGTTTTACAATAGGCTTTCACAATGCAAACACTGTTATATAATATATATCTTAGAGTACTTCTCGCCTGCATGCTACTGCCACTTCTAATAAAATGCAAGATGCTTTTTGTTCAAAGATGTAAACTATATGTCACATTTATATTTGATAATATTTTAGAGTAGCTATGTCTACTATCAAATGAAAAAATAAGAGACAAATATAAATCAGGCTGTATTCCAATTGGGTTTGAGCAAAGTGATATGCTATTTGCAGTTTACACTTTGTAACTTCCGATCGGAACGATTTCGTTTTTCATTGGTTTATTACTGTACTGCTGTCTGGAGCTTGTAATTTGTAGACTTTGAAGCAGAAAATATGCAAAATGGAAAATCCTGATATACCTGAACGATTTTGCAGACAATATTGGGTCATGTGACCATTTTGTTCACAAAAAAGTGCCAGTTGGAATACGGCCTGCATCTCGAAAAGTTAGTGAAAATAACAGTTATTTGTAGGAACATTTCCGGAACGGAAATGAAATGCTGGATTACTTTTTCTCACTTCCCGATGTGGAAATGTACTTACAAAATTAACCAGATGAAGGCCAATGACGATGTTCAAGATTTGTCCTTAAATTCTGTTGCATCTGATGTTGGAAGTTCATTGTTAGAGAATCTCGATCGTGAAGAAATTGTCCTACAGGGCATGGCTTCTCGAATGTTAGCATCGGACACAGTTACATTTTTACCATCGCCTACTGCTGAACTATTCCCAGAATTGAGTGTGCTGTCTCCAACATCTGCATTCCACGACAAAATTTCAAAAGTAAATGCTAATGATTCAGAATCCCGGTCTGTTGCTGGTACTAGTACAGTTCCAGTTAGTAGTAACCAAACTCACGAAGCGCATTCTTTTAACATGTGCGTGGAATCTTTAACTCCTTCTACTGCGGAAAAACAAAGTCCTGCTCTTTTCACTTGCCCAAAGCTTCGCTTAGCAGAAGTAGTATCTGATGGAAGTGGTTGGAATAATTCAACAGATGAAATGACTGCCCACCAAATAATTCCTGAAATTCCACCTCGATCTAACAAGACATTTTCAAAGACAAGTAAAGAAATTAATTTCTTCTCTGTTATTATAGAATGTGATACAATCCCCCACATCGTGAAACAAACACACTTGTATGCATCGCAAGACCATCATTATGGAAATGATAATTCCAAACCTAGAAAAATTCAAAACTGGGTGGATACTTCATCGGAAGAAATTAGAGCATTTTTTGCCATACTTATTATAATGGGAATACATCAGCGGCCTCACTTGTGCAACTATTGGAGTACCGATCCAATTGTTGGTGTAGAGTCAGTGTCTAAAATTATTAGTCTAAATCGTTTCAAAAAAACTAGTAGAGGTACTGCATCTCAATGATAATTTGGATGCAAATCCTAAATGCATGGCTAGGTCTGATAAATCACTTGTGAAGTCACTGAATGAGAACCGGTCCAAAACCTATCACCACTCAAATAGACTCTCTGTTGACGAGTCTATGATACCGTTCATAGGAAGATCAGGACTCAAACAATACATGCCCATGAAGCCTGTCAAGAGAGGCTATAAAGTCTGGTGCCTAGCAGATTATGACAAAGGCTTCGTTCTCAAGTTCGAGATTTATAGTGGAAAAACTGGCATTTCTGATGATCTTGGACCTAGTGAAAGAGTGGTTTTGTATATATGCAGTCAGCTGATGGATTCACAAACTATCACTCAAATTAATGGAGATACTGCTTTAAAATAGAACTGTTCCATTGGTACTCTCCGAGTAAATAGGAAAGGCATCCCTACATGTTGAAAACGAATGATGAGCTGCAGCGAGGAGAGTTTTTGTTTTCAGTGAAGGGTCCCATTGCAGCTGTAAAATGACAAGACTCGAAAATAGTTACAGTACTCTCCACTTCAACCAGTTCGAAGGATACAACTTCTGTAACGTGGAAATAAAATGAAACAAAAACTACTGTTTCATGCCCAACTGCCATCCAGATGTACAACGCCTTGATGGGAAGTGTTGACCTATTTGACAAACTAAAAGAACAATATGCTGTGGGAGGAAGGTCATTCAATTGGTGACATCGAATCTTCTACTTTCTACTAGATCTGGCAGTTGTCAATTCATTTACCATAACGAAAACAGTGAAGGGAGATCTAGACCAAATATCATTCAGAATTCGACTTGCAAGGCAGCTTATCTCTGACGTCACTTCTAAGAAGCAAAGAGGCAGGCCACCTTCATTTATTGCCAAGAAAACAGGAGCATTGGAGTACCACATAAAGAACGCACTATGAGTGTTGGTAAACACCTTCTAGAGAAGAAGATCGAATACAAGCGGTGTCGACTCTGTAGCACATACAAAGAAGATAAGAGGACAAGCGTTGAGTGTAAGCACTGCAAGGTGGCACTCTGTCTAGATCCATGCTTCAGGCGTTTCCATGAAATGTAGATACATGTTTTAGTGAAGTGTATGGTTCTCGATTTCATGTAAAAAAATTTGAATGTCAGAAAGGTTTGAAGGTGGCCTATGTACACCCAGTTAGTGTTGATGTTTGTTGTGCCAAGGGAAGCTGTATTTCCCCATGCTGTATTTATAATACAAAGATTTGAGTGTGTAATGATTGATATGATGTATACAAAATGGCTGTCAGAAATGTTAGAATGTGGGATGTGTCTCCCAGCCAACTACATATATATATATATATATATATATATATATATATATGCACATATGTATGTGCATATACTAAATATATTCATGTGTACCCATACATGGCATTATTATTTGTATGCATATACATTTATATTTATGCATGTGTATATGCATGTTTGTGTATATCCATATACATACTTGCTGTAGAAAGATTATCATAGATAAACATTGGGAAAAAAAGTTTTAGGTAATACTCACTTAACGAATTATATTACTAGGCAAAATACCAGTATTATTTCCTGTTACAGAATTCAATGTTGGAATGTGGGAACTATTTTCCCCAGTAATTTACCATTGTAGATGGGCCGCGGGATGATACATTCCCACACACTGTAAAAAAATTTCGGAAGAAATCAAAAATTGAAGAAAATATTTTGCATTTATATGCATTAAAAAAAGAACAATAATGATGACTGTAATGATTTTTATCACTGGAAAAAATTTACCCATGAAAGGGTTAATTGTTTCTGAAGCTACTGTGGTGTGACGGCAGAAAGTATTTGTACTATGGCCAAAACTACCATCCTAGGAATGGGTGTATGACTCACATCACTCGAGAAAAAATTATCAGCCAAAGGCAATCATTTCATGCCCCAAACCGCTACGATCACAAAACACTTTCGATAAGAAAGGGATCCATAACATATCAATACCATGTTACAAAAATAAAATATCCGCAGCAAAACTTATCCAGAATGGCGGATGAAACTTATTTCTTTCTAATACGAACAAATGATTTAAACAAGAAGAAGACCCAGGCAACTACATGCTGTATAGCTAGAAAACCAAAGAGAAGAAAGTCGCACGAGGGGAAACTTATAAATATATACTACTATATGCTCCACACTTAGTGATCTCGCTTGACCAATCGGTACATAAACGAAGGTCTAGAAAGAAGAAGAATATATCACAAAAGAAGAATTTTCATCTTGAAAATTATAATTTAATACTTCACACAGAATATTACATACAAAAACTATTAAGTAATATAAAGAAAAATATTTTTAAACCAGAAACATAAAACATGCATAATGTTTAAATATTACAATAACTTCGTATAACAATGTTAGTTTTATGTCAGAGTAAATATACAAAGATAGTAAGCAGAAAGTGAGTATGTTTCAATAAAACAATACAAGAAATTTGGCAAAACAACAAGTATTAAAGACTAGAATGGCATTAACAGAAGTATATATTGACTTGAAACAAGTGACAACACAAATAGCACACATTTCCCCCCACCACCCTGAATCCAGGATACACTGTACACAAAGATGTAGCGAAAGCAGTAGCCACAAAGTGTAAAAATTCAACAAAATAATACCACATGATAAAAACACAATAATAAAACTTACATTGAGAGGAGGAAGTACTGCCAGAAACAACGGTTAATGTGAATTACAACAGAACTGTTTTGGCTAGAGGGTAGGATGGGTGGAGAGGGTTCTATATAAGCACAAAACTTGGATTTCAACCAAAAGGTGGTAGCAAACACGATGCAAAAATTGCAACTGTATATAGAATAATATATATAAAATTAATGTTTACTGAAGGTGCAGTTGGATGAGAATAAAGAAGCTTCATATCATCACGGAAATAAGTGCCTTGGGGCTGTGAAGCCAGAATGGAACCATGTTCCTTAATTAGGGAATCATCGGGAGAAAGATAAGATAATTTAGAAAGTTGAAACAATGTATTATTAAAAATATTTTTTAGAAAATATAGGACAGGTAAAAATTGTTTGAAGTGAATAGCATAGTTTACTTGGCCAAAAGAATTTAAAAAATGTACTCCGTAAAGAGTAAGGGGGAAAGAGAAAGCAGATTGCAATATGCAGATTTCAGATACCTTACACCAAAATAAACACAACGTTTAACTACCATTAACATCAACTGTATAACAATGGTAAAATAACATCAACTAAAAATATTTTCATAGTTAACAGATGATGTAAAGAAATATACCTATATTCGTATAAACAAGAATATGTCACATCTGCCAAATATTAACATTTAATCGTTAACTTCACTAGTTCAAGTCCGAAACAAACACAAAATACCCAAAAATATTCCAATGAATTTTCACTAAGTTAAATGGATATAGAACATGAAAAAATTCAATAATATATATATAACAACCAAACAATCTGAATTCAGAGCACGAAAACACATGCTAGTAGACAAACTAATTTACCCAAGAATCAACTTAACTTAGTACCGAGGTTTCTTTTGAAGAGGGGAGAGCTCTCAAATGGCATTGATCGCAAAATAACTTTGCTGAGTGGGTGACAGTCCACTATCAAGACGAAGTCAGGCTCAAACAAGTAACAAATGTAATTGGATTATTTGAATATTTTGTTCAAAATGAGATATAAGTTGTGTGGTTGTTTAACCAAATAAGCAAGGGCACGGTTAGGATATGCAGCTCCTAAACAGCGAAAAAAGAAAAACTATTTTGTTGAATGAAATCTTTTCAAATGAGAAATGAGGCCTTGTAATAAAGGTTTCTGAACTTGGGTAAGCTAAAGAGGCAGTAGCTGCAATCAAAACATGTTGGATTTCATACGGGCCCGACCAATCCTAAGCATTTGTTTGCAATTTTTATCCACATTCTACTGACAGGGTGTGCTTTTCACAGAACAAGGTCATCTACACGAAAAGGAGTATCAATTCAACCTTTACTATACTTGGCACGACTCTTGAAATGAGCGCTCTTTACAACCTTGAGGGCAGATGCACAAATACCAGGAGCAACCTTAGATCATTCAGTAACAAGTCATTAAAATGGCACAAATTTAACAAAGACTTATTTTGGACAAATATCAACATAAGACTGAATGCACTGGTTTCGTGTGATTCATGTTTGGTACGATTGAAAGCCATTTAAAGCTAAGAAAGATTTTTATACCAAAATTTTTAGCCTGTATCTTGGAAAGCAACAAGTGCAGAACGAAGGTTTCGATTGAAATGCTCCACACGAGAAGGAGGAGGATTATATGACGATAAAGTTATGTTTAGGTGGCCATGAGAAAAACATACATGCTTAGAATTATGTGAGGTAAACAGAGAACTGTTGTCCGACACAATGGAAGAATTTGTACCATAATTTTTAATAATATGTACTTGAGGAGCATGAAAAATGGGCAGATCATCAGCTTTCTGAACTAGAATTTATCATACATGTTTAGTGAAACCATCAACTCACACTAAAAACATATTTTTACCTAATTTACTCCTGGGAAAAGGTGCAACAAATTCAATGAATAATTTTTCCAAGGTGTTTTTTCAGCTACTTCAGATGACAGAAACCTTAAATGTGTATTCTGAGCTGGCTTACTGAGCTCACAAATTTTTCAACATTTCACTAGCTCAGAGATATCGGCATCCATTCCTTTATAAATGAAATGCTGACAGATGACCTGAATAGTTTTGTGTGCACCTAGTTGAGCGCCAACAGGTGATTAATGAAACTAATCAAATTTAATAGGCTTTTAATAATCAGGAAACACTTTACATTTTCATTTGTCATGAGATCTGCAACAGAGGAGACCATTGGAAAGAAAATTTTGCTTGTTTTCAATAACTGACTATAATTTGTGATGATTTGTTTCAAATTATTGCCCTTTTCTTGGTGTTCTTTAATTTCTGTAAAGACTTGTGGAAAACTAGATAAAAAAAATACTGTGTGAAAGTACTTCTGGTTCCACATTGGTACTGTCAAACATACGTTATAGAGCATCTGCAACTACATATTGGGTTCATTTTTTGTGTCGTGCTTTGAATTTTTATAAAGAAATTCTGACTACCGAATGGACAATTTTTCCAATTTGGTGTCTATGTTGCAAAAGCCATGAACATGCCTTATTATCGGTCTTGAGAAGAAATACGGCATGTTCCAAATAGTGCTTAATATGTGTAAACCAAAAAACTAATGCCAAAGATGCCAACCCATATACTGTTAAAAAAAAATTTCTCTTGGGGAGAATGCATGCATAATGCAAAGGCAATCGGCTGATAGCCATCAATCTCCTGAGCCAAGACAACTCATATGGCCTGACTCAAAGCATCAGTTTGAAGGATAAATCCCTTGCTAAAATCTGACATGTGTAAAATAGGATGTTTAATAGTGTCAATCTTTAATATTTCGAAAGCCTTTTGCTGCTCTGCACGGCACTCAAATTTGACAAATTCTTTCTCAATGTATTAAGTGTAGCTAACTTTTCAGCTAAGTTCAGAATGAATTGACCAAAAAACTGAATCATGCCAATAAATATAGATATTCTTTTAGCATTTCCTGTTGGAGGAAGCTCTCTAATGGATTTTGTCCTTTCAGGTTCAATGGAGATTCCACTGGAAAAAATATTATGTCCCAAGAATTAATTTCTTATATTGCGAATTTAACTTTTGAAGGGTTAACTGCAAGGCCTGCTTTTCTAAATGAGAAAGGAATTCTTTCAGATAGTCCAAATGCTTTAAAAAACATTCGGAATATATGACATGATCATCCAGATAGTTATAGACAAACATGAATTTTACATTGTAAAAAGTCATATCTAGAAGCTTATGTGAGCGCCTGTGGCCAAGCCAAACAGAACACAAAGTTAATTTATATTGGCTCCAAGGAACACCAAAACTTATAATAGTTTTGGAATCATTTGACGAGGGGATTAAGTGATCAGCCACTTTTAAATATATGGTCGTAAAAATTAGCTTGTTCAAACCAATTGAATTCCATAGGAGTTCAGGAAGAGGACCTGACAAAATTACTATGTTTTTGTTAAGTTGTTGGGAGTTTACAACCATATTATATTTCCCATTGGGTTTTGATACCAAAAAGGCAGGACTAGCATATTTGTTGGGAAGTGTATTGTGCAGCAACACCTTTATCTAACAAATATTGAACTTAATTTCTAAAAATTTCCATCTGAGGCGGTGCCAATCTGTATGGATGACACATGGCATTTTCCTTGTTAAGCACTTTTTATCTGATACTTCCAACAATTTAGTGAGACCTAACTCAGTGGTAAGCACTTTATAAAAACTTTTACAAAACTTCTCAATAGCAGAATGCTGCTGTTATTCAATATGATTAAATGAATATACCACTTTATTGAAGTCCGCTCTACTGTAAGGAGAAGCACTTTGCTTTATTTGAGAGTCCACCAATGCGATTTTTGTTTCAGGGGAAAACCAAAAAAAAAGTATGTTCATCTGGAAAATCTAGGATTAGGCCAATAGGAGCAATGAATTCTGCACCGAAAATAAAATCTAAACCAAGTTGTTTGAAGACTAGATATCTGTGCATGAAATAAAATCACCAATCTTCATATTTAAAGTTGCACAGCAAGATATTGGCAGAGCCTGACTGATACAGTATATCATTGTACGTCAGAAGATTCACCAAATTAACTAAACTTAAATTCCTCAATTTTCAAAAGCTTGGCAAGAATAATGGAATGTGCAGTTCTAGAATCAACAAGAGCATTAATAGATAATGGCCCAAATTTTACCTCAACATGGGGTGTAGTAACCATTTGAATGCCCACTAAGTTAAGGAAATTTACTTGAGATGTATTTCGTACCTTTTCCTGTCACAGTGGTCATTAGGGCCGAACAACTGTTGAACATGCCTGCAGTGGTTCACATTTTGAAAAAGGCTAGCACTATGTTGCGAGGAAAATCGTTCACTTGTCGTCCCTGCAGAACTTGTTTTTTAACTTTAAACATTGGTTAATCAATTGACCCAAATTTTTGCAATACATACAAGATAATATTGTCTTACTAGATTGAGATTTTCGGATATTCGTCATTACGGTGCAGTTGTCTGTCATGGAAAAACAGGACTAAGCACGAAAGAAATGCTTAAATAAGACAAATAACCTAAGGACAAGAAAATTAATATGTGTAAACAACACTATAACATTCAAATTTCAAGAAGGAATACAGTCAAAAAACCAAACAGCAACTAATTATGATATAAATATATATATATACACACACGACCAACAGATAACACAAATAAAACAACACAGTCTGGGTGTTGTGTGTTATCTGTTAGTCATGTATATATACATATATTTTTCGTAATTCGTTGACGTTTTTTGTTTATTACTGTATTCGCTCTTGGAATTTTACAGTGTTGTATAAACATATTCATTTTACCGTCCCCACGCTACTTATCTTATTTAAACATTTCTTTTATGCTTAATCCTGTTTTTCCATGACAGGCACTTGCATCACAATTACGAATGTCCAAAAATCTCCATCTAGTCATTCAATCACATTGCACTATTCATTCAAAGATCACAAGGTGTTGTATTGTTAAAGAGCGTCTGAGATTGAAGTCAATTTGTCATCCTTCTATTTCTGTGTCTGATCCTTTTTATAAGTAACAGCATTGATGATAGAAACAGGAGATAATCCCTTTTTATTGTTACTACAAAGTGATTTGTGTGGCCTAAAGACATACTGGCATTTTTGGTCAGCGTATCTGACTTTCTGTGAATGTAAGCATGCCCTATATAATTCTGCAAATGTATTCGGTTTAGCAAAAAACACAAAACAAGTATGCTTTTAAAGCTGTAAGCCTTCAAATATATTATTAACCACTTCACTATAAGGCAAATTAAAACATAATATGATGGCAACCTCCTTCATTAATACTGCTCAAATACACAGAAACAACATCCTCAGGTTCTTGATAAAAATTAAAAATCCTTAGCATTAATTGAGCACACAACCTTGAGGTATGAAAAAATTCAGAATGTCTGAATGATAGGCACAAATGAAATTTCTGTGACATTAATAAACTGGTCCGTTCACTGTGAGTGAAACGGTACATAACATTAAGCAATTGTGCCTCTGATACTATTTTAATTTGGTGAAGTCTAGCAATCACTTTAAAAAAACTCCAAAAATTTGGCATATTAAAACCACCAATGGCTGGAAAGTTACACAGAATGTGGGTGTGTGATTTTGCCGAAAACAGATGAATACATGGGTGATGCTGAAGCTGACATGTGCACAGGTACACTGAAAACAGTGCTCGGATGAAATTAATATGAGATTTGGAGAGGTAAAACATAGTGGAGAGCAGTGGATGGAAGGGTTGTTGAAGAAAATGTGAAAATGGGTGGGTTGCTAATTAGGTAAAATGGAATGGATTGGGTGGTGGCTGGAATCCAATATGGTGGTGCACTGACACTAATACTAGAAAACTGTTGTGTGAGTGAGGTAATGGAGGTTGTAGGAACATCATAATTACCATTACCAACAACACTATTGGAGATCGGCTCCAAACTAGATATAGCATCTAAAAGCTATTGGGGCTGACTCACAATGCTATCACGTGAATTAAACTGAGCATCTGACAACTTCTCACCAAATTCAGTCACAAGATTCTGAGCACGCCGTTTAAGAGGCGATAATCGATTTTTTAAACAGGGTATGAATAAGTCTTCAATTAAATTGTCAAAAAACTAGTGTAAAGAAATTGTTTTAGAAGTGCAGGTATGATACTCAGAATCAACGTCAATATCAGACATTTTACCCAAATAATTAGAAACACTGGAATTTAATCAAGATACAATGTGCTTCTAAATGCTGTAGCTGTGTTTTCAGGTGCCTGTACACTACGGATAGTGCACTCGTTTTTGCATTCATCCATCAAAAGGAGTTCTAGCACTATCAAAAAGGCCATGGTACCAAAAAACACAATCTTTCAAAAAAGTACACAACACATAACCTAAATTAAATTTGAAAGTGCAGAGCTCTCATTAACACCATTTGCGCATGCCCAAGACACAAAGGGGTAACACATGCAACATGCATGCACAAATCAAAAACTCCAATCTGTAACCAGGAACCATGCTCTTCTAACACATGTAATGTACCACCATCTTAACTGAAACCCTTAGGTACCCTCATCTTAACACAAAGGCCAGATAAATGGAAAGAGGTGTCTAGGTTCCTAGGTAGACTAAGAGTATAATACAGAAAGCAATTTTGGTGGGCATGCAACTGTTTTAATTATTAAATTGAAGTCATAAATTGGCAACAGGTGCACTGACTTTGAAAAAAAAAGTTACTGACCACACATAAAAAATTAGAAAAGTCATAAAATCACTTTTGGTTTTGGAAAAATTTATATATACATTCAAAACTTTTTTCGCCACACACACACACGCACACACGCACACACACATATATATAATATGGTTATAATAAGGATATTTTACAACAAAAAAGAGGTTAAACTTAAGTGAGAGTATTGTAGTATCTTTGTTTTGTTTACATCTTGACAACAGATTAAATTTTTTTTTTTTTTGGCTATTAACATAAACCGTCGGGTACCTAGATCACCTCTTTTTAAGGTTCACATTGTTACAAATTTTTTAAAAGCAAAATTAAGGAAAAATATATAGTTCGTTAACTGTCCAAAATGTGTTTATTAAAATTTCATATGATGTGCGTCAGTCCACAGAAACGCTGGAGCTCACCCACAGGCCATGGAGCAGAAGAAAACAACGAAAAAAAAAAAAAAAACGTACAGCTGTAGAATTATTACACCAGTTTGGGTGCAAGGGATAGGAAAGTCGGAGCCGGAGCCACGGGGCCATTTTGTTGTGATGTCACTCATCCGCCATCTTTTTCCCATTTTTCCCCAAAAAATTTCGCTTTTTCCCTCAAAATCGACTAAACTTCCCTAAAAATGTACCTTTCTTTCCTAAAAAAAAGTCCCTTTTTTTCCTAAATATTACCTTAACAATTTCCGATTTTTCCCACAGGAAGTGTGGCTGATCAGTGAATCTGAGCCAGATGAGGAAGGTGGATCAGTGACTCCGAGCCAAGAGAGCAGACCGGTGTGGACTCATGACCCAAGACGTTTGACCTTTGACCCCAAAATCTAAAATATTCCCAAAATTTTTTATTAATTGCAAAAAAATTCCAAAAATCCCCACAAAAATTATTAAAAATATATTATTCAGATTATTAAAAAATTATTTAATTTCCTTTAAATGTTATTTCCTGAGGTTCCCTCGCCGCCCTTGCCATACAAATTCGTCGGCGAGCCTCCACCCACCTCGCCCATAACAAGTCAGCCATCTTAGTGCGGTCAGCCATTGTAGCAGCCATATTGGATGCATGTGACCTTGATCTTTACCCCATGACCTTGAAAAAAAACTCCAGTAAAAATGCATAAATGTAAACAAGCATAACACTGTGACAAATCCATAAACACACATTTACATGTCACACATCTAGTAAGCAAATTCACACGTGTGTTGTTTTGTACTTTATGACAACTACATATTTTTGCCTATGTTTAAAAACCTATATATTTCAATTGGTATATTTCTGCAATTTTTACATATGTGATTTTATTATTTTTTAATGTGCAATCTAAGTGAGAACCCACCATTCTTTTTCAATGTTTGTATGTTAATATAGGTAACTCTATGGTAAGCCAGGATATTACTCTGAGTTTTTCAGCTCCTTAATTTACGTATGTGACTTAATAATTTTCAGAGTTTTTTTAAATTTCAGTATTTATTATTTCTATTTTCAATACTGTTTATTTTATTTACAGTTTTAACGGTATTTGGTGTTAAGCTATTTTTGTGACGTTATGAACCAGAAGTAGCTGAGCTCCATTGATAAGACTTGATAACGTAGATGCCGGATGTCAAGAGCTTCTGGGTACGGATTTGATGATCCAGAGACGTGGTTTTGAGAGCCGGGATTTCATGGGCGAAATTCCCGGCATCATGATAATTTAGAACACTGTTTTGGTACCCTGAAGTGAGTATAATATACAGGCTAGCTTGGTAAGTAAAGAAGAGGCCAAAGTCTAGCTACGTTAGTTAATTTTATGAGTGGACGCTGCCAACGAGGAGAGCCTGCACCGACGCCACGACGCCATGCTGGTAGCGTCAGTGTGACTTCAGATTAAGGTGACGCCACCTAATTTTCGGATATATAAACTTGTGTTTGGTAGCGTCTTTTGCAGATTTATTATTGCTCCCAAATGTTTGTGACAGTTAATATGATATTTGGAAGAATAAGTAACAGTACAGATGTCACTTATTAATTCAGTCCCGTAGTCCCACACTAACCTACTTCAGATAGTTACCGGAGCAAAAACTTTTGAACTTACATTGATTATATATTAAGTTGGGAGTGAAGAACTAGTGTTATTTGAAATGTATCTTTGTTTGAGAACATTTAAGACTTTGCTATAATTTTTAAAGAGCTAAAGAACTTAAGTCAGATATCTGGGATAGTGATCAGAATGTGTAATGGTATGATTTAACCGAGCTCACTACGTTAAACTTGTTTAAGAGGCACTTGAACTACAGACACTTTTTAATTTGAACTCAGTTTAATAAATCTACTGTTTACCTAATCATTTTTGAAAGCAGCTTAAATATATTAAATTTTTTTTTTCAGTCTAAGTAATTATAGTTTTCGAATGGTGGTAATACTTTAATTAGTTTAAATAAATTGCAGAACAGAATTCTAACTAAGTGATTGAATTTTCCAAACACAGCTAAACAGTATTATTTTTTATTTTTTATTTATTTCTTTCTGCTTTGAATTAAAGATAATTATTGCCATTTTAATTTATTTTATTCGGTAATGCTGCACCATACCTATCAGGTTTTCTTTTACAGAAATAATAATATAAATGAAGTGCCTCTTAAGGAGTTTGAAAGTTGTATGTGTTGTGAATGTCAGCGCATGCAAATGCCCTTGCAGAGTTCCTGAGACGACCAGTACGCCATTTGAGAGTAAGTTCTAAAGGTAAAAGGGTCAAATACACATTCAGTGTGTTACACAATCTGGATTACACATATTTCTCTTCTACACATTGGTCATTAGCATTGATTGATAATCATAATTATTTTCTCCACTGAAGTTTTCCCGAATCTTTACAGTGGCGCCCTTGCGTGGTGCTATAGGAACCCTAATTTGCATAGCAAGGGAAAGTTTCTAATTTTCCCAATAAATCATTACAACACATTACAGACTACTACCGTATTATATTCAGATGCCCTTGATCGTGACCAAATGGTCTTGAATGAACTTTAAAACAAAATCTCGAGATAATGTGCATAGAAGTCAGTAAGCATATTACGTTACAGAGTACCACTGCCATATTGGATGCAGATAACTTCGACCTTGAATGACCTTGAAAACAAAAACTTGGAAAATTCATTTAAGTAAATAAGCAAATCACATAAAGGACTACTACCTCCATATTATATGTAGTTAACCTCGACCTTGACCCCATGAACTTGAACAACCTTGGAAACAAAAACTCTAGAAAAATATGTAAAAGGCAACAAGCATCTACATTAAAGACTGCTACCGCCATATTGGATGCAGGTGACCTTGACCGAATGACCATGTAAACAAAACTCGAGAAAAATACATAAAAGTCAGCAAGCATATGATGGTACAGTATAATACCACCATATTAGATGCAGATAACTGTGAGCTTGAAAGACATTGAAAACAAAAACTAGAGAAAAAATACATAAATGTCAGCAAAGCATATTATGTCACTGACTACTAACACCACCACCTTGGGTGCAGGTGACCTCGGAACACTAGGATGGGCAGGTTATGTAGATAACTACACTTTGAGGACATGTACCGAAGTCACAAGAGACCCGCTTACATTAAACCTGGAACCAAGGTTCTGATGAGAAATACACTTCACCTATAAAGGTCTTTGAATGCCTAAGTAAACTGTCGCTACATCTTAACTGCTTACCGTACCTGTCATACAAATATGACATACAGCAGGGAGTCTTGGTATAATTAAAGCACTCATGTCGGCGTACATTATGGTCGAAAGTAAATGCATTACAAAAGTATTACTGATGACTACATAGCTGTTGAGGCGAAGACTCGGACGGACCTGTTGGCGATGTAGGTGCTGGAGCTAAAGAAGCAGGCAACGTCGGCTGCACTCGTAGAAGTAGATGCTGCTAGCGATGTAGTCATCACAGCTGAAGAAGTCAATGGTGAGAGAAACTATTGGTGGGGAATATCCACTCCACTTTAATGTAACTAGTCATGGATTACGTGACGTAGAAGCTAGCCGAGGTGATGTATCCTTCACGACAGTGGTTGTCAAACTAAGCCTCTCAGCTGACCTCTCTACTGCTTATAATATACAAGTATGCAAGCCCTATGGCGACAAGTTGTCTTAAAGAAATCTTACTACACCATTAATACATAGTTCGGACACCGACCAGACAATCACCGAGTTGCCACGTGATTTCACCTGACCAATCGCATGAAGGGATTGAGACATTACACACAGGCAGGTAGGCAGACTTTAGACGCTAGTTCCTTGATCACATTACCATGCAGTTATATCTTCAACAGTTTATTTCAGAAAAGTTCTTCGCTCACCTATAAATTATCGTCACACTTAAAGCAGACAAATAAACTCCTGTCGTCAGACTCAAAAGACTGATCCAATTACCCATTAACCCATAATGACCCATGATTGCATTGCTGATTGCGGTGCTAACCCCTAATAACCACATAACGACCCCTGATTGCAGTGCTGACTGCGATTTCATTGCTGATTGCGGTGCTCACACTGAATGACCCCTAATGACCCCTAAATGACCCTAATGACCCCTAATTGAACCCTGATTGCAGTGTTCATTGTGATTGTGGTGCTGATTTCTTACCTACTTGTGGTGCTAAGTGCATTGCTTAGTGCAGCGTATGTGTAGGCAGCCAGTTTAAATAAATTCCCCATATTTAAAAATAAAATTATGAATTCCTACCTACAAAGCTGAAAGGTGTGCATTTTATTTAATAATTTCGATTAAAAAAGTATATATCCAGGTCCCTCTGATTATTTAATTACTACCTGGGTAAACAACATTTTCACTTTGCACTAAAATTACCTTGAACTACAGCAGGTTTCCACCATATTTCGCCATTGGTCGATGCACAACTTGGACTTTGTACTGAACAATGCAGCACCACGACAAGCCCCCGCTATGCTTCTCAATGCAGATCTTGGAATGTTCTTTCAATGTATCGCCTTGCACAATCTGGATGGGGCCAATGTTTCATCACGCGAAGAGGACTGTTCTTACAAACCGTTCTCTCATGACGGCGTGCATTTTGAACATAGGTGAAAACCCATTTGCAGAATTGGCACTGGCGATAACCAGTTAGCGATGATGCAGGTCGTGGCTCCATGATCGTCGAGGTCAAAGGTAGGCCTTTGTATTCACGTTTCATCTTCGCGGTATGAAAACACTCTGTGAAAACCCACATACTCGTTCGCCCAAGAAGAAAAAACTTTTGAACATGTAAACCGAATTTCACCAAACTCTTTACACATATAGTATTTAGTAAAGTCACCTGGTTTTAACAGTATTAGACAATGCCGGTCACTTACATTTAAAATGGCGGTCATTTTATACTAAAGGTGATACAACATATCTCGGAAAATATTTGACAGATTTAAACCAAATAGCGTATGATGACAGAGCGAGTTATAAGCATTTAATTTAGAGGATAAAATTGTTGTTGGTAAGCCATTTCGGCAGATAGCGCCACATGAAATAATAAAGCTATTCCGTTATATCTCGAAAAATACCCAACCAATTATCGCCAAATTTGGTACCTACGAAGTACTATGATAGAGGTAAATGTAAGTAATTGATTGAACTTAATTAGGCTCTTATTTTCAAAATTGTTGCCATAAAAATATTTTAGGTTTATTTTGTATAACTACCATACCTTATGACCTATTTCAATTTTGTGTGCTGACAGCATTTATTGAAAGCATAATATTAGCCAAAAAGAACCACTTTTGTGCGACATTTTTTAAGATAGGGCTAAATGATTTAGTAAACTTTTTGAGTAATATCTCGGGATACAATTAACAGATTACTACCAAATTTGGCAAAAAAAATAGTACTATAGCAGTTGATATATTAAAAATATATTTCAAGTATGTCAAACATTTATTTCCAAAATTGCAGCTTTCTAGCTATTTTAGAATAGTATGCTGTATCTTCGAAACCATGTAATTAATTCCAACTGAACTTTGTATGCTGAAGTATATAATACAAACAACATGCGTGTCTACAGTGTGCCTCATTTGTCCCATGGTTTATAAGATAGTACCATCCGAATAAAATTTTTTATGTCATATCTCAGTAAACAATTAACCGATTCCTACCAACTATGGCAGAAAAATATTACTGTGATAGGTGATAATAACTTATAATGAATTAGGTATGTCAGACACTTGTTTTTAAAATGGCGGCAACATAGCTATTTTAGTTTAATATGTTAGATCGTACAAACCATGTAATTAATTCCAATGAAACTCTGTTTGATGGCTATATATTAAAACCATGAAATGTGTCCACACAAAAATAATTTTTGTCAGCCACTTTCGAATATAGTATCACATGACAAATAAAAATTACGAAATATCTCCAAAAAACCGATTTATAAAAAATTTGGCAAATATGTCGCACTATAGGAGGCCATGTAAACTGCTAAACTTTGAGATGGTCAGACACAAATATTTTTCAATTTGTGGCCATATAAAAATTTTATCTCAGAATATTTTATCTACGAAGCAACAAAACAATTTTCAACTTAACTTTGTTTGCAGGCCGTATCAATTATATCAATCAAAATTTTCTATTCAAAGCCTAATTTCTTCTCCATTTTGTAAGATAGCCCCACATAAAATAAGACTGTTTCTACGGTGTATCTAGGGAAACAACAAACCGATTTTTTTTCAAATTTGGCGAGGGTGTATTGTGGTAAGACATATTAATTTATTTGTTTTAAGAGTTTAAGTATTTTATTTTCCGAATGGCACCTATATAAAGACTATAACTTAGTGTGCTATATCTACAAACCTATATAACAAATTTTCTTTTAATTTTGTGTATTGTATCTGTGACAATCATCGAATGTGAAAATATATAAACTTTTTCTCCTCCAATTAAGAAGACCGTAACATAAGCGAGGGAGTTTTTATGCCATATTACGAGGGCCAATGAAATGATTCATACCAAATTTTAAAGAAATATTTCTACAGTATGGTATGAAAATTAACATATGTTATATGTGGCAGGAATTTTTAATTGGGTTTATATAACTTCAAGTAATTAAGTTGAAATTTTTATATCTATGAAAATTTTCAAAACAATTCAGCCAAATTGTCCAAATTTTGTACGCAGGTGGTATTAATTAGAATTATCATTAAGCATACAGACATCTTCTTTCGTCGTTTTTTCGCAAAATAGTGCAAGATTAATAAATTGAATATTTACCATATTTCCAGGACAATTAAACTAATTTCCACCAAATTTTGCACAACAGAAGACAATGTAATGTTACAAGATCAAAATAAGGTCAGATATTGATTTTAGAAATGGGGGCTATAAAAATATTTAGATATGTTTAGCATATCTATTAAAAAATTTAACCAAAATCAATCGAAATTTTTATGCTGATAGTATTTATTAGAAACATCCTATACAGAAAAACTTTTTTGGCAGTTTTTATAAGATATACCTGTTCAAGAAAAATTATAGAATTTTTATGCCATACATCGGAAACCAATCAAACAATTTCCACCAAATGTTTCACACAAATCACATTATGGTAGACCATGTAAACCTACGTGTTTTTAGTAGATCAGACACTTATTTTCAAAATGATGGCTGTGTAAATATTCAAGGTTTGCGAACCCTGTTATTCAAAACATTAGTCTGATTACATCCTAATTTGATGCTCCGCATCCTACCACCGTGATGCAGTTTATTTCACGCTAGCTTAATTCTACGAGTTTTTATCAATTCGAATCCCGAGTAAGTCACTTGGGTGTTTTAATTATCTTGGCACTCTTTCATATGTTTCTTGTTTAATGTCTAATGATATTACTGCCAGTAAAACATCAACGCATACCTACCATATAAGCTTATAAGAATATTCCACAAAAATTTAATTCCACACATGTAGAGGAAAGTGGGCCCACTTGTTACCAGTAACTTCTATTTTTTCTGTGAAATTTTAATAATCGAGATAAAAAATTTATCTGAAATCCATTAATTGGTTTTACTGTAATCCTTTCTCAAAAATTTAAGCTCCGAATCATAAAATCATACTCATTTAACGACGCATATTAAAATACTTAAAAAATCTATGAAATGAAAGTGTATATACTACCCTATATTACTCATAATCTAATTGGTCTCTTTGTTGATGTCAGCAATAGCAAAAACATTGTTCGAAATGTAATATTGTTTAAAATGTAACAGTCCTTAAGCCAGGTATGCTATTCTCGTAATTTGGGAAATTCCCAGAAGTGATGAGTGCCACGCGGTAATGTTGTTTGCTGTTTACTGAATATTTGTAACACTATATACTTAGTTCTTTTGTTTTTCACGCAAACATTATTCTCAACAAATGAAAAATATGCTTCAGATTTACAAAACATATCTTTGTAAATAAAACTAAATTCTGTAATTGTACATCAATTGTTGAGTTCCTGTTACAAAAAAAAATTTTTGCACTGTACAGCTTCGAACCGATGAATGCTTGCAGTAATAAATTCGAAGTCGTCTGCCGTGCAGGCTTCATTCGATATTTGTGATACACTAGTATTTGTATCTCTATTTGCTCATGATAAATCGTAGGTGCTAGTTAGATACACCTTGTTAACAATATATTTCGGTGCCTGTAAACAAATGTTATGTTTTGAATCCATGAAATATTTCAATCCTCTGTAGAACATCGTCGGAAACTGCAAGTTGCATCTAGTTAACGATAGCACATTCTCTGCTATATTCATGTTGCGACATAACAGTCTCTCTAATTTGAATGTGTGATAAAAATAAAATTATACTAAGTAAAGAACATTTATTTTGCTCGTGCAAAGCTACCTACTAGGAAGTAAGAAATGAAATCTTTTTGAAAAGTTGCGTCCCTGCGATTTGATTGTTTTAAAGTAGCTAGTTGAATATACATTATGTCTGCCTAGAATCCCAAAAAAAAAAATATTTCGTGTCTCGCATTTGGGAGCACACAAATGTACTCTGTTTTGGTAACACTATTTTCAATTTTAAATTGAAAATAGTTATCCTTAAGTCATAATATTTTCAGTTTTAGATCATTGTTCCATTCGAATTCCTTTCGTTGTTTTAGCGAAATAGTAGACAACTTCCTGTAAAGAACGAAAACTTTATGAACAAGTAAAATAGCGATGTTTACAGTATTGAAAAATTATATTTGAGCACGAAGCAACAATTCTATCAGTCTTGTGTGAATAACATTATTTAAATTAATTTTATTACTGCTAAACAAAAAACCATGTAAAGCATTATCTCTTTTTGTGGGCAAGTGGAAGAGGTAGTAGTATTATTTTAATTCCACTTCTATTATGTGATGTCTGTTATAGAACAAATATATTATAATTATTAAAGCTTTAATAATATCTTTACCTTACTTCTAATTTTGAGAATAGTAATTTTGTAACATGAAATTTATGTTGAAGGAATAGTTTTATTTCTTTGAGTAATTGCAATATGTAACATATTAAAAATGTGTTTTGATTCCTTATCATTTACTTGTTTCTTACGAATTTAGATCTTTTTTTTTTCCTTTACAGTTACGACCATGTCAGATTTTGCTTAAGTTTAAAAGGTTATACAAGTTGTGACATTCTTCACAAAATCTAATTTCTGTTTAGGTACTTTGATGACGACAGAGAGATTGGAGGGAGAGAAATCCATGGAAACAGGGCGTCCACACATTCCAAGCACTCGGATACTACTCTTCAAGTTCCAGCTGTAAACTTGAGTCGTTCAATACCTATATATTCAGAAGGTAATCTTTATGGCAGAAATACTTATACATTTTTAAAGGCTTATCAAAATATATTTTTTCTTTGACGTATACTACAAATTTGGTATAATTTTAAATTGCAAAAATGATTTTTGCGGCCCTTTTTCCATTGACATAAAAGTTTACAATTTTATTGAATTTTATATAGACCAAAACTATGGTATACCATAGAGTGTTCTTTACATGACACATATAATTAGCATTAATAATTAAGAAAATGTTTAAATTGTACTTATGTATGATATATTGATGGTTAAAACACTACCTAATGATTCGAAAGCTCTTAACACTGTCGTTTTTTGTCTCTCTCTTGAGAGTACGCATTACACTTAACTGTAGGCGTATTGAAGACAAATAAAAAAGAAACGTTATCCTGGAAGATCAATGTGATAAACCCACGCATAACAAAAAAGAAGTTAATGCAATGATACCCAGTCAATAAAGAATTCTATATGTTAAGTATATTATGTGTATACATTATGCATTTCTATAATGCATGAATTATCTATCAATTACAATAATATTTTCTGATCTGATTGCTGGATGACTGGATTTCTGCGCCGAGCCTTCTTTCAATGAATATTTTTCATTTATTTTGTCTAAGAAGTGTAGAATGATTTTTTAATTGTGTTACATATCTTGGGTTCCTATATTTAGCCTACTCTCAGAAGGAAAGAAAGGCTTATGAGATCACTTTCCTCTTTGTGTGTCTGTACGTGTGTGTAAGTGTGTGTGTCTGTACGTGTGTGTGTCACCCTTTCAATATTTGAACGCGGGAACCGAATTTCCCCAAACTCCTTACACGTATATTACTATGTAAGGACACCAGACTTTAATAGTTTTCAACCCCGCCGGGAACTTTCTTTCAAAATGGCGTCCATTTGAATATTTAAGACGTTATGTCATATCTCGGAAACCCTTCAACTGATTTTAACCCAATTTTGTATGCTGACAGAGCAAGTTGTAGGCATTAAATCCAGAGGCGAATTTTGTTGTTTATCTGTCATTTCAGAAGATAACGTCACATGAAAAAATAAAGCCTTTACATTATCTCTTGAATACTACTCAACCTATTTTCGCTAAATTTGGCACGTAACTTATACTCTAATTGGACACGTAGAGGTAAGTAATTGTAATTAATTATGCACTTATTTTAAAAATAGTGGTCGTAAAAATATTTTAGGTGTTTTTGTTACTACTACCACGACGTTTGAACAACTTAAACCAAATTGTGTACACAAACAGTTTCTATAACATGCATCATATAAGCCAAACACAATATTTTTATCCGCCATTTTGGAAGAAAGCACCGCATGAAAAAATAAAGCTATTTTGTTATAACTCGAGAACTACTTAACCAATTTTCTTCAAATTTTTTTACACGTAAGTAATACAGGGTCATCGAAAAAGAATGGAATAAATTCCTACTTTATAGCGACAAAACTATTTAACTGAATTAGCTGATTATTGCACCAAACTGTATTGGAAGGACGAAAGGTTTTTAAGGGGCGTTATTGACCGTCACACAGCCACCTCGAGATTGTGGCAGGGGCGACAGCGCCATCTGGTATCTGCGCCGCCCCTCCAGTGAGATGGCGACCGTGCAGCAAAGAGCACAGTGTGTTCTCTGGTTCGCGAAATTCAAGTCTGTAGAGATTGTTCAGCATAATTTTAGACGGTGGTATCCTAGACAACGTGTACCAAAACAGGGAGCTATTAGTCATTGGGGAAAAAGTTACAGCAAAACCGGTACCGTACAGAAAAATAATCAATCACCAGGATGGTCAAGAACGTCCGAATAATAGGTGGAACAGCTTACGCTCTCTTGTGTACGTAGCCGTAAAAAGTCAATTGCCCACTGCAGTTTGTAGCTTGGCATTCCTAGGACTACCATGCAGAATTTTCTTATAAAAGTTTGAGATTGCATGCCTACAAGATTCAATTGAGGCATGAAATTAAGCCGGCCCGAACATTTTGCTTTCCATGCTTTCATGTAAAATAAAAAGGGCACGGAAAGAAGCCGTGATCTTACCCCTCTAGACTTTTCCTTTTAAGGATACGTCTAGAACATTGTCTGCGCTGTGAAGATTCGATATTTGAAGCACTTGCATCAGAGAATCACTGCTGCCATCGAGACAATTACGCCGACAATGTTCCGGAATACGTGGATGGAGGTCGAATATCGCCTGGACATATGCAGAGATACAAATGTAGCGCACATAGAAACAGTTTAAGGTAAGCAAAACTTTGATTCTTCTTGTTCAATTTGGTACAAGAACCAACCAAATCGGTCAAATAGTTTCAAAACTGTAATTTTTTTAAATTTTACCATTCTTTTTCAATGACTCTGTACTATAATAGACCAAATAAATTTAATAAACTGAATTTTATTTGGCACTTATTTTTAAAATGGCGACCATACAAATATTTTAGGTTTATGTGGTATAACTACCATACCATTTGACCATTTTCCACCAAATTTTGTACGCTGACAGTTTTTATTACAAGCATCAATAATGTTAAATTATTAACCTTTGTCTGCCATTTTGTGCGATAGCGCTAAAGGAGTTTATCAAGTTTTTGTGTAATTTCTTGGAAAACAATTGACATATTCCTATCAAATTTGGCACTCAAGCAGCACTGCCGCAGTTGTATGTACAAATATGTTTCAAGTATGTCAGATACCTATTTTCAAAATGGCAGCCATATAGCTATTTCAGTATAGTATGATATATATTCGAAACCATTTAATAAATTCCAACATAACTTTGTATGCTGGGAGTATACATATTAAACATCAAATGTGTCTATACGGAGCCTTTTTTCCTCCATTTTGTAAGACAATGCCACACGAATAAATAAACGTTTCATTTCATATCTCGGGTAACAATTGACAGATGCTTACCAAATATGGCAGACATGTAATACTGTGGTATGTAATGTTAACAGATATGTTTTAGGTACGTTAGACACTTATTTTCAAAATAACGGCCATATAGCTATTTTAGTTTCATACATTAAATCGTCGAAACCATGTATTTAATTCCGAAAAAAAACTTTCTGTGCTGGCTGTGTCTAGTACAACCATAAAATTTGTCAACACAAAATCTTTTTGTCCGACATTTGGCAAAATAGACTCACATGATATATTAAAATACGCGATGTCCGAAAAAAATTAATGCTTTCTAACAAATTTGGCAAACAATTATCACTATGGCTTGCTATGTAAACTGATAAATTTTAATATGGCCAGACAAACATATTTTCAAAATGTCGGCCATACAAACATATTAGCTCCGAATTTTTTATCTACGAAAATGCAAACAAATTTCAACTAACTTTGTATGCTGACAGTATCAGTTCCATCCATAACAATTGCATGTGCAAAACCTCATTTCTCCGCCATTTTGTAAGATAGCCCCACATGAAATAAAATAGATTTAATGCCGTGTCTCGGGAAACAATCAGTCGATTTCTTTTAAATTTGGCGAAGAAGTTGTACAGTGGTAGACCATATTAATTTATGTTTTAAGTAGGCCTATGTGAGTCACTTATTTTATGAATGACGTGCAGTTTATTGCGAGCTAACTTAATTTCATTAGTTAATCTGAATACGAATCCCGGGCAAGTCATTCGTGTATTTTAATTGTCTTTGTATAGTTTCACATGTTTTGGATTTTATCTCTTATAATATTGCTATCAATGAGACGTCAACGACTACGTGCCTTCTAAGCGTTCAATAACTTCATTAAAAATTATTTTCACCCATGTAGAGGAAAGTAGGCTCGATAGTTATCAATAATTTCTGGTTTTTTGTTGTACCTGTGTTATGTTTTGTATTAATTTACTTGTCTCCTTTTTAAGGTTGATGTTTGTTAGACATTATAAGTTTTATAAATTAAAAAATATATCTATTTATCTTACAAATGTCATAAACGATTTAAAAGTACTTAAAATATGCCGCATGTTGTAATTACCTCTTTACAGTTTCGATAAAAATAGAATTTATTTATACAGTGAATGTGATCACTAATAATAAGGAAACACTGCTTCGAGAGAACTCGAAATATACACCAAGTGAGCAAAATGTAGCGGAAAATGCTTTGCTATCAGTAAACTTGCCAAGTAGAATGTTACATAAGCAAAAGCGCAAACACTTCAACATTTTACGGCACATGTTTTCTGTCGTAATATGTTACTGAATCATTTTTCGTAATTTATAAATGGGCATTACTTTAGGGGCTCATTAATGTGGCCATTTTAGTGAGTGTTGTTTATATATGGGGCTACAGGCGCAATTTATTTTAAATGCGAGTGTGTGCCTGGGTAGCTGTACGGCTAAGCAGCTATGCGGCAGTGAGAGGGTCTTCGGGTCGTCTCCAGGTGCTGGGCTAACCGAAGCAGCACAGCGGTTATGTCAACTAACCCTATATAAATAACTTTCAGTACCTGGGAGCCGACAGCCATATTACTATTTTATAGGCATAGGGTATGTCAAACCAAATATCTGTATTTGTTATATGATTTAAGAAAACATTTTTCATCCAGCAGATCACTTACGTGTTAAATGTGCATGGTGTATAATTTTTACTAACTAATTATTTTTGTATCAAATTAAACAAAAAACTTAATCTAACTGCAAGTGTAATTTTTGTGTAATGTCGAAACCATATGTATGAAATGTCAAAGACAAAAATTGTCATCTCATTTATTTATGGTATTATAATTTATTTATTGTACTATTTTTAATTTTAAAAAACCAAGCAATTTTTTTAGATTCGTACTGAAAATTTGCATCAACATTTGCGGAAACATGCAGAATTATCTCTCTCTCTCTCTCTCTCTCTCTCTCTCTCTCTCTCTCTCTCTCTCTCTCTCTCTCTCTCGCTCTGTCTACTTCTTACTTTATCTCTCTATTTCTCTTTCCCATCTCTCTCTTTTGCTCTCTCACTTTCCATCTCTCTCGTTCCCTTCATGTCTTTTAATCTCTTTATCCATCCAACTTTTAGTCTATGTTTTCATCGGTCTTTCTTTCAGCTTCACCATTCACACCAGTTTGCCATCAGATCTGTATATTTTACTTTAACAATTTTAATTCATCGAGTTGTTTTTTTTTTTCATTCATGACGGTAACACACAGGGTTTTTAATAAGTAATTATGGCATCAATGACCCAAAACTAGGTAATGTCCACTTCCCTGTCACAGACAGTGCTGTAAGCATACTTTTCTTACACCACTGTCAATATCTAGATACTCAACTTTGAAAAAAATAAAAATAGTATCATATACTATATTTAAAATGCTAATGTTTTTTCGGCGCCAAACAATTTACACCTAAACCATGACGAATGATGGGCGGGAGGGGGGGGATGGCGGGAGGAGGGGGTGCGGCCGGGGGGGGGGCTAGGCGTTTTCGATAGTGCCCCAAGGAAAAGGGGGCGAGTGATTGTTGCCGACGCCCCTCCCCAGGCTTCCGGGGGGGGGGGGGGGGGAGTGTGGTTTTGTGCTCCAGGCTTAATGTTCGTGTATAACACGCGGAATCCTCTACTTTACGCCCAAAGGATGAGGGGGGTTGGAGCGGGCCTAGGGGGGCGGGGTCGATAGTGCCCCATGGAGAATGGGCGAGAGATGATTGGCGACCCCTCTCTACTCTATTCCAGGGGATAATTCGGTGGACGGGTTTATTTTTAGGTCCTCCTTCGCTCTACTACGAATTAGCCCCTTTGAATAAATGTACGTACCGTAAGTGGGTACCATAATTTGTACCACAATTATGGTACGAAGTGAACTCGACTCATTTTCCCAACAATTAAAATTTGTGGAAGACACATTTTTGGACCGATTATCGTTGGATTTGGGGGAGGGTTGTCTTTCTATACCCCACCATCCCCCAACGGGAAGTTGGGCCATTCGAACCATCACACCCCCTCAAATTTACCACCCCTCCTAATTAATTTGCCTTTGGTACGTGGCACTACAGGATGTCGGGAATCCATTTCTAAAATCCATGCATTCTGATCATCATTATTTATGTTATGTACGATTGATGCTTGAATTGGAACGATGTTCAAATGTTGTGTTTTATAATACACGAAGTCAGTAATCCACTACTAAAATCCATGCAATCAGATAATCACTATTTAAGTAGTTATGTACATAATTCCATCAATTAGTTAAATTAAGTCTTCAAGAATTATGTACCCACAAAGCTGATGCAACTTTATTAATATACTAGAATCCCGTGCTACCTGCTGGCAGGATGGGATGAGCGAGCGAGCATCGATATGTGCGAGCAAGCATGTGCTTGTGTTCCCAGACGACATTGTGCCATAAATACCAATTCGTACAACCGTACAACCTGCTTCACCAATGGTGGCTTAGCCCACGGATTCCGCAGGCTGCAGGACGGGATGTGCAAGCAAGCGCTGATAGGTGTGAGCGAGCACGTGCCAGAGTACCCAGAGGACATTGTATCATAAATACTAATTCCTACCGTTACCTTCTTCACCGATGGTGGCCTAACCCGTGGATTCCTCGGGCCCGACCCCTGGTCATATACTATAATAAAGAACGAACGTTTTCGGCATCACACACTTTACGCCCAAACATGGAGGAGGGAACGGGCCTAGGGCGATCGATAGTGCCCCAAGAAGAAGGGGGGGGGGGGAGTTGTGGTTTGCCAACTCCTCTCTCCACACTTCCGGGGAGGGTTTTTGTGCCCCACAATTAAGGTTCATGGAAGGCACATTTTCGACCGATTTTCATGAGATTTGGGGGAGGGTTGTCTTTCTATACCCCACCCTCCGCCAATGGGAAGTTAGGCCTCTCGAACTTACAACCTCGCCCCCTCAAGTCTTAAGTCTTACTTATGAAGGCTTATGGTTGAAGTTTTAAGTCGTATGTCTTATATCTTATATATTAAGTCTGCCCACAATTATTAAATATACCATCATTTTTGCAACTGCATGACGGGATGTGCGAGCGAGAGCTGATAGACGCGAGCGAGCACAAGCCGGAGTTACCAGACGACATTGTATCATAAATAATAATTCGTAGGGTTACCTGCTTCACCGACAGTGGTCTAGCCTGCAGATTTCGCAGACCCGTCGCCTGGTCTTTAATACAATGAAGAACAAATGTTTTCCCTATTAAATTATTTAAGCACAAACAGTAAGGAGGCGTGGAACGGGCCTAGGGGAGATCGATATTGCCCCTGGGGGAAAGGTCTAAGTAATGGTTGCCGACCACCCTTCCCACCAGTTCAGTGGAGGGGGTGGGGTTTTGTGTCCCACAATTAAGACAAACTAAAGTGTGCCCCGAGAAATGCTTTACGACTAAACGTTGAGGAGGGGGAAACAGGCCTAGGGGGGATCAATAGTTCACCGGGGGGAGAGGTTCAAGTGCCGACCACCCTCCCCACCCCTTCAGGGAGGGAGGGGTTCAAGTGCCCCAGGCTTAAGGTTCGTGTAAAATATGCGGTGTCATACAATTTATGCATAAACTTAGTGGTGGAGGCGGGAACGTGCCTAAGGGGATCGACATTCGCCCATGGAGAAGAGAGCGAGTTATGATGGCCGAACCCCCTCCCCAATACTTCCGGGGGGGGGGGAGAGTGATTTTTGTGCCCGACAATTAACGCTCGTGGAAGATAGATTTTTCGACAGATTTTCATGGGCTCTGAGGAGGGTTGTCTTTCTATACCCCACCCACCGCCAATGGGAAGTTAGGTCATTCGAACCCACACTCTCACCCTTAACTCTTAAGTCCTAAGTGATATGTATTTCGACAAATTTTTAAACTACGATAATAATTTGCAAACTGCATGACAGGATGTGCGAGCGAGCGCCGATAGGCGTGGGTATGAGGGTGGGACGGGCCTAGGGGGGGGGGGGTCGATAGTGCCCCATGGGGAAAGGGGCGAGTTATGGTTGCCGACCCCCCCCCCCCCCCCCAATTTTGGTGAGAGGGATTTTCTGCCTCAGGCTTAAGGTTAGTGTATACCATACATTTGGGTTCGGATGTACCGTAATTATCGTATACAATTTTATATACCCATTTGTCGTGTTCCCTTAAGACCTAATTCCTAAGTCTTAAGTCATAAGCATACTCAGAAGGTGCGAGCGAGTGCCATTAGGCGCGAGCGGGCATGTATCGACCGCGGCGTTACACATAAAACACTGTACCATAAATACAATATTTCCATTGTAACTGTTGTTTGAGTTGTGCTTGCTCGCACCGAAAGGCGCGAGCGAACACATGTAACACAAGCAACACTGTACAATAACTACTATTTCGTAAGTTCACCAGCTTCACACACGGTGGCTTAGCCAGCGGATTCCACGGGCCCATCCCCTGGTAATAGTATGAATCGAAAAAGATTTTTCTTATTTAAAATATTGTCTTATTAGCGCCTGGAAAATAATTTCAACGCATTTACGCCATAGGCAGCAAAATCCCCCAAACAACCATTGCCAGTAAAGATATTTCCATTGATAATTTTTGGTATTGCAGAGGAGAAATGAAACACCATTGACAAATGCTTGCAGATGAACACTTCGGGTTATATGCACATTGAGTAATAACACAAATGCCAAAGTTTATCTCTCTTCCCCTTACAACCATGCTAGATTTTCATAAATTGGTTAAGGAAAAGGAAAATGCATGGCAATTTATGCACCCCCCCCACCTCTCAAAGGTTAAAATTATATATATGCTATAGAGTCGTCAGAACCTATATATATATGTATATATATATATATATATATATATATTGGTTCTGAGGACTCTATAGCATAACAATGAGTAAAAAAGTATTGTAATTAATGTACTTTAAAACTATTATTTCAAATGCGAGTGACTCTTCCACTCTCCCTCTCTCTCTGGACACAAGAAGCAGAGTGATGATGGCATCCATCAAGAATAACATCTTTGGCTATGTGATGTCTGTCCAGCATAAAACAACCATGCGAATATGCATGGATGCACACTCAGACCTTTTAGTTGTCATATTTTCCCGGCTGCTATGGTTTACATCATTTATTGCGTGAGTGTGCCGATGCAATAAAATACATGCTGATGATGCCACATTGCTCGCTCGTGACACCTTAGGTTATGCGTATATATAAGACGATCAGAGTAGCCCAGTTTCACAGTTCTTCGTCTAATGCGAGAGAAGAAGGATCGTCTTCTATTCCCTGGCTTTCGTAGCTGCCATTCTGTTAGTTATTCTCAGCCACAACGCTCGCTCATGTTTGACTGTCACTCATGTCACACCCCGGGCTCACCATAAATATAACGCCGTCAGAGTCACTATAAGTCTCGGTTCGTCATCTGATGTGACAGCTGATAGTTCGTTTTCTCTCTCCTGCTATTCTTATATCTAAATTGAGTATGTTCTTTTACACCCATTTGCTTGCTCGCGTTTGGCTGTTGGCCATGTTACAATCAGACTATACAGGTATATAAGGTGGGCAGATTCGTGCATAGCCTCATTACTTCTTCTGATGCAACAGGTAATAAATCGCCTTCTCTCTCATTATGTACTTAGCATTCAGTTCGGTAATTTATTTTTAATGTCCATCTCTTACTTCACAGTTCGCAGGATATTCTGAAGTATTATTGTAATAATGCATGTATTATGTAACATATGATGCAAGATCCTTATAGTATTCTATTATCACATATATTAATTCTGTCTTTTAATTTGTCCTGCACAGATCAAAATGAAACATGCATTAACTGGTGTGTCTGCGACAGGCATCACGAATTCTTCTTCGGCTGTACAATTGCTAATTCCATCTGGGCTACCTACATTGTCGTCGGTGCCATGCTCTCCATTATCGGCTGGATGAAAAGGAGATACATCGTCACCTGTATCGCTTCTGCAATAATACCATCTTGTTTAACCATAATGCCCGAAGACACAAAAATTATGGCTTGCGCGAACAACGCAGATTGAGTAACATAAGTATGGGTATAGGGACACGGCATTTGATATGTGCGATATAGTGCACAGACACACGAAAACCCATTACTATACAGGTACTACGCCTACCAAAGTAAATCGTGTTTGGTATCCATAGTCAATTAAGCCACGCCCAAGAATCATGGAAGTTATAGAAGGGTAAGTTCTAATGGTTTCGAGGAGCCCGAAACTGATTTCTGGTGCTATTCAAAGCTCTATGTCGGATAAAACAAGAGCAATTCGTAAAAAGATAGTTGTACATTTTTGGCTTTCATGAAGAAAAAATATTGCCAGACAACACACGAAAGAAGTACAATATCGGGCTTCAATTAAATATAATTTATGGCTCGAGTGTCATTATGCGAAACGAAATCTTTCAAGCAAGGGTGCAGACAAAAGAGCATTCAAGATTGCGATTTACCTGTGTATGAGACTGGTAAAATGTAAACAGTCCTAAAATCCTGCAAAGGAAATATGTGAAAATGAATAAACATATAAAGAGTGTGGATTGGGGTGGGTTTTGTCAAAAGTTAACTACCTGCAACTACGAATAAACGAGCTGGAACCGCTATGTGCTGTCGTAAACACGAAAAAAAAAAAAAAAAACTACCACAATTGTTTCAATTGGAACTTGCCTGCTAGACCGTCATTTTACATCACTGGGACGCTACACCCTCAGCGCGGGGGTGGATCGATCCCTTGTGAGGGACCTTGGCCACCTAGTTAGTTCTCAGTTGGGTTGTGGAGGATAGGAGAAGCTAACCCTCTCCCCCCTTCTCACCCTTCAAACATACTTTATGCTGCAAAGCAAGCATTCTTTTACAGGATTCCCAGGGTAGCGCCTGGGAGCTGTTTCCATAGTTGAGTTTTACTCTCTTTTTTCCTGCCTGTACGGGATAAAAGAGAGTGGTGAAGTTAATTGAATTTATCAGCGCGGAATTTCAAAGTTCAGGACTTGTGAAGTACTGTCACTAGCTCCCTGTGAGAGAGCTAGCGACAGTTTGGTATAAAAAGCGGAGGTTAATAGCCAAATGAAGTTAAATTATCGATATAAGAAGCTTTCCCATAACTGGAGTGGCAAGGGTTATTTTAATTAAATTAATTGTATGTGTATTGTAGTGGTGAATTTAAGTTGCGCGAGAATTTAAATCAGTGTAGTTGTTTCAGTAATTTTCAGTAATTTACTTCATATCTTATGAGTTATTGTTAAAAACCTTTAATAATAATCTGATTGGTGAGTAATGTGTTTCGGAGTCGCTCCAGTACAGTAGGGAAAATTGGTATTTGCGGGTCTAGTTGACGGGCTAGGGGGCCGCAAATGACGCCATGCCTTCGAGAAGTAGCCAGGTTCTCGCCTGCTAGATACTTCCCTAACAAGTCGACCGGGGATATAAAGCCTTAGAAACATAAATTGATGTTCTTTGGAATGGAATTCCCGATACTGCTGCATCAAATTTAAATATTACAGGACAATTCTTCTGTATTTGTAAATATGCACTTGTCCAGCTCCAAGAAAAGTGTTGAGCCCATACGAGTTGTGAAAGAAGAAAAAGAAATTAATTTTAATGTGCTACTGTTAACGACTGGAGACCAAATTCACATTATATATATATATATATATATATATATATATATATATATATATAGAGAGAGAGAGAGAGAGAGAGAGAGAGAGAGAGAGAGAGAGAGAGAGAGAGAGAGTGACATTTCACATCCTATTTGTCCTTAGTTATTGGCTCAAAATAAGAATATATATATATAAATATATATAAGCATCACTTTACATTTAACCATGACCTAAAGAGAAAATCAAGACAATATGACAAGCTGTGTTTAGAAGAAAACATGCAATAATGCAAGGAAAATGCTTAATCGGAATCGAGATGCCAAAGCCAGAGAAGGATAAATAAATCTCCAATATTAAAATTGAAGCACTACTGTCATGTAAATAACTTACCGTTCGTCGCCTATGCAGATTTTGGGCCGGTTTCAACAAGCGAGATAATGATAGTTTATCGAGATTAACTGACAAAAAATCTCGATTATCAGTATTGTGTTTGACCACACAAATTAATCTGGATTTTCTCTGAATATATCGATAAAATATTATCCCACCGATTTTTAAGGTTTAAGTCACATTATCGGGATTAAACAGTTAAACATAAACAAATGTTTTGCGAAGGTCACGAGAGGGCACAGGTTTTTCATCGAGAATAAAGAGAAAATGGCTCAGGCAATGTACAATTTATTTTTTGAAGAGGAAAGTGATGACGAGGATTTTATTGTTTGTCGTCCGCCATGTTTACATGAAAGAATTAATTATTTTGAACTTAATGATTAAGAGGTTAAAGTACACTTTCCCCTTACATCAAACACAAGATTGTCAAACAGACTATATTGTTTTATTTTTTCCTTTACGACAAATATTCTGCGTTAACATTAGGTATAAATGTAAAATAAACAAATTACTTTTATAGGCCTAATTCAAATCAAGAATGTGACTAACACCGATAGTGTTTTTAATTGAAAATGTCTTTGAATATACTCAAAAAACATATGTTGTGAACTAAACGACAACAGATAATACATTAGTTACTTGGTATTGTCTTTAGTTTTAGGATCTGCAAAGTTAAGAGCTCTGTTTGAAGCTTCTCCGATTTATAGTTATTTCTTGTTCCTGTTGTAACTTTAGTTGACGTGTCTCTTTCATTGCCTCGTTTCCTTTAATTGCAAACTTTTTCTTAACTCAATTTTTGCTCTATGCCGGGCACTTACTTCAGCTTTTTTGTTTGAGCGCATCGCTGGTCGTCGTTTACTAGTCCAGAAAGATGATGCCATACAGTTTCTCACATGGCTGGCAGAGACTATCCTCCAACCGTCGGACCCAGTCGAGGCTTAGCGGTTATCTGAAGGATTTTCAGGGTTATTCATCTGAGCTGTGTTTATAACTTAGTCTCTACCGGAATGACATTTCACTGGCTTTACTGGTGGCAGCATACAGTGATCTTGGCTGGCTATTTAGAGGGCAGAACACACTGGACCCCTTAGCATAGACTTTTTCGTGTACATAGGTTTTTCGCGTATGTTTTTTTAAGGTTATCCCACACCACCTTCAAGTTGTCTGCTGTCCTGTAGTGATCACGATATGTACAGTTGTAACTATTCGCAATAGTTCGCCACTGTTTTGCTTTATTTTGTTGAGTCACAACATCTGGTCGTTTATTTTAAATAATATTGAATTGTTCTTTAGCGAATTCTAAAAAATTAGTTTTTCATAGAATGAAAAAGTTCGGTTTCGCTGTTTCCTTACGACCGCAATGCCTTCCCGACTTGCCATACTTTCTCAAAATGATTTCGCTGTACCAGCTCAAAACAAATACTCTAATATTTACAAATAGAAAATCGCGATTAAGTCAGAATATCGAGGTAATTTTAACGAGATATTCTTTACAAAGCTTAAATGTGGTGAAACACGCTGAACTTATCGAGATTAAAATCTAAGTTAAACCTCTCATCTGGATAAAATTATCTCGATATTCTGAAAAGTGAACCTTCGTTGGTGAAACCGGCATTTAGAGGACTTGCTCAATCCCATTCAGACCTGTGAACAGGGCCTCAATCACTCATAGAAGTACACCTACCAGAAGCACGAGGCATACAGCTATATACAGTCGTTAATTAAGTAATTCATGAATAATTCACCTCGTCCCTGCCTAAAGATCCGGTACTGAATATAGGGCAGAATGTGGGGAAGTACTTACTGGAAGCGACCGGGGATATTGGCAATGGGGTCAAAGGTATTTAAACAACTTTAAAACATATGTTGCAGTTCACACCAACTGAAAAGGCAAGCTAATCAAGCACGATGAAATGC
Source organism: Dryococelus australis (assembly GCA_029891345.1). Lineage (NCBI taxonomy): Eukaryota > Metazoa > Arthropoda > Insecta > Phasmatodea > Phasmatidae > Dryococelus > Dryococelus australis. The sequence goes on from CM057009.1 coordinate 247,216,910, forward strand.
TGCTCCTGCGAATCGATTGTCACAGTAGAAAATGATATAGTATAGGACCATGACCACTTAAACAGGTGGTGCATCGTGCCTGCATGTACCAGCTGCCATCTGCTGCGCCGAGACCGAAGAATCTCGTTGTATTCTTCCTTAATCTAGACTACAGAGAAAACTTCGTCATCAGGCCTCTGGGAGACAAATTTTCGGAGCAGTTTTTTGATATGTTCATGTTGACGGCCTGTGGTCTGGCATTCGTGGCCAAGTACCAGCTGCATTAAAAATCTAGCAACATATAGATGTTATTTGGTCTTAACAAACTGTCACTCGTTACATACAAAGGTTTGTTTCCATACGATTACATCGACAGCAGTGAGAAGTTGGAAGAGACAAAGCTATCCCCAAAAGAAGCATTCCACAACTGGCTGACTGGCACCAACATCGGTGTTAAAGATTATGCCCATGCACACATGTTATGGGAAGCATCCAACTGTGTGAAAGTAGGAAAGTATTTGGACTTGTACCTGCCGACATATGTGCACATCCTAGCTGATGTCTTTGAAAATTTCAGGAACTTTTGTATTTCCATGTACAAGCTCGATTGTCCTCACTACATCAGTACTCCGGGGTTTGCTTCCGATGCAGTGCTTTGGATGACATATGTAACTCTGGAGAGACTCACCGATTACGACAAATGATTATTGAAGAAGTGATCTATGGCAGCATGACAACGTGTGTCAAAAATCAAGTGGTGGCAATCCAGATCTATGCGCCAGGTACATACAATACCAGCACACCTTTCATATTCATTTAGTACCAGGATGCCAACAACTTGTATGGATGTGCCCTGTCCCTACCGCTCGCTAAATGAGATTTCCAGTAGGTCGGCACGGACATTGACATCATGGGTGTGCCCGATGATGGTAACACTGGGTACATCCTAGAGTTCGATGTCGAGTACCCCATAGCCCTTCATGAGGACCACAAGGACTTATAATTCCTACTTGTTAACAAGTATCCCCCATGCTCCAAGAATCCAGAACTAACGACGACAAAATGCTGTAATGTTCACTACCACAACCTGAAAAAGGCACTATGCCATGCATTGAAGCTCACCAATGTGCTTCGCATGCTTCAGTTCGAGCAATAAACATGAGTAAAGACTTAAATCGAGATCAACACTGCGAAATGACAGGTGGCCACCAACGACATCGGGAAGAATATCTTTAGATTTGTTATTATTACTTTCGGAATATTAATGGAGAACAAGAGGAAATTTCATATAATGGAATCGGTTTGCAACAATAACAGACTTTAAAAACTAGTAACCAAGCTAACATTCCTGGATTGATCGATTTACAACGAATTTCTTTCTCTAGTTCGACTGCAGCACAATGCCATAATTTTCGACAAACCCATATATGTGGGGTTCGCAGTGCTCGACTAGTCGAAAACTCTTGTGTACCAATTCCACTATGATGTGATGAAGACTCGGTACGGATAAGACATGGAGCTGTTATATATGAATATGGATTCGTTCCTGTATTAGATCCGAATACAGCACATCTACAACGACATGATTGTGGAAGCAAGGCACTTCACTGAGTTCGACACTTGCAGATACTCCGTGGCTTACACGTGTTTCTCGTCTTCAAACAAGAAAGTTGATATCAAGTTCGAATACGAGTGTAATGGAAGGTCATGACTTAATCAGTATGATTGCGTGCAGAATTATATATACTCCTACAAAAAATTTCGAGTGCAGCTGGAACTTGGCCACGAATTCAGAAGTGTGTGATACAACACAAAATCGAATTTTCCGATTAGGTAGCTGCATTTGAAGAACTGAAAGTAGTACATGATAAGATGAACACAACACGAGTGCACCAAAATTATCTCTATTCTGAGAGCATAAATATGGCTTTGTAGAATAGGAATTTTTATGTCGTAAATATGAAACTACAGACATAATCATGTATATAGAGATATATTTGAACACCAGTAGCATATTTATATTTTAACCACCTATATGTTGTAAATAAAATATATTGTTGTGGTGTGTTGTGAATAGAGGAAAGAGAAACATGAAACTCAGCCTAAAATGTGTAATATTCAATATTCTTTGATCAAGCAATCCACATATACAAAACACAAGTATTTCATTTCCACGAGAAGATTAGGCCTTTATACAAATAATGGAGGCACAAATTTGTCTTTTCTAGATGTATTAGTCTCACAGTCAACATATACGATACCACACAAGTATTAGGAAAATGTTCCTTTGCGGCCATCGGAACCATGTTGTTTACCTTTTCCCAAAATTTTTCCCTTTTTCCTTAAAAACGTCCCTTTTTCCCTTAACGATTTTCTAAAAATTTCCCTTTTCTTCCATTTTCATAGAAAGAACCCCAGAGATTTCTCATTTTTGCCAGAGCAGGAGGGATGGGTTAGCATTCCAGGTGACGTTGGATCAGAGAAAGCGGCACTCAGTTCCTTTGACCTTTGACACCAAACATATAAAAAATTAAAAACAAATTAAAATATTACACGCAATTCCGAACAATTCCAAGAAATCCCGGAAAAGTTTTCACTAAATGATTTATAACAAACAATTTTTTTTTTTAATATTTAAAACTTTTTAAAATATTATTTAAAAAATTATTTTAAATCCTGGTTTCCTAGAGGCTATTTTCCCTAACTAATTCCCTTTTATCCCTTAAAATTTCCCTTTTACGTAAAAACTACAAATTTAGCAATAGATGCATAAAAGTCAGCAAACATATTATGCTACTGACTACTACCATTATCTTGGAAGCCATTGACCACGGTCTTGACCCCATTTTCTTGAATGCTATTGAAAACAAAAACGTGAGAAAAATACATAAAAAAGTAAGCATATTATGTTACAGACTACTACCACCATATTGGATGCAGATGACCTTAGACTTTGACCTATGACCTTGAATGACCCGGAAAACAAAAACTCGAAAAAATACAAATTGTCGGCAATAGGATGATGTTACAGAATATTACTTCCATATTGGGGCTTCCATGGCGATCGACATTGTAGCCAAGACTGCAGAGGATAATCTCACTAGCACATGTTAACACCGTGGAGACCTGTGATGTACTTATTGTTTGGTTTTTGCACGACACATTCTTTTATAACTTCTGGTTGGCATCAATCTTATACCCATTTACTCAAATGCAGGTGTAGGGTGATTTCTTCATTTCGTAAGTTCATCAATTCTCGACGCTGGTCGACGACTGTCACGACCACCTCGTGTGCTCTGTTCACAATGACTGGAGCATAATGATGCTTTGCGTTGCCACGACCAGTTTATAACCTGGAGGGACCATAGGCGAAAATTCGTGCAACGTATTGCTCGGCCTGCCGTTGAGGTATATGCCGCTTGCCAAATTGCAGGTTATTCGTATCACATTGACTGGCAAAATGTGTATAGGCTGCGACGACACGTGTGTTTTACCAGCTTCATAAATGCGTGGCTCGAACCCCAGCATCGGTCCGATAGTATCCGGTTTGGTAAAATAGATATCTTCGTTGCATCTAGTAACAATCTTCAGAGTATTGGGGGCAGTGAATTTTCAATGTACCTTGCAATATCGTATATTCCATAGTTTCATAACAGCCTATGGGCAGCGAAACTTCATGGGAAACATTACCACTTTTTACGAGCTACAGCGAGCAGTTTTTTCATCAATATTCGGTATCGCATTGTAAGTATGAAAATCGACAAGGTCTATGCTCCATTCCCCCTCCAGGTCGAGTGGCGGAAAATGAACCGCAGGCAGCTCGGAGCTACGACCCATCAAGATACGCATTTTCGACATGACGTATGGTTTCCTTAAGTTATATAGCCTTTTTATACAATTACTTGTACGAGCGAACCAGGAAGTGAAGGTACAAATGTCCGCAGTTCCACGTGTTAGGCAGCTGCTCCGTTTCGTAGTTGTATGTCAGTTTAGTATTTTCATGTACTTGCGCAATTGTGGCAGAAGGCACAAATTCCCAAAACTATCATAACAGTCTGCGTATGTACCTTTTTTACGTAGGCTACCAGTGTGTGCCGGGCCATTCTGTCATATCCAGATTAATTACGATGGATTCTTTTCTCTCTTGTGTTCAGCGGGTAAACCATGTATCATGAACATTCTAAGAAAATGAGGTATTTTCAATTTGCGTGCAAACAGTTCCTAATCAATATTCGTGAGTGCTCGTTTCGATAAAGATTTAATTAATGTTTCTTCCTGCTGCGTCGCTTTTGCACACATCCACCTCCTACTAAGTATGGCCTTAGAATTTTTTTTACCATGGCGATAACTTCCATATTTGTACTGTCTCTTTGTGCCTCGGTCAACTGCTTCCGGTCGTTCTATGTTGTGTTGACTGCTCGGACGATACCAATCGTGGCTCCGATTAGGTCTCCGAGGGGCCCCGCGTGCAGGCAAAATCAATGGAAAAAATCTGCCAGTAGATATTTTATTAGTCTTAAAAGTTTTTCTTCCTTTTCGAACTGCTTTTCTTTTTTACTCGTGCCTTTCTTTTGCTCGTATCACACTTGCCCATTTTCACTTTGGCGTTCATCAAGTAGGAAAACCCCATGCTGCTATTTTTTTTCCGAGTCCGGCATCTGATGATTTTCTTATTTCGTCTGTCTTCTGTGCAAATATATTGTTTGCCCCGTGTCTGGATTGCAGATCCTTGTGCTGGGAATAGGCGATATCGTGCTGCTTGCACGCCTCGTCCAGGGCGTTTATGCCCATCTCGTAGCGTGAAAGCCTTTTAGCTAGCTTGGTTCCTGGCCCGCAGAACCTGTATGTGGAAATGTGCAGCTCGAACGGTAGATTGTTTATCAGCGTATCTACGACCCTGCTTTCAGCTACGGTCTTACCTCTTCGAGACATCTTGGTGAACTTAGCGAGAAAAGTATAAATGCGACTTTTTTATACATGTTTGTTTCAGTATCATTCTAGACTTGGAACAGTACGGACGTATCGCATATTCCACTATGTCATTTCGGTGCAAATTTTGCCAGAGACAATTTACTCGGAGTGATACTTTAAAGAGACATTCTAAAAATGCTTAATATCATCAAGAGTTTTGTATATGTTGCCTCATCATATTCCTCCCCCCCCCCCCCTCAATGTGTGATATAAACAAAGCGGACGAAAACAGTATACAGATCATTAAACAAGATGTTACTCTATCCATACGCATTATGTAAGCAATAACACATTTTCAGAAAACATTACTAAGTGTGGATAATTGACTGTTTGAATGCTTTTCTGAAAGGAAAAATAATATTATTTAGTAAATGATCAAAATACTCCGAATAACCAATGTAATAACAACATTAGTTAGCAGTTGGTTACTGTCATATTAGATTGGTGATCTGTAATAAACACACAATAAACCAACATTAAGCTAACGAATAGCATTTGGGGTGGGGGGATATGTATGATATGTATGGCATATGTATGAAGATAGAGAATTTAGGAACGCTTGTGTAAAACCATACATTTTCATTGGCTCAGTAAAGTAGGTTGAGCATCACATTTCAGTTGGCAGCCAACATAAAAATACACGTTGTGCCAATGTTGCCCTGAGTGACATTTGACGTTGGGCCAACTTATGTTTTCCAACGTTGGCCCAACACCAGAGCCAGAAATTAAGCCAACGTTGAGCTAACAAAAAGTTTCTGTATGTTTACCAACTAGTTGCCAACAATCAGCTAACCATGGCCATCAAAGTCTATTTTATATACACTAAGTTTATGTATTAAAAAATCATATGCTTAAGCAAACATGGAAAAATTATGTTTCTTTCTCATCCGAAACTTTCTATGAAGCATTGTTGAAATTATGTCGGTTACACAACGTTTGTCCGACTAACGAAAAATGACCGAACATCAACCATTTGGTTCCCAACATTCTCCCAATATAAAACCAGCTGAACATATCTAATAGAAAAATGGTCAGTATCGTGAACAACATTTACATGTCATGCAATACAGGAAATACAGATGGTTTTTATTAAAAATAACTATTCCCTAACTTTGACATTAAAGTGTTGGTTGTACAATATCGGCTCAACATTAACCAAACATTAAAAGTTATTGCTTTTCTTTACTCCAAAAATATAATTAAACATTGTTGGAAATATGCTAGTTTCGCAATGTTGGCCTAACTAAAAAAAGTACCACTCACCAACTGTTTGGTTTCGAACGTTGCCCCAACATAAAACCAACTACACATATTGCAAAGAAAAATTGACAGTATCGTGAAAAAAATTTGTATTTCATAGCGTGCACGAAAGGAAAGTTGTTTTAATTTATAATATATATTCTCTAACTTTGCCATAAAATGTTGGTTTTACAATGTTGGCCCAACATAAATATATATGCACATGACCAACAGTATGTCTACCAACGTGTTGCCAACATTTAGCCAACCATTTTAAAGTTTTCAAAAATTACTCTTGCAACATGTTGTGACATTTTTTGATATAGTAAGGTGTTGATGTATGTTTTTGTAAGGTACCTCATTAAAATTTCCGAGTAAAAATGTTTGGTTAGCATATTATGTTGGGACAACTTTGTATTCATGTAGGTTTTATAACCCAACAAATTGCCAACATTTCCAACCAAATGCCAACCGTTGTGCCAACATATGTTGCTACTTGGGAACAACGTTTATTTAGGCACAGTATTTAAAATTGAACACAGCATAAATAGTATCGTTATTCGGAAAACCTTAGTTTAAAATGTTGGGCAGTTTATGTAGACTCTTATGATTCGCATCGCGGAGAAAAAATTATTTTTTTAATGTCAAAATATCTTGGCTGGAGTACAAGTTCCTCAACAAAAATTAATGAATCTCTTTGAAAACAATGCCATTAACAACCCAATTTTACGAATATATGTTGTAGAATTCTAGTAGGATCTGCGCAGAAATGTTCCAGAAAATAAAACTAATAAACACCATAATATAAATTAGAGAGAATGTTTGCGAGATGTTGTCATTACGATATGTTATTAATAGTGTTACGTTCTTGCACATATTACTAACACTGGTTTCGAACAACACTCATAATTCTCAAAGAAATTTCGTGCTAATTTAAATATTAAAATTCTTGTAAGTAGATATGTGTAGATGGCTACTTTTATAGTAGTCATATTTTTATGGTACGAAACGTATAAAACATTCACCGAAGGTATATCTGTCATCTTTTTGTGAAGAAAATGTACAACAAATCACAAATGTCCAAACTATACTAAATCACTGAACATTTCTTGGAGTGCCCAAAATACTATTTTTTTGCCTGTAAATTACCGTATTAGTAATGATTATTACCATGTTATCTGAGGATAGGTTCCCCTAAAACACACCAACCAAATCCAATTTAAATTCTAGCCACTCGGTATATGCATAATGTACCCACATTCGACAGATTAACTTCGGTTGCAGGTTAATCACGAAAAAAAAAGAAGTTAAAAAAACAATATATGCGATCTATTGTCTAAAATGAAACTTAAGGGCAGTGCATATATTTGAAATTGGACCCGAAAACAAGTTTATATAAAATATTGGAGAAAATATTAAATATGGAACATTGAGTGTCTGGAAAATGGGTAACTAAACAAACAGTTCTCCGAGCCTGACGCTTGTAAATTTCATCAAATTATTTCATTTAAATAATCACTGTTACTACCCTTATTTAGAACTAACCATTATGACGCCTTAGCATATTTGGAAAGTTAATAATGGATAATTAATCTGCATATCACAATTAACGGTAAAGGTCGCCTTGTATGAATACCCTAAGGCTTGTTTCACACGAGGCGGGTTCGACCCACGTCCGTTTGTAGAGTCGCCCGCACTCGGTGTACGTATGCGGCGGCAACTCCGCCCAGTAGTGAAGGTGTGGGTGCGGGGTTACTGAGACCTGAGACCCGCCACAGTATCTGCTCGTATTCAGTAGAACGAACTCGTCTATTGTTGTTAGCGCTATTTAAGAATGTGGGGAATTAAGTATTCATAAAATTAACATATCAATTATTGTTTAAACACGTAGGTTAAATCCAAACTAAATAATTTTACTACTGAAACATTGTTACATCCTCGTACGGGAAAATAGTGAAATATTTAATATTTTACCTATACTGTAACTTATAAGAGCGAGGTGTTAAGGTATATGGTAACGAGGTATTACAGTGGCATCGAATATCAAGTAAAATATATTAAAGTCCTAGTGTGTAAAAATAAAGTTATTATTTTGGAAGGATTCCAAATTCCAAATCGATAAGCGCGCTATTGTCACTTTCCGATGGTGATAGAACGCCAGTACTGGTCTGGGATGGTTATACGTCAAGATACAGCGCAGGTGAATTGTGCGAGTCTGGAGGCGGCCATACAGAAGTGCCTGGTTGTGTGCTGAGCATATATGTGTGGTTAGACGCAGCAGGAATGTATGCGGAGGAAGGAAAAGTGTAGGACTATTTGGGTGCATCCTATAAATGCGGAGAGACCTGCATTTGGGGAATTCAAAGGACTTTCTTATCAGGTTAGAAACGACGAGGAGAAATTCTTTAACTATTTCCGTATGAGAATACCTATATTTGCTGTTACTGGGATTCTTCTGCTCGACTCAGGGCGAACTTCTGTAAAAGCTGTCCTCACACCTTCAGAGAACCACAACGAACATGAGGGATTGCATCTCGCCTGAAGAACGTCTAGCTGTTACCTTGAGGTTTGTAGTCAATTTTTATAACAACGTTCATTGATATCACAGAAGTTGAGAAAAACTATTATGTTGAGTAAATAAAGCATTTCTTTCAGTACTCAGCGCACTAGTATAAATAATAGAGGCCATACATTTCTCCATGTATCTGTGGTTGTCACACGTGAGTGGTAATCTGTTAGTGTTTTGTCCCAGATGACAGGTACTTGAGAAATTAGTGATATCAATTGCTCGATATCGATATCGTTGTCTTCAGACGCAAATCCACAGATACTTAAATGTTCAAATTTGTGATATAACCAGTGTTATTGTTGGAGTGTGGTAAAAAGTAATTAAACAAACAAAGTTCCGAGTACAGGCCGAAGAAGATGACACTTGCTGTCAATTCAAACGTAATACGTAGACTGAGCAGTTACGGCGTGACCCCCGGCTGCATAGTTTGAAAACGGACATTACGTCACATAGTCAAAATACGTAGAAGCGGGTGCGGCCCGCAATCAAGTTTTGGCATGTGCGGGCGTATCCGGGCCTGCACCGGGCCCACGCCCGCACACGCTTCGTGTGAATACCTCCACTTATGCTACGTGTTTTAAGTTACTGCGGGTCTCCATGTACATGCGGACGCGGATCGCACCCGCCTCGTGTGAAAGAAGCCTAAACCTCATCGATCTGCACTAATACACACTTTACTTTCAAAATGATACTTAATACCTGGCAGGTGAGCAACACGCACACCACTCGACGACACACTATTGTGGCTATTAAAGTGAAAGGGTGAATCCAGAGAGAGGTACATAAAGTGACACTGTAATAAACTAGTGTTTCAGAGCCAACTTTACAAATGTGTACCGCATTTATAATTCACTTTAGACCAAAGGTCGTTCATAGGTTGTTTTCAACTTTTTTTTTTAGTAATTAATTTGCAACCGAAGTTTGTTGGTCGAATTTAGATGCATAATATATATATATATATATATTTAACACATACACACATGGTACTCTCACATTCAAAATTTAGAAATAACAATACAGAAAATCCTCGCTCCCAAGATTCCGATTGCTGTGTCAAATGCTGCTGCATGAATAGAAAATATTGATTGATTAGTTTCTCACCTTAAATCGCAACCATGCAGAGTCTGAGAATGCTGGAGCATGCTTCGTCATGTATTGAAATTTGCAGTTATTGAGGTTTATTAAAAAAAAAATCATTAAACTGAAAGATGTCGACGTGAAACTTTCTGTGAAATACTTATTTCTAAACATAACCTTCAAAGAGCAGAGATGGAAGGAAGTAATTTCCAGTTGATAAAATTAATTAATAATCACAACGTAAAAAAATATTATGTTGTAACTGCTGTTCTCAAATTCGTTAGTTTATTTTTACATATTTTCATTACGTCGACAATTCGAAACCTAATATTTCGGTGCTGCTAAGGTTTCTTTTAAACGTCTTGGAAGTAGGTGGTTCTAGCAAATATTTATTACTGGGATTTGCCACATCGTAAGTATCCGACAGTTTCAAGAAAGTTTCATAGAAAATTACCCCTTAAAAGTAGTAAGCCCATAGTAAGAGGTAAGTATGTACATCATGCAGATAGTTTCTTAACTAGGTTCTTATGCCTAAAGACCTATATCTACTGAATTCGTTAACACTTACCATGCATTTAAAGTATGTGAAAAAAAAAACGGTTTTGTGTAAAACGTACACAAATACCAATTTAATTTAATTCTTCTGATCTTGTGTGAGTAAATATTGACATTGTGAGTTCCTCATCGCTGAAGCCAAAGAGCATGAAAACTCACGAGGTGACACTTCTTGTTACCCTTAGATTCGTATTATCTGCTTTTGTTTGGTGGCAGTGATGATTATGCAGGATAGGGTGGAACTCTAACAGTAAAACACTTCCAAATATCAGAAAGGATGTGAAATGAAGTTACTGTTGTTTTATGTAATTGGTATGTTGGACCTAAGAGAGGAATCTCTCTAATACCTCCCCCGTACTTAAAATTACACGGGTGGCTACCATTATATTGCAGACGTTTTTACCATCAGGAATTACGAGCGTTTTATATTGGTTTATTAGACATTGTAGCATAATAAACACATATGGTACTCTCGTTACAACTGCCCAAGACTCACCCTTTTCGTGTCAAAACGCACACGAAATATTCGGCTGTAGCAATAGTGTGCCTGGCACTTATGCAGTACCACCTCCATGGGCCTATAGTAGGTTGCTGTTCCCACTGCACAGACGTTGGTGGCGAATATATTTAGCATTTTCTGTAAACATCATGCGACATACGTGAATAAGCTTACACTGCTGAATATGCCTGTTTATTAATGGCGACAGTCAGTGTGTGATTCCCTGCAGGAAGTGTGTGTTGAAACTATATCGCTGCCTCCGAATGTTTTGTGTGCGTTTTACACGAAAACTATGAATTCTGAGTTGGAACCAGCAACATTTTTGTTAATAAGGTCATACTGTTCAAGATAACCAGTATTAAATGTTCATAATTCTTGACTGTAAAAATGTTGTCTGCAAAAATATGGTGGCCACCCGTATTATTTTCGTTATGAGGGGAGGTATTGCCGAGTTTTGCTCTTAGTTTGAAATTTCCAAAAACGTCTAAACAATGTCCGAAGGATTGAAATACAATCTCACTTAGTTTCCGATATTTTGCAGAAACTGTTTAAAGTCGTAATATCTTAGGGCTCATGTCTCGATATTTGATTTAGGTCAAATGCGTACTGTAAAATTTCTATTTCATTTTGCGTAAGGAATCGCCTCACAACGTTATATGCTGAATTCCGCCCCATTCTGTATATTGAAACTCAAGCAGCATGAAGTCAAATTTTCACTATCCTGTAGTCGCAGATTTATGTAATGCACAATTTTACCGATAGTTTTGTAAGCTGTTTTTAATTAATTACCTCCATATATATCTATCTATATATATATATATATATATATATATATATATATATATATATATATATATATATATATATATATATATATGTGCGTGTGTGTGTGTGTGTGTGTGTGTATGTGGTGTTATGTGAATACTGGTAGATATAACACGTCATCGTAAGTTTCCAATCAAGACACAATACGCCCTTTCTAGTATTTCCCTCCTCTGACAGAAGCAGTCAAAAGAGGAATGTAGCTACCGCGTTAGGGATATTTCACCTAAAAGCTCCATATTTCAGTAACCTGTATGCTTTACTTCGGCGTCTTTTTGTACTCTTAATAAATGTCAATAGCTATTTGGCTGTCAGCCCTCACAGTTAGAACCAATAATTTAGACCTCCATTTTGCTGCATGTCAATTACTGACGCAGAGTCCTCCACGAAAGGGCCATCAATCAATGGACCAATTGAAAATTTACTACCAAAAGAAGTGTTTAAGATCTAGCTTGTCCTTACAAGAACTGGCGTAACTCTAAGATCTCAATTCGCTACAGATTTATGATGAGGATTTCTAGGGTATTGGGTTTGTGTCTTGAAAGATAATGTGCCGTTTTAATTTCTGGCATACCATGTTCGGTAGTAATTAGGCGTTTTCCGTAGAGATTGATAAGTTTTATTCGTCTTTTTTAAGGCAAAGTATTTGTTCCTGGTTTCCACTGCCAACTGTTGTTCAAATTTCGATAGTTATTTTAAACTATTATGTCACTCCAAAATGGCAGTGACTATTGAGTAATAAAAATGTTGTTGAAAAAATTACGACAAATTGTTTTCTTGTAGTAAAATATGCAGTAGAAGAGTCTTTAATCTAATTTGTAAAACCATGTCGTTGGTTGGTTTTAATATTGTAACCATAAATTATGAATTTTCCGTTGGCATTTTATTTCAGCTATATACGTAGAAAACCAAGACTGAATTGTCATAATTAATTGTAAGAATAATATTTTAAGTAGATTTATTTGAATCATCTAAGTATTTTTAATTAAATGGAAAATTTATTCATGTGTAATCTTGCTATGTCCTATGTTTGTTTCACTGCACAATGACCACTCTTTCGATCACATCGCAGTTACAAGCAGCAAGCACATATAAGGTTACCTGTGAAGGTCTTGGAATTCGCTGAATTAGTTTCTTTCGCTCTTATCTGGACATTTTCTCAGTAATGTAACTTGACAAATAGGTTGTCTGTTCTATTTCAACTTATATTTTAATTCTCATGTCGTGATTGCCTGAGGATAGCGCCTTCGGTAAGTAATATGTAGTATGTTTACATTTTTGTGCGTACACTGTTTCGAAAATTTGTATTAATGTTGTTTGATTTCATAAACGCGCGGTTTACAAGAGTCCGTGGATTCCAGGTTGCTGTTCCTGGGCCTTCTGGTTATGTAAGTCTGGGACGAAGTCGTATCCGGTGTAACCACGTTACCCAGAGCCACGGAACAGCGGAAAATACTGGAGAAGCGGCGGTAGAAAAGAGGTCCTCCCAGGAAGGAAAACAGCGATACAATCCGGGAGCGCGACACCGTAGGAAGTCTGTATAGTAGCACCGAGGGCGACGAACCCAGGGGGAGGAGCCGCGACCAGTGTCAAGGCCGCGTGAGTAGCAAAACGGATCGGCATACACCACTAGATGAGGAGAACAACATTAATGTCGTACAAGTGAAACATTATGGGAATTCGGGGAACTAAAAAGCACTAGCGACGACGATCCCCCATTGCTAGTAAAGACAAGTGAAAATGGGATTACACATTCGTTGTCGCGGTTTCAGATTGTTATAGGCTGTTCACGGTAAAGTGAGCAGTTTTGAGGCCCTAGTTACTTATTTCTTTCAGCCACTTTTTATACCTTAACCACTGTTTTAAAAAAAATATCGTCACGTAAGTAATAAACACAGTGTGTATATTCCACAGCGCTCGGAAGTTAACGTCTGAGGCTAAAATATAATATATTTATTGACTATTATTCCACATGAGACGGATTTAAAAAATGCTCACTTTACCGTGAACGCTATTATGAATATGACTTATGTCCATATTCACACAAGATAGGGGTTAGGGACGTTGCTGATTGATAAATGATATGGTAGAGCATAACTGTTGTTGAGGGGGTTTTAATTATGGTATGAGGTACAGACAATGCCAGACACTGTAATATTATATGTCGGGGGAGCCACTAGAACTGATATTAATTTAAGTTACATTTATGCTATCACAAGCCAGTTTAATTATTATCTAGGTTCTATGGACAGTCCTCACCTAAAACTTGATGTCGGAAGGTGTATTATCTTGTAGAGCGATTAGCGGTGACCGGACGCATCCATTCTGCGGTCATCCCCTGAAGCTGGCCGGACGTGGAAAGGCGCCACGCCCTGGCTCATGCTAGCCTATATCGGCGCGTTACTTAAACATAGCTGTCCCCGATTGCCGGCTGGTTGTCGGCCCTTCTTTTGCAATACGTTGATGTGATTTCTGGCGTCTTGGTTTACTGAAGTTGTGCTGCTGGGTTCATAAGAGGATTTTTAATGAGAGCTCTTTTACACAATCATAACAAGCTGTAGCTGGATATAGGCAAAACAAAAAAATACGAGCTCTGGGATTATTCAGCGACACTTGACATATAGGCACGGAAAACTCACCAGTATTGAACGTAGGAATATGTGGGAATCCATTCCAGGCACTTAATGACACCGGAGCAAAAGTGTCAGGAGTTCAATAAGGTAGTGAAGAGCTGGTATGAGAAGGAACTTGTCGTATTACCAACCACAGGAGTCGTTTGATCTGCATCAGTGGCGGCAAAGTTAAAGCTACGCGAAGCCAAGTAGTAGCAGAAATTGAAATGAATTTCATTGTAGCCTAGGACGTTTGGACGAACATTATAATTGGAATAGACACGTTGCGACGGTATGAAGCCAGCATTGCCTGCGGCAACAAACATTTGATTTCCACGTCAACGGCCGTAGCTACTAGATTAAATGCGAAGGGAGCCCGTGCCGCCCCCCTCCCCAAATTCAAAATGACACACTGCCAGTGCTGCGCATAGCAATGAGCGATTAGTGGCGTCAAGGGATTTGTACGAGTGGGGAAACACGTATGTGCGTGTGGATAGAACAGGATGAGATACAGATGCGCGAAATGGCCAACAGAACCGCTAGCGGAAAATAGTGCCGTGACCTAGAAAGCGTACTGCAGAAGCATGCAGCGGTATTTTCGCAGGAAGCAGGGAAAATGAAATCCTACATCAGTCGTTTCAGCACTAAACTGCACCAACGGTATGTCTGCCAGGTATATCCGGTACAACATAAGTTTAAAAAGGCGGTTGAACAGGAACGCTCTAAGCTATTGTCACTCGGGGAGTGCCAAGAAACACAGACGGCTTTGTTGTAGGAATGGGCAACAGTAGTAGGATTTATTATGTTTAAACGCAAGGGGATCGGGGATTGGAGCGGGAGCCGGTGGAGCCTCCATGTTGTTACGTCACCCGACTGCCATCTTGGATGTCACTGAGCTTTTACCCCTAACCCATATGACCTTTGACCTTTAGCTTAACCTCGAGGACCTTTGACCCCAAAACACTAAAAAAAACATTAAATAATTACAAAAACGCCTCAAAAATTAAAAAAATTCTAAAAAATTAAAAAAATCACATAAAAATTACTAACAAAAATTAATTGTTAGAAATAATTAAAACATTTATTACATTCTTACACATTAAAAAAATCTTATGTTTACGAAGTTCCCCCCCACGCAACACACCCGACAAACGACTGACACTCTCACCCCCACTTCCCTCACCAATAATTATTCCACCATCTTGATTTTTCGATCATTTGTTTATACATTACTGGAGGCCACCATCTTGGTATGTGGCCGCCATCTTGGTAGGTAATGACTATCTTGGTAGGCGACCACCATCTTGGTAGAGAGCACCCATCCGCCATATTGCAAGCCAATGACCATGACCTTGAATGACCTTAAAAACCAAAGCACGAGAAAATTCCTTAAAAGTCAGCAAGCATGACACATTAAAGACTACTGCCACCATGTTAGATGCAGACTACCTCAAACTTTACCCTATGACCTCGAATGACCTTGATAATAAAAATCTTGAGAAAGAGATGCAAAAGTCAATAAGCATAATACATTACTGACTACCACCCCCATATTAGATGCAGACTACCTCAACCTTGATCTATGACCTTGAAAACAAAAACTCGAGAAAAAATACATAACATTTAGCTGGCACAATATATCAAAGACCCCGAATACCTTGAAAAAAAATCTTGAGACTAAATTCGTAAAAGTCAACAACCATATGACATTACAGACTACTAACACCATTTAGATGCAGACTACCTTAGCCTTGTTCATGACCTTGAGTGACCTTGATAGAAAAACTCGAGAAAAATCTATGCAAAGATGCAGAAGCTAGTCGAGACTATGCATCTTCCTTGGCAGCCTTGTCTCACTAAGCCTGAAGGTCTACTTCCCTACTGCTTATATAATACACATATGAAAACCCTTTGATGTTATATTGACTTTGAACAAATCACATTGCAACATTAATACACTGTGCACACACCGACTAGCCAATTACCATGATACCACATAATTGCAGCTGATCAATCCCATGCAAGCATTAAGACATCACACACACATGCAGGCAGTTAGGCAGGCTTTAGATGCTAGTTCCTTGATCACATTACCATGCAGTTATATCTTAAACAGTTTCTTCCAGACAAGTTCTTCGTTCACATATAAATCATGGTCACACTTAAAGTAGACAACTGACTTCTGTTGTCGGATGGAACCTTCACAATACTGACCCATTGATCGATGACAAATGATCCATTGACCTATTGACCCATTATTACCCCTGATTGTGTTACTGACCCCCTAATGACAACAAAACAACCCCATAATGATCCCCTGATTGTGGTGCTGACCCTTAATGACCCCAAACAACCCCTAAATAACCCTTAAAAATCCCAAAATGACCCCTGATTGTATGGAGTCGGAGGTGGCCACAAGAAAATTTAAATTATACCTTAGATACCAGGAATTTTTTTAAAAATATAATATAATTGGAAAGTCTGGGGCAATGGTTCCCATTACCAGATTCAGATTCGGTCACCATAGTGTTTCTGGCTGCTATCTTGTCCTCCTTTTTTGTTTTAAGATTTGTAATTTGTTTATACATTGCTATAGGCTGCCATTTCTCATTTAAAATGTTTACTTTTAAAACATCTAGTTGGAACTAGTGTAATAATAATCGATTTAGCCAATAGGTGGTAGCCATATTTGTTTATGTTTTAAATGTATAGGTGGTGCTGTTGGCCACACACTCATTTTTGCTCTACCCCTTCATTCTAGCCTCCTTCCAACCCATACCATACTATTGTCCATTTATTTTTAGTATCGGCCACTATAGCATGCTGGTAACTTACATTTCAACTATCAGAAATTGTTTATTCTCGGCAAGAGTGCCATCGACCTGTACAGAAGGGTGATGAGGTATTTATAAATTGTGATATTAAATTTTTTTCAATGAAAGTACTTTTATTAAAAAATATTGTTTTCTAAAGAGGAAGGGGTGAGGGGTTTAAAATACATGTTTTAACAAAATAAAAGTTTTAACAAAATATATTCAGTAATAAATATATGAAAGTATATTAGTCTTCGTTGTTCACCACTCGATGTACACATCTGCGACCCAGGAACTGTAGCGGGCTTGGAAACACTACCACTTGATATACAAACATAAATTATGGCATTTCAGCACTTTCTCGATCAAACTGACACCAGGAAACTTTGTAAGCAGGATTTTGTTTGCATAGAAACCATCATGGTTGGTAAAATTGTTCAAATCCTTGAGAAAGTACGTCCTAGGAACATAATAGTTGTGTATATATCGACACGAAAGAGTTCGGGATTCCAAATCGCTCTAAATCTTTTCTTGAAAATGCTTTTCTTTTTAGAGATTTGCACAGGTCTGCAGTATTGGATTCAGTCTTGTGTGGGTCTCTCCTATTCGGAATAGCATACACGGTTCGAAGCATGGAGTAATTTTTTCCCGTCTTTGGTCTTCAAGCATGTGGTTGAGGGCACTGTAGAGTTGTATTCACATATGAGTTTTGGGATTATACCCAACCACTTGTAGTCACAGTTCGCAAAAAATGCCCTAACATATTTTGCCCTTCGGAGTCCTGTTGAATCTCTCGAAGATAGAAATTAGACATGGCCTTGGTGAAAATGTGTGCATTTTTCGATTTGACATATCTGGCCCAGGCGAATATGCAGTATGCATCGATGACGGTCAACATGTAATTATCGTCCTTGATGACCCGGAAATATCTTATTAATTCCACGAGTTCGGCTTAAAATAGGTCGTTCATCCCACAAATCACTACCTTTTAGCGACGGTAGTTGTGTCTCGCAGATGTGCACAGTTCATTGGCGAGTCTTAGTCGACTCTTTCTATGAAGGCTCTATGCTTCAGTTTTTCAATTATTGATCTTGTTAGCGAGGCAGTTATTTCCCACCATTTGTGAAGTAAGAACTATTTGTGCTCTATTGACCAGCACATTTGGGTTGTCCCAGAATATGTACTCGATATTCTTATCGTCTTTCTTCTTCAGAACTTTGCCACATTTCAGTGCTAGGCTATTGGAGAGGTCCGCAAGAATGTATGTTTTTTCATGATCTTTGTCCTTATAAACACCAGTCTCTGGATTGTTATCTTGTGCAGGTTCTTGTATGAGTTCGAGCAATGTCTTGTATTCCATCAGGATGGATTCTATAAAATCTCTGGGATCCTTGCAAAATAGAATTTTGCAAAAGCTTGGGCGTTCCACTAGTCTTGTAAATGCCTACATGGATGATCCTGTCTGATAGAACCTCTATTTTATCAGCACAGAGGAACCATTTATCATTATGCCTGTATATGGTATATGTCGTATCATTATTGCGAGATGTGTAAGATCGTAGTTAGGGACGAACCAAAGCATTGCGCTGAAGACTCTTTCCAGTACTTTTTTTAATGTACAAATCCACATCCGTTCCTTTTTCCCATTCAGTTTGTACATCATCATGTTTTCACTTCTTCATAGACTCAGCAGTGCCATCGATTTTAGGCATCATGATTACGGGTGCTCCACAATCCCACTGAGTATATCGAGACGACAAGTAATTAGCTTAAAAATTTCTCATTCATAAGGCCACGCGAAATGTTGGCTGTCTTAGCAAGGAACCACTTCGAGTGAACAGACTGAATTGCCCGCTGTAAGTCACTTACTATGTGCGACATCGCAATTAATAAAAAAATTACTCCTGCTATCTTTTATAGGTTATGTTGTGAGTTTACAACAAAACACTTTCATTCTTGCACAGGCATTCGCTGCAGGCATACAATATGCTCCTGCTGTGGTTCTGAACATCAGTTTGCATGGCAAGACATGAAATCGAGGTAGTAAATGTATGATGCATAGAGTTTTTGAGCCCTTTCAAATTATCTTCATTTTGTTTCAATGCCACATGCTATCTGTCGATAATTTGCTTTTGATCACTTGCCATGTGCTCGTTCATGGCTATCATATTGCGAACGATCACTGTCGTTACATGTTCCATCTTTGCCCCGAACTTGGACTGGTGTTTCGGAATGAATGTGTTTTATTCGGTCTACATTATGCGTAAATCCGAAATGATACCATTACCAGTTTCAATGACGAAATCTCGAATCATTCGGGTATGCCAACATTTCGAATTATTCTCCTACCAACATCGTAGGTTACAGCCTTGCTTTGTACGAGACAACCTTTACTTTATCTTTGTCAAGATGCAGCTTGAGGGTTCTTTGCCCGAATTTCGATATACTGTAACTCATTCTCGATGGTCGGCAATGAATGATCGAATGTCTGTCAGTACCTCCCATTATATAGAGGCCAGTATTTTACAATCGTCAAAGCTCTGTGTTTGTCTCTCCAGCACAAGACACACAGACGTTTGATATCTGATAATGTCATGTCAGTATTAACACGACCTTGATAAACATGCCACAAATTCACATCGCCCATGTGAAAGAGCACCAACATATTTGGATTGTCATGAAGCAGCTGTTTGGGAATACATGAACAGGTCTGGCCAAGGTACACACATTCCACCTTCACTTTCTGCCCCATGCTAATGTACTCCTGGATGCACTTTTGTTCCTTAAAGGAAATGTTATCAAAGACAAATGTAAAGTTTGGTAGAACTTCACTTGGTGGCACAACTGCTTCATAATCACTGCCAGGGAAATAACCCATGCCATCCATAGCTTGTAGTACTCATGCCAAACACCAATATTTCGGTTGCTGGAGCGATTTTGATAATAGGTACACACTCTAGAACCGAATGCTCTTCTTCCTGCGATGATTCACCTCACTGCATTCGTAACTATGCTTCCATGTCGAGATTCGTGGGAGATAGCGTCAGCTTCAGCAGTAATATGTATGCATAGAGCAACATCTTGCTTGATAAAATGTATGTTACCCCCACAATATTGTGGAGTTATGGAGCAGTTGTTGAGAATGTGGAGCAATTTTAGAACATGTGGAGCAGGTGGAGTTATTGTGCAGCATGTGGATATTTCAATTTATGAGATGATTGTAATCGCATTTAATGGATGCTATGTTAAAGCAACACTCCGAGTAAACTGCCTCTTGCAGATTTTGATTTGGAATGTCACACTTGAAGTTTTCATCCTGCAGATTGTTGATTCATGTTGTTGTTGTAAATTCCGCAAAGCTGTAAATGGTTTACTGCAGAATCGACACAGAAGATACATTAATAGCACTTTGCATCTGTCTGTTCCATTCCAAGTTTAGAATGGTACTGAAACAAAAACATATAAAAAGAGCATATTTATACTTTTGTCACTGAGTTCACAACGATTTCTAGAAGAGGTAGGGTCATAGCTGGAAGTAGGTTTGTCAATATGCTGATCAGCAATCTACAGTTCGTGCTGCAGATTACTAGATCTATATACTGCAGGCTGGGAACCAAGCTAGCTAAACGTCTGTCATGTGGTGAAACAGGCATCAATGCACTGGACAAGGTATGCAAGCAGCAAAATATCGCTTACTCCCTATACAAGGGTTTGGAAACCCAACACCAGGTAGACAAGATACTTGTACAGCAGGCCGACGAAATAAGTAATTCGTCAGACACTCGACTTGGAGAGAAATATCCGTGTTGTAGCGGCAACCAAGGTGCCGCACACAAACTACCTATGGTTCAATAGAGTACAGCTCGGGGAGCCAGTTAATTGTTTGGAAAACATGCTCCACATTGCCGGAGAGCGGTTATGTGTTTAAACAGCACTCTGGGCGTCACACCTCCCCAACAACTTAAAGAAGTCAGTCAGATTATTACTTTTCGGAGTCGGCTACGAAGCAGAGGGCATCACTACAGACTAGGACCAGAGGAGCTTTACGCCACTCTACAGTTAGCTAATTGGTGAGCATAATCCGCATAGCAGTAGGTGTAATGCTACTTTTCGAGTCCTCATTATCATCTTCCTAACATAATAATTCTGGTATGGTTAGGCAGTCCTATAGAGTCTTGTTGCTATATTAACTTGTACCTGTTGTCATTGTTGCGTGTCAATATTCGTGTATTTTTCAGTCATACAAACAAGTAGTAATTGCTATTGTTGTACTGAATTCTGATCTATCAATCCGTCTAGAGTTAACGCACCCCCTGAGTTGTCCCCCTCCTAGGCTGAAGGTTATGTCAAACAGTAAGAGAATTAGAATACAGTGTGATGTGTAGACCAGTGACTAGGGCAGCAAGAGGTAGAACTGCTACACTGGTGGAAGCAACAGTCGATCCCACCTCGCGCTTAGGCGAGTACGCTCAGTTTATATAGAATTTCATTTTGTGCTTCGCGTTAGGGAATTGTACACAGCGACAAAGAATCGTGCCTGTGCTTCATGCAAACCACAATGTACTCACACATAGCGTTTCTGTGTGTCTTATAACTTACATTCCTTACTTTTATGCCCCAACATTTTTACGAGGAATAAGTTTCAGAATTGAATTCAATTATAGTGTAATAGGATGTTCAGTACTAAATTGTTCTATTATAATTATATTATTGGCCTCAAGCACTCTATTAAACAGCTATCAGGTTGATGCTGCCAGGGCATGTGCAATAAGCGATAGAGTGGCAGGTCAGTATGCCACATGCATGTGTCAGCAGCTTGCATAGGAGGCCTTGCCAGACCAGCAGTTGACGTCATGTCACGCTCCCCGCTCCCCTTTTGAATTGCTTGTATTTCATGTAGCTTATAATAATGCATGTAACTTGCTTTTAGTGCATGTGGGGCAACCTGTTCCTTCATTAGCGAGAAAATCTCCACTTGTGCCGTATGTGTGTTTCGGAGATATTCTAACTTTCTTCTCCTTTGTATTTAGTATTATTTATAAGCTATACAAAGTGTGTGGCACCAAATACACTATACCCTATTATTCAAACATGTAGACTTGACTACTAATCACCCATCTACTGCACACAATATCAGCAAGTTAGTTAAGACAACGCTAAATGTGCAGTCCACTTACACGAACAATTGAGAACCCAGTTAACCAGTGATATCACAGAACTCCTTACACCACTTGAATACACTTCTCAACACCAACACCCCTCAACATTTAACGAACCTGGTACAAGCAGTTGACTCAGACCACGCCCACTCCACACACTACAAACAACAAATTTACTTGTAATTTCCATTCCCAGCAAGAATATTGACATTCCGCAACATGAGTACACAACCATAAATTACACACCACAACACCAGTCTGTAGACGGCACTGACAATACTATAAGTTCACTCAACATTCCAAACCCCCCTCAGGTTATATTACAACACCCACAAAACATCCCCACTTTCTCAGGGGAAAGTAACGAAAATGTAGAGGAATTTATAGACACATTCAACATCGCAAGTGAAGTTAATGGGTGGTCTGAACTTGACAAACGATACAGCTTAAAGTTCTATTTGAAAGATACTAAGAGAACTTACGAAAATCTTTATTATGCCAGTGCAGAAGAAATCACTTGGATACATATTGAGGAAAAACTATTGTAAATATTCACACCAATTTACACAACAAACAAGAACAGACAGCTCTTGGACTCCACAAAACAACAACCAGGTGAGAGTGCTCAGGTGCACATTGAGAATTTGAATTTCTAAAAAAAACAAGTGTATTCCACAATTACCTAAGTCAGAATTTGTCAACATAATTTGGGACTCTCTATTACCACCCCTTGCTGAAAAACTTGCGCCATTCGAAAACAAAACCCTTAATCTGCTTCTGCACAACATAACAAACATTGTGCTTGGCGTTTACATATATACTCAAAACACTGAGCAGACCTCACGATGCCCACAACACACTAAACTCCATGAGGAGATTGCCATTTTGAAAGAACAGTTACAGATGATCAAAAACACGAACAAATTTACCGCACCATCCCCACGTCCAGTAAGACACATTCAAACATGTAAATTTCCAACCCCACCCACCACCCACAGAAACATGCTCATTCAGACAAGGTACAAACAGCCCACGGTAATTGAATGGACACAGAATAGGGAACCATACAGACACCAATCACATCCAGGACCCTACAAATACCACACGAACCACCAAGCAGGCCCCTTCAGGGCACAACCGAGATATTACAGCCATGTACAGGGGAAACTTTGTGCAGAAAACTATAGGGAAAAACCGCTCTCCCCATTCAGGAAACATCCCAGATCATGATACCTGTAGTGCTATTTTAAATAAAGTTGTGCCACAGTGTTCATATGCGGACATTGCTACATTAAATTCCAGTAGTAACCTGCCTGAGACA
This sequence comes from Dryococelus australis, assembly GCA_029891345.1. Lineage (NCBI taxonomy): Eukaryota > Metazoa > Arthropoda > Insecta > Phasmatodea > Phasmatidae > Dryococelus > Dryococelus australis. The sequence goes on from CM057009.1 coordinate 247,240,526, forward strand.
CAGATCCCACCCCCTGTTCAATTAAATGTGTCCATACCACGTGAAAATAAATTCCCACATAACATGTCGACATTTCTAGTAAAAGATCGTGTTGTAAAAGAAAACAGTAACCAGGAATCTAAGTCGGCGATAAATTTCATGCCCCCGAAAATTAGGGCTAATGTAGATATGACATGCAAAGTTCCTTCTCAGCAGATTGTAAGTAAACCGCCGGCGAGGCCAGCGATTGCAGTTCGATCAGGTGAAGTTTCGTCATGAGAAGCAGTGCATGCATAGCCGGTTCCGTGCGAAATTCACAAGTGCATCACTTCTCCCCACAGCACGAACCAGGCCACTGTTGCCACACCAATGCAGCTGCACGACCGACATTGCGACGTTTCCACACATCACCAGAGTGCCTCCAACAAGCTGAAAGTCGCCGGTTCATGCAGTCTTGCGAAGGACACAAGTACGTTGTGCCTTTATGCGGGTCATAAAAGTGCATTTTATTTCCCCCACCAAAAGTTCGAGTTTGCAACAGATATCAGAAGTACGGGTGGGCTGGTTGCATTGGTCTTTCTATTAAACGGATTAACCCTTTAATATCACCTTGATTGAAAGAGATAATTAAATTTATTGAAAAGGGTTAATCCTTAATCCGATTTTAATCCAATCAAAAATTGTTCAACCAATTTTAGTCTGCTGAAATATTTGGATTAATCCTTAATGCAATCTTTTTCCGACCAATTGTTTTAGTATTTTCATTGGATAAAATGGTACATAAATTTGATTGATTGATCTTATTAAATGAATTGAATTGATCAATAAAAATGGTTGTATGATAAGTGTATGGTTGTACTTTAATTTTTTCTTTCTTTTTGGGTAGGGGTGGGGAGCAGTTGTGGTACGTCCTAACCTTTGGAGCTCTGGCACTCGATGACGTGTGGTATGTTGGGGACAGTATATATATATATATATATATATATATATATATATATATATATATATATATATATATATATATATATATATATATATATATATATATATATATATATATATATATATATATATATATAAATGCTGAGTTTTGTACAAGAGTGGCATAAGTGATTTTTTTTGGGTTTCGAATGGAATATTGCTCATAGGCAGTGTTGGAAGATAAGCGACTTTGTAAGATACTATTATTCCGAATGAATAACACCACTGATGTAATATATTTCAAATGAGTTCTACATATGAATAATCGGGTGTTGACAAGTGCAAAAGATCCCAATTAAAGTGAGTCTCCAGTATGAAATTAATTCATGAGTCAAAAATGTCGCTGTAGATTAAACACCTGTATTTCTATGTCAGTAACAAGGTATTTTGAAAAAATTACACTATTTGATGTCTCTCGTACGTACCTTACAGGTTTTTTTAACACATCCATTTGCTCGGGAGATGGCTGAAGCAATGACTGTAGTGTATGACGTGCACCAACTTATAAGCTGTTAGGTATATGGAGTACATCTGACAGGCGACCAAGGATATAGCTACTCGGAAAGGGATGTGAATACGATTTACGTGACAAATTGATAAAAATTATATTTATGATGGATGTACTAATATATAAATTACACTAGTTGAACTGAAAAAAAAGTTATGAGAATCACGGTTAACTGTCAGTGATTATAATATACGTCCATTCGCTCGGGAGGTCACTGCAGCACTGACTTGGATATAGCACTTACGTCAACTTATAAGCTGTGTTGAGAGCAAACATAACCTGCATCAGCCTATGTTTGATTATAGATTGAGGTGAAAACTCGGAAATTTTAATGAAAATACACAACGAATGTTTCCAAATAAATTGAACTGCTAATGAACACAAGCCCTTGACAATCACGAAACAAATTAAAAAAAAAACACGTATTGAAATTGCACGAGGAGCTCCCCCAAAACATATCCATCCACCTGGGAAGCTGGTGAATGAATAAGTCGAGCTTACGTCGAGAGTCAGACATGTTCGATTCTCTCCAACATTATTGTAAATTCCCCTTCAAAGTATGTGAATTTAAAAAAAATTTAATTTAAATGTTAGATTTTAATTTATAATATTTTTTCCCGCATCAATAATAAAGCAAACAACTCGTAAAAATTTTTCGCCAAAGCATTCCGAATGCATGATTTTAAAATAAAACAAATCAACAACTTACCATCGCCTACTCATCTCAAGTCAACAAGAAGTTTTTTTCTCTTCATTTAAACATTTAATATCCAGTCATATACAAGTACTTCGTCTTCAAACACATCCCATCTCCAATCATTCATAAGAGATATAATGACACGAGGAATTTTCAAACTAATAAATAACAAGTCACAGTATACCATTTTAACATTAAAAAATTTTATTCAAAATTATTTTTTAAGAAAATCATCTCTAAAACTAAATATCTACAATGTTCGTAAAAATTCTTCTTTCAAAAAATCTTCCTTAAAACTAAATATTTACAATGTTCGTATAGAATTTTAATTTAGAGAAGCATTTTTTAAAAATCACACTATGTTTTATCAAATACAATAAATATATGCAAAATCCATTTTTCCACATACTTTAAAGCAAACATATCACCAGAATCAAATTTACAAGAAGCATGTTACAAACCTAATTACCAAATATTTTAAAAAATAATAAGATATTTTAGCGAAACCAAGACATCAGTGACATGCACATCTTAACAATATTTCTGTTTCCTACAATTACTACTACTACTGGTATAAAATTCAAAAATCTTTATAGACATAATTCATTATTAAAAAACAGAACAAAAAGTTGATAGAAAAAATAAGTAACAAAATATTTACAAATATACTACATCATTGTTGTTGACATCTTTTTCCTATCTATTTTCATAATGATGAACATTTAAGGCGTTCATTTCTCACATCCGGGGTATTTTCTACACACACACGCCGAATGACTGGGGTACAATACACACTCAATTCGCACACAGTTTCCAATACATGTTTTGTCACACTGTGACTTTCTTCTTATTTTGTAAAATGTATCGATGACTGTTGTAGTCTTTTTACAGTCAGGCAAACAGGTAGCAGCAGCATAGATGTTGCAAAAAGTTGTTGATATTTGTACACTTTGTGAAAGATGGGAAGTTGGTTGCGGAACAGGAGGTGCGTGTGGTGGTGGCAAATGGACGCAATCGGTGGTGTGATTCTGGCAGTTATGGTGTTATGGGCAGGCTGTATTTATTGTCGTGTTATAACTACTATTGGGAGGGAAAAAACTTAGATATTCTGTAGTACCCCCAAGGTAAAATTGATATTCAATCTGCCTGAATGTACCGCTTATATTCCATACCTGACAACACTACCTTTGTTACATGTTCGGTGTAGACTTCATGGGCACCCAAATGGAACTGTCATTGGGTCTCAAACACCCTTGTGCAATTTTCGATGCAATCTCGATAATTCTCGTACCTGAGTGATTGTAATATGTTAGGTTTTACACCCTTCGACTTACGTATACATTTTTCATTTGCAACAACGTATGTGTAAAGCTTAGGATGTAAACCCACAAAGTGTGTGATGATGCGACCAGCACATTATCTTTCATCACCAAAGGTACGGCCTTCGTTCTCATGAGGGAATCCTTGCCGGTTATCGAGCACATAGTAGGATGTATCAAACCATGCCTTTAAATGTGGGGTAATTACTTCATATATGTCATCACAAGCAACAAAATATACCAAGGAATCGGTGTCATAATAGAGGGGGTGCATGGCGGCCGGGAGAAATTTTGTACGCATGTAGTGATAATGGAATTCGTAGAGGGTTCATTTTGATAGATCAAGCATGTCAACACCAGTGTACAAAGGTTTATTAAACGAAACAGAACTCTTTGACATCTCGATAAAGACCAAGTTTTCATCGATAATCTGTCTTGCCTGGAATTTTGGACGCCCTATCTGCTGTGCAGCTCCGTCGATCGTGTCCTACCTCGAAACAACTTTGATGTCCCTTTCCCGCAGACATTGTGCAAGGTTTTTCCAAAAACGGAATAATTTATGAATGTGAATTAAAATTGTTCGTATTCGTTGAGTGCCTGGGCACATTTCTCAGTGTTAAACTTGATGTAAGCAGACATCCATGCATTCTGCTCAAAATGCAAACTGCGATGAACAGAGTCAAGTGTGGCTCCATGCATTAAGTACTGCCTCAGTGTTTACCCATATATAACATATTTCTTTTGCAGTGCAAGTGTCAAAAGAAGTTTTTCATGTGAGCCATTCAGGGGTATGCCATTTTCTGGGGGCAAAGGCATATCAGATAGTGCATCATGACACACTCTGGAAACGCTTGATCAACTTCCACAAAAAAACAAGTGTCACCGTCATTCACTGTGTTTGAAAAATCCAGTGTTGAAAACATGTCAGCCTCAACCCAATCAAAATTGCCAATGGGATGCTTGGATCACATTGTATGACTGTACAGCCCGTTGATGTCGAAATAGCATTCTTATTTCAATGCCACACATTGGGGTCGTAGTCCTCACCCATGTAAATATTGTTGGCTTCTGCACTTCATTTTGAAACCTGGGTAATGCCACCCCTAACCCTGCATTCTACAAAAAAATACACGTCAGGATCAGTTAAAAGCTCTAGCCGCACACATGTCATTGACAATAAAGCATACGGTCCTGAAATTTTCGAAAACATTTGCCAGCAAATAAGTGTCCACATGTAAATAGTGAATGGCATACGGCAGCAAGTTTATGCAGTTGAACGCATCCAATGCGGCTTGAGCATGAGCGTAATACTCATCACTAATGCCTTCACCTTTCATCAGGTTATGAAATGCGTCCTTTGGTGGGAGTGACTTACACATCAGACTGTCTGGTGAATTAACAAAGTCAAAAGGAAAAATTCCCTTCTGTTTTGCAAATTCTAATTGGGTGTTGTCTGGAAACATCGAGGAGGTGATACTCAATTGCGCAGCTAGTAATTTACCTGCCAAAGTTTCCAGAGAGGTGCTCATGAATTGAAATGAATCAATATATCATAACTTGAACTATTGTGCCTTTCCATTGAAATCAGTTCCATTGGGAATTTGTTTGGTAATGCATTTGTATTTTTCAAGGGTCATTCAAATCAGTTGAATTTTATCTGCATTTTCGATTACCATGGTTCCATTGGGTTGTCATGTGTGACGTTCAACCAGGGGCTTTATAAGAAAGTGAGCATCATAGTTTTGCAGGTTATGAAGAACAGCGAACTTTTGGACAGTCTGAAATTCAAGTTACACTTAATATGTGCCTGACCTCTGATTTCGCCCATCAAATGGTCATGATCGACCACAATATCATCTGTACCGAGGTTTCCTTACAAATGTGAGAACTTTTCTGAGCAGCCAACCTAGCTTCATCAGCAGGGGTTTTTGGCTTCATCGGAACAATAACGCTGTAGATTCCTGCAACCCACTTTCTAATTTCAACTAATTTATAAACTAATTGGTACATACAACCAGCACCGACCACCTCATAATAGTTATATAAACTTGGATTGTGTGAACAAACCAACAAAACACTACAAGCATATGAAACATGTTGGTTGATGGTAGTCGTATTACTAGTTTCATCATAAGGCAAGCAAGTGGACATGGGTTTCAGGGAACTTTCAACATCACAATATGCGACGAAACCCAATCTCTGCTGTTTGCTGTAATCTTTAAATTCCACGTACTTATCGTTCCCAGTGGGGAAAGTACTGCGAACAGCTTTCTGTTTCTGGCAAAGAATGACGTGACTTGAAAGCTTCTCCTTACTTACAAAGTATTGGAGGCAACGATTGCCACATGTCTTTTGTGTAGTTTCTTACTAAGCTGATAACCAACCAGCTGGGGTAAATTTATAATATAGACAAAATGCAAATGAGAGGCATTTCCACTCGTGCGAATCGCCAAAATATTCCAGGTTTGTCATGATGTACAGGAGATAAACACATGGGTATGACAACCCCAACATTTTCGCTAGATTTGTCAATCTTTGTCCACACAGTAAACATTGACAGAAATAGAATTGTTCTCCTTGAACTTATGAATATCCTGTATGACTACAGGTATAGACAAAACTTCAGTATTCAAAACTTGGTGAGGTTTTGGATCTGAAGTAATTCTGTGGAGGTTTTGTGTTGCTGAGAACAAAGATGTTATTATGGCATATTGGAAGCACATTTCCTCCGGGCAGTGTACAATGACACAAGCAAGACAATTTGAAATAAACTTTGGTAGTTTAGTGTGTGCAGCATCGATGGTGAATGGCTGGTATTGGGACACATGTACATTCATGAATGTCAATATTTGCAGACTCCAGCCAGATCCATGCCACACACACTAAGCTCCTCAAGTCTGTTAGTAAGATAAGGGCAATACCATCATTATAGATTGCACCCACATTGGATGAGTGTAGGACAAGAAGGGCTTTGCTTTGAAAATAGAAGGTTCCCATAGCACCTTCCTCCGCCGTTAGGGTTTTCAAGTACTTACCCATTATGGTAACTAAAACTCTTACAGGCCATGGTGATGCCATTATTAAGTTTAATAAAGGAAACTTACACCACTGGAAAAAATGAGAAAAAATATCATGTCACTATTAAGCCTATCATTAACTATATGTGCATCATTTAATCTTGCCGCGAACACCGTTGCCACAAGTTAATATGTCATCACTGCAAAACTTCCATTGAGGCTGCAGAATCGGAAAATAAATTATTTTCCGGCTCCCTTGGCGAAATATCTCTAATCGACTCGAAAAGTAGTTGTAAAATTTCTTTAGTTTCCCCTTTACAATAGATGCAACAACACAATAAATTAAACAGAAGTGCCACATTGTTCTTAAAATAGAGAAAAAAGAACACCACTTTATTCACTTACCTGTAAATAAAATATGTGTTACTAACAGAAAACACTGTATTCTTTATTTAAATAAGAATTTTTGAAGGAGCTTAATGTTTATTTGAGAAAGGCAGAAGCACAAGCTGTTTCTTTTTATAAAATATAAGGGGGACGAGACTTTCTAAAGGCTCATGGGAAAAGCCAGGCAGCATAAGGTCGAGAATTGAGTGTGTGGGGAGCAAGCAAAACTTACGTCTCAAGAGCTATTGAGGATGACGCACGGAGTCAGAGCAGTGTAAAATAGCAGTGAAGTTAGGGCTATGCACAGAGCGGGTGAGATAATGAAAAATGGTTCAGTAAACTGTCGCTGTCCATAGCATGCGTCAGCATCCAGGCATACTCCCATTTCCCCGCCTCTCCGCCTATGTCTCTCCGTCGACACCAGCTAACACGCAGGTGAGTTCCCCATCACACAGCTCGCATCCACTTTACACAATGAGATTCCTTGACCTGTCTTAGCTCACCTGTCTTTCAAAACTTTTGTATTGAGGGGCAAGTAGACTTGATTTACATTATTTATATTCAAACTCACACTATTGCGTTGGAAATTTAAGACCATTTTTAAAAAATTTACATCTTAAATGGGCTTTTTTTAATTTTTGAAACTTACACCATCAAAACTAGTGTACACCATCAAAAGTCATTTACACCATTGAAAAATCGTTTACACCATTAAAAAAAATTATGAATTTTACACCATCAAAATATGTTCTAGGCTACACTGTCATGATATGTTTTAGTATACACTGTCAATAAATATTCATAAATTAAAAAATTAATTTTGTCTAAACATTCAGCAAGGGTATAATACTCTATACTAATTATAATTACTAAACTATCACACTTAAAACTGAATATTATGGACATTTTGATAGTAAAATTTACTCAAAATTTATTTTAAAAAAACTACTGAATTCTCTATATACTTGCAGTTACTAAACAAATTTGAAAATTAAATGAAAACTCTTAAAATTGACGTACATATCCAATCCATCCCATCACATACACATCAAAACATTTCATTTGTTAAAAGAACTCAAGGCTCATTTATCCATAACTCAAACATTCGTCACCAAACAACTCACTCAGGATAAGCTTGGAAGCTGAGGTTATGCACCTCCTGAATATGTAAGGCACATCCAGCTTAGATCTTCCCCCTTTTCTAAGTGTTCCATATTTCATACTTAGTCATAACCAAAACCCACCATTAAGCATGTCTTAAAACTGTGTAAAACTTACTAAATTTGAAATAAATCGCATCATCTTTCCCCTGCACTCAAACTCAGTCATACACCCATAGAAAATATTTTTCTCAGAGTACTTGGTATTTTATTCTAGATGGTTATAACATATGTTAGCGAGTATTTAACAGTGTAGAGATGACCTGAACTGAGATATTTTTTTCGTGTTATGTCCATAGTGCAATACTGTGACGGTCATCCAGTATCTCCCTCAAAACTCTATTAGATTCCTCTCAAATACATGCCAACAACCCACCTAGAATTTATTGAAAACACTTTTCCCCTGCACTCATTCTCACAGTTATACACACACATTTCAATTAACATTAATTAACACTAATACACAAGTTACACAGTGGGGCAGGACCATATCGCCTCAAGCATCCATTCGAATTAACATCAATTTACAGTAATAAACAAATTACACATCAGCTGGGACACGTGGCCTTAAGCACCCATTCGAATTAACATAAATTAACACAAATAATAAACAATAGTAAGAAATTCTTAAAAAAAGTTTTATCACATTCGAAATATATTTTTAAAAAAATCTTTCAGTTTGTTAAAAGTTGTAACAATTTACTAAACGTTTGATGAAATATATAAAAAATTTATTCAGTTTGTTGAAAGTTTTAACAATTTAAAAATTTCATTCAAAGTTTTAAGAAAATTCATTTAAGTTTTAACTATTTATTAAAAGTTTAATGACATTTATAAAAAAAATAATTCTGGTTGATAAAAAGATTTTAAGATTTTAAGAAAAATAATTGAATTTTTAACGTTTTTAAGAAAATTTCAATATAAATTTTAACAATTTACTAAAAGTTTAACAAGACTGATAAAAAGTTCGTTCAAGTTTAAAAAAAAATGCATTATAATTAAAATGATTTTAAGGAAAAACATTAAAGTTGTAACAATTTTTAAAAGTTTGACAAAATTTATAAAAAAATCTTTCTAGTTTTAAGCAAATCTATTCAAATTATAACGATTTAAAGGAAAAACATTAAAAGTTGTAATAATTTACTAAAAGTTTAACGAAATTAATAAAAAAATTAATTCAATTAGTTAAAAATTAAACGATTTTAAGAACATTGATTCAAGTTTTAAGATTTACTAAAAGTTTAACAAAATCATATAAACATTAAATGATTTATTAAGGAAAATGTTAAAAAAGTTTGATAAAAACGTTAATAAAATGTTTAAGGAAATGTGGTCGGAATGAAACCATTTTAAAATAAATGCAACGAAAATTTTTGACATATTACAGCAAAAGAATCAAATAAAACAATTTGTTTTTATCATTCACTTACTTTAACTCTAGTAGCAAAGCTGTAGGCGTGTAACGAGACCTGAACCCAATGTCAGACAGGCTGAGCACTAGCCCGGCTCGACAAGCTGAGCATCGGTAAATGGTCGGTCGAATTCTCCAGCGACGCTGAACGTCGGAAACGATGTGCGAGGGGTTCCTTCACCCTCGTTGCGGAAAAGTCAGGCAGAGCTATGCTAACGGCGAGCAGGCGGCCGGTATCCTTGAATAAATCAAAGCCAGGCAGGCAGCTCCTAGCAGTCTGGACCGGCTCACAGGATGTCCGCGCGGAAGAGAGGAGTAGGAGGTCTTGACCCCATGAAGTCAGAGTAGCAAATGACATGGAGCAGGTAGGAACCCCTATTTATAAACCCACCTCTCTCCCTTGTTGTAAAATGTTATATTTTATAGTTCACTTTCAAAATACATAAAACGTACATATTATGTAATTTATATGGCATCAAACCAATTTTTTTTGCCAAATTTTATGCATTTAAAGGATTATACAAATTTTTTTTTAATTTTAGCATTTTTTCTGAATTATTGCATGTATATGTTGGAATTTATTGTGTCTCACGTGTATTTATTAGGTTTTAATCCATTATATTTGAATTACATTCTTATTTAATGATTTCATATATGAAGAATTGTAATTCCATACAGGCTTTCCGCAAAACGAGGTGTTTGTAACCTAAATTTAATACTACGATTCAACTACGTTTACACCATCTCACATACAAACGTTTATCAAGCTATTATATACATTTGAATTACGCGATTCGTTTATTATTATTTTCATGTTTATAAACTAACTGTTATCATACATTACCTAGCCGGAATTCGAACTCAACAACTATATTAAAATCAAACCTGTCTTAGCCGGGTTTCGAACCCTTAACTAACTTATATTAACCATCCATCATTCGGGATTCGAACCGAGAATCTCCTTGCATAATCTAATTACTCTGCGGAGGTTGACGATATGTAACAACTTATTTTGCGTGTTTGTAGTATTATATAAAATATTACTCAGATTTCTCTGTAGACACCTTTTGCCAGGAGACAAGTTCAAATATCTTTATGTGAATAGCAATTTTTGGTGAACTAATAGTTTATTTGCTATCTGATTTTATTTATGTTTCCTCTGGCTTTTTCACTACAACACTCTTTAATAGAAACTAGACATTTTGTAAGCATCTCTCTCTCTCTCTCTCTCTCTCTCTCTCTCTCTCTCTCTCTCTCTCTCTCTCTCTCTCTCTCTCTCTCTCTCTCTCTCTCAGTTGAGAGATTTTAATCAGTATTTTTTTTATTTATTAGCAAAATCGAGTAAACTTTTAATAACGATAGATGTGCGGAAAAAATTAATTTTACAAGAAAAATTTATTGACAAAATAGATACAAACACAGCTTGTTTCAAAAATTAGAAAAAATTCTCTCTCTCTCTCTCTGTAAAACTACATAATGTTCCAAAAGACACACAAGTAAATATAGGATGTCCCAAAAATACCATTAAACAACTACAGGTTGCTCCAAAAATTGATATACAACATTTTTAAACAATAGCAAATACAGGATGATAGAAAACATACTAGGCAATAATTTTAAAAAATATATACAAACACAAGCTATTTCTCAATCAAGTACAAGTTGCTTCAGAATACATAAACAAGTGTAGGATGTCACAAAACATTGAGCAAATTTATATACAACACTAGCAAGTACAGGTTGATTAAAAAATATAGAAACTTTCTTTCTTAAAAAAAAATATTTTTATAAACTGTTAACAACTTCGGTGAACAAAGTTTTCATGCCTTTTCTTATTATTGGATCCATATCCCCTTCTTGAACTCTGCTTTCAAGGAGGGAGCATTTCTTATGCTCTGGCTTTAACCTGTCTGTTGTACACAAGCGTCTTTACAACTAGGAGCATGTAAAACAATACTTTCAACCAAGTCTGAGTATTCTTCAACATATTGTGAGTGTTCATCTACAATACTAGATGGAAGAGTTTGGGGTTGCAGTCATATAAAATACGGGACATTTCTTTATATGACTGCATTGCATGAGTTTATGGCTCTTTTCATTTCCTGGAGGAAAATAAATTACTTAAATATGAAAAATACTGTCACAAGGCTCCGTAAATTCCCGCAAAAGTCACCATAGAGCATAAGTTACATTAGACTTTCCTTGTTTGACACTGGCGTAATGATTTCCAGGATGAAAATATGCATTGTTACTACTATGATACCCAATACTCGACTGAGAAGAAATAGCAAGGAACAATGTATGTATATTGATAAAATTCACTCTCTCTAAATTTGCAAGTTGAAACATGTTTGAGGGCTAAACTTTTATTTTGCTAATTTTATTGTTTGATGCACATACAATTTTGATGAATTACACCCATTATGAGGCGTTTAACCAAACTTGTTGTTGCTATAATGATATAAAGTATGAAGATTATTTTCATAATCTTCGAAATACTGATAGGGTAAAACATTGTCTGTATTATAAACAAGATGTTTCAAAAAATTTTCTTCCTCACAATATGATGTTACAATACGTCCGCCCTTAAACGTATGCTTTCGACCTGTTATATGAGGTCTGTATTGGTTTACAAGACATTTAGAACTATCACAATTAGTTAAAGTGGAATCATAACTAGTTGGTTTACTACGTGGTGTTAAAGGTTGAGACAAATATGTACATTTTAAATTAATGTCTGACTCACAGATTTTCTTAACAACAAAGTTTGAATATAAAAAGCTATAAGTTACAGAATAAAAACCTATATTTTAAAAATGCATACTTGTATTTCATTGGGAACGTTATTCTAAATTAGCCACTTCACACACATATAAATTACACATGGACAGGAAAACTAATCCGCCTTGTTCAAAAATGAAGTTGTGGATGTCCCCCTCGCAGGTTTCTTTCCAACGAACAGCGATTCCCTGATGAGGTCTGGTGCGCTGGTAGGCGATTAATCGATGTCCATGTTCCTCTCCTATCTCCACGATAAGACTGGCAATCATCAAATCTTCTCATGTTGTTGGTAAGTCAATTTTGGGGCAAAAATATCTCACATCACAATCGTTGCTCGCTATTCCTTCACCAAGGTGAATGCCGAGACTGTTGCCGAAAGTGTAGCACCAATGTCCTATATCGTTGCAGACATGAACTTGTAAAATATCGTTATATGGTTTAAAGAACACGCTCCTGTATTCTGTTTGTAGGACCTCATATACATCTGTAGGGTTGACGATTCTAGCCATGACTGACAATTAAATACTGAACGCTCTCCTTTATATAGCTGTTGTAATACAACTTTTTCTCATTTTTAACTGTTCTTGCTAAACCAACCATTACAATTTCACATGCCAGAGAGAGTAGTTAATTCTTGGTCACCAGTGTACGTAAAATGTTACTTGTAGATACATTCTTCTGTTCAAACTGTAGTAAGAGAGCAGCAACCACTTTGAGCTTCAAATTCTAGTTGACTGTAGTTACAAGGTAGTTTGCTGTCAGGACGTAAATTATATAAAGGACAAGAATTTCGCCCATTATATCCATCGAAAACTTTTAAAGTATAATCAGGACTGATTAGCCAGAAACACCAATGTTCATCTCCCTTGTACGTCTGAATCTGTAGTGGACTACCTTCGTCTTCAATTCGAAACCACACTCACCTGTATCCTGGAGTAACACTGGCATAAGGAAGTGATGAGTCGAACCTCTCCATCGTAACTGGAGTTCCAGTCTACGGTTCCCTCTCTTTATATAGTTAAATTTGGAAAATATTAGTTCTTCAATGTTAACTTGGTTTAATAAAATTTATAGACACAAACATTGCTGTTCCAAACCTCACAGTCCCACATTCCACAAGGTGCTTTTATAAGCCCGCTACTGCCTTTGTATTTGCGTGATGTGTTCCTTATTATTGCACGTTTTAGTCCATACGGCGGGGCTGTTATAAAACTTTCTACTCAATTTATAATTTATTTGATGAAAACTCGGTTCTTTGATTATTTCTAGACTACTATTTTTAAAACACAGGTCCCAAGAAGAACAGGGCAGTTTGCTGTCAGGCCGCATATTAAAAACCGGACAGTCTTCTTCATGACACAACACTTGTTCTGTATACATGTTTCCTCCGAAACTTTTTGCGAAATTCCAATGTTCATATCTGCTGCACATATGTGTTTGGAAGTATATGTTTTGTAGAGACTGGAACCATACTTTCTTGTTACCTCGAAAAATACTGGAGTACATTATCTCTGGGTTAAATTATTCCATTTTTTTTTAAATCTCACCTGTAACAAAACATTTTTCGAAAATTAGTATCTTTATACGTATATAGGATGCTGGTACAAATATTATCTTACAACTTCGCTTTTACATTGTGAACGGAACATTTTTTCTCACTGTGATTTGTATTTTAGCATTTGACTATTGAATTAATACTAGAGCAGTTGTGATATCTTCTAATATTTATCACTTCAAAATTAGTTAAACTTTTTAAAATTTCCTTCTGCATTTTTCCAAGCACATATACTGGATAATCTTTATGGAGCAGATCGTTCACATATTGGAAATGTTCTTTGTAAGCTATGGCAGCAGAATCACATTTAAGGTCATGTATCTCATGAGTCTGTTCCTTGAACATAATTTTAACTTGAGGTTTTAAAGTATACCAAGGTCTGGGAGGTTTAAAGCATAATACTTTAAAGTCATTAGTGTCTGTTGCATAAGAAATAGCAAGCTCCTTAATAAACAAAGGAGTTGTCTTTGTAGTGTTCGAAACCTTTAGCATAACACATAATTTTTACATTATTTATTTTTTTTTACACTATGTACAAAAAGGCCCCTCATAAAAAGTATCTCATAAAATTTTTATTTATATGGTCAGAGTGCTCGCCTCTGAATATACTTCATCGACTCTGGAATCGTCCATTACTACATCTGGAATAATTCTAGCTTCAAGTAGCTCTTCCAGTCTTCACGACATACAATCCCTCCGCATATGTTGCAAGTTCTCAGCATTAGCAAAGGCAGGCTGTGGTAAGGGCAGTCTTCACATGGCAACAAGGATACAATATCCTCATCAGCTGGTAACTGTTCATCAAGGAATGGATATACTAGTTTTATTTCGTGTTCCGCAAAAAAAAAAATTATAAATTATTTCAGCAGTACTCGCAATTGGGAACAGTCTAACTTCAATAATGTTTTCACTTTCCCATATGCTATAATTGCATTCAATAATTCAACACATTCAGAATCACAATTGTCACAGCAGTGACCTTGATGCACTGTACCTGTTTCGGGCTGATGCAGAAATTAAATCACCTGTAGATAGTCCATTGTAGATCTAGACGTTTTAGTGGACGACTGTAGTTGTAGTAGACGTGATGAATGCCTGGCGTCGTTCTCGATGTAGATGTCTGTCTTTGTTGAAGATGTATAGTGTTGCTGTAGATGTTATAGTGGATGCCTGGCATCGTTCTCAATGTAGACATCTGCCATTGTTGTTGTAGACTTGACGGTCGCCTAAGTCTCACTACTGATAATGCAATGCACATGTACACGTACACACACAAAGTTAGCTCGACATTTGACTACTCAACACTGAGAAAAAATTTATTTATCACTCCTTTTATAGTAAACGGACACAAAACGGCTGCCATTTCCCTCCAAATTTGCTTAAATTTGGCCTTATAGGAAAATCAGTTGAAATATCGTGAAATTTAACAGATTTCAGCTTCGATAGCAGTCATTTCAAGATGGATGTGATATTTAAGTAATATCACATCTAAGTTTATTTTCTAGGGAAAACAATTTGTGAATAAGTTCAAGTATATACACATTTTATGGTAGATAGTAGACTCGAAATTCTAGGCAAGGGAAGACTACACTTAAAATACACACAACTATTTAAAAAACAGATGGAAGATGTATGTTTTCTATATCACACGAATAAATATTTAAAAACAAATTGAAAGTAAAAAACACTTACTTGAGTATTGCTTAAATCGAATAATGTGTGAATGGTGTTCTTAGTTGAACTTATGTAAGTCAAAATATGCCTTATAGTTAGTTATAGTTTGCTGGAAAACAGGACATAGTTTACAGAATCAAAGTATAAAGTGTTTTTGTTGGAATGTTATAATCTGGGGATTATCTTGTAGGGATTAACATATCGGAAAATATTTACCTTAAGGGATATAAATTTCACTGCAGGTAAATGTGAAATTTAATTTTGCTGAGAATACACCAGGCTCTTCTGTCTCGAAAAATAAGAGGAAACTTCAGTGTTCGAGCAAAAGTAGCAGTTTGTAGGGAAGAGGGGAGATAGCACAGGTCAGTTCAAATCCGCTGCCCTGAGGGATGGAGTCTTCTCGACACTTCGCAGAAAAGACGTACTTTGGCCTTGAGGCAACCCTGTGTTCCTGGCAGAGAGAGCTCTCATGTCGGAAAACCCGTGCTCTGGGGTGGTGGGGAAGGGAGGGGACTGGGGCTGTGTGGACGGGCCAGTTCTCAAGATATCCGAAAAACATATTCTGGAGTAGGGATGAAGGGAGGAGGTGTGTTGCTTTGGATCGATAGTGGGAGTTGTGCAGCGCCCTCCGTTGACAGGGCAGTCATCCTAAAACATGTTCTGACCTTAAGAGTGATGTGGGCAGGTTTTGGGAAGCATGGCGTTGGAAGGGGGCAGTCCTCCAGAAATGAATTCTGGGCTGGTGTAGGCAGAGGGGGTGGTTTCTGCTAAACAGGTTTTTGTGGTGCTGGATTGACAGCCAGGGTGCATGACCTTGTACAGAGCAGCTCTCCAACAAGCAGAAAACAAAGTCTGAGTTGGGGGGGGGGGGGAGGGGGCTGTGTGACCTTTGAAAGAAATGGTCGTTTTACACAAAGACGAAGTCTGGACAAGTGGTGGGGGAGGATATCACCGACGTGAACAGTTTTAGCTGTCCGGCACCATCTTAGTTATTTTCAAACACTTGTTCAGGATACAGGTATACATCGTTCACTCTTCTGAACCATCTATTCATCGGTGCCCGATGAATAGAGAGTGTAGGCATATCATATGCCTGAGTGTTAGCCGCAATTAGCATTTTAATATAAATTGAATTTTTTCACATTTAAAAACAATTTATTGGGAAAAAATAATGTTTGCATGTTAAACCCATATAGTGCGTTTATCATGTAAACCCCATTTCTGAGTTCAGTCGACGAAACTTCGTAGCATTTTCAACTATCATTTCACCAACTAGTGCCGTGAATTTCACAGACTTAATGGGAAAATTTGGAGTACGTCCGTCATATTAAATAATTAAAAATAATATATAGTACAATTCTATAAACTGTTGCTGGATTAAGCCATCCGATTCTCCTTGCGCCTCGACAGAAAAAAATTGTGTTAAAAGTGAATCCTTCATCTTCTTACAATAGTGAAACTTTCATTAAAAATTACTGTAAGTTAAAAAAAATTAATTATGGGTTCGTTGTTTGTTGTAGGACGAATAGTGTATTCAGAGTTTTGCCGTAAATTTCAACTCAGCCGCGATCCACGTATATAGTCAGGCTCTCGATGTAAGCTCGACTCATTCATTCACCAGCTCCCTAGGCAGATGGATGTATTTTGGGGGAGCTCCTGGTGCGATTTAATTATGTGTTTTTTTAATTCGTTTAGTAACTGTAATGTACTTGTATTGGTTAGTCATTTAATCTATTTGGAAACATTCGTTTTGTATTTTCATTAAAATTTCCATGTTTTCGCCTCAGTCTATAATCAAATGTAGGCCGATGCAGTTTATGTTTGCTCTCAACTCAGCTTATAAATTGATATATGTGCTCTATCGAAGTCAGTGCTGCAGCGACCTCCCGGGCGAATGGACATATATTATAATCACTGGCTGTTAACCGCGATTCTTGTTACATGTTTTTTAAATTCAACTAGTGTAATTTATATATTAGCATGTGTGTCGTAAACATGTTTTTTATCCAATTGTCAAGTAAATTGCATTCACATCTCTTTCCGAGTAGCTATATCCTAAGTCGCCTGACAGACACATTCCACGTATCTAACAAATTATAAGTTGGCACTTGTCATACACTGCAGTCATTGCTTCAGACATCTCCCAACCAAAGGACGTGTTTTAAAATCATATAAGGAATGTGCGAGAGTCATCGTGTGGTGTAATTTTTTTTTTCAAAATGCCTTGTTATTGTCATTAGGAAGACTGCCATTTAATTTATAGCGACATTGTTGACTCATGAATTAATTTCATACTGGAGAATCGTGTAATTGGGATCGTTTAGCACTTGTCAACACCCGGTTATTCACACGTAGAATTTGTTTGAAATATATTATGTTAGTGGTGTTATTCATTCGGAATAATAGTATCTTTCAAAGTTATCTATCTCCCAACACCATCTACGAGATATATCCTACTACAAACCCAAAAATATGAATACTTATACAACTCTTTCACAAAACTCAGCACATATATACCCTGTCCCCAACACGCCACACCTTAATCGAGTGCCAGAGCTCCAAGGGTGAGGATGTACCATAACTGCTCTCCACCCCCACCAAGAAAGAAAGAAAAAAATAAAGTACAGCTATACACTTATCACACTACAAGTTTTGATTGATTAATTCCATTAAATTAATTGTATCATTCAATCAAAGTTTCATACAATTTTATCGATGAAAATACAGAAAAATTCGATTGGATTAAGATTGGACTAATGATTAACCCAAAAATTCATCGGATTAAAATCAGATTAAGAATTTCTATTGGAATAAAATCGGAGTAAGGATTATCCCTTTAAATCAATATAATAATCCCTTTCAATCAATTTGATATCAAAGTATTAATCCGATTAATCAAAAGGTGAATGAAACCAGCCCACTCCTACAACTGATATCTGTTGCAAACTCGAAGACTCGCAATCTAAACAGCGCTACATAATTGCGTTCGCTTCTAAAAAGTTATTAGTTCGGGAATCGTGCTGGAATGATACAGGGATATAGAGAGGGCTTGGGGCTATTAGATACCTTTGTAATCAACACCGTCAGTATTTATATAGAAGATGTTTAGGATTGAAACTAACCACATGAGTTTAAGATATCTGTGCTCTATGGCAGAGCATAACATTATAATACAGAAATAGGCGATAGCACTCAGTGAGTACGATTTTGAAGCACATATTGTAAAAAGAAACTGAATACCCTCCCCGATGCTTTAAGCAGAATTACTACCGACCCTAAGCTACAGACACATACAGTCACCATTAACACAAATTCTTATGAGGTTGAAAGACACGTAATGACGTGCACTTCATTTTACAAAGCATTAGCAGAAACCATTTTACAAGACACGAACAAGGAGGACGAAATTAGGAAATGCATTGCTAAATATGCAATTAACCAATGGGAGGATATTATAAATGATTTCAAATCAAAGTTCAATTCTCAGGATAGAAATATAATAGCTAAGGCGTTCAAAAACTAAGCCATATTTCCAATGCACACAATATGCAAAATTATTATAACCTTATACCAAGTGAATGTTCAGCTAATTAAGAAAAATTGCACCTCTCAGTTGGAGACATGTATTGATCCTGTGCTAAAATGTAAAATACTTATTGTTAATAAATCAAATAAACGACATTTTTTGCCTCTATACACACATGACCAGGAATATATAAGAATTGATGACACTTCCATGTTTCATGTATGTCCCATCACTGCTAACACCTCACCATTTATAGGAGAATACGGCTGTGATGCGCACTACTTAATCCAGATCAGGCCGACAATAAGTACCAACGACTGAGCCATCGATATAAAATTACAGCAAATGTTGAAATATTTTTAAAAATTAATATGCCTCAGGGGCCCTCCAAGATAACTCTTCTTTCACAAATTTATGATAATTCGATTATACAGACTCATCAAGATGCAATATTCGGTGGGGGACATTTCGAGACCCTCAAAACTCTTGAATAAATTAGGCAGTCATATTACTGGGATAACATGAACACTGATGTTAAGAAATATGGAAGAGCATGTTTTGTTTGCCATAAAGCAAAAGTCATTAATTCAAAACCGATGGGTTAGGTGACGTTTATCCCACCCCAACTGCTTCTGAAGATGTGGGCTTTGGATGCCAAAGCTCCCCCCCCCCTTCACTGTGCACAAAATTACATTCTTGTCATGACCGAGTACTCTACTCGGTATGTTTTTGCCTAGTGTGTCCGCTCAATTGACGCCACCCCTAGTGTGGACTTTATAAAACAGGCTGTTTCGCAATTTGGTTGTCCTGAGCAAATTTTTACTGACAGAGTTACAAGTTTTCAAAACGAGTTTATTAGTCGTTTCCTCCAATCTCTAAGAATAAAGAAATTGACAACTTCATTCTATAATCCTAGGTGTAATGGCCTTTGTAGAAGCATCAAGTCTTATAATAGGGGAACAACTATCTGCTTGTGCAAACACTGATCAAGCCAACTGGGATTTGTATGTAGAGTTCATTTATTTCAACTACAATACTAGTATTAATACTACAACTAAATTTACCCCATTCTACTTATATCACGGGGTAGAGGCAGCACTACAGGCACAAGTTGTAGCAGGTCGACATTCCCAAAGGGTGCACGACTGATGCCAAAATTTGTTTGGAGCTCGTGTAACAGCTAAAGTGAATTTAATTCAGCCATAAGGACTGTAAAAGACTCAATTTGACTGTTCCCACTAAAATAACACTTTGCACTTAAACAATTACATGTGTTTTCGAAATAGTGGTAGATAGAAGGCGCTTACGCACCAATACCACGGTCCCTACAGAGTCACCGACATGCTAGGATAGTCTACTATCCATGTTCAAACGAATAAAACATCACCTCCCAAATACGATACAGTGTGTGTTAGACATACTAAACTTGCCTTTACGCACTAACCCTGTGTCATTCTGATGGCAATTTATTGTCATTTTCTATGAGCAGTGTTTACTATATGGTATAAATATGTTACAGTATGTGTGGCTAACAATCTGAACTCATCAAAATGACGTGAAACGCTGTGGGTTCTGCTCACAACGCCGCCAGGGGGCCCGTGTTTACCGCAACTGGTGTGCTGACAACGCCCGGACTCAGCATCTGCATCACACAGCAGGAAGCAGCCAGCACAAGGCACCTGCCCAGTATTCCTATCTGTTGCTGCACCTACGAGCAACTGCTGAGTGACCGGGGGTCGTGGGTAAGGGGAACAAGGCTGGCAATCCCATTCCTGGTGCGGAGCCACTCGAGCAGCCTTGACATGCTGTTATCGTCGCCAGACGCCGTTGGCAGCAGTACGCAGAGAGAATGAGTGGGCACACTCCCAGTCCACATCGCCTACAGAGCAGCCAAGGTCGCGGCTGTGCTATGCTTCCTTTTCTCCGCTGTCCTGATGGTGCCTGCCACCTCCCGGACGCACACTGGGATTTACTATTCCCCAGCAGACATCGGTTTTGTGTACGCGCAGAGTATACCACTTCTTTACAAAGTTACACTACAAATTCCCACCATGCCTGAAGATATTGATGACCAATGCTTACATGTTGTGTGTGCTCACAGAAATTCAAATTCAGTGCTCGTGGATAAATTTTATATAGTTATTTACAGGCAGTTGAAAACAGTGTACTGAGAGAATACCACAATGATGTCAGTACACAGTTTAGAGGTAAACGCGACATTCAGGTAACTGGAATCATGGGCTCCTGGTGTTGTAACTTTCTAGTAATATACACTTAATAAACGAAGTGTGTAATATAAGTTTTAAAGTGGTTAATGAAATCCAGCACAAAGTAGAAGCAAAAGTCAACACCCTCTCACAAGTCATAAATGACATTTCTAATGTTTTGAAAGACCACCAATCAGCCATGGGTAAATTTGACATAATTGAAACACAATATGACTTGTTAGTTACAAGTATTTTGCAACTACTGAATAATTTCGTAATCAAATATTCCATTCAATCTTTCATTCACTCGTGCCATTTACGAAGATTGCCACTTAGTGCAGTGAACAAGTCACAGCTGTCATATGATTTGAGTAAATTAAATGTCCAACTTCTGAAACTGAACTTAACTGTGGGCATTGGTGTTTCAGATATTTTTAAGTATTAATAGCATGACTTGATAGAAATCTCATTTTTCCAAAACCTACTAGTAATTAAATTACAACTGCCTGTACTAGACTTACTCTTGACGTCATGGCTCGTGGGAAGTCTGCAATTTACAACCAGCCCCCTACTGTTTCGACAACACATCATGTACGATTAAAGTCCCATTTCCTACCATTGTGATTGACCTCAAGACAAACATTGTCAAGGCAATCGCTCCCACGCCAGAAATGCCACAGGATCATATATTCATCCCGGAGGAATCACTGACGTGTGATAGTTCTAAATGTGTAACTGCTGCAATTCTACTGTCAGATGCTAAGCCGTTGTTTTCAGCATGCAAATTCCACTGCTCCCATGATAATTCTTCTTTACTTGTCCGCCTATTCCCACACCAATTTGTTTTGACCAACCCCCATGCAAACACAGTGTTAGAGTGTGTGAACAAGTCACTAAACACAAATTTTACCAATCATAACATAGGGACAGTAGAACTACATGTGCCTTGTGGCTGTGAGGTTGCCACACCTGACCACGTTCTTGTAGAGGCCACGCATCAGTGTGATTTACGTGCGCCAACCATTCCCATTCAACAAACTTTTATCCCTGTTCACTGGCTCACACAGCAATCATTCCACCTACCACAAATTTCCCTTCAAGCTGGCATACACTTTTATAACATAACTGCTGTGTTTGACACTAATTGGCACATCAATCACAAAGCTTTGCCAGTACTTCAAGACCCAGTTCAAGTCTCTTCAGGCTGTGAGTTCAGGGAAACTAAACTGTTTTCCGTAGTAGATTCCACCCACTATGATTACATATTAATAAGTATAATAGTGTTTCTTGTGGTTGCGGGAGTCGCATTTTACAGAAAGTTGATAAAACTGTCTATTTTCTGTGACGAATCAATTCCCCCCATAAGTTTCTTTGGCTGGTAACATATACAACAGGTTACTACAGACATAGTCTGTATATGAACAGTGATACGATATTTGAGAAAGTTGTGTTTACATGGGTTCCAATCCTCACTTTCATTCATAATTGAGTAATACCAATTCTTCAGCACATGGAGTTAAGCTTATGGCAATGAGAATTAACTACAAAGTCAATATAGTTCTAGATATTTGATTATCAGACCTATAGGTCATTAGATATAGTTAAAGACTATGTTATTAGTTGAGAAAAGTGCGTTAGGCACTATTCATTAATTGTATATTTTTATTACCTTGCTGTTCCTAATTATATTTAATATTATGTCTCTCATGATTAATAAGTTTTGTACATGACAATGCAGATTCAAACAGCAATATTATCTATAAATTAGTGATACCTAAATGTAAAATATCTTTACAACAGAAATCAAGTTGATTGTTTATATATATATATACACACACACACGCACACGCACAATGGAGTAACAAAGTTACTGTCTTCCATTAATTATTACCTACATGTATTTACTATAGCATTCCACTGTTGTATGATTTATGTGTAAATAAAAATCTTTTACCAAAAAAACCTCCTAATATGTAAGAAACATTGTTAACTAGTGATATATGCTGTAGGTTTAGAAAACAACATTTTCATTATTTCATGTACTAATTATATTGAACATAAGTCATAGTTATATTGTATTGAATTTTAGTAAACATTCGTAATGAGTATAAATTAATTGTTGTTGCTTCCAAAAGCAAGCAAATGTTAAAGAGATTTTTTTTTTGTTTTGTTAATGCATAGCATAGCAAGAAAGCATAAAGCGAAAATGTTGCTAAACTTGAATATACAATTTAAATAGGACTCTTTTTCAAAGAACACTAAATGGTGTTACAGTGAATAATACTCATACTGAGCATAAACGTGCGTATTGACAAACAAATGTTTGTGTTATTTGTTGACATTAAAAGTGAACTTAAAAATATGAACAGTGCTATGAACTTCATACGAAATTAAATATCTCACTGCCACAGGCGATTACAAACTTAACATTGTACATAATTTTATAAAAATGTATTTTACTTTTAGATTTTTCCTATTAGGTTAACCCTTATGTATTAAATAATTTAAAAAATCTTGTTTGTATAGTAACCAAGCAGGTTAGCTTTCACCACATGGCGTCACGTACAACTGTAATATTAATCAATTTCCATTTAATTTTCACGATGAGTGTTTATGATTATGTGTAATATGTACTTATATGTTTCTTTATAAGATTACATGTATAATAACGTTAGCATTTAAGTTACTTGACTTTATAACTACACAGGCCACGCCACAGGTCAGCTAAAAGGGCCACATCAGTTTTGAATTAAAGGCCTCTGCTAATAAATAAAGGCGCGCCCATCTAGGGCAGCCAACTGGCAAAACATTAATTCATATACTACTGCTTAGCAATTATCAACATATTCAAGTGTTCCTTTTATATTTAACAACACATTTAGGTTATTTATTCTTTGCAAATATGGAATTTTATAAGTATTGTTTCAGCCAGCAGGCAGGTTAACATACAAATAGTTTTTCTCAAAGAGTAATACTTCCCTAGCACTTTGTCGAGCGCCTTAGTACCACGAGCGCGCAATTCAAACTCCCTTCTCCCCATGTCCAACTGCCTAATTCTTGGGGGTTTCTTTAACGTAATTATTAATTGTGGCATTGGATATACATCCCTCTTCCCTGTAGTCGCACTATACAATGTGCATAGGTCTTGTATATTAAATTCTTAAATATACAAGGTCGACCTATTCTTAAACTGTTATCGTTTCTGAAGTATGTAATTTAAATTGAATCTTACTACCACTAGTTTTTTACCTTGCCAGCTGCATAACAACTTAAAAACAATCACTTCTAAGTATAACGGAGTTATACCTCTCTTGTAAAACGGAGACTCGAACTTAGCCTTGCATCTCCAATACTGCATATCATTACTATCGCGTACGCCACCATATGTCTACAAACGTCACCGGCATGAGCTCCTCGACCTCTAGAGTACTACTACAGACTTACAGCGAAGACACTTATCACTCTGACTCCTACCACCACTGCTGCAGCCGGGATGGCTACCCTTTAGATGGATGGGGGGGGGAGGGGTAGTGTAGCCGCGACCAAGACGCCTCACAAAAACCATATAAGGTTCGACAGAGTATATCTCGGGGAGCCAGTTAATTGTTTGGAAAACATGCTCCACATTGCCGGCGAGCGGTTGTGTATTTAAGTACCACTCAGGGTATCACCCCCCCCCCCCACCATTTTTTTCAGACAACCATGGATTGTCACCGAAACTTAAAGAAGTCAGTCAGATTATTACTTGTCGGAGTCGACTACGAAACAGAAGGCATCACTAAAGACCAGACCTAGAGGAGCTCTACGCCACTCTACAGTAATCTAATTGGTGAGCATAATGTGCGTAGTGCTACTTCTCGAGTCCTTAATACTGTCTTCCTAACGTAATAATTCTGGCAAGGTTAGGCAGTCCTATAGAGTCTTGTAGCGATATTAAATTCTACTTATTATTGTTGAGAGTCAATATTCGTGTATTAATATTTGTGTTTTTATCAGTCATACAAACGTACAGTAATTGCTATAGTAAAAATGTTGTTTGAATGAATTCTGGTCTACCAATCCGTCTAGAGTTTACGCACCCCGTGAGTAGTTCCCCTACTGGGCTGAAGGTTATGTCAAACAATAAGAGAATTAGAATACAGTATGAAGTGTAGACCAGTGACTGGGGCAGCAGGAGTCAGGGCTGCTACAGTGTGATGAACACCAAGGTGAATATGGGATTGGGAGATGAGAGTATGAGAAAGGCACGGGTTGAAATAGGAGCAGGTTCAAAGAGCAAGTTAAAGCCACAATTGAAACGAAAAGCAGAGACGAAAGGAAGAAAAGCATGCAAGGCTAAGAAAATATCTACTGGTGGATTTTTTTCATTGCATTTGCCTGCACTCGGGGCCCTTGGAGACATAATCGGAGCCACAAGTGTTATCGTCCGAGCCACCAGCACAGCATCGAACGAACGGAATCAGTTGTCCCAGACCCAAAGATACAATGCAAATATGAAAGCTATCGCCATTCGTGAAAAATAATGCCAAGGCTTCTAACTAAAGCAATACCCAGAAGGAGGCAGAAGCATGCAAAAGCGACAGAGCAGGAAGAGGCATTAATAAGATCTCTAAAGAAACGATAGCTCACAAAAGTGATTTAGGAACTGTATGAATGCAAAATTAAAATACAATATTTCAAGGGCGATTTCACGAGAATGCTTTAGCCCCTAAACCCAAGAGAGACAAATGTGCCATAACCAACTGGACATGACAGCCAGGCCCAGTACAATGTGGGTAGCTTATGTAAAAAGGGGCAAATATATAAACTATTATGACAGTTTCGGTAATTTGCCTCCTCCACCTGAACTGCGACGTTACCTGAAAGAAACAAAACTGACATATAACTACGAGATGGAGCATATACCTAACATATGGAATTGCGGGACACTTGTGTTTTCGCTTCTTGGTTAGTTCATACAATTTATTGTATTAAATCACTAAATTTCCAAAGGAAACCATCAGTCATGTCGATTATGTTTACCTTGACAAGTCGTAGCTCCGAGCTGTGTGTGGTAAATCTTCTCCCTCTCGATCTGGAGGGGGGAAAGTGCAATGGTCCCGTATATTTTCAAACCTACGATGTCATACCAAACATCGATGTAAAAAAACTGCAAGCAGTACCTCGTTAAAAGTGACAATGTCTCCCATGAGGCATTGCTGCCCATAAGCTCTTATAAAATAGATGACATTGCAAGGTAAATTGAAGATTCGCTTCCCCCTAAAACAGAATTCGGACAGCATGAAAATACCAATACTATGAAGAGTGCTACAATATGCAGCGAAAATATCGGCATTTGAAACCAGATGCTATCGGAACAAGGCTCGGGTTCGAGCCATGCATATACAAAACTGGCAAAATGCACAAGTCGTTGCAGACTGTAAATATATTACCGGTCAACATGATACGAATAAACTCCGATTTAGCGAGTAGCACACTCCTCAATGGCAGTCTGAGAAATATGCTGCACGAATTTTTTTTTGCCTATGGTTCTCTCCAGATTTTATACTGGTTGGTTGTGGCACCTCAAAGCATCATTTATGTTCTGGTCATCATGAAGAGAACACACGAGGGGGTTGTGACAGTCATCGACCAGCACACAGAGTTGGTGAACTTTTTAAATGAGGAAATCTTCCTTCGCCTGAATTTGAGAAAGTGGGAAAAAGATTAATAGAGAACAGAAGAAATAAAACAAAGAGCATGTAAACTAGCAATCTGTTCTCCGTAGGTCTCCAAAGAGTTAATACATGCCTGCGAAATTTTCCTCCACAGTCTTGGCTTCAAAGTCTATCATCATGGAAGACTTCCTAAACTTCTAAGAACCTTTCATTATTGAAGACAGCACAACGAAGGTGGAATTTCATGCGTACCACCCTTTCCTGATCGGACCATACACACTACCATCGAATATTCGGATTGCAGTCCAAAATCAATATATCTGCTCAGTTCCTTGACAGTCATTCCTGCGAATTAGGTGGGCACTGAAGAAAGAAGATGGATCACATCTGGCATAAACAAAAATGTCGAGTATTTGAATTCTTTACCTGATTAGTCATATCACAAATTTCTCGACGGTGTCAAGGTGGACCAGTCGCGATATGTGTACATAACCTCGACAATCAAAAATTATGCTACGCTCATGCCGAATGAGCTGTCTGCATTCAAGATGGCAGGCTGTGGAATCGAAGGTGACTCCACTATTCCTATATGCCCTGGAAGCAATTTAGAAGTGTGCATCCCACTCTCCATGTTAATAGGATTCGTGGAAGACTACAAACATACTATATTGAATTCGAAGCAGGAATTTGTTTGATTCTAGCTAATATGCATGCAGATACCATAGTGGGTATGGGAGAAAACCTGGAGACAGTAGAACTAAAACTTAAGTCTATCGAATGGATGCTGCATCATGTGCAATTGAGCACTTCTGAACGCATCAAGATGCTACAAAATGTAGACATTCGCAAAAGAATCGATGTTACTTTCAGGTCATGGAGTCTCGAGACATACCCCTGATTGCCATCAAGTCAGGGCATCAACTGGATGGTGAAGTCCGCCTTTGCTTCTGAGAAAACGAGGTACATTAGTGTTGGCTTTCAGACCTGAAGACAGCCCAATGTGAGAGCGAGGTGTTCGCAGTTCGATACATGTACAATAGAAAATGTAAAAATATTTCTGAATAGTGAAAGCTACCCATATGTTTACAAGAACATGAACTCTAAATTGGACAGTACCTGCTGGCATATCAAATGTAGGCACAAGTCGAAAATGCATATTATGATCATGCTCAGTCCCCGAAATTGAGCTTCATTACATTTAAGAATATTGCACCTTTCATGGTATTCGATGTGAGTAAACAAGACAAGCATTTACCACCAATATAATCGCCTGAAGAATCGAATTCATTACACATATACATGCAAACACACCACCTTCTGCTTGATACTTCACTACTGGCTTGTATCGTACAATTGCCAGTACCAGACCATCAAAATACTGTCGTGAGCACAGAGGAGAATATAATAATATGACTGCTCACAGACAATAACAGTTTAATTGTCTTGGATTCCATACCATCAAGTGGGAAATGTGCTGCACGAATGCTGATAAAGTACCTGAAGTCCCAAATTTACATAGCAGGACCTGAGCAGAAAAAAGTGCCGAGAGACTTGTGAAAAAATGGTTGAAATCATCGATTTGCAAGCCGAGTATGGAAGTCCTTATCTGCGCAAGCTGGCAAAACTTTTGGACGAAAAGCAGCGACATGTCTATGACAGGTCAGCATGTGACTCGAAATTATAAGACAAAATATCATGAACAACAGGATGTGTATCCCGCCGCAAGTGGTTTTATTCACCATCATATGGTGCAGAAATCTTAGCAGTAACGGATGCAGGTTCCGCTGCGGGAAGTACAGACTTGATAAACTGTGAAAATGATTCATGAAATGCTCACTCTCTTCTCTGGTAAGCTAGCAGAGTGCCCATGGCACTAAACGACTCCCACTTTTAGACAAGTTTGGTTCGGGCTGAGCAAAACTTTAGAAGAGTATTTGGCAGACGGTATATGTGAATCAGTCATCAAAGTGAATCTGGTTGAAGTGTAGAGTATGGGAATGGAAATTCAGCTTTCCAGTCGACTAGATAGCAGCAACCATCGGTACAGCAGTGGTGTTGACACAGGAGTCTCCTTTTCTTGAAGCTTTATGAAATCGTTTCCATACTCCCGGTCAACTGAATCATAAATGCTAATAAAAAGGGAATGAAGTTAATCACTATTCCATTAAGTAATTCAAATTTAACTGAACTCCAAAAAGGGGGAGTACCATGTCACCTTCCTCATTATTTAAGATCGCCTTTTTAACTTTTCAAAGTGCAGCTGAAACATATAAGATACATACTATACACATTGGACACTCATTAAACATCAACACTTATTACATGTATTGGTTACATTCCTGTCTTGCATACCAATATTATGTTTTTTGTTTAATAGTTCAATCATCACTTGTTTGTAATGTTCATGGTATAATTAAACAAAAGAAATATTTCATTGTGGATTATATATTCCTATCATAACATATCTTGCGTTCATTGATCAAAATTAAAACAGTTAAAAGGGTTTTCCTTTTTTTTTCACGTAAACCTAGTTATATACTTGCTTAACTCGCCTTTATATTAGAAAAGAGAGAGAGAGAGAGAGATAAACATCAATCTTTAAATTACAATTACATAAATGAGAAAACACATTGGGATATTTTATATTTGTTGCTCTGTGGAATATTGGACTCCTAGTGCAATATTGCTTGCTCTAGTACAAAATTTTCAAATTTACGTGTGCTGTAATCTGCTTTTCACTGATTCTACTCAGCTTTTCACTGACTCTACTCAGCTTTTCATCACTAACACTCAATTACTTTGACATATTATGGAATTCTTAAAGCAAATAGTGGCTTTCATCCTCGATGTCGGCTGTGGGGCTGGAACTGTGCTCGAACAAGCACATATCTCTATGTAATCTGCTTGATCCTTGGGAAGTAGGACGGGCGCTGTGGTCTCCGCTACATTTCGAAGCAAGAGGCCGGTGCGTGAACACCTGGCCAGTGTCTCACATAGGTGCCATCTAAGAAACCAGATGAAGAATGCCAGACATCCCATCATAACGAACCCCAGTAAGAAGTGATTGTGTCGTTCGATGTTGTGACTCATTATCATTCTGTGTTTCAAATTGTGAATGTCTGACATGAGATGATTCAATTCTACATGTTCCTCTTTATTTAAGTCAGACAAACTAACATTAAAGTCAGTTTTCTTAGATGCAACGAACACTTGATCACTACTTGTCAATAATGAGTGAATTGGAGAGAACTTGTCTTCACTAACATTATACTTTATATGTGTTATTTTGTCTGTCATTAATTATCAAACAACTGCTTACCTGGGACATGACTCGCTGCGCCGGGATACACTCTTCCACTATGCGTGTTTCACTTATTTTATTTGGACATATTTTAATAACTTTCATTTTCCCCAGTACTGAATAGATCCAATTATCACCATATACCGATCTAATAAACACCGGTACGAATGAGTTACATAGAACTTCTCTTTTACATAACATATAATCGTAACCAGATTGTGAAAAAATTATATTCTCTTAAACAATCCGGAACCTTTATGGACTATGTCGGGACGTTAGCCGGACAAACTATATTATTTCCGTCTTTCCATTGACTCATGTATGCTTCAAATATTAATGCATAAAACTACCTGTTCTCTGGCAATGCGATGTATGGTGTATCTGATACTATTTGAATGTATCTTTCTAAATGTATTTCAATCACAGGAAAAGGTTAAGCTCTATAGATTGTGAAATACCTATTTGCGGATTTCAAAGGCAACTCAATTATTAACAGCATACTATCAATTGTAGCAAGTGCATGTACTGTTGTTACTTCATAGTAATTTTGTACACCTGATCTAAATCAGTTCCTGCTATCA
Organism: Dryococelus australis; assembly: GCA_029891345.1. Classification (NCBI taxonomy): domain Eukaryota; kingdom Metazoa; phylum Arthropoda; class Insecta; order Phasmatodea; family Phasmatidae; genus Dryococelus; species Dryococelus australis. The sequence continues at coordinate 247,271,267 of CM057009.1, forward strand.
AAGTCTTGTTCGTGGTTAATTTAAAAGCAATAACTTTAATAATTTCTGACAATTCTCCTGGAGTTAATAACGATGTGGGTAACCTACCGGTCGCTATGATATCATATATAATTCTCATTTTTGTTACCACTTGTTTATAAGTCTCAAGAGTTAATTCCAATTTTCTTAACAAAATATTGTATTTAACTGCTTTCCCTTAATTACTAATAGTTAATTGGTGATTTCTTTCAATCTCTGAGGCCATTAGAGTACTCATTATGCTCATTGCTTTTATTACTCTCGCTAACTCTTTTGCTAAAGTGTCTACATCTTTTAAATTGTTCTCTACTCTGGCATTCATCCCTTTTACGAAAGTTAGCTGTTTCTCTACTATGTGTTTTAGTTTTTCTTATTTCGTCCCCAACTCACTAGTGATTTGGTGTATACATACATAGTCGTCATTCGTAAGTGTACCAAATAAAACTTTCTGAATACTACCACCTGCATCTATCAACTGTCTCTTCTCACGAGATGAAGTTCTGGGTAATATCAAAGTTAGTTCATTTACTTCCTCCTCTAATTCTGAAGTTAACCTATCAAGGACATCGATCTCTTAGGGTGGTTTTTCAAGTTTGTGGTCTCCGGAAAATTTCGTTACTTTATCATGTTCAACTCGTTCCTAAATTCCTGAGTAACACTCTCCAATTTTCTTATGTATATGTCTAGTACTATTATCCATCTGTATCCTGTTAATACGATGTCCATTACTTGGACCAGAATCATGCCAGCGCCTATGGTGTGATCTGCAATGCAAACCAATATACCTCTTCTTATTCAGTTTTTCGCATTGAATGGGTAGTTACCATTAAATTCTAGGTTATATAATACTCTGAGACTTCGCTTCACTTATATTTGCTTCCTCCTCTTCCACTGTATGGTTTCTTACACTTGAACACAAATTATACCTGACGCTATGTTCACATATTTTATCACGAATTTTCCCTTTTAAATAACTCGAAGGTTCCCAAACTTTGTCAGTATTATCTTCATTATTCTCATTTTCATCAAGTGTGCTGTTGTCCCAAGGCCTTTATACACATATTTCTTCTACGTCACCTATTTCTGCTATCTTTCTTACATCCGCTAAAATTGGGCGTGATATAGAGCCTACATTTACTTTTATGTTTCTTCAGTTGACTCATTATTGCTTACATTCTCACTATCACAAAATTTATCAACTAATTCTGCTTCATTAATAACATGAGGGGCACTTTCCCCACATGTTTTGTCTATCTTATTAAGACACGAGTTCGCTTGCTCTGTGGAATTCCTTGGCAGTTTTAACATATCACTGCGCACAATAACTTTTCTCTTATCTAAAAGTACTTCAAATGTGACTAAGCTTAGTATTGTTAAAACTTTGTAAGGTCCAGACCAGTACTTGTGAAACTTACTCTACCTTTCTTAACACTTGGCATGTGTAAATACATGTAAATATCTACCTCAAATTCCGGCGATTTAGTTTTCTTATCATAATACTTTTTTTGTTAATAAAAAGCTGCCTTATTCTCCCTTGCTATCTCATGCACTTATTTTAACTTTATCTCCAAAATATTTACATGTTCCTTGGCAGTGGAACATCCCTCTGAAGTATCGGGTTGACCACTTAATACACAAAGGGGCAACGTAACCTCTTTTCTGTACAAATAAATAATGAGGGCTATAACATTTTACGGAATGTGGGACTGTCCTATATGCGTGCACTGCATACAGTAAATATTCTTCCTAATTACTACCATACTCATCGACATAATGAGATATATTGTCTGCTAGGGTTCGATGACGTCTCTCAACACGTCCGTTACACTGAGGTATGAAATGGGTTCTCTGTAGTTTCTAAATTTTCAATAATTTACAAGTTTCTAACATTAATCTAGACACAAAATTTCTCCCTTGATCTGTGAGTAGGCTCTGTGGACAACTGTTTCTCAAAAAATTTGCTATAGAAAATATTTAGCCACTGTTTCTGCAATTTGATCGGGAATTGGTATCGTCACACAATATCTCGTAAAATAGTCAGTAAATGTTAAAACATATTTATTCTTCTTTTTTGCTCTGTTTTAAAGGTCCTAAAATATCTAAAGATACCAACTGAAAAGAAGAAGTCACTTGCAGCAAAGAACGTAACGGTGCTTTTGTAATTTTAGTACTTTTTCTCCTGACACAACCATCACAATTTACAATGTATTCGTCCACATCCTTATTTAATGTTGGCCACCAGTACAACGATTTGATAAGTTTTCGGATTCGTTTCACTCCTTGGTGAGCAGAAATAATGGTGTGGTATGGTGATGACTAAATACTCTTGGAATGAGATATTTTGGAATAACTACTGGAATTCTATCTCCCTCTCTCTTACATAGGATACATTTCCTATCAATGAAGAAGTTTCCTTTATCTGTTTGATTAATTATGCTTTGACATGTTTCATCTACATTCTGTTCCTTTTTAATGTTTTCACTATTTAATTCTGTTAATTCTGTTGTATTTACCATTCGCGACAAACAGTCTGCATTATCGTGTTTCTTACCCGGTTTATGAATTAATTCAAAATCAAATTCTGACACACAAAGTGCCCATTTAGTGATTCTCGAACTCGTGTCTTTCAAATTCAATAACCATCTCAATGCAGCAGGATCAGTGATAACGGTAAGCTTACGTCCATACAAATAAGCTCTAAATTGTTTTGTAGCAATAACCAAGGCACATATTTCTTTTCCTGTGGTACTATAATTCATCTCGGCTGAATTTAATTGTCTACTAGCATAGGCAATTGGTTTCTCATGTCCATTCTTCATCTGAGACAGGACAGCACCTACAACATAATTATTTGTATCTGTACTCGCAATAAAGTGCTGTGAAAAATCTGGATATACAAGAACTGGATAATAAATAAGTTTTTCTTTCAAAATTTGGAAGTCTTCTTCTCCAATGAAAAGGTTCCTCTTTCTTAGACAATTTAGTCGGCGGTCTAGCTATCTCCACGAAATTCAGTACGAACTTCCTATAGTACTGAAATAAATCAAGTACCGAGCGGAATTCAGTAAAACTTTTACGTCTGGGGAGTTCTTCAATTGCTTGCTAATTCTTCTGATTTAGTTCTACTTCTTTTTAACTCACAACGTGCCCTATGTATTCTATACTATCTTGCACAAAGAAGTACATATTATGTCTTTCCAAAACTTTACTAATGCACTCGGAAAGTTTTCTAACAGAATTATTGAAAATTATAATGTCATCGAGGTATACTAAACAATAATCACCTAACAAACCTGTTAGAACATAGTTCTCCATTAACCTCTCAAATGTTGCTGGGGCATTACATAATCTAAATGGGAGTCTATTAAACTCGTATTTCCACATGAATGTGCAAAACCAGTTTTATCTCTATCGCTCTCCAAAAACTCAATTTAGAATCATCCACTCGTTAAATATAAAGTTGAAAAGAACTTAGATCCATGCAAAGAATCTAATGTTTCAGTGATATTTGGTATCGGATGGGGGTCCTGCTTTGTAACTTTGCTAAGCTGACGGAAATCTATGCAAAATCGGATCTTAAATGAACCGTCCGTATTTCTTTGTTTCACAATAACTACAGGAAACTGCCAAGGTTATTTACTCTCTGAAATAATCCATTTTCAAGCATGTCTTTCACTTGTTCTGCAATTACTGGCCTTAAGGCATGGTGTACTCTATATGGGTTCTGCTTTATTGGTCTGGTCTTTCCTGTACCTATTTTATTTTTAAATAAGTTTGTGCAACCAAAACTCGAACTACCTTCCACTTGCAATATATAAGCAAACGTCATTAATACTGGGAGCATTATTTTAAAATAAATCTTACTAAAATGCTTCAACTTGTCTCATACTATTTTCTCTATCTCTATAAATTCATCTTTCGGTAATCTTGATAATTGTGGTAATACATTACTATTCTTATCCACTTAATTGCAACTATTTGCTGCATGAGTACCCAGACACTAAATACCTTGAGTCAATTCGCTTATTTTTACTTCATGTGAACTATTTGATATTGGTACATATTTTACATTTTTGTGCATATTTTCTCAGTTAACTTCTCAGTTTCTGCTACTCTTCAAATTTCTGTAACATTTAAAATTTCTTTGACATTTCAAATCACTATGGCATTTCAAATTATTATGACAGGACTCGGAGTTTTGCTTTGGAATCGGAACTACCTGTGCTCAGTATCTATAATATCGGCGGCTTTGATGGACACAGTGACACATTTTGCCCTGTTCCATGACCTCGCGCACTCTTTCATTTACTCTATGGCTACTACAACTTGAGGGGATTTTAGCTGCTTCGGAGCATGGACGCAAACACTTTACATAATTAATTCTAGGGACATCTGCGAGGATTTTCTCCCATGGTACTGTTTGTGGTGACAATAACTTTTATGTTCCGACCCAACACAGTTTCTCTCTGATATTCGGGGTTGATATTACTTACAACACATAGTACTACAGCAACTTCTCTGACAAGTGTGGAAAATCTTATTACTTTACCCTTTGGCACAACGAGCCTCTCATTGGTTATGTTCACGATTTTTGCCATGGCCCATGCTGAATATTTTGATGCTCTACAAGGCTTACTCACATCCTCGAATATTTCTCGACCAACCCTGCCAATGGTCCTCTCGATATGACAGCCTACTTTACATGCCAGTCCTGCATCTTCCGCGCACCTAGGACACCATGTCCTCTTGTCCCCTTTGACGGGATCACGATGAGGAACGAAACACTGGAACACATCCCTTTGACCTGGAACAAAGAGGATATCACTATGGTCACTCAGCCTCATAAGTGCCTTATCTACTACACATAAACCCTGATGGTCGTTCCTCTGTCCACCAGATTTGTCTCCCTGAATCTATTATATGTCCCATATTAACTGAAGCAGCATTGCTCCATTCACAACACACCTCATCCTCTTTGAGGCTCTTACTGGTAAGAATTAAGTTACTTACTGCCCTTGCTACATGGATGCCCGGTACAGTCATCAATGTTGGTTCAATAAAAAGCAATTTCGTGTCAGCATCCCAACCCGCCATGTGGAAAGCAAGTTCTGTTACTATCTTCGATTTTGGTGGCAGGATCGTATTTTGTCTTACTTTTGCTTCACAATCTTGATCATTATTAATTAATCCGGATCCTAGTTCAGAGTTGGCCAGGTTCTTAGTTTGTTTCCATTCTTCCTCCTCAATCAAGCATATAAGTGAATTATACAACTTTAGATCAATTGTATCTGTAAGATATAAGGTTTGTTCTTTCAAATTGATTCTGGCATCATAAAAATGAAGAAAATCGGTCCAAAGTATTCACTCGAAAGAAGCCCTGATGGGCACACAAGAAACCAATATGAGTAACATTGACCACATTTACCCACAACTCAATATATTGGGTACCTGCGATCTAGAGAGAATCTACAGTAACACCTTTCGCTCCTAATTGAGATACATCGACGATATTCCTGCTGACACTAGTTCTCACAAGAGAAACATCGGATCCTGTGTCAATTATGAACGAGTGAGACTGGTCATAGACAAGAACAGAAATTAAAATCCCATTATCCTGTATAACTGTAATTAATGCCGAGTGGTGCCCAGAGTGGCACTCAGCCTCTTGTGTTTGGGCGACCTTACGCACGCTTCCACTAGTTTCACTAGAGCCGTACCCTGGGTTCCTAGGTCCATGAGTTCATTGAGGATTTTCAAAACTTTGACATTCCCTACACACATGCCCAAAATGTCCACAATTTAAACATTTTATATTAATATTATTATTCTGTTCTTGCTGGTAACTTATGTTTTTAGGAGGAACACCTACTCCAGATTGATTTTTTCCACTGTTATTAGTCGAACCACGGTAACGTGAGTTGTAACCTCTCCCATAACCTCGATTCATGGAAGTATTTTCGCCACATTTTGCATTATCCTGTACCACACTTGTTTGCTGTGAGACTATACACCTTTTTCCTCCTACTAGGAACACCAAATTTTGTTTTGCAGTCCTGATGTGCCCCTTTAACCTCTAATGCTAGAGCCATTCGCCTGGCCTTGTCCCTGGTCTGCGATAATGTATACCTCAACTGCTAACCTACTTTACCTTGCAACCCATCAGCAAATGCAGCTAGTGCCCTTTTCTCGGCTTCCTAATTTAAAATTTCTTGTTTCTCTGGATCACCTAACTGCTGAATAGTTTTCTAACATAATTTTCAACACCTATCAACGAATGCTTGCACATCACTGTTTGATTTCTGTTTCACATTGTGCAGCATGTAGTAATAAAATTGCAATGGCTGATTTTCCTTAAGTCTGTTTTTCAACTCGTCTTTCAACATTTAAAATGTTATATCTATCACAGGTTGCGACAGCATTTGGCCACTTGGGGGCAGATTTCCTAACGGCTGCAAGGGAGTAAACCCCAGAGTGAGTTGGATAGAGGTGACTTCCCGCCCAGGGAGCATGATCCTGCTCACTATTAGGATCACCAATATGGAGGGGGATGCCAGTTATCCCAAACGAATGACCTTTCAATTTAATTTTGCTCAGTTTTACCTTGTCCTTATCTGAAAGATTACCAAGGCTTGCTGCACTTTCCATGCTTTCTAGAAAGTCGTGTACAAGCAAATAGTCTTTTTCACCAGTTCTTTCTCAACTAATGAAATTACTGGTAAGTCTTTAATTTGAGCTGGAACTTGCACTTGTGCCAGTATCGTGGGAGCTGGTTGACGAATTTGATGTCTTTCATCGTCCATGTTATCCAACTCTATATATTTCTCTCACAAAAATCTATTCATTCAATTTCGAAAGCAGAATCCAAGTCTTACGATAGTGAATCAGTTTCTTTGGAGCATCGTAATGCGAACTACTATATGCAAGTTTAGTTTCATGAATCTTACATTATTTCTCCTTCTTTGAAATTGCAATAGAGTCAGTACATAATGGACAAGCTACAGCCATTTATTGTTTTCCGTTTGTGCTTTGAGGCATCGATGGTTCTGTATTTGAACTTAAAGGAACCCTCTCTATTTCAAATTCTGGATAGACGCGATCTCTAGGTAAGAATCGTCTCACAATGCGAACCTCAGTTTCCAACATTACTTGTGCGGGATAATTCTCGTATTCATACTCTTTATATGCTGGCGTCGGAAAAAGCCATTTTGGTTTCTCTTTGAAAGCGATCTCTATTCCTGTACATGTTGCTAACACGTTTCATTTAGCTCGAAATGGCTTGACTTTGGACAGGTCAAAAGACGCATGTTTCTGAAAGAATTTCTGTATAAAATGGTAAGAATAAAATTCCAAACCTTTCAATGCTTCAGAACTAGTCGTTAATATAACGTAAATAGTCAGCACTGTAAAATCTGCTTATTCCCCTTCTTGCTGTTGAAATAATAAGCATCTCAGCATAATTCCTTTAATGATTTTGCAAAATGCAGTAAAGAAGCGGGACAGAATACAAATCATTTACACAAAATTCGATGCAAACCCAAGTGTGTGGTGTTATGTCTTCCAGATCAACCCGACAATCAACACTACCAGTAACTCGATTGTTTATTGGTCCATGAATACAGGCGGCTTCAAAACGATATGATTACCTGCAATACACATGTTCATTGAAGTCCTGCAAATCTCCCTTCTCACGATAAATTGTATTTGAGTTATCAACTGGAATGCGCAAAATTCTGAAAGCTTCAGGATATGTCAAAAATTGCCTCTCTGCAGGGGTGTTCTAATCTATCACAATTGAACGATTTTCGTTCATTACACACTGTGCGAACAAAAGCAGAAAAGAAACAAAAATTAAATAGTCGGAGTAAAACCTAGCACAGCTTTCAATGACCTAACACCTATCACCTATAATAACCTATAACCCTTCGGAGCGGATTGCAGTTACAGCCCTCTGGAGTAATATCCCACTACTGCCACCTGTTTGTGGAGCCCGAGCGGTAGGCGAGTCACAAACACCTCATAAAAACAAAAGTAAGTCAATTTAACACATTTAATTAATAAAAAACATAATAAGAGATACAATGGCAATAATGTAATCACTTACTGTGCAATCTGAGAGAGCTGACGTGGTATAGGTAAAAAATTATTAATGATGTTAAAAACCATTTCATGATGATGTCGCAGTGATGGAGGCAGTGGTCTCTCAGGCTTTATTTAGCAGAGCCATTCCAGGAAGCGAAGCGAATTCTCTGGCATCGGGTGATTAAGTAGATCATATCCATGCTCGGCACGACATAATAAAGCAACATGACTGGAGTGGGGTAAAGTCTTCCACCAGTGAGAAGTCAGGGCGTGGGCAGGGCGTCAGTCGTCAGGCTGGTGTGTGCTCACATGATTGGCGAGTGTTACAGAAATCATGTGACCAGAACTCATGTGACTGTAAAATAGGAGTGTGATACAGCGCGTTATTTCAGAAGTCGTGGGACCAGAATATCGCAGAAAAAGAAACATACTTCCCATCATGCGGTGCAGAAATAACTGCACGCAGTATCGAAATGGATACAGCTTCTGGCTGTGGGAAATACAGAGTGTGACTAGTTGCGAAAAATAACTCTTGCAAATGATAGCTAGAAGCCCTGGAAGGCCCATGTACTAGATTGGAAATGCCCCAAACTGCAGTTTTTCCTCAGAGTCTAATGCATGATGATTTCCTTATCTCGTCTGCTTCCTGTACAAGTATTTTTTCTGCCTGGTACCTGGCTTGCAGATCCCTGAGCTGTGAATAGGTGATGCTGTGTTGCTTGCATGTCTCATAGAGCACTTTGATGCCTGTGTCGCCCTATGAAAGCCTTCTGTTTGGCTTGGTTCGGTTCCCAGCCCACAGAACTTGTATCCAGGAATGTGCATCTCAAATGGTAGATTGTTGATCAGCGTATCGACGATTCCACTTCCAGCTTTTTTACCTCTTCGAGACATCACAGTGAACTGAACAAGTAAAGTATAATTATGCTCCTTTTATACATTTTTGTTTCAGTGTCATTCTAGACTTGGAAGTAAACCGATGTATAACATTATCCAATGTGACATTTCAGTGCGAATTCAATCAGAGGTAGTTTGCGCAGAGTGATAATTAGAAGAGAGATATTAAAACATTCTTTATACCATCAAGAGGCTTTTTTATGCTACCTCCTTCAATGTATGATATAAACCAAGATGAAGAAATCATTTTACAGTTTGTCAAGCACGATGTTACATTACCCATACACATTCATAATGAAGATGAATATATTTTCCACAATTACAACATGGAAGCCTATTTTCGAATAGAGTAAGGTGCATCATCGCAGGACCATTGGATTGCGGCAAGACATGCGTTCTACTGAGTCTGCTGGAAGAACTGAAAGAGCCTTAGGATCGAGAATGTATACCAGTATTCAAAATCGCTCCAGTAACCGAAATGCCAGCGATTGGGATTAATACTGCAAGCAGTAGACGGCTTAGTTTATTTCCCATGCAGTGATAATGAAGCTGTTGTGCCACCGAGCGAAGCAATGTCAAACTATATATTTTTCTTCAATGACATTGCCTGCAAAAAAACAAACTTGCAATCAAGAATTCTTTAGCATGTGACAACATGTCTACGTGGATGTGTGTACCTCGGCCAGACTTATTCGCACATACACAAACAGATGATTCGCCATAATGCTAATATGTTGGTGCTGCTTCGCATGGACGATATGAATTTGTGGCATGTGTACAACGACCATGTCAATACTGATATGACACTATCAGATTTCAGAGATATGTGTGACTTGTGCTGGAAAGACAAGTATGGATTTTCGATGATTGTAAAGGTCTGTCCCCTATATAAAGAGGTACAGGCGCAGGTTCGATCAGTTCATCGCCAGTCATCGAGAATGAGTAACAGCATATCAAAATTCGGGCAGAGTAGCCTCAATCTGCAGCTTGCCAAATACAATGATGGAGGTTGTCTCGTGCCAAGAAACAACTGAACTTGCGATGCTGGTAGAAGAATGATTCGTAACATTGACGATGTTGCTTCTACTAAACATTTCATCCTTGAAACTGGTAATACCATCATCTCAGAAATATGCAATGTGTTGGCCGATCAGGGAAAATTCTTTCGCTCTTACTTGTCCGAGCTCGGGGTGAAGATGGATTGTGTGAAGACGGAGATCGTCAGCGATAAAGTGGCCATGCTTAAAGATGCCATAAAGCATACATTTGCTACCACGATTTCCCAAATCGCTATGAAAGGATATTCAAAATCACTGCAGGGACATTTTGGATATCTGCAGAGAACATCTGGGCCAGATTGAAAGTATTTCTTCGAAGAGACTCATGACTAAACCAATAAAAGAGAGCAACAGTAAGAATAATTATTCAGAATGCTCTAAGTATTTGTTTGCCAAGAGAGCCAAAATTTCACGTTACCTTTTAAATGAAGTAACTTTTAAGCCCATTACTCATCGCCATGATGTACTCAGGGAGAGCAATGCGGTACCCGTTTCTGTGAAGATTGAAGTCGACGATACTGCTCAGCCGGTGAATAAGTAGGAACATGATGATGTACAAACAGATTGGGATGATGTATCGGATGGAGATATGTTACACAAGAAAATGGTACAGAAGAAAGACCTGAAATCAAATGCTCTGGCTCGACGGTACGTACAATAGTACACATCTCGTAATAATGATATGATGTATGGTTTATAAGGGGCATTGTGATAAATAGTTTCTTGGTGCTGATGAAATAAGAGTTTCTACCAGGTGAGATCATCCAAGTTGACGATTACAAGACACGTGAAACACCCGGGGTATATGAACAGCTATTTCGCAAGGAGCCAAGAGAGTTGACAGAATCCGACCTACTGGAATACAAGACCATGCTCGAATGCAATGCATGCAATTTACCAAGATAACAATCCCAAGACTGGTGGAAAAGGTGCTGAAACTGCGTAATAAAAGGGTGTATGCAAGTGGTACCCCACCACTGGCAGCTACAATTTCTTGATCGCAGAGGTGTACATCGAGCGGTGAAACACGAAGAAGATTAATAAACCTGCATATTTTACTATGTGAACTAAAAAAATAGTGTATGAAAATGAATTCGAGATATATTTTTATAAAAAAAACCTTTTTATATAAAAAATATTTCATAGAAATTGTTAAGTTGGCAAATAAAACAAAAAATATGACAGTTTACATACTTCGCAGGAATGGTAGATGTCACCATTCGGTATTGGCCGATAGAGGGCTGCATAATCGAGGCTACCTATGTGTATTGAATGTAGAATCCAGAATGGAGGGGGTGGAGTAAATGTGACTAATTAGAATCACCTATACTTAAAAAATATAAACACATATGACTGCCTCCTGGTGGGAGTCGTAGGAATATGACTAATTATCACCACCTAGGTGATGAAAACATGAAAATCCAGCAATGTATTTAAACAAATGACAAACGAATAACTGATATGATAGAATGAGTATAGTTGAGGGGGGTCTAATGAATATGAATATTTGGTGGAGGACTGCCGGCTAATTTTCCACTGTGAAACATAGGTGTTGGGGGTTACATCTGGCAATACAAAATTCTTAAATATAATTATTTAAAAATTCTTTTCTATTTTTTTTGTAATTTTTTAACAGTTGTTTAGCTCTTAAATCCAAAATGATGATCCTGTCATTGGGTTACATAAATGATATTACATCATGATTGTAGGCACCTTGAAAATACGAGTCCGGTGATATATAACACTCAATACTTACACATTAAATATTTTTAAATTATAAAAAAATATTTTAAATTAAAAAAAAAATTTTTCTTGGATTTTTTGAGTGAATGGTCAAAGGTCAATGGTCATGAGTCTTGAACGATCTACTTCCCCTGACACCAAGGTCGCTTTGATCACTGATCCACCTCACTGTCTCTGGGCTGAAAATTGCATTTTTGTGGGAGTCCTTTTTTGCAGGCTGGGAAATAAAGGGAAATCTTTAAAGGAAATAAGTGAATTTTGGGTAAAATAATTGATTTCCGAAGGATATTTTGGGTTAAAGCAAGTGATTTTGAGAGAAAAATTCCAAAATAGCGGTTGGATCCCCGATCGCTAACCTGAATCCTGCTCCAAAACTCTTTATGCCCTCCAACTCATAAATTAGTGCATCTTTGAAAATATCGTTTGTATTTAATGTAAATATACGCTAATTTAACTGATAAAATGTGCGTAGATCAAAGGCTTTTTGTAGTAGCAATCGTGGTAGGTTAATAATTAGTTGATTCAGCAGTTTGAAAAAGTATCTTGGAGGGCTAGATGATATTTTTAGCATTTGCGATGACTTAAAATTAATATTGCTCCGTCATCTGACTTGTGCTTTCTTTTAGTAGGTAAATATATTGGGAGTCACATTAAATTGTTTCGAGAATAACATATTTCAAACACATTGAATAGCAGTTCAAGCACCAGACAGGCCACTTAATGTGATAAAACATTGCGTCTCTGACGTGCAGTGAGAAAACACGCTCGCGTAACGCACGGGCATTCATACAGGCTCCAGTTGGTTATAATTATGTATAATGCAGTGTGATAATTTTTAGTAGTGGTTTCAAATTATAAAAAAATTGCAGTATTTATCCATTGTGACTGAGCAACTAAACGGAATCTCTGGAACATAACACTCTTCTGAGTATGCATTGCAAATATCTTTTGTAACTTCACTGTTCTGTAAATACACACATTTATTCTTAAAATAAGTGTAGTCGGCGTGTGATTTTCCGTTCTGCGTGAACGTAAGTATTTATAGCCAACCGAGGATGCAAAGCGATTCAGCTGCCGGCCAAGAACGCAGCGTCGTTTGAAAGTTTGGAGCGTGGGCGTCATGTGACACTCGGTTTGACGCAGTACGCGTGCATCATGGCTTAGAAAAATATGAATGGAAATAAACACAGAAGTATTAATATTCAGAACGATTATGTGATACAAAGTGAAGTAAGTTAATTTTTTCATACACAATAAACGTTTTGTTGAACAAAACTTGAATCCAGAACGCACATTTAATAAACATTAGCAATGGTTTACAGTGTAAGGTACGATTGACGAAAATCCCTTTATGAATAATATCAACATTTTCAAAAAAACTTGTATCTACTATACATGTTCGTCAGCGTATACAAATAAAATTTGGTAGTCGCCTTTGATCAATTATGATTTTCACCTTTGTTTTTATTCTTTGTTTGCTTAGTGAAAGCTGTGGATTTTTCACGAATCAAAGGGCCGCTTACAAATTTTGATTTGTTAAAAGTAATTATTTTATGAACACTAGTAGTAGGGCCTTAATGGTTCTAATTCAAAGGGGATGCCGCCTTTTTTCATTGACCTAATTAATTTGATATCAGATTGCTTGAAATGGTTAATAAAATTGATTGAAAAAATTGATTGAAAGGGCTAATCAAATTGAAAGGGTTAAATGCAATGAAAGGGTTAAATTTAATGAAAGGGTAAAATTTATTGAAAGTGTTAATTTTTGTGTGTTTGGTGCAAGAGAGTACTAAGGGCCAATTTATTATTTTTTTTTCTTTCCTTTTGTGGGCAGCAGCTCTGGTACATCCTCACACTTGGAGCTCTGGCAGTCGGATGAGGTGTGGTGTGTTGGGGACGGAGTTGAGTTATGTGCAAGAGTGTCCTAAGTGTAAATGTTTTTGTTTTGGTAGTGATATTGCTCATAGATGGTGTTAGTAGATAGGCGACTTTCTAAGATAGTATTATTTGGAATGCAATTAAACGTTAGAGAATTTCAGTGTTTTAACGAGTTCTATGCATGAATAAATAACATGAGAGACAAGTAGAACTACCTGGTCTGGTAATGAAACAAGTGCAATTACGTGAGTCTCCAGTATAAAATTATTATGTAATGAAAATCAATTAAACCTAAAGAGATGGATACATCTACAAAGTGATTTTACTACCCCGAGCTGTGTTAGAAAGATAATTTAACGAGAGAAGTATAACGAATGAACACAACTACGTGAATAACATCTGGTATCGAAAAGTGCTAAACGATTATAATTACGTGAGTCTCCAGTATGGAATTAATTACCGAATCAAAAATATGTTCCTGTAAATTAAACGTCTAAGGAACACAATAACTAGGTATATGTAACACTACTTGACGCCTCTCGCACATACCTGACAATAATTTAAAACCCATCTGTCTGCATGTGAGACTGGCGAGGAACTTTTCAAACGGAATCCTACATGTTAAAAGAAATTAATTGATTAACACGGGTAAAAAAGAAACTTTTTAATATAGGTCCATTCGCTCGGGAGGTCACTGCAGTACTGACTTGGATATATGACTTATGCCAACTTATAAGCTATGTTTGATTATAGACTGAGGTGAAAAATCCGAAAATTGGAATGAAAATACAAAATGAATGTTTCCAAATAAATCGACTAAGGTCATAGCTATTCGGAAATAGATGTGAATACGATTTACATGACAAATGGATAAAAATTGTGATTATGACACACGTACTAATATATAAATTAGACTAGTTGAATTAACAACGAATTAAAAAACAAGTATTGAAAACGCACCTCTCCCAAAACATCCTCCCACTTCGGAGGTCAGTCAATGAATGTACGGATAGTATGACGTGCACCTGCTTATAAGCTGTTATATATATATATGTGTGGAGCACGACTGAGTTGAAATTTACATCCGACATAACCTATTTCCCTACCAAGCTGCTATTAACGACTTGATAACACTATTCGTCCTACAACTACATAGTGAAACGATTACACAACTATGTGAATGTATAAAAGTAACACTACCTGATAAAAGTGAATTATTAAAAAATAACGGACATACTTCAAAATTTTTTGTTCCTTCAAGTCTGTAAAATTCACGACACTAGTACCGAGACGACAGTTGAAAATAATACCATGTTACGTCTACCGAACACAGAAACCAGGTTTGCACGAAAATTTATATATTTTTTCCCGAGAAATAAAATTTTTTATATTAAAACGAGAAACGCGGCTAAGGCTCTCCGAAAGCTGTGCCCTGTGATGTTCACTGTCGCGTCACGAAGTCCGCTGACCAACGCGCCCGGTGAATACGTGTATCCTGGCCAAGTGTTTGTGAAGAACTAACATGGCGGCTGACAGCTAAAGCTGGTCACGTCGCTCCTGGTTGCAGCCCCCCTCCCCAATCTTGTGCAGAAGATAACTTTGTGCGAAAGAGAGTTCTTTTCCAAGGTCGCGGAACAACAGCGCTGAGCCCGTCTTGGGCGATCTGTCACCCTCCCCTCCAGCACAGAGTTCGTTTTCGCCCGAAAAGTCAGTTTCTATCCAAGGACATGGAGCAACACCACAGAGACTTTTTTTTCGGCGATGCGTCTCCCTCCCCTCCAACACAGAGTTCGTTTTCTGAGTGATGCTCTCTCCAAGGTCACGCACCCTCACTGTCGATCCAAGACCACTCAGTCCCCGACCCTCCTCTATTCACTATCAGCCCAGAATGCATATTTTGTCAAACAACAACTTCGCTCTCTCCAAGGTCACGCACCCTCACTGTCGATCCAAGACCACTCAGTCCCCGACCCTCCTCTATTCACTATCAGCCCAGAATGCATATTTTGTCAAACTACAACTTCAGTGCTCTTCAACTGCCAGACATCTGTCAAGACACCAAGTTGGACTCTTCCAAGGTGGTGACCTGTTTGCAAAACTATGCTTTACCCATGAATTGTGGACTCTCCCGAATAAAATCTGCCCTGTCCGGTTCTGTAAGAGGAATAGTTATTCCCCCAACCACCCATTCCCCTGACTCGGCATACCTGGAGCTGGTCGACAGCCTTGAAAGCTTTATGGCAGGGAATGTTTGAGAAAATTATGGCATTTAGACTCTCAAGTGTCTGAATGATTATTTTCATCGAATTAATATCTAAGAAATTTCGCTGAAAAATGATTCCTTTGACATTAATAACTAGATTGAAAATAATAGCAGTAGATATGTAACTGTATTTACAGAAATGTAATTAATTGTTTCCGAATAACTTCGCTATCACGATAAATGATGTTAACACTTCTTGTATCGAAACCTATCAACTCTCGCATTACGAAATGAAAACTTTTTATAAATCTTTCATGTAATTTTCCAAAAACTTATTTTATTTGTTTCATTTTAATTAGTATCTAATTTAATGCTCTGAAGGATTTGAAATTATAACATTTCTAACACCAGAACCCAAGCTTACGTGTATGGTTGTCTAAACCCAATCCGGATGTTTAAGAGAAACTAGATGAAAGCGATGTTAGAAACATGCAATAAATGTCGACCTAAATTTAGTTATGTCTCTCTCGTTTTTCTACCCTCTGTCTTTACATCCGACCATTAATGCAGCATTAATATCCCCTTTCCTTTGTCATAGGCAGCAGTTATGGAAACTTTACAGTATCCCTGCAAACACATGTATGACTAAACACATGTATAACTAAAATGATTTAAACACATAGGATTATCGCTCAAATGTTAATCCAATGAAACAGTAATCCAATCAACAAGGGTATTCATTGAAGAAATAATACTAAATTCATTTACTTTATATTGGTTTATTAATAAATAAAAACATATAAAATGTAATTAAAAATTTTTTTATTTAATATAATTTTACAAACATTGTATTACAATATTTTAAGATCTTGATTCTTAACCTAGGAGTCATGTGCTTTTGGGAAACCCCTCCATCGCACTATGGACATATCTTTCTTCATTTTAATGATTTTATCAACCAAACATTCATTTGGAGAACTGACTTTTTGCAGTTCATGTTCGTAAAATTTGCCTTTTATTGGTTCTCCGTCATGGGTTTCTAGGTAATATACTCTGGGATGAGTTTGTCTAATTGAAGTGATTTTAAATATTTCATAAGACCAATTAACAATTAATTTTTTCAAAGATTCCTTTCTACTTCGATATAAGTATATATTGGTTAACTTTGAACTTTGATTTCCTTTCGTCGATGACATTGGCATTATTAAAAATAGTTTTTATTTAACTGTTATTCCTAACTTCTTTGGGTGCCATCTTGATAGTTCTATGATATCTGGAATTATAAAATTTAACTATTTCAGGCAAAACGTCAACCCATTTGTAAGTCCCTCTCGATGTGAAATGTTTATATATTAACTGCTTAATCGATTTGCTGAAACGTTCCACAACACTGGATTTAAGCTCCGAACACATTGCGTAGTGATTAATTCCATATTCAGTCATTAGTTTTCGGAATGGCGTAGAAAAGATTTTGTTTCTCTATCGGTTTGGAGCAAATGTGGCTTTCTCTCTTTCAAAACGATCTTCATTGCACCGGTAACCTGTTTCCCAGTTTTGTTTTTCAAAGGTACAGAGCAACCATACTTTGAATAAACATATATTATTATGGTTAAAATATACTTGTATCCCTTATTGTGTTTGGAAAGCAATGTCATTTCACACAAATCGGCTTGAAAAAGATCATTTAAACCATGAGGTATAACTCTTCTTCTAGGATATCTTATACTTGCCGGAGCGTGAACCTCTTCAGAAATATTACTAAATTTCATCGGTAATATTACCACCTTCTTTCAACTCTTCAATTATATAAACAAATTCGTTTGTATGTGTATTATTCCTAGACTTTCTCGAAGCGATGATAAGTTTTAATTATTATCAACCAATTCAGTAGGATTGTTCCAATATCCAGGAGAAAAACGATCACCAACTTCATCTTTATGTATTACACTTCCGACAATATCGGTTATTAAATGTATTTTCGGGTGGTTTTCATCTCCTGAACGAATGTTAGCATTCGTTCAACAAATAAGTTCTTTATATTTTTGCAAATCAGTATCGGATATCAATTTGAAAGTTTTTAATCAATAATTCATACAATCCTTGACTCTCATCAATTAACGAAATCACCAATTTTAATTTTACTGTCAGGCAGAAACGTTATTACCGAATATCCCAGGAATCAGATGTCATTTCAATAAACATCAAATGTTGTATCGCACATAGACGATGCTTGTATTAAATGTAAATAATGCCATGTTAAATGAGAAAGGGGTTGCTTTTTCTTCTTCTTCGTTAAAGGTTCTTCTTCAGTTATAATTTCCAAAACTGTTTCATTAGGCTTATTCAACACAGAATGCAATGTATCCATTCAAGTCGTAACAGGTTTTAATATTTCTTCGTTTAAAACACCCTGTTCCATACGAGCTCACTTGGCTTGTAAATATTTTTCTTTCACAGCAGATATAATGTTATGTAGTTCTGAAGCAGAGGCAGGCATTTTTTTATTATATTATATTAAATTCAAACATTTTATATATGAGCTAATTTGTTTCTTTTAGAATAGCTGTAGTACGTCGACTAACTGTTACACTAGGTCGATTAGTTAGCACTGTTTCAATCTTATCGATTTTACTTAAAACAGCATCTTATTTAGTTACAGTTTTAGCTTTCAAATCATTATTTTGTTTACTCAAATCTCTTTGCATAACTAAACCAAATTTAATTATTGAATTCATCGTTAATACATAACGTTATTTATTAATCACATCTCTTAAATTATCTTGCAATTCTGCAAGTTGTGTTGTAAAAACTATGTTTGTCATATCATTAAAGACTTTACTAAATCCATTTAAACCATCTTGTATTCTAAATCCATTACTCTGCAAATCATTATTTATATTGGTTAGAATGTTTGCAATTAAACTCGTGTTTTTATAAACATTATCATTCAAAACCACTAACTTTGTTAATTTATCTTGAATAGCATTTCATTGTGGTTTAAATATGTTTACCATTATAGTGTTTAAGTCTTCCATGTAATGTTAATTACCACATCGCTATCTTTCACAGGCATACCCATAATACGTAATATATGTCCGTTCAAATAACAATTCCCATCGCGATTTTCGGTTAAACAGCTATTGTAATGATTATGTTTTATACCGCTGTGTCCAAATTTGAAATACTCATTGTTGTTCACTTGAAAGTTTAAAAAAAACTGTCAAAACCAGACCTATTTCTGCCTTTATATAAGGGAAGCATTGGTACAATCACTTTAAAAAAAAAACCGTAGTTGTCTTTCCAACAGAAAAAAAACTTATTTTTTAAGTTTGTAAAGGGCATATCGCCTAAAACATGATCATTGTAAATGTGTTGCATATTCATATTATACATTTTAAAAACAATTACCATATTTGCATTATCACGCAAAATATGTTTTGGTATACCTGCGCAACTTTGCGATAGATAAAAACAATCAATGTTTGAATGACGACCAAAACCAAAACATTGTTGTTTTTTTTCACTATGGTTCACACCAAACATCGTTAAAAATAAATACTGAATTGAGTAATGCTTCATTCGGAGGCACTATATATACTTTATTTGTAAAAGGGAAATATCGCATTCCTTCAATAAATGACAAAATGGTCGCTAATCGTTGATATTTATCTTGTATTGTTTTAGAAAACCCATATACGTTTTCAAATTTAATACCATTTGCATGTTCCAACAGAGACATAATAACACAAGTTTTTCCACATAAAGAAGGACAGCTTATTTTACCTCGTATATTTTATGGTAAAGGAATACCATGTTTCTGTTCAATTACGTTTTATTTCGTATTTACAACACCAACATAACCTTCATTTATGTACAATTACACTGTATTATGTAACATACTAAAGTAAAAACTATAAATGTAGGTCTGTATATATAGGCTTATGTTCAGTTGAAAACAATGGCTAGTACTGAACATATCAAAAAAGGATGTGGTGTATTGAATACATTGATTAGTAAAATACAATTTCAATTGCATTTACAGAAATACAATTACTGCGGACCAGGTACTAAACTTGCCGAAAGTTTGGCATGGAACGATCAAGGAATAAACTCTCTGGATAACGCATGTAAAGAACACAATATACTTTACGATCGAACAAACGATTTGAAAGAAAGGCATTTAGTGGATACAATTCTAGCTGATAAAGCGGCAAATATAAGGAAATATACATCTATGTCTACAGGTGAAAAGCTTAGAGTTTGAGTTTTTGATAACAATATGTGTGCACAGGTGAACAGAGGCATGGGTTTAAAACGTAAAACCAAACAAAAAGCAAAGAAAGGAAGAATCATTCCATTGCTATTTCCAGCATTAACAGCTCTTGGATCAATCCTCTGAGGAGTTTCGGCAATTAGTAGAGCAGTTAAATCAAAAGGGAAAGGAATATATTTGAAATCATTTAAAGTTGGACAAGGACGAAAAAACTCCAAGCCTGGAAAAAATAGACAGAAAGTCCTAAATAGTCTTTCAAAACATGCATTAACAAACAAATATATTAATGTATTTTTAAAGAAACTGGATATTCCCTATTTACGAAGTGTGTATTACAGACGATTTACCAAATAAACCAAATATTTGTGAATGTATGAGTGTTAATTTAGATTCGATACAAAACGAAGGAATGCATTGGGTTGCATTAATTAAGAGTGTAAATCATTAATTTTATTATGACCGTTTTGGCGATTTACTTCCTATAATTGAAATACGTAATTATTATTAAAAAAACCGAATTAAGGTACAAGTACAAAATGGAACACCAAATACAATCAGTTGTGGACATTTATGTTTACTTTTTTGACTATGAATAGTAGATATTAGTAAGTGTATCAGTAAAACATAATAGTAATATGTCAATTACGTTGATATTAAGTGGAAATTCGTCAGAATTGCATGCAGTATATTCCCTACAATAGAGTTAGATTGAGAGTGGCAAATAAGTCTAATCGAATTCGTTACTTACAACAGTATACCAAACATTGATATGCATAACAGATCATTTACGGCTAACATTGGTGAAAAAACCTACAAGAAATTGATACCTGTAGGATCTTATGATTTGGATGACTTAGAAACATTCATTAAAGTGGCATTACCTAAAGATGTAGATTTCCAATTACGTCGAAATCCAAATATATTAAATAGTTCAATGTATAGTAACATCGATATCGATTTCTGGGAAGACAATTAAATTGCAAATATTTTAGCTTATGAACAGAGATTATATCCTGCTAATCAAATACACATATAATCAAAACAGATAAATATATTATTTGTAAATGTACGTTGCATAAATATTAATATTGTAGGCAGTTCATATTTGAATGGAAAACCAACAAATACAATAAATGAATTCATGTGTGCTGTGGCTTCAGGATAAAAAAAAATTTAAAAACCAAATACTTTGATATATTTTCCAGTAATAGTGAATCGTGTTGATGAGATAGTAGTTATAATTGTCGATCAAGGAGGTAAACTTGTTAATTTTAGAAATATTGAAATTACCATCTATTTACATTTAAAAAAGCTATATAAACATTTGCATTCCATTGCACATTGCAATCATAATGGGTATTGTGTACAATATTAAGTTCGGATGTAAAGTAGGCAGTTCTTTTAAGAACTATGTCACTAAGGAACGTATTTCGAAGAAAGGTAATATAAAAAGATGCAAATGCTTGCATAAAATGCTCACATCAAATAAATTACACGTGAGGCTAACACGAGGCAACAAATTGTATTTAAAAGAATTGGGATACACAATTATTAGAAATGGAAGATATACTTAATGTTAAAGAACCAATCAGTTATGAAAATACAATCACCAATATGGAAATACATTTGTATGAACTATTCCAAGCAGGTCCATGTACATTTCCTTCAGAAATAAGGATTTCAGTATAAAATCACGATATTTACACATTACCATCGAAATCAAGTTTAAGGTTTAGAGAAACAATTAAAAAGACAGCCAATACAAGTAATCCAGCAACCACAAAGTAGTAAGAAATGGAATACACCATTACATTGATAGAATTGCATGTCTGCTAAATGGAGTGGGAATCGATCAAACACAAGTTCTCTCGGGAACTTTAAACCATCGTTATACATGACATATGGCTAGTTGGAGCAATGCTAGTGATTACTCACTACAAATATACCCAGGTGGAAAATACGAAGTTGTTATACCATTAAGTATGGTTTTGGGTTTTGCTGAAGACTACAAACACTTCATATTACATGCTAATCAAGAAATAGTTATTCGATTCGGTGATACACATTTGAATACCACATATGATACAGCTATTACCAAGGGAGGTGTAACATTTGAATTAAGCAGTGTGGAATGGTTGATGCCGCATATTAAAATTAACACTGGTGAATGTGTAAAGTTTTTAAAATTTATCGAAAAAGGGAAGAATTTAGACATTGCATTCAGATTGGGGGGTTCAGAGGTGTTTCCAACTCTACCACTAGCTCAAAAAATAGTGTGGAGTATGAAATCTAGTGTCTCATCGTAAAGACCTATATATGTTGTCATTTGTTTTCAAACAAACCGACAAAACAATTCAAAATCTGATAGATCAGTATTCGATAATTGTGATATGAAAAATATTAAACTCTATGTAAACAGTCAAGCTTACCTCTATGTGGATTTCAATATGAACTTTGTTAATGGCGAATTCCTTATTTCATATGATATGTATACAAAGTTTCAGGAAACATATTATAACAAAAACAGTTCGCCGATCCTAGAACCTAAAACATTTAAAAGTAGAGGAGCATTATTTGTGTTTGATGACACAATTACAAATAGGTTCATTGATTCACAAATTGAAATGATTACAAATACACCAATTCCAGCTAATACACAAGCTTATGCTCGGATAATTCATTATAGATTAGCGAGTTACAATGTAAGAGGTAAGCTGTTGAAAATAATGTATTTAGTCAGTAGACAACGAACCATGCCTACGACGAGATGGTTTGCAATTTGCAAAGATTTCAATATGCAGAAAAAAAATTTTCATTAAAGAATTAGCTATGGCTGACATAGAAGAACATACAACTGTATTCAGCTTCAAACCACCGTTTGACTGGAAATATCTAACTCCTAAATCAAGAAAACAAATAGATGTGGTACAACCATCACCACGGTTTAACCTGGGAAAGTGGGTGTATAGAGTATGAGAATATTTGTGATATTTGCAAACATTACCTAAATAATTGTGAAATATATGTAGGTGGAGTTGAGCAAAAACCCATTTACGAAAGGGTGTATAAAGGGAAAGTAATAGATATTCAAAAATGAATGGAATTGCCCCTCGTTAAAACAATTGTGTAAAACATATGGATCTTATTCGACATTCTTCTGTGCAGAACAAAACTCAACATTAATGCTATCTTGGGAAATGATGTATGACTGGGGTGAAACAGACTAGGATGATTCTCCTCCCGAATCACCTGTGGATATTGTTCGAGTGATATTGCATTATTTAGGATGAGTGAAATTTATTATAAAAGTATTTGCTTGTATGTTATCCACTAGTTTGTAAAGATAGATCAAAATAACGAAATCACATGTTCGTGCATACAGAAGTGAAAATTTAAAGTTAATATCAGCAAGTTATTAGCACATTGGAACTAACCATTTCGACTTTGTTTCGGAAATAAATATTTGTGTAATTTGTGTGACATCCTGTATTTGCTAGTGTTGTACATACATTTCTGGATAACCTATAACTGTTTGCTTGATGTTATGTTTTGGGCTGACCTGTAGTTACTTGTGTATGTTTTGAAACATTGTTTATTTCGTTTTGTTGAAATATTAATATTAACATTTGTTTGTATATATTTAATCAATACAATGTAAAATTAACAATTATTTTTATTTAACTTATATCTTATTAAAAGTGAAGTTGTTTTCGTAAGAAAAATATTTTCTCGACGCAGGGAGAGAAAATTTCTGGAAGCAAGAACTCTAACCAATTTTCCATAACTAACGTTATAATAAGCTGTTACAATTTCTCTCTCCAGAAATTAAGTAGGCTATACCAAGTTCATTAATGGATTGAGGTCTTAATTAAATAAAATAATTAATTATGATTTCCTTATTTTATTTACAATAATTACAGAAAAATTCTCTGCACTCAAAATCTCACAATAAGTTGATACCACTTACTGTTCACGACTAATTACTCAAATTTCATACAATTTATAATTATCAGAAAGAAATCAATTAAATTAAATAATTAAAGATGAGTCCCAATAGTCAGTGTATCGAACTATTCAAAATTCTATAAAATATGTGTCCAAATTGATAGTTCCAATATTTACAATAAAACCTGTATTACACTTCCATTCAGTACCACCTCAGTTCAGTCCATGACCTGCCAGTAGGAAATGTTCTAGAATCCTCCAAGCGCCCTCACGTACAGTAGGCTTCACTTGTCGGTTTCTAACCCTCTCATCCATTCACGCCGCGAACACCTCGCCCGCCATTGTCCCACAATCTCCTGTCATCGTCGACAATTTACTTCGCTCATGCACACTCGGCTAGGCAGCCTCCATCAAAGACTGCAGTTCGCTGGGTTGCTGCAGTATATATTTTGTCTTAGGCCGCCACATAGAATCTTCCCCAACACCCAAGATGCGTCACGGAGGGTCGAGGCACCAGCCAGTCTCACCACAACATTTTTACATAGTCTCCAGACCTGTCGAAACCTCCAGCAGGGGAGAGGGGCCGTGACACAAGCAATGCGCCGAGCAGCACGACAGCCCGATGGTGGCCGTTGTCCATATTCATGGGTTTCCCAGAAAGAGCAGTCGGGAATAAACCCCGGGGTGGGGAGGTTCGAGGTGGGTCCCCCGCCACTGTGCTGGCTAGCAGCATGTAACACTGCCCACTCCTTAAGTACATTCATCCTGAACATACTCTACAACATCAGGACCTTTGTACAGTGCCAGTTGGACGATATGGACAATCTTAGGCTTCGCCCGAGAACCTTGTCTACAAATCCTATAGACCACATAATTTATCTGTTTCAGGATCCTGTATGGGCCTTCCCATGATTTCTGTAGCTTGGGGCAATATCCCTTCTTCCTTCGAGGGTTGTACAACCACACCAGCTGTCCTTCTTGAAAAGTCTCCTCAGGCATTCTTCAGTCATATCGTGTTTTCATTCTGCAATGTTTAATTTTAAGGTGCCTCTGGGCAAACTCATGAATGTCAGGTAACTTCCAACTTAGCTTGATAGCATATTCTGGAGTGGTTGCTTCTGCCTCCACTGGATGTCCGAACAGCAGTTCACCAGGTAGGCGGAGCTCTCTCCTAAACAGCATCCTTCAAGGTGTTACCCTTGTGGACTCATAGACCACCATGGGATATGCGAGGGGAAATAAGGGTACCTTCAAGTCCCAATCATTCTGATTGTCTTCTACGAAGATAGCCAGATACTGTTCCAGGGTATGATTTAGCCTCTCAACCAGTCCATTCAAATGAGGATGTAATGCTGTGGTTCGGGTTTTCTTCATTCCTAAAATTCGTGTTAGCTTTGGATAACATTCAAGATTTCGTCATTGATCCGAATGAAGCTCAAGTGACACTCCAAACCTGGAGAAAACATGGTCGACAAGGTCATCAGCTACTGTGCCTGCCTCTTGGTTTGGCACTGGTATGACCTCGGGCCACTTTGTGAAATAATCTTGTGCTACTAGAAGGTATCTATTTACCCTCTCAGTGATAGGTAGGAGTCCGAGAATGTCAACTGCCATCCTCTCGAATTGGGTCCCAACATGTACTTCTGGAGAGGATAGCATCCCTTAACCATCGCATACGTCCTCGCATTACATGCATTGCATAGACGGTACCACTTCTCAACATCCTGCCAACAATGTAGCCAATATAATCTTATTCAGACTCTCTCAAGTGTCTTATTTTCACCGAAGTGACCACCTGCTGCTGTGCAGTTCTCTTAGCACTTCTGTGATTCGGCACTCTGGTATGATCAATTGTAAATGACCCTGTCCCCCATCTTTACTTTCCCAATTCCTGTAAAGCACACCATTCTTTATAACAAAGAAATTCCACTGTGCCCAGTATGCCTTGAATGTCATGCCAAGATAGATATCTCCTCCCATCTTGGTCACCGCCTGGTGTCCTTCCACTATAATATTGGTCATAAGGTGGGGTGACTTAGCTGATCATTTCTTATGTCCTTTTAATCGCATGTAGATGACCCATCACTAGATACAGGGCTTTGAATTCTTGTCCTCCTTGCTTTCCACAATACACCAACCTTTACCTCCTAGTGTTCACAATGACATCAGAATGGTTCCGATGGTCTGCTGGAGAGTGCATCTGCATTGCTGTGAGGGCACCCAGACCTGTTTTGTATTTCAAAGTCATATTCTTGCAGGTACTGTATCAACCGAGCTATTTGAACTTCGGGGTTCTCGAAATTTAACAGCCAGCATAATGAAGCATTATCAGTTCTGAGGATGAAGTGTCTGTCATAAAGATATGGGTGGAAATGGGCAATCGCCTTCACCACTGCTTAAAGCTCCCTTTAGTCAATTGAAAGTAATTTTGCACTCTAAGGTCAATAAAATTTTCATTTTGCCTGAGTCAATTCATGCACAGGTTTGGCGATAGTGGCGAACCCGGGCACAAATCGATGGTAGTAAGCACATAAGCCCAAGAAACTTAGAATTTCAGTGTTATCCTTTGGTAGAGGCGAGTTTCTTATTACTCTGGTCTTCTCAGGGTATGTTTCAATCCCATGGGCCAATAAACATGGCCCAAGAATTTAACTTTCTTTTGGAAAAGGTGGCATTTCTTGGGAACCAATTTCATATTGGCTACAGTCACATTCTGAATCACAGAATCTAAGTGTGCCAGGTGCTTTTCAAAAGTTCTTCCTGTACCACAACATCTTCTAGGTGCAATTTACAAATATCCAAGGACATAACTTTCTGCATTAGTCGTTCGAAGGTGGCAGTAGCATTGCATAGACCAAAGGGCATTACCTTGAATTGCCAAGTTCCTTTCCCTTGGACACAAAAGGCAGTCTTTTCCTTGTCTTCCCTGGCCATCCCGCACTGCCAGTACATGCTCTTCATGTCTAGAGTAGAAGACAACTGTGAGCCTGCTAGGCTATTCAGGGTGTAGTCTATCCTAGGGCGTGGGTAAGAATCTTTCTCGGTCACATTATTAAGTTGGTATTTATCGCCACAAAATCTAATAGTAATCTTTCTTTTTAACAAGCACAATGGGAGAAGACCATGGACTGACTGATGGTTCTATCACATCTGAATCACTCATCTCTTTCAGAATACAGTCAACTACCTCAAATGAATCTAGCAGTAGTCACCTTGGTGGCTGCTTTATGGGTCTGGCATCCCCTGTATCGATGTGGTGGCATGCAACATTAGTTCTGCCAATGTCATTGGGCTCGCAGGAGAAAGCACCTCTATTTCTCTGTAACAATGCTGATACTGTTCTCTCCTGTTGCCAGTTGAGGTTTTCTTTTGTTCTTGTCAGCATTTCGCCCAGAGCATCTGGAAAAGGACATTCAGTAAGTTGTGACAGTGAAGCTTCTGGAACATGTGGAAGTACCTGTGAGACCTGCTTGCAAAACCCTATTATGGCCCCCTCTGCAAGGCAGATAACACGATCAGACAAAACAATCATCCTAACAGACAAACTCTCCGATTATGAAGAAATCAATATCCTGGCTACAATGACACCATAAAGTAAAATGCCACCTTTCTGAGCTGGCTCGGTTATGCCCAATCGCTGGACAAATATTCCCTGGCATCTGCCTGGAATAACAACTTCGCAAAAAGCAGGAAGCACAGTTGACTGATTACACATTAGTGAGCTGCTCATTGGCGAAGATAAATCTTATAATGTCGACACTACCAACTTGATATTACCTACACGTAACACCCCCAGTTGAGTATCAATACAGTATCCCAGCTTACATAATACATCAAGATCCAAAATGCATTCTTCCACTATTTCTGCTATGTATATATAATGCTCTATCTCAAGGTTATCGATCTGTAAGAGCACCCTTCTCTTGCCTTTGACTGGTCTGGTCTCGCCCATTACTGTAGTTAAATAGTAATGAACCATGCTCTTATCGGATGACCGCTGGCGGGAAGACCAAATCATGTCTGGTCATACCTCTGTTACAGTCGCTCCTGTGTCAACGACCATCTGACAAGAAACATAATCTTGGCTCCCCTCCAACAATATGGGATCTAAGTCCTGTTTCATATATCGCACCTGCAAAAACATTGGGTCCTTCCCTCCAGCAATCACCGACCTTTAAGCCTCATGACCGGCATTTAAAAGTTTCCCGAAGACATTGCACTGTCACCTGCCCCTTTGTGCCTGCTCCCTGGCTGCTACTGCTGCTGCTGTTGCTGCTGAGGTCAGTTTGATCTTAGGTGGCCCGGCTGTCCACACGTCCAACATTCCAGCCATTTGGGTGGGGGACGGCGAGTCACGGCAGTGCGCACCCTGGAGGCGATGTTCATATTGGTCATCTGCAAGTCCGTCAACATCCACTTGACGCTGTCGTCCTCCCCTATATCAAGCATCACTGCCCGCACTGGTCTGGGTATGGCTTCGCAATTGGGCATGGTGGGTGTGCAGCAGGTACCGGTCGCCAAATCGAAGCTCCAAAGCCGACACCAGTATAGAGTATTTAAGACGATGTCATTCTGGCCGCGACTACAGTATACTCAAATATTATCCCCTCAGTACAGCTGCCAGGTAGTACGCCCGATGCTCTTCAGTCAAGCTATTCAATGTGACAATGATCTCTAACTGGTGCCGGTAATCGCGCTAAGGTGACAGTGCATAATAAGGGGCGGGCTTAATTGTGAGGCTTTTACCTACCCCTGAATTGGGCGTACCCACACTGCAGAATAATGGTTCATGCGCCTTCAATTTTGCAAGACAGTCCCATAGAAGAGGTGTGGTCTCTTCTTTAATAAGCCATATTTACTGCTCTATGGAAAGGATGGATGGATGTTGGTGTAAGGAGAGAAAGCTCAACAAGCCAAAAACCCGGGAACCATTGTTAGACGAACATTCGCTGGTTGTAGTAGTTTTACAGTTTGGGGAACATTTCCTTGACACTGTTTTGGTCCACTTGTACTATAGAACCCACTATGAAGGCCACGTGCAGGGAGGATCTTCGATGCTGACTCATTTGTATTTTATTTCCAGAACAACGTGGCAGGCAATAGAAATAGTTAAGCCATTTTTCGAATGAGAGTGCTACAGTCGCAGGGTCGTACGTACGTGTTCTCTTGCAACCCCTCTCAATTAATCTTTCTCTTTCTTTCACTCTAGTGTCACAACTCGCATTTGTTACAGTCACATCCTTGTAAATTACCTTGTTGTCTGTCATGTTTTTGTAGTTGCCAAACTGTTTACTGAGCTAGGGGGTTTTGTTTGTTTTGTGATGGGCATTTTTGCTATGTGCACCTCAAGTTGGTAGTTTTGGTTGTAATGTTTACCGATCCATTGAGCCGCGAATCATTAATAGGCCTCGTGGCCAGTAAGCGTAAGTCGTCGATGTAGAACGTCTTCTGTGACGGGCTGCTGAATTACTTATTTGCTTAGGACTGGCATGTGGCGGGCAGTGGAGTTCAAAATCATTTTGGGTTGAGACAGTGTTGGTGATTCTGGCATCGCATGGACTTGTGAAATGGAACTTGTCCACCAGCAGGGTTTCAGCTGCGGGTAAACTGGTACCGTTCACCACTGGTGTTATGGTTAGTTCTGGAGTAAATGATGTAGCTTTAAATAAGTTTTTTTGGGAATGCTAAGTATACGAATGACGTTCAAATTTTGCTATAATATATATCTTCCTATTTTGGTATAAAGCCAACAGTATTCAGTTTAGCGAAGGGTAACAAAAATAACATTGAAATATCAGAGAACGAGTAATTTCATGTCGTGCAACTGTGACGATTAAATGTGCGTCATCTGGAAATGCGAATGTTTCATCGTCTGTGTGAACATGGTGTACGAGGGACAATTCCAACTCTTGCGAAACACAGTTTGTTGCACCGCAGTTCTTCGCCATAACTTTAACAATGCTCGAGAGGTTCGGCGAGTGACATATTTAAATGAAAAATAACTGCTTATGTACAAAAATTGATATTTTCATAACTTAAAAATCATCTGACTTTAGAAGTTATTATTTTTATCACTATAATCGTTTGCACAAAATTATTGTTTAAGAACATATCAGTTTCATATCAAGTCCATGCCTGCATAAAGCTAGCTGTCTGTACACCAACATCGTGTATAAATACAAGCATTTGGTGGAATAAAAAAATTTAAAACAAATTTTATTGAAAAATATTACCGCTCTAAAATAGCAATAAGTTATTCATGATTCGAATGCCCAAGCCACCTCACATGCACACATCAATTTACATAGCCTCGGTACCTTTTCCACCAAATAATGATCGGGAACTTTGTAGGCTGTATCTACTATGTTTAAAGACTCCGACGATGGTTTCACCACATAGATCATCCAAATAATATATCCATGAGTACCAATGTCGTATGCTTACCACCTTGTACATTCTGCCAACCAATTTAGACTCTAGTCCCTGTGAAAAATATTGTAGCAAGGAGTCGTCATTCATATAATACTGATATCTTCGCAATATCTTACTTATCCCAAAGCCTATCACCTTGGTATAGCTCGTAGAGAGAGCCCATGAAGCCGAGAAAAAACTTTCTGACACAAGCTCTGCTACACCAGCCTAAACCTGCAAAAATCCTGAAATACCTGAAAACAGAGAAAAACAGAAATAAACCACCGCCGCCCATACTACAAGTCTCTCGGCTACCTAAGTGCCGGTATTGCCCAGAGCATCACTACATTATGGATTGCCCACAGATTCGCAGCCCGCAGCTTGAGCGCAAAGAAGAAAGGGGGTGAAAATTGTGGACCATGACCCAACTCCGTGGGACAGATACCAACAAACGCACACTATCGCTGGCGGATCAAAGAGGTAGAGAGAGCAGTAGAAATATATTCGCGAACGATGTTCGGCAATAGATACAGTTACTTGTAGTTCCCACTCGCAGTAAAATGTATCCATAGTTTGGCTTCCAGGGTGTGGTAAAACCGTTCGACGTTACTTGCCTTGAGCCCAGAGTAGGTGGAATTGTGATTTATACCATACTCGTTCATCAGATCATAGTCATTCCCATTGAAAAACTCGCGACCATTATCATTGCGAAGATCATTCAGTACATGTCCGAGGGAGAGAATACTTGCCAAACAATTTGTGACGTCACTCCCATTCTTGCTCGTGAGTGGAACGACCCATGCATGCTTGGAAAATGTGTCGATGATGGTCAAAATGCAGCGATTACCTTTATTCACATGAGCAAAGTCTTGAATTTAGATTATGTCGAATTGTAAAATATTGGCCAGACATTTTATTACATATTATCTCAGAGAATAATTACATCTTGCCGACCTGAATAATTCACCTGAAACTTCATATTTTGTCATCGCACCACATAATAATTAACAACAAATTCTTCAAAGATCGAAATAATCTCATTGGTGTGTGATTGGTTGCCTGCAGCCTACGAAGTAACCAGTAAAATTAGCCTAACGACAATATCGTTCGGATTCTCGATATTTTGTTCATTGTCGATCTTCAGCAACAAACCCAATCCAACAGCTCCAACCATTTGTGGAAACAGTCCGTGCGATAATGCCAAATTTTGCTTGTGATATGTTCTTGAACCGGCGTATAGCAGGGTTATTATCGCAAGAATATCCATAGCTGGATTGTAGCAGGTTTTCATTAATCTACAAATCCGATTCGGTGTAGTGGCCAGGTCGCTTACGAAATTAAAGTTCGCACAGCTCTTGTGTGATTTTCACCTTGTACTGGCCGACCTACGTCATACCTGACGAAAAAATATTCGTTCCTTGTTCCCAAGATACTATTTATCTCTGTGGCATTCTAAGCTGTATATCTTGTCTCTTTTATGATTGGAGTACGAATGAATGTAGCTCCTACCATAGGTCCATGCTCATGAGTTTGTTTTTGTTTGGGTGCATACAGCAAATCCATAAGGGGCATAACAACTTCGTCGCTAGTGCTGCTCCCTTCCGATTAGACTACTTCTGAATTTCTGTTCTGTTAAAAAGTTCTGAATGGCCTCTACCACCTTTATTTCGAGGTCGATATCTGACCAAAGCAAACCAACCTCTAGTTCTTGTCATCTAAGTTCATCGAGGTAGATGGTGAATAGATTAAAAGTCTCTTACCTTTGATTCTCGAAAACAAGTCTGTGATTTTTCGCAAAGTAGATATTTCGCGCGAAGTACTTTGATGGCTTGCTGCAGCTCGCTCGCAAATTCGGTTTGTTATGTCATCATTCATAGAATGAAATAAATACATCACATCACAGGTATACAAATATTCACTCCCATTGTGCAGATATTAAATAATATATCCTCTGCAGTCGACAAAAGCATGCATTCAACACCATCTTGCTAGGTTTTGCAACATCAGTTTTCGTAATGAGGCGATTGTTACGTACTGGTGAATACTTTACAATCACCAGTATTCTATACTCATATTTCCAGCAGAATGAACACTTATCTGTTTAATCTGCTAAATTCGTGTTCGTATTGACATGTCCCTCATACACATGGTGCAAATAAGTATCGTCCATACGAAACAACGCGAGGAAATTCACATTGTCATGTAGCAACTGTTTTTGCACATGCGAATGTGTGACTCAAATACACAAAGTCCACATTTTCATACTGTACCGAGCTAAAATATACTTGAATACATGTTTTTTCTCGCATACAACATCGTCGAAGACGAACACAGAGTTCGGCAGTACCTCAATTAGATACACAAATGCATCATTACCGCTATGTGGATAATATTTCACACTATTCATGGTTTGCAAAGCACATGCCAAGCACTGGTATTTTGGTTGTTGTAGCAATTTCGCAGTTATATATTTTCGAACTAAAGTCCATTTGGCTCCTCCAGAAAACTCAGAAGCACTCAGGTCTTGTCACAACCCGATGGCCTACAGATCAGTTCTCGCAAAGTATTAAATAACAGCTTGCAATAATGTGTACTGTGCGAGATTTCGTCATCTACCTTGGTAATGCACCTAGGAAGACTAACATACTACTTGATTTTCTCAATGATACTAAAAACAGAAACATACAATGAGTAGGTATATATAGGGTTGTAGTGAAGTGGCATGTAACCTGTTATAAAAAAGGGTTATTTTGTAAGCGGGATCATCGATTTCTTGATCAACAACCTTCATTTAGAACTGCACATTCCTGCATATAGTTATTGTGGACCTGGTACCAAGCTAGCTAAAAGGCTGGCATGTTGTGATACCACTATCCATAAACTGGACAAGGGGAACAAGTTGCCTGACATCGCCTATTGACAACAGAAGGTTTTACAAGCTAGACAACAAGCAGACAAGTTACTCACACAAAGGGCTAACGAGATACATCATGCACCAGACACTGGACTGGGAGAAAAAAGAGCTGCCTGGGGTATTTCAAACATGATGAAGGCCAAGGTGAAGATGCACATGGGTACAAAGAAAGCCAAACGATACCGCAAGGAAAAAGGGGAATAAATACATGAGGATGCCCTCCAGCCTTGATACCTGCAATCGGCACCCTGGGTGGTATTGCCAGGGTAGTTAGCAATATTGTTAGCGGGGTGAAACAAGCCTCGAACAAATGTAAACAACCAGAGGAAACTCATCATAACAATCGTAAGCTGGAAGCTATCAGCATGGGTATAAAAGGGCCAAGGACTTTGTGTACATGGACAATATCAAGGATGCAGTGATGTAGTGAAGAAAAATCAACGTGGCAGGACAAGACGATAATGAAATCCTTACGGAAATAACCTCTTAGGAATATAGACCTCGTCATCTACATGCACAACCTGAAAATAATTTTTTGTGGCATGTTTATGCAAGATAATTTCCCCCTAAACCAAAATGCGACCAATGTGCCATAATCAAACTTGACACATCCATAGGACCTGGTACACTTCGGGTAACTTACATTAAACATGGAAAATGTGCAGTATGCTATGGTAGTATAGGTAATTTGCATCCTCCACCTGAACTGTGAAAGTACCTGAAAGGCGGTGTTGACTTACCAATTTATTAGATGGAGCAGTTGCCAAACATGTGGAACTGCAGACACTGGTGACTACGTGTTGTGGTGCAGGGGGAGAAAAATACCTAATAATAAATATAGTGAATTCTAGCTGTTATCCAATATATAAAATGCATACCCACCTACATCTGTCGGACAGTATGCCAGTGTCCAGCACTCTAACTGGTAATACATCAGATTAGAGGGTTATTTTTTATAGATCACTAGAGCTGAATGACGAGTGGATCATAAGATTGATGGATTTTCAAACACATAACTCCATATCGAATGTTAAAGAAAAAATGTATTCAAAGTTGAGTTATAACCATTGCAGAAGACATTAATAAATCAGCATTCCCACTGAGCCATTAGAACTGAAGGTCATCGCCAATACCATCAAGCAATCTGTATTGTCGAACATGTATTTCGAACTGCATGTAAACTCACTCATCCTGATGGCAGAATTATTTTGCAGTATCGATATAGATTTTACTGAAACACATACCATTGGACCCATGCTGGGATTCGAGTCGTTTATCTACGAAGCTGGAAAAATATATGAATCGTCATAGCCAGTAAACAAATTTCCTGTAAATGTGATATTAACAACCATTTGGCGAGCGACAACTATGAAAATGACTAAATCCAGCATCATGCTGCACGAGTTTGCACCGACTGCCCCACCAAGTTTTAAACTAGTAGAAATTCTGAAAAACATAATTGATGTTCCTGTAACTTCAAAGATCAAGCACGAAGTGGTTTTGTCAATTGTCGACCAGAATGATAAAAAGACCGATTTCAGAAATGAAGAAATAATTTTGTGCTTGCACCTTAAATGATGGGGTTGAGTTTCAAGAGCTTAATTATAAATAAATTCAAGCAAAGCATCAAACTCACAAGTATTATATCTCGAGATGACAGTGAACTAACATGTGCTAACAAGTGTTTCTTTGCAGTTAAGAGTTGACTGTGAAAAGACATGGAATGTGGCATATTGAATATAATCCAGCAAGCAGAATTCAATGACAGAATCGGCAAGCTTGAAGTACACTGCTCCAAGCCATATCTAATTGACCCTTTTGCCCTTGGGCGAGAAGTTTTCATCCCGATATAGCAGCAAGATATTTTTTCATTCTGTTTTCACAGTCATTCCTGTGCATTCATGGTATGCTTAACAATGCTGATGAGATCAATCCTACAACCATC
The DNA here is from genome assembly GCA_029891345.1 of Dryococelus australis. NCBI lineage: Eukaryota > Metazoa > Arthropoda > Insecta > Phasmatodea > Phasmatidae > Dryococelus > Dryococelus australis. The sequence goes on from CM057009.1 coordinate 247,306,631, forward strand.
ATGCTCATTCGCAATGGTATAGTTCACCTTTTCGAGTTGATTATTTATGTAATGAAACTAGAGATATCAGCATAACCACCATGATCGAAAAACTACCTCTTGCTCACTCTGAACAATCTCGACATGGTAAAAATGACAGGCTGGGAATGGAAGATGGCTGAAATGTTCCCACCTATTACGAAGGCAAGCTGAAATTAGTGTGCCTCTATCGTTGTTGCTAGACTTAACCAAAGATTATAGATAGATAACAATTTGTGCCAAGCAAGAACAGGTGATAATGATGGTGTCATCACATCTTGATGCTATGCTGGGTGCCAGAGAAAACTCTGAGCCTGTCGCTGTTACTCTGACCTAGATAAAATGGTTCATCCCACATGTGACTCCAAACACCCACAAATGTGTGAAAATACTGAACTACAACAAGAAAGAAGCTATCATGTACATAACCTTCATATGCTGGAGTTTGGTTACCTGCCCGGTCCTGCCATCCACCAAGAGAAATCACTAGGTCATGAAGATGTCTTCAAATATTGAGAAACCTCACTTCGTCATACTGGTATTACAAACGAACATGCAGCACAAAATCGGTGCCGACAAACCACTGCAAGGTCCAGTATGTAAAACTATCTTGAGTAGCGAAAACTATCTGTACATGGACCTGAACGCTTCGTTAGAACAAGGAGTGTTTATGTTGTCATATTATATGTATTCACAGTTTCAAGCGTACTACTATGGGCGTGAATTGTACCCCCTTTGAACTCGGAATCTCATATTTATAAGGCCTCACTGCTGGTCTGAGACATATCTAACAAAACGAGCAAGCTCAAAATGGCATAGTGGATTGTCGAATAGAAGTAATTTCCAAATAAATAATTCCCGCTAACACCATACCACACTGTTTGATTTTGCATGACAGAGTAGCGTGCGACGACTGCTTCTCAGGGCTCGTGAACAGTGCGTGTTAAGCATATATATGGCCAGTCTTTGGTTCGCACCTAAATTTTTATCAGCCTTTTTTTAATGTACTGTAATCTGCAAGGATTTTAGAGCCAGAAGCAGTAAATGCTCAAGGAAATTTCAGTGTCGTACACCTGAGGAGAGGTGCGTACATGCCCATTTTGTCCCCCTTATCACTCGAAGCTCTTGGACGAGAAGAGAAAAATACGAATAACTGGCTGACAAAATGCTATCATTGCCTGAAATGGGATGATGGCGATGTATATTATGAAAACATTTATAGCGTAGGAGCTGAACTGTTATCAGAAGAAATTGATGTTTTTGTGTTTTAAATAGGTCCAGAATAGAAACTTTGAGGAAGTATTTATTGTGACGAAAATGTAAATGTATATGATCAGCAAATATAATTTTGCCATCTTTCATTAAACAATTGAAAGTGTTGTACAAAAATCCTGCAGATATCTGTGATGCATTTAGACAGGACAGCCCTTGTACATTATTGAATGTAGAGCTGCTCATGTCATGGTCAATGGCATGCTATGACATCATCCCTTAAGACAAAGAAGAAAGTTGAGACATGTCTTTAGTGTGTCAGGAAAGAGAGAGAGTGGCTACAATTCCTTCAGTCGTATCTCGGTCCTATATGTACTGGTATCTCTGTTCCTCTGCACATGTATCCTATTAATGATGCAGGTATATTTTATTTAATCAGCTGTACATAAATATCTATAGGAACATTTTGATTGGGTACCATGGTGTACATTTTAAACTATATGGCATTTGTGAACAAATATAATGTTGTAATGGGTTAGAGTACTGGGTGTGTTACAACAACAAGGGCTCTTATCAGCGAGGTCTTGAGAGCCGATAAGAACATAATAATTAAAGGTAAACTTACAGCGGACTGTGTTTTCTCCATTAACATACACAGTCTACTTGGAAACTTCGCGAATGAAAAAGTTGTGCGGTTATTGTCATGTTTCGCTGAGAAAATAAAAAATAAATTATGTTGGATGCCAATATATAGGCTATAGAAACCGACTGTGCAAATTCAGAAGGTGAAATTTTTCCTCACAGCAAGTATAAATTGTGTGTGTGTGTGAGACTCCTGCTAATATTCATAGATATCATGATATGATGGCTATGTTTCCTGTCACGATCTGCCAGCATGGCATAATACTTCCCACCATGCAACATGAGGATGCCCCTAAGACCAACCAGCATTCAGTGTGCAATTGACCGTTAGCTGGTAAGTAAGAAAACTTTTCACCCAGCAAATCCCTACATCCAAGTGGTGCCTGATTTAAGCAGAGCGTGACCTATGCCCAAATGGGTGGGAGGTTTTACTAAGTTGTTTCACAGATGAATGCGATGGTATTTTACATTGCCTGCTGGATAGCTAACCCGTAGCCTACGAGTCAAACCAAAAAATGATCAGCTGCATGACTTATGGTCGATGTGCAGTCTTCTATATGCTTGAAGAAACAAAGTTGCCCTGCTCCGATGACGAAGTAATTACGTTTGGAAACACCCACAACATGAAAACCCTCAATGCTCCAGAACTCACTTCGTATACGAGCCAGCCTATGTTGGAGTTCATCGCCTGGTAACCTGCACCTACAGTGAACGATGTCATACTAATATATGCTCCATCGTTATCGAACTGTGCAACCACTGGCTGGCATATACAAACGACGATGTCATCTACTGGACGGTGTAGACCATAAGATACTACCATCTCCATGCAGCTGTTAGTGACGGCGGTAAAATGTTCATCCGCGCGTCCATCCACTTGATGTAAACGCCAGAATATCAACAAAATGGACTCTCTAATATAATGAAACAAATACATCCTGACCTTAGTGATGACTTGCCGAGAATGAATCCAGATCTACCATAAAATATTCCAGCTCTCAGTGCCTCAGATGTAGAAGATAAAGATATATGAAAGACTTCGATAAATCAGATGATAGATGGATTGTGAGTATTATTGTGCCTAAGTCATCACTATTTATGTACAATGCATTATGTGTTTTAAAAAAAACCGTGGCAAAAACCTAACGACTTTACATTTTCCCCAGCTATTAAGTATGACCAAAATGTTTTGTGAAAAAATACGATCATAATGATCTTTAATTTTATTGTAATGTGTCCGTTATGACTAAAGTGTTTTTAATGTGAATGATATGTAATTTTTTTTACATTAACATAATATTGATTACAGTCACATCAAGCACATAATGTGTTCAAATGACAGATTAACTTTTAGTCTTTATGTTCAATTAATATCTTGAATTTTGAGAACTTATTACTGTAAATTTCTTTAAAAAAAGGTTTTGACTTTTGTTTATTGTATATAAATGATAAATGTTTTGTTCATGGGATATGCATGCGGAAAGGAATGTAGTTGAATTAATATATATTGTTTGAAATTTATATTAAGAAACAATAATGTGTAAATGTGTTTCTTTGAGTAAGAGTATATGAATATTTACAAAAAAAGTACATAAAAGAACTTAACGATGATTCATTTCAACATTTATAATTATTTACAATTAAAAGTAATGAAGGTATACATTCGTAACTTTAAATAACATTCAAGTAATATATTGGTAATGAGAGAGGATATTTAATATGTATTATATACATAAAATGTATAAAGGCAAAGGCTAACTGAATAAAACAATATACAAATAATAGAATTATCTCATGAAAAGAAAAAAATTAATATTTATACAAAGAATAGATTTTTATAATTAAATGCTATGTTTCGAAAAAAAGTTTTTGAGAATTCTTGCAATCACAACACAACCTGCAGGATGACGCAATGTGTAGCCAAGCAGGTAAATACCTGGAATTTACATTTTGTTCCGATAGGATTTGTCCAGAGTCTACAGCCAGCGAATGGGTCTGTTGGTTAAATGGTGTTACTGTAATATTGCTGTGTGGTATTCTTCCCAAACCGTTACGTTACTTGTATTTCGCCAATAAGGTCCCTAGATTTAAAACTATTAATTTTTTTTGCTATTTGGGTGGAGTTCCATTTAATTAAAAGGGCCATGAAATAAGAATAGTAGTTCCACAAACCGTTACAAAAATCGCATTTGGCCAACCAGATATCTTGATTTAAAACTATTCCTATTTGGTATTGTGGGCACAGCTCCATATAATTAAAGGCACCCTGACCCGAGGCTGGTAATTTACCCAAAACCATTACACATCTTGAATTTGCCCAACCACATCCCTATATTTCGTTCGACGCGTGAAACTGTTCTGCATTATCTTTAATATATATATATATATATATATACACACACACACACACACACACACACACACACATACACACACACACACACACACAGTCTTTTCGGAAATTAAACTCCTAAAAAGCGGGCGATTATTCCTTATAAAAATATAGCCGAAAATATATAGGACCATGTACTTAAGCGGAATATTAAATGAGATATGAGCCTATGAAAATTGGGTTTTGAAAAATATATTTTTGCCGAATGCCTTGCACAACGCCTGGAATGCCCGCAGCAAAAAAGTCACATATGCTTCCCATGTTGCAGATACGCATGCATAATTCTAGCCGTCCTCGGTCTGTGCGCCCTGTTCGTCTTCAGGAAGTGACGTGAACGTATCACTGACATGCCTGCCAATAGTACATGATCCATAGCGCACCGAATGGGCGTGTCCCATTCAACTGAGTCGAACGTACTGTGGGTAAATCACCGTCATCCCTACCGCTGCCAAAAAGTACAAAGCATTCAGCGAAAATACGTTTCCGAAACCCAATTTTTATTTTCATAGGCTGGTATTGTCCTCTTTAATATTCTCTTTAGCTACATGGTGTCATATAAATTTTCAAATTTATTTTTTACTGGGCTAAAGACGGCTATGAAAATGTCTATCGCGACATAGGTGTGAAGATTACCGTCATGTTTTTCGCGTAACTATTGGTTCGAAACTGCTTTTGGCAAAAAAGTTCATAAACATTGGACTTATGACTTATGGTTGGAGGGGAGAAATCAGGCATCTCGAACGTTTACCTGGGACTTTAGTGTCTACCCCCTTCCTCCAACCCAAACCACATAATTTGGTATTTCCAGTTGTTTGTCAGTTCGGTTCGCCTTAGCATGTAGTATTAACATTATTTTCTTGGCTTGTCTACCCGAGATTTTAACAAAGAATTTACAGATTTTAAATGGGATAAATTTATTTATCTATTTAACGGACCTTTGAGGGGTTGTGTTTATTTAATTATGTGATTGATGACAGAACAATCTGAATTTGCAAGCGAGCTGCAGCAAGACAACGAAGCACTACGCACGAAATATCTTCTTTGCGAAAAGTCACAGACTTGTTTTCGAGAGACTTTTAAGCCATTCACCATCTACCTCGATGAACTTAGATGACAAGAACTAGAGGTTGGTTTGCTTTGGTCAGATATCGACCTCGAAATAAAGGTGGTAGAGGCCATTCAGAACTTTTTAACAGAACAGAAATTCAGAAGTAGTCTAATCGGAAGGGAGCAGCACTAGCGACGAAGTTGTTATGCCCCTTATGGATTTGCTGTATGCACCCAAACAAAAACAAACTCATGAGCATGGACCTATGGTAGGAGCTACATTCATTCGTACTCCAATCATAAAAGAGACAAGATATACAGCTTAGAATGCCACAGAGATAAATAGTATCTTGGGAACAAGGAACGAATATTTTTTCGTCAGGTATGACGTAGGTCGGCCAGTACAAGGTGAAAATCACACAAGAGCTGTGCGAACTTTAATTTCGTAAGCGACCTGGCCACTACACCGAATCGGATTTGTAGATTAATGAAAACCTGCTACAATCCAGCTATGGATATTCTTGCGATAATAACCCTGCTATACGCCGGTTCAAGAACATATCACAAGCAAAATTTGGCATTATCGCACGGACTGTTTCCACAAATGGTTGGAGCTGTTGGATTGGGTTTGTTGCTGAAGATCGACAATGAACAAAATATCGAGAATCCGAACGATATTGTCGTTAGGCTAATTTTACTGGTTACTTCGTAGGCTGCAGGCAACCAATCACACACCAATGAGATTATTTCGATCTTTGAAGAATTTGTTGTTAATTATTATGTGGTGCGATGACAAAATATGAAGTTTCAGGTGAATTATTCAGGTCGGCAAGATGTAATTATTCTCTGAGATAATATGTAATAAAATGTCTGGCCAATATTTTACAATTCGACATAATCTAAATTCAAGACTTTGCTCATGTGAATAAAGGTAATCGCTGCATTTTGACCATCATCGACACATTTTCCAAGCATGCATGGGTCGTTCCACTCACGAGCAAGAATGGGAGTGACGTCACAAATTGTTTGGCAAGTATTCTCTCCCTCGGACATGTACTGAATGATCTTCGCAATGATAATGGTCGCGAGTTTTTCAATGGGAATGACTATGATCTGATGAACGAGTATGGTATAAATCACAATTCCACCTACTCTGGGCTCAAGGCAAGTAACGTCGAACGGTTTTACCACACCCTGGAAGCCAAACTATGGATACATTTTACTGCGAGTGGGAACTACAAGTAACTGTATCTATTGCCGAACATCGTTCGCGAATATATTTCTACTGCTCTCTCTACCTCTTTGATCCGCCAGCGATAGTGTGCGTTTGTTGGTATCTGTCCCACGGAGTTGGGTCATGGTCCACAATTTTCACCCCCTTTCTTCTTTGCGCTCAAGCTGCGGGCTGCGAATCTGTGGGCAATCCATAATGTAGTGATGCTCTGGGCAATACCGGCACTTAGGTAGCCGAGAGACTTGTAGTATGGGCGGCGGTGGTTTATTTCTGTTTTTCTCTGTTTTCAGGTATTTCAGGATTTTTGCAGGTTTAGGCTGGTGTAGCAGAGCTTGTGTCAGAAAGTTTTTTCTCGGCTTCATGGGCTCTCTCTACGAGCTATACCAAGGTGATAGGCTTTGGGATAAGTAAGATATTGCGAAGATATCAGTATTATATGAATGACGACTCCTTGCTACAATATTTTTCACAGGGACTAGAGTCTAAATTGGTTGGCAGAATGTACAAGGTGGTAAGCATACGACATTGGTACTCATGGATATATTATTTGGATGATCTATGTGGTGAAACCATCGTCGGAGTCTTTAAACATAGTAGATACAGCCTACAAAGTTCCCGATCATTATTTGGTGGAAAAGGTACCGAGGCTATGTAAATTGATGTGTGCATGTGAGGTGGCTTGGGCATTCGAATCATGAATAACTTATTGCTATTTTAGAGCGGTAATATTTTTCAATAAAATTTGTTTTAAATTTTTTTATTCCACCAAATGCTTGTATTTATACACGATGTTGGTGTACAGACAGCTAGCTTTATGCAGGCATGGACTTGATATGAAACTGATATGTTCTTAAACAATAATTTTGTGCAAACGATTATAGTGATAAAAATAATAACTTCTAAAGTCAGATGATTTTTAAGTTATGAAAATATCAATTTTTGTACATAAGCAGTTATTTTTCATTTAAATATGTCACTCGCCGAACCTCTCGAGCATTGTTAAAGTTATGGCGAAGAACTGCGGTGCAACAAACTGTGTTTCGCAAGAGTTGGAATTGTCCCTCGTACACCATGTTCACACAGACGATGAAACATTCGCATTTCCAGATGACGCACATTTAATCGTCACAGTTGCACGACATGAAATTACTCGTTCTCTGATATTTCAATGTTATTTTTGTTACCCTTCGCTAAACTGAATACTGTTGGCTTTATACCAAAATAGGAAGATATATATTATAGCAAAATTTGAACGTCATTCGTATACTTAGCATTCCCAAAAAAACTTATTTAAAGCTACATCATTTACTCCAGAACTAACCATAACACCAGTGGTGAACGGTACCAGTTTACCCGCAGCTGAAACCCTGCTGGTGGACAAGTTCCATTTCACAAGTCCATGCGATGCCAGAATCACCAACACTGTCTCAACCCAAAATGATTTTGAACTCCACTGCCCGCCACATGCCAGTCCTAAGCAAATAAGTAATTCAGCAGCCCGTCACAGAAGACGTTCTACATCGACGACTTACGCTTACTGGCCACGAGGCCTATTAATGATTCGCGGCTCAATGGATCGGTAAACATTACAACCAAAACTACCAACTTGAGGTGCACATAGCAAAAATGCCCATCACAAAACAAACAAAACCCCCTAGCTCAGTAAACAGTTTGGCAACTACAAAAACATGACAGACAACAAGGTAATTTACAAGGATGTGACTGTAACAAATGCGAGTTGTGACACTAGAGTGAAAGAAAGAGAAAGATTAATTGAGAGGGGTTGCAAGAGAACACGTACGTACGACCCTGCGACTGTAGCACTCTCATTCGAAAAATGGCTTAACTATTTCTATTGCCTGCCACGTTGTTCTGGAAATAAAATACAAATGAGTCAGCATCGAAGATCCTCCCTGCACGTGGCCTTCATAGTGGGTTCTATAGTACAAGTGGACCAAAACAGTGTCAAGGAAATGTTCCCCAAACTGTAAAACTACTACAACCAGCGAATGTTCGTCTAACAATGGTTCCCGGGTTTTTGGCTTGTTGAGCTTTCTCTCCTTACACCAACATCCATCCATCCTTTCCATAGAGCAGTAAATATGGCTTATTAAAGAAGAGACCACACCTCTTCTATGGGACTGTCTTGCAAAATTGAAGGCGCATGCACCCTTATTGTGCATGGTAATAGTTTCCAGCCATCTGCTTCGGAGTTTATACGCAAAATGATTCATTTTATGTGCATGTATGAGAGCCTTCTGGTTGGTTTCGACCGTGAGTTGCTCAGTTCTAAAGTGTGAGTGCATCTTCACACACCTTCACATCGATGTTCACATTTTGCATCAATGACTCGTGATGCTCCACAGTTTCCACAATGTTTTCAAGAAATGGTGTTGTTTATTCAGTTACTGTACATTTTAACTACAGTAGCAAGTGAATAGTCGGCAATATACACTTTTTTCAGAAATACTAACACCTTAGTCGGAAAATTCATTATTATACGATTTAGTTTTTCTACATCTGATATAAACAGAAAAATAAGAATGCTTTAAACTCATCCTATGCCCTCCCACCCTCTTTCTTTTTCGGAAAAAAATTTGGTACAGTCCTGTAAATAGATGTAGCTGGCTGTCATAATAATGAGTCTCGATAGTGTAGTATTAAATGTAATAAAAACATTTGGGGTATTTTGGTGTCGATTTTGCTGCTATTTTAAAAATTAGCTCTGAACAACATGGCAAAATATGGAATAATATTCTTGCTTTGATTAGTTAGTAGGTATCTGTGTGGTGCACATACTTATGTTAATTATTTAATTCATCACAGGTCACAAACTGAAAGGAATTAGTTACTTTATATTAATTATGAACTTTTTTATTATATAACCTTTTTAAGCACAGAAATGTCATAAACCTTACCAACTTGGTCATAATGAAGAGCATTTCTAAGAAGATTTTCCTACAGAATAATTCATTTTGGTTCCTTTTGTTTGGCTTTAGCTGTTATTGCATAAAATAGTTTGTTTCTGTTATAGCGATGAATATTTGCATTAATTAATTAGAGCAATATATTGAGAGTTTTTTGAATACCCTGATTACAACTTTGCTTAATTTTTATAAAATTTCTGCTTTTTGGTGTCAATTGAATCAGGAGAATTATTTTAACTAAACCTAAAAATTTAATTCTCCCATAGTTGCATGGTTATTACAGGTATAGTTTATAGATACGAAACTTCCATTATATATTTAAAACAGAATCTTTTCAGCCCAATAGTGTGACATGATCTTACTTTGTATTTTACCTATCATGATGGCATCCTGTAATGCATTACACTCATCATAATAATAGTTATTTAAAATTATTTATTTTTATGACAAAACTATAATAAAAGAGGACCCTATGAAGTTTCAGTGTATTAAAAAAATTCATAATGTTGGCAATAACATGAGCATAAAAATTTTTTCACGTAAAGCCACAAAATACTATCAGCCTTTTAATAGCTACTATTTCGGCAATACAAACGGTTTGTGGTACGAATGGAAGACTACATGCAGTTTGATGAGAAGCATGATATCAATTTAAATGGATGGCTCTAAAAATCTGCCTTGTGCACCACTATATAAAATTATGATTATTTATGTCTGGAAAGCTACAGGTATAAATTTATATATATATAGTTTTTTTCCCCTCTGTTCAGAGTTAGACATTATTTTCTGTGCAATGTCCATAACTGTTACCTTCTAATAATCAGGCAATTCGTTGTGCTTGCAGCAATATCTTCTCAGAGAATATTATCATGTGATTGTAAAATAAGTTCCACTGTTCCATAGACTCTTTACTTGTCACACACAGAATATGAAATAATATAAAATTCCTTGTGTATAGAATTGGTTTCAGTAGTACTAAATGAGAAAATAAACACTGCACTGTTGTGTAAAACCACACCATATTTCGGTAGTGCCGGACATGATGTTGAAGTGTCCCTTGTATGGAACCCATTTTGAAGCATACCATTTGGAACGGTTTACAAAAGAGAATTCAGATTAACAGTTATTAAACATCCACAACTCACAACTCTCCTAAAATAGCCAGTGAAACTAACAAAATTCGAAGTTTTTTAAATAAATATTATTATTAAATATGAACTAAAGAATAAAAAGATAAATTTTGCAAAAAAAAAAAAAAAGACACTGAAGTAAAGTATTTCTCATAAAATAATTTTGCTTAAATGTCAGTAAATAGGATACAATTTTTCCATGTTCTCTTACATAAGTAGAACAAATATCACACAATTATGCTCATGCCTTGTTTACCCACACACTACATTCCTTATGTGTCCGAGTTTTGCACATTTAATCTCTGCACTTGTACCACAACATGTTATTCCGTCCAAATTCTTCACAAACCCAACACACATCTTCAGAAATATTTTCACATTTTACGTTAAACATAATTTCATGCATTATATATTTATATGATTCTACTTGTTTATCTGCACTTAAACTAAATGTTCTGTTATGTTGATCCAAACAATATTTGAAATATAATTATTCATTTTGTTCAATAAATTTTCTTTAAATTTTTTTGAATGTTATATCGAATGAACTTTCTATTGTGGCTTCTCATATTTTCTACAAAAATACTATCCTCCAGGGAACAGCATTCGCCATTTATTTAATAGAAAGTTTCTGAGATACACACAAATCTGTTTTTCCTGATATTCAAAATTTTTTATTTTTTTCATTAGTGAATGAGTGTGCTCCGAGGTTTTTATTAAACACTATTAACTGTAAACTTGCAGTTTTATAAAGGAGGTAAGAATGATTTCTGCGATACTTTTAACAATATAACTTTCGAAAGTATAAAAAGTTAATTTTCCAGGTTATAAAAATCATCTGTTAATGCTGTAAATACCACAAACACAACCAGTAGTCGTACATTGTACTCAAGCACAATAACGAGGGCACTATGGAAAACTGCTGCCGAAGTTTAACTATATATAATCTTAACAAAACCCCTGTCGCATTGTGTTAAACCTAAGAAACATCTCGGACTAATTGGAAAGCACATTAATACTGTATATTATTTTTTTCTGGCAAAGGGTGTCATGGTATCCCAGCTCGAAGCTGACCACCAACTCTGTTGACATCACAGCCATGATTGCAGTCGGGGGCCTGGGGGGTCCATATTATCGACAAAATAACTGTTTTATCATAAACGCCCTTGTTAACAAAAATTTCCAACATTTGAAAAAATGTCCCGATGGCGCCCTTAAATAAAAAAAACTGATTTGAGGCTCGATTAAAGAGACAAAAGATTCTCAGGGCAATAAGGGGAATCGAGGCTCCTAGTGGAACAAGCCATATCATCTTCAGAGCAGTAAAAGCAGATTTACAAACAACTCGGGGAAAGAACCATATGGTTTTCATAGCCAGAAAGTGGACTAAAAGATCCGAGGCAGGCACAGAGTATTGGGTGGATCAATGTCCAAGTTTGCTTAGATAACTGACCCCATGTTGGATGTAATCTGACCATGACCTTGATCCTAGTGACTTTGGACTCGAAATATTGAGAAAAATACCATAAAATTTAACTCGCTAAACTTGAAATTGACAAACTGAAAAATTAAGGAAAAGTTATATAAATAGCACAAAACACCAAGTTTTATGTGTATTACATTGCGAGTTCGATTCTCGTATTGATTGCAGAGCACATACACTACATGATACGACGATCCTCAGCGATTGATTAGTCCGTTTACTTCGTCACCTGTGCCAATTAATAATGGACAATACTGACCTTAGTCTGACGACTCCACCTTTAAAGAAATCATTGGCTTTATGTAACACATGTACACCCTCCAATTCACCCACACCCCTTTCACACTACCCAATGCTCCATATCCTCCACCATTTAATTACAGTACCTTGAAATTCTCAACATCCACATATGCCACCTACCTACTATCCTACTTTCCACCTCTTCCTCATAATCTTACCATAGATTGACCCCTCACCATTTACTCACTATAGCTCGTCCACTTCACAATCCACCATTGCCACCATCCCAACATAAGACTCTCCACACTGCACCTCTCTCAGTGTTGGACCACCAATCCCTACAATCTACCTGCCTACACCCATCCACTTCCTCTCACTCCAGCTAGTTTCCTCCACTATATCTGCCACTATAGTTCGAACTATTTAATAGCTCCCCTCTAACCCTACCAATCAGTTACCATACATCACATGAAAACTAGCTGATATACGGCACCACTTCCCCAACTACCATTATGCCATGGACACTCAATCACTACTATCAGTTAAGCCAACTCCATTTCCCCACTTTAGTTCAAACCCTCCACCCCATCACTAATTCCACTGCCTATATCTTCAGCCCCCAACACCTCCTCACCATCGCTTGTGACTGGTTCAGACTATGCCGAAGGTACATACCAAAGTAACATTTCAGCATACCAAGCCAACCAACCAGAACATTTAACCATACCAGGAAACGACTGACTGCACCCAAGACTGGTTACACCCAAGACTAACTCCACCCAACACTGTATCCTGTCGAGACCAACTTATTGCAAAACAGACTAGAACCATAGACAATACTATTCATCTGTACCAAGAGACGTGACAGCCAATTTCGAAAAAAGATGCCCAGAACAATTGCCATTACTAATGTCTCTGTGTAAAAGTTTTTCAAAACTCCAAAAAACCTCGCAAATGTTCGCGAAATATCTCACCCACAGCTGACCATACCAAAGTGTTAAAACAGCCGACCAACCATACAGACTGAGCATAGGAAAAAACCATTCCAGCCGATGATACGAACCAACCATACCAGACGAATACAAACCAAACATACCAGCTAACCACACTAACAAAACGAATAAATTATCAAAACCAAACACCCATTCGACCCGTCCAGGTCAATATCTCAGCAAGACCGACTTGACATACCAATGGGCAAAAAAATCCATACAAAACATCCAGATGAGTCAACCGTACCAGCCAAATATATGAACTGTTCATATCAATTAAACATATGAACCAACCATAACAGTCAGCCATACGAGTCAACCATGTCACACAACCATACAAATGAAACAATAGTACAAGCCAACCATACAAACTATACCAAACAACTACATGAGCCAATCATAAAAGCCAGCTGTATGAACCAACCATAAGAGACAACCAAAAAACCTCCCATACTACCCAACAATACAAGCCAACCATACAATCAAAACTTTCGACCGATCCATGTTAGCCAACCACACCCCTAAACCAAACTAATTGGCCATAAAAATGACCATTCAAGCCAACCATTAAAAGATCATCAAGATCAGTCAAACACAGCAGTCGATCTTGCCTACCAGCTGACCAGTCATACAGACTGACAATAACTATCAGAATGACTCCACCCAATACTGGCTCCTGCCGAGAACAACTAATGCAAATCTAACCAGAATAATGGACAAGACCAACCAACAGGTGCAACCATCAATAACATCTATCTATACCCACTGATGTTGACGATCAAACTCGAAACAAATAGCATAATAGGAAACTCATGCTAAATACTTTAGACAAAAATTACACAATATTTTTTTTTCGAAATACTGGAAAATCTCGTAATTTCTTCGCAGTCTTCGCAAATCATCTCACCCACAGTTGAACATACCTAAGGGCCACACCAGCTATCCAAGCCAAATGACTGGTCAGATTGACCAACCATATAGACTGACCACTACTAGCTGACCAGCCATGCCAGATGATTGTACCAGCAATATAGACCAAGCAAGACAGACTCCAACTCAAACCAGCTCTAACCAAGACTGGCCCCACTTGGGAATGACTCCTCCCAAGACAAATTCCTGCCTAGACAACTCCTGTCAAACTGACCAGAAGAATGAGTAAGAACAACCAGCAATTCGAACTGGTCATTCCAATCAGATGTACGAACAGTTGATGACGATAAGTCTCGAAACAGGTTGCATAGTATGAATCCCATTAAAAATATCATCATGAAAAACTTCGCAAAACTTTAGAAACTTCACAACAACTTCGTAAAACATCACATCCACCACGATCATGCAGCAAGTCAAGTTGTGAGCATTGGAAAAATTTGGCGAAGTTCGTTGTGTGCCATATCGCTAACCAATATGCGAGCTATTTAACATCCCTTAAAGTATTTCGTGAACAATGCCATGAACTGTGGCGAGAGCTATGAAACATTCCACAAAGAATATCTTGGACCAGGTCATGAACCAAGACATGAGATATGAAAAGTGTCTCACAAAATGTCACAAGCCACATCATGAAGCAATGTTTGACGAAGGTCACATGGCCTAAACATGAATAACTTTTCCACTGCAAAACAAATATGAAACCTCATCTGTGAAAATGAAGGGAGCACCTCCATATTCTGCTCTGTCGGTGATGTCCATTTTCTAGTCAGTTTTGGCAGGAGCTGATCCTGGCAGAAGCCAATCTTGGGTTAGTCGGTCTACCAGTAATGGTCAATCTGTATGACTGGTCGCCTGATTGACATGATCGATGTTATGGTTGGCTGATCTTGGCACATACTATACAGGTTGGCTGAAATTGTCATTTGTTATGGCCAGTTCATATGGTTTGGTGGCATGGTTGACTGGCAAGGACAGTTCGAATTTTTAGCTGGTATTGTTGGCTCATATGAATGTTTCACCTGGTTGCCTGGTATGGTTTGTTCGTATGTCTGGGTAGTATGACCAGTTCATATGGTAGTATGGTATGGCTGGTTATTTTTGTTCTTTTTTTTGGTTTGGCTGGAATTGTTGGTTTTTATAGTTGGTCCATTTTTATGGATGGGTTTCATGGTCGTATTGTATGGCTGGCAGTTATAGCCGATTCGTACGGTTGTTTAGTATGGTAGGGCCGTATGCTTGGCTGGTATGGTTGGCTTGTATAAAGGGGTTCGTATAGTTGGCCTTTCCCATTGGTATGCCCAAAAAGTTTTCCTGGACTATAGACCAGGTTGAGTGGTGTGGGTGTTTGGTGTGAATGAATGGTATATATGGTTTGTATGGCCATCTGGTATGTTTAGTTGAAATGATTGTCTGGTATATTTGGTGTGTATGGTCGGCCAGTATGGTTGCTTCTATGGTCAGTCTGTATGGTTTGTTGGGTTCATCAGTCAGTTTATCTGGTTGGCTGGTACAGTCAGTTGTGGATGAGATATTTTGGGAATTGTTTCGGATGATTTACTATGATTTTTCGAAGTTTTTCAAAAAGTGGTTACCAAAGATGTTTACATTAGGCGACTTTTTTGGAAACTGGTTCTTAGTGTCGCTACAGATTTATCGCCTTGTCAATTGTTCTAGTCAGTTTTATAAGAGTTAGTCCCAACAGGAGACATAGTTGAGTTGAGTCAGTCTTGGATGGAGCCAGTCGTGGGTGCAGTTAGTTATTTTCTGGGATGGTTGGTGTGTTGTTTGGCCTGATTGGCTATAATGGTCATATTGTGTGGGTTTTTGGTGTGGTCTGAGCCTGTCACATGTGATGTTTAGGAGTTACTGATGGCCAATGTACTATCCAATGGAATTAGTAGTGGGTGGAGGGTGTTTAAATATGTTGATTAAATGGAGCTGTCTGAACTGGCTATTGTGTGGGGGATTCCATGTCATGGTGGCAGTTTGGAAAGGTGAGTGAAACTTTAGAATGAAATCAGATGAATTATGGCAACTGCTTGGTAGAGGTAGAGGGAAACCAACA
This sequence comes from Dryococelus australis, assembly GCA_029891345.1. Taxonomy (NCBI): domain Eukaryota; kingdom Metazoa; phylum Arthropoda; class Insecta; order Phasmatodea; family Phasmatidae; genus Dryococelus; species Dryococelus australis. The sequence goes on from CM057009.1 coordinate 247,322,943, forward strand.
ACTCTGTCGAACTGCAATGATTAAATTGAATAGCAGAAACTAGCTGTAGTGAGAGTAAGTGGGTGGGTGTCGGTGGGTAAGTGGGAGGGTTTGGAGTTCGGATAGTTAGGGTGTGGACAGTTGTGTCTCGTATTAGTGCCGTGGGTGGATTGTGGTGGGGATGATCAATTGTGAGTGAATGCCGAAGGTGTCTAGATATGGCGAGATAATGGTGAGGGGGTGTAGAGTCGGGTTGTAGGTTGGTTATATGTGTTTATGGCGAGGGGATCAAGATATGGCGAGTAAGTAGTGCGGGATGTGATGCATCAAGTGCGAAGATTGAGGGGTGGGGGGGGAGTTGTGAAAAGGTGGAGATGTGTGTTACAAAAAACCAATAATGCGCTTTGGAGGGGATTCGGCAGATTGGTAGTCTGTACTATCAATGAATAATTGGCACAGTTGTTGAACGAAACGGACTAATCAGTCGGTGCTCATGGTCAATCCATGCAGTGACTGTGCTCTGCCATTCTTACAAGAATCGATCCCCCAGTGTGACACATTCAACTTGGTTTTTTGTGTTAGTTATAATTTCCTCGAATACAAAAATATCATTTTTAATTTTTTTTTCCGAATTCAAAATTATTAGTACCAGGTTAAAGGTCGCCCATATTCAAAATGTCAGTTGACGTTTCTGCAATAACTTTTTGCCCGACTTGTAGAATTAGTTTTCCATTTTTGCTCTTTTATCTCGATTTTTTTTAGTTAAAGAACACAGGGGTTGATGTAAATGTCACCCACATTTAGCGTGGCTGCCGGTGTTATTAATGTAAGCTAACATGTACTCACCTGATACCCTGAGACCTCCTCAGATTCTATAATCTGCCTTACTGCTACAGGGACATCTTCGATGGGAGGTAGTGAACACTCTCCCCCACGAATCCGGTGGTCGTATCTGCGGTATATCTATAAGGCTAAGAGCACTACATAAAAATACAAAGTATATAATGGCTGAGAAGCTATTCATACATGTTGTAATTCTATGAGGACCATACGGCTCATCCTCCAAGGAGCCTCAAATCCATTTTTACAGCTCTGAAAATTATATGGCTCATTTCGCTAGGCACCTCGAATCTACTCTCTTCTCTGAGGAAAGCCCTCGCACCGATGAACCTCTAATCTGCTTTGCTCATTTCTGGACTCGATGGGGGACATTCTAACATATTTGTGGAAAGGCGATTTTGGGTCAATAATATCTGAAAAGATTTTTTAGGGTGAAGGAATGTAATTATCGATAACATGGCAGCGACCCCTGGTGTTTTGTCAACCGAGTTGGTGGATGGCTTCGAGCTCGGATACCTGGATAATCCTTGCAAGAACGAACTTTTATACACTACTCACATTATGGGAGTTCGGATGGGTGGGTGGCCAGGGATGGAGACCCTGTGAAATTTATGCCAGCAAATGGGCCAGCGCAGCACACTATATATGTAAAAGCAATTTCACAGTGCAGCCGTTGGACCAGGAAAATGTGTTAAACATAATAACAATACATGATATGCCGAAATAATTTTAACTAAGTTAACAGAATATTTTACAACATAAATTCTTACAGAACTCCAAGGTTTCAATATTTCTTTCAGTTGTAATTTAGACTATTGCATAAAAACCTAAATGTCTGCAAAAATATAATAAGATAAGAATTTTGTCGTGTAGAATGTAATAGTACATATTAGAGCTTATATTGCGATTAGACGCATTAGTAGTTAACACTCTCAATATAAGAATACTTCGAATAGTGGTGTTCTATGTGTATAAGTGATAATGTAGCTAACAGAATATCGTGGCATAAACAAGCCTGAAAATATAGTTGTCTATTACAACTTTTGATACGTCCTACTGTGTTATTAAAATGAAGTTTTTTTTTTGTCTTACATCACTCATTTTGGAAGACATATACCGTGTTATAAACTTATCCTTATTTGCTTAAGGTGGTTCTAAATATCGGTTTAATGTTTTGACATCAATATTGTTTTCATATAAAACAAAGTTCGATCATAAAGATTACCAATTATGTTTCTGCAAAACAAAATATTTCAAAATGATATGAACAAAATTTCACAATTTTTTATTTGTACTTTACTGCTTGCTCTCTATTATTGGGTAAAATGTATAATTCTGTAATGCTTTAAAAATTCTTAAACCAAGGCATGCATTTTTTAATGTGTTACAAATTTAAAATACATATTTGTATTACTCAGAATTGATTAACTAGGTTGTAATGACAGCTGGCTCTTTACAGGGTACGACAACCTTACAACAGAGGACGAAACAGGCTCTGTTCGCACGCCAGTACTATTCAACAAGTATGCTGTGGATGATGATGAAATAGCTAGGCCTTCAAGGATGTCGCGCTCTTTAGATCGCCGCAGTATGAAAGAAAAACAGCTCAGCAGGACTGTCCAAGTGGGACATCATCTGACGGTGAACACTCCGAACACACCTTCTCTCCCACAGGTGTCCCACGGTGGTAACATCGATTCCCCCAAGTCTATAGACAGACGACGAGAAGAAGCAGTTTCCCCTACGCCCTCGATTATAAGTCACAGGTACCAAGAGGAGTTGGGTGGTTCTACCTCCCCTTCGCTGACATATGCCAGGTCATCGATGCCGGGGGGATTCATTACGAGACAAGCATCTTTCAAGCAGAAACACCAGAGGCTGTCTCGATTACGAGAAGACGTGGATTACGAAGACTACGAAGAATTTGGGCTTATGGGTTATGACTACGAAGACTCAAGTAGTGTTTTGCCTACGAGAATAAGACCAGTTCCTATTTGGCTCTGCGTTTTTCTTGTTGTGACATATATTTTTTTGTGGTGCTTTACTTTTTATGAACTGGGAAGAATGGAGTTTTCTAGATTCGGCATATTTCTGTTTCATAACGTTAACAACAATAGGTTTTGGTGATTTTGTTCCTGCTAGAAGAGTGCAGAAAACGGATGCTGGTGTTAGCATCGCTTTGTGTTCTTTATATTTGCTCTTCGGAATAGCTTTACTTGCAATGAGTTTCAACCTTGTTCAGGAAGAAGTTATCAACAACGTGAAGGCAATTGCTAAACATTTAGGTATCGTGAAAGATGATGAAGACGAGGAAGACCATGAATGATTGCATACAAATCTAATGTATACTGTCGAAAATATTGTTATCACTACCTCTCACTACATTCTTCGTTGTCGCTGAATAATTATATATGTATAGATATATTTGTACATACAAACTCATAAAAAATGTATTTTCAAAAACAATAAAGCTAGATTCCTAAGGGTGGGAGGGGAGTGGCATCTGGCACTCGGGAATTTGACCGAAAATAAGTTTCACCACAAATGTATCTCATAAATAATTAATTGGTGTTTGGGTAAACAACGTTATTACCAGGACAACCATTTAACAAAAAAAAGTAAGTTGTCCATAGAGATGTCTGAAATAAATTTAGTAGTTTTACATCTTGTTAGCCCAACCCTTTGATGTTTGGCCATACAGTTATATTGAAAAACAGATATTTCGAAAAAAATTGGCATTTAGCCAAACAAGCGTTTAGCCGTAAGCGTGTTTGACAGAAAAGGCATAACTGGAAACGTCTTTAAGTTCATAACTGCCATAAATATCTTAATATAAAAATGGTTAAGTTTTATTTTTAAACATTAGTTGATTTTGCAAATAGTTTTATTAGTGTTCTTTAGTAGGTCCGAGCGCACTGGCTTCTGGCTGTGAATGGCTTGGATTAGTCTGTCAACTTGGATTACATCACGTGCATGGTCGCAATTTTGTGTTTTACTATTGTCATGTTTTCCTGTCTTGTAGGCCGCCATTTGTTCCCCATTAGTCCGATTGTCGTCTGCTATAGTGTGCTGGCACCATATTTGCATCCAATCACTCCACATGCCAGGTTGTATATCTGTTTATTTCCGCGCTGAGTTTATTGTGTGTCATTTACTATATTTGAGACTTCCGCAATTCGAACAAGATATTATTTTAATGAAGCCTAAAAAAATCACGTGGAGGGCAGTCATCGTGGACCTTACATCGGCAAACATATGGCCTAGGCAACAGAGCCAATGATACATTTGTAAATGTTGAGGGGTGATTTGATATGGTATTTTTACATCGAAATGATATATTTAAAAAAATATTTTTATATATGGAAAAATAATTTAACTCTTCCGAACTTAATTTTGTTATATGATTTTAGCGAACTCAAATTTACAGTAACCCAGAACCCAATCTGCTTTTCAGTTGTTATTACTTTGTCTATAAAATTGATAATTTTATTTTAATTAAAAAAACTGAAACGATTTTTATACCAATCGGCTGTACATTCCAGCTAACAGGCTATGATTAAAATTTATTTATACATTAATTCGAAAAATCAATTAAGTCGATATTTATTTGTTTAAATATGATTTATTCAATAGTTTAACTTTTTAATAATAGATGTTAACATTCCCAGTATAAACTCCGCGATAATTTCCAATGTACAGGGATTTAGAACTCGTGAGCTTGCAAGGTCAGGCTCGTGAGACAGGCAGCTAACCTTGATTAAGAAAAAAATGTAACTGCATCTGCAGGGTATCAGATAAGCAAAGTCTGCACATGTTGGATAAACAGTGTTAGCATTGTCAAAGGTCTACACCTGCAAAGCGGCAAGTAACTGGAGTCTGCATATGTGCATGTATACAGGCTTCGAAGTCGTTTTATCCGGCCCACACCTGCACAGTGTCAAGTAACACCTAAGAAATGTCATGTTAGCTGTTTTTCAGCTCCACGCCTGCACCGAGTTAAATCCACCCCCCCCCCCCCGTAACTATGTTTTAAAAACAGGCAAGTGCATGAACCAAATTAATGCAAAATAAAGGACGCCACATTTATCATAAAAAAATACATGTACATAAAATTAAAAAAAAAAAAAAAAAAAATTGTAATTTCTACTTCAGAATGTCTCCTTCTTCTGTCTAAGTGTCGTCGCGCTTCGAGTGTCCGAGCCACCTCACCTACAGAAGATCGTTACATCTATTCAGCATATTCTCCACCAAATATCGGTAAACTTAACAGTTAGATCTCCTTTTCATAAAAACATTCGACGATGGTTTCGCCACTTTTGTCATCCGAGTAACATTCTAAATGGTAATATATCTGAGTTGTGCGCGATGTTTTCTTGCCCTTGGAGATGGACGACGAGTGGGTCGTCGGACTGATGTATTTTCAAACTTATAATTACATACAGAACATAGAATAAAATGTGAATTCCACTTCCAGGTATGCATTAGCAGGATACATAAAACAAAGCAGTATTTCTACTGGTGCATAGGAACTGAAGGTCATGGACATCTCTTCGAACTATGCATTAATCCAAATACGTTAAAGGTAGAAAAGTTTTGCAGTGATGATGTGGGTTTCGCTGAACCACATACCATCTGATGCTCAGGTTCTAGCCACGAAACTATGCAACTGGAAAAACCCACAAGTACTCACCACCTGTGAAACATATTTCCACTGAAAGTGATATGCATAAACTGCAATTTGGGGAGTGGCTTCTACATCAGTGGCAAAACCAGTAATATACTGCACAATATTGTATTGTGCCAGGTAATAAACTGGCCAAAGTTCCAAAATATATAAAATACATTCCTGTGATCATAAAGAGCACACACGAAGTAGTCGTGACTATCGTCAATCAGAACAATAAGCAGGTCGGTTTTAGAAATGAAAATACAATTCTACCTTTACATTTAAAATGATAGGTTTGAGTATAGCGAGACGTAACGTGCATAAAGTCGTGCTCAGTACCAAACTTTCGACCAGTAAAGGTTGAGATGTCAGCGAGAGAACATGTGTCAACGAGGTAGTTTCCACATAGCCTAGAATTAAATGTGAGCAGACATGGAACACGACATATTGAATGTGACCCAGCAGCAAAATTCGATGAGAAAATCAACAAGTTTGAGCTGCACTGCTACCACACACACTTGGCCAACTCTTTCGCCCTCCGGCGAGAGATTCGAATCCCAATACAGAATAAAAATATTAACATCTTCCATGGCAATATCTTTTTACCATGGTTATGCCCACAAAAGCAGATGGGACCCACCCCAAGACCACCATGCTCATTCGCAATGGTACACTCTAACATATCCAGCAGCTAACATACAAACTGAATGGTATTACTACTTACTAAATACATGACATGGGCATAACCACTTCCTTAAAAATTTACCCATCTCTTATGCAAAACTGTCTCGACATGGTAAAAATGGCAGGCCGGGGAATGGAAGATGGCTACAAAGTTCCCAACTTCGTCGAAAGTAAGATCGAGGTGACGCTAAAACTATCGATGTTACTGGGATTCACCAATGATTATAGAATGAGAATAATAAGTGCCAACCATAAATTGGCGATAATGCTTACTACTTTAAATATCGATGTAGTGTTCGTTCCCCAAATGATACCGTGCACATGCGAATGTGTAAAGCTAATGAACTCCGTTATGAAATAAAATATCGTCACCATAACCTTCAGGACCTGGAGTTGCCTGAGCCTAATGTTATCAAACATACGAAACCACTGGAACTTGAAGACTTCTTCCAGTATGGAGAAACTCCGCTATGTCATACTGGCATTTCAATTGAATAAGCAGCACAACATCGTTTTGAACAAATAGACATTCGACAACTGCAACATCCAGAACATTAAAATTATTTGAATAGCGAAAGTTATCCACGCATGGATTTGAACATCTCCTTCGGCCAAGGAGGATTAATTTTGCTATACTGTATGTATGCACAATTTTAAGTCTCCTACAACAAGCGCGCATCGTACTCTAGTGCCTCGGGTGCTCCACCAGTTTTCCAGTTCAGAGAGAAAACATTTTTTAATTAAGTATTTTTTGCAGCTATCAAGTTTTGCGGTGCCTGCAGCAGGAAGCTTTTTCCGCCCTGATAAAACCAGCACCGTGTGATTGAGATTTCAAATCACTTTTTGAAGGGAAACGCTTCCTGTTTTTCACGATATTTTATTCCCATGGCTCCTGAATCACGTGCTGTATCACACATTATTTTTCTGCCACATGATTTCAATATCGCACTTCGGGGCCGTGTGCAAAGTTCCCGTTCATTGGCTGTGCCCTAAACTTGCTCTCTCATTGGCTGGCGACTCTCCATGCCATGACTTCTCATTGGTGGGAGACTGCTCATGCGCTGATTTCTTGATGGAGGGATACTTCTCCCCACTACATTCATGTTGCTTTATTATACCATGCACGGCCTGAGGACGCCAGACTTCAGCAGAGGAGACCAGAGACTGCACATCATCGCCTGGGACGACTCGCCTGAGCTGCGCTGAGACTCCTCCCTCCTTCATCTCCATGGCTCTATCTTGAACTTGCTTCCATTCATAGTTTTATTATGTTTTATAACAATATACGCCATATCAACTTCCGCTATATCGCCAAGTAAGTAGATGTATTATTACATGTGTAGACATTTCAGTGCTTGATTTTATCAAATGTGTTAAATTGACTTAGATAATTTCTTTTTGAGTGTTTGTGCTCAACCCTAGACTGCTCGGGCATCACAGTACCCTAACCTGAGTCCAGAAAAAATCCTTCAGAAAGATGTCATTACTGGTCTTTGACAAATTTATTTAAGATTAGCGAGTTCAAAATGGTGTGTAGGATTGTCATACAGAAATAATTTGTAAGGAAATCATAACTGTGAATATCCCTACATTGTTTGATTTTCATGGCAGAATAGCGAGCTACGACATATTCTCGGTCGTGGAATCACAGGGACGAAAATAGCAACAAGTTTAACAATTGGCTGACCAAATACTACCATGGATTATAGTGGGAAGAAGGAAAGATTACTCATCCTAAAGTGGAAAAAGTGCCTGCTGCAGTACATGCGAGAATCACATTTATTTAGTGGAGCCCAAGCATAAAAAATGGCTCAGAGACTTGTGAGAAAATCAAGTTGGAAATCATCGACATGCGGTTGGAATACGGCTGTTATTCATTACGATGACGAAACTTTAGGACGACCAGTAGCGACAATGTCTGTGAGAGGTCTGAACCTGACTTAACATGTGCACATGGACAAATGTGCAGCTGCTACATATGTCGTGTGCCTCGACCTTGGACCAACAATCGACAGCATCGGAATGGATGCCACATACATGCTAATACATTGATTTCAAATTTGTGGCTGTGTTTTTATATTTTACGTAGTGCTCCTAGCATTGATTCTTAACATGCTCTGACCACCCAATCAGTGGGGAAAAGGGATAACACAATTCATCACATGTGTCCCAGCTTAGCACCTGTGTTGACAAGATTCAAAGTACCAACCTGATTGACACGTACAGCAATGCACGCCCTTCTACATTATGCAAGCAGAGACAGAAAAATAACTTAATTTTTGTATGTTAGCACATCTTATAAAAATGGGAAAATCTACAAGCTCATTCAGTCCCTGACTAGAGGTACAACCATCACTATGATTACATTCGGACCTACAAACATTTATGCAAATACCAAGGCAGACTACGGTATCTTGTAATATGGAGGGGTCTACCTAATGAAGGCGACCCCAAAATTTCCAGAACAGCTGCAGATCACGAAATATACTTTTCGCTTCATTATATACTTATCGGAGCAAGTAATATGCAGCATAGTGAATATTGGTAACATGTGTATCTACAGAAAAATTGAACCACATATGGCTTTTAACTCCAAACATACACTTATATCACTGGCATCTGAATTAATGTACAAAGAGGAATTCTGTGATAATAGAATTTACAATGGAAATAATCGCAAAACACCAAACAATAATGTGTAACTATGGTTAAGTTAGGTGAGTTGGTTACACGGGACAGTGACTCTGTACTCACAGCTCTAAATAAACAACACATGACGTGAGTAATCCTTGCAGGACCATTTCCTATACAATACGGCACCAGTTCCTGTGATTTGTTGTGGTAAGCTATGTGTGCGTGGCTTTGCGTACATAATCAAGTTCACTAATGAGGAAAAAATTGATTCTCTACTGATTAATGGTGAGTGTAACAGAAATTCCCAGCATGCGATCCAAATGTCTAATGAAAGGTATCCTAATGGGATTCCCATCTCATAGCAAACAATGCGAATAGTTTGCACAGATCTCTTGTCATGAAGTGAATCGAATTCCACAGCTTGAGTGCGACGAATGACTTTTATGGGCGAGATGCAGCGACTAAATGTCGATGCATACCCCTACATGGGTACGAGCGTTCTTTTAAGGTACATAGGAGTATGAAAAGTAATATTGTTATGAATACTGCACCAACAGAAATTCCATCCACATCGCTTATATCTTCACCAGGCATTACATGAATGTGATTTACAACAACGTGTACACTTATCTAGATTTGCTCTCATGTCTGTAAGAGATTAAAGGAATTTTCTGAAGAACATACTATTTAATGATGAAGGGTCTTCCAAAGACCATGGGCGCATCAATTTACGAAATATGAACTACTGAGAGATGGGGAATCCGTGATGGATCACGCATGTGGAGCAACAGTGAGAGTGGTGAATGAACATGTGGTGTGGAATCATTGGAAACTATTTAAGTCACCTGGTGTACTTATACACATTACATCATAGAGACATTACCGAAAATTCTGTAAGACATATGGCTCTACAAATCTCGCATTGTGTGGTTTCAGCATAATGGTATTCCTGTGCATTTTGTTTTGGTGGAGATGCAATTGTTAGGTAATATTTTTCCAAACCAGTGGATAAAGGGTGGTGGTGTTTTAATATGGCAAGCTCGCTCCCTCAACCTCACACATCTACATTGTTTCCTGAGGAGAACACTGAAAGATAGGGTGTACAACAAGGTTTCTATGATGCCAGATAACATGCAGGAATACAATTTGACAGTTTTCATGGGCATTAAACAAGACATGCTTCAGACCACTTATCGCTCACTACATGTGCATTTATAGATGTGTACACATACTGTGGAAATACCTAATGGAAATCATTTCAAACATAACTATACTATTTTCTGCTATATGCTGATGTGATTGCATTTCTTCCTTGGTTGTGTTGTTCTGTTTGTGTGGTTAAACTGTGTACACTCTTACTCATTACAATTAATGACTAGGAAATAGTTTTCCTGAATTATGTTAGTATGTAAATAAAGCATATATATCGATATCAGACTTGCATTCACACTGCTTGTCTTCCTTCTGTTGTGGTGCTAGAATTTGTCCACTATCGAATTCCATGCCCTTTGCACCATTAAGGTATGAGCTTGCTGCCATAGGAAGTAGTCCCACAAGTATGTGTCAAGGTGTATATATTCTATAAATACAGCTGTGAGTACAGGTCCACTGCCCCATGCTAACAGCCAACCTATCTTGTACATTATATTTAAAAATAATTTATTGGTCTTTCTGTAATACTTTCATTGCAAATGCTATGCCATTAAATTCCTCAATGCATGTACATTCAGGTGTCATTGAAATTAACTTATGTTTCCAGTTTCAAAATCATAGTGGTATAATTCCTCTGTCCTCATACATGTTAAGAATAGTCGCTATGAGGAAAATTACTCGCCTCTGTAGATAATATCAATTAGTTAAAACTTATATTCGTGATTAGCAACAATTAGCAAAATTTGGGGTGTCTACATTATGTGAACGACCCTCTATTCTTTTATCGCAGAATATATATATATATATATATATATATATATATATATATATATATATATATATATATATATATATATATATCTGCGCACCTACACCGAGACCTACTATGGAGTGTCCCAGTATTGACGATTCGCACATTTTCAACTGCCTACAACCATCGCAGATTCAAGTGAACTGTCCCATACCATCTGTCTGTGCTGTGTTCCATATGATACTGCAGATGCATGTGCATTGCACCATGGATCACATCATCGTCATGACCCATAGTAGTCTGCCTAATGCCACAATTCACACACTCGAATGTGCCGTAGAGCTGCCCCAGTTGGAGCACCAACCATCGAGCCGCTCTTGCATCATAGGTCCAGCGACTCCAGCCAGGCGACCAGATGCTGGTGAGTGCACCATCGGCGATGGGAACTCATGTCCATACCCACCATCGATGGTTCTGCCTCCGATTCCAGAGACTGACTAGTGCACAATTGTTGCTGCTGCTGATGCCCGGCAATGTGTACTTTAGGGTATCCTATGCTGTTTCTACCAACAGAGGGTCTGCTGTTGACTGACATGTGAGCAGTTCTGTTATTGGAAAAGCTAAATTTATCGAACCAATCATAAAGAGAATCATTATGTGAAACAGGGTGGTGTTGACGCAGCAGATCAACAACCGGAGACTGATGGCGCATGTGATCGAGATAAAAAGACATTACTGTGATCATGAGATTGCTGCTTCCTTTCGCAAGATGCTGATTCTTAGCATAATTTGTGGACTGCTTAGCATTGCGCATGATGGCCTACTTAGTTTGTGTAATGTAAACATATTTTTGTTCAACCATCAAAATTTAAATAGTCTTATTAATATTTTGAAGAAAAATAGTCAGTTTTTTGTGTTTTATATTTATTGACTGTGTAATAAATTATGTATAAAAATATATGAGTGTTTTTTATTTCTTTTACCTTCCTCATGGCGTTTGTTTTTTTCTCTTCTTTTTTTAAATAGCAAAAAAAAATTATTTTCATTTAATATGTATAATATAAGTATTTGTTTAGACAAATTAATTTTGGTAATAATTTGGTTTTGAAGAACAAAGAGTAAGTTATATCGAGGGGGCTCTGTCATACAGTATGCTCTGATTTAACCTTTAAAATTGACAGAACATTTGTGTGGACCATCTGCTGCAGCTGCCAAAAGTCGACTCAACTGTGAGTACGTCCACACACTCTCACCATGATAGATGCAGATTTCCCCTGTCCATCACTTCATTTGGGATGTCCAGCGCCAATTTCTTCTTCTGAAACAGCATATTCCTCCAGCTTTACCATGCACATGGCTGCTTAACCAACAATGTGAACAGTTTCGCAGTCGTTGCGACCAGGGACTATGAAGTATAATTGTAATCACTTTTATTCCTCGCTAATTTTTCGTTATTTAAATAATTACATTATCCAATTTCTTCAAAATAAAGTCTTCTAATTTTCTCCAGAGCTGCATGACTGTACTTGATAGTTGGATTCCGGTTGTGGAAGTGAAAATAGCTCACCTAAGGAACAAAACTAAAGCAAAGCAGACAAACGAACACCAAGAAAAAAGAGAACAGCAACAGGTCAGAAAGAAGACAGCGTAGAAAAAAAGAGAGGCAGACAGTGTATAGCAAAGGAGAATGTTAAAGAGAGAAATAAGGGTAGGAAAAACGCCGCCTCCATAATTTTGTGTGCATACAATATAGCCACCATTTTTCCTTCACATTTCCTGCAAGGATTAGTGTTGAGCCCCCTGCGAAATGACAGTGATCCCATGTTGGAGGCTCAGCATATAGCGAAATCCTATGCACATGGAATTGTGAAGCGACATTTTAGGCATATAAAGTTAATCTTCGTCGTTTATACTCTCATTCTTCGCCATTTAGAGTCGTATAACTTTGTCCAATTTCATATTTAGTGCTTATAATTTATTTGTGTGCTGGGGGTGAGGAGGTAGTGAAATCGCTTCCGATTTGACACACCTGGTGAGAGGAACTTCCTATTTTCGCATCCCGACCCCATATACCAATGTCCAGAGAAGAGCATTTTATTTATAACATAAAAATTCCGCTTCCTAGATAATTAGTTATGGTAAATTCACAGGGAAGGTTATGTATCTAATCCTGCCATCTACAGGAAATTACTTCGATATAATTTATATGAAAAATCTCGAAAACAAGACACATGCCAAATAATATTGTACAGCCAACCAAAAATCAAAATGAAACATATCAGTGCTCAAAAATTGTGAATACGCAAAGTGACACAAAAACTTCTTGCAGCGCACAAAAAGTTAAGACAAAGAGAAATATGATGACAAGATATTATAAAATACGACTTAGCCCCAACACGAAGTACAGAAAAATGTGAATCCTTGCGTAAAGTGCCGAAAAGTCTTGAACTACCTCACATCAAGTACAGAAAATAATGCAAATACAATAAATTTAAAAATGACCTTGCATTCCCGAAAAAAGTAGCATGAAATAAAAAAGCCTAGTGTTCATCAGTGAAAAATTGAACTCGAAAAGTCGACAAAATAAGTTAAGACCAGATTTATAATAAATATGATGAGGTCCACTGAAATCATAGTATGGAAGAAAAAAGCCTTGTGTCCAATGCACAAAGTTTTTTAAGGAAACAACAACCTATGCAAAATGAAAATGAAGGAAAATGCGAAAGAGAGAACATATAAAAAAAAAACAATATAGTCTACAAAAGTCAGAACCATAGCAGACAAGAGCCTCATGAACAACACCGGAAAACGTTTAAGTCAATGCAGCCCCCACGAAAGGATGTCAATGTAAAAAATAATAATTATTGCAAAAGCATACAAAAACCTCGTGTAGAAGGCCGAAAACTCTTAAAGACAATACAAAGTGAAGAAAAAATGGGAAAACAAGACATAAAAAATACCTTGCAAACCATAAAAATCAAAGCAAGGCAGACAAAAATCATGAGTGCAATTATAAAAAAAAAATTACAGAATGAAAACCAAGCAAAGTGCAGAAAAAATTATGAAAACAAGACTCATAATAACATATTGTGGTCCTTCAAAACTAAGGCAATGTACGAGGTGCTGCAGTTACCATCTTGGATTGAGTCACTGCTGCAATCTATGATGTACTTGAACTTTAGCAGCCATCTTGGATGTCCTCAACCCCAATGATGTCACCCCTGCGTCATCACCAACCTTATTTCATCGCCACCTGTATGTCGTCGTATTTGGCCACCATACTGAATGTCATCGACCCCAATGATGTCACCCCTGTGTCATCACCCCCGCTATTTCATCGCCACCTGTATTTAGTCGTATTTGGCCACCATATTGAATGCCATCTGCCGTAGTTCCTTTAATCACTGTTCCTCTCTCGCCTTCTGGGGGTGCTCCAATCGTCGCCACTTGCTCTCCATCTTAAGGGTTTCCACGTCGCCTGCTAGGGACTATTCATTACTCGCTCGTCCACCATATTTGATTCAGTAGTCTATGTTGATAACGATACACCAGGAGCAATGCTATTTTTATTTAATTTTCAGAGCTTAAGCCAATTCTGTGGTTGAGTGTGGAATCGACCTGCCAGACATTGTTTCGGCAGGGTACTAAGGGGCGTAGGAAAGCATAGTTTTACATGTGCTATACACACTGCAACACCACCATGAGATATTCAAAATAATGTTTTCATCAAAAATGTTTTAAAAGTGTTGTGTTTCCAAATGGACAAGTCTCGACGAGACTGAACAAAACAGTACTAACACTGAAGTGTGTGTGTGTATATATATATATATATATATATATATATATATATATATGTGTGTGTGTGTGTGTGTGTGTGTGTGTGTGTGTGTGATCTTATTTTTGTCATGATGTAGTTATTTATGTATTTATTTAATTTTAGTCATATTTTCAAATATTTTATATTATATAAAAATTTTTTTGAGTCAGGTAACTTGGACGAGGACGGAGGAAAACCAGAAGGTAGGAGGAGGATAATGAGGTGGAAATGTTTATTTTTAATCTGCATATAAGTTATGATTTAAACATTAAATTATTTGTAATACAAATTAAAAGTGTCTAAGGAAAACATTTCGAGGTAATGGAAACAATTTGTCACACATGAAATATTTATTTGCATGTACCTGCTTGGTAATAATTAATCAAATACGATATATTAATTATTAAATTTCAGTAATTGTTTCATGCCAACTTAAACTTTTTCTACATTTGTGGATTGTATAGATTATATTTATTGGCATAAAATAATTTGCAGTGCCATCAAAAATGATAGGAAAATATATTGCTAGATTATAAATAATTTGTCGCACTTTATATAATATATATGAATGTTCCTACTTCTTTCTTCAAAAAATTAAGTAGATGCAAGGTAAAAATAATATGAATACAAAGCATGTAATAATCATTCACGAAAATGAATCAAGCAAATCACAATAAAATATCCATTGATCGAAATTTTTCTAATAGTAAAGGATAGAAATGATGACGACAATGTTGAAATGATATCTGCCAAACACATGACATCACTAGACCAACTGACGTATGGGTCAAAATTAAGTAACAAATATTTGGAATAATTTTGACTTGATGTGGAAGTTTTCAAGATATTAGTGAAAGATGTGATGCTGCTACCACGCTTTACTCGAAAAAATATAACTTAGAAGATAAATTTAATTATCTGCATATATAAAACTTTGTCAAGGAATGTCACATAACATCAAAATGGTTGGTTATGTTTCCAATTCCAACACATATATTTTGTACCAAATATATATCTCCCCCCTCCTCACATTTCTCCTGACATTATATATTATGTATCCTAAAACTTTACTATTGTTAACTGTTATAATCAAACCTTAGTATCATTTACATAGGTACCTCATATAACAACTCGTCTATGGCACTTACCCATCATTTCAGATTAGACTAATGAAACTTGGAACATATAAGACCAGTATGACTCTGCACAATATAGCCTAATGTGATGTACTATGTTATAAGACTTTATAAAGTGATCACTATTTACGAAATGATTTAGATGAAACTGCCACATTCAGGTTACAGCTATCACTGACAACTAAGACAATTTATAGGCGTAAGCATATATGGAAACCATTTTTTTTTCAAGATGTGTAAGATTAAGCCACCAAATTAAGATAACGAAACAGTCCCGCCGAAGTGCGGGGAAAAATCCCTGAACAATAGTATTCAAAGAAATACGTTTATGTGCCTCCAGGGTGGCCAGCCAACCTCATTAGCAGTGCGCAGGTTGTTTCAAGCTCAACTATCCTCAATGAGCTAATGGATACGCCTTGGTGAGCACCAGCACACTCCCCAGCTATTCTGAACCCATTAACCTAAAAACCTGCCAAAATTCCATCACCAAAATTTTTATTGCAAATTGTCCTCTGAGAACTTTCCTGCAAAATATCTTTCCCACCCGTAATGAGGGAACATCAAGAACGACTTCAAGGACCAGCATCAGTATTTGGACACCTTCGAGACACCTTTAGGATGCCTGGAGCATACATCACTTGGCATGAGGGGAAAATGTGCTAAATGTCAACAGCAGCAGTCATAGTTATAGCAGGAACACGCATGTGCAGGAAGGTGGCCTTCTTGGATGGTGAGGTGATATCAAGCCACCCACAACCCACTCAGCATTGACGATGGGGGTAGGTGTGCAAGCCAGCAACTCAAACCTCTCACCTACTATGCGGGACAGCTGGGAACTATCGATGGATGGCAGAGTGAGTCACATGGGCAGTACTCGTGCCCCGCTCTCCACTGGCCGGTCGTTATCCCCTAACGGTGCTTGCAGTGGGGTCAGTTGCGAGAAGAGAGGAAAGTGCTTCCTCCTCTCCAATGTCATGCTCCCATGTCATTCATGCAAGCCATGCACATGGTTGTGTTTACTAACATTGCTAGCCAAACACAAGCGAGTGCGCTGGCACTCTTGTGCTTACAATGTTTGCAACCTAACCCTCTGGACTTAGATTCCAAATAAGAACTAGGCACGAAGTACTGTCGCTGTGACCATAAGACTAGCCCAACAAACAACCGCATCGTGAACAACTGCGAAATTAAAGCCAGTTACAGAAAAAGTGAAAATCCCCACACCATTGAATTAGGGGATTATTCGGCAATCAACCTGAACCAAAATTCCAAATTACAAACAACCAGTTGGTGCAGAGATAATATCAATGCTACAAACGGGGAGAGGCAACTAACTACTCTCGATTTAATTACGTGTTAGGACAGTGCACTACAACATTTCTGCATGCAAAATTTCCACAAACCTAATCAAGCTACATCATCCACATTACAATGAATGCCATCCAAAATGCTTCATCCATCACCAGAAAACGAGCAAGATACACAGTCAGCACTGGCACGGGTTTTGGCGGCTGCAGCGTGCCTGTCCAACACTAGAAGCGAGCTGTCTAGGCTCAGCATGCCGCGACTCTCTGCCACACCCACCTCGGCGGGAGTAAACACTGCACTATGTGACCAGTCGGCCCAATCGATACCGGTCGCAGTAGATGCGCCATGGTAACGTGAACCTCCGATCAACAGTGGGCCAACTCCAGCCACGCTTCACAGTACTGCAGCGGACTACAGGACATCGGTGCAAATGTCACATCCACCTCATCCCTGCACATATATTCCGGTGACAGGGTACCACTGGCACAAAGGATGGCCTAACTGGTCAAAAACAAAGTGTTAGACCATCAAGATCACTAGGAACACAGCGACACAGGTGAGTGAAAGCGTGGCAGCAATGCAACGAATACCAGTGAAAATTCATTCAGTCACCACTGACCAAGTGTTCACTTGTTCACAAATCTCAATCCCACCACCACCCAAAGCATGTGAAACCAGAACACGCCACATCATGTCAGCATCGCATGTGAACAGCAACAGCAGACGAATCATTATGCCACTTTTGCACAGAGCATGAGCAATGTGCGCAATCACCGCCATGCAAATGGCAAACATAAGAATTCAATGCAAAATGGCAGGCAAAGGACGTGCAAACAATTGTGTTTGTTACTTCGCTGCATTGCCGCAGTAAGCTGAGAATTGAGTGCACCATTCCTCATCTGTAAATATTGTTCACGCAATATCACGTGGCCACAACACAAGGGTCCACACATGCAATTCAAGCAAACGATTAGACCACCAAGGCCAAATATAGTGATATAGATATGCAAATGTAAACATAGTTTTCTTTTCAAGTGTAAATATTGTGATTTTTCAAATGTAAACATTGTGATATTTCACCCTGGCAAGACATTTTAAAAGCATGGCAAGGCCAATTGTTTCAAAATACATTCATGCGTTTTGTTTAGAGTTGGCAGTGTATACATCGCCAGCCATGTGTGTTTGTTTACATTCGTCTCATTCTTCGATCAGCCACACTGCAGGTGATGGGCGCGCGAGTTACTCTTCTCCCTCTTCTGCACGTTATCCCACTTGTCAACAGCGCAGTTCATCACGGTGCTATGGGCAGGGAAGCTCTTCGTCCTCCCTCCTCTTCTCATCAGCTCAGGGCCATGGGTTCGAGACCCATGTCAATCACCACACAAAATGTAGTAGCACCGTGCACAGGGATCGCCATGCCACCCAAAGAGCAGTGCGTCCTTCTTTATCACTTCACCAAACCAGTAAGGGAAAATCACCGAAGCACATCAAGGTACATCGAGATCCACCGGGGCCACATTATGGTAATGTCACCAACTCAGTCGCACGAGGTGCCTCAGTTACCCAGACCAGCGACCTCAATGCCGAACTCCGGCAAGCTAGAGCAAGCAACAGGAGCAAGCAAAGTATGTCTCGGCCAGCTGGGGATGCACGGCAACATGGTCACCACCCCCCCCCCCCCCTGCTTCGGCCAGCCTGGGTCGCTCCCAGCGGCAGCACGGTTGTGACTGGAGCAGAAGAAGTACGACTAACAGCAGCAAAAGTGACAGCGAGGGCAGTGATTCGGCCGGCTCACTCTGCATTAGTCAGTCACGACGGCGGCCACAGCCGCCACCAGCTTGCATCACGCTCGGGGGTGCCTCAATGCACCGTATTGAGAAGAGCTACCCAGAACCATGGCAGCAGCAGTTGTTCCAGTCATGTAAGGGGGGCAACATAGGGGCCTTCACACTACATTAACAACAGCGCAGGAAACACAAGTTTCTATGCTGCATGTGACGGCATGTGGCTGCAAAACGTTTCGGGGGGGGGGGGGGGGGATTTGACACTTGCCGCATTCCCCTTCCCCTAGACCATTTGCCCACCACACGGCATTTACTCGTTGCAGCTGTCATCTCTGCTCTACACAGCATGTACGCCAGTGCACCGATGCATCAGTGTGATGGGTGGTGCATGTAGCATGGTGCAACCAGTGTAGTGTATGGGTAGAGCAGCCTGGTGCAACACATGTGCAGTAATACAGAGTATGCAAATAGGGCATTTTACGAAAGAGCTTTGCGGCAATTGCCGTTGGACCCTAATTACAGGGTACACTTGATATGTCCCATGAAAAGGCCCTTTGAGTGTAATTGTCATTAAGATGTTTAATTGCAAGTGTTCAGGGTTTACATATCATATGTTCCATCCTCATGTCGTTCAGCCTTGTTGTGCAAGTGTTCTGTTGTTAACTTAATGCGAGGGAATTTTATGTACTATTTTATTGCAAGCAGTGTTGTTCTTGTTTTCATGTGATTTATTGACAAAGTGGGTCAGCAAGTAGTCCCATGCCTGCCAATCTGGCCGGAACGCCACAGAGGAAATGTTTAGTCATCTCTTAGAGTCTCGATGTTTCGGATACGTGTGTTCGTGCTCTGCGTCTCCGCACTCTGGGCGGCCAGCAACTCTTTTTCACTGGTCATTTTAGTCTGCTAGAGTGTAACGTTCTTGGAACCTTCTTTCATTTAGCCGCCCACAGACACCGCCCCTCGCATTCCCCAGTGTTTGCATTGCCTGGGGAAGTATAAATTTCACGTTATAACTTTTCACGACCTTCGCACCATTTTTCAGTGTAACATTTGTCGGCAGGTTTAGCCCGACACCTTTGTAAGTGGCTTTCTAGAGGAGCATTGTAGGATTACGATGAGTGAAATCACGTTTAAATAGACTCGCATGATTTATTCCGACTGGCCTTTGGGCACTTCCGCGTGCGGGCCTTTGCCGTTTACCACCAAAGTGCAGGTGTTCTTAATTAAGTGTTATGTGTATCTTCAAATGGGTTCATGTGGCAGTACACAATTACTTCAATAATTTGGGGTGTGTGAGCCTGCCCAAATAGGCCACAGCATCACAAGTGCGTAAGTTTACAGTAGTAATAATGTATGAAGAGGAGTACTTCACCAGAGAATTACACCATGGTGATTCGGCCCAATGATCCAGAGATCTCCAACAGTCAGCTCTACCTCAACTCTATTGACATTGCATGATGATGGCTGGCGCCTACCAGGTAACGACACAAATGTTTCAAAATGTTCGTAACCTTAAATTTTCCCGCTCTTCAAAATCTCTTCTCTCCCTTCTCCATACGACGACATGGCATCATGTTTTAGGTACACTTCAAATTCGAATCAGTGGAAAACCACTGATTCGAAGTGAAATTAAATTGTTTGAATCAGTGAAAATGGCTCCACTAAGAATAAGTGGTAAACTGCTGGTTGTTTCAGTGACACAAATTTATTGATTGAATAATTGACGGCTAACTGCATGAGAAAAATTAAATAAAGTTTTTGTCGAATTTATTTTGAAAAAATACAAGGAATAAACGTATTTCCAATGTATATTATTTATATTGCACAATTTACCCTAATTTAAAAAAGAAGTAAAATAATTTTTCAGGTACTCGGGATAGAACCCACATCAATTATTAGCTTTATTAGACCTTACCATCTGGGCTACGAAGTCAATGTTCATTTCAAAGAGGAAAATATATGTATAATAATATTCATCGAAAGTATGTAGTTTTAAATCGCATAGTATAATTGGTAAAGTTAGGATTGTTAAAACAAATAGCACGTATGAGTGCACTCACTTCACAACATTAAATGCCGTTCAAACCTTCAAACAGAGCGCTAAGATGATTGTGTTAATATCAAATCAAAGACATAAAACAATAACGCAAGATTGAATATACATGTTACCTCATAACTGATTTCATGAAAGACGAGACTCGCATTTTAGAAAGAATTTTTAATGGTTTTATTAGTTCATGCATTATTTCATTTGTAACACGTTATTTGACTGCCACTTTATAAACATTCTTTAACTGATTTATCAGACAAAAAACAAATCATTGAAAAACAGTGGAAAATATGTTTAATGAATCAGTGAAAAATGTCACTGAATCAATAAATGATGGAAAACCGGCATTTTTTCCACTAATTCATCAGTTAAATTCACTGAAGTGACAGTGGACCAGTCATATAATGTTAACTGATTTCAAACAGTGAAATTCGCACTGATGCAGATATAGTGTGTACACATTGCTGTCAGATATTCCAGTTTTGCAAGAATATTTATTTGTTCTTCAGTACAACACTCAACTTTCAGTTTTTGTCTCTCATGAAAAACTCATAAATGGACATGGGTCATTAAATATGTTTATAATTTTCAAATCTGGATGAGATTGAGTGGATACTTTTTCTCAGCTTTCTGCAATTTTTCCTACAAATTCTAATAGGAGTGGATATGATTCATCATTCTATGCGATATTCGTAGCACTTATGAAAAAAAAAGTCTGATACAGTATTTTCTTGCCCCCCCCCCCCCCTGCCCTCTTCCAAATATTCAGAGTGTAGGAAATATATACCCTCGTCCTCTCCTATTGTTGTATCCCTGGCACCATTAATGAGTGTGACTTATAGATACCATTCTTCGGTTCTACCACGACTAAATTTGGCAAGTGATTGACCTCAAAGTCAACAGTATTAAGTTGATGAGGTGCATCTACCAGGCCTACAGTACATTCATACCTCAATTATCAAAATTGGGGGCCTATTATATATAAGTTTCAATGGGTGGAACGCAACATTTGTGCTTGCTCTGCCCATAGTGGAATTGAATATGAACAAACAGAGGTGCAAGTAGTCATGTGACCGATGCAAAAAGCAGAAAATCTGCGCCCAGGCAGATAAAATAGATTTGCACCTGCCGCACATACGCGGTCGATGCATGTACACGTAGGTATCTTTCCACAACACAGCTACCATATTTAAATTGGCAAAAAAATTTGCATTTTCATTGTTGTCGGTAGCAAAGTTGTGGAAATTAGTATATTAAAGTGATTTCAGCAAAAAATTTAAGTGGAATGAAAAATTGTTTTGCTATGCCTGATACGGAAAATGGCTATCAGTTGTTCTACCTGTGGATGTACAAATAGGTTTGGGTGTTACTTTTCACCGGTAGTTAATGATTGTTTTTGAATTAAGTTGAATATACTTGTAACTAGCCACAGCAAATGCATAGTATGCACTCTATAAGTGTGGTTTTCTTTACAGGTTCCATTGAAGTATAGCACGAATAATGAATCTGCAGCACTTCGGCAGGAAAATTGACATGCTGCTGTACATAGTATCTAGAGCTCTTTCTGAAAATCTCAGAGAAGACTGCTTAGGCAAAATTTCACCCAGTTGTATCAGAATAAGAAATTAAACACTGCGTTCAGCATTTCCATTGCATTTGCTTTAGATAAATACTAAATAAAACATGCAAACACAACCTGTTACACAGTCATTAGGGGTAACTGCATGGGCAGCTTTGAACAATACGCGAAGATTAATACACGCACACACAAACACACACACATTCACACACACACACATACATATATATATACACACACTCCTAGCAGGGATCGGCGTGGTGAAACCTGAGTGCGGGCAGGCCGATTGACTGCTAACGGGGTGGTCACAGGATCTCAACGTGAGTTGTAAATATCCGGAGGGCGCCAGCTAACCAACGGAGGGATCCGCTCGGGATAAAACGAGACTCATGAGCTGGGTCGTGGTCGAAATTCCGGGCAAATTTCCCTGTGTCTCCTGGCGTCTGAATACAATGATGTTATAAGAGCGACATGTAATTGTAAAACTGTAATATTAAGTACTCGAGCTGAGATATTCTGACTTCCTAACACGCCTTACTAAACACTCCAAGACAAATACACACTCAGCACGTAAGAACTTACGTGGTCCTAAACACGTGGCAGCTATTTGGCCGATATAAGTTCCGTCGGCCTTGAACCTCCTCGACAAGCGAGAAGAAATATACTCAAATACATACATTCGATAAAATTGTTGATTATTTAACACTGTTAAAGTGATGATAAAGGATTTAAAAACATAAGCGGGCATGCGGCACAAAGCCCTGCATATGCCTAAGCGGCTAAGATGTCGAAGATGTAGTGAACAATATTTAAGTAATAAAAATGCCGGAGGGGCCCTGAGTCTGCTCCGGATGGGAGGTATACTCACAGGTGCAAGAGAGAAATAAAAACATTCCAGCAAAATTAAAGTCTATTGCAATTACATGATGAGTACTAATATTCTTCACCTCCAAGTTGCACGAACGCGACCTGCCCTGACGCTCGTTGAAAGAAGAATAAAGGGATTGGCGTGGCATGGGTGATGCCTGTAACCGTCGCCGTGCCAGAACAAAAAGGCAATTGTCCCGTATTGCGTACTCTTGTGGGAAGACCATAGTAACAGTCCGAGTGTACTATAGAGTATCCATTCAGATTGTTTACTTTGCAGTTCAGTGCCATATCGCGTATCCGGCCAAGTTCTGTATAACGTATACAGGTTCGGCGCCGATTGTTCCGTATCGCGTATCCAAGCAAAATTTTTCTCAAAACTTACAATTTTTCTCGCGAATCGCACGTTGGTGTGAGCGGGATGTTAAATCACAATGTTGAATGCCAGGAAAGTTATACATTCTTCGCCGGACATAAACACGTTTCTCATCGAGCACGACAGCCTCAAGTCGGCGACATGGTGCAAAAAATGCGGGGAAGGTGAAGCGAAACTAGTGGACAACAGGAGCTTGTTTCACTGGTGCCGACATCGAATGGAGGACGGAACTACTGTTGTCGCCAAGACTCGTTATAATTCGAAGCGCCGGGGTGAGGAAGGCCCATCCCAAGGGGGGTTAGGTGTTTAGAATTAAAGTGGCCACGCCTCCACACCGTGCTACCTGCCGTATAAAACACATTGCCCCTCGTTCCTGGCAGTAGTGACGGACTGTGAACAATGGCGTGTAGCACGCGGCCCAAGAGGTATAAACCAGGTATACACAGCAAGGAAAGAGAAGTCATCAGGATTGTTGTAGAATTTTGTGATGAAGAGGCAAGGAATAAATATTTGTTGGTTCCTATCAACAAAGCTACTGACAGAGCTGCAAAGTACACGGGAGTAAGTACAGCGTCTATCGAGAGAATTCGCAAACAAAGCAGAGAGAGAGAGTGTCCTGGCGAGCCTCAAACAAATCGAGGAAAGGGAAGGTAAGAACACAATCCTTACACTGTTCACCCTATCTTCTATTAAGGGTTCTGACTACCTGCAATTATTTTGTGCAATCGCGTCATCAAAACGTGCGGACTCTAAGGCGAACTCTTGCTCACTCCTCAATAATTTCGTCACATGTACCCACAAGGAGCTAAAATTGTATGCTGTCTCTCTGCCGGCGACTCACTTACACACGACTTTTAGCAGTGATCCTATTTATTTTTAAGGCACACTAATAAGGAAGACGTACGATATGATTCTCAAAACAACTTTTTAAGTTTTCATATAAAAATCTGTGGCTGAAACAGTTTCTGAAAGCACCCATTTTAGGTATTCTTACATTAAAAATAATTCTTGGAGTTTGAATGAAAACATGTTGTTTGGACGCCACTATAAAATACCCAACTTTTTTGGGATCATGTATTTTGTATCAAACGCTTGTAAAAAACTTCATGAGCCAGCCAGTCGGAACCCTTATTACATCTGCAATTTGATGGATTTGTGTTAATTTTTAGTCACGTTGACTGATGAAGATAAATAATTCACGTAACAGTATCAAAGGCAAGGTTTATTTTCTTGACTGAACCGGTGTTCTTTTAAAATATTGCATCAATAGTAATGAGTCATCCGTGACTTTTAAGAAGTATGCAAGTATTATTTTTAGTCAACCAAACCCTCCAAAAGGTTTTATTTAAATATTGTAATTTTGGAGTAGCCCTCAAATTACTCAACTACAATTTTTTATTACACGATGAAGCTATTCGTTATTGTATTTGAATATTAGATGTTTCTGATAAAATTGACTAAATGTTGAAATTTTTGTAATAAAGTTAATTGCGCAGTCGGCAGTCCAGTATATAAGTAGAAGGATTTGGGAAAGTCGGTGACAAGGGGCGTATGGCCTCGGAGCTCGGAGCACCTCCTGATCTGTCATTCCGATTGGCCGGCGGCCATCTTTTTCCCTTTTTCCCCTCAAAATCAAATAAATTTCCCTAGAAATTTCACTTTTTTCCTAACAATTTCCCTTTTACCAAAAAATCTCCCTTTTTTTCCCAGAGCAGGAGAGGCGGACTCGTGACTCAGGAGAGGCGGATTTGCGATTCCAAGCCAGGAGAGCAGGACTAAGGACTCAGGACCCTTCACCTTTTATCTTTGACCCCAAAAATCCAAATCTCGAGAAAAAAAATCATTAAAGTCAGCATGCCTATTTCATTGCTGACTACTACCACCATATTAGACTCTGGTGCCATGACCATGACCTCAAGACCTTGAAAACGAAACTTGAGGAAAACATTATAAAAGTCAGCAAACATATTACATTATTGACAACTACCATCATATTGGATACAGATGACCTTGACCTTGACCACGTGACCTGAAACCGACAAATATAAAAATCCTTAAACAATTACAAATATATGCATCTCAATACATGCAATGTTGTTGAAATCTCGCTATTCACGCTTGTGTTATCCTTGTGCTAAAATATCGTAACATTTATTGCACCCACACATTGTTCAGGGCGAATTATGAAGGTATCTGCACTTTTGAGAACAAGTAACGAAGTTACAAGAGACCTGCTTATAGTAAACCTAGTACCAAGGTAGGCTACTGATAAGAAATGCACTTCGCCTTTATAGGTCATTGCATGTCTAAGTAAACTGTCGCTACGTCTGAATCCAATATGACAGAAGTCGTCAGTAACATAATATGCTTGCTCATGGTCAAGGTTACCAGCACCCAATATGGTAGTAGATAGTAACGTAATATGATAGCTGACTTTTATGATTTTTTTCTAGTTTTTGTTTTCAAGGTCATTCATGGTTATGGGGTCAATTTCAAGGTCACTTGAATCCAATATGGCGGTATTAGTCAGCATAATATGCTCGTTGTCTTTTATGAATTTTTTCTCGAGCTTTGTTTTCAATGTCGTTCAAGGTCATGAAGTCAAGGTCACGGTCACCTGCATTCAATATGGCGGTAGTAGTCAGTAACATAATATTATCATTGACTTTTATGAATTTTTCGCGATTTCTTAAAATTTTCGATGGAAAAAGGGAAATTTTAAGAGATAATGGTGGCTGGGGCAGTAGAATTTCTAAATAATTTTTACTAACTATTATAATAAATAATTTTTTTATATTTAAAATTTTTTTTTTTATTCTGACGTATTTTTGGAATCTGTTTGGACTTTTCTTTAGATTTTTTGGGAATTTTTTTTCGGATTTTTGGAGTCAAATGTCAACAGACTATGATCCTAATTCCTCACTCTGCTCTCCTGGCTCAGAGTCACAAATCCACCTATTTTGAATAACGAGTTCGCCTATCCTGCTGTGGGAAATAAGTGAAATTTTTAGAGAAATTTATTCAATTTTGAAGAAAGAAGAAAAATTACGAGGGAAAAAATGAAAAAATATGGCCGTTGGCCGATCGACATGACAGAGTAGGAGGTGCTCCGAGCTTCGACGCCCATACCCTTGTTCCAGGCTTCCCAAAACCCTTCTGCACACACACACACACACACAATATATATATATATATATATATATATATATATATATATATATATATATATATATATATATATATATTAATTCACATATACTTTTTGACGTAAAATTATTTTTTGGTACTTTTACACAGACCGTTTGTGTTGATATAAGCCTACATCCAGACTTATCTTAAAGCATATTGTTTAAAGAAAAGACCTTTGGTATTTTGTTTAATTTACCCATATTAAACAAAGAAATATGGTAATAAATCCGAGTATTTTAAAGAGAGTATATTAAGAGAGATGTTAGATTCGTTCATTCTTTCATTTACATATTGTTCAGAAACTTTGGGACGTGCATTACTGGTTAACATATATATGTTTATATTGTGCGTAGTAAACTTTATACAAAGTGCCTAAAAAAAAATTATGTATACATTTTTCTGTCATTTCAGGCCAAAAAAACTACTAAAATTGCTATCAATAGCTTTGATAGGTGTGTGATATAGAACAATATTAGTGAATGTTACGTTGTCAAGAAAATCTTACCAACTGTAGTCAAATTTATGCCAGTTCTGCGTGAAAGATTGGGTGGAATTGGAGTCAGTCGTCTCTACGAAGACTGCTCAAAGACCGGGGCTCCTTTATGGAAAAGATCATAAAAGAAGCAGGTGTTTCTTGTTGAAAGAGCTGACATCATCGTGTGGCGTTCAAAGTATTTGACAACAATGAAACCGCCGAGAAGAGAATGCGGAAACATATTTTACATAAAGGAAACGTGGATTGACACTAATTTGACATTTAAGAAGTGCTGTCAAAAGAAAGGTGACGTTGAAGGATTGGTAAAAAGTGGCAATGCAGCAAACAGACTTATTGTTGTGCACATCGGGTCACAAGAAGGCTTTCTTCCAGGTGGGCAGTTAATTTACAAGACAAATTCAACGACAGGTGATTATCACGGGGATATGAATGCCCTGAATTTTGAGAAGTGGATTTCGCAACAAGTTTTACCATCTGCTACCAAATTCAGTGATAGTTATGGACAATGCACCATATCATTCGAAGCAAGTAGAAAGGCCACCGTCAAAATATGACGCGAAGAAATATGTCGTGGCGTGGCTACAAGGGAAAGGGGTCTCTTGAGACGAAACTATGAGAAAAGCTACTCTCATATAATTGATTGAAAATCATCGACCAAGAGAGAAAATATTCGCGGTTGACAGGGTATTCCAGCAACTTGGCCATACTGTACTTAGATTGCCCCATCATATGTGCGATCTCAGTGCCAGAGAACTAGCCTGGGCTAAGATTAAATGTCATATCAAAGCTCACAACACGATTGGAGATTTATCACTGCAAGTGTTACAGAGGCTAACAACAGAAGCCGTAGAAGTCGTAACAAAGGAATACTGGGTGGGATATTGCAGACACGTTGAAGGAATTGAAGAAGAGTACTGGAAGAAAGACTGCCTCGTGGAGATGGCAGTAGATGAATTCGTAATCAAACTGGATAGTGACAGTGACGACACGAATGATGAAAGCGAAAAAAATTCACACCATGTCAGCTGCAGTGAGTAAGGAATTTATAGTGAATGTGATAGGGACAGCTCTTGCTTAGCTCAGCCATTGTAAATACTGAAACTATATTATATCTTGCTGATACATGTACTCTACAATGTAATTAATTGTTTTCTTAATCACATTCTAATGAGTGAGCTAGAAATAGTTTTACTTTTCCTTAAGCTTCCTCAAAAACAGTGAATAAACATTGTAAACAATGGTATATTTAGACATATTCGTAGTATGTGTTATCTGTTTGTAAAATTGCTATCCATTTTTGTTTATGCTCATATTATTACATACATTATTTTCTTTTATTTTCACTTATACTATTACATGTATCATTTTTTTGTAGAAGCAACTGGTATCATGAATGTTACATGGTGTCATTTGACCAATTAATATTTTTAATTCTGAACACTTGTAAATAAGTAAATTTAAGCTGAACACGTCAGTATATTTTCCCTTATTTTGACGTTTTGTTCCCCACACCATGAGCTTGGTATCACTGTTCATTCTTATAGTCAATGTGTACCGTAATATTATACGCTCACATCTTGTTCAGTAATAACTGGTTACAACTGAATACTTGAATCTCATTATTTCTCATTAGTTATGCTTATTTGTCACATTATATTCTTGGGTCGTTTATTGTCAAATATTATTATTATTTCCTAAAAATTTACTATCAAACTGTGTTCAATTGTTAATTACTTTTAAATTATAATACTCGTTAATTGGTGGTTGGTAACAGAGTATGTCACTGTAATTTTTTAATATTGTGTTTTGGAGCCTAATGATTTCTTTATTTTTATTTCATCGTCCTTTGTAAATTCAATCTATGGTGAGTAATTTTAAAGTTTTCTAGTATAACACTTGTAAATTAGTGTTGTTTACTTTTCATGTTATTAAATTATTTTCATTGATCTGACTTCTGGAAACTACTTCTTGAAAAACGTATTATTTCGCAAATGTTATCACAGTATGTCGAGGGCCGCGGTTGAGGCAGTGCCAGAGCATTCGCCTGCTACCACTGCGATCCGGATTCGGTTCTTGGCTATGTAAACCAGGCATGTTGTAATCGTGGTTTGTGGGTTATCTTGGGGGTCTCCCATTTCCCCCAACATTGCGTTCAGGTGCTGCTCCATGTCTATCTCAATTCATCCGCACCACACTGGCTCTGAAGACCTCTTATGCTAAAACTCGTCCAAACATATCAATCAATCAGTTAATCATTGTGTGTCATAATACTTTATAGTCAGTTGACGTTACCAATTAACTTGTTCATATATTTAAGACAGAATTACAGCAGTTTTTGTATTTGTGTATTGAAATGTATGTAAATTGGCTGTACTTCAGTGTTAGAAGAGGCAAACATTTACTGAACTGTGCCAGTAGAAAATGAGGACAAAATAAACAAATTAAGTACAATAAGATTGCTGGAAACTTTAACTCAGGTGCTGGAAACATAAAGATTTTAATTACATGTAGACTATTTTTAGTTCTAGTACTGACTGTGATATTAATGTAATCCCCACACACCTTTGTGATAATTTCGTATTCATATCAATAAGTCATATTTTCCGCATTTCGGAAATATTATACTGACTTTGGTGAACAGGTAAGTTCGTAACGATATGTCTATCGATTGTATCAACCCCTGCAAACCATATTTTCGCAAAATTGTCTCGCTTACTGGTATTAAATCTTGATGCGTAATTTAAATAAAATCATGCAATTACAGTGAAACTACTTTATTTATGTGAAATTGCTTTTTGTTGGTAGTACTCGACAATAAATAAAATATTTAGCTAAACTGTGTTTGTCTGTTTTTGTTGTGTCCATAATAAGTTTTTATTCCCGTTAATTCGTCGCTTACTGATTGATTTCCCTCCAAGAAATTTTCTGTGCTCTTCGTTTAGGCCTGCCTTTTGGCAACTATTCTTTGTTGGTTTTCTGTGTATTTATGTTCCTCGTGTTTACTGATTCACGAGAGGCATTGAAAGACTGTAGAATATGTTTATTATAGTTAGGTTGGCATTCCAACCAGTTTTATTTTTGTGATTGCTAAGTTAAGATTGTTGGGGTTCTGTTTATTTTATTTCGAAGGAAAATAGGGAACAACGAGGAGGGTGTAGGGGGCTTTAGTTTTACGTATTTCGCGAGACAGCATTTGTACGAGTATGTGGCATTTTGAGGGTAATTCTTAAGTATAGGGGCATTTTTTGAAAATAAAATAAAATCTCGGAAATTGGTATATTTCCACTCAACTAAAACCCCGAAAACGGAAGTGGGGAGGGTTGTGAAGATCAGGAAAATTATGTGGTAAAACGAGTGAAACATGTACATAACATGGTATTTATTCACGAATGTATGTTAAATTGCAGAAATACTGTACAAACGTAGCTAAACATTATGCAACCAGCCAGAGTCCCAGCACAAGCAGGGAGTAAATACCCAAATCAGTGATTCAAGACACGCGGAAATTTTTTTAGGTGGTGACCCGAAGCGTCGCGCATCAGCGAAGCTTGGGGTTTACTCATAAATGATTGTTGTGTGTAGCCTATTTGCACTGACAAATAATGTGTGTGTGTTTTGCAATTTAACATATTTTTGTACTATTTCTAATATTACAGTAATATTGTCTCATGAAAAAATGTTTAATTGCAAAAAAAGATTGAACTGAACATGACCTTAATTGACAATGTTACCAACACAATTAAGAAAAAACTGTAGTGGTGAGAGCTATGGACTGGAGGGAAATTGAGGGGTAAAAGATTATAAAGAAAATGTACTTATTTTGTATTTTTTTAAACAAACAGTTTCCCTAATTTCTATAGCCCTCCCCAATATCGAATTTGTATCTTGTATTGTTAATACGGTTTGTTTAGTTAATGTTTGGTTCAGTTATTTTTTTTTTTTTTGCTATTTAAAATATTTTCATGAATAAATATTACATTATTTACATATTTTTCACCCATTCTATCTCACAATTTCCCTGATCTTCGTAGCCCTCCACACTATCTTTTTGGGGTTTCTTATTGGCCACATGTTGATGGCCCCAGTAACTTTCTGTACTGTGTAATTAGTAGACTGGAATTATACCAATTTCCGAGATTTATTTTTTCAGAAAAGCCCATACAAAAAACCAGAAAAATGTAATTCTTAAGAATTACCATTTAGAAAATTTTTACACCATTCAAAAACAAAACACGATACATATGTCGCTTTTCGTATTCCGTGCAGGTGCAGCAATACACATATTTTGACCGAAGTTAACATTACACTTGTTGAATTTAGGATACAAGCAAATTAAGACATATTATTTACACACTTGACGTGTGCCACGTGTCCCAGCCCTATACTGTTCACCATGTCTGGAGGAGCAACCCGCCAAGCCAGCTGACCACCACTGTCCGCACCGTGTACAGCCAGTGTGACGTGTGCGTGGCTCAGTTTCATTAAATAGGCGTGCTGTACAAAGTGTATATGTATGTTGTTTACATCTGTTTCCGTGGCCTTATAATGATTGTTTTTTAAATTGCTCTATTAATTTCAGTGTTAATAACGGTTAAATATGTTAATGTAATTTCCAGGCCATTTTTCAATTTTGATATTATTTGTTGTCACGTGACCACGTGGTCCGAAACATGCCGCACCGTGAGCACTAGTGTGACGTCTGCGCGACCATATGTTCCATATTTGTGTATTGTGTATATCGCCCATGCGAAAAAGTGCCTATGTATTATTACTTAATTAAAAGGGTTTTGTAGGGTTCCTATGTGTTCTGTGTTTTTATTGAATAAAGCGTATTGACATGTGCAATGCGCCAAAACATATACAACTTGCAGCCACGTGGTAAGACTCCATGCACTTGGAATACTCATATGTAATTTTCAGTGTCCTTTTATTTACTTGTGTATGTTTTACTTTATTTCTTTTATATATATTTCGTAAAGAGGACAGTACTAACCAGTACCAATACTGGACAGCCAATATTTTGTGTTTCGTTGGCTGCAAGCCTTTCGTCACAATAGAGTAACGTAATACACACGTGCCAAAATGTGGCCAAAATTATTAAGTGTTCTTTTTAATTTGTATTACCATTAAAGGGCTCTGTCATTATGTTGTGTACATAAAATTAATAAAGTGCAATTGAATGTAGAGGAATCCCGACACCTGTAGGGTTGTGCACTGGAAAAACGTAAGGCACCCAGTTGAGGTTAGGGTGCCTTTTGCGCTATGGTTTAGTATATGTTTTTATATATTTTTGTTTATCCTTACTATTCACGTATGATTTGTCATGTAAGATTTTAAGTGTTTCATATCCATTTAGGGCTACATTCATCCACTTAATTTCATTTGTTACATATTTTTCACATAATTTGTGATCATGTGATACGGCGTGGGAGATTATGCGGGGAAAGCGGGAGTCCGCTGCCATGTTGAGTAGTCGCCTCTTGGTTACCGCGTGGGAAGGGTCGTGCCGCGCGCCCTCCCCAGGCACTTCAACACTTCAGTACTAATAATGTAGCTGACGTCGACAGTGCCTAGGCCTCAGGCCATTCACCACGCCATGCCAGCAGAGACATCAAGAATGCGACACAACAGCACAGCGGAGCACCTGAGTCGGCAAAACAGAGCCATGTACATGTTATGTGTCAAGAGCAAGGGCGTATAAAGGTGTAATTGTGGTTATGTAAGTTGTTAGGGAGTATGCAGTGTATGTTTATTTTTGTTTGTGTACGTCAGCACCATACAGTGCCACAAGTGTTAGTGTACATGTCAAATGTTCTTGCGCCACAGGTGCTAATGTTCCGAATCGTGTGCATCAGTGTGCAGAAATATGCAAATTTAGATTATCACACTACCAGGTACGTACTGATACGAATACCATTGTACAGGGCTCAGGCTGAATGCCATGTGTTTTTGTTTACATTTAATTTTTTACATTTTTGAGGGTCAATGTTTATGTAGTGCCATCTGTTATGTATGTTTTATTTTCCCGTATTACCCATATCACCTAAGTACAAGACAAATTGTCTCCTTTCATTTTATTATTATTGTTGTTTCAATGTGTTTGAGTGTAATAGTGCACGTCTGTAATTATTATGCTGTTGACTGCTCGTGCGCAAGAGGTGCTATTTTGTGCTTTTACTTGAACGGCCACAGATGAGGCTATTGTTACACGTACACGTCTCTATAATATTGCTAATAATTATTAACATAACTTTTATGCATTAAAAATAATTTTTTCATATTTTATATTCTTAAAGAGTGTTCGACCAGTACTAGCAGTTTTAAAATACTGGACTTTCATACTATGTTCCAAAACAACGCATCAAAGTGGACCGGTGCACACTACCACGTGGTAAATAGCCACTATAAAATTGTAAAAGTAGATTTGAACTCTTTTTAAGCCAAGTAAGAACATCTCATATATTTTGCCACAAACAAAAATCGTATGGACGTAATAAACTTGACTGGAGACAATCCCTCTAAAGATATTAATGTTTATTTTACACGTGAGTATTAATTCGAATACGTATAATATGTGCTTCTAGATTTTGTTGTTAAGAATTTATTAATATGTAAATCTCATTGGCATTGTAGAACCCATTTCGTTTCGTTTCTTGTGTTTCACCTTATGTAAAATTATGTCACGTGATGTTTCGGCGGGAGCGTTGGCCAGTGAGCGGCCTCCACGCCAAACGAGAAAGAGTAGTGTGGGAGATCTCGTGAGAGTACTACCATGCCGCGATGCTCCGAGCACTTCATCTTTGTTCATTAACCACCATGTAATTCTGTTTAATTCACTTTAGTATACCAGAGCCTTTGTTTATTGCTCACCCGGAGTACTCTGTCTCTCACCTTCGATTCGTCTTTTGCACGACCGAGGTGAATTGTGCCACGTAAGTTCATAGGCCCTATGGCCATTTTATCTGTGTAAGAGCCCGCCTGGCTATAATGGCGGTGTGTAAATTTTAGTACCCCGATGGGGAAGAACTTATAATAAATACGTAGTGGTGATATGCCACATTTTTATTGCGATAAACCACCTATCGGTTACTTCACCTTTTTTCGTAATTTTGTATCAACCACGTGTCTTTAATAATGGCGTTGGGTAGCCAAAATAACCCTTTGGGTGTGAGCTGGCGTATCAGAAAGAGGGGGGGGGGGGGAGACATTCCTGACTAGACGAAACAATTGGACTGTAATTTATGGCTGGCGGAAAGGTATTCTAACTGGTAACATCTATCAATATGTGGACATGGGGCAGGACAACGGTCGTCGGCCACCACGACCCGAGAGGAGAAGTCTCTACCAAATGTATCTTTGTGCTCACACCGCGGGCTGGCACCCTTTATCTTGGCAAACAGCATTTACTATCCACCACACCTCATTTCCCTCCATGGTCCAGGCAAACAACAGCACACCGAATGGCGTAGCTTACAATAGATTTAGCTTAATTAACTGGAACATCTTGTTTATTTCTACCCCAGGGAGTGAACCGATCCACAAGCTGGTCCATTTGTATATTGCCGGGACGATATCACCACTTAATTTCACATAGGCATTTTGCCATCTTTTTTGTGTATCCTATTTTAGCGGGGCGAATTTTGTAAGTGCTTCTATTAAAGACTTAATGAATTAAATATTCATGTCACGTAAATTGCCAGACTCTGTTTATTTCTTCGGTCACTTCTTGACCGCCTAACTCGTTTGAATATTTTCACATGGCGTAAGGTGGCCTACAACAGCCCATGAGTAAGCATGGAAGTATGGAAATAACCCTAATAATTCCCACTATACAAGGTACTGGATATAGAAATTGAGATAACTGTTACAACTTCTGCAACTACAAGACCGAGACGTTGGACATCAAGGAGAACCCCGTTCAGGCCGTCGACTACATGCTCGAACTGAACTCGTGCTCTCTACACTGGCAAGTCAAGCGCCTCAGTACTTATATGCGGCAAAGTTTTCACGCAAGTAAATAAAACACACCTGTACATGAGATACTCGTATACACATGACAATGAATATAAAAATGTTGTTAACACTGGTTAAAATAATTATGACATTATCTATGAAAACAAATCTCAGGTGCACTGCTGTACCTTTTGCACAAAACGAAATATGCCTTTACACTGGCAAATAAAAATAAACCAAACACAAATGACACACTACAGATGTAAACAAACATACATGATAATTACAACCCTAAAATTATCCACAACAAACTGGAAAACTACGTCTCACATGCACACATGTGGCATTTGTTGACATGATGCACCGCAGACACTGAGGTGGCGAGCGAAGCTCCAGGTGGCACATGGCAAACGGTCTAGAGTGATGCCCGGCCGATGTCAATAACTTCCCCAAATTATGACCACCCGCCTGAATGACCAGACGCTTACACGGCCATATGCTTTCCACTCATTTATTTATTTATTCATTCCAAGGGACGTAAATTGCCCCGTGTTATACCCGAATCCACGGTATAACGTGCCACGGTATCCCGGGATTCTACTGTATTTAATTTTTCCTTTTTGAGAGCTCATTGGCACACAAGTTTTTAATGTTCTTTTGGCAGTGCCACAATCGAACTATATCTTTGGTGGGATGTTTAAGCAGGTCAGAAATGTGCATCTCACTGCAAATGTCTGAAATTCTGTGAATAGGTTTTTACGAATGGAGGTAATATAATTTATTTAGGCAACACGTACATGCATGAGAAGAGAGCTAAGTGCTGGAAATAGTAATTACTTTAGTTTGAGATTTGCTAATATGGACAAACATTATTATGTCTGCCTCTTTGAAATGTGACAAAGTCCCCTGGATTGATGTCACCGTCATGAAGTTGTTGGGGTAACTATTAGAGGTCAGCATTATTGTGATGCCATATATATTTTTTAAATTTAATTTTGTATTGCCCCAAACAGCACAAAATGTACTAGAGACATTGCTACAATGTTTTAATGTGCTATGTTTGTCACAGTGTTGCATGACATGTTGCATACTCGTGTATTCAATGTTACAGTAGTAACATTCTGGGTAGTGGCGATTATAATGTTGCATGCACATATATGAAACATTACATTTTTAATGTCTCTGGTGGTCGCAAATAGCACATTATGTGCACATGCATGCAATGATGCATTTGTGTCATTCGTTTTAGTATCCCACAGCACATAACATACACGTGACTGCAATGTTGCAGTTGTGACATTCACTTTAGTGTCACACAGCACATTATCTAGACATGTATGCAATGTTGCATTTGTTACACGTGTATGCAATGTTGTATTTCTGACGTTTTCTTTGGTGTCGCACAGCACATTACCTGCATGTGCAAGCAGTGTCGAAGTAGTAACATTCTGAGTGGTGTCAATTAGCATGTTCCATGCACATCTATGCAATATTACAGTTGTAACCTCTCTGGTAATCTCACAGAGTACATTTTGTACATGTGTATGCAATGTTGCATTTATGACATTCGCATTCATATCGTACTGCACATTACCTGCACATGTATACGATATTGCAGTTGTGACATTTACTTTGGTGTAGCACAACACATTATCTACATGTGTATGCGATATCACAATGGTGACATTCGCATTGGTATCGCCCAGCCCATTACCTGCACTTGTATGCAATGTTGTATTTGTGATATTTGTTTAGGTGTCGCACAGAGCACAGCATATTTATTAAT
The DNA here is from genome assembly GCA_029891345.1 of Dryococelus australis. Taxonomy (NCBI): domain Eukaryota; kingdom Metazoa; phylum Arthropoda; class Insecta; order Phasmatodea; family Phasmatidae; genus Dryococelus; species Dryococelus australis. The sequence continues at coordinate 247,359,990 of CM057009.1, forward strand.
TTTTTTAACACGGACATTATAGATTCTGTCAAAATATAATCTGGATAGTGTTTATATTTGCGAAGTAAACATGTAATTGGGTGTATAGGAAATAAAGTAATAATATTGTTAGCTATTATAAGGAATTTTACTTAGATTTTATTATTTTGGCTGTAAAGCATGTGGGAAATTAAGTACCACGATTTGGGATAATTTTAGTCCCAACATGCGATTTTCACCATTGAGTTGGCGACACTAGTCATCGTACCTTGTGGTAATTTACATCATGTTGGAACTAGTGTCTATGGTTACCTTTGTATCATGTAGTGAATAGTGCACAGTAGTGGTTTTGCTAAGGTTTATATAATAAACTTTAGTGTTGCCTATTAGTTTTATCGTGTTATTTGTAAGGTGCGTCTTCATCTTGTTTACCATACTAAGTGAAAATAAAGGTAAGGTACCAGTATCTGAAAGTTAATTTCGAATATGCATGCACACGTGGAAGTAGTTTCGGGTAGATATTCAAATTTCTCTTCAATTAAGCATTAATTTACCATTAATGTACAACTGTGCTTCATTAAATACATGCTACTTTCCACAATAACCTTAATTTCGTGAATGGCTAATTCCTTAGTAACAAGAAAAGGTTTCTATACACGTGAGTTTTGGGCATGAGTTTAGCAAATGTGCCATTGTTACTTATAATTAAAGCAAAAACCTTTTATTTTATTGTTTCCGACAGTCTTAGTATAACAAAAAAAATAGCTAGTGCTTGTAAGTTGTGTTTCTTTGCGGAACTGCTTTATATCTGAAAAAAATTGAAAACTTTAGTGTATGTAGTTTAGTATCTGTGATATTTCTTTTATGTTGGTTTAACTGCAGTATCAGATATTTCCAGCTAGCAGAAGCATTCTATACAAAAACATAAATAAACCTGGATATGTATACTTGGAAATCATTTCCAAATGCTTAGTGAAGTTGGTGTAAGTTTAGTAATTCACCTCTGTGTATACAATATCAAATTGGGTACTTGTTCAGAAAGTAGTTGAACCCTACCATCTAGTGATATTATATTTTATGTATATTTTTTCTAACATTGAATACTAACCAAATATATTGTAACTCCAAGGCTCGTTTCACCATCAAAATTTAAGCAATTTCATCTTGATTAGTAGGCTAAGTATTTAACATTTTGCGATCCACCATGCAGGTAAACTACATTTTTTGAAGTCAAGAGAGATTTTACATTAACTGCTAGATTTCGGCCAGTTAAAGCATTACTAATTTCACTTAGATCTGAAAATAAATGAGAGTAGACATTGTACTGCATAACATTAAATATAGAGTCAATTGTTATTTAATTTCTTATATTATGACCCGTTACGTACAAAGTACACGGAATAATTTGAAAGAATGTGATAATCTGGACTTGAAAATAAAGTTGAAAAGAGGTTCAATGGAATTCAAGATTTAATTATTTATATCTAGTTGTCTTTTATGAGATTGTTTGGTAATGTATAAGGGAAGGAATTTCCAAGTGAACGTCTCACTGTATAAAAGGTGATTGTAAGCACTACTCGAACACCTCCATTACTGAAACGATAAATGTATCAAAAAATTGTTAGTATCACGTTATATAGATATCAGCAAATAGAAATGTTTAATAAGAGCCAGTCACAAAAATATCTTAACTTCCCAGAAGTGCACAATGTATTTCTATTGTATCCTGGGAATTGTATTTTATAACCATGGGACAATGTAGAAAACTTGTAGTGGGTGTGGTTGACAAAAATGTTTTTAAAGTATGAAAGTGTTTTGAGTGTCAAGTCATTAGGAAATTACTATCCATTAAGTCCGAAACTCCATTCTCCGAGAATGTATTTTAAATAAAACAAGTGTGGCACCTTTGTAAAACTGCTTGTCCTAAGAACTAGATGAGTTTAGTGTGGAAAAAGACTTTAAATAATCATCACTATTAACATAAATAAAAATGGCAATTCACCGGAAACAAACTTTTAATACAGCAAACATCCCAAATGTTATCCACAATTGTACTGTAGCCCAAATAATAAGGCCCACATGCACTTACAATAAATATGCAGTGTGGCCAAGACGACCTTGGCAGTTATTGCTATATAATAGGTGATTTAACCTACATTATTTCTGTATCGCAGTTCTCTAGTAGTTAATCTAACCCACAATTGTTGTGGTTAAATTACAGGTGTAAAGAAGCTAATGTAATATACTCCTGAACCAGTAGCATAACTCATATAAGGTAAGAAATATATGATTCCATAACAGGAACCAAGAATAAAAAACTTGTAATGCTTGAACGATAGGTTGGAATTTCTTTGAAAACCAACAAAGTTACGTTTAAGCATGTAAAATAATCAAACTATACCGGTAACCCTTTTTTATAATATACTTCTTGTAACAGTAAAAAAAAACAGTGAGACATCTAAGTAAACTATTTTTTGCATGTACAAACATTCAATTTTTTTTTGTATTATTGTCTTTAAAAAATCAGTAAAGACTTTGTTGTAATGGAAACATCAGCATAGTTATCTATCTACAAGAAATTACTAAAGAGAAAAAAGTGTAGCCAATTTTTTCATTTGAGCCAGTTTGTCTAGTCGTTGGATATTTTTGCTGTGATTGAGGCCTACTATTGCCTATCTGTATAAACTAATCATATTAGAGCCAAGTTTAACTAACCTCGATCATTTTAAACTTAAAAGAACAGTGGTTGGAACCCAATGATACTTTAAACTCAAGTTTTACATTTTGGTATTTGAGTTCTGTTCATCTCGCGTAAAAGAAAACTTTATCTTAGTTGGTGAGACTAGTCCTTAGTTTAAACTAATTTTTTGTAGTGGCCAAAGTTGTGTCTTTTATAATTATGTATTTAGGGTATGGTACATGTCTGTCAAATGGCAATTTAAGTTTAAGAAGGTTAAATTTTTATTGTGTTCATAACAACATAATAAAAAGAATTCCCAAAAATTTTAAAACATGTTTTAAAAAAATTTAGGTTTTAAAACACCAACTGAAAGTTTTGTACCTATAGAAATGCTGTGCTTAATGATTAGTAAATAACGCCAACTATAAAGAATCAAAACTAAGAAAATTTGGGTTATAAAATATGCTGGAATTAACATTTTTACATACTGCATAGATTAATGGTTTAATTTTTAATACTTTGTATTTTGATTCCGTGCAAGTGATGGGGAGGGCTATGGAGATTTGGGAAAATGTGAGGTAAAAAATATTTGAAGAATAAAATAACTAACAACGAAAATGTATAAAGCCAAAAAATTATTAAACTATCTACAGTACACTTTAAAAAAGCATATTTGACTCAAATCTGTGCCATTGCTGAGAAGCATTGCTCCCGGAAGCAGAGTGACACAAATTTGTGTGCAATCAATTTCCTCTTATAATTTAGGTATTTATGTGGAATTAGTATTCCTTATGGTACTACCTTCAATGAACAATATTCAAAATAATAAAATACGAAAAAACTATTTATATCCTTAAAAATTTCATATTTTTAAGATGGTTCTGGTATAATAATCGGAAACAAACTGGTTAGGAATTTGATATAACAAACATCAACTTTGTGCACGTAGAGAAATGTATGTTTTACAGTATGTTAATTTATTTTTAGACAAAGTAGCAATTATGAAATATTCGTTGCTCTATTATTTCTTCAGAGTATGCCAAGTATTCAAAATTTATTGGTATGTTGAATGGCACAATTGAAATGGAAACACTTTGGTGCTTGTATGATTTAATTTAATTTTTGGGATTTGAAAACAAAGAACTTATTGTAATAATAAGAGAAGAGTGTCTAAAAAATATATATGATCTCTGTGTAGCGAGCATTGAATACCTGATCAATTGTTAAAAGTTGAAATAAATAAAGCCAGTTAGGCTATGTTGTCAGAAATTATACATCTTTAACCAAAAGATACATTTTTTTGAAGATGCTGACATGTCCTTCCAAAATATTGTAGAAATTATTATTTTTTGGTCATGTTACAGTTATCATAGTTATGTACTCACTCACTTCTGGCGTGCAACTTTTTTACATTTTTATACATTATTCAAATTAGCTTGTGGAAAATTATATGAGATACGTAATAAGTTACATTTGGTGGGCTGGGTTTGATTATGCAAATTGACTAAAGTCTGGTGATGTAAAGAGAAAACCATTAAGACAGAGTACACAACGAAAGCTACCCACACAGCACCGGGACGTCCGAGGGATATCTAATGTATATCCTTTCAGGTCATGTGGTATATCCCATGGATATCCTACGATATCCCTGTGATATCCATAGGACATCCATGGGACTACCCAATCAAAACATTCAGGACCTCCGCAGGATAACCCTCCATGACCTCTGCAGGATATCCCTCCAGGATCTCCAATGGATATCCCTCCAGGATCTCCAATGGATATCCCTCCAGGACCTCCTCTGGATATCCCTCCAGGACCTCCGCAGGATATTCCTGCAGGACTTCAACGGGATATTCCTCCAGGACCTCAGTGGGATATTCTTGGAGGACAATGGGGAAATCCCTGCATGTCCACCCACAGCTAGACTAGCAGAATCTCCATGGAATATCTCTACATGATACCCTTGTAATTTCCCTGCTGCTTGTCTATAAAACGACTGCTAGCCTTCAAAAATTATTTTACTGAAATGTCCATTTTTATTCACAGCAGGAAACCTAGAGTATTCGCATCCAAGCACAGTGTTCTTAATACTTTATACAAACATGTGAAAATATGAGCTCTGTAGAATGATAAGAGTTGACCAACAATTTTACCTTATTTGATGTTGACATTGAATATAATAAGTTCTCCAATGAAATATGTAAATATGGGTACAGGGCACATTTCATTATGTTTTATTGACAGTATATATGTATAAATGTGTAAAGGAATTCTCCCACATTTGTATCACTGCACAAAACCGGTTAAAAATAAGAAAATACTGTAACAAAAATTCAGAGAATATATACATTAAAGGAAAACATGGAAGCAAATGTGTGCATATATAAAAAAGATAAACTTCAACGATCAAATGAGCTAAGTATGGGGTTCAATATAAAAAAGATCTGAAATTGAATAGTATTAAGTTCATATAATATTCTTACAACTTTGAGATGCTGTCAATGGCTCATCATAATTTACACAAACGCGAAAATTAAAAGATTCCAAGTATTATGCATATAAACGACCTTGAATAATAAATACTACACAGGTAAAAACTAAATAATACTCAATGCAAAAAGTAAATACATATAGCCTGATATTTTTATACTGTTTATGGCAACAATCACAAATATATCTTAATCAGGATGACCGCAAAGCTTCAGTTTTATCAGTTTACTATTCAAAAGTTACGCTATTTCAAGAATGGATTACGGTATTTATTTTTACTAAATTTGGTAGGGCTATTTGATTACCAGCACAGCAAAATACCACAACATGCTCGCCTTTTACACATTGAAAATTGCAAATTAAAATTGCCATTTTTATAGCAGAAATAGCGACACTGTTTAAAATAATGACCATAACCCAGACCTGCCAATGTTATGGAAATGCAAAAGGTCCCCCACCCCCCTCCATCGCACTATGAACATTTGCTGCTGGTGAAGCTTATAAGCGTCGGACAGCATTCAGGGATTATCATCTGAATCCAGTGCAGCAGACTCCGGATATGGTTTACTGCATGAGTTTTTGGGAAATTTTGGATCGGTTTTTGACCCATCCCGACATACATTAAAATAAGGGTGATTTCTTTTTTTAGTGTTCATCAAGATAAACACAATGCGTAGCGACCAAAGAGAGTGCAAAAAAATATTTCCCTCAAATTTCAAACTTTTCGTAACTGAATTTTTCACGCTTCCTCAAAAATGGGTCTTAAAAGAGGGGTGGTCTTAATAAAACAGCAAGGCTCTACTGTACTACGTTTTCCCATCTTCCTACCAGACTGATATTGCAACAATAGTCAAATTTTCCGTTGTGGTGAGAGACTGGATGCCATCTTGTTTTTTTAATAGTGGATCAAACTACACTGTCCCAATACCTTCATAATGAACAGGATGAAACTAATTTTAGTAAATTATAGGTATGGTTGTACTTTGTCAATGGTTTTTATGAATGCATTGAATGGACTTGGATACAAATCATGAGTATACACGAGCATTCAGGTTTTTTTCGTGCCTTTTCTTGAACTAGAATAATTTAATGCAAAATATATTGCATCAAATTGTATTACTTCTGAATCAGTTTCGACAGTTGGATAGAACCACCAACATTGTGCCGGTGCCATAAGACATGGCACTATTTGCAATGCCTATCATCAACTGGCCTGCAATCTTCTTTTGTATCCACACATGTTGGCAGCACGCGATTACACATTATTAGTACTTCATTACTGTTTTAGCATCACAGTATTGTTTGTCGTGTTATGCCCCTTATGCCACCTCTGAATACACCTAACAGAGATAAATAGCGTTCAATGATGGCTTGAATAGCACATAACGCATCATTAAAATAAATAATATCGTAATTAATTCCCATACACTTTCACTGCAACCAGGTCAAAACAGGCACTAGACGAATGTTTACAGTATACTTTGTGTGCAGTTACAGTAATATTTGTGAGGTTATAGCTGCACAAAAGAGCAGTTAAATCTAACTTGCGTATTTTTTAGCAAAGGATTTTTTTTTTTTACTTTGGAGCGTCATTTAAGTTTTATAGAAGAAAGTTTTCTGCACACTTTGGATGTGGTAGTTTCTGATTTTGCAATGATTTCACACTTATTTTTTCTACAGGTGTACATAAAAAAATTCAAGTTTATAATTTATAGTATTTATTTATTGTATCCACCTACAGTAACTGATTTAATTATGGAACATACTCTTTCATGTGTCATAATAACTGAGGCAGAAGGATATGCTATCTAAACAATAACACTAATGCTACTCACCAGAAATGCCCAATATTAGCCTTCTTAGATGAAACTGAGTATATCTAGTCAACAAGCACCATTAACAATAACTTGCTTATTTCCTCACTTGACTGATTATCATGCAGCCAACAGTCAATAGAGACCACATTATATGGTAAAAAGCAATAAAACCGAAGAATTAATTTTTATCCTTGTTTTTTATAAAAACTGATGGCTGACGTCCATTTTTTATGTATATATAACACTTTGGTTTTAATGCTCAAGTGTACGAAAACTGAAATTTTCTTATTTCCAAAATGTATGTTAATACACAGCATAACATCTAACTAATTTGGCAAAAATACTCCATTTCATTTGTAAACTAATTATTTCTTCAGACAAATTTTATATATATATATATATAGTTGATTCTGGGTATCTTCGGCTTTTTATGAAGTCCTGCTAAAGGTCTACTTCCATGATATTCCTCCGCCTCGTGCAAACTAAACTTAACTAAGTCTGGAAGATTACACCAGAGGGACAACACACCGGATTCATGCGCACGCTGTTGTAACAGTATTTTGTATAAGAACTATTTCTTACTAGGCGTTACGAACACATATTTTTTCTCACTGTTTTTATTAAAATTATTTATAAATGAACCATTACAATTTATAGATAAAATATGAATGTCATTACAATTTAACACATAAAAAGTAACTTTTATGAACACAAGTATAAAACACTTGTGTTACACGACATATTTAGGAAACAACCAAGCACGTCATACATGGGGAGATTTTTCAAAGGTTTGATTTTAAAAGGCCAAAGAAACTGTGAACGGACTATATCATACATTTCTGCGTGGCATTAACAAAAGGAAATGCACGTTGTATAGAAACTTCAACATTTGTACCACAAAACTTTATTTCCAGAAGTGACTATGCATTATGAGTCTAGGAGTGATACTGATCACAGGTCCAGTGTTATTGATAGGGTTTTACTGCTCAAATTTTGTTTTACATTTTAATTCAATTAAAATAAGTTATTAGAATTTTAGTGCTTTTCTTTTCCAGTATTATCCCGATGACGCATGTGTTTGCAGTTATTTAAGCTTTCATAATCAGCAGAATATTATAAAATCAGAAGTTTCAGTACAGTTTTATTCAGTGGTCAAATGGTAACATATTGGTTTTCTAAACAAGCTGAAATATACACATTCCTATTTTTCATGTCAACCAGTAAGGCAGGCACTGATCAAAGAGCTAGTTCACAACTATTTTTCGACAAGTCATCCAGACAGGTGGGCAGGTAGCTTACCTGTATCTCACAGTACTCAGCTGCCCAAGCTTTTTCTATTTCACTGTCTCTATGCTAATGCTTTTGTGGTACATCAGAGTGCGTAATGAGTAAGCTGCGAAGCAAGTTCTACAGATTGGTACGTATTATAATATTTATATTTAAGATGCCCAACTACACATGTTGTATTGTATACTATTGTACTGTAGAGGTTTGACACACTGTATCTGCATAACCTATATTGTCTTAGCACAATTATTCTATTGGACAGCTTGGAAAGAAAAGGTGGACTTGCATACACACACCTTACTGTGCTTATACTCTGTAAACTGTGCTCAGTCAACTTCACTACTAATTATTGTGACACAGATTTCTGGCTATCTTTAAGCAGTAGCAACAACATACAAAGTTATGTAATTCACCCCTCTTCACACACACTACCATGTAAAAACTTTATTTTGGTTCGTTAGCACTATTGTGTCATTAAAGAGCAAATAAAAAGGCAACGGGCATATATCTGCACACATTGATAAAAGGCACATGGCCCCTACCACGACTCTCTTTTCCCGCTCTTATAGTCGAAGATCACGAACCAAACAACACTGTTCTCCATGGAAAATAAATAAAGTGTGAATTTCCCCAGTATCTGCGCACAACAAAGCAAAAATATGTCGCAAGCAAGAGTTGCTTAGTGTGGCGGAAAAGCAGGTATAAATTTCAATACCTGTTCGTGCTTTTCAGCGAACAAACCACACAGTTCACGACTGTACAGCATTGACCCCTCCAGAGTATATAACCAGGGAACAATTGGTAATCTTCGATCCTATTTTGTTACTAGAGTAATTCTTAAGAACAGGGGCATTTATGACAAAAAAATTCTCGGAAAGTGGTATAATTCCACTCTACTAATTACACAGAACACAAATTTACTAGGAGTATCAATATTTGACCAATATAAACCCCAAAAACGATAGTGGGAAGGGCTATGATGATCAGGGAAATTGTGGGGTAAAATTGGTGAAGAATATGTAAATAATTAAATATGTATTTATGAAAATACATTAAATTATAAAAAAACTTAACCACACATTAACTAAATAGACAATATTAGCAATATAAGCTACAAACCCAATAGCGAGGAGGGCTATGAAGATCAAGGAAATTATGGGGCACAAAAAAAACGTACATTTTCATTATCAACTTTTACCACTCAATCTCCCTCGAGTTCACAGCCCTCCCCACTATCGTATTTCTAAATAAATTGGTAACATTGTTAATTTAGGTAATGATCAGTTGAATCTTTCTGCAACTAAACATGCTTTCTCCAGACAATAGTACAGTAATATTACGAATAGTACAAAAATATGTTAATTTGGAAAAAACACACACATAATTTCTTAGTGCAAATAGGCTACCCATGACAATCATTTATGGGGAAACTCCAAACTTCGCTGATGCATGACGCTTCGTGTCACCACCAAAAAGAAATTGCCTGAGCACCTTGAATCACTGTTTTGGGACTTACTCCCGTGCTGGCGCTGGGACTCTGGCTCGGTGATAGTGTTTGGCTATGCTTGTAAAGTAATTTTCATTGTGAGGGGGCTAAACTCCAAGCTTCGCTGATGCGTGACGCTTCGCATCACCACCTAAAAAATATTGCCGGCGCACCTTGAATCACTGTTTGGGGGATTTACTCCCCTGCTGGCTCTGGGACTCTGGCTCAGTGCATAATGTTTGGTTACATTTGTACAGTAATTTTCCTTGCGAACGGGCTGTGCTTGAAAATCATTAGTAGGGAAACTCCAAGCTTCGCTGATGCGTGGTGCTTCGTGTCACCACCTAAAAAGAATTGCAGGCGTGCCTTGAATCTTTGTTTTGGGGATTTACTCCCCTGCTGGTGCTGGGACTCTGGCTCGGTGCATAATGTTTGGCTATGCTTGTGCAGTAATTTTCCTTGTGAGGGGGCTAATGCTTGAAAATAATTTGTGGGGTAACTTCAAGCTTCGCTGATGTGTGATGCTTCACGTCACCAACTAAAAAAAATTGCTCACCCACCTTGAATCACAGTTTCGGGGATTTACTCCCCTGCTGGCGCTGGGCCTCTGGCTCGGTGCATAATGTTTTGCTATACTTGTACACTATTTTTGCAATTTAACATATTTTCGTGAATAAACATTACATTATGTAGGTACATATGTTTCACTGGTTTATCCCCACAATTTCCTTGATCTTCATAACTGTCCCCTTTATCGTTTTTTGTACTTGTTTGCATATGTATTCCTTTCATCACCCATCTAGTGCTATGTCCATTGTCATCCAATAGTGTTTTGTATTGCAGAGCCTTTTATGTAATTTTCTATGTAAGTTTTGATATGCAGCATGATGTAAAGCAAGAGATGTATGTTTTTGGCAGGAAGTAGTTCCATTCTGGTGCGTGGGTCAGCCGAGGGCTGCCCACGCGTCAGGCGGGAGAGACAGTCAGCAAGTAGCATCGTATGGGAGTGGTGCAGGTATTGTAAACTCCTGCTTTTCCTGCGATTCGGGTGGCATTCATCATTTTTGGTATGGACATTTATCTGCAATAGACTTAAATTAACTTCAGGAAACTTTTTCATAATTTAGCTGCCCGGTACACCACTCACTCTTCCCAGGGGATCAGTGTCGCCCTGGGAAGCATCTCGCACCGTAATTCTTGGACTGCCATAAGGCTGTTTACAGCTTAACAGCAGTGGCTGGTAGTGTTAGCCACTCCATTCATGTGTAAAGTGTTTCCTGTAGAGGGATGTTAATATCGTCGAATAAATACTGCTGTTAAATGGACAGGAAATAAGTTATTTCAACCGCCTTGTGCGCTTAAGGGGACGGGTCCTATCAATACCCGCTCGCATCATGTCTAACCTCATTCAATATTTGCAAGTGTGTATTTTTAGCAAGTTGTCCGTGTTTTATGGGCGTGTGGATGGCTCTAACAATCCACATATGCGAGTGTTAATAGTAATTTTCCCACCAAGATTAAGCAGTATGGTATGTAGTCGACCCACAGGCTACCATTTAGCAAATCACTATAATATAATCTAGTCTGGAGTAATAATCGATATAGCAGAGGTCACCAGCATCATCGGCGAGGAGTTTTAGTCTGGGCATATGGCCCACAACCCTGGAACCATTGGGGGTCATCATGCACAACAATCATTTCGGTGTCGCTTTGATGATGTCTGACACCTAGTCGGGTAAACCACGTCCTGACCTCACCTTCTCAGCCACAAAAACCATATCCAACCCTTTATCAGTCCATTCTACGCTGTCAAAATGGCTTTCTGGAACGTGTGGCCTAGTGCTACACCTTTCTGAGCCTTTTGACCGCCTAAAAATGGCAAGCTCAAGTGGGGCAATTATCCCATCACGATAATTTACCTACCTTGGTGACAATTGCGTAACATCAAAATGTCGCCTCTCCATGGGGCCTAATCTCTGGCCAGCAATTTTTCCCACCAAAATTTTCCGCAAAATTTCCTAATTTTTCAGCATTTTTTTCGTGGTCATAGATTTTCCTGCTTTTTCCTACCTACAACGACAATAGGAAGACAGGAAGGCATCATCCAGGGCAACATCAGCGTCGGTACGCCTGTGGTATGCCGTTGAAATGCTAGGAAGTGTTTCACATATGCAACAATTGGAAAAGGGATGCCACGCCGTTGGGAGGAGCAGGGAGGAACTGCGAGGATGAGAAACAACGGGCTAGGGGCTACCCCTCCCCCATTCCCAGCACTCGCCACCACTGGCAGCCAGCTGACACCTCGCATCATGCCGTGCGTCAGCTGAGCACACTGGGATGGTGACCCCCTGCACCGCGGGTCGAGCAGGGCAGCCTCATCGCGAGAGGGGAAGGTGTTACCTCTTCCCCAACCCCGTGTATCCACGTTAGTAGACCTGTGTCTATTGCATGTAGCTTTGTTGACAAACAAAGCATGGCTGGCAGGATGACCGACAGCATGCCGGCGTTGTGGTGTCTGGACTGTTTATGTCCCATGATAGACAGCGTCGGTGACATCCATGAGGAAGGGAAAGACAGTGACAGTGTAACAATGCAGAACACTGAGTACCCTGCAATGCAAGTTAAAATTGAGGCTGATAACACATTCCCCAGGTATTGTGACAATCTTTTGTGTAATGGCCCAGGTCAATTTTACTCAAATGTATGCAGTGTAATGCTAAATATCATCAGGAATATCTTAACGACACAGAACGTAAAACAACAATGGGGACTTACATTAATTTGTTTATCATGCCATGCGACATCAACTTATTTAGTGCAGGGCTTAAACCAAACACAATCTGCATCCGCAGACATACCGCGCGATCAGATTTTGGACATGTTGGAACAATGGGACAATGACGTAGCAGTAAATGGCAATGGTAACCATTCACAGGTGATAGTGGCCAAGGACGGCAACAATGTGTCGAATGAAGTGACGCAAGTCAAAGGAGGCGAGTAGCAGCAGAGTAGAGGAGAAAGGTCGCGCGAAGCGGAGATGCGACACGTTCTCGCCATGCACATGGCCAATGTAAAACAACCCCTGCCACCGGAACCTACAACTCATGTATCGTACCCATTCCAACTGCTCACACCATTCTACCCGCCACTACCCCACATGTTTTCCACACCTATCTACCCATCAGTACTGCCAAAAATATCGCAAACAACTCAACTTCCGCCAGTGCTGATCATGGCCAAAACTCCATCAAAGTTTCAAACTTTACCCACATTTGCCGGGATGCCGACGGAAGATCCGACAATGTTCCTGGAGGACTGCACATCCCGCCTCACCAGGTATGGGGTCAGACGGTAAGAATGGGCCAGCTGTGTCGTAGCGCAACTCCATGGAGATGGGCGCTCCTGGTAGACCTCCTTAAACCATAGTGGACTTCAGTGGGAGGAGTTCCGTCGCTCCTTCCAATGAAGGTTTAGAGGAGTTTTTACCTCTTTACAAGCCCAAACAGGCTGACACTAGAAGGTCAATAATAGGGTGCGTGACTTACAGCATTCATCACATTTAAAAATCACCTCATTAAATGCTTTCATTCACATTTGCCAGAGCACGAAGTCCTTGAAGTAATAGCAGAAACTGACAGGTCAGAGTTCAGGGCAGCTCTTGTGCCCTTACTTAAAGTTATACTGGAAGACCTAATGCATGCAGCTATCATTTTGGGACGTATGCATGAGCAGCCACGCGGTGATGCAAATGCAGTAAAATAGCAGCACAAGCAACGCGAGGAAAATGTAAACAAGATCCATCATTCCACCTTACCACAACCTTTCTTAAAATCACCACGCACTTTAAGTGGACATTCGCATGCAAAAATGTACAGGCAGAAACAGAAGCTGAACGGAGCAATGGGGTACAGTGGTCAGAGACCAATGAGCAGAAACCCAGCAGGTAGTTTCAACAATGCTAAAATGGGGGTGGATTCGGATCACCCACCACAGTATCCATTCAGGTACTGTCCGCATCAACAATACCACTGGCACAACAAGTGCCCAACAACCCACACATGGATCGCATTAAAGAGGCAGCAGAACATAAGCCGCAGGGAAACAGGTTGCATGAGTGAAGGGGCCAGATGCTTCCGACAACACTGCCCACTAAAATTCGGATACCTGAATCGAAATTAACCCCACAGCAGATACTGATTCAGCAAATTAGCAGCAGTCTCACACCGTTCATCCACATTTTGGTCTATAAATTGTCAACTATGCGATGCCTTAATTGATACTGCAGCTTCACACAACTTTGTACGACCACACCTTGTATGCACATGGGACGTCACACCTGCAAGTCAAGTAATTCAATTGGCAATGAATGAGCATTGAAGTACTGCCGTAGGACAGGCAGTAGTGACATTTCAAGTAAGTGACATGAAAATCAGTACTTCAATCATTGTTATGACAGATATCCCCGAAGATGCTATTTTGGGTATACCGTGTCTCATGAAGATGTACACGATTATACAGCTGGCAGTGAGATGGATTCATTTTTGCGCGAAAGAGAGATGCACTGTGTATAACTTGGACCACTGTCCGATGGGTAGCCTAACCGAGGTAAAATTTGAGGAATTCGACAACCAAGTCCTGCCAGAATATCAGGCTGCGTTTCAGCATGCCCTTGACGAACGCTGTGGCATGTTCGGTAAAAATGATGCATTGAAAAGAACTACAGTCGCCGAGCATGCAATCCCGCTCACAGATAAAAAGCCAGTGCATACCAGTCCGTGAGGATACTTGCCCCACCAAACATAGACAATAAAAACGTAAATTCGGGAAATGCTTAATGACAAGACGATAGAGCCCACATACATCCCGTTCAATTTGGCCATTACCTTGGTGCCAAAAAAAAGACGTAACCTGGCCATTTTACATCATCTTTCGCCCGCTAAACCAGGTGACATGTAGCACGCTACCACCATACATTAGAGTGAAAGATTCGCTCAGTGCACTAGGGCTAGCTAAAGTGTGGACATCTCTGGACCTTAAAAGTGGTTACTGGCAAGTACCAGTGAAACTGGAGGATAGGCCGAAGACAGCATTTACGGCCCCAGATGGCTGGCGATTTCAGTTCTGAGCGATGCTGTTTGGACTGAAATGTGTCCCTGCGATGTTTCAGGTGATGATGGTACGAGTGCTCGATGTCATTATTGGAGAGTATACGCTCGTGTATCTCGATGACTTTATTATTTGGTCAGATAGTTGGGAGGAGCACGTATGTCCTGGAATGGTTATGAATCAATGGCCTAATGTGATCAGTGGATAAGTTCCAGTATCGATTTCCTAGATCACGTGATCGACCAAGAAGGGAACAGGCTGAACCCTGAACAGCTGAAGCTTATTGACAGCCATCCCAACCACATATGCATAGACAAATACAAAAATATTTTGGGCTTATCAATTGGCTGCGAGATCACATCCCAAAATTCGCAATAATAACAGCCCCCTTGACAGATTTATTCTCGCCGCAGAAGCAATTTCAGTGGACGGAGGAAGCAGAGAAGGCTTTCGTAGATATTAAATTTGAATTCCGAGCATGTCCAACTCTCGCATGCTACGATGCACGCTATCATTTTTACCACAAAACTGACACCAGCCAAGAGGGAATCGGTGCAGTATTGTACCAGGTTGACGACAGCAGGTAGAAACACATCATTGATTTTGTAAGTGCCAAGCTAGGGCAGACAGATATATGCTATGATGTGAACGAAAGAGAATGTTTAGCAGTTATATGGACAGTAAAAAAATACAGTGTGTTTCTTGAATATCAATGGTTCACATTATGTACCGACAATCGCTGCTTAGTATGATTGCATACCATGAAGGAGGTAAGAAGCATCCTGAAGAGATGGGGATTACATTTTCGATCTTATGACTTCGTAGTGGAGTACGTACCCAGTAGGGAGAACAAGCTGGTAGACGCATTATCGTGCAGACCTAACAATGAAGTGATTGTTAGAGATGTGGCAGAGTGGGAAGAGATTTTGCAGCTAGATTCACATGACCTAATAGCCAAGGTTCGCATGCAGCATATGACTGTTGCTAACAATTGGGAGCTTATTAGCGAGATGTACCAATAAGTCATTGCCGCGCAGGGGAACTGCACGTTCACGCAGGGGAAGGTTGACCAATGTGCCCAGCAGAAAGTTGAAGGATGGCGTGTTATGGACGGCAGACTTGAGACTTGTTCTGCTCAACAGCCTGGGAAATTGAGGGTGTATGTGCCCACGTGTGCGAGGGATCAGGTGCTCGTATAGTCACACAGTAGCAGTGTGGCTGGACACCCCGGTATAGAACAGAGAGTTCCCAGTGTGCGCGATCATATCTACTGGCAAGGTCTGAACTTAGATGCAAGATGGTTTGTGCAAAAATACAACAAGTGCAATGTATACATAATGCGATGCTCCGACGGGAAGCAACAGCAACGGCCATGTGTGCCGAGGAGACTGTTCGAGATGGTTTGCATAGACTTGATGGGTACTTACCGGGTCAAGAGGGGAGAAAAGCTTTCTTGTGGTCATAACATACTTTCCTCAAAGTGGACGGAAGCGTACCCCACAAAGGCAGCACGAGCAAGTAATGTATCGAGAGTGCTGGAAGAGCAATTTTTCAGCACTGTTGATTACCGCGGAATTTGCTAACCGACATTGGCACACAGTTCACTGGCCAGAAATGGAGGGAATTATGCGCGAAGTGGGGTGTCAACCACATTACAACAGCAGTATATCAGCAGAGGGTAAGCCCCATGGAATGCTAGAACCAAGAAATTAAAGAACAAATAGCACTCCGTGTGGGAGATCAGCATGTCATGTAGGCGGACCACAGACCTGCCGTATTGGACACACTACGAAGGAGGGTAAATGCAGCGATGGGAAGGTCACCAGCAGAGGTATTTTCAGGCCATAATTTACTCCTACCCGGAGAGGCCAAGTGTCCACAGATGGAGGAGAGCAGCGAGATAGCGAGCATTGATGTGCAGAGGAGGCAGCACAGGAGATGTTTACGAGAAGTAAGAGAGCAGCAGGATCGTTATGCAGCGAGAGGACTGCCGGTCACCACGAGACCGTCACACGTACAGCATGCGGGACAAGAAGTTTATGTGCAGAAACACCCTCAGTCAACTGCAAAAGGAACTTTTGTGCAGGGTTAGCAGCATGTTGTAGTGGGCCTCATTGTGGGCTACAGAAGCACGGACCCACCACCTACACCATCTACATGGGGAATCGGAAGGTAAGGATGCACCGGGCCGACATCCAGCTAAGCCCGGGTGCTGTCGACGACGAAGTCGGTCCCGGTGTATCTCGACTCCACATCGGAGAAGACAGCGACGAGCAGGTGCAGGAACCTGAGGAGACGCGAGGTGTGGCGGCATTTCAGGGGGAGGAACCTGCAGAGGACCCTCTCCTCTCCACTCCCGTGAGCGTCGACACCAAGAGCTCACCAGAGATCAGTGAGCCATGCTACATCATGATCTCTCCTAATATATTTTTTTCCTATTACTTTTCTAGCAATTTCACATTTTTGCAAAGCCCATTTTATTTTCTTCTTTCTTTATGATCTTCCCTTGTTTCCAGTCGGAACACCACATTCGTGTTAAAATAAAAAAAAATTAATTTTCATATTTAATTGTGCAAACCAAAAAAATTAATATCTGTTAAGGTTATTGGAATTTATAACCTTTATCGCTGACGATAACTATATTACTTTCATTTTACTCCTGTTTGCCAAGTAGTCAAATCATAATATAATATATTATGTATTTATTTACCTGCTGCTTCTCACTTCAGAGAGCAGCAGCTGCAACATACAACGAATACTGTCGTTATGTTCATTTGAGCAATTTGTTCATATCACTATTTTTACTGCTGCATTAAGTGTGTACACTGTATTTTACTGTATTTTCTTAATGTTACTCAGCACTTTGTGTAGATTCTGAACCATACTGGATAGTATAGATCATGTGGATGTGCCATAAACAATGGAAAAAAAAAAAAAAGAAATATTTGTCAGTATCGTAACATGTTAAGAAAAACACAAATTTATTTTGTTGTTCTATGATTGTGTTTGTCCACTGCTAGGATAGGTAACAGCACTAGTATCGTAATAACGTAAAATATTTGTATCAAACTTTTTATTTTCCTGCCTGTAATGTGTTACCCTTGTTTGCTACCTTTATTGTAATTTATTTAACATAAAACCTTTTATTTGTTTTGTCGTTATGTTAATTATGTTTAAATGCAATGTGTAATTTTTCTTTTTATTTAACTCTGCGGTATGGCTTTTCGATAATTAACGACTGTTCATGCCACGAGTTTGGAACATCGTACAGTCACTCATGTATATGAAGGAATGCGCTGACCCTGTCTTCTACGATTATTACTTCCACACGATGTAGCTGGTTTTGAAAATTTGCTACCTGAATTTGTGCTTTTTTATGGCGTAATAGCCATACTTCACCTCCTAGGTGAGTAATTTGTACTTACTTGCGGTAATTGTTTGTTGCATTATCGGTGCTCGTTTAATGCGTCTCCCATGTAATTTTGTTCAGTGTGGTTCCCCGGCTACACGGCCTAGCCATTTTGGTGATGCGATCTCAGCCTCGTGCTTTTTTAGGGTTGGGTGGTGGCGCACGCTATGATTTAAGCAACAGTGGTGTGTCGACTCCTCAGCCACCGCCTTTTCATCTCTTGGTCACAAAAATGTTCTTTTTGCATGGTATATTTTGATTACTGCATGACACCATGGGATTGGCTGCCTTCAACTTGCTGCCCGACGTTTCATTCTGGTCTATAATATCCTTGAAAACAACATGTTAAAAAAATTTAATACCTACCTTGGCATGAAGTGGTGAGGACAACCATAAGAATTTTCTATTTACAAGTTTTAAGTTTGTTGGTCCTAAAAGAAAATAAAGGAGAAAGCGAGGAAGGTGTAGCTAAAATGGAAATTTTGGGTGTACCCTAAGTTGTTAAAAAATTAATAATTGAAATAAAATTAAATAAAGTGCCAACTGTCACTAGTTTGAAAAAACTGTAATACTCATAACACCAATTATTGTTTTGTTTAAATACCATACATATTTTATCTCTTCTCATTGTGTGTATGGTAATAAAAAAAAGAGGGTGAAATAAAAACCCAAAAAAAAAAATTATTTTTGTTAAAAAAAATTAACTAGTACCTACTACCTTTTTGTTAGTGCACATTCATGTTTTAGCTTATTTATTGATGAGAGCTCTAGTGTATTGTTGTTTTTTATGGGTATTAAAAGAAACCCACAACAGTGTATCTGAATTGAGAACAGGGTGAGAGAGTGGAGTTAGATGCTTAATAATTATTTTGGGCATGATTATTTATTTATACACTGAAGGATTGCACGTAGGAGTGGAGATACATCGTTTCACGTCCTCCTCTGGGGCACCTTGGTGCTTATTTGGGGGGCAAGCAGCTAAGGTTTTCCTTTTCTTGGAAAGTACGAAGCTGTTTTTGTTGCCCCCTGATGTTGGGTGCTAAGGAGTGGCTCATGAGACAGGATGGGAATGCCGTCGACGAGCTCCGAGAGCAAGGGAGCAGAATGGAAAGTGCATCCGCACCTCAAGCAAGTTAAGGTGAAGGAGATGAGTGCTTGCAGAAGTAACCTGGAGTCATTACACCCCACAGGTAACCCACAGCATCTCAAGCTGACAGTATGGGATGTGAGGCACATGGCAGCATTAGTGCACTCACGGAACTGTAAGAGCAGAAGCAAAAGGAGATGCAGGTGCAAGGGGGTCAGCAAGAGCAAGTGCAGGAGTAGGGAGGACGCATAGAAGAGAGGTTCGCAGGGGCTGTTCATCGGTGTCGCACCCGGAAGCAGCGAAATAGGCAAGAGGACATCAGGAGTGAGGAAGGCGACAGCAAGGGCAGCGAGTTGAATTACTCGTTCCGCCTTCGGCACTCGTGTCGATGGGCACACCCGCCAGCAGGGTATTATTAATGCAAGCAGCCGGAGTTGCTTGCCAGGAAGGGGCAACCACCGGCAATGCATTATATGGCAGGGCCACAGGAACGGTGGTACCACCTACGGTTACATAGGCCAGCCCGCATCTGCAGCTGCTGCAAGTAACATCCGTCTGCCAATAACAACCTGAGAAGGGGGGGGGGATTTGACATATGCTACATTCCCTCGCCCTTAAGACCGTTTGTCCGGCCGAGTTCTGCAACGCCAATGCAGCAGGGTTGTGCACTCTACTGACTAGGAGAGCATGCACCAGGTCATGGGTGCATGACAAGGATCAAGCAGGGCAGTGCAGTGCAGTGTAAGGGCACGCCAGTGCAGCACAGCCGGTGGTTGCTACGAATGCCTGCAGCGAGGACTTAATGAGGCGGAGTGTTATTAAATAGATACCAACAATAATTGGACCATTGTATTCAGGGTCTAGAAATGCTATATTTGTTACATGTTATTAAATGGTTTATGATTTCTTGTGTTTCCTTGTTCCCTAGTGTTTTGTTGAACTTGTTTGCATATTTATTCCTTTCATCACTCATCTAGTTCTATGTCCATTGTGATCCACCAGTGTTTTGTATTGCAGACTCTTTTACGTAATTTTCTATGTAAATTTGGTACACAGCATGACGTAAAGAAGGAGATGTATGTTTGTGGCAGGAAGTAGTTCTGTTCTGGCGCATGGTTCAGCCGAGGCCCGCCTGTGCATCAGGTGGGAGAGTCAGTCAGCAAGTAACATCGTAAAGGAGTGATGCGTGTGTTGTAATTTCCGGTTGTTCCGTCACGCTGGGCGGCATTCATCATTTTTGGTATGGACATTTACCTGCAATATAATTTAATTAACTTCAGGAACCTTTTCATCATTTAGCCACCCGGACACCATCCTCTCTTTCGGTGGGAATAGCATCTCTCCGGGAAGTATCTTGCACCATAATTATTTTATTGTCCAATGGCTGTTTACAATTTAACAACAGTGGCCTGTAGAGTAAGCCACTCCATTCGCATGTAAAGTGTTCCCCGGAGAGGGATATAAATATTGTCGAATGAATACTGCTGTGAAATGGACAGTACGTAAGTTATTTCGACCACCTTGTATGCTTAAGGGGATGGGTGCTGACAATATCCGGTCCCATCATGTTTAACCTCTTTCAATATTTGCAAGTGTATATGTTTTAGCAAGTTGTCCATGTCTCATGGGCATGTGGTTGGCCCTAAAAATCCACATAAGCGAGTGTTAATGGTCAGTAACTTTCCTGCAAAAATTAAGCAGCATGGTGTGTAGTCGACCCACCGGCTACCATTTAGTAAACCTCTACAATATAATCCAATCTGGAGTAGTAATTGATGGGGCAGAAGTCACCAGCATCAGCACGAGGAATATTAGTCAGGGCATATGGCCCGCAACCCTGGGATCATCAGAAGTCATTGTACAGAACAATCATGTCTGCATCGCCTTGACGATGCCTGGCACCTAGTCGGGTAAACCACAGCCTAGATCTCACCTTCACTACCCCAAAAACCATATCCAACTCTTTATCAGTCCATTCTACGCCATCAAGGCAAAAGAATTTTAGTTACATCTGATGTAAAACAAGCCACTTAAACTTGCATATTTTTTATTGCAGCAACTTTGCGAGACACTCATACGAAAAAGTATCATCTACTATAATTCTAGGGCAGAAAGATCTATAATTGAGCTTTGGGTTTTCAAACCTGGAAAACTTGGTAGAGGTTATTATTGGCTGAGGGATGTTTACAATTTTAATGAAAAAACCAAATTGGTTTCAGAAATAACTTTATTATCTTCTGCTATGGCGAGTCGTGCATTTACATCTGTTCTCTTGGTAGCAGGTCATGTTTGTTTTTCTTATACCATATTTTTTGTGGACTGTTACACTCTGTATCGTGTAAAGGTGGGTTTCTGATTAAGGGCTGAAGAATTAAGAGTTATACTTAATGACTCGATAAGCACAGGGAAAATGAACAATTAGAATATTTGCAGTTTATTATTGAATTAAAAACTGTTGAGTTTAGCCAATCAAAATTGTAGGAGGATGTACGCAACATAAATAACCTGGAAAAATTGACAATTGGCATATATTTAATTATCTGTGGTTACTGCTTGTGTATTCATTTGAAGAAAAACTTGTGAAATCTTATAGAAGGGGAGCCGATGCCAACATTAAGCATTTACATCAATAAATCAGAAAAGGTTCAATAAAGCAAATCCTATAACCTCTTCCACGAAAAAAAAACATGACCATGAACTATTTTTTAAATTAAGAGGATAATGTCTCTCAATTAAAATAATTATTTTCATACGATTTCACAATATGACATAACCTAACTACGAGTTGTATATACAGTTTCCCACCAATAATGACTGCTACTGTGCTCTAATTGGCTTCTACATCTTGACTTTTACCTAAGATATAAAATATAACGATCTCTTGAGTCACGCCAAGAACACACCGACCTGTCAAGACCCACACACAACAGTTATAAAATAATATAACTACCCTTGAATACATTGAATCATATATTAAGCTCACTGTGAACTAATTCTGTTAAGTCAATCTTAAACCCACCTTAACTTTGCTCAAGTTTGACAGACACTGTGACCACCCTACACTTTGCACAAACAGTAAATGCTGTCTTTATCAATGTATTGCACTTGCTGATGATTATTGTGGGATGTATGTTATGTTGTCGATATTTGTGATGATTTTGGGGCATAATATTATTAAGAGTTAAAAATTAAAATTTAGGACTTAAATGGATATTACAGCATTTATAATTTAAAATACAGTTTTAGCACAATGTACAAATAGTTTTGGCTGTAGAACATGTGATTAAAAACACTTTAAGAAATAACAATATAGCACAAGTACAATTTGGTTATGGGAATTGTGAAACATTTCTAACTTAGTGAATGCCATCTCTCTTTCATGTTTTAGCGAGTGCCTTGCTGGTTTTGTAGGAATATTATATTGGCAGTTAATTGTTTTGGTTTTTGTACATTTCAATAAGTGTGGGTTGTAGTGAGTGGGTACCTGTAAATACAAGCAGCACAGGAACGGAACAGCTGGTAGCAAACGAGGACAAACGAGGAACCCCATGATGGTGGAGGCGCTGACAAGCCTCCTGGTGATGTCCCAGCAGTAGAAGATGGAGCGGCACTTCGGACAGGGGTACCGGAATGAGACACAGAGGGTACGACTCACCCGACGCACAGGCATCCGCAGGGGTCAGCCCGATGGCCTGCGTCGAGGAGTCCGACGGTGTAGCACCATCAAGCGCGACCATCCAGGCTAAAGAGCTGGAAGCAGCTCTGGTACTTCCCCTGGAGGACATGGAGGGGGAGGAACTATCTCCAGTCATGTTAACACACTCTTCAGGTATGGAGGCCGACGAGAGGCCCGGCCTGCCGTAGGAGCCTTAAGAAAGGAGCATCAGCCTACAGAATCTGTTCTACCGGGTCGCAACCGGAATCAGCACACCTGCAATAGTGAAGGGAGTGGAGAAGTCAGTAGCTAAGTGGACAGTGAGGGTAGCAGATCGACTAGCTCGCTACTGCTCCAACGTACCAAGAGGCTAAGAAATCCACCGCGGGATTTCACCACCTGCAGTAATGCAACAACATGCCGCAGACTGCAGCCCCACCAGCAGCAGAAGCACAAAGTGAGACTGCTACCACACAGGGAACCTTACCAGCTATGTCCTCGCCATAGGGAGCATAGGAGGTGCTCCTGTTGTGAGTGACACAACAGCTAAAACTGCCTCAGGGGGTGGGGGGGGGGCATTTGTGCCATCCGCTCTCCCCAATCCCGTTCGCCCGCTTTGGTTATGTCTGCTGTGGGAATCCACACTCTACTGGGTACTCATACACACCGGTTGAGTAGTGCACCGCATCAGGCACGTCGGTCAAGACACAACACGAGTGCGGCCATTTTCTTTAATGGTCAGTCTTGAAATGCGAGCAGCTGCCGAAATACATTCTCACGTTGAATTTTGTTGGTTTCAACAAACCTGTCGAGTTTTGTATTAATTAACTGAGCATGTAATTAACTTATTTTGTACTAGTGATAGAAACAAGTGATTTTAGAGATGTAATTGTCAATAGTCCATATTTTGCTGTAGAACAACACATGTACATGAATTGCGTTTAGGAATACAAACAGGAAGTTAGTATGTGTAATGTAAATAGCGTATTTCGATACCATTAAATGCTTGAAACGTATTTAAGTATATAAGAATGCCTGTTTTTGTTTATAACAGTAATAATATTGAAAAAAAAAAAATGTTGCATGTAAGGTTAACTTCAAAAAAAAAAATTACAGTCTGCATTTCTCCATCGGTTACAACTGCCACATATTTATCTCTTTTGTCCTTGTGGGACGTTTTGAAATGTACTTCGCCATAAAAAAAGTCAACTGTTCCCATGTTCATTACATTGAAAAACCAATTTTATTACATGTTTGGTTAATTCGCAGAAAATATTTACACTGTGTGTGCATTTGCATAGGTGCAAACTACTTGTGCACCGGCATATTGATCGCGTTTCCATATTTTGGTGAAATTAAAAGCTTCCACGTTATAATAATATGAATACTATTTTTGTACGAGCATAATTTTCTACTTCACCATCAAAACAAAATGTCATTCAAATTGTTACTATATCGCAAAAAGTGCTGCTAAAGAATGCTGTTTCATAAAAGACTTTAAAATAGTGTTTTACGCCCACCCCACTAACAAATTAAACAGAACCTCAACTGTATTACTTGGTCTGATAGAAGGTGGAAATGTCAACCTAGCTGTAATACCGTTCATTAATCACTGGATCTTCAGTATTTTCAGTGCCTGCCATTGGACTATATTTCCAGTCTTCATTGGCAGAACAGCTGAGGGGGAGGGATACATTGTGGCAGTGCTACTTTTCTCATACTGTCAAAATTTTGTGAAGTTATACTGTCCACCAGAGTATACCATATTTTTATATGCTGTAGCTTGAAATTTACTCTTGCCATGCATCACTCCTAGTAATCACTGGCGTTATTCACTTTTCATGTAGAACACATAATTACTGCATAAATATTAGTGAATAAATGCCTATTTATATCAACCATCGCGCTGGACGAATTCAGTTATACTAAATGTAGATATTTCGATATGACTACTCATAATTGCGACATTTTTCACACCATTACAGAATTACGAGGTTTCACTGTATGATGATATTAATACACTGCCAGCATCTGGCTTGGTTCTCCGAAATCACTCCAGGCAAATGATGTAATGATTCTTTAAATAGGCCATGGCTGATTCTGTCTTCTCGAAGCAACTTGCTCTGTTTATTAATGACCTCGGTATTGACAATATGAGAAGCCCTGCCTCCATAAACAATGTAACCAACCAAAACTACCTAATCAAACCACCAACCTAAACAACCTAATCAAACAAACAACCTAAGCAAACAACCAACCTAACCCACCTAACCAACCTACCTGCCTGCCTAATCTACATGCCTACCTAATCTACCTACCTGCCTACCTAACTTACCTACCTAACCTACCTAACCTACCTACATGCCTACCTAACCTACCTGCCTACCTAACCTACCTACATGCCTACCTAACCTACCTGCCTACCTAACCTACCTGCCTACTTAACCTACCTGCCTACCTAACCTACCTAAATTACCCTGCCTTACCTACCCAAACTACCCTGCCTTACCTACCTAACCTACCCTGCCTTACGTACCAAACCTACCATGACTTACCTACCTAACTTACTCTACCTTACCTTCCTAACCTACCCTGTATTGCCTACCTATCTACATTCCTAACTAACCTACCTACCTGCCTTCCTTATCTGGCCAGAAGTTAAGCACGAAGCTAACCTAAACGTCCTGAGCTGTTATTGAAACCCATTACCTGTCCCATTTGCTGGCATATTTTTAAGAAAGCTGCAATGGAGATCAGAAGGACGGTTGGACATTATTCAGTAAAATATTAATACTGTCAGCATACTAAATTGCAGCCACTAGTGTTCTATAATGCAAATTAAAATTTTGTACTGGTATAACTATACCGATAATATATTACCAGTGATGAAACTTGGGGCAGGGTTCATGGCCTAGTGTGTCAAAATTGTATACTGAAACTTTTTCTTTTACAGGAAATGAGAACTGAAGGAAGGACCAGTGCCAGATACATATAAATATTTTGACACATTTTTTTGGAATGAATAAATATTTTGCTGTAAAAATGGTTTGTTAATTGTACATTTGGTTTTCAAAAATCAATTATATTCTACTTCTCGAAGAACATGGAATTTTTAGTTTGATCCTAATCTGTCACAAAATTGATATTGCAGGATATGAATGGACTTCATATTTGCCAGTATTTTATTTAAATAATCACAATATGACTTATGAACCTTTGTTTCTTGTAACTAAATTTGTTGGGGGGATCATTTACATGCACACACACATACGGCGAGTGGGGGAAAGGTTCAAAGAGGTGATTCCCTACAAAATGTGAGGTTAAAAAGTATGTGCAAAATATACCCTAACTCGGTTACTAATGGTGATAGCCACTCTAGAAATTCAAGGTTATAAATTTAATTATTGGGCTGAGTTCAGAAATGATGCAAGATGAAATTAATGTTGGCTGAACAGTGTTTTAGGTAGTCAAATCTTCAATGTATGAACAACACTTGTTAATACCTCCCACTGTAGTGAAAATAATGTTTACAATTTTTTATTATCAGGTTTTATGGATGTTGGAGTCCAGTTTATTAGAAAAATACAACCTTACCTTCAAAAACGGCCCTCTTGTTAAAACTGCCTAGAACTCGTTGTTTTCAAGTAAACTGCACATACAGTGCCTGGCAAATAGGCAGTACCAGTACTTCTTGTAGGGAAGCACAAATTGACTGGCGCTGACACTCTGTTTCGTACTCGGCATGCTGTTTCTTACTTAGTATCCATGAATTACTGCCCAAGTGCCATGCACTTTTTTATTTTATGGCCTATAATTTTGTGTACAATATAAAGCTTACATTTAACATTAGTTCACACTATGTAATCTAATTTTTGAAGTTGGAATATGTACATCAATTAAATTAAAGATAATTTTTCGGAGGTGTGCATACCTATATATTCTGAATGAACTGTATATGCAGGTGTTTCTGATTGAACTGAAAAAATTTTGTGGACCCAGTAAATGAGTTTTAACTATTGTATTTGAAGCTAGCAGAAAGACAGACATAAAAGCCTGTGCATTATATACCCTATTCCGTCAGTTACATTAACCCAGTTGAAATCATAATTTCCCTGTCAATATTAACGAGAAAAACAATGGAATGATTTACCTCTATTATGCCAGCATTTATGTTTTTCTTTTATTATAATTATCACAACTTTACATTTTTCTACAACACATTTCAAAATCATCACATTTGTCAAGCATTTGTTTGTTTATTCAGACTAAATTAGTCATTGTCGTTTACATATAGGTGGTGTGGATTTCGTCAGGCATTGTGACAAACATTAACAGAATATAAACAATCTGCGCACATTCCCAATTACATTGAAATTTCAGGAAAATGTGAGCATAATTCAGCACTTGAAAGGTTCTGGGTGCATTACTAAATAAATGCGCATTCAAGTAATGTTAAAAAATATTAAAGCATAAATAGTTTAGCCGAACACAGCAATAATACATGGAATTCAAACTCAAAGTATCTAAATCTTGTCAGTTGTCATTCACTGTAAACATATTATATTCGATAGCAAAAATTTTTGGTCTAGCAGTAGGCTATTCTTTTAGATTACATTTTAGGTTACTGTGTTAACAGTCTTCAAGGTCAACACAAACAGCAGACTAGTAGCACTTTTCCCAGATTTGAAAATTTAATGTTATGTACATTCCAGTATGATTTTAGCTACATAAATACTAAAATAACAACCTTTCGGAATACTACAAAATATCGCTAAAATTGATTTCATACTGGGAATCTGTGCTTTATATTGGTAGATACACATAGCTATTACAGGGTGGCCAGCGTCAGGCAAAACCTGGAATAATCAGAGCAATTCATGTAAAGTCAGGGAAATTAAAAGTGTTTATTAATGTGTTTAGTAAGGAACATTTGCCATATTGGTCAGGGGAAAGTAGGATGCCCTTAAAAGTCAGGGAAGTGAATCTGTGACGAGAATACTGCTAGCCATCCCGTATTAACTAACAACTGTAAATTGTGTTACTAATTCTATTTATGCTCAAAAAAGTTAATGGTATTTTAATGGAATTATCAAAATGACCAAAACCCGTGTTTTTACTGCACTATTTTTTTCAGTTTTGTAAATATTAATGCTAAAGTTTCTTGGTTATGTTAAATTATGTTTGTTGGAGTTCAATTATTGCATAAACAGCAGTTAAACTTAAGGAAAGTAATTCCTTAGGAAGAACCTGTCAAATTATGGAAACATGGATTTCCTCAATATGTGTTGTCATGATATGCACACGATGTTGCCCCTGCGAAGTGCAGGTAATGTTGCCCCCGCGATGTGCACATGATGCTCCTCCGATGTGCATGTGACATGAACGCGAGTTTGCCCCTTCGACGTGCACTCGACATTGCCCCTGAGATTTGCACTCAATGTTGCCTTTGCGACGTGCACTCGACTTTGTCCCAGTGACATGCACTCGACGTTGGCCCTGCGACGTGCATGCGATGTTGGCCCTGCGACATGCAAGCGACATTGGCTCTTTGACTTGCAAGCAATATTGCCCCTACGACGTGCAAGCAATGTTGCCCCTGCGATATGCACACTATGTTGCCCCTTCAACGTAACTTGCCTAGGACATTTCAACATTACATGCACATTCTGAGCATTTTATATGAACATGATGGCACATTACAGCTACGTTATGGTGTCACAATGTAATGTGAACATAATGTGCAGGTTATGTTGCTGTGCTTTCTGGGGCTACTCGATTTCAAAAATATATCCGAGTTCGTGAGTGATAGATAATTATATATAAATAAAATAACTAAATTAGATTTTTAGTTTATTCACTCAGCTATTATTTACAATGTTAAACTATCTATATCCAATGTTACTCTTGTTATCAGCAGTGAATTCATTATTTAATTTATATCTTAATTCTAATTAAAGTCCTTCTCAGTATGTCTTGATGAGATATAGTCAGCATTTTATTCTCACTCATTATTTACAGAGGTTTAGTCTGTGTAATGCCATCATTCCAAAAACCGTACACTCGCATATCCAGTTCACAGTCCTGCCCATCATTCGCACTATCCATTGCATTAATACTAGCAGTCCGCGGACTTGTATTCCGCTGGTATCTCTCGCTGCCACTCAAAGTTCTGCTGATTTGTCTCTGCTATGTATTTGCACGCCTGTTTCTTAAGTTTGTGCAATCCTCCAAACTCTCAAAATACTGCTCGGAGTCCTATATTGGCTTATGTAGTCTCGTTGGCCCTGTCTAGATGGTTCACCACACCCCAAGTCTTGCTGAGATATGTAAGGGCATTCTCCAGAACATACTTTATGAGATAATATAAAATGAAATCCACTTAAGGTCAAGAGCACGCAATTCCTGAAAGGCTTATTAAAGCAGCACATGGTGGCTTGTCTTAGTGACCACTCTGACATATGTACAATTTTTCCTTGCTGTAGTGGGACGGAGCAAGTGAAGTAATGCAATGCAGCAACAAGTAACACTGCTCCCACCTTAAGAGTGTTTGTCTTGAACAGACTCTGCAACATTCAGACTTTCATAGAGTGCAAGTTGGTTGAAGTGGGTAACATTCAGCTTTCCCGAAAGTCGCGAAAATCTGAAAGACCATATTATTGATTTTCTTCAGACTCCTGTAGTGGTTTCCCAACATTTCTGTAACTTCGGGCGTTACCCTTTTCGCCCCTGTGGGTTTTACAGCCACACCATTTGTCCTTGAAATACCCTGCGTGCCTTGTCCTGTCATAAAGCATCTTTATCTTGTCGCTACTTATTCTGGGGTGCTGTTGAGCAAAATCTTTAATGCCAGCTAGTATGTGCCAAAATATTTTGGCGTAATCAGGGGCAGCAGCATACCCTTCTGTCGGCCGGCCAAACAGGAGAGCCATATTACCCTTGTAGACTTGTGA
Organism: Dryococelus australis; assembly: GCA_029891345.1. Lineage (NCBI taxonomy): Eukaryota > Metazoa > Arthropoda > Insecta > Phasmatodea > Phasmatidae > Dryococelus > Dryococelus australis. The sequence continues at coordinate 247,389,939 of CM057009.1, forward strand.
ACTATAGACTGGTTATCAAGGAAAAACAATGGCACCTTTGAATCCTAAATCCCATTCCTTTTGTTTGTATGTCACAAAGATTAACAGGTATTGCTTAAGAGTACGGTTAAGCCTCTCAACCATTCCATCAGACTGGGATGTAAGTTCGCTGTCTTAGTGTTTTACATCCTCAGAATCTTTGTTACCTCCTGGAACACCACAGCTTCAAAGTTTCTTCCCTAATGATAATGGAGTTCTAATGGCACCCCAGACCTCTAGGAAACATGCTCTACAAGTGCATCAGTAACAGTACATGCTTCCTGGTTCGCGAATTGAATGATGTCAGGCCACTTAGTAAATTTGGGCCAGCAATAGATATTGATTACCTCTCTCTGTGACACACAAGGGACCCAGAATATATACTGCCATCCTATTGAGTGGGGTCCCTACATTGTATTTCTGGAGGGGACCTTGTCTCTTGGTCTTTGGTCCCTTCCTCGCGGTGCAGGTGTCGTACATTTGGCACCACTTCTCCCAACAATGAAACCAGTAGAATATCAGTCTTAACACTTTTGTGGGTCTTATTAATACCAAAGTGTCCACTGACTTCAGTGTTGTACTGTTTCTTTTAAGACTTCAGGAATCATACATTCTGGAAGCATGTGTGTGTTTCATCATTTCTTTGCCAGTTCCTTTAAAGCACGCCATTCTTCAGTAGAAGGGAAAACCATTGTGCACAGTATGCTTTGACTGCTATGCTCAGGATGGGATGGATATATCTTCCATTCTGGCTGACAGCCAGCTTCTTTCCTTTCTAGTATTGGATGTAAAGTGGGGTCATTTAGCTAATCTTTCCTAATACCCCCATTACTCCAGGTAGGTTATCGATGACAATATACAGTACTTTGAATTCTTGTCCTCTGTACCTTCTGCGATTTACCACTCTTTACTTCTCGGTGTTCACAGTGATGACAGATTGGCTCAACTTATAAAATTAAGTAGCCTGCATACTTTATAATGTCTACCATAAAGGTAGGGGTGGAAGTGTGAAATTGCCTTCGCCATTGTCAGAAGCTCACTATGTGTAAAACTGTTATAACTCAAGCTTGTCCAATACCATACTTAAATATTCTTGTGGTCTCTCCTTCCCATCCTGAATATGAGATAACACAGTTCCAATGCCTACATCACTAGCATCAGTATCCAAAATTAATCAGCCCTAAATTTTCAGGAATCCCAGGGCTGGTGGAAATATCAGAATTTATTTTATGTTACTATAAGAAACTTCGCACTCCATGGTCCAATTAAATTTCGTTTTTGCCTCAGTCAGTACATGCAGTGGCTTCACGACCGTGGCCAACCCAGGTACAAATTAATGGTAGTAGGCAAATTATCCCAAAAAATTCTTCACTTTCATTTTGTCAGCTAATGTCGGCCAATTTATTATTGTTTTGGTCTTCTCTGGGTATGCCGAACTACTACAATGACGAATGTACAATTATGCCAAAAACCACAAATGCCAAAAGCAGAAATGACCACAATGTCAAAAGGCTGGAAAATGATATTTACCACAATGCTTGAAAAACATTATATCAAAGTACATTAGCACCGAAAAATCCCGTCGAAGTGATACAAGTCCGAAATGAAAATAACTGAACAATTTTCTGCTTAGTAGTAATGTGTACCTTAACGCCAAAATGCACAACACAGAATGCCAAAATGCTGAATTCAGAAATGACCACAACACCAAAACAAGAAATTACCACAATGCCGAAATCTGAACTGACCACAATGCCAAAATCAGAAATGTCAACTACACCAAATACTAAGCATGTTGCGTATCTGCTAGGCTTCAGAATGCTGTATTTCAAAAGTACTCAAGTATATTTGTCATGTATCTACCAACAGTAAAGTTGGAGTTATACAAGTAGAGTATTCGAGTTATGAATTTCAGAATAGTAATAAATAACGTGTCACTATAATTCGTTTACGACTCAGTTGCAGTTTGTGATCCCCATAATATAACTAAAAATACACTTCAGTGGCAGTGATATTTCCTTACGTTGAGCTGTGCCACAATTTGTTGTTGGCTAATGTGAAGTTATTTGAGTTTCCATTGGCAAACTTATTTCATTAATTTTTTTTATAGAGGTCGGCTTTAGCTATCAATCGATGTAAGGAGTAGGCAGAAAAAACTTCCGAATATTTTTAGCCAAGAGGGGACTGAGTGTGTTAGTTTATCCAATATAAACTCATATGTATTTCATTAATTACGCATCATTTTGCAGTGGTGAGGCCCTAGCTACACCCTTCAAGGTAGGGCGACACAAGTTCCTGCTGAACCCAAACCCCACGACCCAAAGGTAGTACCACAAATAAGAAATCCACTTAAGCAGACTAGCTTAGGAAATATTAATTTCGCTAACAACACATGAGTTATGGAAAGTTTTATATATATCTTTGAGATCAAAAATACAAACATGCATTATTTCAACCAGCATACAATATTTTTAAAGCTTCGGAAAAACTACAATATATGCAATTTCTACTCTACAATACAATATTTTGACTGGATTTTTTAAAAATTATAATAAAATCCCAGATTCATTAAAAATGACAACATACTGAGGCATTCTGATATTATTATCACAACACATATTTTTTTAATGTGTGCCTCCTGGAAAAATACCACATTCAGCATTCTATTGGCTGATAGTAAAATTTACATAGTTGAAACAGTCTTAAAATGCCCATTTTCTGGAATATAGACTTTTTAGAACTTCATTTACAAATGCTAGATTGTTTTCACTAACTCGTAGCATGTCTTTAAGGCTAAAACTTTATTTCCTTTGAAAGTTTGAAAGACATCTTCCACAATGTGTCGCATTTGTTTCCTATTGATTGAAAACAGCAGGCAATTACCTTTGTGGCAGTAGTGTAAGTTTAAGGGGGGAAAGAAAATAATTTGGCTTGCCCGATACTCAAAACCAACCTTATCAGAAATGAAAAATATTTAATATAAAATAAGTAATTTAAATAAATTTTAAAAGGGAATAACATAAATATATTTAAATAAATATCTTGTCCCAATCAAACTCATTCACAAAACAGTAGCAAGAAGTCAAAAGCCGCCGCCATTGGACTGTTCAGTGGGTCGTCCAGATACCCTGAACACTTTAAATAATTTCCATAATCATCCAAAATGTTAGTAACAGCACAGCAACATTTCATGCACATTGTCTGCACATTACACTGTAACATTGCCACAATGTGCTGTGATGTGCCAGGAATGTGCAGAAGAGGTGGAAGCAACATTCTAACATCTCAGGCAGGCAACGTCAGAAGAGCATGTTGCCTGCACATCATAAATGGCACGTTGCCAGCACTTTTATAGCACATGACTAGCCCATTGATGCAACATGCCGTGATGTGCTTGGGTTGTGCAAAAGATGTGCAAGCATCGTTGTAACTTCTCGGGCACACAACACCACAATATCACCATGCCTGCACATCAAAAATGGCACATTGCCAGCACTTTGATAGCACATGATCAGTATGTTGCTACAAAATGCTGTGATGTGCCTGGGTTGTGCAAAAGAGGTGCAGACAATGTTTCAATGTCTCGGTCAGACAAAGTTGCAGAGAGACGTTTTCTGCACATGATCAGTGCTCCTGGCCTGCACACAGGTGCAACATGTACATTGCACGTATCCAGCATGTGCCCAACACATACATGGCATGTACCCAGCACATAATTTGGAATATTGTTTGCATGTGTCCAGCGCATATTTGGAATGTGTCTAGCATGTAAATTGAACTTTGTTTGAACGTGTCTATCACATACATGGCACATGCCCAGCGCATACATGGCACATGTCCAGCATGTAAATGAAACATTGCTTGCACATGTCTACCACATATATGGCACTTGTCCAGCACATGCATGGCAAATGTCCAGAACATGCATGGCACGTGTCCAGCACATATTTGACATGCTTTTAGCACATGTAGATCATGCATAAGGCACGTTGTCCACATGTTGCTTGCACATATTAACCAAATGTAAATTAAAATACACAGAAAATTCTTATGATCCTGCTACTATATTTGGCATTTTCTAAACTACATAACAGCATATGTCTATATAATTAACAACTTATGAGGGCCAGAGGCACAAACATGTTGTATCATCACAATTTATCACACCGGTTATGAAGTGTTGCTCATTCGTGTTATGTACATGTTGGTAATGAAGTCACTAGAAAGCATTGAACATTTATGGTTATGAGAGATTAGTCATTGCTAAATATTAGTAAATTAGTTTAGAGGAAAAAGGAAGGCCAAAACAATTTTTCATGTAACAAATACTTGAAACCGGCACCATATCTTTAATGAACACTGGCTTCTTTATGTATAGGTACAATTATTATGCTCTACCTGTCACATTCTCTAATCTTTGGTTGGAGCATCATCTCATTTAAGTGTATAGAAAAATACAGGTACAATAAAATTAACAGACAATATATGTACCATTATTGAAGAGATACATATAGTAGTGCCTTAATTTCAGATGTTCATGTTTTATTTTTGAACATACCCACTAACAGGATACTTCAATTGCCCCCTGTATCGTGTAATCCTTTCCCGTCATGTACACTGCAAATTAACAATGGCTTCCCTTATGTCACATAAAATATTTTATATTTAGGACTGCAATATTATTTAACACACATTGTGTAAAACCTACTACAGAATAAAGGCTCAAAATTATAGTCAATTCAGAATTTGATGCATTATTTTGTAATTAACTCCAGATAAAATATAACAATTAAAATGTCGGCACCATAAAATTGAAGTTGAGCATATATTTAAATGAGCAGAAAAATGCAGACTTAAGAAAATTTCCTGAACCACATTTCCAGATGTAACATACAAATAGTTATGTATTTATATCGAAACCAAATTACTTAACATCTAGATGAAAATTTAAATTTTATTTAACAAATTACAATTTTTAGTATGCCAAAGGATAAGCATATCATTTCATGTAAATATAAACAAATAAAAATAGACTTTATAAATAATTAGCAGCAAATGGGAGCAATTATTATTTGAACCATTCACTGCATTTCGATTGTCTGGCATAAGCAGAGGAAAACTGTAAATTAACTAGCACAGTTGTAAACATTGATTCCGAGAGCTTAATGGCAATCGGATCTGGAGAACAGGATCACACCCTCAGGAAGGTTGGTTTAAGGTCATATTTAACGGGATGGGCGCCAGCGTTCAGCAGTCATGGCAAGAAGTTGGGTCGTGTGGTCGACCACCCTGAATGTGGCTTCCGCCAGGAATCCGCCGCTGGTCTGCGCTGCTCATACATACTACGGTAGCGATGTCCAGCATGTGTTACAAGATATGGGCTGGGCTAGTGTACGGCGTTTTGTCCCGACACAACACGTGCCAATCATCGAAGGAGTTCTTCTCAATTAAATTCCAAGTGCCTAGGCTGATGGGAGCTATCAGCCCCCCTCCCCCCCCCCCAAATGCTTACTCACTCCCGCGGAGTCTGTTCTGGTCTCATCCACACCAATAAGTTACAATTAAACAGTAAACGGGTTAAGCAGCCATTAAGTGGCCGGTGAAATAACATGATGCCGAGTAACATTATATATTTATTTATTTCACGCACTTTTGTATGAAGCATTTACATAATCTCGTCCCGTTAAATTAGAGAGAACACTTATACTGTAAAAAGGTGGCAAAGTGCCTACATAAATTTATGGTAAAGTTAAGTACCAGTCATGAAAAAATAACTGGGCTGTGAGGTGGGCCTCAATCCCCGGGCTGCAAAACAAAAAGGTTCCAGTAACCTAAAATGAAAACTATTACAAATTACATGATTGACACGAGAACTGTGAAGTGCCCAGGGAGGACACCCAATGTGCGTCCGCCTCACTCGGTACCCAGGATGCTACTTCTTAACATGGTGGCGGGCTGCCTTCTCACTGGCTCCAACTCCCGACACCATATCACGTGATCACTTATTACACAATACACAATTACTAAATGAAACGAAATGAATGAACATTGCCCTGAATGAAAATGAGGCACAAAACACACACTTTTCATACGTCATCAAATAAAAATATAAAACATAAAAATGAAACATAACTTAAAATATTAGAAATCTAACCTCACATTTGGAGGTTGCGTTCTGCACGTGCACGGCTCTGCATGTGCAGGGATTGGCTTGCATTTATTGAACGCTAATCATATTTACTATACAACACAATGAATACACTGAACACTTCATATTAAACCCTTAAAAATCAATTATATATTTTTGGCCACTTTATGCTACGTGCGTGTCTTTGGTTTATGAACCACTTAAGCCAATACTGGACATGGCCCGTACCATACTGTCTTCAATACTGTAGTTCAAAAATAAAATATTAAAATAAAATTTGCGTGTGCTTGTGCACACAACTAAGAAGGAGTAAAACACTTTAAATAATATTCTGTGTACATCGAACCGAGCACGTGGTAGTGCGACGTGTTTACCAAAAAGCAAGCTGTGCATGACAACAACACTTCTCAAAATAAACACAATCAATATCTCTGGGATAGTTAAGAAACATTATACACTGGATCGCACAGGCGATATACACAATTTCAAATATTCCTACTTACTTTTGAATGAATCGCTCTGATGCACTTGGAGCGGCGTGTTCGACAACACACGTGATCACACGGAGAATATTTGTTACTCGCAAAACCAATTATAATTGATTTAGACATATTTAACACCTGTAAAATAAATAATAGGTAGTAAAGATAAAAAACAAAACAGGGCCACGGGAAAATAAACAGAACATAAATACACAATTTACAGCACACCTTCATTGGTACAAACACAGGCGCACACACGGAACACTGGCTTGGCACTGCTGTACTTGTGGAGCATTGCTTGTCACTACGGCGGGTTCTTGGACGATGTGGGGAATGGTCTAGGGCCAGGAAGGTGGCACACATCAAGATAAAAATTGATTGCTAGTATCTGCTTATATATGTGGACCGCCATAGAACTATCTAGTATTATAAATTACGTGCAAATCAATCCTAACACAGCCATACTCAAAACAGCCGCATTTAACGGGTCAAGAGATTTAGACAATTCAGAGCTGGTGTTAGTGATACGAGATGGGTATAGGACAGCGCTGAAATTCAAGGGTAGAGGAAACAGGAGATCCCTGAGAAAAACCAGTCAGCCAGTGACATCGTCCGCATGATTCCCACATGTGAAAATCAGTGGTAACCCGACGAGGAACTGAACCTGGATTACCATGGTGGAAGATGAGCACTCTGGCCACTCGACTACTGTGGCCTCTGCATTCAAATCCTTTTGTTGCTAGAATATTATCTAGGTTCCAAGTTTAACCATTTTAAATGTTTAGTTGTTGGTAATATATTTGGTGTATTACAAAAATGAAATAGGAAACAAATTGTGTAGGCATTTATAAAAATGAAATTAATTCAAATTGCATCTTAATTACATATTGCATGCACATTTTTTGGTTAAAATACCAGTCATGATTAAATATAAAAGAAACTATTTTATGTATCCAAATTTTGGACCATTTGTACATGACCAAAGAAATTCCATTTAAAAAACCACACACATGAAACATTTTAATGTTTACAGTATTTTGGACCATTTGTATATGTCCATATAATTTTATAAAAAACACACACATACATGAAACACACTTATGTATACAGTATTTTGAACCATTGGTTTAAGTCCATACCAATTCTATGCAAAACAAAACACACATCTGGTCTCTTCCACGATGGCATGCACTTTAAAGACAGTCCTGAAAGTAAATTGTTTACATCTGTTTCCATGACAACACAGGTACACTGTAACCTTGCAACTGTATCGCCCATTTACAGGTAGATATGTGAAAATTGTTACTTGAAACATCTTTTAGCATTTTGAGAACAGATTTTTACCATTTTGGGAAGAAATTTTTTGCATTTTGGAAAGGAGATTTTAGCATTAATTTTAACATATGTAATGACAAACATTAAGAAATTATGTCAATTGTTTCCCCCATAATTTTCAGTTGGATTATATATTTCCAGTAAGAAATATGCAGGCAATAATATTTGCTTAGTGTATTAATTCATGTTAATGCATTACAACAGAAGTGTATTTCGTTAGCGTAAAAGACATTTCATAAACTCAGAAACATCACAATTAACTGGTAGGGCCTCATCATTAGAAAAACATAGACAAGTAAAGGAAGGAAATGTGGCTTAAATTTCCTTTACAGCATCTGAAGCGTAATGTACCTGGCGCGAAAAAAAATTGTTTCGCAAATGAGAGGAGTGTTAAAGGGCACAAAAACAAGTATTGTGAACATACGAACCATAGGTCTGCGGTGATTAGTTTACCTTTTATTTTACAAAACGCGAAATTTTGAGAGAAAAAGGCATTAACACTAATATTTACTATCACCAGATATAGTAAATAATAGTTTACAATCAATTGTTTGTCAACAATCGATTGTCCTGCCAACATGGCAAATGTGTTAACTCAATGAGCTATATAGTAAATATAGAGAGGGTGACTGAGTGATCAGTGATTACAGCGCTCTAAGCGGAAACCATCGGCAAACAATCCTGCCATTCTCATTTCGGTCAAAATATTGTCAGCTGATGCTTCTTGTCATGTTACCGTGAATGAGACATGATAAGTTTTTGAATACTAGGATTCTGTTACGTGTGTTTCGTTAACAGCTGCGTGTAAAGTGGTATTGCTGTGTGTGTGCGTGATTTCAAATATTTGATGTGCATTATTTATACGTTTTAACTGTGGACTGTTTTTATGACGAAGTTAATTATTGACATCCATGTCGTTTATTTATCACAACATTGTACCTTTTCCCTAGGTGTTTGAAACACAGTTGTGTTGCGATTTGCCACAATTCCACAAAAATTCTAAGCCCAGCCCGATAAATTTCAATAAACCTAATAAACAGTAAGTAGCAATAAATAGAATTATGAGCGGAATAAAAGATACTGTAGGCTTATTTGTGTGCATGTTCACCGCTATCTTCTAAGTTTGTATGACAAAAAATAAGTGACACGAGTTGCGTGCTTGACTTTAATGTGCCTTTTTCGCTTGACTGATTGTTCCTTCGTTCAATTATTTATTCCAAATGAGGCCGTCCTTTTAATGAAATAGCCCAACACATATCAATAACAAAAGGGTAAATACTACAGAGCTTTACCTCGCAGTTGTAACAATGTTAAACACAGTTGTGACAAAATATTGAAGTGCATTACGTGTAATGTGCTATGTCGTGGAACACAAATATGTTAATTAAAAATAACCGTGAGAACTGTCGTTAGTTCAGACATTTTTAAAACGTCATAAAGCTGACCTAAATGATGTTAGTGGCCTAAACTGTGAATATTCGCACGGAATGGGTTTTGAAATAGGCCTATGACAATTTTTGATCACAGAAATTGTGGGGAAAAACGAGTGGAAAATATGTACTTCGTAATAATATTTACACATGGAAATACATTAATTGCCAAAAAGACAATCAAACAACACAAACCAAACCATTACAAACACCTAAATTGATAGTGGGGAGGATAACGAAGATCAAGGAAATTGTGGGGTAAAAGGAGTGGAAAATATGTACTTCATAGTAATATTTACACATGGAAATGCATTAATTGCCAAAGAGACAATCAAACGACACAAATAAAACTAATATAAACACCTAAATTGATAGTGGGGAGGGCAATGAAGATCAGGGAAATTGTGGTGTAAACATTTTCCTACAGTTCATAGCCCTCCCCATCAGGTGAAATATTGATGCACCTCATAAAATATGCGTTCTGTATTAATAATACAGTGTATTTATACCATTTTCCGTAAATTTTTTTTTTCTAGAAAACCTCTCTACTGTACATTACCTCGAGGATATTTATACATTTACCGGAACTTGCTTTCCGTGAGCAGCAGCAAAATATAATTTCCATATCGATCTCAATACACGAAAATAACTTTGTGGTTTGATGCCAGACTGCTGTAATGTATAAATTATTTGAATTGCAGTTTAAAGCCGCAACACCACAGCCCATTGCAACTTTAATATTTCCGAGCACTCAATAAAATTGATACATAAATCGCTTACATGCTCCCATGCATAGGGTTATACACTGTAATCCCAAATATGCAGGCTGGTTTTATATTAACGCAATTCTTCACAAAAATAACATTATCAACCCAACACTATACAACTTCCCAGCTGTTTGTTTTATGTCATCTTTAACCTTGCAAAGGAAAATCCGCGAATTACACTTTATTTCCAACCAGCAAGTACGTGGAAATGTCATAATGTATTTTATTTATTGATTATTTTGGGTACATATGTGTGATACCTATTCCTTACTGCTACACCCTACCACGGATCTTTTTTTTGACCGACATATAAATGGCGGACAGAGGTTCAAGTGGCCTCAGTCTGGAAACGCTTCCGCCACTTTATGTTTACTATATGGTTCGTTGGTTTATTAACTTTGCCACACTTCGTAGTATTGTGTAGTGTTTATTTTTGTGCTGAGATGCCGAAAATAGCTACTATTTTTGATCGCGAACACGTAACGAAGCATGAAGGTTTCTACATGATTGACATCAAGAATGAAATAATAATGTCTAAGTTCCTTAACACGAGTTGTGAAAAAGTAATTGGCTCTTCTAGTTTTTGAGGTTAGGTGGAAACATGAAAGTGAAATGTAATATTAATCGGCACATGTTTACCGTTTGGTAAACCTGCTCGTTCTGCCATTTTCCTTAACCCCGTCTGTAATAAAACGACACGAATATAATTTTCTTATCGAATTTAAGTTTGTTGGTATCGGGAAAAGTGCACAGTGTTGTTTTTATGGAATCATTCCGCAATTAAATTATTTAATGCTAGTGACGAACAAACATGATTTTTGTGACATAAACTTGCAAGGATTACAATAGAAAAGCACGTATTTATGAGGTTGAGAATATTACAAACAGTAAGTTTGTGTGTTTTGTAAATAACGTATTTGTAAACCATTACTATAATTATTAAAATGCACGTTGCCTGAAAAAGCAGCACTTTCAACACTTAGTGTGTGAATAATATTTGATTATTTGTCTATAAAGTAAATTCAAATATAATGTTAACTTCGGCCAAACTGTGTGTGTGTATATATATATTGCTGTATCTGTACGAATACGAACAGCGACTTATATATCACATTTTGTTTTCTCATCGAAGTTAAAAATTTTCAAAGTTACAATAATTTTAATGTTATTTACATACCAGCAATATTTTCCACTGATCTATCAAAACAATATGTTACTCAAAAAGGCAACACACTCGTAAGAAATTTCAAAACAATGCAGTCTCATGAAAGACGTTAAAATAACCCCCCCCCCCCCCCCCCGCCCCCCATCATTGTTTCCTTTTTCCCCTCGAAATAAAATGAACAAAACACCAAAAAATTACAAAACTAAAACAGGTTGGACTGCCAACCTAAGTATAGCGTCGTACATTAATTACTGGTTGGAAGTTAGCTAATGGCAGCCTTTCAGTGACTGTCATGAGAGGAAACACGAGTAAAGAGGAAATGCAAATGTGCATTGGACTCAAACATTTGTTTACAAACGTCTTTTACTTCAGTGACAAAACAGTTGTGGTGGAAGGATATATTGTGGGCGTCTTACTGTTCTAGAACTGTCAAAATTTACCCAACGTTTCTTAAATTAATATTTTCTTCTTAAATTAATGACTTACAGTAGTGCTATTTCTCGTATTTAATAATAACTTATATATTACTTATTCAGACACTGAACATGTACATTCATTTTTATTCAAAACATTCTAATTTACAGAAATTTTAATTTCCGAATCCAGAAATTTGGTTAATTTTTTTATAGAAAGCAAAGAAATTCATTATTGATGTTATTTTTAAACAAGTTTCAGAAATTTATCATGGCTTTAATTTTATACATCAAAATTTATGCTTTCATTTTTAAATACTGAAATTTAACACTGATTATCACTATTTTTTTCACCTAAATCAGGCATTGTATTTTATCATGTTCTCGGGTCCCTACTAATAACTTAACTCGGGAGTTTCAGTTGCACTGTGAAAATTTTAATAGGCCAACCTAAAAAAAAGTTAAGAGGGAAATTTAAAAAAATTAGTTTTATATAAGAAAACCACACATTTTTCTTCTTCCCCCAGAAACACTAGTTTTTCCAACCCTGAAATTATACCAAATCAGATTGTTTTTATTGTTGTGGTTGTTTATTGCAAATATTGATAAGGTTCATCCTTTCTTCATTGTAATTATAATGCCTTAAGTAAATGAAAAGTTATTGTAGTTTATTCAAGCAGAAAAAAATTTATGCTACAAAACTGACCGAAGCACTGAAAATTGATGAGTGTTCAATGAAGAGCAAGCATAATATCAGCGAAGTTTCAAGAATAATAGAAAAACTGTTTCTTTTTGTGAATATTCTTCAGTGAACGTTATGCTCTATAGTTTTAGGTAACATAAAATAACCCGAAATTTTACCTTGGGTTGTGGCATTTACACAGATGGATGACAAATGTATATGCCTATGTGGCACTGAGTTTCATTTTTATATGGAATGGAGACAAACACATTACCTATAAAGAAATATTTTTTATTTTCATTTTTAATGTAATCAATAATCGCAACCCAAAACCCACAGGTTGGCCCACAGCTGTCAACCCAACTATTTAAACATCTAATGTTAAATTTTCTTCTTGTTCATTATTTGACTTCCGTTTCCTGTAGCAAAATGTAACACATTAAAGTATAACAATTGAATTTCACAATAATCTCATCACTTCGTATAAAATAAGAATACAAATCTCCATGACCGCAAAATTTAAAAAAAATTACTAGAATCAAATTTCACTCACATCTCATTACTAACCAACTTTTAAATTACTGTATTTACCCGAAAAAAATGTGCAAACTCCAAATTTACGACTAAATATCTATACAATGGCTTTACATAGAATATAGAATGTTTCGTGCATAACCAAAAACTCTCTATATTTTTTGTTTTCTTCATGGGAAGAAAACTAGAATTAATAAAATTGGGTCTCTCATATAACCTTCGTCAACACTGATTCTAAGATGAATATAGAAAGATTGAATACCATCAACTGACAAGGTGAAAAGTGGAATTCTGCCCATGTAACAAACCATATATGGCCCTTTGATGGTTTACAGTCGGGTGTCAAGTCTGTAAACAGTTGGCTAACTGCTGGCATACACCCGACACTATTGTCGGTCCTGAGGTGTCACCTCTAACTAGCCGTACTCTGCCCATAATTGGCCCAGGTGTGGTGAACACAAATCGTCCATGCATGGCCCATATGCGTACAACAGTAATGGCCTATCGATGTACCATTTCACAGCCATCAGATGGCCTACTGATGGCTAGCCATGCTTTCACCATTTGTCTAATACTATCTCTTAAAAATAATTATTTTTTCCGTCGATATCAACATTTCTTTGTTTATAATTCAGGACTTGAAATAACTAATTGTATAAATATATTGGACGTCCTCCACTGTCATTGCTTGTGTAAAAATGTTACAATGGAAATCTGGAATATAAAAAAACTACTGTCATTGGGTTTGAAAAACACGTTTAATAACAATTAATTAATCTCACACTATTAATTTTGTACATTACTATCATCCTGTTACTATAATGGCACAGTATGTGGACTATATTAGGAAGTGTGCGTGCCATGCATAAAGTGTGTGAAACAAAATTACATAGAATGAAAAGTTAACACTGGCCAAATCTCTATTAACCTTAAGCTAACACACTGGCAAATTTCCACAGAAACTGAAAAGTTAAATCTCGAAACACATGATGGAACATTATATACAATATTAACTGTACAAAAGCCATGGCTCATAGAAACTGAAGAGAGAAATGCCACTGTCCCTAAGGAATATTACTATGTTACATTTCAACAAACAGAAGGCAAACACCGGTACTTCCGATTATTACTTGCGATACACACACACACACACTAAATGAAACTTGAAGGTTCTTTTTACATGCGTGTGGCATCACATTTGCATGGTTGACCAGCTTCCACATGAGTTTTAACTGTAACTATTGTTTTAATCATAACTTTGCTTTGTGGTCTGTTCACCACCACACTGTTACTACCATTCCATTTCCATTACACTTTTCAACCTATAAAAGTGATGTGTAAAACGGAAAGGGGGCTCTTTTCTGCTGGATTTAAAAATTACTTTAAGTTTATTGTGTTAAGAGGACAATATTGTAAACATTTTAAAACTAAAATCACTCTATTGTCTTGAAATTTAACAGTGATACGAATTTTTTAATTTTAATACTCATATACGAAGTTTTGGGCAAACTTATGTTAAAGTTTAACATAAATCTTACATTTACTGTCACTTTTAATATTATCTTTGAAGATTTCCTTGAGTAATCAAAATACAACAAGTTGGCTCCGAGAGAGCAAATGTGACCACTGTGTGAACAATTCAACAACGAAAACATGCACGACTTAGGTCTACATGGTAAGTTTGCATAGAAAATTATACATCTGCGCTAAGGCCCACAAAAATTGTATTAATCAAAATAATGCACAATACAGTTGCTCAGATGGCATAAAACAGAAGTGTGCTAGCATCTCCTATTCAGTTGCTTATTAAATAAATGAACTGTATAATCATTTTATGAAGATTCGCTGACGTCATAAATTTTTCTGACATTTTCCTAACCTTTGCAAAAATTTAACAAGTACCTGACTTTTACAAGGTTTTCCCCCATTTCCTTAATGATAGCATCTTGATTTAATATGCATCATGTTTGTACAGTTGCAAACAGTAGAGAAACTATATTTTACAAGGACCATTTCAGCATTTTATGAGAACCTTTACTTCTACCCAACTAAGAAAGCTAGAGGTAACAAGCTGTTTTTCTAACTATAGCAGGAATTCATTAACATTATAAAAACTTTCAACACATAGGCCTACACATGAAAAAAATTTAGAATACATTACTTGCTATATTCAGGTTATCCATGGGCCTCTTTCCCTTATCTCCCAAACAGCTGATGTTCATAACTTAACTGTCTGTAATAACCTTCCTCATGATGACTATGAGTTGTTGTGTCAAAGTAGTTCCCCCCAAATACTTCAAATTATTAACCTGGAATAGTGAAAAAATTATCAGGATAAATACACAACACTACAAGAGTAAGCATTTTCATGTGTCAGAAATAAACACACACACACTAAAACTAATACATTCTCCTTATCAACCTAGAGCTTCTCATGTTCCTGCAGTCCACTGAGTCAATCGGTAACCTTGACATTATTTCATGTACACTGTTTATTGGCTGAGCTCTTAGTAAACTTTATGCATGCTCCAGTCTTTCCAGGATACTGTACACTTTTAGTGTAAGTACGTTTAGCTGTCTCAGCATTAACTTCTGACATTCAATGAGTAGAACAAACAATGTACACAATTAACGGCACATGTATCCCAAAAACACTCTGGAGCACAGGGATTTACTGCACGCATGCACACTCGTGGTGAATTGATGAGGGGCGGGGGGGAAGGGTGATTTTCCCTCAGACTGACGGTGGCCCTTGACAACAACATACAAAATACAACGGAAGACCGACATAATTAGTATGTGATATAAAATAAACTCTTGCTCTAACCGTAACTTTGTTGTAACCATTAGATGGCCATATACAGTAGGGGCCATGTACTGCACTCCAATTTTAGTTATTGCGATAGCTTCAATATCCATACTGTGCAATAAAACTCAACTTAAAAATGTTTTAGTTATAAAACTTGAGTGATCACACGTAGTCGGGAACACTAAAATTGCTGGCTGCTGCCAACTTGGCAACGCCATATTAGGCACACAGCTGGTGATACAAGGCCACGTAAGCTGAGAAAGTTTGTGTGCCTGGAGTACATGCCTCTCAGTATTGTGTGGTATACAGAAATGTCGTGATCTCAGTTGAAACTCACTGAAATGAAATGTCAATATCTTTCTGCACAGCTAAATATACTGTAAATATACCTACCAATGAATATTTTTAATGAACTTTTATTTTTAAGTAATTATAGGTAATTAATATAATTATAGGTAATAATCTTTTGTGCAATGTTTACATGTAACTTGTAATTTTGTAGCATGGAAATAAAATATGTTTGTTGACATTTACGTTTTGTGGAAATTAGGATATATGTTATTGTATTTACTCATGTAATCACCACATATTTATTGACTAATTTTATTGTTAAAAATAGGGATGGGGCATTTGCAAGTATATAGTATCCATTAAACACTGGTAATAGTTGGTGAACGGGGTGGGGAATGAAATGGGCCCGCCACATCTATCGTGGGGGGATAATGAAAAAGGAATAAAAAGTACGTCACTAGGGAAATTGACTGAAAAGAGTACGATATTGGTAAATGCAGCAGTTATGATGTGATAGGAAATGTGTGCGAATGATGAGAAGAAATCTTAATGTAACTTCTTTGATGGGTGGAAATTCAGAACAGAATTAATGTATGTGTGTGTTGTACATAAAATATTAATGGATTTTAGACTCGTCTGAACTAACAAAATTAAAGTAACGGGAAAACATAGTGAAATAATATAAAACAAAATTGCTGATGCTTCCCTTAATGAAACAAACTTGTAACACATTTCTAATAAGCCTAATTTACCTTTATCACAAGATATAATAATATTATTGATATCTGGTGCAGATATTTAGGCCTAAGGCGTGTTCAGTTTGTAGTAAAGATCATAGGTGTGACAAAATATCTCGGTTGGTAGCACAGACATAAATATTAACAGTTCTCGACCACTGGGTTTACAACCAACTTGAAACTTCTGCACACCACATACTAACAGTTCTAAAAATTTAAATTAAACTGAGAGTTCAAATTCAGACAAACAATTAGTAGGTTTTGAAAGACTCAAGCTCAAATACTGCATGGTGTCATGTAGTACAATGGGGCTGCCACCGATGTAGCTTGCAGTTTCATGCACTAAAAACAGCTACATTTAGCAGTGTTAGAGGGCCTCTTTGGATATGCCTCCGCTGTTGAAGCCTAATTAAACCTATTGGTATACATTTTTGTAACAATATAGGATGGCGTAGTCTTATCAAGAAATTTTGTCTTTGACCCCTAATCATTAGGTTGAGCTGTGGCAAGAAGTTCCCATTCTAAAAGACAAGGACTGCGGAAAATTATATAACAGGAAGCCTCATATTAAAATAAGCAAATAGTAACCAAAACTATTATAAAGTTATAATTGCATACTTTAACTTATTGTCCTATGCACCAAATTGCAACAAAAATATTTCTATCACAGCTTACATCTTCTATAAATCTAAACACATTATTCAGAGCAAGTATTCATTATACCTGCATGAAAAACATAATTTCAACTGCAAATTTATATTAAAAAAGATATCTGAAATTACTATAAAATGAAAGGTGGTCCTAATATCTCCCCACTCCAAAAATACATTTTTTTTGCTGAAATTTGATTACAAGTCTGTAAATTATAAACATGTACTTATCATAACATTTTACAAAAATAATAAAATTATTGAATCAATTCTGTGTACTTATCACAATGGCAACATACTGTTTATATAAAATTAATTCAGCGTTTGGTAAAAGGGCACATTAGCGTACAAACAGGATAGCAAATTGTCAAAAGTGTTAAATAATACAATAGTGTATGGCGATACAAATATTCTATAAAACAGACAGCCACTAAAACGTGTTTCTGAACTGTAATTTCCTACGAGCAGTTGTGCAGTGTATGTGCTCAGTTAAATTGCGTAGCAGGGGGGAGCCCTTCTCATCATGTGCTTGTTCCTGCCCACACCCACCTCTCCTCTGACAACACAGCAAACAACCCCCCCCCCCCCCCCCAAGAGACTAGCTTCCCAGCCTCTCTGCAGCAGCTCTCGACTCATTCATCAAGATCACCCAGACACACATACACATGCATGCATGTATGCACACACAGCCTAACGCATGCACATGCAGCATGGCTGTTTCACATTATTTTTCACTACGAACCTCCCAAAAACAGGGTAGGGCATTTAAACGTAAAAAGAAAAAAAATTTTTTTTACAACTTATGTGTTGCTGAAAACTTGATAACGGAGCTCACACGTGAGCTAAGATTGTCCTCTCTACTCCCTAGCCTATTTGATTCACCGGCCCATCGTAATTATGCGTGCAGAAAGAGTTATTTTTCTCACCGCTAGATAGCATTAGTTTTATATTACCATTCGTTGTTCCTTCTCATCCTCCAGCCGACCAGTGACGTCATAGATGTAAGCCATGCCTTCGCTACCCATCGCTCTTCGGCCATCCCCTCGACACCATGATGCCGGCCAATCAATGAAGGGCAGCGGCGCGAGTTAGTACGAAAGGAGGTATCGTTCGCACCTCCGCAGCATTTTCCCAGTCTCATCTAGTGATAGATTAGCTACAAGTATACTGAGGGTGGTAGTTATGGCCCAAATTGCAGGCCATGGCTGCTCAATCCCTCTCTGCCGTGATGCATGTCTCTGTGCATGATTTCCTATCCTTGTAGGCGTAAGAGGTTAGCTCTTAGATGCAATAAAATCCCGCCCTACCCACCGGGCTTTCACTTAACAATTAGTTATAGGGTAGTTAGAAAAAAGAACCTCCGCAGCAGTCCGACAATGTCTCCAGCACTCGCTGCTCGGAACAAGTCACCTAGCAGTCGACAGTCCAGCACTCGTTGCTCAGATTTCTCCGCACAATTTGCCTCTAGCACTCGCTTCTCAGAGCAAGTTTCGTTTATCAAGCACCCGTTGCCCGGAATCAGTGAAGCCCTTTAGTCGTAGTGGCCTACCCACTCGGCGACGTTATTCAGGTGACTACGAGAAGCTCCCTGCTAACTCCCACTCCCCTCTTCAGCATGGATGTGTTCAAGACAGGGAAAGCTCTTCCTTTAGTCCTTCTCAGGATTATTCCTCCCTCACATTTTCTTAGTCTCCCTAAGTCGTACACAGCACCACATAATGTCATCAGCATAGGGAACTGCGGCAACAACACGTGAGACGAGTTTGCAAGCCAGGCCACGCCACACTTTGCTCACCACACACCACAACGCCGCACCGTTCGCCTCTACCAGAACCCACCATCGTATTCCAGCTTTCCGGCCGATTATTCGTGGCAGTGCACAGTTGCGAGTACATCACCACGTACTTTCCGTTGTTGGAATAAAACGTGAACTGAGCTTTCAACCTTGAGACTTACTATTTCTGTAGACATAGTACCTAGCTCCCAGTTGTCTCCTCTAAGAGAAGTGAACGCTTTAAACATTCTACATTTTTTTACCAAACTACACCTAGTTTGACTAACCTATCCCTCTCGCGAGTGGAACAGAGGTGCCACATAGGTACACTGACTTCAGAACAGCTTGCCACTCTGGTGTTCGTAAGCCTCTCTACTACGGCCCAGCCAAGAGACACACGTTCAC
The DNA here is from genome assembly GCA_029891345.1 of Dryococelus australis. Taxonomy (NCBI): domain Eukaryota; kingdom Metazoa; phylum Arthropoda; class Insecta; order Phasmatodea; family Phasmatidae; genus Dryococelus; species Dryococelus australis. The sequence continues at coordinate 247,409,579 of CM057009.1, forward strand.
TGAGTCGGGACGACTGAACCGGAGCAACACCCATGGACTGAATAACCAGTGTGGGCCTACCTCGAGCACCCACAGCGGGATTCGCCAGGTGCCTGAAGTAGGGTGTCCACTTCATTATCGCACTTTCATGGATCAACACGTAATTTGGGGAGCAGAAACAAGGAATCTGTTATCCATTCCTCGGTGGTTGTGGTTTATTGTGTTGTGATAGGTGTCTGTCACGGGTAGTTTCATTGTACATTGCTGTACGTAAAGTAAATATATATTTTCAGTGAAAATTCCTGGACGTCTCCTACCCGCACTACAAAATTGTGTGGCGGTTTGCTGTACTCGAGGCGCCTGAGGTTTTTGCAGTACTCAGGAATGCCGCTTGTGTTTGAAAGTGCTGCTCATTGAAAAGAGAGAAAGAGAAATGTAGTAGTTGTAAATTTGTAGACAGCGCTACGAAAATGTGGCTCTGGGATACTAAAAAGTGCGCTGGGGGATATATCTTGGTGAGGGAGTAGCTAATTAGGAGGGTTTCGAACCGTATAAATAAAGGTGCACTAGCTGGCCTGAGCAGATTCGTTGCCTGCCAGAGTGCAGGGCTCTAGGGTCGTGTGGATCTTTCCTAGAGCAAGAACAGGTGCAAAGCTGCAGCAAGAAGTTAAGTATGGTTGTCAACGAGGTAGACTAAGAAAAGAAATAGCTGGAGCTATGACTGTTGTTGCACTCTTAATATTTTTCAAAGAGAAGTGGGACTTTAACTTTTTCTGTGAGAAGTGGGATTTTAACTTTCTCTGGAGAGAAGTGGGACTTTAAATTATCTGAAGAGAAGCGGGAGCTAAGAAAAAAAATTCTGTTACGAGTGGAAATCAGGGCGATAGTTTATGACCATCAGCCAGCTTAAATACTTCGTTTTCTTGGCTTCTTATGTCTTGGATGGAATTAGAGTAAGACTGTCCTGTTTAGGGAATTAGGCTCGAGGTTGAGCGAGCGTAGTTGGACTTACACTTTTTGATGTGTTATTAAAACCTTTAAAGTCTTGTTTTCTGCCGGCCAAGTCCACACCGGTGGACTTGGAATATTGTTGGTGCTACAAAAATATCTACCTTAAAAAAATTAAGTAAACACCTTTCTCTTCATGTGGTGATTTTGAACTGGCAAAAATAAAAACCTACGGTGTGTTCATCAAGAGGAATTATTTATTGGTACCAGACACTTCAAGAAAATATCAAGAAGGCGTTGGAATCAAAATAGGGCGAACAAAAGGAGTGGCTTTTGAGAGTTTAAGGCTAGAGTTGTGAAGTCCTAGTTTATGCAGGAAAGAAAAGAAAAGGTGGGATTGGGCTGTGTGAGTGTGAGAGTGTTACGTGGGCTGAAGGATTGTGTGTGTCTCGGGGTGCAATGTCAACCCTTCGTGGGTTCGGTCAATGAGAATATTCTCTGGATCCCCATCGTTGAAAGTGACGGATGTGTGAAGGTCCAATGGTTTACCACCATGTTGTGTAGTGAGGGGAGGAGCATAGCCTCGTTGACCCCTGTATCTGAATGGAGACTTGATGGTAGTTGGGAGAATGATGGTGAGAGTGTAATGGGGGCGGGTTATTTTAGTTAGATTGGGATTACTTAGAGAGAGTGTAATCAAGATCTTTCCCAGGGGTTGTAGGAGCGACGAATCAATTTATGTGTGCTTTAAAAAAAAATTTAAAGGCGAAAATATATGCATTCGGATTGTTCGAAGGCTGTAAGGTAGGCCTAAGGCCATAATGGATGTTTTTAAAGAAGGTCAATTCTAAAATCGTATTTAAGCTGTTTTAATTTTAAATTGAAGGAAGAGCCACCAGGGAATATGAGTCTTGGTGAAAAATGTTAAATGGTTTAAAAAAAAATTAAAAGGTTATAGTGCCATGTTTTAAGGAGGTTTCTGATCGTAAAAGGAAATTGTAAGATCAAAGACTTTTCTATTATTCATAGTAGGTACCCTAGTGTGGGTTAGTGGGTAACTTGGAGAGTTTATTCTTATTATAATTTTTCTATGTTGGAAGGAGTTTTAAAAATATTCAAAATATATTATTGTGATATCAAAGGGAGGAGGAAGGGTGTTAAGTTATTTTTTTGGAGGTATGAGATGTTTTGTTTTTTATCAAAACTTAAGTTGCACTTACAGAGATGATCTAACCACAATTCTGTTGTCAAGTTTGTAAGTACTTTTGTAAGAAATCTTGGAGTGTTTCAGTAAAAGATATTTTTGAAAAGTAATTAGAAATTGTTTAATTAGGAGTGAGACCTTGTTTCCCTATAATTAAGGTCAACGAAGTATGTGCTACTAGCAATAGTATATTATTCATTTTTTATCGTTGTTTGAATCTCAGAAAAAATAGGGGGGTGGATTTATGAGACACCTCATCCTGTCCTTTAAGGGATTGTATAGGTAGGAAGGGTTGGGGTGGAAATAAATTTTCTGGTGACAAAACATTAGTTTCAATTTCTGCAGCACTCTGCTAATGTAAACTGATGTGGCAGCATGCGTGGTTGAGTGGGGAAACGAGGTAGAACAGGGAACAGTTATCTTTGTTTATAAATCTTGGTTACTATGTCCCCAGGGGTCAGAACTGCCTGGATCCAGCGCTTTTGCAAAGAGAGCCTTCTGGGAATGTTGGGTAATGCTGGTATTTCAGTGAACGAGTCCATGATGGTAGATGTGCTTCGTAGCTTGACCAGGGGTATGGTCCGGGGAGAGAAGCCTAAGTCCCTTAAAGGTGAATTTCATTCAAAGCTGATGGGTGAGTCAGCTGCTATTTATAAATTATTACATTATTTCCCATCAGATTTGCAATGTAGGCTTCCCACTTTACAAATAGCTAATCCTTCTACTGTAGTCGATCTCGGTGGAATTGAGGAAAGTAGTTCTTTTGAGAATTGGTTCTCGGAAGGTGGTGTATGCGGCCTGTTAATTTAGAATTCCTGAAAATATACAGGATATATGTAGTCAGGCAATAGAAGAGGACTGGGAGCTGGGGGAATTATGTGAGGTTTTGCTTAGTAGGGTCTCATCCCAAGTAGCTATCGATAAAAAAGGTAATGAAATTTTGGATTTAGAGCAAAAGGTAGGAGAATGCATGAGATAATTTGTTCAAGGGATTATCAATCGGGTAGCTATTTTGGGAAGTCCCTGTGAGGAGAGTCATCTAGCCGAAATTATATTTCATAAGCTGGCACCCCATAATAGCAGGGTCTTTGTTTGTTGTGCTAGGCCAATGTCATTGAATGAATTGTTAGAATTGGTAACTAAGGTTGAAGTAACCCTAGAGTATGTTCGAGGTAAGCGTGAAGGGTGTAAATATGGTGGGAAGACAAACCGTGATAGTGGGGTTTGCTGCAGAGAAAGGAGTGATCAGGTTACCTTTTTTGGAGCAGGAAGAGACTAATGTTGGCGGAATAGGTACAGTGCCATCACATTTAAGTAGTAAAAAAGAGGATATTCAGAAAAGTGGGTTGTATCAGGAAGGGAATCGAGGGAAAAGGGGTTAACGACCCAAAAGGAAGTGGTTTGCCATGGGAGTAAACAAAAAGGGCAATGGATTAGGGATTTCCCGAAAAGGTCAGTGATCACATATTACCTTTATGGAAAAGGTCTTATTGTCAGGGAATGTAGTGAGGTGAAAAAAGTGAAGTGTTTTGCTTGTGATCAGGAAGAACATGTGGTGAGAATGTGTCCCTTAGTGAAAAGACCTGGAGGAATAAATTATGCAAATTATTTTGAGAGCCATCAGAACAAGGGGTTATTGTTTGTTCCTCTTTTGATAGGAAAATAAACAATAGAAGCTTTAATTTAATCGGATGCATCAATATACATAATGAGTATGGAATGTTTTCAACATCTGAAAGAAGTAATTTCCGAAGGGATGTTTAAAATTGAACAGGCACTACTAGACTTTTTTCGGTAGCTGATGGGGGATCGATTAAGTCTATAGGTATAGTGATGGTAAAAATTAAGATTGAACGTTTTTCGTGGAGCGTCGGTTTTGATGTTATCCCAGAGATAAATCATTCGATAATATTAGGGATAGATTTTGTAGGGAAGACTCAAGCATTTATTAATTTTGGGAGAAGGTTCATGTGGTTTGCCTTTGCCCCTGGGGAGATGATTAGGCTAGAGGCAAAATCTGTGTATGCAAGGAAATTTAAGGACAATATTTGGATAAGAAACAGCAGCAGGAGGTAGAAAGGTTTAAAAGAGAGTTTAAAGATGTTATTACCACCGAGCTAGGACATTACAAACTGTATCCGATTCAACTTAAATTAATGGATCAGGAACTGGTGGATTCTCTCCCATATCGGATATCCACTCCTAAAGTAAAAATTCTGAAGGAGTATATCAAGGAATTACAGGAAAAGAAAGTATTGGAAAATTCCAATAGTCTTTATGCTAGTCCAGTTGTTTTGGTGCCTGAGCAAACTCCAGGGAAATATAGCATGGTTTGCGATTATCGGTAAGTTAATACAAATATATACTGGGATCCGTACACATTATCCAGAATTGACACTCTATTCCAGCATGTAAGGCAAGTACGTCATTTTACTATTCTTGATTTAAATCAGGCATTTCTTCAATGCGAATTGGATCAGGGATCACGAGAATTATTGGCTTTTAATACTCCGTGGGGCCTCTACCAGTGGACCAGGTTGCTGATGTGGGCAAATTGTGGGCTTCAGGCAATGTCGCATATACTGTTCAATATCTTGGGGAGGTATTTGTATGAATTTATATTTTGTACATTGATGAAGTTTATATTTATAGTGATGGTTTTGTGGAGCATGAAAAGCATGTGTGGTTGGTTGTAGAGGCTTTGTGAGATGCAGGACTACTGTCAATCCCGATAAGAGCTTGGGCTGAAAGGCATGTGAGGTATTTTAGTTTTGTCATTTCGGAAGGAACATTGAGAACGGATCCCCAAAAAAGTATAACGTATTTCACATTATTAATTTTATTGTTGAATGTTTCTGAGTAATAAGTGTCAATGTTTATCATGTAATAAGGTAATTATGAGTTATCTATAGTTGGTATCAGTGTAACTTCAAACAGATGTTTAAATTATAAAAATTGTACTATTCTCGTGGGCACAAAACAAAATTTTAATGTTTTCTACATCATTACTTTCTGCTGTCCAATTTTTCTGCTGGAGATAAAAATTTGACACCATAAGGGAGGCTAACATCTGTAACAGTACATATTATTTCATGTTTGTTTTGCTTATAATTTTCACGTCTGAATTGTTTGTTTGTTTGCATGGAAATCTATTTATTTAATTTATTTGCTGGCCGACCCTCAGTTATTAGATAGCAATATTATTTTCAGGACATTACTTCTATATCAAATGTGCATAAAATTTTAATTGGGGTTTTTTTTTGACATGTTAAAAGTCTTTTAATTCATTAGTGGCGTGAGTACTACACTACATTAATTTTATTCAGGCATTCTGATATGTAATTTTATTTTCTATTAACAGGAAATACTACATGTATTCAAAGGCTTTGGCATCAGAGATTTCGGTAATTGCATTTAAACTTATACGATAGTGACGTCATAGGAAATTATGCAAGGATATTCTGAAATTTTCCCGTTTTGTGAGGCGTCGTGATGAAGACGTCGACAACTCAGGACTCTCTCCTTAGACCCCAAGTTGAGAGGACTGTCATAAGGCTATGCTGCTGTTTTGACGTTACGTTTGTTCGTCCGTGCATCCTAAATGGTAGAAAATGTCGTTGATATGCACCATAAGTAGTAATTTATGCGGAGCAAACCTTTGAAGAGGCCCAAGACGCATTTTAATAGATGATTAGTGCTTTAAGACATCGGCTGCCCACTCCACCGCTGCGACGACAAACGACATTCCAGGATGGTAACGTGCAGGGTAATCTTAGTACGAGAGGAGATTGCAAGATGTATTGGCACAAATCATCAATTTTAAAAGGAATTAAATTCAATAAAAGTTATGGATTTTAAATTTTGAAAAAAGAAACTGGACTTTTATAAATATATTCAATTTTGCATAAAGGGCGAATGTTTTGAGAATTAACCAGAGACCGCAACCCAAACAAAATAAAATGGCATATGTCAACGACGGGAATATATTCTTGCATATAGACTATCCCGCCAATTCCATTCGTCTCTGTGATATGCCACTTGTTCACGCAGGTACGTAAACCTGCGGAACCCCTGCGTAGTTTTGCCTAACTTCCAATTCAATTTTAAAATACCAGATAATCTTTCCGAAAATTTTGCTACTATATTTTATGGTTTATATTGACCCATAGATGAAGTGGCTTGAATTTCGACATATAATTCAAAAACACCTCGTATATACGTATCCTTAATTACGAGTTTTGGTATTTTTCGACGCATTATTAAAATTAATATCGCGTAAAAAAATGAAGTAATAAAAAAAAACTAAAATTGGCAATGTTTAAACACTAGGCATTTCGGTCTTCGTATGGGAGGAGTAACAAAATTAATTGCGTACCACGTTTTGAATATGAAGTATTATGTGCAAGGCTGCTATCAACTCAATAAAATTGACGTGGTTTAAACATGTAAAAGCATTTCAATGCATTCTTTTAATGCCAACTAAATACATTTTTCTGAATAACCTTGTCTCACGTACATTTAACATTACCAATCAACTTTGATTGGATTTACCCAACCGTTAATGACAACTCACGTGTACAACGAAGCAGAAAATAATGTGTTGGTTTTGGTTTTCGTTTTATACTACAGAAACACATAAACACACAATTTAAATGCAGAATGTCTATGTTTCGTTGCGGAAAAATCAGCAATTTCCATAGCAGTGTTAACGGAAGGGTTTTGTATTAAATCGGGGCGCTGCTGCGATGTTATAGGCTCTCTAAAATTACATAGGGATGGGTGTAGCTGTATAGCGCGCGATAGTGTCTCGGGAAGCAAGGCGGCAAGCTCTTATCTCCTCCGGCTAACTATTCTGGATCCCTGAATCAACACCACCGCACCACACATCACACAGTAGAGAGGGCGCACGAGTCCTGGATCACTGCTAGAATACATAGGAATGGGAATGGTCTAAAAATAGATTGTGTGGATTAACGGATAAACTAATTAGTTGATCGCATAATATTGTCACTAATCCGATGTATCGGATTAAGGATTAATTACTGAATCATTTTTTTATACTTTCTTAAGTCATAAGGTATCATAACATTTATTTTGGGAGAGCGGCATATGTCTTCACCCTTGGACGCCTAGTAGGCGATGAGCTCTGAGGTGTGTGGGCAGCAGCATATATCTATTTTTCTTGGTGCAAGAGTGGTATAAGAGTTATTTTGGGGTAAGTGTGGGCTAAATGTAGGTTAGTCATTGATGTAGTGTGTAGTGAGGTCGGTGGCTGGCTGAGGGGATGGAGAATGGTATCGGGAGTAGAGAAGGTCCATCCAGGTCGATGTCTGTCGAGACACTGAGGTATGGTGTGTGTGACAGGTGCGTCAGAGGGCCGTAGTCGGAAGCATATTTTTAAATGAAGTCTGTGGGTGTGTGAGGGTATGGGAGGGGAAATGTAGCGAGGCTACAGGTTAATCATTTGCGAAGTCTGAGAATGCAATTAATCCCAAGAGCAAGTCTATGTGTCCATTCAGTAAGTAATTTGTTGTACAACTTATCTGGGATGCTGGGTGATGGGTGGGAGGGTGTGTCAGAAATATTAAGACAGAATTTTGTCTTATAATACTGAGCTCTACATAGATGAAATGCCTATCAGCTGAAGTTGGAAAGGCACATTAATAAATCACTGTTTTAAATTAACGAAGTATATGGTTTCAACAAACTTCTATCACTACGTTAAATGTTTGTAATCTACACAACATTAAAAACTTTTGCATTCTACAGAACATAAAAAAAATTGCATTCTGTGCACACAAGAGAAATAATGTATCAAACTAATAAATGAAAAACACATGACATTTCACACCCAATAAAGTAAAAATTGAAACCTAATCGCACACAAGACGTAAAATCTCAACTATGGACCACACTTCACACCCAATGATGTAAAAATTAAATATTAACCATGAATAAAGTCCGTTTAATTTTCTGTCCAAGAGTATGTGTCATAAAAACTCATACAAACGAATACTGATTGATATACAAACACAACACAACTACGCACATTAAATATTAAGCATGCACAAAGTCAGTATACAGCCCCACCCAAGAATGTGTCATAACAAATCATGACAAAATTTAGTAATCACATGCAAACAACTCATAATTAAATGTACTAATCACACACAACAAACATGACACAACTACACACATGATATATTTAGCACTCACAAAGTCACTTTACTATCCAATATAATTTATTACAAATTAATTAAAACCCAGAAATGTACCACCACTCAAAACGAAAGTCCACTTAAATGCGATCAAATACACACTTACTAATAAAACAAGCACAGAGATCATGTTCATTAAAACACAAGCAAAAACGAGTTAATACAATTACAAGACACTCCTATTATGCACAGACAACGATATGTAAGGAATTAAGCAAAAATTCGAAAAATCAATTAAATACACACAAAAGCAATTTATGGCCCCACCCAAGCAAGAGAAGAAACGACGTAACCTCATTATAACCAAACAAACTTCACACATAATGAGACATAAAATTTTAAATTTGCACAATAAATTAAATATCGAGCACACATACAATCAATTTACTGCCCCACCGATATAAGTGTTTTCTAAAAACATTTAAATATCACATGTAACTTACGTTTCCGGTCACTCGCACCTCACTTCATTGTTCTCACTTCAGAGATAGTGCATCGTGTGTCGGCCCATGGCCACTCGCTCCGGCTTGCCACATTATTCCAGAAGCATTTCACATGTTTCCGGTATTACATGTTCATTAAATGTACCAAATTAATTTCCTATGTGTACAAGTATGACTGTTTTTTTTCCGCAGTTGTGTGTATTATGAACAAGAGCTCAGCAGGATAGCACTCTATCCAGCGACAGTTAACCAGACTGGCCACCGCCCAGTGTCTGCCCAGGCCACCCACTCATGCATAACAAAACTGCTCCTGTTAAACTCGCTTTGTGGCAGAGAACGCTCTGTCTCTCGCTCTCTTTCTCTCTCTCACTCGTTCTCACACTTCCCTGTGATGCACACAACATGACTGCTTGGGAATTGCCCAGCCCATTGGTGAGCAAACCATTTGAAAAACATCAAATATCACATATCAACTGATATTTTAAACAGTTACTTCCCAAATATTTTTAAACTGCACAATTTCAGGAAATATAGCAACAAACTCAACAAATATGATTATTCTCGTACAATATCCCGACGCAAATACACCAGAACTTGATTACTTTGGTAAACCATGGCTAGTTTTACTAAATTATATATTGCGCGATTCACCCTTAACAACACCCCACTACCCAGACCTATACACTATGCGAGTGTTTAAAAAATATGTGGCTGTCATTGTTCTAGAGTAACTACTTGAAATATTGTAACCATTAAAAATTATTATATCCTAATATTCAAAAACTGTTGTCCAACCGCCAGAAAGAGCCAGCACTTATCGCCCACCATACTCGCTTAGTGTGACACATGAAACAGCATTTAATAAAATATATGTATTCTCCAAACATATATATCAATGTGTTAGCATTAAAGTTACATGACTCGAAAATTTGACAAATATTTAATATAAGATACACAACTGACAATACTAAAATGTGTGTTACAATCATGCCAGTTTCAAAGTATATTACACAAGTGTGTTTACATATTCAGAAACCTATGTGTCAACATTCAGATGTACTTTTAAGTAAAGTTCTTTAACCACACATAACCAAGAAAATCAAATATGTTTTTGTCCGTATTTGAATATAAACTTCCCTATGAGCGAACAACATATTCTCTCTCACACACTATCCGCTGAGAGTGTTGACGAGATGACAGTTAAAAGTTCATATAATCGTTTATATCAGATCCCATGTTTTGCGTATGTGACATTAAAACACAATAACGTCTCAAATATCTTTAACCTGCACAATTCCAGGAAATATAACATTAAAAGCAAATAAATATAATTTATCACAAATAAATTAAAACCCCATAAATATATTCCGAGAAACTAACCATCACTGTAACATTATTGAATTCAAAACAAACAATACCATCTAAACAAAATGAATTACAAATGCAGTTTGAATTACAATAACGTCACAATTACTAATCAAATACTGTGCCATTTTTTGAATTTTAAAACAATTTTTTTGGCCAGAATAGCTTATTTTGCTGATTTACGTATATTTCTAAATAATGAATAATATATAAGGTTCGTATTTCACTTAAGGTTTAGGTAAACTTCTATTTACTTAGAGGTAAACCTTTTATAGCAGTAAGGCATCTCTTAAAGTTACTATACTTCGGTCTTATAGACACAATGGGGATTTAATTCAGTTAGCCTTTAAGGTAATTTTAATTTACTAGCTAACAAGTGATAATAAGTAGCACTCAGTAAAAAATATAGTTTTCTTTTTATCATACACTATTTACATTTTGGTGTAATTTATTTACTGTTTGGAAGTGTATCTAATAAATTGGGATTCTTATTAGTGACCAAAAGATATATTTTTTGGTTCGCACAGAATAATTTGAATGTTGTTTAATTCATTTGATTTGAACTTAAGTCTGTTCCAACCAGTTGTAGAGAATTCAAAATTAGTGGCTTCCCAACCACACGCCTGTTTTTCTGTGAGGCTTACAAAGTTAACTTTACATATTGGCCAGCAGCCAAGGCAGAAGAGAGCGAAAGACAGTCGGGGAGCTTAGTTGGACGGTATTCGAGCTGGGCTCAGGGGCCACAGCATTGCTTTAGACTATCCATAGTCTGCTGTTACATCCATTTCTGTCATGTTTGTCCCTTAAATTTCATGCCGCACTCTGCTCGGCAAAACCTGCTTTGCACGAGTGTGTATTCTAGCCACGTTCGTGGTTTAGCGACAAAAAAATGCCCTTCAACTTGTTCATGTGGCAAGATCTTGTCCCAGAGTGACGCTTGTGCACTTTCACGCCATCTCTCGAGAGTGTTGGAACTACTTTTAGTTCGCATCCCTGCCATGGAGCACTGCTAACAGACCACATTTTTCTCATGCCCATATTTAGAGGCACGTTACACTTATATTGGCACTAGGAGTGATATACACATTTTCTTTCCGCAGGCAACAGAGTGATCATTTATTACTGGAATGTAGTCGTCAAGGGGACTTCTGTGTTTACTTCAATTTAGCTGACAGTTATGCAGATACGTAGTGCTGTAGAAAATATAGTAATGCAGTTATTATGTTGTCATTCTAGAAACTACTGTTTTACACATAGGGAAAAATTTTCCAACCTCCGGAATGGAGGTTCCTTAATTATTAGCATCATAGTTCCTTTCCATCTTCTTTTGTGGTACTTGGGATGCTCAGGTAGTTCGTTCCATGTTCTGGCTTCCAAGTTCATCTCATTCCTGAGGCTAACTGTGCAGCTTCTCATTGTCATTGGGGATAACCTCAATTCATGAGATGTAACCAGACCATGCATCGGCAGTGAGGTTCTGCAAAGCACAGATATGAAAAAGAAGCTTTTTTATTTTTTGTACTTAATGCTAGTGCAAATAATTGAAGGTGGTAAGCCGCATCGGACAGAATTTAAAGTAAACAAAGATATAATATATTTTTAGAAAAAGTTTTTATTATTTAAAAACATTTTTAAGGGATCCCATAATTTATATCTATGCATGTTATTTACCATCTCTTTAATATTCGGGAATCAAGAAAATATATAGTTAAAGATTAATTTTTGTAAAGAGAATTAATACTCAGATGTCAAACACACTTGTTTAAGTTTCGTGTTAAAATATATGAATACCACCAAGTTGTTGAATTGTTGTGTTCTTTGCAATACATCTCAGTAATATTCCTATCCTTTAAATAACTTTTTATTATGTGGACATAATATTAATTGTGTTATGACTTGCCATGTTTGCCAGCACATGTGTTTGTATAAATTATTTATTTGTTTTTGATGAAAAAACAATGCAGCATAAGTTTAAATTATTAATGCATGCATGTGCATAACATTCCGGTAGCAGAGCATGGTTGTCACACAGTTTTGAACTCTTTAACAATTTGGTGGTACTTTCTAGTTACGTCTGTCGATGAGATATTTTCGTAAGGCGACATAACAAACTGTCATGTTTGCGTATCTGTGCTATCTCGGACCACCCCAGTGTTATCTACATAAGGTAAAGTGATATTTTATTTGTTTATTCTTTAGTGTTTGTCCTTAAGTGAGTATAATATTATTTGGTCGTATCATTCCAAATATGGGTATTAAACTTTGGTTTTTTATTCTTGGTGTTTACTCTTTCTCTCTATCACACCTGGCCAAGTCTTAGGCATTGGTGTTTGTCACATAGTGCAGTTTTAAATATACATTAATTGTGTAGGCAAGTTGTATTTATGTGTGCAGTACTTATTTTGTGTTTAGGTTATGTAAACATAATTCTGTTTACAGTTTATTAACAGGAGTGTGTTGTTTGGTGATGGTAGCACATGCCAGGGGATAGCTACTTTTCCCTCCTACACTACGGTCTGGTCGACGGAAGGCTACCAACTGCGTTTTTTTTTTACACTAGTCACTGTTACTTTGTTTACAATGATGTGCACACAGTACAATAGCCTTCTAGGTTAAACAGATTAGATCACATGATATTTGCATTGATATGTGTTTTTTGGTGTAATATATAAATACATTTTAAACTTTGTGTTGTTAGATTAAGTAAACATGATGGAGAATGTAGTGCCTGAATAAATGCTCATAGATGAGCTTACATACGAGTTTAAGTCGCGCAATATGGATTACTAACGGGAACATGCAACAACTGAGAATGAAATTACACAGAGCATTAAAGGAGGGAATGCAATCTTCATTAGATCACCTAAAAGATGTAGAAGTTATGGACAAATTTGCCACTTACTCGAGAAAAGACTGCTAGGTAAATTGAATGGCTGTGTGCCTACGTAATAGCTTTGTCAAGCAGATCTGCAAAGATGCTTGATGAGGTTGACTCATGTCAGGCACAGATTAAGTATACTTCAAGTATTAGGTGAGGGCCAAATGTAATTATCATATTTGAAACATATTAGTGCATTAATGGAGTCTTTTAACACAGATAATCAGAGCATAACACAACAGTTAACAACTGTAACTGCACTGTTAACGACTGCTAGCAGTCCTGGAATTAGCAGTGCCAGAAAAGCACTATTTGGGCCGTCAACTTCAGAGCGACCAGAAAAAGAACTGAGTGTTCGCATTTCAGGTGCAGAAATAGTTACTTCCGGCTCTTCATCCCCACTGTCACCCACCACACTCATCTCCCCCCCCCATAAAAGCCACCTTCCAGCTCCCCCAAATTCTGCTGGACCACATCCATATTTCAACAGTGTGTTTGGCTTCTGAAGTGGAACAGACCAGAGTGCAAGCCGTCGAGGACAACCTAAACACTGTGGTGGTAGTTCCTCCCAACCCAAATGCAACTAGTGTAACTTCTATCACACCCTCCCCTTCCCCCTCCCAGCAACCTCTATCACATGCCATTCGAATCTGCCCTCAACAAATGTTTTTGTTAATATTCAACAAATTCATAATCAAGTTTCAAATGTTTCACTTTGTGAACCAATCAAATCAACCACCCAATAATCCCTAACCTCCTTCCAATCCCTCAATCCACAATACCAACCTCTTCCCTATCACTCGTGTTATACTTCCCAGATATCTACTCAAAATCAGTCCACACTCACATTCCAACCTGTTGTCAGACCTTTTGCATCAGTTCTACCCTCATACACCAGTACTGTCATCCCACAACAACCTTCAACCCCCTTTCCTACACAATCACAAAAACAACTCCAAGCCAACCCATACAAAAGAACTTTCGGCATCCAAGCCACAGCAGGATTACACCCCTCACTCCATATCACCACTTTCCACCCTCTACCCCTTCTACAGGCACAACAACACCCTCCTTCGACCCATTACATGTCATCCCCATTTTCTGTTTACGAGAAACTTTCCCACCCACTTGAAAGGGGTTTGGCAGTTTTTCCGGAAACCAATGGTTTGAATATATATATATATATATATATATATATATATATATATATATATATATATATATATATATATATATATATATATATATATATATACACTATTTGAATATATATTTACTATTTAACTCGAAATGGCCATTTTTTAAGGTGTCTTAGTATTGAACTATTACATCGATATATAAATTACGTACTTTCACTTGTCATATAAATTTAATAGCTTGTGAGTTGTATTTTTCTAATCCAATTTATACAACACTACATAGGACACTTTTTTTCGTATCTCTTATCCGAACTTTCATTTTATATATATATATATATAATGTAAGTTTTGTACTGAACTGGTTCGAATTAAACAGAAGGGCAATATACCAGTTAACCAACTTCTAGACATAGTTTTTCCTTTCACTCTATCAGCTTTGAGTGATAGAACCACCTTTGACATTACGAACAGTTACAGTTTCGAACAGTATCCTGGGGACATTCTCGACTATTTCATTCCAGCCAGGATGTTAGTAAACTACACATTGAAATGGTTCAACCGATTGCAACAAGCTCTTGAGCTCTTGGCCAACTACATAGCAGATGTCAAAGAGGCAGCTATGGTTTTGTGTTACCAGTATCAGAGGCAGAAGTAGTCTCAACCATTGTAGATGGACTGAACCCTATGGAGAGCTCACGCACTGTCTTTGCCTACAGACCAAACACATTTGCAGATCTGGACAGATTCTGCATTAATTCTACAAAGGTGGCATTTGCAGATTAAGCAAGATAGAGCGCATCCTTTTATTTCAGGAGACTTCCCACCTCATTTCAAAGACGAAAACTAGATGAAAAAGATTGAGGATTCCACTAACACGAATATTAAAGATAAGTCTAAGGAAAAGGTACACCCTAGGAAGCAATCAGATAAAGTTTTTTTTTGTAAGCAACCAGGCAATTTAAAAATATTCGTACCAAATTTCTGCAATTTCTGGAAACAAAGAAAGAGAAAAATGAGTCAAAAAATAGTAGGCCAGTGGTCTACACCCAACAAAAGAGGTCTAGGCAATGCAAAAAATCCACAAAGAAACGAAGGTACATAATAACAAGGAATTGAGAACAAAAGTACAACCAGTATGTATTGTGAAAAAATTTGTTGAGGATAACATAGGAAATAATTGTGGTTGTTTTAGTAATATAAGTTGTAATAAATGTAAGAAAACACTTATAAAAATAAAAATAAATGCCACAATATTGTACCTTTAACCAAACCGTTTCTGCCATTTCTTGCCACAAAATGAGACTCTAATGAATGTGACAGTCTTGTCGATACAGGGTCTGTTCGTAGCTTTGTATCTGCTTCAGTCTTTAAGGAATTACAAGATAAAGGAGATGTGAAAAATACGCAATCAGTAAATATTAACTGTGTCAAAGCTTCAGTCCAACCCTTACCAGTAAGTATCGCAGCCTTAGTAAGAATTAAGGTGGACCTATTTTCATGGGTTTTTCCATTTTTACTATGTGACTGAATCGCCACTGGCCTCATTCTGGGATCAGATTTCATTTTAAAAATGGGCATGATAACTGACATAAAGGCAATTTTTATAACAGAAAGAATTTCTACTTGAAACAGACAATCAGGCACTATCATGGTTACTAGCTCATTACAAACAGTTAGGAAAATTATGCAGCTAGATAACAAAAATGTTCTCTCTTAAATTTAAAATTCAACTTAGCTGTGGAACACAAAACATTGTAGCTGATGCCTTGTCTTGTTTGTTCGAGAACTAACGTGAGGAAACCATTTCGAAACAGGAAAGAATGTTTGTAGTACGATAGTAACATACTTTCCGTTAGCTTTTCAAGATATCGAGACCCATCAGAAGGCAGACCCTTTTATCAATGGTATTATTGATCAGGTTCATAAAGGTATTGCACAAAAAAAGTACCAAATCTTCAAAGGAGTCTTGCATTGCAAATATTGTTCTTCTAGGCAGCATAAAATTGTTTTACCTCAGAATCTACCTGACACGGTGTTTCAGTATTTCTATTCGTCTCATTTAGGAGCCCACATAGGTATTTACAAGACCATAAATGCAATTAGGCAAACATTTATCTGGAAAGACATGTATCAAGACATCTCAGAAAGAATAAAGGTCTGTAAGTTTTGTGCCCCAAGTAAACCTGCAGAAGATACTAAGTTAGGTTTACTTTCTTCTGATGTTGCAGAGCATCCATTACAGAAAATTTTTGTGGATTTTGTTGATCATTTTCCTCGTTCTAAGTCAGGAAATACGATGCTGTTGGTATGTATAGATGCCTTTACGGAGTTTGTGTGGTTAATTCCCTTGCATAAAACCACTTCAGATACCACCATTGCATCATTAAATGCTACATTTTTAGAATCTTAGGGGTTAATTCCATCATATCAGATGGAATGCAAGTCCAGGGCATTCAGGAACATGTGTTTCAGTCATGGCATTCAGCACGTTACCACCACACCCTACTATCCACAACCATCCCATTCGGAGATGTTCAACAGGAATCACTGGTCGGCTCTCATTGCCTTGCACATGGACAGCCAGGATAGGTGGGATCAAAATGTTGGATGGCTCCAGATGGCTTTCAATTATGCACACCATGAGGGACATAACTATACTCTCTTCGAACTCATGTTCACTTACAAGCTCAACACCCCTCTCTCCAATCTCTGGTCGCTCACCGACCTTCTACCTGATGATCCCAAGGATATTAGGGAGGTCTGCAAAAGGGCAAGAGGGAATCTGAACCTGGCACATAATAAGTTCAATAGGAAGTATGATAAGGATCGCTGAGGTAACACATTCCACATGGGAGACTTCGTCATGTGTAACGCACATGTGCTGAGCAAGGCTGTTGACAAAAGGGCAGCCAAACTCAGTTATCGGTGGAAAGGTCTTTATCAGGTACAAAGATTCCTCACACCAATTACAGTGGCACTTTGTGAACCATCTATTGGTCAGTTTGTTGCGTGGACCCAGATATCGCAACTCAAGAAAAGTGCACCTAACCTCCAATAATTTAGTGGACAGTGCCTCAATCAAAGAAATGCATCGTCAGTAATCTTCCAGTGCACTGATCTCTCATCTGGACAGGTATTGGCTGTACACATGCATAATTTCGGTAGTCGAATTAAACAATGAATAAGGGACAACTTCTTTGTAACTTAATGCTTTCAGCTGGTAATATGAAAAATCCATGGTGCTAGTCATAAGTTGCTAGTTATAAGTTGTGTGCACAAGGCTTTCTTATTGCAAGGGTATCCTTAGGCAAACCTTCATATAAGAATACCACATTGAATTGTTAGTTTAAGGTGATTGTATTCCATGTATCCATGTATGTGCAGTGTAATATTCCTTTTTGTGTTTTTGTGTCCATGATTATGTCCGTTCCTCATTTGATGTATCATGCTGATGCTCTATTGTCATGGTAGTAAGCTTGTTTATTGTTGGAGCATGCTGTTTTGGCAATATTCGTTGTAGTCATAGTTTAGTTCTCATGCCAAGGCCAAGTGTATGTCCTCATGTAAGTGGGTATGAAGGTAGTGATGCAAAGAAAGTTCTCCTAAAGAGAACCCTAGTACCCGCTTTTAGGGGGAGTCTGTGCCGTTTTTAGAATTTAAAAAAATTTGGGCACAATTTTTTTGGTAATATATGTATATTTTGAAATTATGAATAATATAGGGTCTCTACTTCACTTAGGGTATTGGTCAATCTTTATTTACTTAGGGGTATTCTTTTTATACCAGTAAGGGATCTCATAAAGTTACTTTACTTTGGTCTTATGGTACACATAGGAATTTAATTCAGTTATCCTTTAAGGTAATTTTAATTTACTAGCTAACAAGTGATAATAAGTAGCACTCAGTAAAAAATATAGTTTTCTTTTTATCGTACACTATTTACATTTTGGTGTAATTTATTTACTTTTTGAAGTGTAACTAAAAATTGGAATTTTTTTTAATGACCAAAAGATATGTTTTTTGGTTCGCACAGAATAATTTGAATTTTGTTTAATTCATTTGATTTGAACTTAAGTCTGCTCCAACCAGTTGTAGAGAATTCAAAATTAGTGGCTTCTCAATCACACACCTGTTTTTCTGTGAGGCTTACAAAGTTAACTTTACATATTGGCCAGCAGCCAAGGCAGAAGAGAGCGAAAGACAGTCGGGAAGCTTAGTTGGACGGTATTCGAGCTGGGCTCAGGGGCCACAGCATTGCTTTAGACTATCCATGGTCTGCTGTTACATCCATTTCTGTCATGTTTGTCCCTTAAATTTCATGCCGCACTCTGCTCGGCAAAACCTGCTTTGCACGAGTGTGTATTCTAGCCACGTTCGTGGTTTAGCGACAAAAAATGCCCTTCAACTTGTTCATGTGGCAAGATCTTGTCCCAGAGTGATGCTTGTGCACTTTCACGCCATCTCTCGAGAGTATTGGAACTACTTTTAGTTCGCATCCCTGCCATGGAGCACTGCTAACAGACCACATTTTTCTCATGCCCATATTTAGAGGCACGTTACACGTATATTGGCGCTAGGAGTGATATACACATTTTCTTTCCGCAGGCAACAGAGTGATCATTTATTACTGGAATGTAGTCGTCAAGGGGACGTCTGTGTTTACTTCAATTTAGCTGACAGTTATGCAGATACGTAGTGCTGTAGAAAATATAGTAATGCAGTTATTATGTTGTCATTCTAGAAACTACTGTTATATACCTAGGCAAGTTCTTCCAACTTCTGGAATGGAGGTTCCTTGATTATTAGCATCACAGTTCCATTCCATCTACTTTTGCGGTATTTGGGAAGCTGAGGAAGTCGTTCCATGTTCTAGTTTCCAAGTTCACCCCGTTCCTGAGGCTAACTGCAGAGCTTCTTGTTGTCAATGGGGATATTCTCAATTCACACGATGTAACCAGACAGAGCATTGGCAGTGAGGTTCTGCAAACAACAGTTACAAAACTTGTTTTTTATCTTTCTGCTTAATTATTTTGATGAAATACTAAATGATGGATCTTATGAATGCTTGTGCAAATAATGAAGGCGATGAGCCGAGATGGACAGAATTTAAAGTAATCAAAGATTTTTTTTTAGGAAATGAGTAATTAAAAATATATAAATATTAACTTTATTAGTTTCCAAAATTTTTAAGGGATCCCATATTCTAACCCTATGCATTTTATTTACCATCTCTTTAATATTTGGGAATCAACCAAATCTGTAGTTAAAGATCTTTATTGTAAAGAGAATTAATACTCAGATGTCAAACACACTTGTTTAAGTTCTGTGTTAAGAAAATGTGCAGACCACCAACTTGCTGAACTCTTGTGTTCTTTTGCAATACCTTTGTGTAATATTCCTATAATTTAAATATATTTTTATTATGTGGACATAACACTAATTCTATTATGACTAGCCATGTGTGACAGCTTGTATTTTCGTATTAATTATTTATAAGTTTTTAATAAAAAAGGCAACAGAATTTTAAATAATTAATGTGGGCAAGTACAATCATTCGAATGACCACCTAAATTGATAAATTATAAATATGGATTGAATTACATTAACGGCACAATTTGCAAATAAAAACATGAATTACTACCTAAACACAATTAATTACTAATACGAATTGAATTACATCACAATTACTAATCAAGCACAATAAATAACCACCTGAAAACAATAAATGAGAAACATTGAATGAATTACAATTACGACACAAATAGGAAATAAAACACAAATTACCACCTAAAGATGATCAATTACAAATACCAATTGAAGTAGGTCACAATTACTAATCAGACATAGCAAATTACCACCTAAAATCTACAAATACAGTTACCTATTTAATTACTATTACCATACTATTAGCAATTAAAATTGCCACCTAACCATGATAATTTACAAATACTGATAGAATTACATTTTTGTCACAATTACTGTTCTGTATAGAGATTTTTTTTTTTACATATTTTAATATATCAAACACTTGTAATGAGTTTATTTTCCCAATGATCAATGTTCAGGAACATAGTGTGACAAACTACATTAAGGCCAAAGATCTCATAAAAGAAAATAATAAAAAGACAAAAAATACTTGGGCTAAGAAACCACTAATATAGTTTTTAATTGAATGATACTCGGTTAATTACAATTGCATTAATTAGGTTTCTTTTAAGAGACATTACACTTATTATTTTCAAGTGCTGCAACAGCACCATGTGTACTGAACATCAACCAACTCCTTACTGACCTTCATGGAAAAATAAAAAGCATTTTCATACATGCATAATAATCTACAGGTATGAGAAAAAATGGTTGATAATCCTATAACACTCATCTTGCATCAATGTGTCCAGACAACTGTAACTATTCAAAGTTGGTGTCAACAGCACCCAATACCCTTAATTTCAGTGATGTGTTCATAATTTCACTTATATAGAGAACTCTCTTGCATGCAGAATACCAAATACCAACACTTAACTGATCAATTAAAACACCCTAAAAAACATAGAAGCTTGAACCAGCAGGGCCAACTATAAAAAAATAACTTAGGTAGCAAACAGCGTTTAAGCCCCATATCTTTCAAAAGTCATATATGACTCATTTCCAAAACAATAATTTCATGCCTCACAAAAGCCAGTTACACTGAGGTGAAAATAATGAATGATTAGATTGTTACCATTTATGAATTTATAATTATTCTCAGATGAATGCGCTAGTAATAAAACTATAAACAATGTACAATTTAGATGTTGTGCCCCTTATGTAAACACCTGATTTCTTAAAGGGGAGATGCATTTGATGCATCAAACTCTCAGCTGACAAGGTTAATTAAAATGGGCACATACACAAAATCATAATTAAAAAATCTGAAGAGCTCAAAATGTGCTTAAAAATGCTGCAGTTGTGTCGGCCCAGTACAGTGCCTATCGCATAAAATGATCCATTAACATTTTAAAATCCCTGAAAATATTTACAAACCAAGCATGTGGCAACTCAAGCTTTCATTAATGCCCCTTAAAGCTCTTGTTTAAAAAAATACATTAATTGTATAAATTAACCTAAATTCCAAATAGTGGACTATTTCACCCAATGAGCTTGCAAGTTTAACAATGGGTAATCCAGGGTGCCAGTGCACAGAATAGGACTCAATACAAAATAAACTAATATTATTCTATACTTGTAGCAATTAAAAACCTGAAAAGAATTTTCGACCATGCTTCCTAAAACCAATTTAGCATATTAATTAAGAAACTGCACACCAGCATTTAACGTTAAGCAATCACCCGCCTACACAAAGTTACTAACAGACAGATTAACAGCTAAAATTCAATTTTAAAAGTTGCCCAAAAGCCTTCCACTTGCCTAGCATGTCCCTCCCATAGGCGAACTAAATACAGATAATCGTAATCCAGAATCATATCTCCACTATGCTGATGCACATTTCACAACCCTAATGAATACTGCTGATTAAGTTAATAGATCATGCATCCTGTGGACCCAGTTGATCGAGCAACGATGTAAGTCAGGAAACACAGGTCACTTGTTGAAGTCGAGTGCACACTTGCAAGCATAAGAAGTCTTAGTCTGAAGGAGTAAAACATTCATTGCCTGGAGGGGTGTAAAGAAGGGGAAGGGAAGGAGACTGGATGAGGCGGCCCTAGTGGCCAGAGTTCTCAGGGTGGTGCTTCACACAGCGGGGATTTGGTGAACTAAAAGTCTTGCACCAGTGTGGCAGCACCATGCAAATCAAACAAAACAAATTAGCAATTAAATAAATCAGTCACAAATACCCACACTAATACAATCATGCAGAAAGTCTTTAATTACACAAGTATTAAGAGTAATTACATAATAACTGTACGTATAAACCCTGTCTCTCTCGATAGGTTTATTAAATGAGAACACATCCAGTATATCGAAATTGTTTTGTTGATTATCACAATTCACAAAATGTGTCTTACAATCTTTTAAGATCTTTTTTTTCAGTTATGAATCATAAGCTTTGGTGAACACTTTCCTATGAATCAAGGACGTTTGTGTTTCCCTCTTAATAACTTTATCAACTAAATATTCAATTTGAGAATTAACTTTCTGTAATTAAAATTCATATAAACCACCTTTTATGGGATCACCACTATAGCTTTCAAGGTAATATACTCTAGGAAATGACTGTATTAATGAAATAATTTTAATTATTTTATAAGACCAATTAACCATGTATGTCTTCTCAAAAACAAGTTTCACCTTGGAAATATGTACATATTCTCCAACCATAAACTTTTGTTTTCTCTTGTCGACTACTTTAGGATTATTATATATGGTCTTCATTAATATATTGTGGGTAACCATTTTGGGCACCATATTGGTGGTATCATAAATTTTAAAATGTCAGTACTACTTCAGGCCAAACATCCACCCATTTGTAAATCCGATTCTAAGTGAAAAGTCTGTATATTAGCTGTTTTAAGCATTTATTGAATCTCTTGGCTATAGCTACTTTTATTTCAGAATATGTTACATAACGATTAATCCCATACTGTCATTGGTTTCTGGAAAGAAGTATGGAAGTACTCTGTTCTTTGTCGGCATGGAGTAATATTGGCATTCTTTCTTCTAGAAATGTTTTCATTGCAGCGGTAACTTGTTTTCCAGTCTTGTTTTTCACAGATATACCCTATGCATAATTTGAAAACACGTATATCATTGTTTAAATATGCTTATATCCATTATTGTATTTCGAAAGCAATGTCATTTCACACAAGTTGGCTTCAAACAAGTAGTTCATTCCCAGAGTAATAACCCTTCTTCCAGAAAATCTTATTATTGAAGGGACATACGATTCTCGAGCAATCTTACTAAACTTTATTACAAATATACATTTCTTCAGTCAGAACTTCAAGAATAGACACAATTTTGTTTGTATGTGAATTATTCACAGACTGTTTCGAAGCAATGAGAAGTTTTAATCTCTTCGCCAAATCATTAGGATTGTTCCAATATACAGGAAAACAGATTGTTAACATTATGTTTTTTTTATTCCACTGCCAACTATATTGCTTAATAAATGTAGTTTTGGGTGATATTCATCTCCTGAATGATTACTTGCATTGGTATGTTTTACAAGTTGCTTATTTTTTGCCAGATTGGTGTCTGTGTAACAATTTGGAACATTTTTAAACAATAATTCGAACACTCCCTCACTCGTATCACTTACATAATCACCTACTTGAATTCTATTTTAAAGGGAAGGGAGTAATGATGGAATATCCAAGAAACCATATATTGCTATGTCGATGTACACCAAATGTCGTATTGTGTGCAGGTGAAGAATGTTTTATAGCTTAGTAACATTGCGTTAAGTGTGAAATGTGACTTTTTTTCATTTATTGATTAGATACTTAATTTTTCTCATATGCATAGAGAAGAACATTCTTTAATGCCATATAGAACACAATCGTTTTTAGTGTAATGTAGAACACAACCATAATGTCCTATGTTTGGTAATTATTTGATATTGTGTGCTTTATATTTATTGCAATGCTAGAAGTTCGTTCAAATGATATACTTCATTATTTCAAAACAATGATTTATAAATGTGCATTTCCGACCTCAGCCGATAGCCATTTCACATATATAGAACTCAGTATTACACAGATTCTGTCTTGATGCTTTCGACAACCCCTCCTGCCCTCACCCAGCATCCCAGCTCCATCCTACACCAACCTCCCAACTGAATAGATGTGTAGCCTCACTCTCAGGATTAATTCCATTCTCAAACTTCTCCAATGATGAACCTATAGCCTCGCTTCCTTTCCCCTCTCCTACACTCACACACCCATAGACTTCATTTCACACTGTGCTTCTGGCAATGAAGGACCTCAGATGCTCCCATCACACAGACACCCTACTCCCTCCCCTCATCCAGTCACCGAACTCACTACACACAATGTCAAAAACGTACTTACATTTAGTCGCCTTTTTTCCAAAATAACACTTGTGTCACTCTTCATCTAAGGTCAATACATATCTGCTGCTGTCCACACACCTCAGATCTCATCGCTTTCTAGACCTCCAAGGGTGAAGACCTATGCTGCTTTCCCAAAATTAACGTTATGAAACCAATAAAACAATTACACATACAGTAAAAAATTAAAAATACATATATATTTAAATTTGTTAAAGGGCTTAAGCCATTAATTCCTAATCCTATATATCAAATTAGCAACAAAATTAATCCAATCAATTAATCAATTAATATATTAATGAACAAACATATTTTTAGACCATCCCCATTCTTATGTAATTCTAGTAGTGATCCAGGACCCATGTGCATGCTCTACTGTGTGGAATGTGGTGGGGTGGTGTTGAGTCAGGGATCCAGAATAAACAGCTGGAGTAGAGGAGAGCTTGCTGCCTTGCTTCCCGAGACACTCTAGTGAGCTATACAGATACGCCCATCCCTATGTCATTTCAAAGGGCCTGTAGCTTCGCAGTTGTGCCCCGATTTAATCCCAAAACCTTGTGTTAACACTATTTTCGGTTGCCTTAACATTAGCATACATGTAGGCATTAACTGTGAATTTTATCGCCGGTCATAATATGCACTGCAGCATGTAGTTAGTACTGTGTTCCTTTGTGCAATGCACGACACTTATTTCTTCTGAGAATACCCTATTTCTGCTACCGATGTGCACATTAATAATTTATTTTCACATCTACCAATTTTCTTTACAACCGGTTGGAATTTCTTCATTTTGTATATACCATTGCTTAAGATGTTCAGGTATTACATGCCAGACTTTTTTGTGTTTGCAGCAGTGTATTTACATTTTCTTCAGTAGTCTCAAGAAAAATGTTCTACGATTTAAATCATGGCCTTTGTTATTTCAACAAAGAGCAAGGGAGTAGAATGTTTAAGGAAATTAAAAATTCTAACATTATTTTCTACATTTTTAACATACTACATATTTAACATAGTACATATATTTTCATCGTGGGCTTTAACAATATTATTAGAAATGTATCACCGAGGAGTAGTGGATTTGGCAGGATATAAAAATAATAAAGGAGGAAAACGATCTCCTGAAAAATCTTGCAATGATAACCCCAAACATTCAATCATATAAAACAGAATGTGGCAAGCACTCTCCCCCTCTGGGTATATACTCCATATGCCTGATACACTAACACCCCTATCCCCCTTCCCCTACCCCCAACCACATACCACCCCCTCCATCCTCCTTCACAATTAGTTGTGCTGTGATTACTTTTGGAAGTAATTGGCTCCATGCTGCGAGACTGTAGGCTCTCTGATCCTTTAGATATGTACTCTATATGTCTGATATACTTAAACAAATCTGCAACCATTTAACTACCTCCACCTACACCCCTCCCCTCATCATCCTCCTTCACAATGAGCTATGCTGTGATTACTTCTGGAACTAATTAGGTCCCTGCTGCGAGATCGTAGTCTCTCCGCAGCTCTGGCTATCACCCTCCCCCTCCCATCTGCAGTGTTTGATCACGGCTCTCTCTCCCACCCCCTCTCCTGTACATTAATTTCCCTACGAGGTAGGCTGTGTTAGACCTTCTTGTTAGGCAATGATGCTGTCATCAGTGACCACCAGCATAGTTTTGAACTAGTTCGCTTGATGGTGCACAAGTTCTATTAATTGAATACAGTTCAGTTCTCGCATCACCTGCTAGACAGCCCGTGAGTCGCTCGCCTCGCCAAAGACACTTTCGTTTATTGCTGTTATCTGTTGGTAGGAGTGTTAAGATCGCCTGGAAGCTAATCCATTGTTAATTACACCTGAAATATATAGAAGTCTTATTCTTAATACAACATAATAAACTCTGCCACATGGCGGATTTCAACCATAGATCCTTAAGTCCCCAGACTGATGCCTTAGACCATTTGGCCATGAGACATTGTATTCCAATGGAGATTTTAATAATGAATTTAAATAAAGAACACTTGGGAACTCGTACATTCAAAACGGATTTGTAATAAATGAATACAACACAGTTTTTTAAATAAAGTTATGTATTTAAGTAATATTTTTACTTATCACTTTATAATTGTCAAATGCACTTGTATGAAGCGCTATGTTTATGAACTCGTATTTTCAAGAAGAATTCGTTTACGGTTTCACAATGGCAAAATATTCAAAGCATAATTTTTTGAAGAAAAGTTATGTGTTTAAAATAAAATATATTCATTAAATTTTTACAAAAAACATATCGACTGACGTGTCAAAACATTCGCACTTTTTAAACAGATTAGAATATGTTGTCAGAAAATATTATAACGGGACTATAACAATCGCCATATTAAATTTAGTAAGCATAGAAGCGATATTTTTGTTTTTTAAATAATTATGTAAACACTCTCAGCATCAAATACAATTCATCACTTACCTTACAACAGGTCATTTAGGCCCTAAACCCTTTCTGGCAAGATCAGTAATGTGTAAAGCTCATTTATATGCATATTTACTCATACTTTCCAATTTGTTGAAGCTATAGTGATCAAATTCATAACATAAACATCATACCCAACATACGCCATAATGGTAAGATCATATGGGCACTAAGCCCTTTCTGGAATGGTCAATTATGCATTAACCACTTTTATAATCACAGTTAGTTATAACTTCCTAACCAATCAAACTAAAGTCATTAAATTCACAGCATACACATCACTCCGATATAGATAAGAGCTATAGGGTAATGTATGCATCAGGCCCTTTTATTTTTTAAATAAATATGTAACCACTCCGAGCATCAAATACAACACACCGCTTACCTTACCACAACCCATGTTTTATTTGTAGTATAGCTGTATCAGACCCACATGAACTTATAATAAGCATAGCCTTTGAACACTTAACCCTTTTGAGCCTCCCTCTA
This sequence comes from Dryococelus australis, assembly GCA_029891345.1. Lineage (NCBI taxonomy): Eukaryota > Metazoa > Arthropoda > Insecta > Phasmatodea > Phasmatidae > Dryococelus > Dryococelus australis. The sequence goes on from CM057009.1 coordinate 247,436,710, forward strand.
CCTCTTGCGTGTTTCAGGGTACTCAATACTGCCTCACACCGCGTATTTAACCCCAAACCTCCATACAAAACCTGGAAGTAGAAAGCGAACTCAATTGTAAGAAATAATTGTTAGATATCTGTTGTAAACGTTGCACAATGTCCATACTCATGTGATCAGTCAGAAAGTCTTGCACCAATGTATGTAGCTCAACATATTAGACATGCAGGGGTTTGCATTGTAAGTCAATAGTGTACACAATCTATTTAAGTTTAAATACAAGTTTATTTCGTTTAATATTTTATACGTTAGGATAGTTTTCATTGCGTTTCACAACCTGTATATTACATGCCGAAAATAATGCAGGCTAAACTTGCGACTGAAATGGTAACCAAATGATGATTAAAGTTTAACCACATGTATATCTCTGACGTTTCACAGTTTACACTGCTAAGATTTCCATTTAAATATTCTGGCCAAAAAATACATTTAAAGTTCTCAATTTGCAATGCAAGACGGTCGCAAATATGGTGCGGTACGTTTTGAATTAAAAAGTTTAAAACACTTCCGAAGATTTCCAGCAGAATTATACCGCCCTGACAACTACGGGAAAACAAACTCCGATGCCGCTCATACCTGGTAATTTTTTTGTAATTGAAGCAGCATTCAAGGCCACCTTATAGCCCCAACGAAACTCATCGTTCTTCCCGTTTTGTTACAGGCAGGCACATCAGCGTTTGCGAGATCTGATAGACTGATATGCGAACGGCTGGTTTCATCCAGCTGCGATCCAAAGCACTGCGCCGCACATACCATTTCTTGTACATATTCACCACGTAATTATAAGCATGGGCAACCTCACAGTAAGACAGGATCACAGAGTCTCTCAATCACTTGCATAATATGCAGTTCAATCTCAAGTTCCGCGAGGATAAGCTACACATTGCACAATAAACTGCGGCGTTAGCGGAGATTCAAACTAAATTTGTTATGTGACATGTTATCAAACGTACTGCCTTATGCCAACACGATCTCTCGTAATACATGGCATGTTGATACAGTTTTAAATTACAAGACCGCTCTGCATACATAAGTCAGACGCTGCATTTTACCGACCAAGTGCGTCATAGCGCAAGCAATGCACACTACAGCTGCTCATAGCTCGCGGGCAAAGGGCGACTGACTGTCCACACACGAAGCACTCAGGCGACTTACCCAGTCTGGACCGTTCAGCCAGCGTCACGTCATACACACACCCACGCAGCGCACCTAGTGGCCACCACCTTTATCATTATTTAAACTGTGTTACTTTACAGCACAAGTATAAGTTTAAATATCAAACGAGAATCATAATAATATAATAAGATGTAATAACTAGATTATAAAATATTACATGATGAAATATAATATTATTACGATTAATATCATATTGGCCGGCCACTTAAAAAACACAAATATAAACGGTAAAATATGTCACACTACCAACTTACCAGTTAATACCAACCCTGGCGAAAAACAACCATTAACAGAAAAAAATTCCTGAGACAAACCGATTCGTCTCACTTTGAAAACTTAACCATTTGATCACTAAGTATTATTATATTATCGAAATTATTTAAAAAATAAATGCTTTTGTGTTCTATTCCTGCTTATAGTAATTAATACTATATTATTTTTGGATGACCGAAATCGTTTCCCAGGCGACTCCCTTAATATTTTAAAAAAATTCTGGGAAATGCATTCTTACGCATTTACTTACGATCGCGGTCTATCGTAATACCTGCTCAGTGTATACTGCTTAACTAACATGTTACATGTTCGATGTCAACTGTTTAAGATTGAGAATTGGGGAGGGGGAATGCAGTTGTATGATGTAATCGAGTAATGTTGTAATCATGTAATGACATAATCGTGCAAGTGCATACTTTCATAATCAAGCAATGAATATTTACTAGATATGGACGTCTGCACAGGAATAATGAACAACTAAACAATCACCAAAGTAATATGTCCTCTCAGCAAGACAGCCAGATTTCTTCATTTGTCATACACCTTTTCATTTGTTTCAGAATTTGTAAATGTATTATTATTAGGGGTGGAAGGTATTACACTATCACCGTGCTAGCATTCATTATACCACTTATCGAGTGTGTATATTATACTTAGAGACATACATCTGCTCCCGAGAAACAAGCTCACGACTGACGCCTTATCGTAAACATGCTTTCCATAGGATATTTTCAAGTGATGCAGACCACGTACCCCTTCTATAGCCCGTTCACCACTCCACCAGCAAAGACGCTACAATTCACCTCTACATCACGCATGGGCAGTTGTTAGCCAAAGCCAGTGACCCACGTGTATGCACAAGCGTGCACTAGTGCATTGCGGGAGAATCGAAATGTGTATTTATTTATTTTCTGTTTGTTTACATGGCCCTTTTAATAAGTTATTATTATTTTGTGTGTTAATTGTTTATTTTTAAATGTTTATCAGTGTGTATTAGTGCAATAGCAAAGCCCCTTTTGAATCACGTGTGAGGTAATGTGCGGCACATTTAGTGCACTAGTGCACTGTTTCGATTTTTATATGGTTTTCATGAATATCTGTATATCGTCCATGCGATGAAGTGCAATTGAATTGCTTATTTCAGAAACCGTCTCTCCAGTTGACCATGTTTTGAGAAAACATGATAAAACTATCCTACTTCACTAATATGTGTTGTTAAATATTATAAAAAATCACAAATGTAAAGTGTCACATTGTAAATATGTATATGGTATTGGAAAGGCTACAATTTAGTTTGCGCCTGTAGAAAATATTTTCTTTAAATGTACACATAGAGCATTTTTGCAATAAACTGGTTGTCAACGTTATGATGTTGTCATATTTAGTATTAAGGACAGATAAATATAATCTCTGTTAGTTTTCTAGCTATACTCATTTAACATTATTACAGAAATATTTTTAATTAACAAGGAATGCACCGGGACAAACAAAGCAAATTAGCCAATTTGGAAAGTATAAACCTTAATAAATACTAACAACTGGTCTAGACAGGAAGCCTATTAACATTCGAATTTTACCAAGATCTCACAAATATAAACAAAACAAACACTCGCTGTGAAAAGTACACCTTATAATGAACTTCTACAGGTAGAAGGCCTATTAGTATTGTACACAAACTTATAAATATTGAAACAGATCTACCCGCTTTTGGATTATACAAAACCTAATAACTAAGTTAGACAGGGGGCCTATTCACATTCGACTTCTGAGTCTGTATTGTGGCATTCTGCTGCAGTTGTAGGCCACTTAAATATCACATTGTTGAATACTTTGTATCTTCTGGTTTATTCCAACAGCTTTTGCAGGTCTTGCAGTTTCTTGTCATTTATAGGGACCTTTTCACCAGGATACGCCTTCTGCGATGGTAGTGAATGTACATTAGTTGTCTTTTGGAGACGAAAGGTAGAAGAGCACAAGCCATTGATGAAGAGGTTTGCGACAACTGTACTAGGAGTTTCACTATTGTAAGAAAACTGTTTGAATGTTGATATCTTGAATCAGATTCTCTGGTCTTTTGAAACATATCTCCCTGAAGCTTCATCAGTAGGTGGTTTTCTTAAACGAACATGGCCACAAGTCTTTGAATGATAGAATCTCTTCAGTAGACACCTGATGAATGGAGATGCGACCGACTCTACATGCTTTCACCTTGAGTTGTGCATACAGTTCAGGAGTGTATATTCGGTCAATTTTCCTCAAAAGTCGCTTGATCGATCCAAAATCCCTATCGCACGGGAGGAACGAGTGGTCACGCACGGGGAAGTAATGGTTGACCACGTCAAACCTTTCTGTGTCACATAAATTTAACAGAAACTGCACAACTGTGTGGGTTTTGTTTTGTCCAGCTGCTCCATCACTGAAGAAAAGGAGCTTCTTTACTGAATTTGATATTTAATTCTGAATATAATGCAATAAGAATAAGCACCCTACGTTTGGGGACTTATTTACCTCTCCATGATGCACTCAGAGATTTGCTTTGTTCGATTTTAAATCATGTATGCAAAATACATACACCCACAGCTGGCACAAATAAAACACCTCCTGCACAGGTATTACAGGTAGAGGTAAATTTTGCATATAGTCTACACACAGAGCAACAGTGTCTGTATCCTGGATTTCCCTTGCACTTTTTAATGTCGTACACAATTTCTTGGTCCTTCTTTTGTGTATTATCATCTCCGCGGCAAAATTCCGTTTGGCATTCTCGCTTAACTGTGGGTCTTTCATTTTGCCATTCAGGCTTTCACATTGGCTGCAAACATCAACCTGTGGCCTGCCAAAAACACATCCAAAGTTTTCCTTAAAATAGTGGTAATTAAAATGACATTTCACCACATTTTGCTTCTCTGAATGGTCGTTCACGAACATCCGATACATGGTTACAACACTGAGTCGAGCGTCTAAATACTTCTTACGTTGTCCTCCATAATGTGTGTGCTTCACATCAAACTTAGATATATGTTCATGCATTTTAACACAAACATCGCCTTGAATCACATTCCCATTACGGTTCTTTCCATGCATGTCATGAGGACGTTTATGATCAACTATAAGGTTACAAAGTCGACGTATTCTATCAGCTGAAACATGATGCACTTGCAGGAGATGTTTTTGTAAACAGGTTGAAGCACGCCATTCACTCTCAGGTTATAAGTAAATGAATGATATTTCTTGAAAATTGGTTGACTTTTCTCGTTGTCTGCTTGTGCAATATCATGTCCCTCACTTTTTTCATGAGAAAACTTGTTTTGTGTGGGCCTACATTGAACGTCTCTAATCTCAATCATATTTTGAAGATGCACATGTTGAGCATCTTTGTTGCTCAGTGAGTAGAAGTGATTCAAATTTTATGTATGTTCTATTCATTTAAAAGTAATATAACATTTAACTGTGTACTTGCATGTCACTGAATCAGGGCGGTTTTCTTGTCTACATGTTTGACTTTATACATTGTATAACTTTCACCTTTCAAACGAGCTGTACATATTACATTACATTGATAGGTTTCTTCATGAGTAACCCTTTTCTCCATTTCGAAATAGGTTCCTCTTCTGAGCGGCTGCTCATTATGTTTCTTTTATGCCTATTAATTATAAACATAACCAATAACAACATGAACAATGCCCAGTGCACAACACAAAAGTACACACAGATATGCTATTAATATCTACAGTCATCTACACATCATAGCACATTACAACCAACTTGATAAAAATACACTCATGTCTGCCAACTTGTTAACTCTGTGTGTTTAGTGCAGACATGTTATGGCGGTAAGTGGATTTCTGTTCTAAACAGGAGTTTCAAGGTGCTGTAAGAAGACTTTAGAGAATCTCAGACAAAGGCTTTCTGCAATAAACGATGCATCTATATACAAGTAAAATTAATGTACCGATAACTGAATTTGGCATTTTTTTGTCGATAGGGGGTTTCTGAAATAAGCGATTCAATTATGTCATACTAGTTTTAAGAGGGTTTTTACAGGGCTATTGTGTCATGTTTTGTTTATTTTGTAATTATTGTTTGCCATGCACAATGCCAATTCTAAAAGACACACTGCGCCACCACATGCTGAGGCGCGCCGTGTAGTGTGAAGTGTTGTATATTTTTAGCCCCCACTTATTCATGTGTGCCTGCGCGATATAGAAAGTAAATAACATTTTGAAACTCAAACCAGTATAAGGTCCAGTTAAATACTGACTGTTACCAGTGCTTACTTACTGCATTCTGAACCAAGTGTATACATGGCGTAACATATTGACCACATGCTGAAAATGTCCCAAATAATCATAACTAGTTTTTAAGTGTTTTATTTCAAGGGTTCTTTATGATTGTCATGTTGTACATAAAAAAAAGATGATTCTGTAAATAAATTCAATGCAATCCCTACACGTGCAAAGCCATGCATGACATGTAACATAACCCCAAATAAGAGGTTATTTTGCCATCATAAGTGGTAAGCGTTATGTGTATATTTAGATTTCTATATTTTATATTTGATCTTTGAGTGCTAAACGTTATATGTTTTCTGCTTCAATTTTAACCAGGGTCATGTCTGTCCATTTCATTTCCATATTATATTAAATATTTTGTATATAAGTGGTCACATGATATAGCACTGGAACTGCAGCCTGTGAGCAGGCAGTCCATCGCCATGTTCCTTAGTAGCGTCTTTAGTAACTTGTGAGGCGGACGTGCACGTGTGTCCTCCCTAGGCATTTCACTATTTTACATCAACCATGTTGTATTCAATAGCTTAAAAGTAATATTTCTAGACCCTTGTTTGTTTTTGCAGCCCGGGGAGTGAGCTATATGACATCCCTGCCATTTTGTACATGAGCGAGACGTGACACACATTAATTTTCCCTTAAGCCTAGTGCCACTCTTGCAGGTGTGTCATGTAATACATCGCCTGCTTACTTCACTGGCCACTTCTTTGCGGTTTTAAAAGTTTCTGATATATATTATTTTATTTTATTAATGGTGTCAGAGGAGACCAAAACAGCCTCCATGGGAGTAAGTAAGCATTTGGGGGAGGCTTACAACCCTACTAACCCAGGCCTTGTGGAGTTTACTTCTACGTAATATTATAACTTAGAAAATGACTTGGATGAGGGGTGAACACCTCGTGTTAACCCAGGCAATTATTCTATCAGTTGGAACAGCAGTATCAATCTACTATCTTCAGCATCCAGAATGGGGGAACTCCAGTGGTTACCATGCATGGGCCACCGACGTCATGACCCCACCTGTATCTCATGCTCACTGAGCTGGCTCCCTTACCAAGACTTTCCCTCCTAACCTATGCTATATTTTTATCCCACTGGAGTCCAGAAAGACAAACCCGTCATAAACGAAAACACGTCCTGCTTTTTTCCTGTCGGGTCAATGAACCCTACGAGTAAAAATAATTGTCCATGTGCCTTTAACATGCACGAGCACCCACAGAGAGAATATTTCCAACGAATTATTCTGATAAACCATTTCATTATGTAATACCAAAACAATCCATGCCCACACACATACACACATGCACAAACACATATACACACAAATTCAAAAAACCATAAACACACACATTCACACTCACACTTACACTATAACACACTCTAATTCACACATTCTTATACACACACAAATCCACACAACCATGCTAACACACAAATCTACAAAACCATGCACATCCATATACACACTCACATTTACAATATAACACACTCTATAACACACACATACATATACACACACCAATCCACACAACCATGCACACACATACACACATTAACACATACACTCACTCACACATACCCTATATCACACACATCATGCACACACATACCTACAGTATAACACTCACAACTACACACTCACACATGTAATATATCACACACGTGCACACACATATACACAACCAATCCACACTATCATACACACATACACTATATCACTCACACTCACACACATGCACACAAACACACACAGTATAAACACACATATACACTCTACATACACTATATCACACACATGCACACTCGCACTAATTTACACACACAGTATAACACATACCCTCACACACACATCTATACCCATATACCCTAAAGGCTTACCAGTAATCTCAGTTACGTGCACTATGGCTCAGAGAGCCAACAGGACGGGATCTCTAATGATTAGTGAGTGAATTGACACAGAGCTCGAGTCCCGGACAGAGTATTTCAAATTTTTTTTCCTAACCCTTCGAACTCTTAATATTTTCTAACCTTTAATACATTTTTACACTTTATTCCTTTCTACAGGTTAAACAGTCTTACACTTTTATATTTTATATATTCTCATTAATCTTATCATCTTCTTACAGAATAATGTTTTCTTGAAGATTGTCCTTTTTTAAAAAGTAAGCTTTTCTTCGGTCATTTAAGTTGAATTCATCAATTACTTGTCTTTTGAATATTATCCTTTTTAATTAGTTTGAAGCAATAAAACAATTGTTTTCATGTGTGCTTATTAAAGTGCTGGAATTTGGGGCACGTCGATAGCCTAGTTGATTAAGTCACAGATTATGATGCGCACCTGGTAGGGATTCGAACCCCATCAGGGAAAAATTAATTAGATACAGGCAGTGGCGTATTTAGGGGAGGAGCACAGGGGCACGTGCCCATCCAAGAAGACCATAAAATACACTACCTAAAATCACATTTTTTAAAAACATTGTACCTGTAAGCAGAAAGGAAATTTTGCAAAGGAGCATACACTCCAGTATAGTGTCGACTGTTAATGGACATATTCGACACACTGTAAATAATCTGAACTCAACTTAATGCAGTGGACCTACTTTGAGAATACAAGACAATATACAAATGTTTACTTCCGCAAGAGTTCGCTAGAAGAAGTGTTGTCTACCGAGAATTTTAATTTCCCTATCTCGACTACAGTCCTCTCATACTGGCCGTGAATGTGAGTGAGGTACAGCACCGGCACATCTAGTGCGATATCACCTTTAGCGCAAGGCACTGTTCACGCTAACATGCTGCAATGCAGTTTACAAGGCAGGTAGGTGGCTCACTATTTCCTCCCCATCACCCGTTCCCGTTAGTATTTCCCAATACCTGTGGTTTCCCAGCATTCCACTCTGTTGTAGTCCGTGTGGACAGTCAACACGTGTGCAAGTAAGAGACATTTGTTACGATGAATAGAAAAATACAACTGGGTTTGGATACTATTTTTTTTTTAAAAGAAAATAAAGGTGAGTTTAAAAGTCTTGCTAAACCAGAATAAGCTAATCTGTTCTTTTATGTCAAACTATATTGAAGGCAAAATTAGATTGTGTGACAGGTCCTTAAGGGTCTTTTACCTGGAGCTTTTTCCACATTTCAGGCAGCATCAGAATTTAAAATAAAAACAACATTTCTAAAACAACAAAATATGACACAAGAAAAAGTTATACGAAAAAAAAATTGTGAAATTTTATTATTTCAAGTTGTTAGGTTTATGATGTCTTAAATTTAAAAATGTCCAGAATTTATTTCAGTAAAAAGTCAGTTGTGTGTTATGTCATTGGATCTTGAGTTTCTAGGGTAGCTAATCAACCCGGCCTTATGTCTGACATCTGTTATAAAAAAATATTTTCAAGCCTCAGCTTGAGGGTAGATACATTTCCGTAAAAAAATTACAGAGCCACTAACTTATATAACAATTTTATAATGACTCGGGATGCGATTTAAACAGAATCTAGCCTGTTTTAAGAAATTGCAAATTAAATTACATGTTTGTATCACATTTTATAAGAAACTGTCTACGTATATATTCTGATGCAATTTTCTTCCACAGAATTTAAATATTTTCTTTTTTTTTTTGCTTAATAAACCACACCCACAGCTATAATATTATAGAGACCAACAGCAGCCCAACTAACAATTAATTACATTCCGATTATTTACATTAAATTTAATGAAAATAGTTTATGCCAACGAAATTCATTAGAAATGAAACAATTACAGCTGAGTTACTAACACTGTGTTTTAAATAATAATATAATGCATTCTAATTAATAAGATGCTAACACGCACGTAGAAGAGATGAATGAGCCCGAAGTGCCATCAGTGCTTTATTCATCCCAAGGGAACGACAATGAGTTCAATTTCCCGTTACACTTCATCTATGGTATCAGAGCTGAATAGTTCAACATTAACTACTTCTTGCTTAGACTTTGGGCATCTTATTAGTGATCGGAGTGTTGTTACTTCACTAACTGACGAGGAAAAATACCAGTTGCTTAAAAACTCATGGGTGTCCTCGTCGGACTTTAAATTCCCAATGAATGCAGAAGGCCAAAAAAATCGATCATTTCTAAGGAACTGGTTAGAAATGTACGAATTGCTGGCCTACAGCAATAAGGTGTGTGAAGGTTTGTGTAAAATGGGCATACTTTGGTGTGTTGTGAGGCGGGACAAATAATGCAAAACCGGGTAAATTAGTGGTTATTAATAACTACAAAAAAAAAGTAGTAGAAACACTGAAGCACCATGCCAGCACAGACTACCACAAGGAAAATACGATTGCAAGTCAAAACTTTTTTATGGATATGAATGGAAAAAAATTATGTCATTAGAAGTATGCGAGCAGCAGAATAAAAGAAAGTGAGGAAAAGAGAAAAAAAAACCTATCCCTATAATCAAAACAGTGATCTTCTGTTGAGCACAAAGTGTACCACTAAGAGGACATAGAGATGGCGGGGACTTACAAACAGAACCAGAAAAAAAATATGGAGGTTATTTCAGAGCTTTGTTGAAGTTCAGAATAGATGCTGGAGATGAGATTCTAGCCTCAAATATTGGTCTTTGCCACAAAAATGGCCGCTACTTAAGTAAGACCACATAAAGTGAAATGATCCAAGGTGTTGTTGAGATGCCATTACCGAAAAAAATATTTGCAAAGTTCAAGAACACAAAATATTTCTCCATAATAACCGATGAGACAACTGATATTTCTATTAAGGAGTAACTGGCCATCTGCACAAGACATTTCGACACTACTTCGTATGAGATACAAGAAAATTCTTCAAGTTCATTGATGTTGTAGATGTCTCTGGGGAAAATTAAATTTGCTCGCACAATTTTGCAGGAGTTGGACAAACTAAACCTGGATATCTCTTACTGCCGTGGTCAAGCTTATGATGGAAACTCTAACATGAGTGGCAAATTCACAGGTGTCCAGGTGCGTATTACAAAAGTACAACCACTGGCCATCTACAACTACTGTGCAAATCATAGACTGAATTTAGCAATTAGTAAAGCATGCTCTGTGACTAGCATAAGAAATTATATTAGAGCAATATCATCTGTTTCAAACTTCTTTCGCGAGTCAGAATGGCAAATACACAAACTAGAAACAGAAGTGCAAGAAAAGCTGCCCCATCACAAAAAAAGGAAAACATGCCCTTTAGGAGATGTGTGAAACAATGTGGGTTGAAAAGCATGATCATGTTTTAACCTTTATTGATACACTCCCTTGCCTCCCTGTCATCTTGAAAACCATTTCTGAGTCATCTGAAACCAGAGGAAGCAATGTGTTTTCATTCCTTCACGCTATACAGTCGCCTGAGTTCCTTGTCAGTGTGGTGGTTCTGGATGAGGTTTTTTGGACTAACTCTGCCCTTGTCTCGGAAGTTACAGGCAGAGTACATGGATATAATTGATCCAATGAAGCTCGTGAAAGCAACATTAGCAAGTCTAAGAAAGCTACTTTACAAAATCACTGACACATTCAAGAAAATTTTCAAAGATTCCGAAAAATTGGCAATGGAAATGGGGACACAAATCAATAAGCCAAGAACAACCAAACTGCAGAAAACAGATCAAATTTCAATTCGCACACATATGAAGAATACTATCGCACTCCAGTCTACCTTACTTTCATGGACTTCATTATCAATGAACTTTCTTCCAGATTTCTAAAATCAGAGCTTCAAAGAGTTAGACAGATTCAAAAGCTGCTGTCACCAGAGTTTAGTGGCTGGTTTGAAGATGAAGTTCTGCGAGGTGCAGAAACATACAAGGATGATTTGCCCTGTTTTTCAGCTTTGAAAGGATAATTACGAGTTTGGAAGCAGATATGGAAATCAGACCCTTCACAAAAGTTTCAAAAATCCTGCGAAAGGTTACAAACAGGCTTCTACACTACCAGACATTAGAGTTATGTTTCAATTCTTATGTGTCATACCGGTTACAACGAACACAGTGCAGCATTCCTTTTCGACATTATGTCGCCTGAAAACCTATCTACGGAGCACAATGACCGAAGATCAGCTAAATGGACTGACTTTGCTGCACCTTCTCCACATCGCATCCGCAATGAAGCATAAAGAAGTTCTGGACATCTTTATTAAGAAGCACGAAAGAACACTATCATTAAACTTCATTTGAAGCACAAAATATAACCATACATTGTAATTTTCTATCTTCAACATGTACTTATTTTGTTCGTAGGAGGTGCTAACTGCGAGGAGTGTACACTTGAATGTGTCAGTTGTAAGTATTTATTCACTTTCTAAGTTAGAAGTAGGCAGAACATTAATGTATTTGCAATGGAGTATTTCATTTGATGAAAACAATATTAATAATTCAGTAGCATTATAAAAGTGTTGATTTTTTACGTTGTATTTAGTCATCATATACCCCACCTCCCCACCTACCCAGATGGCAATGGCCGGCATTGTAAACTTGAAGTTCTTAAGTTAATTAGACACTGTGTGGTGATACTTTTTGTAAAATTGTTCACTGAAACAACTCGTATCTTTAAAAATTTTACAATTTCTGCCATCTGTGTATTAAATGTTTAGGTTCAAAAACTGCATGAATAGCACCATTTGGCACCTTGAAATCAAAATGTTCCTGTGGAGGGCCTCCACACCCCCATTTCTAGGTCGTGGTACCAGCAAAAATATTTGCTATGCCCCCCATCCTCCTCAAACAAAAATATGGATCCTCCTCTGGATACAGGGTTATTACTTGAGAATTTTCACAGAATAGCCATTAATGGGAAATGTGAATAATCGAAAGGTGTAGGCTTTGTTTCATGGGGAAATGTCTTAAATAATTAACTTCAAACACACACACATGCACACACATATACACACCAATCCACACAACCATGCACACACACATACACATACACACTCACACATACACATTCACACATACACTTACACATATACTCACCCATTCATTATATCACACACAGTATAACATGTACATACACACACATACAAAAACTCAGTACAACACACACACACACATGCAGGCGCGCACACACACACACAACTCATTTGCACATACCATACCAGGCAATTTCAAAAACCCATACCATCAAACATTACAAGCAAAATTAAATACTTGCAAACTATATCAACATATCATACAACCCAAATCAACAAATCATACAAAAACAGTCACAATGATATTATGAAACCACTTCAAACTATAATACTAACAACTTACCACCCACTTGAAGAACCCCTGGCATCAATCTTTACAAGCAAAAAGAATTACTTAACAACTCAATAAAAAACACACACAACACAAATCAACAAATCCGCATCATCTGTCATCCAATAAACATTATCACAAATATTTAATTTAAAGTATAATGATATACTAAATTAAAAAACCTTTTCAATATCCCCTTTTTCTAATTTACTATATAACCTAATTCAAAACATTATTAATATCCCAATAAAACACTCTTCTGACTTAATAGTGTCATCTCATACTACATATAGTAATCAAAACCTGTTTATTCCATAAAAACTCCATAATCAAAGAGCGTCTGTTAAGATCTGCACTTTTTAACTTTTGGTTCGATCATTCTAGGATACTTAGTTATTATCTGTAAAACAAGTAGTTACACAATTAAACCTTGTTTCATCTCACAAGAAGATTAAGTGTTGTTTTAATTCAACTATATTTATCTACTTCGACAAGCGTCAAAATTTAAGAATACATATTGATTTAGCCACTACTTAAATCTAAATATAGGCATTGAGAGTTCAACTGATATCTTCTTTGTTTTAATTACCAACCATGTAAATATGCGTATCTGAATTAATATTTTCGATATTTGTTTAAACTCACTCATCTTAAACATTAAATATTAAATAATCAATTAAATTATTATTATTTTTATCTATCATTAAGATAAAGAGATGCCAATTTAATATTGTGTATTAACACACTTGCTAAGTACTCATTATGCAACAAGCCTCATACACATTTACGTAATTACACATTATGCATTCACCAACACAATACATGTACTCTCGCCAAGACAACCAGCTCGCGAAGTCAGATACACAACGTCAACTTTACACAATGCAAGTCAATGCAATACCTAACATATTTGCCCAAAACAGTAATTTTGCAGAAAAAATAATAAAACCTTAGCGATTGGGAATACTCCGAGAAAACTCAAGGGTTAGTTGTAGGGGTGGGGGTGTTTCATTTTACTTTCGATTAATCGGATTATCGATTTGATATCAAATTGATTGATCAGATTAAATTTTAATGCGATATTAATCCGATGAAAAATGTTCTTAATCCACTAATCTTAATCCTATAACATGTGATTAAAAGAAATTTGATCAAAGTTTTTCCATGAAGCTTGTTCCATCAAGTTTATTTGATGTGATTTTTTTGTGTATAGGTTGGTACAAAGGTGTAGTAAGGCACTTGTTTTAATTAATTTTTTTTTGAGGGGGGAGGGGGGTTGCGGAGCAGCATAATATGTCCTTACCCTCGGAGCTCAGGTGTTGTACTGAGGTTAGGCAGTGTTGGGGAAGGGGTATATATGTATTGTGTAATATTAATTTTTGGAGGCTGGCTCTGGTAGATGTTGACTCTCGGAGCTCTGTCATTGTACTGAGGTGGGCTTGTGGTTTGGTGAAGGGGTATATATAGGTATTATGTAATATTTTAATTTTTTAGAGTATTTAGTCTGACAGGCGACTGAGGGACATGCAGCTGTATCTTAATATCGATTGAGCTCTACATACGTGAAAAGTCGGTTATGGAAAAGCTATTGAAAATATTCGGAAAGAGAGGTGAGTACGATTTATGTCCAAATACACTGCGACTGTTTCCAAATGCAGTTAAACTGCCGACTTTACACACGAGAGAAATTATAAAAATGTCGCACAAGAAAAACTATAACGAATGGACTAATCGAATCGCAAATTCTTATTTCAAACAGTCCCCAGCTATCTAGGTTTTATAAAAAAAATGAATAAATCAAGACCCGAGTTAGAGCTATCCATATTTAACTAAACTACTTTAATTAAACGACACAATAAAAACATATTTGAAAACACATAGGATTAAATAAATGAAACCATATAGCACCCCTCCCAAAACACGCCCGTCCGACTGTGAATTTGGTGAAGCAATGCCTTATAAGCTGTGTATTGGGAGCACGACTAGATACATCTGTTTCGAGGACTGGTTGGCAGGTGACTGAGCTGAAATTACACGAAACACTCGGAAATGAACGAAAAGAGAGGGGAATACAATTTACGTCCAAATACAAAACGACTTTTTACAAATTAATTAAACCGCATATGTTCCACATGAAAAAAATTAAGATACATCGCACACGACAAAAGTATAAGGAATGAACCAGAAAATTAATGTATTTCAAACAGCAGAATGAACAATCACATCTTCCTGGTGTTAACTCAATAAAGGAATTACAGAACTTATTTCCACATCAAAATGAAAACTTTCTTACCGCCCGCAGCAATCCTGTTTACTTAAAGATGGAAGCACATTTATGCAAACAAAGTGATTTAAAATAATTAAATTTTTACCAAAAGTTGTATTCCACATAACGATAGCACGGACAAACAAATATTTCACACACAAACAGGTACTGAATACAACTTACCCCATTTTTAACACTACTTTCACTTTCTTTGGCAAAAATTAATAAATAATTCGCTCACAATTCACGTATTTTCCTAGCATGAGAATAAATTATTTTTTGTAACAAAATTTCTATCGAAGCGTAGGGAGACTCCGATCATGTGAAGGACTTCATACAGTCACACTTTATACACTATTGACCAAAAAGTAATTGGACACCAGTGAAGATAGGTGGCCACCATACACTGCAGGCCAGTGTAGAACCAGTTGGCAAGGAGATGGAACAAGGTACGCAGCTATCGGACTTCGATGAGGGTGTGATTGTCGGCTGGCATCTCAGTAGACTGTCTAGCCTGTGATTGCATGGAAGGTAAAAAGGCCAAAATCAACGGTCGCATTCGTCCTGCTTAAATTGAAGGTAGATGGGCATTGTGCCAGTGCTGCACATTCTGGGCGACCTCCAATCTTGACCAATAGAAATAGCAGAAACCTGAAACATGAAATTACCAAAAATAGGGCACAACCCATGGCTACCATCTGACAGATGTTTCATGCAGCAACAGGAGTATCGGTTTCCATTGAAATATTGTGTACAGAGGCTCACCGACTTGGATATTTCGGGAGAGCTGCTGCACATAAGACCCATATCACGACAAGCAATGAAGCTCGGTTACTCAGGTGGTGTTTGGACTGTCGCAACTGGACACTGGAGCAATGGAAATCGGTTCAGTGGAGTGATACGTCAAGGTTTATATTATTCCGGTCCAATGGACGTGTATGGGTGTGGCATCTACCTGGGGAACGGCTTCTGCCGGAGTATATAGTTCCAACTAGGAAATTCGGTGGTGTTGGAGTGATGGTGTTGGCTGTTTCATGGCCCTCGGCGTAGGAACACTGGTGTTTGTCTGTAGTAGCATGAACACAGAGGCCTGTTGTAATAGCCTGGATAATGAAATGCTCTTAACATTGTGTCATTTTTATGGAAAGGACCTGTGTTAATTCTAGGATGGCAATGCCAGGTATCATGTTTCAAAGGCTACTATGCAGTGGTATGCCAACAACAATGTTCGCCGATTGGACTGGCTCGCCCAGAGCTCCGACCTCAACCCTATAGAATATATTTGGACGAATTGGATCGCCGGGTCAGTACTCGTCAGGCATGTACAAAACCCATTACTCAACTGATAGAATGGTTGCAAGAGGAATGGCGACGAATCCCTGTGGATGTCCCTCTAACACTCATGGAGAGTATGCCAGACAGGGTGTCTGCTGTTATAGTCACAAGAGGTGGCCCTATGGGATTCTAACAGGGTGACAACCACTGAGCAAACACTGTGGACAGGTCCACAATTAATTTTTGGTAGATAGTATAGAAACATAGGATATTAAAAAGTATTAATAAACCTATGAACAGTTTCAGTCCAAACACTTGGCTGAGGAAAACTATAAAATTATTAAAAATAACAAACACACTATATTGACGCAGAAAAAAAATTAACACACGAAAATTTTCCCAACAATAAAAATATATTTTTTTTAATGTCTATATTATATAGCATGTAATGATACGTGAAGCCTGGTGCAGCTATTTTCCGATGAAAACGTTTAACAAGAGCTCAAGCCCGCTGGCTGAAGATCGTTGGCTGGTGTCCGCTATCCTTCGATCGTAACACGGTAGACGGGCAGACGTCGCCATTCCCGGTCAAGTGGGAAAGAGTGTTGATCAGAGAGCAGGTATCCAAGAGTACAAAGAGAGCGTTTTCGACAAACTAAGATGGCGGTAAACAACGGGGGCCTGTGCCCTGTCCAGCGCTATGCTCCCTCCCCGACCCCCTCGAAATTCACTAGCCCAGAGCGCATCTTTGGCTATCTCGAGGGCTGCCTGCCTATATGCCTCCCTCCCCTAAGGCTGTGAATTTTGAGCCTTACCCGAAGTATTGACCTGTTTGCAAAACTGCCCGGTACCCTCGAATTTGAACTTATCCTGCCTAACTGCCTGCCTCCTTCCCCTCTGCACGCCAAGCTTGGACTTTCTCCTGACCATAGAACCATTCAGAAGACTGTGTCATGCTCTCCAGGCTAGATGCTAGCTTGCTTGTGTTGCAGGCATCGAAGAAAATGTTTCCCAAGTCCTATTGGTAAAATTATTTTCATCGACACTAAGAATTACGTTCAAAATGTCTTTAATACACAACATTCAATTAAAATATAACCTGGTTTTAAGTAAAAATTTTTAAGTTTAATCAGTTAACTTACAAAAATTTTCAGTTAATCCCATTTTCCAACCAAATTCAAATAAATTTTAAAATGCACTGAATGCCAGGAAACTAAGAATATTTTCGTACAAGAGATGTTTTCACTCACTCAATTTTAGGAGAGTAAAAGATTTTTTATATAATTGAAGGATTCAAAGAGCACCACTTGCAAACATGTGTCATTCCAGTTATCCATTTCATAAGTAAAAGCTTTCAGTTATTGGAAAAACTATGTTAAAACCAAATGTCTTTAAAATCAGGGAAATATATACAACAAAACATTCAAATCTTTCAATGTGTTAAATATTTGCCCATAGCAGAAAAATTACATATTTCACATTTAGAGGTCTTTCAAAGCTTCCAAACGAGAATTTTTTTGCTACCCCATTTTTATAGGAAAATATAATATTTTTTCTTTGAAGTTTAATATTAAATGTTAAGTAATAATTTGTTCCAAATTTATTTTAAACAAGTATTATCTCATATTGTTATTTAAATTTCCAGAGAAAAATATATTTCACTATTGTATGAAGAATAATAATAATTTAATGGTGATTGTGTTTAATTCTTTTAATGTCCAAATATGTTTATATTTGTATAAAGTATGTGTGTTTTAGCAGTATACATCACTGTGTTGATTCCCCAGCAGTAGGAATTTGTTTTGTATGGTAAAATGTTTAGTTACAAGTAAAAGTCGATGCTGCTGTAGAGGCTCAAGTCAGCTGGAAGCATTCTTGTAGCTGCACTGTGTCGATAGGAGCTCCTATACCTGGCTCTCAAGAGGTATTTTTGTCAGACCACTGACCCCTTTCCCAGCCACTTTCCCTGTCTCCACATTGTTTTACAAGTTTAAGCTGGGCCGATGGGGCTTTCTCAACATTCTACAAGTTCCCTCGATTTGTTTCATATTCATTCATTCATGAATACAATTTTGTCAAACACTTTTTAAATTATATTAGCCCCTCAGCCATTCAATTTCTTTTAAATTGTTTTTTTTTCCTTCAAATTTATTTTATGAAATGGTTAGTTTTAAAATTCATAGTTAAATTTATGACCACATTTTCTCCCTCATGAAGAATTAAGCAGACTGCGAGCTGTATATATCGAGAAATACAGCAAGCCCTCGGCTACATGATATGGAATTATTTTATAGCTCCAAAACTGAACATCTTACCATCACTGCTACAGAGCCAGTCCTTTCATATTTACCAAACATTTTTCAAATTTCTCTGGGAGAATATGATTTTTTATCTTATTTTTTAAGAAAATGTAATAAACATTCCAATTTTTTTAAAACCTGAGATATAATAATTAATGTGTACTACTTTATTTTCAAATGCAAACAATCATTCGCAAAATAGTGACATGAGGAATTAAATAACAAGTCACGTAAATTTTTATGCCATTAAATTTTATAAAATTTTTCTTTATACATACAGTTACTTATTGTAGAATATAAAAAAAAATTTGAAGTCATAAATTTACATAATATTACACCTGAAAATCATTTAAAAAACTTTAAAATCATGACACAACATTTCACCATTTATGTCAGAAATCATTACAAAGTCTACAAACTTTCCACCATTTGACGATTGAAATCATCAAATCACATCATATTACATCTGAAAATTATGAAAATAATTTTAACTCATGAGAGAACTTTTCACCATTTATATCAGAAATCATTAAAATCATTACAAAATCAACAAACTTTTCACCATGTTACATTAAAAACTTTGAAATCATGAGACATCTAAAAAAATTACATCATGTTATGCCTAAAAAACATTTTAATTGTGCATCATTACATATCTGAAAATCATTACAACCTTTAAAACTGGAGAAAAACATCACACCATGTTATACCTGAAAATCATTTAAACTTGTTCATTATATTACATCTGAACTAATTACCAACTTTAAAACTAGAAAAACCATCACATGTAATGCCTGAAAATTATTTAAACTTCTTCATCATATTGTAAGTAAAAATCATTAAACACTGTAAGTTTGAATTACCACTACAATTACTGTTTAGAGTTAAGGGATAAACTCATTTTGCATCTCTTTATAGGAACAACCAACAGATGGTGGTGGTGAAGCAGGTGAAGGGAGTTTTATTGGTGATAATATAGGAGTATATCTTATTTTGTTACGTGAGTCTGTAAAGGCAGGAGGAGGTGGGGAAATTAAATTATGTTGTGGTGATTCCAGTGATAATAGATCAGGATAAGGCAGGCTGGTGAAGACACAAAATTGAAATGTAAAAATTCTCCTTACTCTTGGAATAAATCGTTGTTATACATAGTTTTCCATGCATAATTTAAGGGGAGAACCACTAAGTCTAATGGAGTGCATCAATAATATTTTTTTTTTGCCTTTGCAGGCATTGCTCACCTAATTTTGATGTTGTAAAATTTATAGCTTCAAAGATCGAAGCTGACATTCTTGGAAGTGAAGTCGGTGCTGGAGGCGGCATTGCAGTTTGAAGTGAAGTCGATGACGGATGCGGTGTTGCAATTTGAAGTGAAGACAACACCAGAGGAGGCACTGCAGATTCAACTGAAGACAACACCAGAGGCGGCGCTGTAGTTTGAAGTGAAGACGATGCCAGAGACTGTGCTGTAATATGAAGTGAAGACGACGCCAGAGGAGGCACTGTAGTTTGAAATGCAGACGGTGCCGGTGGTGGCGTGGAAGTTTGAAGTGAATATGATGCCGGAGGCAGCACTGCAGTTTCAAGTGAAGATGATGCAAGTGGCGGCACTGTAGTTTCAAGTGAAGACTATGCTTGGAGCGGCACTGTAGTTTCAAGTGAAGACGATGCCTGTGATGATGCTGTAATTTTTAAATGATGATTATGAGGGAAGCGGCGCTATAGTTTCAAGTGAAGACAACACCGGAGGCGGCACAGCATATTCAATTTAAGACGACATAGGAGGCGACTGTGTAAGCCCAAAGGAGGGCATTTACATGAGCAATGATTTCATTGTAGGAATACTCTCCTTGTCGTCTATTGAAGCTATCAAATTTGTCACTAATGGATCTGAACTGTTCATTATATCATAAGAGTATTCCCAATTTAAAATATGAAGTTCTCTATCAAAGTCTTGGCTAGACAATACAAGGAAATAATCTTCATAGGAGCGTGACATCGCAATGCGATCTGCACAGACAAACAACTGGTAACAGTGGAAGGAGACATAGAGGTTAAACCCCTATTTATAAAAATGTTCAAATTCTAGGTAAACCGTCAAGAAGAGAGACTTATCCCCTCCAACCATAAAGTCAGAATGTCCGACACCCCTTCCCTTCCCTCATGCACGACTTTCAAATATATTCAATCCCTCACCCCAAACTCTGAGACAAACCTCTCTATACCTTTATCCTGGAAGATATGAATGACATTTATTTCATGCAAAAAAAAATTCTGCATTGTTACAAACAAATTCTGCTTGATTATTAATAAAATTAAATGATTGGAAAATTCGATATGGCTTAATACACTCAAAAAAGCTATATATAATTTATATGGTATAGACATACAGAAAAAGGACTTACTATAATCCATATTGTGGTGGATGCTAGGGGACACGGTGCACCTATCCTCTATAGTCTGGAGGCAGTGGGTCAGTTGGCGCGTGTTATGAAAACATGGGGCTTTATTGAGTGTGTTAAACCATATCACATTTTCTAACCCTATTGGAGAAATACTTCAAATCCACAGCATATTATCATGAGCACATAACAGCTGTTAGGCCTTTCACACAAGGAACGTGTGTTAAGCGATAGTGTGGCTGATCAGTACACCATATGTACGAGTCAGTATTATGCATGCATAGGAGGCCTTGCCAGCCCAGCACTGATATCACCCCGCCCGCCCAATTAGCAGTTATACAACTTTTCTGCTTATTTACAATTATTGCATGAAAACAGCTTGTTACTGCATGCGGAACAACTTGTTCCAGTTTAAACAAAAATTCTCTACTTGTGTGTGTATTTCAGAGAATTTTTAAACCTCTTTCTCTTCTAGTTATAATGCATATATTACCACACAGTGCATGGAGATTACAAATAAATTACACAATATGCCCACCACAGGAGTATTAAATTATAAGTTAAAATATAGATCTGACTCATTAAATAAAAAGTTAGCGATCGAGTGGAATAAAACCACCTTCCTCGTCTGTAGTAGACAAACCCCTCCCGCCCACGCAAAGTTAGTTTACAAAATTAATTTGCACTAACATGCATACATTTTTTATATAGCGAAGAAAATGAGTATCAAGGCAAGGGCATTAGGAGTGCTACAAATAAACTTTTGAAGCCACTATGTGCGAAGGGCGTCCTGGTAACTGTAATATGCCAAATAGTGGGCATTAAGGGGCTGAACGTAGTTTTGTGTACGTACGTAAGAGAAAGCAAGTTAAAATATTAAAAGAGCACACCCAACAAACACAAAAAAGTATGCGCCTGAATCGGGCCAGTAAAAGATAACCGATAAACTCAGGCCAAATGATGCCGGCCAGCTCTCTTCTGCCGGAAGCGGCCTGATGGTTGGCGGTAAGATACCGGGCCTGCGGCAGCTGGATAGCGGGAAGACACTGGGCCTGCGGTGGCTGGATGGCTGAAAGATGCCGGGTCCACTGTGGCTGGATGGCTGCAAGATGCCGGGCCAGCAATGGCTGGATGTCATTACGACGCCGGGCCTGCAGCGGCATGTCCAGAAATAAGCAGTATAACAATGAAAACCCATAATTTTCAATTAAAGATTTTAGTAATTGTTATTTCCTTTTTATATATTAATTTAATTTACTTCTCAACCCATTATTTGTAATCAAAATATTTTGCTTGCCGAGTATAGGATTCGAACCTAAGACCCTGGGGTTGATAGTACTGCATGCTAACTTATTTACAACGGTGTAAGTTGGTGGTGCTCTCCAGTAATGTCTAATTTATCATGACTCTAAATCATTATAAGTTTATGTTTAGATTCCATGACAATATAGCAAATCATTTTAAAAGACCGATTCTTTAAAAACTGTTTCTTCGTTTCTTCAAAGGATTACAAACAAAAAAGTTTTTTTTTTACTTTTTAATATGTCATATCTGTCAGAAGGTTCTACAAATGGAAAAATTTCTAAGTAAAAAAATGCCAAGGGCTACTACATAACACATGTATAATCATGAAAAAACCTGCTAACGGATAACATGTGGTCTCAAAAAGACATTATGCCATTAGCCTATTCATTGCCTATTCAAAAAACACTTTCATAAAGTTTGTCGGCATGAAGACATTATATTTGTATCTTTATTGTGATAAAGAGCCATGTCTCGAAAATGTTAGCAGGCCCGAATAAATAAGATGACGGCCAGCTTACCGAAAAAACAAAGATGTTATATCAGAATCGGGTCGTAATATTATTTTAGGTATTGGCGACATTTTGGCTGTGAGATATCACGCCTACATAATTTAGGTGATATCCATCTGTTATCCTAAAAAATACAGTTGGCCATTGTCTTTTATCTAAAGGCAAACATACTGTTTCAAAAATGACATAATGCCCTTAAGAGCTTGTTAATATCTTGCTTATTCAAAACACTTTGCAAACGTTTGTCGGCAAAAAGACAACATATTTGTATCTCTATTGTGATAAATAGCCATGTCTCGAAAACATTAAAGCCCGGAATATATAAGATGATTGCCTGGGTACCGAAAAAATAAAGATGATATATTGGAATCGGGCCAGAATATAATTTTAGCTATTGGCGACAAAAATGTTGGCTGTGAAAAATCACGCTGACATATTTTGGGTTAAATCCATATGTTATCCAAAAAAAAAATACGAAGGGCCCTTGTCTTTTTTTCTAACGGCAAACATACTGTCTCAAAAAATATGTGAATGCTGTTAACAGCTTGCTAACATCTGGCCTATTCAAAACACTTTACAAAAGTTAGTCGGCAAAAATACATCATATTTCTGTCTTTATTGTGATAAAGAGCCATATCTCGAAAACGTTAGCTTGCCAGAATGAATAATATGACGGCCAGCTTACCGAAAAATAAATATGCTCTATCGGAATCGGGAGAGAATATAATTTTTCCTACTGGCGACATGTTGGCAGTGAAATATCTTGCCGACATAATTTAGGTGATATCCATCTGTTCTCAAAAAAAATACAATGAGCCATTTCCATTTTTTTTATGGCAAACATACTGTCTCAAAATAGAACTCACACCATTGTCAGATGGCTATCTTCTGGCATTGTAGCGACAGTTGCCGACAGTACAGGCATCGGACCGACAATTTGCCGAAACTTTGCCGACATGTCGTGTTTGCTGGGCAGGCTTTACACACGCCATATGATAAGCTCAAGTGCTGCCATATGAAGAACTAGGCAATGCAGAAGAGTCCGTGCCACACACGCATTTTATCAGCTACCATATTCCACTCCATCCCTCATCAATTGTCGCCTCTCATATCGTTGCTCACATTATCGACATATCGGGCAGAACCCGACATTAATTGTTTCACGCCTGAGCGCAGAAACAAGGGCATGCATGTCGGAGGAAGTGAACCAACATTGCGAGCCCGAAATTAAAGATACTGCCAGTATGGAGACTTCCAGGCAGTATAAGGCTGTAATTGAAGCAGGGGACATCCACAGTGGGACACTTCAAAACGTCCTACACAGATAGGCTGATAGCAAGGACCTCTATGTAGAAATTATAACATTTAACAATAACACCAGCATCTTTTAAATGACCGTAAAACAGCTCAACTGTACTAAATACACGCCCAAGAATGTCAGACAAATCAATTGAACCGATCACACAAGAAAATCACAATATCTATTAATGATTACATCTGGGTGCGAAACAGAGCCCGTCAGAAGACACTCACTCATCGCTATGGAGGGCCCTTCCAGATTGTTGACATATTAGGTGAATCTACGATAAGTATTAAGACCAACAATACTGGGCCACCAAAATACGATACATTGAACATGCATCACACAAAACCTGCTTTTCTATGCTAATCTATTGTACTTTGTCGCACTTAGTTTTCAATATGAATATGATCTGTGTTTAACATGTTATTTTTAATGTGTTACAGTATATTACATTATCTTTATGGAAGAATGAACTGACATGAACCAGTGAGTGAGCAGTCATCAGTTGCAAACTACCTGTTCATGCCACGCCTGGGGGTTGCTAAAGACTACTTCGCCTCAGCAAATATAAACGTAGCAGGGAGCAGAAAACACCAGGTGTCAGCCGGACTTCCTTGCTGCGGCCAAGCCACGAGAATTCTGCAGCAGACCCACCACACATAGAGGGGAGTCACGCCTGCCAACTTCACACTGCACACAGTGCCATAGCAGTAGATACATGGAAGCTGCTACCTCTGCACGACACCGTTGGCAGTCCTGCGCGAGCATGAGCCACGCTCTGTGTAGGCGCGCGATGGTTTCTATGGCAACTCCAACCATTGGCCGCCCTGGAGAAAAGGAGTGGGGAGTC
This sequence comes from Dryococelus australis, assembly GCA_029891345.1. Classification (NCBI taxonomy): domain Eukaryota; kingdom Metazoa; phylum Arthropoda; class Insecta; order Phasmatodea; family Phasmatidae; genus Dryococelus; species Dryococelus australis. The sequence continues at coordinate 247,461,948 of CM057009.1, forward strand.
CGCTCCAATCGATGCTCTGTCAATGTCATGACAGCCTTCTGTGTTCTCCTGCAGCTGTTCTTGGTCTGCTGGCAAGTACCGTGTGCATGCTGGAGCCTATAGGACTCCGGCACCGGTCGACGTCATCTACAAGGACAGTCTGCCTCTCGTGTACACTATTCCTTTGAATTTTCCCCAAACCCTTGAGAGTTTGGACCAATACTTGCATGTTGTATGGGCGAATCGCACATCAACGTCGTGAAATAATGGCAAAGTGTTATAAGATTATTTATAGGTGGTGGAGTGTGGAGTTCTCCGCGAGTTCTTGGATAATGTCAGTACTCGTTTTCGCCAGAAAAGAGGAATCCAGGTCCTCGGCGACATCGGCACATGGGACAAGCACTTGCGGGCACTGCTCGATAATGATGCCCAACTTGATAACCAAATACACGAGCTCACTGACAACAGTCACATTACCAACAACGCACTTAATGTCAGCCAATGGTGATAAATCAAATGTAACTTAAGGACACAGACAAAGTTATTTCGGTTTCAAAGACCATTAAATGTCTATCAGATATCTTGCATGACCAACAGTCAGCCTTAAGCAATTAAAATAACAATGAGCTATAATTCACTGTCATATCTACAAGCATTCTGCAATTAATAAACAATGCCATTATTGAGGAGTTGATGCAATTTAAATACACTCTTGCCAGATCAGTCGACTACCCGTTAGTGCTGTAAGCAAGTCACAGTTGACTCATGATTTAAATAAGTTGAAGGTAGAATTAAAAAAGCTGAACCTTACCTTATTAATTGACACGAAATATTTAATAAAATACTACACTAAAAAATTGGCTGAATGTAGCTTTACAAGTACACAGTTGGTAATAAATTACAGATACCTGTCATTCGTACCCACTCAAACTAGCATATTTATAAAGCAGTTCCAGTTCCCTATCGTTTCCACAATCGTATATGCAAAATTCACATTCCATCCTCCATTGTGGCAATTGATCCCAATAACGGCGTTGTCAATGCTATATCACCATCACCTGACATGTCCCTTGATGTTAAAGTCATCCCCAAAGAATCGCTAACATGCTAGAAATCAAAATGTATTAAAACAATCATTCTGCTGTCAGATGCCAACGAATTATTCTCGACATGTAAATCTCATTGTTCTCATGACAACTTATTTTCAATCGACCCCATTCTTCCTTACCAGTATGCATTTACCAACCCCACAGAGGGTACTGTTTTAAGATGTTCAAATAGCTGTCTCAATACCGACGTACAGCACTACAGATTGGGTACTCTTGAACTACATGTGCCGTGTGTCTGCCATGTTACCACACATGACCAAATATTAGTAGAGGCTACACACTTATGTGATGTGTGAGCACCCACTGTACACCTCCAACAAACTGCGATACCGGTGCACTGGTTAAACCAGCACTCATTCCATTTGCAGCAACTAAGAGCTGGGATACAGTTTTACAACATTAGTTCAGTGCTTGATTCAAAATGGCAAATAAATCATACGTTGTTGCCAGTTCTGCCAGAATTTCATTCAGAGTACAGATATGGCAAGTTCAGAGAATACCAACTGATTTTTTTTTCTTTTAGACCCTCTACATTTTGACTACATTTCTATGTGCATTATAGGTATCCTATTATTTACAGTGATCGTCCTGTATCTCATACTCTTTCAAGTTTTTAATCATACTGACACGCATAGAAACTGCTACGTAAACTACTTCATTGCTTTTGCCTGGCCTGCAGATAACCATGCATTTATAAGTAAACAGTATTGCATTACACTCCTATAAAATAGGGCTTGAAGATATTAGCTTTATTATTTTTTTGAAGTATTGTTTGCCTAATGGAATACGTTTTCCTAGTCTTTAAGAATACCATTATTTAGTACCCATCAGGAACATTTTTTGCATTTGATGAGTATATTTTAACAAAAGATCACTGGATCTTTACAAGTGAAATATGTATCACAACAAAATGTTAATATATGACTCCTTGCAATTGCAAGTTTACTACATGAGTAATCTACGATGTTTTATGAATACGTTGATGCCAGATTAAGGCGATTTAATTAAAAGCAACCCAAATTTGCTACTATGATAGCCTCTTGATGGAATATGTACATATGTGAAGATATTGAATCAGTTTTTGTATTTCTCTTGTGTAACCAATAATTTATTTCCTATTATCCCTTAATGTAGTGATGTTTTTCTTTAAACTTTAAGGTTTTAAGGTTTTATGGATAGGTACTTGGTAATCCAATACCGCAAATAATTATTAAGAGGCATTTAAAACCTGTATCTCATCTTTTAAATATATGTAGCATGTGAAACAAATATAAACCTTACCAAATTGAAGATTAAGAGAGCTCTCATTAAATTAAAATTTTATTAGTAGATATATATGGAATATTCTCTATCAATTTATATATAGGTGTGTATATATATATCACGAATATTGTATATAATATTTTGAATAATTTCAGTGCCTTCAAGAACATATTTGTAATGTTTTACTACATTAATATGTTTATAAAAGAAATAATAATGTGGAACTTTTTGCAAGGACACTATCTCTGTGATAAGAGACAACCAAGATTACATTTATCAAAGTCCGCAGAAACATAAAAACAGTGTATTACAGTTCACTGAAATACATTCTGTATGAACTTAAAAGGTGCAACAAACTCATCCAATGAAATTATGCATCAAAATGTGCAAAAACACTACCAACGAGCAAATTGAGCCATGCGCTACAATAAATTTAAAAAAAAAAACATATTTTTCTCTCCTTGTAAAGACTATGTGTCTTATAACACTATTGTTCATAATTTTAACTTTTAATATTGTAAATAACTTGTCACACCTCAGATTCAGTTCCCCTATGTGTAAACTTTGAATTGTTCTTAACATAGTCTTCTAACAAGGTTATGACTTCCTGTATGGGACTAACTGAAAACATCACCAACAATTGAAATATGTTTAGTGTAACGATAAGGTGTTACTAATGTATATGTATATGTGTTTCCTTTAGTGATATGTATAAGGTTTTTAATTACCACTCTGTGGAGTAAGTCATGTTGAAGTTGCAAAAACAGTAACACGCCGCAGACAGCAAGCTGCCAGCTCAGTGGTAATATCGCTGCGCAGTACTTGACAAAACACTGTGTCCCAGTGCAGCACAACCAACATCGGTGTGCAAACACTACCTTTCCTACAGGTAGTAAATTATCTAGAGTCTAAATTTCCCTTTTTTAGATTAATATTCATTCCTTAATAACAGTGTCTAGTATTTCAAACAATTCCAATAATAATGTGTCAATTCCATTTTTAGCCAGATGGCACATACAACGAATCTTAAAAATTGTACAAGTAACTTCCTGGCATGTTGTTGAGTGAACTAGTACCACATGTGCGCACAAGAATTTGAATTCCCTCTTACCCTCATCCACCACCTAGTCTTTGGAGGCAATTTAATGTTAAATGTGGGCTCGCTTCACAACATGCATAGGTATTTAAACTATGTTCAAACTTTTACAATCACATTGTATTTTATATTAAGTGTAAAATTATTACATTTTTTCTACCTTGCCATTTATACATAAATATCCAATTGAGTCCTTACGCTTTGTAAAACTGTGCCTCAAATTTAATATTCCACCTACAAGACTACTTTTATGTATAACTGTGCATGCCACCAATCGCCTACGAGTTCACGATTATGCCTGATCTCCTCGGCCCCACCATTACCAACCCTGCCTTTCCAGGATGACTTCCACTAACAATCTGCCCTACAGCAGCCGGGACGGACTGCTTTTTGGCCAGGCCGGGCTGGGGGGGGGGGCAGTGTGGCGGGTGCTAGGGGGCCACGAATGACAAGGTAAGGTAACATGCAATATACATTTCTTGTGAGCCCCCTTTTGTTATTACACACGCCAACTGTCCCACTGCCGCCAGACTATAAAGAGTAGGCACACCGGGCCATCCCCCCCAGACCAGTGTGAGTGATCGAAAAGATGACGTGTAGTTGCCGGAGCGGCACAATGAAGAAGGCATCTCAAATTCAGGACATGGAGGAACTCTAGGACACTCAGCAATCTACATTCGATATTCTGGCAATGCTAGGGCATAACTTCATCTCTTTGTAATTGTTGTAATTTGCATTGTTTTCTGAAGTAAAGTAACTGATGTTTATAGATCTGTTCTTGATATATTTATTGTTATAAAAGTATTATTGGTTGTTATAATAAATGTGTTTTTTATAAGATATCGTACTTATTGGTTCAACATCTGATACTATGTACCCGGTAGGTCGCCCTACCCTTAGGTTATATATATATATATATATATATGAGAATAGCTCGAGTCAGTAAGGATAGAGTATTTGGAAATACAGCAGAAGGTATAGGATTACGAGTTAGTGATAGGGGAGATGCTACAAGCTACAATATAAAAAATGATTAACAGTTGGCGATATTCCATGTTTAAGGATTTCTAAGAATAGTAATAACTTTTAAAGGAAATGGTGTTATTTATTCTTTTTGGAAGCTTTAAATTAATTACTGCTTAATAACATGATCTATTACATTTCGAAATATTAAGACATCACGCAAAATTTCTGTAAACCTTTAAATTAACATAAATTCTATTCAATTATAAGATTCTTATATTCAATAAATATGCTGCAAAGTAATTTAAGTATTTTTATTCACATTTTGCACTGAACTTGTACAGATATTTTCCCTTAATGCATACGATCATGTATTCACTATTTTTTTTTAGAATTCTACTGTATAGGACATTATATTCTACAATTTTTGTAAAGGTTGGTGTTTATGTGGATTAAAGTTTGTATCATATATAATAGTACATTTTAATATATATCTTGACTATATTTCTAAATAGTGTAAAATTTTTTTGTTTTATTTTTTGTATATTTTACTGCATAATGGATGCTGTAAAGTGATAATTAATTTTATATAAGAGAAAAAAATTATTGCTCGATAGTTTCCAATCAGGTAGGAAGACATTTTCCTTTTAGTATGGTTGACGGTTAAGTCTGTGTTGCTCACTACTTCCTGTACACAGGACGACACGATCATCGCAATGCGATTAAAAGAGAAAACTGTAATTTCAAAAACCATAAGAAAACAGTAGTAAATTATTTTAATGGGTTTAAAATGCATGCAATTTATGAAGAATGCCATAAACATTCATATATATAGGAATCATCTTGTATTTGACAACTATGTACAAATGTCATGCACAAACTATCACACATTTATCCATATATCCACATAATAAGCTGCCACACCATTTGGTATTCTAATTTCAATTTGGCTATTTGCTTGAAACAAGACAAGGATAAAACAAGCCCTTAAAACAGAACGTTTTACAAAACCCTTTTAAAACTAGGGCTCTACTACAGACATTATCCTACCATAAATGTCTTACATGGTTTACAAATGTACCCTATTCTATGGTCAATAATCATAACATGTTTTACTCATTTTTCCTTAAACACAGCTAAAATATTTCTTACTAGACTATTTATATTATTTCAAAATATAATGCGTCTTGAAGGCTCAACTCCTAACATGATTAATTGGCTTATTTGTCCTGAACACCAGCAGTCGAGTTTCTGACACCAAACTGCCGCTAGGGGTATATATTACACAAGAATAGGAGGGGAAACAAAATGTAATTTGTAACTTGTCTAATACGAAGCCTCGGAACCTCCTTGGAGGTGCGCAAGCAAGTGAGACTCCCTCCACAACACCAGTCCTCAAGCGGAGAGTTTGAGAACTAAGGTTCCAATGCCATTCAGATTAACATCAGACATATGACATGACAGTCTATAGCGACTCAGGCTCTTGTACACAAATATCAAACCAATATATAATATGAATTCCACTGCAGGGTAAAATGTCACTATTTTGGAATACCTAGCACGTAGCAAACAATATAAAAGTCTCTTTTCATTTTCTATTATGTCCATATTTCGCAACTCCAGTAGACTTTTTCGTCGTACAAGTAGACAGTTCACACAGAAAGTAAAGGCAGGCGAGCGGGATGTCAGCAGTATGACCGCTCAGCATTTTGTGTTGGGGGGAGGCATAGTAGGTTAAATTCGAGGACATGAGACACACTGTCTCATCTGCCATCCCTAACGAACATCTCCTCTGTAGAGACCCAAGTCAGCAGCCACCAGGAACCCATTCAAGGTGGTCGGTTTTGAAGGAGGCCCTGACTCTGCATCATCCAAGGATCATATGCAGAGGGAACATCATCACAGCATCCACATCTCGGCAGCCTCCATACTCGGAAACAAACCAAAAGAAGCATTACAGAATCTCAATTTGCCCAACTTCAAACACAAAATTTGTGCCTGCTCTCGATTTATTTTTTTACCATCATTCTTTCTCTTCTATAATTACCTATCCTCAGAGAGTAAAGAGACTCCCACTACTGGGACCAGAACCCTAACTAAAATCCCTTTTAAAAATTTATCTACCAACAAAGTAGCCATGACTAGTTTTGAGATGGTTACACATTACAACATCTTTAAAAATAACTAAATTCTAAATCTCATAATTAAAGTATACCAAGAACAAAAGTAAAAAAAAAACAATCCTTGTCCAAAATTTCATTCATGCAATTTTAAATGTGTTATATGTATCTTTACTTTATTCCCAGGGGTCGTAGACCTTAAAATCACAAAAGGACCTACATATTTCGGAGCCACCTTGGAACTAGAACTGGCTGCCTTATTACTAAGGCAATACGTTTCTAGCATAACCTTATCACCTATGTTAAATGAGACTTTACCCTGGTTTTTATTATATTGCAAAGCAAGCTTAGCATGATATTTCTATAAACTTTGTTTTGCTTCATTCGACATAGTTTCGAGGTCTTGGGACCAATTTACTGAATCCCAACAAAAATTATCTAACCCCCTTGCATTTATCAATGGGCGGAAAAGCCTTCTTCTAAAGAAAAGTTTGACTGGAACTTTTTTCGTAGCATCACCTAAAACATTATTAATTGCCCCTATTGTCAACTTCCCCCGACCTAAGAATGCGAAGGGAACGATACGTTTCCAAGGGATGTTGGGTTATTTCTCGCGATTTATCGAGGGTTATGCCAAATTGAATGTCCCACTTAATCATTTAAAGAAATAGGATGTGCCGTATGTTTGGGGGGAAACTGAAGAAAAAGTATTTTGTGGTTTGAAACATGCCATCTCACATCCTCCTGTCTAGCCCTTCCGAACTTTTCAAAAAATTTCTATTGCAGGTGGATGCCTTTTCGTTAGCTGTGGGTGGGGTACTTTTACAAGATTTGAGACCGGGTTTGCATCCCATTGCCTTTGCCAATAACACGTTGAATGCTTCCGAACAACATTTAAGCACATACGAAAAAGAGGCCCTGGCATGTGTTTGGGGAGTAGAGAAGTTTTCTGCCTTCATTGAAAATCAAGAATTTGACCGTGAAATGCATACATGTTGTGCTCTAACTGTAGGTAATATATATTCAATTAAAAGGAGACTAATTTCTCATCTAATGAAAAGTTTAGAAACCAGGCGTGCTTACTAACGGATTGTTGAAAGTGCAAAATACTCTCGCCCGGTCTCTGAAATCGAAATACAAATCACCTGCCCATATCCTCCCTAACCCTTAGAAGACAAACACATTCCCAAATATTTTCTTTAACACAGCACCATTCTTCCCTTCGGTGAATACCTGCTCAATAATTTTCACGACAACTCCTGTACTTTTACATTCGATGGCTTGCAATAAACAAACATCACTTGGAAATATGTTCATTTTTTGCAACCGATCAATTTGCAAAGAGAACTGTAAACGATTTATGGGATTACAGTCCTGCAATTACTTTACAACGCCAAGGGAAGATATGATATTTTCATGCGCTACATCATTATTGAAAAAAAAAATCACTTTGACTAGTGTTGCTGGTGGTCAACATACTACTTTTGTCACTTGCCCGCACTAAATATTACATTTTTTCCGCAACACATCTACACTCTCATTTCCTCAGTTGCAATGTTCGCTGTGTTGAGGTTAAGTAGCAAGGTGGCCTTATCCACCTTGTATATCCAAGATTTTATACTTATGAGGTACATTACAACTTACAAGAAAATCATTGAACCGCAGTAAACTGGGAACAGCATAGTGGCACAGTTTTGAGAAGCCCTTGACCCCTCAAGTGTGCCAGGAGTTTCAACCATGCCACACTCGCACCATTAATTACAACACATTCGTACAATTCTGCGAGGTGGATAGCAATCTCGTCTCAAAGTTTCCCATGTACCGCGGCCCATACGTACATAATACTACTACAATTCATATAATACATTGGAGCAGTAAAGGTCCCACAACATTCGGGTTACAGTTTTTTAAAGTGACTCTGAAAGAATGTTCTCATAGGCCAATTTGCTGTGACTTTCGTACACTTAATGATAAATTTGCAAATATACTGTATTCATTAGCATTACATTAATTTTACAGGTACTCTAAAAATTAATAAAAAATCTGCGCCCTATTTAAATTATGTTCTTCACCTTATGTGATTAGCTGTATGAGAGATCAAACCATTTAAAATATACTCAATTTGCTTGCACATATTTTTCCTCAAAGTCACTGCCTATGAACTTACTTGAATCTCTAACATCATAAATAATATTTAAAATATTTTTTGGCCTATCACATTTCTATGGTTATTATCAATAGGATATGCGCATGTCTTCTCTAATAGCGGGACCACAAATATTCTCACTGAATTATGACTTCCAGATAATCAGCAGGGGCCTTACATACAGAAAACCAGTTGCGACAAGTCAGGAACAACCTCGGAGAATTTGAGTCGCTGTCGAATGCGAACAGTGTGCCACCACGTCCGTCCACATGACCGAAATCCACAATAAGAAACATTTATTATCAGAATGAGTCATTAGCACAAACAGATCATCTAAACAGCCACAAAATAAACAAACATGGCACGAAAGAACAAATTAACGAACGTCAAGACACTCCGAAAATAGAACTGGGAGTGATAATAAATATGCCAGGCTGTGGAGGACATAGGACACAAAACTAACTAAACAACTATATAAATATTCGCCTTAATGGCAGATAATCAGAAATGGGAATACTGGCCATAAAATATATATATAGGAAACCAGAGGAATCTCAAATAAGAAAACTATTGCATTTTGTGGCAAATTAATATTTAAATTTATTTATTTTCTTCATAATTTCATATATTTTCATATCAGATAACAAAACGGAACAGAACATTATATAATATTTTTTAACATCCTTGTATGGGTAATAATAATCAAATCGAAAGCCTCAAAAGCAAAATATCAAATATGTTATCATGATAGCTTCAATACAGAATTATTGTATAATTTTTTCTTTATATTATCCTTGAGTGGAAAAAACACGATTAACTTAGGATTCAATTCTCACATGCCTACAAAATATAGTAATTATTTTATAAATCGAGATCAAAATAGTATTACAAAACTAGAAAACTACAAATATGTCATACTTGAAAGGTTTCACTTTACGCGGAGGTTCCCCTTACAACTTTCGTAATTTTTGCTTTTAATTAACACATGATTACAAATATGTTGAACACCAATGTTATTTCTTTAATTTCATTTAATAATTATATGTGCAATTTTATCAACACATAATAAACACAACAATAACTTATTGTTTTGCATCACGAGTGTTCACAGAATTATTTAAGGAGGCTGCATAGTTTCAAAACACAGTCTGTGTCTCTGGCAGCGATAAAGTAAACCAACATATCTTAATGACTCAGCTGTACCAATCTAGGAGTCCAGAAATTAGGCTGCAGAATGCTGGGACGAGGACTATTTTACCCATAAAGAAACATTCCCATGGACACAGCCGTAGGAGAAGAAAGACAGGAACATTTAAGGCTCGAAGCCCCGGAGAAACGGCGACCGGGAATCCTCACATTAAAAAAAAGGGTAGAAAACATTAGGTAACGCGATTAGTGAACAGGACGGACATTTGGGAGAAAATAAAACTTGTACTAACCAGGAGGATAGACAAAAATCACTAAAGCATATTGAAGAGTAGAAGTTCCAAAATTTGCCAGGAAGATAAATAAATGCCACACACTACCTCTAAAGTAACACACTACATTGCCACTATGGGCACAGCCAATAATGAATCATACCGCTCTAGGTGCCGAAAAACACGCAGGCAATAACATAGTGGCCACGTGCCTTCTTACTCTCCTGCCAAAGTAGAAGTGTCGGCAAACAAGGCCGAGGAGCATGCCGCTTCAGGAAAGAGAGACGCAACGAAAAGGAAAAAGCCCGATCAAAACATTCCACTGTCGCCATTAGATGTCGCCGAAGGTCCACAGGGAACGTGCACAAGAAACATGTATGCAAGACTGGCAAGTTTGCATGTGATCGAAAGACATTTTATACAAAGTCATGTGCTAAGCGCGAATGATCACATGAGGACTTTGCTAACACAGACATGCCAAAATCTGAAGTGTGAAAGGAGGTAGCGACAGCTGTCGCGACAAAAGAATTTGCGAACTGTGCAGCTTACATCCGGTCAGACAAGAATGCAAGTGCTAAACATTAGCCTGGAAGGAGCTAACAAGATTTAAAATGTAGTTTTGAAAATACAAGTTTTTCACTGAATCGAAATGAAATTATAAAGAAAATGCAACTAATAGGAAGTCAGTAAACCATACTTAATCAGTCCAGAAAATATATAATAAAGTCTCTTACATGGCAAAAAATACCAACGATCTAAATATATATTATTATATACCAACACGAAAACAGAAATAATTGTCTGACCATAGGATCTCAATTATGAATTACATAACTTAAATACATGAAACCGAAAATAAAGTTATTATTTACCAGACAGATTGACTTTAAATATAAATTAAATAGCTCAGATGATTCAAAATAAACACAAAGCAACTAACTATCACAATAATTAAAATAATCAAACCCATGAGACAGATACCAATTAAAATCCTCGCAATCATGCTAATGAATGTAATATAAGCTAAAGTTCTCAAAACAGATCGAATTAATTTAATTAGTGGCGACATAAATAGCTATAATATTCGCAATATCAGAAAATTAAGTTTTCCAAAATAGATTAAGTAGGTCATATCTGTGACAACTTAACAAAATTAAATCTTAGAATTTTTCAAAACTCTAAGTGGCATACTATAAAATTCTAGGTGGCACATAAAAAATGGTCGTGGCGCATTTCTGGCGGCACACACTCCTGGCCTCAAGTGACATGTTGGGGCACACAAAAAATTTCAGGAATGCCTACAATAGGTAACGCATGAAGATACGATCACTTTAGCTCGAAACTGCATGACATTATCGAATCAAATGGCAGCTTGCAAAAAAGTAGTCAATTCAGATCAAAAATGGAGGTACAAGTACCCAGGACAAACCAAAAACACAAACGAGTCAACACAAAACCTAGAACATGACTCGACAGAATCAACTAAATGGGATGTCAAGAATATTCTCACAACCCCACAAAATTGGGCATGCCCAAGTGCCAAAAGGAGCAAAAAATGTGTTAGGTCACCTACCACAAACACAACTCCAAAACGAAAGGCACACACGAAAGGACAAAACCCAGAAACCGAAACAGGCACAAGGCCAAACAGAGTCCTGACAGTCACTAGGCAAGCTAGCAACTAGTTCCACCTTGAAACTTGAACACCTAAATATTCTTCAACTATAAAACTCAAATTATTTTAATCAAAACACAGCACTGAAACAAAACGACATAGGGAGAATAACCTAAGTTAAAGTATCACCCAAAACATAAGTATCTTCGCTAGAAATAATTCCCAAGAAAATGTTACCATGAAATAGTCTGTAAGCTATTCACTCAACCCAAGATACATATGAAATTTATATTGTTACCTATAAAAAAGGAATACATCCAATTCCATTTCAATGCTGGCAAAATAATCATTTTAATCTGGATTGCATTATTACACACACATTTCACTTAATACTAACTTAACTCAGTACCCAGGTTTTCTTATTAATGGTGCGCGAAGAGAAAAAATTACCTCAAACGACTGAAATTAGTGGGTGATCAGTCCATGGTCAAAACCCAGTCAAGGTCAAACAAGAATAGGGACTGGCCAGCCAAATAATCCAAACTTAAAACAAAAATCAAACTACAGCTTGGATCAGCCATTCCAAGACATATAGAACTAATTTGAGGAACCCAAAACACTTAGACAGATCAGGTAAAGTGGTAGTGACTGGCACCAAAACCAACAACATGTCAACTACCCAACTAACAGTGCGTACAGTGCAACTAGTTCACCGAAACATTTAGGTAACTGACACAACAGAGAGCAAGAAAGTACCCAACTGGAAAACGAAAGGAACGACAACCAAGACTACCGAAATTATAGATCATCAACAACATCAAAATAAAACTTAAAAAGCAAAGTTAAATATAACCTAAGTTGAGGTTAGGTACGCAGAGGAAATTCGATGAGCCGCAAAGCTATAATACCGTCCCATTCCAGCCCTACAACAAAAAATTCACCGAACTAAAACAGTAAAAAAATTTAGAAAGCTGTCCTCAGGTTCATAAAAGGTAATGCTAACATGTTGGCAATATATGCCAAACACGAGTACTAGTGCACAGAGCGAAACCTGTTCTAAATCTTGGAATAAAAATTGGGAGACTACCTTAATTCAGAAGGGAAAGATGGTACAACACAGCCATCTCACTGAGCAGAAGACCAGCGGCATGGACCCCACCAGAAGCAGCTGGGAACATTCTAAGCTCTGCAGATAATACTGGGGAAGGCAGCTACCATGGCGAAATTCACACCGCAAACATCGCCCTTTGGAGGTCAGCATGGTGCACCTAAATTAAAACAAAATGCAAACAAACAAGTACCAAAAGACTAGAGAAACACACCTGCGAAAAAATATTAGTAAGCAATCTAAATTTCAAAGTACAGAAGACTCTATAAGAAAAATTTTAACCAAATGACAGATAGCACACAGAGAAACACACGAGCACACTGGTAACACTTGGATTTTGATAAAATATTAAATAACTTATTTAAATTTAAGTGAAATTGATAGTTACTTAGTCAAAATAAATTATTAATATTGTTTTGTTTTTATTCATTAAAATTTAAGGTCAAAATACTTAATGAAATAAACTAAAGTTTAGACATGGATCTCAGCGATCTTTCAAGATGAGCCCTGGTTTACAATGAGGGTCGTCCAAAGGTGAGTGCCCAAACCACCCGAACGAAGGGCTGGCCGTGTGGTACAGAAAAAACCAATGGTATCCACACGACCCGAAACACAACCCTTCAATTTAGTGCGTTGAACCTGCCACCACAACAGGTGCAGAGCATGACCCACTCAAAGAACACAACTGGTTGTTGTGGCACCAAAAATACAGAACGGTACCCCCAACAGACCAGAGCACAAAACGAGCGTTCATGTGGAAGTTCAATAACTCATTAAAAAAATTATAATATATACCATATGCAATATTACTAAAAGTTGTATATTTTTATAAAGGTGGGTGAATGTACCAGAGTGTAACAAAAGTCAAACAAAACTAGGTTTCTGAATGATGAACTCCAAAAAATTAAATTCTGTAACTTCAAACTTATTTATGTAAACAAAATAAAATATGCCGAATAAATACAATATACTCACTGAATAGTCTCCACAAATAAGCAAGCTTGTAATAAAAAACTTTTTCTCAAAACACATAAAATTGACGAAGCATGAAACATTAAACATTAAAGCTTTCCAAAACAGGGCAGATAATGTGGCGCGACATTAAAATGTGCACTGATCTTACTAGAAAAACAACAAAATAATTAGCTATTTAAAACACATTAAAACACCGCAACAGAGTGTAAACAGAGCATGGAATTCCCTAGTGACATTATGACGCGTCAGGTTGGCACCACTGCCAACCAAGAAAACTTGAGCGCCGCCATGTTATGATGCACAGAACGAAAATATTGCTAAGTCATACGTGTCTGAAAGTTAACAACGAAATGCAATATAAATTAAGTATTCTTTCAATAATCCTCGCGACACACACAGAAATAAGGAGCACTATACTAAAGTCGCGTAGTAAAAATTGAACAGACAATTTAAAATAAAAACTCACACCGAATACCACCAAATGTAAACAAAACGTAGAGGTCGCAAAGACGACAATTACCGTATGTACCTGTTGTGAAGCCACATTTTACTCCAAATACGAACATAATCAGGCTTACATATACCCAATGTCGAAGGAATACACAGAAAAACAGCATATTAGCTGCATGCAAACACAGAACGAAAGGGAGCTGGTGAGTTCAGGGGAAAACACTAAAAGCACAGAAATAACTGAAATAAAGCTAAACGAAGTAAAGCACGGCTTAATTTCGACGAAAAAACTTCGTGCACTAATATCACAAACTAAGATAAACTTGTCAGAGAAACTTTGTGACACGAAAATCATATGTCACTTGTCAACTTTAAATTAATTTAACTGAAAATAAAACAAAAGGAATTATATCAACGTCAATGAACATTAAACTTAATTACCATTACTAAGTACTGTGGAGTACTTTACTGCAAAATTACTGTCCTCGAAATATTTAAATTCCCACAAGATATTTAGAAAAAAATTATTACGCACACAACCACAAATTAAGTGAAATTAAATATCAAAATTACGAAAATGTCACCCTTGTGACTTTGCACATCACAACCTCGCTCGCGGCTACCACTTTTGTGTCGCTTCGTCCGTCCACATTACAGATATCCACAATAAGAAACATTTATTAACATAATGAGCCCCGCGCACAAGCAGAACATCTAAACAGCCACAAAACAAACAAACATGGCAAGAAAGAACAAATTAACGAATACCAAGGCACTCCAAAAATAGAACTGGAAGCGATGGTAAACATGCCAGGCTGTGGAGGGACATGGGACACAAAACGCACTAAAAACCAATATAAATATTCGCCTTAATGGCAGTTAATCAAAACAGTGCACTATTGCTACAAAATATATAATGTAGGAGACCAGAGGAAAATCAAATAAGAAAACTATTGGGTTGTGTGGCACTTTTAATATTTGAATTTATAAATTTTTCCCCATATTTTCATTTACTTTCAAATCACGTAACAAAACGGAACAGAACATTATCTGATATTTGTTTACATCCTTGTATGGGTAATAATAATCAAATTGAAAGCCCCAAAAGTATATAACAAATATGTTATCATGATAGCTTCAAGACAATATTATTTTCAAATTTTTTGTTTATATTATCCTTGAGTGGGCAAAAACTCGATTAACTTAGGAACCCGCAAAATAAATAAATAATTTATAAATTGAGATCAACATAGTATTACAAAGCAAGAAAAGTAGAAAAATAAAATACTTGAAAGCTTTCACTTAACGCGGAGGTTCCGCTTACAACTTTCGAAATATTTAGTTTTATTTAAAACATCACATATATATATATATATATATATATATATATATATATATATATATATATATATATATATATATATATATATATATTAAACACCGAGGTTCCTTCTTTATTTTCATTAACCAATTATTGGTGCAATTATATCAACAAACATAATAACCACATTAATAACATATTATTTTGCATCACGAGTGTTCACATAATTATTTAAGGAGGTTGCATGGCTTCAAAACACAGTCTGTGACTCTGGCAGTGATAAGTAAACCAACATATTTTAATGACTCAGCTGTAGTGATCTAGGAGTCCAGAAATTACGCTGCAGAATGCTGGGACGAGGACTAGAATAGCTTCCCACACAGAAGCATCCCCATGGACGCTGCCATAGGAGAGGAAAAGTAGGTATAGTAAAGGCTCGAAGCCGCGGAGAAAAGGGACCGGGGAAAATGGAGTCTGGGGACCCTCACGCTAAAAAAAAAAAAGGGTACGAAACATTAAGTAACGTGAAAAGTGCACATGACGGACGTTTGGGAGAAAATAAAACTTGTACTCACCAGGAGGGTAGACAGAAATCACTAAAGCATATTGAAAAGTAGAAGTTCCAAAATTTGCCAAAAAGATAAATAAATGCCACACACTACCTCTAAAGTAACACACTACATTGCCACTATGGGCACAGCCATTAATGAATCATACCGCTCTAGGTGCCGAAAAACACGCAGGCAATAACATAGTGGCCACGTGCCTTCTTACTCTCCTGCCAAAGTAGAAGTGTCGGCAAACAAGGCCGGGGAGCATGCCGCTTCAGGAAAGAGAGACGCAACGAAAAGGAAAAAGCCCGATCAAAACATTCCACTGTCGCCATTAGATGTCGCCGAAGGTCCACAGGGAACGTGCACAAGAAACATGTATGCAAGACTGGCAAGTTTGCATATGATCGAAAGACGTTTTTTATACGAAGTCATGTGCTAAGCGAATGATCACTTGAGGACTTTGCTAACACAGACCTGCCAAAACCTGAAGTGTGGAATGGGGTATCGATAGCTGTCGCGACAAAAGAATTTGCGAACGGTGCATCTTACATCCGGTCAGACAAGAACGCAAGTACGAAATCGTAGCCTTGAATGATCTAACAAGATTTAAACGAAGTTTACGAAGTTCGATTTCTGCACTGAATCCAAATGAAATTACAAAGAAAATTCAAATAATAGGAAGTAAGTAAACCATACTTAATTAGTTCGGAAATTATATAATAAAATCACTTACATTACCAAAAGCACCAATGATCTAAACATTTATTTATATATATACCAACACTAAAACAGAAATAAATGTCTGACCACAGGACCTCAATTATGAATTACATAACTCAAATTCATGAAAACGAAAATAAAGTTATTATTTACGGACAGATAGACTTTAAATATAAATTAAATAGCTCATATGATTCAAAATAAGCATAAAGCGATTAATTAACGCAATAATTAAAATACTCAAACTCATTAGACAGATACCAATTAAAATCGTCGCAATATTGCTAATGACTGTAAATTAAGGTAACGTTCTCAAACCAGATCAAATAATTTAACTTAGCGGCGACATAAATAATTTTAAAATTCGCAATAGCAGAAAATTAAGTTTTCCACAATATATTAAAATAGCTCATATCTATGACGACCCAACAAAATTAAATCTTAGAATATTTCAAAACTCTAAGTAGCATACTATAAAATTCCAGGTAGTGCATACAAAATGGTGGTGGTGCATTTGAGGTGGCACAGGAGAATCTCGCCAGGAAAGCTGCTTCCTGACTACACACCACTGTGCGTAATCGCCTTGCCCGGCTATTGGTCTTCCACACTAACGCTCGATTCATACCCGTGAATTATCACGTACTGGTAAATTATAATTTTGTCCGAAACAAGGCCCCGTGCATATCTTCTTAACGGTAGAGAGTTAACAACCAATGGTATAAACTTTACAATAACGGGCTACGATATTTTTAGGAAATAAGCTGCTATCCCTCTCCAGAACACGCCAAAAACTCGTGATGTGTTATACACAACCCCAGAGTAGCCAGTTACTTCAATGGCAGAAAGAAAGAGATTGACACATAGTGAACTTTAGTTAGTCAGTCATGAAAACTACTTTGCACTCAGCCCATAGCTTAACTATGTCTTTATCAAAATACACAATTGGTTGGTTTGTACCATAGCTTTATGCCAGCTCAAGCACCCATATTCGCGAAAGTTTGCTAGGTGAGGTTTGTTCTCATAAGACTGCACGAACAAAAACTTAACTTCGGTCGGCACTGTCTGCATTTTACCAGCCTGCCATCCAATTTGGCACACACCACGTGGCCTCACTACGCAACGACTGCCTGACTCATAAAACACAACTCCTCCACTCGGCGTCTAGGCCGCGACTCGACTGCCACACTGTCTGGCGCTGCACCAGCGCCCCCGGCCAGGTGACTTCATGCACCCGCTAGGAGCGTAACCTAGCGACGATCCTTCACACTAAGTCTTACATTTTTTGCCCACAAGCAGAATAGCAATTATATCACCCTAATAATTATATTATACTTTCATGCTTAAAAAAAATATACGTGCTTCATAAATAAGCAATCATAAATATTGATATCATAGGAATATAAGGCCGGCCTTTTCTTATAAAAATACATACTAAAACCTAGTTACCAAAATATTAACAACTCTGGTTACCAAAATTTAATAACGGCAACCCGAAACCATGTATACTAAAAACTGGTTACTTAAAGATTAACCATTATGGTTGCCAAGAGTTACCAACGGTAACCCAAATCTAAACATTTCAGGTGACGATAATCATATCGTTACAGGGTTATCGTTGAAGATTGTTCAGGACATTGTTTTCCTTGCTAAATGTTTTGAAATCCCGCCGTACCCACTACTCAAAAAAGGTTATTAAAAAAAGGAATAAAAAGTTGCTGGTGTGTAAAATTTATTTTGTTTTTCACACGACTCTCAAAATTGAAATAAAATTCTATACCGTAAGCTACCTCTTAATAGAAATCTCTGTGTCAACAGAATATCACGAAGAAAATTTCTTGGGCATTTTAATGTTCTTTGCCCGTATTTCAAAGTTACATTTTAGAATAAAATTCTAAGGAAAAATAGTTTGGAGTTAAAATGTTATTGCAGATAATCCAAGTGGTAGTTTCAATGAAGGGATTAAAATGCCACATTTGCGACTTCAAGAAACACTGGTTGAATGGGAGTTGGCACCCTGTTCACTCCGAAACATCAATACATAATATACCTTATGTATTTTAAACTAATTTATCATAATATCTAATTAGGCGACTTTCATGGCTCTCATTGCATTTGAAAACCGATAGTTCATTTATACCTTATAAAAAAATATTATCAATGATGTACATCAATTTCACAGTAACATTAAAAATTATATTTTAAAAATTGTATCTAATAAGCTGATTTTCAATGAAGTTGAAAAATATTTGTTCTCCAAAACAAAATTTCTGAACTAAATTTGTTTCTAAGAAAGGAGGAGACTTCCATCTAGGGTTTTTCATGATCTCGTAAGAAATTAGTAAAAATTCCAAGAAAAATTATTTAAGTAGTATTTTTTTTAACAAATTTATATCTTGAGCATATAATAAAAAGTTGAAGACTTTGAAACACAAAATTTGGAAATTCCTAGGTGTTACATAACATTTTAATATTTTTTGGTTTCGTGTAGCACGAGTAGTTTTCGAAGGACAATCGGACTACTTTAACAATCGTAAATCAGGCTAAGTTTGTGCTGCTGTTCGTATGTGCTGGCGTATAATGTCGAATGGAAGTCGGATTTAAAAATTTTGGCACTCGCGAGATGGCTAACATTTTGCCTGAGATATATGAAACTGGTAATGCACCGACTGTAAAGGTACCCACACATGTGCAGGCCAAACCTTGAGGCCGGAACAGCGCTGGCGCGGCCTCGAGGTTTGGCCTAAAACATCCTGTTACCACACACGCGTCAACATTCCTCAAGGAACAGTTCAGTTCACGGCCAGCGGTGTCAACTACTGACGACGATATTTTAGCGCTCATGTTGCATTATCGCGACGAAGTCTATTACTAAAACTCGCGTGAAGAGCACAGTAGTATATAGCAGTGGACCAGTGGACAAGCCGTCATCTTGGTAACACCATCGTGGATGACTTTGATGTAATGTCAACCATATTGTTTGCTTCCGCCCGCTTGTTTTGCATCTTCCATCTCGTATCAGAGAAGTTTCAGTTCATTCTGTCATTCTGCCTTGGTACTTTATGCTCTGTCTTTCCATGCCATTATCTTGTTTCTAGAATTGTTTTTTGTTTTTTTTTTTGTTTACTTCTCTCCTCTTTTAACCTCCTCTGTCTCTCTCTTGCTCTTACTCTCACTCAAGCCACCATATTAGATGTCTGTAAGCCGCTATCGTGTTTCGTTTGCTGTAAGCCACCATCTTGGATGTCGGTTGCTCTTGCCAGGGACGTCATATTTGTTATATTATCATCTGCTAGGTGATGCTAGTATCGGCTGCTATATTGTTACCAATCAGGGGTAACAATATCTGCTCGGCAGCACTAGTGTAGTTTTATGTCGTCATCGGCTGCTAGGAGCACTGGTGTCGGTTGGAGCATAAGGGCGATTTTCCATGTATTGTATGCAGGCACTCACCTTTATAGACGTGATATGATTTAATTCAGTATAAATTGCTGTAGAGATGAACGGCGAACTGCCGGACCTTGAATTGGAAGACAGATGCCCTAGTCGACTGAGCCATCAAGACATGGATGCCAGTACAGGAAATGAAGTGTGTATATATAAATATATATATATATATATATATGTGGAAAATAAAGTTTTCCCGAATGTTATAGAAAGCGGTATACCTATTCGAGAGATACATGTCAGATTCCGTCATTTTGTTAACTCGTGCAGCAACGATGTTGGCAATCACTGAAAATAACTTTTCATTATTTTTAGTGCAGCAACGATGTTGGCAAGCACTGAAAATAACTTTTCATTATTTTTGTATCACTACAACCAGTACTCTGAATTCTTGTTATAGGCTGCTCACGGTAAAGTGAGCACTTTTGAGTCTCTAGTTACTTTTTCCGTTAACCGATCTTTTATCCTTTAACCACCTTTTTATGTAAATACTGCCATGTAATTAATAAACACAGTGTGTAGATTCCACCGCACTCTGAAGTTAACGTCAAGGTCTAAAATATAATATATGGGTTGACTATTGTTCCAAATGAGAGGGCTTTCAAATGTGTTCACTTTACCATGAATAGCCTATATAACTATATAGTATTAAAGGAAGTCCCTGGCGCGCGTCTGTCTGTATGACTGCGCTAATCTCGAGAAACACTGAACGAATTTCGATGCGGATTTTACTGTTATGGTCTGCATTTATCGAGGAAGGTTTGTGTTTATTAAAAATTGGTGTAGCGCTTATGGGAGCTGAGCATTAACACTATTAGTAAATAAAGTCGGGAAAAATTAGTTATTTTGCTGCTTTCTAAGAATGCTCCACCAAAAGTGCAGGACCGATTATTATAAGTCTTTCATTGTTAGAAAAACTACATTCTCCCGTATAGCTATAGACATATAACAAGTGGGGCCACAGAGGCCCAGTGGGTAGATTAATCTCAGTGGACCCGCAGTGTACCAGTGGGCAGAGTGGCTCAGCGGATAGAAATATATCAATTGGGGCCACAGTAGTCCAGTAGCTAGAGTAATCCTAAGTGGAACCATAGTGGCTCATTGGCTAGAGCACTCTCAAGTGGGGCCGTAGTGGCTTGGTGGATATATATATAATTTAATAACGTAGGTCGTCCAAATATGGGCACCCTTACGCCATCCCAGCCATTACAAACTGATAAATGTTCGGAAAAATTCTTTATTATGGGAAGTGTACCCTGAAACCAAGTACGTGAGATAACAATGTCTGAATAAGAAACCATTATTTTATGGAATGTGAAAACGTTGCACTCTTAAGAAAAGTGCCCGAAATAACAGCAGGTACTTCAAATTTGGGCATTATACTCTATTTTGTAAATTATATGAGTTAGTGTAAAATATCGGTATTGAAACCATTATTCGGGCTAGTGACAATGGATATGTTGATGTTCCACTCGAACATTTATTGGTCACACTTTTGACCATAAAGGTGTTCAGAGATGGCAAGAAGAGATATTACATTCCCATCAGCCTAACACGGAAACAGAAACAAAAAGGCAATATGAAAATTACATGTGATTTAACTAATGTTTCACATTCAACACTAAATTGGATATTAATTATTTATAGAAATATGTGTGCTCCAAAAAATAATTACCCTTACAATAATACCCTTCTGTGGTCACTAATATAGAAGAGCAAAAACATTTATGGTTAACAGTTTTTCCTCATATTTCATCACAAACAAATTATATATTCACAAGAACTACAACTGAAAGTTAACAATGCCTCGGAATATTCATCAGGAACCAAGCCTACACATTCATTATGAACCCGAAGTAAGCAAACCTTGAATCTTGTCATGTTAAGCTTCCTGTTTTCATTGCACAAGTGACAGTGCCAGTTCAATGATCTCGATGTTTTGCTCCCTTTCCCTTCTCTCACAGAAGACGACTTTCGTTTGTGGGGTTGAAAATCTGTGTTGAAATCTTTCATGGCATTTCCTTCTTGTTTGGGAAATAAATTCCAAATAATTTTGACAGCTTTTAATTTATGGATTTCGTGCGACATTTTGTCTCTGCCAGTGGTCATGTTTGAGGTGTTCTCAGAATCTCTGTAAACTGTTTGCTGAGCTTAGGTGTAGTTATATAATCGTTGTCATCATCTGGTTCAAATGATCATTAATATGTATTTGCATAGTATTGCGTGGAATGGCAAAGTTGATTGCAGCCCGCTTTATTTTCATCCCTTGTGCTACTACTTCCAAAGATGTCTTTAGGTGTTCCTCTGACCATAATCCTCTCTTTGCCGACATGTTAAAAAAAAATTTAATAAAATTTGATTATAAATGCAGTACAGAGAGTTTTCTTTAACTTAGTGACAAATGATTTGTTAAGGAATATTTTTAACAGACATTGTGCAATATGGTGTAAATTAATAAGCAAATCATTTATAACTTACAGGTGGAATGTACTAAATAAATTAAATAATTTTAAATAAATTCGCTCACATTCTCTTTAACCACACAAAATAATGCCTCTTAGTTTCCACACTTATGAATGCTAACTTTTCGAGGTAGTATGTTATTTTTGTGAGGGTATCAACTTAAAAAAACAAAGTTGTTTGGATGAAAATATTAAATATACATGTGTTTGGACGTTTGTTCCTTTTTAAGGGCACTTCATACTTTATATGGGCACTGTGTACCTTATATTGGCACCCAATATGCCCATATTAAGGCCTTTTACACCGACATTAATACATGTGAATTACAACTAAACCAAGACAATTACATGAATAACACATTATATATTCAAAATAACTAAATTCGCCTACTC
Source organism: Dryococelus australis (assembly GCA_029891345.1). Taxonomy (NCBI): domain Eukaryota; kingdom Metazoa; phylum Arthropoda; class Insecta; order Phasmatodea; family Phasmatidae; genus Dryococelus; species Dryococelus australis. Next base: position 247,485,084 of record CM057009.1, read on the forward strand.
ATAATTTCTTGTGTTCTCGCTTTAAGCAGACAGAATAAAATACTTAAAATTTCTTGAGGAATGATAGTTTTCCACAGACGTAATGTGTGTTTTATGAGGATTAAATTCTTCAACTATAATGATTCCATGCTAATTAATTTAGGCAATAGAACGAAACTCAATTATAAAGTCATAATAAATTTTAATATTAAATAATTCGCTATAAAAGTGTACAAAAAATGTCATCCCAGAAATACTCCACCTGATACAGTACTTTTAAAATGATAGACTTTACTATCTACAAGCTCTTTACTTGGTCTCAATGTCTGACAAAGTTTACACTTTCATGAACTGGAAAATTACAGTGGGGTGACACGCTACAAAGTACACGTGAACACATGGCTTTACACGTTGATACACAAAACAAAGGGCTATATTAATATTAGTCGTTTCCCAGATTTCGCTTTTCAGGCCTCGTAATGAGAATGCATCAGGCGATATTGTCTTGAGAAAAGTTTCTAGTCTTAAGACTCACGTAACTTAATAATTAATTCTCGAGATGTACAGTGCTTAGCTGATATTATCTACAAGTTTCTTAATTCAACTGATATTATATTTTCTAATATGTAACTTGCAAATGTCTCTTCGAAGCAAAATCAATGGCATTTTTTGTTTCCTAAGCGTGCTTATCACGCACTACACTCCAATGTTTTTTTGGTTTATGAACTTTTTTCTCGTTACGTTTTGCTGAACAACGCATTTAAAATTAACAAAAAGTTAATAATATAACTAATGAGCATACTTTCCTCAACATGGGTGCAATTAATATTTAAATAAGTTCTTAAAATCTTAGTTTGTAGGTAAGACTTGACTTCTCTTTGAAAGCTATAACGTTAGAAATGATACCCGAAACCTATGCAACAGCAGTGAGACAATTACAAATACACACGTTCCTTTCCCGGGGTATGACCACAAAAAACATTGTAAAATAACCTAGTGTGCAATCTACTTCATTACGGAGGTCAGGTTCGGAGAATTAACTTAGCATTTTATCAGTCTAATATTTCGAAGGATAGGGTTTACTAACCTCAAATATTTAGAGGGCAGTCATTTTGAAAATAAGTGACTGAGTCACTTAAAACATATAAGTTTACATTGCCTACTGTAGAGTTACGTGTGTGAAGAATTTGGTGGAAATCGGTTGTTTGGTCCCCGTGGTATGGTCTAATATACTTCATTTTCTTATTTTAAGATATTGTACAAAATTGCCACAAACAAAAAAAAAGAGTCTCTATATACGATGGTTCTAATGTGCCATGTCTACATACAAATTTTGGTTTGAACATATTGAATTTTTTAAAAGCATACGTAAAAATGTATTAGTCAATATATGCCAAGTGTTACATATTATGAACATTGATTATTCGAATTTTTCAATTTGATTTTACATATAAAAGTTTTTTTAAATATCCCACACTTAAATATTTACATGTAGGGACATCTATGTTGAACTTAGAAAAAATATTTCCTACTCCTACGTTATGTAATACTTGTAAATTGTTTCTAACACACCATCACATAAACTGTTCAGTATCCACCGTCACCCAACCTTAGACAATTTAACCTTATTTCACCTAACCTAACTTCATCTAACCTAAGATAACTTAACCGAAATTTACCTAACCTAAGATAACCTAACTCAGTCTCTTGTAAGAACTCTGAATATATTTTATTTCTCTCGACATTCACTTAACCTAACCGTCATACTCTAGTAATCGCCAGACTCTTCTTCATCTCCCCTCCTTCCAGGCTTACTTAAAAGCTATATCGAATTGTACTTAGTACCAAGACAGATATAATACCTTTCACGATGACATGAGCTAGCCTCATTCATACTATTAATAATACAGTCCATATCCACCACACATTTTGTCTTAATTTCCATCAAACCATTCCACTCTTACTAACCAATCATGCCAGCTAAGCATTCTGCCCCTCTCATACTAACTAAGCATCGCATCAAATAATTCCGCTCGTACAAATACGAATCGCACAATTAAATCACTCTCCTCACACCACCGATGCTACAATTTTTTCATACGGCCAAAAAAAACCGAACATGTGATGTCATACCAATCAACACAACAGCTGTACCAACCATACAAGCAAGCTAACTGTACAACCAATTCATACTTGTAAGTGTTCCACCCCATGTCAGGACTTTTTTATTTCTCTCCATATCCACTTAACCTAACTTCAACTAACCTAATAACAATACTCTAGTCATGCACGTAAGAACATGGAACATTTTTTTTCTTTAAAAATATTAATTATGTATGTATATATTTTAAATATTATTTAAATATGTACCTATGGAGCTATGGAGCTAAGTAATTTTTGGGTAATTTTTAAATCAAGAGTCAAGGGTAATGTGTCAAGGGTCAAGGGTCGAGCGTCAAATAATCAGTCTGGTGAGTGTCCGGTCTGACAGGAGTTAGTTGTCTGCTTTAAGTGTGACCATGAGCTCAAGCTGAGCGAAGATAACACGAGGACGAATTATATATTCACATTTAAAATAACTTATTCACAGGCAGGGCAATGATGATTAGTTTCCAACTATCATTGGTCATTTAGAACGAGTACTATAGCCCTCCTACGACATGCACTCAAATAAATCTGATTTGAAACACCACTGAACTAATAAGTCTTTCAGAGAAGCAGATATACATATTACTATGAATATATAAACAAAATTTGTTTTATTTTTGTTCTCATTCGCTTACATATTATGCTATTCAATATATAAATCACCACATTTTTGCAGTATATCTGCTTGACCAATCTTCATCAAACTAGATATAGGAATCACTCAAACTAGAATTCAAGCAGACCTCAGCCCACACAGACCTTACTCGTATAAGTATCTGTAAATATGTTTCAATTTTAAAAATATTAATTATATTTTTCTTTTTTAAAAATATTATGTAAAGGTGTATCTTAGAATTAAAACACGCCATACTTTTTTACACAAAATTTATTTCTCACATCGTAAAATAATCATAATCGGCAAACAAATCACTATATTCTTCAATATATCATCATGGCATTTATTACAGCGACACACTGTGCAGGGCAGGTTATGTAGGTAGCTACACTTTTGAGGACATGTACAAAAGTCACAAGAGACTTCCTTGCAGCATACCTGGTACCGGGGTACTGATGATAAACGCACTTCGGCTTTACAGATCTCTGCATGTCTAAGTAAATTGTCGCTACGGCTGAACTGCATACCGCATCTGTCACACAAATATGACATAGGACAGCGATTTGTGGCACAGTTAAAACGCTCATGTCTTCTTGCATTGTGGCTGTGGGAAAATATCTTGTCACAATAGCAACAACGAAGCCTTGACGAAGTCGTCGATGACAGCACTGCTGTAGGTGATCCATCTGAAGAAGTTGATGTCACTGTTGGTACCATGCCCATAGCAGTCGCCAATTGTACTATTGTAGGCAGCCTATCCGAAGAAGTTGATGGTAATGCACTGGTAGCAGTATATGCTGGTAGTGATGTAGGTGTCCCAACTGAAGAAATCGATAGCAGCACTGGTGTAGGTGATCCATCCGAACGAGTCGATAATACTGTCGGTCCCATGCCTGAAGAAGTCGATGGTGCTGGTAATACAGGAGACATCTCACTCGAAGAAATCGATGGTGAGAAATAATTGGTGGGCAATATCCACTCTACTTTAACGTAACTAGCCATGGATTGCTTGATGTAGAAGCTAGCCAAGAAGATCCAACTGTCACAGCAGCCATTGCAAAACTAAGACGCTTAGTTGGCCTCCTTACTGGTTATAATATACACGAGTTGCTACATGACTGCAGCTGACCAATAGCATGCAGGAACTTAGAAATCACACACAGGCCGGGCAGTTGACATGCCAATGTCGAGAGCAAGGTAGCAAGTCTGCACCTGCATGGTGACTGGAGTCTGTGCGTACTTCCTGGCCGTTTTCGCACTTCGAAGTTGTCAAATAGCCTAAGTCAGCACATAGCATTTCCGCACCTGCTTGGTGTCTGGTAACTGGAGTCTGTACGTGCTTACTAGTCGTTTTCGCACCTGGATGGTGTCGGATGACCATGTGCGTAAGAATAGCTGTGTTAGCAGATCTTCACCTTTGCAGTGTAGCAGGCTTCAGGAGCAAGTACAAGCCTGCAAATGAATTTAACATTGGGTCAGCATGAATAAAGAAGGTGGTTTTTTCAGCATGGTTCCAATACCATGCAGCTTTTTTACCTGCCCATGACCACGTTACAGTCAGGTAAACCACATCCATCTAGACTCGAATCTACCCTATACTGCCAGTGAGCTGATAAGTCAAGCAAAATAATAAAGGCTACATTACATTTGGGGTAATAGCACAATTTTATATCAACTCAGAATACCAGACAGCTACAAGATTACCTGTGGTCCGAGAACTGCAACGAAGAATGTCACACCACCATTTTGAATCATGGCAGAACCACTTGGAAGACTATGTGCACCCCACTAACCTGTAATGTGTATGTTGCATTCGTTGTCTGAGCATCTGTCTGCAACCAGTTTTCTTCTGCCTAGTCTACAGTCAACCAGTCAGTCAGCCAAGCCTTCATGGACCCTGAATTCGATGTTGAACAATTTTCTAAGGACTGTGTGGGAGATAAAGTGGTATTCCTGTTGCCTGATCCTAGTAGCATCGAGTCGGCACCATACATAATGTACAATCCCAGCACTTGCTACGACTACGTGCGTGAAGGCTTACATTTCGTGCAGTATGGTATTGCTTTTGAATATGAGTTTGGTGCTATTTACAGCTCGATATACGTTGAAAAGTGTATTGAGAACGTACATTTCCGTCTACAGTCATACGAAACCTACATGGTAGTAACCAGCTACGTGTGCGAATATAGTAATTGCGCAGTTCATCTCTGTGTTCCGAAGCTAGTGCTGCTTTACGCGATGCCCGGGGACCCCAAGGACATCAAGTACAGAGAATCACGCAATGGTAAACAACATTATCGAAGTATTAAGAAAGACACACTTGGTTGTTTACCAACAATGGATACAACTTGTGTAACAATTTTGTGCGCTGTATATAGGAAAAAACTGCTTCGAGAAGCTAGATTATCCCAAAAAAAAATTCATATCAATTCAAGCTGGATTATATAATAAATTCAAATATGTCTGTACATTAACCATAGCTCATGCACTCCAGCAGCAGTGGCTATGCTGGCAAGAGTAGGGACCCGTCCTTCACTGACACTACAACAGAAGACTACACTAGCAACAGTTCCACACTGTGAGCCTTCCATGTTTATCCACAAAGGAGATGATGCTGTTCCCTTCAAAATATTAATATACTTTGATATTTCAACTACATGTACGTATGAAAAAAAATTGTAAAATACAAATTTTAACTGATGAATTAAATTCTTGATTGTTAAAAAAGTAAATAAAAGTATGTATGTGAACAAATCTTTTTTTTTTAAATAACCCATGTGTCTAAAGTGTATTCAAGACTGGTATACTCTCATAAGTGTTAAAAGTTTAACTAGTGAGCAATATTGAAAGTTTTCATACCAATACAAAAAATTTTAGGTGCTGAAAACACAAAATGTTACTACCATGCTTTTCATGATGAATTAAAACAGATTCTCAAAATACCGAAGAATAAATCAGTCTTTCAGAGCTACCAATAGCGTGTTAAAGGACAGGCAAGAATAAAATGAATGCAAAGTAAGGTAAAACAACACTTTTATTTTTAAAAAATTCCATGTACATATCACGCCTTAAAACAACATTGCTGAGTCCTACTTCAGAATGTCTTTCTCGTCGACCAAGTTCATCGAAACGGCTGGTTATCGGCTTGTAAGCTTCTTCCCTTCTATTCTCGAGAACCAGTTTGTAACTTTTCTCTAGTATATATTTCGCGCGAACAGCTTCGATGGCTTGCTGCAGCTCAGTCATTAGTTCGGTTCGGTCCGTCATCCTTGATAGAATGGAATAAACACAAAACTACACATATTTACTCTCGAGTTGTGGAAATAAAATTTTCAATCCTTTCCAGTCGGTCGATGCATGCATCCAGTACCTTCTTGCTATGCTTCGCAACATAGGTTTCGGCAGCCAGTTTGGACATTAAAATATTTCGAAGAGTCTTCAATTCTTCCTGTCTCTGCGCATTCAACACATTGATCAGGTCTATTAACCGTGCCTCCACACCCCCTACGTGCTGGTCGATAACCACCAAATCTTCCACCACTTAATTTTCCACACTCTCGATCTTTTGCCTAAGAAGTGACTGACCCCTGCGAACATCGGCGAGGTGAGCATTCGTTAGCACATTTCTATAATCATCATCGGAGCATAGACCATGTACGAACTTCAAAATTGTATTGTGACTCATGGTCAGTGTCTTACTATAAACTGATTGAAGCCACACCTGTTCCTGCCATTATATAGAGGCCAATATTTTACGATCACTAAAAATCCCTATTTTTTTTTCCAGCACAAGGCACACATATCCTTAAACTCTACTAATGTCATGTCCGTATTGACGTGGTCGTCGTACGCATGCCGCAAGTTCATATCGTCCATGCGAAACAGCACCAACACATTAGCATTATCACGAATCAGTTGTTTGGGAATGTGCGAATAAGTCTGGCCGAGGTACACACAGTGAACATACATGTGCCGTCCCATACAAAAGTACTCTTGAATACAAGTCTGTTTTTCACCAGCAGTATCATCAAAGATAAATATCGTGTTTGTCAGTGCTTTGCTCGGCGACACAATAGCTTCATTATCGCTGCATGGGAAATAAACCAAACCCTTCCACGGCCTGCAGTACTAGTGCCAGTCGTTGGTATTTCGGTTGCTGGAGTGTTTTGGAGTACAGGTATACATTCTTGAACCGGAGGCCATTCTCTTCTTCGAGCAGGCTCAGAAGGACACATGTCTTGCCGCAACCCGATGATCCTGCGATGATGCAGCACACAGTATTCGGAAATAAGCTTCCATGTCGCGATTAGTGAGAGATAGCTTCATCTTCAGCATGGATGTGTATGGGAAGAGTAACATCTTACTTGACAATATGTATATTGCCACTACAATCATCTGGAGTAGGTTGAGCCGATTGTAGTTGTAGAGAACCACTGCTACAGGTTTTGGAATGTGTTTTTAATGCATCACTCCGAGTAAACTGCCTGTGGCAGAAGCAGCACAGAAGATCCATCTTTGGCCTATTATGCCCATACTATGATACTGAAACGAAAATGTATAAAAGGTTGTATTCAAAAGTTTCAGGTCAGTTTAGTTTAATGCGTCGTAACGTAAAGACGTCGAAATCCGGCCGTGTTATCATCGATACGCCAATAAACAGTCTACGGTTCGAACTGCACATTCCTGGATACAGGTTCTGTGGGCCAGGAACCAAGTTAACCAAAAGGTTGGCACGTGGTGATATGGGTATCAACGTGCTGGACGAGGCATGTAAGTGGCACAATATCGCTTATTCCCAGCACAAGGATCTGCAAATCAGACACCAGGCAGACAAAATACTTGCACAGAAGGCCGACGAGATAAGAAAGACGCCAAATATCAGACAAGGAAAAAAATAGCTGCGTGGGGTGTTTCCAACATAATGAAAGCCAAGGTGAAGATGGAAATGGGAGTGAAGAAAGCATGACGAAGTTCCAAGAGGAGAGGGAACAAAAAGATGGGATGATTCCTTCTTGCCTTGACACCTGCAATCGGTGCTCTGGGCGGTTTAGTCGAGCCATAACGAATATCGTTAGTGCGGTGAAACGAGCCTCGAACGGACATAAGCAATGGAGAAAAACCGTCGCCACGACCGTAAACTGGAAGCTGTCACTATAGGTAAAAAAAATGGTTAAGGACTCTACATACGATGTCCCTACCGAGACGGATGAGGTGCGAGAAAGAAAAAGTGTCGCAGCCGGAGAAAGCGCTAATCAAATCTCTACCAAAACTACCACTTTGGAAAACTAAAGCTTTGGAACTCTTTGCACTAAAATTAAAGATAGCTAATCTTAGAGGAGTGTTCATGCGAGATGCTTTGCCTGCTAAACCCAAGAGGCATGAATGTGCCATAATCAATCTGGACATGACAGCCAGGCGTGGCACCCACTTGGTAATGCATGTAGAAAAGGATAAACATGCAGCCTATTATGACAGCTTCGGGAATATGCGTCCTCCACCCGAACTACGACTCTATCTGAAAAATTGCAAACTAACATACAATTACGAAACAGAGCAGCTACTTAACACGTGGAACTGTGGCAATGTGTGTATTTGCTTTCTAGCACAGTGTAATAAAAAGTAATCATAGGCTAATAATTATTCGTTAATCATTTACATAAAGGTGTTTGCGCCTATTTTATCCCATCAGTATGTCGGTGTCCATCATTCTAATTGTTAAGACATCTGTGCTGAGGGCGCTATTTTATGCAGGTTGGAGCTGGAAGCTGAGTGGGTAATCGGAATTACGGATTTTCAGACATACAACTCATAGCCAACAAGGAAGAAAATGCGAATTCTGCATTATGGTATGTAGTTTCAGGTGATGTAAAGATCAGCATTCCCATCTGTGCATACGAACTTAAGGACAGTGCTAATCCCATTAAGAAATCCATGCCATCGGATATGACTTTCGAACTACGCGGTAACCCAAACACACTGAAGGTAGAAATATTTTGCAGTGCAGATATCGATTTCAGCGAACCGGATACCATCGGACCAATGCTGGGGTTTGAAATGCGAATCTACAAAGCTGGTAAAATGCACAAATCGTCATCGACGGTGAACATATTTTCCAGTGAATGTGATACACATAAACTGTAATTTGGCAAGTGGCTGCTACGTCAATGACAAAACAAGCAATATGTTGTGTGAGTTTGTGCCGACAGCCCCACAAGATTATAAACTGGTCGAAGTTCCGAAAAGAATATTTTACATTCCCATGATTTCGAAGGGCGCACACAAAGTGGTCGTATCGATCGTCGATCAGAAAGATAAGCAGATAGATTTCAGAAACGAAGAACTCACTTTGTGCTTGCACTTGAAATGATGGGATTGAGTTTTGTTAGGCGTACTGTGAATAAATTCGAGCGCAGCACCAAACCAGAGACCAGTAGAGCTCGAGACACCAACATGCTAACACGTGCCAACAAACAGTTTCTACATAGACTAGGGTTGAAAGTGAACGGGTATGGAAGATAACAATGTACTGAACATGACCCAGCGGGCAGAATTCGACAACAGTATCCGCAAGTATGAGCTGCATTGTTTCCAGCTGTATCTGACTGGTCTCTATGTCCTCATTTGTGAGGTTCGAATATCTATACAACATTAAGATATCTGCACCCTGCCTTCGCAACCATTCCTGCGTATCCGAGGCATGCTCATGAAAGAGGACGGGACCCACCCCACCACAACAGTGTTCATTAGCAATGGTAAACTTCACCTCATAGAGCGAGTAATGTATGAAATTAACGGTGTTACTATTGACGAAACGTGGGATGTGAGCATAAACACCACCATTAAAAACCACCTCTCGCTCACATATAACAACCTCGACATGGTAAAAATGGCAGACTGGGGAATGGAAGACGGCTACAAAGTTCCCATCTTAGCAGAAGGTAAGTTCGAGATGAGTGTGCCACTATCAATGCTACTTTTTTTCGTTGTGGATTATAGGAAGATAATATTAGAAGCCAAGCTAGAACTGGTGATAATGAACCTCACATCTCGATGCAGTGTTGGGAACTGGACAAAACCCACAGCCCTTTGCTGTAACCCTGACCAACATGGAGTGGTTCGTTCCCCACATGACTCTGAGCATCCGCGAACGCGTGAAGCTACTGATCTATGCCAAGAAAGAAAAAATCACAGACATAACCTTCAGGAGTTCGAGTTTAGTTATGTGTCTGGTCGTGTCATCTGCCGCGAGGAACCACTAGGTTGTAAAGACTTCTTCAAGCATGGAAAAACCACGTGACATCATACTGGCATTTCAAACGAAAAAGCAACACAACATCTCGGCAGACAAATTAGACCTTCGACCACTGCAAAGACCAGAATGTAAAAATATTTTTGAATAATGAAAGCTATCCATATGTACATTTGAACACCTCCTTCGATCAAGAAGGATTAACATTGGCATATTATATGTATACTCAGTTTCAAGTCTCCTACTACAGGCGCGAATCCTCCCCTGTCCTGAGCCCAGAAAGCTTCTGTGGAACGGCACCATTGCTGGTCTTTGACACGTCCAAACAAAACGAGTGAGTTCAAAATGGTGTGATGGATGGTCGTGTAGAAATAATTTTCAAGTAAAATGTGCCTGCGAACACTGCTGCCTACTGTTTGATTTTGCACGACAGGACTAGTGAACTACGACTTATTTTCGGGACTGGTGAACATGGCGTGCTAAGAGTATATGAACGGGATTATCACTGCTTGTCACCTTAGTTTGTATCAGGATGTGTTGTAAGCTGCAAGGCTTCCTGAGCCAGAGTGGCTACATGGTCAAGCATGTCTGTGACTGGTAAGAACCTTCCTGAACATGCTCGTAGAGAAATGCACAGCTTTTGCACAAATTGTGTTCTTCGTCCTTGGACTGTGAAGCGGCAAATTACGACTAGACAAGAAGTCACCCGAAATGTATGAGAATTTTAGTTTTCATGTTGTGGCACACCTGTTCATCGTCCGTATTATATATAAGTGCAAACAATCAGTGCGCTCATTTAGTCGTCTCCAAGAGGTCTGATAGTCACCATGACTCAATTCTGTCCTACCAACAGTTATGCAAATGCCAAGCCTGACTATGGCAGCATTGACTACAGTTTCATCACAGAACATGGTTATCTGCACACCTACACCGAAACCTGCGATGGTAGCGGCATGCAGCATTGGCGTTTCGCACTTTATCCAGTCGTCTGTGAACCAATGCAGTTTCAATTGGATTGTTCAGAACGATCGGCCTGCATCGTGTTCCACATGACTCTGCAGACGCAGCTCCTCTGCACCACAGACCAAATCATCGCCTCGGCCCAGCTTCCTGCTACCATCCACATACCAGATTGTACCGTGGAACTGTTCCAGGCGGGCCACAAACCTTTACAGCATCCTGGATACAAGAAGAATAATTCTGTCAGTCAGACGACTAGACATCGCCGAGTACAGCGTTGGCGCCAGCGACTTGTGGTGGTGCCTGCCCCGGATGACTACCTCCATCTCGGGAAACGAACCTGCACCTACCCTCGGCGCCATCAGCAGTGCATATTCTTAGAGCTGTGGATGCCAGACCTGCTGTTAGTGGTGGTCCCACCATTGGCGAAGCAGAAGGTGTGGAACCAACTGTTAATGAGGAGCAAGATCTGCAGTGCTACTATTATGAGGTGGATGGTCAACTGGTGACCAATGGACATTGTCAATGCTCGAGAGATTGGTACTGCCTTTCGCAAAAAGGTAATGCTTACAATCATTCCAGACTTGCTTAGCCTTTTAAGTGACAGTCTTCTAAATTAGAGAACTACAAGAACTAATATTTTAAAAATATAAATGTGTTTTGTATTGACTGTGTAATAAATAATAAATGAAGATGTATTTCAGAGTTTTATTTGTTTTTCCTTTTGTCATTTCTTTACAACATAAATAATTTTATTTTCCTGTAAACGATTTCTTTATGGTAAAAAATCATTCATTTCTATAATTTTTTTTAACTATAATTTTTTATTTAATTTAAAAAAAACAAACTATATTCTGGAGTCACTCCCCCTGATTTCCGAGCAGGATGAAGTAGCAGGTTTTCTTGGTGTTCTCCTAGATTTAAAAAATGTATTTAGCAATTATTATCCAATTATGGCCTTTTTGTAGAATTAATTATTGATGTTCTGAGAATGACTACTAGAGACGATATGTTTATTACCCTACCAAAGTTTCAAACCAAGGTATAGTGACACGCATGTAAAAATTCTTATTCACTTACACATGGTGACCACTGAGAGCAAATTTATTCAATTATAAGTTTAATCGTAGGGTTAATACACCCCTGCCATGTGTTGTGTTTGTAATTTAATTATTTGTTTTCTATAAAGTCATTTATTACCCAGTAACATACAACCCTGGATGCGAAGCGATGTTGTAAGGTTAAGAGAACTTGTAAACTAACTCCTCCACCACAATTTGCAAACTACAGTGTCAGCTGATGGTTTTTGGTGTAGAAAATTTTTTCTCAGTTATATACCAACAAGTTTCATATAATTAGGGGAAGAGCAGGTAGTACCGGACACTTAAGTGTTTTCTTTAGTCAGGATATTATTAGTCACATAAAAACCAATTCATATAGATATATGGAATTGTCTTTTAAATCTTTATAATGTGCAGCAAGCAAATTAGGAAAATTAAATTCGGATTATGCGTACAAGTATATACATATTCTTGAATTTCAAATGTTGGAGGGTTATATCGGACGGTCATTTTGACCCACAGTTTTAACATTATAGCAACTGTGAACAAATACTATTTAGGCCTTATAAGCATTGCATGTATAAAACACTGCATCCCCTTCAAGATACGCTCAGATCTCATGTGCCTACCCTTTAAAGATGATACACTGAATCCAATCCTCGCTGAAGGTTTCCCCGCAATTGATGCATTCAGTGGTCTCTTCGCTTCCTTTTGCACATCTCTTGTTCGGTGGTGTTTTTATTGGTATATGGGGTTTTTTCGGTTAATTGCCACTAGTTTTCTTAACAGTTGGCACTTTCTGAATCGCAGCCACTCTGCATCTTTTGCATAAAGCTGATTTTTATATTGGCTCGATGTTAGAATTTCACATCTGTCCCCATGTCGTTTTAGTATATTTAACTTGGCAACTGCACTACTAGGAAGAGGAGAGAGTTTCTCTACCATGGTCACGACTGAAGTGCTGGGTCCAAGGCTACCAGATTCTTGTAACCTGAAGCCTGGTGGTGATGTTTCCTCTGTTGCTGTAGCATGATGTGGGGTTGAATGTAGGGGGTCCGGTGAATTCAGTATTGGTGGTGGAGATTCTTCTTGAACAGTGGCTGACACATCAGTCTGAGATGCGTGGAAATCCATGTCAGTAAAAATGCTACGGTTTAGTGGGTAAAAGCCTGTGCACGAAAACGCCAATTGAGCAAGTTCCATTCTGCAAACTTTGGTTAATGCACAGTTCACCAATCCAGCTATGTCGTTGAGAGATATTTTAAACTATGGGTATTTCCGCATCCACATAGAACAAGCTTCATCAAATGCATTTTGAAACGGTTTCATGACTACTCTATCAAGAGGCTGAATTATTTGGGTTGTGTGAGGCGGTAGACTCAGGATGTTAACGTGGTGTGAGCGAGCAAATGGAATTATCTCTAAGGCCTTGTGACTTGAATGACCATCGACAATTAACAATACAGGGTTCTTTTCAGATGGCGTCACTCGTTCGACGAAAGCCTTGGCCCATTTTAAGAAGCCATCGTTTGAAATCCAGCCACATGGCTGTCTATCAAATACACTTCCGAAGGAGCATATTTATTGAGATCGTAATCAATCTGAATTCGTGGAAAAACAAATAAGGGAGGAATGAATTGATCCCCAGAAGCACTTATGCACAAAAGAATAGTAACGTTTCGGCCTCTTTCGCATGATGATAATTTCCCCACCTGTTTCTTTACCCTTACTGTCCAATATTACCCGACCGACACGCATTCGAAATGTCCATTACTGCTCACTCAGTTTTAGGAGCACACAAATGTCACACTACATTCTCGTACATCAATTGCTATTACACAATTTTCTATAAATGGATTTGTATATCACTTACTTGTAATGACCCAACAAGCTGGCAAAGTTATCTCCGTGTGGTAGGTCCCGACACAAAATCAACAAAATGTAACACCACGTCACAACTGCGTAACGCACCAGCGCATAATGGCGACCCCATGAATCCTTCGCACAGAGCTAGCCAACAAGCCATTGGCTAGTGCTGCTCCTGGCGCGCAACTGTAGGAACTAGCAGTGTCCGCTACCACCCGCTGTCCGGTACTACCCGGCCTTCCCCTACATTTGTCTAGTTTAAGTATTAACGGCCAAATAAATGAACTGTTTAATTACATACGTATGCCAACACAAGTTGGCATCCTCCTAGTGAGTTCCCCTGCGGGTAACTGATATCACTGTCTACTGTCACAGGGGTGTAGATTAATCAGTGGCGTGTATGTAGGCCTAGGTCTGCCTGTGTAATAACCTGTCTTATAATAATAAATACATGATACAAATGATCATAATGGTATTCAATATAATTAGAAAAAATATTTCGACCAATCTAGATTTATTACTTATGGATTAAGCATAATTGTGTGATGGTCCAATACATGCATCTTTCCGATATAACCATATTTGAACCCAAATCTCGAACTTAATCTTCTTCCGAGAGAACAGCACGTGAGTGGAGCACATGCTAATTATAGCATTCCGATTTGGAACACCTTTATGAAATGGAATAGTCTTCCAATGAAAGAGCACGTGAAAGGTCTTCACCCGTTCGTGAAATGTCATCGAGCTCGCCTTAGTTAAAACAATTGGTTTTTGACAGTTGTAAAGTGGTACACTGCTAGGCAGAAAATATGGAAAATGTGGGACTGCTCTGTATGGAAATAAAGGATGGTAGAGGTGAACTGCCATTTTTCCCCCATCTCGTCGTTCTTAAGGAACGAAACTGTCCGTAGGCATTCTGTCTTTACCTCAATGTTCAGCAGTTAAATCTAATTTATTCAAGTCAGATGCTTTCAGTACTCTCTTGCGAGCGCACAACATAGACGGTACTGCAAGTATAAGTAAGGGGTAAAACTAAATGTTGATATAATTAATTTTTTTAATATGACTACTGACGAAAATTAACTACAAATGTGATATTTTTCAAATAAACATAAAAAAATATTTTATGGAAAATTTAGTCGGTTAAGAAGCACTGATTATAAAACAACACACTTAATTGATTGATTCAGTGTTTTTGGCTTCAATATATAATAATGGGCTGAAACATTTAGTTGGTGATAACATAATATTTACAGAAATGTTTATACAAAAATATATTACTCATTTCAATTCTTACCCTTCCTTGTTTCGACATGAGTGGGTTACAAAGTTGGTTCGGAAGCTACGGCATGTAAAACCAGGTATGATTTGTGTTTCATAACTACTACTCGACAAGAAAATATGAAGTCAGTTAGGTAAGGTGTTAATGTAAGCATAATTGAAATAGATTACTTTTAGTTTATTTGACACATGCCGTACACTAATAAACTTCTGAACAAGTTTATGCTGATTATGAAATCATCTAGTATTTTAATTTCTCTGCCACTAGCTGAGGACATAAAATAACAGGATAGGTAAAGTGGATCCCTAGGCAATGTGTTACATTAAACTCACTCAGCCTATTGGCTTAATGTATATTTATTATAGGTAACCTCTTTTTGAAAACCCCGCATAAGATCTATTTTTGTATTATTCTGTCTTATAACCTTTTAATGGGCCTCATGCGTCGGCCAAGTGAAATTGTTAGCTGGCGAGATTTTTCTCGTCTCCCCGTCCTTGCATTCCGGCGCTGCTCAATTCTCACATCACTTCACGCTCATCGGTTCACGATGTTAAGAGCCACCCAACTACTATATATTATTTGTTCTAATTACCTACCAATCACAGATATATTCGCGTTTGTGAGAGATAATCTAATTTTCGTCATATTTTTTTGTCTATTTCTGCCCTCTTAATAGAAAAATAGAGTGCAAATATACATTGCGGAAATGAATACATTTGTATGTATGCATGCCTAGGCACATATACACGTTAATATTTCCGGGGCTCATGGGTGTGTGCATGTGTAAATAACTTTTATTAGACATATTGTAAATTATAACCTCGTTTCTTACATGAAGTTATAAATTATTTGTTCTGTTGTAATTATGTGTACAGCCATGTGGTAGACATATGTTTTACAAACACTTCTGCCATCTACATAACTACACGAAATATAAAAAAAAAATTAATTTTGTAGGCTGTAAAAAATTACATTAATTTTTTACAAATATTTAACACATATCACACGTTAATTGTACTAAATATTTGTCCGTCAATATTATGCGCACATTCATTGTTACTTCGAACTTTTCCTCTAGCCCTGCTATAGTTCTATATCCGGGATATTTCCCCCCGCCCTAAGCAAAAAAAGCTTAGACAATTACACCAAAGGGGAAAACACAGCTGATTCGTGCGCAATATGATGAAATCGCTGAGTATAATACCATGATGTCACCTGCTGCGGGCATTATTTCGCAATGCAATTATACAGCGGCTGCATTATCTAAGCACTCTCACGTCACAAAAGTGACATATTATATCGGCGATACTATGAAGCGCCTCGTGCTCCCATGCACTAACAGCCCACGACGTACCAGCTGTAACACATAGCTGGACTTCTGTATTTTCGCACAGCCTTCTCATGTAGACACTGTGTAGAGGGAATCTGAACTCTGTTGTAAGGCGTGTATTTATAAAAATTTTGCTAACAGGCAAGAAATTTTCCATATTAAATGTGCTAGTTTTGTTAAAAACATTCCTACTGGTTTTCGTTTTTGGCGAAATTATTTTATAAAAAAAAAATATGTCAACGCCTTTAACGTCTCTTTAGTCCACCACTGTGAAAAAATTACCCATTATAATTAATGCTTATATATGTATATAAAGTTTCTGTAACAAGTGCATATATATATATATATATATATATATATATATATATATATATATATATATATATATATATATATATATATATATATATATACATATACATACATACATACACACACACACACACACACACACTTGTTACAGAAACTTTTTTATTTCCCCGTAAAAATTAGCAGTAAACTGCTTTTAAAATTCCAATTTGAGAATAGTAAAAAACCAGCATAGTAATGAAGAAATATTTTCTTTTGCTCTAAGTAAATAAACATTTATTTAACTTTGAATGAATAAACTTTGATCCGTAATTATTTGAGAAAACACAGCATTTAGAATATAGACTCTTCTCTGTTCATCACGGGATTTTTTTTACTGGAATTATAAAAATCCTAACCAATATTACAATTAAATTATTTATATTGTTTATTTATTCTTAATACGTCACCGAGCGGGGTGATGTAGTACTCGCATTCGGAAGAACACGGGTTCGAATCCCTTGCAATCGTCATGTCAGTGACAGCTAGGTACAGATTCCCGCGAACGTAGTCAATACGAGGTTGAAAGATATAATTATTTGCAAATATTCTGTATATTTCTCTCATAATTTCGGTTTTTTTTACGGTCTGACACAGGTATAGCGTTTAATGAGAAGTAAACATGCACATCATATACACATTGCTCGACACAAGATTTATGCATAAATTGTAACCAACTTTTAATAAATATAATGTATATCTAGGTTTTTTATAATATTATATTATTATATGGCATATGATATTGTTCATATTCTGAAAAGCCACTATTATATATATATATATATATATATATATATCTGAATCTCTGGTCGTTATTCAAATTGCAAACTTCACTGGAATTTATTTATAACACAAACATTATCAGGCAATGTGTGCAGATAAACTGGACAATCTCGTCTGCTATGTAAGGTTTAATTCCTACCCAGTCTGGGAGGTTATTATTTGGTTCAATCTTTGGCATCAGGTTATTTATATATATATTTAATTATCACATTGGGTCTGTTACAATTATCGCGACAAATCAATTCCATTTTCGTTTTATGGTTATATATTCATAAATAAAAATTTTCTTCTATCACTTGGAAAACGTCGTACAATATTTTTCTTACACGGAGAGAGAAAATTAATATTGTTATAATAGTTTCGGGCTACGGACACGGGTCCCTACGCCATACCTAACAGTTTAATTGTGGGCTGTGGTATGCGTGACTTCTAGTTTGAGTGGAGCGTATATTTAATCTGATGACGTTTGGTAGAGCAACTACTCTGCAAAAACACAGTGATCTATATATTGAATAGCATAATATGTATGCGAATAAAAACAAAAATATAATAAAAATTTTCCTAATATTCATAATAATATGTATATCTGATTCTCTGAAACACTTATTAATTCGGTGATGTTCTAAAATCTAATTTATGCGAGTGCATGTCGTAGGAGGACAATAGTACTCATTCTAAATGGCAAATGATAGCTGCTAACTAATCATCATTGCCCTGGCAGTGAATAAGTACTTTTTAATGTGAAAATATATTCCGTCCTCATATCTTCGTTCAGCTCGAACTCATGGTCACACTTACAGTATAATACTGTCAGACCAGCCCCTCACAACACTGATTATTTGACCCTTGATACTTGACCCATGACCCTTGATCCTTGACTCGAAAATTACACAAAAATCACATGCTCCATAGCTCCTAGCTCCGTAGGTACACCTTTTCATAACATCAAAAAGAAATATATATTTAATCTTTTTTAAATTAAAAAAATCTAAGTTCTTACGTACATGGTGGTTAGGTTAGGTGAAGTTAGGTTAAGTGGATGTCGAGAGAAATAAAAAAAAAATTTGATGTCCTGACATGGAGTGGAACGCATACAAGTATGACTTGGTTGTACAGTTAGTTTGCTTGTATGGTTGGTACAGCTTTTATGTTGATTGGTAAGACATGATCACATGTTCGGTTATTTTGGCAGTATGAAAAAATTTTGGCTTCGATGGTGTGAGGAGAATGATTTAATTGTGCGATTCGTTTTTGTAAGAACGAAATGGTTTGACAGGATGTTTAGTAAGTATGAGAGGGACAGAATGCTTAGCTGGCATGGTTGGATAGTAAGAGAGGAATGGCTTTATAGGAATTAAGACGAAATGGGTGTCGTAGATGGTTAGATCAATAGTATTGGTCCCAAGTAGCAAAATATAGTTGGGCCACATGTGCAGATCTGATTGCGAACAAGCATACCACATGTGATATCCACAGGCATTCAAGAAGTGGAATGCACTCACAGATGCATGTGGCATGTGTTTATGCGTGGGTCACATATGGATATTTAACTGTCAGCAGATGTCTGGTAAAACTAGAGTTCCCCGTAAGTTAACCACAAAGCAGGCCACTTCTGGATGTACTTTAGGCTGATGTCTTGCAAACCAAATGTTGCCCATAAGTCAACCACAAGCGGGTCACTTCTTGATGAACTCTCAGCTGATGTCTGGCAAAACAAGAGTTGCCCAAAAGTCAACCACAAGCGAGCCACTTATTTTTGATGAACTGTTGGCTGATGTCTGGGAAAACAAGAGTTTCCCGTAAATTAACCACAAGGGGTCACTTCCGGCTTTCTGCTTCTGGCCTGCCTTAAGTAAACCAGATGTCGTTAGCCAACTGTTGGTAAATCACTTGTGGCCCACATAGACGCAGTTTGCAATGAATTTTAAAAACCAAAAAAGTATTGTGTCTAACCCAAATAAAGTTTATGTTTATCATATTCATATGTGCTACCTTTAGCTTTATTTCCCAATTAGTAAAATTCTTTGGAGAAACCTGGAATCGAACGCACAAACATCTAGTCTACAGTCAAGTATGCTGTAAACTACGCTACTATGTATTCAAATACGACCTTTTAAGTAAGTATTCACATACATAATGCATTATTAGCTTTGCTATATAGACAATGTTAGTATCACGAGTCAATACTGGGATTTATAAGTTTTGTTTAAAATATTAGTATTTTAGTTTCGGACTACTTTCAGGTATAATTTAAAATGCAAAATAATTAATTTGTTATGTGTGTTATGCTTAGCAGTTTTCTGGTCTAAAATCTATTTTTTACTATTACTAGCAATGTCATGTGATAATTTTACTTCATATGTACATGAAATAAAAAATCAATAGAATATGCATATGATATTTGCTACAGCACAACAACATATAGTCGGTTTTCCATAAATGGAACATAAGCATGCTGATTATGTTTCCTCTGTAATGAGGAACAGTTGGCATAACACAAAATACGGTACATACTCTCTGGTAAACATCACCCACACATTCTCTACATACTCTAAGATGCCTGTGGGTGTTTCACCGACATTTGCTTGTGCGCCATATAAGAAATTCCGTCTGTCATTGTGTGTTAAATGACCCATAATTTCCCAAGTGATGATGCCCATCTATCAGAAATGAACCATTCTACCGTGCGAGGGCTTTATGCGTAAACATGATCTTATAATCATACTCTATTGCATACATCAGCCACACATTATTTACATATTCTAAGATGCGTGTGGGTGTTTCACTTATGTTTGCTTATGGGCCACATACGAAATTCTGTCAGTCATTTTGTGATAAGTGGCCCGTAATTGGCCACATAATGAGGCCTAACTATCATAATTGAACCTGTCTACCACATGAGGGTTTTATATAGAAAAATTATCTTATCTTCATACTCTTCGGCATACATCAGCCACATGTTTTCCACGTGTTCTAAGATGCAAGAGGGTGATTCACTGATGTTTGCTTGTGGGCCATACATTAAAATCTGTCAATCATTTTGTGTTTAATAGCCCACATCAAAAATGTTTCCCAAGAAAATACAGTCACTGTGTACCACATAAGAAAACACATACAGTCATGTTGGTGAACATGAACCACCTGTGCCAACAGTTGTGATCTTATGATAGCATTGTTGGAATTTTTGATTGTTTCAGCAGCTGGTACGGCCTGTTTATGTGGGTAACTGGCAAAGTTAGATGGGCTGAAATGGTAGTCAATATAGTTGACTTTTATTATTGATCAGTAAGTCTGAGGCATGGTGGACGATATGGCCTATACTGTTAATATAATGAAAGAGGCAAGCTAATATAATCGTGAAAGGTATTATGTATGTTTTGGTACTTAGTACAATTCGATATGGCTGTTAAGTAAGACTGATGGGAGGGGAGGTGAAGAGGGGTCTGGAGATAACTAGAGTATGATGGTTTTTTAAAGTGAATGTCGAAAGTAATAAAATATATTCAGAGTTCTGACAAGATGATTATCTGAGGTTACGCTAAGTTAGGTTAGGTAAAGTTAGGTTAGGTGAAGTCAGGTTAAGTTAGGTTAAGTGAAGTTAGGTTAAGTCATCTTAGGTTATGCGAAGTTAGGTTAGGTGAAGTTAGGTTAAATTATCTTAGGTTAGGTGAAGTGTATACTGAATAGTTTATGGGATGGTGTGTTGGAAACAATTTACAAGCATTACACAACACAGGAGTAGGAAATCTGTTTTTAAGTTCAACATAAAGTCCCTACACGTAAACACTTAAGTATGGAATATTAATATAAGTTAGTTTATGTAAATAAAAATAGAAAAAGTGGAATAATCAATTTCAATAAAATATAAAATTTATCACATATTTACTAATACATTATTTATATATGCTTATAAAAATCCAATTTAGCTTTGGTAATATTCGAATATATTGTGATGATTTATTTTTATCTGTCTAAAAAATACGAATCTGGATTCATGCCACTCGATAAACTCATAATTTATTTAAAAAATTAAATATAAGGATTCTAAAGTATAATTAAAAGAAAAAAATTAAATATCTATAAAGAATATAAGTTAAATCTTTTAAAAATGTATATGTATGTTAAACCAACACAATAAAAATATAATTAATTACATAAAAATTATAATAAGAAATACATATTTAAAATATTTAAGAATAAATAAAATAATTAAATAAATAATATTATATATAAAAATTATATAATAAAAATAAAAACTTAAAAAATCTTCCAATGAGAGCTACACCAGTGCTCCTAGCGTCCAATGCCAGAACCAAGATGACCGCAGAGCGACTAATCGATCAACTGGCACATCACCTAGTGGCAAATGCCAGAACTGATGTGGGAAACAAATGAGGAATGAAAAAACCAAAATGGCAGTATCCATATAAATGTGAAAAAAGATGTTGAAAGAAAGTGAGAGATAAATTACAGCCAATTGTTGTGGGCATTGGACTCGAACCCACACACTGAGATGACATAGCGCTGTCGTGGCACACTTTTGGTGAGAGGAGCTAGGGAGTAGCAAGGGTGGCAGTAGGCATCTCTGTATGTTGGCCAGTCGCAAAGTATATAAGCCTGCTGGGGCCTGATGACTCCCCACTCTTTGACCCACTCTGCTGGTACCACTTCGAGGGCACATTGACGCCGAGATACTGACATCTAGGAGAGACGTGTCCAGATCGGCCCATTATACCAGGACAACATGACATCGCGAGGCAGAGGAGCTCTGGTCATGTCGTTAATTACCAATAGTAAGGAAATATTTGGTTCTGGGTGCAGGATAGATCCGGAATCGATATTTCGTGATGTGAACTCTAGAGATAATTTATTAAGTGCCTTAATGTTTTTTAACGTAATTGTAGGTTGATAGAGTCAAGTTTTATTCACTATTATTTGTTGAGATATTTCAATCTGGTATTCATTTAGTATTGGTTTGTAAATGTATTTGAGATAATTAATTGTTTGAGAAGGAGTGATAAAATAATTAGTAGTTTTTGTAATTGTCTTGTGTCATTGAATCGTCTAGAGTTATACCCCCAGAGTACAGTTCCAGCAGCCTCAGAGAGTTTACTATAGTATAAACTTGTGTTTAACAGTAATAGCGTTACAGTAGGCATCCAAGCAAAAATGTTACAGTGGTGGAGGCACATGATGAATCTCTCCTCTTGTATGCCAGCAGTCAATATTTTAGCAGAAATTAGACAATTTTATTTTGTGTTTCTTGTAACATTAAAGCCA
The DNA here is from genome assembly GCA_029891345.1 of Dryococelus australis. Taxonomy (NCBI): domain Eukaryota; kingdom Metazoa; phylum Arthropoda; class Insecta; order Phasmatodea; family Phasmatidae; genus Dryococelus; species Dryococelus australis. The sequence continues at coordinate 247,507,986 of CM057009.1, forward strand.
TAGGCAGTCGTAAAGTTTCAATATCAGACACAGGTGGCCAGGCAGGCCAATGTAAATTTAAATCCCTGCAGTTGCGAACAATTAGGAGCGCAAGTCAGCACTCGCAATCGCGACAGCCTTGTGTAGTTTCCAATTCCCCGTGCACCCAGTGATGCACATAGAGCCACGCCTGCACCCAGTTGGTAGTGTATCGCGATCTGCTTGCTTTTTATAACATTAATCCATGTTTTAGGGAACTGCTCTTTGGCCTAGTAGTTTGCTAAAAGTCTCCTAATGCATAGATATTTAGTGTGTGCCATTGAAGAGCAAATCAGTAGCCTACTTCTAGTTTTAGAAACTAATTATAAGAACTCAGTGTGCGACGCACAGATCACCATTTTCATATGAACGCCCATAGTAACACAGCTTCGTCACCACTTATAAACTCGTGAAAGCACTTACATTAGATACTTCCGAGGCAGAAAATAATTAGAAAGAACACGAACTAGCCTCTCACAGTATACACGATCCAACACCAACTATTTCGCAAACTATACAGAACACTAATTTAGAATATTCCTTTAACACTAGCCCAGACACACACAACAATACATATGTGACACCTAGACATATTTCACAATTACAGTCACCCCACATATATGAAAACTTAAAGTTATACAACATGAACTACCCGAACCAGTGGGCATTGTAGTCAGCCAGCTAGAAAAAATCCCCACATTTAGCGGACAGAAACATGAAAACATAGACAAAATTTTAGATCAGTTTCAGGCAGCAAGTGAAATAAAGGACTGGAATGTATCAGACAAATGTAAACATATTAAATTTTACCTCCAGGGCACCGCCAAACAAGTCATCGAGAATCTTACACTCACACATAGACACCAACTCGCGTGGCCACAAATTGAGGAGCAGTTAAAGTGCATTTTTGCATCCACAGCTCAAACTGAGAATAACAAGCAGCTTTTCTACAAGAAATGTCAGTCACTAAATAAAGGGTGTATGCGACATGTTAAGACCATGCTATATTTACCACAGAAAATATAACCCCAGTATCAGTGATGCAGATTTTCTCACGATCTTGTGGGAGTCGCTATTACCGTCTGTTGTGGACAAATTTATTGGACTAGATAATGAAACAATTCAGCAGAAGTTAGTTAATTTGAAAAGGGTGGAGTTCGGCATTTACAGGTACCACCAAGCTGTAGCACAAACCCCACACAACCCTGCAGACGAGATACTACATAATGATATAGCAAAATTGAAACAGGGGATCGCTAGTTTAACTATCTCAGAGTAACAGAGTCAGAATGAGACACCACAGACATTAGACCCATATCAGGACGTGCAAAGGGGTACGTCAATCGTCAAGTACACTCAACCACACACCAGAGAGTTCCACACACGCCAGTACGACCGTAGGGGCCAGTACAAGCCCAACTGCACGCCACAAGGCATGTGGCAACTAATCGTATTGTAAGGGAATGTTCATTTGTAAATCACCGGCCACAGTTCAGTCAACTGAGGCATTTTCGTGGGTGTTATTTTGGGTGTCGACTTCATGAAAAAATTCGATGCCGTTCCATTTCTAAATAACAATATCTTCTTTACTCATGGAATCAATTATAACAAGATAGTCCAAATGCCCATTTTTTCACGAGTAGTAGAAAAGGACAATTCAAAATCTAATTAACCATGTGCCAATAAAATTGAGTGAATAGAATATAGCGAGGAGGAGCTGTGCTTACCTAGAATAAACAATGAATTAGATAACCAGCAAACTCGGGCGGTTATGGAAATCATTCACATATATTTAAGGATTGATTCGCCCATTCTATTTTAGAACTTACTGAGAGGAAAATCACCAGATTAAACTAGACTTGTATTCTCAGAAACTGATCGCAACTAGGCCATATCGAATATGCCTTAATGTTAGGGAACACCTTTTAAATCAAGTAATGTGATGCAATAAGCAGGTATTATTCAGCGATCTCATTCGCCATTTTCGGTGATATGTATAGTTATTCCCAAGAAAATGGTAGCATTAGATTCCTAACTGATTTTCGTAAACTTAACCAGAATGTGGCACGTATTCAGTACCCACTCCCATGCACCAAAGATATTTTGACTACCTTACAGAATTCCAAATTTATAACCAGTCTTGATATTTTCTCAGGGTTTTATTCTATCCCTGTCTGTAACGAAAATAGATACAAATTAGCTTTTTCTATAGACAGAGTCGGTCTAATTGAGTATTTCAGAATACCAATGGGGTTGTCATCCTGACCTCAACACTTTCAACAGTTCATTGGTATTCTGTTAGCGCCCATGGGATGGAACACAGTAATAGCTTACATTGACGATATCTTCATATTAGGGTATACATTTCGCAAACCTCTCAATTAGGAAAGTGTTCCAAAATATACGTCAATTTTATGTCAAAGTTAATGTTAAGAAATGCACATTCGCAGAGCAAGAGATAAACATTTAGGGGCACTATATAACCCCTCACAGCATTGATGTAGACCCTGGAAAGGTTGGTTACATTCAAAACATGTCACCACCTAGTAACATCAAACAGTTACACACATATTTGTGTAGGTACATCCAGAATTATGCGAGTAAGGCAGCCCCCTTAATAGAATTGACGAAACAAATACTTATAAATGGGTATGAGATCAGCAGAAAGCATTTGTAGAACTTAAACAAGCTATAAAATAGGCGCCCATTTTAAGAAAGTTTGATGGTAATAAAAACAACATTCTGGTGTGTGAAGTGTCGCAAAACGCAATAGGTGTGGTGCTCATCCATGAAGACCCTCACACCAAGAACCAATACATAAAAGCTTTCGTGTCTAAGAAATTGTCCCTAAATCAACAAAAATTGACAGCGACAGAACAAGAGCTAGGCCTCATTAGGTATTTTTGTACATATTTTAGGCAGTATTTGTATTGGCGCCATTTTGTAATCCAAACAGACAATGCCAGTTTAAGGTATTTGAAAACTATGGTGGAGAATAATCTGCGGATTCAAAAGATGGCGATATCTCTATCCGAGTATGACTTCGAACCCCAGAGAGTAAAATGTGGTGTAGCACCCACACAGGTAGTTCAAGTTAACCACACACAGCACCCAGTCAAGGTAGACATGTTAAACTGTACTAAATTATATCCGGCCTTAGCAGAGAGCTTCTATCAGGATCAAAACAAGGACACCAAAACAAAGAAAATTATTTTTTAATATGTTATTAATAATTGGACAGAGATAAAGCCCTACATAAAAGACGAGCTCCAGGCAAAGGACAAATCAGTTGTTGCTAAAAAAATATTTTAAATGGTGATATATCCCTGCCTACACCATTGCAAAAATTATTTTACACACATTTCAGGACAATGTGGAAAATATTATACAAGACAATGCTATTAAAATTCATATTACAGTATCGATCCTTTGCTGCTGTGCTCGATTATTATTTTACCTAACAAGGGTATAATATTTTACTTACCAGTTTACAATCACGAGCAAGAGTACATCAGAACTGACATGGAACCACACTTTCAATTATTTCCATTATAAGACAATACATCACCATTTTCAGAAGAGTACCAGAATGACCCTCACATTAAACAGTTTTAAATTACATTAACTGATCCAGAAAATGCTGACCCAAAATATAGAAAATTTGCCAGGAGATATGGTATTTCAGGAAACGGGAAGTTATTTTCAAAAATCAACACCCCAGTAGGAGCGAAAAATATTACCCTAGTACCCAGTTACTATGTCAAGGAAATAATTGCTGTCCACCACGATGCCATTTATGGTGGAGGCGATTTCGGCACATTTAAAATGTTGCAGAAAATTAGGAATGCATACTATTGGGACACGATGCAGTCCGATGTGAAATAATATGTGAAAAATTGTCAAATGAGTCAAAAAGTGAAATCACCTAATCTAAAACCTATGGGACAAATTCAGCCTATCAGGCCTCTGTCCTCTTTTCAAATCTTGGTCTTTGGATGCTATACGGCCTTTCCCGCAAACTCAAAATGAAAATAAGTATATCCTAGTCATGACAGAATTCTTTAGTTTGTATGTAGTAGCTAAACCAGTCAGAAGTATTGATGCACAGAGCCAACTGCTAGAGCCTTCCTTCCTGCACAGTATGCATTGTTTTACAGCTGGGGCGCACACCGCCATCCAGACACATGTTGGTGTTCATTGGCGGACTCTATATTGTGTACGACAGAAGTTTCCCACTGTATAAAATAAGTCCTCATTCACAAACCCACAATCCTTTCTCCTTTAGTTTAATGTATTATACCGGGTGAGGTAATTAAAACAGGCCACCCTACTATATCGGCCACTTGTAATGATAGAAGCAAATGTTTCAGACAAACATTGTTTGGGGTGAAAGGGGCCATAATATTACGTAAATAAATAGGTGTGTTGTACGCCGAGGGGTGACCGAAATATGGGGGTCAACATCGGTATGTTAAATGGGACGACGTGGTTTATTGTTCACCTTTCTAGTACGTGTGACACATGTTTGCATTCATCTTGCGAAGAGCTGTTCAGAGATGTGTAATAAAGTATGCCGTTGCATTTACAAAACTGAAGTTGACCCCCATATCTCCTTCATCCCACTACATAATACCAAACTGTTAACGTCACATTATGGCCCCTTTCACCCAAACAATGTTTGTCTGAAACATTTTCTTCTATCTTTACAAGTGGGCGATTTAGTAATGTGACCTGTATATGTAGTTTGTCATTGACAAAGTCACGATACAGGTAAGACATCTGTCTGCAGATCTTGTCACATAGGGAAAAAATCATGTTAACTTTGAACTTCGCATTCCAGCAGAGCCTTTTTTTAATACCATCCAGTGACATAATATATTGTTCTTTTTAAAATACCCAGGTTTTCCTTAACGTGCAGTACCCACTTAAGTAGGCTGTAAGCGACAGAACATTTTTTACTACTTTTGGCATTTTATTTTTATTTAATAATATATCATGCAGTATTCAAACACCCATGGGATTACTTGCCACTGTTTATAACTCATCTCGCATTTAGGGAATTCTAGTTTCCACAGAGCAGACAAATAACAATTATTTTCTTCCTAAACAATCTTTAAGTAGCCAAGAGCATGACGGTTTCAAATTTACTATACAATTAAATAATATTTCTGCCTTACTTAAGTAATTGTCAGTGTGTGTATACATCAGAAAAGAGGTTAGTTTGTTCAAATATTGCCACACCAGTATTTAAATCCCCTCCCCCCCCCCTCACTACAGGATTAATTATGTAAAGTGTTAAAATGTTTCTTTCAATCACATAAACGTGGACAACAAGATTAGCACTCTAGAAGTGAAAATTCCATGAAGTTGTAAGTGCATATCAATCAGACTGGCAATTTAAGCATGCAACATTTCCGGTTTTTAATCAGTTAAGTCAAGCTCTTATGGTCAGTCTCTGCCTACACGTAAAGTTTTTAAATTTTTCGATCAAGATAGCTTTAAACATGACACAGGAGCTTTAATTATGGCCTTACTAATTTTTTTGATAGGCTTGCACATAAACATTATTCGCCTATCGGCCCAGAATTATTAGGAGGTAAATAACCGCCAAGGACATCTAGAGATCATCAAGATGCTGTTCTGTAACTCAGACACGTTGTTCTTCCCATGTCAAGGCATACATTATGATATATTGATACAAACATTATACATGGGAAATGTATTTTTATACAATTATCAGGTTTTTGACAGCTAATAGCTGTCTGTTTTGGTTATCACACATCTACCAGGCCTTCGCCTTGTATGACTACTTGTAAATTATTATATATTTTATTTTAAACGTTTGGATTGATACTCCTCATTCTTGTAACTTTCATGTATGTACGTGTGAGTGCGAGCGCACCTTTACCACAGTGGATTACGCTGCGAGAGGATCATAAGATAGCAGGCCACCATTTGTAATGGCATCAGAAACAAATGACATTAGTGATGTCCACTTCAGTGCACGAGCACCGCAAAGAATATTTTACAAACAATTAATTATTGTTATCGCTTGTTTGAGATGTGTATATATAGGGGAAATAGGGTTTACAATTTTTTTATGTGTATAATTACCTTTACTTATTTAAAGTATTAATGTATCACTGCACACCGTGGCAGTACGGAACAACGTTACGAGCATGGCGTTAGGTTCAATCTGCTGGCACAGTGTTTTCCCCTGCCCGCAAGGCGGTGCAACAAATGTGCCACATCAGTAGTGCCAACTGTCTCACATCACAGCAGTCTGCCACGACAGGCTTTCCAACTTTTGAGAGTGATATTTCTTTCTGTTCAATGGCTATTACCGGTTAGTACCGCAATATTTCTATTTAATTGTCTTCATAGTACACCTGTGTTTCACTAATTATAAATTAGCAAAACTTAATGTTTTTAGACATTCAAACTGGTTTTAACAGTTAGGTATTCGTGGAGGTGTGTCATTTCTATGCCGTGCCTCACCTCCCCTCCCCCTTTCACAATGTACGTCACCTAGTGGTATTGCATTTTATTTCATTAAGGGGTATAAATGTGGTGTTGCTCACACTCCTAATTTCCATGGATGACACCCCACAACTATATTTTGATTTAAACCAATTCCGCTACAATTGCCTTCGTTACTCTTTTAATCACATGTCTATAGATAGTACGTGCCATTCAGCACCATAGGATAATTCGTTTTGACAATTTCATTTTTAATTTCAATACCTCTTCAATAGTTATGTTCCACATAACACCGTTTAATTGTTTATTGTAATATTTTCCATATTTTTAATTTTCAATGTTATGTGCTATTAACTTAATAAATACTACACTTGTAAATTGCCCAGTATGTACAAACATTTTTCTTAATTGTCATATCAATTGATGTATGTTATGTAATTCATTTGTGAATTTTCTTTCCAATTCATACCGAAGTTATTTGTTTCTCAAATATACCACTGTGCAACTCAAAAACTTTGTATCACATTTTGGTGTAATGAAAGTTCCAATCCATCTTGCACCTATTTGAACAATATCCAAATAGTGCGCGAGGACACTTACTTTAATTACACCACTACCCATGTTGCATCGATGAGGAAGTGAGCTCCTTCGCTCTGTCTCTCTGAAGAGGGGCCAATTCCTGTTTTGCTGGCCGACCCCTTACTGCCTCATACGCCACCCCCTTGCTGGTGCTCCCCACTGTTCCTCCACGCCTTCCCAGCAGCCGGGACATCTGCTCTACAAAGAAGAGGGGCCCTATTGCGAACATGGGACTCGAACCGGCACACTGTGATGGAGCGCTGTCCTTGCTCACTTGTGGTGAGGGGAGTTAGGGAGTAGTAAGGATGGCTGTATGTCGGCCAGTCGCAAAGTATATAAGGCTACTGGGGCCACGATGCACCACTCTTTGACCCACTCTTCTTGTACCACTTCGAGGGCACATCGACGCCGGAGGTCAGCGTGAGCTACTTAAGGGCAACACTGCAGGGCGAGCAGAGATACTGACATCTTGTAGAGACGTGTCCGTATCTGCCAATCACACCACGACAACACGACATCACGAGGCGGAGGATCTCCGGTCGTGTCGTTACTTACCACTGGTAAGGAGATATTTGGTTCTGGGTTCAGGATAGATCCGGAATCGTTATTATGCACTGCGAACTCTAGATTCCTCTATTACGAGCCTAAATGTTTGTTAACATAATTGTAGCTTGAAAGAGTCGAGTTTTAATCACTATTATTTGTTCATTTATTTCAATCTAGTATTCATTCAGTATTTGTTTGTTAATGTATTTGAGATCATTTACTGTATGAAAAGGAATAATTTAATAATTAGTAGATTTTGTAATTGTTTTGTATCATTGAACCATCTAGAGTTATACCTATAGAGCACAGTAACATTAACAGGATTATCCTCAGAGAGTTGCCTAGAGTATAAACTTGTGTTTAACAGTTATGACATTACAGCAGACATCCATGTAAAAACAATACACAATGTAAAAAAAAAAAACAAATTAATGGAAGAGAAAGGAAAGAAAGAGAGAAATAGAAATGAAGAAATGAAAAAAGGAGAGAGAAGGAAAGAGAGTGAAATAAAGAATGCAAAAGGGAAAAAAATTGGAGCACTCGAAGAAAACCCTCAGAGAGGAAGTAAGAGAAAGAGAAAGAAAGGAAGGGAAGGGAAGAAGGAAAGAAAGAGAAAGAAAGGAAAGAACGAATGCAAGATAGAAAAAGTGGGAGTACTCGGAGAAAACCCCCAGAATGCAAGGACATGAAAAAATTACATACTGGTTACCAAGAGGGCAGTCCAAGATGGTGGCATACTAGCTACAAATATGGCAGTATAAGATGGCCACATACTGGCTACAAAGATGGTGGTCCAAGATGGCAACTTACTGTCTACAAATATGGCGGCATACTGGCTACCAAAAAGGCGGAATCTGACATGGCGGTCGCATGACCAGAATGACAGAGCAGAAAGTCCTGAAACCAACTTGGTGGCCGGTGACCTTGGCACCTCTCACCTATCCCTTATCTCTGTGTCTCTGCTCTGCCATATACCTACTACTAACTGCCAATCAGGTACCATTTCTGGGGTGTATAATTAATGAGGGCAAATTGTTACTAGACCCTGATCGAGTAGCCCCCATAGTGAATTTTTCCCGCCCACGGACTGTTAAGGGGGTTGAAAAATGTTTATGCTTGATGCGGAACTAAAAAAGAAACCCTTTTTTGTTTGTTTGGATTGGAAAAATTCGCCCCTTATATAGAACATGATGAGTGTGATTTGTACACCGATAATCAGGCCCTTACTTCTGACTCACTCTTACCAATTAGGTAAATTCGGAAGATGGGTATAACGTTTGTCCAGATATTTATTTAAAGTATACCATGTTAGGGGTTCGGAAAATCCAGTTGCGGACGCATTGACCGTATGTGTGATATAGTAGATTTTGAATAACTTCCTAAGGAACCAACAGCTTCCCTTGGGTTAGTTCAAGAGTTTCCTGAAATTTTCGTACAACTCTGTCAAGTACAAAATACCGACACTTGGTGTCAACAGATTAAACGAGACTTGAGTTCTGGTGTGCAATGCTCCTATTTTGAAAAAGTTTGTGTTTTGTATTACTCGGGGAAAATGGGATGAGCAAAAAAGTTGCTGATTCAGAAGACATTAATGCCTATGTGGTTACGCTTCTTTCATGATTAATTGTATGGTGGACATTTAGGTATTAGTAAAACTATACAGAAAATTTCTGTTCACTCTGCTTGGCCCACTTATGAGCAGGATGTTACTCAATATGTTAGGAGCTATGATAGTTGTCAGCGTTGAAAGCAGGTGACTCAATCTAATTTTGGAATTACAAAAATTCAAGTTCCTTGCTGTCGATGGTATGTGGTTCGTTTAGATATTTTTGGTCCGTTTGTTAGGTCTAAGAAGGGAAATGTATATGTATTGATAGTATTGGAAACCTTTACTAAGTTGGTGATCTTATTACCATTAAGAAATATGAAGGCTCCCACTGTTGTTAAGGCCTTGGAGCAACAAGTGTGGAAAATATTTGGTGCCGCAGGGGAGTTGGTTACCGATAATGACCGGTATTTTCAATACACTTATTTTAAGGAAATGTGTTTTAAATGTGCTGTGAAATATTACACCTCAAGAAGTCCTTACTTTTCCAAGGGCAACTAGGTTGCATAATTTAACAAGAACCTGAAAGAGTGTCTTACCATATTCTATAATCAAGATCATGCTCAGTGGGATCGCGATCTAGATTTTATAAATATTGGCTTTATTTCTACCATGCATGATTCGACTGGCGCTCATCCTTCTCTTCCCTTTATTGGACATTCGTTGTACCATCCCTTGTTAAACCTGTGGAATCTCCCTCTTCCAAACACCGCCTTAAGCAGTCTCCTAGATGGTATTGCGCGACGCCCTCTTGATGCGAAGAAATATGTGGCCGCATTTAGATGTGGTTAAAATTTCCCCTCCCTTTGATGTTGGGGATCCGGTATTGTGTAAAAATGTTGTGTTACCAGATAGTAGTAAAGATATTGGTTCCAGCTGTATACCTAAGTTCAGTGGCGCCTTTTCGGATTAAGTTTCGGAATGATAATACTGTAATGTTGTGTCTGTATGGGTCTTCGGGTGAGTTTTGCAGAGCTCATATGAGTCACCACAATAAATATATTTCTAGGGTTTCTGTTTAATTTAGTTATTGATTTAAATTTAGTGTTTTGGTTTTGATTGTGGCGTGCTTTTGTACCCTTTCCCTTATCCTTTTCCTTGGTTTTTTGTTTTTGAAATTTCCCACTCTCATAATCCCAATTTTGTTAGTTTATATTCCCCGGCGCTCAGTGGAGAGGTGAAGAGAGGATGCTTTCTGATGACGTCGAGTCAAAGGCAGTGCTGGTTCGTGGACGATGATCCTGGATGCTTGCTCTTGTGGTGCCTATTAGCCCCCAACACCCCTGGACCGAATGCTATGTTGGTTGCGCCGTGCAGGCGCTTGGAAGTGTTTCCGTACTTAGCCCCCTGCTGGACTTTGACGTATTTCTCCCGGGAGAAGAAAACGATGGATTCTGGCCGAGGTGCGCCTGTTGGAAGAGCGCACCAGTGTGGAGAATGTTGACCATGGACGGACTGTTCTACGAGATTCTTCGTGTTTTTCTTCAAGAATATTGCTACTCAGAAAAAAATTCTGATTTCCTTATTTTGTGAACTGTGTTCTGCTGTATTGTATTGATGATGAGTAAACTGAAAAATAAAGCTGGGGTGAAGATTTATTTATGGGGGGGGGGGGGGAGGCATTGCGCAGCCTGTGTCTGCGAGTCACTTAAAGTATAGAGTGTGCTTCTAAAATTAAGGACGAGCTGTGACTTTCCTGCCTTGAATGCTATGGTTTCCCTTCCCCTCCTTTATTCCGTCCAATCCCTTTGTAATCATCACCTTCAGTGCATGCGCACTTATATTAATTTGTAATTGTCTGTGACATATTTTGGAGTGGAAGACCTTAGCATCAGGGCTGAGCTCGCCCACTTCTATTTTGTTCTCCGACTTGTAAGCACCCTCCTGGCATGGTACTGCTAGAGATCCATATGGGAATCTGTTAAATAAGTCAGCATGTTAGCTGACCGAGAAGTTATGCACTTCTGATGGTTAAGGGTGGGTTGACTTGGCAAATGTTTAAATAGGAATTGATTTAAACTTAGATCTTGTAGGCGTTTTGCTAGTTACTTTCGAAGTTTTGTTTGGTAGTTGAGAGTTTTGAACTAAATTTTGTTTGGATTAACTGATCTCTGTGGAGCCCTACTTGTGTCGAAAGTAAGTTTTTGAATGAAGCCATGTTAAGGAATAGTGAATGCGACAGCTTGGAAATGTGATGGCTGGTTGAAAGGGCCCTCATGCTCGCGTTCATTGAGTAGTGTGATTGAATCTAACCCATCTTGTGTTTTGCCCATATAATTTCAATGTGTCATGGTGCTTTTCTAACTATCAGTATTAGATTCAGGTTTTTTAAATCTACTATTAGGTGTGTGTCGATTGATAATTTTTAGCAGGGTCGGGGTTTGGTAAGGTCCTTCAGCATGCGCCGGCCCATGCAAGTGTTTTTATATTTCCTAAAGTGATAAATTGTATATTGGTTCAATTCTCCAATTGATAGCCCAATTGAATTTTATAATCATTTTATGAATCACTTAATGTGTCTAGTTTTATTGTAGAGCAAAATATATGTTTTTTCTAATTTTCTTTTATTAGAGCTACGCCTTTGGAAGTCCTGCGGGATGCATGGAATTCTTTTTAATGTGTGCCATTAAAAAAAATTAATGTATTTTTAAAACCAAAGAAATGTTTGTAAAGAGTTCCAGAAAATAAATATGGTATTGAAAATAGTTTACCTTTGTTATTAATCTTGAGGCTATAGTTCGCCACAGTTGTATGTTGGTGCCTTGAGAACACTAAAATTTAGACATAAAAATCCAAGAAGTTCAAGCTTTTTTCCTCAATTTAGATCCAGAAACAGCCTTAAAACAGCCTCGAAAAACATCAAAAACACCCAAAATAGCATTTAAAATTACCAAAAACAGCATTTTTTTAAAGCCTGATTTTTCAGTCTGCACAAAAACAGTGGTTGTAAGCTTAAATCAAGACAGTGCTCAAAAATCAAGAAACAATTAAGTAAATTTTAAGCTAAAATCAAGTAAAATTATGCTAAAAATCAAATGAAATATTATGTTTTTATACTTTATAGATTATTTTCGAAGCAGCATTAATTTTTAAAAAACCTCTTTTATATGTTCAGATTCGTCACCAATTTCTCGAAGTTAAACTTTATCGCTAACACTATCTAAAATCATTAACAGTAATTTTTGTAGATTTCGATAGAATTTGAAAACTATATTTCGGAGTTTGGGAGACTTGATATTTATGGTATACACTGGACAAGTTGATTTAGAACCTCCTTTTAAAATGTTAGTGAAACTGCATGGTAAACCAAGTGAAGAAATTTTTATTTATAAAGAAAAAATTAATTATACATTTAACAAAATTATTTTTTATTCAATTAAACTACTTTACTATACATCTAAATATTTGTATTAATCTGTTGAAACATTTTGTTGTTTCTGTAAAATCGTTTACGTCCTGAGTTTATTAGTTAAAAAAATTTATGTATATTCAGTAATAATTTCTTTCAATTAGTCATAAGTTAGATTCCTTTGGCTAATCAGAGCAACATTACAAATTGTTCCTGCTTCAACATCTTTTTTTTAAATCCACACTTATTTTTATGTTTGTTTTATATTTAACTGTAGTCGTTTTTCTATATAAATGGGCAATAACACATAATTGGTCTTCGCCCCCAAAATGAATAATAATTGACATCACCTTGAGAGTTTACAGTTGGTTTATACTGAAGTTAATAATTTCTATATAGACTATCATGTTTTGATAATGAATTTCTAAAATCATTATAAACAAGAAACATTTTACCACAAATGCCATATTCAATATCTAGAGTCCAATTTTCTTTTGGAAAAATTTCATTTCTTCCATTTATAACATAATTAATATTTCTTATATTGCAATGCTCAAACATTGCATGTACTTACTGTTCAGCACGATATTTTCTATTAGTTTGAAATCCTACAGTTACAAAATCAGACATATCAAATTGTAAATTATTAAACTGGTCTTTTACATCAAAGTTAAATCAGTTGTTCCAACAGGATCTCCTTAGTCTAAAAATTGTCAATAATTACAACTAATAGGCATATTAGGATATTAGTAAATTTTGTCTTTAACTGCAATGGCTGTGTTAGATTCATATTCAACAATAGGCAACATAATTTTCCATTTTTGAATAACAATTTTATGTGGATCAGCATAATCTCTATCAACTGAAGCATTTGCTTTCTTTTTTTGAAAAACAAATAGACAACTGTCGTCAGACGAATTTCGAATAAAAGTTATTTTATAACAGCCTTTCCAATAATTTTTCATTGTGATCCCGAATAAAGCCAAAGAGATATATCAGTCTATAGGTTATTTCTTTTGCTTTATCACTATGAACAGATTTTACTCGATATTTATTATCAACACCAGTAAATTCTAAATAATTTTGTTCACTTGGGGATCTCAACAAATTATTTATCATTGCTTAAGTTATACCGGGATTATCAACAGCTTCAATAATATGTCCTGATTTCTACTCTAGAAAACTGGAAAGGAAAAAAGTTTGTACAAACATCGATATTATCTAATTTTGCATATTTTGCCTCATGTCCTTCTTTACCTCTCTTTAGTAAACTATATCGTTCATAAACATAAGCATCATTTGGGATATAAAATCCTTCCCCTATAGGAATATCAAATTCTATTCAATAATTGTAAACATTTAAATTCCCCCTACTTTGATCTGTTGGAGGAAAAGTTTGTCTCTCAAAACTCTCAATAGTTTTATAACTCATTTATAACTTTAAAAAAATTGTATATAAATGAAATATTCATCAAAGGCAGTTTCTCGAGTTAAATTACTCATTAAGAAATACAAAAATTATAAAAAAGTATCTTGAAGAAGATAATGAAATAAATATGAATAAAGAACTACCATTAATTCTCGAATTACGAAATATTGGTAAAAAAAAAAAAAAAAAAAAGTAAAACACTTAATTTAAATATAAAAAAATTTAATAATAACACTAGTTCCAGTAGCAGCAAAAAAAATTCCTTTTTACACCAACTCCAAAAGAAACAACATTTGAAGGAGAACTGTGTTCAGAAATTAAATCTCCTAATTTGGAAGAGCAGATGGGAATCGTATCCATAAAAATTTGAGGCATGACTCATCTGATTCTACTATAAATCTCGGAAAAGGAATTTCAAAAAGAATTAATGTTATTAAAACACAATACGGTTTATCAGGAGATGAGAATAATTTTTACATTGGGAACAGAAAATTAATGTTTCATGATTATAAACTATTTGTTAAGGAAGAAGAAAATAATGAATTAATAGAATATGATTTAACACAAGGACTTTCTAATTTGTTAACAATAAATAAACAAACAGAACTTGAAGATAAATACACAGATACTGACTTTAAATATTACGGAGATATTGTTTTATTAACTAATGCTGCATTCCAAGAATATAATACTAAAATGAATGTAAACTCGAATAAAAGTTGTAAGTACAATAATATAATAACTAAACCAATTTATTATCAGTATATAAAACCATATTCAAGAATAGAACCAAACACACCTGCAATAATGATTTTTCCAAGAACTCTTATATCTGGAGAAGGCATGCATAAATACAATAGTTTACCAAAAGAATATGTTTGGATGGGTGATGTTAGAAAATTAATCGATAGATTGTTAGTTGTTCATGGTGAAGGAAATGTAAAGAATAACAGATATTACAATGAAAAAGTAAGCATATTGAAAAAGTTGAAAATTGAATTTTCTGAATTTGCTATTAATAACCCAAAAGGAATACCATGTCTTATAAAAGTTTTAAATATAATTTAACATTCTTTTGGATTTATGAACATCATGGTAAAGGTATAATAAATTGGGTGTTAAACAATTTAAATTTACCTGAAATGCACTTGCCAGGTTATCATAATTGTGGCCCCTTTACAAAATTAAACGAAAGACTAGAAAGAGGAGACATATGAAATAAATATATTAGATGAAGAATGTAAATATCATGATATTACTTATAGAGACCATAAAGATATTTAATCTATACATGAAGTTGACAAATTTTACAAAAAGAAGCAAAAGAAATTATGTCAGATAACAATATTCCTATTGGTAAAAAAATTGCTTCTGCAGCTGTTGCTTCAACTCTGTTTACAAAAAGAAAATTGGGATAGGGTATTAAAATTGATTAATTATTTATATTATTTTTACTTATAAATGAAGATAACTAATATAACTTTTGATATTCCCATTGATCAATTAAGATATATGGGTATAGATAAATGTCTAACAAAAAACGAAATCTGCATATATAAATATATATATATCAGTGTTATCTAATTTCTATTGTGAAAAATATGTAAAAGTACTAAATATTAAGAATTTTAGACATTTTTACATGATTGATAAATTACCAAAAAGTATGCATAAATATGAATGTGCTGTGGTTAGTTGCAATATTTCATTAAATCCGAAAACTCATTGGGTTTTTTAATTTAAAGAAAATATTTATGTTTACTATTTTGATTCATTTGGAGGTAATAATCCTACTAATTTAATTAATTACTTTAAAAAAAGACATGTTTATTACAATGATAATAGAATTTGAATTTTTATTCAGTTATCTGTGGACATATGTGTTTAATTGTATTACAACTTTTTTTGAGAGGTTTTAAGTTTCATGATATAACTTCTTTGTTATTATAGTATGTATATAGTTGGGAAACCAAAGCAATTGTTCAATACGTGATTGTAATAAGTCTACATTAATAAAAAAATGTTCTCAATGTAAGAGAAGTAATAATCAATGAATTATATAAGCCAGCAAGAATAAATTTTCCCAAAAGAAAAAAATTAACTTATGGAATTGATGATTTATGGCAAATTGATCTTGTTGAGATGGATGCTTGTAATTTTAGAGACATATAATATATAAACAACGGCTTTAGTATATTTTGAAAATTATTTATGTTTCTTTCACATGATGCATTTGCTATACCTATAAAAGGTAAAACAGCAAAAATTTAGCAAATACTTTAGAATGTATATTGATAAAAAGAATACCACCTAATATTCAAAGCAATAATGGCTGAGAATTTTATAATAAACATTTAAAGAACTTATGCAAAAATATAACATTAATCTATATTCTACATCCAACGAACATAAAGCTAGTGTGGTAGAGAGAGATAACATAGAATACCTTGTGGAAAAAATTGTATTTAAATGGCAATTACAAATGGGTATATATATTATATGATTTGGTAAAAGAATACAACAATATAAAACATGAAACTCTTGGTACAAAGTCAATTGAAGTTACAAAGAAAAAATAAAAATTTAGGACAATAAGCTTTTGCGAATGTGTTTACTAAACCAATATGTAGAGTTGGCGACGTCGTCCGTGTTTGCAAACTTAAACAATTTTTTTAAAGAGGATAATTTGTAATTGGACAACAGAATTATTTACTATTGTTAAGGTTTAAAAATTATGATGTTCCCACTTACAAACTGAAATATATCAATGAAGACGAAATCGAAGGCAGTTTTTATGAATATGAAATTAGGAAAACTAACTATCCAAATGAATATTTGGTTGAAAAACTATTAGAAACTAAAAGTGATAAAATTAATGATGAAAGGTTAGGTTTTGACAATTCTCATAACTCGTGGATTAATAAAACACAAGTTTTGTGAATTATACATAATTTATTAAAAAAAGCAAAATAAATTACATGTTATTATAATTTTTGTATTTTTATGAGTAACTGACTTCTTACTGTTCTGCTAATTTAATAATTATTTTGTTCCATTCCATGATTTTGTGCTCCTTGTGTGACCTAATTATAACAATCATAATAGATATTTACATGATACTTTTAATTGGTTTTGACAATGAAGTCATCCAATACTTTATATATATTTGTGTGCAGATTACATGATAATTCATCATCATTACTTAAAGGTGCTTCTTCTGGAATAATTGTTTTCAAAAAACATATTTCTGCTAAATGAATTTTAGTTAAATTATTAATGTAATTAGAAGGCTCATTTATGCTTTTAATTGTTAAAGTTTACAATTTCAAGTAAAAGAGCATAATGTAAAGAAAATATTTCATTTTGCTTTTTATTGCGAAAATTACCTGGAAGCTCATGAATTAAACTTTCTGTTTTGTTTACACCATAAACTTCCTCATGGAAACAAATATATAAAAATTATCTTGTTCTTTATGTGATGTATTGAAATTTGAATTTCTAGCTATTGAATAACCTGGTGTACCAACCTTAAAATGAATCATTAATGAATATAGTTTAGATGTAGCAATGTATTTGTAATCATTTTTTGTTTTACGTTTAACTTTAGCTATAATTTTTTTCATACTCATATTAAAATATTCTAGTTTTCTATCTGCTTCTTGTAGTTTCAATTTTTCTCTTTCTTCTATATACATTTTTTCTTGAATTTCCAAAATAAGTTCATCAGAATTATGTTCCATCATTTTTATGAACTGGTCTTTTAAATCGAGCTTTTTTTTTTTTGTAATTTATAAGTGCCATATTTTAACATTGATGGGATAACATCTTCAAATATCCATGTTTTAAAAACATTAGCAACTTTAGAATGTGAACTAAAAATAAGTTCATAAAAACCAGGTTCAGATATAAAAATTGCTTTGCATTCATTATAAGAGAAGTGGGATGAATTTTTCATTCTACCAGTTTCTAAAAGAAAATATTTATATTTTTTAAATGTGCTTTTCTAATGCACCTTTTGGATTAGAATAGTCGAAAATTTCAGTGATATATTTTCCTTTAATCCAAGGTTTGTTATCATCTAATATAATAGTTATATATTTATTATTAAAAATTAAATTATTGAAATCAAATAATGTAGTTAATTTATTATTATATCCTAGTTTTATGTTCTCTAATTGTTTTTCTATTAATACAGCCATATTGTAAACAATAGGTAATTAACAAGTAAATAAGTCATTTTTATTTCTATACAAAAACATTTTAACAAATTGTAACAAGGCTAATCATTTCAAATGCAACATCATTTAACATTTATGAAATGCATTCTATGCCTATTCAACAGCCATTTCTCCATTCAATGATCATTTACAGAGTTTTAGTTTCTTTAAATATAATAAAAGGTTTACGGGCTTTTATGTTGTTGCAGCCACCTTTTTTTTATTTGGTTTATCTGTAAGTTAATAACTCACCATTGACCTTATGTTTTATTTTTTTCTGTCTTAATTTAGTGCCTGCGATACTCCATTGGAGAAACCCCTCACCGCTCCACTCTGCTGGCCTATTTTTTTGTGGGGAGGTGAGGTATATTTTTTATTTTTATCTTTAATAATTTTATTACTGGTGCTCCCTCTCATATAGTGCAGGTGCCTTACACCATATGAGACACCCCAGCAACAAATTTTATATATTACATTTGTATTACAGAGAGTATTTTTACTGTAGCTTCAGATGTACCGAGTAGATTGCATCTCCTGCTCATATTTTTATATAAGCATGAGTAAGGTATTTTAGCTCGGATGTGGAACTACTTGGGTGATAATTGTATAGTGTGGGTGCCTTTACACAATTAAATTAATGGTGGTATGGCATGTCCTCGTAGTGACAAATGACAGTACAATTTTAAACTATGCCCCAGGTAAAGGCAGTGGCCTACAACAGACAAGTTGCTTTCCCCACATGTTTCTCTCTTGAAGAATCAAGTGAGATTTTCAAAATGTCTTGGAGGAAACAGTTTCTTATATTGTTCGACCAATGTGAATAGAAGGTAGAGGCCCTTAGCTGAAAGGGCCTTCAGAAGAGAAGAACAAATGCCTGAACACCAAAAGAATTGCTTGTGTCACCCAACTCTATCGGACCATTGCTGAGCACATCATGCGACCGTACTGCCACCCGGCCATACTGGACACGTCACACACAGCAGCGTCTGTTGAAGAGGAGAATGGAAGAGGTTCCAGGATTAAAAAATGAACTGGGAAAGCAAAATGGGCTTATCTGCAGTTGCCACACTGCTAGAGAGCGCTCAATATTATTTTTATTTATATAATTTTTCTGTGAGCGTAGTTTATGTTTACAATACCTGAGAATAAGTGTAATTCAACACATATTGTTAAGGAGTGCTTCCATGTTTTTGTTTTAATAATGTTGTGACAAAGTTAATGTCAAGGCTACCAGTATCTTGATTATTTAATTCATAAATAACTATGTAGGCTACTTTTGCGAATCTAAGGAATTCAAAACGATCGAACTAATTTATTCTAAATGTTGGAAATCAATAACTGAAAATACAATACATAGATACAAGTTAGGAAAATAGTATAAGGATTTAGTAACAGTTCTAGCTCATCACTTATAGGCTGTTCGCGATAAAGTGAGCACTTTTGAAGCCCTAGTTACATTATAATTTCGGCAATTTTTTTATCCTTTAGCCACGTTTTTTTTTTTTTTTTTCAATATTGCCATGAGATTAATAAACACAGTATGTATATACCACCACACTCGGAAGTTAACATAAAATACATTTATTGAACATCATTCCAAAATAAACACCTTTCAAAAGTGCTCACTTTACCGTGAATAGCATACTTGGTAACTATTTTTTATCCTGTCAATTATTGGAAAGCTGCTGTTATGGACTGTTTTTAATTGGAGCAAAAATAATATGGCCTGTTTGACTAATATTTTTACTATTTAATTTTATTTTCCATGAGCGAAATAATTAGATAAAATGTTAATACTGGAAATAACAGACCGAAAAGTGTTATGAAAATTAATTGCAAATATTTATTTTAAAAAAAAAACGAAAACATGGGATTTTTTGTATGAAACATATTTATTTATATACACGTATATTTATGTTACATTTCCTACAAAATAAATTAAAAATAACATTTATTGTTGTTGCTGATTAACGCAGAGGCAGTTCGTAAGGTGCTTTGTTATGAAATTGCACACTTATATCTACATGACAAATTCGGGATTGAAGCTGAACAACTGGCTGCAAGTATGGGCTGAGTGATCTCGAAAACGATACTCCCTGCTCTGTCGCGTGAATAAACAGTTATATACATTTAAGTTATGATGATTAGACACACAAAAGTGTTCACGCATTTAAGTATGCAAATCTTCCGATATATTATCCCAATACTACATGCAATACGTGACTCAATTCTGTATCGCATTGAGACAGGCTTTAGAAGTATTGTGCGACCTGTTGTTATAAAAATCAAAATCAAGTATCCTAAATGTGGACTTATTATATAATAATATACGACATAAGCATATCTGATATGTTACTGTAATGTTCGGAAAAAATCTATTTTGTGGTATCTCTACAGTGGGAAATCTGCCATAGAAGTGTCAGGTTTTAAATGTTTTATAACAGAAAATCTTAAATTACCGCCAATGTTTAAATCTTTATTAAGTTATTTTCCTCAAATTCGGGGGGAAATTACATCGATATATTATATTAATCAAACAAATATCTATATTCAACACAGACTTACAAGAGGCAGGGCTACATCTACAAAACACTTTCTTTCATGAACTAATGTTATGTATATTTTACAATAAGGTCACAGAGTGATGCCAATTTTACTCCAGTGAGGGGTCTCATATTTTTCAACATTGTTACTCTACCTGTATTTGTATTGATTTTAGAATTTCAATGAGCTGCATAAATGGCTTTGATAGTTCTTTAAGCGAACGCTAAGTAATGATTATAATTACAGAGACATTATCGACCACCTACTAAGCTGTGATCAGGTGTAACACACGAACGTACCGTGTCTCCATTTTTATGTAATATATTAACAAATGGTTTAATAAATGTAATTAAACATTCCATCATTCTGTGAATACAAATAACTGGAAAACTGCAAGATGACATTGATTCCATACAACTTTGGTGTGTAATTAATAACATAAACTGAAACCCAGCCAAAATTCGACTAAAATCTTTCACACGAAAACTATTTTTATCGTGTATAAATATTACACATCAATAATAATCTCATCAAACAACGAAATTTGTGTTTGAGGAAAGATTTTTTACACCTTTTACGTACCCCACGTTGGGCAAGCCAAGTTTTTTTATGTGTGTGGAAAGGAAACTTAATGTCTAAACAAAATTTGGTATCATATATTTTTTGTACGGTTTGGAATAATCCACATCATTGGTTGCCAAATATTTGGTATCAGGTGTATATTCTACATAGTTGGGCATTTAAATATTGAATTTTAATGAGAAAATCTCAATTGTTAAATAAGGTTGGCACCGTAATTTTGTGATATACCACAAGTAAATTCGGGCTTTTGGGTGGTAGGTGTAATTCTTCACAGGAAGAGTTCGTAAAATTAGGCGTAGTTTATTTGTTCCAAACCAACATCTTTCCTCTTGAATTTGGCATGTCACCGAAATGTATAACTGATTATGCCAGCACAATTAAAACAATTAGTTGAAATTTGCCATTTTAGTAGCTCTTGATAGATCGGATGGATTCCACAAAATTGGAATATGACATTCCAAATTAAATGCTGTATATAGGGATTAGTCTTCATTCCCTCGTTGTTAATAAACAGGATTCACCTCTTTTACACACCAAGTAAATCCAAAATCATGAAGATGCCGAACAAAATCTTTTAATTGCTGCATTACCCTTTGAATAAATTACAGCATTTTATGAAGAACAAACTAAACAAGAGAAATTCCTTTTTTTCCTTACAAAAGCAGATCCTGAATAATAAACTTAGGCCTTCATACATTTTACCAATTCTGCCAGAGAGATTTTAAACAAAATGCATATAGGGACTAAGCAAGACGCCAATATTAACAGGCATTGCAGTGACCATTCCAATACAAATTTCAAAATTACTAATTAAGGGATAGTAGTGATAAAATCGGTAATTTAACATAATGTAGTAAACAAAGTTACACATCTCATGCCCATCATCTTCTAAGGGAATTTATGTAATTTTGTATTTTGTGCCGGCTATGTGTATAGGCTGTCACCACACTACCCATTTGTTGGAGGGTGAGCCCCAATGAGTGATGCCAAGTAATCACATGTGTTTATGTATTATCAGTTGATTCATTGTGTAATTCACAGTATCCTGTCTTCAGGGAAAAATCGTCAGTCCACCCTAGCGGCTGTCGACTCTCTTCCAGTGTAAAGATTGTGTTTTCATACAACACGGTGCGATCATTCATTTAGGCATGCATTGGAGTAATTGCGGGCTGGGGAGCACCCAAGCGGAGGTAGCTAGACACAACCGAGATGTATCTTTTATCTGCCATTGTTCCAATGCTGGAATATGATTTTGATAGTTTATTTGCTATTACAAAAATATGTATATATTTTTTACTTATTTTTTCCTTGAATAAAGAAAGCGTGTTTTGATATCTTGAATTTTTTTAGCGACCCTATCATATATTTTACTAGCTGAAGTAATTTCTGAAAATGGCGATTTTTAAGGTGTTGCACAGCCTTAATTGTGTTTCTCCTTTTTGTTATGATAGTATATATTTTTTGTTCATTGAGAATTTTTGGGAGGGGGAGGGTCTAAGGAAGAGTTTAGGATTGTAATACTTTTATAAACCTTCACTTATAATGTTTGCTTAGGTCACTGGTGTCACAGACAATTTGACGTTCCAGAAGTGGAACATTGGCAGGTTCTGGTAAGTGTGCGTGTACTCAACCTGGACATGTCACTGCACACCTTCCTATGCAAGCCTCTACTTGCTTCGGAGTGCAGCCCGGTACCACTTAGTTTTCTCTCAGCAGTCTAAGGGTCGAGTTGTTCAAGGTTTTGTTGCTGTTTGTTTGTTATTGTGCGTGCTTATGGCGAGTGAAACAGTGTTTCGTACAGTGTATGAGGCACTCGAGTACTTGTTCTCTTTGAAGGAGTCTCACCACCTTGATAATTGTGATGAGGAATAGGACTCATGCCAATTACCTCCAAAATTGAAAGAACGAGTGACGGGTAACGAAGACATTGATGACAACAATTTGGAAGAAGTGGAGCCGACCGACTTTTCTGGTCAAGTAAGTTTATTTATAAAGTCTGGTGCATCTATGTCCATTGAAGAACTTACAGAATCTATTCCTTCAACTATTACAAAGTCTCCTAGTCCTAAAAAAATCTTCTAAAAGACACTTAATTTAAAATCTATAGTGAAAGAAAAACATATCCCAGAAAAACCAATTGGCCAAAATTACTAGCTTCAATTATGTTCCATCTGAAAACAAAACAAAACTTGGTGATTAATTTGGTAACCTAGAGCCCATTGACCTGTTTTTTGAGATTCCATAGACCAACCTCATCTCCTGGAAAAATATAACTATGGTATGGGAGAAGTTGATGTTATGGTTAGGATGTTGTGATCTTACCGGCCTAAACTGCGTTCGAAAAAGTGGTGGTGGAACTCGTTTTCCTATGCTCTCAACATGGTTGTGGTTATTGCCTGGATTGTTCATGAAGAACTTCACCTGAAACCATCGTGTTTACATCTAAACCATTTTGCTTTTCGGCGACAGGTGAGTGTTTGTTTCATATTTATTTCCAATTGTATATAAATTTTAGAATCTTCTATTTCAACGATCTTTATCTACTAGGTCACAATGGACCTACTGCGAGTTTCTCCTCGAAAGGAGACCAAAACCCCTATCCATTCTTCGATACAGGACTTTATTTAAATACATAGCATATAATAGAAAATGTATGTGAAAGTATTTTTCTTCGAGTACCCTGGAATTGCCAGTGTTCCCATTTTGGAACATAGAAAATAAGTTAGAAAAAAATGTTTTTCTTGCAATTTGTCTATTTCCTTTTCTTAATGTCACATTAGGTGACGATAATATGTACGAAAAAATTAAAAAAATTTGTGAAATCGTGGGGCGATGTGTAAAAGGTTAAAGGAAAGACGTATATCACTGGATGTATTTTTCATATAAAAAGTAATTTTTCTGTTTTGGACTGTAATATGATTGGGCGAGTTCATATAGGCAAAATAGAGCGCCCAGAAGCTGAGGGTGGCAGGACGGTCAAAGAAATGTCCAACATTCTTTACAGTTTGGTTATAAAACATTTCAAATGTCATATAACTTATTAGAACAATATAAAGTTAATTTAAGGTATATTATTATTTATATTGTCTAGTAACATATTCATTGCACTATACCGTTGGTTGCGTTTAATATTGCAGGAAAAGCCTACCCGTTATGTATTTCAATATGTGTGTAAAGCTGAAAAACAGCTGACTCGTGAAGACTACAAATGATATTAATATTACTGAGATGTCTAGTGAGATACAAGATGTTGCAAGAAAGATATCTCAGAAAGCAACTTCATAGGACGTTTTAGATTACTTTTGTAAGCTCATCTTACAAGGTAATGTGCCTTATTTATTTATTTATTTATTTAAAATGTTGCTGAAACTGCATGTATCTGTAATTACCGATGAGTGCAGTTTTTATGAGGTACAGTTGACTGAAACATACAACCACTCGTCCAAGAAATAAGGAGACTATTAGGATTATCAACTTATCTTTATAGAGAAAACCATTGACTTACGTGAACAAATTTCGTATTCTACAAAACTGAAGGCAAAAAAATAATTAACTCCTTAGCAATTTTATTATTGGTTCTAATAAGCCATGTTAATGCTCTCGCAATTATCACGCTTTTAATAACTATTGCTCATCATCTGTACGCCGCTATGATTGTACCATTTACTGCAATAAATATATGTATATACCTTTAATTTTGTATTTGATTATGCATATGTTGTTATTTATTTGATTTAGAACTACTTATCTGAATTATATTCTAAATGTTTCGAAGGTATGCAGATAAAGTTAAAAAAAGTCAATTAGGGAGACTTTAGAGTAATAGTAAAAGCGAGTGTTACTCGAGACGAATTAAAAAATAAAGGACGCAAACGGGAATGGGAGGGGGGAGAGGCGTCTTTCACCTAGGGCACTGAGTTACTTTGCACCCGCGCGACCCTGGCAGACAGTGTTTACAGTTACGAACTACAAAGGATTATGTATGATTATGTTTTGTGTGTTTTGCGCTAGTAAGAAAACTGTAAGTTTAATCTAGGTAATAGCTGTCTAAAATATTTAAAGTCTCTGTAAATTGTATATCCTCATTTATAAATCGTACCAAATTAAGCTAATTCAGTGGCATATACATTTAAATATAAACTTGCAATAAAACGCCAAGTCTTAGAAGTGTTGTTGTTAATTTGCTGCCAAGTTAATTCGGAACCTGCATGTCAGCATGTACACATCTCTGCTTACAATTTGTTTAACTCTGCATATCTACGTATTGCCTACGTGCCAGGCGTTGTATCGTCACTGCTACAAACGTTGCGTCTGTTTTACAAGGAAACTTGCAACAAGAAGACCTTTTTTGTTAAATATGATGCTTCTGGCAAGTAAGAAATACCAACATTTCGTGCAGGGAATCACAAATCGAGTGCCGTCAGAGCAAAATAGGCAGTTTTAGTAGAGTTAGCTGATTAATGTATGGTAGTTGATTTTAACAGTCAGTGTTATAAATGTTTTCCACTATAGCCAAACTATAGAGACAGGTTTATTTATAACTGAGACAAGCTGTGTAAGGTTACTATATACTTGCGATATCTTCTAAATGTGTATCATATAAATATAAGATAATGAACGGCCACATGTTTAGTTTATTGTGTCAAATTTTGTGTGTTATAATTTATTTCAACTATCCTTGAAATGACGTGTTGTCGAAAAATTATTAAAGCTATATTTTATAATATCGAAATGTGTCCTTTCATGAAACTAGCTCGAACTCCGTTTTTCCGTACAGATTTATGACAATGTCCTTTTTCTTTGCTGCCCTGGGAGCATTCATACCTCTCCCTGCAACCCCACTGCACTCGTCGAGAGATGGAATTATACCACGTGAACAGTATAAGCTAATGTGTAATTACAGGTGTGATAAAGACGAATTATGAAATTTCCACCCTCATCCTTGCGAAATATATCCATAGTAGCTCACCAAAACTTGTTTTAAAAAATTATTGTCTGCTTGATATATATATATATATACTACACCTCGCATGTTATTAATAAGTTAAACGTCGCACTTCATACTCAAAAATTATTTACAAAAATTTTAAAATGTATAATTTCCGTCGATGAGAACCACGTGCTCACTTTCAGCCAGTTAGATTTCCTCCTCGGATCCTGGAATTTCTCTGGACATAAATATTTTTCTCACGCCAGTGCTGATAGTCGTATAGTCACGCACACAACACACACTGCCACTAGCACGCATAAACAATCCCCGGGGTGGCGGTTAGAGTCTTTTCCATCCTTTTTTCCCTCTATATTTTCACCCTATCTCTAGATTATTCACTTAGTGAAATCATTGGCAAGAAGTAATGCAATCTCCCTAGATAGAAACCGAAATTGCGAGAGACAAGATAATACACCTTCCTATCTCTGCCAGTTGTGCCACTGACTGTTTGTTAAATGTTGATTTGAAAATGTTTGGGCAATTAATTTCGAGGCATTGTATGTATACATATCTAGTAATTGTTTAACAATTCCTAACAGTTTCACACGTCCTTTAAGGAAATTAAAGTTTTAATAATAACGTATGATCTGCTATGCATAATCTTGAACTTCGTTATAGCCTGAATTGTAAACACGATGTGACTTACTACATCAAATTTCATTGCACCTTCTTAACATTGGCTGTATCATTGCCGTATGGCAACATGTTCTAAACACTAAATTCAATATGAT
Source organism: Dryococelus australis (assembly GCA_029891345.1). NCBI lineage: Eukaryota > Metazoa > Arthropoda > Insecta > Phasmatodea > Phasmatidae > Dryococelus > Dryococelus australis. The sequence goes on from CM057009.1 coordinate 247,535,057, forward strand.
GTTAAAATTCCGCCTTATTCCAAATAGAAATACGGAAAAACAATATGAAATTATACAACTTACATGCGACCTAATGAGAAGGATAAAAAATTATGTTTCTGAAACTGTCAGTGTAGATTCATCACCGCCGTTAGTCACAGAATGTTTGCCTATGCAACCTTATATTATATGACATGGTCGCAATAACAGTTTAAAGACGTGCTCGTGTCCAATTATATTAAAAGACAGCGGTGGTAAGTAACGTGAATGCCAGTGGAAATTTAAAGTAAGAATTACGTTTCCTTTTGCAACATTACATGTTGACATTTGTTTTGTGATTTTTTTATGATAGTTCAGAAATATAGTTCATTGCCAAAAATTAAATAATATTTAATTTAATGGTAGGTATAAAAACAATTAATGGCCATGGTAGCTCTCTTATCCCAGCTTACAAATTTTGGTTAACAGTACCCAAATACTCGGGGGCGCACCCGGTGGACGGGCACTTCGGTCTGTGACCCACCCCTCCCCCCTTTCGCGAATAATTTTTCTTTAAATCTTCATCAGAAATGGTAGTAAGACTAATGAGTTAAATTGAGTTTTTGTTATTCATGGAATGTAGGTTGTATGGAAATGCAGAATAAGAGTGATTTGCATTGTTTTATTATAGCCAGCCTTTAATCAGCCCCTAAAATTTTAGTTCGTTATAACACCGCTATCACACCTTAAAAAATACAATAATGAGTTAACAGCATTCCATTGCGAAGTTCGGAGCACGCCTGTACAAGAGGTTACCACACGTTATTTTAAGGCTGTGATACAGCTTATGTAACAAACTTGCCAGATAACTTAATAGCTACGCCGCCAAATCCTGTGTAACGCAGAGGATAAAGTCGCCAGAAATGTTTACGTCAATACAAAAGAAATAAAAAAATTAATATTGGACAAAAGAAGGAGAAAATCATTTAATTACTTCATTTCCTTAGCCAGTTTTTATTTACTGATAGCAAAGGCAAAAAAAAAACCACATTTGTGTCGAAAGTATTAACAATACTGTTACTCGTCAGTCTTTTGTTGGGCATAAGTTAGTAAAATATGAAAACAGCGAACTAAATAGTCACATCAAACAAATATCACATGGTCACCCACCCCCCTGCAATCAACAGACGACAGCGATAGTATATCTTGTCAGTAAGTCGATATTGGTCACACGCAGTTAGCAATTACAGCACTGTTGCCATTGAAACAGTATCCCCGAATGCTACCTTCACAGCAAGTAGAGCAGAAAGTTTTTCAACATCACGTTGGAAGAAACGTTCTTGCGTAAAACGTGAAGACCGGAGAGATATAACGGACTTACTTTACAAAAAAACTGCTCTCTAAATACTTTTTATACACTTAATATTTCTATCAATATTCACAATATACGCAACAACTAATCACACTTTAAATTATCACCATCGGGCATTATATCAACCTATAGACAAGTTAATCGTCATTCTTTAACAGCAAATATTCAATAACATGTCCCTTGCTCCACGTTTACATACTTCCCCTGTCCGTCACCCACATTAGTCCCAGTCTCTGATCTACATACATTACAAGCGCACTTGACCGCTCTCGTAGTGCCGACGGCCAATATGCACGCACTGTCTCCCGTCGTCTTCCGCGCCGATTGGAGGTCTTCGCACTCGTCGCCACACACCAGGTAATACAAGCTCTACAATGCAGATGTCAGTAGAGGCTTTTACAGGCGCCCAGATATTTCTTCGCACTTCGCGTCATGCCGATAAAGATGGGCGTCTAGAGATTTCGCGCAATTGCTCACACCTCACAGCCGTTTCTAGAAGTTGAGAGTGATTTAAGCCTCCAGGCTTATGATAATGGAGCAGCAGAAGGGGCCCACTCCCCGCGGTTAGGGATCGGTGCACAGTGGTTCGAAATGTAGTTGTCTGCACCAAAATTACCTAAAAATGAACCTTCTCGCACAAAGGTCAAAATGTGCGATTTTTTCCTTCTACATATGACCTACGTTTCCACTAAATTTTAACCAAATGGGTTCATTCTTCTCTTTTCCACGAGTTCCTCAACTTGAAAAAGTGCGGTATAATACGGCCTCTGTTATTTATGTACGTAATTCCACAAAATAAAAATTCTAGCTTTGGCTTTCAAGCAATAAAACAATTTAAGATTCATATTTTAATTAATTAATAAAGGATGTTTAAGCTTCAAAACGGTGTATTACAAATTCATTTTTGTTTTTTAATTTTTATTTAACTACAGCCGTTAGAAGAAAACCGTGTAAAGTATGTTCACGATAAAGTGAGCACTTTTGAAATCAACCTTTGAAAAAGTAGCTGCCTTTACCTGCACATATTTTAACGGGCGCCCTGAATGACATGCGCCCAGTAAGGTTGGTAACGATGGATGGGAAGTAGTTCCGTATCTTAACGTCGTATTAAAGGGTTACATAACCATTTCTGATAACTTAAGTTATTATATATAGGATGTTGCGGGAAAGCAAGCTTGAATTGCTATATATCGTCTACTTTTATTTTCCTCTTAGTCATATAATATGAATAATTATTTGTTAAATTAAATTCTTAGATAAGACAGTAAAATCAAGACAGTTATTTTTGGAACTCAGATTTATCTGAATGTTTATTACTAATGCTTAACATAGCTTAGCCTGTGAAAGTAAGATTTGCATGTTTCTTTAATTTGAATAACGTAGGCTGTATGTAAGCTATTCTGCAAACATCTCAAACAGAGCATTGATTATTTATATTGAAATAATTATGTTAGTTGCGTTATATTTCACATTATCAGTTTAAAAAAAATTAACATTTGACTAATATTAAACAATTTTATAAATTACAAGTTTTGTCTGAATAAATCAAAATTGTGACTTGATTAACAGTTTTCAGGGCGAAAAAAAAAAGGTTTATTAAAATTCATACCAATAAATATATATAAAATAATAATGTAATGTTAGTTAATCCGCTTAAATTATGTTGTATTCCAGTGTTTGTATTAAGTTCATCTGCTTGAATAATTTCCAATAAAGAAAATAGTAATGTGAGATTTATTAGGTAAATCGTGGGTTTTCCCATTCACAAATTACTGAAGAAATAAAATAGCTTACCGGCATTTTCGGTAATGTAGTAAAGGATTTTTCGAAGACCACGATAATTTTGACGATATCAGTCAAAATAGTTTCTGCCGGTTACTCTTGAAGATTCTCTTCATTGAATGCAGAATATGTGTATCATTGTGAGCATTAGGTTTTGGTACTTTCAGGCATATCGGCGTCTGGCGTCAGAGCGGGAGCCGGTCGACAGTCAGGTTGGAATATCCCTTTTCTACCTCAAAATTTCCCTTTTTCCCTTAAAATTAACTAAATTTTCGTTAAAACTCCGCCTTTTTTCTAGAAGTTTTCCTTTTTTCCGTAGAAAATTCCCACTTTTCACAGAGCAAGAGAGGCAGATTCATGACTCATGAGAGGTGGGTCAGTGACTCCAAGCCAGGAGAATAGAGAGGTGTGGACTCAGGACCCTTGACTGTTGACGAGTGACCTTTAACATTTAATCTCAAAAACCCAAAAAATTTCCAAAATTTCCAAAAAAATTCCTATAAACGTATATGTTAAATTTATTATCAAATAATTAAAATTTTATTTACAAAATTAAGTTTCCTGAGGTTTCCCCTCACCACCCTCATCCATTAAATTAGTCGGCAGGCATCCACACTCCCCCCGCCTATAGCCAGTCAGCCATCTTGGTGCTGTCAGCCGTCGTAGCATACATATTGGATGCAGATGACCTTGAACTTGACCCCATGACTTTGATTGACCTTGAGAACCAAAACTAGAGAAAAATTCACAAAATTCAGCAAGCATATTACATTACTAACTACTACCACCATAATGGATTCAGATGACCTTGACCCCATAACCTGAAAAACGGATACTCGAAAAAAATACATAAAATTCAAAACGCATATTATATTGTGGACTACTACCACCATATCAGATACATATAAACTTGACCATGATTCCATGTAGTTAAACGACCTTGAAAAAACTCGAGAAAATTTACTTGGAAATCAACAAGCACATTACAGTCTACTACCACCATATTGGATTCAGATAACCTTGACTTTGGTCCCATGACCTCGAATGACCTAGAAAACAAAAACTCGAGAAAAATGCATAAAAGTCATCAAGCATATTACATTACTGACTACTATGGGCTAAAGTCCGGTGAAATAATACACTGGGTTAATGACTTACGTAACAAGTTGTACATGTGTGTAAAGTTTAATCTTGTTCAAAAGGTAAAATAGGTGTATAAATGTTAAACAGATCCCTTAGTTAAAATTTTGTGATATTTGACCCTCTATTTATCTATGATAATATTTTGTTTTGCAAACTTTTTTTTTGTAATGTTAGGAACGTTTTAAGAATGTTCGAAAAAAGTACTAGATAGTATATGGAACTAAAAGAAGCATGAGGGTCCGATTTAGTGGTTTTTACTACTGAAGTTAATTTAATATTGATATTTAATTTCAAAAAGTGTTCTTATTATGATTGAATGTAGCCAAATTTAAGCAACAGAAGTATGCGAAAACAAGAAAAGAATTGCATACTATTGAGTCGTCAGTAACCGAGGTGTCGACGACGACCTTCAAAGGGATTGAGCGCTTCGTCATTTGGTTTTCCGAGTAATATCATCACCCTTTTATGAAGGAGGTACGTCACCAAGAGTAGTTCCACCTTCGGGAACACGGCCAGTGCAGTGGTGCACCGCTTCAGTGGTGGAGTCGGGAGTCGACTCCATGACCTTGACTAGAGGAAGCATGTCAAAATACCTATGCTGTCATGAAATCGTGGTCGACAGTCAGTTGTGATGTACCAAATTCGAACCCAGGCGGAGAACCGCAGATCTAGCTGTGGACTACCACTTTTCTCATCAACAGCTAAGTCCAGCGTACACCATATTATTCATGAACCTTTTGCGAAGGCTAATTAGTAGAGCGCCTTCGAAGGGTGTTTCTGATAATTAATTGGAGTTCTTTTCGTACCTGTGTTTGCTTACGTGGTAGACTAATATTGTTATAGCAAACCCATTTATCATTTTAAATGATATAATATTTCCAATTCTTTTGCAAAATATATTAACACTTATAACTTTGTAAAAACACTTGTAGAAAGTTAAGAGACCAAGGAGTATCCATTTTATAGTTTATTCTATTCTTTCTTTTTCATATCATTCATAGTAAACAACTTCAAGGGTTAATTGAGTGTTGGTACTTATTCTAATATTCTTTCATAACTTTGAATAATGTGTAGATATTACATTACTGATTACTACCACCATATTGGATGCAGATATCCCAAACCTTCACCTCGTACCTTGAATGTCCCTGAAAACTAAAAACTTAAGAAACTATAAATAAATTCTTAAAAGTTAATGAGCATATTTTGTTACTAACCACTACCACCATATTGGGTGCACATAACGTTGACCTCGTGAACTTGAATGACATTGAAAACAAAAACTCGAGAAAAAATGTCACAAGAGACCTGCTTGCAGTAAACCTTGTACCGAGGTACTGAACGAGAAATGCACTTCAGCTTTACAGGTCTTTGGGAATCTAAGTAAACTCTCTGTATGGCTCAACTGCTTACCACACCTTTTACACAGATATGATTTACGACAGAGATTCGTGATACAATTAAATCACTCATGTTACCGTACTTTATGGTTGAAGGTCATTGCCTTATCACAAAAGTGACACTGATGACGGCGTAGTGGTTCAGGCAAAGATTTAGGCAGGCCTGTTGGAAATGTAGGTGCTGGAGCTAAAGAAGCAGGTAACGCTGGCAATGATGTCCTAGGCACCACTCCCGAAGAAGTTGATGACACTGCCATAGCTACCATTAGCTCTGGAGTGCCCGAAGACATCACAGATGGAGAATAAGACTTAGGTGCGAAGAGGCAGAAACTGGTCGAGATGATCCACCTTTCACGCTAGCCAGTGTCAAACTAAGCCACTCAGCTGACCTCCCTACTGATTATAATATACGAGTATGCAAGCCTGTGACTTCATACAGACTGTGAACCAATCTTATTACACCATTAGTACTATTGTTGGGACAACGACCAGCCAACCACATGATTACAGCTGGCCAATCACATGCAGGCACTTAGACATCACATGCTGGAGTCAGTTTGCTGTAGTTAGTCTGCTGGAGTCAGTCTTGTGTGGAGCAAATTGATCAAATGGAGCAATTTGAGCAAATGCAACAGGTGAGGTGAATATTTTATTTAATAATCTCGCTTTAAAAAGTGTATATCTAGATCCCTCGGTGTATTTCGTCGCTTTATGGGTAAACTGTATTTGCACTTTGCACTAAAAGTACCTATAACTACGGCAGGCTACCACCACACTTCGCCATTGGTCGATGCACAACTTGGACTTTGTACTGAACAATGTAGCACCACAGCAGACCACCACCATGCTTCCCAATGCAGATCTTGGTTTGTTCTTCGAATATATCGCCTCGCACAAACTTCATGCGACCATCGCACGAAAAGGATTCCTCTAACAGACTGCCCTCTCATTGAGCAGAAAAAGTTAGCATTCTTAAAATATAAATCTACATTTTATATTAAATATTTTAGGTGTTATATATTCGCAAATACTTCTCATGTTATTAATATTTCATTACTTCACAAATAGAACGATCTTAAAACGTAAAACTCTGTCTTTCAATTCATGTAAGGTTTTATTATTAAATACCTCACTCCTCTTACAAGTATTTCTTCATTCCGTAGAAATACTACAAAACATGATAAAAATTTTTGTAAAATTGTCGGCACTCAATTTATGTAATTACAGTGTATTTTAAGTAAAAATTTTTATGGGTAAACAATAGTTAAAGATAAAACATTTCTACGAGTATGACAAAGCTGCAGATCGCATTGTGGGGCCACATAGTCAAGCTCCAGTGATAATGGCATGAGGTTTCGTGTCTTCATGGATGTAGCCAGTATAAATACAGTTCGACAAAAAATAACAGTAGGCGTATTGAATTTCATTATTAGTGAGCTGTACGAGTCTAGGTTTCGAGTTGTAGCATGTGTCAGATATTGTGGTGATGACAACTTAGCACTTTGGAAAGAATTAGGTGTGTCTATTTCTAATAGAACACGATGTCATCCAGTATCAAGAATGCTTTATTTACTTTTTTGCCTGGTTTGCCACAACTTCTCAAACTCATTAGAAACTGGTTTCTTGACAATAGTTTCATGTGGCCCAATGGAAACTTTGCTAACAAAAATCAATTAATGGATTTAATTCGGGATATCTCATCTTTAGAAGTGCGTTCTTCCCATAAGTTATCTACACGTCATGTAGAATGTGAAAAAAAACCCAAATGCAGAAAGTCAGACTAGCCACTAAGTTACTATCCCACACAATAGCAACTGCAATTAGAAACTATAGTAAACAAGATGAAGTATCCATCATAGCAGATTTCATTTATTTGATAAGCTACTTGTTTAATCTGATGAGCAATTATGTTCCAAATAAGCAATATTCAGAAAAAGTTAAATACAAAAGTGCTTACGGTTTGAATTAAAAAGCACACAGTCACAATTTAGATTTACTGTTAGGAAATATTACTGAAATCAGTTGTTGCGGAGAAAAATTCACTACAAGTTTTTCAGAAAGGCATTATTACATCATTTAAGCAGTTCTTTTCGGATTTGCAACTGCAATACCCCAACATTAAATACATTATGACACATAGACTAAACCAAGACTGCCTAGAAAATTTGTTCAGCCAAAAGGACACAAGGAGGGCTGAATGACCGCCTGACTCCTATTAAAGCACTAAACCGGCTGAGAATGATAATTCTTGAAAAAAGCCCAGGTATAGAGCAGAATGAATTTAACACACAAGATGGCGCAGCTGGTTCGGAAGAATTTATTGTCAGTAGTGTTTTGAAAACTGCCGGTATTGTTGCAGCTGCGAAAGGCAGTATGATAATGAAGATGACTCTGATATAAATAGAACTAGTACCAGCTAATGCAGAAAATCCGGTAGGTATCAGAGGAGTGTTCCATAGCTGGACTCCATTATTTAGCAGGCTGGCTAGCAAAAAAAAATTAATTGTGAACTCATTTGAACGGGATAGCCACACCAATGGAAAAATGACTTGGACATGTCATCGCGCGTACAGCATCTGCCCTATGGTGGCTTATTCGAGCCTTCACTTACGTTCCTGAAGTAAGATCAAGAAATGGAAACTATTTTTCAGCGGTGTTTGGGTCCTACATTTCGCATAAAGAGTTGAATCTAAAAAATAATACCACTACCATTTCGACAGAAATCAATTATATCATTGAAATAATTGGGACAACTTTTGTAACACAAAGAATTTTCGTACGAGTGAAATATGCAGTGGGGTCAGTCAACGAAATTAATCGAATAAGAAATACTTTGAAAAACACACAAGTTCTTCTCTGTTTCTCAGAAAAAAGATGTAAAAATTTTTTTCCAAGTGAGGCAGTATTTTTCCCCCGAAAACTGAACCATTATTGAAGTTATGTCACTAATGTGTCATATAATTATCGCATAAAAATCACATCATGGTTGATCATGTATTTTTAATTTGCCAATTGTTATTAATTCTTCAAAATATTACATGTTACATATTGTTATTAATGAGTTTCTAATTTTCCTACCATAGCTAAGCTTTATATTTATTTTGTGCTGTACACATTTTTACTTTCTCATACAGAACATTTTCTTCATCATACTGTATTTTAAATTCTCAAAATATTAAACATCTCGCATTTGTTATGTATTTCAGAAGTGTATTATTTTTAGAGAACATTTTTGTTGTACTGCATTATTAATATGCAGATAGTTTTATATCTTGCAAATGTTATGTTTTATATTATTATTATTCCATTAGAGAACATGTTCGCCATAATATATTTTTAATTTGGCAATAGTTGTAAGTATTATATTTGTTATGTGTTGTATAGATTTTTACTTTCTTATACAGGTTATATATTGTCCATGATGTTGGGCCTATTGTTAATTTGCTGAGTCTTGTATTTACGTGTTTCAGATCAGCTGACGCGTGACAGTCCCGGCTGTCAGACTGCCCCCGTCCCTAGGTAACTTGGGCGACGCTAGCCGAGTCGCGTCTAATCTACTACCGGGGCGCAGGTGCCCACCCGGTGTAGAGTACGGGCCTCGTGGGTCGACGGCTGGGCACGAAGTCAGGCCCTACGAGGTACCGGCTCGGATAGTGGCGCAGCAGTTTGGCGAGGTGGCGTGAGGTTGGCGGGGTACCCGTGTATTTTCACTGACTGGTGTTTTGCTTGACTGGGGTGTGATCTTCTCCAGTACGGGTGCTTCTGGCCGTGGTTCGGGTTCGTCTGGCTGTCTGATGCCAAAGAGTGCCTCCTGCACTACCAGATGGTATCCCTTCACGACCCTGGTGGGTGGCTCGAACAATCCAACGGGAACGATGTCTGGAACTGGTATACTGAGGCATTGTCGAAGCACAGCTTGTTCCCGTAGACTGAGTAACCCGGACCCGCTAGGAAGGATATGTACTCCCTGGGAAAGCTTAGCAATTGCCCTCACCTTTCTGGCCCGTCTCTTAACTCCATACCTGGGGATGTACAGGATGAGTTATTGATCAGAGCAGCAGGAGTTGGGCAGGTGACGTGTCAGTGTTTAACAGTGTGCGATTGTCCTCTGGGCGTAGACTTCCCTGCACCAGACTGCAGCCCTCTCGGCACCACTAGGGGAACGATGAGAGTTGGCAAGTCCTGGTTGGCAAGTCCAATCCACCGGGAGTGTATCTAATGTCGTGCCTCTACCGTTCCTTCCACATGGTGCAAGGAACGGGTAGCCTTCCAGTGGTGGTGTGGAGAATGTCCCAGGGTCACTGGTCTCTCCGAATTCAAAGAAGAACCCCTCCTCGGCACCACAGAGGGAGCGATGAGAAAGAGGCGACTTCGAGCTGACAACTCAATTTCCACAGGACGGTATCCTAATGCCGTGGTTCTACCGTTCCTCCTACGGCGTACAAGGAACGGGTGGTCTTCCAGGGATTTACTTGTTCTGTTGTACAGTGTGCATTCGGCAGTATCAAAACCCTGTCTCCTGCCAAGTCCTGCAGCCCCAATGTGACACAGGAAGGAGCTTGGAGTGCAAGCTGAGATGACGCCGCCGATTTATCATCATTGAGGCTAAGCCTCTCAGCGCGGGGGAAGTACAGACCGAGGCCCTTGTCTTCCCAAGCGGTAATCATTTGATTGGGCCAGAGTTAGGGGCGGCTAACCCACCCCGCCATGGCCCCCTATAATATAGGCACTTTAACCTGGCACGCGCGGCGCTCGCATGTCAGTAGTGTGGTTTTTGTGACCCAGTATAGCCCCTGGGCCACGGTTGTTCCAATCTTTTTTCCCCTTATTTTTGCCTACAAAAATAAGGGGAAAGACGGTGGAGTTCCGTTCCCTACTGGCACGGAATTTGGAAAATTAAAAATGTAGGTCTTTTAAAAGTTAGGTAAATTCTATAAAAAGTTGGTTTTATTAATTTATAAAATTTTACCATGAAGTTAAGCAAGATGTCAGGAAGAGGCAGAGGAAGCAGGGTCTTCCTCTATCTATGTCTTTAATTAATAATTAACCGAGTTTTTTTTTTTATTAGGTGGTACTATGTTTGGTGTGTGTGTGTGTATTTGGTTATTAAATGTTAATATATAAGGTTTTATTTTGTATGGGACAAAGGGAAATTGTATTTGGGAACAGTTTTTGTTACTAATTAGTGTTTTTAAGGTTTGTAGTTAAAATAATAATTGATTTTATAAGTATTTGTCGGTGGGCGGGACTTCATATTAAAGGAATTTTCTGATTGGCTGTATCTCAGCCGAGGGCGGGGCTTCTGTCTTCAGAGGAGAGAAGGCAGCACTGCGTTTTAATTAGCAAGTGTTTTGTAATTAAATATTGTTAAAAACTTTAGGGACATAATTTGAATTAAAGTATTTAATCAGTCAGCTCGTTGAGGAAATGCTAGGGGAGTAGAGAGAGGTATGTTCGCCGTGAGAGCAGCAGGCGGAGTGATGTGCGCGATGCTAGCGCCAGGTAGTTTTGTTAAACTGACTGAATTTTGTCCCGGACCGATCGGAGAATTTCGGCCGGGTGTAAAGGTTTAGGAGATGTTAGTTATTATGTGGGAAGCTTTTTAGGGCGTTTTATTCTTTTGTTTTTATCGGGTTCGTAGTATCCTAGCCGTTTAATGGCGGTATTTGAATGTGAGAGTAGTTTATTGTAGTAATTTATATTGCGGTTTAGTAACTGTGTCTTTATAGTTGGAATTTTTAAACGTTCATGTATCGATAGGTTGGTAGTGAAGGGCGCTGCGTTTATTATGATTCTTAAGTATTTATTTTGAATGACTTGAGAGTTTAGAACGAATTTATTTAAGTTCCCCAGACTTCGTTACCATACAAAAGGGCTGATCTAACTATTGCTGTGTAAATTAATAGTTTTAATCGTCTGGGTAGATTAGTGTTTTTTAACATTGGAAAAAGTTGCGGTAGTTTACTCAGTGCTGCCTTTTTAACTGTTGAAATGTGATTGGTCCAGATTAGTTTAGAGTCAATTGTTAAACCTAGGTATTTCGCGGTTTGTATGAAGGGGATTGGAATATTATTTAGAGTTATTTGGTGTGAAGGCTGGATTCTACGTTGAGTTAACAATAATGCTTGTGATTTAGTAGGATTAGTTTTAATTTTCCATCTTTCAAACCAGTGTTCTAAATCGTTTATTTGAAGTTGAGTTAGGAGGATAGCATATGGCAGTTTTTTATCGTGGGTGTAAATTATGGTATCGTCCGCGTACATTTGTACTGAGGCATGGGTTATGGGAATGTTTGAGGTAGAAATATTATACAGAAATGGGGAAATTGCTGAGCCTTGTGGGACACCTGCTTTAATTCCGCGATTAGTAGAGTTGGCATTATCAATACTAACAAAGAATTTTCTAATTTGAAAGTATGAGGCAAGTAAATGTATGTAGCAGTCGGGAAAATTGAAGTTTATTAATCTTTGTAGTAATCCAGGTATCCACACATTATCAAATGCTTTAACAACGTCTAGGGAAATGGCAATTGTCACTTCGTGTTTTTGCATTGCAGTTAAGGTGTCTGTGGTGAATTTAGTGAGGGCGTGAGTTGTGGAATGTTGGGCTCTAAACCCGAATTGTGTTGCTGGGAAAATCTGTTGTAATTCTGCATGTACTAATAATCTAGTTAGAAGCAGGTTTTCGAAGACTTTACTAAGGGAGTTGAGTAGGGAAATAGGGCGTCTATTTTCTGGGATGAAGTGATTTTTGCCTGGTTTGGGAATCGTGATAACTTTCGCTGTTCGCCGTGGTATAGGGAAATAATTGAAATTTAATATTGCATTAAACAGGTTGAGGATTGCAAATAGTGCATTAGCTGGGAGTTTTTTTAAATAATTTTATAAGTAATTTTGTCGTGTCCTGGAGCTTTTTTGACGTTAAGTTTTTTTATTAGTACAAGTAATTCTTTAAGTGTTATTGCTTCTGGTTTTGCTGTTATGGTTCTGTTGAAAAAAGCTGTAATATTGGTTTGTACATCTCTGGAAAAATTTGGATCTCCTAGATCAGCATTTGGTGAGAACTATGACTGGCTTGGCTGCCGGCCCTTTAATACTACTCCGCCGCCATCCCTTCTTCTGCTGGCATAGTGGATTTGGGGAGGGGGCACAGCAGGTGTGAGCCCGGCATCTGGATCCTCCGAGCGGGCGGCGTAGAGAAGAGCGCCAGGATCTATGTCTCTTATATGTGGCGGCATCTAGCAGTGCGTTGTGTTACTTGCCACGGACCTCTTGCGTAGTCTCGGAGGCTCATTGGGCGAAACTATAATTTTCAATGGGACGCCTGTCGCTGCTCGGTAGGTAAAATAGTCGTGAAGACGTCGGTGGTAGCGACATGACTCGCGGACGAGCTGTCAGGGGTGTAGTTGACTGATGTGTATCAGTCGTTTATTATGATAGAAAAGACGTCATGCGTCACAGTATTTTGGTTTCTAGTAAAGGACAATTTTTCTTGTCAATAATGTTTTTTATTTGCAATTGTTTTGAGTCGTGTAGGTATATGTAATTGTATTTAATAATATTGTTTTTCTTTCTCGTGCGTGACATTTTCTTATACAAATTGTATTTTTATTCGAAAATCGCTGTATGTTTGTACTTGTTATGTTATTACAGTTGGTTTATTCTTTTGCATACAGATAATTTTCTTTACGTAATGTATTTTTATTTAGTAATTTAAGTAATGTATTTGCATCGTATTTTCAAAATATTTTGTTGTTTCTCACTCAGGTTGTGCTTTGACTCGTATATTCGACAGTTTTATTTTTGATATTTATTTATTTTGTGCACAGAAAGTATGCTGATTCATTACTTTTTCTTAAATTATGAACATTACATATGATATTAAGAAATTGAAAGAAAAAATGAATGCATTTACTGTAAAACACTTGATGTAATGCGTTCGTTTCTCCTTCTTTTGGCTAGATTACTAGCAAGAGTGTATGTGTTTTACCAATATAATAAAGTCATGTCCTTAATCTAATGATTTTTCTTTATAGTAGTTTATTGTAATTGTATTTGAATAGAGTTAGTGTCAACTGGTTTTGTATAAAATTTCTCTAGTACGCCTAAATTTTGCAAACCAGCAATATAGCGAAAAAAAAAAACACGCTATTCAAGAATTGACGATTTTTTAATGTAGCGTGAGTTGTAGGTTAGACATTGATTATATTAGGAAAATTTGTTTCATTTTATGTAGGCCTATTATGTAAGCAGGAATTGCCTGTCAGAACTAATTAGGAAAAAATTTTACCACGTGTTGAAAATTCGAGTTCAAACTTTCAAATGTTACGAAAAGTCTTTGAATAAGTTTTTATTCAATATAGATATGTGTGGAAGATAGCATAAATTGAAGCAATCCGTAAGAAGCGTGACACATTTCTGTACAGATCCTCAAAATTGCATACCATTTGAAAGTTTGGTTCGCCCACAGCGGCAAGTTTGCTTTTAGCCAACGTACCGCGTTATTTTCAACCACAATAAGACCATCCCATGGAGAGGTTTAGGCCGGGATTACAAAGACTCACGTTCCACGTAACACGTAACGAGCAACACGTTCATATAAGCTGACTACACCTTAACTAATGTGTTTCATCATTCACGTGATGGGAAAGTTTGTCAATATATAGCTTTTGCGTGATACGTGATACGTGACTCTGCACCACGTGATCTCGCTGGCCAACCACAAAACGGACGATGTTGTGTTTTTTTTTTTTTTTTTTTTTTTCCATGTTGAATTATCTTTGCTTTTCATGAGTTTGTTATTGCTATGGCGATGTCGTCTGCTCACGTTTTTAATTCATCTACTACGTATATAATTTTCTCCCGGAAATGAGGATAAAGGAGCAATAGAATTTAGGCTAGAATTATTTTTTAATTCGTAAATATTTAGGGAGCTTTATAAATGCCACAGTTCATTAATTATGTTCCTCAGAGATGTAAAAATGTATGCATGAAATCCAGGATGTTTACCACTGAGTTTACAATTTTTAGTGCTCCTACTTCATTAAACACAATTGAATTTTCTCAGAATACCAGAGTTTATTACATACGATTTATATGCACTAAAAGTACGTCTTCATCTCCCAGACAGATTTCGCTCTGTAGGTTATGGCTATCTCCTAGGCCGTGTCGGAATAGTTTTCAACGTCTGTATAAATCACGAGCGCCATAAATTCGCAACCTGTTCTTGCCACATTAATATTCAATATTAAAACGCAAATACTACTGTAAAACTTGAATTTTCGAAGTTTTCAATCTGAAAAGCAACACAACGAATCCCCGGCAGTTTTATTCGGTACAAATTGGTTACTGGTTACGTGAAGCATTAGAATATACCTACCACCCAAAAACAACACGTTTTACGTTAACTCGAAAGTATAGCGTGACGCGTGTTTCGTGTAACATGAAGTCATCGTAATCCCGGCCTTAGGACCTGACGTCACGAATTCCACTAGAAATAGACCACGCCTCCATCGGCCAACCTTCCTTGTCTTGGGTGGTCATAATGTAATGGCTCATCAGTGTAGTCGATAGTAACTAATAGAATATTTGTTTTCGATGCACATCCATATATACGCCCCATGCGCTTACCACATTACTTTACAGTTTGGCCTCATCATGTTCCAGTTAGAACTCGTGCAACAAGACGGTGAATAAATAGATCACTGTAATATGTTAGAAGAAATCTGCAGCTTAACGTCTAATTGCGCGATGGCTTCTTATTATGAACTCTAAAGTGTATTCATCACGGTTCCGTTCTTCCTGTACAATATGAGGCAGGAAGATCTGAATGAATAGTTATGACATTTTTGCAGTTTATTTCTGAATATTATATTTCAATAGTTCTGACGATTTGTGAGCAAGTTTACTTGCGGAGGCAGAGCGAAATAATTTCCTTGGTGTTAGTGTTTTTTTTTTCACATTGTTATGATTGTCCAAACAGGCCTTAGCTGAACGGCCTGCCAGATCATGCCCTTTTACAATAAAGTAAATGTACGACAAATCATAACAACGGAGTGGTGAGGGCTGAAATACTCCACTAGTAGCGCTTGTGTAAAATCCCATTCACAAGCGGTAAATGGCGCCTCTATTTGCCCAAAACGCCCTGATATAAGGCACTATAACTATAAATAGAGGTTTTCTTGCCATTGTGCCAATGGGCGAAGATGATGTCAAGAGTTGAGGTGCGTCGACTATCAAGATAGCCTTCAGAAATAAGCCTTCGCCATTACGAACAATGTGTGAACTGTTAATTAGTGTGTACAAGTAGCGTTGCTAGGTAACAATAACAATAATTTGATTTTTTTTAAATACTCATTTAAAAAGCTACCGCGAATTACCTTAACGCAAATTGCATTATAATTTTGAATGAGGATTCTCTAAGTTTTAATATGCAACCACCTCTGAGGATTCTTGACTGTTATTACTGTGATGATGTGGTATAACAGGTAGTTACACAGTGTAGTACATTACACATGTAAAACGGTGAGGTGTAGGCTGCTACGAAGGCCCCGCGTTAAGTGCGTCAGTTTGTGGTGGGAACGAAAGAATGAAATAAACGAACGATTTATACCCTAGCATGCCTGTGCAAATATGTGAAAATATTTGCTCACTTGAATCATTTACGATACAGGGGGTATTATACAAAATAATAGTGCGTGGGTTTAGGTACAAGCCAATTACTGTGAACAATTAGATTATTGTACCACGGTAGTAAGTGAGAGAGAAAGTGTGATGTACTTTAATAGAATGTTCCCTCAGCTTACACTTATAAAAAATAAAACAGTAGGTAACGAACCAGCATAAATATCTTGTTATAATTTATGCTCGACCAAGTGTGATTTACCAATAACAGAGTCTTCATTTACTGGTCTGTAAAATGGCCGGCGGGAACACAACTTACCAGATGAATACCATATGTGGGACTGTAACTGGGCTACGTGCATACTTTGTGCACGCCTTGGGATCTCTCCATACATAATAAGGTTTAACCAGAAAATACTTTATAAACATTGGGAGACACAGGAATAAACAACAGAAAGAAGGTAGACGACCACCAAAATTAAATAATTTTGAACGTCCAGATTGATTGAAAAAAAAAAATTCTTTAAATTCCCTTATCATTATTATTATTTCCTAGTTTTATCAAGCAATTTGCACAATCTAGCAAGAACACATAACATTCCTATCTGACGTAGAAGTGGCCGTACCTAACTTAATGAAAATCCCTATGTTATGCAAAAACGTATGCTTAGGTTCACTCGTGTAAAATCCCTTAAAGTTAATGTTACTCTCAGGAAAGGATAAACAAAAATATCTTTATTCAATAAAATATCACTTCTTCAGTGTGCCTAGCTCAGAGGAGTAGATCCTTTCTCCAATTAACAGTGGGCAAAGTTTTAAAGCTGGTTTCTCAGTACGCTTAAAGACAACATGGTGTCACCGATAGGGGAGAAACCTTCTAGAAGGTTTATGGCTGACACTGCATATGACACATACATTCAGTACAATGTAGACTTATCTCACTGACGTTTTATAGCTCTCGGTGCTCTTTCAGACGTAGGACGACTTTGATGTTGCAAACAAAACATACCAGTCAGAACTCGCAGGTGCAGGGTTATATATTAGAGGTCTCGTCACCGTAGAGAAAAATGCGTCTCTAACACTGACGCGGTGCCGGTCTAGCTTCAAACTCCTGTACACTATCCTAGCAAAAGGGGGCTTAAATGTACTCTCAAATTGCTGGCAACAATTAACACACGAACTTAAACAATGGACGTTAAGACGCCCTAAAATCTAGTTAAAACCCTACTCGACACCCACCTTCAGGAGCGAGTCCTACCCTACACGTCTAGTTGGTTCGGAGGTCAGTTGGAGAGACAGCTAAGATCTCTTGGCTGAAGTTAGCTTAAAAATGGGACCTATGGTTCCAGCCAATGGGAAGCCAGGATTCGAATTTGGAGCCAGTGGGAAGCTATATATTGCCTAACACTCCCTACGTACCAATTCCCACGTCCTGACTATTTAAAAAAAATAGAACACTGGGTCTCGGAACGAATAAATAAAATTTAGATATTAAGAAAGATTCACAACATATGAGAGCACAAAAAAAATAAAATTATTAAAACGAAAAAAAAATTGCTAATACTCTATCCTTAAACATAATTTAATTGCCACAATACATCCTAAAGAAATATCCTTACAAAATAAAAATGAAGATAAATAAAAATAAAAAGTTAGAAAAATATTCAATTACAGGTGCAAATTACATGGAAAATAACATAGGTGACATGTGTAGAAAGAAACGTTTACATAGTGAAAAATCATAGCACGTTGCATACAAATGACAAATATTAACATAAAGTACATAAGTTAGTTACGCAAACAACTTACATTTTGCGGGTGTTACATTACACTGTACCATTGAAAGCTCGATCCAATCGTATATATCAGCAATTGCAACAACATGCATTAAAACTACTTACAGTTAAATGTGTAGGTATTTTAGGACTGAAAAGACACTCGAAAAAATGGGATTGCGTAAAGAATGTAGCAGCAGTCCTCTATATTCAGAAAAAAAAAAAAAAAAAAAAAAAAAAAAAAAAACGACATTGGATGCTTCAATTTATAGAATTTTTTAATTGATACGACTTGATCTACATATTTTAATACTGATGCAAAGCGGAGTTGCTCCTCAGCCACTACGCTGTGCTGTGTTCATAAGCAACTGCGTGGTTCCGAAATCCGATCCTTTAACGATGTCGTCATTCATGTTTAAATCAGATTTACTTGTTCCCCTTCTCTCTTATGTGCGTTCCTCTAAACACTTGAACAATATCAGCCCAAGCATCCCCAATGAGACAATTTATTACTATATATATATATCATTTATATTTTATATATAGTTAACCTTCTAGCCTAGTACTGCCTAGCGCCCTCCAAGTCTAGCCTGAGACTGCGAAGCCCTCTTAAAGTCAAGCCTAGGTCTGCCTAGCCCTGTCCAAGTCAAGCTTAGGACAGTCTAGCACTCTCCAATTCCAGCCTAGTATTGCTTAGCACCTTCCAAGTCTCGCCAAAGACTGACTAGCACACACACAGTCAAGTCTAGGACTACCTAGCACCCTCTATGTCTAGCCTAAGATTGCCTAGCACTCTCCAAGTCATGCCTGCGGCTGCCTTGCACTCTCCAAGTCAAGCCTATTGAAGGTTAACTCTATATATATATATATATATGTATGTGTGTATATATAGAGTGAAAAGTTGTCTCATATATATATACACACGTACATATATCTGTGTGCGTAGCCCAATCGCGGTGCGAAATGAAGGAATAAATACAAACTTGGAACAATTTTTATAAAGAGTTATATTTTTATGAGGAAAACCATTCATGGATTTAAAAATGCATTGAACAAAATGAAATGGTCATGAATAAACACAAATCCACCCCACTTGCTTTTTGAATTTACCAACCCGAGAAATTTTTTTTCTTGAAAATGGTGAAACCTCAGTGTCACTAGCATAGGGAATATTTTTTTTTTTTTAAATAAAACGTAACCAACTGCTAATAGAAACATAAACAGTATAGATTTATGTGTGATGACACCTAAGTAGGAATGAAGGTTATGTTAGCAAAACCACAATATCTGCACTACTTTCTTCTAGCTCTCAAAATCTGGCCTCCACACCTGATCCGGATGTCTATATAATTATCGTAGGATTTTAATTATAGACAGCAAATTACGGTATGTTGACAATGTATCCCATTCACGTATGTGTTTGAATGACGATAACCTTACTAAAATTACGTATTATTAATACGATGAAATGAAGTAAAAACATTAAACAGAAACAAATGTTCCGAAGTAATATCCACTTTTAAATACTCTACACTAAATCCGCTCTGCAAGTAGTGTATCCCCAAAATTAAAGCCAAACAACTGATTTCCTTCACTCTTTAAAAATATTCTCTAGAATTTTACATTAAATACAAACGCAAAGAACGCATAAAAATGTTAATATTAGGAACATTTTAACATACAGTATTATTCACGAGGAGTTAGCGCTACTCACAGGGCTTTTTCCTGAAGTAATTTGGAGCAACAATTGCATGTGAATGTGGTTCCTATTCCCAATATTTACAGAGAAGGTATACCGAAAAATTGGAAAGGTGAAGAAAGAAGAATAGCCCTTGTCAAACTAACTACTTTTATGTAATTGCAGACGCTATTGTTTACAGTTGAGCATCAAAATTGAGTATAACAAGTTTACAAAACATGTTCCGTCTACTTCCATACACTTGGCGGCACGCCTATGAAACACACGTGTCGCTCTATGTAGCTGCACACGACTGTCTCTGTAGCGGCATGCATGGTTCAAGCAAGTAGCTCATCACATGTTTGTGCTGTCCTTTGGTACACAATATCTTTCATCCATCCCCAGACGCAATAAAATAATGGAGCTGTTAAATATATTGTGTTTCCAATTTTTCGTATTGGTCTTTAAATATTGGGAATAGGACCCACATTCATATGACAGTTTTTGCTCCAATTGACTTGTAGTTACGTGCAAAATTCGCGTTATTTTTCGGTGACACGATAGACTCCACTGCCTTATAAACAAGTGATCACAGTTCGTGGTTTCATTGGCCACTGCACTGTAATCAACGTCCCGTGTCTGCTTGATCTCTTTATAAGAGATTGTCCACTCCACCGCTGAACTTGTATTATCGGCTCAAGAGTTCTCCAAGGCGTGCCACACATATATTTGTCCAATAGATGAAGTGGGAAAACGCACAGTAATATGGAGTTCAGTCTGTCCTAAAGTAATAACGCGAATTTTGTAGGTATCTAGGAATAAGCGATGTTAGTGGCGGTAACTCCTCGTGAATCCTTTTTAAATAATATAATGTATGTTAATGTGTTCTAATCATTCACACATTATTTTATAATCGAATTGGTATCACATTGCTAACAACTTTAAAGTGACTTAGTCAATAATATTTTTTTAAAGAGAATACTTCATTTTCCCAGTTAGGTGAAATCAGAGACTAAAATTTTGATAGGCATACTTGCCTACAAATTCCAAGAACTGTAAAAACCACGACGTATGAGTAATTCTCACTTTTCATATTTTTAATTGTTCACATTTTCTTTCCCTTTTCAAATTCAAATTACACTCAGCAGAACTTTCATTTCGTACCACTGTTCATAAAATATTATTTGCCGCATATATATTACCTTAATAAATAATAAAGGAAAACATACGAAAAATACTTTTATTCGAGCTTAGCGTACATATCTCTCTATTAGATAAATAATATCCTGATTACTACTTCTCCCCAATATCTTAGAACGTCTCGCAGGGAGTGCCCTAGAGACCGCGGTAACCATTCCGTCATTGCGATGTTCTACAAATCATGGATATTTAAAGCAAAGAACAACTGTACTGTCACTGACTTCCGTCTGGACTGGAATTAAAATCGTACAAAATATTTTCATTGTTATAGTTAGAGCACAATGTTTCTAAACATTAAGCTCCTTATTCACTAAAGTAAAATACTAATAAAACTAAAATTATTGTATTTATTTACTTCATAATAATCACTGGTCACGTTAATTTAAACGCTTCCGACGTAAATGGAGAAACACTAGGGTTGGATGAAACATCGCGTGTAGCGCTGAACGTGGAGAAAGGGTTTGAACTTAGGCCACTCTTCCTCGAAGCAGAAGTTGTACGGCCGCTCGCCACGCACGGTCGCCTGACACGTCAGCACATTTCGCCTCAGAAATTTAGCATTTTTATGATTTAGCTTTGTGCTGTTTTCGTACGAAGCTTTCATATGTGCCATATTACTATACTGTCTCATTATTGGTCGGGAAAGTAGAGCGATGAACTTGCAGTAAGCCCCTAGTATTCTTGTTGGCTACAAATAAGCCGTGACCAGGCATTCACGCTGTTGGCCAGTGCCAGCAGTGGCAGTAGCCAGTAGCAGTCGTACGGTCGCTTATCGCTACGGCAACATGGTACCACCCCTAAATTAACCTCATGAGTCGGGATTCGAACCCACAACACACTAGTGTAAAGTCGGATGTTTTGGCACAGAGCTAAAGTGTCAAGACAAGTGGTGCAATGCAAAGAAGAAGCCTCTTGTGGCGAGTGATTCGCCATGTTTGTCGCAACTGCTGCGCTGAGCTCGCCCAAGGTCGGCGAGTGAAGTCATTCACAGTTAGAGAACAGCTCGCTACATCAAGGTCGAAGAGAGAGGCCATGTGTTTTATCTTCTCTCCGCATGCAGTCGGCTTTTTCGTGTTACGAGTTGATGTCAGCACATAATGATAAGTCTGTTCTGTCAAAATTAGATCGCAGCATGTTTGCTGATGCAGATAAAATAATTCGCCCAAAATAAGTGTAATTGAAAGTAGCACTTCTTATTGAGACAAAGTTAATTTATGAAATCTTTATTTTTTTCTATACTTCTCATTATTCATTTTTATAATTAAGTCTTATGTTATAAAATCATTTCGACATACTAACAGTTTGAACTAGTCTTTAAATTTCTCATAAGTCATGTCTCCATTAACAATATCATTATAAATGTGTTTTAAATTAGTGTCTTCTTGTCAAAATAAACACAAAAAATTCGTATTATCTCTTACAAGTTGTTTAGGCGCTTTCGATTAAGTTTGTGCTAAATAAAATACCTCTGTATTCTTGTGTCTCCCCGTAGTAAAATATTCGCGAACAATATCTTGGTCGTCTAAAATAACATCAAAGATAACCAGGGAATCATTTTCACATTGGTCTAGAGAAATTATTTCATCATCTTTATTTAAAAAGAATGCCATTTTTCTTTAACTTTTTTGTATAACACATCAAAATCATTTTGTGACTGAATATATTTGGTTGATTTAAACTTTTTAAGCAAACATGCAATATACTAAAATTTTACGATCCTACCTTATAAATAAAGTTTGTCATCAAATCAGTATTTCCACAGTTGCTTGGACCTACAATAAAGGCTATTATGATATAGGATAATAATTCACAATTCTTATTTTTAGAATTTTCTTCAGAAATTAAAACACCAATAATTCAATCGACTTTTTTCATTTAATACAATAATTTTGAGTAATAAATGGAGCATAAAGTATTTAGGTTAACTAATAATTGTTCTGTAATAAGGAAGAAACTTCTCTATGATGTCATTCAAAAATATTAATCTATAGCACTAATTAGTTTTCATGCGAAATTTGTAACTCCAAATGATAACAATAATTCTATGACATTGATTGATAGCAAAAAAGTTATAAATATTCCTAGAGGCCAATAGATATAAATTCAATTTAACCATTTTCAACAAATAACATTGTATTAACTTCAGACAATGTGCAATAAATGTTCATTGCAATTTGGCATACAACATGTTTATAAAATATGTTGAATCTAAACATTATACAGATATAATGGCCAGTTTTTCACCAAAAACTATGTTTGAGATTTGGAGATTCTATAAGTTATGAGCCACCATATCCAATTTTTTATAAAATTAATAATATAAGGTTCTATCATATTGTTTTAGAAATTAGATATGAAAATGGTAAACTAATTGATTTCGATGGTGCTGATATTGATATTGTTTTGGAAACTAGAGATAATTGAAATAATACAGATTATTTGATTACATAAAATGTATATATGATATATAATATAATAATATAAAATATAGAATATAACAACATTATAGAATATAAAATATATAAATCATTTGTTTAAAAATCCATGGGTAACGTGTCTTTACTATAGTTTTTTTTTCATTCAAATCATGTGTTTGTGATAGTTAAAGTAAAGTTCCTTAGCTATAAAATTATTTACCAATTTAGTGTTTTTCTTATCTCTTGTAATCATACTGTATTTTATAACCACATTTTTCTTAGTTCATATACTAATTCACTCATCGATTTAATGTTCAATTGTAAAGCATAACAATTCGTACCAACATGTTGGTTCAGTAATATTTTCTGTTTGTGTCAAATTTTGTCTCTGTACAAATTTTCCCCAAAGTGAATTTAAACTAGTTTTGACACAGTGCATTTCCCAGGAATTTTTTCGATTTTTTTTCAATGTCTAAATTGATATCTTGTTCTTGTTTAATGACTAGAACATATTCTTTGTTTGATTTATAATCGTCTTCCCAAGGACTACTTTCTAATTTAATTGTCATAGATGTTTTAATATAATTTCTGAACATGTTATCACTTCTGTGGTTGAAATGCCAAACTTCGTGAAATTTAAAAATTTGTAACCTTTCTCGACAGCTTTATTTAATTCTAATGTAGTCCGTGTTACAATTATAGCTCCTTCTTCATCACTATGTTTATATTCTTCTTTTTTATCTACCACACATTTTGAACATAAAGTAAAAAATTGTTTTTCTTGCTTAATAGGTAGTACTGGATGATATAAATTTCGTAATGGTAAAACTTTACATTTAATCAACCCCAAGAAATTTTCGTCCTAATTTTTGGGGTTAAATATTTTAATAGGATGACCCACAGGAATATAATAATAAAACATCACTGTTGGATACAAACTTGATTTTTTTCCTGGAACTTTTAATTTTGAAGCATTTTTCAACCTCCAAAAAATGCATCTCTTGGTTGTAATGGTTCTATTATATATTTAGTTTTTTTTCTAAATTATTTCTGTAGAAAATCGATTTTTCCCATTTACAAGCAAACATTTCCCTTACTTTGTAACCATTCTGTCTTAAAATTATTTTTAGATTGTTTGTTTTAGTAAGCAAATCATCCATACTTTCATCGTTGCATTTATTTATTGTATCAGGGTAATAACAATCAGGACAACCATGTCAAAAACAACCATGATATTAATATATTGTTTTAGTTTTTTTGTATACCATCAACTTTTGCTCTACAAATAGTTACTTCTCCATCATCTAATGCATGTCGAACATTTGGAACATCAGAATGTCAACATCAGAATCACAATATTCAGCAAGTTCTTTTTTGAAATCGAAAATATGGTTTTCTTTTACATTTTCAGTATGACACTGTTAAAAAATCCTTTCGTGGTTCTTGTTACATTGTATTGACTCCATAATATTTTGTAGCAGGTACTTTTCCTACATATTTTTGATTTTATGGTATATTAAAAAAGTGTGGAAAACATTCTTTTTTTTAAGCTCTTTTAAGTCAAATGTTTTGCGAAATGTTGGAAGACTTCCTTAAATAAAGTTTATATTATCAATTATTTTGATATTTAGGCTGGATATTTTAATCTGCATAATTTTTGAGCCTTGGTATATAGTATGCGGTTTAATACTGTTTCTAACACAATATTGTAAAATAAAATATGAATTTCAGCCTTTGGAATCGTTCGCAAAACTCATAATTTGTTTTAAAATGTATTTTGTTACCACAAAAATCTTGAACAGATATAAGGTTTGGTGTGTGAAAATATGTATCTTGTGTTGCTTCGTAGTCAAAGAAGTATTATTTTTCAGCGTAAGAAAAATCCATATTTTTTTCTAGTTTTTGCCATTACAAGTACAATATTTTAAACAAAAACCACCTTTTTTCTTTCTCTCTTGCATATAATATCTGCGTTCATCAGTTTTCACAAATTCCTTACAATTCCAACATTTGGCGTAACCAAATTCGTGTTTTTTATTTCTCAAACAAATTTTTTTACACGTTTTACACTTATAGACTGCCTTATACACTGAAAAAAGATTAGTAAAACATTATTTTGTGAAACAATATCTATTACATTTTTTACAATACGATCATCTCTTTCCCAAACTTTTTCGCATTGTGTTTTTTTCTCACTCTCATGTTGATCTTTGTTGTTGTATTGTTCGTCACAATTTTTACAATAATAAACCCCACCTAAATATGTTTTAAAGTTATTAATAACATCGTAATGGTCATTGTGTAAATACAAATAAATAGTTGTTGGTTTTTTTTTTTTACCATATTTTATACCTAATTGAATTGAAATGTGCAGCTGAAACAACTTTAATTAGAACGCTTAGAAAATTTTCTGCTTCCATAATATCTTCCAAACTGAAACCAATATTACAACTTTTTCCCATTATTTTGCAAAGTTCACGAGCCAATTCTTCTTGTAATTTTCTTCCTTTTCTAATGTAAATATTATTCTCTCAAATTGATTAAGTAAATGTTCTGTGTTTAAATTGTTATTCCTTGCGGCCGAACTAGTGTGGTGAAAACTATGATTATTAGCATATATTCTCATTTGGTCTCCATCTTTAAAAGTGGTCATTTTTCTTGTCCCATGTTGGCACGCCTCCTTAATATCCATGCGACACTTAATTTTTAAATGTGAGAAAATAATTTTTTTTTACGACACTAAGAATTTTACAATATATCCTTGTGAGTAGATATAAGCTACTATCTTATTTTATTTGTTGTCACTGAGTTGAGCCAATTTTAAGATATTTGCAAATTTAAAATTTTGATATTTTGATTAGTTACTGAGATGGTCCTTATAATTAACATAATTTTTATCGGTTTAGAGTATATTAATTATTTTCAGTCATCAATACGACTGCGAGAATTTTAATTCGCAATTGTCTCGTGAATTTTATTACTTTGACTATTGCCATAATTAATTGCTTTATTGCTATTTTGAATTTTCTGAGTCATTTAATTTATATTTGATGTCAATTTATCAGGTTAATTGTTTCTTTATTTTCAGTTTGAAGCTTTTGAGATTTAATTTAATTTTCATTGTGGTCCTTTGGTCAGATATATATATATATATATATATATATATATATATATATATATATATATATATATATATGTATGTATGTGTGTGTGTGTGTGTGTGTGTGTGTGTACACTTGGTATTTTTGGCCGTGTGTGTGCTTTTATTTATTATATATTCCGGACTAATTAAGTAGGGTTTACTAACTTCCCATTATTTATATTTTCTTTGTAATTTCATCTCAATTCGGTGCAGGACTTGTTCTTCCTTAACTACGTTTTAAATCATGTTAGATCCTTCCAGGCTACAGTTTCACACTTTCGTTCTTGTCTGAGCGGATGTCAGCTGCGCCGTTCGCAAATTCCTTTGTCGCGAGAGCCGTCGCTATTCCCTTCCACACTTAAGGTTTTGGCGTGGCTGTGTTAGCAAAGTCCTCGGGTGATCATGCGCTTAGCACATGACTTCGTATAAAAAAAGTCTTTCGATCACGTGCAAACTTGCCAGTTTTGCTTACTTGTTTCTTGTGCACGTCCGCTGTGGACCTTCGGTGGCATCTAGCTGCGACATTGGAACCTTTTTATCGTGCATTTTCCCTTTCATTGTGTCGTTGTTTCCTGAAGCGACGTGCTTCTCGGCCTTGTTTGCAGACACTTCTACTTCGGCAGGAGAGCAAGATGGCACGCGGCCGCTATGCTCCTACCTGCGTGTTTTTCGACACCTAGTGTGGGATGAACCTTTAATGTTGTGCCCGTAGTGGCAATATAGTGTGTTACTTAGCTTTAGAGTGTGAAAATTATTTTTCTGTTGGTAAATTTTGGAGCTTCTGCTCTTCAACATGGTTTAGTAATTTCTGTCTACCCTCCTGTGTGAGGGTCCACATTTTCCATGTTTTCCTGGTTTTCCCCATTTCTCCGGGGTTCGAGACTTTTCTGTTCCCGTTTTTCGCCTCCTATGATAGCGTCCATGCGGATGCTCCTGTGTGGAAAGCTATTCTAGTCCTCGCCCCGGCATTCTGCAACGTAAATTTTAGATTAATAGATCTCTACAGCTAAGTCAATAAGATATGTTGAATATACGTTATCACTGCCAGAGCCACAGACTATGATTTGCTTAACCTGATAACATTCGTGATGCAAATTAATCAGTTATGACTGTGTTTAATATGTTTGTTAATAAAAGGAAAATTTTTCGATACTTGTGTGAGGTACCTCCGGGTTACTTAAAATCTTTAAGTAACTTATTTGATATTTCTATTTTTGTTTTGGGATAGTATTTTGCTGATATCAATTTATAAAATAATATGTTTATTAAGGGGGCATTTGCGAACTGATTCTTATGTGATTTGTTTTTCCCACTCAAATATAGTGTAAACACATTAGAAAATATTCTGTCTTGAAGATATTATGATAATGTGTTCAGTCTTTTTCTTTTGGGCTTTCAATTTGATTCTTATTGCCCCCTCAAGGATAATGTAAAAAAATCTCAGAAAATGTTCTGTTTCGTTTTGTTACATGATATGAAAAAATAGGCCTATAAAATATGAGAAAGATTTTAAAATAAATTTACAGATTAATAGTGCCACGCAACCACACTATTTTTCTTTCTCGAGATTCCTCTGGTCTTCTATATATATATAGGGGCAATTGTGCCCTGTTTTGCTAAACTGCTATTAAGGCGAATATTTTATATTGGTGTTCAGTTCGTTTTGTGTCCCATCTCCCTCCACAGCCTGGCATATTTACTATCGCTTCCAGTTATTTTTTTGGAGTGCCTGGCTTTCGTTAATTTGTTCTTTCGAGCCACGTGTGTTTGTTTTGTTTGGTGGCTATTTAGATGTACTCTTTGTGCCAAGGACTCATTCTGATGATGAATGTTTATTATTGTGGATTTCTGTCATGTGGACGGACATGGCGGCACATTCTTACATTTTTCATAGTTTCGTGAACAGCATTTCGAACAGCATTCATTTTTTCTGTAGAATCAGATTGTGAATTATTTATGCGAATGTTGTAATTTGTTTGCCTAATATTGAAATTATGAATTAAATTACGACTAACTTCATTAATTCGAATGGAATTTTCTTTTACAAACGCTCATTAAAATTTTTTTGTTTAAAAGAAAAATTTGACCTCAATGTTTATTTTATTCCTTAATTGAAAAAGATTAATTTCGATTAGTTAAATATTTTGGTTGTACTAATATCTGAATAGTAAAATGTAATATTTCTTTTAATACTTTTGTTGCTTTTCTTTTTATTATTTTAAGACCTGAAAATGTCAAGTGTTTGAAATGATTACTTATTTTAAATTTTTTTAAATTTTTTCTGATTATTTGACTTTGTATATTAATTTTTGTAATTAATTTAATCTTTCCTTAAATTATACCAATTATTTATTTTTTATTCTTTCCATATAGTTCTCAAATCACGTACTCATTCCACACAGATCTATTATTGAATTATGTGCACCCATATTTAATTGTTTAATTTATAAGGAAACAATTTTAATAAGACTACAAAAATATGGAGTAAATTATCAATATAAAAAATAATAAATATAAATGAATAAAAATAGAGAAAGTGATTGATAATTGATTAATTTATAAGAATACAAATTTAATAACACAAAACATACAAAGAAAATAATTTTTAACTATTTTAATTATTTTTATGACAATATTTCACAATATTATATTTTTTACATAATGTTTTATGTTTGTCCATAGTATTTTTATTAGGAGAAAATAATTTTAAAGATTTAATCTCATTGCTTACTTTAAATGTTTTTGTTGGGTAATTGTCTTTTTGAATTTAATTTACATTATCTACACTAATGTATTGTGCGTTTCAGTTTATTTGTGCTCTTTGAGATATGCACTACGAATATATTTTTCCACATTCGCACAATATTTTCAAACTAAAATTTCTTTATATTTTGCTGTGTGTTTGTCAAAAGTCTCTATATGAGGATAAAATAAATGTATAGATTTATTCTCATTACAAAATATACACATCTTATTTCAATAATCATCATGACGAATTTCATTTGTTTTGTGTAATTTAGTATTTTTATGTTTTTTTGATATTATAAACATATTTTCCACTTTCGCATAGTACTTTCTCTTTTATGGCATAACGACTTTTATCGTATTCTCTATAACATTTTTTACAGGTACTAATATGCTTATCTTTTGTATATTTGTGTGATGCAAAATTTTCTATGTATAATATTTCACCGCACTTTTTACATTGCTTTCATATTTCATTATTTTCCATTTTCGAGCACCAATTATATTTTTTAATTTATAAGAAAATGAACTTTACACATATATAATTTTTTATAATTTTAATAACATTATTTTTTCACAATAATTTTTTTTATAAATAAACAAAAAGGAAACACTTCTCAACATGCTGAACAAATCATACGAATCGACTAAACTACAAGAACTCAATATTAATTAATGGTATGCTGCTAAAGAATTTCAAATTTATAAATCTAAGTTTGGTGAAGTAAAATTAATTTTATTCTAGATGGTAGGTATAAAATTACTTTATCTGATCGCTATTTAAATGTAATTGATAAAAATGCTTCAAAATTTATAAACGGGAAAAAATTTTTATAATGTATGAAGGATTAATATATCTTAAAAATGGAAAATCTGTGCATAAAGAATTCTCTTAAAAAATATATAAATTCTATTAATTTTAATCTTTTGAATATTCCATTTGATGTTTAGCTTAATATTACTTAATTTAGGTTTTTTCTTGATTTTTGCTTGAAATCACTGTTTTCGCGCAGGGTATAAAAAAATCAGACTTGAAAAAAATGCTGTGTTTAATGGTTTATTGGTAATTTTTGTTGCCTTTTTTTTTTTTTTTTTTTTTTTTGGTGTTTCTGATGTTTTTTGAGGCTGTTTTGAAGCTGTTTTTTGGCTCGAAATTCGATGAATAAAGCTTGATTTTGGAGGAAAAAAGCTTGAAATTCGAGGGAAAAAACTTGAAATTCTTGGATTTTTTGGTCTAAATTGGAGTGTCCTCAAGATACCCATATCCTACTCGCCACAAAGGTTTACAAGACCTTCTGTAGCATTTATAGTGTGCATATTTTAATACAAATTCGTCGAAATATTCCAGTGTAACATTTGGTGGGAATCAGTTGATAGGCCCTCAAGATATGGCATAAAGCATCCATAATTTTCATTTGGCGATCTATATAAATGGAGAAAAACAATGTATTACCACATTCGATAATTGTATACTGCCAATATACAAAGTAGAGATAAAATTAGTTTCATTTATATAGCACATAAAAATAGAATGATGTTATAGCTGCTATACTGAAAATAAATTTGCATTATAAAAAAAATCATTCATATATTAATATAGCCTATCGCAATACAACTTATTCCACAGATTTTGTAAGAATGGGCTGTTTGTTGCCCTAGATATGAGATAAAAACAGTATTTTTTATTGGTGTGGCTATCATACAAAATGGCAGAGAAATGTGTCTCTGCATAAACATATTTGATGGTTGTAATAGAGTCTGCCAGCATAAAAAGTTAAATTGGAATTTGTTTCGTCAGTAAAATGCCCTGAGCTTAAATATTTATATAGCCACAATTTTGAAAATAAATGCCTGACCTACATGAAACATAATAATTAATACCACTTGCAGCATTACTATTTGTTTGCTAAATTTGGTAGGAATTTAATTTTTCCCGAAATATGATAAAAAACTTTATTAATTT
This sequence comes from Dryococelus australis, assembly GCA_029891345.1. Taxonomy (NCBI): domain Eukaryota; kingdom Metazoa; phylum Arthropoda; class Insecta; order Phasmatodea; family Phasmatidae; genus Dryococelus; species Dryococelus australis. The sequence continues at coordinate 247,566,254 of CM057009.1, forward strand.
TCGTGTTGTTATTTTACAAAATGGAGGACAATAGATTCCCTGTGTAGATACATTTGATAGTTGTAATATCTACTGACGGCATACAAAGTTATGATGGAATTGATTACAAAATTTTGACTATATATCATTCTAAACTAAAATAGCTATATGACCACCATTTTGATAAAAACTTATCACTTAACATCACCTGCATCATTAATATTTGTTTGAAAAATTTGGTAGGTATCTGTTAAATATTACCGAGATATGACATAATACATTTTGTATTTATTTCCTAGGCTTGAACTGAATTCGCCTCGGTGCACTCTTCTTAAAAAAAAAAAAAAAACCACACCCGTATTTTAACCCATTTTCGTAATATGAACTTTTCTTCTAGAAGCATTATGCAATTTCTTGTTATTTCATAAAACTTAAAAAATTCTGTAACCGTCGAACCGTCTCAGCTACTTTACTCACCTTGTACCAAAATGTTCCCTTTTTAGCTATATTAAGGCATAGGTCTAAACAACAGAAAGGTGGAATAGAAAAAATTATAAGACTGGCAGCACATTAACTGATGGGCCCTTTGTAGGGGTGATAAAATATTTTCTGACATTGTACAGGCAAATACATTTTAGGTTTACCTAAAACCAAATATGTAAAATAAAATCTAAAACAGTGCACTAATCTGAGTATCAGGTTACCGCGGTAATTAATTACGTGAAACGAGATTTCTTGTTTCTCACGATACTAATTTCAGTTAACTTTTAATAAGCTGTAATCTGAAGAACCAAATTGTGAAAACACAATCAGCTGATACTCATTTCTGCGCGAGTTTTAAAACTAATCACATTATGTGTTTATTTAACATCTGTTGAGTAACGAGTCGATTGTGTTGTCACCAACCTCTCTGTTGATTGATGTATAGACTGCAGTGTCACCAACCCTGCTTTTAACAGATTTGTTGATGGCATTGTCCACTAACTCATAATTGACAGACATGGGAAAATAGACTTCATTGTCATTTATCATCCCATGTTTGATGGATGTGTTGTTCACAGCCACACGTCCAACATCTTCCACTCTCATAGTGGTCGAATGCGTCTCTCCCTGTTCTTTAGATTGAATGAATTTCATCATATTAAAGTACCACAGTGTTGGTTCACGAACACATCCATTTTTCTTTACATATTTTAACTTCTTTCATTCCCTTAACTAGAAATTACGTAAACACTTTATTCGTCTACTGATGGTCTATTTGTCTACACCATATACTCCATAATCGTTGGTAAATGCCAGTAATTCTCGAAATCCCTTATACGTTGCATTTGTGCATTTATGTACCTGTTTACCTTTGTTCCAAAGAGCTTCGTGTTTTTACATATGCGTAAAACTATTTTACATAGTCTTTACGAGCATACTATTTTGAATCCATACTTCAAGACTCAGTAGACTGTGCTGTCTCTTGAAGTTCAATGCATGAGTGCCTCAGGAACTGTGGTAGCATTAGCAACAATACACAGTATCTTATTCCTGGCATTATAGGAGATTTTTTTTTTTTTTACTTTTTCCATCCCCCCTCTCTCTCACTGTATTTTTATTCTTTTATCAATGGATACCTATATAGCTACTTGCAAGTAAAAAAAAAATTTCAAGCCTTGAAATACAACTGGGTGGATGTAGAGACCCTGTGGGTGGAACAGAGAGCTTATTACGCTTCGTTCGATAAGTGTATGAAATCGGTAAGTAGACATAGGGGTCATTCTCATATTAACCAACTATATCCACTACAGTTGGCTAAATTTTGTGATAAAGGAAACATTTTAGCTTACAAAATTGTAATTACCAATCTCATTAAACATTTGCCATTGTCGTTCACAACACAATACATACATGAGAATAAAATTTTCTTTTCCATTTTAAATCTTGATAGTATTTCTTTGTATGGTGAGAAAACAATATCAAAATAGAATTCAGGGGATGAATATTATGGTTCAGATGATCAAATCTGTAAAATGATGACATACTTGTTCTTGCCGGAAGACACATTCGATCCTGTACTATGGTGAAATTGTGAACCTGTTTATGTTGTAATACATTTTTGGCAGCTTATTTCAATAAATTTACATTTTGAATATGTTCAAACATACTGGAAAACAAATAAAACATTTTAAAAAGTTGCCACCGAGTTGAAAAGCATACTAAAATAATTTTTAAAAAAAATACACAACTTGTGGTGTATTTTTAATTTGTAACACACTCCCAGCTATAAATATGTGGACAGTTTCTGTAGCCGGCATAACAAAATGTGCAGTTAAGTGAGAAGGATGTTACCAGCATGATCAAAGATGTTCTTTACAGCAGCTTTACTGTTTTTCTCAACAAACATCTATTGCAAAGAAATTGCCATTTTGTTTACCGACATCAACTACAACAGAAGATTCATCCATGGTGAAGACAATTCATGATCTTTCATTTTTGGTGCAGCAGACGCAGGCTATCAAAGAAGAATTAATTTGTACAAAGAGCAGATACGATATTTCGAATCTGATAAATTTGTATGGAAAAGGTAAGAAGTCATATTTTTAAGACAATGGAAGTGTATTCCCTTTGCCATACTTTTTGGGCCTCTTCACTGAACAGTTTTTGATCACATGCATCATATCAATCTTCTCACAAATATTCACTATTCTGTAGAAAAGTCCCAAAAACAAGACAGTAATTGGATCTGTTCTAATTCTATAGAAGAAAAAGACATTCCATAAACATGTATAGTGAAGGAATACCAATGTAAAAAATACTATATATATTATTGTGAAATGGAACGTTTTTGTAAATTTTAGTGTATTGTATTGTATATGTAAATGTGACAAAAAATTGTAACTTTTATGTATATGTTTCTTTCTTTTTGTATATAAAATCCTAAATTAAAATATGGGATGTTTGCATCATCAAGTGTATCAAATTTGCTGACGACAATATACTATTTTATAATTTGGTTGAACATATGCTGTATTACACATAAATATATGTAATTTTTGTTTGTACTGAGTTGAAATAAATTTGCATGTACATCGATGAGAGAGAGAGAGAGAGCACACATAACTTTGGTTGTTACATACCAGAAGATTTTTTCAATTGCCATTTTGCTGTTTGGTGCAAGCTATTTAAAAACAAGCATTTCCCTCTGTTATAAAGAATACCAAGATTATACAATAAGAGATGGACAACAAACTAGATGCTGTTGTGTTTCTTGTGAATTGTAATGGTATCAATATATGAATTTTCACTCAATTATTTTCAAGAGAAAGTATTTTGGATATAAACCACTAAGAATTATTTACATTTTAGTACTTGCTATCTTGTGATTTACAAACTATATTATCAAAGCATATTGTTTGAATAAATCAATGTTTATGATACCTCATTTCATTATAAAGATATCTTATTTCATTATAAACAACTGTAATAATCTAATAAATTCCTCACATTTGCCAACCTACACTGCTGCTTACATTACAAATTAAAATAGAAAGTTTATTTGGTGTTTTTAAAGTAGTTTTCTTAAATATATCTCTATGATCGTGTAATACTTGAAGGTACACAATCCCAAAAAACAATTGGTTTCACACACCAACCAAGTTTTTATAATAAAACTCCGTAACAAAGGCCCAAAAGGGCTTCATTTTTGTTTCAAGTCTCTTAGCGTTTATTAGTGATGTCAAATAAATACTGGAATGTGGTTAGAATAGCTCCTTTCATTAGTAAATGAAAATTCGAGTGATTACAAATAATTTTGTCGAGAAGAAACGAAACAAATAAATTAGAATAAATCCCCACTTGTTGTGTGCTGAAAACTGAAAAAGTGTATATCATGTGATTGCCAGAAATGAGTGTAAATTTGTCAACTAATCGGTAAATGTAAGTCTTTGATAGAACAAAATAAAGGTAACAAGCGGACACAATCTGCCATTTTGCATAATTATTATTATTTCCTTCACAGATGCATAGTTAAACTATTGTCATTTGTCACCACTATTGTTATGAGAATTTAGAAATATCTTTAAAAAATATTAAAGTTTGTATAAAACATAATATATTATGGAGAGTCAATTAATTCATTCAACTCAGGTTAAAAACAAAATGATTTTGCCAATTGGAAATTTTTTTAAAAGTACGAAATAGAAATATATGTAATCCTTATTACAACTAACTGTTTGCCAAGAGATATTTAAGTGTTAAATACAAAATATTAAATTTATTAAATTCTTTCTTTTTACTTATAAACAGAATAGATATATTTACAAGATTTCATTTAATGTATTTGTTGTTGTTTACAAAAACTTCCCATCTTTTTTACAGTTAATCTACAAATTATTGGAAATAAATGAATACAAGAGACCATTTCATTTAGTTATACAAATATATATATATATATATATAATATTAATATTTTATAAGGTATATATATATATATATAATTATTATTATACTTACTCCTTTCCTTCTGTTCTGGGAGGAAGGGTGATTATTCCATGTTCAGTTCTCGTGTCCACTGACATCCTTTTTCCAGATTTTGCTGCCATATAACCCAAACTTTATGAGGGGATGGGAGAGGAAATGAAATACTTCAACATGATTTGTTGTTGAAAGTTAGAGGGGGATGGGCATCACTGCACATATCACCACTTTTCTCGGAATTAAATAACACTAACTTTACTCAGAATCAAAAAATGGTGATTACAACACACAAGCTTGGAATTTTTTTCGAAAGTAAACAATTGTTACAACATGCACCTTCATGTGATGTAATTATCCAAACTGATGATTGGTTATGGATTTACACCTCATGTGATATCATAATCCAAACCGATGATTGGATAAGTTTGTCCTCCCCCCCCCCCTCCTTACTATGGTGAACAACCAATCAGAGTGTAGTATTGAATTTCCCCTCTCTTCTCCTCCTTTTAGTTTTGCTTATATGGTGGCAGAATCTGGAAAAAGGATATCGGTAAACAATCGAAAGCTGAACATGGAAACATCATTCTTTTTCCCAGAGCAGAAGGAGAGGTTTAAGTATAATAACAAATATTTTTATTATATATATAAACTCATGCTGCAAGTAATGTTAACATTCATTTTATTTTTTTTAATCACCCACAAGTATAAAATATAAAACTAAAACAACTCGTTATATATATTTATTTATATTTGTATTTTTTAAACTACTTGCTGAAGAAGCTCTTGCCTCTCACACCTGTTTATCATTGTGATGGTACTTGTACCAAACTTGACAAGTTATTTGACTCTGCAAAGGTTGTATCCAAAGAAAGTATAGGTATATCAGTATGTTAAGCTTGAGTAGATCAGTACAAGTACCATCATTTCGATGATGGTACTTGTACCAGATGTTGGTATTGGTAATCCACCTCTACAAAGGTTGTTGGTATTAACAATCTAGGTGCATTAGTACATTAAGCTTGAATCGATCTTTGGCTATCATTGGCTTGAGTTTTGAAAGACATAAAAAAAGTTTATTATGAAAGTCTGATTAATGTGATAAAAAATCAGGTACATTATTTACATTGTTAGGTGCACCAACAGGTAAGCAAAGTTGTTAAGAGGTTAAAGTTAATTACCTCTTTAATGCATAAGGTTTCATATACAATACAGCTGGAGTATTCGATTTTTATTTGTATATAAATTAATTAAACTATAGGAATTTAAAATCTTTTAATGTAGATATTGTAACAATCAAATGTAAGCAAATATCAACCTCATTTTTAAAATGATCCAGTAAAGAAGTGATTAGCACTCTAGACTCAAGATACAAGGGTCGTGAAAAATGAATCCTGACATAAGCACTTTGAATTTTAAAAGAATTGTAAATGCTGTGGATTGCTCAATCACACTTTGTCATCAGGGATAATAAAAATAAGATGACGATCTATCAGAGTGGTGAACTGATGGATTAAAGAGCCATTCGATTATAGAATTATGGAGATGATTTCGAGTTCGCCCAAACTGTTACGAAATAATTACCACTGAAAATCGTATTACAAGACAAATGTCAAACGTATTTGTTCATTCAATGTGTTTTTGTACCATGTATATAGTCTAAAATCGTAACATTTGGATCTCTGTAACAGTAATAAAGGGTTAATAATAATACTGCACTTGGGCCAACAAATAATTGTGTGTGTGCGAACAGATTTCTCCCAATGACTAGCCACTCATTAGCAAGAAAATACAAGGAATTGGAATATTATGAAATCAAATTATTATTTTTTAATTTTTTTATTTACAAATACATCACAGTTTTGGAAGAGACAATAGAATATTGTTGGTTCTATCACATTTATGAAAATGTTTGTCTAGTTCGTCAAAAACTTCCTGGTAAAAATGGTTAAATTTGGTTTCAGGAAACCAACTTTTATTATTTTTGTACCACATTTGCGTAAATTCCTTACGTCACCTTTCCGACAACTTTTTGTTGGCCACACATACCTTTACCGTAGAAAATAATTTCGAAGTGATGTGTGAACTCAGCACACATTATTGATACTTTGCATCGACGTACGAGGGCTTGGTTTTGTAAGCTGGCCTGTTTGTTTAGTAAAAATACAAGTTGATGAGTAACAACATATTGAGAAGGTGAATTCCCAAAATATCTTCTCCTGGTATAAATTCCGGTACACATTGAGTGAATAATATGCCGCCCAATAGAGGGGTTGCTTTGCTGTGATTACCAAGTTCCACGTTGTCAAGCAAGCGATCAACTAGTGGGTTATTGGGATTGAACTGAATGAATTGGAAACTTTTCATGATGGGAAATAATCGACCCATCACGGCCATGTCCACGCCCGAAAGCATTTCCTGCCTGGTGATTAAGGGGTTTCGGCAGTTATCGGTAATTCGATACATGAACCTCGTGTTACAAAACACTTTGGAGTGGCTGGTGTTGAACGAGTCCAACTCATCGATACATACACATGTGTTGTGACTCATGGCAACTGATAAGGGATCATGATAATTGTGTGGGATCTTGACCGAATTCAACATCAAATGACTCAGGATACCTGTGTTGTGTAGCTTCAAAAGAATATCTGAAAGTATGTTTTTTCCCACACCTGTCTTGCCATAAAGTACCAGGGAATTCCGCAACTGACTACCTAGGAAATTTAAAGATGCCATAAACTTCATAAACATGACTACCAAATCCATGTTGAATTCGCCATATAAAATCATGGCTGCAAATCCAATAAACAGTGATCCAAGTATTCAGAGAGTAACGTGTCCTCTTTGGATGTGGTTCGGTACTCTCATGGCAATACAGTCAAGTGTTTGTACCAATCTTAAAGTTCTTTGAGATGGTTCCACTCAATCTTCGGCTCAATGTGAACAGGAAGGTGAACTCGCGAATTTTCGCAAAATGATCGCAATAAATTAGCGAGGTCCTTCACATGATTCATGTACACAGGTTGACCAAAATGTTCGATAACATGTTTCATATCATCGTAAATTTCGAAGTGATTTTTACGTAAATATCGAAAAAAGGTCCATCCACATAGGGATTGTGAAACTCCATACACAAAAACCATGAAAAGATGACTAACGCATTACATATGTATCCATCCTCGAACTCGGTCAGCTCGATGAACGATTCAGCCTGCCCTTCATTTCCAAACTTCCAGTTTTGCACCACAAATCCGAAATTATCCTCATTGAGTGGCTTATTTCAATCGCCGATTGCATACATTGAACTTGCCAATTGCGATATTAAAAACTGGACTCGGGGCGATCTGGCTGTAACAAGACAGCAGCTATCTGCAAGGAAGCTGTAACTACAATTTTTTCAGTTTGTTTGGCATTATCCTTGGCTATGATTTGTTTTCACTTTACATGCAAAAATTTCTTGATCATTCCATAAAAAGAATTCATGGATTGTGAAGTGTTGAACGGCGTACTCGTTCTTTCATCGTCGTCGTCAATTTCCATACCACCTTCATGTTCATATTCCGAGTCTCCTTCTCTATCACCAACCCCACTTTTAATTCTTATGCCATTATTTAACAAATCACAAAACTTAATAATATTTTTCGAGTCGAAAATAATGTTGGTCGTACCGAGTAGTTCCAGAATGTGTTGTCTGAAAATGGAATATAGAAATGGAGTAACTCGTTTCAGGTTTATCATGTATTTCTGAGTTAAAATATATAGCAAGTACACAAACATCTTGAAGGAAATCACCAATTGGGTGCCAGTAATGAGCTTTAAATTTTCTATGTGTGTTGGAGGCCATTTGTTGTTTAGAGTCAAATCATTGAACATAACCACAAAATTTTCATGGTTTTAGTCGAGGGGTTTGAAATCAGGTTCGATTAATGCATACTGCTTAGCCACTAAATTTGAAAATACCAGGCAGAGTATCATCACCATCAACTTGTATTGCAACCGTGATAAGAAATTTAGCAATTTAAGGTAGATGTCGAAACACACATTTTGGGTTTCGAGGGAAATGGACCAGGGTGATAGTCGGTTTTGGAATGTCATAATGGTGCTTGATAGCCATCAGACATGTCAGGGAAGGCGAAGCTGTTTCAAATACATTTAATATTGGGTTAAACGCATACCCATCGTGAAAGACTTGGTAACCTAGATGATCGGGAACCACCTCGTACTCTTGTATTTCGAGACTTAAGGACAACTCGCTTTCACGAACTATCGAATAGTTTCCATTGGTAAACAACAACAAGAAGTTATCACATCACCTCGTTAATAAAATACCCGAAAAGAAGAAATTAGTCGCCTTACAAACTATTACTGATGACGATTTATTTTTTATTCGAAGACGAATCCCCTTTCTCACCACCACCATGTCGACCATTGAATTCGCCAAAGACGATGTATTTGTACACATTGAAAAGTTTTGTCCAGTCGAGAGGTCCTTCACATAAAGACGAAAGCAAAAAGTAAAGAATGTCAATCTTGTAGAATCCCGTGTACAAGTGATTTATTTAATTTTTATGGGTGCACCAACCGCTGAAGATGAACTTTGCGTTCCGGATCGGGTTGAAAAACTTGAACACACTACTAATCAAATTTATTAAATTTTTACTGTCGATGTAGCAAACGAGCTATGGCAACACGCTCGTCACATAACCACGATTCAACATCTCTGAAAAAAAAAAAAAAAAAACCAGTTGTAATTTCCTTTAAACGTATCCAATGATGCATATCCACATAACTGTGTTCGTGAGGATAGTCTTCATCTCCGACATATTCACACACATCGCCATATTCTTCATCTCTGCTTCGTTTCGAACAATTTTTGGAATATTTATTTTTCTACTGATCTTGCCATCGCCAATGTTGCTTACCCAAAATTCACTTGTTTCACCATTCATTTACTTCAACAATGATGTTTACGTTTTTAATTTCGATATTATTTACTTTGCAATAACATGTGTAGAAAGTGTTGGCCACGTAAAAAAAGTTTTAATCTTCAGCCAATAAACCATCTATGAGTGCATTCATGAAATTTTCCTTGTATTGATCTAAGTCAATGTCGGGTTGTTGTATCGCATCCTCGAAACAATCAATCACATACAATTGATTTTTAATAAAGGGGTAAAGTTCACCATCATAAAAAGGAACCTGATGTTCGGCACTTCCCAATGCGTACTCGGAAAAGATGACATCGTCTGAAATGTACAGTTTTTCCATGTTAAACAAAGTGTTTGCCAACTGGTTGGTCTCAAACTGAAATTTTGTCTCAATCATGCAATGACTATACAATTCGTACATCTCTGTAATTACACTCTCATCGTCACTTCCACTTAGACTTTCAGTTTTGTGAGTAATTTCTCCATCAACACACACGAGGAACAAAATACACGAGCTCATCCTTTAGTGTCCATATATTGATGGGTCTTAGTTTTTTAAAATTATTATAGGTGCTCAGCCATTCGGGAATGTGATCTCGGACTGTGGGCAAGGAACACTGGGCTGGATTATCCAACGCAAACTTGAATGCCAATCCCTCGTTCGATTGTGAGTAGAATTAGGTGAAAGTTGGCCTTTTTGGGCCGATGTGTCACCAGACAAGACCCTTTGATGTAAAGTGGGAATGTGACTGCAGTAAAGTTCTCATTAAACCGAATCACACGATCGCGCCATTAGAGGTTCTCTTCTTACGAGTCGAAATTGTGTTCCTTGTCGACGTCAAAATCCAAGATTATGCGTTGGTAAGCCAAACCTTTTTTTTGCACAACCAGCCCACAATTGTACTCTGCTCCGGATTTGTTTTTTTGCCGGCCAATGAGAAAACATACACTTTAACAAAAGATCGTAACCAAAGGGCAAAATTTTCCTGCAGGGTGATCTTACCGAGTTCACTGGAACCAACAATGGAGATGATTTTGTTTCGATCGTATTTGGTGTCATACCGGCCGACGAGTTGCATTATGATGTGATCCAGATTCGCATCGACAGTTATTCGGCCAATTTCCTCAATGCATTTGATGATTTTCCCAATACGTTCCCGCTCCTCATCCATTTTACTGAAGTCAATAATCGTTTTCGCGAAATGACGTATATCAGAATACTTACAAACAAGAACGAGACAAAAATGTTAATGGAAGCGGTATACAGAAAAAAAATTGGCCGTATTCTCTTGCCAGAAATGCAGAATACAAATGGTCGAGATTATTCCGCAAGTATTCGTTGATCTCGTCCGTCAACATCGACTTGTGTTTGACTGGAAGAAAAACAATTAATTTTTTAATCTAATATACAATGTTATGCTGGTAAAAAAATACCTTTTATTTTAAATTGTTATTTTACAAAAGGTAAGGGAGGAAATGAAACGAAAATGCGCCATGAAAAAGAGTTTTTTTTTTTTTTTCAAATACATTAGTGATTGCAATTTTCATCATATGTACTATTATATTGCCGAATTTTAAGGAGCAGAGAAACGAACCTTCATCAAAATAATACAATACGAGCAATGATAAATGTACTCTATTATCCTGGATCGTTTGTCGCCAATTCTCATTTCGTTTTCACCATTCCAGTATTAATCGCATCAGCGATTCATCTCTATGTTCTCTTATCGGAAACAGTCTTTTCGCATTATCCAGCCAAAAATAAAATAACCCTAGTCTTTTTTTATACATTAATCTTTGTAATCGTAACCGATCGTTTCTGATTGAAATTTGTAAATAACGTTTTACATATTTATACGAGGTTGATTTTGCCCATCGTTACAAAAAATTCAGGCATGTTTCCTTAAACGAAATTTTCCCGAATAAAATGTAAATATATATAATTATGTGTTTGAAAAAAGAACACTTTTGTAGATTTTGATAAACTCGCCTAGTTTCTCGTGTCTCGAATGTTACTTACATTTGCCAAATTCACCGCTGCTATTAACACCCCCCTCGCCATGTTGCTTTCAATTATCCACCGCCAAGTGGTTTTGTTTACCGAAATAAGTCTTTTTGATTTTCCTCTTGGCTCAAAATGCGTAATTTCATTTGCCGATACTCGAGCATTAGCAAAACTATCACCACGAGCGTGTTATATATCTGTGAAATATTTTTCTCATCTTCGATGCTCGAATGAATTAATACCGTTATATAATCTAGTGGGAAGTCATTTTCCGCGAGTATTTTAAGCATCGATTTTTTGTTTTTGTATCCATCGAAACACATGGAACACAGTATAAAAAAAAAAAATTTTTTTCGAATAATCTCTGAAAAAGATTGGCATAATTATAATTTACATTGCGATTATTTTCGCCGGCCAACATTAAATGCAACCATATCCACAGCAAAGCCGACTTCGAACCTCTCCATCCCCTATGCATTTCAGAATTCATTAACGTTTCGCCATATTCGGGTACAGTCACATCGAAGGCCGACCACTTGTTGAGAATTTCCATCGCCATAGAGATATTTTTTCGCATGTTGTTTGGATGGCGAACATATTCATCTTTAATTATGTTTAAAATTTCCAGCGATGCTATTTTTTTTCGTTTATTATGCAACATATGTAATAAATATTCAATTACTAATAAAACATTCCATTGGAATCTTCAATGTGTTGCCATAAGAACGCAGTGTTACATAATGTGTATAATGCTGAAAAACTCCAATTTGTTTTTGGCGATGTCACGAGCTCTTTGGCAAACTCGAGTTTAAGAAATGGCGAAAAAAATTTACGAGTAATTCCATACATAATAAGGATGGTGTTTTTTTGCCTTATGAAAAACTTGTTTTTTTTTTCGCACTCTCGTATATATAGACTTCGGAAATCACAGAACAGTCATTCGTGAATATCCAGTGACTGCGAGAAGTTTCCAAGTGACTATTTCCAGCGACGGGGTAGTATTTCAACAAAATGTTTAATGAACATGGAGCTGAAATTAAAGAGCATCAACTACAGTCTTTGAATGGTAAACATGAAGCTGAACTTATACAACACTCTTCGAGAGACGACTGGAGATATTATCAAAAACAAGTAAGGCGTTTAACATGGAATACTGATAGTGACACTGATGATGAAGAGGGAGAGATACATTCGACTGATGAAGCTGTGAAGTCAGAACAAAAGTCTTATATAAAAGAAGAGAAAAAATCTGATATAAGAGAAGAACAAGACTTTGATATAAAGGAAGAGCAAAAATGTAGTTTAAAAAGGAAAAAACAAAATAGTACAAACAGTAGTGATGGGTGTTCAGGGTCTTCAAGCGACTCTAGTGAAGAGGACAAAAATCTACTCTGGGTATAAAAAGGCCAGAAGAAAAATGTAAGCTGTTGGAAAATATTAATCTATCTGCTGTTTTAGTTGTCGATTTTAAATTTGGCAGTTATCATGGGAAAAAAATGTCCATTGGAGTTTGGCTATACTACACAATGAAGGTCAAACATGTTGTATATATCTAGACTTGTTCCATACATACACTTGGTAAAGAGTATGTCTAACGATCTAGAACTAAATCGCAATTTGTACATGAAAGAGCATGGAATAGCCTAGGAAATTAGCGAGAAAAATATCAAACTCAAAACAGTTAGTTTAATTTTGAAGGCAGCCTGGATTAAATTTATAATTGTAGCAAATGAAGAGCATGCTAGATATTTACGAAAAAAATTAGAGTCTCGAAGAAGAAAATAATCACTTGCCACATGAGTGGTTCAAACGGACTTGGAAAATGTGCCAATGCTATTATATTAAAAAATGTCTTAGGACTGCCCTACCCATAGTTCGGTTGATTTGGGATCTAATAACTAAAGATGTGAAAAGGATAATGGAAGATTGCAATACATTTTTTTCCTGTGCTTAAACAAGTGTGTATATATAAGGAAAATGCAAAAACCCATTTTGTATCGAAACGGGCATTGAAAAAACACAATCATCCTAGGAGTGGGCAAAGGATTATCAAGAGATGAGCTTCTGTAAAGAAGCTACCATAGAAGATTTGCCATCGCCAGAATTTCTCGAAAAATCCAATCAAGCAACAATTTTGAACGAAATTCCACAATTAAACTACATCAAAATATCATCTGCGAAGAAGTGGAATAAGAACTCGATAAAATGATGGTCATCAATATATAATTTGGTGTTTATACTGGTGAAAACGTTCCCCTAGAATTTGGATGTGCTAAGAAAAAGGGCATTTACATGGCTCATGTTCAAAGACCAGTTCCAATATGACACGTAAGTACAAGTATGTTGTGTACCTCTACTGGAAAATACACAGCATACCTTGGAATCTTCCATGTAACAAGCATCATCAGATGGTGAACAATGAAATCGTAAACTAAGTTGGATCCGACATATCGTCGTGAGAGTTGCTCAAAAAATACACTTTCTGATGGAGTTGGGAGTGCCTGCCGAGAAACTCGTAATAGCTACGCGGAAATTTACCATTGAATGTGGCACCTGCGGTTTTCATAATCCAAGTGCATATCAAAAAAGATGTTCTCTGCAAATGTAGGTTTTATTTGGAACCATCTTGTCAGAAAAATTAATTCTCGATATAACAACTAGTGTAAAAAATATAACAATTGTATTGCGTAAATAAATCTGTTTTTGTATGTATAAATGTAAATAAAAATGTTTGTGTCAAAAATGAATCAATGTATTTGTAAAATATATATTTATAAAATAAATAACTAAATTAAATAACTCTTTATTACAAATAAATGACAATGAGAAAAAAATTTCATGTTACAATTATTTTAAAATGGGACAGTTTTCGTACGAATCTGATCATTGTAATTTAAATAATCGTTACAACGACCCACATAAATTTCCTCCACAAATGTTTATGGATTTACCCACTTATAGTACCACTGTATTTAATATGGCGATTTGCAAAGTGGCCAGTTCGTTTTATGTCGATCTGAGTTTATCGAATCGTTTAAAACTAGAAAACGAAGACGAGGGGGTTATGCTGGTGTTTAATGCTACGGAAAAAAAAAAACGAAATTTATGACAATTATGTTAAAATACCTTTTGCATATGTCGCATTTTCGCAAATATTTATGAAAAATTTTCTATTTGCATCGCAATCGCATCCCAGACCCCCAACTCCACTCCGATCATCACCCAGATGCCCGCATTCGCAAGATTCCAATTACACACATAAGCTGGGACCTAAGATCACCTTTCCCGATACTCCGGCACCTCGTCCGCAATCTCCTCGTCATCATCGTGTCTCGACAGCAAACGTATTCGAGTCTGTTCCACAAACTCGCATTGACGAAAAGTCAAATCACGGTGATAACGATGATGGATGCCTGGCTGATGACGAAACCAGAAGGTACGAGGGTAATTGCTTATCGTCTGAAGGTTTCCATAAAGAAGGGAGGGTGGGATTGCCTTCAATCGATCGTCAAATGCCACCTTATTTCAAAACCATCGACGACAGCTCTGAAAATCATTTACGCCAACCATTGAAACACAATCGCGTGATTAAATAAAGCAAACAAAAACTCAGAGAGGAATACAAAGAAGGTAGACGATTACGTCGTCGAATTTCGCTCAGCGATGTTGACAGTCACCACAGCGATGAGATGTAATTAGTGATGGTAATTCAGTTTAATGTTCATTGAAGTTGTTATGATGCCTTTTGTTTACTTTTTAGTTAAATTATTTTTAAGTTGACGAGTGACATAATTGATTTTCGTGTCACGAAGCTTGTCAGACAAGTTTATCTTAATTTGTGATACTTTTTGAACTCAGCTCTGTGACCTTGGAAGCCAGTTGTCATGTTTACTAGTGCACAAAATTTGTTCGCCGAAATTATGCTGTGCTTTACTTCGTTATGCTTTATGTCAGTTATTTCTGTACTTTTAGTGTTTTCCCCTGTGCTCACCAGGTCCCTTTTTTTCTGTGTTGGCATGCAACTAATATGCTGTTTTTCTGTGCATTACTTCAACATCGGGTATATGCAGGCCTGATTATGTTCATATTTGAAGTAAAATGTGGCTTCCCTTAGAACAGGTACGTACGGTAATATTTGTCTTTGCGACCTGTATGTTTTGTTTACATCTTGTGGTATTCTGTGTGAGTTTTTTTTTTTTTTAATTGACTATTAAAATTTTATTACGCGACTTTACAAAGGTGTTCCTTATTTCTGTGTGTGTCGCGAGGATTATTGAAAGAACTGTTAATTTATATTGCATTTCGTTGTTAACTTTCAGTCACATAAGATTTAGCAATGTTTTCGTTCTGTGCGTCATAACATGGCGGCGCTCGAGTTTTCTTGAGTGGCAGTGGTGCCAACCTGATGCGATGTAGGGGCACTAGGGCATGCCATGCTTTGTTTACATTCTGTTGCGGTGTTTTAATGTGTTTGAAAGTTAATTATTTAGTTGATTAACTTAACTGCTTATTATGTTAGTAAGATCAGTGCGCTTTTCAGGTCACGCCATATTATCTGCCCTGTTTTGGTAAGCTTTAATGTTTAATGTTTCATGCCACTTTATCAATAGCTTTGTGAATTTTCTGTGTTTTGAGAAAATGTTTTGGTTACATTCTTCACTGGATTTCTTTCGCTCGTGTTGCTTATTTGTGGAGACTATTCAGTGAGTATATTGTTTTTATTCGGCATATTTAATTTTGTTTACATAAATAAGTTTGAGGTTAAAGATTTTAAATTTTTCCAGTTCATCATTCAGTAACCTGGTTTTGTTTGGCTTTTGTCGCACTCTGATCCACTCAACCTCCTCTATAAAGATTTATAACTTTTAGTAATATTGCATATTGTTTATATTACAATTTTTTGTAATGAATTATTGGACTTCCACATGAACTCTCGTTTTGTGCTATGGTATGTGTTTTGGTGCCACAACAACCAGTTATGTTCTTTGTGTGGGTCATGCTCTGCATCTTTTATGGTGGCAGGTTCAGCACACTAAATTGAAGGGTTGTGTTTTGTGTCGTTGGGGTACAGTTCGTTTTTTGGGTCCCACACGGCCAGCCTTTCGTTCGGATGGTTGGGCACTCACATTTGGAGGACCCCTCATTGTAAACCAGATCTCATCTTGGAAGATCACCGAGCTCCAGATATAAGATTTAGTTTATTTTATTAAATATTTTGACCTAAAATTTTAACGAATGAGAACAAAATAATTTTAATAATTTATTTTGATTAAGCAACTATCAATTTTCCTTAAATTTAAATAAATAAATAATTATTTTTTCAAAACCCAAGTATTACCAGTGAGCTCTTGTGTTTCTGTGTGTGCAATCTGTAATTTGGTTAAAATTTGTGTTATCGGTTCTTCTGTACTTTGAAATATAGATTGTTTACTTATGTTTTATTTTTTGCAGTTGTGTTTCTCTAGTCCTTTGGTACTTGTTTGTTTCGATTTTGTTTTAATTTCGGTGTACCATGCTGGCCTCCAGAGGGGGATGTTTGCGGTGTGAATTTCGCCAAGGTAGTTGCCTTCCCCAAGGATCGTCTGCAGAGATCAGACTGTTCCCAGCTGCTTCTGGTAGGGTCCATGCTGCTGACCTTCTGCTCAGGGAGACGACTGTGTTGTACCATCTTTTCCTGCTGAATTAAGGTAGTCTCCCTATTTTTATTCCCAGATTTAGAACAGGTTACGCTCTGTGCACTAGTGCTCGTGTTTGGCATGTATTGCCAACATGTTCAGATTTGCCTTTTCTGAAACTGAGGACAGCTTTCTAATTTTTTTTTACTGTTATAGTTCGGTGAGTGTTTTGTTGTAGAGCTGGTATGGGACAGTACTGTAGCTTTGCGACTCATCGAATTTCCTCTTTCTACCTAACCACAACTTAGGTTATATTTAATTTGACTTTTAAGTTTTATTTTGATGTTGTTGATTTATAATTTCAGTAGCATTGTATGTCGTTCCTTTGGATTTCCAGTTGGTATCTTTCTGGCTCTCGGTTGTGTCAGTTACCTAAATGTTTCAATGAACCAGTTGCACTGTACGCACTGTTAACTGGGTAGTTGATATGTTGTTGGCTTTGGGGCCAGTCGATCTGCTTTACCTGATCTGTTTAAGTGATTTAGTTTCCTCGAATAGGTTCTACATGTCTAGGAATGGCCAATCCTAGCTGTAGTTTGATTTTTGTTTGAAGTTTGGGTTACTTGGCTGGCCAGTCCCTATTCTTGTTTGACCTTGACTGGATTTTGACCATGGACTGATCACCCACTGATTTTAGTCGTTTCAGATAATTTTTTCTCTTTGTGCTCCATTAATAAAAAACCTGGGTACTAAGTTAACTTAGTATTAAGCGAAATTTTGTGTGTAATATTGCAATCCAGATTAAAATTATTATTCGGCAAGCATTGAAATGGAATTGGATTTCGTCCTCTTTTTTTATGGGTAACGATGTAAGTTTCATTTGTGTCTTGGATTGAGTGAATAGCTTACAGCCTATTTCATTGTAACATTTTTTTGGGTATCATTTCTACAAAAGATACTTTTTTTGGGGGTGACAATTACTTAGGTTATACTCCCTATGTCGTTTTGTATCAGTGTTGGGTTTTGATTAAAATAATTTGAGTTTTATAGTTAAAGAATATTTAGTTGTTCAAGTTTCGAGGTGGAACTAGTTGCTAGCTTGCCTAGTGACTGTCAGGACTCTGTTTGGCCTTGTGCCTGTTTCGGTTTCTGGGTTTTGTCCTTTTGTGGGTGCTTTTCGTTTTGGAGTTGTGTTAGTGGTAAGTGATGTAGCACGTTTGTTTGCACCTTTTGGCACTTGGGCATGCCCAATTTTGTTTAATTGTGGGAATATATTTGACATTCCAGTTAGTTAATTCTGTCGAGTCATGTTTTAGGTTTTGTGTGGACTTGTTTGTGTTTTTGGTATGTACTGGGTAGTTGTACTTTCATTTAACATCTGACTTGACTACTTTTTTGCCAGCTACCTTTTTTTTCGATAAAGTCGTGATATCTCAACTTAGTTTCGAGCTAAAGATGTTGTGTTTTGATTAATTACCTATTGTATGGCTATCCTGATTTTTTTTGTGTACCCCAACATGTCACTTGAAGCAGGAGTATGTACCGACTTAAATGTGTTAAGACCATTTTTATGCACCACCTAGAATTTTATAGTACTCCACTTAGTGTTTTGGAATATTCTAAGATTTAATTTTGTTAGTTTGTCACAGATATGAACTACTTTAATCTATTTTGTAAAACTTCATTTTCTGCTATTGCGAATTTTATAACTATTTATGTCGCGACTAATTAAATTAATTTGATCTGTTTTGAGAACTTAGCTTACCTTTCATTCATTAGCACGATTGCAAGGATTTTAATGTGAATCTTTGACGTGATTTTGATTACTTTACTTATTGTGGTAATTAATTGCTCTATGTTTAATTTGAATAATCTGAGCTCTTTAATTTATATTTAATCTCAACCTGTTCGGTAAATAATAACTTTATTTTCGGTTTCATGTATGAGTTATATAATTCATAATTGAGGTCCTGTGGTCAGACATTTATTTCTGCTTTCGTGTTGGTATATGTAAATATATATATTGATTGTTGGTATTTCTGGCCATGTAAGTGATTAATTATACATATTCCGGACTAATTAAGTATGGTTTACTAACTTCCTACTATTTAAATTTTCTTTGTAATTTTATTTCGATTCAGTGCAAACTTTGTTCTTTCAAAACTATGTTTTAAATCTTATTAGGTCCTTCCAGGCTAGGGTTTCGCTCTTGCGTTCTTTTCTGACCGTATGTAAGCAGTGCCATTCGCAAATTCTTTTGTCGCGACAGCTGTCGCTACCCCCTTTCACACTTCAGGTTTTGGCATGGCTGTGTTAGCAAAGTCCTCATGTGATCATGCGCTTAGCACACGATTTTGTATAAAAAATGTCTTTCGATCACATGCAAACTTGCCAGTCTTTCTTACATGTTTCTTGTGCACGTCGCCTGTATACTTTCGGCGACATCTAGCGGCAACAGTGGAATCTTATGGTTGGGCTTTTAACTTTTTGTTTAGTCGCTCTTTCATGAAGCGTAATGCTCCTCGACCTTGTTTGCCGACACTTCTTCTTTGGCAGGACAGCAAGATTGCACATGGCCACTATATTCATGCCTGTGTATTTTTCGTGTCCTATTGCGGGATGATTCGTTAATGGTTGTGCCCATAGTGGCAAAGTAGTGTGTTTCTTTAGTTGTAGTATGTAACATTTATTTAACTTTTTGGCAAATTTTGGAGCTTCTACTTTTCACCATGCTTTAGTGATTTCTGTCTACCCTCCTGGCAAGTATAACTTCTATTTTCTCCCAAAATCCGTCATGTGCACTTTTCACGTTACTTAATGATTCGTAGCCTTATTTTGTGTGAGGATCCCCGGTACCCGTTTATCCGGGGCTTCGAGCCATACGTGTTCCTGTTTTTTCTTCTCCTATGGCAGCATCTGTAAGGATGCTTCTGTGTGGGAAGCTATTCTAGTCCTCGTACCGGCATTCTGCACCCTAATTTCTGGACTCCTAGATTGCTACAGCTGAGTCATTAAGATATCTTGGTCTACTTTATCACTGTCAGAGCCACAGACTGTTTTTTGAAGCAATGCAAACTCCTTAAATAATTGTGTGACCTCGTGATGTAAAACCATAAGTTATTATTGTTTTTTGTATGTTTGTTGATAAAATGGCACATATAATTACTTAATGAAATTAAAGAAGGAACATTGGTGTACAATATATCTGTTATCATGTGTTAGTTAAACGTAAATATTACGAAAGTTGTAAGGGGTACCTCCGCGTTCTGTGACACATTTCAACTATTTTATATTTCTACTTTTAAAGTTTTATAATACTGTGTTGATCTCGATTTATAAAATTGTTTATTTATTTTGCAGGCATGTGAGAATTGATTCCTAAGTTAATCGTGTTTTTGCTCACTCAAGGATAATGTAAACAAAAAATTAGAAAATATTTCTGTTTGGAATCTATCATGATAGCATATTTGTTATGTTCCTTTTGGGGCATTCGATGTGATTATTATTGCCCATACAAGAATTTAAACAAATATTAGATGATGCTCTGTCCCGATTTGTTACCTGGTATGAAAAGATATGAAAATATGAAGAAAAAGATAAATTTAAGTATTTAAAATGCCACACAACTCAATAGTTTTCTTATTTGAGATTCCTCTGTTCTTATATATATATATATATATATATATATATATATATATATATATATATATATATATATATATAGTGGCAAGTGTGCCCCGTTTCGATTAACAGCCATTAAGACGAATATGTACATTGGTGTTGTGTTCGTTTTGTGCCCCATGTCCCTCCAAAGCCTGGCATATTTACTATGGCTTCTGGTTCTATTTTTGGAGTGCCTTTGGTCTCGTTAATTGGTTCTTTTGGGACACATTTGTTTGTTTTGTTTGGTGGCTGTTTAGATGATCTGTTTGTGCTATGGATTCATTCTGATGATAAATGTTTCTTGTTGTGGATTTTGGTTATATGGACGGACGTGGCGGCACACTGTTTGCATTCGACAGTGACTCAAATTATCCGAGGTTGTTCCTGAGTTGTCGCAACTGGTTTTCTGTCTGTAAGGCCCAAGATGGTTATCAGGATGTCGTTCTTCAGTGAGAATATTTGTGATCCCGCTATGAGCGAAGACATGCACGACTCCTCTTGATAATGACTCTAGCAAAGTGATAGGCCAAATAAAATATTTTAAATATCATTTATGGTATCAGAGATTCAAGTAAGCTTGTACTCAGTGACTTTGAGGTAAAATATGTGTGAGCAAATTGAGTACATTTGTAGTAGTTTGTTCTCTCATGAATCTAATCACTTAAGGCGTAGAAAATATTTTAAAGAGGGTTCAAAATATTTAATAATTTTTATAGTACCTCTTTAAGTCAATGTAATGCTTTCGAATACATTGTATTTTCTAATCTGTCATTAAATGTACGAAATTCACTGAAAATTAGCTTATGAGAACATTCTTTCAGTCACCTTAAGGAACTGTAAACCAAATGTTGTGGTACCTTTACTGCTCCAATATATAAGATGAATTGTAGTAGTATTATGTACGTATGGGCCACGGTACATGGGAAACTTTGAGACGAGATTGCTATCCACCTCACAGAATTGTACGGATGTGTTGTAATTAATGGTGCAAGTGAGGCATGGTTGGAACTCCTGATACCCCCAAGGAGTCGAGAGCATCTCAACCCCAAACATTCAATCGCATTAAAAACAGAATTTGGCAAGCTATTTCCCCCTCTGGCTATATAATTCGTATGTCTGATACACAAACACCACTCTCCCTCTTTCATCAAACCCCATCCACAACCCCTCACTTCAACACATCCTTCAAATTATCTATGCGGTGATTAGTTCTAGAATTAATTGGATCCCTGCTGTGAGATTTTATGCTCTTTGATCCTCTGCATGTGTACTCCATATGCCTGATAGACTAACGCCCCTCTCCAACTCTTCGCCTACCTCCACCCACACACCTCCCCTCATCCTCCTTCACAACAAGCTATGCTGTGATTACATCTGTATTGTAATTATGTGCCTGCTGCGAGACTGTAGGTCCTCCGCAACTCGGGCTATTAGTCTGACCACACTCCCTGCTGCTGTGATGTTATTGATCAACCCCCTCTCCTTAAAACATCCTCCCTTATATATTAATTTCCCTACGAGGTAGGCTGTGTACAGTTCCAGACTTGCTTGTTAGGCAGTGATGCTGTCATCATTGGCCACCAGCCAATGGTTCTGAACTTGGTCTTTAGATGGTGTGCAAGTTCGATTAATCAATTACTGTTAGAGTTCTCGCATCGCCTGCTAGACAGCATGCGAGTCACTTGACCCACCAAAGACAGTTTTGTTTATTGCTGTCATCTGTTAGTAGGAGCACTGAGGTCGCCTGGAAGCTAAACCATTGTTAATAACACATGCAATATGCATAAATCTTATTGTTAATACAACATAAAAAACCTTTGAAACATGGTGGATTTGAACCATGGACTGTTGGGTACCCTGATTGATGCCTTAGACCATTTGGCCACAAGAGATTGTATTCCAATGGAGCTTTTAATAATGTATAAAAGAAACACATTCAAACTCTTACATTAAAAACAGTTTTGGAATAAATGAATAAATTGTAACTTTATTAAAACAATTTATGTGTATTAGTAATATTTTTATTTATCACTATAAATTGTCAACCATACATGTATTACTGTAATGACTATACCTCGTATTTTCAAGAAGAATTCGCTTATGTGTTCACAACAGCGAAACATTCAAAACTTAATTCGGTGACGAAAAGCTTTGCGTTTAAATTTAAAAAATATTTATAAAGTTTTTTCAAACAAAAATATTGAGTGATGTGTCAAAAAAATTCGTACTTTTTAGACAGATAATAATATGTCATCAGAAAATAAGGTACTGGAACTATAATAGTCACAATATTGATATTAGTAAGCACAGAGGCAACCATTTTTATTTAAATTAATTAAGTAAACACTCCGAACATCAATTTCAATGCATCGCTTGCCTTACAACAACTCATTTATGCCCTAAACCCATTCTGACAAGGTCAATTATGCTCAAAGCTCTTTTATAAGAATAGTTACTCATAAATTCCGATTAGTTGAAGCTATGATGATAAAATTCATAACATAGAGATCATACCCGACATACACCATAATGGTAAGGTCATTTAGGCACTAAACACTTTCTGGCAAGGTAAATTATGCATTAACCCCTTTTGTAAGAATAGTTAGTCATGACTTCCTAACCATTTAAGCTATAGTCATCAAATTCACAGCATACATATCACCCCAATGTAGACAAGAGCAATGGGTTCATATGTGCATTAGGCCCTTTTCTTTTTTAAATATTTATTTAATGACTCCGAGCATTAAATACAACACAGCATTTACCTTACCACAAGTCATGTTTTAAGTGTAGTATAGCTGTATCAGAACCACATGAACTTATAAGTATAACCTTTAACACTTAACCCTTTGAAAATTTAAACCTTTGAGCTCTTAACCCTTTGGTAACTTAATATTATTTTATTTTCGAATTTAATAAAAGAATATATATTTTTTGGTTTTATTCCTGATTATAGGTATTAATATAATGTTAATTTTGAATTACCGAGATCGTTTCCCATGTGACTTACTTAATATAAAAAAAATCTGGGAAATGAATTCTTACGCATTCACTTCTGCTCGCTGTCTATCCTATTAACTGATCGGTGTATACTGCTCAACTAACATGTTACCTGTTTTATGTCAACTGTTTAAGGTCGAGAATGGAGGATGGGGAATGCAGTTATATGATGTAATCGGTTAGTATCTTAATCGTGTAATTTACATAATCGTGCACGTCCATGCTTGTATAAACATACAATGAATATTTATTAGCTATGCATGTCTACACAAGAATAATTAAGAACTAAACACTCATCAAAGTAATATGTCGTCTCAGCAAGACTTAACATGTCATAATTTTTCTTTCTTTTTTTCACAAATTGTAGTAAGTATTATTATTAGAGTTGGAAGGTATTACACTTTCACCATGCTAGTATTTACTATACCATTTATCAAATATGCATATTATGTGTAGAGACATACATCTGCTCCCGAGAAATGAAAGATCACGACTAAAACATTATTAGAAATATGCTCTATGTAGAATATTTTCAAGTGAAACCACTTCCTGCTTTTTCCTGTCAGGTCAACAAACACTAACAGGAAAAACAATCGTGCATGCGCCTTCAATATGCAACAACACCAACAGAGATAATATTTCCAACGAATTACTGTGATAAACCATTTAATCATTTAATACAAAAACCCTATGCACACACACATGCACACACATACACACATGCACACACATATACACACATGCACAGACATATACACACACATGCACACACATATACACACAATCATGCACACACAAATACACAATCCCTCATTTCCTATAACACACCCACACTCACACGCAAATACACACTCAAACTTACACTGTAATACAACCTCACACACATATATACACACACGAATCCACACAACCATGCGCACACACATTCACTCCCACATACACTATATTTCACACACATACACACCAATCCACACAACCACGCACACACATTTTCACTCACATATAGACTATATTGCGCTCACTCATTCACACAACCACACACACAGTATAACACATACACGATATCACACTTACATTCACACACTCCTACACACAAAAATTCACACAACTATCTACACACACACCATGCACACTTACATAAAATGCACACACAATATACAAATTCATTCCCACACACATGCACACTCATATATATATATATAATATATATATATGGGTATATATATGTATGGGTATATATATATACCCATACACCCTACAGGCTTACCAGTAATCGCAGTTGGCATGCACTATGGTTCGGAGAGCCAACAGTACAGTATCTCTAATGAACAGTGAGTGAATTGACTCAGTGTACTGTTCTAGAATTTTGAATAATTCTGCGACACATTGTTTTTCAGTTTTGACAGATTTTGTTGGCTTTTTTTGTATAATTTTACAATGTACATTTTCATAAGTTTAGAGCAAAACCTGTGTATTTTAATTGTGAACCTGTTTTGGTATTTCCGAAAATCCTGTATTTCTGTCACTTTATGAGTATGCCAGAACTTTGGATGATTTCAATTCAGGGGAAAATATGACTTTGAAGTAGGTTATATCTTTAAAAGAGCACACATAATAAAAGTTTTTGTTATTGTGGTTTTCGAGTTTGTCAGTTTGGTTTTATTTTGAAAATGAAGTTAGTCAACTGATATATTTTGTGGATTGGTGATCCCTTGGATATATTTTAATAAAGTTTATTGCATTTTTGTTTTATTTCAGTTTTATGTAGGCCTACACACTCGAACTATGATCAGTTAGGTTCAAATATAAATCTGATTTCCATGAAGGCAAGAGACTGCAAATAGTAGACAGAAGTTTTCTTTTTATCTACAATTAAATGTTTCTTTTGTTGGGTTCAAGGAATCGTGTTATCACTAAATTAGATCATCGACACTAGAACCACACACATTTTAAAGTGGAGGTATGTTATTTGTATTTGAAGTAAGCAAACAAAATTATAGCATCAGTGATAGCATATTTTAATTCAAAAATTTTTAATAATTGCAAACACACCCATTCCAGAAAATACACAATCTTTTACTTTGATAATTCACAAAAGATTGACTAGCTATACTGTAAGAGATAAGCTGGTAAAGATAATGACTTGTGTCAGTATACGACGAACCACTATTGCGACGAGATGTTTTGCAATGTGAAGAGATTTCAATCTCCAGTTAAATTTATCATTAAATAATTAGCTATTACTGATACAGAAGAACATCCGACTGTATTTGGCTTCAAAGAACCATTCGACTGAAAATATCTAACTCAAAAGTACAAGAAAACTAACAGATGAGTAACTAAACACCAACATGGTTTAAAATGGGAGAGTGGATGTATGGAGAATGAGAATATTGAAGATATTGGCAAGCAATTAATATAAAAATTGTGAAATATATGTAGGTGGAGTGGAGCAAAAATGTATTCTAGAAAGTGTGTGGAATGGGGAAGTAACAGATATTTAAAAAGTTAACAATTTCCATTGTTCAAACAATTATGTGAAACACGTGGATATAAATCGACATTCTTCTCTGCAGAGGAAAACTCTAAATTAATGCTAACTTGGGAAATTATGTGGGTGAAACAGATTATGATGATTCTCTATACTAGGGTGAAACAGATTATGATGATTCTCCTCCTGAATTACCAGTAGATATTATACGAATATAATCACCTTAGTTCAGGGAAATCTACAGGGTACATAGTATCAGATGTTGAACCAATAAGTAAGATTCCTTTTATAAAACACGTTTACTATAAGAACCCATAATACTTGAATTATAACAATATATATAGCAAGAACAGATCTATAAATGTTAGTTACTTTACTTCAGCAAATGATGCAAATTACAACAATTATGAAGAGATGAAGTTAAGCCCTAGTCTTGGCAGAATGTTGAACGTAGATTGCTGCATGGTCTAGAGCTCTTCCAGGCCCTGAAGATCAGATGCCTTCATCATTGTGCTGCTCCGGCAACTACACATCGTCTTCTCGATCACTCACACTGCCCTGGGGGGGGGAGCATCGGTACAGTGCACCTACTCTTTATAGTCTTGCGGCAGTGGGTCAGTTGGTGCATGTTATGATAAAAGGGGGCTCTCAAGAAATGTATAGTGAATGCTACCCTAGCTTGTCGTGTGCAGCCCCCTAGCATCTGCCACACTGCCCCCCCCCCACTCTGACCAAACGAAATAGCAGTCTCTCCTGGCTGCTGTAGGGCAGAATGTTAGTGGAAGTCATCCTGGGTAGGTAGGGTTGGTAATGGTGGGGCCAAGGAGTTCAGGCATATTTGTTGACTCGTAGGTTATTGGTTGTATGCACAGTTATACATAAAAGGCATCTTGCAGGTGGAATACTAAGTTCAAGGCACCATTTTACAAAGAGTAAGAACTCAAGTGGAAAATTATTTATGAGTGGCAAGGAAGGATAAATGTATTAATTGTACACTTAATATAAAATACAATGTGATTGTAAAAGTTTGAACATAGTTAAAATACCCATGCACGTTGTGAAGTGAGCCCACAGGATAGAGGGAGGTACATCCATCGCCACATTTAATGTTAAAAAGACTCCAAATACTATGTGGTGGATGTGGGTAAGAGGGAATTCAAATTCTTTTGCATGTGTGTGATATTAGTTAACTCAACAACGTGCCAGGAAGTTACCTGTAAAATTTTTAAGATTTGTTGAATGTGCCAGCTGACTAAATATGGTATTGACACTTTATAATTGATATTGATTGAAATTCTAGACACAGTTATTAAGAAATGAACATTAATATAAAAAAGGGAAACTTGGATTCTAGATAATTTACTACGTGAAGGAAAGGTAGTGTTTGCCCGCCGAAGTTGACTTTGCTGTACTGGGACACAGTACAGTGTTTTGTCAAGTACTTTTCTGCGATATTACCACTGAGCTGGCAGCTTGCCATCTGGCGACATGTTACTTTTTTTGCAACTTAAACATTTCTTAATCCACAAAGTGGTTATTGAAAACATTATACAGATCAGTACAGGAAACACATATATATATATATATTAATAACACTTTATCATTAAACTAAATATATTTCAATTACAGGTGATGTTGATTTCCGTTAGTCCTTTACGGGAAGCAATAACCTTGTTAGTAGACTATCTTAAGAACAATTCAAAGTTTACACATAGGAAACTAAATCTGAGATGTGACAAGTTATTTACAATTTTAACAACTATAATTAGGAACAACAGAGTTATAAGAAACCTTCACTTTACCTTTACAAGGAGAGAAAAATATATGTTCATTTTTTTATTTGTTTTATCATGTTGCTCAATTTGCTTGTTGGTAGTGTTTTTGCACTTTTTGATGCACAATGATTTGGATAAGTTTGTGGCACTTTAAGTAATGCACACTTTTAAGTTCATGCATACTGACTTTCAGTGAACTGTAATACATTGTTTTTATGTTTGTGTGGACTTTGATATGTCATCTTGGTATTCACATATCACAGAAATCGTGTCTTTGCAAAGCGTTCCACACTATTATTTAATTTATAAACATATCAAAATAATACAACATTACAAATCTGTGCTTGAAGGCACTTAAATGATTCAAAATAGTTATATACAAGATTCGTGAAATATATATACATAAAATTACTAGAGAATATTCCATATATATAAACTAATAGAATCCTAATTTAATGACAGCTCTCTTAATCTACAATTAGGTAAGGCTTTTATTTGTTTCACATGGTACATATATTGAAAAGATAAAATAGAGGTTGTAAATACCTCTTAACAATTATTTGTGGTACTGGATTACCAAGTACCTTACCTTAAAACCTTAAAGTTTGAAGAAAAACATCAGTACATACAGGGATAACAGGATATAAATTATTGTTTACACCAAGAGAAATATAAACACTGAATAAATATCTACACATATGTATATATGCCATTAAGAGGTTATCATAGTTGCAATTTTGGTTTGCTTTTAATTGAAACGCCTTAATCTGGCATGAACGTATTCATAAAACATCATAGATTACTCATTCAGTGAGCTTAAAATTGCAAGGAGTCATATATTAACTTTGTGCTGTGATACACATTTCACTTGTAAAGACCCAGTGATCTTATGCTAAAATATATTCATCAAATGCAAAATATGTTCCTAATGGAAACTTAATAATGGTATTCCTTAGAGACTAGGAAAACGTGTTCCATTTGGCAAACAATACTTTAAATAATAATAAAGCTAATATCTCCAAACCCTATTTTATAGGAGTGTAATGCAATACTGTATACTTATAAAAGCATTGCTATCTACAGGCAAGGCGAAAGCAATGTAGTAGTTTACATAGGATTTTGTTTACTTGTCAATATGATTGAAAACTTGAGGAGTTTGACATACAGAGTGATCACTGGAAATAAGAGCATACCTACAATGCATATAGAAATGTAGTCAAAATGTAGAGGTTATAAAACAGAAAACAGTTCGTGTTCTCTGAACTTACCATATCCATACTCTGAATGAAATCCTGGCCAAACTGGCAACAACGTATGCCTTATTTGCCTGTTTGTTTCAAGCACTGAATTAATGTTGTAAAACTGTATCCCAGCTGTGAGTGTTAGTTGCTGCGAATGTAATGAGTGCTGATTTAAACAGTGCACCAGTATCACAGTTCGTTGGAAGGGTACAGTGGGTGCTCGCACATCACATAAGTGTATAGCCTCTACTAATATTTGTTCATGTGTGGCAACATGACAGCCACGCGGCTCATGTTGTTCAAGAGTACCCAATTTATAGTTCTGTACGCCGGTATTAAGAGAGCTATTTAAACATCTTAAAACAGTACCCTCAGGGGGGTTGGTAAATGCATACTGGTGGGGAAGAATGGGGTGGATGGAAAATGAGTTGTCATGAGAACAATTAAATTTACATGTAGAGAACAATTCGTTGGCATCTGACAGCAGGATGGCTGCTTTAATACATTTTGATTTTTCGCACATTAGCGATTCTTCGGGGATGGCTATAGCATCCAGGGACATGTCAGGTGATGGTAATATAGATTTGACAATGCACTTATTGGGATCAATTGCCACAATGGTGGATGGAACATGAATTTTGCATGTATGATTGTGGAAACGATAGGGAACTGGAATTTCTTTATAAATGTGCTAGATTGAGTGGGTACTAATGTCAGGTAATTGTAATTTTATTACCAACTGTGTACCTGTAAAACTACATTCAGCCAAGTTTTAAGAGTAGTATTTGATTAAATATTTCGCGTCAATATGTAAAGTAAGGTTCAGCTTGTTTAATTTTACCTTCAAATTATATGAATCGTGAGTCAACTGTGACTTGTTTACAGCACTAAAGGGTAGTCGACTGATCTGACAAGAGTGTATATAAGTTTGCATCAGCGCCTTAATAATGACATTATTTATTAATTGCAGAATGTTTGTAGATAGGAAAGTGAATTATAGCTAAATGTTATTTAAATTGCTTAAGGCTGACTGTTGGACACTCAAGAGATATGATAGACCATTAATGGTCTTTGAAAGCGAAATAACTTTGTCTGTGACATTAAGTTCTATTTGATTTATCACCTTAAGGGTGACATTAAGTGCATTGTTGGTAAAGTGAATGTAGTCAGTGAGCTCATGTATTTGGTTATCAAGTTGGGCATCATTACCGAGCAGTGCCCGTAAGTGCTTGTTTGTGAGCACATTACAGCACCACGTGCCGATGTCGCCGAAGTCATGGATTACTCTCTTCTGGAGAAAGTGAGTAGTGACTTCATCCAAGAACTCGCGGAGAACTCCGTGCTTCACTTCCTGTAAATAATCGTATAACACTTCGCCATTCTTGCACGAGGTTTATGTGCGATTCTCACATACAACATGCAAGTAGTGGTCCAAACTCTCAGGGATTTGTGGAAAATTTAAAGAAATAGTGTATACGAGGGGCAGACTCGTTGCCAGCAGCGCAAGAACAGCTGGCAGGAGAACACAGAGGGCTGCCATGCACTTGAAAAATGCATTGATTGGAGCGGGCTCCCTACTCCTTTTCTCCAGGGCGGCCACTGGTTGGAGATGCCATAAAACCACCGCGCACCTGCGCAGTGTATGGCTCGTGCTCGCTCAGGACTACCAACTGAGTCGTGTAAATGTAGCAGCTCCTTGTATTTGCTGCTATGGCACTGTGTGTGGTGTGAAGTTGGCAGGCGTGACTCCCCTCTCTGCGTGGTGGGTGTGCTGCATAAGTCTCGTGGCTTGGCCGCAGCAAGGAAGTCCGGCTGACGCCTAGCCTTTCCTGCGCCCTGCTACGGTGTACATTTGGTGAGGCCAAGTAGTCGTCAGCACGCTCCCAGCCGTGGAGTGAACAGGAAATTTGCAACTGTTTGGCTGCTCACTCACTGGCTCATGTCAGTTCATTCTTCCATAAATATAACGTAATAGACTGTAACACACTTAAAGGAACATGTTAACCACAGATCACATACATCTTAATAACTAAGTGTGACATACTACAATAAATTAGCATACAAAAGCAGGTTTTGTGTGATGCATGCACACTCTATCGCATTTTGGTGGCCCAGTTTTGTTGGTCTTAATATGTATTGTAGATTTACATAATATGGCAACAAATCTGGAAGGGCCCCGCGATAGTGATGAATGAGGGCCTTCTGATGGCCTCTGTTTCGCACCCAGACGTAATCATTAATATACATTGTGTTTTTCTTGTGAGATCGGTTGAATTGATTTGTCTGACAACCTTGGGCGTGTATTAAGTTCAGTTTAGCTATTCCACGGTCATTTAAAAGACACTGGTGTTATTGTTAAATGTTATAATTTCTACGTAGAGGTCCTTGCTATCGGCCTATCTGTGTTCTAACTTTGTTTCGACTTTGCTTAGTACTCATTCATATAATACACTAATATAAACTACCTGCCCTACATAATTTTTATATGCAATAATTACACATTTGTTTTCAATAAATTATTTGTATTCACATCCCATTTACTATCTTACATTAGCAATAATTTCCTCTTACTTTATTTATTGTGTTAATAGTAGGCTCTTTTGTAATTAATGGCACTATTTGAGGGATGTATACTTTGAACGTGCGCATAGCATGTTTTATCAAAACAAATAAGCGTGCTTCGGCTGTGAAGTGTTATGATAGCCTTACTCAAACATGGTTCTCCGCAGGCTTCCTGTTTTTCTGTGGCACTTTTGTGTTGTTTGGCAACAACGCGAAGTGGGGGTCGTGCTGCTGCGATGGTGTGGAAATGCTGGCCTTGTGTGAGGGGGCGGGGGTTGTGTGACGTGCTCGTATGTCTCACCTTGGGCCGGCTGCACCCGCGCAATGTGCTGTGTTGAATGTTTAAGTGGCCTAGCTGCAATTTCCATATTTTTGTCGTTGGCTCTTGTGCTGTTTGCTGTGTTTTTGAGGCCCTATAGACCATTAGCACACATGCTCATGTATGGAATTCCCTGCAGTATAACACTGTGTTACTGTACAACTTATTTTCTTTACCTTCCTTTCATAATTTATTTATCCTCATCAATGGTGGTACAAATTAATGTAGACTCATATAATCACTACATTTGAGCAGTAACCTTTACTTATTTAACTTATTAAATTTAATTTATATTCTGACTCTGGTCTCGTATACTACTACACTTTATTTGTTTACATTGTGCGTAAACCCTAGATTTTATTTTAGCAACTCTTAAAGCGCACGCTGATGGCTTCCTCTATTTAAGTCTTGTTAGCAATATGCTTCCTCATAACGGCTAACTTGTTGGCATAATAAAAATATATGATTAAATCGCAATAGTGTTCATAAAGAAATAACTAATTCTATCATGTTAAGGTAATTACACACTTAAATCTTCTTTATATGGTTATATTATAAACTGAGACATACTTCTTCCTATTTTATATATGTATTTATTATATGAACTTTTGCAACTGGCTATAGGGGCACTTGGATTCTTCCTTATATTTCTAAGTGTATACATTTTATAACAATATTGACATATATTACTGATTTCTATTTGCACCATGCAATAACTTATTAAAGTCCTCAGT
This sequence comes from Dryococelus australis, assembly GCA_029891345.1. Taxonomy (NCBI): domain Eukaryota; kingdom Metazoa; phylum Arthropoda; class Insecta; order Phasmatodea; family Phasmatidae; genus Dryococelus; species Dryococelus australis. The sequence goes on from CM057009.1 coordinate 247,599,024, forward strand.
CTAAGATTTATCTTTGATTCAAACAAGTTTTATACTAGTCTAAACATTTTACTGACGTCGTATACCCTATTGGATGCACTTATTACTCCTTAACTTAATAACAGTGCATGTTAGAATAGCACAGCTTGTACATTAAACATTCTATATTTTAAGTGCTATACCTATTCCCTAAGCCGAGTGGAAATTACTGTCATTTGAGGACTGATTGGGCCCTGAATTATCACTATCGGTCCCAGGTGCATCATTCCTACGGCACTCTGGCTAGGTTTGTGTAGGACGTTTTCACGTGACTCACAGTGGAAGCCCACTGCTTCCATTCCACTTTTATAATGCCTGGAAGTCTCCACCCTGGCAGTGGCTTTAATTTCGGACTCGCAATGATGGTTCAACTTCCTCCGACATACATGCCTTTGTTTCTGCTCTCAGATGCGAAACAATTAACGTCGGGTTCTGCCCGATATATCCGTAATGTGAGCAACGAAATGAGTGGCGACTATGGATAAGGGATGGAGTGAAATATGACAGCTGACAAAATGCATGTGCGGCACAGACTCTGCTGCGTTGCCTGGTTCTTCACGTGGCCGCACGTACACTTATCATATGGCGTGCGTAAAGCCTGCCCAGCAAACACAACCTGTAGGCAAAGTGTCGGCACATTGTCAGTCTGATACCTGTACTGTCGGTAACTGTCGTTACAATGCCAGAATATAGCCATCAGCCCACGGTGTGGTGTCTTTTTTGAGACAGTATGTTTGCCGTTAGAAAAAACACAATGTCCCACTGTATTTTTTTTTTGGATAGCAGATCGATATCACCTTAATTATGCGGGCATGATATCTTACAGCCAAAATCTCACCAATAGCAAAAATAATATTCTGGCCCGATTCAGATATAGCATCTTAATTTTTTCGGTAAGCTGGCAGTCATCCGATTTATTCCGGCATGCTAACGTTTTCGAAACATGGCTCTTTATCACAATAAAATTACAAATATGATGTCTTTTTGCCGACAAAATTTTGGAAAGTGTTTTGAATAGGAAAGACATTAGCAAGCTGTTAATGGCATGAAATCTTTTTTCAGACCATGTGTTAACCGTGAGCATGTTTTTCTCATGATTATATATGTGTCACGAGGTAGCCCATGGCATTTTTTTACTTTGAAAGTTTTTTTCATTTGTACAACCATCCGACAGATATATTAAAAATTAACAAAAACTTTTTCGTTTGCAAGCCTTTGAAGAATATAAAATTATTTGTTATAATGTCATGGAATGTATACATATACTTACAATACTTTGTGTAATGAAAAAATATAAATTAATGGTGAGTATCTGCAACTTACCCCGTGATGTATAGGTTAGCACACTGGACTGTAAAGCAGAAAATTTTCATATTGTATAATGTCTTGAGAAGTAAATGAAATTAATATATGTAAAGAGGAAATAACAATTACTACAATTTTTAATTGAAAAGTTAAGGGTTTTTCATGGTTATACTGCTTATTCTGAACATCATGCCGCTGGTGGCCCGGTATCATAATGACATCCAGCCATCACAGACCCAGCATCTTGCCGCCATCAAGCCACCATACTCCCGGCATCTTGCCGCCATCCAGTTGCCGCAGTCCCAGTGTCTTGCCGCTATCCATCGGGCTGCTTCTGGCGTAAGACAGGGGGCTGGCATAGCCAGTACTTTTGTGTATGTCGGGCCGGAATACATTTCGTATCTTGCCGTTAGCAATACAGCGTATATTTGATACTGTCGACAAACAGTCAACCGCCAGTCCATATATCCATTGTGCCGCTTCTGGCATAAGACAGCAGGCCGACATCATCTGGCGGGAGTTTGTCGGCTATTTTTTACCAGTCCGATTGCGGCCCGTACTTTTCATGTTTGTTGGTTGCGCTCTTTAATATTTTAAATTGCCTTCGCATCTGTACATACCCAAAACTACGTTCAGCTCGTTTAGGCCCACTATTTGGCGTAATACAGTTTCTAGGATGCCCTTAGCCCATAGTGGCTTAAAAATTATATTTGTAACACTCCTAAATGCCCTTGCCATGATACTTATTTTCTTTGCTATATAAAAAATTTATTCATGTTAGTGACAATTTATTTTGTTAAATAACTTTCCTTGGACGGGAGGGGTTTCTCTATTATATACGGGGAGGGTGGTTTTCTACCACTCGGTCGCAATCTTTTGTATTTGGTGAGTCACTTCTATATTTTAACTTATAATTTCATACTCCTGCGGTGGGTGTCTTGTGTAGTGTATTTGTAATCTACGCGCACTGTGTGGTTAAAGATGCCTTAAAACTAGAAGAGGAAGAGGTTTAAAAATTCTCTCAAATACACACACACACACAATCAACAAGTAGAGAATGTTTTGCTTAAACTGGAACAAGTTGTTCCGCATGCAAGAACAAGCAGTTTTCATTCAATAAATGTAAAGAAGCAGAAAAGCAGTATAACAGCGAGTCGGGCAGGCGGGGTGATGTCGGTGCTGGACTGGCAAGGCCTCCTACGCATACGTAATGCTGACCCGAATGCATGGCGTATTGACCTGCCACACTATCGCTTACCACGTGTTCCTTGTGTGCAAGTGCTAACAGCTGTTATGTGCTCGCATCAATATAAAGTTGATTTGAAGTAATTCGCCAATAGTGTAAGGAAATATGATATGGTTTAACAAACTCAATGAAGCCCCCTGTTGTCATAGCACGTGCCAACTGACCCACTACCACGAAACTATAACGGGTGGATGCACCATGCCCCCTAGCATCAGCCACAATATGGATTATAGTAAGTTATTTTTCTGTACGTCTATTCCATAGAAATTATAAATCGATTTATTCAGTGTTTTAAACCATATCACATTTTCCAATCCTTTTAACTTTATTAATAATCAAGCCGAATTGATTTGTAATAAAACAGAATTAATTTTAGTATTAAATAAATGATATTCATTTCTTCCAGGATGAAGGTAGTAGAGAGATTTGTCTCAGATGTTGGGGCGAGGGTTGAAGATATTTGGAAGTCGAGGGTGTGGGAAGGGAAGGGGTGCTAGGCTTTCTGACTTTCTGGTTGGAGGGGAGAAATCTCTTTTCTTGACTGTTTACCTGGGAATTTGAAATTTTGTATAAATAGGTGTTTAACCTCTATGCCTCCTTCCACTGTTGCCAGTTGTTTGTCTGTGCAATTCGCATTGCTATGTCACACTCCTACGAAGATTATTTTCTTTGATTGTCTAGCCAAGACTTTAATAGAGAACTTCAAAATTTTAATTAGTATTACTTTAATGATATAATGAACAATTCAGATCCTATAGTAACAAATTTGATATTTTCTTTAGATGACGAGGAGAGTATTCCTACAATGCAACCATTGCTCATGTCAATGCCCTCCTTAGGACTAACAAAGTCGCCTCCGGTGTTGTCTTCACTTGAAACTACAGCGCCACCTCCATTATTGTCATCACTTGAAACTGTAGCACCGCCTCTGGCATTGTCTTCACTTGAAAGTACAGTGCGGTCTCCAGCATCATCTTCACTTGAAACTGCAGCGCCGCCACCAGTATCGCCTTCACTTGAAACTACAGCACCACCTCTGGCATCATCTTCACTTAAAACTTCAGTGCCTCATCCGGCATCGTCTTCACTTGGAACTGCAGGGCCATCTCCGGCGTCGTCTTCACTTGAAATCACAGTGCCGCATCCAGCATCATCTTCACTTGAAACTGCAGCGCAGCAACAGGCATTGTCTTCACTTGAAACTTCAGTGCCGCCTCTGGCATTGTCTTCACTTGAAACTACAGTACCGCCTCAAATGTTGTCATCACTTGAAACTACAGCACCGTCTCCGGTGTCGTCTTCACTTGAAACTACAGCGCCGCCTCCAGCATCGTCTTCAATTGATACTACAGTGCTGCCACCGGCATCATCTTCACTTGGAACTGCAGTGTTGCCATCGGCATCATCTTCACTTGAAACTGCAGTGCTGCCTCCGGCGTCGTCTTCTCTTCAGACTACAGTGCTTCCGGCATCATCTTCACTTCAAACTACAGCGCCGCCTCCGGTGTTGTCTTCACTTTAAACTGCAGTGCCGCCTCCAGCATCGTCTTCACTTGAAACTGCAGTGGCGCCTCCGGCGTTGTCTTCACTTCAGATTGCAATGCAGCCTCCAGCGTCGACTTCACTTCAAACTGCAATGCTGCCTACGGCATCGACTTCACTTCCAAGAATGTCAGCTTCGACCTTTGAAGCTATAAATTTAACAACATCAAAATCAGACAAGCAAGGCCTGCAAAGGCAAAAAATGTGTTCTTGTTGCACTCCATTAGACTTAAAAGTCCTCCCCTTAAATTATGTGTCGATAGCTATGGATAACAATTATTTATTCCAAGTGTTAGAAGGATTTTTAGATTTCAATTTTGTTTCTTCACCTGCTCCAAGCCTGCTGTCTCCTGATCTAATATCACAGGAATCACCACAACTTAAATTAATTCCCCCACCTCCTCCTGCCTTTACAGAATCACATAACGAAATAAGATATACTCCTATATTATCACCAATAACACTCCCTTCGCCTGCTTCACCACCCCCACCACTTGTTGTTCCTGTAAAGAGATGCAAATTGAGTTAATCTCTTAACTCTAAATGGGAATTGTAGTGAAAATTCAAACTTACAGTGTATAATGATTTTTAGTCATAACATGATGAACAAGTTTAAATGATTTTCAAGCATAACATATTGTGATGTTTTCTCCAGTTTTAAAGTTTGTAATGATTTTCAGACGTAATATGGTGCACAATTTTAAATTATTTGCAGGCGTAACATGATGTGAAGGTTTTTTTTCAGTTTTAAAGTTTGTAATGATTTTCAGATGTAATATAATGAACAAGTTTAAATAATTTTCAGACATAACATTATGTGATATTTCTAAGATGTCTCATGATTTGAAAGTTTTTAACATGTTGCAGTGAAAAGTTTGTGGACTTTGTAATGAATTTAATGATTTCTGGTGTAAATTGTGAAATGTTGTCTCCTGATTTTAAATTTTTTAAATGATTATCAGATGTGATTTTAATTATTTCAGTCGTAAAATGGTGGAAAGTTTGTAGACATTGTATTGATATTAATGATTTCTGATGTCAATGGTAAAAATTTGTCTCATGATTTTTAGTTTTTTCATTACTTTCAGGTGTATTATGATGTGATTTGATGATTTCAGTCGTAAAATGGTGGAAAGTATGTAGACTTTGTTATGATTTTAATGATTTCTGACATAAGAAAAGTTGCCTCACGATTTTAATGTTTTTTTAAAATAATTTTCAGACATAATATATGATTGGATGAGTTTAGTCATAAAATGGTGGAAAGTTGGTACACTTTGCAATAATTTGAATGATTTCTGACATAAACATTGTCTCGTCATTTTAAATTTTTTTAATGATTTCAGGTGTAATATGATGTAAATTTACGACTTTAAGGTTTCTTAAAAAAAAAATTGTTAACAATCTGTAATGTTTGTTATAAAAAAAGTTTTTATAATTTTTAATGGTGTAAAAATTTACATGGCTTGTTATTTTATAGTTCTTAACTTCTCATGTTAATATATTGCGAACGATTGCTCGAGTTTGAAAATTAAGTAGTATGCATAAATTCTTATATTTGAGGTTTTAAAAAATTTGAATATTTATTGCACTTTCTTTAAAAAATACATTTATTATTACTGCAGAGAAGTTTGACAACTTTTTGGTAAATATGATAGGACTGGCTCAGTAGCAGTGATGATAAGGTGTTCAGGGTTAGAGCGTCAACATAATTCCACCTCAGGTAGCTGAGGGCTTGCTGCCTTTCACGAGAAGTACAGCTTGTTGTCTGCTTAATTCTTCGAGAGTGAGAAAATATGTTTATAATTTAAACTCTGAATTTTAAAACCAACAATTACATCAAAGAAATTTGATAAAAACAACTTTGAAGAAATTGAAGGAATGAGGAGGAAGTATAATTAAAACAGTATTTGAGAAAATCATATGCCTGAATGAATATGAAACGAAACGAGGGAACATGTAGAGCGTTGTGAAAACCCCATCGGCTCAGATTAACTTGTAACACAATGTGGAGACAAAGAAGGGGGCTGGGAAAGGGGTCAGTGGTCTGCAAAAATATATCTTGAAAGCCAGGTATAGGAGTTCCTTTCGACACAGCACAACTACAAGAATGCTTCCAGCTGATTTCAGCCTCTACAGCAGCATCGACTTTTACTTGTAACGTGGTGCCAAAACACACATAGTTTATACAAAGATAAACATGTTTGTTGGTTTAAGAAAAAAATTAAACTCCAACACCATTCACTTATTATTATTTTACTTACAATAGCAACATTTATTTTCCCCAGGAAATTGAAATTTCAATATGAGGTAATATTTGTTAGAAATAAATTTGGAACAAATTATAACTTAACATATAATGTTAAACTTCAACAAGAAAATATAATATTTTCCTAAAAAAAAATCTTGCATGGAAGCTTTGAAAGAACTCTACACGTGAAATAAGTGTTTTTTCCTGTTACACACAAATATTTAAGAGGTCGAAAGTTCTGAATGTGTTGTTTTACATTCCCTGATTTTAAAGACTTTGGTTTTAATATAATTTTTAAAAATTTGAAAACTGTTACTTATGAATTGCATAACTGGAATTATATGTGTTTGCATGCGGTGCTCTTTGAATCCTTAAATTATATAAATATCTTTAATTCGCCTAAAATTAAGTGAGTGAAAATATTTCTTGTACAAAAATATACTTAGTTTCCTGGCTTTCTGTGCAATTTTAAAATTTATATTAATTTTGCTGTAAAATGGGAATAATGCAATATCTATTTTAAGTTATCTGAATAAACTTTAAAAATTGTACTTAAACCAGCTTATGATTTAATTAAATTTTTTGTATTAAAGATATTTTCAAGGTAATTCTTAGTGTCGAGGAAAATAATTTTATCACTGGGACTTGGAAAACATCTTCTTTGATGCCAGCAACATAAGCAAGCCAGCATCTAGCCTGGTGAGCATGAAAAATAGTCTTTTGGATGGTTCTATGGCCAGGCGAAAGACCAAGCTTGGTAAGTAAAGGGGAAAGAGGCAGGCAGTTAGGCTGGGCAAGTGGAAATTCGAGGGTAGTGGGCAGTTTAGCAGACAGGTCAATGCTTCGCATAAGTCCAAAATTCACTATCCCAAGGGGAGGAAGGTAGTTAGGCAGGTAGCCCTCGAGATAACCGAAGGTGCGCTCTGGGGTAGATGTAATAAAGGGTATCGAGGGTGAGGGCACATTGCGCTGGATAGGGCATGATCCCTTGCTCTCTAGCGCCATTTTAGTTTGCCGAAAACCCTCTCTCTGTAGACTTGGATACCTGCTATCTGCTCAACGCTCTTTCCCAATTCACCAGGAGGGGCGATGTCTGCTGGCCTCCCATATTACGATCGAGGGATAGCGGATCCCAGCCAGCGAACTTCGGCCAGCAGGCTTCAGCTCTTGTCAAACGTTTTCATCGGATAATGTCTGCTCCAGGCTTCACCTACTATTGCATGCATTATAGTATACATGTTTTTAAATAATAATTTATTTTTTACTATTCGGAAAATGTTCATGTGTTAATTTTTTTTCTGGATCGATATAGTGTGTCTGTTATTTTTAATAATGTTACAGTTTTTCTTCGACCAAGTGTTTGGACTGAAATCGTTCGTAGATTTATTAATTTTGTAAAATATCCTTAATTTCTACACTATCGGTGGTTGTCACCCCGTTATAATCTCATTGGGCCGCCACCTCTTGTGGCTATAACAGGAGACACCATGTCTGGCTTGCTCTCTATGAGTGTTTTCAGGACGTCCACAGAGATTCGTCGCCATTCCTCTTGCAACCATTCCATGAATAAAGCAATGGATTTTGGCCTCGCCTGACGAGCCCCCACCCCGCAATCCAAGTTGTCCCAAAGATGTTATTTCGGGTTGAGTTCGGGCCTCTAGTTGGGCCATTCCATTCGGCGAACATTGTTATTTGCATACAACTGCATAGTAGCCCTTGAAACATGACACATGGTATTGTCATCCTGGAAGTAACACAGGTCCATTCCATAAAAACGTCACAGTGGTGGGAGCATTTCATTATCCAGAGTGTTTCAATAGTACTCTGTGTTCATGCTACTATGGAAAACACCAGTGGTCCTACTCCGAAGGCCAAGAAATAGCCCCACACCATCACTCCACCACCACTGAATTTCCTAGTTGGCACTATACACTCGGGCAGAAGCCGTTCCCTGGGTAGACGCCACACCCATACACATCCATCGGACCAGAATAATATAAACCTCGACTCATCACTCTACAGAACCGATTTCTTTTGCTCCAGTGTCCAGTTGCGACGGTCCAAACACCACCTGAGTCGCCGAGCTTTATTTCTTGTCATGATATGGGGCTTATGTGCAGCTGCTGTTCCGAAATATCCAAGTCGGTGGGTCTCTGTATGCAATGTTCCATGGAAACTGATACTCCTGTTGCTACATGAAACTCCTGTTGGATGGTAGCAATGTGTTGTGCCCTATTCTTGACAATTTCATGTTTCAGGGTTCTGCAATTTCTGTCAGTTAAGATTGGAGGTCGCCCATAATGTGCAGCATTGACACAATGCTCAACGACCTGCTATTTATGCATAACGAATGCGACCGTTGATTTTGGCCTGTTTACTTTCTGTGCAATAGCCTGGCTAGACAGTCCACTGATATGGCAGCCCACAATCACGTCCTTATCGAAGTCCGATATCTCTGTACCTCGTGCCATCTCCTTGTCAACTGGTTCTACACTGGCCTGCAGCATATGGCGACCACACATGTAAACTGACGTGCTGAATTACCTATCTTCACAGGTGCCCAATTTCTTTTTGGTCTCCCTACGATTCGATCGAAATTTTGTTATGAAAAAATCATTTATTTTCATGCTAGGAAAATACATGAAATAATACATTTGAATTATTTATTTCTACCAAGAAAGTGAAAGTAATGTTGAACATGGGGTAAGTTTTATTCAGTACTGTTTTGCGCATGAATCTTTGTTCGTTCGTGCTATCTGCTATCATTATGTGGAATATAAATTTTTGGTAAAAATTTAATTATTTTATATCACTTTGTTTGCATAATGTGCTTCCATCTTTAAGTACACAGGATTGCTGCAGGCGGTAAACCCGTTTTCATTTTGATGTTGAAATAGGTTCTATAATTTCTTTACTGAGTTAACACCAGGAAGCTGTTATCGTTCATTCTACTGTTTGAAATATATTCATTGGGGTATGTTTGAAATTTGGATTTGCGATTCGATTAGTACATTCGTTATAGTTTTACTTGTGCGACGTTTCATAATTATTCTCGTGTGTAAAGTCAGCAGTTTAATTGCATTTGAAAACAGTCGTGTATTGGACGTAAATCGTATTCACCTCTCTTTCTGAGTTATTTAAATAGCTATTTTATAACAGACTTTTCACATATCTAGAGCTCAATCGATATTAAGATATCCTTGCATGTCTCTCAGTCGCCTGTCAGATGAAATACTCTAGAAAATTAATATATTACACAAAACCTATATATACCCCTTCCCCAACACAAGCCCACCTCAGTACGACAGAGATCCGATGGTCAACATCTACCAGAGTCGCTCTCGAAAAATTAATATTATGCAATACATATATACCCCTTCCCCAACACTGCCTCACCTCAGTACGTCAGAGCTCCGAGGGTGAGGACATATCATGCCGCTCCCCAACCCCCCCCCCCCCCGTCAAAAAAAATAAAGTGCCTTAGCACACCTTTTTTTTTTACCAAACTATACACAAAAAATCACATCAAAGAAATTTGATCAAAAATGTTTTATGGAAAAATTTGATCAAATTTATTTGATCACATGTTATGTGATTTAGATTAACGGATTAACGAATATTTTTCATCGGATTAAAATCGGATTAAGAATTAATTCGATCAATAAATTTGATATCAAAATAATAATCCTATTTATCAATAGTGAAATGAAACACCCGCGCCCTTACAACTAGCACTTGAGTTTTCTCAAGGTAATCTCAATCGCTAAGGTATTATTATTTTTTCTGCAAAATTACAATTTTGGATAAATATGTTAGGTAATGCATCGACTTGCATTGTGTAAAGTTAATGTTGTGTATCTGACTTCGCGAGCTGGTTGTCTTGGCGAGAGTGCATGTATTGAGTTGGCGAATGCGTAATGCGTAATTATGTATTTGTGTATGTTTGTTGCATAATGAGTACTTAGCATGAGTGTTATTACACAATATTAAATTAGCGAGTATTTAACTTATTGATAGATACAAAGAATAGTAATTTAATTTATTATTTAATATTAAATGTTTAAGATGAGTGGGTTTAAACAAATATCGCATATAGTAATTCATACACGCATATTTACATAGTTGGGAATTGAAACAAAGAATATATCAGTTCTTCAGTTCAATGGCTTCGTTATCACTACATGCGAAATATTTCACGCCATCTACAGCCTGTAGTAATTGTGCCAAATACTGGAATTTTGGTTGCTGAAGTGATTTAGAGTGCAGGTGTATGTTTTTGAACCTAAGGCCATTCAGTTTATCGAACAAACTTAGGAGCACAAAAGTTTTTCAATTGTATGAAATGTCAGTTATGATGCAGCACACTGTATTGGGAAATAGCTTTTCTATGTCGTGATTCCATGGGAGATTTATTAATTTTCAGCAGTAATGCATTCGGGTAGAGTAATATTTGCTCGCTCGACAGTATGAATGTAAATACTACTATCTTGTGATGCGCACAGTGCTGAGTGCGGAGCAATTATGGATAGTGGGGAGTTAATTGTGGAGTGTGCAGTGCGATTTTGGAGCTGATTGCGGAGCGCGAGGAGCTGATTGTGGAGCAGGAGGTGCATGCAGTGGTTGAGTTTGCAGAGAACCAGTGATGCAAATTTTTAAATGCTTCTTCAAAAATCACTCTGAGTAAACTGATGTTGACAAAGTTGTCACTGAAATGTCATAATTGAAGTTTTCATCTGTCAGATATTTTAGTTGTGTTGCTGCAAATTGTGCAAAGCTGTAAATACTTTACTGCAGAAGTGACAAAGGAGATTTATAAAAGGTGTAATTTTATAAGTACTTATATCAATTTACCGCGATGTCTCCAAAAGGTAAGACTGCAGCTAAAAGGGTGAATGTCAGTACTCTTATAAACAATCTACCATTCGAACTGCATAATCTCAGATACAATTTATTTAGTCCAGAAATGGAGATAGTAAAAAGGCTGACATGCAGCGACACAGGCATCAATGTGCTGGATGAGGTATTCATGGAACACGACATCGCATACTCCCTGAACAAATATCTACAAGCACCGCACCAGGCAGACAAGTTACTCGTACAAAAAGTCGACGAGATAAGAAAATCGTCAGATGCTGGGCTTGGAGAGAAAATTATTAAGGCCAAGGTGAAGATGGGCATGGGGGCGAAGAGCATGCAGATGGCGCAAATGAAACGGAAGTAGTGACAAAGGAAAGAAAAGCTTTCAATACGAAGCAAAAATGAACTAGGAGATTTTTTTATTTTCCTTTGCCTGTACTCGGGGCCCTTTGGGACCTAATCTGAGCCACAAGAGGTATCGTCCGAGCCATCAATATAACATCGAACGAGTGGCGGTAGTTCTCCGAGGCTTAATGTCACAATGCAAATATGGAAGCAATAGCCATTGGTAAAAAAGCCAAGGTCACCTAGTGCCATATCAAGTAGGAGGAGGTAGAGTGCAAAAGCGATGCAGCAGGAAGAGGTACTAATGAAATTTCTTCTGAAATGATTGCTCACGAACTTGGATTTAGAACTATTGCATGCAAATTGAAGATACCTAACTTTCACGAAGTGTTTTTGCTAGATGCTTTTCCCTGTAAACCGAGACATAACGAATATTCCCTAATCAACCTGGACAAGACAGTGGAGCTCAGTATGTACTGGGTAACTTACATCAAACGTCGGAATTTACGTCATCCACTCGAAGTGATAGGGTAATTGGATGATTGCTACCTCACTTACAACAATGAGATGGAGTAGATGCATAACACATGGAACTGCAGGCACTTTTGTCTTCACTTCCATGCTTGTTCATACAAGCAATTGAATAAAACGTATTTACATTGACCGGAAACCATCAGTATTGTCGATAACACTTACCTTGATAGGCCGTAGCTCCGAGCTGCATGTAGTACACTCCCATCCACTCAACCTGGATGGGGAATGGGGCAATGGTTAGGTCGATTTTAAAACCTAAAATGTGATACCAAATATCGACGGAAAAAAACTGTGAAGTATATATTGTGATAAGCATTAGAGCGTGAGGAAACACTGACAATTGGTTCTTATGAACATGAAGAAAGACATTTCAAAGTAGATGGAAGAGTTGGTATCTCGCTACAAAGAATTCGAACTATGTGAACATTCCAATACTCTTAAGAATGTCATCCGATAAAGTGAAGATATCGAATTTATGAAACCTGACTCCATCGGGCCCATGCTGGGGTTCGAGCCATGCATATACGAAGCTGGCAAAATCCATGAGTCGTCGTGACCTGTAAACATCTTGCCTAGTAATGGAATACGAATAAACATGAATTTGCGAAGAGCACATACCATATTGGTAGATTTCGCATATGGTAACTCCAGGTTTTAAACTGGTTGCGGCCCAACAAAGAATAATTTATGTCCCGATCGTCGAGAAGAGAGCACACGAGGTGGATGTGACAATCGTTGACTAGCACAGAGATTTAATGATCATTCGAAATGCATAAATCACCCTATGCTTGCATTTGGGAAGATGGGAATAACATTTATTGCCACCAGAAGCAATAAAACAAAGCACAGCATCCAGCCATCTATCGCCATGCAGCAGGCCACCGAGATATTAAACATTCTAACAAGATTTTCCTTAGCAGCCTTTGATTCGATGTCGATGGCCATAGAACATTACATATATACCAATTAGCCAGTCGTGTTTAAAGACAGTATCATGATAGAGGAACTTCATGCATGCCAGCCATTTCTGATCGGGCCACACAGGTAACCATCAGAAGTTCGAATAGAGGTCCAACGCCAAGATATCTGCTTTCTTGCTTGTCAGTCATTCCTGTGTCTAGAGGGTACAATTACGAAAGATGGAGCCAAACCAGCAAAGATACGATGGCCATCAGTGACATGTCTGCGACAGGTCAGAACCTGACTGGGACATGCGTTGATATATGCACAGCTGCAGTGCAAATGGTATGCCACGTCCTTAGGCCAGGAATCGGCTGCCTACGACTAGACAATAAGTCACCCCAGTAGTTGTTCCAAATAATAAAAAAAAAAAACTTGAACAGCAACTTAATATTTATTTTTGTGTTACCACATTTATGAATTTATCTCCACAATAAATTGTGTGTACAAACAATCTATTTGAGGTTATTGTTTACTATTACTAATTAGATAAGAATTTTATTTCTTAAAGAAACCTTAAGTAAATGCTACATTACATTATTATGTGTTGAGGTAATATGTACTGAGTAGCGCGAACCCTGCAGATCATTTTATATGGTCCTCGATTTTTTTTGTTTTTTTTTTTTGCGATTTTGTATTCTTGGGAGGTTTGGTGTTGAGGGGTGAGCGAGGAATAGGGTGGGGTGATGTTATAGGTAGCTCAATTTTTAGAATTTTATTTTTATTTTTGGCGATTTGTGTTATTGGGAGAGTGGGAATTAGGTTTGGGGTGTTAATTAGGGTTGGTGGTATGGGCGAAGGGTAGCGTTGTAAAACATTATACGTTCCTTGATTTTTAGAATTGTTCTCCATTTTTGCTATTTTTCTTAATTTTTTGGGGTTGAAGGTCATTAAAGGTCATGGGAACAGGGTCAAGGTCATCAAGCCACTATTGTAGTCGGGTGCTGTCACAACCTGGTTGCCCCAGGCCGCCGGTTGTCTCGTCAAGCGAGTAATCCGAATATCCGAATCTTGAAACCTCTTCCCGCTTATATCTAGAACAGCCCTCGTCTGACGTGTGTGTTCTTTTCGTGGATCAGCACATTATACGCACGATTAATAGTTTCTTTGAAAAAGAGTATAACAAAACACACTGCAGCGCAGTTCAAGAGCTAGGTAGGCATGGGTCTTAACAAAGAAGATCCTCTTGTTGTAAATGCATATGACCCACCGTTTATTACAAAATACCTGACGTGTAGGTAATACTCCTTACACGCGGAAGTAAACACATCGTAAGCAACTGTCATTGAGAATATGTACATTTAAGTCGGACTTAATTGAGCTACTAAACAAACACAATCGTATGTTGAGCAACGTACAACATGCCGTGTTGCTGTGATCTCGCTTAAACACGCATATCGTTTCAAATTAGTCAGCAAATACCAAGAAACTGCACAGTAAAATAGTTATTATTATGGTCTGTGTAATTTTTTCTCTTGTGCGTTGGTCACCTGCGACAAACGTCCTATGGTAAGGTGTCATGCAGTTTGGGCATTTATGCTGGTACAAATTACGTGTCTTTAGACCAGTGCAGCCTGCCGCACCGTACATAAAATACATGTTGGCTGAATACCTCCCATGTAAACACGAAACGCGGACTACGCCTACAAAAGTAAACCCAGTATACGCCATTTGTTTCGTTTAACTGCTACTTTTGGGAATAGTATGCACAATATCGTTTGCAAATGATGTGGTTACCTCCGAGTATAAAATGACGTATTTTCTACTTATCAGGCATTGTATCGTCGCAACTGAATATTTTGTCTGCGTTGTAAAAGGAAACGGTGGGTACTAGGCATTTAAAACTAATGAGTCTTCTTTCTTAAGTAGGAAGTACGCTTCAATACGACGGCATTAAAATTCTAAAAAACTTGAAGGCGAAACAATTGTAGGCAATAGGAGGGTGAGCATCTCTACTATTTTTATGAAGCTGGTAGGTCTTTTTCTCGGTATGTTGAAGACCCAGTCAAAACTACTTATAAGTGTAGTTTAATTTCACGCCATTTATGATATTTTGCATAAATTCAATTTATAAACTCGATTTTCAAGGTGGGATTATGATGTATTCCACTTGTCTACCTCATTTTCCATAAGGTATTTTCTCACGAAATATTTCGGGCGATTTTTTGAAAAGTCTGTATATTATATCTTTAATTATTTTTGTGATTAAAAAATTCTTGTAATCATGAATTCATTCATTACCATTTAAACGATCGTGGATCTCAAATAATATGCGAATAATTATTTGCAGGAAGTAATTTGCATAATATATACTACTAAAATTAAAATTATAAAATGCAAATAAAATATAAATATTAGAATTTATTTTTAAAACCTCCATTTAATATATAATTGTGTAAATATAACAATGAATTTAATAACTCCATGTTATAAAGTGTCCAGCTTTCCATTCGGTTTGGATGCAGTTTATTCGTTTCGAGGTACAACGATACACAATTGGAAACAGTGAAAGAAAAGACTTCATGTTAGATAATTTTATTCACGAAACATTCATTGTAGAATATTTCTATCGATAAGTTTATGATAAGTTACGCTAATTTCAACAAATACTAAAGGTTAAGTGACAATGCCAGCTGGCTTAACGAATTCTAAAACAACCAACATACAGATTTATATTAGTACACCACAAATGCAGTATCTAAAAACTATTCTAAAACTTATTCAGAGAAACATGGTGAGTCTTTTTTAAATCAACTGTTACCAGAAATAAATTTTAAATAATTACAATATCACTGAAGAAATGGATAAATAAATTACTTTTCAAACTGTGTTATATCAATATCGTAAAGAAATAAAAATTAATCACATCTAGGCTACCCATAATAAAAAATCTTCCCTTAAATACTTAATTTTAAAATATACTTGATATGTAATTATTACTAAAATAAGGCTTTCTAGTTAATTTTACAATAATATTATGCTATTTTTAGATTAATTTTTAACATATGTAATTTTCAAAGCATTCTCTAAAATATGTGTATTACTTCGCCGTGTTTACTCATAACTTGACATAACATTGTGTATCCAGTTTGTAAATATAGGCACTTTAACATAGATACCAAACTTTCCCCAAGTTCCGCAGCCATCTCCGAAGCTAGTGATGCCATAAATTGTCCAGCGCCCTTGCCGATCTTTGCAGAGAAGAGGTCCGCCAGAATCTCCCGTACAGGAATCTGCAGGTCTTCTCTTATTCCCAGCACAAAACATGTTTTCTGTGATGTGGTAGTTGCGATAAGCATTCCGACATATCTCGGCTGACAATATAGAAACCTATCGCAAATTAAGTAGAACAACGTAAGTACAATAATTATGTCCCTGTTATAATGATGCCCTGCTCTCAAGATATATTGTATAGTACAACTAATATCACAAATATTATACAAAACAATTATTTCAAGTTAAGAAACTTATTCAACTATTTTTCGCTGTAATCTAGAGTACAGACACAGAATGTAAAGACTAAAATAATTTTCAACAATTTTATAACTCAATAAAATATTTGTAGTTAAAAATGGTTTTGCGCTTTAATACGTAAAATTAGTAGCACGTAATTTCAAACTCATTTAATTTGTCTTTAAAATATTAATTGAAACCTTTAATTAATAACTCCAATATTCCTGAAAGAAAGAGGCTGCTATACTCAACATGTAAGTTAATTGTTGGCAATAATAGCACAAAAGAGTTGTTTATAGTTGTCATCTGCACGACAGAAGAACAGATATTTGCTTAATATATTCCAGTTCTGTGGTTCAGACTTGTTTTTATTGGAATTAATATCCAAGTTATTATTTTACTGTCTAGTGCAATGCAATAGAACCATAACTTAGAGTAAAAACTGGATATTGTTTTAACTGTAATGAAATAAACAAAATACTTACTTGGACTTCGTGTAAAACATTTGTTCCATGACGATTGTTGAAGTCACTCTTTCCCCAACCAATGGTCATACATAGTTGTTTGACAGGTACCTGTTGTCTATAACGAGGTAAACATGCAATTTCTGGAACCAAAGGACCATACGATGCCTTCCTTTCTTTCACTACTGGATAAGGTAACATCAGTAAGGCGAGATCTGCATCTACTGTCTCTTGATTGTAAGTAGGATGAATCACAACTTTGGAGACCTATATGAACATGCAAGAATATAATTATATTGTGCAATTTAGAAGTTAACTAAACAATTTTACTGAAACCTAATTTTTTAAATTAATTTCATACAGTTTCTCATGCATACATATTTTCAGGAAACACATTCGTCAAATATTATGTTACACTTCTCCGCATCTGTTAACATACGGAATAGCATGGCTAGATGATTGATATAATTCGGTTCCGATTAGGATGTAAATTTAGACTGTTCTGAATAGCAAATAGCCAGATGTGATTAAAATTTTCAATGGTATTGCTTTTTACCTTTCTCACATGGTTTGTAATTTTATCAACGCGTAAATACTTCTTATTAGTCTGTCTATAATATATTGTAAATCGTTCAGTGAAGCGCCCAACCCACAGTGTTTAAATACAAACCACAACAATGTCCTTCATTGTGATGTAAATATCGATTTTAAATGTGTGGTAACATTCCCTTATGCATAATTAAATGCCTTCTCTCAGACATTTTTTTTTAAGTGAACGGCCAGTGCAATCCCAAGGCTCATTGTATATTTTCAGAATTCAAAATGCTGGCCCCTTCATATACGCATTCACTGTTGTTCCTAGTACGTAACATTCCTTTGCATAATGTCAGAGAATCACAGTCCAACACTTTTTTCAGCTTGTTGTGATGTGCTCATGTGTGAGTTTCCCCTTCTGAACGAAGATGTACTAAATTAATTTTTCTCTTCCTCTATTTACTGAGCTTTTATTCAGTAATTTATCAGCACGTTTCCTGTTTCCACACCTCAGGTGAGTAGAGAAGAATATTAGATATATTTATAATGTAAGAAAATTTTGCCTATGGATTTCCTGACCTTGTATAGTCACTGGCATACTCAAAAACTACTAATGGCATAGGTATTCTAAAAGTTAAAAATTATTACATTCTCCATAAATAAACTAATACAATAATGAATATAAAATACTGAAAACAGCAAAGGTCATATCAATACATCACAGATATCTTTTGAACAAAGGAAATTTTATAATTTTAGAAAGACAGCTCTAATTCATGTCTACCCCACACTTAACATTCTCAGGGGAGCAAAATAGGTTTAAAAATTTTGTGAAAATTAAAATTATTTGCTCAAATATGTCCTTGTCCTCAATGCCATTGACACTGTAACAGAAGAAAAAGTAAAATATTGTAAATATGAAATACCCTATTTTCAATACTGGGAAGTTAGTTTGTATTCCTCTCGGAGCCCAGAAAATAATTGCGAGGAGTCCTGAAATTAATATAATTAATATTATATATATATATGAATAAATATTCGAAAATGTGCTGATGAGCTTGCAACAAATATATGTGCATTAAATTCCCCATCAGACAGTTTTAAGCTGTAAATCCTTAATAATGTGACAAGCTGTATTACACTATCTGATTAAAAGTGTCCAGACACCCTTCTGTAAGCTTAAAAATGAACGATGTTACTATCGCCGTTGTTGCCACTATAAAAGGAATGTTAGTGCTGCGCAATACCGGCGGAATGGACGGAATGAGTGAGATTAGTGACTTCGAACGTTGCTAGTGTTACCGCATGTCGCATCAGTATGCAATACGTCAGGGGAAATTACGCCCTTCTCAAGTTTCCTGAGTCAACCATCGAAGAAATCATTGTGAAAAGATGGAAAAACACAGTCACAAAAAAAAAGCATTGGCCAGGTAGGCAACGTGTGTTGACACAGAGAAGCTGTTCGAGCATTGAAGAAAATTGTATAGGAAATTCACATGTCACAGTGTGATACCATCACGTATGAATACCGCAGTGCCAATAATTGTGCAGCTATAACAATGACTGTGCGCCGGAAGTTACAAGGACTGTGGTTCAACACTGAGGCACCTGCCGATAAACTTCGCAGTCCGCCTGCGAACACGAAGCATCGCCTTCGGTGGTGTAATTAGTACCACCACCCGAATGTGATGCGTGTTTTAGAGTGATGAAAAATGCTATACCATGATTCCGTGTGACATTCCGATGGGAGGGTTTGGATGTGGCGAATGTAGGCTGGCCTCTATAGAACCCTTGGTAAAATTTGGTGGAGGCGATGTGATATTGGGGGTGGGGATGTTTTTAATGGGAGGTACTGGATCCTCTTCTAATAATATGGGGCACGTTAAAAACGGAAGGCTATAAGGAAATTTCGATTGGCTGCATGTTGTATACGGCAGAAGACCAGTTCGAAGATGAAAACAGTTTTTTTTTTTTTTTTTTTTTTTTTTTTAAAAGATAGTGCTCCCTGCAGTAAATCACGGTCTGCTCGTGAGTGATTATTGTTCAATAGGTGTCTGGAAATGGATTGGCCAGCCCGGAACACCGACCTCAATAACGTCTAACACCTCTGAAAGGAACCAGAACAGCGATTACGCACCAGATCCCAACAACTCACGTCAATTACTACACACTAAAGTGCTGCAGAAAGAATGGTCTAGTATGTCGCTGTAGATGTTCTGACTTCCGGGGCCAACCCTGTATTGATATCTTACGTGATAGTATATCTGAGGTCCTCTTATTGGACATTTACGTGTGATTGTCCAGATATATTTATTGGTTGTGTAAGTGTTTTTTTAATAAATTTTGCTGTATCTTTTCTAGTAAATGTCTGCTATAACGACGCTAGTTTGGACTGCAGAGTGATTTAATTGGCATTCTGTTATGGGTACTTTACTGACATTGTTTTGTTTCACGCGAATACTGGTCGGTCAATTGTTTCGGGAAAAATTGCAAAACCACACCACCAGCTAGTACCTTTAAGAAGTTAGTGTGCTCTAAATATCTGCTAGGATTTTCGGAGAGGTTTCGAGGCTTGGTTGTTCTGTGAATATCTCTTACCTCCTCATTCCCCAAACACTCACGAACTAGGATGTTTGTAGGCTTGGAGGTGGTTGTTAATAACGAGTCTGAAGAAGGGGCAGATTCAAGCGTGGGCATTGTGTGCTTCTGGCAAATGCGCGCATATTCGCATTGTTCCACCACTTCCGGCCCTCCGAATTTCGTAAGACAGAAGGTGGTGGTGTAATGCCCTGGAAATAGAGCTGTAATTTCCGGGATTCGGAATTTAAAGATCCCCGAATTCTAGATTGGAAACCGAGAAATCAACAAAGTAAAGAACTTGCTACAAACTTATGGTAATGGGTGAATTTTGTGTGAAGCCTTTTCTCGGAAAAGAGAAGTCAAATATGTTTTACTGCTTTGTAACGAATGATCTGGCAGAACTAATGTTTTCTCTACTACTTTAGCATGAGGTTTATAGTTTCCACTTTTCCCATTGTTAATGTAGTATAAGTGATAAATTGACATAACATTTTACAGAGCTACTTTACTAAAACGGTTTCATTTTAAATATCATATATTCGAAAATCAAGCATATTTATAATAGTTTTGTTGTATAGCGACATTTCTGTAAATGTTAAATTATCATTTTTTAAGACGTAGAGCCTTAATGTTCTATTGATGTTTACTATTTTTTTACGATTTTTGGTAGACTATAATTGACTGAAAGTTAATGACATATATTTTAAGAGTAATTACGTATTTGTATGTTTATATTTATAACGAATTCTGTTGTTTTCGTTATCAATGTGGCTTGTTCGTTGGCAGACTCAGCTCCCCTCCCTTGTTTTCCCTTCATCCCCCCCCCCCCTGATTTACCTTCCTTGTGCATTATAATTTTTTTTGTCATAGGGACAAGTTAATTTATGGCCTTGCACACTTGCTGCCCTTTTCATTCTACGCGTGTTTCTACACTTATACCATGACGAAACTATGCTTGCACTATGTCTGAAGACAGTCAAACATCGCCTGCTACAATTTTGTGCAACAGTGCAATATGAGCTAAATTGTTGGTTGATCCGTCGATGCGGCGTTAATGCAATCAATCAGTTTTAATTTGTATTTGTGCCTTGTGTGGCCGAGAATGGAGCTGCTATGAACGGTGAGTCGTGGTTAAGCCATTTTGATTTTAGGCGTTGTTAGTGTTTTTTAAATGATTGCGTGAGTGAATGAGTGAGCGAAGAGATTTGGACATTTGGACGGCTTTTAACATCGAGGTCTTGAGATCCGATGAGGGCGAAGCGAGGTGAGTATGGCGCAGCACCGGAATGAAAGTGCCGAGGAAATGGGAGATCCTCGAGAAAACCCAACACTCAGCGGCATCATCCGGCATGATTCCCACTTGCAAAAATCTGGAGTGAAGTGGCCAGGGATTGAACCTGGTTCGCCTTGGTAGGAGGCGAGCAGTCTAAACGCTCTGACACCGTGGCCCTAAATGATTGTGTGGTGTAGTTTTGTCTTGTATGTGGGTATGCAGTAGTGCCAGTGTTCTTATAAATTATGGTCGGGTCGCCTTTCCAAATTCATGTTTCGGTTAATCTAGATACATGGTAGCTGTGTGTTCTGCATTTTTAATGTGTAGTATTTTAGTGTTGTTTGCAGCCCCATTTTCCTCTAGTGAAGTTTTTGGTTTTCTCCGGCGGTTCTACGTCTCACGTGTGGGCGCAGATTTTTAATATTGTCTTGTATCACCTTTTTTAAAATCGTTGGAGCTCTGTTCGGGTCAAATTGACTACCTCCCCGATTAATACCCTTTTAACGTAACTTTTATTATGAAATTCTGAATTGTGTATTCCATGAAGCAGGCTCTAAGTAGCACCGTACGACTGCCCTTCTTCATTTAGTTTGCTGCAGCTAATCTCTAGTCAAGATATTAGACCACCTATAAATATTTATACATGATAAATAATTTTTTTTTTACCAAATAATTAATCAATTATTGCATTGTTTTTTTTTGGAGATTTTCTGTGCTACGATTTTATTATGCTCCATATTTCGTATTCTCGTGTAATGAGCCTTTATATTGATTCATATGTTAAATTTTTGTATAAATATATTTAATTATAATTTATATTCTGGATTATTGGTATAACGATCTATTTATATGATCTTAATTTTGGAGGAATACGTAATGATTTTAATAATATTCATGTTCTGATATATCAAGGAATAATTATAAAGTTATGGTGTTGCATTTAGTGTTTTCTAATGATAAAATATATATCAGTTAAAACAGTGTTTTGTGTACAAATTTATTTGTGCTTGGCACAAAAAAAATCTGCTCTTCCTCTGCCTAATTTTTACTCATATCAATTTTGTCTTCTTTTTTTTTCATGCTATGGGGTGGAAGTCGGCTTCATATATACGTTGAGGAAGGATACGATATTTAACTTCTTACATGACCTCGACTTCTTGGTGGAAGAAAATGCGACTGTTGTTGAGATGCGCCCAGCTGCCTTGGTTGCTGGCGCGAGCAACAGGGTGCTATGGTGCAGCCCTCTGAGCAGGTGGCTCTGGTGAATGTCGCCAGCTATCTTCCCAAAATCGACAAATTGTTAATGTTGTCCCTTGAGCGCATTCTTCCACTCACATCCTTAGAACCTGTTTGTGTCTTACAATTTTTATAGCAGCTAACTCTTTAGTGCATCGTGTATCTTATAAGCTACAAAATCATTTCTCTGTGTTGTAATCATATGGACCAATTTTCACGGCATCGGTGCATGGTGTAGCTGTTCGTATACACTCCGGCGTTAGAAGGAAGTTGCAGCAAACATCAATAGATGGCAGCAGCTGTCGGTAGAGGAGCTCAAACACCAAGTAAATCTATCTGACTGCCATGTTATGTACCTGAAGAAGGGAATGTAACTGGCGTGTGTTCTGTTGTTATTTTCTGCAGTGTAAAATATTTTTACTGTAATATAAGGTAAGATAGTCTTCTTTTATATGGGGTATCATTTTTTTTAAATTGATGATCACTAAAATCTAATTTTAGTGTTTGTATCTAACCATCTACATTGTGCATTTATGCACGTTGAAGTTATAAGCTTGATATGCAGAGTAGGGCACGAAGCAATATGCTTTATGTGCCAGAAAGTAGCGAGAATAATTTGGATTTTTCACCAGACGATTCCGATCAAGACCCTACTTTTAATCCTGGCTCATCATCAGAGACTTCTAGTGAAGCAGAGAATAATGACAAAGCCAATTCTGAAATATTTTTGTCTAAAAATGGTTAACAAACAGAAGCGGAATGCAAGAAATCGGGTGAAAAAGAAGTAGTGAAATCTAAATTGATAAAGAATGGTGTTGTTAGAGGAGGACAAATGAACAGCCAAGGAAACAAATGTGTTACGGGTGAACCAAGCTCGTTACAATGTGGCACTATGAAGAAATATCGACATACAGTGTGGAAAGAAAAAAACTTGATTGTTCCTGATGCACTGTGTAAATTTCTTGGCAACACTAATTTGCCATCTACATTGCTGGAAATGGAGACCCCTTACCAGTTCTTCTCTTATTTCTTTACAAGCGAGTATTTGAAACAGTATACGCCTAACAAACCGCACAAATACGGTTATAAGTTGTTTGTGATAAGTGGTATTTCGGGTTACGCCTATGATTTTGAAGTGTTCACTGGAGATTTACATAAAGTAGATAAACGAAATGTCTCTGAAAAAGACCTGGGAGCTTGTGCAATTGTTGTTGTTCGCCTTAGCAGAGTTGTGCCACATCATACGAACAACAAACTGTATTGTGACAATTATTACACAACAGTCCCTTTGTGCATTTAATTGCATAAAAATTGCATTTTCTGTCTGGGTACAGTCAGAAGAAACAGAATTCCAGACTGCGAACTCCCTCCTGAAGAAGAGTTGAAAAAGCTTCCACGTGGAACTTCAGTGGAACGTACTGCATGTATTGAAGGTGTTGACCTATCGAATGTTGTGTGGAGAGACAGCAAAATTTTTATGTTACTTTCTACACTCGCCAGTCAGTAGCCTATGCAAGAGGTTACTCGATATGACAAAACATCTAAATCAAGATTACCTGTTGCCTGTCCAATGTTCATACAGCTATACAATCAACATATGGGAGGTGTTGATCTTCTGAGCAGCATCATGGGTATGCACAAGATCATAATGAAATCAAGAAAGTGGTACATACGTTTATTTTATCACTTTTTATACATGGGTATTGTGAATGCTTGGCATTTATATAGAAGCGTTGAGGCTTCTAAAGGCAGCAGCAAGACATTGAAGCTGGCAGATTTTCGCATGGAAATCGGTCACTGCCTATGCCACTCTGGTAGCAACAGTGTACGGCGTGGAAGACCTAGTAATGAACTGGAGGTGCAGATCTAAACAAAATATTCGATGGGACCCATAGCACACATGCCACCATGAAATGTGAGACAAGACCAAGTTGGGCATTTTCCTTCACATTTGGATGTAAGACAGCATTGCAAAATGTCTGGTTGTAAAGGATTCAGCTAGGTTCAGTGTGACAAATGTGCAGTTACACTCTGCTTCCATAAAGGTAAAAATTGTTATAAAACGTTTAATCTGCCATAAGCCAGAAGAGACCAGTTACCTGAACAGTGACATGTAGGCTATGTAATATAAGAAGTGCAAACTGTAATATGTATGGCCATGTTAGGTTTCTATTTATTAGGTTAAGTTTTATTGATTTCTTTAGGTTTACTTGTTTGGTTAGGCTAGGTTTCTTGTTTGCTTTGCATAGGTTTTATATTTGATTGTATGGTTATGTTAGTTTTACCTATGTTGTGATGCGTACCTGAATGATTCATTATCTGCTATTGCAAATTGTAATATTGTGTATAATATTTTGTTGTCTTTCACATATACAAGTTTATGTATTTTCTGCTACTATGAGACACATTTCCTTTGTTATTACTAAATAATCTTTAAATTTCAAAGGATATGTCAAGTCAAAAATCAAGAATTATTCATATTAAATGAATGTATCTCATTGTTGGGGTGGTGCATTTTGTAGCCCAACAGATACATGCCACTAGATTATAATTAATTGGATTTCTCAGTCAATAAGAATTTTATGGTTATTTTCATGTTCTCAATAATTAAATTTCTGTATTTTTTTTTTTGGCTCACATATGAAAATTCATACATTAATAAGTTGTCCAGGTTGTGTTTAAGTTGTGAACACTATCTTTTAAAAGCCATAGCAATAAAGTATGAAGGTTACATACTACAGTTGCTCCATGAGGAGATTATGTCTTTGGAGGTTGATACATTTTGGGTTTTTAATGCAGTGTGTTGCAGGCTCTGTTCCACCTGCACGTTAAACATCAGTGCGAGCATGACTTCTGTTTAATTTTTCAAAGGCCAGGTGAGCCAATGTGCGAATCTATTTACTCTATTTGCACATTGCATGATGTCCTTTGTATAGAAAAGAGTAAACAGGAATTAGTGTGTTTTATCATAGATAATCTGACCCCTCATAAACAGTGCACAATGCACACTAGTTCCATGCTACGTAATGTCAGTGATCTGTGCCAGATGGCTGTTGATGATCAAGGATGCCTTGTAGTAATCAGTCAATACCACGGATGTTTTCGACCTCTCAAGTGAGCCGGTGGCGAAGGTGATTTCGTGTCGCTCGGTTAAACTTATATTGTGCAGGATGTTGCGCAACACCGCTTTTCGATGCATTTCAGCAATCGTGCTGTTGTTAGTCATCTGCTAGAAATTGGCCACTAGGAGGGCATAGTATGGCAGAAAGGAAGTGTTTTCACTGTGGTGAGCTCGGACATCTGCACGGTTCCTGTCAAAAACCAGGAAACCGTATGTGACTGGAAAGATACGTGGGCCTCCCAGTGGGACTAAGGACAAATTCACATGCACTGTAAGGAAGTGCCCTGTGCATGTTACCTGGGGAGAGCCGAATTTTTCCACACTGGTCGACACCGGGGCAAACCATTGTGTTATGAGTGAGGGCTTTTAAAATAATCTTTTTGATTCTAAAATAATTTCCCAGGTACGTATTAGTCGTATTCCAGCAGAGAAACGTATTTGTATTGCTCATGGAAATATAGTCAAAACTTACATAGTTGTCAACATACAATTTAAAATTGGTAGGCTTTCGTGGACACTTCCATTCTGGATATATCCTCATCTATCTCATAATCAGATTTTGGGCCTGGAATTTTTTGTTAAAAAGGGCTTCTGTCAACTTTGATGATTTTTATTTGTCTTTTAGTTTCACTCAGAATATGAGCATCTGTCTGCAGGTTGAAGTGGTACCAAAGGTGTTTACGCCTCTTGTAGATTGCAATATTTCTGCCACTGAGTTTCAAGTTCGTCTGAACCAGTTGAGGAAAGAATTTAAGGATGTAACTACACCATGCATAGGTAAATGCGACTTTCGCCACCTACAAATTTTATTTGACCCATGACATTTCAATGCGGGAGCCCCACTTTAATTTTCCTCCTCCCAAGCTCCAAGCATTCCGGGAAATTACTAACAGGCCATTAGAAGATGGTATAATAGTTACCTCCATCTCAGATTATTGTACATCACGATTCTTGTTGCGAAAAAGAGATAGAGAGAAATATACACTTATATGACAAAAATAATGGGATAGCACTACGTAACTGAATTACTAGTAGCGCCACCACTGAAGAACAATGTTGCATGGCCTAAACTGGTCTCAATTATGAACAGGTAGTCATGCCATTCGGATTGACAGAAATTGCTAGATGCAACAGATGGTTAGATGCTCATGGCAAGGAGACATGAGTTAACAAAGTTCGAATGGGGCATGATTGTGGGTGCCAGAAGGAGGGGACATTCAATTTCAGAAGTTGTGGAGACCTTCAATATTCCTCTATCCTGGTGTCACATGTGTACAGCGGATATCAAAATCAAGGCATTACGATCGGACAATGCAGAGGCCGTTAAATTTACTTGATGATCGTGACCGGTGGAGGTTGGGTAAAATTGTCCAAGATATCAGAGCAGGAAGACTTTCTTAAATCACAGCCCCATTGAGTGCAGGAGGTGTCAGATGTGTATATAGCAGATATGTGCATTGTGCATTAGCTTCCATAGGATATGGAAGCAGAAGACCGCCAGAGTGCCCCTGTTAACAGCATAACACCAGGCACCACACCTCACTGGGTATCATGAGGTTACTAATTGGACCCTGGAGGACTGGAAACATGTGGCCTGGTCCGATGAGTCACGACACAGGTTGTTTCGGACTGATGGCAGCATCTGGGTATGGCACAAACCCAATGATTCAATGGATCCCAGTTGTCAACAAGGCACCATGCATGCTGGTGGTGGTTCTTTAATGGTGTGGAGTGTGTTCATATGTCTTGGGTTCGATACACTTGTCCATGTACCCACAAAACTCAATGGTAACCACAAGAAAGCTCTCCTTGGTGAATATTTGCAGCTGTTTATGGACTTCAGTTTCCTTGACAAAGATGGAAAGTTTCAAAAGGTTAATGTAGACTCTCATCAGGCTACGGATGACCAGGACTGGTTCGAAATGCATTCTGGAAAGTTCCAGCGAATGGAGTGGCCAGCACGTTCACCCGACATGAACCTAAGCGAAGATTCGTGGGATGTGGTGGAGAGAGCCATTCACAACCAAGATCCTGCACCTTGAAACACCAGGCAACTTTGGGCCCCTATTCAGTCAGCATGGCTTAACATCTCTCCAGATGTTTTCCAACCACTTGTGGAGCTCATGTCATGTCGAGTTACTGCACTCCTTCGGGCTATAGGGGGTCCTGCATATTATTAGATGGGTATCCCATGACTTTTGTCATGTCAGTGTTGATTAGTGGTTAATCAAACCCTGGTGAATAAATCTTTCATAAGGACCTGTTCCCATTACCAACAATAAATTGCACCTTTCAGCACTTGGGTAAATCCTGGGTGTTTTCCTTTCTGGATTTAAATAACGGCTCCCACCAATATTTGCCGGATACATCCTGTAGAATATATATATATCCTGTAGAATATTTATAGGTGTGTGTGTGTTTTAGTACACCATGGAGCCAATATGAGTTTACTCATATTCATATGGGTTCCAATTTCGGTAGTCAAGCCTTGTCTCTTGTACTGGATCATGGCTTGCCTGAATTTAAGTATAATTTTATTTATTATATAGATGATATAATTGTTTTTATAGGTGACCATGAGTCTCAGTTCTCATTTGTAACAGGTTTTACTTAGGAAGCAGGAAAAAGGCCTGACTGTTAACTCATATAAGGTCACCTTAGGATCTAACAGGGTGAAGTTTCTAGGTTATTTGCTCTGTGAGGGTTATTTAATTATTGACCCCAACCATGTGGCCCCTATACTGAATTTTCCATGTCCTAGCACATTAAAAATAGTTACAAAATATTTAGGTATTGATATTTAGGGTACTACTCGCACATTATAGATAATTTTTCTGATTTGGCAGCAACTTTAAATAATTTGAAAAATAAGGGGATAGTATTCCATTGGGGTCAAGAGCAGGAGTCAGCCTTTTCTTTGCTGAAATAAAAGTTAGCTTCTCCACTGGCACTCCATCTTCTGGATGTTTCTCGGAAATTTGTTGTCCAAGTAGATGCTTTGTCTCTGGCATTAAGCACAGTCGTAAGCCAGCAAATTAAGATGAGTTTGGCGCCCATTGCATTCGCCAGTCACAGTTTGCCTGAGACTGAGCAGAAGCTCAGTATTTACGAGAACGAAATACTAACCTGTGTTTGGCCTTGAAAAATTTGCTTCGCACATTAATCATGATGAGTTTGATTTGTACACAGACAATCAGCCTTTGAGTTGGGTTCTCAATCATCATAAACACATGGGAAAGCTGGGCCGTTGGGTGCTCTGCCTTTCTCGTTTTAGTTTTAAAGTTTACTGCATCCGAGGTACTTGAAATGAGGTGGCTGATGCCTTGTCATGGATGTATGATCTGGACGACTTTGAAACGAACAAAGAGGTGGTCCCAGAGGAATTTCTCAATATCATACAGGATTTCCCTGAATTTTTGGTTAAATTTTGCCAGACCCAGGTGGAGGATATTTTTTTTTGCACCCAGGTACATAGTGGCTTAAATAAAGGCATTGTTCTCCTATATATTTTATGTAATGGTATCTAGTATTTCATAGGTAATATTGGCAGTGCTCCTAGAATTTTTGTCCCTGCATTTCTGAGACCCATGGTCTTAGCCTATTTTCATGATGCTGTGTTAAGCGGACACTTGGTTGTTAGTAAGACATTAAATAAGATTGCTATTTACTTTGCCTGGCCCACACTTAAGAGTGATGTTTCAGGATAGTTGTGCTCATATGATTTATATCAAAATGCAAGCATGAATAACATGCTAATATTGGGCAAGCTGTCATGCACATATCCCAGGCTACTAAGGGCACTGTCCCCTTGGATATTTTTGACCCCTTAATTAGACCGAAGTAGGGTAAGATTTGCATTTTGATATTGTTGGACACCATTTAAAATGTTGTAATTCTGCGACCGTTGAAAAATATGAAAGCATATTCCATTGTCATGGCCCTTGCTGATCAGGTATGGAAGGACTTAAGTACCTCTGTCGAAATAGTAACAGATAATGCCAAGTACTTTAACTCCAATTTATTTAAGGACATGTAGTTTAGCTGAGCATTCAAGCAATTTACCTTTCGTCCGTACTATTCCAAGGAAAACCAAGTTGAAAGATTCAAAAATAATTGAAAGGGCTGTCTGAACATCTTCTACAACAGAGATCATACTCTATGGAATCAGGATTTAGTTTTAATTAATGTGGGTTTTAACAGTGCCTTGCATTATTCAACGGGAGTATCAACTTCTCTCCAATTCTTTGGTCGTCATTTTAGTCACCCTCTGCTAAATATTTTGAATACCTGTCCATTTCCTTCCCTGATTGATGATGCTTTCTGGGATCGCTTGCTCATGAAGGTTCATCAGTGGCTCGGTAGAGCAAAGCAACAGGTCACAGCGAAGGTATACCAGGCCAGGTCTCCCGTTAATTTCAATTTAGGGGACCTGGTTTTCTGTAAAAAAAACTATATACTAACAGACATGGGTTAAAATTTGACAAGGAAGCTTAAAATTACTAAGCTTATTGGATCCTTCAGGATTCATAAATTTTTAGCTCCAAATAGAGATGGTCATGTATCGCCCAGCTCCGGCCGGTTATTTAGGAATGCACATGTTACACAGTTAAAACCTTATGTACAGTGAAACTAATGTTCAGTGATTATGTTTGCATTTTTATTTATTTGTTTTGTTCAGTTTGTTGGAGCGCCTTATTTCCCTTGCCCTTTCTCCTGACTACTTTGTTTTATTTTCCGCCTTATAATTCATAGGTGTTTGCATGTATCCCGTCACTCCACCGATTCGCGACGAGCCCACACATCGTCATCGTCGCCGAATGGAGAAGATCAGCGAGATGTAAGCTGAGTTTGGCAGAGAGCATCTTGGTCATCACCGGCACCCTCCTGCCCCTAGCTGGTGTTAACCTTTTAACCTGTCGCTCGAGAAGAGACCAATCTGTTGGCGCTCAGTGATACGCCACTTGGTTGCTCACCTTCTCCGATGACTTCTTCAACATTATTATCAAGTGAAAATGGAGTTGATTATTTCGCTTTGTGTTATTTGTCATAAACTGTTCAGTGTCAACTTCTGCATGCACTTGGGAACTCTTCCATGTCTTTCTACAATGTTATTCTGTTCTATATATATATTCTATAGATATTTTCTTTCTTCAGTGTATGTGTCAGGTGTGCTATTGTCAAGATTTTCATAGTTAGGTCCCAAGAGCGAAGTGTTTTGGTGTGAGGGTAGCAATGATAGTGCTGCAACCACCAACTTATATCGATCATCAGCTCAGCACAGTTGATTGCTTGTGACAGACTTGTCTCCCCTCCCTTGTTTTCCCCTCATTTTCCTCCCCTGATCTCCCCCTTCTTGTGTGTCATCAATTTTTGTCATAGGAGCTAGTTAACGTAAGCCACACACACTTGCTGCCCTTCTCATTCTATGCCTGTTTCTATGCTTATACTATGCCGAACATATGTCTGCACTATGTCTGAAGACGGTCGAAAATCGCCTGTTACAATTTTGTACAACGATGCTACATGAGCTAAATTGTCAGTGATCGGTCCAGGGAGTGTTAATGCAATCAATCAGTTTTAATATTTATTTGGGCCTGTGCGGCCGAGAATAGAGCTACTTTAAACTGTGAATCGTGGTACCAGCATTTTTATTTCAAACATTGTAAGTGTTTTTTAAATGATTGCATGGTGTAGTTTTGTCTTGAATGTTGGCATGCAGAAGTGCTACTTTTTTTTTATTCTGGTTTTTTCATATTTCCAAATTCATGTTTCGGTTAATCTGAATACTAGGTAGCTGTGTGTTCTGCATTTTTAATGTATAGTGTTTTAGTGTTTTCTGTAGCCCCATTTTCCTCGCCAAGTTTTTTTTTTCCAGTGGTTCCACGACTCATGCAAGGGCTTATATGTTTAATATTTTGTTGATTAACTTTTTTCAAAAATCATTAGATCTCTGTTCGGATGAAATTCATTGGCTCCGCGATTAACACCTTTTAAACGGAACTTTTAATATTAGTTTTAAATTGTGTTTGTGGATATGAAATGTCGATTCGGGTGCAAACGGAATTGAAATGAGGATCGAAGATTTGACCATGACTTAACAATTTCTAGTTATTTACCAAAATCGCTCATTTCCACACAAAATCGTATGTTTTAGCCAAAAAAATGCCTTAAAATTCCCCTTTATACCCTAACAACTTCCTATTTTTTCCTAAAAATTGCCCATTTTTCCCCTCAAAATGCACCAATCCACACCGAAACCCCATTTCTGCAAAAATAATCCAATTCAGGTGATATGTGAGGCTCCTTCAATGCTTCTAGTCTACATAATGAGATATCGAAAAATAATAATTTTTAATACATTTTTTTAAATTTTAATATATTTTTACAATTAAAAAATTTAAAGATGTAAGTATTAAGCATTATATATATATATATACATATATATATATATATATCCGGACTCATATTTTCAAGGTGCATCCGACCCTGATGTCATAACGCCATTCTTTCTCGTTTTTTTATGCTGTGTCAGTCCCTGATGTCGTCCTCTCTCTTTATACCCTGTCTCTCTTCCATTCCATCTCTTTCTCTCATTTTCTTGTGTCTCGCTATTTCTCTCATTACATCTCTTTCTCTCATTCCCTCTCTTTCTCTCTTTCATTTCTCTATCTTTCTCTCATTCCATCTCTTTCTTTCTTGTCTCTGTCAGACTCTAGGTTTTCTCGGAGTCCACCCATTTTTCGTTCTTCCATTTCTCTCTCTTTCTCTCTTATCTCTCCTATTCGCTTTCTCTCTTTCCTTTCTGTCTTGTTTTCTCATTCGTCCGACCAATAACTCACATTTGTTCTATTAGTCACGTTTGTTCCACTGATAACTCACACTTTTTTGACTCCACCATTTACATAGTTCCTTCATCACCTGCTAGAGTGCGCGAATCATTGGTGTGTATATTCATTTACGAATTTTAAGATGCAACTTTTCATAAACGAGGAAGTTTATAAATAATTATTGTAAATCACACTCCAGGCAGGACTTAGTAAAATATTCAAATTTTAATTCTTTAAAATCAATTCAAATGACATTTTTTTAAATATTAATTTTATTCCATTTTTTTAACGTTTCTGCGAAAATTAAATCGTCTAGCCTTGTAACCACGCACACATTCACGTTGCAGCATGCCCGCCAGGGCAGACACACCAGCTGTGACATGCACGAGCAGTGACATGATCAGCAGGAATCGCGAGGGGAAGGAACTGAGTGTAAATGACCCCAAAATAAGTGCTTGCGAACTTAAGCTAACACTTCCGCTGCCGTGCGGCCCTGCCAAACAGATTTCTAGGAAGCAATACACATATAAATAAATATTATTATTTGCATTTATTTTTATGCATTGTTTGAAAAATGCCGAAAAAATCTTTGAAAATATGGTAACAATGTATTTTAAATATATTCGTAATGCAAATTCAGTTCAAAGGGCTTTAATTTTGTAAATTTCACACTTTCCCATGACTAATGGTAACGTTTAAAAAAAATATCATGCTAAAACAGGATACGAACCTACGCCTTATGGGTAAGAAGTCAGGAATGCTAACTAGTGGACCACCATATTCTCTCATTATATCGAGAGCTTAAATGTTGTATTAACATAGTATTGTAACTTTTAGTCAGAGTGAATGCTTGAGCTCACATTTTGTTATTCTTTCTATATATTATTTTTAAAGAATTATGTAGCAAGTTGGGCTGTAAGCACGCAAATATTTATATTCATAGATGAATATAATTTGCGATCTATTAAGACCAGGCTCATGAAATTCATTTTGCAAGTATCATTTATATGTCCAGGAATGTATGTATGTTTCTGGTAATCATATTACTTTTATAGTTATAGGTTATGGCAAATAGAAAATTTGTATAACTAATTTTTAAATGTATTAAAATTGTTATGTTGTACTTAAA
Organism: Dryococelus australis; assembly: GCA_029891345.1. Classification (NCBI taxonomy): domain Eukaryota; kingdom Metazoa; phylum Arthropoda; class Insecta; order Phasmatodea; family Phasmatidae; genus Dryococelus; species Dryococelus australis. The sequence goes on from CM057009.1 coordinate 247,632,699, forward strand.
TATAGATTACAGAAAAGTTTTCCCTACTTTATTTTGGTCTCCTATCTTCATGAATAAATACTATTCATTATTCACTGCCATGACTACTTTTCGTAGACATAACTTTCCTACTCGGATTTTATTCAATGTAAGTATATGTTAATAAACCAAGCACCATTATATTCTCTATCTATTACCAGGGTACAACACCCGCGAGAAATTCAGTTCTTTTTTATTTATATATATTTACGTACTTCAGACAACACACATAAAAACTGAATTTTAAAATTTTCCAAAACCATTCACGTAGTATCTTTACAGCAGCACATAGTGAACATAATCTGCTTATACGCAACTGAAGACAGTGAACGCTAGCAAGCGAACTAGAACTCTTGGTCATATATTCTTCTCGACACAGTTTCGCGACTGCCACTGACAAATAGCTCCATAAAATAAACCCGATGGCTTATATACTCGCAAGCAGGCCCCTTAACATTCAATATTCCGCCCACTGTAACTCATGCATACCATCTGCTCTACCAACCAACACCAGACTATCATAAGCCAGCAATAACTTTTTTTTTAAGTTTGATATTTTAAGAAAATATTTATTTTTCGACTTATATATAATATATTTTTGCTTTCCCAGATTTGTTTTTCAGATTTTTCAAATTTATTATCCAACTTAACTATTGGGTAATTTTTAAGCATTGTATTTACATGTTGGAGCTTCGTTACTCACTTTGACCTTACCAAAAAAATTTACTTACTGTTCGTACTTTCTGCTCTACTGGTCGACACCAGACAAATATATACTGACCACCCATGCCATTCATTATATAACCTAAGTCATACCAGGGCACCCAACACCACATCTCCTATAACCAAAAAATAATAATAATTCAATTCATTTGCACCACCCAATACAACAAGTACAATCAAGCAACTAGTCCATAATTTAGCACACAATTTTACTTGTTCTACCAACACTGCTTATACCTACCAACCATTCCACCTACTATTGGTTTGTTGCTGAAGTAATAATCTAAGTTTTTGGTATTGACAATACTAAGCTAAGTTGTTTTTTTTTAATACTAAGCTAGGTGTTTTTGAATACTAGGTGATGTTTTCAATATTAATTGGGTAATTGTTAATCAAGTGGGTTTTATGTAAAATATATTTTCTAATATGTCGGATTAGATGTTGAACCAGTTCTGCAATACGAACTTTTTTTTTGGGAATTCTATTTTCATGGTGGTTAATATTTTTTATCCGTTATGGGTTGTATAAGTAGTTTAGGAATTATGATGTTGTAATGTTGTTTTGGGAAGACCTGTTTGTATTAAGGTCTCCCTCGTTTTTTTTTGTTCTACTCCATATGAGTGTGCCATCCTTTTGTTTTAGTGTTGCTTTCCGGTTGAGGGACTATGTTCTCCATCAGATTCGTGGTTTTAACTGTAGCCAACGCAGTATTTGCTGCAATCACCGTCGCCCCTTTGGACTCTGGCATTGTTTTTGAGCGTGAGGATGATGTTCTTTTTTCAAATAGTGTGTACTCCATAGTGCTGAACTTCGACTTGCTTTCTTTGTACTCCTTTGAACAGAATTTCCACATAGCTATCATTCAGTTAAAAAACTGTTTCAATGTCAACAAAGCCAAAGTACATACCTTGACTACCTTGCTACCTTCTAGAACTAAACGAGCTTTAATTGGATTTGGTGGAAAAAATTCTGAAAACTGTTTTCGGTTCTTTGGACGATGATGATCTCGCTTTATGACGACAGCGCCTAAATTCACTACACTATAGTCAAGATGAAGTTTCTACCAATGTGGAAATCAAATCATTAAATTAATAATTTGGAAGATAGAGTTACTAATAACACAGTATATATTAAGAGATTAGGCCAATTGTACCTAGACCACTATAATACCCTGTTCTGCCGCATTTATTTTGCTCTTCAAGACACTCTTGACAGTATGTGTCTTTAGTTTCCATATTGACCTAAATGGTATTTTAATCAGAGTAAGTGAGGCTCTAACCAATGCTCGGTTGGAAATTTTTGATCTTCGCCATGCGATTGAAACCAGTGTACATGGAAAACTGAATACCACTTTGTTGAGCGCAGATGCGTTTTGAAATATTTTGTTACATATCCAACATTTGCTCACTTTAGCTTTGTATATGCTAGCTCCATTCGTTCATGAAAACCTGTACATGTTTTATGGGTTAAGTAACGTTCAAGCTGTCGTGTATAACTCCTCCCTAAATGTGGTAATGAATATCCCATTAGTTAATAAGGACAGTCAGTTTAAAAAGTATCTTCCCTTTTTGTTTCCTAAATTGAACAAACATCTTCTTTTTAAAGTACATGAGCACTTGTTTGTCTGTTTGGATCGTAAGCATTTTGCAACTGTTGAACATAATTCCCTTAGTAATTGTGAAACTCATGGCATTACACTCTGTCCAGCTTATTTTCCTTTCTTCGATACGCATGTAGACCATTGTGAATTTAACTTGTTATGTGGAAAAACCTATTTTGAAACATGCGACATATCTGTAGTCAAAATGAAACTCCCTTTCCTGCATAAAACTAGCTCGCATTGGATTTTTTCTTCCAACTCTACTGTTGATGTTACCTTTTTATGTAGGTCAACCACTGAGAACTTTTCCCCATTCACGTTAGCTTTCTCTGACTCTGAATAAATTAACAATGCATCCCATTGTTACCTCATGAGTCCCTTTTTCAAAACCTTTGTCTTTGTATACTCTGCTCTTCAATACAACTTGTCCCTACCTGTAATCCCTGTTCGAAAACTCGTTGCCAATTTGTCTCCCGTTCATGCTCATTCTATCCCCAACCTCACAATGAATGACTCTTTGATTAAATAATTATACTCTCTTCTTGCCTCCCATCCTCAAGGTACTCATTTCCATGTTGTTATACAACTCCTTCATCACCAACCCCCCCCCCTCATTAAAACCCCTTTCGGTCTACCAAAATTTCATATCCATTATCATGTCATGCTTTGTTGTGTTCTGTTCCTTAATGGTAATTTTCTTTTGGTTGAAGTCCAAATTTTGTACTAATATAAAGCCCTCACCTTCTACCAAAACAGCTATTGTGCCTGAAGGTTGCATTATGATCCCCTTGCCAAGCACCACCATCTCTACGGAAAGTTAGTGTCTTCGTTTTACCCTTTTGTTTCTTTTGTGAGTTTTGTGTGTGTGTAGGTGTTTTGTTGGGAGCCCCCGTATTAGGTGGGGAGTGTGTGCCGCCTTTCGTGGTGCCACCCCTCTTGCTTTGTTGGTTGTGTGCTATTTTAGTGTTCCCTTGTGGGAATACTTCTTGTCTAATAATTTTGCAAAACCCTCATGTTGTTTCCATTATCTTATTTGGTTATTAATAATATTGTCATTTACTGTTACCTTAATTCTGTTATTATTTTTTGTCAGTCATTGGCGTTTATATTTATTTCGATAATTTTAAGGTTATGCTCATCGATTTACATATGAAATTACTTTTGCCCGAGTCAACTTTGTGTGCTTTCCTAAAGCACCTTTTGGAAGTGACAAAATATAAAATAAAATATTGGTGTGTAATATTTAATTCTCATAACTTGAAAGTATGTAACTATGCCAATCAATTATTTTAATCAAATATTTCTGTTCATTTTTATAGATTGTACAATTTTGTGTATTGGTTTTAATTTTTGGCATTGCCGATGGCAACTTTAGAGTAAATATTATATTCCCCACACTAACAATAAATCATTAAATGACGTAGGTGTCATTTATGTCACTGTTATATAATTTTATATATCATTATTGAGTTTAATAATGTAATTCAACCAAAAAACATTTTGAAGATCGTATTTGTTTGGTAAAATATCGCAATATTATGTATATCGATTATTGTGCGTGACTGTCCAGTATCAATATTGTCTGGCAACGTTCTTGAAAAGTCCGTGCGGCTTTCTTATCTAACTTGGTAATGTCGTGACCACTTGATATAAATTCTCCTTCTGCAAGACTCCTCTTCTTTCATGTTAAATTAACTTCTAGACTGCTGCGGGTAAGTGATTCTGTTAGATTATTTTTCTCGCATGTTTTGTATAATATTTACGATCCACAACCTATGTTTTGTGTATACTTTTTTCTCGTTTAACAATTCTTGTGGCGTTTGCCCGAGTTCGGCATCCCTTTTGCCACTTCATTATTATGAGTGCCTAGTCGTCCTGGCAGGAGAGCGACCAATTTGGTCCTGGCATACAGTTATTTTCCACCCTGATGCCTGATTCTAATGCCTGAGATATTTCCAGCTCGTGATGCCCTGACTACTAGCATCGCCTCTTCTACAGGCCAAAATTGTAATTTTTTGCATGTGCTTCTGCATGCTCTGGGAACTATTTGGTGAAAACGAATCTGAAATTTTTATTATTAATTAGTCAGAATTGCCTGGTTACTAGACAATCACTTCATGTTCGTGAAATTAATGATGATCATTTTTTTAATTCTGTAACACAATTTAAAAATTCTGCCCTAACTAAAGTGGCCATGTTGGCCTAGTAAAATTTTGGTCTAGGCTCCTGCCGTAATTCAGGTATTAGCACATGTCATTTTGCAGGGGATTCCCAGTAATTAATTCCCTTTATTATTTAAGTTTTAAGAAAAATAATAACAAAAGTTACTAATGCAACTAATGAGATTACTTGGTCTGTTGAAAGTTTGAAATATTAATGACTGTTACCTTGTATCAAGTAATAATTTTTTTTAACCTTTTTGTTATGTGAGTATGTTGGGTTCTTTATGAGGCAAATAAATATTAAAGTTGTCATACCCCGATATAGCTTGTGTTGTGTTTTATAACCTTTCACTTACTTTCAGATGAATCTTTGATCCTGAGTTTTTTTACTACTCGTAATTTTATCAGTAGAATTAAAAACAACAGACTTGCTTCAGAAATACCATTCTGTCCTTTGAAGTGTGATTATATATATATATATATATATATATATATATATATATATATATATATATACACACACACAAAATATCACAGTGTACAGATGCTGGAAAGCCAATTTGCACGTTCGAATTGGCTTCCTCACATTTGGTAAGTATACATTCTGGACGCAACTAGCTCCACGTGTGCTTTTCTTGTGCCGGCATGTTGGGGGTGTTTGGTTCTTGTGAGAAATTTTATTCCAATCTCGATATCGGCACACAAGACATACCAATAGGTTATACCATCGAGAAGTAATAACTATAAAAAAACTAATCATACAGGCAGACCACACAGGCAGACAATACAATCGTGTTATTCCATCCATTTTAGCCATTCCAAGAGGCCATGACAACCAAAAACATACCAGTCAGTCATAATAACAAATCATATTACCAAAACAAGCTATCTCTAACAAACATGCATAAGAGTCAACCAGTGAAAACATTCTAAAAGCACATCTGCCAATAATGAGCCTACATACAATATAAATTATTATCAGACTGACCAACATAATATTCAAGTCATACATTTCTACCTTTTAAACTAACCATCATACCTGTCATCATACATCCTGCCCTCCTGTTTTACAGCCATACAGGATAGGGGAGGGCGAGACTAGTTCCAACAATGCTGCTAGAGGAGGTGCATGTTGATGACAAGGCATTTGTTCTCCACAAACCCACCAGATCACATTCACCTAATATGACAGCCTTCGAGGGTATCCATACAACCCTTGCGAATATCAACTTTACCATTTACTACAGAACATATCTACTAAGCGATCACATTTTATGAAACATCATAGATCTTGTCCATCACACACAACCCTATGCAAATGTACCAGCAGATGAATGACTGTCATTGTTCTCTTTGTTCAATGCTTCATGCGAACCAACATTTCTGGGAGAAAAAGTAAATATCTGTTCCTAATATATTTACCACACACAAACAGAATAAAGTAAATACCTAAACAATCATTGCCTACCTGCTATCAAACCAAACTACTCAAATGTCCCAATAACACATTTCAGACATCGCTACTACCATACTGATAAGCCATACAAGCAAGATACACTACAAAACCAGTCAACGAATGGATATACCCACATCATCAAATAGAATAGTGTAAAAAACAAGAGAGACTGCACTGAAAACTCTAGCAAATCTCTCGAGCAGTAGACTCGAGTATGGCAGACCAACTTACAAAGGAGATGAAGACAAAGGGTAGTGGAGTTCGAGACTAGTTCCAACATTGCTGCTAGGGCAGGTGCACATCGATGGCAAGGCATTTTTGTTCTCCACCACCCGACCAGATCACATTCACCTAATATGACAGCCTGCAAGGGTATCCATACAATCCTCGCGAATAGCAAGATCTCGTCCATAACACACACAGTCCTACGCAAACATATCAGCAGACAAGTGACTGTCACTGATATTTTACAAATGACTCATGTAAACCAACCTATCTAGGGTAAAAAGTAAATATCCATTCTTACTACACTTCCACACACACCCACCCATACACACACACAACCATAATGAAGTAAATACCTAAATGCTCATTGCTTGCTACCAGTCTGGTTTACCTAAACGCACCAACCATTTATACCTTTCGCGAACATAGTAACATACGAGGGAATTATATATCATATCTAAAATCCAGCCATGGATAATTAAACAGATCATAATGGTTAAAATACATTACTGTTTTAAACAATATGTATGCAAAACTCTTTTTAAAATAAGTATATCCATATACAGCTTACAAACAAGGAAAACAATATATATACCTTAGTCGTTTTACACGGCAGGCGAATAATATATTTATACACATATTCGGAAGGATGTAGGTACGAACATTCTACCAGCCCTTACCTATACACATCCAATATATTCAATTTACTAGAGGACATTCCCTATCAGTATTCCATTTCACCTCTCCACAAGACAAACATTTTGAACTCTCTTCGCAAACATGTTACCATCATACCGGGATATTCTATTTAGTAGAGACTATTCACTATAAGAAATTGTTATGTTAGTGTAAGCTCAACTCGTACAAACCACTCACTTATAAACTACATTTTAAAAATCCATGATATATTGCAATAGTTTTATGAATTCATTTTTTTTCTGGCCTATATATAATAATTTCACACATCTCGATATGTCAGTACTTCATTTACAGTAATTGAGACCTCGCCCATATCAAAATGTTATTATTAATTAAAATGTCGAACAGCTTTTCCCCAATGCCTAATCATAATTTAATGACATATCAAACATCTATATAGCCCAAACCTCCACATACCCATAGTAAATTGTTTAAAATATCTATTAATATTAGTATGTCATGTCAAAGTCACTGCTAAAAAAAATTCCTAAAATATATTTGTGCATATTCTTCCAGACATAATATTCTAACTTGTAACACCCCAAAATACCTGAACACTACCTAAAATGCATTCCATTACATCACATCAGCTATACCAAAACACTTCCATTCATACCATCCAGGACCACAAAACAATCATATAATTATTCCTATGAAACAGTCCAGCGAATTTCTATGATTAAACATTTCATCACGTAAGAGCAAAACACACGCACACATTCAAATAATATCAACACCGATATATTTTCCCATAGTTAAAAATTCCAACCTTAATGAAATCTCTTTCCAATAGATCATATCACTAAAACAACAATTCAAATGTTCCAGCAGAAGAAAAAACATTCTAACAATCAATACTCACAGACTGTATCATGCCACACCACCCATTTAGGCAGGTCATGGCAGCATTTAATAACAAACATACTACCATAATGTCAGAACATACCAATTACCAAATCAAATATTTCGAATTCTGACCAGCCATACTATTACACCATACCATCCATTTTGCAAACACACATTATCAACAAAACTAACATAATATAAATAAAAGATATATTTAACCTCGATTCATTCATTACTACTACCACACATAAAAAAAATGTTTAACTCATAATATTTGAGTTCATATCATACTCACTACTAAAAAAAGAGGCAAAAATCCATTTCTACACATTCTGCCAGACAAACTTTCTAACTTGTAATAACTCAAATACCTGAACATAACATAACAACACTCAATATCTACAATCCATTCCAATAGACCATATAGGTTATACCAAGCACTTTATCTTCGTCCCAACCATGACAACAAAACATCATATAAGCATTCCTACGAGATGATTCCAGCGAATTACTCAGATAAACCATATCATAATTATCATCACCACATTATCATAATATAATATCATCGCATCATCATCACATCGTCATCATTATCATGCAGACTTATACTTCATCTTCAGTCAGATACGATCTCAAACATCCAATGTATTATCAAAGCATTTACTACAGAAGGAGGATAACATATCCCCATCTCACATTAATTAATAGAGGTTTTCCTTCGTTTTTTTACAAATGATTCTTTACTGTAAAATAATTTCTTCGAAGAGTCTTGTATGTCTACCCAAATTTGAACATACACATCTCTTCTAATTACTATTTAAATTGCCAGAGAAGTCCATCTCAATAGCTACACCAAACACATATATACATATATTTAATGTTCTTATATCCTCAGAGCTTACACTTGTTTTGTACATATCAGCACATTGCATACAAACATGCAAATTTTATAGTACAAATCTTATTGCGAGCAGTCTAGGTATGCTTATTCGCTTATACAACAATTTAGTTAACACATATGTAGTTCTTGTCGCCTATGGACAGTTACTATCATTATGTCGTCTGGCACTAAACCTAGCCGAAAATGTTTGCTGCGATACTTGCACTCGCTTCCCCAATGATCGACAAATAGTACCATTACATTTCTTCTTATGTCTATATAGGATATCACTACGAGTAAAAACAGTTTCGCACTTATCACAGTGGTATGACTTGTATGCTGGACTGAACAAACAATGACTACTTCCATGTCAGCGGACATTACAACTTTGGCTAAAAGTATTTCCTCAATAACAACATTGATACCATAAAGCTTGTAGCGACTCTTCAGAAACCCTTGCTGTTGTTGATGCTGCCGCTGTTACAATTGGTAAGTCTTCAATCATTGATGCCATCTTCATATTATAAAAGCTTGCAGTATCGCTAGATTCACTACTCACAAACTTCCTTACATTACAACCATCAAAGAAGTTAGATGAGGTGAAATGGTAGTCAATGTAGTTGACTGTTATGTTTGATCAGTATGTCTGAGGTATGGTGGTTGATATGGTCGGTATTGTTAATAGCATGACTGAAATATGCTTAGGTTAGATCGAACGACATGGTTTGGGCATTAAATTTTAGTTGCTAGGCTATCTGCTGTGGTGGTTCGTTGATATATTCAGATGGTATAGCATGTTAGTATGCTGGGTTGTATGATTTTTAACATTGCATGGCTGAGGTAAGTTAACATAATGGTGAAAGTTGTTTTATATTTTTGTACTCAGTACCATTAGGTTATCAATGTGGTTGTTAAGTATGCTGGAAATATGTTACCTGGTAGGTTTCATAAGAGCAGCTATTAGTATGGATGGCTGTCATAAATAACATATTTTTGTTTCATATGATTATTAATATTAATGTCTGGTGTGATATTTTGTTGGTGTCTGTTGATATGACAAACATGTTGGAATTGTGATTTTTTGTGAGGTCAGTGTGGGCTGAGGTCTGCTTGAATTATAGTAAACAGTGTGTCTGGCAGTTGGTAGAGCAGGTGGCATGGGTGGTATGTTATGTTTGAATTGAGTTTTTATTTAGTTATAGGTAATGGATGCTTGAATTCTAGTTGATAGTATGAGTGGTGAGTATATTTTGTCTGGTGATGTTTGGTATAATCAGATGGTTTTTTTTATTGGCGGTATGATATTTACTGATGTCTGATGGTAATGAGAAACATGTTGGAGTTATGGTTTTGGGTACATTTTATTGAGTGTGGGCTGAGATAAGCTTGAATTCTAGAGAACGATAAGAGTGGTGAGTATATTTAGTCTGATATTTAGTCTGATGTTTTATAGAGCAGATGGAATGGTTGGTAGGAGCGATGGAACTATGGAGCTAGATAATTTAAAGAGACATTCAAAAACATGCTTAAAGTCATCAAGACGCTTGTTTACTCTAACTCCTCCTCCTACTCATCCTCCTCCTTCTCCTCCTGCTCCTCCTGCTCCATTCCTCATGCCCCTCCTCCTAATAATCCTCCTCCTCCTCCAGTATGCTTGGATTTTGATTGATGGTATGTCGGGTGATATGTTTTCCAGAATATCTGTCTTGCGATTGTTGGAGTATGTCGAATGGTGTGGACAGTATGTAAACGTGTATTGGTAAGGCATGCTTTAGTTAAAAGTGTTTGGTATGGGTGGTTATTGTATTTTGACTGATGTCAGCCAGCATGGTGGATGATGTGAGAAGAAGTTGATTGTGTCACTGGTATTGGCTGCATGTTTGCTTCATATTGTCTGTTTGGACGAACGGTTTAGGTATGCTAGAATTATAGTGGGTGGTATGGTCGGTAGGTATAAGTGGTGTTGGTTGGTAGAACAAGTAGACTGTGTGTTAAGTTATGGACTGGCCTCAGCTGTATATTTGCTCGAGTTAAGATGGATATTGTGCTTGGTGTACTGGGTGGTGCAGTTTAATTGATTTTTTTCTTTGGTTATAGACTTTGGGTGTTGGGTGGCCTGGTTTTACTTGGGTTATATAATGAATGGTATGGGTAGTCAGTGTATATTTGTCTGGCATCGACCAGTATAGCAGAAAGTATGAGCAGTAATGTTATTTTTGGTAAGGTCAGTGTGAGTAACAAAGCACCTACATGTGAATACAAAGCTTAAAAATTACATAACAGTTAATCTGAAGAATAAATAAAAAATTTATAAAAATAATTCTGGGATAATAAAAATATGTTATATATATACACACACATACATATATTCTTAAAATACTAAACTTAAAAACAATAAAGATATTGCTGGCCTATGTTATTCTGGGGTTGGCCGGTAGAGCAGATGGTATGCATTAATTACTGTGGGCAGAACATCAAACGTAAAGGTGCCTGCTTGTGATTATAAAAGCCGTCGGGTTTATTTTATGGAGCTAATTGACAGTGGCAGTCGTGAAACGTTTTAGAGAAGAATATATGGCCAAAGGTTCTGGTTCGCTTGCTAGCATACACTGTCTTGAGCTGTGTATTGTAAACTGGCCACTAGTTAAAAACAATCTGCTACCCTGTCAAAAGTTTAAAAATGACTCGTGCTGGAATACTGGTAAGTAGTACAATTATCTACTGACAGTAAGCAAAAATTTTAATAATTAGGGTTAAAGAAAATTATGTAATGCCGAGGATCACTGAATAAATAAAGCAAACACGTCATGTAAAGAATTGATGATGCAACCGTATTTCTTTCTTACTGTTGCAATCAACAAGTTTCATAAAAGCTTTAAATCAATTATTACAAGTTCAATTTATTAAGAAGCATAGATGAAAACATTGAAAAGGAAAGGAGGTGCCTCTACATTATACTTTATGAAAGCTTACAGCATCATATTCATTTTTGTTTGTTTCTTTGGTTTACTGGCTTCATTCCTGTACATAAAAAAATAAATAATAGCGTCTCTTAGTTTCAAAATGTGTCAATGATTTTTGAACATTTAACTGTACTTATCAGAAAATCACTTCATGAGAAATTCAAATGTATTAAAATAAAATATCATAGTGCATATCTGCTTTAGTTAGTCTGGACCCAAGAACAGTAAATACAACATCTGCTTGCTACCACATGGAGCCATCATGGAACTCATTTACTGGAAAACAGAGACATCTGACCATTCGCACGGCAGGTACGATGGGGAAGTTATACCCGGAACAGAGTTGAACATAAAAGCAAATGGTAATTTCTCAGACGATAATAAACAGGGAGGATGGAAAGTACTTGCAAGCCGAAAAATCTCAGAGGAAATGGAACGAATAATGGACCTCTGCAACAAAATTTAATGCCGAAAATTAACTATTGTTCCTATCCACGAGAATGACGGATAAAAAAAGAGCCAAAGTTACCCCAACTGTAAGGGTCTAATAAATGCTAGAAATAGAACATCGTTGCGCTGCAGTTACATAACCAAAACAAAAACTACTAAATCTTCGCTACAGCTGCTAAACTACATCATTGTGAACTGTCTACATCGTAGTCAGTTAAAAAAATGTTGCAACGGACTACAACCTTCATGTATCCAGGTGAATACAGCAGGGGTGCAGCAAAGTCGTGGGTCTCTCGTCCGAAGTAGCCTCAGGATTGGTGGGCGGCGAAGCGCGCGTGAGAGCTAGAACTGCGCCGACAAAATAACTTAGTACCGGCCGCGCCGCTAGGTAGCACTAAGATGAACGAAAGGCACTTTGAGTGCGTCATTTAAGATGTTTTTCTGCTGGGACACGGCGTACAAAGGTAAACACAGCAGAAAATTTACTATGTGGGAGACTGAAGTCTGCAGAGGGGATGCACTTATAGTAACTGGACGCGGAGATGTGACTATAGCTGCGGACTGCTGCAACTGTACTATGATAACACGCATGGAACACAGCCCAGGCTATCGTTGGCGCTGTTCATGAGACGCCTGTCTTGCCAGCCTAGCTAACCTACTGGAGTTAGCTGAGAGAAAAACTAACTTGAAAACTGCAAAAAGAAACTAATATGTCAGTTATCACCATATTTGTAACTAAAATTCTCAAAACACATACTAATTAACTTTACATCTACCAAAATAAAAATGCAAAAAACTTTAAATTATCCACAAAAATGAATAAGTTCTTTATAAAGTGATACAAACTCCCGCCTCCAAAATGGACGCTAGGTTTCTTACTCCAGTAACTATCATCATCTAGATGTATCTTAGCATAAATGTAAATTCTGACTATGTGCACTTGGACTAGGCTTGGAGGAACGAAAGTAACAATAAAACATTAGCCATCATATGAAAACTCTCAGACAACAATAGAGCACAACTGCAATACACACAATGAAAGATCATTTTATGAACATTAAACACAGACAAGGTTTATTACACTGTACAAACAATGAAATTCTGTGTCTAAAATCTGCTCTAAAAAATTACTTTTTGCATTGAGTTTTTACACCAAGGTTTTTCATCAAGATATTTACAAGTGTTCCCTTACATAAAGAAACAGTGTGCACACTGGCTTACAAACTAGTCCCGTGGATTTCTCATATAAATGGCTGAAAATGTTCCAGCCTCCAGAAAAGGGATTGTCCTTCTGCTTTTCAGGTCAACCTCTAATATTCATACTTAAGTCCAGCAACATTATTTTATAGATGGGTGATCAGTCCAACTGAACTTTGCTGACATTAAATCCATTAGATGGACTATTATGCTCTAACCTATTCAAGGTTAGGACAACTCATCTTTAACTGTGAAATGTTAGCCCTGGTCACAAATTGACCGTTAACTGGTTCACTAAGTGCCACAGTCATAGGAGTAAGAAATATCTGGATCTGGTGTGGATTTTTCCAACAATAACTGAGTTTTGATGCTTTTTTGTTCACAGTCTTGCTCAGTGGATGTGCTTTGCACATAACAAAATCTCCCACTTGGAATGGGGTGACTCTATGGTCCTTATTGTACCTTTTCTTTGACTTCTGGTGTGCCAGGTTTAAGTTCTCCTTAGCTTGTTTCCAAATCTCCCTGATGTCCTTCGGATCGTGAGGTAAAATGTCGGCAAGCGGCCAAAGATTGGAAAGAGGGGTGTTCGGCTGATATGTGAACATGAGTTCAAAGGGAGTGCACGTATGTGCCTCATGGCGTGCATAGTTGAATGCCATTTGGAGCCATTCCACAATCTGATCCCTTTTATCCTGACTGTTCCCATGGAAAGCAATGAGAGCAGAGCGAATATTCCTATTGAATCTCTCCGCATGGGAAGGTTATGGATAATACAGCGTGGTGGAAATATGCTAAATGCCATGACTGAAACACATGCTCCTGAATGACCTGGACTTAAACTGTGGACCATTATCAGACACAATGACAGAGGGACCCCCTGAAATTTTGAAAATATAATTTTTTAAAGCTGCTATTGTGGTATCTGAAGTAGCCTTTCTCAAGGGAATTACCATACGAAATTCGTGAAGGCATCTATACATACGAACAGCATAGTATTTCCTAATTTAGAATGGCGAATAGGTCCAACGAAATCTACAAAAATTTTCTGTGAGGGAAGTTCAGCAATGTCAGAAGAAAGTAATCCTAACTGTGTATCCTGTGCAGGTTTGCTTAATGCACACAGTTTACAAACTTTTACTCTATTAGAAATATCTTGGTGCATGCCTTTCCAAATAAATGTACTCCTGATTGTGTTGATGGTTGCATAAATTTCTAAATGGTCTCCTAATGGGGATGAATGAAAATACTGGAATATCATGTCATGTAAGTTCTGAAGCAAAACAGTTTTATACTGGTTGGACGAACGAGATTCGAAATGCAAAACACCCTTTAACAGTTTATACTGTTTTGGTGCAGTACCCTTCTGAACTTCCTCAATAACCTCACTGATAAAATGGTCTGCCTTCTGATGGGTCTCAATATCCTGGAAAGCTAACGGAAAATCTGTTAGTAAGGTACTACAAAGGTTTGTTTCCTGCTCAGATGAGGTTTTCTCAGGGTGGTTATTTAACATACGAGAGAAAGCATCCACAACAACATTCTGTGTTCCTCGGATGTGTTGAATTTTGAATTTATGAGAAGTAATTATGACAATCCAACGCCCTAGTTTTCCTCATTGTTTTGGATGTGCTAATAACCATGAGAGTGCTTGATTATCGGTTTCAAGAAGAAATTCCTTGTGTTTCAGAAACTGCCAAAACTTGTCAATTCCAAACACAACTACCAAACACTCTAATTCGTAAACATATGAATATTTATTTTCCTAATGGGTTAGGGTACGGGAAGCAAATGAAATGGGCTGCCTTTGCCCATCAATTTCTTGAGACAAAACAGCACCCAGTGCTGTACTTCAGTCATATGTTTGCAGAATAAATGTTTTTCGAAAAATCAGCTATTCTGAGTACAGGTGGACGAGCAATTGCTTGTTTCAGAAACTCAAATTCTTCTTGTTGCTCTTTTTTATCCCAGTCAAATTTTGCTCCTTTCTTCCTGAGTGAATTAAGTGATGCCGGATGTTCAGCAAATTTAGGAATAAATTTAGAATATAAATTTACCACGCCTATGAAACATGAAATACATTTTGCATCCTTGGGTGGTGGGAAGTTTCTGATGGATTTAGTTCTGTCTGGATCTATGTATACAACCATTTCTGAAAACAAGTGGCCCCGAAAAGAAATTTCTTTTACTGCAAATTTTACCTTTTTAAGGTTAGCCTTGAGGCCTGCCTTACGCAATCTTACCAATACTTCCTTCAAAGGTGTCACATGCTGATCAGAATTTTCAGAGTACACTACCAAATCATCTAAATAGTTATAAACATACTTAAACTTAACATCTCCTAAGACCTGATCAAGGAGACGTGTGAGTACTTGGGCTCCTGTAGCTAAACCAAAATGCACAAACTTGTACTGGTACGAATTCCACGCTACACGAATTCCAGTGGCGTGTTTTGATTCCTTAGTTAGAGGAATTTGATGGTAAGCAGAATTTAGATCAAAGACACTAAAATACTTAGCCTTACTGAACCAATTAAATGCAGAATTAAAATTTGGCAAAGGAACACTTTCTATGTTTATTTGTTTGTTTAGGAGTCTGTAATCTACCACTAAACGATTGTCCTTTCCTTTGGGAACCAAAAAGGCAGGAGAACTGAAAGAGGATTTGAATGGTTCGATTATTTTACTGTCTAGCAAATTTTTGAATCTTATCTCTTATGATTTGCATTTTTGGGAGTGCCAAATCATATGGATGACACCTTGCTGGTTTTTGAATTTAGTAGCTTGATATGATATTCGATCAGATTTGTGCGAGCAAATTTCGAGGTTAAGACATCTGAAAAATCAGCACACAATTCGCTTATGACTTTTTGCATCTCTTCCTCAAGATAATTCAATACCAGAGGATCCCAATTATTATGAATTTCAGATACCTGCTCTCTTTCATCGGGTTGACTAGCATTAACAAATTCAATGATGACATGCTTATTAAATTTGAACATAATGCATCTGGCTTGTATGTCAATTAACATGCCCATTTTTTAGTTGAAATCTGATCCCAGAAGGAAGATCAGTAACAATTGAGTCACATATTATAAATGGAAAAACCCATGAAAACAAGTCAATTTTAATTTTTACAATGGCAGCAATACTGACTGGCAAAGGTTGGTCTGAAGCTGTAACACATTTTATGTTTACTGGTTGTGTACCTTTAAAATAACCCTTTTTGTCTAGTTCCTTAAAGAGTGAAGTACAAATTAAACTACGTACAGAATCTGTATAAAACAGACCTTCAATCTCAAAGGGACCTAGTTGTGTGACAAGGAAAGATAAAAATGGTTTGGTAAGTGGTGAAATGTGACTTTTCTCTTTTTTCGATACCCATTTCGTCTGACATTTATTTCAATTTTTTCTCTGAAACAACTCCATATATTTCCTAAATTATCATCAACAACATTTTTTACAATACATGCAGTTTTACATTGGTTTTCAATTTTTTTTTTAAATTTATGCCCTTACTTTCTTAGAAATCTTTTGTTTTTTGGGTGGTCTAGACTTTCTTTGCTGCGGTTTAGATCACCACCATACTGTTTTTTTACTCTATTTCCTTTTTAAAATTTTTGTTCAATTTTAGAACACTGTTTTACAAAATGGCCTGGTACCTTACAGCATTTGCATACATTACTCGGTTGCCTAGTAGTGTTTACTGGGTGTTTGGGCTTATCCCTTATACTAGCGCTAGTGGCGTTCATAACCTTTATCCTATTTTTTTTCATCTGGCCTACTTTTCTGGAGTAGGGCAGGAGGATTTCTGTAATGAAAAAAAGTGAGTTTTCTCTTGATTGATCGGCGAATGCTACATTAGTTGAATTTATACAGAATCTATCAAGATCTGCAAATGTGTATGGTCTGTAAGAGAAAACCGCGTGTGAGCGCTCAATAGGGTTCAGTCCATCTACAATAGTTGAAACAACTTCTGCCTCCAGAACTGATAAACACAACACAACGGCGCCTCTTTGATGTGTGATATTTAGTTAGCGAAGGGCTCAGTAGGTAACTGTAATCGGTTGAACCATTCTAGCCTGATATCTCCCAGCATTCGAGCTGGAATGAAATAATTTAGGATGTCCTGGTAATACTGTTCAAAATGTAAGTTGTTTGTTATATATAGGGTAGTTCTGTCACTTAAGGGGAAGGAGTAAAAGGAAAAATGATTTCTAACAGTTGGTTGTCAGGTATGTTATCTTTCTGTTCGATTCTAATCAGCTCAGTTAAAAACTTTAGCACTCTGTGAATGTTTAGCCCTACTTTTTCAGGAAAAACCACTAAAATCCTATATAAAGGATGGGAAAATTTCCCACGTGCAGAAAAAGGCGAAAAGGCTTGTGGGGTGACTGCAGTGTGTGTCAAGGACTATTGGAGGGGAAGGTGGTGAAATGTGGTGAAGTGGGGTGATTGTTGTAAGCCTGCAGTTGCTTGAATACCAAAAGTCTGAGTATGTATGGATACATGATTGTTGTTGAGTGGGAAGGGGGTTGAGAGTTGTTGTGGGTTGGCAGGATTGGTGTTCAATGGAAGGTCTGTTGTGAAATAATTGGTGACACTGGGGGATGGTGTGGTAATTTGGTTCACTTGGGAGCCTTGTGATATGTAGCGGAGAGAATAGTGAAAGGTTTGGTACAGTGGACTAAGGAGGTAGTGGGGTCTTGACTGGGCTTGTTCAGTTTTGGAAACTGTAAGATTTTGAATTGACTGTGTGGTAACCTGTATATTTACTGAGGAATGAAGTGTGGTTGGGGATGAGATGTCGGAAGTGGCATCAGCCGTGTTTACTTTGGTGGAGTCTGCCACCACTGAGGTTAGGTCCTCCTGACTAACCTGTGTACTGCCTTGCTGCCCAGCAGTAACTACAAATGCTGATTAGATGTGGATAGGGTTGGTCTGAATGACTGAGCTTGAAGTCGGGATTTCTGTAATGGGAGGAGATGTGTTTGTAATGAGTGCTGATAGGGTGGAAGAGTCAGATACGCCAGTTTCTATGCCTAAAATACTCACACTTAAACCTTTTTCAGTACGAGCAGCAATTGGCCAACATAATAGCGACTTTTATGTTTGTCTTGGTAATGTTTCTACTTGCTCTTTTATACCTTGGAGATGTGCTGTTACAGTTTGCAGAAATTTATTCACTTCTTCTAAATATGTGGAGTGTATCTGGCCCTAGCCTAACAACTGTAATACAGTCAGGTGATGTGTGGCATGTGTAAGTCTGGTTAAACAGCTGATTAGATCGACTTGTTGTGTATGCCTTGCAATGTGACAGCTGTCTCGTTAAGTCCGGCAACTTTTTTGGAACAGATACTAAATTCCCCAAGCCAATCAATATACTTAACATACTCAACAGATGACGTTATCCCATCTTTAATAGCAATGCGCATATTTTTGCGTAGTTGTCGTGTGTCTCCCGAATAATCCAGATTATGAGACTTCAACTCGTACACCAGCTCGTCCTTGAGCATGTACTCTGGGATAACACAACTGTCCATGATTGGAAATTTAACTTAAATATTCACCTCGCATAACAAAACACAGTACAGCCAAACAAATTAATTATCTAATTATCCCACTAATTATTTCCGTGAAAAGTGCACCGAGATCAAGTGCATGTGGCATAAAAAAATTGCACATAAAATATTTGCTCAATAAAGAAACTAATTAAACAGTCGAAAATGCACAAAACAAATTTGTACCTCTGGCAAATGGGTGCCGAAAACAACTAATGGAATCCGCAAGCAGGACAGCGTCAACATAACCAACTCGTCCCACAACTTAACTAAATATATAACACTGCAAGAAAAACACAGTAACTTAAATAAAAACACTTAATTCGATTACCTTTTGAAGTGGAAGAAAATTTTGCGACAAATGACTAATTACTGCAGATATGAGTATACAAAAGTCGCCCACAAAAATGTAAACAATTACTTACATTGCTAATATGGCCTAAGGATATATATTTGCCACCAATTCGTTACTTACTTCATCTAGTAAATAAAACGGTATCTAAAAATCACAATAAGTGCGATTTCTATTATTTGGGAAGTAGCAGATGCAGAACTAAATACTAAAAAAGAAAAAGAAAAACCACAAATAAGCACAGTTTGAACTGAATACATCTGGTAAAAGTATCTACTACTAACCGCGCAGTCTGCTACTAGTTTTTACACTTGCCACTGGTTAAAAACAAATCTGCTACACTGTCAAAAGCTTAAAAATGAAGCCTGCTGGAATAGTAGCAAGTAACACAAGTATCTACTGACAATAACTAATAAATTTTATAATTAGGGTTAAAGAAAATTATGTTATGCCGAGGATCACTAAATAAATAAAGCAAACAGGTCATGTACATAATTGGTGATGCAACCGTATATTCTTTCTTACTGTTACAATCAACAAGTTTCATAAAAGTTTTAAATAAATTATTACAAGTTCAATTAATTAAGAAAACTAAATGCAAAAAGGAAAAGAAAAGGAGGCACCTCCAAAATTATATATTAATTTAAGTTTACATCATGTTCATTTTCTGTTTTATTTTGTTTACTGGCTTCATTTCTGTACATAAAAAAATAAATAATAAACTCTCTATGTTACAAAATACGACAATGTTGATTTTTGAACATTTAACTGTACTTATCAGAAAATCACTTCATGAGACATTCAAATGTAATAAATTAAAATATAAATGTTAATATCTGCTTTTGTTATTCTGGTCCCGAGCACTGTAAATACAGCATATCCTTGCTTCTGCATGCAACAGCCGTGGAACTCATTCACCGGAACGTGGTGACATCTGATCAATCCCACAACAGGTCGAACGGGGAAAGTATACACGGAACGGAGTTGAACGTAGTAGCAAATGGTACTTTCTAAGAAGATAATAATCAGGGTGTATTGAAAGTACTTGTGAGCCGAAAAATCTTAGAGGAAAATAGAATGAATAATGGACCATCTGCAACAAAATATAATAACAAAGGTTAACTATAGGACCTATCCACGAGAATGACGAATAAAAAAAAAGAGCCAAAGTTACCCCAATAGGAAGGGTCTAATATATGCTACACGTAGAACATCGTCGCACTGCCAATTGCAGTTATATAACCAAATAACCAAAACAAAAACTACTAAATCGTCGCTACAGTTGTTAAACTACATCATTGTGAGCTGTCTACATCGTAGTCAGTTAAAACAAGTCGCAATAGACTACATCCCACAAGTGTCCAGCGAAGACAGCAGGAGCTCAGCAAAGTCGTGGATCTCTCGTCCGAAGCAGCCTCAGGAAATGTCGTGCTCCGGCGGCATCGGTGGGCGGCGAAGCACGCGAGAGAGCTAGCGCTGCGGTGGCAGCGAAACAAAATAACTTAGTAACGGCCGCGCCGCTAGGTAGCACTAAGATGAACGAAAGGCACTTTCTTGTGTCATTTAGGATGCTTTTCTACTGGGACATGGGGTGCAAAGGTAAATGTAGCAGAAAATGTACCGTGTGGGAGACTGGAGCCTGCAGAGTGGACATGCTTATTGTAATTGGACGCGGAGATGTGACAGTAATTCCGGACGGCTGCAATTGTACTCTGATAGCACACGAGGGACACAGCCCATGCTGTCAATTTGCGCTGTTCGTGAGATGGCTGTCTTGCCAGCCTGGCTAAGTCACTGGAGTTAGCCGAGAGGAAAACTAACTTAAAAATTTCAAACGGAAACTAATATCTGAGTTATCACCATTTCTATAACTAAAATTCTCAAAACAGATACTTATTAACTTTACATCTACCAACATTAAAATCAAAAAACTTTAAATTACAACAATTTTTTTTATAAGAGCCTTATATAATGGCACAGTATAAGCAGATTATGTGCACTACATGCTGGTGTAAAGCTACTATGTGAATGGTGTGGAAAATTTAAGGACTTGTTTTTTATGTTTGTTGTCTGAAGTATGTAAATATATATAAATAAAAAAAGTCTTCAATTTTTCGCTTGTGTCGTACCCTTTCTGATATGTAGAGAATATAATTATGGCTTGGTTTATTCACATATATATATAAATAGAATAAACTCTGAGAAGGAAAGTTATGTTTACGAAAAATGTCGATGCAGTGAAAAATTCGAATTGTGTAGTACATAGTCTTGAAGATAGGAGACCAAAATAAAGTTGAGAGAACTTTTAGCTGTACTCTACATTTCAATACAACTTTAAACCGTTTTAATACATTTCTCAGTTCACTGAAATATAAATTTTCTATCTGCCATTCCTTATGGCCGTAAAAGTAACATAGTTAGCAGAAATTAACGTACATTCCTGGACCTATAAATGATACTGGCATAATGAATTTCACGAGCCTGGTCTTAAAGATCGCAAATTATATTCACCTGTGACAGTAAATATTCGCTTGCTTGTAGCCCGACTTGCTGTATAATTATTTTAAAAAGAATATATAAAAATAATAATATGTGAGCTTGAGGATTCTGACTCCGAGTGAAAGTTACGAGATTAATGTAATACAAAATTAAAGCACATTTTATAAAGTGAGAATTTGGTGGTCTAGCAGTTAGCATGCCTGACTTTTAACTCAAAGGTCGGGGGTTCGAATCCCATCTGAGCATGATAAATTTTAATTTTTTTAAAAATATTACTAGCTGTAATGGGAAAGTGTGAAATTTACACAATTTAAGCTCTTTTAACTGAATTTCCATTACAAATGCATAAAAAATACATTTTTCCTGTATTTTCAAAGATTTTTCGGCATTTTTGAAATATTATTTTTAATATATTTAAATAATTCAAATTATTTATATGTGTACCGCTTCATAGAAATCATATTGACAGGGCTCCACAGCAGCGCAAGTGGTCGCTTAATTTCGCAATCACTTGTCTCGGGGTCATTTACACTCAGTCCCTTCCCCCGCACGACACATGCTGATGACATCCCTGCTCGCGTATGTAAGAGCTGGCACGTCTGCCCTGGCGAACCTACCACTGCGTGAATGTGTGCGTGGTTACATGGCTATGCGACATAATTTTTGTAAAAGTAAAACAAATAGAATAAAGTGAATATTAAATAAATATGTCGGTTTAATTGTTTTTTAAAGTATTAATATTCGAATAAGTTTTACAAAGTCCTGCCTGGAATGTGTTTTGAAATAAGTTCATATACTTTCTTGTGTATCGAATATTGCATCTTTAAATTCGTAAATAAGTATACACACAGGTGATTCGCTCATTCTATATGGAGATGAAGGAACTATGTAGACGGCGTAGTTGAAGAAGTGTGAGTAATCAGTGAAGCAAAGTGACTAATCGAACAAGTGTGAGTAATTGGTCAGACGAATGAGAGACAAGCGAAAAAGGAAAGAGAGAAAGCAAATATGAGAAACAAGAGAGAAAGAGAGATAAATTAAAGAACAAAAATGGGAGGATTCCGAGAAAACTTATAGAATGATACAGAGACAAGAGAGAAAGAGATGGAATGAGGTAAAGAGCTTTAATGAGAGAAAGAGCGAGAAAGATAGACACATGAGAGCAGTAGAGAGAGATGTAATGAGAGAGAGAGAGAGACAAAGAGAGAAAGAGAGTCAAGAGAGAAAGCGAGAGAGACAGCACGGAATGACACAGAATGAAAAAACGAGACTGAACGGTGGTATGACATCACGATTGGATGCGACTTGAAAATACGAGTCCGGTGATATATAACACTTATTACTTATGCCTTAAATTTTTTAACTATAAAAATATATTTAAACTAATAAAAAAATGATTTATATAAATTATTGTATAATGAAATCGTCGTATTATGCGCCTTAAAAAGTCGAGTCCGGTGATTCATAACACTAATTACTTATATTTTCAAATGTTTTTATTGTAAAAATATATTTCAATTTTTAAAACTGTGTTAAAATAATTTAATTTTATCGATTTCTCATTATGTAAGCTAGAAGCATAAGGAAGTCCCACAAATCACCTGAATTGGCTTGGTTTTTGCCGAAATGGGGATTCGGTGAGAGTTTGTGCTTTTTGAAGGAAAAACGGGAAACTTTTAGAGAAAAAAAAAGAAATTTTAAGGAATTTTTGGGTTAAAACATACAATTAAGTGTAAAAATTAACTAATTTGGAAAAAAATTGAAAATTTTTAACTCAAGATCAAATCCTCGATCCTCATCCCTATCCCATTTGCCCTCGAATAGGCATTTTCTATCTACTTCGTATCTACGACTGCCCTACTTAATTTAGTTTGCACCAATTAATCTCAAGTCAAGGTATTAAACCAGTATTAATTATTTATTCATGAGTAATAAAGTTTTTCAAAACATACAGATTAATCAATTTTTTCATTGTCTCTTTTGGAGATTTTATGTGTAACAATTTTATTATGCTCCATATTTTATATTCTTGTGTAATGAAACTTTATTATGATGCACATGTTGAAGTTTGTGTATAAAGATATTTTATTATAATTTATATTCCGGAGCATTGGTATAATGAACTATTCATATCATCTTTTTTTGGAGCAATACATCATGATTTTAATATGATTCATGTTCAGAAATATCAATTATATTTGTAAAGTTATTGTGCTGCCTTTTGTAATTTCTATATTAGTGAAAACAGTGTTTTGTTTACAAAATTACTTGTGGTTGAGACATTAGAAGTTTTAGGTTGGCATCCTGTGTCTTTCTGTGTTTTTGTTATGACAATGGTGCTCGGCTTGTTCAGAGAGATTCTAGACTATTGTCGAGAGAGGTTATTGTGGTGGTTAGCCAGCGATAAGTGAGATACAAATTGCAGCCACAACGGCTTGTTGCTTAATTTTTTCGGGGATTATAGCCTATTTGGACAGCAAACTGTTGTCTGCAACTTACGATACACTGTTTGTCGATGGAAGCCAGCGAAGTTGATAAGAACTCTGGTTGGACAATTTGAATTTTTTTACAAGTACTCATTTTGAGATTTTTAGTTACAGTGTCAGCGCTCTTGTTTTGTTCAAAAACGCCTATAGGGGCCTACATTTCGAGAAAATGGCCTATTAATTCTCACACCTCCTTTAGTGATCCCTCACTGTAATTGACATCGCATTTCTTTGCTTTGCAAATTCTGCTTTATGCACAAAGTTTGGTTTAAACCTTGGTTATGAGATATTCCGTAGCAGAAAATTATTCTTACGTGAGTCATCTAAATGGCTTTGTAGCTGAAATGCAATTGACAATAACGCATTGTATAATATTTTAGTAAATTTTTGTTGGAATTAGAGCGAATACAAATAATTTGAGCCTAGTGGGCTGTCAAGATGAAGTGAAAACTTTCCGACGTACACACATATTAATGTCCAAACCAAATTACTATATTATTTTTTATTAGGGGTAACTCGAACCACTTTATATTTAATTAAAACATTTATCTAAACAACAAAAATAAATATGTATCAATTAACTAATATAGTTATTTCTCAAAATTATTTAAATTAATTAATAATTTCAGTTTCCTGTATTCCACCACTACTGTATTTGGAGAACAATCTCAGTATGCAATCATGTGCATTTGTGATGTCACACAGCCACAGAATGGCCATGTTAGTAAAAACATTTGGGTGAGTATCAAATGGCTATAGGTGGGATGCCATGACAAGCAGTCTTCACGTGCACAGAGCATGGGGAAATTTTTTGTCACACAATCATCAAAGTCTGAATTTCCATGTTCTATAGGAAAAAATTAATTTCTTCCATTTATAGCAGAATTAATTATCACATCACAATATTCATACATGCAGGAATGAACATATTGCTCCTCACGACATTGTTTATTAATTTGAAAGCCAACAACACAGTCAGGCATATAAAATTGTAAGTTACTTAACTGATACTTTATATTAAAATTAAATGTTCTTATATTTTAAGGAATAGAATTTTCCTAAAAGTTTAAATTAACTAAACATATGTATTTTAATTTTTATATATTCACTATTTGATTGCATCAGATGCATTTCCTAAATGTTCTACAATTCGCCACATAATGTTTAAATTTTTAATATAGATATTTACTGGAGCAGCATAATCTTTATCAACTATCCAATCAGCATATTTCGTTTGAAAAACATGAAATCAGTTGTTATCAGAAGAAGTAAAGAAGTATGCATACAAAGCTATTTTGTTACCTTCCTTAAAAGAGATTAAATAATGATCTGAGAAAACAAAAAAAAATATCATGATGGATAAACAATTAACTTAGGTTTATCTGAAAGAACAGATTTTACTGGTTATTTATCAAGACCACACATTTATAATATTTTGTTTTCTTATGGTGAGCTTAACAATGTGTTAAACTTTGTAGGAATTATTTCATTACAGTTGTAATCGGTGGAAGATAGCATTCATATTGTAGCCGCAGAATTAAGGCTTAGCAATAATAAGAAGTGCATACCAACTTCCACCAACCCACGGAGTTGCAATCCCTGGCAAAATTGTGCAGCTTATAAGTAAGTAATTTTTAAAGTCAGCAAGCGTGGAGGCAAAGGTGTTTTTAATTTCATTTCAATTCATTGCATTGTTAATTCCGATTACAATCAGAATACAAAATCGCGTCATAATCCCTGCCACACAGGGTCTTACCCCCTGTCAGAAAGCAATATAGCCAACATCCTTCAGTAACTTAGAAAGAACTGTAGTAAACACTAGTATAAGTGTGAACTTGTACCAGCCATTCGAAGCCAGGAAGTGTTGTGCGCTACTCAGCAAATTCCAGGCACATCAGCATGCATGGGTACAAACAGCTGTGTTGCAGTTTCTTCAGCATGCCAAGGTGCCCATTCTAGTATAGTGAATGTGAGTGTGTACATTTACATTTGATTAAACTTTAATGAATAATAAATTACGACCACTTTTCGGACGGTTTAATTTTTGCAAATGTAATTTCCACAAGTGTGTTTGCAATGTGGAAATAATTATTAAAGCCAGCTTATGTGTGTGCTTGTTAGATAATAAGGCCTCAAATTATACTGACAAACAATATACCACACTTTATGATGGATAAAGCTAACACATAATTTTTGAACACAGCAAACAGTATAATAAAACACGCGACCATTGATTTATCTGACACTGGAAATAAATTGGCAGCCTGCAACACAAATACCATAGATAAATTCCAAACTATAATCGAGTCCACAGAACAACTCCTACAGGAGAACCTTATTTAATTAACAAATTTAACACTTCTTCCACATGCATTACACACAGTCTCATTACTAAAATAACTAATAGCAGCCTTCTGCAGACAACACAAACTACCCCCACACCAAAACATTGTACAACACATGTCGGATTACCTTACACCAGTACACATTAACACTGACACAACAGAGAACTTTTATGAAAATTCACCCTTAGCATCATCTCTCGAGAATACAACACAAATAGACAACATGGCGAACGCCCTACCCATGAACATAATTGTACAACAACCCATGGAAATACCCACATTTTCAGGTGACAACAAAGGGTAGAATTAATTAAACAATTTCACCAGGCAGCTGAAAACAATAACTGGACTGATGGGGATAAATGCAAAAAGATAAAGTACTATGTAAAAGGTCTGCTAAGCATACATTAGATAATTACACATACACACACATGTTGGCGAGATCACGTGGCAAGGTATTGTGAACAAATTAAAGACCGCATTCTCCACACCCGCAACTGAAGCATACTTAAAACAACTTTGGTTTACAACTAAACAGAAACTACACGAGAGTGCACAGAAACATATTGAAACAATCATGTACTATCGCCGCAAATACAACCCCAAATGTAATGCATAGCAACTTCATAAGTATTGTGCGGTGCTCACTGGTACCTTCATTAGCAGACAAAATTGTTGGGCAGAAAAATTACACTATTGAGGATATAACCATAAATATTCAGAGAGCCGAACTTCGTCTCTTCAGGTATAATGACATAGCACCCAAGTCCTCGAATTGAAGATATTATCACAACTTTACAGAATTAAAAATATATAACTTCCATCGATATTATTAGTGGATGTTATGCCATATCTGTCTGTAAGGAAGACAGACAAAAGCTCACATTTAGTGTTGATGGAATCGGACTCTACAAGTACGCCGGTATGCATATGAGCCTTGCAACAAGTCCAAATTATTTTCGAAACTTTGTAGACATCATGTTAGGACCGTTACATTGGAATACTGCAGTGGCATACAAAGATGATATTTTTACTATCGGGAACACATTCCCTGAACATTTAGCAAACATCTAAAAGGTTATGGAGCATCTGAGAAAACTCAATGTAAAAATCAATAGCAAGAAATGCAATTTTGCACACCATGAAATTAAAATTTGAGGTCATTATATAATACTCCAAGGAATACAAACTGACCCAGAAAAAGTAGCAACTATACAACAAATGGCGCCGCCTAAGAATGTTAAACAAACCCGGACATTTCTAGGGCTTACATCCTACTTAAGGAGATATATACTTAATTATGGTCAGATAGCAGAACTACAAACAGAATTAACTAAAGAAACAATACCATTCAAATGGGGGTGGAAAGAACTTGTTTTCGAAAATCTGAAAACAGCATTAATTAACTCACTCATATTAACAAATTTCGATGCCCAATGCCGAACAATACTCGTGTGTGATGCATCGCAAACCGCTATAGGCGCTGTGTTATTACAGGATAACCCCATGGGACATAATAGCTTTCACATCAAAGAAATTATCTTTAAATGAAAAAAAAATGGTCTGCTACCGAGAGAGAGCTTACCGGCATTAAGTATTTTGTGCTTTATTATAAACAATTTATTTGTGGCTGTAAATTCATTATAGAAATGAACCATGCAAATTCATAGGGTCTTGATGTGAAAGGGCCTCTACAAATATCTGCCCGAGGTAACAAATATATATTAGTTATGACCGAGTTTGTCACTCGATACGCCATAGTCCATTCTGTAAAATAGATTGATGTGTTAACTTGTGCCAACTTTGTTAAAGTCATAATTTTAGAATTTGGTTGTCCTAAATCCATCCTTACGGACAGAGGTACTCCATTTAATAATGAAATGATAGCAGAAGTTTTACATAAATTACAAATAAAGAAAATACAAACCACAGTGTGTAGCTCAATGTGCAATGGTTTGACCGAGCAGGTTAAGAAGATTTTATCCCAGCATCTTACTTATTGTGCCAGCAATGATTCAACTCACTGGGACAAGTACATTCCATATATAATTTTTAATTATAAAACGACAGTGAACCATTGTACAAAGTTCACCCCTTTCTTCTTTATGAATGGGGTTGAAGCGATACAGTCTTCGCGCGTCATTAGTAATTTGTTTTCCCCTCATGCTAACAGTTGGTGTGAATGCCTTAAACATATTAGGGAACAAGCACGCGCCAACTTAGTTGCCTCCAAGCAACAACAAAAGCGGATATTTGACATCAAACATGCCCCGAACGAACTAAAAGTTCGTTAGTTTGTGTGGGTAAAAACACATGCCAGACCGAAGACATTTTCGTTTAAATACCAAGGGCTTCACAGAATAGTTCAAATACTTGGTCCCTCTACGATTTCAGCAGAAATACGTAGGAGAGGTGTTAACAAGATAGAGACTGTTAGTAGTCAGAATGTAAAACTTGCTAATGTCCGACAGTAACACGCTCCTTATGTTACAGGGGGAAAGGACTTGTGAACCAAGGATATTCTAGCTCCAGGATGTACCAGGCTGCCCACTGCATCCTGCTACTTTGCTGAGCCTTGCAGCGACAGCAAATGTAGAGCCGCTATAAAAGACACATGACGGTGTGTCTATTCTCCAAGCTGATGCCGCAGAGCCAGTATACAGCAACGGGGCAGCTACGATTTCTGCCACTACTGCGAGATTACAGAACAGCGGCCAGTATAGAAGAAAGCGCACGACGATATTTGATAAAGATGAATGCTGTAATTATTAAAGAATTGTCATTGATGTGTTATTTCAGTGCAATGAATTCCCCCCCCCCCTCCCTTTGTTGCAGTGCCAGTGCTTGGGCACGTGGACGTCAAACAGTGTCTTAGCTGGCCATGATAAAAATGTTACTACCAGGGGTGCCAGCAAGAAAATTCATTTTTAATTGATATTTTATTTAAAATTTACAAATTTAGTGGCAAAAAAAAAGAACAAGTTCTGTTCAAAATTAATGCTATTTCAAAAAAATTTCAATCGTTAGCACGTAATTTTCATTCACAAGAAAAAGTAATTGAAAGGTCTGAATTTCAAAGCCAAATATTGGTAATGACCACCAACATTCTAACTGAAATATATTTAAAAACCTATATTCAGGTATGCCAAAATAACCTACCATTACAGGTGATATCTAGGTCTCTCTTAACAAGAGAATTTATTAAATTAGAATTTAGACTGAGTCAAATGAAATTGAAACTCAGCATTCCTGTAAAAAAAAATTAAGTTATTATACTGTCCCCACAACAGAGTGCTCTTTTTTCACCCACTAAGATCATGATAAAAATTCAAGTGGCTCTAATCAGTACTAAATTCTCTTGGCAAATTTTCAAAGCGGGTA
This sequence comes from Dryococelus australis, assembly GCA_029891345.1. Classification (NCBI taxonomy): domain Eukaryota; kingdom Metazoa; phylum Arthropoda; class Insecta; order Phasmatodea; family Phasmatidae; genus Dryococelus; species Dryococelus australis. The sequence goes on from CM057009.1 coordinate 247,662,538, forward strand.
CAAACTCCATACTTCTTTAATAACGAAAATCGTGTACCATTGACTTACCAAAAGGGATTATAGCTGTAGATATGTTCACTCATACGACCAGGGATGTGGCCGACGAAAAGAGCCAGTTTCAAGGATTGTACCTTATCTCCAAACATTCTAAAGAGTCTAGAGAGGTGAGTTGTTTGAAAGAGGCTATTAGGTTACAAAACCTTGAACAGTTGTATAACTTTTGTAAATTTTCATGTGTTGAGAGTAAAAAAGTGCAGGTGATGGCTATACAGCCCCACCATTATGTGATCACAAATCCCTCTGGTAATTTAACTGTGAGATGAAATAACAAATCACTTAGCCAAACAATCAATAAATCAGATATTGGCTCTATTGAAATATGAGTGCAATGTGGTTGTAAAGTCGCCTTGTATAGAGCAATGTTAATTGAAGCCATGCATGTGTGCGATATAAAAAAAACCCAGTCACAGCTCTCGCAATACAATTTTACCAATACTGTGGCTTAAATAGAAATTTTTTAGCGACACAGATATCTTTCTTTGAAGGTATAGCCTTTTCTTCTATAAAGGATGCTCTTGAAACGGACTGGAAAATTTCGCATACTAACTTGCCCAATGTGCAGTATGTTTCAAATATGAATAATCTGTTGTCTAAATATGTGTTCTCAGTCATGTGTCAAGAATATTTCAATTACGCCAGTTCCTCGCTTATTGTAGTACTACTGTTAGCAATAAGTCTCATTTGCTATAAATTGATTAGGATATTAATTTTGTTGGAAAAGGCAGTATCACTTAATGGGAATAATAGTTGAAAGTCAGTCAGTAACCACACAGTGCTTACAAATGAGAAAGAATAGAGAATATTTTTAGCGCTAATAATGCGTTAAAAAGACAATATATTGGTGTATGTTGATAACATAATGTGAAACCGGGATAGCATAGATAGCAAGTCAAGCCTGTTAGCATTCTTCGAGCAACACGATTTCGCCCGCCATTAAGGTGATCGCTGCGAATGACAGCGCACTATCTTTGCTGACCAGGTAAACAATTTCTTCAACAGTCAGTGCTATGAACAATAGGTGTCGTCAGCAGCTAAGACTACCACAGCTTTGTTTCAGAAGTAAGCACTAGAGTGCATCACAGACAGCAAATTACCGTGAGGTGAGAATGCCATAATAATTAATTTTATATTAATTTCAAACACATTAGGCCTGTGTAAATATAAATATAGATGCTAAGTTCAATTACCCACACAATTAGCATGGCCAAGTAATGTTCATATTGAATCATAATTTTTCTTCTACTTTTTAGTTAAGGCTGATTTAAAAATTACTTTTAAGAATGTTCCAATTATAGATATATATATATATATCTTGTATAACAGAATCAGGTAACTATCATTTTCCCACCGCTATGGCAAAGCATTTTCATAAAAACGTTCATGTAAACTCTTTTTCCGTGTACCCTCGTTGTCGGCACCGAGGAGTAACATTTCTAATATAAATTATATGGGGTAAGTTTATATAGTACGGATCCGATTGAAAAACATCCTCCCCCACCATACGATTACGTGAAAACATAGAGACATAATAATATTGTGCCGGCACATACTAAAGTAAATGTTCACAGAATTGTAAATACATGTTGATATTTCTAGAGTTCTAAATGTATGAAGAGTATAGTTCCCCACATAGAATGCCTAATGAGGGTAAAAATGATATTTAAACAAGATAGCTCAAAGCTAACACGATTTATGATGTTATGGATTTACATATTTTTAAGCTTATTGAATCATAGGCAAAAGGAATAATCCAGCCATATAGCAATATGTGAGAATGTACTATCAGATGTGTATAAATAAATAATTAGCTTTGTAATTCTAATATGTTTTTAACTCCAAATACGGCCTTCAAAAACATACCAACAAGAAAAGTTTTACATTGTCATAAAACTTCAAAGTAGAAATATATGAAACATAATTATAGCATTAGATTGCTAGATATGATGTTCTTTTTTACTGTGTACAGCACAAGAATTTAAATGTTAAGTATATAATGAACAAGATTTTCTGAAACTTGTATCAAAATGATTTTCAAACGTGTGCTCTTTTCTCTTTCCAATGTAAAAAATTTAGATCTAAACATCACGACTAGCAGTGCCTTAGAGAATAATAATGAAATAAGTGCATGAAGGACACTAATTATATAATACTCTCCTGACTTTCAACAAAAAGAGAGACCTCTTCCAGTGGCACCACTCAACCCACTGATGGTACCTAATACAACCCTCCCCGCTCAGCCACCCGACTGTTCTTCGGCCTTGCCTCACTCACTACCTTCCAATCGTCAGATGGTCCAATATAAACATGCGGGGACGCATGGATTTTATGGAGAATGGGGTCCTTAGTGTGGTCACCATTATCCAGGGCTGGCAGGCGACACTCGAGAGTCCAGAATTGCGCGACCTCGATGGGCCAGTCCAGCTGTAATAAAACATTCTCCCGCCGAGGAAGGTTGTGAGGCTAGGCGGGGCACTATATAAGGCTAGTGCTGTGGCGACTCGCTGCCATCTTGATTCTGAGGGACAGCGAGACGACTTCAGGGAGGATCACTAGGCCAGTGGTCCCCACTTCGACGCCAGACACTGTCACTGTCGAGGAGGTCTTACTGACGGCGACGAGACAAAGCCAGGGTAAATATCCTCCCAGTAGGGCGCCTTAGGTCATACAGCATTAGGGTCATCGTATAAAACCTTAAGACTCCGACAGAGGCACGAGCACATTAATCATAGTTTGTTTTGATATGTCCTCAGGACCTCTTAACTATAATTGGTGACTGCAGAGCAGAAAATATTTGTTAATTGTAAAGTAATGCCGAGTGCAAATTATGTGTGATTTCATGTATAAGATGTGAGTTTGATAAATTTAATATTTTGTATATTGAGTGCTCTATTCGTCTGGTTACGGCTATCCCCCTCCCTTGAATGGCCTGATTCATCCTCAGGACAAGTCACAGCAAGGTGGTCTATATATACTTATTTACACCAACCTGCCATATGGCAGGTCACTTGTTCGATTCTGCATATTTTTTCCACAGTGCACATCCAACATTTCACGAATGTGTTTGCAATGTGTATACATTGCTTCCCACGAATACGTACATTGTTTTCATGACTTGTTGTAAGCCATGGTGCGCAAGGGCGATAATAATTTTGCTCATCATCACAAATTTCGCATCCAGTAGTGGTTCTATTTCGTCTATAATTAAGAGTGCATGTGCCCTACCGATGTGACCAAATTTCGTAACATTTATGTTGTTCATTACATGCATGTCTGTTGCACATAAACCAAGTAGAAAAATTACGTATAAAAAACATAGATGTCAATGTTTATATATTAGTTTTGGGAAGCTGATCAGATGATAACTGTAGACTTTCGCATGGCAAGTAGCAGAGATATAGGCAGCAGGTTTAAAACAGGTGTGGGTGGTTTGCTCAAAAGAGTTTTTTAATGGAGTCTTCTAATCTAGTCAGAGGAGTAATTATCACATCCTTGACATGTTTACAGTACTCCCAAAATCATCACTGCTTTCCAGAGTAGTTAAATTCTCTTCGAGTTTCTTGCTCTGTCGACACTCGATAGTTTCAGGTTTGTTTCCAGTTAATTAGCAGTGACCACAGGCATAGATCTGACATTTATAGCAATGGAATTTGCCATTATTTCGAGCGATGTCAACAATGCTCTGATGGTTTCAGAATTAGTAGCATGGATGTACACCATGTTAACTGCATTGTTACTATTTTTGGGGCTCAAAAATATTTTTTACTGATTTCTCACCTGCACTACACTGCACATCTTCAGTAGTCACGAATCACCTTTCTTTCCAACGTTTGAAGCTGTTATGACCAAATTTCTAAACAATATAGCTCATGTTTTTCTACTGAAGTACGATAATGTACTAATCAAAACCAGGACAATATGAACTATCGCCATAAAACCATATGGCTCATTCCAGCAACATGTGCGCATATCCTTGAATTTTTCGAATATTATCCAAAATATGGAATTTCGCAATGCCTCATTGAATGGCACAACCAACACATTTTCACCGCAAGGACAGAAATAGACATCATCCACTGTTTGAAAAAATAGAGCAAGTCGCAGGTACTTGGGTTTGTAGTAATTTCGAGTACAGGTAAACATTTTCATAATGTAAGCCATTCAGGTCTTCCAGCAAACTCAGTAGCACATATGTTATGCTACAATTGGAAGTCCCTGCTATGATGCAACATAGTGTATTATGCAACAGGTGGCTATGGTGTGATTTACATGAAATGTTGTTGCCTGTAGTAATTCGCATGGGAAGGCACACATTATGTTTAATGATTTCAATAATGACATGGCAGCGGTTCGGGCATCAGGGTAATATTTAGGCGACGGGATGGATAAAGGTTAGGTTCAGTTTCTAGGTGTTCACCACCTTTCTTTTAAGCGAGGAAAATTATGTTGCTGTGAGTCATGCACCATTCGCACTAAAGTGGTCTGATACGTCATCATCTTACGGTAGATATTTACTGCAGATGATGAAAACTATATCCATTTTGCCTTGGCTTGTAGAGGATATTAAAGCTCCCTCTATATGTTTGTACTAAACACCAGTGAGGATGGTTTAGGCCATCCCACACCTTCACTGGTTACGTAATTTTTTTTTACCGTATAGGTTATGTGGTCGAGATGCGATCATACCAAATAAATATGAAGCAATTTCTCTATCAATCATGAATTACTGAAATGAATCCCTCGTAAGAGGTACTTACGATATTTACTCCGATAAAGAAGGATTACAACTGCACAAAATGGTGCGAAGCTGACAATGAATTAAAAATTTAACTTATATCCCAGTCATGTAAAATATGAACTGGGATGCTGGGTGGTATGTTTCCCTTATAGCAAAAGAAAACATTGTTCCAGATTTTACAAGTTACTATAGATACACTACATGATTATTACAAAAGTTTAAGGTATGTGGAGGACACGCTCATATACATCCACAAAGCTCCGAGTCGATCATGTTACTCTCTGCGGGGTTGGCATTTTGCCTACTTACTGGCCCACCCATCCTGTGCAGTCGACGATAAAACTCTTAAATGGAATTTTGCTATGCTTGAATAGAAATTATGGATGCTGGTTATTAGAAATTGCATGATACATTGTGAAAACAATTATATATGACTCACAAAATCTTATTTCCTAAAATAAAACAATTTTTACTTATGTCGGAATGCGACTATGTTAACTTAAAAACTTAGCTCTTACGTAGTACACAATACATCTTCTATTTTGGTTGATCACTGGCAAAAATTAATTGTCCCTGATGAAAACTATTATTGTATTCTGCTAATTTGCAGACTGGCTTACTTGTGTGTATATTGAAAGTTCCCTAATTTATTGTTTTTTAAAATTCATTGCAAAAGTTAGGTTAGGGTGCCATGTGGTTTGGCTTACTATATGTGGCTAAGTCTCTGTGGTAATGTAACCTCAATCTCCTACCAAACACTGGTTGTGCTACTGTTCAATTCTGGACCCTTACATACAAAATATAATAATTAATGAAAAATAGGTATGTGCTTTGAATATTATATGTTAAAAATTACATTATATTCTTCATTGCTCTGCATCACTGTTAAAAATGTTGCGTTTTTTTTTGTTAACATGTCATTTGTGTGTGCTGTGCACCTGAACATCTGTTATGAAAATAAATTATAAAACCCTCTTAAAACTAGACACAATAAATCCTAGTGACAAAACAAATGTTGCACCATATATTTTATGGCTTTAATGGAACTGACTATTGAATTGGTATTCATTATTTTCAAAGTGATGCATTGGTGCGTCATAGATGGAGTATGGGAACATTTCAAATTTAATAATTTACATACACACAAATTATATTACAATACATATCACACTATTAAAAGTATAATACTATGTGCCATTTGGATACAGTTAGACACTTTAAAACCCTTTGTTTACGTTTACTAAAAACACACGTGAAACATAAAGATAACCCTAAAAACACACCAAGCACATTTCTCGTGACACAGTTTGCCCTGGAATATATCATATTACTCTAAAAAGTCCATAACAAAGTAATAAACAGAATTATACACTTATTACATGGCACACTAAGCACTGCATTGATGCAACTGATGCATACACACAGAACGATACAATGGGCATAGCAGCTCGCTGGGTAACATCTGTGGTCAGTATGTGTTGGGTGCTAAGATGTGGATAACGGCTTTTGTGTGATGCCTGGATCACGTCAAATGCCCCCTTCCTCTCGAGGACGTTCGCTCGTCGAAGCTTCTGTCACTTACGTAGAACACCATCTTGTCGGTGGTCATAGTGTGTTGGATGGTCGCAAGCTGTATCTCCTTGTAGAATGCTGTGGACACGATGACTGCGGCTGTTGTGATTTGTGCAGCGGTGCCATGACAGGTGCGATGGACACTGGCGAGTATCAGCATGTTGTGCACGGTGCATGCCAAGCTAGATGGGCTTGCTTCGAGCGGCGGGGAGGCAAAGAGTTTCCTTCTGATCCTGATTCATTGCTGCTGCTACTGCTCGCGGTGTTGTGTGGGCGTTGTCAGGTTGGAGTACGGACGTCCCCTACGTGCTCTGCTAGCATGTTTCCTTTCCTTAGAGCTGATGACACTGATGCTGCTGATGTATGATGAAATACCAGAGTGGTTAGGTTACCTACGGGCATCGTAACGTCCTCAGGTGGGGTCCGCACCTGTCGATCCTGGCTGTCCTCAGGAGGACTCCCCCGCCCCATACTGGCTCGTCACTCCCTATGTCAAAGTCTGCTTGCAGCTGTATCTGGATGTTGTTTTGCTGAACAGTGCTGTCCGGCGGGCTGTCACCTACTGGTGCCCCTGTTGACGTGTTGCCATCAGATGTCCCGGCGGCATGCGTGGAATATATGACACTGTGGTTCAGACGTTGTTTAGCTGTGGTTTTGCTGTGGGTCGGTGAGGTGGGAGTACTCTCCTCCATATTGTCCTCAGATGTTGGCATCGCGACATTGGGCGTCGCTTTACATAATGCATCTCGATGAAAAATTGTAGCTCTGCGTGCACTTAGACGCACCTTGTAGCACGATTCCCACATGAATGTGTGATGGTGTACAGTTCACTTCATTTTTCCGCGAGTCCCACACAAAATTTTATTCTGACCAGCTGACTGTGAGTGTGAGAAGATGTAGACCTGTTGGCCTACTTGCAGGGGAGGCGGTGGGCACACAGTTTCTGGAAATCAGCGGGCTGTGTAGTGGTGCTGGTTTCCCCTGTTATCTCATACCGCTTGTTCCCTACGTTCCTCTCTGCTCACCTCTTCACTTGTGTTGTTTCATTCTCGAACTCAGCTCATGAATTACCTGGAAGGGGAAGGTCACGTTCTTGGGGTATTTTCGCTGTAATTTTGTCCTGTAGCCTGATTTGTTCGCGTGCACAATGTAAACAGCACCACTGGGATTTGTTGCGCCCATGAAGTATGCTGATCTCCAACATGTAAGCATAGTTGAGTTTTCAAGTCTTGATTGTGCATCTCAGAGAGTTTCACATGTGGATGGCAATTCACTGTCGTGTGATGATGCACGACCCACTTTGTGCAAAACTCGCACCATACTCTTCACATAAACTTTATAAATTGTTGTTCAGCAACATTCTGGGGTAGCCCCAACAAGAGAAAAACTCATTCTCGACAACTTTCCCCACAGTCCGAGCTCGTGCACTCGACACTGTATAAGATTCAGTATAGTGGGAAAAGAGATAGGTGACCACAACAACGAAGCTTTTACCTGTGGGTCTCCACAGGTACGGACCCATCAAATTTAATGTCACAGTTTAGAAAGGTTAATTAGGCAGCCGAGGTTGTTGTTGCTGATTTTTATCTGTACGTCAGCTTTTGTACTGATTACATATAACGCACCCATGCACATACTGTCGCATGTGCGCAGACATGCCGGGCCAATAAAAATAACAGAGAATGTTTCGTTTCGTTTGTGTGGCACCAGGATGTCTCATAAGGTTATTTCAGTGTGCATACTAAAATACCCGACTGCAGGTGGCGGCTGGTAAAGTTTTTTTCCAGTTTTTACTTTCACTAATGGTGGGCAACACGACGTAGTTGTCGGTCCCCCACGAACTTTCAACTGCTCGCTGCTCGCATGCATTGAGCCATCTTGTAGCGACGAGACACTCGCCTTGTTTACCAATAAAAAAATGTTCATTTCGTCGAGTGGTGACAGAGCTGGTAATGTGATGACGTTCAGACACTTGACTGTTAATGCTGTCGCGGTACTCCTGCATTTTAGGGGGGAGGGTACTTCTTCCAACTCTTCCTCATCACATGCTACTGTTTTTCTGGCTAACAGGAGAGATAATCGGCCAATTGATTTTCTTCCCTTTAAATATGCTAGACCTTAAAATCGTATGCTTGTGAAAGTAATGCCCAATGTGTTAACTTGCTGCAGCTTTCTTTCGTGCTGTGCAGCCATAACATGCAACAATTGTCTGTACACGATGTGAAACATCTGTATTATAAGAGCTGCCGATATTTCTCTTAACTTCATATGACGGTGAGGCACTGTCTCGTTTACGTCATAGTATTGTTCGACTGGCCCAAATTTTGCACTTCTAAAATCGAGAATTTGGAATGTTCCATCTTTTGCGAGTTGCACTAACACTACTCCAAGCTCCATCTCACTGGCATCGGTCTGAACATAGAGGTGTTTTGTGGTATCGTATCTTGTGAGTGAATTACATTGGTTGAAATTGGTTTTTACTTCGGTAAAACTTGCCTGTTGCTATGTTTGCCATTTGAAGCGGACACTTGTTGTCATAAGGGTGGTGATTGGCGCGGTCGCCATGGCAAATTCCGGAAAGTATTCCCACGACTATTTTATTCATCGAAAGAATTATCTAACCTATTTACGAGTGGTTGGTGTTAGCTGCAGTTGCTCTGGTGTTGCTCTGCTGCCTCTCTCGTCTACAATATGTCTGAGGAACTGATTTTTCTCTTTTCAAATGTGACAATTCCTGTTAGCACAAGTAAGACCATTGATATATAGCTGCTCGAGTACTAAGGACAGGTGATGGAAGTGATCTGACCAGGACTCAGACCAAACAATCATGTCGTCTAAGTAGGCGAGTGCACATTATCCTACCAATCCGCCCAACACTTTCACCATCATAGATTGGAAAGTCGATGGCGCACACTTCAAACCAAACGACATTGTGCAGAATTGAAAGCGACATTCGTCGGGGGCCATAAATACTGTTTTGTGGTGATCGCTTGGCCGAACAGGGACTTGTGAAAAGCCACTGCGAAGGACAATGGTAGTGAGGGCCTTCGCACGCCCCAGTGTGTTGAGTGCATCTTTGACGTGAATGTATGGTGGTGATGCGCTGTTGGTAATCTGATTAAGGCGCCGGAAGTCGACACAGAATCTCCAAGTTCCGTCCTTCTTCAGGGCCAGTGTAATTGCTGAGTTGTACACACTTTCCGAAGGTTTTATTATGCAATCTTCAGCATATCCACGATTTGCTCGTTAATTATCTTGCACTGGTGCGGGTAGTATCTGCATGGACTGTCGTACAGAGGTTTTTCCATTGTCGACAGATTAATAGTGTGTCCGGCGACTGACGTGCGACATAATGGGTCAGCGAAGGTGAAAACATCTCGTTGCTCATTTACGATTGGTTGTACAGCATCTTGATACTATGGTGGTATGGTGTGGTCAAGGTCATTTAACATTACAGCGTGTGCTGTCCCTGTTGAACGGGGCATCAGATTATTAACAGCCCTGTATTCTTTCTTGCTGAAATGTATATGTCTCGTAGCAGATTCGACGATGGTATTTTGTTCAGACAGCCATGGAACGCCGAGATTGACCTACTCGCGAATGTCGTCTGACACAAAAGCAGTGGTGATTGTTTCCCCATCTCTGATTCTTACTGTGATAGTGATTTCACCGATGACTTCTCCAGAATGTTGTTGTGTTGCGAGTTGAATAACTTGTTTTGTTGGTTTCACTGTACTAACATTGGCGAAGTTGTTTGTCATGGAGTTTTGGGAGGCCGCGGTATCGATAAGAGCTCTGCACTGTATTTTGTTTACCAACATGGGAATGCGGATAAAACTGATGTCGTGACTAATAATCTGTGAAAACAGAATTTGTTGTGTCAGATCCTGTTTGTTTACCTTTTGTTGGAGGCCAGTGATGTAAGGTTGCTTTACCCCTACTTACAGTTTCCCATCTGTTGTTGTTTACCATCTCGCAAGTTCTCGAAGTCAACCTGGGTTGGACACTCGTTGTTCCAGTGAATGCCCTTTCGCTGTCTGCAAGGGCATGGCAGTTGTCGAGATCCTCGGGAGAAACATGGCTGCAATGCATTAGTTCTTAATGTTTTGGTGTTTGTTTTGAAGGTTACGTCACTTGTTGACATACATTGCTGTGTTTTGGTTGTCACTGTCTCACTCTGTCCAACTGTCTTGGGTATTGTAGTTGTCTGTTCGTCGAACAGAAGAATATTCACACGATCGCAGCATGGTTGGGATGGTATGTTGGCATCTAGCAACATCACTGTCTGAATGAAGTCACTCTCGCTTGTGTGTATTGTAGGGGCAAGCACAGTGTGGTATTCTGCCCATGTGGAGCCAGCTACAACATTGAGAAAGTCTTTCAACTATAAATCTGGATGATCTGTTCTTACTAGGCTGATATTCTGTGTAGCGAAATTATATAGTGATTCCTCCCCTTGTTCTTCCAACACAACTTTGCTCCTCGCTCTCAATGATTTGAAGATATTTACAAAATGGTTCTTCAAGCTATTGCGGGGTTCCTCGCACATGATTCCGTAATGTGTGCTTCCTCTTCACGAAGCCTCGACTTCCTAGTGGAAGCGTTCGCCCACACAGTTAGGTCAGTCTTCGTAATCCATGCTGTATTGGTACGTGTGGTTCTCACAGTCTTGTAGAAATGCACTCGGGTCTTCACTCGCTGTGCCAGAAAAGTAGGAAGCGACTGAAATTTTGTTGGCATGTGAAACTGTTGCTCTGAATCGCGATACTTCTAGTTCACTTTCATGTTTCCGGTGGTCGGCACTACCTGCAAAAGTGGGGTTGAGTGAGCGATTGGTGTTGCGATGGCTGGAGTTTCTGGTGGCATGAATGTAAGTGGGGATAGCATTGTCAGTTGTAGCATGCTTTGTCTATCACATGTGATCTAACTGAAGGTGTTGTTGGGTGTTTCTGTTTCCAGCGGATGGAAAGTTTCAGGTTGTGGCAGTATTCCCAGAAAATTTGCTGTTGTTGACTGTTCTCATATGTTCATGCTGCCCTTTGTCATGGCCTGACGTCTCTTGAAAATAGCAGAAACATTTGATAAAAAGTTGGTTTTGTAGGGTATCGCGTTCCTGTGAAGAGAGACACCATTTGTGGTAAATGCGGTAGCACTGTCCACATACTAGCATCGCGGTACCAGGCCAATCGCACTGCATAATGTTGGCGCACTTGCATTATCTATTGTGGAAAGTGGCAGTTGCTGATGTCAGGTTGTTGTTGATGGGTATGCATGTGCAAAGATTTGGCGGGGACACAGGGTTAATGAATACTTTAACCTGTGCAGGAAGTAAACAAGGGCATACTTCCTCATGACCTTGCGGAAATTGTACGGGCGAATAGTCCACCACTGAGCTCTAAGTTGGTGCGGTCCCACTCCTGTTGCATTCGGCAGATGGCAGCAGGTTCGCAACAGACACACACATCTTCTTGATGTAAATCGATCAGCAAGGGATTTCGATTCAGCGTGCCCCATAAATATTTTGCACACAAAGCTGCCAGTTCTCATTGCTAGTTCGTCAGTCCCAGTGTATGCAGTCTTGAGCATAGTGTGGTGCTGTACAGGCGACATAATCTCTGTAGTTTTTCTTTGTCAGGCCACACGACCTCACGGTACGCGGCTGTCAACCACACGACGTGGCACAGGAGGGGTGGTCCTGCCGGCAGGGTGCGATACGGGTGGAAGGGGTTGGCCGGTGTAGGCCTCCCCTCAGCGGAGAAGAAGTGCAGCAAAATGGCAACATTGGCTGACATCACAATGGCAAGGGCTGTTACAAGATAGCTGTTCCCTCGTTGTGGCTGGACGAAAGCCATTTTTGGCGCCAAACTGTTGTTGTTTCTTATTGATTACTTTCTGGCATTGAGATGCATCCAAAACTCCATCCAAATAATAACTGCGCGTAGAATAGGACTTTGCCAAGAGTAAAACACGTGAACTAGAAGGTTCAATTGAATTCTATATTGTGAGCATGTCACGTGTTCACACGGACAAGGAATGATTAAAAAATGGAAACAGCAACATTCCGAACACTGGTAAAATACATGGACATTTGACATAAGAATGACGGATGATGTACAGTGATGTTCTAATGATTCTTGCAGTCAGGAAAAGCATACGAAGTTTCGACACTTGACGTGAGGATATGGCATTCTGGATAAAGGTTATGCTGTGGATGCGGTAAAATATTAGCATGTTTGGCAGGAAGTAAAAGCCATGTGGAGGGGCGACACTTGACGTGGCAGTGGTGCGGGCATCAGTGTATTATTTAGGTGACGGGATGGATGGAAGTTAGGTTCAGTTACCAGGTGGGCACAAGCTCTCTTCTCAGCAGAGAAAATTATGTTGATGAGGGTTGTGCGCCATTCGCCATAAAGTGGCCCCCTGATGCACCGTCGTCTTACTGTAGATATTTCTGCAGATGATGAAACTATATCCATTATGCCTTGGCTAGTAGAGGATATCTCCTTCTATATGCTTGTACTAAAAGCCATAAAGGATTGTTTAGGCCACCACACGCCTTCACTGGTTACGTATTGTTTTTACCATGTAGGTTATGTGGTCGAGACGCGACCATGCAATGAAATATGACGCAACGTATCTAGCAATCATGATTTATTGGAATGAATCCCTTGTAAGAGGCACTTAACAACATTTAACTTAGATAATGTTGGAGTATGCCACAACTGCAAAAATGGTGCGAAGCTGACAATAAATTAAAAATGCATCATATACCCTGGTAATGTAAAATATGAACTGGGCTGCCATGTGGCCTGCTCCACAGATAGGAAAAGAAAATACGTTTCTAGATTTTACACATTACTATTGATACGTTACATGATTTGTACAAAATATGAAGGTCACTAGTGAGTATACTTATAAATAAGCTTGCATTCGAGATACATATACCTGGTAATGTTGTTTGGCACATACATACTTTGTAAGTAGGACTTCCTATAAATATGGTCTTCAAATTATTTTTATCCTCGGCATGCATACAGTGGCACAGTAAGAAAGCTCACCACATGTTTGGCACATCGTTGCACCAATGTGAATTCATTGGACACTAATTGCTAGACCACGAAATAGCATATGTTGCCCATGATAAATTGAAGGACTGGCAAGCAGTGTATGCGATTCTCGTAGTATAAGCCCAGAAGATTGTCAAATAACCTCGGAGCAAGTTCGGCGAATAACTAGCGGCCTGGGGAGTTTCAAAAATAATGAATTTGGTATTCAAGAGAAAAATGGGCCTACAACTTAGAAGGAAGAAAAAAAGTAGGATGACATGGAGTAAATCATGTAAAGGAGGACATCGAGGTAGTGTGTGCCTTTTGAATCACCTGCATTGGGATCCCTGGGAGGATTGATTGGTAAAGCATCTGGTATTCAGTCAACACAGTTAAAAATCAAGGCAGACAGCTAGTCGAAGTTATTCGTCACAATATGAAAATTGAAGCTCTTGTCACTGGGAAAAATGGCGGGGAACTTTATTTGTGACCATACCCAGTAGTCGGTGGCTAAAAAACTACAAAAAAGAGTAGGCGCTCAATAGAAAAGAGGCGATATTATACTCGCTGCGTAATCGACATCTCACTAGAATAGACATAAAGAAGTTTGCTTACAAATTAATAGTATCAAATATTCAAGGTTTTTTACATGCGGGAAATTATACCACATAACCCAAAACATGATGAGTCAGCTGTTGTCAATTTAGCTACACATTGGAAAGCATACAAAAAATATGGAAATAATATGAGCTACGGCAACATGAGACCTCCATTAGAGTTGTCAAATAATTCCTCATGTCAAAAGTAATCTGTAACTAAATGGCATAGGAGTTACCTAGCATGTGGAACTGCGGTCATTTATGTTCTCGCGATTTCTTTCTAGTGATGGATTAATATACCAGACATAAGCATATTTAAACACATTTACCAAATTCGCTCATACATTCGAAATATGAGTATCAAAGTTATAGTGTCAAGTATAACACCAGAGGTCCGCTCTGTATTTTTCCCACTGTAAATTTTAGAAGGTGGCAGGTTCATTGCAGTAACAGAATTCCATACGTATTTTTTGTCACATATTAACGACTCGAACTCTGAATTCCGCTATGTGAAAGTTGATGATGGATCCACTTCCAGGGAAGTTTCAGTGCCTATTGGCAGTCACGAAATTGGCAAAATTTATGCTTACCTGGGACATGCATTGCAGCCAAACGATGTAACTTTGCTTCTACGTGGTACACCGAATGCCTTAAAAAGTGAACAATGTGTAGTGCAAATGTTTATTTCACAAAATTGATCGAATGGTTTACATGCTAGGATCCAAAAATAAAAATTATGAAGCAAATAAACATTTTACCTGTAAATGTAATAATGATAACACATAATTTAATAATTGTGATTCGTACATTACTGGTAAAGTAAGTCAGAAAATTTTTGAGTTTTCTGCTCTGATACCCCCCCCCCCCCCTGTTTTAAACTTATGGGGACCCCAAAATGCTCATTTATGCATCATACAAGGGTTACTAGTGAGAATAATATAGTAGGACATCAAACTAATTAAATTTCGAAGTGAAGAAATCCCACTCCACTTGCATATGAAGAAATATGGGGCTTAATTTCAATAGAAGAAAAATTATAAAAACCAGATACCATAGCAGACCAATGGTCATTACATATCGTGCAGTTACGTTAGCACATGGAAACATCCCCTTGCTAAACATCTAGCATCCAAGGTCTGTAAAAATGGATGCAGTAATATGTAATGTAGAAGAACCAATGAGTTTCAAAGATAGTATTACAAAGACAGGAACTTGCACGGGATATATATGCTATCGTCAGAGGATTGCATCCCTGTATAAAATTATGTAATTTATACGGTGCCATATAAATCCTATTTATGTTTCTGTGGTTTTATTACACATGCTAACATTACTGCTCCTACAACTACCAAAATGATCAGAAATGGTATATTATAAATAAACAGGGTTAAGTATATATTAAGCACTGTTGATTAAATTACGCATTAGAGATTCTGGTATAACATCTATCATAAAAATCGCGTCCCTCTTGTTCTTGATTAACCAATTGTCTGCAACGAAAATGACGTGGTGGGGTCTTGGCCCTATTATGCAGTGCCTGTTTACTAAGGCGAGAAATTCTAAATTTGTGTTCCATTTTCAATCTTGCTCAGTTTTGCAGAGGATTACAAACAAATAATTATAAATTCCAAGCAAGAGTTGGTACTCCTAGCGAACATGCAAACGAACACTATAAATGATACTGCCGAAAATCCAAAAGCTGTGAATCGATCAATACACAGCATCGAATGGTTCCTACTGCACATTTAGGTGCAAATGTCGGAGAGAGTAATGTTTCTGAAGTTTGTGGATAAAGGTCGATATTTTTAAATCACTTTCCATTTGTGTAGTTTAGAAACTTACCCGAACCTAACACAGTCTCTAAATGTAAACTGAATCTTTACATCTAGTTTTCCATCCGAGGAACCAAGGTACATTAGCATATTATTTAAGATAGAAAAGCAATATTTCGTAAATGCAGATCGCTCCAAGTTTGATCCTGCAAAAATAAAGAATGTTGAATTATATCTTAACTCGGTGAGTTTTCCTTGCGGAGATTTAAAATTTAGATTTTGCGAATTATATCTACATGTTGCCATTCCAATATTTGCTGATTTCCAAAAATTATATTATGGTCAATTATCATCTCTTACTCTTGAACCGAATAATGTTGCAAGCGTTCCACCTCTGCTAGTTTTGACCTGGGCAAACAATATGGCAGAATTTCCATAGGCATCTATTACATTTGAAAAAGCCCTTTCCCATATAATCAGTACAGGGTTCCACCCATCATGATCTCCATTTTCTGTCCATAATACAGTCCACAGATGAAGGCTCTTCGTACATTGCTCTACATCCATCACAGAAATAGTCCACCTCACAAGAGCTTGCAATGCTTTCTTGTCATCTAAGGTCTATTTTATTTTGGTTCAATGCCTTTTGTCTTCAAGCTTTCTGATTATGATGATACAGACGTTTTATTTATGTTAGACTTAATTTTTATTTCACGTTATAATGACAATTAAATAAAAATTAAAATATATATACAAGATTTACTTGTAAAATTAAAACTTATAGATGCAGATGAAGTCTTAATTTTCTGTAAATAATGGGACGTTACTTGTGATTGTGTGTTACTAAATGTTTTCTTCAATATTATTTTCTTTTTATTTCGTAAAATCGAAAGAAATTACTGTCTTCGAGAAACACCATATTTATGTCCATCATTCAAAATAAATTAATGACAATTTAATATAAATGTAATAGGGAGAATTAATTATGACAAAGGTAAGTCCAAGGACATCATAGCACATCTTGATACAAAGTCGTAATAACATAATAATGAAGAAAACTACTTCAATATTATTAAAACATTAAAATACAACATTTCTCGCCATTATTAATGTGTAATACTTAAAGTGAGTTTTATGATACAACAATTGACTATCTGTCACAAAAAAAAAGATTAATAATTAATCAATTTGTTCTATATATTAAAAGGGAATTTACTTCATGAAAGGGGTACGCCACACAAAATGCATTAATAATTTAGTTATAAAAACCCTTCAGAGGTCGTTATATTAATGATCATAAGTTAACACAGTAAAGAAATGTGCATACTAGAACTTAAAAAAAATTTCATCATGTTTCATATTAATATTTTGTAAAGGCTTAGCTGCTTGACGACAGTTGAATCCACTGGAACAATTAAGTTATATCACAGCCAAGAATATTGCATAGTTCACTGTCGAACACCAGGATGGAGGAATTTAACTTCACTATGTTGCCACCAACAAAGAAAGGAGAGGCGATTTGAAGAAGGGTTATCCCAAGGTGAATAAAAGAATTTAGCTGACACATTCAGAAACGTTAGACCGAAGCATATAGTACATTTTAGGCTAACACATGCACCTTCACTAAATCTAATAATAACCAAAATTTTAGTGAGCAAATATAAGTGGTGCACAAGAAGAACAACTCTAAAACTTAAGTGTAACTTACCAAAGAGGAAGACAGAAAATATCTAACCGGTGCAATGCACGTTGAAACACAGAAGAAAATGGATTTTAAAAAAAGAAACTCACATTTCACGAATAAAAATCACTAGTTCTGAGACCGACTACATCATGGCCACAAATAAATATACTATTGCATTGTAGCAGGCACTAGGTGCTAACTAACGAAACATGTTGGCAGGATGGCGGGATAAAAATGAGTTAATGATGCTGCATGATGAAAAGCAAAGCTCTAAGCAAAAGATGAACCAAGAGCTTAAATTAACGAAGCTAGATGTCGCAGACTGTCTACAACAGGCAACACATGCTGAAGTTCACAGAGGTGGGGGAACATTACATATGAAAACAGGAGCATTTTTATGGGAAATCATATGCCAAGCATCTGGGATACCCTGAGAAAATTTGCAAGAACTACAGTTGCAGGGAAGTGAGTGGAACGGGTAGCCTCAGATGGAGACTGAAAGAGTTGGAAATGCAGCATTGAATATCTGGTTGGTAAAGAAACAATTACTCACAAAACACGGGTTTGCAGGCGAGACAGGATAAAAAATGTATCTTTGAAAGCAAAGGTTGAAACTGAATTGAAATCAAAGAAACGAAAACAAGTACGTAAAAAAAAAAACTAGGTTTATAAAAACTGAACTACCTTAATAACACATTACATACACTTTCATAAATAAATAGATAGTATATTTACCATGAAGGTTGACATAACACTACTGGACAAATAGACATTGAATAAATTGAAGATGCTCAAAAGGATAATAGAAGCATTAATTACCACATTAATTAAAAACTAAATGTAATAAGACCATTAAATATTAATCGCAATATTCTTTAATGAAAATAATACTGAAAATTAGGTTTCAAAACTGTTTAAAAATAGTTCACTAGTAGTGATGCATCAGTAGAATTGTACATATTTTAGAACAGTACATATTCCTGCCCTCAAAGGAGACTCAGGGATGATAAAAATTAGCATAGGTCTACCAGAAAACTGACAAGAAATTAAGGCATAAATACTTTAACCAAAACAAAGTTGGCATGTAAAAGTAATAGATAGTAGAAAACGAGAGTGGTTAAGATAAATACACATCGACCAATACAAAGAGAAAAAGAAGTGCTTCAATATGTTACAACATGAAACACAATAATTTCTCACCATTTTAAATGAGTAGAACTAAAAGTAAAGTAAGTCTTGTAATATTATTTTTATTCTCTCTCTTCTGTGTCATCTACGGTCACCCAGCACGATTTTTTTTTACAAGTGCTTCCTATTCGACCTTTATGAGTATGTTTGGTTGTGCGTATCTATTCTTTTATGTCTATTTTGTGCTCGCTTATATACGGTTCACACTGCATTCTAATTAGCGTTGCCCACCTCGGATTGCCTCAGTAGATGACTGCTTGGTGCAAACATCAGCATGGATGTCGGACTGATATATGTTACCTTCAAGTCGATCACTGTCTAGCCTGCGAGGTTGGCCTCACAACTTCTTTGCACTTTTCATCTTACACAATCAACTTAGTCTTCATTCGAACACTTCTTGCTATGGGATTTAAAGCATCGCTTATTCACATATACTATTCCGCAGTTAATACATGGTAGGTCTTGTAGACAGTATCAAATGGGCAGTTACTATCTTCATGACGATTGGCATCGGTGCGATTAGCGAATGTCTGGCCACATACTTGCACTCGCTTCCTGATGAAAAATAAACATTAACTTTGCACGTCTTGTTATGCAAATACAGATTATTACTGCGACTAAACACAGCATCGCAGTTATCTCAGTGGAACTTATATGCTGGACTGAACACATGCAATGGCTCATTTGATGTTGGTGTGCATCAAAATGTTAACTGAAGTTATTTCCAAACTAATAACACTGATACCTTAAGGGCGCGCCTATTAGGTGCTTGAAAACTGTTGCAGTGTGGTAAGAAATACAATTTTTGACGAAAATATTCCATGTGCACTCAATGTGATAATTTATTAAAAGAAAACAAACTTCAGACGATGATGGAATGTCGCTTTCAAGACAGAACACATATTAGAATCATAATTTACAAGCCCTCCAGCATAACTATAAATAGCATTTTCAGACTGCCGTATGTCAAAATGTGCTGACAGGATCTTCATGAAACTCAGATACAATCCTGCATTGAACTTTGCATTAGACTTTCCATCAGTAAAATAATATGTTCACCACTTAAAGTCCCATAGAAAACCGGTTCAACAAAAAAAAATTGTGTGCCTGTTTAGTGTATCAGGCATAGTGATGATGCGGCACTTGATGTGCGTGCCTGTGTCGCCCTTAGATTTCGCTCGCTCCTGTACCATGTTGCATCAGGTAGGCGGCGCCCTTAATGCTTGCAGCGATTCTTCAGGGTCCCTTGCTGTTGACGATGTTGATGGTATTACAGATGTTAAGTCTTCACCCATTGATTCCATCTTCATAGTGTAGTGGAGTACACAATCGTAGTAGATGAACGTAGTTGTAATGATCTGCTTTTCACCACCACGCTCGCCGACGAAATGACATCTGTCTTTATATGATGCCTGCTTGTATGATGTTCTCACTGCATGCTAGTTTGTGTTGCCTGTCTTGGGCTGCCTCAGTAGATGACTACGAGTTCCCATCTTCTTTACACTCGTTCATCTTACATGCTCAACTTAGTCTTTATTCGAACCATTCCTGCTGTGAGCTTTCAAGCATCGCTTATTCGCATATACCACACTGCAGTTAACACATGGGTAGGTCTTATAGATTGTGGAAATTGGACAGTTACTATCATCATGACATTTGGCTTTAGAGCTGCAAGCGAATGTCTTGCCGTAATACTTGCACTTGCTTCCCGATAAACGACAAACATTACCTTTGCACTTATTGTTGAGCCTATCAATACAGAACATCACGGTTATCATAGTGGTATGCCTTGTAAGCTAGGCTTAACATGTAATTGTTACTTTCATGATGATGATGTTTAGTACCACTTGTACTAGAAGTATTTCCACGATAGTAACATTGATATTGTAAAGCTTGAAGCGAATATGCTGCGGCCCTTGTTGATGGTGGTGTCGGTGGTGTTATAGATGGCATGTCTTCGATTGATGATTCCATCTTCATATTGAAGTAGAGTACGCGAACGTGATAGATGTAACGATCTGCTTTCTGAAACCACACTAGTCGACGAACTGACATCTATTTTACATGATGCTCACTTGTAATAGTAGATGACTGCTAACTGTGTGATGCATGGTTGCTGGACTAAATAATGTTACCATATCAGGTCGTTCGTTGTCTAGCATGCGAAGATGTCAGTTCGGCCTCTAAACTTCTTTACACTCGTTCATTTTTCCATGTTGGAGTTGTCATGGCTTTGCTGCTTTCTTCTGTTGTGTCGTATACCAGATCCTGAGGTGTGTCTGTACCGGTAACACTACCTTGACAACATTCTAGACAGCCAAGAATCTCTTCGTCCTGTTACAGATAGGTGTTTGTAGACTGAGTTTTTTTCGTGCCGTGAATGCGAGAAGGTATTCTTTAGGCATGCTATCACTATGGGCGAGCATGATGCAGTGTTTTACAGCATTTACTGAAGGTATTTCCACACTGGTATTATTGGTATCATAATGCTTGCCAGGGTCCTTGCTATTCACGATACTGGCTGTGTTATAAATATGGTAAGTCTTTAACTGATAATTCCATCTGTAGATGAATGTAGATGTAATAATCTGCTTCCTGCCACGCTCGACGACCAAGTGCTTTCATTTGATTATCACAACGTGATGGTTTGTGACTCGGGTTGTCACAGTGTGACCTGCTTGTTACCTATGACTAGCAGGCTGTAATTATTTGTGATGGTATGCTGGGCAAAACATGCAATGATTACTTTCTGCTGGCTGCATGGTTGCTTGACTGGTTTCCTCATCTGGTCGTTCTCTGTCTAGCCTGTGAATTTGTCCTCTCTACTTCGTTACACTAGTTCATCTTACACGATCAACTTAGGCTTGATTCGAACACTTACTGCTGTGTGCATGCAAGGCACACACTTATTTGGCATATACCCGCACCACACGGGTAGGTCCTGTAGGCGATGGTAAATTAGCAGTAACTGTCTTCATGACGTTTGGTAGTGGGGTTGTTAGTGAATGTCTTGCTATAATACTTCCATTCGCTTCCTGACGAATGACATACATTGTCTGTTCACTGCAGGCGAACATGCAATTACTACTTTCATGTCGGCGTGCATTAGTACTTTTTTTTTTTACCTGTGAAATGATTGGACTTTCTACAAGAATTGAAACTACAATACCTTAGTTTAAAGGATGTTGTACTGTCTCCAATGCTGTCATGGTACGAGCATTAGTTCCTTTCAATAGCATATGTAACAAGTATGTACATTTTGTCAAAATGTGGTGGTGAACTTACAGTACTTGCAGGTGTCGAGTTGCTTTCTTTGTCGGTAATGCATACCATGTGCAGAAAAGTGGAACCGTCATTGCAGTCTTTGCTTCCAGCGAGTTCACGATGACCAATACGAGATGTGCTCGCGACCTACATGTCTCCACTCCTACAACAGTTAAGGTAAACCTCTGCTATTTATGTTTTGCTTCTTCTAAAAGCTGAGTACATACATAGTTGAAATATGTATGTGTGTGTGTTGTGCTACCTTCTTACTCGTCATTACAAGGTTCGTACATTTGTGTCGAGTGATTCATGGGTAATTCATTTCGCAATGAGCTTACAGTTCTAGCATTATAAATGGTTTTTATGTAAAAGAAGTACATGTACTATTACTGTTCTTGCTCCAGCATGTAGTGGTGTCGTCTCTCTTGCATGTCTAATGGTTTATATGTATGTTGTTATATATGTGCGTATGGTTCTTGCACTAGGTACTGTATAACTGAATTATTTTCGTAAAAGGGGACATGCATGTGTGACACAACTGGTCTGCCACTCTGATCTCTCTATCTCTCTCTCTCTCTCTCGACTAGTGTTATGTACCATCCTTCGACTTGCCTGCACGACGCTCGCGCTGTCGATCGACTGCTTGGGGTAACCTTACAGATTCTCACGCTGCTCGGTGGTAGGTCGGATGCATTCTGCTGCTAGTGTAGGCTGCCCAGTTTGTACGGAATGCATTCTGCCCAGGAGAGTCTGGTCATGTCTTATGTACTTATGAACTTATGTAAGACAGAGTATGACTGTCCTTTATTATGCACAATGAAGTCTTGGTACATGGCGAACTATGAGTGTGTCGAGAGGCCGGCCATGTCCGCACATGTTACTACTAAGGACTTGGGCCCTGGTTCGTGTAAGATGTACAGACTGGATACGAGCATTGAAGGTTCGGTACACAAGTGTAGGGTGGAGAAAGAGTATGACTGTCTGTAAGTACATGCATTGAATGCTCGGTCATGATTGCATGTGACGATTTAGTTTTTTAAGGAAGTTGTTCGGTTGTACTGGCCAGGGCCTTGTATAGCATCGATTAACACATACCCCGTACTCGTGTGATTGTGCTGGTTGGTAATTACTTATGACAATTTTTCCTTTACATCAGTGAGTAGGAGTGTTGGCCTTATCGTTTCCACACTTCACAAATTGTACTTTATTCGCCTAATGTACAGCGCTTGATGCTCGTGCATCGGTTGGTAAATGCTTTTTGATGTATGCCTTGGTGTGTAACGGTGTCATCTATCTCTCTCTTGGTTATGGTTTTCTTTCAGTAGATTCGTAAGGACGGCCGGGTCGTGTCTAGCATCGTTTCAGCACCTGATGCTTATACTGGTTGTCAAGTACTTGGATTACTTTCGTAATGGACGGCCGGGTCGTGTCTAGCATCGTTTCAGCACCTGATGCTTATACTGGTTGTCAAGTACTTGGATTACTTTCGTAATGGAAAGTGTGTGACTCAGCTAGCCTGGAGCAATGACATATACACATATATATATACACACATATCTGTCTCGGCTAGTGTTCTGTGCCTTCCCTTCTACTAGCCAGTCACAACCACTTGGGCTGTATTACAGATAATGCAACGACAACAGTCAGCCACTGCTAGTTTTCAACCTCCGATCCTTAGTGCGTGACTTAGTGAGGGTCTGCTAAGCATTAAAAAAATTTACATTCAATTACTAGATTTAATTTCGGCCTGTATTTTAATTTGTAATACCCATTTTTAAATGTGATAGGATACTGGAATGGGTTTTAGAAATTCATTTATATCTATATTTGGCTACCATGGATACAGCTTAAAAATCGGTGCCTTATTTAGGGTTCCCCAAAATAGGAGATCATACGCATCCCCAATTTAGGATCCTCGCAAGTCTGTTTTCTCTGCCGAATAAAAAAGATAGTCATTAAAAATTAGTTAATAATGCGTAGGCCTTAAAAGAGGAGAAAATACAAACAGTCCAGTGATGGTAAGAATGAAACAAAACACTTACATTTAGTTTTCAATGAGTCTAGAAGAAGAAAACCACAAATATTTATCACGCAGGGATACACAGAACTGTTTACTAGCAACGAAATAAGGCACTAATATGGCGGGCGCAAACATACAAGTGGCAGTCTCTAACGGACAACAGTTTCGCATACCCACCACTAGATTGCAGCACCTCCTTCACACCGAAACGATACCTTCCCAAAATAGGAACCCACCCCAATTTAGGCGCCTTTCCCCTACAGCTTAAAACACATTGCAAGATGGAACAGGTATAATGTTGCAAATAAATTCTTGTCCTGTTATAAATTGTGTTTGAAATCCAGGAGCTGAAACAAAACGATTAATAGAGGGAGCGAGGGCATTCTTGGACAAAATGACCTCAAGAAACCTTTGATGTTTTCCTTATGGCCTACTTACACTTGACCTCTGATAACCCCATGACCTACTTTCCCCATCACATTGAATGCACTTTGTATGCACTTTTGACATACTTTTACTTGACCACTGATAACATTTGACCTACTTTCCTCAATGCATTTCTGGTGCAATGACTTCCAGTCCTGAGTTCGATTCCCAGTTAGGGCACTTTTGTTTTTATTATTTGAAATACTGGGTCCGATACCCAAACAGAGCATTTGTATTTTTTGGAGCACTGGGTTTGATTCCCGGACAAGGCATTTGGAGAAATGCATTTGCAAATGTTCTTCTCCCTCCTCCTGTCCACACAGGCTCTGATAGCAGTGGGTCGATTGTTACTGAGTTCTATTCCCAATTATGACACTTTTTTCCATTACTGGGTTAGATTCCCACACATAGAATTTTTGCTTTTGGGAGAACTGGTTTCGATTCCCGGACCAGGCATTTGGGGAATGCAGTTGCAAATGCACTTACCTCCACACCCTGTCACACATGCTCTGACGACCAGTGGGTGGATTGGTACTGAGTTTTATTACCATACAGGATAATTAGTAAGTGAGTTCCGCTGTAATAAGAGGTATTACATAACAATTACATGTGTTGTCTTGTCGGCAGCTGCAGAGAGAGTGGAGTGTGAATCTTTCAGGTGCTGGATCAATAGTGAGGAGTTGTGGAGGGGGAAATACAGTTTTACATGCACTTCCCCCTTCCTCATGTCACTCCCAACCAGAGGAGAGACTTCCGGAGTTTTCAGGAGTTGTTTTTGTGGGTGTCATGGGTGGAAAGCTGGCAGAGTGGCTAGGTCTGACAACCGTTAGGTGGATTGGTATTGTGTTCGGTTCCCATACAAGGTCATTAGTAATAGTGTAATTGTGCAATTAGACTATATACACATCATCTCTCTAGGACTGTCAGTTCTCAACACACCCAATCACCATTATCAATGCATTTTACCATGGTCACCATATTAGATTGCAGACAGGTGCTAGGGTGAATAGGTTCAAGGTATCGGACATAGAGTTTGATTCCACCAAATGGCAAAAATCCTTTTTTGTATTTGTGTAATGACTAAATGTGGGTGAGGGGTAGTGCAAAGGTTTTGTACACTGGTTCGAACCCTCCCCACTTCACAGGGATTTTTTTATTTGCAAATTGACTAAGAATGGGTGAGGAAGTTAAGAGTTAAAGTTTCGGGCATTGGTTCGACACCCCTTCAGGACAAAAAAATTGGTATTATTCATATAATGACTAAATATGGGTAATAGTACAGGTTTCAGTTTTTGGACCTAGGTTCGACTCATCTTCATGGAGAAAAATATATGTTAAATTATATAATGACTATGGTTTAAGGAGAAGGAATGTGGAGATTAGATAGTCCCTGGATCGAGTCCCCATCGAGGGTAGTTACATACCAACTACACACTTTGACTCTTCACATGCTGGAGAGACTGAGATGTTATCCCTTCTGGTGCTGCTTCACAAGTGAGGAGGAGGTTGGGAGAGGAAATGCAGTTGCATAGGAAAATGATGTCACATAGGGAGGGTGTGCTTACATGTAATTAGATTATAAGAGTATATAATGTAATTAGATTATAAGAGTATAACATTTAATTAGATTATGTAATAATGCAATGAATAGTTTAATTTCCCTGGAAATGATTATCATATATGACAATTTTAACCTTGTATGTTACATATGCGAAGACAATGTTTGTGTATCCTTCCCAGTCAAAGCACCCACCTGTATATTTTTGGGGTCTTGGATAGTGTTGTTCTTGCGTTGAAAGACGATGACAGACTGTCGAAGGAAGCGTGGAAGTACTTAGGTAGATCTTTATCGTCCGACAACCTACAGTGGCTTGTTACAGGGGCGATGATCGTGGCCCGAGAGATGTAGACAGACTAGATAGGTAATGGAAGGGAATATCGCTTAAGTATTTGTTCTGTAGTGCATTTGATAATTACAATGGGATATGCATATAGGTTATACACAATATAAAAACAAATGATCATTTGGAAGTGAGGAGTGGTTAGGGTAGGATATGTATTTGGTGTGAAATTATTCTCTGCGTTTATTCATTACATAAATACTAATTATGCATAATGTTTTGCTATGAAATTAAACTATAAGTATCATTGATTGGACCATGCCAATCTGAAATTTTATAAAGATATGAATGAGTGATGAAGTGAAGAGGATGAAGAACCCATGAGTGATGTGGAATGTGCTGTCTAGAAAATAAATATAACTGTACTTAAAACAGTTACAAATTTGGTAATTATATTTAAAAAATGTTTTCAATAAGACAGTGTTTACAATGTTGCCGTTGTACTTCAATACCTATTTAGCACAGTTTTCACATTATGTTTGGCGTAATGTGTATACTTTATGGAAAACAAAATGTTTCTTTTCTTTATTTTTAGGTTTTTCTATTTAATTATTTTTCTAAAAACAAATGACGAAATCCCTTGAATTTTGAATAAATTGGTAAAAAATAAAGCTTGTCCAAAATGTTCTGTTCTAAAATGAATCTTGTATAAATAACTGTTGGAAAGTGGTCCTTGTCGAAACATTATCATCATTTTACGGTTTTTAGATTAGTATATGATTTCTAAGACTATATACATATCGGTCCCGTTGACCTATTCGATACATATAACCTACTACTATCATTGCAATTGTATTTCAAAATAAAATATAACATTTCGTCATTTATCTCAGTTCATGTTTAGTTGGACAAGACCCGTTTTGGACCTGTGCTACTCATATCCCAACTACATATTCGTATTCGCCTTCGAAATACGCATTTGTACAGTTATCAAACTATGTACATACATTTCCAAGTTTTAAAAATAATAAATAAAATTACATTCAAATACAATTTTTTTTTTTTTTTTTTTTTTTTTTTTGTAATTTGCTGTTGTGATGTTGTCTTTCTTTACATTATAAATAAAGTGTATCTACGAATAGCATACTATATGTGTATAGATGTAATAAAAATTATTATTTGTTATTATTTCCGATTATTCCCTTTTAGGAGAGCGTGTGAACTTGAGCCAATCACTGTATCACTTCATTTTTCTCTTATCCTTCCTTCCCATAACCTCTTCATTAATTCACTCCTTTTCTTCTTCTTTTCCTCTGTGCATCTTCTACCTCTCATTTATTTTTAGGTTCTTGTTCGATTTTCTTGTTTCTAATTATATTTCTGAATTTTTCCTGTCCTTAATTTCTCCTTCTCAGATTTTCAGTCGTTCCAGGTCTTCTTGTGTTTCTTTCATCCAATTTGTCTTTAATTTACTTGCATTAACGATATTGAAAATTTTCTTCGTGAGTCTGTCTTCACCCATCCTGCATAAGTGTCCATAGATCTATAGGCGTCTTTTCCTAAACTTGTCTGTGATGGTAACTGTGTTTTCATAATTCTTGTGTAGGTCGTCTGAACCAAGTTCCGTCTCGGAGGACTGCTACATGGATTTTCCTAGGGATCTTTCGTTCTTGAATCTGAATGTCATTAATTTTAGTCATTCCCCTGATTACTGTGGCTTCTGCCGCATATAAGGCTTCTGGTAAAATAACTGTGTTGTAATGTCGTAGTTTCTAATTACGAGATACTGCTCTTTTGTTAGTTTTCCATGTAACTTTGTACGCCTTTTGTAGTTTGACTATTCTTTCTGTGTTGGAGATTGTGTTCAGTCTCGTGGGTTGGATGGTTTCTCCCAAGTACTTGAAGTGAGTGACTTTGGAGATTTTTCTATTATTTTTCAGTGGGAGTTTTCCTGTTGATTTGGTGTCCATATATTAGGTCTTTCCATATGAAATTTGGAGTCCTGTTTTATAGAAGATTTCGTGCAGTTTTTCTGGTGCAAGTTTGACTTCTTCCTTGTTGTTTGTTTATATAGGCAAGCCATTTGCAAAGGCCAAGCATTTCACGGTGATTCTCTTTCCTTTCTCCTTTCCAAGTTTGATGCCTTCGACCTGCTTTCCTCATTCCCTGATTATTTTCTCCAAGACGACGATGAACAAAAATGTCGATAAACCATCCCCTTGTCGGACTCCTGTGTGAATTTCAAAGGAATTCGAAATATCCTCTATGTGTGTGTGTGTGTGTGTGTCTATATATATATATATATATATATATATATATATATATATATATATATATATATATATATATATATATATATATATATATATACATTTTTAATTTTTCTAACAAAAATAATTAATTATTATGAAATACATAACTTTTAGTGGCAAATACATGCCTAATCAATGGTTGTGACCTTATTATATTCGAATTAGTTTTGAAGAGTCAAGGCTGTAAATATAGTACACATTTTAAATGGCTTCATTAAAAATAACGTAAATATATATTTACATCTATAAAATTGAATATGGAAATTCGATGAGTGAAGCCCCTGGCAATAGAATAAGTAGGACTATTTACAATTTCTTATGCCATATTCGAATTATTATCAAAAAAATTTCTGGTTATAAGCTGCATGTAATATGTCAAGTCTGGATATGATATGTGAAAATAAAAATAACTCAATCGATATGTGTGTGAAGTGATAAATATATTAATATGTGCGTTCATGTACTTAGCACTACAAATAATAATAGTCTCTAATATTATTTTAAACTTGCAATTATCAAAAATTAAATAAATCATTACTGCATCCCATATAGAATAATTTCTCATGTAAAGAGAAAAAGCTTCGTACTTTTAATGAAATGAATAATGCTTATTTTTATGACACTTATATCGCCGTACATGTGGTTGATATTCTTATTTTGATAATAACCCGAAATCTATGCCTCAAATGTGAAAAGCTTGCTCCTTACCCCATTGTTTCCCATTCCAATAAATATTTCGTTTTGCATATTTAAGAATAATACATTGGGGGGGGGGGGGGATTTTCGCCTATGTCGGTGTTCATAACGTCGAGTTTCTTATTTTATTATTATCTGAGAAACCATGGCACCTAGGTCAAAAATAGTTCTTAAATGTCCTTTTAATTTTATTTTCGACTCTTATGTTTGCATACAACTTGAAATTTTACTCGTCATTCTGATTAAAAACCAACAGTCTACCCTCAATTATGCATGAATCGATATATAAGTAAATATTTATTGAAATTTGTTTCGTATATCGATGTTTGTGTGTGTGTGAGTGTGAATATGCATGTGCACGTAAGGTCTACTGAGATGCCGGCTGCCCGAATTGGAACAGATTAGCATTCTCCTGTAACAAACATTTTCGGGACAACTAATTTCTTTTTACGTATTTACAATGCAACGTTTAGTGCCTGCAGACACATCTGTTGGCATGTTTGTAAAAATACATGTTAGTATATGTTATGCGACTTAATGAAATTTTATACACTTCTGTCGAAATAATTTTTGGCGAGACACGACTGCTTGCAAACATACTTTGAAATCCTTCAATCATAGGTATTAGTATTAAAACCAATATTACTTCCAGACATATGCACACAATGGCGGTTTCTAATATCATAGTTGAAATCGCCTTTAAAATACACGCCTGAAGACATGCAACATATACTCATAGTTCTCTAGGTTTTTTAACTCAAACGTTGAGTATATAAAACATTTATTTGTAAATGTATTGGTACCTATCATCGTATTCGAACTAGTATTGAAAATATTCATTATCGATTACGCATCATGCAATGTAGTTATGTTTGAAAAATCAAAGCAGCATGGGTATTCCTATATAATCCAATATTGCAAGTGACATAGGCTGGCAGGTCTTGAGCGATTCTGAAATCACATTGTAAATTGTCTTAAAAAATACTCGACTGATAATACGTTAATCATATAAATATAAGTTTTCAAAATAAAAATAATTAAAGACCTAAATTTTATTTATATACATATGGGATTTGAACATCGTATTTGATATCTTGAAAACAACCACCGACGTTGATATGCCATGTGGAATATTTATGTCACAAACCTCTTAATGCAAATGTATTCCTATTACATTCATGATGATGGCGAAATAGTCAGGTAGGGTATAAATAATACTTGCATCATATTCTAATTCTTCTTAACAGTATGAGTCGATAGACACATCACTCAATGTACTTATGACTATATGTTTAAAATATTTAAAAAACACTATTAAACATAAAACTTTTATTATAAACATACAAGTACTTAACATTTTTATCGAATTATCTTGAAAATAATCATTACTGTAGACATATAATGTGCTATAGTAGCATTAAAATCACTTAATGCACCGGTTTTGAAAATAAATCTGATTTGGCGTCAGACAAAATTCAAGGTGGCGTGATAGGACATGAGAAATTGAAATCCAAGAAGTTGAGCCAGAAATATGATGACAAGCAGAAAGAATATGACAGATTGATGCGAAGGTCAAAGTCACTTAATCATATTTTATGACAACATATAAGTTATCTGACTTAAAAATATGAATCCGTAGACATGTTGCTTGATACACTTGTTTGTAAAAGTTGAATAAAAAATATATTATATATGTATTTCTTTATTTTACGAAATTATTCTTTGCATATGCAGCAGTAGTGATGCTATAATCGAATTCTTATTGAACATACGAGTTTGTAAACACATCGTTTGATACTCTTATTTTTTAAAATTGAATTAAAATTAACTAAAAATTAAATTCTTAGTTGTGCTTTGCATAAGCGGTGGTTGTGACACCATATAACAACTTTTTTAAATACAAGAATGTATACATGTCGCCATGTACGACTTATCAGCAAATTGTAGAAGTTAAATAAAATAAAAGTTAAATTAAATATATAAATTTAGTTTATACAACTATGCTTCCCACAAATGATTGTTTGACATCATAAAATTTTTTCTCCTTGAAAATAAGGATCTCTAGACAGGTCGCTCGATAAACTTTTGTCTTTGTGTTATAAAATTTAATAAAAAAATTAACAGTATACTTTTATTTACAAAATTATGCTTTTGCATTATCGATGGTTTTAACATCAATATTTAATCCAAGATGTTAACAGTTCTGGCTTCAGATCATAGTGGCTGCGTGGATTGCCATAAATAAAATTATCTGACATGTATAATTTCTTCTCGAATAGACATAAACTTGCCTATAATATTATGTAAAAATTTTTCGCGATTTTTTCTATATACAAATCATTTAAACCTGTACTGGTATCTATGTCCTGATGTCTCAGTCTACTAGGTTCTGCCTAACGAGCCAATGTCCAGTAGTTCGCTGCTCCTCCCCACCCCAGAATTTGTCGTCTATGAAATCCTATTCGCTAGAGGCGAGCGTCCGCATACAGACCATAGTACACAGCCTTTATCATCCAGCCGACACCAGCGTTTCTAGCAGACAATGATATAAATATACACCAGTGCTCCTAGCGAACCTTGGTGTAACCAAGATGGCATCCCTGGAGGGCAACCAGAGAAACTTCCATGATGGTGGCTGACACTAATGCTTCTTAGCAGATGATAGGAAAACTGAAAATGCGATCCTGGTAGGTAGAAAAGATAACGACATCCAATATGGTGGCCGACAAAAGCACCACCCTGAAGACAATGGAAAACCCAAGATGGTGGCCTACAGCAGTCGACATCCAAGATGGTGGGTGGAATGAGATGGAGTATGTGAGAAATAGAGGCGAGAAGGGATTATAACACATGAAGTGAAAAGAATAAAATTCTAGATACAAGATGATGGGTTGCAAGTTGGAATGACAGAGCATGATACGATATTAAAGAGGGTGGTAGCGATAATCATCTAAGATGTCGGACAAAGTTCAAGAACGTACAGAAACGAAACCAATATAGTGGCCAGAAACATGATGACAGGCAGAAACAAGGTGGCGGATTGATGCGAAAGTCTAAATTATATAATGTAGAAATAGTTAGAACTCATAGTAAAAATTGGCTGTTGTGTGAGAATCCAAGAAGTCTATCGACTACACGGTCTGCAAGGCATGACCTCTTCGGAACCAAGATGATCGATATTGTGGCTGGTGGCTATTTCTACAACGCAGCATGTCTTTAGCACAGTTCCAGATGCATCCAGCTATATTGTGCAAATGGCCCATTTTTAGCTAAATAAGGCTATTAACGTTCTAACTCAAAATGTAGGGAATTTTTAAGAGCTGTCTGTATGGCGGACAAGCAGCCACAGTGGTGGGAAAACGAAAAGTTAATTTACGAGTATCTTCTACTACCATAGAGAGAAAATTCAAGATGTTTGGAGGGTAAAATGGAAAATTCTATGTCAAAACAGTACATTTTAAGAGTAAAAAGGGAAATTTTGAAGAAATAAAAGAGACATTTTTATTGGAAAAGTGAGAAAAAATTTTGGGTTAAAAATAAAATGGCGGATGGGAAAAGATGGCCTACATATAAATGTTAAGATCATGAACATCAAATGAGCTGGCGGATCCAAAACGACCTACAATCCTCTAATCCACAGCCCCCAGTACTTGTCCTTGAATATATTAATTCATTCTACTTACAAACCTACATGGAAGCTAATTTTGTATTTTGAATGAAACTATTTGGCTACTTTGCTTTTATGGTGGTACTATACATTCTCATACAGGTAAATAATGAAATATATAGGTCAATATCTAAATAGTTCTTCTTTGTGATGCTGATAAATATAAAAGTTGGGCACTCCACCAATGTTATACCATGGTACTACCAATTATTATTATATAAAATGTTTTCGATTTATATTGACTTTAGGGAATGGTTTAGATCAAGATGTTTTACATTAATATGTATGATTTCGCCTTATCTTTCATAGTCTAGCCAAAGGACATACACCTGTAGGCGGAAAACGAATAATGACACGCGTGTTTTGTCGCTCTCCCGAGTTAGTGAGCTACACAATCTCGAACCCTTAAATATAGGAAATATATTTTTAAAAAACTCAACATAGACCAAATGTAAACAATACCTACAATAATTTATAAAAATTAGATTGAACTAAAAAGCGAGAAACATGCTTTTTATTTATAAAAATTATTATAAAGGAGGACAGTTAAGATATTCACATAAAACAATTGTTAATGGTAAGCTATATTTCGTATAAGTATTTGCATGAACATACTTGTAAGTATTATTTTTAGTTACAGTAACAAACATTTGTAAATTTATTTATACTTTACCATAGTCGGAGGATATCCAATGGACCAACTTAAAATTGTGAGCCCTCTGACTCTGACAGTGTCAATACTTGCCTATCTGGTGAAAAATGCTGATTATTTAGGATTGACAAGTGTTATAAACCAACCGTATAGAAATACAGAAACAAGTATAAAGCTAAGAATATCAATAAAAACTAATGAAATTGTGTGAAGAGTACACATTAGCGAACAATAATGAAAATATGCCAAATTAAACAATATTGATAAAAAAAAGGAAAGAGTAAAGAACTACGGTAACATGCGAATTCTATCAAAATGGAATAAAACCAGAGAAATAAATTGCCAAAATGATTGCAAATGTCACAAAATGATTGAATGCGAAATAAATGGAGTGAAAACCATTCTAAGTAAGGGAAATTTAACAAAAGAGAATAAAAACAAAGTAAATATAATAAACAATTAATAACGCAAAATTAAAAATATGGTGCAAAACAATTAAAATAAAGCATAATGTAATGAAAATATTGCAAATAAAGAAACAACCGATTACAACAAATTACAAAATAAAGTACTATTTTATTACATAAAATTGAAAGTAATTATTGAGCTTATCCTTTGGAATTAATTCAAAAGACGCTTAGTGTAAATAAGAAAATATATATACATATAACAATTTGTGATGTTAACGTTAAAATGTACATAGAGATATGTGCATACAGTTAGTGAAAATGAAACTATTTTAATATTTATAATTACTTATTTATAAATGTCAAAATAGTACTTTTTTATGATAATATTTATGAACAAAAATCTTATTTCTCGCTTTCTAGTTCAACCTACTATCTATAAATGATAAAACATACATACATTTTGTTGTTTAGTTAAATAAACTTTTTCACTAAATATCGTATGCATATTGTTAATGATTTAATGACTGCGAGTATCCCTATTGCTGGCTAGTTTTGATTTCTTTTTACATAATTATTTGTTTGTGATGTCCTACTTGCATTAATTAATTTTATTTATTTAACGACTAGCGACCCGCCCCGGCTTCGCACGGGTGCAATTAAGATAAAAAACTGCTTAACCCGGCGTTAATTAGGTTGGGTGAACTCTCCTAAAGCGTTAAAAAAAGCACATTTTAATTTAATAATTAATTAAATAATTTATAATTTAATGTTTTTTTGCTATTTATATTTGATATTTCTTTACTTTTTTATAATTTTTCATATTAATATACATTATATTACAATGCAATTTATCTGAGATAGAAGTATTTAATATGTTATTGGCTAAGACATTCTCTGTAGACAATGTTTGACGTCCTGTTATTGTTTGGTAGCAAAATGTACTGTTTCTCGGGACTTCCAACTCGTGATAAACCAACATATAGTTGGCCATGGGAAAAGCACTCTTTTCGTAGGTAGATTCCAACCAAAGAGAAAGTTCGAACCTGGGACTTATTAATAGTAATCGCGAACGATGTTTTTACGGGAAATTGCAACCGTTTGAAAGATATTGGCAAATCCGTGGGAATCATGGGAATCCTCGGGATGTTTGCTAGCTGGCCGGCTGCTGGACCGGTGAGGATGGTCGCGACAATCAAATTTTCTTTCAAGTCTTTAATGAGCAATCTTGTGCCATTACACATGTTAGGAGGGCTTATATTCCTTAAAAGCATGATACGAGTACCGACTTTTAATGATAGTTCGTGAGGTGGCAAGCCAGAAGGATTAAGCGAATTTAGAAAATCTTGAGGAAAGTGGACGACATCGTCAACATTGGTGACTGTGTCAATCGACTTATAGGTTTTGACTTGGCCGGGAACTCTTTGTATAATGAGATTGTTGATTTCATTGACAGTGTCGTTCCTAGGCGATACTATTGCCCTGGAACACAACCAGTGAAAGTCTCGTTCTAGTAAATTTTCGAGGCCCGGATATACTGCTTCTATAAGATGCTGCAGACTGTGGACTATCTGACCTAATGTCTCATTTAAAATGATTTCAGCTTATTAGTGCCCAAATTTAGAGAAGGAAAAACTCCTTCCCCAAGTCTGAGCAATTGTTGTGGGAAATCTTTATGCGTGTCTCCACCAAGATAGGCTCTCACATTCGTTCGCAAATTTAGGTGTTGAATAGAACTCCATAAGGGAGATGATTTAAGACATGCTTTGATGATATCTGCACGTGTCCCTTTTGTAACTACAGGGAGTGTCTGCCGAAAATCCCCAGCAAACACAAAAGTAACTCCCCCCATAATGGCAGTAGAGCTTCTAAGGTTGGTGCCGTACGCAGCACACAGCACGTTTTATTTTCTGAATCTGTCCATCCTGCAAAGCCGTAGTGCATTATTTTGTTCTATCATCAATAGTTTTCGCAGCGCACGCAATGTAAGGAATTTTATAGGTCATTTATTCACACTTTGGGTTACATTATTGGAGTTTTAGTAGGGATCCCTATTGATTTTTAAAATAAAATATAGCCTATGACACTCAGTGATAACGTAGCATTCTACTGGTGAAAGAATTTTTAAAATCGGATGAGTAGTTTCGAAGATTACCGCCTACATCCAAACACACAAACACACAAAGTTACAAACACTACCTCTTTATATATTAGTATAGATGAACACATTCCATGTAACCCCAGCAAAAGCTCAATTGACATTAAACTACAAGGATAATTCAAATATTTTAAATTAACCGATATATATCCAGGAATAATTATTTGGTCGATTTTCCTATATTATCGCCACAACAAACTGAAGGATTAAAAGGAAAACTACACATGGAAATAAAATATTATTAATTTGCTGCACACTTACACGCTATAGTCTGTTTAAACTGTAATATAAACTTTCGTAATTCATATGTACGGTAGAGTGGCGTAATTCTGATCACGGGGCAAATCCGAACATAATAAGAAAATTGGCAACACTAGAAGCAGCGAGCAGGAAGAACACTTTGAATCCCATCAGTCGCGAGTGAGGAGTCATGGTGTTCAGTTCATGAAAAGTTTTCGCCGATACCTTTAAATTTGCAGTTTACAAGGATATCAATGTAAGTTACAAAATTATTTTTTATCTGTAAATTAACGTTCTTGTTTCAAAATAAAGCCTCGCAGTCACAGAAATTGATTTTTTTTGTAGTATCTTAGTTTCGTCTTGTAGCTTACTCATTGAAATATATTATCCGTGTATTTGTTCCGATAAAAAGTAGTTTTCACTAAACAGTTAGGCCTTCAGAGCTGGAAGTCAACAATTGGGGTAATTCCGATCAAGACATTGGGGCTATTCCGATAATAATGAAAAACACATTTCTGTGCATAATAGAAGATGGAATAGGCCGTAGTTACCTCCAAATCTTAATAGCGGTTACTTGCTATTGTTTCATAACCACATAAACTCAGCTGACAAAGAAAAGGGTACGCTTGGTATTTCAAGGACAGTCCAGGCGATAAACATTATGTTAGTGTCTCCTAGCTGTCGCCCTTTGGGCAGTGGTGATGTTTACCTGCTTGACGGGGGCGCATTCCTAGCGACTAATGATTTCGTTGCTGCTGATAATACTGTGGCAGGTCGCACCCTATATCGTTCAAGAACAGACGGCTGACTGGTCACACTCAGTATAGACCTAACTGATTACCATTAATATTTTATATTCAGTGGTTACAAGAACAAATGCATCACCCATTCATAAAATATAAAACAAGAAGCATAAAATAATACAACAATTTGAGGATTGGTCAGCATTCTGTTAAAACCCTCAGCATCCTTATAGGGTATATTCTGTAGTGTATTCAACTCTTGTCGATGTGCGTTTGGAATTACAATAACAATATCCAAATGTGGTCTGTGGGAACCAGCTTGGCAGAAGATTTATCACGATGCACATCCATTTATATTAGTTTATTAATTTGTCCACTTTTGATTTGTACCTCAAACCCCTTCCGGAATATAAGGCAAAGGCGCTAGAAATCCATGCTACCTAAGTGATTAGTTTGGACATATACTCTCATGCAATGCTTACTTAGTCTTTCATGTATTTTACAAGAGCCTTACTCGTGATGAAGAAATAATGATTGTAAATCAACATATACTGGTGCCTTTATGAATTTCATATGGTAAGAAACTACAAACGAAAAAACACTACCCTTTACTGGTCCTATAAGTCGATGTCACAGGCTATAAGCAGCATCCTCCGCGGGGATACAGCCATCAGAGCAGCTGCTAGCTTACATCAGATACCATTTACCACCCTTCAAAATAGGATCCTAAAAGTGAAACTACATCAGTCATTTGGAACCAAGGGGAAAGAATATAAACATATAGTAGGTCATCCATATGTACTCAATGCTGAGGAAGAAGAGGAACTGTGTGAGAGACTGCATAACTTGTTGAAGAGAAGCTTTGGTTTGACTACCATTCAGGTAAAAAATGCAGCATACACGTACGCAAAAGTTAAACATATCTAAGTTCCCTGAAATAATTCCGAAAAATTAGCAGGTAAAGATTGGCTTCCTAGGTTCAAGGGCAGACATCCTCAACTAGCTTTGAGAAAACCGGAAAGTTTATAAAAAATGAGGGCAGCTGCCATGAACGAAAAAGACTTTAGCAGTTTTTATGATCTCTATGGAAATTTAACATCTGAAATAGAAATCGATGAGAAGCCAGAGAGTATTTTCAATGTGGACGAGTCAGGGTTTACTTTGAACAACAAATCATCGAAAATATTTTGCGAAAAAGGCCAAAGAGAAATCATCAAGCTGACTAGTGTAGAACGTGGTGAAAATGTGTCAGTAGTGGCTTGTTTCAATGCTAGTGGGGTATACATCCCACCGTTCGTGACTTTCAAATGATGTACGGTATCGGGTGTCATACTGTGTGAATTTGCCATCTGGCTCTGTAGCAGCAATGTCTGAATCTGGTTACATAGATGTTTGCAACATTTTCAGGAACACCGGCTCTCAGGGAAGTGCCAACTTATTTTGGATGGGCATGCATCGCATTGTTCACTTAAATGTCTGAACTTCTCTACAGCCAATGAAATTGAACTACTCTGTTTGCCACCCTATACCACACACGTCCTCCAGCACTTAGATCGAACATTGTTCATACCATTAAAGACTTCCTACCACCAAGAAGCAACTGCATTCATTCACAACAACCCAACACAATCAATTACCAAGTCTGACTTTGGAAATATTTTCACAGGAGCATGGAACAAGGCTGCATCCCATGAAATGCTACCAAAGGGTTCCAGTGCACTGGCCTCTGCCCATTTAACCCTAAAATAATCTCAGTGGATAAATTTCTACCATCTGCAGCTTTCCAAGCTAACAATTCTTCAATCCTAACAGGAAGTCCTCCTACTATACCCACTGCAGGTCCATCTTCTGATGTTTCTCGTGAGTGTTCTCCAGACCATGCTAAAAGTAAGTCACGTTACCATCTTTCCCCATATAAAAACACAATTGATCGCTCCATTTCTCAAATTTCACCTACCTAGTTTGTACCAGCTTCTACCTCAAAGTCTCCTAACAAGCAGACAAATTCTCTATTTAATATCATCATTCAAACTCCACACAAATCATCCAGAGATCCAAACACCCCGAAGCAAACAAGAAAGAAACAGACAGATCGTCACCTGACATCGGAAGGAAACATCAAGAAAACTGCAGAAAAAGTTAAAATTGCGACAGTGAAAAAGAAACAGGTGGATGGCGCAGTGAAAAGGCGTAGACTTTTTGCAGAAAAAGAAATGTGCTCAAGCAAAGAACAAACCTCCTTAATGAAAGATTTGAATGATGCACCATATGGTTTTTGCAACAGAAGATGGAGCCAATCTGCCAACAGAGGGGATTGGATAAAGTGCCAGAAGTGTGGAATCTGGTATCACGAAATCTTTGTTGGTGCCGAAGGACTAAAGTATTTCATATGTGACAGATGTCTGTGATCACAATTGCCCCACCATGATCTGATTTACCCCACTCATGATCGCAATTACCCCACCAAATTTTGTGTATCCTCTAATTTCATCTTTCACAAAACAAATTTTTTGTAAATGTTAAACATGTTATTAATATATTAATTAATTGGTGGTAGCAAATATACATGTTGAAGTTTATGTTCATGTATTTTTATTAACTAATTCGTATTTCCACTTATTTTATTTACAGAACCATTTGAATTGAAGTATAATTCATAATTAATCAAAATTTTAAGTAAAATATTCAGTTAATTCAAATGTTGGACTAATTTCATTTCTAAAATTATTGTTTATTGTTGCTAAATATAATACAAAATACGTTTGTAATAAAATTTAGATATATGCACAGATATTCCAGTTTCTGAAATTTATTCTTCAAGCATATTTAACGACTTAGACCATTGAATTTAATTTTTCAAGATCTATTTTAGGGATCTCTTATTTATTTCATTTGTTTTTTTTCAAATTGCATTCAA
Source organism: Dryococelus australis (assembly GCA_029891345.1). NCBI lineage: Eukaryota > Metazoa > Arthropoda > Insecta > Phasmatodea > Phasmatidae > Dryococelus > Dryococelus australis. Next base: position 247,702,537 of record CM057009.1, read on the forward strand.
GGCGAAAGTCAATTCACATTTTTTTTTACTAAACTATAAGATGTAAAAGTAAAGCAGTTTCAGGGAACTTACCTTCACATCAGTCTCAGTGCCTTCATGGAACTTCAAATCATGCTCGCCAAACCTGACATATATTTTCGTTCGAACGCAATGTGCTGCAGTCAGTACCCATTTTGGTGATACAAGTGTACCTCCGCAGTATACATCCTGAAATAAAATTTAAAACTTTATGAACTCAGAAATATGGGATATTCATGTACGAGGGAAAGTCAAAAAGTAAGTTTCCTTATTTTATTACTCAGAAACAAAGAATCATATCTCGCAGCAACTCACGTATCCTCTAGTTTGTAGTCCAACTGATAGATTGTTTCATAGGTGCACAAGTTGGTAAAACAGAACCTGGGGGCAGCGACAGTTGCAAAATGGCGAAGATACTGAACGTGTAGTCACGGTACGTGTCAACATTCACATGGGGAATGTGTCTGTATACAGAGAAAAGAAAATGTCCGTTCAACAAGTACGGAAATGCTGCTGCGAATTTGCAGAAAGAAGAACGAATGTGGACGACGAAGAGCGAAGTGGCTGACATCAACATGAGTGAGTGAAGAGATTTGGGCGGCTCTTAACAGCGACGTGTTAAGAGTCGATATTGGTGATTGAAATGAATATGGAGCGGCGCCGGAATGAAGGGGCGAGGGAAACGGGAGAACCCCGAGAAAACCCGCCAACCAGCGGCATCGTTCGGCACGATTCCCACTTGCGAAAATCCGGCCCATGAACATGAGACACAGTTAATCAGGGAGGATAGACGTGTTGACACCGAAACAGTTGGAAGAGCACTTTTAATATCTCATATGTGCACTGCGTGGGTTACTACCCATGATAATGTTGGAAAACGGGAATGTGTGTGTACAGGTAGATTCCCAAAGAACTGCCCCACCATTAAAGCTCGAAAGAATTATACTGTTGAGAGCGACGCCTTTTTGTTGCGCATTGTCACAGGTAATGAGATAGTGGTATACCACTCTGATCCAGACTCTAACATGGAAACCATGAAATGTAAATATCCCAAGAAACTACATCGCGAAAAACTTAAGATGGTCTCTAACGCAGAGAATGTGATGGTAACCATCTTTGGAGACATTAATGAGTAGTAGGGCAAAGTTCCTTCGTACGCGGGGTTACAGGATGGGGATCGGGGATCTGACAGCCATCCTGGAATTTTTCTCACAAAATCGCTTGTTTTTACTCAAAATTCACTTCAGAAATCAATTGTTTGACCCAAATATCGGTATTTCTTTCCTAAAAAAATTCCTGTTTTGCCCATTTGTAAAAACGGATTCAACCGGAAATTGCCTTCAAGGGATTCTGGCTGACATCTTTGATTTCCTATTTTTCCCTTAAAATCGAATTTTTTCCACCAAATATTGTCCTTTTCGCCTTAAAATTCACCTTTTTCCCTTAAAGTCGGTCATTTTTACCTTAGAATCGGTCCTTTTACTGAAAGATTCACTTTTACCTTAAAACGTTCATTTTTCCTTTAAAATCAGCAGTTTTCACCTTAAAATCGGTGTTTTCACTAAAATTTTCTCTTTTTCCTCTTAAAATCTCCCTTCTTCCCTTAAAATAGGTAATTTTCCCCTTGAAATAATTATTCTTGCCCTGAAAATTTCCCCAAAAATCACTTTTTCCAAAAAAAAATGTAAAAAATTATAAAATCATTTTTAAATGAGTAAGAAATTCCAATCCCCGGAAACCATTTTCCCTTAAAAATTTCAGGTTCCTAACTGTCACTAAACGTGTCGACCACCCGATTCCCATTACCCAATGAAGAAAAATGAAAAAAAAATCTCAAAACTAAATTTTTTAATTTAAATATATTTTTATACTTTAAAAAATGTATGCTGCAAGTACTGAGTGTTATGTATCATCGGACTCGTCTTTTCAAGGCGCCTATGATCGTGCTATCATATAGATTATGTAACACAATGCCAGCACCAACATTTTGTATTTGAGAGATTATCCCTATCTGCCGCCCCAGGCACCTCTCTTCCCGCACTGCTCACAGGTCCTCGTGCATGTATCGACATGCTCGTGAGGCACTCGGCTGACCGGCCTTGTCAAATCAATCATACATCTAGGAATCGACGCATTTATAAATAATTATAATTATTTGATTAAAATTTATCTTTTGAAATAAGGCCGAAAATATTTTTAAAAATATTATAAAATGTACCGGAAAGATATTTTCAATGTAAAATCGGTTTAAAAAAAATTAATTGTGAAAATTTAACATGCTTTCATGACAGGAGATAGTATTAAAAAAAGAAAAAAAAATTATGTTGGCACAGTATTCGAACCCACGATCGCTCAGATAAGAGTTCAGTATGATAATCACTCACCTACATAGCAGCCATTGGCAGTGCGACTTAAAAGTTCTGATAAAGTTTTTTTTGTTACTTTCTGAATTTAATGTGCCTATGCTCGCATTGATTGTTTTTAAATATTCATTTTCAAAAATTATTTCTTAAGCCCTGTCATATCAAATCGGATCGTAAACAAGCAAAATATGTAGAAGATAATATGAGATTGAAAGTACAATTTCCGGTCTCCTATCTTCAAGAATAAAAATATTCCACAATTTCGGTATGTGATAATTATTTACTGTCTCTAAAGTTTTGTAGGCATAACTATCCTAGTCGGATTTTATTAAATGTAATCATATATGAATAAATCAAGCACCATCATATTCTCCATATCAGGGGTAGTAGGCACGATACATCAGCTACAATTAAAGACTTTTCCATTGAAATTATATATATATATTAATTCAGAAAAAAAACTAAAAATAGAAACCTTACATTCTCCACACCATTCACATAAAGTCTTTACAACAGCATGCTCACTTTTCACATAATTAATATAATCTACTAATACGCAGCCCAAGACAGTCAATGCTAGCAAGCTTCCAACTAGCACCCTTGGCCATATATTATTCATCTTCAAGACAAATTTTCACTACTGCAACTGTCAAAACTAAGCTTCCTAACTGGAACCCCCGGCTGCTTATGTACACAATGTTCCGCGACTCAACTGACATACTTTAGAAGCATGTTTTACAGATCATTGGCAACAAAAAATGTCATATACCCAAGTTGGCTACGCAACCCCATTTTAGAGTTACGGAAACAAATATGCAATAAAAATAAAAATTGGAATTACTGAATATAGTTAATACAATTCACCACATTCATGTTGCATGTCCCATACAAGCCGTTCAAAATGTGCCCAACCTGACCGGAAGCAGACACTACTAGTATGGCTGGCATAGTGTGTCGAGGCGAGTGGTTCTGCAACAATGCCAGGAATGTTTACACGTGCAGAGTACGCAGACATGGTGTTTTTTCATGGATACTGTAACGGAAAGGGGCATGGTGAAGCAGTTGAGTATCTGCGCAAGTGGATTGGAGGGGGTGGGCCAGTCCCATGGCCGACGCAGTCTCCAGACATCTCTCCCCATTTAACTTTTTATTCTGGGGCTACCTGAGGAGTAGACTTTACAGCGGACGACGATCACACACACGAGACCAGTTGCTACAGGCGATAACCAACACCACTATTCAACTCAGAAATTAACTTGCAGGCATGAAATGGCAACACGTCATAGTAGGCTACAACATATCGCAGCCTGTTTACAGTCAGATGGGGTGCATTTTGAATCGTTCGTGTGAAACAATCAACACGAATGTAGTCAGTTACATTTTAAAAAGTCAGTAATTCCAGTATGTGTTTCCGTTGTATTTATTTCCCTGCAACTCTGAAATGGGGCTGCATAGCCAACTTGTGTGTATGAAATTTTTTATTGGTAATGATCTCTATAACACGATGCCGAAGTATGTTGGTTGAGTCGCAGAATATCCTGTATATACCTGCTCTACCAACCAATACCAGACAAAATATACTCATCGATCATACCTGTTACTTATAACTCAAGCATACTTCAACCACTCACTCCACACTAACTTACCAAAAATTTACTTACTGCTCATAATTTCTTCTCTACTGGTCGAAACCAACCAAAATATATACAAGTCAAAGTAGCAACATAACAACCAACCATCCATTATAACCCAAGCCACACCAGAACACCCAAGACCCCATCTCCTATAACAAAAGAAAAATTCAATTCAACGGCACCACCCATTGCAAGCACAATACCAATTTAAACTCAAATGTATCAAGCAAATATACAGACATGCCCTTAACTTAACACCCATTCCAAATGCTCTGCCAATATACACCATATCCACTAAATGACTCCACAAATGACACCACAATCACCACCGACACCAACACCCATAAATAACCCATAACGACACATAAAGACCCATGAAAATGCATAAATAACCCTTATTGTCCCATGACTCATGACCATTGACTCTTTAACCTTTGTAAATTTTACCCTTTGACCCATGACTTATAACCCTTGACCTTAACCTTCTGACTTTAGTTGGCCTTAAAGAAAAGAAACTCGAGAAAATAATTGTATATAAATATAAATATAGTACAATAGTATGGCATTCAATAAATTTAAGTTAAAGAAATTTCTGTGCCTTTTAAAATTTAATTATATTTGGCAAATTAGTAAATTTTATTTACAGGTAGTTTTTTATTCAATAATGTTATTAATTACAGTCTCTCATACCCTCAAAAACAGAACAATATTCTTCAATATATATGCATTTCACTATATGCAAATTTGTTGATGATTATAGTCTGCTATTCATCTCGCTATTCACGCTCGTGTTGTCGTAACAAACCTGCTTGCAACAAACCTGGTACCGAGGTACTAATGAGAAATGCACTTCATCTTTACAGATCTCTGAATGTCTAAGTAAATGCTCGATATGGCTGATTTTCTTACCACACCTATTACAAAAATATGAAATACAATAAGGATATTTGACTCAATTAAAGCACTCATGTCGCCGAGAAATGCAACTTTTACAGAGGGTATTTTCACAGAAGCGACACTGCTGATGACAAAGTGGTTCAGACAAAGACTCTGAAGGACCTGGTGGAGATGTAGGTGCAGGAGCTAAAGAAGCAGGTAACGTCGGCAATGTTGTTCTAGGTACCTCAGCCGAAAAGTTCGATAGCCCCATTGAAGATTTAGTAGGTGTAATGGCTGAAGAAGTGGATGGCTTTCCTGGTATCACTCCCGAAGAAGTAGATGGCTTTGTCGCAGCTATCATTAGCTCTGGAGTGTTCGAACACATCGCAGATGCAGAATAAGACTTAGATGCAAATCTGCAGAAGCTAGCCGAGACAATGTGTGTTCATGGCTGCTGCTGTCAAACTAGGTCTCCCCCCCCCCCCCAGCCAACCTACCTACTACTTATAATATACGCATATGAAAGCCCGATGTCATCCTATTTACTTTGAACCAATCGTTTTACACTATTGGTCTATTTTTCGGGCAACGACCAGTCAATCACCGAGTTACCAAATTATTGCAGCTGGCCAATCGCATGAAGGCTTTGAGACATCGCACACACAGGCAGGTGGACAGACTTTAGATACCAGTACCTTGATCATGTTACCATGCAGTTTTATCTTCAACACAGTGGCAGAAACCTCACTGGCGACAGCCAGTAAGTGATGATGTAGGTTGCGATACCATGATCGTTAAGGTCAAAGGCAGGCCTTCGTATTCACAATTTACCTTCGTGGAATGGGAGCACTTTGAGAGAATCCAAATACTCGTTCGCCTCTGAAGAAAACATACATATACTTACATAACAAACCGTTACATAAATTTTGTTCTGATCGCATATAACCAACTAAATGTTATAGTCACATGTAATGGTATGTCTCCCCTTCAATATTCCAATACTATACTATTCGTAGTTGGATTAATTATTAATATTGCTGGCTCTCACCTGGCTCACTGTTAATTAGTATAGGAAAAAGAAAGTGACTCAATTACAACTGATTCTAGTCACTTAACTTTATATAGCCGTAACGCAACACATCAAAGTACAACCCTTTTAAAATTATACTCATACATAAAATGAGGGAGCTTATTATCTTTACTAAACCATTTATTAAAAGCCATGTATTAATGGATCTCCAAATAACGTCTTTCCAACTTAAGTATTGGAATCTGTTCACCTTGGTATTCCAGATGCCGAAATCTGCGTCCAATCACGTACGGCAGCGGCGATCACGGCACCCTTCTCTCGTGGCATGTCTAAGAAGTTGGCCACTCCCACCGGCATCTCGATGATGTCTTCTCGGCGGCTCGCAGGCGACTGGTCCCACGACGAACTTCGCTCTCTCCTAAATCAGTGCATTCGCCGCTGTAATGCTACACCCTCGTATAGCAAAGCCTAAACTCCTGCTTCTGCGCTGAATATGTTGCGGGGTGACTTGTTCCGCCTACAGCAGTACCCTCCGGCTTCAAAAAGAGCTGGTCTCTCAGCTCGGGAACCGACTTTTGGGAAGCGGCGCTGATGTAGGGCTACTCGACCTCCATCTGCTTCGCGACAGCGGGAAAACGGACAGGTTGAAGTTCGTCTTCAATACGGTGGGAAAGCCAGGGCGGAAGTAAGGTCGAAGCAAGGACAGTAAGGTAGGGAGCTTCCTAGCCTTCTCTCTTGAATGCACACTATGTACCAAACCATAATTGGGCACCTGTGAAGATAGGTAATTCAGTATGTCAGTTGAATTGTATTTCACGGCCTTCGGCGTAGGACCGTGGATGTTTGTCCGTGGTAGCATGGACACAAAGATTGTAACATTCTGGATAGTAAATGCTTCCAACATTGAGGCATTTTTACGGAATGGACCCATGTTACTTCCAGGATGACAATTCCAGGTGTCATGTTTCAAGGGCTACTGTGCAGAGGTACGCTGACAACAATGTTCGCCGATTGGACTGGGCGACCCAGAGCCCCGATCTTAACCATATAGAACATATTTGGGACCAATTGGATAGAAGGGTGAGGGTTCGTCAGGCACGGCAAAACATCCATTGCTCAACTCATGGAATTGTTGCAAGAGGACTGGCGACGAATCCCTGTGGATGTCCTGCGAACACTCGTAGAGAGCATGCCAGGCGGGGTGGCTGCTGTTATAGCCGCAAGATGTGGCCCTACGAGATTCTAACGGGGCGACAACCACCGAGCAAACATTGTGGACAGGTGCCAATTACTGTTTGGTAGATAGTGTAAAACAGGCGACCTGACGGATATAGCGTCTACGGCAGCCCGTGCTGGTAGGAAAAGACTGGGCGGCGCTTAGGGCCAAGAATAGGGCAAAGTATGAGAGGGGAACAAGCTTCCATGAGGGAGACAGGGCAATGCAAACGAGATGCGGATGAGTATGCGCTCAGCCTGCTTGATGCCCAAACAACTAACTCACTGCTTTGCAAATATGAAAATATCATAGAAACTTTAGAAACATATGAAAAGGGACAATAAAAAGTTATGAACTTGAATAAAAACATGTTAAATTCTCCCCATAACAATATGAATCACGGTTAAACAATACATAAATAACACTATGTGAATGTATAAATTATTAGAAGCTGAAAAAGCTGCAAGTAAAATATGTATGGGTAACAAAAACATTTTATATTTAAAGTGTACAATGTGTGAAACATTTGAAGCTGAAAGAAACGTCATTAAACATTAACACATACATGAACTGAAATTTGTTGAAAATGAGATATTATTAAACGTGAGGGTATGCTACACTTAACATATTTCATAACTTCTAAGTTATGCATGTAATGTTGGGCTACCTTAATACCGAAATAACATATACGTCGAGGTCTTTGGGAAGTAATGTGTTGGAGTGGCATAATGAAACGTAGTAATACCTAAAATGAAAGATAATTATTTGAAAAAAAATATATCCTGATGCAAAGATACAACTAAAAACCACGCTACGTTTCATTACTGAGGATGTGTGGCAAGGATAATATGCCCTACTTGTACGTAACTTATCCAAACAGCTAGAATATATATATATAGTATACGGGCTTGACCAACACATAATCTAGCATCGTTAACTCCATAATGAAAATATTGAGGCCAAGAACAACATTTTACAAGTAAATTCCTACACTAAATACAAAAATTTTGAAATATTGCAATATTGCTGAATAATCGAAAAACGTCAGGGAAATTTTTTTTGTTTATAGTCAGGCCGTGAGAAGCTCTACAATACAAATTTTGCAAACTTAAATGCAATGTGTTAAAGTAGTCGAAGGCAACTTGCGTTGTTAATGCAATTTGCAGTGCACAATAAATTTCATAGTATAACCATAATTTGCACCTGTATTGACATAAAGGAATTTATAAAATATACTTGTTTTGTGTTTCTTTTTTTGTTTAACAGAAAACATTTACAATTACTAAATGTTTAACAAGGTGCGTTGGAGTAAAATATGCTATACGTAAATTGACTTAATTATTTGCTATTTATATTAATTGGCAGGAGGAAAATGGAGAATATAACTCAATAGTCTGCTCGAACAGAAGGCACACATGTAAATGTGTCAAGGTGTCTTGTGTGTCTGTAATCAGATCAGTAATCGTGTCATCGTGTAATTGTGTATTCGTGGATGTCTTATTCGTGTATGGCCCGGCCGGGCAGCGTGGCTGTATAGTGTAGAGATAAATGGCGCTGTTGTACCTGGTAGAGGAAAGTAAGAGAAATCGCGCGATGCATCGCCACCAAAGCGCCCACCTACAGCGCGTGTCTCACTTGGCGCTGATGCCGGACAATAGGAAGTCTGCCCTACGGTCTGCAAAATAGCTGCTAAGGTTCCTCGTCGAAGCCCAACACACGTGTTGTTCCCTGTAACACTTTCGAAATGGATGAGCACTCTTATAGAGCAGCTCAAGTTAAAACATGTGCCCTTGGTTTCTAACACAATTAAGTATCGCATATAAAGGTATATATTAAAATGGGAGGTCCTGATGCCAGTGAATTTGCTACTATAAGTGTCATTAAAGTGATACGCGATGCATCAATAGCTCATAATAACAACGAGTAGTGTAACTTTTACCAACAACAGAGAGAATATACTAGAGCTGCAGTTCCACACTCATTGGATTCAGATTTCTAAGAATCTGCTAAATAATTTGTGGGTAAAATATATGGAAGCCATAACTTACATGCTCTCCTATCATACAAAATAATGCCACTGCACTTGTAACCTGTACCGATGTACTCTTTAAGTGACGTAAGTGCAATGTTCCCAAAACTATTTGCAAAATAATTCCCACGAGCAACATCAGTGTATTAGGTAAGATACAGCGACCTGCTGTAATTAATAAAGCGATAATCATAATACGCTATTCCTGACTAATAAAATAGTAGTAATTATAAGGAATTGTGTTCCTAATAGTATATGTTTACAGTCGACTCCGCCACACTTCAGAGTTAATGTACTTATTATGAAAGTGCAGGAAAAGTGGATGAGAGAAAACTAGGTTAAACACACGCCGGCACGCAAGTGCACAACCACTGCGCATTGTGCCACGGTGAAGTGATGACGATGTTGGAGTAATGTCCTGAACACCTCGAGGCTTGAGCAGGAGGGGGGCACGGCAGACGCCACTGCGCGATGTGCTGAGCGAAGCGGAAGAAGGCCGCGCCTCTCCAAGCATGCCGCTGCGAAGTTGTGCACTGAATGCAGGGACGGAATGAAGTGTGGGCGGGGTTGGGACACAGTTCGTTCGCCTCCGAACGAACGCTGAGCGCGGCGGAAGCATTCCGCGCTTGTGACGTCGGTGCCCTCCGGTCACAACGATATGAGCTTATGCACAGTAGACTGCCTGTAAAATTATCAATAAATATGTAATGCTGGAACAAGAAATATTGTACAGTAGTAATAATTATTCGAAAAAGTTTGCAAATGTGAATGCAACCAGCGAACACAGAACACACCAATTCAAGTGTGGGTGGGCGGGGAATGCTATTAAATGTTAGTAATGAGGGGATGGAAGACAGATAATTATCGTAAGGCGGCGAGAGGGAGGGAAAGATTGGCGCCTCCACCAGCTGTTCTGGAGGTATATTCTAAATTTGTCGGTAGCTGCCCATTCCGGCCCACACCGTCATGAACCTACTGTCTTGCAGCCGACCAAATTATCGTCGGATCCAAAACGGTATTCAGAGTTATCAGTCGTTTAGCACGGGGGAGCAATCGGGTATCTTCGGCTTACCGACTTTCCCCACTCCAAGCTAGACGAGAGTTTCTGTCTCTGCGCACGGTCGACAACGTACCAACAAAATATTACTACAATTGATTGTTTTAAAATTTCACAAATCTGTTCAAAAAACATTACTGAAAGACACGAATAGTAAGCTTTATATTTTTTAGCTCGTAAACAATAGTATATGATTACAAATACGTGTTTTATAAGAAAATGATCGTGTACAGTTTTCGTTGATTTTGTCAGGAGATTGAGAAATTGTGGTTGGTGGCCATATTGAACAGTATTTTTCCCCCCTACGTGAGATATAGATGTTTACGTGTTACGGACGAGGCCCGTGTGTTTAGCAAACTATTTGTGTACGTGGAAAGAAAACATTTGGCCAAGGCTAGGTGGAGGAATGTTAGCAGATGTTAATTATAGATTTCACGTTAATCTGTCCTGAATAAAGAAGAAATGTACACGTTTTAAATCGATTATAATAATATTCCTAACCTTGGTGTCCGTCAGAGTGTACTGCAGAGCCATGGAAAAACTCGTGTTCAAGTGATCGCAAATTTTACAAACAGTAATTTGCGTGTTTTTCAAATGTATTTGTAAACCGTTAATATAATTATTGAAAAGCACGTGACCTGAAAACGCCGCACTTTCTATATTTTTGTAGTGAGTGAATAATATTTGTTTATTTGTATATATCGTAAATTCAACGAGTAACTTCGGTAAAGTGTTGTGTGTGTGTGTGTGTGTGTGTGTGTGTGTGTGTGTGTGTGTGTGTGTGTGTGTGTGTGTGTGTATTGCTGCATCTATACGATTACGAACATCGATGTATATCAATCGCGCTTTGTTTTCATTAAAGTTAAAATTTTCGAAGTTAAATAATTTGAATGTTATTTCCATACGAGCAACATTTTCCACTGCTCCATCAAAATACCTAATATGCGAAACAAAATGCCGCACACTCGTAAGAACATTAAAATAATGTCGTCTCACGAAAGACGTGAATCTGAAGCCCCCCACCCCTTCACCGGCAAAGCATCCTTGTTTCCTTTTTCCCTCGAACCAAAATAAACAGAACCCCAACATATATAACTTGTTAAACAAAAGTAAATGAATTTGGAATTCCAACCTATCTATAATATCCTAAATTAATTACTAGACGGAAGTTAGATAACGTTAGTCTTTCAGTGCCTGTCACGACAGGAAACACGAGGAAAGAGGAACATTGAAGAATGCATTAGACTCGAACATTTCTTTACAAACGTCTTTTTCTTCACTGACAAAACAGCTGTGGTTGAAGGATAAATCGTGGCCGTGCTACTTTTCTAGAACTGTCAATATTTACCCCATTACGAAATAGACCATAACAGAGCCAGCCCCTAAACATAAAAAAACTGCAGGCTGTTAAGGGTCACAATACAAATTTACACAGCTTATAAGTGTAAGTTGGCCACTCCCACAGGCGTCTGTCTCGATGACGTCCTCTCGGAGGCTCGCAGGTGACTGGCCCCACGATGAGCTTCGCGCTCTCCTAAATCAACGCGTAGGCTGTTATATTGCCACGTCCTTGTATAGCAGAGCACTCCTGTTTCTGCGCGGAATATGTTGCGGGGTGACTCGTTAAGCCCACAACAATATGCTTATAGGCATACGAATATATAAATATAGAATTTTTAATTAATTTTGTATTCCCATTTTATATAAGCACATTTACATAAAAAATAAATGAAAAATAATTTTATATTCCTATATGCAAATGTTTATAATTATATATAAACTACATTGAAGATATTTTATAATTACTTATTTATATAAATACACATAATTATGTATAACATAATTTGAAAATAATTCTACATTTTCTAATTTATATGTATTAAATTAATATATAGAATTAATTTAAAACAATTTTATATTCCCATATTTATATATGCATAACTAAGCATACTATTAATTTAAATTAATAAACAATAATCTTATATTTCCACATTTATATGCTTATACATATTAGAAACCTATACATAATTATGTCTAAAATAAACAGAATATAATTTTATGATCCGATATTGATATAACTATACAAAATTATGTAAAATTGTATTGAAAAAATGTTGTATTTACATATTTATATACGTATACATATACATAATTATGTATAAGATAAATTGAAAAAAAAATTATATATTTATACGTATACCTATATATATATATATATATATATATATATATATATATATATATATATATATATATATATATATATATATATATATATAATTTCCTGCATGTTTTTTTCAGGCCAAACGAATATTTGTTTTTTTCTCAGAATGCTCCCATACCGAGAATATAAATTGTTAATACGATGGCCTGCCTTTGACCTCAACGATCATTGAACCGCAACCTGTATCATCGCTAACTGGTAGTCGCCAGTGCCAATTCTGCGATCGTGTAGAAGATTAAACTGCATGGTGATGTGATCAAGGATATAAGAATCTAAAGCCCGTCTACCAGCCCGTGTGTGTGATGTCTCAATGGCTTCAAGCCATTGGCCAGCTGCAATCATTTGCTAACTCGGTGATTGTGTGGTCGGTGCCCGACCAATGTATTAATGGTGTAATACGACTGGTTCAAAGTAAATCAGACGTCCTAGGGCTTTCATACGCATATATTATAACCAATAGCGAGGTTGTCTGAGAGGCTTCGTTTGACAATGGCAGCCATGAAAGGTACATCGTCTCGGCTAGCTTCTGCAGATTTGCATCTAAGTCTCATTCTGCATCTGCGATGTCTTCTAACACCCCAGAGAAAATTGTAGCTACGACAGTGCCATCTACTTCTTCGGGAGTGATACCAGCAAAGCCATCCACTTCTTCAGCCATTACACCTACTAAATCTTCAATGGGGCTATCGAACTTTTCGGTTGAGGTACCTAGAACAACATTGCCGACGTTACCTGCTTCTTTAGCGCCTGCACCTACATCTCCAACAGGTCCTTCAGAGTCTTTGTGTGAACCACTTTGTCATCAGCAGTGTCACTTCTGTGAAAATACCTTCTGTAAAAGTTGCAATACTCAGCGACTTGAGCACTTTAATTGTGTCAAAAAATTCTGGTTGCATGTCATGATTGTGTGATAGGTGTGGTAAGCTAATCAGCCATTGCGAGCATTTACTTAGACATGCAGAAACCTGTAAAGGTGGAGTGCATTTCTCATTAGTACGGCGGTACCAGGTTTGCTGCAAGCAGTTCTCTAGTGACTTTGGTTCATGTCCTGAAAATTGCAGTTATCTACATAACCCGCCCTGCACAATGTGTTGGAGCAATAAATGTCACAATATTTTCGCATAAGGACAACACGAGTTGGAATAACGACATGAATGAAAGACTATAACCTTCAACAACTTTGCATCCATTGAGATGCATATATATTGAAGAATATTGTAAATTATTTGAAGGTATGAGCGATTGTAATATCATAGTTGAATAAAATAATACCTGTGAATAAAATTACGATTTATTTCAGGTTTAAGTCATAATTTGCCTGAGCATAATTAAAATTTAAAAGGCATGGAAATTATTTAAATGAAAAAGTATTGTGTAATGTATCATTGTAATTTATGAACATTTATATACAAATTTCCCTTGAGTTTTCTGTTTCAAGGTCATCTTAGCTCATTGGGTGAAGTTCATGGGTCTTGGGTCGTGGGTCAAATGGTCAAAAAGTAAAGGGTAAAGGGTCATGTCTCAAGAATGAACATGGGTAATTTATGGGTTTTTATAGGTAGCTTATGGTTCATTATGTGTTACTTATGGGTAATTATGGGTATCTATGCATCCTTATTGGTCATTTATGGGCGGTGGAATAATTTTAGGGTTATTAAGTGGCTGTGATGTAGATTGGCAGAGCAGATAGCACGGGTGATAAATTATGGGATGTTCTCAAAGTCTATATTTGTTTGATACTCTTGATTTTCGATGGATATTGTGCTTGGTGTATTGGGTAGTGCTGTTGAATTGAATTTTTTTTCGGTTATAGGAGATGGGGTGTTGGGTGGTCTGGTATGTATTGGATTATAATTGTTTGTTTGTATGTTGATATTGTAACTAGTGTATATTTTAGCTGGTGTAGACCAGTAGAGCAGAAAGTATTAGCAGTAGGTAATTTTTGGTAAGTCAGTGTGGACTGAATTGTTGACATATGATTGAGTTACTATATTAAGAGATATTAACGATGAGTAAATTTTGTCTTGTGTTGGTTGGTAGAGTAGATAGATGCATGACTTATGGATGCTGGTATGGTACCTGTTTGTGGATATATGTGTGTGTGTGTATATATGTGTGTGTGTGGCAGTAGTGAAACATTGTCTTGAAGAAGATGATATATAGCCAGGGGTTCTGGTTGGAAGCTTGCATGCATATACTAGCATGAGCTGCATATATGTAGATTATATTAATTATGTGAAAAGTGACTATGCTGTTGTAAAGACACTATGTGATTGGTGTGGAGACTGTAAGATATAGAGAACATGATGGAGCTTAGTTTATTCACATATACATATATTTATTTAAGTCTAAGTAGGAAAGTTATGCGTACAAAATCTTCGAGATAGTGAATAATTAACAGATACTGACATTGTGCAATATTTTTAGACTTGAAAATAGGAGACTGGACATTGTAATTGCAAACTCAAATTATTTTCGCCTACTTAAATGCTTGTACATGTTTTGCTTGCTTACAAGCCGATTTGCGAGAATAAGTTTTGTTAAATAATTATTTAAAGTGAATATATAAAAACATTTAATGCGAACATAGGCTCATGAGATTCATAAAATAGCAAAAGTTGTTTAATACAAAGTTTTAAGCATCGCTGCCCATGGTCACTCTGTAAGTGACTGTTAAGCTTACTGGACTCCTATCTGAGAGGTCGAGGCTTCATATCATGTATCTACATGAGTTCTTTTTTAAAATGATATCATTTGTCATGACAAAGTGTGAAATTTATATAATTTAAAATTTAAAACTTATTTGACATAAAAATACATATCCGATACCTTTGACTGTTTTTTTTTTTTTTTTTTTTAGATTTTCAGCTTTAGTTCAAAATATAAATTCAAATAAAATAATTCCAATTATTTATTAATTAATCGATACCTATATCCATGATATATTTCACAAGGCCAGCCAAGTGCCTCGCGAGCATGTCGATACACGCTCAAGGAGCTGCGAGCAGTGTGGGGAAAAAAGCTGCTTGGGGCAACAGGTAGAGATGTAACTATTAAATCTAAAATGGGAGTCGTGACATTGGGTTACATAATCGACGTAATATCACTATCGTATGATAAGACGATTCCGGTGATAAATAATACCCAACTTTTGCGACTTTAATTTTTTTAAATTATAAAATTATATTCTTATTAAAATTTTTTCCAAATTTTCGAGATTTTTCTTGTTTGGGCAGAAGGAAGGATGTGGTAGTTACATTTCGTGATGGTTTGGATTCTGAAATTGTTTGGGTAAAATCGTCGCCAGTGACTGGAATTTTTTAATATTTTTCAATTTTTTATTATTTTTTGTATTTTTTTTTGGGGAAGAAAGAGAAATTTAAAAGGGAAAAAGTTAATTTGAGTATTAAAGACCGATTTTTTGGTGACTGACCAATTTTAAAAGGGATATTTTAAGGGTAAAAGGGAAATTTTTTAATGAAACAGACCGATTTTAAAGTGAAAAAGATCCGATTTTAAAAGAAAAAAGGGAAATTCTAAGGTGAAAAGGGAACATTTTTTGTGAAAAGGCTGATATTAAGGGAAAAACGGGAAAATTCAATATGGGGGACAGATCCCCCTGAATGCAAATACTGTGGGAGTCATTTTTTGCAGCTAGAGGAAACAGGAAATTTTTTTTCAGGAAAAAGACCGATTTTAGGGTAAAATAATCAATATCTGAAGTGATTTTTTAAAATAAAAACACATGGTTTTTGTATAAAAACCAACAATTTTGAGAGAAAAATTCCAAAATGCTAGAATCTAATATGGTGGCCAGATCACCGATCCCCATCCTGGTATCCCGCGTATGAAGAACTTTACCCTACTATTTTAATGGCTTGTTGATTTTATGAAGCGTGGTGCGACGTTTAATGCATCTGTGTATTAGGAGGCATTAGGGTGTCTTACAGGTGCTATTCGAAGTTGACGGCCTGGTCATCTTGTACGACGAGTAGATAATTCCAGCCCTCATGTCTTCGCCATGACAGTCTGAATGCACAGCTGGCATTGATAATGTGTTCGTCATCCACCATACAGCTCGGAATTGGCACCTTCGTTCTTTCATTTGTTTGGCAACATGGAGAATAGTCTGTGTTACAGATGATTTTCCAGCGACGATGGAGCGAAAGACGAAGTGGTGAAATGGCTTAATGAACATGATACCAATTTACATTGTCAGAGAATGGAACACCGCAATTCACTCTATTAAAAGTGCTGAAATAAATCGGGCGAGTTTGTTTAAAAATAGAGAAATAGTGCCAAAATAAAAGTGTGTTTGGAATATGGACCTGTCTTTATCCATTCACCACAAACTAAAAGGAAACTTACTTTCTGGCTTAAGTAGAATGAGCGTAGGCATTCTAGTTCACTGTGCTAGAGTGGCACAAGTGCCATTTGATAAAACCTCATGCCTTTCCATGTACCACCAACCCCTCCCTCACCAGACCTACCCACTGCTGCACTGTGATTGATCACCACCTCCCCCTGCTACCCCATCAGGTATACTGTATGGCTATTGGCTACCCCTCCCTACATATGGGTTACCCCTCCTTTGCTAAGGGTATGCTGTGATTGGCAGTTTGTTGTTGGAGCAAGAAAGGCACAAGGGACATTTGGGGAGGATTGATGTTGCCTATTTGGTGCCTGGTGCATGCTGAGATCTGATGTAGGGTGACAAGAAGTGGAGGGGAGGCAGAGATCTTGACTCTTTCATTTCTGGCGAGAGATGATGTCTAATGAATTGTTATAGGAAAGGGGGAGAGGAGGTCGGCTGCCACAGAGATGTTGACTCTATGGTGGTCGAAGAACAAATTAGGTTTGTTCGGTGGTCGGTGAGCAACTGAGGTGTGTTCAGTGGTCGGCGAGTAACTGAGATAATTAGGAGGGGCATGGATGATGTAACTAGCAATTCAACAATTGAATAATGACCATTACAAATTAAATTTGTGTTACAAGATAGTAATTGTACAATCAGAGTAACTGCACGATTACAATCAATAAGCACACACAAGTACCGAGAGAATAATTACAATTACCAGTTACACAGTACCAAAACCCATATTGAAGGTCTGCTTGCTACCACTGCCCACACACAAATGAATTGAGATGGTATTTGTCATTAATTACAAACCCTTCAGCTATCCTGCATCCCACCGCCAGCCCTACCGGCGACAGCCCGCGTGACACCATTCAAGCGAATTCCCCAGCCGCCACTGGGCAAGGGTACCGTCCGAGTCACAAATGGTCCCAACACCTGCTGTAACTACTATTATAAATAATAATATTTTTTTTATTAAATGAAGTGCGTTTGACATGTTCTTTCGTGTTTCCCACCATTTCAGTGAAGTATTATTATTTAGTATAAGACATATTACATCACATTTTATATTATTAAAAGAATATTTCC
This sequence comes from Dryococelus australis, assembly GCA_029891345.1. Taxonomy (NCBI): domain Eukaryota; kingdom Metazoa; phylum Arthropoda; class Insecta; order Phasmatodea; family Phasmatidae; genus Dryococelus; species Dryococelus australis. The sequence continues at coordinate 247,720,433 of CM057009.1, forward strand.
CAACATGTTTAACTGTCAGAAACTCGGAATCATAAGCAAAGACTCTTCGTTTTACATCTAATTTTTAAAAAAGAACTTCGTCATATAATCACTGTTTCCCACTATGAGTTTATCTCAGCGGGCACTAGTGATTTTACGAATGCATCACCTGCTTTCGATAACCGACAAAAGCTAATACTGTCAACCATGTGACTGTAGGTAGACGTTTCTCCGCTCCGCTGCAAAGCACCCAAATTTGCGTAAGTTAATTTTACATCATCTCGTAAAATATAATTTTAAACTATATTTTAAAGAAGTGTGTTAGACTTGTGATCCTGCTGCTATTCAAGGCACGCACTGACCTAACTACATCTCCTGCAGCCCTGCTCCGAATAGTCAAACAATATTTATCACATTTTATAAATAGTTTGAAGATAGAATTAGAAAATATATATTATTAATAAAAATGTGTTAGGGTTGGAAATGCTCAACTACTACTACTTGTCTGATGTACCGACGAAGCGACGTCTCAAATGTTTTGCTCATCGGCCGCCAGTTAAATACTGTAGCCAAACGTGGCACCTGTTGACCTGCCTGGCACAGTCCTTACAATACAAATCTATACTTAGTTACGTTTCTTCTCACTATTTCAGTAAAGAATTATTTACCGTCATTTAATTTTCATTCTATATAACCTCGTACCGTATTATTTAAAATAAAGTATTATAATAAGAAACACTGTCTGAAATGTTCCTTCAAGCAATCCCTGCTTCCAACATTTAAATATTATGTGTAAAATACTGTCGTAAATTAAAATTACTGTATATTTTAGTAAATGGTATTCGTGAGGTAAAAAATCTGTTGTCAAATATCTAAGAACATTTCCCACCTTGTGTAGATGACAGAAAATCCGAGTTGTCCTAATTATAAGCAAAGACTCTTCATTTTACATCTTGTCTTGTTCATTTAAAAAAGACTGTTTCATATATTCCATCATGTAATCCTACTTGTTCTGATTCTATTCTGCAGCCCCGCGACACCGCCCCAGGTAACATTCTCCAAAGCTTCGCATCTCCGAATGTGCGAGAGCCCAGCTGGGGAGATTTACAAATAGGATATTTTTACACTCAATCTTCTCACCCTCTTTTCATATACAGAGAAGGCGCGAGGCATCGACAACCGGGCTCCATCGCAAGACGGAAGTGTGTAGTTCGTATTCCTGCCACATAGGGGCGCCAAGCAAGGTACTCTCCCTTTCTCTCTCCATCTCACTTCTCCCACAGACACTACATTTTCATTAACCCTCCAGCAAGGCATGCTGGGTGTGTTCAACGTTTCTAACCAAGTACATATATAATGGCCAGCGTTGAAAACATTTCCCATATATTTGTTTTAAGGATACTTGTATGTAGATATGACTTACAAGTTATGAGTCGTGTTTTGTCATCACATTTTATTATTATGTTTTCTCATATATTGTGTAAATGTTAGTCAATAATAACGACCCATGCGAGACGGAATACTGCAAGTGTAACCCGAAGTGCTAACCAATATATAAATAAAATGGAAATTATTTTATAAAAGTCCTACAATAAGTTTGAAACAGTCAACTTCGCTGAGCGCATCGCAAGTGCCGTTAGTTAATTTTTTTTGAAAGTGTAACAGTGCGACATAAAAAATTACCTAGTGTTAATACTATTTCACTTTACAGCATTATTCAGTTTTTATTAGTTTGAAACTAAAAAAAAAACAGTGAATGCCAAGCTTGCAGGATTCAGATCAAGGTAAAAGAAAATTCCAAGGATATTGCGTTATAAATTGTTGACAGTGACGAATCGCGGGAATAGCGATAGTTAGTGAATACCAGTCCGAACACTATAATCAATGTCAATACTATTAAAACGCTTCATATCATGTAATGCAATCTCAGTTATTCAGCAGTTAATAGATTGAAAGTTTATCAGTGAATGACGAGAGAGACCCGACAAGTTAAATACATTTGTGTATTCGCATAAGTAGTAGGGAAATGCCGATTGAGGCGTAAGGGCGTAGGGCGTCGGTTTCAGATTCGGCCGGCTGCCATGTTGTTACATCACCCTTCCGCCATCTTTGACCCATATAATCTTGACTTTTTTCTTTGTCTCATTACCTTGACCTTGGTGACATCTGACTCAAAAACCCAAACAAATGCACAAAATTCTTTAAATATTATAAGAAAATGTATTGCAAATGTGTAGAAAGTATCAAGAAAATATCTAAAAATTATTTCGAAATTATAAAAAATCATCAAAAAATAATTTTAAAAATCTGTTCTCGTCAGAAAGTTCCCTAAACATTTTCACTTTTTCCCTTAAAAAATTTCCTTTTTTCCCCTTAACATTTCCCTTTTTCCCTAAGAATTCTTTTGAAAACCCGAAAAATTAATGATAACTTATGTAAAAATTATTTTTAAAAAACGTAGATTTCCAGAGGTCCTCCTAGCAGCACATTCAGCAGACGACTGACTCTCTTACCCCCCCCCCCCCCAAATAAAAATTAGTCGGACGGCCACCAGCCCCTTCACCAAGACGCATTCAATCATATGCCGCTATATTTGTTTTTCATACATAATTTGTTTATATGTTACTGGAGGTGGACATATTTGTTTTCTCATTCGTCGTTTGTTTATATGTGTTACTGGAGGTGGTATTATTTGTTTTTCATTCATTTTTATACATGTTACTGGAGGCTGCCATGTTGGGAGGCAGCCAACTTGTTAGATTTTGTCCTTCGTGTTTTTTTATTGTCATTTGTTTTGAGTTTGCATCTCACATTCGTTCGATTACCATATTAAAATTCATATGTTTACATCACCTACGTACGTCCAGGTGACAGCCATATTTGTTTATGTGTTTAAAGTAGAGGTTGTGTTGATTACTCCCACTAATGTTTTTCATTGGCTAATTAGTGTTTAGTCGGCATGCCTCCACCATCTACATTCGATTCCCTCCATGTTAGATTATATGTTTCAACACATAGCTTGTATCGATTATGCTGCCTGCTATCGGCCTGTACCAAATGGTGACATTGGCCATTCTACTAAAGTACCTAACTTGCCATATTAATTTTTTATTCTTAAATGTGGGTATTTTTTATTAAAAATATGCTTTATTTAAAATATTTCTTATATAAAAAATTAGAAGGATTTTGAATTAAAACACGGCATTTATATTACATAAAATTGATTATACACTGAATAAAATATACAGGTTTATTAATCTTCTTCGATGTTTACCCCTCGATGTCTGGCTCGGCGACCCAGGAATTGAAGCGGGCAGGGAAATACCACAATTTGAAGTGCCCCCTTTTGTTATGTCGTTTCAGCACTTTCTCGAACCTTGAAGCAGACAATGACCAGTCGACTCATTGTATGTAGCCCGCCTTATTTAGTTCTTCTACGATTGAAACTATCTCGTTGGTGTGGGAGTAATTTAGAACACTTAACGAACCAAGCATTAGCTGCAGCCTATCCACCAGCTCGTCCCAGCATATGTAGTCGATCTCCTTGCCATCGTCTATTTTCTTCAGACCTTCTCAGCTCTTTAGTGCTAGGCCGCCCACTGAAAAGGTCTGCAAGAATGTAGATTTTTTCTTGACCTTATTCCTTATAAACACCGGTCTTGGGATTGTTATTTAGGTAAAGTGTATGCGTGAGTTCAAGAAAAGTCTCGTATTCCAGCAGGTCGCATTCTGCAAACTCCCTGGACTCCTTGTAAAATAGAAGTTCGTATTGCCCGGGGGTTCCACTTACCATGTGATTGCCAATTCGGATGATCCCACCTGGTAGAATCTCTATTTCATCAGCCCCGAGGAACCATTTATCATTATGCCTTTATACACCATGCGTCATATCATTATTACAAGATGTGTACGATCATAGGTACCATCAAGCCAACAAAGCATTAAATTTCAGGGCTCTCTTCTGTACTTTCTTCTTGTGTGGCAAATCTGCATCCGACCCATCATCCTGATCTAACTGTACTTCAACACGTTTTCGCTTCTTCAAAGGCTTAGCGGTATTGTCAATCTCGGACTTCACGGCTATGGGTGCTCCATAGCTATCCCCGAATGCATCGAGACAATGAGTAATAGGCCTAGAAATTTCTTCATTTATATGGCCATGTGAGCTTTCGGCTCTCTTGGCGAGCAACTACTACGAGTGGACAGACTGTATCGCCCGATTTTGTTCGCTGGCAATGTCCGACATCGTACAGAATAAAAATTCTCACTGTTGCTCTATTTTATAAGTTAAAGAGCGAGTCTCCTACAAAATACTTTTGATCTTGCTCAGACCTTTGCTGCAAACATCCAATATGTCCCTACTGTAATTCTGAATATCTGTTTTCTAGGCAAGGTGGGCAATCGAGGTATCGAATACACATGCAATATATCCTTCCAGTTTTTTTCAGATTCACTTCATTATGACCAGATGATACATTCAATCTTTCGATAATTTGTCTTTGAACACTCGTCATGTGCTCGTCTATGGTCACCAAATTGCTGACAATCTCTGTTTTCACACAATCCATCTTCTCCTCGAGCTCTGACAGGTAATTTCGAAAGAATGCATTTTGTTCGGCTAACATACTGCACAGTTCATTCTAAAAGCATCTCAAGTTCCATAGTTTCCTGGTACAAGACAACTTCGATCTTCGTCTTTGTGAGGACGAAGCTTGATACTGCTTTGCACGAATTTCGATATGCTGAAACTCACTCTCAATGGTTGGTGATGAATTGATCAAACCCACACCTGTACCTCCAAATATAGAGTGGCCAATCCTTTACGATCATCAAAAATCTATATTTCTCTTTCCAGCATCTTTGAAATCTGATAGCATCATGTCCGTATTAGTGTGATAATCGTAAATTTGCCGTAAATTAGTGTCGTCCATGCAAAACAGTACTAACCCATTATCATTATTGTATAGCATCTGATTGGGTATGCATCAATAAGTCTGGCCGAGGTACTCACAGTCCACGTGCACATGTCATCCCTTGCTTAAATATTCTGAAATACAAGTTTGTTTCTCGCACAAAATGTCATCGGAGACAAATATCGAGTTTGACAGTGCTTCGCTCGGAACTACAAAGGCTTCATTATCTTTCCATGGGAATAAACCCATACCTTCTACAGCCTGTTGTACTTCTGCCATTCAACAGTATTTCGGTTGCTGGAGCAAATTCGAATATAGATACACGTTCATGAACCAAAGGCTGTTCTCTTCTTCCAGCAGCCTCATTAGGATGAATGTTTCCCCACAATTTGATGGTCCAGTGATGATGCACATCACTGTATCCAGAAAGAGGCTCCTATGTCGCGATTCATTGAAAATATATTCATCTTCAGCAAGCACAAATGTGTATAAAAGGGTCGTATTTAAGCTTTTCTCACTCAGTTCACCACAATATCTCAATGAGGTAAGACCATAGCTAAAATCAGGATCATCACTATGCTGATCAACAATTTACCCATCGAGCATCAAATTCCCAGATACAGGATCTGCAGGCAAGTAACCAAGCTAGCTAAAAGGCTTCCAAGCAATGAGATGGGCATAATTACCCTGGATGATGCTTGCAAGCAGCACGACATTGCCTATTCTCAACACAAGGATCTGCAAGACAGACACTGGTCAGGCAAGATACTTGTACAGAAGGTGGACAAAATAAGAAAATCATCAGACACCATAGTCGGAGAAAAATAGTAGAGTAGGGTGTTTCTAACTTGATGAACATCAAAGTGAAGTTGGGCATGGGTGATAAGAGCAAAAGATAGACATGAATGAAAATAAAAGTTTTTACAAAAGGAAGAAAGACCTGCAAACTAAGAAAATGTCTACCAGCAGATTTTTACATTCCTTTTGTCTGCACTCGGGGAGCTCGGAGGCCTAATCGGAGCCACGAGGTGTATCGTTAGAGCCACCAACATAGCATCGAACGAACGGAAGAAATTGTCCGAGACACAAAGAGACAATGTAAATATGGAAGCTATCAACATGGGTAAAAAAATGGGCAATGCCTCTACCTAATAACGTACCAAGTAGGAGGTGAAAGTGTGCGGAAGCAATGCAGCAGGAAGAGGCAATAATGAAATATCCACCGAAATGAGCACTCACGATTATGGATTTGGAACTGTTTGCATGGCAATTTTAGAAACCTAATTTTAGAGGAGGGTTTATTTGAGATGATTTGCCTTATAAACCCAAGAGGCACGAATTCGCCATAATTAATCTGGACACAACACTAGGGCCCAGCACACACTGGGTAGCATACTTAAAATAGGTTAAACAAGGAGAATATTATGATAGTTTTGGGGATTTGTATCTTCCACCCGAAATGCAGAAGTATTTTAAATATACCCAAACAACATTCATTTACGAAACAGAGCATCTGCCTAACACGTGGAACCGCGGACATTTGTGCCTTCACTTCCTGTTTCGCTCATGCAAGTTATTGTATAAAATGTCTATACACTGTGAGTAAAGCATTAGGTTGATAACGCTTACCTTGACAAGTCGTAGCTCCGAGCTGTGTGCAGTAATTTTTTTTCGCCACTTGTCATGAAGGGGGAACAGAGCATAGGTCCTGTCGATTTTCGAACCTACAATGCGATAATGAACATTGATATAAAAAACTGCAGGCTGTACCTCGTAAAAAGTGGTAATGTTTCCCATGAAATTTCGCTGCCCAAAGGCTCTTATGAAATAGATGGCATTGCAAGGTACATTGAAGATTCGATGTCCCGCGACACAGAATTCGAACTGTGTGGGCATCCCAATACTCAGAAGGGTGTTATCAAGTGCAACGAAGATATCGACTTTACGAAACTGTATACTATGGGACCGATGCTGAGGTTCGCGCCTCGCATCTATGAATCTGGAAAAACACACGTGTCGTCGCAGCCCATAAACATTTTGCCAGTCAATTTGATACAAATAATCTGCAATTTGGAGAGCAGCACGTACTTCAATGGCAGGCTGAGTAATATGTTGCACGAATTTTCTCCTACGGTCCCTCTAGGTTATAAACTGGCTGTGGGACTGCAAAGCATAATTTACATTCCATTCGTCGCGAAGAGAGCCAACGAGATGGTCGTGACAATCGTCGACCAACACAAAGAGTTTGTGAAATTTTGAACTGAAGAAATACACCTATGCTTGCATTTGTGAAGATGAGAATAAAATTTATGCTGACCAGAAACTATAAAATAATCTGTCATGCAAAACCTATGATCAGTCCATCAGATGTCTCCAAGGAGTTTACATCTACTAGCAAAATTATCCTCTGCCATCTTGGCTACGAGGTCGATCACCATGGAAGATTTCCTAAACTACGAAGAGCCAGCCATTTTTGAAGACAGCATAACAAAGGTGAATCTTCAAGCATACCAGCCTTTCCTGATCGGGCCATACACACTACAATCGGAAGTTCGGATAGCTGTCAATCACCAAGATATCTGCACTTTTCTTTGCCAGTCTTTCCTGCGAATCACAGGGACTCTGACGAAAGAAGATGGGTCCAACCAGGCATCGACGAAAATAACAAGCAATGTAATTCTTCACCTGAACCGATCGCATCGGTTTCTTTCTCAACGGAGTCGAGGTGGACCAGTCGTGAGACATGGGCATAAACTCATCGATCAAAAATTATCTTTCACTCACTCCGAATGATCTGTCTGCAGCCGAGATAGCAGGCTGGGGATTCGAAGATTTCTACAGTGTTCCCATTTATGCCGAAGGCAAATTCTAAGTATGTGTTCCGCTCGCCATGCTATTGGGATTTGCCGAAGACTACTAACAAATTATATTCAATTCAAAGCAGAAGCTGGTGATAATGCTAGCCAATATGCATGTGGACACCATTGCGGGTACGGGAGAAAACCTGGAGGCACTAGAACTGAAACTACAGTCCATCGAATGGATGCTGCCTCATGTGCAGTTGAGCACTGCAGAATGCATACAAATGTTGCAGAATGTGGAAGATGGTAAAAACATCAATGTGGCTTTCAGGTCGTGGAGTCTGGAGACATACCCCGGATTGCCAGCAAGCTAGTGCATCAACTGAATGGCGAAGTCCAGCTTTGCTTCTGAGAAACTGAGGCACATCATTGTTGGGATACATACCGGAAGACAGCACAAATATAATAGTGAGGCATTCGCAGTTCGACACATGTCAAATAGAATATGACAAAATTATTTTGAATTACGAAAGCTACCCATATGTTGGCATGAACATGACCTTTGTAAGTGAACATTACATCTGGCATATCAGATGTACACTCAATTCAAAACCACATATTATGGGGGCACTCAATTCCCGACGTTAAACCCTGATAACTTCAAGGGTTTGGTCCTGCTCATGGTATTCGGTGTGAGTAAACAGGACGAGCGTTTTACCTCCAAAGTAATCGACTGCAGGATCGAATTCACTACACATTGAAATATTCCTGTCAACACGAACACATTCTGCCCGATACTTCACGACCAACTTGTATCTTAAAATTGCCGAGACAAGACCTTCAAAATACTGTCATGAGTTCAGCTAACTGTTCTCACACTATAAATTTTTAGTCGTTGGGCAAGCAATATATTTACCGCTTGCCAGAGATACCCCATGCAGAGGCGACAAACGACAATATTCAGGGTGAGGCTGCGAACAGCAAGAGGTCTGGAAAACAAGCATGATAGTTTGTAAACGCACGGCGAATACTTAAAACGTCACCAGGCCACGAAGCGCGGTCTGCCTGCACCAGCCGCCAACCCATCGATATGGAACGACGCAGGGCGTACCGTGAACCGCCGTAGCAGAGGTGTGATGCAGCATTAGGCAACAGACAAGGTGATAGCAGTACAGCGGATCATGGAGGGATTATTGACTTTAGATGAAGGTGTGGCTAAACGTAAAGTAATTCGGTAATTTAATAATAATTACACTGGACTCCTCCGGTTTTAACATAAAGTATTTTGTTATAAAGATGTGTATTTAAGGTATTGTAAATGAAGAGAGTAATTGAATTAAAAAATTATTTAGTGAAATAATATTGGTTCGCCTACCATTCTTGATTTACGCACCCCCAAATTCGCCCATAAGGCGAAATCAAAACATTGACGGACGCGCCAGTCTTTTCCTCCCTCTCGCTGCCAGCTAGGACCCTCCACCATTGGCAGAACATTGGTGGAGGCTAGGGATTTCCCACCTCTTTTAGCGTGCAAATCTGCACCAAACCCCATTAAAGAGTTTTTATAAATTTTTTAAATCTTATAACAATAAAATTTTAATAATATTAAAATTTTCGTTGCGAGGGATATGTTATAAACCACCTCCTGCCAACTAGAGTAACCCTCCCAACCACGCGAAAGAATATAATGGAATTCTGTGGCAAAATAATTTCATTTTAAACTATATTAATTCTCATTGTGCAAAAGAAGTAACTAGAGTTGGAAAGTAATAGATAAAATAACAGTAGAGATTAAGGCATCTGTGTGCGAAGGACATGTAAATAAAAGTAATAATGAAACATTTTAGAGTGTTATATTGTAAATGTAAATAGTTATATAAAAACAAGAGATAAGATACGAGTTTACTATAGGAATTAATATACAGAATATATAGTTAAATGTGTAGGCTAAATATTAAAATAATTGAAAAGTTATAGTAATGGTAAGGGCGACTAGCATTACGCCAGTCACATATTACGATCACCAGCAGTCAAGCGACACCGCAGAGATGTGAGCTTTTGAATCTCGGCAAGTTCATTGCAACGCAGGCAGTTTATATGTGCGAGTAGTATGCACGGAGATAACGCATCAAGGCCGACATATTTTCTTACCTAACATATTCCCCTCCAAGTATCAGACGTTCTTGCAATTCATTTTCATTATATACAAGTATCGGGCACACTTAGAGGTCAAATAGATGATTCGTTTCACGCACGAGTGTAAAAATACATTGGGCACTTCTCGGGAAGCTGACCTGATATTAACAGGGCCTAGGTAAATAAATAAATATATATATAGTTGTACCGTCCTGTAGAGGAGCCTCCAGGCAGTATAAGCATTGGAATGCACTGGGATATTACCTGTTGATCTCAAAAATATGCGACACAGTATTATGCAGTGTGTCACCGAGGGCATTATCACTGGACCTAAATGTCTTAAGCTCTGAGGAGCACAAAGAAAGTTGTGCATCCTGATAATGTCTGAAGAGTGGTGAATTGCGTTAGGGTGTAACAAATTGAAGAGACCTTTAGAAGATAAGGTATCTAATGTAAATGGATTTCTATGTTAAACTAGAAAAAGCTTATGTAAATCATTTATATGTCCAACTAGAATAAACTTATATAAATATTTTGTTACGTTAAGCTAGAATATGTGTTAATCTAAGAACTAATTAAGTAATTATAAAGCGTAAACAGCACATACAGAGGGCAGTATTAATATATAAGTATAGCATTATAAAGTGCACATAAAATTGAAATAATGCTTCAGTAGGCCATAAATTAGAAAATAGCCAGGGGGAGAATTTCAATAATGATAGATTAATATTAAATATAAGTTACACTATGTATCTTAAGGTGACTGTAAATAGTACAAATGTCCACAAACGAGAGTGCGCTTAAAAATGAATAATATACTGTATTTAATAAAAACTGAATCTACTAAAAATAAGTTAGAAAGTACACAAGTTTACAGAGACGAAAGTTTTAATGAGAGAAAATAATTCAATTATATATTCAAATAATTATATCGGTCAGAGGAATTTGCAGAACAGAGTGCAAGATAGATAAACTTAAGTAATTAAATATGAAATTGTATATTGACCACATTTTGAATATAGAGAAGTAATTATAAGAAGTGTTTAAAACAACTTAATATATCATGTTAAATATGTTATGCAGTTATGAGCAGTTAAAAGGTGTAGTGAATTTTATATTTTAAAAGTGCATTTTCACAAGCCAGAGCGGCTGTGAAAAGTGCAAAGAAACACGCCAAGGATGCCGAAATGCGAGACGAACTCACTACGTGCTTAGATAACAATCGCACCTCATGCCACCTCCTTCCCTGCCACCTCACTTCGCACCGCATGAGTGCGACAGAATGCGCAACATGCCCGAGAAGGTGCTCACTCTCTCAACATGGCACACTTCCTTTTTAACTGCTGTCCGTTCGATACGGAGTTTAAATGTACACGCACTTGTTGCTAAACTAATTTAATGAGAAAATCGGGGTGGCATGGAAAGAAATAACTGAATGTAAAGGGCACATACGAAAATGGGAATTTTGCTTGAGACAAACACTATTCGCCATATCGAGCAACTCCATGTTTGCACACGTCACTTACGATGTTATAATAGTTAGACAGGAGGTCAAAATCATTATCATGAGAGAGCATGGGAACTGGGGATTTCTGACGGTTTAGCCAACAGTAAAGAATCGCCCACGGACAGTGTTTCGCACACGAGTGCGACGCAGAGGCTCGGTCGGGACTTAAACCCGATATGGAGATGGAGCCTACAAATTCCCTGTTTGTCGAGGAGTCTCCAAACAGAGGGATTAGAGAGATGAGAGAGTATATTCCCCACTAGTCAATAGAGAAGCCTCTTGGTAGCGAGGGTGTTAGAGAGAGACTGTGGATTTCATTGCGGTCCACTCCATGTAACACAGTAGACATGACTAAAGACTTTATTGTGGGTTCCTTTACTGTGGTTCCTGTATGCTATATAGTATACCCCGTATGTGTACCCTGATGGCACATTGCATGGACCTCCTTCGGCTAACTGAGATAGAGAAAATTTCCCCGAAAACAGATATAATGAATGAAGCACAAATGTTGTGATATATTGTAGTAGATTGAGAATAAGGTATATCATAAGCCAGCAGTACTATAATTAGGGTGTGACACTAATGAATTGAGATTAATGTACTGCAGGGAACTGTATGTTATTACTGATGGTAATCACAGTTTTCTACAACAAGTGCAAAGATTTCTATCAAAACAATTATTGTGTAGAATAGTTTGTTTATTTTATAGTGAATAACATCAGAATTATAGTTCAGAGAGGAAAGACTATAGAAAAGTATAATTGAGTAAAATTTTTGCACAATTATAAAATATATTATGAAAGCAAATTATTAAGTTAATTGTATGTTAAGGGCAATAAATGTGCCAATTTTTACTAAATAAAATAAATTAAGTTAATATATAAAAGCACATAGAGTGTGTATATAAACGCACATGCAGTAAGGATTTATGTTAGTTAAAAACACAGCAGAATAACTAACTTTAAAATGAAACTATATACATTAAATTTTATAGCATAAACAATTAGCGGGACACTTGTACTAAACTATCAGATGTTAGCCGCACCATATCAACAAAGCAAACACGTCCCCTTATATGTCAAGAAGAATTATGTGTAGTTATAACTAAGAATAAGGAACTGTAGTTAAAATTAGATGTGTACAAAATTAAAACAAAAGTTTTATGTTTGAGTGCTAACTCAAAGTGAAAGTGTTTCAGAGCAGCAATGCAGCGTAATACTGCGAAGAGTGTTGATGGAGAGGAAATGTGTGGCCACTGGTACGTTCCGAGCAGCGACCCATCAGTGCGCATCACCGAGGCAGCGCAGCACGATGCAGCTTACGACAGTAATGCGCGATGGATACAACATGCGGTGCGGGCACAAATGCGTATATGATACAGTATGAGGTAAAACGTCATTATTATCCACACTACACCTTACCGACACCTGGCCAGGACTATACACACACATGCACACATAAGCACTACAGAATTGAGGCACTTATTAATCAAAACAAAATTGCGAAATTTACACATGAGTACAGCGATTATAAAAGGAAAACTTAGACGATGAAGGAAGTTCATCTTAGTAATGAATAAAGTAGGGGATTAAAATTTATTCATTCACTAGAGGCTGTCATAAAATAATTGTCACGGCACAACATTGCCTTTCCAGTAAATTGAACTTGAACCTACAATAATAAACTTGAACAAGATACATAAATAAGGTAAAAATATGAGTCAGTAGGAAACAACAGGTCTTACAACGACACCTTCTCAGTAGGGTAAAACTAACCTGTCTCACGACGGTCTAAACCCAGCTCACGTTCCCTGTTGGTGGGTGAACAATCCAACGCGTACAATGAGCTCATAGTACAAAATTACTTTAATGTTCTCATTTCAGAGGATAATATTATAGAGGGTACAGAGTTAATATTGTTTTTAGTAGAGACGGGATAATGCTATGTAATATAAGTACTAAGAAAAATGTGGAATTAATAATAAACATATTTAAAGGAATTATTCTATACAGATTAGAAACAAGCAAATACGAATTTTCATGGTAGTAGTAGGGCACAGAGAGAGCTGGGACAGGATTCGAGGAATCGGATTCCAGATTGGGGAGCGACGGCCACCATGTGGGAATATGATTTCCAAAATCGCTTATTTTCACACAAGATCGTACGTTTTAGCCCAAAAATACTTTAGAATTTTCCTTTTTTCCTACAACTTTCCCGTTTTTCCCTAAAAATTTCCTGATTTTTCCTCGAAAAGGTCGAAGCCACTCATGTGCAAAACGAATCCACCAAAAGCCCATTTTAGAGCAATTTTATTGTTTTGTGTGGCATCCTTAATGCTTCTAGACAAAACAATGAAGAATCGATGAAATAAAATAATTTTAATCAATAATTTTTTTAAATTAAATTATATCCTTATAATGCATTGATTTCTCAGTACAATTGTGTGAGAGACAACAAATTACAATAACAAAATATATAAACTACTTTTTAGTAATAGTTTATTACCAAACTGCCCATGAAAAAACATTAAAATGTGACAAATATATAGCTCATACACTCTTGTTAAAATCATTTGCCCATTGACTAGCAATATTTGTAATACTTGTCAAAATGACTTGATTTTTTTACCTCTCAAAATAATATAGCACCTACAAAACGCAATCAGTTAAAAATACCAGCAATATTAATATTCCAATTCAAACTATAACAAATCGATAGGAGATTGTAAGACTTCAAAGTAATTATCAATAATTACAAACGTCTAAGACGTAGAGAATACATTAAACTTGTTACAATGTCAGAAGTTTTTAATTGGTGACTCATTATATTCATTGAAAACATGGCTACTATCGTAAATTAATCTCATATCCAGTAATGTTCCACCAAGCTGGAAACATTAACATTTGTTTTTAGTAGTACACTTTGAGGGGAAAGACCTATTTTAACGAGCCTAAAAATTAACGTCACCTTGGGTAGTTTATGCATGGTGATACAATGAAGGAACATATTGAGATCGGCAAGGATTTGTCTATTGAGAGCCAGCAAGTGATGTCGCCAGTACCTACTGCTACTTCCATGGGTACTGTTTTAGCAGGCGAGTGTGGTGACACAGTTAATGCTAAAGACAGAATGAGTGGAGTACAGTAGGTTTGTACGGAAGGAACACTTTCAAGATGTTCATGTGAAGTCGGAAACTTCAAAATAAACGGCCATCATCTCCTGCTCAAAGAAAAGTAAACTTGATATTGAGGATGCAGCAGGAAGTGAACACGATCATAAAGACAGCATTGATGTCGACTATGACTGCAGTGATAATGTTGAAGACGATGTTGATTCCCTCGAAGATTACACACATTTCCCAAACAAATTTCTTAGATCAATGATGCAAAGAAGATAGAAGACGACGGTTATACTGACTATGTAGTTACTGAAGATCCCAACAAACTTGTAGACAGACTTAGATCTTTGCTTGAGCTTCAAGGTGTGGGGATTACTAGAACAAGAAAGAGATGGTTTCGCTCATAAGAGAACTTAAGGATCAGGGTTATATCAGATGATGTGATAAACAGCTTTCTTCTGAAAATATATCAACAAAATAATAATAAATAATAATAATTTTTATTGGAAAAAAATTTTTTCCCTCATTTTTGTGTATTGTATCCTAATATCAGCCTTCAATTCTCAGTAACAAAAAATATGTATTTAACATATTTTATAAATTAAGCATGTAGACAAAGTCCTACATCATGCATGTAGCTATATCACTGATTGGAAAATTTTTTTTTGAAAAATAGGATGGAAATATTGCATGTTATTTTATGTCTATAACAATAAGTTCTGACAGCTCGCTTGGCGGTGAAATCAAGAAATTAACGTAGTAGTTAGTAACCTAATATGCTTGTTGAATTTTATGCTTTTTTTCTCGAGTTTTTTTCATGGTAATTCAAGTTCATGGAATCAAGATCAGTTTTGTATGCATATAATATGGTGGTAGTGGTCGGTAATGTATTATGCTTGCTGACTTTAATCAAAGTCTAAATGACGTCATAGGGGCTTGCACACTCGTATATTATAAGCAGTAGGGATGCTTCAATTAAAGTGTTTGGTAAGGGTGGGCAGTGTATTTTGACTGGTGTCAGTCGGCTTGGGGGATGATATGAGAAGAAGTTGATTGTGTCACTGGTATGGGCTGTATATTTTACTTTGTATGGAGTGTGGATGAATGGTTGAGCTATGTTAGAGTTATAATGGGTGGTATGCTTGGTAGGTGTAAGTAATGTTGGTTGGTAGATCAAATGGCATGAATGAGTTACAATGGTTGGTATGCATTGTTTATATGAGTAACTGGTGAAGTTAGATGGCCGATTAATGGTAGTCAATATACGTAGTTGACTGTTATGATTGATCAGTTAGTATGAGGTATGGTGGTTGATATGGCTTGTATTGTTATTAGCATGACTGAGGTATACTTGGGTTAGAGTGAATGGTTGGTGTTTGATGCCAATGATGACATGACAGACATGCTGAAATTACGATTTTTGGTATACTTTTCTCAATTTTTGTGATTTTTATTGGTGTTGTAGTATTGGAAGGTGGGTACGTAAGGGTAGGGGGTGATGTTTAGGGGTGCTTGGACGAGTGTGAGGTTAACATGATATGTGTTTAGGTTTTTTAGATTTAGTTTTTTTTTTTTTTTTTTTTACGTATTTACTTAGTTTGGTATGTCTGAGGTTTGGTTTTGGATATATAAAATTTAGTAAAACCAAAAATATTAAATATATGTGTGCTTTGTATTAAAAACCCTCCCCTTTATAAAAATTATTTAAAATAAAAAATACCTTGCATTTTTAATTCGTGGAGGCTTGCTGACTAATAAACCAATCTGAAACATTGGTGCAGGGGGAGGGACGGTGACGTCCGGAGAATTTTAGTTATTTTATACATTTTTATAATTTGTTTTTATATTTTTTGCTCTTAAACCCAAAATGGCGGTTCTGGCATTGGGCTACATAAACGTTATGACATTAAGATCGTATTCGCCTTGTAAATATGAGTCTGGTGAAATATAACATACATTACTTACATCTTCAATCATTTTATTATTAAAGTATAATTAAATTATACAAATTAATGTATTTAATTAATTACATTTTATCGATTCTTCATTGTTTCGTGGAGAAGCATTAAGGAAGTCACACAAAACTTTAAAATCGCTCGAAAATAGGCTTTGGGTGGATTCGTTTTGCACATGAGTGGCGTCTACCTTTTCTTTTTTAAAATGAGCAAGTTTGGAAAAAAATTTCTTCATGATGCCCTACTTCTCATGGTGAATATCATTGTACATTATTAATGCAAAATATAAAAAAAAATATAGAAAAATGCAGTGCATGTAAAGAAAGGCGTGAATTTAAACTAGCATTAAGGGATAACTTATAAACTAGAATAAGTTATGACACCTCGTCTGACAAGTAATAAAATGTAGAAAAGAGGAAAATTTTATTTTGAGAGAAATTTTTTACAAGTAAATAATATAGGGAATAACAAAATCTACGTTTCATTACGATATTCCTTCCATTCCCACATTTATCGATATCGCTTTAGAAGTACCAATTTTATGTATGTATATACATAAGTAGTATACACCAAGTTACCAATGGTGAAATTTATTTCAGCATTATAATATATGTCATTGTACACAAATTTTAATATTGCAAAGTCATTGTTATCACAAGATTTTTATGAACAATACTATGTAAAAATTAAAAAACATTTTGTAACAGGAGGAGAAATTCTGCTATCAAGTTTTCAAAGATAAATATAATGTCAAATTTTGAAAATGTGTTAAAGTAATATTCAAGTTGCTAATCAAAATGAATTTAATAATTGCAAAGCTACACACAGGCAGGTTAGAAGATCAGGCACGCTGCCATGTTACATGTCTACAAATCCATTTGAATCAACCATGTCTAACGTGCAGAAGAGTATTCTCGCCCAGCAAAGAGCAAGTTCAGGGTCATGACCACAAACATTGAAATTCAGCAGACCGCCCGTAGTAAACAACACAGTAAATCGTACTTACATTTCCACGCATTAAAGGCAAAAGTGAAGGCAAGACAGTTCCTCACCCAAATTTTCCTTGCATAAACCTATCCTCATAAACTTAAATTCCCACCATATCGAAGAGGCTACAACCATCCATATTTACATTTCCAAGAAGCAGACGAGGACCGTAAGGACCCAGTCTAGTGCACCACATCACCAGGCACCTGTCCCAGAGCTGGGGGACCAGATCTCATTCAAGTGGAAAGTTTATGTTACAGTGTTGGCAATCAATATATTTAATGCTTTCCAGAGAGACCCCACACAGAGGCGACAAACGACAGTATTCAGGGTGAGGCTGCGAACAGCAAGCTGTTTAGAAAACGACATCATAGTTTGTAAACATACGGCGAATACTTAAACGCCGCCAGGCCATGAAGCACAGTCTGCCTGCACCAGACGCCAACCCGTCAAGATGGAACAACGCAGAGAATACCGTGAACCACCGTAGACGAGACGTGATGCAGCCTTCGACAACAGACAAGGTGACATCAGTCCAGCAGATCATGTAGGGATCATAGACTTTACATCATGGCATGGCTAAACTTAATGTAATTCGGTAAATTAATAATAATGATATTGAACTCCTCCAGTTTTAATATAAAGTATCTTGTTATAAATATATGCATTTAACATATTATAAAGGAATTAATTGTATTAAACTAATGAAATAGGAAAATAATACTGTGTCGCAAACCATTCTTGAATTATGCACCTTAATAATTGTTTGTTTAGCCCATAAGGCGAAGCCAGAACAATCGCCACCTTCAAGGTTCGAGAAGGTGCTGATACGATGTAACAGGAGGCCGTACTTCAAGTGGCGGTGTTTGTCTGCTCATTCCAATTGTTGGTTTCCGAGGCAGACATCGAATTGTGAATGTCGAATAAGATTAATAAACCTGTATATTTTATTATGCGTTCAATAAATATCATGATAATAATATGTGTTCTATTTCATTAATCTCCCTTCTTTTTATGTAACAAATATTTTAAATTAAAATACTCGCATCCAAGAATAAAAAAATAATGACAATTTAAGTACTTTGCAGGAATGGTCAATGACATAATTTGGTACAGGCAGATGGCAAGCGGCATAATCGATACTAGCTATGTGTTGAAACGTATACTGTAACATGAAGGGGATGGAACAAAGTTGGTGGAGGCTTGCCGACAAAACCTTTATTAGTCAATGAACAACATTGTTGGGGGTAATCAACGCAACCCATACTTTCAATACATAAACAAACATGGCTGTCAACTAGGCGTACATAGATGATGTAAACATATGAAATCTAATATGGTAATCGAACTAAGTTGAAATGCAAACTCTAAAAAAAATTACAAAAAATAAAAATAAAACAAATGTGGAGGGCTGCACCTAGCAAAACGGCTGTCTCCCCACATGGCTGCTTCCCCACATGGTAGCCTCCAGTATCATATATAAACAAATGACGAACGAAAAACAAATATGGCCACCTCCATTAACATGTATTAACAATTGATGAACGAAAAGACCAATACGGTCACCTCCTGAAACATATAAATATATGATATACGAAAAAACAAATATGGCGACATACGATAGAATGAGTATAGATGAGGGGGTGCACGTCCACAGACTAAATTGTGGGGGTGAGGGTGCCAGTCGTCTGCTGGATATGGTGCTGGCAGGACCTCCGGGTTTGTAAGTTTTTTTTAACATAATTTTTATATGTTTTTATTAATTTTTTGAATTTTTTTGTAGAATTTTTTAGGGAAAAATATGAATTTTAAGTTTAAAAGGGAAATTTTAATGGGCGAAAGGAAAATTTTAAGGGAAGAAGGGAAATTGTTACGGAAAATGGCTGCCAAGGGAATAGAAATAACTGTACTTCTTTTATTTATTAATATTTTTGTAAAATAATTTTTAAATATTTCTAATATAATTTTTAATAAATTTTAAATAATAAGAGTTTTATAAATATTTTAATGATTTTTTTAACAAAATTTATTTAAATAATTTTTAAAAGAACTGTTTGCAATTTTTTGGGTTTTTTTGGTTAGAGGTCACCAGGGTCAGGGTCAAGGGTCAATATCAAGGTCATATGGGTCAAAGATGGTGGATGGATGAGATAACCACATGGCGGCCAGCCGAATCCGAATCTGATGTCCTGCGCCTTTATGCCTTAATCAGCATTTCCTTACTACTCGCATAATAAGCAATGATTAACTAGATGAAGTAGTATTTACATATTGGTTCGAGACTCGTCAAATATACATAAAGTTTAATTGCATAACAAGTAATCCCACGCCGCAAACATTGCTATGAGAGACAGGTTCGCTTATGAGGGGAGCTAACACTTACACATATGTTACACACAAATATACACAAACATACACACATACATACACACAAACACACAGCATAACACACATTCACATAGACATAATGACAAATGTTAACCTTGTCCTTGGATGGCATCGTAGGATCTTAAACTTTCTCACCATCTGTTCAAAACCTACTGTTTAAAACAAAACAAAAAACATAATTTTGAAGAAAATTTTAAAAAAAATTGTAGAAAAATCAAGGATGAAGGAAGAAAACCCAAATACACATTCACCCAGAAGAAAACATGCTATATATTAGATAAGAATATATATAAGATAGGGCTATAAATAAGTTTATATAAGATTGAAGTATTCATAATTAAATACAAGATAGGATTGTGCTTATACATAAGATAGGATTTGATTTATAGATGATAAGATTGTACTTATATAATATAGGATTATACTTATATATGATAGGAAGCATGTTTTCTTCTGGACGATCATGTACTTGGGTTTTCTCAGAGTGATCCCATACTGCGAAAGTCTCGCCTTTGACCTACATTTTTCTTGTGATATTTTAAAAAAATTTTCTCCAAATTATGTTTATTTTTGTTTTAAACAGTATATTTTGAACAGATAGTAAGAACTGTTAAGGTCCTATGACATCATCCAAGGATAAGGTTAAATATGTCATTATAAAAACTTTTTCTGTGAATTCCACATTATTACAACTTATCAGGTTGGTCGAGCTGTCTAAGATAATGGAATTCAGCTCAGGTGCCTTGTAAGGATAGCATGGGTTCGAATCCATGTCTGACAAATAATTTTCAGACATATTTTGAGCCAGTTGAGATGGTCAGTCATACTGTCACAGACATAACACATTCTAGGAGATGTTGTAAAATATTTCGGGTGACTAATGGGTTAAGTAGTGGAAAGTGAGGTTATATAGATGAACGAGTTCTCTCTGGTTCATTTGTATTTGTCCATCGTTGCAGTGAGAACTCTCTTTCTCTTATTGAGATCGAGTGGGATAAGAATTAGCTATATCATTTTTAGACACACAAAAGCAGCATGTGTGTCGCCGCTACAAATCATCCAAAATGTTTTTCTCTCGTCGTGAAATTTATGTGAAAATGTATGGCGTGTTGTCTGAGCGGCCATAAAATTGTATTATCTATTGTGTTATATGGAAAGCTTAAATCACTTTCAGCACTCGACACAGGAACTGAACTCGCATACCTACTTAAATAATTCCCTTTTACATATGCACAACATGAAATAAAATGGGTTTACAAGTGTTTACCAGCTTATCTTCCACAGGACGAAGAGATTCTTGGCTGTCTCCCTTTTATAGAGTATTTACAAGGACGTATTACCCTTATGGACACACTCCTTTCAGAAATTTGTGTAACACACGAAGGAAGTGTGTTGACGTAACAAATGAAAAAGAAAAGGTGCGTCAAACATTGAAATATGTATAAGTGTAAAGAAGAATTGTTGTCTGATGGATGAATTCACAAGTTAGATAATGAACAGGTTGATTATCCTTTGTATAACACTATATCAAATATATTTCTTATACATATTCATACTCAGCAGACCTATACTGAGATAGATGAAATGGATAACATAAACTAAATGTTCTGTTGTGAATACCGTATATAAGCATCCATCATGTATGAATGTTTTTACTTCTTCGGTGGTTGTAGTGTAAGGCGAATCGTCATGATTAGAATAATGTAGTGATTGTGTAAGCTTTTGTAATATGAAGATGGATTCATCAGTCGAAGACTTACCATTGTCAACACCAAGGGATGCTTGTAATTCGCTACAAGCATTACAGTATCAATGTTGTTATTGTGGAAATACTTTAGGTATAATACATTATATATTTCAACATGAAACTAGAAGTTGCTTATTCATCCCACTATACAAGTTGTTCCACTGTGATAACTGCAATGCTATGTTTACCCACAGCGATAGTCTTTATAGGCATGGTAAGATGTGTAAAGATAATGTTTGTGTTCATCAGGAATTGAGTGCAAGTATTTCAGCAAGACAATCGCGACCATCTCTAGTAGCAGACAACATGAAGCTAGTAACAGCACAAGATGTATCAACGTGTTAAAAGCTGTGTTGTGTATGCGAATAGGACTACCTTGACTTCTCACAACAGGATTTGATCTATAAAATTAGACAGTATCATAAATATTATTATTAAATGAAAAATATGTTTGAAGGAATGTAAAAAGTATTTTTGATAAGTTTTTTTAAATAATGTCAAAGTGTTCGAAAGACTAGTGTTTTTATTCGTTCACTCCTTATTTTAAACTGATTGGCAGAAACAAATAGGTTTAATATGAGGTTCAAAATGAGGTCGCATTTTGAAGATGATAATCATTTTATCATCAATTATAATTTTTTTATGGTCGTATGGAATGTTTTGATATATACAAATAATGGCAAGCTATGGGGATATTAGAACATTAAATATATGTATGTATATATATATATATATATATATATATATATATATATTATATATATATATATATATATATATACACACACATGTTTAAAATTGCTATCGGCTTACATTTCACTGAAAATCGAAATTATTAATTTGAAATGTTGTAAAGGAAAGAATATAAGGATGTCTAATGAATGATAAGGTTTCGGTACTGAGGAATTAGTGTTGTGGAGTCAGTGGAGAGGACTCAGCAATGAGTAGTCAGTGAGGGGTTAACATTGAGGAGTCACATCTGAGGGGCCTACACTTAGGGGTCGCAAGTATGGGGTCACAACTGAGGGGTCAGTGAGGAGTTAATGTATAGTAGTATAAGTGACTTAGTTCACATATATTTTAAGACGATGACAAACACTGAGGATGTGCAGATAAATATGTCTTGTACGAGTACATGCAAAACTTCACCGAGTATTCAGTAATTACATGAAAAAATAATGTGTTTTTGCTATATATCATTTAGTAATAACTGGTTTTCAGTATACAGCAAATGTTCGAAAGGGGTACTAACTACCAAACTTCTACGATGTGACGGAGTTGGTATGCAATTTACTAGATACAAGTGTTTTGCATAATAATATAGCTCTCAGGGATTTAGTTTTAATAATTTTCACATGAGTATTTGATAGGAATGGTCTGATAGTATGAGTGTTATGATGGTTATGGTAGTCATAATGAAAGGTTCGATGGATAATGTGTCTTGTCATTATGGTCGTTTTGGTGGTAATGTTTCATGGGAAGGGTTTGCAAATGGATAGTGTGTTTTGTGAAAATGAGATGTGTGGTGTCATATGGATTGCGAGTATTGTTGGTTATAATGATTTTCTGCTGGAACATTTGAATTGCTGTTTTGGTGCTATGGTCTATTGGAATGCGATTCCGTTAAGGATAGAACATTGGCTATGGTATATCTACTGTATGGGTGTTGGTATTATTTGGTTGTGTGTTTGCTAATGCATGATATAATGTCTTGTTAGAGTAATTCGTTGGAATATTTCATAAGAATGCTTACATTATTGCTTTGCTTTAATGGATTGTATGAATGGAAGTATTGAGTATATCCATTGTGGGAATGGATTGTAAGTATTGTTCAGGTATTTTGGGGTATTACAATTTTGAATATTTTGACTGGAAGAATGCGTAGATATATAAATATTTGGCATGTTTTTGGATCAATGAATGTTTTTCAGTGATCTTTCAGGAATGAGTGATTTTTTTTTCTGGGAAAAGGAATGTTTTGAGGAATGTTTGGGAGGAATAAGGAATGTTGTTTTAGAAATGTTTAGAGGAATGGTTTCATTAAAACTTCTGCTGGTTTGGTTTCCTATTAGGGTATGTGTTAGGTCAAATATTACAAGCATTAAAATAATTAATGTGAAATATATTATATTTACATGTGTGTGTATGTTGGTTTGTTTGTTTATAAATATATATCTTTAAAAGTAGTCGCTTTTTATTGTAATAACATATCGCTACGTTTGTAGGCGAAAACAAATTTTATATGCATCGACAGTGATTACTGACTATAATTGTTAAGCGAAAATAATAATCAATAGATTTATTGTGTGAATTATAGAAAAACTTCGTGACTGACTATGTTGTTTATAGATGTGAAAACTCCTGGATAAATAAGTATAAAACATAAACGAATGCAACAAGGAATTACAGTATAATGTATTTTAAAATGAATTAATATGTAAATGGTGTGTCGGAGTTGAGATGGTTCTATCATAAGTATTTAGTTTGGGTTGAGTTGCGAAGCCTTTGAAATTCAGGGATGGTATTTTGTTATAACTTGGAAGTATCACAAAGCTTTTCTAAGATTTGGGGGAGATAGGGAATTTTGGAGCGAAATATAGGGCGAATGGAGTGTTTAACATTTCATTCCGATATAATTTTTTTTATTCCGATACAAAATTTAAATCATATTGAATGTTTAAACTTTCGTTCAGATACAAACATTTTAATTCCAATACAAAATTTATATCACATAGAATGTTTAAATTTTCATTTCGATACAGATTTATTCATTCCGATACAAAATTCTAATCATAAAGAATGTTTAAATTTTCATTCCGATACAAACATTTTCATTCCGATACAAACTTATAAAATTTAGTGATACATTTCATTTCATAACAATATCAAATTATATTTCATACTTCACTAATTAGCCTGGATACGAGGTGTATATAGGTGTTTGCGGTTATAATTTTACAAGATTTTGGGGAAATGCATGCAAGTAGTGTATAGACCCTATGTTTACTTCGCGGATCTCCCGTTTCCCCCGCTCTTTCATTCCTGCCCCACTCCATTTTCACTTCAATCACCCTCATCGGCTCTCAATACCTCACTGTTAAGAGCCGCCCAAATATATTCACTTAACTTCATTTCACTTTCACCAATTTTACTAAGCAGGTAGGTATATTATGTGGGATGAATATTCTCCCCTAACCCTTTGCCAGAATTAGAACATTTAACTAAATTTGCATTGCTAAGGAAGCTTGGTAGGTAAACATCATAGCATTCTCCTCGGGTAATTTCAGAATAACCAGGAGGGGAAAATAAATCTGGATATTTTGAATGAAAATTGAGGCCACGTCCTTTCGAGTATGGTAATAAATATGGTATTTGACTTCGCGTGTTATGCTAGTAATTGTTTATACTATACTTATTTTCTTTTAAAGAGATTTGCATAAATATAGATTTTTAAGCTTGCATGATACATCCTAAGATTTGTTTATTTTCCCGGGGATGATTTTAATTTATAATCTATTTTCCCGTATGCTAGTCATTTCACAAATTTTGTAAATGTGAAGGTAGTTACTTCAATGTGTTGGTTTGTGTTTACAAGTAATTTGAAAAATAATAATAATTTGTGTCTAACATGTATTATACATTTAACCCTCTAACTAAGACCCAGCTGTATAAGTTAACATGACATGTTTGTAACATTGCCCTGAAGGGGCTTCGATTCCCTACCAGGAACGCTTTAACCGACGACCCTACAGAAGCACCCTCGAGTTACGATTGTTTAAAACAAACCGTTAAAAATGACTTTAAAATTTTTTAAAAGTTTTCCTTTAAGTTAATTTGTCTCCCCATGTGTTACTTCCTTCATGAAAAGTATATTCTTTAGGTAGTCAGTTCATCAAATCTTGCAATTAGTAATTAATACATGCATTTTTAACTCTTTGGGACTTAAATCAATTAACACGACAGTATGACTGTAATTAGCTTCGTTTAGTTTGTAAAAATTATATTCACACCTGATGGTATTTTATGAAATGAATGTCTGTTTTGATTCATGTAGAAAAATATTTATTTTAATTTTAAAACAATAATATCAATTTGTTTTCGAATTAAAATTGGTAAAACTTGGTTTGAGTATACGTAATGGGTTTAAATATTTTATTGGTAATATATAATAGCTTAAATCGGTAATATTTAAACCAGTTTTTTTATCATTATATTATAATTAAATATGTGTTTGTATTACTGTAACTGTGTGTTTTTGTATGTATGTGAATGTGTGTGTATGTATGTGCATTTTATTCTATGTGTATGTGCATGTGTGTAGTTTGTAACTGTGTGTTTGTAACTGTTTGTGTGTATATGTGTTATACTATGTGTTTGTGTGTGTATTTGTATTTGTGTATGTGCGTATGTTTGTGATTGTATGTGTGTGTTTGTGTGTAATCTTTGTTTAAGGGTGAGCTCTTCCCAAAAGCTAACCTGTCACCTGGAGTAATGTTCGCAGCATGGTATTAATTGTTATGCGATTAAACTTTAAGTAGCTATGACGAGTCTCGAACCGATATGTAAACATTACTTTGTGTAATTAATCACTGCTTATTATGTGAACACCCAAATAAATTTTCCTTCTCAGGTCTCACTCGTCCTTCAAAGATCAACTTTCAAAATATTAAGATTTATCAACTTAGATAGTTTTACATGATCCTAAGCATTTTATTAGTATTGTGATTGACAAAGTATTAAGACTGATATTCACTGACTATAGCTATTCCCGCGATTCGTCACAGTCAGCCATTCATAACACACCCTGCCTGGAATTTTCATTTCTCGTGATCTGAATTGCGCAGGCTTGGAATTCACTGTTTATTTTTTAAACTAATAAAAACGAAATAATGCTGTGAAGTGAAATAGTATTGACACTAAGTAATGTATTTTTATGTCGCACTGTTACACTTTCAACTAACACTAACTAACGATAGTTGCGATGCGCGAAGCGAAGCTGACTGGTTTCAAACTATTTGTGGTACTTTTATTAAGTAAATTTCCATTTTATTTATATTTGGATCACACGTGAAGTATTCCGTCTCATGTGGGTCGTTATTTTTGACTAACATTTACGCAATATATGAGAAAATATAATGATCACAACATGAATAATAAATTGAAAGTCATGCCTACGTACAAATTTGCTTAAAACAAATACATGGGAAATGTTTTCAACGCTGGCCATTTGTATTTGGTTAGAAAAGTTTACATGGCCGGCATGCCTTGCTGGAGGGTTAATGAAAATGTTGTGTCTGTGGGAGAAGTGAAATGGAGAGAGAGGAGGGGAGTTACTTACTTGATGCTCCTTCACGGCGGGAATACGAACTACACACTTCCTTCCTGTGATGTAGTCCAGTGGTCGGTGCCTCAGGCCCCCTCTGTATATGAAACGAGTGTGAGACGATTGAGTGTGAAAAGAGCCTATTTGTAAATCTCCCCATCTCGGCTTTCGCTCGTTTGGAGAAGCGAAGCTTAGGAGATTGTTCCCTGGGGGCCGTGTCGCAGGGATGTAGGAGACGATTAGAACAAGTGGGAATATGTGAAGGAATATATGAAAGTCTTTTTTTTTTTTTTCCAAATAATAATATCAGAGGGAAAATGAAGAGACTTTGTTATAATTCAGATGCTCGGGAGTTTCTATCACGCAAGGTGGGAAATGTTCTTAGATATTTGACAACAGATTTTTTTACCTCACGAATACCATTTACTAAAATATACAGTAACTTTAATTTACGACAGTATTTTACACATAATATTTAAATGTTGGAAGCAGGGATTGCTTGCAGGAACATTTCAGACAGTGTTTCGTATTATAATACATTATTTTAAATAAAACGGTACGAGGTTATATAGAATGAAAATTAAATGACGGTAAATAATACTTTACTGAAATAGTGAGAAGAAACGTAACTAAGTATAGGTTTGTATTGTAAGGACTGTGCCAGGCAGGTCAACAGGTGCCACGTTTGGCTACAGTATTTAACTGGCGGCCGATGAGCAAAACATTTGAGACGTCGCTTCGTCGGTACATCAGACAAGTAGTAGTAGTTGAGCATTTCCAACCCTAACACATTTTTATTAATAATATATATTTTCTAATTCTATCTTCAAACTATTTATAAAATGTGATAAACATTGTGTGACTATTCGGAGCAGGGCTGCAGGAGATGTAGTTAGGTCAGTGCGTGCCTTGAATAGCAGCAGGATCACAAGTCTAACACACTTCTTTAAAATATAGTTTAAAATTATATTTTACGAGATGATGTAAAATTAACTTACGCAAATTTGGGTGCTTTGCAGCGGAGCGGAGACACGTCTACCTACAGTCACATGGTCGATGGCATTGGCTATAGTCGGCTATCGAAAGCATGTGATGCATTCGCAAACCCGCTTGTACCTTCCCGAGTTAAACACTCAGTGGGAAACAGGGATTACATAAAGGAACAGTCTTTTTTTCAAATAATAAGACACAAATTGAAAAGTATTTGCTTATGATTCAGGGTGTCTGACAGTTACACGAGTTGGGAAATGATATTTTAATATTATAAGAGGTGATGTAAAATTTCTTACACTAAATAATAATACTTTTCTCAAATGATGGGAAACACGAAGTAACACGTCAAACACATTTCACTTTATAAAGAATTATTAAAAATAATAGTTACAGCAGGTGTTGGAACCGTTGGCAACTCGGACGGTGACCTTCGCCGTTGGTGGTTGGGGAATTCGCTTTGCTGGTGTCGCATGGGCTGTCGGCAGTTGGGCTGCCGGTGAGATGCGAGATAGCCGGCAGGGTTTGTAATTAATGACAAATACAATATCATTACTTTTACGAGCGAGCAGTGGTAGCGAGCAGAATTGCAATTAGGGTGTTGGTACTTGTGCAATTGGTAATTGCATGCTAATTATTCTCTGGGTATTTTTTGCATGTGTGAAAGTGGCCCATAATGATTCCCTAAAGCTAAAATCCCCTCAAAATATATACAAATGCATCCTTCTTCTAAAGTAATTATTGGATTATTGTCATCTCTTATTACAGTAGAGTGTATAATTTTTGCAGATTTTAAAATTAAATAGAAATAAATTAGGTGAGGTGCAATACACAAAACTGCAAAATCATAATTTTGCCCCACGCATGATACAAAATTATCCTCCGTGTTAATTATATGGCAAAGCAGTTTTTTTTTAATGTAGCGAGTAAACTAACCATTCAAGTTAAAGGCTATTCGCGATAAAGAGAGCACTTTTGAAATCAACCTAAAAAAAAAGTCACTGCTACTAACGTCATGCAATTTAACAGGGGCACTCAGTGACATGCGCTCAGTAAAGTTGGTAATGATTGATGGAAAGTTGTTTCATATATTAACGTCGACTAAAAAGTGTTAGGTTACCCATTTGTGATAACTTAAATTATTTCTTTAGCTCTCTGTCTTTCTGTTATTTTTTAATGCATCGAAGTATAAAAATAAGAAGATTTTTAAAATATTTTATTTTCCAATAATTGTTTAGTTTCACCTGACCGACGCATGAATAAAGTGTTGAGGTCCATGGCAATGTTAATTTTACAAAAGGTGGAAAAATACACAACGGGCATACGAGTAGATCTCAAGCAGGGCTTCCTAAAGTGCTCATTTTACCATGAACAGCATATACACTATTGTAATTATTTATTGAAGGCAAGGCACTGGAAACATTTTACTTGCAAGAATATTAGATATTCAAAGAAAAAAAGAACAATTACACCACTTGTTATTATCATCTGTTCCATTTTTTTTAAATATGTCATAATATAAATTATACTAATAAAAAAACAAAAGAAAATCCTGTCCTTGTTTGTGTTTATTACAGCTTCCTGCGGACATTTCTCATTGCAGGTTTACGCTTTCCGTTGCACAAATAACACATTTAAGAACCACACTCACCTTCGATGCCGGCACATGCATTATGTGTTCACATTCTACAAGCCACACATTGGAGCCATCCTTCCCTAGCAATGTATTAGAAATGAGTTCAGAACAATAAATACATACACTTTGTTCACCATCTTCTAATTCACTGTCGCTTGCTGACAGCTGATATTGCCTATTCCTCTTGACACTAACATTAAATGTAGCTTTAATGGCAGCACATTCATTTGAATTTGATCGTTTCTGTGCTGCAACAAAATCCTGATTCTTTTGTTGCCTGTCCGTTAACACTGTTGTGCCTTAGCTTGTCCTCTTTCTGACAGCACAGCAGATGGTTGGGAAGGTGGTGAGGGGGGATAGGTACACCAATGGTGGGGGAGGGGGACATGACATAACCTCACTTTTATCAGATGACTCTTGTGCCACTCTTGCACTCAGTGAACCAGAATGCCTACGCTCATTCTACTGACTTACCATCAATATTATCTTCTGAATATCTCATCACTAGCAATCAGAACAATAATTCGCATGAAATACATTTAGAAAAAAGTACATCTCACCTGGTTAATTGTTTTATCAGTTGCATTACTCACACTCAATGTATTACATTATTGTTTATATTTTATTATGGTGTAAAATAAAGACAGTTATTAAAAAAATTACGTACAATTCATAAAGAAATATTTTACTTTATATTAATTGCATATGCATTGTATCACAAAGTAGTCTATGGCAAAATGCATTTCACAAAAATTATTACAAATCTATAAAGCCTTACATACTTCAAAGACAAGTGCTGCTATCCTCTTTCCTGGTGTTCGCCACATGATCATATAGTATCAAGACACATTACGGAAAAACTCATTCAAATGAATTACAAAAAATGAGGCAGTATTTCCTTATAAATATAAAAATTATGGCGTCTGATTAAACAAAATAAACAAAAATACATATCTTCCCTCTAACTGTAGATTAAGAATAATTATTTTCCTTAAAAAGTACGGTTGATTCAGTGATAGGTTGTGAAACGCCCTGGTAGGGATTTGAACTCATTTATGGTAAATTTAATGAGAGACAGGGTTATTACTCGAGAAATGTCACATAATAAAGATTTAAGGAAATATGAATAATCGAAAGGTGTAGGCTTTGCTTAATGAGGAAATGTCTTAAATCTAAAACTTCAAACACACATACACACTCATATGCACACACTAAGCCAAACAATCAAGCACACACGCCTACACACTAGCACACACTCACACAAATCATTTGCACATACCATAAAAGGCAACTGCAAAACCCCATTCCATCAAACTTTACAAGCCAAACTAAATACATGAAAACTATATCAACGTATCCTACAACGCAAATGAACAAAGCATACAAAAACAGTCACGATCATATAATGGAACGACTTCAAACTTTATTACTAACAACATACCACCCACTTGCAAAACCCCTAGCATTAAACTTTACAATAAATATAAAATACTTAATAACTAAATAAAAACTATCGAACAACACAAATGAACAAATGTCAATCTCGTGTCATCCAATAAACATTATCACACATATTTAATTAAAGTATAAGGATATACAAAAAATTTTTTATAGATTCCCTTTAAATAATTTACTATATAACATCATTTAAATAAAAACTACGATCCAAATACAACACTCATCCTACTTAAATCGTGTTATCCTGTACTGCATATTTTTAGTGCGTTAATAAATAAAAGCTTGGTTTAAAAAAATTTTTACAGTCATATTTTTCTACTACTTACTATATTTCCATTATTCTACATGACTCATTTACAACTAAATAAAATACTACAGTAAAATCACCCGTCTGCAGTAACCTCCCCGAACATGCGAGCAAACGGCAAACACGTCTTGTCGCGACTGTGTCTGTGCAGTGTTTCAGCGAAAACGGTTAGCAACAGCAGAAGGATACAAAATTGTGTGCTGTGCGAGGGCACAAAGGTTACAGAATTCAGTTCAAAAGCCGTTCCTAGAGAGCGCTGGGGGTACCAAAAAAAGGTCCGCAACTATATACAATTGTTCTATAGCAATAATTATGTGGGTTGAACCTCTGGCAAGTAGCGCAGACAAGGTGCAGTGCGAAGACTCCCCATGCTTCAGGAATGCGAGCGTAACAACTAACATCCTGTTTGCAAGCTGTACTTTCTCCAGCAAGCAATTACTTCCTACCAGGCTTGGCAGCGAAGTTAACTCTGTACTAACTCCAATACGTGCACATTTAACTGAAATGCACTTTCTGAAATAATACAAGTCCCTAAAATTAGAATAAATCACCAATGCCTAAAATTTCCCAAAATACTGAAACAATGAATTATACAAACATATCAAAATAAACGAAATGAGGCAAAATCTGGGACATAATGTGCCACAAAATTTTTGAAAATTTTACAACAGCACAACTTTGCCGAAGAAATTCCTGCGGTTACGTCTCTACTGCACTGATCTTCTGTTTCATTTCATCCTTGACACTGCCTATTCTAGAATTAACACTGTCCCCTATTTAATTTATTGTATAAATTCTTTCATTTACACTGTCCACTTTTCCTTTTACACGGTCAGTTATCTTGGCCACACAGTCAATTCTTGCATTCACGAACACGATATTTCCTTCTATTTTCCTATCTGCATAATCTATTTTTTGCCCACATTTTCATTTACACTATTTACTGATCCAGTTACAGAACTAATTAGGGTATTTACAGTTTCGTTCACACTACTAGTTTTGTTATTTACATTACTTATTTCACTTTTTACATTTTCCCTTAAGCTAATTGCACTTCAGCTCACTACGCTACTTGATCACTGAATTAATGATAGCTGTGCTTCCAGTTCTGGAGATATTTTTCTAGTTAAAATTCATTACAACGGTTGTACCAAAAAGTCTTAATTTTTCGCCCAACAGCTATTACGATCGATTAATTTGTTTTAATGACACTTCCCATGTAGCAAGCCACAGTCGGCCGACTGTGGTTTTACTGCTGGCACTGCTGGATGACTGCTGGCACTTAACACTTATGTGTTCAAACTAATGGCCCTCTTATAACTGACTGCTGGCAATAGGACACTTGGAATGCCATGTAATCTTCTAATATAACTGTTTTCTTAGGACGTTATGTAATTGTGGATGCTGCCTTTTGGGCATTGATGTAAATTAAACTGATGGTTGAGAATAGGTGACCTGTTAATGGCCCATAAATTGCTTGCGAACTGATTTCCAGCACTGGCAGCACTTAACTTTTCCATTTTTGGGCCATTGATGGCACTTCACTATAGTTTTTCGCTCACTCAAGGGACAGTCGGCAGACTGTGGTTTTACTGATGACATTGCTGGATTTCTGCTGGCCCAGAAAATTTATGGGTATACACAACTGGCCCAGTTGTGGTGAACACAGTTGGCCCAAGCATGGTCCATATGTTTACAACAGCAATGCCGCATCAATGTACCATTTTACAGCCATCAGATGGCCTAGTGATAGCTAGCCATGTTTTCACCATATGTCTAATGTATCTCTTAAAAATAATTATTTTGACCATATCAACTTTTTTTTAAATTTCCTTTACTTCACTACTAAACACATTATACGACATGAAAATCTTATGCTTACCAGATAAGCGGAAAGGGATCGAACCTACAACCCTTGCAATGACAGCCCAGTACGCTAAACATTACTCAACTGTATATTCTTACATTTATATTAAACAATTTAGAAAATATTCGGGTTTGAATTATTAACAAACACTAATATAATATTAATTACACCAGTTTTTCCATAGCCCTAAAATTTAACATGCGAACAAATCAGTTTTAAAAAAGATGCAGATATAAATAGAATACTGTCGTTGACAGAAATCTTCCTACATGAATCGCGATATTAACCCAACAACTTGCCTTGGGCAAAATGATCCCTCAGAGGGATCAATTTGCCCTTTGTCAATATTATGCTGCGAATTTTTATTAATTGTAACGGAACTTCTTTAAACACTGGGGATAAGTTTTAATAGTTTCTTTTATCATTCCTTATTCAGATTTTAGAAAACAGCTCAGTTTTATTTCTTATTTACACATTCGAGGTGTAATGGTTTAACTCACTAAACCTATTGTAACTTGCTATTACACTACACACCATGTTCTACTTAGTTTACAGCTTTCAAATTCGCCATCATCCTTTTACATTCAAATGTATTTAATTATTAAATCATTGATAAAATATAGGAAATAGGCTATTTCTAACTTTTAATACACCACCACTACTTATTTTATTCTGTTTGTGCAATGCAAATTAAATAAAATCTTTGTTATTCCTGTTTTTCAGACCCCCGACGATAGACGACAAGCAACAAGAGAAGTGACCAGCAGAAGGAAAATCTGCGACTGCGAGTATCAAGCAGTGAAGTGTGCGACTGTCCAGCTGGATTATTGGACTGGATGTGCGAATGAAAGACATTACAAATTATGTTAAGGACAGACTGAACGTATGTTAATTATGAGTAAGAGTTAATTGACTATAACGAAATAGTGACTTCGAGAAGGACGTTAATTATAGTTTAAATTGACAGTAAATATTGCTCTCAGTGAAAAAAAGAATAATAGTGAAGATAGATGTTTTAATGCTGTGAGTAAAAACTGTGAGAATAAATTAGAAAAAAATAGTTATTTTATTTTTAATAAGAACACCATCCCTCACGAACTCAGATATACCCCTCAGTAATATTGTAACACTGTTGCCAGAAGTGGGATGGAGGCATTCAGTTGTGAGTTAAGTTAGGCAATAGGCAAAAAATTAACCATGTATCAAACCACATATATCCCATTGATGGCTTACAGTCGGATGCCAAGCCAGCAAACAGTTGACCAACAGCTGGCATGCACCCAGCACCATTGTTGGTCCTGATGTTGCATACTCTGCCCATAACTGGCCTAGTAATAAAGCCATTACCGAAACATTGAACTGTCTAGCCATACTTTTAAATTACATACCTTCCTCTACAGCTACCAAGGCCTTCGCATGTTTTCTGCATCCGACCCTTGCCTCTGCATTTTTCTTTTATATTTCTGCATCGTTGGGGTCTATCGCTGAAACTCCAGCTATTCGTCCATTCAAAAAATCCTGGCACGGAGGCCGGTAGCACTATTTATTCTCTGCTGGCCTTAACCTTGAAAGTTCGATGAACCCCGAGCAGTGACGGATGCTGAGGGAGGGCTGAGGGGTGCAGCCCTCCTAATAAAATTTCAGAATGTGTATCTCTACTTATCTGCTTTTCAGTAAATAATACTGTGTACGAATACAGAGGTTTTTGTCGCCAATGTTTTTGAGATGAACGAGACTCTTGTCACGAGAGAAATGTTTTTGGAAATGTCGTGTGGTGTGGCAGCAGATTCTTCGCCCTGGAGTGGGTTGAGCTAGTAGAGAGAGATGACCGTAACATTTGACTAGGGGTGCTACGGGAGGGAGGGAAGACTTCAGGAGCTCAGTCCTTTTCAGCCAATCGCATGCTGTAAATCGGAGAGAGCTGGGCGCACCCCTACTCAAACAAAAAAATGGTTTCCTGGAACTTGACAAGGCTACCAAAACTACATGCTTTCTAAGCACACTTACAGGCTTAACACTTTTGCTGTTGTCAAACACATTTCCTTAACCATGCTTGAATTTATGTCGAATTTTTTTATTTATATATGTATATGGTACAAACTTGGGTGACCTTCAAATATAGTGTGTAATACTCTGAATAGGTTTGTTGTTAATTAATGATGACCCACGAGCATCGGTCAGGAGCAGGGTTAAATAGTTGTTAAAGTCGTGTTGTGTAAACTTATGAATAATTGTTAATTCGGTGAGTAACATTTTAAACCTTATTACGACTACAATTTTCAATTACGAGAATAAACTAGAGCTACAGAATTTGGGACCAGCAAGGCCACTGTTAAATATAATTCAACAACAAAACCAAGGTGGTAAATGGTTCGTATACGAGAAAATTCGACATAAGTACATACAATTTCGCGGACTGGCTATGTGGGTGTTAAGTTAGAAATGTGTTGTTTTGTTTAATTTTTTTTGCTAATGAAATCTAATGATCTTGCGTGGACTGTCAATGGGATAAAGGATTTGAAACATTTGGGAGACAAAGTTAACAATCTCCTATCATGTTCGCAACATATAAAAAATGCCATAAAATGTTCATTGCTTGGTAAGGTGAATATACATCGCCAGTTATATAGCATGACCAGGTTGACGAATGGATTTAGTTTACAAACATATTAATTAATATATGCCAGTTTCATCCTCTAATTTAAATTTGACATGCATTTTATGTACAGTAGCCTATATAAATTAGTTTTTGTTTTAAAAATATTTGTTTACGTATATACAAGTTATTATCATCATAGGTATGGTAGAATTGGTATTATTATGTTATCTCTCATCGTATTATGTAATGCACCACACCATGTAGGTACTGGTTGGAAGGCATATAACCTACACAAACTTAAAACAATTACATACCTGTGCTAGTGATTAGATCTGAACCAGCAGCCACAGTATGTTGACCAATACAAATCGAGCGATGATACATTTTTCTTCAAACAACCACACTTAATTTTCGTATTTATCTATA
Source organism: Dryococelus australis (assembly GCA_029891345.1). Taxonomy (NCBI): domain Eukaryota; kingdom Metazoa; phylum Arthropoda; class Insecta; order Phasmatodea; family Phasmatidae; genus Dryococelus; species Dryococelus australis. The sequence continues at coordinate 247,756,570 of CM057009.1, forward strand.
TAAGCTACACTAAATTAAGCCTGCCGTACGCAATATATTTATCGCTGTGCCTATTTAAAAATTATATTTGCAATGATATGAGTTATGATCGCTACAGCCCTCCCAGTTTCAAAAGTCACCAGCCGTCACTGACCCCGAGTCACATTTAGAGAAACTAGGGCAGCAAACCACTAGAAAATTCTTCAGATTCAATACAACCAGTGTCAGCAGCGCATGCTGCAAAAATAATTATAGTATTTACTCGTTTTCTGAAACAGATTCGCGGTTCCTGGTCTTTCGCTCGCCTGTCATTTAAAACATTCCATTGACTTGCCACCGCCACAGTCATATAACTGCTCTGTCCTTCACTTGCACTCGCTCGTGCGGAAAAATGCAGCGAACACCGAACAATATGTATAAATATATTTAAAGGGAAGTAATTAAAAATAATAATTTACATACTTGAACATTTCCACCATTTGGCATATTTCGATATCACTCTTGTCGACAGGAAATTGGTGTGCTCTCTGGTGGCATATGGTGCAAACATGAGTTGCAAGTGTGCTCTATTGGGAAAAACTTAAATAAAATGAATTATCAGCACACTCTAATAGGCAATTAATTAAACAGTGTGGGGGTGGAATTTTAACGACTAATTATCCAATAAAAATATGGGTCGGGCAATGGCGAGTAGAAGGAGGGATGAGACATGAAATCAACTAGAAGTAGTACGATATTCGAGGGTGAACTGGGTCGAACTATGGATGCGTAATTGGCCAATAAAATTTTGGGGAGAGGAGGGGGAGGACGTTGACCGAAAACGAGTAATCACACAATAAAACTAAGGTAGGAGTGGTGGTGTGGGCCAGACATTTTTATAATTTTTGGAAATTATTAAAAATATTTTATCGCATTTTTTACTCTTAATTTGTTTGAACATGTTTTGATTTATTTTGATTTTCGGGATTCAATGTCATTCAAGGTCACGTGCATCGGGCCAAGGTTATGGGCACAGGGACAAAGTCAAGGTCACCTGGATCCATGATGACAGGCGGTTGATGACACTGACGACCAGATGACTCTGGCTCCACTCCCCTATCACCTTGCAGCATATTCATAATAATTCTACTCACAGACAAGAAAGCGATCTCATTATCCAATCTTCCCATCGGAAAGAAGGATAAAAGAAGGGGAAGGGGGGAAAACACCATTATTTGGTCTCAATGGATGAAGAAATAAAATCTCAAACAAAGAACACCAAAAACAGAAAAAATTTCAATCGGATACAGCCACTTTGGATCAGGAATTAGTAATTTACAACATGTATACGTTCAAGATAAAGTAAGCATTTTTGAGGCCCTAGTTACTCTTTCCTTTCAGACATATTATATCCTTTAACAGTGTTTTTAAATTAATATTTTAATGTAAGTAATAAACACAGTGTGTATATTCTAATACATAAATATATTCTACCGCAGTTTTGGATTAAATAAGAGTCCTGCTGCGAGGCTACAGGCTCTATGCCCATAGTAAATTGAGTCCTGGAAGGGGAGGCTACAGGTCATCTGTCCAGATTAAATGGGGACCCTGCTGCGATGCTACAGGCCTTCTATTCCATCCTCGTATGATTATCTAGTCATTATGCCTGTTCCACTACCACACCTCTACACCCCTTCACTTACCGCCATACCCCCCTCTACTCAACCCCCCTTCACAACAAGCTATACTGTGATTATTTCTGGAATTAATTGGCTCCCTGCTGCGAGACTGTATGTCTTGTGCTCCTCTGACTATCTACTCAATATGCCTGATACACTAACACCCCTCTCCGTCCATCTACCTCCAACACCAACCCCACCCCTCACATACCTCCTTCACAACAATCTATACTGTGATTATTTCTGGAATTAATTGGCTCCCTGCTGCGAGACTGTATGTCCTGTGCTCCTCTGACTATCTACTCAATATGCCTGATACACTAACAACCCTCTCCGTCCTTCATGTACCTCCAACACCAACCCCACCCCTCACATACCTCCTTCACAACAAGCTATACTGTGATTCGTTCTGGAATTAATTGACTCCCTGCTGCGAGACTGTGGGCTCTCCACTCGTCTGGCTATCTACCCCTGAAGCCTGTTCCACTACCACCCCTCTAAACCTTTTCACTTACCTACATCCCCACCCCCTCCCCGCATCGTCCTCCTTCACAAAATTATTATTTCTATAATTAATTGGCTCCCTGCTGCGAGACTGTGATGCTCTCTGCTCCTCTGACTATCTACTACATATGCCTGATACACTAACACCAATCTCCACTCTTCACCCACCACTCCCCCCCTCCCCCCAAACTCGCACACCCTCCTACACAACGATCAATACTGTGATTAGTTCTGGAATTAATCGATTCCCTGCTGCGAGACTGTAGTCTATCCGCTCCTCTGGCCATCGACCCCTGAAACATGAAATACTGCCACCCCTCTCCTTCCCTTCACTTATATCTACCCCCACCCCTCCCTTCACAATCTTTCTTCACAACGAGGTATTCTGTAATTAGTTTATATTAGATTGGGTCCCTGCTACGAGCCTGTATGCTCTCGACCCCCCTCCACTCACCCCCTTCACTCACCCACTCCCCTTCCTCTAAACACTCCTTCCCAGCGAGGTAGACTGTGTTCAGTTATATACTTGCTTACTAGGCAGAGATTATGCCATCGGCTGCTAGCCTAGTTGTAGAGTTGCTCGCTAGATGGCGCGCAAGTTCGATCAATCGATTATATCAAGTTCTCGCAATGGCTGTTAGATGGAGTGTAGGTCGCTCGCCCCAGCCACTGTTGGTTATTGCTGTTATCTGTTAGTAAGAGCGCTGGCATCATCTGTAAGTTAAACCATTGTTAATTACTAATGATATATGCAAAAGTCTTATTGTTAATTCATGGAACTTTTAAAGATGTATAAAAAAAAAAACACATATATGAACTAGTATATTCAAAACAGATTTGAAGAAAATTAATAAATCGTAATTTTATGAAAAAAGTAATGTAGTTATTTAATATTTGTATATACCACTTTAAAATTTTCAGTCTCAAATATATGAAGCAATATGTATACTAACTCATATTTCCAAGAAGATTTCGTTTTTGGGAGCAAAAACACCGATATTGTAAAATCTAAGTTCTTAAAGAAATATCATGTAATTAAATTTAAATATATTTATACAACTTTTAGAAATAAACAAACATATAGAGTGACATATCAAAATATTCGGATTTTTAGACAAATAAGAATTAGTCGTCAGTAAAAATTATCATGTAACACTAACCATCACCATATTGAATTAAGTAAGCATAGAAGGATATTTTTAATTTAATGTTGCAACCACTACGAGCATCAAATACAACGCATCCCATACATTACAACAGGTCATTTGGGCCCTTAAGCCTTTCTGACTAGATCACTTATGCATTTAATATTTTTTGTAAATGTAGTTATAATTTCCGAACCAATGATGCTATGGTCATCAAATTCATACTGTAGGCATCGTACCCGACATCCACCAAAATGGTAAGGTCATTTAGACATTAATGCCTTTCTGGCAATGCTAGTTATGCATTATGTTCTTTTTTAAGCATAGTTACTCATAATTTCCCATCTGTCAATGTTATAGTCATCAAAATCATAACATACACATCACCCCGAAAACAAACAACACCACAGGGTAAAACACACCTAAAACCCTTTTATAAATATAGTCATAATTTATTATCTGTAAAAGATATAGTCATAAAATTAATAAAATACACATCACCCACAATGTAGATAAGAGCAATAGTGTCAAATATGCATTAATGCCTTTTATTTTTGAATTTATTATGTAATCACTCCGAATATCAAATATAACGCAACAGCTACCTTACCACAGGGCATGTTTAAAGTGTAATATGTCTTCATCAGACCCACACAAACTTATAAGCATGTCCTTTGACCACCTAACCCTTTAGGCACTTAACCCTTTGAGCACTTAACCCTTTGTATGCTGAACCATTTGAGCATTCAACACTTTGAAACTTGACCCTTTAAACACTTAACCCTTTGAAGACTTAATATTAATCTATTTTCGGAGTTAACAAAAAAAATTTTTTTCGGTAGTATTGCTGCTTAGAACAATTCATATACTGGTATTTTGATTAGCTGGGTTATATTCCCAAGCAAGACATTTAATAATTCATGCATTGAATGACACAAGTGAGTTAGGGAAGGAGGAATGCATTTACTTACACAATCTCGCATATGGTCTCGTCAGAGAGAAAGTGAGATGTCGCACAGCCATAAGCGTTGACGTCCCGATAACTGGGCAGCAACTGTCGTCTTAAACTATCAGCCAGCTCTTCACAACGCACTAGGCATGGAGGGGCTAATGTGCCTCCACAATCACACATACACTTTCACCCATACCCCTACACCCAGCAGGATAACCAGGGATCTCAGTTAGCGTGAGGATAGCCGATAGGACAGGATCTCTAAAACGAACAGTGTGTAAATTGGCATAGATAACGAGTTCCGAATAGAGTATTTGAAATTTGGTTTTTTTTTTTTTCAACTTCGATCTCTTACATTCAAATCCTTTATATAGTTCAGCAGTCACACACTTAAACATTTTCTATATTCTCGTGAACCTTAACATCTTCCTAGAGTTTAATAGCTTCTTGAGGTTTATCCTTTTTTTTAAGTAAGCCTTTCTTCTGTCATTTAAATTGAATTCATTATTAATTCGTTTTTTTATATTATCTGTTTTAATTGGTTTGAATATTTTTTTATTTAGTGAGCATATTAAACTACTGTAAGGTTAGGCGCTTCTGTAGCATAGTTGTTTCAGCCATAGGTTGTGAAAAGACCCTGGTAAGGATCGGATGCCTTCAGAGTAAAATTTATTAAATACGGGGTTATTACTTGAGAGATATCACAGAAATACTATTTAAGTAAATGTGAATAATCGAAAGGTCTATGCTTTGCTTAATGGGGAAATGTCTTAAATCATAAACATCAAACAAACACACATATACAAACACCAAACCAGACAACCATGCACACACACGCTTACACACAAACACACACTCACGCAATTCATTTGCACATACCATACCAGGCAATTGCAAAACCACATACCATCAAACTTTACAAGCAAAACTAAATACTTGAAAACAGTATCAATATATCATACAACTCAAATGAACAAAGCATACAAAAACAGCCACGATCATATTATAGAACCACTTCAAACACTATTTCTAACAACATTAACGATCATATTATGGAACCACTTCAAAATATATTTCTGACAACATACCACCCACTTGCAAAACCCCTAGTTTTAAACTTTACAAGAAAAACCAAATACTTAGTAACAAAATAAAAACTATCATACGGCAAAAATTAACAAATATCCATATTCTGACATCCAATACACATTATCACACATATTAAATTAAAGTGTAATGAATAAAAAAAAATAAAAAACATTTTCAATTTACCCTTTTTCTAATTTACTATATAACCACATTTATATTCAAATTAAGATCCAAATACAATACTGAACTTACTCAAGTTTTGTTATCCCATACTACACATATAAAGCTAAATTTGTTTATTTCAAAAAAATACATTAAAGAATTTTTGTTAAAATATACCCTATTTAACTTTTGGTTCGATCCTCAGATATTACTAAGATCTTATCTGCATATCACGTATTTACACAATTGATCATTTTTTATCTCACAAGATTCTTAATATTTGTTTAAATATAGATATATTTTTCTACTTCGAAAGCATCATAAATGAAGCATACAAACTGATTTAGGCAATACTTCAACATAAATATAGGTATTTACAGTTTTACTAACACACTCTTTGTTTCAATTCTCAACGAGGTAAACACTTGTATATGAATTTCTATATGCGATATTTGTATAAAACCCACTTTTCTTAAACATTAAGTATTGAATAATTCTTTTAAATAAATATTATGTTTATCTATAATTAAATTAAAGACATGCTAATTTAATATATTGTAATAACACACATGCTAAGTACTCATTATGCAACAAACATCAACTTACATAATGCAAGTGAATGCATTGCATAAAAGACTGGATCATAACCAAAGACATTTTTATCAATGTAATTATCATAGGAAGACTGTTTTGTGAATGGCTGACAAGTTCTGCAAGTTTCCGAAGAACACTGTTTAAATTGTTATCTATACAGGCTAACTTTTTTATTGATAAAACACCTAAACAATGATTTCAAAAACTTTAACAAATTGATAGGATTATGAGAGGCTAGGCTTACATAGGGAAAGTGTATTGCACATGTTATTAATCATCAAGATTAATATATCTATATATTAATATTCCAAAAATACATTTTTAGTGAGACTATTTTAATGTAAGTAGTATATGCATAGTGACTAAAGAATCATACAGGGTAAGAAGATATTTAATTAATCGTGTATCAAGTAAATTAACAAAACTATTGACATAATGCATATACCACTGCAAGTAGTATGTATGCAATGAGATGAAATCAAATACCAATCAACCAATGAAAAATAACAAACCAAAAAGGAATACAGTTATAGGTTTGAGAACATATGCCCTGCTTCATATAACGTCACGAACACTTATAAGTACTATTTTCATATCGAATAACTAACATAATTAAATACACTCGAAGTATACATCTTACCATAACCAAAACTAACATCCGACTAACACATGTTTGATATTATGCATCACTTATAAACATGCCATCCTGCTACACGCTACACAACAAACACTTTAACGATATGAGTTTCCATTAAGGTGAGTTCCCACCTGCCATCTTGGAGTTATCGACTTTTCGCCAATGCTTTTATTTCAGAGGGTGAATTGAAATTACCGCACGACATGTCCTAAATAACAGCTTCCCAAACTTTATCGAAGTACTACAGCATCGCTACATTTATTAACTTTTAGCTGGTAACTGTCGAGGCGAAATGCGAGATTATTTCTTGTGAACGATTACAAAGGCGACGATATCAACAGTTATCAAGACATACTGACCTCAAACAATGCACTAGGCAATGCTCCGTGCTCTGTCATTCCAAACAACATGATACAAAACTGTATTTCTAGAGTATGGCAAAAATTCAATTAATCCAACATGGTGGGTGGGAATCTGCCTTAACTATCTCACTCTGTCCACAACTCACAGCCTTCGTCATCTCTCTGCAGCAATCAATCAAACCTCATCGAAAACAAAGAACTTCCTATACACACCCACACAGGCTTCCATTAGTCTAACATTATCTCTGGAAGGAGGATAAAGGTCTCGCGGAAATGATGCAGGTTGGTGCTTTATATAGGAAGGTTACACAATCACAAAATGCATAACATATATATGTAAGTTAAAGAATATTGCAATATAATCAATTGTCATAAATTAATATATTTTAAAATTTCAGGTTTCAAACCCAAACTCCCATGACAAGCCTAACCGATTATTATTATATAAATAGTTATAGCAGATACCTAAAGGCATGTAAACCAACAGAAATTCAATTACAAAGTCCGTTAAAAATTATCCAAATCTCGGATTGGTATTCGAAATATAAACCATTTATTTCACTTTACGAACACTATCCTGCGTCCAAAACATATCTATTAGCTTACCCGAAATTCCAGGAAGCAAATTTCACACGTAAATAAATTAGGGTTAATTTTGATTAACAGAAGCAAGCATTGAGTGAAGCAAATCTGTAAAATGGAATATTCCGTGGTCTGTATGTGTGTGTGTTAGTATTTTATGAGATCTAACAATATTTTGTTGTACTGCGATAGCTTGTAAGTAATGTACTGTAGCGCGAATGGTAAAGTTTTTATTTCCATGGGTTGAATACTTTCCCTTGTGGGAATTGTTTATTTCTTGTATGTGAACTGTATACGTATATAGTTTTTTTTTAAGAGTTGTGCAAATATTTTTAAAAACGTAATGCATTTTAACTCTTACGATCTGCTTTATTATCCTGGGATATTTTTGAAATATATTTTCTTCCCTCGTAGGGTTCTATGTTCACAAAAAGTGTAAATGTTTGGTGTGTTTAGGTAAACCAGAGTGGTGGTAAGTTACGTATGTTTTTGGTATTTACTTCATTCTGTGTGTATGGGTGTATGTGTGTGTGTTTTGGAGTATATTGTGGTCACTTTGGGTCAATTTTTGGTTTATTTGTTAATTTGGGTCGTTTGGTGTCCATATGGGCCAATTTGGTACCTTAGGAGCAAGTCTTGAGTGGAGCGGGTTTGCCATTTGAAATATTTTATGTTCTTTGTGTGTGAGTTTGTGTTATTCTGTGTGTGTATGTGTGTGTATTATACTGTGATTTTGTGTGTGTTTACATTTAATGAATGTTAAAGGTGAAATTTTTGGTACTGTTACAAGAATACCATAAAACCCCTACATGAAACATTAATGTATAAGGTAGTATATGTAACATCTCAGACTAGTATATCTATATGCTAATACGTGTTCTTTAGAAGAAAGCTTACAGCAAGCAATGAATTCACTACAGAGTTTTTGATATTTTGAGATGGAGTATCTTTTAGTGTGAAAGTTATGTTCTCATGAACGATATTATTGCAGTGAGTCTATTTGGAAATGGTAACATGAACTGAAATCTTGTGAAATTTGCTTCCTGGAAATTTGGGTAAGCTAATTATATATATATATATATATATATATATATATATATATATATGTTTTGGATGCAGGAAAGTGTTCTTAATGTAAGATAATGATCCTTAGTTCGAATACCAATCCGAGTTTTAGATAATTTTAACTGACTTTGTATGTGAATTTCTGTGTGTTTGCATACTTATACATATCTGATAAAAATATTTTATCATATTCAGCGGTTAGGCTTGTTGTGGGAGTTTAGTTACGAAACGTGAAATTTTAAAATATATTAATTTATGAAAATAGATTTTATTAAAATATACTTTAACTTACATATATATGTTATGGATGTGATTGTGTAACCTTCCTAGGTAAAGCCCTTACCTGCATCTTTTCGGCGACACCGTTGCTCTCCTTCCAGATATGATGATGTTAGACTGATGGAGGCCTGTGTGGATGTGTATAGGTAGTTCTTTGTTTTCGATTAGCTTTGATATATTGTTGTAGAGAGATGATGAATGCTGTGCGGGAGTTGTAGACAGAGTGAGCTATTTAATGGAAGGCATATTGTTTAAGTATTAGCTTTGTAGTATGTTTCAAGTTGGCATGTATGTAAGTTATGCATAATTTCAAACATATGTTAGTCGGATGCTAGTTTTGATTATGGCAAGATGTGCACTTAGACTGAATATAATTATGTTAGTTATTCAATACGTACATAGTACTTATAAGTGTTCTTGTTGTGATATGAAGCACAACATAAGTTCTCAAACCCATAGTTGTATTCCTTTCTTGTTTGTTGTTTTTCATTGTTTGATGGGTTTGAGCCCGTTACATATATACTACTTGCAGTTGGATATTCATTACCTATGTCAATATTTTGGTTAATTTACATGATACGCCATTTAAAAACTATCTACTTATCATGTATGGTTCTTGAATCACTGTGTATATATTACTTATATGCAAATAGTCTTGCTAAAATGTATTTTTTGCTATGCGAATATGCATATTTTACTCTTGATGATTGATATCATGTAAGCTCAACTCTCTCGATGTAAGCCTAACCTATCATGAATGATACAATTATTTAATAATTCTCAAAACAGTGTTTATGTGTTTTATATATGAAAAGGTTGTGCAGAATAGGTAACAATTAAACATGGTGTTCTTCGAAAGCTTGCGAAAACTTGTCAGCCATTCGCAAAACAGTCTTCTTATAATAATTATAAAGATAAAAATAAATTTGGTTATTATAGGTTATGTTAGGTAATGCATTAACTTGCATTATATAAGTCGATGTTAGTTGCATAATGAGTACTTAGCATGTGTGTTATTGTACTATATTAAATTGGCATGTCTTTGACTTAATGATAGATAAAAGGAATAATAGTTTTAAAGAATGATTTATTATTTAATGTTTAAGATGAGTGGATTTTAACAAATATCGCCTATTGTAATTCATATACGTGTATTTACCTCGACGGGTATTGAAACAAAGAGTATGTTATTTTAAATATTAATGCCTATGTTTAAGTTGAAGTATTGACTAAAAAAGTATATATGTTTAAATTGTGATGCTTTTCGAAGTAAATAAATATAGTTACATTTAAACAATACTTAAGCTTCTTGTGAGATAAAAAAGGTATAATTGTGTAAATATTTGCTATGCAGATGATATATAATTAATCCAGAAGGATCGAACCAACAGTTAAAAAGAGTACATTTGAACAAAAAATTCTTTTCTTAAGAGATTTTTATGAAATAAACAAGTTTTGATAACTATATGTAGTAGGGGATAACACGATTTGAGTGAGATGAGTGTTTTATTTGGATCATAATTTTGTTTTGAATGATGTTATGTAGTAATTTAAAAAAATGACTCTTGAATAACTTTTAACTTTTTTGTATATCATTATATTTTTTTTATTAAATATGTGTGATACTCTTTATTGAATATCAGATTATATATATTTGTTCGTTTGCATTGTACGATAGTTTTTATTTAGTGGCTATGTATTTAGTTTTGCTTGCAAAATTTGATGTTAGGGGTTTTGCAAGTGGGTGGCATGTTGTTAGTAATATATTTTGAAGTGGTTTCATAATATGATAGTGACTGTTTTTGTCTGCTTTGTTCATTTGAGTTGTATGATATATTGATATAGTTTTCAAGTACTTAGTTTTGCTTTTAAAGTTTGATGGTGTGAGGTTGTGCAATTTCTCGGTATTGTATGTGCAAATAAGATGTGTGAGAGTATGGGTGTGTGTGCATGGTTGTCTGGCTACATGTGTGTATATGGGTGTGCTTGTGCATATGTTTGATTAAGACATTTACCCATTAAGTAAAATCGACACCTTTCGATTATTCATACTTTCTTAAATGGTTATTCTCTGACATTTCTCAAATAATAACCTTGTATATAATTAAATTTAACCTGAAGGGGTTTGAATCCCTACCTGGGACATTTATTAACCTATGGCTTAATCAACTACGCTACTAAATAACTTTAATACGTTCACTTAAATTTATTAAAAAAGTTTCAAACCAATTAATATGGATAATATTTGAAAAACAAGTTAATACTGAATTCAATTTAAATGACAGAAGAAAAGCTTACTTAAAAAAAAAGGTTAAACTTAAAAAAACCATTATACTCTAAGAAGATGTTAAAGTTCATGAGAATACAGAAAATATCAAAGTGTATGACTGGTTAAAATGTACAAAGTAATAAAGTGTAGAAGATGTTAAAGGTTACAGAATGATGGGAATCGAAGGTTAGGAAAAATAAACAAAATTTCAAATATTCTGCTCAGGACTCGTTCTCTGTACCAATCCACTCACTGTTCGTTACAGAGATCCTGTTCTGTTTGCTCTCCGAGCCATGGTGTACGCTAATGATATCCCTGGTAAGTCTGCAGGGTGTAGGGATATAGATGAAAGCGTATGTGTGTGTGATGGCATATTAGCCCCTCCACGCCTAGTGGGTTGTGAAGCGCTGGCTGATGGCGTAGGACGACAGTTGCTGCGCAGCTATCGGGACATAAACACTCATGGCTGTGCGACATCTCACATTCTCTCCGACGAGACCATATGCGAGATAAATACAATTCTGCCTTCCCTAAATCACTTGTGTCATTCAATGCAAGAAATATTAAATGTCTTGCTCGGTAATAGAACCCAGAGAACCAAAAAATTACATTATTAATAGCTTTAAGCAGCAATACAACCCAATTTTTTTTTTTTTTTTGTGAAATTAGAAAATATATAAATATCAAGTTTTTGAAGGGTTAAATGATCGAAATGTCAAGTAAAAAAATGTTGAGTACTCAAATGGTTCAGCATACAAAGGGTTAAGTGCTCAGAGGGTTAAGTGCCTAAAGACTTAAGTGACCGAAGGGTTAAGTGCCCAAAGGTTTAAGGGATCAAAGGCTATGCTTATAAATTTGTGTGGGTATGTTGCAGATATAAAACACTTTAAACATGCCCTCTGGTAAGGTAGCTGTTGTGTTGTATTTGATGTTCGGAGTGATTACTTAATTAATTTAAAAATAAAATTGTTTAAGCACATTTGACCGTATTGCTCTTATCTACATCGGGATGACGTGTATGCTATGGATTTTATGACTGTATCTTTTACGAATTGGAAATTAAGACTATGTTTATAAAAGAGTTTTAAGTGTGTATGGCCCTGTGGCGTTGTTTGTTGTCGGGGATGACGTGTATGTTATAAATTTGATGACTATAATTTTGGTAGATTGGAAATTATGTGCAGCATGGCTTTTAAAAGGACATGACTTAAAACTAACCTTGCCAGAAGAGCCTCATGTTCTAAATGACCTTACCATTTTGGTGCATGTTGTGTATGATGCCTACATTATGAATTTGATGACCATAGCATGTATGGTTCGGAAATTATGACTACATTTACAAAAGGGCTTAACCACATGTTTGATCTTGTCAGAAGTAGTTTAGGGCCTAAATGACAGTTTGTAAGATATGCAATGCATTGTATTTGATGCTCAGAGTGGTTAAATTAGTCATTTAAAAATATTTTAAAAAATCTTTATTCCATGCTTACTAAATTAAATATGGCGATGGTTATGGTTACATAATAATTTTTTCTGACGATGTATTCTTACCTGATTGAAAATACGAAACTTTGATAAGTCACTGGATATATTTGTTTGTAAAAGTTAAATGAATTTTTTTTAAATTTTAATACTTATTTTTCCTTGTGAAATTATGCTGTACTATACCGATGTTTGTGCTCCCATGAAGAAAATCGTCTCGAAAATACGAGTTCGTATACAAATCGCTTCATTTATTTATGAATGAAAATTTTAAAGTGTTATATACAAATATAAATATATAAATAAATACAAACATTTTAAAAATAAAATTACGAATTATTCATATTCTACAAATCCGTTTAGTATGTACGAGTTCATATATGTGTGTCTTTTATTTATACATAATTTAAAGTTCCATTTCGACTTAAGTTTCAGTGGTTCAGATGGAAGGAGAATTGGGTTATCGAACCGAGGTTCGGCGGTTCGAAAAGTTCCAAAGCGTTTTGTATTGAGTTAACGATAAGACTTCTGCATATAACATTTGTAAATAACAATGGTTTAGCTTGCAGCTGATGCCAGCACTCCTACCAAAAGATAACAGCAATAAGCAATAGTGGCTGGGGCGAGAGACTACACTCCATCTAGCAGCCATTGCGAGAACTTCACATAATCGATTGATCGAACTTGCACGCCATTAAGCGAGCAACTCTACAACAAGGTTTACAGTCGATGACGACACCATCTCTGCGTAACAAGCAAGTATATAACTTAAAACAACCTACCTCGCTGGGAAGGAAGTGTGTGGTGGTTTGTTGGTTAGTGAGGGGAGGGGGTGATAATAACAGATGCTGGGGGGTGTTGGAAGGGTGTTATCCATACCAGAAGATAGGAGGTCGATAGCCTACAGTCTCGCAGCAGAGAGTCAATTAATTCCATAATTAATCACAGTATAGCTCATTGTGAAGTTGGATGGTTTGAGGAGCGGGTGGTGTTGGAGGTAAGTGAAAGGTGAAGAGGGGTGTTAGTGTATTAGGCATATGTAGCAGATAGTCAGAAGAGCAAAGAGCCTACAGTCTGGCTGCAGGGAGCCAATTCCAGAAATAATAACAGTATAACTCATTGTGAAAGAGGCTTGTGAGGGGAGGTGGTATGGTTGGAAGTAGGTGAAGGATGGAGAGGTGTGTTAGTGTATCAGGCATATGCAGTAGATAGTCAGAGGAGCAGAGAGACTACAGTATCGCAGCAGGGAGTCAATTAATTACAGAACTAATAATAGTATAACTTGTTGTGAAAGAGGTAGGTGAGGGGAGGGGATGGAGGTGGAGGTAGGTGAAGGGCGGAAAGAGGTGTTAGTGTAGCAGGCATATGAAGTAGATAGTCAAAGAAGCACAGAGATTACAGTCTCGCAGAGAGCGAATTAATTCCAGAAATAATCACATTTTAGCTCGTTGTTTTAAAGGATGTCGGGGAGGGGGTGAGGGTGGTGGTAGGTGAAGAGGTGTAGAGGGGTTGTAGTGGAACAGGCATAAGGACTAGATATGCATAGGAGGAGGGAACAGGGTGTCTGTAGCCCCGCAGCAGGATACCAATATAATATGGGAATAGTATCATAGCCTCCCCTTCTGGGACTGGAGTAAAGAGTAATCACTTTAATGTGTGTCTGTTGAGCACATGTCTGCTTCTTAAATTTATACCAATGCTGAAGACAGGATAGCTGATTTATGCATTTTATAAAACCCAAACAATTTATTGTCACAAAACTGGAGAGCAGTGTGCTGTTCAAAATTACTTTGGTCGTAATATATGCTAGCACTGAGGTCAGGATATGGAAATTATTTGTGTGCATCGTTTAAGTAAATGAATGTTTTTACATATACATAAAACATAAACTTTTCGAAAATCCTGTTTTTAATATGCTTCGTCAACACTTTACTTTTGAAAAATGTCGACATTAATATCCGTTTTTATGATGATTATCATCGTGATCTGTTTAATTATTCATTTAATAATACGCAACAGCAATTAATTTTCTGTAAATATGAGATTACTGATATTTTTGTGTCAAACTTAGAGTAAATTGCACGGACATGTCAGTATTTTCCGATATAGATCATACATTTTTACTTTGAAACAGTTATATAGTTTCAAAATATGACATTTATTGGTTAAAAATTTTAGATGAGAAACTGGAATTTATTTTCCAGTAAATTGAAGTAAAATGTCGGAACTTATAGGTGGTCCAGGCTAAGATACTTTTTACTACAGTTTTTAATTACTTACCTCCATCTTATTAAGAATAGCTACTTGCCAAGGCCAGCGTCCCCTTAGAGCAGGCCGTCCCCCCACGATCTTCAAGTTAGGCATCACTGCTCTACTGCTCGTACTTATACCACACTGAATAACAGTTTGTGTTCCATTTGAAACACGAACAATACTGTTATTTTTCACCCAGTATTTTTTAGCATTGCCTGAAAGAAATGAGTACATATAATTTATAAGAAATGTACTCGGTAAATGCAAATAAAATAAGACTGATCTAATCTAATAGTACCAGTAACTGTGTACATATATATAATCATATATAATACTTTACAAATACCAATATTTTGTAACAGAGTCACTTGATTTGGTAGGTCTGCGTGGATAGGAAACAAAAACCTAATTTTAAGGATTTTTTCTAATGTGGTAACCAATGCCCTCTTTGAAAATAAAATAGTGACTGGAGAAATTTGTAGAAAGTCTTTATACTTGTGTAAATGGAAGATAGCTTCATACATACATGCCTCAAAGAAATGTAGCACCACTAGGATTTCTGAGTTGCTATGTTGTTCATGGCTCAAGAGGAAGTATGGGATAAACAAACAGTGTAAAGAATACCTACAGTGTAAAGAATACCACGCCTAACTTGGTGACAACAACCAACGAATACGAAAAACTATTCTAGAGAAAACACTTCATCAGCAACCAAATTACAGGTGGCGCAAAACTTTTCTTTGTGATGTGTATTTCATTTATGTGGTCAAATGTGGTATAACATAATAAAATTTAAGACACTGGTGCATGAATGCCTTATATTACAATCTGTGGAAAATATTTTTTTCATAATCGAAGGTGTTATATTGCTATCTTTCACTTGGCATTATTCAAACAAAAATTACTTAGAAGTTAACACATTGAAAAAATGAAAGCGTATTTTAATCAAAAACATAAATATTAACATTAGTGTAAAATTATTTTTAACACTTATATAATTAACAAGAAATAATATCATGAATTTTTGCATCATTTCTTAAACAGTTTTTGTCATCTGTAGTTTACAGAACCTGACTTTTCATTCATCGGCTTTGTATTAGTGTTTTCAATCATTTTCGCTCAACTTTTTAGTAGATAGATTTTAGAAACGTCATTCAAACACATTATATTTTCTTACCATAACATGTATTAACAATTTTAAAATATGTTTTATTTTTGTTGATTTCAATTACATTTAGTTTTTTAAATTTCAATTAAGTAATCAACTTCTAGAGCAGAATTTCAATTATTTATTAGGATAAAAATTTATGAAAACCAATAAAAGAGAAAAATAAAAAGTAAACTAATGGGGAAATATTAAACTCCATTACTTAAGAGGAAAGCTGATTGAGAATGAAAAACTACGTTACAAATTTTGCGGGGAAAATCCTACAAAGGCACTCTTTCTTTGTCAAAAAATCCAGTTCGAGTATCGATTTCTCAAATAGGCTAATAATCAAATAATCAAAAATTTCTTTACAAAAATTAAAAAAAAAAGTACTTTTGCTATTGAAATGAGAGAAAATTTGGTGATGAGGAATGCAAGCAACAGGAAGAAAATAAACCTTAAATAATCAATATCTTAGAACTAATCAAAATCAGATATAGGTATAGATTTTACGAATATTTTAATAAAAGAAAAATCTACAAAAAATCTATTACCTTATGATTTTTAAAATTGTTCTTATGCCAAATTCATATCTTTAGCAAAGACATTTTTGAGGGGATTTTTAACATGGATGATATATTTTAAATAATCGTTAATTATTATAAAATAACATTTAAGAGAGTAGAATAAATTAATGTTCCATTTTTCTAAAACTAATGCCAAGGAGATCAATAAAATATCTGAAAAAACTTTACATGTAATGAACAACAGCCTTTAAGTCGATAATAATGATTATTGAAATATATAGTACATAAGAATTTTAATAAAACCCAATGAAATTACAGAATAAACTAAAACATATATTATTTCACGAATTTTATATATATATATATATATATATATATATATATATATATATATATATAATAGAATAGTTATATTACTTGGTTTTGATTAAACCAAGTAATATAACAATTCTGAAAGTAAATCTAATATTTGAAGTTTCATATGAAAATAAAAAAAATCTTTATAACTAGAAACTCAATCATTTATAAACCAACAAATCTAGATGATGTCTCAAACAATCCATTTTATGAAACTTCGACAAAAAAGAATTGAATATCTAGAGTGAGGCTAAGGTTGGTCATTATATTCAGTAAATAATATTGAACACTCTGAAAAACAAATTCATTGGATAGAAGGGTACATCAGTTAATTGAATTACCAGAAAAATTATAGGAAATTAAGTTTGTATGGACCTAAAAATTATGACATAACATATTTTATTTATGCCATAAAATTAGGATTATCCAGCAACAGGAACTTATTCACTACAAACTTAAAAATATATATAAAATTATTTCACTTCACAGATCAAATATGTCAATACTGATAGATCAAAGATTTATTAAAGCTAAATTTTAGCACAAACTAGTAAACATAATTTGCAAAACTTTCCTTGTCGTAGATGTTTAGTAATATTTTACTGCATAGACTAGATTAGTTAATTAATACACAGAATAGTGCTCAACAAATAAAGCAGCAACAAAAATGCCAAACTTAGGAAAACAAACATTCATACAGAATTCACTTTTAAATTTATGAAAATTTTGAATGTTTGTAATGAAGAACTTACTTCTGTAAAACAAATCAAGAAAATTCATATATATTAAAGTATCAGATGCATGAAACAATCAGTTTTTCTTATTATGATAAGTATTGTAATGGAGCTTATAAGAAACAGTAGAATATGTTGGTAGAGATGAAGCAAAAGTTTTCATTGAAATTTTAAAGAAATAACCATACGGAATTAAGAAAACTTATGAGAAAACTATCAAAATGAAAAAAAGTAATGAAGAAAGTAAAATATCGCATGGTAAATGAAACAGTTTGTCTTTATTTTGTGAAGAAAACCTTAAAAGTGTTCCTAAAATTTAGAAAGATACCTTTGGAATGAAATAGTATAATCAGATTCATTTAACGACTTTGTAATGAAAAATAAATAAAATTAAGACTAAAATAGTTAGTAGAATATTATCAAAATTAATCACAAAATTCAGTTCGTTGCCTTAAAAAATAACATGCTAAAAGTCAACTTTGCTCACTTAACAGTAAATTATCGAAGAGCAGCTCAGTGTTATTGTAATATAAATTATAAAATTCTGTAATTTTTTATCAGTTCACTTTAACATATTATTTTGGCTATGATGCCTATTTATTTTTTAAAGAACGTAGGTAAATATGTAGAAGCTGTACATATATTTAATATATAATAATGAATTGAAATATATTTAATTCAATAAATAATTCAAAATGACTTAAAGATTAGAAGCATTGATATTTTGAGATTCATGATAATTGAGGATAATTGAGAATCATTGATAAATTGAGGTAAACCAGTTGAATATTTTCAAAAAGGAAGGTGTTTATCCCTAAGAATAGAGGAATCCAGATGAACATTTTCAAGAAATAAAACCACCATCTCACATAGAATATTTTTGTTGGGCAGATGTTAATACAACCTTTGAAGTTTAGGACAAAGTTGGAAAATGTTGAATGAACATTAAATTGACAAGAGGGCCTATATTGACCAAAATTTGTTTATAGTACGCCAAAAAATATCCAACCATTTACCAATGAAAGGCATATTTTACAATATTAGTAGTGTATTGGCAAGATTATATTACATACAATTTGCCCAGCAATAAATCTGCAGTCATAATCCAAAACTGAAATGTCCATTTTCATATATTTTCAGGAGAGCAAATTTAAAGTTTGAATCTGCATTAAATATCGAAATATACATGCATGTTTTCATTCGTTAAGCATATAACTATTTTACACATCTAAGTATCACTTTGAATGTTGTTGAACAGAAAGTATTAAATAATATGACAAAGAAAAGGGTGCAAATTACATGTTATGTTTTGCCTTGAAACAAATTATGTATTATGTAAAATCAATGGGTGTCATGTCATTAAAAACAAAATTATAGCCTCTAAAATTCACAGTTATAATAGATATATTAAGGGTAATTGCTAAAAATAGATTTTTGCTTAATATTTAAGATCATGATTTTAATGATATTGTAAATATTTTAGAGAATACAATAGACAAGTCAAATATATAATATTCTTCATTCCCAAGTGCGTTTCGCTTTCAGACTTAATCATTATCTTCACATTTATGGGTAAGATCGATGAATGATTGCCTTTCAAAAGTGGTAAGTGACTGATAGAATCCATTATAGGCTGGAACAATAAGTGGTAACAGGCTGAGCAAATCCATTTACTTGGCAGTATTGAGAGGGACTGGGGCCTTGTATGTTGAAAGAATTAGGCTTATTTCCAAAATTTTAGGTTGGCCTTATTCGTTCCGTCGCGGATTAAGCTGATGAAAGGATTCTTCGGATAGGGAATATTTCAAGTTGATCGTGCCAAACTCGGTAGTGTATGGAAGTAAGCGAATGTTAAGCCATTTTACTTATTCAATATTGTTTTATACATGTCGTTTTACTAATAAACTCAATACTAGAGACGAGAAAGAGAGGAAGTAATTTTTTTTCATTCCATACACATTAAATGGTTTCTTACCTCTGTTTTCACAAATAGGTACCAATCATGTTGTATTCTGATTTCCAAATCCCTTTCTTCTTAAGACGTTCAATGCTTGTGTGGTCACTATGGCATTCAAGATATGAATGTCCAAGCACTAAAACCTTTTTACTGACAACTTTCAAAGATGGCTGCCTTTGAATTTTTGGCATAAACACTATTGCAACTGCTATTTTGTGATTTTGTCGAGCACAAATAGCAGAAAATGTTGTCAATTTCTGTACATGACGTGGTATATTGGTCTAGATGTGTTTGTAGAGAAATCAAGTTACTTGATCATAACCACGGTCCGCCAAGGCTTCATGCCACATAAAACAGTATGATATATCATCGCCAAGATCACGGATACTTTAATTCATGGTCCATATTTGTATTTTGTAGTACACTAGTTTAGTTTTAAGATCTGGGATGGATAAACGTTGTTACATGTCAAAAACGATTACTTTGTGTTCAGGTTATATTTTTGATGGCAGATTGTCTTCGTCTTTCACTCTGTAGGCATATAGCAAACAGACACAAGTATTTAGTCATACCTTTACAAAGTTGCGTGGCTAATGCCATACCAATTATTTTCGTTGTTCTAGTATTATTATTCATTTATAGCCACTATAAAACAAAAGTTAATAATGAAACATTATCACGTCATTATTTACAACTGAATGAGACGTTACTATAATAAACACGCGTTTTCCTACCAATGCTCCGAAAAGCAGAAAACTAAATTTCTCATATATAGTTCATTTACGAGTCAAAGAGCCCTAATTCTGTTTATCATTATTGAAAATGTGCATACTGCAAGGAAAATTAATATTTACTCTTATTCATATTAATTTTCATATTATTACAGACAATAAAATAAAGATATTATTTAACATGTCTGCTTCTGACAACTTAAACAACGAATATATCTTAGCAATAAACATAACATGTCAATCGGTTATTAACATATCAGCTTTTGGCATTCAACCAAACCATTCATTTTTACAAATCAGCAAATGTCACGTAAATTCTAGCAGATAGACATGTCATTTTTGACACAAAAAGAACACGATCTTTCAATTAACACAACATTGGCATTGCCCTTTCGGCCATTTTAGACATGTCAGCTTTTGGATAAAACTACTGAAATATATATTTTTCCAATACTGGTTCGTGATATTTTAAATAAATTCTAACACAAATTATAATTTGAAATATTTTCATGAAAATGCCATGTGTATTTATTTGCTTATACTCTTAGCAATAACTAATTTTCATAACAATCAACATTATGAAATTCTACTCTGCGGGAGATGGCTACGAACACACTCCCTTCCTTTTAACCAACCCTATGTGCTACATAATAAACAATTTAAGCTCTACTGGAGCAGTGAATAATAATTTGAAATATTAACTACCATTTCAGTTCACATGGGACATATTTCCTTTTAGTTCTTTTTTCCTGTCAAAGCATGCAATATATAAGATTACGCACAGTGTCGATTTTATTACTTACACCACAATAAGAATATCCTACATTGACAATGTTTGTAGTGAAATGTTGATACAACATATCAAATATACCCATCACCAACTGTAATGACAAAACATTGTCTCAATACACAAACTGCTAAACAAATTTTTAATAATTAAAAAATTTATACATGGCGAACATCAATAGTTTTATTCAAAACGGTCCTTTATAAAAGTGACATTATAATGGTTTTGCATTGCTGGCCCAACGAATGTATACATACTAAATGCCGACTGTAGGTTTTTCAACAAGTTACCAACACATTTTTTGACCCAACGAATGTATACATACTAAATGCCGACAGTAGGTTTTTCAACAAGTTTCCAACACATTTTCAACTACATAAATTTTAACTAGAACATGGATTGTGTCCTAAAACAGAAGTTACTGGTATAACTAATGAGCCTACTTTCCTCTACATGGGTGCCGTTAATTTTTAGTGGAAGTTCTTAATTTATAAGGTGGTAGGTAGGACTTGACGTCTCTAAATAAATCTCATTAGAGATGAAACCAGAAACATATGCAACAAAAGTAAAGCAATTACAAATACCCCAGGACTCGAAACCACAGACCTCGTACTATAAATAGGCGTGCAGTCAACTGCATTACAAAGGTCGCATTTGAGACATCGAATTAGAATGTAATCAGTGTAATATTTTGTATAATACCTAAAATTTTACAGGGCCATCAATTTGAAAATAAGTATGTGAGTCATTTAAAACATGTGAGTTTCCATAGCCTGTCATAAAGTTAAATATGTAAAGAATTGGGAGGAAATCTGTTGATTGGTTTCAAATATATGGCATAATAACATAATGTTCTTACTTGGTGCTATTGTACAATATTGCCAAAAAAGAGGCTATCTACGCCATTATTCTAATATATACTGCAAACGTCCAAAGTATGGTTAAATTTTTCTGACCCACATAAATGATGTAAGTTTACATGGCCTTCTGTATAACTAATAGTGTGCACAATTTGTTGGAAATTATTTCATAAATATTGCAAAATGTTCAATTTTCTCATCTAGCACTATTTTGCAAAACGTTGGCCAAATAGTTTCATTTGCACATGACTAATACATCTATTGAATAATGTTAGTATACAAAGTGTTTTTAATTGTTTGAATTTTTTTTGTTGACATAACACACTTACATAAATTATTTACATTAACAGCATTAAAAAATTCTGCAGCACCAAAACATAACTATTTTCATACATTGTTTAGCACAACTAGAGTTAAAACATTTGATAGGTTTCGGTTGTCCTCGAAAATGGCATTAAAATTAAATATTTTTTTTATCGGATGATCTTAATAAACAGCGAATATAAATATTATGTATAAGTACAATCGATCATAGACATGGATACCGCCAGTACATGAAGTTAACTTAAAATCGTTTACATATTTTCGTAGATATAGCACACTAAGGTAAAATTATTTCATAGCCACCATACAAAATATAAGTGACCATCACACTTACAAAATATAAAATTCAATATCGCATACTACAGTACAATTACTTTGCAAATTTTGTAAGAATTGGTTCAGTGTTTCCCGCGATAAAACATAGGCTACATTTTTAATTTGTTCATGTTGGGCTATCTTTCAAAATGGTGGAGAAATTAGGTAATGTATAGAACAATTTTACTTTTGCGATAAATACTGTCACATATAATGTTATGTTGGAATCTGTTTCGTTAATAAAATATACTGTGCTAAAAATTCATATTGCCACCATTTTGAAAACAACTGTCTAACCTAATTAAAATATACCAGTTTACACCATCTGTTTCAGTACTATACGTTTGCCAAATTTGGTAGTAGTCGGTCAATTGATTCCCGAAATATTGCTTTTTTTTTTATTCGTGCCGCATATCATACAAAATGGCAGACAAATGATGCTCCATGTAGACGCACTTTATAGATGTATTAAGTACACCCAACATACAAAATGCAGAGTAATTTATTACACAGATTCGACAATATAGCTAACTAAACTAAAATGGCTATATGTCTGATAAACTTAAAACTGTATGTTTGTCGAATGAGGTAAGAATTGGTCAATTGTTTCCCGAGATACGATGTAAAACTTTATTTATTCGTGTTGCACTATCATACAAAATGGTGGCAAATGCTTCGTACATATACAATTGATAGTTGTAATATCTAATGAGGGCATACAAAGTTAACTGTAGAGCGGAAAAGCTAAATGATCAAAGTGCCAAAAAGTTCTTTGTAATAAAAGGGAAAAAACTAATTCAATGCCTGCGAATATTATTTACCTTTCAACTACACTTTGGAATTGATTACATAGATTTGACGCTATAGCATTTTGAGCTAAGGTGGCTATATGGCCACCATTTTGCAAAGAAGTGCTTGTCCTAATAAAACATACAATTTTGGTTGATATGCCACACTACTATTCTACTTGTTTGCAAAATTTGGTAAGAATAGGTCAATTGTTTCTGCGATATGACTTAAAATTTTATTTCTTCTTGTGGTGCTATCTTTCAAAACGGCGTACAAAAATATTTCATATAACTAGAGTTGATGGCCATAATATCTACTTCCAGTATATAAAGTTAAGTTGGAATTGATTGCATGGTTTCAAAGTTATAGCATTATAAGCTATGATGGCTATATTGCCACCATTTTGAAAATAGATATGTGGTACACTTAAAACATACAATTTTTCATCATCTTCCAACAGTACCACTTGTTTATAAGATTTTATAGGAGTCGGTTAATTGTTTACATGGATATTACATAAAAACTATATTTATTCGTTGGGCACTATCTTACAAAGTGGTGGACAAAAGTAGCTGTTAGTTTCCATATATAATGTTTGAAATGTATACTTTCAGTGTACAAAATTCGGTAGATATTTGTGAAATGGAAAGTTAGATATACCAAATAAACTTAAAATATTTGTATTGCTGCCATTTTGAAAATAAGTACTTCATAAATTTTCATTACTTGCGTTTACATGGTATACCATAGGATTACTTACACTCTAAATCTGAATCAGTGAGAATTTCACTGTTTCAATCACACAAACGTATCTGACTGATACAATAGTTTCTTTAGTGAATTTAACTGATGAACCAGTGAAAAAATGCCACTTACTTCACTGATTGATTAAGTGACATTTCCTACTGATTCGTTTGTCATTAATTCTACTGTTTTCTCTGTGGTTTATTTTTTGACTGATGGACCAGTGAAACATCTAAGCAACTTGCTCCATGTCTAATTAATTTCGACTGATGTTTCAGTGAAACTGTGTGTAAAAATGGCCGTTGAATATCTTTTAAAAATGACCGTTAAACAACTTGTATCAAGTGAAGTAACAACGAATAAACTAATAAAACTAATACAAAATACTTTCTAAAATGTGTTTCGTCTTTCAAAACGCCATATTACGACATTATAGGAACACGCCACATTTCATTACTATTGGAAAAGGGAACTGAAAATAGACAGAGATATTTTTAACTGTAGCTTTACTTTACCACTCTTTATACATAAGACAATGCCGTGTCGCCATATTTGGACACACCACAATGGTTCACAAGTTGAGTTGCCAACATTAGAAAGCATTTTAATGAATCCTTTCAACAACCCTCCTCAATAAAATACGTATGTGATCACTCCTACTAATTTCCTGAACTTGCAGAACCGGTCTTTTGCTAAGGGCTTTGTAAATGTATATGCTATCTGATACTCACTATTAAGATAACGTATCTCTACAACGTTTGCAGACAGTGCTTCAATAATGAAATGGTACTTAATATCTATATGCTTTAATCTTATAAGACTCTCTGTGCCCTCAGCAGCTTTTATTGCTGACTGATTACCCTCTAAAATCTTAATAGGTGTTAAATCAGGAAAATTATAGTCACACAAAAGATTCTTTAACCAATAGGTTTCACTAACTGCTGTGCAAAGTGGCATTTATATTCAGCCTCAGTGGATGAAAGGGCAACACAATTTTGCATCCTTGAGCCCCAGGTAACAGCACACCCAAATAGTTTTAAGCAAAAACCTGTAGTCAATTTCCTGTCACTGCAATCCCCTCCCCAGTCTGCATCAACATACCCTACAAGAACATCATTACTATCACAATTATATACAGGTTTATGGTCCACAGTACCCGTAACATATCTCAAATTTCTTTTGATAGCTCTCAAAACACACTCATTTGTAACACTTTGGTACCTGCCTAATAGGATAACTGAAGCACACAGATCTGGCCTTGAGTCTGAAACAGCATACAACAAACAGCCTATCATCTGTCTACACACCTTCTCTAAATATTTATCATTACATGTTTCATCCAGAATTTCAGCCATGAAATTCTGGTCCATTGGGGTACTAATTGGTTTACACTCACACATGCCATATTTACTGAGGACACTTTTCAAATATTTTTCTTGACTTATTTCAGTGGTACCCTCCTTCAAGTTCTGCTTTACATTCATGCCTAGAAAATCTGACACTAATCTTAAATATTTAATTTCAAAAATGTTGCACAGTGCCTGTTTTGTGCAACCAATCTCTGCTTCATCTGACCCAAACATTAAATGGTCATCAACATAAACCAATAAATACGGTTTTTTGACTGCCCTTACATTTACTATACAAACAATAGTCACTCTTAGACCTAACAAAACCTTCTGAGCTCATGACTGTGTCAAACTTTTTATTCCAATATTTAGGTGGTTTTTTTCAAACCATATATTGGTTTGTTTAACTTGGCCACATTATGTTCACAACTGACTCTGTCAGATAGTTTCATGTACACCTCTTCTTCGATATTTGCATACAAAAATGCCGCTCTTACATCTAGCTGATGAATGGGTAATTTAAGCTTAGTGGCAACAACAACAAACACTAAATGTAGCTAGTTTTGCAACTGGTGCATATAGCTCACTTACATGACAAAGGTCTTTCTGTTCAAAGCCTCTGGCAACCAGTCTATCCTTGTTATATTCTTGTTCACCATTGCACTTTAATTTGAAAACCCATTTGCTACTTACTGATTATTGGCTTACATTTAGGCATGTCACACACACACACCATGTATTATTGTCTTCTAACACTTTGAGTTTTTTCTCTATTGCCTGTGACCACTTACAAGCATCGCTTCTTTCATAGCTTCACTATATGTTGATGGTTCATCGTTTTAACTAAGAAAGCATGTTTCATAATCATTTAACCAAGCTGGTTTCCTTACCCTGCGCTGTCTTCATTCCAAAGAGTCAGGATACTGTAGTTCTCCTTCCTCCCAACCACAGTCACTATTGTTGTTCTCTTGATTGCATTCTGATTCATGCTGCTTGCTTGTACTCATTTCTTCTCCCTCTTGATGGATAGTTGATTCATGCTGCATAGTTGTATTTATCTCTTTATTTTCACTACAACTGATTTCATGCTCCTGACTGTTCTCTTCTGTACCTTGCTACTCTTACCCTATTGATTCCATCAATTCAACACACTCCATGCTGTTCTGATGTTCACCTTCCTTTCCCCTGTAAAGTAAATTCTGTAACTTTTTATGTTTTCAGAGTAACCAACAAAGATGCCCTATACAGACTTCACATCCCACTTCTTCCTTTTCTCCTTAGGTATATGTACATTTACTTCAGTGCCGAATATTTGTAGTTCTTAAATATTGAACACCTTCTTAGCCCAAACTTCATATGGTGTTTTTCCACTTGTCCTACTTTTTCCAGTTCTATTCAAAATTAATACTGCAGTGTTCAAAGCCTCCGCCCATAAGTATTTACTCAACTTCTTAGCATGTAACAATGTTCTTGCTGCTTCTACAATTGTTCTCGCCTCCCTCTCTGCCCTACCATTCTGCTCAGGTGAGTAGGCTACTGTTCCCTGATGCTGTATCCCACTATCTTCTATAACTTGCCGTAGTTCATCGTTAACAAACTCTGTGCCATTGTCTGTACATAATATTTTTACATACATTCGAAATTGAGTTTGTATCATTTGTATAAACTTTTGTATATGCAATTTAGTTTCATCTTTGTGTTTCTTAAATACACAGCCTGTAGTTGGAGTAGTCATCCTTTAAAAGCAAGAAATATCTGGAACCTACTACAGACTTAACTTCCATAGGCCTACAGCCATCAGTATGTATAAGCTCACCAGGAAAGGTGGAAACTGAGTTGCTTTCACCAAAGGGAACTCTGTGTTGTTTCCCTTCAAAGTATTCTGTGCACTGAGTTTGGGCAATTGCAGAGTAAGGAACTTTTATATTGTTTCCTTTTAGCACTTGTGAAATGTGGTCAAAGTTCTGGTGGTCTAATTTCTCATGCCACAGTAAGAATTGATCTCTTGAGGTGGTTTTCCTTAGACTAGTGATAGCAGCAACATTATTAACATTGTATCTGAACTGCTCAGTGCACACTTTACCTTCCGCATCGGCAATTGCTCCCACTTTACCATCTTTAATAAATTTACATACTTTGTTATCAGCTGACATGACATAACCTCTATTTACTGCACTACTAACCGAAAACCAATTTGTTTTCAAAACAGGCACATGCAACACACTGTTCAGACTAGTTTATACCCAGCCGTGACCATCATGAGCCTATAGTATTATCTGGCCTATGCCTATAGCGCTAATTACCGACCCATTACCAATCACAACTGATTTTTCTTGCTGCAACTTTTCATAGTGGGTGAAGATTTCACATTCAAAACACATGTATTCACTGGCATCGCTGTCTACAAGCCACTTATTGCTCAATGAAAGTCCTGCCATTGCCAATATTGATACAATAAAGGCATTGCTGCTCTCCTCTTTCCTTAATCTGAACCTACAGTCTTGTTTAAAATGTCCCAGTTTTTTTACAATAAAAACACAGTTTGTCACCCTTAGCTTCCCTTCCATAGTCTTTCTTCAGTGTCCTTGTTTTATTACATGTAGTACACTCTGCTTTTCTCATCACTAGGGCTCTACACTCAGCAGGTTTTCGTTCTTTTACCCTTTCGTCTTCCACCAAGAATCTTGCAGTTAGGTTATCAAGCGTCTGTTTACTGTCCGGAGCTGACTCCCAAGCAGATACAGAATGTGGTAGTGACATGAGTACTTTCATTATGATGAATTTACAAGAGACATTCGCTCCCAACTCCCTTAGCTTGTTCTGAAGCTCTACTATTTTTTAAAGAAATGTTGACATATCATGACTCTCATCATACTTGTATGCAAAAAAACTTTGCTGCACCATGAGGGGACTTGTATCACTCTTCTGCTCATTAATACTGTGTTACTTCCTCCATATCTCGCTGGCTGTAGTAAATGTGATTATGTGCAACATTGCACTTTCTGAAAGTCTCGTCACTGTCAGGTTTTGAGCTTTTGCATCTTTCTTTGTCCATTCTTATTTTGAAGATTCCACCTCTGGTTTTGTTTTCGAGCCATCTACAGCACCATAGACATCTAGTCCCCGTAACAACACACTAAACTGAAATTTCCACACATTCGAGTTCTTAGTCCCTTCAAGCATAATAACATTCACTGATGTGTTTCCCATCAGTTGCTCCATTTTCAATAGGCATATAGCTATCTCTTCTGAGCTTGGCCAATTGTTCTAAACCTTACACTCAAGATGTCCATCAACACACCTACAATGTTTACCGACACATTTTCCTCCCATGACAAACTGCCATCTATTACTTCCCAGTTGCGTTTAGCACAATGCTACACCATGTGTCTGGGCCCATAACCTAGTGGAAATAGGAAATGAAAAAAGCAGAGATATCTTTAACTGTAGCTTTACTTTACCGCTCTCCATACATAAGACAGTGCCATGTCGCCATATTTGGACATACCACAATGGTTCACAAGTTGAGTTGCAACATTAGAAAATATTTTAATGAATCCTTTCAACAATTACGTTTTTACGTCTTTCATTTCGATTCAAAGTAGGCTAATCACACAGCACTCTGTTAGGAGGTTTAAAATGCATATAAAGTGACGAAGAGATTGATCTCGTGCATGCTATTAGTTTTAACAATCGTAATGGTACCAATCGAACCAAACACGAAAAGTATGAGTATACAACTTCAAAACTAAACCGATTTCGAAGTGGAAATATAACACATATATGTTCTTCCTACAATTTCTACCCGACATGGTAGCTCAGATGGCAAGGCAACGTCCTAAAGTCGAAGTGTTTGTAAATCAATCCTGGCCACCTGCGAAATACTTTTTTCTTTTTAAAATTACGGTAAATTGCACAATATAAATAGCAAACTGTCGTAAGTATATCAATTTCACGTATTTAATTGTTTGGAAAACTTAAGTAATTCACAAAACACATAGCAGGGATGGGGTTCAAAATAATACTACAAAAATTATTACTTTTAAATATCAATCTCGTTCTTATTAATGACAATATAGTGGATTTACTATGTTGGCCCAACATATGTATGCAAACCAAATACAGCAATGCATATTCCAACAAATAACAAATACATGCCCAACACAGGAAAATTTAATTCACACATGGTATGTGTGCCGGAAAAATACTTTTAATAAATGTGCTAAATGATTGTTTTATTTAATTAGAAATATATGAATTTCCATTTTTGGAATAATGTTGATTACAAAATGTTAGCACAAATTAACATAATGTACAATTTACCAATCGTTGTGTTCCCAACATTTACACGTGTATCCAATTAAATAATATTCAAAGATAAAGGTTTTCAGGTTTTAAAAGACATTCTTAGTTTGTAAAACACAAGAAAGGAGCATTGTTTACAATCAAAACATTCGTTATAAAATTTAATGTACAATGTTGGTTGCACTATTTTTGTTCATCAAAAAGAAATTATGTAAAAATAACTAACAGTATGTTTACTAAATTGTTACCAATAGTCTACCAACTAGTTCAAGGTTTACAAACTTTAAACTGGCAATATGTTCCGGAGTATTCAGATTTAGTGACATCCTTTTCCGATCGGTGCCAAAAAAATTTGTAACATTTTCGTGGTAGCTTATTTTCGTTTCTTTATTACATTTATCCAATATTGTATTAATGTACGATTTTAATTATTATGCTGATTCGGTCATAAGGGATTGGGAGATCGGAGCCGGAGCTAACAGACACTCTCTTGGAAATTCGCCTTTCCCTTCAAATTTCCTTAATTTCTTCGAAATTTCCCCTTTTTCCTCGAAATATATCATTCCCCCCCCCCCCAAACACCAACCCTTCCATTTGCAATAAACGAACCTCCGATGGCACTTTTCGATACATTGAAAGGATTTGGTGTTTCGCTTATTAACCGCAGGCATCTCCTCACCCCCTTAACATACTCCTAACCAGTGATAACCTCGTCCGCTCCCAACCCCCCCCCCCCCCCCCAACACCAACACAACCGTAAACAATATAATAAACAGCAAAAAAAAATTGACAACTAGTTCTCATATTCGAGGAACATTTACTGTTAACCTCACACTTCACTGACCACCATAAAATACCCCTCCTTCCCATAATCCCCCCTTTTAAAATCATATAAAATCGCAAAAAAAGAAAAGAAATTATTTAAAAAATCGAGGGAAAAATTACACTGATCTCTCTGGCCATTGTGTTGGTCGTTGTTAAAAAACAGCAAAAATTACTTAAAAAATTGTGAAAAGCCTTTGGAAAAATTACATACCTAATGTGCAAAATAAAGGTAGAAATACCCTAAGTGTTAAAGACTTATAAAATGCCAGAAGGCAGCCACTCCCTGGTACGACGTTCAGCAGATGAGCAAACCTCGTTATATTATTGACTGTTTAGTCTGCAATCATTCGACTATGTAAATAAACAGTACCATCTGAAATTATGAACCTGAAATGTCAGTCAACAACACTCCAAAGTACGAACCACCCACACTACACAAACATTTTAGTCATCCATTGTAACAACCATCAAGTTAGATAACCATAACAGCTGCTAATGCCAGACAGTCGACTAGTCATACAGACTGACCATCCCTAGCGGACCATAACTATTGTCCAAACTGAAATACCATACAAGCCGACCACGTTAACCAAGCATACCAACCTACCATACCAGTGAAACAGATAATCAAGCAGACCTGTAAACCATACCAAACATCCACAGTAACTAACGACTAATGTCCGGTTGCATCATTAACAGCCCTGAACCAAAATCGTAAGATCTTGGTTCAAAGATGATCTTCAGTTTGATCCGAGTTCAATGTACGAGTGTTGCACCAACGCGAACGGCCGAGTTCTGATCGTAGATCACCTGATCTCGGTTCAAAACTAGGATTGAGATGAAACACTGTTTGTGATTGGCTCTCATTTCGTGACGTCATGATGCAACTGTTAATTTGGTTCAGAGAAAAATAATACGTTTTTGTGGATATTATCTCTTAAGACTAGGATGTTTTACTATTTAATTTATTTGAATGCACTGAAAAAAAACTATGTTTCAGTTGTTTTGTTAGATTGGAAACACATTGCACACATTTTTATCGTTATTTTTAATACCAATATTATTGAAGAAGGCATAGAACTAAATGGTATGATGTTTTATTTGTTTTAAGTAAAATAATTGTTCGAAATTTACTGAATAATATTCAAGTGTGTATAATGTTGTTCTGAATTCCCAAAAATTTAATTGTACTTAGCGCTACCTTTTGGGGTATTTTAAAACTACATCTGTCGGCTATGGCTGCTCTTTTGTGGGAAATAAATTCGACGTGAGATTTACGTCGTGCGGAAAATTAGAAAAGTTTCTGATTTTCTGAATGGCTTTTACAGTTTTCTGTTTTGTTTGATCGGAGGGAAAAGCATGAATTTCGTTTTCTCTTTACAAAACATTAATACCATCTTTAATTCAATAAATGCATTGCATCTTAAGCCTTTGTAAAATGTCTCACTTTACATTCTACAACAGTAAGAACAACCGAATCCATTTTTTAACGATTTAAATACAACCAAATTTATTTCCAGTACATAAAAATAAGTTTATTGTGCTTTTATCTTTACATAAACTACATTCAACACAAACCTTTATTCTTCTCTGTTCTCTTTATAAATCCTCAATAAAATGTGTGTTTAAGTCCCAAACAGAGTTTAAATACGGAATAGTTGAATGTTTTTGTAATTTTAAAACAAAATTGCTTTTCAACACAACTTTGACATTTTAAAATAAAGCACTCATATTTAATTGATTGCCGATTATTCCCCTGAACCGCCGAAAGGCACGGTTCAAGGTGAGGTTCAAATTGATCTTAGTTCGGCATGCAGATCGCAATGGCGCAACAGCCAAATGCACTGAACCACGATCAAACAGGTATTTGAACATAAATCATTGCTGAACCTGAATGGTGTAACCGGGCATTACTGCTGCAGACTGGCTTCTGCACAATTACCCCTACAGAGTGACTCCTGCAGACTGACTCCTCCTCAAGCCTCTTCTTCAAGCCACATCCTCGAGCCTCCTCCTTAATCTTTCTCAATCCTCCTTCTCAATCATCCTCTCTGCAGTCCTCCTTCACAATACTCATCCTTCGCAATCCACTGAGATCTTCACCAATCCTCTCAACCCTCCTCTACAATCCTCAGCTATCCACATGCAATCCTCTGCAATCCAGAGAAACCTTCCATAATCCTCACCAATCAGCACTGCACACATCGCGATCCCTCTCAATCCCCACCATCCAGCACCGCATGCACAGCAATGAGCACTACATACATTCCAATCAGCACCACATGCATCACAATCAGCAGTACAATCCTCACCAATCCTCCTTTCCAATTCTCCTCACCAATCACACACAATCCTCGCACATACTAAGCAATATTTCACGATCCTCAGCAGTCTTCCCCACCAATCCTCCTCAACAATCCTCCACAATACTCACAAATCATCCTCAACAATCCTCAACAATACTCACCAATCTTTAGCATTCATCTACAATCCACACCAATCCTTCACGTTCCTCAGCAGTCCTCATCGGCAATCCTCAGAAATATTCCTCTACAGCCCTCAGCATTCCTTAGCAATACTCCACACCAATTCTCACAAATCCTCATTAGACTTCACTAATCCTCCGATAAATTCTAATCCTCACTAATCCTCCGATTAATCTCAATCCCTCAATCGATCCTTCGATCAATCCTTCAGTTTGTCCCCGACCAAATATGTAGAAATTACACTCATTTGCTAGCTGCCTCTAGATATGTACATGTCGACATATATTAATGTTTTGTAAGAAGTCCGCTATTCATGGATTTTTAATTCATAATGTTTTCATTAATATTCTATATGCGAATATTTACAGTAATAGTCTGGTGATCATAGCACCACTTTAAACTTTTGAGAATTAAAAGGATGCAAGACAAACAATTAAATCTCAATTATTTTGTCTTTAAAATGTTATGCTTGTTTTACATTTTAAAATATCAGAAGAAAGCAGTTCCTCGCATCATGCGACATAAACCGTTTCCTTCAGTTTAATGTGCGAAGAATCTCCACCTTTTTGCAAAGTGATCAAATGTCTGAGTCTATCAACAAGTTCACTCTGGTCTTCGGGAAATATGTAGCCAGTATTCACAGCGACTTCTGCCTTCTTCATTTCGCTCGTTGCAGCAAACGTAGCAGAGGGATGAGTCAGAACATCGAAAATATTGCCATCGTCTTTATCAACATCACTGTCTTCATAGTCATTATAAACAATTCTGTCTTCGTGTTAATCTTTACCTCCTGTTTCATCCTCGATATCAAGTTTACTTTTCTTTGTAGGAGTCACATTGTCATCATCAGTATTTAGAGCCGATGTCCATTAATTTTGAAGTTCGTTGACTTAACGCGAACGTCTTCGAATGGACATTCCCCACATACCGACTCTACCATGGCTCGTAGGTCTCTCATCCCATTGTTATCACTAACTGTCTCATCAATGGATACCATCGATGCAGCAGAGGGTATTGACATCACTTGCTGGCTTTCAAAAGATGAATCCTTGACGTTCTCGATGTGGTCCTTCAAAGTATTGCCTTGCTACTACACGTAGCCATTGTCGTAATGCTTTCCCATGCGAAATGTACTCCTTGTACAGAATGTTCTCAAATATTGCTGATAATATGGACTGAAGGTGATTACCCGGTCCCAGAATAGATACCGACTACAATCCGGCAGTGATGATGCATCTAGTGGCTCAATGTTCGTTGAGGTCAAAGGCAGGTCGTCGTAATCGCAATTCATCTTTGTGGAATGACGAGAGCTCCTTCCGAATCGATTTTCACATCTCGGTGTCAGAATGACAACTGTCATTTTCCTATATAAAAGCGATTCTTTTTACAATAAAGAGCCTAGTTTGTGCTCGAAGAATGCCTTCATAAATGCATATATTTTTTAACTTTATTAATAAATTGAGGAGTACTCTAAGAAAACCCAAATACTCATTCGCATCAGGAGTAAAAATAATTGGAATACACACAGCCACTCACATAATATATAATTTCAATTTTCCTGTCGGCATAATATGTATATATACATATAAAAATATGACATTTATTTAGTTTTTTATATTATAAATAATTATTTATCTTCCTAACTGATATTTCTATCTTTATATATGTGTGTGAATATATATTTATATTTGTATTTATGTATGTGTCTGTGTATGCAATGGTGTCTGCGTGTATTCCAATTATTTTATAGTGCTAATGCGAACAAGTGTATGATTTTCTCAGAGTGCTCCCGAAATTATTAAATTTTAAAAAATATTTCAGGAGGCATTCTGTGGGCACGAGATAGGCTCTTAACTGTAAAATTAGCCACTTTTATATAAAAAATTGGCAGTTGTCGCTGACAGCGAGAGGTGAACATCGATTTGGAAGCTCTCTTTCGTCATAACAAGAAGTTGAATTGCGAATACGAAGACCTATCTTTGACCTCAACGAACATAAAGTGGCGACCTGTATCATCGCTGTTGCACTGTTGTCAGTGTCGCTTCTGCGATTGAGTTTTCACCTTCAGTCAAAATGGTCGGTGACACGAGAAGACCTGTACGAAGAGTCCTTTTCGCACGAGGAAACATTAGTACAGCGGCTATAAGCAGTTTATGCAAGGTGATACATTGAATAACCACATATAGAAATTGAAGGATTCGTCTTTTGAGAGCCAGCAAGTGTTGCCGCCAATATTTCTGACTGCATCGAAGGGTACTGATTCCACAGGCGTTTATGATAAGTCTTTTAGTGCTTAAGACAGAATGTGTTACCTACGACATTAAATAGAGTCAGTTCGCGCGAAGGATACACTTGCGAGAATTTCGGATTAAATCTAAGAACATCGAAATAAATGGTCATCGCCTCTAAATATTGATGACCATATAACTCCTGCTACAAAGAAAAATAAAGTTAACGTAGAATACAAAACAGGAGGTGAAGATGACCATGAACACAGCATTGTTGATGATGACTATGACGACAGTGATTTAGCTGAAGACGATGGTGATTTTCTCGATGTCCTGTCACACCCCTCCACCTTATTTGCTGCAACGAGCGACATGAATAAGGCAGAAGGTACTGAGAACACTGGCTACATATTTCTGAAATACCCGAATGAACTTGTTGATAGACTTAGAGATTTGATTGTTCTGTAATAAGGTGAAGATTTCTCGCACATTAACAAGATATATTCTACAATAAGTGAACTGAAATTAAGAGGTTATATTGCATGACGTGACGAACTGTTTCCGTTTGATATTGCAATGTGTAAAATAAGCATAACATATTTAAAATTAAATAATTGTGTTTTAATATTTTTGTGCAGTAACTTTTTATCACTAATAACTTTAACGTATGGATATAAGCACATGGTTATTAAAGTAAAGATCTGCATAGAGAATATTAATTATGAATTTGAGTATAAAAATGCATTTATAGCAGACTGCATTCAAAACATTAATTCTGTTGACATATACAAATTTGGAGACTGGTAATTTCTATACATATGGGTAGAAACAAACCGAAAGATTGATCGAAGGATCGATCGCGAGTTTGGCATTGATCGAATCATTGATGAAGATTGGTGAGGATTGCAGAGGACTGCAGAGAATTGCTGGGTATTGCTGAGGATTGGTGAGGATCTGTGCGTATTGGTGTGGAGGATTGCTGAGTATTGGTGAGGATTCTATTGCATTGATAATATTGTGCAGAATAATGGGAATAATAGATACACTTCATTTCCTGCTTCCCCAGAAATCACATATGTGCACAAAACAATGTATCAGTCCACATAGGAAAAACACTGCATATTCTATGCAGCCAGTAACCGAACTATATTCGCTTTGTGCTTGAACTTGAACTGTACATTTATCAAATGATATAGTGCGTGTAACATGTGCTTAGGTATACCGATATCTAAATTTTTGAAATATATAAATGGCGAAAAGTAAAATAAATTCTACGTCAAGCATACTAACTCAACTCAGGTAGGCAGGCACCTTAATATGTCATGTCTCTGAATAAAAACACTGTTTTAAAACTATGGTTTTTAAAGTGTGTGACCTTATCCATGTTTTATACACCAATAAAATAAATCGACATGTAATAAATACTTTTCAAACAGTCCGAAACACAGTTATATTCGTGGGTCTTTGATGAAAAATCACCACATATATCTGGTTGTGTCGTGTATCATAATTTATCATTTATTTATTGGCTAAGTTGAACTGTTACCTATATTTTATATGTAAATAATGTAAATAGGCACGTTATTAAGAAATATGTGATTGAATTTGGTTCATTATCCTTAATTTTAATTGCATGAAAGTAGATCATTAGCAAGACATCGGAATGGACTTTAATGTCTAAACAAACAACTTCAAATAGATTGTAATATGTACAGTCAAAGATTGATAAAGATTTAAGGATGATGCAACACAAGATATTTGTCAAATACACTATCGAACAAAAAGTAATTGGGCACCTGTGAATATAGGTAATTCAGTACGTCAGTTGACTTGTGTGGCCGCCATACGCTGCAGGCCGGTGTAGAACCAGTTGACAAGGAAATGTCACGAGGTACAGAGCTATCGGACTTAGATAAGTTCGTGATTGTGGGCTGCCATCTCAGTGGGCTGTCTAGCCGGAAGATTGCATGGAAGGTAAAGAGGCACATACAAACGGTCGCACTCATCCTGCGTAAGTGGAAGGTCGATGGGCATTGTGCCAATGCTGCACGTTCTGGGCGACCTACAATCTTGACCGACAGAAATCGCAGAACCCTGAAACGGGAAATTGTCAAAAATGGGGCACAACCAATTGCTGCCATCCGACAGGAGTTTCATGCAGCAACAGGAGTATCGGTTTCCATTGGAACATTGCGTACAGAGGCCCACCGACTTGGATATTTCGGAAGAGCA
The DNA here is from genome assembly GCA_029891345.1 of Dryococelus australis. NCBI lineage: Eukaryota > Metazoa > Arthropoda > Insecta > Phasmatodea > Phasmatidae > Dryococelus > Dryococelus australis. The sequence goes on from CM057009.1 coordinate 247,794,279, forward strand.
GCTGCACATAAGCCCTATATCACGACAAGCAATAAAGCTCGCCGATGCAGGTGGTGTTTGGACCGTCGCAACTGGACACTGGAGCAGTGGAAATTGGTTCTGTGGAGTGATAAGTCGAAGTTTACATTATTCCTGTCCGATGGATGCGCATGGGTGTGGCGTCTACCCGGGGAACCGCTTCTGCCAGAGTGTATAGGGCCAACTAGGAAATTCGGTGGTGTTGGAGTGATAGTGTGGGGCTGTTTCACGGCCTTCGGTGTAGGACCGCTGGTGTTTGTCCGTGGTAGCATGAACACAGAGGCCTATTTTAACATTCTGGATAATGAAATGCTCCCAACATTGTGGTGTTTTTACGGAATGGACCCATGTTAATTCCAGGATGACAGTGCCAGGTGCCATGTTTCAAGGGATATTATGCAGTGGTATGCCAACAACAATGTTCGCCAATTGGACTAGTCCACCCAGAGCCCCGACCTCAACCCTATAGAACGTCTTTGGGACGAATTGGTTCGCCAGGTGAGGGCTCATCAGGCGCGGCCAAAATCCATTTCTCAACTCATGGAATGGTTGCAAGAGGAATGGCAACGAATCCCCGTGGATGTCTTGCAAATACTCTTAGAGAGCATGCCAGACAGGGTGGCTGCTGTTATAGCCGCAAGAGGTGGCCCTAAGAGATTCTAACAGGGTGACAAGCACCGAGCAAACATTGTGGACAGGTGCAAAATTATTTTTGGTCGATAGTGTATTATATCGGGTGCACTGCTACACCTCCAAGGCATAATATTCAGCCCAAAACTCCTACGTTGTGAATTTCGTGTTATATTAAAGACGAATCATTAGATGCATTCATTAGTTAAAATTTGCATCTTTACTACTATTAACAAGGCAACTTTACATACACTATACACACATACTTGCCTGACTCTATTTTGGTAAACATACAACACATCACGTGTTACTAACCTCTCAATGTTAACATTGATAACACAACCTTACACATCATAATTGCCCTATTCTACACCTCCCCCAATTTTGACATATCCAGACCAGTTACACATAATTGAAATTTAGTACAGGGAAGGGTCTTTGTCAACACATCTGCTACTTGGTTGTGAGAGTCTACGTACACCGATTTCAGTACTTTATCCTGCACGAGATCTTTAACAGAGTGATGCTTCACACTTACGTGTTCTGAGCACTTCGTTTCAAAAGTACTAGCCATTTTACTACGAGATTTATTATTCTTAAATAACACAAACTGCACCTTTGACACACCTATGATTTCTACCATATGTTTACCCACAAACTGACAGCTGAATGTCTGTCAGAAGCTAAAGCAATGTATTCTGCCCCAATACTGGAAAGGCTCACATAAAGCTGTTTTTTACTCTTCAGAATAACACTGTTTGCAAAGAGTTTAATAAAGAAACCTGTTACACTCTTCCTGCCCTGTGGGTCATTGGCAAAAAAAGCACCGAAAAATGCATCAACAACTGTAACATCAGATCTGCCAAACTGCAATCACAATTCTTTAGTTTTGTTGAAATATGTCAATTCATACTTTAAATGCTTAAAGTGAATAATGTCCTAACAGTTTTGAAACTTGCTAAAGTACGATACTTCAAAACTCAAATCAGGCCTACTACCCATCATGAGATACATAAGGAACCCTATGAGCTACCTATAAGGAATTCATTCCCTAAATGTAGCACTTTTGGTTCCATAGGGATAGCAAAATATTTACAATCAGATATATTGAATTTAATCAAAACCTTGTCTATTAATGTCCTCTCGCTAATTTGCATTGAGTTATAATGACAACTAATTTATAATCCCAAGAAATAGATTTTGCCCTTGTTATTATACATTCCCCTCATTTAAAATTCTTTCATCCACCTGTCTTTAAGCCATGATATTGTGTGTTTACTTTCTGAAAAAAAATCATAAAATCATCTACATATACTACAATATAGAGAGTACCTTTCATAAACAAACAAGGGTCTCTATTTGACCATATCACGTAAAGTTTGGCTCAATCTTTTATACCAACATTGAGGAGACTATTTTAACCTATACATTGATTTAAATCGTTTTCATACAATGTTGCCACCATAAAGTTCCATGTTTACACCCACAGGCACTTTCATATAGACTGGCTCATCAAGGTCACCATACAGAAACATGCACTTCACATCCAGCTAATCTTTAGACTATCCTTTCTGTACTGCGACTGAAAGAACGATCCTTAATGTTGTCATCCTCGCAACAGGTGCAGCCTATTGAAACCAGTCTAGCCTTTTTTACTGTCTCACACTTGACTTATTTTTTCTGAAAACAGTTATTTGGAGTCAATATTAGGCGGACATTCTATCAACTCCCTTGTGTTGATTTTCTCAAGTGATCCTACCTCTTCTTGCATGGCACTCAACCACATTTCCCAGTCGGGACATTCTTCTGCATCTGTCATATCCTGAGGAATATCGAACAAGAAACTGGCACAGTGTAATGCAATATGTGAAACATCGTAGTATTCATGCCATTTAGGGGCTGTCTTTACTCTTGTGGTTTTTCTAGTGCTTCCAATATGTTGACTGTTATCGTGTGATATGATTTCGCTATCTGTCGAAACTTCCCTGAGGGAGTGATGTCTTGATCAGGGGATTTAGTATCCTCACCTTCTGAGTCCTGTTCAGCTGACTCTTGAACATTTGGTTTTGGGGTATCAACCTCCTCAAATGTCTCATCTTTTACAAGAGCTCGAGTCTCTGGCTTCACAATTAAGTCCTCCGGGAATCTTACATCCCTGAATACCACAATTTTCTTTTGACCCTTGTCAAAAATTCTGACCACATTAGATGCATATCCTACCATAATTAACTGTTCACACCTTCTCTCCAACTTGCCTATAGGTCGATTATTTTTAGCAAATGCTTTACACCCAAACCATTTTATTTTACTGTAGTTGAATCCATGTCCATACCACAACTCAGAAAGTTATCATCAGTCACTCGAGAGGGTTAAATTGTAGAGGTAAGCTGCTGTTAGAATAGCCTCCCCCCACAAATACTTTGTTAACTCTCCTATCATACACCTTGCTTTAGTTAATAGTGTCCTATTAATCCTCTCACATCTACCATTTAGTTGTGGTGTGAAAATCGGGGTGTACTCCAATTCAATACCCTTTCCAGAGCACCAATTCTTCAAGTCCTTTGGTAAATATTTGCCACCATTGTCACAGCGAATTATACTAACTTTGAGACCTTCACGAGAACATGTCCACTCAGCTCCTTCAACATAATGTCTCAAAATTTCCTGAGTCTCATCTTTGGTTTTCAAAAGTTAAAACAATTGCGAAATTGGAATACCCATCGATTATGGTTTGGAATTATTTAAAACCATCATATGTAATTGGAATAATTGGTCCACACACATCACTAGAAATAACTTCGTAAGGTCTACTTCCTTTGAGACAAGAAGACTTAAAAGGATGCCAAGTCAATTTCCTTTCGAGACAAGTTGTACAATCTTTATCGCCATCCATACCTTTAATACATATCTTTTCCTGCAATTTATGCACTGCTTCATTACAGGTGTGCCCCAATTTTTCATGCCATGTTACATTGGCCATTGCACTCTTCCCTACAGTGGTTAATTCCAAAACATATTACTTACCAACACTTTCTGCCTTGATAATCGCACACCATTTCGCCTAATTGTAATATTTCTGTAAGCAAAAATTGTATAAAATCCCGTTTCTACAACCTTTGGAATAGATAAAAGTTAGTATTTGTAATTTTCCACAACTAACACATTCTTTTTAATAGACTGGTTTAATGCTATAGCTCCCCTCTCGGTAGCAACAAGCTTAAATAATCCATCAGTAATAACTATAGAAATGGACACATCTAATGTTTCTATATTGGTCATGAATGGCATCACTGAAGCTTTCACAAAATGTTCAGAAGCACCGGAATCACACGCAAAGCATATAAGAGAGTCATCATCACAGCTTGTACTTGCAGTTTTGTTGTTATCATAATACGAAGCCGTAAAAACAGTACGTGTGTCCTCATCTTCGGTGACACTTGCCTTGTGTTGTCATCTGCCACGTCCTCGTAAGCCTCTGCTGGGTCCTGGTGAACCTATACGTGTTCCTGAAGGGCCTCTAACCCAAGCACGACCTGGTTTGTTTCTTCTTCTCCAACAATTAATCTTCTTATATCCCGAAAGTCCACAATTATAACACTTAAGCTGTTTCTTCACCATAAAGACATAATCGCCCTGACTGACACTGCATTTTTCAGTGTTAAGTTTAACTCTAATATAATGTCCCTTTAAAAATCTCTCCTTAATATAATTAGATATCAACTTGTTGCTATACGTTTCAATCGCAGTAACTAATCCCTTCTAACTGTCGGGTAGTGTCGTTAACAACTGACAAGTCAAGGTTTCTTCATCAATGGTCACACATATTAACTTTAACTCACGTAAAATGCATTCGAACTCAGCAAAGTGACGTTCTAAATTTCACCCTTCCTTAGGTCTTAACTGAAATAATTTTTTCCTTAAAAACAATTGTGAGCTGATTTCCTAATATAAATACATTTCAGAACATTTACTATGGTTTTTGGAGTCTTACGTGCCTTCATGTGCTCCAACTGCGATCCCGCTATTCTTCTTACGATAATAAGAACTGCCATCTTTGCAGCTTTCTTCAACATGGCTACCGATATCTCTCGTAGCCTTTCTTGAACTTGATCGGAAATTTTTACCGTTAATCCTTTTTCCTCCAATATATCTTCTAATTCCCTGTCAACGAAATCGAGGCATTCGTTTTCGTCTAATACCACTTTCAAATGGTATAACCAATTGTCAAAACCGATGCCGTCAAGTATTCCAAGCTTTTGAATATCGTCTCACATTTCGGCCATTTCTGCTGGGCCCTTAACCCTCTTTATATTAAAGGATGAATCACTAGACGCATTTAGAGGTTATAACTTCTATCTTTACTACTATTAACACGGCAGTTCTAGATACTCTATACAGATAAACTTGTCTGACTCTGTTTCGGTACACGTAGGCCTACAACACATCACTTGTTACCAACCTCTCGATTTTAACACTGACAACACAACCTTACACATCAAAATTGCCCTTCTCAACATTTCGTTCAAGTTTTTACGTATCGAAAATTCTGGCAGATATATTTAAAAAAAATTTAACTACGTTTCATAATTTCGCGCGAATGATTCACAGTTTTTATCACGTAGAAATTGAATCACGTGTTGTATTGTCTTTAGTATAAAAAATCAATTATTTTTTCATTTTTAAACCGTGTTTTATTTCTGTGAGCTAGCAAACACTTTTGTTTGCTTCTAAGCCAGAGAAAGCGAAATATATATTAATTCATGTTTAATTACATTTTTTCACATACAAAAAAATTACAGAAGCCTTCAGCATTTAAGCAATGCATGAATTCAATCAGAATCAGTGAATGCAATTGTGTGTAAGCATGTACGTTTAGGAAAATTTTGGACTGTAATGACCAATGATGTAAAGTGTGGGTAAATGATTCGCAAACAGCCTTACATGTCTAGGTCATAATTGATTCATATTATTGAAGCCAAACATATAGCCTACAGTGACAACGAAACGAATGTTGTGTCGAATTGAGTACAGCAACACCTGAAATTATAAAAATTAAGTGGGTTTGAAATGGTTATCAAAATTGTTAAAACTTAGAATTAACATAGAACATGTCTATGAAGAGAGAGTGAATAGATTTGGACGGTTCTTAACATCGTAAGCCGATGAAGGTGAAACGACGTGAGTATGGAGCAGCTTCAGAAAAGAAAAGGCTAGCCGAAGGGGGGGGGGGGGGGACTGCAGATCCCCTAGAAATGCCGCCGGCTTTTGAGACTACGACTTAGCAAATTTGTAACATATTTTACTTGGCTAACAATTTCTTATTTTCATTTGACAGGCGCATGAATAAAGTGATTAGGTGCATTACAATGTTAATTTTACAAATCTGCTTAAAAGTAGATATTAAGCAGGGCTTTCAAAAGTGCTCAGTTGATCGTGAACAGCCTATAAGTATTCCTGCAGCACATTACAGAACACTAGCGACTGACGGCTGCTTGAAAGCCAAGCTGGTGTATTTTCACAAATGTGCATGTTTCTTCACGACTATACAATTCCTGCGTCTGTATTCTGAAACTTGTTACCCTCGAAACGAATCATTTCGGTAGTAGGATGTAACGGTATTTGCTTATCGAGGATACGATTCTGTTACACCAGTGGAAAAGGGCTTACCGAAAATTTTCGTTACATTTTCGGATACCGATCGTTACAGCTAAATGACGTTTAACACAATTAACCAGTGAATTACCGTTCATGAGAAGAACAAGAGTGAACTAAAAGAGCGAGAGAGAGCTAAAAATAAAGTCATAAAATAAATGTTACATTAACGAGCACATATTTTTGGACTTATTTATGATTAGAAAAAAAAATGTACAAGTAGAACGTCTAAAATACTGTATATGTTCTGCTGTACGCCTAGAATTTTCTCAGTCACTATGGCAAATCCAAACATTTTTCACCCTAATACACATATGGGTAAAATTCCAGAAAAGGGGCTTTTTCAAAAATCGGAAATATAATACCTGATGATAATTAGTAATCACAATTACTAGGACTTTTGGAGGGGCTTAAAATAGTTTTATGTAAAAAAAAATTTGATATGAAGAGGATTGCTGTGTTTATGCTATAAAACACGTATAATTTACGTAGAATATATTAATATCGGGTCGAATAATTGTACTAATGTGAGATTACCGTTTAAAACGAATCTTTAATGTTTAAAATATAATTTACAGGGTATATTTACGCTATGGAAATAGGGTTATTCAGGTGTAAAACAGTGTCGGAAGAACGTGTAATTCAGGTGAACTACTCAAGGCTTACCTCTTACCTGCTGATCGACATCTATGGAGACTTGAGGATATATTAAGTGAAACTTCGAAAGTAAGATTATTAAATATACGAGCGGTCGGCTCTGTATGTTTACGTTTGGCCGGCGACATGTTTGACGTACCATTTATGGCAGCTGTATTTTTTATTTAGATTTGTGTACGCTAATTAAGTAGAATTGGTACTAACTGTGCCATAATGCCGTGTTAGTGTACCATTAATTTGAATACACCGTAGTATGACGATTTGTTAATTGTTCATGTAACATTTGCATCCTGGGAAGTCGTTGAACAGACGTTTGGAGTTTTTAACAGTCGTAGGTTTGCAAAAGAGTGCCTAAAAGCGTGTTTTATTGCAATTAATTGAGTTAAGACTGGTTAAATAAAATAATCGTGCGAAAATACGACTGTTGCTGTGGTAATATCTGCATGCAGAAAGTGAAATTATAATATTTGTGCTGTGATTTGCATGTATGAAGAGTCAAATGGAATGTTACGTCGTTTTGACGAAATAATGGCGATGTTGTTGGTGAGTTCGTTACAAAATTAAATTTAACTTAACATAGTGGGCAGGGTTATAAAAAACAGGGAAATTGCGGTGTAAAACGGGTGAAAAATATGTACATTATCGTAAAATATTATCACAATAATACGTTAAATTGCAAAAAGTTCTAACCGGAAAATACCTAAATTCAAAATATTACCAATACAAGTTTCTAATACGATAGTGGGGAGGGGCTACGAACATCTGAGAAATTGCGGGATAAAACGAGTCGAAAATATGTACGCTTTCGTAATAAAATTGTTCTCCGCAATGTCCTTCCATTTCACAGCGCTCCCCAGTATCGTATTTGTATCTTGTGTTTGTAATATTCTCAATTTATGTATTATTCGGTTCAATATTTTTGCAATTTAGCATGTTTCGTGATAAATTATTACGATATCACGATTATCTGGGCAATATGTTACATTGCAAAACGAGCGAACCAAACAATACCTAAATTAACAATATTACCGATACACTCACACCTAAATATAACTGCTATAATGTATGATATTCAAGCATAGCCAAACATTATGCACAGAGCCAGAGTACCTGCGCCAGCAGGGGAGTAAATACCTAATACAGTGATTCAAGGCCTGCCGGGAATTTTTGTGTGCGGTGACGCGAAGCGTCACGCATCAGCAAAGCTTGGAGTTTCCTCATAAGGGATTTTAATGTATAGCCCATTTGCACTGTCAAATAATGCGTGTGTGTTTTGCAGTTTCACATATTTTCGTGTAAATTTGTAATATTGTGGTGATATTGTATCATGAAAACATGTTGAATTGCATAAATATTGAACTGAACATTATCTAAATTGACAATGTTACCAATACAATTCAGAAATACGATAGTGGGGAGGACTATGAACTGGAGGGAAATTGAGGTTTAAAATTGTATCACGAAAAAGTTCATATTTTTTTACCCCATAATTTCCCTGATCTGCATAGCTCTCCCCACTTTCTTATTTGTAGCTTGTATTGGTAATATTGTCAATTTAGATAACGTTTGGTAATTTTTTTTTGCAATTAAACGTATTTTCGTGAATAAATATTACATTATGTACATATTTTCACTCGTTTTACCCCACAATTTCCCTGATCTTCATAGCCCTCCCCACTACAGTTTTTGGTCAAATAATGATGCCAGTAGTAAATTCGTGTTCTGTGTAATTAGAAGAGAGGAATTATACCACTTTCAGAGATTCTTTTTGATTTTATCAAAAAAGCCCCTATTATGGAATTTTACCCACATATGTATACGGGAAGTGAAAAAGGAAGGAGATGCAACTGCTCCTCATATAAAAAGTAATAACAAATCATTTTAATGCATCAAACAATATAGATACTATAAAAAAATAATAAACTGAAAGATCTTAGAAGTTGTTGTGATATCGAAGTTTGTAGAGGCATGATGCAAAATCTTCGGATAGTGAGGTTTTCGTGTTTTACGTTCGTCCCAACAACGGCAAAATTTAAGTTTTATAGAATAATACAATAATATATTAAAACGTGAATATTATTAGAAGAATGTATTTGACTAATTTCCTAACTACGTATCAAAATAACACAGTAAAGTTCGAAATGAAAAATTACAGGTAGAGTTGGGACAATACGGATTTTACTTTGTAGCGGTTACAATTATCACTCAAATAGGACCTATGTGTTAAACAAACTATTTGCATACCTATAATTTTTGTTTATATAATAAACATAACAGAATATATTCTGTAAACTCAGGTATAATTATATTTGTTAAAATCTGTCTGATCTATGTACAAAAGTGTATTAAAATAATGCTGGTTTTATTAGCATTATTAAAATTGTTGTAATAAATTTTTTTTAATAGTATTGTTTCAATTTCTCTCTCTAGAAATTCATTGGGCTAAACGAAGTTCGTTAAGGGATGGAGGAGTCAAACAAATAAAAAGAGTTGATTATGGTTTCCTAATTCTATTTACTATAACTACAGCAAAATTCTCTCAAATCAACATCTTACAATACATTTATATCTCTTTCTGTTCACAATTAATGTCTCCAATTAATAAAATTTTTAATTACTACAAATAAATGAATGAAATTAAAGATCTGTCCCAATATAAATTGTATCAACCTATTCAATTATTTTTAAATTATGCGTTTATGTTTGACAGTTCCAATATTTACCATTAACTCCATATTACATGTCCATTCAGTCCCACCTCAGTTCAGTCCATGTCCCGCCAGTCCGCAATGTTCTAGAGACCTTCGAGTGCCCTCATGCACAGCAGGCTTCACTCGTCGGGTTTCACGCCCTCTCGTCCATTCACACCGACAACACTCGTCTGCCGAGCCATGTGCCAGGAGAAATAATGGTACCTTGGAGTCTCAATCTTTCTGATTGTCTTCTACGAAGACGGTTATTCAACCACACCAACTGTCCTTTTTGAAAAGTCTCCATAGGCATTTTTCAGTCATATCATGTTTTCATTCTGTCAGTATTCATTTTAAGGTACCTCCGGGCAAACTCATGAATGTCCGCAAACTTCTGATGTAGTTTACTGGCATATTCTGGGGTGGCTGCCCATTCTCCTGCACTGGACGTCCGAACAGCAAGTCACCAGGTAGGCGGAGCTCTCTCCCAAACAGCATCCTTGAACGTGTTACTGTTGTGGACTCATGAACTGCCGAGCCATGTGTCAGGAGAAATAATGGTACCTTGGAGTCTCAATCTTTCTGATTGTCTTCTACGAAGATCGCCAGATACTGTTCCAGGCTACTATTTAGACTCTGGACCATGTCATCCGACTGAGGGTGTAATGCTGTGATACAGAGTTTCTTCATTCCTAAAATCCTTGCTACCCCTTGAAAAAGAGTTGCTTTAAAATTTTGTCCTTGATCAGAATGAAGCTCAAGGGGAACTCCAAATCTGGAAAACATTCTCTACAAGAGCATAATATTCTGTACCAGACACTTGGTTTGGCACTGCTATGAACTCGGGCCACCTTGTGAAATAGTCTTGTTACCAGAAGGGATCTATTCCCCCTCTCAGTGATTGGTAGTGTTCCAAGAATGTCAGCTGCCATCCTCTCGAATAGGGTCCCAACATTGTACTTCTGGAGGGGACATCGTCCCTTAACCCTCGGATCCTTCCTCGCAATACATGTATCACACAAACAGCACCACTTATCAACATCCTGCTGACAATGTAGCCAATAGAAATTCATTCTGACTCTGTCAAGTGTCTTATTTACACCCAAGTGACCATCTGCTGCTGTGTTGGGCAGTTCTCTTAGCACTGCTGGTATTCGGCACTCTGGTAGGACCAATTGTAAATGCCTTTTTCTTCTTCGTTACTTTCCCAGCTCCTGTAAAGCACATCATTCTTTATAACAAGGGAATTCCAATGTGCCCAGTATGCCTTGACTGTCATAACTAGGCTAGATATCTCCTCCCATCTCGGTCGCCACCCAGTTTCCTTCCACTCCAATATTGGACACAAGGTGGGGTCACTATGCTTATGATTCTTATAGCCTTTTCGTCCTAGGTAGATCACCCATCACCAGATCCAGGGCCTTGAATTCTTATCCTCCTTGCTTTCCATAATACACCAACCTTTTCCTCCTGGCATTCACAATGACAACAGAACGCTTCACATGGTCTCCTGGAGAGTGCATCTACATTGCTGTGAAGGCATCCAGACCTGTGTTGTATTTCAAAGTCATATTCTTGCAGGTTCTGTATCCACCGGCCTATTTGACCTTTAGCAGCCAGTATAATGAAGCATGATCAGTTCTTAGGATGAAGTGTCTGCCATAAATATATGGATGAGAATGTGCAATTGTATTTACCACTGCCAAAAGATGCCTGCATGCCGCACAGTAGTTCCTCTCGGATTGTGTAGCAACTTACTGAAGTATTCCAAAGGCCGCTCTTTTACATCCTGGATCTGAGATAACACAGCCCCGATTCCAACATCACTAGCATCAGTATCCAGAATAAGTTTACCCTCTCTACTCGGGAAGCCCAGTACTGTGGGATATATCAGAATTTCCTTTAGTCTATTAAAAGCAATTTCGCACTCTGGGGTCCAATAAAATTTTATTTTTGCCTCAGTCAATTCATGCAGACGTATAACGATAGTGGCGAACCCTGGAAAAATCGATGTAGTAAGTGCATAATCCTGGGAAACTTCGAATTTCAGTTTTATCCTTTGGCAAACGCCAAAAGCTTATTGCTTTGGTCTTCACAAGGTCTGTTTCAATCCCGTGGGCCGATACAACAAGGCCCAAGAAATGAATTTTTGTTTGGGAAAAGGTGGCAGTTCTTGGGAACTAATTTCAGATTGGCCGCAGTCACTTTCTGAAACACACAATCGAAGCACACAGGGTGCTCTTCAAATGTTGTTCCGGTGATCATAATGTCATCTAGGTACACCTGACAAATGTTAAGGGCAGAACTTTCTCCATTAGTCATTCGAAGGTGGCAGAGGCATTGCATAGCCCAAAGGGCATAACCTTGAATTGCCAGGTTCCTTTCCTTTGCAACAAAGACAGTCTTTTCATTGTCTTCGAGGGCCATCTCGCAAGGCCAATACCCGCTCTTCATGTCTAGAGTAGAAAAACCCTATGAACCTGCTAGGCTGTTCAGTGTGCTGTCTATCCTAGGGAGTGTATAAGTATATTTCTTGGTCATATTATTAAGTTGGCAGTAATTAAAACAAAATCTAATAGAGTCATCTTTCTTTTTAACAAGCAGAATAGGAGAAGACCACGGAATAACTAAAGGATCTATCACATCTAAATCCCTCATCTCTTTCAGAATACCATCAACCATCTCATATGAAACTAGCAGTAGTCACCTTTGTGGCGGCTTTATGGGTCTGGCATCCCCTGTGTTGATGTGGTGGCATGCAAGATTAGCTCTGCCATGGTCATTGGGCTCAAAGGAGAAAGCACCTCTATTTCTTTGTAAGAATTATGAAACTGCTCTTTCCTGTCGCCAGTTGAGATTTTCTCTTGTTCTTGTAAGAAGTTCTCCCAGAGAATCTGGAAGAGGGCATTCAGTATGTTGTGGCAGTAAAGCTTGTAGAACATTTGGAACTACCTGTGAGACCTGCTTGCAAAACCCTATTGTGGTCCCCTGTTCCAAGCAGATAGCCTGGTCAGACAAATTAATCATTCTAACAGGCAAACTGTCCAATTTCGAAGAAATCAATGTTCTAGTTACAATGACACCATCTGGTAAAATGCCACCTTTCTGGTTCGATTATACCCAACATCCTGACAAATTTTCCCTGGCATCTGCCTGGAATAACAACTTCGCTAGAAGCAGGGAGCACAGTTGACTGATTACACACTACTGAGCAGCTCATTGGCGAAGATAAATCTCGTCATCTTGACACTACCAACTCGGATTACCTACCCATAAAACTTTCAGTGGAGTATCAATACAGCATCCCAACCTATGTAATACATCAAAACCCAAAATGCATTGGTCCTCTATTTCTGCTGTGTATATATCATGGTCTATCTCAAGGTTACCAAGCTGTAAGTGTATGCTTCTCTTGACTTTGACTGGTGTGGTCTCGCCCATTACTGTAGTTAAATAGCAGTTATCAATGCTCTTATCAGATAATCGCTTGAGGGAAGGCCCAAGAATGTCTGTTCTTACCACTTTTATAGTCGCTCCTGTGTCAAAGACCATCTGACAAGAAAGATCATTTAATGTAGGCTCTCCTCCACCAAAATGTCATCCAAGTCCTGTTTCATTGAATGCACGTGCAAAAGCATTGGGACTTCCCTCAAGCAATCACCGAACTTTGTCCCTCAAGAGTGGTGTTTACAAGTTTCGCGAAGACATTGCTCTCTCACCTGCCCCTTGGTGACTGGTCCATGGTTGCTGCTGCAGCTGCTATTGAGGACAGTGGGTTTTCAGGTGCCCCAGCTGTCCACACGTCCAAGATTCTGGCAGTTTGGGTGGGGGACGGCGAGTCTCCATAGTGGGCCCCCTAGAAGCGATGTCCCTCATGGCCCTTCAGCATCCTGTCGTCCTCCCCTTCATCTAGCATAACTGCCCTCACTGTAATTCAGGGCACTGATGCCTGCCATGCTGACTCCACCTCCAGTGCTCGGGCCAAAGCATCCTGCATAGTGTGAGGCGCAGCTAACCGCACAGCTGGCCATGCCTCAGTGTCAGTGATAGTGTCGATGAAGAATCCGACTGCAATGAAATCTCATGCCTCTTCAGAGCAGGCCTCCAGAGACAGCTGTGACAGCCACACAATGCCCTGCCACAGCTCCTACAGTGGTTCCCCTGGTCGCTGGACGCAACTTCACATTGGGCATAGTGGGCGTGTCGCAGGTACTGGTCGCCGAATCGCAGCTCCAAAGCCGACAACAATGTGGAGTATTCTAGACGATGTCGCTCTGGCAGCGACTGCAATATGCTCAATGCAGGTCTCCTCACTACAATCGTTAGGTAGTACGCCTGCTCCTCTTCAGTCCAGTCATTCAGGATGGCAACAGTCTCGAATTGGTTCAGATATTCGCTCCAAGGTGTCTGTCCATCGCAGGGGGAGGGCTTAATTGTGATGCCTTTACCCACCCCTGGCTCGGGCATACCCACACTGCAGAACAGCTGCGCCTCCCTGCGATGGCTGCACTGGTGGCGACCTATACCTTCTTCTTGGTACCCATGTGATTCTTGGTGGTGACCAATCTCGACTCCTCCTCCACTCCTGCTTGACATCTCTCCTGCTGCTGCAAAAACTCCTGCCATTCCTTCTTGAGGGTGCTCACTTCCTTTTTCCTTTCTTGCTCGACACTGACCATCCTTTCATTCACACTGTCCCTCATGCTGTCAATTTTTTTTTGTCGGCACAATCTATTTTAAAGTTCACCAACTCGCTCATACCTTCTATCTTTCTGTCCACATTCTCATTCACACTGTCTATTTTGCTATCTACATTTTCGTTTACAGTGTCTATTTTCTTGTCTACTACTTCGCTAACACTATATATTTTCTTGTCTACAAGTTCACTAACACTAATAATTTGGCCATTTACAGATTCACTAACACTAACTATTTGGCTATTTACAGATTCGCTAACATAACCTACAACATTGTTTAGACTGTTATTTACATTACTAATTTGGCTACTTAATCCTTCGATCAAAGCACGGAGTGCTTCCATGTATGCCGTCAGTTTCCTAGTTAACCTTCAAAATTTCCTTAGTAATTCCCTGGCCAATTATTATATTAATTATTGTATTCACAAATTTAGCTTACTGTAATATTAATTAAAACTATTTTATTTACTTTTAATAAAATGCCTCCATCCCACTTCTGACACCAGTGTTACAATTTCTCTCTCTAGAAATTAAGTGGACTAAACTAAGTTCGTTAAGGGATGGAGGTCTTAATAAAATAAGTATGTTAATTATAATTTCCTTATTCTATTTACAATAACTACAGCAAAATTCTCTCAACTCAGCATCTTACAATAAATTGATATCACATTCTGTTCACAATTAAGGACTCCAATTAATAACATTTACAATTACCACAAATAAATATATGAAATTGAAGATCAGTCACAATAGACAGTTTATCTACCTGTTCAATTATTTTATAAATTATGCATTCATATTTGACAGTTCGAATATTTACAATAAAATCCCTATTAAATGTCCATTCAGTCCCACCTCAGTTGAGTCCATGTCCCACCAGTCCGCAATGTTCTAGAGTCTTCCGAGCAGCCTCACGCACAGTAGTCTTCACTCACCGGGTTTCACACCCTCCCGTCCATTCACACCAACAACACTCGTCCGCCGCCGTCGTCTCGCCATTCTCTTCGCTCGTACACGGCCATATCGCCTCCATCAAAGACTGCCGGTCACTGAATTGCGGCAGTATATATAGTGTCGTAGGCCGTCACCAAGAATCTTCCCTAACTCGCGCGCTGCGCCGAGGAGGGCTGTAGCGCCGGCCAGTCTCACCAAAATATTCATGCATCATAGCTACATTTATCGGAGTCTCTAGCAGCCAGTAAGTCGGCCTGTGGATACCAAACAGGACGGACATGCTGGCAGTGCGCGTGCAGTAAGTAAGATCTTCCATTCACATATGTGTGTATATTTCTGTGTGGTCAGCGCTATGCGGGCGCCTGGACGACGATGGCGCGCTTGCAGCCATTGAAGTAGCGCACAACGACTGCTGACAACGGCTCAGCGGCCTACCGACCGAGTCAGCAGTGGTAAGTGGTTGGATGACCTATGTTCTAACATAGAATACAGAGTAAAACCCAAAACTCAAGGATACAGAAGTGAAACATGAGTGTGTGGAAAGTTATTGTGCCTCGTGCGCAATCTCAAATATACTGTGTTATGTTTTTTTTTGTAATAGAGTGACTTTGCGATAGAGTGACTTTGTGATTGATTGGATTTTCTGATTTGAGTAACTTTGTGATTTATGTGTCCTAGTGATTAAGTGACTTTGTGTAGCACTTTGTTGCTTTAAATTTCAAGTGTGAGTGATTGCCCAAATGCGACAATGAACAAAACTGAGTGGTGAACTCGTTTCACTGAAGAACCTGCCAAATGGCACGGCAGTAAACCGGACAGACATGCTGAGCTAGTTAAACTAGCCTCAACAATCTTAAAGGCAAGAGCAATTTATTCATTGAATCTTCTAATGGACAGTGAAACTGATTGGACACAAGTCAATAAACCTAGCAAAGTGATCATTGATTGGATGACAGTGGCTAACCCATTAATTCAAGGACAGCCTGCTGAGGTAATCTGCAAAATAATATATGAGTACTATGAAGAAAACACCTAACATGCAGCAGGCCTGGGAATTGTCGGAGCTCTGGGCGACATGGAGGAGTTCTCGGCTGAGCCTTTGGTAGGCTCCTAGATTATTGCACTTTGGAAATAATGAAAGTAAATAAGGAAAATGCAAATTACATAATTCCAAAAGTTTTCTTGATTAAGTCTTATTACGACAGGATGACACAAAGGAATGCTTTTCTTCTTGGTTATGCCAAAGGATTGGAGTACTGTGTGAAACTTGGGCTGAGACCAGAGGTGTTAATGGAGAAAACAGAAATATCTAAACCATCCTTCGCTCAAATAACCAAGGTGGTTAATAAACTTGCACAAGAGGTAAAACCACCTAAGAAAATTATCCTGGCATATTCAGAAAAGGATGGTCAAACAAGCGAATAGAGAAAGAAGACGATCCAAGAGAAGGTAAACCCTGTTGAAGAAGGATGGAAAGTGAAGAACATTAGAAGAGTACGTGGTGGAGGTATTCTCATAGAGGCAGGTGATGAAGCCACCAAAAATAACATGAAAACAAGCGACAAGCTGAAAAATTTGGGACTTCGACTTAATGAACCAAAGAAAATAGGACCCAAGGTAATTATCTACGACATTCCAAGGAAAGAGGATAATGAAGAATTACTGACAAAGGTGTGGAAACAAAATCTTGAAGACAAGTGTACAAATAGCGAGGAATTTCTGAAGGGAGTGTCAGTCTGACTAAGAACTGGAAGAAATAAATAAACAGTGAATGTGGTGATAAAATTGCACAACAAGTACAGAAATGTTCTAATGGCACTGGGTATATTGAATGTGCGGCACATAAAGTGAGAGACTTTCTGGTTCTACTCAGATGCTACAAATACCAACAATATGGGGATCAAAGTAAATAATGTACAGTGAGTTATCACTGTGTTTATCAGCCTCAAAATTTTATATTAGTGTGAAAGCTTTTAATATTGCTTGCTAGTCAAACTTTCTTTGCATAACACTTTTAAGTGTATACCAATTTTGAGTATACTAATGGCACATAGGGTATTTTAAGAAATGGATGTATTTCATATATATATATATATTAATTCACATTTTTACAAAAATATGATCTTAATACATCAATTGAAATTTAACTGCTTTTCGTACACATGAAGCCGACTTATGAGAGTCTATCAATGTTTTTAAGGGAACAGCATCATCATTTGTGTGCATAAACATGGAAAGCCCACAGGATGTAACTGCTGCTGTTGGAGTCACCAGAGAATGAGTCACTGGAGGTGAAGTCACCACTAGCATAACTGCTGATGGATTACATAAGCTGTGGTTCTTGGTTCATGGGGCATGAACAAACATATCTGCATTTTGTATATAGTCGAGCTTAAATTGATATTAAGTTTTTTGGGGAATATGTAGCTTCTCGATGTAGTTTTTGCCTATATAAGGAGCATACATTGATGGACACGGTGTATAAATTGTCGGTAAACGACCATGTATATCATTCTTAATACTGCTATAATGTTGTTTACTATCGCATGACTCTCCGTACTTGATGTCCTTGGGGTCCCCGAGCATCGCATAAGATGGTGCTAGCTTCAAACCATAGAGATGAACAGCACAATTAATATCTTCGCACACGAAGTTGGATACTACCCTGGAGGTTTCGAATGATGAAAATACATTCCACTGTAGACGGAAATGCACGTTCTCACTACACATTTCAAAGTATAACGAGCTGTAAATATCACCATGTTTATTTTTAAAAGCAATACCATACTGCACACAATGTAAGCCTTCATGCACGTGTTCGAAACATGTTCTGGAGTTGTACACTATGCATGGTGCTGACTCTTAGCTAATAGTATCATGCAACAGGAACACTTCTTTATCGTCCTTGCAGTCTTCATAAAATTGTTCCTCGCCATCATATCTAGGGTCCATGGTGGCTGGGCTGGCTGACTACCCGACTAGTTTACTGCTGCTGATCGCAGACTAGGCAGAAGAATACTGGTACACAACTGGATGAGTCATTGGAGGTTGAGTCACTGGCTTCTTTGTAGTAATGTCACTCATGAATAAGTCACATTTTTCGCTAGAATAGCCACTGCTGCTAGAGTCAATACTGTATGTTTCTGGATCCGTAGTTCACAGACAATTGGCATTTATGATGATATCTGCTAATGTTTATAGAGACTCATTTGCTTGGTCAGGAGGTTTGATGAAGAAAACTTGGTTTCACTAAGTAATTTCTGCTTACAAATGGGACAGAGTTTATTTCCACATACCCTAGTTTACATATCGGTCTGAAATGTTTCACGGCAAATAACAGCATTGTGCAGGTCCCCAGTACACGATTCAGCATTTTGTAGTGATACTTTGGATGCAATTTTAAACAGATTGCAATGAGGCAAGGAACTTTTCATTAGTATCCTCGACAGTAAATGATTGCATTGAGGATCATCATCAAATATCGTGTCCACTTCGCTTAAAAACCGATTTTTTTATTTCTTTTAGTGTGCGTAGTAAACTATGCATATATTGTTGGCAAAGGTTAACTGCAAATTCGCTGTTATTACTGTCTCTCACAATTTCATGTTTTATAGAGTCTGGCATGGATATTGTGTCCCATGAGAAGTAAATATGTACATAATTTGCACATTGCTCAACACATGTTACCATGGGATCATCCACACAATATTCCATACTCTGGAAGCCCAGGTGCACACACCAGCAATCTTGCTTTTGATAAAACTTGGCTGATTGCCGACTGTTGTTCTGCCCACACAAACACAAGACATTTTTACTCTTAATTTATCTCCTTATTGTATTCGTTTCTTTTCTCTGTTTTGAAAAACAACATATTTACTCAATTTTCCCACCACTATGCTTTACATGAATATTTTTTCTGAATTGATGGGATACATGACAAACAGTAGAATAAGAGGTAAAATGGTTTTAAAATTATACATGTATTTTATTCATCAAAAAATTTTATTTTGATTTCAAATACATGTAAAGCAATGTTAGTTTACATTGACAAGCAAAAAAAAAAGTTTTTTAACGTATTTTTTTATTTCTGCATTTATGTTGCATCATATTGTGCATTATTCGTACATAGATAAGCAACTCAATTTTTATGACACTTAGATTTTTTATAGAAATGACCCTGCTTCTTTTGTTAGCACAGATCGAATACACAGCGGGCCTAAAAATAGAATTGGAAACTATAAATTTATTACCACTATGTTGCTCTGTTCGAAACACAGTTTCTTAATACTATCTTTGTTATTACCCACTGTCCTTCCCAGTCCTCATTCTGCGAGCTTGTCTTTACCTCGCATGGCAGACTGCGACAAGACGTGGTGTGCTCGACGAATGGATTCATGTCAGCTTCTTCATCTGGTAGGAGTTTATGCGTCTCACAATCGCAATCTTCGTCTAGGTGAAGGTGGTGCTGTGTCGGAGACCTGATGTGATCAGATGCAGGAGATCGCAGTCGCTTGATCTACAGAGCCATTCATGTTGTTCACTGTGCTGACCCTTCGTCGATGGAGAAGGTAGTGCAGGTGGTGGCTGCTGCTGCTTTGCGACTTAGCGTCTTGCACCAGCTGCGGGAATGAGGAATGTTTGGAACATAAATGATGCCGCCTTCGAAATACTACTTGCAGGGCGGGCAGTCACGAATATCTTCGTTTTGCTGCAGGTAGAATGGAAGTCTACATACTGAAGTACACATACCGAACTTCGTGGTGTATGTATGTCAGTAGGAACTCTTTCGATGTAAAGGCCAGTTAGTTATCTGGATATAATTCTACAAGTGACCGTAGCCTTCCATACGTGACTATCGCAGTAATTATTTTCTGCTCACTGGGACAGCATGCAAAAATCAGTTGCTTGGCGACGAGAAAATTCCAGACGAGAAATCAATGTATACTTTAAAACGAGCAGGTGACGACGACAGCAACAGGGAATATTTTTTTTGTATGCCACCCCTCCGCGCCGACATATGGTAGTCTCAAACCTGCTTACTGAGACTCCCCGGATAACTTGTGGAGTGATTTTAATGGGAGGGCTGAAGTGTGTTGTCAGACAAAACGCCTATACGATTTTCGTTATAAATGTTGAGATATTTTAGTGAAGTACTTTGCCTGGTATATAAACAAGTTTATGCATCCACGTTAGGGCGACGGTATGAAATATACTGTAATAGTGGGTTAACGGAAGTGTACTGTGTACCGACTTCCACAAAGCCCCGCGTAAGGGCACCAATATGAAATATAACTTATGTTTCATATAAATATGTAATATAATGTGTAGGAAGCTGTGAAGAGTTCACACAAGGTCTCCTCGTTGGGATAGCCAATATGAGATATAATCATATTATAATAAAATATATATGTGCTGTGTATGGTGAAGAATTAGCATACGCAACAATGGGATAACACATATAACACTTGAGTTACCAGACTGCACAGCTGACTTACAATAAATCAGTGGGAAAAGAGATGATGTTTCCTAGACTGCCTCTGTATAATTGCCCGGTGCAGTCCTATTACGGTAGCGGAACAAGTTTATTATCATTAGTATCCTATATAAACTAGCATTTAGCACGTACATCATTTATGTACGTATGTCAAACTAAGGCAGACAATTGAAAACTCTAGTAAACACATATGTAAGACCCTGGGTAATAAATAGGTTAACTTGACACTACAGTAGAGAAAACGACAAAACAGATACGCTCTTTGAATTAATTTCATTTATTATAATTTTCATTTCCTTTTGTATTGTAATTATTTAGATCAGAAATAATTAAAAACCCTGAAGGCAATATGAGAAAAACTATAAAGACAACACACTATCCTTACAACGCTAAAAGTGGTCATGCCTAGCCTGCTTGAACCCTTTTACGGTTACGTGATATAGCTTGCCAGAGTCTAAATATACTGGTTTCAAAATCAAATTAATTAAACTGTTTTCTGTCGTAAATATTACGTGAAAACAAATTGTGTTCTCACTTAACAGTCTATCTCTGGCAGTTGGCGTATGTGTGCTGGAAATTTACGTACTTATAAAAGTCAAGATGGTGTCGCTTGTGTACTGATGCTAACGGACATCGAGCTGTATCAAACTGTAAATAAAATTAGGTCCAGATTAAAATGTCAGACCTTTTGGTAGGACTTATATTTTAATCTCCAAGCGGATTGAAGGTAGGATGCTCTTGCAGGATTTGGCGTAGCAGGATTAAGGTGGAGATACGCGGAGCTCCGCTCTACACGTACGTAGACGGCGTTTTTAAACTATCTAGATCCTGACCACTTAACCTCGCGAATGGGCGACCATTGACACTAGTTCCATTGCTGATTACAATTTTACTTAAAAGTTGGTTCAGGGACACGTCTATATACCTCAAGACTATTTTAAAGTCCTGCCTCTCCGCCCACTTCAGACGGGAGGTCCTACCCTACGTCTGACGTCGTTGGAGGCTGCTAGCGAAGAAAGCGTTAGTCACTGCAGGTTTACGCTAGCTTAAGGGGGCCTATAGCGCCAGTCAATCAACAATCAGGATTTAAACTTGTGGGCCAATGGGGATCAAAACTGTTCAAACCATCCACATGAACCATTTCTAACGACATAAATGAAGAAAAACCAAATAATACGTGATCTCGGAACTGAGATATAATACAATAAAAAGTAGAAAGACTTGCAAAATTGAGATCATACAAAAAATATATATTAGTGTTATAAAAATAAATACATAATGAAAAATGAACTAGCCTGTCAAAATTACACATAGTTATTATTGCCACCATACATCTAAGTTTTTTTTTTAAATATTACGTGTTAAGAAAAATAAAATTAATATAAATAAATAAAATTTACATAGGCAGTTGAAATCATACGTGACATGTATGAAAAATATTACCTTAACTCTTGCATGACAATATGTGTAGCAATAAGAATAGGAAAATAATATAAGTTAATTGTGTGCATAAAAACCCTATTTTCATTGGTGTTACAGTGTTAAATTGCCAGTGCTTCCTCCCACTCCTAGAAGGTATGGTAAGGCGCTAGATTGGCTAAGTGCGCCAATGCGCACTCTGTGACGGACCACAGAGGCATGATTGCGCACCGGTGGTCCCATGTTGCAATTGATGGGGAAGGCAGTATAAAAAACCAGAGTTACTGGGAAAAAATTGCTGTCAGGGAGTTAGTTATGTGGCCCTCCGTCTTCCTAAGGGGTTGGGGGGGGGGTGTGTTGAAGGTAATAAATGTGCTTCAGAGAGCATGTGCGCAGAGCACGTAATTTAGAAATTTTCAAGTCAGGTCTGGAAGTTATTGATGACATCACTAGCTGTGAACCACAGGTAGCGCAATCATTAAGCACAGAATATAATATTTGCAGGTATTAGTGTATACCATTAGGATTTGCGTTATTATATGCGTGCTAGGTGTGTTTCTGGGTGTTATATGTGGCCTAGGACCCTCGTGGCAGCACGAGGTGTGGGGACCAAGTGATGCGTTGTGCTCTGACCGCAGCAGGGAGGATACTGGGTATCGAGACCTTTTATACGCTGGTATATGAGTGCAATGGAGGGAGTAGCCTAAGGTACCTGATTGGTTCTGATAGACTAGCTAATGGGAAAATAGGTATGCGTTGTGAAGGAGGGGGAGGAGAAGAGGGTTTAGGGGTGGGAAATGAGTGTGTGGGCATGTTGTGGCGTGGGGAGAATGGATACCCAACACAAAATCAATATTCTTAATGAAAAAATATATGTAAATAAAAATTTTGTAATAAAAATGTAATAAGGATGTGTTTTTATTTCTAAGGTACACCTTTTCATGATATTTATAAAAAGAAAATTATACTTAAAAAGAAAATATTTACTGAAAAAATAACTACTCAAAAAGAAAATTTACTATACTTAACAAAGAATTACGAATATATGAAAAAATTATTATTGCATGCCTATTACTATATGAAAAAATACTTATTTTGCTGGTCTATATAAGTATCGGATAGTCAAAAACTTACATAAAATATTATAAATACACATTAGAATAATTTCGACGAAATATTCATTCATCTCCCCCCCCCAGCCCTTGGCCACATTTACACACACACACACAATTATTTATTTTAAACCCTTGTCCCAGCATTATTTATTAATCTCTTCCCCCCCCCCCCCCCCCCCATTTTTACACACACACACGCTATTATATATTTAACCCTTGTCCCAGCATGTGTCCCGATAGCCGAGTGGTCTAAGGCCTCAGCATGCCGACCAAGGTTCATCAGTTCGATACCACTCTCCTCCAGACAATATTTCGAGCTCCGAAATAAAATAAGCACCGCCCCTGGCGGCCGACTCTAGAACCAACATGGCGGCCCAGTGAGAGCGACACCAGCACTCCTAGCCAGCGATGAATAAAGAAAATCACAGGGATTCGTGGTGCACTCTAGCGGATGATGAAGGAACTACAGCAAGCAAAAGATGCGACGATGAATAATTGGGAAACAAAATGGTGGGCGAAAACAATATGGCGGCCGGAAATGAAAATAGTGCGGGAATTACCCCGAAGTAATTCAAAAGAATGAAACAAACTGCACCAGTATCGTCTCAGAAAAATAATCACTACCGACTATATACACAGACGCCTGATTTTTCCACTGACGAGTACGAAGAAGCAAAGAAAGAATTTATTCAAAAACTATCTTCAACCATAGATCTACGAGAAGATTTAGAAAGAGATATTCTCCTTCAAAAGGATGGTGAGCGATGGAAGCAAAGAGTGTGGGCGGCAAATTACATCTTTTAATTTTGGATCCATTTGAAGACGACTTCCTTATATACCATGTGATAATTTTTTTTCTCTATGATTGACAGGAATGTTGACACCGTTGTTATTTTGTGAAAAGAAAAAATGGGGGAAAAAAAGTTCTGCAGAGAGTTGAAAAAAAAATTGTCTGTGGTTTTTAAAATATGTGGGCTGTTTGTGGACCCTGACCTTCCATATTTAGGTGCAACTCAGGATGGTTTATTTTATTAATATGGTAATGTTTAGGTTAAGTGTCCATAATTAGTGGAAGACATTTCTGCTGACGATGCAAATGCCCTTTTTGTACTGTAAAAAATAAATGCCTGTAAAGACATTTAACAGGAAGAGTAGTTTTTAATATCAAGATGTCATTTTCATCTCGCTAGGTAAACGTACTGTATTTTTTTTATTGTAAACTGTTTTAAGTTAAAAAATTGAGAAAATTTTTTCAGAGTGATAAGTTATGGAAATTCGGAATTGAAGAGAATCTGATATCCTTTTACTGGGACCGCTGCCCGAAATAGTGTATCCAAGGCGCACACGTTCGATGCCCATCAGAAATCCAGATCATATTATTCACCCACATTTTGGTGTAGTGTAATATTTTTACTTGTATAGTATCCAGCGAATTATGCATTAGTGTCTGTCAGGGGTCCTGTCACAATATTTATATACAATCAGTAAATAATGTCAACAAAATGTATGCTTCATTAATTTATAACATAGGTAAATAATGGTGTGTGTTTAAACACTGTAAAAAAATTAAAGCAAATTTTCCTTGCACGTACCAGAAGCAAAATACGCTTACAGCAAAGGAAAATAATAATACAATTTCACTTTAATTTTACACCTTCAGAGTAGGGATTTTGCAGCAACTGTTATGAATATGTGCTTTAAAAATTAAGGAAATTTCTTTGAAAGGTAATTGAATTTTCCTGTTTTTACAAGTGATAAATACCTGACAAAAGTAAGAGAAAATTTCTACATAAATAATGCAGTATTATCTACAATGCAATACAAAATTCCTTTATAAATGCAAGGGAAAATATCATCACATGATAAGAAAAGTTAATGTACTTTGCAAGGCAAATTTCCTTGACAAATTTAAGGGAAAATACTATCACATATAACGAAATGTTATGTACCTTGCAAGGCAAATTTCCTTGACAAATGTAAGGGAAAATACCATATTATGTAACGAAATGTTATGTATTTTTCCAGGAAAATATCCCTGGCAAATGTAAGGCAAAATACCATCACGTGTAATGAAATATTATGTACTTTGCAAGACATATTTCCTTGGCAGAAGTAAGGGATAATAACTCCAGATGTAATTAGGTTTTATGTATTTTGCAGGGTAGTTTTTCATGATAAAAGTAAGGGAAAATACCTTTCGATGTAATGAAGTGTTCGGAACATTGGAAGGTAGTTTCCTTGATAAAAGTCAAGGAAAAATACCTTGACAGTTATATCCTGTAATGGAAATTAGTTTTAAAAGAGCAAAGGGAAGCTCCCTGAAAATTTGATATCACCATTGCTGTAATATAAATCTTATTGATAAACAAATGTTATAAATAACTCAGCACGATGCAGTACCCTATCGATTAGACAGAAAATAGTTTACTGCAGGCTGAGCTATATGTCCCCTGTAAGTCTACGATGGATATAAAAAAGGGGGCTTGAATTTTAAACTTCCAGTTACATGTTTGATTTGGGGCCAATGAATGCCCTGAGTGCAGTTATGTGGCATACTTAAAGTTGAACTTCATCTATTTATTGCCTTTATTTAAACGGCACCATAATATTGAAGTAAACTTTTTGTGCTAATCCTAAAAATTAAATATGTCCATCCATTGACTGGCCAAAGAGCGTACAGATTTCAATTATGCGAATACTAATTTGTTATGGACACTCATAGAATTTTTTGAGAACATTGCAGATTGCATAGTTGTGATCAAGAATTTATTTAATTGCTACACATAACTCTATGACACAGTGCATATTTAAAATTTACTGGGTTAACCTTACCAGTTAAATGACCAATGGGAGTGCACGTGGTTCTAAGAATGTTAGTAATAAAAATCATCAAGCTCCTTCGCACTGTTGAGGTGTTCTGGAAATCGCAGTGCGGCTTTCCTGTTGGTACCATACTACTTTGCCTAATAATGAAAGGCATCTCATGGGACTATGTGGACAGTAACATTCACGAGTGGAGCTTTCCTAGTTAAGTTGTTGCCAAAACGTAACCATATATTTTTTTAAGTGTCTGCAATATAGTCAATCAATTCAGATACATACATACTGCCATGGTAATGGAGTGAATTTTTAGGCTATTCCTTTTGACAGTTTTATCCTGCCTGGAGGGGAGTGACCACTAGGTCAATGAGCATGGCAAGCACACACAGTACTGAAATACATTAATGGAATATACAATCAAGAACAAAATATGATCTAATGGTACTTAACATATTCAGATGCGGCTTGTTTGCAAAATATTTTTGTCCCTATTTACTAATCAAAATTCTACCAATTTTTGTAAAGAAAGCTACACAGCGTCTTATTTGTTGTGAACCATAGCAAAACTCTTTTCGAAGTGTATTTTCCCACTCACAAATACAGTTTTAGCACATATAGACTAGTGCTAGTGTGTAACTCCTAGAACATGCATATATCCGCACAAAACATTTGGAATGACATTCCTGTAACCAGTTATTTCAACTATATGAAACTATACATCCTAAATGGCAAAACAATATTTGTAAAAATATCTCAAAAATCCTAAAAATTATAGAAATCCTAAATATTCTAAAAAAAGTCCGAAAAATGATTACTAAAAAAGTTGTAATATAATTAAAAAAGGATCCCGGAGCAGTCGAGAGGGATTAGTGACCCAGGGTCAGGGATCAGCGACACGGGTGACCAGGATCAATGACCCAGGGGTCAGGAGATCAGGACCTATTACATTTGACCTTGACCTTTGACCCAAGATATCCAAAAACAATATAAATAAATAAAGAAATATTATTAAAATAATATTTTTAAAATTAATAAAAATTATTTTAAAAATAATTAAATTTCTGGAGATCAGCACATACTCATACCCATTCCGCCATCTTGGTAGGCGACCACCATATTGGTAGAGGTCATATATCCACCATATTGGAATCCAGTGACCATGACCTTGACCACATGACTTTGAATGACCTTGAAAACAAAACTAGACAAAAATACATAATAGACAGCAAGCATTATACATTGCAGACTTTTGCCTCCATATTAGATGCATACTACCTTAACCTTGACCCCAATGACCTGGAATGACCTTGAAAACAAAAATTTGCGAGAAAATACATAAAAGTCAGCAAACATATACTAATAGGGATCACGTGCACGAGTATGTTATAGTCAGGGTATGGATCAGCGTTTATATAGGTTTAATTGGCATTGATTTAAATTTTAACACTGCAAGGCTCTGGAGACTGTGAATGTACGAGGGAAGCTAGGACGATAATCATTCGTGCTCTTCTCAGACACCAATCCACGCCCCAATACACAACCATTCACACAAATTCACACCAATCTACGCCAATCTTCATAAATTAAAACCAATCCACACACCAATCCACCCCAATCCACACCAATATACACAAATTCATACACCAATCCACACCAATCCACGGCAATCAATCACAATCCTTTAATGAATCCTAATCATTCGATCAATCTTTAGCAATCCATGGGCTTGTCGGCTGCCTCTATCCATACATATAAGAAAAAAAGAATCATTTACTGTCTTCAAAATTTGAACGTGTCGGCAGAATTAATGTTTGTGTATGCCATCAGCTATCCGTGCAATTTTATTATAATAATAAAGTTTTTATTATCATTCAATTTAAATATCTTAACGTTTATAAGCGAGTGCTCACAGCATCACTTTAAAATTGTGAGGAATAAAAGGATAGGACTAACAAAAAAATAGGGATGAAACAATTGTTTTATAGTAATAATATATTATTATTTTGTAACTACAATTTCGGAAGAAAGCATTTCATCACATCATCTGATATAACCCCAATATTGAAGTTTACTTATTATCGGAACCCTTTCTTTCATGTTCGAGTAATCCCCACGCTGTTACCTATCGAGCAAATATTTTAGTCTGTCTACAAGTTTGCTGGAATCTCCGGTAAACATATCGTCAGTATACTCGGCGTTTTATGCATTCTTCACATCACTTGTCGAAGGCAACTCGTTTGAGAAATATGTGGGACCGTCGAGGGAATAATCATTGTCTTCAATACTATCACTGTCGTCCTAGTCATCATCAATGCTGTCTTCATGATCGTCTTCACTTCCTGCTTCATTATAAACATCAGGTATACTTTTCTTTGTAGCAGGAGTTGAATGTTCATCAGTATTTAGCGCTGATGGTAGTTTATTTTGAAGTTTTTCGACTTCACGCGAACATTTTGCAAGTGTACGTTTCGCACAAACCGACTTTACTGCACTCATTCCGTCTTTAGCATTAACTGTCTCGTATTAACCGTCTGCGGAAACAGTATCCATCGATGTAGCAGGAGGTATTGATGATATCACTTGCTGGCTCCCAGTAAATGAACCCTTGCACAATTGACTATCTTCCTTCATTGTATTAAATTACAAACGCTGCATGCATGTGACCATTGTCGTAATGTTTCATCGCGCGAATAGGTATCTTCGTACAGGCCGTTTCTCTAATGTGGTGTAGCATTTTGACCATAGGTGAACACTTGATAGCAGAATCAGCACTGGAGACAACCAGGTAGCGATGGTTCCATTTTAGTTTAAATCCAAAGTAGACCTTCGTTTTCGCAATTCATCTTTGTGGAATAGCGAGAGAGCACTTCCAAGTCGGTGTTTACCTCATTGAGTCCGAACATCAAATATAATATTTTCATTATTAATGCAGTTCTCTTAGCAGTAAAGAGTCTAGTTTGTGCCCACAAACTAATTTCCCCCATAAAATTTCTATGTTAAAATAGGAGCACTCTAAGAAAACCCAAATACTCTTTCGCCCAAGAAAACACGCAAGTACTTACATAACAATATGTTACTTAAATATGCTTGTAAGCATATGTATATTCAAATATATATTGATTTAAATTAATTTATATTCACATATTTAATTGTACATAATTATGTATAAATGAAATTGAAAACAATTTTATATTCCCATATTTATATATATATATAAGATCAGTTGTAAATAATTTATGTTTACATATTTATATGCTTATACATAATTATGTAAAATATTAATTGAAAATAATTTTATGTTCACATATTTATATCTACATAATTATCTATAGACAATCAAAATATTTATATGTTCCTATATTTATATGAACATAATTAAGTATAAAATAAATTTAAAATAATATTATATTTAGGTATTTATATACCTATATCTATTCATAATTACACATAGTAAATTGAAAATAATTTAATATTTACAGATTAATATACCTTTACCTATATATAAATATGTATATTCTTTTTTTTTTTTCGTTGGGGCCAACTAGGACCACGTTAATCCTTCTTGCATTTGGCAGCGAGTTTCGCTGAAAAATCATTAGGGGAATTCGGGGTTCCAAGTATAAGAATGGCGTCCACCAAAAGAGATCCAACGAAGAAGTCTACAGTAAAATAGAGAAAATCACGGAAACAATCCGCAAAAGAAGGGCACTATTCTACATTCACCTCAAACTAATGGAGGAAAACAGTCTAACTAATAATATCTTTAATTTTTTTGATACGAAACCCAAGACCGTGATGCCCTGGTTCGTGATCACCAAATAGGGCCTTCTTTTGCTGGAAATAAAACCCGAAGATGCTTTTGATAAAAATCTCGTTCGGTCAAGGTAGTCTGCTTTTAATATGATGGTAGTAGTATTTAATGTCATATGTTTAATGACTTTTGTGCATTTTTTCTCGAGTTTTTGTTTTCAAGGTCATCCAATGTCATGGGGTCAAGGTCAAGGTAATATGCATCTAATATGGTGGTAGCAGTCTGTAATATAATATGCTAGCTGACTTTCATGTAATTTTTCTCGACTTTTTTCAAGGTCATGGGGTTCAGGTCAAGGTAATCTGCATCGAATATGGTGGTTGTAGTCTGTAATGTGAAATGCTTGCTGACTTTTATGTTTTTTTCTCGAGTTTTTGTTGTCAAGGTCATGGGGTAAATGTCAGGTTTGTCTGCTTCCAATATGGTGGTTGTAGTTTGTAATGTTATGTGCTTGCTGACTTTTATGTATTTTTCTCGAGATTTTTCAGTTCATTCAAGGTTAATAAGTCAAGGTCATGGTGACTGGCTTCCAAT
The DNA here is from genome assembly GCA_029891345.1 of Dryococelus australis. NCBI lineage: Eukaryota > Metazoa > Arthropoda > Insecta > Phasmatodea > Phasmatidae > Dryococelus > Dryococelus australis. The sequence goes on from CM057009.1 coordinate 247,824,770, forward strand.
ATGGTGGATGGGTGACGTCTACCAAGATGGTGGTCGCCTACAAATGTGGCGGAATAGATATGGGTGAGGGATGACCTCCGGAAATTTAAGTATTTTTTAAATAATTTTAAACACTTATTAATAATATTATTTAAAATAATTTTTTTATAATTTTTTTTTAATTTTTTTTAATTTTATTGGTTTTTAATTTTTTTTTTGTTTTTGGGGCAAAGAACAAAGGTCAAGATCAAAGGTCAAAGGTCCTGCTTGGCCCCTAGGTCACTGATCCCAGTCTCCTGGGTCGCTGATCTCTGACCCTGGGTCGCTGGTCCCTCTCTCTTGCTCCGCGAAAATTTGGAATTTTTGGGGATCCTTTTTTAATAATTTATTAATAATTCTTAATAATAATATTTTTGGGAATTTTGTGAATTGTTTAGTACTTTTTGGAATTCTTTGGGATTTTTTGCTGTTGTTAGGGTTTTGGGGGTCAAAGTTCAAGGTCAAAGATCACAGGTCAGGGGTAAAATGACAATGACATCCAAGATTACGGTCGGATGACACCACAGCATGGTGGCTCCCTGGCTCCAGCTCGGAATCCCGAATCCCTTATGCCTGAATGCCCTATATCCTACTTCTAATATTACATACAATTTATGCACTTAAATGCAATAATTTCTTTGGTGGATTTGCTTTATGTAAGTAGCACAACATTACTTCACCAGTGCCCCATGCATTTGCAGATGATGTAATTCAATCCAAATTAAATAACCACATAAAACCAATCTATACGGCAAATTAAATTTCAACTAAAACACAAAAAATATAGCCCTATACGATCTGATCAATGAAGTTTTGTAATTAGATGAGTAAAGCATAAATCATGGGAAATGAGAGGAACATGCCTCACAAACAGCGCATAAAGTGAAATTATTTTATTAAGTACATTATACTTACACATCTCATTGGTTATGCTTACAAATTTTCTCACATAAAGTACGAAAATTCCCACAATGTTTAATGTCACTGATAGCATCAATAAGAATGGCCAACTAAAAATGTGGCAATAAAACCTCGTTTAACTAATTTCCACTTCTGCCACGTGTGTGTCCATTTTTGGGGGAAAAATATCAAGAAAATAAATAGGAAATTATATACATTAAGAGAAAATATAGTATCCAAGAGAAAAAAATTAACAAAGCACACAAAACAACTGAGTACATAACATACAAACACACACTGCTTCCTACAAGAGAAAGTAAACTTATTGCTCTAGGTGTCAAATAGTTCCACTTTGCACAGGCTGATCCCAACTGATCACTTCTGAATCAACCTTTGGCGCAAAACATCACTGCCCATTACAGTACGTATTTTTATTTACTGACAAAAATACTAAATGTTAAGTTGACAGCAAAGAAGGAAAAGCAGTTCCACTAAATAGTAGAACTGTAATGTAATAATTACAAACTTTGGTTATTTTGTAATGCATGCAGAAGAAAAGACGGTTGAAAAGTAATACAGTGCTGTTTATTCTTTTTGTTTAATGTACGTAGAAATAAAAATTGACGTTAAACTAGCACATCGATATTTCAAAAAATTACACACCATTACTGGACTATTAGATTTTCCAACTATTCTTGCTCCATTGTTTATAAAATGTTTAGTTAAAAACTAAATTTCAGGGAATTTATAACTTCATTAACTCATAATGAGAAAAAACTTTTACGTGTGTGGTGTCTGCGAAGTGGTACATTTTGTAATTAATATTGTTTGCTGCTTACCAACTAAAAGCTGACAATTTTGTTATATTCAATGAAACCACGACTGCATTTTAATAAATTTCATTCAAGCATATCTAAATACACAGGTGATATATATTTTTTACAGTTTTACGAGCTTAAATGAATGCGTGCATTATGCAAGTGACTGTTCAATAGCCAGAGTACCGATAATCAATATCTTATTCACTAGTATTGCACAAATGTTATCATGAAAATGTTATATTCCACCGTGTTGGTAGCAAGTACGCCACCATATTTGTAGCCAGTATGTCGCCATCTTTAACCACCATATTTGTAGCCAGTACGCTGCCATATTGGTAACCAGTATGCCGTTTTTCATGCTCTTGGATTCCGAGGGTTTTCCCCTAGTGCTCCCATTTTTCTCACTTCCATTCTTTCTTCCTTTCTTTCCTTCTCTCTTTCACTCTATTTCTCTCTCTCTCTTTCTCTCCCATTTGTTCGTCATTTGTTTACATCGGCTGTTGCTGAAGGCCGCAATCTTGGATTTTCGTTTGTAATTTGTTTATGCCTGTTGCATGGGCTGCAATCTTTGTTTTTTCATTTGTCATTTGTTTACATCTGTCGACACACTGATTACTCACTTCCGTTCGACGCCATATTGGTTTTTAATTTGTTATTTGTTCCCACATTAGTTCTGGCATTCGCCGCTAGGAGCGCCGCCCTCTTGGTTCTGCCATTGGCTGCTAGGTGGTGCGCCAGTCGTTCGATTAGTCGGTCTCGCATCTGTTTTCATGCACTCCACTGATTACTCAACTTTGTTCGACTGCCTTATCGGTTCTGGAGTTGGCCACTAGGTACGTTGCTTTTTTTAGAACTCAAAATACCGTCAGTAATGGCGCGGGTACGAATTGCTGGAACTTGGGTCGCCAGACTAACACCTTAGATAATTTGGCTGTCGCAACGTTCACTGGGACAAGAGTTTATAAAAAGTATATAACTTGGAGACAAATAATATCTCGTCTCACATAAAAAATTACATGTGCATTTCTTATATAATTTTTATGCTCTTTAATTTCAATTAAATATAATCTTTGTTATTTTTATTTTACTCATATAATTTTTATATATTACAACATTTTTTTAATTATATTTTTTAAGTTTTTACATTTTAAGTACTTATTTTATTTTATTTACTTAACTGATAACCTTTTAAATTATTTCATTATTTAGAACTAACTTATATAATTTTTATATAAATTTAATATTATTTTTAATTAAATTTTTAAGTTTTACATTTTAAGAATTAATTGTATTATTTAGATTTAACTTATACACTTTTTTAAGTATTTTTTGTTTTAAATTATATAAATTTTAAGCATTTTACTTTTTTCGTACGTTTTTAAGTTATTACATTTTAAGTATTTATTTTATTATTAAGATTTAACATGCATATATATTATTAAGAGATTACTTACATATGTAGTACTAATATTTGACTTATAAACTTATTAATTATTTAATTTTAAGTACATATATTTGTGAAATATTATATAATTTTTTTATTTAACTTTTACAAACAAGTGTATCAACAAGCGTGTCTAGAGATTCGTATTTTTTAGACAGATAAGAATATGTCGTCAGAGAAATATATGATTATGTGACTCTGATCAGTGCCATATTGGATTTTTATAAACATATTTAAAGCTCTATTAGTAAATATATGCCAAGTGTTATATATTATTAATGTTGATTATTCGCACTTTCCAGACTAAGATGTTTACTTATATAGGTATAATAATTATTTTTACTATCCCAGACTTACATGTTTACATGTAGACACTTTGCACCCTATATTGAACACGGAATATTTCCTACCCCTATGCTCGGACATGTAAATTTTTTTCAACATGCGATCCCATAAGCATACATAATCAGTTCAGTATCCACTTCACCTTACCTAACTTCACCCAACCTAAACACCATGTAAGAATTCTCAATAATTTTTATATTAAAAATATTGAGTATATTTTTCCTTTTTAGAAATATTATGAATAGGTGTACCTTAGAAATAAAACACAGCATATTTTTACAAAACCTTTATTGTACACATAATAAAATATACATAATCAGCAAAAAAATAATCGATATACTGTAACTCATTCTCGACGGTTGACGATTAACTGATCGAATCCAAGCTTGTACCTTCTATTATATAGGGGCCAGTCCTTAGCGGTCTGTAACACTGTCAAATGTACGTCATATTTGCTAACTTTCATATTTAATGTTAATCTCTTTTATTTACATGCAACGTGCTATTATATGTCTTAATGTAAACATACCTTTTTGTACACTCGTCACATGTTTGGTGTATGTAATTAATAGAATATTTATATTTCTCCTGTTTTCTTTATTACGCATTTTTTTATTATGATATTTTCTCTTAAATGAAACGCGGCAATTCAATTATGTTTAAAAATAGGTTAATTAGTTAGACTTAATTTTCATGTATTTCTTATGTTAATAATTTATATTTTATTGAATGGTTTTATAATTTGTGAATATTTCATGTTTGTTTATTTTGATTGCTTACGTACGAGACCCAGTGTTCTTTGTGTTTGCTAAGCTGTTAGGACGTGGGCGTTGGCACGTAAGGGGGGTGTAGGTATTTAGTATTCGCCTGTTGGTCCCAGGTTCGAATTGTGGCTCCCTATTGGCTGGAACGTTAGGTCCATTTAACCGTGTCCAGCCAACAGAGCTCAACTCTATCTTCAACTAACCTCAGCTTCCGTCAGACGTTAGTATAGGCCTCTCACCTGAGCGTAGGTGACGAGTTATGTTTTAAGTTAGTATGTAGGGTGTTTTAGCTTCCTCCCATTTTATTATATTTTTAAGTGTTGTTCCAGCAAGTGTGAGTGCAATTTAAGCACCTTGCTGCGTTAATTTAGGAGTTTAGAAGCTCGTTCGGGTCTATGTAAGAGCGTACATATTTCTCCAAGACGTCGAGGCCCAGATATGTGTAACCCTACATATACCTGTCCTGACGACATTATTTATTTTGAGAGGTCGTTCTACGTCAGTATGGAACAGCTATAGCATCCAAATTTACGTACGAAAAGTTTTCATTGTAATATATTTTACGTGTGGTACAGGATGTTAGCTTTAAATTGTTCTAGAAGCTTACGAATTTTTCAAGCGACGCCATGTTGAATCCTGACGTGCTAACGAACCAGTTTTTGCAAATTTACCCATGAATAACCAGAGAAGAGTACATGTTCACTTGAACTAGGCACACAATAATTAAGTGATTATTTTATTTTCTGAACATTTTCATTTTTTTGAAAGTGATATCGACAATAACTGTTTCTATGTATGTATGAAAGTGAGCCTACGTTACGTAACATAGGGACAACATAGGTACGGCCACTTCCACGTCTTTTAGTTTTGTGTCACCTTAGATATTTGCTAATTGCAACGAGGGTTTTTCATTATCTTAACAGTCCAGTAAATTCAGACAATTAAAATTAGGAGGTTGAAATATTTTATCAATAAATCTGGAAGTGAAAAGTATTTTCCCCAGTGGTCGCCTACATCATTTACTAGAGTTGCTCCTATGTATTCCTATATTTTCAAAGTTTTCTCTTATTATTATTAGTTGCTTGTCGTATGTTTCCTGAAAATGTTGGTAACAAATCGTGTACGTAGTTGTCTTACAGCTGGATGGATAGTGGTTCACGGTAAGTTCTGTCTCTGCCAGCCAGCCCACTGACAGGGCCTGTGAAACTCATGGGCTGGTTTAACATGCAAGTCTAAAAATAAAACTATTTCATTTTTATTCAAGTCTGGTTAGTTACAGACTGGCCCCAAGTTATTTGAAGTCAGTTTCATATATTTCAGTTTAAAATAGACAGACTGGCTATCCCAATGTGGTGACTACAAGCTTGGTTTATACATCCCTAGCTGCATTACCCACTGTTTAACCTCACGTTAAAGGATAAGTCAGATAGTACGCCCAACGAGATCCGTCTTAGACAGATCGGCAAAAATCCATATTTCTCTTTTCAGCACAAGGCACACATATCCTTAAACTCTGCGAACGTCATGTCCGTATTGACGTGGTCGTCGTACGCATACCGCAAGTTCATATCGTCCATGCGAAACAGCACCAACACATTAGCATTATCACGAAGCAGTTGTTTGGGTATGCGGAATGAGTCTGGCCGAGGCACACGCAGTGAACATACACATGCCGTCCAATGCTACAGTATTATTGAATACAAGTATGTTCCTCGCAGGCAATGTCACCAAATACAAATATCGAGTTTGTCAGTACATCACTCCGCGACACGATGGCTTCATTATCGTTGCATGGGAAATAACCCAAGCCTTCCATGGCCAGCAGTACTCGTGCAAGGCGTTGGTATTTTGGTTGCTGGAGTGATTTGGAGTACAGATACACATTCTCGAAACGAAGGCCATTCTCTTCTTTCAGCAGGCTCAGTAGGACGCATGTCTTGCCGCAACCCGATGGTCCAGCGATGATGCAGCGCACAGTATTCGGAAATAGGCTTCCATGTCGCGATTCGTGGGATATAGCTTCATCTCCAGCATGAATGGGTATAGGTAGAGTATCATCTTGCTTGACGATATGTATGTTACTACTACAAACTTCTGGAACAGGTGTGGCCGATTGTAGTTGCAGAGAACCAGTGCTACAAGTTTTAGATGTGTCTTTAACGCATCGCTCCGAGAAAACTGCCTCTGGCAGAATTGGCTTTCAAAAGTCACACTCGAACTTTACATTTCACAGGTCGTTGTTTAATGTTGTCGTACATTCCGCAAAGCTGTGACTGCTTTACCGCAGAAGCGGCACAGCAGATGCATCATTGGCATTTTATGTCTATACTGTTCCAAGTCTACAATGATACTGGAATCAAAATGTATAAAAGGGTTGTATTTATACTTTTTTTAAAATGTATATATCCAGGTCCTTCGGTATATTTCATCGCTTCCTGGGTAAACTGTATTTGTAGTTTGCAAAAACAGCAGGCTCCCACCATTATTTAATAATTAAAGCTAAATTTTTTCCGCGGGAACTTGTGATTACCAGTAGATTATTATAAAATGAAATTCGGTGTAAAGTATTAAACGTTTTAAAATTTCTGCTATAGATTGTTCACCTTTGATATGTGTGTATATAGGCATGACCGACGTAATAAATATTTATTTTATGTTTCAAGTGTGAAATATTCCAAGCCTTTTTAGTCAGCGATGTTGCAGCTTGCGAGATACCTCTAGGCCAGAGTATTGTGTTCGAATCCAACTTCATGTTGTCATAATCAGCAACATTAAACACTTTGCAGATGCCATTAATTCATCATCGCGTGTAAAATATGAACTTATCAGAGTAGTCTTGGAGTTCACATTTTCGTTCTTAGCGACGCCTTAATATTGTTCACAACTTCTAACGATCTGTATGGCTCACATTTTTCATAGCAACACTTTTATTTCCCTTCATCACCCACTGTTTTGAAACAGGATGCACGCTCGCGTAATGTTATGGCCCCTTTTACTGAAGATCTTGACACAGCAACGACATTGTTCGGCGAATATTATAGGAATATATAATGAAGGCAAAACGCAATAATGCTGGAGTTGGTATGAAATACATGATTTTGTTAGACTAGTGATAATGCAAGTTTTTCTAAGGTTATTAGCGAAGTTCGTGCACTGTTTAGTATTCATGAGCACCTGTTATAAAACTGTAACTGTTAGGTATGGCGTAGGGACTCGAGTTCAAACCCCAAAACTTTTAAAACAATATAAACTTTCTTTCTCGGTCTTAGAAAAAAGTCGTAATTTTTCCCAGTGTTTGGCATCTAAACTAGAGAGACATATTGTTCTTGCCTATAATAATGTTAAAGTAATTATTTTGTATCCGTTGGCACCAAGAAATTATAATCATATAAAAACTTTTATCCGTAAACCTTTTAAATATTGTGAAATCTATTTAACATCAGTGCCCTATTCGTTAATGTTAGAAGTATGTACACTCTTACTTAAAAAATAATAATCCAAGGAATAGCAGCAAATATACTGACTAGAGAAAGGCTCACCCGTTTTCATCCCGCTTCTCCATACTAAAAAATATGAAATGTAATAGTTATTAGACTATGATGATACTATTTTGCATTATTGAAGAAAAAAGAGGTTTTAAAAAATATATTACTTCCTATCACGAGACATTTCAATAGATTAAAACAATATAAAAGTCGGGCGTACTTATCAGACGATGTAAGTGTAAAATGTTTGTTAAAATTATTTGTCGTAGCTTTAGATAAAATGAATCAGGGAGTTCTGAGAAGAGCGAATTTACACATTAGTAACTGTAAATAATATTATATACATTTGTTTAGTTGGGCGCAGAACTGAGATACATATCCGTGCTGTTGTAAGGCCTTCTTTAAAATCCTAAACCGTTATTAGAATACCGGAGCTGAATGAAAATAAAATAGTGTTTTATAAGGACATTTTTCCCTTCTCGATTGTAGTTAAAACGCAATGGCAGCATGAGATCGCAGCTTCGGTAGTTACGTCATGGGCTGGCCTTGCATGGGACCACGACGTTCTGCGTGCGAGGCGATGCGCCGCGAAGGCGTAGTGTGCATGCCAATGGGGAGGTACAGGAGCGAAATTGCACTTCGAGGCGATGCGCTGCGGAGTTAAAGGTGGTGATATCATGCGTAAAATGTCTACTCAGCGATTACGTCACACATGGCGCACTGCCCCAAGCAAGGCTGAAATACACAGATCTTAAATCAATGTATTTTGTGTTATAAATTATTATATAATATCGCTTTTTCCTAGGGTCACAGTTGTTCTATAAAAAATACGCACACGAATGTGGTCTGTTGTCCACCTTTCGTGTAATTTTCTAAGCTTTGTTTGCACTAGGTGGAAAAACATCCTGGAAATAGAACTATAGCAGGACTTCAGAAATTGACTATTATAGACAGCACCCCTTAATGCCGGAATGTGTGTATAATATAAACGAGTTATCATTCAACACAACACATGTTAATTGGAATAATGAGAAAAAGTAATGACTGGAGTATGTTCGCTTACCTGAAGCATTTATTTCTGCGATGTAATGCTGTACAGGTTGCGTATTAAAATTACATTTTCTTTTATATTAAGAGGGCAGGAATAGAAAAAAAAACACGGCGAAAACGAGATTATCTCTCTAACAAAAAATTCAAAGTTCTGTGATTGGTAGGAATATATTAACACACTGAGAACTCTTTGGCCTGAGTCCAGCTCAAACAGTTTTGAAAAGAAAATGTAATTTTAGTCTATGCTGGATACCTTCATAAGCATGATTTATTCGTAGCCTGCTCTCAGTATTACTTTTTTTTTTTGCATTGCAAAAGCCTTCAGAATATATTCAGACTCAGTTTGTAATGATTTGCACGGAGAGTGGCTAGGAAATTAAGGTTAGCAAAACCGTTAATAATTAGAACAAATAATATATAGAAGTTGGGCGACTCTTAACATCGTGAACCAATGAGCATGAAGTGAGGTGAGGATGGAGCAGAACTAGATGCAAGTACGAAGAGAAACAGTAGATAACCAAGAAAAAACCTCACCAGCTAAAAGTTTCACTTGACCGACGTATGTATAAAGTAATTAGGCCCATAGCAATGTTATAATATGGAAGACTACAAAAGTACATCTTAAGAAGGGCTTTCGAAAAGAGGTTAGCGTTAACAGTCTACAATAAATACATATTTAGCTAATAGACTGAGGGATTTTGATGTCACACAACAGCAAAATACAACTGCAATCACTTTCTTACGAGGATAATAACACTTTACCTACCCTGTTCTTTTTTGTCCCCGGCTGAGTCAGAGAAATTGGAATACTAGATAATTTCATAAGCAGCGTAAACTTGATCACAAGCACAATTAGTGTACCGTATGAATCAAATACACTGAAGTAATGTATTTCAATTATGCTTACATTAATGCCTTACCTAATTTACTTAATTTGTCCTTCTCGAGTAGTATTTATGAAACACAAATCATATCTGGTATTATATAGCTTCCGAAGAAACTTTGTAACTTACTCATGCCAAAACAAGAAAGGGGTAAGAATTGAAATGAGACATATATTTTTGTATAAATAAATACTGTAAAATATTACGTGGTCATTATCTAAATATTTCAGCCCATCAATACATCTTGACGCCAAAATTATGGAATCAAGCAATTAAACGTGTGTTATTTATTATAAGTGCTTCGTAACAGACTAAATTTTCCAGAAAAAAACTGTTTTTTATTAATTAAAAAATATCATATTTGTAATAAATTTTCGTCAGTAGTAGTTAACTTATATTTAAAAACATAATTATATCAACATTGAGTTAATCATTTAACACCTGATGGGGGAAAAAAATCTGGCTTATTTGGGGACACCACAGAGGGGATTTATGTGAATACGCCTGCATTAGTGGTTAATATTCTTATGGGAGTGACATGAAAGTAACGGAATTGATACTTGGTTTTATGCCGTAAATCAAGATATCTAGGCAAGATCCTACGTTTGGCACAGCGCCCTAGTACAGCGGAGTCGTGAGATGTATTGCTTCGGAATTTTTGCCCTTGCCCAAAATTTCTGCCAATCGTCGCGGGTCCCCACCCGCGCCTCATACACCTGCGAAACCATCTCAAAGCCATGCCCGCATCCTTGTTGTATACAAATCTAACGAAACCTTATTTATTTGAATAGTATTACTGATGTAGGGTGGAATGGATATATCTGCAATAGTAAGGCGTCCTACAACTCATACTCAAAACAAAATAATTTAATGGAGCAGTGTTGCCACTTGTTGTTGGCTGTTACAAAAATTATATAGCAACGTGGTTGCCAAAAACTTTATAGTTGCTCATATTACCCGACTGTTCATATTTGCCCGAGGTCCCTATATATATATATATATATATATATATATATATATATATATATATATATATATATATATATATATATATATATATTATGTTCCGTAAAACCGTATGCATAAAGTGAATTTTTTATGAAATTAACCATTCTTACATCAAAAACAATTTTCAGTTTACAACCAGCAAACGAATTACGTTTAAAAAACCTACCTTTGTCCTGCCGTTTTTTCATTCGAGAAATCTTCGTTTGCACCCAATCATCGCAAGAACTTCCATCTTTGTAGCAGTAAGCGATATCTCTTTGATGTTTCCGTCCACATACTTTTGAGTAACGGCATCTCCTGAAGCATAAAGATTATCAGAAAATTATTTTATATTTTTGAGTGCTCTGAAATTGAAACGTTATTCACTAAAATTACCAACATGCACAGATATGTCCTACCAGTGAGTGAAGAAATTTGGGCTTCTCTTAAACATTAGGTTTTGAGAGTCGATGAGGGTGATTGAGGTGCGTATGGAGCAGCGCCGGAATGAAAGGGCAGGGGAAGCGGGAGATTCCCGATAATACTTGCCCACCAGCGGCATCGTCTGGCACGACTCACAAATGCGAAAATCCGGGAGTGGCCTGGCCTGGGATTGAACCCGGTTCGCCTTGGTGGGAGGCGCGCAGGCTAACCACTAAGCCGCCGCGGTCCCTTATATCCTACCAGGGCAAATTATTTTGACAGGTATAAAATTGCATTTCTTTTTTAAATCACATTTCCTCTCGTACAATTATCTAAACAACTAAATCTACTAATGACTTAAAATATATAACAAGAAGTTGTAACAAAAGGTAGACGTCTTTCCTATTTGTCGCGAATATAGGAGTACATGTAGCTTAACGAAATAGTTTTCTTTACTTTAGTATTTAAGATATTAGTATACAATTAACTAATTATAATCATAAAATGAATTAACAAATAACCCAAATGTTAGAAACAAAAAAAATAGAAATACTTTTCAATACGAGTCTGGTCCAAACATATCAACGTAATTTTGGGAAATGCAGTAAGTTATAAGTATTTGTGGTTGTAATTTTATAGGACATCTGTTATTAAAAGAATAATCTCTATGGTCACAAGCCGCAATATATGCACCCATATTTATTATTTCTCTATAGCAAGAGCACAGATAAACTATTAAGTTCTTAAAACACAAGTATCTAACTCTATTCCATATGTGCAATAGCACCTAAGATTAGACACATAATATAATTATGTTTATACACGATGAGTTATCAGCTCTGCGACAAACTGCGAGAGGACGTTCCTTGCAAAATTACAGTTAGAAAATGTCTGACAACAAACGCCAGGAAACCACTCCCAAGGGCAGGAAACCTCTGTGAAGAAAGGGTTGCAATTAGAAACTTTATTTAATTACACTGAAACCATGTGATATTAAGGGATGCAATAATGTAGGTATGCCAAACAATTCAGACACTGTAGCATGCACGTGCCCATGTTAACTTACCGCATACCCTACATAGTAATGTGGGGGTCGCCACCCCTTTAAATAGTGAAAAAAGGGTCGTCGAACATTGTTACGCAAATTATGATCACGGCCTATGAATTACCATTGCAAGACGTAAAAATGTCCTTTTGGTAAGAAAACCGCCGGCCAATGGTTTGCGAGAAAACAAACCTCCAAAATTTTAAATGTCACATAATGCGTATGAGTTTATGTAAATGGATAATAACGACTCACAAGTACTGCTGTAACATAAATCACATATTGTTTATGTGAAATATTGTCATTAAATGTGTTTTACTACGATTGTTTTAATGTAACTAAATTGGTATTCGTTCAGTGATTGCATCAAGTACGTGTTTATTTGTGTTGTTAAAGTATTAAGTGTCATTTATCGAATGTTCTATGCTTAATGTACGATGTACATTAGTTGATAACCTCACTTTACCTTTAATAAATGTTATTATACTGTTGTTACTTTATGAAATTGCTACATTTGCTGTTTCATTTACTTTAAATTACATTAGCGTGAGTCTGAGGTGTGTACCACTTGGCCTAAACGTGTTTGGCCTACAACAGTTTGTGACAGTTATTTCGCCTAAACGTGTTCGACCTAAAGTCACTTGGGGTGGAATTATTTGGCCTTCTTAGGCCACGCGAATAGTACCCTCAGTCTGACAAGCGAGGTGTGTTTCAGAAGTTGTGTATCACGCCCCATTGCAGTACACCTAGTTTATTTTGTTGAGCACTGATTTCGATTGCACATCTCGTGGCGTTGTCGGCGTTGACCACCCCATCTAAATCATCTCTGTACGCTGAATGTGTGTGTAGTGTAATGAACAGTTACAGTAAGAATGGCAGACTATGCGTTCCCTGAGCTGTACGACATGATAATGTGTTACGGCGAGGCTTAAGGGAATGGATGACGAACTCTTCGCATCAACAAACAGCGATTTCCACACAGACATCATCCACACCACACCATGTTTGCGCGACTGCATCAGTGCCTTTTTGACCAGGGGTTGCTTCTTCCCCGGCACACTGGTGCCGTAAGGAGTGACGTGCGAACATCTGCGTTCGATGAAGAGGTGCTTCAGAGAATCGACAACGGGTAGTCAACAAGCACACGCGCCATTGCCAGTACTATGGGCACAAGCCAATCAACCATATACCGCGTAATGTGGGATATTCAGAATGTGCAGGTACTGAGGCCGGACGACTTCGCACCTCGCGTTCAGTATGCCCAGTGGTTACTGCAACAGAGTATCGCTAATCCTGCCTTTACTGAAAGCATCTTGTTCAGTGATGAGGCGTGCTTCAAAAGAGACAGCTACTTCAACAGTAGGAATAGCCACATCTGCGCCGCAGAAAACTCAACTGCCATGTTCATCCATGGCCACCAGCTGAAATTTTCCGTCAAAATCTGGGCTGGAATTGTTGGTGGTAATGTACTGGGTCCTGTCATTATGCCGCCCCATTTGAATGGGGCAGCTTACCTTGACTTCCTGCAGAACACGCTTCCACTGGTAATGGAGGACGTACCCCTCGCCATACACTGAGACCTGTGATTCCAGCACGATGACACCCCAACGCACTTCAGCAGTGACGTACGAGAAAACGGGGCATTGGATAGAGCGAGGGGGACCTGTTGCATTGACACGACGATCCCCCGACCTAACTTCTATGGATTTCTTTCTTTGGGGGCATGTGACGAGTGTCGTGTACTCCACCCCAGTTGATACACGACAATAACTGGTGGAGCGAATATTCGCAGCTTGTGACCAACCGCGCCAGAGGCCTGATATCTTTGCTAGAGTTCGACAGTCACTGCTACGGCAGTGTACTGAGTGTTATGTGATTTCAGGAAGGACACTTTGAACACCTCCTGTAAGGTAACTTGCAGACGAAATGTTATGTCACAATTTATAATGTGTTACTTCCATTTGTGTTTCCATTTCTGGTGTTACCCTCCTACACGACTCGTCGACGATCATCGGTTGTTTCACAAACAATGTTCTTTATGAGATCTCCTCCGACTTTGTCCCAAAGGTGCAGACCAACCCTCATGTGATGTAATTTAATTACAATGTAATCAAAATGTAATGCAATGTAAACAGAACAATAAATGTACACATCACATAAAGTACGAACAAAACAATGACATAATAACTTTAATGCAAATAAATCTATTAAAGAAACTGGTGTTATAAAGATAATTACATTGCTACTTTAACAGCAACGACAAACATGTACTTGATGCAATCATTGACCAAATAACCATTTAATTACATTGAAACAATCCTATAAGAACACATTTAATGTCAATTTTTCACAGAAAACAATTGTGAATATGTTACAGCAGTACGTGCGGGTCGTTATCATCAGTTAGACAACCTCTTAATCATTATGTGGCATTTAGATTCTTGGAGGTCTGTTTTCTTGCAGACCATTTGTCGGAGGTTTACTTACCAAAATTACTTTCATTTACGTCTTGCAATGATAATTCATAGACAGTGATCATAATTTACATAACAATGTACGACGACCATTTTTTTTCACTATGTGGAGGGATGGCAACCCCCATTTAACTATGTAGGGTATGTGGTAGGTCAACATGGGTATGTGCATGCTACAGTGCCTGAATTGTTTGGCGTGCTTACAGAATTGCGTCCTGTAATATCCATGGTTTCAGCGTGATTAAAGAAAGTTTATAATTGCAACCTCCTCTTCGCAAGTGTTTCCTTCCCTTACGAGTTGTTTCTTGGCATTCATTGCCAGACATTTTCTAACTGTAATTTTGCAAGGAACGTCCTCTCGCAGTTTTCCGCAGAGCTGCTGACTCATCCTGTATATGTTCTCGAAATATAGGACCAAAAAATGTTGAATGATTCCCAAAAATCAATAGTTGCATGCTATTTACGAAATCATAAACACATTTGACACCAGGATTAAGGCATTTTATTAAGAAGTATTAGTTTTAGGACAGTTTTTATTGTTCGATTTTCCAATAATGTTAGATGAATTTATGTAATGGCGTGGTAAAAAAATTAATGGCAATTATAACCAGATTAGAAATTTTGTGAATAATTTTCACATTAGGCTAGTCAGAATTACAACAGATTTGTAACTGCAGTTGACGTTTATGATTTTCTTTTCCATTCTAGAGAAATCAGCATGAAAAAATTATTTCTTTTCTGTGATTCTGCATCTGTAACGGGAACACCTAGTTCAGCCATTCTCCTCCCGCAGGCAGCATACTCACTCATCTTTCCCCATCCCTGGGCAAAGGCCCTGTCTGCTTATCGCTCCATCGCGATTTCCTCCCCCCCTCCCTGTGGTGCACCACACCCTTTCATCCATGTCAGCCGACTGACCGCGTCTTTCTCATGCTTGTCGAGTTCGTCGCCGGCGTCATGCTAATGAAATAGTGGTCAAGATGAAGCGCTCCTCCAGATTCATCAAGAAGGGAAAAGTGCAGCCAAAACTGATTCTCAGTGCAAAGAGAAAGGAGAGAACAGGTGCCAGTTTGTTGGAGTACTGGAGAAAAAAATGTTAGTGTACAGTGTTTTTGTAAATGAAATAATAATAATATCAAAGCCTTAGGGAAAACAATATAAAAATGGAATCAGAAAATACCGATTATATGCAATCCCAACAAAATCGTATTAGAAATAGGAATAAGTGCAATAATATGCAGTTGTACTGTTAAGTAATGATGAAAAAAAGTAATACTTATACAAAAGTTTGTGTTCTGTCATCGCCTGCATATTACTAAGTACCATAGTAATTGTAATTTTATTTCGTAACTACTATTTGGTTAAATTACTTTTTTACTTTCGAAGTATTTAGAGAATGATTCGGTGAGTTGGCCTAAGTGAAAACTTTTTTTTTTTTTGAAAGAATGGCATATTTTTGTATCGCAAAATATTGCCTCTGTATTACCAAATGTTATAATTTTTATATTGGGAAACTTCTGCATCAAAGGTTACTGTAGAGTTGTGTATAGTATGCTCTGTTAAGGAAGTAACTGAAGTAGAGATTGGATTCTAACCAACTCCAGTGCTTTTTTTAAATAATATATTACAATTTTTTACTACTGTAATCAATACTTTTATCTAATTTATTGTATATCATGTATACAGAATATTGAAGCCTCTTCTTGCCCGAATGGAGGAGAAAAGAGGTAATCCATTCGTTGTGCTTATAGACACAACAATTAATAACAACCCAGAAACTGATTCTAAGTTTATTTTACTCTGTCAATCTAACAACTCCTTAACTGAGTTTTGATATTTGCTATCTTAATTAATAACATCTCTGAATATTGCGTTAAAATGTTGGAATTCATTTCTTGCCCACTTGCTTGTACTGTGTTTATGCTACTCGTATGTTACAATATGCTTTCATACAACTAAAGTAGAAATACTGTGGGCCTTCAATACTAATCTATATTCATATATGATAGAGAACATGTGCCTCTTATTGATTCAATGTTAACGATGGAAATTCCGATTTCATTCTTGCCCAATTCATAAACTCATACATCGGTAAATAAAACCAACCATGCCATATATTTAATCGAAAGAGCTTCGCAAATTTCCTGATTTCATTTAGAAACTGTTCTAAATGAAGGATCGCAGATTGAAAACCACAGTGGGGTTTCAAGCAAACTTGCAGTGGAATTTATATCTCGATACTTGTGGCTAAGAGAAAGGTGGGGCAAACGTAAGAAAGGTGTTTGTTTTATAAATATTTTTAAATCCATTTTAAAATGTGAATCAACTTGTTGCGAATGGCTATAATCTATCAACGTTGTGTAAACCAGTGATAAGAGACAATACTGGCATGTGATTTCCTACCATATAATCCCCTCCGTTCCAGCATACTTGTATCAAATACAGATGTCAGTGATAGAAATGGTACAATTCGCTCTTAAGAAAAAGAAACAAGAAGGGAATGTCACCGCTTTGGTGGATGTTGAAATGCATGAACAACAAAAACACTTGAAGCTTGAGTATGACAGATGTGAGTTTCTTGGCATACTTGAAAACCAAACATGCATCGGAAGTATGACGGGCTACCTCTCCACATTGGCTTACTCTCTGACGTTCGAAAGTAATAACTTGGTGGCCGAGGGGTGGTGTAGCCTTCAGACTTCTTGCCAGTCGCCAAGATGAACTAGGTTCGATTGTCGGTGGGATCACTTTCATGTTTTTCGCATGTGGGAATGCCCCTGATCGTGGAACTATTCCGCTCTTCGGCGGGTTTTCCTGGGGTCCTCACGTTTCACCGCAATTAACATTCCGAAGCTGCTCCATCACCACTTCTCTTCAACCTAAGTGACTCTGAAGACCTCGTTAAGGGTCGCACAATTCCCACATTCGAATATTTGGGAGTGGCCCAGTCGGGAATCGTACCAGGTTCGTCTTGGTGGGAGGCGAACAGTCTGGCGGCTCAGCTTCCGCCCGTTGTAGGGCTATAGGTATTTTAGAGGAACGTTTTGATGATTTACAGTTCCGTATTTCAGGCTCCAATTCGTCAGAAAATAACGATAATGGCGTGTAACTTTAAAAAGGTCTGTAGTAAATTGATTTTTAATTTATTTATAAGTTAACATAGATGTTGTATAAAGAAAAATCCATTTTAACAAAACAGTGCAGTTGAGATGAGTGAACAGGAATACAATTAGGATATATGTAATTTTTATTTGCAAGTGGTAGCAGATACCATAATCTTGGTTATGTCAGACTTAGTGTTTAGGCTTTCTATTTGTTCCAAAACATTCACTAAAAGCATTTACCAGTATTTATTTAACGTTATATATCAGCTTTTTGTAGATAACATGAAGGGTTTGTAAAATAATTATTCCTTGAACAAACATACATGTTAGAAAACCATTAGAAAGAAATGATTAAAAGAAAGACTTGTCCATTGAAACAGATTTTTTCATATCTTAGCAGGCTACTATGAAAATTGATGTGACAGGTGCGCCGAGATTAAAATATTTCAGATTACTACACCCGATATCGAACTTCTAAGTAATCATCCAACCTTATGAGCGTCTTAAAATTTCAGACAAGATGAAAGGTGTGGGTATATAACATTGTCAGTCTATAGGTAACCAATACATAATTTTCCAAGTCCCCTAAAAATTTGCCTAAATGTAATATTGGTAATGTGGCTCAGACACTGTGAAGAAAAATTCCATGGATCAATTTTGTAAAGCATCTGAGAACTATAGTACAATTTCACAACTAGATTTGAGGTTTAATTCTTGAGTAGGGTTATTGTTGTGAAGTTAGGCACCAGACCTCTCTTACACGTTATCACTGCAAATTAACTATAAGAATTAATACAAAAGTATCATAACAGTAAAAAAATGAACAATTATCTTATAATAGTAACCACTCAGCTAGAGAACAAAGACTATAACATACAAACAATATATTATAATAATTTTAATAACTATTTAAACATTAACTGCATTTGTGACTATGCCAGTTATAGCTACACTACTATATATGTAAAGGGGAAAAGAAAATAATTTCAAAAAGCAAAATAAACGTAATTGTAAATAGTGTTTGCCCTCCGAAAAATTGCTGCTTATTAGATAACAGAAAACACAATTTGTTATATTTACATACCAATGCAAACTTGATCCCAAAGCTTTACGACAGTGTTATGTAACCGATATTTCATAGCAGATATTTTAAAATTGAGAATTTCTACGATATTTCTCGCACTCTGTTCCAGATCAGGACAGTTTTTACTACGAATGTACCTACTTTGGACCTATGGATATGTATAGTTTTTTTTTTGTTGGAAGGTTAACGAGTACCATTAGTGTGCAAATAGTCGAGTGCGTGAAAGCGATAAAATTCCACTACTCGTGTAATGTCCTACATAACGAGCGAGCCAGAGCAGTAGTAGGCCTAAGCCAATTGTCTTGCATTCAGGTGGATGCAGGTTCTATTCCATGTACAGTCAACCAGATTTTGTCTTTCAGGATTTTCCAAAAATTACCCCAGCCATTCCTGAACTCTAGTTTTCCTGTATCAAGGCCATTCTGCTGTTCGAGGTCATTAGATACACATAATAGTTTAAAAATAAAATTAATATACCATGGGGGTTGATTTTATTTGATTAAGAACTGAATAATAATGTGTCAGTGTATATAATTAATAAGTGTGATTCATGCATAGACATCTGCTTGAAATGTTCTCGGTAATTACTAACGGAATTAACACGTTAGCATTGCCGTTGTTGAAATTTCAGGGAAGCGGTGGATTCTACTCTGGGAGATATTGCATCAACTTCTACTAATGTAATTCCTATTACACCCTCGAATGTGAATGAAACGAACGATGAAGCAACATAAATCAGTGTTAGTTATTTGGCGAAGACAGTGTACATGTGGAAAATGATGAGGAAATAACAGATTTTAAATTGGAAGTGATGAATGAATATATGGTATGTGAGGCACTATCCATCGTAGTAAAAGGACGGCGAATAGTTAATATTTATTCTGTTATTGACCAAATCAAAAACATCGATAGCCACAAAACACCTTTCTTAGTGGGTTCAAGGATTTGGTCGTATTAAAAGAGCGAAGATACGTTCTGAAATCCTTTAATGATATGCAGAGTCAAATGTGTAAAACGAGAAGAACTCTGTACAGATCCTTAAATAGACAACACATTGGCCGTCAACATGACAGCTGTTTCAGGAACAATTTCTACTGAAGGTGGTCACGCTCAGTTTGAAGAGACCATATCTACAATGAATAATCCGCACATGTCGTACAAGACGTTTAGGAAATATCACAATATCATTGCTAATGGGTGGAAGCAAACCGCGAAGAAGAAATCGCTGCTGCAGCGAAAGAAGAGGCCGAGGAAGTAGTTAAAAGAGGAGACGTTGATGTCGATGGAGTTCCCATTTTGATAGTTGTAGCAGACGGTGCGTGGGCAAAGAGGTCATACCGTACTAACTTCAGCTCTCTGTCTGGAGTGGTAAGTTGAAAATTGCATTTTCTCTTGTGCATATCATGCCTCATTGTTTTTCTTGCCCTCACAAATATCGTGCGTCATGTTTTGTTTGACCATATTTGAAATAATTGAAATTGTGCGCACAAATTACTGTAAATGCGGATATATCAGGAATGCACAAGTAATTTATGATGAAAGTTTAGGTGTAGAAGCTATGTTAACTAGTGTTTAACTGTCGTGTTACTGACTTCGTTGCTCTACAAAGGTGACACGACTTACAAACTAAATTAATACTAAACAGAAATATAATTTAACGGTTTATACATTCCTATCACGCACAGCGTAAGCTTGATACCCAACCCACTACGCCATGTAAGTCGGTTTACGTGTTGTCAGTAAGTGTGGAGGAGAACGAGTAAATTAAGGGTAACCTAATTAAAAAAGCCTTACCTACAATAAGTGGTTCAGTGTTAACACACACGACTCTTGGCTACAGGACCTGGGGTTTATTCTAAGTCTCTCCTTCCGACGAAAAACAACATATGCTTTACAATTGTCGGTTCAGACCACCGTTTGTTATTCTAAGCTTGAAACGAAGGTCGAGTGACCTCACTAGTGGAGTCGGGACATCTCAACTGCTCACGAACATTTGGCAGGCTGTAATTAAACCAAATTGGTGGGCGTCGGTATTAAATGTGGCCGTGTATTTCAATGATACGGAAATAACTAATATGTAGTATAAAGTCAGTGCAGCACGTGTTTGTGTTGTTGGAGTTTTATTTTTCCTACACGTAGCTACTACGATATGGACAAGCATGAAAATATTGGTTATAACTATTTCAAACGTGCATCACACATATCTGTCCTTAAAACATTTTGCACGACATGTTACAGGCTATTTTACGTGTCGGATGTTATTACAAGTGCGTAAATATACAAATACTCAATTTTAAATATTTATCCAATAAACTACTAATACCTTATTCTAAATAAATATTTATTCAGCTCTCAGGCAACATGTGTTCGGTGGTCTTGTGGTTCAGTTACGTACTTCGCAGCACAAGTGTCTTCCTGGTTTTGCAGCGAAACTCCCTTCTCGCAATGTTTTTACTTTGTTAAATATGTGAAATACAGTTATATGGTAATATGCGGTAACAACTTTTAAAAAAAATCAAGCTTATAAGCTGTGTACATTTGTATTTTGGCCCCTAATAGCCTGCAGTTTGGTATGTTTTGGGGGTGGCTCTGTTATAGTCTATTGAGTGGGAGTGGGGTAAATTTTGACAGTTATAGAAAAGTAGCGTGGCCACAATTTATCCTTCCATTACAGCTTTTTTGTCAGTGAAGAAACAGACGCTTGTAAAGAAATGTTTGAGTCCAATGCACACTTGAATTTTCCTCTTTCCTTATCGTGACAGGCACTGAAAAACTAATGTTATCTAACTTCTGTGCAATAATTAATGTAGGATATTATAGCTGGGTTGGCAATCCAAATTGTTTAATTTTTGTAATTACCTAGTTAAATTTGTTAAGGGTTTTTTATTTTATGTCGAGGGAGAAAAAAACACACATTAGAGGGAGTTTCGTTTAACGTCTTTCGTGAGACGGCATTATTTTGATGTTCTTACGAGTGTGTGGCATTTTGGTTTGCATTTTGTTTTGATGCAGCAGGTAAAATTGTGCTAGTATTGAAATAACATTATAACGATTTTACTTCCAAAATTTTAACTTTAATGAAAAATACCAAACAGGATACATACACAGCGCTGCTCGTATTCGTACAGATGCAGAAATACACACACACTTTGGCCGAAGTTAACCTTACACTCGTTGATTTTACGATATAGACAAGTAAACAAATATTATTCACTCACTACAAACATTTGGAAAGTGCGGTGTTTTTCAGGCCATGTGCATTTCAATAATTATATTAACTGTTTACAATTACATTTACAAAACGTGCAAACTTACTGTTTGTAATATTCGCAATCTCTTAAACACATGTTTTTCCAATGCTCTACAGTACACTTCGGTGGACACCATGGTTAGGAATATTAATATAATCGATTTAAGACGTGTAGATTTCTTTGTTATTCAGGACAGTTTTACATGAAATATATAATTAACATCTGCTAACATTCCTCCACTTAGCCTTGGCCAAATATTTTCTTTTCCACATACACAAATAATTGACTAAACAAACACCCGGGTCTCGTCTGTAACACGTAAATTCTTGACACACGTACGCTAATAATTACATGATATGTCTCCCCGCCTTGCCCCGCTTCCTCATGCAAGAACGACTTCACCCGTCTGCCATGGAAAATTATTGATCGAGCCACGTGTGGTGAAAACCAATTACGTGAAAAATGATCTAAATATACTACAGAACTTATTTTTATATTTTATATTTCAGTTACTATATTAATGTAAAGATATTATGGATATTCACAAATATCACTTTGATGCTCTTTTTTTTTATTTTCTGTCAGGATCAATTTTTGATTCAAATAAGCAGGATAATCCTTCCCGCACAACATAATAGGAATCGCCGCCATCTTTTCTAATAAAATCTGTTAGTAACTATGCGAGATTGGACCTTTTTCTTGTTCAAAATATTGTAGTTTTTTTTTAAATAACACTTAGTATGTCATCAGCTCTCCGCCGTTTTCGAGCAGATCGAATAGCTGCATTCTTAGTCTTGTTTGCCCACTGTTTTGGAAACTGGATATTTGGGGAAATTAGTTGGCCTCTGCCAAGGGCGTATAGAGCCAGATAATTTCCATTTTATATTTATTTGAAAATATTGACAGCTTTACATTTGAAATACTGAATTGTAAAACAAATAAACCTTAGAACTACTTGTTAATGGCGATGGAAAAACGTAGGTGGCCAGGTTTTGGGGAGAGAACATGTTAGTGGTTATTGTATTAAAACCAAAGAGAAATTTTTAAGTGGACCAGTCATGGATGTAACTACAGTACATATTTTACTATTTAATAACTTTATGGGAATCTAGAGTTTGAAATACTTTGGATCAACACTTAGGTGACTTTTGTTTAGGTTTTGAACCAATTATTGTGTGGAGTGAAAAAAATTAAAAGAAATTAATTTATTATTCCGTGTGAAATGAACCTTTTTACGAGTCCATGTGTGACTAGAAATCTAATGAGAAAGCCAATAATTAAAGAGTCAATTTAGGAAATAATTTTTTTCTATGCATATTTTCCAGATATTATTGTAAAATCTTCGTTTTTTTTAAGATGGTAAAATGGATTGTTTTTCTGATCTCCTTGAGGTCTTTGTAATATTTGTGCAAAGAAAAGAGAAAAATAATTAAGAGATATTAAAGTATACTATTGATAATTCCAATCTTGCACATTGTAGTGTAGTTTTAACCTGTCGTATATTAATGCAGTTTGGCAGGATACATTCCACCTTAGTTGATTTACAACTCTCTGCCTTTCCCATTTTCATGATGGTTTTTAAACATACTTGGGTCCTATGGTCTTGGGGCCTCAATATATTTCTCACGGAAGGAAAAGAGTACATTTCAACATGGCCACCAACCACAGTTTATCAAACTTCACACAAAATCAACGAAAACTGTACACTCTTATTTTCTTATAAAAATATATTTGTTTTCATATACTATTTTTGACGAGCTAAAAAATATAAAGCTTACTATTCGTGTCTTTAAGAGATGTTTTTTTCCACAGATTTGTGAAATTTTAAAACAAGTAGTTCTAATGATATTTTGTTTGTACGTTGTTGACTGTGCGCAGAGACACAAATGCTCGTCTGGCTTGGAGTGGAGAAAGTCGTTAAGCCAAAGTTTGCCCGATTGCGCCCCGATACTAACAGACTGATAACTCTGAATACTGTTTTGGATTTACCGAATATTTTGGTCGGCGGCAAGACAGTAGGTTCATGACAGTGTGGGCAGTTGCCGACGAAACTTAGAGTAAGCAACCTGATTAGATTCACTGATTGGCCATTCTGATTCTATTTGTTGGGAGATTTTCTGGAATCACTCAAAGTAAATAACGAAAAAAATATCGCCATATCCTTCCCGGACACTATCTAAAGACAGACTTACTACGAGACATATAAATACAAACAAAACCCAAGTGCCTTATGAATTCAAGCAGTGAAATTGCCCTCTAACTCCCACACATGCCTGTGCGTTCCAAGAATCTCGGCTCTCGTACAAAACATCGTAAAGTACACGAAAATAAACGTGTTTTCCACCGGAGGTGTAGATGATGGGATGAGTATGGCGCTTATTAGAACCAGCAGCCGAGGGGCTGTTGTGTCGCTTAGTAGGTGAGATGAGGTGGAGATGGAGCAGCGATGGAGTGCAATGGTAGGGGGAAAAGGAGAGCCCCAAACATCGTACACCAAACCAGTCAATTTTTTTAAAATCTAAACATTTAAAGCACGTAATCAAAAATTGTCAAATTAATTATACAAGTCGGGTATCCTCTTGAACAATTACCAAATACATGTATAAATTAAGTTTGAATCACAGTGTACATCCAAAGACAATAAAAAATTAAAGTTACAAATTCAGTTAGCAAAATTAATTTACAACAAATAGATACTTACATTTTGAATTAATCTTATAAAATAAAGTAACGACAATAACAAATATAAAGAAAGTTTTTAGATTTTAGCACAACATTGTAAAATTTCCCACACTGAATCAAGAGAATAAAATACGATTACAGTTACAAAATAAAATTTACGAATTAAACTTACAAATATACATTAATTAATAATTTATTAAAAAATGAAAAATTTCGTTTTCGAAATAATTAACAAAACCATTTTACAATTAAATGTTATTAACAATAGGTTACAAAAGAAATTTCAAAATTGCCTTTGACAAAATTTTTACTTTTTAATTATATGAAAAGAGGTTTCAGTGTTCACTTTGTCTTTATTTCTTCTGGTTTCATTACAATTTTGTGGATCATTTACACTCCAAAACAATATTTTTTACTCGAACACTGCTTTTAACTACAAGTCCTCCTCCCTTCAGTTAACATCGTCAAAAATACAATTATGTGACTGAGAACTTACATAATATCCTATTAGACGCGATGGATTTACAATACATGTCCACGAAACCTAGCACTTTAACATGGTCAGCTGCCCAGGTAATCATGTTGAGACGCCCTTTCCCTGCCAGAGTGCAGGCTACTCAAAAATACCTCACTCATCCGGCTACACCAATTAATCCTACACCCAGGCAAAGGCGATCTTGGCTTCAAAACTTTGGAGCACTAATTTCATGGCTCATTGCTAATAGAAACATTATGCTTCATTATCTAGAAAACTTAAAGTAGCAGAGTCTTTCTTTCCATCACAAAATTGCCATAGGTCCACATTACGATAATTGAGTCTAATGAAAATTTTTTTTGGTGTTGCCATATTTATTTAAAGAAATATTTACTTTGATTTATATACATTTTTCATCATTGGAACAAAGTTAAATGAATACCATACGTCAAAAAAATATCCGACCGCAATACCAAAGTTCCAATCCATTCCAGTTCGTTTTTGCGGCGATTCAAAGATTTTTTGACAACACTATTATTTTCATATACTGAATAAGTTTAAAACACATTGAATGTTTTACCATACGGTAACCACAACAAATACCAGGCCTAACGTTACTAAATGTTCTTACACAAGAACATATCTCTTGGCTCTGGTTTCGTAGTACACAAAATGTATTTAAAGTCGCCCTCTGAATGGGCCACGCACGGGCTGTGACGATCTTTACACAAATGTTGAAAAATACTGACGCTGACGCCCACGGAAATTAACAGGCGTAGAACATCTCGTCATCTCATACCTGGTGAAATTTGCCCCACCCAAAATGCGATGTCTCAGAAGCAAACCTCCAGCTAGTGACCATGGACAACGGCGATGACTAGTACACATACGGAGCTCCTTGTATGCAGCAATTTAATCGGCCCTCGGACAGCGGCAGCAACACTTAGCGATTCCCGCAACGTCAATTTAAGGAAACACATTCCCAGCATGACACACACTGAAAACGTCAATTCTTCGGGCACGCGAAATATTCAAAACCAACTTCATGCACCCGCCAAGGACGATTAACATAGTTTGCTACTACGTCGACGACCAAGTCAAACGGCCCACGGACATTAGGGCAATATATGAACACAATTTTCACTCGGCAAACAAACTCTCGATTTACTTTGCTCGCACCACCTGTTAAATATACAACTGCAAATTTTGCGTAAGTTCGCAACGGCCATCCCATGACTACACCTGCGATTTTTCCACTCCGTTGCAAGCAGCGCAAAAAGTTACTTTCATGTACACGTTCATACTCTGTCACATTAATAAACACTCTTCAAACGTCACTACAATAATCTATCCGCTGTCCACACGCCCGTCACGCCATCTTGTAAAATTCGTCCTGGTCATACTTGCGATTATTCGCACCGGCGATGCGCACACACACCCAAGGTCAGGTCTAGGCACCTTCTGCCTGCTCGGGCGGAACAGCTGGCCTCCTTCCCCTCCTCTCTCGTGTACCCGCCTCACCAAGCGGTCTTGACATCGCGCCGTGCGTAGAGCGCATTCTGACAGCGACTTTTAGAACCAAACACGTACTATACAACCTGAGTATCGATTATTCATACCCATTAATATGTAAGAGTATAAAATATAAAATATAAAAATATTACCAATAAATAAATACATAATAATAAGAGTAAGAATAGGCCGGCCTAAAATGTAGCAAAAACCACGTGATAAAATATGCACCTTACAAACACTATACAGTACTTTTATCATACTACCCAGGTTGCCAACCATGGCTAAAAAATTACTACTAACCATAAAAAATATTCTGAGACGAGCACACTCGTCTCAATGTCAGGGTCAATTGTGTGGCTTGATTTCCCGAATGCCAACATAACTTCCCGCACGTGGTAGTAAATATATAAAAGGAGTTCTGGATCACTCCTTATTTGCATCGAAATTTCGAGGGTTTTTTCCTCCAAAATCAAGATTTTTGAGGAAAATGAAGGCTCTAAAAATTTGAAAACAGGACCTCTCCAAAATAAGCAATTTTCCTCGAAAACCAAGCAATTTAAGCCAAAGTCAAGCAAAATTTTCAATTTTGCCAAAAAATACCATGTCAATTTGTGCCACTTAAAGAACATACAATTTAAGAAAAAAACATGCAAATTTCTCCCTTTTCAAGCAGTTTTTCAAATATTTTTAGACTTGCCAATTTTACAAGAGAGCAATGTAAATCAAGCCAATTAAGTTAAAAATCAAATAAAAAGATTCAAATAAATACAATTCAAATTATTATATGAATACAATATTATGCATTGTTCTTCAATTTTTCACTTCTTTTAAACCTTGATATGCCACGAAAACTTGTTTTTCATTTAACCATTTTAAATCATTTTCATCAATTATCTTTGCACAGCGATCTGATAAAGTAATTTTATACATATCGTCCTGAATACAATTTATTTATTTTTTTACCGAATTTAGATTTATAAATTTAAAAAAACTGTGACTTCATAACATTTATCAATTTCTAGATCCATTAGTTTAGTGAATTCATATGAATTGATCAACTTGTTGTGCAGAGAATCCGTTTTTGTTTTTATTTGTGGTCTGATGTATGTTCGTGTACTCGTGTTCCGTGATTTCAGTATTTCTGCTGGGAATGGAAAGTAAAAGTGGATCTGTTTTGTGAAGGGTGTGGAGAGGGCATGGTCAGAGATATCTGCTTGTACCAGCCTGGTTAATGTTGATTGGTGTGGTTGTTTAAAAGTATGTCCAAGTGGTAAAATCTGTTCTGTAGTTGAGGTGTACTACAGTGATAGATTCTGTGATTTCACTAGTTAACTGGTTCCTTAATTGTTAGTGTATTTAAACTGTGCATTTAGCATCCCTTAAATGAATTAATAGTGTTTCAACCAATTTCCTTATCACTTGTGTGGTAGATTTCTGTTCTGTACTCATTTCTGCATTGTAGAATAAAATTGTGTGATGTTGTAAAAATGCACAATATGTGACTACTAATTGCAAAAGAGAAGGAATTGGAAAGTTCTCCGAAACACACAAAAACAAATGGAGACTTTCTTGCTTACAAAAGAATAGATGTTCCTGTGAGCAGGAATAAGCTGTATACATGCATTACTGAAATAAAAGCAAGCTTAAACTATTGGAGGTACTGGAGTTGGGCAGAGTGATGTCAAAGTGCTGGCTGGCAAGGCAGTCGGGGCAGACTGCTGACTAACACATATGGCTAACTAACCTTGCACACGCTACCTTATAGTGCTTGCACTGAGGGTGTGGGTGAAAACAGCTGTTACCTATTCTGTCGCAAAAACTTTAGTCGTAGAGACAATGAAACATTTCCACTAAAACAATTCTGAAAGTAGTACTCCTACTAAATTGAATTTACTGGAAAATACACAAAGAGAAAAAGAATGAATGTATAAGGTAATTGTTGTTGAAATACTACCTGTAAGTGCACTATTATTCGCAATCTGTTGCGGAAGCACACTCGACTGGAAGACTAGCTAAACGAAAGCTTACTTTCATAAGTGCCAGGTGGAATGATAGGTGTCTCCACCAGTGTAACGTTCTTCGCTTTACCTGCCTATTTCCTTAATCATTTCACATGCTTTTCACTATATTCTTGGGTTACTGTCTCAGTTAGGTTAGGCTGTATAAGAGATCGACGTTCATAGGGGTATTAAGCTCGATGGCAAATTACACAAGATACTTTGAATTCACTAACACAAAACTCTTTTATTATACCATTAATTACATAATGGGAGTGATACAAGATACATTAAGCTGAACAATACAAAACATTTATTCTTCCAAAAACTCTACACAGGGTTCGCATTCTCAAATGAATAGATAACAATTAAAGAGTAACCTGCCTATCCTTGCCAGTATACTGAATTAATGAGGGGATAGTTAACGGACAGAGTCCCGAGAGATAGCCTAGCAATCTTCTACCAAGCAGATAATGCTCACCCTTATGTAGACGACTAGGAGCCCCTTTAAGCCTGGACAGTGCAGTTGCCTTCAGTTGTCAGCCTCGCTGATGTCGGCTCCGACGAGTAACACACTGATTGATTTCTTTCATGGCTGGAAGCATCTGGTTGGCATGTGGAGGGGGGGTAGCTCACCGAGGTTCCATTATATACTTCTTTACTGACTGGGTCAAGTAATTTGTTTGTAAAAGACTGGCTGCCACCTCTGCTGTAATTGTGACATCTGCGAGCGGCCCCAACTCTTGCCACTACAGAGTGAAATGTGATTAGTCTAATTGAGGTTACGTCGTGTTTAAGGGGAAGTCGTAGGTTTTCATGTGATCTGTACTTGGAATTTTAAGTGTGCATTGTAATTGTTTCTAATAGTCATAAATTATATACTGCTAGGAATAACACTATACAGGATGGGACAGTAAAGAGGTGATTTATTAATTTATTTAATGAATGGATGGTTCGAGGTTTTTTGTGTGTAATTGTATTTAAATATAAGTCGTTTTAATGTTTAATTTGTATAATGGTTTTTGTGCATATTTCGCAATAACTAGATGTCACGTAGATCGCAATGTGCTCTATTCGCTTTGTCTCTTGCTTTGTGGGGAGTGGTATTATCACTTTCTCCATATTTCATATTTCATGTCAGTCATACATAATATATTATCTTTGCATTTAATTGATTTGGAATAAACTATATCTTATTTGTGATGTGCTGTTTTCTTTAATTTGTTGCGTATTTCCTACAAAATTTGATGTCGTGGGATAAATTCAATAACATACTTCATTATTTTAAAAACAATGATTTCTAAATTCGCATTTCCGACTTCCACCGATAACCATTTCATATATATAACTCAGTATTAATTCAGAAAGCGAGCAAGGCGGACGTGGACATGCTCCACTCACCCAGAATACAACTATATTTCAAACTCCGATGACAGAATACTTAACCTCAAACAACCTTTATCAGTCTTCGATGAAAAAAATAAAAATTTATTCTTATTACACTCTTACCCTAAATTTACACTTATGACACTCTTTCACCAAGCGCAATACATACATATACTGCACACACACCTTCCCCTTCCTCATCCGACTGTAAACACCTAAGGTTGAACATCGATGCTGCTCCCCTAAAATGACCCTCATGACAATTAATCCTTTCAATCAAATTTAACCCTTTACCTGTACTTAACCCTTTACCTTTTATGTACCTGTAATTAATTAACCATTTCAATCAAACAAACAGGTGCAATAAATTACTTCCTGGTCCAAAACCTCCACACGCCCATTACTACCAACATAATGTTAATAACAGAAAATAAATATTTAAAATCGGGAAAGTATTACTTAACACACCATATGAGAATTTTATTAACGTTAAATTATTCTTATCTTGGTTTTGTTAATTATGTGTTGAGATAATGTTGTGAATATAACAGTACGTGTAAGGGTAAACTTCATGATTCACCAATTTTGCAAAAACCAACTTTACACCAACAAGGAGTTTTTTAATTTAAAAAAATGTGTGTTTTCATTTTCTTGATTATAAATGTTACTAGTACAGTATTTTATAAAAATAAACTGTCCACAGTTGATTGTGTGTGTGCTACTAGCTAAATAGTTGGGATTATTGTTTCGTCGACAGCGAGGTCATTAGAGACAGGTGTGCTACTAGGTAGAAAATATATAGTTCTAAATGGTTTGGCTCTTGGTTGGTAAGGTTTAAAATACTTTGTGCTGGAATTCAAATAATTGGTAATTGTTTTAGAAGATAGGAATTCAAAGTAGATACATAATTATTTACAGACCAAATTAAAGATTGTCCGATTAATAACATAAAATTAGGCTAATGTATGCCAAGTGACATTGCGATATTCAGCCGACATTGTTTTCCTAATGTTGACCCACTCTTACAACATTACATCAGTACAACCAAAAGTTTCAAGATGTAGTTCCTGTTAGACTTATTTCTTCGTTCAGATACCATTTTTAGCCTATTTTCCGAAGGAAAGAAAGTGTTATAAGATCACTTTACTGTCTGTGCCTGTGTATATATGCATGTTTGTGAATCTGTGCGTGCATGTGTGTCCCTTTCAATTTTTGAATGCATAAACAGAATTTCACCAAACTCGGTACAAATATAGTACTAAGTAAGATCAACTGACTTTTATAACTTTGAACCACACAGGGCACTTAATTTCAAAATTGCAGCCATTAAAAATAAAGGGCGAAATGTCATTCCGGAAACCAATCAACCGATTTTAACCAAATTGTGTATACTTTCAGCAGAAGTTGTAAACATTAAATTTAGACGTGAATATTGTTGTTGGTCTACTATTTTGGAAGATAGCGCCACATGGAAAATAAAGCTTTTAGATTATATCTCGAAAACTACTCAACCAATTTTCATCAAATTTGGCATGTAAGTAATATTGTAATTGGGCAGGTAAATGTAAATAACTGAACTTAATTAGATATACATATTCAAAATAGCGTCCATAGGGATATTTGAGGTTTATTTGGTATAACTATCATACTGTGTGACCAATTTCAACCAAATTTCATATGCTGACAGCAATTATTGCAAGCATCATATACACCAAACAACAACCACTTTTGGCCACCATTTTGGAAGGTAGCTTCACATGAAAAATAAAGCTTTATTGTTATATATCGAAAACTACAAAACCAATTTTCGCCAAATTTTACACATAAGAAATACTATGATAGGCCAGGTAAATATAAGTAATTTAACTTTATTAGGCTCTTATTTGCAAATTAACAGCAATACAAATATTTTAGGTTTATTTGGTATAACTACTATGCCATTTTACCTTTTTCTAACAAATTTTGTATGCTGACAGTATCTATTACAAGCATTAAATAAGCCAAAAAAAAACCTTTGTCCACTATTTTGTAAGATAACACTAATGAATTAATCAAGTTTTGTGTAATTTATAGGAAAAAATCTACTAATTCCTACCAAGTTTGGCAATCATGCAGTACCGCCACAGGTAATATGTACAAATATGTTTCAAGTATGCCAGACATTTATTTTTAAAATGGTGGCCTAATATTTTATTTCGTTTTGGGTGTTATATTTTCGAAACCATGTATTTAATTCGAATGAAACTTTATATAGTCGCTGTATATATTACAACACTCAAATGTGTACACACAAAATATCTTTTTCTGCCATTTTGTAAAACAGTATCACTTGACAAATAAAAAATATGTGATTTCGGATAAACAACCTACTTCTACCAAATTTGACAAACAATTAGCACAATGGCAGGCTATGTAAACTGATAAATTTTGAGAGAGTCAGACACACATTTTTTCAAAATGGCACTTAACATTTTATGCTGAGAATATAGTTATATCCACCAAAATTTTCTATGCAAAGCCTTATTTCTCCGTTATTTTGTAAGGTAACCCCGCATGAAATAATAAAGATTTTAATGCCTTATATCGGGAAACAATCAACCGATTTCTTTCCAAATTGGTGGAGGATTTAAGTATTTACTTCTCTTATTTTCTGAAATGACGCATATGCAAACATTTAAGCTATATCTAAGAAACAATGAAACAGATTTAAATTTAGCTTTGTATGTTGTATTTGTGAAAATAATGAATTGTGCTAGTATATAAATAGTTTCCCTTTATTTATGAAGATCGTCACATGATCAATGGAGTTTGTATGCCATATCTGGAGGAAAAATCAACCGATATGCATACAGAGATCCTCCTTTGCCGGATTTTTTGCTTAAGTAGTGTCGGGTCAGTATTCTGAAAATGTTATCATATTTGCGGAATAATTGGACTAATTTCCACTACATTTTGCACACCTAGAGAATGCCATGTAAAGTAACATGACTAAAATGGGCGAGACAATGCTTCTAAAAATGGTTGCCATATAAATTATTTCGTATGTTTGGCATATATATTTAACAATTTATCAATATCCATCAAACTTTTTGTGCAGACATTATCTATTACAAACATCGTGTAAAGAGCCTCTTTTTAAGCAATTTTGTAAGATATCCCCATTTAAGGAAATGAAGTTTTTATGCCCTATCCGTAGACCAAACAACCGGTTTCCATCCAATTTTTCACATAAGTAGCGTTATGGAAAGCCATCTAAACCTACGTGTTTTAGTGGCTCAGACACTTATTTTCAAAATGATGGCTGAGTTAATACTTCAGGTTAGGTAACCCTGTAATTTAAAACAGAACACTGATCACATCCGAAGTTCATGCTCCGAATCCTACATCCGTGATGCAGTTGATAGCAAGTTAGCTTAACTAACTACGAGTTTTTCTATTTCGAATCCCGGGTAATTCACTCGTGTATTTTAATTATTTTTGTTCTCTTCCACATATTTCTGGTTTCATCTGTAATTGTATTGCTGTCAATGAGGCGTCAACGCCTACCTGCCATCTAAGTTTTCATAAAATTCGCTAAAATTTACTTGCAGTCATGCAGACAAATTAAGCTCATAAGTTATCAGAAACTTCTTGATTTTCCTTTGCATATTTATACTTAAAATATTTTAATATTGCGATTTTTGTTGCTTTCCGTACAGATATTGTAGCATTGTTTGGGCGTTAAATGTCCTTAGCATTGGAATGTATGATTCCCATGAATGTTGAGGATCTTTAATGATTAATATTTGTGTTTACGATCATTAAACCCACATCGAAGATATAAGTCTGTAACTAGAACAATTTTTTTTGTTAATATACCTCTCAGTATATATTTAAAAAAATATTTTTTATGCCTTTGCAAATAATATCATTAAGACCAAAATATTTATCTTCTCAGCGAAATTGTGGTGTAGAAATATGGCCGACGGATTCATTGCATATTTTTATTTCGTTATTTTAATTTAATTTGAAATGCTCTTATTAAAATATATTTAAGTGTTAGAACTAAAATAAGATATTTTATTTACTAACTACTGAAGCATTATTTCCAGCATAGGAAGATAGTTGTTACCTGTATCTTTCTGTAATGCAATTTCTGGAACATGATGACCATTTACTCCAATGGCCGTACAAACTACTCTCGGTAGCTTCCCAAGGCCAGATGCCTGTAATGGGTTTGTGTTCATTTGTATTCCCTCGAAGTTGGAACATTTTGTTCTTGAAAGTGTTATTTCTTCGGCAGCGATGGTCTTGCAACAGCGGATGTTTTGGAGGGCTCTTGTCATACAGTTTCGGAAGCTGCAAATAATATACAGTTTTCAACTAGGAACAGATATTATTAGTTTTATACTATATACATACGTGAATTAATAGCAATATTTTTTTTATTTCAAGCATAGTTATTTTAATTTTGTGATTTGTGAATACAATACACATGAATATTATTAGATTAGTGGAATTTATGACATTTCTTTAGATTTGCATAACATCACAAGCACAAGGTGTTTTGTATATGTAGATCGGCAAAGGTTATTAGTTGCTAAAAGTAGGTACGACATACGGATTTTAAGGCCTAATTTAATAAAAATTCCTAATTTTGTGAAAGTCTTAGTATATCCCACATTTTCGAAGAGCTGCAAATTTTTAAATATAAAAGTTACCTACAAGCCCGAATTATTTATCGGTTGTAGCAGCTCGAAAAAATAAGTAACTAAGCACAAATCCGCCGTTATTAAATTTCTCCATATATGTATACATAAACAAACAAAACTTATAAAATCATTTTAAAAATTGTTAATTGTTCTTGATTTTACTGAAATAATGAAATTTGTAAAAAAAAAAGTCCAAAACATTATAAAAAATTACACTAACTCCATATAAAACATACATAAATGTGTTTTAGTTAATTTTACTTTAAATAATTAATTTCTTGTTTCTCAGTCAATTTCACCGAAACCATCGAAAAACAGATAGAAAATAAGAAATTTGAACCCTCAAATTAGCATCATATACACTCTAAATCCGAATAATTGAAAATTACACTATTTCAATTGGTCGCAGCACCAACGACTGAAACTATGGCCATTTTTGAGGTTTTCCGCTGTAGAATCTGTGAATTTTTGCCGTTAAACCTTACCAACTAAACAAGTGGTTTTCTTTCACTGAAAGTGCACAAATGATCATGACTGCCTTTAGCAGGCACTGATAAAATGGTGACCTCCAAGGACAGTCACTGAAAATATTAATGTAATGCTGCTTTAGTGCACATGCGTGTTTTAATACGTTTGTGCAAGGCGCAAGATCAACGCTGACATAATAAATACTTTCTGAATTTTCTAATAAATGTTTGCATGGCGTAAGTCAATGTATCATTTTCCCTCACTGTCCCATTGGTGTTGTTAGGCATTCTGTTTTTGGACTTGCATTAGATGTTCACCTGTAGTAATATTGGATGTACCTTATTTACAGCATTTATTTCCCTATCTGTATTTTCTGAATTAAAATCCAAGTACTTATTTAGTCTGGGTTCAGTAAATTCTTAGGTTAGTTGTTAACTTTAATTACTAATAATGATTCCTGGAATGTATTCCATTAGTGTTTCGATGCCGTCGATCGTCGAGATTCCCGGTTCAGTCCGCCGCAGGATTTCAATTCGTGTGTCGAGCACATGTGTACTTTGAATTTGTCATCAGTTCGGTGTAACTTGAGCTCGTCAACCGTCAACAGCATCACACTGTCAAACGTCACACACGCTCTATCCGACGGCAAATGTATTGATCAACGTGTCAGTAAAGTCAACTTAAAAAAAAAAAGTGGGTTGCGTGCTCGTCTGTAGCGTGAGCGGTTCCGGGTTCGAATCCCGGAGATGGCACGAGTGTTTGTATTGGTTTCTTGTTTTTGTAATTTTTTTCGTAACATTTTCTGTACGCTGCACTAAAGATTTGCCAATTATTGACACATTTCTGTTAACAAAGTAGTTACATAACGCACACCGCAAATTACAATCAGTGGAAAACCACTGATTCGCAGTGAAGCTCAACTACTCT
Organism: Dryococelus australis; assembly: GCA_029891345.1. Classification (NCBI taxonomy): domain Eukaryota; kingdom Metazoa; phylum Arthropoda; class Insecta; order Phasmatodea; family Phasmatidae; genus Dryococelus; species Dryococelus australis. Next base: position 247,860,990 of record CM057009.1, read on the forward strand.
AATTAGCGAAGAAGGCTCCACTTAGAATCAGTGGGAAACAACTGATTGTTTCCGTGAAAAAATTTCACGGAATGTAATCGTGACGTTAAGCAATTTCACTTTTGAAGAATTGACTGCAGAGTGCAATGGCAAATGAAATATTGTTTGTATTGAATGTAGCCAAATAATAACGTGCAATAAACATATTTACCTACGTCAGTTAACTATTTATATTGCGCAATTTACCATAATTTAAAAAATTTAAAAATCTTTCGGCGTTGGCCGAAAGACTGAGTGTTAATATTACCTCGTAAATGGCGTTTTGAAAGACGAAACACATTTTAGAAAGTATTTTGTATTGGTTTATTATTTCACTTGATACACGTTGTTTAATGGCCATGTATATAAAAGTAGTTGAACGGCCATTTTTACACGCTGTTTAACTGATCCAACAGTCAAAAAACAAACCACTGAAAAATGGTGAAAAGAATGACTGATGAATAAGTGAAAAATGTCACTGAATCAATAAGTGTAGGAAATCAGACAATTTTTTTACTGATTCATCAGTTAAATTCATTTAAGCGACTGTTGAATCAGTCAGATGCTGTTGACTGATTGAAACAGTGAAATTCTCACTGACTAAAATTTAGAGTGCTGTTTTGCCTGCAAAATCAATTATGTGTTTTTTATAATTTTTTGCGTTTAGCGTTTCGTCAACTTAGAAGATGACCAATTGCCTAATACAGAATTCCAAATAACCTTAATATATGTTTTGCCGATTTTGATTAAATTACACACACGGGTGAAGAAACTGGATTAAACTTATATGTATTGTACTTGCAATAACTATTCTGCATAGCAGTTTATTGAATCTTTTTTTTTCCATTGTAATTATTATTTCTGTAGGAAAAACGACAAACTATTATATTTTAATTTATCCATTTAAAATTCGAAAAGTTTCGGGAAGGAAATTTAGGGTTTTAATAGTGGAGTCGTAATTTATAACATTAATAACTTATTATGAACTATAGTATTTTGGGATAAATAATTTTAGTTTCTCTTGTTATTTTCGGATGAACTGTGTTTGTTCATAGGCCTATTGACACGTGGGTTTGAAGCAGAAGATTTGTCGTTGTTTTGTAGTAATTATGCCATTCTACGATAACAGGTAACAGTTACTGAACTGTTTGAAGCCAACATTTTTATAATTACTTAAAAGGAATAACGTTCCAAAACATGGAATTTGAATTTTATTGTAAATCTGTATTAGGACCTGACCTTTCCATTTCAGGCTGTGATGTATTTTACAAAAATATATAAATATAATAGGTTAATACTTGCTTATTCATAATTTAGCTTATATAATCAACCTGATTTTATGGAAAACAAAAATATTTTTGAAGCAGGTATTCAGATGGACAGTAATTTTACACTTTTAACTTCAAATACTTCACGAATTTTGTTTTAATATTGTCAGAAGCATAAGTGTGACTCAGCAGAAAGCTGTTACCACAGATTAGATTCAAGTTTCTAAAAGTACATAAAACTTTTTTATTTGTTAAATACGCAATTATTAATAGTGATTTAAATGCACGTTTTAAATAGCTTATAGCCTAGTAAATATAGACAAAATCGGTTACAAACTTAGAATTTAGGCCTAATGTTAACGGCTAGATCCTACGTGGACTTTTAGTTCAGCTAGGAATGACTATTGGTAGGCCTACATGCCCATTTTTAATTACATTTGTTAAGTTTTCAAACTTAAAACTTGAGCTAATTATTTTTATTTAGTCAGCCTAAAGGAGAAGTACATGTTACACGGTTGGAAATTTTTGTGTAGTTCTATCCTTTTTAAGGACACATTATAATTACAAGCCTCATTTTCGCTCGAGAGACTTACACAAAATCCTCTTTCATGTAAAATAGTTTTGTGGCATGCGTCTTTTTTTTCCACTGGCCCTCTTAACTTAATTGTTACAGGCATTAAAAACAGATCATACCAAGTGTAATAAGTGTGGTGAACTAGACCAAATCCATGTCACAAAATAGATAAACACTGCCATTGTAAATAACAATAATAAGTATTTAATGTAACTTTACATATTCTGATGCTTGCTACAGTCATGCTTAACAAGATCAGTCAACACCAAATTTATAGCAAGTCACTAAGTAGTTTGGCGAATTATCACAGTCAATCATAACCCATACCTGGTTAGACAGGCCATACATTAAATTCACTTCCATAATTGTATGGGCTACTTTGTTTAAAAATTTACGTTCGTTCGACTCAAGTATATTAATTCTATTTTAGCATATTTGCATGTACGCAAATAAAAGAGTTTTTGGCATTAGAGTAGGACAATTTTTAGAATAGAATTTAATTATCCTAAGTAATTATGTGTTGTGTTGCCTAGGATGTTAATACGTGGTAACACAGGTACAAACTCAAATATTAGTTTAATAAACAAAATTTATTGGAAATAGTTTCCGAGGCCGAAAGATATTTAGCTTAAATTAATGCAAAAAATGTTGTGCATTTTTCCGTATAAATGTGGCCTATGTGTGTGAATTTCGGTGCGTAAAACTTTTTTGTATGTGAAATGTGATAACAGTAAATGGAAGCATCCGTTTTTGTTGTGTCAATTACAGCAAGGCAGGATAATTATGAAGAGTAGCAAATTTTCCCAAAAACTAAATACATTTTGAAAGTTGTATAAATCGGCACTAGTAATAATGCTATAACTCAGTGGTATAGTCCATGCCTATGAGGTCAGTAAGATAATGTCATTTCTGAACGTCTAATTTTATTTATTGAATAACTTAAGTAGAATTATCTCTTTAATAATGAGCAAATTCTAAATTTATTGCTGTTATATTCATTGACTTATTCACAATCTAGCCTAAAAAAAATGTAAGATGAAAAGTAAAATTGAATGATAAAAAAAACTCAAAAATACGTACTACTCTATTATATGTCAAATTACAACTCCGATTATACTATTAACTTAAGTTTGACTGCAAACTGGTTCACACATTACCCGCTTTTGGCTTATTTGGGACAGCTTGATGAACCTGGTTCATATATACCAGGTAGTGAGGGAAACACTATTTTTGTTGATAATTGTTCGTGGATCGCTGTTATTTTGCAAATAGACTTATCTAGAATTCTGGATGTGCATGCACAATTCTGCGTAAGCAGAGAGTATAACGAGAAGCCCATGCCTATTGGCTCTGTGCTGGGTGGTGGGTAATTATATTAATCGGCTCCCACACAAAATAAAACAATAATCATCCAGAGTAGCGGCTTTCCTGAAAGAAAAACTCCCCAGAAACACATACATATTGACATTCCTTAGTCACAGTGAAAACAAATATACTAAGGACATCACAATATTTGCAGTACGTACTACCGAATGCTATAGTGGGGAGGGCTATGAACTTCAGGGAAATTGTGAGGTAAGAAAACATAAAATTTATGTAAATTCCATGCCATTTTGGTTTCTTAACAATGTTAAATACAATATGACCTAGCCTTACTTAATCGAACTTTACGATATGTGATTTCAAGGACAGCGTGTGCCGACATGAGGCAGTGTGTTAGAAAGGGTATAATAATTAAGCTCATGTCTGTTCATCCACCCCCTGTGATTCACCTATTGTGAAATTGGATTAATTGGATTACTTTTTTTCTGCACTTCACATGAATGGCGGCAGCAGTACGTAAGCCCTTTAGTTCCCAAAGTCACATGGAATTACACACAGTGCAATTCGCTACACTATATACAAATTCCATGTTAAAAGTCGACAATTATATACGAGTAGTAGGGGTGCACGGGTTCTAATTCACTTTCGATTTAATTGATTATCGTTTTGATATCTAATTAATTGAACGGATTAATCCGGTGATTAATCCATTAATTGCACTAACCAAATTTTAATCCGGTAGAATAACTCCGATAACATTAATTTGATGTTTGATCAAAGAAATGTGATCAAAGAAGTTTGATGCAATAACTTTGATCAAACTCATTTGATTACAGTTTTCTGTGATTTTATATTAGGTATGTGTGATAAGGGTGCTTTATTTATTTTCTTTATTTTTGGAGAGCGGCAGCATCGATGTTCACCCTTGGATGTCTGGCAGGGGATGAGCTGCTGGGTGTGGGGTAATGGGTATATATCTATGTAATGTGTGACATTTATTTTATTTATTTAATTGAGAAGGTGAAGGAGGGGTTTCGGGAGTGACTACATGCCCTGTGACTTGGGATATCTGTGTAGGACTGAGGTTGGAGGCTGGGTGAGGGGGAGGGATCACCAAGATACATCTGCTGCGGGCACTATCTGAATGTAAACTGAGGTGTACATATGAGAAATGGCTATCTTCGGGATTTCGAAATGAATGTTTAAGAATAGTATTTCGGCGAAATCAAATTATTAGGAAAAATGGAGTGCCTATTGAAAGATGGCATATTCAATTACAAATGACTTTCTAACCACAATGAAATATTCTTAGTGTATCGACTGAGGGGTAACACCAAGACATGTCCACCATGAGTGGTATCTGAATGTAGATGAGCTCTACATATGCGAAACAGAGGAGCTCAGAAACACATATTTGGAAATGAATGTTTAAGAATAGTGTTTTGGCGAAATCAAATAATTAAGAAACAGCTATTTTATTGAAAAGCATTTAAACCCAAACAGTCATGAATACGATTTACCATGATTGACAAAACCAATATATTATTTTACAGATGCACTCTGCATTGTGGCAGATGTAACAAAATTCTAAGTAATCGCAAAGAGACAAACAACGGAGTGTCCTACATGATGCAATCACTCCTCCACATAGAGAACATATTTAATTACAAATGAAATGCACATACTAGATAAAACAAAATTAACGACTTATTAAAAAATAATCGGAAAATGCACATGTTCAAAATTAAAACTCACTTGCCGCTGTAGCAATCAAGGTATCATAAAATAATGGCTTACTAACAAAATCGGAAAAATGTACAACATTTTTATTAATATCCTCTACTACATGCACTTAACAACTCGTAACGAATTGAGTACAAATTCAAAATACTAATAAAACACTTGTTTATATCCCAAAATAAATTCCCTACTAATTTAAGTTATGCAAAAAAAACAGTATATATTTACAGTATAATCAGGAAACTCACAGAAAGAATCGCAAAAGGACACACAAATGTACTAATGACAGAATGAAGGAAACAATTCCACGTACAATATTTATATTGATATCCTAAATTCTACAAGGCGCACATAACGATGTGTCCAACATAGTGTCCATGGAACCCAATGAAGTAGTTTTAACACAGTAGAAAATTATTTCAAATTTCGCCCTCATCAGGTCTACAGTGTAACAGTTGACGTTTGTACAAAGTATGTAGTGTAGACCAGATGTAGCAGCAGACACCCTCTTCTTGACTCACAGCCATAGTAGATTTTATGTTACAAGTTTTAATGATATAAACACCCGATGTATCGAGTGATTGATAATTACATGTTTAGCCCTGTTAAAACATGTCATGTTACCATATAAAATATGTTTTCTTTTCTTGGAAACCGTTCCATAATATTTTAGTTTGTTAAAAGAAGTCAATATAATGTTGTCGCACACCGTCACTTAGTGATGCAGGGAGAAGTAATCTTTAACCCCGTTATGCGGGAAAGAGAAAGTTAAATGTTATACCTGGCCGGCTACCTGTAACTGTATTTCTCTTGCAAACCACATTTGCTCTCTGGCAACTAGCAAGCTCATTGTGGTTCAAATCATTCTTCACATTAAAAAACACTAGGTTCTTTCAAAACCAATTCATGGAGACTTTACTGTCAAAATGTAACTGTGTTGATTTGTTCAATATAAAAAGTTTATTTAAGTTTGAGAAATCTGCTCGCCTCCCTCACCAAAATGTTCCAGGTTCAATCTCCAGCCGGGGCGCCAACAGATTTGTTACCTGAAAAACTAGTTTTCTCTGGCTTCTCCCTTTCCCCAGCCCTTTCACTTCAGCATTCTTCCATACTCATTCGGCCCTCATAGGTTATTATAGTAATGCATTTTGAACCAACTCTTGCATTGTTCACAAATACTTTATCTTCTCATGCACATCATCAACATTCATTCAAATTTAAAAACATTATATTAAGATGACATAAGGGTCCAAGCAAAGAACTAGACACATGATTCTCTTTACCAATGAATTTAATTTTCATAGAGAATTTTTTCCTAAATCCTTATAAACTTATTTTCAAAAAAATTTAAAGCACTCTTCTCAAAACAATTTCACATATTTAAGACAAATTTAGTTACAAAACACCTCATTTCATAAAACATTAGCAATTTTTCTAAAATTCTGATAAGCATACAAATCAGTTACATACTTAATTAAAAAACAAACAGTTCATACAAACATTTTTACAACATTCTTACAAAATTTTTAAAAACTCTTTTGAAATCAATTTTCATATTTGCAAAACAAACCGTTCATACAAACATTTTACAACAATTATTTACAGAACAAACTTATTTAGAAAAATGTTTGCAGCATTCTTATAAATTTTTTAACGATCTTGATTTATCTTAAAAATAACTAATTTACAAAATTTTGGTCCACTGATAGGGCATCCGTTATCCATTATGGGTTGCATCCAGAAAGAAAGTTTTTTATGTAATAATTACCAAACACACGAACAATGGCCTTCAACACATGTAGAAAAGATTTGTAGTACACTATTTTCGTTGATTAGAAAATCATCACACTGCATCTAGTGGTTGCAAGCTGTGAAGTTATAAAGGACCATAGAGGTAATTGTAGTGACGATAATTTCTTGAATTAATTATAATGGTGATATTGATATATAGGATCACAGGAGGTATTGTATCGACGATAATTTCTTGAGTAGATGCTAATGGTGATATTTATATATAGTACCACAAGGGTGGGGGGGGAGGTTGTATTGAAGTATGATGCGATGGATTTTTGGAGACAGTTGTGATACACAAGCAGCTGTTGACATTCCCTGTAGTCAGGTCAACAGAGACATGCCGAATGTGTCGAGCAGGTAGAAATGTCGTCTCGAGCAGAGCTGTTACTTACTTCGATGAGGGGTGCTTAAACAGTAGATTGTGTTGCAGGTGGTCATCATTGGTGGTGTTGCAGGTGGGAAGGCTGTATCTAATATGGTAATGTGGGTAGTGTTGCGGAAATGTTAGGTAGTGTTTCTGTAGTTACCCCAGGGTAAAGTTAATATTCCATGCTGATGAATGAAGTGTTTATCATCCAACCCGATAACACTACTTTGGTCATGCATTCGGTGTAGACTTCATGACCATGCGAGCGAAGGTTATATTGGGTTCCCAAACCCCTGGAGCGATTTTTGAGGCACTCCTGATAATCCTCATAAATGGGTTTTTGTAACATGTTAGATTTTACACCCTTCGCCTTATGTATACACTGCTCATTCGCAATAATGTATTTGTAAAACTTGGGACATAAACCTACAAAGTGTGTGACAATGAGGCCAGCACATTCATCATTCATAACTCCAGTACGTCCTCTGTTCTCGCATGAGAATTTTTGTGGATTATCGAGCACATAATTAGAAGTATCAAACTGCACTTTTAAATCTGGGGCAATTACTTTATAGACCTCATCACAAGCAAGAGAGTAAATGGACTATCAGTGTCGCAATAAAATAGGTGCATGTATGGCAGAGGAAATTTTGTATGCATGTAACGATAATAAAATTCAAATAATGTCAAAGCAGAAAGCTCGAGAATGGACACATAGTGTACAAAGGCTTGCTAGACATAACAGAGCTCTTTGAGATCTCGATAAGGACAAGATTTTCATCGATGATTTGCCGCACCTGGAATGCAGGACTAACCATCAGCTCTGCAGTCCCGTAAATTGTGTCATGCCAGGAAACTACTCTTATGTCCCTTTCCCAGCAGACATTCTCCAAAGTGGTTCTATATACTGAATTATTCATGAGTTTAAAAAACGATTTCTCGAATTCATTCGCAGCCTGAGCACGCTTGTCAATGTTAAATTTGATTTACAGTGCCATCCATGCTTTCTGCTCAAAGCACAAAATGTGATGAACAGAGCCAAGTTTGGCCCCATACATAACATAGTGCTTCACTGTTTCCCCGTGTATAACATATTTATTCCACAGCGTGAGTATCAAAAGAAGTTTTTCATGCGAGCCATTCGGATATATGCCAGTTACTGGGGTCAAAGGCATTTCTGCTAGAGCATCGTGGCATTCTTCTAGAAAAGACAAATCCGCCACCATCATTCACCGTGTTCGCGAAATCCCGCAATGAAAACACGTCAGACTCAATCGACTCAAAATTACCAATGAGAAGCTTGTGTCACATCGTGTGACTGTAAAACCCATTTACATCTAAATAACAGGTATATTTCGATGCCACACTAGGGCGGTAATCTTCAACCATATAAATATTAGTGTCTTCCGCACACCTGGAAACCTACGAAATGCCGCCTCTAGCCCCGCGTTCTACAAAAATATGCATGTCTGTGTCAGTCAACAAATATAGGCGCACACATGTCATTGAAAATAAAATGTCCAATTAAAGAGGCGGAGCTGTGATGTAGATGGCAGGGTCAAGGTCGTAATGAGCCAAACATACAGTCCTGAAATTCTCAAAAATGTCTACCAGCAAGCAAGTGTCCACATGTAAATAGTGAATGGCATACTGCAACAAATTTACGCAGTTAAACACATCCCATGCGGCTTGAGCATGAGCATAATCCTCAATGCTAATGCCTTTGCCTTTCGTCACATTATGATGTGCACATCAGACTGGCTGTCGACTTAACAAAGTCATAAGGATAAAGCTCCCTTCCATTTTGCCAATTAAAATAGGGTATTATCTGAAAACCTTGAGCGGGTGATACTCAATTGCACAAGTTGTAAATTACATGCCAAAGTTTCCAGAGACGCACTCGTGAACTGGAATGAATCAATAAAGCGCAATATGCGATATTGCACCTTTAGTTTCGAATCAATCCCATTGAGAATTCGTAGGTGAGGGATTTATATTTATCTATGGTCATTCCGATCAACTGGATTTTACCTGAGGTTTCGATTACCACAGTTACATCGGGTTGAGTTATGTGACGTTCAGCCAAAGGATATATGAGAAAGTGAGGACCACTATTTTGCAGGTTATGAAAGACAGTGTCAAGTTGTCTCTTGGGCAGTCTGAAATTCAAATTTCTATTTTCCTGTGCCTGACCTCTGATTTCCATGGTCAGATCATCAAGGTCGACCGGAAAATCTGTACTGAGTTCTTCCATACAAATGTGACAACATTTTTGAGCTGCCAACCTAGCTTCATCAGCTTGGGGTTTTGGCTTCATTGGAACAGTCATTCTGTAAATTCCTGCAACCCACTTTGTCAATTCAACTAATTTCTCTACTAATTGATACATATAGTCCTCACCAATAACTCTAAGTAGTTAGATAAAGCCAGATTGTATGAACAGACCAACAAAATGCAACAAGCATATGGAATATGTTGGTTAATGATAGTTGTATTACTCGTCTCATTACTGGGTAGGCAAGTGAACAAGGGTTTCGATCAACTTTCTACATCGCAATAGGCAACGAAACCCAATATTTGCTGTTTTGCTGTAATCCTTAAATTCCCAGTACTTGTCATTCCCAGTGGCGAAAGTACTGCGAACAGCCTTTCGTTGCTGCCAATGAATAGTGTGACTTGCGAGTTCCTCCTCAGTTCTGAAATACTGGAGACAACATTTGCAAACAAATGTTTTGTTTTTCACCTTATTCAGCTGACTACCAACCAGCCATGACGAATTTCTAATTGCACGAAATGCAAATTCACGGCATTACCACTAGCACGAATGTCGAATACGTTTACATGGCAAGCATAGCATACAGGATAAATACACATCGATACCACAATCACTTCCTTATCATAAGTTTCGTCAATGATATTACTATCTTTGTCCACAACAATGTAGACATTGAGAGAAATATAAATTTCTACTCGAACTTAACGAATATCCTGTATCACTGCAGGTGCCAACAGACCTTCAGAATTCAAAACCTGGTGAGGTTTTGGATATGAATTAATTCTGTGTGGATACTGTGTGGTAGCAAAAAAAAAAAAGCTGCAAAAACGACATAGTGGAAACACATATTCGTTCAAGACAGTGAACATCGATATGAGCCCTCCTATTGGCAATAAACTTGGGCAACTAAGTGTGTGTGGCACCAATGGTAAATGCAATATATTGCGATATATGGTCATCCATATTGCTACAGGCTATGTTACCTGGGGCTGGCAAGCGATGTTCGTGCTTCTGGGACGGTGCGGCCACGACGAGCCAGCCCCACTGTTTTGAAAACACTCTCCCCGCCGAGGAAGGTAGTGAGGCTAGGCGGGGTATTATATAAGGTTGGGGCGATGGTGGCTCGCTGCCATCTTGCTTAAGAGGGACCAATGAGAAGCCAGCACTGAGGACCACAGGGCAATGGTCACGACTTCGACGCCCACCACTGCCACTGTCGAGGGGGTCTCTACAGAAGATGCTGCCAAGACAGTTAAGGAAAATATAATCCCAGTAGGGCGCCTGAGGTTATGCAGGATTAGGGTCGGCGGCATAAATACTTAAGACTCCTCAAGTCACGAGCACTCTATAGCTGTCTGTGTTGTAATTGAATTAACCATCTTAACCATTATTGATGATTTCCGCTATGAAGTAAAGAGCAAAGCATTGGACTAACCAACGGCTATTTGTATTGCTAAGTGTAAATCTAGATGTGATTAATAAAACCTAGTGAAACTGCAAGAGTTCTTTATCATCTAGATACTGACATCCCCCTTCCTTGTATGGCCTAATTCATCCACAGAAAAGGTCACAGCAAATGGTGGAGACAGCCGAAGCTTGAAACCTCCCCTTTTAGAGTACTCAAAGCAGTAAAATCGGTGGAAGATAGTAGTATAAATTAAATCTAGCTGCGAGAATGAGCCCTTGTAACAATTCGAAATCCCGTACAAATCTTCTAGCAGCCCACATAGTTGCATTCCTTACCAAAATCGCGAAGTATAACGTATTACTTTAGAGTAAGCATTCATTGAGGCAAAAGGAACTTTAAAGTAATTTCACTTCATGTGATTGCGACTAAAGTTAAAGTTAAATACAGAACCGCCTCAGTATCCCAACACCAAGGGTTTTACCCCCTGTTCGAAAGATCTAAAGCCAATGGCTGACATTAACCTAGAGAGTAGCATAGTAAACACTGCAGTAGAGTGTATCATACTGCCATTAAAAGCCACGGCGTGTTGTGCATGGTTCAGCACATTCCATCATCGCCCAAGCGCACGCTGGGAACAGCCCACTCGCAGTTTCGTCAGCAAACCAAGGCGCCCATAGTAGCGTAGTACGAGTGTGTGCATAAGCTTGTAAAATTTAATGCATGACAGATCTGGGCAGCTCTTCAGACTGCAGTGAATCTGCTAATGCAATTTCCACAAGCGTTTGCAATGTGGAAATATAATATTAAAGTCAGCTTAGTGTGCATGTTAGATATGAAGGAATCATGCTATAAAACTTTGTGATGGATCTACAGTCCACATCATTTTTAAAAATAGCACAAAAAATCATAAAACATGCAACAATCGATTCGTCAGACACGCAAAAGAAACTAGCTGCCAGAAAAACCAACACAGCCGATAAATTTCCGGATTTTATTGAATCCACGGAACAACTGCTAAACGAAAATCCTGAATTGATTGACCAGTTTCATACAACATCTAAAAGCATTTCGTGTAGCTTAAATAACAAAATCACAACTAGTGGCCTTCTACCAACAACACCAGCTCAAGTAAATACTGCACCACAAACATCAGGCTACTTGATACCTGTACATATTTACACTATTACCAAAGAGAATTTGTACGAAAACTCACCCTTGGAGTCACTGCTAGAACCTTTACCACCAACAGACAACATGACAAATCCCCCACCAATGAACATAATCAGTGGAAGGTACCAAAAAATTGACAGAATTTTTAGGCCAATTTAACCAAGCCATGGGAAACAACAACTGGACCGATGAGGAGAAATGTAAGAAACTCAAATACAACTTAAAAGGATCCGCAAGACATACACTAAATAATTATCTCCATTCACAAGCAGGTCATATTACATGGCAAGGCATTGTTCAGAAACTAAAAATTACCTTCTCTACACACGCAACAGAGGAATATCTCAAACATTTGTTGTTCAACACAAAGCAGAAGCTCCACAAGAGCGCTCAAAAACATATAGAGACCCTCATGTATTACCGTAGAAAATACAATCCCACAGTCACAGACAGTAACTTTATAATTATTGTCTGGTGATCCTTACTCCCTTCCTTGGAAGATAAGATCATAGGAATGAAAAACGACACGTTAGACGATATTATAAGAAATGTCCAACATGCAGAGCCTGGCCTTTCTAGATACAATGAAACCATTACTGGCCATCACACACTGTCCGAAACAGACTCCCTTCGGGCGGACATCACTAAACTGAAAGAGGAAGTTGCCACTATAGCAATAGCACACCAAAGACACACACAAAACTACTATTGCCCACAAAATCTACGACAATACATCAACCACCCAATCATCAAAATCACAGCCATTTCGACCAAACCAAAGGGCGAACATGTGGGAAAAAGACATTTTTCAACAACACCCAGACCTGCTCAAGCCAGAATCTGAACAACAGAACCACCACAACAACACACATCCCCCGGGCAATAACAGTCACCAAACAACATCACCCCACGGAAACAGAAATGCAAAACAATACATCAAAAACTCCTTCACGGAGGAGTAGCACACCCTAAGACAAACATTATAAACAGGTGCACAAATACGATCACGGACAACAGGTAGACAGGTCCCTTAAGGTCATGAAACAAACGAAAAATCACCCCATGCCAAATATAACGTAAACTAAAGCACGGGAAAAATGCGACAAACAGGCTATATAGCCAAGATTTTTAAATAATGTCTGGCGTTCTTAAAAGATACCACTTCACATCATCTGCCTCAGTACTACATGTTTGCCAAATGTGATAGGAATTGGTCACATCTTTACCGAGATATGACATGTAGATACAGTTGATAGTTATAATGTATATGGTCAGCATACAAAGTGTTGTTGGAATTGATTATATCATTTCGACAATATAACACTCTAAGTTAAATGGTTATATGTCAGACATTTTGAAAATAAGTGTCTGACATTTCGCTGTTAGCACCGTCGCTTTACGTTTATTAACACCATCTATTCTGCAGTTTCTGGCGTAGGTACTCTTTGCTGTGCTAGGATTCCCTCCATCGATATCCCTGCTCTCCCCAACCCCCACTTTCTTTCTGCTTCTCCTACACATGTGTTTTTTATTTGTGATAAGCAGTGGTAGTTGACATAAGGCCTTGCACGGCCGGGTTCCGTACTACTTTAAAGGTACCCACACATGTGCAGACCAAACCTTGAAGCCGAAACTGTGCAGGCACGGCCTCAAGGTTTGGCCTGAAATGTGCTGCCCCCACACACACTTCAACATTCCTCAAGTAACAGTTCAGTCCACGGCCAGCGATGTCAACGTCGAACGACGATATTTTAGAACTCAGGTTGCATTATTGCGACAAAGTCCATTAAAACTCGCGTGAAATAGCACAGTGGTATCTGGCAGTGGTCCAGTCGACAAGCCGCAATCTTGGTTCCACCATCATGGATGACCATGATCTATCTTCAGCCATATTGTTTGCTTCCGCCATCTTATTTTGCATCTGTCATCTTGTTTCAAGGAAAATCCAGTTCATGCGGTCATTCTGCCTTGGTACTTCATGCTCTGTCATTCCATGCCATAATATTGTTTCTAGAATTTTTTATTTTTTTTTGTTTACTTCTCTCCTCTCTCTCTCTCTCATCTGCTCCTCTCTCGCACTCCATCCCCAATATTAGATGTATGTAAGCCGCCATTTTGTTTCTTCTGCTGTAGGTATCCATCTTGGTTCTTCTATGTTATACTAGGTGGTGCTGGTGTCGGCAGCCATCTCGGATGTCGGTTGCTCTTGCCAGGGTCATCATATTGGTTTTATTATCATCTGCTAGGTGGTCTAGTATCGGCTGCCAGATTGTTGCCCATCAGGGGTGCCATCTTGGTTCCCTACTATATGCTAGGCAGCGCTAGTGTAGTTTGATGTCATCGGCTGTTAGGAGCACCGGTGTCGGTTGGAGCCTAGGGCGATGTTCCATGTGCTGTGTGCAAACACTCACCTCTATCGATGTGATATGATTTAATACATTATAAATTGCTGTGGAGATGAGAAGTGGCGAACTGCCGGACCATGACTTGGAAGACAGATGCCCCAGTTGACTGAGCCATCAGGAAATCGGTGTCAGTATAGGTCGAAATGATGTTTGTGTGCCTGTGTGTGTGTGTGTATATATATTTATTTATATATATGTGTGTGTGTGTGTGGAAAATGAATTTTTCCCAAATATTATAGGAATATGTACATATATTCGAGAGATTCATTTCAGATATGGTCGTTATGTTAGCTTGTGCAGCATCCAAGTTGGCAAGACACTGAAAATAACTTTTCATTCCTTTTTTCATCACTACAACCAGTACTCTGAATTTTTTTGTATCATTAATATAACACATAGTTCCTGGTGATACCCGTATCTCGTCGACTATCTTTACCCTCCCCCTTCTCCCTTTGTGTTCCCAGAAAATGAAAGACCACAAAAGTATTAATGATAAAATTTATACATGTGAGGATGCCTGAGGGGCGTATCTTTTGAGTTGGTGAGGGATGGTGGTCTTAATAAACAAATAAAAGAAATTAAATTTGATTTCTAATTTATTCTGTATGTTACTATGCACAACCTAAATTATCTGTCTCCAATTATTCTCTCTTAAGTTAACAGTGAGCTTAATATTAAATGTCTATTTCAACTCTAATTAACATATCTCTTGGTTACAGTCAATTAACTCGTACTCATTATCAGCAAATGTTCAGTCTATATGTTGCCATCATTTATGTTTTTCACTCAAGCATCTAGTTCAACAGTCCAGCCTGCCAGCCACACACTCCACTACTTGCTACTTGCAGTCACAGACTCCCCTTCTGCTGGTCGCTGGTTGCCTTCTATCGCTCGGAACTCAGCCACTCATTCACTCATCCACTCCAACTTAACTCCCGGCCTGGAGGCCTGCTGCGATATTTATATTGTCGCACCTTACCATCTGAAAGGCTCAATGCACCCTGAGACATGCTGAGAGAACGAGGTCAGGAATCCGGAGCATTCTCCAGTTATTGGTCGAAAACTATGAGACTATATTCTATGGTGCGCATCTGTAATTCGAAACGCATCATTGTCTGGCCTTCCACCGTCGATATCGTATGGCATCTTTTTCCTTCTCTTCCACTCGCCCGGACAAGGTGCGATACAGTAAGCATGCAAGAATATATCACATACCTCAGTCGTACTCTTGTTGTCTTCGCCATCATCACGGCTGTCTATGTTTGTACGATAAGCTCAAGGTATATCTTGATCACCAAGAAAACTATATCAAATTCAAACAAATTTGACAGTGAAACAAACAAGGATATTAATTTTACGGAAAGATGTTCAACCAAATTAAGCTTACCTTAACAATGGAAATTACCATAACTTCAGTTTATAGATTTCGTCGCCTGCTGCTTTTGACTTGGTCGAAGCCTTCACTTTTTAAAATTTATTTTCGATGCGCACTCCTCAGATTATTTATCTTTTTGATTACAACATCTAACATGGTGTTCGTATCCACCTCTTTCAAGAGGTAGCCCGCATATTTTTTCACCCTATCATGGCATTCTTTACACTTCACTTGCCACAGATATGGCTCACTATCATATATTTGTTTCCAATCTACTAGAAACTCGCGATTCGCCGATGTATCTTCGTCAAAAGCTGAAGGCGAACTGACGGAATACACGCTGTTTCCCTGCACATACTCCAGTTCTGGACTGTACAGTCCTGGATATGTGCAGGCCGGCAGAAAGGTTTTTGAATTCCGATTTTGCGGACTGCACAGTTCACCAGCGGCCTCAAGGCTATTACCACACACACTTCGGAATTCCCTGAGACCGAGACTGTACAGTCTCGGCCTTGAGGAATTCCTCATCGTGTGTAAGCACCTTAATGCCTACAGTTACACCTGCTTCGTCCGCCTGATCTGCTTTGGATCGCCTGCACTTCACCTCGTCCAGATGAGCTAAATCCAACGACAACTATGTTAAACTGAAGTCTTTACCAGTCATTAATTGAGAGCGATGGGACAATTTAATGGCGAGGTATGGAATATGTCAGTATTTTTGTGAAAGAGTTTGAAATATTTTGGTAAAATTTGTGTGGCAAGTGTGTGTAGTTGCTTGGGTGTGAAGTAGTGCTATCCATTTATAAATTTGGTTTTGGCCGCCCTTCTAAATTTTGTTTCTGTTTAACTGTGGTGACACATCTGCTATGCCTCTTGTTTTTTTTATATGTTATGATTGTCTTTGTTCGCCGCCCTAGATCATTTAATGTTTTTAATGTTTTGGTTTGTTCCCACGACTCCATCGCTAGGGCATTATTTTAGTGTTTATTCGTGTCATAGTACTATGGCTTTTTAACTGTAGGAGCTTTGAAGGGTCTTACAAGACCGCCTCCCTCAATAACTTAATTTATTGTACATTTATAAAATAGTTTTATTATAGGATTGGGGGCTTTGATGAGCCATTGTGGTTGCCATCCTTTCTGTTGTAGTTTTAGTTCAATTGGGTGATAAGAAAGAATATATTTTAAAAGTTCATTTGGTGATTAATTTCTTTGATAAATGCAATTAAACTTTGTGCTGTTCTTATTAAAGCCGTTTAATACATTGCATAGTTCAAAGATTTGGTGCTTTGAAAACAAGTTGTATACCGCTGGATAATTTTGCTTTTTGTAATGGGGTTTAGTTAAAGTTTACCTATGGGTTTGAGTTCAACTAGTATTTTTGGTTGATTGGTATCGATTTAGCACTATTGTACTTAAATACAATAAAATGTTGTTAAATCTGCGTCAGTGTTCTTGTAATTCTTTGTGATCCATCATAAATATTTTCTGTGCAACTCTGTGCCATGAATTTCTTTACATCTGGTTTGTTTTTTTGCATAAAATGGCTCTGGTGAGTTTCCTATATACACTTAAGTAAGAAGAATTGATGGCCTATTCGAGTGACCTCGGATTGGAAGCTGACGAGTCCATGACTGTGGCCGAGTTTACGCCTGGCCGTGGTGGACTCCTGGCGTGAGCAGTGTGCAATGATGCAGTCCTTTCAGCGTGCGGTTTTGGTGAGTGCCATCAACCACCCACCCAATATTGACAAGCGGTCTATGTCAGCTATCGAAAATATCGCTCCCTTAACATCCTTGGATCCCACCAGTAATTTGCGTTTCTTTATAGCAGTCAGTAAAGTAGCGAGTGTATGTCTTTGTCCCGAAGATGTTTTTTGTATGTTATTGCTATTAAATGTGAGGGTTTATTATCACAATTGCTCCGTGAATAGATCACGTCACTTGATGGAGGTGTGTTTGCAGTTTTTAAGTGTAGGTTATTTAAGGCCTTCTTTCCCCTTTGCGTGACGTATAATTTTGAATGCTATTTTGTTTATAGATATCAAGTACCTGGTGAACCAATGTATGAATTAGTTGATTCAATTTGTGCCCATATGATGCCCTGTGTTTGAAACTGAGTGAACGAGAACTAATTGACGTGATTTTAGACAATTTGGCTCCCCATGTCCGGACGTAGGGCACCTTGTTCCCCCCTCGCAATTTCCGTAATTTACGTCAACTGGCAGTTGTAGGGCAGGGTCGTTTAGTAGCTACAAGTGAATACCACAGTTTTGCAGTGCGGTGCGAAAATTGTGCAGTCCAGGGACATGTGTCTAGAGAGTGTTGTCAGCAGGAATGGTGTGCGGTGTCAGAAAAAAAATTGTTTCAAGTGTGGTGAGATTCAGCACTTATGCAGGAATTCTCCTAAGGTAGGAAATGGGCTTTGACTGGAATTAGGTGTGGGTTTTCCAGTCTGGCGAAAGTGAAGCTTCCATGTACCACAATAAAATGTACCGTTTCTATATTCGGTAGCAATAATAATTTCTCTCCGCTTTATTTGACATTGGGGGCCACACATTGTATCGTGTGCTCCAACCATTTGAAAATGTTTCAGAACTTTAATGTTGTTTCTAAAAAAAAGTGTAAGGTTCTTGGAAGAAAAGTATTTGTGTGTGGCAAATAGGGAGGTCATAAGGGGTATTTGGTTTTGCCCTTGCTTATTAAAATCGGTCGACTTTCATGGACCTTTCGCTTTTGGGTTTTTGCAGGCCTTAATCATATCGTTCTAGAACTTGAGTTTTAAGGAAACCGAGGGTGTTTGTTAATCTAGACGAATATTATTTATCTTTTGGCTTCGCCCCAAATATCCAGATCGCCCTTCAGGTTGAAATATTCCGAAAATTTTGTAATCTTTGCATGACACAAATACTGGTTTTTCCGAGGACTTTCAAAGTCAGCTGGATCAATAGTGCAAGGCATTCTGTGACGTCATTAGTCCTAAGATATGGGAATGCAATGTTCTTCCGTTCAAATTCTCCCTTAAGGACAATATTCTGATACGTGATTTGCAATTAAAATGTCGTCTACCTAAGTTACGGCCATTTGTAATCTTTGCATGACACAAATACTGGTTTTTCCGAGGACTTTCAAAGTCAGCTGGATCAATAGTGCAAGGCATTCTGTGACGTCATTAGTCCTAAGATATGGGAATGCAATGTTCTTCCGTTCAAATTCTCCCTTAAGGACAATATTCTGATACGTGATTTGCAATTAAAATGTCGTCTACCTAAGTTACGGCCATTTGTAATCTTTGCATGACACAAATACTGGTTTTTCCGAGGACTTTCAAAGTCAGCTGGATCAATAGTGCAAGGCATTCTGTGACGTCATTAGTCCTAAGATATGGGAATGCAATGTTCTTCCGTTCAAATTCTCCCTTAAGGACAATATTCTGATACGTGATTTGCAATTAAAATGTCGTCTACCTAAGTTACGGCCATTTACATACATTATTAATAAGTTTTTGGAAGCCGGTGTTATTGTGCCGTCTAATTCTTACTATTGTTTTCCAGGCTTTATAGTGTGTAGAAAGGGTAGTTACAATTAACGATTTTTTCGTCAATATTTCTCTTATTAATAGAAAAATCACATCGGTCCGTTTCCATTGCCAACAATTCATTGTGCTCTTCAGAATCTAGGTAAAGCTCACGTATTTTCTGTCTTAGTTTTAAATTAGAGTTTCCACCAATGTTTATTAGACTCTTCTTGCAGAAAGTATACCGCCTTTAGTCCACTGTGGATTCGTTTGAATTTACGTGCATTCCTATGGACTCAAATTTTGGAAGTCACGCTTTGTCTAGGGTTTTGGATTTTGTATTGCCAGAATTAAAATTAAAATTTGTCTTTAATTATGTAGAAAATTATGTATAGCAATGATCAGGAATCCCATCTTTCTCATCTATGTTTGGTGTTTTTTAAAAACGTATGAGGTAGGTTTGACGGTTAATCCCGACAACGTGACTTTGAGGCCAAGTATGGTTAGGTTTTTTTTTGGTTTACTTGCTTTGTGAAGGTCAATTGATGGTTAATTCGGAACGTATTGCACCCATTTTGAATTTCCCTCGCCCAAGAATCTTGAAGAGTGTTCAGAAAATTTTGGATTTTCAAGATTAATACTCCTGGTTCATAGAACATTTTTCTGAATTGGCAGCAGCCTTAAAATCTTTAAAGAATAAGGGAGTAGAGTTTGCCAGGGGCCAGGAGCACAAATTGGCATTCACTGTCGTAAAGCCGAAACTCTCTTCACCTCCAGTTTATCACCTACCTGGCTTTTCTTGTCAGTTTCTTGTACATGTCCATGCATCGTCGCTGACCTAAAGAACTGTTCTGAGTCAAATAATGAGTTTTGGTTTAGCCCCTATTGCTCTTGCCAGTCATAGTCTCACCGAGCCGGAATATAAATTGGGAATTTATGAGAAGAAAACATTGGCTTGTATTTATGGGTTAGAAAAGTTCGCTTCGTGAATAGAACACGATGTGTTATCTATATACTGACAATCAGGCACTTCTCTGGGTTCTGAGCCACCTACAGCAGTTGGAAAAATTAGATAGATGGGTTCAGAGTTTATCGTGTTTCCATTTCCAAGTTTTCATGTTTGTGGCTCCGACAATCAGGTAGCTGATGCACTTTCGCATATGTATGGTCCTGTGTATTTCGAGGCAAAAAAGGATCTTCATGACGAAGCCTCCTTGAGCCTTGTACAGGATTTTCCCAAACTTTTCGTTAAGCTGTGTCAGGTTCAGGCGAGCAATTTATTATGTATCCTGTTTAGAACTGATATAAGTGTTGGAGCAGTGCTTCCTTATGTTGAAGAAAATATAATTTTGTACTTCACCGGGAAAAATGTGTTATTAAGTGTATATATTAAGCAATCTCTAGGCCAAGCAAATACACATGTTGCCACTGTGGAAAGGAAAGGACTTCGGTTTCTTCATGAAGATGATGTAAGCCAATGATTGTACGAACTCTACTGTAGAGCTTACCCCTATGGACCTTCTCTCACTTTTGGAAAATTATATGTAAAACAGTGTTGCTACTGTGGAGAGATCAGAAAAAGCTTCCATGCTCGTCGACATGAGAGAACCGCCTGTATGAAGAGTCCTTTTCGCATGATGAATCATTACAACAATGGGCAAATGCAGTTTATGCAAGGTTTTATATTGAAGAACCTCGTCAAGAACTGCAAGTATTAGTCTTTTGAGAGCCATCAAGAGATGTCGGCAATAACCCCTGCTGCATCGATGGGTACTGATTCCACAGACGATTATGACGGGACAGTCAATGATGATGACGAAATGAGAGAGCTACGGGATTTGGTAGTCAGTATGTGTGGAATGTACAATTGCATGACGTTCATGTGAAATCGACAAACTTCAGAATAAACGTTTATCGGCTCTAAATACTGATTATGACTGTGAGAACCATACAAAGAAAAGTAAACTTGTTATTGAGGATGAAACAGGAACTGAAGATGATGATGATGATGACAGCATTATAATAATGACAGTGATGACAGTGTTGATGAAGTGTCTGATGAGAAAGATAATGATTCTCTCGATATTCCCACAAATTTCACCAACGAGTTTCCTTCGAGAAGTTTTGTGAAGAAGGCAGAAGGAGTCAATAATGCTCGTTACAAATTTCTCGAAGACCCGAATGAACTTTTTGAGAGACTCAGATATTTGATTGAGCTACAAAGTCGCGAGGATCGCTCACACTTTTTTTTAGATATCTTCAGTCATCGATGAACTGAAGAATCGAGGATATACCAGATGAGACTCTTGGCTATTAGTCATGATCTGCTATCATCAGAGAAAGGTAAAAATGGTAATGATCAAAATAATTATAAAGATAGAATGCATTAAGTAAGTAAATAAATAATATAAATATAAATGAATGTTTAATTTCCAATGCAATCATCTCTGCTTCTCTGAACGACTTATTAATTAAGTATTGTAAACATTCAAATGAGAATCTGTTTTAGATCAAATTTATGTGAGTGCATGCAGTAGGAGGGCTATAGTTCAAATTAAATCATTATACCTTACTCGAACCATTTAAAATTGACTGAGATCTACATGGTAATTGAACGAAATGATGGTAATATTTTTGGGAATGTTTCGCAACTAGATGGTTGGCCTGGTCAGATGGCTTATAAGATAGTGTGACACTTTGGTATGGACCAGCGCTCTAATAGAAAAGTTTTGCGAAGATTCTGCGAATATTTCTGCAAAGAGTTTAGCTATGAGTCTCTTATTAGGAGACATTTTTCGAGATTGCCCGTCATCGTTTGTTTGTATAGGTGGGTGGTATGGCAGGTTGGTCTTGTCGATTGTTCTAGCCTGAATTGTAGGAACTGGTTTCGTTAGGAGCTAGTGTTGGACTAAGCCAGTCTCGTCAGAAACCAGTCGTGGGTGGTGTTGGTCTTGGGTGGAGTAAGTCTTGTGTGGCATTAGTCTTAAGTGGAGTTAGTCTTCGGTGGAGTCGGTCTTGTTTGGAATATGTCTTGGGTGGAGTCGGTCTCGGTTGAGTTAGCCTTGGGTGAAGTCGTTTTTTCATGAAGTTTGTCTTGGGTGGAATTAATTTCGAGTGGAGTTAATGTTGGGTGGAGTCGGTCTTGGTTGGAGTCAGTCTTGGGTGGAGTTAGTCTTGGGTGGAGTAGGTATTGTATGTAGTCAGTCGTTAATTTGTATTGTTAGTTACTATTGGCTCTTGATGTGACGAATTAGTAATTGACAACTGTGTTGAGTATAATTATTCTCCATTTTCGAGTTCAACCAACATGGTTGTTAAATCGACATCTCCTCTGGCAGCGAAGTCGGCAATCAATACACTAGCATTAACCAGGTGGTGTAAAAGTAAACAAATGACAAACGAAAGAAACATATATAGTGGGTGGAGTGCACTCTTCAGGATGGTGGCTGCCGACCAATTAAACAATGAAACACATTGGTAGGAAACGTCGGGGAAATGCATTCCACATGCTTATGCTTTCAATCGAGCATGTGTTACAATAGAGGGGGGAAAATCATCTAAGTGCGGTACCAATAAGTAGGAGAAGGCGAAAGGTAGCTTAACAGAGAAAAGAATAAATTACATCTTGCAGGAGATGCATAATTCTCCCTTAGGTGACCACTAAGGTATGAACCAAATTATTAGGATGATCAAGTAATATTACAAAAGGTCTGGAATGAAAAAAGACATTGAAGAGTGTGTTACGAAATTTGAGGAATATCAGAAGAATAAGCTGACAAGACTGAGGGTAAAAATGTTCATGGAAATAACAGATACCAGTGAAACAGTGTTTGAGAAATGTGCTATGGATATAGTAGGGCCATTTACTGAAACAAAGCAGTATAATAAATATGTATTTACTTACCAGTACGAACGTAAATTTTTATAGCGGTCCCAATTCCCAGCCAGGATGCAGACACAGTAGCACATATATTGGTGGAGCATGTGATTCTGTCACATTACATTCCCCAAGTAATATTTATAGATCAGTGGACTAATTTCGTTAGTTACATAATGAAAAGATTTGCTGGTTATTACAAGAAAGGATATACAAGCTACGAGTTACCATTATGACTCTAACTTATTGGAAGATCACATCGTGCTATAGTGGACTATTTATGACAATATATAAATAACTAAAAGGAAGATTGGGATAGATGGATTAAATATGCAACATTTCTTTTGATAGCACACTTACAGCACAATAGGGTACAGCCCCACGAACTCATGTTTGGGAGGAAACCAAATGTACCAGGTGTCGTACAGCAACCATCATTAGGTAAAAGTTATGAATATGACGACTGTCAAGTATTTGCAAAGACATTACAGAAACTTCATTAATAAACTATAAATTTATCCATACAGTCAAAAGAGAAAAGTAAGAGACAGTACGAAAAAAGGGTAAACGAGTTCAAGTTTTCTGTGGGTGACAAGGTTCTTTTACATGACTAAACTGCTGGGCGAGGCCAGTTTAGGAAATTAGCGAGCCAATGGGTAGGACCTTACCTTATTAAAATAGATGGGGACACCTGCACTCTTAGAAAAAAGGGTGGAAACTAATAAAAATTTATGCAAACAGTCTAAAACCCTTCTTTTGAGTAAACAAAGACATGTGTGTTTAAGGACTCCACAAGTTAAGGATAATTGTTTGGCTGTGGCTTCTCGAGTCGGTATCCAGTCTTGATGTGAAAGTGGAAAAGATAGTTCAGTCTCCAGGACAGTATTATTATAATTATGGATTAAAATACAGTTATGCACACTGAATGGATGATTGTAACATTTGTCAATTTGTCTGAATAGTAATTATGAAATGGTTGAAAGGTTTATTGAGACAACTAGAAAAATTTATAATAATATAATGAATGTAGTAAATAAGACGAATTGTATGACAAGGCCTAAGGAGTACATAGATATATAAATGGTGTAAATAAGAGTAGGGACATTATATATGAATTCGTTAAGGATGAAGAGTGTAAAAGAGAAAGGAGAGGAATTACAAATTTAATAGTACAAATTAGAAACGAACTTTTTAGTACATTAGATAAGGATGATTAACGTTATAATGAAGAAATAAAAAAATTAGATGAGGAAGAAACATAATTCCTTAAATTGTCATAGCAACATATGTAAATTATTAAATCTAATTTGCTGGCAGTTAATACAACGATGAGAGATACTGCCAAAAATGAAGATTTATGAAGTCAAAGTATAAGCAAAATTACAGAATAGCTAAACAGAAGGTGAAGCACAGTGATTAAGGTCTTTAAACAGTAGATACTCAATGATATTAAATATTGATGAACATTTAATTAGGTTAGGAGGATGACCAGTTATGTGTCTAGACAAATATATGCAGTAGTGGATACCAGTATACATGCACAAAAGGGCATCTTACAGTCACACATCATCACTCCTTCACAAATAATCCAGTCCTTTAACCTTTAAACGTGGGCAACCAAATATACCCAGTGACTCATCATTCCCCTTTGCCTCGAGCATGACAGCACACCTCGTATTACTGTACTAAAAGTGATGGATTTATATGCGTTCATTGATAAGAATATCTTTGGGTATATTGTGAAGCTCTATCTCGTGTCTTATATATATATATATATATATATATATATATATATATATATATATATATATATATATATATGAGAATACTGTTACCTATTGAAATAAAAAAGAATGCAAATAAATTAATATTTGTATTGCCATATAAATATTATCTGTTAACAGAAAAAGCTAAACAATTATATGCCAAAATGGATAGACTAGAATACACTGATGGCAAATGAAAAATGGACACCTCTAAAACAGTAACTTAGAAACACCATGTGTGCATAGGGCACTGATAGAGGGCAGTACATGCAATGATTAACAGTGCTGTGATGTGAACAGAGTAGGAATCAAGTACTAAGTATAAGACTGCTGAGCCTTATACTACTGTAGTTGACCCCGTGAAAGAGTAGCACTTTTTTTCAAACATCGGCCTGTGTGTAGTGAGCATTGCAGACATGCCACGGCGGCACAGACGACCACACTTCGTGCATTTAATGGACTTTGAACAAGGTCATATTCTGGTCCTGAGGGAGGCTCGATGGTCCTTCTGAAGAATTGCCCAATATGTAGAACGTGAAGTGTTTGTTGTGCATCATTGGTGGTGCCGGTGGACCAACGATGGTGCACATGCTCCTCGACCTGGATTCTCGCATGGACTACAGCCTACGATCGCATGGAGTCCGCCACATTTATTAGGGCCACTGTTGCACCCAGTGTTTCAGCTAGGACCATTACTAACCATTTACTGGATGCTGGGCTTCAATCAAGGATGCTGCTCATCAGGCTTCCTCTCACACCTCATCACCATGCAGCCCACCTCGGATGGTGTCACGAACGACGCAACTGGAGTGATAAGTGGTGCGGAGTTGTGTTAAGTGATGAGAGCAGATTCTGCTTTGGTGCCAATGACAGTCGTTTGCGAGTGAGGCATCGACCAGGAGAGCAGCAACAACAAGAGTGTATATTGCAGCAAAATAAAGGACAAAATCCTGGCATCATGGTATAAGAGACAATAGCCTACAATGACCGTACACCTATGATGTTTGTTGAGGGTATACTGAAAAGTGAACGATACATCAATAACATCATCCAGCCCATTATGTTGTCGTTCCTAAAATGCCGAAGAGATGTCTTCTCCAAGCAGGACAGTGCTCCTGCCCACATGTCTCGTGTTACCCAACACACCCTTAAAGGTCTTCGTCAACTGTCCTGGCCAACACGATTACCCGACCTATTTCCATTTAACATACGAGGGCCATGATGGGATAGCGTTTGGTGTGGCCTACAATACCGGCGACTATCCTCCACCAATAGCAACAACAGGTGAAATTATTGCGGAACACTATTCCCCAAGATGACATTTGACACTTTTATGATCGTCTCTATGCACGACTGCAGGACTGCATCATCACTAAGGGAAGCTAAACAAGATACTGGCATTGTTGTTCAAGACACTCTGTAGATTCTGTCCATAGGTGTACAACCCTTTCACCATTAACATATACACTGTACAACCTGTATAACTATTCAATAAAACCTTCATTATTGTGGGACCTTTATGTCTAGATGTCCATTTTCCATCTTCCACCAATGTATTCTAGGTGAAAATAGCATAATTGGTAAACAGTAATTTCCTATACTAAGTACTCACACATATGGTGAGTGTAAAGCTAAAATGTTACAATATGAACATACAGTGTCTGAATATTGCTGAAAATGTATAGTAGAATTAAGTCAAAATCTAGGGATTGAACTGTCATTAAATAAATGGTTGTAGATAACACCAATTAGTGATAAGCTAACTGTGTTATTTGAAAACAAAAACCCTAGTAATAATAGTATGGAGGGTATGGGCAAGTTAACATTTCTGTTTTAGTATGAAGGTAATTATTCTAAGTGAAAATGAAATCAGCAATAAGAAGTAGCAATGAAGATGCATCTCTCTTCTAGAATTAAGTTATAATTGTTGTGAAACACGAAAATATTAATTATCATTTTGTTACGATTTCTCAAAGTCAGGGGGGATAGCCAGGTTCATTAAGGAACAGAGGTCTCTATTAAATAAAAGAGTTAATTATAATGTCTTAATTTTATTTACAATAACTACAATCAAAATTATCTCCACCCAACATCACACAATACATTGATTTAATTTTTTCGTAATGATTAATGAAGAAATTAATGTAATTAAATAATTAAAAATCAGTCCCAACAAACTATCAAAACCTATTCTATTATTATTTTATTTTTATAATTATTTGATAAATTATGTGAGTACATTTAACAGTTCCAATATTATTAGTAAACTTGTATCACATTTTCACTCAGCCCCACCTCAGTGTAGTCCAAATCCCTCCAGTCCACAATGTTCTGGAGTTATTCGAGCACCCTCATGCATAGTAGCCTTTACTCGTCGGGTAACACGCACTCTCCTTCATTCATACCACAAAGAGTTCGTCCACCATCGTCTCACAATCTCCCATCGTCGCCCGTCACCTTCGCCGTTGTCTCTCGCTACACCATGTGTCATTCGACTATCGCACTCAGCCAATCATCTCGAACAAAGAACAGCCAACCCTTGGACCACTGCAATATTTATAGTGACATAGGCCATCGCCCAGAAATTTCTCTAAAGCTTTTCTTTCGCCGAGGGTCCTAGTTCCCAGAATATTCTTGTGCAACCCCTAAAGATTTCCTCTCCTCCAGAAGGGAGGGGAGGGGGCGTTGAGGCCAGCCAGGTCACCTCTGTCAATAATCCCCCCTCCCAATATCAGGGACCAACTGTGGGTGGGGGGACGGTAAAGGCAGCCAGGTCACCACTGTCAATATTCCACCCTCCCACTATCAGGAACCAACTGTGGGTGGGGAGATGGTAAAGGTGGGTCACCCCCTAAAGAACCAGACTGCAAATAGAGCTCGCTTATAGTGCGATCTCCAGCACATAACACTGCCCCGTCCTTAATTCTGTTTGTCCTGTACTGACTCTCCTACACCTAGACCTTCATAAAGTGCCAGTCAGTTGATGTGGACAAACTTAGACTTTTCTTTCAATGAGTTCCGGCGACTGATCTGGAAAGAAGTCTTGCTTACTCTCTTCCAAATTTGGCAAGGACCTTCACATTATCATTGGCACTGAGATGTGTTACCCCGAAGGTGCTTTCTTTTATACAGCCACACTAGCCGCCCTTCCCTGAATGCATCGCCTGCAACTCTCGAACTTCAAGTGTTACTCTTGATGCCAATAAAAACTGGGATATGTTCGTCTCCTGCCTCCTGGCACTTTTCCTTCTCCCGAAGATGCATATTTGCAGCTTGATCTGTTAACTGGACTTCTCTCATTTCCTTGATTATGTTAACTGCAGGTGACTTCTTAGGTGATCCGACTCCAGTATACTTGTTCTGCTTATTACCATACATCGATTTTTCTTCGTTCCCTCAGGTAGGCTGTTGCCAGTAGTTTCGATGGGCATGTGATTTGAATAGGCATTACTGTGGTTCTCAGTTATATTCGTTGGTGTGGTTATCCTTTGGCCAGTTCCTCAATGACTAGTCTAGGGTGGCATCCCTGGACACCATGCTCGTGTCTCTGTTTTCCACAACTCCGCCCTTCTCGGCGCCTTTGTCGACGACGGACAGGTGTCACTGCCTCTGCGGAGTTCAGAAGTTTCCCACTGCCCTCTCCAGTGTTCTCAACAAACTCTCGTTTGTACTCACATCTGGCTGCCGGATCATGAAGTTCTTTTTTGGGCAGTGGACTCTTAAGTGTCCTGTCTGGCCACACTCCCGATATTCCCGATGCTTTGATGGACAAAAACTGTGTTTCCTAGCACGATTCTGGCAGCAATGTCTTTCATTGTGTTCTTCAATGTCCTCAAGACATCCAGGATGCCATCTCCGTCATCGCCATTATTTGGGGTAGCTGCCTGTACTGCATCCTAGAACATCGGCTCTTGCTTCACTGATTTCACCTCCAATGAATGGACTAAGGCATCCTGCATGGTGTCTGGCAATACCAGTCGTACAGCTTGGCGCACATATGCATCGGCAATAGCATCCACGAAAAAGTCAACTGCAATGACATTGCATGTCTCCTTGGGGCACCCTTCCAGAGAGGTGGGACATCCTCTCAATGTCCTGCCATAGCTCCGTCAATGATTCCCCTGTTCGCTGTATGCGGCTTCGCCGTTGGGCGTGGTGGGCGTGTTGCTGCTATCAGTCGCCGAATCGCAGCTCCAAGACCAATACCAATGTGGAGTATTCCAGCTGATGTCTTACTGGCAGAAATGACAGTATACTCAGTACAGCCGAAAATTAGTACACCCGCTGCTCTTAAATCCAGCCATTCAGGGCGGCAAAGATCTCGAACTGGTGCCGGTATTCGCATCAAGGTATCTGTCAATCGTAGGGGGTGGCCTTTATTGTGACACCTTTATCCACTCCTTCCTGAGGCGTGCCCACACTGCAGAATTGCTGAGCATCTCTGATGGCTGTATTAGCGGCGACCTCTACCTTCTCTTCGCTGCCACAGTTGTCGGCTTGGTGGAGGTCTATCCCAGCTCCTCCTCAGTTGCTGGATGTTGTATTTCCTGTTGCTGTACGAATACTTGCCATTCCTTCTTGAGAGCGTTCACCTCCTGTTTTACTTTCTGCTCAACACTGTCCACTCTATCGTTCACACTGTCCATTCGTTCATAGAAATTTAAAATTTCCTGTCTACCATTTCATTAACATTGTCAATCTTCTTATCTGAGTTTTCAACCACAGCAGTAACATCTTGAATTTTCTTATTTTCATTCTCATTTACATTGTCTCTAACACTGTCTATTTTCCTATCTACGAGTTCTTTAATACTACTAATTTGACTACTTACATTTGCATTAACACTACCTACAACGTTATTTACTTTGCAATTTACAGATTCCAAAACACTTCTAATTTGGCTATTTACATTGTCATTAACACAATCTATTTTACTATTTGCATTCTCGTTAAAATTATAATTCGACTAGCCAGTCCTTCGATCGAAGATCGCAGTACATCTATATGTGCCGACATTATTCTTGTTATTCACCTATGTATTAATAATTTTTCGGCTTGTTGATTCAGCTATTATTAATTTTACAAATCTATTCTTCTATATTGTATGCCACTGTTATCTTAATATTATTTATTTTATTTTTAATAACATGAATCCATCGCCTTTCTTACACCAGTGTTTACCATTTTTCAAATTCAGTGGGCTTAACCATGTTTGTTAAGGGATGGAGGATTTGATTAAAAAAAAAATTATTATAACACATTGACTGCCATGGCAGCCCACAGTACGAAATGTCTGCTAGCTAAAAACATTTTCATTATTTTTATTACTAAATACAATTAGATAAATGTTTTGGAAAATATCTTTATATATATATCTAGTAACTTTAAGGTAAAAAACTGTAAAATATTGAGAGGTTACCGGTGTCCGCGATGGCCCCAAGACAATACTTTTTCACTCTACGCCAGAGCAGACACAAAGAGCGGACACCATTGCAGATTACAGCGCAGAGACATCTCTACTACGACAGTTGAGCTACTTGTATGTTAGCTCGTACGGTCACGAGTTCATGCAAGTACATATTATGTTTGTGTGTAGTTTCCCGTATAAAGCAGTTTTTGATGTGGAATGATAGCATTCAATGAATATCATCAACAAATGTTTGTAAATATTTTAAAATGAGTAGAGAAAAAGTGTGTTCTCAAGTCGTACAAAACGATTGGTATCAGCAGCATTTTTGCAGTCGGCGAAACGAAAGAGAAACGTAGATGATGAAGGTAAGTGGAAAATATTTAACAGCACAGCAATTTATTTTGTTTGTGTTTTCTGGCGACTTGTAAATGAGAGTTATTTGATATTTTTAAGTAGTAGGGTTTTCCATAACTCGATAAATGTCATGTGTAAACTTGAAACAAGTTTTTCAGCACGAATTCCATTTATTTTCACCCTATACATGTTGGCAGTTGCAACAGTAGAATTCCTAAACTACATGGGAACTATCGAAGAAAAACTGTATCCCTAAGCCGATATGGGGAAACCAAAATATGTCTACTTGCAAAGATATGCCAGAGTTGATTTTACAATAATATTTTACGTATTTAACAGAAGCAAATTAACATAATTATATTAAAATTAAAGCACCGAGTAAATGTGGTATGTGCGGTAGCTTTACACAGAAAGTAGAGAAAATTTACATAACAAATAAAGGAATATTGCTTATGTTGTGTGGGAAAATATAGTAAATAATTAGCATGTGTTGGATTCAAACCCCGAATCACTGCAGCAGCAGACATGTGTATTCACGACTACACTACTGTGACCAAAATAATACGAATCTGTTACGTGTAGTACTAATAATCTTGCTGACAAAGGTACGAAAAAATTAACTCGATTTCTCTGATAAAAATTTAATTATAATATGAGCTACCATGTTATTATACCTGCACGTGTATTTTTTCTTGGCGTTTACACAGGAAAAACAATTTTTTGGTCGATACAAAAATATTTTGTTAGTATACACACAGCAAAATATTTTGCGGTGAAGACTGATTTTTTGTGGCTACCACTAAAATATATTTCCGTGCTTAAAAAACATTATAGTTTTCAATAAACAGTTCAGCGGACACTACTAAAGTGTTTAGTGATAGCCACGTTAGGAAATTCTATCGAAAAGTGTGGTAATTATATTATTATATGCCAGGAGAAATATCTTTCCCATTCAAGGTTTCGAAATATTACCTCAAAATTGCCGAGTAATTTCTCCCAGATTTTTTAGAGTTTATACTAACTATAGAAGTGCATATTGTTTTATTTTACATAAATGGTTATTTTTTCAGGGCAAATATTATAATATTGTTTTTGTTTGTTATATTGTTACTACATTTTTCTTATATGCTCAACATTGGATGTGGACGATTCAGACAAAGATCCAGATTATGGTATATCAAGTTCGGAGAGTGACGTCTCTATTTGTGATGGACCATCTTCGTCAGACGAAGAAGTCAGTGCAATTGTACATCAAATCTATGGAAACATTTAAATAGAATGTGGTGTGCTACGAACTCACCAACCCCATTTCCGAGACGTCTTTCAGAACAGCGGCCGGAACCACCTAACAATGTTGCAACAACATCGGGGGGGGGGGGGGGGGGTTGTACAATTACTGCACCAGAACTGCCTATTTCGTGTGATATTGTGATGTCCAGACCTTCAGAATTCCGCGAAAATGCGACAGCAGTGAAGCAACTAGGTTGCCTCGGGATGAGGAGCATGTTAGTTCCTGGCATGATCCTGAGGGAAATGGATGACAATTCTTTTTCAGTGGGGAAGCCGGGTTCAGTCCAGACGTGACAGGAAATCTAACTGGCCCATCGGAATTTGAGTGCTACAAATTATTCGTAGGGGATGACTTACTGGACATTTTCGTAGAACAAACAAACTTATATGCTGCTCAGAAGCTCAGAAACACTGACATATCATGAAGTAGTAGGCTGAAGATGTGGACACCAACCCACAAAGACGAAAATACAAAGTTTCTAGGAATAATAGCATTTATGGGACTTGTAAAGGCGCCATCAATTTGTGATTACTGGATGACCGATCCATTTTTTAGAATTGGTGCTGTCTCTTCTTCCACGTCACGAAATAGATTTGAACTGTGGTTGCGAATGTGGCATTTCTCTGATAATGAAAACCAACCGTAAAACAATAGACTTCATAAGGTTAAAAATGTCGTATAATATCTTGTGTCAAAATTCCAGACATTGTGCATGCCAGGAGAAACTGTGCGTGTTGATGAAACTATTGTACCTTTCAAGGGACGACTGAAAATAAAACAATACTGCCCTAAGAAAAGTCACAAATATGGTAAGAAAATGTTCAAAGCGTGCTGTGGCAAAGGATACACGTGGAACATGAAAATGTATGCAGGAAAACACCAGGATGTAGGACAGTCTGTGCCAACAAGAGTTGTACTAGAATTATGTGACTCATTATTGAATGTGGGAAGAGCAATTGTTACTGACAATTATTACACAAGCATAGAGTTAGCAAATAAATTTGTAGACAAGTCAACTAACCTACCAGGAACGCTTAGGTATAACAGAAACCATAACCCACAAACAGTTCTCAACAAAAAACTCAAGAGGGGTACATTGGTAGGGCAACAGAATGACAGAGGCATAACTGTACTTAAATGGGCCGACAAGAGGGACATTCTCATTTTGTCGACATGTCACGGGACTGAAACAGTTCCTACAATGCAGAATGGGGAAATGACAACAAAACCGAAGGCTATTGTCAATTACAATAAGGGAAAAGCTGCGATTGATTTGTAAGACCAGCTCTCCAGTTATTGCACACCTCTTCGAAGATCACTGAAGTGGTATAGGAAAGTAGCCATCGAATTGTTTTTGGGTACTGCAGTAGTCAATGCGCATTTGTTGTTCTGTCATGTAACAAGAAAAAAGACTACGATCAGAAGCTTTCGCAAAGCTTTAGAAAAGAGTTGGTGGCTGTCAAAGCAGAACATAAAAAAGGAAATGAAAACAGTGACTCATCGACAACACCTGTTGTGACGGCGCGCACAAAATGTATGTCTAAACAAACCTTCAAGAATAAAGAAGGCTCTGCAAGAGTTGGCAGAAAATACTGCAGAGGATGTTATGAGATGAAAGTAAATGGAGAAATAAAAAAATCCGAGGTGAAGGTAGTCTACTTATTGCAATGACTGTGTAGGTGACCTAAGAACTGTCTCGAGTGTTTTAATAATATAAATAAATAATCATACATTTGTAAGTGGATAGATATGTATGTACGTGATACACTGTGTAACCATTAATCATTTTGAGTAACAGTAATGAGTAAGTAATTATTAAAATGCGTATATATTTACACAAATTTTGTATTCCATCAGCGCCACTGGCGGCCACAGCGGACACAGAGCAGAGAAATACATTTCAGCTGCTCAAGTCAGCACATTTTGAAAACCAGACTTATTTTTCTTTCCCCTGTGGCCATAGCAGACCCATAGCCGTCTAAATGCATCACCGGAGCGGCCACATGGCGCCAGAGGCTCACTGTCTTTAACAATGACGAGCAGACACCGGTGTCCGCCGTGGCTCCCAGGATTACTGTCAAAGCAGACACCGGTGTCTGCCATAGCAGTCAATGCGTTAAATTCTTAATTTTATTTACAATAATGCCAAACAAAATTCTCTCGACCTGATATCTCACAATAAATTGATATCACTTTCTATTCATGTTTATGAATTCAAACACTACAATTTTTAATTTCCTCAAAGAAATTAAAGTAATAAAATAATTAAAAATCAGACCCAACAGATAGTGTATCAAAACCCATTAAATTATTATTTTGAAAACTCTATATATGCCTATATCCATATTTTAGAGTTCCAATATTTACAATAAAATTCGTATATGTTCATTCAGTCCCACCTCAGTGTAGTCCAGATCCGACCAGTCCGTAATGTTCTAAAGTTCTCCGGGCGCCCCCATGGAAAGTAACCTTCACTTGTTGGGTATCTAGCCCCCTCGTCCATTCATACCACAAACACCTCGTCTACCATCGTCTCGCAATCTCCCTTCGTCACCTGTCCCCCTCTCCGATGTCTCTCGCTGCACCATGCATCGTTCGATCACCGCACTTTGCCAAATGCCCCCCCCCCCCCACATAAATATTTCATACCCTTTGACCACTGCAATATGTATAATGTTGTAAGCTGTCGCCCAGAAATTAGTCTAAATTCTGCACTGCGTCGAGGGTCCTAGCTACTAGAATATTCCTTGCACATCCCACGTCCTCTAAAGTCGTTGACTCCTCTAGAAGGGGGGAGGAGGGACTGTGATTACAGCCAGGTGCTGCTGTCAATCATTTCCCTGGCTGTCGACGACCGCCTGGGGGGGAGGTGAGGGCAAGGTCGGTCACAATCCAAAGATCCGGACCATGTATGGAGCTCGCATCTAGTGCGAGCATCAGCGCCTAACAATTAAATAAGACAGTCATAAACTTACCTGTAAAACCAAATGTTGAATGTATAAATGGTTTACGATTAGCCAGTCATAAAATCGATGAACTATAAAAAGCTATCCAAGAAGAAGAATGGAAATTCCACCATTCCAAAGTGTTAAGTGGTATATATTGGTCAACATAATATGATTTAAATGCAATTCTAATTATTATTGTAATAATCTTTCGTATTTTTCGTTGTCCGTATTGCCCATGTCTCGTTTCATGTAAGAAAATATGGTACGATGATAATTATCGTACTAAGATATGTACGAAACCCATCGTTGTAAATAGGATAGCCCTACGGAACATAGACATTCGCCCCCATTGACCCGGGCAAGAAGCAGACATTTGTTTAGAATAAGTTCGCAAGAGCCCAGTGAATAGATAGATTTGACGAGCATCTCTCGTCTGTCACCTATATTGCCTAGTAGACATAGATAATAGCAAATTATTTTGTCACAGAAACAGCTTTTATCTCATAAGAGGGGAGGAATGTTGTATCCCGCCAGTGTTTTATAATCTTAATAGGTAGTTTTAATATTAAAAGTATATGCTCTATGAGCATAAATTCAGACGCTAGCTCCAAACAGGTGTCTCATATAGGGTTACAAAAACGAGTCGACATATTAGCGCCAGGCTAGAATGTGTCATTCGTAATTAGTTGCTGCGTACAGAGCGATGCAATAACCAGCAATGATGAAACCAATACATTTATTTCAAAGCCATTGTTCTAGCATGTTCTAGAAACCCAGCAATGGGTACCCTACAGTAGGAAGGAAGGAAGAGGTTAGGCGGCTTCCATGTGATCGCTCATTCCATAAGGCAGTCGGTACCTTGGCCCTCTCGTAATGTAGATTATATATAGGAGCTCCACAGAGCTGGAGAGGATTATTATCTAATAGAGAGAGGGTGATGAAGTGAATATGAAGTGACGACGGAATGAAGGGGCTGGAGAAACGGGAAATCCCCGAGAAAACCCGCCGACCTACGGTATCGTACGGCACAATTTCCACTTGCGCAAATCCGGTGACCTGGCCAGAGATTGAACCTGGTTCGCCTTAGTGGGAGGCGACCGTGCTAATCGCACAGCCACCGAGGTCCCAGAGAGATGAAGAGCGTCTGTATATAGAGAACCTGTGTTATGAACAGTTGTAGTTGTGTTAGGTAAATAGAATCATCAATAATAACTAGCCTTCACTTTACGATCCGTGTGTTCTTTCAAGACTAAACTTACTGAATCCACACCCCAGCAACGCAATAGAGCTTTAGTATTAGGCCGTCCAGAGGTTTTCCGCTCGGCTCAACAGTGACCGTGTCAGTGCCACACCGGGAGTGACATTAAAGTGGTGGTGTCACTTGTGGGTTCTCTTTGCTGGGCTTCTATAACATTCTAGAACAATGGCTTTGAAACTAGTGCATTTGTTTTATAATTGCCGGTAAACATTGTTTCGCTCTGTAAGCAGCTAGTAATTCCGAATGACACATTCTAGACTGGCACCGATAATTCAGTTCTATTTTGTAACCTTGCATAAGACACCCATCTAGAGCCAGCATCTGGCTTTCTGCGTACAAAGCATATAATTTTAATATTTGAACTATCTTTAAAATTTGTAAAGCACTGGTGTGATACAAAAACACACACACACACATAGACATGTAGTCATTAAAGTGATCTTATAAGCCTTTATTTTAAACAGAAATGAGAATAAAAACAAAACAAATGTTTTTACAAATTATTTGTAGATTTTGTATTGACAACCACACTTTTCTTACCACAGTTTTCAGCTAAATTTGTATAAATCAAATACAATTACATGCCAAATGCCATGGGATACTGGTCTAGCATTATTGGGTTGGCCAATCTCTAGACAGGCGAAATACAGAAACTCGTCTTGGCGTCGATTCCACAACTGTAGAAACACCTGTGGAGTGATGTTGACCCTGGCCTTCTATATAGCTACACACAGCTTCCTGCTATTTGCAGGTGCAGGATCTTGGGTGCGAATGGACCTCTCCACCACGTCCCAAAAATGCTCGATATTGTTCATATTGAGCGACCAAGGTGTCCACAGCTGTCGTTGAAACTTCCCAGAATGCTCCTCACACCAGTAACGGACAACTTGGATGAGTGACACAGTGCATTATCATGCTGGAATATCCCATCGTTTAGGGCTACGTTAAGTCAAGAAGTGTTGTAATGCAAAACCAAGACCAGCACACACTTACGCGATGTCAGAGCACAACTAACAGTGGCCTGAGTACTTCCTAGACGTAACGGTACGGAGGCGCCACTATTGCCTCTTCATACTGCTGTCCCATGACTTTTGGCAGGTCAATGTAAAATCGAAGAAGATTAGCGAGAGCCTTTCAGCAGGACCGCATGTGTGTACACAATTTATTTGACGTATGCACTCGCTTAAACTGTAATAGAGTCCTAAATGTATTTAATATGTTGCAAATTTAAATACATTTCTCTGATTTGTAAACATATGTTATTCAATGCTGCTGGCATCTTCTCGAATTTGGGGCGTTTAAGATTTTGGAAATAGTTATTAATAAGAAATAATGGATTTCTGTTATTGATCGAATTTCACATTGTAAATTTATTTTACAAATAATTATTGATGTTAATTGAAAGGAACTTTTGTATAGTTTTGCAACTTTCCATTCAATTTTACTAGGAGTAAAAATAATAAGTGAAACAATTGTACTTATATATCTTTTAAAAATATAAATTTTATATATTCAATAAGCGAAGTCAATGAAATTATATTTTCATTAAAGTTTATTGCTTGGGGTACAGTATAATTAATTGCCTGATTTTAATAAAATGTGGCCATTGCCGTGCATAGGTAAGAAAATTTTATGAAAATACGTCACAACAAATAAATATAAACTTTAGAATAAAACAACAAAGAACAAGGAAGCAACAGAGTTCCAAAATTTATTTGAAAAATTGAAAATAGACAATAAGCAATCTGAAAAAAAAAGCACTGAACAGAGAACTGCCAGAAATTATTAGTCAGTAAAATGCAATATCCTTGCAAATTTTCCTTTAAAAAAAAAACTCAACGTAACTACCACTACTGTTACGTTACATGTGTCTGGTAGCAATAATAATTCGATTATTGTCGAAGAGATGAAAAGTCCTAGATTTTTAGGAATTCATCAAAATTACTTGCATCTATATAGAGGAAAGTAGGATATTTAATTATGTTGGGAACCTCTTGTTGAAAAATAGTTTCAATACTTAGGTATAAGTTACGATTATCATACACATTTTCTCAAAATTCTTGTATACGCTCCTTTTACGTGCAAATTTATATTACTCTATATTATATAATAAGTTTTTTATTTTCATTAAGTGTATTTTTGTCTAATGGGTTAAGTCACACATTTAATCTTACAGATCGAATAACTATTAATGATAAAATATTTATAATATAACTTAGTACGAACCTTCTTTGTTAAACTCTGTTATAGTATAACTTTTTACTTTCTGTTGTCAAATTGCATATATTTATGACTATGTACATTTAATTCAGATCTACATAATTAATCTGTATGTGCCAATGTATTATCGTCGGGTAAATTCATGAAAATGCTGTTTACATATCAAAAAGTTCATTGTTCAGTGGTATTACCGGATAACAAGGAAATTAATATCTTACAGGCAATTTTTCAATTGATTAGCAATTGTGGGTAAACCCTATGTATAATTTTTGTTTTTCTAATATTAATCTAACCTTTTCGTGAAGGTTGGGTCAACGTTGTAAAAATTAAGTTGGCTACACGTCAAAATGACACGGGGGCCTACATTGTCCCAACGTTGGGTTATTGTAGGCCAACCAATGTCCAGCTATTTACCAATCAAAGGGGTGTTGATGTTTTTCAACATTTTTGGTGTAATGACAGGACATGTTATTATGTACACAATCGCAAACAATAAACTATGTTTTGCCAATATTGGTTAGTGACCCTTTTAACCAACATAAAAAAAATTAAGAAACTTCCTAATCTTGCCATGTTTATTTCTCTGCTTGTTATGTTAACACTGACTACTGATCATTACAGTCAACATTCTGAAATTCTACTCGGTGGGATGTGAACGAGGCCTCACGCCCTTCATGTTACCATTTCACCACTTTAACTCTACAGAAGCAGTGAATTAATTAATTTTACCTAGAATTTCAGTTCACTTAATTGTGTTATATTACTTAATGTACTGATACTTATTTTTAACTGTATTTAACTGATATCCCATTTGAAATAACAAATTTAATCTTGTTTATGCCTTATATGATTACCAGCATGGCGCGTATTTCTTTCTCAACCTTTTGTTCACTCAAAGTATACAATGTATAAGATATCGATCACTGTCGACTTTATGGCAATGTTTACCCAAAATATAAAAAGCACACATAACCAACCGTTATGCTTAAAACATTGTCTTAACACATAAACAACTAAAAAAATTTAAAGTAAAATCACTTTTGGAATGACTTCTTACGCTGACAACATTACTAATTTTTACATTTAAAACGAGGTTTTATATTAGTGACTTTAAGAGTTTTGTACATTGTCGGTCCAACAAAAGTATACATAACTAATTCGGACAGTACGTTTTCCAACAATTTACTAATACATGACCAAGAAAGTAAATTTTAAATCAGTCATGGATTGCGTCTTTAAAAAAACGTAAAAAGAAGTTACAAATGATTATTACAAAATACCTTTTATCGTAGGCCCTAAATACTATTGGTTTCAGCCCTCTTTATAAGAGAAACAAATTGCAGCGTTATTGCCCGAGTCTCTGTAAGAGAAATTTAACATTCCGTTATTGCCCGCCACGCACGTGGCAATATTTCCCGAAACGACATTGTGCCGTTGATAGGATTACAAAGAGGGTAACACATTTTTTCTCCATATTAAAGAAGCAAGTATTGCTGCAATGGGGAAAAAGTGCAAAAATATAAGAACAAAATGGAAAAGGCAATATAAAATTCCTAGAAGAACATTGAGGAACTGGTTTAAAAGAGGGAACAGAACACCGAAACGTAAACTTAGGCGTAATGCAGTCTTAAATGTTGATGTAGAAGAAGAATTAAAAATATGGGTGATAAGATTGCAGCAAGTAGGTTTTGGATTGACTAGGAATCATATTTGCTCATTTGCTTTCCAGATATGCGATGAGAGAGAATTCCCCATCCTTTCTCTAACAACCGTTGTGTTCCCAACATTGATAAACATATAACAAACTAAAACTATTTCAAAAAGAGACGATATTAGGTCTTAAAAAACATCCGTAGTTTGTAAAATACAAGAAAGGAAAATTGTTTACAATCAGAACGTTTATTACATAATTTGACAACGTTGGCTGTACAGAGTTGGTACAACAGAAACATACGCACCGATTGCCAATGCTATTTAATTATATTTACCAAATTCTTACCAGGCATGAATCAACAACTTTTGATGGGCGCAAAATGATTTCATAACATTTTCGTTGGCATATTTCGTTGTGCCGATGTTGTATTAATGTATGCGTTCCATCCCAAATTACAGCCAATATTTCCAACCAAACGCCAACCATTGGGCCAACGTATAATGCTACTGGGGACATTCAAAACAAAATTAAGGTTAATTAAATATAACTGTTAATTTTCATAACTGTAATAATTTTATGGCGAAAAGGGAAAATTTACTAGTGAAATTGTTATTTTATTTGTGCATGTGATAACTGGGTTTGAGGCACATATAATTAGTTTTGCCATTATATTTCTTTAAACGACTATTATTCATTGAAAAAGACGGGAAAATAGAATTTTGTATTTATGCAGAAATTTTACGCGATACTACATTGCTATTAAATGTGTAACTATAAAAACATATTTCCAGGATGTAAAAGATTCAAGAAAATAGTAGACGTCATTGTTACCATATACGAAAAGCGTAATAATTTAAACGCCCTATGGCGAAGCCCAGACGAAGTTTGACGAAAATAAAGACAATGGGACCCGCGGAACTTGTTGCGAAGAGAAAGGTGTAAAGTTCATTGTTAAGAAATATTATAGTGTTTAAAATTGTCCATGAAGAACTGCTTGTGAGCTGAGTTCATATTCAAACCACTAAAAATATTCTAATTGGCGTTTCAGTGTAACTTGTAATGCTATATGGGATGATATTAGGTAACAGCCTGTAATTTTGTGATCGTGATCGTGTGCAGAACAATACAATGTGTCGTGATTACTAGGTGTGCCACTATCTATTCAGTGCTTTCATTTAATAATAAGCAACTGAATAGCGGGAGAGTTTCA
Organism: Dryococelus australis; assembly: GCA_029891345.1. NCBI lineage: Eukaryota > Metazoa > Arthropoda > Insecta > Phasmatodea > Phasmatidae > Dryococelus > Dryococelus australis. The sequence goes on from CM057009.1 coordinate 247,902,210, forward strand.
AAGGATTTCAATAACAGGCTTGCTAACATACGCGCATGAATTCAAAAATAATCTTAAAATTACATGCGTTGGCTTCATACATTCAGTCCGCACATGTTCATTGTTTTGATAGCGTGGTATAATGCCTTTTATGATACAGTTAAATTACAATATGTTGCCGTCCATGAAAAACGTTTCAGTTAGCTTTAGATACTTTTACTGTTCTACATAAAAGACAGTTGGCTTATTCAGTACGACGCACCTTGGAAACACTATCATTTTACCAATATCTCGCGTCAATTGTTTCATAACAATAAAAAATCAAAATAATTTCTACTTCGATATTTTTTCAAAGAGATTATTTTAATTAACGCAAATTCGGCACAACTTCAAAACTGTGGGCTTGGGCATTGTATTCCTGATTTCGGGAATGGGAAATTTTATTTCGTATGATTTGTAATAAGTATGTAATCACGTGCCAGTACAATGTACACATTCCACCAGAGTATTTGATCATAGAGACATATTATATGACTAATTATTTAAAAAAAACTAATAGTCTATGTATAATAAAAATTGTATTAATTGTTCAGTTTTCTTAATATTTTAATACAGTTTATTGTGTGTCACAGCGTGTTTTAAGTTACTGCGCCAGTTAGAAGTAAAAAAGTGGTAGGTATAAAGGTGCAATTGGAAGTTTCGCAATGAGAAGCCATTGACCTCGCAAGATCGCGTGTTGCTATTATTGACAATTGCAATGCGCAAGTGCAGGTTCGCACCCAGAATAATTATATGACACACAGAGCAGGCAGATGCCTATTTACTGATACCGATGTACGTATACGATCAGAAGACTTACAGTGTTTTTTTCAGAATGTTATCCTGCACCCTAGCTACATATGATGTACATTATTGCTACACACTGCGACCCACACGTTTGAAAACAGACTGTGGGACATCGAAAGTTTCAATTGCCTGGCAGTATCCGACTGGTAAAATCAATGCTGGTATGGAAATAAGTCGCTTACACAAGCTAATTAATGTGGGCACGAAGTTAGAAGTCAAGCGGGCCATGATCAGATGGACTTGGTGGCCGCACGGTGGGTCCCGCCTCTGCCAAACCACAGGTTCGTTGAGTGTGCGTCAACGTTTTCAAAATCACAATTGTTAAATGAGGTGAGTCCCATTCCGCCAGTAGCGCATCGTCTGAAGTGTGAAAAAAAAAAAAAAAGTACTTTAAAATGAGGGGGCCAGCAACATTAAGGTTTGACTCCTGGTTATATATTAGTAAGTGATTTATTTATTTCATTTGCAAAATATCGTTTATTTATGTCTGTAGATGTGTGACTAAAATATCCTGCAAGTGCGAGTATATTATATAATGTTTTATTGGGTTTGTTAATCTTCCCTAGGAAGGTTTCACTAACAGTTAGGGTTACTAAACAACAGGTTGTTAGTTACACTGCAGCTGTTCGAAACCACCAAGTTAGCACAGCAAAAGACATTCTTACATGAATAAAATGTATATGAAAAAGAATTATGCTATGTATCGTCCTAAAAAATTTAACAATCCCCTTTATTTACTTTAAAATACACTATTGCTCTGCGAATGAGTTCTGGTGGCTCACCTTTGCCCAAGAAATATTTGAAATGGAAATTACAGACATATTCCACAAGAGGACATAAAACTAAATAACTGTTTCTGTTGATTTCTAAGGATGTAATTTTACTTCACGTTTAGGCACATCTCTCGTAAGCAAACTCATATGCACTGACTGTGAAACTTCACAAGCCCTCTAGTCACCTACTGTTAAATTATAGGTATTTTTGCCGTTGGACAAACATTATAATTTCGCTTCCAATGGTAAATTTCATGCGAATTATCGGTAGGTGTTTGTTTTGATGATGATGGGGCATCTGAGTAGATAAAAACAGTAGTGTGATTATCTAGGTTCTGGTGCATGGCGGCTGGCTAAGGACTGAGGGACTAGCTCGGCCAGGTCACCGACCCCCCGCATGAACTAACTGTAGCCGGGAGAGAGACCCTTAAATCCTGTGCGGCCTTACTAATGTTCTGTCATTCCCGTATGTTGGCAGCCATCTTGGATTTCGTTTTTGTTTTCATTTTAGATTTTGCCATCATCCATCATCTTGGATTTGATTTTTGTTTCTAGTGTCGCGTGCTAGAGTATGCCACTGGTGTCGACTTAATCACTGATTACTCTACCCGCCATCTTGTATATTTCCACTTGCCATCGGTTTTTTGGCAGCCATCTTGTTTCCGATGTCGACTGCTCGAGTGCCTCACTGGTGACGACTTACTTTGCTCCACCCGCCATTTTGTGTATTTTCACCTTACATTCGTTTTCTCGGCAGCCAGCTTTGTTTCCAATACTCCCTGCCAGGCGGTGATAGTTTAGGTAGCCTTGTTTCCGATACCGACTGCTAGATGGCACTAATGTAGGTAGCCATCATTGATTCTAATGTAATCTGCTATATACCACCAGTGTATGCAGCTATCTTTGTTTCCGATGCCACTGCTAGGTAGCACTAATGTGTGTATATTTTTCACCCTGAATTTGTGTTCGAAGGGTTATTTATCATAAATGTAATGTTTCTTTCTATAAACATGTGTATTATAATGCAACTGAAAATATCTATTCAAGTGGAGAAGCCACTAACTGACAAACCTAGGATTGGTAGACATGTGCCATAGCTGACTGAGCTGTCGAGACATAAGATAGTATAAACCTTTAAATGAGGTACATGAACAGGAAAATTCTTCATATAAGTAGCGTGCTTTTTATCATTTATTAAATCAATAATTTCATTTAAAATTATAAAATAGTTTAATTTTAGACATTTGTTTTTCAATTGCTGGTAAAGTCAAACAAACAATAAACTGTATACCAGGTAAATATTCTATTTTATACTATCCTTTAAAATGTTTATAAAATCGACATATTTAATTTAAAAAATAGATATTTTCCGATTTTAGAAATACTTATGTTTAATTACATTTAAATTCGATTGTTCAAAGCTACAAAACCATTTTTACTACAATGATTTTAAACATTTATTTAACCGATATTTTTATTTATAAACTAAAAAACCACCAAGTGTAAAAACTTATTTTTTTAATTAGAAATAAATTTGAACTTTAATATATCCCAAACAAATATTCGAATTTTAATGCCATGCTGTTATAATCTTCTTAAAACATTATTTTAATTTTAAAAAACTAAAATGTTTTCAATTGTAGAAATTCATTTCTTTAATTACAAGTAATGTCTAGCTCAATACTTCAGTATAAAATTTTAACCCCAATTTTATTAGTATTATTTGAAACATTTATTAAATTGGTTTTAAAAAAAGAAAAATTTATCTGATATTAGATATTATTTTTTGTAATTACAGGTAAAATAGAATGTGTATTATACCTTAACCTATAAATCTTTCCGTTTGTACAATATTAGCTACAGGAACTACTAAATCGATATTTTTATTTTAAAAATATTATATTCATCTTATTATAGAATATTTTTCATAATTACCAGTGTGATCGATTTTACACCACTTTATAAGCCAATCAAACCTTCAATTAATAATGTTGTGCTCTTCAAAGTTTATTTAATCGATGATTTTTAATCAAACATTTAATTTCTATAGTAAAACTGTTAAGCCTTTTGTTACCAATTGAGTTGTTGTGTTCACCATTCAGTACCTGGTAACATACATTTAGCAAGGCCACTCAGACACAATATCTGTTCCCTGAGCCACGCGCCCAGTGAATGGACGAGTTTGCTTACATCCAAGGAAGTACCACGCCACTTCGCTTCTGTATACTTGCCTGCTCTGAGGCTCGAACTTCCACTGCTTCGAATATGCCATCAACCTGCAAGTCACGAGCTCTAATTTCTAACATCTTAGCAAATTTCTCCCACGTCCCCTGTGCCTACTTGACCTTCACCCGCCCTCTCTACAAACACGTCCTCTGCTGTATACCCCACTGAAACTACAGCCATAAAATTGGCCACAGTCGATACTCGTGATCAAGGTAACATACATACTACATATTATTCCTCAATTCTTCTTACAGGCATATTTAGTCTCGATTTATGTACCATTTCAGCTAGGCACATAAAGTTCAGTTCTTAAGAACTCTGAGAATGTATCACATGTTATGTCCTAATGTCTTTTTGTAATGATAGTTAGCGGTTGTTCAATGTAAAATTAGCTCTTTTGAAGGCCCTGCTTAAGATCTACTTGTGTGCACCTCGTATATTCTTCCGACTTATGTAAAATTAACATTGCCATAGGCCCCCTCACTTTGTACATGCGTCGGTCAAGTGAAACTGTGGAATTATTTAAAAAAGTAAATATTTTACAAATCCACTCATTTTTACATTTCGGCGCATTAAAAAACAGAAAGGGAAAGAAATAATTTAAGTTATTACAAATGGTTACCTAACATTTTTATTCGACGTTAAGATATGGAACTACTTTACATCCTTCGTTACCAACATTACTGGGTGCATGTTACTCAGTGCGCACGTTAAAAGTATTTGCAGGCAGGGCCAGTGACTTTTTCTAAGGTTGATTTCAAAAATGTTCACTTTATCGTGAACAGCTTTTACCAACAATTTGCGAACTATTTGGACTAGTCCCTTGAAAATCAGAGCATATGCATAATTTATGATCACAAGAGTAGGTACCGTGTGATAACACCTACAACCTTTTATAAGAATAGTTAGCCACAATTTTGCGAACCATTTGAGCTAAGCACTTTAAATCCATTTTTTTCCAATTAATTTTCGACTTCTAATATGAAGGTATGTTAAAGCATTTATAAGCATAGTTGCCCACTGTTTACAATTCATTTGGGCTAGGCCCTTGAAATTCAGTACACTGGCATAATTTAATGCCATGAGTTTAAAGGCATAATGCGATAAGCCCTGCAGCTATTTATAAGCATAGTTAAATACAATTTTCCAACCATTTGTACTCTGAAATTAAACATGTGATAATTCGTGACCCCGAGATTTTTTGTACTACATATTAAGTCTCACAACCTTTTATAAGCATACATAATTGTAATTTTGAACCATTTTGATTAAGGCAATAAAATATGGTATATAGACATAATTTGCAACCTCAAGAGAATAATTTTGACACAATATACAATGTGGAAATTTGAAGGAGTATTTGTAATTTACAAACCTTTGGATTTGTGCCCAATAAAAACCTGGTGTGTAGACATAATGTATGACCCAAAAATGCTTGCGCATCGTATTATTCTATACGCCTTCCTATAGCAATAGAATTTGTATTATCGTAGCTGCAAACCATCTTCGATCTGTTACAGTTTTAAATACTAAATACAAACTATGAGTACAACCCGATTATGCTGACAATGCATTATGCCTCATGTCCTCTTGAAACCATATTCTGCTGCCTTACCATTGGAAATAAAAACATGGAATTCAGAATTTATATAACGCTCATGACCCCTAACCGGCTAACATAATTTATCACTTCCTTAAAAATTTATAAGTATACTTGATCGTAATTTCGAAACAATCATTTAAAGAATCGTCAAATTTATCTCAAAGTTTATACACTCAATAAAATAAAGGCAATTTTTTTCAATTTAGTAGCGAACCCATTTCATAAGCACAGTTTCCACCAAATGCAACTGTAAAAAAAATTGAGGTAAAATTCCCTTACATGTAAGGGAAGCTAATTTCCTCTACATGTAAGGTAAAATTACCTGTCAAATGTGGAGCAAATTTACAAAATTACCAGTCAAATGTGGAGCAAATTTACATTACAAGTAAGGTACTATTCCCTAATCATATGGGAAAAATACTTAACAAAAAGTGGGGAAAAATCCCATACAAGTAATGTAATATTAACTATATTGTATAATAAAATTATATATTAAAATATACCCGAGTCGTTAGTACTGTTCTATTTATTATCTATATCCTCTGAAGAAAAATAACCGAAATCTGAACTCTACAATCCTTGACATTTGCCGGAGGGTGGGCACGATCCACGGATATCTATCATGGTAGACCGATGCACTGTCCATTACACCAAATGACAACATAACATTTTTGGTGAATATCAGTCCTCCTACTTAGCTGTTGAGAAAATGCTGAAGAGATGCATGGGTTGTAAGGTAATTTTCCATCCATTTATGAGATTTTCCACCGCTATGTAGGTGAATTTTACTCCAGAGTGCGGTAGTTATACTTTAAGGTTAAAGCGCCATGTTGAACGGCTTGTATGACTAGACAACAAAAATTAATTTTAAGGTAGAAAAAATATATTGTACAATTATTAAATAGTTACAAATCGACTAGGAGATCAACAGTCATAAGGTAATCTTCCCATCCATGTATGAGATTTTTCACTACCATGTATGTGAATTTTACTCCACAGTGCGGTAATTCTACCTTACACCTAAGGAAAACTACGTTTCCCCACAAGTTTGGGAATATTACCTTACACTTATCATGTAATTTTACCTATTTTACAGTGCATATTATACAGAGCCCTTGAATGCAGAAAGGAGGCAACACTCCACCTTGATCGAGATGGCATGATACATCCCAAACTCATTAATTAGCATAGCTAACATCAGTTCAAGCCATTATATAACCCCAAAAATCAGAATGTTAGTTACACCCCCCCCCCCCCAACTACAATCAAACCAATGTAAAAGATTATACTCCAAGATCTTTTACACACAAAGTCGACTGCCATTTTGCAACCATTAGGCGTAAAACAATCAAATTCAAATCGCAAGTAATACTACTGACATTGTACAAACCATCCACCATAGATCAAACATACCTGAGACATATCAAGTAATCACAGAATCTAAGTATAACAATAAAATCATAACAAAAGTATACCTGCCACTGGTACCATCCAACAGACACTTTCGACATAAATTGTTCAACAATATTTACAGCTGTATCATTAAAAATTCGCCGCAGCTTATCGGCGTTCATGCAAACTGTAGAGTTCTTGATGGTGCATGCACTGTGGTACCACACATCGAGGTTGGTTGACGTGTTGGGTTGTTGTAAGGGCAGCATGTACAAAAGTGCGACGGTTTATTCATACTGGAACTGCGGCGTCATCTCCTGGTAGTAGACGCCATGATGCGTCCTATAGAGCTGCTCTGCTGCTGCACCCAACAAAAAACTCAGCACAAGTACCACTTCACTGAATGTGGCAAGGCCCATGATGGAAATTGATTATGTTGTCCTCTATAACATAAATAGCATTATTAGTATCTAATATTAGTGAGTTTTATATTGCGTGTTCTGACAGTATCTATTTTAGTTTGGCCTCTCTTTCGAATTTGCACTGCAATCGCGGATGGCCCAATTATATCATGGATTTTACTTGGCCCTTAATATTTAAATTAAAGGGTTTTTTGAGGAGCATGGGTCTTTATCCATACAAATTGGCCAGTTATTAGGTTATTTGGGTGGTATTTAGAATGGAATAGCTGTTTTTGCATCTGCTGTGAAGTAATGAGATTTATGCATGCTTGTTCTCGTGTTTGTTGTAATTGTTGGCACCAATTGTTGGCTTGTGGGGAATATGTATGGCTTATCACGTACGATGGTTGAACTGTTTCAATGTCGTGTAGAAGAAAGAATAGGGAGTACTTAGTGCTTTTGTCTACTGTTGTGTTGTAATTAAGTAAAATGTAAGAAATGCAATCATCTCAGTGTGTGGGGTCCTTGCTAGTGCAGGAGGTCAAATGCTGAGATAACATTTTATTTACTTGTTCTATTAAACCATTTCAAGCAGGATTATAGCCCGTCGTCTGTAGTTTCTTTATTTGTAGTTTACGGAACAGTTTAGCCATCATTTCGTTATTAAATTATGTGCCTCGATAGGTTAGAATCAATTTTGGGCAACCAAATTGGAGGTTAACATGTTTGATGAAGTTCACGCAGGTGATGGCATCTATCGTTTTGACAGGACGATCTACGGCATATCTCGAGAAGAATTCCGTCATGACTAACACATATTTATTACAAGATGCTGAAGTTTGCAGCGACCCATGAATGCTGAAGTGTGGGGGGGGGGGGGGATAGAAGTCATATGGCCAATAGGTTTATGATTAAGGGCCTTAATTCGTTGACAAAGGGGGAAGTTTTTAATGTAGTCTTTGATATTTTTGTTCATACTATCCCAATAGTAAGCATTCTTCATCTTTTCCAACATCTTAAATTGCCCGGAGTAGCCACCAGCGGTGATTATATCTGGGATTATAGTACAAGAGTAAGTTTCTTTTCGCCTGTGAATGTACTCTTTTTCATATAAATTTCCCTGTTTCCTGAAATTGTGTAATGTCTGACTAGGTGGCGGTATTTAGATGTGGCGTTGTCAGGGTCCATGAGCGCTGTTTTTAATTGTTGTATGTGTGGGTGTTCGTGTATTATGCGAGCAACGGGGTTGAGATTGTTTGCATGAGGGGTGCTAGCAACAAATGAGGGTCGTCATCGACCTTTATGTATTCTTGTTCATGTATGTAGACGGGGTGGTAAATGTGTTGTGTGGTTATTGTGAGCAATGATAATTTGGCATTGAAACGTAGGTCGAGGCATGTGTTTTTAATTTTGCCCTCGTGATCCTGCATAGTTATTTCAATGTTGACATTATATATTGTGGTAATTATTTTAACGATCGCCTGTAAAGGAAGGTATTTCTCATTAATGACCATTTTCGTGATTCGTGCTTTGTCAGAAGTGTGGAGGTCGTCTTTAACTACAGGTCTAATTTCTTGCCAATTGTTCGTGATGTATGTTTGGGTTTTGGAGTAAAGTTTCTGCTAGTGCTTTGTAGAAAGAGTTACATTTAATAAATTGGGGTTTTACTTTGTAATTGATGTTATTTATGGTAATCGTAGTTGTGTTCGCTATCCATTCTGTCGGCAGTCAGCTCATTGCATCAGCGAGTGTAATGAGTTTACCTTTTACAATCCGCACTTTGAGGTCGTATTGCGTTAACCCCTTCCCTGTTTAATTAATTTCACTAAAAATGTCCCAAAAGTAACAAATTTTTTTTACTGCTTTGCACATTGTCTACCAAATGGAGGGATGGCACATTTCGTAGGATTACATTTTTTGGATTCATATTTTAGAAGTTAACAAATTTTGAAATACTTAATAAAAGTTTCACCCGAGTTACTCGGACATAACGTAAATCCATTCCAAATTGGAAAATTTCACTGATGTTAAAAAAAAATTAAAATATATACAACCACTCTGACTGCCAGAAATCTAAGACATACGTATTGTGTAATGACATTTGTTGGTACATACATTTTTGTTTTATTTTCTCACCCGAGTATACTCGGGCAGACTGTAATAATTATTTTGTTTATTTTATTTTTATTTTCTGTAAATCAATACAAAAATACTTAAACATTTTAAAATACATAAAATAATGGTACCACTAAAATTTAGAAAGTTATTCATATGTATTACTATACATGAAATCAATAACACTGATATTATTGCCTTTAGCGCCTGAAAAAGAAATCAATACAAAAAACTTGAAAATAATAAATATTTGAATACACATAAATCAAGACAAATATAATGGAGCCACTTTTTCATTCACATTGCTCATAACCTTCCATAGTATCATTATGTGACATTATTGCCTCTTGTACATGGAAAAGTAATACAATACAAAAGAAAACTTAAATTTAGTAATTAAAAACACATCAAATAAATACTGAGTAACATTTTCATTAAAAAGAAATGCATGGAAATCATGTTACTTTGTGTAAACAATATCATTATCTGGTGCAATTGCCTCTTGCACCTGAGAAAGTAATACATCACAAAAGTGTTCAGATGTTTGGTGCTGTGCGATTAACTCGGAAGCACGGAGTAACACACAGGGACACATCACAACCTGGACAGTAGTACCTTGTTTCCGTATCTTTATCCCTTTGGCATCCCTCACACGGGAACACATTCCACACTGCCTGGTCGGCTTCTCTTTATTTTCTGTTGGTGGTATAACTTCCGAAAAGTGTCTTTCTGTCAGACATAGAGGAGCAGGTGACGGTCCAGGCCGACCAACATGCATGGGAGATATGTCAGTTGCATGATACGTGTCAAGTATTTCTTGAACAAGAGTTAACCTGAAGTTCAGGTGTGAGTTTTGCCCTCCACATTTTTGGTAAAGCACGAAGGCATTGAAGATACAAATGTAAAAAAAATTGTGAAACAATTTCTTATAATAAATTTTTCTCCGTTTTCGTGGGACAGGGTAATTTGCAAGTTGTTGATCAACACGATCAATGCCTCCCATGGTATTGTTATAGGTCTCGACAACTTCTGGCTTCGTTACTGGTTCTTTTCCAGCATTTCTAACTGTTAGAGTATGTGCCCCATGCACAATTGTGAGCAAAGACATCTTCTTTTTGTCCTGCCACAGCACTGCTGTGACTTTACCTCTCTGGTACACAATGATCTTGCCTTTCTTCAACTTCTTTTTCCGAAGCGAATCAGGCATGTCTTTCCTTCAAAGGCGCACTGTGTCGTAGGTATCAGTATGATTAGCAATCAGTAAATCAGCAAGTGCAGGAGATGAATAAAAATTATCCAGTCTTACACAATAACCTTTATTTAGTAATGGATGTATCAACGTCATAACAACTTGGGAGGATTTCGGGAGATCCTGATATGCTTCATCAAGTTGTGCATCTTTCCCTGTGTAGATTACAGTGTTCCAGACATAACCACTGCTGGACTCGCATAACAAAAAAAATTTTCATGCCGAAACATGACGTTTTTGAAGGAATGTACTGCTTCCACTCTAGCTTCCCTTTGAACAGCAATGTTTCTTTCAGGTGTGAACAACTTTTTGAGTTTTTCATTTAAATCCAAAAACAATGGCCAAATGTTTCGCAGCGTTGGACATGGATGTGTGTAGTTGTCAAAACTTGCATTGCCAAAAATGTGCAAAAAACGTTTCATCAAACAAAAACTTTTGTAGTTCATGATTTTTGGGAAAATTGGTATAGTCAGAAGGGCATTTGAGGACCAATATAGCTCTACATCAGCAAAGAAGACATAAAGTTAATTTATGCTTGTGTTTTTTCACTTTTCGTATTTACATTGTTGAGCGTACCTGTTGGTCTCGTTAGTTATTAGCTGGATGAGAGTTAGATCAAAAACATACAGAAAAAATATAAAATGCTGTGCTCGTGATTTGTGCCGAAATACATGCCACTTGTGTCAGTAATGTTATATTGTGGAGGTGCTGGTGGTGGAGATGTAACATTTACATTACACCACTGCCAGGCAGATGCAATCTGCTGATCCACATCGTCCTCGGAACTTGAGATGCTGCTTTCAGATGGAAATTCATTACCACTTTCCAAGCCACTGTCAAAACGTCGCTATCAGAGTCCATTGCGTTACATGTATAACTTTCCACCGCTAGGAGTACCGACCGACTGAATGGTAACTTCAAATGTGAGCATACGATAATGTGTAAAAAAGGAAGTGCTGTTATCTTGTGTTATGTGATACAGTTCTTCCCAACAACATGGATTTGCAGGCTATCTAATTTCGAAAGACAATCAAATAATCACACTTTTTTCGTATAGAAAGAAACTATTGCCGCAGTGTAGTAGTAAACCTAAGAAGCGTAATCAAGAATCCAAATTTTTTTTTCGCAGTGACTTGTGATGCCATCTACAATTTTTCACAGTAAATATGTCAATGGAGACTAAACTCGGTTGAAATAACAAGGTGAAGTAAAGTGAGGTTGCTGCCCGAGTATACTCGGGTGTGTATATATATATATAGCGCACGTGGCTTATGTCCAGATAACTCGAGGGAAACAGGGAAGGGGTCAATGAAATGGACAGTTTCTGAATACGAACATTGTATTTGGCCATAGTTTTTAGGTATCGAAGGCTGGCATGATCAGTCTCTACCATGAATTTGCGGCGTATAAATATTGTTTGAAATAGATAGCAAAATATGTTATTGCCGAAAGTTCTCTTTCTGTGCCCGACCATTTTTTTTTGTTCAATGATAACTTGTTTGATGTGAATGCTATGATTGTGCAGTCTGTACTGTCCGGAAGTTCCTGCATCAGAACTGCGCCTCTCGTGGTTTGTAATGTGTCACAAGCTAATATTGTACGGCGACGTTCGCCAAATTTCGCTAGAATGGACGGCTTTCTTAGGGCAGATTTTAGTTTGTTGAACACACCTTGTGCTTGGTCTGACCACTTGAGTGTAGCCATCACTTTGGTTAAATAAGTTAATGGTTCAGCAAGTTCATCATAGTTGAGTATATACCTGTGTAAATATGACATAAGTCCGAGGAATGTGCAGACTTGCTTGACATGTGTGGGCGGAGCATTTCTTTGAATGGTAGCTATTTTCTCTGTGTCGGTTTGAAACCTGACTGTGTAATGTAGTGTCCGAGTATCTTTACCTCTTGCTGAGCAGAATTACATTTCTTGCTGTTAATCTTAATGTGGTATTTACACAAATATTCGATCACTTTGCTAATATTTTGTAGGTGTTCACTGAAGGTGTTACCTATAATGAAAATGACGTCTATGTAGGTGACAGCTGTGTTCCAGTGCAAGGGCTCGAGCATGATATATACGAAATTTTGAAAATAGTTAGGACTTGTTGTAAGGCCCATTGCTATACGAGCGTACTCGTTAAGTCCGACGCCGTCTCCGCTAAAGGCCAATTTGTGGCAGTCTTGTTTGCAAACCAGTATGGCATAGATTCCGCTAAAAATATCGATGGACGTTATATACTTTGAGTTCTTTAGGGTGGTTATAATATCTTTGGTGTGTGGTATGGGATATTGTACTTTCTTGAGGTGTTGGTTTCGAAGTCTAAAATCCATGAGAAATCGTATGCCACCTGTTGTTTGGAAATGACTAAGCTTGGTGTAGCGTAGAGAGAATCTGATGGCGTTATTATTTTGGAATCCAGTATCTGCTGTATTTGGGTCAGTACCTGCTCACGTAATTTAGGGTTAATACATAACGGACGTGTGTGTATAGGCTTGTCTGTATTGAGCTCCAATTTGATTTCGTACTCTTTGGTTTATGCATGTTCAGAGATGGAACTAGCAAAACTATCTTTACATTTTTCAAGCATTTTTTTAGCTCGTGTTGTTGGAGACTAGAGAGTTTGTCATTAATATTACCTAACACTTCATTAGTGTGTTGTGTTTCGGTAGCTTCGATCTTCTGAATATAATGTTCAATGCAATTACTTGTGTCATACTCTATGGTGTTTGTGATTATCGGTATTTCGATAACTCTGTTATTGTTGGTAGCATGTACAAACATGATGTATTTCGTTAATACTGGTACTATGTCGTATCATTTAATGAAGTCTACCCCAAGCATGATGCCTAACTTTAATTTGTATAATAAGAGAATTTCTTGCACGAAATTATGCCTGTGAATATTAATTTTTGTTGTTATTTAAAATCGAGGAACATCAATGCCCTGTGTTTCTCCTACGAGTGTGAATGTTTCTGTTACTGGAACTCGTATGTCTTCTATAATGCGTGTTGACGCCATACAAGAACATGAACAGCCGGTGTCTAATAATGTGTTGTATATGTTACCACCAAGCCAGACAAGGACGCATGGTGTTGATATCTTGACGTAACCGGCGTGGCACTCGTCCTTGGCGACCAGTGATGTTGTTTGTGTGTATGGTGTAAGTGGGGTCGACGGCTCTGGTTATCCTCGTGCTTGTCATCATTACCAACCAGTTCCCTGTTTGTGTTTACTGTGTTGTCGTTTCCCACATGCAGAAATGTTATCTTTGTTAGCCCAATGGCAAAGGGCTGTTTGAATGTATGGAAGCTCGCCACAACGTATGTGTGGAATACTTGTAACTAATTAGGGAATAACGGACAAACCGTGGCATGGTGACCTGAATATACATGGAGCGCATGTGAAGGCCATCTGAGACCGAAGGCTGATGAAAGTCGCACGTGTGTCTCTGACGTCACAGATGTGCTGCATTGCGCATCCCTCTCGGGCAGCCTGCTCGATGGGGGCCGTCGTTTCCGTGTGTATGCTGGAGTCTCGTTTCACGGGCGCCTCGAGGTGTTTGTAAACGCATGTGGCCTTGTGGGTGTTCGTTCCATCTGCGTTCTGTATCTCTGCACTGATTTTAGGTCCTTGAAATGTGACATAGGAAGTTATTTTGTTTATAAAATTACCTGATTGAGGCCGCTGCAAACTCGTGGCTTGGGCCTGGCTTGCCTGGACAAAATTTTCCTTTTTGGCATTGAAGCTAGCGATTTCTGCGTATGATCTATTTGGTACACACTTAGAAAATAGTGCCTGATATGTGTTAATGATGCGTGTGACCTTTATGTAGGGTGGGATGTGTCTATGTGCCTGGTAATCGCGCGTTGTTTTGCCTTGCAGACGTTCCTGACTACTGTATGCTTTCGTTAATGGGCCTGCCAGTCCGCACATGAGTTTTCTTTGTGGTCGCACCGGTTGTCTGTTTCTATCAATGGGGGAGGACTTGTTATGTTGGTTGGTCTTGTGCTTGTTTAAGTACCAGTGTTAAGTGTTACTGCGTGGATTTGGGGTCTGTAATAATGCCTGTCTTGTGTATATGGTTGTGAGCGAGGGGTGTGAAATTGATTTGGAAAATTTTTCCAATATATCACAGCACATATTGTTGAGCCCTAAGGGTTAATTTTGGTTGTACTGATATACGTTGTGTGTAGGTTGAGTTTGGCAGGGTTGTGTGGAAGTATGCCTCTGGCTGTATTTGGAGTAATTTTGTTGATACAGTGAGATGTTTGCAATTTCTTCTTTGAGTTTTGACACATCTGCCCTCAGAGATTCTGTATCTGAACTTGCCTAGTTCACTGTTGTGACTTTATTACACCTAAATAACCTGATTTCAACTCTTTTTATGTTATCTAACATATCTGCAATGGTCTCATTCTTAAGCCCTATTATTTTATCTGCAATCGAAGGCAGAAGTGAGCACAAGGCAATGGAAATGAAGTCGGCGTCGGTGATGTTGTGATTGTACTTGCGCCGATAATACATAAGATTTTCAATATGAGTTTGTGCACTTTGGCCTAACTTCTGTTTTGTTGTGTAAATGAGTTGTTTGAGATGTTCTTCTGTTTCTGGTGTGGTGAAATTTGTTTTAAGTTTATTTACAATTCCATTCCAATTTATTTGGCCCCCTTGTGCTTGTGTGAAGTTCTCAAGGGAGTGTTTCGCTGTGCTGTTTAGGCAGAATCGCAATCTACGGCACTTTTCTGCCTCGTCCCAATTGTTCGTTTCTGCTGCTAAGTTGTACTGTTCGAGAAATTCAGCCAAAGTTTCATTGTTGTCTCCCGAAAACTTAGAGATTGTGACAGGTTGTTGTACCACTATGTTAATAGGTTGTTGGTTGGCCATGTCTGTGTTGTGATCTGTGTTCGCTAGTTGTGTAGCTAGGGGGTGAGTTTTCGTAGCTGCTTTGTATTGTGGTATCAATTTGAATAGGCGATAAGTAGTCTGATGTTGTAGGTTCTATGTTTTCTTATGTAGCTGATTGTGTTGTTGGCAGATGGCCATTGTTGGTTATTTTATTAATAAGGCTGCTAGTAAGCCATGTAGAATTTGCTTCAAACTGTTCAATTAAGTTAGGATTTTGTTGCAAAAGTTTTTCAGCTGAATCTATAAGCTATTGAAATTTGTCAGCCATGTTTGTTTCAAGCTTGTATTTTTCTTCGAGTTTCTTTAAAATCGATTGTGGCGTGTTTCAATATATTACGTGCTGTTTTGGCGAAGGACGACTTGGAATTGTCTGTCGTGAAGATCTGTTGAGGGCGAAACGGAATTATGTGAAACCTTATGTACTAACATTCACGAACAAAGCTTTTATAAAATTGAATTTCCACATTGTGCAAGCCCTTGTGAAAATTTACACCTGGAAAAATACAAAACGGCCCAAACAGTGGTGCCATGGTTTAGCATGCATTATTTTTATGTCATAGGCGTAAGGGCATACACACATACACTCCACTATACAGGTCAATGGGCGACTGTACGGCCGCGAATTTGGCGACGGAGCAAACTTGCTTGCATACCCTCAAGCGGTCGCTATTTGCTGAGTAGTAATACAGCAGTCTTTGAATAAGCACTTTCAATACCACTGCTGTTTATTACGTCTTGAAACAAGTTCTCTGACTGAGTTACTTTTAGCTGTACATTAGCAAGGGGTGCAACCATGTGGGAAGGTGGGGGACGAGAGGCGTCTCCACTATTATCTGACGTATTGAATTTACTGATTTGCATTAGACTTTATTTTAAGTTGTAATACAAACTTACAGACGAGGCCGGAAGCGAACGGCGTCTCTGCCGTTTGCTATGACCTCTCCTGAAAGGATCAGGTCATGCACTTATTTGGGGATGGTAGTAGCCAGAGAAAGAGCATTCGGATATATGAAACACTACTTTTATTCAGTTCACAATAATTACACTGAAGCGGCTCAAAGGCACGTCTCAATAATATGATACACTATAAAACCAGATGTTATGCTGCAAGAGCTAAAGGGGCTAGTTTAGCTACTCAATCAATGTGCTCTGGCTCTTAAGGAGTCTGGCTGCGCCTTCGCCTATCCTTTCATCTCAGCAACTTAGTGCCCCCTAATGGGAGATATATTTACCCTGAACAATATTGTAGATGCGTGCGAGAAGACCCTCTTGATGGCGACTGAGGATGGCGTCGATCTCGGACCACTGGCCTGGTGATCCTACTTCAAGGTGTCACTCGGGCGGGCTGGATCAAGATGGCCGCGAGCCGCCAATGTTCCAGTCTTATATAGTTGAGGCCCCAGCCTCATTACCCTTCCCCCGGGGGAATGTTACCAAAACAGCTGGGCTGGCCTGTCGAGTTCGCGCAGCCCCAGCTGCTGGTGACCACACCAAAATGTTCAAAAAGACTGACATCTGAACTGCAACGACATGATGGGTATGGTGTACCTTTTTCTGGAAGAAATAATTTGAATATGTCCAGCAAGACATGTATAAATAGTGTCTCTCATATCGTCTGGATTGCATGATTGAAATGATTTTGGTAGATATGGAGGATGGTAAATTTTCAGTATTATTGGTAGAAATGGTCTCGCGACATGGTCATGTCTATTTTTTTATGATCTGTCTGTGCAACTTGTATGACATGATGGTATGTTAGATAAGTATTTATTTTGAAATATTTATGTATAAATGCATTATTGGTATTTTCTTACAGTATGGCCTGCCAGTATTGTTGGTTAGAATTATTATTCGTAATATTTTTGTTTGATAGTTATAGGGCTTGTCTGTAGGGATGGTTGGTTTGCTGGTATTGTCTGATGGTAAGGTCTTTCTAATCATATAGTATGATCTGTCCAAATAGTTTGTGTGGTGTAATATGGCCAGAGAGAATTGATTGTTGGATTGTTTTGGCTGGAATATTTGATTTGCTGGTCTAATGGTATGGCCGATTGATACATTTTATGATAGTTGGTTTGTCAATGATTATATTATATATGGCGAGTTCGGTTGATCTGACTATGTGAAAATTATTACATGGTGTGAAAGTTCAAATTAGAGACAGTAATTATGTTTCATTTTCAGATATGTTAATCAGTTATATATTTAGCACTTTAAAACATGTTTATTTGCATATATTTTTATGAACATTAAGTATTCTAACCCATCCTTTGTTTATAGCTGTTTCAGTAAAATCAAGTAATATCTACATTTGAAACAACCAATCCATTTCCATTTTTCTTATTTTAGGATATATTCAGACATGTTCTGAGATATAAGATATGGTTACCTAAATGTGTAAATTTTAATTTGTATATTAATTGTTTCATCTTTGTAATTATTTTCTTTATTTTTCAAATGTAATTCTCGCTTTCATATATTATTTTGAAATGTAATTAATAGTTTATTTATATATCTGTTTCTTTTACCGAAAATTGTTTCTTTCCTATAAGGCGAGCTTTTGAGATAGTTTCCGGAAGTAATTGCTTCAGGGGAGGGGCCTTCAAAGGGTCCAGCGACGAGAGATTTCGCTGGGATTTTCAAATCGAAAAGCCCCAGCATCTTCGTAAAATTAGAGTAGTAGTATTATGAGCCCCAGAATTTCAGGTAATTTTGCGGAGCCAACCACGTAAAGAAGAGGGCTGAGACTCGGTACATTTAGCAAGGATCTTGTAGGGGTTCAACTAGGAAGAGATGCAGAGTATCTACTACGACGCCATGCTTAGGCTATGAGAAATGGCCTCTCTACAGGTGACGCCTATATCTTTTGAAGTTTAAGACATACTTAGTCGCTAATTAAGGTGGCCTCTACGTTCTTCAGAGATACAATTTTAAAGATATTATTAGTACAGAACATTTTATTTTCATGGTTACCATGGTTATTAAGGTAAAAAACAGAGGTCGATCTCTACCTATGAACTTAGCACCGACACAAATATTATTTGAAAACCCAAGTTATTTAGTGGTGAAAATGTTTTTATTTATTGAACGTCTTTTCCAGTTTAAATATTTTATAATAAAGAAGTCCAGAATAATGTTAATTTTGAGGAGTGAGAAAATGATTTACATAAAGTTAAAATGGAGCACACTAAACTCATCACAGGATTAAAGGCACTATTAGAGGCTGCTTCAGTAATGCTGCTATTAAATTAATTTTTCCAGCTGCTTTAAATTATTTCAGATTTATTCATATATTAATTTTCAGTAATTACATATAATGAGGATGGTGGTATATTATATGTTACAATAGTCTTACTTGCAGTTTCAGTAGTAGATTTATTACATCTGACATAACCTCAAAGTTTATCCTAATTTCCATACTGTTTAAGTTTATTTTCGATAAGTTCATTCAAATAATGGATGACTTTTTTCTGATAAATCTTCAGTATTATTGAAAGTTTTTATTTTACCTATGTCTTTCATTTACAGTTGTTATTCGGTGTCATGTGCATGAGGGTAACTTCAGAGAATATTTCAGAATTCCAGGATAGACAAGATTGCCTGAATAAGGCAAATCTAAGATATTGAAGTGTAATTAAGTATATATATATCATTCACACCTAACACGCATATATAATTTGCATCTAATAAAGGTAGAATACCTTCACACCACTACATGCATTTTGGCACCCTTACGAGGGGCATTACTTATTATCTCCTCAACCAACACAACTGCCTTCACATACAAATGTTTGCGCACAATGTAGTGGCATCGAAGATTTAAGAAACATGCATTTGGAATCAATCCAACCCTTATTATTTTTGGCATCCCATTATAAGTACTTTCGATGCAGTACGTTATAAAATGGATCTCAATACCAGGGAAAGTTAATTTCTGAGAACTTGCCATATGGAGAAAACTACACAAGAAAACACTGAGGGTAACTTTCAAGATAATGACTTTATTTAATATGACATATTTAATTGGATGTAGCATCAGTAATACAGAACTTGGCAATAACCAAGCAGAGTCTCGAGGGGTGGCAGAGGTGTCACGTGAGGTACTCTCAGTATCAACTACACAGTCGACATCCAACCCATAGATCCCTAGTGTTGAAACGCAACAGTCTGCGGAAGTAACCAGTACCCATTTCAGTGAGTTAATTGAAACAATGCAATGTTTAAACATGGGTTTCACAGAGCTCAGAAATTATGTGACGCGACAAACGAATGTTCTAAAACAACAGGGAAATGAGTTCACGCATTTCAGAAATGATTTCACACAGCTTAGAAATGATGTGAGAAAACAAACGAACGTTCTAAACCAACAGCTTAGAAATTATTTCACACAGCTCAGAAACTATTGAACACAGTAAAGGAACGAATTAAAACAACAGATAAGAGGTATGCGTGTTACACTCATAACTAGCTTGGCTCAGTTCAAGGAGGAAGTGAGTAATCAAAATCAAAATTTGATGGATAATTTCAGTAAGCAACTAGGTAGTCTAGGTGAGGAGACTAATGCACATCTACAACACACCGAGGAAACCTTGTGTGACATAACATCCGAACTAACCGACACTGGAAAGTTATTGGAAACAGCCAGAGAGAAATCAACAGTGCAATACTCTGGAGGAAAGGGTAGAAAAAGTAGAGAAGAGATCATTTGTTGTAAATTCTATTTAACAAACTGAAATATTATAAACAGCTGAGAACAGATTGCAAAGCGAATTGGAACAATTCAGTCGCCATATGGACCATCAAATTTCACTGTCTAGCAAAGAACAAGAGAAACTGCTTCAGTGTATAGCATCTAGATTAGAACGAGGCAATAGCGGACAAATCACACAAAGAGGTCAGATTAGGCAATCAGCCCCGGTGTCATCCAATAAGTGAGTTACTCGTCCCGGGGAATGAATCTACTATTTACACACCTATATTTACTATTCATCCTACATCAGTTCTATTTCATCACCCCGCCAAACAGTGGTCGGAAAGAATGCCTAAATTTACAGGGAAACAGAACGAAAACCTTATAAAATATTTAAGAAAAATGGAGGAGTATGCCAGACTTTACGCACTTAATGATGCAGATATATTGACGTGTAGCCTATGAGCATCAGCTTAAATTCCATGGCTTATTTCTCGTGGGAAGTAACTAATGATAAAATTTCTACTTTCTCCGAATTTCAGGAACTTTTCTTACAACAATTTTGGAGCGCAAAAATACAGTCACGTATCCATTCTCAATAAGCTCAAGAACACAGGGACCCACGTAAAGAGAAAACTATTGTAAAAAATTTTAGTGAAGTGTATGAGTGCACTAGACACCTCACGGCTCCCATGAGTGATGATGAGTTTACAGACCTACTAATCTCGCAATTGCCTATCGCATACCAACGACAGTTCACTGGCAATGTAGATAAGGATTTGTCGGAATTTAGATATCACTTAATCGGTGCATACCAACAAGAGAGCCAAGCCCGTGCTCCCAACACATCAAGAAAGGTAGATCAAAACAGACGAACACATACACCGCCTCTGTATTCACCTCATAATTCACGAGACAGTTACTACCCAACACGCTCAAGTAATAATCAGGGTAATGCACCACCCGAAGGAGAAAGAAATTGTCGTGTAAATGTGTTTCACTTGCAAGGAAACCGGCAGCCAGGAAATTCCTCTTACATAAGTAGAGGTTCGTACCGACAAAGATGTAACTGGGGAGGATATTAAATAATAGTTCAAGGTATATTCCAGGTTATTGGCACCTGAACAAAAACAATAGATCAAATAACAAAAGAGGGCGTAACGATTACAACAGTCGTAAACAATACGAGCGGAAATCTGACAGTTAAGAAAATGGTAGTTATCAGCACGAGCGGAAGTTAAAGTATAGTACTGAGGATTAGCATGTAGCCATTAACCAGGCGAATGTTCGAGCGGTCAGAGTAAGCCCGCCAGCTCCTAATACGTTTTATGTTGATGATATGCACAACTCTGAAGGTTATTTTGCTCGACAGTCGCCTTTGGATCCGCGTGTAACTAATATAAATCAACCAGGTACGCAGATTCAATGGTTACTCTCGCACAGCCAGAACAAAACAGAATAATGCAAGGGCAAATACACATCACCTACGATACCAGTAAGTAATGTGGTTCACGCGCAAAAACGTCAGTGTGAGTTTCAACCACCGGGAATATGCATGTCACGTCCAGAACAATTGAATCCCATCGCGCAATGTTTTTAGCTGCAATTTAACACGCAGCAGCAGTGGTTACCTAGTACACATAGGGGGCAAACTACAGCGAACCTTTCGTCTAGTAAGTTAAAGTATAACGGATCAGTGAGCGTAGTCTCCAGCCACTGGTGCTGTATGTTGAGAAGGAGGGGACAGAATGTAACATCTTGGAGAATTTTGATAAGGTTGTATATTCTGGACAAAGTAACAGTAAGTTAAGGTCTGTAGCTCTTAACACTGTTATGCAACATGACACAGATTGAGATTTTTTGTTATGGGAAGAAGACGAGACTGCACGGAATTCAGTATAGGCTCTTTGTCCTGAAGTAATACTCAAAGTGTGTGGATTAGAGACGCAAGTTCTTTTAGATAGCAGAGTAGAAATCAGTTGCATAAGTCAATATTTAGTGGCAGAGTTGGAAACTAGAGGGGTTAAATTAACATTTTTGCTGGTACCAAGAATTAAGTTTGTAGGGGTTACATATAGAAAAGGCCCTATGTCAAATCTTCAAACAGCCATTGATATTGAGGGCATTGGCAAGCCCAAGAAGGCAGCATTATTAGTCGTGAAACTACTTGCAAAACCACTTATTTTTTGGGCCTGCTTTTCTAACACAGCACAAAATAGTATTGCACTTTGGAAGCTGGTTTATCACTCCAGATGACAGTAACAGCAAAATTATTTAACCTGATAAGTGGGAAGCCACCAATAAATTTATTGATTCATTGAGAGTGGACTATCCTATTTTTAATTCTATCATTTACCTGCTAATAATGTATCTCAGAGTTTAAATGAGGAAATCATGCAAGCCGTCGCAGCAGCCAGTTCGCTGGATATCGCTCAGCAAAAGTAGTTATATTCTCTGCTAGTTAATTACGAAGGAGAGTTTTCGAAAATTCCCGGACTAAATAAAGTCTATGCAGTTAAAACCAAAGTAATTGAAGGGGGGCAATTTTATGCCAAATCATACCCGATACCTGCCAAATTTCTGCCTGCTGCCCAGGCTTATTTGCAGGTTAATTTGGATTGAAAGGTTGTCAGGAGGGAAGCAAGTCCATTTACGTCACCTATGGTCTGTGTTCCGAATAAAGACAGAAGTGTTCGTTTATGCCTCGATGCACGAAACATCAATAAGATTACAGTCAAGGACCATGAAGCACTGATTCAGACCAGCGAATTCCTGAGTCTTTACCAAGGAGTAAGATATCTAACAACATTAGATTTGACTAATGGTTATTGGAAAATTCCTTTGGAGTCAAAATCACAGCAGTATACTTAATTTTTATTCCGTAATTATCAGTATGTTACCATTCGGTTTATGCAACACCATTGAAGAGTTCACCCGCTGCCTAGACATTACCTTAGGCGAGGAATACAAGCTTTTTGCAAGGGCATACGTGGACGATATTTTGATCGCGTCATCTACGTTTGAGGAACATGTGAAAAATATAGGAGCAGTGATTTAGAAGCTGAGTGAGGCAAGCATGACCATAAAAATCAAGATGTCTTTGTTTTACAGGAAAGAGCTTCCATTTTTAGGGCACTTACATACGCCCGAAGACATCAGGACAGCTCCCGACAAACTTGAAGCAATAATAAAATTTCTTCCTCATAAAAATATCAGACAATTAAGAGCTTTTATTGACGTCGGATTTTACAGGAACTTCTCAGATAAGGTAGCAAGAGTAGCTATACCACTTTTTAGTTTGCTCAAGAAAGACCAGCCGTGGCAATGGTCTGTAGTAGAACAAGAGGGATTTGAAAAAAAAAAAAAACCAAAAGCTATATTTTTAGAAGAGCATGTGATATACCACCGAGTATAGGGGCAGGAATTTCTTTTGTACCCAGATGCATTTTATTTTGCACTAGGATTAAGTTGGCTCAGTTGGATATCCAAGGTACAGAAAAAGTAGTCACTATGGCCAGCAGGACCATGAGTCCAGCGGAGAAGAATTATACAGTAACAGAGAAGGAGGCTTTAGCCATTATTAAACTACTCACTGACCACCGAACTTTAAAATGTCTAAAAGCAGGAAAAACCTTTGCTCACCGCTTAACTCGGTGGTGTTTGTTACTCCAGGAGTATGATTATCGAGATAACGCATATAAAGGGGTCCGAGAATATTATAGCAGATTATTTAAGTCGTCTTCCAGGCAGCGTAAATTACCCAGTTTTACCAAAGAAAGGAGAAAGGTCCACTGGAATTTGTAGTAGCAAGCCACACAGTTATCAGAGGTTATCCTGACTGTAAGTTGCCGTAATTATTAAGTAATATTGGTGACCAGCAAAAACGAGATGATTTTGCCAATGATAGTTGTGCAAAAGTTAGCCACTATACCACAAGAGCAAAAGCTTCATCGCAATTTTTTTAAGTCTGCAGATGGTGTGTTGTTTTATCACTGCTCTAATAATCAAAATTTTAATGATGTTTAAAACCTAATGTTCCACGAGCAATTCCATTTCCAGTAACACAGGAAATGCATGTAGCATTGGGACATATTGGTTGGAATAAATTATACGAATCACTGTGCAGACAAGTGTACTGGATTAACATGCAGATATATGTTAAAAGTGTGGTAACCACATGATATTTGTGCCAGAAGAGCAAGCGTGCTCAAGAAAATTTACAAGGAATTTTCCAGCCTATCATTCCTAAGGCTCCGCTAGATTGAGTATCAGTGGATATCTTCGGCCTACTCCCGAGATCAAAAGCAGGAGTGCCATATATTTTTGTGATGTCCGATTTGTTTAGTAAGTTCACGAAACTATATCCCATTGTAAATGCTAAAGAAAAATTCTGCTAAGTAAAGTGAAACCATTCGTGGAATAAATTGGTAAACCACAAAGCATTTTGTCGGACAGTGAATGTCAATTAACTATTCGCATATGGCAAAATATGCTAAAGAATATGACGTTTCTCATACCACATAATTTCAATACTTCATCCACTGTCGAACCCTATGGAAAGAAAGATGAATGTACTTGGTACAGTTCTCCGCATGTATTGCCACCACGTACAACAAGCTTGGTGTGATAAGATTCCATTAGCTGAGTTAATAATGAACCACACAGTACACGTCAGTACGGGATAAACACTTTATTACGTGTTGACGCACGAAAGGTCGGAGACTCACAAGCTATCTATTGCCCAAGTTAATTCCAGCGGAAGAAAGCAGTATGTCTGTAACGCAGGAAATTTTACTTGAATTAGTAAGGCGGAAATGGTTTTATTCTGCTGAGTCGCGCAGGAGGCAACATAAGAAGTTACGAATTAATAAATTTAAATTAGGAGACCTTGTGTTAAAGCGAACTAGCCACCCAAGTTCTGCAGCTGAACATGTAACACGGAAATTGTTCTTACTTTTTGACGGCCCGTTAAAAGTGACTGAAGTGATTAAGGAAAATTGTTATAATTTGTGGACTATGAAGGGACAATTTATTATAAGGTTTGGTACAACCCAGCTTAAACCGTACAAAACTCCTGAAGTTGAAAATTGATTTTAAGAAAATTTACTTGTATAACTTATGTGATGTACAATTTAATCCTTCGAAAAGAAAGAATATGCTACATAAATTTGTGGGGAATTACGGATGGAAAGAAAGCAATAAATGGTTTATTGCTCACAGCCTAGGTGCAATGTATACTGTGTGTAGTTAAGGACGACGTAATTTATGTATATATGTAATTAATTTTTCCTCTTCCAGAGATGACTATTGATTTTGTGTGGGATGAGTATCTTATTTCACAGTTTGGCACAATTATGTGAATTGATGAGTATGATATATTCCTAGAATGCCATTGCATATTTCCTGATGACTACACTAGCTGAGTCGAAGTAAACAGAAGAACGGCATGTAAGTTAAGTTGTTAATTTTTATCCTCTAAATAGTGTATCACTTTAAAAAGCCTGACTGAGTCGATAATAATGTCTGCAAGGAAAGCAAAAGGTTACATGCACACCATATCTCCTATTGACAAAGAGTAGAGCATTGCATTGTCACTCACCTGCTGCGACTTACCTTGAAAAGGTTTAATCTAATATTGTTTATTTATGTAGAGAATAAGTAAAGAAAGATCCTTGATCTGGAACAAGGGACTAATTTTTGCGTGGATTTTCTTCAAGAGATGAGAAGCACTATTTTATTACTCATTGAGTTTTTTTTAATTGTGAACACTTCGATTTCACACGATTTTTCACTATTGTTTTCACTATGTATTTTGTATAGTGTAATGTGTGTTTGAATTTTCTTCATGATAATATTGAAAAATAACTGTTGTTGAGTGTAGTGTTGTCCCGAGTATATTACTTGATGTCTCTTCAAGATAGATCATCGTTGACATCTTCTTGAATTTAACTTGTTGAGTAGGGATATCGAGGGTTATCAAAAGACTCTCACAATTTTTTCTATAGCGATTGTTTAGTCGTCAACCCCGATGGGAGAAGATGAGAAGTAAGCCAGAAGACTGGAACAACATTGAAAACAAAGGTTAAAGTTATGATGAATTTTTTTCTAGTAAACATAAACTATGTTTGATTTATTCATTTGATTGTTGAGTTATGTAAAATACTGATGATATTTAATTATACCATTCAATTTTTAACTTTTTTAGACACTATTGTCAACATAAATATTACATGACTAATTATCTTTGCTGCTAATAGATAGTATATGAATGGAGAGCATGAAAAGTATAAACATTCTGTGAACTGATCACAAATCAGATAAACCTTTTATCGTGACAAGCATAAATTAATGATCGTTCACTAACACCAGCCCAAGATAAACAGTTATCCGGTGTTAGTAAAGTTGTGCAAAGTGAATGAATCTTAACAATAAATAAGAAACGGTAGAGTAAAAACTTTGAAAGTAACTCAGTGTTTTAAAGGTAGATGTGAATAAGGACACTATACGACATTATGAACTGCAGAAAGTAAATATGGCCTTTTATGTTCTTAAAAGATCTTGTTGAACTGTAGCCGTAGATTTAACATATCAGTTGGGTGTAGATCGCAAACTTTTTCAAGTAATCCAGAACTCCATATGTGTGTCAGTTTAGCAATCCAGAAAGTGCTGCAATGAACGTTTAAATACATTTTCAATAAAGTTATCGACGGAGACTCTACTGCATGCGACCAATTACAGGAATATTTCACGAAGAACTGAAGAGGACAGTTGACGTCCGCCAGCTTTGCTGTATAGCAGGTGCAGATTGATGCACAGTGTCATGTGAATTGACAGCCGAGCCTAACAACGTGCGGCTTCTTCAGGTTTCAAAAGTACGCCAGTACCAACGACGAATGTGAAAAAGGAAGGGAAAGAGGAAAATAAAAACTGTATAAAATATTTCCATTACTAAGCTTATTAAATGGTTTCCTTTTCTGTTCATTTATGTAATTGTTGGAGATATTAATTGCAATTCTTTATTTTAGTATTGCAATTGCTTATTATGTTTGAAAGTGTATGAAAATGTTTTGTTCTATACAGGAAGTAGAACATTTGCCTTGAATTGTTGGTCAGATTGTAAGTAATGATATTATGGTATATTTCCTTTCTTTCACTTCTGTTTATGTTAACATTCCACACTGATATTATGACTATGGATTTTCACTTTTTACTTTTTACGATTCTTTGTGTCTTGTACTGACAGTCAAATTATTCCATTTTGTTTACACACAAGTAGTAACATTATAATTGCCAGGAGGGGCATTTTCTGTGAAGGTTCAAAGTAGAGCCTGTAATTATGTTTCGTTTTCAGATATGTTAATCAGTTACGTATATGTTTTGGACTTTAACACACATTTATTTGCATATTTTTTGACTAACTTTAAGTATTCAAACCCATCCTTGGTTTATAGCTGTTTCAGTACAATCACGTAATATTTACATCTGAAACCACCAATCCATTTTTATTTTTCTAATTTTAGGATATTTTGAGACGTATTCTGATATATTAGTTATCATAAACTACATTTTTAAATGTTAACTTATATGTCAATTTTTATATCTCTGTAATTATTTCTTTATTTTTAAATTGTAATTCTTTCTAGCCTTTATTATTTTGAAATGTGATTAATATTTTATTTAGATAACTGTTACTTTTACTGGAGGTAGTTTCTATCCTATAAGGCGAGCTTTTGAGATAGTTTCCGGAAGTCATTGCATATGTGGAGGGACCTTCAAAGGGTCCAGTGGCGAGAGATTTCGCTGGGATTTTAAAGTCTAAAATCCCCAACATCTTCGTAAAGTTAGAGTAGGATTTTGAACCCCAGAATTTCAGGTAATTTTGCTGAACCACCCGCGTAAAGAAGAGTGCTGAGACACTGTATAATTAGCTAGGATATTTTAGTGGTTCCAGCTAGGAACCACAGTACAGAAAACAGTTATAAAGTTAAATAACCAGAGATCCAGCTGTACCCATGAGCTTAGCACGGGCACAAACATTATTTGAAAAACCCGAGATACTTACTGGTGAAAGTTTCAAATTTTAATGAACATCTTTTCAAGTTTAAATATTTTATAATAAGGAAGTTCAGACTTAAGTTAATTTTGAGGAGTGAGAAACTGACTTCCATGAAGTTAATATGGTGCTCGCTAAACTTATCATAGAATTAAAGGCACTAATATAAAACTACTTTCCGTAATGCTATGTTTTGATTTATTTTCCAGCAGTTTTAAATTATTTCAGTTCAATTTTTTTTTTCAGTAATTTACGTTATTTGAGGATGGTAGTATATTATATGTTACAGTAATCCTACTTGCAGTTTTAGTAGTAGTTTTATTACATCTGACATAACCTCAAAGTTTATCGTAATTCCCATACTGTAAAGTTTATTTGCTATTGGTTCATTTAGATTATGGATGATTATTTTCTGATCAATTTTCAGTATTGTTAAGAGATGTTATTTTACCTACGTCTTCCATTTGATAGTAGATATTCAGCATCATGTGCATGAGGGTATATTGTAAGAATATTTCAGACTTCCAGAGTCGACAAAATTGCCTGCATATGGTAAACCTGAGTATTGAAGTGCAATTAAGTTTATATATCATTCACACCTAACATGCATTAATATTTTCATCTAATGAATGTAGAATGCCTTCATGCCACTACATACATTTTCACACCCATACGAGCAGCACTACTAATTACCTCCTCAACCAACACAACTTCCTTCACATATTAATTTTTGGTGCACAACATAGTAGAATCGAAGATTTAAATTACACACATTTGGAATCAATCCACCACACTCGTGATACTATTTTCGTAGGAATTGATGTTTGGAATGTTCTGACAATATGGCCTATGGGTAGGTGTTGTGGCCGGTATGACTTGTTAATATGATCTGCTGATTTGACATAATATTATTTTTATGTACTGCTGGTTCTCTTCTAATATAATATTGACTTATACTATGGACAATGACTGCTATTATGATCGGTTAATGTAGTCGAGATTTAAAGTGATAAAATATTTTATCGGTATGATTCATATCGATAGCTGCTCGGTTTTTTCTTGGCAGAAGTTATGTTATGACAGTGAATATTATGTGATGGTAGAGATATCTGATTATATGGGTGGATGATATAGTTTTTAATAAGGTTGGTTTGTGTGAATGCTGGTCGTCTTATTTGATTCAATTTATATTTATATGAGCGATGACCCTCTGCACAGTAAAAGCAACATTGTCTTAAGGTGCTGAAACATAACGAATGATTCTTATACTGAAGTATATGAAAACTAAATATTTTATACATACGAGACTACATATAACCTTGTCAATTTCAGTTTACTTGATGTCATATTTTTTATACATTCTAAAATTTACAACTCTCATTCTATGCTAATGTAATCACACCCTCGTATACTGCAGTCAGAACCACATGCCCTGCAGTTATCATGGCATCATGCATTGCAGTTAGCACCACATGCACCACAGTTATTAACGCAGTTAGTACCACACTCACCACAGTTGGCCTCACAATATAGCTCTGCATACACTGCTAGCATCTCATGCTTTCCAATTGTGCTGCCCTGCACAATATCTTTGTTTATGGACATAAGGTTTTGATGAAATGCTTGGGTGGCAGAGAAGAGTAATATGATTATAAGTCACTTGATGGAATTCTCTGGTTGAATGTCTTCTTGGCTGTCTCTTGGAATGGTCTCTCCCAAGTGGTCTTTCAGCACAGCTCACCAAAATGATTGATATGACTTATCTGTATGGATGGGTTGCTTTCAAGGCTGATACATCTTGATGGAATGCCCTAGTGGTATCACTTGATTGTACAGTTGGTTTTACTTGTATAGTTGTTACAACTTGTTGCATTGTTCTATCAGTATTAAATAATAGTATGGTTTGTTCAATAGCAGATTTATTTTGAATGTTTTTAAACTTCCTGACTGTCTTTATGGTTGATACACAGCTAAAGCGATTGTATGATACATTTATGTGTCATTTTTATATATAGAGTGATCAAAAAGTCATGCAACCCATGGCACACATATTGTAACAGGTTTGTACGTATTATGTTGCAGGTGAAAGATAGTGATAGTTGAGGCAAGGAACCAGTTTACAATTCCACAGCAGCATGGTGTACATACTGGAGGAACGAATTTTTATTCTGGAATTGTATATAAGGAATATGAGTTACGAAACAACAGCGCATGCTTATTCAGAGGCACATCCTGGGAAAGCACCTCCGAATAAATCAACCATGAAACAGCTGTGTGATAAATTCAAGAAAATGTGTAAGATGCACCCCGAAGTGTTCTCTGACTGTTCTCTCAGAAGACAAACTAATGGAGATCAGTGCAGCAATGATCACAAGTCCGCTGATGTCCTTGTGCAGGTTGTCCAGTCAGAGTGGTGTGTTGTACAGTACAGCATGTACTGCTGTAAGACAATTGTTACAAATGTTTCCGTACAAAATCAGAGTTGTGCAGGTGTTAGTGGTTGGTAATTTCATCAAGCGTGTAATGTACTGTCGGTGCCTTATGGAACACGTGACGCCTGATGAGAAGGAGTTGGATGACTGGTATTGGTGTGACGAGGCATGGTTTCACCTGGATGACTATGTTAATGCACAAAATTCGCGTTATTAGATGACTGACAATTCGCATAGACTGCATGAGTCTCCCTTTCACACCCAAAATGTCGGTGTGTGGTGTGCCATGTCTCGAAAGAGAATCTTTATTCTCTTCGTCAACACAACAATCAATAGTGAACGTTATCTTCAACTGGTCAGGTAATTCTTTGACTCTCTGACTGATGAGGAAAAGGAAACGACATGGTTTCAACAGGACAGTGCAACCGCCCATACCACTCATGTGAGCATGGTGTATCTGGAATCTGTGTTACCAGGACTCATCATTACCAAGCCACTGTGGCCAACCTGGTCTCCCGATCTCACTCCACCAGACTTTTTCCTATGGGGATATCTGAAGTCATCGGTCTACACAACCCATCCGTAAACTTTGGACGTACTGCAGGCCAACATTAAATGTACTGTCGAGAACATTTCATGTGCAACACTCCAGAGTGTCTTTAGGAACATGACCAAAAAGGTGCACATGTGTGAAGAAGAGAATGGTGCCCATGTCCAATATCTGATATAGTACCTCCCTGGGTTGCATGACTTTTTAATCACTCATAGTATAACCTAATAACATCTTCAGTTGGTTTGATGCAATGACAAGAGTTTAGCTGCGATTGTGTGGGCAGAATTGCTTAATGGCATGATTGGTTTGTATGAGTGTAATAATTATAGGGAATATTTAGTTAGTGCGAGAGGGCCAGAGTGCTCGACTGGTATTGTTGGTTAGTATGACTGGATGGTTTAAGTTGGTATGGTATCTGAGAACTAAGTCTGTATGGGTGTCGTAGACTGTTAAAGTAATGGTATGAATTTTATAATAGCTTGGTCGGAATTATGACTGCAATATTTAGATAGTTGGACAGAAGGAATGGCTTATTTATATGTATAGTTTGTGAGGTTAAATGGAATGGCAGTCAAGATGGTAGTAAAAATATTTCACCTCTATGATTGGTCAGTATGTGTGAGGTCGGTGTTTGATATGGTCTGTATTGGATTAGAGCAGATGATGCATTTATTTTGGATGCTAAGTATTTTTTTTTTTTCAATATTAGTGTCTACACTTGGGTTCATGTTGATATGTTTCGTATGGTTATATAGTATTGAGGTCACTGGTTGGAAGATATATTGAGATGGCGTGTTGGTGACCTAGTGTTCTGGTGAAAATCTTTATCTTTGTGAAACTCAGTACCACTGGAATTATCATTATACTTATTTGGTTTGCAGGTGGTATTATATCTGCTAGGTTTTGTCGGTGCAGTTATTGTTATGGATTGGTGTAACTGGCTTGTTGTTTTGGTTGATATAGCAGTTGATATTGATGCTTGGTATGCGGGAGGGATAGTACCTGCTATGTTTTGTTTAGTGTTGTTGATAGTGCAGACGACTGCTATGATTGACTGATTTGTTGGTGTTTATATTTTTGCTTGGTCTCTGAGTATAGGCTATTCATGGTAAAGCAAGCACTTGGAAAATCCCTCTCATGTGGAATAATAGTCAATAAATATTATTTATTTTTGTTTTAAATGTGGTGGAATATACAAGATGTGTTTATTACTCACATGGCAATATTAATTTTTAAAAATGGTTAAATGATAAGAAATGGCTCAAATGTTAATTAACTAGGGTCTCAAAAGTTCTCGCTTTGCGATGGACAACCAATAAATGGTTGGTATTTTTTGGTTGGAATTGTGTCTGAAATATTTTGTAGGTGTCTGCTGGTAATGATGCTATGGCAGACATGTTGGAGTTATGATAATTTTAATAATTTTGTGTTCATGGTCTGTATGGTATGTTGAGTAGTATGTTGCGAAGTGGGCCATGTTGAGGCATTTTTCTCTCTAACAAAATTTTTTCGTATTTTTTCTTAAATGGCTTTGGTATCAATTTACCTCCCTCGGCAAAACCCTATCGTATCTCATTTCTTTCGAGAATACTACCTTTTTTTATTGGCAGTTAGCTTGGTTTTTAGTTTGTGTCATGTAAATGTTAAAGATACATATTATATTAATTTGAATGTGTATGTTTGTAATTTTTTGATTGTAAATGCCATAACGGCAGTATATAAATAATTGGTTGATTTATTTTCCTTTGTTTGTTACTCACAAAAACGAGTCTTTTAGTAAAGTCTCTACATGATTTGTGTTCTGTATTTCACTTTTGTCATGCTGGATGGCAGACTAAGTACTATTATAACGCAAGTGCTACTTGACTTTTGTTACTGTCTGTTACGGTTTGTTCTAGTATAATGTTTATATTTCACCTCTCTATTTGAGTATTTGCGTAATTAATACTGTAGATTTTTTAAAAATAAGTTTAATATGTAAAAGAATAGGGTAACATACATATTATCGTGATGTTTCGTCACCGTGACATGATCTTTCGATATATATATATCGATTAGCCATGTTGTGTGTCTCGAAAGTGTAAAAGTTTTTTTGGATTGCAGAAAAAATTTGCCGAGTAGGGCATCTTGACTTGCCTTTCAACATGTAGTAAGAAGTATATTTGTGTCGCTGAGTTTTTTGTTCAGTCCAATGTGGTAAATGATTTGCCGATCACATTTTAGTGGGGTATATTGTATGCTGTTTTTGTTCCGGCTCCCGAGCATTGTTTGTTTTCAAATCAGTTAACCTTAGAAGTATTTTTTTACTTGTATGTTTAGTACGGTTTAACTAGCATGGAGTCCTGTGGCTGGTCATGAAATAAGGCTTGCCTTACTGTTCTCTACCATGGCCGAATTGTTTGGGGAACATGAGCGTCCTTTACCTGCTCCTGATGCCTCGGAATCTGTACGACTAGCATTAATTTGGTCAGATAAGAGATATTTAAAATTTATTCTGTATGGAACAATATCTTCAACCTTGAAACTTGAAAAAAGGCAGCATTCCTCCGCAATTTCCCCCACCCCAAAGAAAACTTTAAAAATATACAACTTTAGGCTCGGCCCACTCTATTTAATAATACTGTTGTGTTGGGGCTTGAAAGATCATGCTTGTAGCAGATTTCGATTCTAGTTTTCCTCTGGGGCACCTTGGTACTTTTATTAGAGGCCTTCCGGTGGGCAATTTCCTTTCTGGAGTTTTCTCCGCCTTTTTATTTTCTGGGGTTCTAGTCTTGAGTATCAAGGGGCGGCTCAGAAGCATTTATTTCTGGTGTCGATCGTTAGAGCAGATGGTATAGGTAATAGGTATCTATTTTGCTAAAGTCTGTAAGGACTGAATGATTGAGGTATACTTAAGAAATAGTGGTTGTTAAGGGTGGGGAGTATATATTGTCTTGTGTCGATTGGTAGAACATATCAAATTTGTGTAAGTTCATGGGCAGGTCTTAAATATATAGTTAGTTGCTTGATACACTTGTGTTACGATGGATGGTATAGTTGGTATGTTGGGTGAAATGGTTTCCAGTATATTTGTTTAACGAATGCCAGTATATGTCAAATGGTATGGTCTGTATGTGGGGTCGGTGAGTCCTATACTGTTATTGCATGCTTGGCTTAGAATAGGGCCATTTCATGCGAAATCATCAAGGGGCTGAAGCTGAATCATTTTTGATTTCGATAACAATTTGGTAATATTTTGCGCTATGCTCAAGGTGACATAAAAACATTAATTTAGATTTTTATCTAACACAAGTGGATGATCGCCGCCATTTTTTATACACGCTGCAATAAAATTGCACAAATTTCGGATGTTGCTGCAACTAGCCTTAACTTTGATAATCAGTGACCTATTTTGGATGGTTTAATGTAATTTAAAAACATACAAAAAATACTATTACACTGCGTATTTATATTATAAAATACATTTTGTATTTTAAAGATGGCGGCCATCTGCTTTCAGCATTCAGATGACTGTTTTGACCCACTTTATACCGCCCTGCTTCACTAAAGTTGAATTTATAGATATGATCTTTTGTGTGCTCAGTGTCTACATGTAGAACAGTGAGCAACATTAAAGCCACCTGGGCTGAATGCATCCTTCCTAGAAATATTAATCTCCAACTTGGGAAAAATAAATAAAATTTGCTGTTTTTGAAGCCAAAAAAAATGTTATGTGGGAGACAAATTAAGAATTTTTGTTTTTTTATGAAAGATACTTTTGATGAATAGATAAAGGTCAGAAGTTTCCCCACTGTGTTATTTACACCCCTGTTGAGTACACGGACCTTTGAAGAAACAGTCGATTTTTAAATTTAATTGGTTGTGCATTTTTTTCCAAGTTGGAGATCTTTTTTTTTTTTTTGGAAGAATATCTTCGACCCAAATAGATATTGTTAATGTTTGCACACTCTTCTACATGTAGACACTAAGCACAGAAAATATCCGATCTCTAAACGCAAACTTAGAAAACATGGTGGACTATTGAGTGGAGTAAATCAGTTGTCTGAATGCTGAAAACAAATGGCCACCATCTTAAAAATACAAAATGTATTTTGTATTATAAATATATAATGTAATTGTAGCTTATGAAATTTTTTAATGAAACTAAAATCTCCACAATAGATTACTTATTTAAAAAGTATTGCTAGTTGCGTAAAACTCCGAAATCTGTGCAATTTGCTTGTAGTGTGTGTTTGAAAAAAGACAGTCATCATCCAATTGTAGGCAGAAAACTAAATTAACATTTTTTTCACCTCGAGGATTGGGTAACATAGGAACAAAATGTTATCAAAATCAAATATGATGCCGCATCTATTTTTTTTTATTTGATGATTTCATATTGAATGACCCAATAGATGGTATGGGAGGTCACCCAGCAAACATGGAAAATACGGGTTCTAATCGGGCCGGTAAAAGCTAGCCGACAAACTCCGGCCAGCAATACTGGCCCGTTGTCTTATGCCGGAAACGGCCCGATGTAAATATGGACTGACGGCTAAATGTTGGCCGACAGTGACGGGCCTGCGACGACTGGATGTTGTTACGATGCCGGTCCTGCGACGGCTGGATGTCATTACGATGCCGGGCTTGCGGTGGCTCAGTGTTGTTATGATACCGGGCCTGCGACGACTGGATGTCGTTACGATGCTGGGCCTGCGATGGCTGGATGTCGTTACGATGCCGGGCCTGCAGCGGCACGATGTCCAGTAATAAGCAGTATAACCATGAAAAAAAACCTTAACTTTTCGGTAAAAATTTTACTAAGAGTTATTTCCTCTTCACGTATATTCATTTCATTCTCAACACATTATATGATATGGCAATATTTTGCTTGCCGAATGTGGGATTCGAACCTAAGACCCTTGAGATGGCAGTCCAGCTTGCTAAGATATACACTACGCGGTAAGTTGCTAATACGCTCCAGTAATTAAAAATATATCTACACAAATTATTATAAAGGAATGGATAAATTCCATGACAATATTAAAATATTTTTAAAACATGGATTATTTAAAAACTATTTCTTCAAAGGCTTGCAAGCAAAATAGCTTTCGTTAGTTTTTAATACATCTGTCCGATTATTGTACAAATTAAAAAAATATTCAAACTAAACAAATGCCATTGGCTACCACATAATACATATATAATCACAAAAAAAATGCTAATGGTTAACACACTGTCTCAAAAAGACATCATGCCATTAACAGGTAGCTAACATATTGCCTATTCAAAAAACATTCTAAAAGTTTGTCGGCAAAAACACATAATATTTATATCTTTATTGTGA
Source organism: Dryococelus australis (assembly GCA_029891345.1). Lineage (NCBI taxonomy): Eukaryota > Metazoa > Arthropoda > Insecta > Phasmatodea > Phasmatidae > Dryococelus > Dryococelus australis. The sequence continues at coordinate 247,938,750 of CM057009.1, forward strand.
TAAAGAGTCTTGTCTCGAAAACGTTATTGGGCCGGAATAAATAGGATAATAGCCAGCTTACCGATAAGACAAAGATGTTGTATGGAAATTGGCACAGAAAAATTTTTAAGATGTTTGCAACATGTTTGCTCTGTGATATCATGCCGACATAACTTATTTTCGGTGATATCCATGTGTTATCCTAAAAAATACAGCGGGCCACTGTCTTTTATCTAACTGCTAGCAATGTGTCTCAAAAAAGACATCACGCCGTTGTCAGATGGCTATCTTCTGGCATTGAAACGACAGCTGCCGACAGTACAGGTATCGGGCCGACAATTTGCCGACACTTTGCCGACAGGTTGTGTTTGCTGGGCAGTGTATTTAGCTGGTATCAGTCGGTATGGTGGATGCTATGGGAAGAATTTGACTGTGTCGCAGTTTTTTAAATGGCTTAGTATGTTATGAACTGTAGTTTGTTTGGTATGGATGTTGCATTATTGAGTATTTATGGGCGTTATAATGAATATTATATTTGGATGGTGTAAATGGTAGAGTGGAAATAATAAGCAATAGGTATTTTGCTTGGCAAGGTTTGTGTGAACTAAATGGTGAAGGTATGCTTTAGTTATAGAGGGCGGTGTGTATATTTCATCTGGTTTCAGTAGAACAGATCGTATGGGTAATAGTTATATTGTCTTTGGTAAGGCCTGTGTGGACTGAGTAGTTGGGATAAGCTTAATTTATAGTGTACATTATGGTTGACGAGTATATGTGGTGTCGATTGGCAGAGTAGATGGAATGGGCGTTAGATTATGAGCTGGAGTCAACTCTGTAGTTGCTTGGTACACATTAGTTATGATGTATGGTATGATAGGTGTAATTGGTGGTATGGTTGATTAAAAAGGACTATTTTTTTCTTGGGTCAGAGAATATGGTGTGGCTGGTACATTGGGTGGTATGATATCAGTCGGATATGTTGGTTCATAGATGGAAAGAATTATTGTGATATGGGCTGGCTTTGAATGTTTTGTCACTTGGTAAATGTTATGGTGTCTGATTTTATCTTGGGCTATATTGGATTTTAATTATAATTCTGCTTGATTCGTCTGTTAATTTGTAAATGAAACATGAATGTTACCCAAAGTGTTGATTTGCAGGAGTCTGAATGAAGTGTGCTTCTGATGTCTGGATATATCACATTTTCTTAAGTGTCTTAAATAATGATAGGCATGTAGAAAATATGTGTGCTTAGGGTAAGAATGATTTTTATCTGGCCTATGGTAGGTCAGGTTATGTTTGATTTTCTGGGCTTTGGTAGGTTATGTTAAGTAAGTTTGTCTCCTTCCTGTATTGTGCTACAATTGTGTCAAGTGCAAACTTCTGTTCAAGCTAAGTGATAAGCTAAAAAGACATATCAATATTTGTAAAGGCAGAGTTTCAGCAGCTCAGAAACGAACTATACTAGCAGTTAGTGTCACAACATCGAAGGGATTCTACCTGAAAAATCAGCTTTCAAAGGTACTTTAGATCATTATGTGATTGGGAATAATTCTGAAGGTACGAAAGGCATATGTAGTACATACCTTAACCACATTAAACAAAGGACGATCTATCAATTAATAGAAGAACATGAAGAATATCCCATCATATATAATGTATGGCTGGAGTCTGCTTAAGAAAAGCCTCAACCTTTGGATGAAGAAATCAGTCGCAGAGATAGAAATCTTTTTTGTGAAAATGAGAGTAAATGGCTTATGGTTTTGGTTGGATGCTTGCTATTGTTAACTTCCTTGAACTGTGTATGAACCGGTTATATTCATTACACGAAAAGTGAGCCTGTTGCTGGAAATATGCTACATCAATGGTATGGAGACTGTTTATATTTTATTATTTTTTCATATTTGTAGACTGAAGTATGAAAAAAAAATGTTTTCAATTAATTTAAAAAAAAATTGCTTCTTTCTAATTTGTGTTGTGCCCTGTCTGCATTCCTGATATAGGGAATATGTTGGCTTTGTTTTTCAGGTTTGCCACTATATGTTGGTAATGTAAGTGAGCACGTTAATAAAAATAAATGAAATGATGTAGGCAATATTTATTATTAGAATCTTAATACTTAAATTTTGCTATTATGGACTATCGCTGAATGTGCACAATCAATGATATGGTAACAGAGATATATGTCGAATTGAAGTGCACATTAAAATGAGAGCGGATCAATATTGTTATACATTCTCAGCAGGTTGGACACAACATTCTTGTGAGTATGCGGTTGAATTGGTACAAATTTGACCCTGAAACGTGGAGCGAGGAGAAGGGCGAATGTCAAACCAAGCCTGATTGGACCTGCTTCAGTGCAGTACATGTTGAAGAGAGGTCCTACAGAATTTCTTTATGGCTGGCCCTGCTATAAAAGACCTAAGTGATTTTCGAGTAAACCAAAATTAAAAACAAACTCGATGATTTTGATGGTTAAAGGCCAAGGTCATATGATATAATTTAAATTAGTGAAAGTGATTTAATAGAAAACTGTGGGGTGGATAGAAGGCTACTAAATTATTGTGTAATGATAGAGCAAGAAAGAATAGTGTTGGCCTGGGGGTTATATGGAGATGTAACATGGAAGCCAAGATGTTGGTTCGAGGACGCATATATCAGGTGACTAGATTTCTAAGAATGGCATAGCATGAATAATTAGGAAACAGATTGGCAGTCAATCAGATGTGAGTAATTAAGAAACAAGAAGGCAGTAATGCAAGTGAACCACAGGTGACCGAATAAGTAATTAGGACACAAGAGGGTGGCCAGAAACAAGATGGTGGCTATCGAAGTTCGTGGGCACAGCATCTAATTTGACTGCTAATGTTCAAGATCAAGAACATAGAAGATGGCGGATGATCGGCTCTGGCTAAGGACTGTGGACCCTGTGTATCTATTTGGCATATATTTTGCCTTTAAAACATATATAACAACCACTCATATCCCTTTGAAAGCGATTCCCCCGAATTGGATGAATAGGGCCTTAGGGGAATCGTTTTTGCACATGGGGGATCAGTGCTTTTTTAAGGGAAAAAAGAAAACTGCTAAGGGAAAAGGGAAATTCGAGGGAAATTCGGGAGATTTTATTTTAAATATAGGAAATTTTATTGTTTTTAAAGTAAATCGGGAAACTTTGAGGGAGCGACAGGAAATTCGTGGCATCATCCAAGATAGTGGACAGAGCCATGGCACAACAGCCATCAGCCCTTTTGCTGGAGGCCCAATTTTCTATCGACTTATTTCAATTAATATTCAAACCACATGCTGGCGTCCTGTGGCGCAGTCGATTGGTGCGCCGCTGGTTTGCAGTGCGGGGGTTCTGGGTTCGAATACTAGGTAAGTCATGTGTGTTAGTTTAAGTGAAGTCATAAGTCAAGTTTAATGCCGACCTCCTGATAATTGTTCGGGCATAACACTAGGAGACGTTAATAAGTCCTTTCCAATTCCATTTCCAATTTTAACCACATCAATAGATTTTTAGTAAACTAACATTTACCAGGTTATTATAATGTTAATTGTAGAACTTGCATCTTACCATGAACTCATATAGGTGGCATTTACTCTTGTACGTGTCGTGATAGGAGTCTTCAAATGGTGATTTTTCGGTCGTACAACCAAGCATTGAGTGTTCTTGCGTTATCGTCGTGATATGGAGTATCGCAGCAGCAAACCATAGCCCTGAAATCATAGACATTCCTGTCGCATTGGCAAGTTACATAACAAACAGCAGACTGGCATAACAATATTGACCACTATGCTACAGTACGAAATACTACCTACCAGGAAGACCTCGATACAATCAGCAGATAAAATAAAGTAATAATGAATTTTACCGTCCCCTTGGATAATGAACTGAATAATATTATGCAACTAAAATCATACCTTGTCTACTCACAAACGTAATAGATATCTATTTCTTGTGTACAAAATTTAAACAGAGGTGCATGGAACTGGGTAGACAGGAACGAAATAAACGATTGAAACAATAATTTGCATTCATTAAGGATGGAAAATGCCATAGTGGAAACTTTCCCAATCGGTTCGCTTGATAGTGAACCCACAAATTTCCAAATTCCAGTTAGGTTAAGTACCGTTCAGCAAAGAATTATCGGTTAATACTAACTTGACTAATCTAGTCGAGGACATGGATCGCATGCACAGTGACCAATCGAAACTCTTATTGACATAAGGTGCTTTAATTTTAATCGTATGGCATTTTGTACCAGATTATTTCAGCAGACATCGAAAGTTTTTTATCGAGGCAGACATCCAATCGAACAGACACCGACTCAGCTGACGCATGATTTCCATGGAAAGGGTAACCATTGTCGAGTATGTTTACAAATCGACAAATATTATATCAGCTGTTGCTGAATAGTGTACCAAGCATATTTAGGTAGATTTTAACTAAACTCCAAAGGTAATTTGCTAATTTCAAGTACTATTAGATGAGCCCTTTGGTCTTAAATGATTATTCACATTGTATTCGCGAAGGGTTGACTTTAAAATATGTATATGTGAGATCACAGACACAGATGTTCGTTAGGTTGAATGGAAAATAATTGTTCTGTTTTATTTTATATCAGAAATAAGTATTTTATTCGCGGTGAGCTTTTCATTACGTCCCTACTGGACTTTTAAACCTCATAAGTATAGACACATCGCCTTATAATTTAAATTTAAAACTTCTAATGAAATTGAAATAAATCAACAACCATTATCCGAAATGAAAACAACATATTTCTCTAACATTTTAAAAATAGCACTTAAAAAGTGTTTCATAAAAACTACATTCAAACATTACACACAAAACACACTGTTGGCCATTGAAATTGTAACACTAAGAAGGACGTGAGCTATCACATCCGACTTTATTGAACAGAATATCAACCACATATATGTGATATAAATAATATTGCAGCTCGGTATGGTGTACATAACATTGTGAAATCAGTATTGTGGGTCCCCACCACCGACAAATTTAACCACTATTACAGGACACAGTATAGAGAGGAAGCGACTTTGGATGTCCATCTGGGGTATCTCCGCCCATACTGCTGCGATGCATTCACAAATATCATCCCTTGTAGCTGTGGGTGTCCTGTGGTAGGTCAGTCGTCTTACAACCATAGACCACACATTTTCAATAGGCCAGAGATCGAGTAAACGAGCACTCCAAGGAAGCAGTGTGGCATGGAGGGACGATGTGTGCCATATGCGTTGCATATTGTTATGTTGGTACAGGTCCCAAGGCTCACTCTGAATATACGGGACAACTACTGGCTCCAGTACTTTCGTGATGTAATGGTTGCTGGTCAGAATACTAGTGGTGCGGACTAAATGCGCGCGGGATTGGAATTCGATTGCATGCCATGCCATAACTCCAGCTGGGTAGAATGGTTGTATTTTTGGCCCGTCATAGCCGCGACATGTCACTGTTGTGACGCTTCATGTGAAAAAGCGAGTATGGATCGAATGTAAGCTCGTCGTCGGGCGTCATAACTACGGTGCGCCTGCCATTCTTGTGTCGACATATATTAGCCGTCGTGACTGCAGCCCGCTGTACCCATGGAGCTGCGACAGACAAGATGACATGCCCAAGTGAAACCTCAAAACGTGTATGTCCGTTTACGAAAAAATTACGGGTTCTGTAAAACGTATTTATATACAGATTGAAACGTAATGTACTCACAAGTAACGGGAAATGTTTTAATTTACCCCCATGGTCATAATAACACAATAGATCCAACTAAAAAATGTGAGATAACTATGGGCTTTTACCGTTAATATACTCTTTTATACGGCATTTTTCGGAGTTGCGTTCGTAGCTCAGTGGGTTGGTGCGCGGTTTCGCGGTGTGTAATTTTTGGTTTTACAGTTCAAATCTCCGTTTAATAAAAAATTTTTTGTAAGTTTATGTGATACATTATTGCTGTTTATAATTGAAGTTATTAAAAGAAAACGCTTATATCTAGAATATCTTTGTCTAAAAACAATAATCCAAACCAAAGCTAAATAAAAAAAACACACAGGCAGCCAATTGCACTGTGAAGTTACTTGCATACTTAGCTTTTATACAAAGAAATTATATAAATAAATGTTTCCTGACAAATACATAAATTATAAAGTACAATAATGTATCACAAAAACTAAAACATTTCGTCCATGCCGTTGATAAAACGTAAATAAGCTGATCACAGTAGCGAATTAAATATTTTTTAAAATTAAATATAGCCAAGTAATTATGTGAAATAAACATATTTACGATAGTTTACTATTTATATTGTGCAGTTAACCTTAATTTTAAAAAGTAAATTTTATATAATTTCACAGTGGACCATGATTGAACACACACTCCCTTCGACTCCAGGCTGTTACCGTACTATCTTAACTACCAAGCCACGCTGAGATAACAGGAGGAAAACATGTAACTTATGTTTTGTGTCGAAATAGTGAAGATTTAATTTGTAAGCCCTTACTTTTAGAATTTCGTTTAATGGGTACTGTTAGGATTGTTAAAACGAATAGTAATCATATCAGTGCATTCTCTTCAACGCATTTTTTGCTGCTTAAACCTTCAGAGTGCTGTGATGATTACATGAAAAAGAAATGAAAGAAGTATAAACGGAATGAAAGGCTGGGTTTTTATATTACCTCGTAAAATGGTGTTTTGAAAGAGGATACATGCTTTACAAAGTAAGTATTTTGCATTTGTTTTATTAGTTTATTCGTTCTCAATTTACTTGATACACGTGGTTTAATGTTTAACAGCCACCATTTTATTTGGAAAATTATTAGAGATGGAGGAAGTTGCTATACTTATAGAGATGCAGACTTAAGTGACTGTATTATAAGTCAGATACTTTTGACTGGTTGAAACAAAGATATTCTCACTGATTCAGATTTAGAGTGTAAATACAATAAATACTTGCACTGTGGACATTGCTTTAAATCTGTTGCGCTGGAGGAAGAATCTAAACCACAGCACAGCAACGTTGTCGATTTCGTTTGCTCATTTTTGGTGTGTGTTTCCCATTGGCTGAAAATTACCAACAGCATACCTAACTTCAAAAAAACACGCCTCTTGTGCAATTTCAATACCAACATCTGTATATTTACATTTCCGAACCGTCATAGTCACGATGCCTTAGTTAACGACTAGAGAGTTATGAAAACACGATCCGTGCTCGCATTTTCGTGTGGCCATCATCACGTTGCCGTCGTCCGTATGCCACGTCAGAACTGTGACAGTGTCATGTAAAAGAACCATAGTCTCGCTGCAGGTGATGGGCTGGTATGACGGGGCATAATGCAGGAATCGGCCAGGCGTACACCACAGTCCGGCCAGACACGGATGCGACCATCGTGGTGCTGTAAGCTGAAGCGGTATTCGTCGGAGAGGACGATGGCCTGACTTCGTCTATACATGCCCGATATTCCATGAATCATTGCAGCTGCAGGCACGTGTACTGAGAAGTCATTGGCAGCCCCGGTAATGGGTGTATGAGAATGATCTAATGGTGCGTGCAGACAGTGATGCAACATGCGTACAGATGTGTATTGATCTGCCACATGCCTTAACTCATGAGAAGAGGTGCTTGATGTGGCTGTATGGCATATAATCTCCATGCACACCAGATGTATGTCCTCGTCCTCGTTGGTGCAACGAGGCCATTTACTTCCTGCAAATCGATCAGTCCATCCTTCCTCTATTCAATGAACCTATGTCCGTTTCAATGTGTTTTTTTCAATCCTAAAACCAATTTCGCGATAGGATAATCCACAATACTGGCAGGCCATGATACTCACAGGATAAAATCCTTAAACCTGTTCGTATGGTTGCCATGTTCTTCGATGTAGCATTCTCACACTGCCTGTCCACATGTGCGGTGTGGAAACGCAACGCCATTACATGGCCCCTTCATGTATTTTCTGATGAAGAGCCATGTAATAGCGATGGAATTTCCGTTGTCGCAGTATCTGTAGCACACTTGTTTTACTTATTCCTTCGAACCTGGAAAATTCTCGCATACCAATTGTGGGGGGGGGGGGGGGACTGGGTGGCATCGACATGTGCTGACACATCTTTTTGATGCGTCTCGCCCGTAGCAACCTTTCGTTGCACTTGAGCTGTGGAATTCCAATCGCCTTGTGATAAGAGATGTGTGCGATTTCTTTGTATCGTTTGCCGTCAGATGGGCATCCGATTATGAAGATTATGATACCTTTCAGCATACATTTCGATGGCTTGCTTGGCATTTCTGCCACACTCGCCGTAATTAAGTACACTGTTAAAAATTTCCCTATATTTACAGAAGATTTTGCGGAAATGTACAGTGTATATAAGGAAAGGCAATCCGTAATGACGAAAAACGGAGTTAACAGTAAATACAAAATACGGAAAGTCTCGGTATTCCCTTTGACTTTGAGTTATGAAGACGAACAATCCCGATTCTACACGAAGCTTTCTTCGCCACTGTAACAAGAAAATTATTGCTTTTGTGGCAGTTAAGTTTATCCATGTGTCTATGCCCTTTTCTTTCAAACATTAAAAAATAGCATCAGGCGTCTGTAACATTTGGCATCAATAAAAATACACTAAATTGAATAGAAACTGAATTTTTGCTTTTTTCTTCTGATTAAAAATATAATAGTTATACCACAGTTTTCAAGTGAGAGTTGTAGGTGGGTGGTTAGAGTCGAGGGCTGGTATTTGTTTAACTCGGATTCAAACCTCACTTACGTATAAAATATTTCGACTTTTATAACATCATTTTTATACATGGCAGAACACCAACATAACAAAAATTAAAAACATTTTCATAATCTCTTTTTCTTTTAAACGGAAAGTACAGAAAACTAACTTGGAAATAAACTGAGAGATTCCATGAAATTTACGGGAAGTCCGTTTCTGAAAATCAATGTGTCCGTAATTTTATGGAGAGTTTGCGGACACTTCTGGATAAATTTCGATCGGCACTTTTCCATAAAATGAAGGAATTTTTTTTAAAAAGTGTCCAGTTTTTCCTCATCCGTGAACTTCATTGCGTATGTACAGCCGCACACTACAATACCACTTACCATAACAGATTATGGGGACTGGTGCTGCGCTGCCATTTGGAAGTGATCCTGCTAGGATGAGTCGCTGCATGTTTTGCTTGCTTAGCTGTGAGCGCACATTCACCACCCCATGCTGTCAGCCCACTTAACTTTATCATATTTACACATTATTTCTGGGAGATTATGTGCTACTTTTCAGTGCACATGTTATATAACTGAATTCCTCTTTGCGCCTACTTTCAGATGGCGTTGAAATAAATGTATCTTTCCAGGGGAAAAATCATATATGGTTTACTTATTTCTTTCCTTTCACATGTTAGTAACGAATAGTCATTTTGCATTAAATAACTTGTCCCCATACATAATTTCATTTAGTGAAAACCGCATTTCATGATCTGCAACCATCCCAGAAATTTTGGGGGTGACCACAATAGGCGGACCACTCTGTCTACCAATTCATCATAATCGCCATTGGCACATTTGCAGCACCATTCGCCTGAACAAATAATATTGTCATCGTTCTGCTATGCTCTGCAGACTCCGTCATTGTGAAGCCGTTCAGGTGGATCCCTTTTATTTGAGGTAATTGTAATGGAAAGTAGTGTTATTGTTCGAAATACAGTATGTCGGAAGAATAAATACCAAAAAAATACAGATTTTTTTTCAAAAGGCTTTTTCTTTTAAACTAAATAACAGATAACAATACATGCAGTAAATAGTGAAGTACACGTCTGACAATAAATTTTTGCTTATAATTATCACAAATTATTAATATGCCCCACTGCAGACACATGGCATATGTCTACAACCATTAGCGAGCAAGTCTGGTGTTACTTCAGCCACTGTTTTAATGTGGTTTCAAAATTCGTCCATTATTTTTGGAAGTGATGGCACATAGACTGAATCCTTTACAAACACCTACAAGAAAAAATCAAAGATAGCGAGATCGGGCATGTGTAATGCCAAATCAGCAGGTCTCTGAAGGTCTATCCATCGGTGCGGAATCTCGTTGTTCAGGAATGTTAGGACTTGTAGGTGCTAGTTTGGTGGTGATCTGTCCTGCTGGAAAATGAAATAAGCGGGATCTGCCTGTAACAGCGGGAGAAGCCAGTTCTGTAACATTTGCACATTTTATATTCCTGTGAGGATAAAATAATGGCCCACAAACTTTTTCTCGCGAAACAGTGCAGAACACATTCAATTTAGAGGAGTCTCTCTCATACTTGACTACAGCATTGGCTGCTGTGATCCCCATATATGCACATTGTGGTAGTTCACTGTACGACTGAAATGAAATGTGGTCTTCTCACTGAACTCTTAAGCATGAAAGTAAAGTGTCATCTTCCATTTCCTTTTCGAGAATGAATGCATAAAATGCCATTCATCGTTGGCATATGGCATTATGAGTTCAATCATGTATGGTTCAAATAACAGATGCTGTCGCTAAACAGGCCAGACTGTCGTACGGGAAATAATTAGCTCTTGGCTGGTACGAGGAGACTTTAGTGGACTTCTTACAAAACTCCTCCTGATGCACCGAAAATTTTTGTTGGAAGCATGGGGGCGATCTGTTGATTTCCCCTTACACAAACAACCTGTTTGTTGAAACTGCTCATGCCAATGTCAAATGCTCTGAGCAGGAGGGGGGGTGCAGTGCTGTACTCTCGCCAAAAATCATGCTGCACAATTGTCATAGACTTGTAATTGTTGTATTAGAGAAATCAAAAGGCCTTCTGTTTTGGGGTTGCCATTCTGAATCATACTGAAGGGAGCTCGTCTGCTAGGAACACTTTGTCTATGCACCAGGGAGACGCCTAGTGGCAACCATTTGATGCATTTCAATCCTCCATTAACAGTGTATGGACATGTCTGCTAATGTTTTGGACCCTGGCATAGCTCAACTGAAGACAAAGTCAGCTCCCAAGCTATTCAGAGCCCATTGAATAATTGATAATTTGTGTTACGGTACTTGAAAGCAAAACTTCATTGTCAGACATAAATTTTGCTCTGTATTGCATGGTTCCCTGTTCCTTAATTAAAAAGATATAACCTGTTTGATACCGAATGAATCATTTTTAAGAAAAAAATCCTTTATCGCCAACAATATAATCTAAAAATTTTATAGTTTTTTCTAAAATCTTAACTGTACAATCCCATTTACACCATCCTTTTTTTATAATGTATGGTTCAAGTGACTAAATTCCACACATCATGACGTGTACACGACGAGCATCAGCAGAGAAATACATAAGTATACAGTTGTTAAACATAATAAGAATACCAAAAAAAAAAAAAAAAGCAGGGGGATAGTTGTCCAACCACCTAAATTAATATCATGGAAGGTAACTCAGCTTACATGCACAGACAATAGCCCTGTCAGCATCAAATATTCTCCTGGACGAAAGGTAAATAACACAGTGAAACAGGCAAAAAATTCTCATTCTGTATTTTGTTCTCACTGTGATCGGAGGGCAATATTGTGAGCACTGTACGTCGAGAACATGGCATAAAGCTGTCAAAAGGATCTGTTACTGAAGGGATTAACTATCGGAGACCTGATCAGACAAATATCGAAAACTAGCAGCCCTGAATGCACCATAAAGCATGATTTCCAGGCTTGGAAAAATATTTTAAAACTCACGCGATGTTCATTGTAGGCCAGTACATGTCGTCCAAGAGTAAAACTCTGCAATACGACCGATAGCTGCCCATAAATGCTCTATGGAACTGGACAATTCCTGCAAGAAAACTGCCCACAGAGTTTGCAGCTGCCTCTGGAGTTTGAATTTCTCGGAAAGCTTCGTACATGAGATTTATCACAGCTGGTCTCTATGGCAGATATCTAGTAATGGGTCTCCCACTTATACCAGTGCACACAAGAGCCCATTTAGAGTGTAGTCAGTAGCATCTAAATTGGACCCTCAATGAATGTGCTCTTCACAGACGAGTCCAAATACTGTTTGCAAAACGATTCATATCGCACATTCGTATGGAGAGAACCTGAAACATAATTGAATCTTAGAAATATCGTTGAAACAGTAATTTGGTGATGGTGGAATAATATTGTGGGATGGCATCGTGTTCAATTGTGGTACCATTACTGCACAGAGTTACAGCGACGAGGTTCTCCAAAAGAATATGAGTCATTTCAGAGGTACAATTGGCTAGACTTCATTTCCATGGATAGTAATGCATGTGTGTATAGAGCCAACCAGGAGGGTGAATTTCTTGGAGATGGGTTTGCATTGCATGTGTGGCCTTAATGGGTAAATATACCCTATATTAACCATTTTTTTCCACCAGAAAGTGATGTTTAACATTTGTTAATTTTTTGCATGTGCATCTTTGCGGTAACTAATAGTTTATTTAATGCCTTCCACTCCTCCATATACCATGTACATTTTTTGATTAATTTTACTATATTTTGTATACTATGTTTGTGTAGCTCGGATACTTTATAAATAAAATATGTTGTATGACATCAAATCATGATTAACTTTTGAACACATGTATAAATTTCACACCACAGATGCCTAAATGTAGTCCAGATTAATCCTCCCCATACACTTTTGTTACTGCTATATTATTTTTCGCTCAATAAATTAGTTTGTACTTCTCAACTACTTATTCTTTTATAAAAAAAAATTTTTTTGATGTTTTGTTAAGAGCGGCATTCATAATGTAACCAGTCGGTGATATAATACAAACCTCAAAGTAAGTTGCTACCGCTATCCATACCTGTATGACAATCAAATGGTCCTCCATCCCTGTTGATATGATTGGGTCGTCCAGAACTTGTTCACCATGTGCGATTTCCTTCCATTGTCAATAGTTCCCAACACAATTTGACTTGATACATGAACAGCTCAAATGATGGCAAATGGCACATTCTCTACACTGCTTATTAATCTGATTTCTCTCCATGCCTGTTAGTGATTGTTATGGCTGTCTCGTACATCTTCTCAGAATGGCCATCACCCAGTCATCACGCTTCAATAATCGCAGATGTCATAGCACATGTGCTGTTCTGAGGATGTATATGTATGGCACATAAAGAGAGATGGCAACATCATTGTACCACATAATTGAATGTGCCATCGCAGTTAAATTGCATATCGCCCATTGATATGAATATTTTCCAAAAGTAACAGTTATGCAACAATTTTCCAGGATACAGAAACTCTTATATAAATGAGTGTATTTTGAAAGTCTCCATGCAAAAATCAGTAATGTTTGGGTGGGTTATGAAGACAGATATTTAAATTATTTTATTATATTATTCTAAAAACCAAAATGAAACTGTAACTCTAGCAATATTACAAACGAAAGGAAAGGCAATTTTTTAGATAGTGAATGGAAACACTATCATAACATCAAAAATAGTAAGTACTGAGACTATTTATCAGGGGAGTCGAACCCGTTCTTGGTTTAGGAGTGCAAAAAAGGAGGAGCAGACCATTGCAGAGAATCAGGAACACCTCATGATTGAAAAAGCACCTCTTCCCACAATTTAAAATTGAATTAAATATCATCAGCATTTATGCCCAAGTTGGTTTTTACTATCTTTAACATACCATTATAAACATTACAATTAAAATTACTATTTTATTGTTCTCCATTTTGTAAGCATGCATAAAGCATGAATCTTACTTTACCGTGTTTTCTTTTGGAACCCCTTTGTGTAGTATTTGGCTCCACAGTTAAACAAGGGAGAGGGAGGTGATTAGCACATTTGTAAACATGAAAAAATATATGCCAGCATTTTTTAAGTCCAAGTATAGTATAGTTTCGGGTCTCAGAACACATGTATTTACACCACACCGTAACTTTGAAGATTGCATAAATATTTGTATCAGGTGTGTATAGTACATAAACAGACAGAAAGACACTACCAGTCTACATTCAAGAACCACCTAAGTGGCATTTTACTGAAAGAGCTGAAATTAATCCCTTATAAACACATAGCAAATGAAACATATAATGTAGTATAATGAAGGATGTCAGAAAAATTTTTGGACGAGAAATAGAGAATTATGAAATCATAGCTAGATCTGGGGTCGACAGTTCTAACACCGATCCCATATTCGGATCATATTTAACTATGTTTTTGCGTGTTTTTCTGTCTATTTGTGTGATTATATGTACCTTAAATAACTGCTTAATCAATCTCCAAAGCTTAGGAATGGTGTAGGGACATGAGTTCGAGACCCAAAATTATAACAAAGGTATTAGTTATTTTTTTGACATAGAAAATCATACCATTTACTTCCATGTTAGTAGATATACTTAAGAGTAAATAAATATTATACTTTGAAAATCTAAGCGAAAATATAATATCTTGTTTGGTGAGTACAAAATAGCTCGATGGGATTATTTTGCCCTCAGTTAGAGTTTTTATTTTGTAAATAATAAATGCAGAGATAAAAAATTAAGGTTTTGTAAAAAATCACTATCATCAGTCGCTCAATTAAAGTTCTGATGCCACGAGGTGGACATCGATTTGGAAGTACTCACTCGTCAGAAATGAGTTGTAAATACGAAGGCCACCTTTGGCATCAACGAATATGGAGTCGCGACCTGAATGTTGTTGGTGTCAATTCTGCAATTGAGTTTTCAATTCCGCCAAAATGATCGGCGACATGGCACATTCGTATGTTAGAAGAGTCATTTTGCGTGAGCAAACATTACAACAGTGACCACACGTAGTTTATGCAAGGCGATATAATGTAGAAATATATCAAGATCTGCAAGGATTCGTTTTTTGAGAGTCAGCAAGTGTTGCCGCTAATACCTGTAGTAGGTCCTATGATTATGTATGTTCAGGCATAAAGTATTTTTAATAAGGGCCATGTGGCTTGTGTGGTTATGCGACCAGGAAGTCTTCGACTCGACTTTGACGAGATCTGAGGTCTTAGGATAGACTCGGAAGAGTCAGCAGACTTCGGCTTGACTCGAGGTGTGCTCGGAAGCCTTCGACTCGGAATTCTTGTACATACATGTTGTAGAAACGAGAGGGTTTTGACTCACTTTTAGAATGACATAGGGATGGGGATGTGGTTCAGTTTGTGTTGCGCGTGAGAGGGTCCCGGAGGCGAGGCTACAGACTGCAGGCACTCCACTCCCATAATGTGCTTTACCCCATGCTGTAATTGGTCGTTGGTCGATGCTGACCATCCATCATTTATGACTTAAGCCCTTTCTGGTAAGGTTAATTGTAAGTTGAGTCATTTTATAAATATAGTCATAATTTCCGAACCATTGAAGCTATACTCATCAAATTCATAACATAGGCATTGTACCCGATTTCCATCACAATATTAAAGTCATTTTTGCCATGAGTCCATTCTGGTCAGGTCAATTATACTGTAAGCCCTTTTATAAACGAAGTTATTATTTCCGTATAGTAGAAGCTATAGTAATCAAACTCATATCATATGCATCTTCCCTGATGTAGGTGAGAACGATAGGGTCAATTTTGCCTTAAGTCTTTTCTTATAAGCTAAATAATGAGCTAAGCCCTTTTATAAGCATAGTTACTCATAATCTCCGAACCACTGATACTATAGTCATTAAAATCATAACACTGGCATTGTACCCGAAGTAGGTGAGAGTAATAGGGTCAATTTTGCCTAAGCCCTTTATGGTAAGTTCAATAAGATGTTAACCCCTTTTATACGCATAGTTACTCATAATTTCCGAACCATTGAATCTTCTTTCATCAAATTCATAACATACACATCATTCACAGTGTAGATGAGAGTGATAGGATCAAACTTGCATTAAGATCTTTTATAATCATAGTTAGTCATAATTTCCGAACAATTAAAGCTATATTCATCAAATTCATAACAAACACATAATTCCCCAATGTAGATAAGAATGATAGGGTCAAATATGCATTAAGCATTTTTGTTTTTTTTATTAATTATGTAACCACTCCGAGCATAAAATACAATACAATCCTTACCTTACCTCAAGTCATGTTTTAAGTGTAATATGTCTGCAACAGACCCACACGAACTTATAAGCATAGCCTTTTGGCACTTAACCTTTTGAGCACTCAACCCTTTGGAAATTAGCCCTTAAGTCACTTAACCCATTAAATCTTAACCCTTTGATAATTTAAACCTACGATCACTTAACCCTTTGAACACTTAACCCTTTGAACACTTTATATTATTTTTCCGAGTATAACAAAAATTAATTTTT
This sequence comes from Dryococelus australis, assembly GCA_029891345.1. Classification (NCBI taxonomy): domain Eukaryota; kingdom Metazoa; phylum Arthropoda; class Insecta; order Phasmatodea; family Phasmatidae; genus Dryococelus; species Dryococelus australis. Next base: position 247,955,040 of record CM057009.1, read on the forward strand.
GAGTTTTATTCCTGATTAGAGCAATTAAAGTAACATTATTGTGGGCTTATTGGAATCGATTCCCAGGCGATACACTTAATATTTTATGTATGGAATGACACAGGCAAGATAGGGAAGAGGGAATTTTCAATTACTTAAGCAATCTCACATGTGGTCTCGTCGGAGAGAAAGTGAGATGTCGCACAGCCATATGTGTTGACACACTGATAGCTGCACACCAACGGTCGCCTTGACCGATCAACAAGCACTTCACAATCCAGTAGGCAAAGAGAGGGTAATGTTCCTGCACACACACATTCACCTATACCCAATAACCCCTAAATGCTGCAGGCTTACCAAAGAACTCAGGAGTTGTGTTGCTGGGCTTCAAGTCTCGGGGAGCCAGCAGGATGGAAGCTCTGACAAACAGTGAGTGGATTGGTGCAGATCGAGTCCCAAGCAGAGAATTTGAAATTTTGTTTACTTTTCTTTCCTAAACTCCAAACTCTTGACATTTTATAACCTTTAAAATCTTTTACACTCAATCCCTCTCTACAGATTAGCCAGTATTACTCTTTAATACTTTCTATATTCTTGAATTCTTCTATATTCGTGAACCGTAACATTTTCTTGGAGTTTAATGGTTACTTGGAGTTTATCCTTTTTGAAAAGTCCCATTTTTTAAATTCCTTTAAATTGGATTGAGAATTGACTTGTTTTAAATAAAATCGATTTTAATTGGTTGGAAACTGTTTTAATATTTTTTAAGTGAGCATAGTAAAGTGCTGTATGGTGGGGTGCTTCGATAGTGTAGTTGATTAAGCCATAGGTTATGAGGCACCATGGTAGGGATTCCAACCACTTATGGGTAAAGTAAATTAGATACAGTATAATTACTCGATAAATTTCCCAGAGTAGCCATTAATGGGAAATGTGAATAATCGAAAGGTGTAGCCTTTGCTTGATGGGGTAATGTGTTAATTCATTAACTTCACACATGCACACACATATATACACACACCCATGTGCACACACACAATCCACACTCAATCCACACACATGTAAACACATTCCCATGCATGCACACACACACAATCCACACTCAATCCACACACATGTAAACACATTCCCATGCATGCACACACACACACAAACCCACACATATTTTTACCTATTCCTTGTGCAACTATCAGATTTATCAGAAAGTCGTAAGTTGAAGAGCCAACAGGTCAAACAACAGGTAGGCAGATTGATATTGAATTCTCGTCCCATTCGAGATTCTTACTTTTTATTTGGACAAAGAGACTATTTATACATAATCAACATATGAAAACCAGCTCTCGAATATCATCGATGACGTATACCGAAATGTATTTGTTTCTCATCTGCGTTCGACTGATTACTCAGTTGTGTTCGACTGTTATTTGTTTCTGTTTTGCATTAATTTGACCAATTACATGAATGTAATCCATTTACTTAGTTTCATTCGACCCATTGTTTTCTCATTGGCTACTTACTATGTCAATGCTTCTCAATGGCTAATTGTTATGTCAATACTTCTCATCGACTAGTTACAACATCAATGCTTCTCATTGGTCAATTACTCCATTCGTTCAAATGTCACCAAACCTCCAAAACCTGCATTCGAATGCCATATTGGAAGCCAAAAGCATTACAATTTAAAAAATAAATATTTAATTAGATTAATTATTAGCACACACATGCTTGCATAATCGCACAAATTGAATTAGTTAATGAATATTTACTAAATATGCACCTATGCACGTACATGCTTGCATAGCCATAACCATAATTACCATTTCACATATACACACATATGCCAATGAATAATGACCAAAAACTCATGACACATCTACTGACAACAACACAAATATGCAGGTACGCACATAAATAATTAGCAACTACGCATATGATACCGAGAGGGCCTGTGTTCTCTCAACACAACAACTAACCAAAGACTAAAGATCATTCGCTATGAAACCCTATTTGTTTATTACTTGTGCTCGAAAATCACCATCTTGCTTTGACTTAGTATATATAAAAAAAATAGAATTAAAAAAAAATTCGCTTTAAGGTTGGAAACCATCGACGTTGATTCTCAAGCAGCCTGTGACACAAGCTACCTAGGGCACCACATGGGAACGACTATAGAGAAGTTTCGAACCCAACTAAACAATGTGAGTTAAAGAGAGACGACCATGCAGTGGAGAACAGGTTGTTTAGTTTACAGCCATCTTGTAACACAGCACGATGACCCTGTGCGACAGAGAACAACATGCATGCCCTGAGGCTAACCATTGTAAGTACAAACAACACTTTCTCTGTCACTGACCAACCTAGACCCCATGGAACCTCGATACCAAGGTAATGAAACATTTTCCGATGAAGTGTTCATGTTGTCGAATAATAATAACAAGTTAACAACATGCATAATGTCAATCCCCAGTACTTGCCACAAATATGTGCGTGAATTCCTACATTGTGTGCCATATGATATTACCTTTAAAAATTGTAATGAAGATATTTACAGATCGTAATACTTAGAAACATGTAGTAAGAACATACATTTCCGTATACAGCGGAAAGAAATTTCCACCATACAAGACCTCCAGGCTAGTATCTAGGTTTTGGTGCGAAGATAGTGATTGTGCTATTCATCTCTGTGTTCCGAAGCTATCGCCATCCTATGCCATATCTGGAGATCCTAAGGACATCAACTACAGAGAATCTTGTAATCGTAAACATCATTATAGAAGTTTAAAGAACGACATACTTAGCTGTTTAGTGACAGTGGATGCACCATATACATCAATTTTGTGTTCCATATATAGACAAAACTGACTCGAAAAGCTATATTTTCTCCAATAAAAACACTCATATCAATTTAATCCGAACTAGGTAAATAATGCAGATATGTTTATTCATACACTAAGTATTACAGCATATGTACTCTGCCAGCAGGTATTATAGTAGTGACTTCATCTCCAAGGACTTGTTCTTCAATCTCTACAACAACAGCACTTTCATGATATAGGTTCAACGTGTTTATCTGCACAGACAATGATGCTCTTCCCTTCGAAACATGAAGAGACCCTGTTAACTAAACTTCAGGTAAACAAAACAAATAGTAAAAAAATGATGTAATATTTTATGTAGGACTACAGGTTGTGCTATAGACTTACATCAGCACAGCTGAACAGTCACCCTTCAAGAGTAAAATATGTGTATCAAACAATGAATATCTAGCGAGTCTATTTACACAAAGTAGTATATATGTGGTGATTCAAGAGCCCTACAGGATAAGTAGTTATTTCTTTCGATCGCATATCAAGTAATTTAACCAAAGAATTGGCATAATGAATATCAAATACAAGTGGTATGTATATAATGATCTGATGAAACAACCACACATCAACAGATTAAAACACAATGAATGAGAATTGAATACGACTATATGTTTGAGAGCTTGTGCCTTGCTTCATATTCCATCAAGAACACTTATAAGTAATATTTACACATTGATTAACTTACGCGATTAATTACACTCTAACTACTTATCTTACCATAACCAAAGTTAACTTCCGACTAAAATATGATTGATACTATGCATAACTTACATGCATCGCATCTTGTAATTCATTACACAACAAACACAAACAATATACCATTCAATGGTGTATCTCACTCTGTCTACATCATCTCTCTCTACCAAATTATCACAAGTCATCAACAAACAAAGAAGTACCTATACACTCACCCAGCCATCCATCAGTCTATCATCATCTCTGGAAGGATAACAATGGTCTCGCGGAAAAGATACAGATGAGTGCTTTATCTATGATGTCTACACAATCACAAACTGCATAAGAGATATATGTAATTAAAGCAAACTGATACCAATTGAGATAGTTGAGAAGGTTTCAATCGAAGTTAGTCTGTCGTTCGAGTAAGAGCTCTCTTTCTCTGACTGAGTTCGAGTGACACATAAACCAAATGTTCTGTTCTGAAAACAGTATATAAGTGTGCATCCCGTATGAATGTTTTTGCTTCTTCGACTATTGTGATGGAAGGCCGATCGTCACGAGTGGAACCATTTATTGATAGTGTAAGCTTTCGTAATATGAAGACAGCAACAATGGTTAAAGATTCAGAGTCTGTAACATCGTCAGCAAGGGTCTCTGAAGAGTCTCTAGAATCATTACAGCAACAATGTTGTTATAGTGGAAATACTTTTATTACAAGTTGCCATGCATTTCGACACGAACGTAGTCATTGTTTGTTCAGTCCAGCATTTCCAGTCGTTCCACTGTGATAAGTCCGGTGCTGTGTTTACTCATAGTGGTATCCTATATAGACATTAGAAGTGTAAAGGTATTGTTTGTTGATCATCGGGAAGCGAGTGCAAGTATTGTGGCAAGATATTCGCGATTAAGTCTGACACCAGAGCACATGAAGATAGTAACTGTCAATTTGCCATCAGTTACAAGACATACAGATGTAATAACTGCAATGCTGTATATGCGAATAGGGCTACCTTGAGTGCTCACAGCAAGAAATATTTTATAAAACGAAACTAAAGCATACATTTTTTTTAATGGAGTATATATTTGAGTGTGTGTAAGTAATACTATATATTTTTGACAAATGTATGGAATAAATTTAAAGTGTATTAAATTGTCTTTTTTGTTTTCTATTCACCATCAAATATACAATTTTTTCCTTTCCTGTTTTATGCTATATCTTGATATATACAGAACAAGTTTAAGCTCTGATGATAAAAGATCATTAAATATATTCCTATATGTGTTTGGTATAGGTATTGAAATTAATTCTCTGCCAATTTATATGATAATTACAAGAGACTTACGAGAATTTTTGATACAATTTTTTCCCCAATAAAGGGTCATCCGTGAATAAAGGATGGAACACCTATGTTAATTAATGTGAGATGGGATATGTTTTCCACTTTCAGTTGCAATTACTTTGACACTATATTGCATGTTTGATATTGCATTTGATTGAAGATGAAGTATAAGTCTGCATTATGATGATGATTTGATGATGTGATAATGGTATGCTGATGATATGATGCTGATGATGTGATGATTATATGCTAATATGATGATTATGTGGTGATATGATGATATAAATATATTATGATGATGTGATGATATGATAGTGTAAAGATATGATGAAAATATGATGATATGATGCTGTGTTAATATATTGAAGATAAATTGATATGATGCAGTGTTAATATAATGAAGATAAATTGATATGATGATGTGATGATAAAATGAAAATATGATGATGATGCGATTATAAAATGATAATATGATGCTGCAATGATTATGTGATGGTATGATGTGATGATATGGTGATATAATGTGACGATGACATGGTGTGATGTTGGTATGATATCATGATGATATCATGATGACGATGCGACGATTATATGATGATATGATAGGAATTGCAAACAGATGGTATGGATTTTGGAAATGAGTTTTGTGTTGCGAAATGGTTTGCAAGCATGGATGGTTTTCATGTTTATCTGCTGGAACATTTGAAATGCTGGTTTTATGTTATGGTCTATTGGAATGCGATTTCATTAAGGTTGGATCGTTGACTATGATTTACTGAATGGGTGATGGTATTAAAGGAATGTGTGTTTTCCTAATACATGATGAAATGGATTATGAGAGTAATTCGCTGGACTATTTCATAGGAATGCTTATACGATTGCTTTGTTTTCCTGGACAGTATAAAGGGAAGTGTTTCGTAAAGCATATATTATGTAATGGAATGTAGGTATTGTGTATGTAATTGTGATATTACAAGTTATAATATGTAGAAATGTATATTTTGTCTTGTCTGTTTTTAAGCAGTGAGTATGATATGGCATAAAGTTATTATGATGTATTTTGAATATTTCTCAGTGGGTATTTAGCAGTTTGGGCTATATATTTGATTGATATATCATTAAATTATGATTGGGCGATGTGTAAATCTGTTCGACATATTTCATTATTAATATGGTGATATGGTGAGGTCTCTGTTTCTTTACATAGAGCAATGATATTTTGTGATGTATGAAATAAAGAAATTATTTTATATATGTCGGAAAAATAAATGAATGCATCAAACAATTCAATATAATGTGTGTTTTAAATTGAAGTTTTTAAGTGAATGGTGTGTAGGAGATGAGATGGGTCTATCATAATTATTTCGTATGACGAATGTACTCTACTAAATATATTATCTTGGGTGTGTATAGGTTAGGGCTGGCAGAATTTTCGAACCTGCGTCCTTCCGAATACAGGTATTAACCTTCGCATGGGAACACACTAAGTTTTAAAAAAATGGTTTATTACTTGTATGTGAACTGTATAAAGATATTGTTTTTAAGGTATTTTCATAACTTTTTTTTTTAAGTAATACGTTATAACTCTCATTATATGTTTAGCTATGCTGGGATTGTTTTAAAGTATGTTATTTTCTTCCTCGTATGTTACTATGTTCACGAGAAGTGTAAATGGTACCGGTTTATAGGTATACCAGATTGGTATCAAGCGATGAATGTGTAGGTATTTACTTCAGTCTGTGTGTCTGTTGGAAATTATCTATGTATATTTCATTGCATTGCGATAGCTTGTTAGATATGTACTTTGAGGAATAATGTATGTTTTTGACATATAGTGATTGTTTTTGAGGAATAAGCTATGTTTTTGATGAATGATGAATAAGGAATGAGAATTGGGGATTGAGGATTGAGAATTGAGGATTGATATGTAGAGTAGTAATTTCATGCAGGCTTGTGTTGAATGTGTTTTTATATAGTGTGTGAATTTTTTAAAGCAAAAGTTAATATAGTTATGCTTTAATAACACACACACATGTATATATAATGAAGTTTGTAATTGTGTAGCCTTCCTAGATAAAGAACTCACCTGCATCTTTTCCGCGAGACCATTGTTTCCCTTCCAGAGATAATCATAGACGGATGGATGGCTGGGTGGGTGTGTATAAGCAGTTATTGATGACTTGTGACACAGTTTGGTAGAGAGAGCTAATGTAAACAGAGTGAGATAGGCAATGGAATAGTATAGTATTTAAGTGTTTGTAGTATAGTATGTTACAAGATGATATGCATGTAAGTTATGCATAATATCAAGCGTATTTTAGTCAAAGTTAACATTGGTTATGTTAAGCTGTGTAGTTAGAGTGACATTAATCATGTTAGTTAATCAAAATTTAAATAGTACTTATAAGTGTTCTTGACAGAATATGAAGCGACGTTCAATTTCTCAAAAATTTAGTTGTATTTCATTTTTGTTCATTGAGTTTCATCGGTTGGTGGGTAGTTGGTTTCTGCTGATTCCATACATACTACTTGCATTTGGATATTCTTTATGCATATAATTTGGTTAATTTACTCGATATGCAATTGAAAGAAATTACTACTTATCCTCTAAGGGTTTTGAATCGCCATGTATATGCTACTTGTGTGCAAATAGTCTCACTTGATGTTCATTATTGATACAAATATTTTACTCTTGATGTGTGAGTTTTCAACTTTCATGATGTAAGTCTATAGCACAACCCCTATATACACTCATATATTATGACATCAGTTACAAATTATTTTTTACTATTTATGTTCGTTTACCTGAAGTTTAATTAACAATGTCTCGTAATATTCTGAAATGAAGAACATCATCGTCTGTGAAGATAAAATTTGAACCTATTTCATGGAAGTGCTGTTGTTGTAGACATTGAAGAACAAGTCCTTGGAGATGGAGTAACTACTATAATACCTGCTGGTGGAGTACATATACTGCAATACTTAGTGTATGAATAAACATATCGGCATTATTTATCTAGTTCAGATTGAATTGATTTGAGTGTTTTTGGAGAAAATCTAGCTTTTCGAATTAGTTTTTGTCTATATATGAAACACAAAATTGATGTACATGGTGTAACCAATGTCGGTAAATGGCGAAGTATGTTTTTCTTAAAACATCTATAATGATGATTACCATCGCAAGATTCTCTGTAATTTATATCCTTAGGAACTCCGGATTTGCCATAGGATGGTGATAGCTTCAGAACACAGGGATGAATGGCGCGATCACTATCATTGCACCCGAAGCTGTATACTAGCTTGGAGGTTTCGTATGGTGAAATTTCTTTCCACTGCATACGGAAAGGTATGTTCGCACTACATGTTTCTAAATATATCGATTTGTAAATATCTTCACCAGCGTGTTTAATGGTAATATCATATGACACACAATGCAGGCCTTCACGCATGTATTAGTGGCAAGTACTGGAAATTTACATTATGGGTGTTGTTAACTTGGTGTTAGTATTATTCGACAACATGAACACTTCATCGGAAAACGTTTCATTACCTTGATATCGAGGCTCTATGGGGTCTAGGTTAGTTAGTAACAGGGAAAATGTTGTTTGTACTTTCAATGATTAGCCTCGGGGCATGCATGGTGTTCTCTGTCGCGCAGGGTCATCATACTGTGTTAAGTGATGGCTGTAAACTAAACAACCTGTTCTCCACTGCAGGGACGTCTCTCTTTTACTCACATTGTTTAGTTGGGTTCGAAACTTCTCTATAGTCGTTCCCAGGTGGTGCCCTAGGTAGCTTGTGTCACAGGCTCCTGAGAATCAACGTCGATGGTTTCCGACCTTAAAGCGAATTTTATTTTTTTTTTTTATTAATTCTCTTTTTTTTATATATATATGCCAAGTCAAAGCAAGATGGTGATTTTCGAGCACAAGTAAGAAACAAATAGGGTTTCATAGCGAATGACCTTTAGTCTTTTGTTAGTTGTTGTGTTGAGAGAACACAGACTCTCGCAATATCTTATGTGTAGTTGCTAATTATTCATGTGCATACCTGCATATTTGTGTAGTTGTTGGTAGATATATAATGAGTATTTGGTAATTATTTATGTGCATTTTTGCGTATTTGTGTAATAGTAATTACACAATTGCATGCCTGCATATTTGTGTAGTTGGTAGATGTGTAATGAGTATTTGGTAATTATTTATTTGAATATGTGCATATTCGCATAATGGTAATTATGTTTATGGCTAAGCAAATGGGTACGTGCATAGGTGTGTATTTAGTAAATATTCATTAATTAATTCATTATGTGTATCTAGGCAGGTGTGAGTGTGCTAATAATGAATCTAATTTAATTTATTTTCTTTAATTTGTAATAGTTTTGGTATCCAATATGGCATTCCAATGTAGGTTTTGGAGGTTTGCTGACATTTGAACTAATGGGAGTAATTTACCAATGAGAAGCATTGATGTAGTAATTAGCGAATGAGAAGTAATGACTTAGCAGTTCACCAATGAGAAGCATTGCCGTAGTAAATAGCCAATGAGATAACTTTGGGTTGAACGAAGTGAGTAATTGGATCACATGCATGTAATTGATCGAATGAAGGTGAAAGAGAAACAAATGACATTCGAAGTAATGTGAGTAATCAGTCGAATTCATATGATAAACAAATACCCTTCCTTATATGTCAGCTATGTTAGTCGAGAGCTGGTTTTCATATGTTGATTATGTGTAAATAGTCTCATTGCACAAATGAAAAGTAATTATCTTGAACAGTACTCGAATTCAGTATCAATTGGCCTACCTGTTGTTTGTTCTGTTGGCTTTCCATCCTACAATGTTCTGATATATCTGGTAGTTGCACAGGGGATAGATGAAAGTGTGTGTTTTTGTGCATGTGTGTGTGTGTTCATCGGTGTGTGGATTGGAGTGTGTTTTCTTATGTGTGTGCATGTGTGTATGAAGTTAATTAATAATCACAATTCCCCGTTAAGCAAAGCCTATACCTTTCGGAAATTCACACTTCCTATTAATGGCTACACTGTGACATTTCTCAAGTAACATACCTGTATCCGATTAATTTTACCCTCAAGGGGTTTAAATCCCTATCAGGGGTGCTTAATCAACTACTATAATCTAGTGCCCCATCATAAAGCACTTTAATACACTTACATAAAAATATTAAAAAGTTTCACACTAATTAAAATTGATAATATTCAGAACAATTTAATACTCAATTTAATTTAAAGACAGAATAGCTTACTTTTCAAAAAGGATAAACTCAAATAAACCATTAAATTCCAAGAGAATGGTAAGGTTCACAATAATATGAAATATTAAAGTGTATGATTGGTTAGACTGGGCAATGGAATAAAGTTTATAATATGTTAAATGTTAAAACATGTCAGATTTCTAAGGTTAGGAAAGAAAAATAAACAAATGTAAAATATAGTGTCCAGGACTCGATTTCTGTTCCAATCCAATCAACGTTTGTCAAGCTCCCATCCTGTCTGCTCTCCATGCATTGATGCCCGGCAACACAACTTATGAGTTCTTTAGTAAGCCTGCAGCATTTAGGGGTTAGGAGGTATAGGTGAAAGTGTGTTGCAAGGCACATTATCCCCTCCATGTCCACTGGGTTGTGAAGCGCTGGCTACTGGGTCAAGACGACAAATGCTGCCTAGCTTTGGGACACCAACACTTATGGCTGTGCGACATCTCACTTTCTCTCCGACGAGACCATATGCGAGATTGCGAAAGTAAATGCAAATTCCCTCTTCCAAAACTCACTTGTGTCATTCCATGCATAAAATATTAGGATACTCGCCTAAGAATCGAATCCAGTAAACCAAAAATAATGTTAGATTAATTGCTCTAAGCAGAAATGCATCCCAGAAATAAATTTTCGTTTTATTCGAAAATAAAATAATATTACATGTTGACAGGGTTAAGTGCACAAAGTGTTAAGTGCTCAAAGCGTTAAATCCTTGAAGGTTGAAATAACCAAAAGGTTAAGTCACCAAAGATTTAAATGCTCAAAGGGTTAAATATATAAAGGGTTAAGTGCTCAAAGTGTTAAGTGCCCAAAGGCTATGCTTATTAGTTCATGTGGGTCTGATACAGACATATTGCACTTAAAATATGACATGTGGTAAAGCAAGCATTGCATTGAATTTAATGCTCGGAGTAATTACATAATTAATAAAAAATAAAAGTAATTAATGTATATAATAGAAGCCTTTATTCATTAAGACAAAAACAGCCTGGTATAAATCACACAACCCAAACACCATCACTTTGCACTTTGGATAGTTTCATTTAGTTGGCTTATATAGTTTACTAGCTATTTCTGCTCGACTCATAGTATGTAGCCTCTTACATGTAATTCCTCCTAAATATTAGTCGTTTGGTTCATGTGGGAATTATTTACAGCTTTTTGTGAAGGAATCACCAACCACAATCTGTCAATCAGTTTGTTAACATCATCCCAATTGACATATTCTTGACAATGTCCATCTTCGATTTTTGCCAGTAGACCAGAACCAGAAGGTACTTTTACCTCTGGAAACAGATGTGAAATAATGGTGAATTTTGTGTCAGCAGTATGCTTATACTCATTGCTCGACGAATTGTTAACTTTTAAATCTGCATTTGTTAGTTTGAGCAGTCGCTTGTACTAGAGCAATGCAGCCTGTGAATTTGCAGTAGTTTCTACTCTGAAGAGTGATTCATAAAGACCAGTTACTGCATGCACAGATACATTTCCGATTTGAATTTCACTATTTGGAAGGAAAACAATTTTCCTGTTACCAGAAACTATTTTAATTTCATTTTTAAACTCCTTATGATCTATATTTGTTCCGAGGCGAATATGCTGCTAGGTAAATGGGAACATAGACATTTTGAGTAATATCTTGATTCTGTTCGTTCTTCAAAACTGACAATGTCTTCATCTGGTACCACTTCTAGATCCAGTTTGGGCTTTTGTTTTTTCGCTGGCTGCTGTATGGCTTCGTCAGGTTCTTTCTTCAAAGCGACAGGTGAAATTACAGATTCCAAACTATCAAGTAGAGGCGTGATTGGTTTGTAGCCATCGTCCAAAACTATATTACGTTTCAAATGTATTCATGTGGCCAACAAATGTTAGCCACTGAAATTTTCGATAACATGGCATAATTCACGAGCAGTGTCTGCGATTGTAATCAAAGCAAAATTGTAATATAAACAATGTGTATTTAATTTTACTATTTAGGTGGCGTCTTTGGTTTCAGACGAAATGCTACAGTAGGTTGAGGCACACTATGTGGAGGAGTAGCAGTAGGATGTGTGGGATTCAGTTTTTATGATGTTCTTGATATTGTCATATAATTAATTATGCATTGTATAATAGCATCTTGGGTATGATAACAATGCTTCTACACCTTTTTTATTATAATTCATGCCAGACAAAACAGTAGTATTCTTGCTGGTTATTCTTTCTCCTACAGCATCAATTTTCGCATCTAATGTAGAGAGTTTGTGCAAGCTTTAAATAAATATACTTAGTCGGGCCTCTGTTTTATCAGACGTTGTTGGAATTACTGATAAATCCCTTAAAGTTTCTGAATTGACAGACTTAATTTACGACATATTAACAGAATCGCCACCATGTTTCTGTTCATCTGCATACTTAGGTCGCGTCCCTCCAATGCTACAGTAACTATCTTACATATGTATCAGACAGCTAACCCTCGATCATTTCACACCATCATGGCCGAATTTAGATATGGTGTACACCATCTCTTACTAGTGAACGTTTCTGAACTGATAAAATCCTCGTTAGGATCTCCTTTAAGTAGAGGAAAGTATTTCACCATCTCAAGGAATCCTTACTGACCACTCCAACAAAAGCACAAATATTTTTTAACTTTTTGAAAGGCATATCTGTTTTTACATGGTATGTTGTAAATTCATTTTCTCCACCCGAAATAAAACTAGCACTTTTACATTATCGCGAAGTAACTATTTCAGTATGCGAGAATACGTTTAACACAGGAAAAACAATCCACCAATGCATGCCTGCCCACGCTGATATATTCCTCTATACAGGCCTGCTTCTCACATGCTACATCATCGAAAACAATTATGCCTTATCGGAAGGAATTGCATCTTCATTGTCACTATATGGAAAATATTTCAGACTATTCACAGCTTGCAGAATTCTAGAAAGCTACTTGTAATTTAGCTGTTGAAGTGATTTCGATTACAGGTACACATTCTCGGATCAAATACCATTGTACTCTTTCAGTACGCTCAGAAGTACGCAAGTTTTACCACAATAAGATGGTCCACAAATTCTACACTATATGGTATTTAACAGTGGACCATGGAATATTTTGTGGGGTGTAGTTTCATCATCGGCAATGATGTGCACTGGGAGACTAGTGTCTTGGTTGACAATCTCCAGTCGAATAATTAAAAAACCAAGAAAATTGTTGGTACGTATATGCAGAGATTATATTTAATTTCGGGGAAGTGAAAGGCCATTAGAAAGTCTGGGGAAGTGATTGGACACTCCAAAAATATATATAAAGGAGCAGTCTGGTGTGTTAGTGGTCAGTCTGTAGTAAATGCCTAAACGTCTGTTCATTAACATTGACATATATAAATAGCCTGCAAGTTAAGAATACCATATTTCCATGGTTTGTACATGCAAAATGGACTGCCAGGAAACCCAAACATAAAGAGTCGATTGACATAAATTTAGATAATATCAGAGATCCAGGTATGCACTGGGTTGCATATAAAAGAGTGGAAACAGAGCAGAATATTTTGATAGTTTCTGAAACTTATGTACACTGCTGGAGTTGAGAGAGTATTTGCACGGTACCCGGTCCTGCCCGACACCATGCAAAATCACTGGGTCGTAAAAAGTCTTCCATCACAGTAAAACTGTGCTATATCATACTAGCACTTCAGATGAACCAACAGAATTTTATCAGAGCCGACAAGTCTATGTTCGACCACTGCAAGGTCGAAAACTTAAAAATATTTTCCAATAGCAAAAGCTACCTGTATGTGGATTTGAACATGAACTTTAAAAATGGGCAGTACCTACTGGCATATTGTATGTATTCACAGTTTCAATCATTATTTTATGGATGCGAGGCGCATCCCATCCTGAGCTCCGAAAATTTCAGAGACATGGCACCTTTGCTGTCAACCAAAGTGGCGGACGAATCCTACCTCTTAGTCCGAACATCCTGTGGTGCTATGATACATATACTACTACTGAAATTTAATATGATACCGTGATATGTGAAAGAATGTCATGTACTGTGTGGTCTATTGGTTGTATTGCAGGATTGTTGTCTACATCTTTGTCATTTATATAGTAATGGAGATAAATCATGTCCATTGTATGTAATTTCTGGAACTCATGTAGCTCAGCCCTATTTTTACAATGACCAAATGGGATGCACACACCGACCATTCATATGGGGGCTAAGGCTAACGATACCATGCCATATTGGGTCGGGCGTGTCCGATATTTGCACACTACCCATATCACTTGGGCTCAGCCCAGCCCCGAAGTATTACGACCTAGTCCAACCCGTAACCCTATTTATTCTCTAACTGGGCTGGCCCGAAGTATTACACGCATAGGTCGGAATGAGCCGTACCTATCTGAGTGTCGGGCTGAGCTGGGCCCAACTGCATAGTGTTTTGTAGGGCTCTGGTTACACCATCTGATCGTGCTCGAATTGACGGCACACTCGCCGACATATTCGATGCCCAGCAGCATGCTTCCCTTTCGTGAAGCACTTCGTGAATCTTGTCGCCAACAATTCATATATTGTAAGAACTCGCCCTCACGAATCACTTTACGAATAAAAATGTGAACGATCCAAAGTCCTATATACATATATGGGTGAACAGGAGAATGTATTTTTAATGGAAGATGTTTGGCTTGGTGTCTTGGTGCCTCGCATGTTTCGACTCGACTCAGAGGTGGTCCATAGCCTTCGGCTCGACTCGGCAGACTTAAAGGCGAATCGGAACTGCTTGGAAGCCTTAGACTTGACTCGGATATATTCGGTAACCTTCGACTTGTCTCAGATATGCTTGGAAGCCTTCGACTCTGGATTTCCAACAGTTCCGGAAGGCGCTCTGCAGTAACGATCACTAACCCTACTTACATACCCTCTCATTTATACGAGCCGGCAGCCATGATTGGTTTCATAGACATAGACTATATCAAGTCTAAAATCTGTATTTATTATCCAATTAAAAAAATTACAAAAAAACGATTTTTATTTTTACCAAATTTGCACATAGAGTTTTGCGGAACCCTGCAGAAGTCTCTCTTTCAGTTACTACATTCCCAATATCCACTCTTCGACTCCTATTCTTACACATCAGAATCTGAAAATTATTATTTGCCTCAACTGTTATGTAGTCATAAGTACAATACTCGGATCTTTTAAATGTAATCATGGTAGGTATGTGTGACCAAACCAAGCCCATCATATCAGGGTATGGATCAGGTTGTAAATATGGTTTTTTTTAGCATAGTTAAATATGATTTAAGGACCAGTAATAGCAGGTCCTTGAGACTTGGAATGTACAAGTTTAGCTCTGGTCATAGTCTTAACTTCCATGCTCTTCTTCACCATAAATCCATAAATATTTCGATCAATTGTGCCATGATTCATCCAATCCTTTGTTTAATCTCACGATCTTTCCATCAATATTTCGTCCTATCCTCCAATAAATCTTCTAATGTTTCGCTTAATCATCCACCAATATTTCAATATGTCGTCCAATATTCCCATTAATCTTTCAATAATTCTATCTACTTTTGCATCACACTTACACTCCTTTCATCAGTCTTTCGATCAATATTGCAAAATTTCTATCAACCTTCCAATTATTATATTAATATTTCAATCAATCTCTCAATATTCCCATCAATCTTTCAAGCATTCCATTAATTTTTCGTTATATTTCGCAATTTTTTCCATCGATCGAACACTCTTTTGCCCAATGCTTCGATAAATCTGGCGATCTTTCGTACTATCTCGCACTCGTTAGTCCAATACTACGATCAATAGCTAATTCTTTTCATCAATATTTTCATCAATTTGTCAATATGTTGTGCAATACTTCGATCTTTCTTGCAATCTTTCCTCTTATCCTTTGATTAGTCTCGAAATCTTCCCATTACTCTATCAAGCAATCGACAAGATTTCCATTAATCTTCCAATTTTTACTCGCCTCACACCAAGGCGAAATGGGTTCAATCTCAGGCTGGATCACTTCCAGATTTTCGCAAGTGGGATTCGTGCTGGACGAGGCTGCTGGTCGATATGTTTTTTCGGGGATATCCTTATCCCCTACCCTTGCATTCTGGCACTGCTCCACACTCACCTCATTTACCCTCATCGGCTCTCAAGTCCTTGTGAAGAACCGCTGAAATTTCTCAATTCAGTTCAAGTCCATTTTTACGTCAATCTTTCGATCAATCTTGCAATCTTTCTATCAGCAATCCAATATTTATATCAATCTTTCAACAGGTTGTCTAATCCTTATATAAATTTTGCAATATTACGTCCAATATTTCATCAGTCCTTCGATCAATCTCGCAATCGTTTAATTAATATTTGAATATTTCGTCCAGTCTTTCAATAAGTTTTCCAATATTTGCATCAATCTTTCAATCTTTAGATCATTCCTCCAATCAATATTTCAATATTATTTTTATCAAATATCAATTCATAATCAATACATGAGTTTTTTGTCGGTCCACCATGCATTTATACATAGAGAAAAAGCATTCATTCCCGACTGTCTATACACATTAGTACTTCACTGCTTAAATGATTTGTATGCAGTCCACTATCCAGCATATCTTAAACTTAAAACCTCCTTTAATATTCTCTAAACATATCTCTACTTTAGTAGTCATGAGCTTGTAGCACTACTTAAAATTTTTGAGTGGGAGGAGGGAAGAAATTATGTGACATTCAAAATAAAGTAAGAGAAATTATATTGTTAAAAAAATTTGAATTTTGCACATTACAATTTTAGAAGAAAGCAGTTTATCACATAATTTGATATAACCCCTGGTCTTCAGTTCACTAATGATTTATGATATATCATTAATATGTGAGAAATCACCACCTTGTTGCAAAGCGATCAAATATTTCAGCCTTTCAAGAAGTTCATTCGGGTCTCCGAGAAATATGTTACCACTTTCGCAGTGTCTTCTTCCTTCTTCATGCCACTCGTTGCAGCAAATCTGTTATCAAGGTATTGATGAGAAATGCACTCTGACTTTACATGTCATTGCATGTCTAAGTAAACTTTCGCTACGGCTGAGCTGCTTACCGCAACTGCCACACAATGATGGCATACAAAAGGGAGTTTTTGCATAATTAAAGCACTCATGTCGCTCTACATTATGGTCGAAAGTAAATGTTTTATCACGAAAGTAACACTGATGACGACATAGTGGTTCAGGCAAAGACTCGGAAGGACCTGTTGGAGATGTAGATGCTGGAGCTAAATAAGCTGGTAATGCTGGCATTGGTGTTATTGGTACTACTCCCGAAGAAATCGATGATACTGCCATAGCTACAATTAGCTCTGGAGTGCCTGAAGACATCACCGATGCAGAATATTACGTAGGTGCGAAGAGGCAGAAGCTAGCCGAGATGATCCAATTTTCATGGCAGTCGCTGTCAAACTAAGCCTCTCAGCTGGACTCCCTCCTTGTAATATACGCATATGCATGAACTATGTCATAGTATTGACTTTGAGCCAATCATATTACACCATTAATACATTGTTGTTTCAGTGTGATTTCTCCCAGAGGCAGTTTTCTCAGAGTGAGACTTTAAAGTCCAATTCTAAAACTTGTAACACTGGTTCTCTGCTCCACATATTCCACCTGCTCCATTTGCTCAAATTGCTCCATTTGCTCAATTTGCTCCATCTACTCCACTTGCTTTACATACTCCACTTGCTCCATTTGTTCAATTTGCTCAATCTACTCCACTTGCTTTACCTGCTCCACTTGCTCCATTTGCTCCATTTGCACCTTTTGCTCTATTCGCTCCATTTGCTCCATCTGATCCATTTGCTCCATCTATCCCATGTGCTCCACATGCTCCATTTGCTAAATTTGTTCCACAAGATTGTAGTGGTAAAATGTTATGTATTATAAAGTAGAATATTACTCTACACATAGGCATTCATGCTGAAGATGAAGCTATCTCCTAAGACTCATGACATGGAAGAAATATTTCCGAATACAGTGAGGTGCATCATCACGGAACCATCAAATAGCAGGAAAACATGCGTCCTACTGAGCCTGCTGGAAGTACCTAATTTTCTTTGGTTCGAGAACGTAAACCTATATTCAAAATCGCTCCAGCAACCGAAATAGCAGCGATTGGCACGAGCACTGCAGGCCATGGAAGGCATGGGTTATTTCACATGATTTCTGTGGCCGGGCAAAGTATGCAAGTAACACACTTAAGGAGTGTTTCATATAATGCAGTGACTTCACTGCGAAGCTGTGTACTTTTTGTGACAATTTCTAGCCTGTGTGTTATTTCGTTCTTAAAGTAAATAAGGAATTTTCGATGAATAGACGGGCACAGCAAGTACCTTTTTTCGGTTTCTTCTATAAAATGCATGTTACGAGGTGCTGGGAAATATTATCTCAGTATATATGGCGTGTAAATGTTTCCGCTTTGCGCAGTAGCGTATACTCCTTTCTCCCTTGTCTACCTTGCCTTGTGACGACACCACCGCTTCCCACCCGCATTCCTAGTAGCGAGCTTCCGATCATCCTATCAGACGTGAACAGAGGCGCGTCATAGTACAAGATACTTTGTGAGTCGCAATATAGAACGGAATGAGATTATTTATCGGTAGCGTTGCGAGTGGCTAAGTGTAAGGGTATTATGTGATGGCAAAATTTAAGTCTACAGGCAGAAAATTTATAATACTATTTCATATTTACCGCGTACCTTTATGACTCAAGAGAAGCATCAACAACTATTTCTTCAAACCGCTCAGCACAGTCCTGCAGTTCATCACAACAGCCGCCTAAAAAACAGTGCATGACGTGCTGTGATAGAGACAATGATCCTAAAGAAGAGTTGGATTCCTTTGACTTAGGTAAAAGGAATTATGAGCATTCTTAATTCAGAACTGCCACCATAAATGTTAACTGATAAACCTTAGTTTAGGCTGCGAGGTTTGAGCGGCCCTTAGAATTTCAGGTCCTGAGAGCCAATGAGGAGTGAGTGAGGCAAAAAAGGAGCAGTGCCGAGATGCAAAAGCGGGGGTGTCAGGAGATCCCTGTGAAAACCCACCAGCCTGCGGCATCCTTCCGGCATGATTCCCACATGCGGGTCTCCGATAGCGATCCGGCTGGGAATCGAGCCCTGATCAACTTGGTGAGAGGCGCGCACTCCAGACGCTCTATCACCGGCCCTTCCCCCTCCCAGAGTTTAAATTAAACATACATATTATGAATAAAATATAGCCTGTCTGAGTTACCTTAAGAAAATTTTAAATAAACTGATTTTTAAGCAGTTTTTCATACAGTCCAGACTTCGTGTGATATTGAAAACCATATACAATACATGTTTATAATTAAAAATTTCAGTACTTTGGTACATTTATATTTTCGGCTCTGTATGATTACTCTATTTGAGTAGGCATAATTAAAAAATACCTATGAAATTTCAATTAATTTAATAGGGAGTTATTAAGAAGAGTTGTGTATCAATATGGTCCCCGAATGTAGATGGCGTCTATACGCCTTCTTGGCAACCATGAGTTCGGGAGTTCGTATCCTAAATATCATGAGCGTTTTAAGGATAGTCTAAATTATTTCACAAGCCATCCTTACCGCAAATGCATATTAGGCGGTATGTTTAATATGTATATTATAGCGTCTTTAGTAGTTAAAGAATGTTGGTAACTAACTACGATTGAAATAAGTTAATGTATCATAAACATAAAAATAGTTTTATAACTAACGATTATGTTTTTCTCGATACTGTTATTTTTAAGCATCTACACTGACCTATTCCGTAGTGTTTGCATTTGCAACTTATTGAAATCAATTCATATCCTCTTGTGAAGTCATTGCAAATTATATGAAGAATGTCAAGTTCGTTAAAAGGATTCCAGTAGTTCATGTGACTCAATGATAAAATGGTATTGAAGGGTGTTGACCTAGCTTAACTACATGAGAGAGCAAAAGTTAGTTTTTTGGGATGTTACTAATCACAAAACCACGTGATTCATCATTTATATAAACACAGGTGTTCTAGCTTCCGGAGCGAGAAATTCTGAATCGAGTCCTGGATAAGGCATGAAAGTGAACGTTTTGACATTCCATAATTCATATGATATTAAATATTTGCATAACAAATAACGTTATGAGAGTACAAAATATATTTTTTAAAGTAGTGGCTAGCCTACTAAAATGTGGATAAAAGGGACTTCAGTTCACGCCCCACCTTTGCCAAATGGCCGAAAATGTTTATAATATACTGGGGAACATGCCAGTGGTAGATATTGGACGGGGCGCATTCTAATAAATGTATAATAGTGTACAAGAATCTTTTTTTTTTGCATAAAAATCCGTTTACAACAATCAAAAGTAGCTCATTACGTGGCGATTATCAGGTAACTGGAAAACACATTGTAGGTACAATATTAGCACAAAAATGGTTGGAAAACCGCTATCAAGAAAAAAGTGCCTACGTTGCCCATTGTTGGGTCCTCTATGACTAAAACGGGGACATGTAAAAAGTATAATGGTATAACTGTGTAAATTTTTTTGTCTTGTTATGGCAAAATAATTATTCTTTACTACATGAGCAGCATTTCCATGTATATTTCATGGATTTTCGCCCAACTTTACTCAGGATTTTTTTTTTACATTCGGGGAAAACTCATTTCAGTATTGTATCAATTTATAACATACACAAACACACGCACAAATGTACGATAATTTTCCTTTGCACATCAATGTAATTTGTTTCCCTTACATCTATGGGAATTTCACCCGAGTTTGTTACAGTGATATTTCCACACAATAAAGTTGGTTTTGTGGTTGGAGTTATTAGTTCTGCATTTATGCAACCGATACTATATACTTTATTTTTACTTTAGGTTCTTCTACATCTGAAAACACACCGAAAGAAAAATATGTGGTTTATCTGAGAAAGAGAACTGCCCGGCAGGCCAGGGACAGTAATGTTCCTGATCTTTCCTTCATCGTGAGGAATGGTATCTTCAAAATACATTCCTCTTTCTTACCATAACCGATGGAGCTACTCGTGGAAGGAGAGCGCAGCGCCAGTGGTTTAGCAATTACGAATGGCTTCACTATGCTAGTGTAAACGATAGTGTTATGTGATTTGTGTATATTACGGCATGCAACATGGTTGGGAAGGAAAACAGAGTGTAGTATAGTGATGCAGAACTAGCTATCATTCCTGTAGGCTTTCACTACTGTAAGGATGCTACAGCAATGTTTGCAGGTTATCAAAAGAGTTCATTTCACAAGAAATGTTTGCAGCTGATAATAAGTAGAGAAAATTCTGTTCCGATTAATTCTCAAACTTCAGTGGCTCGTGTGAGGGATCAAAGGAAAGCTCAGATGTTCTCATTCGCTATGATTAGCTCTATACGTTATTTAGCGCGATTTAGAAGTGTTGAACGAAGTCACTAAAGTGACACTGGGAATCTTGTCATGCTCTTACCAGCAACATAATCAAAAATTGAGTAACTGGAGTTGTGATATAAAAAACAAGACAACTACCCGGGTCCTGAGATACAGAACGAAATAATCGAGATTATGGCTCACAAGGTTATGCGTGAAATTACAGCAGAAAATGAAATTACTCAATGGTTATCTGTAATTGAAAATTTCAATACTGGTAGTACTGGCCAGGAGCACTTTAGTAGCGAAATAAGTATTTGTGAGATTATACTATCCTCACGATAACAAGGGGGTGGCACTTGCTATGGCCATTAAGGATGTGCTTCTCCGAATGAAACTTCCAATATCTGATCTCAGAGAATATTGCTTCGATGGAGCTGCTAATATGTCTGTAAGAGAGAAAAGAGTTCAAAAGAATTTTAGAGAATGTTCAGCAGAAGTCACTTTATGTGCATTGCTCGACCCATGCACTTGACTAAGCCTTGCAAGAAGTAGCTCGTCAGAGAAGTGGAATTTGCGATGTACTGTGCACTGTCAAATACGTATCCAATGTCATTCTGGAGTCAGCAAAAAGGAGAACAATTTACGAGGATAGTATTCTGCATCCTTGCAAAAATGGATCTGGAGATAAAGATGTGGCCACTGTAAAACATACTCAACTTCTTGCACTGGGTCCTACATGCTGGAGTGTCACAGTAAATTCACTTAAAAGGTTCAAGAAAGAATACAAGAGAGTTCAAAGTACTTTGGAAGCTATCAGTGATGAAAAAAGAGCGATTTATGATTAAAGGAAGTCTGCTATCCATGGGTGGATTGACGGGTTGAAAAAAATTTGAAACCCTATTCTTTCTGAATGTGAGTATCGAGATGTTCAGTCCTTGCGAAGAACTGTCTGGGGCCCTTCAAAATCCCAGTATCACTGCTTCGGGTGTAAAACATTCTGCTCTGTTGGTGATTAGAAAATTGTAAGAGTTGAGAACAGAAACATATTAAAGCAGAATCTACGAGCAGACAAATAAATCTGCCAAAGAGCTTGAGTTGAATGTTCCAGGGGAGCCCAGACAGAAAAAATTGCCACAATGCTACGACCATGCATCCAGGACAGAACCATCATTCAAAATGCAGGCAAAAGATAGTCTTAGGCTAGAATGCTACTAAATCTTAGATCTCCTTAAGAACAATTTTGTTGGCGAAATTTGAGAAGAGTGGGCTGGAACAAATATGAGAACTCTAAAGTCTCATCATAGATTCACTTCAGGGAAAGGTACTTACACAAGTTGAATTAAGCACTAGACTCGGTGTCTTGGCCGAAGACTTCAATTAATACAGTTTCCTTACACAGTTGCTGCTTCTGAAGAATCTTCCTGGTAATGTCCCAGACACATGTGCAGCATTTGCTAAAGATGGGTAAAGAGAGTGACACGTCACATGCCTTGCTCGACCAAGTAACCTGATTAATAGTACTCATAATGACTGTATATGCTTCATCCGTATCCGCAGAGCATTACTTCAGTGTACTTGGTCATTTGAAGGCATACTTGCACTCTTCAATACCCAAAGTCGTCTCACTCATTTGACTTTGCTGCATAGCAGCAATAACGACAGAACTGCATCAATAGACAGCAAATAGTTTATAAAATAATTCGTCTGCCGTAAGGAAGCGAGAAAGAGAGTTTTTTTTTTTTTTAATTTAAGTCGTATTGCTACTCACCAAAACAAGAAGCATTGTTTATGACTACCCCGAATAATCTGTGTAGTGTTTTGTGAAAGCCACTCTGCATAGTTATTTAAGTTTAGTAGTTTAAGTGTGTGTCATGTAATCATTATCTCATTTACACCAGTATTAAATAAGCTATTTCCAAAAGCTCTGTATATGTCAATTAAAGAATTTGATTTTCTTGAAGTTATATGTCTGCATTGAAAATAGTTATGTACTGTAAATTAAATTAGTTGGGACATTATAAAAAGGCTATGGGGATAATACATTCAAAAACAACAAAATACTGGACAAGAGAGTTTATTTACTATTATTTGGTAAGAAACAAGAAATAGATTATAATATTAATGCTGTGTATGTCACTACACCTAACCTACCACAGATAGCTGGGTTTTAGCATTCCTGAACTAAACTAGCACTCAGCATTAAGGAGTTAGCATTCTCACTCGACAACAAAATGACGAGCGCTGGAATCTCAACATTCCTTCACAAAAAAAGTATTTGTGTTATCTGTGTGATATATGATGCAAGTTATAATTTTGTTCTGATTTTGTCATGTTAATATGTGAATTGTTTTTTTTTAATCAACACAGAAAAATGTATATTGATAAGTGCTTTGTTTTCCATGGTCATATCAGGTTCGTCATAATATGTAAAAATAAATTACATAACTAAAAATATTTCGGCTAAGGTGCTATCATCCATAGAAATAAGTATTTAAATCGCATTATGTTCTGTTTCTCCAGATTGATATCACAATAATACTGATTTTGAGCGGACAAAACTCCAGGTTTGATAAAGGCATATATTCAAAATTGTTAACTAAAATCAATTTCATTTTTTAAAAAAAATATTACAAATTCTACCAGCAGTGCATTCAGTGTTTAGGTACGAAAAATGATTAAATAGCACCACTTTGAACCTTAAAATCCAATTTTTTCCGAGGTAGGACCCCCGGTTCCCCGCTTTGTTTGGCAGATCGGTAATCACTGCTTTGAACCTGCCCCCCCCCCCCTTCCGACACCAAAAAATATGCTTCCTATGTGCCTGTCCGAGCGAAGCACTATTCCATTCGATACTTAACTTCGATTACTTCTTTGCCTGCGAAAAACAAACTTGCACTCAAGAATATTTTTGACAATACAAACATGTTGGTGCTGTTTCGTTTGGATGTTATGAATTTGCGCCAAGTTTACGACGATCAAGTCAATACAACAGGACACTATCAGATATCAAAGATATGTGTGCCTTGTACTGGAAAGAGAAATACAGATTTTTGACGATCATTAATGATTGACCCCTTCATAATGAAGGTACAGATGTGGGTTCAATCAGATCATTGACATCTGTCGAGAATGAGATACAGCATATACAATTTTGGGCAAAGTCGCCTCATGGTGTGTCTTCGCAAAGACAACGATTGAGGTTGTCGCATACCAATAAACGATGGAACTCGTGATGCTGGTAGCCAATACGCATGTGAACACCATCGTGGATACGGGAAAAACCTAGACACAGTGGGACTGAAACTACAGTCTTGCAAATGGATGCAGCCTCATGTGCAGTTGAGCACTGCAGAAAGCCTAAAAATGTTGAAGAATGTGGAAGATGGTAAAAAATCCATGTGGCTTTCAGTTCGTGAAGTCTCGAGACATATCCCGGATTGCCAGCTAACCAGTGCATCAACTGATTACTCCACAAACAGCCTTTCAGCAGCAGCCACACCACTGGCAGAGCCATCTGGTTCTTTGGCTGTTCGGACTGGACACTCGATTCGGTGAATTATCTGCAGCTGAGAACAAGTGTATACCAACCTCTTACGAAATAATGTGATGTCCCCTTCTTTCTTAGAAAATAATAATAGCAAATAGATGCTTGTATGTAAGTAAAATTTTGTAAACAAAAAATATATTAAATATATAATGTTTTTTAATGAAAACCTCTATGCATTATATATATTTTTAAACTAAAATGCTTTCATTTAATAATAAAACAAAAAATTTATAATTATGGCAATTTACGTACTTTGCAGGAATAGTTAACATCGCTATTCGGTACAGACCAATAGCAGGTGGCATGATCGAGAAATTGACACTGCCTATGTGCTGAAAACCAAATCCCACATGGAGGGCACTGACAGTGCACCTATAATTTTAAAAAACAAACAAATATGGCTGCTGCCTGATGGGTGAATTAATACACTAGCACCACCCAGGTGATAAAAACATACGAAATCCAAGATGGTAGTAGAACGAACATGAGCGACAAACTCCAAAACAAATGACGAATGAAAAATAACCAAGATCGCGGCCTATGACCGAATGTGTTTAGATCAGGGGTGTGAGGGTGAGGAAGTCAGTCGTCAACTGGGCATGGTGTTAGGGAACCTCTGGAAATATAAGTTTTTTTAGGGTTTTTTTAAAAAATTTTGAATTTTTTATATATTTTTTTGAGTTTTTTCCAAGGTCACTGTGTCAAGGTCAAGGTTTCCTGCTCCCAATATAGTGTAGCAGTGAGTAACGTAATATGCTTTCTGACATTTATGCATCTTTCTCGATTTTTTGTTTTAAAAGTCATTCGATATCATGGGGTCAAGGCCAAGGTCACCTGTATCCAATATGATAGTAGTAGTCAGTAATGTAATATGCTTACTGTCTTTATGTATGTCTTCTCGAGTTCTTTATTTTCAGGGTCATTCGAGGTAATGGTGTCAGGGTTAAGTTCGCCTGCATCTAAAATGGCGTCAAGATTGCTGACAGAACCAAGATAGCAGATGGTTAGGTATGACTCAGATCCTGGATCCCTTGTATCGATTTGGCATATCTTATGCATATAAAACCAATATGGCCACCACTGCTCTATCGGTCCTAGGGAAGCCTATTAAATTACTTAAATTTGCCTAACATTACCTTTCAGGGGCTTCTTTTGTCACATGAAGGGTTTCTGCAATTTTTGAGAGAAAAATAGGAAATTTTGAGGGAAGAAAGTGAAATTTCAAGAGAAAAATGGCAATTTGTTTGAGAAAAGGGAAATTATTAGGGGAAAATGGCCACCAGCAACTAAGTTTTTAAATGCCTTTTTACTTAAATTGTTAATAATAAATGTTTAATAATTTAGAATTTTTTTTTTTATTTAATGATACATTTTTTCATTAATCTTTTGATTATTTTTGAATTTTTGTGGATTTTTTGGGATTTTTTTGGGTTTTTGAGGACAAAGGTTACGGATCAGATGTCAAGGGTCGAAGGTCAGGGGTCAAAGGTCAATGGCGTCCGAGATGGCGGATGCTGAGGTCACAACATGGTGACCAGGCGGCTCCGGCTCCGATGCCAGACGCTGTTGTTTCTCAATACCCTATATCCTACTACTATGGGTAAATTCAATATTCGGTATGTGTTAAGATAAGTTTTACGAAATTATTAACCTGCTTCCGTTGTCAAGTGTAAGTTCTTCTATGCTCATTATGATACACATAAACTGATTATCACACACAAACAAATACTATAGTTGCAAAAGTGCTAAACTTCACATCCACCTAGGTCACAGACGTAATGGCCGTTTGAAGTAAACATATTTAATTGTCAGGGAAACATTCCGGCCGTTCCGTTAATGTGCTGAGCTGTTCCGGCCGTTACCGGTGAATTGCATCTCATTGGAATTTATGCATCGTAATACGGCCTGTGTCGTTTCGTTCGTTATGCTGGGTTTTCTCCTTTATGCCCTGCTTTGCAGTGGTGTTCCGGTTGTGCCAATCAAGCTCGGACCCTCAGGTTAAACTCAAGAACTCTACCCTCTACATCTGGATCAGTGAGACTTTCACTGTTTCAATCAGTCAACAGTACCTCACTGATCCAACAGTCACTTCAGTGAATTTAACTGATGAATTAGTGAAAAAAAAAAAAAAAAAAAAAAAAAACCTGATTTCTTTCACTTATTGATTGAATGACATATTGTACTTATTCATCAGTCATTTTTTCACTGTTTTCAGTGATTTATTTTTGACTGATTGATCAGTTAAACAGCGTGTAAAAATTTCCGACAAACTATGTTTAAAAATGGCCGATAATGGCGTGTATCAGGTGAAATAACAACGAACAAACTAATAAAACCAATACAAAATACTTTCTTAAATGTTTTTCGTCTTTCAAAACACCATTGTACTAGGTAATATGAATATTCGGCCTTTCATTCCAGTTTAGCGTCTTTCATTTCGTTTTAATATAATCATCACAGCGCTCTGTTTGAAGGTTTAAACTGCTCATTATGTGGTTAAGAGAGAGCACTTATATATACCATTTCGTTTTAACAATCCTTAGTGGCGTCACAAGCCTTATTTGGGAGGGCTTAAGCCCCTCCAAATTTTCTCAACCCCCACCCCAAACAAAATAGTGAAATTGTAGTTAACATAAAAATCTAATATTTAAATAATAATGTGATATTGGTAAGTCCATGTTGTAAATTGTTAGCATGTGCTACAGATAATGTTCTAATCTAATATATTCATTGCCAATCAATTTTCCTAACTGTTTATGGGTGCCGGCGCAGCACCAAAGACTCAGCTTTCACTGATTACCAATAGTTGTATTTTTACATGCTCCTGGGTAGAGCCCGCGCGAAGGCACATTGATTGCTGAGAAGTTGATAACACTGAATTTACTCACGCTCGCAACCACCCAGAGGTAATGCAATGCCAGCGAAACAAAGCAATTTTGCTATTGCAGTTCTTCTTACAAAGGTTTAAAACAACACGCTATAATAATCGACTATCTCTTTTTAAAAAAGAAAACCTTCCCATGGAATGTTCTATGGAATGTTCTGAGTTTAGTACGCGTGTTGGTTTGTTTCGGTTTACATCGTCTCTGTTGCACTGTCGAGAAAACAGCACTTTAAAGATGTAACGTGTGCATTAGAGTTCTGTGTACGATTGTCTTGCGGTTATTGTTGAATTTCAATTGTGTAAATATGGATCGTTTTGTCGTCAAGGTATAGAAATCTGAGTCTTCTCAAACTTTAACAGATGTAAGAACTGTGAACGACTCGAGTGAATGTAATTCTGAAAATAATAGCTATGTTGGCGATGTAAATAAACAAGCAGAAACGATTGTGCCGGCAAATTGTGAACCAGTTATACATGATGTTGATCAAGAGGACAATTCTTATGATCTATCGAGTAAGACAAAAAAACCAAAACAATATGCTATAAATTATTTTCCACTGAGAGTATTTGGTAAGCAGAAACGATCTTTTTCTAAAACCTGATATCATCTATTCTCGTGGTTAGAATACAGTGTATCACGTAATGACGCGTTTTTTTTTCGTGCAGACCTTTCGCATTAGAGTCTACATGGATAGTGATTTTGTTCGCAGTGGGTTCTCCAACTGGAAACATGCATTACAAAAGCTTAGGGATCATGCAATTGCAGAATGCCATCTTAAAGCAGCAGAACGATGGCTAAATTTCTGTACCACCCAGACTTCCGGCTAGTAGCTCAACAGCAGACAAATGCAAACTTAGGACATAAAAAGACGCAGAGCATACTTGGTGAGATTAGTTGACGTGCTTTTACTCACATCTCGCTCAAAGAGGTCACTGCGAAAATGCTGATGCTCAAAATTGTGAAAATTTTTTAGAAATTATTTAATTTATTTTAAAATTTGACAACGAATTTCAATCAAGCTTTCAAACCTCATTGTTGGATTTTATGCCACGAAATGCAACTTATATATCAGCTTCGTCTCAGAATAAAATTTTGGAATTCTGTGCAACAGTTGTAAGAAATAAAATATTAACTGACGTGAAGAGTTCTTTTTACTTCTCTGTTATTGCAGATGAAACCAGAGAACCCAATGCCATGATGGGGCTAATGTAATGAGTGGCTATTATAATGGAGTGCAACTACTGTTTGCGAATGAGTATCCTCTGGCATTGTATATACATTGCTATGCACACAGACTTAATTTAATACTAGTTAATACTTGCAAGTCGATTCCTGAAGCCAGAGAGTTTTTGTGATTTGTTGAATAGCTTATATAATTATTTTTCTGGATCGACAATAGTTCACAATACATTTATTGATGTGCAGAAACACCTAAATCTCAAAAAGACCTAACTAGCAGCTTCCAGTTCTGTTAGATGATCCTCTCAGTTAAAATCTCTGAAAGCAGTGAAAAATACTTACCCTGCTTTGTTAAAAAGTACCTTCAAAATCCTGATTATGGTGCTGACCCATTCACGGCAGAAAACTATCTACAATATTCGCACTTTTCATTTTTAGTGAAGTTTTAGGAATTACTGAGATAATTAGCAATAGTTTTCAGTCTCCTAGTTATGACCTTAGTGAAGCTCTCCTTGCTGTTTCTTCTGTGAGTGACAAACTGCAACAGCTTCGAAACGAAAAACACGTCAAATCAGTATACGGCAGTGCTAGGGAGTTTGGAGAAGGCCTGGGAATTTTTCTAATTCTGTTGCTGAGAACAATCGTCCCCAACGAAATTTGAAAACATCCTCTGCCATGGATGATTGTATTATTTTTTAAACTGTCGGACATGGAATGACAGACCTCGAGTTGAATGTGCCTCTCTGTGCTCGGATTTCGAAGGAAAAAAAAAACAAAAATAAAAAGTTTTATCCTATAATAGACTTCATGAAGTCTGAGATAAGAAGGCGATTTACTGATGAGCTGAATAAAGAAATTCTGAAAGCCCTTAAAGTGATGTCTCCGAAACTAGTCGTCAATAATCCCACAAAGCTTTTATCTCTTGATCATTTGCAGGGTTTTTGTAAGTACTATAAAGTTGAAGTTTCTGAAGCTTAAATAGTTGTCGCTAAAAACTACCTGAAAAACACAAAGCAAAAAAGTGATATTTCATTACTTGATATGTACACTCTCTTGCCTTCAAGTATGTTCCCAAAGCTCAAAAAAATTCTCTAGGTCGCTCTTAATATTCCCGTTTCATCGGCATCAAGTGAAAGGTCCTTCAGTGTACTAAAAAGATTTCAAACGTACCTCAGAAATACCATGGGACAGGAGCAGCTCGCATCTCAAGCTCTGCTGGCAATAGAAAAAGAAGACAGCAAGAAAGTGTGTTGGGACTGCATTATCGATGAATTCCCATTCAAATCCAACAGAAGACTGGAACTCACCCATCCTAATTTTCAACATCTTCACTGAGTGAGCATATTTTGGTGCATTTTATTGTTTAAACAATGCAATGTGCGTAACATTTGTGCCAAGGGCGAACCCAAAAAGGTGGAGGGTGGCAGGGTGGCCTGGACCCCTCTCCAAACCTATAAAATTAATGTAATAAATGTCTACTAAAACTTGAAGTTTTATAATTTTCATAAAAAAATGTTTACGTGTTAGATAGTTATAAAAGCTATTTGAGTACCTCACAATGATACATAACATATACAAAAAACTTTCTGACTCTGTAACAAATGTCTTATTTATGTGTAAATAATGCCAGTATATGCCTGTGGTTTCTAACATGTAAGATATGAATTTTATGAAAATTTTTGTAGCTTCTATCGGTTTCTCATCTTAGCCTCTGCTAGTGTACCAGTTTAAATTGTTTGTGTAAATAAAAATTGATTTCAGCTGAATAAGAGTTGACGTGAAAGGAGGGGTAAATGAGGAAAAAGACATTAATTCATAAAACTGTCAGAAATTTTCTGCTTCACTCAATACTTTTTGTGTGTTTCTTTGTGTAAAATGTGCGAAATATAAGTCAAGGTAAAGATTTAGTCTAATTGTACAAACAATGATGAAAAAATACAGCACAAATTTGGTAGTACAGCTGTCGCTTTTGACGACACTTTAAGCACCACAAAAAAAATAAAATCATTATCTCTAAGGCAAATTTAATTCCTGGATTTGCCTTGAATTGTAGTCTTGTCTTGTTATTTTTATTTTGGAATGTCTATGTCTTTGCCGAACAAGGTGTAGCGAAGCGGTAAAACCCCGGATCGGGAGGTGCTGCAGCGGTAAAACCCCTGATCGAGAGGACTCAGGTTTGAGTCCCGAACTAGCCATCTGAAGCCCCCCTCCTACCCTCCAAACTTACAACCCTAGTGACGCCACTGAAATCCTAACGGTACCAATTAAACAAAAAACGAAAATTAAGGGCATACAAATTAAATCTTCACTGTTTTGATATAAGCTACAAGCCATATATTTTCCTACTACTTTTCAATTTGCCTTGGTAGCATAGATGGTAAAGTAATATCCTAAACCCAAAGTGGGAAGGGCGCGTAAGTTCAATGTCGGCCACATCCGGAAAATTGTATTAGTCTATTTAAATTACGGTAACTTATGCAATATAAATAGTAAAGTATCACAAATATGTTCATTTCTCGTAATTATTTGGCTACATTCAATAAAAACAATATTTAATTCGCCACTTCAGTGGGCCGTCATTTATTCTATCAGTGGAAAATTGTTTCACGTCAGTAATTCAATCAGTGAATTTTTTTCACTGAAACAATCAGTGGTTTTCCACTGATTCTTAGTGGAGCCATTTTCCCTGATTCCCGTAGTTAAATTTCACTGCGAATCTGTGATTTTTCACTTACTCAAATTTAGAATATACCAACTTCTTCACAGAGGTGGCTATAGAAAACAAATACTGTCAGAAGTTTTCCCATTTAGAATTTATTATTTTAATTGTTTTTCAGGAAAAGGAAAGTTCTTATAAAAAAATACACTCTAAACCCGAAACAGTGAAAAATCACTGGTTGTTGGAGAAAATGGCTATACCGAGAATCATTAGAAAATAGCCGAGTATTTTTCTTCTAAACAATTTCACTGTTTGAGTAAGTGTAAAAGTGAACTGCACACGGCGAATTAAATATTGTTTATCGAATTAAGCCAAATAATTACGATAAATAAACTTATTTGTGACAGTCACGGTTAATAATGTGCAAGCGTAGGTAATATATGTAAATTAAAACCCCTACTTTTACCGGAATTTGAACCCTAAACATTTTGCTGCCAGGACGTCGCTTTAGCCAACCTCCCGTGGTGTAGTCGGTTGGTGGGCCACCGATCTGGGGTGACGGAGGCTCTGGATTCGAATCCCAGATAAGACATGGGTGTTAATTTAAGTTAGGTTATACGGCCTAAGTTAATATGTAAGCCGTCCCTTCCTAATCTTTCAAGCATAAACCGTGGGATGTTAAAAATAGTCCTTTACAATGACTTCACAATTAAGACGTCGCTTTATCAACTTGGCTACCAAGTTTCACATCAGTATTCGAGGGAATATATATATATTTAATAATGGGGTATGTATATATATATGTGTATATGTATGTATATATATGTATATATATACACCATTATTAAATATATATATATTCCCTCGAATACTGATGTGAAACTTGGTAGCCAAGTTGATAAAGCGACGTCTTAATTGTGAAGTCATTGTAAAGGACTATTTTTAACATCCCACGGTTTATGCTTGAAAGATTAGGAAGGGACGGCTTACATATTAACTTAGGCCGTATAACCTAACTTAAATTAACACCCATGTCTTATCTGGGATTCGAATCCAGAGCCTCCGTCACCCCAGATCGGTGGCCCACCAACCGACTACACCACGGGAGGTTGGCTAAAGCGACGTCCTGGCAGCAAAATGTTTAGGGTTCAAATTCCGGTAAAAGTAGGGGTTTTAATTTACATATATTACCTACGCTTGCACATTATTAACCGTGACTGTCACAAATAAGTTTATTTATCGTAATTATTTGGCTTAATTCAATAAACAATATTTAATTCGCCGTGTGCAGTTCACTTTTACACTTACTCAAACAGTGAAATTGTTTAGAAGAAAAATACTCGGCTATATGTATATATATATATATATATATATATATATATATATATATATATATACATACATACACCATTATTAAACCAAAAATGCAGTATTAGGATTTAAATGTTATGCAGTCCCGTTTCATTTTTAATTCAATTGATAACATTGGGACTGTTTATACAGATATTACATAATAATATATTCACTTCGTCACTTTTAATGTAGTGCAGACAATAAAACCCAACGTAATGATGGTTTCGCGAACAAGAAGAAATGAAAGTCTCAATGATAATGTTGTTTTACTACAGAAGAAACCCACATTAAAAAAGTATATGTTATTCCTTTCACTCTTTCCAATGCTGTTTAGGTATTTATCTATTTATGAAAATATTTACTTAGAAAAATATTACGTACGATCACTAAAATACCAGTCAAAGCTAGCACAGATGGTTAACATGTCAGTGGAAAATGTCAAATATTCAGTAAGTGAAGGAAAACTGTTTCGCCTTTTTCCTGCGTTTCCAGAGAGTGTTTGAAAGCAACCGTTTGGTCGGCCATACTATCAAAGTCATCATGTTCGTGTGCTACTGGCGCCCCGAGTCTATAGTCTATTCGCGGTTTCTTCACACTTTTATAATTAATCCTTTGAAAAATCTCTCCATGTATGAGGTGTTTAGTTATTTCCTGGATACGCCATTATCACAACGTTTTATATCTCTGTTAACATAAAACTTTCTCGTTAATTTTAATTTTTACCTATATATTATTTATAAATCATAATATTTCATTAATAATAAATATGAATAAAAACAGTGAGAAAAATTGCGTGTTGGTAGCGTCTAGTAAAAAATAGTTATCATGCAAAGTACTATTACAACTGAGTGCGCACGAATTCGATGCGATGTCCTTTGGTGTAATTTTCTATACTTAGTTAAGCTTAGTTTTCACGAGGCGGAAGAATCCCCTGGAAGTAGAACTTTACCAATGCTTCAGAAAATAATGAAGTAACCGTGAATGGATTATAGGCAACCACGCATCATGGCGACGTTCAAATGATTCGTGGACTGGCGATATGAGTGTGGCAGCCACGAACTACGAAGACTACAAAATTATTTACTCTAA
The DNA here is from genome assembly GCA_029891345.1 of Dryococelus australis. Classification (NCBI taxonomy): domain Eukaryota; kingdom Metazoa; phylum Arthropoda; class Insecta; order Phasmatodea; family Phasmatidae; genus Dryococelus; species Dryococelus australis. Next base: position 247,989,298 of record CM057009.1, read on the forward strand.
TACGTATATACAAAAAATTCTCGCCATGAATAACAATTAAAATATAACCAAACATCAGGTGTTTTAAGGAACTTCTGTAAGATGAGATTCAGAAGTAATGCATAGATACAGGAAGGCGGCTTCGCGACCTTGTAAACCTATAATTCCAAGGAGTATAGCGATAAGTAAGAGTCAGAGGAAAAGGAGGGTAAATTAAGTTTGTAGTAAATGTTCTATCGTTTTACTTAAAAAAAATGTTAGGGAACTAATTTGGAGCATCTTATGCGAAACGCTCTTCTTTTTCATTATCTTATACAATCAAATAAGCTTAAAAGCTAGTGCAAATAATCATTTCCACATTTTTAATATAAAATTTTGGTCTAACGAATTCTTTAGGATTATATCCTTATCACACAAATTTAAGACACACGAAATGTTGTTACTTGACCCTCCAAAAAAGGAACATTATCATAAACTTAAGATGGATGTGATATGTCATATTCGTGTTATATGTTTTATGATATTCAGCCAAAAATGGAGATCCCTAGAGATAAAGCTTAATTTGCGCAAACACTGTTATCTGAATATTTAAAGAGATATTTATTTCTATATATATATATATATATATGTTCAACAATGCACAGAAGAAGAATGCCATGTAAACGGTAATACTAATTTTCTGTTAAGAACTTCTTCGCTAAAATTTCAAGCACAGGATAAAATTTTTTCGATTATCTTACCTTTGGAAAACATCGATGATATCGATTTCACTGTACTTGATTGCCGCACACGCGTGTAGTTTATCAAATCACTTATTCCGTTCTCTGTCTCAAACGTTTAACTGAAATAAAATATTTGTCCTTAAGCGTGTTTAACTACTCGCTTATTTAACAATCAGAAAGGTGCAAGAAAAATTTACTATGGTAACTGTTACAGTAACACGTTGATTTAATGTGTTATCTTTCCCTAATTTTATATTCGATATTAAAATAACATTAAAAAAGAAACTAATTCATATTATACGTCCGTTTACTTTAAACCAGAGCCCTAGATTTACATTAACGTTATTTACCGTGGTTAATAAGCTGAGCACGTCACGTCATAGCTCATTGCACGATCTTGAGCGATTGGTGTGTCGACCAAGTACGGACTGCGTGCGTGTTTGATGTACGAACAGTGGGGCAGGAGCAGAGAAGTCAGAGAGGTACATTGTGGAGGGGACAAGACAGAAGGCAGCGATGTGTGTCAACAATGAATCCGTTCGCGCTGTTGATTGTATGCTTTCTTGCTCGCGTTTAAAATTTTCTCTTGGCGTTTTTATCGTCTTTCGATAGCTCCCGTTCACGTGAACAAACAAATAATCAGAATTTTACTAAAGATCACAAGTAGCATGAGATTACATGCATTGTGTTACTAATGCTTTATATCGTCTTATAATAAACAAAGGTGGCAAATTTTATATTAACTGAACAGAAGCACATATTTATTATGCAAGTTTTACTGAAAAGGTGCAAATTGCAAGAATTAAAAAAAGCCCCTTAAAAGCTTCGGAAGTCATAATTACAAGCTCTGATCGTATTAAATAATCAAGAAACCCTAATTACATGTTTCCACAAAATTTTAGTGTTACTTTAGACATGTCTGTGAACCACGGCAACGAACAAAACATGAATAGGTACAATATCTAGGGCGTTTCTCCATTCAGTGTACATAACTACCCCAAGTTATTATGTCAAACACAATTGTTCAGTAGTTGTCGAGATTGTTTTTTCAGCTTCCATTTATTAAAATTTAATAAATAAGTAGTGGAAATTATGATTAAATAACAAAACTTTTAATAGGTAGTTGAAAGTTGGTTTTCTAAATCAAAGTTGGTTATAAATTTTGCCTTTATGTAGAGAAAAATGTATACTATTATGACAACCATATTAATGTTACTACAACAGTAATTGTTTGTTATCTGTGAGCCATCAGTAACTAATGTTACTGTTAATGTAATATACTGTTAAGCTATTAAGAGCACGCGTTAACCACCATATTGATTTTGTTCTTCCTGATTCTAATTAGGAGGGTATATTTAAAAAAAATGCGACAATAGAAGCTTAGGTAATTGTCTTGCCCATCATTACGGACATGATATTTGAACTACTAACTTATATATATGTGCAAAAATTACTAAATACAAAATTTTATAAATTAATTAATTTTCACCTTTAAATGACAATAATTTTTTTCTAACCTACCCTAATTCTAAGTGTTAGTTGTACGTCTGAGGTAGGGACGGGAACTATTGCGTCTCAGGGTTGAGCCACTTACGCCTACAGGAGAGGGAATCCATGCAAGAAGGCATGCAGAGGCAGAGAGGTATTGGGCAGCCATGGCCACCGTTATGGGCCATGACCATCTCCCTTAGTGTACCTATAGTTAAAACTATAACTAAGAAGAGGCTGGGAAAAACCGGCACAGGCACCGTAAAAACCCAATCGACAGAAAATAATTCAAATTGTTACATGCATTATTAGAAAATGCTACAGGAAACAGATGGGTATTGACCATGTTCTTTATTAGTAGGAAGAGAAATTTTAGCAGTGAGAGGGGGGGGGGGGGAACTTATTTTCCTTGGATTCGTCCGGCGCTGGACTAACCAGTGTGGAGGGGGTCATTCCGCTCTGGGGGGGGGGGGAAGGTGCTATGGGACCTGCCCCCCCTTCCCCCCGAATCCCCAGTGGATTTCCTGAAAACTAAAATAAAAGGAAATTAGCTGCCAGCTAGTGTTAGCAGAGCCACCACTAGCAGGTTTTTACTTATTCCAAATAGGAAGAGAATCGCCTGTAAAGGAAAGGTGGATTATATTAAGCTACTTATAATTAGTCTATGTCCTCGGGGACATAGGTTTAATTCTACTGCTGTGCTACCTCGCAGTGGCCAATATATGTAGCCATAGACTGTAACAAATCATATCTACGGCCATATGCTGCGAGTGCATTGAGCTTCGAATGAGGGGGGGGGGGGTTCTTCTTTCTTGAGGGGGGCTCTCACCAGCTGCTGTAGAGAGAACACTATCGCCACAGTCTTTGCAGATAGTTGCAGATATATCTGCCCAGAGACTGCCTTGGAATCAGCAGTGAAAAACGGTCCATACATACATGCAGCTGGCTGGGAATGAGAGGTTAAGCCTAACCTAACTTAAGTGAATAATTGACTAGACTAATAATAATTTTTAAAACAAATGATCTGCCCCTTCGGGACTGTTCATGGTATGCTACTGTAATCTTAAATAGTGTGTGTGGGGGGCTCTCACCAGTTGCCGTAGAGATCACACTATCGGACAGTCTCTGCAGATAGTTGCAGGTATATCTGCCCAGAGACTGCCTTGGAATCGGCAGTGACGAATGGGCCATACATACAAACAGCTGGCTGAAATTATTTCTAGGGCAACTGCGCAGGTCTATGTATCGCGGGACATTGGCGTTACATGCAGGTCTATGGCAGCCTATACGCTAACAGCGGTTTTGGTCGCTTAAAGCGCTGGGGTTCTTCTAGATCATAGTCCCCGAAGGCAGAAATTAACGGATTTTTATGCTCTTGGCACGAATCATTAAACTGATCAGCTATTTTTTGGAAGATATATCTCAGGAGCCCTTGCTTTAACTCAGAGTGCAAGTATTTAATGGAAATATAAAGTGGTGCATTGACAGCCTGTCCGAGGCATATATTATGCACCACCTGTAGTTTCTGGATATGTGTTTTAGCACGATAGGCCCAGCCTGGTGCCGCATATGTAATTATGGGGAGAATCATAGATGAATAGATTCGTATCCCGTTGTGTGGCTGAAGGCCGGATTCGCGTTTAATCATTGGATATAAGGATGCAATGCGAGCGTGGGCAAGATTTCTCTTGATCTCCACGTGGCGCTGCCATGTCAGCTTATTATCTAGAATGACACCTAAATATTTCACGTCTTCCCTGTACGGAATGTTCTCTCTGAAGAGAGTCAGTTGGGGGGGGGGGGGAAGAGATTGGGGGGAATATGGCGTCGACTGAAGACAACAGTCTCACATGCCGACATCAATTTTTATTCGCCACGGGCGAAAATGATTTTCTAGCTGGTTGAGCTGTTCCTGTGCGCTCTGAATGGCATTTTCAGCACGATGTGAGTGAGTGTATATGACTGTGTCATCAGCATATACTCCTAGATTAATGTGCCATGTAGGGGGGCGTGGCAAATCGTGTGTGTATGGATTATACAGAACTGGGCCTGGAATACTGCCTTGGGGGACTCCGGCCCTAATTTCTTTAAACTCGGATGTCGCATCTTCTGCAGAGACTGCAAATGTGCGACCAGCTAAATACGACGAAATTAGTTTGATATAATTCAGGGAAATGTTTTTCATATAATTTATAAATTAAGCCTGCATGGAAAACCCTGTCAAAGGCTTTTTCAACATCGAGGGAGACTGCAGCTGTATAGTGTAGCCAATTAAATGCAGTAGTGATGTACTCAGTGAGCCGCACTAATTGACGGACTGTAGAATGACTTTTTCTGAAGCCAAACTGTTCATTAGGGAATAAATTCACGGTTGTTATATGCTGTTCAAGGCGACTAAGCAGAACTCGTTCATGGACCTTAGAGAGCGCTCTAAGAATGCTAATTGGGAGATAATTTTGAGGTAATGTCTTATCTTTACCAGGTTTGGGGAAAATAACTACTTTAACACATTTCCAGGGGGTAGGGAAATGAGCTAGGGTGAAACTTGCATTTATGCACGCAGCTATAGCCTTGAGCATGCTGTCAGGTAGTTGATTAAGTACTATAGCCTGTAGGGAATCGAACCCGGGTGCTTTACGGGGATTCATGTATTTAATTATACGCGTAACCTCGTCTGCTTAAATGACAACCAGGTAGGCCTAGCACCTATTAACAACAAGGTACAAGAATTTGCACAGAACCACGAAATAGAATGCTTCTATAATGAAACCTTTTCAATAATGACCCTGACATTTCTGTTAATATACTTAAACGAATAATTTGTGTATAAGATGTGATGAAGCCTCTTAATGTTATTGTAACATAAAGTACTTTTGTAAACATATTACCTCCTTACGATTCTTTCAAAATTAAGGTGGTGTTTATGTGTAGCCAAAACAAGTTTTTTGTTGAATTTATGGTTACATTTGTGTTAAAAACTTTTTTGTGTTTTCTTCGCTTTAAAAATAAACATTTCATTGTAAAATAAATCAAGTACCTACATAATTTTGTCAAAAAATGACGGTTGGGAGGGGAACTGTGCCGCCGCAATGCGTCACCACCCAGTTCGTTTGCTCTATTGATCATTTAAGTTTCTGTTGCTAAGAATTTTTTATTTTCCGAAGAGTAATTCTCTTTTCGCTACTGGTTTAAGCGATTTAGTTGTTTCAGTTTAAGCATACTTTGGCCCATGGTTTTCCAAGTCGTTTTGTATACACTCCTTTTAATTTATTTGCATTTCGCTTTTTGGTAAACTTTGTTTGTGTTGCAAGTCATTGTTACTCGTTGTTTTGCTTGTCGCGACACCTATCAGGACTGGTGTAATTCGGTTTAGATTGTGTGTCAGTGGTTTGGGCTGCATCCCATTTAATTTGTATGGTTTTGTTTAGCTATTTTGACATTCTGTCCTCCCCTTTTCTGAGAGTTTCGTATCGCCCAATATTTTGATAAATTCAATTTTGTTTCCAGTATCTATTTTGGTTATTATTTATATTGCCATTTACTATTACCTTTCTTCTGTTAGTAATTTTCGTCACTGTTTCACGTTTTTATTTATTTGGAATATTTTAAGGTTTTTTGTTCATCTATTTACATATGAAAAGACTTTTGCCCGAGTTAACTTTGTGTGCTTTCCTAAAGCACCCTTTTCAAGTGACAAAATATAAAATAAATCTTTGGTGTATAATATTTCATTCTCGTAAATTGAAAAATTGTTACTATGTCAATCAATTATTTTAATCTAATATTTCTGTTAACTTTAATAGTTTGTACACTATTGTGTATAGATTTTAATTTTGACATTGCCGATGGCAAGTTTGGAGTAAATAATATTTTTCCGACATTAACAAACTAGCATTAAATGACGCATGAGTAATGTATTTCACGAAAATAAAATTTAGTTAAATATTATTATTGTTTTTAATAATGTAGTTCTAATAAATAACATTTTTTCTAATTTCGTACTTATGGCTTGGTAAAAGACCGACATTGATTGATTGTGCGTGACTGTCCATTATCCAGACTGTCTGACAAAGACCTTGAAAAGTCCATGTACCTTTCTTCTCAACCTTGACAATGGCGTGAACAACAGTTAAAGTGTGGATACTCTGCAAGACTTCTGTTCCTTGATGTTAAAATAAGTTTTGGCCCGCCCTAGGGTCAGTTTTTCTGTTAGATTATTTTTCTCCGCATATTTTGCATAATGTTTCTTGTCCGTAACTTATGTTTTGGTCTGGTTTTCTTATGTAGCGTTTCTCATGGCGTTGCCCGAGCTTTGGCATAACTTTCGCCACCTTCGTTAATATGAGTGCCTTGCTGTCCGAACTGTAGAGAGACCAATTTGGTCCGGGCATGGAACATCTGAGATTTTCCCCAACTCATGATGTCCTGACTTTTAGCTTCGCCTCGTCTACAGGCCAAAAAAAATTCAGATTTTTTATTTGCATGCGCTTATGCATGAGCATGAATCTATTTGATGAATAAGAACTCGAAATTTATCGTACCGTTTTATCAGACAAGCCTGATTATTGGACATTCACATTCGTCTTCGTGTTTTATTTTTTTATTATAAATTTTTATATTGAAATTTATTTCAGTAATGTTGTTTTAACTCAAGTCGCCGTGTTGGGTTGGTAAAAGTTTTAACTCGGCTCCTGCCGAGCTTCGGATATATATTTACATTTGGATTTTCCATGGGAATCCCCAATAAATAATAAATCCACTTTAAAGTTGTGTGATATAAAATATAAATAAATAAAAAATAATGATATTGAAACTCTTGAGATTATTTTTGTTATAAGTCTTGAAATTTTAATGATGGTTATCTTGTGTGAGTAATTTGTTCTTGTTGGTGAGATAAATAAGTGTTAATGTTGTCATGCCCCGATTTAGCATGTGTGTTTTTCATAACCTTTCAGTTACCTTCACGTCAATCTGTGACACAGAGTTTTTATTTGACTACTCGTAACTTATAAATAAATTAAAAAACTACTAACTTGCTTCCAAAAATACTAATCATTGCATACTAAAGGTCACACTGTAAGGATATGGGAACTATGTGTACATTCTTCTTGGCTGTCTCATTCTTGTGGTAAGTATACTTACTGGACGCAACTTGGTCCACGTGTTCTTTTCTTGTGTTGGTATTTTGGGGGCGTTCTTAACCTATGCCATATATAGCGCCACAAGAGAACCTAGCCCGTGTCTTGACTGTATGACGCCCTAACAACTGCTCGGTATTAAGGCTACTGCCAAGATGGTCCTTGAAATGTGTTGCAATATGTTTCTCTGGAACTTCGTGCGCCACTGTCTCAGTCTGTCTTTTTTATTTTCTTTCTCCCGTGTTCTCTTCCAAGCACATCTTCTGGGGTCGCATGTTTTTTTCTTCTCTCTTCGCTGCGATTTTCCTTTCCACTACCAACGTGGCCCTGCCTTGGGCCGTGTGTATATTGTAGTGATGTGTGAAGCCAAAAGGGAAAATTATACTCTGAACAATCGAAAAATACGTAAACTTATCTCGCCGTCTCTGAGAAACTACTCGTTCAAGCAGATTGGAATTTTGCAGGCTACCGTACTGATTATTTCTTGTTACCAGTGACCCATTAGTTTAAGAAAACACTAAAAGCAATAGGAGAAATGATATCAAGTAAATATCTGCGATAAAATCCTGAAAAACTGTAGCGGAATAAAAGATGAGTAAAAAAGTTTTGTTTTGAGATTTATGGGTAGTACCAGCAAATAAATTGTGGAGATTGAGTTGAGATATATGCGTGTCAAAATTTGAAATAAAACCTGATAGAGATTAATTCGCTTATTCACAGTTTTTTTTCTGTTTCGCAATGTAACTAGCATGAATGAAATTGAGCATAGCTCGCATTATCTTTCATTTAACATAAGATGAATTGGCAATTTAACTGAATTATTATAACGAAATTAATAGGTTGTAGGACGACACCAAATGTGTGGAATGAAACTCAAACACGCATAAACCCTTCAAAACAAAGCACTATAAATCGCATGTTTTAGAAATTTACACGAAATAAATATTAGGCTTGTTAAAACTTTCTGTGTCATATTCTACAATGAATAACAAGTTAAAAGCTACAAATTACAAGTAACAAAATACTTATTTTAATCATTCCCGTAACAACGTGTCTTTAGTGAAACTTGCAAACTTCGTCCGCATGATTCAAGCAAAAATCTTGTTCATTTTTATTTATTTAACTATTCCTGTGCCGTCTAAACAACATAGGATGTTATAAGCTCGGTGGCGAAAATTCAAGAAATTAACAAAGTGATCAAGGCTATATCAAATAACTAGGATAGTTGATACTATATACCGTTTCTTAGTGTACTTTGCTAGGGTTTTTCTGTGACAGTGGCGCGTAAATAAGCAAAGGTACAGGACCGTGAAGTCTAGCTTGCTTTGTGTGCTTTGTTTCATTTATTTATTTAATGGAATGAAGAATGGCCACAGTAAAGTGAAATCGTGAAACATTAATTCAAAATGTTATTTTACAATTTAAAAAATACATTAATGTGTGGCACATTTATGCACTCTGTAGTACTAATAAATACAATTAATGTGAATTTATCTTGTGTCGCCTTCGCTGCTTAACGTAGTTCGTGTGTCATTTACTATATTGTAATGTCACTCATTGCCACATTATTGTGTATATTGGTTTTAGCAACATATTTCTCTAGGAAGACATTAATTTTGAAGCCTAGCATTCCTCTGTTCTGTTATTTATCCATGGTATGTAAATATATTTGACAAAACAAGGAAACGTTTTTTTTATTTTGCACTCAGTGAAATGAAGTTATTTTTTTAAATAACGTAACAGCTTTGGATTAGGAAAAGAAGATAAAACTTTAGATCTGCCCTGTTAATTTTTTTTTCTTATTGTAATGTATATTCCTCCTATCGCACACAAGCTGTCTTTAAAATGTAGATCACTGTGTAAGGGAGAGTACATTAATGGGAATATTATTTGTACCTCGTACCTGGGGTTTGAACTTGTCCGGCTCCACAGGGCAGTAAGGATTTTAACAGCGACGTAACACACACAATTTACGCCAGTCCTACCAATGATGAAATTCTTTGGAAACTCATTTACAGCCAGTCTCAGTAGGCTGTAAACAACATGCATGAAACATTTGTAGAATGGAATCGAAAAATGCCACTTGCTACAGGAAATAAAATACTTTCGGAGAATTGGGAAAAATTATCGAGATTTAATGTGCATGAAAAAGCTTTGTTTCTGATACCATAATATGTAAATATGAAATAGAATCTGTGCAAATGTTATTTGAAAAATCATTGGAAGTGAAACTAAATAAAACTTGGGGGGGGGGGTGGCAAAAAGCAGTAGAAAAATATAGTTATAAATCCGAAATATATATATATAACTTATATATAATAAAAACACAACATTGCTGTAAAAAATATATAATTAATAATTATATTTACTTACACACAGGTGATAGGAATTTAGGTTAAAGGCTTGGAGTAGGCTAACAGTAAAGAAGTAATTAATAATAGCAATTATAATAGTTAAGTAGTAATTATATTAATATAAATATCATACAATCTAATTAACACAGACGACCTGATAATTCTCTGTTTCAGGCGGACGATTAAGTAAAAAACATCATCAGCTGTGATACTACCAACATATCTTTTTTGTTCACAATCTTTTTGAATATCAAAAACTGAACACGATGAAATGTGCCATGAGAGGGTGTCAGGGCTGATTTTGAGGCAGCTGAAAAGCAATTGAATGAGCCCATGAATTGTTTGGAGCGGCCCTCCATGAGACTAGGGATCTCACGCACACAATAAGTGCGGAATTAACTAACACACTTGCCTACAACATCACAACATACTAGACAGACATCACGACACTACAATCATTCAAGTCGACATTTTGACTGGAGGTGCTCTTCACTGTCCCGCTGAACACACAAACACGTAAAAACATTAGATATAGCATCAAAGTTACATATTAAATACGGTTCATGAGCCTAAGAATCCCATTTACACGGCGCCCCGCCGCCGACCCAATGATTTGAGTATGTGTCGAGCTGCATTTGTTTTACAAACACGGTGTGAGCTTTGGGAGTCTAGGCATCCGGTCTCACGACACCAAGGTCATTCGGTGACCTATGAGGGTTCGCGATGGTTTAAAATTAGCCTTGCTCAGTGTGGACGTAACTATAACTAGCCGCCCTCGTTAATGTATCTGTTATTAAATTCAAAAATAATTTATGTCTTTAAAATATTTATTAATTTCTTGCAAAAATTAAATTAAACTGAAAAATATTTATCTTCAAACTAACTCAGGAGAACAATGAAAACTCTGCAGTGCTCCGTAGGCAAATGTTTCAAAGCAACTTTTATTCTCAGCTGTCCGAGATAGCGTCGCCTTTGCCAAACGTAGTTTTAGAAGAGTATTAATTTGAATTCCTCATTACGTCTCTGCGGTTGAAATTCTCAAAACTACTTAGCTGAAAATACTAAGTTGCAGCAACATCTTGCAGACTTCTCGTCGGCTGGCCCCACTGCTCATTCACCTTATGTCTGGCCTTTATAGTATCTTCCCTCACAACGCTCTCGGACCTGCGGTACGCTAATAAACATCATGCCATACCACACGCAACATCGTGGTCGCTAACCCGTGTAGGTGGCGCATGCAGACTTTAATATAGCAGTACGCATTTTGTAGAGCGTCCTCGCCCCGTCGGGCAGTCTGCATAAACTGTTCGTACTCGGCCAATATGAATAAAGAGATAAACTAAATTTCCTGCCAGGCCGATGACCCACTGAGACTCAACTTGCCTGGCGGAAAACTAGATGGCTAGACGCCTCCAAACTACATAATTATCAGCACTTTGAAACGTCGTGCCAGTCACGAGAGGGCTACATCATTTATCACGCATTACGCCATGCGTTAATATGGCAACCAAATAACAACTTCCTCTATGTACGTGACCCGCGTACAATAATTTCGTGGTAGAAATTCTGAAATACTTACAATGTAAATAAATATTCTGATGTTGTAACTTCTTTCAATTAACAAATAAAAACATTAAAACAGAATAAAATAAAATGTAGCTGCCGCAAATAAACAATAAATAAAGAATTCAATGTTACATGATTACAAACAACGAAACTTAATCTCAATAATGGTGACAGATAAATGCAGCAGTTTTGATGCATGACGCTATTCAGGTTTCCTGAAAGCCCCAGAAGCCGTATTACTACCGCGAGTTTTAGCTGGACCATCGCAAACGCAATATGTTAACTGAATTAGTTTCATTAAGAATCATGGGAATGAGCGATAAGTTGTCACGTTATAATAATAATAAGATATCGCTACAATTAATATTTATATTATTTTTGCTTTATAATGATTCACTTTCACTGGTGGATGATTCCGTAAAATGTTTTTTTCTCTTATGTGGTGTATGGTTTGTAAGGCAAAATAAAATGTAACAGGTCAGTTGTCTGTGCCGTTGTAAAATTTGGTTAAAATTCTGCGGCACATAATTTAAAGTAAACAAAAATATGTTTTTTTTTTTTAGAAAATGATTTATTCAAATGTTTCATAATTTTAATGCTAATATTTACAAAGATTTGTAAGGGATCCCGTTATATATATATATATATATGATTTACTATCTATTTTATATTTGTGAATCAGAAAATCTCTAGTTAAAATTTTTTTTTTATGTAAAGAGAATTAATACTCAAATGTCAAACGCAATTGTTAAAGTTTTGTGTTATACTATATTGCGACCACGAGCTTGTTGAATTCTCGTGTTCTTTATTTGTAATACCTCTGAGTAATATTTCTATGCTTTAAATGCCCTTTTATTATGTGGACATTATGTTAACTGTGTTATGACTTGACATGTTTACCAGCACGTCTTTTGTATTAATTAATTATTCCTTTTTAACGAAACAACAAGATAGAAGAAGTTAAGATAATTAATGTGGGCAAGTACATAACACCTCAAAGTGAAATGACTCTATAAACTTGAAGTTAACTTTTTGTTGTAATATTTCTACTACAGCTGAAGATATCTCTCGACTGACGAAGCAAGGGCTCACTCATCTCATGGCTTGACTGCTATTGTAAATTGTTACGGATAAAGCAGTTTACATTTAGCATCGTGTTAGTAAGGCATATCCTCCACCGACGTAGGATTTCAAAAGTTCATTAATTCTGTGGATATATCTTAACACAAAAATTAATAGAACTCAATTATAACAACAAGAGTTGGATCCACAGAGAAGGGCTAAGAGGGATCTCTCATATTCTTTCAGCAAGAAAGAATATTCACCTGTGGTCCATATAAGACAACAAACATTCGTTTTTAAGTTTATAGACTAAATTAATACTAAAATGTCTTATGTCATTCATAGTGTTGTGGACACGGCATAATTATCATTATAACACACACCCGAAACTTACTTGACGTAAATACTAAAATAAAATTGCTTTTAGCAGTATACACCCACAAATGGCGCGACCATTATACAAAGCCGGTAGTAATTATAGCACTCGCGTTAGCACAGGAGAGAGTGGATTAAAAATAAATGTTGAGATATGTTTCAGCCAGCGGCAATTGCAAAAATGTAATAATTTGCAGCGCGTTAAGAAACACAATTCCAAGCTCTGACGGCCGGCTGACGTCACGACAAGCAATATAACGTTAAATCCATATAAGTACCGAGCGCGAAGTCAAATTATCAAATAAGATGCACATATAACCGCGGAGTAAAATAGTTCACACGTACACAACCAATAACTTGTTGCAAATACACAAATATATCGCGCCGTGTAGATCACTTAGGTCTATCGCGCTACGTTACTCGTACAAATGAGCGATGTAATCTTCTGCTGACTCTATCTTCTTCAGGACATGCTGTAACTCACGCTCCGCTGGTGCAGGGGTTAAAATCAAAGTAGAATAGGAAAGGCCAGTTCAAATATGTAATAAGTGTATGATATACAAATAGTGGGATATAGTTCCTTGGGGCACATAAGGGAGTAGGGAGTGGATCGGTGGATCTGTCACCATGTTGTATTCCGCCATGTTGCTAGCCTGTCCATTTTTAAGTCAGTACGTCATCATATTGGACATTACGCTGGCATATTGGATAGCCATATTTGTAGCCTTTGTGGTGCCATCTTTGACCTATATTTTGGTAACCAGTAAGTCACTTTTCCTTGCGCTTGCATTCCTAGGGTTTTCTCTGAGTGCTTCCACTTTTTCTCTTTAGCATTCTTTCTTTTTCTTTCTTCTCTTCATTTCTCTTACTATCTCTTCCTCTCCGGGGGTTTCCTCCCCTCCGAGTGCTCCCACTGTTTTTCTCTTTTGAATTCTTTCTTTCTCTATGTTCTTTCTTCCTTTCTCTTTCACTCTTTCTTTCCTCTCCCATTCGTTCATTTGTTTACATTGGCTGTTACTAAAGGCCGCCATCTTTGTTTAGAATTGCCTCTCACATCTGTCGCGTGCACTGCACTCCGCCATCTTGGTATTTTCGGTTGTCATTTTTTCCCACATTAGTTCTGGCTTTGGCCGCTAGGAGTGCTGGTGTCGCTCTCGTTCGATTAGCCGATATCGCATGCTCTTGGGTGCCATATTGGTTCTGGAATTGACCGTTAGGGGCGCTGATTTTTTTAGAACTCATAATACAATCTGTAATAGTTCGGGATCGAACTGCCGGACCTTGAATTGCCAAACTTATACCTTAGACCACTAGACTATCGCGACATGCACTCGTAGTATATAGCTTGTAGACGAATAGATAATACATTGCATCTCAATAAGACATATTTTTTATTTCTTATATAATTTTTAAGTATTTTATATACATGTCTATATTCTTTAAGTATTTCTTTTTTGTTATATTATTTATTATATTTTTTTAAATATTTTTAATTATTCTGGTTTAACTTACATATACATTATTTAAGATTTAACTTGTTCGATTAGTCACATTTGCTCCACTGAAAACATATACATGTTCAACTCTGCCTTCTGCATAGTTCCTTCATCGCCTGCTAGAGTGCGTGAATCGCAAGTGCGTATATTTATTTACGATACAGAAGATGCAATTTTCCATACACGATAAGGTATATTAAAAAATTATTGTAAAGTACATTCCAGGTAGGCTTTGTAAAACATATTTGATTTTCATTACTTTAATTTTTTCAACAATATTTTGTCATAATATTTTACTTTATTGAATTATTTTGAACTGTTGTACGAAAATTAAGTCGCCTAGCCTTGTAACCGCTCATGCACGCACTCACCGATAGGCCTGTGATTCAGTTGCGACAGGTCCGCCAGGGCAGATGCGCCTGCTGCGACCCGCCAAGAGAGACGTCATCAACAGGAGTCGCATGAGGAAGGGACAGAGTATAAATGACCGCGAGACAAGTTCTTGCGAACTTAAGCGACCAACCGCACTGCTGTGTGGCCTGACCAATCAGACATATACAGGAATCTTTCCATTAATAAATAAGTAGAATTATTTTATTTTATTTTATTTTCATTTGAATAATGCCGGAAAAAATATTCTTTGAAAATGTAGTCAAAATGTATCGAAAATGTATATTGCAAAGCAAATTCCGTTCAAAGAGCTAAAATTTTGTAAATTTCACACTTTCCCAAGACAGCTGGTAAACATAAAAAAAAATTATAACCATTCTCGGACAGAATACGAACCCACGACCTTTAGACTAGAAGTCCATCACACTAACCACAGGCATACCACAAGCTCACATCGAGTACAGCGCTTATAAATTGAATATAAGATTTAAATGTAGAAGCTACATTAACTAGTATAATTACAGGAATAGTGTTTATGTATTTTATATATTTTCAACCAGTATATATGCGGCTTAAATATACTATATTTTAAAACAGTTTTTGTTTATGTAAAGCCTTGTGATGAGCTATATTATAACATTACATAACTTTCAGTTGGGTTCTAAATTCTGAAGCTAATATATAATTATTTTCTTATATATACTTTTTAAAATAATTATGTAGTAAATCGAGGCAGCAATCAAACAAATATTTATAAACAATCTACTAAGGCCTGGCTCGTGAAATTAAAATATTGAAGCAACATTTTTAGCTCCAGGAATGTATGTTCAAGCCCTAAAATATCATAATAGAAATTAGCACAAAATAGTATTTTGCTGTTCTTAACGAGGTTTAACAGACTGGTTACATGATTGAAATAAGAAATATAATATTATACTATTTTTTTTTTTCTAATTTTATTTAAATTTATTACTACAAAAAACACTTTTAAAATAGTCATGTTCGTCCTTACTTCCACCTCGCGGTTTCGAGTATTCGTTTTCTTGCCGTGGCTGGTTGAGGACGCGGCCACGGCGTAGTTCTGCTGTAATGGTCGCACCCAACAACATGACCATTTGGAGAAAATCTCGTTCTGTGGAATTAATAACGTACGCCAGAGCACCTCGGTACTCTGGATGCACAGTGTTAGAAACCACCTTTAGGACTTCTTGGGTGCTGAGTTCCGGACGGTAAGTGCGTATAGAGCTTATCTTCTGTATAACGAAGTAAAACAATGTCTCCTCCCCTTGCTCCTCTAAGACTACGCGGCTCCGTGCTCTCAACGAGGTGAAGGTGTTCGCAAAACGGCCGAGGAACAAATGGCTGAATTCTTCCCACGTAATTCCATAGTGATTCACAGCTCGCCACCAAAGACGTGTATCTCCCCCAAAATATTCCTTATTGCAATTGGGCCAGTCCTCTGGGTCGATACCGTATCAAGTCAGCTGTTTCTCGCAGTCTTGCAAAACAGCAGTAGGGTCTTCATTGGCACATCCTGTGTACTCAGGCAGCGATTGGAACCTCGCTGGTGGCATGGGGAGCAGGCTCTACTATTTGTACCCTCCCATATGTAATATGTAGTACCATTTGCAGTCCATGATTCCAGACTGGAGTAGTCTGAAGTAGCAGGGTGGAGCAGGCGAAGGGATTGAAGCAGAGTGACATCACTGCAGGCGCGATGTCAGATGGTGGGTGTGGCAGCATCAACCATGGAACATGTTGTTGTTTTTATAACATGCTGCCGAGTCCACTCATCCCTGTTGCTTCCATTTTCGCAGTCTGCTCCACAGGTAACGTGAAGCCAGGCTGTTCTGCTTTTATCGGCCGAGCACACAGAACTGTTTGGCACTGAACTGGTTAGCACCGAATAAAGTTAATGTGCAAGCTGTCCGCAGAATTACTCGTTCTTGCGGTGTAACACATTGGCTGAGGTACATCTGATAGCAACTTGTGCATGCCAAGATGGCTGTTCCCACTCTATCACATATGGCAAATTTGGTACCCTTCCACAATTTTTTATCTAAAGCTTTACAGCGATAGTGGCCGGCTCAGCTGAGTCACTGCGCATGTCCAAAGGCTGGGCATGCTAACAGGGTTAATAAATCCCTTGGACTGGCATGATCTGAGGCAGTGGGAGCAAAGATCTTCCGGTTGCCTGTAACAGTACGCGCCCATTATTCTGTTTGGAGTTCCACATTCGCATCTTCGACTTCGGCACAAAGTTGTCAGACTGCCCTTGCATCATTACATAAGCACACTTTTCCCTGTAGGCCTGTGAGCCAGAAAGGCTTACCATTGGTTGTCTGAAATTCTGTACACTCGCGGTTTGGAATCGCGGCACGGTTGGTGCAGAAAGTTTATTATGATTGTTCACTCTTTGCCGGGCCACGTAGCTCAAGGCTTGTGGCCGAAAACCTGGTGGCGTAGCCCAGATAGGGTGGTTGATGCGCCACAGCAAGGGAGGGAGGGCAGGTGGTGCACTCTGCTCTGCTAGTCACATGCCCAAGATGGCGGGTAGCTGACGTCATGGCTGCGTGCTCGACAAAGTATACACGCAGGCTCAGGATGGCCGATTTCATATGCTAGCCCCAGACAATGGCGATTTTGGTGCCAAAAGTTTTCTCTCGTTGTTGCTGGTCGTTTTCCTACATTCGTTTCTTGCAGAATGGGAGGAAAATACAAGGATTTCGTCAGTAGCGAAGAATAGGGACCGTTATGGTCCAACAGAACGGATAGTTGTGGGCTCACATGATCACACGCTGCACACAACGAATGATTTCGAAAAGTATGTCAGGATAGGCATTCTAGGAATGAATTGAACATGGTAATATTGTTTGATGAGAGTAGAATAGTACTAGGACCATATGAGTATTGGGTATAATTGCAGGACACTTGTGTGTCAGCAGCAACACAAGTATATTTCAGAAGGTTACAAACCATAAGGTGCGGGAAAATTTGGATAATTTGTTGTGCGAGTGTGTTGTCACATGGAAGGGCGGCAATTGATGGCTACAGGTTTTCGAACTATGGAGAAACAAGGACCACACAGGCAGAAAGATTGATCCTCAGGAATATTTTCAGGGAAGTGCACCAGCACTCAGCTTAAGTGAACACAAGTAGAGTTGGTTCATGTGGTCGACCACCCTTAATGTAGCTTCCTCCAAAAATCCACCATCGTTCTGCGATGATTATACATTATATGATACAGGTATCCAATACTAGAAGTTGTGCATGGCCTGGGCTAGCTTGTGGTGTGTAGCCTCATCACGACATATTCCAAGAGCAAATGTCATTTTACAGAACTAAAATACGATGGCCTAGGCTAGTAGAAGAATGTTTGCCTTCCTCGCGCATATCTCACTCCCATGGAGGCTGTTAAGGTCACCTCCGACGCCTATTTAAGTTGCTACATGTGATTCAGTAAAAAGTTTAAATGGCCATTAATCAGCCAGCAAATAATATGCATACCAAGTCCCTGTATGATCATGTTTTATTTTAAAACCCTCAGTTTGAGGCACTCACGAACAAAATTTCTCCGTTATCGTGGGCAAGTATGTGCATGGTAAAAAATGGCGCGAAATCAAGACAGTGTATTATTTAAAAAGTTAGGTCCCAGCCACATACAGATGTTCTGTATGTGGGATGGCACTCATTCCGATTGAAGTTAATAAAAGTGATGGTTCCAGGACAAATTAAATAACTATTTCAATTACATGATAAATCCCAAACGATGCTGGCCGAAGGTATGGATGTCTGTACCAACCGAGTGCCGAAATATTACTACTGAAAAATGGCGTACACTACACTGGCTACCAAGCTGGCTTCCTGCATGACCAACAAAAAGCACGTAATAAACAAACCAACTATTTAAATGAAATTTAGGTGAATAAACATGGCCCTTACATGGAGATGGGACACAACAACATATTCCTCTCATTATAAAAATTCTGTAATAAAATATCTCACAATTACATTAACATGAAAAACCTCCACATACTCCATTGCCAGTAACGAGCAGATCATGCAAATAAAACATAGCTTTCTAGAATAGCTGATCCTTCCCCCGTTAAACCTATCATGTGGGGAGGTTTAGAAAATAATAATCTTTATTGTAAAAACATAAATAATTCACTGAAAAATACAAAAGTCACAATTATACTGAAAGTGAGGTTCGCCGGCCACATGCTCAGAGAGTTACAGACTACTGCTAACATTCACGTCTCACTGATTACAACTACTGCCCTCAGTACTGGATAGTACGGGTCGATACTGACATGTTACTGGAATGAATTTATTATTGTATTTAATATTTACATTTAAAGAAAAAGGCACTCGAAGAAATCATAATTGCAAGCATGCTTAACTGTTTAATCTCCACTTGCCCTGCAATGTTTACAGGTGAGGTAATATTGACATGAATATTGGCATAACAAGTGGTATTTAAAACATATAAAACACCACAGGAAAAAGGGCAGATGACTTAAAAATTTACACAACTCAATATTAAACCAGAAAATACACAGCCACTGGATAATTACTTATATGTAAATAATGTGGCCATTTTGTGGCTGCATGTCTACAATACAGCGTGGTCGTGGTACGGTGCACTCTCACTTGCGCACGTGATAAATATTAACAAAACACTGATGTGAAAACAATAGCACTGATATTTAACCTAAGGGTCATGGCAATGTAAACACAAATGAATAAATAATTTACACTATGCACATCATGCCTTGCAGTGGTGCATGCTCAGATACCCACATGGAACCCTGGCTTCAGAGCACTGCTATCCTCATGTAGTGCTCGGGTGGACTTCGGCGGATTCATGATGATGTGGGGAACGGTCTAGGGCCAAGGAAAGTGGCACACATCATGGCGGATCAAATAACAAGTATATAAAAAGGATGTCGATGGATTCTTGTAGATGTAAAATATTAGCAAATTACATTCTCAGAACTACATAGCCTTGTGTGACTATTCGATACATAACTCGAAGATCAGAAACACATATAAATCTATCATAACTGACCTTTTTCACTTTGTTTACTGAAATTAAATAATTTTTTAAAGTATTTACATAGGTAATTAACACACATAAAGAAGATAAGATTTTTAATAAAAACATAGTTGAGTATAAAAATTAATTAAGAATAACTGGAGCACATTTCAAATAACTTTTCGTGACATACCATGTACATATTTAAGAAAGAAATTACTAGATCTGAACTTAAATGAAATTACATGAAGTTAGTACCAATACAACTGTCACACACTCCCCTCCTGAAACCAGGACACACATGCAAATGTGTAGCAAGAGTAAAAGCTACAAAAGCAAAATTACCACACACAAAAACACATAAGATTTACATGAAAACACAACTCAACAACAACATTAAAAGGATGTGCCAATAGAAACAACTGACAAAGGAATTACAACTACATGTTCTTGGTAGGAATCTTGAATGCATGGAGAGGGTTGCATTATAGCATAAAACTAGAATTTCAACAAAAATATTATAACAAATGTGTTGCAACACACCCACAAGAGAAGCTAGAATAAAGGAAATTACTTTGATTTATGTGTACAGAAGGTGGGGATGGATGGGGATGCAGAAGTTCCATAACCTCATGGAAATTGGTGCCATGGGGCTAGGATGCTAGAAGGGCATGTTTTTGATGATGGAATCATTGGTAGAAATATCAGGTAATTTTGGAATTTGGAAAGAAGCGAGGTTCGAAATGAGTTTAAGGAAATGAAGTACAGGAAGAGACTGATTGAAATGAATGGCCAAAACGACTTGGCCGAGAGTCTTAAAGTAAGGGCTGACAATGTCGCAATGTGAAGCATTGTTGATAAAACTACTTGCTGACAAAGAGAGTGTGAAGGGAGGTTTTGACTCTAAGGATGTTAAACATAAGATGTTAACATCAAAAGGGAATTTGGTCGCAAACAGCTAGAGAGAGTGAGATTTTTTAAGAATTGTAAATCAAGGGATACAAAAGATTTTTCACAGAAGTTCAGGTGATATTTACCAGACAACAAATTGAATTTAGAATTATTGATATGAACATGAAAAATGGGAAGTGCGAAGGACAAATAATAATAACATAAGTTTTTCATTTGACAACATATTAGCTGGAGTGGGAGCATTAAGTTTTCTATCTAAACTGAAAATAAGGAAGTTTCGAACATTAAATAACAAATATCTGCTTATGTTGGGCATAAGTTCAGGAAAAGCAAAAACATAATAAATTAAGAATACATTCTTCTTCGCTAGAGGAACATTTACTACAACATTTAACGACGAATTTTTAATAAAATCCTGTACTGAACTAAAGCCACAGTAAGTAAAAAGGTTTTCAAAAGTTTCTGGTGAAATCATTGTAAAGAATAGTAACTAAGTTTTGGACCTGGTTTAGAATATCAATTATATTCTTGGAATTGAGAAGAATGCAGCTAAACCTGCCTGCCATGGACACTGGTCTCGATGCCATGCTTAAAGTCAAATAATTCTAGCCTAGTGCTAGACAGAGCTTCACTGACTCTTAGCAACATTGTACTCAAATCTAACCTAAAACCCAATATCACAATCCATGTGTGGTTTGATTGAAAACAGAACACAAAATTTTAACATTATTTAAATAGTGTGTAGCCAATTTCTGGATTAATTTGGTAGTGTTCAAAATTATACCTTCTAAATCCTTAATAAAATTAATGTAGTTTGGAACATTAATATAAATTTGGTTTTGCTTATCCTCATTTGAATTAAGTCACGTTTTTTATATTCTCAAGGTCACCATTGTCTTAAAGTTCAAAAAACAGCTAACAGTATTTTGCCTCCAAAATCTAGCATTTCCCATTTTGGGTGGGACTAAGGAAGAAGCGAAATAAGTATTCGCACTTGAGTTTTGAAAGCATTGAGATTGTCCTCTAGTTGCACTAAAGAAAAATTAAAGTTTTGGTCGAAAGATCTATTGTCCTCTTCTAATTTCTGTTGGACACTCAGGAAAGTGTTCAAGACAACGTCTCATTCAACACATTCTTCTTCAAACTCTTTGAGGTCGAAGTTCAAAACAACTGAAATCATTTTCCGAAAATGTATTGTCTATATTCTTTTAAAAAATAACTCCCATATTTACAGGGTTTACCATGATTAAAGACGCATAAAAACCACTGAAAATAGCCAGCAACATTCCCAGGGCCACCATGGTCAAACCGGGAGAAAAAGAAAAAAAAAAAGGTTAGGTACCCCTTACAGAGTGAGGGGGCAACAAGAAAGACTGTTATGTGAATGCAGATACCTAGCGACAAATGAAAACAAGTTACCCTTACATTACACATTCAAAAGATAAAACATCATCAACTAAATATACAAATAATTATTCGATGACCTATAGATCAAGACCCAACTACACACGATTGTCACATCTGGGAAAGTTTACTTAGGAACCTAACTTGTTCAATACCCAAACAAATACAAAAAATATCCTAATTAACTGGATGTGGAACACAAAAATGTTATATATATATATATATATATATATATATATATATATATATATATATATATATATATATATATATATATATCAGAACACTAAATACATTGTTTGCAACAAGACCAATGAAATTATGCAAGCAACCAAACAACTTAGATTAGTACCAACTTATATTAGTAGCAACTTAGTTTACTTCTGTGAGTTTTTCTTGAAGTGTGAGCTCACAAAAGATATGAATCCTAAATTGGCTCTCCTCAGTGGGTGATCAGTCCATGAACAAGACGAAGTCAGGATCAAGCAAGTAACAACAGTTACTAAATTATTTTAGGAAAAGTGCACAGTTAGGGTCTGCAGCTCCTAAACAGTTGCAAAAAAAGGAAAAATTACTTAGCAGCATGAAATTATATACATATATATCAGATGCGAGATATGAGCTACTGTAGTAATAAATGCTCCTGAACTGTGAAAAGCTAAAGCGGCAGTGACAGGCATCAAACAATTTTGGATTTGGTATGGCCCCGACCAACAGTGATATTTTTTTTCCTTTTCTTATCAACTGCCCTGTTGACAGGGTGTGCTTTGCACAGAACAAGGTCACCTACACGAAAATGGTTATCAACATGGCCTTTATTATACTTTGTACAACTCTTGAAATGAGTGAGCTTCAAATTCTTGAGAGCAAATGCCCAAACATAACGAACATCCTTAGGATTGTACGGCAACAAGTAATTTAGAAGCCACAGTTTTGACAATGGGCTATTTGGGGCAAAAGTAAACATGATATTAAATTGGCTAGTTTTGTGAGATTCGTAATTGGCAAAATTGAATGCCATTTTAATCCAAGAAACATTTTTTAACCCAATTTGTCTGATACATCGCATGGAAAGCAATGAATGCAGAACAAGGGTATTTATTAAACATGCTCTACATGTGAAGGAGGAGGATTGTATGGGGATAAATTATGTGATGCATGACATTATAAAAGCAAATGTTCTTAAACAGATGAGGTGTAAACTGTGAACCGTTATCAGAAACAATACATGAAAACGTACCAAAATTTTGAAAAATATGTGTTTGAAGAGCACTAATGTTGGAAATATCTTCAGATTTCCCAGGCGAATTTAACAATACAAACTTAGTGAAAGCATCAACACACACTCTAACAACGTATTGCGTCCTAATTTACTTCTAGGAAAGGGGCCAACAAAATTAATAAACAAGTTTTACATAGGTTTTTCAACTACAGCTGAATGTGTATTCTGAGCTGGCTTGCTCAGTGCACAAATTTTGCAACATTTTATATGTTCAGAAATTTTAGCATTCATTCCCTTGTAAATGAAGTGCTGTTGGATAGTCTGAAAGGTTTTATGAGTACCTAGGTGAGTGCCAAGAGGAGGAATGAAAATACTCAAATAGCATATGTCTCAGAAGATCAAGCACTACAATATGCTTCTGTTTGTCATGAGAGCTGCAACAAATGAGCCCTTTAGAAATAAAATACATTTTATGTTCATTACCTGATTATAAATTTTAAATGGTTCTATATAAATTACTATTATTTCTTGGTGTCCTTTAATATCAGTAAAGGCTAATAGAAAGTTCGACAAAACATTACAATTTGGAATAACTTCAGATTCAACATTGGTACCATCAAACATACGATATAATGCATCTGCCACTATATTTGGAGTTCATTTAATATGTTGGGGTCTAAATTTCGAGGAAGAAATTTTGACAACTCATCGCCCAATTTTACCCAATTGGCGGAGATCAGCCAATAACAAAGACAATGCCTGGCTATCAGTTTCTAAAAGAAATTCGGTATGCTCAAAATACTGTTGGAATCGTCAATACAGAATACTACAGCCAAACATTGTAATTCATAAATTGTGGAAGATTTATTTTCTTGGGGAGTGAGAGTACAGGAAGCGAATGCAACTGACTGACAACAGCCATCAATCTCCTGGGCCAAGACGGCTCCAATAGCTTGGGTAGAAGCATCAATTTGGAAGATAAATTTCTTACTAAATTCTGGCATGTGTAACACAGGAGGATGAATGATGTAATGCTTCATAGTGTCAAAGGCCTTTTGGTGCTTCTCACCCCATTAAAATTCGACTGATTTTTTAATTTATTAAGCGATGCCAAAAATATTGTTTTATAACAATAAATCTTGCTATGCCTTTCACATAACATGGTAGCAGATATTCTTTAATGGACCTAGCCCTTTCAGGGTCAATAGAAATCTCACTGTAAGAATACCTATGTCCCAAAAATAAGATTTCTTGCACTGCAAACCTAACCTTAGAAGGGTTAACAGGGAGGCATTTGTTTTAAAATGAGTGAGTACTTTCTTTAAGTGATATTAATGTTGTTCAGAACTGTATGAGTAAATTACATGATCATACAGATAGTTATAAACCAATTTGAATTTAGAATCATGAAAAATCATATCTAAACATTTGGTAAGTACTTGGGCAACCATGGCCAAGCCAAACGGCACACGAGTAAACTGATACAGGTTCCAAGGAACACAAAAACTGGTAACTGGTTTAGAATCTTTTCATAAAGGGATATGGTGATAAGCCGTGTTCAAGTCAATAGTTGTAAAGAAGTTTGTTTTTCCAAACCAATTAAAAGCCAAATGGAGATCAGGAAGATGTACTGATTCAGTTAAAATATTTTTATTGAATTTACGGTGGTCCACAACCAATCGATGTTTCCTATTGGGTTTTGGTACCAAAAACCTGGACTAGCATATTGTAAAGTAGACTGCTCAATTACTTCTTTATCTAATAAACTTTTAACTTCATTTCTTAAAATTTCCATCTGTGGTAGAGCTAATCTATATGGATGACACTTGAAATTTTCATTGTTAAGCTATTTTATCTGATGTTCTAATAATTTTGTAAGGCCTATCTCAGTGGCAAGTACCTTACAAAATATTTTGCACGATTTTTATAGCAGAATGCTGCTGTTCATTGCGATGTTCAAAACAATCTACAATCTGGTTGGACTCTGCTTTACAATCAGAAAAAAATATTTTGTTTTGTTTGAGAGCCCACCAAAGGCATTTTTGTGATTGGAGCAAACTTAAACAAAAAAATGTTTATCTTGAATATCAAGTATTAGGCCAGTAGCAGCCGTGAATTCTATGCCCAAAATGAAATCTAAACATAGTTGTTTGGGAACTAGCCAGTTGTAAGTCTAAAAGAAATTATCAAATTTTAATTTAACAGTGGCACAACAAGAAATTGGCAAAGCCTTCCTTGACACAGTGTGACATTGTATTTCTGGTGGCTCAACAGATATAATTAACTTTAATTCTTTGAATTTCTCAAAAAGTCTTATAGAAATAATGTAATGTGCAAATCCAGAGTCAACAAGCGCACTAACAGGTAATTGCACTAAGTTTACCTCAACATGTGGTGTCTTAACATTTGAATTCCCAAAACATTAGGGAAATTAACATGACATACTTAAAAATGTTTTCTGTTTAACATGGTAATATTGACAGAACAACTGTTGAAAAATTCCTACAAAATTGCAGATTATTAAACAGGTGAGCATTATAATGTGAATTGTCAAACTTGCCATAATTTCGAGGAGGACCACTCACTTGTTGCCCTCGCATGACCTATTTTTTAATCTAAAGCACTGATAATTTGTGGCGCCTGGCCTCTTACAGTACCTACATGAAGGTTTTTCATCACTGGCAAGAGAATCAGAAGGTGAGGAGGATTTGTCATCCTTCAGTTTCTGGGATGGTTTTTTTTTCTCAGTGACAGCATTGGTGGAAGAATCATGAGACTTTTTCTTGCTCTGAGAACCACGAAATGAGTTGTGTGATTCAGTGAATGTATACATGCCATATCTAATTCAGAAAATGTGTTGGGTTTGGAGAAAAACACTAAGTATGAATGCTCTTGAGGTTCAAGTATGGTAAAACCATTTCATATCCATGTAGATTTAGGTGTAAAATGATTGCAGCTTCTTTAACACTGCTCACGTAAATTTAAAGAGCCTCATCATTTTCTTGTAAGCGATTGAGCCTTCTCAGTAGCAATTGAACATACAAACATGAGGGGATGAAAATATCTAATATAGCAGAATGGTAGGCATCAAATGACATGTGTTGTGAAATGGCTAGACTTGTCCGTTCACTCAGCGGATCTTGGGTGAAAGGGAAAATTACCTCAAGACGTTGTGCCTCTGACAAAATTTTGCTTTGTTGTATTTTAACAATGCCTTTTAAAAACTCCAAACACTTGGGAACACTCAGACTGTCAAAAGCAGGGAAGTTACACAGTATGTTTTCAAGAGGGTGAGTAATTTTGCCAAACACAGGTGAAAACATTTATGATTGTGAGGGTGAAATGTGCATAGGTGTACTGGAAAAATTGGTGGAATGGAAAAAGTATGAGGTTTTAATGGATGTTGTGTTATGAATGGCAGTGGATAGAATAGTAGTCACTGATAGGGTGGAAATGGGTAGGTTTCCAAATAGGTTAAGATCACAGGATTAGGTAGTGACAGGTACATGTTGTTAAGGTGGAGTAACATTAATACTGGCAAGTTGTTGGGTTGCTGATGTGATGGAGGTGGTGGGAACATCCTCGTTACTGTAATATATTATGGAGAGTGAATCCAAAATGGTAACAGCCTCAAATAAGGACGGTTTTATCCACAATGCACTGAAGTGACTTTAATTGAGCACCAGAAAAATGCTCAGTAACCATGGTAAAAATGTTTTCAGGTGTGCTAAGTGATTCTTTACCCTGGGGGAAAGAATTAGAATCTTCATCACTAAGGATATCAAATAGTTATTGCAAAGCAATAATTTTTTTAATGCAGGTACGATACTCTGCATTAACATCAATGTCTGCCCACACTTATACGGGAATAGGGGCATTTGCATTCAAAGACTTCTAAGGAAATAGGGGCATTTTCATTCAAAGACTTCTAAGGAAATAGGAGCATTTGTATTCAAAGCAGCAAACAACATGCTTCTAAAGGCTGCTGATGTGTTTTCAGGAACTTTTACACCATTTATGGTGCACTCAGAATTATGGCACTCATCTTTTAGGAGTAGTTCTGACACAATATAAAATGCCATGGTAAAAAACACAAAAAAATACACAAAATAAATAATGAAAATATCGCACTTAACCTTTCTTAATTGTAAAGGCACAGAACTCTTACCAACACCATTCTGCATGCCCAAGACCCAAGGGGACATGTGCAAAAAGCATGCACAAAATAAAAAAAACTCCAATCTACAACAGGAACCACCAACTACTGTTACCACTTGCTATGTAGCACCCTCGTATAGAGAACTTGAACACCCATGGGTACTCTCGTTACAACATAAGGATGATACACAAAAAAGGAAGGTAGGATCTAAATTAGTGTCTAGAATAGGGTTTTAAGATACCAATTAAAAGGGGGGAAGTGCTACAGCTTTACACAATGCATATAAAAATTATAAATGATGCTCTTACAAGTGTTTTTCCAGAAAAAGATTAATAAAAAATTAATTTTTCTTTATCTTTATATTACCATAACCAAATAAAAAAATAAGCTGATGGTGTACTTGAAATCGTCACATTACCATAAAGTAAAAGTTCGTTATGTGGGCAATAATAAAAAAAACACGTTTTCATTATAACAACAGTTATATAATTTTTTCGAAAATCTCTCAACAAAAAATAACCAAAAACATTTTTTGTGACTAATAGAATTATATGTTTCTCAGAACAGAGTATTACTTCAATAAAATTTATATACTTCTCTCTCTTTTTTATAGATTTTTTAAAATAATTGTTTAATTAATTTTTTTTGGACTGAGTACTGAAATCTGTAGATGGCCAACTTTCTTAATGCATTAAATGATTTTTCTTTGAATTTACCATCGGGTACTTGCGATTACAATATCAGCTTTGATTATAATAACAGGTTAAATCTTATTCATATGGTTAAGCAAAAAAAAATTACATACCCAAAATTGATTGATGATTAACTTTCCAAAGTTCACGACAGAAAGTCGTTATGACGAAGCCAAAAGTTCGGAGCAGTCCCACTCACATGCAACAGGTAGGAAAGGAAATGTTTTTACTTGATGCAAAACATCTTTTGGTAGTAACGTCGGTGCTGGCCAAGAAGTGAAAACATAGCCTCAAACAACCACTCCACGATCTGGTGTGCAGATTACATCCCAGGAGAGACTAAAAGGTAGCCGATAGATTAAAAAAGTCGCAAATAATGTAAAATAATCACCTGCACACACAATTCGTCCATGAAATAATGAAAGGAACAACCCTCAAACAAACTTACCCTAAACAAAAGATGAACAAACAATTACATCCTTGGGATGTTGGTGGATTCTTGATATAAAATATTAGCGAACTACATGCAGTATGTCGAGATTTTGAAAGAGTTAAAATTGAGCGAAAAGTTATAAAATGTGTTCGGAAACTACTTGTCGAAAATCAAACCACACCATCTGTGAGCGAATAAAAACAAGAAACTTTAGTCACAAAATGTTCGATAAGGCCATTAAATATTTTAAAATCGAAGTTGAATTTCGACAAACTATGCCTGTGGATCAGCAAATGACGTCGGCTGTCCACAGCAGTATTTACTTGCATGCACAATAAGTTGCATGACACGAAGGCCAACTGAGCCATGGCAGTGCTGCACACAGAACTTTACACTGCCTGTCGGTCGGATGGGTTACCACTTTCCCCCACACAGCCGTCACCACAGTGGCAGGTATGCTTGCATAATTCATGGTTGCCTATGTACAGGTGCTGGCCGCATGTCATGCCACAGCCGTTCGCCTTCATGCCATGCAACTTTTTGTGCACACAGTTTCATATGGGTGCGGGCACCCGGAGTCGTTTGCCTAACTTCAACTTCAATTTAATCATACTAAATGGCCTTTCCGAACATTTTGTGACTTAGAGTTTCATGTTTCTATTCGCCCACAGACGCTGTGGTTTGAATATCGAGAGGTAGTTTCCGAACATGTTGTATACGACAAGGTGTGCTCAGAACATTATAGCCTCAGGCGACTAATCGATACATTACTCTAAAATCAGAAACACATATAAAAAAATTAAAACTTAATGGTTATATTTTGTTTGCTGATATTAAATAATTTTATAAAATTATTTACATAGGTAATTAATACATATTAAGAATATTTAATTTTTTAATAAATCATACAGACACAAATGCAATACTAAAGCAAACAATACTAGTTCTTCCAGCGGGTGACCATTAATTTTAAAGTTTTAAATTGAACATATAAATTAATTCAGATTAACTGCAGCACGTTTAAAATAAAAAAAAATATTTTGGTGAATTATCAGTTATTTAAGAAAGAAATTACTACAATTGCACTTAAATGAAATAAAATGAAATTAGTGCCAACACAACTGGCACACGCCGTCCATCAGACGAGTGAAAGCTATAATTGTAATGTAAAAGACACAATAAATAGTTGTTTGTATATTGATGGGTTGTAGTGCATTAATAATTAACCCCAGGCTCTAAATCAATCAGTATAACAATATGTATCACAAAAATTTGTGACAGAAGCATTGCTTCATAATATAGTTATTAATTGTTTTAAATGCTGCCTCATTTAGGGAATTCTGTATCCACCACTGAGAAACAACTACACCCATATGCATATCCTACAGAATTATTTTTAATAATAGCATACATATCTTAAGAGTCATTAAGCTTGTAGATGCGTTCTTACAAAGCTGATCACTTACGATTTAGATGAATGGATAAAGCCTAGTCCACAATAGCTGGTCCGAAGTTGAGTGATCCGCGGACCTACCTCGTCTGCGGGTGCACGTCCCAACGTGCGTGTCTACAATAACGACGATCGAAGCTAAGCTTTCCAACACTGGCACCAGAGTGCACCAAATTCGATGCTGTCCGAAGCTAAGCTTTCAAACACAGTGACTAGAGTGCACCCTAATCGGTGTGTCAGTAAGTTGTATTATATTACTCATAAATATTGATCTATCTAGCTTATTTTATTTTGGTTTCTAATTTCAGCTATGCTAATAAGAACATTTTGATTTTGTTTTAATTTAACTTCATTGGGCTTCTTTTTTTTTGCTCATGTCAGTGAATTTTCGTACGTTTATTTATGAAAGTTTAGTTTTCGAGGTTACGAGATTGAAGGTTTTCGCTTTGAACAAATAGCGAGTTTTAATAATAATAACTATACAAATCCACAATAAACTTTTACTGTTTGCGAAACAATATAATTTAAACAAAAACAATTTGGAAAATAGCCATCGACAATGGTCCACGGATGGAAGTTGAAGTTGGCGGATGATCTTGGGACATGGGACCTTGGGACATTGGAATGGTGAGCTATGACATGAGAGGGTCACGTGTACCAATCAGCAGTTACGCATCTGCGGACCAGTTATTGTGGACTAGGCCTAAAGGTTTCGCATATAAATTCGGGAGTGTTTGAGATTTTGAGAATTTGAGGTGATAGTTCTTTGCGGTCACTGGATTCTACAAACATTTTTCTGTAACGAAATAAGTAATAATGTGATTAGAGTGACAGTACTCGGGTGCGTGAATTATACGAAAAAATTCCATGCGATGATATACACTTTGAACTAATTTACACCGGGGATAAATTTTATGCTTAACAAAAACGAATTTCTGTATCTTCCATTCCTTTTTTCATCAGAACTCTTGCACACATTAATTTTTTACATTATTTTGAAGCTTTGCTGAGATGTCCTTTATTAGGCATTACACTTGTTGATATTAATAACCTCCAATAAATAAATAATACTTGTTTTCCCAAAGCAAAATAATAGCTTATAGCTGCCCTGCTAAAGTGCTAACTACTTTTTTGCTTACAAGCAGAGGAAAGAGAAACAAACACCTGTACTGTAAAGGGCTGGCTGCGAACATAGCCTTAAAATCAGTACTACGTACCCACTCTCCCTTACACTTACTATGTAAAAACTGTTACAAATATAAACTTCCAAATAGCAATTTTATACTCATCTGACGTATGTTGCCATGTATTCCTTGAAATTAGTTGTAGCATACAACTCATTAATTTTCGTATTTCCTCTAATGATATAAACACTATTAAATTATTAATATTTTTGACATATCAATGTTTGCCTTTAGAAGTTACTCCAGCATGCCACAGTCCATGATATTAAAAAAAAACTGCACATCAACAGAAGCGCCAATACCCATAATGCCATTTTATTTTATAAGAGGCTTTAATAAACTTTTCCTTGGGTAGATTCCTAAATTTATTTACATCATGATTAATAACTCACGATTTTTTTTATTTGCGTAATTGGGCTCTTGGTTCAATAATAACTGACTAATGTGGAATGTCAATGAGACAGTTGTTAAGTTATGAAGGTCGCCAAATGTGTAATGTTTTGACGCCAGCCGCTTCCCACAAGCCTGTTTGCCTGCCATAGTTGGCAGCCGCTGCAACAACTAGCACTCTACCGGGCGCTTGTGAACACCAGTTGGGAAGTTCACTGCAGCGGATACACTGGAGAAATACCAGTTACAAGTGCGGCCGCAGGGACAAGTGGAGTGCTCGTGTCGTGAGCGAGGTGCAAAGAAAGTGTAGTGCAAAGAAGACCACGTGCGCCCGCACACACGTATATTAAAATGAGACCCTGTAAAATGGGGCGTATTTAAAAGGGTAATATTTATCAAACGCTGATGAACGCCAGTCCACACGACTGTAATATATGGAACCCTACACCACTTTAATGCCCCTGTGGGCTCCAGTGCTTTTGTTTGTTATTGTTTTTAATGCACCATTTGCACGTGTTTCATCCCCATCTCAATTCATGCAGTGTAATATGTGTTTTAAAGGGTTTCATTGTACAAGGTATTTGTTTACGTAAGAATTGTGTCAGAGATATGTGGATATGATTTTGCACACATTCGGTGTGTGACAAAATAGCCCGCACAGCCTGCCTGCCCACCAAACAATGTCTGGCAAGCCACAAGGGCGCGAGGGATGAGTTAGTCGTACTTGTGTGACTTGGGGAGGCAGATGTGCAGACCGACGGGGTCCCATTTCGCATGCTTGGGTGGCACTTCATCTTTGTGAACTAATCATGTTAACGTGCAATAGACTTTAATAATGCCAGAACATTTGTTTTTCTTCAGCCGCCCAAGACTCTTCGCCTGCTCCCTACCTATGGTTAGCATCACCTAGGGAGGCTTAACTATTCCATACGTTTTGTGGCCGACTGCCGTTTTCACAGTGTAACCATGTTGGCGGGTCAAGCACAGCAAATCAAGGTAAACTGTTTATTGAGGGAACATTAATAAAACCCCTATGAACCGACAAGTAATGAACGTTCTGATTCGAGTAGCTACGGGCTTTAGTGGAGCGGGCCCTCACCTTTCTCGCCAAATATTCAGAGTGCTATGCAAAGTGTTATTCGAGTATTTTACAGTATTTTATGTCTTCGTTTACCGAAATATGGGTGTGTGAGTCACCCTAAGACCTCACTGCATATGTTGGTAAGGTATTGCATTTCTTCAACTTCTGGAGCAACCAAGGACGGACATCGCCGTGGCCGTCGGCACACGATCCAGGGGAAGGAGTCTGCTCTACCGAGAATTGAGACTGCTCACTGACAGTGTCGGATGCCCAGGCAATTACTACAGAGGTTATGGTGAGAAAATTACAACAAAACCCTGACCGCTTCCGAACCTCTAATTTAACTCC
Organism: Dryococelus australis; assembly: GCA_029891345.1. NCBI lineage: Eukaryota > Metazoa > Arthropoda > Insecta > Phasmatodea > Phasmatidae > Dryococelus > Dryococelus australis. The sequence continues at coordinate 248,022,181 of CM057009.1, forward strand.
TTTTGCTCCAACCACCCACCATCAGTTTATTGTTTATTATTCCTTCCTTTTTCTGTTTATATATATATATATATATATATATATATATATATATATATATATATATATATATATATATATATATATATATATATAAAATACACACACACGAAGGAGACAATGAAAAGAATTTGCATGTTGTTATTGCAGATAAAATGTTGTCAATATTGCTGTTTAAATCTAGTTTGTTCTTTGTAAATAGAAGGAGGATCAAGTAAATAAAGAAGACATTAAACCATAACTTAGGAGTGAGTATTTATTGCTTTAACTGTGTTCGAAACACAACAGATTATGAGCCCAGTGCACGAGGCACAAGCACATAGCGAAAGTTTTGAATAAAACCGGTACGAGTGATATATCAATGCACGGAATGGTAAAGGTATGTGTGAAGATAGTAGATGGCAAGATGTATTTGTTTTTGTGCTAAGTGGCTATTTTGAGATTAAAGTAAATGGCCATGCAACATAAAATTGGGTATTTTATAGAGCCACTAAATGGCTCTAATTACTACAATTGGAAGTTCAAAATGCTTATGTTAATTCCGGAATGACTACGATAAGAAGATTGTTAGCTGTTGAAAATCAGAAGCCTTATCATTTTTAGCAATTGGATGTAAAAACTGCATTTTTGAATAGTGTATTGCATGAATATATATATATATATATATATATATATATATATATATATATATATATATATATATATATATATATAGATATATATCCACTAGTCGGTGTTAGTTTTAACCCTGAATCTGTTCTTAAAAGTATTTGTATGGTCCCAAACAGGTACCTAAGTGAAGGACTGACAAGTTTAACAAGGTGTAACAAATGTGCAGTTTGGGGTCTTACATCTGTGTGGCGGACATACGCCTTGAGTGACCCATGCTTGTACATGATGTTATATGGGTAGCGATAGTCAGAGGTAGAGATGATAGTACTAAAGGTTAGATGTTATGGAGGTAGAATTACTACATAGCGAATAACGTTAAATATTGTACTATCACATCTGTGGTTTAATGAAATTAATAAAACATATTCAATACAATTAACATAACTCTAGTTAGTTATTCAATCGGGGAGCCTACAGTTTATTATATTAATTAAACCACACAGTTATTTGTTATACCATCCTGGTTGATTCCTAATTAGAACACTCCCGCCTGTTCTTGAGTCCGGAGGCTGCATCTAGCAGTACTATAAACGGCGCACGAGCACACACTCCTAATGCTGCGTGTTTCCCTCGTCGATGGCCGAAGTAGCAAAGGCCCCGACTGCGCCTCGCGCTGCCCATTCTCGACGTTTGTTTTGTAAACGGACCTCATTAATCTACATGCTTGCTCGGGCCGCAAGTTGTGTCATATTTTGATTAGTAACGCCGGGTTCAGAACTGGATGCTTTATTAAGGTACCTTCATGAACCACTACCGTGTCCGCTACATCACCCCCGGGTTTTATGAGCGAGATGTCCCAGCTCGCCTTGAGGCCTGGTTAAGTTGCATTTTTTGTTAGTAATTAGTATTTTGTTGCGGCAGGAGGACTGGGTGATTGGAAAAGTCTGCTATAGCATGGGGGGGGGGGGGGGACTTTCGTTGCGGATAGGAAAATATGTCTATAAAACTGGATAGCGAGGGTAAGTATCTGCCTGACTGTTCTCCAGCAGATGGTGTTAATGACATTGCGGGGTTGAATAAATGCTGTGTGCAGTTTTCCGGCGGCCACTCGCCTTGAACTTGAAACTGCTGAGCGTGTGCAACCTCTCTTCATTGCGCACGCGACTTCGCCTCGTCGGCGACTTACGTGGACCGACAGCCTTTTCTTGATGCTGGTGGTTCAGTATGACACTAAGCGTGAATTTAATTTATGAATTTAATGGTAATTCGTTTAAACATTTAATTTGAGCTTCAACAACATTTACTTTTTTGTTTTGAATGGAAAAGACTTCAAATTATAGATTTAAAAATTGAACTTGAAGATATACCTACTGGAATTGTTTGCAATAATTCGCTCCATGTTACAATTATTATTATGTGTGTACAATATCAAGAGAGTTGTAAGAGAAATTACAGATAATACATGGAACATCAACACTTGTTGGAATATGAAATGCATACTAAAGCTATAACTTTTTGTTTAAACAATCTTGGTAATAAAATCATATGCGTGATAGTACACTTTAGTGAAATTTTATTATAACTAACAAGACTGTGACGTCGCATAGGGTATTTGGGTCTAGGAGAATATGGAAGAGTAGGTAATATTAATTCATTATTTACTCGTCAAAGAAATTAAAATAATATATACTATGGTTGGACAAGTACGTTACGATATTTTGGATAAGAAAGGAAAGGATACTTAAAGTAACATATACAGTATTATCTATACTACACATCTGTATGATAAGTTTACATTATAAGCAGTTATTGGCATGGGCATAAATTATCATATGTTTCATATGTGTCTACATTTAATTTGCGTGTGGGCCGTTGTTTGTTAACTGTAAATGTTATTTTACTATACAAGACAGTGTCAACATAATTAACACTTAAATTGTGTGTCCACAATTCTGTCCTGTGTTGTGGTAATTTGCTATGAAATGTATATCATTAAAATGTATTCTAAGTTTGACAAAATAGCTTGCTGGCATGACCTAGCTTAGATATTCCCTATTCCTATCAATTTTACAATAACAATTTGTATAATTTTGTTACAATTAAATGTTCGTTACCCAATTGTTGCTGTTTGCAAGCCTTTCAGTTATTGTCATACAACTTATCCTTTAATTAACAAATTAATGTTTCTGCACAGTTCTTCAAATTGACTATAATTATGTTTAAAGAATGAATTTAACTAAATAATATTCATCACAATTCATCATAATATACTATGTTATATTACTTAAACCATTTTTTGTATGGTGTGCACCTTGTTGTATTTATTTGAAGAGGCAATTTTTTTTTTTCGTTCATAAGCAAATTAATTATTTAAAAAATATATGTGGCTATTTGTGATTGTGAGGCACTGCAGGGATGACTGTATGTGTGTGTGATCAATAGACAAATAATTTATGCTGTGTTACCTGAAATTAATAATAAACCTCGAAAAAAACCTGGTTTGAAATGCCTCGTGAACTCGAGAACAGCACATGGTGCGGCCGGTGTGACGGCAGCTGTAGTCGGTTGACGTAGGTCGGGGACTGCTGTCGCCAGTGACATATTTGTCGAAGCACCTTCCGGGAGGGCTTTTCTTTCAGGGTGTAATTCCTGGTCACAAGGAAACTTAGTATGTGTGTCTTAACATGGTGTCGTTAAAATTTTGTAAACATATTATGGTTCAATCTTATATTAATTAACATAAATAGGCCTGAATAATTTTTATGTTGCTGTTATTATACCCCAATGCTAACATTTAATGTACACTTATATTCACTATAATTTTTAGTTTTATTCAGGTATATTTAGGTCTTAATCTGATTTACTGAAATGTATTCTTAAGTTTCGTGCCTCTCTTGTCTTTATATAAAATGTTATCATTACTTTAAATGTCTTACAATCATTATTCGTAGAAGGTTTCACAAAGGGGTGTTCACATAGGCTATACATATGGTGGTATTCATGTAGGCTTGTCATACAGGGTATTCATGTAGAGGTGTGCTCGGACTAGTTATCAAATGCCTGCTGGCTTTCTAATTTATCTATTTTTCAAAATTGTGCTTGCTGTAAAGCATTATAATATAATTTATATTTCTAGATCCGTATTAAGCAATATATTACATTTTCTACTATAACTTCTACTTTCAATAACACATTACACTAACGGCATTACTTAATTATTCTTATAAGTATTATGCTCTGTGACTTCCTCAATGTATTCTATACTTCGGTGTGACTTTCTGAATACATATACTTCTCATCTGTCTGTTAATTATACTTGAAATTTCCCGTGTACGCATTAAGGATTCTTTACCTTATGAATAATCACTATTAACATGTGCACTTATAAAGATATATACAATTCATAATGCTATGTCGCAGACTGCAGAGCTTGCATAATATTAACCTATATTTAATTCGCTAATCGTAATAACTAAAATGAAGATATAATATGACAACTATAATAATTCTTAATTAACTTACGACTTCCACACAGAACTAACGTACGTGTTTGGGGAATTTCTACTCATCTCACTTATATCATCGAAGTCATAATGGCTAGTGCACTCGTGTACACCACCAGAAGGGACATTCCTCTGCTTCCGGAAACTCCTCGCGGAAGGCAAACAAATGGAGGTTTTGTCTGGCACGACACTCATCCAGCGAACCTGTGTGACACGTCTCATGTGTACTCAGGGGGGTGACTTATTCGATAAGGGCGCTTACAATAGGGGAAGACATGGGTAAGCTGTGCAATACGCAACACAGTTGAGGTGGGCTTGTTTCTGGCAAAACTCCCATTCCATAAATACCCTTAACATTTTCGACAATTTTGCCTTCTCTTTCGTTTTGCCTCATCTGTATTCCTATTACTATGAAATTGTCTAACATCTTAATTTCTAATACTCTTAACTGTAATAATGATGTCTATGTACAATGTGCATGAAAATTGTGTGCTGCTAGTGTGCCTTTGTGCGCCGTATTTTCCCAGTGTGGCTGCAATGAGGTAGCTTGGAATCTGCTGAGTGTAGGATGGCACAATGTGCACACGCCAGTGCGGTGCTGTGTTGTACCACGTGTGACGCCTTGCGCTACACTGTGAACTGAGTCACGACTTCGTTTTACACAGCTGACATTCTAAACGTGATTTTCATTACCTTATTCTAACCTTTATATATATATATATATATATATATATATAATCACACAGTCGCAGCTCTATCTGTTTATCTTGATTGACACTACCATTCAGTGCTATAATATAAAATTTAGCATACTCTTTACTTCACCAGTAGCACTTTCTATAATATATTTTAATTAAATTTTTCTTGTCTACAAATACATTTGAATATCATTTGTAGTGCAATTATAACTTTTTAGCATACTGATCCTGCACTGAATTTCTGTTAAGCACACACACAGGTCTTTCCAACGTCTCATTAATTTTTCTAATATTTTACTAATGAAATTTGTGTGTCGCGCATGTTTAACTTTACTTTCTCACATAAGTATATTTCTAAGGAACTCGTGTTGCAGCCTAAGATTAAGCACATTACTAATTATCTTTTCACATCATACTGAATTGTTTCAATGAAAATAGCCAGCAGTTAAAGTTACTTGGTATTTGAAGTTAAAGATATTAATGTAAACAGGATGCCATTACATTAATTACGTTACTTTAGATAATAAAATACCTGGATTGGTACTTTTACTGCCACTGCAAGGCAGTAAGAGGAAATATGAAGGAATCAAACCTCCGCCATTGTAACAACTCTGATTACACGTAACATATTAAAGTGGATGGTAAGAGAATAAAGCATGGCAGCGAGGGGAAGGGAAGGAACCAAGCCTTCACCAGTGTAACAAATTTGCAGTTTGGGGTCTTGTGTCCATGTGATGGACATATACCTTGGGCATCCCATGCTTGTACATGATGTTATGTGGGTGGAGATAGTCAGAGGTACAGATAATAGTACTAAAGGTTAGATGTTACAGAGGTTGAATTACTGGCTAGAGAATAATGTTAAACATTGCACTATCACAGCTAGGGTTTAATGAAGTTAATAAAACGTATTCAATACAATTAACATAACTCTAGTTAGTTATTCAATAGGGGAGCCTACAGTTAATTATATTAATTAAGCTACATAATTATTTGTTATATCACCCTGGTTGGTTCCCAATTAAAACACTCCCACGTGCTCTTGTGTCCGGAGGTTGTATCTAGCAGTAAGGTAAACGGTGCACGAACACACTACTCTCATGCAGCGTTCTTCCCTCGTCGATAGCCGAGGTAGCAAAGACCCCGGGCCGTGCTTTGTGCTGCCCGCTCTTGGCATTTGTTTTGTAAACGGACCTTGGGCCGCACTTTGTGTCGTATTTGGATTAGTAATGCCAGGTTCAGAACTGGATGCTTTATTAAGGTGCCTTCATTAACCCACTAGTGTGTCAGCTACAAAAGTCACGAAAGAATTAGATCCTGTTAGGTGTGAAAACTATTGTTGACCGTATACATTAATGAGTGGAGATGGAATTTTGTATTTACTACTTTATGTGGATGACATTTTTCTTATCAATTTAAGCATTAATCACATAAATTACGTTAAGTCTCAGCTAGCGTCAAATTTTGAGGTTAAAGGAAAAGGAAAACTGAAATATGTTCTTGGGTTGGAGATAAGTCATGACAGGGAAAACTAAGTTTTGAAAATCAACCAAACCAAGTACACAAAGGAATTTTGAAAAAATTCGGATGTGAGGATTGTATAACATCATCAACACCAATTGAGACAAAGCTAAACATAAAACCTTGTACATATGAAAATTATGTAACAACAAAACCTTTTAGAGAACTGATAGGTTGTTTGAGGTAACTGATGTGGGATACCAGACAAGATATATGTTTTGCTGTAAATTACTTCAGTATAATACTGGACAAAGCAACTGATGAGGCATGGTATCAATTAAAAAGGGCCTTGAGATATTTTAAGGGTACCGCAGAAGTTGGAGTGGTGTAGACAGGAAACAGTTCTCCTGAATTTTCTTGTTTTGTTGATGCCGATTGGGGAGGAGATGTATATTATCGAAAATCAGTTTCAGGTTTTTGTACAAGGTAAATAGAAATGTGGTATCCTAGGTGACAAGAAAAGAGAATTGTGTAGCCTTGTCAACAATAGAGGCGGAACTCGTAGCGTTAAGTACTGCAGTTTGTGAGTGTTTTGTTGTCAGACTTAAATGTCAAAGTAGATAAGATTACAATGTATGAAGATAATCAAGGTTGTATTGCCCTAATTAAGAATCCTGAAAATATTCGAAGGGTGAAACACATTGACTTGAAGTATCGTTTTGTATGTGATAAAGTAAAAAAAGGTGAGATTGATGTACAATTTGTTGAAAGTGTAAGTCAACATGCTGACATTTTTACAAAAGGTTAAACCAGAAATGTGTTTCTGAAGAATTGTAAAGAAATGGGACTAGAGACGTTTGGCGAGGTAGGGTGTTAAGTTATGAAGGTCGCCAAAAGTGTAATGTTTGTTATATCTATGATCCGTGTATATGTATATATATACATATACATATATATGCATTACACTTTTGGCGACCTTTATAACTTAACACCCTCCTTCGCCAAAAGTCTCTAGTCCCATTTATTTACAATTCTTCAGAAACACATTTCTAGTTTAACCTTTAAAGAATTTGTGTGTTGTTATTTGCAGATAAATGTTGTCAATATTGCTGTTTAAGTCTATGTTCTATGCAAAAAAAAAAGGAAGATCAAGTAAATAAAGAAGACATTAAACTATAACTTAGGAGTGATTATTTATTGCTTCCCCGGGTTCAAAACGCAACAACAGTGTCACACTTGCTGTACCCCTCTCTGTTTTTCTCCCGAAAAAAGCAAGGTATTTTCTTAAGACATTTCTTTATATTTCGGTATATATTTGAGCACACAATATATTTTTTTGTGTTTGAAGCACCCCCTTTATCATGGCTTTCAAAATATTTCAGTATGTGTGTTATAATTTGAAATACATTTTGTTACAGCTTTAAATTAATGTTTCGTAAACCATTTGCAATTTTAATTGCTAACGATGACTTACTCTTGCCACTAATTATCCTGCACAAAAGTTTATAACTGTATCTATCACTCATTAATTTCCTACTTATTTCCGTGGAGTATTTAGAAGTTTCGTACTACAAACAAGGGCTGTTTCCACGTTTACAAAACATGACACATAGATACACTATGGAGATGAACAATTACATGTAAAATCGTCATTAATATTAACCTGTAGCTTGTTTAATGTAGATGCATATTTTCATTAATATGTCAATAGGTTTAATAATAACCAAAAACCGAACGAAATGGTGCAGCGCTAACTCACTGAACTCGCATTAGTGGAGACCTGGGTTCAATTCCCGGTTCCTGCCATCCTGGTTTCTGTTTTCCATGGTTTCCCGAAATCACTCCAGGCGAATGGTAGGATGGTTCCTTAACAAAGGACATGGCCGATTCCTTCCCATTCCTTCCCTAATCCCTATTTCTTGAGCATCTTGTTCCGTCTCTAATGGCCTCGCTATCGACGAGAGATAACCCAACTACCTGCTGACCAGAATTTTTTTGTTTGCAGCAAGATAATTACGAAATAGGCCTATAAGCAGTAGGGTTTGGTTCCTTGATGCGCAAGGGCATCGGGCATCGGAGCCGGCGCCACCTGGGCCACCATGCTAAAATTTCCCTTTTCCCCTCCAAAATCGACTGAATGCCCCTAAAAACCTACATTTACCCCTAAAAATTTCCCTCTTTTCACTAAAATAACTAAAAAATTCCAGTTTTTTCCGAAGAAGCCCCTGGGAACTCGCGACTCTGGTGAGGGGGGTCCGTGACTCCAAGTCAGAGATCAGTGACTCCAAGTTAGAGATCAGTGACTCAGAGACAGAACAGCATAACAAATGACATTCACCTTTAAATTTTGACCTTGATCTTGCCCCTGGTTATATTTATAATATGCACGAGATTATGATGTATTACCGATTACACATGTAGCAACACATCTTCTTGGGCCATGGTTATCAAACGGGTAGAAAAAAAAAACAAATATGTTTGGAAATTAAGGCATTGTGCAGTGTCAAATTCTTCTGACAAGTTTCCCTTAAAAAGTTTTACTGCTTAGTAAATTTACCTAATTTTGCACCTTACCTATGAACAAGGTAACTAGAACTTCTGAAAAGTGTAGGGTTGTTAACCACAAAAATGCTGTGGTATGTGTACTAGCACAGCCCCAGAGTTGGGCTGCCAAATTTGATATGTAATATGTGGTGGGTTATATAGTATAGAAGTAGTGTAGTTGTGTATGGATACTCATAATGCACACACAATTGGTGTGTGGTAAACACTGGCGATAGGAACAATAAACAATACCACACCCCAGAGTTCCACAATAATATATAGTATATGGTGGCAAAATAGTAACAGCCTGATATACAAAACCTGTATGTTGAGCTACCTGCCCTACCTGTTCTGTTGCTCGGACAGTGTGTTTTGGGTGCTCTGCTAACTTGAGAATTACATTGAAAATCAGGAAACTTAATGTAATTCTATGCTAGAATATGGACTGGTGTAAACACAACCCTTTGACTCAGACTTACTGTAGACATGGACTAGCTGCACACTCAATGGCCTTGCCTGTACAGCTGATCAATTGAACCATAACCACTTGAGATGCAGTCTGTCTTACCTCCAGTAGATTGAATATGTTTAGCATGAGCAGTACATAGAATTTCCATACATTACAACTCTATGTAGACCTTTTATTATCAGTACTTGTGTGAAGTACCAAACATAAATGGGGTGGTAAGAAACATTGACTGATAAATAACTGAATAAACTTATCAATAGATTTCATTTGCCCAGGAAATAGTATTGTTTCAATGTTTGTGTAAGTAGTTACCATAATACCAGGCAAGTCATTAGCATAATTTTCATAATGGTTTGATAGTGTTTGAACCTGATTGCAAACAATAACTGTGTGAGAGGGAGCCCTACTGACACAAAAAAAAACACTAAGAAACTATTCTTTTGCACTTTAATTTTAATTGTTTCTTTCTTTACCAATTAATTAAAAATTGTATGGATCAGTAACACCCTTCAAGTCCTGACACAGTAAACCCACCATCAGTACACTACCATTGACTTGAAATACGCGTCTCTAATAAAGTTTATTAAACTAATGAAACAATATTAAATTATTGTTCGGAAAGACAGTGTATTGAGCAATGTTCGTGATAACTTTATCTGCGGGGCTCGCTATGGGTGAAATCCCTCCCAAACTTTGATTCGACAATTGTTGAATTCTCAACATGAAAAATGTTTAAACCTCAACAACTGAATTGTTGCATTACACTTCTGCGTATTTAATTTGCAAAACAGCAATATTACTTGTGTAAGGTGCTAAAGTGATAAACTTTATTGTTCACAAAGTCACATTCAGACTGGTAATACCACCCATGGTCATTCGTTGAATCATGGTTAGGGTATGATTATATACGTCTTCACAACCTGATTAATTACAGTTCTCAGGCCTCTTCTTACCATGCCTGGCTGTTTAATACTTTGACACATTCGAAGCACACTTTAATACACAATAACGTATATTTCGTTGCATATACAAAATGTAATTTCGGGATTGTACCCCTGGTATGTCCATTCTGTTCAAAGCCTAAACCCTTAGAGAGAATTTCTGATAAAATCATCAACATTCTGTCAGAATTTTGGCACGATATCCGTGTATCCAATCACAGGTAGATCCCAAAAAGAATCTACCTGAGTTTGAGGTAGTGCGTACATGCCCATATTCAAATCACATCAGGAATAGCCTATTACAATGACATTTCAAACCAAAATATTGACATAGTGTGACATCATGCCTCCATTACGCTCTGGCTCATACATTCATGCTAATACATAAAAATACTGATGATATGGGGAAATTAAATGGAATACAAATTTAAAACAGCATTTTGACATAAATAATTATGTTTGGCAACTTGTAAACTTCAGATTAATAATATATTATTTTACCGCTCATTACATTCAAACACTTAACAAATGATTTCAGTAACTTTCAAAATTACAGCAAAAATAAATATATTAGTACGAATAATAAAAAATACTGTTGATTTCCGCCGATAAAGTAAATGTAAACATAACTTCACATGCCAGATGTAGAGCAGTCATTAAAATATGTATTTCAAATAGTAAATAATGAGACACAATAATAAATAAACAACATAAACAAACAAATAAAGACATCTGAACTCATTTAAGTGCTTCACAGAAGGGTTTCGCAACAGTGGGTAATACAACCTGCACCGATTCGTGAACCGTATGTCCTGGACAGCTTGTGGTATGGTATGTAGTACGGTGCCAACAGTTATGATTGTTGCACATAGTGGTTATTGACAGCACATCAATATGTCAGTGAGGTTCTGTGGTCCCATTTCCTGCCATATTTGTGAAGTATACTCATTCCCATACAGCTTGTATCACCCAACAGCCTTCACATGATGTGGGCACCATTCCTTGTTCGGCCAGGTCTCCAGATTTGTCCCCTGTTGAACATATATGGAATATGATGGGGACATTGTTTGCACCACTGGCTGATCTGCATGGACAGTTGCAGGAATCATTATGGCATGTATACAAGGGAAGTATGCCACCTGTGTAATATCGTACTTCATCGTACTTTTGCCTGAATAGCAGCATGAGGAGACTATACCCCATAATGAACTTGTGGTTTAATGACCAATTTGTACTATATTTTATCAACCTGACTTAATGATTAAGCTAAAATTTAATCATTTCACTGTAGAGTACTTACAAATGCAAAGAATATTTATTCTACAATCTAGATGCACTCTGTAATTTTCATAAATTACAGGTGGCATACTTGTGACTATCTTAGTCGTACTTCCAAAAGGAAAATTTTAAAATAACAATTATTTTATTAGTGCTTATTGAAACAGCAACTAAACCTAACTCCTTAATTTAGGTGACAGCATTTGGCAATATTTATATTGAAATAGTGTTTTGTATTTCAAGACACGATGGATAGCATCATGTTACAGTACTACAAAATAATTTCGATTTTTAATGTACAAATTTTGTTCTTCATATTGATTTATCATCGAAAGATGGTTGCAATAGTAGCAATTCAAATAAAACACAAAAAGTGACTTTTGGAAAAGTTTATCTGTGTACACAAAGAAATCTCAGTTAGGAAACTCAATTACAAACTGTACGGGGAAAAAAACAGAAAAAAACAAAGGTGCGAAAAGTGTATACATCATTAATTAAACATGAAGGTTTGGAACCCTTATTTGAACAGCATTAGTTAAATATGAAGATATGAAAAAATTACAGCATTTGTTGAACATGAAGTTGTGAAGCCAGTTGTGTGAAGTTGTGTTACAGACATTACTTACATTATTAAAGTTAAAATCACACCGGCATACATAACTCTCAATATCATAGCTGATAAGCTTGGAGCAACATTATTTTTGTGCATTAATGTGCAAAATTAGTAACAATGAAGCAATGTCTAAACCGATGTCCTCTGGCATTGTTTGGAGCTGCTGGCTGTTCTGGCTGGGGCACTCCAAGGACATCATCTTCATGTACTGAATAATCAATTGTAGAGGATTAGGGGCATAATATATTTTTTTAAATATTCAAACTCCCGCATTATACAAAAAATAATGCTGGTACAGACAAACACTGCATTTCCAATGATATGACCATCCTTTTCATTTTTAAAAAGTCCATAGAAAATTACCAGTGCAACACCATTTTCAATATGTGCCTTTATCATCACATATTACAGCATAACACTTTTGTAAAAAAAATACGATAGTTTGAAAATCCCAACATAAAAATTGTGTTCATTTAATTGTTAGAAATTTATATAGGATGAGACTGGTGCAAATAACTGAGGGCCACACTCATCATTTCCAGTTATCCTAAATAACCTGTAATATGGGATGAGCAAGAGAGCATATATAAGAACATAACATGACTCTTGATTCCACTATCAATAAACTTAGAACAAGCACCAATACATTTATGGTGAAGAGTTTTATACATATTGGTTCAATTGCCTAATTGGAAATACTGTCTTTGTGTGACTGGTACATTAAGCACAAATTCCCAGTTTATGAGTAATGTTTTATTTTGCGAATAGGTGAAGAGAGTGACAGATGAGAAACTTCTTGGCTTATTCCCGGTTACCACCATCGTGGTTCGAAAATCGATGCGATATCGGATCTCAGATGGACACAGAAAACTGTTGCACCATTCGAGTTCAGAGCTGGACTGAAGATCGAGATGAAGTTCATTTCGACCGTTCTTTTGACCACCGAAATTGAGGGTTCAAAATCTCGATCCAAGGTCAGTAGCCATCGTCAACAAAATGTAGTTTGAAAATACCCCAACAGACAGAACTACTTTCGATTGTTTTCGTGTGAAATTAAACCAACATTATTCACACTTGAATATTATTCAGTAAAATTCGTACAACAATAATTCACTTAAAACAGATAAAACAGCGCACATATAGTTCTATCTATAGTGAAAAATACGCCTACTTCCATAACATCATATATTACAAACCAATAGCAAAATATTTGTTTAATACTTAATCTCGATCTCTCACTTTGGAGCCAAGATCGACAAATCGCAGATCCATAATTATGAAATTTTGTTGGTGCAACACTTTTGCATTGAACCAAGATCAAACTGGATCCTGGTTTGGATCTCGGGTCGGGAAAGATATTGGTGCAACCGGGTATCAGACAATCTAGTAGTGTTCAATAATTGTTTTTGGTATGCGATAACCACTTTTCCATCGATTGCATAAGTCTTGGAACGAAGAGGCTTAAAGGCTTTCTTTGCCAACACTACATCTGAAATATGTGCATTCCAAATTCATGTACACTTTGATTTTATGTCCAAGATATCTTTCCTGAAAGGTATATTTAGTTTTATACATACACACTCACACACACATATGTGTAGTTTATACTACAACTTTATTTTAGGTTCAGATTCTTGTATAAATTGTACGCTGCCCTCTTATGTAGCCTGAGAAATCTTGTAAAGAAAAGAATCAGATCGCAAACAACACTTATATCTTCCCTTCTGTTCCAACTGTGATATTATTATAAGCCTTATTCAACTATTTTGGTGAAATAAATGCAATAACAATGTTTGTTTAAATAAATTTGATGGATATTTGTGTTTAAAATAATGTAATAACCACATCGATAAGAGCTGAAGGGGGAATGAACTTTTCAAATATACTGTTGGTAATTTCAATAAATTCATCTCTCCCATTTTACAGCCAAACACCTAGTAAATAAAAGAAGTTACATATGTGTTGAAGATACACAGTCTTTGTTAAATTTTGAAGAACATATCATTATTTTCTAAATAAAATTACACACACTTTGAAAATCATATGCTCTGAACCTAACAAATCCATGCTATATGTTATTCACAGTAAACTTAGGTAATTTTGAAAGACATCCTTAAGAGCTACTTTCTGAAGGTTGTTTATTCTTTAACCACATGTGAAATAAACATTGCCATGGGCCTCATCACTTTACTAATCTGTTGGTTAAGTGAAACTAAAATTATTAGAATGTTAATCATTTTACAAATATAATATTTATTGCATTTAAAATGGTATCCAAATTTGTAGATTAATTTTTTGTAAATTTATCTTCTGTATTCCCTGATTTTCGTGACCCAATATTATGTTGTCCCTAGCATATCACTATCAGGTATGGTCATTCAAATTTTCTACACTCTCCATATGAAACAATAATATATACATCTGGGCTTCCTGCATTTGAAGTGAAACATTAGTAGGTCTAGGTTAAATGTCCAACATTATTTTGTTACTACACACTGGCCCCAGTATTAATGTTTTAAGAACCCTACCATAAAACATATTTAATTAAAAGTTATCGTTTTAGACTCAAAAATATCACAGATGGGACCAAAGGGGAGATATGTGTGTTGTGTGTGATCTGAGTCATTTCTTTACAAGACCCCATAGGGTTTTATCAGTTTCATGCCTGACATAGTAGGGCAGGGTACAATTCAAACAAGTATCTGGATTTCAAATTGGGTTGTGTTAATACAAGGCTGTTCGCCTTGTTGAGCCCTTTTGAGGACCTAGTTATGTTTTTCTTTCAGGCATTATTTATCCATCAACGACATTTTAAAATAAGTATTGCCATATACATGATAAGCACAGTGTATACATCCCAGGATATTCGGAAAATAATGTCTAAGGCTAAAATAAAATATATTTGTTGACAATTATTTCAAATGAGTGAGTTTCAAAAATGCTTTTTTACCATGAATAGCCTAAACATACACAAATGAGCGCTTCAAGAAAGATATCTTCGAAGCGTACATAAAATTAACAGTGCACTTACTTTTCAGATGTAGTGTTGGAAAATAAGCCTGTTAAGCCTCTTCATCACAATCCTTCTGCAATTGTTGGAACAGTGCGTTACCGCAAACAAAATAAATATTATAACCATAGATCACAAAGGGGTCGATTGTAACATTTTAGGATGTCCAATTTAACTGCCTCCGCAACTCGCGAGACAAAAACAGCTGTGTTTATATTTTACATCGATGCCAACCTGCAAAGAATAATTGTACCAGTGAAAAATATAATTAACTCCAAAATTCATGACGTCATAGATTCCAGTAAATGATATTTGGTGTATCATATTAGCTCTGGAGACCGGAAGAAACAATCTCGAGATCGCAAGCTCTGAGATCAGTGCGACGTGGGTTGATTTGAATATTGTAACAGTTATTTCCAATTTAATTTTTATTGAGGTGTGGACCAATCCACTTCTTAGCGAACCCTACGCAAAAATTTCTTTGCCCTACTGACTGTGGATGCATTTTTTTGTACATGTGTTGTCCGGTGTGTAGCTGGGGATGTGATTGGGTGGTGGCAGTCAGTCATTTCTGCACATTCTCTTGTGCTTCGCACACTTCCCCCCTCTCTCTCACGCACACACACTCTCTCTCTCTCTCTCTCTCTCTCTCTCTCTCTCTCTCTCTCTCTCTCTGCTCCTCCGTCTCTTCTCCTTCTGCCAAACTGCTGGTGCACTCCCTCACCCCGCTCGTGAACTCACCAGGGAGGGGGAGGTCGCAACCTTACAGCACTCATGCCAGTGTTTTTCCCGGGACAAGATTTTTCTTGGTGAGTAGAGTGCTCTGAGCAACTGGTAGGTGTTCCGCCCATGATGTGTGATTTTCCCCCACACGTAACCTGAGTTGAATGTTCAGCTCTTGGTTTGTTCTCTCTGTTGGGTTGGTTCTCGGGTAGTACACTGCAGTTGTGTGGTGCCGTACGATCCATTTATTACAGAATTCGCGCGACATGCGGCTGTTAAATTGGGTATCATTGTCTCTATTACAGTATGTGGGTAGCATCAATTTGAGAAAAATTCATTTTCCATGTTTTTTTCCGTTTGTTCTGGTGAATGCACTTGATATCAGGTAGAACTCAACCCACCACAAGAACAAATCTGTCACATTAAGGACGAATCTCTTACCGGATGGGGTCCACGTGTACAGAGCGATGGTGTCAAATGGTTCTGAAGGAAGGTGTGCAACTTGTTGTTGTATTCCATCGGTTTTCCTACGTTTGTAATGATTGCAGGTAATGAAGCTGTAGACGCAGCTTCGAATGTTTGTGGAAATCCTGGGTCAGTAGAAGTAGCGCAGCACATTATGCCTTGTTTGGGCTGCCCCTGTGTGCCCAGAAATTTAATGGGCATGTACAAAACGTAATACTAGAAAGCATGTGGAAATGAGGACAAACGTGCGCCATGTTTCACTGTTCCTATCGACATGTGATTGAACTCAGTTCTCAAGTACTCGCCATTGTTCTATGGCATCATTAACGCATGCAGCATGCCATTTATTCGACACTGGGCACTTTGACTGCTCCACTTTCACATCGTCTTGTAAATTTGGCAATGTGGGTATGGTAGGTAGTACAGAAATGTTCGCACATTTAACCTGCAGTGGTTGCATTGCTGACACTGTTAACAGAGGCGGTAACGCTACCTCCCATTCCTCTTCATCTTTCGCCACGATTTCGCAGGGGTTAGGTGAAAGATGATCTGCAAGTTGTTTTATAAACCAGTCACATGTTCGACTTCGAAATCGTATACCTGGATAATCAAGGCACATCGGGTTAACTTGCTCCGACTCTCTTTGATGTTATGGAGCTACAATAAACACCTGTTACCTTTGCGGAGTGTAAATCGCTGATACTATAAAAGTTATCGGTATATTTTTCAAGATCCATAATACCACCAGACACTCCCGTTCATTAACATTGTATCGGTGTTCGACGGGACCAAATTTTGTGCGACAAAAATCTAGTATACTTCTTGTCCTGTCATCTGCGAGCTGGAACAGGACGACCCCCAAGCCTTTCTCGCTGGCATCGGTCATGATGCAGAGGTGGCGAGTTGAATTGTACTGTGCAAGGGCAATACAATGTCTAAAGCGACACTTGATTTTCTGGAAACTATCCTGGTATGGGGTCTGCCACTTGAAACGGACATTGACGGACATCAGTTCGGTTAGTGGAGCTGTCGTCAGAGCAAAGTTCGTAATGTATTCTCTTATCCAGTTGCGAAGATCAAAGAATTTCCTGACTTGTTTTCTGGTCGTCAGCATCGGATAGTTCTCGATTAATTCCAGTTGTTCGGGTGCGGCCAGGTTGCTGTTTTCGTCCACGAGGTGGCCGAGAAACTGAAGGCAGGTCTTGCCCATGTGACACTTGTTGTTTGCGCACGTCAACCCGTTGATGGCGAAGCGTTCCAAGACGAGTGGCAGGTGATGCATGTGTTCTGGACAAGCCTTTAACCACACAATCACGTCGTCAAGGTAAGCCAATGCGCATTCGCCTATCAGGCCATTAATTACCCTCAAAATCATAGCCGGAAATGTGGAAGGGACGCTCTTGAGTACAAGTAGCATCACCCAAAAATGCTAATTCTGCCCATTCCATGCAGTGAAAGCCGTTTTGGAGCAGTCTTCCGGCCGCAATGGTATCTGCCAATACCTGCTTCTGAGGTCGATTGTGGTGAGGATCCTGGTATCTCCTAGAGTGGCGAGGGTGTCCTTTATGTGGATGTGTGGCAGCAGCCTGCTGTGAGATTATGAGGTTGAGGCAACTGAAGTTAACACAGAAACGCCAACTGCCATCTTGTTTAGGTGCTAGTGTTATGGCTGAGTAGTAATCACTTTCTGTTGGCTCGATGACGCCTTCCCTCAACATTTCAGCAATTTGCTCTCGAATGATTCTTCACATGTCTGTAATGAGTGGTATATGTTCCGCTACTGTGATCCTGTGTAGGGGCTCAGCCACAGCGAACATGTCGCAGCGCTCATTGAGTAGCCACTGTACTGCTGCTCTAGGTTCCGTGGGGACAGATGCTCCGACTCGTCCAACTGGACAGCGGGCGCTTTCCTGTTTGGTCGGGGATCGATGTTGTATACTGTGCGCCTTTCCTTGTTGCCGAAATGTATTCTCCTAGTGGCGGGCTCCACCACAGTATTCTGCTCCACGAGCCACGGTGTGCCGAGAATGACATCTCCACGTATCTCATCAGAGATGAAGATGGTTGTGAACATCTCAATATCCCTTATTTTTACAGTGATTTTTACTTCTCCCTCAACGGTTCCGGTGTGTCGACATGTGGCTAATTGGATTGTCTTCTTCACTGGCCGAATCTGACTTACATTGATGAGATGAGATCTGATTAAGTTGTGCCATGCGGCAGTGTCAATCAGTGCATGACATGGGTTATTTTGGCCAGAAATTTGTGTTAGTAAAATCTGCTATGGTGTCTAATCCAGTTCTTTTGCTCCTGTTCTGGGGTGGGCGACATCTGATTGTTCTACCCCCGATGTCCGTTTCCCATTGCCATTGGTGTAGGTGATGTCGGCTGTCGTTCAAAATCGGCCCATGTGGGGCACTGATTATTCCAGTGTGTGCCCCCACACCAGCGACATGGCAGAGGTGGTCTGTTATAGACTCTGGGTTGATGGAATGGTGGATGGTTCTGCATGTCTTACGCGGCGTGGGCTGGCCTAGCGGTTCCCACGGTGTTTGTTGACATTCCGCTGTGTTGTGGGTTAAGTCATTACTGGCAGCTGGTCTTGTCTTGGTTGGTGCGGGATGATGGCACAGCTATGTGGAATCGCAATGCAGATGATTTTGCACACTAGAATCTCGTAGTAGCACAGTTTGAATGAAATCACTCACACTGGTGTGGATGATGGGTGCCAACATGGCCTGGCATTCAGACAGTGCTGAACACACGACTACTTGCAGTATTTCACGTAGTGAAAGTACTGGATGGTGGTTGCGGATGAATCCGATTTTCTGAGTGGCGAACTGATATAGCGATTCCTCCCCTTGTTCGGCTGGGGATCACCTGACTGTGTGTGTAGTGACGTAAACAAGCTTTTGAAGCTTTTCTTGAATGTGTCTTGGTATTCCTCCCACGACATGCCATAATGGTTTATGCTACACCACCACAGAGGTGTGCCATCAAAGAATATCTCTCCTATGCAGTTCGTCCAGTCATCTTCATCGACTCTGTACCTTTGGAGACAGCTCACACAGTCGTTAACAAAGGCGATGGGGTATTCATTTGATGTGCTGGAAAATGTTGATAATGATTGGAATCGGGCATGCATTTTGTACGGGTCTTTATCTCTGCACCATAAATGTGTTGCAGGAGTAGTGGTACATTTCGTCGCTCGTGCATAGCTGGCTGTCTGTTCCTCATGCTGTAGCAAAGTTGAGTGAGCGACTAGTGTCCGATCAGATAGAAGCAATGCCGGTGCTGGTGGTGGAGCAAACTGTGGGAGGTGCTGTTGTTGTTGTCTCACTGGCCGGCCATACACATCATCCTGCTGCTCACCTTGTGTAGTGAGGTTAGGTTGCTGCACAGATGCGATGTCGTGAAAGCAAATGCATTTGATGTAATGTTCATCCCTCCTTGTAGCGCAGTCATCCTCAGTAATACAGTGATCATTGTAGATTCTGTAGCAAACGCCACGCACTAGCATATAATTACCAATGCTTTGCATGTGGTTCTTCTGGAACACTTACGCAAAGTTCTCCAGAATGACGACGTTGTTAGTTCGCTCTGTGTTGGTACTGGTGGACATGTAGACAAATTCGTTCTGCAGACAGGATTGATGAACCCCTTCAGTTCCCTCAGACGTAAACAAAGCATGCATACCTCCTTGTTTTGTCCAGAGATCGTACATGCGATTTCCCACCACTGAGTTACAAGTTCATGATTTCTAAGGCCTGACATAAATGATGTAGTGCTGTGATGTTGTGACATCGGCACGTACCCTCTTCCGATACATCGTCCAATGGTGGGTTGGGGTTAGGATTCTGATGCAAACACTTGGTACACAAGTGCGAGTGTTCAGTGTTCGTTGTTTTCCAGTTCAGATTCCTTCTATCGCATACCTGGTGCAGCTGCTGTATAAATGCCACGTTCTTGTTATCTTCTTCCGACTACATGTTCTTTGGCATGGGCAGTCACCCTCGTGTAGTGTTATGGAATGGGTGGTCCTGCCGGTCATGGTGCAGCGCAGGTGGAGGGTCGTTGGCAGGTGCGCTTCCCTCGAGGTTGAAATGTTACAAACTGCCGGCTGTCGTGGTATCACACATGCTTTTCCTGGTTGCAGATGGTGATCTGCTCCATCCCTTTGAATCCCTGTAGAATTTGGCACCAAACTTCCTATGTGTTGTTTGTTCTGTTTCCTGATGTCGTTTTTTTTTATGTTGTGGCCTGGTATGATGAAGGGATATTGAAAATGTTCGACAGTAGCGAACTATGTTAAGACAAGGCTCAAAGAATGGTTGCATGTGGATGCACATGGTCACATGTGATGCACAAGAAAATGGTGCAAAAGCATGCACAGGAATGTGGGAAAATATGGCGAGAATTTTGCTAGGAAAGTTTTTGAGTGGAAATATGTTATGAAATATGGTATGGTTGATGAATATTCTGATGGGATATGAAAGCCACACAGCTGGTCAAGCCATTTGATGGGGGTGTTACTTCTGATCCAGGAGGGAGTGCTATATTATGTGGATCGGATCGATGTTTGGATGTAAATTATACCAGGATGGGAACCAGTCCACTCAGCAGCGAACATGATGTACTCTTAACCTCGTGTCGTACGGCCAATCAACCAAAGTGGCTGCACCTCCTGTTCCACCATCTGCTGTGTTCCTGCAGCTGATGTGATGATGACGAAGTTTAGCTCTAAAATCCTGAGACCTGGGCTAGCGAGTGCTATCAGTCTCCCTCTACGCATTGTACACTGTCGATGGGTGTTTTGGGATCCCACACTCCCGGAAAATATATCACGAATATTTTCACTTTGCATCTCCGATTATAAGGCTGGGAAGCGACCAGAAATAAATAAACAAGGGAAAACGTTTCCACACCATTTAATTAAATAAACCCGAACAGGCCACTTACATGGTATTATTTGCTACTAGGCTCGGCTAGTTCCTGAAAAGTAAAAATTAGCACTTGGCTACAAAAAAGGTTATGGTGTATTACGTCCCTGGCATGTACAGAACACCGTGGTTGTGCGACAGTGTAAATCAAATGAAATAAAATGTTCCAGTGATTAAAATTAACTATTGCACATTACATAATTAGAAAAGAATTCTGTAGGCCCAGAGATATCCTGTACAACGACCATCTCACTAAGTGCCGAAGATGCTACTGGGAAAATGGCCACGTGCGAGCTGGCGCCTGACCACCCGCTTTCCGCTTGACTACACAAATCCCATTATTCCAATATTTTATATTATGTGCGATGAGGATGGACATGGAGATGATACATAGATGACAAAATAATTCTTTAAACACTTACAAACATTATACATAAATATTCACTGGCAAAATAAAAACTAGTTGTGAAAGGCATTGTTGACTTGCTTACAATGTTCTGTCCGATGGTCTGTGTCCTAATCTAATTTCCATGTTTTGCACACAGGATGTGTGTCTCTTATATGAAGTCTCTCATGCTAACTTAATTTGTACATCCACTTTAATATTGGGCTTCATGATGCTATATGTAAAAATGTCTAGAATTGCCATAAAAGAAATAAATGGTATTCGGACACATTTTGGTGTCGTCTGTGGAAACTGCCCTTAGATGTGCTGTTCATTCATGGCCTCCATCACTTGGCTATGTTGGCCAATATCTAGGTTATGTCAGCCTTATCTTTACAAAACAATAACATGTGACCACACTAAAGTTATATACATAAATATAAGCTGTAAATTGTCATCCAAGACATTGCAAAATTACTTTATTATATTACTATTAGTGAACATGACTTACCTCAAAAATTATGGAATAACTTTAATACACTGTGACGACCAAATCATGATATGATGTAAACTACAAAATCTAAACAAACAATTGACCATGAATAATAATTTCCCTAATAGTTAACTGAATATTATGCACATACATACCCTTGAAATACAATAATAATAAAATAAAGTAAAAAAAACCTGGATGTCGTGTGACCCAAATGCTGGTCACGTGACAAACAACTAACAATGACACTTCCCAGAATGTCAATAAACATAACACGTGCCACTATCATTCAAAACAAACACATCCATTTCACTTCCTAACATAACAAAACATCAACAAACCATGATGAAGAATCAAACTTAACTTAACATGAAACACGCACTGGTGCGATGCACAAAAGCACTATATGCACACATGCAGAACACTGCAGATTCCGCAGTACATAACCCATAAGATTAAGTGAGTATGGTGCACATGGTACATAGTTAGCAAAGGGACAAAGTTTCTTCACCTTTCCTTGTATGCCTGTATATGCTCCAGACATATTCGAGGCACTCTCATAGGACTGGCCCCTGCAGTTTTTTATGTCCAACTCATATTAGCTCAAAACAGTAAAAAAAGGCATTGGCTATTTCTTCTGACGTATGTCCCTCATTTGATAAAAAAAAAACAAATGAACCATTCAAATGGCTCCCAAACTCCATCCTTTTTAACATAGAGTATAATAAATGTTAGCTGATCAGTGTGTGGAATATCTGGAGTGGAATCGACACTTATACCAAAGTATTTAGCTTCTTTCACTTCCTTCACTATATCATTCCTTACTTTTTCAGCCATCTAAATAACCACTTTTACATTAATGGTCATGGAAAGATAAGCTTTATGTCCCGAACTTCTGTCGCTATGTTTTCTAAAATGTTCTGCCATGAATGTATCAAACTCTTCAAGAAACTCTAGCGACCCTAAAAAATTGCCATTGCTTTTATTGCCTATATGTACATAAGTACCACGAAATTGTAACCCTCTAATAGCCAAATACTTTACTGCTGCAATGATACATTTCAAAAATAATTTCCAGTAGTTGCATTTTTGCTCAAACTGTGCAACGAGCCTGTTATCAATTCGTGCTTTGGTATTTCCTCTCAGCTTAAATGTTGCAATGCAATTTTTGTGCTAATGTAAATTCTCATGGTCTTGTGCCCTTTTAGAAGTAAACATACCATTTTTCCCACCAAATAGCAAGCAAGTCGCACAAAAAACACATCCCTGTAATGGTGAGTATAATATCCAATGCCCAACTTGTGTATCCCCATTATACAGTTTCCGAGAAGAAATATACCTTGAAACACACCTTTCTTTATCAGGGTACTTACATTTTGAAGCACTGAAGTCTGCATCTAAGTTTTGTTTGTTTCCTTGAACAGCCACATAGTCTCGTAGCTCCTCTTTATTTTCCACTGGAATGGATCTGTACTAGGTTCGAAAGCAAGCTTCTTAGGAATACAAGTTGCATCTGGTTCCATCAATATCGTACAGGTTGCTTCAGCATGGATATGTAGATGGATACTGACATTGTTCAGTGAATTATTGGTACTTGTTGGAATTTGCTGTTCTTGAGCAGAAAATAATTTTTTCTGGGAATGACGAAACATACGCATCGGTAGCCTCTCAGTCATCACTAGTAAAGGAAGGATGATTTATAGAAGCACTGCCGCTGTTGGTAACATTATCACTTGCAGCCATGGCATTGGCGACCTCTTCATCCTGTCGGTTATCACAATTACATACAAAAAAGAAGAAATCTAAGGTATCTGCTTTAAAAGAGCACCATTCCTTTCTTCTATACCTTTTATTATTTTTTGTATTGAGCACCACTGAGTCTTGCTCTTTGGGTACTCATTTTGTTCACGATTCACCGGCAGCTAAATTCGCAACACTTAAACACGCGGATGCACACGTACCTATTTTACACTCATAAGCTCGGGCATGTTCAGAGTTTGACCGAACATAAATAAACAACATTGGTACGAAATGCGAGTGTAATGTGGCATGATGTGGCCCGCACCGTGCCGCGCCGCCTGCATCACATCAGCATGACAACTAGTGCCAACTGGAACTATACCATTTAGAAAACAGAGAACAATAGTATTGAACCATACTGCCCTTACCCCGGTGGTCAGTCCTCTCACCGCGACAGTGGTGTA
Organism: Dryococelus australis; assembly: GCA_029891345.1. Classification (NCBI taxonomy): domain Eukaryota; kingdom Metazoa; phylum Arthropoda; class Insecta; order Phasmatodea; family Phasmatidae; genus Dryococelus; species Dryococelus australis. Next base: position 248,046,559 of record CM057009.1, read on the forward strand.
GGTTCAACACCCCCCCCCCCCCCAACCATTCCTACTCATCAAACATTGTAACCATTTATGGAACAACATATGTGATAAAACTGCGGCAGAAACAGTTGAGATGGGAGTTTTGTGAAATTAAATACATAGAATAATTTATGAAGCCAATTCACATGTGAAAATTAATATTGAAAATGGAAACAATGTGTATCAAATTTGCATTGTGCACACCTTTTTATTTAGAGAGTATCACGTAAGCAAAGATTATCAACACACTGCATTCGCACATGTGTGTCGCATTTTATGGTGATAGCAAAGTAATGCATCAGTCTTCAGCATCAATGACAACAATTTAAGGCAGACATGGCTTTCTCCATGGCATCCCTTGGAAAAGTGCTGCTGTAGGGCCGGGCGTAGGCAATCTAATGGGAAATCAGGCCCTGTGGGGAGGATTTATGAAGATCAAGGAAATTGTGGAGTTAAAAAAATAAAGAATATGCATGTTAAGTTTTCTTGCTAAAATTTTACCCCCCAATTTCCTTCCAGTTCATAACCCCCTTCCATATCAAATATGAAACTTGTATTGATAAGATTGTAAATTTAGGTACTATTTAAGTTACATCTTTTTTAAAACAAAAAGCGCATTATTGTGATACAATATTACAATGATATGACAAATAGCACGAAAGTACACGTGCTGACTATTTTGAAATTTTTTTATAAAACTTTTACACTTTATGTACACTTGCTTTCTTTTTTATTAATTTTATCCCAAAATTTCTCTGGGCCTCATAACCTGTGCTATTATTGCAAATCATTGATTTTAGTGCTAATATTACTATGCCCCAGTACAATATTGATTCAGTATGATTATTACATTCTATGCATAAAATTTATGTAAAAAAATTCCAGTTTTTTAAAGAAAGTCTGAGTTTTTAATAATTACTCCTGATATTATGGCAGTGTCTGAAGAGGCAGAATTAGTTTACAAAATTATCACATGTCACGATTTTGTATAAAAAAAATTATAACGTATTTGGTAATTTTATAGGCTTTACCTGTTTCATATTTTGTATCTAGGAGATATTAGTAAAAATAAAAAAGGCAAAATCAGCAAGATATTGGATATCAACTTAAAAAAAAAAACATATATGCATGCATAATTAAAATTATTTTTTACAAGTAACTGTTCATTAAATAAACTAGGCATGTTTTAAAAAGGACATAAGTATTTTGCTTTATATATAACTTGCAAAAATCATTTTTTTTTAAATTCCTTATTACATAAATTTTTATTTTCTTATTTATTAACATATTCGCAGCATTAAAGTGATAATTGTAGAAATATTGTGTCGGTTTGAAGCATTAAATTAAGATTTAAAATAGTTCACTGAGTGACGTGAAGGCATTTACAAAGTCTCTCCTCAAAATATTGCTAAGTTCCTCCCAAATGATGCCTTAGTGTGTGATACCCATCCACCAGGGTTTGGCCTCCCAGAGGAAACATTTACCTATGCAATTTGGCTTCTCTTCATTGTCAACATCGAAACAACGTAGATGGCTCTCACAATCCTTCAAGAGGGCACTTGGGTCTGCATTGGCTGTGCCATAGTAACTGAGCAGTGATTGGAATCTAGTTGGAGTGTGATAGTTTTGTTCCGAGTCACAATATCTTCTGTTCCATTTTGCCGATCTTGCAGTAGGTGTTTCTTGTAACAGCAGGATGGAGTGTGCCACCGGCCTTGTTGCAGTTGGTAGTACTGATGTTGGACGTGGCAACGTCAGCTGCATTACGCTCTGTTTTTTCCGTGCGATTCGTTTGAAAATGTCATAATGAGTTATTAGTTTGCTTTGATGGGGTGTTCCTGTTTACTGTGGCACTCCCAGGAAACCTGTTGTTGTGGCTCCGGCTCTCAGTTGTTCTTGCTGTATCCGCTCCCACTCCAACATCTCTTGACAACATCGCAAGCACCAGATGAAGTGTTTGTTTTCTAGTGTTGTTCTTTCCCATGTGGATATGGACCACCCGTGATGAATCCGATAGAACTGTCCATATACTAGAGTTGCCGTACCATGTCCGTCACATTGCATTACGTTTGAACACATTCACAAATTGTTCAGAAATGTGTTGTTCATCATGGCTAGATTGCTGTCGATGGGTGCACAAGTGCACGTGGTTGTAGGGCACACAGGATTGACAAACCCTTTTACTTGCTTAGGGCACAAGAAATGCTTGCAAACATCTTCTCATCATGCTTGCAAAAATCTGACTTGACCCAGCACCCTAGGCCGTTCTCCCAGTATACGCAACCAACACTCATTGGCCATGGGAGTTAACATCAAGAGAGCTGATGCACCAAGCACACCGATCCCAATGTTCACACCAAGTGTTTCAATGCAGTGATTGTGCATAGAGTGTAAAAGCAGAGTATCAAAGTGTTTGTAAATATTGGGAAGAGCTAGTAAATACGCAAAGTGGATTGGAGAGTAGCAAGCCAAATGCTCCGATAATTTCCTGAGCGTCACATTTATATTTGACGTGTTTGTTATAAATGTCAATAAATGGTTTTTATGTATGTGTGTGTCCCAGTCTAGACACGTGATTATTTTATAAGTGTAAATATGCGTGATGCTGTTTTTATTGTGTGAAGAGTGCTTTCGAAGTATATTATTGTTTATGTTCCTTGTTCCCCATGTCACGTAAATGTGAATTATTATGCATGTATTGCAGCAAAAGGGGTAAGTCACTGTCATCTATATAATTCATGGCGCAGTTTATAAAAATCTTTAATGTGTCTTGTGTGTTATTTTAAGGCTGTTTTTAATATAATATAGTGCAAAGATGTGTGACGTGAACAGGGCGCACACTGGTCCCAAACTAGGGAGATAGTAGCAGTAGCGCAGTGTAAAATAAATTACATCTTGAATTTTTAGTATGAATATCACACTTGCCTATAGTTAATTAAAGAAATAAGTTTTTATAACTATAAGAAAACAAGTAGTGGCCAGTAACGTGCCAGTGGTGATCCAGTATTGTGAGGTTAGGTTGTCCCGAACTAGGCAATGTAATGTAAACACTGACCATGCAGGTTTTCTAACCCTACTTTCACAACAAATGTATTAAAGCAGCAAATGTGAGAACTGTGATAATAAACACTGAAAAGCCACCATAAAAACTAGAAGGTGTGATATAAAACTCTGAAGGGGACGATTTATTTTGCCCATAGTCCAAAACAGAATTCTTGCGTTGTGAAAACCGTATGACATAATGTTATCAATAAGCCACCGCATACTGGCATAGCAAATATTTCTTTTCTTTTTAATATTAGAGATTTTCTCAGTTGAATGAATGTGTTCTTATGAAATATGTTGTCTTTAAATATAATGTTAGCACATCACTCATGTAATTATGTGTAATAAATGAAATATAAGAGTGTTTTCATAACTTGCACGGGATAGGCAGGCCAATCAGAAGGCAGCCCACCTGACGCCAGGAGAGTAGTGTGTTAACCTTGGTGCTGTGCGGACGCACGTCATTGTGTGTCCTCCCCGGACCTTCATCAATTTTGTGTCTAATCATGTAGTGTATTAATAGTAAGTTTTAATATGGAACTGTTATTCATTTTCGTATCCGGGGAGAGTGCTGCACAGCAACCCAGTTTGTCTTTTATATATCTGGGACTTAACTTTTCAATGCAACAATTATTGGCTTCATGCCATTTTTGTCTTTTTAAGTGTGCTCGAACTAAAGAGGAGATAATGTGCATATAAGTGACTCGTTATGAGGGAGCAAGTAAACAAAATTGCGTCTGTCTTGAAAGTTCGATGACCAATTTATTTTCTTGGGTCACCTAACGACACCATTACTCAAAATGTGTGCTGGTAACGGCGTAGGATAGCCGGAAGAATCCCTCATTGTTTAGTATAAGCATTTAGAGGAAGCTTAGATAGCCTCTAATAGACCAGGCAAAGGATGGAAATAGTTGCACCATTAATTATAACATCTACAGAGAAGTCTGCACATCTGGGGGCCTCATTTAGGTGTTCGGCCAATGGCCCAATGTAATACTCTGTGCTCTACACTGAGGGGAGCACTGGCGCCCGCCCGGACATAATCTACAAACACCATTACCTTAACAATTTCCCAGATGGCAAAACAGCCATACGTCAAGACATAATAAGTGATCGCCATTATAAAATATTTTCCTGCTTCATCAACAACCCAGCTAATGGCCTTGCACCAAATAAATAAACAACAGTGATTTTTGGGAAATCTGTGACAGTTGACAGGGAAAGAATATTTACCGCAGGGAACTCAGTACGAATAATACACACTTGTGGTATGTTACATTGGTAATTGTCAGTTTGATTTAAGATCCAACATACAGGATGTTATGTTCTGTATTTGGCATTTTTCATGTGGTAATCATATTGTTTTATACCATAACAACTTATTTTATTGCAAATTTGCATAAGTTTAATAATGATAGTTTTCTCGATTATGTATGTTTCACAATACATTTTGTTTGCTATTTTGGTGTAACATGCCATACTTAATATTTATCTACGTTGTTTCCTAAACAGTAGGCCTATTAAAGTCTGCGATACACACCATAATTTAATTGGTTAACTGTTACACTTACTCACTGAAGTTGATTAATAACACAAAACTCTGAATGAGAATGTTCACACTTTTGGTGGGATTCTTAGGGACCTGTGTACTGAAGTGCCCAAAGCCCTTGCGAAATAAAACACATGAGATTCCTCATCCACATAGCTTTACTTGTCGTAATACTAATACATCACTCACTGGTGAACAAGTTACACGAACTTGTCGGGTTTAGCCTGCCAACATAGCGTGTAACATATGGTAGAACTATGCTCCTCGTGATGATTTAAGTTCCGGGGAAGGAGAGCAGGCATCTCCAGTGGCTGAAGAATAAAAGATTCTGGTAAATTAATCAAACATTTTGTAAACTAAAGCTTTGGCGCAAACAGTGCTGGCCATTGGAGCACACATGTGCCTAGTCCTTGCAAGTTTAAGATGCTACTGAAGTTTCTCACCATGTTGCGCTGGCTGGCATGTCTGTATGTGTGTCATGTGGGACTAATTGCTAATACAGTTGGCACGGAAAAATTATTAATACACACCACACTTGCAAAATAACACACAAATAAATTACTGTGCATAAAAAAATATACAACAAAACACTTGCACAAAAGATGGAATTGATTAAGGATGACAAACTTTATATGTAAACACATAACCCTTGCAGATAAACAATATAACAGGAAAATAACAAATTATATTAATTTGTAGGGTCATCACTCTAGTTCCCTTGATAAGGGTTCAACAGCGTGTGCTGTTATTAAGCCCATTTATGGGCGCCCTAATTCCTCGCACCGTAGCACTCTGCACTGTTTTGTACACGGTGCACAACCTGAACTATACTGACTTGCACTGCATTCAAATATTCCATGCATCTCACTAATGCATCGTCGCACTGCAGATCACACCCCATCGAATGTAGATGCCTGATGCATCGTGCAATGATGTGCGGCGAGAAAAATTTCTAGTGGTGAGGAATGCGGCATGAATCAAGGCATGACCAGTCTCCACCTCCAAGTTGAAGTTCATGTTTTGCTCCTGACAATTACATAACTAATCAGCATAGAAACAGATGCAGAGAAAAGATTAGGCATTTTGAAATACATGAGAATTAAATATATATAGCAGGTTAAATTGTCCAGGAATGGTTTTTTGTTTTACACTTCATTAAGAGACCAACTTACCTTGTGCTTGAGCTGAATTACAGTGTTTTTGATGAACACATTTACTAACGAAACTATTAAATGGTTTGAAGTGCACTGCATATTTACTAAAAAAAAAAGTGGCATTTAAAATGAAGGTAAGTGGGTAATTTTGACATCAGCCACGAGCCTCGAGCATCAAACCCGTTTGCCACATGCTCTGTGAAGTTAGTCCACCGCCCATGTCATCACATTGCTTCGATCACCGAGTGCCACGTGTGAGCGAGTGAGATGTCAGCATAATATTTATGTTTTTTAAGTGTTAGGAATGACACGTGTCATTGTTAAATTTATTTAGTGTCATAAGTGTTGTGTTTCTATGTTATTTTTGCACTGCTTGGTAAAGTACATTCCATTTAGTGCACAGGGTGCACTAATGCATTTGAATGGCATTAAATATTATTTTATTATTATTCTCAAGCAGTGTTTTATTTTCAATTAAGGGTTATATTGTGTACAAGATGGCTTGTTTACACGATTATCTATTGTTTAAAAATCTTGTGTTCATATCCTCACACATAAGTACCAAGACAATTGCCTTATAAGGTGCTATGTTAGTTTTATGGATTTATTATTAAAAGTGTCCGAGTGTGCTCAAATGGTGTGTTGAAGTCACACCTAGAGGCAGGCTAGTGTTACAGAACATCATTACAAGGTGGCTACATTTTCATCATGTAACCTCACATGTAGTTAAAAAAAATGACGGTCCTGCATCTTTCTAAGTGACACCATGGAAATGTAGTGGCACTACAAAATGGCAACATTGTAAACCATGTGGCCATTATTTTCCTAACCGTACTTGTTTTTACATTTATAATTGTTTGAAGTGTTTATTATATGCCACAGAGTTATATCAACGTTTAATGTTTGTTTAGGATATAAATTGTGCTCAGGATCTATACCACCAATTCCAGGCTCACTTAAACGGTGCTCGCCTATAAAAGGTTAACTTTCGTGTACCAACCTTGCATGCAACAATCATAATATATTATATATAATTTTATTTAAGGGTTTTTGTGTTTTTACATTGCAATATTCTGGGTGTTCATTTCTCTTACATGGTCAGTTCATTATTAATATTATGTTGCATGCAGATCACAGTCATATGATCCAAGGCAGGAGTAACAGCCAATCACCGGGCTCTGATCCAACGGCCATTTTAGTAGCGCCCAAAATTTGTCATGGGGTTGTCGCGCCACGCCGAGCCTTCATCAGTTGATTCACCATTCATAATGTAATTCTGTTTAATTAATGTTAAATATTAGAATCTTTGTTTTTCTAGCCAGGAGCGAGCACCACCCCACAACTCTGGTCAGTTTGTTCATGGCCAGAGTGTAATGCAATCCGTAATTCCATTCCAGCCATGTGCAGTTTTACTTCTGTGTAAGTGGTCGCCCTCTTGAACAGTGAACTGTAAACATAATTTCCCAGTAATGGGGATTTGAAGGTAAATAAATCAAAGTTGGTTTAAAAGCTGCATTCTTATTTATCTCTGGTTGCATCTCGACCATTTAACCTACAACATACACCAAAGTACACATTTAATTATGGTGTGGGGAGGCCTACATCCCTTTGGGAGTGATTGGCATATGGGGGAGGTCAACAGCCCCCACTAGACCAGGCATTACAGGATTTCAAGCAGCAAGGTCTACAGCAGCAGAACTTCTGGAAGTGGTCGACATTGGGGCCAAGCCACAGACGTCCCTGCACTATCGTGCTCTCCCTGAGCTGGCATCCTACTCGGAAAATCTTATAGAATTCTTCATTGTACATATCAGTACCTTTCTCCCCCAATGGTCCAGCCAAGCACTATCAATTGCCTGCCCGACACATGGGGCTATTTGAAGGTTGCTGCTTCCCCAACATCAATTTTAAAGCATCACACACAAGAAAAAAAACATTTTGAAACCCTCCAATTTATCTAAAATTGCTTTTTCAGTCTGCCATACCTTAAATATACTAATAACACAAGTAAAAAACTACAATATGGCCCTGAAAACTATCCGCCTATAAAATGACAGCACCACTGCTAAGGTGACATGGGCCAACATCTGTTACTGTTGACGAACACTGAAATCACTTATGGCGTATCAGTGTACGCCAGCAGTAAGTGAACGGTCGTTAGTAAGCAGCAAATATTTATCTTCATCAATCAATTTATTGTTTTGTAGCATCTGGCAGTAGTTTTCCCACGTGCAGGAAAATATAAACAAGTATGATGGACACACTAACCTCAATATTTTTCAGACAGCATTTACAATAAAACAGAAAACAAATTATTTAACTTCTTCTGCTTTTGGGCATCTTCTAATGGCACCACAATATTATAAGTGATTGCCTCAGCATCTGTAAATTTCATGAGTATAATTTCCTCGAACGTGACTTGAACCTCCTGCCAAACCTAGGGTTTACCTGACAACACTGAAATTTTTAGCATCAGTAAAATCCACAATCTCAGTAACGGTTGTAGCCTCACACATAGAACCTCTCAGTTGCGACCATCAGTGGTCATCAGTCCCTTCAGCAGCCTCAGAACAATAGCTGATGTACCTGAATTTACTGACCAGTGAAATTCGTGAGTAATGGAAGGTGGCCATACATGCGTGCAGTATGAACAAAATATTTTATGCTTGTTTAGGGTTGTTTGTGTGGCAGCGATAGAGCAATGCCACCCTTGACATTCCCATGTTGCTGTGCCTCAAAGATATAAACTCCAGGAACACTTGACTTAGGCAATGTCTTAACTCATAGAACACTCTTTCGAGAGAGCACCCTTTCGAATAATTTGGCCAGAGCACTGCCTCATGCTCTCTCAAGCACTTATTCTGGAAATTGAGACAACCACTCTCTCGTTTCTCTCCGATGTCAAGTAAACATCTGATGCCAAAAGGTGTGAAATCATGTTAAGCTAAAATCGTGGTCATGGCTATAGTAAGTAAATTATGTGTGTTCAAAATATTTTACAAATAATTATATCACAACTTAATTATCATGAGTCCACTAAATACTATTATTTTTATTTTATATTTTACCACCATGTTGCATCACAGTGACAAAAAAAGAGACTTATTCAGAAACACATATTTATATTTTTTATAAATATGTGTTGCATATGGCATATCACTGTTTAAAACAGTTGAAATTATTCACTTACAATTAAAATGCATTGTGGTTCTGACCAGAAAGCTACTTAATCTTGTTCAAACACCTAAATAATGTAAACAAATATGATGCCTGGTCAGACAGTGTGAGAGATCACCAGCAAGTATACAACTTCGTACTCTCTCTCTGTGCTCCCGTTATTTCATTCTCTCACTGACAAATTGAGCATTCTCTGTGACATCATAAAGATGCTCTCGGGGTCAATTGAGACACTGCCTTAATATTTTTAATGAATATTAAATTTTTCAATTATTACAATGTTTCAAACACAGCCCTGTTATTGTAAGATTATCATATTACACTTTTTAAGTTATTTTCAAATAGAATTGTATGACCTACATTATGTGAGATTAAGTTTTATGTCATGTTGTGATGTGTTCCAGACGTTCACATATCCCTTGTGCCCATTTGTAGCACTGCAGACGCATCAACCACAACAGCAACACCCAACAGATCGACAAGAACTGCGTGTTTACACTTTCCTTGTCCATCTGTAAATGCATGGTCCGTAAGCCACCACATTTTAAATTTATCACAAGACATAAATCCTGTAATAAATTGGTATATGGTCTGGAAGGATGTTTCTCAGAAAGTAACGACCGTTAGACACAACAGCCATTGGAGGGAACATGGGGGTAAGCAGTGCTGCTATACCTTATGCTCTTCCAGGGTGTAAAGTTTCGAGCGGCTCCCTAGGTTCACTAGGCAGTAATATGAAAAACCAGAGATTTTCCATTGTGTTATTCTGAAACTTACTATGGAGACAGCCAATTTTTCCATAAGGGGTTGCGCGAAATCCATTGATATCAGGGCAAACTATACACTCCCCGCAGTTAAATACACACAACGTCACATAAAGTAAAATACAGGGAAGCAGTCCCGTTATTCAATGTATATCGCCAACATGTCATGTGAGTGTTAATTATATGGGTGCCTATTCTCGATTGGAAGCTACTCATTAAAATTAACCTTTGAAAAATCACTCTAGGCATAACATGTTAACATGTTTTTTCAATAACATTTACTCCAAATTTTAGAGTACTGTATTATTGAATAAATGAAACTTTAACTTAATATCTCCTATAACTTGTAATATTTATTTCTTTTTAAATATTAATTATCAACAGCAAGAGCAGCGACGTGTTGACAACGACCAGTAAGAAATAGTTCACAGTTAAAATATTATATTAACCTCGTTGTTTAGTATATTCTTTGTAAATTAAACTGTGCCTATTGAAATATTTAAGTATTTAAGTAGCCCTGTTAGCAACATATTTCATTTTTACAGTTTAAAATAACAGCGGAAAATATTGTCAGTAGGCTGTAATGGTACGGTGTTGTTTTATTGAGCAAAAAGCAACTGAAACCAATTGTCTGCTGGACGAGGCTTGTTGCTCTCTCTCTTTTTTTGTGTCTTTCCCACTCGGGAAGTTTCACTTCACTATGTTTACAATTGTAGCATTTTTCATACTTATTACAGCAAAATAACGATTTTTTAATTTGTAATTTACAACTGAAAATACATGTTAATGTTTGAATACTAATTTGAATATATTTTGATATGATGGCAGGCCAGTTACCAAGTGAAGTTGGCAGACATGGCGACCCATGACATGTTGTATTGCTTTTTGCCAAACGTAACATAAATTATTCTTATTCTGGAAAATGCTTCAAAAATATTGCATCACGTTTGTAGATGTTGTGTTTTTTTAATCTACCTAGGCAAGTCATGATATTGTGATAAATCTTTGTTTCCACAGCAGTAATAAATATACTGTGACGTGTGTTTCGTTAATCATTGCATATGTAAAATGGTGTGCCTTTGTGCACAGTGGTCGATATGCTGGCCCTGTGTGTGTGCTTGATTTCAAATATTTGATGTGAACTATTTATACACTTTTACTGTGAAGTGGTTTTATGACTAAGTAAATTATTCACAATCACATCTGTTTATCACAACGTTGTACCTTTGTCATAAGGGGTTTGAAACACAGTGGTGTAACGTAATTTAACACGATCCCAGAAAAAAAATACTAAGCCCAGCCCGATAAATTTCAATACACCTTATAAACAGTAAGTAACAATACATAGAAATATGAGTGGGATAAACGTTACCGTAGGCTTATTTGTGTGCATGTTCATCGCTATATTTTAAGTTTGCATGACAAATATGAGCGACACGAGTTGTGTCCTTGAATTTAATGTGCCTTTTTCGTTTTACTGGTTGTTCCTTCATTTCAATATTTATTCCAACTGACGCCATCCTAAATAAATAACCCAACACATATCAATAACAAAAGATAATTAGTACAGCCCTTTACCTCGCAGTTGTATCAGTGTTAAACACAGTCGCGGGAAAATACTAATGTACATTGCATGTATTGTGATATGTAATGGAAAACAAATATGTTTATGTAAAATAACTGTAAGAACTGTAGTAAATTCAGGCATTTTTAAGATGCCATAAAGCTGACCTAAATAATGTTAGAGGCCCATAACTGAATATTCATACGAAATGGTTTTTGGAAAATGACAGGATTCTTTGAAAAGCTGAAAAAAGTAAACACATTTGTAAGGTATAGATGTAGACATCAGATTTCAATGTTTATGTTTAGGTGTAGCGAAAGTATACGAACACATGTCCACACAATGGCAAGTAAACATTTTTTTGGATAGATGCTACACGGCAGTCACAGGCAATGTTTGTTTACATTTGGCAGAAGGATACGAAATGGGTCTGCAAGCTGATATTTTGCAGGACTCCGTGAAAGTTGCTTCCAGTGGGGTATCGACTATAATCATCTAGCCACAATCAGCTGTCTGAGGCATCATATCATCCAATATCATCCTTGAAGTGTGATGACATGCCGATGATGTCACATTCTCAGCCACAACAGAGGCTCCGGCACGCATTGGTATGACATCAACCAGTTTTAGTACGTAAGCCTGACTATTGGCCGAGTTCAATCATGTTATCATTTAAATAATAGCGTACAGTTTTTTCACATTCACAATATGGCGGCGACTTCGGCGGTTTAGTCGAAGCTGCTGCCATCTGCATTCAGTTCGACTTGAACACTATGCCTATCGGCAGGATGGAAGGTAAGCTCCACATTTACCGCCCTCTGCACATTCATTTAGGCTCTAACCATTCAAATTCTATAGATCTTTAAATAACCAGAACCTATTTAATATTATTATGCCGAGGGTTGGTCAATTCTTCATCCTGACATAACATTCCAGGTCATCGTGCCTGCTTCAGAGTAGATTACTTTAATATTTAATTTACAAGTTGCACCTCCAGAGGTACTGTGATGTGTTCGTGTCCTGCCTGGGAGCAGATGTAGGACAGGAAATGATATGTCCGGCACCACGTTCGGTAGAGTGGACGATGTTGTATGGGGTCGTATGGTTGACAGCCTATGGCGACTCTGGATACATGGTCAATATGGAGGAGGGCTAATTTAATTTTCAGTTAAATTATGTTGAATGTAAAATATTTTCTTCGGGACCAAGCTATCGGCCACTTCGCACGCCTATATTATCACTGAATTTACGCTCTTTGAGGGGGCAGTCCCTGTAAATGCCAATTATACACTGAAAGACACTTTAAAGTTGAAACTGCTACGAGGGCACAGTACCCGATGAACTCACGAGAGTTAATGCACTAAAATACATCTAATTAGGGCATGACTGTTTTATTACCACAAAGGTACAACGGAATGATGCTACACATGAGAATGTGTACCCTTGGTTAAGAAGACCCCGCACTCTGGACCTACCGGTGGTGACTACTGTTGCGAAATCCATGCCCATGTCATTGCACTCTAATTGTCTCAGAATATAAACAGCGGCTTTGCTACAGGTAGCTGACAGATATTATAAAGGCCAACTGTTATTAATTCGATTTTAAAATGGTTAAAGATGTATCATAACTTTTAAGAGCTGCTATAGTGAAGTGACAGTTTCCCAGGGACAATGGTGGAACCTCGCCCTGCCTTTTTCCTAGGGCAGGGGCAAGTTGATATTGTGTCCAGTGCCAGCTCACTTTGGGAGCAGTTGAAATGGGGGTCATAAAACGATGGCTTAAAGAGGATACCTGGTGTCACTGTCGATGCTGATAATGCTGATTTGGTGTATGCACATCCTTACCCACATTGTCATGGCACATATTAAACATAACCTAGCTATGAGACTGTTTCATGGCAATATTGCACACCCATCTTACACTGATGATAACACTTACAGAAATGTCTCAGCCACTCTGCATTTTGAAAAAGAACACGTAGGTGCGATGGGTTGGCTACAATTAAGGTGTAGTGCCTTAAATGATCTCGTGTACAATGAAGAAATGCCTAAAAAATGTGTTACGTTATAACTACTAAAATATACCAACAACTTTAAGGCATGATAAAATAATTATTCACAGCTACTTAAAAATGCAGTAGTGCATTGACGTCAGTTGCTCCCCCAAGACCGTTTGCCCACCATCGCTGGCGGCCGCTGCAGGTAGCAGCGCTCTACCAGGTGATTGTGTACACCAGTTAGGAAGTGTCCCACATTGGTTACAAAAAAAATTGCTATTCTACAAGTGTGGTGAACAATGGTTCACCGCTCGTGCGCTCGTGCAGAGGGCGCAAGGTACAGAGCAGATTAGTGCAAGGGCAGTGCAGACATGTGAACCTGCATTCACATGTTCTGAAAGTAGAACCTGTGAAATCAGGTATGTGTTAATTATCAAGTAATTACAAGACACTCAAGGACAGGCATCCACGCAACAAATCTGCAGGTAGCACTAGCATTATTTAAGTGCCCTATGGGGCTCAGTGTATGTATTACCATTTTTAAGTTTTTTCCATTTTTTTGTGTATCACCCACATTTCATTTCACACAGTGCCTTATGATTAGTAAAGGGTTTCTGTAATATCTATAATTAATTATGCAAGAGTTGTTGGTTTTTAAGCAAAATGTGTATGTTTCTGCACGATTTGTGTGTTATAAAGTAGTTCGCACAGCCTGCTGGCCTGCCCAAACTGGCCAGCGTGCAGCGGCGAAGGAGTTAGTCATACTACGGTGTCTTGAGGAGTCGGACGTGCGGACAGATGGTGTCGCATTTTGCATGCTTGGGCAGCACATCAACATTTTGTAACCATCCATTTAACTGCAATAGATGCTAGATTACAGGAACCTCATGTGTTTTAGCCACCCAAGACTTCTCTGCTCCTCCCTTCCCATGGAATAACATTGCTTGGGAAGGCTTAATTTTGCACAGTAATACTTAGTGGTCACATGCTTTTCCTCAGTGTAACCCTACCAGTGGGTAAAGTCTGGAAAGTGCTTTGTAAGTTGTTTCCAAGAGGAACGGTTAAATAAACCCAGTAATTTAACATGAAGTGTCTAAGTCTTCATTCAGGTTGTCTATAGGCTATAGGGGCACGGGCCCCCACCATTCCCGCCCTTTTATTGAGTGTACTATGCAAGTGCTTACAATGTACTTCAGAGTGTTTTTATCTCTGTGTAATAAATATGGTTATGTGAGCGGCCTGAGACCTCACTATCTAGAAAGCATAGTACAAGTACATATTTTCTTTTACTACGAAGAACGCAGCACCGGGAGGACACCGTCCATTGACTGTCGGCACACGACCCGGAGAATAGGAGTGTGCTCTACAGCAACTAGTTAGTATTGACCCTGAAATTCCTAGTGCACAGAATCTGTCAGCCTCAGGTTTGGTGAGGAATTATTGTACATTTCCTCCCCCAACTCCCAACCTTAAAAGTACACCGATTTGCTCCACCAGCCTTCCATCAAATGTTGCCCAACTTAAGGCCGATGTCCTTCTGCTAAAATGCCTACTTCAAAACCCGTTGAATTATTTCCAAAATATTCCACAAAATTATTGCAACTTTCCAAATTCGATATCTGTTCATTCCCACTTATCGTGACCTATGCCAACATCAGCAATATGTTAAGAAGAATGTTGGTGTACAATCGGAGCAGTGGGATGCCGTCACATCACCCCAGGATGCCAGAAATCAATGCACATGGCTGGTGAAGTAAAGTACATGGAAATTGGGAAAGCACCGCCATCATGACAACCGCGAAGAGGCAGTGAGAAGGGTAGAAGTAAGCTGCCATTTTGGAGCGCCTCTGTGACGTCAACCATGTGTCCGCTAGGTGCTCAGCAAGACAAAATGGTGGCAACATTTCCCCCCTCCTCCACTCGCATTGCACATACCCGAGGAGGACGAGGAACAGAAGGACAGCAGGAAGGAGAAACGAAAATCGCCGCCTACCCGAGTAACCAGCTGCACAGGCAATCAGCTGTGAGGCATACAGAACCATTGACCCCTGCCTCGCACCGAGCTCGAGCAGGTCTGCTGCGCTGTGACATTACCCATGCTGTACCACGTTCCCACTTCACTCTCCCGCATACTAGCATCCGTGCAGGCTCTTCCACTATACATGGACTTGTAGTCAAACACCATGGCTGGCCAGACCGACAACAACACCTGGGAGTTGTTATGTCTGCAGTTACTATGCCTGCGACCTCAGGACTGAATCACGAGTTACGAGCGAGGCACAGAACATTGCAAGTGCAAACGAAATACCAGAGCAACACACATCTGCACAGCGATCAACCACGCTAGTGAGGAACAAAAGAACAATGAAACAGAGTCACCTAAATTTGGTACAGTAATTCGGACATTATCGCAACAAATTGGTGTTATGATCTAATTTGCCCAGGTCATGATGCACCACTTGTTAAATGTAAACAGTGCAACCAATGGCATCATCACGCATGTATGAACAATAGAGAACAGGGAACAAAACAAGGGCTACTGTTTACCTGCAAAAATTGCAAATCACCACCACTTATGCAGGAACACATAATATATAATTGGGATAATTTCTTTGTAGAACTGCAATGGATGAATGCATGCGAGCGAACAGATTGCAAGGGATTGCTGAACGGAAGAATATAGTACTGCAAAACATGCAACAACAGGGTACACCACAAGTTACAAACTGAGAAGGAACAAGAAACTGCAGCTGGAGAGTATTTTATGTGTCGGTATTGCATGGCCATCAGTGAGGTAATATCCGCAGTGTTGCCAATTCAGAATACGAATGTGGTATCCGCAAGAGCTCCAGCACTAGCAGTGCAACCCACACAGATGACAACAGTTCCATATAGGCCAAGAGTAAATTGATTTTGCAGCAGTAACCGGAAAGGGAAACCTTAACGGCCTTCATAAATTGCAAGATAGACCTGGTAAAGAGGTTTCGACTGGAACTAGTGGAGAGAGAAGTCCAGGAAGTTATCACAGATACAGCCATGCCCAAGTACAGAATGGCCCAAGTCCCACTGCTCAATAGCGGACTGGAGGAGGTAATGAGAGCTGCCATAATTCTTGAATGGAGCACGTGTACACTGTGATGTGACAGAGGTGCATGCTAATACAATGGGCCATGTGACATGGGAACTTTCATCGAGGACTGCACCAGGGAAATCGACCAGATTTTCAAGCCAAAGGAAGCAAAAACCATGAGTGTGTAACTTGAAAAGTTTCCAGAACCGCATACGGGGTGGCAACAGTGCGCAGAATGTGAGTGTATCCCGGGGCACGAACAGATCCATCTGGTGGGATGGGTCCCAGCCATCTCTATGACCGTGTCGGTATTGCCTGGGGCGGCTATACTATTGGCATGTCGACTACCCAAGAAATCTCCACCCGGACAATCAACTAGCGGAGCAGCCAGCAGTGCAGTACAGCAGCGAAATAGAAGGCAGGGGTAAGGCCGAATGCCATGAGCCTTACCCCTCCCTAGGACGACAGCCCGACAATAACACCTCAGAGAGCACTCATCAACAAGGTCATTAGTACAACCAGTGGTGCCTTGTTAGGGCAAGCAAGGCAAGCAGTGCTTGCCAGACAGTTTCCTGACAATGTTATATTTGAAATAAATATTACATTCTAACTTATAAAAGGCTACTTTAAGGTAACTTTTCACTCATGCGGTACACATTCTACTCAGGAAACAATTTTGTACATTATAAGAAAACAACTTGTTGGCCAGCAAAACCAAGATGTTAGGAAGCGCTGTAAGTAATTCTTTCAGCAAGTAGGCAGTCACAATGTTTTCCCAGCCGACGGAGGGGAGGCAGGGTAAGAACACGGCCCGGGGTGGGACGGGGGCTTATGGCTGCGTCAACATGTGTTAGAATCTGCGATGGTAGTGCTTTATTCGCCGAACTGAAGCTGACATAGCCAAATATGGGCTAGCCACAGGCAGTTTGCGTCATGTAATTTACAGTAACTATGATATATGCATGGGCAGGTTCATGGACACAACATGAATTGTATTGTTTTTATTTAATTTTTCACTCGGGCAAATTTTATGTTAAAAAATATCAATATTATTACAAGTGGTGTAGTTTATATTTATGTACAAAAATGTTTAAATGGCACCATTTTGCACCTTGAAATCCAAATTTTCCCAGGGGAGGATCCCCGGCCGCCTCACCTTTATTGGAAAGACCAATGTCACTACTGTCCCCTGCACACAGTAGCTTGCCCATGAAATTATAGCACGCATCGTCGTTGAGTACAATGGCAAAATGAATCAGAGTACTTGTTCATGTTAATGATTTGTTGTGTCATGTACTCCCTCATATACACTGCTGCGTCCCACAATGTGTGTCAGAGCAAGTTTGTAAACACCCGAGACATAACCTAAACCAGATAGTATATTCAGTTAGGTAATGGTCAGAATACAAAGTCCCCTGTGGGACAAGCAACAGTCACAATTAAGATTAGGGACCTAGAAACCATTACTACAGAAATAGTCATGGACAAGATCACAGAAGACACAATTTTGGGAGTGCCTTGGTTAGCCAAACAAAACAGAGCCCGCGTAAATATGTATCAACTTTCGAGATAAAGAATGATGGTCTACATACAATTTTGATAGTCATAGAATAGAGGATGTACCAGGGGTGAAACTGATCTAGTTCGCGTATAACATACCTGTAGAACATCAAGCCATTTTTCAGGGCATATTAAGAGAGAGAGAAAACATGTATTTTCAAACTTGATGCAATAAGAAGAACCACTGTAGCAGAGCATGCAATACCCTTAACACAGGATGAACCAATTTTTAGCAGCCCGTGCACCTATCTTCCCCACCAGGCATGAATAATCAAACCTGAGATAGCCGAAATGTTCGCAGACGGAGTGATAGAGCCAACTGAGAGCCAGTATAATTCCGCAATAACACTAGCACCAAAAAAGGATGGGACCTGGATGTTTTGTGTTGACTTCAGGCTTATCAACCTGGTCATGTGCAGCACGATACCAACTTATATCAGTGTCAAGGATGCTTTGAGTTCATTAGGGAAGGAAAGCATAATGTCATCACTAGACCTACATAGTGGCTATTGGCAGATTCTGGTAAGCCAGGAAGACAAGAAAAACAGCTTTCACCACACCCGATGGTAGGAGGTACCAGTTTTGTGCCATGCCCTTTGGGCTCACAAATGCAGACACATTGTCTCGCACGCCGAGTGCCGCAGTAACGGTAATGGACAAGGTGGAATGGGAAGATTTCCTTCTGCCTGTTACGCAAGAACCGCTCAATGAAACCAGAATTAACCTCATAGATGTAGTGGAGTAAGACACTATAGTAGCGGATTTGCTAGCCACACTGAAGAACTGCGAAATCGTGCATGAAATAAAATGGAAGTGTGAAAAACAGCATGTGGAAGGATGATGCGTAACGGAAGGGCTCGTGGAGACGTGCTCTCTGCGAGATAAACAAACATGGCGACTTTATGTGCCTGTGGAATGTCGAGCGAAAGTGTTCGAGAACGCTCATTCAAGTAAAACTGCAGGACACCTAGGGGCAGAACAGAGAGTCAAAAATGTTTTGGAGCATTTTTCTGTCCTGGTCGTAATTACAGTGTTCAAAATGATGTAAGGCACAGCACGAATTGCAACTTGTTTAAGATGTGTCGCACAGATGGAAAACCAGCAACAGCAGCCAAGGCAACCACATAAGCCGTTCGAAACTGTTTGTTTAGATTTAATGAGACACTACCCCAAGACAGCCAGGGGAAAAAGGTTTATTCTAGTCGTGAAAGATAGCTTCTCATGCTGGATTGAAGTGTATCTGATAAACAGAGCATGAACAAGACAGATTGTGAAGTGTATGCAGGATGAGTTCTTTACATGTTGGGGTTAACCTATGAAATCCTAACGGATAATCGGACCTCCCGCACAAACCCCATGGAGAGGCACAACCAGGAGTTGAAGGTGCAACTCTGGCTACATGTGGGTGAACAGCAAACAAGCTGGGCTGGACACCTGCTTGCCGTACTCTTCACGCTCCGTCGCAGGGCGAATGTCTGCGTATAAAGGAAAGAGGCGCTACCTAAACCAGAGGACAAGAGAGAAGAGGTCCAGCTGCAGGTACAAAGAACAATGGGAACAGCAGGTGTGGTATGCAGCCAGGTGGCTACCACAGAGTAAGAAACCGCCAGCCGCATTAAGACCAGGACAAATCGTGTATTCAAGGAACATTCACAGTCAGCTGTGCACAATAAACTTTTGTGCAGGAATCGTTCCAAGATGAATGGGGCCACACCATGTCATAAAATCGATCGGAGCGACTACCTACCTGATTAGGATAGAGAAGAAATCGATTTGGATACACCGGGACAACATTCGGGCAGCCGCCGAAGATGTACCTGGGCAGCACGAGCAGGAGACAGAAAACAGCCGGGATGGCCTTGCTCGCGATGGGCGGGCGCAGGAAGCGATAGAAGAGTAAAGTGGTCCCGGACCTCTCGAGGAGACAAGACCAACAGATGCCAGCGAAATTATGATGTCGAACACCAGAAGGTTCACCAGGAGTCTCAGTCACACCAACGGCTCATGTAACAAGGTCACGACGCCTGCCACGGACAGCCACAGAGCAAGGGGAGAGGTAGAAGGTACTCCCAATGTAAATACAGAGGAAGCGAAGGTAGAACAACACACAGAGGAGATGGATGATCATGAGCCCCATGATGGCTTAGGTGCTGATGAGTCCCATGATGGCTTAGGTGATGATGAGCCCCCTGATGAGGCCACAGCAGGAGAAGGTGGTGCAGCACTTCAGGCCAGTGTGTCAGGAGAGGACACATGAGGTCCGATGACACCCGAAAAACAGGCGTTGACAGGGGTGAGCCCGGTAACCGCGACCGAGTGTCCGATGGAACAGCGACATCAAGCGCAGCAGTACGGACGAGCGAGCTGGGAACAGCTGGGAACAGTTTGCTTGCCCCAAACACGTTTGCCCATCATTGCTGGCAGCTGCTGCAGGGAGCAGCGCTCTACTGGGTGCTTGTGCGCACCAGTAAGAAATTGTCCCGCATCGTTTGCACGACAATTGCTAATGTACAAGTGCACATGTTCTGGTAGTTGAACCTGTGAAATCAGGTATGTGTTCATTATTAAGTAATTACAAGATTCTCAAGGATGGTATTTCCACACAACGAGTCTGCAGGGAGCCCTAGGATGTTTTAAGTACCCTACGGGCCTCAGTGAATGTATTATCATTTTTCTGTTATTTCCATTTCTCATGTGTATCAACCACATTTCATTTCACGAAGTGTGTTATGTTTACTAAAGGGTTTCTGTAATCTATGTAATTAGTTATGCAAGAGTTGTTTGTTTGTAAGAAACTTGTGTATGTTTCTTCAGGATTTGTGTGTGTAAGAAAGTACTTCGCACTGCCTGCTGACCTGCTCAAACTGGCCAGTGCGCTGCGGCAAAGGAATTGCTCATACTATGGTGTCTTGAGGAGTCGGACGTGCAAACCGAGGTCACGTTTTGTGCTCTTGCGAGCCACATCAACATTTTGTAACCAACCATTTAACTGCAATAGATGCTAGATTACCGGAACCTCGTGTGTTTTAGCAGTCCAAAGACTTCTCCGCTCCTCCCTTCCCATGGAATAACATTGCCTGGGAAGGCTTAATATTGCACAATAATTCTTAGTGGCACGTGCCTTTTTCTCAGCGTAACCTCCCTGGTGGGTAAAGTCCGGAAAGTACTTTGTAAGTTGTTTCCTAGAGGAACGGTTTAATAAATCTCGGTGAATTATCGTGAAGTGTCTGCATCTTCCTTCGCGTTCCCTATGGGTTATAGGGGCGTGGGCCCCCACCTTTCCTGCCTTTTTATTGAGTGTCCTATGCAAGTGTATCCAATGTAGTTCAGAGTGTTTTATCTCCGTGTAACTAAATATGGGTGTGTAAATAATCCTAAGACCTCACTGTGTAGATAGCATAGTTGCAGGTATGTATTTCCTGTTATTACGACGAACAGAGCACAGGGAGGACACCGTCCATTGGCTGTAGACACACGACCTGGAGAAGAGGAGTATGCTCTACTGCAACTAGTTGGTATTGCCCTTGGAATATCTGGTGCCCATAATCTGTCAGAAGAAAGTTTGGTGAGAAACTACGGTACATTTCTTACCTCAACTCCCAACCTTAAAAGTACACCACTTTGCTCCATAAGCCAACTGTCAGCATGTATTATTGTTTGCAACCTATGTATCTATGTGGTCATGAAGACTTTGTAACTGATTATTTCATTGGCCACTGTTTTTGGATATTGGAAGTTAAAATGAGTGGCCAAAATATCCCTGCCCACTTGCGTTCGGTGTATTTAATTGCACCGTGGTTATGGGTGAAAGTGCAGTGGAGTTTTATTTATGTTGCATTGTAGCTGTGCAAATGTTAGGTACTTATATTTTAGCGACCACCTGCATGTAGATTGATATTTAATGGTGACACAAATAAACAAATGCACTGAAAAATAATAAGGGCCATGAAAATAGCAGAAATATATTACATCACATGCACTGCATTACACACACTCGTGCACTCACGCAGAACAATTGCTGATCAGTGCAGAGCTGCCCTCACGTGGTAAAGAGGTGAACTGGTGTGGTGTAGCTGTCGGAATGAACATACTAGGGTAGGGCACGTGGTCCACGTCAATATATATTACAGACTCGGCACTCAAGGGCCTGCCGATAGTCCGATGTAGTAAAATGGATGAGGCCAATAATGAATTAAGTGAATAATTAGGTTCCCATGCATGGGAAGATTGCTGGTCCAACCCTCGATACTAATATGAAATTATGATTCAGTAAACTAAAGTCTATTGCAGATTCACATGATGAAAGTTTTAAATGCTGTGTACCAATTGTGTCGCGGAGAGAACCTCCTGCAGTACCATTTTCTAGTGTCAAGGCAAAGATGCCAACATGACTGCGACAACGGTGCCAAGCACCAATGCGGGAGTAAAATTGCTATAGGCATGAAATGAAAATGCTGTGCCCTCTTTATTTAACATGACATATGCTAAACACTGAAATAATTTAACATATTGGTAACATCCCAGTAAGTAAACAAGTATCTGCTTGGTTACTCAACATTACATATGCACTTACATAATGAATATAACTTTAAAATGCTGAGTTATCCAGTTCGTTGTATATAGATTACTGGTACGCTGAAACATTGCTTATATTCAATGCCTTACTTCATATTGTAAGAATAGAGTCCTCGAGAATGTAACTGCTTCACTTCCGTCTGTATCCTTCTGCGAAATATACTTCCACTTTGCACACGCCACTTTCCATGACATCACTCGCTATGGGGTATGCTCTTGTGTGTAAAAAGGGGCTAAGAATGACTTCATTTCCTGCAGTCTATAAATAAAACTCGTTAACACTGCAATATAGAGTGGCCGATATTCTCACAGAAGCAGGGCAATGTAATTCCCTGGTTATTTCATTATGCTGAGGGGCTGTGTATCACAATACTTTGGCCAGTAGGCCTGCCGGCGTAGTGCAAATTGGAGAGACACGTAACACTACTGCCCGGGCAGCTCACTTATTCCCTCCAATTACCGCTGTAGCTGGCGGTCGTGGCTTGGTGGGGACGCAGTATCAGACAGCTAATTTCCCCAAGAGTTACCTCTTGGAATAAAATGGTTAAAACTACCTTTGTGAGTTACGCGATCTAGGTCCCTAAGAATAAGTGACTTGCTTGTTTATCATTGACCTATACCAGCTTACTAGTGGCTGTTTTCGTCGCCCCCACGTGCTCTAAATGTGTTAAATAACTGTGTGGTGTAAATTGTCAGGGAGACGTACGTGAGACCTGCTTTCACATCAATACATATCACAATTTTATTTCTTGGCAAAATTTCAAGGCAAATATAAGGAAATCAACCAAAAAGCCGTAAAGAAGACCTCCATCCCATGCAAAATGTTACAATTTATAACTTTACATATTTAAGGGAGAAATTTATACTTTGTTTATTGAAATAATTAACACACGCTTTGGAATATTATCGTTAAGGTCAAAAAGGGTTGTACGTTAATTGATGTCGATTTTAATACACTTCAAAATACATGTATTGGAACAGCTGGTACAATGTTTTGGATTACTCACGGTCACGTGACCTATATTTCGGAAAACAACCGTCTAACTCCATAGTAAAACTGTCTTCTCTTGTTTTCTAAAGGAAAAAACCACCCACTTACCCGAACACGTGTGAGCTACTGAAAGACTTTGCGACTTTCCTACAGTTGGTAATTCTGGATTGTTTTTGACTTTCGCGTGTTTACAGCAGAAATGGTTGTTTGAATGTGTTGAGTTTTCATTAAGGTTAGTGTTAGGTAATTTTAATATTCGTCATGGCGATGGGTAAAATATATCGTGTTTTCGAAAAGTCAGACCCACCGAACCCATACAGTGTGTTATTGGAGCACAGAAATAGAGAAGAAACGTTGTTGTTTGAATCTCAAGCTATAGCTGTATTGTGTAAGTAATTACGTTAAGTTATCCATAGGCAGCATATTTTGAAGGTTGTAGTAATAATTACGTGTAATTGATGTTTTTGCCCTTAGTAGCAACACATGAATTTGGTTTTCTCACTAATGCTCATTTATCTCAGTTGCTCGACGTAGGCCTACTCTTATGCACGAGTTGTGTACAAGCTTACAATTTGCCATTTATTCTTTGGATGTTATTATACAGATGGGGAATTCAAATGGGATAAGGGAACACGGAGTAGAGTGCACATACCTGCTTCAGAAAAACACTGACGAGTTTTTTCCATCTAAACTGTTAAAACTATATTTTCCCTACTAACTTTAGTACAATGTTTATATTAATAAGACCTTCGATATTACAGATCGACTAAACTATATGTATAGCAACAGTAACAAAGTTATGCTCAGTGTTTTTTTTTTTTTTTTTTAATAAAAGCACAAATTTTATTGTTAATCTATACAAATGAAAATGCCATGTTACTATTTTAACATGTGATTTTATTTGTTATTACAGTTCTTGAGCCAATTGAGGACATAACAGTATAGTTATTTGCCAGTCTGTGGTCAAATGGGGTCAGTCGTTATAGTATTACTGTGTGTCAAATGGTAGTTTCAGAACTTTTTTGTAGTGTACACATTTTAAGATTCACTACTTGTGCACATGTGAGATTTAATTATGAACCGTACATTATTATAGACTTCTTTGATCAACAAAGTAGTGGCTTCCCTGAAATATCTTGAAAATGGCATTTTTATGTTAGAATGAGTTTAAACATTTCCTTAATGTACATTAAGGTAACTGGAATTAATGTGGATAGCTTAAAGCAGTATTTACATTAGAGTGACACGATGCAAGACGTTGCATCGGGCATCACCCAATCAGAGCCTTGACACCAGCATTGAGGATGTTGCACGAATGACAAACCTTGGTTTTGACGCTCGTCGCCAGCATCGGGGAAAAGTAATATCATTTATATACTTCTTAATACATAAACTGGCGGGAAGCTGAGATAAAAAAAATGTGATAGCAAGCAGTTTGCAGAAATAGTAATTGGAGTGCAAATATATAACAGTTTTAGCTATCTTCAGGAAAAAAAGAAGTATGTTTTCTTTGCCGATGCATGAAGAGTCTTTCATGTTCTACAGTATTTCGAATTTTAATATAATACTTTTATTAAAGAAAAATGTATATGACTACAAAATAACCATTTCATTAACTAAATGGCAAACAAATCCACTGAATTCCGTTCGCTTTTAGCATTTTATTGTAAGTTACAGATGGCATCATGGTCTGTGTTGCCAACGGCCAGCTTCAGAACATTGCACTATTGTGAAGATGTGAATAATACTAGTTGCTGGCGGCCAGTGTTGGACGCGACACATTGCATCGCAACGCTCTATTGTGAATACCGCTTAGGGGACGTTTCACACATTAAAGGCTGTTCACAATAAAGTGAGCACTTTAGAAATTAACCTTAGAAAAAAATCACTGCTCATACATGCATATATTGTAATGGCCGCATTGAGTGACATGCGTCCAGTGAAGTTGGTAACGATTTAGAGTAAGTAGTTCCATATCTTAACATTGAATAAAATGTGTTAATTAACCACTTGTGTTAAGTTAATTTATTTCTTTCGCTATCTATTTTTTTAATGCATCAAAGTGTTAAAAATGAGCAGTTTTGTCAAAACATGATATATATACGTCGCTGTTCGTATTCATACAGCTGCAGCAATAAACACACACTTTGGCAGAAGTTAATTTTACACTCGTTGAATTTACGATATAGGCAAATAAACAAATATTATTTACACACTACAAAAGTGTAGAAATGAGGCTTTTTCAGGCCATGTGTATTTCAATAATTATAGTAACAGTTTACAAATACATTGTTTACATAACATCCAAACTTACTGTCTGTAAAATTTGCAACCTCTTGAACACATGTTTTTCTATGGAAATCCTTACAAGTTAACTTCATTAAAATCATGTTTGTTAGCCACTAGCATTAAATAATTTATTTGCAAAATTATTCAGTAAAATCAACGCACAACACGTTTCCTGTAACCAACAAACTTAAACTTAGATAAGTAAATTATATTTGCGTCGCTTCATTGTGTACTGCGGTTAAGGAAAATGTTGGAACAAGCAATTTTACGAAACTGTTAACACGTGCCAATTAATATTACATTTCATTCAAGACAATGCACTACAACGGTACCGTCAATCAATTATACTTAAAGAAAGAAAATGAAAAATATGTAATATCAGATAAAATATTCTGACATCAACAAGATATTTGTATAAACACGATGAGGTAAAGTACACACACAATAGCATTCACCAGGCTGGAAATTGGAAACGCATACGGCTAGCCATTGGCTGGAAACGTTTACTGTTTGTGCGTGTCGACTTGCTCTGTCATAATTGCTAAACATGTTTTTGAAGTCCATTCCACGTGAGCAAAAAAATTTAATATGACTTTTAAAAACATTATTTAAATGGTAAATTTAAGTGTAATTAAAATTTTGAATTACAACTGTTAGTTCTGAGTACTATATTCTTTCGAAGCCATCATCACAATCACCAACTTCACAATGTGCATCCCGCAGCTATTCATCAGCTGATACAATACTTTACAAACAAGTGCGTTATTATGTATTGTGTACATTGGTCACATTTTACCCCACTTATATGAAATGGACAATAGTCACTTTAAACCATGCCATGCTGGGATATACCCTGGTATATCCTCTTTGACGTGAAATATTGAAGTAAAGTATTCTGGTGATATAACCATATATATGAGCAACATGAATTTCTGTTCAAATCTTGCATCTGACACCTGGAAATGCCCAACAATTTTCTGGTTAAATGTACAGTGATTGTTGTCACTGGACAAAGGAAGAAAGAAAAAAGTTATTTTCTCATTACGTATATTTGTTACAATTATCTGGACTAATAAGAAGGTGTAAAATGCTGTGATAAACTACATTTTATTAGTCACTGATTGGGTAACTGATGTGTCCTAGCCAATCTGTTATAAATTTTCGTAATGTTTGCTGTGGATAAGAGGTGATAGCCATGCAAACAGTGTATGTATAGGTAACACTGTAGGAATGTGCAACTGTTATGTGCCGCTGTTGGCCCAAATTATGATTATGCAAACTTTTAATTGTATGTATATGTATATATGTGTGTGTAGGGCCAAGGCCTCCTCAGTCAAGTAACAGCTTGCTGAAATTGTAAAGGACATCTGTTGGGATCCGTTAGAGAACTTGGAATGTGCCCCAACATGCACGAGAGTACCAGGGCTGGTATATCCATGCCAGGAGGGGCAGCCGAGAACGGATGAACAGCAGAAAACCCATTGTTCACAGTAACTCCATTGACCCAGTACTGATACACTGAACACCCATCAAACGAATGATGAAAAGGGGATGCAGAACTATGACGAAACTTTATCACAAATCTTCCTATATGTGCCAACTGTGCACACATTCTTGATACGTCTGCCCTGTCAAGCCTTTGCAAGCAAAGTACTCCCATATCACAGTAGGAGGGGGAGGCCCAGCCTTTCCTTCTCCATTCGACCATTCTACTAAAAAAACACTGCTACTCTGAGACAGGCTGGAATTATGTATGGACGTAGGTAAAACTTATAACGTCGCTCTTCTGGTAGACATTTATGAGTGCCACGTATATATATCCTGTTGCTCCTGGTTGCTGGTTCCCCATCAAAGACATCTGCTCCATTCTTGTACTCACATTGATGTAGACACTGTGAGAAGTAAGGAAGTGGGGTCCCGTTGGTGGTCCTGGGGCATATTCGCACGACGAGGTGCAGCAGACCCCATGGGCATGTGATTGGGTGGATCTGTGGTATAGAACATACTAGTGGTAGCATCCCCTTGTGGGGTCTTCACCCCTTTGGTTATTTACCTCCATTGCTGGTTGTGCCTGTGGTGATTGATGCCGTAGTGGACTTCTCGAGGGTTCATCCTCTGGTGGCTCCTCTACAATGCCATGAAATACCACCCTGTCCAGTGCAGTGACCTATCCGTGTTCACCATGTGTGGTGTGTGGCATTGTCTGTCAGTAAAGTCCTGTAGCTCCCAAATGAACCCTTGGAAATCAGCCTCATCCTGCAACCCATCCAGGTCCCAGGGCAAGTAGTGCATGGTTGTTGGCTGGCCATTGGTGATGTACTACGGTTCAAGGACAATTCTCCCACAGGTCCGTGATGAACACAGCCAGCATGTGTGTCTCAACCTCTTGGATAGCCACAGTGATACAGGCGTGGCCTACTGTGTCATAGATGGCAGTGTGCGTGGCAAGTGGCAACACACCCAGTTTTCTCAGCCGCCTCCCATCTGATACTAGCCATACAGTAACCATGTTAATGAGTACCACAATGACCCATTTGCCCAGTCTGCCAGGCAGGAGGCTTGGTTCACGTCCTCCAATATGGCCTAACTGTGGAGTTGGGATGGGGGTCATCAGCCGTGGTCAGCTATGATGGCATAGTTGAGACATCATTTGAGGGCATGGTCGACTGTCCAGCAACCCATATCACCCATTTCGCACTGTGTTCTGGAAGGCTTTGCATGTTGGATATTCTGGATGATAGTGTCTGGTTGGCTCTGGACAGTGGTGGCTGGTCAATTTTGCATGTCTGCCCATCACATCCTGTGCATTCAATAAATGTCTCCAGGTGCTATATAGCTGGTAATGGTGGTTCCTTGACCTTGATGAATCTGGTGTGTTGGGATGGGTCCCCCTGATAGTGCTCCAGTATTATTTTGTCAGACAACCCTGCTGGTCACTGGCTGTCTGGCTGGTTGTGTTCTGCCTGTAATGCTTATGAGGAGACCCTATACTTATCAACCTTTGTCGCCCAATTGGCTAATGTTGAGGTAGCCCTGGATGCGTGTCCAGGAACTCTACAATTCTGTCGCGATGACCAGGGCCAGCATCAGTGCCACATCTGGGAAGAGACATTGATACACTTGGGACTTCAGTGTTACGAAAGCTTCTACACTGTGATTAGGTGTCTGCCTTTCTCCGTACAACTTGGCCATGCATTGATACCGAGATGGAGCATCGCTGTAACACTTAGATATGCTGCACTAGCTCCTCCCAGGTTGCCTCATAATGTCTTGCCAATTCTCAGCTGGTACAGGGCACTCTGCTGATGTTTAAAGATTTGGACAGCTCTTAACGAGGTCTTGAAAGCCGATCACCCTGCTGGAGTTTCACTTAGCAAACACTTAGGAAGCCATGAATATCATCATCGTCAGCCCTGTTTAATGTGGGTAGGGACGTGAAACTGGCTGGTGGCAGTGGTGAAGGTAGATTGCCAGATTGTAGGGTGCCCGGCGGCCATGTGTGTGTGCATGCTCCATCTGCCAGGGTGTTGTTGATACACATGACCCCTAGGGTGGCCAGGGTTTTGGTCATTGGTGCAACCTGTTCTTTGTGTTATATGGTGACGAACAAGCACATGTAAACACTCTTTGTATATGTGATTAATTCTATTCGTAGTTCACGTACTGCCGATGTCTTATAAATGGGTCTGCCATTGCAATTAATTGTGGTATTCACATGTGACAAGCTTGTCTTCGCACTTGTCACGCCCAGTTTCATCTCAGCACAATTGCACTTCCACTTCTGCTTCTCTCCCAGTCCAAGTAGGTACTGAGTCTTTGCATGCCAGCAATGCATACATATATTGCATTATGTCTACATGGTTTCACCCATTCAATATTGAATGTTTTGAAAAAGTGGAACTTGATATTCAATGGCAGAAACCAAAGGGATGTATTGTGACAGATGGAATGTAAACAGTCCTTTTATGAAATGTGCATCACAATTATTTCTGCGATTCTATAACAGCTGATAACACTAGTGTGATATATGTGTGTCCAGTGAAAATTGTGCTCACATGAATCCCACACTTCCTGCATAACGTGTCATAGCTCTATCACTACCTGCTTCTTACTCCGGCCAGCTGGGCTGCCACACTGCTGCTGTGATGAGTCAGATTTCCTCGGAGCCACTCAGGCCTGCTTGAGTGTGGGACAAAGTAAATGAAGTTTGGCTTTACTTGAACCTCCTTGGCTCTCAGTGAACTTCGACATTACTGATTCACGAAGGAGTTGTTTACTGCCTACCATGGTTAAAGGAATGCTTCTAGTGTTGCCTAAAATGGGGGGTGACTTTTGTAAAGTCCTCGATGCCTTACCGCCAGTGGCGCTCATGTGAACAAGGGATATTGTGACAGCTGCAGCCCATCTTGATGAGATAACACATCTGCACCGCGAAGGGCTGGTGGATCTAGGGTCTTCTCAGTCAGGTTACAGCTAGCTCAGATCATAAACTGCACTATTTGGGTTCTTGTTGGAGAATTTGGTGTGCCCCAACACACATGAGACTCCAAGGGATGGCACATCCATGCCAGAAATGGCAGAGGAGAAGGGGTGAATAGCAAGATTCCCACAGTTGACATTAATTTCGTGGTCCCAGCGTCTGAGACACTGAAAACTTGCCACGTGAATGATGAAGAAAAGGATGTGTGTAACTCTGATGAAACTTTATTTATTCTTCACAAATCTCCAGAGATGTGCTGACTGTGGCCTGTTCTGTCTTCCTTTTCGCTGACTTCTCCCCGACAGTGAAATTATGGTTTAAGGATTTCCATGTGACATTCAAAAGTCATCATTAACTTATTTTTATGGTAGAACAGCTTGCCTATGCAGTTTCCTTAAGCTGCAAGAGAAAAGTACAAACATACAGGCGTAGTTTAATCTGTGGGCTTCGCTTTCATCACATGTAATAAAACCCCAATGTTACATATCTAATTTGCACAGTACAGCATTAATGATGGAAACACTGCACACCTTGCACGTAGGAGCTATGAGGCAATAGGTGTGCATGTTACTGTTGCCCGTATTGCTTCCTTGCTGCTTGACCTTGGAAGTAGGAGTCCATCCCACACTTAGCTTTTGGATATAGGCGTGTTTTGAACTGCAGAGAATCATACCACTTTGCTTTGACAATAGTAGAGGGAGGAAACCATAGATCACGTTACCAGTCTCGTGTGACAGCTTGGCACATTGTGGCGTGCTACCACAGAAACCTGCAAAGAGTATTTTCCAAATTTTTACAGACCTCTGAACCATTAGCACTATTTCAACTAACTTGGTGAGTTCATAGTACATAAAGAAACTTTTTCCCCCATTTGGAAGATAGCTTTACCGGAAAAAATTAAACTTTAGCATTATATCTTGCGAATTACTCACCTATTCTAATCCTATTTGGTACACGCACAGTACTTTCATAGGCGATATAAAATTGTTTGATATTAGTAGAAATGAGATTAAATTTAAAAAAAAATTTAAACCATTACAAATATTTTACAGTTATGCCATAGATATCAAACCATATAACCATACTTGGTATTCTGGCAATATATATTGCAAAAATTAAATATGCTAATTTACAGGCATCCTGGTAGGCAAGTTTGGAAGAAAATTAAATACATACCAATTTCTGAATCCACCAATGTTTCTTATCAAATGTGAAATACAAATATTACTGCTAGTCTGAAATATTTTTAGTAGAAGAGTTTATTTTATAAATGGGAGCTTTGTACTGTGTGTTACATGCACACACTGTTGAAACAATTTAAGTGGCTATTACTTTGAATGCTGACAATAATAACCAACTGAAGCCATGTTTGAAACTAACTTAAACAAAAATTAAGCTGAATTATCACATCTCGGTAACATCGTAATCGTGTTCAAACACATTTGTCATGCAAGTATTATTTTGTATGTCCATTTAAAATTTAAAGATTAGTCACTTATTTTCAAAATAACATTCTTGCTATTTTATTTTCATATGCCGTGTATCTTTGGTATCTTTTAACTGTTTAAAACCAAACTTGTGCTGAAATAGGTCTATCTACTTTAAGCACTATACTTGCTAAAATATCAATTGTCTGGCATTTTGTAAGATAGCACCAACAAAATTTTTGAATATACGATCATATATCAGTAACAAATACCGATCACAACCAAATATAGGGTAGAGTACTGTCGAATTGATAGTTGGAGAAACTTATTACAATGACGCATAGATATGTAAAGGAATGTCGCTTGCCGGAGCTGGACAATGATTAAACACTGGTGTTCATTTGTGAACAAATTTCATGTAGCACTTTATTGAACCAATAACAGTGACATATATACAAAGGACAAGAGTATATTTGTAAACATGTTGGGCATAAGTAAATACGAAAAGGTGACAAACGGGAGACAAGAGTGTAACGTGACATAATTGGCTAATATGATGGTAAGACAAATATTCCAGTAACACTACAGCACATAGACTGACATGAAAAGCAACACGACTCTTTAAAAACAAGTTCAATGGACACAGAAATAAATCAGGTTGAGGTAAAGAAACAATTTCAGTGCAACTTTTTGGTGTAAAAAATATTTTTTATCTAAAGAAATCGCAAATGGGTGAAAATATATTTCCCTGTAAAACATATGTTTTTCTCGTCATTGCCTGATAAAGCGATAAAATGGTTTTGCTCTTAAAAAATGCTTTACAGTTAAAATTTAATAAATAGGCATGAATCGTTTCTACTTGGGAAGATGTGTGTTTGATCAAGTTTGTGCTATATTACTGAACTCGTATTGCTTTATTGCGCATACTTTAGGCCAGGAAATAATGATAATAGTTTGTAAGCTGCCTTCAAAAAATTAAAGAAATTTGTACTCAAGATAAATGGATTCAGTATACACGTTCAGCTATGCATAAGTAGGAGGCCTATCTTACTTAAACAAAAAAAGTAGTCGTCTTCAGCCAAAATTCATGCCATGGGATCTATTTGAATAAGAAACAGAAATGTGTCCTAGTTCGTTTATGTAGGCCTATTGTATTTTCTTACTTCGCGCCGCTAATTTGGCCTGCTTCAGCCCACATTACTAATTAGGGATTGGGATGGTTACCTCGTTAAAAAAAATTATTTAGGAGGGCTAACATCACACTTAGATCTGCTAAACCCTGTTGGATGAAATGGTCAGAACATATGTTTTGTTGACGTGACCATTCATGATCATGAATGTACTGTCTCCGCATAGGCTGTCAAGGCTCGGCAGTGTCACAAATTCGCCCATTGGTATAGTGACACTTGTTCTGGTTACACAATTAAAAATAACATCGCCATGGATAACTACTATACAAAACTAGATTAATTTCTGTATCTGGTAGATTGAAAACTAAATTGACATACACTCAATCAAGAAAATTATAATCTTTATACATCACACTCATTTTCATGTCATTAGGTAAATATGAAAAAAATTATCAGTGCATAGAATATTAAACATACAAACAGTACAAAAAATAGGTCATTGCAGTGTGGAACTAATAGGACAACAAATAAAAATAATAGAGTACAGCCACTCTCTAAAATTTATAGAAAAAGTTTAGATTATTATTATTGTTGCAATACTTTCTGAATTTCACTAGCCATTACATTAAAAACATTATTTAAAGATTTTATATTAAAACCATAGCATATTTTTATGTCTTTTACTTGTTTGCTACAATTCAGTATTTATATAAGAACGTAATATTTACATTTATCAAACTTAACACTAACTGGAAACAAGTGCTTATGCACTATTTATTACAGGTGTAAGGGTAAAAAATAGCATTTGCCATTGGTTCACCTCATTGTGCACATTATCTTGTCAAAAGAATATTTTTTTTGTAATAAAGCTCATTTTGTGTTTATCATTTATACATCTGGGCCTTATTCAAACAAGAAGGAAGAAATTTATATTTTGTAGTACTCTTGCTAAATGTGGAAGTGTTACAGTACCACGACTGCATCACTTAGTAATAGCTTGTTTCATGGCAGGGTTTCATATGGACATCAAACGTGGAAAAAGGTGGTCTACTAATTCTGGCACCGCACATTCCATATAAAATGTATGTAGCTTTTCCTCCATCTCAGTCTTCCAGAATTCACTGTCATGTTCAACACGTGGTATTGTGTGAAGTTCTAGAGGGCTCCATATGCCAAAAATGAAGTACTCGTTCTGGGTTATTTGTAATTGTCAGGGCCGGTTTTAGGTGAAGTGGCACCTTGTGCAAGACTGGCAATGGGCGCTCCCCATACGCAATCTTCTTAAAATTGTAAAAGATGGCCAATGGTGACGTCAAATATTACCAAGCAAAGAACACTATTCTGGTTTTTTTTTTTAATGGTTATTCATAAAAATTTTAAGTTAGTCTTTTACTCCTGGAAATAACTGGTAGTATGCATAAAATATAAAATGTACCAAATTTGCTGGATTTATAATTTTTCGATTATTGGTTTTCACCTTTAGAATATTGATTTTGTACTTATTTATTTTTGGTAACCTGTGATATTTTTCTCTTATTACAACACATTCTTTTCGTGTAACAAATAAAAACGGGCATAGAAACATGCCATCCAACAATTTGAAAAAAAAAAATTTTTAATTAAGGAGTGACAAGGACAGAGTTAACGACAGAAACCATGTATTGGAAAGAGAGGGTGAATGTCCATTACACCACTCACTGCAATCTAAGAGTGAGAAACTTTAAGTAGAAGTAGGTAACTTCTAGTTACAAAATCATTATTAAGATGTGTGTCAAACCCTGAACTGAAGCTACTTACACACATTACGTTATAAATATCTAACTCTTCAGGTGCCATTTTTTAGAAAAATTCATCCTAAATAAAAAGTGAGCATAGAAAAACAATTTACTCCAAAAGCAAAACGAATAAGTGTAACACAACATTCAAATACAGTCAAATCAAAGCTATACTTGCATAAGTAACTTAACAAGAAATGGAATGTTTAAATATCTCAACAGAATCCTGCAATGCTGTGAGTCAGAAAATTTTTGAACTAACTGAAAAGTTTAATGAACGTGCAATGGAATTTTCTATTGACAGAATAGCTAGAGAGGACAGTAGCTGTCCTAGCATCGTCAATCACAAGTACGTCTTCATTAGTTTCAGTTCTGAAAAGTTCCTTTTGGCGCTAGTAATTGGTATAGGGATTGTTAAAAGAATTCTCAAAGCGATCCACACATAGGGGGAGCTGTCATGGAGATTTTTGTCATTTATGAACTGAAAAAACAGTATAGGCAAACCTTGTCCTGGAGTAATGTTAAACTTAAGGTGTAACAATCGTCCTATAACTCTGCTTGGTTTGTGTAAGCATTTTCGCCCTTCTGCTGAGCTTCATGAAGATTTCTGCATTGTGCGGACAAATATTCTTTGGCTAGAGGTAGATTTTCTAAATTGTAGATAAATCCCCACACAAGTTTATGATAACCAAAGAGATCAGAGTTCTTTAATTTGAAGCTAGGACTTTATATAGAGCGAGCTACGTAGAAAAAAATCTCTGAGGAATATCTCTTCTGTAGTTCGTCACATTCCCTCATTAGTGTTTTTTTCATTCTCATCCTCCTCTTCCTTGTTTTTAGAATTCCAATAAACATAACTGTATTTTTTTTTTTGCATTTGTTTTCAGTGACAGTAAGGTTTCTAAATATTTGTTATGGTTTGGACATCTGTGAAGAGATTGGATGTTAAAAATGATTTTGTCAAACTAACATTGGTAATACTTTGTATGAACAATATATTCAACAGAATTATTTTAAACTTAGACATTGTGTCTCAAAATTCTTAAACATAGCAGTAAAATATTATCTTAAAGAAACCAGGAAGTGAAAGCTTACCTGTTCACAAAGTTAAAATGTCTCATTTAGAGCTATAAAAAACATTAAAGTTATGAACTTATTCTGAAGGTAACATATTGCACAGTAATTATCACATAAATCCTACAGAAATGCTCTTAAGTTCAGAAAGTAAGTTAAATTGGGTTGCCACAATGAACTGTTTACTTAAATCAGAACTGACTCCTACCGTTAACTACCACAGGTGGTTCAACTACCCGCATTATAACTGACAGAGGCTCAAAAGATTCATCCACATTGTCTGGCCAAATCCACAATTTTTTACCACTGGGATGAATAAATCTTAAGTGAACGTGATTGTCGGTTTAGTTCATCACAACTTAAGCATAATAGCATTTTTCTTGAATAATTTTTCCTTCTCCCTTCAGAGAAACGAGTACAAAATCTCTTATTTTAGTGGCGGACACTGGTGACTAGTTCAACAGGCTTTGCAAACTGTCTTTGTAATGAAGTTAACCTTGTGCCATGCACAAATAAATTCAGATACAAATATCTGCAAAAATCTATTTTGTTTTTTCTTAAATGCTGATAGAGCACCATATATGGAATAAAATATCATCGAATTACACTAACACACTAATTCCCAAATACATTTCTTGGGCAAAATACGTGTTGAGAATTTTAATATAGTCAGTATTCTATAAATGGCTAGCTTCAGTTTCTTTACACAATTCAAAAAGGCTGTAAATTGGCCTGATAACTTGATGAGCGTGAAACATGCTGAAAACATTTCAAACTATTCACACTAGCCAATGACTTGAAAGTAAGCATAACCTACAAATCTCAATTACTTAGATAATTTAATTACACATAAAATAAATATTTGAGTGTTTGCTCCAAAATGGTAACCAACAAACTTTAAAGTGTTTTACAACTACCTAAAAACTATGCCAATCACACAATGCCATAACACTATCTGCATTAAAATTGTTAATACATCATCACCAAACCTAATTTAAAGTGCTGAGAAATATACATTAAAGGTTACCAAGGAGTTAATTAAATGACTAGGATTATCAGGTTCTAAGTAGCCACACAAATGGAGGGTGGCAAACCTTGCCCAATCAAAGTCTTCGTTCATTAAAAACACACATAAAAGAATATTAAAATTTACATTAAAATCTGTGGATGTTGACAGGGGCAGTTATGTAACCCAAGCAAAGTCTGGCACAACGTTAAATATGATTGACAATAGCAAACTAAAACAAGTACTCTACCCCCTATGCGTGAGTTGTGGTGGTGGTGCAGGTACAATTTGACAGTAATAGGAATGGGCAGCAAACAAGTTTACACACATGTTAAAACAAGAACATTTACAGTTAGCAAGCGTTTAGTTAAGCCAAACCTCAATTTTGAATGGCATCCAAACATGAATTTAGTAAAACACCACAAACTGCAAAGTCCCAGAACAGAGACAAAGTACACCACAAATTTAATAAAAGCTTTACTGACTCTATATTCCAAATGCTTTCACGACTTGCCGTTTATTTCACTCTATCAGCTGTGCTGCACAATTACGTTAATTCTTTACAGGGGCACCTCATAGCACCCCAGCAATTTTGCAACTCACAATTTAGGACATATTTTCAAAATGCAATTTCTTCACGTAAGCAGGCGTCAATGATTTTGAGGTACAATGACATTAATCAAGCATGATGAGGGCGTAGAAAGATGGGGAAATAAGGCGTGCATGACCTTAAATAAACTTACCCGTGGTGGAGGAAGAATAGTTTGAGGGAAGAAAACTAGGGGAAATCAGGGGAGGGGAGCCTAGTCGGCCAAGGAGCTTGCAGCGAGCCAGAAGCGCAACCACCAACGATGCGCATGATGGCACCACCATCACAACCTGATTGGGTTTTTGGTGGATGCAGCAGATGTTAGACTTAAAAGGAGAATGCTTCCATCTCCTGTTATCACATGGTGCACATTATGCAAATTTGGAATGGGCACTAAACCTGTTCATCTGGTTTCTAATTTTCATGTGAACTCAGAAACTTCATCAGCTTACATCATGATAATATGTATATTTCTTACATTTTCTTGTGCACATTCTACAAAACTCTGAAGTGAATTTACAACATATCTTCTGCTTTTAACAGTAGGCCACATACTATGTTTTAGTTTGCCACCCACTCCATCCACAACACCTTTGCCATGGCTTGTTGCAAAAAGTACCAT
This sequence comes from Dryococelus australis, assembly GCA_029891345.1. Classification (NCBI taxonomy): domain Eukaryota; kingdom Metazoa; phylum Arthropoda; class Insecta; order Phasmatodea; family Phasmatidae; genus Dryococelus; species Dryococelus australis. The sequence goes on from CM057009.1 coordinate 248,084,403, forward strand.
TCTGCACTTACGTTGAAATCCTACAAAGAATAGAACTTTAGATAAAGTAAACTTTGTAAATTGTGAAGCAGCGCCATCAGAAAATATCTTCACAAATTTTAACTGATGACTCTGCTGATTTATTTTCAGGAGTACTGCACTCATAAAGACCCATACAGCTACTTTCCCATCTAGAATTTCATCACTGACAACTCCAAAGCTTACACTGCCAGTTTCATGGAGCCAGGCAACAGTCGTAAAAATGGACAACTGGTGGTGTTTCCAATGTGCAAATTGGATTTCATTCTGCTGCACAAGGAATGCATTTGCCGCAAAGTCAATTTGCAGAACAGTTTCACTGTCAGATGGTTATTGCAATTCTCAAAATATGTTGACTGTGCTCTTTTTACTAACATACAGTTTTGTCAGCTGTCTTTATCAATTTCCTACACAAGCTGTTTCACATTAGCATGTTTTTGGGTTACACTATTATAGCAGTTTTCATTGCCCAATTGACAAAGAATAGCAGGTTTTTTAAGTTCCTCGTCGTAAAAATACCATACAAATGAATTGTCTTTGCAAGTTTCACAAACATCATTCATACAGTCGTAATTGTCAGTATCACACATGACTGTAACCATAAGTTCTTTTCCAATTTTGGGAATATGTTTGTTTGGTAAGACATTACTTATTTCACTGAACGAAAAATCCACATTGGCGTGATACTTGCACACACATACTTCATGTGGCATTTTAGAAAAAGGTAAAATGCAAACAGCCCTTAAAGAAAAGAATTTTGACTTTTTATAATATTCACAGAAGGAAATTCACTCTTGAAGAGAGAAAAGGCTTCAGAAATGTGTCTCAACTGTAACACAGTTTGACAGAAAGAGGTAAAAGTCAAGAAACTTACAATTTAGGTACATGTTATGAATGGAATGCAATCACAAAATGTAAAGTTTCACTTAAATATGTTGTTTCGCTTTTATTATAAAAATCTTTTTCACTTTTTTGTGTTACGGTCGAGACAACCAACTTGTGTGTCAGTATTGAAGCTTAAAACTCTGAGCACCTTACCTGGATTACATGTTATGATACTCCACAATGAACTTATGTTTACTACCTTTCAAAATGGAGGGAAAGCAATTAGCTGAAAAGAAAACAATTGATGGTACAATTATTGATTACCAATTTGCAGTTTTCTAAACAAAATTGAAGAAAACAAAACATTAAAGTTTAAAGAGATGTATAACAATAACAAGTAGAATTTACAACTAACCTTGACTGTATCATTAAAATATAGAATGTTAGCTGTAATTTCATGCATTGTTAGTACCTGGTTGGTACAAAAAAAAATTTCTGGCCAATGCTCACTTTCATGGAATGACCCAGTAGGACACACATATTCATTGCCCTTCTTTCTTGGCGAAAATGAGACATAGTAATACGTAGGCTATTATTTGGAAGTAATTTTTCCGGAATATAATTGTTGCTGTCTTTTTCCTTGCTATCACACACTAATACCCATGACAATTTTCCGGACAGGAACTGATGTTTCAGGTACTCCTTTGTTGATATACTGATGTCTTGTAAGCTCATTGCAAAAACTAATATCATCAGAAACAGTCAGTAGTAAATTTTTGTTGGGAAGAAAATTGTGGGTGTATGTGACGTTTCATGAAATATACTCTTATAACTGTTCCTTTGAGACAGTAACACAGTGAATCTGGTGCACTCTAGGCATTCTTTGTAGATACATGTTTTTCCACATCTTGTTTTGGAAATATATATTTGTGGTTCTAATCCTTAACGATGATGCTACAGTTACAATTTCAGAAGCAGAGTTCACCTCTGCTTTGTTGGTCATAATATTCATATAGACTGCTCTCTTTACCACACCACCAATTCCATCCATGGGCCCTTTCCCATGACTTGTAGCGAACAAGTTTCAAGAGATATAGTTGTAAGACATCATGCTATCCAATATGAATTTCTGTTTGAAATGGCAAGTTGCACCATCACTGAATGTATACCGATTCAGAATGAACTCCTTAGATTTCTGTTATTTTCTTCACTGCAATATCAAGAAAAGTGTGTACTGCATACTTATCATGAGCCATATAATTTGAAACCACCACAAGGCTGACGTTTCCATTTTGAGACTGTGCACACACTGAACAATCTAAACTGACCCAATATACATTTTGAATTTCATTCTAAGCTTTTGTGGTAGTTCTCAGAGAAGTCTGTCAACAACCTTCTGTGAATTAACTGTTGTGCTCTGTCTTTCACTTTTGACAGCAGCCGCCCGAACCCTCCTTTTAATGTATGTGTGTGAAAGAAATAGGGCAACTGATTTTTTAACAGCTTGCGACAGTGGCGCTGCCATTGTCGCTAATTCCGGTAACACACACTTTCATCAGCACTAGAACTCTTCCTCAGTGGAACTCTGTATCTCTTTTCCCTTTTCCTTGCCTTGAACCCGTACCTTCTTTCCCCATGTTACTTCATCATTAAGAGGGGTTTAGTTAATAAATAAGGTTACTTAACCTCCCCTCCGACAATTTTACAGGCTTTTCATCTACAAGACACATTGAGGCTACGTCTGTTATGGGACAGAACAGTTAGTTGATTTCTTCAAGGCTCAGCGCATGGGCTTTTTAAATTGCCAGTTGGTATTCAATGTAAATTTTCAACATGTGAAATTTATATTAGTAGTGGCCTGTGTGAATGGAGTCATATTGCATTGAGTTGTGGAACAATTTTACTAATTGTGGGCACTGTAGGTTTTTTAATATGTTGTGTAGGTGTGTGTTAGTTTGTGCAGGTGTGTTAAAAGTTAGGGTTTTCAAAATTGTAGTTTCTAGCCACTCTCTAAATTCCCTTCTGACATAACTTAATCCTTGCTAGCTGTGTGTTTGCCAGTTGTATTTTTAACATGTGTAGTTTTGAGTAATGCTGCCCCATTTGGCTAGCTCGGCCATTTTTTGGTCTTCTGTGTTTGTCCTCGACTCTCTGACCTTTACGTTTTATTGATTGTGTCATAGAATATTTTAATGGGCTGGGTACTTTGGAATGGGGATGAGTTTAACAGCTATCTAGCTCATTAAAAAATTTTTATTGTAAATTTTAAATATTTTTAATGTGTAACTTTTATGTAAGGAATGCTCTGGTGGGCCCTTCTGGCTACCATTCCTTGCACTGTAATCCTGTGCAACCTGGTCAACATACATTGAATTGATATATTGCATTGTAAAGAATCTTAGACCTTAGGGGGTTTACTCTACTCTGATATATATTCGAAGCCCTCAGTGTTGTTGTGCCACTGTAAAGATATGAAGAACTTGTGTGAACTTATTATAATTACTTATGGGAGAATATGTTATGTTAATGTCTAGAGTGCCACTTACCCTACGGAAAGATACTGTGTAGGTAAGAAATGTGGAAATACAAATGCACTCTTATGTAGCGAAAAACTGTAGAACCTTGTGTATCAATCAATACCATATATGACTTATACTCCTCTGGTGCAACTGTAATCTCTGGAACTCTGCAATAGACATACAAGACACTGGCACTAAAAATACACTGAATTATCATTTAAATAAAGAAACACTTCATTTAAATCATTGCATTTAATTAAAATAACATTTGCATGAATCAATTTGAAAAATGAAAGAAAATCAGTGCTGTCTCAAAATCTTTAAATTAAAATTAGAAAGAAATATGAATTCTTTAAAACTGTTCGGTTGTGTGAAATCAATTATATAAAATTCTATTCTGCAAGTAGGTTAGAATACTGACCTGTACTACGACCATTCAAACAGAACATTAATTATTAAATAAAAATAAAAAGCTGCTTTCTGCAATTAAAAATAAAATGAATTTCAAATAAACTGTATTAAATGACACATTTTTTGAATTTCTTGGTTTGTTAATAAATAATAGGGTATGGAAATTATGCGAGGTCGTAAAATATGCGAGTAAACACAGTAGTATCTCAAGGATAGGCTAGGTTTCACACAGAAACCCCTGGTATTCAGTTACGACCATACGAAACTTAGTGTTGGGAAAACTGTATTTTTCTCTTAGTATGCAGATTATTCACAATTTTGGGTTATCCGCGGCAATCGCGCCCTCCATTATCGCGGATAATAATCAACTGTAGTTACATAAATGCAATGTTTTGTGCAAAATATTTAAATCTGACAAATTATTGGTAATCCCATGTGTGAACATGAAACTATGTCCAGTTGCATACAGTTTAGAATATTTCAAAAATAAATTGGGTAAATTTTAAATTTTCATGTGCATGTCTACTTTTTTCATGGAATTGTCCTTCTATGTCTTATAACATACCTATTATGAAGTGGGAAAAAAGGCAAATATTTTAGTTATCATTATAGTGCATGTATTATAGTGCTTGTATTGTACCTTAAGATGACAAAATTAACATAATGATAGAAATTGCCTGAAATATCACACACCTTTTCTGAAGGAACGTCTGCTTTCTTGTCATATTTCTGTATCATCTTTTACGTCATCCAGATCTAAGGCCACAATATTCTCCTTGTAAATATATAGAAGGCTCACAGAATTTAATATTGTCTATCCCATCGTTGTACGCAAGTACGTCTTAAGGACTTCTCTTTTGATATGGAAATTGTCATCACACTTTTCAAAATCTTGGAAGAGATCTGGGTGGAATACCCTAGGACGACTTTGTTCAAAGCAATGGATATCATCTTGTATATATTCAACAAAATTTCACAGTTTCTTCTTTTTTTTCAATACTCCTAAGCAAAAACTGCTCAAATTCCATCAATATTTTGTTAGATACTGTTTCGAAACTGGAAATGAAACTATTTACAATCCTATCAATGATTTCGAAAATAAACACCTTTGCTCCATTGAATCAAACTGCTCTGCTGAGTTATCTTGAGAATTCTCACATATTTTGGGAATCTTCTTCCTCCCGGGTAAAGTAGGTGAATAAACTTCTGTAGGTATTGTTTTCTTAAAAACTTTGAAAAATGTAAGGCTGGCTTTCAGGGTCATAATCTAAGTGTCTCTTGTAAGTGAAGCAATTTCTTTTGCAGAGCACAATTAACAGTGTTTGCCAGACCAGATAGTTTTACAAGAATAATTAGAGTAAAGAAAAAATCAAAGGAATGCAGTAGTCTTAAAATTGAAGCAGATTTAGATCTGGTTTTCGTTGAATCTCTATCTGAAATGGATGTAAAAAAATCCCACCGAAGCTGTATTTGAAAGGACTGATGCCTATATCTTTCTGTCCATCTTGTTGGACATATTGGTTTGAGGTGAGATGTTCATCACATTTTATACACTGCAAAATTGTTAGTCTCTTTGGGGTGTCTTGCACATAGCTAATTGTAATTATATCTTTGACCATTGTGCATCTCTACACCTGGAGATTGATGATATTGTATCTTGTACCACTAAGTTCAGTGAAAGTGCTAAGCAATGTACGTTTAAAGCCTTTTTTCCACATTTAACATTTTTGCTTGCACTACATTATAAACACCATACATATTGGCAGCACCATCAAAGCATTGACCTCTACAATTTGCAGTGGGCAAACCAAAATAATCAAGTATTTCACATATAAAGCCAGTAACACACTGGCATCTTTCTTGTACAAGAAGGTGTACACCTTTGATGTTCAAAAGGCGTACAAGAAGGTGAACACTGTCCCATTCATATACAATACATACAGTACTAGTAGGTGAATGTCGCAGCATGTCACTAGTCAGATCTGGAGTCTCTTTTTGGGGTTATAGGAGTGATTTCTGCATTGACAATAGTAGCGACTGTTAAACACAAACAATGGAGACGACGTAGATGGTGGACAAGATCATGGATTTGCCAAAGAGATGAAGGAATATGTAACATACATAGCCTGCTAAATGATGAACTTTGTAGTGAAGACCCAGAGTGCGTCAAAAATTATCTGCGAATGGATGAAAATTCTTTCAATAAACTGAAAACATCAATTGAACCTCAAATTAAAAAGACAGATAACAACATGAGACAGAATATTTCAGTTGAAAAAGGGTAAGAATAAACATTTGTAACCTGAAGTGTCGTGATGTCACTATTAGTTGATGTGTACTCACATTACTTACTTTAACTTCCAGACTAAGTGCAACACTGCGATTTTTGGCGACTGGGGAAAGCTACAAAGGCTTAAGCTATGGTTACAGAATACCTCCCTCAACATTGAGTGGAATAATACCAGAGACTTGTCAAGCTATTTATGAAGAACTGAAAGGAAAGTACTTAAAGGTATAGGCATTTAAATCTACTTGGAAACATTCTTTTTTAATTCCATTTTGTTCGCATTGATGTTACTGGTAACTGCAACACATGTTTGTCTTTATTTGACTGTCCGCCTCTTTGCTAAATAGACTAGCTCAAATATTTTGTGTGCAGGTGCCATGTACTCACGAGGAATGGATGCAGATTTCTCAGGATTTCCACAATTTATGAAATTCCCCTAACTGCGCAGGCACCATGGACTGGAAACACACAGGGTTTCAAGCACCAAGATGTTGTGGGCCATATTATTTTAATTATAAGGGCTTTAATAGCATTGTTCTCCTGGCCGTTGTGGATGCCTATTACAGATTTCTGTTTGTTGATGTTGGTTGCAATGGGCGCATCAGTGATGGCGGTGTATATAAAAATAGTGTACTGAGTTCGCTCATCAATAATAATTCACTGAACTTCCCTCCACAGTCTTAATAACCAAGTACAAACATTACAGTGCCATACATGCTCGTTGCTGATGATGCATTTGCATTTCATGAAAATGTCATGAAGCCCTACAATTCCAGGTCTGCTATGAAAGGAAGAAAGATATTCAATTACCGGCTAAGTAGAGTTATGAGAACTGTCGAAAATGCATTTGGCATTCTTGCAAACAGATATAGAGTGCTGATGAATATAATACATTTTCCGGTGGAGAAGGTTCAGACAATTACACTAGCTAGTTATACTCTGCATAATTTCCTAATACAAAAAAAATATGGAATTGTACTTAAGCAATGTAGATACTAAGGATACCAATGGCTGTACATTCACTGGAGGGGATTGGAGGGAAGGACAGCATGTGCAAGGTATAACAAGGCAAGGAGGTAATAAAAGCAGTCGTGGTGCTATAGAAACCAGACATACTATGCCATTACTTTAATACAGTAGGTACAATTCCCTGGCAATGGGAAAGCATACAAAGATTCAATTTATAAAGTTATTGAAGTGCAACCAAAACTACAATGAAACATCTTACACAGATGTTGTGGCTATGTTGCACAGGAAACACTTTTCCATAGACGTGACATGCAGCTACAATATCACACTGATAATGTTCACCTCATGCACAGCACAATGTGTATTGATTGAGGTTATAAATTGCTTATGTGAATAACATATGTTTAATTTATGAGAACATTGTTCAGTGCAAAATGTAATTTGGTGTCTACAAATAAAATAACACAATGTTGACCTCAGTTTTAATACAGTCATTTGGGGCACCTTTGTACCATTTTGGGGCAGTTGTTTATTACATGGTTGTGTTTTAAGTAAATGCCTTGTAGTACATTACATAGTGAATACCATACTATTCACACTTGATGTTGTGAAAAATACATACATATGAAGGGTATCTTGAAACCCTCATCTGAAATTTAATACTGTTGTCCCGCCTGATACAAAGGTACATCAATTGACAGTAGTTAAAAACTTTAGCCCAATTCACTCCATTTATTTAAGATTTTTAATACGTGCTGCCATTAAAACAGACATTAATTTCTGTTTTGTAATTATTGAAAGTTTTTCACTTCTTATTTTAGAAAGTTCTGATGCCATGTGTTTCCCAAATTCAAAATTTGTGGAATCACCTGCAAATTGGCCTTCATCAACAGCCAATCGAGAAGAAACAGATTCCAGAATTCCCTGTGCTTTCTCAAGTAATGGGTCTGCATCATTCTTGCAAACTTTTTTTCTTTTTGGCTCATTGGAACTTTGACTTGACAGAGACAACCATATCTGTACTTCATGCGAAGGCGAGTATATTCCCTGCTTAGTGTAATCTCCTCCTTCAACCACCTCTTCTTGCACGACTTCTGGCATGTCCTGGACAATCGGTTCATAGTTCAACAGCAGCGACTGTGATTGAATTGCCATAGCACCATTCTGAAATGTAAACAGTCGCTTGTTTAATCAAGTTCTATATGTCTGCTAACAATTAAAGCACTTTTGTATATATTTGGGGCTAAATATGGGTTGTGCAAATTGTGGGCCGACTATTGACATCAGTAATACGCAAACTTGTGGCAATAACAATACTTTCTCTACGTACCTCTACTGTGACAGGAATACTGAAATTTGTGGCTTAGGTGTTGGTAGGTAGAGAGATTGTTCCTGGCCAAGATGACGGAAGAGAAGTTTCCCCTTTCGTGCACTGTATGGGATTGTGTATAAAGTTCATCAAGGGAAACCACCACATAGATGGCACATACACACTGTCTCTTCCAGACCCACATTTTTTATGGCACATTTTTTGTAGTTCTTCTGGTGTTGTATAGGGCCATACTTTTTTAACCTCGTCTGCAACTTCGGCGAGAGCTGTGCTTCTGTGATGTTTATTTTGATACAATGACAGTTTACTGTTATACAGTACTTCGTGTTTTCGGTACGATTCAATTAAAATGTCAACTGCTTTCTTACTCCAATCACTCATTTCCACCACAACACACAAAGTATTTACAAAACCAAACAAACCACATGCGATTAAATCCATTTTCTATTCTCACATGTGCGGAACTACATAAAAATGTATACAATACAAATGTAAACAAACTATGTGCCACTTTTATTTTCACCACAACGCAAAAAGATTTTACAAGCCAAAGAAATCACTAATATAGAATTAATATCTGTTATGTACCCTGAAATGAACCAGTTAAGCATTAATGAATGTAGGGGAACTACATAAATGTATACAAATGGAAATTTAAACTAATGACTTTTACAAGTAGGTGTACGAAAGATAGGACCGTCTCTATAAATGATTGTAGCTAGCATGCAAGCCCTTGCATGCGAGCTACTCGTATACAAGTTAGCCAGTCACATGCTGCTAGTTGACTTGCACAAGAAGGTGTACACCTTCTTGTGAAAGATTCCCGTGTGTTACTGGCTTAATACTAAATAAGATGGACTAAGTTGAAATTTCTGTTTTGTAAAAGCTGAAAAACAGCTCCTACATCTGTAAAGAATCTGTGACCTACGGTAAGCAAAATGAAAACTGTTATTTCCTACTGACATAAGCTGTTTCATCACACATTATGGCAAGATGTATAGTTTAACTTCTGCAATTATCTTTTAAAGAAGTGTATGATGTGTGTTATCAACCATTTCATGTTGTACATCAAGTATAACAAGTGTAAAACTCTCTGTAGCCACCTCTATAGTTCAGCAGAGTTGTCAGAGGTTAAAGTTGTCACTTTCATTGTCAGTATAGGCTCAAGTTGCAAGGCAGTGAGTACATAGATACAGCAGCGATGAAAATAATTTTAGTAAACAAGTACAACTTGCTACCATTCGCCTCTGTTTCTTGTCAGACATCTGTGTACAAACATTGACTCCAACTTTTAAAGATTTAAATTTCATGACTGCCGCTCTGACAGGCTGAAAGTTCATGAACTTTTTTAAGTTTTTCTGTGGTCTTCTTTTGATTACACAATCCAGTATTGAGTCCTCTCTCTTGTAATTGAAAACTGGAAACTGTTTCCTCTCAAATATTTTTTTGGATACAGAATAAAGGGTAACAACTTTTACCTGGTCATAAGCAATCCATGGATATATTTTACTCCAGTCTGGTTTAAAATGCCTTTCAGTTTCTGTACTACAATCCCTGATTTTCCCCTGACAGAAAGACTACTACAGCTGGCACCATTGTCTGTAAACAATCATACTAATAGTTTATTACAACTTAGCTAATAAATATTTACACTGTATACATCACGTAATCGTCATTGCTGCAGCACAACATTAGAAAACCACTGAGTCTTAAATCAAACATAAATACACTTCACTTCAATTGTTCACTTTACTCAATGTCAATTGCTTTGTCGCTGTGAGGTGAAAAACTGCACCTTATCTGGTTTTCTTATATTTGCGATTCCAATAATCCAATACCTAGAACAAAATTTCTATTGCTACTTCAAAGTAGCCAGTATCAATTGTTCTGTTTTGAGAAGACAGTTTTGAAAATTTTGTTATGTAGTAATGTTATGTTTTGGACTTTTTGGCCTTGAACTAGATGTTGAGGTTTTAGTTGAAAGTTAACTAATAGTGTCTCCTTACAAATTCATTCCTTTATTAAAAAATTTTTTTTTTGTATGAACAGATAATCTCAATTTTCCTATTTTTATTTTTTTCGTTTTTGTTTATTTTTATTGGTTAGGTCTTTTAAGTTATGGTGGAATTGAAATAGGAATCAGTTACTGTACCAGTCTATTTGTTGTTTAAGAATAAAGGCTTTTTATTTTTGACTGCCGAGGTTCTTAAAGAACTGATGTCCATTGTTGTTTTTAATTTGAAAGAGTTTCGTCACCACTGGCATCAGCAGACTTCTACTGAAGTGATGGCAGCTGGCCGTATTTTTCTCGGCCCAGGTGCTCATTAATGTTCCTCCTTCAGTAGGTCGGAGGCATTGTTAGCTTCTGCTCGTTCGAAACACGAGGCTGCAGCTGTGAGTTGCTGCACTTTGCTGCTAGGCTAGTAAGGATAACGGGGAATTTGTCTTCGTGCTGTCGAGTTATCAATTGCAGCAGTGGCTGGTTCTGATTGGCCCTCCACGGTGTCGGCCACGGCCATGGCATGAGGCACTTCAGGTGGTGATGTTGCAAGTAACGAGGCGGCGGCAATAGAGCGGATGCAGTGCAGCGCGGGTGTGAGGCTTGGAGGGAGCCGCGGTAGTACGAGCATGTTAAGTACACGTTGAAACTTTGGTGTAGTGTGTGGTTGGGTCTTTCTTCCCGGCTTCGCAGGATGAATAGCCCCAGCCATGCCTTTAAATAGTTAGTCATTTAGTAAATAAGGGCAGATGGTAGAAGACTGCAGAGTAGTGCACAACGTGTCTGGAGTGTGGGTGTCGGTGTAGAGAGAGCATGGCAGACGTCTTATAGGTAAATGTCCTACTTATCAGCTCTGGCTGAGGAGCTATGGAGGTTATGTTTGTTTCATTATACATAATTATCATTGACACGGGATGGAACCTTAGTTATTCCAGTTGTGTTGTTTTTGAGACCTCTTAAGGAAACTAACAATGTAAGGTTATTGGTAATGATAGTACCTTGTGTTTAAATGGCTCCACAGGTTTTTGTGTTCGTACATGGTGGAGTTGTGTTGGTATTACTGGTCTGAAGTAAACAGAGGCCTAGGTTATGTTTCCTAATAATTTTTGACAGGTTGCTCCCTATAGTTTTTTTTTTTTTTTTTTTTTTTTTTTTGGTTAAAGTTCTTTAAAGCTTATTGCATTAACCAGGCCAATCCATTTATCTTTCAATAAATCTTGTAGGCAAAACCTAGTCAGTTGTAAAATTAAAATTGGTTTTAGTAATTTTCATTTATGCCGATGGTGGCTAATATATGCGAGTTTTTGCTTTAGCGAATTTAAGTTAGTAGTGAAACGAATATTCTGATGCACTTATCCCAAAATAATTTTTGTTATGGTAACTTCATATTGGTGAAAAATAATATTTACTGTTAATTAATACTTTTGTTAAAGGGGGCAGTCTACCCCTATTCACTTTAAAGTAACTGACATACCTTCTTGTTTGTGTTTATACTCGCATCTGGGTTAGCTAAACCAGGAGTATTAGTGAGAAGGACATCCTTTTAGCCCTACCATTATGTTTCCAGAATTTAGAATTGTTTGTATATGAATTCACTATATAAATTTTTCTTGCGATTGTAAATTTACATTATTTTGAGTAACTACTAACGAAATACTTACAGCAATATTACTGTTTTGCACTTGCAAAACCTTTTATATTTAAATTCTATCCTATTTTGTAATAGTTTTAACAGGTAGCATTTAAATCAATTGTTTGTTGTCATTTGTTTTAAATTGTTTCTTTTTTTTTTTTTGTTACTTATTTATATAATTGTTGTTTTAAATAAACATACATCAATTTTTTAAAAATAATTTTTCTTGTGAGTTGTTAAAAAAAAACCATCTCATTGCAGCTCTCGACCCTCACAAGTGAGATTGGTAACATAGTATTTAGGCACTTGGTGCTTTATAAAGGATAGTTTAAGTGAGATACATCAATGCATTGCTTCTTTGTCAGACCAGACCCATAAAGCAGTAGTGGTAACCTGTTGTTAAAGAGCGAGAAAACCCCTCACAACTCCTCCCTGTCCTCTTTTTCCCCTTTCTTTTTTTTTTAGAGCTTTTGAGTTAAGTGAGCCTTTTCTGGTTTTGAAGTATGTTTTTAGGGTACAGGGTATCGTGCTGGCCCTGCTGAGTTTACAGTTAGAGCACATGGTGGAGGCTTCGCAGGTTAGATTTTGGTGTTGGCTCTCATTTTTCTATTTTTGTAATTCTAAATTTTAACCCTCCCTCTCTCTACCTCACAACAATATTTAGTAAGAATTGCACAAACATAAAAGATAAATCATAGTGTGCTGCCAAATGTTGATTCCAAAATAAAAGGGAATTTCTTAAGGAATGAAACACATACTTGCCAACTTGTACGATTTTTCCGGAAGATGTACGAAAATTGATCCTACTGTACGATTGTACAATAGGTGTGGCCTCCCTTATTGACTACTTCCACCGGACCGGCCAGCCAACCAGAGTGTAACCCAATCTATCTAGTGGCACTCTGAGCAATAGTGGCAGCGACACTTGGCCGGCCCTGACACAAGCATCATCACCACCTCACACAGCGAAATGCCGTTGCCTGGTTGCCAATGTTTTCTCTTCTTTCAATATTTTTCTATATGCGAGAATTTCTTGCTGGTGGTGTCGGAATATTATGTATTCAGTTCATTATGTTTGTATTTACTTAATTCATTAAATGTGGATCGTTGTAGGCGCCTTTTCACAACAGTCACCTCAGTGAAATGAATTGACATGAGTCTGTCTTTGTAAAAGTTATTGTGGGCTGAAGTCCGCCATTTTCTTTGACCTTCGTGAAAAGCCTGAGTGGAAAAGTTTTTACGTTGTGAAATTTAAATTTTTTGCTTTCAAGAAATAGCTCAATTGTTATGGTAAAAGAATAAGTCAGTAAGTAAATTATTTCGTATCAGTGGCCGACAAAAGTGATTTTAGTGAAATAATCTTCCAAAGTTCAGCATGTGTTTAGGAATTATGAAGTGAACAGTAATTTTTGCGTGTTTAATAAATGTTTTTCTTAAATTGTGGTTAGAATATTTGAAATATACTTAGAAACCTTGTTCTAACCTAATTTATTTTATTGAATTTCTAATAATTTTTATGTGAAAACTTGAATTTGCAGAACTTTACATTATGCATTTTGTACATTGGTATTACCAGTGGCATAATTATTGCATTTCGTTCTTGTGGGATGTTTTGAAATGTACGTGTCCTATATAAACACCCTTTTAGTGTAGTTCATTATATAAAAAATGCAATGATATTTGTGTTGAGTATTTCTCGCATCATTAACTTATGACCAGCTACACATTTATCTATTTAGTTCTTTCAATGAAGTTAAAATTGAGAGGTTATAGTAACTGAATTTTACTTTTGTACAAACAAAATTTTCCACTCCGTTATGAAGACAATGCAAGTTCCAATCACTACTCTTTCATAAGAAGAACCGCAAGACAATCATGTCTCACGAAAGACTTTACAGTAAAACTATAGTTTCCCACACCACCAATAAAATAAACAAAACCATAAATAGTATATTATATGATTACAACCAAAATAAAACAGTTGAGAATGGCAACCAGTTATAGTAGCCTAAGTACTGGACAGAACTTGTCAGTCTTTCAATGCCTGTTATTGGATTCATAGTTTCTTTACAAGGTATGGTATGAACATACTTTCAGCGACACATTTTTACACAAAGCAAAAAAAGCAACTTTTAGATCCTTAACAAGCCAGAATGACTGAATATTCATTTAAAACTGTGATTCTGTACATACGGCCTAGGTACCAAAATGACTTAGTTTCTGTTAACAGCAGTGGATTTTTTCTTAATGTGATTTATTGTGGACTTAAAAGTGAAAAGCTTCAATTTTTTAAATGTAATTTTTCTTCAAATTTTGATATGAATGAGAAACATTTTATTTTGAGCATGCAACAAATTCTTCTGTGTTTTCATATGTTTAAATTGAAATTTTGTGTTTCAGTAGTTTTTAATAAACAAACGGAACAATGTAGCTGTGTGATAATGTAACCACAGGACTAGAAGTGAATTTTTGAAAGTTACTTTTCATCAGAATTGCCGGATATCATTTACGCAAAATTTTAGAATTTCAAAATGTCTTCCTAATTTGAATTGTGGAAAGTTGGCAAGTATGGAAACAGTAAAAGTTGTAACAAATTTTTACAAGAGTGATACTGTAAGCAGAATCATGCCTGGTTTAAAGGACTGTCTTTCAGGCAGATCTCCACGTGGAGCGAAGACAAATAAACAAAACTATCTAGCATTCTTTAATTTAAACGAATTTTACTTCAAATTCAAAGAAACTTAACCATGTATAAAGATAGTCTTCAAAGTTTGCTTCATTAAGGCCCAAGTGTTGTGTGCTAGCTGGTACGAGTTGCACACATTCTGTATGTGTGTGCCTACAGCATAAAATGTGAAATTAATGTTGCCAGCTACAGTGAGTAAAATCTCATACAAAAATTTAATGAAAGTGATTGTTTGTGATGATTGAAAAGAAAGTTGTATGCTTTTACAATGTAAAAAAATGTCCTGAAGTTGATCTACAAGATGAAATCATCTGTAAGGAAGATAAGCTACTGAGAGAAATAGCGTATGAACAATGGCTGTTGACCGACCGTTGTGAGCTTGCCACCTTAGTGAAAAATATGGAAGAGGTTTTGATCGATGTAAATGAAAAGTTGATAAAATTAAAAGAACGTTACTTCTGCTGAGTGCATAATTTTGGGATATTTCTCAAAAAACTATATTTTCGTAATGCTACAGGCATTTCATTGGGTTAACGCACAAGACATGTACACCTATTTGTTGTATATTACAAAGAAAGTGATTCCACAAAGTGTGAAATGTTTTGTGTTATCAGCAACTATTTGATGCACATCACTGTAGCTGTTCACACCTTTCAGAAAGTTCTGCTTCAGCATTTGAAAGACAGATTTCCCAACTGGACAGAAGTCTTATTATTTTGGTGACTGTTCAGCTGCTCAGTACAAAAACAAAAAAAAAATCTTTGTTAACCTGGTTAAGCACAAAGATGATTTCGGTCTGTCTGCTGAATGGCATTATTGCTTCATCATATGGCAAAAATCCATGTGATGTTGCCGGAGGTACAGTTAAACATCTCGTGACAAAGTCTAGCTTACAAAGAACCACTGCGAAAACCACATTGTTACTTGAAAGATGATTTCAAGAAACTGAAACCATTTCCAATACAAGACGGTATCATGGTGTTGTTCCAGTAGATGGAGATAATCTTGTTTTCTACAAATACTCATCACCACCATTAGTGGTACCCATTACCAAACCACAAGAAGCTTTTTTGCCAGACCTGAACAATTGTGTGTGTTTTTTTTATGATGGTGACTGGTGGATTACAAGGGTCATATTTTTTCATCCTAAAGGCCCAAGCACTCATTTCAAACTTACTAAGGAATTGGTATGGGTGAAACATGTTAATATTTTAAAAACATTTTCACCACTTGAGGTAGTAACTTATAATGGAAGAACACACAACATAATCAACAAACTGAGTAAAATGTTATTAGTGATTTTCATAGAGAGAATGGCACATACTACATAGTAATGTTGCTGCATAAACATGGAGATTGTAAATTTGTAAATATTAGTGTAACAGTACACTGATTGTAAATTAGAGTGAAAATTGAATTGTGAATGTACAAAATGAAGACTGAAATGTGGACATAACAATAAAATTTAATTGACTGCTACCAGAGATAGAATGAATTAACTTGGTAGTGATTAGGTATTTATGCGTAAAGCTGTTTTTGATATATTGAGATTACTTGCCAGCACGAAGAAAACTCATATTGGCACACTTTTCAACAAAAGCAAAGGTAATTCACATTTGTATTCCTTTGCCACACTTTAATAACATTTAGAATGAAATGGTATCAGACACTGTGCCAAAAAATTTATTTGCATTATCTTGTATCTACGGTATTTAACACCCGATAGTCATGTTATTTCCGGAACATACTCCGTTCCGTTCACCAGCAGGTGTAGTGCTCTGCATTGTTATTGTGTACTTCTGATCTTGACAGCAATGTGTGGTGTGGAATCATTTGAGATTACATCATAGAGCCATAATTTATTGAAGGGATAATAACCCACTGTACTTGACAGCAACGTGTGGTGTGGAATTGTTTGAGATTACATCATAGGGCCATACTTCATTCAAGGGATGACTGGCTCTATGTACGGCCATTTCTTCAGAGAGACCGTACTGACATTTCTGGAAGACATACCACTTGACAGAATTGGTGAAATGTGGTTTCAGCATGATGGTTGTCCTGCACATTTTGCATTAGTGGTGAGGCAAATTTTAAATGAAATGTTTCCAAACCAGTGATTAGAGCATGGTGGTGTTGTAAGATGGCCAGCTCTCTCTCCCCTGACCTCACACCTCTCGATTTTTACCTATGGGGAACACTGAAAGATAGGGTGTATAACACGGTTCCTGCGATGCCAGAAGACATGCAAAAACATATTGTGGCAGCTTGCAGAGGAATTATGCCCGAAACACTTCACGCCATAGAACACATGCTGTGAAAAGACATAAGGTGAAGTGTTTCAACCATAACTGTACTCTTTGTGTACTGTGCATGCAGATGCAATTACATTTCTGTATAGGTTGGTTTGTTCAATTTTTGCTGTGCATCTGAATGCACTCATTACTCAGTACAGTTAATGACTAGGAAAAAATCCTGAATTATGTTGGAATCTGAATTAAATGTAGCACTAGTATTGCCCTTCTTCCTTTCGCTGCTATGCTCTCCTTTGTCCAATATCAAATTCTGTGCCCCTTGCCCTATTGATATAAGCGCTATACTGCTATAAGGAAGCAGTCCCACCAGGATGAGTCACGACGCATGTTGCTTGCTTACAGCTTTGAGTACAGGTCCACTGCCCAATGCTACCTGCCCTTTTAACTTAATCATTTTTGCACATTATTTCTTGGTATTTCTGTCTTAGTTTCCAGTGCATATCCTATATCATTGAATTCCTCTTTGCACATACTTTCAGATGCTGTTGAGATAAATGTTTGTTTCCAGGTGAAAATTTATGTGGTTTAATTATTTCTGTCCATACACTTGTCACGAATAATCACTTTCCTGTAAATTACTTGCCTCCTGACGTAGTTTCATGTAGCGAAAACCACATTTCGTGATCTGCAACTTTTCCGGAAATTTTGGGGGTGTCCATTTTAAGTGGAACGTCCTGTGTGTATGTGTATATGTCTATGTGTTTGTTGAGAGTGTGTGTGTATGTGTGTATGTTATAGGTATGTATCAATATAGAGTGAGGCACCAAAGGCTGGCCACCTGAATAGCACTGCCACTTTCAGTAGTGGAAGAAAATGATTCAAACAGTAGTTGCTTGGGTCCAAGGCGCTAATTACTTGATAGTGATGATTTCCCCATACGTGGAAGGGAAAAGAAGATACAAAGGTAAACTTTCTTACTTTAAATGGAATTAATAATTTTTTTAATACCTCTTGACGCTGTGTATGAAGATGGTAATAAATATGATATTTGCCGGTCATTCAAGATAGCTGAAGGTCAATGACTAAGCGAATTGGGCCGATGTAACAAGTCTTCTAGTTACTGTAGCCGTCCTGTAACTGGCATTTGTTTAAAGGAACTCCAACCTGGGACTATGCTTAGTTTGTTTATTTTATAATTATATCAGTTGTTCAAAGTACGGACCTTGTGCATTGATGCATACCGTAAAGCAATTATGAGCAGACAATACCACAAATCAATTTTCATCTGGACATATCGCTGAACAAGCTCGTGTTATACTGCCTTTCACGTCTTCGGGAGTTGTCGTAGGATCTTTGTAGACCTGGTTCTGTAATGTTCCCCACAGATAAGTCCTTAAGCGTTAAGTCTGGGGAACATGTATGCCATTTTGTGTATCCAGACTGACCGATCCAACAATCAATGAAAGTTCTGTATGAACCATTGTAATTCTCTGTGCAGAATGAGCAGGACATCCGTTATGTTGGTACCATATGGATTACCTTATTCCAGTGGGACATCTTCCAATAATTGCGGCAGTACTTCTGTTAGAAACTGTAGGTACTCAATGCTATTTAATGTCCCATCAATAAAATAGGGATCAGTTAGGCGATTATGTACACCACCACATGTTGGCATATCATAGTCTGTTTATCCACTTCTCTCAACCAGTGTGGGTTGTCAGCTAACCAGTAGTGCATGTTGTGAAGGTTAATCATAATCACCCCATGGTTTGTAAGTGATGCTTCGTCGGTAAACAAGATCTTGGACAGGAAAATGTAATCGGTTTGTAGTTTTGTAGACAATCCTTCGGAGAATTGTACCCGATGTTGAAAGTCATTTCAATGTAGTTGTTCATGAAATGAAATGTGGAAAGGATGCAATTTGATCCTGTGTAATATTCGCAGAATACTCGGTTGACTGGTCCCACTCTTACGTTCAAGCTGCCTTGTGCTAACATGTGGATTGTGTGCTTATGCAGCTGTTAATTGCATTTCACTTGTCAGTTGCTGTTTTTTGTCATTTTCATTCTTTTATTTCCATGCTTCCAGTATCGTAAAATATTTTTATTATGTTCGCAAAGACGGATTGTGCCGGTATGGCACAGTCAGCATATGATTGCACTGCTTCTCTAATGTTACGGTGACATTTTCCATAAATTTAATCATATTAACTCTTTTGGCTGGGGTGTACATTGTGCCAGTTCCAATAACGTCACAACGCAGTTGTCTGATCACTACAACAGCATAGCACACACTAATGGCCAATTGTTCTGTGCAGCGGCGCAGTTTGATTTGTCATTGATGTTGAGCAATCTTGAACGACCTGCAAATGTCATCATATTTATTACATCATCATATGCACTGTCATGGGGATTTAATAGAAATTATCATTCCATTTAAATTAAGAAAGTTGACCTTAGTATCTTCTTTACCTTTCCATGTGTGGAGAAATAATCTCCATCACGTTATTAGCGCCTTGGACCCAAACAACTTTTATCTGAAACATTCTCTTTTAACACTGAAAGTGGCAGTATTCAGGTGGCCTGCCTTAGTTACCTCACCTTGTGTATGTATTTATGTATACATATATATATGCATAAATGTAAATACTCCATTCCCCATTGGAAGCAACTTTCTCGGAGTCTTGCTAAATAACTACTTGCAAGTCTGTTTCGTATCCTTCCGCCAAATGTAAACAAACAATGCCATGTGACTGCCATGTAGCATTTGTCAAAATCATGCCATTGTGTGTGTGCATATGTTCATATACTTTCGCTACACCTAAAAATAAATATTGAATTGTGACTTACTTTTATACCTGTCAAATATGTTATTTACTGTTTACAGCTTTTCAAAGAATTCTGTCATATTCCAAAAACCATTCCGTATGAATATTCCCAGTTTAGGCCTCTTAACATTATTTAGGTCAGCTTTGGGACATTTTAAAAATGCCTGAATTGAAGACAGTTCTTACGGTTAGTTTACATTAACATATTTGTTTTCCATGATGGAGCTCAATACATGTAATGCACGTTAGGATTTTGCCCTGACTGTGTTTAACACTGTTACAACTGTGAGGTAAAGGGCTGTACTAATTGTAATTATCATTTTGTTATTGATATATGTTGGGTCATTTCTGTAAAGGGACTGCCTCAATTGGAATAAATATTAAAACGAAGGAATAACCAGTGAAAAAGGCACATTAAATTCAAGCACACAACTCGTATTGCTCATTTGTCATACAAACTTTAAAAGATAGCAGTGAACATGCACACAAATAAGCCTACGATAACTTTTATTCCGCTCATATTTCTATGTATTGCTACTTACTGTTTATTAGTTTTATTGAAATTTATTGGGCTAGGCTTGGTATTTTTCTTCTGGGATTGTGGCAAATTACGTTCCATAACTGTGTTTCAAACCCCTTAAGGCAAAGGTACAACATTATGATAAATAAACAGACATGGATGTAAATAAATAACTTCAACATAAAAACAGTTTACATTTAAAACGTAAAAAGTGCTAATGGAATATTTGAAATCACACACAGGACCAGCGTATCGACCATGATGCACAAAGGCACGCCATTTCACAGACATAATCTTTAACGAAACATACGTCACAGTATATTTATTACTGCAGTGGAAACACAGATTTATCACAATGTCGTAACATGCCTAGGTAGGTTTAAAAAACACAATGTCTACAAATGTGATGTATTAATTTGAAGTATTTTTTGGAGTTAAAATAATTTACGTTTCGTTTGACAAAAAGCAACATGTGATGTCATGGCTCACCATGTCTGCCAATTTCACTAGGTAACTGCCCCGCCATCATATCTAAATATATTAAAATACGTATTCAAACATTAAAATCTCTTTTCAATCATGAATTACAAATTAAAAAATCATTATTTGGCTGTAATAAGTATGAAATATGCTACAATTGTAAGCATGTATAATGATTTTGATTACTAGCGAAGTGAAATTTCCCGAGTTTGAAAGAGACGAAGAAAGAGAGAGTAAGAGACAAGCCTCGCCCAGCAGACAGTTTTTCAGATGCTTTCTTGCTCGAGAAAACAACACTGTACCATTATGGTGTACTCACAATATTTTTCGCTGTTTTTTTAAACTAAAAATGAGATGTTGCAATCGGGGCTACTTAAATATTTAAATATTTTGATAGGCACCATTTAATTTACAAATAGTATACTAAAAAACGAGGTTAAAATAATATATTGTGAACTATTTCTTACTTGTCGTTGCCAACATGTCGTTGCACTTGCTGTTTATTCATATTAAAAAAAGAAATAAATATTACAAGTTATAGAAGATATTAAGGTAAATGTTCATTTATTCAATAATACAGTACTCTAAAGTTAACCACAGTGTTATATATTTGTTGAATACAGGTTATTGAAAAAACAGGTGACCTGTTATGCCTAGAGGGTTTTTTCAAAGGTTGATTTTCATAAGTTGCTTCCAATCAGGAATGGACTATGTATGTGTATATATGTACTTGTGTGTGTGTATATATGTGTATGTGTGTATATATGTGTGTATATGTATATATATGTATATGTAATATATATGTATGTGTGTATATATACATATATGTATAAAATATGGTGTAAACGATGAATGTTTACAACTATACACAGAAGTGTAGAGGACTCTGAGACAAGCAATTTAATATCAGACACTTGTCTTCCATTGGGTCAAGAAATATCCAAAATCACTCTACAAATTAGTGCTGTCTGCACCGGGAGAGCCGAGCCCTGGGTCTAGTTTTAATTGCCTTGCTGGCCAACTGGAGCTATTTTTTTCAGAGGTCAGATCTGACCGGAAAAGTTTATTGTGGAATATTTTAATTGTTTGTGTTTTAAACAAACGTTTGCTTTGTAATAAAACCATAAACAATTGACAAAAATGAGGAAACAAGATACAAAATTGCAAATAACACCCGTGTTTTAAGAGTGTAAATAAAACAAGAAAAACAAACAAGCTATCTTGTGATAATTACCATCTTATAACAGTATATTTTTGACAGCGGTTTATTCGATCAAGGTGCTAATCATTTCACAATAAAACATGGTACTTTGGTATATAAATGTCACTAACACAAGATTCTATCTTTGACAATAACGACATACAGAATGTCAGTCTCACAAGACATGTTCCAAGTTAGCCCCGTTGGCTTGAATTCACATGCTGCACCACTTTGCCATTGCCTCTCACATGCATGATAATATGCCCACTTGGGTCAGAATTACAAGTGCAGCAGCTGCAATGCAAGCAGTGAGATCCATTTCAGATATGACGGGTGTGCTGTAAACCAGCTTTTATCTTACCTCCCCAAAAGAAAAAAAATCCAAGGGATTTAAATCCAGGGATCTTGCAAGCCAGGGAAGTGGACCATAATGCCCCATCCACCAATTAGGGTACATTTGATGACGGTCATTTCACTCTCTTTTGGCCAAATGTGATGGCGCATCATGGTGCTGTATCCACATATTCGTCCGTTTTTCAAGAGCAACATCTTCAAGTAATTCTGGTAGCACCTCACTCAAAACAAAATGAGATACATATGGCCAGTTAGGGTTTGTGGTAACGTGTAGGGTCTTATGATTTACTCTAAAATACCTCCTCAAATATGCACCTAAAATTTTTCTTGTCTGACACACTCATAGGTGGCGTGAGGGTTTTCAGTAGCTCAGTGGATGTAATTCTTTGAGTTGAATATCCTGTTTTCATTGAAATTGCCTCATCAGTGAAAAGTACTGATAAGGAAAAAGTAGTACCACGTTGGCATTGTTCGTTATACCATTTACAGAATTCAACATGTGGCCTGTGATCCCTTTTGTGGGGCTTGTGCACTTTTGTCTTGTGATAGGCATTGTAGCTGTGTTAGTTCCACACTTTCCATACAATTGTGTGTGAAATCCCAAACTGGCCAGCGACGACACTGGTACTAGTCCCAGGATCTTCTGCAATGCTCTCCAACAATGTCTCTTCCAAGGGTCTGACATCACAGCACTGCACATATTCTACTACACAACCCTAGAACATAATTGCCAATAATTACATATCTGATGTACATTGCAGCATTTCCAATACACATTTTTGGTTATGTTTACTTACTTGCAAAGAGTCCGGTTTCACGAAGTCTGCGGTCCACTGTAGAAATATACACATGGCTTGGTACGACATGCCAAAAAAGTTGTGCATAAAGCCTCTTTAGTGCACATGCATTTGAATTTGCTGCATTGTAACACAGATGCATGTCCACCATTTCATTGAGTGGGAAGATATTCATTTGGACGTCAGCCTTACTGCACTGTGTCGCTAGCAACTGATGCAACACGAGTACGCATCAGGTAGGCTAACAGTGAGTCTGTGTAAGGGTTGATGAAGTGCGTCAGTCCCTCATCTCCCCTTCCCCCTTATCAGTAAAACATATGTGAGGGTGAAGGGTATGCGAATGAACCATGCCAGATGAGCAGCACTGTGTGGTACGGCGCAACCCAGCCCTGCCCAGCCGGCCATGCTGTGGTACACTTTTGTGGAGTGATTTTATGATATTTCCCGATCTGATGGACCACAAGTGTCCAATATCAAATGGCTTGGCTTGGAGTCCTCTACACTGTTGTGTATAGTTGTAAACTCCCATAATTTACACCTTGTGTATGTGTATGTGTAATATATATATATTTGTGTGTATGTGTATATATGTGTGTGTACTTGTATTATACCTATGTACCTGTATATGCATATATGTACATGTAAGTAAACATGTATACATGTATATACACGTATGTACATGTGTATCTACAAGGGCTGATTCAGAAGTCATGGCAAATATTGTTTATCCCCCAAAAATGACCCAATACAGGAAATGTACTATGCACAGTTGAAAGTGTAAACATTTACGTTTTAAAATTGACACCACAAGGGTTATGGATGCAGCAATGACTGGCAAGAACAAAGACAAATGTGGCTGTTTGAAATCATAGTTTAATTTATATATTGTTGTACAAACTGTCTACTCTCATTTGAACAGGTACGTTTTGTACTTATACAAGCTATTTAACATCCTTCAAAATTTGCTGTATAGTTGTCCATGGTTCGTTGCCAGCGATGACGCAAACATGAAATACCATTGGCTGCATGAGTTCCGTCAGCGTGTGCCACCTTTCGTAGAAATTCTGTGATGTATGCATCATTGCTGGCAAAGAACCATGGACAACATCGTCTCATGACCTGTACATGCATGGGATGTAAAGGATGAAGTAACTGTTCACGCAACAGTCCATAACTAAACTATGGTGACCATCTAGTTCCGTGGGACTTGTTGCAGGTTTATTCTCAATTCGTAACAACACTTCTTCCTCAAAGGGAAGTGTACACATCACCCATTGTTGTGCTGCATTAGGCCTACTTACTTTCAATGTGCCAGTGTATTTTAGTCAATTGTGGATTGCAGTAAATGCTTGGTAACTAGGATATCTTCGTCCAGGGAATCGTTCATGGCAAATTCTCATGAGAGAAATGAGGATTTGAGCCATCATGTTGAAACATTGCAACCAGTGTTGAATATCAAGAGGAACATGTTCGAGGAGCTCAGGCAATGGGTTCTTCAGGAACTGCTGGTACAGGTTACCATTGAAATGTAATGGCAGCTTGTACAGCCCAGTCAAATTATCGCCAACAATACCTGCCCACATGTTGACAGTGAATGTTGGTAGGAATGGATGAAACTGGCATAAGGGTTTTCATCTGCTTACAGGTTTTGGTTGTGTAAACTGGCTATTCCATCTTGGGTAAAATATGTTTCGTCAGTGAACAACACAAACTGTGCAAAATGAGGTTCCATAGCTCATTTCTGCAGGTACAATGACAAAACTCCTACAAGAACTGTGCTTCAGTTAATGATTTACCAATGAAATGGATGCAGCAGCTGTTCATGCTACACCTGCTAATTAGCCATGTGGTATGTGATAAACATGCAGTTGCTGTGCTACGTGTAACGATTTTGTTGATGAATTGTTCTCGCCCTGTTCGAAAACCTCCTCTTTAAACTCAGCTGTGCACACTGTGCACTGACAGCCAGTGTCAGGTCTGTAAAACTAGAAACAAACGTTGCTACATGGATACTGGCAGTAAAAAGGATGTTAATAACGTTTGATAAGTACCCATTTTGACAAACTTACCTGCAACAAACCGGTTTTGCACGAGCAGCACTCAATTCCAACAAACATACAATGTTTTGGTATACGCTGTCCAGGATATCTCTCTGTATAAAAATGTGTAGTAACTCATGAATTATCATTGCATGCACCATAGACCAGGTGTGTATGTGTGTGTGTGTTAATTCAAGGTATGTATACTGTTCCATTGCTCTGCTCTAAACAAATGTTAAAATACTGCATGTTTTCACAACATAGGACATTGCACTGTCTCATGGCATGTTTGAAGGAGTGCATAATATTATTAATGGTTGTTTAACAAAAATATTTGTTATCGTCCCTTTCATTATCCCTCTAATTTTGATTAGTGAATTTTGTTACACTGTATAAATTGCAAAGCTCTACCAAACTGCAAATACTTCAAGACTTACCTTGTAGGTGGTTTGTTGGATTGGTCAATCTGTCGGTCGGATGATTTGTTGTCTGTTTGCTGATTTGTTGTCAGTCGGTCAATGAATTTAAGTGAATGAAAAGATTTTGGCTGCTCTTAACATCTATATCTTGAGAACTGATGAGGGTGAATCGAGGTGAGTATGGATCAGTGACAGAATTAAAGGGGAAATGGGAGATCCCCAAAAAACCCACTGACCAGCTCCATTGTCCAGTATGATTCCCACAAGCGAAAATCTGGGAGGGAGAGTCTCCACCAAGAATCGATGCCTATTCCCCTTGGTGCCATGTGAATAGTCCAATCATTACACTACTGTAGCACTGTCAGTCAGTCAATTGATCTGTCTGTGTAGTCGGTCGGTCAGTCCGTTGGTCGGTGTTGGGTGTCTGTGTCTGGGTCGGTCAATCTGTTGATCTTGTTGACAGGTCATTGGAGACAGAGCAAATTGCTTAGAGAAGTAGTAACGGGGAAAGATTAGGCAATAGCTTGTATGAAGGAACCATCCCAAATGGGGTGATACCAGAAACCCTCGAAAACCAAAATTGTGGGTTGTTGGGTCAGAAATTGAATGTTGGTCTTCCCAAATGGTAGTCCAGTGTGTTACTGCTGACCTTACTTTGTTTTTCCTCCTTGTTGTCATCTTGGGTACTGGTACAATATTTTTTTTTATCCATCATTTTTAGAGTTTGGAAAGTTCTTCTGAGAAATTAACTAGTTCCAGTTGAAGTACTTCTTATGCTTGTGGAAGTAGTTACAGTGTATTTTTTAACCCTTTGGCTGCTAAATACAAACAATTGTGTAATTTGGTGGGTGCTACCCCATGTTTTGGATTATTTTATCTTTGTGCTGAATCATTTTTTTCAGCATATGCCCTTAATATTTGTGTAGTAATCATTGCTTGTTTATCAAATTATTATTTTGGGTTTTTGAAAATTTTAAGACATCGCTTTTGCTGTACAAATTTTTTTATTTTCTGTGAAAAATTGTAATTTTACACGGAATATTTATTTCTTGACAATTCATAAACGGATATATGCTAAGTGGTTATTAATAAAATAGTTTTCTCTCAAATTTTGCTTTTTAAATTATATTTATAAATTCTATACAAAATTAAAAACCAAATATATATTGACGCCGGCTAACAGCCAGCGGCATTAGAGCCCATGACGGCGCTCACTATGAATGTGTCATGTGTACCTGCATATGTGCAGAGAGGCCAATATTTTAGAACACTAATATTCTGGCTTGAACGCGATCATAAAGAGATGTTAAATTATGAAAAATTCACAGGAAAATAATAAAATGTAAAACAATATTTAATTTATTTGTGCCATTTTAATTTCAATAATAAAATATTTTACTCTGTGTGCATAGCACTTCCGCTTATGTGAACCCCGTAGGCGGCCATTGTAGATCCATGCAATGCTTGCCTCTGGACAGTCTGTCAAGGAGAGCTGGCGAGGTAAGACACTGTCAGGTACGCACTACAACTTTTGTTCACTGATCTAGATTTCAATAGCACTTTTAGTATACCGGTCAACCTTTACTTGCATACCTTTTGCCAGACATTTCTCCAGCATTACGCTTCCGCTTAACTAATTTATTAGGCCCTTGTGGTAATTTTCAAACATAATCGAGGAGGAGGAGGAGAAAGATGTAGACGAGGTCACGCGACCCACGAAACTTGAATCAGGTGACATCAGCCTGTGTATATGGTGTTCCAGTGTAATCTCCATATTATTATTGCTATGTGCAATTTTAAGGGCTCTGTTTTCATATATGTATTAGAGGTTATTTTCCATGTTTGAATATTTTACGGCAATATCACGTATAACCACGTGGCTAACCGACGCAAAGTATATGTCTACGCCATCATTGCATTTTGAGAGCTTATTTATGTAACATCATATGTGCAGTATTTTTATTCAGGGTTCTATGTTAAATTTTGTCAGGGTTCCGTGTAATTTTCATGTAAATGGATGCTTTTGTGTTTGACTACGCTGTCACTTTCATGTTTGATTTTTCCGCCATCAGGCATGCTTTACGCCTGTAACCACTTAAATTGCAAAGAGAGCAATTTTCTCTATCAGAATAATATTTTGTTGGAATTTAATTTACAGTTTTCAGAAAGAAATATTGCATTACCACCTGCACCACGTGATCCGCTACGAACTTCATCCAGCAGCATCCCCGCCATATGAACTTATTTTCACACATGTGTGTTTATTGTGACTACTCATCTTGTGCCCCATCATCTTTCAAGGGTTTCTATGTAATTTTGTAATTTGTGTACGGTGATATTACTTCCGTCCTAGCCGGCTCTGTGTACAGGCAGTCGCCACACTACCCACACGCTGGCGGGCGAGCCCAGACGAGTTTGCATTAGTGATACTGAGTAATCACACGTGTTAATGTTTTCATCAAGGGTTCCATTTTGTAATTCACAGTGTCCTGTCTTCAGGGAAAAACCGTCAGTCCACCCTTGCAGCTGTCAGCCCTCTTCCGTTGTGAAGATTGTGTTTTCATACACTGTGGTGAGATCATCCATCTAGGTGTTCGCTTGATTAATTTTGGGCTGGGGAGCACCCCAGCAGAATTGGCTAATCATGACTGAGAGTATCATAATTTCATTGGCACGTTGATCTCTACAAGCGATAATAATAAAAGCCAGTCAACTTACCGCTTTTATTCAGTAGTGAAAGTGTCCTAGCTACATGTAATTTATTAAGTGCTTATTTTCAAAGTGATGTTTAGTAAAAGTTTAGTATTGCCTATATGTTTGTAAGTACGCATGGGTGAGACGGACACACAGAACCCACAGCATCCCTGAAAACCCTGAGTCTCAATAGTGCGGTGGTTGGGAAGCATTGCTGGTGCCCATATCACAGTAAGTATTTGTGTCATCGTTCGTCTCGTGTCTCACCCAACAGTGTCAATTGGCATTCCCAAGTGGGGCCAAGTGTGTTCATCCGCGCGCGAAGTATGTGGGAGCAACTCTTGTTTCAATGCACGTCCTACAACGTCTCTACGCCATCAGGGTTACGCCTGTGCATGTGCACCGTATGTGACGGGGCAGGAACCAAGAGGGCTCAGTGCCAACAGTGTAGGAAAGACTCAAAAAGTTTACCACCTACCGCAACAGTGTTATAAACTGTGATGAGTGCCATAAGATGAACTGTGCTTAGATTGCGCCACTGATAACCCCCAAGGTGAAACCCACGCCACCGCCAGTAGTTGTTACGTACATACCACAAGGCTTTACCGGGCCGGATCACAATGTATTATTGCCAATATTTGTGGAACATGACCTGGAAGACCCGGGTACATTCCTAGCTGTTTGTGAGGAAAAATTGCATAAATACATTGTGTACATAGAGACAATTGGACTGAAGTAACTGCCAACAGGTTAAGGGGAACTGCCGCCATGTGGTTGTACTTGATCAGGGACTATCGATTTACAGGGAAGAGTTTTGTAAGAGGTTACTATGTCAGTTCAACATTGACGGATATGCTATACAGGCATAAGCATGACTGTA
Source organism: Dryococelus australis (assembly GCA_029891345.1). NCBI lineage: Eukaryota > Metazoa > Arthropoda > Insecta > Phasmatodea > Phasmatidae > Dryococelus > Dryococelus australis. The sequence goes on from CM057009.1 coordinate 248,113,546, forward strand.
TTACAAACAGCAGAGGGAGTGCGAAGGAATTGAAGAATTCATTCAAAGTAAGTTAGCCGTGTATAAGTGGCTATACCCGGGACAGCAACCTGCAGGATATTAGAGATAATTGTGGCGCTGTCAACACCAGACATTAGGCCATATCTGAGAAGGGCAACAAGGTCAAGTGTCAAACAGTTTACATGCAAAGCGTTTTTGTATAAACAAGATGTGCGGGTGGGACAGGCATACTAATCCCCGAGATTGAACTTTCACACGTGAACACCTACAGTGCTGCCAGATGTTACATGACTTCCACCAATGTTTACACCTGCGAGGCAGAACCACTGACACAGAAACTTTCACCACAACAACAGACGAAATAGCTACCAGGGAAACAGGTCAGAAAACTAAGTCGGGAGGTTGGCGAAACCGCACCTGCTCCAATCTCACCACCAGGTCGTATCAATCCGTCTAATGAAGGTGCAAAAGTATTGCATGTAACTGACAGTACCGTAAAAGTACTAAGAATCTGTGAAGAACTTGAGGGGGAAAATGACATGGGTATTATTGACACCGCCGCCAGTCACAATATGTATGTGAAAGACTGTTCAAGCTATAACAACTGGTGCCACCGCGACATTTGCAATTCACTACCACACACCAACAGGGAGAAGTGAAAAGTGTTATGCACGTAACAGTAGGGATCTGAGAGCTGCGTACCAAGTGCGATGTTTACATTGTGCCGGACTTGTGCGAAGAAGTGATTTTCGGACTGCCATGGCTTGTTGACAATCACTCCATGATAGAATCACACCTGAATCGTCTGTATGTGGGGATATGTGGCTGATGGACTGTTTATGTCGTGGGAGCAACACTACCAACAACAACTGCTGTGCCGCTTGCTGACTTCAAGCACGAGGTGCCCGCTACACATCAACAATGTTTGCAACATCTGCTGGACCAGTATGCCATTGTGTTCCACACTGAGGGGAAGCTGCTGCGCACAGACGTCATGGAGCATACGATCAAAACAATGCACGAGGACTTGGTGTACTCCAAGCCACGAGACCCAGGTATTTTCTTTCGCAGTGTCATCAACCAGCAGGTATGTGAGATGCTAAAGGACAATGTAATTGAACCTATGCAGAGTCTCTATAATTCAGATATCAGCCTTGTTCCAAAAAAAGATGGCGAATGGCGATTCTGTGTTGATTTTCGCCGCCTCAATAAAATAACAGTAAACATGCCACCACCAGTCATTATTATGAACAACACTTTATCAACATTAGGACTAGTGTCTGTTATCACATCACTTGATTTAAAGTGTGGATATTGGCAAGTGCCTATCTGCCCACGAGACAGAAAGAAAACAGCCTTTACTACCCCAGATGGATGTAGATTTCAATTTGTTGCCATGCCATTTGGTTTAAAGTGTGCCCCTGCAACATTTCAAAACTTAATGGCTAATGTACTAGAGGGATTCATTGAAGACATTGCGATGGCGTATTTGGATGATGTACTTATTTGTTCTAACAGCTGGGAAGAGCACTTGCACCATTTGAGCCTTGTGTTTGAACGGTTTGAACGTAACAAACTTACGTGCAAAGTGGAAAAGTACAAGTTGGGTATGAGTAGAATGGAGTTTTTGGGACACTATGTAACGGGCTGGACACAAACCAGAACAGCAACACATATGGGAAATTCAAAACAAACCCACACCCAGATCACATTAACAGGTCAGGAAATTTTTTGGCTTAATTGATTGGTTGAGGGAATTTGTGCCAAACTTTTCCGTAATCACTGCACCATTAACTTCTTTGCTGTGTGAGAAACGTAAATTAGTCTGGATACCTCGAGCCGATCAAGCCTTTAAAGAAATCAAACTTGCATTTCAGAAGTGTAATCCGCTATCTAGGTTCAACTCACCGTTACCCATTATTGTACAAACAGATGCCAGTAAGGAAGGCATTGGGGCCATGTAGTATCAGGAGGGAACACACAGGGAAAGCACACAATCAGTTATCTCAGTGCAAAGTTCAGGGAAACAACGTAAATATCACGTCAATGAACAGGAATGTTTGGCCATTGTACATGCATTGGGGAAGTACCGGCCATACTTGCTAGGAAGGCAATTTATGCTCAAAACCGACAACCAATGTATTTTATGGATAGAGGGCATGCATAACAGGAAAAGCAATCTTGCCCGCTGGGTGTTATTACTGCAGGAATACAATTTCAATGTAGAACACGTGGTGGGAAAAACGAATGAGCTCGCAAATGCCTTGTCCAGGAATCTGTATCCAGATCTAATGGTAACTGATGATGCGGAGTGGGAAGAAGTGCTACCACCTTGCAGTGCAATACCAACTGCAGAAACACAATCTCTCGTACAAAACATTGTTGCCACACCACTCGGCGAACTTGTTTCATTGAATGTACGTGACATGTTAAGAGAGGTATACACTGTGCAAGAAAATTCCCCAGATGCTGCGCAGCATCGACAACACTGCACCACGTGGTACACAGAACACTGGAGGGTAGTGGACCGAGAGATACAAACCATCTAGTAATTGTGTGCAATGGTGGACATATGTGCTGAAAGAGAAATGGGAACTTGTATCAAAGTATGCACACTACAGTTTGGAGCATGGGATCCGAGTAAACATGAAGAAATGTGCAGAAATTTTTTCACTGGCCAGGGATTCAGGGAGATGTCAGAAATCATGTACAGAGCTGTATAACGTGTAACACCCGGAAGCCGCGGAGAGCAGACTGTGATGCTCCACAACAGCCAAGGCTGCCAACCGAGCCATTCAAAACAGTAGCTGACATCATGTGCCCGTACCCACGTATGAAAACTGGCAAAATATCTCTTGTTGTTGCCATGGATTTGTTTACCCGTTGGACAGAAGCATTCCCAGCTAGTAACGTCTGTGCACGCAGTCACACAGGTGATGAAAAATTAGTTCTTTCAGAGCTTGGTACACCCCGAGTATTTGTTGACAGACAATGGAACACAGTTTGTAGGGTGCAAATGGAGGGAATACTGTACCATGTGGGGAACAGAACACTATACCACTCCAGCATACAATCCCAGGGCTAACCCAACCGAGAGACGTAACCAAAACATCAAAATCCAATTACGTGTTCGGTTAGGCAAATATCACAATAGGTGGGCCGAATTGATCCTGGAGGTAATGTTTTGCCTAAGAAATAGAGTAAATGCGGCAACGGGGAAGAAACCCACAGAGATGGTACAAGGTCGCTAACTCCGTGATCCCGGAGAGCACCCCGCGAAAATCCGCCCAGACCACCTGAACAAATTGTCGAACACCAGGTGCAAATACATGAGGAAGCTATGGCGAATCAAATCAGTTACTGTAATGTGTGGGTACTGGAGAGCAAGAGGCCGTCCCCCAAACTTGTACCCGGAATGTATGTGTATGTCAAAGAAAACGCGCTATCGGCCGGGGCGAAAAAAATGCTTTGCTGGACTGACACCTAGATGGACAGGGCCAGTGAGAGAGGTAGAAAATATGGTGGGCCTACTGGTGAAATTGCCTTTACACAGAACTCCAGCAGACTTTTGTTTTCTCATAGTTCATTTTACTGCTCAGTTGTGAATTACTGATTTTTTTTTCCTGATGCTTACATCAGTTAACTATGTGAGATTCACATTATATTTTTAATGAATTCTTTAAATTTTTCAAAAGGCGTACAAAGAAGGCAATTCTGATCATACTTCGGGCCAGGTAAGTTTTTCTATTTTCCGTTAAATTTTTTAACATGTGTGATTTAATTTTGATTACAGTGTTTATTGTAACCAATATCAATGTCTTTCTATCTTGTCTCAAATATTTTCCTGTAGTGAGAGTTGCAAACTTGCAAGTCCAATGAAATTTCTTGTTTTAAAATATATATTTTTTGTGTTTGTGATCATTGATTCGATAGTAATTATTAATATCAGTGTAATTAATTGTAAGAATATGAATATATTTTATTGATAGTATTTTGATAACACAATGTAGATGTTACCGTCAGAAATAAAAATATATCCGTGTAATCACATATTTTCCTCAATTATAGTTGACATGTTTGAAATGTCAAGCAAAAATTCACATGATGTTACATGTTTTGACAGTCACATGGAAAGCACATGGTGGCGGAAGGATACATATTCAGTTTGTTTACAAGGTACTACTTTCGTACAATCTGTCAATCTGGAAACCTTGCACAAGATAGACTATACAATGAAAACACTGCACTGCCTAAAGATGCAACAGCATTGTTCTGGAAACTACTAAAGTATGTGTTGACAACAGTAATGGGTTGTAGAAATGAAAGCCTAATGACCAATTTGGCCAGGCAGTTCAATAAGGTTTTAAAAAAAAAAAGGGTCAATTCCTAACACCTAATTCTGGATGAATTGAACGTCCGCTGCAGTGAAAAATAACCAAGTTACATCTTGAAACTAACCAGCAAAAAATTCCTATAAGTCCAACTTCCCTTTTAAAATAAAAAGGGATATAAAAAATATTACCTCTTGTAACAAAAATAAATAGTGACTCATCCTAACAAAAAAGAAAGACTCATCCTAACAAAAAAGAAAGACTCATCCTAACAAAAAGAAAGACTCATCCTAACAAAAAGAAAGACTTTCCTCAAAAAAAATATAAGTATCTGAAGAAAACAATATATTTAACTAAAAAAAAATTTTCCTAAAACTTTACTTCATCACAATATTTGAATGCCTGTAGTAGAATCATAAATTTATCACAGCTTTGTAATATGACTGAGTAAGCTAAAAATATGTGTATGAATTTTATTAAGTACAGTAATTCTATGTATTTTTCTTGGGGAGGGAAATACATACCAGCAGCATGCCACGCCGCAAATTTTACCAACATCAAAGTCATAACCATTTCACCATCACGCCTGAAAACATATTTTTGCAAGTCTTTAAGCATTAAACATTTTAATTAGGGACCACATTGCCTAGAAAATTTTTTTCTCCCTGATAAATAAAACACTAGAAGACTAAGCTATACTGTGCTGGTTTTAAGTGCCAGAAATGTTGTTCATGTTAACTATCGCTGTTTTTAATGTGTTTAAATTTTTTTTGTTGTATGTGACTTAAGTAGTTTTTACACTGAGGGCAGTCATGTAATGATCAGCTGGCCCAAGGAGTGGCATATTTATTTACAGATGATAGCCAAGAAATTTGGAACTCTAGTATTTATTCTGATGTATTTAATAGTAATTTTTGGCAATATATATTCTCAAGTATGTTTATATTCTATTTTCTGTTAATATGTCTGTTCAGTCAATTTCCTTAGATGTGAATCATTTGCATTTTATCATAAATTATCACAATTTTTTTTTTGGATAGATGATCTCTTAAGTCCAGCCAATCAACTGGCATGGAAGTTGTGAACTAATTGAATTAGGGTTTTGAAGCCCAGGATTTTAAATTGATTACGGCAGGTTCTGTTGTAGCTATTTTGTAGTGTAGTATGACGTAGTTTAAACTCCCATTAAGAGGGAATTATTTGTGGTAATTTTTGTGCCTTATTATTGCAACTTACTACCTAAAGTTAGCATGGCATGTGACTATAGACTAAGCCATTTTTTTTTTCATTTCTTCAGAGAAAAATGGAGAGCAAAAATTTGTTATAGGTCATTCACAGTAAAGTTAGCACTTTTCAAAGCCTTGCTGGAAATCTGCTTTCCTCATTTTTTATCTTTCTGCTACTAGTAGAATTTACATTTGGATGGCCCTAATTACTTTATTAATTCATCAGTAACATGAAAATGTGGAATTGTTATGAATCTGAATGTGGTAGCATCATACCAATTCATACTCTGTGAGGAGTAAAAAAAACTGATTTGCCATAAATTAGAATGATGCACCCACAAAACACAGACAAGACTTGAAATTATTTAATATAATTTGCCGCCAGTTTAACTGGGAGCCTGCATGGCAGTGTGGTCAGTGTTTGATAGGGAGTTAGGTAATAGGCAGTGATGTTTATTTTGAAGATTGATTTCAGAAGTGTTTACCATGAACAGCCTTTTTAAACTGCATTCCTGAACTTTGGCATTTAATTGCCTTGCGTATGTGTATGGTTCCATTATGTGTTGGTCACGTAACATATGTACTTCAGCGAAGCTAAGTGGTCATTTTACCCTGTTATACGAGAGGTTGTATTTATTTCATTAAAGATGTACTTTATTTTTCTTGATTACATACTGCTACACTTCACTAGCAGTTGCAATTATAGATTCATTGCAACACTTCGTACAGTATTTGACTGTCATTAGACAATAAAAATAATTTATATTTTAATTGAATAACAATGACATCTGTTTTTACCAGTTTTAACAGCAAATGCAAATATTTCAGAAAGAAAATTTAAGAAATAGCATACCAGAAATCAATTTAATAACATTTTACAAGTAAACAATTTATAACTAACCGTTGCCAGCACCGTACTGCTCTCAGTTTTTAATTCATATTGATTGTAAAATAAAAATTATATTTTATATACAATATTCAGTAGAGTCTATATTATCCAAGCTAATGTGGACCAGACTGACCTCGGATAACAAAAACTTGGATAATACAAACTTGTAAAATAAATACAGTATTGATTATTATTAGTGTATAGCATGTTTAATTATCTTTTGTAAATTAAAGTTTCAAAATAAAGTTCATAAGAGAAAATTTGTAGCATACATACATTAAAAAACTTACGTCATTGTAAAAAATGATTTCATTAAATAGTCCTGTAGTTTTGTCTGCTTAATGGAACTCGCCCACTTCTTTGCCACCGTTTCACGCAATCGCTGTAGCAGTGGAAGATCAGTTGATGTTTTTGTTCATTGCTCAAGGTACTCAATAGCCTTTTATATAGCTTTGAAGCTGTCACTATGACTAATTTTAACTGGCACCACATCACTGTGTGGTGCCAGTCTTCATTGCCTTCAACCTCTTCATTCACTGCCTCTACAATCATTTTGTTAGTCACTTCCATTTGATTGTCTGCGTTGATCCACTCTGCTACATCGTCTTCGTTGATCAGTTCAGCTGCAGGAATTATTTGGACTAACTGTACAAAGTCATCTGCGTTTTTATTCTTCAGAGGCACATCCAGAGTGTTTGAAACGTTCAACAATTTCCTCCACGACTTTTCAAGAGTAGAATATTTCACATAATCCCATGATTCAGCTGCCATGTAAACATCATCTCTAATTGTGTTTTATTTCAGGGACTGTATCATGTCTTTTACTTCATCAATTTCACGAATGAGAGTTTTCAAAAGTTCCTCTTGAGGTTTTCCAACACACCTTGATTCATTGGCTGGAGAAGAGGGGTGACATTATTTGGGGGTAAAAACATTGTCTTAATTTCACCAGACACCATTTATTCAGTATCAGGATCAGAAGGGCAGTTGTCCATAACTAAAAGCTCCTTTCGAGGCAGGTTTTATTCTTTTAAAAAACTTTCCACTTGTGGCACAAAGCTTTTAAAAATTCAGTCTTTAAAAATGTTAATGTCCATCCAAGCACTCTTTTGATTTCGGTGTAACATAAGCAGGCTAGGAATAGAAACATGTTTGAATGCTCTGGGCTTGGCAGATGTTCCTATCAACAATAACTTTAACTTACAACTTCTATCGGCATTTGAACAACCCATGAGTGTTACCCTATCTTTTGATTTCTGGGAGCAGACACCGCCTGTTTAAAAGCGAGAGTTTTATTCGGAAGCATGCAGTTGTTTAAGCTTGTCTCATCACAGTTGAAGATCTGTTGTAATGAAAAATTTTCACGTTCAATCACTGCTTTAAATTTCTTTTTAAAGGTTACTACAATCTCATGATTAGATGATAGCTTTTTACCAAAAATATTAAGCTCTCTTGTTCCATACCTTGCTTTCCAGCAATGAAGTCATCTTCTACTCGCTGTAAATTCATCTCCATCTTTTGTGTGGAATTCCATACCCTTTTCCTGTAACATAGGCCCACTCACTGGAATTCCTTTGCTCCATAGTTGTGTAAACCACATAAATAAGGCACTCAATGTTTTTTCAAACTCTTTGGTCTTCATAGTTTTTTGTTTGTCGTCATTAGCATTATCCTTTTTTGAGCACCATTTTTTGATTTTGGCCCGTTTCTTTTTCCAGTCTCCAACAGTTACTGCTCCCACACCGAAATATATGCATCTACTTTTTTAATTCTCTCCCCTTTATCCTGTCTTTTAATGGCATTTAATTTAGTCTCCAATATCACAACAGTTCTCTTCTGCTTGGCACTCATTATTTAAGAAATCCACAAACACAAGGTGTTACCGTAGGCCTACGGTAACACCTAATCATTGACAGCAGTTGTACACAAAACACTACGACGATCAAACTGAGAGTTCAGCAAACAATAACTGTTCAGTAAACAAGCAGAACTGGGGCTAAGAGAGTGGCGTGGTGTGGGCAAACCTGTGGTGAGTGGGTGACTCATCCCTTAACCAGCCAGCAGACATTGACAAAGACCTTGGGAAATGTGACGTACGCCACTACCACTTTCTATTTTCCAACTTCCCACGGCGCATTACCTGGGCCTGTACTCATACAATATATACTATGCACGCAATATGAAACGAATGGCCTCAATATGCTTTAATTATGTACTTACTAGTTCATTTTTTTTACCTCTGTTAATCTGGAACTTGGTTAGTCAGAGCTCAGATAATCGCTGCTCTACTGTACAAGTAAAAGATTCATGTAATAAATATTATAATACTTTAATAATAATAATAATAATAATAATGATAACATTATTCAGTGTTGGTGCTATATAATTAAAGAAACAGAAGAAAATTTTGTGCACGAGGTACTTTTTAATATTTTTTTCCTCCAAAATGTGTGAAGATACTCTTGAGTGGACTGTACTAAAGATTTTTTTGACCAACACTGAAATTGGTTTTGATAAAGTGAAAGAAAAAAAAAGATCTATTAAATGGATAACAAAAGTTGTACTTTGGCTAACAATGAAAATTTTGATGATTTTTTTACAGCACTACAAGAAATAGATACAGTGAAACGAAATTATGTGAAACTCTTGGAAGCTTATGGTTGCCTTGGTGTGCTACAGTTAATAGTTGGTGAGTTTTATGTGTATATATATTTCTATATTTAGTTTGTATATAGTTGATAATAAGTGTCATTTGTCAGTAGATATGAGGTTGATTCTGGCTCAGTTAAGTGGGCTGGCTATTAAGAGTTTTCTTGCAACATACCTATCTCTTGCACATATCTACTGTAAAATGACATTTTCAATTAAAGAGTACAGTAAGTTCTTCTATAAAATTGAGCTACTTTCATAAAAATTGCCACATTATAGAAAACTACATTGCAGAAGTTAATTTTTTCTCCATAAGAATATAATTAAATCTAGATGTTAGTTCCCAGTTGCTCCAAAATGCCAATTTTTTTTTGTCACATGTTTGCATTATATGGAAAAATTTTGAAAGCGTTTATACAAATAAAGGAACAAACAGTAAAAAATATATATAATTTTACTTCGTATTTCTCATTATTGATGCAGAAACATGTTAATTTTTTTTACTATGCTCACATCCAGTGGAACCATGCTATGGCAACTAATGATGGTGAGATAAATTGTTACTACAGCAAATTATTGTTAAATCTGAAATTTTGTGCAACATCATTTCATGCAGCTTTATTGTTTTCACTTTATGGGTAGCCTGCGTTTTCTAAATGTTACATGCATGGAAGCTGACATTTTGACTGTGAAATACATGTAGTTGATCTGACAGTGGTATTTTCCACATAACCATCATTAACATGAAGATGATTAAAACTATAAAATAAGCAATAACCACGGATATTTGAGAAGACTTTTTTTGTCATCCCTCATCTGTAAAGTACCGTAAGAGAGACTGAAAAAAAAATGCTTCATGAACCATGTGAATGGTTCAGCTTCTAATCTGATTTCATTAAGTAATTGTAAACTTTTTATTTCCTAGACCTGCAGCCTTTATTTGTCCCCATTTTAAACATAAGTAATGTCACAAACTTGTTAACGTGTTTAGCCTGGGTATGAAACACGCCAGTGAGCCTGATCCTGATGATTAACAGGCTACAGCTGCTCTTGCTGTGATATCAAGATGGATGTGGCCCACACAATCCTAGTACAAAGTATTTTGACAGGCACTGGTTAGCTCATCTTGTTGTTAGTTGGTGCCTATGATGTTACCTGGCTTGAGTCATCCACATAAGTCGTGTTGGGGTGGTGTCTGCATTTCTTCCTGTTCCATATTGTGAGGTACTGCCCCCTTCTAGCATTTTGTTTGCCCTCCTGAGTCACTGCAGGATGTCAGTTTATGGGGGTGCTGTTGGTGCGGGTGATATCTTGGTATAGTGGGGGGGTCTTTAGCTGGTTACTTTACTTGTACAGTAAAGGATGCATCCATGAGGAAGATATCTGCTCTTAGACCCCTCTTGTAGGTGACTGCAAATCTGGTAGGTCATATGGTTCCTCCACTTCCCCCACCATCTGCATTGGCACTACCTCCATGTGGCTGTCGGCCCTCAGTCTGGTCTCTCCTCCAGCCGGTACTCGGGTCATCGGGATGCCAAACAGTTTCTGGCAAGTGGGCTGTAAGTTACCCTTGGTGGCTGGAAATCCCACTTTGTAACCTTTTCTCCCTCTTTTTCTGATACCCCGTTTTCTGTTGCTAGGAAACAAATGACAGCATACTGAGACAATCTCAAATGAACACTGAAGTATCGGTTTGAAAAGCTATATATTTCTCTCCATAAGCTTATAAAATTCATAAACATCGGCTTAAAAATATATCAATAAGGCATGTAAAATTAATACTAGACACACACACACACACGTGCTCCCTCAAAAGTTTAATACATTTGCTCATGCGGCGGTGGGAAGGTACAATCGCTACACAAAGTTTTAATTTTAGCTTTAATTGATAAAAAGCCCCAGGTGGCAATTAAACATATATAAACCCCGCCTTGTACAATACCTATTTATTGCTGGAAAATTGAACACAATATATGCAGCCACAAATATTTAATAAAGTGGGCTATACATCACCAACAAATTTTGTTCATATTGATGCTCTTTCCCCGTGCAAGTGGGACATAGCGAGTATTAAGAGGCTTGGCAAACAGCATTGTACCAATAGAATCAATTGACCTTGAATATTAACACTGTATGAATAATATTCAAGCCACTCACACATAAAATATAAGTTAGCACAATAAATAAAATATGGATACTGTACAGGGTATTAACTTAAAATATTTCACTTCAAACTGCTACTTTGTAATTGCAGTGATTGAATACATTAAAATCAGAACCTTCTATAAAAATTTAAAGATTATAGTCCTTGGCATTACATAATAGGGCTACCACTTGAATGACTAGAATAGCTTTTCCATTAAGCCTTATATCTGATACAACTTTCACCTCGGAGAAAGTATAGTTTCAATGGCAGTTGCAACATATATTTTAATTACAATCACCTCTAATATATGGGCTTAGCATTCCAATACACACATATTGAATGAAATCCAAAGTAAATATATTTCAAATCTGCGAAAGCCCTAAAATACCCGAGAGCTCAGCAATCCAAATCAGTACTGGGTCTCAAGGTCCTTCAAATAAAACAAATGTTGAACTGAATAAATCGAACTGTGAGTTTAATAAACAGAGTAGACTTTCATGTACAAGCAGCCAGGCAAAAACAAACCTCAATTCAAAAGTGGCTGCGCAAACTCTGACCTACTGTACGTTGTGACAGAGATTCGTAACACCAGAAAATATGGAAAGTTAATAGGACAGAGGCCACAACCAATTGACAATTCAAACAACTCGTCAGAAAACTCTGACTTTCGCACTTGGTTGAACATTATTACAGCACATCACTTACAGCTTGTTCTAAACAAAAGCACCAATTGCACAATAGCAAATTTCGTTAGCAAGACTACAGCTGACACTTTTGCCAGCAAAAAAAACTCTCTCGCATTCTCTGGCATGACTCACCTTAAATATTCAGTAGAACACCAAGGAAAATAACCATGATCACTCCTACAAGGGTTGAAGACCCACGTCACCACTCAAAACGTGGTTAGTAACAACTCCACAACAAACGTGCATACTGATCGCTAATTGCACCCGTGGCTGATGATGAGCTCTCGCTGGTTGCGGCTGCCAGTGATGTGAAATGTAGCCTGAGGAAAAGTAGAATAGGACAAGGGCAGGTCATGCAACTCCTTAAGTAAGCTCATCTTCTATGACACAAAGGACTAGGACAGGTGGGTAGGGGCAAGACTGGGCATAAGGAGTAGGGATACCGGCCTCCGCCGAGGCTGATGGCCAGTTAACAGGAATCCTAGTGGTCATTGAGGGAACAGCAGATGATGGTGGCGCTACAACTGTCGCAGTACTGTTGCCAAAATTTATAACTGTTTTTGCGACGGGTACAGTAGCTAAAATTGTAATCATCTGCAAATTACTTCCATTGAGTTATCAAACAGTATTGCAAACACAACTGCCAAACCACTGAGTGTAAATGTTGATGTTGCCAACTGAATGGGAATCCTTGTATATATTTGTGAGAATTTAGGGTCTGCGTACAATGTACGATGGAACACTGCATCTTGTGCTTCTGTACGAGACATTTTGGACCAATGATAAGGCATGACTAAAAGAAGAAAATATGTCTGTAAGTAACACTTCTTACTTGACTGCAAAACTCATTCCACCCCTCTCCTACAACACAAAATTATACAGGATGTAACTGAACTCTACTGACAAATTTTGGCATGTGATTCCTTGTAAAAAAATTGGTTTTATATATATATATATATATATGTGGCCTATACCATAAGTTTATTCTGAAGGTGTGTTACCACTCTTGAAAGTGCAGGAAGTAGATAGTTTGTTGCTAGTAACACAGCCAGAATGAATGATAAATGCCTGAGTTTCTGGATATCACATTATTAAATGATGAAGTACCAAAGCATTAAAATATGGGCTCCAATATTAACCCCTGTTCATGAAAAGTGAGGAGTTGACACCACATTTGTGCAATTAAAACTGTGACTGTATCACTTTGTTTCTTGTTTCCTGTGTATTTGCAATCTACCATATATTGTGTTTTTAGGCTAACTGCAGTAGTTTTGAGAAATTAATTCATGCTGATGGCCACGTGGGGTGGAGATGGAGCGATGGCAAAATTACATGGTGGTGAAAAGTGTGTGCCCGGAAAAAACCCACTGGCCAATGGTAACGTGTGACACATTTCCCAGATACAAATATTCGTGCAACCCTGTTGGGAATAGTCAGATTCATCGTGGTGGGAGGTGAGCAGTCTGGCCACTGCGCTACCACTGGTCCTACTTGTAGATCAGTGATAGTTTGTTTTGGTAGATATGGATAACATGTGAAACATTACTTGTTCCAACATTACATGGTGTCGTTTCAAACTGCAACATCATGCACTAACAACGGTATATTTTAAACATCAAATACATTTTTTTTTAAATTTTCTGTAAATACTGGCGAACAAAGTTAAGTGTGTCAGATGTCCATGTTAACTAGTGGAATACAGTAGGCCTATTCAAAAGTAATTATGGCTGAAGAGTATAATCTTTATGTTTCCATTAAGCTTACAATATAGCTTTTGTGTCTGCTGGCAGCCTCAGCTGGCAATGCCCAATACGTAGCTGCCGGTAGCTAGTCAGTCCGTTGCAGCGGCCGCTAGTCAGCCTATCCTACACGCACTTACTGTCGTTGCATTTTACTTGTGCGGGCAATCTTCTATAGTATGTTTTCATGTTTTTTGTGCACACTTTCTGTTGAGTAATGTCTGCGAAACGAAAGAACGTAGTTTTGACGTTGCAACAGAAATAAGAGATAATAAATAAACTGAAAGAAGGAAGTTCCATAAAACAACTTCCTGTTATGTATGGCATGGTTGAAACTACAGTACGGGACATACGTGACATAGAAAAGAAACTCCTAGAGTTTTCAAACAATGCAGATTCTACAAGTTAAATGTCCAAAAGAAAAACAATGAAACCGTCAACGTACAAGGAACTATAGGCTGTTCACAGTAAAGTGAGCACCTTTTAAGGCCTTTCGAAAATTTTTCTTGTGTCCAATTTCTATCTTCCTGCTGTTTTTTGATATTAACGTTGCAATCTGATCAATAAACACAAGGTATACATTTCAGCACTCTCTGAAGTTAATGTGTGAGGCTGCAATAAGATATATTTATTAGTGGTTAATGGCTGTTGGGAGGGCCTTAAAAAGTGCTCACTTTACAGTGAATAGTCTATAGGCAAGGCAATGTTAGTGGTTCAATCAAAAACGTGCTGCGAGAGAGTTAAATTATGACAGTTTGTTTTTGAACGCAACATTATTTATTGGAAAATTACACCACTTGGCCTATATCTTAATACAGCGATATTGCATAAAGTTATTTACTAATATTTTTAGTTAAATGTAATGACTACTCTAAGTGTCAGAGTTATTTATGAAAAGTAATCGTGTACATGTACTATTTGTATTGGGAGATAGGGAGTTGAGATAATTTAGTGTTTTGTGTCACTTTTCCTTGTAGTCTTTTATCCTCACATTTTAAAACGTGCATCATTCACAAATACCCGGTTTGAAGGGGTAAGGAAGGTCATGGCAGATGCAACACAGATGAGAAAGAAGAGCGGTAAGTGGGAAGGGTCACTAGCGGGGAAGGAGGTACAAGGTTGCCACACCTAAACAAAGGCTGACAGCTTGACGAGGGTTCTTGTAGTAAGGGATGGTTGCCCTTGTTCGTGTGACATTGCGGGCAGTTGCCAGCTCTCACTGTCATTTCCGCGTGGACACACACACAATATACATTTGAAGTGCTATACAACAGCATTCAAAGTTTCTAAGTCAAGCAAATTAATGTAAAAAAATTGTATGTTTAATTGAGCATGCTGATTATCCGCGGCATTCGTCCCCACGATTAACACGGATAATCGGGAGTTGACTGTATAAAGTTTTTTGTTGAGAAATTCCCTTTTCTGATGAATGTGAAAGATGATCGGGAATTCAACTGTACTTAAAATGATTTACAGTCAGAATTTTGTGAATTACTGTGGGACTGTGTTGAAGATATTGTTTAGAGGAAGACTGAATTGATGTCTAGTGGATCTTAGTGGGCAAGATAAAAAGGGTAAATCGAAACTTTAAGTATCAGAAATTACCGCAAGTTATGCTAGGTATTTGGACAATCCCTCATAGTAATGCTGAATGTGAAAGGAATTTTAGTCGAGTAAAGAATACCTGGACTTAATTCAGGTCGTCTGTTTATGATAATGAGATATTGGAACAAATAATACTGGCAAAAGCTTGCCAGCTTGGATACTGTTATCAGCAAAAATTTGATTCATTTTTTTGAAAAAGCAACATCTGCTGCTCTTATAAGCCAAAAGAAAAGTGAATAACCATGAGTACCATGTGCTGTTTAGTGAAGAATTAATGTTCATTTGGTTAGGAAGTAATGTGTTATCAGTCATGTGGTCTCGCATTGCAAATTAAAAAAAAGAAATTAAGTTCTAAAGAAAAAATCTCGCTCTTTTTGACATTTCAAACTTGGCAGATATGCCTCTCGCATCCTCAGTGAAAATGTACAGAAGGGCTCCCGGGTCACTGGTGTATCTGGTCCTTTAATTTGGGCTAGTGTGTGTTGTAGATCCAGTTGCTGCTGCTGCTCTTCTCCATCGGAGGACTACTGCTTCCTAGTCAGGTTGGGTTAGTCGCATATTATCTTTGGGATGTTTATTCACCTGGCTTCACACATCCTTCAGTAAATACACTGTACATCCACTTTCTTGTGCAACTGTCAAGGGGCTGACGAATGCAGTTGGACATGTACCTACACCCAGTTTCCATTTTTTTTTCAGTGCTGGTGAATTCCATGCTGTCCTTAGTGTGACTTCTTGTGTACTAGTCCTTTTGTATTGCTTCTTGTATGTATACCCAGTCCCCATTTTTTCAGTCCTGGCGGGTTCTATGCAGTCCTTGGTGTGTCTTCCAGTGTGTGTAGTTCTCGTTACATTGCTTCTCGCAGCTCCATACTGCATCTCACGTCCTTTCCCCAAGGTGTCATGAGATTTGGTCCTAATACCATTTGTGCCAGAGACCACTTTGTATCTTTGTTCCTATACCTCCAGAGACAACAGAGGCTCTGTGATAGGAGGTTGTCCCATTGTGCATAGTGGTCCTGTAAATGTAATCATAATTCTACCTTAATCTCCTGATTGATGCTCAAGTTGGGTTAGCCCAGGTTTGGTGTGTCCGCATTGTGTAATACCCAAACTGCCATCTCTAATAGAGGTCTCGCAGTCTCTTTGCAAACTGTGTGCCATTGTCTGACAGGATACTTTAGGCATTCCACCACCTAGGGAAGAATTCACTCTCCAGTATTGTCTCTACAATGACATGTATGTTGCTGGTCAGGTAAGCCTCCATCCACCCGGTACATGTATCAATAACCACTAGAAGAAACCTTTTTCTGCAGGATGTCCGTAGGGTACCAGGATGTTTAAGGTGATTTTACGAAAGGGGTCCGTCAGGCCTCCAGTGGGCTGGTTACTCTCACGTTTCATCATTATGCCTCAAATGTTAGTGTTTGATGTCGTAGCTGTGATAATAGAATGATGCGAGTATGAATCTATGTTTTGCACTGACATCATCATAACTGTTGTGTGCTATTCATGCTATTCACCACAAGGATGATTTGTCTATGAAGAATTAAAATTAGACATGTCATGTAATTTACTTTAAGCTAATTAACCAAGAAATAAACATAATACACTATACTGTTAAACATTGTTGTATCATTTATATGATATATGTGTATATATATATATATATATCATACAGTTGTAACAGTCTTTGTAAGTTATTGATGTGTGGTTGCTGTCAGCACGTGTTTACTTTTACTCTCAATAGATATTGAGCTTGGCGAGCTGTAAGTTTATAAACCACTAAATAGTTAACAGCTGTTCACAACAAAGTGAGAACTTTTGAAATCAACCTTTGAAAAAAATCAGTGCTCCTGCCTGCATATGTTGTAACAGACACACTGAGTGACATTCACCCAGTTAAGCTGGTAACAATGGGTGGAAATAGTTCTATATCTTAACGTAGAATAACAAGTTTTGGGTAAACATTTGTGATAACTTAAATTATTTATTTTGCTTTCTGTTTTTTAATGCATCAAAATGTTTAAATGATAAAATTTGTAAATCATTTACTTATCTTATACTTTAACAGTTTCACTTGGCCGATGCATGAATAAATTGATGAAGCCCATGGCAATGTTAATTTTGTATAAGGCAGAAGAATACACAACGTGTGTACAAGTAGATCTTGAGCAGGGCTTTCAAAACTGCTCGTTTTACCATGAACAGCCAATATCAACATTATTGCACAGTTATCTCTCTTTTTTTTTTTTTTTTTTTTTTTTTTTTTTTGTAGCCAAGTGTTTACATCTGCCTAGATATATTATTAAAATTAAATTTACATAATGGTGTTCAGTGTATTAGTTCGTGACATTACAGAATTTCGACATACTTTGAAGTTTAACGAAACTGGTACTGCATTGCAGTTCGTAATCACTACATTTGCTTTGTGTTTTGTTAATTCTTGGAAGCATAACAATTGTTCTCAGAGAGTTCATGTCCAACCCACAGTGGTGTTGTCATTCAGCCCCATCACTCATTCCAACTTTTTGCTTTTGGCACACCTGGTATTTTCTACTCTCGCACTTCTCTCATTTTCATGCCACATGTATGGAGGTTGGCGTACTCCAACATCTGCTTGAGCTCGGCAATTAATGCCAGGGGATTTCTTCTTGTACCCAACAAAGTCCAAATGTCAACATACTGGGTTGGTTTCCACCTCTTCCTGTACTGGGGGTGTATTTATGTTCTGTTTTTCCTTGTCCGTGACCATCTGCTTCATTTCCGGGTCCAGTGAAAGTGCATCTGGCAGCTGGTTTGCCCATCCAGCTACATGTTCAACATTGAATTCAAAACCTTGTAGGAACATACCTAGCAGTTCAGTTTGCCACACTACTCTTGTAGTATCTGTAGCCACGTTAGCACCTGGTTGTCAGTCTTACGTGTGATTGGTTTACCCTCAAGGTGGTAACAGTATCACTTCAGTACCCATATGATGGCCAAGCACACTTGTTCATTACTGTGGTACTGTCTTTCAGCCCTATAAATATAATTACTGTTTGGATTGACACACATGAGCATGTGGCACTAGTTGAAGGTGTGCTTTATTTCCTCATAGGATCCACAAATATCTAGTTTGGGTCAACAAGTCAGTAAGACTATTATGGTAGTGAAATTGGACACAATGTCTTGGCTAATTTATCAATCCAACAAATTTTTCTCAAGACAGGAATGCTGCATTTGACACAACTCATTTTGCCTAACTGGCGTTCTACCAAAAATTCTTCTCTCAAATCAGACATGCATTTGAAAAACAGGCGTTTGGAAGAACGGGTGTTTGGAGAACGGGCTGTAACAACCTGCCTACCTAACACCTGCGACTACTTTTACATTTAAACTGAACTCTCCTGCTACTCTCTCCTAGTTAAGATAATTCCTGTTAGATAGAGGCTTGCTTTGGTGGTTTGACATTTAGCAGATGGCAGAGCACTAATAGAGGGGTTCTTACAAAACACGTTTATTACAACTTTAACAGGACAGTACTTGATACAGATTACAATAAGATTCCTAACACAATTACCTTACTTTACTCATTTAGGAAATAAGTTAATTATGAGAACATACATGATCTCAGATATACGATAAACGATACGTTAATTATGCGGACAGATGGGAATACCATTATACATGAAACGGTAAGTTAAA
Source organism: Dryococelus australis (assembly GCA_029891345.1). Taxonomy (NCBI): domain Eukaryota; kingdom Metazoa; phylum Arthropoda; class Insecta; order Phasmatodea; family Phasmatidae; genus Dryococelus; species Dryococelus australis. Next base: position 248,132,504 of record CM057009.1, read on the forward strand.
TATAATACTGTAAGAGAATATAATTATACAAAGACCCTAGCCTTGCCACGTGATTATTACTTCTTAAGAAGGGACCTTGATATTGGGAATGCCGCCCTACCGCCTAGCCGGATTTATGCTCACCAGTGAAGGCGTAGAGTATCTTGAAGATGGGCCTGAGCTCCCCGGACCTTCATGCTCTTCCGTGTTGCTCTGACACTGATGTTGAAGCTTCACACTCTGCCGACAGCCTGTGGGAAGGGGGTACTCGTTCAGAGCTTTTATAGCCTGATTTTAAGAGGTCAGCCAGGCATGTTGAATAAACAGGGGGCCCACTCAGGAATCTATATCCCATCCAAGTTTAGCTCGTTGTGCGAAGCCCTCCTGGAGCCTGCCACACTACCCCCCAGGTCAAACAAGCAGTCAGTTCCGGCTGCTATAGGCTAACTGTTCCAATAGCTCAATAGTTTGAGGTTACGTCTCCACTGTTGGGGTCCGGGAGCTGAGACAAGTCTTGATGGTGTTGTAGGATACGGTATATCTTGAAGACGAGCGGTGGTATTCACAAGTTATACTTTACTGCAGTATCAAGGGTGGAGTACCCAATTAGAGGCCCTGTGGCATTTAAAGTGAACATGGAATACTGAATGAATTTTGAAATTTTGGGGCAAGGCAGGAATATTAATATTACAGTTAAAAGATTTTCCACAGTTCTAATTAATAGCCAATATCTATGCATGTGATGTGAAACAACTGATTGGAGGGAGGTACGTTCAACGCCACATTTAATGTTTAAAAAGCCCCCTGAAATGCTAGGCGGTGGATGGGGGTAAGCGGGAGTGAGAAATTTTATGCACATGTGGTATTTTCACCCACCACGTGCTAGGAAGTTAATTTGAAGTAATAAGTTAAAACACTTATATTATCAATGTTACCCACTGACTTAGGTTAGGAAGTTACATTACTTTTAAATAAAGATTAACAAGAATGGTTTGATGTAAAAGAAGTAAGTTTGTACATATTAATGTTTTCCTGTGTGAAGGAAATTTTCATATGCTGTCGTTGGCAATACTGCCCGGTGAAAGTGTGCATTGTTAGATGCAGCGCTATTGAAATTGTGGGCCTTTTGCCGCAAGTTGGCTTATTGTGACTTTATTTTATACTTACTCAGTCTATTGGATCACATGTTAATTGTACAGCTAAGTATTAACTAGTGACATAACTAATATTTGAGACATGTTATTACACTTAACAGATATCGTGATGTTGGAGTTTACATGTGTTCCATATTGGAACCCTTAACCTACGTACATTAGCATTGATAACATTAAAAAAAATCTTTTTCATCAAAAAGAACTTAAATTTTACATGAAAACATAGCTGAATAATACATTTCTGATACATTAGTACGTAAAATATTATACCTCACTTTCACAGATTAGAATTAATAAACTGTATTGGTTATTAGTATCACGTTGTGGACGTATTTGCATTGGAATGTTTTAGTACTTCGTGAAGGCATCGTACAATGTTAGTTCATTTTTACATCGCGTTGAGTTTGAGAAATTGTTTTTGTGCTATCACGTAAAATTCACTGTGTATTTGGTTTGCTGTGGGCTTTATAACTAGGCACTCCTTGCAGATGGGGTGTCCTTAATTCAAGTACCACACTTACACTTTTCTTCTTAGTTTGACGGCATCACTTAGTAAGATCACATACGTATTTACTGTGCAAGGTAATTTTTAGTGACAATACAATTTAAAGACATATATGAAACATGTTACTTATATCTAAGACATGACAACTGGCTTAACCTACATTGTTTGAATTCTTTATTTCATTGACAATATATACATGTATTTCAAATAATGAGAAATTACATTTTCTCTGCAATTTATATTGAATTCATACTTTAGTATCAGTGAACCTTTAACAAAATCTTATATAAGTAGGGAATAGGGAAATGAATTGACATATACACAATACCATTTGCTTAAGGATTTGACAATGCCATGCAGTTTTGCATACTTAATTATTGAAAAATATACTGAGTCGGTACTCTTGTTATAAGAACACTTAGTCTTGCTTGAATTTACTGATAGAATTGTCAATGACATGACCTGCCCTTCTTTCACTTGATAGGCTACACTGAGAGTGATATGCAACTAAAAATAAAATAGCTCAATAAACTAATCCTACTCCTTGATCCTCATGTACCTGGACTTCACTTGTTGGAAAAATGAAATACTTTAAATTCGCCAACTGCACCTGGGTAGTGACATCTATAACTGTTTGAAATAGCAAAAACTTTGATTGCAGTACCCTTGAAGTGGTAAACTGAATTATATTATACCCACACACCTTGATTAGTTTAACTTAATTAAAGATATATTTTATCAGTCTGCAAGGGGATGCCCTTTAATAAATATTAATAGGTTTATTCTCATTTGTACTAACTCTGCGTTTGCAACTCCAGAAAGGAATAAGCGAAAATTTATGGCCCGTACTGCCTCACTACTTGACTGTCATTTAAATTATTTCTTTGCTCACATTTACACAAATTTATATTATGCTGAAGCCATACTTTGACTTATTATATTTGTATACTATATCATTCTGTATATCTTAATAGCTTATGCCATTTATTGAACAGTAATATCTATGTAGGCTGAGGTTTTGACAAGTTTTGCAGAAACTGTGAGTATTGTAGTAGTCATTTGCAATGTTGTGGTAAGTTTACTTTTATAACTCATTTACAAGAGCATGATTTTAACTGGTTTGAGTTTCTGTAGAATTGTGACAAATATTTGTTGTACCATACACCAATTACCTTGTACATTACTGAATAAAATATTGCTGTGGACAATGTTCTCGAACGTATGGACACTGCATTGGTTGGCAGCCCTTTACCTCTGCCCTTAGGCTGTGTTGAAGTCTTATTGCTTAGTTACCTGTATTCACGTGATTAAGGATAATTGTCTGTTTAATTAACTTAATGTATATAGTAACAGTGCAGAATAACAATAGGCAAAAAACTGCCATGGTGGTATAATCATAGTGAAGTGGGTCTATAATATTAAATAAGCAATTGCTTTGAAATTTGCCATAGGTGGGATGGGACGGTATGTCTTGTACTGGTAGTGTGGTGTGGTTAATTTTCCAATCTGTGTTAATTGCAGTGGTTAGTTTTGAAAAGTGGATATGTGTTGTAAGATGTAGTTGCTGGAGGTGGAATGAATGTTGGTGTAGCCAATGTGCAGAGATCACAGTTTGCTGTAGAGGGACTGTGGGAGCCTGTACATTACATAAGTGTGTTACGTCAATGATAGTTTGAGTGCGAGTGGCGATGTAGCATTCGCATGGAATGTGTATCTCAGTGGTGCCCAATTTATGATCATGGATGTCAGTGTTCAATGATCTGTTGAGGCATCTTAACATGGTGCCTTCTGGGGGGTTTGTGAGGGCGTGCTGGAGGGGAGAAATGGTGTGAATGGAAAACAAATTGTCCGGGGAACATTGAAACTTACATTTGGAAAACAATTCGGTAGGATCTGATAGCAGGATGGCTTGTTTGACACATTGCACATTTTTGCATGTAAGGGATTATTTTGGGATGGCTAAAACATCCGGAGAGACGTCTGACGAAGGCGTTATTGCCTTAACGATGCCCTAGTCAGGGTCAATCGTCTTAACTGGGGATGGTATATGGATGATGCAGGTGTGGTTATGGAAGCGATATGTTATGGGTATAACATTGTAAATTTTCCAATTGACGTTTGTACGTACAACAGGTATCTGAAGTTTAATGACCGGTTGAGTAGTGGAAAAACTGCATTCAACCAATTTTGTTGTGTAATATTTAAGTACGTCTATGGTGGGGATGGCAAGTGTTAGACCCAATTTGTTTAATTGAATTTTCAAATTGTGCAAGTCATTTGTTAATTGGGACTTGTTGGCCACACTAAGGGGCAATTGGTTGAGTTGGCCTGACTGCACATATGTCTGGACTACCTATTCGATGACAATATTATTTAGCAGTTGCAAGATGGCTGTAGACAAAAATTTAAATTGGTTTTAAAAATTAGTGTACATGTTGATTTATGTTTGTTGGTGGCGTAGAATGTTGGACATGTCATTTATAGTCTGTGACAAGGTGTTTACTTTGTTAATTATTTGGTGTTCTACCTGGTTCATAACTTTTACGGTTACATTGAGAGCCTGGTTAGTGACTCTGACGTTATCAGTTCACTGATTTGGGCATCAAGTCCAGTATCATTGTCAAGGAGTGCTCTCAGGTGCTTATTGGTAAGGACGTTACAACACCAGGCTGCAGCATCACTAGCAGTTGCATCCCCTGCTGCCTGCAGGAGTGGGTGGACACTCCTCGAGGAATTCCTGTAAGATGTTGTTCTCGACCTCCTGTAAGTAAGCATACAACAATTTGCATTGGCACATGACATGGACGTATTAATCAGGCATGCCACATGCAAGTACTGTTCAGTCATTTCTGGTGTTTGGGGCATTGTGATAAGTATTGTGTAAATGATAGGCAGACTCTCTTCGTAGTAGAAGTTCACCGGCATAGGTTGCCAGTAAATACTGGTATGCACGCGGTACTTGGCAGGCTGGTCGAACATAACTGGCGTGAGGATCACACACATGGCTGCCACACCCGTGACCACCAGGTGATTGGCAGGTAGTCCCCTCTCCTTGCCCTGGTGGCGGTTGCTGTGGCAACCATCGTGCACCTGCGCGAGGTGGTGCGTGGGGGCGTGATGCATTGTAAACTGTGGTAGGTCGCTCCATCAGGTTAACGTTGCATGAACTGGTGCGACAGGCTCGTGGTACTGATGGTAGCAGTGCAGACGTATCCGGCTTGTTTCTTGGCTACTGACGTGGTGTGACGTGTGAACGAGGAAAGCATGCTACGCCTCGCGTTGCTGCCCATTGTTACACGTTTCTTACACTTTTCGCTAAACACAACCGGACTCAGCGAATTCCAGGCTGCTTGGTGTAGCTGTAAGGCGGACGTGTGTCGTCTGTAGCTCCACACTGTATTTGATTAGTTACTGTAACATACTTTCATCCAATATTAATATCTATAAGTAAAACTTATAGCTAATACACATAATTATTAACCTAACTGATATAAGCCGGCTTCGTATGCTGGGTGTAAATAGTGTCAGTTTTGAGTACGCCCGTTTTATTAGTCTGGATGCGAATCGTAGATTCCCCTAGAATTTCAACCACTTCATAGGGTTCACGGTAACTGTGTGTTAATGCCTTCTGGCAGCCCCTGTTACGTACTCATACAAGGTTGTTAACTTTGATTGTGCTTTTTTTGTGGGATTTGTTAAATTGGCGTGTTTGGTGTTGCTGGGCTTGTATCAAATTAACTCTGGCGGTGTGTCTGTTTTGCCGGAGTTTCTCACACCAATCCTGTGCTCGTGGTGAATGATGTTCTTTCGTTACCACCTGCACTCGGAGGGTGGCCTTTACTCCATGCATTAAATAAAATGGTGTAAATTTTGTGGTGGTGTTGATACTGGTGTTAAAATTAAAACAAATAAAATTTACATAGAGGTCCCAATTTATTTGATCAGCATTAGCACAGGCAGTGAACTGGTCCCCAATTATTTTATTGGATGATTCTACAAGCCCATTACAACTGGGTTGTATGCAGTGGTGGTTAATTTCTTATTGTTGAGGGATTGTAACAATTGATTTACCAATTCATTTAGGAAACTTGTTTCCCTATCGGTAAGGATCTGCTTAGGACAGCCAAATTGCAGAATGACTTCTTTGATGAATTTTGCGCATGTAGCTGCATCTATGGACTGAATGGGTTTGGGCACTACATAGCGAGTTACATATTCAGTTGCTGTAGTTGGGGGGGGGGGGGGACCTTGTGCATTAAGAGCCTAAGTTTTGAGGAGGTGTTGAGGTGGGATAGAAGTCATCTGCCCTGGTGGTTGTGTGTTGCTCGCTTTTGTCTTCTGATATGTGGGCCATGATTTTACATAATTCTTTACGTCTGTGGACATATTATCCCAGTAATAGGACTGTTTTATTTCCTCGAGGGTTTTTAGAGTGCCGAAGTGATCTCCCCCAAATATGGCATTGTGATGGGCTTGTATTATTTCATTATGTAGATTTGTATGACAAGTGATAATTTTGACGGGTCTTGAGGTGTTCTGACTTTCAAAAATATTTCCCAGTTTGGCTGCGAGTTCATAGCGGTGGCTTAAATGACAGTATTTTGTGTCTGCTTGGTCGGGATTTAGTAAGACTTGTTTATGTTTTATGATATGTGGATCACGATCATACTCGCCGGTGAAAGGGGAGGTATTAACTGGGATAGGGTATAGGAAATATAAAGAATCGTCTATTTTGATATATTCTTACACGTGGTGTAAACTGGTATGTAATTTAATGTATCTGAATGCAGAAGGATTAGAATGGTAAATTTTAACACGGGGTCGTTGCCTGTTGTTTCGAGTGGGGTTTGATAATCCTGTTTAATAATTTGGATATTGACTTTATATAATGTAATGATTTTGCAGCTAGTGACTAGAGGGAAAATGTTTTCTTGTGCTATTTCAGTGGTGATTCTGTCCTTTTCTTTGGGATCATGTATACTTAAAATTATATTTAATTTCATCCAAATGACTTTTAACGTATTTTTTCACCGCATTCCTGATTTAGTCTGCTTTACCGGGGTTTTGTTAAATGGCTTCTGCGAAGGTTTTGAATAGGGACTAGCACGTCAGCATAGTTTCTTTTATTTGGTATGCTTCTTCGTTGACTACGATATGATGAATGGATACTGGGGGTGCGGTGGGCATGCAACTAAGGGCGTCTGGGAGGGTGTTTAATTTACCTTTCACTATTTGGGCATCAAAATCTTACTCGCTAATAGCGATGGCCATTTTCTGTATGTGGACATTGTGATCAGCCATGGATCAGAGATCACATAAACTTGCATGTTCTGTTTCAATAGTGAAATGGCGACCGTATAAGTATTGCCTAAAATGGGTACATGGATATCTAATCATCCCAAGCTCTCTCTCCATCGTATTCCAGCGTCCCTCCTGGGGTGAAAACTTTTTGGACCCAAAGGCGATTATATTTTGTTCTAAAGATTGGGGATCTACTTGTATAAGGGCCCCGTCTGCTGCCTCATTGCTAGCGTCACATGCTATGATTATTTTGTGGTCCTCGTGGAATTTATGAATAATGGGGTCTTGTGAAATTGCTGTTTTTAACTGTGTAAAGGCCGTATCTTGTTGCTCAGTCCATTTAAAGGAGGGGGGGGAGGTGTTTCCCATGAGTTCGATAAGTGGTTGAGCTATTGATGAGTAGTTTTGAATGTAGTGGCGTAAATAAGATGATATACCTAGGAAAGTTCTTAGCTGTTTGACACTACATGCCGGAGGAGGGGGGGGGGGGGGGGGGGTAACATTTTGACAATAGCCGGGTCTCAGGGTATGTAGATATGCACTAGGTGTGATGATATGGCCAAGGACTTTAACTGTTTGCTCCGCAAACATGCATTTTTTCATGTTTACCTTAACATTAAATAGACAGAGCCTTTCAAATACTTTGATTATGTTTTCTAAATGTTCTTTGAATGTGTTTCCAAGGATAAAGATGTCATCGATGTATACAATAGCCACGGTCCATCTGAGGGGTCCTAGAAGTTTATTAATAAATATCTGGAACTATTGGGGGGCTTGTGCTTAATCCCATTGGCATTCTTTGATACTGAAAAATACCTACACCATCAATTGTAAATGCTAATTTATGTCTGTCTTGAACCCTGATTGGGATACCGTAAATTCTAGAAAATAACTCTAAACTAGTGATGTAACGGATATTGTACCTTAGTCAAATATTGGTTTAATTTCCTGAATTCATTTAAAAATCGCAGGCTTCCGGATTTTTGTAGCTATCACGAGAGAAGGTGCCGAATAGGGTGAGTCAGCTTCTTGTATTATTCCTGCATCTACCATGTCTTTTATTTGTTTTAAGAGGTCATCCCTCACCCTAGGACTAATCCTATATAGGCACGTCGCTACTGGTTTATCTGTGGTGAGATCTAATTTTATTTCAAAACTCTTGGCTTATGTGAGCTCCAAAATCGAATTGGCAAATCTGACCTTGTGAGAGTCTGTAATATTCTGGATGGCTGCTGCCTGATCATTTGTAAGGGTTTTGTGTATTTGGGGTGTTGTGATATTTCCATTTTCAAATGTTTCTAGTGTTGTTAAGCTATATTCGATTGAAGTTATGATTTCTGTATTGAATGGTGTGAATTGTAGTGGGACTTGTACTTTTTTATTAGGGTTATGCCCGTGTATCAGCAGTAGGCCTATATCATATTTTAAAATTGGAATTATATAGTAATGCTTAATGAAATCTACACCAAGTATTAAATCCTGTTGCAAATTGTCTACTACTAAAAATCTTTGGTGGTACATGTGGCCTGAAATGTTTAATTTTACTTGAGTTTCAAATTTGGGGGTTGTTAGAACACTTGATGCTCCGACTGTGATTTTTTCCCAGAGGGCGAAAAGATATCTATCCAAAACAAGTGTGCTGGCTATGCTACTGCATGAACAGCCGGAGTCTAGTAGTGCATAGTAATTAATGCCTTTTATTTTGACCAAGACACGGGGTGTTGTAGCTGTGTTTGCCGCTTGGTGGTGAGGTGAAGGGTGCGTACTGTGTGTTTTGGTGTTGGGCATAGTGCAGGGCGGAAATTTGCTCAGTGTGTTATTCTGCAACACATTTTATCATCGCAAGTTGGCCGCAGTGTGTTTGAAAAGTCATTAATGGGTGCCGTGCAGTTTTGTGTTGGCTTGTGTATGCTGACAATGTGTGGAGTGAGCCCAAATTTACGTTTAAAACGATCCCCAATATCTGTTGTAAATTGAAAGAGTTGATTGGTGAAGAGGGGGCAGTGGTTTGCCTTATGTCCGACGTACATGCATAGGGCGCAGGTGGCTTGCTCAAGGCTGTGTCGCTTGACGACTTTCTGTTTGTGTTTGGAGTGAGGTGTCGATGTGGCAACGGCACCTTGGTCGGGCGACGGTGGTGGTTTGGCAACATCGGTGGTTTGCTAGGGGGGGGGTGTTTGTCTGTGCCACATTTGCATTTATCACGCTGGGTTTGCTGCGTGGCGTGGTGTTTAGAAACATTGCGTATGGCAACTGTTGTAACTGGCCTTGCTGGTTGCATATGTAGCGTTTGCGGAATGTGATGTGTCCTTGTAAACGTTGTCTGGTTCAGTGTTTTTTGTTTGGACGTTGACTTGCCTGACTTACCACTTGAGCAAAGTTGCATGGACAAAACAGAAATGTTTTGTGGTGTGGCCTTGTGATGTCTGTTTATGCCCTGCTGTGTTTGTTGCGGGGGAAGTATGCTTGTTAGGTTTTCCATGTTTTGCACTGGTGTTGTGTGTATTTGTTGTGGGTTGATAGTGTTATGTAGTGGTGTTTGTTTTGAATCAGAATGTTGCTGTATGAATTAAATTTTGCAATTTCGGCATATGTTCTGTGTGGCACAACTTTGTTAAAAATTTTGTTGCATGCTCCACGAATTTTCTGGTTGACGTCAACGGGTTGCGTGGTTCACCCCTTCGTTCAGAAGTTTTTTGACATGTTATAGTACTGTTGGCCCTGTGTGTTGAACTGATTGTCCCTGGTGTTAAGAATTTTGTGGGAAAACTTGGTCTTTGTGGAAGGTGAATGTCTTGGGTATTGGTATTTTGTGGTATAAGTTGTGTGGTTTCTGTATGTATTTGGTGTTATTGTTGCGAATGTTGGTGTTTGCTTGGTTTGGTTATTGGTTGTGGTGTGTGTGTCCTGGGGTTAATAGTGTGTATTTGCGGTGAGTTGATTTTGCTGATTGTTTTGCTGTGGGATGTGGTTCTGGGAATTTTCATGGTTGAGTCTGATTGTGTTCTGGGATTGTTTGACCTGATAAGTTTATCGGATTGAATATGTCGGAGGGGATACGTAACGAGGGGGAGGAGCGCCAAAGGACATTAAGAGATTCATGGTCTACATGTTGGGGTGGTATTTGATCCTATAGAATTGCATCGCTTGTATGTGTGATGAGGTGTCTTCCACTATTGCCTAATTTTTACTGTACAACAGATGTTTGACTCTTTCTGTGTCAGTTGGGGATGTAAATGAGTCTGTGAGGGTTTGTTTGAGTTGGTTCCATGTTATAGGTTGTGGGCGGTTGTGAGTGATATTTACGAATGAATGTTTAGCAGCTCCATGGAGGCAATATTTAATGCAACAGCATTTTTCTGGTGCGTCCCATTTGTTATTTCTCGGCTACTGACTCAAATCCCTCCAGGAAATCAGAAATGTCTTCCCCATTGGTGTGCCTGTGAATGTCTGAGATTTTTCTGGTTGGGAAACAGTCTGCACAGGGGGGGGGGGAGGGTTAGCCATGATGGGGATGAAAGGTAAGAGATGTTGAGGTGATGTTGATGGTGAGCGATATAGTAGTCTGTGTCTTGTGTCGGTGGGGTGTGTTCGGTGAGGGTGGTGGTGGTGTAGTTTGGGGACAGGCTGCGATACCTTTATGACGTGTGTCAGTGCTAATGGGTGTGTGTATACTTTGTGATAGGTTGTTCTGTTGGTCACGAGTATCAAGCCTGTTATCGATGGCCCTAGTGACAAAGAAAACAATTTTAAGTAGGTTTGTGGTGGCTGAAATTTTGTTGTGATTATGTGTTTCCATGTAACGTGAATGAGTATTGTGGCGTGAATGTGATGTGTTTATTGGACTGGTGCACTGCACTGTTGTAACCTTATATATATTTTAACCTACAAGAGAAAGAAATATAGTGAAAACACTCCTAAATCACGCCAAAACAATTGGAGTGTTTTTGCTATCACAAAGGGAACAGATGTCCCAACATGCACTTACAAGCTGTTGCAGTTGCAATATATTCACACAGAAAGCATAAGCACTAATAGGGGATGGCTGGAAGGCAAAATGTTGCTGCGCTGTGGCAAGGTCTGTTGCACGATTACGCTGACTAACGCACATGGCTCGTACTGACCTGCCGCAAGTAACGTGTGCTGTACGCTGGCCTTGGCCACGGGGAAGCTAACAGCTGGTCGCATGCTTGTGCAACTACATTGCATTGTACACAATTCTAAGCAACTGGCTATCTTAAAAACTGATATAGTGTGATAGACAGAATAATTAATTGTACTTCGATAATAAGGGGTATGCGCTACACCTACGCGCATCATGGTTAGAATGGAGTGCTTCCACTTTTTTTTTTCTGGGAATGTCTATTTTAGCTAATTGAATTTACGCGCATGGTAAAATTTACTGCTTGGCAACGAGAGCAAAGTAAAGACAGCGCCTCCACCAGTGTAACAACCTGCCTACCTAACACCTGTGACTACTTCTATATTTAAACTGAACTCTTCTACCACTCTCTCCTAGTCACGATACCTCCAGTCAGGTAGGGGCTTTGGCGGTTCATAGTTAGCAGATGGCAGAACAATAATAGAGGGATTCTTACAAAACACGTTTATTACAACTTAAACTATAACAGGACTGTACTCAATACAGACTACAATAAGATTCCCAACACAATTACTTTACCGTACTCATTTAGGAAATGACAAGTTAATTATAAGAACATACAGAATCTCTGATATACAATAAATGGTATGTTAATTATGCGGACAGATGGGAATACTATTATACATGAAATGGTTAGTTAAATATAAAAATGTAAGAGAATACAATTATACAAAGACCGTAGTCTTGCCACGGGATAGTTACTTCTTAAGGCGGGACCTCGATATTGGGAATGTCACCCTACTGCCTAGCCAGATTTATACTCACCAATGAAGACTTAAAGTATCTTGCAGATGGCCTTGTGTTCTTCCGTGGTGCTCCGAAACTGACGATGACGCTTCACACTCTGCTGATAGCCTCGGGGTGGAGGGGGTATTTGTTCAGAGCTTTTATAGCCTGACTTTGAGGTCAGCCAGGCTTGTTAAATAAATAGGAGGCCCGCTCAGGAATCTATATCCCATCCAAGTTTAGCTCATCATGTGAGGGTCCCCTGGAGCCCACTACAGGGCGTTTGGAAGAACGAGTGTTTGGCAAAATGTGCATATCAACATTTTCCTACAGGTTGAGTGTGGAAAATACCTTATTAAGCTCTTCTGTTCATCGCACATAGGGGGCAGCACATTCAAAAAACTAATCTGCGGATTGCACCCTAAAAAACATTAGTCTGACTTGCATTTACTGGTCATATAAATTTTATGAATTTTTTAAAGATTTTTATGCTACAATTTTAACGACTCGTGGAGATTTGTAACGTATAAATGTCAGGATTTATTTTTAATTGTATTATGCGTAGTTCTTATTTAGCTTTTAAGAGATATATTTATTTTGTATGTTCACAAATGTACATTAAACGTGATAGTAAATTTTCTATACATATGCAGTTTTAGAGTAATAACAACAAAACTGGTATAACAAAAACTGTAAAATAAGTATACTAAATTACCAGTGAAGTTCCTATGAAACTATCTACATTTGTAGTAAAACAAGAAGTTACTTATGTAGCTAATGTGCTTACTTCCCTCAAAATGTGTGCAATTAATTTTTAAACAATTTCTTAAAAGCTCAGTTGGTAGGTAGGCCTTGTGGTCTTTTTGAAAGCAATATCATTAGAGATGAAACCTGAAACATATTCAATAGTAGTGAGACAATTACAAATACACACATGCCTTACCTGGGACTCAAACCTACAAAACCTAGTACAGTAAGCTAGCTTGCAATCAACTGCATTACGAAGGTTGGATTAGAATGTCAACTTCAAATTTAAACAGTCTGATGTTTCGAATGATAGGATTTAGCACACTAAACTAAGCTAAAATTATTTAATAGCCGCAATTCCGAAAATAAGTGTCTTGTCACACTTAAAAATTTAGTTCTCTGACCTACCATGATTGAACATTTCTCCAAATTTGATAAGAATGTGTAGATATTATCCGAGATATGACATAAAAACTTAATTTTTATTATGGGGCTAACTTACAAAATGGCAGAGTAATAAGGGTTTTCATAGACATATTTGATGTTTGCAATAGGCACTGCCACCATACCAAGTTAATTTGGAATTTGTTTAGTTAATAATATATACAGAGTTGAAATATTTATATAGCCACCATTTTGAAAATAAGTGCCTGACCTACTTGAAATATAGTAGTTTACACCACCTGCAGTGCAAATTGTTCGCCAAATTTGTTAGGAATCTGTTAATTGATTTGTGAGATATTACGTAAAAACTTCTTTTTTTTTCACGTGAGATGTTTTACAAAATAAAGTGATTGTTGTTTGGCTTGTACGATGCTTATAATAGATGCTCTCAGCATACAAAATTTGATCAAAATTCATAAAATGGTAGAGTGGATATACCAAATAAACCTAAAATATTTTTATGATTGCCATTTTACCTTAACTTCAATTACTTAAGTTTACCTGACCTCTCGTAGCATTACTTAAATACCAAATTAGGTGAGCATTGCTTTGATTTAGAGATATAATGTAAATCTATATTTTTCATTTGGTGCTATCTTTCAAAATTGGCAACTAACAACATCCATTTCAAAATTTAATGGTTTCATTAGGCTCTGCCAGCATACAAAATTTACTTTAAATTGTTTGAATGGTTCCCAAGATGACGTATCACCCTAAATATTAAAATAGCCACCATTTTGAAAGTAAGTGCCCAGCATGGTAAAAAACTATTAATTGGGTGTCCTTACTGTGTACTATATATGTACAGAGTTTGGTGAAATTCGGTTCACACGTTCAATAATTTAAAGGGACACATGCACATGCATGCTCATGCACACACTTGCGCACACACAGAGAGGAAAGTGATCACCTTTCTTCTTTGCTTCGGAAAGTAGGCTAAAAAAGGCGGGATGGAATTTATTTCATACTGTTACACGATCATGATTTACTGTAAAATGTGTGTATGTCAATTTGGTACTATGTATTTATCAAAATGATTATTAAGGATTTTTTAATGGCTGTGATTGCTATGTTGTCATGCTCGTGTAGTTTGGGGGCTGAATGAGTAATGGTTAGTTTCTCAGATGACATGAATTGAGCACACAAATGATAACACATATAGTTTAGAGCCCAGTGTAAACAGATTGCGCATTCACCTTCAGTTTTTCTGTGTATAAACATACACAATATAGTAGTATTGTTTGTTATTTTGGAAATATGTTGAGTCGATTGTTTGACCTTTACTTTGTGATAGTTGTGTTGAGCCAGAATAATGATATTCGATTATAAATGTATACTTTCTATTACAGCTTCTGTGAATACTATTCATGTGACCATAGTATAATTCCAATAGTATTTAAAATATATATAAAAAATATGTAAAGAGCTGGCAACTTCCAAAAATGGTACAAAAGTGTTTGACTTGCATTTTCAAAACTAATTTTAGTCAGTTGTGATTTTTCATGTTTTCTTAATGCCAGTACACATATCCCAGATTAAAACCATTATTTGTCCTTGTAACATGTTCTTAATATTTTAATTTTCAGACTTTTTTCTTGCTTATTTGACATATGACTTAAAAGCAAATTCATATTTCTTTAATTTTGCGAAGATACATAAAAACTGCAGAACAGAATGAAACACGATATTAATTATCAATCCTTTAATTTTCTTGCCTTGTAAGGTTTGGTATAAAATGAGATAAATAATTTGAATACAATGTAAACTCAAGACATCTGATAATTTGCATTTTCATGAAACAACATGAAATGATAGAAATATCTGTCTCTTTTAGATAAAAGGGTTTTTGTCAGTTTTATTTTCTCAAAATTAAAAAGTATCTTATATAGAAAAAAAATTATTTCATGAAATACATTATGCATTAATAAATTGAAAGAACAAACCAAAATAATAAAAATCAGTCTTTATTTAATGCCTATATTGGGTGTAGATTACATACTCATTCTTGTACTTTAGTCATGAAAATTATTGTGAATGAGGCTGGAATGCAGAGAGTGCCGGCGAGAGCAGCGTCCATAGGCAGCCGAGCATCAGGACAGGTACGGAGTTGTTTGGAAATCAGGGTAGCACAAAGAATAGGGGCCAGGGACACCCCATGAAGTATAAGGGGCTCGCACGCACCTCTCCCCCCTGGCCATACTGTCCAGAGACGTGTAGGTCACTGAAAACTGTGGTCGACGCCAACTGAGGGAATCACGATGACGCTACGAGGTTGGCGTGGCCCGCATCATTCGAGTTTCAGCAGTTCGTCTGTGCCAACTTAATCAGTGGTAAGCAAAGACTGAGTAGGAGCAGAGGGGACTGTCGAGTTAGGAGAAATTACAAAGACGTGCTTAACAAGAGTTATTTTAAGGTAGTCTTGTTTAGTGCAGCTTCTAGCCAGATGAGTAAACTTTTGTTCAGAGTGAAGCATGGAAAGCATAGTTCACAGTTGTTAAAGCTGTAGTGTCTTTTATTTCCGTACAAGTTATTGTAAAACTAATAGTGTAATATAGAGACGGTTCATTGTGTTTTAATTCAGATCTTTCTTTCCATCTAGATTTACGCTATCCATATTAATTTATTTTGTTTGTCTGACCCTGCAGACAGGATGGGCCAGAATAACTGGTGGAGGCCCCGGGTAGTATGTACAGTATCACATGTGCCTCCAAACATGCCTGTGTTTGTTAACAAGGTGGCCCTCGTGGCAAAGAATTTCGTCAACATGCCGCTGGCCGGGTGCGTTGTGGAAATGCTGAATCTCACAAAAGTGAGGAGATGAGCAGGGAGTGAGGAATGTAAACTGTCAACATTGCAAGTAGGTTGCAACTCCGTGCGTCCTTCGGTGCTCTGCGCCCGCCTCCCTGCGGTGCACTAGCACAGTGAAAATACACACATTTAAAATCTGATTCAAGTCCACTTTATAATAACTCAATTATATAGCACGTTTAATGCCGCAATTATCTTACTTAAATTCTGTCTGCTCTAAAGCACTGTGTTTTAAAATGTATCCATCTAAAATTTTAAAATATTATATAATGTCGCCTGGCATGGCACTAAATTTAGTTATTTTGCACCTTTCAAACATCTTTTATATATACATTGAAATTGACGCACGTAGACAGTTTTATTTAATTAACTCTATATATGATTAAATATCCTGATTTAATTAATACATATGTAATTGTAATCCATATTACAATCACACTCAATTATGCTATTTATTATCCTTTATCCAATTTAACAAATAGTTGCCTAATTTTAGCATCACTCATTTATTTACTCTACCTACTCGTAGCCATATTTCACTCTACTAAGCTTGCAGATTAGGTTTATTATATTCACTACTCTCATTACATTACTTATTTGCTTCCCTGGGCAATTTTCTACTTTTTTTTTTTGTCTCTAATTGATACATTTTGCAATATTTCTCTTCAATAATTGTTACTTTTATCCCATTTCAGGCAATTCTCTGATTCTAATTTTGCTTTCTGTTACCTTTAAATTATGCTCTCTGTATGTATGCAGAGGTTGATTACTTTAATTCATTATACTAATGATATGCATTTATTACTGTGATATATACCTACTTATAATTATTTCGTTATATTTACAAAATATTACTTTGCTAACTTATTTCAAACTCTTATCACTATTTACAGATCTACATACTTTGACGCTGTTGGGTGAGACACGAGACGAACAATGACATAAATGCTTACTGGTAATTTGGGAGCCAGCGGTGCTTCCCAATCACCGCACTATTGAGACTCATGGTTCTCAGGGATGTTGTAGGTTCTGTGTGTCCGTCTCACCTGTGCGTACTTACAAACACGTAGGCAATACTAAACTTTTTACTAAACATCACTGGAAATAAACACTCAATAAAATATATGTGGCTAGGACACAGTCACTACTGAATAAAAGAGGTAAGTTCACTGTAGACTTGTTTTAATTGTTACTATGTATACACATCAACGTGCCAATGTAATTATGATAATCTCGGTCATGACTAGCCAATTTCGCTTGGGTGCGTGAAAGCACAGCCTTCACAAGGGAAGAGGGCAGACAGCCGCTAGGGTGGACTGACGGTTTTTCCCTGAAGACAGGACACTGTGACTTACAAATTAAACCCTTGATACATATTAACACGTGTGATTACTCTGCATCACTAACGCAAACTCGTCAGGGCTCGCCTTCCAACACATGGGTAGTGTGTGGTGGTGGCCTATTCACAGAGCCGGCTAGAACGGGAATAATTGCACCGTACACTAATTTCAAAATTACATAAACCCTCAAATCATACATGAAATAAGATTGGACACGAGATGAATATTCACAATAAACACACGCGTGTGAAAACGAGCTTAGATGGTGCGGATGCTGCTAGATGAAGTTCTTAGCGGACCACGTGGTGCAGGTGGAATTGCAATATTTCCTTGTGACAACTGCAAATTAAATTCAGACAAAATATTGTTCTTGCTGAGAAAATTATTCTCTTTACAATTGCAGTGGTTACAGGCATGTAACATGCCTGAGGGCAGTAAAATCAAACAATAACTGACCTCATGGTCAAGTACAAAAAGCATCAATGTACTTGAAAAATACATTGAACCCTGAATAAAATTGATACAGAACCCTGAAATAAATATTGCATATACGATGTTACATAAATAAGCTCTCAAAATGCAATGATGGCATATACAAGGACTTGGCTTCGGTCGGCCACGTGGTTATACGTGATGTTGCCGTAAAATATTCAAACACCAAAAATTTCCCTCAAATACATACATAAAAATAAAGCTCTTAAAATTGCACGTAGCAATAATGCAGAAGTTACAATGAAATGCCACAAACATAGGCATATGGCTTCTGATTCAAGTTGCGCGGGTCGCGTGACCTCTCCGACATCTTTTTACTCCTTCTCTTCGATTAAGTTAAAAATACCACAAGGGCGCAATAAATTAATTAAGCAGAAGCATAATGCTGAGGAAAATGTCTGGCATAACATGCGCAAGCAAAGGTTGACCAGTAAACAAAATTGACTATGGAAACCTAAATCAGTGAACAAAAGTTGGTGCATATTTGACAGTGTCTTACCTTGCCAGCTCTCCTCGACAGACTGTCCAGAGACAAACATCCCACGGACCTACCATGGCCGCCTACGGGGTTCACATAAGCGGAAGTGCTATGCACGCCGAGTAGAATATTTTATTATTGAAAATAAAATGGCATAAATTAAATATTGTTTTACATTTTTATAATTTTCTTATGTATTTGCATATTAATTTAGTGTCTTTACGACGGCGTTCATGCTGGAATATCAGTGTTCTTAATCTTGGTGCCGCAGGCACTTTGAATTTTATAACCAAACAATTTAAAAATAGTAACAAACACTTGAACAAATTTTACACGGAAAAATAATATTTATATGAAAGTTCAAAATTATTGACCTCTTTGCACACGTGCGGGACACGTGATACATGTGTGGTGAGTGCCGTGCCGTCATGGGCTCTAGCACCGCTGACTGTTAGCCGGCATCAACTTTGAACGTTTTTCTGGACACATGCGCTGTTCCGTTCTGATATTGCAGTATTCTCATGATATACTCCATATTATACTGTGTAATAAATTTTTGGACTCCACAGCATTAAATCCCTCTCATTTCGTACAATCTAATACTGGCTGGACTCCATCTACAGGTCAGAGGCATATTATTTTCTCTCTTCTGCCATTATAGTTTTGGGTCAGGTGCCCAACAAAAGCCCCAACATGTTTTGACGCTCGTGTGCAAAACGATGCCTAATTTTTGACCACCTAGATCAGATATTACATTCTTTTGTGTATGTTTGAGTTTGCCTGCTTACAAGTGAAATGGATGTGACTCGTGCACTCTCTCTCATTTTCTTAAAAACCCTTATAGCTACACTCAGTAATCTATCTTGTACTGCGTAGCCGAGAAACTATGCACCCGCGTGTGGGCTGGTGATTCATGTCACTAGCGTAGGATCAAACCATGGAATTCTAAGATCCGGATCATGGTTCCATCAAGGCTGGATGCTTCCATTCTTGTATGTCCGCTATGTGTGCAATTGAAATGAACAAAATGAGATGTTACTATAAGGGAATGCTTTATTTACAGCGAATATGACCCTATAATATGGCTGGGGTCTGTGTGCTCTACTCGCACCTGAACTGCATGCCGTGCATGGCCATGCTGACCTGCAAATACCACGTTTTGCGGCGTTGGCGCTGCTGCACATGACTTGACATATGGCTGGTTTAACTCCGAGCCCTTAAAATGGCTTAAAAATTTCGCTCGAACTATGATACTTACAGCTAATGCACATGTCTGAACTGGTAATATTCCCTTATAAATTTAACTATATAATACACATTATCATCCATGCAATGATATTTAAGTTAATAAAATTAAACCACGTAATATTCATTCTTATCCTATAGACTCTATTAGGCCGTCTGATGCGCACAGAGGCTTTGAACTATTACATTAACTGTTCCCTTCCATTTGCGTATATTCTCAAAATATTTCCTATCTGTCTGTAATTATATTGTGTAAAATTTTACTAATGCGTGGGTGGGAGAGAATTTTCTCAATTAATTGGGGAAGGTAGTTTTCTACCTATCCCTCGCAACAATTACTGCTTTCTAACTCATATTTAATATTATTCAAAATATAAAATTCTTTAATGCAATTGTTGGAGCTGTGCATGCTAAAAGAGGCGAGGATAAGCCCTAGCCTCCACTAATGTTACAATTCTCTTTGGTGAAGTGTTCTAGCTGACAACTAAGGGAGGAAAAGACCGGTGTGTCCGCCAGGGTCTGTCTGCAGGATGGGACAGACAAAATAAGTTAATATGTGTTAGCTTAATGCTAGACGGGAGAAATATCTGAATTAAAACACATTGAACAGTTTCTTTATTACACTATTAGTTTTATAATAACGTGTAGGGAAATAAAACAAACTAGAGACACTACAGCTTTAACAACTCTGAACTATGCTTTCCACGCTATACTCTGAACAACAGTTTACTCAACTAGCTAGAAGCTGTACTAAACAAGACTCTACTTTAATATAACTCTCGTTAAGCAAGTTTTTGTAATTTCTCCTAACTCAAAGGTCCCCTCTGCTCCTACTCAGTCTTTGCTTACCACTGAATAAGTTGTCGCAGACAGTCTGCTGGAATTTGATTGATGTGGGCCATGCCAACCTCGTAGCATCGTCGTGATGCCCTCAGTTGGTGTCGACCGCAGCTCTCGGTGACCTACACATAGTCTCTGGACAGTATGGCCAGCTTCGTGCCACCTTTTTTTCCAAAAAAAGTCAGCACCTGCCCCAACGCTCGGCTGCCCGCGGATGCTGCTCTGACCTGCGCTCTCTATGTTCTAGCCTCATTCATAACAATATGGTGAAGTCTGTATTGGTAACCAAAGGCTATGGTCAATTCTAAGCAAAATTACAATTTTTTCAATTGGCAATGGGTGCTTTCAACTTTGACCATATAACATTGTAGCCAACTGACTTGTATTTCATTTATAAATTTGCATTAGTATATGGGTATAATTTTTTCGTGATTAATGTCCTCATAATTGCAGTGTAAACAGTGTGAGTCTTACTCTGCACGAGGCCTAATGTTGTAAGGTTTAATTTGTGCATGCCAGTGGAAGATGCTTAGAAATGTTTTTCCTTGTTATTTTTGTACATTTCTGTAAAATCTCACTTCATAGTCTAATTTTTCTTGAAGCAGTTTTCCTCGTTTGCTATTGTAGGTTATTCGCAGTAAGTGCGCACTTTTAAAAGCTCTCTCATTTGTGGAATAATAGTCAATAAATATATTTTATTTTAGGCTTATACGTTAATTTCAGTGTATGCTTGAATATACACACTATGTTTATTACTTACACTGTAATATTTATTTTAAATGTTGGTTAAAGGATACAAAATGGCCGAAAGGAAAAAATAATTAGGACCTCGAAAGTAGTCACTTTACTGTGAACATCTTACAAGTAGTTTGACTGTTTCTAGAGTTCATATATTTTTGGTGACTTTGAGGGCTGATTAAGCGCACAATAAAAGAAATTACATATCCCGAAGACACACTGTGATCAATGTTACATTACTGTCAGTTATTCAGTGTGTGTGTGCGTGTGTTTGTGTGCGTGCGTGCATGCATGTGTGTGTGCGCACATGTGCATGTTTGTGCGTGTGTGTATAGCCAAAAAAATTTGTGCAACCAGTAAAATTCAATTGGAAAATGGCTGAATTGCTAAATAGGCACATTGATGGATTCTTTGTATACAAAGTTTTGATCTATGTAACATGTACGCATGTTGTATGATGGTGCTGATGTCGTTCATTGTGTGTTGAATCATGATAGTTTAATATTTTTGACTTGGTTCTTTGGAAGTTTCTAATTTTCTAAGCAATAATAAATTAGTATATTTGTGATAGCATTATTTGAATTTAAAGTAAGTGAAGTTTGAGTGACTTTCTGAATCACTGGTTGCCTCTGGTTTCTACTTGCAGTCTGCTCAAAAATTTGGCATCTGCAGAAATATTAGTGACATAGCTCAACAAACTAATGGAAGCTGGCAACAATTAAGGGGGCAGTTGAACCCATGAAATCTGTCACTCTTTCAAAACCTTATTTTGTTTATATGAAGTGAAGGGGGGTATTGAAAGGAAGCCCCCTCCACTCCACTGGCCTTTACATAGCCCTGGTGACTCGTGGGAAGCGCTCAGTCATGAGCAGGTAGTCAGACTGGGAGGTTGTATTGCCCTCTAGCTTGACTGCTCTCGGAGATACGTGCTTGGTTGAGGCTCCCCTCTCCCTGTATGCCCCAAAAGATGACATCCCGCTGCAATGTTGCCATATGTCCTTCGCCAGCCGGTCATGAGCTCGTCCGCTCAGCTGGGCGGTCCCATCCCATACCTTCCCTCTACTTAGACAGTTGCTCTGCTTCTGCAGGCCGGCTGGGAGTATTAGCAGCTAATTTTCACTAACGTTGTCCTTGTGTGACATCATTAGTTAATAGATTTCAATTAACACACATATAATAACATTTTGAGGTATTAAGTAGGTATATATTTATTAATCGCAATAATAATTAATTAATTAATTTCTTTATCAGATTATTGTGCCACATAATAGTGAGAAATCACTAACAGAGTGGCACATACATAACATTTAAACACACAGACAAATACAACAAAATACATATACGTATTAGGGCAGAAAACAAAAACAAACACAGAGAGAAATAATTAAAGAACAAAAAACAGAAGAAATATAAAAATGTAATTCACAAGAAAAATACAGGATATTTAAGTTGAAATTACTAAAGTGTTAACCTGTGGGCTACAAAATGTTTATAAATATTCTGAAAGAGAATCTTTTTATCAAAGAAGGGGTCAAAATTTGAAAAATATTAATTAAAATTACTTACACATCTACTCACTAAATCTTTTTTGTGACCTAAAACACAAGTATTTGACATTCTATGAGTATACAGAGGTGCTTTTAACCCAACTTTTTAACTAATAGGTACACATGATAGATAATTTTAAATCATATTGATTAAATAAAGAAATCCATAATAGTTCTATAATCAGTTAAAGATAATGTTTTATATTTAACTAATTCATAGTTATAATCATAATCTATTTGTGATGAATATCTATGAAACAATCTGAAAACATTCTTTTGTATGTTCTTTATTCTACTTGCATCAGTTACAGTAACATAGTTCCATACTACAGAGCAATATTCTAATTTAGGTCTAATTAAAGCTTTATATAAACAAAGTAAGTAGTCTGGTGATGTGGCAGAGAAACTTATAAATTTAATTAAACGTAATCTATCTATATATACGTGAAAAAACAATTTAGCGTCTAATATTAAACCCAATTCTCGTACATGTTCAACTCTTTTTTTAGAGTATTATCTACATAATATTTATAAAATAACAAGTTAGTTTTATAGAGTGGAGTGACTTGTTACACAGATGATAGTGTTCATAAATATATTAAAGAGTAGCGGTCCAAGGGTGCTTCATTGAGGCACCCAGAAGAAACATTATTTGAACTAGAAAAACAGGTTTCAAGTTTAACTACAAAAGTTATATTTGAAAAATAATTTGTAAACCAATTAATATAGGGGGTATTAAGACTAAAAGATTGTAATTTTTGAAATATAAGATAGTGTTGACATGTATCAAAAGCATTCTGAAGATCAAAATAAAGTACATCTACTTGTTGCCTATTAGTA
Organism: Dryococelus australis; assembly: GCA_029891345.1. Classification (NCBI taxonomy): domain Eukaryota; kingdom Metazoa; phylum Arthropoda; class Insecta; order Phasmatodea; family Phasmatidae; genus Dryococelus; species Dryococelus australis. The sequence continues at coordinate 248,155,850 of CM057009.1, forward strand.
ATTTCAGAATATAATTTATCTACAAAACTAAATAAATTGGTAGCTGTTATTTTCCCTATTTGAAAGCCATGTTGGCATTCATTAATTAAGTTTTTTGAAGTAAAATAAAAATGTCTAAAGGTTACCATCTCAAAGACTTCGGATAAAGCACACAATAAAGATATAGGCCTATAGTTGTTCATGTCTCTTCTGTTTCCTTTTTTTAAAATAGGCACAACAGCACCGCATTTCCAAACATCAGGATGTATACCGTTAACTAAACTAAACTTGGAGATGTGGGTTAATATTGGAGTAAAAACAGCAACCTTTAATAATAAAATTAGGGATTTCATCACAGCCAGTTGACTTGCTACTTTTGAGCTTTTTAATAGCCCAAAGAACTAATCCCAGAGTAATGACCGGAATATCAATATTAATATTATTTATTCTGCCAGTAAGGTGTTCTAGGGCATTAATATTATATGCTTGACAAAATGCTGGGCAAAAGTATTAACCAAACGTGCGGGATCTTGAACTGTGCATCCATTTACATTTAATGTAAGGGATTCTTTGTACCCGGATTTCATAAGTTTAACATATTTCCAAAATTCATTTGGCTCACTTTTCAAATTATTGTTAATTTTTGTTTGCCAAGCCTTTTTTGCAATTTTTTTTTTTTTACTTGACCATTTTCCTTAAATCAGAAAAATGAAGATAGGCATCATGTGATTTTAATTTCTTATAAAGTCTATGGCAGTGTAATTTCTTTTTAATCATATTAATATCTTTTGTAAACCAGATTGGGTATTTGTTTTTGTGAATTTTTGATTTATATATATATACATTAATTAATATTTGTATTTTATTGGTTAAGAAATCAACCATAAGATTCACATCCTCCATTGAAAAAATCGGGTTCCAGTCAAAACTGTTAATTTCCAGGTATAGGGATTAGTTATCGCCCTTTTGATAATTTATATAATAATGATAGTAATGATAATGATGATAATTAATTAATTAATTAAAGGATTATTGTGCAACACAACAGTTTAACACCAATAACAGGTTGGCACATACATAAAAACATTTAAGACATCACAAACATGTTGGACAAATTACAAACCGAGAAACAATAAACAACACAAGAAACACAGACATACAAAACCAAACACGTACATTAATAACCATATAAGGAAAATAAAATGAGAACAGAGAGAAAGCTAAAAATAATATAAAAAGTTCTAAAAATAAAAATTATATTGCATTAAGCCTATAAATTACAAAAATGTTTATAGAGCTCCTGAAATAAAATCTTTTTACCAGAAAAGTGGTCAAAATTAGAAAAATATCTATTAAATTTATTAACGCATCTATTGACTAGATCTTTTTTATGACCCAAAACAGAAAAAGTATGTTAGCTTCTACGAATATACAGAGGTGCTTCTAACCCAACCTTCTTACTTAGAGGGACAAGATAAATAATTTAAAAAAAACATTAATTAAAAAAAGAGAATCCATAATAAGTTTACTATCATCTGAACACAATGTCTTATATTTTACTAATTCATTATTATAATCAAAAACTAATTGGGAGGAATATTTATGAAATAATAATATAAAAACATTATTTTGTATGTTCTCTATTTTACTAGCATCAGTTGAAGTGATATAATTCCATACTACAGAACAATATTCTAATTTGGATCTAACTAATGCATTATATAAACATAAAAGTGTGTCTGGTGATGTTGCAGAATAGTTTATAAATTTCACTAAACCTAACATCCTACTAATGTTGCTTAATAAACTGTCTATATATACATGAACAAACAATTTAGAGTCTAAAATTATACCAAAATCCTGCACATGTTCCACTCTTTTAATTAAAGTATTATTGACATGATATTTATATTATAAACTAACAAGTTAGTTTTATGAGAGAAACTAATACACATTGTTTTTGTTATATTTAACCTCATAACATTTTTATACACCAATTATTAGTTGCAGTTATATCATCTTGTAGCCTTAGACAATCAGCACTACTTTTAATACATTTATAAACCATTAAATCATCGGCACAAAGAAGTGCACTAGAGTGCCTTATTACACCGACGATATCATTCATAAATATAGTAGAGTAGTGGGCCTAAGGTGCTTCCTTGAGGAACCCCAGAAGTAATATTGTATGAATCAGAAAAACAATTTTCAAGTTTAACAGCAAAAATTCTATTCGAGAAATGATTTGTAAATCAGTTAATATGTGAAGTATTAAGGCCAAAATATTGGAATTTTTGAATTATAATTTAGTGTTTCCATGTATCGAAAGCCTTGTGAAGATCAAAATAAATTGCATCTACTTGTTGTCTATTAGTAATTTCAGAATCTACAAAAGTAAATAAATTAGTAGCAGTGGTTTTGCTTATTTAAAAACCATGCTGGGATTCGTTAATTAAATTTTTTGTATTGAAAGAAAGATATTATAAAAATTTTTTTCTCAATAACTTTAGAAAGAGCATATAACAAAGATATTGGCCTATAGTTGTTCAAATCCCACCTATTTCCTTTTTTTAAAATAGGCACAACAGCAGCGCACTTCCAAGTATTAGGATAAATACCGCTAGCTAAACTAAAGTTAAAAATAAAAGTTAATATAGGAGTAAGAATAAGCGAACATCCTTTAATAATAAAATAAGTGATTTCGTCACAGCCAGTAGGCTTCCTGCTTTTGAGCATTTTTATGGCCCAAATACTAGGCCTTGTGTTATGACCGGAGTATCAATGTTAATATTATTTGATCTATCATTAATGCACTTTTTGAAACTGGTATTAGAAGATACATATTATTTAGCAAAATGTTGTACAAAAATATTTACCAGACATGCAGGATCTTGACTTGTACTTCTATCCACATTTAATGTAAGGGATTATTTGCACCCAGATGTCATTAATTTAACATATTTCCAAAAGTTATTGGGTTCACTTTTCAAATTATCATTAATTTTAGTTTGCCAATCTATTTTTGATATTCTTATTTTATCTTTAATCTGTTTCCTTAATTCAGAAAAACGAACATAAGTATCTTTAGATTTCAATTTCTTAAAAAGTCTATGACAATGTTTTTTCTTTTTGATTAAAGTAATGATGTCTTTTGTAAACCAAACGGAGTATATATTTTTGTGAATTTTAGATTTTGGTATAAAAGCATTTTGTACATTTTTAGTCAAGAAATTGACCGTAAGATTCACATTCTCTATTGAGTAAATAGGGCTCCAGTCCATGTATAGGGATAAAATAATCACCCTTTTGATAATTTCTTTAATATTTCGTACTACTATTTTTAAATTTCTCCATGTCAAAAGAAACTTGGCAACATAAAGCAGAGTGATATTTATCTTCCTCCACAAGTGGTTCTAAGGAGTTATCAACAGTAATATAAAAATTACCTATTACTAAATCAGAAAATGATTTTGTAAAATTATATTGTCGTAAGTTAAGTAAACTCACTGATTGTAATAAAGATTGATCTTTTAGTTTATTATAATAATAAGGAATATTTTGTTCGTGAAAAGTATTCCAATCAATACCAGAGAGATTAAAATCTCCTACAATAATTATTTCAAAAAGATTGCTGTTTAATTTAGATTCAAGAAACTTGAAATAATTTTAAAATGTATCTACAGATAAGGTTGGGGAGGGAAATAAGTATTTCCAATAAGTAATTTATTAATACTATTAATACTAATAAAGTTCCATCCAAACTGATTTGATATTTTCAAGGGAAAAATCAAACTTTTGTTCAAACACAGGAAAATGCTTTTGATTAACCGCTGTTAATACACCACCTCTTCTGTTGAGGTTTGTTAACTTGACATCATGAGTAAAATTCTCAGGAAAATAATGCACATTTATACTGAACTCATTAAACCAGTTTTCTGTCAGGCAAATTAATGAGTGATCGGAACTTAGTATGTTTTGGGAAAAATCTAGTGCTTTGGTTCTAAGACCCCTTACATTTTGATAATACAATTCAAAATCCTGCATCAATATCTATAAATTTTAAAAGCACCTCCGATTGCCCAATCATTATTTAAAAAGGGATTCAGCTCCTCCTGTTTCTGCTTTTTGAGAAGAAACGGGGAGGGATTCTTATCTGAAATAAATATTTGATTGTTCATTAATCTCCTGTAGAAGGGGCTGATAAGGCAGCCAGAAGGCCAAAAAACAGTATTGAAAATACGTTCAAAATTCTCCTCTGCAACTGCAACGTAGGAGGGTAAGCATCATATTTAGTTTTGAGCTTAGTCACCTTCAAATTAGTTACTTTGATTTCCTGATTAATGTGTATGTAACTATGTCGCTGTCCTGCACCTCAGGGGCAAAACGTGACACAAACAATGTTTTCACACGCGGTCGAGCTACTTTAGGTACAGTTTTAATGTTAACATTGTTACGGACACCTAGCTGTACTTGTTTTCTATGCGCTGCAGATTTTATTGGAGATGAGAAAATAGTTATTGAGGCATTCGTGCCATGCCTGCTGACTGTGATGAAGCTGTCGTCATCAGCAGTTGGCTGCCGTAGTTCTTGCTGATCAGAGTAATAAGAGTCCTTTACATTCTCCTGTGCTGCCAACTGGACTTTACCCTGCTGGGGTTTGTTACTCTTGTTGCTAGTGCCTTAGGCGTCGATCTTCTTGCCTATAGCTTCACTATATGATTTTTTATATACAGTATTGTGTGAAAGAACAGAGGATTTAATTGATTCAGAATTATTCCCACAATTATCACAATGTTTGTTGTTCGCCGTTTGAAGGCTTTCAAACATTGCTCGCAGAAGCGAGTTGTTCTCTTTTAGTTCTTTAACCTCTTTAGAGAGATTGTCAATCTTGTTGCACAATTTTTCTAACATAGAAAATATAGTGGAATCCATGGATTACGCTATTATTGATGACATTTGAGTGGAAGTTTCAATCTCGGTAGACGAGGAAGAGTCTTGGTCCCCTACAGATATTATTCAATTTACATAGCTACGTTTATTACCGCTGTTGTTTATCTTATTTTTAGGTGAAAAACTGAACATATCGTCTTTGCTCTTAATACATTTCTGACAAAAGTATTCTTCTTCAGTGCTGGTGCCAGCACAACTGCAGTGAAACCTTGTCGCGCACAGGCCCGCACACTTCACAAACTTCTGTCTACCAAAAAATGGTTCGCCATATAAATCACATAAATCTTGACTAGGGGGCATGTAGAAGCTCCTAAAATCCAAACGGATCCTAGTTTCCGACACACTTTTCTTACAATTTCTTCGAAGAAGCACAGAGAAACACAGGAGCGAAATCACTGCACATCCTTCTCAGACAAGCGCTGACACCTAATAATAATTTTTTATTTATTATTTATTAACATGCTTTATAATAATAACAATAATACTCATGGCCCCTGGGTTTCTTTAATGTATTTACAGGAATTTAATTTGCGAAACAAGTAGAAATTCCACCCAGCTTGATCAGTAAACTTCCTGTTTCTGTACATCATAAAAGTGCAGTTAAAAAACAAATAAAGTTTAACATTGACTGCCACAATAATTCACATTAAATTATGCGTAACAAAACCATTATGTCTTATATTTGGTAAGGTGATTCTTCAACATTATCATTTAATCATGAGGAAAAAAAAAATATTATCCAAAACAAGGAAAATTGTAATCAAGTTAACTTTTACCATTGCCAATAAGTTCATTATATATTATAAAAACCAGTCCTAGTATGTTACCAGTTACAACTACAGTAGCCTACACATTTGATGGTAAAATTTTTGACAGTACAGATACATTTTGTATTAATAAATTTATTCTGCTACATATATACATACAAAAATACAAGAAACCATAAAATTGTGAATTCCATGCTCCTGTGTGTTTTAGTCAATATTATGTAATATTAAAAGCTTTAAGTGTATTAAGCCAACATACATTCAGAAAGAATAATGGTAATCGATGTGATTATGGCTAATGGCTCAGTAAATGTTGAAAAGAGTAAGTACAATTTTAAAATATTTAGAAACCATTTTCTCAGTAATTACGAATTGTAGAACAAAACACCTATAAGTGTGAGACTAGTAATGTGTGTGAACACAGTTGTCATGTATTAATTTTTTAAATTCTTTTAATATATGCAATTGGTGCCTTGCGTAAATAGCCTATGTGTGTAGTGTATGTTATAAAGTTAGAGAACATCTTGGGATTAAGGGATGCTAGATGAAAATATTGTATTCACACAATATAATGGCAATACACAAATATTGACATCAGCAAGCTTGACACTAATATTGTCCATTAATTGTTTCTTCGGCCTTTTTGAATCAAACGTTTGAATAATCACCCCATGTATGATATGTTTAGTTATTTCCTAAATATATTACGTAGCAAGCGTTTTATACCTTTGTAAACAGGTCAATGTAAATTCATGGGAAACTGTAGTATCTAGGAAAAAGCTGGTGTATGTACGTATTCGTGTGGATAAATTTATTTCCCTAATTCCTTTACATAAATTGATATTAAAAAGACATTAGAAAAATTAAATGATATATTTGTAAATATAAAATTATAATTTGCTCACACTACAAAAATAATGTTGATTATTAAACTTTTTTAAGGTTTGTATTCCATAACTGAAAAATTACTTAAATATAAAATGAATAAATTACTTCAGAATTCCCTCACGAAAAATGAAATCTTTTTTATTAATTATCTGAAAATATTCTACTTAAGAAATCATTTTTGGTCATGTTAAAATAAGTGTTTACTTAATTTTTGAAAGTTTACTTTCATCTATAATGGTATACGTACACCCATAATCCCTTCATAAAGTCAGCAAATGTAATAATTACCAAAATCATCTTTCATACCAAGGACAGTTTAATGTTTCTGGGAAAATAAGGTAATTACTACTGTACAATACATAAACTTAGTAAAGGCTATTCATGATGAACCTTAGAAAAAGTCACTGCCCTTGCCTCCATACATTATAACAGGTGCACTGAGTGACATGTACCCAGTAAAGTTGGTAATGATGAATGGAAAGTAGTTTCATATTTTAACGTAGAATAAAAAGTGTCGGGTAACCATTTGTGATATCTTTAATTATTTCTTTCACATTCTGTTTTTTTTAAATGCATCAAAGTGTAAAAGTGAGCAGATTTGCAAAACATTTTCTGTTGTAATAATTTCACAGATTCAATTGACCACCACACGAATAAAGTGACAAGGCCCATGACAATGTTAATCTTACATAAGGCAAAATAATACACAACATGCATACAAGTAGATCTTAAACAGGTCTTTCAAAAGTTCTTAGATTACCTTGAACGGCCTATAACAGCTTTGTCGACAACAGACAAAAGTAATATAAAGCAATTTTATACATTTTTGCATGGATATATCACCAATTACATATTTTTCTGCCACGTTTGGTGAAAACTGAAACATTGGTGTCAAAGATACCTCTTTTTATGACCATCGCCTATTTATACATGAAAGAATTGTAGCAAAGTACATGCATCTACTGCACTTGCTCATGCAATCATGCAGTTATTTCCCTGTCATAAATTAAGTGAAGCCAAGGAGTACACCATTACAGAAAATGGAAAAATGTGATCGGGTTGTTACACCGTAACACAAATCTAACTACGCATTTAAATTCCAAAACTATCTTTATTCTTTGAAATAACAATCCAGACTCGCTCCCAAAACTTTTTTTTGCAATGTAAAATTTAGCCAAACATGAACTAGTAAGAAAGCCAGTAAGTTTAATCCAATTTTACAGCTCAGCATTACCATGGCAACCATGCCATAATTACATAAGAAAGGTTCTGATTTTCATAATAGCTGTTTAGGCAGTGTCTCAACTCTATAGTGTGTTCACTCTCTCGCCACTCTCACTCTGGCACACACTAGCTCACTCTAGCAAATTGAGACTTGTGTCCTCTGTAAGCCTTCAGCATTATTTCTCTGCAGAAAAACTAATAAATAGTAAAAAATAAAATATTGCTGGTCTTTCACACTTTCCTTGAGTAAATATAGAGTATTTTATGAAATAGTTGCTTATTTTAATTTGTTACATTTTTGCATGATTAAGAATGCAGTTGTTATGTGCAAATCACATTATTTAATATAGCACAATTAACCATGAAATGTGAACTACATAATCATGTCATATTAAATGAATATTGATTTATTACACATTTCACAGTCGCAAGATAGTTATCAATAATGTTAACATGTTTAGAATCAACAAAATGTATGTCTGATATCATAGTTGACTGAAAGAACATAGCTGCCAAGAGTGTTGAGTGCACACAGTTACATCGCGTTCACTTCCTTGCGTTATTCCTCGATTGGACAGCTGAGAGGACTTCTGTGACCTCAGAGTGAGCGATGAGTATCACTCGCAAATTGGACACTGCCTTAGTAAATAAAAATCTAACGCTTGGAAAAACTTCTTTAAGTATCAAAATTGTATAAACTAACTTTAAATATGCCAATGTTACATCAATCCACTTAAGTGATGGCCTTCAGGAAGGTTCTGACCATTATGTTAAAATAAAACATTTAATTGTTACAATAACACTCAATTGCCTGTTGTTACATCTATAACAAATATTATATTAAAAAATCTTAAAGACTATAGGTAATGAACCACATGTTACAAAATCATAAATTAATATTTGTTATAAATTGTTTGTTTTACAACTTGAAAATCAACATGTTTAATTAAAATATGCAACAACCAAGTCATTAACATGTTGACTGTTATACTCTTTTTCTTGGAAATAAATATGACACCGCTGGTTCACCTAAACCATTTTTTAACTGATCCTATATAAACAATTTGTAATAATTCCATTTCCCCAAACATTCTGGTAGTAGGGGAATGGGGGGTGAGCTTTAAAACTTCAAATAGGATTGGGGGTCGTATGAGGTATTGTTGGATATAGCGTCGAAAAGGAAACAACCTTTACAGAGACACTGATTTTCTGACATGCATAGTTTATGCACAATAAAATTAATAATCTTTGTATACAGTTTGACTTTTATGAAATGTTTGTTTTGCGAGACCATGTTTCCCAGAATAAGAATAATCTGCTAAGTCTATTGCATAAAATTAAATATTTGATTTTTGGAGTACATTTGTGACAATTAACTTGTAGGAAAGCAGTAGACCTAAATATCAATTTGTGGAATAGGGCCTACATTCACATGCATGTAGGCCTAAACGTTTTAATTATCATTTAAAATACGCACTGATCAGTGCATTTAGATATTTTTTGTAAAAACGTATTTCTTATTTTTAGTGGCGTGGTCATAACACAATTTTTTGCGTCCGTGAAAAAAAATGCTATCTTTTTTTTATGATCAAATAATTTTACGGCTAACCATTTACATAAAATTATTGAGTGTTCTTTATTCACCATTTTTAAGCTGTTCTTTTATTGATATCTTTCTGGAATAGTGCAGCCATTGTCATATGCTTTGTGTGTGTGTTTTTTGTACATTTATACATTTCTGTAGCCTATTTAAATATTTTTGGTTAAAATTTTTACTGGCTCGCAAGACTGCCTAAGAGTAGCAAGAGGTTGATCAGTTTAAAAAAAAAATTCTTATTTCTCCTACTGGTCTACATACATAATTCAACACACAAAAACACGTACACACAGACCGGCACACACAGCTACAGAAACAAAGTCCAGTGCAAATTTGTATAACTTTGGGGAAAAAAATGAACTCTGGAAAGAGCATCACGACATTTCAGAATTATTGAATTACTTATTTTACAATACATGTTTTTTTTTTTCTTCAGTTAGATTTTCTACTAAGTATTTTGCGTCTGTAGTGTTTCATCCTGTGTCGCGATGCCTTCTTTCTATTTCGTCACGATAAAGCAATTGTTAAACCCATTTTCCTTTTACCTATTCTTATTGTGACAATACATTTTCTTCTATGTTTTATTTGTTGTAAGCAACATGTTTCTGCTAGCTACATCACCACCAATAAACTTGTGTACAGTAAACATCTGGAGAGGCGCAAGTTGGGGTGGTGGTTAAGTCAGTTCAGCGAGTAACGAAGGGTAAACTGAAAATGGTGGAAAGTTTAGTAGAACTAAACAAATTGAAAGGAAATATGGACATTCTGTTTACAGACGCACATGGAGAAATTAAAAATGAGTGATAAAATTGTATTTTTTATTTAAAAGTTAACTTTTATAAAGGTTATATTTTTAGACATAATGTTTATGATTAATTTATCACAAGTAAAGCTGTTTATGTATATATCTAATATATTGAAAAAGAAATAATTTGGGGAAATGGACAAATATCTTTCAGAATTTACATTGGTTGCTTAATCATTACATATTTGTAAACACAGAATGCTATTTACATTATGCTCGTTCCAAAACCACGTTTACTTTTGCTTTCCTCAGTTGTTACTCTCTGTTACTTTATTCAACTCTTGGCGTAACTTTTGAAATTCCGCCCTGAAAGAGAGTTTCCGCAAAGTTCTCCGCAAGTGTGGTTATTTTATTCAGTGCGTAAGGCAATAACTGCTAGAACAGAATACCTTTAAATGTGACATTCCATAGGAAAGTATTATTCCGTTATTAGCTACTTCACTGCTTATAGCCATGCCTTAAATTTATGTAGGAAAAAAGCAAATGAACAAAATTTTGTAGCAAGCAGAAAGCATACCACTTAAAAACTAAGAATAATAAATACCTAGTTTATCACAGAGTATAAATACAAATATGTACACTCTTGTTTTTAAGATTCTAGGTTTTAATATTTGCACATTTTTAACATTGAACATTTTTAAACCTCTCATTTAGCATCTTCGTAAGTATTTTGGACTTATTCCTTTAACTCTCTTAATCGTTATGTTGTATTTTTCTTTTATTTCCCATTATAATTATTTCTATATCAATTTTCATTGCATTGTCAATTGTCACAATTAAAAGTTATTTTTTGAAATAAATTTACATGGTGATCAATTAACTGAGTGGTCATGTTCAGATTAGCCATACAGTTATTGGTTTTTCCAACCAAATTGTTTGTAAAAACAGTTTTTTTTTTACAACAAACTGTTAATACATATTATTCAGTTACGAATTGTAGCATATTTAAATTATTTTCATCTTTGTAGAAGCTAAATAGTTTATATTCGTATATATTTATTTATATTTTAGTTTTTTAATGTTAATTATGTTACAGATATTTGTAAATATATCGTCCACAGGATAAATAAAATAATCATTATATAAAATTTAATCATTTGAAATGCTGCTGCTGTCAAAATGTATGCTTACAAACTTATGTTACAGCTAAACTACTAACAGATTCAGTCCAAACAGTCGTTGAGTGACTTCTCAAATTCCTGTCCCTGCAGAGAATTTAACGCATGCCAACTTATTGTGATAGTGTACTGTGTCGCGAGGTGAGGATAGTTATTTAGCAACAGAAAAATGGTTTGAATCTTTATTTTTCTTTGGTATAGGCCTAGTGTTGAAAAAATATATAGAGTTTATATACTTGTTGAATTAAAAACCCTCTAAAGTTATCAGCCCTTTGCGTGAAAACCAGGCCACTTGCAAGGCAAATTCCATATAAAATTACTTTACTTTCTCTACATTAAAAATAATTTCATCCCCTATATATCTAAAAAAAAAAAACTTCTATGCTTCATAATTTTGTGGTGCAACTTTTCACGAATTTAGCGCAAACGTTTAGTATATATATATTTTTCTTAAAATGTCTTAGGTTTTTTTTGAAAAAATGGGCCGGTCTCTGGTGGTGAGGAAGAAACTGTATGTCAACTTCCTAAATATGAAACAATTTGGATAAACGGTTTAGGAGAGACGGCGTTATAAGTTTAGAGGGTTTTCGCGCACTTTGAAATGTAATTTCCCTCGTGCCGGAGGTGCAGTGAATCTTTACTGCTGAGTGCACTGGCTCCAGGAATATTCACTATGAACGCTTGGCAACACTGAGGGTGTGCAGGCTCTGTGGCTGTGTCGGATCGCCCCTAACGGAGCATCGCATGCCCTCTGCTGACAAGTTTCTCATCTATACTCTCGCCTCCTCCGTACATACCCTGAGTATTTTGGCACTCTCCCTCTTTGTGGTGTTATCAGGTACTACTTATAACTTGCTTGACGCACGTCATCCAACTTCCTGCTCTTCCTGGCGTTTGTCTTTCAGCTATTCGGCACGCAGTGTTGCAAAGATATTGTAAAGACAGGAGAAAGAAAAAGGTGTAGGAGAGAGACAGAGAGAGTTCCTCACGATTTGCCTGTTGGAATGGTCGGTCTGAAAGTAGCAACAGTGGAAAGTGTAGACATTGTACCGCTGCTTTATTTGGAGGTACTGTCACATGGTGCGGACTCAGTCATTTGTAGAAACATATATTGATATGCAGAAAAATAATATTCTTATTGTCATTCATTGTCCCAAAGAATGTCTGATACATTAGGACAGGATAAAAACTTCGTTAGTATTCCAGTTACGTGAACAAATTATAATTTTTTTCACTTTTACGAAACCAAATAATTATCACTATGAAATAAACTAACATAGCTGCAAAATAAACTAAAATACAATGGTAGGGAAACTCCATTAAAATTGGAGTTTTGCTCATCTTTCATTTATTTACAAAAAAAAAAAATTTAGCTCCAGCAAAAACTCATGTGTGAAAGGAGCTAGCTCATGCCAAAGACTCCTTTTCCCAGAGTCAAACTCATTTTGAGCTCCTTTTTAAGACACTGTTTTTGTTTATTGTGAAAACTTTAAAAGAGTACAAATTTTATTATTCTTATTACTTGTTTATTTATATTAAGAGATTAGGTCTTAAAATGTGTTTTCAGTAACTGAATTTCAAAGTTATAATTTACATTTTACACGTTTATTGTTTATTTATCTTTTCAAATTAAGCCTTAAAGTTGGCTTGCAGTAGAAGCTGAATTTCTATGCAATGTGACTACAGTCATGTCACGTGTGTGTGACCTGCCATTATGCTCTCGCTCTGCAGGTACCCTTCTGAAAATATCAGTTATTATGTTTGTTATTAGAATGTTGTTATTACTATTAATAATTTGTTGAAATATCATTTGTCTTTTATTTCTTTTTTTGTAAAAAACATTCAAATATTGAATTTTTACTCAACGAAAAGTAAGTTGTCTCAGAGTTAAAAATTTAGTGTAATTGGTTGGTGACAAAGGAGGTTGCTGATACCTTTCTGTTTTGTCATTTTATTAGGAAAACATTTTAATGTTTCGTTGAACTATCCTCAGATTTTTCAGCGAGAGGCCTCCAAACATAGAATTTTCAGATAGTCAAAAGTATGCAGTCATAAATATTAATGCTCTCGTAATCAATTGGTGACAAAGGAGGGTTCATTTACCTTTTTGTGGTATCATTTTATTCTGAAAATTTAGATTTATTAATATAAATTAATGTTTTAATGAAATAACTTGTGGTTTTTCTGAAAAAGCCATCAAAATATTGAATTTTGGCTTTCTGAAAAGTATGCTATATCCAATATTACCTTATTTGTAATTGTTTGGGGACAAGGGAGGTCGCAGGTCTGTGGTATAATTTTATTGGGAAGATATCGGACTATTGAATTAAATTAATATTCCATACAAAAAATCATATTTAAATTACACCAGAGAAGATTAAACATGGACTTGACTTGGTGAATCTTCCCGCAGCTCAATGTTTTTAACATTTTGGAAGACAAGAGGATGCTTAGTATACACTTCTTATATATAATTTTTTCAAAGGGTGCCTACCTATTAAAATATGTTTATATTTAATTTTTAAAAATGTGTCATTTTTGCACTGGAAATGATTGAACATGGACTTTATGCAAGAAATGCCAATTTTGAAGAATATGTTCTTTAAACCACCAGAGCTCTGAATCATGCATACTGCATATTCAGTCATCATTATGCGAACTGTTAGTCTCATGTTGTGCAGTGTGGCAAAGGCTAGGTGACAACTCTTTAAGAGGGGGTGAAATTTGCGAGCTCAGAGTTAGATGTTTGTTGATAGGCAGTCCATCTCTCTCAGTATGAGCACTGCCATGGCGGGAAGAAGGAGAGAACAAATGTGTAGACATTTGGGGAAGTTGTTAAAAAATTTCATATTAAATGGCATGAAAATGAGTTCGCTAGTTTTGTTGAAAGGATCGCAACTCCAGCACATGCTGCTTATTAATAAAAGGAGCACACTGTATGTTTAAAACTCCAAAGAAAAATAAAAGTGCTAAAAGGAGCACGCTACTATGAGCATGCTGCTTCCAGCCACTGCTAACATGCAATAAATAAAAACATGCAACAAATAAAAAAAATCTTACCTGTACAAGTTATGCTTCAACAGTACTGGAAACACCAGATCTGCAAGATACAGCACTCCTGCTTAGTGATTACTTTTTATTTTAATTTTGTTTTTATTTTTATATCATCCAATAGACACAGTTGAGAACAGAATTCTTACTGATTACAGGACTTGCTAAATAAATCATTAAATTAAATCACCTACAATACATACAGAAATACTGACTGTGAGTTGAGAAATTATGCAAAATCTTAACGCCTAAATAAATGTGTTTATGTTCAAACTGGCGGCAACTCAGATTGTGTTTTTTTTTTTTTTTTACAAATATCACAGTTTAGGGTCACAGTGTTAAATACCTCGTGTACTAGTACTGTTCAGTGGTATGTCCAATAGAGTGTTGATTTTTACACATTATTGAAGGGGCTGCAGTGGTCTAAAAAAATAAAGTAATAAGGGTTTAGAAGTTACTTGCCTCCAAACGAGTCAAGTTCGTGTATAAAAATCATTACATAAAATCAAATTCTTTATTGTCCTTGTTGTGTAAAATGAAAGACATTGTCAGGAATATAAAAAAGAAAAACTTATTTCTACACAATTTTGCATATCTGTAGTAGAGTAACACCTAATAATTGTTTGAATGAAACTGTAAATTATACCTATGTAGAGAATCAATTAAATATTACATTATTTTTACATTACTTACATGTATGCATGTACCTACACTAAGTTTGTGTGTGTGTGTGTGTGTGTGTGTGTGTGTGTGTGTGTGCGCATGCATGCACACATGCACACATGTTCATCATTTTACAACAGGATGACCAAAGTAATTTAAGAATTTTCCCAAGATTTTGGACCTCTAGTTAGTATAGTTTCTGATCTAGCCTACTTTGACTAAAGGCAGGTCGGCAACACAATGCATTATGATGAACTACATTGCATTTTTAACTTGTGATAAAATTAATATTATTGCATATAATGTGCTTAATTGAGGTATTCTGCATAACTTTTTGCACAGATTACAGATATCCTAATTTAAGATGATATATACAAATTCTTCTAACAAATTTGACTCAAAGTGGGCTGAAAAATTCATCATAGTAGGTTTCAATGTATTTTGATCAGTTTTCTGGCTGTAACAACTCCCAAACAAAAAGATATACGTGCCTAAAATTTATGCCAGATATTATCCATGAAGGTAAGAGTAAGCAATCAAATTTGTAGCACTATGTGGCTAATAGCTTTTTCACAGTGTTCTTTCAAGTGTGAGATTTACGATACAGTGTATCAAATTGGCCTATATTCAATGCTAGTTATAAAAAGAGTCTGCCCGAAACAGATGTTATGCACCATCATTTTAAAGAGCAAGTTTTACTGTACAAGATTCATGCACTGTTTTTTTGCAATGCCTCAACGATATAATTTTAAATTAAATTTAAATTGAGCAGTATTTGTGTGCATGTTCTATAAGTACAAATGTATGAAAATATGAAATACGTACCTAACCAACCTGTTTTGAAGTGTTTCATGGTAGATTTAACACTGCTGGTTATAGTTTTCCTAACATGTCCCATTCTATCACCATCTGATAACTACTAAACACATCCTAGTTGGATTCCTTTAGTACTTAACTTGATTATAGGTCTTTTTATAGATATCATGCTTTAGTTCTCTGAAACTACTTGAACTTTCTTGAAGATATATTTATTTGGCACTGCATAGTTTCAGGCAAACGATATTAACAACCACTGATGGAGCTGGGATAACGTTATTGATATGTTGCTCCGGAACCCAACATGTGTCACTTCTTGGAGGCCAGTGAAATAAACGAGCTGGTCTATGAGGATGCATGAAACTTAATAAAGCATCTTTTTGTTCAATAGACATTTCGCACACATTTCCAATCCACCACTCATTATCGTAAATACACGCAATATATTGCCCTGGATGGAGGTCTGCTGCTAAAACTCCCATTATGTCACCACCTCTAATTTTGGCTAAGAATGGCAGTCCATCATTTGAAACTCTACTCACGCTAATTGTTGTTGGGCACAGTGTGATGATTTTCTGTTGTTCCTGATAAAGTGTGTCCATGCTGGAACCGCTCATCTTGCAAGCCTTTTTCTTGTTCAATTTGTTCTTGCTGACAAAAGCAAATTGAATTCCATTAATATTTTCATTGCAGAAATCATAAAGATCTTTAGGTGTGAGAATTTGTTTTTCAAGTGGACGCTGAAGGCTTGCTCTAGCTGCTAGTCATTTGGTTGTACCCCCAATACCATCACGTGGTGACTTGCCGTGGCTTGTTGCGAAAAAATTCCATTCAGCACTCATCCCAAAATCCTTTTTGTGGTGGCACAAATTGAGAAAATTCTTGAATTTTTTATTCTGAGCATTAGAACCTTCACTAAAGTAGTGGATATGGTGTATTTGTGCAGATTTTGTCTTTAAGTATTTGATTAACTCTTTGATGAAAATGTGCACAGTAATTGTGTCATGTCGCAGACTGTCACTAATAACACAGAAACTTGTGAGCTGCACTTATTAATTTTTGCAAAAATAGACCACAAACGGATGGAGGGTGGCCTGACTGTTGGGTTCTAGTGTATCTCTATCGGTATGATCCCACTATTTGTAATCATCAATTTTTCTGGATCACAGTCTTCAAAGTAGCAGACAATTGCCGATTCCACACCTTCTGGTCCAGGGCATTGTTCACAGCGATGAAGCATACATTCCTTGGCCTCTAGACTGCAAACCGGTTCACAGAATTTTGAAAATCCAGTTTCAGGACTATTTTGATTGCGGTAGTGTATGTACATTACTCGCAAATTGCAAAGCAGTAACCTCTTCTGTTTGTATGTTTTTATTTCTGAAATTCTCACAGGTATGCTGTCCTTCCCAGGGCACAATCTACTGAATTCATCATCTTCAAAAAAGTTTTGCACCTTAATACACACTTCTGCTTAGTGTTTTCTTCCTTTTCGATTTGCAGGGTGAGGTAAAATTCCTTCCTCTGCCTTCAGCTTCCGAGCATGCTTCACAATTCATTCAAAAACACAAAACTCTGCAACTGTTTTTATAATGGTCCAGCTTCACGGGGCTAAGGTTAATAATTTAATCTTTTCTTTGTGATTAGATTCTTTTATTTTACCTTTTAGGTTTACTAGGAAGAACTTTGTCAACACAATTTTCACACTGTTTGCTTGAACTAGGCTGTTTGGTTTTCAAATGAACTCCCGTGACAGTGGCAATTTTATTTTTGATTACATTTTGAGCTTTTGTAATCTTATGTTTTGCATAGCTTTTCTTTTCCCTACCACTTAATTTTCTTTTCAGTGGTGAGATGCCAATTGACGATAAGCTGATGTTTACCTCTTCAACTGTTACAAATTCTTCATCAGATTCAGACAATGATGTTTGTTCCAACTTATCATTTAATGCAGTCTTGCAGGAAGGGCACAGCTTCTGGTCTGGTTTTATGTCATTAACAATTTTTTTCTTAACTAAGGAACAAACTTTGTCAGATGTTTCTGCATCAACAGCTCTAATTCCTGTGTTTACTTTATGGTTAATCTTGCCAAAGGGATTTCAACATTTGTTTTGCAAAGCCTTATATTTTGTGAGGAAAATTGTCTCATGATGTAGGCCAATTAGGGAATGCTGACCCAGCTTAACTTCTGAGTGTCTGGCAAGTAGTTTCTGTTCACAGTCTGTGAAGTCTTCAAACATTTTTAATGCCATCGTTTTTGCATTCAAAATGATATGGCATTTAGAGGAATGCAGAACTTGTCCAATTGAACAGCGTTAACACTCTTTGATATTTTAGATACACAGTCAAATTAGACAAAGCAATAGCTCTGTGGTTATGATATACACAGGTATAGGTTGGACAAAATCTTTATCAAAGTCAGTCAAATTCACATGTAAAAAATCAATGTAAATACCTGGAAAATAGAAATTGTAGAAACTACCCAATAAACTTGCACTATATTCATTCAACAATACATAGAAGACTAAGCACAACATCTAAGTTCAACTGATTTTCCAACACTAGAAAATGTAACACAATTCGACAGTACCCTGAAACAAAAGCATGTAAGGTAAACAAACAGTATGATGAATGTGGCTAAAATTGGCATGGTTACATTTTCTCATTGAAATACATAATGAGTTAACATATATTCATTAAGTCCAAAGTAAAAGTTGTATGAAAGAAAAAAGTCAGGCTGTTAAAAAATGAATATGTATTATTGTGATGCTTTATTAAAAAAAATGTTTGAGGTTAGGTATTACCATTTAGTACTTCAATATGTGTAACAATGGAAACTTGACCGTAAACATGGTCAGAATGGCCCACAAAATATTTTATTCTAAAAATGTTTTACTTGTATGGCCTAACTCATACAAATTATTTTATGTAACATGTTTGGAAATGCTACATCTGACAAATATGTCCTCAATTTATGTCTGTTTAGAACCCTGTGATGGAAGCATTCCAAACAAAGTAAGAATGAATTTTAAACAGAAAAACTTGCTTTTTCAAATGATGAGGAATAACATCTGTTTCTGGCAGACTGTTTTTTATAACTGGCATTGAAAACAGGTCAATTTAATACACTGTGTCACATGTCTCACATTTGAAGCAACATTGTGAAAAAACCATTAGTTACAGAGTGCTCTAACTTATATGGCTTCATGTGCAATGTATGTATAATACATGTATTCTGCTACTTGGGATATTTAGTATGTTTTTCATGAAAAAATATATTTTTTATAAATACTGCCATTTTCAGACAAGGGTAGGGCTAGAATATTGGTTTTCTAGAAGTAGATGAAAAGTTTACTCTCTTAGGCCCATTTTAATGTATTTACTATCAGGAAGGGGAAGCTATTTATTTCATACATTGGATTCAGCTACAGTGAAACAGGACATACTGTAGTTTATTGCCTTTTTTTCTGCATGTCTGGTGATTATTTCACAAATACCTGCTAGTTCCTCATATTTTATGTAACAATGTTTTTCAGAAGTGCAAATAAGAAATTGCCAAACATAAATCAGTGTTACAGTTAAACTAATGGGGAATAAGTGACATCTCAAATATAGTCTCAGTTTTATTTAATTTAGATTGATCTGTGCTATAAATGTCTATATAACGGTAAATTCATACAATAACATCACTTTGAATGTTCACCAAATTCGTTTTATTGAGTTGCGGAACTCCATTACCAAATAGGAAAAAAAATAGAAAAAAAAATTTCTTAATTTTTATCTAAGGTTAGAGTTTCGTAATTAATATCGGATACACGCAAAAAATAAGACTTTTGTTTATTCTAACTGTAATATTGAAAATTGTTCCAGAATTTTTTTCTAAGCTACACAAAAGTGCAAACACCACTGGGTCATTTAGCAAAACACGGAATATTCTGATTCTTTATATGAGAGACCAGTTGATTACATACTTTTCCCCCCTTGATGTGCATATTATTTCCACATTCTAAACATACCTTCGACATAAATAATAATTTCTCAATGAAAGGCTTTATGCATCTTTGTCGGAGTCTTTTATTGGTGGAAATATTTTGTGTTCCATGCAAATTTTTTTAAATGTCAAATGGTGGTTACAACCTAGTCATTTAATAGGTCCAATAAAGTGAGTAGGATATCCCCTTTAATCATGAGTTAATATTACATAAAAACCTGTCTTTCTCTATAAATGTTAGATCTGTGTTTTGGAGTTAAATTCCTTTCTTTCGTCAATTATCATTTTTATTATTAAGACAACGCTAATGATTCACAGTTCTTCATTTGTGTCAGGTCTTGGTAACATTAGAAATTCTTAACTTTCCACTAATGGTATTTTTTGTTATTTTTAAAACTTTTATTACATTGCTGTACTACAGTTAAACAGTTATGTACTGCTGTTACACAGTGTTTAATGAATAAAAAACTACAGTCAGGATAATGGTTTATAATAAACAACAAACGCCACAAATATATAGCCAAAGAAAATAATATTAATATGTTACAACATAGAGTAAGTTTTACAAATATTTCTGTGTGAATGATGCCATGGCTCATGAATGAATAACTTGTCATGTAGTTTTTGATGGTTACATTGATATAATAATTATAAGCATTAAATCTTGTAATTTTAAGGTAATTCCTTTATAGTAAACTCAGCTGGCAAAAATCTATGGAACTTGTAATGTAGCAGATGTCAAAAATTGATGATTGGAAATCACAGCTCAATTTGCTCACTTGGCAGAGAGATGAGAATTACTGTAAATAAAGGTGTCATAGTAAAAGAAAAAAAAATTCAAGTGTTGGATAATTTACTTTTAATTTTATTCCAGTTAAATCTGTTCACATTCTTCAAAATGCAGAGTCTTGGCCAGCAATACAAGCCAAGCAAATTACTAGAACAGCATCGCAGGGTTCGTTAATAATTCATGTCACAAAAACTTGAATTGCGATAAAATGAGAAAGGCAGGATGGATGTAATTTCCTCTCCTGGCACCCTGGCGACCTCCCCCCCCCCCCCACCTAATGGGCAGAAATAATTTAGAAGTGCAAGTTCGGCAGAAACTTGTGTTGAAACGTAAAGGTCAAAAGGTCATAGGTGTTTGCCAGTGTGGCTGAAATTAGTCACGCACGAAGGTGCTTCCTCATAGGCTGGTCATAATATTGTTACGTGCTGCAGCTGGTGCCAACTCAGCTACTCAGCGTTGTAATCGGAGACCCACCTCGCCCTCCCCTCTTCCTGGAACGATGCGCTCGTGGCTTCTGACGCCCCTTGTGGGAATCTCGTGAATGCCGAAAGCGACGAGACTTACTGGTGTCACAGACCTCCTCTCGCCTGCTGGAGTTTCCGATATGTTTAGCGACTACGCAAGAATGTTCTAGTGAGACTGGCTGGTGCCTCAGCCCTCTGCGACGCATTACGCGAGTTGGGGAAGATTTTAGGTGGCGTAGACTATATATACTTTTGTAACCCAGTGGCCGGCAGTATTTGATGGAAGCCGCTTGATGAGTGTGCGGGAGCAAAGTGAAGTGTGGAGGACAACTGGAGATTGCGGGACGATGGCAAGTGAGATGTTCGTGGCTTGAATGGATGAGAGGGTGTGAAACCGATGAGTGAAGCCTACTATGCGTGATGGCTCTTGGAGGACTCTTGAACATTGCGACTGGCGGTTCATGGACTGAATTGAGGTGGGACTGAATGGAAGTGTAATATGGATTTTAGTGTAAATATTCAAACTGTCGATTTGGACACATATTTGATATAATATTTGAATAGATTGATACACTGTCTATTGGGACTGATTTTTTATTATTTAATTTAACTGATTTATTTGTCGTAATTATAAATTTTATTAATTGGTGTCAAATGTGAACAGTAAGTGATTTCAATTTATTGTTAGAATTCGAGCTCAGAGAATTTTTCTATAGTTATTGTAAATAAAATAAGGAAATTATAATTAATTCTTTTATTCGATCAAGACCTCCATCCCTTAATGAACTTGGTATAGCCCACTTAATTTCTAGAGAGAGAAATTGTAATAATATGTTAACAGGCGTTGGGCGCTCACAGCTTAAGTCCCAACCGTGCTCTGCCCCCAATCTTCTATCAGGGTGTCAAAAACCTAACCATGGTACAGTATCCCTTTGTATACAGTATGAACTTGTTCGTCACCACGTTCCCACGTAAGCCAACCTAGGCAAAAATTACACAATAGAATTTATATAATATACTTGAAAGGAAAAAATGTCTCTGAATGCTTTAGTAACCCTTATATCAAATTGCTAACGCAAACTCAACTGCTAATTTAGAAAAAGCAAACTCATGACAGTTAAACATACTAACATGGCTAAAACTTCTGAAATACTGAAAAACACATTTCCTCACAAAATAAATTGAACCAAATGTCCTGATTAATTAGTATTAACTAAATCAGTATAAACTATTCATAAATTGCCTGATGCATGTAGGAATCATAACATTCTGATTATAGTGGCAAAATCACACTGTTACTAATTTTTTTACAGACATACCAGTATCCAATTTTTAGTAAGAAAGTTAATTCAGTAAGCTAACTGGGTACTTGTACTTAAATAAATTGCTTTAAATTTATTCATACTTGGACAGAAGTATTTCTAAAGTACTGTTTGTATTTTTTACATGCTCCAGGATTAAACAAATATAATTACACCTCACAAGTATGAATGTTGTGAATTATTTAAACAGGTGGATATATTACTATCATAGGCACAATTTTTTTTATGAAATAGGGAAATAATCTTTCTCCCCGAAGGAATTTAAAGCCAGACACAAGTATGTTGTATGCTGAGATGAAATCACACTTTGAAAACAAAAGTAACATTGCTTTCCTTTTCTCAGTACTTCATATGCCTGCCTCTTCTGTGAATGACTTCCCTCAGCAGTTTGGACATGTACTATGCAAGCTTACTGGTTATTTCTGTATTAATTTACACCATTCTTGCAACAGTATATCCTTCAGATATAATTTGCTTAATATGTAATGTTTCCAGACACTTCTTTAACTCGCTCCACAGATGCTCGATCGGATTGAGATCTAGAGACTGAGCTTGAGTTTTCAAGGTGTGTGGCATATAATAAAGCAATCAGAGCTGGACAATTTCTGTGGTATATTTGGGATCTTTATCTTCCTGGAAGTAGTAATCATGTCCTAAATAAAGATTTTCAATGTTCATTTTAAAGCTATAGGTTCACATAACCATACATCCATATTTTCCTTAATGGGAACTAGTTCCCTGTCACCCAATGTAGCCATCCAACCCCAAATAACACATCCACAATATTTTTACGTCAGTCTTCTTGTGCTCCTTTCCAGGCTAGTATCTCTGTTTTTGCGCAACTTTAAATTGTTGTGAACTGGCAGTTATATGTGAAGGGTTATCATATTTTTCAGTTTGTAGTTTGTGATTTATAAATCATACCTATGTTACAAAATAGTGTGGTTTAGTGCCCATACAATTTAAAAAATAAAATTGCAAGTTTAAGGCTGTGAACAATATTTGCACATAAAAGCACTTTTTTTGTGAAGAGTTGTCATTACTGTAAATGTGAGTGTATCTTAAATGTGCCTTATTGTGAAGCTGCTACATGCATAAACTTTTTTTGAATGAGTTAACAGGAAATTCAATTTTCATAAATTGTAGCATTGTATTCTTGTGGAAACTACAAGTTTGGAAATAGTTACAGTTCCTACCTTGTAAAGGTTTTCACAGTTATTCTACATTTCATACAGTTTATAGGAAATAATTGAGTAGATTACAGAATACATCTTCCAAGTGGAATATTTGTCATGATGGCCAAAAACTATAACTGAAAAGGTGGAATATTTATCATGATGGCCAAAAACTTTAACTGAAAACTTTGAACTGAAGTTATAAACAAAACATCCTCCTCTTCACATGCATTTAAAGTGTAATACAATTCAGAAAGATAAAAATTTTCCTTACCATTGACTGTAGATATAAGCCATGGCACATTGCTTCTGGGTTTCATTTGAAGGAGCAGTCAGCTGTGATTACAGGACAAGATTCTTTTAACACCAGATTGGTAGGCTAATCAAAGTGTATGCTATTTCAACCACCTGGATTCTATTCTTGCCTGTTGAGATTTCAGAAAGTGTAATGTTGGAGATTTTCAGGGGTTATATTTACCAATAGTCACAGATATTCTAAATAGATATTATTACAGAGTATTTGCTTATGTTGCCAAGTCATTTAAAATACAAATTCATCCTTATTATAGGAGTAAAACAAAATATAGTGTAATCTTTGGTTATTTTAATAGTTTGACGTAGAGATCATGTGTAAGCATATTTAATTTGTTTCTAGATGATATTCAGTATTCTCATTTTTTGTTTGTTATTTTTAATTTCTTCCTTTGACTGTATTAAGTATTGAACGTTTATTAAACAAATGCATGAAAGAAAATATACTAGTCTCTCATCTCGTCATCGCTGATTGGCGGAGAGATGTCACATGGTCAAATGACAGCCAATTGGAGGACAAATGACAACATAAGTAAGACTGAAGTTTTAAGGTGAATGTTTTTGTTAACGGAAATAATACCATCACCATCAAGGATAGATGTGGTTTTTTTAAGTAGTAAAACATTATATACTTATATTATAATTTTAATTGCTGAAATACTGTTTAATTAGAAATTATTGATAAAGAAGGTCAATTTATAATGATTTAATTGGTTTGAAAAGAAACAAAAAAGTTATTTGTCAAATATTGTTTTAGAAGATGAACGTGGGATTAAAAGTTAAAAAACAAGAATTACGACTTTTCTGATTTCTACCAAAATGTTACAAATTATTTTAATTTAAAAGTTACAAAAGGCTTAACACTATCCATATGTTTCTCATTGAAATGCATAATTATCTTAAAATTGTCTGACCTGAGAGAATTTTAAGTATAGATTTAAGCATATGCTAATAGAATCTAAACAGTCTCAAGGGCATGTATTGAGGACAGTTATATAAGAAGATCCAGTATATGACTAGTCACATTATCACTGAATTATGGATGAATACCACAGAAAATGAAAACTACGACAAGGTCGCTACATTTGCAACTTTGTAATAAAAGGTTGAACTGTAAGAGACATCTTGGTATTTCCTTCATGCAAGAGAAGAAAAGTGTTGGTAGAAAAATAGAAGAATAAAATAAAAAAGAAGTATTAAAGACTCAATACCATAAATATGGGTTTTGTAAATGTTTTATTAAGTATGGTAATGTGCCGTTTTTTCAAAAGGCACATGTATAAAATTTATATATGGGATTTAGAATTTTGTTTGTGTTTCAGTTATTTCAGAAGCACGATAGGGAATTAGAGTTAGTATTTGGGTATCATAACGTTGAGGAATTGTGGCAACTTTGTTTATTTTTTCCTGGGCTTTATATTAAATTTTTATGGACCAACTAGCTGTCCAGAGAACGTTGTTTGGTCTCGCGTTTGCCCTCGATGTTGGCATCACAGTTTACCTTGCAGTGTGTCTCCTTCGTGCTGCTTTGTCACGCTTGCAGTTCCGTTCACAGAACAGTAAAATTTTGTGCTGTGTCCACAGTCAGTATGCGTCACCACAGGAAAAAGTGCCCCTTGTACTATCTTCCATAAACACATGGATACAGGAATTGGTGACTACTAGACACATTTCTCGGCAACAGGAACTGTGTTGTATTCTGTGAAGGATATAGTAGCAGAGTGCCCGTTTATCATCTACCAATGTAGCTAGTTTATTCATTGGAAGGTAATTTGTTACAATTTAAGCAATTAGTGTTCTTTTTAATTTGGTGGCCTGCAGTGTGCAGGCATGTAAACCTTCAAGTACCATCTTCTGAACCTTCTTTAATGGGTCAATTTTCTTACAGTAGTGTTAGGTTGCATTTATAATTCCAGTTTGATTGAATTCTCTGCCTTTAGTGGGTTCAGGATAAAGATTTGGTTTGAGTTCCAGTTGTAGTTTCCTGACCACTCATCTAGTTGTACATTTTGGAATGAAATGGCCAAATTTCACCTTCCAGTCTCGTTAAGTGTAGGGATGGCTATACTCAGTCACAGCAGGAGTTCACCGGCTAATGTTGTTCACGTTGGGATTTGGATGTACTTGGTTGCAGCACCGATAACATATATGAACATAGCCAAAATAATATATTTTTTTAGTTATTAATTGTTTTATTAAGTTGCACGACAAACTCTGAAGTATATTGCAACTTAAGATTTAATTAAGTAATTTCTGAGCAACTTGGCAACTGAAATGTGGTATTTAATATTGTAACTTGTTAGTAGAAATTTTATGTTTGTTTGACCTCAAAATTAATTATGTGAGGGGGTGGGGGAGGGGCCCCCTTTCCAGTTTTGAATTTTTAATTAATTAGAATTTTATGTAAAAATTTATTGAATCTAAAAGAGATTAGCAATTGCAATGTTTTGGATAGCAGAGTATTGTATTCATTGAATTGTTTTATCTAAAATATTAATGGACTCATTTTCTGTCACAATATATAGTCTCCTGATTGCAAATACAAAGGTTACAAATCTGCTAAAGAACTTTCTTTTATTTGAATTATATTCCTTGTGGTAGAATTGTAGGAGTGTACCTCAGAATAACTTTTACAAATAATTATCTGTAAGAAATTTTAGCAAACTGCAGTTGTAATGATTTGGGTGACAGTTTTCCCAGCAGGCAGTTTAAGTAAATTTCTTAACGTAACATATAGTAGCAGTTTATCGTTTCCAGTAGGGCACAGTAAAAATTTATACATTTCTCATTTTTAATTGAATGGATCAGTTTGCTGAACTGTTGAAATTATTGTCTGTGACAACAAAACTTGTGAAATCTGTGCAGCATAATGAATAAAATTAATACTATTATCACACCTCAAATGATACCATAACCTTCTGAGAAAAAATTCCTATGAACATAATGCTATGTGAGCACAAGAAAACTGATAGGAATGTTGTGCACATAAAGTAAATCATGACATGAAACAGCTGAAACATAAAATGAATAATATTAATTTCGCAAGAAAAAGTGTAATTGTCAAAAGCACTAAACTATAACATTACTTCGTTTGCCACATGTTAGGAATGTCCGCTATTCAAAAAATGTATTTATCCACACAGTGTGCAAATTCTAATCCAATGAATTTCCTTTGCTCAGTAAAATTTTCTCAACTATAATATAAGAGGCAAAACCAAAAATGACCCAAGATTTAATTTACGAACTTAATAACTATATTTCAATATGTGTTAAATATGAAAGAAATACTATGAATATGGAAAATAATTTTTTTTGTATACATCTATATTGAATTTAAATAAAGAAATAACTTAATAAACTACAATGCAAATCAAGTTCACATGTGTGGCCTTCAATACTTCACCTTTCGCAGTGCACATATGCAGTTCAGAAACAGTGAATGCATGACCGTGAAACCATCTTACACGCAACAAAGATTTAGCATGATGCCAACTAACCACGCAGTGTGTCACACCTGTACCCATTAAAGCAGGATATAATATGCCACACCGCATGATGTTCACAATATGTTTAAGTAACTGCGGATTTTTGCGCACACTCGAGCAATGGCTGAAAATACAGCACAACTTCCCATCCGTCATTGGTTTCCCCCCTGAGAACATCCAGCCTGCGTGTCATATTTGGCAGCAGCAGAAACATTTGTACTGCTATAATGCAACTGTACAATAATGGATAACTTGCCTTTGCCTAGCACAATTACTAAAACAGCTATTGATGGCCTTTTGATGGAAATTGGTAAAGGAACCACTTACAATATTTATTTCTTCAATAATAAGTTGCAATGCATATCCTTCACTTTTGACTGACAAAGCTTGCAGCAAGGTCTTATCATCGCACAACCGTAAATGAATAATTTAAGCCACCACAGTGAGAAGAAAAAGCAAAACGGTGCAGTGCTCACCAAGAAAAGGAAGGGAATAGACTTTACGGACTGAAACAGTAATTTGTTGGCGAACGAACTGCAGCTCACAGAAAGCACCTCACCTGCATCGTGCCCCGAATCCTGGTTGTGGCCTTTCCAAAAGGTGACAGCTGTACGTCTCAGATCTGCCACAGTAGTTTCAGCAGGAAAGGGCATCTCATAGTCCGGCAGGAAAGATATTAGCTTTTCATTATTTAAAGTATACAGGAATTCTAAACCCTCCGCCATAGTGCATGAAACAAGAAATACAATAATATTGGACAAGGTAGCAGAGTTATTGCGCAGATTGACTTGTGTCGTACCATGAGTAATAAACAAATTCAAATGACAACATTTTTTATCCATCAACAATTTGCATACAAAAATGATTATTCATAATCTTAAAAATTTGAACAGTTACAAAAATTTCAGGAGAGCATGGAAATTTAATTTGACTTAACAGAATGATAAAACTTCACAATAAAATTACTTTAAAATAAATTAAAGAATTAGATCACGAATCAGCGGGAG
Source organism: Dryococelus australis (assembly GCA_029891345.1). Lineage (NCBI taxonomy): Eukaryota > Metazoa > Arthropoda > Insecta > Phasmatodea > Phasmatidae > Dryococelus > Dryococelus australis. Next base: position 248,184,254 of record CM057009.1, read on the forward strand.
CTCTGTTGGAGCCTTCCAAAGCTGCTGTTTATTTACCATTAAAACACACATTCAAAGATACTATAATACAGGCACTACAATTGGGCACTCGGAAGTAGCCTACTCAAAGCCACTTATATACAACTAAATTTGACAAACCCTAGGCCTACAGTTTGAGGACATTAAAATTCATAAATGATTGGAATAACATGTGAGTAATTACAAGTTAATTAAAATCTGAGTAGGCGGGTCATATGCAGCCTGAAGAATCTGTTGTTCATAAAAGTGAGTCTGGCCCCTTTCAACCGTTGCACACACACAAACTCCAGCCTCGGGGGCTAACCATGGTAAACGAATGTTTCAAACACGTTATAATGCAAAATAAGGAATATTCTTATGGAACCACAACCATAATCCGATAGCAAGTTAAACCAAACTTAATTTAGACAATGTGGCTAAAAGGGAATTTAGAATGCTATGGACACACAGTTTCTACCTTATTCTACACATGAACTAACCCAACACGTTATGTTAAAAAATACATGCAAGCAGTTGAAACGAAAATGCTGAAACCATAACCTGCCTGCCGAAATTCCCTAAGAGGCAACACTACCATGATGACTGAACAGACGAGTCAGACCAGAAGGAAACACTAAAAAGAAGTGACGGAGAAGGCAGCAACACAGCTATAAATAAACTTGCCATAGGGGTGACACTGTCATAGCATGCATGCGCGGAGGGAGGGGAATGGCAAAGAGCAAGTAGAGAAGGAGACGGGGTAGGAGAACAGAGACCAAGGCGTGAGCAGTGTGGTGACCGAAATAAGTCCATGACTCTAGGAGTGCACTGCAAACCTAGCAATTATATTAAATATATTCATCACTGAATAGCTAGCATTTATGTATTTGTGTAAGCCCTTACATCTGCTTTTGTGAGTTTACATATGTTCCTTTTCGTAACAAGTAATGCAATGTCATAAAATATGCATTCTTTAAAAAACTGAATCACCTGAAAAATAAGTTGTTAATGCAGAATTCCTGTGGATTGTCTGTTTCATGTGAATATGAATTTTCTCTTGTACATCCGCTATCTTCATTCCAATACCTGTTTGTTACATACATGCCTTGTTGTTGCCATAAATATTTAGTATTATTTTTTTAATAAATGGAAGCTGGAAGGAACGCTTTACCAGTAGAAAATTACATATTAATTTGTGTATCATAAAATTTATTTGCCTTAAATGTAATTGGTTTACTATCAGTGTTGAGACATATAATACAATGATGTCAAGTTGTAATATTCATTCTTTGAAAATCTGATAGATTTCTTTCTGGCAGTGGCTACTGCCATCTCGAAAATACTCATTTTGGGATTCCAACACTCGCTTCTGAAATGGAACTGTTGAATCAATGAGCTAGCATAATTATTTTTTATAGTTTCAAAACTGGGTCCCTTAAGGATATCAAGTGGCCTTTGCTAGGCACAAATATGGTATATGTGACATCGGTTTACGCCCGTCAGTGTACTGTTAGGTGTTACTTGGAAGTCACTCAGCCCAACCTGGTAGTGACTACGTAAATGTCGTGAGATTTAATCTGTTGTATAATGTTCACCATATATTTATTTCCAACAATTTTCAAGTTTGTTCCTCACTGATTGATATGCCAGGGAATATGGAAGCTTATATAATGCAATGTAATTCTACACATATTTATAACAAAAATTCTGCATATGTGAATTATGTACATAACTTCAGGGAGGATATACAACATACATAAATGATAGCTGAACTTGCTTAAAGTGAAATGATTTACAGAAACTTTTACTTTATGTAAAAGTGAATTTTCCAACAATTTTTTACATTCCCAAATGTGCAGTGAAGGTCGTAGACTTGAAAAAGAGGAGGAAGTGTAGCTAATACAAAAGTATATAATTGTATTTTTCTGCCAAATTATAAAAAAGTCATGTTCAACTGCAATTATAGAATTAACTACAGCCATTTATCAATATAGTCTTACTAGGTCCTTTTGTGATCTTTATTAAAATAAATAGACTACTGCTTCCAAATAAAAAGGCAAAGTAATAATACATATGTGTTGGCTTGAAAAGGCCAACAATAATTAATGAATGAAAGCAAGTTTATTATAAATCATTTATGTTCCAGGCAAGAGTAAAATAAATAATTCCGCAATTCGTAAGGAAATCAACTTCTAATATTTTTAAATAAAAAAATGCAAATATAAATATTACTGGCATAAGAAAATGAGACGTGATGAAAACAATATTAAAATTCCATGATATATGAGGCCCTTTACAAAGATAATTAGTGCACAAATATGCTGTATTTAGATGCCAGGACATTAATTTTTTCGAAGGTACAAAAATATTATAAATCAGGAATGAGAGTTAGTTTGATGTATGTTCTTGTGACTATTAATTTTAGAGTAAACTATTCTCGTTAATGGTTAATGGATATTCATTTTAAAAGTTCCAATATGTGGATTTAATCAATGTGTAGATAAGCAGAGGTGGCTGGCGGAGACAAGTAAACAGAAGCTGCCATGGCCGCCCCTTTATGAATATGAATGGAGTCACGAATACCCCATCTCAACTACAGGTTAGGACTGCAAGCTGGCAATTTTCCCCAAACTACACCTCGGTACTGCATTACTAGGAACTGCTACTGTGCTAGTGGTGACTCTGCCAGTGGTGCTGCTGTGATACTGGGATACAGTAATACTGCGACCTCTAGAAAGGTCTGGCAAGAATTAATGAAAAACTCAGTTACTGTGAACTGGTGTCAGGAAAACAGTTGAGCGACACTTGCCCATAACGGAGGTAGGAAATACTCTAACATAGCATAGAAAACTAAAGTACCCCTAACCTATATTGATGGCAGAACTAAACTACATTACAAAAATTTAGATATGCCTTGTTGGAACTATATCTTGGTCACAAGCAAAGCTCCAAGGTCTTGCGCGCTGTGAGGAAAGTTGTTTACAGATAGCCGGTAGGATGAACAATGCTTACTTGATGCGCTGTGAGCACTTAAAAAAGCACAGGGCCAAGCTTCGGGTGCTTACTGCTAGATGACGTAGGCTTACCGGAACAGCAGCTTTTGAGGTTTTCCGTATTGGTACCAACATGAAAATAATTGACGTAAGTAGAAAATAACTTGTTACTGGATGCAAGGTTAAAGAAGCTTTCCGAGATGACAGTAAACGACCTAACCTTCTGACATCCCAAATACCTTTTTAAAAAAAAGTCATTCCCATCCTAAACATGACAAAACTAGATCTAACTTTTCGCAATACTTTAAAGAAATAAAACAAACTATAAACTGCTTCCAAAAAAAACCAATTAAGGACCCTGAGCAGAAAAAAAAAAAATCTGTCAAGAAGGCAATACCAATTCAAAATTCAAAACAACCTCAATTACTAAGTTAAGGGCAAAAGACTCATAGACCCTAACACCAAAACAGAAGCAAAACGACTTTTCAGAATTTATTACCAAAATCCAAATAAAAAATCCAAATTATTAAATCATTATAATCATTACCAAAACACAAAAAGGAAGGATTTGCATCTGAACAAATAAAAAGGGCAAACCTATCCCCAAATGACAACCAACTGAAACATCCCTATGAATGCTCTGAACAATAATCCTAACCAAAACACTATAATTCAAAAGTCCTAAAATCCTACAAAAGTTTCTCAAATTTCCTAATGGATGATGATAAAAAAAAATAACGTGTCTCAGAAAAAATAAGAGGATCATAACCAAAAAAATAAAAAATGAATCCTAACAAAAAAAACTAAGACCGCTCAAAAATCATGAAAATGCCATTGTAACAATATAATTGAAATAAAATAGTATCTTCAATTAAATAAATTAGTATAATGAATTTGTTAGAAATTTAACCATGAAATATAAGGACCATTATTAAATTATTTTAAAAACTGTACAGACTGCTCGTCCTGAAAGTGGACACTAGGGCATTTCTCTCCATACATATGGTTAGAAACAGGATCAGTAACATTAAGTACTGGTCATGTTGAAGTTCGTATCACACAATACAAAACTTATTAGTAAGCAAGTACAAAAGCATAATTTGAAGTTCGTATCACACTATAAAAAACTTATTAGTAAGCAAGTACAAAAGCGTAATAAACATACACAAGAACAATGAACATGTCATGATACTGATGATAATCACTTGTAATCAATGTATGTATATTTCACTATAAATGCTTAAAATTAAATTGTGTACTCATTAAAGCTAACAAACCTGATGATATTGATGATAAGATTATACTTGCATATGAAATAGTACTTAGCGTTTTTTTAAAATAGCTTTACTCCTTTAAATAACATTGATTAGCTTAGTTTTGTTTTACTTAGCTTAGTTTAACTCAGCTGCAGCTGTATGAGATGCATGTAAAGAGGGAAGAAACTAGCCAGGTGGTTGATCAGTTCAGTTCACATGACCACCAAAGTGACAATACACAATTGTTTGGGCTGACTAACCTAATTTGGGTTAGGGGAGGATTTCTTTAACTGGGATATGTGGGCCTGATCCACGAATTTCCCAAATTGGGTCACAAAGTGCAACCGTAACTGGGGTGAGAAACCTTTGAATTTGGTAAGGACCTTTTAACCTTTAGACTTAGACGCAATATGCTTGATGTTTCAGTGCAATAAATGTCAACATAATCTCTCTTATAATTTTTTCTTAACTGTTGGACTGAATAATTTGTCAGGTATTAAATAATTCCTATGATACTGTCAGGAATTGGTGTTTTGATCCCTATTCAGTATGTCTTTAAGTTTTGCTTTTTATATTGTACAAAAAAGACCATAAAACACACAGTAAACACCAGTAAATCAGTGAATTTGTTGTTTGCCATCCTAAACAAAATAAGTGCAGTAAAATATTGCTATAAAACACAGAGAGACCCGCCAGGTAAATAATAAGTAAACATTGGCTACTTTTTTGTGGTATGAAATGAGAAATTAAATTAATCAGTTATTTTTTACTTGACATCATGTGTTTATACGGCATCGCTTTGGCTACAAGTTGTGCTTGCATTTTGTGATATACTTCTATTCTCATTTGTAATGAACAAATACACAAATTACATTATTATAAAAATATTTATTAATTATATCTTTAAAACTTTTTAAGAACGCATTTGTGTGTTTTTATAATGATAGAGAATAATTTTGGAAGAAAAGTTTTTTTTTTCCCAGAAATTAATTTGAAAGCACCTCTGTTAAGAATAGTCAATAATGAATTATTGGATTAATTTTTCTTAAGACTGAGAAATAATGTTTTTATTTGAGGATGTGTATGTAATTCATTGCAGTAACCAATTTAGTGCTAAAAATTTTTCTGTGGCAATATTTTTAGTTTTCCAAATTTCATTGCACCTGCATATTACATATGTGTCCCTCATTAGTTCACGATCATTGTGATATGCGCATAAGATAGCAAATCATGAGCAAAGTGCTAATTGGTTGTCGGCCATCTGCTGGTCAAAGTTTAGAGTTGGCTATCTCCATTAGAAGTGCATGACATGTCACCAGTGCACATTGACAGTGATGACAAGGTCACATAAGCCTATCAGATTTCAGAATGGCAGTGGCATAGCACTACATTTTTCATTTTAGCAGTGCGCTAACAAATTAGGCCATTCTGGCAAAACAAAAACTGCGTGCTTACACAGAAAATTTTTTTATAATCTATTATAATTTTATAATAAATTCATTGTAATACCTGCAATACAAATAAAATCATTTTTTTTAGAGTACAAATAACAATTTTGACCTAGAAATTATTTGCCACACATTATATATAGTGTCTAGCAACACCATGCAAGTTATAAAAATAGTTACTGCACATTTATTAAAAGTGCTTGCCTTAAAAGTATCGCTTTTCATATTAAATGTTGTAAAATAATGTGTACTTTCATTTGAACATTATGATGTAATTCGTACAGAGGACAATTTTTAGAATTTGGTTTTCGTAAATACAGGGCTACACAAGGACTTTCTGGACTTTCTTAAACTAAATGTGAAATGTTTAAATACGACTCAAACATTACAATTTCTCTATTAGTCGATAATTTAAGTAATACAGTTCTAAGTATGATTTATGCTTAAATAAAATTTTCAGGATTCAAAAAGTATTAGAATGGGAATTTGTCTTGTAACTGACCATAAAATTAATTGAGATGATTTTCCTTATTTTTCAAAATTATTAAATTATGTTTTGTGGCATATCAGAAACTAACAACACAATTTGCTATTAAAATAGACACTTCTTAGTAACAAAATTAATGAAATCAGTATATACTCATGTACAGATGACTGTTTATAGTTCAGTTTTTTGTGAACATTTTAGCTGAAATTTCAACACTTTTGACATAACAAGGAGATAACTACTAGAGGTGACTTTAAACAGAATGCAGATAAATCTAGGCATTTTGCATTGATTAAGTAATATCATGTAATTAAAGGAATTTAATTATATATTATTTGGCATATGATTCTTAGACTATGCCTTTATTTACAAAATGTATTATTGCTATAACCATTCCACAGGATTTAAATCTCTCAGTATTTGTGTAGAAACTTGTATTTTGTGTGCCAGTTTTTTTATTCCTTTTTTCTTTCAAATTAGAAGCAAGTAAACAAGGAAAGTTTTTTGTGAAACAAAGATTTTAGAGTTGGCTGTGTAAACATGTGCCTAATCTTTTTGTCACATTCCTGAAGATGTATTTTGCTATTTCCAGAAGAGGTGGCACATTTTCAGAAAGTAGTGGTTAGACTACTCACCTCCCACATAGGGGAACCAGGTTTGATTCTCGGTTATGTCGCTCCCGGATTTTCGTATCTCGAAATTGTGCCAGACGATGCTGCTGGTCGGCATCAAGACCTCAATGTAAAGAGCTGCCCAAATTTCTTCACTCACTCATATTTTAAAAAACAAGCATCATACAAAACATACAGCAGACACGTTTATATTTTGTTTCCTAACAGCCAGCTTCTTTTTATAGAATTTATTGTTCATGACATTGATACACATTTCTGAAAAATCACTACTTAGTGTTATTGTAGAAATATTGTAAATGTGATGAAATGGAAGTTCACATTTGAAATTATGATAGTTTTTTTAATTGGTAGGAGTGCAGGCCCCAATGAGACTCACACCCCTCCCCCCCTTTCCCACTTGCTGCTTGCCTAATTCTTGAGATTGTAAAATACATATGTTTTTGAATTTATTCAGTGAAATACAAAAGTTTAATTTATTAGAAAATTATTAGTCAGTTTATCACAGCTGCTGAATTAAAATAGGTACATCAGTTTTGTATAAATTCAGGTTAACTAAATGCTAAGAGAGTAATGCTTTGGTTAGTGTGTATATAAACAACCATATGATAAACAGTACAGGAACTGTACTAAGCTCTGGCAGTTGACAAAATATAAAATTAAATTATGTACTGCTAATTGGCAAATATTGTGTGTCCAATCATGTGTCAATGAAAATGATCCTGATAACTTATATTCTAAAACCTCACAAAATTTGTAATATTTTACTGTATTCAAGGAATTTTGTGCAATCATGAGTGCTTATAACCCTTTGTTTGTTTATAAATGAACACCAATGGGTCCATATGTTAGGTTTTTGAGTTTGCTTTGTAACTATATTAGTTCTATCAACTGCTATAGAGTTTATATCTTGTTTATTTGCATATGTATTTTATTAAGTATATTTATTATCCATCCTTTTATAAGGTGTATTAAATTCAAAAAGTTCTATGCTACTGTTTGAGTATCAAATTTCAAATTGATGCATTTTTTTTCTAGGTGATGGCACGGTCTTATACTTGGTGTTGGTGACTGGCTGTGTTTCTGTAGGGAAGTTAGCAGATTCAGAAATGTTTCGTATCACTCAGACTACTTTCGTTTCACTTCGTAACCAAGCACAAGATGAAGATCGCATCACTGAAGTTAGAAAAGTACTGAATTCTGGCACATTTTATTTTTCATGGTCAACTTCTGAGTCTGTCTTAGATTTAACATTGTGTGCCCAGCGTAAAGTGAAAACAACAAAAACAGACAACAGATTTTTCTGGTAATTATTACTAAATTATTTTATTTTGATGTGATATTTATATGTACTTTAGTGGTTTTTTGTTTTTGCATGTGTTCATCAACAAGGTGGATATATTTGATGTCCATTTCAAATGGGTGCATTTTGCTGTTTCACTGTAAATTTAAGTTAGTAGGAAAAATTTTTCTGTATAGCCACCTAGGCATTAAGTGTGTAGGATCTACATGTTGTCATATAATCTGTTATTTCTTGGTAGTATACTTAGTTGAGATTGTTAATTTATAACTTAACAAATTCTTAATTTCAAGTTGGAGTTTTAGTTGGTGCTAAGTCTTAGAAAATTACAGAATTGTGTTAGTACTAAACTGTTGTAATGAATACATTGTGGTATTGTCTCCCTGCTTTTGTACCTTTTAATATGTGAATTGGCTTGTTGTAATATTTAGAGAACTTTTTTAAGAGAATTTTAATTATTTTCTATATTTTACCATTTTGTGCCTTGGTGACTGTGTTTTTGTTTGCTTGAAGAGTGCAAATACAAATTACTTTTTTTATGTGACATCTGGGGACATAGTATACTTCAGTTATGAGCACAGTAGATTTTCATTTGGTTTCGTATGTACAGCTTTACTGATTTAATATTTGTTTGTCATTAAATTGCATTTTTTGTTTTGGCCAAGACATATTATTCTATTAGTTAAAAATATATTAATTTTTATTTAATAACCACACTTTTTCTTAGAATATCCCTAGCAGTCATGCCTGTGGTCTCACACAGGCGTGACAGGACTACTGGGTGACAAAGGTAACACATCTACCCTCAAAGATTTTCTCTAAAATGAATGTCTTGATTTCATTTGTACCATTTATGAAGTGACTATAATCCACTGATAATGTTTGATATAAATAATAAATTAATCAAAAATAAAATTTAGTGAACCTAAACTTATGAATTGGAAAAAAAAGATAAGTTTTAAAACAATGCATGTGCTGTTCCACTGTAAGAAGGTTATGTGAATAACATTGTTTCTTGAAATTGCAGTGACGCTGGGCTATTCCAAGCACATTGTACGAATCTTCCTTAAAATTTATCGAAAATGAATGAGAAAAAGTCACTAAAATGTAATAAGGAAGAAATATACAAAATGATTCAAACATTGTAGTTTCAAACTGTTCTCTTATTTTCCGTAGGCACTTTGAAAGGGTGTGGCCTGCTTAAAAGCCTCTTTAATTTGGGTCTATATTAGTAAATACATTTATAGCCTCAAAATAAGTAGGATGACAATACTTTCCAAGATAAATTGGTTAATTTTTATTTTAACTTCCATTACAAAATTACACATTTTATTGTGCTTTTTATTGCTGAGCATTCGTTGTTACCACAGTTGTAGTTTCAGTGAGTCTGAACTCCCATGGAATGGTTGTAAATAATCAAGGCACTTAAAACAATATGGAATCTGCGTTACACCATTGGTGCTCACAATGGAAAATATATAATTTTGCAACAACCAATAAAATCTTGACGTGACTACTTCTGTTATAAATCTGCCTTTAGTATTGTTCATTAATGGACTGAAATTATAATTTTTGTTCGCTGGTATGGGGTGTCAAAGAATTTAGGATGAAGTTTTTAAATCATTCAAGTTGCATAATATGCTCACAAACAACACAATGGGATTGCTATTACCAAAAGAATTTCTTGGGCATGTTATGGAAGTACCCTATTTTTTTGTGGCTGTTAGTATGTTTTCTCTAGGCAAAAACTTTATGAAATCATACACATGAGAACATGTCAAAAGATGAGAAAATTTTTAGCTATAGTTTTAGTAGAGCCAGTCTGGTAGTTGAAAATTTCCACGGTTTATAAAGCTCAGTATTTGAAGTTTTAAGGAAATGCTTTTGGAGCCCAACAAACTAGAATTAATTATGGAAGGTGACATTTTTTTTTACAGAATAATTCACCAAATTAAATTTATTCACACCACTTAGTATGCTAGACTATGAAGAGATAGGAGTTTTAATTGAAGGACAATGGAAAATAAACAATGAAGACATGAATTCCATGTTGCTTCCTAAGAAATACTCCCATGTAATCTCTGGCTGATTGTCAGAAAATTTGAGATGATATATCATTGCATGAAAGAGGATGTTCTGTCAAAGCAAAATGAATCTGTATGAAGATTGTTTTATGGGTACTATTTACAAAAAAATATGGTGTGGTATGAAACTGTGTTATCTACAGTTTAAAGAACTACTATACTATATTGAGGAATGTTTTGTTTGCATTGTGCATTAAAACAGATACACTGGCCCTTAGAACAAATCATTAGATCCATAAATAAATGAAAAAATAAATGGAAATAAACCAAAAAAAGTGAATTTAAAAACTATATTGACCAATACTGTGTTTAGTACATTTAAATTAATTGTTTCTGATTCACAATATAAACATCTGTCATTTTCACCTAAAAGGGTTATATAACTGCTAAAAAGGAGGGGGGAAGACCAGGCTGTGGCAGTAGAGCTATCAGTAAATTGGCACCCAGCTGGCATGAGAAATACCGTTCATCGATTGGAAACTGTGGACGGTGTGACAACTGGATTCTATTGTTGGAAGTTTGAGGTTGACGTAGTTACTCACCCTGGAATACGAATGATGTAAACTCCGATGCTCTGGCGACAGCTGGGCTGGCGGGTTCTTGAATGAATAATTGAAGAGAATGAATTTTGGCACTCTTCACGTCGCATGGCACGTATAGATATTCGGGCAGAAATGTCGGGCGCCACTTGTAACAGGTTACTGCCCTGTCCTCTCGTAGTTCTCAGTAAACACTAACGAACTAGCTCAGTGTGAGTTGGAGACTTTGACTACATATAAACAAAAGTTTGTTGATACCAGGATTGCCAATAAATAAAAGAAGTTAAATGTTTACTGAAGATTTATTGTCGTCTCGGCAAAACAAACTATTGACAGTTGCAGCTGACGGAACAAAAAAAAAAAAACTGGACAGAATGGCAGCCTTCATAAAACAAAACTTCTCACTTCAAGAGTTATGAAGACAAGAGAGAATCGTTACTTTTCTCTACCGGCGGCCTATTGACTCTTTGCACCGACGGAAAATAAATTTAATAGATATTTAAAATGAAATGTCCGAAACACAAAAGAAGGTTAAAGTCGCGGGTGCTGGTCGGTGCGAGTAACGTGATTGATCAATTGTTGTAGGCTGTCTGACTGGCAGCTGACAAACGATTGTGCTGCGAATAACTGTTGTGATACCCGAGAGAGGTCATGCTTCCCTATATATTGGTCAAAAGTTTCCTCATTGAAAACATATGGTTTTTGAGCAGTCGGTCACATCAGCTAAAGGTGACCTCTGTTATTTTCCTAGTTTCACCATGTTGTGCGCGGTGACAATGTTTTTAGTTTACTAACCCAGTGAAAAAGAAAAGATGCGCTATCGTCCTATGACATGTGTTAGTACTGATGAAATGAGGAAAGAAAAGTAATAAATTTGAAAAAACTAAAATATATGAAATACAAACAAGTTGTCATTGCCATGACCTTTCAAATATTACATGAATTACTATCCTTGACTGAAATATAGACAATTGAAATACTTCCCGAATATACCAATTATATATCTATCTGCAATGCTACAAGTGTTACATTCGTGAGGTGCGGTGACCAATTCTATGTCCATTCCATGAAGAAATCGGTGATGAATTCATTATTTTGAAAGACAATGTTACATTGAGCGGGGGTGGTACAAACCTTCCTCCAGGAGTCCGACATTGCCCGAATGCAATGGCCTGCAATGTCACCGGATATAAACTGTATCAAACAGCATGAGATATGCTGATGGATGCTATTGCTCAGTGTCCATGCCCTCCTATAACCCAAGAGGTCATTGAGGCTGCTTTCGAAGAGTTTGATAGCCTCCCTCATGATCAGGACAACTTGTTCTGTGGTATGCCAAGGTGAGTAAAAGTCCTGCTGGATGTCCATAATGGCCATAATTCTTATTGAATCATCACAGCGTGGCAAAATGCAAACACTACCTGTTCCTGTGTAACGAGTGAAATTATTTTCTGTATGTCAGTTATACTTTTCTTTTCCGACATGAATAAATTCTTAATGAGTATGCAATCTAATTTGTATTACCCTAGCATATTTTCCCAAATAGGCTCAGCATTATGGCAAACAAGCATTATGCAAAACTTTTTTTGATGTGTATATACAACTTCTGTTATTTTCAATGTCATAAAGAGGCTTCAGTTACTAGTCTCATGATTAGACCTAACATTAGTGGGAAGGAAATTGTAGTTTGAGTGGTAGTGTTACAATCACAGCCATTAGTACTTTTGGTTCATTGCATTACTCACTATGCTTATATAACTGTATGAGAGATGCTTGCAGTGGCTCTAACTGTTAAAAATATATTGGAATGAACTCGAGAGTTGGAAGTTTTGCTTTTGTTGCAGGTTCAGCAGTCAAAACAAATATGTATCCGTATATTTTAAAGCTTTGATCTTCTGGCTCAGTTCGTGAACTTAGAAAAAGTAAAGTCATTATGTCACACAAAATAATTCATTATTAGTAGAAATACAGAGAAAACTGATGGGGTTTTACAGATTATTTGAAGCAGGATTAAGATACTATATCTTGGAGTTTAAGGGCAGTAGACGTACTTCTGAAACTAGCATTACATAACAGGTCACATCAGGGAACCCAAATAAACAACTTTAGGGCACTACTGATAATGCCAAACTAGTTTATTTTGGATTAATTGAAAGCCTTATTAAATAAATTTTCAATAAAGTTATTAAGTTACCAATAAATGGTGAGAAATTAATTTTATTCTTACATTACCACCAAGAAAGAAACAAACCTAAATGACTTGCAGGCATTGCTCCTTGTGAAGCCCATAATAGGTTAAAGTACTTTCCTGTTATTGTGTATACTCCTGGTAGTTTGAAGACTGTATTCAGTAAAGGATTCAAGAAGGTGGATGCTATGGACTGTAAGCCAAGGATTGTAAATGCTTATAAAACTGAAGGCCTTTAAGACTGCAATGAGTGATTTGAAAAACTATCAGAAAATAGACACAGAATCTCTTTCTCTAGAGTTACAGGTATTTAGAGCAAAATACCCCCAAGTTTAGCAACAAACATGAAAGAAGCCTTGCATATCTTCAGTTATTGTCACTATGTGTCAGGTATGCGAGAGGTCTTTTTGCTCTAACAAGAAATAACATTTAAAGTAAGGGTTCTCTCCCTCTCCTTCCCCTTCCCTATCTCTCTCTATCCCCCTCCCTATCTCTCCCTCCCTCTCTCTGTCTCTATCTTTATATCTATCTCTCTCTTTATCTCTTGCTCTATCTCCAGCTCTCTCTCTCTATATATATATATATATATATATATATAATCTCTCTATATATCTCTATCTATCTATAATATCTTTATATATCTCTATCTATCTATAATATCTTTATATATCTCTATCTATATATCTCTCTCTCTCTCTATCTCTCTCTCTCTCATATTTATATATGTATAATGTATGTGTTTGTGTATTTTTTAATTTCCCCACATTTTGTATTTATAGAACATTTCCCCGTTTTAATAGCATGTTCCCAAATATATTAGCTGTGTCGAAAACCTAATAGTTTAAATTGTTTGTCAGAATAATTACTTGTATCTTAAAGAACAAAATTAATTATTAGTTAACCATTTTTTTTCACATCTGTCATCTTGAAACATTTTTAATATTACTGCTTTAATAAAAAGCTGATCTTGCAATGCTAAATGCTCTTTCAGTATGCTCCTGGGTCTAAAACATACCTCCCCAGTAGTATGATAGTAAATGTATAACAACATAGCTGTGTGTTACAGATATATTTTTTAAAGTTAGTTTTTTTTTGCACACTAAAAAAATTTGTTTTCTTAAAGAAAGGACATATGAAGCTATTGAGTGTAATTACCAGTAGAGTAAATGTTAAAATGGAATATAAAGAAAAAGTGTAATGCTTAAATATTTAGTGCACATAGGTGAAAACTGCAACATCTTGCTGGCCAAATTCATGATAAAAAAATTAAATATCAGTCTTCTGCAGTGATTAGTATTTTTAATATTCCTTGTTTGTGTGTTAAATCACATTAAAACAATTATAAATTATCCACAGAAGTACACTAATACCTGACTGTTGGGGCCTGATTTATTACGACCACATCTCATTTATAACTAGTCTTTGAGGGGCTGTGAATGATTTTGTCTAAATGGTTCATTTGAAGGGATTAGGACTAAAAATAAGTTTGTTGCATTAATTTTAGTAGTGATGTATTGTGATCATATTTGTGAGCACTGTACTATTTGTAAGTGTGTCAGATCTAAAAATAGACACCCTCAAGCCACTGTTAACCCTTTACAACCTCCTTATATCCCTGCCTGTGAGCAAAGGGGTAGTTCAATAAAGTGGTAGCAGATTGCGTACTTTTCTGCTTATGTGATCTTCTTGTGTGTTTTGTTCCTACCCTAATACAGGTTGTTCCAAATGGTTTTTTTCAGGTTATGTTATTTTTTTCTTAGGTTAATTGTGGGTGTGGTCTAGGTTAAGTTTTATTGCTTTTTAATTGGGTTTTGTTAATAAACAACTGACTATGTCAGATTAATTGTTGAAAGACAAATTGCAGAGCTTGGAAAGTTTGTCACAGAATGGAACTGATCCCAGTTTCAAGTTCATTTTGTGTCAAAGGAACTAGTTCCATTTCAAGTTCCTAGAAATGAACTTAAAATGTTCTTTAGACTTTCCACTCATACTTTCCATTCCTCTATTGATATTTTTGTCATATTTAATGCTGTGTAGGATTTTAAAATTACTTACGTTAAGGCCATTGTTAGTTTTTACAAAAATAATCTCTTCATTATAAATACACTCACTCTGGAACTACATTTGTTACCAGTTTTAAATCAATGCTGATTTTGATTATAACTACGCAGATAAAATGTTATTCATACTATTTCAGACCTCATTTACATACCTGTAAGAGGGCCTATAGCAGTATAAGTAGTAGAATCAATTGGGGTTGTAGTCCCAAATTTTACGGTGCCATAGATATTCATATTTCTGCTTCTGTTAAAAAGTTTTTCTTTGCATGACAGATTGTAAATGAATTTACAGTTCAAAAATAATAATGTAGTAGGTAATGTAGTAACTAAGAATAAAACTGTGCATTGTCATAAGCAACACAATCTACAAAGGAACGAAAAATAAAACAAAAAACAAAACTGAAATTGAACATGCAGTGTGAAACACTGATTATTGTGTAGACACCATAATGGAAATAATTGTCATCTTTTAAATATTTTTTCAGTGCACGATTTTTCCGTAATCAATTAACAGAGTTACAAATTTTATGTAAGTGAAACTTTCTGGGTTAATATTCTCTGTTTTTTGCTACTACAAGGCATTAAAAAAATGTATCTGAAAATTTGTTCCAATTTTCCTCATGTTTAAAATACCAAGTAAAACTGAGCATAATATCAAACCTACCAATGATGTACTTAAATAGTACAAAATAATTATTTTTCATCTTTGTTATTTAAAATTTTAAAAATGTGATTGATAAAAATAAATGCATTATTTTACATAACACTTAAATGATCAGGATGTCAGTCTATTTCAATTTGTAAGTCCAGCAACGATATTTCACAGTACAATGCAGTTACTGTGAACTAATTTACTTTTATCCCAATGATTTGAAGTAGTAATTATGACCACATAGCACAGTCCTCTTATTAGAAATTAATTTAATTCTCTATTCACGTGCATATATTGCAGGTTAAGCTAATATGATATATGCAGATGAAAACAAATTGGGTGGCAATTTGGTGTTTTCGTATTTTTATATAGGTTGGCTACTTACAAAAAACAAAATAACAAAATACAATATTATTTTTGTATACAAAATTGGTGCACACAACTATTTTGTTTAACAAAATCTGCCGATTCGAACACAGTTTTACCCTGACTACCTGGATCTGTGTGTTTGAATGTCATAATTGGAAGAACTTTATTTAATTTTTTCTTTTTAAACACCATAGCTGGAGCTGAACTTTGGCTGCTTGGAGCAGTAGCGATGCTCGAGCACCACTGGAACTAATTTTAAATAACATTTTATGCTGACTACGTAACCAATACAATAATAATTTTAACGTTATGTACATGGTACTCAAACAAAACAGAATCAAAATAAAGATATTTTAAAATCAGTTACATTCAAGAAACTAAGATAGTCACCTGTTTTAACAATAGCATTAAACATAATTTTACCTAACCTAAATCTAACATGCTGTAGTGTAAAACCCAAACACAGCGTAAACTTAAAATTTAACTTTAAAACAAAATGTTTTTTTTTCAACAATGAACAGACAACTGAACTGTGGTTAGTCAGGGCATAAATTTGTTTTGACTTGTAATCATGAGTTTGTTGAGTGGGGAACTAAATTTTAAAGACAATTTATGTTTTTACTTGCATGAAATCTACAGCGCTCTAAATTTTTTTTTAATCATTCACACTTCTAAGCACAGAGCTCAGCCCAAATTACACAAAATTCAGTTCACGTGTCTCAGTACTTAGTCCAAGCCAAATTCCGAAACTGATAACGATTATTTCCGCAGTCACTTTATTTATTTGAATGGGTAATGATCAATATTGTCCATAGGATTATTACTTTTAGAATTTGTCAATTCACATACTGACATAAAAGAATGAATTTATAGTTATGTCACCATCTTGTGAGTGCCACCCTACATTCGATGACGAATAATTTGTAGCACTTAAGGTCTTTGCCCTTTGCCAACAGTTGGCATAAATTGCATGACACAATTATGTTGTTTCCGTTTTCAGATATAAATAAAATCGTCTTTTGAAATAATTCCATGGCAAAAATAGTTTAATTTTGTTTACTTTCATTACACACAAGCAATTTCACACTATTACAAACAAGCAATTTCACACTAGTATTGTATTTCACAGAATAAAAAGGAGGAAGTTTTCAAACTGTAAACAAATCACATTTGCCAAAAGCAAAATGATTAAATTTTTCTTTCACATGTTGCTGTATTCTCACAGAGTTTTAAGGTAAATATGTTATTTTGATTTAATTTTTTAAAGTTTTTTTTGTAAACATAAATAAGAATGCAAATATTGTTATAAGGGAAGGAAGGAAAGAAAGTGAGCTGAGCTGGTTAACAAGAAATGTAAATATTCATCTTCTTAAAGTCAAACATTAATAACCTCAGCTTACTCAATCATAATTTACCAGGATAATGGGGATAAAATGGAAACTTAATAAAATATTGCTACCAAAAAAAAAAAACAATACTGGGTGACTCCAAGTCAAATTATTAAAAAGGAGAAACAAGTTGGAGCCTATGAATGTGTAAATGTCTGAAAGTGTAACTCCTGAACTCACAAATACAAATGAACCTGTTAAACAAACATGTACCTAAATACGAAAGCAGAAAAACTGCTTTTCAAAATTTATAACCAAAAACCCGAATTAAAATTAAACTTATTACAGAAACTTTGCAAAGGAAGATTTGCATCCAAAAACTAAGTAATTACCCTAACCAAACACAAATAACCTAAAATCCAAATGAAAAATTTTAAAGTAAAAGTATCTAACAAAAAATAAAAGGGCTTCCCAGAGAAATTAGGGGCTTCCAAATAAAAAAGAAGAGAGATAGGTCTACTGGAAGCCTGAACTGCATCAAGGACTGATCCGAACAATAAAGGAGAAAATTGTCAGAAAAAGTGTAAATATGGAAAAATACCAGAAAAAAAATTCCAGCCAATTTTTGCCTTCGTCACAATATTGTTTCAGTTCATAGAAAAAAGGAACAAAGTTTGGAACTTTACTAAACAAAAAATAAATGTGTTCCACAGTCGTTCCAAATAAAAAGGAACTAAATAAAGTGAATCTATTCATATGAATGCATTATTTCTGAGAGCTCTGACAAATTGTCCTATGAATTGAAACTGCATGGCATGCAGCTAATGGAAGCGACTGTTGCAAAATTATGTAAAGTGTTGTGTACTACCCTTCCAGCAGATATAACCCTTAAGGTGGCTAACTTAACCAACTTACATATTGTCACAGTTAAAAATTTACTTTACTTTTTATTGGTTTGCTTTCTTTATAATTAGTATGGAATTTTGCTTTTCTTTTATTATTATACATTTCAGTTTCTTTCAGTGCAAAGTTTGTAGTGTGTTTTGTTCTGTGTTCAGTGTAGTAGAATTTATCCCAAGTGGATTGGGAGGGGGGGGGGGATGCATGCATTGCTTATAGAAGTTTGAAAAGCAAGGCAGCTTGTAGACGTAGCTTGATTGTCACATGAAGGTTGGCTTGTCCACAGGATGAATATGCTAGCAGCAGGCGTTCGTCAGCCCCCCTCCTCCTTCCTTCCCCTTGATGGAAAATTGTACCATGTTTGTATATGCATGTGGTGCTGATGTGACTGGGATGAGTAGTGACGAGAGGGAAGAGTCTGTTGTCCGAGATGAGGGGTAAGGAAGAGTGTGTCTGGACGTGAGTGAGGGAGAGCATGTTAAGGTAGTTTTCTGCTGTTTGGGTTTGTAACATGCAGCAAATGCATGCAAAAGTGGGGGAAAATGATGGTACAAGCACTGTAAGAAAGAGGAATGCACATGGTTAGTGTGTGTGTTACTTTTTCAGCAGTGAGTGACATATGCGAGCTTGGTATTTAGTGTTTGAGCTTTCGGATTGGGCTGTGAGAAGGCCGAAAATAATATTGGTTGGCAATGTAAAAACTAAGAAAACAGTTTTTTGTTTGTGTGTAGATGTAATTTTAATTGGTTATGAGTTCTGGAGAGGAGATTAAGGGAGTTGTGCAGGAGACATCATGCTGGATGTGTTGACTAGCAGCTGGCAAGCACTTAGTGGGGTAGTAAATTGCTTGTCTAGGAATTTTTTTTTTTTTGTTGTCTTTAGTTGCTGTATGGTTTGCCATTTGTTTGGGAGGTTATGCTCGGTATAATATAATCCCGCTTGTCTTGGATTTTAAGGCCATGTCCAAAATGGCAGATTTTGTTGGCAAAATTATCACGTGACCTGATTTTGTATAAAAAAAAAATGGTGGTGTATTTGGTAATTTAGTATTTCGTTTTTTGTATCTAGCATATGTTGGCAAAAATACAAAATGACAAAATGAACACCATGTTGGTTTTTACCTTCAAAACAATGTGCAAGTGCATAAATAAAATGTTTTTTAAAAACAAATAACTGTTTATAAAATACCTTAGTCATGTTTTAAAAACAAGTTAATGTTGTGCTTAGTTTATATATTTTGCAACAAGATTTTTTTGAAGTCTTTATTGCATAATTTATTATTTTCTTATTTAATAACCTATTCACAGCATTCCAGTGCTTGTATAAATATTACGCCCATTTTAAACATTAAATTTGATAAAAATAATTTTTCACTGTTAATGAAAAAATGTGTTAACCACGAGTGTTAAACAAATAACTGTCGACAATGTAAGAATTGAAACTTATGAAATGACAAATTACAAAATAACAAATTTGTCATTTTGGACATTGTCCGAGTATGAAATGTTAGGATTGTATTGGAACTGTGTCGGATATGAAAGTAGGAATTTAATTTATAATATGATTTTTGTTTAGAAAAAAAATTGTTTCCATTTATTTCGAGTTATGCACCTTGCATTATGACTGATTAAGATGTTTGTTTATTTATGCAATTATTTACTTTTATGTATTTGACATGTATTTGTATATGCATTTTTATATGTATTTATATATATTTATATTTTTATTTGTGTTTGTATTTATGCATTTATTTATGTATTTATTTACATGTGTTTAATTATATATTTGTCTATTTACAAGTTTGTCTATTTATGTGTTGTTTGTTTATTATTTAATTTGTTTATTTATGTGTTATTTATTTATTCATTTATTTGTTTATTTATGTGTTGTTTGTTTATTCATTTTTTGTTGATTTGTTTGTTGGTTTATTTCTTTATTCATTAATTTTTATGTGTATATAATTTATTTATGTATGTATTTATATATAATTTATTTATATATATAATTTATTTATAAATGTAATTTATTTATATATGTATTTATTTTTACATTAGTTTATATATTTACGTATGTATTTGTGTATTTTGCAGGAATGTCATGAAATGACCTTTTTGTATGATTAATGGTAGGCTGTCCATGTGTTACTTTTAGAATGCCATGTACTGTTGGACTAGAAATTCAAAGTTCAATTTTGAAGCTTAGTTATTCCAATGTACAAAATAAAATAAAATCAAAATATTGTGAAGAAGTCCATTAGTATCCCCCCCCCCCCCCCAAGCGCCCAAAGAAATTTTAATATGTTTATTATTCAGATCAATCTAAGTCGTGGTTCAGTCATTCGTTGTTGTTTCGGTTGCTGTTGGAACTGTTTTTTTTTAATCCTCGAGCTGAGCTCAGCCTCAGCATTTCCCATTTCCCTTTGTGCCACCTACAGCTGTGAATGTTTTTATTCACCGCTGTTTTCGATAATCCTCTTTCCCAAACTGTTTTTGTATTGTTCTGTGTTCTGGGAGCTTTACTGACTGTGACATTTCAGCATCAACAGCTGTGAGTTGGTTGGTGTTATCAGGGTAGGGTGACTGTTTTGTGCTGTAGCCAGCAGACAAAACGTAGGATGCTCAGGGGAAAAGGGGAATGAGTTAGTGTTAATCATGTGTTTACGAACTGTCGCACGTGTACGTAGTGTGTTCCGATTGGCTGTTGGTCGGCGAGGAGGTGGGTGCGAGGTTGAAGCGGTCCGGTGGAAACTTTCATGAATCGTCATGAAGTGAAATGTGTTTTTAAACTTTGTTTGCTTTGCTGGGCTGGAACATTTTCCCCTGCTTTACAGGAAAAATGTCCCCAACCAAGCCTTTAATTAGTAACATGTTTAGGGGTTAAAGTAGAGTAGTAGTCGTGCAGTCTTTGCAGAGTGAAAGATAGAAGATAGATGAAGAAGATAGAAAATAGAAAGAAGATAAAGAGAAATAGATAAAGAGAATAAAGTAATATTATAGATATCTTTAATTGAGGCAGTAGTAAGGGTAAGTGTAAGTAATATGTTCAATAGATAAATACTCTGATAGCAAGGAAGCGTCTGTAAGTCTGTGTATTCATGAGAGTCTAACCACTGTGTACTGAAAAGTTCTTTGCAAGACTTTTTTTCCAATAGATCAACATTTAGAAAGTTGATTTATTACAAGATTTCAACACGTGGCCATCGAAGTAGGAAACTTCTGTCTTTTTAAGAGCGTTTAAGGCTTCTATTGTATCTCCTTGATCTTCTGATAATCGGTGATCGAACTCATGCATGACTGTATCCAGTATATTAAAATAGATGGACTTTAATCCTTTCCATTTGTGCTACTGATGTGAAAAGTACACTATCTCCTAGATGTGAAGTTAGTCTGTTTCCTTTTTGCTACATAGCTTTTCATTCTATATTGCTGTTGTTGGCCAGAGTCCTAGCTTTTTCCTCTAATTCATCATATTTCTTGGAGCTTTTTATTCTGGCCAATTCTTCTGTAGTGCTTTTGATCAGACACCCCGTTGCAATCAAATCAATATCCTTGGACTGAAGCTGTATGAGAGGGAATATGTTATGCCTAGTACTAGCTTTAATGTATATAGAACAAAAATTAAGCACTGTTGCTCCATTTGAGCTTGGATGCCAATGCTTTCTGCCCTGTCGTTCATGCCTTCATCAAGCACTATTAAAACTGTTTCAAAGTTTGTCAGAATCTTACTCACTATAGTAAACCAACAAAACCATTGTGTAGGAACGAACCGTTCTAGGCACATAACAGGCTGCTTAAGTTTTCTTTGAGTTTCTAGAAATAACTCATGTCGAATTGGGCTATTAGATATGAAGCAGTAGATATTTTGCAGGGTAGAAAAAATATCTTTAGTATCTTCAGTAACGCTCGGTGAATGTACTAGTACTAAATTGAGACAGTGGGCATGACATTGAAGGTAAATAGCAGGAGATGCTTGATGTTTTACTCTTGCTTGGACTCCATTTGCCCAGCCACTCACTACATTGACACCATCGTAACACTGTCCAACACAATACTTTAGATCTATCCCTTGCTCTGAAAGAAGAGAAAATATTGCATTTGGAATATTCTCTGCATTATGATACTTCAAATTATGTAAACCAATAGCTCTCGCTTTTATTTTCCAGTCCTCGCAATCAACATATCTTATAAGAATGGCTAACTGTTTCACCGTGGAAATGTCTTTGGTTTAATCAGCCATGATTGAGTAAAAGACAGCTTCTTTTGCTTTTTCGGTGATACACCTTAAAATTTTTAAAGAATATACGAATATCAAATCATTTTGGTACTCCGGAGAACTGTAATGGCCATATCAACAACTTATTCTTTGAGTTTCGGATTTTCTTCACAAACTGTTTGTAGCATTTCCAGAAAATTTCTTTTATTTTCTGAGGTCTCCGACTCTTTGTGGCCCCTAAAAGCCAAACCTTGCCTGCCAAGAAAACTTACTTCTTTTAAGTGTTTTGACATGCCTTTTATTTTCTTCTCTTTCAGAATTTAAGACAGGCTACTAGCATCTGCATTGAGCTTCGGCTTTTCATCACTGCCCAGGCAGTCATTGACATTTTGTGCCTTTCACTATTTTCGTGTTGTTGAAAAAGGGCTGAAGCATCCTTCCATTTCTTGAATCCTTTATCAATAAATGTTCGGTTTCTGATAGTTTCCCCTGAGTGAACTGCAGATTCTGAACAGAAATGTCGACACGAGAAACAATACACAGTAGCTTTGGCTTCTGAATATTCTATCCACTGGTGAACACTATAATATCGAACAGAAAATCTTCTACCATTAGTCTGAGGGAAGTTTATGACTGGTTGAGGAGATGCTAATGGTCCACTTCTAGGTGGCTGGAATCTCTCTATAGAGGTTCAGCAAATAAATAATATTTTTACTATATTATTATTTTAATAATTTTATAGCAAATGTTATAGTTAAAAAATGATTCCTCCGAATAAGTAGAATTAACATCTGTAGCTATATTTCATATACTAAAAAAATTTATAACACAAAATTAAATTCTTATTTCAGAGTCCTATACATAAAATAAATTTAACTTTGGTATTATCTATTTGCACTGCAAATTTTGCACTCTAATCAGGTCTTATTGCACATGTGCACCTAACTTTCACCTATAAATCAAAGATTTCCTAAGTGACAAAACGTATTTCTAATGTAATTTACACACAAATGTAATTCAATTTATTCATAGCATGATTGTATTAATATCTAATTGAGAGGTGATTTTTATTTGATATCTTGTAAATAACACCTCACAACTATTCCAATCTTGCATCAGAATATTTTAAACACAAATATAAAACCTGGGGAACGTGCAAGAGTCTAGCGAAGATTCCATGCCATTGGGCGAGTATGTGTTAGGGTTTTTTCCCCACTCAGAGCGCTATGGACCACAGCAACTCGGTCGACCGGCAGATGCGAGAGTTACAACACTGGCTGATCGCTCTCTGAAGAATGACTAAGGGCGAGCGTAGTTCTAGTGATCATCGTCAGGCACTTGCAGATCATGCCGGGGAGAGAGTATTCCTTCCTCAGCAGCCAAAGCTGACGCACTGCCTCCCTTGCAGCGTTCAAAGCCGACAGAACATGTGTGGCGGGTGTAGTGCAACCACAGAGGGTACAGCGACCTCCAACACCCATCTCCGCATGTAGCTTCGTAAACAATATCACAATGTTACAAATACAATTCCTTACACATATCTAATTGGAGTATCTTGATAAAAAGGTAAAAAAAACAAATAATAAGTTAAAAAAATTTTTCTTTTTTAACATGTTACTTATTAACATTAATAAAAATTAAAACCCTTACATTACTCCAAATTAAATATTCACCTCACACAGAGCAATAACAATTACAAAATGTTTCCCTATATTCTTGAGTTACGAAAACCAAATGCTGTTAACATGCGAATCCCTATTCTATGTCAAAAGTAAATATTTCTTGTTACCATTCTTAATTTTTTCCATATAGTGAGGAGGGATTAATATCTGAAAACAAATTCTGTAGCCAAACAATTTTCATAAAGTGCCACTCTTTTAAGGTATGTAGAGATATAAACACTTGCATATGCATTGCGACATCCATGACAAACATTCCGCAAATCGTCTACATATTCTGATGTACACACATATACTTATTAATATTTCATTGTTTAAATTGTTTTCTATCCCCAAATTCAGGAGTGACCACACCTCTCAATGGCAACAACTCACTCCATTCTCAAACATCATTCCCTCACAAAAAGTCCTACTGGAAAACCCTCAGAGCAGACTGTGACCACATATCCAATCGACAAAATCAGAAAACCGTTGTGTAAGCAATAAAATAAAAAATAAATTAAAAGCAGCATAAGGTTTTTGTAGCTTTAATAATATTGGGAAATTACATTTTGTAATCGTTATTGTTCTGTGTAAGGTGAATATTTCATTTTTAGTAATGTATGGTTTTTAATTAATTTTAATGTTGATAGCCTTGGCCGCTGGGGAAGGAATGCTCTATCTCCGGCACAATCTGCATGCGACTGGCGGTGATCAATGGAACTACACTCATCCCTAGTCATTCTTCATGGAGCGATCTGCCAGTGTTGTTACTCTCACATCTGCTGGCCGAGAGAGTTTCTGTGGTCCACAGTGCTCCAAGCGAGAAAAAATCCTAACACTCACGCAATGGCATGGAATCTTCACTAGACTCTCGTTCATTCCTCAGGTTTTTTATTCTTGTTAAAAATATTCCAACAAGAGATTGCCGTGGCTAAGAGGTGTTATTTACAAAATATTAATTTAAAATCACATCTCTTTAAGGTGATGTTTGATAAAGACTACAATAATTTTAAAAATATTTCCCTCTTATTTTGGATTCAATTTTTTTGGGTGTAAACAAAGGTAATTAGTGTTTTAGATTCCATCTGCATCGAGGCTCTAAGCTGTTCAGTTGTGTACACCAGGATTCGAAGCAAGGAATGTGATAGTATAAATGTATTTATGCTTGAGTTACCCTAACTGGGATTGAACCAAGGAATATCTCATTCTAAATGTAAATATGTTTTAACCTTGGCAGGATTCAAATCAAGAACTAACCCAATAAAGATATATTTAAGCATTACTTTCTTCTCACCGTGAGTCAAAAGTACGGTTTATGTCAGTTTAAATAGATTTGTTTTCATTATCCTCTATGGGAATCAAAGCAAGGTTTCGGTGCATATAACTATATTTATGTTTCGGTTACCAGTGGCAGGAGTCGACACCAACCAAGATGGCAGACATATATCACAAACATATTGGCAATTCACAGCTTGGTTGTAAATGAGCAGTGGTCTGGGTAGGGCGTGTACTTAGTGTCTGTACATGTAATTATTCTTGGTACTTATTCATTTTGCAATTACTCATTATTTTTATTACTCATTATGCAGTTACTCGTTATGCAATTACTCATTACACAATTAACATCTAATTACCCTCTACGGGTCTCGAATCAAGGACTGAATCCTCAACTTGCGTAGTCCAACCCTACATTCCCCCACCTCTAACACTTAACCTAGTCACTTGTGTTTCAGTATCTGATGGATAAAAACGTGTACTTAGTATGTAATTACTCTTGGGAGTTGTTTATTATGCAATTGCTTATTCTGCAATTACTCATTACACAAATAACATCTAATTACAACTAATTACCCTCTACAGGTCTCAAACCAAAGACTGAGCGACTTTTCAACTCTACGGGTCCAGCGCTACACCTCCCGTAATACTGCCCATTGCCTTTCGCCCACCAGACTTCCTGGAAAAATTTCAGTCCCGCAAATGTCGCTTGGGCACTTGCGTACTAAAAGGGTAGCAATTGATCATAGCACCCTTCAGATGGAGTGTGAGAACCCATGAGCCAATCACAACACACCTACCAGGGTTTGGGGAGAGGCATTGATCTGGTTTCCCAGGATAAAAGTTTCCTGCAGCTGGGATCCCTCTTGGAGAGACCCTTTCCATGGTTATTGTAATTTCCTTTATGCCACTAATGCCCACCAAATATCTGAAACCGCCCTGATTTCACTACTTACACTGTGTTCGTACACTGTCCTGTCTTTTTTTGGTCTTCTTTAGTTATTCTTGGTTGTTCATTTTCTGATACTGAAATTAAACCTCTTAGAAATAGGTTTTGTTTATCGTAATATTCAGGCTACTTCAGTTTTTCAAAATGTATTTTCTTACTTTGTATGCTTAAATAATATACATCTGAACATTCTTCAACCATTTTCATGGTTGCATCAATCTGTTTGTTATGGGTTGATGTGGAGGCTTGAGATGAGTTTAATTTTTGACTTAATTTTGGTTTCCATTTTTCTTCATACCTCCACATTTTCTTTGTAGATGTGGGTAGCTCACCTGTATCTTCTTCGATGTCCACTTGTGGCTCAGCTTGTTTACTGTTTTTCTTACTAGTCAGTTGTTGCTAAATTTTTTCTCTGCCATGTGTACATGCATTTAGCTTTCTTCCCCCTTCACTCATAAGCTGCTTACTTTTGTCTGTCAACCTAGGACTCTAGACTTGACTGACCCCTGTAGGCCTAACTGAACGCTTGCGTATTTCACTAGCAGGTTTGTTAACATTATTTTACATCACTACTTACATTGTGGTAGAATTATGCTAGAGTAAATATGTCATCTTCTTTTAAATCTTTTTACACTACTATTACAAGACTGAAATGCTGACATGACTACACAAAATAAACATAAATCTTTCATCACTATAACTCTGTATTATAACCTTGCATCTCACAATAACAAAAATATAAATGCCAGTATGGCAACCTGAATATGAAACTAACATCACTGTTAAGTGCAAGCATAGAAGTAAAAAACAGAAACATTATTCCTATACTCATTACTAAAACTCTCCTATAATAGACTGTGTTATTGGTTGAAAACAATTTTTAATTTTATAAACAAATAAGCTTCTGGCTGATAGTCAACTTCTAATATTTTTAGGAAGGTTAATGGTGTATTTTTTTTTTTATTTTGATAAATTTCTAATACATTCTTAACAGCACAGCAATGAAAGGAGCAAATATTTGATGAAAAAATAAATATTTGAATTTACAAATTAAAGACGTGTCATTTTTATATAACTCAATTCAGTACAAATATTAAAAATAATAAATCCTCTTTTCATTGTACTGAAAAAAAATTCACTGTTTGATAGTCCACTTACACCCTGCCCTTCAGTTATGGTGGAGGTGAAATGCCCTTAGTTGGTAATTTGAAGGAGCCTAGTAGAGACTAAGATTTGTTGAGGTGTCAAACAATCCACATGGTGGACTATTTGGCGATATGATGACCCTGCTGTTTCAGCCTGATTACTAGTAATCTCTTGAAGTCTGTGAATTGCATAAAGTGATGTCTTGTGCCTTTTGATCATTCTTCTTCACTCTGTTGCTTGCTTGGTATCATCTGGTGTTTCTAGTCTTAATACAGCTTTGACTACGCACCAGTGTCTATGACAGTTGGTCGGTGCTTGTAGCACAACTACTGGGTTTGCAGTTAAATATAAATGCTCCAACATGGGATTATGTGCACACCAGCCTGTACTCTCACTGTTTACATTGTTTTATAACTGTCAAATGGTTTCTTCGGTGCACTTCTTAAATTTTCCGGCAAAGTGTGTTCGATCGCAAGAGCAAAATCAATCTGGTCATTCCAGATCTCTCACCTCCTGCGATAAGCTCATGATATTGGAAACATGTGCATCACCAACTCTTAAATAGGTGGGCAACATGTTACTTGTGTGGGAAATGTCTATACAGCAGGCAGTGTGTTGCTTACATCTATTATTCCATAATGGCTTAAGTTTTACCAGCTACAAGGAGGGAAGAGGCAGGAGTACAGATAAAAGGTAGCGCACAGCAGTTTAGAAAACTGATTAGTTATTGTAGCATGTCTGCATTTTCATTGCAAAATATATGCATTGAATTAATTATATTTTTCTAGTATAATTTTTTTTATAAAGGTAGAACATAATCATGTAAATATAATTATATCATGAGCATCAGTTCCTGTGAGGTTCAGATATTATCTTTTCCTCACCCTTATGCAATGCAATTCCTGTCAAGTGTCTGCTTTATTGTTTGCACAGAATGATGATAAAAAAAAGCGGATCCACTTATAAAACTTGCAATGACATATAATTGTAGTTTTATTCATATTTGAATGTTTTCTAATAAAGTGCAATAAATACTTTTATAGCCTATATTTTATATTTACAAATACTGTGAATATTTAAGAAACCTTTTCCAGCTACAGAGTTGACTTTCATCTTACCCACCTGAATCTGCATGACATTTTGTGTCATTTAATGTAAAAGGGAAAATTTTAAGTTAATCTGGTTTAAGGAAAGATAGTAAGGAATGTATATTAACTTTTTTTAATTTGCTTGGTTTTGCAGGACCATTTCATGTGTGTTTCGTTACCCATTTTTTTCCCAAGACAACGTTATGCCGCTGGTCGGTGGGTTTTCTTGGGGATCTCTCTTTCCCTTGCCATTGCATTTCAGCGCTGCTCCATACTCACCTTGCTTCACTCTCATCTGCTGTTTATACCTCAATGTTAAGAGTCGCCCATATATATATATATATATATATTTCTCTCTCCTCCTCTCTCTCTCCCTCTCCTCTCTCCTCTCTCTCTCTCTTCTCTCTCTCTCTCTCCTCTCTCCTCTCTCTCTCTCTCCTCTCTCTCTCTCTCCTCTCTCTCTCCTCTCTCTCTCTCTCTCTCTCTCTCTCTCTCTCTCTCTCTCTCTCTCTCTCTCTCTCTCTCTCTCTCTCTCTCTCTCTCTCTCTCTCTCTCTCTCTCTCTCTCTCTCTCTCTCTCTCTCTCTCTCTCTCTCCTCTCTCTCTTCTCTCTCTCTCTCTCCTCTCTCTCTCTCTCTCTCTCTCTCTCTCTCTCTCTCTCTCTCTCTCTCTCTCTCTCTCTCTTCTCTCTCTCTCTCTCTCCTCTCTCTCTCTCTCTCTCTCTCTCCTCTCTCTCTCTCTCTCTCTCTCTCTCTCTCTCTCTCTCCTCTCTCTCTCTCTCTCTCTCCTCTCTCTCTCTCTCTCTCTCTCTCTCTCTCCTCTCTCTCTCTCTCCTCCTCTCTCTCTCCTCTCTCTCTCTCTCCTCTCTCTCTCTCTCTCTCTCCTCTCTCTCTCCTCTCTCCTCTCTCTCTCTCTCCCCTCTCTCTCTCTCTCTCTCTTCTCTCTCAATTTTTATTTATACCCTTGAAACAATGTTATATTTTATCTCACAGTAGTTACAAAGTCTGTTATAAAAGTATAGTAGACTATAAACATATTGTCAGTGTAAGTAAATAGTTTTGTGTTGCCACAGTTGGTTAATTTGTTAGGGTGGTGCTACATTGAACTGGTGCTCTGAAATGTCATGCTCTGCTGTGCCATTCTAAAATTTGACATGCTTTTGTTACCGAGACATCATTGTTTTGTGCATAATGATGACAAGCCATGCAGTGTTTTGATGTGCCTATTACTGGCAATGACTATTACTCTGCTCACGATTGACATTGGAAAATTGAAGGATTATCTCAAAAAAAGTTATAAATACTAAATTTGTTTTTGGGTGTAAGTATATAAATGTTACTTCTCAGTGCTAAGAGAAATAAATTAAATTCATGAGTGGTTATTCTTAACAAACATGCCTTCAGATAAATTTATTTAACTTTTTTCTGAAATTGTTTTCAATCCCCATAAAAAGTTAAAAACTAATGGCTTTGGCAACTCAGTAAGAAATACATTTTTTAATATTATAATTTTTGGATGTGAGCTACAGAATTTATCACGAAAGAAAAAAGAATTCTCACAGTACATGTGCAGTGACTTGTAACCAAGGCAGTGTGGTACAAGTGCATGTCATTGAATAATAAATAATTTATCACCTGGTATTTGCAATTTCATGTCGCATAAAAGTAACCAATGTTAACTATCTATTTTACTCGATAAACTGATTTACTAGTGGCCTCTATGGCTTTTGGCCTTATTTTTTGTATAGTATGAGAGGCAAACTTTACAGGAATCAAAATGCCAAATTCTAATTGTTTCAGAGGAGTGATCTTGGAATATGAAAGGAACATTGGCTGCTCTTGGCTTTAAAGCCGGTGAAGTTGTGGCTGGTGATGCTAAAGTTACAGTGAGAATTTTTAAGAAAAATTTTAAATTGGCCTTAAAATAGAAAGTCATTACTTTTATGGTGAAGATTTGGGGAGCAGCTTACAAAGTGAACTAACCTTACCTTAATTCTACAAATAGTACATGCATCCATATCCTATGTGTAATTGTAACCCGGAATGTCGTGTACCAATGGAGAGGAAATAATGGAACGGTGGAGTTTCTAAGAAAATGAGGGTGGAAATATTTCCAGGGAACTATTTTATAAAACAAAAGGAAAATTTTGGTGCCGGATGCATTCACAATATTTTTGGTGTTGTATTTCATATAAATATCATTTTGCAAATGAATGTTTTGAATTTATTTTTTTCGTAATTCATAGATTTTAGTAAGACTTTACAAAACAGGGTGGGATGGAGATGAAAAATATTTTCGAAGATACTGCATATCTATTTGTCATAAAATGCAGAGTATATGAAATATAAAAATCTGGTATAAAAAATAATTCTTGGAGTATTAAATGTGAATCTGTTGTTTGCACTTTCTATGTTTGATTTGCTATTACAAAGAAATCAGCACACTATTTGGGTGATGCAGTAACAGGTGTCTGAATTGTAGTAGCAGCTATACTACATATCTTTACTAATTTCAGTATCCAGCGAATTTCAAAACATTTAAATGGAGAATTTTTTTTCTATTTTAATAAATCACAGTTTTTCATTCAAAAATGTTGTCAGCCCATTGTTATCAGGTTTTAATTGAAATATTGACCTAACACCCTTCTTCCCCAAAAGGAAATTCTGGATATGTCTCTGCTATTGAACCTCTCCTTTTGGAAGAAACAAGAAACCTAACAAGTATAGAGTTTTTGTGTGTCATGCAATAGCATTCAAAATGGTGTTCTCTTAATGTTGCAGATGAACATATTTTCTATCTGAACCTATGGGAAATTATTGTTAAAATTTTAAGTGGCAATAAAAACTAGGATGATTATATTTTCAAAGTGACATGTCTGATCATTGCATTCACAGAGATATTCATTAATCAAATATTATGACTCAAAATTAAACTACATCTTACAGCATAATGGAAGCAGTGGGTGATTACTTGGAATATGGTACCATCAATAAGCACAGCCTTTGCTTTGACATTGTGTGTGTGAGAATTGGGCAGCGCAGAACGGAAATCTTCAGTGTTAGTGAGGATGAAATAAGGTGGAAATAGATCATGGATGATGGAGGAAACTGGAGTTCGCTGAGAATACCCACTGGCCAAAATTAACGTTCACCAAGTTTCTCACATGCGAGAATCTGAAATGACACCACTAGTAATCAAACCTTGTTTGTCGTGGCGGCAGGCAGTCAGTTTTGACCGCAATGTCTCCCCGTTGTGACATAGTGGAACAGTTCTTTGGTAATTGATGGGAACACCCCTTTCAAAAACTTTAGTGAACTGCTCTGAACACATATGATAAAGTTAATGTATTGAAATAATAACATAGAACATTTTCAGAATTTTAAGCAACAATCATTAATGTTTATTAGATCAAAATTTTATGTCCCAAAATGGCAGGGTATTTTTATTACATGTCAGATTAAAGTTTGAACTATTTTATTTGGAAAGCACAAAACATGAATTATTTGTATTTCCAGGGCATTACAATGCAATTCCAAAATAATTCAAAACAAATTGCTGAAGAAGTAAAAATTACTATGAAATACACCAAACCAGGTGACCACCTTGCATGTGGCCCTACCCTAGCCGGTCTGGAACCAGAACATTATAAATATTAAACACACTTGAATTACTCTTAAAAGATAGAAACTAAGTGCCCTAATCACAGGGTTTTCCACATCCAGTTCCTAAAATACACACTTAAACCTATATAAAATTTTATTCCTATATCTGACTGCTAACAGCCCAGCAAAATTGCAATTAAACCAATAAAGCTCTTGTGTGATAAATACAGAATTATTAAAAAAAGCATCTTTGAAATGACATAACATTTCAAACACTGAAACCACCTGATTTCTTACATGCATAGTTCATAGCACAATCCCGTTTCACTGCTGCATAGTACTCAGCGATGCTAGTATATGATAGACAAGCTATATACCAGAGTGTGTATCAGACAGACAACTTCAAACAAATTCATGTAAAAAGCAACTCTAAATCAGAGATCAGCATGTTCTAAAGCCACTTACTAAGTTACAGCCAAACCAAATGTTGATAGGCAAACTTAAACTGAGTTTTGAATTGTTAACAAAGTTCAACAGCCTTTCCTAAAATGCTCAGTGCAATAGTGCTCAAGCAAGCATCAAAATTGCATGTAACACATATAAAACAGTTTCACCAAGCACACCATGACCCACCTGAAAGAAGCAAAGCTGGCCAAGAAGCAAAACTAATTTATATTGTAGTAGCAGCTAAGAGAATGTGCTGAAACAAGACTAAATACTTGCTGGCCAGCAGACAGCACTGCATGGTACATTCTTGGAAGGAGGGGAGGGACCAAGGAGGTTGGGCCAAAAGAAGGAACAGGAAAGAAGCCGAGCCGAGGATGAGAGCACTGAAGTCAAGAAAGTATCCACCATAAAGAAATTCTCTGGTGCTGTTATATTGATGGTGAAAAGTGCTCATGTAAGCAAATTTTTTCAAGAATTTTACTTTCGGTTATTATTTATCAGGCATCAATTAATGTAGTTACATTTACATAGGTTTGAATTTGAATCTTTAAACTGTCATACAAGTAGTATGGTTTGGTATGTCCAGGAATTAATCTTCTGGCAAGAGAAGCCAAGGTGCTGACCGCCACCTTGTAATTTTCCTTTTTACCTTAAAATTTTCCTTTTCCCTTAAAATTCCTCCTTTTCCCTTAAAATTCCTCCTTTTCCCTCAAAATTTATCTGATTTCCTCAACAATTTCCCCTTTTCACTTAGTGTTCAGTTTACTCTCAAAATGTTCTTTATTTACCCTTACTTAAAATCAAGGACAAGATTACATTTATGACTTGGACCACCATGTTGGTTGTTGTTGACCTTGAACCCAATGACCTTGAACTCAAAAATAAAAATCTAGAAAAAAAAGTGAAAATATTCAGATAGTAAATTATATACCTAATGCGAAAAACAAAAGTGGATGTGTATACCTAAGGGTTCTATTCTCATAAACATGGCAGATCACAACCACTCCGTGGTACAACGATCAGCAGGCGACCATCCTTTGCCAATTTATATTCATTGTTTAGTTTGTATGCCTTTAACATACAAGCCAACAATCCCAGCTTAAAATACGAATCCGTCATGCCAGTCAACACCACCTCCAAACCATACATATCACTCATAACCACACAGCCATCCCATCTGTTCAGTCAATGACCATCAAGATAATCCAAACGTAACAACTGACCATTTCTAGCTGGGAAAAGCATAGAACCATACTTATGATCAATACTAGCCAGTAACTGACTGCACCTAAGATTGACATCTGTAGACAGAATATGCCTCAATCCTTCTTGATCCTCCTCCCTCCTCGATCCTCCTCAATCCTCCTCCCTTCTCTAGGCTCCCTCCTCCTCAATCCTTCTCCATCCTTCTCCCACTTCAGTTCTCGTCCACACTTCTTCCACTTCAATCCTCCATCCTCATCATCAGTCCTCTTCAGTCCTCTTGAGTCCTACTCCTCAATCAGCCTCAAATCATATTTCTTCTCTCTCCTTAATCCTTCATCGATCATCCTCCTCCTCACTCAATCCTCAATCCTCCTCCCTCAATACTCATCACTCCACAATCATCCTCCTCCCTCAATACTCATCACTCCACAATCATCCTCTTCAATCCTCCTCCTCACTCCACAATCCTCCTCTTCCCTCCTTAATCCTCCTCTTCCCTCCTCAATCCTCTTCCTACCTCCTCAATCCTCCTCCTACCTCCTCAATCCTCCTCCTACCTCCTCTATTCTCCTCCTCCCTCCACAATCCTCCTCCTACCTCCCTCCACAATCCTCCTCCTACCTCCCTCCACAATCCTCCTCCTACCTCCCTCCACAATCCTCCTCCTACCTCCTCTATCCTCCTCCTACCTCCCTCCACAATCCTCATCTTCCCTCAACAATCCTCCTCCTCTCTCCTCTATCCATCTCCTCTCTCCTCTATCCATCTCCTCTCTCCTCTATCCATCTCCTCTCCCCTCTATCCATCTCCTCTCCCCTCTATTCATCTCCTCTCCTCAATCCTCCTACCTCCTCAGTCCTCCTACCTCCTCAGTCCTCCTTCTCCCTCAACAATCCTCCTCCTCCCTCAACAATCCTCCTCTTCCCTCAACAATCCTCCTTTTCCCTCCCCAAACCTCAATCTTCAATTCTCCTCCTTCCTCTTCAATCCTCCTCCTACATCTCGAAACTCGTACTTTTTGATCCTCCTCGTACACTTCGATCCTCCTCCTCTTCCATGCTGCTGCTCCTCCTCCTCTTCCATGCTGCTGCTCCTCCTCAATGCTGCTCCTCCTCCTCTTCCATGCTGCTGCTCCTCCTCTTCCATGCTCCTCCTCCTCCATGCTCCTCCTCCATGCTCCTCCTCCTCCATGCTCCTCCTCCATGCTCCTCCTCCTCCATGCTCCTCCTCCATGCTGCTCCTCCTCCATGCTCCTCCTCCTCCATGCTGCTCCTCCTCCTCCTCCATGCTCCTCCTCCATGCTGCTCCTCCATGCTGCTCCACCTCCATGCTCCTCCTCCTCCTCCTCCTCCTCCATGCTGCTGCTCCTCCTCCATGCTGCTGCTCCTCCTCCATGCTGCTCCATGCTGCTGCTCCTCCTCCATGCTGCTCCTCCTCTACGGGTCTCCTCCTCCTCTACAGGTCTCCACCTCCTCTTCTTCTACTGGTCTCCTCCTCCTCCTCCTCTTTGGTGCTCCTCCTATGCTTTGATCCTCCTCCTCTTTGATCCTCATCCTCCTCCTTCACCTCTTTGATCCTCATCCTCCTCCTTCACCTCTTTGATCCTCCTCCTCTCAGATCCTCCTCCTCTTTGATCCTCACCCTCCTCCTGCACCACAAAAGGGCACAAATCATACACTATATACAAAGTAACCCTTAATGTTAAGTGAATTAACACCACAAAATTAGAATTCAGAAGTTTTATTTTTAATAAGGTGAGTTCAGCTCACTGAATTAACCGACCTCGTGGACAGATCTACAACCAGAACAATACGTTGTCAAGTTTAACATTTTGAAAAAGTCAATACTCAGTGTAATTGAGTTAAGGACAGATTAATTAAAGGCACCTAAGGCTTCTTTCAACTCGGAACAAGAACAATTTTCGAGTGAACGCAGTCATTCACTTTTCAATAACCACTCGCTGTGATGAGAATTCAGGCTGCTGTCTCAAAGAATAACGGCAACCAGGTGTGATGGAAACAAGAACACTATTAAGTCTAAAATTATCCAAAGTAACACGAGTTGATAATGAACGTTATATATTTTAAGTCAAAATACACTAACAATAATAAAGAAAATTTCGCATGCAACAAATTGTCATGGAATAGTTCTAATAATCGAACAATAATCTCCAAAATATATGAGCGTCTCACAAGGGGATAATACTTCTGGTAGGACACAATATTAAAAACATTGAACTCCTTAATGATCTACAAAGAAGGCACTGTGCCAATATTTAAATTAAAAGCCTTCTCAGATGACACAACAAAATTAAAGGGACGATCCGAAAGGCGGCAGCCTGCAGTCCTTCAAAGCTCCGAACGGAAATACAAATTAAAACTTTACATTAAAAACTGATATTCCCTACAGACTGTTTAGGGGCACCTGAAAATAATTAAAGTAAAAGAGCAAACCATTAAAGCCCTAAGCAGTAAATGAACACACATAATGCAAAAGGTAAAAGATGTTACTAAACAAGTAAAGAGTGGAAGCAGCATTTGACAACTAAGGTGTTGATAGCCAAATGGGGTGCTGAGCTTGACTAGAATAAGTGCTTTAACACCCAAAATGCCTAAATAAGCAGGCCGGACAAATTTAATTGAAATACAAATCAGGTTCATGAAGTATACTAGAAAAATATCAAGTACAAAATTAATACATGACTAGCTAATATGGCTTCACTATCATTAAATCAATTTAAAAGGTTCCAAAAAACACACACTTTGGCTCCAAACTCACTACTTAAAACTATTAACTTCTCATTAAATCCCAATACCCAACTACTAACATATTAAAAACCAGTTAAAAAGAATTCGCCATGGAATAGATAGTACATTTTTGTGAAGTTCAGATGAAAACACTGGTAGCTACAAAATGCTAGTCCACAGGCCTATCGGAGTATCAAGTCATCACAGCACACTGTTGAGGCTAGACTGCCTACACCCGAGGTAGACCAAGAATTGGCTTCAGTGGGAAAAAATATATTAATGCCGAAGTCGACGGAGGTACACGCAATTGGGAGTGGAAAAGGGGTAGGGGAAGCCATGGATTAAGGAAGGAGAAAGAGACATGACATGGAGGTCAGCGCGAACGCAGTGATCAAGGTGGTGGCCAAACTAGAAAAAATTGGCGCTAGTGTCGCTCAGAAATATCGCGACTATCACAGTCCTGTAGAGAGGGCATCTCATAACCTTAAGAAAGCATGGTAGATCGATGGAAAGTTCAAATCTTCGGCCGTGTGCAACGAACATGTTGCACTCCTCTTCGGTGCTCCTTCCTCCTCGGTGCTCCTTCCTCCTCGTGCTCCTGCTCCTCTTCGGTGCTCCTGCTCCTCTTCGGTGCTCCTGCTCCTCTTCGGTCCTCCTGCTCCTCTTCGGTCCTCCTCCTCCTCCTCTCTCGGTCCTCCTCCTCCTCTTCGGTCCTCCTCCCTCTTCCGGTCCTCCTCCTCTTCAGTCCTCCTCCTCTTCGGTCCTCCTCCTCTTCGGTCCTCCTCCTCCTCCTCCTCTTCGGTCCTCCTCCTCCTCCTCTTCGGTCCTCCTCCTCCTCCTCTTCGGTCCTCCTCCTCCTCCTCTTCGGTCCTCCTCCTCCTCCACTTCGGTCCTCCTCCTCCTCTTTGGTCCTCCTCTTCAGTCCTCCTCTTCAGTGCTCCTCCCCTTCAGTGCTCCTCCCCTTCAGTGCTCCTCCTCCTATTCAGTGCTCGTCGTCCTCCTCCTCGATGCTGCTGCTCATCTATGTTTTTCCTCCCCCTCCTCTTCTATGTTTTTCCTCCCTTTCCGCTTCTATATTTTTTCCTCCTCCTCTTCTATGTTTTTTCCTCCTTCTCCTCTTCTATGTTTTTTCCTCCTTCTCCTCTTCTATGTTTTTTCCTCCCTCACCTTGCCCAGCAATTACTCAAGCATACCCAGCAATTGCTCCACAATCAACACCGCATTCACCACATGCATAATCCTTGACAATCCTCACCATCCATAGATTTTGTCTGTTCCCTCCAGTATGTACAGAATTTACATTTATCCACAAACTGTCTCCAAATTTGTACATTTGGAATGAATTACGGTTTTTATGCAGTCCACTATCCATGTATTCTTATACATAGTGTTCATTAATAATCTGTATGAGGTTTTTCACCTTAATAGTTGAGTGCTCGTAGCACCACTTTAAAGTTATGAGCAATAAAAGAATATTGCACGAAAAAAATTGAAACTCAACTATTTTATTTTTAAAATGTTATGCTTATTTTTATGCAATATATTATGAGAATAAAGTAATTTGTCACATTGTGCAATGTTGTCCCTGTCCATCAGTTCACTTATTATTGATGATATCTCATTAATATAGTAGAAATCTCCATCTTGTTGCAAAGTTATCAAATGTCTCGAGTGTATAGGCTGTTCCAAGGTAAAGTGAGCACTTTTGAGACACTAGGTACTTTACCTTTCAGCCATTTTTTTTCCTTTAAACCACCTTTTAAAATAAATATTGCCATGTAAATAATAAACACAGTGTGTGTATTCCACCATACTTGGCAGTAAACGTCTAAGGCTAAAATAAATTGTGTATATTGACTGTTATTCCAAATGAGAGGGCTTTCAAAAGCACTGACTTTACCATAGTTTATAGCAACAAGTTCATTAGAGTCTTCGGAAAATATTTAGCCCATCTTCTCAGCGTCTTCTGCCTTCATTTCGCTCGTGGCAGCACTGAGGTAGAGGGGTGGTTCAGAGCATCGAGAAAATCACAGTCTTCAGCACAATCACTGTCTTCATGTTCATCAATGCTGTCTTCATGGTCATCTTCACCTCCTGTTTTGTGTTCTGTATTAAATTTACTTTTCTTTGTAGCAGGAGTTGTATAGTCATCAGTATTTAGTGCTGATGAAAGTTAATTTTTAAAAATGGATTTCACCCGAAAGTCTTTCAAGTGTATATTTTGCATAACTGACTATTGCACTCATTCCATCTTTAGTATTATTTATCTCATCACCTGTGGAATGGGTACCCATTGATGCAGCAAGGGGTATGATATCACTTACTGCCTCTCAGCAGACAAATCCGTGCCGATCTTGGTGTGTTCCTTCAATGTATTACCTTGCATAAACTGCAAGGGACCAATGTCGAAATGCTTTATCGTGCAAAAGTACTCTTCGTACAGATAGTTCTGTCATGCGAACGACCATTTTGACAGAACTTGAAAACTCAACCCCAGAATCAACACAGAAAACAATCTGGTAATGATGATGCAAGTCTCTGCTCCATGTTTGTTGAGGTCAAAGGCAAACCTTCATATTCACAATTCATCTTCGTGGTACGATGAGAGAGCACTTCCAAATTGATTTTCATCTTACATGTCAGAATGACAACTTCTATTTTTCTATATAAAAGTGATTTTTTTTCCAGTATAGAGCCTAGCTTATACTCGCAGAAGGCTACTAAATGGTTGGAGTATCAGATAAAACTACTACGCAAAGAAAATTTCACGTGTCATTCATACACCACCTCAGATGGAAATTTTAAGATAAAAAGTTCAAGATTTGGTGTATGAAGGTGTTATTGAACAATCTACTTCATAATGTGCTAGTCCTGTGTTCATGCCAAAACCCAATGTGAAACATAGGATGGTTGTGGACTATTGGAAATTTAACAAAACATTAAAATTCAGTCAGTTCCTCTTTCTGGTTTCCATTTAGCATTCAGTTGGTTAGGAAAAGCAAAATTATTTATAACCGTAGGTTTAAACATGGCTTATCACCAAATCTCCTTGTAAGATTAAAAACCAATTAAAAGTTCTGTGTTTTGTTGGAACCTATAGCAATTTACTAGTGTTCCATTTGGCTTGGCTCGGGTACTTACTAGGCTTCTAGATACAATTTTTCACAATGTAAAATTCAAGTTTGTCTAAAACTATCTGGATGAGCTTGTCGTATATTCCAACAATTTTGAACAGCATGTGGACCATCCAAAAAGAAGTCCTTTCTCATTTAGAAAAAGCAGATCTTATAGGTAACCCTTTAAAAATTAAATTCAAAGCTCAAGAAATTTCTTTTTTGGGACATGAGGTTTCTTCCAGTGGAATCTACATTGATCTGGAAAGTACAAAATATATGAAAGAGTATTTCTCCACCACGATATGTTAAAGGTATAGACAGATGTATTGGCATGATTCAATGTTATGGAAAATTCATTCTGAACTTAGCCAAAAAGGCCGTGCCGCTTAATAAATTGAGAGAGAAATTGGTTAAATTTGAGTGGGGTGTGGAGCAGCAAAAACCTTTCAACATATTAAAAATTTATATCAGTCATCCTCCGGTTTTATTTATGCCAGATTTTAGCAAGAAATTAATCCTTCAAATGAATGCTTCGAGTCAGGCGATAGTAGCTGTCTTGGCTGAGCAGATTGATGGCTGTCATCAGCAGATTGCCTTTGCGTCATTCACTCTTATTCCCCAAAAGAAAAAGTCTTCAACTGTATATGAGTTGGGATGTTTGGCCGTAGTTTTTGGCATCAACAAATTTAGGCAATATTTGAAATGTGTCGAATATCTTCTCGAATCCGACAATCAGGCTTTGTCGTGGCTTTTGGCGCATCCATGCCAACTTGGAAAATTTGGCGAAAGGATATATAGTATTTCTTCTTTAAAATTTTAAAGTTCAACACAAAAGGAACTTGAAATGTAATTGCAGATGCTCTATCATGTATGTTCATTGGTACCAATGTGGAACCCGAAGCACTTCCAAATTATATTGTTTTATCTAGTTTTCCATTAACCTTTACAGACATTAAAGAACACCAAGAAAAGGACAGTATTTTGAAACAAATCATAAAAAATATAAAATTGAGTTTTGAACACAGATAATATTTTCTTTCTAAAGGTCTCCTTTGGTGCAGGTCTTGTGACAAACAGAAATGTTTAGCGTTACCTGATCTTCTAAAACCTAATATACTAGGGTATTTCCATTCATCACCTCTTTATGCTCACCTAGCACACACAAAACTATTCAGGTGATCAGTCAGCATTTCATTTATAAAGAATTGTGTGCAGAATTCTCAGAGTGAGTAAAATGTTGCAAAATTTGAGCTCTAAGCAAACCAGCTCAAAATACACATTTAGGGTTTCTATTATCTGAAGTATACTCTGTTTCATTTATGAAGGCCGTGTTTGACAGTTCTAAGAAAGTAGTGCCAGTGTTGTTGGTTTGCTAATGTATCCCTCCACCTCAGCTGTTCTGACATGCAGAAGGCATGCTGCTTATTATATCAGCTATTGACACTAATCAGGACTGTGATGTTATATGTACAGCCAACTTTGTTTCAGAAAATATGAAAGTTTCTGATGCAGCAGAAACTGCACAGTTAAAATTGTGCATTTGCAGAAACTATTTTAAAAATTTTGTAGTAAATTAAAATGTTCGAAAGTAAAATGTATGTAAAGCAGTGTTTTACACATGTGCTAAATATTTTCAGTTAATGTTTCTTTCAACAATAATTTGCTACATACATATTGGTTACAAGATACTCAACATATATAATCTGTAACTTTTTCTGCAACTGATTGATTGCAGAGAGATTGTGAGTGTATTACTTAAATCCATGTTAAATTTAACAAGGTATTTTATGGTATTCACACATGCTATATTTTTCTTTTGCTGGTAAACATGTAGAAGTGGAGATAGGCTATGGAAATTAGGTTGGAGTTGAGTTTCTTTCTTATTACTTATTTCATTTTAATTTTTTAATCTGTAGCATGCTTTCTTATTGACTGCAAATTTTAGCTTACATGATTGCCAGTCATTTTTTAAAATTTGTTTTACCTTTTAAGTAGGGCTGTTTTCATTATTTTGTTAAATTTTAATGTTATGAGTTTATTCGTGTATGAATCATCCACAAAGTGTGTTTCAATCCCAGCATAAGCAAATATTTGGTACCTTACCTGCATTATTCTGTGACACATTAAAACAAGCTACAGGTTTACTACTGTTGCTGGAACACACTTAAAAATGTGGCAATGCTTGAAGTTTGGCCCGTCATAGTCATGCCAAAAATTCATTGCTAGTTAATTTTATATTTGACTTAATATACTTTACAAATGTGTACACTTGGCCAAAATTAAATAACTCTAAACGCACCTTGCATAAAAAAATTTTTTTTTTTGCACATTGCAAAGTAAAACATAACTCTACTAGTACAAAGCAATTGTAGATAATTTGACTTATTTATGTTATAGGCTCACGATCTGACTATATGCATGAACTTGACAAACTATAATAAAAAAATATAATAAAGAAATGTGGCTGTATTATTTTCACACAATTCAGTTAATATATTTAAGCTAAAACTTCGACCAAAAGTTGTAAATTTAAGAGACCCTAACACACACCGACTGACATACGTTTAGGTTACAGAAACATATCATAATTATACTCAAATTAATAAAATCTACAAAATTCCAGACATAAGTGTGCTTAAATAAATATGACAGGCACAAAAGTGGATAAGCCTACAGAATTACTTTGGCCTTGTGTAATTACACGTAATGAATATAATCAAAAATAAATAAGCTATACATGAAGTTAGCACATCTTAACTGAGACTGCTAAATTCAAATTCCTACTGTATACGTTATTTATTTTTAAATTTGATATTGGTCGAAAATACACCTAACATATTATGTGCTTCAAGTAACTGTTACTTAAAAAACTAAAAAACTTTTGGATGTGTAAATATATGTGCATGTGTGCACATGCTGTATGCGATTCATACAGGAAACTTCTATCACATCACAAATATACATTGCTGCACACGACTGAGAAACACACATTGCTGGGCCACAGCTATCTTGAGAAAATATTGAAATGTTAGTAATGCACCGAAAGCAGCACTGCATGGGAAATAGTATAATAATTTTGTTCACTAATTCGTGGTATGAACGAGGTTTAAAGAAATAAAACGCTGAATGTACATACATTCTCTTGTGAAAACGTAGTATGAAACCATGGAGTAACCAACACAGCGTTGGTCATGCACGAAATCCACTGGAATCTTATTTGCTCACAACAGGCGAACAGAGCAGCCGTTTGCCAGATCACTGCCTTGTCATTAAAAATTAATGCGAGTTGAAACTGTTAAACGTATGAAGTAGCAATGCCAAAATATTTTAAAAACAGATTATGTTTCTGAAAATGCAATATTTTTGCCTACTTATGGCTGGAATATAAAATGTATTTATTTATTTTGTGCACACTATTTTCAGCAAGTGTTGCTAACATGAACACACATACAAACATATTATGAACCAGCCGATCACAGGCACTGCAAATGTAGTAAATTGTTTTGACGCTGTTATAAAGTGTGTGGTTATATCTGTCAGAAAACGGGCTTAGTAAATTAAATGCAGTATATCTGAAAACCCATGGAAAAATTGTTCATTGATTTGTAATTCCCTTTCCCAGGAGTAAATTTGGTAATAATATGTTGTTAATGTGTGTTTGTGCTTTTATTAAATTTGTATGGTTAATTCCACTTCGGAAAAATTATGCTATATCTACTATTCGTGCTATTCAAGTACATATTTTTCAGAATTTTGGTACACCTTCACCCTTTTATCTGATAACGGTTCACAGTTTACCTCTCATCTTTTTAAGAACATGTTTTTTTCTCATAGCATACCCCACACAACTTCATATCCATATAATCCTTCTCCTTCACATATGCG
Source organism: Dryococelus australis (assembly GCA_029891345.1). Lineage (NCBI taxonomy): Eukaryota > Metazoa > Arthropoda > Insecta > Phasmatodea > Phasmatidae > Dryococelus > Dryococelus australis. The sequence goes on from CM057009.1 coordinate 248,227,817, forward strand.
CGATCCTGTAGCATTTTTATATGTAAACTAATTTTTTAAATTTCTTTAATTGCATTAGTAGCAATTTACCGTCTCTTGCAAAGCCCTTTTATAGTCATTCCTTGTTTCTTTTGATAATACTACTTTTTTTTAAATTGCAAATAATGTATTTTTAATTTGCATCATGTGAACATTAAAGATTCATATTGTATTAATTTAAAACTGTATATGTATAATATTTATTTGAGTTTCTACTGCATTTGTGTTTTGTGTTTCACTTCTGCTCTGCCAGATGGCAGCATGGGTTCTGTAATAACGCAATTGCTTCCCTAACATTTTTGTTACTGTGGTATATTTTACATTATAATTTTATATTTACATATTTGTATAATTAATGTATCTTTTTTTTTTCCATGTTTAAAATTTAGACGAAATAATAGGTGATGTACTTTATTATTATGCTTTGTCACTGCTATATGGTCTTTAGATACCTATCTATTGGTCATGTCACGACTTTAGGAACTTTCCAGGTTTTTTTCACTGTAGAAAATATCTGTTGATTCTGTCTTGTACACGTTTCGTTGCCGACATGTAATCTCCTGTAAATTTTGCAGTGGAATGATTTTCTCTTCATTATGCTTTATTTACTACATAGACCACCGTCGGTGAGTAAATTGGAGGAGTTTTTGTCTATCCAATTATTATTTGTGTTATTGTAAGTGCTTTTTTACTATTGTTTTTCTGTAATTTTGTCCAGAGCGGTTCAACTTTGCCGTGGACTTCCTGTTGGTAATGTAAGCACTCTTTCCTTGGTAACTGCCTTGTGCCATGGGCCCGTGGAGTTTCGGACCATGAGCTGAAATAGCAGATCCTTGGTGTGTCGTAGGCTGGACCATCTATACAAAAAATTGGTCAGATCTTTGAAAAATCTTAGCATGAATGTGTCGTCTTAAGGATTTGCAACATGGCGTTGCATCCAGTAACCACCCACAGCTTGGAGTTTTCCTAGAGTAACAAAAAAACTTTACTAATCTGTGCCATCTTCAAAACATGTTTTTCTTTAAAATCTTAAAATTAATCATTTAGGATACTATCATCGTAACGAAATTCTCATATAAAAGCTTGGTATGAAGCATAAGCTACTTAATAAATGTATTGTAAGAATTGTATTTCATGGGTGTACCCAGCAATTTGGCTAATGTTTAAAATACTCAAACCTAACCTAGTTTTAACCTAGTTGTTTAATGGAGGCAAAAAAAGGTGTTGCAGTCGACTCTCGATATATCTTTATTCAGGGGACTCCCAAAAACGTCCATACACGCGAGATTTCAGTAGATGCCTATGTTCCCTTGTCCAAAGCCATCTGCTGCGATGTAGTGTAAACCTGTGAATATTTGTCACAGAGAATTTATATGATAGGTTGTATCTTGTAGAGAGCACTGGAATTATCTTTTGGTGAACTGTTTTCATTGAAACGTAAAAATGTAAAAAATTGTTCAAAGTGATTGCGAGACATTGTTTTGGGAAACAATTGGTGTTTTCAAAACTGGATCTGCCCAATAAATTTTCAAGGTCTGTTTATTTATCTCTGTAATAAATGTTAGGACTAAATATGTTCTGTTTTTTCTATAGTCAAAGGAAACCAATTTTGATACAAAAAATACTTGATAAAAGGGCATTGTGCTGAATTGATAGCTTATGCTGCAGAAAGATTAATATGTTGGAAAAATTCCTCTGAAAAATATGTCCACAAATGCCATAGCACTATCACTATCCTGAACTGTGGTATTCATCCCTTGTTTTGCTGTGAACGGGAGCGTGGGTGGGTATAGAGTGGAGATAAGTCGCAATGTGGCATACGAGACAGTGAAACATTACAGACGTAAGTTTCAGAATAACTTTCCTCTCGGTGTCATTTGTATCACTGTCATACAGAATATAATCATCATCTGAATCTTCAAAAATACACATATTTTGGCAGTTTCATCTTCACCTGAACACATTTTTACGTTTATTTTCGCACACAGCACAAATTCTACTACTTCTCCGTTTCATCATTCTCACTGAGCTGGAAAGTAAACATGCCGATGGGCCGCAAAGCGCATGCCGACACACAAGATCAAATATTGTAAAATATTGATGCATATATACTATCTAACGAGCGAAATGTGAACTAAAGACAAACTGCACTGTCCAGTACTGCTACCTAGTGATCGTAGTTTGAACTATGTCAACGGCCGTGCTCTGACAGTTGCTATGTCATTATCTGATCTTGGTCAGGTACGGGAGTTTGAACCAAGTAAAATTGATCCGACCATAGTCGGATACGGGAGTAAATGTGTTAAGTGAGAGAGACCTTTATTTTTGTAATGATGGCTATAAAATCATTTTAGCTTACTGTGCTATATCTAGGAAACTATATAATGAATTTTAAATAACTTTGTATACTGGCTATATACAATCATCGAATTTGCTAGTACATTACTTTTTTGTCCTCCATTCATGAAGATCGCCACATGAAAATGATGCGCGTTTCATGCCATATATTGAGGATTAATATACAAATTCCCACCAAGTGTTACATGCAAGTAGTGTTACATTATGTTATGTAAACTGGCATGTATTGATTGCAGCAGTCCAAATTTTAGTGTTGTTAATATAAATAATTATTTTACTAGGTATGTTGTATCTAGGAAATAATTCAACATATTTCAGCCAAATTTTGTATACTAAAAGTATTCATTAGAAGCATCTATTATGCATACAGATCCAATTTTTTCAATCTATTTGCAAAATATTGCCAGTGGATAAAATTGAACATTTCGCCAAATATCTGGAACAGTTCAACTAATTTACACCAAATTGTGCAAAACATAAATGCTACAGAAGGCCGTGTAAATGTGCATGATTTAAGTGGCTTAGACAACGATGTACAAAATGATGGCTTCATAAATAATTTAGGTAAGTTTGTCATATATATTAAACAATTTAACCAAAATCAACCAAACTTTGTATGTTGACAGTATCTACTAGAAGCATAGTATACAGAGCCTCTTGTTGTGGTAAGTTTGTGCATTAACACCAAATAAGAAAGTAGTTTTTTATGCCCTCAGTGACCAATGAACCAATTTCCACCAAATTCTTCAGTCAAGTACCACTAAGTTAGGCCGTGTAAACTTGCAGGTTTTAAGAGGCTCAGTCACTTATTTTAAAAATGATGGCACTGTAAATATTTTGGGTTAGTAAACCCCTATCATGCAAAACATTAAGCCTGATTAAATCTGAAGTTGATGCTCAGAATCCGACCTCCGTAATGTAGTTGATTACATGCCAGCTTATGGTACAGGTTTTTCTGTTTTCAAGTCCCGGGTAAGGCACGTGTATTTGTAATTGTCTCACTACTGTTTCGTATGTTTCTAATTTCATTTCTAAACATATTTCTTTCAACGATACATCGACACCTACCTACCAACTCATCGTTTAAGAAATTACTTAATTTATTGGACCCTCTTTGAGGAAAGTTATACGGGTAATTTTTTAATTTTTTATTGCTTCGTGGGTTCCCCTATGACAACAAATTGTGTTACACTTGCCAGTGGCATTGTTATGAGGGCAGTTTCTTCTTATATTGTATGCATAAGTAGTGCTGAGCAATGATAATGGATCAATAGTGAAGGAAATCAAGAGTATAAAATGTTTACTCGTCATGATTAGTTATTCTATTGCAGCATTACATCTAGTGGCCAAATGTGTAACTAGTAAGCAGTACAGAATTAATCTTCAAGTTTATCTTACCATCAGTGCAATGGTCATACTCATGATCATTATGATGGCCTACAAAAATTGCTAAAATTTCCAAAATAATCTATAATAATACAGTATATGTTTATGAGTGTGTGTGTGTATAAAAATGTGTGTGCATGTATGTGTGTGTGTATTTGCATACATGCCTATGTGAAGTTCAATTTGGACCATACATTTCTGATTTCAGGTATGTTATTTAAATAGTAGATTTTATGTAAAACAAAAAGTGTTTAAAAGTTATTATCTTTAAATTCAGTAACAAGATAATTTTCATATAGATACATACTGCCTAGACTGCTGACAGTGTCTTTGTCTAGTTGCCAATTACCATGCATTGTCTGAAACCAGAGGAAAGGTAAGCAGCAGATCGGCTACTGCACATAACTTCATCTGGCAGCCAGCACACCTAGTGAAGCCCTCATTGACTTGTCTGTTTGCCTGTGAGGGTTCGGCTTCCCTGGTCAATGTGGCTACACTAATCATTCAGATTGAACCAAATTTTCAGGTTTTGTCCAAAAATGTGTAAGAATTTAATATGTTTATTTGCCAATCACCGTTTGTGAACACTTCATCCACAAAATAATGAAAAGTAATGACAATTTTGTTTGAGTAACCGTTTTGCGGTACACATTTGAAATAGTCTGAGGTACTTCATGCAGGTGACTAAGCATTTGAAGTAACAATGGTGTATGGAACACATTCAGTAGAATTAATTGTTATTTGTGAATGCATTGTCTCGTAATTACTTTTGTATGCTACCAATGTTTTGTGCTCACCCACCAGTAGTGAACTATTTGTGTGAATTGCTTATGTTTGTACTTATAAGGCATTATTTATAATGTAAACAGTCACAGCAACGACTAGCTATATAAAAATATAGCTTACACTTTTTCATTTTAAATTTATTATGCAATAAATTTAATTTCCTAGCAGAGATGTACTTAATCCTCATAATCTAAATAAAAACATTAGCTATGTGAAATTTCTTCCTACATTAAATAATCAGCAAATATAAACTTGAAAATATGAAATAATAATAATAACAAAATTAATGTAAATTGGTAAAGTAATTGGCAACAGAAATACAAAAAATTACAACTCATTACAGAATGTCTGCAATTTTCAAGAATTATGACATGTTTCTTTTAACTTGAAAAGTGTTGTAAAATTATTGAACATTATAAAAATGTGTGTTAATTTCCAAAAATTCATAATTTAAGAAGATAGTTGTGCCACATTGTTAGTTTATTGGTTTCTTTTATTTTAATTCCTTGTCTTTCTCGTATCCATTTTCATTGTATTTAAATGTTTTATGCATATGTACAACCTTGTTCTTATGAAACATTAAACAATTAAACAATTATTAGAGGTTATACTTTTTTTATGTAGAATTATGTTTGTTAGCAGTTCAGATATTTTCTTCTTATTGCAAAAAGTTTGTTTATGAAAATCATTAAAGTATTTCTTCACAACTAGGATCTTCTTCACTAATTCCCTTTGTGAACTAAAGTTCCTGTAAACTGTGCATCTATGAGAGTTTTCATTTGTTGCCAGTTCCTCACTGCCAAACTAAGAATACTATTTTTGAAACTGTGAGCAATGTAACCTATATTATATCTCAAACATTAATGTATTATTCAATGTTCTGACAATGGAAAAATGTTAGTTTTTTGTGGAGGGTAAATTTTCCTTCAAAGTTCTTTGCAAGAAGAGTATCTGTTCACAGCTTTGAGATCACATCTAATGCTTTGTGAAAAAACAAACTATTATGTCTACAGACACATTTATGACAAATGTGAAAATAAGCAGTTGTTCTTAATGGAAAGAAACAAGATCATCGCATGGTGAGCGAAATACCTCAAACTATAAGGGAAAATGACAGACAAGGATAAAGTAAATTACCTGTAATATACCCCTATAAGACATGGATTCATTCTAAATACATTGTGAAGAAGTGTTGGCAGCATAATAACTTAGGAGTGTATAAAAACAACCATTCAGGGCAGTGATCAGTTACAGCTCACAAAGGTAGTGAAAATGGCTTCATCGAGGGAGCAAAGTTAATTTTAAAGCCAAAACTAAAAACTGAGAATATCATGTTGAAATGAACAGTAACACATTCATGAAATGGTGTGAAACACAACTACGTCCCAACTTTCTATTCCCAAGCGTTATTGTTTTTGATAATGCTCCATACCATAGAATGCATGGGAACAAACCTCCAACTATGTCTCTTACTATTACCAACATAGAAATTGGCTGATATAACTTTTTTTTCTGCAGTTGAGAGAATATCCGAGCTGCTTGTAAAGGTTTGGTTAAGTCAGCAACCTCAAATTTAGACAGTCGATAAACTGATTACGTCTCAAGGAGACACAATTATCAAGTTACCGCAATATCATTGTGACCTAAACCCAATAAAGTACTTCTGCAGTATGGTAAAATCCCACGTTGCTAACAAAAATGTTAATGTTGCGAATTCGGGCATTCTGCAATTGACTCATTCAGCAATAGACAGTATTTCACCAGCAGACTGGAAAAACAATGAAATAATATAAAAAAACTAACAAATGGTTATTGGGTAAATAACGGACTGATGGAGAAGAAGATTCCTAAAGTTTTGTTGAACCTAAAAAGTATAAGCATTAGCAGTAGCAACAGTGACAGCACACATGACGTTACTAAAGCCAAAAGTATCTCTGATGGCAACTTGTTTGGAGTTGAGTAAGTGATGTTATGTTTCTAGCATTCTAACAGTTACTAGTCAAGAAATGAAATGGTTCTTGTAAGTAATATTCAACAATATTGTATAGACTGTGCTTTTGTAAAGTAAACCACATGTCTTTCCCGGCTGGTACTGGCGGCCTTGTGCATTTTGAACTAAGTGTATGGGGAGGGCCTGCCTGCCTTTCTACTGATCCTTTCCCTTGCTTTCCTGAGGCGACCTTATTACACCAGTGCTCTTGCTACCTTGACCCGGGGCTACACTTGATTTTGTCACCCAGTAATTTACTGCATCCACCATAAAATCTCTTACATTATTTTCAATATTGTAAGCCATTAACAAATTTGAAATAAACAGTTAAGTTTGTGAGCATTTAAGATTGTTGCCAAACTATGAGATTACAGTTAAGATTGTATGGATAGAACAAATAATTACACATGCAAAGTACATAATGGAAGATTTTCATGTGAACGAACAACCTTGTCGGAAATATTTATGGCCAATTTAAAAGTGATACACACTACTGAGATTCTCGACGTAGATCAAGAAATGTAAACCATTATTCAGGTATAAATTAAAACATCTTTTGTGTTGTTCAAACACTTATGGATTATTAGTACTGCACATTAACTAGAATCTTGCAAAGATGTACATCGAATCCACTCTCTGTTTTACTTAAAACTTGCAATAATAATACAGTAAATTAATTGGTATTATTGATACACTGAATCACTGAAGTTTTACAAATGTATCCATGTTCGGTCAGATATCGAGACATCAAGCGTGAAAACAGCAGTCTAGCTCCCTCCCTACCTGGGACACAGCTGTAGAGTAAGGGGAGATTTGCATGCCCTGATGATCCGTTTATGGTCACTTCAAACTTTTATGAAACCCTGCTTAAGTTTTACTTATATGATATTTCTCCACCTCATGCAAACAAAGCTTAACCGAATCTAGAAAAGTACACCAAAGTGAAAACGCACTGCATTCGTGTGCAATCAGTGTAATAATATTTCACACAAGAACTATTTATTACAAGGTATTACCAATACACCTGTTTTCTCACTGTTTTATTCATATTTATTATAAATTAGATATTATAATTTATAGATAGAATATAAGTAAAATTAAAATTAAACCAAATATAAGGTACCTTTACGTTAGCAGAAGTATAAAACTCTTGTGATACGCAAAATATTTAGGAAATAAACAGATATGTTATTCATAAGGTGATTTTTCAAAGATTAGATTCAAAAAGTGTAAAGAAACTGCGTATAGACTATACTTTCTCTTTCAGAGTTGAGTTGAGTTGCTCTTAACAACGAGGTCTTGGAAACTCTTTCTTGGTACCATGCCCTGAATCTAGAGACAGATGGACATCATATTTATCTTTTGCTCTGTCTCAAACTTCTCTTTGTATGGAATGCATCTGATTAAATCAGCTGCTAAGCCATATAAAACTGAAAAATGTATATCATAAGAATGTTAGAAATATGTTACCAAAAGCATTCAATACTTAAAAATTTTAGTGTGTACTTTCCCTTACAAAGAGTCTCATGAGGTCACCTGCCATATCACTCTGTCTACCTCCATCACTTCCTTTCATTTATATATACTGCGTGCTTGTTCATATCCAGGTAACTTCTAAACTCTTACACAAAATTTAGTCACACTTGATTTATGTATAGTATTTAATAAAGACAGCAGACTTCAATAATTTTTTAACTGTATTAAATTTTTGTCAAAACGGGAGCCTAACAAACTTTTGGAGTAACATCTCTATTTTATGTGCCATATAAATCTTGTTAACCATAGCAAGGGGCACAAGGTCATATACACACATTGTGATAAAAATTGACATGGGGAAGAACTACTGGTTGTAGTTGAAATATATTTTATTAGTGTGTTTGGTATAGACAAAAGAGGGAGCTGCTGTTTTGATTAAAACGTTAAAGGCCTGAATAAGACTCATAAAGTAATGATTGGCAAAAATTGTCACAAATATATGTCGTCATTTTAACCAAGGGATTGAGTATGGCTCGGCCGATGAAGGAATACTAAGCAAAAATATTAATATAAATTAAATAAATTTCGCTCAATTAAAGTGAATATTTAGTATTTTATTGATTTCAAAAAATTCTTTTAAGTGATATCTTTAGGTTGTTGGTTTAAACAAACATGTATGTTGATGTTATGTACAGTATTTCTCAGATCTAAAATCCAAGTCTGCATCAGAATGCCTTAAGTTTTGAATGCTGACTTTAATGAACTCAGTTTGTAATTAATGCTGTGTTGTCTGGTTACATTTTTTCCTGGACTGTTAGTTAATTTGCCCAATTAAATTGTCTATCTTATAATTTATTATTAAACTTAGTGTTGTATTTTATTTATATGCTGTAGTCACCTAATACGAAGTGCTTAAAGTGTTCATAAAACTGAATATTTAAATTTAAGTAATAAAAAGTATTTACAAATATTGAGAAGTGTGAATTATGATTGTGCTCATCAAAACTGGTATCGGCATCAAAACTGGTATCAGCATTGGTGTAATCTGCGGAATCGGCAGTTCAGACTCTGTATTGTTGGTATCGGCAAAGTGTGGTATCGCCCGATCCCTAGTTTTGTAATTATAGCTGGGATACCAAAATGTTTGATTTTGCAATGTTGAGTGTAGTAACTTTTTTTTTAAATATCTATACATGTTGAAAAAATTGTAAAATAAAATCTGTGATAAGAGTATAGTTCTTAATTTGTGTTATGCTGAAGGTTATTCTTTATTTTTATTTTATTTCAGGAATCGCATGCTACACATTCACTTTTTACGATTTGGCATTGATTGTTCCCATTGGTTGCTGAAAGCAATGTGTGGCAATGTAGAGATACGGACAGTATATGTTGGTCATCAACAGGCTCGTGCAGTTCTTGTTTCTCGATTAAGTTGCGAGAGAGCAGGCACCAGGTAACATATGATTACATTAATTTATTAAATAACTTTTCAAAACATTATTACATTCAACCAAAACTGGAAAAGATATAATCCATGTAAATCATCAAATTAAAAAATAAATGGAATCTGTAATATTTATTTATTAATTAAAATTACACAGTATTTTGCTCTATTCTGTAAATGAGACGAGACAGTTTTAAAAAAATATTTCCACCTATAACTTGTGGATGATGATAATTTGTCTTGCAAATAGTAAGAAAATTTTACAGATTTCAGAGGTTTACAGTAATACGTTAGCTACAACTCTTTTTTCATAATTCACTTTTTATGTAGTGTTCACATTATTCAAATGAAAAGGTGTGTGCTTTTATAATGTTAAAAGATAAATGTAATGTTCTAGGATGGCACTTTTTACCCCATCCTGCTGCATTGAAATTGCATTTATAATATGGTTTTGATATGAATTTTAAAGGAGTTTAAATGTGTGTAGATATTTATGTGTAGGTGATAATGTTTGTGTGTGTGTGTGATCCTATACCATATAAAACCTAGGTCACCAGGTCAAACTGACTAATAATGCATGCATAAACACTTGAGTTATATTTACACAAAATTCCCACTACATGTTCAATAAGTACATTATATTAATGACAAGCCTTTTGATACAACGTAATCCAGAGAGAAAATAAATGCATACAAGGAACAATGAAACCATATACATAAGCTTACAGATTCAGGTGGATAACTAGACGTGACATACTGCAAGAAAATTAACATACAAACATAAATCATTGGAAAGAAAATATACAAGTCTCTTTAAACATCATTTACTTAAGCAAATTTAAGATAATTTTGTAATGCTGTCCCTTTCATAAACCAGCAAATTTATAATGAAATGCCTACGTGAGTTCAATATATATATGTAGATGTATGTAGGTATATATAATGTATAGATAAATGTGTAGTTATATGTAGATGTATGTAAAGGTGTGTGTGTGTGTGTGTGTGTGTGTGTGTGTGTGTGTGTGTGTGTGTGTGTGTGTATATATATATATATATATATATATATATATATATATATATATATATATGTGTAGATATGAATATATATGTAGATATGAATATATATGTAGATATGAATATATATGTAGATATGTATATATATGTAGATATGAATATATATGTAGATATGTATATATATGTAGATATGTATGTATATGTGTATGTATATGTATGTATGTATATATATGTATATGTATATATATATGTGTATGTATATGTATATATATATGTGTGTATATATATATATGTGTATATATATATGTAGGTATGTATGTATATGTATATATATGTAGGTATGTATGTATATATGTGTGTGTGTGTGTGTGTGTGTGCATGTATGCATGTGTGTGCATGTATGCATGTGTGTGCATGTATGCATGTATATATATATATACATACATACATTTAGCATTGCTAAATGAAAATGCTTCTACCAGACATTTTAAGCTTTAGGTATATTGGATGACTCCCTGGTACATCCATATTTGCTCAAAAGATCTTCTGAATCCTATTTATTGGCAATTTTCTTGTACTTGTCGTGGTTACAAAAGTATTTTCTGAAGTTACCAGTTGTGCGACTAACCCCACCTCGAGAAATTTTTGCCGAACACAAACTGCAAAATGATTAATTTGCATCTTTTACGTCAACTGAAGATAATTCCACGCATCGTTTGACATTTTCTTTGTCTATCTGAATAATATCCTCAGTACATTGACACCTTTAACACTACCTACCTTTAGAAAAGAAAAATAAAAAACCAAATATTTTTGGTAAAGGTTAACACAAAAAAAATGCTTTCAATTTTGACTACATCAAAAACGAAAAAACGAAAATGTAACAAACAGGAAATATCTATGGTACGAAAAATGTACCTGTTCCAAAAAAATAATACCAGAAATCCTGGTATTATTAAGGATCCTGGTCCAGGATCCTTTTGCTCCCACTACTAAAAACTATCGCGCAACAGACTGAAAACCAATGCATATTCCGCGTCAGCAACCCGTAACTCTAGGAGCTTTCCATTAACAAAGGTTCTTATCTACAAACCACATCTGGTTGTAGACAGACACCAATGTCTGGCATGTGGCTTGTCAACTAATGCCGATTGCAACACAACAAAGTGCTATCTCCAACAGTATCTGCGTGTGTGGTGGTGGTCTTTCGTCCATGGCTGTTAGTTTGTTTTAGTGTTTCGTCTACGCTGATATTTACAGGTTTAGTTATTGTGCAGTAGATTTCCATGTGCGTGTGTAGCAATCTTGCAACAGTATACAATTAGGACTGAATAATGTCAGAAAGTGTGCAAAAAAGAAAACGAGTGCAGTTTTCCCATTAAAGCCGCACCACAGAGCACATAGTGATGTCAGAGTGGAGTGAGGTAGCCAAACACTGATGATAGTAATCTTCCACATGGCAGCCATCAAGATAAAAACGACTTGTTTACTGCGAGTTTTGTTTATGTGACTATCTCTTCCCCTGCATTGCCATGGATGATCAAAGTTCTACTGTATTATCTTAATTATTTCATAGTCATACCATCATTGAATGGTTAATTTTGGTTAATGCATGCGAGTTTGGTACAGGTTCAGCCTATTTAAAAAACCAAAGACCTGGTGCTGTGCAACATAACCTCAAAAATTATATGAAAGTGAACGAGGATTTTCAAAACTTAACTGTTCGATTATCGATTCTTTGGTACCTGTTATAATTGATGGTATGGAGGTATCAAGGAATCAACTTTGACATCCTTAGTATATGTAGATGTATGTAAATGTATATATATAATGTGTGTGTATATGCAGATGAATGTAAAGGTATATATGTATGTATGTATATATATATATATAAAGGTATATGTGTGTATATATAGGTGTATGTATAGGTATATATGTGTGTATATATAGGTGTATATGTGTATATATAGGTGTACGTGTATGAATAGGTCCAACAGCTACAGGTATATCCCACCTTAACCTGGTAATCCTTACCTGTCAACTTCCCTTGACTCTGTGGTATCGAGCTTTGCGTTTCGTGTTGCCTACCTAATTAGCTTCTCCTTAATCCAGCTACTATAAAGTTGCAGTGGTATACTTTTCATTTTTAGCCACTGTAAAGTTGCACAGCTATATTTCATGTCTCTCAGGCTCTCCTTCGCCTAACCCCTGTTTTATTTACGTTTTTCTCGTATCATATTTTTCTCCAGTGTTTGTAAATAATTTTAATTACAATTGTGCATTTTTGTATTAGTTATTATTAATGTGTTTACTCCCCAGGGACCAAAACCCGTAATAAACAACCATGTAATGTTGAATTCTTGTGTACCATTACGAGTTGTTAGCGGACCCTTGCTCCCTAACTTTCTGTATTGTGTGAATCCTAAACAACATGTGTACAATAAGAAAGGTGGTGCTCCTAGTAAGCAAAGATGTAGGGAACGTCGTGCCATTGCACGAGTTAACGCCCACTCCACATCTGAGGACGAACCGCCGGTTAGGTGTCCCGATTAAACACTGTGAGCCATTTCTCCCTTTATTCCTTTGGATATTTCATCCCTGCTAGACCATCTACTCAGTGACAATTGGCTTGGGTATGCAACAACGGAATACGAAGAAAAGGAGAATCATTAAGTCAGGAGAATGATGCTTTTCCCCATGACAACCTTACTAGCTAGCTCCAGAAAACCCTCAGTAATGTTAAACTAAAATCCGGATGGTGCATCAGAGTTAAACATCCCACAGACACAGTACTCCCGAAATATTGTGACATTAAACTGGCAATGGGACATGTGATCCAGGTTCGACTCCCAGCACAACTTGACTCCCGTACCCATGTGACATGTCCCTTGGTAGACTTCGTCCCTGTTCATCAACCTACTCGCCCAACTAAAGTTTCATCTGCCAGACCATGCTCCCTGGGCGGGAACCCCCCTCTATCCAACTCACTCTGGGGTTTGACTCCCCTCCCACCCATAGTAAACCTGCCTCTGACTGATGATTATTTAATGCTCTCCAGGTAGCTGCAAATAATCCATCGCCTGGCTCAAAGTATTCTAAGTGATTCATCATATCTTGAAAAGCACTCTCCACATCCACAAACCCATAGGCATTAGCTTCACCAGCACCGACTGTCGCTGTTCTACCTCGAGACAATCATTCGACTGCATTAAGGCGAGCTGGAACAAAGCCTGGACTGTGGGGTAGAGGAGGCTTCCATATGCCTAGATGGCCTAGGTTGCGGGTCAACATGCTGTGTCTCTGCTGGCGGTGGGGCATGTCCATTGTACTTGGCACTGTGTACTACCCGCAGATTGTATCCGTGTGTAAATTACCTGCCACATTAGCTGCACTTAAGATTATTAGCAGCAGGATTTTCTCAGCACCCATGTTTGTGTCTGTGTTTATTATGAGTGTGAGTGAAATTCTCATCACAGAACTTGTAATGAGTTGAAGTTCTGTACCCGATTTGACCAGTGCAGCTTGTAAGGTGTCTGTCAAGTATGTCCGTGTGGGCAAATGACGTCCTGCACCTATTACACTTATGTTGTGCAGTCCTGAAGGAGTTAAGGAGGCATTTGCACTTATGACGCAAGCCATTCGGCCGATCGATACATAGTTGGTTGCACAAGAGTGCAGTACTGTAAGCAGCATTTAAGCATTTTATGACTACAACAAAAACAACGTTAATAATAATAATAATACATATTTCTTTTGTGGCGAAGTTAAGGTATTATCACCCTCTCTTACACTTAACCACTTTCCATAATTAAACATAACACTTATTTTTTTAAAAGAAAAAGAAATTAAACAATGACACAAAACTTAATGTCTACTATAAACTTAGGAAGAGACTTACATGAAATATATAAAAGCAACTTACATAAAATAAAATAAACCTTAATTGTGGACTTACACAATTAAAACATACATAAAACCATATACACACCTGACATATATCCATATACATATAATTGTACTATTTTAAAATTAAATTACAAGATAACATTGACTAGCAAAAGTTCTAAAACTGAAATTTATTTTAAGGATTACTGAAGGACAGAAAATCACAGCATATAACTAATTAAAAACTGGAAAAAGACAAGAAAAATTAATGTAAGACATTAAAAATTATAATATAAAGCATCTAAAATTATCAGCTACCTACAAATATACATAAAATAAGACATTAATACGTCTATTCGCACATGCTCATTCACACATCTATATACATGAATTATATATTTAATTAATTAAACAGTAACATAAGCATCAGAAACATCACTACAGTCGCAGGAAGTAGAAAGCAAATAAGTTACAGGTATTATAAAAGAGGGACCTCCACAATAAATATTTGGTTTGCTTATATATCAAACCCACATTTCAAGTTCATTCAAATATTTATAGCATGAGCAAGCTGTTATCACATAATTTTTTGAATTTAGTGATTGAAATTGTATCTCTGGCTTCCTGAGGTAAGCAATTCCAAAGTTTGGTTGCGGTGACGACAAAAGATGAAGCGAAAAATGAGTTTGGTTTTCGTATTAGAAGCTTTTGTTGATCAAAAGAACTAGTGTTTGATACATTGGGCGGTAAGAAATAAGACAAAAGGTATCAAGGACATCTTGTTAAAAATAATTTCTTTAACAAGCAGATCTTGTGCACTGATCGTCGATTTTTTTAATCAAGCCATGAGAGAGAGTGTCTGTATTTGGTGATATGGTCTTTCTTTTTAAGATTAAAAATTACTCGTACACAGTTGTTTAGTATTCGCTGAAGTCTCTGAGCTAGATCTTCATGCAGGTCACTGAAGACTATATCAGCCTAATCAAGGCATAAAATTATTAATGATTCTGTTAAGGTTTTCATCAATTTTGCAGGAAAAAATTTTTTAAGCTTTCTAAATGAATGTAGAGTGATATTTGTTTGTCTACAGATGTAAGTGACATACTCTCTCCATGTTAAAGTTTCACTTAATATTACTCCTAGGTTTTTTACGGACTTTGTTAGAGGAATCGGCTCGCCATCAAGTATGATATTTGGGGCGCTAGTGACATTTGGTGATGTGAGTAGTTTCTTGGATCCAATTGTAATGCTCTGGAATTTCCTAGGGTTTAACAGTAGCCTGTGCTTTATTGACCATTCTAAGATGTTTGACTATGCATGGTTAATTGTGTCAATTGATGACGTAATATTAACGGGATGAGCTGGCAGGTAGATTTGGAAGCCGTCTGCATAAAGATGGTATTTACAATGTTTTAGTATCTGAGGGAGGCTATTAATGAAAATAGAAAATAGAAGGGGTCCCAGAACAGAGCCCTGGGGAACTCCAATTTTAACTGTGCACCAAGCAGATTATTGTTGTCTGCAGAAAAATCTCTGATAACGGCCACACAAGTAACTTTTAATCCATTCTAACGATATTTCGAAGGAATTAAAATATGATTTTAGCTTGGCAAATAATAGCTCATGGTCAACGGAATCAAAAGCTTTGCTAAAATCTAATAATATCAAAATCATTAGCAAACGGTTATCCATATTATGTTTTATGTCATCAGTGACCTGAAGAAGATCCGTACATGTGCTAAAGCCCTTTCTGAAACCAAACTGATTGTCGACCATCAGGTTATTTTCAATAATGTACCTTGTTATCTGTTGATGTGCAATATATTCAAGGGCTTTGGAAATTGTGGGAAGAATACTTATGGGTCTATAATCACTGGCACATTGAGGTTTATTTGTCTTCGGGATTGGTATTACTAAAGCATATTTCCACTGAGTTGGAAAGCTGCGTGTTATCAGCGATAATTAAATATTTTAGTTAATGTATCTAAGATAAATGGCAAGGCTAGGTTTATCATGTCAATTGAAATTCTATCATTACCCTCGGCCTTGGTTTTAATTCGTCTGATAGCTTTCAGAATGTCAACAGGCGTGACGACATTAAAGTAAAAACGTTCTTCTACACAGCAAGTGTGTGCTTTAATAAGAGACAGTGTTTCATTTCTTGTTTCAGGAGTAATATTGGTACATGGGGTTGTGAAATGAGTATTAAGTTCGTCAGCACTTGGATTGATTTTTTGGTAATAATTTTTAGTGTCTTTAAACTTCACACCCATATTTTTAACACTGCTCCATAAATGCCGCGAGAATGAACCAAGCTCCGAGCGTACACAATTTTAGCTGTTCTTATGGTTTGGGTACATGGGTTTCTGAGTAAACAGTATTCCTTGAAAAGCACAGATACAAGGATATCATTTTTTCTCTTAGAAGATTTATATTTACGAAAAGCATTATCCCAAGCAGTCATTAAAGCTTTAATTTCCTGGGTCATCCACGATACTGGTGGACGAGAAACCCGCTTAGTTTGTTTCGGAATGTGCTTATCAATAAGTTTGTATAATAAGGTGTTTACATGATTTAGTTTGTCATCAACTGTATGCAAATAATCTTTGTCACTCCACTGTATTTCAGAAGCATCGTTAATAAAATGTGGCATGTCTGTCCTTTTCAGATTTTTGTAGGTGATAATTTTCGGTAACAATTTGGCGTATGAAGTGTACATGTATGAGGTCGTGGTGAGATAAACCCGGCACGTTGATTTGTCCACAGTGGAGGACTTTGTCAGATTTTGACATGAATATAAGGTCAAGCAGTGTGTCCGCATTATTAGTATGGTGGATGGCTTTAAGTGGACAGTATACTAGATTACACAAGAAGAGATTAGTAACGAGCAATGTTTGACATGATTCTGTTAAGAGGTCTGTGTTAAAATCACCCATAATCAATACATTATCATAACTAGGAAGTATAGTAAATAGGTCGTTTTCTAAGTCATCCACGGGCCACACCTTAGGGGGTTTGTAAACAACGGCAATCAGTAATTTTTGTGTAGAAGTGTTTAATTCAAGAAACAAATACTCAGGTTTTGCGCAGTAAGTACTAGGAGAGCTGCAGATAGTTTTAACTGTAATATCATTGTGCACATAAACTGCTATGCCCCCGCCTTGTTTACCTTGTTGATCAACTCTGTATAAATTATAACCCGGCAAGTCAACAAGCGAAGATAGGAGACTTTCCTTAAGCCATATTTCCGACACTAATATTACGTGAAAATGTAGAGGACTAAAAATTGCTCTAAACTCATCAATGTGGCCGAGTAATGACTGGCTGTTGACATGTGCAGTGTAGAAAGCTCTAGGATTGCGAGCTCGTCTCTGAGAGAGTATAGGGCTGGTGGTTTCTGGGCCAGAAGAGACAACAAGCTGACTGTTAGCGGGAGGTCTGGAGGGAGTACCCTTAGCTGCGGGAAGTGTGACTGGTGGGTCGCACTGGGGGGTTGTGGAGGATGGGGGAGACAAGCAGCTGAAAGGGCGGGTCGCGGGTAGAGAGCACAATTCTCGAAAAAACTTTGTAGTGGGGCTCAGTGTTACCAACTTGCTTTTACTATTGTTGATTATGGATTTGAAAAATTAACTAAATTATTATAACTAAGCGAGGAAGACTTACCATTGTATTGTGATGTGCATATACCATTGTGATGTACATACAAAAACTTGAGATCATGCACGCATGCGCACACACACACACACACTACACACACACAGATATATATTAAACATAATGAAATTCTAGCACAGAGCTAGCACCGAGATGGATTTACTGAATGGTAACAAGTTCCCGCATAGATGATAATTAAAAATGGCGGTTCGTGTGCAGAACAACAATTCTGCCATCTTGTGTCCAACAGCTGCGTGGACCAAATTTTTCTTTTGCGGATTTCAAGACGCGCTGTCTATCCACCATCAGTGATTCAGTAATGACGAAGGGCGTGTTCTTCAGGGTTCTTTTAGCATGGAATAGCATGGAACAAAACTGGTAACTCATAAATCATGATCAGTCTTCTGTCTTCTTTGACGGCCTGGGCAGCAGATCTGATTGGCTTGCCTATTCTATGTCCGCAGTCAATGGCACTTTGTTCGATGTTGATGTTCAGAGTTTCTTTCATTATTTTGAGAACTGCATCGGTCACAATTTCACCTGGTTTTTCAGCAACACCATGGAAAGGAAGACAGTTTCGTCTACTGTACTGTTTGAGCTCGTCAATTCGTTCCTCCTGGCGCAAAACGCTGTCTGAGATGGCTTGCAGTTCTTTACGTATGATATCAGGTTGCTTCTGGAAGTTGACAGAGAAGGTGGCGACTTCTTCTTGCATTCTGGGGATATCTTCACTGTTTGTGGATTTAGGTCGCTTCTGCACAACAGAAGCGAGGCGATCCTGTAGCTCCCTCAGGTGTTGGCACACCTGCTGCTTGAACTCTTCTAGCCGCTTCGAAACTTCCTTGGGCATCATGGCATGCTCAAATAAGCTTGCAGTTTTTGTTGACTGAATTGTTCACAACATGAAACTGACTCCAGTAATATGTTTAATGGCAGTGGAAGTTATTCACTTACCTCAACAAGCACTTTTAATATTAAAAGTGCTATGACTGAAAGGCCAGAATTATATTTCTCACGGAGCTACCCGAGCGCGTGCTATTCTCTCTCCGCCATTACGCTGAAAATAGTGGTGGAGGTGGGTATTGGGGGTGCAGTGGCGGCGGCGGTGATGACGACGTAAAGGATAATGGACTGGAATTCATCTTGAGCATAGAATTGACAAATAAAACTGGATGATGATGTATCTTAACTTGACTGGGCAGCCTAGTGGAACATGCAAAGGATGGCTTGACGCTACATGGCCAGGAGAAAATCTAGGGAAAATTACATACCTCTAAGCTAGTCTGAATAATTTAGTTTCCATACCTCACACCTAACCTAACATCTTCACACACTTAAGGCTCCCACAAAATGCCTTGCAAGGGTGAGACCTATCATTTGAATACTCACATAGTATAGGCACGCTGATAAAAGCAACATAAACCTAACTTAACGCTCATATAAGTTGAACACTAGTAGCACTCTGTGGTCGATAAAGCCGCTTGGTTAGGCTGCATGTATGAAATTACAACATTTTCTCAACAGGTAGTCTAGGTGTACTCCCATGTCTCTCCCCTGAACATTACATTCAATACAGGGTATAGGGAGTGGCCAAAATATACAGGCATCATTATAATAATGTAGTAGCAGGTGAAGAGGTTACAAAGACTGTGTGGTTAGCCCGCATGTGTGAAATGTAAGTATTCCATCAATAGGTTGTCTCAGGATACTCCCATCTCCACATGCCAACATGTTCTGTCTCCATCATATAGCTCTCTCCAGGTTTCCAAGTTTTCAGCAGTGTACATACACATAATGTCAGAACGATATGTATCAGCTGCCTTTACGAGATGGCCTGCCTACCTTGTGAAAAACAAATAGTTTCTTCTATTTGAACAGTGTTCCTGTTTCAGAGACAATAAAGACATAAATAGGGTACAGGAGAACATAGTGCACGCAATAGTTACTTGGCATAACCAGGAGACGATAACATGCTAAATTGTAGACCATGCATGAGCCGTAAGTGCGTTGGGGAGACGCATGGTATATTGTCTTTGTCCGACAAGTTAGTTTGTATCCTGCCAGACAGCTATATCACTTTCACTCCTTCACGTTTGACACAGCCAGTGGCTAATGACAGCGGCGCTGGCTGGCTTAGAGGGGATTGGTGAAGGGTCCTGGCAGTGTAGGGGGTGGGTGCCACATCCGTTATGGCTGCTGCACCTCTCATCTCCCTCCGTCGCCCCTCACTGTGGCCACGCTGCGTTCTGGGTCTGCCGAACAAAGGCCGTCTGCTCGACCAGAGGTCTGTTTATTCAGAGCTTGCCATTAGCTTTGTACATGTGCACGAGCACTAATTATATACGTGTGTTACTTCCACACAGAGGATAACTAGCAACCCACATGAAAGTCGCATACACACTCTGTACATGGCACGTAGGTATAAAAGACATATATGTGTGTATAGATGCACTTAAGAGTTCAGAATGTGAAGTACAGGTAATAAAGGACTTTGGCAATGTCACAGTGGAAGCAATCAAACAAGTCAGACCTTCACTAGCTGGCTGTACACACAATACTGCGTGATGACTGTTGAATGGCGGTTGCTTATATATTGTTACACAATGCAGCTTCCACAAGCTGCGAACTTCCGTTACTCGTGGTCCGGCACTGTGGGAGGTGACCCACCTCAATACCTCAATGCTCCCCTTCCCTTGACTG
The DNA here is from genome assembly GCA_029891345.1 of Dryococelus australis. NCBI lineage: Eukaryota > Metazoa > Arthropoda > Insecta > Phasmatodea > Phasmatidae > Dryococelus > Dryococelus australis. The sequence continues at coordinate 248,248,528 of CM057009.1, forward strand.
ACACGTACACTGCCTTGTAGCTTCCCTACTTCTGGGATACCCGTGGATGATTGACAGCAGCGAGACCTAGCTAATGGTACTTCCCCTCCTCATTGGAGGACCCAACAAATGTACAGCAGACACAAGAATATTCTGGTAATCATAACACTTGGCACAACTAAGGAATTAGCTTAATTTCTGGATGATGGCCTATAACTTTATAAATAAGTCAGCGGTCCAGTAGCAAGCAGTCTTGGCAGAGGTACAGAGAGGCAGATGCGCAGAGAGGCAGAGGTGCAGAGAGACATAGACAGTTTCTTCCTTGGTCGACTAAACAAACATCATGTCACTAGGGCTTAAGCATGAGATTTTGTGCTGTTATTTTAAACTCTAACAATGAAATATATTTACATTGGGCTACCTTAATATTTATATATTTCATTAGACAATGTTAAATTTACAATTAGTGTATGAAAATACTTGGTTAAAACAATATTTTATTGGCTGTTCTGAGCACTTTTTAAGACCCAACAGGCTTTATCCACTAATAAATATACCTTATTGCAGCCTCAGGCATTAAATTTTGAGGGCAGTGAAACATATATGTTGAATTTATTGGTCACATTGCAATGTTTATATTAAAAAGCAGCAGGAAGAAGATAGATTGGTTGATAGGAAACATTTTGAAGGGCCTTAAAAAGTGCTCACTTTACCGTGAACAGCCTATAACTGTGAATTATTTCTTACTAGCGTTTGCCAAAACATTGCTGCTCTCACTGTTTTTAATTCGTATTTCAGACGTAATAAATATTACAAGTTATAGAAGATACTATGGTAAAGCATCATTTATTCAAATGTATAATACTTTTTAAGTTAATCAGTTTTATACACTTGTTGTATAAAAGTTATTTTAAAAACATGTTAACCTATTACTCCAAGGGTGATTATTCAAAAGTTTGTTTCAAAACATCCGAAGAAACCATGAAAGGACTTTACATGTATGTTCCAAAATTGTCAGATTTTAAAACACAATTACATTTTTCCATATACATAATTAAATAACTTACTATATTATAATTTTCCTCCTTTGAAATAAAATTATTATTGTTCATAACTGCATATTAATTGTGGAAGATACTCTCGTAAGCTGTTGGTAAATGCTGCATCACTTTCCAGGAAGATTCCATCAGAATACCAATAATCCTGACAATATTATGCTTCCAATTCCAGATGGAAGAGTACCCAAAGGTATTTCATAACAATTTCAAATATTAAAAAATTATAATTCTGCAAAGCTTTATTAATTAAAATTTTAGTTTTATCGATAATTTTAATAATACAATTTGATAAAAAAAATTTTTTTGCAATGCAATTATTATTTTGAAAAATGTGTGATTGGTGTTGTTCACATCTGAATATGTTTATGACCAACTAGATTACAAAATAAAATTTAATTTTTGAACTCTGAAACTTTTTTACTAAAATAAATAAACTTTTTACTGAAATAAATAAACTTTATTTAGTACTAATATCTGACAGTAAAATAAAATCATGGTTAAATGCTAGACTTACTTTTTGGTATGACGATTGTCTCAATTTAAGAAGACAAAAATAGTTTTATGTAAAAATGGTGGAAATTGTAATTAGTCTTGGCTCAGTGGACATAGTTATTATGCAGTGCATTTGAGTAGAAAACACTTGTGAATTACAGGTAGTAATTCCTTAAATAAGTGTCCATCTTTTGCAAAATTGTGGAAATAATTGAAAAATATTTACCATGAATTAATTAACACTACATATATTAATTATGCTAAACTTAAACTTAACGAAAAATTAAAATAAAATTGTATTGCATAGACTTAAGTTTGCAACAGGTATACTTTATTTTTGATAATCTCTGTTAAAGTAAAATGCAGACAGACATATTACAGGATGATATGCATGTGGAGTGCCTATATAAAATATTTTCTGTCAGTTCAAAAAGGCTGTTTGAGTAGAGTTGAGGAAAATCCCTCTCTTTTATCGTGTTGTCTCTCTCACTCTCTCGTCTTCCTCATCCCCAATCCACGACTGGCCATACACTATCCTCTTTCTTACCCTTGTTTCTTTAAACCAGCCTACAGCTGAGTAGATAGAGTGCAGCAATGTACAGCAATTGTACATCGTGTTGCAGATGTACAGGAAAAGAAAACTCTGCCTGAAAATAAGTAACTTGATGACATTGTTTTTTTAGGAATACTTTTAAAGACCAAATTTCAATTTATGTGATTATAACTCGGCACACCATATGAGTATTTCACGCGAGTTAAAATTGAATGTTGAATCTGTCTTTTGAGTGCTTTACACTGGACAATTACACATATACCAAATTTGATTATGGGCTGTAGAGATATTTGCATATCAAGTGATGTTTCATTTCTATTGGTTCATAAAGGAACCAAAGTTTCATCTAGTAATTTCTTTTTAAAATGTTATTTACTAGACTTCTGTACAGCATTCAAGCCTGCTATAGTTAGTTAACGATAAACTAAGCATTTTTGAGAGCCCTGCTTAAGATCTACTTGCTGCAGGCACATTGTGTGTGTTCTTCCACTCTATGTAAAATTAACAGTGCCATGTGCGTCACTTTATTCATGCGTTGGTTGAGTAAAACTGTGAAATAATTAGAACATAATATAGTATACAAATTTACTTATCATTAAATTTTTATGCATTAAAATAGATTAAACGAAAGAAATTATTTCAGTATTCACAAATGTATACCTGACACTTCTAATTCAACATTAAAACTTTGGACTACTTTCCTTCTTTCGTTACCAACCTCACTGGCAGTATGTCGCTCAGTGTGGCCGTTAAATATATGCTGGTAGAGGCAGCGACATTTTTCAGAGGTTGATTTCAAAAGTGCTCACTTGATCATAAACAGCCTTTACCAAGCATCATCCTTAAGAGAAATCATGAAAGGTAGAGCTATATATAAGCATTAAAATTAACAAACACAACAATGATGATACTTTTGAGCCAGAATGCATTATTGATTAATGTCAACCAAGCATGTGCTACTTTAGATAACTCTCCTGTTTGTTTAGAAAAGTTTCTTCAATGTACAAAAAAATGAAAATTGAAACAAACATTTGAATAGTTAATTTGAGAAGTTTCATAATTCAGGAAAGCTAAATTTTCCAGAGATGAAGGAACTATGTAGACAGAAACAAATTTAAACAAATTGAATGTTTTTATTTTCGTGTATATATTATATTAAGTTAGGCATACCTTGTTCAATGGTAGAAATATTTGTTCTTCAGGGAGATATTATAAAAGAAATATTACAAAGTTATTAGATGTGCGACATTTTTTGAATCAGCATTATGTATAAGTTGAAAATATATTACAATGTAACAGTGATCTGTGCATAAACAACTAAACAATTTTTTTATATCTATAAACAATTATTAAATATAAATACACTTTTGACATTATATTCTCAACAAGACATTACAAAATAATGTTCCAATGTTATTAGACTTTTTCAAATAAACATGATAATGCATGTTGGAAATATATTGTAATTGAGCAGTTATGTGTGCATATCATTTTATATAGTGCCAACCAACTGCAAACTAAGAACTACCTGTTTTACTGCTAGTTTGTGTAATCAGACGAGAGGCACAAGTCACCAACATTACTCAACTTGACTGTAATGACTTAGCCATTTCACAATCCAGACTATTTTTCAAGATACAGATATAACATAAAAACACATTTTATGAAAATTGCTGACTTGGATGTTGCTCAGCTCGATTGTTTAAATGGTAATGTGTCACGTGCAATTATGAGAAAATTAGTAACACATTCCTCATTTAGCAATGATGCTACTTATAGTGAAGAAGAAACTTCTCCTAATGACAATTTAGATTACTTTTAAGCTATAGAAAGCTTAAAGGAGAAATTATTATAGGCTAGCACATTTTATAAACCTAATCTTAATTCTATTGCCAAAATGCTTGAGATTTCCATGAGTAAAGCTGAGCAGTGAATACCTGATAAAAAAAAAGAAGAAAAAGAACTTCAACAAATCATGGTGTGCTACAAATGTTGACAAAAAAGTAGAAGTGATTAATAAAACTGATTCATACCTAGTTTAAAGGATATTTTAAGTCAGCTCAGGAAGAAAAGTACCTTACACTGTTAAACTTGAATTAATTTTGTCTGACATTGAAATAAATATATCCAAAAAAAATGTTTTCAAAGTTAGCTTCATTAAGGCCCAAGTATTGCATGTTAACTGGTGCCAGCAGCTTACATTCTGTATCTAGCAAATTCACAATATCTTCACAAGTTAAAAAAAAAAACAACAACTTGGAAAACCACCCCAGGGTTAACATGTCTGCCTGTCTTTAAAATAAATTACATATGACAAACATTTAAAATTTAAGTTTTTTAATTTTATTGAAACTTTCACTTAAATATTGTTCATAAATTTTAATATTAATTTTATATTCCATAGGATTAAAAATCATTATAGTAGTACTTTGTTGGCAATGATTATTGGGAATTAAATATTAACATTCACATGTAGTGCTAGTATAAACACATCACATTGTTGCATATTAAAAATATTTATCATTTTGTTGTTTGATCATCACAAAACACAGAGTGTAGGTGCTAGAGTCTTAATATCTTTTCACTGAAAGAAGAATTTATATTTTTTATTTTCCTGAATTTCATTGTTGTTCCTGAATTTCATTGTTGTCTGCATTTAAATTTTCTCAGTGCTTGGAGGCAAGTAATAGTTTAATGTTTTTGATTTTATCATATTTTTCACTTATATCGTAAATTGTGGTGGCTTATTTCTTATCAATAATTAAAATATGATTTTAATGATCAAGGCGTACTAAATTTTTGTGCTCAGCTGTGATGGAAGAATGGTTAAAACTTAGAAGTTTGCAAATTGGCCACATGACAAATTGCTTATCAAGTGTGTTATTTTTTCTAACAGCAAAAAATAGGCTACTACAATTAAAAAGTACAGTTTGTACACATACTTTTAAACTTACTAATTAAGTCACAAAGTTGTGATAGTGTGCCGTTCCTAGGGCTAGCGGCAACAAAATTGTACTAACCATATTCAAATTGTAACAAAGTTTATTAGTTGAAATTACAATATAAAAAATTGCACATATGAAAACCCTTAAAATCACAATTAATTCAATCATTTCAATCTTTGTTTTCTCAACATTAACTTTGATACAAAAATTCTGCTTATAGAGATTAAGTTTTAATACAGGGTGGTTATTCATGTTACTCAGGCTCCCTTCTTTCAGGCAAACAAGTGAACCAGTCAACACCAAAAGCGTGTCCCATTTGATGCCTACCAGGCAGTTGGAACTGCCGAAACTTTTCACACTTCATGTTTCTCTTTAGTGAATACTCTGTTGCTTGCCGATGATTTGCAAACTCACTAATGCATTTCATTTACAAAGTAAACATATTACGTACGCACAAATAAAGACCCATATTTTTTGTGCGTACAAATCGGCACATTACATATTTTTATATTAAAACAACCCATTGCATTTCAGACCCATTTCCTCACGCATTCGTGACCATGATAAATAATATAAAAATATATTATAATGGAAACTGAAACATGACTGAATCGTGCACAAAGAAGCCTATCAAAGGCGGTCCATCACAACCTGCTAAAATACTCAATTGACATGAATTTGAAAAATACAAAACTCTAATGAATTAATCTCAACTCTTTCTCACAACAGTTCAGGTCCTCAACATTTTTTTCATTTTAACACTTGTAATTTAACCATTTAAAACTCTGCCTGAGGTTCCCTAAAATTCATAGACACAAATTATTGGGTACTTATCCCATAACTGAAACTTAAAATCGGAGGAAGGATTGGGGAATCTGAGAAATATCTCCATAGTTAATATGCCCCATTACATGGAATTACACTCACACCGGGAAAATACTCCGGGAGCATTCTGCATAAATCAAAATGACTATGGCAATGCAAACAAAAAACTTCAAAATAATAAAATTCAACATTTGATTTTGACATGCTAACCGAAACAAGGCAAACTGAAGTCGAGTACTATGACAGGCACGAATTCCAAAATAATGAAAGGCTGGCCAGGCCCTCATCCCTATCTAGGTTAACTCCGGAAAACTAGTCTGCCGTAACAGCCAACAAGAATGAATTTAAACGGAAGTTTAACTATGCTTAAAATTGTCCGGTACCAAACTCACCTCTTTGGATGCGATGCTCTACACACAGCATTACAGAAGGCATGCCTACTTAACCCAAGAACCAAGTTACTCATACAGCTGCTGATGAAGTAATAGACAGAAGTCCGAAACTATTTACATAATTTCTAATTTAAAACCTCTGCTCAGTGCGCATGTGCGAGGTATTGGGGGAACCAAAGATAAATGGAGAGAAGGGATGGGAAACCGAAGTTGAACTGGTGGAGCGATCGCAAACTAAACAGTAAATATATATATATATATATGGTGCCACACAAACATAACTTCTCCAAACTTTCCTAGAAGGCGCTGTAGTAGGTGAAACAGTTCGGCGGGTAGCCACCCACAATAGAGGGCGCTGATCAAATTAACTGAGGAGCAACACCAATTGTAAATAATGCGCGGTGGAACCACCAGATCCGTGCAATAGAAAAGTGTTTTCACTACATGTGTAAAAAAAATCTAAACATTTGTATGGTTAGGCAGATGAAGTGATTTTATTATGAGCTATATTGCTGGGAAAGGAACGAAGGCTGCTGTAAATAAATGTGGTAATGTGGTGGTGTGATACATCACCTCCGGTTATTTCCAGCAGTTTACCAGTTTTTCGTAACCAATCGATATACTGGAGGACATGGTGGTAGGAGAAACTGACAGGAGAAATTACTGAACGCAGTGCTCTCTATCTCCAACATTCACTATACTATAGGCTGTTCATGGTAAAATGAGTACTTTTGAAAACCCTGCTTATGATCTACTTGTATGCCCGATGTGTATTTTTCTGCCTTATGGAAAATTAACACTGCCATGGGTCTAATCACTTTATTCATGCATCTGTCGAGTGAAAAATGTGAAATTTTTATACAAGTAAATATTTTACAAATATGCTCATTTTTATACTTCGATGCATTAAAAATACATAAAGAGAGAGAAATAATTTAAGTTATCACAATTGGTTACTTTACATGTTTTAATCAACATTTATATATAGAAATACATTTCCACCATTGTTATAAATTGTACTGGGTGCATGTCGCTCAGTGTGCCTCTAAAAGTATATGCAAGTAGCAGCAGTGACTTTTTTCTAAGTTTGATTTTAAAAGTGCTTACTTTATTGTGAACAGCCATTAGTATTAACTAAACACAATATGTTTAGTAGCTGATCTCCAATGAGGTAGTGGATGAACTGCAACCTACAAGGAAGTAGGAATACTGTTGTGTATAAGAAAGTTGGGTAAGTTGGAAATTCGATGTAACAAAATCAGGGCAAAGTACAATAGGTATTCAACATTCACATTTGTTTAATGGGTTTTCAAAAGGGACAATTCAACAAAGTGAACCAAAATAATTTTCGTACATGTTCACAGTATCTAACTGATTGTACAGTGTACATGTAATTAATAATATATTGGCATGTAATGCCACGAAAACCATCACATGCCAGGCAATTCCTTAAAGTAGTTATCAAACAGGTGTTATACTGTGTGAACAAAGATGAACATGATTAAATGAGATCAAGGTGTTAGTATTGACTTGCGTTTGACTTTGAAATGCTAATTCAGTAGAATTAAATGCATAAGGTATAGTACGCAATGTGAATGTGTTGAATATTGTAAAATACCACCAGTATATTCCGTGTCATGTATTTAAACTACACGCCAGAATTTCAATAGGAGAACTACCGGAGATCTCAGGAGAAACATTAACAACTGTTCCGCTCCACTTCTACCTTTCCCAGCTCTAATGAGATAACTGTTATTCTGTTGGCCTTACATTGTGTGAAAGCAAATATTGGATGTATGAAGTTGATATTTTTGAACCATGAACAATGTTTATAATATTTAAATGCCACATCTGTTGATATATCACAACTTTATAACTATTCTGTCTGTGGCTGAAACCACAATTGTGTAACGAGTTTAGACATTTCTGTGAATGGAATATTTGCCAAAAACTCGATAAATTGCTCAAAGTTCTAAAGCCTATTTGAAAGGGAAAAAATGCCAATTAAATATAGCATATGCTGAAAAATTAAAAAAAAAAAAAATAGAGGTTATAGTATTATTGTGTGCGCCCAAGATTTACATTGAAATATGTTATATGAGAGTAACATTAATAAGACGCGGGTTGATGTAGACATGCGTACAGATTCACACACCAAAGATGATGATCCCATACTACTTTGTTTCCAACGACAATTTAAGTAAAGGGCACACACTTACTACTTGCAGTCAAATTTTTTTTATGCTTACTGTATTACTATGATGTGAGAGAGTCAAAATTGACACAAGGGACATTTGATAAACATGTGCAGGGGGTAGGGGAGGGTGGACCCTAAATTGGCAGCATCTTTTAATCTGGGAAATTGGTATTCATCCTCCCCCTCCTTCAGGAAGGTGTGTTGTGATTGGCTGACAGGTTCCCTTGCCTCTCTGTAAGCAAGCTATGATTTTCTCTTTGCTTGTGCATACCCTTTTGATTGATGTAGCATTTGTGGACTTTGGAAGTTTTCAAAGAGGTTGGGAGTTGTTGGATGATGGAAAGGGATGGTGGGTGAGGGGGGAGGGAACTGTACACAGGAATTGACCCTTGGTTCAAATCTTCTCAAGTGTAATTATGCATTATTATTATGTAATTATTACATAATGAGTAAGTTTATTACTTACAGGCAAGATGGCCACATGACAAATTGTTTGTCATGTGATAAGCATACAGAGTTTAAATCTCAGCGAGAGAAAAAAAAATTAACTCTTTAACTACACACACAAAATTTATGATAGTAGTGTTAATTATGTGTAATATGTGAACTATCAGGGAGATAGGAGGATTACATCACATTGGGTCTGTTTTCTGCACACAACCCTGTTCTTCCTGCTTTCACTTGCTTATCATCATCTTTAAATGTTTGTAGTATTAGTGCATACTGCTATGTGGCAGTCTACAATGGGCCAGGCTTGTACTTGGAATAATGGTCCCCAAAGGCACACATCATAATAACTGAATATTTATTCTTACATCTTCCTTAGCAAAATTTAACTATTATCACAGAAGACAGAAAAACATCAAGCGAAAACTAATCTTTAGATTAATTTTGTGTGGTTTATTCACATCTCCACCAAACAGGATTAACCTGTGTTGGGGTTAGGGGAGGATGGACCTTAAAATGGCAGCATATTTTAACCTGGGAAACTGTCTTCTCCCATCCCCTTCCTTAGGCATGTGACAAATCTGGTTTCTCAACCCTACATGCTTGCTGGGCACTATGCAAGGTTGTATACTGCTGTGTTCTCTGAACTTGTAAGATATTCTACTACAGTTACACTTATCCTCCAATTTGCTGTAATTATTACAATAAAACTGAAAAAAAAAAATAGTCAACAATAGCAAAAATACTTAATAAATAATTAATGACACAAGCTATATTAAGACACACTTACTAGAAGTATTGTTTACATGCCAGGCGTATCATTTCCCTAAAAATGTTTTGTGTGTGTTTCCACTGAGAACTTTGTGTTTTAAAAGTAACTGGTGGGTCCTAGGCACTCGCAACAAGCGGACCTTTTTTAGTAAGTAGGTTTTAGTACTTAATAAAGACTGCTTTAAAATTGCATAAAACTAGAAGGCAAAAAATTTATTTGTAATTATATGAAGGACAGCCCTATAATTTTTACAAAGACGGAAGCCCTTGAAGCCAGTTTTTCTCATGTTGAACCCTTGTGTGGTGGCGGGGTTTTAGAATGCCACCACAGCCACCCCGTTCTTGTTGTAAGAGGCGACTAATTGGGATGCGGTCAGGATTTGAAATATGTTCAGAACACCATCTCATCCTTCATTTTTTTGTCTTCTCTTAAATCATCTTTTTATATCCACTTCACCAGGTCTCGTTGCATTTTTCTTCTCTACGGCATCGTCTCAGGCCAGGAAGATGATGTCCTTCCTAATTAGTCTATCCTCTGTATGAGTGCTGCTTCCACATTGTGTGACCATATATGGTGCTTTTGTTGGTGACAACCTAGTGAACCCTTCTATCTGACCCAGCTGGCAAATCTAGGTGTGGAGCCAAAATCCACATACTTGTACACCTATGTAACACCAATTGGGGCCTTCTAGGCAGGTGGTGTTATCATGGCTGATTAGTCCATGTACCTAGATGTGCTGGGAAGATGTGTTATCATTGTATGGAGGATATCAGTGTCATCAACCACAAGTCCCCTGAAATGGCACCAAAGGATGTCCTCTATAGTGGGAAGCCTGGAATCTTTTCCCAGGTAGGGGAATAAAATGGGCCTCACTCAGGATGCATGTTCGACCCCTAGTTTGTCCTGGTGTACATTTTGGTGTGCTATTGGGGCAGTAGTTTGCAGTGCATAGCAGCGAAGGATATCTGTTCCTATGTACTGCTTAGGTCTGGGGAGAGTGGTCCCCTCCCAATGGCACACATCCTATGAGGTATTTTAATTGCTGGCTTCTTTTCTTCCCCCCACCCCCTCGAACAACAGGTTGAGGCAGACAAGTCATAGTACAGGAGGCCTACACCATGGCATCTAAAAGCACTCCAAACAGGGTGGCACCTTCACCAGCTACATAATACATCACCATGGTGATAATTGTAATTATTCGGATTGTGATTCTGTTGTGCGTCAGTCTACCACTATTAAATTACCTACTCCATGTTTTTCAGTTAGAGGTTAGCAGGGCACACTTTAAAAAATGTCACCTTTCGAATTACCACAGTTGTTGATGGAGTTATTGGTGGTCCTTTGGATAAACTCTTAAGATCAGTGAAAGTCGTGAGCTTCTTGCCAATACATTGAATTTTGGCTAGTTGCAGTGGCTCTTGGTGATGGAGACTTTCAGTGGGGCAAAATGTGCATTTTAAGCTATTTATTCCTGCTCCTCTAGTTTCTAAAACTGTAAACAGTTTGGCCATTCATCTTCAAATTGTAGGAATCCACCAGCTTTTCCAAATTGTGCTGATCCACCGCATCCAGATACTCTTTAAGGCAACAAGCTTCTGAGGTGTGTGAAATGAAGCAAAGGACACCGTGTTTGGTTGAAGAAGTGCTCTGTATACCAGGAGCAGGCTGCTAAGCAAATCCGGGCCACCGACAAGGTTTCCTTTGTCGAGGCACAGAAACTATTCTATGCTCTTCAGGGCCTCAAGCTTGCTGTTCCCTTCAGTGTTGTTACCAATATTTGACCAGCAGTAAAGACTCTGTGTATTCAATCGTTGTGGCTACCCAGATCAAAGTGTCTGTGAGTGCACCAAAGCCACAGCGAGTTCTGATGACCCAAACCATAACTGTCGGTACGCAGTGTGGGCCAGCTGAAAAAAAAAACTGTAGAAACCTTCCATTAGAAAATCTCGTCCGCAAGCTGCTGCGAAAAAAATTTAGAAGTCAAAGACTCCTATCACATATATCCCTTCCTGCGAGTGAACCTGATTCACAGGATCACGTCCTCATTTCGCCAACATGCCAGCCTTTCTCTCCAGAGCCAGAAGCCGAGATAACTGTTGATGTCTATTCACAAAACACTGGCTAAGTTTCAGGGGGTTTTAAGCCAGTGGTCAACAGACATGGGGAAAATTGAAATAATTGTTTCTGCACACTTTCTTTCTATATTTCATGTTGCTTATACAGTGTAACTGCCAAGGTTACTTTCATACCCTAGAACTGAAACAGCTCCTAGTATCCCTCACCCCTATAGTAATTTGCTTTCAGGAAACATATTTTTGTCCCACTGATACTGTCTCACTTCGAGGTCACACATTTTACTGCCTGGATAACGTATTTGACAGTGCCTGTGTCGATGTGTGTCTTGTGGTGAAGGATTTTGTTTTATCATGAATCTGTTGCCCTTCACACTACTCTGCAGACAATGGTGGTCAGTGTGTACCTCAGTGTGTTTGTCATTATTTTTAGCATGTATATACCCCCACACCAGCATGTCAGCTTAGCTGACTTTGAGGAGCTTTCATCTCAGCTCCCACCTCCATTTCTAGTGCTTGGTGACTTCAATGGTCACAATCAGATATGGGGTTCTGACCACAGGGATGACCAGGGTCGTGTAGTCAAGTCGTGGATCATCAGTTCTAATACTGCCCTGTTGAATATTTTACCCCTGTGCACTTCACTATCTACACTGGCTCTTCATCCTGTATTGATCTCTCTTTCTGTAGCCTAGCTATGGTCACCAACTTAAATTTATCTGTTTTTTCCTAATCTTTGTGGAAATTACCTTTATGCAATCTTATTGGATTGGGTGTTTGCTGCCCTACCCATACCACATTGGTGGGTAATTAAAGCTGGGCTCATTTTGAGCATTCCCTTGACTTGGCTGTTGAGTTTCCCTTGATGTGAATGTGGCAGTGGCACTCTTTAACTCTATTATCTTGTCATCAGCTGGGGAGGCTGCCATACCTCAACCTTCATCTCGTGGCAGTATGCGTGTTCCTTGGTGGAGCAACAAATGCAGGGTTGCTGTTCATGTCCAGCGACTTGCACTCCGATGCTTAAGTGCTCACGCCACTCAAGCTAACCTAGAGCTCTTCCACGTCTGTTGGGCTCGGGCATGATGTGTCCTCTAAGACAGCTGGCATAAATTTTGCACACACTCAATTTCGTCTTCCACAGTACATAATACCAGTATGTTTATATGGGACAATGTTCAGAAGCTGTGCAGACAATATCTCAGCACACTGGTTCCCTTCCTTTGTGTCAACAATAATACTTGTACTGAGGAGACACACTTAGTGAATTTGTTGTGGATGTTTCAAGCAGTGCACATTACGCTCCCTTATTTCAAGCCATCAAAGAGACTTGTGAGATGGTGGGTGACCAATTAGGTAGCTTGTGTGAGGAGGGCTACAACCAGCCTTTTACCCTTCTTGAGTTAGAGCAGTCTTTATCACACTTGAATCATACATCTGTTTCCCCTGACAATATCCATTATGCTATGTTGCAACACCTCCCACTCTAAGGGATACTGTTTTTGCTGGATGCTCTTTAATAATATTTGGACTTGAGGTTTTTTTCCCATGAAGTGGTGTGAGTAAACCCTCGTACCAACTTTCAAAACAGGGACGGTCAAGGGAGATGTTTCCATCTATTGACCTATTTATCCTCACCAGCTGTATCTGCAAGAGCATGGAGCGTATAGTTAAAGGTCATTGGTACAAATTTCTACAGCTCTTAACAAAATAATTAATTTTACCCAACATGATGTGGATATCGCAAAATTAACTCTATAAGTTTAGTAAAAATGATTTTTACTTTGTATCCTAGTTCTTAAAGACCATGCAATCTACAGTTTGTGGTTAAAATTATACTTAAGAAAATATAAAAGTTCTCGGCAATGCTTTTCTTATGGTACTAAGTGATTGGCACATAAAAATATTTATTTACCCTGATATAAGAATGGAATTAAATAAATATTGTTATAGATTTCTGTATAATGTAAGTGCACAAAGTGATGATTTTTTCCAAATCATTCCGTTAATCAACTACGTGAATATTTGCACAGAACATAAGTTTTTAATCAACTTAAATTGCTAAATGAGCGGACGTGTGTGTGTGTGTATATAATAGGTCTTCGGAGTTCAAAATTTTGCCTCTAGAGCGCATTGTTATCTTTAAGAGAGCAATTTATAGCCACACAGGATCTAGGGTCCCATGCGCACAGAGGAGCGAAGATGCCTCCTGTTACAAACGGAATCTCCAGAAAAAGAAAAATGTATTTGCCCCCTCGAGAGACTGCAGGTTTGTTTGTACAGTATCCACGTGTTAATATTGATCAAAATCACATTCTGCAACTTGTATTTTAGCGGTTACATACTGGAAACAATTATTAATAGTTTGAATTATTTGTATAAAAGGCTGCATACAAAGATAATTCCGGAATCCACCCACGGTCTGTTCGATTGCTGTTGACAAGTATCAAGAAGTCATGTCATTGCTCAGGTTTATTACAGTTATGTTAATTCATGCTTCAGGTTTCTCATAAATTAAAATATGACTTATAGCTCTTAAGCACCCAAAAATAAAGAAAAGTAACATTTGTTGCAGTTTTGAATGATACACTTTGCAATGTGGAATTCCATGTTCAAGCGGTAGTAAGTAGCAGTGGCGAGGATGGGGGCCCAGCTACGGATGCAGGCAGGTAGTGAAGCGTAACCTGTTTCCTAATCATTAATTTGGCTGGGCATTTTTTTATATCCAATCTGATTCAGGCACGTTTCCAGGGAGGGGTCTCAAAGGACTAAAGCCTCTCCCAAAATATAAAGATATAATTAATTAATTGCATTACGGCAGGAAAGAAACAAAAATTCTGTATAAATGTTATTGTGTAATATTGATTGTATTAATAGCAAGGTCTCGTTAATATTCCAATTTAAATATTCAGAATATGTCAGTTATGTTTGATCATTAAGATAAGCATCAATACTTTTTTAACAAAAACCTACATTGGTAAGTAATTTAAGTTACTCAACCTGTTAAATATTATGGTGTATGGTATGCACATTTTAGTCATTAAATGAAGACTGCCAGAGGAAGCCTGATAAGTCAGCCCTACTGCAAAGAGCACTCACTACATCTGTGATGTGCATATATATAATACACATACATGCAGATACATACTAACGAACACTGGGTATTTATGCAGATTCATTCATTCTAGGAGATAAGTTTATATTCAATTATACATACAATTAGTAAATGTATGTAAATTAACATAAAAATAATGCAGGCCTATTGATAGTTCTTAAAAATTGAAGTTACGTAATCATGTATTATTCAGTCGGTAAAAATATTAATTATTTATTTATTTTTCAGTCTGATACTTAAATTTTGACTAACTTTAATTTAACATGTAGATAATTTTATACTTCAGTAGCATCACAAATCGGCTGACCACAAAAACAAAGTTATGCATCATTTGGTAAATATAGAAGTGTGTAGTACTGTTACTTGCATACTATGGTTCTATAGCAGGGTCTGAGAATGTTCAGATTGCACTGTAATTTCTGTCCCACTTCAGAATTGACACATAATAAATAATATTGGTAAATGGGAAATATTTATTGGATATTCTGCATGTGTGAATTTACCTTACAGAACCAATACATTTCATATATGCTAGGCTTGTAAACCTTTCATGTCAGTGGAAGAGTTTAAAGACATACCCTAACAGTATATCTAAATTTACTCATCATTTACAAGCATAGATTGTTTATTTTCCCTATTAGGAGTGGAGTGGAGTGATTTGGGCGGCTCTTAACATTGAGGTCTTAAGAGCTAATACCTCTTAGGATTATAGGTGTAAATATAAACATGTTTATATAGAGACTGTTTTCACACAAACTTCATGATAATTATGTAAGTATTTTACAGTGATTCCCCGCCCCCAAGCTATTAGCCTCTTCCTGCCTGCTTTTGGCACCCAATCGTTGCCACCAATTTTTGATCAATATTAAAACAATTAATGATAATTATGATTATTGGAGTGCACGTGCTGCATAAAAATAAATAATTCTCAGTTTATAATTTTATTGTGGAATATCGTTAATTTTTCCACCTGCTGCTGTTTTAATTGCAGAGCCAGTGGAAATTAAGACATAGCTTCTTACCATTAGGCCCTAGAAGCTTCCTCGACACTATCCGAAAATAATTGGCTAATGGAAATAAATGCAACACCAGAATCTGACCTGCCTCCACTACTGGTTGAATGACCTGATGTTAAATGAAAATGATCCTGGTATGGAAAAGCTCAAAGACTGAACTTTTGTAGATGTACCTCATTTCACATCTCAATACCGAACATTGAAATTGTACCTATATATAATATAATTTCTTTGATTTTAAATTACTTATTTAAAAGTTCACTTACCACAAGCAATTCACAGCTATTCCCATATGAGTAAACTTTTTTAGAGTAAATTAGACTTAATGTTTTAGTCCTCTGACTGTGTACATGATGTGATGGCTATGATGTTATTTCATGTGCTTTGCTTTGAATGAACCTACTTGGTGATGCTGAGGGTGTGATTCAGCTGGCAGTTTTGGTAAGCAGATAATAGGTCATGTATGCAATTTTTTTCTAGAAAGGTAAAATTAATATATGTCTTTTGAATAATACTAAAGCAAGATTTCTACAATTAAACTGAAGACGAGGAAAGGAGGGAGAGTTATTTATCTATAATTAAAGATGGTTTAGTTGCTACCCATCATTGTTCACAAGCACCCAAATAACTTCCTTGATGCTAAATTCAATGCTAAAGAGCCATGAACAACAGTTAACCGTTAGCGTGAATTTCTGTTCAAGTGACTTCTGGGTTAAAGGTAGTGTGTAATGCTGTGAGGAAAGTTTTGTTACTATTGCTATTGTCATTTTCCTAATTTTATCTAGTGAATAATTGGTATTTACGCATGAGGAGATAACCATGCGTGTACAGGGGGACTTAGTAAGCTATTGCAGTGTGTGTTACCTGGTCCATTACCAATTTCCATATATGTGGGGTACGTTGTGGAATTCATGTTTTACCCTTGGTTTACTGATGAAAGAATGAGTATGCACTTCTTCCTCTTTCCCCCAAAAAGTTGTAGGCACCACCTACATAGGTTACGTACAGTAATTTCATTGGTGCTTAAAAGTGTTGACTATTACACCATCTAGTTTTTTGAAATTTTCCTGCCCTACTCTCATCCTAAATTATGGCCACAAAAGTGTGATTTCATGCAAAAATCTGCAGCACTCTGCTTCCCAAAGCTCTAGCATTAGTGAGCGCACAAGGCTGCACAGTATTACTGGCTTCATATTGTTCTCCCTAATTGTTGCATACATTTTTACGCACAATTCGGGTAAAATAATTGTAGCAGGTAAATAAGTGAGAGACAATTTGTAGCCATTTTGTCATTTCTGAAAAAAATATTTTTTTCATTTTGTATTTTTTATGTGTGTTCTTAAGGTGTTCACAATTTTCCTGGTCTTTATAGCCCTTCCCTCTATTGTGAGCATATAGATCCGGCAGTTCTGTTTGCAAGAAGCTGATTTAATATTGCAACACAGAGGGAGGTTACTATGCAGCTGGAATGGGCAATACATCCCAGGTCACGATTCATTCAAAATGACGTACAAAATCAGTAACCACTATATAAAATGTTATTTAAAGACTGACATAAAACATTATAAGAAAAAATATAGCGCTATGTATTCCACTGTCTGTGCAGTGTTCGAAATTGAGCTATTTAATTATTTATCTTGTTAAGTTCTGACTTTTTCTTTGAATGTAATGGAAATTAAACTTTTTCTCTCAGAGACTGGTTACCTTTGTATTCATAGTTAAATCAGTTTATTAATATCTATAAATATGCTAGTTTGAAAGTTCCAGGCATGGAAACTAGGAAATATATTGAAAACACCTTCTTAGGGGTTTAAATTTTCAAAAAAGTGAATAATGATATTCTGTCGGATTAGGAAGCTGTTGGATTCTTCGAAAACATTTTAACCATTTTTGCTTTATTAATGGTTGAATTTCGAAGAATTCTGAAATTATACTGTTATGCGCTTTGCCACACGAGCAAGGGAAGAGGACAGAATCATGATATGATAGCAGGCAGGGAGTGACAAATGAAAGTTTGAATGACAGGAAAGTGATAATCCTACCAGGGTGTTGAGTTGAACTTCGGCGGATAGAATTTCCACGTTCATCTGAAGAATTTTCTGGTTTCAAACATCCTTGCTTCTCTCAGCATGACTCAGGTTTCGGGAATGTTCCAGATCAAGGCCAGCTAGTACCATAAAATTGTGTCGGGCCTCGAAGCCAGGAGTTGTTGTTTATGAGTGTGTGGAGTTTTAGCGATAGATGACAAGCGAGAAGAGAAATGAACTACGAGAGAAGTGACCAGAGTGACTGCGGCCATCAGAGCAGTGAAGAGTATGACTGGCAGGCTGGAATATTGAATTGGATGTGTGAGTGAAAGACATTACAAATGATTACAGTAGATAGACTGAACATGTGTTAATGATGAGTATGAGTTAATTGACTTTAACCAAACAGATACATTTAGAAGGATGTTAGTTACAGTGGAAATACACATCAAATATTGTGCTCACTGAGAAATAAAATGTTTAATAGTGGAGATAGATAATTGTTGCAAATAATAGGTGTGTCAATAAACTAAAAATCCAATTCAGTTTTCTTATTTTTTACTAAGACCTCCATCCCTCATGAACACAGATATGCCTCTGAGGCATCTTTAACAATATGTATTTATGTAATCAAGCCTTGTGCGCAATGTGCACATGCACAATATTTTATGGAGTTATAAGTTGTTGAGGAGTCTTCGAAAATAAGATATATTTTACTCCTTTTCACCCCCTTAAGGGTTGAAAGTCAGAAATTCTGAAAATTATTTTTTAGATATTTAATCAGATTATTGAACTGTTGGGGAGTCCTCAAAACACGTTATATCCCTTTTGTAATGTCAAGGGCTGCATTTCAAAAAACATCCAGAATTTATTTTTAGGCATTTATGTAACACACACACATGCGCGCGCGCGCGCGCACACACACACAACTAATTAAATATATTAGTTTTGTGAACTTTTTTGCAAAAGAGCAAAGTAGAATGCAACTACTATGGGCTGAATCCATTTAAAAAAGGGTCACTAAAACCCTGTTGTCCAAAATAATTAATTTTACTACAAAATATTATTTGTCTAATGTTATAATGTATTTTGTTTAATCCACCAATATCGTCTATAATTTGTGATCATGGGTTAGATTTGTTCCTGCAACAAATGTACTAGTAATTTTACATTATTAAAGTTTTATATATTTTGGTTAGTTTGTTACATTAGCTTAAGTTAGGTTGAGTTAGATTGCCACTTTGATTGGGTAACCTTAAACAGTGGAGGTGGGCATAGTAATTTTTGTCACCATTTAAAAATTGACGTTATGTATTAAGCAAATAAAATGTCAAACACAATAGGTTTCAAAATTGCATCATTATTTTTTTAAATCTCAAACTCAAAATACATTTGAAAAACACAATCACGTAATTTTGTACACCATTGTTACAGTAACCTGATTATATTGTTCAAATCGTTTTACACTTAAATAAGGGCACCTCCACAGCACACAATAGTGCTACTTCTGCTTGCTACTGACACCAGACAGTCTGCTGGATGGCCAATTCTCAAAGTCGGAATCACTGCTCCAATATAATGCTCATTCTGAATATTAATTACGTGGACTGGCAGCAGCTATTGGGGAAGCCAAGGGCATGGCAACCCAGATGGTCCAGCCTCATTAACAGAAAACTCTAGGTGCCTACTCCTCTAGTAATTGAGTTAAGCTTATTGAAGTATATAATTAGGTTAGTGTAACAATGGTGTACAAAATATTGATTGTGTTTTGTGATTGTATTTTGAGTGAGATTTGAAAAATAATAATGCAATATTGAAACTTATTGCGTTTGACATTTATTTGCTTAATAAATTATGTTGAGTATTAAATGGTGAAAAGTTACCCATGCCCACCTCTGTCATTGTGTGGAAAATACCTACATGGTTGGTTTCAAATTACCCTCCAGATACAAATTGGTATCTCAACCGTATGACTGTTGTTGAAGGTAATTATCCATTTTGGGAGTGTGAAAGGAGGCCAGCTATTAATAATGATATCTCATTGCATTAACGTACTATTGAAGAATCTTAGAAAGTATATTTTACCCCTTTTCACCATCTCAAGGGCCAAATTATAGAAAAAACCATTCTTAATGGGTACCTGCACCCTAAAGGCTGTTCACGATAAAGTGAGCACTTTTAAAAGCCCCACTCAAGACCTACTGGTATGAACATTGTGTATTTTTTCATCATATGTACAATTAATATTGCCATGGGCCTTTATTGCTTTATTCATGTGTCCATTAAGTGAATCTGTAAAATTATTAGCAAAGTAAATATTTTATAAACTTGCTAATTTTTACAGTTATGTGCTTTAAAAAAAAGAAATTGAAACACATCTTTTCAGTATTCGCAAATATTTACCTAGTAATTTTAATTCAACGTTAAGAAATTGCAACTATTTTCCCTCTGTCATTTCCAACTTACTGGGTGCATGCCAGTTAGTTTGCCTGTTAAAGAATACGCAGGTAGGGGCAATGACATTTTTCAAAGGTTGATTTCAAAAGTACTCACTTTAAGGGGAAACCATCCCTAAATTTTCATCTTTATTTCAT
The DNA here is from genome assembly GCA_029891345.1 of Dryococelus australis. Lineage (NCBI taxonomy): Eukaryota > Metazoa > Arthropoda > Insecta > Phasmatodea > Phasmatidae > Dryococelus > Dryococelus australis. Next base: position 248,269,012 of record CM057009.1, read on the forward strand.
TGGTTTGGGCTGTGGATTGATGAGTGAGTGAGTCAGTCAGGTGGAACACTTAATTTTATACATAGAGATAAGTAGTGAAAGTTCCTGTTAAGATCAATTATACAAATTTTTAAATCTTGTTTAAATTATCTTCTTTGTAACATGTTAATTTCGTAAATCTTGGATAGTTTTGTGTTTGCTGACAAACTAGTATATGTGCCTCTCTCATGATGCAAACATCTGTAATATTAAAGCAGAAGATAATATATTATTTTAATTTTATGTTTTACATTAACTACCATACAGACAATGGCCAAAGTCTCATTTGAAATATATGTCCTGACACATGAAGTAGGTCCAATTTCACCTTTCATATTTCTATTTTAGTTAAAAATGTATCAGTGTTTAATAATCACCTATGTTTATATCTCAAATTTATTGTGAAAAATGCAGTTAATGACTCTTATACGTAGGCACAAAATGTAATTCAAATTATTTATTTGGATGCCTACATCATTTAATATAAAATATTGCTAGCTGTAAAGAAGAGTGAAGCACTTTCATCTGTTACATTAGTCAGATATGCCAGATTCGTATTTGTGATGTAGGGATACAGTGTAAAATATCATTAGTTTTATGCTTTATTGTATTTAACTTACTTTCTCAAACTAAACGCTAATGTTGAGCAAATCAGTGATTTTATGGTGTATGTAGGGGTTTATGTTCTAAACAAAATAATTTTTTATTTAAAAGTTATTTATCAAGGAGTTTTTTTATGCGATTGTTACTTGGAATTTTTATTCGTATGTTTACAAAAGTAGGACAATTTTATAGAAATAAATTTTATATCAATTTAATGTATGAATAGTTTGGTGCAACATTTCATTTAGTCAAAAACTTAAAGGGAAATAAATATTTTACAGTGGCAAGCATATTGTATCAAAATTATACTTAGGGTATTGGTCATATTGATTGGTTAATACATATACTTTAAGAATTGAGTCTTGTTTTGGCGCTTATTGATGGTAGCTACAATAATAATTTTGACTTTACTTTCTGTACTGCACTTTGCAATCTTTTTGGTATACCGGCACACTTGTTTCTTGTTATATATGATGTAATATATTGTAAAATCTTCTTTCTGCCAGTGTTACTAACATTTAGGAAGTTATAACCACATTGATAATTCATCTTATTATTGGATCACAGTGAATTGTTTAGCACAGTTTAACTGTTTGTACCAGTATTATATCTGGAGTTTTTTAATTGTTTATTTGGGTCGCATCTCGTCATATGTAAGTTAAAATTATTATTGGTAGTAAATAGATCGTATGTATATTTTGCATTGGTTTTTTCTGTGTTGTCTGCCCAGTAAGTTTAACACCCCTCCACCTGTGCTACCTTTAGGTATAACGTATACATACAAACATGCTTTGGGGAAGGGAAGGAATTTCACAAGCATGGTTGACAGTATAGTATTGTCTTTTTAATTGAGAACATATGCAAATTGAATTTTGCACTCATCATGCATGAAAACATTGTCAGTTAGTGAAAAGCACAAAATAAAAATCTGAAAATATAAATAAAATAATAATCCAATAAACACAGTGCAAGTAGGTCTTCAATAATCAATATAGTTAGTTTTAGTTGCATTCTGAACTTGAGATGCAAAAACAAAGCCAAATTAAAGTTACAACAGCAGTATTGTAAAACATGTCCAAAAGTGAACAAACTAGTAAAGACGAATGACAAGTATGCTACAATCATAACGTGAAAAAAAGGTTGCTGTTAAGGGTGAAAGGCAGAATGTATAAATAGTACTATTCCTGTGTGTTGCTATGCACACAGGATTAGAGCATAGTGAAACACTTCCCTACCTCCTGAATGCTAAATAGCTCTAACTCTCTATCCCTCTTTACTCTGGCTTCCCATACTCAGATCACCTTAAGTGGTGGTAAGGGATGTTAGGGGGTAAATCACTGATAGCTGAATGATAGAAGGAATTATAAAAATGTATATTTAATGAACAACAATACTTAACCACATGGAACAACATTTACAGAAATGCATTGGGATAACAATTACTATAACTCACAGGACGTATACTTAATATTGAATAGCAAGCTACATTATAATGCTGAATTACAATATGGTAAGCTATGATAATCAAGATGCAGTTAATCCCTGTCCTTGCCAATATTAATTAATACAAAGTGGAATGAGGACAATGTCCCGATACCAGCATTGGTCCCTACTGCTACGCGAATTATGCTCATCCTTCATCTTCTGCTTCAGTTGGCTTCGGAACCCCTCTGCCCAGGGGTGGGTAGGTGCTCTCCTCTTTAGCCTCGATCATACACACACACTCAATACTCGTTGAAGTCTCGTGGTCAGCTGGGGGGGGGGGGGGAAGAGAGCGCCAGTCTCCAGGCCTCTTATATAGCCGGGTAATCTAGGGCATATTTGTAAAACAAACCTGCCAGGCTATAATCCATAGTGCGCTCTACCTAAGGTGGTGTAGCACCGCCATATGATGCTACAATAGAAATTCCAAAAGAGGAGGAGGAGAAAAGGAGATAGAGGCATGGAATATAAAAACGAATCAATTTGCGATGCAATATTTCACCATAGGACTACAATGCTAGGGGCAAGGGCAGGTGTCACCCCTACTTTATGCAGGTGTAGTTTTCTACAAAGTGTTACACTTTTTTTTTTCCATAGGGCATATTATTATTATTATTATTATTATTATTATTATTATTATTATTATTATTATTCACTTAGACTAAGTACTGTATTTGTGAAATCTTAGTTTGTAAAATTGGGGCTCCACTGGAAGTATTATTATAACATGTTGTAGTTATAGTGGTAGTAATAAATCTCGGTTTTGGTGTCATCATCATACTGTTATAAGGTGTCTTGATCTTGGAAGCACATGTTACTGAATATTGTATTTTTTGCCTTTTGTTTATAGGTTCAATGTTAGAGGCTGCAATGATGATGGATGTGTAGCTAATTTTGTTGAGACAGAACAGGCCATTTATTTGGATAATGATGTCACATCTTACATTCAGACACGTGGGTCAGTTCCATTGTTTTGGGAACAACCTGGAGTCCAGGTAAAATACTGAGTTTTTATTTATTTATCTTATTTATTATACAGTTTGAACCACATTTGAATGCTACAAGTTCAGGGATACAGTATTGCATATGTTAAGTATGATCAATGATATAGTCCAGAGAAAACATTATATGATCTGTAACTCATGGCACCTATTATGACTTTGAATATAATTTTATCATATTTTAATAGTACTTTTTATTTATGTCTTAATACTATAGCTTCATAATTTTGTATGTAATATGTTAGAGCTTACATTAAAAGGTTTGGAGCAACAAACAGATGACATCAATTTGGCTTTGAGTGTTCTGATTATTTAAACGTTATAAAATCTTAATTGATGCTGACATAATTGTTTGTGTTTTAAGATTGTGTATGTTGGTGAATAATGTTTGAAAAACTAAAAAAGTGTAAGGTAGGGCTTTGTAATACCTCAGAGCTGTGACATTCTCACCTTGCTCAAGGTCCTTACCAACAATCAGATTCTGCACCACTGGTTGCCAACTGGTCAGAGAAGGGAAACTGATAAGTGTCCATTGGGGATGGTGGGGTCGGAGCATGCAGTTGTCTGAACACCACCATCTTTACGGGGAAAGCCACCCCTAGGGCCCTAAGCCATGTATTGTGCTTAGTTATAGTTTTATTTCCTTCTTTAGGTATAACCGCTCACCTTCCAGTGGGTTGGGATTCAATCTGGAAGACAGGTTGTAAGCATAATATGCTGTCCCCTTTTCCATTTGGGTTGTTGCGTGGAAAGAACAATTCATTGATTCACTGTGTTTCCCTTTCTGGTGTTTTTATATATGTCCTCCAACTCCAACCAGTTGTGATTTGAATGAACCTACCAATTTAGTAAGATTTAATATTGTGGTGCTCTGTAACAATACCCAGGCATTGCCAGACAATGTCTGGTAAAGTCTGGATGGGTCCACTTTTTGCTGATGAATTTTCCGGTATGCCTTACTTCCTGCTATGCTGCTTAGAGTAATGTTGACTTGCCCAGGTGCACAAGTAATGAAATATGTAAGTGGTTCTACCTCAGTCATATTAATTTCAGTAGGAGCAAGGCCATGTTTCATTGAACAGCACCCTCATGTGTAGTCTGTCCACAACGTTGGACTGCAAGTAAAGCACTTGGCTTACATGCTATCTGTCCCACCTGTTGTTCCTGCCTTCCCACTTCCAATGTTGTGTTCACATCCTATGTTAAGTTTGGTCCTATTGGGTTTGGGTACCTGTAGATAGCTGTATGATTGACGGTTTTGGTTATGACTATCATGCTCAATAATCCTTCAAACTGAAGACAGTCTAAGACTACGATAGGAAAACCACTTTCAAGAAAATTTTGTTGTTGAAAATTACACATGTCGGATGTTTCGGGGGAGACATACATAAGTTAAGAGGTGGTAGCCTATAATTGTGAAGGTAAAACATTGATAAACATATTCTCTATTTGCAAAGGTGTTTGAATGCAGCTATGTGAAATTGACAGGAGTGGAAATGGTACAGGTGATAGTAAATGAACATATCGTTATGTGGTGGGTTATATTAAGTAAATTCCGTTTAGGACACATGTTCAAAAATGCCACTGGAAACTTTTTGCATTTTGCAGCTTGTAGTCAGATGCTATGTTTCTAATCAGAGATGACGTCCACATTCTTCTTAATGCGCATACAAGCATTTAATATGCAAACAATTCCTCCCTTGTTTGTGCTTTTTGTCTGTAAACTTCAACTAACCCCACAAACAATAATCTAGCGAAGTAAGATAGGGTGACCGTGGTGGCCAGGCAACAACACTGCCCTGACACACACACGCGCACACACACACCCATTTACACACACATGCACGTACATGCACACACAGAGAGAGATATATACATGGATAGATAGAGATAGATATAGTTATATAGAGATAGGGAGAGATAGATATAGATAGAGGTAAATATAGAGATAGGTAGAGATGGATAGATATAGAGAGAGATAGATATATGTAGATATATAGATATAGATACATATAGAGATATAGAGAGACAGAGAGACAGAGAGAGATTGTGAGCTAGAGATAGATTGTGAGCTAGAGATAGATTGTGAGCTAGAGATAGATTGTGAGAGATATATAGATTGAGATATAGAGATATATAGAAAGATAGATTGAGATAGAGAGATATATAGAAAGATAGATTGAGATATATCAAGATAGAGAGATCAATAGAGGGATATATATATATGTGTATATATATATGTATGTATGTGTGTATGTATGTATGTATGCATGCATGCATGTATGCATGTGTGTGTATATATGTGTGTGTGTATATATGTGTATATATTTAAAGTATAAGTTCAAATACTGTAAGATGATTCCAGATGCAAAATGAAATGCAAAACATTACATGACTAATGTCATACAGTAATTCATAAGGGAGATTGGTGCACTTGAAAATCAATATTTCAAATGGTTTTAATTCAAAGTAATAAAACTAACTTGAGGCAAAAGAACAATTCTGTGAATACTTTTTCTTCAATTGAGACCTGAAATCTGTGAACAGTTATTGGGTAATATCATTCCCGTGCGTTGGGAAAATAGTTGGTGCCATATTATTACCCATCAAATATGTGAAACCCTTGGGTGTTTATTGCTTTTAATGACATCAATCTTGTGTATGTTAATATACAAAAAATTTTGTGTTGGTGTGACACTTTCAGGTGAATGGTTGCCGAGGAAACAGTTTGTAAGGGTGCATTTGGTTGTCTGCCAGGTACCCATACAAACTTTGTCTTTTCGCAGCTCTCTCCCCCGCTGCCAGCCACACTCCGCTTGCCGTAAATTGTCCTGCCAGCAATTGTGGCACCAACCATACAAAGCCTCTTTCATATGCCTTTTTTTTTCAGTAGCACCATTTGAGAAAATTAAGATTTCATGTGATATCTCAGGAAATAATCAAACTATCAAACTATTTCCACCAAATTACTAAAACAAGTTGTGTTATGGTGGGCTGTGTAATCTTACACAATTTAAGTAGCTTTGCCACTGATTTTCAAAATGAAGGCTTTGTAAATATTTGCAGTTTGTAAACCCTAGCTTCTAGCTACCAAAACAGTAGACTGATTGCATCCAAAGTTGATGCTCCAAATCCTATGTCCATAATGCAGTTGGTTGCAAGCTACTTCGGTGCGAGGTTTTGCGAGTTTGAGTCCTGGCTGAGGCATTTGTGTGTGTCTAGCCTACTTTCCGGAGGAAAGATAGTCTTATGCAATCACCTGGTTATCTGTCTGGAATGTTTGTCCCCCCTCTCCCCGTAGTATCTTTTATTAAATTAAACTACCAAATTCAACCAAATTTTGTCTACATATAGTATTTAGTACGTACACAAATTTAAACTAAATTTGGAACATTGATAGTGCATTGTATATGCATTGCATTTAGAACCTGACACTGTTATTAATCCACCATTTTGGAAACTACCACAAATTGAAAAAAATATAACTTTTCTATTATATCTTGGGAACAATTTAACAGATTTAAACCAAATATTGCACATTATGTAATCATTGAATTTGGAAACTGATAAAGTTATTGGTCGGCCATTTTGGAAGATAGTGCAAATTGAATAAATAAAGCTTTTACATTCTATCTTAAAAATCATTTAATTGATTTAAACCAAACTTCGTACACTTGACAGTGCATGATGTACACATTGACTAGTGATAGTTTTATTAACCAGCCATTTTGGAAGATAGTGCCACATGAATAATAAATTTTTCATCTAATATCACTGTTACTACACAACCAATTCCTGCCAAATTTGGCATATCAGTAATACTATTATAGGTAATTTTTATGTATGCATTTTAAATGGATAAAATGCTTATTTTTAAAACGATGGCTATATACTTTTTTTTTTTTTGGTTTATTTGAAATATATTCTATAGTTCGTTCAATTTCAACCAGACTTGCTATACTGAAATTTTCTTTTACAGGTATCAAATGTGACAATACTTGGCCTCTTTCGTGTGCCGAGATATCACCACGTGAAAATATAGTTTTAATGTTATATCTCAGGAAACAATGAAACAATCTCCTACCAACTATGGCATTCAAATATTACTCTGATAGGTCATGTAAACTGACATGTTTTAGTGGGTCAGACTATTATTTTCAAAATGGTGGGTATATAAACACTTTAGAATACTATGCCATATCTATGAAGCCATCTTAACAAATTTTAACTAACCTTTGTCTGCTGGCTGTATCTATTACAATCATTTGTCTACGGAGTGCCTGTTTTGTCCCCCAATTTGTAAGCTAGTGCCACACAAATAAGAAAAAATTTTGTCATATCTCTGGTAACAATAGCCAATTGCTTGTAAATTTGACATAACAAGTAATATAATGTAGTAGGCTGTAATTTAAGAAGGCCAGGAATTTATTTTCAAAATAGTACCCATATAAACATTTTAGCATAGCATGCTACATCTGTGAGCCATGGAACCAATTTTAACCTAACGTATGCTGACAGTATATATGTAAGTATCAAATGAGCTAACAGATGAATTGATTTGTTCGCCATTTTGGAAGAAAGCACCACATGAAAAAATGTTTTATTGTCCTATCTTGGGAACTATGAACCGATATCCATCAAATTTAGGTGACAAGTTATGCTTTTGTAGTTTGTCTAAATTTATATGACTTAAAGAGGCAGTCGAATATTTTCAATACCACAGCAATGTAAATATTTTGTCAGTATACCACATGTCCAAAACAATTTCATTGAAGTACTTAATATGTAACAGTATCAATGACCAACAAGAATATGGCAATAAATCTCAGCTTTGTTCTCCAGTACATAATTCAGATACCACCACATGAGAAAAATACCTTTTCATCATATGTCCTGGATTAATAAACTGATTCATACCAAACTTTTCCCACTAGTAGTGCTACAGTAGACCATGTTTAAAGTGTGACTGGCTTTATTTACAGCATGGCTGCAATATAAATAATTTAGATAAGTTTATTATATGTATAAAATAATTTTACATAATTCAGTATCTATTAGCAGCACCAGATATGTCTATATAGAGCCTGTTTTAGGATGTTTTGTTTGATAGTGCCAAATGAGAAATTAAAGCTTTCATGCCATTTCTCAGGAACCGGTCAAGCTATTTCCACAAAATTATGCACATAAGTAGTGTTACTGTAGGCCATTAAAACTTTCACAATTCAAGAGACTCGCACACTTGTTTTCAAAATGATGTCCTCTAAATATTTGAAGTTGATAATCCTAGTCTACCAAGATTCTAGCTAGACTGGTTACTATCAAAGTCTATGTTTTGAATCCTACCTCCGTGATATATTTGGTTGCATGCCAGCTTACTGTATAATATGTTCTCTTTTTCAAGTCCCACGTGAGGCACGCGTGTATTCGTAATTGTCTTAGTAGTATTGCATTTGTTTCTGGTTTCATCTCTAATAATATCACTATCAACAAGATGTCAAGAGCCACCTACCATTTAACCTTTCAATAATCTCATCAAAATTATTTGCATCAATGTAAAGGAAAGTAGGCTCATTAGTTAAATTGATAACTTCTTATTGTATTATGTCTCACCACTGTTGCATGTGTTTCTGGTTCCATCACTAATGCTATTGCTGTCAATGAGACTTCAAGGCTTACTTACCATCTAAGATTTTAAGAACTTCAATAAAATTTATTTGTGTCTATGTAGAGGAAAGTGGGTTCAATAGTATCAGTAACTTCGGGTTTATATTTGTATGCTCTATATACATACCTATATGCTATTTACAGTAAAGTGAGCACTTTTTAAGGCCCTCCCAAAAGGCATTAACCACTAATAAATGTATCTTATTGCTATCTTACGCGTTAACTTTTGAGAATGGTGAAATGTATACACTGTGTTTATTGGCCATATTGCAATATTTATATTAAAAAGCAACAGGAAGACAGAAATTGGCTGAAAGTAAAAATTTAGAAGGGCCTTAAAAAGTGCTCACTTTACCGTTAACAGCCTATAATAGTCCTTACTTGAGTACATTTACAATTTTTATATTAAATTCAATACTATCCCATGTTCTATGACGTTACATGAGTATGATTAAGTGCTCCTGAACATAGTATTCTAATAAACATAAAAATAGTCCCACATGACCAGAAACAAGCAAGAAAAAACTTGCATACTCACATGTGAAGATCGGTATTATTAGTTCCAAGAGTGTTACTCGGTGAGAGAGTAGTAAAACATATTGTGTGTGTCACCCCTGTTGATGCAGTAATTTTTGGTCTACTTTCTGAAGGAAATTAAGGCTTATGAGATTACTTTCCTGTGTGTGTGTGTGCATTCATGACTGTTATTCCCACCACCCCTCTAAAAACGTTTGAACCAGTGAACAGAATTCCACCGAACTCTGTACTTATATTACTTCTTATGGACTTCAAACATATATAGTTTTCAACCATGAAAGGTATTTTTTTCAAAATTGCGGTTATCTAAAAATGTAGGGTGCTATGTCATACTATCTCAGCAAATATCTGGTCAATTTAAACCAAATTTTATAGGTTGATGAGTGCATCATGTAAGTATTGGATTTAAACACACATTTTTGGTCTGCCATTTTGGATGATAGCACCAAATTTGGCACATAAGTAATACCGTCTGGGGCTATGTAAAACATGTGGTTTAAATTGGGCACTTATTTTCGAAATAATACTGCCACCGCAGCCACTAGGTGGTCTCAGAGGACAAAGAGCATACTGTAATTCATGGTCAAGGGAAAGGATGCTGGCATTTCCAAGTTATGCCTTTTCGGCTGTGTAAAGCCCCTGCCACCTTGAACGCATGGTGGAAAATGTTCTTTAGATGTGTCACGTTTACCTAGATTACATTGTTTTGGCAGGAAAGGAATTTGAATAGCACCTGTCACGCTTTCTCTCTGTAGTCCAGAAATTGGCAGCGTCCAACTTGAAACTAGTCATTATAAGTGTCACTTTTTCCAAAAGAAAATAAATTTCCTGGGACATGCAGTGATTGAGCACAGAATTGAAATCAATCCCGAGAAGACCAAAGCAATAAGAAATTGACAGATGCCTACTGATAAAAATGAAGTACCGAGTTTTCTTCGATTAGGCGCCTGCTACCACCAATTTTTACCTGGGTTGGCCACAATCACAAAGCCACTACATGAACTGACTCAGGAAAAATGAAATTTCATTGCCTACTGATTGTGAGTTTTTAGGAATCTAAACTCTCAAGACCTCGAAGAGCTGCTCAAATGTCTCCGCTTTAGGAATCTAAAGGAAATTTTGATATCTCTCCCAGCCCTCAGATTCCTGAAAAGTGAGGGCACGTTCATTTTGAATACTGATGCTAGTAATGAAGGCAATGGAGCTGTGTTATCTCAGATTCAGGATGGGAAGGAGAGTCATCTAAAGTACTTCAGTAAGGTATTGCACAAGCCTGAGAGAAATTACTGTTTTACATGTAAGGAGCTTCTGGCCATGGTGAAGGCAATTTCACGCTTCCATTCTTACCTTTATTGTAGTAATTTTATTCTAAGAACTGACCATGCTTCATTATGCTAGCTACCTAATTTTAAGAACCCTGAAGTTCAAATAGCTTGGTGAATACAGCATTTACAAGAATATAACTATGAAATACAGCACACATCTAGATGTCTTCACAGGAATGCAGATACACTTTCTGTGAGGCCATGTGAACCATTCTGCAGTCATTGTGAATATCAATAAGAAAAGAGTGGTGATACTCCGAAGGTAGAGTAGATAAGAATTCAAGGTTCTGTATCTTGTGATGGGTCACCAACCTGGAGTGATGAGGGTATTAGAAAATATCTGCTAAATGAGCACAGCTGTCAAAATATACTGGACACAATGGAATTACTTTGTATTGAAGAATAGCATGCTTTTCAGAAACTGGTCTGCCATTATTGGAAACTAAAAGCTGCTATCATTTGCTATGTTAATAAAATAAATGTAAATAGCGTGCTGGATAAACTGTGGTGCAAATCATTATAAATGCAGGTTAGGATATCACGAAATGGATATTGTTTATGGAAGTAAAAGTTAATCAGAGGAACACTTGTACAATTTCTACCACAATGTGTTTAATTAAATAAAATGGAATTATTTTTTTAGCAGTTTTCTTACCTTTGTATTTGCCATTAAATTATAAATATAATGCAACATAGAAACACAACTGCATTATCATCTCTTATAAATCAAACAATTAAATGAATATAACGTTTCACTCTAGAATATCTTTTAAATTAATTACACAAATATTAAAAAAAAATTAATTAAAAAATTTATCATTTGAAATTTGAAATGGAGCCCCTCACATTATTTCCTACATAAAATTTGTATTGCCAGGTTACCTAGTTGAATATCGTATGCCATTTACCAAATTAATTAGAAATAACATCACTTAATCTTGAGTTAAAAATAATAATTTAGTCAGTCATGCAACTTATTGAAAAATTAAATATTTGAAAACAAACAAAAATTATTTGAATATGTTCATATCTGTTCATTGTGCTGCGTCCAAGGACAACCAGACACCTACACAAGCCACACTAACCAGGGAGCTCCATGCTGTGACTGGGCTCTTGTCATCCCCACATTTAAGCAGATTGTAAAGTGAAATTGGGTAGTTCCAAATTAAAAGGGAAGAAGCAGAAGCATGGTCACGAAACTATGCCAGGAACAATAACCGCTATGAGTACATTCTGAGAACAGAGGAGGACTGTAATTAGTTAAGCAACCTAACTCGTAACAAATGTATAAAATCAGTTTTTGGAAGACATACCCATTAAAGAGGGTTCTGGAGAAGCTGTGGGAAGATGTACATACCAGCACACTGCGGTCACCAATATGATGAAAATACACTATTCCACTTTGTTGCTCTACACTACATATGTTCAATAAATACTGTTTACATATTCATTGATAACGTGCACTTCAGCTACTACATTCTTCATGGAAAGCAGAACAGTTCCAGCTGTAGGGAGATGAATCTAGTCATGACCAAGTCCAGTATCAAAGTAGCCTGGGAAAAGCAAGTCCTATGCAGAGTAATACACATAATAGTACATAGTCGGTGTAAGGATACACTGAAATTTAGTTGCCAAACTGCTGATAGATGGTGCGGAGATGAACAAATGCTCTTCCAGATGGTGCAAAGGTAGCTTTTCTTTTCTGTCCCAAGAACTACAATGTGGACATAGTGTACAATTTTCCATTCTGGGAAACTGTACTTCAAGAACTCAGATGCAGCAGGATTAAGAAACACTGTAGCTAAAACAGTCACCCCAGCATCCGGTGCATCCGATAATGGGCATTGCAAGTGGAGGCATTCTCACATATACGTGTTGTGTGGTGTCCTCCGTGCCTGCCTGCCGGCTGGGCTATAAAGTTAAACTGTAAATCCCTAAAATTAACAAAATTCACATCTGCTAACTTATCCCCAAATACTAATTACAGTTAAATGACTTACTTTGAAAATAACTCTAACTCAAATAATTTAAATCCCAAAAAAATATTTAACTATGTGCTTTTTTGAAGAAAAAAAAATGGCACACTGGGAAATTAATGATGGGAAACAATACATGCATAAAGTTGGTCCTTCCAGAATGCAGGGTTCCTGCTGTCTTAAAAGAACTGCATATTGCTGCAGCCAGTAGGTACTTTGGTGTTGATAATATACTTAAATGAGTTTGACGCGAGTCTATTGGCTACATTCTAGGGTGCCCACCCACAGGGAAAAAAAAAGAAAATTCAGGGATTTTCATGTGAAAAGGAAAAGTCAGGGAATGTTCATCTGGTTCAGGGAAAATGCACATAAGTGCTATTCTGCGAAAAATGGTTACTTGCTTAAATACAGGATAATGTAATTATAAGGATATGCGTTTCCAGATTTCAATTTTTAAGTATGAATTGACAATAATTAATCTTCACCAAGGGACATAGGGCTTATATGTATAGAATAAAGTATTTGTTTGTAATGGTCACTCATGTGAAGTCAATACTAGTGTGTTAGTGTATCATGAGAAATATTGATGGACTAAATCAAATGTTGGCCATGTTTGCTTGGTCTGTTGTAGTTTAATGTAATGCGACTTCACTGTTGATTATTTGTTCTATCAGCAATTAAATATATTATTTTGGGTTTCAGTATTCCTTTAAAAAGCCAGAGAAAATGGTAAGAAACTGCCTGTAAATCAGGGAAACGTAGAGGAATTTGAAAATTGAATTTCAGTGGATACCCTGTTGTTGGGAGTATGTGAGAAGTGGTGTAGAGTGTGCGACACCTGCACTGCAAAGAAGGGCCCAAGGAACAAGGAAAGTCGCCTCCAGAAATACAATACTGGAGTCCCATTCGAGAGGATGGCAATAGATATTCTGGGACACTTGTCTGTCTCGGAGAAAGGTAATCTATATCTATTGGTGGCCCAAGATTACTTTACTAAGTGGCCTGAGGTCATTAATTTCCAAAAAATATGAAGCAGGTACAGTAGCTGATGCACTTATCGAACATGTCTTCTCGAGGTTTGGGGTGCCACTGTAACTCCATTCCACCCAGGGTAAAAATTTGGAAGCTGCTGTGTTCCAGGAGATATCAAAGATTCTGGTGATGAAAAAGACTGGGACTGCAGCCTTACACCCTCAGTCAGATGGAATGGTCAAGAGGCATAACCACACTATTGAGCAGTACCTGTTGAATTTGGTGGCAGACAACCAAAAAGAATGTGATTCAAAGGTGCTATTGTTTCTCCTTGCCTATCACTCGGCTGTTCACAAATCTACAAGAGTAACACCATCCTGGATGCTGTTTGGAAGAGAACTGCACCCTCCTAATGACCTCCTGTTTGGCCGACCGACAGAAGAGGATGTTGCTGCTGATTATTATGCTGGCGAACTAGGTCTCAGATTATTTGGCATTCATGATTTTGCTCGTCAGCACTTTGGAATAAATATTGACACAGTGAAGATGCTGTATGACTGGAAAATGTCAGGCAAGGTATTTCAAGAAGTTACATTGGTGTGGCCGTACAACCCACACAGTCAAAAAAGGGTACTGCCTGAAGCTACAGAAATGTTGGGTATTTGTCTACATGATTCTGAATAATATCAATGATGTGGTCTTGCGGAACTGTCATAAAGGCTCTCAGGCAAAGCTGAAGGTTGCTCACATCAACCAACTGGCACGCTATGAAAGTCTGGATGTTTCAGTGTGTGTTGAGAACAGATGTGAGGAAAGGGCAGTATTAGTGTTACAGGTCTGCATTACTGCCTTTGCCCATATCTTGCATTATCGAGTAAAGGTGTGAAGGTCAGGGGTGTTTTAACATGAGAAGTATGCTGCAATATAAAAAATGAGCTGCAGCGTGTGCAGATAAGTCTATCTGGAATGCTCCTGACCTTCAGCAGATTGAATTTCTGGGATTATCTTTAAATGAATGTTCTGGGTAATTTCCTTTGCACCCCTCAGCGAGACTCATGGTGCAGAGAACCTCCTATATTAGACCAGTTAAACTACCTATCTGCAACTGGCCTCAGAGTCAACAGTTTGGAGGATTGTGCAACCTTAAGCAACAGATGTGCAAAGGCAGCGAAGCTACAAGTCAGAAGAGCATTGAGTGACCAGCGAGGATGAAGTCTGCAGACTGCGAACATCAGTACAGTGGGCAGTGAAACTGATGTGTGGGACTATTGAACTGGATGTGTTAGTGTAAAACTTTTGGAATGATAGCAATAAACAGATTGAATATTGACATGAAGCAGGGGGTGGAGTTGTAGGAAGGGGAAAAAGGGGGAAAGAAAATGGGGTGGGAGAAAAGGGTAAAAATGAAGGAATGGGGAGGATATAAGGGGAGGAGAGGAAGAGGAGAGGGAGGAAGGTCAATAGGAGAAGGAGGTAGAAGAAATAAGGAAAAGTCGACTATAAAGCCAAACACAAAGGGTAATAATTCCACCTAAAATTCCTATAAATCACCAAACTCCACTTTACAGCTTAAAGTCAATGTTTCACCTTAAAGTAGGGGTCTTCAGGGTGCCCATAAATACCCTATGCGTACTAGTGATATTACTGAGTAAAGTCCCAGTCAACAGCTGACATCACCACCACCTTAACTCAGTGGGAACCTGGGGGAAGTTCACTTGCTCTGGCTGTAAAGAGGTATAGAAATTGGTATTGGGGGGTGGGGAGATATAGGGATTGTTTAGTGACTGTTGGTTCTACAAAATTCACCACCTAGGATGTGACAGCTGGTATTCTTTAGTAATGGCCAACTATGAAAACCTTAAATTATTTGATGTGCTGCGTAAAACCAAATAAAAATGTAGAAATTTATTAGTTCCAATCTCAACAATTGAAAAGTTATTCAGAAAGAAATATAATTAATTATTTGGTTAGGTTCGTATAAGAATGAAACTCACAAGCTTCAAAATAAAATGGTACAATTTATTTATAAATAAATAAACTGTGTTACAATAATAAATGGAAAATAATATACTTTTGGCTTCAATGAGTATTTGTATGATTTATAAAGAAAAGAAAAATAGGTTAATATGAACTACATAAAATCTCTAAAGACTATAAATTCATAAACAAATAAGTTCCATCAATTGCAGAAGGTCATTAAAAAGTTCACAAAGAAAAAAAAATAACTTTCCAAGGTTTTTGCAAAAAAAAAAAAAAAAGAGAACCATTTAATTTGCATGAAGGATCGTAAATATACTTGTTAGTGGACAAAGAGTCACGAAAATATTTACAAATTTGATTTACCTTACAATATTTATATTGGTTTCCAAGGATCAATTATCTCTTACCACAGTCTATAAATTCACTATAATTTTAAAGGATTGGCAGGAGTATCAAGTATTATATTACATAAAATTATTCTACATTAAAATAACTTAGGTCTTAAGTAATATTAATAAGTACTATCTAGAAAACAAATAATAACAAGAACTTTACCTATCAACTAGAGAACAAAACACTCCCACAACTTACAGTAGTACCACCTGCACACCTCAAAAACAAAACAAAAGACTCGCCCAACCAACGACGACGACTCCTTACAAACAAATAAAGAATTACTTCCCTCTGAAATAACACCTAACACACCAAGAAAATTATCTCACCTTATACAATGCTTCAGAAATGACAACATTAGCTGAACTTCTCGCATTGCCACTGTGACCGGACACACACCCTCTGCATCTCGTACACTCTAAAATTACTCTAAACTTAAACCTACCCTAAGATTTAAATTTATAAGATTGACCAGGGCCATTCTTCCTGACCTCAGGAAAGAATGTCCCGATCAATTACTAACCTAAGCAAAAACAAAACTAAAGAAACAACTTAACTCATCGTGGCGAGTTCTCGGCGGCATCCTCCGTACCACGAGGGACACGCACACACGACCGTCGCTGACTATATCACTCACTGCACTGCTCCCTCCCTTCTTGCCCTGACCTTGCTTTAGTCCTCTTGCCATGCCTCGGCCTCCAGTGAATCAGCGGGTGGCATCTCCCCTCTGGTCTCAGCCAGACCTTGAAGGAGGCATGCAACTACCTTCTCCTTTCCCATGAACAACCACGCCTCGTCAGACTGGGATCAGCAGGAAGCACTCCCCTTGCCCCTGGCGGAAGCCTCACTCTGGCCAGCCACCGCCGCAAAAATATGGCGCCACAGCGCGCCTTGAAACTTCTACAAACACTATAACACGCTCACAAAAAATGTCCGAGGCTCAGCTGGCATCTGCTGAAGCCTCCATTCCTCACATACCAGGTTCCTAAAAATCGTCGTCACAGAAACGACGTGAAGGGAACAAAATTGCAGCTTCACTTCATCCGAGGAGGTTTGATACTGAGAA
Organism: Dryococelus australis; assembly: GCA_029891345.1. Classification (NCBI taxonomy): domain Eukaryota; kingdom Metazoa; phylum Arthropoda; class Insecta; order Phasmatodea; family Phasmatidae; genus Dryococelus; species Dryococelus australis. Next base: position 248,286,029 of record CM057009.1, read on the forward strand.
CAGTAAATTCCTAGCCAACACATCAAGCAAATTCCTAACCAGCCGACCAAGAGAGAGACATCTGGAAGTCCCTAATGGTGAAGTGAAGGGAAAATTAAGTCTAACCATCAAAAAAGTATTCTCTCTTAACAAAAAAATAGATTTAACCCACTAATCCTATCTTAAAAAATGATAAATTGCACCTCCAAACCTAGCGTGTGTCCGAACAAAAAAATAGAAGTGTACTAAAAAAAATACTCATGAATTTTTATGGGCGTAACAATGTGTTTAATGGTCTTAAATGAAGTGACTCTTACAAAAATAGAGCAATTGATAAGGACTTCAATTATTATTGATATATACATTAAATTTTACTCTCACTGATAGTAAAAAATGTATTAGTTGAGATAGATAATTGTTTTTTAAATTAAAAATCAAATTCAGTTATTTTATTGTTATTTTGATCACCATTTCTCATGAACTCTGATATTCCCCTCCGGTTTTTTGTAACGGTAGCATAGATGGGCAGTACAGTCTCAATTGTAACCATAAATTGAAGGGTGAGAATAAATACTTGCTATAGACCAACAGTATTTTGTTAGTGACCGGCAATGATTTAAAATTGGGTTAAGCAGGTATTGGTATGTAAAAAGAGGAAATGGATTCTAGTTGATATTATGCAAAGTTTGAGTATAGTCCATTCATGACTGGAAGAGACTTTTGCAAACGAACCTTTGAAATAACACCCCAGGCGTAATATGTCAACTTGTTTTGTTAGTAACTTGTATTCCACAAATACATAACACTGATTGACATTAAAGTACTGTATCCTTGAATAAATTTAACAGTAGCTTAGTATCTTCTTTAACTTGTAATATTTATTTTGTATTAAATATTAATTAAAAACATGAGAGCAGCGACATGTTGGCAACGGCCAGTAAGAAATGGTTCACAGTTAAAATATAATTTTAACCTAGTTTTCTAGTATGCTATTGTTAATTAAACGTTACCTATTAAAATATTTTAAAATATTTACGTAGGCCCGATGGCAACATATTTCATTTTTACTGTTTAAAATAGCAGTGCAAAATATTGTACGTAGGCTGTAGTGACAGTGTTTGTTTTTTCGACTGAGGAAGCAACTGTCTGTCGGCTGGGCAGAGCTTGTCGCTCTTTCTTTCTTTCCCTCTCTCACACTCGAGAAGTTTCACATTGCTAGTAAATAGGAATATTATACATGTTTTCAATTATCATATTTTATACTTATTACAGCAAAATAATAATTTTTTAATTTGTAATTTATAACTGAAAAGAGGTTTTAATGTCTGAATATTTATTTTAATATAAAGTAAAAGCCAGATATAACGCGGCTGTTGGGGTAAATAACTCAGACCCACGTTATAGCTTTCTGCACTATTCCAGGAGTGACTGAGTACAGTAGCAAAAAAAAAGTACCAGTGTTCTAATGGGGTGTGGCACCTCTCTGTCAAACACGGGCCAAGTGTTATTTACCGCCTTAACTCGTGAAACATTTAGCCTCTTGCTATCGGAACTTTATTTATTTTTTGTCTGCATCACTTGACTTGATAGCACCCGAGGGAGGGAAACAGAAGAAGAGAAACACACTTAGATGAAGGGAGTCACATGCATTCAAGCAAGAATAACTAAAAAATACTGCATTTACCAGGCAAAGGATGTAGTTATTCCACCAAGGGTGGTGTTTGCTGTGAGTTGTTAGTCACGTGGTTTAGAAAAGTGGGTTCACCCCCACCCCCTACTGGGCCTGGTTGTGGGGAAGTGAGAATAAGAAACGAAGCTCACGTCCAAGTAAAGCCAACCACAGGTTGAAGCACGCTTGCACTGCAGATGGGATATATCAGTGCCTCACATGTTGTGAAATATGTCGCTTGCTCGTCTGATTTGCATTTTCGAAAGGAAAACTAAAACAAAAAAAAAAGTAAATTATTTGTGGCATGCAAAGAAAGGCTGCTTTTCTGCATTAAGCCTAGTCCACATTAGCTCGTCCGCTCAGAATTTTTTTAAAATGGGAAGTAAGCCGGTATATATACATTATAATTATAGTAATAATGTAGCGCTATATTTTGTAGGAGAATAATTATAAATCTGTAAATTACTTAGAAACACGAATTTTGAGGCACGTCCCGATTTGGGAATTTTTTTTTTTTGAAAATGGGAAGACATACCGAATAGCCGCTATATACACTTTATAATCTAAGTGTCTCAACCATAATTATGATGATTACGTCGAGCTATATCCCCTAGGAGATTAATTATACCCCTGTAAATGACATAGAAACATGAATTTTGAGGCATGCCTGAAATTTTGGAATAATTTTTTTCGAAAATGGGAAGACACACAGAATAGCTGCTATATACACATAATCAAAGTGTCTACATCATAATTATAATGAGTATGTTGAGCTATACCCAATACGAGATTAATTATATGCCTGTAAATGTCATAGAAGCACAAAATTTGAGGCGTGCCTCAAATTTCAGGACAATTTTTTTCGAAAATAGAAAGACATTTCCAGTAGCCGCTGTGTTCACATTATAACCAAAGTGTCTGCATCATAATTATAATAACGTAGAGCTATACCCCATAGGAGATTAATTATATACCTGTAAATTACATAGAATCAGAAATTTTGATGCGCGCCTCATTTTGGAATAATTTTTTTCGAAAATGGGAAGAAATACCGAATAGCTGCTATATACACATTATAATTAAAGTGTCTACATAATAATTATAATGATTACATAGAGTTATACCCTGTAGGAGATTAATTATATTCCTGTAAATGACTTAAAAGCTTGGATTTCGAAGCCCACATCAAATTCGGGATTTTTTTTATTTTCAGAAAATAGGAAGAGCTACTGTTATAGCTGCTATATACACATTGTAATTAAGGTTTCTACAGCATTAATATAATGATTACGTAGTGCTATACCTCGTAGATAATTATAGGTCTGTAAAAGACTTAGTCCCTACCTTACTCAGAATCTGAACCCAGAGCCCCTCGCATTGCAAGCCAGTCTTATACCGAATGCGCAACAGAAGTCAGCATCCCTTTTATGAATGTTTTCCAGCTATTTTAATTTACTTTAGGAAAACCTTTTGACATAGAATAACTGTAATTTCTTAAATGTGTTATGCTATACAACACACACCATTTCATGTTAACTTGCAAGTGCCAGTAAATGCGTGACAGCAGGACACTTGCGAGTACGATATATGGTTTGGAATATTGCAGTGACATCCCCCCATACTGATCCAATGCCCAGATAAGATTAAAGGATTGCCAGAGTATAATTTTTTTTTTGCCTGTTTACAACCAAACGGCAGAACAGGTATAATAAGGTCACATAAAAAAACAACCACTAGGAATTATTCCGTCAAATCTTCGCACCTTGCCAACAAAACTGAATACGGAAAAACATACAATATTGGCTGTAATGAATCAGTAAAATAGGTCTCTGCGCTGAAAGGAGGGAGAATGCACACCTGCTCCCTCCGACTCAGGACCTGACTGCACGCTTTCCACTTATTTATTTATTCTGGCTGGGGGACATAAATTGCCCCGTGGTATAACTGAATCTGCGGTATACCAGGCCGCGGTGTTCCAGGCTTCCACTATATTTAGATATGATGGTGGGACGGATACCATCTGAAGTTAGTAGACGTAGCGAGCCATGACATGGCATATTGCTTTTTGCTAAACCAAGTGTAAATTATTCTTACTCCGAAAAATACTTCAGATTACATCACGTTTATAGAGGTTGTGTTTTTAAACCTACCCAGTCAAGTTACGATGTGATACATCTGTGTTTCCACAGCAGTAATAAATATACTGTTACGTGTGTTTCGTTAATCACTGTGTGTGAAAGGGCGTGGCTGCGTCGTTGTTGTTACGCTGGCCCTGTGTGTGCGTGATTTCAAATATTTGATATGCACTATTTATACAGCTTAACTGTGAACTGTTTTTGTGACGAAATTAATTATTTACACCCATGTCTGTTTATTTATCACAACATTGTACCTTTTCTCTAGGTGTTTGAAACACAATTGCGTAATGTGATTTGCCACTATCCCAACAAAATAATAAGCCCAGTCTGATTAATTTCAATAAACCTAATAAACAGTAAGTAGCAATACATAGCAATATAAGCAGAATAAAATTTACGATAGACTTTATTTGTGTGCATGTTCGCTGCTATCTATTAAGTTTGTAGGACAAAAAAATAAGCGACACGAGTTGCATACTCAAATTTAATTTGTCTTTTTCGTCGGACTGGTTGTTCCTTCATTTTAATATTTATTCCAACTGAGGCCGTCCTTTAAAAAAATACCTATCACACATCAATAACAAAAGAATAAATACTACAGTTCTTTACCCCGCAATTATAACGGTGTTAAACACAGTCGCAGCAAAATATTAACATGCGTTATGTATAATGTGCTATGTCATGGAAAACAAATATGTTAACAATGTAAAATAACCGTACAACCTATAATCAATCCAGGCATTTTTGAAACGTCATAAAGCTGACCTAAATAATGTTATAGGCCTAAACTGTGAATATTCATAAGGAATGGTTTTTGTAATGTGACAGAATACTTTGAAAAGCTGTAAACAGTAAACAACGCATTTGACAGGTATAAAAGTAGAAGTCACATTTCAATGTTTATGTTTAGGTGTAGAAAAAATATACGAACACATGTATACACACAATGGAATGTAAAAATTGATAGTGACAGATGCTACATGGCAATGTTTGTTTACATTTGGTGGAATGATAAGAAACTGGCCTGCAAGTAGATATTTAGCAGGGCTCCGAGAAAGTCTGTTCCAGTCGGGAATGGACTATATTCTATTTGTAATTTTTACGTAATCTTAGCAACATTAAATTTTTTCATATAACAGGCTATACAAGATGTGGACACCATTCCTTGGCCTGCCAGGTATCAAGATTTTCCCCTGTAGAACATAATGGGATATAATGGGGTTATGTTTACATCACTTTCAACCACCTGCCCAAACATTGACTGATATGTGTGTGCAGTTGCAGGGAACATGGTGGCACGTGCCTCGGGACACTGTTCACCACTTGTGTGATAGTGCCTAGCCATATTGCTATACCTCATATTAAATGCATGCTTTGTAGATGCTAAACAATGCGTCCTATGTGCGTGAAAGATAATCACTACTCATTTGTACTGTAATTTTATCAGTGTGTGATGGTTTAATATATTTACATGTAAGGAAAGAGGGTATAGTTATTTCCATCTCCAGCAATGTAGTTAGATTAATGATGAGTTGAAAAAGAATGCAGAAATATTAAGTTAGGACTAAAGCAACAATGCACAGTATAAGATGATTATCTAATGATGTAACATTATGTATTACACCCAACTCCAGCAGGCAACAATAAAGAATTAGAAGATCGAACTGAACAACTGTTTGTTTTTTGGTAATGCAACCATTGATATAATATACATTAAACATGCTGTTACTTTAAATACTACATAAAAAAACCAACTTCAGAGTACATTTATTTAAAAATTACACTTTTAATCAAATGCTGAAACATGTAACTACTTTCCCTAATTATTTGGTGTCTTTAGTGGGAGCCTGCATGCCAGGTTTATGTTACCATACATGCAGTTATGAGCAGGGATTTTTCTCAAAGGTTTATTTCAAATGTGCTTAGTTACAAACAGGCTGCATGTCTTGGATATTGATGCATATTATGTTCTAGGTATAAATTGATTTGTTTCTCAATTATGTTTAGTTTTTGTTAATTATTTTTGGAAGTATGTGCTCTATGGTCATTTTATGATAATTGTGAATAAAATTTGGTGTTGCATATAAAGTATTGATATTTTAACTTCCTTAGGTTGGACCCCATAAAGTCAAAATGTCAAGAGGGTTTGAAGCTTCTGCACCTGCATTCAATCGCCATTTGATTTCTTGTAAAGAATGCTATGGAAATCAAGTGATAGTCAACCTACTTGGTACAAGTTTAATTGGAAATAAGGAGGGTGAAGCCATATTAAGTCAGTTGTTTCAGGTAATTTTTATTTATTGTAACTGTAAAGTAAAAACATGGTATGTTAATCAAAATTTTTTTTTGTTTGTGTGTGATTTTACTTACAAATGTAAATTTTATGATGACATTCATTTAGATATGTGTTTAACTAAGCACAGAAACTATGTAAATTTTGTAACATTACCTAATATTTAAATTAATTATGTATATTTTTTATTTTACAATATTACGGGAACATTAAGGAAGCAGAGTTCCATTATCCGGTTGCAGGAAATCGTACTCATTGCTTGCTTGAATAGGGGGAAAAAAAATTACATTTAACTGAAACCCAACATGTAAAATTTTTTTCTTAAAGTAAGAATACTTTAGCCCTTATGCGGACGAGATCAGGGCTGTGTTATGAATTTGTATACATTGCTGAAAATTGTTTCAAAGTATTACTATAAACAATGTGGTGCACTTCTTTTTTCTGACAGAGGCATAAAATATGTTTTATTAATCACTACATTTTTGTCCATTTAAAAAAGTAATGTTTGGTGATGTAATATTGTTTTACTCTATACTATCTAATCAAAATAATCTGGATACTTCTCTGTAAATATAAACTCGTGTTTAGATATCATTACAACCTCCATTGCCACTATAAAAAGATTCAAGGGCTTGATGGGTAGAGCAAAGGAGTTCAGTGACTTTTAACATATAGTTATTGGTTGCCACATCAGTAAACATTCTGTCAGGGCCATTTCTGCTGTTCTCATGTTGCCCAAGTTGATCATCAGGAATTTGATTGTGATATGGATACATGAAAGCACAACCACAACAAAACCTGAGCTTGACAGGTCACATGTGTTGCCCAACAGGGACTTTTGAACATTGAAGAAATTAGGTATAGGAACATTGTATGTCATTGTGTGATACCATCATCTGTGAATTCCACCGTGCCATTAACTGTGAGTCGGGAGTTCACAAGACTGGGGTTGAAAGCTCAGGCACCTACCCATAAACCATAAATTTCCTCTGTAAACATGAAACTCTGTGTTCAGTGGAGTAAAGAATGCTGCCACTGGAAAGTGGATGACTGGAGACATATGATTTAGAAATATGAATTATGCTATACCATGTGGCAGTCTGATGGGAGGGTTCAGGTGTGACGAATGCTAGGTGAATGCTACATGCCGGTCTGTTTAATGTCCGTTGTGAAATTTGGCAGATGTGGGATGATACTGTGAGAGTGTTTTTCATGGAAGGAACTTCGTCCTCTTATGTTAAAGGTGAAACTTTATAAGGATATTTTGACTGGCTGTATGTTTTCAATGGTAGAATACCAGTTTGGAGATGTTAACTATGTGTTTCAGCAGGATATAGCTCCCTGTCATAAAGTACGGTCTGTTAATGAATGGGTTATGGACAATTGTTCTGCAAATAGACTGACCAGCCCAGAGCCATGACCTCAATCATATCAAACACCTCTGGGATGAACTACAATGGTGACTGTGTGCCATACCCCAACGACCCACATCACTTGCTACAGTGTTGCAGGAAGAATGGTCGGTCATTCCCCAGAAACTTTCCAACACCTGGTTTGTCAAGTCTCCCCTGCAGGGTTACAGATGTAACAAAAATGAAATGAGGGCAGTATATCTGCAGGATACTTATAGCATAGTTTTTCGTGGGTCTACAGATACTTTTGATATGATGGTGTACAACTTTTGAACATAAATTCTAGGAGCGTGGATGTGGTCAGTTACCTCCTTGAACAGCTTATAAAGAAAACTAAATTTGCTTCGGCCGTACTGCATATAATCTATGGAACAAAATATCTTGCCACTCATAAATGTAAATTTTTTTATGAACTCATTTGCTTTGTGAACATAATTCACAAATACATTTGATATTTCATGAAATGATCTTGTCAAGTTTGGTTATCCAGTTTGCTTGTGTGCTTGAGTGATAATCATCATACTTTGATGTAGCTTCCAACCTTTACAATTTGTACATACAGTGTAAAATTTTTGTTATATTGTACTGTTGTATAGTTGCACTGTTCTACTCTCCTTTATGAATTATTACACTCAGATGATATTTACAACATTTATGCTTGGCGGCAGCAGCAGACGTTTAGTTGTTGCAATGTTATTGCCTTGTGAAAGTCATAGAGGATAAGGTAAATAGAAGACAGCATTCATGATGTTTGGGTGTAGACATGGGTGATAGACATTTCTAGATTGTGTTACATTAATTATCTATTGGTATGAAAAATAATGATATTGCATATTTTGCATTATCTTAGAAAATTGATAAGGCTATCATATTTATATTAGCTGAAATTTTTTAAATCCATTCTTCTTATCATAATGTAGCTTCCAGTAGTGAGATGCCATTGTCTGTAGTGCTATGAATTGTGCATACAGTTGCTAAAGCAGCAGAATAATATAAAAATAATTACCTTTGTAGACATTCGTTGACTTGCTCAAGGAATTGCTTATTCAGTTTGTGAAGCCTTTAGTAATCCTTCAGTAATCAAGTCCTGCCTGTACTTTACATTGAATACAACATTACAATAAATCAGAAGACTGATAGTGAATTTACAATTGGCAGCAATACAACTAAATTAGTAGAGGCATTGGAACCTGTAGACGTGAAATTCTATTTGTCAGTGAGACATTTTTAAAAATAATGTTATAACACAATGAAGGTTTCAAGTATAGTGGTAACTGATTTAAAGAATATTGAAAATTATTCATTTTCATGTGTGCAATAATTTGTAGACAGGTTCCTTGAAATGCTAATGAGGGACGAAAACAAAAGAAGTCACTTGACCTACTTCAAGGTAAATTCTGTGCATTTGCAGGTGAATACAAACATTCTGTTGGATTATACAGAGAGAATGGTTAGTCAGTGGTCAGCAGTAGGTGAAACTGAAATAAATGATGGAGGTTTGAAAAATGACAGAGTTGTCAATATTAGTAATAACCCATGCAATGCTGTGTGACAGGGTGTTCAGTTGTCAGATAAAATATAACATTTATTATGTATTCTATGTCAGATAAAGTTCTAAACAACTTACTATTACCAAAATATGGTGAACAGAAGTACTATGAACATGAATTTAAAGTCAGTTTTCTGAAAGCAGCAAAATCTGCTATGAATGCATCATTATAGAAGTAAGGTTAGAAAATACCAATAAGTTGGAATTTTGTTTTAAAAGTAAAATTCAATGTAAGTTATTTCTGCTTAGTTGTAAACTTCACTCTTGTGTTATGTCTATTTTGTATGTTTGGTCTCCATTTTATGGGAAAATTATACTACAATTTTTAAGAACTTGGCAGGTATATTTTAGTTCCATTCTGTTGTGAAACACATGGTGAAGCCACAATGTTCACTGCCTAAATTGAAATTAGCTAGGGGCTTGCTAGGGGGTTAAGTAGGCAGAATTCTATGTATTTATTATAAAAAGAAAGCTTTAATACCATTTACACCAAATTTGTAGCAATTAACTTCATGGTCCGGCCACACCACATTCTTCAGAATGAAAAGTAGTTAATAAAATGTCACTATGTAAGACGTTTGTTGAATAGCACATTATGACAGCAAGTGGTACAAACTAATCACTAGCCACATATTGAAAATTGCAATCTAACACACATTCTACCTGAAATGCAATGCACATAATAACTCACCTTCTCATACGCACATGTTTTAATGGTATATATTCCACGGTACCACCACCTGAATTCCCCTAGACAGTGTATGCCTGATGTTCCAGCAGAGGATATGGTCTTCCACCTCCTGCGGAGTTATATTTCCCACTATTCTAGAAGCAGCGTTACTGCATCGAACACAGTGGGCTCTCAGCACAGTGAGCTTGTGGTGTGAGTCTGTGGCTCGTCAGACGGTTAAGCACAGATAGCTTACAACAGATGTGATTGCCAAGACAATGGTGGTCTCCAAATCACAGGATGACCACCTTGATGATTTTACATACAGGATGGTTCACCTAATGTGGACACCTCCAAAAATTCAGCAATGGTGGCAAATCACGAAAAGGGCATTTTTGCTAAATGATAGTATTTATAGGGGTAAGTAATTTCCTTCATAGTGGCTATTCATCACACATGTATGGACAGATTCATTGAACCACTTATAATTTATTAACTGGAAATATACACATTTATCAATGGCATCTGAAAGTACGTCATGCTTTGCGTCATTTATAACTGCTCTGCAGCGCGCTGTTTAGTGTCTTGTCGTCCCAACACGTCTGTCAACACTGTGCCCCCTAGGGCATGGTGTAGGGGCAAGTCTGGCTTGCTACTTCCCCATCATGCCTTTGAGAGGGGATGTGGTTACCTATAGCAATGTGCGTGGTGATTTAGCATCTTCTCTCTCACCCTTTCTGTCTCTCTCAGCAGTGCACCTTCCTTCCACCACTCACATGCCTTCAAGAAGGGAAGTTGTTGTCCAGCAAAAGATAAAGCACGTTATATATATATCTCCCCCTCTCCCCCCACTTTGTTTCCCTTCCACACCCTAATGAACGTAATTTTATCAAAATTATGCGTCACTTCAAATAGTTGCACCTATGATCACTTGTATTTCAAAGAAAATGGTTTCACCTGAAAATGTTACACAAAACATTTTAACGAGGAATTATTATTTGAAAAGAAGTTTTCTTTTGTGATTAAAGGTGTTTTTTTTCCCGTAAGTTTGGTGTTTTATTGTATCTGGCATAAAATTAACATGATTTTAAAACTTAATATTTATTTAACTCAAACGGCAGCATCTTCACGATTAAAATTATATGCCCAGAAGCATATTAAAGAGCTCCCCTTGTCACAAAAAATTGTTTGAGCATCAAGCAACTTGTATTATAAGTGTAAAATTCATTTTCAGTAACTTCTACGGGGAAATCTGAGGATTTATATTAATTAATTTCAATAGACATGCATATTTTGAATGAACTGATACAATGTAAGGACCTATTTGACACCTTTTTCCATGTAATAATAGGTAGGTAAGCACAGAGCCGAGTGCAGTGTAACTTACGACAGGGAAAATCAAAGGACGTAGTTTTTAATGATTAATTATTAGACAATTTAATTACTTTAAAAGACATACATTTGTGACATGCGCAAGTTGTCGGCACTCTGCAACAAGTAGCGGCGTGGAGCGTTAATCCTCCTGCCGCCACGCTTCCCTCCATCATCAGCTGCCGTGTACTCACTGCTCGATCGATAACTTCTCCACGCCCTCTTTGCTGAAAGAGTGTGCTCGGGACATTCAAAATTTGACTTGCATTCTGTGTCATATTATTTTCATTTTTAGAGTGTTTGAAAGTTTCAGGTTAGCCTGCATTTGTTATTAGATTACAATCTGTTATATACAGTATTTCGAGATTTTTTTTTTTATTTAAACAAATTTAGGTGAAAAGTTTTGTAATGTATTATTTACAACAATATTTTTTCTAAAATTCCCATTTCTATTGTGCTTATTAGCTAAACTGTATTCACAGATAATTTACAGCTCTACTATACTCAACATAAAGTTTTATAAGGTTAGAAGTTGTATTTTGTTGGTGTACATGTCAGAAACAGCATCTACTGAAATCCTACGTGTATGGACATTGTTTGGCAGTTCCGTGAATTACGATAGATTGAGAGTTGACTGTAGTTAACTATACTGATTAGTCAGTATTGACCAGCTCTAAGGGATGAAATATATTTAGCATCCCATCCACTTCAGTGCATTTATGAGCAGCTCTATGTTTAGAGTCTACTGTGGCTCTTTGGGTTAATGGTTCTACATCTGCCAGGTATTTTAGTGTAACAATCGTTAACAGCTGGATGTCTGAGCTCCTTGGCTTTGATTGGCTGAAGGGTGGGAACAGTAATTGGGAATGTGAAGTCTGTTTTACTTTGGCATTTTTCAGGTTTGCAGCAAGATTTCTGGTTTATCTGTGTCTGTGTTGATAAAAGGGTTTCGACAATACAGTTTATTCATGGTTATTAAAATCACTGCATCTCTGGCGAAATAATGATTTATGGAATTTTTGTACTTTACCTTCTGTGTTTGCATTATGCAAGGGTGTATTTTCAGCTGAGGTTATACAGAACTTTCTTTGCTGTTTTATGGCAACAAAGGTAAAATTATGTTTACTTTCGTAAGTAAGATATAGACCTTATTACCTGGTGAAGGGATGTGTCTTTGATGTAATCACTATGGAAAACTTCAAACCAACATCAATTTGGGTCAACTTAACGTTATATCTTTGGGATCGTAATTTTTCAGTGCAGTGCATAATGTAACTTTAAATTTTCATTCCTTTCGCAAATATTCTAAGTAATGTTCGCCATCGTGCTCAGAATCATTGACAGAACTGTCTCATCAATTATTTTGTGGGATTTTGTACCTCTGGAATTATCAGTCAGTATCTCAAAGCTGTTATTTTGCACAGTATCAACCTGCATGAAAGTTAGCAGTAATCTCAAGCAGCCTGCTGCTGGCGGTGTGCTGAACATATGATGAAATGGAATGCCATCTACTGATTCCTATCTTAGAATTTTTTGCATGTGGGTGCACGTGTGTGTGTGTGTGTGTGTGTGTGTGTGCTGCAGACCTTACATGGTGTGAAATATTTTCTGAAAATGTGACTAAATGCAACTCATGGAGAAAGGGAAGCACACAGGGGAAGCTTGTCGATCAAAGACAATGAGCCCCATGTTTTTCACTCTATAGACATTTGGAGTGGACAATCAGGAATTGTTCCTGGTGCATTGTGGGATGGGCTTGAGCAGCCTGCTAGTTGCACAAAAGTAAGGCGTAAGTTTTTAGATTGAATGAGGCTGAAAACCATGTCTCCAAGGGGAGTTAGAGATTGGAACTTCTAGGATCGATAAATTGAGTTTAATTTAATTTCACATCCATCTGTTTTGTTAGATGTATATCCTCGACTTTGAAGCTTGTTTGAGTGCTGGACATCGAGAAAAGGTGTGTCCATTTCATCCTGACAGTATTTATGGTGTCATTCTGCGCCACTCAATCATTAAATTCTGCTACTGGAACACACACAGTGATGATGGTACCTGCATGCAGCACTGGAGATTTTCACACTTTCTTGCCTTGTTATATGAACAGAGGCATCTGCTTGTGTTCCTGCGAGCCTGGAAATTGTGCTGGCTCACGTGAGCCCGACAACAATTATTCTTACCAGAAATGAAGATATGGTGTATTTGATTTTTTTCGGCTAATATGTATGGTCTCATAATGCACTGTAGGGAACAGACTCCCCCACTTTGGTGGCTACCTATTCTGGGGGGTGAACCTTCGTAATGTGTGATAGTAGAAGCCTATGTCTACGAATCACTTTATATAATCATTTGGTTTTTGGTGATATGCATGGGGAGTGTGGCTGGAAAATGCAAATGGTGTACTTCACATGCGTGTGTGCAGGCTCTGGTTACCCTGTTCAGTGCAGGTTCAGACCTGTGCACATTGTATAGAATCACATGCACTTGCATATGTGTAAAATCTGCTTATCTGATGCTGCATAGGTAAGTTAGCACTTGGACAATGATGCTTTCAGACCTGAGCTATTTTGTTTTCACCATTATCGTCCCTTTCATTTGTGTTTTAAAAAAGCACTTATTAATTTTTTTGTGACATGCGAGTACATACATTTTTTTGAAAACATAAATTTTTTTCATGACTATTTATTTACCGCAACATTTATACATATGTACATATCTGTTGAAATTATGAACACTTATTTTGTACAACCAATATTTTATTCATGATTGAGTGTCATCCCTGCTATAATTTTTTACAGAACAATATGGCATTTTATTTTATTTTTCCATACTCACATTGTTATCTGTATTAATTGGTTAGAGGGTAGGGGGAGGTAGATGTGCAGATGTAATCCTAAGTTGTCTGGCTGTGATTTTGTACACGGCCACACAGTGAAAAGAAACTCTTACAAGGGTCGTTATGTTGCCACGTGGCTTAATAATTAATGCAGACACATTCTCTTCTGCTCCATTGTTGTCCATGGAGCATGCCAAACTCAAGTACAGGGGGGCTGGTTACTTACAGTTAGGAAATAAATGTGATCATGTGCACGTTAAATCAGCATTTGTTACACATTATTTGGACACCAAAACATCCGGAGTGCTACACAAACCCAAAATGAATGTTACTGAACAATACAGAAAATACTGTGGTATAAAACACTTGCATGAGGCCTCGCCTGAATCAGTCCATTGATTCGGAGGGCCCTTAAATAATAATTTTTCTCTCTGGCTTTTCTGTTATGTCGGCTTAGTGTACCCACCTCAGACTGGTTGAGGCCTTCGGACAACCTTTGATGCACTTTGCACAAGCATCGATGCACCGAAAACACGCATCATGACCCCGCACCTTGTGCGCACATAGCCAACAACAGGCTTACACCAGCTGAGGGATGGATGACAACCTCAAGGTAAAGTAACATAAATATTATTTCTAGCCACATTAAAATAAAAGTGGTTTCGGATATTATCTAGAAATATAGAATTACCATATAAATCTTAACAAAGTTAAGGGCCCCCGCAGGCCATGTGGCAGACATCTGTCCGGCTTGAGCTCCAACGAGAGATGCCAAATTCCCAACGGAAGTGGAGACACTAGCATGCACTGGAAGTAGAAGCCCCAGGCTGACCACATGCAGGGTTAATGAAGCATGATTGAAATGCTAATCACAAAAAGGTGTAAAGGAGTGCATGGTGAAATATATACATAATTTCCTTACGTGCTATTTTAGAAGCATGTGTACAGGAGTGCACTGTAAAACAAATACAAAAACAGTAATACAAATGGGACCCTTTTATGGTGGCTTCGGCCATCGGCCAACCTTTGATGCACTTTGCACAAGCATCGACACACAGAATACACACATCACGTGAGCCACACACATTGCATAACCCTGGGTCTCGTGTGTGCACGCCCTATGATGGGCTTTCACTGGCTGAGGGACAAGGGTGGATGACAACATCAAGGTAAACGATCATAAATAGTCTACAATTTCTAGCCACTTTGTTTTTTTTATATTATTTTCTCTCATGTTTCTCTATTGCCTTTTGTTTAAACACCATGCATATGAGTTTGTTTCTGGACACAGTGTGTTGCCTACATGCTCTTTGCACAAACTAAAATAATTTTTGACCTTAACACTAGCATCCTGTAGCGGCCACCAAGGCGCTGCTCACGAAACCACCTAAGATACAACGGGTTATGGATCAGAGTTGTTTTCCAAACATGCAATGATTACCTACTGCACAGTTAATATAAAAGGGGTGCGGGGCAAGCCTTCCCCCCCACCCAGGGTCACGACTACAATTGAAGTGCTACTACGTTGAGTTGTAACGAGAAGGATGACATTAAAACACAGGCCTGGAGGAGCTTTAGGCCGCTCTACAGTGATTTATATGGTGAGCATAACTCTGAGCTGGCAGTTAGGAGTAACTCTATATTTTGAGTCGCCATTCCCCTCTCACGTAATTAATTAACGTTCTGGCAAGGTTAGGCAATGCAAGTTATTTGTAACAGATTCAACAGTAAGACTATTATAGAGAAACCATATATGAATCGTTGAGTACTTGTTCCAGACTGAAACCTTGTATCATGTCTTATGAGTGTTATGAATGTTTAATAAATTGTATTGTACTAAGAATCCCTGTAGTTGTTAGTAAACTATTAAATCTATGTTCAACCCTCTTAAAGTACATATCCCCTTCTCTGTCATGTTATTCAGTAATCAAGAAGCATTAGTGCTGTGTTTAAGGTTAGGAGAAAAGGGATCATTACACTGGTGGAGGTGCCTCTCTATTCCACCTCGCCCTTAGGTGAGTCCGCTCTATGCCCAAAAATATCTCCTATTGTGTTTTATGTTAGGTAATTGTATGCAGCGACACAGACATGTGGTTGCGCATCATGCAAACAACAATGTGCTAACGCATAGAAATTCAGTGTGTGTTATCAATTACGTTCCTTCCTTTTATTTCCCAACATTTTCATGTGGAATAAGTTTCACAATAGACCTCAGTCCTGGTATTATACATCTTACATCCCTCTTTAGTCTTTTGATCATTAATATAGAATTATCCTCAAACATTCTGTTAAACAGCTGTTACACGCACAGTAAGTGATAATGTGGCAGGTCGGTATGCCACATGCGTGCATCTGCACCTTGCATAAAAAGTCGTGCCAGCCAGCAGTTGACATCACGTCGTGCTTCCCACATCCCTTTCAACTTGCTTCTATATTTACGTATCATAGCTTAATACATGTAAATAGCTTTTAGTGCATGTGGAACGCTCTGTTCCCTTCTAAGCAGAAAATCTCCAAGTATGTTGTGTGTTTCGGAGATATTCCATTATTCTTTCACCTTCTACTTATAAGATCTTTTTCTCAAACACAGTGCGCATCAATTTTTACACTACATATCACACCTTTTTGTATATGGAAACAATGAATTATAAAAAGCATTAGACGAGTGTGACAAATGGAGAGCACTCGTTCAACATGCAGAACAGAGCACTTCCACTGACACAAGGAACCAACACTTACACTGCTCCATTAACACTAACTCGGTCCACAATATGAAAACGACACACCACCACCCACACAACAAACCGAACATATACATTCATGTTCACCTAGCACTTATTCAGAATTCCTTGGATTTCCGAACTACAAAGACATTACGTTAGTAATTTTTTACAGAAGCATTTCCATCACCCCCACCCGCCTCCCACGACATCAACACCACTGCAGACAGCATGTCACACAGCATGGAAAACCAACAACCACTGAACATTATCACTCAAGCTGAAAAACTACCATCTTTTTTAGGTACACAAGGCGAAAGTATCGCAGAATTGCTAGAAGCATTTGATGCGGTATCAGAGATTAATCAGTGGACCGAACAAGAAAAATGTCGAGTCGTCTGTGTTCGAGATTCGTGCAGCGCCATTTTTAATAAGGTCGTACAGACAAGATCGTATGCAGACATTACGAAATTTAATGCCCAAAGCTATCTGGCAGTACAAAGTAATTCAACCAAACCACGCTAATGAGCGCAAAATGAACGTAAACAAGGAACACTGTTTTCACCCCAACCATACAATTCGTGCCACAGGCAATACACACCCACGCAGATAGGTCAAGTAAAATCCTGTCTCAGCAGGTTGTCCGTAAACCGTCGGTCCCGTACGTTACTTGCGACATCACCCCCCCTCCCCCCATGCTAAGCAGGTCGGCATTGTCACACCTCCACCACCGCGCGCTCCAGATTGCAACGTTGTCAAATGTAAGCAAATTGTCACAGCACCACAGAAAGTAGCAGGACCCCACAGCCTTGCGCAGGATACATGTGCAATCTGTTTCTACGTAGGCTATAAAAGCTGCCAATGCAGCCTATTTCCAAACCAAAAGTTTGAATTTTCCACTGATATCTGCGACCGCTTTCAGCAGTTTAAAAACAAATTCGGGCTGATGCCAAGAACCGTTTTTGTAAAGCAACCAGTGCGTTACAGCAAAGTGGCCATTTATGTTTGTTTTCATAACACGACGACCACGAGCCGCAATGATGAACCTATGTTGCAAAACATACTGAGCAAGCCTGCACCTCATTCTTGTTTAAGTAAACAAGTGTGCCCCACATCTAAAGTAGACTGTCAGCAAGTCGGCATGTGAATTGCGACACCACACGTTCTTGTGACCATCAGGGGAAAAAAGCATCTTGTCTTGCTTGACGCTGGCTGCTTTTGGAGTAGCATAGCTAGCACTATGACTACTAATCAATGCATATACCCTTTACAAAAAGAAATTACTTCAGTGCAGCAACATCTGTGTTAGCATCACCCAAATTTGAAACCAATATTAATTTAGGTACATCAGGACACACTTACGCATAAAGCTTTTTAATGGTAGATAATCTACAACAGGACTTGATTTTAGGTGTTGATTTTATCACCAAATATGATGTCATCTCAATTTTGAAACATGATATTATGCTTATTCATAGCCATGATTCTAACAAATTGATATAGGTACCATTACATTCAGAGGCTTTGACACAAGATACCACTACGACAGTCGAACATTCCTTGAATGCTTTAGACTGATTTGATTCACAACAAAGTAAATAACCTCATATCAATAAAAAGTTGTCTGATAAGCAAAGAGCCGCAATCACCCGCATTATTGATTCTCGTAAGGATAGATTAGCAGATTCTATTTTAGAAATAACCGATGCTAGGAATTTTGAAATAAAGCTGGACTTGACAACCGACAAACCAATTGCAACACGGCCGTATAGAATCATCCTAAAATTAGAGAGAAACTCTTAGCCCACATTAACGACATGATAGTAGCCAGCATTATCAAGGCAGCTGACTCCCTATTCTGCGCTGAGCTTAGTAGTTTCTATGAAAAATTGTGGCTTAAGTTTTTTGACAGATTTTTGCAAACTCAACCAGTATCTCACAAGAGTGCAATATCTACTACTCTGCACAGAGGATATTTTGAACGCCCTGCAGAACTCTCTTTATATTACCAGCTTAGATTTATTTTCAGGCTTATATAGCATTCTTATAAGACCGCGATAAGCTCACATTTATGATTGACGGTGTTGGCTTATTCCAATATTAAAGAATGCCAATAGGCCCCAGTACCTTGCCACAGTATTTTCAAATGTTTATAAACACCTTATTAGGGCTTGTCAGGTGGATGGCCGCTATTGCATACATAGAAGACATCTATTTTAGGCAATTCTTTTGAAGAACTTCTAACTAACATTAACAAAGTTTTCGAGAGATTGCGGATGTTTAATGTCAAAGTTAATACCAAAAAGTGTAAGTTTACTGAACAGACCATCAAAGTGCTAGGTCACATAACGCCCCACTGCATTACTGCTGACCCTGACAAAGTCTGTGCCATTGAGCACATGGCACCTCCAGCCATTCTCAAACAACTTTGTACATTTCTGGGAATGACTTCCTACTTACGGAAATACATTAGAAATGATGTGAATATCGCACAGCCTCTTATACAATTGACCAAACATAATATACCTTATAAATGGGACGATTCTCGCCAAAAAGCATTCATTGAGCTTAAGAAAGTTATGTAGATGCTCCCGTCCTACAAAGGTTTGATGAGAACAAACAGATTATGTTGGCTTGCGATGTAATGACGCAGTCGGCGGAGCACTCCTGCAGGAAGGCCCGCACTCTAAACAACGCTACATAATTTGCATCGAAAAAAATTATCAGCTCTGGATTTGTGCTGGAATACCACAAAGAGAGAACTTGGTGCTATTAGATACCTTTGCAGTCATTCCAGGCAATATTTGTATGGTCAACACTTCGAAATGGACCACACCAGTATCGGGTACCTACGATCCATGGGGGAACATAATATAAGAATTCAGAAAATGGCAGTAGCGCTCAGTGAATAAGACTTCAAAGCTGTTATTGTTAAAGGTAAACTACACACCCTCCCCGATGCCTTGAGCAGATGTACTACTATTCCCAATGTGCGATCACACAGAGTTACCATTAACGCAAATCCCTACGAATTTAAAGAACACATGTTGACATGCACATCGCTTTACACAGCCTTAGCAGAAGCCATTTTACAAGACACCAACAAAGTGGATGAGATTAGGAAAAACGTCAAATACACAACTAACCATTGGGATGATATTAAGAATTATTTAAAATCACAGTACCAATCTCAGGACAATAATAGAGTAGCCAAGGCATTAGCAAACAAGGACATCTCTCCCATAATTATTACTACTTTATTTCAAGTGAATGTTCACATAATTAAAGAAAATAGCACCCCTACGTTAGAGACAACCTGTATCAATCCTGTATTAAGATGTAAAACACTTGTTAATAAGACCGATAAACCACATTTTTTGCCTATACATACACATGACCAGGAATATGTCAAAATTGACGACGACTCAATCTTCCATGTATGTCCACTTGTAAATTCCTCTCCATTTATTGACAAATATGATAACGATCTGCATATAAAACAACTCAAACTAGCCCTAATCAATCCAGAACAAGCAGATACCAAATACTGTAGGTTGTTGATGGTACGGACTGAATGACAAGGAATGGCAAAATTTTTTTAAAAGTAAATCCACCCCAGGGGCCCTCTAAGGTTACTCTTGTCCCAAAAGTATGTGTTAAGGAAATCATTCAGGCCCATCATGACGCAAGATTTGGAGATGGCCATTTTGGCATTTTTAAAACACTACAAAAGATCAAACAAACCTATTACTGGGATACCATGCACACAGACAGTAAAGATTATGTGAAATCATGCCCCTCTTGCCAGAAAACCAATGCCAATAATGATAAGCCTATGGGAAAAATGACGCCTATACCTCCTCAGCCGCTGTTAACTTGGGCCTTAGATGCGAAAGGACCCCTTCCCAAAACTATGCATAAAAACAGATACATTCTTGTCATGATGGAGTACACAACTCAATATGTTGTAGCTAAGGCAGTCCCTTCTATTGACGCCGCCACGTGTGCGGAGTAAGCAGGTTGTGTTGCAATTCGGTTGTCCTCAACAGATATTGATGGATAGAGGAACTAGCTTCCAAAACAAACTAATAAGTAACCTCCTTAAATCACTTGGCATAAAGAAACTCACAACCACCGCCTATAATCCTAGGTGTAATGGGCTTATCGAATCTTCAGATCGTATAATTGGTGAACAGCTCACGGCATGCACAGATGCAGACCAGACCAACTGGGACATATATGTTGAGTTCATTACATTTAATTATATTACTAGCATTAATACCAAGACTAAATTCACCCCAGTCTACCTATTACACGGCGTCAAAGCTGCCCTTCCGGCATAAGTCGTAGCTAGTCAGCATTGGCCACGAGCCCATGATTGGTGCCAGAAACTCTTACAAGACCGTGAGACGGCCAGAGTTAACTTATTTCACGTTCAGAATAATCAGAAAACTCAGTTTGACCAATCTAATAAGCAGAATACGCTACATATCAATGACTATGTCTAGTTGCGTAATAAAGGCTGCCAGAAAGCCATGACACACCACTATTACGGTCCCTTCAGGGTGACCAATGTATTAGGCAATTCTACGGTACGAATTCAAACGATTAAGACTGGTCCACCTAAATATGACACACTGTGTACCAGACACACCAAACCCACCTTCGTGCATTAATTTAGTGTTTTGTCAAGGATTTTATCTTATTAGTTATGTTTTGTTCAGTGTTTAACATATGTTATTGCAATATGTTAGTCAATTTCATTGTCTTCCTGGAGAGTACAAGTGTGTGAACAATTGGGTACGTTGCGTGAATCGCCGCCTGTGCAGACTGCTCATGTTGCTACTTGGAGTGTGCTGACAACAGTCTAGACTCAGCACGGTGTGACGCAGCCGGAGCAGAGGAGCACGAGGTGCTCGCCGACCTTCCTAGCTGCAGCCACGCCAAGTGACCACTGCAGCTCAGCCCAGGCATGGCGAGGAGATGCCACGATTGCCAACTTCACATTCACTATGGTGCCACTACAGCAGCCACTAGGTGCCGTTGGCAGCCCTGCGCTGGCATGAGGCACGCCAGGCGCATGTGCGCCACCGTCGCCATGGCAACGCCAACCACTGGCCATGTTCCAGACACGGAGTGGGGGCTTTACGCAGCCATCTGTGTAGTCAAGGTCACTGCTGCACTGTTCGTTGTCCTGTCAGCTATCCTGGCAGAACCAGCTTCCTTCCGCACTCATACGGAAATTTATTACACCCCCACTGCGATTGGCTTTATTTATGAAGAAACTATCCCAATAATTTACACAATCAAGTTACGATTGCACACAACACTAGCCACTCTTGACAAATACTTACACATAGCCTGTGCAGTCCGTAATTCGCCTTCTTGCCAGAATTGAAAAAATAATGTATGAGTATTTGAATGTAATTGAAAATGGCATCCTCCGAGAATTCCTTGATGATGTCAGTACCCAGTTCCATCAGAAGAGAGGTATACAATTCCTTGGGAATCTGCATATTTGGTGCTGTAATGTGCTAACTACTAAGCACTTACGGCATTACTAGACAATGATGCCATGCTCGATAGTCAAATTTGTACACTAGCAGATAATATACAAAACACCAACTCTGCCCTTAATGTAACTTGTAAAGTCATAAATGAAATTCAACACAAAATGGAAAATAAGATCAATTCGTTGGCTCAGACTATTAATAGTTTTTCTAATGTTTTGCAAACAACTTTGAACTGTTAGCAGATTCGAATACATAGAAGCACAATATCACTTGCTCTCTGTAAGTATTTTAGAATTGATCAGTAATGTTGTCCTTGAGCACGTGATACATACATACATACATGCATGCCAACTTCACAGATTGCCACTTAATGCAGTCAGTAAAACTCAGCTGACAAACGACCTCACAAAACTCAAGTTAGATCTTCTGAAAATTAATCTCACTCTAAGTATTGGTGTTTCTGAAATTATAAAATATTATTCACATAAACTGACAGAGTGCTCCTTCACGACATCACAAAAAGTAATTAAATTGCAAGTCCCCATTAAAAAAGTGCATTCTGCATGGCAAGTTTAAGACATCATTTCAGTCCCTTATTGTTTCCAAAACCTTTCATGCACCATTCACACCCCTTCACCTACAATCACAAATTATCATACAACGGACATTGTGAAATCTATTTCACACTCAGCTGAAACCCCATGGATGTTCTAACCATCCCCAAAGAGTCACTTACCGGTGATAACGCTAAATGTGTTTAAGCTGCAATTTTACTCGCTGATGCAAATTTATTATTTTCTTCAAGTAAGTTTCAATGTTCGCATGACACTTCATTGTCAATCAAATGCATCTCACCTCATCAGTACATTGTTATAAACCCCCTCCAAGTACTGCAGTTCTATGTTTGAATAAATCCCTCAGCACCAATTTAACAAACCACAATTTGGGCAGTGTGGAACTTCATGTGCCATGCGGTTGTCACATTACTACTCCTAATGAAACCATCATTGATGCCACACATTTATGTGATGGCTGTGTGCCAACAGTTATGCTACAGCAAACTGTGGTGCAAGTGCCTTGGTTGAATGAACAATCATTCCATCTCCAACAACTATCCTTAACAGCTGGAATTCAGTTTTCTAATATTACCTCTGCACTTGATACTAACTGGCACTTAAATCTCTACTATCGATGCTTATTGCAATAGGGTTCTGTCAAGAAATGATAAACTATTTTCTATACTAGAACCAAGTCACTATGACTACGTCGATGGCTGTTATATTTCTACTTATTTGCACTGTTGCTAATACAAATGTCAACTCTCCTGTCACGCATCAACACACCCACATAAGTGCTACAACCATGGACATGTTCTTCCGAAAGATTGCTGTTGCCATCTTTCTTTCATATTATACCGCATTGCCAAAGTAAGTATGTCAGTTATTTATGTTTAAAGTTGGTGGTTCCCACACCTTGGTAAGTGGAATAATATTCCCTATATATTAAGACTTTGAGGCACAAGGCTACAATTGTATTTTAACAGCAATCATACTTTCAGTATGTATAGCTTGATATCAGGCCTAAAGGTCTATACATATATACATAATTATTAGCATATATTTTTAGCTTGCAACCAATGCCTCCTGGCATTATTAGTCAATCCCAGAGTTTAATTGCAATTGGTTGCCTTCAATGTTTTAGTTCAGTACACTTGGCGATAATATATAAACTGCACAACAGTATAGAATTATTAAACTTTGTCTTCATTGTAGATTCAGACCAAGCAAAATGGTCCACCATATGTGTTTATTACTGAGAAATTCAGAGGTTATCTGTTATATATAGACACACACACTAAGTATTGTGTTAATAAGTGTACAAAGAAATTTTTTTAAATTCCCTGTTACCTTACCTTCTTTCTCACAGGTACCTATGTTATTTAACCTAAACTATTGTATGTAACTATGTTGAGTAAATATTTTTTAAAAAACACTAATTATAGGACTGCATTAATAATTTCTTATTAGATATTGTATAAATGAAACTTCTTATTGTTGTTATTTTATAATTAATTCATAACTGTTTTGCAAATGCCAACAACTATATTTGTCAGTGTATAATTTTATATTTTGCTGCCATCACGCAATCCTACGTTAGACAATTAATTAAATTCTTTTCTGTTATTACATTTTATTAATCCGCACATTGCAGTGAAAACAAACAGTGTATTCGTACCGGAATTATCACCCAAAGATACTCCTTAATGCAAAGTGCAAACTGGTGATCAAGTTACAAACTATACTGGCATAGAAACATCTGTTGTGATGGACACTCTTAGAACAAAACAGTGCCTTTCTACGGGTGAAACAATTCAAGACACTGAACATTTAGTTACGCGCCACTGCGCCTATTACAGGTTTTGAAAACCTTATTGCAAACGTATACGTATTGTTATTTGTATTCATATATTAATTTCTTGCTGTATTTAATTCCTTTCTAATTGTCATGTTTTCCTTAGATTAAGTTTTTTGTGTAACTTCCTACTACTCTTTGTATAAATTTTGCTAGCAATTAACCCACAACACGTGGCTTATGCCATCATGTATAACATCACGTTTAAAAACCTCATATGTTTGAGAGAAGGTTCTTTTAAATATGTCAAAATCTTGTACTTATTTGTATATTACGAACGAGAATATTGTTTGTCTCTGTAGTACATAAGTATTTGTACTGTGTAAAAACAATGCACAACGCCACACGCCAGCTATTTATTGCAACGTAAGTGTTCTTGCTCCTGCAAGTAAGACAAAAGATGGCACGACCGTCCGGCACTACCAACTTCTGGAGTGCATCCTACCTTTCACACAGGTTGCAAATTACCAAAAGTGTTACTATTTCCCTTGTATCAATTCTCACTTTTATAATTTAAAGATCCCTAATTGCAGTTACAATTTTTGCTATTATTGTTTCAGCCAACCGGCATATTAATTTCTAAGTCTGTAAATTCCTTAGGAGTAATAATTTTACTGGCACGTTATAGAGCGCACTCGGGCCATGTGTGCACAGTTATTCAAACTTCCTTCTACTCATGTCCATCGCCTAGCCTTTGGGTGACTTCTTCCTGACGTTACATGTGGCATTGGACATACCTCTCTCTATCCTGTGGTCACGCAACACAACGTGCATAGTTCAATAAAAAATTTTTTCTATTTTCCTCTTGGTTGACCAATAAGTTTATGTATTTTTCTTTCATTTCTTACCTTGTTAGCGATCTATGGTTGTAATTATTACAAGCCTCCCTACCTTGCCATTTGATTAACACAAATTTTAATTATTTCTGAGTTACAACCACTTAAATATTCATTTGTTAAACGAGATCTTGATCTTAGCCTTGCCCCTATGATACTGCCATTAATTAATACAGTGAATGCCACCATTCGTCTGCAATCTTCCAAGGCTTAAGTTCCTCGGCCAACTTCTGCTCCACTACAGCTACCCTTAAAATGCTCCACTCCTATGCTAGATACCAACTACTACCACAGCCAGGACGGCTGTTATTTTGACCAGGGGGATTGTGTAGCTGCCACCAAGGCGCTGCTCCTGAAACCACCTAAGGTATGACGGGTTATGCATGAGAATTGTTTTCCAAACATGCAATGATGACCTACTGCACAGTTAATATAAAAGGTGTGCGGTAACCACCACCCCCCCCCCCCCCCAGTGTCACGACGACAATTGAAGTGCTACTACGTTAAGTTGCCGGAGCCGGAAACAAGGAGAACATCACGACACCGAAGCCTGGAGGAGCTCTAGGCCGCTCTACAGTGATTTATATGGTGAGCAAAACTCCGAGCTGACAGTTAGGAGTGACACTATATTTTGAGACCCCGTTGCCCCTCTCACATAATTAATTAACATACTGGTAAGGTTAGGCTATGCGAGTTTTTTGTAACACATTCGACAGTAAGACTATTATAGAGAAACCTTATATGAATCATTGAGTACTTGTTCCAGACTGAAGCCTTGTATCACGTCTTATGAATGTAATGAATGTTTAATAAATTGTTTTGTAGTAAGAATTCCTGGAGTTGTTAGTGAACTATTAGAGCTACGTTCAACCCTCTTAAAGTACGTATCCCCTTCTCTGTGTTGGTATTTAGTAATCAAGAAGTATTAGTGCTGTGATTAGGGTTAGGAAAAAGGGGATTGTTACAATGTGCTGCACTGTCAGATTTTTTTCCTCCGGTTAACTGGCTTTCACCTCGCAGGGTAGGTTGCAACACAATGTTGTCCGTTTGACAAATGGAACCACATCAGTTTCTTTGTCTGGTAGTACTCTGCGAGTCTCTGCAGCACGTTCTTCGCTGAAGCAAAGCGTCATCTTCTGGCCTCGTTGAATTTCATAGTCACTATGCTGGAAGTTGTCTTTAATATTGATGGTTTTGCCCTCGTTCTGCTCCACAAGTTCATTGATGCTGAATGGTAGCATTACATCCAGCATATTAGTGTACACTTTGCAGGTTTTGGCACTGCACCAGATTCTGTGCATAAAATAAACTTTTCACTTGTCTTTGGCATTCATGATGCTGGCTTTCTTATGACCCGACTTGCAAAAAGAATAGGTTTGCCGCATAATTATTTTTAATGAATGTAAAAATTCAATGTGGGCATGAGCATGCAATCTTATTAAAGATTCAGACCCGACCGAAAAAAAAGAGTTCTATGATGTATGGCTTGCCTTTTAAAAGTTTTCAAAATTGTAAATGTAATGAATTTAAACAAACATATTTATAATTTTTTATACAAAAACATCAAATGTAAATGCGGCTAATAGCCATATATGCATTAATTGAAATAAATATAAAAAATAATTTATGAACATATATAAAACAATATGTTTAATACATTAATAATTTAATTATTGGTATGAAAGAATATAGTGAGTTAATTTGGATGCCTCCATGAGAAATTTTCTTTTTTGAAGTGTATGTTTGAAATATTTTGACATTTTTCAAAAATGAACTATAGTTAATGAAATAATTTTAATTATTTATAGAAGTAACAATTTCTAGATGTCTGATAGTTTGATTTTTTTTTTTACCTGCTCAGTCGTGGGACTGACTTGCTAGCAGAGGGGGAAGAGGTGGGTGGCAAGGGATCAGGGGAAGGTCATACATTTGGCAGAAGGATGAGGGGAAAGGGTTTTATGGTAGTAGGATATAATGAGGCTTATCAGAGGGCTAAGGGAAGGATTTCATGGTCGTGGGATGAGAGGTATGCATGGGGGGGGGAGAGGGTTTCACATAGATGTATGATGAAAGATTGGCAGGAGTAGGTGATGAGGCTTTGGGGGGCAAGTGGGGTTCTATGTATTGATCCTTTCAATATAATTTCTGATGTTTTAGACCATGTTATAAATCACTTTTTTTACACTTTTATCAAAGTAGGAAAAATGGAAATATTTATTGGAGAGGGGAGGGGGCATGATGGTAAGGTAGAGTGGCAAGACTTAGAGGTGATTTGGCTGAAGTGGTTAGGGAAGGGAGAGGTATGTTGGTAAGTTGGAGTGATGGGACTAGATTTCTTTGGGGGGAGAGAGGGACATTTTGTGGGGAAAAAAAGGCATTTTCAAATTCAAAATCAGCCATTTTGAGGGAAAAACTGTAAATTTTATAGCAACTGGTGACTGCAATCTTCACCTGTAATGTCAACTGAGTTGGTATGTGTATCTCTCCTGTCTCCTAATGCCTGATACCTGTGCCTGACTCCCCATTTTATATCTACTCACAAGACATCACATTTCCCTAATTTGGACCTAATCATATCACTGAACGTTTTGTATAACTGCTGAAAATGTTCCCTAGAATTACATGGAATAACCAAATACTCTAAAGAAACCTGACAAATTCTGGCACAAGATCAACACTTACTTTCACTTCAATATAAGGAGAAAATCCAAAAGATAACTTATAATGATCCAAATAATGTGATGCTTTAGTGTGACCCAAACATTTTAATATTCTATGTTACTCTCTGTTTTAATAATGGCGAAACCCAGAAAGAAAATATTTGTGAGTAACAACAGATTTGAATGTGAAAAGGCGGCACACTACCTGCATATTTTTTCAGAACTTGATCATTCACAACACACACACATATTTCAGGTGCTTAAACTTGCAATCTCTACATATATTTTTTGTCACGAAAAAATAAAAAAAAATATGAGAATTAATTATACAGTATGCGATTCCTATATCGACTGATGCAGGAAACAAATTATCGCCACATGTAATCTACACAAGGCACCTACAAATCATTGAAGTTTTTGACTCAAATGAATTTGACCAGTAATAGTCCTTACATTTCTCGTTCATAATTTATAGACTAAGTTCAGTTCACACGCAAGTGGCAAACTTTACAGCAGTAACAGCACTCACACTTTTCAATAGATTTTTAAACCTGGCAGCAATTCTGATTCAAAACAGCCAGGATCAGAACAATTACTGCAGCAAAGCTAGTTACCATGGGACTCGGGCTGAGCATTAGTAAGCATTTGATTAGTTCCTGTTGACTGCTCATGACTAACAAAACAACATAGGAAAAGCTGAGCAATACTTGCTTGCTGCCTGCAACTAAGTGGCCTTAAATTTGTGGGTGCAGTAACATAGAAAGTGCCTTTATGTGAGTTGCAAGATTTTCCAAAATAGTGCTAACAATTTATAGTTTTCAGAGCTCCAAACACAAGGTGTTCAGGTAAACACCATAGAATTGGCAAATTCATAAAGTGGCTTACCTGGTTTTTGAAACCTCAAAACATAATCCATTGTACAGTGCTGCATCATATGCAGAGGTAAAACACAAGCCAAAACCTTTCTTTTAAAATTGCCATTGGTGTCCCAGATATCAAAGTTTATTTCCTCAGTTACAAGATATAAAATATAGCCTTCACATTTTACGTCTAATGCCTGCAATAAGGCATTGTCTGAGCATGAATGCAAATCCACCACCTTGACTACCTCTAAAAAATTCTAGGATTTGATAAGTATACTGAGAAAAGGACAGGCACCTTTTCAAGAACAAGTAGTGATTTTGTCAATAAGTGGAACAATGACATCAAGGGTAACGGGTGGGATGGATGACTTGCCAACTTAACATGTTGTCATCAAAAGGCAACAGCCTCATGACAGTTCTGCAACAGTCAAGTTGGGATCACAGTGTTTGTTGTAATCTGATATAAAATTTATCACCTCATTTTACGAAGCAAATACAAGAGAGCTACCTTGGCCGTATTGGAACTCAGAATGTGTAACAGAAACAAGGCTGGTATTTGGACAGAGCAGAGAGTTGCACATTAATATTTGTGCTGTATTAGGACGTTATATTGGTAATTGTATTACAGTACATAAACAATACAAAATTATTGTGTGGTACACATTTTGTAAATGCCTATTTAGCATACACAATCTGTTATGACCAAATATCACTAAATACAAAATTAATGAAAAATTAAAACATATATTATAAACTGAACATTTTGCTTTACTCTCTTGGTTATGTATGAGGAGGCAACTCTAAACAACAGCCAAAAATCAAACCTCTCCACACACGGCATGATAAAAGATACATGGTAAAATACTCATTGGGAATAATATTGGCAATAATAAAAATATTAGGAGCTGGGCAGCCTGACACACTTGAACAGAGACCCCTTTCAAGGACATTAACATTTACAAATATGAAACAATTATTAAGACCCCTAAATACTACACCATTAAAAACATTCACTGCCCACATATAAATGAAAATGACAAACAAAGCAAGTCATGAGTGCAGTGTGCCAAAGAAACATAAATTTTAAACAGCCTTAGACTGGCCCACAGACTCAGGCTGTTTGCAAAATACAGATAACAGACAGTTAATTCAAAAACATTTAAATAATTCTGTCGATACTATCCGAAAACTTTAAATGCATACTGTCCATAAAGCAAACCTGCACTGAAGCAGTTACGTTACATTAAACATCAATTTGGGCTGGAGATCCTAAACTTAACTTTGAATAGCACACTACAACAGCAAGCCCTAAAAACTAATTAACTACACCACAAATGAAAAGTTACAAACTAACACTAATTCTAGCCAGAAGCACATTGTGACTCACCTTCTCACATAGTGAGTTTCGGAATGAGTGAGGAAGTACAGGAGTAAATGTGTCCGCGGAATGCATGACACCAGCTTATGAAAAAACACTGGAAGGCAACCCTAATGAAGTGTGCATGTATAGGGAGGGAGGGGGAAACACACACATGCACTTTTGTGCACACATGCACACACCGTGCACACATACATACATGTGCATGTGCATACACACGCGTGCACAGAGAGAGCAGGAGAGGATAGATTAACATGAGTGACCGTGGATAGCAGAGGTGAGCAGTTAAAAGCACCACAGCCAATAGTGCCAGCTATAGTATGCACAAGCCTGGCTCATTAGAACTGAATTTTTTTTCTAACAATCTCTGAACCTCGGTGGCTACCTATCTGCAAAATTAGCAGGCACAGTTTCTGCTATGCCACTCGAAGGTTTCCTACTTCGTACTGGTATATTTGGGAATATACCTTGATGCATGCCAATATGCTTTCCTGCAGAGACACACACTCTACGGACGACTCTGCCCCATCTGAGAGCACCTTACGCTCGGGACGTCATCGTCGAATGGATGAGTGGCTGAGTTTCAGCGATAGACAGTGAATCAGCAGGAGAAGGGACCAGCAAAAGGGAAATCTGCGTCTGTGATTATCAAGCAGTGGAGAGTGCGGCTCGTAGGATTGACTATTGGACTAGATGCTTAAGTGAGATACATTACAAATAATGGCAGGAGACAGTTTGACTGTATTTTAATAATATGAATTAATTGACTATAATGAAACAGTGACATTGACAATTACATTAATTAGAGTTGAAATAGACATTAAATATTGTGCTCAGTAAGGAATAAAAATAGTAAGAGTGCAGATAAATATTTTAATGCTGTAAATAATAGTTGGGTGAATAAATTATAAATCATATTTGGTTCTTTTATTTTCATTAAGACCTCCATCCCTCACAAACTCAGATACATGCCTCAGGTGTCTTGTAACATTGTTACTTTATTTTAGCAAAAATATCATAATGAAATATGCTATGGTAACAGCAAATGAAAATGTTGTAAGATTTGTCAGGCTTATTAAAAACTCTTCACACTACAAAATCAGAAGGGAACGTTATTTTGCAGTGCCCGACATGGTCGTATGCACATAAACCTGAAGTTGTCATGGGTGATCGCTATTTGATCAGGTAGTCTGATGTAATTTTTGCTTACAGTAGACTATAAGTGGTTCTTAACTGCATTTAACTTCATCATATGCAATTACAGTATTCAAAACTCAATTCACCAGTGCTTATTATGAATGACCAACACTGGTAAATCCAAAAAAATTGTTACCCAGTAATCATCACCGTCATTATTACGAACACAATGATATTATTAATGAAATTATGTTTTTAACACCTTCAATAATGTGTTAGTAGAATGCCAAAGTCTCCATATTGTTACACAACATTAAATATGACTTATAATACATAAGGTGTCTTTTAAAATCGACAGGGATGTGTTCATGACAATATCTGATGAAAATGCTATAGAGTTGCGACAGTAGAATATAAATTATTTTTCTTATTATTGATATTTTATAGTAAAAATGAGCATTAGAACATTGACAAAAACTGGTGAAGTTACCTTACTGAATTTCATTATAGAGGGAAAGAATTTATGCCCCTCTGTATTTTGTAGTTATTTTCTGTTATATAGCTGGTTAGCTTATTTTTGTGGTCAGTGTTGTAATGGCTGCTAGAATTTGTACTGCTTCTTAGTTTTGTCATTCTGTTCTGCATTTGTTATGTATGGTGTCTTTTTTAATTTTTATATTTTTAAAATTTTTTATTTACGTTTGGCTATAGACTCCATTAATTAAAATTTTTGTTACATATTATCTTGAGTTAAAATATGTATTTGGCGGTTTTAAAAGTCATCCAATATTGAAGACATTTTTTATTTTGGGTAGAATCATTTCTGTCTTGAACCAAGAAAGAAATAAATTTTGATTGAGAAGAGAACCAAATGTCCTAAATACTATAGTGCATGAAAATGTCTTTTAGTTAAGGGTAAGGTATAGAGTTAGTTTTTTCTCAGTGTATATAAAAGCTTGTGTTTTAGGTAAATAAAACATTTTAACTATCCACAGTCTTACTATTATATACGTACACAGATTGCCATAAGCATTTGATCACCTTGCAAAGATAATTTGGTAACCTTGAAAGTTGGAAAATTTACAAAATCATTGAAAAGCAATTAATTAGTTTAATACTTTAGTTCCTACACATACCATATTGGCACAAATATAAGGTGACCTTGAAAATTACAATGCTCCCAACATTTTTGCTTTAGTTTACAGGAAAAATTAATTTTTTCACAGTTTACTGAAACACATAATTTAGTATAATTTTTATCTTGGTGTTTAAAGGTAGGTTTTTCATACGTGTCCACAATTTACAAGGCTAAAATATTTATCTCAACAATTAAAAAATGTATATTTACTAGCCAGGAGGGATTAATTAGTGATAGGCATGCTGAGAAGCAGCATGAGAGAACCATGTGAACCACTGATATAATTTAAAAGGGGTTAGGTGTTAGGTATTCAAGAGCCAGGCTGTGAACTTGTTCTGGACAACCCCAATAAACCACCATACAGAAGGACCATTTAATTGTTAGGTATGAACAGATCATGTGGCTTACTGGTTCATCATTCAACAGAAAGTGGCAGCTTCACTAGAACACTGTATTTCTACCAAAAAATATTTTCAGCCACCCAGCACAGGAAAATCTGCAATTCAAATGATTTTTAAATGTTAATGTTTTCCTATTAACACATCATCACCACTTTTTTTGGGCAACTGCGGAGGTGTAGTGGTCAGACTACTCTCTTACCACCTAGGCGAACCAGATTTGATTCCCGGTGTGGCTGCTCTCTGAATTTTGCATATGTGAATTGTTCCAGATAATGCCACTGGTTGGCATGTTTTCTCAGGGATTTCCCCTTCCCTTGCATTGCAGCGCTACTCCGTACTCACTGCATTTCATCCTCATTGGCTCTCAAGACCTCAATGTTAAGAGCCGCCAAAATATCTCCACATACTTTACTTTGGGAATGGATGATTAACACAGTGCTAGAGTTTCCATGACTGCCAGTCAGCACTACAATACTTGCCTTAATTTACAGAAGTAAATGTCCTAAACTACTGCTCTGACAATTAGTGGTACCATCATATATGATTATTCACCACCGTGGGTCACTTGATGCAAAGCAGTGCACTGAAAACATCCTGTGGTACCATATGCTACCTAGCTGAGTGCTCGGAAGCAAGTTTATAGCAAAATATTGCTTATCTACACTTAGCTCTGGTTTCCCAGGAATATTTGTCATGTTTTAACATTACTAGTGGCCTACGTGGTCACCTGATTTGTCACTCATTGAACATTTTTGGGATGGCATACCAGATTCCTCAATATTGAATCAGTAACTTAATTTGGTATATCTGATGACAAAGTGGTGGTGTGAGAAGCGAGGAGCCATAGTACCATCTTGGATGACATCTTCACCCCTATGACACCACCCCTTATGACATCACCGTGTTTAGGTCATCAGCTCTGACTGCCATATTAGAAGACGTGTAGGCTGCCATGTTGTTTAGTCTGCAATTTACCTTTGTTCAACTGTGGCCATCTAGAGTGCGCATCTGTTGTTTGGCCGCCATCGTATTCCATCTGATTATTTACTTTTGCTTGACTGCTGTAGTTCCAACATTGACCACTAGGAGAACTGTTGTTTAGTTTTCAGAGCTCAAAAAAATCTTGTGGAGGACTGCAGGATCAAACTGCCGAACCTTGAATTGTCGTGCACACAACACCTTAGATTACTTGGCTATCAGAGCAGTCTGGAGAGTAGGATTTCTAATTGTTGTGTAACTATACTTTGCAACATGTGTGTGTGTGACAGACAAGCCACGACTGATATGATATACATATAGCCAATCATGATATGATATCGCAGTATATGTGTTTAAATTAAATGGTTATTATTAGTTTATTAATATCACATTGTTATTCTTATTATTCTGATATAACATTTCCAAAATATTTCTTTATGAATTATTTAATATCCTTTATGTTGAAAATGTTTAAATGTGTAAGATATGTAGGAGGAGGAGAAATAGGAGGAAAGCATAAGTATTTACTAACATGAACCAGTCAAATTTTTCTTCATGTTACATTCAATTATCATAATTTAAAATGTGTATTTCACTATGTAATATTTAATATATATTTATGTAAGGTCTGTATGGGTTTTTGAGCATCAAATAATTTGTGATACCAATTTAAAGTGTGTGATTATTTCATTACAAGGTAATGCAAACCATTTGTTGCATTTAGATAAATACAATTATTTTGTATGTGCCCACATGGTAAGAAGCAAGTACAAATTGAACATGATCACGGAACATTATTTATGAACATGAACCAAGAAATTCAAAGTACTATATGATAGTTGAAATTTCTACTAACGCTTAAACAAAGCGCAATTGATGATAAAATAATGGCTAAAAAACACATGTATTAATTACATTTAAATAAAAATCTATTGATGCTATATACAACAATAATGAAGAAACCAATATACAGAAATGTGCAGAGTCACTCAGCAGGGTGCAATATGTTGCACAGACGCCACAGGATTGCATGCATGCTGCATACCTCTTCCAGCAGGATGCTGCAGTTCTTGTTGCACAAATGTCGACTTTTGTGGGTAGCCGCTGTGGCCTCCTCTTGGAAGAGGCAAACCTCCGTATGAACATCCTGCAGTGCCGTTGACTCTTTCTCTTCTTCCACCTCGTCCAGGTCAGCGAGATTATCACTGGTGGCAAAAAAGCGAGCATGCAGTGCACTTACTCCAGGGAACTGGAGTGAGTATATGTTCACTGATGGCTCCATTCAACGAGGTGATCATTGTATCCACTATGGACAGTGTAGGAGAGGAGGCAATGGTTGCTGGAGGCAGCGGCATCCATGCGATGTCATACCTCTGTGACATTGGTGGCAAAGTCAATTGTGAGTGAGGTTTGGGTGTTTGCTGTCAAAAAGGCGACCTGCTGCACTCACAACACCATCCTGCTGTAATGAGTGGTGGGGGAGGAGATATCCACATCTACCATGTTGGATGCCACAGATGAGACCTGCTGTGGATTCTCACTCTTTCGGAAGATGCTGGGGGAGATGACCTGCTGGAGTCGGGCTGGCACCCTAAATATTCTTCAAACATACTCTTCTCCTCCATCCAGCAAAGCACTGCACATGTCTACCTCCAAATACATCTCCAGCAAGAATAAAGTTAGTTCCCTGGTAGGAAAAAAAAGGGGAGGGGGTAGGAGTTGTGCACTCTAGACTGCAATGAGAGCAGGTCACAAGGCATGCAAGCAGACTGTGCTTTACAAGGACCAGGTGGTCTGCAGATGAGGTAGGTAGCGCGCAGGTTTCTGTGAGCTATGGGGATGACACATACACTGACCAAGAGAGGCATCAGGCACCAAGGTGGCAGGCCACTCTTTTTATCTAAATACAGGTTGGGGCAGTCCCAGCCAAGTCATGCACTCTGCTTCCTTGCAGAAAGGAAAAATAACATTTTAAGTCAAAAAAATTGTATTTATTCATTCCTTTATACAAACACGAGACAAATTAATATACAGAGATATCTGGTCTTCATGCACATAAATGTTAATAACACAAGTACGGATAATTATTTTTGGAATCAAAGTGTTATGAATAGAATCAAAGCCAAGTCGCAGCACCAAGAAGTTATTTCCTTTACACTTCAACACTTTCTTAACCAAATATATGTGTGGATACTTGGTAACTTTAATTTCTTCGCCGTAGAAACCTCGTATGATAGGTATGCCTTCCATGTCCTCAATATGGTAGGTCTTTGGATCAACATCACGAATCTTGACATCCTTGTATATTTCCGTGCTCCAGTTTAGAGTATATGATTTTGTAAATGTTCCCTTCACTTCTGATATCCTGACATAATCTCCAACTTTGCCATACACTGGTGTGTGTCCAATTAATTCTCATTCTTAATGCAGTTACAGGGTCCTTGATGTCCACAGGTTTCATTTGTGTAATTCAATGTATTTTCCAGTTTTTATTCAATACCAAGTTAATTAACAAGTCCAGTC
Source organism: Dryococelus australis (assembly GCA_029891345.1). Lineage (NCBI taxonomy): Eukaryota > Metazoa > Arthropoda > Insecta > Phasmatodea > Phasmatidae > Dryococelus > Dryococelus australis. Next base: position 248,322,502 of record CM057009.1, read on the forward strand.
ACTTGTAACTTCCTTGTGACGAAAATTTCTTCCATATTTCATTCTCAAAGTATTGTTAAAGTATACCACCATGTTTGCTTTCATACTGCTGTGTGTCGAGTAGTAGTTTATGCTATGTTTGTCCAGTAGTTGTTTATGCTATGTTTTGTCATTGATGCACTGAATATAGGATTGTAGAATTCTCTTTCGAGGTCCGTATATCAATTCTTGGGTGATCCTTTGTCTTGCAAGAAAATGTAGTTCATTGCATTTAACACGTCTCTCGTATTGTTAGTCTTAACAGGCACGGCCCAAGCATACTTGCTGTAAAAGTCAATAACTGTCAACAGATATTTGAATCCTTTATTTGCACATGTGAAAGGTGTCATTTCAACCAGACCTGCGTGGTACAAATCTCACAAACCGAACACACTTTGCAGCGAGGATAAAACCATCTTGCAGGCTTATGTAACTCGCTGGCAATATCTGCAAGACTCATTGTATGTATGTCTTCATTCAGTTCTTTGATAATACTGAATATTTTGTTAACATGGGAATTTCTTCCCACTTGCTGAGATGCAATTAGCAGATGCAGTCTGGCAACAATTTTCGTTAATATCATTCCAATAAATGTAATCTGGGCGTTGTCCATTTTCTATTTTATTACATAGATAGAGGCCAGAACCAAATGCCTTTCCCACATCGAGAAATAGGTGTGAAATAATTACAAGTTGTGGGTGCTTTTCATCCATATATTCTTTGCTGGCAGGGTCGTTATCCTTTAAGTGTGCACTCGTAAGTTTTAACTGTCGTTTATTCTGTCACTGTGCATTGCGTGAACATCTAGTAGGGTTTGGTGTAAACAGTAGTTCATAAAGTCCTGTAGCCCGATGGATTTCCAACTTGTACATCATCTGCCAGGAAAATATATTTGTGTATTCCTAAGAACCACTTTTTCATTTTTTATTTACACACTTTGTCTTAACATGAAATGTAGATGTGTGTGATCTGAAATAATTATGAAAGGATGGGGCTTGATCACTTGTCTGTTATTTTCGTTTCCATACGAACAGCAGCAGGTCATCTTCATTTATGACAGTACATGTAATTTCCTTCCGAGACTTGGGTTCAATGTTTGGTTCAGTCTTGACTGCCTCAGTCAAAGGAAGTGGTGCAGGTTTTGCATTGTCGAGTTGCTTGGTATTAGTTTAAAGGCTTCTTCGACAGCCACGTCACGTTCCATTCTGACATGATTTGCCAGCAAGTACTTTCAGCGAATATTCTTAATCACTTTTTGTAGGTCACTGATGGCATTAGGCATCGTACTGATTGGAAAATTGTTTTGTTCTTGGTTTATATAATGTTCTTGCGAGGTAGCAGTCAAAACAGTGGTCAGCAGATTTTCAATATTATCAGTGGTGTTGTGTAGCGTACTCAGACGAGTTATCTCATCCAGAGCATTGTCATTGCTAGTATTCAATGTGTCTTCTTTCCTTCAGAGTTCCTATAAATGTTTTCACATTGTTATGGACCTGGAGTGTGGAAAAGCCTCGCTCGTTCCACTGGATAATTGGTACGTAATCTCATACAAACTATACCATAACCATTGGGTTGAGGGTGTACCTAATATACAATTACAGAAGTGAGCAATTCATATAAAAAGGGTTTACTCAGTCCTGATATAAGTACAATAATATTTATTTAATAACAGCAATGTTAATAGTAACAGGGCATTATGGAAATACAGTCAAAGCCCAGAACACCATGGCCCAGTATACCGCAGATTCGGTTATACCACGGGGCAATTTATGTCCCCCAGCCTGAATAAATAAGTAAGTAGAAAGTGTGCAGTCGGGTAGGAGTGTGGTCTGTCTGCTGCGGGTGGTTGTGAGTCAGGGACATTGATGGATGAGGCGGAGGGAGCAGGTGCGCGTTCTCCCTCCTTTCAGTGCCAAGATATATTTTACTGATTCATTACAGCCAATATTGTATGTTTTTCCATATTCAGTTTTGTTGGCGTGGTGCGAAGATTTGACAGAAAAAATCCTAGTGGTCTTTTTTTTTATGTGACCCTATTATACCTGTTCTGCCGTTTGGTAGTAAATGGCCAAAAAAAAAAAAGATACTGTGGCAACCTTTCCATCTTATCTGGGCATTGGATCAGTATGGGGGAATGGCACTGCCATATTTAAAACTGTATATCATACAAGTGTCCTGCTATCATGCATCCACTGGCACTTGCAAGTTAACATGAAATGTGCATGTGTTGTATATCATAATACATTTAAGCAATTACAATTATTCTGTGCCAAAATGTTTAACTAAAGTAAGATGAAATACACTGGAATACTGTTGTAAAAGGGATACTGATTTCTGTGGCGCTTTTGGTATAAAACTGGCTTGCAGTGCGAGGGGCTCTGGGTTCAGATTCTGTGTAAGGTATAGACTGTCATTTACAAGCCTGTAATTAATCTACGGGGTATAGCGCTACATAATTATAATAATGCTGTAGACACTTTAATTATAATGTGTGTATAGCAGCTGTAACAGAAGGTCTTCCTATTTTCGGGAAAAAAAATCCCAAATTTGATGCGGGCCTCAAAATTTGTGTTTCTAAGTAATTTACAGGCCAATTATCAATCTCCTACATAATATAGCGATATGTAATCACTATAATTATAATGTAGACACTTTGATTGTAATGTATATATACCGGCTATACGGTTTGTGTACTCATTTTGGAAAACAAATTCCAAGTGGGCGAGCTATTGTGGACAAGGCTTAATAAAGAAAAGCGGCCTTTCTTTTCATGCCACAAATCTTTTTTTTTTTTTTTTGTTTTAGTTTTCCTTTTGAAAATACAAATCAGACGAGCAAGCGACATGTTTCCCAATACATCAGGTACTGATAGATCCCACTGCAGTGCAAGCGTGCTTCAGCCTATGATTAGTTTTATTTGACTTGAGCTTTGGTCCTCATGTCCTCCCAACGAGGCCCAGCAGGTGGTGGGAGTGAACTCCTTCTCCAACATGCGTGGCAAAGAATTTGCAACGAACACCGCCTTTGGTGGAATAAGTACATCCTTTGCCTGGTAAATGTGGTATTTTTTAGTTATTCTTGCTTGAATGCATGTGACCCTTCATCACAGTGCGTTTCTCTTCTTCTGCTTCCCTCCCGTGGGTGCTCTCAAGTCCAGTGATGCAGATAAAAAAAATAAATTTCTGATAGCAAGGGACTAAACGTTTCACGAGTTACTGCTGTAAATAACACTTGCCCTGTGTTTGACAGATAGGTGCCACGCCACATTAGAACAATGGCTTTTTTTTTGCTGCTGTACTCGGTCACTCCCGGAATAGCGCGGAAAGTTATAACGCGGGTCTGAGTTATGTCCCCCAACCACGTGTTATATCGGGCTTTTACTGTAGTATTAAATATTAGAATTATTTTATATATAAATAAATATTATAATTAATCCACGCCCTCTGAAGTCAGTCTAACTGGCCTGTCCCCACCTGAACTTGCTGTCGGAGGCTGTGTCTGCAGTATGAATCACGAGGGCGGCACACCCAATGTAGTGACTTCCTCTTGTTGCTGGCCCGTCGTGGAAGCTGCTCCTGATGCACCCGCTTTCGTGGGCACACTCCGCCTGACTCTCTCATAATGTTTTGTGGAAAGCTCACCTGCTGCTTTCCGGGTCGGTAGAGGGTTTCGTGCTACGTAGACATTGTAATGCATTTTTGCTCTGCACTGAAGTGTGTCATTTATGGTAACTGTAACATCATTACATATACTTTCCAGCATACTTTGTATTGAAGTATTGAAGTCTGCGTTCAAGGTTTCAACATGAGCCTTGTTAACAGCATCTTGGTATTCTTTTGAATCACCAATATTTTTAAATCACTTCCTTTTGGTGCTGCAGTTACCATCATCGGTGGGAAATAGACAGCTTTCTGTCATTCGTTTCAGGCTATATGGCCAAATTTCTAAATTATGTTACTCTTCTCTTGGTGACATATGATTATGAACTTATTGAATCCACATCTGCATCTCTCTTTAAGTAGGTGAAAATCCTTGACTATAATGAGGAAACCATGTGGATGGTTCCAACAAAATGCACACACCTCTTTAAATTTTTCTAATGTTGTATGTATTAACATGATTGGAATAAACATGGTGCAAGTTTTAATCATCCATGCAAAAAAATAAAACCAGTATGTTTGCATTTTCACATAGTAATTGCTTTGTTATGCGTGAATAAGTTTGCCAAAGTTAAAATTAATCCACTGCTTCATGTCTGCCCATGCAGAAATATTCTTGAATACATAAATATTTCTCACATGACACTTTAACGAAAACACTCGGGTGCACAGTGGCTTTATTTTCACTGTATGGAAAATAACCTAGGCTATCCACAGTTTATAGAATTTTGGTGAGGTGCTGATACTTTGACTGTTGTAATGATTGTAAATGAAAGTACACATTCTCGAAGCGAAGTCCATTGGGTTCCTCCAGCAAACTAAGGAGCATGCATGTTTTTCCACAATTTGAAGGACCAGTTATGATGCAGCATACAGTATTAAAAAACAGGCTTCTGTGTTGTAATTTGTGAGAGATAGCTTCATCCTCAGCAGTAATGCATATGGGAAGAGTAACATCTTGCTCGACAATATGTGTGTTACCACTATTATCTTGCAGAGCATACGGTGCTGACTGTGGAGCAGGTGAAAAAATTGTGGAGCAATTGCAGTGTGTATGGTGCTGATTGCAGTGTGATTGCAAATTATGAGGTGATCATATTTGCACAGAATCAGTACTATGAATTTCAGAATGTTTCTTTAAAATATCACTCAGAGTAAACTGTCTCTGGCAATTTTTTTTAACTAAAATGTCATACTTGAAGTTTTCATCCTACAGGTAGTTGCTTCATGTCGATGCAAATTGTGCAAAGCTGTAAATGCTTTACCAAAGAAGTGACAATGTAGATGAATCATTAGTACTTTACGTACATACTTTTCAAAGTCTTGAATGATTCTGACTCGAAAAGCATAAATGATAGATTTCTATAATTTGTAATCAGTACTTTGTGATGACTCATATAGGTAGGTCAATAGTGGTCATGGTCTAGTGAACACACTTACAAATAACCTTCAATTTGAAGCGCGTATTCCTGGATACAAGATATGTGGACCAGGAACAAAGTATGTAAAATTTTTGGCACGTGGTGATGTTGGTGCGATCAGTCTTGATTATGTGTGCAAGGAACACTATATCGCCTACGCAGCCAGCAACAAGTTGGAAGACAGGCATGCAGCTAACACTATTCTTGCCACAAAGCCAAAAAAAATTGCTAAATCACCCAAAACTAAGTTTGGTGATCGGGTAGCTTCCTGGGTAATGTCCATAATGTTGAAGACTGAAATCAAATGAGGAATGGGATTGCAAATGATACAGCAGCTCAACCAGATGAAAAATAAAAGGAAGACATTAAAGAAAAGGATGCAGGGGAAAGGAGGGAGGGTGGCTTCCTAGTGTTTCTCCTACTAGGACTATCATCACTTAGTGGTCTGATCAGAGGAGTTAATGGAATAGCCTGTGCAGTAAATACTTCGAACAATTGTGAACAACAGCTAGCAGAAGCTCTGTGACACAGTATGCATATGGAAGCTATAGCACAAAGAGCAAAAAATGGCAAAGGACTATACCTAAGATGCATCCTACAAGAGGTGGAAAAAGAACCAGGTAAAGGAAAGGAAGGAAGCGATCTTAAAGAAATTACCTAACCAACCACATACAAGCGTAGACTTGAAGAAAAATGTGCGTAAACTACGAATACTGTATTTTCATGGAGTGTATATACATGATAACCAACTGCAAAGAATGTGGAATCATAACTGGGTCACATACAGGAAATGTGGGAAAAGTGTTGACTACTATGACCGTTTTATAAACGTATGTCCACCAATGGAAGTGTGCAAGTATTTTCATAACATGAAACTGAATTACAATTATTTCACCTAACAGTTACCAAAGCAGTGAAAATTCAGTCACCTATGTCTTGGCTTCTTGGCTAAGAGTTAGAAAAAATAGCACACACACATGCTACTGTAAGTCATGTCTGTAACTTTGATCATGTTGGGCAAAAGCTCAGAACTGCGCTCTGTGCATTTCCCATCACTCATCTTGGAAGAATCATGGTATGCGACATTTATCGGTTTTCAAACGTATTTTTCAGTGCCCAGTGTGAACAGTTCAAACTAGATTTCTTTACGTTAAAAATAATGCTGTGAAAGAATGAACCTTACCCATAGGTTCATACGAGATTGATGACATTGCAGCATACCTCAAACATGTATTGCAGCCAGATGTAATCTTTTTACTGCGTGGAAACTCAAACACACTGAAAATTGTGATAATTTGCTGTGCGGATACTGATTTTACCAAGCATGATACACTAGCCTTCATGTTGGACTTCAAACACATGGTATACGAGAGTGCTGAAGTACATGAATCAATGCTACCAGTAAACATTTTTCCATAGAATGTTATAAAAATGAACTGCTATCTGGTAACTCTCATATGTTAATAGGAAACCGAACCATATGTTAGATGAATGTGCAGCGACGGTCCTGCCTGGCTTCAAACAAGTATATGTTCCGAAATACCTAATTTACATACCAATTGTATTTAGGAGGGTGCAGGAAATTATCTTTTGCATAGTTGACCAGGAATAGAATTTTATAAATTTCAGAGGTTAAGAAATAAGACAGTGCTTACATTAGAAGAAAGTGGGCCTGAATTTTAAGAAGAAACTAATAAAAATGGGTCTTGATTTAAAACTGAAATTCAGTATGACAAGAGCCATTAGATTGTTAACATGAAAGTATGTATATCTGGTTCATGAAGAGTATTGGGTTTAGAATCAGCAATAACGGCAGAAGTACTGAATATAGATGAGCCTGTTATCTACAAAGATGTCATCACATAGATTAAATTTCATACTTACGTAACTACCTGGATTTTCCCTGTTATCAAGAGAGGTTCGAATACCAGTGCAAAACATCTATATGCCAACGTGCAACTCGTTCTTGAGATTCCGAGGTACGCTTACAAAGGCTGGGGATTATGTACTTGCAACTACTATAATCATTTGAAATGGAGTTCTTCACATGATTAATAAAATATCTTTCGAACTCAATGGCATCGAACTTGATCAGACAAGTAATTTAGGCATTACTGCCATAATAAAATACTTATCGTTAACAAGAAACCAACTGCCCACACCCAAAATGGCTTGATGGGGAATCAAACTGGATTATGAAGTACAAGAGTATCAAAGTGGAGGATTCAAAATATGCATTCCAGTATAAATTGCTTGGATTTTCCGAGGACTATAAACATATAATTGTGAATTTCAAACACAAGCGGGTGGTACTTTTAGTAAACTTACAAACTAATGCTATCGTAGTTACTGCAGGAAATCCAGAAATTTTAATGCTATTGGTACATTCCATTGGGTGTCTTCTACCGCACATATAAGTAAAAATGCAAGAGTGAATTAGACTGCTGAAGTTTGTCAAGAAAGAAAGGAATATTGTAACACACGTCAACCATCACTTTGATACAACCCTGGAAAACGGGTTAGGGATTTCCCCAAGACTACATCTAGGGTGGCCTGGCAGAGAAAAAAAAAGGGGGGGAGGGAGGGAAGAAGAAATAGGAAGTTTCAATTTAACCTATAAACACTGCAATACAGCCTCCATCACCAGGCAAAAATACTCAACAATTCTGGTCTCTCTGGAATCCCAGAAATGAACAAACTCGAAGAGATCAGAATATTCCAAGAAAAAGAAAATAGATAAAATAGTTATTCTTATATTATAATAGCTTAATCTCAACCAAAATATTAATTCAAACAACTTTAAAATTTGTTCCGGGGGGGGGGGGGATATACACAGGATATACTTGGAATCACTTCATGGTCGTCGAGTATATCCTGTGATAGTGACTATGTTAACTACTGTAAGAAATAACAAGAAAATCTAAAATAAACAGTTGAACCCTGCAAATCTAAAAATCCTGTATGCGAGCCAATGTTTATTGTGATTAAACTAAAGTCTCTTAATTATTCCATAAAAAACTAAAGTATCTAACTTAAGTAAATCTCAGGTAAGCTGGCTTAAATAAGTGAGTAAAATCTGCCCATGGTGAGAGATCTCAAAATAAAATTAATAAGTAATAATGCTCTTTGTTCAATGTACCGTACTTCACATTTATTGCATTCCAGCAAGAACAATCGCAAATAATTGTCAGGGAAATTTACGAAGAGATAATCCAGAATTTCGGTCAAACATTTATTTGTACACAGAATTTGGAAATATAAGGCTGGTTGTTATTTAGTGGTAAGCTACGAAAAGTATGTTTGATCAAAATCAAAGATTATTGTTATGACAAAAATAAAGAAAGAAATTTTGTTTCCTCAAAACAATAATTATAAGGTAAGCAAACAAAAGTATGAATTTTTAAATGATTGAAATTTATTTTACAACCATAAGTTTTAAAATAAATCTGTAGGTTATATTAAACTTTGTTTTCGGACCATAAATTGTGGACACACTGTTGTCTCCTAATTAGTCTTATTAAAAAAAATATTTGAATTGTTCTCCACATAGGTTAATGATACTGAACCAGGCAAAAATTATTATGATATTTCTTGGTAATGATGAAGGGACCTCTGTAACAATAGGTTAAGTAAACACACGCTCTACTCGTCAAGTGTTATCAGAAACAAAATAAAAGAAATGGACATTAGTCAAACTTTATTTCATGAGGAAGAATTGGCATTTGAAATCATTTATCGGTATAAAAAAAACTTTAAAAAAAAAGAAATACTGATACCCCAAATATGAATAATAATACAAGGTTACAAGCTCTCGTGTCTTGAGAGAATTATGGGTTACATCTCACAACAGCAGCAAACACCACACACTCTATAAAACCAGATATACCAACTAAAACCTGTGAAAACTCAAAAATGTTTTACTTTAAAAGTGCCCTATCTTAAAATTTCTTAATTTCCTTGTACTTTCTTGCTTATACGATCACCAAGTATCTTACCTCTTAAATTCTAGGATCTCTATTCATCTGTATCATGGCCGCATCTATAACCATACGCATGACTCTCCCAGCATGACACTCGCTACTCTGACAGAACTGAACTGACTGAATAACTTAATCTACGCTAACGGACTAATATTTATATGATTGGTCGTGGTAATTTCTCCTAAATTTATGAAGAATAGTCTCAACCAACCCTAAAAGAAAACAAAAAATTACTTAACTCACCCCTGAAACAACATGACAGCCTCCTCCTGGGCTGCGCATCCTCTCGTCCTCTCGCCATCTTCTCACCAACTCCACCACACGACGACTGCGGAACAGCCTTGAAGAGTCGCCCGACCTGGTTTCATTGGCCGGCCACGCCACTGGCTTCGGCCAGTGAGCGTCGGCTCTTCCAGAACCATCCTGACTCCCTGCTTATCTCTTGCCCCAGTGACCTAGTTACAACAGCTGAAACCAGCAGGACTGATTCCCCTTGCCCCTGGCAGAACCATCACGAGTCGCTGCCGAAACACGCAATGCTTGGTTGCGACATCTCAACTTCTGACACACGACAACAAAGAGCACCTGGAACCTTCCCAAATCTCTTAGACTGCCTGGAAAATAGGCTAAAAAGAGAAGTGCTGAAACCTACAACCACTGATTATTAGGACATCAACAGAAACAAGTTTTGAAACCCCACAGCCTGGAAGCGACCAGAAAATAATGCCTACCTAGCTGGCTTTAGCAGCTTCTAGAGCTCTCAAAAACTGAAAACCTAGAGAAGTAATTATTACCAGACTGAAAACTATCATGCAAAAAGAAAAATCAATAAGTTCTTAAAATACTTAAAATTAAATAAAATAAAAATATAGAATGTAAAGTACTGAAAATGCTTTCGAAAACAAATATAATTTTAAACTAAACATGAACTAACCAAAAGAAAGAAAATAAAACTAATTGCCAGAAATATAAGTAAAAATGTCTCTCTCTTAACAAAAAACAAAAAAAATTTTCCCCATATTTTGCGGCGTCACAATATTGATGTAGCATTTAGCTCCTGGAGCTTGTTAATATACCAGTACCTCGCTGTCTCAATATGTAACTTGGAATGTTAAATCAAGGTTTGCGATGGAGAAACATTGGTATATAATTTTAGCATTTCAGACAGGAAGAAAATGCTTTTGGGTCAGACTACTCAAAGTTGGACCACATCAAGATAAAGAATGCTGAAGTGTTTCTGAACTCTGAAAGTTTTCCGTACATGGACCTAAACATAGACTTCATTAATGGATCATATAAGTTCACGTATAAAATGTTTGCATATTTTCAAAGATTGTTTTGTGGTCACAAATCTTCGATGACTTGAGAACCAAATGAGTTCATGAACAGTGCACCGGTTCTGGTATTTAATGTCAGTAAACAAGAGGATTGCAAAAACAAAGGTGTTGTCGACTGCAGAGTTGAAATTATGGCTATTGAGAACACAGCTGCCAACACACAATGCTATGCTCTCATAATCCACAATTGTTTGGCAACGTACAGTGCGAGAGATATTGTGGTGAAAATACTTACGTAACCAATGAAACAGCGCAGTTGTCCAACTTCCATCATGTTCGCTAACGTCCAGGGCTTCACATCTCCGATGGGATTCTTCATAAAGGAAAACTGTGTACGAGAGCCTGTCTCTGCGAAAACCAAAGACAATGTATGTGGATCTGGCACATCTCTCCGATTTAAAACTCGGCTAGTCAGAACAAGGTTGGATCTGTCTTTGCGAGAACGCTGTGTTGCTATGTGCATGGAGCATTGGTATGCAATAACGTCAATGCAATGCGAGTATAAAGGATTAGTAGAGCATCATGACAGAATCAGTTACCTGCTAATATCAGATGGTTTTCATTGTCTCGCCAATGCTTGAACAGCTATGCAGTTACAATCGTCATGCATGCGCTCATCAAAAAGTTTAATAATTGCTTGCAGTTACGTAAACTCAGTGATGTGGAAATAGGCAGGAAGTACAAAGCAACAGACTTCTAGCAGGTCAACACAACCTATGGGAAGAACATCACCTTTATTTTGGATGGCAAGTTCAGACTTTTTCTGCCGAAAAGGTACGGTCAACTTGTTAAGGAAGAGGAACTGAACAAATTTAACTATTCTGCATCTGTGTACGTGACATAGCATAGAATGAAACCAATAGCAAATGGCAAAACTGTTCACATTATTGAATTTTGATTAAGAATGCTGGACAGGTATGTTTAAACAGACAGTATAAGTGTATAAAAATTATAAGGACTAGAAATGTCAGTTGCTCTTTGACCATGGTGAAGATACTACTTTATTTGCATACTATTCTCAGAAGTTTCTTGCATCATGTGCGTAGCCTTCAATCCAATGGACTTTCATATGTCCGGAGATGTGACTATTGGCTACTGCAAATTATATTTTAAACCACCAGGTCTGCTTCAGCAAGTTGAATCAGCAATGGTATTGAGCACTGTATATTATTTAATGATGATGATTGCTTGTCATTATTTCCTATACAGTGCAGTTTCATCACTTGTCCTCTCCATTATGTATGTCCAGACAGTTTAGACACTGCAACACCTACATCTACAAATTCACTAATCTCTCAAGCAAACTAAGAACTTTTGCTCCAAAAATGGTTTGATCTGAGGATCAGATATGAGTTACACAGACCTGGCAGTAACAGCATTACAACATGGACAGAGTATTGTGACTGGTATCAATGTACGACCATAATGATCCGAGGCTATACAACGTGGAAAACAACATGCTCGCCACTAACTTATAAAGTATTTTTAGCAATTTTACTCTGAATTGGGACACAGCTGTTAAACATCTCTCGTCTATGACTGCATGTTTCACAAGCATTAGTGTGTATCATTCCGTCCAGAAAAGGGGACAAATTCATAGAATATTTTGTAGGATACACGAAAGAGTAATTTTCAAACCATGATGATAGTTCAAGCAAGTACAAGGTGTGATGGTGAAAATCATGTGTCAGGTTTTTATTACTTGTAAATAATAACTTCCACTCTTAAAAAATTTTGCCATGCTACAATTTTACAGATGTGCTATTTTAAACCTTTACCCAAACAGTGAGCTACCAGCAAGTAGAGACGCCCTCACCATTCATGCTAAATTTGAAGATGTCACAGAACTGCATTTCAAGAACAGAATCCATTTCCTTGTATGAGACGTAAACTCTGGTGCAACCTGCTGATAGAGTGAATAATACATCATCATTGAACACAATACTATTCTTCATGAATGCAGAAGTTGTGGCAAATAGCCAAAAATAGTTTACACAACACAAGTTTTAAATTATATATTTTATTAAGTGCCAAAATTGTATAAAAGGTGATATTAAAGGTGTACACACAGATTTTCATAAAACAACAAAGTTCCTGATTATTCACCAAGAGCTGAAATTCAATAACCAAATAATAATAGCAGTTGTACACCAAGAATTTTTAAAAGAGCCATTCAAAGTAAACAAAATTACAAAAAATTATCCCAGCTCACAGCTGAATTTTAATTCAATCTCTTTAAAGGCTCTTGCAAAAAGCATACTAAAATGGCTTCACACATAATATAAAAGAGAGCTTGGCTAAAAACAACACACTGCAATCAATACTGAATTCATTAAAATGCTTTTAAATTAATCATTTCAGCTTTCTTAAAGCCAACACGTAATACTGATATGGTAATTGAGTAACATTTTATGCCAGAACTAATTAACATAACATGAACTGTCAATGAGAAAGAGCAGCCAGGTACGGCTCATTAAATTATTCCTCGAATAAAAGATACTGATAAAACTTTATAAAAATGTTATTAAATATTAATGAACAAGGTGGCAGTACTGAAGGAACTCTACCATAGTACCCAATTCTAAAAATCATTGATAGCACAGTAATAAAAACATGAACACACGAGAGTCGTGGACGAAGACATGCTGGGAAAATACCAAGGCTGGGCGAGCCAAATGGAGCTGCAGATAAGTACAACCCTACACCTTAAAAATACATAAACAAGACATACATCAACCTGGTTTAGTTATTGCCAAACATAATTTGGAAAGTGCAGAGAAACTGAATTCAAATAAACTCTAATTACTGCATGCCCTGCTAACACTAGCACACACTACAACACACAACATACTAAAAACATTAAATGCCCAAAATATAATAAAATATGCCCACGACTCGCTGTTTCAACACTCCTTTCTCAACCGACTGCTAAGCGGCTATCACTTTACAGTATTATTGAAACTTTACGTCAAGCAATGATTACAGAGAAATACCCAAGTGCGTTGTGCCTTATGCAAATAGAGATCAAATGTTGAGACCTATTACGATGCATAGCTTCAACATGCTATCTGTCAGAAATGCATACATAGGGGATTGAGGGGAGAAAAAAGGAGGGGGATTCCGATTACCAGAGAGGAAGACATTTAGTGCTGAAGTTGAAGCATTTGTTAATGAAACTAGGCGATGGAGGTGGCACCACCATCACAACACCCTCCCCTAAACGGTAGTCACTCTGGAAACTCTGAATCAGAGTCTGGATGTAAATTCATAACAATATCACTGAAGTATAGATACAGACATAAAAAACTTGAATAATGAATAACTGGGAAAGACTCCCAAAGTACAAGTACAATAATTCACATAACAATTCTTGACAGACAAACATTGACAAATGTCATCTTCTCTTGAAGACAGTAATGATGAACATCGAACATTCCCAATGATGACGGCAGGCAGCTGTGGGAAGGGAATCGCCAAGGGCCAGAGTTGGCTTGCTTCACGAGTGTCTATGGGGGGTTGACAACGAAGATCCAGGAACTCCAAGGCAGAACTTCCAAGCAGGCATGGAGAGCTCATTCACATGAAGAGGGCGCAGTGACCTTTGCTCGACTTGGTGGGATGATGGGAAAACCAAAAATATAGGAAAATTAGAAGAGGCCAAAAATCAGAAACACAAATGAGAGAGGAACTTAGGTAAAGGGAAGCAAAGTGCACTCACGGACTATACAAATCAAATCTCAAAGCACCAAAGCAGTAGACTCATGATCTCTGAACATATAATTTATGTTGCACACATGTGCCTTCTTACAAGAGCGGCCAGAAGAGTGAGAAATCAGAGTAACGGTATTTGGCACAATAAATTTGTGGTTCATTAAGGGACCGACAAAATTTGGAAGCAATTTACTCGTTAAATCATTACTCAGGTCCGCCAAAGTATATTTTGGCAAAGGACCAGGTCTCCTATCTTAAACTTTATATGAGATCTGACCTTGTTTATTTTATGATCTACTTGGTACTTTGTTACGCTGAGCCGCCTGTGCACCTCCCCAAGCAGTAGGTCCTGGTCAGCACCGCCAAACGGTGATGGAAAGGGAGAAATATTCCATATGTTAAGAAGGGGATGATTCAAAATGGGACCAAGGAAAGGAAGAGAAGTTGGAACACTGGTGGACCCATGGAAGGCATTATTAAAACCTACATTAATAAAATAAAGATCTTGATCCCGTAATGTATGATCACAGTTATAAAAGATGGTAAGACATGCCTTGAGGTTTTTATTAAACCTCTCAACCTGGTTACCCTTTGGGTAATATGGACTTGAAATGAAATGCTTTATTGCCCAATGGAAACACATGGCCTTGAAAACATTGGGTGTAAAATACTTTGCATTACCAGTGAGAATCTCAACAGGAGCAGTGAACGCTTTTCAACCCTGCTCGGTAAGGACCTTAAATATTGCAAACGCTTTCGTATTCCTCAAAGGCAACAGTATAACAAACTTAGTGAAGGTATCCGATAAAATGAGAACACAAATATTACCCTTTTTAGAATGAATAAAAGGGCAGAAAATATTGAGATGGACAGTGCCTCATCCAGCCTCTGGAATTTGAACAACGGCTTGCCCAACATTGGCCTGGCATGCTTGCTTACACTTCTGGCAAGAGTTATATGAGCGCATGTAATCTGAGGCATTGCTCTAAAGCATAGGCAAAGCAAAATAGGCGGCAATTTTGTGAAAAGTCTTGTTCACCCCCAGGTGTTCTTCAAACATGGAATTGTGAAAATAGGCCAACACCATGGTTCGCAAAGACAAGGGCACAACAATCTTGCAGGCATGCCCACTACTGCTGGTAAAACATAAGATTTCCTTCTCGAAGATGTAGGAAAATAAAACACCCTTATTTAAATCACTCAAAACCTGAGAGCAAAAGGCGTCGCTAACCTGAACCAGTCACAGCTTCACAATAAATGCAGGAAACCTCTGAATAAAGTTTACAGGTGCCGCCGGTGCCTTGGTCTCTTTCATTTCAAAATCGTCTTAATCAAACATGCGAGGCAATGCATCAGCGACTTGATTTTCAGTGCCACGGATGTGATGCACTTTAAAACGAAAGCACAATAGGAGCAAAACCCAATACCCCAATTTACCTAGGTACTACGGATGATTTAACACCCAACTTAAATCTTGATTGTCCGTGAATATGTCACATACCTTGTGCTCAATATAAGATGCAAATTTTTTCAATCCAAAAATACAAGCTATGGTCTCCTTCTTGTATATATTAAGCTTACGGTCAGCTTCAACAAGCTGTGGCAGGCGAATGCCACAAGTACCAAACTAAGTTCCATCTACTGGCTCAGGACCGTGCCAAAGGCCAGGGAGGAAGCATCTACATGAACCACAAACCTTTTGGAAAAACCCAGTGGATGGATAGCTGGTAGCGACTATAGCTTTTCCTTCAAAATGGTGTAGGCAGTTTCCTGCTCCTACAATCTCAGAATCATGATCGATGAAGGGAATAGTAACCCATGATCCCTAAGAACTTTTGAACACCCTTAAGTGTCTTGGGATGCAGAGCATCCAAAATAGGAGCAAAACGATCAGGATAAATTAGTAAATGTCTCTCACAGAGCAACTACCCATTGAAGTTTTACTTTATTTGACTCTAGGGTAACCTTCACTGGGTTTACTATAAGGCCAACCTCTCGCATCTTGAGAAAACTTGACGTAAATGCAACAAGTGAGACTCATATTCACTGTAAATTATGTCGCCAATATAGTTAAATACGAATTTATATTTGAACTCTGAAAATACGTGATCAAGGACATGGAACAACGCATGGTTTCCAAAATTCGAGCCCATGGGTATTCGAGTCAACTCGTACTGGCTCCAGGGTGTGCTAAATGCAGTATAATTTCTGTGCGCTGGGTCTAACAGGCACTAATGAAAGCTATTATTAAGGACGAGGACCGAAAACACCCAGGCATTACCCAAATGCTGGAGAGCGCAATTGTCGGTAGAGGGAAGGGATCTTTGTGAATATTCTTTTTCACTAAATAATTATTTAAAACTAACCTGTACTTATCGCTGTCTCTCTTCCTCACCAGAAACCAGGGAGAACAGTAGTCAGAATTGGACGGGACAATAATACCAGAAGCTAACCATTTCTCTATAATCTCCTGAAAAGCCTGAAACTTAGGGGGAGGACACCTGTAATGATGGTCCTTCATAGGTATGTCATCCCTTAACACAAATTTATGAGGAAGAACGTCACATTTCCCAATGCAAGACGTGATGGGGTCGCCGAACTCTTCCTTTAATTGTTCAGGGTGGAGTTTGAAATCTGCAACAGAAATGTCACCCTCTACTAGAGGCATGAACACCTCTGGTACCGCGTCTACCTTTAACCCTATTTGTATAATAGGGGCAAAACCAAAAGAGAGATAAATATAATCAAAATTAACCAGGGCCCTCATCTTACCCAAAAACTCCAAACCTAAAATCAGCTCTTGCGAGAGATGCAGGAAAACCCAGAAGGGGAAGTTCCAAGAATACCTACCAATCTTAAATGTAGGATAACCACTACATCTGATTTTACAATATCGCCATTTGTGATACGAAGACGTTTCTCAGAGACTTGACTAACATGCCCTTGAGTAATTATTATCTCAATAAGACGTTTAACGAACGCTTCACTAATCATGCAATGCGGGGCTCCAGTATCAATTAAGGCAGGAAAATTGTGTTCCACCACACGTACTTATAACTGTAATTTTCCGTACAGTGTGCAGGGCTTTCTTGCACAAATGACTGGGATGCCTACGCCCCACACCAGTCACTCCTCATTTCTCAGATTTTTACATGAGCATTGAATATGGCCAAGCTCACCGCAACGAAAACAAGTTTCCATCGGCCAAGCTATGCCTGTCTAATTTACATTATTTACCCCCATACCCCATAAGAGCACAGTTGGCACAATGCACAGACAATCTACTTTGGTCCACATCCTGTATATGCAGTGCTTGGCCAAGCACACCATAACTCATGTCCTCGTGGACGGGCTTGGGAGGTGAAAATTGTGCCCGGTATTGACCAGAGGCAACTAAACGAACTTACACTTCAATTGCATGTTGTTGCAGCGCTCGTAAATTGCTGGGGTGGGAAAGTAACTTGTAATTAGCAGGCACATGCAGAGCCAAATAATCAACAATAACACTCGTTAACTCCTGTTCAGTCAACGACAAACAAAGGGCATCATGAAAGGCACATACAGAATTGATAAATTCACATGGTGGTTCCCCAGGCCTTTGTAATCTATAGACAAAATCACTTTTGCAGTGTCAATTGGCATGTGTGGGAAAAAAGGCTTGGAATACACGTTGCTTAGGGTGCCTCATTCTAAAGACATTAATTCGTCATGAAGCAGTTGCAAAATAAAACCTTCACACCGGACTGAAATAGCCTTCAACATACTATCCTCGGAGCATAGACTTAGACATGCCAATTTACTGACAGCAATAAAAAATTGAAATATCTGGCCCGGATCTAAGGAAACGTGTGGAGAAATCCGCTCCAATGACAGGAAGAAAAGTTTTTTTAAGTGAATTGCTGGCAACAACATCCCGGAACGAGCTGCCTGGGGAGGGACTGCGCCATGGAACCTTCTTGCTTGTGCCATCACTGCACGGCGATGCGGTGCAGCTGAGTCACAGTCAAACCGGCTTCAACAGGAATTCAGAGGTCTTGTAGCTAAGAAATTAATTCCTTACACCGCAATGTGATTATAAAGCTGATTTTGCTCACGTTGACATGCAACAAAAACAAAGAACAGACTTGAGTACAGAAATAGCAGTCACTGCAGATTTTTTTAATTTTATTTTTTTGTTTATACAAGTTTATACAAATTAAGTTTATACAAGATAAGTTTTAAATTATATATTTTAAAAACACCCAAATTGTATGAAAAGTAATATTAAAAGTGTACAAATATAATTTCATCAAAACAACAAAGTTCCTGATTACTCCCTAAGAGCTAAAATTCAATAGCTAAATAATAATAGTAGGTGTATGCCAAGAATTATTCAAAGAGCTATTCAAAGCAAACAAAATTACATTTACAACTATCCCAGCTCACAGCGGAACCTTAATAAAATCTTTTAAAGGCTCTTGCAAAAAGCATACTGAAATAAGAGAGCTTGGCTAAAAACAACATTGGATTCAATACTGAATACATTAAAGCGCTTACAAATGAATAATTTGGACTTTCTTAAAGCCAACACGTAATACTGATATGATAATTGATTAACATTATAAGCAGGAACAATTTACGTAACATGACCTGTAGAGCAAGAAAAGGCAGCCAGGTGCGACCCGTTAAAGCCTTCCTTGAATAAGATAGTGATGAAACTTTATTAAAATATAATTCAAAGTAATGAACAGGGTGGCAGTTCTGAAGGAACCCTACCATAGTATCCAATTCTAAAAATCATTGACGGCACGATAATAGAAACTTGAACACAAGAGAGTCATGTACGAAGACAAGCTGGGAAAATACCAAGGCTGGGCGAACTAAATGGGGCGGTAGACGAGTACGACACTACACGATAAAAATACATAAACCGAGACACACAGCAACCCGGTTTAGTTATTGCCAAATGTAATTAGGAAAGTGCAAAGAAACTGAATTTAGAAAAACTCTAATTACTGCATTCCCTGCTAACACTGGTACACGTTACAACACACAATATACTAAAAAACACTGAACAGCCCAAAATTATGGTAAAATACGCCCATGACTCGTAGTTTCAACGCTCTGTTTTCTACCGACAGCTCAGCCATTATCACTTTACAACATTATTTAAAATTTACGTCGCACAATGATTACAGAGAAATACACAGGTGCGTTATGCCTTATGCAAACAGAGATCAGTTGTTGAGAGCCATCACAATGCGTAGCTTCAACATGCTTTCTGTAAAATTACAGAGAATAGGAGGGGGGGAAGTTGTGCAAGCCAATTTACAAACACTGAATATCATCAAAAAACTGACACACACTAGGAGGGTTGTCATAGGTAAGGGATGGAGGGCAGGAAAAATGAGGGGATGTCAAGTATGACCAAGGAAGACACTTAGTGCTGAAGTTGAAGCGTTCGTTAATGAAACTAGGTGATGGCGGCTGCACCACCTTTGTAAAGTATGTAGTCATTTGCCTGTTTCTTGGAGTTATGCTGTCTGCATAAATAATTGAAAGACTTAAAATTTTTAATCATTTGTCTGTGTGTCTTAAACACTGTCGAGGACCTAGATGCAGAAGTTGTTTGCAGCAGCAAGTGTAAATGCATTGGAGCCTGCTGTGACATCTCTTCAATCCTGTCCATACTGGTTGAGTTCTTCTGATGTCATATTTCCTGACATATTTATAGACTCGTCAGACCTACAAACTTTCTGTTTGTTATGGGCCACAGACTGACAGTGACTGCAGCATTTCATCCATTAAACCTGGATGCAAGTGCAAAAAGCCTGGATTGAGTAGAGTTACTTACTTGTACTGGAATGGTGGATAATTATGCTTGTACACAGAAGAATGCTATGGACATTTTCATACAATGTTTACTTATGAACCAGGAGTGTTTGAGCCAAGTCAACAGGTTGACGGTATTACTTGTGTTCAGTGCTCAGTGTTCTACTTGCGGGAAGATGCTCCATTACCTTGCTCACCGGAAGAAGTTGTATCACATGCTATACGATGGAACAAGCTGCTTCTACATTCGCCGGACTGCTCTATGATCCTTGTTCTCCATGACGGCTGTGTCACCAATCCCAGAACCTAGAACCAAAGGTGTCTACAATGCCCAAGCAGTTTCCACATCAGTTCCAGAATCTGCTACAGAAGAAGCTAACACCTGGAAGGATGCCGCTTAAATGCTTGTTATGGCAGTTCGAAAGGCTAATCACAGCAGCAAATTCAAGGCATCAGCTGACGCAGGTACTTCTAAGTGTAGACGGCAACAATGTCTTCCATCTCAACCCGACTTCTTAGAAGATACGGTACAAACTAATTTTCCCACTCCATTGACAATCTTTCCAGCATTTACTGAATATACAATACTTTTAACAATTATGAAAGATGTATTTAAATCAATGCAAAAAAAGAAAATGTTGCTTATATGTGTACATGGGAGCTGGTATTGAGTAATGAGCATTTGTAAATATGTATGTTAAATGAATCATATCTGTGAAATTAAAATAATAATCATTCATTTCAATATAATACCTTTGTCATAAATTAAAGCAATTACTATATAAGAAGTATTATTGCATAATGAGTTTACCAGAAAAAATATATTTATATAAATTTCGTATTATATTAAAGAGAAATAAATGCTTGTGCACTATCGCAGAAAGAAAAAAAATGCTACCTGAAGTATTTAAATTGCTAGTATATATGTATATATTATATATATAAAAAAAATAAAACTAATAATACATTGGAACTATATTTTGTAACTGTATGTCTGTAGTTATAAATCTAATAACAAAAAATATTTTCCCAAGCAGGCATTTTCATACTGTTCGTAACTAACCTAACTATAAAAACTATGAATATGCTGACATGATAAGGTGCTTGATATAATAAGAATAATTATATCCATGTGCAAAATATTAAAGTTTTGTCCTGGAATGTGCAGAATACTACTACTAACTACATATGTGAATAATATATATTTCAAATATATATTTTTTGCGTGTTTATATTTTAGCATCAAGTGTTAAAGAATATAAAATTTTGTGTAGCTGCCTGCCAGACTATGTGCACAATTAATTTATTCAGAGGCATTTCCAGGCAACAGTATGTTGCAGGCTAAATCACATGAATACGATAAGGAGCTGGGCAGCTCGTTATCACTAATGGATATTGATAAACTTTTGACCATATGAATGCTATTACAGATAAGTAATGTCAGCAGTTGTGCATCGTAACACCCCTATTGCAAGTATGGCATACACAGGAGGACTTGCTCTCATTCTGAAGGCTGGTTCCCAGTGAATCATATATCACCAGAGCTGGCTGACTGATGTCGATAAAATGGCATGTGCATTATTGCTCGCCCCTCAAGTCTTGGTGATTACCATATGTCACCATAAATATTTTCTCAGGGAAAAAGTATGATGTTAGCCTGCAGCTGCGACATGACTCTTCTCCCAAGTTATGACTTGCTCAGGAATGTGATGACACACTCTCTGTTCCATGTCCATCTACCACTCCTCGTACCAATGTCAGTAATAGACTTTGCGATTTCAGCATCACTCACTCTTTGTCATTCACTTCTAGTCTACACACAGACTTTGTCATCATTCTGCCTTTAGTGCAATCTGGTGATCAGGTTTGCCGTGCTGTTCAAGAAATCGCCGACTTTAGACTCTTCGGTATAAGTGTTAAACATTACTTTTCAATAATAGTGTGTGCTGCTTAAATTAACTTGTTCGTATGCAATTTTTTAATGGCTTTTAAGTTATGTTTGGGTTTTTCATAAATTTTTGACCTTTTATTCATATATTTTTATATATACTAATTAACATATTTGGATATATGGCATTGCTATGTAGTCATATATAGTGATCACTAATTGAATTTGCTTCAAATATCTGCCACCCTTTTGCATCTCGACTTAAGGGTCAAAATATAATGAATTTTTTTATTACTTCAACATGTGTATAATGAAATGTCCTGGGGAATGAATTTTAGAGGGGTGGGGGGTTTCAAATTTCAACCATTTTGCTTTACGAAGCAAAGTTTTCAAAATATAAGCAAAAATAGTATCTTTTTCAAAAAATAAAGAAATATTAAAAAAATATGAACAGTACATTTATGAATTTATTTGTATTGGTAAACATTAGCATTGTAACAGAAAAGTTATCCTCCTTTACCAGGTTTAAATCTAGTGTAACATATTTTTATAATTAGAAGGAAAAGGCTATTTTGAGTTTGACTATGTTGGTGTTAGCAGATGTGATTTATACTATGTATGTACTGATACACACACGTGTACACATACTTGAATTCATACTTACACATAAAAAAAAATCATTTATGCTAGATTGTAATGTTGGGAAATGGAGAAACTAAATTTTCTTGACAATCCTAGGGAATGGCTGTACCAGTACGAAAGTCCCTCTTTCAAGTTTTGCATGGCCTGTTGACAGACTGCAGCCAAATTTGGGGTGCCATTCATACATCACTATACACAGCTTTCTTTGAATTTCTTGTTTCAATGTAATTTTTTTTTTAATGCTTCTCGGTAATTTATTCATTAAGTAGAAACTGATCATTTCCTGAATTGTTTGTCTAGGAAATATCCTTCATGGTTTGTACGTCTATATTGAGCAAGCTCCCTTCCAGGTTCAAGCTGCTGCTATCTTTTCCTTTGAGGTCAAAACCACCACAATGCTATTTCTTTCAAGTCAAATCGCAGAGTCACATGAAGGATGCTAACAGCACAGCTTATCATTACTAGCTCAGTACACCACTTGTCTTCCTTCTTCTGGTATGATCTCCATGTTTCAATGTTATTATTACTACCTTCCCACCTCCTTGTCCTCAATATCCATGTCAACAATATCTGCACTCACTTCACATGCAGTGCATTCATTTTGCATGCTCGGCAATCGCTCCATGGTCCGCCACCATTCCACTTGCTCCACTCTCGTCCCGCATGCTCCACAGTCATTCTGCATGCTCCACAGTCATTCCACACTCATTCTCTATGCTTTGCACTCATTCTGCATGCTCCACACATATTCTGCATTCTCCGCACTCATTCTGCATGCTCAACACTCATTCTGCATGCTCTGAACTCATTCCTCATGCCCCGCACTCATTCCGCATCCTCAGTATCACATTCTACCAGTAAGGTTTGTGACGGTATTAGTAAATATGTTTAATGTTTTTTGAAGGTAATCATCACGATGGACAGCAAGGTATCTGGTGTTGAGTATTTCGAGTGTTACCTTCCTTCCACTTTTTCATCTATGGTGAGTACTATGCCACCACCAGTACTACATTGTGGCTTTTGCAATAAGGTCTGTACCTTTTGCAAGAATTGCTTGCATCATGAGTGCAATTGCAAGCTCAACCCCTTCAGGGAAGAGCAGCAGGTCTGTGAAAAGTGTGGGCAGACAATTGTATGCACGTACAACATGACCAGGCATTTGGAAACCTGCAAGGGCAGGTAGCTAGCATCAACTGTAAACAATGCAACAAGAAATTCTCTCATGTGGACAGTCCATAGCATCATGAGACTAGCTGTGGGTAAAATCCGTGTTGCAACAAATTTGGGAGAACGTTCTCAAGGGCAAATAATATGAAGGCACATAGTGCTAAATGCAATGGCCCAGCACCACCACCATCAAAGCGACAGTGTGTTGTTTCCCACCGTGGAAACTGGTCCAGCATTATTGCTTACACCACAAGCCTGACCATAACCTGATACTCATACGAGTATAGTAGTTGGAAATGGTGAGGCAACTGTTTTTGGATTTGTGGAAGCACAAAAAGAATTCAGTCAAAATATAAAGACATGTGTTGGAGAGAATACCACAACCACTGCTCAAGACATCTGTACATACCTGGAAGAAATGCAAGAAAATTTGGAATTTCAACTGAAGGATGAGCTGGAGGAGATTGGAGCACTAAAATGTAATTTATGGCCCAACTGTAACTATGATAAGCCAACTTCCTGTGATAATGAAACTGATAAAATAGCTTTCAAGACGAATATAGTTGTGATGCATGTGACATACAGGAAGCTGTGGATGTAAGTATTTGGAATATCTGCCAAGGAGGGGAAGCATACCCTGGAAAACACTTGGGATGGGCTCACTGTAGTAATTTTGTCTACAGCTTTGCATCAGTAAACTTGACACTGAGAGCCTCCTCTTATGTTGACTTGCCGACCAGCATCAAGGCCTGGGAGGCAATCATCAGTCCTCAGAACCAGGATCACCAATGTTTTAAGTGGTCCATCCTCACCAGATTCATTGAAGGATACACCATGAACATGTTGATAAGCGGTACCAAGCTTTGGAGAACAAGTTCAATTTTGATGGGATTGATTTGTGTATGTCACTGTATCATAATAAATTTGAAAAAATCCCATAAGCACATTCGAAAGGAAAAACCCAAATGTGTTTGTAAATGTGTACGTGCTTGATGATGAGTTTAAGGTTGTCCCATGGATAATGACAAAGGAAGATAAACCTGAACATTTTGAATTGCTTTTTACAGTCAATGGAAACACACATGATACCTATATCAAAAATTTCTCATAACTTGTGGGCCCTCAGTTAACATCACATTGTAGTTATATACATATTTGTAAGCTTTGTTTTCAGTATTTTGACAACTGGTATCAAATGAATTCTAAAACCATCATGTAGACATAATACCTATAGTAGCCGAATGTGATTTTGAGGCCATGTCGCACACCTTTGCCTACCAAAAGCACCTAATTTACAGCTTTGGGATGTATGTGAAAATTGATAATAAGGTTCCAGAAACAATGACTTTGGATTTGCTGACATCTATAATTATCTACAGAGGAGAGCCAATGCTGCTGAGAAATTCATGTAAGAAATAGTAAAAGTTTGACTGCATGTAAGGGACATTTATAGTCATTCCATACCAGTGACTCCACTGACACCATTTGAACAGACATAATTTTCATTGGGTACTGATTGTTATAACTGCTCAACAACCTTCACTCTCAAGAACCACAAAGTCCATGATCACAATCATTTTACAGTAAAGTACATTGGTCCTTCATGCAACAATTGTAATATGCTTCGCAGTCATCCAAAGAAACTGATTGTTTTTTCATAACATAACTTATGATGAGCACTTCACAGTAAGCAGCTTGGATATGACAACAAGGAAATATTAATCATACCTCCCAGTGAGGAAATATTGGTATCTTTCTGAAACAAGTTGGGTGATAAGTTTTCCATTCAGTTTGTGGATACTTCCAGATTTGTCTCTTCCAGCCTTGCATCCCTTGCCCAGAACCTGCCCATGAGAAAATTCAAGATTACAGCTCATTTTTCAATAAAGAAAATCAAACATGGTGACAAGAAAGGATTTCTTTCCTTATGACTTTGTGGACTTCCTGGAGAAACTGGAGACAGAGCTACCATGCAAAGAATATTTTTACAATTATCTGAGAGATATGCATATATCTGATGAAGATTATCCATGTTCAAGAGGTTTGGAATAAATTTGGTTACTCTTCACTGGGAGAATATTGAGCTTACTATTTGAAGACTGATGTGATTATTCTAAGCAATGTTTTTGAGAACTTCACAGAGCTATATATACATGCATACAACCTAGACTGTGCTCACTATGTATATGTTCCTGGCTTTACTTTTGAGACTGTGTTGTGTATAACAGGTGTCTAACTGGAATTATTATTAGACTACAACATGTATTTGTTTGTTGTAGAAGCCTTTAGGGGGTGTGGCTCAGTGTGTCATAAGACATTGTGTGGCCTACAATTCATATTTTCCCGAAATGAGTGATTTATCACAACCTACATCCTATGTAATGTACAGCAGTGCAAACAGTCTCTATAGTTTGGCTATGTCTATGCCACTGCCCATCTGCAACTTTGAATGGATAGACCTTGATATTAATATGTCTGTGGCCATGAATGGAGGCAAGGAATATATTTTGGAGGTTGATACAGACTATCCTACACAACTCCATGAAAACCACTAATATCTGCCATTTTTACCTGTCAACCAGTGTCCTCCAAGAACAAAGCTACCATAACTAATGCAAACTCTGGAAAAGAAATAAAATTACATGTTACACTACCACAATCTGATACAAGCAGTCAATCATGGTCTGAAGGTGACCAAAGTTAATCACGTCCTATAGTTCGACCAGGCACAATGGTTAGAACCATTCATTCGGTTTAATACTTGAAAGAGACAGGCAGCTGGCAATGATTTTGAATGATATTTCTATAAGTTTGCCAACAATGCAACATTTTGTAAGCTTTTGGAAAATAAGCAAAAGAGGGAGAAAATAGTGTTTGTCTATTGTGTTGAACCCATCAAGAAATTTATAGGCGAGCCAACTTTTAAAGACAGAACAATATATACAGAAAATATTGTCCTTGTATGTTTGGAACATAAAGCAATTACATTTGCCAAACCCATATATTCAAACTTTGTAGTACTTGACTTATCAAAAACTTTGATGCATAGGTTTCACTATGATTTAATGAAGCCTAGGTGTGGGAACTATATAGATCTATGTTACATTGGCACAGACACCTTTGTCTATCAGATCACCACCCCTGACTTTAACCATGATCTCGCATACAATTATTTTCTACATGAATTTGACACTAGTGCCTATCCCCCCCAACTCATCCTTGTTACTCACCTGTCAACAGAAAGATTGTGGGGAAATTTAAGGATGAGTATGGTGGGTATATCATGTCTGAGTTTGTTGTTTTGCATGCTAAACTACATGCATATAAATGCAAGAATGACAAGATTGCTAAATAGGCTAAGGGCATTCAGAAGTTTGTAGTAAAGAGCAAGATCACATTTCAGGATTACTTGAATGCATTGAATAGACAGCATACTATGAGAGTAAATATTCATATAATTCGTCCGTACCATTATGAACTATAGTCAGAGCACACTAATAAGTTAGCACTTACTTGGTTGAATGAAAAGTGCCAGATTTGTGATGATGGGATTCATACTCTTCCCTATCGATATGAAGAAGTATTATGAATTTGAGTTGCCATAAACAGATTTGCAGCAGGCAGTGATTGTATGTAATGATTGCATGGAATTGTGAAATAAATAATCCATTCATGTTTCAGTTGTTAGTTTTTTTTCCAGCAGCACACTGTAGCCTGTGCCTGAGGAAATGCTTATCTTGCCAGGTGTTTCGCCGATATATCCTGGAGTCCTGTTTTTATTTTATATGATGTGACTGCTATTCCACTTCCATAATTTTTCTCATGTGTACTTGTGCACAAGTATTTGATGTCTATGTTGGGCCTCCGACCAAGGTTTATAGTTATTTCCCGGGGGTTTCAACACTTATCCTAGCAGGAGGTGTGAATGTGAAATGGTATTTGTTGGACACAAATGCACTACAGTTACTGGTGGCAGTATTGTACTTGCATTTCTTCATTTATGCGCTGTCCCCAAATTCTCTCTTCCTGGGTCTACTTTACACTTCCTCCATTTCTGTTTTCTTTCTGGGGGTTCTTATGTCTAATTTTATTTTTTCTGTAGGTGGAAAGCTTTCTTTTTCTGCATCGTAAGCGACTTGTGTAATATGTTTTAAGCATAATCAGAGATTTTATAGCATTTATATTAATTTCTTGAAAAATGTATAACTAAAATCTCAGTGGTGTTTGCTGGTGTAATGTACTTTCCTTGGTCTCAAGTCTAAGGAGCAGTATGTGCAGTTGCTCCGACTGTAGTGTAAGGGTGAGGTGGCGGACATCAACTTTCAGGACTACCTCCAGACAGTCACTGAAGGAAATTCAAGTTTAATTTGAATATTTAAAAAGATTTTTTTTTAGAAATCAGTTTTTTAAAAAAACTCATGTGTTTTTGAACATTATTTCATTACTGTTGTAAATTTTAACCAACATATATTTTTCTCTATATTTTACTCATTAATGTTTGTAAATCTTACTACAGCTATTCCTCATCCTCTTCCACTTCATCCCTCTTTCTTCCCCTTCCCGTCCCCCTCCTTGCCACTACCCTTTCCCACCCCATACCCACTACCCGCACTCTTCTAACCCTTCTTCCTGACCACCCTCCCTCCTACCCCCTCCCAACCAACTCCTCCCATATCCCTATTCTTCCCCTCCCATTCCACCTCTCCCACCATTCCACCTCCATACCACCTCCTCCCCCATGTCCACCTCTTACCCTCCCCTACGACTTCCTCCCTCCATTACCGCCCTGCTCTTTCCCCTCCACCTCCTTTCCCCTCCTCTATCACCACCTTCTTCCTTCTCCACCTCTACTTCCTTCCCCCTCCCATATCACCACCTCCTTCCCCCTCCTCCATCTCTACCTCCTTCCCCCTCCGCACCACCTTTTCATCACCCTCCCCCTCCCAACCATCCATTCCCCTCCCCAACCACCCCTTCCCTTTCCACAACCACCTCCGCCTCCAAAACCCCATCCCCCTCCCCCATGACCCCCTCCACCATGACCCCCCTCTTCCACAACCTTTTCAATCACCTCTCTACCTCCTCCTCCTCCCCACCTCCTCTACCTTCTCCCCCATCTCCAACACCTTCCTAACACCTCCATCTTCTAAAAACATTTTGAATGTAATGGATATTAATTCATAAATACTGTGATTTCATATCTGAATTAGTTATATGTATATCAGGGCTGCCACCAGCCCTGAAGCTGTAATCCTGGTTCCTGTATATAAAAATCGTGTAAAATCCTGGAATTGTTGGATCAAATCCTGTAAAATCCTTGGAATAAAAAAATTGCAAATTACAGACAAAAAAAGGGGATATCAAATACGTTTACGTATTTAATGTAGTTGTTTTGGTTTGGAATGTACAAATCATGTGTTAATTCTTTTCTCCACTCAGACTTATACTTTTGTTTATACGATGACTGCATCTGCGATAATTTTCGTTTCTTCACCATTGTGATATCAATGCCATGCGCAAAACACAGTCGCCAAATTCAGATTGCATGCGTAAAAATAGCAATTCATTGCAAAGGTTCTTTTCAATAATGGCCTTGGCATGTCATTATACAGCCAGGAACAGAAATATTTAGATAACTGTATATCCACGCCAGTGAATAATTAAGCAAAATATTTTGGACATACATTTTATTGATGCAATGGGATAAGTCTAAAATATTTTGCTTAATTATCCACCTCCATTATATTAATCTTTCAAACCAATGCATCAGTGAAACTGACACACATCACTGTGAGCGCTAGTGTTGCCACTTTGAACAAAGTGCTTAAAAAAAAATCTTATGTCTAAAGTTTGAATTAGAATTTTTCTAGTGTGTTAAATATCCATAAAAACCGATAAAATCCATTAAAACGGCAGGCCTGGTATATATGAGTTGTGGCTTGTCTTCTTCACACACACAATGTTGCAGTGTGTATAGAACATTTAAAACCCTATTCTCCAGACTGCTCTAATAGCCAAGCGGTCTAAGGCATCATCTGCATCACGACCCAATGTTCGGCAGTTGGATCCTGCACTCCTCCACAGAATTTTTTTGGGCTCTGAAAATGAATAGTGCTCTTAGTATTCAATGCTGGAACTGTGGCTTTTGAGCAAAGATGAGTAATCAGATGGAACAAGATTGCTACCAGACAACAGATGTGTATTCAAGCAGGCTGCAGTTGAACAAAGGTAAGCTACAAACAAAACAACACAGTAGCCAACATGCCATTCAATATGGTGGTCAGAGATGCTGACTAGGGGCAGTGATGACATAGAGGGTGATGTCATTCAAGATGGTGGCCACGGCTCATCGCTCTTCACACCACCGAATTTGTCTTCGGGCAAACCAAATCCATCTACTTTAAGTGTGTGAATTGGAGATTAATCTGCAACAGTTGTTGGCAAATCTACTGCATGCTTACATACAGCATTTGTTTGATTCTCTAAGTGATCATATTAATGTATTTATACAAGCATGGATTACTAAATGTGCATTTTCTGTTTGCTACATTTTAGTGGATGTCATGTTTTAATGACTTATTCCTTTTTTTTGTACAGTTACATAAAATTTCATTTTACTTCATTTCCTTCATGATGCAAAAAAATGTTTATAGCATTGCTACATAGTACTTAGTACAACCTCAAAAAGATTACTCCTCTTATATTTTTAATTTAGTCTACAAGAAAAATTTCTTTATGTACAAATTATTTGGTCATGCAATTCAGTATGGTTATTTATTCTGGGAATTAAAATAAAGGTTTAAGAAAAAATTATTTGCTGCTAATAATATGCAGTGTATGCTATATATCAAATGCATTTAAGCATGAGGAAATTGCAAGTTCTTTGTCCATTTCCATTTTTTTTTCTTGCCCCTTCACTAAAGTAGCTCGGTAGCTATAGGGTAATATGTTAATAATATAAAGAAAGCATTAGTATAATTTAGTTTAAGTGTTGCTCAAGAGTGAAACTATCCATAAAAATCCAACATTAGCAATATATTTACATTAGTATACAGAATGTTTTAGTATTTGGCAGGTGATGCCATGTGAAAAATCAGTTAAAGGTAGCCATCCAATATCTTGTAGGTAGGCACACTGAATGGTTTGAGTGATAAAAGTGTTAATAGCTCAACTGTCAGCATTACATTTATCTTGTAAGCAATACTATACTAGTGCATTATGAGCAACCATTACCTGGCAGCAGAAACTACGTAGCTGGGTTTCATTCTCTCGCTACACTTTTCCATGGTTTATGGACATGATTTTGATTTACGGTGAAGCCAAATGCAATGGAAGGTTAGCTGCTTGATGGTAGCAGTAAAGGTATCCTACAAGATGACACCCAGTACACTCCATTCATATGATAATTGAAGGGTGCTTGTGGGAAAATGGGAGTGTCCAGCTAAACTATTGAGATTGTGGTATGTAGAAAATAAAATATACTCCAAAGTTTCATGAAGACTTATTTACCTTGTTGGAAGAATATCCATCTACCAGCATACTTGTTATTGCTCATGAGGTGGGTTCATCATGCAACACTGCATGGGTTATATTGAATGTCAGGGTATGTACAGATCATGGAAAAGCCATGTAAATTATGTGAGGGTCACATATTTTTATATGTGTATTGAATTCGACTGTTGCAGTAATCAACGCGTCTACCTGCTAGAAACATGTCTCTACTGGTAGAAATCCCTATGTGATAATGTTGGACAGATAATTGAAATCAGAAGAGAACTCAATACTATATTTACTTCTGTATGCCATATTCACAATTTGGCCCTGTGTGGCAATGGATTGCGGGGGGAGGGGGTATTTCAATTCCTGTTGTCCTTGTGATTTTATATTTGCAGTCTGTTAAAAAGAAACATTAATAGTTTTTGCATGATGCTACAATTCTTATGCAAGCTGAGTGTTGTACCACAGTGCATCAATTGTAAACCGGTAGTTTGGGACACTAAGCCAATGTTACCCATTCAGGGGACATACCTTCACCCTTTTCAGTCCTTCCCTCAAACCACCATGGTTCAAGCAAATAAAGCAGTGCCAGATACAACCCCAGATAAGCAATCAGCAGCTACACCACACAATAAGTGACAGCAAAAATTATGGTGAAAGGAGTGGCAGCACACATGACAAAATATGTCTACTGACCCTCCGTCATCTATCCCTTATCAAACCTCTAGTATTTAATGTTTATTGCTTTATGCCATCCTGGAACAAACAAAAAGTTGAGTCAGTGACAGCATTGTGAGAAACACACCAACTTGAGGTACAAAAGCCCCCCCCCCCCCCCCCCTTTTTTATAGACAATAGAATAGTCTACCATGGTTGAGGAAACAGTCTTAAAAAAAAAGAAATCTGTATATAGTTGAAGCCATGATTCGGGAAGCTGCAATTGATGACAGATTACTATATACTACATTCATATTCTCATAACAGAATAATTATAGAAATGTTTTGAAAATAGCTCATGAATTTAAAGATGTTTGCTTCTGTGCTTGTATACTAGTAAGAGGGGCTTGCTGATTTCCCACACCGAACATTCTCTAATAGGTGCTATCCCACACCAAACAACCTCTAATAGGTGCTATCAAATCATATCCTGTTTTATAGACAAAATTACATTTGAAGTTGGAAATGAAAGTGATGAATCAACCGTGGGTGGTTTTTGTTTTCCCCTGTAATAATCATTCAGCATCACCGGTTTTTTTAAATGTAATTTAATAATTTTAACTGGATACTCTTACATTAATTTATTACATTTGCTACAAGTTTCTGAAAACCCGTAGGGGTGTAGAATTTTATATAACAATTTTCATATTGATATTACTTGACTGTTCCAAATTCACTTTTCACTTATAAAACTTGAATAGCAGCCCTAAACAGGACCATAATACTAACAATTCAATACCTACATAAACAGAAAATTTCACCTTGTTTTATTATCAAATTTAATCAAAGAATTTATTTCCCCCCAGATGTAGTATTCATTCTCTTCCTCCTGCAAGGTTTTCCAATACATTAAGATACAGTTAAACTTTTTGACTTATATTATAAAGAAGGCTAAACGGACATATATGAAACTAACACAGAATATCAACATAATTCAGGAAGTGTTCCAAACAAATTAAGTTACACTAACTCTGTGATCAAAAGTATCCAGACACCCATGCAAAACTGTCTTATAATTGTCTCTTGGATATAGTGCTCAGTATCAGGCATTCATATGGAGTGGCCCAAAACTTTAACTGTATTACAGCTCTGACCCTGCGGGGAAGACTATCAAACAGGTGTCTGAACGTCTCTGGGAGGATGGCTGACCATTTTTCCTGCAGCGTTATTGCAAGTACAGTAAGTGATGTGGGTTGTTAGGGTCTGGTGCACAATTACAGTTCCAGTTCATCCTAGAGATGTTCATTGGGATTGATGTCAGGGCTTTTGGCTGACCAGTCCATTTCCTGACAGTTACACACTCAGCAGAACATTACCCTTGTCATTCAGACATAGTCACAGAAGACTTTCTGACGTTGGCAGCTCCATTTACTTTAAGATTTTTCTCTCCTCTCTCTCTCTCATTCTCTCTCTTTTCTTTCTCTCTTTCTTTTCTCTCTCTCTTTCTTTTCTCTCTCTCTTTCTTTTCTCTCTCTCACTCTCTCTCCTCTCTTTCTCTGTCTCTCTCTCTCTTTGTCTCTCTGTCTCTCTATCTATCTCTCTATCTCTCTGCTTTCAAGGCCTCGCTGTTAAGAGCTGCCCAAATCTCTTCACTCATCCACACTTTCTCTTTCTATCTCTTTCCCTATCTATATTCTTTCTCTCCTTTTCTCTTTCTTTCTTTTTTTTTTATCTAAAGTGATCCTATTGAAACAGAGTCTATACCCTTGCCCAGCCCTGCTGTCAGAATATGGCGTGGTCTGCACCACTACCTCTGCCATACTACTTCTGCTGTGTTCGCTAAGAGATGTCTCTTTCAATAACATCTGGGGAAATGTTATGATTTGGTAGTGGCGGACAAGCCTAGTTATTGCAGCGATGCATCAATAACCAGGCCAGGCAAAGAATTCAAAACATGTAATAGTTTTTAAAATATAGCACAGAAGCACCAGCAGATCTCCCCTCCTGGTGGCATATTTGGGACGATTACACCACCAGAATCTATATCATACTTGACAACACTTTTTATGGAATCTGTCTCTCTGTGGACTCTTACTGAGAAGAGGTCCTGAAGATGCAGCTTGGCATCCTGCTCATCGCTTCTCAACACAATATTCATTCTATGGTTAACATTACCATTCAGGGTAATCATATATCATAATTGAATAGGACCTCCCTCACCAAAAGCTTGTATTTACATACTTAACAATAATTATACTTAAATTCTTGTTTTATATTCATAAATAATTTCAGTTTACTTAACTTAAGCCTTCCCTAGTCCATAGTGTAACATATAAAATCACAAAAGTGTGCTTATGCGTGCATGTGTGAGTGATTATCCAGTAATTTGTCAGTCCATTTTTTAGCTATTTGTCTTTTTTCTCAATATTACCTCTACAAATCATAGTGTATGTGAAATGAAGGTAGTTCTGTTACTTTGGGCATGTGTATATGTGTGTACCATCTATCCATTGACTTATACCCCGTATTGTTCATTAACTGAATGATGTATTAAGCACAAATGTTTAATGTACATATATTAGTTGTCATCAATTGTTGGCTAGAACGTACCAATTTTTAGGTTGGGGAGAAAGAGCTTAAAAGTTTGAAAAATGGCCTTAAGTAGTGATGTATATTTAAAAAATGTGTGTTAAAGAGGCGTAGCCAAGGATGGGATATGGGGGTGGTAACACCCCCCCCCCCCCTCTTGCCCCAGAGGATGTGGCAATTTAATAATACATTTTTATAAGAATTAAATTATGATAAAAATATGCAGTTGTCTTGAATTCTGATTCATTTAATTATACTGTGAAGTAATTTTCTCCTCTTCTTTGTCTTAACATGTGTGTCAGCATCAGCAACATCAGCAAGCTTTCAAGCTATGCAACACCCCCTTGAGAAATTTTTGGCTATGCCACTGGTGTGTAATATATAATTTACAACATAGTTATGCAAAACATACATACAGCAACATTTAGTTACATGCAGCAATATTAAGTTATGTAAAGTTTGTTACTTGGTATTTGTGGTTTAGACACACACAGTTTTGAGAGGAGGTTGTTAGGTTTGAAAGGTATTGAAATATTTCAGCGGTGAGAAAATTAGAAAGTTGACCTGACTAGGCACAAGGCCATTGTATGGTGCTGATAACAGACTCTAAGACTCTTTTCTTCCAGGTTGTGTCAGTGACCATCTGGACTTATCTCTTCTACATTGTCTACATGGTAATGTGTTTGGGAGTCTTGATGATCTCCCATGCCTTAACTGTACTCACAGTTAAATCAGGCTATTATATGCCTACCTGCAAGCTTCTAAAATGGCATTGAACATGATGTGTGGTTTGTTGGGGGTCTGCACCTCTAAATGCAGACAAAGGCAGGTGTGTGAAATTATATATGAAGTTCGAAAAAAAGTTGATATACATACACACATGGATGAGGATACAAAATTACACTTTATCAAAACACAAGGCATTTATGTGGACTGGGGCCAATACCTGCCTGGTGGGGAGCACAGAAAAAAAGTAACAAACACCCATGGAATTTTACAGTGAATTTATGTTCCCTGGACAATGCAACGCACAGGGGGATGGGGAAGCAAACTCAAAGCACTTGAAACAAAAAGGTTTAAAAAAAAATTACATATCTCTGAATTGAAATTATTAAAATAAAAGGTGAGTATATCTGGAGTGGTATGATGCTATGCCTACCTCTCACTCTGAAAGTCCTCGACCAACTTAACGTACCATGTGGCAGGATAAACTCGCTCATTTTTGTGCCAAGAATGTTCTTGAAATAGCAAACAAACACTTTAAATCTATATAAAAAGACACAAAAAACACTAATGTAATAAATTCTATAAAAAAAACTTAATATTTTTATAGCCCTTGAATTAAAAAAAAAGTGATTTGAATGATCTGAAATTTTATTTAAATTTTACTACAAAGGTTCTCGGGTTCTGTTTTGCCCTCTACATCCTTTTAAGCATTGATAATTTAGCTCTGCTGTTTGGTGTATAACAAAATTCTCATACTTGCTCCATTAGTAAACTAAAATATAAAATTCTCATAGTGGTACCAGGACAAGTCTAATCAGCCTCGAGTGATGTAATGCTGTGGCTTGATTTAGGGGTACACAATAATTCTAAAAATGTAGTTAAATGGCAAAACAATTTTTGCTTGCATTTCATACTTTGCATATTATAACATACAGTTGGAAAGTTTCAATTCCCCTTGAAACTTTCGCTGCACATTTGTACGGTCAATTGTCTTATTTGTCGGTATCTGCTGCTGTCACCTTTATTTGAATATTAATTTTTAGCATTGAGTTTCACATTGGCAATACTAAATGGTGGAAATAAGTACCGCAGTGTAGGTGGCCTCTTGTTATCACCTGACTAGGCATGTTCCCAAATTCACTTAGAGTGCGGGCTGAACTAGCATTTGACACTATCCCGCAAAGACAGTACTGGGGAACGGCGCACCAATTGGGCTAAGGGTGGGTGGGACACTGCCCAATATCAATACCTTGATTTAAGTAAAATTTTTATTAGTTTTGACAAATGATCTGTTAAAAACATTTTCTTAGTATTTGTATAGGTATGTGCGCTCTCCCCTTCCTGTATTTTCACTTACTGGTAGACATTATTAAAGATGGTTTCTGGCATATCTGCTCTGGCTTGATTTTTACCTTTTGGTCATATTTGATCCTTTGTCTTTTATGAAAGTTCCCCAAAATCTTGGAGAATTCTAGCAAGTAGGTGTATAGCTACACTGGTGGAAAATGAAAACTGAACACCACTAAAGTGGTGATGTAGAAACACCATATGCACATGGAGCACTGATAGAGGGCAGTACATGCAATGATTAACAGTGCTGTGCTGTGGACAGAGTAGGAACCGCATACTAGGCATACCAGCACTTAGCATAATACAATGCTAGTTCATGAGGCAAAAGGGTGGTCTGTTGTTTTAAACATCAGCCTGTGTGTAGTAAGCATTATAGAAATGCCACAACAGCATTAGAATACTACACTTCAAGCAATTAACTGACGAATGAAGTCATAATGTGGGCCTTAGGGAAGCTGGGTGGTCCTTCCCGAAGAATTGCCCAACACGTCGGACGTGATGTGTGCTTTGCATCATTGGTGGTACCGGTGATCCAACAATGATGCACATGCTCATCAACCTAGCTCTGGACGGCAGCGGCATACAGATTCCTGCCTGGACAGCCGCATCAGATGATCAGCCATTGCTGATCGCACAGCAACCTCCGCACGTATTAGGACCACAGTTGCACTTAGGGTGTCAGCAAGGATCATCATCAACTGTTTGCTAGATGCTGGGCTACGATCATGTTTCCTCTAACACCTTATCACCATTTAGTCTGCCTCAGATGGTGTCGCGAACGATGCAACTAGAGGGATGAATGACATAGAGTTATGTTTAGTGATTAGAGTAGATTCTGTCTTAGTGCCAGTAATGGTCGTTTGCAAGTGCAGCGTCTACCAGGAGAGCAGCAACAGCCTGTGTGTATATGGTGGTGACATAGAGGACAAAATCCTGTGATCATGGTCTGGGGGGCAGTAGCCTATAGTGACTGTAGACCTCTGGTGTTTTTTGGGGGATCAGTGAACAGTGAATGCTACATCCAGAACATCATCCAGCCCATTTTGTTGCTGTTCCTACAATGCCAAGGAGATGTCTTCTTCCAACAGGACATTGGCCGTGAATACACATATCATGTTACCCAACGTGTTCTCGAAGGTGTTCAACTATCCTGGCCAGCACAATCACCTAACCTGTACCCAATTGAATATGCGTGGGACATGATAAGATAGTGTTTGGTGCGGTCTGCAATACCAGCAACAAACCTCCGCCAATTTCAACAACAGGTGGTATTAGCGTGGAACACTTTTCCCCAAGATCACATCTGACACCTTTATTATGATTGTCTCTATACATGACTGCAGGACTGCATCATTGCTAAAGGAGGCTACTCAAGATACTGACATTGCTGTTCAAGACACTCTGTAGTGTAGCCTCTGTCCATAGTTTTACGACCCTGTGATTATCATTTACAGTTTAGAACCTGTATAATTATTCAATAAAACCTTCATTCTTGTGGGATTATTGCATTGTCCAGGTGTTCATTTTACATTTTCCACCAGTGTATATGTGTTGTATAGCATTCCAAACGTCTGGCAGTAGAAGTACAATTTAATCAGAAAACGCTGGTAGGCATGAATTTAAATTTCTTTACATAATCTTGGAACGTTACTGGCTTGTCAGTATTTGTATACTCTTTGTTACTTGACTTCAAAGCTAAGTGAAGGAAATGATCATTAGCACATGTTAACACCTTAATAGCTTGCTGTGTACTTACTGGTCAAAGGTTAATGGCAGTGTCTAATTTTGTGTCTCTGGATTTGCATGCAGTAAATTTCACTTTTGGCAAGAATTGCAATGTAAATGATGTTTTGTGTCAATTCTACCAGTAAAACATCTAGGGGGACCATGAGCAAAGACTCATGTTTGTTGTTTGGTTTACCTTCGAGTTATGTGCTATTGTCCAAATTGCAATTTGTCAAGATCACTTGAACCTCAAAAATGTAAGCAGGATGTGACAGTTCATGGGTTTGTTAAGCTTTATTGTCTCTGTGGTCAAATTTGAGCATTGGCCCAATTATACTTTGTTTTATAAAGTTGATATTTTCACTGCATCTTATCTTGCTCTTTAGTGTTATGGGATTTCCATTCCATGTGGTTTGAACTGTATGGCAGCTGATAGTAATTCTTTGACATATCTTATATTGTCAAAATACCATAAAAACCCACTGGTAGTATTATTCCATGAATTAGTTTATTACATTATGTATTGTACATTTTTTTTGGTTGAAATTTGGTATCACATGACAAGTTGCGAAAGCATCTGTGCCAATACAGTACTCTCTTTCCAGTACTGAAGTGCAAACGGCATAGCAAACAACTCGGAGTTTTGCACCTATCAAATTGTTACATATATGAGACAAGGTTTCTGTTGGATGTGTGGACATATTATTTGACTTTTTATACTGATTACGAAAC
Organism: Dryococelus australis; assembly: GCA_029891345.1. NCBI lineage: Eukaryota > Metazoa > Arthropoda > Insecta > Phasmatodea > Phasmatidae > Dryococelus > Dryococelus australis. Next base: position 248,361,412 of record CM057009.1, read on the forward strand.
TAGTGGCAAAAATAGTGTCAGTTTGATGTGGTTTGTGAGTATTCAGTTTTATATTTATGTATTTTTCCCAGTATTATTGAAGTTTAAATGATAGACATGTAATTGAAACTGTAGAACAATTTAGTTTTTATTCCACATTTTCTAAGTGCTACCTGGTGCATACCTGGACCCTATTTTATAAAACTGCAAGTCTACAAGGTAAAAGCTACAAGCTATAAGTAAATTTTCCACAATTGTAAAATATAATATTTGTGTTGTGAATGTTGGCACACTGGTAGTAAAATTTGCAAGCCTACAAGTCGGCTGGATTTGTGTGTTATTTTTATAAACATAGTGCTTTGTTTTTTTTAAGGTGAATGTTGTATTCAAATTAAAATATAAACTTAAAAAATTATAAAATGCATTCCAAACCGTTAATATAAAATGAAATTTAAATAATGAAACAACCTTCCCATATCAGCCATATAGGATACATCAAACACATGCCTATAAAAGAAAACATTAGTAAATTATCCAGCTTAAAACATTTATACAGAATTTTGTATTACATTTGAGTAAAGTGAGAAATTAAGTAGTAATATAATCTTAATATTCTTGTTATGTACATCATTTTCTGGTACAGAGTGAACAAGAATGCTGGGAAAATGCCGAAGACATCACTTTACATAATTTACAGACTTCAAGAGAGGACTCGTCAGGCTGAAAACCTCAGGGTGGTCATATCGCAGTAGGCTATTCCACGTGGAAGGTTCGAACCATACTGTCTAATGCTGTTGGGGGCAGTGGCTATGTAAAGACACCCACAAGTGGAGCACCGGCTCAGGGCACAAGGTCTACTACCAGTAGAAAGAATAGACTGTTAATGCGCCAAATGCGAAGGGATCCCATGGAGATCCGGTCCATGATACTGGCCAGTGTTGAGGCTCCTGTGTGCCCACGTACTATTTCATGACACCTTACAGAGGCAAATATATAATACCAGTTCCCATTAATTGTGCTGTCATAAACTCTGTGACAGTAGCAGCTCCATTTCAGTGGTGCTAGGCCAGAGTAATGTAGAATTCCACAGACTGGCAATGTGTGATGTTTAGTGACGAGTGTTTATTTGTTAGCTGATGATTATCATGCCTGGATGTGGAGGGCTCCTGGTAAATGTAAAATCCCCTTTGGTGAATGTAAAATCCCCTTTCTTGCTATGAGGCAGTTCTTCCCCCGTGGCAGGCATTATGGTCTTGAGGAGCATTAGCCTATAATAACCAATTCGCTGTCATTGTGTTACGTGGAACATTGACCAGCCCAGCAGTGTGGGGATGAGACCCTATGCACACATCTGCTCGCATTTCTGGCCGGGATTCCATGTGCAATATTCCAGCAGGATAATGCCCAACTGCGTATGGCACGAGTCGCCCAGAACTGCCTCCATCATATTCAAACACTATTATGGCCTGCTCGTTTCCCTGACATCTTTCCAATCAAGCATGTGTGGAACCAGTTAAATTTCCAGCTGCTGCCATGCTACAGTATCAGGTATTTGAAACACACCGTTCAACAGTTGTGGGTCTGTGGCCCTCAAGACAAGGTCCACTGTCTACTGGACTCCATGCCAGATTGTGTTGCAGCATGTATCACATTGTGAGGGGTTCGATGCACTGTTAAAGATGACCAGATGGCGTAACACTGATCAAAATGTAATTATCGTACTGCTTTGCTTTTGTGACCATGTGTATTACTCCTCATTATTTCATCCAAAAATCTTTATAAAGTTTCAGTATGTTGTGATGCATTCTTCTGTATTTACAATTTTTATTGTCCTGTTTGGCACTCAAGACTTCGATGTTAAGAGCCACCCAAATCTCTCCACTTCAATTTATTGTCTGGCAGTTTATTTACACACGTGATTTTTAATTCATTCCAAACAGTGTATTTCATAGTAATAATGCTTTCAAAACCTAACAAAACTGAAGATATTACTTATAAATTGTAAAAGTTCACTTGTAGCTATAAGTGTTGATTTGCAGCATTATGAAACCAATTTATCAAGCTTTATACAAATTACAATTTAATTCTCTGGGAACTTAGGAACTTGTAATTTTAATAAATAGGTCCGTGGGCATTTGGTGGCATCCCTTACAATGAACATGTAATGTTTCTTGTACAAAACTTGGTAGGAGTCTACAGTAAACATTAGCTTGAAAATAGTTAAGATGAAAGCAGGAAACTCTGACCTGAAAAAAGAAAAAAAAGGTTCGTTGATAACAGGAGCGCTCACTGAAAATAAATCAAAGTTGGTGATAGATGTTCATTGAAGATGTATTACCTTCTATTCTACAGTTTTGGCAAAAAAAAATTGATACTTGCACCAGACAAACAAAACCAAGAGATATAATGGCAGCCTTTTTAAGTTCACACAACAAAACTTCTTACTTCGAGAATCGTTAATTAAGAAGAGGGGAGAGAATCATAAATTTGATAGATTAAAAAAATGTCTAAAATGAAGACAGAAGGTTGAAGTCATGGGTGGTTGTCGCTGCGAGTTAAATGATCACTCGCTTAACATTGTTCAACTGACGAATGACGGAGGGCATGCTTCCGCAATACATTGATTGAATGTTTCATCAGGTAAACATGGTCCAACTGTGGTCTCGCGTGGTGCAGTAATGTCTAAAAAAATAGCCCGCTAACTCAAACATGGCTTTGGAAACAATAGGATCACATTTATGCGCCCAGTCATATCAGCACAATCTGACCTTCAGTACTCTCATTGTTTCATCAGGTAGCGTAATACAGTGGCTACATGTCTATCTTACTAACCTAGTGAAAAAGTGTGATGTCATCCTATGATGTCTGTTACTGCAAATGTAATAACTCAAACAGAATAACAAATTTGGAAAAATGATCATATATAAGATGTTGGACAATTATTATTGCCATGACCTTCTAAATATTAAGTGAATTTCTGTTCTTTACAAAAGTACAGAGAATTTAAATAATTCCCAAAAATATAAATTATTATATATTGTAATGCTACAAACCATATTCATTGATTACATTTAGCTGGCAACTATTGTCGCATATACATATAATGTGTAACGTTCAATTATTTTGTTATATTGATTTGGACAAAAAATATAAAATTTAATGTATTTAAAAATGCTGCTTGGATTTCTTTGTGATAAACTGAGTCACATATGGATCAGAAGATCTATTAATTTGCAATTTAAAGTAAATAAAATTTAAATGATATTCCTTGTCATGTTAATTTTTTACTGTTTTTTAGAATATATATATATATATATATATATATATATATATATATATATATATATATATATATATATATATATATATATATATATATATATATATATATATATATATATATATATATATATATATATATATATATATATACAGGTGTTTACTGAAGTGTATGTATTTGCAGGCTGAATTACTTTTGAAACCACCATAAGTATTACTTGTCTCTGGAAAGGTTTGTGTAATTTTGATACAATCCAGGCTGGAATTATTTTCCTTACATTATTCCAAGTATGTCCCAATCATTCAACGAATAAACAAAGTATTTGTAAGCAACGTGCTACACTGTCATTTAGAGAATGCAACATGGATATGTTTAGAGTCATATCTTCATAATTACTGTTTAAAATAATATATTTGACTGTTAAATATAAGATAGTTTATAATCTCACTTCCTACACAATAAATGCATTTTGTGTAATTTATCATGATACAATTATAAAAGCTCCACAATATAACAATGATGTCTCAAATTGTCAGTCAGTGCTTGACAATTCATGTCCTGAACACTTGACTTTACATCTTGGTCCCTATTGTGCCTTGCTTCATGCTGGTATGCTTTTATGAATAAATCCACTGTACACAATGCAGAATATAGAAATATATTTTACAATCTGACAGGCTACTTCACACAAAAAGAAGTACACATGAATGTCAAAGCACTAAAGCTTGTCTGGCTAGTCGACTCAGTCTGCACCACATGTTATTACATCACCACATGTTAATTTGACTTTGCCTAACAGCATAACTGTTAACATATGGCATTCAAACAGAAACAAATAAATTTGTAGATATTTTAAACTTTTTAAAAAGTGTTTAATATTTGCATAAATACTCCTTTAAATGATTTGAAACACATACTGATGCAGCCAGAATTGTACACTTTTTTACCAAGATTTTTGTTACAGCTTTGTGATTTAAATTACTGTTTGTATTTGTACATATTATTTCACATGTTTAGGTAATGTCTAAGAAATTTCTCTACCTCCTCAAAGTAGTTTAGTGTGGCTCTGAGGTTAAACATGACAAATTCAATGTTTTAATTCCTTTCAGTACAACAAGGTTACAGGTCATCATATTTAATTTCCTTTAAGCCCCTAACATTTCACCCATCATTTGGACTACATGGGAATATTCAGTTTGAACACTACACACTTTTATATATGATTCCAGTGCACCCCAGTGATGCACCATTTCACATTCATTGACACAAAATTACACTGTAATGGGATCATGATACTCTACACCAGCGGGCATCAATAATATGCTGCCTCTCTTGGAGGCAGGTTTTGGTTGTGTTATGATGAACTGTAGTTGTGACCACCAACTTTGCAGGACAGTTCATCATGAACATGCCAGTGTGATTGCCTGTGCAACAGACAATCTGAGGACAGGTAGGAAGCAGACCCATATCTATTGACACACAATTGCTCAAGCTGGCCTAACTGATATTGAAACACAACTATAATATATATTTTAATGTAACTAACTAAATTTTACTTCATTCTGAAAGATTTAGAGCTGTGATTTATTCAAGATAATTTAGTTAATCTGGTTTAGTTCTAAGCAGTCTCCCTGATAATTGATATTGTGGATGCTGTTGGTTTCTCCTTATATCGTAGAAGGTTAAAGAAAAAATTATTTACGTATGTAGTATATTCTGTACCATTTTTTGATGTGTGGCAAAATTTGCTTGTCTGGAAAGTAATGTATACAACATATCATTTGTATATTTAGAATGTGATGAAACTTTTAACTCCCAATAAGTTTATGAATGATGACAGTTTATGCATATTGTATATTGAAAATAATAATTGGAAAATTTTTTTCAGGCCCATCATAAGGCATCGGAAATTGCACAGAATGTAGGTCACATAGTATTTGACTACCATCAAGAATGTAGAGGTGGAAACACAAAAAACCTTGGGAAATTGAAAGCAAAACTGGAAAAATACATAGAGCATTTTTCTGTTTTTCATAGCAGGAGAGATACAGTATTAAGGTGAGATACAGTGTTTAAGTGAGATTATGTAGAAACTTTATTTTAAAAAATGTCACATAAGATTTTTTTCCGTTATTTTTCTGATAGTGTATTTTGTAGAAATAGTGTTCATTCCTACTTTCAAAATAATTATAAATTCTTTCTCCAAAATTTTAATCTGCAAGATATTTATATACACACATTCCATTATAAAATTGTTTAACATTTCTGGATGTCATGTGTTTTAATCAGTTAATTCGTGGACCATTTGTGCAACACACGTGTACACATACATTGCGTGCGCACATGCACAAACTTGATAGCAAGAATGAAAACAATTCTGCCTACAAAATGGCGGAGAACTTGGTGGAGAATTCAGCAACATGCAAACCAACAACAATGGCCTTTTCTGTTACCATAGTATAAAGAGGTCTACATACCAAATCTGTGGAACTTTCAGGACTATATTTTTTAAATAATATAATTATATGATCAACAGAAATGTGATTTAGTGAAAATATACTTTCAGATATAGTTTAAAGTATTTAGAATAGGCAGGAACCTCAACCTAACTAATAAATCAAAAGGTGGCAGAGTATTAAGCGCAGTGAATTAAAACATAATATTAATTACATAAATCAGTAGTTTTGACAGTCCTATGGTAGAAGCAGCATGGGTTGCAGTTATAACTGGAAGCAATGCAAATATTTCAATAGGTAATATTTATATTCCCTGTTGATTTTCCAGTGGGTAAATACACCACTTATTATTCAAAACAGTGTGAGCAGAAACTAATGAGTTATCAGAATGCCATTATATTAATAGAATACTTCAATGTGCTGAAGATTGATTGGGAGTTAAAACAAATAAGTTCAATAGAGTATACACACTCAAGTTAGAAATAAATGTACTGCACTTAATTTTCATGTAATTTAGTGTTGTGACAATATAATAAAACGTGTGATAAGAATAAACTTTGTGAGACTTATGTTTCACGAATTTAGAATCCCTAAGAGTTGCTAAACCTTTAATTAAAATAGCGATAAATATATGTTTTACCCAGCACTTAATATTGTTTAGGATATACACGTAAATAATTATAAGCATAATTATTAATTTACGAGACCTTGTTTGCCAAGAGTAAGTATGTGGCTTTATACTTAACTATCAATGATCATAATTGGGATAAAATTTATGAATTACATTAACTTGTTGATAAAATTAACTGTCTTAACACATTAATGAATAGCTACCAAGTGTCCGAAATTAATGTTTTACACTCTTTGAACTTGAATAACAGAGAAGCTATTTAAGACAATCTAATGGGACTGCTTGTATTTGTTGCTACAAGGACAATGTTGGGTTGTACAGAATTTAATAAGTTATGAATGTCCAAAATGTCCACCATCAGTAGCAATACATGTTTGCAATGCTGTAGACTAGAATGACAAACATTAGTACAGTTTTAATGGGAATGGATTCACAGGTGGTTACAATCACATCTGATGTCGTCCAGTTTCCATGGCTTTGTGGTGTACACAGTGTTCTTGAGAGTTCCCCACAGACAAAAATCTTAACTATTAAATTTGGAGATCTGAGTGGATACTTGTCGCTTGTTAGAGTATCCACCTCCCAACAAATGTTTCATCCAGGAGTGACTCTATGTTCAGATGGTAATATAGCGGTGCATTGTCCTCCTGGAAAAAGCAGGGTAGAGTTGGGAACAGCTGGCACTATACTTCCCTGCAACATCGTACAATAACTTTCTCCTGCCACCAATCTCTCAAAGAAGAATTGCACACAAATCCTCTGGCAGACATACTGCACCACTGTGTTAACATAGGAAGATAAACTATATCAAATTCCTGATTTTCCAGGATAATGACTTGCTAAGGGTTCAATGATAACTGATATTCATGGTTAAAGTAATGGGGAAAAAAATATGTTTATATACTGTACACGTAACTTATGTAGACAAATAATATTTTATATAAGGATTCAATTTTTTTTACAGCCAGTGTGTGGTAACATGTCATAAATGAGATTAACATCATCACATACATGCAATCCTGTACCAGTTGTTGTGTGAACAATTGCAAAATCAATTTCATGTTGGCGGCTATTCTGACAATCTACATTTGCACAACAGAGATCAGAGAAATATGCCGGCAGGCGTAGACAAAATTTTTATGTATTTTATATAGTTACAAAACAGCTGTTATTAGTGTAACAAATTAAACTTCATTCTAGAATAATGTGTAGGTGTTTAAATGAAATTGAACTTTAAACTGTATGTTATAGTTTAGCTTTGTTTGTCTCTTCTTCATAAACTTTAGTGTTAACGTCACCATGTGCATACTTCATATTAATTGAAGAAGCTGCACATCTGTCGCTGAGTATTTTGAAATATTTCTACATTAATTTGAGGCATTATATTTCAAATCCAAGTTGTTTTGAGCCTGTACCAGATACACAGGATGTGATAGATACACTTTTGCAGCACAGCAGTGAAATAGACGACTGTGCTGCCATCTGTTGGCCAGTGCGCGCAGCTCACTTCAGAAGTCAAGCCCCCATGAAATTAACAGTTTTTAATTGTAAAATAAAAATATACAAACAGATTTCCAGATTTTTGCATTTTCTGCAAACTTTATAGATATTTTAACACAACATATTTATGGGTGAAACAATTATGCTTGCTAATAATTTAGATTCGGCCTACAATCACCAAGCCTTTCTGAGGCCGGCTTATTATTTGAGTGAAATTAAATTATATTAATACATTTACTTATTAAAACCATGCAATGTTTTGCGATGGTATAATTTTTGCGGCAGATATTTATGTTAATGTGATACATTGTCACAGTCACACTCTGTACTACATGTAATTTATAAATAGCCTATTTGCATGTATGGACTACTGTAAACTACCCAATGACACCTTTCTAACAAGGAGATGCCACATTTAATCTTGAAATACTTTATTATTATGAGTTAAAATGTGTTGACTGACAATTTCCCAGAATTCCTAATTCTTCCAAGTTTCTCACATATTCACTGTAAAAAACGCATTTAATAAAAAAAGAACCAGTACCACATCACTCCACTACTGCCTGGAAACTAACGTTATCTTTGAGCAAGCATTAACAGTTCATGAATGGCAGTGGCACATAACTGGCAGCAGATGTTCAATATTTGACTTTGAACTGGTGGCTTCACATTTAAACTGCAAGCTGATTAATGCACCCCTGGTATAATGCAAGTTGACTGTACTTATTCTACCACAAGGTGGGTATTTTCATCAGCCCAGTACATGCAGTTGTGGCAGTTGACAGTTCCATTCAGTTCAAAGGTTACCTCAACAACAACTCTGGGGAAAATAACTATAGTATTTAACCTCTTGTTATTGATGTGTGTTGGGTTATATGTGTAAAAGGACAACCTTATTTGGAATAAATATTAAAATGGAGCAACCAGTCCAATGAAAAAGACAGTAAATTCATTCACGCAACTCACGTTGCTTATTTTTTAAACGTAGTAGCGACAAACTTAAAAGATAGTTGTGAATGTGCACACAAATAGGCCTACCATAACTTTTATTGTGCTTATATTTCTTTGCATGGCTACTTAGTTTTTACTAGGTTTATTTACTAATTTATTGAAAATTTTCTGCCTGGGCTTAATTATTTGCTGGGATTGTGGCAAACATTCAAATCACAAAAACGTAAGGCTGTTACACAATTATGTTCCAAACACTTAGGGTGAAGTTACATTATGATAAACAAACAGATTTAACTTTAAAATAATTAACTTTGTCATAAAAACAGTTCATGGAACAAGTTGTAAATTTAGCATGTCCAATATTTGCAATCTCACATCGGGCCAGTGTAACCACCACGACACAGCCATATACTTTCACATGCAGCGGTCACGATACATGTTACAGCATATTTATTACTGTCATGGGAACACTGACTTATAACATTATAACATGCCTAGGTAGGTTTGAAAAACATAATGTATACAAACTTGATGTGGTAATTTTAAGTAGTTTTCAGACTAAGAAAAATTCATGCTTTGTTGAGCAACAGCAACACACCATGTCATGTGTTGCCACTCACCACGTCTGCCAACTTGGGATTTGTAACCCTTCCGCCATCACATCTAACATGTTATAATAAGTATTAAAAATTTAAATCTCTTCAATTGTAAATTACTCTTTCAAAAGTCATTATTTTTCCTGTAATAAGTATTAAATATGCTAAAGTTGAAAACATGTATAATATAGTTTTCTTGCTACTATTAATGGTGCGAAACTTCCTGAAAGAGAGAGAGATAATATTTGCTCCACAGACAGCCTATTGAAGCTTCTTCATCGGTCAAAACAAAAACGCTGTTATAGGCTGTTCACGGTAAAGTGAGCACTTTTGAGACCTTAGTTACTTTTTCCTTTCTGTTATATTTTCTCAGTAAACAACTTTTTAAATAATTACTGCCATATAAGTAATGAACACAATGTGTATATTCCACTGTACTCGAAAGTTAGTGTCTAAGCCCAAAAGAAAATATATTTGTTGACTATTATTCCAAATGAGAGGACTTTTAAAAGTGCTCACTTTACTGTGAATAGCCTATACTAGGACATACGCAACGTATTTTGTACTGATATTTTTAACTGTAACAATGAAATATGTTTCCATTAGGGCTACATTAAAATTTCATTATTTCAATATGCACTGTTTAATTTACACATAGTATACAAATATCATACAAAAAAACTTTGATAAAACAATATTTTAACTGTGAACTATGTCTTACTAGCCATTGCCAAAACATTGCAGTTCTCCCTTAATTTGTATTCAATACAAAATAAATACAATAATTTATAGAAGATACTAAGTTGAAGTTTCGTTTATTGAAAATATATTTCTTTTAAAGTTAATCAGTGTTATATACTTGTGGTATACAAGTTATTTAAAAAGAGGTTAACATATTATCCTAGGGTGATTTTTCAAAGGTTTGCTTCAAAATATCCGAAGAAACCATGAATGGACTATAATTTTAACTAATTTTATGTGTCCATTGAAAATTTAACGGGTTGTCGTGGGCTCAGGAGTGGGTAACATGTTGAGAATTTGTGGTAACTCATTTAAGAAGGTTTGTTTTAGGATAATTAGGATAATAAGGGCACCAGCACCGTTGAATAGATACTCTTCTCTATGGGCGGGCTGTTTGCGCGCGTGGCTGGTCCTCGACTCGCCCCACACCAATGAAGATGTATTGTTGAGAGAGTATTCCTGTCTGTGACTGCTTTGTGAGGATGTAGACCTCGTTGCTAATTTCCAGGTGAGATTGTTACAGCCATTTGACACACCGATAAAACTTACGTGCCCAACAGTCATGTTTGGTGGGCAGATGACTTAAAATTATTTGGCCGTGAAGCGACCGGCAGTAAAATAAAATACCATTTGTAGCATGGGTTCTTTTACTTACTGCAATAACCCTCCTGGGAGGCACTTACATGTTTCCCAACAGCTATGGTGCATTGGCAACCGATGCAGTATAAAAACTGCATGCGGCCAATAGACAAATTGCATGTTGTTATGGTTATTTTGAGCTGGTGGGACATGGGTGTGATACTGCCTCTGGGTGACGTAAAGTTCATTTAAGGTTCCATATTAAAGGAATTACTATTGAAGCTTACTTGGTGATTGGCGCAAAAACCGTGAAGGCCCAGAGGCACGGGCCACGTTACCATCCCCAGCAGCACCAAAAGACCTACTGAAGAAAATGGCGGAGTCCTGCCAAGAGCTAGCCCAAAAGCATACAAGAGACACACAAAAATATAAAACACTAATAAGAAAAGAAGGAATTACCCTTAAATCAAATAACCTTAATTACAAAATACATAAGCACTTATTGATTTACATAAACAGATTATTGAAAAATTTATTGGCACAACATTTACTGTGCTACATAATTTATAAATGTTTTGTAGCTGTCTTTCCCAGTCCGTTGTTTTATTCATTGGTTTTAAAAAATAACTAATATTGAAAACAAGAATTACTAAACTAAACAGCACCCTCAAATTTAGAATATTGTAGGTTGGCATTGGGTGAGTCGAGCTTAGGGAATCTACTTCCAGCCCAGGAGGAGTGGGTAGCCTTGCCTGAATGGCTATAAAAACAATGAAAACTCTTTGCCAGGAATCTTTAGGCCGAATTGGAAAAAGACTAGACATTCAGATACATTGTCCTGATGTTGGGCCGCACTCACACTGTCCGCACATGCATACACAGGGACGTAACATGTGTAGAGGGGGCACACAACTGGGTGTTGCTGGAACTCTGGAGCAGTTGTGGCCCCCTCGCTGCATTAATTTCCCCAGTGGTGGCTATACTAGTGGTGGGGAGGGGGGTTGTTTGGTGATAGCGGTTGGCCCGAATTATTATGGCCTCAAAAGTTGCCTCATGAGGACATTAATGTGGGACGGTCACCTGACTGGTAGTACCTTGGAAGTCAAGAAGATAGGGTGCACTCCTAGCACACCACACCGAGGCAAGAGTCGTGGAGGTGTAACTGCCACATTCGGGCAGACTCCCCCAGTAGAGGTCACGTCACAGCTGCACAGGTGTAATGGGACAAAAGGACTAAGGGAGGAGGGACGCGGCATGCATCGAATGTAAGCTTGAAAAAAAATATGAGTGTGATGTCAATATCAAATAGCTAGAAAATTTTGAACATCATAACAATCTTTTCAACCTTGCCAAATAATTAACAAACTAAAAGTCAAAAACTGAACAATAATGTATGGGGAATGGTGACAGAGAATACTAGTAAGGATAATATTGTTTTTTTTTTTTAATGGCAGCAAAGTAATAAATACTTCTATGTTATAAAATAAATAACAACCTGCTGTGATTGTGTTTTGCATCTAGTGTCTCGCCCAAAGAAGGGGACATATTCTATGCCCCAGAACATAATAAGGTTTTATGTGTATTATGTGTTACATTTGTATTGTTATAATATCTTTTTGTGTCCTCTGAATTTGAGTTTTGTTCATATGAAAGTTATTATTTCATTTTTCTGAAATCTATTTGTAAAAATATTTCTTTTCTGAATATTTTCCATGTAACACACATTTTTTGGTGTCTGCTCTATAATTTTGTGATTTCCCCAGTTTCTATTACAATCACATTTGCTTGATTGTTATATTTTCTTAACATACACCTATATTTGTCTTACTGTCTTTTCTTGATTTGTGTTGATGTGGCTGTTCTCCATATTGTTTCTTGTTTAGTTTGTATTTTCGTTTGTAAATGCTTTTTTCCTTAGTCTTAAAATTACTGCCAGTATGTTCACTGTTTTACAACTCTTTTTATAAATTTGTTCTGTCTCTTTTTTGTGTATATTTACTTTGCTTTTGAATAATTTTTTGCAGAGACAGTCAATTTAAATCGTATACAGTAACAATATTGCATTTTTTCTATTAAACTTTAAGCATTGAAGAGCTTTACCCCCTTCTGAGCAGGTTACATTTCATAAAACTATTTTGTACCTTGTTACTTATGAAGACAATATTGCAGCTACTACAGATCTTTAATAGTGTTAGGTCCTTAATTTGGAATGTACGAGGCCAACTCGGGTGTTAAACAGTCATATCTTTTGTGGTCTTCTCAGACATCAATACTTTGATCAATCCCAATCCTCAGCAATCCTTCTTACCAATTCTCCTCGCCAATCTTCTACAATCTTCTGAAATCCTCATCACCAATCCTAATCACCAATCCTCCTCACCAATTTTCCTCTGCAATCGTCCTCCACACTCTTCTTTACAATCGTTCTCCGCACTCCTCTGAATCGTCCTCCACACTCTTCTTTACAATTGTTCTCCGCACTCCTCTGAATCGTCCTCTGCACTCCTCCTCTGCAATCATCCTCAACACTGCTCCTCTGCAATCGACCTCTGCAGTCATCCTCTAAACTCCTCTGCAATTGCCCTCCACACTCATCCTCTACAATCGTCCATGCTCGTCCTCCGCGCTTGTCCTCCGCGATGGTCCTCTCTCTGCAATCATAGTCTCTTTCTGCAATTGTCGTCTTTCTTTGTACCACCTTACTTTTTATATAGCTTGGAGGCGTATATAAACAAAACATTTGGATCTAGTTGCGGTGATGGTGCATGTAGTAGTGTTAGTTCAAGCATAAAATGGGGCTGAAATAACATTCATTCAGGACAGCATTACAAATTTTAGAAATAATATGTTGAATTACTCACATAAGTTACTTTGTAGTGAAATACCTTTTTCTATGGAGTTTATGGACTCAGGTTATGAATTACCATTATTTAAAAAAAAGAAAATTAGGATCAGTGGACATTATTTATTCTCCTATTTTTTTGAGTTGTTAATAAGGATTTCCACATATCTGACTTTCATATAATCTCATACGAATAATATCAATGATGACATAGTCTCAAACACATATGATTGAATATTTCTGTATAATATTTATTAAGTTTCATCTTAAATTCTCTTTACTATCAAGATCCTGAGAAAACTTAGGAAAAACAATTATTTTACTATTTAAGAAGACAAGTTATATACGGCCATGTTGCCAAGCAATGTTGTGTGAAGGACACGAGGTTATGCAAGAAAAAATAAAAATAAAAACAATATTTTTTTAGATTACATTGAAGCTTTCTTGGGTTGACCGAAGAAATTGAACAAATTATATAAATTTAACAAATTCCGAAAAGAGCTGCAAAGAGAAGCAGAGTCAAGTTCAGATTCAAATTGTTAGTATAAAATTTTCCATGCCAAGAAATAAAATGTATGGCCTGTTTTGAAGTATTCAGGCTTCGCCTGCAGCCAGGATGATGCTAGGATGACCGAAAATTACTTCAGGAGGAGGATGCCACACCTCATTGTGAAAGTGCTAGACTGAAGCACTCAAAGTCCCATCATGTCTAGGGCGGTAGTCGGTGACCGCTGCGAAAACAATTATCAAAGAAAATAAGTATATCCCGCAACTACAAACAGTAAAAAACATTGACTGAAAATATAAGCAATAACTTAAACTCACCTTTTGCTGTCAAAAGGTAATAACTACCCCATAATATAGGCTGTTCCCGGTAAAGTGAGCACTTTTGAGGCCTTAGTTACTTTTTCCTCTCAGCCATATTTAATTATTCAACTACTTTTTAAAATAAACATTACTGTGTATGTAATAAATAATGTGTGTATTTTCCATAGCACACTGAAGTTAATGTCTAAGGCTAAAATAAAATATATGTAATGACTATATTCCAAACGAAAGAGCTTTCAAAAGTGCTCACTTTACCGTGAATAGCCTATATTGGAAAACTAGCTTGATGGAAGAATATACAAGATGTCCTTACATAATTATCAAGTCATGGAGAAAGGAAGTGGGACATTCGGAAGTCGTCATGGCCAAGAATTGATTCAGGAAGTAGCACAATCAATACATATGTAACATTAAAAGTATTTACTAACATGTGACATTTTATCACACTTAAAATTTGTAAAATGGAAAACTAATTAAAACGGCTTATTACACACAATAGATAATTATTTCTCTGCCATTACACAGCATTTCTAGAATTTATACTTTCAGAAATTTAACTTTCTAAGATAGTGACAAAATTATTAGCGACAAAATTATTTTGCAAAAAAGGAAAAGGTTCACTACTTAACAGTTTGTTTATCAGAACGAGAAGAATTTAAAAGAGCTGCAATGGACATACAAAATTAATTATACTCCTTTTTAATTATATTACAAAACATAATAATAAATAACAAAAATGACAACTTTGTTGGACTCGTTATTTGTAACAGTTTCAATATAAAAATATTTCTCAAAGGTATTCCTCAGAAGTCACAGGAAATTAATAAACGTTAAATCTTACCGAATTGTACAAATATCAATAAATAGTACAGCATCTTTAGTTGAATACAAGTACAAAAAATTAACGGAAGTACTCATTAAGGTTAAGTACACATACATGACAAAATTGCAAATGAAAAAACTAGTTGCTGAAACTGAATACCAAAGGTTTGTCACATTGGTAAAACTATTATTATTCCTGAAAGAAATACACAATCAAACAACAGAGCATAAAAAAAGGCCATGGGATTCAGGGGTTCCGCCAAAAAATGTACACCTACACTAAAATCAAAGGTTCACCTACCTCTCCATAGATCGTACCAAAGGCAAAAATAGTTGTAAAACTGAACTGCAACACATGCAAATGATCAAAACTTAGATTAAGTTTAGTAAAATGATTAAAACAAATTAATAATCGAGGATAATAATAACAAAATTAAATATTCACAAAGGCAAAGACCAAAACATATTTAAAATGCAAACAGTAAATTCGCTCAACTCGAAGGCTACAAAAGAAAATTTAATCTTAGTATGCTTTAAAATTTTGGTAAATATTTTAAGTTTTCAAAAAAAAAGCAAAAAACAGAGGTGACTCATTTAATGCGGCACATGTCTCTCTGCAATTGTCCCCTCTCTGCATTCCTCTGAACCAGTATTTTACAATCCTCCTCCTGCAGTTCTCTTCCTGCAATCCTCCTCACCAATTCTTCCTTCTCACCATTCCTTTACAATCCTGCTCACCAATCCTCTGCAATCCTCCTCACTAATCCTTTACAGTCCTGCCCATCAATCCTTTACAATCCTTCTCTGCAATCCTCTTCTAAGGTCCACCTCCACAGCAATCCTTTGGTTTTTTGTCTATCTCTACCCATATGTATAGAAATTACATTATTCACCAACTGTCTCCAAATTTGTACATATCAATTGAATTAATGTTTTGTATGCAGTTCACTATCCATGAATATGCTTATTTAGTCTGCATTAATATTCTGAATGTTTGCCTATAGCTAATAAGCAGATAACAGAGTGCAGACCAAAGTATGAATGAAGGCATGATGTTAGACAGTGAGGGGGGAAGAGGCAGTGGAAGAAACACGAATAATCAGTGAATGTGTTGATGAGGGGCCGTGAGGGGGATGTTAAGAGAATGTGATTGATTGGAGGGGTGTCAGTTGTTTGCTGGACATGGTGTTTCAGAAATCTCCGAAAATAAAAAAGTTGCAAATAAAATTTTTATATGATTTTTTATTAATTTTATTTGAATTTTAAATATATTTTTATAAAGTTTAGGAATTTTTTAACATTTTTTGGAGGATTTTTTTGGTTCAAGGTTATCTAAGGTTCCAAGCACAGGTTCAAGCTCAAGGTCACCTATATCCAAACTGGCATCATGTAACATGGTGGGTGCCGGGTGCTATTGTGTCCGAACATACATTTGTATTCTATTAGTCTACATGCAAGAACCATCTAAGTGATACTTACGTAAAAAATACTGAAATAAATCCCATATAAATACAGCATGGCATATGAAACATATAATGAAGGCTGTTGG
This sequence comes from Dryococelus australis, assembly GCA_029891345.1. Lineage (NCBI taxonomy): Eukaryota > Metazoa > Arthropoda > Insecta > Phasmatodea > Phasmatidae > Dryococelus > Dryococelus australis. The sequence goes on from CM057009.1 coordinate 248,378,166, forward strand.
ACAAATTTTGCGCAAAGAATAAAGAAAATTTAGTTGGATTTAATATTCACAGTGTAAATTCTAACCCTAGTTTTGGATCATTTTTAATGAACTTGGTATGTGTTTTTGTCTGTGTACTTCCACACTCCTGATATATAGATTTAAACAATTTCCATAGGTGAGCAACATTGAAGAGTCCAGAGTTAGAGACCCAAAAATATGAAAAATATTAATTCCCTTTGAAAAATAATTGGTATTTTTCCCAGTTTTCTGTGAATATTTTAGGAAATTATAATAATGCAAAAATGCAAGTTTTAGGTATTGGATAAAGGAATCAATGTTATATTCAAGGGTTTGCAATTTGATTAATGACCTTAGCTTATGGAAGCCTTTTTAGCAATGTTTGTACGTTGATTTTTCACTTTTTAGTATTCATGCTCAACTGATACATAGTTTTAAGCAATCTGTAACTTCCAGATATGGCTTAGGGACCTGAGTTCAAAGCCCGACATAATTTTTTTAAATATTAATTTTCTCGTGGACTTACAAAAAAAGATGACTCTTTCTCCAAGTGATGGGAGAATGTATACAGAGCTGTGATGCATGCTGATAATTTAATTGATGTTCAGACGACAGTGATTTTCTTGTTGCTCTGGCACATCCTTCAAGCACATTAGCTGCAACATGTAGGCAGAAGACACACTGGCTACATATTTTCCTGAAGACCTAAATGACGTTGGTGATAGACTGGGACATTTGATCGCTCTGCAACAAGGGGGAGATTTCTCGCACACTAACAAGTTATCTTAAATTATTAGTGAATTGAATATCAGGGATTATATCGCATGATGTGATGAACTGCTTTTTTTTCTTCTTTTTTTTGTGGAATTGTAATATGTAAAAAAAAAAAAAAAAAAAAAAAATTGTTTAAATTTTTTTGTCATCTCCTTTTATCTCTTATAACTTATCACTATTAAAGTAAAGATCCACATACAGAATACTAATTAAAACTTTTAGCATTAGAATGCATGGATAATGGACTGCATACAAAACATTAATTCAATTGACATGTACAAATTTGGAGAAAAATGGCAGATGAATGTAATATCTATGTGTATGGTTGGGGGCAGAAGACAAACCGAAGGATTGAATGGGGGATTGGGATTGCAGATTATTAGTATGGAATATGGGGGATCATTGAGGAGGATTGCTGATAATTGGTGAGTAGGATTTCTAAGGATTGGGATTGATAAATGTATTGATGTCTGAGAAGACCACAAAATATAAACTGTATATTATCCGAATTGGTCTCGTACATTCCAAGTCCCATGGGTCTAGCACTATTAGTTCATAAACCGTAGATAACTATGCCTATGAAAATGTTGATAGTTGCTGATCCATACCACGATTATAACATACTTGTGCAGAGGGTCGCTACTCGTATGATGGGCTTGGATTAGCCACATAATAAAAACAATAAAAAAATTTTCAGTGTCATATTTTTATTTCTACAAAATAGTCAAGGCAGTGAATAATGTGTAGATTTTGACCCGCCACCCAGCTCCTATTTAAAATACATTGTCACATCTTTCAAAACACCAATACTCTTACAGCAGGCATCTTCAGGTGTATTCTACTGTTCTTGACTTCAATGCCAGAGTGATTTAAGGCATCCACTTAGTACTGTCAAAAACTCTCTTGAGCACCATATGAGAAACAGTTGATAGGGTCACCGCTCAACAAGCAGCCTCAGTCCTAGAGGCAGGCACCAACAGACAAACCAAGAAATTTTCCTAGAAACACAAGAAGACAGCGTATTTGGGTCTCTACAAGAACAGAGTTATCGTAAATCTCTCTAGCACGCACCTAGATGAGGATAGCATTTCTCTTCTTGTGAAGGGCATGAACTTTGTTGTAACTCCCAAGGAGATACCCACAGAAGAGGTAATCTGTGGAGTCAAGGCAGCTATTTTGCTGCTTCCAGTTGCAGCTGTTGAAGAGATTCACTCGGAAACTATGAGAATCCTACAAAAGGCCAAAATACCTCCTTCCAACATCACCAGAGGTGAACAAAAGACACTTATAGATTTGTGCAATAAAAAGGACATCTGCATATTTAAAGCCGATAAAGGCCATTCCACAGTAATAATGGATACTGTAAAATATAAAGCTAAGATCACCAGTCTACTAGCCAATCGAGCATACCAATCTATCAATCGCAATACCATCCAACCTATTGAATTAAAGATTAAGAAACTGATCACTTAGTCTTCACTCTTGCAAGAAACCAAGAAACAGCTGGTAGTCAAGGATCCTAGAACTCAATCATTCTACTGTCTACCCAATATTCACAAGGTATACCTCTCTGACCAATCGTCGGTGCCATTGGTTTACCAACAAATTCATTGGCTAGATACCTCAACATACTTCTCTCTCTGATTATGCCTTCACCAAAATCACACATCAAGAATTCAGCTCACTTTATGGAAATCATACTCCACCATCATGTTGAGAAATAAGACATACTGGTCAGTTTTAATGTTTTATTATTGTTCACCAGAGTTCTGGTTCCAGAGACACTGCCAATTCTCTAACATCACCTTGATCAAGACCCAACAGACCAGCAAATGGTTAAGCTGGTAGAACAGTGTGCCACCTCGAAATTCTTTTTACATAAGAATGACATTTACCTGAAGACTGAAGGTACACCATTGAGCTCACCTGTCGCCACTGCTAGCCAACATCTTCATGGCAAACTTTGAAGAAGAAGCAATTGCTTACAGTTACCACAAGCCCAAGCACTGGTTTAGGTATATGAATGACACTTTGTAATGTGGTGCATGGGGAAGAAAAACTGAAACTCTTTCTGGAACACCTTAACTGTTTAAATGCCAAAATTATCTTCATGATGGAGTTTGAAAAAGAAGGGAAACTACCTTTCTTAGAAGTTCTCGTAACCAAGAACTCGGATACAGGCTAGGACACAGTGTTCTACTGGAAATCAACCCATGCTAGTTCACATCACCCACCTGCTCAAAAAATAACTTTCATATAAACCTTGCGTAACAGAGCAAGCAAAATCAGCAAAAAATTAAAACCTAATGAAGAAATGAATCTTCTCACCACAGTTTTACAAGCCCTTGTGATCCTATGTTGCACCATATCACAAGAGCCAGGTACATGTCCTTAACTTATTAATAAAAGATAAATTGTTTCCTTATGGTGATAATTGCTAATGTCAAATTACTTGACATGAAATTATAAACTTTGAAAATTGAAAATACATAGAATAAATACAAATTTTTTACATGTTCTAAAAACTGACTCGATTACATTAATACCCAAAAGTGTAGAGAAATAAAACATTCCCAGCACATATCAATCACTATTATCGACACATTATAAAAAATTTATACATCCAAAATCCATTTTTTTTTTTTTTTTTTTTTTTTTTTTTGCTTCTATTTACTTTATCAGTAGACTTGGCACAAGTGACCATAACATATAGTTTTATATTCATTGGTACTCCATTTCGAGTTCCCCATGATTTTGAAAAAGTACCAATTACCATTGCACGTTTTGAAACACAATGATATTGACATGGAATGTTCATTTACTATTTTGGGTTCCAACATAATATTTATGAGGATCATTTTCAGGTTCTGATATGCTTGACTGATATCTGCTTCATGTTGTCAATTGTTATCAGAAATTTGGAACGCCCCACACAACCACACAGCACATTTGGTGCTCTGGCTATCCCTCACATTCATGGCTACTTTAGTTTTGTCGCATATTTTCCGTTGTGTGTGAACGTGGATATTGTCTTAGCAATATTCAGTACGTTGCAGTCCTCGAAATGTGAACCTGTTGGCATGCAGAAAAGGTTTTGTATTGTTGTATTAGTTTGCTGGGTTGAACTCACCGATTTTGGGATCAGTTTCCTGTGCGTGCAGAAGGCCGCCGGGAACACATTGCATCTTTCCAAAATGTACGAAAAGACCAAAACTCCCATCTCTTTTTTTGATCTTGTGTTGGTAACTGCCACAGCGCTCGCACCAAGAACAATAATTGCCATTTTTAGGAGCAGTTGGAATTGATCCATGCCCGTCATTCATAGAAACTGCAGTTTCATTCTTCAGGTTGTCACCATTGAGGTTCTGAATCATGGAGGGTAACTTTATGTCAGGCCGTAAGTAAAAAAAAAAGCAGCAATTCTAAAATCCCAATATTCCTCTGACAGTCATCTCTCGTATCAAAATTATTGTAACAAATTTCGGGAGGTGATTTGTGTAATCAAAGCGATCAAAAATTGTACTATGAACATATGCCCTATAATGCGTTGATATTGAGATACAGGCTTTTCACATTGTGGTAACATGTATCACTACTGCCACTTACTATGGTGTTAAGTTTGGTTTGGAGACAAATGTACCACCGTACGAATGTGTTACTACATAAGAGTTTATGTAGTTTTTGAAATTGTTTGTCAGGGGTGAAATTAGTTTCCTTACACAGATGGCACTTGTGTACATTAACATTATCAGCAAGACATGTATAGTACAGGAGAGAGGAGACAGTTCGACGAGTGTAGCGAGTAGTCAATGGAGCTACAGAGACGTTGCCACGCATGTATTGCTGCCCATGGCGTACACTTCGGACATCAGTTGTAATGTGGCCATTGTACATCCTGTAATCCAATAACACCACCTTGTAGGACATATGTTCATAGGAACATTTTTACTTGTTTTTATCCCATGAATTACCTCCCAGTTAAAATAGTTTAGATAAAACCTTAATAGGTTTTCTCCATTGCAAAACTGAGTGTTCTGCATACCATTTTCATCCATAAAGTGCACGCTTTGGTAACCAAAGTTTACCTTTGAATATTAATGGATCTTGTTGTTACTAACACAGTGTATATAGTAGGTCTTCTCATTTATTCATGTGCCTGGTATCGTTTTCATAATCATCCTCGTTTTCCCGGCCTATGTGATCGGGTGAATTGTTTGTTCACACATCATCACCACTACATTCACCACCATCATTGTAGTCAATTTCTTCTTCTTTGTTTACCTGGAAATGATTTTCTGATTCACTCTCTTAATCCTGCATTTCTCTCTGTTTTCCAGTTAACAAGGGTGAGAAGACATCATAACAAGTATTTAAAATCGAGACTGCAAAAAAAAAAATTTTCATCACAGATGTTTAACTAAATAATTTAATGATCTGCATCATCGCAACGGTAATGTAGTCCACAATTAAAATTGCCCTTGTGAGGGGCATATTTACAATCACTTTCTACGGTCATTACAGCAATCTTTGAAGACACATGTTGGACTGACCTTTTGAAAATTGGACACAAAAATTACATTTATGTTTACGGCAAGTTTTTGCTTTCGATCGAGATCCCAACTACTCGTTAGGCAATCTTCCATTTTCTGCATGGTCGGCTAGGTGCTTTCCTTTGGCAATGCATCCTTTTAATATTGTACATAATTATAATAAGAATTAAACTCAAATTGCAATATAAAATTTTTGCATTTGGTTCCTCATGTCCTTCCATGGACAAAATAAATGATGTAGTTCAAAATAGTTAATGGACCTCGTGTCAACATTAATTACAATGCCTTTCTTGTTTTAGAGAACATCATGACCTTTCATCAGCATGTGTTTCTGTAGTATTTCAATCTGGAACACATTTAGTTGATTATCATTATATTGGTCGGTCAAAACGTATTTCATACCAAAGACATATAAACAACTTCGAAATTGTTCACTCCAATGTAGGAAGAAGGTCCAATATATACCACCAATTTGTGAATTATTTCTTCCATGAGTTTGATGGTGACGTAATCAAACAGCTATTTGTTTACATTCAACATTGTGTTGACTCGAGATCCTCTTACCTATTGGTGCAAAAAAATATGACAATGCTTTGCATATACACAAATTTATGTATTCATAAATGCGGCAAAGATGAAAAATTACTTTTATTGGTTCATTTGTCGGAAATTATGAAAAAACGTATTTTTGTAAGAGTTAGCAATTTTCTGAACTTGAGGATACTCTTCAATTAGATCCAATTTTTGACAACAATTATTCGGGCGTGGTTTTTGTCAGTTGCAGTTTTGCATAGCTGGAGCCAAATTCACATCAAGCCCATTTTACCTCTGCAATTACATCAATGTTTCAAACCTAGAAATTCTGCTCTCTTCGTATGCATCTTGCTCGACTCCAGATACTAACAAGATCTTATTTTATAATTTAGTCGTGATGTACCAGTGTTTCACTCCCTACATCACCCATTGTCATTTCAATTTGATAGAGGTCATTTCTGAGATACAGAAATACCTAGTTATGTTAATTTCGTGCGACATGATGCCCGAAAAAGAATGAATAAACCTCTAGCTGTTGAAACACTTTTATCAATGTATTAATAAATCCTCCCATTCCAAATTAAATAATGACTATTCCAGGTTCTCTCAAATTTAATTTTGGTGCTCCAAAAGGGACTTCAAACACTATCTCAATTTACTACACTGCAAAGAAGACTCTGTGAACGTCTTGAAAATCCTCAAAGTGAATAAATGCCTCTCTGTACAATATAATAATTTGATTTGCGATGATATAAAATTTTCCTTGTATTATGGATCGTCTCGTATAAGAATTCAGCGGGTTTGTAATTTTCTTATTGACTTTAGAATTGTTAAACTTATTTAAATAATAATGGTATCTCTTATAGTAAATGTGCTGCAAGCTGAGGCACACTGGTGTTGTTACAGTAACGTAATAATTGTACGAATACGAAACAATATTGAAATTCTAATAGATATTGAGTTTATTAACAGGCATACTTGTGGTATACTTTATTTCCCAGTGTTATTGAATTCTTACACATAGCACAGAGATTTAGAGTTGTAACAGAAAGAGAACATCTGGTGTTGAGAATCAATGTGCAGTGACATAGCCAGCAGACTTTGACAGTGCCCCAGAAGGAATATTGTCGCTGAGGATGCGTGACCTGTGGCTAGTTGGTGCAGGAATCTCGTGGAGTCCGCATCAGCGAGAGGTTGTGAGCCCAGGGGGTGCCAGTTGCTGGCATGATAGTTTAAGGATATATTAAAAAGGGTGGCTGCATCCAGCCCTCTCCTTGGTGCCATTAAACCTAGCATTTTAATAGACTACGACTTTGTCTATGAGAGAAAGTGTTACCATAGCATGTACTTGGAGTAGGCGAGGCAGACGGTGGTAAAACTCTGTCTGATAATGGCGATATTGCAGATGTACGTAGTGTGCTGAGACGTGGCTCCCAACCAGTAAATTATTATTAATGTATGGTACATCTCTCATATGATATAAGGCAGAGAAGGAAGCGTGTACATGGACAATGATGGAACATATATTAAGATAAATTAAAGGAACTAATATTTTAAAAAGCAACGAACTGGAGAACTATGATGAGTCATTTTGGAGAGAACTATGTGTTTTGTAAATATGTAGAGAGAGGCCTGTTATATTTTATAAATGTTTTGATTTTTAAGTGGCATGGTAAAGTTAAGTACATAATTCTGCCAATAAGGTAGAAACTAATTTCTTAAAGGCAATTACCTATGAAAATTGTTGTATAGGAGTTGGTCATGGAGTTTGTAGTGATGTGAATTATTTGTGGTTAAGGAGATCAGCTAGGGAGGTATGTTGTCAGAATGTAAGGAAGCACTGTATTCAAGGGAGAAATATTATGGAGGAATTATAATTGAGTAAGGTAAATACGTTAAATTAGAATGAAATTTATTTGTGGAGGTTATGGAGTTGCAATATAAAACATTAAATGTAAGGAATGTTATAATTTATTTTTGCTTCTTTACTAAATTAAAATTTTATCAGAGATGTTTCCTGCACAATGACATTTAATGCCTCTGAGTTTGTAATATTATGTACAATATGTTAATATTCACTTATAATAGAATTAGTGTCCAGACAGCTTCTGCATAAATTAATTGTTTCTATAACCTACTTAGTTTCCAGAAATTGTCCGTTATTTTAGTTACTTGACCTCCATTTTTGTCGTGCAGGATTCTGATTGGCTGAGATTGTTAATCATCAAAGAAATTTTAAAACCGGTCCTGTCTTCAATTGTTTGATGGAAACTGAAGCCATTTAACTTTCTCAGACAATAATGGTGGTGTTTATAATGTTTCAATGACATCATAACTGTCCAACTATATTTGACCAAACTTATTGGAAGCAATTTCATGGAAAAATTTGACAGTGTGATAGGGGCTTTACACATAAATTTACTTTTTGCCTACTTAGTTTCTGCATGTCCTGTTGTTTTTGAGGCTGCTGGGGCTGCTGCTGTTTAGCTACTGGGGCTATTACTTCTGAGGCTGCTGTGGCTGTGGCTTCTGAGGCTCATAGGACTGTGGCTGTGACTTCAGAGGGTGCTGGAACTGTTGCTTCTGAGGCTGCTGTGGCTGTTGGTTCTGTGGCTGCTGAAGCCAACACTTTTTTATTTCACACAATCTCTTCTAAAATTGTGCCACTACTTTTACTAACTCCTTTTTTACTCTGTAATTGAAAGGTTCATGTATTGTCTAATTCACCTAAATTTTTTATGTACTGATTGAGCAGTTCTTTTATTTCTGTTGTTAATTTTGAATTTTTTAACATACTTTTTGTATAATACATTAAATTATTGCCTCAGTTTATTCCCTTCCCCTTCTATGATATTACAGCTAGTTGAAACAATTGTGAGGCTTGCTGGACACAAACACTGCCCACCGAGATAAAGCTACGTGCTGGACTGGTGAGCGTAGTATTTATATAAAAGCAACAGTAGCTGATATTATTTTATTTTGATTTTGTTTGTCATCATAACATTAAACATTAGCATATCTGCATGATTTGGATTAGCTGCATGTTTGATTTTTTTTTACCATTATGACATTGTATATCAATTGAGATGTGTTCTGGACCGGCAGGAGATGTGGGCTCAAATTCATGACTAGTGTCTGTATATGTACTTATACTCGTGTGGTTAGGTAGTTGAAATTTGGATTGGCTGAATGTTTAATTTTTTTTCATCATGACATTGCGTGTCGCTCGAGATGCAGTTTTGGAGATGTGTACTCAGTCATGACCAGTGTCTGTACGTGCTCTTGTAAGGCAACTTGCATTCAAAACTCAACTTGGCCCCATAATTATGCAGGAATTATCTCGGGGCAGAAATAATTTATCTTGCGGTGCAAGGCGGAGGCTTGCCTGATGTTTCCTGCTCCTCCTCCTACCTGCTGTCTGACTTGAATTACTATTTTTCCAGCTGTCCTGTCAGGAACCAGAGTATATAAACAGTGGACTTTGTAACAAGTGACCATCAGCAACCACAGTGTTGTATGATTGGGACAGTGGTATTTAACAACAGTGAGCTAATGGATATTTACGAAAGGTGCAACTTCATGTCACAGAGGCGGCAACTGATGAAGACTTCAACAATGAGGTCCAAGATGAATTTGTCCTGGACATAACCATGGTCAAAGAGGAGTTGACCATCGTCATTGAGGAGCTGGATATCATTATTCTCAGTCATCGAGCTGTGAGCCATTCCCATCGCCATCGCCGAGAGGGCCGTACCTAATGACAACTGAGATGACGGGAGTGATGACACCTCCTGCACTAACCATGGTGATGGTGACACCGGCAATGTTAATGCCTATGGCATTTTTTCCGTAATTCCACAGACACTGCTATTTCCTTGCCCCTACCAGGCATTTAATATTCTTTTCAAATAGACATTTATTTTTCAATTATTTTTATTGGTAATAATATTAGTGTTAGTTTTCATCACAGAAAAATTCTTAAATATCCCAACATTTGAAAACTTTGTAGAATCTGAAGATGTTTTGATCCTATTGCTTCTGCCTTCCCCACAAGGGAATGAATGCAGTCTGAACTATATGGTATCTGTATACTGTACTTTGTAAAATAACTTTGCAACTCATCATTTTATTAATTTTTGTACTAATAGAATGCAAAATTTTTTGACAAAATCAAAGGGAAGCAAATTTCTCAAAACTTGTATTTAAAATTCAATTTTCCCAGCACAAAAGAAATGTTGTCTTTAATTTTCGATAATATTTTTGTAAATTGCTCAGTTTATTAATAAATAATTACGTTGCTTATTTTGCCGTCATTAATGTCCTTGAAGAATCAAGTGGACTTTGAATTCTGCCTTCACCATAGTTGAAAACATTGCCGAATAGTGCATAGCTCACATCAGATGTAGCCTGTGTCTCAGCAGTTCCTCTCTTCAAGAGCGCTGTATTCTTGGTATTATAAAATACAAAGCAACATAGATATTTTGATGGAATTTATGAGTGAATAACATGTTTACACATTTTCACTGCCAGAAATAAGATAACCTCATGTGCCTGTACTCGACCCTTGGATTACTTTAAAGATTCCATTGACAAGAATGGTATGTTGTTTCAGTTTGCCAGAAGCAAAGTTTTATTGGAAACTGTAAATATAAAGCCTTCTGTTCCTCTGTATAACAAAACTGAGGAAATTGTGGATGATGTAGAAAACACTATTGTTTTGTACAATGATGCTTCTGAAATTAGCATATATTACAGAAAATCAAACAGCATAACAGTATCTAAAAGAAACATTTTTTTAGAATAATCTTCATATTATACGAAATGAAAAAAAAATCATAATTGAGAGGTTGTATAGGATATTTCCAGAATAAACAAATGTGTAACAATTATAGGTTATAGTAAAAAAATTATTTCATTTATTATTTTTTAACTAAACATTACAAACAGATGGTGTAAAGACATGATGATTTAAGCGATTCTATAGATTCCACCTTGAAAAATTTGTACTGTCACGAATTTACAAAAAAATACTTGACAAGCTTACAGACTTAGAAATAGATACTTTCCTGAATCATCTCCAAACGAACAGTTCTGTATATTACCCTCATGAAGTGAACTCTAGCACCAATAGGTACTTTCGTTACCACACAAGGACATCCCACAAGAAGTAAGGTGGGATCTAGATTTCTGTAGTGAGTGGGAATTTTAGACATAAAGAAACTTTAAGAGACGTGCTCCAGCCTTTACATAGAATGCTGAAAATAAGTACATATGTATGTTGTTCTTGTAACATGTGTTCAAGAGTGATGAATCATTAATTTAATATGTTTATATATACCTTTGTGTTAAAACCTTTGTTTTTCCAGTTTTTGTAATGAATAACCTCATAATTAGCTTTTATATGTATAACCTCAAAATGTACACCAATGTATACTTCATGATTTCAAAATACATTTAAATAGAAATTTTTTTTAAGTAGATAACAATATAAATAAAAAGACACATTTTTAATAAGCAATACATATACTTTCTTTAAACGGTTTCTTATACAACAATTAGATTCAACAACACAACATTTTTATTAATATAGAGTATTAATTCATTGAGTTCATTACTATGAATATATGTATAATGATATTTCTTTGTATTAAAAATATATATTTTGAATGTTGATAGAGTATTTGTAGTTTGCCATATCTCTTATTTAATAATTCTCAGGTACCCGGTAGCAAAAAAAAATAACTTTAAAGGTTAAGAAGTTACATGTACTGTATCGCTAAGAAAAGAAGTTAAAAAAACACTATATAAATTGTCTAGTAACTAGTTTGTCTAGTACATTTTTGTCTAGTAACTAGTTCATAACCTTAAGGGCTGTAAAATAATTAGACAGCATTAATTTTACTAAGAAAAACACCCCCTTTTTTTAAATATATATGATGCATTAAAAAAAAAAATATTTTTACGAACAAAGTCGTTCAGTTCTAGAGTCGTTCAGTTCTAGAGGGTGGTCCTGATAGTTGTCATTACACTGAGTACGTGGCAGGCATACAAAAAAAAATTGAACCACTATTACTTGGTAAAAGATGTGCATGAATGAAGGAGACTACGATGCGGACTATGAAGAAGACTCCTTTATGATGGAAAAAGTCGTGCCACAAATTGGTGTTTAGAAAACATCCCAGGAGTGAGGTTGCCACATCAACCGCATCACAGTTCTACATGCCATGGTACAAGGACTGCTAAAACTATTACAGAAAAAATAATGAAGTGGCAATTACACACACAAAGGACACACAAGAACAAAAGGAATAAATTACAAACAAACTTACCCTAAACAGCAGGCAAAATATTCACATCTAAGGATTGCAGCAGATTCAAGTGAACTACATGCTGTATAGTGAAGTTGAAGAAGGGGCACCTTGCGAACGAGATTATATATTAAATAGAGAGTGCTCAGAACATCATTGTGTGGCGACTATCAATACATACTTTGATACTAGAAACACGTACAAAACATGACAAAAGCACAGTTACATGATATTATTTTAACTTAAAATTTGTACCATTAAATTTTCATGAATATGTAATACATTTAAATAATTAAATAAATTGAAATTATTTTTTTTTACATCATAGAAACATGTCAAACGAAGTGGAGAATCCAAAATTTTAAATTGAACACATAAATTAACCTCTTCAATCAGGCAAAACTGGTAGTAAATAAATCTATTTATTAAATTATTCAGTAATGTTTATTGTTTAACATTAACAAGCAAAACAATTAAAATAAACTGGAGTATATTTCCTTGAAAAATAAATAAATTAGGCAAGAAATTAAATTAATTAAGGAAGGTTTAACTTGAATAACATCATCAATAAAAAAAAATTTGCCAATAGAACTGGCCCAAATTCCCTTCCTGGAACCAGGACACACCTGAGAAAGTTTGGCAAGTGGAGAAGCAAACAATAAAGCAAAAGAACCACAAAAAACATGATGAAATTCACATAAAAAAACAACATAATTATTATGAGGAGGAAGTGCCACTAGGCACAACTGGCAAGGGTATAACTACTGCACGTTCTTGAGTGGTAGGTTTAATAAGTGGAGAGGATTGGATCACAACACAAAATTTGGACTTGAGCCAAAAAATAATTACAAATGTGATGCCACATACAGCAAGAGTAAACAAACTAATGGAAATTACACTGGTGTGTTCAGGTGAAGGAGATACACGACATCACGGAAATGATACCATAGGGGTGCAAAACAAGAATGGAAGCATTGGGAGCAAGCTTAGGCAGATTTGGAATATCGAAATAAGTTAGGTTTGAAATGAGTTTGGGTAAATGAAGTACAGGAAGAGATTGATTAAAAGGGATAACAGAATTCACGTGTCCAACAGTTTTAAATTAAGGACTAACAATGTCGCAATGTGTAGTAGTGCTAATAAAACCATTTCCAGATAAGGATAGAGTAAAATGGGGTTGAGCTTCTAGGGTGGTTCTACATAGGAAGGTGACATCAATAGTGAATTTTGTTGCTAAGAGCCAGAGAGAGTGAGTTTTTCACAAGAAGAGTAGGTTAAGGGATACAAAAGATTTATCACAAAAGTCCAGATGCACTTTACCAGAAATCAAATTGAATTCACAAATATCCACATGTGCATAAAAAAATGGGAAGTCAGAAGGACAAATAGTTACGCCATAAGTTTTACACTTAGACAAAAGATTCTCCGAAATGGGGGCAAAGAACTTTCTATCTAAACTCGCAATCAGCAAGTCAGATACTTTGAATAACAAATATCGATTTACGTTTGGCACAAGTACAGGAAATGCATAAACTCTGTAACTTCGAAATAATAATTTGTTTTCCAATGGTACGTTCACCTAACACGCAGTGAAGAATTGTTAAAAATGACCTGAACAGTAGTGAATTCATAGTAGGAAAAGAGGTTCTGAAAAGTGACATATGCTATCATGTGTAGGGGAAGGGTAATTAATCGTTGGATCTGGTTGAGTATAGCAATAAAAACCTTCGAATTCAACAGAGTTTAACTTAACTATCCATGGACACTGGTTTCAATGGCGTGTTTAAGATAAAGTTCTAGCCTAGTGCTAGACAAAGTTTCATATACGCATAACAGCATAGTGCTCAAATCCAACCTATAACCTAGTATCATAATGCCATCCCACAATTTGTGTGTCGTTTGATTGAAAAGAGAGCACAGAACCTTTTTATTATCTTAGTAATGTGTGGCTAATTTTTGAATCCCTTTTGTTGTGTTAAGAATGTGGACCACCAATTTCTTAATTAAAATTATATTGTTGGCAACATTGATCTAAATTTTATCTTGGTTTTCCTCAATAGAATCCAGACTTTTTCTAAATTTTGAAGGTGGTCGTCGTCCAAAGTTCTAAAAACTGTTCTCTAAATTTTTTCAACAAAATCTAACACTCCTCGTTTTAGGTGAGACTGAAGTAGTAGTGAAGTCAGAGTTTACACTTCTCTTTTGAATGCGTTGAGGTTGTCTTCCAACTGTAGTAAGGCAAAATTGAAATTTTGATCAGAAGAACCATTATCGGATTGAAATTTATGGTGGACATTCAGAACAATGTTCAAAATTAAGTCCAATTCTACACATTTTTCTTCAAGTTCCTTTAGGTTGAAATTTAGCACTGCAGAACAGAAACTGTCTGAAAACATGATATCCTCATACTTCTCAAAAATAACATTAGAATTCAGGGGATTTAGCATCATAGACTAAACGTACAACCCACTGACAACAACCCACAAAATCCTCTGGACCAAAATGGTGAAACTGAAGAAAAAAAAAGGTTTCCCCCTTGAGCAAGGTGGCAACAAAGGGCTATGCTATGAATATAGATACCTAACAGGAATTTAAATTAATCTTACATGATACCCACAAATGGAAAAATAACATCAAAAACTAAATATAGAAATTATTCTTAGATGACACACAGCTGAAGATCCAAATACACATGAGAGTTTTACATCAAAAAATTACTCAGGACCCTATCCAATTCAACACCCAAATAAGTATAAAATACCCAAAACAACTGGACATTGACCCACAAAATGGGCAATGGTGCATATATATATATATAGTTGGCAAGTCTGTGTGTGTGTGTGTGTGTGTGTGTGTGTGTGTATATATATATATATATATATATATATATATATATATATATATATTATATATATATATATATATATGACACACACACACACACACACCAACTTTTATGATTTTTCCATAAAATGTACGGAAATCATACCCTTTTTACGATTTTACAGAAAAGCCTTGATTTTTTCAGAATTCCGGCACAGAAAAAAAATTTTTGTGAATATTTACTAGAAGGGACATTCAAATACCTGGAAATATCGAAAGAATCGAGTATTGAGTCATTCATATCAATACATTTGTTCAATGCGTGAAATGTTGTATTATCGACACGTGAATAACTTTGTCTGCCATTTTCCCAATTGTCTGTAATAAACTGAGTTTTCGTTCTGCAGTTGAGTTTACTAGTTTCGGAAAGCCAATGAAATGTCATATTTATTTAATGAATCAGTTAATGAATAAGTTGCATCACTGGCAGAGAAACGTGTAATAAGAATTGTAACAGAACAACATGTATTCAGGAGTTACAAATAGGAATTACAAACAGTAAGTCAGTGTGTATTGTAAATAACGTATTTTGAATGGGTTGTTAAAATGTTTGAAATGTACGTGGCTTAGAAAACCATTATTTCAACTCTGTTTCCAGTGTAAATGTAGGCCTAACACGTTTATTATATGGAAAACTAACTACAGAAAAAATGTGTACGTCTCAAGCGTGTTTAATATTCATATGGTAACTACATATTTATCAGGTTATCTTTCGGTAAGGTTGAAACTTAACAGATTATATAATATCTTATTCGAAGCCGTGACATATTTGGTAATTTGGTATTTTGTATTCAGCGGATGTGAGCGAAAATACAAAATGACAAAATCAGTGCCATGTTTGTTTTTACTTTCAGAACATGTGAATGCGTAAATAAAATTATTTTTTAAAAACAAATTGGCCTAGGCCTAACTGTACATAAAATACACAAGGCATGTTTTAAAAAGCACATAAGTGTTGTGCATTGTTTACATATTCCGTAACTACATATTTTAAAAGTTGTTATTTAATAATTTTTATTTTCTTAATTATTAACGTATTTGTAGTGTTACAGTGATAATTGTAGAAATATTACGTCAGTTTTAAGTATTAAATTTAGATAAAAATATACTTCACTGGTAATGTAATAATGCTTTGCCGCAAGTGCTAAACAAGTGACTGTCGACATAGTCACAGTTGATGCCGACCAAATCAAATTTACAAAATAACGCAAATTTTGGACTTCCATTCAAGTAGTGTGTAATTTAAAATGATAGTCTTGTAAGAAGAGGTGCAAAACGACGATGTCTCGAGAAACATGTTAAACTAAAGTCTCTCCCAACCCCACCCGATCCACTGGCAATAAAATTAATGGAGGCCCAGCAGTATGACTTAGCCATAACAGAAACAAGGTAGGTTGGAATAGTAACCTACATTGATCACAGCATTTGTTAACACTCATTGCTTTCTTTATAGAAAGCAGCTGTTTAACAAGGATACATTGTGGCTGTGCTACGTTTCTAAAACTGTGAAAATTTTGTGATCTTGTATTCAGTATTCTTAATACAAGTACATATTTCAATTTTTTACATGACATTTGTGTTCGCAACCAGTATTTCATATTTATTTTACATGTTTTGTGTGTGTACAATATGTGAAAACTACAAATACAAAACCACAAACAAAATATGAAATCTTTCTTCAGGTAGCGGTAGAATTTCTATTATTGTTTTTCATCCGGCGATAAATAATTTCCACATTTCCTCTATCTGACTTAATCTTGAAAAATAAAAGGAATGCTTGTTTTAAGAAAGGCTTTTTTAAGAAAGGCACTGTCAAACTATTCTTAGATATTTTCGTATCAAGTGTGTAAACGTTTATAAACTTAACATTGTAGAATTCTTAAACTTTTGTGTATGTGTGCATCTGCATATGTATCAGTAACATTTAAATAAGCTCATAGAAATTTAAGATGTTTCAACCCAACCTGTTGAGACTGAATGAGGGGCACTTATTGATGGAGATGAATGCTTACTTTTTATAAAATTCATTATGGTTGTCACAAACTTTGGAATGAAGGAACTTAGGATTTTTTGAAATGATTTTTCCTTGCTTTAGTTAAAGTTAACGTTAGGTTCTGCATTTTTATTGTAAGGGTTTTTTTTTAATGAGGAGTGTACTGTATTATTTAAATATTGGGTTGCCTCATTTAAAGTTCCGTTATTGTCTTTACTGTATTAAATTCTAAACTTTCAACTCACTCTGTCATTCCAAGGACGGGTCTGTGTGCTCGCTGAGGAAGAAACACGCACACACGCATGCATGCACACAGGCTCACACGCACATCTGTGCCGCCCTCCTGGCGCTGGTGCAGTCTATAAGCTGCGTATACTCTATGCGCCGCGAATTACATTGTACTCGGTGCAACATATATATCAGTTAAAGTATCTTGTACTATACTACATACAGTACAATACTGAAAATTTTGCACACTGCATAATTTGTGTTTGCGTTGAAATATATAATAGGTACTGTCTTATCACAATTTTCGGAGCCAATATCGCTACTCCATTAAGAGTAAAAATGTGTAAATTGGATTACCCTCATTTTTTAATACAAATTTGCTTATTTGTGTTTACTCTAGTCCTGATTAACGTGGTTAATCGGGAGTTTGCTGTACAATCTTTATATACTTTTGTGGGTCATTTTGTAATTGTGTTTCATGAATGTGTTATTTAATGTTATTGTTAATAATTAAGTGTGACTCACTATAAAATACAGTTGTATCTGATGAATATCGCTTGACACATAGATACTATTCATATGACAAAATTAATTATGGGTTCCAACACACTAGTTTAGACTGCACCCTCTTCCTTCAACATTCTCCTTGGCATGATGCATGATACCCGTTACTGTTTCTCATAAATCAGTTGACATGCGTTAATTTCGTTACTTCTCCACTGTATTTATTGGTGTGTGGCTATACCCACTCTGTGCGATTACGCCATTAAGCATGTAACTGCCTTGGTGACGTCAATGTCGATGCTTCCTGGCCCATTACTTAAATGTGGCTGCCAGCCTCATTCTGTAGCACAAATAAGCGAAAATTATTCTTATGCACGATAAAGCATGTCAGTGGGAACGTTAATTTTATTTTGGTGCTGGATACATCTCCTTCTCTTGGTGCTTAAATTTATTTTTTTTAACTCTGAATGTGAATCACAAAGTAAAAGTGTAATTATTGCACCTGTGAAATGGTCTTCCAAAACAAAGACTTTTTCCAAAAAAAAAATATATTTTCTAATCTGGCAATATTTTAGTCAAGGGTGCACCTTTTCTTCTTTCATTAACAAAAATTGTTTTGCAGTAATTATTTTGTTACTGCCAGTATGCATTGTGTGTAAACATTTTAATGTTAAAAAAATGTAATATACATTTTAATTAACAGAAAGAAATAGTCAACTACACATATTTAAAGGTAATATAATATTAAAAAGTTATTAAAAACCTGAGAGAATAAACAAACGAATCAAGTAACTGTGTGTCTAATTTAACTAACCATTTTAAGTTAAATTTTAACTGACCTCCGATTGATTTTTTTATACTGTGGTGCTGAATGGTTTGTGGGAAGGCTGCTCAACCTTCTGTTGCTAATTTTAGGTTAAAGCTTGGTTGACCAGAACTTGAGTGATCGTTTATGGACACCACTAGGCTTGTCTTCGGAGTTGTATCTAATCCTCTTCTCAGGCAGGTGATGCGTATGTTAGCAGTGTGTTCGTTTTGGTTTTATATTGTGTGCATATTTTTGCCCTTTATTACTGGCTATTTTGGGGGTGGCAGTTGTGCATGTGTTTAGTTTTGCTTTTGTATTGTTTTAACTGAGTTATTGTTTGTTACATCCTTGTTTTGTTGTGCCTTTTTATTTTAGCTATTGTTTAATAGAGTAAATTTGTCATGATTTTGCTTCGCTGCATTTTAGCACTTTTCATGACCTGTTCTGTCAGTGCTCTGTTGCTTCACATCTCTCATTGCACTTAACCTTACAAAGCACAAAACTATGTCATTATCAATTGTCCCAGAGTTTTTTTTGAAGGATGAACTTGTTAATGAGTGTGCTTTAAGCGGTGCTCACTCTTCTGAAAATACTGCAGCTGCATTTTTGTAAAACTCTGCAGGTTGCTCTTCAGACAAATGTCAAGATTAGGTTTGATAATATTAAATATCTGTACATTAGATCTGAATACAGTGTTTGCACAGCTAAGCTAGTAGCTATACAGGCATTTTTTATTACAATGATGATGATGCAAGTAGTTGTTCACTTTCCAGGCTGATAAATGGTTTGGACCAGGCAAAATCTGGTCTATTGTTGTTTTCTGGCCAACTCTATGACATCCAGATCAAATCCTTGGGAAACATTCATACTCAAATTCAAGTTGTATTCGAGGATGTTTTTAGTTCCGTACGGCTGTCTTGTGACAATAGTGGTAGTAATATTGCATATAATATGGTGGCTTGTCTTACAGCGCAGTTTACCTCTTTGGCTCTTGGTGTATCTGCCACTTCCCAGCAAGTCCTATCTTCTAGTGTGCTGTCCAGTTTGCTAGTAGCCAAACTAACATTTCTGGCCCATGCTTCACCTCACCTCCAAATTTTCATCCTGGTACAGTACTCCTGTTAAAATGATCACATCAGTGTTATTTACCATGTTTCAAGTCACCCCACCTGTTTTTGTTAAAATTACTTACCCCTTGAAAGACTATAAAGGAATTTCCCAGCTACTGATACTCAATGTTCCATACTTTTTTAAGCATTTAAAATTTCATTTTGAACTTGAAACAAAGTAGATCATCAATTTATGTACGGTGCCCTTAGTGAAGAATATTGAGCAGCAATTGCCCATCAGGCCACTTTTGATGCCTATTATAAAGATGCTTAGAATTTATTTATCTTATCCAAGTTGCACACCCAGCTTCAGTTAAAAGTGTTCAGTAGAGTGCAGGATACAGACAAATATTTTTCCGTTTATGTCAATAGAATAAGAGAAGCGACTGCCATCCGGAGACTTCCAATTCCTAATAGTGAAGTAATGGGAACTATTTTGGAAGGCTTAGCACCACAGGAATGTTCTTGATTGCTATTTGTATTATAAAAAGCTAATTTGTTGATCTAGATAGGGTGTGTATTCACTCACAAAACATCAGCTATACTGACGACAAGCATAAGGCTGCAACTAATAACTACACCGCTTGTTAGAAAATGAAGGACCCCAAAAATCAGATTCCGGCCTTATCACTGTGACAGCAGAAACAGATGCTGAACAAAACCAAGGTATTATTAGTTCCACAACCTCTGATGAGCAAATCTCAACTACACCTATACACCAATGCCCTGTGTGCCATGTATGTAACAGACTTGGTCATATTGCCAGAAATTACTGATAGCTAAAAAACAAGTGCCATGAGGGAGAGCCTTGTGTGAAGTGAAATTTCAAAGACTTATAATCATTGTTCACATTTGATATCTTTTGGCTATTGTCTGCATTTTGTGCTCTTTTTGGTGCTTCTAGATCTCTTGCAAGCATAATGAAGCTGAAGCCCATCACAAAGCCTGCCCAATGTCGTGGGCATCTAAAGTTCTGGTACTTCATGTATTGAGGTGAATTTGGAGTCTATTACTGGTAATATTTTGGTTGTTACTGGCCCTGCACTGACTTATTTAGGCTAATCTTTTTGAAATACTGCAAATATAAAACGAGTAAAAACAGATGCCTCAATTAATTTCCATTCCAGTGTTACACTGCTTCTAAAAATCCATTACTTATCTCCTGCTGTGCTACTATGAAGTTCAAAATAGCACATTTCACCTGGCTACGCTAAGGTTTGTTATAAATTTTATTTTTCTGATTATGAAATAACCTTTGTGTGTTCTCGTTTGTCACTTAACCTATGCTCGGAGATTGACTCTGAACCGAGTCCTCTCACTGACCCTTTGGAGCACTTGGATCATTATAAGTGTGTTGTCATTGAAGAACTTAGTCAATATTTTCCCAAAATGCTCACTTCCAAACTAGGTTTAACTGATTTTCTGGAATACAAAATTAAATAGTTAAGCAATGAGTGCATCAAGAGTAATCCTTCCAGTTTGTTTCCCCCCTCCCCTCCCCCATCAAAATTTCTAGACAACAGGTGCAGGAATTGTTGAACAAAGGAGTCATTGAATAAGCTACTTCACAATATGCCAGTCCTGCCGTTTTGGTTCCGAAACTGAACGGAAAACACCATGGTAATTTATTATCGTAAGTTCAACCAAAAGATCAAAGTTGAATCTGTCCCCTTCCATATCTACACTCAGCTTTTCATTGGTACGGCAAATCAAATTTCTTCACTATAATTTACCTTAATTTGGCCTACCATCAAATTCCTGTCTTAAAAGAATCCAAACCTATTACTAAATTTTGCGTGCCATGGAACATTTACCAGTTTACCTTTATGCCAGCCAAGGGCCAGCCACAGCCAACCTATGATGGCCTTTGCCGCTAAAGGTACACGTGGTGGTGAGCACGTGTTTAAGTACCATTACAGGCCACGGACTTTCCCGTAATGGGATATCAGTTGTTTCAGTATGTAATATGTATTTGTTTCAAGAGTAAAATTCTTGTAAATGGTTATATGTATTTTTGTGGGTTTTGTGTACAATTGCAATTTGAAATTCAAAGTGTGCACGGCGCTGCAAAAGAGACAATGATATTCTGGCAAGAAGGCCTTGAAAAGACAATTAAATACCAACCAAAAATCATAATTTTAATTCTGTATGTATAACTGTTTAGAAATTTTTTTGGTGCCATTTCAATTTACCATATTAATATTTGACTCAGCGTGCATAGCACTTCCGCTTGTGTGAACCAAGTGGGCAGCCATGATTGGTCTATGCGACCCCTGTGTCTGGGCAGTCATCATAGGATAGCTGGCGAGGTAAGACACTGTCACGTATGCACTTAATCTTTTAGCACTGATGTAGGTTTCCGTAGTTAATTTTAGTATACCGGTTGCCTTGTGTACGTTTTGCCAGATACCTCAGCATAATGCTATCCGCTTTACTTAATAATTGACAGCCTTTCAGGCTTTTTGAGATATAAACAAGATGAGATAGCATTGTACCGGAGAGGCCACGAGGCCTGCGCTACTTGTGTATCAGATGTCATCCGCCCGTGTCTAGGGCTTTTCAATGTAATTTCTGCTCTATTTTGACATGCAATAATAAGGGTAATGTTCTTATATAATTATTTGAGGGTTTTTGTAGTGTTATGTTTTACGGCCACAGTGCCCACGGCCACGTTGTTAGCTACCACCAAGTCTGTATCTACGCAATCGCCATGTTATGAGGGCTAGTTGTTGTTCCATCTTATGCGTCATAATTTATTTCAGAGTTGTATGTAATGTTTCAATAAGGGTTCATGTATTTTTCGTGTTTTAAAGCATTTTGTTTGTGACCATATGGTCAACTCATGTACTTGAATTTTCCTGCCAACCGGCATTCCAAGGTCTTTCATAGGCTTGTTCCCGGCAGAGATAATTTGTACCATACTGACACCATTCATTGTTTAAGTTAATTACCATCTGGATTTTTAGGTGAATTATGTGTTTTTACACCTGCACACGTTATCCGCTACGAGCCCTATCCAGCGGCATCTGCGCCATCTAAAAGTGAATTCACCCATTTTGTGTGTTTATTTTCCTTCGCATGTCGTTCCCCATTTTCTTCAAGTGTTATTTTGTATATTGTAAGACACTATTATTTTGCTCTAGCCCTTTATGTGTATGACCGTGGTATCACAGCATGTGGTTGGGGGACGAGTCCCGACAAGTAGGCGTTAGCTGCTGAAGAATACATTAGTGTTCATTTCATACTCCATGTCCTGTCTCTGGGCAAACATGCAGTCCATCCTAGCGGCTGTAGGCCCCTTGTTCTGTAGAGGCTGTGTTTTCAAACACCGCGGAGCATCATTCAGTTGGAGTGGGCAAGTTTAATTACGTGCTTGGGGAAATCACCCACCGAGACTGGCGAGACACTCTCGATACGTACTGTAATTTTCATTCTGATTCTGGCACAGATTGTAGTTTGGATAATAAACACCTAACTTCTCAGTGTAAAATGTGAATGTTCTTTAGTAGTGTCAGGTACTTAGCCCAGTCAGTGTCTTAACTTACATTGTCAAGATTAAAAGTAGTCTTTTGAGTATGCATGGGTGAGAAGAACACACAAAACCTACAACATCCCTGAGATCACTCTGTCTAAAAGTGCGGTGTGTAGGAATCACCGCTGGTGCTCATCAAACCACATTTAAAGTGTATCGTAATTGTCTCCGTGTCTCACCCGACAGCGTCAATTGGCGTTCCGAAGTGGGGCCAGTGTGTTCAACTGTGTCGGGACAACTGCGTCATCTGTGACAAAATGGTGACCATACCAGAGCAACCGCGAGAAGACATCAAGCCAACCGAGCGATCAATGTGTGCACTGTGGAAAACTAGAACAAATTAATTTACTGGACTACAATCTCTGGAAACAAGCTTTATGTCATTGCACGTCCGACACCATGTCTTCACCATCAGAGCAACACCTGTGAATGCGCATTGGATATGACGGAGCAGCTAAGCAGTGGACAACATGTCAGCAGTGCCGACAGACTGTACATCTGAGGTGCATAGGGCCAGAGGAGTATGCGACCTGCCAGGACGTAATGTTTAATTGTGTAGAGTGCCAAAATAGTGACTGTGGTAGGAACATGCTGCCGACAACGCTGCATAAAAAACATACACCAACACCTGTTGTAGTGATGTATACGCCACAAGGCTTGACCGGGCCAGACCGAACTGTTTTGTTGCCTATCTTTGCTGGGTACGACTCCGAGGACCCAAGTTCTTTATTGGCAGTATGTGAGAAAATATTGCACAGAAATACGGTACACCGAGAGGACTGGACAGAGGTAACAGCCAACCGCCTCAGAGGCGCCGTGGCCGCTTGGTGAAATCTTGTCCATGAGTATTGAGTCACGTAGGAGGAGTTTTGTGAAAGACTGTTAGGGCGGTTTGATACGGATGGTGACTCAGTACGTTGTTTTCAAAGCACACTCGTGACATTCAAATAATTTGATTTTCACCTTCGCATCAGAGAGAACCGAAAAAGTATTTTCATGAACAAAAATCAAACATAATATGCTAGTATTTACAAAAATATATATATATAATTTGGCATTGTTTATTACATGTATTAACATTAAAGTTTTGTTTATTAAGTGCACCTCTTTTGGACATGTATTAGACCTTTGTTTATTTAGGATGAGTTGAAGAAGCAGTTTCGCCAACACATGTACTAATTTTCATTTCCAAATATCTGGCAAAGTTATACTGAGAAGCTTTTTCAAAAACATTTGCTCAGGAAGTGAAATTATGACGAATAACAATATATCACAGCATAAACTGAAATGCTTAAGGATTTAATGAAATATAAGAAGAATATTGATTTCCTAACAGATACGTAAAAACCAAAATCATATAAACTATAATGCAATACAATACTATGCAAATCCATTCTTTTGTTCTTTTGTAAAAGTGCCAACTAAGAATGGTCACATAGCACTGAAAGCTACAGTGCAAGCATGTAAATAAACTTGAGAAAGATTATTATAATCCATATAAATATTTTTACTTTAAGTTAAAATAAGTATAGTACATTAAATCGTGATGACTGAAAAGCAGGACAATAGTCGTGCCCCCCTTTTAGGCAGAAATATATAGCTCTGCAATTCTCACTGGTTATTGCAAATAGTGGTCACCCAGGTTCATATGTTCTGTTATGATTTAAATAAGGTGCTGTAATTAATTTTGTTGGTAGGCCCCCTTAACTCCTTAGGCACAGCAGGCTGCTCAACATGCGTAATGATTCATTGGACACAAGTTTGAGGGGTACCTATTTGGGAAAAGGTAGTCATCACTCCCATGAACATCAGCACTGCCAAGGACAGAAGGGCAGATTATAATGGCAAGCTTCATTATGTTTGAATCTTCCATGGAGTTCTTGATCCTTGCTCACTCTTGTTGAATGGTCACAACTTGGCCTTTGTTGTTTGTCAATTTGCTCCATCTCATTCTTTGGCCACCAGGGTCATGGAATCTGGCTAAGATGTCTCTGCAGCTTTGTTGAGTCTTTGCCAGGCAGTTCCGAAAATACCAGTGAGGTTCCGGTAGCCAGCAAGTGGTCTTGAGGTTCTGTGGAGATTAAATCAACATGGGCAGCTCAGTCACTAGGTTCTCTACTAAAAGGCAGGGTTACGTCAGCCTCATGGCATTGTGTATTACGGGGAATGACTTATATATGCCTAATTCAATGGGCCTTTAGGTTACAGATTTGCACTGTGCTAGGCGCAAATGTACATACAACAGTAAACAGTAGGACTAAACTTACTAAATAACAAAACATATGAACCCTTTTCTTTCATTCAGGATTTATTATTATCTTACAGTGGTATTGGTTACATGAGTCACTACTGGATTACAGATCCCAATAAATTTTCCAATACGAAAACATTTGATAAAATCTGATTATAAACGTGCTTCACAATATAAAGCTCTGGCGTTAGCAAAAATATACTTAAAAGAACTATAAGTATGATGCACTATACAAGCTCTCAAAATGCTAAAGTAAGGGCCCTGACTAGAATGAGTATACAAAAATTATTTTGTGTTGCATTTAGTGTAGCAACTTAGAATCCTTATCTAATTTTACAGTGACATGGTGTACAATGACCGTACATAAATGTTATGACTCCAATACAAAGTAATTCAGCCCAGAATAGGCCGGACGTGATCAACATTCCTATCCAAATTAATTTTCAGTAACACGTCACAAACAATCTCTAAAATTTACGTCAATACTGAGTGCAAACGCAGTGACATTAAACAAAAATCAGGAATTCTGACTAGCTAAGGACTCACTAAACTCCAATAAATAATTGAAATCACATCATGACTGGGATATACAATTGTGACGTCAAATCCAGAAACGGCATACAGCATCGCCGTAAAAAGAGAACTCTTTAACAAATTGTAATGACAGGCGAGTTAAGGCCTTCTCAAACAGTAAAATATTTTGTGCCAAGTAAAAGGCCTCTCAATCAAAATATTTGGCCCCAAACATAAAATTGTTTTAAAAATTGCAAAACTATTCCTTAATGTCACGTTGCTAGAGATCAATAAATTTCCATTGCAATGTGAACCGCGCATAAAAGCTGCCTTACACAAAACTGCACCATAAAGACACCCTCGAATGTTGCATTAGCATAAGAGCCTCACTACACTTTTCACACTTTTTGTAATCAAAACCATGAGCCATAATAATTACGTTAATGCCAGGGGTAGAATAAAAAACATTTGCATATCGCTGTATATTACTCACACGTGCGTTCGCACCTACAAAATAACCAAAACACACTACAATTATATTCAGGCTCAAGAGAGTATTTCACTACTAGAATGCCGTTTAATTTCACCAAATATTGGTCGTGTGAAATACGAGCACGACTTAAAAATTGTATACGCATGACAACTAACACCGTCCGAAAGGTGGCGGCAGGTAGCCCAGTAAAGCACCTTCGGAACTAAAATAAGATTTAAAAATCTTATTAAAAATTCACATTAAGAAATATATACTTGATGCAGGGGCAGCAAACTACACTTGCCCGTCAAGGCCCTACGACATAAAAAAATCTATGCATATGTTAAAATACGACAGTGAGCTGACGACAAGGACACTATCCAAATACTACTCGCAGACGGGGACAACTTGGGCAAGGTGAAGTGTTAGTCTGCGACAAACTCCAATATGAGTTAATAGTCTGGAACATAGATGCATCAGGTGATGTGCCAATGTTGCATAAAAATATGCGACTGGCATTTAACGATCCCATCCAGCCTTCGATAGCTAATATAAATAGCATGGATTAGATAGATGAGTTCAGTATTTGCAATGACAAGGCTGAAAAATTAATGAAACAGCTATTTCACTACAAGCTGCTCCCAGCAGCACAGGCTTAAATAGATTTCTAACGAGGCTCAACCATGTCATTCGTAGACTTACCAACGTATATATTTTAGGCCATATGGTTTGGAAGATCTATACATTCAACAATTAGCCAAGTGGCTCAATGATTTAAAACAAACCAAGGAGTTGTCGAATGATCTGGTCAATCAACCCATCACCATAGTTGTCACACAGTATTCAGTTGGCACAATAACAACTTCCAACCTAAGCCATGATTGAGAAAATTTAAGTATTAAAAAAATGTCAGCATCAACTATTAGCCTCCAGGGCTTAGACCCTATGTCACTAGTCAACGGACTTGCGTATATCCTCTTTACCAAAGACATCACCCATAACTGTGTCATACTCTGGCATTCCAAACAACCCTATACTGGCTTCTTCGGTGTGTGATATTCCTAATAATGTAAGTGATAGTGAACCAATTGAAGATGACGTTATTCTGACTACTGTGACATTAGGTCCACCAACATTTCACAAAACTTTTCTGCTCTTCCCCAGGCATCCTAAGTCCAATCCACAACCACACCCCAGGCTTCACAAAACCTTTTGATTAACCACCCACCCCTGCCCTCCTCTCACCCCCTCATCACATAGCCACAACCCCTCTCAGGCCACCGCTTGCATTCTCAACACATTGTTAGTATCCAAGACTCAGTACAAATTTCCCATGCAAACTATTACACCGCCACCTCTGTTATCCCTCGTCAAATAATTTCCACCCCTACCATCCCTTCACGCAAACTCTCTAATCCATTCCCTCCCCACTCACGTAATTTTGGCATACATTAGACAGCCCATCTACCTCACTCACCCCACCTTAACACCTTATGTTCTCAACCCATTCACCACTCCCAACCCCTTTCCTTCCCAAACACCCAAATATCATTTTCTGTTTTTGGCAAGCTTACACATCCTCTTAAAAGAGTTCTTGCTAATTTCACAGAGACTAATAGTCTCAGCATTCCACAGCTGCTCAAGTTTTTGAGAGAGCTCACCAAAATAAACAAAAAAGAAACATCCCTGACAACCAGTCTTTGGAAATAATTTTTCCATTCACCCGTTCACCTTTAACTGATAGAACAACTATTGCCATAAACAATAATTACTGCATTGACCTGTTTCACCAGGATGTACGGGATTATTTCATCCCTGCCAGACTTTTAGTCAACATTCCATTGGAATGATTCAATCATTCTCAAGAACATACAGAACCTTTTGCTCATTACACTACAGAAATAAAAGATGCTGCAATTGTTTTGTGATTGTGTGTTTCTGATGCTAAAATAGTCTCTACCCTCTTAGGTGGGTTAAATCCAGGAGAGTGCTCACGTACTATTTTCACATGCAGACCATAGACTTTTGCTGACTTGGACCATTTGTGCATTAATGTTTGCTTTTGCAGACCAATCCCGATGTAAATTTCACCACAATTTCATAAGCCAATCGACATCATCTTTTAGATCAGAACACCATAGTACTATGAAAGTGTCTGAACTATCCCAAGTGATAAGAAAACAAAATTCATTGCTAAGGACAAGAGAAAAGGTAGTAAAATATGTAATTTTGGTAAAAAGCCTGGTCACATTATGTCAGAGTGCAGAATTTTGGCAGCAAAGGAGGAAAAAGAATCTAAACGAAAAAACAGGTAAGGTGGTGTTTTTAAACATAGCAAGTCTAGACCATCTTAACAGAACAATTTTTTTCCAAAAACAAAGGTTTTGCCAAGAAAAGTAATTTAATCACGTCTGTAAAACCAGTTGACACGTATGTTTCGTGAATAGTACCTTTATGGTTGATGACTTAGGGAACACATGGAGTTGCTTTAAAGGCAGAAAATGTATAAAATGTAAGAAAAGTAGTTACCTAAGGAAAAGAATGTCTCACAACATTTTGCCTTTAACAAAACCATTTTTACTGTATCTGAACATGTTAATTGGTTCCTTACATATCAATCGACTTGTTGACACAGGATCAGTTTGTATTCTCATGTAAGGATCAGTTTTTCGACAATTAAAGGAGAAAGGTTTCATTAATAGTACTGAGCCAATAAATTTACACTGTTTTATAGTTTCAGATTAGCCATGGTAAATGGATACAACTAGTAAATCAAGTGAAAATTAGAATTGATTTGTTTACATGGGTTTTTCCATACCTTGTGTGCAATGATCTGGTGACCGATCTTATATTAGCAGATGTTATTACTAAGATACTATGCTTATTGATCTGAAAGTAAGATGTATCATGTTTAGATGTAATCTCAAGGTGATAATTCCATTTTATGGTTCACAATCACACCACCATGAAGAAGTATCAAAAGTCACAAGTAATGAAAATTCTACTCATTTGATTCATCTGTATAGTGCAAAACAATAATCAATTAAGAATCAATGTGCAGATTTTTCAGATGTTTTGACCCCAGTGTTAGTACACACATATTTGATTGAAACGAAATCAAACTCCTTGACAACAAACCTGTGAAATTCTTCCCTACAATTTGGTACCACCAAAAATGAAAATTATGCGAGAGAAAATTTAGGACCTTTTCGACACCAAAGTCATTGAACCCTCCAAATTATCTTTCAGTTTACCTGTATTTCTAGTATATAAAGGTAATTATCATCGTTTGGTAATTAGTTACCGCCTTTTGAACCAAACAAATTGACATTGAAAGTGTTCAACTTCCAAATTTGAATTCTGTCTTCCATTGGTTTAGTAATGCCAAGTAGTTTAGTGTTTTTGACCTAAATTCAGCTTATCATCAAATCCCACTTAAAGAATTCAAAACATGTTACCGGTGTTTGTGTTCCATGGAACCTGTACCAGTACACTGTTGTGCCAATTGATCTTGCTATAGTAGCATAGGTTCTAACTCGTCTACTCAATCAGGTGCTAGGTGATGTCAAATTCAAGTTTGTGTACCACTATCTGGACGATTTGGTTGTGTACTCAAACATTTTCGAGGAACATGTAGCACATCTCTAAGGAGTTCTTGACAGAATGTGTAATGTAGGTCTTACCCCCAACTTAAAAAAGGTGAATTTCGCAGTTCAACAAATTTCTTTTCTTGGCCATATTGTTTCTGAAAAAGGAGTCTCAGTTGACACAGATTGAATCAAGGCTTTTGAGAAAGATTTTCTTCCTCCAAAATATGCAAAGGCGATGCCCAATTTATCAGCATGGTCAATTTATACTCCAAATTCATTCCAAAATTTGCCGAACATGCATCCTCTATAAACACACTAAAAAAAAAAGGGAACAAAACTTGTATGGGATAAAGAGCAACAGGATGCTTTTGATTTTTTTGAAAGAAGCACTAGCAACTCTCCCAGTTCTTTGAACAGCTGATTTTTCCGAACTATACATTCTTCGAACTGATGCTTCCAGCACAGCACTTGGTGCTGTGTTATCACAGGAAATCAATTGTCAATGGCAACTCATTGCTTTCACTTCACAAACATTTATTCATTAGGAAAGTAATCCGTCAGCGTATGAACTAGAATGTTTAGCAGTTGTTTTTGGAACTAACAAATGTAGACAATTTTTAGAACATGAGGATTTTTTTTTGTAAATGGATAACTATGCTCTTCCATGGTTACTTGCTCATCCAAAGCAACTTGAAAAATTAGGTCGTTGGATAGTCAAAATTTCATCATTTAAATTCAAAGTCCAACATATTTGCAGAAACCAGAACATAGTTGTTGATGCGTTGTCACGCATGTTTGAAAATTATCTAGAGGAATTCTTTTTAGAACCTGAATGTAATTGTTGCAGTGCACTGCTGGCCGATTTTCCTTTGGCATTTCAGGATAGTGAAACTCATAGAAATCTGATCCTTTCATTTGCGACATTATGGATCAAATTATAAAGGTTACCGCACCTTTGCAATGTAAGGTACCTAAAGGCGTTTTGCACTGTAGACCCCGTTTTGTTAAAGACCATAAAATTGTCCTACCTCAAAATCTTCATGATGTGGTTATTTATATTTTTATTCATCCTCATTGGGAGCTCATTTGGGTATGTACAAAACCATTAATGATATTAGGTGTATGTTTTTTGGAAGGGCATGTATCAGGATATTTCAGAAAGAGTGAACATTTGTAAACTTTGTGCTTTGAGTAAACCTGCGCAAGATTCTAAACTCTGTTTAACTTCATCTGACATTGTGGAGAGACCTTTACAAAAGATTTTCATTGATTTTGTTGACCCTTTTACATGCTCCAAATCAGGAAATAGCATGTCATTGGTATCCATAGATTCATTTACCAAATTTATTTGACTCATTCCACTACACAAAGCAACTTCAGAGACAACAATCTTTGCACTAAAAAACTTTATTTTTAAAATATATGGAATTCCCTCAGTTGTCTCGGACATTGGTCCACAGTTTAAGACAAAGGTTTTCAAAAATGTTGTTTCACTCATGGTATCCAACATATCAGCACCATACCGTACTATCCACAGCCATCACATTTGGAATGCCTCAACAGGAATCGCCATTCAGCACTTACTTCTTTTGATGCCGACGGCCAGGATAGGTGGGATGAAGACCTTAAATGGTTACAAATGACATTTAATTATGCTCGCCATGAGGGCCACAAAACAACCCCTTTGGAACTGAAGTTCATCTACAAACCAAACACTCCTCTTTCCATTCTTTGGTTTCTGGCTGAACTTGTACCTGTTGATCCGAAGGAAGTCAAGATGATGTGGTAAAGAGCTCATGAGAATTTAAAGTTGTCACATGGAAAATCAAAAAGAATATACAATAAGGATTGTAGACAGAATCCCTTTAAAGTAGGAGATTTTGTGTTATGCCGAGCCCCACTTTGAGTAAAGCCATCTACAAGATGGCGGCTAAACCCGCCTACAGGTGGAAAGGCCCTTAACAAATTCCAAAAGTTTCTCACACCAGTTATGGTTGCATTTTGTGACCCAGGTATTGGGAAATTTGTATGTCAGGCCAACATCTCCTATTTAAAGAAATTCTCACCTAACTTAAAATAGGTTTGTCAGCTCGTAAAATGGTATATGGTCACTTAGGTGGTCATTTGGACTATCATCCACCTGGCTAGTTACTTTCCTTGTTACATGTACCCCTTATAGCTTCAGCTCACAAAGCTCACAAAACAAACTAAGATCCCTAAGGTGATAAACCTTCTTAAGCTAAACTTGGCTAAATAAAACCAAACAAAGCAAATCAATGCTTGTTTATGGAGCAAAGCTCATCATAAAAAACCTAGATACTATTTCATAAGCAATTATGATATATGTTTAATCTTAAGAGTGCACTAGTCTTTATTTTAATTTCGATAATGTTTGTTAGTCTTAATGAGTACCCTATTTAATTTAAGATACTAAAGTGTAATATATGTACATTCATTGATTTCAAATGATTATCATCAGTCTCATGTCTTGTTTCATTGCTCTTGGGTATTTTCATAATGCTTTTGTATTTGTAACTAATAAGTTTGTAAAGTCTAACATGAACTTTAATATGACCAGTACTTTGTATTCCTGATCCTGTTTTTAACAATAAGTATAATGAGAAATTATTTTAACAAAATGTATGAAGAGAAATACTGTCGTATCCGCTTTCAGGGGGGAAGTTTATACAGTTTTAAAATTTTTTAATATTTTTTTTCTTTTTTTCATGTTTAGGGTTGAACAATTTTGTTATATTAGCTTAATTTCAATTAAGGATATTATTTTATTTTATTTAGAATTTATTGATTTTAAAAGAGATAATTATTTCTGTGAATACATTCATTTTAACTTATTGAGGGTCTTCTTAAATTCACATTTTTCTGACCTTGCAGCCTCAGAAAATACGCTTCAATCAAGTTGTCAACACATGTTTGGGCAGTTAAATGTGCACACATTTCTTTCAGGATGTGTTATCTTAACACGCCACATATTTTTTGTGTCGCCATTGCATCCGACTGCAAGTTTTTTTTTTTCTTTTGCAGTGTGCTTCAAACACTGTAGTTTTACCTCGTGTCATCTCTTTTGATGCTGTTAATAGATGTGAAATGCACTAAAATCTGTCGTTTGGGGAAGCTCATACCATCTAGCAGCAAACTCCAAAGTTTAGCCACATGGTTTTAGCGAGTGCTCACCACATATCAACTGCACGTTCTTCATTCTGCCGGCTAGCTGTGTGCATGGGACTAGACAACACACAACTCCAGACTTCACTTACAATCAGGATGTAGTTTAGTCAAGTTTATCATTCTTTCATGGTGTAGTTTAGATGTGCCACAACGTAGCTTAGTATTGGTGGACTACAGTAGTGTAGTTTTTCAACCTCTGTTATGGGTCAGTGTTGCTTTACTGTTTTTCTGACCCAGTTTCGTGGTAACTGTGAATTTGTATTAATTCCGTGCCAGACCTTTCCAGAGGTCGCAGTTTCACATTCTTGCAGTTCACAGTCTGCAGTTTGGTAACATCACCGATAAATTTGGCTGTCCCATTTGTTATCTGAGTACCAGTCCATACCGACCTGTAGTATGGGGAAGACTGTAGCTTTGCAGTCTAACCTGATAGATATGACGGGATTCTTTTGACGCCTGTCATTGTTACCAAAGAACAACCATGGCATTCTGCTTACTCCTCTCCACCAGCCATATTTACTTCATTTAATTTGATTGAACCCATAATTTGTGAACTTCCCATGGTTTGAATATACAACAGTTAGCTAACTTTCAAATCTAAGCAAAAAAGTGAACTTTCAAAGAAAAAGATTTGTTCATCTTATACCTGGCTTACTTAATGTCTTGTTTTCAATAAAATATTAATGTCCTGGCATTTAAATACAAATAAATAATCAATTTTATTTGTAAGGAAGCCTCCGTTTTTTCTTTCTGCTATTATACAAGTTCATCATGTCATTCATATTCACTTTCTGATGCCAGCAAAAGTTATTATGTAAACTCTTTTTTTTATTTCAGATATATAAAGTATTCTAAGTACTACTCGTGGAATTATTTACTTTTCTACCCTCTGGATCATATATAGCTATTAATCTAATGTTCTCTATTTATTAGTTATTATTGGCCTTTTTGTATGCAGCTCGCTTGTGTTTTAAATTCTGTATTTTATTTTTGGTTAGGATTAATTATGGTAGCAGATTATTGACCAAAGTAAGGCCATAATGTTTGAATTTTATTCCTCCCATCAAAGAGATAAATGTATATATTCTACCTCGTAAAATGTCGATAAGAGTGGAATGATGTGTTTGCTTTTGTTACTCATATGAAAGGTGTGCATGTGCATATGCATGTCTGTGTGTGTGCATGTGCATGCATGTATATATATATATTACTGTTAGTGTGTAGGTTATTTTTATTTCTGGGATGGTGTGTCGCACAAAATGTAGAAGCTTGGTAAGGTGTTGCCATGGAAATATTTGAAAGTGTCCCACCCATTACTTGCTACTACGAGCTAATACCAACTCTATCTCCCATAACACAAGCAAATATGTAAATTCAGCCACCTTGTACACTTGACCAGACACAACACTTTACATTGCAGTTACCTGCAATCTGTGTCCTACTTAACATGTACAAACATACAGGGAGGTTGAGACATAAAAATGTGGGAAATTACATTTTTGTGTAGTTCACGTTTAATCATAGTGTTTTATGCAGCACATACCATACCCAATGACATTCGCTATGATGTTGACAGTTTGTTGGTACACATCATAACAAATGTTCAAAATTGCCACCATGTGCCACTACACATGCATGAACACGTTTAATCATGGATCTACGTACCCTGCCAAATATCCCAGGCTGGCAGCTAATAGTTTCACAGCTTTGAAAAAATGTGCTTGTGTAACACATCTGCACTTGGAATCAGAGTTTTATATATATATATATATATAATAACTCTTCACATGCCCCCCCCCCCCCCCCAGATAAAAGTCTATGTATGAGGTCTGGTGAGCCAGACAGCTATGCAACCAGACCTGATGACCGATCCACTTGCCACAAAATGTTTCATCCAAGAAAGCTCAATCGGGATGACTGAAGTGTGCCGGAGTGCCATCGTGCATGAATTACATCCTTGCACATACATCCAAAGGCAGATCCTCCAGCAATTGTGGTAACACATTGGTGAGAAACTCTCTCTATACATTGTCAGTTAGGCAGGGTGGCAAAACATATGACCCTGCCAGACAATCACACAATACTGGTCCGCAAATTTATTCAAAATTGTTGCTGGTGTCGACCACTGATGGTGGCATGTGTTTTGTCTGCCCACTGATGAGTATTATAGAAGTTAGTAATGCTGTCCTTCCCAAATGTAGTCCTGTCCATAAACAGAAGCGATGAAGCAAACACCGCTGTGGCTTTTTGCCGTATGAACCACTGGCAGAACATCATTCTAGCTGAGTGATCATCAGGTGCAAGAGCCTGCATACGTTGTACATGGCAAGGAAGGATACAGCCGCTGCCAATGGAGTACCCTCCATACTGTTTTCTGACTTACAGATAATGTCACCACCACTTGTCTGGTGCTGACACTTATCCTGGCATATTGTACTCGAAGATGTGCTCCACCACTTGAGATTTATGAAGATTTCTGGGTTGCCCTTGATCTACAGTATTTACTTTTATTGTTCCTGTCTCAGCATGCTGGGGAAACACTGCTGCAAATGTTTTATGGGATGGCTGCGCGCTGTCCGGGAATGCCTCTTGATATAACTGTTTTGACAGTCTCCCAATACCATACATGAATATCATGTACACCTGTTCACAATATGAATTAACAGGTAAATTTTCAACATTCACTTCAAAATTATCTACGGTAAGGATATTAGCGATGTTAATAATAGAATATCCATTACCATCAACACTACATCAATATTACACCATGGTTGAATGGTTCAAATGGTACTGGATTACTTGTAGCATACATGACATGCAGTAGGTATGTGCATTGTGATAGGAACAGTGGAATAGTGTAGTGGAGCATGCACAACTGCGCTATCTGTATTGTGGCATGGTACCATCATGCCTCCTGTGTGGCTATACCCAGCCTGGAGTATAATGTGTTGCCTACTGGCAGGTGTGTCCGCAGTGTAAATGTAATTCTCGTGCATTATACATATCTTAAGACATTACTTCCAGGCTATGGTCACAAATAAGGCATTTTGTACTTGTTGTACAATGTAGCACCCACGTATTCAGCATTACATATATATGCATGCATGTATGTACAGTACAGTCGTATCACACCATTGCAGCAAATGCCTGGTACTCTCAATGATCTTGGCCATTCATAAACCTATGATACAGATATGTCCACAACAAGGTTAACCTATAATGGAGGCATTGGCTGATGTAAAGACAGTTCCGTTACTGTTTACAATATTGGCCATGAGCATCTTTACTGTGCAACACGACTGCAGTCTGTTGCAACATTACTGTGATCTACATCTGAATACCATTCACACTTATCTCACCGTTACTTCATTTGTCAGTATACATACATGATATTTGTGTTCATCTGTTCCTACAGCAACCACACATGTCCAATCATCTCAGGAGTACAGTGTTCTGTCTACGTACCTGGCCAAGGTATTTGGAGAGAATGTACTGTATGCATTTATTATTCCAAAATTGTTGTGATTAGAGCAACAATGTACCAGCTATTTTAAATTTATTTCCATATGGCACTTCATAATATGCCACATGAAACATGCTCAATTATTGGTAAGATAAAATTTTACGCGAATGCAAGGTTGCAACACCTATTTTCGTAACGACGTATTTTGACAATGGTTACAGACGTCACACAGATAGTAAATCTTTGTCCATAAGCTCGTTATACATTTTGTAGAATGGGTAATTGTGTGTGGTTTTGTCTATTACTTCAAGTGAGTGTATAACCCTTGGGACATACTTTGGGTGGTACATGTTGTATGTATGATTTTACCATATTTTTTTTTTTGTTGTTAAGAATACATGAACTTAGTTTGTCCCCGTGTTTATGTGACTTGCTGTATAATTTTTTTTTCAGATAGGAATTATAAAAATTATAATTAAAGGTTTTGATAGTACAATGTGAGACATGTGTACATGCATGTATGCAAGTGCATGTATGTGCACACACAATGTAATAATAAAGTATTATATTCTAGTACAATATGTATATATATATACCCACACAATCTTACCAAAAGTATCTGGACACCCCCTCTATAAACGTAATCTTTCACCTAGATGTCATGATGACCATTGCTCACACTATAAAAGAGGCGGAGGTCTCCATGTTGGTTATTGCTACGTTATACCGGCAGAATGGGTGGAGCAATGGAGCTCAGCAACTTTGAATGTGATGTAGTTATTGGTATGTCATGTCAGTGAACAACCTGTTGGCGCCATTTCCGCCATTATCAAGTTGCCGAAGTCAACCACGAGGGATGTGGTTGTGGAATTGAAAAAGGACTGCACAACCACAACAAAACCACGGCCACGTAGGCCATGTGTGTTGACAGACAGGTACTGTAAAGCATTGAAGAAGGTGGTATGGGAACATGGCGTGACACAGGAAAAATGGTCAGCCATTCTCCCAGAGATGCTCCGATACCTGGTTGATTGTCTTCACGACAGGGTCAGAGCTGTAATAGAGGCAAAGTTATGGGCCAGCCCATATTAATACCACTATATCCAAGAAACACTTATAAGACAGTTTTGCATGTGGGTGTCCAGATACTTTTGATCAAATAGTTTGTGTGTGCGTGCATGCATGGGTGGGTGCATGCATGCGTGCATGCATTGCATGTGTGTGTGTGTACAGAATGTCGGGGGATCATTGCAACAAACTTATAGGGGTTATAGGTAATATAATCAGGAACAAATTTTGTCAGAGAATGTATGTCTGGAGATGCCCCACTTAGTTGCTAGGCATCTTTGTACAACACTTGATAACACCTGATAGGTTTGCAGTTAGCGTTGCATACAACATTTATCAGCTGCCTACCTCACAGGAAACAGTGGTATTTGATGTACCACTGTAGGGTTGGTGGTAATAAGTGGGCAGAAGTCTGTAGATTATACTACTTTGACTACCTGTTACACATTTCCATATGTTTACCTAAAGGATGTGCTCAAAATGGCAGCCCTCTGCTTGATTGCAGATTTTGCAATGCTGATTCATTGTCTGACAGACCCTCTTAAAGATGCCAGGAGTGTTTTGAACAGTGTGGCATTCTGCCTGTATTTGTTATACGAAAATGTCTATGTTCTTCACACATGTAGAGTACACACAACTCTTGATGTGGTCTCACAACAAGAAACTGACCGTCGTAAGGTTGGTTGACCGTGGTGGCCATGTCAGAAGACTGCCTCTCCCAACCCACTTAACACCAGCTGTGTCTGTGAATTGTTGGTGAACATGGTCGAAATGTGGCATGGTGTCACCACATTGAAACCACATGTTGACTCGTACGTTCAGCTGCACATCTTCTAGCAGTTGGGGTAGCTCGTTATCCAGAAAGTTGTGATATGCCAGGCTGTCTAAATGAGCTAGAAGGATTAAAGGTATAATAACTTGACAGTGGATGATGCCAGCACATGTGTTCACCAAAAACCGTTGTTGGTGAAGTGTGGCCACCACTGCATATCGATTTTATTCTGCCTACATATGGCTGTTATGGGTATTGAAATAGCCATATTTCGTAAAACACACTTTGTCTGTGAGCAACACACACTATACAAACTCTGGCTTGGCAGTGCACTGCTGCATAAACCACTGTGCGGACTACATGCAGGGCTCAGTCAGCTGGTCCAAGTGCCTGTACCTTTTGCAGGTAGAGCACTTTTCACACAAAAGTGTGGCTGACGTCCATATTATGAACAATCGTGCATGTGCTTGTGGATTGGTAGGCCTCAACTCTGTCCAGTATTTCCTCTTGAAAATGCAGCATACGAAGTCCTCTTGCCCTGACGCCCTCATGTGATGGATGGAAGGTCCCATATTTGCACAGTTGCTGATGTAGTCTCTGAAACAATGTGTGATGTGGCTGCCATCTGTTGGGGAAGTATTCATGAAAAAGACGTGCTGCTACGTACCCACAGCCTCTAGCTTCACTGTACAGCATATGCATGTCTGCCAGTTCTGATGAATAAGCATTAGTGACTAGTCTGGTGTATGAAGCAGAGTTATGGTGAGCATACAACAACTGTTTCAACTCAGGTAGTGATGATTATTTAGGTCTGTGTAGTGGAATGTGGCGAGGGAAGGATATACCAAACTGCTAACAGTTTACGCAATACAATACAATGGGCCTCTCAGTGCGTTTGATATTGCCTACCTCTTCAGGACAGAAGAGTGGCTGTATAATCAGCTTTTGCATTCACTAGCTACAGATGACTGCATTGACAGCAGGCATGTGATACACGTACACAAAATGCCTGTCTCCCAGGTGCGTAGAACTATTTTATGATAAAGCACGGCATCTCAACGGATTGTCTCTGGACATTTGTTCTCAGACAAATGGTGTTTATTTCATTATCACCCGCAGTGATACTGTGACATATTCTCTCTGTGTGTTTGTGCATGAGAGTGTGTTGGTGCATGTGTGTGTTTTGTGCACATGTGTGCATTGGTGCACATGTGTGTGCATGCATGTGTGTTTGTGTATGCTTTTGTACTTGTGTACGCTTGTGTGTTTGTGCATGTTTGTGTGTTCGGTGCACGCTTGTGTGTGTTTGTGCACATGTGTGTGTTTGTGTACATGTGTGTGTGTGTGTGTTTATCTGTGTAATGTGTTAGTTACTAAGTGTTTTGTACAATTTAATAATTTTAGTGCTAACATATTTGCTTATATTTACAGTGAGCAGAAAGGAACATTACGCACAAACTGTTTGGATTGTCTTGATCGTACAAACTGTGTACAGACTTTCCTTGGATTAGAGGTATGTAGTACTTGAGGGAGATATATAACTTTTTCATCTATTAAATAATATTTCTAATATATAAAATCCCATGGAAAAGAGAATCAGTTCCTTTTTGATTTTAGTTTAACATTTACTTTATTTTCAATGGTTAATTAAAATATTGAGTGAATAACATTATTTTCTTTTAATTGACATTCAAGTTTACATAAACTGGCATAGGTGTCATTTTGAAAATGCCAAAGAAGTATTTTTATGACCTTAAAGTAGAAATAATATTTTTACATGCTCTCTGCTTTGTCCTACATGAGTGAGTGGAAGAGGACAGAGTAGTGATGTGATAGTGGGCTGTGAGTCACAAGGGACATTTGGAAGTCAGGTGAGCGATAATCCAATACGCGCATAGCTTGTTTTGAAAAGATTGCAGGTGGGGTAAATATTTTGTGGCTCGTGTGCTCCTGACCGTCAGCTGATTGAATTTCCGCATTTATCTTAAGAATGCTCTGGATTAATGACAGAGTTTCTTTTACCGTGACTTAGGGTGTGGCGAACCTTCCAGTCAAGGCCATCAACTATAAATGTGTGTCGGGCCTCAGAACCAAGTGTTTGTGAGTGACTGGAGTATGGGTGATTGTGCAACGTTAAGCAATAGATGACGAGTGAGAAGAGGAACAAGTAACACCGGAAGAGGCCAGCAGGAGGAAAGTCCAAAATTGCAAGCATCTGTGCAGTGAAGAATGCAACTGCCAGGCTTGACTATTGGACTGAATGGGTTAGTGTAAGACATTACAAATGATGGCAATAGATAGACTGAACATGTGTCAATGATGATACATAAAATGTGTAGTAGTGGAGACAGGTAGATTAATGCTGTAAATTGTAGGTGTGTGAATAAATTACAATAAAATCAAGTTCTCTCCATTTTTATTAAAACCTATTCCACACAAATTCGAACACACCTCTCTGGCAGCTTGTAACACTGGTGTCAGAAGTGATTCTTCATTGATGCCATCACCAACACAGAGGTACAACAAGTGGTACGTCTGACTGCACGCCATAACATACACGACCTTCTGGCCGGAGCACTGAAGGTGCAGTCAGCAAGATGGGAGCTGCACCCATATGTCTTGGTATTGGCAGTGATGGTGAACAAAGATGACACCAGCATCAAGAAGACATTGAAGGAGATGCAGAAGGCCATCAAAGACATCGCTTTCAGGGTTCAATAATGGAGCTTCGCCACCCCCCACCCAAACGGCCGGAGTACCTGAGAGCCTACTGTCAACAGCAGTAGCAACAGAAGCATCAGCGATACAATAGGCAGCAAGAGGCAGGTGAGACTACAGCTCATCCGGAAAACTTGTTAACACTGATCATGCAGGGGGAAGGTCAGTGACTGCTGGAAGGAAGGACTCAATGTTCATACATGTATGGTCGGTGAAACAGGATTGGGATGCAATACTGGTGGAGGGGAGCCAGAATTATGTTCCTTGCAAGATGGTTGTCGATACTGGGACAACCATTACAGTAGTGAGACCAGACATCCTAGAGCCTTACGCCCAGCTATCACCTGACAACAGTATGTAACAGTGCTATTTGACTACAGTGACAGATGAGACCACAGTGGTTAGACGTAAGAGAGATGTGATCTTGGAGAGCTTGGTGACCTTAGCATAGAGCACAATCTTCAGGATGATTCTCAAGGAGTCATATAAATGTGGTCCATATACTCAATATGTACAAAGTAATTTGTCACTCAGTATATCCATCCTACAGTGGAAAGGAGTTTTCAATGCTGTTTCAGCATCAATGTGTGGTGTCCTACACTATCAACTGATTGGGCCATTCAGTTTCCCGGGATGCTTGATTGATGTGGTGTATCTAAAATTTTTGCAATAACTGCAGCTGTTATTTGAGGATATTCTGTTAGCAGTGAGATGTTATTGGATTATCCAGCATGATGGTCCACATCATCACTTCCACCATGCTGTGGTTACACACTTAAATGTGATTTTCCTGAGAGATGGATAGGACGAGGCGGTTTACAACCCTGGCCTCCTTGATCGCCAGACCTATCGCCACTTGATTATTGTGTATGGGATGCAGGAAGGATATTTTTTACCAGACGACTGCACACCCACATGAGTAACTACTTGCACCTATCATGCATGCCAATACAGACTTCAAAGACAGCATTATGCAATTACATAGAGCAACACATGCAGTTCATAAGCATACAGCCAAGTGTGTGGACATAAACGGAAAAATTTCTGAACATTTTTTGTAAGCTTGTTAGATGCAATTGTGATGCTGAACTGTAAACAATACAGTCTTATAATACATTACTGTATTTACTTCTGAAAGTGTTATTTTATTCATTATTATTCAAATGTTTCAAATTACTCTGTAAATATTGGGAATAAGACCCATATGACAATTTTGCTCCAAATGATGTAAGGAATAGACCCTGTGAGTGGCGGTAACTCCTCGTGTATACATAGCAGAAATAGAGTATGAATGTTTTTTGAGACTTGATTTACTATGTAGACTGGGGGCTGTATTGATACTCCACTTGGTGTGCTACGGGTAGGTAGTACCGTGTTGGTAATGTCAACACGACATGATTTGTCCTCCTCAATTAGCTGCACAGTAGTCAGTTGTCAACCCACTTTGATGCCCGCTTCTAGAGAAATTGTCATTACAGGCAGATGTAAAGGTAAATTTATCAGGTATTTGGGTCTAATTGAGACAGCAGAGAGGGTTGACATCCTGCCAGGTAAAGTTGTTGTAGCAAGTGATCCCCCACCTCCGGTCACAGGGAACTATACATCGGTGATAATGCAGATCTCAACAGCATACAGTTTTTTAGACTGAAGATGGTAAACGCAAGGAGTGTATCTAGTTGCGCAGGTTGGTGTTCAGTGACAAGTTTATAACAACATAGGTCGAGCCCAAAACAGTTCTTAAAGATAGTAATGCACTCAATAATCTGCTATGATAATACAAATTAATATTACCACTCAATATTAGAGGTCAAAAAGACAAACTTTATTAAATAGCAAGTCTTAAATTGTAAGATAAACAAAATAGAATTGCTTAACTCAGTCTTTGGATCATATTAAACATGTTTTGCTCTTGATTAAGTTCATTGATATTATACTTAAAGTAGAGTTCCAAATTCTACTAGAAATTTCAAAGTTGCACAATACAAAAAAATATGAATTGCAGGGCTTTCCTGTTAAGTGGTGCTGCCATGAACCTGTTCCACAGCCTTGGAAAAGAAATTGTACACAGCTACATTTGGCCTCAATAGCTTGCCAACACTCTGCTCAGGTCTACAACATGGCTGGAATATGGAGTGGCTTGTGCACACATGCTCACCACTCTATGACACAATATATGAACAAATAAGAAATCAAGTCTAACCAAAAATTATATCAAAACATCGCCGGTTAACGAGGAATAAAATACAACTGACTGATGTCAGTATTTCATATTTGTGACAACATTAAATGAGTTACTTCAGCAGCTAGCGAGAATATCAGTCACATCTTTAGTTTATGATAAGAAAAAGTAAAGAGGACATGTCAGCAGTACTAAGCAACATACCAAATATTGACCCTTAGAGTAGTGGTTCACCGATAGATACTCGTGACCACAAACACATTGTCTAGTGACACAAACCAATATCATTGAAATTTTTGGTTTCATAACTTTTTAGATGGCAAATTTAACAGCAGCTATTAATTATGTTAAGAACATTAATAAATATTAGCATTAATAATACAGACAATAACATACTTAAAAAAAAAAGTGCTGCCATCTGAAGTACTTAAGTTGATCCCAAATAATAGAGAAAATAACACATATTAAATATATTTAAAAATTCTAGTACCAAACAAAACAAACGGTGAACAACATAATTCATCACAAAAACTTTTAAACATTAATATAACTTCTTATAAACAAAAAATTAATAACATTTACTGCATATAAATCACAAAATTAAGTTGAGCACAAAATAAAGAGATTGATAGCTGATAATTAACTGCGAAAAAAATTTAAGGACAAGACTTTGCCAACAAATCAAACTTTTACCCAAAAAAAAAAGGCAAAAGACAAAAGAGAAATAAGAACATAAGCAAAATGCTAATGGTGCAACAAAAATGGCACACACTCCTCC
The DNA here is from genome assembly GCA_029891345.1 of Dryococelus australis. Classification (NCBI taxonomy): domain Eukaryota; kingdom Metazoa; phylum Arthropoda; class Insecta; order Phasmatodea; family Phasmatidae; genus Dryococelus; species Dryococelus australis. The sequence goes on from CM057009.1 coordinate 248,422,379, forward strand.
CCCCTAAGCAGAACTTAGCCTGACAATGGTCAAAAAAATTTTAAAATATACATTTTAGATCATTAACTAATATCATACATTAAGTTCCCACCAAAAAAATTTGCACAAAATCCATTAAAACACTTTCAAAAGTTATCCCCTAGACTCTTGTGAAACAGGAGGAAGAGTAACCATAAGGGTTCCTTCGGGTGAGTAAGGTGAAGAAGTAGTTTGTGGTGAGGGACGGTTGGAAAGAGACTGCAATTTAAGCTATAACCAAAAACTAAAGGCTAGGGAAAGAGCAGTAATGCTTCAAGAAACAATAACAAATACTAGGCCAAATTTAGGAGTACTGCATGTGGTATGTACTGGACGGAGAAGATGAAGCATATCATTTGAAGTTGGTACCATGTGATTGTGATGCCAGCATAGCAAGAAGTTCCTTAATCAAGGAGCCGTTCGAGGTTAGGTTAGGGAATTTTGAAAAATAAAATGATGTTTTGTTAGGTGCAAGTTTTTTAACATGACTCATGGATAGGGTGAGGTTAAGGTGCATGGCTGAACTAACTGAACCAAATGTTTTGAAGTAAGTAGTTACTGTATCACAATGAGTTGCATTAGCTAGTTATCCATTACCATTCAGAGTGAGAGAAACAGAACAAGTAGCATCCATACTAGATCTACAGAGAAGGGTTATTTCAAGCGAAAATTTTGTAGCAAATAACCAAAGGTCGAAAATATATAACACTTGGTTTATTTACTAATACATTTATATACTTATAAAATCCAATATGGCACTGATCATAGTCACATAGTGATGACATATTCTTATCTGTTTAAAAAATAAGAGTTTGTAGACACGTCGCACCATACACTTGTTTATAAAAGGTAAATAAAGTATATAAATAGAAATGCATAACTGTTATTGTATATAATTATGATTTGTGTAATTGATGGTTGTGACATAATCTAATTCTTCTTGAAAATACGAGTTCGTAGATATGTCGCACGATGCATTTATATCTGTAAATTTTACAGTTTATATATATATATATATATATATATATATATATATATATATATATATATATATATATATATATATATATATATATATATATATATATATACACACACACACACACACACATTAATTTTTTATATCACATCAAATTAAAGATGTCTCCAGAATCATCTGACTTCTCAGCTAAAACATGGAGTCACTTAGGCAAATTGAGGAGCACTATTAATTTTAGCTATTAATGTAGCAACTCAACATCATAGGGATGTTTTTTTTGTAAGCTGTTAATATGGCTGATATGCAACTCTAGTGGCGGGAAAAAGAAAAATTAATATACAAGAAACTTCTACTACTATAGAGAAAAAATTCTAGACTTTTTAATGGAAAAAACGAGACATTCGAGGGGAAAAATTAATACATTTTAAAGGGAAAATATGGATGGAATGATAGTGCATAAAAAAACATACATGCAAAAATTTAATGCTGGAGATAATGACTGTGTGAATAAATTACAAATCAAATTTAGTTATTTTATTTTTATTAAGACACCTATCCCTCACAAAACTCAGTTATGCCCCTCAGGCATCTTCTAACAAGATTAATTTTAAGGGTAGCTGTATTAGAGTTGCTTTGTATTATACCATTCTATCGTTGTATTTAAAATATTTTGTTTTATTCTAGCTGTAATTTATGTATGTACTTATGTTCATTATAAATGTCTTCTTGACAAAACACTTCAAGTTGTAAACCAGCCAACGTGTTGAAGCTTGCTGTATATAAACCAAGCAAATAAATAAAATGAAAAATGTAACATTGTAAACCAAAAGATTAAAAATGAACAAACCAAAGAAACATTTGAACACTTCTACTTATGTGTGCTACCAACACCAGCCATCCTAAAGTGAAACAATCATGTGTGCTGCCAACACCAGCCATCCTAACGTGAATCAAATAATTTTTACACCGAAATCTATAAAAAATAACTTCTTTCACCATGTTTTTATTCAAAGACATGTTCTCCGCTTCAGTACAATTGTGTAAACCACAATTTATGATCACCTGGAACACATCTCCATGTGTGACAACACAACACTATTCGTCACATGGAAATCTGAAACATTTTTTATGCATTTCTAAATACCTGTTTGTAGCTTTTCTTTTTAAACATATTATTTAAAATATTTAAACTTATTGAATTTGTATAATTCAAATACATTTAACATTGTGAAAGAACAAAAACAACAAAGTTACCAAAATAATCAAATCACTGTCACAGCCTTGTAGTGCTGTGATCGTTACAGGTTAGCCAATCTAATTACTAGAGCACTGCACCAACACTAAATTAGATCTCCTGTTCCATGACAAAACTTTACAAGTACCATTAAATGTTTTTCAAATACTAACTTGAAACTACTGTCAAATTCAATTGTTTTTAAATATACTGTTTATAGCAAATGATTTGACATATTGAATTTATTTTAGATGATGGACAATCATATAAATATTAACTGTAAATGCAAGTGATGAATCTTAAAGTAAAAATATTAAGTTTAGAATATTCCTATTGTGGAATACTTATAAATAAACTAGAAATTTACTATTATCTATTTAATTTAATTAAGACCTCCATCTTTACATAAGTTGGCAATACCCAGAAACTCTGAAAAATTGTTGAACTGTACAAAAGTATGGAAAACAAATATTCATAAAAGAGATATTATACATACATAAGTAGGCAGCAACAGTCCTCAACAAACAAAATATTTACGAAGGAGCAAAGTGTTACCTTTATGCAATATTCAGTATTTAAATATTTTTAACATAAAAAAAATATGCTCGACATTTTCGATTACTTTAGAAAATTGCCATTTTTTCCCTTTGCCTATAATATTTCAGCTTTAAAGTACCCTTAATAATTGTATAATTTACAAATAATAACTACTGCAATTGACTTCTTATGTGCAGACTTTGTGACACAATAGGAAATTTTAACCTGGTTGCAATTAACCCCATAATAAAACAAATTTCCAGCGGAATTTGTTGAGTGCATAGGTGACAGCTATCCAACATGCTTTTTAAAAGAACTATCAAATTTACATCACAGTATAAATTAATTGCTTATAAAGATGTTTAGAATATAAACATAATCGTTACTACAGCAGACACTATAACAAGATATGAAACGTAGGTAGATTAGAATACTACTTGACAGCAAAACTGTTATCATGCAATGTGGTTCACAGTGTCAGAAAGCAGGTTCTTAGATGGGGTGTACTGCTTCAGTTCAAAGGGAAAGTGCTGACAGCTGCTATTCCACTTTTCACCACCAGGAGGGCTACTCAATCACCAGCCATAGCTGCTTGTAGCACCAGAAGACATAACTTATATATCCCCATCTAATTTTTACCAATGCAAGGTATAATAAGACAACAGTAAACCCCAATTGCCACAGTGATAATTATTCTAAAAACAAATATTTTCTATCAATATTAACCACAGTTATTACACATCCCAAAGTAATTATTTACCCACACACAACTACCTGTGAAGAAGTGTAAAACAATGTAATGTCCAGCAAGAACAAACCAAGATATCCTCTTACAACTCTCTAATATACTTTGAATGACAAACTTTCTACCATTGGGCTACCATGCCGAGTCCTGCAACACGAGTCACACACAAGGTACGTTTTCTCGATGTCCACTCCTGCTCAGCTGGTAATAGACTTCACTCCACTTACTCAATCAGTGCAGCCGACCCACAAGAAGTGCCACACCAAGCTGCGACATGTTGAACTGACAAGGATGAAGTTTTACAAATAAAATTACAGATTCTTTTGTTACATTTTTTCTTGCAGGATATAATTTGTCCTTTTAATTTTAACATTTAAATAATTAATTAGTGACTGCCATTTTGGAATGATAAAATATTTTATAATAATTTTTCAACATTGCACAACAGATGGCAGTGGAAACCAGGAACAAGCTGTACAAAAAAAAAAAATAAAAAATAAAAAAATAAAAAATAAAAAAATAAAACTTACCAAGTGATAAGGAAACAACTTAATTATTACCAAACAAGGCATGCCAAAAATTTTCATTGCAAATTAACATGTTTCTTAAAGAAGTGATAATGTAAATAATTGACAAAAAAAATTTTTTAGGCTGAAATCAGATTTTAAACTGGTTTGATATAGGAGTGTAGTCATAACATTAAAATGTAATGTAATAGTTACAATAAATACTTGCTTTCTCTCTTAACAATGAAACCGTTGCAGGAACAAGTTAAACATCTGTGCAAGGTATCTTGTTTGCAATTTGTGTGGGGCAAATTATATTTGCACAAAAACTCTTAAAATTATTTAGTAAAGTATTAATAAATTTTACTGCCAAACATATTTCCAGTTGTACTGTAAAATTTAAAAATTAGAGTTTATGGAAAATTAACTATGTGGTTGTGGTAGTTTTTTGTTATATAGATAATTACACACTTTCTAAAAGACACACACACAAAACAGTTTGTAGTCACTGACTGAGATTTGTGATGCATATCAAGAGCTGGCATAACAAACAACATGGCTTCCATGAGCTGTATCAGCTGAGACAGAAGGATACATTAGCAAAATGCCATCAGTGGTAATTTCTAAGACTAATCAAAATAATGCTTTTGTAGTTAAGATAATGTACAAGTTCATTAATATTAAGTACATTACATAGGCAGGAACATGACTACAACAGTACTCTTTATTAAATAAACCATTCTTCCATACAATATTATTTTCCTAACAATTTTATGAGATGGTATACTACCACCACAACAGGTGAATTAAATACCATAAATATCTCTTGCTTCATCTTGTGTTTCTTCTTAACGATGAAAATTTGTGCTGTTAAGGGACTAGCTATGCAAAGTGTAGGGTCTTTTTAACGTCTTGCCATTGTTAAAAGTGTTTATATTGTGTGATTTGTTGTGATTTTCAGACTTTGGCCAAGCAGTTGCAGCTGTTATGTTTGATGGAAAAACAACAAATTGTGTCACGTTTTGAAGAAGTCTTCAGACAAATGTGGATCAATAATGGTAATGAGGTGAGCAAGATTTATGCTGGAACTGGTGCAATTCAAGGCAGCTCAAAGGTGTGTGTGTATATATCTATATATTTATTTATTTTGGTTTATTTTAAATTATAGTTATTTTAGATTCCACATTTCTAAATAATGTCTCCAACGCAAACTGTAAGTTTTATACACGTATTAAAAGCATCAATTGAATAAAACATTGTGTAACTGTTGGTATATCAGAGATTTTGTTTCATTTTAATTTAAGCTCCTAATATATCTTACAGATGCTAGTTCCCAAAACATTATTTGTGGTCCATCGATAAAATTGTGTATGTACTTCTTTACTATCTTCATTATGTCATTAGATTTTGAGCTTACATACTTGTCTTCATCTTAGTGCTTGTATGTGTTGTCTTCGTTGGGTCCTCTGTAAAATTATGTGCAAGTATTTGTACAAAGTTCATTTCATAAGTCATGACTACCAGCCTGCAGTAAAGGTGCTACAAAAGTATAACATTTGAAGGGAAGTGCATTGTATTTATGAATACTTCTAAAAAAAATAGGCCAGTTGTAGGAGTTGAAGGGCTGGGGGTAAATTGAAAAAGATAAAAATATAAAGCATTGTTTAATTATGAAAAAATGTACAAGGAAAGGAAAGTACATACAGACAACTACCATCCTTAAAAATATTTTCCTACATCTTCCACTTATCTTTGCCAATCATAGGGAAGACATTGAAGGCTATCAGCTGGGTGTGTTTGATTGACTTCAACCAGCATGCAATAGTTTAATATGGCAAAGACTTATCGCCAACACTTTTTTTTTTAGCTTTACATATTAGTGAGGTGTATTTCTGTCACAGAGTATTATAATTTTTGGCCTATGAATGTTCAAGTTTACTGACACACATCTCGAAGCATTTTCTGGAGCATATTAACATTTCCGCAGGCTGCTACCAGGTACCCAATGCACACTCCGTCTATTGGTAGTATTTAGTACAATTTTCAAATGGTTTTCAAATGTATATACACACAATCACAATGAAAGCAATGGCTCTCCTGCACTGGTACACACTGTGGTAAACTATCATGACTGATATTACCTCAGAGGGCACAGTTGCCAAAACTGCTATTTGTAGCTTCACCAGCATTTACATGAGGAGACACTAATAGGGTTTTTTTATTAGCAAAATTTGCATAGACCTTTCATAATGTTGCTGAATGAGGTTGGGAACTTGTGTGATACTTGGACACTGCCACCAGGTGTGCTTTATTGCCATACACGAAAATGAATAATTCCCTTACGGTGCCATGTTTTCCAAAATATTTGCTATAATGTCCTCCTCGGTCTCGTACAAATTGAGAGTGAAGCCATTCCATGAGAAATCATCCAATGATGAGAGATTATATATTTATATATATTACATACACATCAGTGTGCACGTGCATGTATGTGTATGTACCTAGATTTGTACGTATGCATGTGCATGTGCCTAGGTTTGTACGTATGCATGTGCATGTTTGGTGTGTGATGTACTCAATTCCCAAGTTCAATATCCATCACAGTGATTTTGGAGAACACAACAACTTTTCCTGTTTAAATCATTTGCGAGGAGCCTACTGTATTTTAGAATTTACTTAACTGCATTATTATTGTCAACTGACAGCTGTTAGCAGTGGTGTATTTGATATATATATAATATGTATGTATTGAAAAAGCTGGGAAATCTGAAAAGAAGAACGGAAAAAGGGGAAAGGGAAGTAGGTTAAATGGGGAGAAAGAAAAGTTGGTGTTTGGGGGGTTTTATCTTTCATTACTTATTTAATATTGTTAATCAATTGATCTCAATCTTTACTTTGTATTAATTTATTCTTTAACCCCTCTTTTAACTAGTTCAACATGTTCAAAACAAAACTAATATAACTGAAACAGTGTCAAAACTTGTAGACTTGTAAGGGAGGGAGATGTAGGGGAAACTCAAATAACTTACTTAAAACTCCTAAACCCCTTAACTCTCTTCCTAGGGGTCTCAACTTCACAATAACCTATACACTACAGCTCCTTTTCAGCTGTACCTTATCGTCTACCCAACACTGCATAAAATTAAAGACCATCCTGCATCTCCTCCCAAACCATCTCTGAAAAACTTCTGCATTATCATCTGTTTCAATTACTGGACTCTGTCAAACTCTGCTAGAGGCATTCCACCACAAGGCACTTTCTACAAGCAAGGGCGGCCTTGAAGCCCAAAACTTAATCATTTCATCAATTTTAGATAAAGCTCAAACTCACTGTCACTGCATACAAGAGATCATGCGTGATATTAGAGAGGTAATCACTGACAATGTAAGATTTTAAAAAACTATTAAAATTCATTAAATAAAATAATTAATTAAATTTGATAGCTTCTTTAAAATTAACCAGATAATAAAAAGGGAGGGTGAAATCAACTGTTTAGAAATAAAAGATTATGTTTTCATTAAAATTTTCTATTTTTAATATAAAAACAATTAATAAAAATCTATACAAAAATAAATTTTATACATGAGGTAAATAAACCAAAGTACCTTTTTAGTACATTTTGGTATGAAATAGAAGGAATTTAGGTAAAAATTAGTTTCCTTTAAAGTCAATCTGTTAACATACTTTAACATGAACATTAAAATCTCAAACATAATTTCATATCTATTCATGTTTAAAATTTTATTTAATTAACTAAACAAATGTGTTAATAGAATTTGAACTTGGTTGTACTGCACAAATAGTTAAATAGGAATCTATTCCTCAACAACAAGAAAAATCCATTAATAATTCATTATTTCTTTAGGTCAACTCAAAAATGAATTTAAATAACCAACATTAAAAACATACAAAAAAATCATTATTATTATAAATCGTTGTAATTCTGTACCATTAATAATTTGAAAACATCTTAACTGTAATTGAATGGTCTTATTTTGTAATTCACATTTATCATACTGGGCCACAAATGTTTTTAAGAACTTGTTGCATTTTCTACCGTCACTGTAAACTGCTATTTCTTAATCTGATCTTGCATTATGCCGTCATAGGCTTTTCTTTATCAACAACGTTACGGCAACAGGGCACAAATTTATGATGGGAGGAAGACGTCTATTCACACAGATAAAATAAAAACTTTCGATACTCTTTTACTAGGTCTTTACTGATAACCAACTCCTGACCTACCGACCAAACTGGAACCCTTTGTCTCATGGCGTCAACCTCAAAAAAATAAATCACTTATCAACAATTAAATTAAATTCATAGTCATCCTTTCCAACTATTATTTCTTACCAATTAACCTTAGACTTAATTAGCTGTTAGCCCTTACTGTTCTTAAAACTACAATTTTACACAGTATGCCACCTAACTTGAGCCCTTACAAATCAAACTATAACTACATGTCCTGATTATTTATGTTTTATCGTCTACATGATGTCTGTCCTTGAAGGCTCATCCCGCCTTCTTACTTCACACCAACTGCGACTCCTCGGCTTCCGGCGACTCCAATCATCTGACCGACTTATTGACTGCTCCCGTGTGTCTCCGTGTGGCCCCGACGATTCCTACATCTCTTTCTTTCAAACCTGACCTCCCTTCACACACAAACTCCAACCACAAAACAGTGCCTCGCATCACCGCACACATCACTCGGTCTTCTAGCCAATCACGGCCCTTATCGGACACGGGCGGCCATCCACACAGCAAAACCTCAGCACGAGGCCACTGCCTTGTCCCCTTAGCGGTTTAGACTTTGTTTGCAGCCTGTAGCACCACTTCTCCCCTCTTCCCTGCTGAGACTCACAAACACAGAGCTGTCAACATCAAAACACTGACATTGACCAATCACTCCAGGAACTTTTCGACACGTGCGGCTGGAAAAACTGTTCCGAACCACCGTAGGATGACACAAAACAATTAGGGATAGTGATGACTGCTACTGTACTGTAGCAGTGGCGAAGGCAAACACTCACAGCTGCGGCCAGTACAAAAAATGCTGCGGCTGACTTCAAGCTCGATACTAACTGCATATAACTCTTGTAGCAGCTTGGGAACTATAGACTGCAAGGCTTTGATTCCCGAGATGACAAAAGGACACAATCTAGCCATCTTGTATTCCAAATCCTTTTTTAAAATAATTAAATCCCATCCTAAACATGACCAATTTACAAGACCGAACTTTCCACAAGATTTAAAAGAGACAAATGAATTATTTACTGCTTCTAATAAAAAAAATTAAAGACTATGCCTAGAAAACGTATTAAAAATAATTTATCAAAAAGGGTAGTACCAATAAAAATTCAAACCAACCACACTACTAAGTTAAGGACAAAAAGACTCTCAGACCCTAACACCAAAACAGAAGTTATAACCAAAATCCAAATTGAAAATTAAAATTACTAAAACATTACCAGAAACACCAAACAGAAAGGATTCGCATGTGGACAATCAAAAAGAAAGGCAAACCTAACCTCAAAATGACAACAACTGAACCATGCCTAGGATTGATCTGAACAAAAAAAATAAGAATACTCCTAACCTGAATGGTATAATAAAAAAATTCCCAAAATTCTATGAAAATTACCCAAATTACCTCAGGGATGATAACAAAAATGGGGAGCATCGCGAAAAAATTAGTGTATCATAACGAAAAATAGGTATCCTAACAAAAAAACTATAACCCCTCAAAAATAATATAAATACCATCATAATAATATATCTGTGTGTGTTTGTGTATGTTTGTGGGTGTGTGCATGCACGCACGTGCATGCGTAACTTAGCCACTTAAACAATTGGAATTATATCAATAATAAAAATCATTTCACACCATTATCACATAGGGAGAAATGTCATACAACAATTTTTTTAAACATCTAGAATTAATGCTGAAGCTGCTTAATTCAATTTACATAGAATATTAATGAGAACATAAAATAGTTAAGAAAAGCTTAAGAGAAGATTACAAACACAATATACACAAGAAAAGACTGAAATTTTATGGGCACCTCTTAGAATGAGCAACTGTATATTGGCAAAGAATATCTTCATTTATGTTACCAAACTAAAGGTGGTCACACAATGGGTGGAGAAAATAAGAAAATACATTAAATAAATTTGATTTGATCCTAGAGAGATCTGGGATAAGGTGGTGTGTGAAAGAAGTTTAATGAACTGAAGGAGTTCCAGGAAACAACAAAATATAAACATCTAGATCATATGGTCAGATGAAAGAAGAAATTGTTTCAACGAAAAAACACAGAAATTTTGGGAGGAAAAGAGTCGTGCATATAGGTTGTGTGTATATAGGTGATGAACAATTACAGTAGGAAGAGTTGGTGTGCCTGTGTGCACGATAAGTGTGGATGGACAAATTGCAGCTTGTTGAGGTAGTGCAAGTAGTGCAAGCTACGGTGTGGAATGGGAATGAGTGATAGAAAATACAGAACAGAATGTGAGGCCTCAGAGGATGATGGACACTATCCAGGTACTGTGTATAAGGTTAAGAATAGAACACTATAGTGGCAACGAGTGTTTAGATTTTGATGTGCTTGCGCGCAAAGGTAAGCACCTTCAATGGCGATATTTCCCACTTTCGGCATGTTTGTGCCTGGAAAACGTATTAAGAATGCCTTCAGTACTATTTCTTGGCCAATAAAATAAAATAAAATAGTGGGAAAAAATGTGCAATAATTTTTCACAATATATGGGGCCAGGTTGTTGAACCTAATGACTTTGTCGATGGCCTCGAAATCCACTACTGAGATGGCACTCGCTGACATTTTGGCATTGCTCACACAACATTTCGAAATAGCGGAATCTTTCAAATTCCACAACAGAAACCAACAGGAAGGTGAATCCATAGCGGAATATTTGGCAGAACTGCGGTGGCTCAGCATCCACTGCAACTTCATAGACCTCGACAGAATGCTATGAGACCGAGTTTTGTGTGGCGTTCGTGACACTAACTTGCAGAATGCACTCCTGGCTAAAGACAAGTTGATATTCAGGGACGCAGTGGAGTTGGCAACAGCAACGGAAGTAACAAGCCGCAGTGTAAACAATCTGCAAGCACAGCTGGGCCCTTTTTCTGGGACGGTGCTTAAGGATACCCCCAGTTCCCAAACTGAACAGTCAGGTTAGGGATGACCAGCAGGTCATCGGTGACAGGCTAGTCTGCTGGAGGTGCAATGGGGACCACAGCCCAACCACTGTCACCATGTGCATACAGTGTGCAACTTTTGTGCAAATGTAGGGCACATGGAACTGGCACTTATTATTATGAAGAAGTAGAAAGGTAAAACAGGAGAGAAGGTATGATGGAAGGAACAGGAGGAGATTGAAAATTATGGAAATGGAACAGCAACAAGGCAAGAAACTACAACTTAACAAACCAATCTGTCTCTGAGGAAGGAGACAAGTCAATATGTAACATGTTCCATTTTGGGACTTGGTAAGCACAGATAAATATCTGTGCTTACCAACATAGGTTGGTCAACGAAGGATTTATGAGCCAGTAGAATTTTCTGCTTTGGCTACTCCAATCATCCCCATTAGGAAAGTGAATGGATTGATACGGCTCTGCGGAGACTACAAAGTTACGGTGAACAGGGTATGCAAAACTAACATATATCCCTTACAGACAACAAATGAGGCTTTGGCTAGCTTGGCGGGAGAGATGGTCTTCACAAAGCTAGACTTAGCGGATGCATACTTGCAAGTGTCAATGGATGATGCTACAGCAGAAATATTAACATTGAATACTATGAAAGGTCTGTTTCGTGTAAGGCATATACCTTTTGGGGTAAGCAGCTGCCCATCTATTTTCTAGCAGCTTATGGAAACGCTGTTTGCTGGGATTACAGGTGTGGGAGTCCTGCTGGATGGTATAGTGGTCACTGGGAAAGACAAGTAGAACATTGGAGCAGGATACACTAGGCATTGGACAGGATAGACAAGCAGGATTGAGGGGAAGAGGGCAAGTGTGTGGTTGTAGCTGATTCTGTAATTTTTTTTGGGGTATCTAATTGATAGAGCAGGAGTCCACCCAATAGACGAGAGAATGGAAGCAATCCAGAAGGCTCCAATCTCCAAGTGTAAGAAGGAACTACAGGCATTTTTGGGCCTCCTGAATTTTTAGAAGAGGTTCCTGGCAAATAAGGCAGTTGTCTTGGAACCACTTCATCGCCTGCTAGATAAAGGGGTAGGAGTGGGACTAAACACCAGAGCACACCGAGTCACGGAAGGTGACAAACCTTTTGCAGTCCGATTAATTGCTTACACATTATAATGTGAATAAACCCCTCATCATGAACTGTGATATGTCTGAATACGGTGTAGGTGCAGTGTTAGCACATACACCAGAGAGGATGGCAGTGAACCACCGATGGCTTTTGGATCTCACACTCTGCAAAAACATGAAATGAATTATTCTCAACTCAATGAGGAAGCATGTTATTATGTTTGGTGTAACCACATTTTGGCAGTATGTAACTACATGACCATTTCTGATTGTGACCAACCACAAAACACTGCTATGCCTTCTACATCCTAAGACATACACCCCAAACATCCTATTGCCACGCCTCTTGAGATGGAACCTTTGTCTTTCTATGTTCGAGTTTCAGGTAGTTACAAGTTGGGGACTAAGATAAGCCATGCAGATGCCCTCAGCCGATTGCCCATTTCCACAAAAAAAAGTGCAAATACTGACGGTGGGCGATGTGCTCATGCTAGAAACCATGCCCAGCCTACCAAGCGATGCAAACACGCTGCCCAAAGTAACATCCACAGACTTCATCCTATGTCAAGCCAAGCAGCACACACAAGGGATGGCAGGAAGGCGACAAGGGCTCAGATGAGCTACACCTGTACTGGAATAGGAGGGAGGAATTATCTTTACACAAAAGCTGCCTCCTATGGGGCAACAGAGTGGCCATGCCAGAAGCGCAGAGGAGGGAACTATTGGTGATTCTACATGCTACACGTGATGACATTGTTAAATCCAAGAAGATCACTCATAGTTACATGTGGTGGCCAGGCATAGACAGGGACATTGTCCAGAAAGCCAACAACAACGAGCCAACCCACCCAAGGTGAAGGAGGTCAAGTGGGCAACAGTAACAGAGCCATGGAGAAGGCTGCATATTGAATTTCTGGGACCATTTGAGGGGTAGGTTTTCCTCATTGTGGTTGATGCACATACCAAGCAGTCAGAGGTGAGGAAAATGCTTAGCATGTGGAGTGCAATTATCCAGTCATTGTGAGAGATGTTCAGTTGCCATGGGATCCCTCGGTACTTAGTATCAGACAACGAAACTGCATTCGTGTCCTGATAAATGAGTGATTTTCTGCTGAAGAATGGAGTGTACCTAATTCGAGCGGCCCCATTCCACCCAGTCACAAATAGCCAAGCAGAGCGAATGGTACAGACCGTAAAATGTAAGCTCAGGAATATGTGTGTGGGAGACTGGCAGGCACAAGTGGCAAGAATGTTGTTGGCACTACACAAATCTTCCTAAGTGGTCTCCTAGAGGACACCAGCAGAACTATTAAGAACAGCACGTGACCAGATACGCCCCAACACCAATTTGGAGTTGGAGCAGTCTCATAAAGAGTTAACATGCAACAGAACAGTTTGACACTTTACCTTGGGACAGTAGGTGTTTATCCATAACTACAGAGGGACACGTAAATAGATAACAGGAAGCATAGTAGCTTAACAAGGGCCTGTAACATACAAAAAAAGTACGGGGATTGCTACACATACAGAAATCATATTTACCAGCTGCTGAGCAGGGAACCTGAACGTAAGGAAAGACAGGCCGGCCCTTCAAAGAGTTCTGGAATGGCTGATGGTTTTCAACATGTTCCAGACTGGGGGGCAATGGAACCAGCCATGAATGCACCGTTCAACACCAGCCCATACCAGGGGAAGGAACATCACAGCTGCAGCTGACAGAGCAACAAGCAGCCCAGCAAGGTGAACACCGGCAGTCACCATTTCGGGTACCAAAACTAGACCACAGCCAAAACCCTTTCAGAGGGTCAAACAGCAATATGGCTGGGTGCAAGAGCAACTGGAAGAACTCCACATAGAATTAGACCACACACTGTAAACCCAATAATTGAGCAGGTTGAGACAGGCTGCAAGACTATGTGCTGTAATCTTAAGGGAGGAAGTGTCATGTACATAGGTTGCGTGTACATAGGTGATGGACAATTACAGTAGGTAGAGTTGGTATGCCTGTTTGCATGATGAAAGTAGATGTACAAATGACGGCTTGTTGGAGTAGTGTATGCTACGGTGTGCACCGGTGTGTAAACATACCCTGAACCCTTTTCTGCAAACATTCCACTACCTTTGGGGTTGGCACTTTAATCTGCATTGAAAACACTCCTTGGATGTTAAAAAAATTGCTTCAAGATCATTCTGATATACTTTGATATCTCTTCAAAACATAAGTCAGTCTTCTGCCTGATGACTATGGCTCAATTAGCTGTTAGAATTTGAGAAGTTATTAGTCAGCTCAGGATGCCACTTCAAGAAACTCATATAATTAGCTTCCTGTTGCTGTGGTGTCCCTTCTAAGTGAAGAGGCCACGCACTCAAATAGGGGTTAAGCATAGACAAAGAAAAATAGAGCACTTTCATACAAAACACCACATTTATTCAGTCAAATCGGTTACAAATTCTGATGCATGAGGTGTATATTAAGGCAATACTCCAATCAGAATGCAATACCCTGAAATACTAGATCATGGAACAAGTTAGACAAGTAAGGAGTGCTCTAGCTCTTAAGGGTGTAGTATCCACTCCATGTTCGGATTTTCTTACAAATCTTCTTAATGAAAATGTATGACCATAAATAAAATATCAAAGCTAGACATGACATGGACGACTACTTAACAAATTTTTTTTAATTTGTAGGGTTTGAAATATATCTGTATTTTCCCATGTGTGGCTGAAATTATTAAATAATTAAAGAAACTTTGATTATGTTTACAGATGTGAAACTAATCATGTAAGAAAAATAAGTGGGATTTAGAAATAACTGTTAAAATGTTCCCTATGTCATAACTAGTTGGTTTTTAAATATTGACTCCAAAAATTAAGTTAATGAGGAACATACGTAAATCCAAGATAGCAATGATACTTCCCCCTTTAAGGAGCACATATGTCAGCCTTCGCTTTTCCGGTCACCTCACGCTACCAATGGCATCCAAACTGGAATTATGTTTGCCCTGAGATTACGTCAATGGCTGTGTGGAGGCTCTTTCTACAGTGGCATTATATGGCATTGACCCAGGACCGCAAGGACAGGCGGTCCTCCTGGCATTGGCGTCTCTGGGCAGGGCCTCCTGCAATGGCAGAACAAGATGGCCATGAGCTACCATCACTCGCAGCTTATATATGCATTGTTCGCATTCCCCCTGGCTGTTGACATAACTGGGTGCTTGGTATCCGAGGCCACATTCCCTCCAGTGCTAGCGCTTGGCCTGGCAACCCTTGCTGGTGTTTATCACAGCATGGCCCCTGTCTTTGGAAACCTATGCGTCCTTTCATGAGATGATCTGGAAGCCGGACGATGTGGGGGAATGTACAATTAAGGCGGGGCCAGCATTGCAGCGTCATGGTGTGAGGGCCGCAATGTGCTGCCGGACAGTACCATCAGTGTACCACCAGAGAGAGCCTTTCTTTTGCACGGAAACCAGCAGGGTAATAAAATAAATAGTGTCCTTTGAGCACTTGTTTGATTTTATCCCTAGGGTGTTGTCAGTTACGTGAGGTTAGGGATAGGATTACATGTATTTAGGCATAATCCATTGAAGAACAAATTATGTCTTTCTATGAACTTATGGCTAAGGTAGTAAAATTACAATAGTTACCATTTAGATATACATTATGGTTATTTAATTATAAGAATTAAAGTAATTTGTATTTCTTTTATGAGTAATAAGCCTCTTATACTATATTATGTGAAACTATTAAACGTGTATGTTTGATCACTTACGAAAGTGTTATGTACATTTTAGGATTTAAGTTATGTGAAATTTCCATTATATAATATTACAACCTTCTTTCAGGTATTACCAAAAGACTCTTAAAATTGTTCCTGAAATGATATACAAAATTTAAATTATACGAAAGTTTGTTTAGACATGGCAATATTATGTACAAACTTTGGTGTTATTGTTTTCTGTTGACTGTGGAGGGGATAGGAGCGTGTTCGGCACCAATAGTTACCTCCAAAAATTTAACAAAGGAAAATTAATTTCGGCGCCGACCTCAGATATGAGTTTTGGATTGACGGTGCACCAAATTTTCGGTCAATAGTCCACAATAGTGGCATTGTATTGAAATAACTGAGAAATAAACCTCACCCACATACTCTAAACATGCAGAGATAGTGCCATAATTGAATAGTCTTTAATAATAATGGTTGAAATCCACCTAGCAATTTAAATATAGAAATACAGAATGTTTGTTTTATACAGTCTGTCTTCTGACCGGGAAAACCAGGAAAAACAGGAATTGCAAAGGAATTCCACTGCCCGGGAAAATTATGGGAATTGCACAGGATTTTAGTCAGATTTCCGGGAATTTGTTTTTCTTCCTCCTCTCCGAAAGTCTATAATGTGGTCATTAAAGCCGAAATTCTTGGTGCCAAAGCAGCCTTGCTCGTGAATCTTGTGATTAGTGCATCAACTGATGTTTTACTGCTGACGTTGACTGCACCTGTTGCTCGCTACTGATAATGCACAGCAAAATGTGTGCGTATCGTTTGGACGAATGGACTCGCCCAATCTCAACTTTGGCAGCTTGCAGTGGACTGTCATGCCAGTTGGCATGCAACTGTGTTTTGTAACATATGGTAGAGTGACTTTTAAAGCGAGTCCCTCTGGTAGCTACGTTTGTAAACTGTTAACACATGGTAAAGAGACGATAATATTTGTGTACCTGGGCTTGAACTACATTATATTCATTCTAAAGTATAAATGCTTATAAACATTTAAGTAAAACCCCAGTAAATCGAAATGCCCTGAATCGAAAATTTTTGACTTTGAACCACATAATTTTGAGTTTGAGAAAGTTTTTTTTTTTTTTTTTAAAGAGATATTAGGTATTTTCATCAGAAAACAATTGTGGCATTGAACATTTTAAATATCAGTATTTGCAGTATTTACCCATGTTCCTCTTGCAATTTTTTTTTCTCAAAAGTAAGGCCTCCAGAAAGGTGCTCTATGCACAAGCCACTAAAACTGGTGTGCAGTCTTTAACTTGTCCCTGTGGCTTCCAACGGTAACTGTAATTTTATGCCATAATAATAAATACGCACAACCTCTGCAACATTAAAAACACTAGTTTTTACCATTCCTAGTTTTGAAAAACTGATATTGAAATAACTTAAATCTCTGGACATGAAAAGTTTCATAAATGCCAATCTAAATATATAATACAAAAAGAAATGCAGTTGTTTTAAAATTAAATTTACTTCATAGAAACTTAGCACAAAACAGTTACTAAAAATAATCCCCATGCAAGGCCGCTCCCCCCAACTTTTTTTCTTTTACCAAGGCTTCTTCCTTTTCCTCTTTCCCCATTTTGGCATTTCCTTTCCTTCTCCAGGCTATTGTTTGTCAGTTGACCTTGCTAGTTAAGCTTCTTACATAATAGAAAACTTAAGCATTTTACTTTACGTTTCCTTTCCTCTGATGAAAGCACCATACACAATAGAATTTTAAAGTCAGAGTTTGAACACCGGTTCAGGGAGCTTCGTAAAAATGTGTATCTTGTTATGAAAATAATTATGATAATATCTAGGAATGCATTTTCGTACTTTTTTTTAAAGTATGCTTAAAATTTATATTAGAAGTTTATTTCAAACCAAAAAAATGAATTTGTTTACTTTATTAAAATATGTAAATTGATATATTTACTATTCACATTGTATTTGTTTGCCATTTATTAAATTTAAGACAAACTTTGTTAAATATACCGAGATTAAAATTGCACTACACAAAAATAACGCACTTTCCACATAACCTGTGTTAGATTCTCGGCAAAATGGCTGCTAGACTTTGACTTTAAATTTCAACTTTTCGAAATCGTAAAGTCAAGAGTGATTGACTTTACTTTTGACAGTTTGATTGTGTCAAGCTCTATAAGAAACAACATGGCGGAATGTAAACATAAAGTCAAATGCTAAAGTCAAATGTTAAAGTTTTCAATAATGTAATGGCCTTCTGACCGTAGCATTCAAAGCCTGCACAAAAAAAAAAGGCAGCTTTGCAACTACCTACGTGGAACTACTACACACAGTATCTCTATGGGAAGTGCTAGTTGCGCCCTTTCTCTGATGCCGTTTTGAGCGTTATGTTGTGTTTTACCTGATGGGCTATCGTATTAGCTGTTTGCGAGGTTGCGAGGTCATATACTCAAGGTAAAACTCACTTTAAAGTCATTCCATCATATATATTTAACCACAATTATGTGTTACAGTCAAATTGGTACAACACATTATAACTACTACTTTACATTGCGCCGGGGGAGTGTATAAGTTATCTGATTCTGCAAGCTTCTACTTTATTTAGCAATGATACCAATGGCCGCAGAATCTAGCTAAGAGTCCTTATGTCTCATCGTACTGGAACGGCTTTACCTGTAATGATGCCGTTGGCTGAAGACTGTGCGTTTACGGCGATTTGAACCCCTGGAGCTGGTCCATCTTCCTCGTCAGCGGCATGGTGGCATGAAACCTCGCGCCCGCCGCGTGCACTCCTTAAATATGGAAGCTATATCCTTGTTGTCGGATCTGTTTTCATAACTAGCTCGGCGACGCCTCGCCTTCGTGAACTCGCCCTCTTTACGTTGGTGGTGGTTTCTTGTTATCGCCAAGCCAAGGGCTTGGCCGCACCGTAACATTGCCTTCCTGCTCTAACAAGCATGATGTCCTCATCTCAAGGAGTGGTTTGTGGTTTATATAGAATTGATTTTGTGGAGTGGTGAAGATGTTGGGAAGATCTGGGGATCTTTCATCTGCTTCCTGGCAGCAGGAATAAGATTGATTGAAGAATTGTCTTTGCTATGGTGGGAAATTGTTGAAAGTAAAGTAGTACAAAGTAGGGATACCGTGGTAAAGGAAGTGCCCTGCCTTCTTTCTTGATTATAGCTATGCCCTCGAAATTTTTGTATGGACTGTGCTTCTGACGTATTACTGTTTGTTTGCGTACTTGTGAATGTATGTGCTTGACCGTGCTCCTGGTCGTGAACTTGTATGTAAGGGGTGTACAGTCTTCCATGCGGTTGCCGCGGCTCTCGCCACAATGGCGGTACCGTCGCATCAGCCTCTGTCAAGGTCCGAAGTCTACCTAATCGGCCATAGCTTGCAATTATACGAGTTACATTAATATAACATTTAAAATGGTTGTGAAACAACAAACTTTTACTTTACAAAATAACATGTTAAAAATTTATCCCATCATGTGCTCCTCCCTTTGCATATTGTTTTAAAAATGAAGTAAAATGTTACATGTTTTAAAATGAAAAATATTTGTAATACCTATATATTTGAACATGTGTGCCACTAAAATGATAATTGTGATCCTCAAATAAAGAATTGATTAATATTTTAAACACTTTTCAAGTACGTTTCTGAACTTGTGCTACGTGTATACTTCAATAAATTCATATTTAAACATAGACATCAGTACCAATATTAATTACACAACAATAATTATTATGCCCTATATGTCTTATTACTAACTTACTTGGTACTACATTTGGTGCAGTGTTTTTAATTTGGGATTAGATGGAATTGTGTATCGAGACGTAATTTCTTCTAACTTACAAGTTAACTCAATGTTAAAATTAAAATAATTCAAATATTGTTCCCCATTATGCCTCGGTACTAGGGAAATATTAAATGGATTGTACCTTACTCTAAGCTCTCAATATTTTTATAATATTTAACTAATATAAATGCTATTGTAGTATGCTTTTAAACCTTAGCATAATGCGACAATTAGGTGTCACACTATGAGTATACTGTACTGAACCTTTTAATTGTAACTTTGACCAAAAATATGCTTTTGGTTTGCTGTAAGAAAATGGAATAATAAATGGAGTTTTGTTTGCACTGATATAAAGTTAATACTTTAACATTAAATGAAATTCATGGGCCGTAAGCTTCTATAGGCCTTCAACACGCTACTTTTTACTTGAAGTCTGAAAACTTTGTAATTAATGGAAATTTTTTTCTGCGAAAATATTACAATGTGTTTCTACATTCTCCTTTTAAAACTTTTTACATAAAACTTCATTGAAACACAGATTAGAATTATTGACAATGAAACTGATTTGAGTTAAATAAATATATATTGCTATTTATTTGCTTTGTCTTACTTTTCATTTATCTATTTACTTCAGTATTTTAACTGACCATTATTTTCAATTTGTATGTAATACTCTTACATCATTTCTCAAACTTTAAGTAGAATGCACCATACTTATATTTCTTTTAAATATATATGAAATGTATGCAATTTTTCTTTTTATTTTATCTTATTTAAAGCAATTTTTTTTCTGAAATTTAACATTTCTCTCTCGCTTATACTTAATTTGTAGCAACATTGTTTGAATATACTATGTACGCGCTGTTAGCTGTTCGTGGTGTGTATTTGTTTGTGAATCTGGATCCAGATGTATTTCAATGTTATGTTAGTGAGGTGTAAAACTGGAGACTTTTTACCTTGTGCTGCCTCTTACCTTTCGCTGTGCACTCTGGCAGCTCGCTGCGCCTTGCGGCATTTCTCTCTGCACCGCGCCGCACTGCCATGGTTGATGGCGCCGTCTACATTACGTGGTTCGTCCACTGCACAGCTCCCGTTGGCGCACAGTGCTGCGACGTAGTTTTCCCCGTCTTATGCTGGCATCGTGCTGGAATCTCTGTTGCTGTGTCTGGCCTGTCTGTAACACTTTCATGCTGCCTGAATATTTTGTGCTACTTTTATAATCTTAGTTTTCTTTATTGCTGTGATACTTGTTATGAATTAGCACACTTTCATTATGCTTAGTTACACTTTATTACAAATCCACTAATTGATGTGCTCTTCTGTTCCTTACTGCTCTAATGTATTACAATTCTGCCTTATCTATTAAATACTCTTTATTTACTAATCTTCTATATACGTTCATGCACATTACACCTAAATAATGTAATTTACATTATTCCTGAATACCCTTACATTACTGTTCTGCGCATGTCTGCCTTATTTACACCATTATATAATGATCATTAACAATATATTAACATTTATTTACACTCGATGTTGCGAAAATTCTCTACTATATAAGTCTTATACACTAATTCTGCTAATACTTTTCTATATTACATCTCATTCTATTATCCTCTCTTTGATGCTGTTATTGGATTATCCGCTCTAATGCGTATTGATTTTTATTATATATCACTCTTATATGAATTCATATCTACTGTTGGCTTGTACTTTGGAATTCAACACTTAAGTGCTATACTGGAATTTTGTTAATTGTCGGGTACTGGTCTCAGCTCAGGAATTCTGGAACGCAGCGTGCTCTCATGAAACAGCTGCTGTATATGGCCTGGCGTGATCTCTCGTGAGAAAGTAGTGACCTCAGGGATACTAGTAGGCTACTGTGTAGCAGACTTCTCCCACGGCAGAAAGTCTTTAGTAATGCCTAGTTAGTGTCGCTTACTCTGCCCACTTACAAAACCTTTAGAATTTTGGTTACTCTGTAGCACATCGACCCCACAGAAAACGTCATTCATACTCTATCTCATTCCCCATAAATTCTTCCAGTGGGAGACACCTCGACCACACGGGATAGGAAATAAATTATTGCAATTATGCCTACACATATAGGCCGTCACTATAATTCGGGTTTGATTCCTGATGAGGCCCCGAATTTCCTTTCAGTGCTCGGGTGCGAAAGGCAATGGCTTATCCTGTATCTTAGGTTAGACCGCTTTATTTATACCTAATTCAGTTCGGTGGGAGGCACCTCAACCACATGAATGAATATTTTTAATTGGGCACTCACAATACTCTGGGTTCTATCCCCGATAGACCTTTATTTTCCTTCTGCGCTCGTGTGCAGAAGACACTGTAGGCCAGCTGGCTAGGCTGCCTAATTTTTATTGTATGCTCGTGTGCCGATTACTTTGTCTGTGCTGATTGGCTGGCTATACCATCATGTACCCTATAATTATATATGCATTCCCTCTCTGCCGCCTGGAACCAAGAACCCTGGGCAGTATTCCCAATGCATAGTAAATGTATTGGCCGTAAGTGTGAAACTTTCAATCACAGGTTTTCAACCTGGTGTCACCGAGCAGTGTGTACAATATCCTGCGTGCCTTGAAATGCACCTGTGTTTATTTACATTGTAGCCTTCATGATGACTTTTTGTCAATATGCTGCTGGCCTTGCACAATGCGGAAATGCTGAATCGTACGAAAGTGAGGAGGTGAGCGGGGAGTGAGTGTTGTGCAGGTGCAACCATAAACATGTATGTAGGCCGCGCATACTTGCATCCTTGAGTGTCTCAAGTTTCGCTTTCCTGGGGCAATTTTACTACAGCGAAAATGCACGGCTTTAAAATCTAATACTAAGTGCACATTAAAATTACTTAATTATACAGCGTGTTTAATGCTGCAATTGTCATACTCAATTCCTCGCTGCTGTAAGGCATTGTGTTTTAAAAATAACCATCTAATTTGAATTATTTAATATAATATTTTCTGGCGTGGCTCTAAATTCCTTAATTTTGCAGCTTGCAACTTATTTTGTATACTTTGAAATTGACTTACACAGACAGTTTACTTTAATTTACTGCTTATACCTTTAAATGCCCTGATTTAACTAATAATTATACTCCACTTAAAACACACATAAAAGTATGTCATTTACTATTCTTTTATCACCTTAAGAGCACTCATTACTTTACTCTACCTATTTCTGGCAATAATTTTATTTACTAACTTGCAGATTTACTGTCATAAACTTCCTATATTTAGTTACTTATTTGCTTCCCCGGGCAATTTTCTACTTTTTGTCTCTAATTTGTACCGTTTGCAATATTTCTCTTACTTCAATAATTGTTACTTTTACTCCATTTTATGCGATTTCTTATTCTAATTTTGCTTTCTGTTACCTTTAAATTTTGCTCTCTGTGTGTGTGGAGGTTGACTACTTTCATTCATTATACTAATGATATGTATTTAATACTGTGATATATACATACTTAGCCCTACTCATAACTATATTGTTTCAATTACTAATACATATGTACAGTATATTATTCTGCTAACTTATTTCAAACTCTTATCACAATTTACAATTATACATGCTTTGTACGTTCCCGGGACACAGGTGCTTTTCTACTCTCAAGTTCTTATCCAAGGAGGTCTTTAGGAACGAAGTGTCACAGGAATTATTTAACCTAAGATATAAACTATACCTTAATGCTATTTTAACAACGTGCATTACATGCACTATATAAATCTACTATGTTTGATATTTGACATTTATAAGTTACAATGCTAGTCCCCATGAAAATTCGTATTTGCTTGTGTCTAATCTGTATAGCATAATACCCTGAAATATGTTAAATTATTGACCCTATATTCTTTGTAATAATATTATTATATAACATTGTCCTGTCTCTACTAAAAACATTAACAACTCTGTTTCTCTATAATATTTAATATCTTACCTTAAGATAATAAAATAAAACAATCTCTTGTTAGTAAAATTCTCTATTTATTGATATCATACATACTATATGGCCTA
This sequence comes from Dryococelus australis, assembly GCA_029891345.1. Classification (NCBI taxonomy): domain Eukaryota; kingdom Metazoa; phylum Arthropoda; class Insecta; order Phasmatodea; family Phasmatidae; genus Dryococelus; species Dryococelus australis. Next base: position 248,446,289 of record CM057009.1, read on the forward strand.
TGACAAGTTATTTTCTACTGGCCCATTGTGATAATAATTTAATGCTATCTGTCATATTTTACTTTCAGTATTTTAGCATTAAGTTGAAGTATTTGGCATGGTAATGTTAAACAATATCCATTTCAATGGGTTTCTATAGTAACTGGGTATTTTTCATTCCCATAACTTCGTTAATTATAAAAATTCCTTTATGGTCAAAGATTTGCCCATACTACATCTGAGCGCATCTGTAATTTTCACAATTTTGTTTTAATGTACGAGTGCCTCAATTATGTAGTGTTTATGTGTATGTGTGTATATAGGCCTGGCCAGGTGTTAAGGTGTAGTGTGGATAATAAGGACGCTGTACCTCATGCTGTGCTCATATATTCCTTTGCACCTGTGCTGCACATTGCCTATAGTGACCTCACCCTTCTCTGCACTCGCCTTGAAGTTGCGTCATCCTGAAGCATAGCTGCTGATGACATGCTGTTGACCGCATATAACTCTTTTCTGTATCTGTGCTGGTACCCTTGTTGCTCTGCATGCTGCTCTGAAATTCTTTAATTTTGTCTTAGCTCAAACATAAAAATTTTGTTTTAATTTTGTACACATTTAATTTTAACTACAAGTGCATTTATTTTAATGATAACTGCACATAATTCTTCGTGACTAGCAAGGCGATGTATTTTCTTTGTTTATATGGTGTGGTTAAAGTTTGTTAGTTTATTACAAGTGTCCCGTTAATTGTTTATAATATAAAATATAATTTATATAGTTTCACTTCAAAGTTAATTATTAGGGTATATTTGTTGCGTTTAAGTAACATAAAACTCTATGCCTGTGCATTATTTACATGCTGTGTGCATTAATTTAATAATTTAATTTACGTTATTTACTAAAACTTGCAACATTTATTGCTCTTAAAATACAATTATCTTAATACTGTGCTTTCATAATGCAACAATTATACGCAATTATACTATTGTATAGTCCTTCATCTCTGAATTATTATTCTGATAAAATTCATTATAGAAGAAACAAACTATTCTACAGATTTATTGTTTTGATAGAAATTTGCAATCATTATTGAAACTATGTTGACCTTCAGTAGCAACATACAGCTCTCTATCGTATTAATCTCAATTCATCAGTATCACACCCTTATCATAGCACTGCTTGCTTATGCTATTCTGTATTCTCAATATACTACAATGTAACATAACATATCACCACACTTGTGCTTCGCTCATTATATCTGTGTTCGGGGAATTTACTCTAATTCAGTTAGCCACAGGAGGTCCATGCAATGTGCTCTCAAGATACACATGTGGAGTCTACTATGTAGTCTACACGAACCATAGTAGGAATTCCTTTTGTACTGCACTGTTGTGTCACATCATCGACCCACAACAAAGTTTATAGTTATGTCTACTGTGTCACATGGGGTGGACCATAGTGAAATCTACAGTCTCTCTCTAACACCCTCGCTACCAAGAGGTTCCTCTATTGGCTAGCAGGGAATATATTCTTTCATCTCTCTAATCCCTCTGTTAGGAGACTCCTCGACAAACAGGGAATGTGTAGGCTCCATCTCCATATCAGGTTAGAGTCTCATCTGAGCCTGTGCATCGCACTCGTGTGCAAAACACTGTCTGTAGGTGATTCTGCATGGTTGGCTACGCTGTCAGATCCCCATCAGCTCTCGCGAGAATAATTTTGACCTCCTGTCTAACTATTGGAACGTCGTAACTGACGTGGGCAAATATGGAGTCGCTCGACATGGTGAAAAGTGTTTGTCTCAAGCATTTTTCCCATTTTCGCAAATGCCCTTTATGTTCAATTATTATCTTCCATGTCATCCCGATTTTATCATTAAATTAATATATCAACAATTGTGTGTACATATAAACTCAGTACGGACAGCTGTGAACAGGGAATGTGCCATGTTGACACCTTCTTGGGCGTGTTGCACATTCCGCGTGCTCGGACAGCGTGAATGGTGCTGATGACTTGGGGGGGGGGGGGGAAGGAGGCGAGGCCGTTAGTTGCGATCGTTATTTAAGGATGCAATGTAGGAAACCTTGCATTACTGTGTCCTTGATGTGTTTCTTTGCACGTCTTACAGCCGCTCTGGCTTGCTAGAATGCACTTTTAAACTATAGTTTTCAATATACCTTATAACTGTGTATTACTGTATAACATATTTAACTTAATAATGTATGTTATTCTAACCTCTTCTTATCATTAATTCACTATATTCAACATGTGGGCAATATACAATTATCTATTAATTTACTTAAATTTAATTATTTCATACTTTGGTCTGTCCTTCCTCTGACAGATATAATTACATGTTGCGTAAAAATAACATGCATAGGACTACTTCATAATATACTGCACGAGATACAATTCTTAATATTTTTATTTTTCATTTTTAAACTCACTCTCGTTAATGGCCACTTATACAATTTACTGTCATCTTGAGATTTATATTGAAACAGATATTTAATATTCTTTATAATTTTTTTATTACTCTCTGTGGCAATTTTGTTATTTATGATGTACTGTGGCATTACCTCAAATATTTACATGGAATTTATAATGCTTTACTTATATCTTAATACTGCCCTCTGTGTGCGCTGTTTACTCTTATAATTTCTTAGTTAGTACTTAGCTTAATAATTATTATATAGCTTAACATAGCTAATTAATTACATAAGCTTATTCTAGTTCGTCATAGAAAATATTTACGTCAACTACCTTTCATCTAAAGGTTTAGTTTAGCATCTGGTGTCACATAGAAAACTATTTACATATCATACCTTATCTTCTAAACGTCTTTTTAATTGGCTAAATTATATCACAGTTTATTTACATTTCAGGCATTATTGGGACGCACACTTTCTCTGTGCTGCACAGAGTTTGATGCATTGAGGCTTAGTTGCAGTGCCCTCGATGGCATACTGCATAATCACGTATGTTTGTGATCCACAGTTAAACTCCCAGCACATTTGAACGCTTACACTGCCTGGGAGCTCCTCCACAGGACAGTATAGCAATATACGTATACCTAGGCCTTGATAAATTTGGGTCAGTTTCCGACATATGCCCACTGTGTTTCTACGGTTCTGCGTGAAACAAACCATGCGTTTGACCTCTTAAGTGTGCCTGATATTCGTATATAATGAAAATTAATTTCAAGAATGTCTGATGCCGGAAGGGAAATATGTTAAGGAAATAAGTCTACCATGATGCTCCCCCCAACCCCCCGGGGTACGTACTACTCGCTCGTACAAATTGCTTACATTGCACTGACCTTGCTGAGTTTCAAAAGCTCACGTTGCTGCAGTGTTACTTGACTGCTGGTGTACCTAACATATTGCAGGGCAGGCTTAAATGCTAGTCGCCTTTACTATTACTACCACTTTTCACGTACTGTAAATATTTACACATTTAACACTATTTTATGTACATTAATTTCTATATGGACTTATATTTCAGCTCTCGTTTTAATCTAACGATGATACTATTTACATTAGTAATATAACACTCTAAAATGTTATATACACGTACTTTGCACACAAAGGCTTTAATATCTACCGTCATGCATCCTATTTCTTTTCACTGTAGTTACTAGTTTTGCTCTGTGTGAATTAATATAATTTAAACTATATTTATTTTGCAACAGAATAGCATTATATTATTTCATGTGGGTAGGAGGGGTACTGTAGTTTAGTTAGGGGGAGGCGGTTAATAATTTATCCCTTGCAACATAATTTTAATATTTTGAAAATTGAATCTTTACAATATTTAAACTATTCATAAAAATTCTTTAACTGGGTTTGGCAGAGCTTTGCACACTAAAAGAGGTGGGAAAACCCTAGCCTCCACCAATGTTGTGTTTTGCCTGATGGGCTATTGCACAAGCTGTTTGGGAGGTCGTATTTTTAAGGCAAAACACACATTAAAGTCATTCCGTCGTTTATATTTAACCATAAATATCTCTTACAATAAGATTCGTATAACATATTATAACTACTACTTTACATTGCGCCGGGGGAGTGTATAAGTTATCTGACTCTGCAAGCTTCTACATTATTTAGCAATTATACCAACGGCTGCGGAATCTAGCTAAGAGTCGCATCCTACTGGAACTGCTTTACCTGCAGTGATGCTGTAGGCTGAAGACTGTGCGTTTATGGTGGTTTGAACCCCTGGAGCTGGTCCATCTTCCTTGTTGGCAGCGTGGTGACATAAGACCTCGCCCCTGCCGCGTGTGCTCCTTACATATGGAGGCTGTATTCTTGTTGTTGGATCTGTTTTCATAACTAGCTCGGCGATGCTTCGCCTTCGCGACCTCGCCTTCTTTACATTGGTTGTGGTTTCATGTTATCGCCAAGCCAAAGGCTTGGCTGCACAGCAACAGACGTTACGAAGTCATGTTATTCAACACAAAACCACTCAAACGAAGTGTCTTCCAGGTCAAAATATTTAGTGGAGCGATTTTTCTTTAAACCCATGTCCTGGACATTATGACACAAACTTCTGGACCGCTCATTCTTTCATGTCCTTCATAAACAAGGTCAGGTAAAAGAAAAGATAAACTAGGCAGGAAACAGCAGCATGACTGTCCGGGAGTTTGTTTACGCAAAAGGGCCGGGGGGGGGTTCTTGTTAGGTGCAGTCACCTGCAGACAAACGTGAAATGTGGCTGTGTGTGTGTCGCTACATACGACTGACTGATGCGCCTACATAAAGCGGCCATTTGCTATGCTTGTTGTTTTGTTACATAACAGTACAGGCCGTTCACGGTAAAGTGAGCACTTTTGAAGCCCTAATTACTTTTTTCTTTCAACCAATTTATATCCTTCCACCATTTGTTAATGTATACCCGGCCATGTGTGTGATAAACACAGTGTAAGTATATTCACCATACTCAAATCCAAAACTCCGATGCCATAATGAAATGTATTTATTGGTTATTATGTCTGATAAAACAGCTTCAAAAAGTGCTCACTTTACCGTACGTCTTATAATATAATTACTGCTGCATTAATAAATTATCAGAATTTTACATGAAGCTTTAAGTACCGACATCTGCATATTTTGACGATTATATGAAAACTAAGTTTCTTTATGCATTAATTATATGCTCTACAGTGTGTTGTTATGAGTGCTTAACAAGCCGATAGCATCTGAGCTGAAACCAAAGAAATCCTTAATTACTTAATGACAAAATTATCAGTTCGAAACTCGGCCTTAGTATGCAGTATCAACACTAAGTTAAATTTAGAATTTGAAATACTTGCCTACTCCTGATTATTCACCACAATTGAATTGAAGAACTAGTGCCACATGTCTCACCGATATTTACCATAATATAACTACCGTTTCTTTTCAGTATTGCACTTTGCAATGCTAAGAATTCTGCATACCTTTGTCTTGCTTGGCTGCGTAAAATGCAGTCTAGTATGAGAACTTGAAACAACATGCATTTGTAATAGTATATGCAGCATGGAATGATTAACATTTTCTCTCCCCCTACTAAAAAATTATATTTTATTAATGAAATGTAATTTGTAAGACAGGACAGCTTTGGATTTCACAAACATGTGCACTTGATTAAATAAACTTTAATCTACCACTATTGACTTATTAATTACCTGTAAAAAAAACTGTCCCATCTTATATTAATGTTACTGACTGCATTAGATGTTCGCAGTGGAAAAGCAGATCATAAGTTTATTTTATGTGCAACATGTTAATATTTGCAAACACAGGTACGTAATGATTAAATTGATGTGTTTCTTTTAAGCATTATCCATCCGTGTATTTGAGTGAACTGTATTTGAAATAATGAGGGAATGCATGTTATTTTTAATAATATTTGTTTTGTACTTTTCTGTGAGCATCATTAAGGGTACTTGGAAGCTGCAGATGTACATGGATTTTTTCATTGCTGTATAGGAATTGTACAGGAATTCTGTGAACCAACTTGGCTAGACACCATGTTATACACCGGTCTGGCTTCTCTGAGCATATATTTTAATTATGAACAATACATTACAATTATGAAGTGCATAGTTTAACAGATATATGCGGCCCCAAATAGGAATTAAATTAAAAATGCAATGGTGTTCTCGCAGCATGGAGTATTTCTGCCTAAGAATGCTCTCTAGAGCTGAAAGAATGAACTAATCACGGTAGTGCCGTACACTATTGCCCCCTGTGGGATGAACTTGCACACATTGCTGCCTACGCAATTTTATGCGTATGCACATTCTGTCCCGTGCCGCAAGAGTGAGCTACCAGTTCTGTTGCGTACAGATATCATGTGTGCCAACATCTGACTCCAAGTGCAATTGTTAAGCCTGAGGCTACCTTATTTACACGTGGCACACCTTATATTTTCTGTTTATAGCCATATTCTTCAATATTGTGCACACTCAAACGTATATTTTTGCGATAACGGGAAGTGATTCTAATTGCAGCTTCTTAACATACTGTGCTACCATGTATATTTATTGTACCATAATATCTCGCAAAATCACACATGTGCGATATGTGTTTTTGGGAAAAGCAGCTTCTTGTCGTTACTAGATACGTGTACACAGACGGCCTGCAAAATATAAGTCCACTTACAGATTAAACTTATGCTCCTTGTACTGCCTTGTTTAACAAGATCACCATACTGATCATCTTATAATGAATCCAAGGTAGAGCCATAATAAGACCTATAATGGCCGTTAGCTATACTTATGTAGTTGAAATGTTCTTATGACAGAACAAAAAATACACGTGTTTGTTGCAGAGCGGAATTACTGTGAATATGTTATACTGTTGGGAGCTCCGTGTGCAAAACTTTCCACTTTTCATTAATACTGGTGTTTACTAAGTAAAATGCTTTTCTGTCTTCAAGCTTGAGTTGCTTAATTTCAAAATTTTTCACCTTTAACCAGTGGATTGGTAGTACTGCATGCGAAATTGCTAGCATTGGGCTTCAGACATCAACAAATGTATGTCACCTGAATGATTGTCAACTGTCCTGACGTAAGTGTACAACTACATGGAATATTAATTTCAATACTGCCAATGTTTGTTGTGGGAATTACTTTACTGATTATCTGGTTTATGCATCATAATACCAACGTGCTGGGTGTGTTTGTGATCACATACTGGTGAGGTTTTATGGCATTAACAATTAAAGGCTTACCTGATACACACTTGAATTTACAATGTTGGTACAACTGATCAATATTATTTTAATTGACTGGTTTGAGACAGTTTACCTGCGGACTATCAGCTATCTGTTTAGAAATAAAATAACCATCCTTAACCTGATGCAGTGTGTTGATTATTTGACGTGTCTCCTGCATTAATCAGTAGCTACTATCTCATGGGGAGTTTCAATGTGGCAGGTTTGTTGTATCAAAGAACTGCCAATTGTTGTTGACATTTTGCATTGGAACTTGAATTTTCAACAATAATTGGGATGGAGATATCATACATACATTCAGTTATGGTGTGATGTAATATTTGATAATTTCTTGTGTTGGAATGCAAAATTTTTATTTCAGTTCTTTAAGATTAGTTTGCAGCTTTTGTAAATCTAATGTGTGAAACAGCTTGCAATGGTAAATGATTTTTTTGACGCTGTTGAATGTACGTTCCAATTATAATCTCATTAATAATGTTATTGATTAACTGCAAAATGATACTTGTTAACATTTGCCCATCTATTTCTGCAATTTATACCTCATGTTATTGTTTGTTTGCCTGATCATAAAGACAGTTAATAGTATGCGTCATATAATTAATCGTAACATTTACTTGCGATTTTATCTCACCAATGCCAATAATGGTGAGATTTAAATTTCTATCTGACGACAAAACATAATTTTTCACTTCATTCAATTGTACAGCTAACATTTCATTTCATTATTTGACAGAAGGGATTTAAGGTGACAGGATTTGAGGATGTCGCAGCACCAACTCACGACATCCCCAATGAAAGGTATACCATTTTTAATGCGATTAGACACTGACAAGTCATTCATGTACTCATCAACAATATTGGTTGTTGTTTCACTAAAAAATGTATCCAGTTCTTCTGCATTCTCGCAGACAGTGCTGTTCCTCTTGGCGCAGGCACTGTGGAACCACGTTGCAAGGTTGGTATATGTGCTGGGCTGTTGGAGAGGAATGCTGTACATTAACGGCAACGTCTCTTTGTAGTAGAGTTGCGACGTAAGCACCTGAAAGTAGATGCCAGCATGCATCATAAAGAGCTGCATCTCTCCAGCACCTATGGTTAATATCAGCACAAGTGTCACCATGCTAGCTGTTGGGGAGCCCATTCTGGACATGTACTACCTGTAACAGAAGGGTGAACATTAGCGTCAGACATTGGCAATTTTTACATTTCTCGTGTTAACTGTGTCAATTTTATTTTGGCCCCATTTACGGACTTCAATTGCAGTTGTAGACGGGCCTAATATATAATGAATGCGGTAAGGGCCACTGTATTTAAACGTAAGGGCTTTTCGTCGAGTGTGGTTTTAACGTAAACAAATTGTCCTATTTTAAGGTTGTTTTTTTTCTAAACGTCATATCAAAGAGTTCCTTTTGCTTTTGCTATGCTGTTATTAAATTAATTCGAGCCTGTTCGCATGCTAGCTTAAATTTCTTGCACCAATCATTACCACAATCTGAATATTCATGTGATACCACGTGTGATGGTAGTACCGCTTCAACATAGTGTAGAAGGTAAAACGGGCTGTACCTAGTGCTTTTGTTAACCGTGGAGTTGTAATTAAAGGTAATATACGCGACATAATCGTCCCAGTGAGTAAGGTCTTCATTTACACATGACCTGAGTGGCTGAGAAACGACTATTTACTTGCTCCGTCAGCCCATTGCAAGCAAGGTTATATGCCATTGTTTGGAGTTTTTTCAACAATTTTCCCATCTCATTATTAAAAGAAGTACCCCTATCAGTCAAAATGGATTTGGGGCATCCAAATTGGAGAATGACGTCTTTGATGAAATTTGCAAAGATGAAGGCGTCAGTTTGTCTGCTTGGGCAGTGGCAGAGCGAGTGAAAAATTCCATCATAATGAATATGTACTTATTGCCCTTAGCTGATGTCTGTAAAGGCCATTTGGCATCAAGGCCCCAAAAATGTAGAAGGGGAGGGGGATGGCAGTCATCTGACCTATCGGCTTCTGGTTGGTGGGTTTAATTTTTTATCAGGCAGGACAATTTTTGATGTATTCTTTGACGTCTTTATTCATTGTATCTCAATAATAGGTGTTTTATATTTTTTCTAGTGTTTTAAATTGCCCAAAGTGTCCTCCGCCTAGAAGTGCGTCGTGGTGGGCTGTGATTATCTCTGGCACATAATACTGTGGCTCGCCCGCTGGTGTGCGTAACTTCATGTATATATTGCCATTGCCAGAAATTACGTAGCATCTCGCTAAGCGGCGGTATTTGGGGGTTGCTTTGTCGGGTTCAGTTAGGGCAAGTTTAATATGTTGGATATGAGGGTCGTTTGCGTAATCTAGGATGTTAGAGGTAGTGTCTAGAATAGGGGGTGATATTAATAATTGTGAGTCATCCTCAATTATAATATACTCTTGTTCGTGCAAATATACAGGGTGGTAGTATGGTATGTTGTTTTAGGGCTTTATTACTATCTGACACTTGAGTCGTGGATCAACATGTGTTTTTATTTTGTTATACTGTGAGGTCATAGCAATCTCTACATTTACTTGATATATGGTAGTAATAATAATTTTTGTGATAGCCTGTAAGGTTAGGTACTGCATATTTATAATCATTTTGGCCACTCGGGACTTATTGATTTGGAGGTTGTTTTAAATTAATGGTTTGAAGTCGGGTCAATTATTGGTTATATGTTTGGTGATACTTGTTTTAATTTCTTCTTATTAATCAGCATTTTGAAATTGAACTTCCACTAAGGCTTTGTAAAGTGATGTGCAATTAAGAAATGCCTTTTTAATAGTGTAATTATTTGTGTTATTTACTGATATTATTCCGCTTTCCCTGCAGTTGGCAATCTACTCATGGCATCCGTCAGTATGTTTAATTTACTCTTGACTATTTTTGCCTTGAAGTCGTACTTGGTAAGTACTATGACCATTTTTTGTATCCTAATGTCGTGTTTGGCCATGATCTTTAAAAGCGGAGACTTGCATGGTTCATTTCAATGGTGAATTTCCGGTTGAATAGATATTGTTTAAAGTACATCACAAAGTACTTAACTGTGGAAAGTTCTCGATCTGTAGCTGACCAGTGTTTTTCATTCAAGTATAATTTCTGTGAAGCAAACGCAATGATAGCATGTTATTTTGACTCCAGTATTTCCTGCATTTGTACCACACCAATCGCTGTTTGTGATACGTCATAAGCTAAGATAATTTTGCGGTTCTCATTCAATGTTGCTAAAACAGGGGAATCGCGTATAGCTGCTTTAAATTTTTCAAAAGCCTCATGTTCATGTGATGTCTATTTGAACGGTACCTTGTACTTGGTAAGTTCCGTTAAATGCTCTGATAGGTGAGCGTAGTCTGTATGAAACAGCGTCAAGTATGACGTAAATCCCAGAAATTTAGATAATTGTTCGACGTTTTTAGGTGGGATCGTATGTTGTATTGTTTAGATTTTTTCTGGGTCTGTTTGTATGCCACGTGGTGTGATGTAATGTCTGAGTATTTAAATTCCTTCCTGACTGAAAGAGCATTTCTTTGTGTTTATTTTAACGTTGAATTTTTTTTGGATGCGTTCCATTACCTTTTTAATGTTATTTAAGTGTTCCTGGAAAGTGTTGCCTATGATAAATATGTTGCGGTGTCCCATTGTAAGGGACCTAGCATTAAATCGACAAAATGTTGAAAAAAGTTGGGGCTTGTGACCAACCCAATGGGTATACGGGAGGTCTCATATCTTCACGGATGGGAATTCCGTAAAACCTGCTAAACATGTCGATGGAGCTTATATATTTTGAATTTTGCAGTGTGGTTATAATGTCCTCTATCCTTGGGATGGGGGATTTAACCTTTTTCAAGTGTTGATTAAGGAGACGGAAATCCGTTAGGTATCTAATCCCACCCTGTCATTTTTTTTATAACTAGGCTCAGCGCGGCGTAAGGGGATTCCGATGGTGTGATGATGTGTGAGTCAAGCATCTGTTGGATTTGTTGTAATGATCTTCCTCTTAATTTTGGTTAGTTTGATAAGGTGTTGTGTGGATTGGTTTATCGGTAGTGAGTTTCAACTTTATTTCATACTCCTTAGTTTCGGTAAGTTCTGTGATGGAGCTTGCAAACCTCTCTTCGTATTGTTTTAATAAGTTGTGTAGTTCCTCTTGTTGCTCTACAGGTAACTTATTATTGATATTGCCGAGGGATATGATAGGTGTATGTGCTTTGGTGCTTTCAATCTTGTTGAGGTGGCATGCTATTGAAGTGCTCATGTCATGTTCATTGGTGTTTGTATTTATGGGATCTTCTAAAATTTTATTGTTATTTGAAGCCTAAATTAATATATTTTTATAAAGTACTGGCACCACGTCGTACTTTTCCATAAAGTCAACTCCTAAAATATATATCTATCTTTAGGTTATCTATTGGTAGGATTTCTTGTTGAAAATTGTGTCCTGAAATATTAATGTGCATGTTAGTTTTGTAATGCGGTATGTCAATTTCTTGTGTTGCCCCCACAAGTGAAAATATTTGTCACTGGTTCACGCTTTTGTGTTGTAATTAGAGTGGACGCCATGCATGAGCAGGAGCATCCGGTGTCAATTAGTACATTGTATGTGATTCCGCCTACGCGGACAAGGACACGTGGTGTTGATTTTTGTATGAATTTGGCACGGCATTCATCCTTGTGTACCAGTGTCTCATGTTTGTGACCTGAATATAAGTGGGACCTGTGGCTCAGGTTTCGCTTGTACTTCTCATCATCACCTCATGGTTCCATGTTGATGTTATGTTTTTGAGGTGTAGTGAATGTGCTGTCATTTCCCGCACCCGGTAACCAGAGCATGGTGTGGCCAATGGCAAACTTTTGTTAAATTTTCAGAAGCGCGCGGTGATGTCTGTATTAAATGGGTGTTTTTGGTTTGGAAAGAGTGGGCAAGCGACCGCCTGGTGACCTGTATACAAGCACAGGGCACATGTCATGGCCATTTGCATGCGGCGATCTATGAAGGTCGCGGGCGCCTTACTCATGTCGCTATTTCGCTAACTTGTGCATTCCGGCATTCCGTCGCGCTCTGCAGTAATCGCTGCTTCCGTGTGTAGCTTAGGTTCGTCTTTCATGGCCACAATGTTTTGTTTACTGACCTGAGGTGTCTTGCGAATGTACCTGCCTGTATTATCGTGTTTCACTTATCCGCTTTTCGTGTCGCGCAACTGAATACGGGAGGTGTTTGTTTCTTTAATTTTTCTTTCCCGAGTTGTTTTGAACTTTGTAAATGCAGTCACTTTGCCTGGTGAAAATTTTCACTCCGCGCGTTAAACTTTGTTATATCGGCATACGTCTTGCTGGGTACCCTCTTGATAAAAAGTGCTTGGCAGGCATCAGTAATTCTGTTTACCTTTTCCGCGGGAGGACGTGTCTTTGTTCGTAATTGTGTCTGCATGTTTCTCTCTGCGGGCGTTTGTGACGTCCGTGTTATTCCTTTAATGGATCTGATACACTGTGTTTGGCGTATTGGCGATTGTTTTGATAGGGCAGGTTTCGATGGTGATCCCTATTCTGTGTTCTTTGAAAGTGCATGTTATGTTCTGATCTGACGTAAATTGGAGTGATTCTGTGGGTGGGGCATCTGAATTTTTGTTGGAAAGTGTTATGTATATTACAGTCATTTTGCAGTGGCATGGTGTTGCTTAATTCTTGTCAGATTGGCTAACTGGACATTTAAGGTAGCAATTTCCTCCCGGAGTTTCGCTGTTTGTACTTTTTGGGCGTGAGTTTAGTTTGCCTGTTTGTATCTTAACATTCCCATTTCAATGGTTTTTATATTGTGTGTCAGTTGCTCGAGTGTGCCATTTTGTAGTGGAATTAATTTGTTGGCAACAATGATTTCCATATAATTTTCACAAACTCTGCCTCTGGCAAGTGTGGGTCTTCTTAATTTTTGTAGAAAATGCGGGTTTCTACGTGAGCCTGGCAACTTTCATTTTCTTGTTGTGTTTTGGTGTGGAGCAGATGTCTGTACTTGTCAGTGTTGTCAATGTGTGTGAATGCTTTTCTAAGTTAGGTTTCGATGTGTTGCCATGTAACATTCTGTCCATTTGAATAGTAGACGCTCTCGTATACTCTTCTGGCTGTACGTTGTAAATAGAATTTCAGACATCTATGTTTATCAAGTTCTGTCCATCCATTGATGTCACTGGCTGTGTTGGATGTTTCTAGAAATTCCTCCACATTTTCATGACTCTTACCTGCAAATGTGGGGATGGGTTCTGGGTGTTTGAGAATGTACTGTGGTGGCTTTATGGCTTTAAGTATTTGTTGTGCTTGAACTGTGTTTTCTGTTGTATTAATGTGCTGGTGTTCTGTGGTGGCCATATCTGTGTTTAGTATTGAAATTAAAAATGGTTCTGTTGCCTGGAGAAGTTTGATTCGGAGAGGTCTCAGATAGCTGCTTGTACTAGCATCGTATATGCTGTGTACATGTGTGCAATGGAATGAATAATATAGTGCTGTGTTTTGTTGTGTGGGTGAAGTGTGTTCTAACTCTATGAACTCTGTACTCTCACTGGGTAACTCAGGGTGTTGTTCATCTTTGTTTTCTAATGCGTACTAAGCATTGCTTGTGTTGAGTGTTACTGTTTTAACTAGTTTCTTGAGTGATGTGGACACAGATTTCCCCTGTTTGCTCATGTCCGCATGGTAGTGTAAAATTATGTAATGTAGCCTTAATAACTAACATGCACACACTGAAAGCATTTGTCTCTCATCTTAGCGCACACTATAAGTTCGGGAATTTGAGTAAACAAAATCAATAAAGCCAAAAGAGCGGAGCAGTGTTATTGCATGCATTAATTCACTAAAGAAGAAGCGCACACTCACACTCTACAACTACAGGAAAATGGGTCTGGTTGTCTGGTTGCATTTTCGCAGCTGCTGCAACTTTGTACGCGAGCGCCTGTGCGACTGCTGTTTGCTGACTTGTAATACACAGTGAGGTTTGAATGAACTTTTGAATGTCACTAGTGTTAACGACGGGTTATTGCACTGTGCGCTTCTGAATTACGTTAAATTCTGAATCAAAAAGGGATGCTAACCCTTGGAAGAGGGGGGAGATGGTAGGCGCCTCCACCAGTTGCTGTGGCGTCCCTTCTAAGTGAAATAGGGGTTAAGCGTAGACAAAGAAAAGTAGAGCACTTTCATACAAAGCACTACATTTATTCAATCTAAATGATTACAAGTTCTGATGCATGAGGTGCTTCTTAGTTAAGGCGATACCCTAATCGGAATGCAATACTATGAATTACTATATCATGGTACAAGTTAGACAAGTAAGGAATGCTTTAGCCCTTAAGGCGCACGTGTCATCCTTTGTTTATCCAGTCGTCTCACATAACCTACGGTGCCCAAACTGTAATTATATTTACCCCGAGATTACTTTGATGGCTGCGTGGAGGTGCTCTCGATGGCGGCGGTATCTGGCGTTGACCCAGTACCACAAGGACATGCGGTCCTCCTGGCAGTGGTGCCTCGGGCAGGGCCTCCTGTGGTGACAGAACAAGATGGCCACAAGATACCATTGCTCGCAGCTTATATACGCAGGGGCCCGACCTGGCTGTTGATATAACTGGGTGGCCGGGTTGCCAAGGCCGCATTCTCTACAGTGTTAGCACTTGGCCTGGCACAACCCTTGCTGGTGTTGATCACAGCACTGTGTAACCATCTTTAAATCTAGCGAGTTCTTTTACTAGATAGTGAACAATATTTTGCAAATTGCCAGTAGTAATTGGAAAACCTGCTCTGAAACTGACTGTAGCCCAATGTATCAACAAATTTTTCTTCATCCAAGGTAAAGAACGTGATGCCACCCATTTTTACTCCTAGATGTCTTTCGTGAAGATTCATCATACAACATGGCATATTGAACTCCAGGCTTTTTTGCTGTTATATGGATAAGGATTGTCTACTGCACATTCTTTAAAGCAGGCTTCATAATTATAGGTGTATAGATTTTTATTTTCAATATTTTCACTCTCCAATATTAAAATTAATAGTTTCACAAAACTATTTTTCTAATTATTTCAACTCCTTGAATAATTTATTTATCTTTGTTATGAAAGTTAGGATTTAAATACTTGAAAAAGTATATATTGCTTTTCACAGTTTAAATACTAAACAGTTTCTAATAATTTTTTTAATAATTTTTTTTATTTAAACAATGTTATGGCAACATATAAATATATATTTCAAGAATCACATTTTAGTCCTTATGTAAAAAACTTTTGTGATGTAATTGGTGAATCATGGTACAAAAGGTTATTTCTATGTACCTCTATTCAACACCAGCACTTAACAAACTTTTAAACAATATTTTTTGAAAGTGCAATATTGTTACATGCTTGTTGCTCTTCATCATTTCTTTTGTACATCCTGCTCATGATAGTGAAGGAACGAGTGGGGGTCAGGCAAGAGTAATCCAAGAGGTATGTTGAGATTTACTAAGTGATGCGGCCACGATAAGCGTATGGTGATTCGTGCGCACGTGACCGTGGGCAGATTTAATTTCAGAGGTTGTCTTTAAAGAATGTTCTGGTTAATGCTCTAGCTTCTTTTAGCATGATTTGGGGTGAGGTGAATCCTTCAGATTGGGCCAGCAAGACTATATTTAATACGTTGCACGCCTCTGAGCCAACAGTTTGATAATTTGGAGGATTGTGCAATATTAAGTAACATTTTGTAAAGAACAAAGCAAGGAGCCAGCACAGCATCAAGTGGTCGCGAGAGCGACCAGCAGAAGTGAAGTCTGTGTACAGCAAGCTTCGGTGTAGTGAAGAGAGAGACTGGCGAGCGAGACTGTTGAACTGGATGTACGAGTGTAAGACATTAGGAATAATGGCAATGGACTTACTGAGTATGTGTAAATAATGTGAATGAATTGACACGAACCAATATAGAAACATTGATAAGGACTCTAATTGGAATTGACATAGTCATTAAATATTGCGCTCACTCGCTGAGAAAAACAAGAGTAATAGTGGACACAAACAATTAAATTTTGTAAATTATAGCTGTGTGAATAAATTTAAAATAAAATTTTGTTGTTTAATTTTTATTAAGGCCTCCATCCCTCATGAACTTGAATATGCCTTCTGGTGTCTAGTAACAATATTCATATAGTATTGTTAGTAATCATTCAAACAAATATTCTATTTGAACAGTATATGTTGTACTTACTTGCTTATGCAAGGTATGCTACTAGTTTGGATTTCCCATTGGACTAACACACCTGCAACTGAAAAAACTTTCATTTTATTCTTTTACTTATAACTAGGAATATCAATGGGTTTGAAGGAACAAAAGCTGTAGACAGTTCAACCATATTTAAAGTTTTGATACTATTGAAAATTAAGTTCTTATTTATTGTATTCTCTTTGATGTAATCTTGAGGAAAAAGTTGATATCTGATATGTTTACCTTATACCATCTTGTATGAACAAAATTATGGAGTAATTTTTTCCTTAAGTGGTTTATTTTCACATTCATTAAAATTACAATGCTTGATTATAGCCTATATAGGGAGAAAAAAGTTATTTTATTTTTAATACTATGTCAGTATATAAATGCCAGCAGGCAACAAGAGATAATCATGATAATACATATGGCAGTTTTAAATAAGAAGTTACCCTTATAACTAATGAACCTGCTTTCATCTATATTGTCGCAACATCTCACATCATCCGAGGACATGTAAGCAAACAGCCGGTGACGTCGCCTAACTTTGCTCTATTGAATAGTGGGCAAAAGAAATAACCAACCATCAAAATACTCCACCTAATTATTACTCGCATTAAAAAAATCATGAACAAGGGCGGGGCATCCAACTATGATGAGGTATAAACAATTAAGTATTTTCAGCTATGCTGATGATTACTTAAATTGCAGAGCAGGCAGGAGCTACATATTTTTGCCAACACTAGGTGGGTTACACGTTCTCAAATTTGTTTGAAATTAAATAAATCATAATGTAAGTTAACACTCATTTGCCTGAAAGGCTATGCAGGGAACTAGAATCTACAAAAGTGAAAAAAAAAAAAACCAATGCTATTTTGAAAACAAAATCATAACAGCCTCTTTAATGATGATCACTTGTTATGTTACTACAATATAATCTGTGTAATCCCAACATTATACAAAACAGCATAATTGCATAGTCTTTTCCCAGCACAAATTAATAAAGAAATAAAAAATGAACACAGTTCTCGTTTCTTTATAATTAAGTCCAGGGCTCCAGTTTTCCTACTTTAGATTTAGCAGCCGTAAACCTTTAGTGGGATTTCAGTTAAACTGAGTTAAAACTCCAATTTAAAAAAAAAAAGTATTTTTAAACTTGTATATAAAATCAATGGCAAATTACTCTGAAATTTCTTCTAAAAAGAATAATTAATAAATATTTAAAACTCTAATGATTAATCATTAAATGAAAAAAATAAATAAATTTAAGTAAGTTCTCTTTACCTCGAGCCTAACCATGACTATGTCTGTAGTCCCTAAATCCCTCAGTTACCTTGATTGCATAGTGTGTTTCTTGGTACAACCTTCCTCTCCGCTGTCTCCTGTCTTAACTCCCCATTCTCACCGCTATTCATCTTTAAATTACCACTAACCACTAAAACCAACAACTTTTACTTAGCTTTTCTTACATCTTCAGTTGAGTTAGACTCCTCCGAGCATAGGCAACCCTTTTTCAACTCCAAACGCTCCTCAGACATGTCCGTCGCTTATTACAGCCGTCTTCAGAACCACTTGCTTTTTCTCCACACAAAGCACTTTGACCTACCTCCACTCTATTACGCTTCGACCGTGTGACTCTCCCAGCAAGCAGAAAACATACACTGTCTCTTTGTAACTAGCGTGCACTCTTTCTCTTTCTCTCTTTATCTTTCTGTATCTTTTTCTCTCTTACTCTTTCTCTCTTTCTTACTCTTTCTCTCTTTCTCACTCTTTCTCTCTCTCTTTCTCACTCTTTTCTCTCTCTTTCTCTCTATCTTTATATATTTCCCTCTCTCTTTATTTCTCTCTCACTATTTCCCTCTCTCTTTATTTCTCTCTCACTATTTCCCTCTGTATTTTTAAATTTCTCTCTCACTATTTCCCTCTGTATTTTTTAATTTCTCTCTCACTATTTCCCTCTGTATTTTTTAATTTCTCTCTCTTTATTTTCCTCTGCATATATATATATATATATATAATATTCTCTCTCTCTCTCTCTCTCTCAAGATGGCAGGTGGCTGGCTGCCCAACCCACATGCATATTTACCCCTCCCTCACCAACACCTAGCAAATAGACTGTAACTGCAAATTTTACATTATTTTTACTGTGACATATTATCCGTGGTGGCAATGATTTGTGTTCTTGCAATTCAACCTACAAACATATCCAGTTTTTACAATTCCAAAAATCTAATTGAGCACCAGAAGCTAGAGCCTATCTCTCGAAACAGGAGTCCTTCTCTTTTACTTTTATAATTGCATTGGAAGCTGAAGCTACTTTACAATGTCAAAGGTTTGTTTTAGACTGCCCTTTTTTTAATTACAAAAAACACATTGTTCATAAGAGTTCTCAATTTTTGTTTTAATTACTTTAACGTTCTGTAGTTTATTAATCCCATTTTTTTTGTCATTTTTCTCCGTAATTTTGGTTTGTTACATGATTATATACATTGACTTGTGGAATGGAGGATGAACTGCCAGGTAGGCAGAGGTGAATGTCTTTGAATAGATCCAACCCAGACATGACAGACATAGTCCAACAGATTCAGAAATTGGTCAGTCTCTTCAGGAGGCTCTGCTACTCCACCACCAGCATAGTCTCGAACCATCCTGTGCCACCATCACTATCTCTACAAAATCCAGGTGACAATATAAACACACAAAATACAAATTTCAATATATATTGATCATCAGGTTACAAGACAGAGCAAGAAAATTGAGTTACCCATGTACCTTGAGTCTGATTAGATCTAAATTTACACAAACAACACAGCAATAATAACTGAACACATCTGGCTAACTTCCGTGAACATTAACTAATACGAGTTTAGATTATGAACATTAGGAATGGAATCAAGGGGAGAGAAAGGTGAGCTACTCTGTTTGAAGTTCAGTCTTGATGCAACCAACAGGAATGAAGACGAGCAGTCCAACCACCTCGCACACCATCACAGTTCAGTTCCTGCAGCACCTCACCACAGGCCTTTGGCTCTAAATCAGAATGTTCTGTTCTTCTGGAGTAGTATCATAAATAATTTCACCAATGGCATCAGATTACATTCCAAACATACCACAGGATGTCTCTACTGGCCTCCAGTGTCGACAACTGGTTAGTAGGTACCTACAACCTCCAGCTACTGCTAGGATTACTGTCCCAGAACCATCAAGATGGATCCAGCACTGGACAGTTCCAGGGCAGTGGCAACCATTCTTCGGGGAAATCCCCACACTTCTTCTAGGCTGACCGAAGCACAGAATATCCGCGCATTCATTTGGTACCCAAAGCCTAAGTCAAAACCACATTGCTTGGTCTGTTGAACCGGTGCTGACAGAAAAATTACAGTCTGTACCATATCACTGGAAAACGCCTTCTTCCTTGATTCAGCTAAAATATGTGAAGCATTAAAGTGTGTGTCTAAGTTACCAGATTACGGCATGGAATACAAAGGATTGTAGCGAGGACAAAGTTGGCCAAACTAATGCCCACTCACCCTTAAAGGTACAACATGAAACAAGGATGATTAACCCTAAAACATTAATAATCACCAATAAAAGAAAAACATTCAATTGATTGCCATGCCATTACTACTATACTTAACACAATGGTATCCAAGGTTTTCTTCCTCAATCAATTGGTTCTCAAGAAAAAAAATGTGTTCGAACTGCTTCTTCTCCACAGCTTATACTCACTAACATTACCAGAACACACAAAAATATCCTTAGCCTATTCACGTGAGTATTAGAACAACAATCAAACACATACATTATGATACGAGGAAATCAACACTAACCCTCACAAGTGGTAATAACCTAACCACCTTGGCGAAAGAAGGTAATACACTAACCTTCACACTGATAAAAGAAGGGCCCTCTTTTTTTACCTACATAAATGTACTTCCCTGTACACCTCTTCACATCTCTAGTCTTTAACCTCTTTCTTATCTAGAGGTACACTTTTTACTACATAACTGGATTATCCAACTGATAATCCACTATCCACATTATCGTTCAGGAACACTTTTTTCCCGCCGCCTTCCAAAGACTACTGCAAAACGAAATCTTTAACCCTGTACCACTAAACCTAGTACTACATTAATTCATTTTAAATTTCCAAAGAACATCACAGCCAATGCATTACTGGGGCACACAACATTGTCCTTTTTGTTCAAAACTTGTTTTACAAATAGCACAGAAAACTTTTCACTATAGAGCTGAGAGTTGACAGCAAAAATTACCAAACAAATTATCATATCCTTGGTTCAAAAATTTTGAAGTTAAGCTTCCAACTGAAAGAAAAAATTTAGTGTTGGACTCTGAGAGTCATCCAAATGCGTAAGTTATGGCCATTTCCATTCTTAATTATGGCCTACACTCTACCAGCACTTCTAATTCTTTCCTGTAGGGGTTCCATCATAGCATCTGATGGTCCCTCACTCACTGAGACTGGTGAGGTCTGTGGTTCTTGGTTGGTTCTTTGTGTAGGTGCTGTCTCCAAATTTAATATTGTATTCAATTCTGCTGCATTCACCCGAGGTCATGTTCCAAAACCAACAAAATAATTATTTCTAAAAATTATAGTCAGAACAAGCCTAGAGACAAATTTGAAAATTTATAATTCAGAAATTTTCGTAAACTAAAGGCTTTTCTATTTGAACTTTTTCAACTAGTACCTAATGAAACATTTAGATATGGAATGGCGGAAGGTCAGTTATCTTCCAAACTATCTTTTATTGATATAAAAATTGTTTACATTGAAGTAAGATACGAGGAAGAATGCAATTTATTTTTGACCAAGTGGCTACAATAACATGAATAATGTCGAACTTAGCCTTAACATTGTAATCACAAAGGTACACATAGTTAATTTTTAACTCCTTATTTAAGTACAACCTACAGTCACAAGGAACTGCAACATCTACAGCACCAGGGTGACCCTCCGCACCCAAAACTCTGGTCTCATTCTTGCTAATAGTACATAATAAGTCTAACTTCCCCACTGCATTTGTTAAGAAGTATCTTTCAGGTCCTGCTTGAGTGGTTATTAGCGCTGATCCAGATTGACATGAAAAGAACAAACTTCTCCCAAATGTTCTGCGGTTAATCCTCGAAAAAATGCTTTTGGGCACATGCCACCCATCATCACATCACCTGAATTTGTTGGTACAAAACATAAATGTCCCTGAAATAGTCTACAATCATGTTACTACCCTACCTTGAACAACTTATGATCTCCGTTAACTGCAAGAACATTGTTTCATGATGCCACACACGCATACCTTCCTTCCATTTAAATGGAATAGCTACAGAATCGGAAAGTTTCCAATCTGCATAATTTTGAACTGTAGGTATTTTAACTGTAACAAATAATAGACATAAACTTGACATTTACTAAGATGTAAGTGGTAGTAAACCTGCACATCTTGCACTGAAATTGCTAATCTATAGCCATTTTTCCTAATAACCTGATTTAAATGTTCTAATTCTATCCTTAATTGTGTAGGAGAGATTAATACAGCAGGTATCTTATGTGTTCTACACTGATCCAAAATTTCTGTATGATAAAGAATATGAGTTTTTCAATAACAATTTTGCAAAGAAAAGCTGTACTTCCTTGCATTTATGGGTATTATCGTATCATACCAGAGTACCTTTCTTCCACTGCACCTTGAAATTTTTAAGATTAAGTTTTCTTTTAAGTTTATCAAACTGTAGTTATGGCTAAATTTGCTATCATTACGTGATTAGTTAAATTGGTGAACTCCACATGATTGCACAAAATATTTAGATTTATTTCTTTCTATTTGCTGACCTAATTCCTGCTCCTTTTTAAAGAGAACAGCTACTTAATTAGAAGTGGCCACATCACAACATAATTTAGATTTTCCCCTAAAATTGTAGTTCCACTTTTTCTAATGCTGTGTTACTTCAGATTCTACCAAACTCTCCCAAAGCTTAATTCAAACATTTGACTAACATTTTGGATAACATAAGGTTGCTCTTTATCTCTTTCTTAATAGAACAAAATTCAAACCCAAGTGAGTGCAATTTCTTATTGAACAGCTCTATGTTATCTTCCAAATTCCAAGGCCATGAGACCTGAAAAGTAATACGGATTCAGGGCGTAGACATCATGACCTTGGTCAAAGGTTGGAAACTTCCCCCCCCCCCCCCTCCCGATGACTCAAACAGCCATCCCTTCAAGGGTCACCACCACCATTGCACCAAACATCATCCTCAACTGCAGCCACATCTTTGCTGCCATCTCATTACAGGTAGAACCACCTATCTGTCAGTCGCCAACCATGATCTCTCAATTAGTTGTTACTGCAACCCACATTCCACCACAGGTGAGCTTGTTTCATGAGACAAATCGTGTTATCAAACACTCTTGGAACCTAGTGCAACCCATCCAGGAACATATGAAAAAAAAACATGCCTGACAATTTTGGTTGGCTCTCATTTAAGCAATACTGTATTAAATTTTACCTAACATTGTTTTTAATTGAAAATTATTTACCAGGGCAAAAACATACTTCAAAGATCCAGCCTGATAAAGAAAAGAATACTCCTAACCTCGAAAGAAGGACTTTATTCTTTGAACATAGATGATTTCTTGCTGAAGCCAGTTTTTAATTTTCCTCTGAATTTTATACTGTCTTGCATTCACATTTTTCAGCACTAAAGCAGGGCCATTCCAGCTATAGAAGAACTTAGGCGTCAGGCCTTTCTTTCAGACAGGAGTGAAGATCAGGACCTCGTTACTTCGCCTGTACTCGACCACTCACCAATGTTGGTTATAACATTTTGTGTCCCTCTCCTGTTGCCTGTGCAGGTTCTCCATGGCCAGCTTTTGGATCTGCTTCCACTTAATTCTTAGGCCTTTGTTGTCTTCGTCGTCAACCTTCTGATTTAGACACACTTCTGAAGGCAAAACAAGCTTCTTTCCGTACAACAAAACAAATGGTGAAAAAACATTTCTCTCCTGCCTAGAAATGTTGTAGGAAAATGTCACTATTAGCAAGTACACATCCTAATTTTTCTGTGATGAAGCCACATACTGTGACATTAAGGTCAAGGTGGCATGGAGTGTGTCCACAGCCCCATAGCACTGCAGATGATATCCTGATGTCATGGTCCCTTGAATATCTAATAGGCTAAGCAAATCGTTCACCACTGTGGAACTAAACACCTTACCCCTATCTGTAAGAACTTTCCTGGGTGTTGAATGCCTACAGGTCATGTTCTCTAATAAAAACTGAGCAACTTCTTATGCTGTTCCAGTTGGTATGGCCCTGGTTTCCACCCATCTGACCCTGTAATCAATACAAGTAATCACATGCTTGTTACCCTGTGAAATAGTGGGTAAGGCCCGTAGCAGGTTAATCCCTACATGGTTAAAATTGTTCGCCCACTGGAATCTGTTTTAACAGCTCTGCTGGCTTGTTACAAATTCCCTTTTTCGTTTGACAATTCATGCATGTGCGTGCATAGGCCTGCACTTGTGTACTCATCTAATTTTGTCCAGAATTCGCACTAAGCCTAGGTGACCGCCCACCAAAGGGTTGTTGTGACACTCGCTAAGAATTTCCGCCCGTAATAACTCTGGCACTACCAGCAGCTTTGATTGACCGTTGGGTCTAGAATTGCTTTAATACTAAATACTGTCCTATATGAAATAATAGGTGTAGGCTGTTCACGGTAAAGTGAGCACTTTTTAAGACCCTTCGAACAGGCATTAACCACTAATAAATATATCTTATTGCATCCTCAGGCTTTAAATTTTGAGTGTGGTGAATGTATTCACTGTGTTTATTGGTTACATTGAAATGTTTATTATATTAAAAATCAACAGGAAGATGGAAATTGAATGAAAGGAAAAATTTAGAAGGGCCTTAAAAATGCTCACTTTACTGTGAATTGCCTATAGTTTTCCTACTTAGTTTTATTGAGTTCCTGAAGGGCTTTTTACCTCTTATCAAAGGAGCCAATTGTGGGTCATCTCATTGTGCCTTGGCCAAATCAAAACCTGGTAATGTAAATACTGGCAGCTCTAAATATTTCTTCTCATCCTTGTCAGTACCCTTTTCTACCACGTTTATATTTAGGCTATCCGCATGGGCATGGCTCTTACCCATAGAATACTTCTCAAATGAGTACTGTAACATCAAGGCCCAACGAGTGCACCTTCCTGAACTATGTGCATTAAATTTTTGCAAATCCATATAACGGAGACTGTGATGATCTGTGACTACTGTGAAAGGTTTTAGATAAATATAGGACCTGAACTGGTCTATTGCATGCTCTAAAGCTAAGCATTCTAAACATGTAATTGCGTACCTGCTTTCTGCTGGGGTCACAGTTCTACTAGTATATGCTACAGGATGAGTATAGCCCCAATACCGTGACTACTTGCATCAGCATGTATTTTGAAAACATCTTTTTTTACAAATGAACCAAAAGGTGGACAGATGTTAATTTCTCCTTCTAAGCTCTAAAGGCATTTTCCTGTGTCTCATGCAATGCAAAAGCCTGATTTTTTTTTTTTTTTTTAGCAGTATTGACAAGGTATATCTGTCAAGGAAAAATTTACAACACAATTCCTATAAAATTATGGTAGCCCTAAGAAACTGCTAATAACTCTCTGTTCTTGTGGAATTGGAATCCCTTATCTCTTGACTAAATGCCTTAACACCTCAGTCTCTTCATAGCCAAAAGATAATTTTGTCGGTTTCGAAGTGAGGTTGGCTTTTTGAAATTGCCTTAAGTGCCCGTTATAACCTTCCAAAATGTATATTTGCCAACTTTTCCAATTTTTCCAGAAGTTTTCCGGATAATTATAATACTTTACGATTTTCCGAATAACTAAATATTCTTGAGATTTTGGTGAAAAATACATCCCAGTAATTTGAAACTTTCTATTATTATTCGTAAGTTGATACATCATGTACATCTATTGATAATTTGTGCAGGAAGTAATCTTCTGGCAATCAGTTGTCTCTATAGGTATTGAAGTTGCAGCAGCAGTAGCAGCTACTGCATATGTGTTGACACGTGCTTTACCTCGGTGGGTAAGTGGTTAGGCCACTGACTGCCCTTTCGAAATCTTAAGTAGGCCTACCGCGTTTGTGGCTATTCTTATTGGCATGATGGGTCGTGGTGGGTTTGTGTTCCGTGAGTGGCCGCTTAATGGTAGGATACCATCGGAAACGAGGGGAGTCAAACCCCAGAGTGAGGTGTAAATAGAGATAGTTTCCCGTCCAGGGAGTTCTACCTTACTCACTACTAAGGATTCCAATAATTGGGATGCCAGCTGTCCCAGGGAAGGTGAAATGGTGATGTGATTAAGCGATCGTGGGGGTGGAGGTGGATGACATTGCTGGGGAAATCGGGGTTATGCGAGCGGGGCGAGTGTGATGATGTGCGGGGACGTAATCTTAAGAGTGTGGTGCCGCACGTGATTTGGGGACTACCTTAGGCAGGAATAAAACCCGTATTATTTTTCCCAATGCCAGTTTAATGACGCAGAAGTTGGTTAGCTTTTCTTCCGATGGGTGTCCAACCCAAATGAGAGTTTGATTATGCTTGAAGTAGCGGGTGCCTGGCTGGGTATGATGTCACTAGTAGTAGTACTGTCTATAGGTAGTGACCATTCTAACTAGCCAAGCTAGTGTTCTACCCAGGCCAACAGGCGCCTAAATACTTGTATAAGGGGGTTTCGAGGGCAAGAGTTATGAGTGGAGAGATCGGCAGAGGGATGGCCTCGGTAGTCTGAGACTGGGGTTCGACCTGCGTGTCCCCTTCATGGTTTTCGGCTATTAAAGCCCTCTCTAGAGAATGGTGTTCCTTGCGCCATTGTCTACTCTGTAAACCTCCCTTTCTGCTATACATCTGGTCCAGTCCCGTGATCCCATTTACAATGTGCAGTCCTGGGGTGTGGCTTATTCGATCACACCCAAGGCCCTCATGTTCAGACAAGCAGTTAGGTATTGGGATGTCATTGGAGGTGAGTGCAGATCCACCGGAAACCCAGGAGCTTCAGCGTGTCCTTAGCAGACTAAAGCCCTCTGCAAGCTCTGGCCCTGTAGAGTTCGGTAAACCACACAGCTCCTTTCCAGCGGGAGTGAATTACCTGGCACAAAATTACTAGACACTGATAGCCAGAATTCTAATGATAAATGGGAATTACCATAAAATAACGGTAAACTTAAAATACATTTAACCTAAATTTTATTATGTGAAAATAAGGAAAAGGAAAAGTCCTGGCTAAAATCAAACAGTATAATAGCTAACTGGTGAATTGTATAAGCAATTAACATATTCAAATCAGGCAAATGCGAGCCTGGAAAAATAATTAATTTAAAGCATCAAAAATTCAACCTGTCAAAATGTACAGTAAATATATGCTATCCACAACATAACGAAAAATACCAGAAGTTTATCCAAGAGGTACACTAGGACATGACGGCCTGTTACCACGGAGTCACAGAAGTTAACTATGGTAATGGGTTACAGGATGCATGGAGTAGGATTACCTCGGACATGGATTGCTGCCCTCGTGGTCAGTGGACGAGCCGTTTGCAAGCTGCTGGGATGATGCAGTCTTCACCTCCTGCGGAGTAGAATAAGGCCATCTTGCAGGCTTCCAGGTGATGCGCCATATTGCAGGCTGCAGAGAGGAGAGAGAGTCTTAGCTTACGCAAGGAGAGTCTTCCCATATGCGAGGAGAGTCTTCGCATACACGAGGAGCGTCTTCGCATACGCGAGGAGAGTCTTTGCAGACTGAGGAGAGTCTTTGCAGACTGAGGAGAGTCTTAGCAGACTGGGAGAGCTCACGAACCTGGCGAGCCCGGCGTAGCTGCTGGACTAGTGTGTTGGACTTCTATTTATACTGAAAATCTTCCTATCAGCATTACTTCAGGGTGCGGGGAGTAGCGTAGCCTTCCAGCGCAGGGGTATGTTTATCAAGGCGCTGGAGCGCTGCTCATTTCTTATCTCCCCGCTTGGAGGCGATGATAAAATACATCACCTCGTATGAGGCTGGCGGGTTGTGATGTCACAAGGCCACAGGGGTGCTGCCATCTCTGGGGGTTGTTAGAACTTCTTCCGGGTTAAGCGAAGAGTAATGGAATCTCAACAATATTTATTTTATTCACAGGGGTGACTATTGCATGCAAAATACCGGGCGGGCAATGCATATTGTAATTACATGGGTTAATTACAATTATGTAATCGGCTGTCCAATGCTTGGCGTCTGTTTACTGGATAAGTTTATTTTATTTTCCCTCTGAGTTCGGGTCGCTCATAGATGGGGCGAAGTCGCCCGTAGAGTCGCATTTACACAGTGCAACATGTTGGCATGTGTCAGTGTATAAACACTGTTTTTGTGAAAGCAGGAAAAAAAACAGGATTTTTTTTTACTGAAAAGTACTTTAAAGCATATCCTGTTGTGTGGTTTTGAAGTAGGAGTGAATATTTTTCAGGTTCATATTTTTATAGCATTAAAAATATTTTGTAGGCCTACTATTCTTTTTTACACTGTGATGCTGGGGTGCTTCAGCTGCAATACAGCACCTTTTTCTTACTCTGTAATGATTGTTTACCTGTCTGAAACAAAACCAATTTTTTCTTTTTAGTTCTCAAGACGTGACTTTTTTGTTTACACTTGGCAAATAATGATCGTGATTTGTTTTATCGAAACCATTTATTAGGTACCGATATGAATAAATAGAATATTGGCAGTTGTTTCGTGTTTATATAATTTTAACACCTTCTGATAAATAATATGTTACTGAAATGAGTGTGACGAAGAACAGGCAGTATTCCCAATGTTTCCGTGATGAATATTGAAAGGAATTTCTGTGTATACAGAAATCTGATAAGGGAAAGTTCTTTTCTTGTTGCAGTGTGTGTAGGTGTGACCTAAATATTGCGCATTGAAGGAAAACAGATTAATCAACTCACGTGACGTTAATCAAACATTCTAATAATGTTAATTATGTACATGAAAAAAGAATGTTTTTTTTTGGTAACAGTAGCAGTGATAACAGTATTTTAAGATATCAGTGTGTCTGTTTGCAAATTTTTTGCCAACACTCAACATCCCATAAGTGTAGAGGACCATGCAGTCCTTTATTTTGGAAAATGTTTCAGAATTCTGAAGAAGCAAAGCGATATGGATGTGGCAGGACAAAAACAACAATTATTGTCGGAGAAATGGCAGAAATAACCAGGAAAGGAATAGTGGAATATTTGCAAACTGGATCATATTCCGTAGTTGTGACATATTGCGATAAAGAAGCACATAGTATTATATTTTTCGGTGCTGTTGTTACCACAACTTAAAGGCAGTACAACAGGCAGAAATATTGAGAGTTAGTTCTTAGTGAACTGGAACATTTGAATTTACCTGTCAGTCATATGATAGCATTTTCAGCAGACAATGCGCCAGTAATGATGGGAAATAAAAATGGAATGCTAGCATTTTTGAAAGAAAAACAAGAAAAATTATCAGGAATAGAATGCGTATGCCACCTTATAAATTTGTCTGCTGAAAAGGGGGTATGTTTGCCTACCCATAAAAATTTATGAAATTTTATCATATATGTATTAATACCTTGAAAAGAGTGTGAAATGCAAAGATACCTTAAAAAAGTTTAAAGTATTGCGTGGAGAAGAGGCCAGAAATATTAAAACATGTCTGCACAAGATTGCCATCCATAGGCAAAAGTTTAAGAAGAAACTTTGAAATTTGGGATCCAGTAGTAAGTTCCTTTAAAGAACAGGTACTTGCACAGAAACAACAGTCATCAGAATTGTCTGCGTTCACAATTCCAAAAAAAAATTTGGTAATTTGGTATGACCTGTGGTCAGACTGGTGCTCAGGAATTCGTGTCATGTTCCACAGATTCTGGTAATAAAAATCAAAACAGTGCTGAAATGGAAACCACAAGCAAGATTTCAAAAAATATATAATTTCTTAAAGATAGTGACCAATCTCCAAGCAGCAAAAAATGTTCACATGGTGTAAAAGGAAAGGAGCTTAGAAAAGAATTCTTGCAGAGTGGAGCTAATAGAGAAGAAATGTTTTTTTTATGAATTATTGAACATAATTCCAGTGTTCAACAAATATGTCATTTTGCAGTCTTCAGCCCTACAAATCCATCTTTTGGAAGTATTTTGTCACCTCTTGTGATTACGTAGTCAGCAAATTCCCATTCAGAAGTGATGTGAAGAAAGTGTGTGTTGCTTTTAGTTGAAATAATCCCAGAAGCAAGTTTCTGCAATGTTAAATTCTTTGTAGAATTATTCCTATTTCTGTTGCCTGTAAATGACACAGAGACCAGAAACCTCCCTGGTTGATACTGAAGGTGCAGAAGTAGATCAATGGGTAAAAATATCAGCAATGTCAAGTATTGATGGGAAACTGAAATATGATAGGCTTAGTAATGTTCTGCTGGGAATTTTAACCATACCACATAGCAATGCTGAATGTGAAGTGTGTTCAGCCTTGTCAAAACGAACAGAACTCAGTTTCGTTCTACAATGTCAAATAATGTCCTTTAAAAAGTTTATATTATTAAGTTTAATAAGTTTTTTAAGAAGTGTTATGAAACAGACATTCAGCAACATATCTCTGCAGAAAGCAAAAAAAGCAACTGTAATCCCTGTCGAGTCAGAATGACTGAATTCTTTGAAAAACAGAGGATCATTTTTGTAGTATTATGAATCTTATTTATATTATTTCTTGTATATACTCAAAACTCTGAAATCCCTTAAAAGTAATAATGTCAAATTTTCTAGGAACTATACAGAGTTGTTTTCATAGTGTTGGTTTCTGTGGACTACAATTTCATTAACATGAATTTTTTCTTCTGATTATAATGTGATTGAGAAATATTTATTTATTGTGTGCATGCAATCCTGTATATTCAGTGTTCTCATGCATTTGAATTGACATCTTATGCTTCTAAAGAATTTAATAAACATTTAAAGTCACTTCACTGTTTAACATAGGCATGGTGCGTGGAGTGAATTTATAACCAAAACCTTTTATTTTAATTGTCACACATTATGCATTTTTAAATTCTGGAAATGTCTTCCTAATTAGAATTTCGGAAAGTTGGCAGGTATGCAAATAGTGTTTAAAAGTATTGCATGCAACTAGAATATCATCTAAATATACTAAGCAAGAGCCCCATTTCAAACCAGCTAAAATTGTGTCCATGAAGTTTTGGAAAATGAAGAAGCAGTTTTTAAACCAAAAGGTAGAGTTTTAAATCTACAATATCCATCTGGGTTAACAAAATCAGTTTTCTCTTGAACTTTTTAAGTTGCCATTACTTGATGATAGCCAGAATTAATATCCAGTTTACTGGAAAATTTTGCAGCTGTCTGGTAACTCAAAAAATCATTGATTCTGTGTAATGGGTTTATGTTATTCTGTAGAATTTCATTAATTTTCTTAAAATGAACACACAAGCGATATCCTCCATCTTTCTTTGTAACCAAAACAACTGAGAATACCAACTAGATTTACAGGATTTCACTATACAATTTCTAATGTGTTGGGTCAATGTCTCATATTACTTCTTTTTCACCTTGAGACACCAGATATGGAATCGTAGAAATAGTGGCATGATCCCCTGTGTCAAGAGTAGGAAATGGGTAGGCTGGGAAAGTGTAGGGATAGACCAGGTTCACCTGACCGAACAGGGAAAGAGGATTCTAGGTGACCTGCTAGGTAGAGAAGTAGCTGGCTGCATGGAGAGGGTTAGGGCAGAGTAGCAGTTGTTGAAATAGCAATCAGTTAGAAGCAAGGAAACGGAAGGGGAGAGAAATGGAGAGGATAGCATTTATGAGGCCGCAGGGGTGGAGATAGGAGGTAAGCAATGTAGGATGGTAAAGCAGAGTACTAGTATAAAGATTATGGTGGTGAACTGTAGGAGTGTGTACAACAAGCTGGAGGGTTTCTGGGGAAAGGTTGAAGGATATGTGGCAGATATAGTGGTAGCTGTGGAGACGTGGTTGACTGAGGAAGTACTGGACATAGAGTGTAGGCAGGATGAGTTCACTGTCTTTAGAAGAGACAGGGATGGGAGAGGAGGAATAATGGTGTGTGTAAGGAAAGGGCTAAAAGGGGCGGTAGAATGGGTTAGTGAGGATGTCGAGGTAATGGAAATTAAATTGAGTGGTAGTAGTAATAGGAGTATTACTTTGTTGGCAGCGTATAGACCACCAGGACAGGGATGGCAGGCAATTGAGATGATCAAGGAGAGGGTCGATAGACTAAAGGACAGGCAGTGGGTTGTTGTTGCAGGGGATTTGAATATGCCAGGGGTGAAATGGGTAGAGGGTGCAGAAGGAATGGGTAGCATAATGCAGAGAATGGCAGCACAGTTAGTCAACAGAGGATTAGTCCAGATAGTAGAAACACCTAAGAGGTGGAATGAGGAGGGTGTTGGGTCAGTGCTGGATGTGGTGTTGGTCAGACCTAGGAATGCTGTAGTTGATGCAATAGTATTGGATGGTATAAGCGACCATCATATTCCGGTTGTAGAAATTGGGATTGGCAGGATGAGAGAAGTGCAAATGGCAAAAAGGTTGGTGTGGCAGTATGGGGAGAGGAGACAAGAAGGGGGCAGAAATCTTCCTGAGAGACAGGTTTAAAAAATTATCAAGGAGGAGGGTGTAGAGGGGTTGTGGAGGGAGTTTAGAAGATTAATGGAGGTTATGTTGGAGAAATTTGTGCCAATGAAAAGGTTACAGACTGGGGGAGATCCACCATATTATGGACAGGAGATTTTGAAAATGAAGATGTGCAGAAAATTACATGCTAAGTGGAGAAATTAAGGGATGATAAGATCTAAAGAAATGATGAAACAAATGGGTAGGGAGCTTGAAAGGAATGGGGGAAATTGTTTAGGTATGTTAGGCTGTTAAGGGGAGGAGAGGAAGGGATCCCTCTGCTAACAGGAAGGGATGGTAGACATGCGACAAATGACCAAGAAAAATTGGAGATGCTGCAAGGACAGTACTTGTCAGTGTTTGTGGCAAAGGGGGGTTGGAATAGGGGGACAAACAGGGTTCGGGGGGTGTATAGTGAGTTTAAGATGAGGGAGGGGGGGGATAGAAAAGGTAATTAGGGGTTTGGAGAGCACTAAGGCAGGGGGACCAAATGGGATAGGAAACGCAGCACTAAAGTTTAGTGGCAAGGAGTTGGCGAAATATTTAGAAGTGCTGTTTAAAAAGTCCTTAGGAGAGGGTAAGTTACCACAAGATTGGAAGGATGCTATGGTGTTACCTATACACAATCAGGGAGAGGATAGGGGGAGGCCTGGCAGCTACAGACCGGTGAGTCTCACATCAAGTATAGGAAAAGTAATGGAGAGGCTGGTGGTGCAGTATGTGGCGCGGGTAATGAACAATAGGAATTGGTTGGAGGAGTCCCAGCATGGTTTCAGGAGGAGATACTCAGGTGAGACTCAGCTGGCTGGGTTATTAGAGGATTGTGTTCAGGTAGTTGATGAGGGGAAGCAGGTGGATGCCTGCTTCATAGATTTTGAGAAGGCATTCGATAAGGTGCCCCATGGAACATTGATGAGTAAAGTGGAGGCGCTGATACCAGACAGGAGGGTAGTGGAATGGATAGGGGACTTTCTCAGGGGGCGAAGGCAGAGGGTGAAACTGGGGGAGGCAATATCAGAGGAAGAGGAGGCTACATCAGGGGTACCACAGGGAAGCGTGCTGGGTCCTTTGTTATATACCATAATGGTAAATGACATGGGTTTGGGGATTAGAGGAAAAATCAGATTGTTTGCATATGATTGTGTTGTATATGCTGAGGTGGGAGAGGGGGGCAGAAATTTGCAGGCGGATATTGAAAAGATATGGTTGTGGACCAGAAAAAATAAAATGAAGATAAATGTAAGGATAACTAAGGTAGTGAGGTTCACAAGGAAGAAGATGATAAGCAGAGACATGTACAGATGGGAGGGAAAAGAGATAGAAGAAGCAGCAGAATATAAGTATCGAGGGATTGTACTGCAGGGAGACCTCAGGTGGAAAAAACAGGTAGAGAGGGTGGTAGCAAAGGGAAGAAGGGCTCTGGGTATGCTGGGAAGGGTGCTGAATGGAGTCAGCTGTGAGGTGAAGGAGAAGGCGTATGGCACAATGGTACGTCCAATGTTAGAATATGCTGCAGCAGTATGGGACCCGTATGTGGAGGTGGAGGTGTGAGAACTGGAAAAGGTGCAGAGAAAGGCAGCAAGATGGGTGAAGGGTAGGTGGAGAAGGCAAGGGCAGGATGATGAGGAAGAAGGGAACTATAGGCCATCAGTGATGATGAAGGAAATGGGGTGGAGCTCATTGAAGGACAGGAGGAAAGTTGAACGGTTAGTCAGGATGTACAGGGTGGTGAATGAAGAGGGAGGATGGGGAGGGCTACACTGCAAGCTAAGTAAGGGGGTGTTTAGGGGAAGAGGAAACAACAGTGAGAAGCTTCAGAGGGTGTGGAGGAGAACGGAGCGGGGTAAGCAGTCCATGCTTGTGAGGTCTGTGAGGGAGTGGAATGTGTTGAGGGAGGAACTGGTATCTGTGAGAGGGGTTGGTAAATTCAGGAAGGGAGTGTAAAATGAGTTGGTTGGGTGAGGGAGAGTTGAGAGAGCTCGCCACCGGGCGGTAGCCTAATTGTGAGTGTATGTATGTATGACAGCGTTAAGTTACCATTGGTACATAATTAAAGCACAGAAATTAAAATTTTTGCCAATTGTCTGCACTGGACAATCAATTTTAGAAATTTTTCAGAAGAAAAAAAGGGTGGAGCTACAGGAGACATTTATGGATAATTTTATTCCCTATAACTACAAAAATTGTGTTACATCTTTCTCCAAAAGTGCAATTTAGTACCAAGGGCTTAAGCCCTGGCTACAATCACTGTAATAATTAACCCCTGCCATAGTAAATCAACAAATTTTGATTTTTCTATTGCCTTTTTTTATTTTACTGAAACTTTGTCAATACTTTCTACTACCCTCCTAAGCAAGAGTGACTACTTCCTCTTCGGTTCTACCAATCTTATCAGTTTACCAATTAAAACAATTCCTGTACTTATAAAAGGTCACACAATTTGGTTTTCTGTTTCATGGGATGTTTGGGATTAATGTATAACATTGACTCATCAAAATGATTTCTTTCATTAGCCTGAAACACTGCTATCTACTGTGAACTAACTTCTGACCTACTTTCTTGTGTTACATACTCAAGCTGACTTAAAAGTTCCAAGTTTCATATTTTTATATACTGTGACCTCATAAGTGGCTGTATGTAAATTAGAGTTGGAATGGAAATTAAATATTGATCTCACTAAGAAATAAAATAGAATTAATGGAGATAGAGAGATTAGTGCTGAAAATAATAGATTTGTTAATAAATTAAAAATCAAATTTGGTTATTTTATTTTTATTAAGACCTCAATCCCCCACAAACTTGGATATGCCCCTCAGGCATCTTGTAAAAATTTATATGGTAGTACTTACTCATACGACAATCAATTAAAATATCTGTATTTGTTCTTTGTGCTGCAGTGATGTTTCAGTACAAAAAAGAAAAGAGAAAAATAGTAAATGTCATAACATATTAAATTTTTACTATAGGCCTTATGGCACCCATTTTGTGGTTCAAGGGATATAAGGTAATAGCAGAATTTGCATGCAACTCTCCAAACATGTATGTTAATCATATATCATGCATATGGGGATTTGGAATGTGAAATGCCATTTAATGAAAAAGTTAAAATACATTATGCCATAAAGGATGGCATTTAAGTTACATCTTGTTACTGGTGGGTTCGTGGTCTCCACAGTCGGGCAACAACTAGAATGGGTCATAGGCAGCCAGTTGAGGTCAGTTGGATAAAGTGGAGTGCTCCCCAACAGGCACAAGACTCCCAGGGGTAGTACGTTAGTGCATGTAGTGCCAGAGGAGAAAAGGATGAATAGAAGGTTTGACAACATTCGTAGTACCTCCATTGTCCCAGCTACAGAGATGCTGAATACCTGCCACACAAATGACTGAGAAAAGGTGACAC
This sequence comes from Dryococelus australis, assembly GCA_029891345.1. Classification (NCBI taxonomy): domain Eukaryota; kingdom Metazoa; phylum Arthropoda; class Insecta; order Phasmatodea; family Phasmatidae; genus Dryococelus; species Dryococelus australis. Next base: position 248,481,845 of record CM057009.1, read on the forward strand.
AGAACACCAGTGAAACTTTATCAAACACAAATCCAAGGTAAGCCAGCTGTGTGCATGTTGCCTTTGTAAGCCAATTGCCTTATTGATTTTGATTAGGGGCAGTGGGAACATTACGGCCACTTTGTTGAGTCTGTGGAAATTGACACTGACTATTTTTATCCCATCTACCTTGGCCACAATTAGCACATGTACATTGTAGGCACTATTGCTTAGCTCTATGATGTCGTGCAACATCTATCATATCTGGGCCTCAATTATGCACACTGCCTTTTCTTTAAATTAGAATGGTTTTACATAGATGAGCGTGTCTGTTACAGTAAGCAGGTAATGCATGTTCTGCCACATTTGTTCATTATGAGGTCAGCTTTGGCACACACTCAGTGACATTTGTTCAGGATTACCGGCATGGCTTCACAGTATTGCTTTGGGACATTGTGCTGAAGTTTGTTGAGTAGAACTAGATGTTGAAGTTCTGGTTTTGGGCATCCTCTGGCATAGGCCATCCACCTCCCATGTGTTCCCAGATATATACATATTGCACAGATGTTTATGCTATGTCATACTCCTACAGCCATGGGGAGTCCAAGGATGTCGTCCTGCAGAGGGGAAATGCTCATGGCCTGGGGGTGTGTCTCAACATCCCAGATATCTACAGTGATGCCAATGGTGTCCAGGATGTCATTGATGCCAATATGCAGGGCAAGTTGCAACATGCCCGGTTTTCCTGGCCGTCTCTCCTCTGGCACTTTTCATGCTGTAATAACTTTATACGTGGAAGTTACGTGAATTAGCACCGCAATGACCAGTATTCTCAGTCTGACTAGCTATTGCAGGAAGCTGTGTTCACTTCTGCTGATATGGCCTAGCTTTCAAATGGGGAGGTATTTGTCATGGTCAATCATGATGGTATAGTTGGGGCATCTCTTGGTGGCATGGTCAACTGTACAGCTTCCCCTACCATCAGTTTTCCAGTGTGTTGTGCAGGGTTTGGTGTGTTTGGCATTCCCAATGTCACTGCATGTTTGACTCTGGGAAGTAGCAGCACAGTGGCAGCTGGTTGGTATTGTGTGTCTGCCCGTTATGCCCTTTGGTGCATCCAGTGTCACCAAGCATTCCCCTGGCTGGCGATGGCAGTTCCTCAATGGCTGGTATAACATGATGCTCTGTAACATTCCAGCATCATTTGGTATGATGGCTTTGCTGGTAATAGTTTGGCCGACATCATTCTGCTTGTAATTTTTGTGATGAGTGAATGTACCTTTTTCTCAACTTTTGTCGCCTGCATGGTGAATGCTATGGTTGATTTTCTGTATGTATGGGAGTCTATGAACTGTTGAAGTTCAGGTTGCAATAAGTCTGGTGTGATGGCCATGTCTGGCTCTGGTGTTGCACTTGGAAAGAGACATTGATACACTTGGGTCTTCCATGTCACTAAAGCTTTCATGCTCTGATAGGTTATCTGGTTATGCATTGATGCAGAGTTGAGGCATCATTGTAGCTCTCTTTCATTTACAGCATCCATGTCACTCCATTGTCATGGACCAATTTCAAGCTGGTAAGTGCCTCACCTTGTAGTTGCACCTCAGTTAGCTCCACCCAGTTGTCATGAGGCACCCTCTGGAGTTTCTCCAGGCAAACATGTAGGAAGCCACAAGGATTCTCATGGTCAGCCCCTCTAAATATGGGCAATGACATGAAGCAGGCCATTTGGCAATTGCCAGGCCATATTGCCTAAGTATGGGGTGAGCGGCAGCCATGTGCATGTGCACATGCCTTCTTCATTTACCGGGGTGTCATTGACACATGCAGACCTTGGGGTAGCCAGGTCTTTTGGTTGCCTATATAGCCCGTTCCATCTCTTCAGTTTTTGGACTATGTGGTGAGTCATTCATACATATGAATACACCCTCGGCATAGGTGGTCAGATCTGTTGTAGTGTGTACTGATGATGTGTGTGACAGTCGACACATCTAATGTGTTCCGCGCCAGTCCCCATACATGGGTCTGTGTCACACTTGATTGTGGTGTGCACATGCAATTTTGATTTTCCTTTACTCTGTTCACTTCCATTTTCATCACAGCACAGTTAACGCCTTCGCTGCCAAATCTCCCCCAGTCCGTAGTTCTTGAGTCAATGTATACCGGCACTGCGGACATGATGTGATGAAGACATGCTGTTGCCCACTCCATGTCTTACGCCTGGTTGCTTGTTTCTAACAAGTCAGATGATATAATAACTAACAGATAGAAGGGAGCAGGGGTGATGGCTGTGTCACAACAGGGAGCATGTGAACAGCCCTTTCCCGAAACACGTGTTGCATTTGGTTGTGCAACACTGTATTAACAGCTGATACCACTGGTGTGAAATATACATGTCCAGTAAAAGTTGTAAATGCACGAATACTACACTGACTCACAGTACGTCACAGAACTAGTATGCTAGTCACTTGCTCCGGTGGCCAGCTGAGATGGCGTGCCATGACTGTGATCACTTGGACATAATTGTCAGTGCTTGAGCATCCTTGGGTGTATGGCCAGTTGAAGTTCATCAACTGGACTCTGGCTCGCTCATGTCTCCTCTGCTCTCAGTTAACTGGATGCTCCTATGTCAGAAATTTGTGAGAGAGTGGTGTATTACCCACCAGGGTGGAATTTACTGTTAGGTGCTGGTACTACCTTATGGTAGGAATGTCGCCTAAAGTAGTGGATGGCCATTTAAATGTCCTTAATGTGTTATATTCAATGGCAGTTATGAAACTAAGATATTATGATACAATATACTTCATTTTATATTATAAATGTTGCGACAGCTCCCTACCCATCTCAATAGGATACCACAAACTGCATCACAAGGGAAGTTACTGGAACTACATTTTCCTTTTGCCACACGAGAAGGATGCTGCTTGTTACCTGTGGGTCCCAGATCTTCTCTTCCAGGCAGCAGCTAGCTTGGGTCCTAAGGGCATCAATTGGCATTTGTAGGATAACTTGGAGTACACCCTAAATACACGAGACTTCCAAGGGTGGTACATTTGTGCCAGAAGTGGCTGAAGAGAGGGGATGAATAGAAGGATTGCCACAGTTCTTTGTAACTCATTTGTCCTCTGCACGGAGACAGTGAATACCTGCCACATGATGGCTGATGGAAAGGTGACACAGAACTATAGTGAAACTTTATTTATCAAACACAAATATCCAGAGATAATTCAACTATGGGTGCATTGCTGACATATCCTGTCTCCCCTTGACAAGCCAACTGCTTCCTAACCACAGTAGGAGGGGTGGATCACAGCCCACCATCTCTGCATCAGACCAGCACACTAAAAAACTTATAAACAGGCTAAAACTATATATGGGCTGAGGTACATCATCAATATTACTATACAAAGTTGGTTTAATTGCATGGTCAACGCAAGATGTCTCACTTTCAATAATAAAGGGAAAAACTACTTCCAAAAATGGTTTTAAATTTTTCAGTTTTACAGTGCCAGTACTTGTGATATGAGTAAACAAAGCATTTTCTGTGAGCCAAACACATCTGCTTCCAAGCTAGTATACCTTCAGAAGGATGAATTGCAGTTTTCTTTAGGGGTCAGTCAAAGAAATTATCACTTGTACATATACTGATAGGAGTTTAAAAAAATATATATGGAGAGAGAAACCATTTAAGTGAAATATGCAGGGACAAATGCAAATTGATAAAGTGAACTTTTGTTATTTGAAAGGAATTTGAGTATGCTACAGACCATATATGCTTATAGTTTGTTATATGCAATTTTTGTTATAGTGTTAAATTCATGTTTTCTCTGGGATATTCCGTTCCCTCTACCCTTGCATTCTGGTGCTGCTCTATATCGTTTCGCTCTCAAGAGCTACCCAAATCTCTTGGCTTCTCCAAGTTATCCTGTACATTTGTTACTTTCTGAAATGTGGTATATTGTACTTCAAATTGCAGCTGAACAATTGCAGTATAGGTTTCATTACTGTAGCTGTAGTGGATGTGGAATTATTTATTATAAATATAAATATTGGCATATAATTTAAATAACTTTATATTTGTGAAATTGATAGGATGTCTGGCTACATTTCAGCTTAAATATTCCTGTAAATTTTTTTGTAGCTAATGGATGGAGCACGTTCAGCAGCTCGCACTATTCAGAATAATTTACTTGATAACAGCAAGCAAGAAGCAATTGATGTGCTGTTATTGGGGAGCACGTTAAATAGTGAGCTGGCAGATCGTGCACGTATTCTTCTCCCTTCACACATGTTGCATGGTGAGTAGTTTTTTTATATTGCAGTGTTTATTAAAAAGTACTTTCTCTATTTTTAAAAACCTTGAGTAGTAAATTTTCTTGTTTTACTATCAAGGTCCCATAGGCCATGCAATAAAAAACTGTTTTTTGCTTCCAAATTATAATTGTAGTTTCCTTGTATGATTGGTGCACTCTAAAATTATGTTTTGTTAGCACCCCATCATAATAATTGATTTTGTAGTTGATGTTTGAAATTCAGTAGTTGACTGGAAACCATTTGGGCTGTTCAGTGTATTAAAACCTGTATTAACTATCCTATTCTTAGTTAAGGCTGAATGTAAAATGTGGAGTAAGTTATACATGATATACTCCAAATTATTAAACCAAATGGAATGTGCCAGAATGTTACTTGTTACATTGAGAAACCATGTATATTTATGTGTTAAATATCTGGTTTTGTGAATTGAGCTAATTCTCTCTAAATACGTATATCTTTTTAAGATAAAATATGTATAAAAAGAAGATAATATTCACTTCAGTTAGTTAGCTAAGCACACTCTTTACTTGTAAGCTTGAGTATATCAACCACTGTTTGCATGGATGACCTTTTCTGTTATTATATTCCTATAGTTACTGGTACTCTAAGCTTGGCCCCTTAATTAATTTTAGTTTATGAATACATTTTTTTCCTAACTAAATACAACTTTAATGTTTATTTTGAATACTGAATAAAAATGCAAAATATACAGTTATTAATTTGCTTTAAGAAATAACAAATATTCCTTATTTCATATATTTTCTTGTTAAACCTTTCAGCCAGTGTTCTACGTTGTGAGTTAATGATCTTAACTGTATTGAAGAGTCCCTTAAATTCTTGTCTCAACTATGATGGCAAGATTTTGACACTAGATTATATATCAGTCCACCATCACCTGGTGGTCAAGCAGCAGCTATATTGTTAATTTTTCATGCTCTCATAATTGTATTGCTAAACAAATTTTATTGTTTTTATACATGAACTTCTCAAAAATAGCTAGGTTATGGAAGAAACAATAGGGAAGGACTCATGAAGTATATTATAATATGGAAGTATAAAAGTAAAAAAAAGAAATAAGTTTCAATTTCGACACAACTAAATATTATACTTGCATGCAGGCTAAGGCACAATTTTCTTATAGAAGGCTTTGGACATCACTCTTGAAATATTTTCAGTAGAAGTCTTCAGGAACCAGGAGGTCGTATGTTGTGACACTTCCAGCAGGCAAACATGTTTACAATACAAAACTGTAATTTTTTATATACAGAAAATTTAATTTAACATTTTCGAGACAGTGATTATGTTTCTCATGGTGTATAACCACTTTGGATGTTATAACATGTGTGTCAAGCCTGGCATTTAGGAATTTGGAGAAATTGCCAGACAACGCACTTTCGTTCATGATAAAGAATTTGCAATTGAAGGTGGTGTATTTTCATGACGCAGACATGGTTTTATTGCTGCTTTTGCATACAAGTAACATCAGAGGCGCCAGCATCACAAAGCCCGGTGTCACACTATGAGTTTTTGCAGCTGCGGTTAAAACGCTCCGGTTTGACAGGATGGGCACCACACATTGATTTAAATGTGAGGTACACACTAGTGAATGCCGCACTAATGTGACACCTCACATTTACAACAATGTGGTGTGTCCATACCGTCAAACCGCATGCCATTTAGCCGCAGTGGGACAAACACATAGTGCGACATCGGCCTAATAAAGTACTCGCAAAAGTACTGACCAAAATGAATTTGAAACACAAGGCATGGATACTCGCAAACGTAATTTCCTGACCAAAAGAAATTTGAAACAGAAGGCATGGAATGATGGTAGAATTACTTCAAACGTCACATGCACATCCCACTTGGTTTGTTCCAGTAATATAATAGAGTAACAAGACACTTTAAGGACAACCCTGCATTTCCACCATCACTGAATACCACCCAGGTGGCGCGGTTGTTCCAAATTTGCCACTCGCTTCTGCTGTTGTGTTGAGCCAAGCAGCACATGGTGTGCTAGCAGGCACAACATTGCTCTCTCAAGTATTGATTGGAAGGGGGGGGGGGAAGGTGGTAGAACCTTACAAGTTGTTCACTGCTCTGGTCACTGGCTTTTGTGATTGCTTCTGACATAGAGTTTATCTCCTTTGTTAGAGTGTAGAAAAAACTGGGAAACTGTAAGGTTTTAAAATTAATAACATAGTGTGGTAATGTTAATTCATTTTAAACATGTCGGTTAAATTTTTTTTTATTTTTCCAATTTGGGGAAACTTTTAGCTGTGATTAAGATGACTTTACACTTAATGTTATGTGTAACTTGTTCACATAAACCTGCTATACCTTGACTAATGTGTTTGAATGAGACATACCACGATTGTTTCACATTTTGTGAAACATCGCTCTCTAGCTTTGTGTATATGATGTGTGACTACCACATTATCTTGCTGACCAATCATTGTAGGGTTGATGTTTTGTTACCTTTGCTTTTTATGGTATTATTTTTGCTTATGTATTTATCATAATGCTTAAATTGTTCGCTAGAATGAAGAACTGAATGATAATAGAACTTTGACTGGAATTATATAGTTTGTGGGTTTGTAAATACAGTATAATCCCGATTATCAGAGTTAATGGGGACTGAGCCTATCTCGGATAACCAAAAACTCTGATAATACAGACAATAAGTAACTTAACCTTTCATAAAACATACATTTCACTCAACTTACAAAATATCAATAAAGGAACAATAAGCACACAATCATGTTAAGTTTCTGTATAAATTGTACTTTACATTCAAAAACACATACACTTGTTCACACACTGTACAGTTTCTACCTCAAACATTTTTTTTTTTTTATCAGGCACCCCTTTTCTTCGTAGTGATGTCTTGTAGCCGTCTCAATACCATGATGTCAGCCGGTAATGTCACCTTGTTGCTTGGCATAAACCAAAGCCTTCTCTAGTACACGTACACCTTCTGTATGACTGATCTTTTTCTGATTTTCAGGGGCACCACAGTGTTCATCTTTACTCTTATTTTCTTGAGTGATAGAATTCACTGTCTCCTCATCATTTAGTTCAAATTAGTCATCATTTTTCATCCACTCAACTATGCCATTTTTCGTTATGGGTTCACTAACCAGCAGCCTGTTGAAAATCTCACCGATGGTTCATCTGATGTTTCCTGATCTTCATTGGAGTCTTTTTCGTTGAATGAGATATATTTCCAACTTTTCTGAATTATTGTATCCTTAATTTCATCCCAAGATTCTCCCAACTAATAAATTACATTTTTCAAGTTAATCTTCTTCAGACACACTACAACAGTTATCTCACTATCAAAATCCACAATGAAACTTTTCAAAAGTTTGCACTGGCGATTCTGCTTCAAATTTTCAAGCACTCCACGGTGAAAAGGTTTGATAAGGCATGTTACATTGGCTTTTCCATTTTTCCAACAAAATCCTTTTACTGCATCTGAATCAGACAGCAAATTTCTCCTGTGATATTTAATTACCTTACTTCATATAGCCTCTTCCATTGATCAAGCCACCCTTGATTCGCTGTGAAATCTTCTCTACCTTTAAACATATTTAAAAAATCCAGGCTCGTAGCCTGTAGCATTGGGCCAGACAACGGGATTCCTTTTTCTCTCATTTGTTCGACTCACAAAAAAAAGAGCTTCAGATGTTTGCTCATATCCACTAATTTTCATAGTTTCTCTATTCTCTGTAGCTTTTTCATCTCTGGTCATTGTAGATTGCTGTGAAACCCACTCCTCAATTTTCTTTGTATTCCTTCTCCAATCACGAACCATTATGTCTCCAGCACCTGAGACACTGGCTGCTTTTTATTTTTGTTGTTTCATCTTGGTTCACCATTTTTATTGTGTCAAGTTTATCTTGTAAGGACAAAACTACACATTGTTGTTTCACACTCATAAGTCAGTAACAAGAAAGATATCGATGTAAACTCTCACACGCGTTTATACACACACGAATAAAGACGCAGAAGTGCCCAGTGGGATGGGTTGAGTCACACGTTTGCGTACCATTCTCACTTGCTTGGTACAGTCAAACGTAAAAACAAACAGCCAAATGCTCCCTCAGTAAAGTTGGGGGTAAAAGTTAATTTATGAACTTAATGGATTCATGATTCTTGATTCTTAATAAAATGATATATGAATTTTCATCAGTACCTCTGACAGTATCTCAGATAATACGGCACTCGGTTAATCGCGGTTCAGTTAATTGGGTTTCTAATGTACATAAAAGGCCTTTGCATTCCTGGAATGCATTTACTGTTTTCCTCAGAATTATAAAAAAATGTGGACATGAAAAATGCTTGAATGAAATGGTGAGTATTGCTATTAAGTTTGCAAGTTTTAATACATTATAAAACACAATTTCATATCCTCGAGCAGATCAATTTAAAATATAATTTATTCCCATATACAGTACATAAAAATATGTTTCTCCAATGTTATGAGCATCTTTTAATTGTTTTCATAGTTTGAGTTATCACAAATGTCAGACTTTCTCAATGTTGTCTTGGCCACATCAGAGTCATGATACAAATATACTTGTGTGACTTGAATGTTAGATTAGTTTTAAACCTGAAAACAAAATCCTCTTTTTTGCAGACTTCTTTTCTCGACAAGAATTTAAACTGCTTATGTAAAGTATCATACTACGGCACTCAAAAAGATCACATTTTTCATAGACTTAAATGTGTAACATTTGTGTGTACTGTGATGTCATTTAAATCCCAACTTAAATTGATGAACTGTATCGTAGTTGCCATGGAAAAAGAACCAAAAAATCATAGTGCAGGTATTTGGCATCACAGATGCATTGCCACATGCGAGTGGCCAACCTCCATAACGTAGTTGATTTTGCACTGGCCTATGGTGTGAGGGATTTCAAGTTCAAGTCCTGGGTAAGACAACATGTATTGGTGATTGTCTTGTTGATTCATGAATCAGTTACGGGCACCATATATATTGACCATGCTGACAATGACATGTTGATTCCTACTTAAAAAGTGTGAGTTCGGCATGTTAATATTCAATGAAGCACGATTAAATAATGTGAAAATAGGATTAGAATGTAATTGTTACATATTTGTACACAAATTTATTGAATGTATTGTTCGTAACCTAAAATAAATTTTCCCATGCAAGTAAAGACATTGTTTTATTTATTCACAAATTTTATCATCAAAAATTACTGAAATATTATTGCCTAACTGTCATTTGGCTTCTGGGCATTAAAATTTGAAATCTTGTCATACCATTATGCACAGACATGCTAAAGATTATGAAACTCCTATTTACAGTGGGTGCTGAATCTCATGCTACAGTGTATGTGGTTGTGAATAATAAATATTCTGGAAGGTTGGCAGAAATCTTCACTACTTTAATATTTATTCCTCACCTCTTGGGATTTGGGCTTCAGCGATTATATCTACAGAGAATGTGGGTCGATGTTTATGTTGCCACAGTTCTGCAGGGACCTCTGTTTTTCACTCCCCCATCACCAATAAATGTTGGTGAACATCCTCTGATTTGATCCTCTAATGACCTCAGTAGCCATGCAATCATCATGGCAGCCGCTCAACAGCATTATCTGGTTTATTCCTAGGCTCGTCAAGCTCCTAAGTTTACATTTGGAAAATGTAGCAAACGTTGTTTTTGACCAGGTGTTTTCTCGAGGTATTACAGTTTTCCCCAATCTTGTGTAAAAAGTCTGTGTGCGAGAGTTCGACCCTTCCGAATAACGCTAGATATAATTTTAATTATAATTTTAATTAAAAAACCTGACATAACAAAGGACATACGCGAATATCGGCAGGTTGGTAGGGTTATAGTTTATGTTGATGAAACGTATGTTCATGCTACCCAAAGCATAAGTTCTTGCTGGCAATCAGATATAGAAATAGGCATCACAGAATCAATACGGAAAGGTCCACGATTAATTATTGTGCATGCTGGTAGAGAGGAATGGTTTATTCCTAATGGTTTGCTTATTTTAAAATCTAAACAAAAGTCGGGAGACTATCATGACTATATAAACTATGACACTTTTCCTATGTGGGTGAAAAATAAATTGCTACCAAATTTACCTACCAACTCTGTCGTATTAGTCAATTTAAGCTACCATAATGTACAACTGAATAAAAAGCCAACATCATCATCCTTAAAACAAAACATTCAAGAGTGGCTGACAGATAATAATGTCGGATTCACTCCGCAAATGACAAAAGCAAATCTGTGCTTTTGGTCAAAGGTACACCACAACACAAAAAAATTTTTAATTGATGTATTAATAAATGCACATGGTCATGAAGTCATTCGTCTACCTCCATATCTCGCGGATCTAAACCCAATTGAGCTAGTATGGGCAGATATTAAAAGGAATGTTCAGGACGAAATTTCTTCATCCCCCGATGATAAAAAGAAATTGTGTGAATAGTTGTTCAGTAGTTTCTCTGTGGACAAATTTAAAGTGCTGCAAACATGTGCTGAAGATTGAAAAGGAGTATGTGAAGAGTGATAGTTTAATAGACATTGAAATTGATAGGATAATAAACAGTGGAGACGAAGAATCAACTGACGAAGATTCTGCATGTGACACAGACTCTGAATCGGAATAGGTGTGTAATTTGTGTTTGTTGTTTATATTCATCTTTGTTAGTTTGGTTTCGTAATTATTTGACATGCTGCATTTATAGTATACTATGTACTGTTCCAAATTTTTACAGTATAAACGTGAACACATATGGACATAATATGTGTTCACTGTTTGCTTGACAAATGTTGTTATGAGCGGCTATTATCTGTTTTCTTGTTGTACATATTTGCATTAGGACTTATAGATTTTTACCCTAGAGTACTCTCTCTGTCCTTTTACTTTTATTTTCCAGTCCATAGATTGGGTTTGACCCATTGCCGGTTAGTTACATAGCCTTGCATGTGCCTATCATATTTAAGTGCTCTATCATATTTTTGTGCTCAGTTCAAAGAGGCTTATATTCAGTTTTGTACCGTAAACAGCTAATCAAGACAATGTTTCGTTAAGTCTTCAGGTACTACTTACTTTAAAGATTGCAAAACAAATGTTAGACATGCTGGCTATGATTAATACACTTAAACCATATCAAAATACAGGTACATTTACATGATGAACAAGCTGTGAAATATAGTTCTCGAGATGCACTTCTGCTCGTGCAATATGGACTCAAGCGCTGTGACACTGTTTTCCACCTCTCCCGCCTGCCGAAGTATGGGAGGCCAGCCACTGTGCAGAACAAAAACTGTGATGGGTTTTTGAACATGATTATATTAAATATGATGCCGGCTAACAGCCAACGGTGCTAGAGCCCATGACAGCGCTCACCACGCACGTGTCACATGTCCCGCACGCACGCAAAGAGGCCAATAATTTTGAACACTCACATAAATATTATTTTTCAATATTGAAATGTGTTACATTGTTTTTGTAGGTTTTAATATGTCTAAAATGTCTTAGTGTTTGTTGCTATTTTAAACTTATTTGGTTATAAATTTCAAAGATTAAGAACACTGATATTCCAGCATCAATGCTGTCATAAAGAGACACTAAATTAATATAAAAATTCATAAGAAAATTATAAAAATGTAAAACAATATTTTATTTTATTTATGCCATTTTATTTTCTATAATAAAATGTTTAACTCGGCGTGCATAGCACTTCCGCTTATGTGAACCCCGTAGGCGACCATGGTCGGTCCATGCGATGCTTGTCTCTGGACAGTCTGTCAAGGAGAGCTGGCGAGGTAAGACACTGTCACGTACGCACTACAACTTTTGTTTACTGATCTAGGTTTTCATAGTCAATTTAGTTTACTGGTCAACCTTTGCTTGCATATGTTTTTGCCAGAAATTTTCCCCAGCATTAGACTTCCGCTTTATTAATTTATTGTGCCCTTGTGGCATTTTAACTTAATCGAGGAGAAGGTTAGAAAGATGTTGGAGAGGTCATGGGACCTTCGCAACTTGAATTGGGCGCAATCCGCCTCTGTTTGTGGCATTTCATTGTAACTTCTGCATTATTGCTACGCACAATTTCAAGGGCTTTGTTTTTATAACCACGTGGCTGACCAACGCCAAGTACTTGTATACACTGTCGTTGTGTTTTGAGAGCTTATTTATGTAACATTGTACGTGCAATATTTTATGAAGAGTTCAATGTTAAATTTTTATCAGTGATCCATTTATTTTTATGTAAATTGATGCTTTCTGTACTTGACCACGTGGTCACGTTAATGTTTTATTTTACCACCATCAGGCATGTTACAAGCCTTTACCCACTTCAATCGTAAAGAGAATGATTTTCTCAGCAAGAATAATATTTTGTTTGAATTTCATTGGCAGTTTCCGCGCAGAAATATTGCAATTTCACCTGCACCACGTGGTCTGCTACGAACTTCGTCCAGCGGCATCCGCGCCATCTAAACTTGTTTTCACATGTGTGTGTTGAGTATGAGTACTCATCTCATGTCCCATCTTGTTTCGTGTATATTTTGAGGGTTTATGTAATTTTCCCATCCTAACCGGCTCTGTGTATAGGCCATTACTACACTACCCGCATGCTGGAGGGCGATCCCCGACGAGTTTGCGTTAGTGATGCAAGTAATCACATGTGTTAATGTATGAAGTGTTTTATTTGTAATTCACCGTGTCCTGTCTTCAGGGAAAAACAATAAGTTCACCCTAGCGGCTGTCTGCCCTCTTCCCTTGTGAAGGCTGTGCTATCACGCACCTCGGTGAAATCATCGACCTAGACGTGCACTATATTAATTGCAGGCTGGGGAGCACCCAAGCGAAATTGGCTAGTCATAACTGAGATTATTATAATTTAATTGGCACGTTGATGTGTATGCATAGTAACAATAAAAACAAGTCTACAGTGAACTTACTTCTTTTATTCAGTAGTGACAGTATCCTAGCCATGTATATTTTATTAAGTGTTTATTTCCAGTGATGTTTAGTAAAAGTTTAGTATTGCATGTGTGTTTGTAAGTAGGCACAGGTGAGACTGACACACAGAACCACAACATCCCTGAAAACCCTGAGTCTCAATAGTGTGGTGATTGGGAAGCACCGCTGGCACCCAAATTACCAGTAAGGATTTGTGTCATAGTTTGTCTCGTGTCTCATTCAACGTCATCAATTGGTGTTCCCTATTAGGGACAAATGTTTTCATCCGCGTCAACCGTGAGAAGATGGTGGACACCACGCCTGATCAACCGCAAGAAGCCCTCAAGACATCCGCATCTGCAACCGCGACACCCACGAACGCGAGCGCGAACTATTTGGAAATGCTGATCTATCAATGCTTGCATTGTGGAGGGGTGAGTGAAGTCATCCTGTTTAGTGAAAATCTATGGGTTCAGCCGTTACGTCCATGCACGTCCAACACTGTATCCACACTGTCAGAACCACGTCTGTGCTCACACACCAGATGTGACAGGGCAGTAACGAAGTGGGCACAGTGCCAGCAGTGCAAACGGGACTTACATTTATGATGCTTAGGGCCTGCGGAGTTTATCACCTACCGCGATAGTGTTATATTCTGTGAAGAGTGCTGTTAGACGAACTGTGCTAAGATTGCATCACTAATAACACCTGAGGTGAAACCCGTGCCGGCACCAGTTGTTGTGGCGCCGGACCGTAATGTGTTTTGCCAACTTTTGTGGGACAAGACTCCGAAGACCCGGTTATGTTTTTAGCAGTGTGCAAGGAGAAGTTGAACCGACACCGTGTACACCGGGAGGAGTGGGCTGAAGTCACCGCCAACCGACTGAGAGAGAAAGCAGCCACATGTAACCTTGTAAGAGACTATCATGTGATGTGGGAGGAGTTTTGCAATAGGTTGTTGGAAGGTTTGATACTGACAGAGATGCCATTCAATCACAAGCGCAGTTTTACCATAAACAGCAATGTGAACATGAGGTTATTGAGGAGTTTATACAGTGTAAGCTAGGCTTGTTCAAGCGTTTGAACCCAGGTCAGATGACACACAGCATCTAAGAGGTCATTGTGGTGTTGTCAACACCGGACATTAGGTCGTATATGAGAAGGGTAACAAGGGCAAGTGTTGATCAGTTTACGCGGCGAAGCGTGTTTGTATGAACAGGACTTGCGGATGGAACAAGCATACCAATTCCTGAGATAAAACTTTCACACATCAACACATACAATGCTGCCAAATGTTACGCGACCGCCGCCAATGCTTACACCCACGAGGCAGAACTGCGGACGCCGAAACTTCCACCACAGCAACAGGGGAAATAGTTACCAGGGCAACAGGTCAAAAACTAAGTCAGGACGTTGGCAAAACCGCACCTGCACCAATCTCACCACCAGGTCGTATCAATCTGCCTAATGAAGGTGCAAAAGTGTTCCAAGTAACTGACACTACAGTAAAAGCATTGCGATTCTGTGTAGAACTTGAGGGGAAAAAATGTCACAGCCGTAATTTATACTGCCGCTAGTCACAATTTCGTGCGCGAGGGTTTTATACAAGCTATAACAACTGGGGTGTCACCAGATCCGTGGGGCTTTCTGTTTGTGGTGGTGTTAGGGGCAATTTCACTGCAGGTTTTCTACCCTTTTGAGTGATTTGCCCCTGGCAGCACTACAATAGTTGGTAGCAGTAGCTGGTGTTCGTGCACTAGTATGCATACTTGTGCATGCTTTCTGCATGTTTGTGCCTTTTCTTTTGTGTAGGCCTAGGGATTCACATGTACAGCCAGAACTTGGACACACACACACATTGTGGGTTTTAAGGTTATGTTATTTAGTTTTAGTACCTTATTTAAGTGTTTTATTTTAGTGTGTAATTTTTTGTGTGAAGTTATTTTTATTTATTTTGTTTTTTCCCCCTTTGTGTCACTTGAGTTAGATATTTGGTCATGGCCACTATCATCTCTGAATATCTTTTGAAAGTCGAGGTTAGCTATGAATGTGCCATTAGAGGTGTGCAACCCTCTGAACCTATGGCCATGGCAGGTAGAAGTACCCTGCATGCTGCATTGACTACTTACACTCCTTTCGGCTTTGAATTCTTGTCCACTGTGAACGTTGACAGTGAGTACCGTGTGTGTGTTTCCAAAATAATTTCCCTTCAGGAGGTATTGGAGAACTTAGAAGAGGACCCCATTCCTTTCAAATACCCTCGCTCTAAAAATCGCCTTACACATTTGAAAAATAGGGCCAACAATATACTGACTTTGTGTCCTGACCAGCTCTCTGATATTCAAGCCCAGTCATTAAAGAATGTGATTGCCCGGGCACAAACATTGTTTGAGACTGTTTTTAATGTAGAAGCTATTGATTATCAGAAAACTCCCCAAAATTTCCATGTTGCCACTGTCGGTGAACAGTTGGCTACACTTTGCCTCAGTACTGCCACCACCACCATCACCATTACATTCTCCACACCCGCCCAAAACAGCCTAGTCAGTCTCCATTCCATTTCCCAACCTGTTTCACATACTGTTAGCCCCTCCATTCCCATCCACATCCCAACTTCATCAACTGCCACACTTGTCAATTCTTTTTTTGCCACTACACCACTCATGTTGTCTGCAGTGCTACCAACATCCTAACCATTCGTATTATCCCCTTTTGGCAAAATTACCCACTCATTGGAGCATATGTTGCATGATTTTCCAGGTACAGATGGCTTACAGGTCCTTAAATTTTTTAGAGTTTTTAAAGATTATTGTGAAATTACACCAAAGCAACACCGTCTCTGAAGCCCAGCTGCTAGAGATATTTTATCCCTTCACTCAGGGTATCCTTAGTGAGAGAACCAGACATGCAATTTCACTATGTTTCACCTTTGACCAATATCTTACTGACATCCGCCATTACTTCATCCCATCCAGGCTACTCACCCAGTTGCAGTTTATAGTGTTCTACCAACTTCAGGAGTACAATGCGTGTATGTTAGCAGCATTAAGGAAGTTGCTGTAATTTTGTGCTTACCCTTATCTGAGAGTGACATAGTTAACACTATTTTGGAAGGCCTAGAGCCTCAGGAGCTTTTGCGCAGTATTCATAGGCAAACCTAATGTTTTCACCTAACTGGACCGTGTCTGTATACGTGCCCAGAACATTCGGTATGCAGACCAAAAATGTGAAAAATTCTCAGCTCAGGGCAGGTACCTTAGGAAGCCAGGGTGTGCCCCTGATAAGAAAGGTAAGACCTGCAACCCAGATGCTAGTGTTGTGGATACCAGGAAATCAGATAGGGTATCTGAAAATAAAGATGGTGTCTTCAGGTAATGATACTTGAGCGTGTTTTTACTGTCAAGAAATTGATCATCTCA
Source organism: Dryococelus australis (assembly GCA_029891345.1). Lineage (NCBI taxonomy): Eukaryota > Metazoa > Arthropoda > Insecta > Phasmatodea > Phasmatidae > Dryococelus > Dryococelus australis. The sequence continues at coordinate 248,498,517 of CM057009.1, forward strand.
TTGCTAAGTGACCTAAACTGTTTTAAAAAAAACAAGTCCTGTGGGGAGGAAAAGTGAGCTTTCTGTCCTGCCCGGTTGGCAACCTTGCCAGTTCTCAATTTAATACTCATATAATATAGTCTGTCAACCTTGGTCACCGTTTCTAACATCATTTTCGTCCTCATGACATGAGTAAAAACAAAACTCAGCATAAAAGTTTTCAGGTTAACTTTCCCAATGTTGTTGGAGTCCAGAAAATTGCTACCCCTCGTGTTGTTTATTTGGGGCCTTTGTTTGTTCATGCTCTGTTAGACTCTGAATCTCCCCACATAATTATTTCTGTTGAACTTTTTTACAAACTGAAGGGATTAAAGTTAGTTAAGGTAACTGAGCCATCTGAAATTCAGTGTTAAACTGCTTCTAGTGAAGTGTTACCCATTTTGTGTTCTGCAATATTTAAGTTGAAAATTGGGCATTTTACTTTGATATATTAATGTTTAGTTTCTGATAAACTAGGTTTATCCGTTATTTTAGGAGCAGATTTCATGGCATCTACAGGACTTATATTTTCAGGCACAGCACATTTTCTTTAAGATTTACCCAACCGAAAAAATGGTTTTTGCTAATTATAATCAAAGTCAACCCCTCTCGTCTCATATAAGCACAGAAACAAAATAAGTTGGGGAACCTATTGCACATTTTGAACCCCAACAGTGTGTGGCTATTCAAAATGTTTGTGATGAATTTCCTAAAGTTCTTACTTCACAGTTAGGCCTTACCGACCTACTAGAGTAAGAAATTAAAGTTGTAGACAAGGAGTATGTCACTGGCCACCCTTACAGTTTAGTTTCTCCCAAAATGGGAATATTGAGAAAACTGGTTCAGGAAATAGTAGATAAGGGAGTAATTGAAACCTCCACTTCCCAGTGCTCTAGGCTAACCTGTTTGGTTCCAAAACCTAATGACAGCATAGAATGGTTATTGCGTATCATAAAATTATTTTAAAAATTTAAATAATCTGTACCACTTCCTGACATTCATATTCATTTGGCATTCAATTGGTTTAGTAAAGCAAAATTTTTCACCACCATTGATTTTAATGTGGCCTAATACAAAATTCAGTTAGTTAAACAATCCATACCAATAACAAGTTTTTGTGTACCTTGGAATCTCTGTCAGTTCACTCGTGTACCTTTCAGATTATTCATGGTGCCCAAGTGCTTACGCGCCTTTTGGACAAAATTTTCCATGATGTGAAATTTAAGTATGTGTACAACTATTTGGATGACCTGGTGATATTCTCTGAGTCATTTGAGCAACACCTAGACCAGTTAAAGGAAGTTTTTTCACATTTGCAAAAGGCATGTTTAACGGTTAACCCTAATAAAGTTAAGTTTGCTATGCAGGAGATTTCCTTTTTGGGCCATAAAATTTCTTCTGAAGGTGTCTCCATTGATCCTGAGCTGACTAGATGTGTGGGTGATTTTCCGCCACTTTGGGATGTTAAGGGCATTGCCTGTTTTATTAGCATGGTGCAGTTTTTTTTTTTAAAGTTCATCCCTAAACTAGCTGAGAAGGCTGCACCACTTAATCAGTTATGTAAGAAATCAGTTCCATTTGTATGGGGAGAGGAGCAACAAAAGGTTTTTGATACCCTCAAAAATTATATTATCAACCCTCCTATACTTCGGATGCCAGACTTTTCAAAGGAGTTCATTTTGTAGATAGGCGCTTCCAGTTTGGCTGTGAGAGCAGTCCTTTGTCAAGAATTTGATGGCGTTAGGCAATCTATTTCTTTCGCATCCCATACACTTACACCCCGGGAGAGATAATCATCAATTTATGAGCTAGAATGTTTAGCGGTTGTTTTTGGTATTGACATATTCTGAAAGTATTTAAAACATGCAGAGTTCCTCATGGAAACTGACAATCAAGCTTCGTCGTGGCTTTTGGTTCACTCACGACACCTAGGCAAAATTGGCCATTGGGTTGTCATTATCTCATGTTTAAAATTTAGAGTACAGAATATTAGAAGATCACACAATGTAGTAGCTGATGCTCTCTCTCGTATGGTTGACGATGCAAACATTAGTAATGAAACCACTGTTCTTCCAAATTACAATGTACGTTTCTAAAATTATGCTGACTGGCGTTTGTTGCCTGTTTACCTGTACTGGTTTCTTTCTTTGTATCTGTAAAATTTATTTTGGATTTAGAGTTATTATCACGATTTTCTACAACTTTACTTACTTTAGTTGGCTGTTGCTCAACTTCACTCCTAATTCCTGCACTCCTAGTGTCTGTTTTACTGTTCTTTTTAGCCACGCTATATCCACGTATGATTTACCTTGCACTCGTTTACAGAAAATATATATGCACTCATTTCTAATGTGTTCGTCCTTGGGGAAACACGTTTTTCACTTTTAAAGACCTTACCGTACTACTTCCTGGGTTTCTATAGTAATTTCTATACTCAGTTTGTTTTGTGACATATATGTAATGACATCTATTCTGTTCCCCTTGTAGGCCTCCCTGACTGTGTGTTGCATATCTGTAATTATTATCCCTATGTTGTTCTTTTGGGGTGGTCTAACGCTATCTGAATGGGGGTAATTCTGTCATTATAGTGTGTGCGTCTGGGACTTGTCCTGTACTGCCACGCTGTAGCCTCATTTTGCCTAGTAGTTTTGGTGTCTTGTGTAGTGGTTTTTATTTGTTGCGATAGTGTAGATATTTGCTCTCTTAAAACCGCTATCTCCTCTGGGAGTTCGGTTTCCTCTACAATTTGGGACTGACTTTCAATAACCTGGTTGTATTGGTATATCCCTATTTCAACATTCTTTAAATTGTTTAGCAATTGCGCAAGGGTATAATTTTCTAAGACTACTATTTTATTTGCTACTGTTGGCAATAGGGAATTCCAAACAATCCTAATGAACTCAGCTTCTGGCAAATGTGGAATACTTTTGTTTTTGTGAAAGATCAAGTTTTCTACATGAGCCTGGCAACTCTCACCTTATTTTTGTTTTGTGTTGTAGAGTATGTTTCTCTATTTTTCTATGCTGTCAATTGGCATGAATGTTTGTATTAATTTATTTTCAATGCGTCTCTATGTTATTTCTTATGGATTTATGTAATAGATGTTCTCGTAGGCCTATTTGGCTTTGCCTTGTAAATAAAATTTTAGGCATCTACGTTTCTCTATTTTTGTCCACCCATTAATTTCGCTAGCTGCATTGTATCGGTCTAGAAACTCTTCCACATTTTCATGTATGTCCCCTGACCATGTGGGTATTTCTTGCGGTTGTCGTACTAAAATGTGTACTGCCTATGTGGTGTTTACTCTATCATGTGTATCTGTGTTCACTTCATCTACATTGTGATAAGTATGTTCTGGTATCTCACTATGGCGTTTGGGGAATTTAACTGTAAATGTCTGGCTTGTTTGCAAGTTGTGTAATGACAGGAGTCTGAGGTACCCACTTGTGCTTTCCTCAGATGTATCTTTGGTTGTAGTGTGTAAAATGTCTGCTGTAGTGCTGTGAAATGAGTACTCTAATGCTTTGTTTTATAGTGTAGTTGCATTGTCTGTATTCTCCGTAGAAGTACTGGGATTATTTTTATATTAAGCTTTTTCTTTGATTGTGTGCTTTGCATCGCTTAAGTTGAGTGTGATAGCTTTGATAAATTTTCTTACAGACGATGGGGCAGATTTACCTTTGTTTCTCATTACTATCTCTGTGTGTCATTGTGTGTGGTCATGAATTTTTATGTTATACTTAATATGTGATTTGGTTATTAACGAGGATGATTATGCACAAAATGTTTTACTGTATATATATATATAGTGTTTTGATTTGTATATCACACACTGCTTATAATATAATTTATATTCTATAAGTAATTTACTATTGCTCCACAAGTTGCAAAACATACACTATGCCAAGCAATTATTTTGGAGACTTTTGCATTCAATTCAATTCCATAGCTGAAAAGCGGTTCCGTTACTCCAGCATGCATTAAACTTTATAAGCCATTAGCGTACTACAAAGCAAGTTCTAAGTAAGTATTGGATGTTTTGCAAGTCGTGTTTTGCTGCACAAACAAGGTTACTGCTGGCTAGCGATTTGTCGACTGCACGTTCTTGCTCTACTCATACATTGGCGGGAGGATTCACGCACCTCTTAGCTATCCTTTGGGAGTCGGAAATCGCCAATGGATGCAGTGGGACCAGCCTGTAATGGGTGTAAGGCGTGTGCTCCCCCAGTGGTTTCACTGGGGGGGTAGGTACAGGCAATCAGCCTGTAATAGGTTTAAGGTGTGGGGGTGACATGATGGAGGACCACCATGTAATGGGTGTAAGTTTATGCCTGGTGGGTATATGTTGACTATGGGAAGCACTATCTGCCCTGTTCGGGGTCACCGGAGTGCCACTTGTTAAGACCTGGTTGGAATATGGTTGACTACGGGAAGCCTATTCCTAGCCTAATTCCTGTCTCCGTCGGTATTGCTGGGATTCTTAAGGCCTGGTGGGAGCTTTGTTGACTGAAAAGGAAGCTTGCTCCCTCTATCTGCTCTGGAGGGTGTGGCTGGTGACTGAAGGTGCCGGTTGGCAGCTCATCTGAGAAATGTCTGAGCTATTACCAGCTCTAGTAACGAAGATTAAATTGGAGTGTGAATTAGAAAGGGCATGTGAAGCGTCTCTTGTAGCCTCTTCTATCCAAAGGGAAACCACTTCCTCATTGTAGTACTGCCAGGTAACCTCTGTATAGAGGTTAGCAAAAGTGGGAAACTCCCAGGCCTTCCCTATGCCTTGTTTACTAAAAGAGGTAACTATCACCTATGATAAGCTTGAATCATGTGCAATCATGATGGTGGTTCATGGTGGTGGGCCAGTCCACTCCTTTAAGGTCAGAGGGGCCCAAATGCTGGGTCTCAGTGTAAAGAAATTCAAGCTATGGAAATGGACCATTTTCGGGTTGGGGTAGTTGCCCATAAAAGTGGAGAAGCGTTGAGAAAAGGAAGGACAAGCATGGATTGACCTCGCTCCCTATAGAGCTTTCTTTAGCTGAAGGTGGTGGGAGGCGCAGTCCTGAATAAATGGGCTACATCCTGGACCAAGCTTGCTCCCTCTGGCACCCTGAGGTCAGATTGAGAATGGACTCATGCCGGTAGTGGGGAGTGCCTGGGCTATATGTCCAGGTATCCATGATGGTAGTCTATGGTTCTCCCAAACCCAGGAGACTTATAGGCCAGGTGACAGATGGCCACCACTGAGAATGTTCCTGAGTGGCGGAAGGGGGCGTAGGATGCCAAGGACCTTGGTCCAAGGGGTATCGTGCTCCTGGAAGCCACAAAATCGACTATTATTTGAGAATCTAAAAACCCCGGGATTGCCGACGGCTAAGAGGGGTCAAGTGTTTGGAAATTTATTTTATTTTGTACTCGTACGTATAATGCTGTTTTAAACTGGCTATTGAAGCTGCTACATGGCTTGATCATACAATTTCTTGTTCTCACTATACTTTAAGGTAATCCAATTTAAATAATGTACTGATTTGTCTTTGCAAATTAATACTAAGTACAGCTGGGAAACGTAGTCACATATAAAAGATACAATCTGATTATCTTTAACTCCTCACTTTTAATACAGTTCAAGCTTTACATAAAAGCAATTCATTTTACATGTTCTGACTATAACCATTATTGGTATTGAATAGATGATACAATAATAAAGATATTACTTTGAGTGATAATGCACAATAATAGTGTATCTACTGAAATACTATATTCGTTGCCTAACTTCCTAATCGGACCTATCCTGCATCCAGAAGATGAGCATCTTACCACTGAGTAACTTGGCACTCGTACAGAGGCTCCCTCCGAACTCGGCGTCACAGTGCCCTTGACTTAGCATCTCTCGGTGTCATGCAGTCTTGAGTGTAAATGTATTGAATGGTGGTAGAGTGTAGAGCGGGAGCGGCCCGTGTCTTCCACCCACTTTTATAGTACTAGCCCAGGTTCCCTCTCCTCATCGCACCCGCTTCCTCGTACCTCCACTACCGTGCCCCACTCTGGCCGCTACAGCTGCGGCTCCTGAGTCCACTTGGCGCGCCTTCGACCCTCAGGACAGGGCCGTAGAAATACACAAGTGTCTTTAAATGTCACCATGAATAAAGTTCTAGTGAATTCAAATCAGGGCTCCTTCGGGGCTGTTATAGGGCTGCTAATTACAGCTGCAATGGTATTCCACAGTATCATAATCCAGCCCGTGGGCTATACACTGTACGTTATGTATTAGGGCCTATAGTGGAGAAACAAAGCATTTGCGGACCTATAAACATATAAAATTTTTTATCTTCCAGATATGAGGAATATTTCCCTTAAGTATTGACATGCAATTTTGCAACATTCTGTAGATTGTGTGGACAAAAAAATTTAAATCTTGCAATGGCGTGCGTGTATGGTCATTGAGCATGGGGTTGCTCATATGTGTGTGTTTTTAGGGAAATGTCACTTATGTCATTTTTATTCATCTGGCAGCTGCTGGAGGTATGAGAAGGACATAGGTAGGCAATCAGGACCAAGACTGGAAATTTCTCAAGGTCAGTATGTATATTCAGAGCTTAGTGAGCATGGTGCAGTGTTGCACATGGCCCAGTACGGTACTGCTTTTCATATCACGTACATATATTCCTGTTATCGTATTCTTGCTGCTAAAGGGCAAACTGTTTCTCATTCCTTAGAAAAAAAATGTGCAAGTGTTGGGTGAATACTGAATTTAACTACCACACACTGACTTTCACAACATGGGGTAGGGATGGCAAGCTGCCTGTTTCCATTTCCAGATTAACGTCTAAGCATGAGGAAGTTATAAAAAAATGTTAAAGAAATGCATAGGAGTGGAAATGTTGACAATTTAGGGAATGCAAAATAAAAAGAAAAAGAATGTCACCGCAAATACTACTTAACTGGGACCCATAAAATATAGTAGCTTTACAAGCTCATACTGTTACTTCTTTCCATTGACAGCTACCATTAAGTTATAAATTACCAGAAATACTTTGTGGCTCATCATCCCTCCTGGATACACAATAATCTTCACCACATTGCAGACATTAATACTTAAGTGAGCTACTAAACTATTTATGACTGTACATTTTTTGGTACTTTCCCCATTTACCAGACTAACTGGTTTGCCAGACTATACCTCCTCCCAATTACTAATTAAACAGAGGCTTTACGTTATATCCAAAATGTTGACTACTTTTGTCGTAGGTAGTCTGGTGGTGACAGCTCAATAACCCTCCTCATTACCTGGCACCCCAGTGTTGTGACACAAATTTTCTTTGTTTGTAGGTGGATCATCATTGTTTTTCACAGATAGAAGTACCACATTGTTACTCTGATGTAATTTTATCTTGTGAAAATCTGTGCCACTTATATCACATGGACTGACTATATTTCTTGCTGTGTGTCACTTGCAGTGTACATAATCCACTTGTATTTTGTGAAAATAATACCCAGCATAGCAGTGAGAAGTAGTGGTGGCACCATATGTGGTCCCTTCTTTAGTTTGGCAATGGTACTGGGCCTTCAGTTGCACAGGGTAAGAGTGGATCACAAATAATTAAGTGATAAATGCCTTTTCTGGCATTGTATGCTGTGCTATTATGTAAAAAATTGCTGATGAGGAAATTAATTAAAAATACTTGTCATATAAACAAATTGTATTCTAAGAATAAACAACAGTTACTGATGTGACTAATGAGCCTCCTTTCCTTTACATATATGCAAATTAATTTTGATGAATGGTGGCTATATAAGTATTTTAGCTTGGTATATTTTATTAATGAAGCAAATTCCAACTGAAGAATATATGCTGGCAGTATCAATTACAACCATCAAATTTGTCTCTACAGTGTCTCACTTCTCTGCCATTTTGTAAGTTAGCCCCACAATATAAATTAAGTTTTAATGTTTTGTCTTGGGTAAACAACAAACCCATACCTTCCAAATTTGGTGAAGAAGTTGTATTATAGTAGGCCATATAATTATATGTACTTTTATGTGTGACACACTTATTTTCGGAATGGTGACTATAAAATAATTTTTGCGTAGTATGCTATATCTACAGAATTAAATAATTGATTTCAGCTTAACTTTGTATACTGGCAGTATACAATCATCGAATATGCTAATACACAACTTTTTTGTACTCCATTTATGAATATTGTCATGGAGATTTAATGCCATATCTCAGGGACCACTCGACCAATTTTCACTAAATTTTTCACACAAGTAGCGCTATGGTAGGCCATGTAAACTGACATGTTTTAAGTGGCTCAGTCACTTATATTTTAGGTTTGTAAACCATGTCATTGAAACATTAGACTGATTAAACTTGAAGTTGATGCTTGAATCTGACCTCTGTAATGCTGTTGATTGCACGCTAGCTAATGGTAAAATGTTTTCTGGGTTCAAGTCTCGGGTAAGGCACTTGGGCATGTGTAATTGTCTCATTACTGTCGCATGTGTTTCTGGTTTCATCTCTAATGATATTGCTTTCAACATAAGTCCTACGTACCATCTCAGCTTTTAAGAAATATTTAAAAATTAATTGCACCCATGTTGAGGAAAGTAGGCTCATTAGTTATTTCACTAACTTCTTCTTTAACATAAAATTTAGTTTTGTTACACAAATACCAGCCATTTTGTGACCATATAAAATGAACTATAGTAATAATGTGTGCCAAAGCTCTTTTGCTCTGCTTATTTCTCCATGGTTTGTTTTTGTGTTTTAGCAGGGTTGTCAGAATAATCAACATAATAATCACGTTCATTATTTCACTCATATGCTGATACAGGATTTTGTATATGGAGCATTATCAAATTCTTAACATGGCTGAAGTGTACTATACATAGGTTGCTTTTTACTGTGATGAATATAGAGCTAACTATACACAGATGTATACAACTTCATGCCCCTGTAAAATGAGAAGGTTAGTATATATAAGACCTTTGTTTTAAAAAATTGTACTGGCAAATGTCAAAGTTTATGCATGACTTTGCACTGTTGGGCTAGTTTGGCCATATGATGAGTGGCAGCACTAGATGTATAAGCAGTAATGGTAAAGGCACAAGTAAACCTATGTATGTTTTTGACTTGATGAGCTAGAAGTTTGGAACAGTGTACCACTGACGCCCTCCAACAAAGAGCATTTATCAGTGGATGAATAAGTTCCAAAAGACTGGAGTGTTTTAAACGACACTAGCAGTGAAGAACTTGTCAATTGTGGCAGAATGTGTTGAACAGGTGCATGAGGTATTAGCAAGGAGCCCCAGGAAGTTAATCCATGTTGCTCATCATTAACTTGACATACCACAGGCATCAGTGCACAAAGTCCTTCACAAATGCCATAGTCTCTATGTGATTAAAGTGCAGTTACTAGGATACCTTTAATCAAATGACAAGATGTCAAAAAGCATTTGCTTCAGACATGCTTACCTATATTTTAGCAGACCTGAAAAGTTTTCACAGATCAATTTGTCATGAATCGACATTTTGTATTTCAGGAATCTTAAATAAACACAACTGCAGAATGTGTGCTGCAGAAAATCCTCATATGATCTGGGAACATGAATGACATAGCCCGAAGATAAATGTCTGCTATGACCTAATGACAAAGTGATGGGACCGTTTAATTTTCTGAACGAACTGTCATAGGCACCACCTACCTAGACATGTTATAACAATTCCCTAATCCACAAATCCAGATAATCCCATAATCTTCTAGTAGGATGGTGCATCTACCCACTGGTCTCTGCATGTTCAAAATTGTTTACACCAACATTATCCTGTACTTTGGAATGGACGAGTGTGTCTGATAGAATGGCCACCTCGTTCCCCTGATATCGCACCATATTTTTTTTTTTTTTTTTTTCCTTTTTGGGCTTCATTAGGGACATTGTGTTCAATCGAAGGTTTGGTCCATCAATAAACTCTGAGAATGCATTTATGCAGCTTTTCTTCATGTAACACAAAATATTCTGCAGTGTACGTGGATAGAATTGGACCATCGTCTGGACATGTTTTGAGCAACGAATGGTACATATGTAGAGACTTAGATGTGTTCAAAATTTCCACATGTATGTGTTTCAAGAACACAAAATATTTGGTCTATACTGTAGTTTACTTTTGCACGCAACTTGAAAAGTATATTCATCTGTCATGGACATCCGGAATATATATATATATATATATATACACACACACACACACACACACAGTTTCATTACCAGCTGATTAACAGTGTCATTAGTACAAGGTTTATGCCATTAGCTAAATTGCAAGAAAACATGAGAATATTCAAAACATTAAGAAGCATTTTGTTATATTTTACCCCTTCAGTGTCTGATTTGTTTTAGACTAATGGGTAAAACAGACAAGTTTTTTAATATAATATGTTGTTTTATCTTTAATTTTTCTAATATTGCTTTAAGAAAATATATCTTTTAATTTTACCCAAAAACGTATTATTTATAAAAAAATTTGTAATAATTTCCTTACCATTATATTTAGAATTAGTATTTTAGTAACAATATGAATGACAAAATGCAATGTATCCCTCATATTAAGTAAGTGGCTGACTATGGGCTGGAAATTGAAACAGTCATTTATCATAAACACCATCATTGTAATCGTAATCATCATTGTCATCGTCAGAGAGTTTTTCTTAAAAAATAAATAAATATATGTGTGTGTGCACATTTTTTTAATTTGTTTTCTTTTTGTACAAATTTCATACAGATTAAGATGATGATAATTATGATCAATATTGAAATAATAATAATAATAATAATCATAATTCATTTATATTTATTTTAAAAAAATGTCACCATCTCTTTGTCCATTTTGTGAAATACACAGTAATTTTATACATAAGTGAATATTATTTTGCTTACTGGCATGAAAATAAAATAAGTATATATTCTATTGGGATGCATAACCAGCTTGTATGTGACGTTATTACTTTTGACGGTTTTACACAAATTTAACCATTAGAATTTTATTCCAAATCAACAGTTTTCGTAAAATTGTAGAAATTATATAAAATAACTTTGATTTTAAGTCAAAAGATTGAAATTAAAATCAGATTGTTATGAGTTAAATTTGTTTGATGAATTCTGAAATAGGGCAACAAAAAGTCCTACTTCATGCTTCTGGGCAAAAGTTCTGGCTCTCTCTCCTCACCTTTGTCATACCTCTTGTATAAAAAAACTGCTCACTGTCTTGTGGGTAATTTCTTTTCCACAGTGAGCGGAATTATTTCCAGAAAATGGCTCTCTGTCAATCTAAAAGGATTGGGTGTTGTCACTGGTTGTTCTTCATGATAGGGAAATTTGTAGGAATAATACTTCTCAAAAGTCTTTTCAATTACAAGTCAGTATTCTAAATGGGCCATGCATCATGCAGACAACATGTAGCAAACAAATTCTGTAATGCTAACTCAAGAAGGAAGCATCTTATTACACATCTACAATATGTCAAAGAGTATTTCTCACTTGCCTATTATTTGACCGGTTTTGTGTTAAGAACTCTGCTTGTAATGCTTGCTTTAACTATTAGAATTTTGCTTTGCTGCAGTGTGAACAATAAATGATTCCAAGACTGCTGAACTTGGTCCAACATGCCTTGGGTGATACTTTATTTACTGGAAATTTGGCATGTAGAAATTTACACCAATGACCACAAATGTGCACTGCAGCTACAGTCCCCAAGTGAAACTTCATCAATCTATTAACCACCAAATAAGGCAAACCGAGTTCAATTCCCGATAGATTTTGGGGACTGGTCCCATGCTGTACGATGCCGCTGGTCTGCAGGTTTTCTCAGGAATCTCCCATTTCCCCTGCCCTTGCATTCTGGTGCTGCTCCATACTCACCTCACTTCACTTTCAAGAGCTGCCTAAATTTCTCCACTGCACTCCACTCAGCTTCAATTGCCACATCAACATTACTTGAAAGAAGTTAAGGAAAATATTACTTGCATAAAATATCCCCTCTCTACAAAGCCTTATAATGAATTGCTAATTTTGGAGTGGCATACATCTGTTGCCATGTGATCCTAGACATGTTTCCTGTATCTCTTCTAGTGGATTGAGTGGCATTATATGTTTCATTTAAAACCTTCATGGCCATGTAAAGAGTTCTGTGTTGCATTATTCCTACTATGCTTGTGTTATAGCATCACTAACTTTGGTGGAATGGTTTAGATGGGACTAGTGACTATATGTATCATGAGACTGATAACCATGTGATGATATATGGTATGCATTATGAGATGACCTACATATTAGGCAGTTAATGACAGACAATTCCAATGGTTCCCCCCCTCCCCAAAGACTTCTCATTTGCAACATTGTTGTGATGCCTGTATTCTTACGGGTACATCTAGGATGCTCTTTGATATCTCGTAGCATCATAACACGCTTCTGCTAAAAAAAAATTTATTGATCAATCTTTCTAACATAGACATACTCTACCAAAAATGCTGTCACTGAGATTAAAATACATATGGGACAAATTTTTATAACTACCAGATGTTTTTAAAGTATAATTTAAGTTTTATTATCAGGTAATTTTTTTATTTATCTTCCTTTTTTAAAGCAATTTGTTTTCATTTTGTTCTTTTTCTTTTAACCATTTAGTTTTTCTCTTGATTATTTGGAATCCTGTTAATATTCTCTTCTGATTTGCAGAGTAGCCAAATAGTCCCACTTAGCATGACAGTAATGTTGTCACTTTTAAATCCAATGCTTTCTTTATTTCAGCTCCTACTAGTGTACTCCGTGAAATGTGCAAGAGGTTCACAGAGTTCACCTTCACTTCAAATGCCCGTATTGCTGTTGGGACATATAATGTCAATGGGGGAAAACATTTCCGAAGTGTGGTCTATAAGGATGTGTCACTTTCAGACTGGCTGTTGGATGCCCCACTTTTGGCAACAACACAATGTAAGTAGTTAGCTGCAATTTATACATTAATATTATAAGTTACACAATATTTTAAAATATTGTATAATTATGTGGATTTGGCAGTTTAATGGTGTGTTAGTTAAAATAAGGTGTGAGAAGAGCTTTAGTGATATTTAAGGAGACATTTCCAAGTTGGAGTCATCAGAAAGGAAGATGTACTATATTTGGGAAATTTTGTAGGAGTCATCAGAAAGGAAGATGTACTATATTTGGGAAATTTTGTAATATGATATAAGAAGATTGAATATGTGAAACAGCCCACTTTGCATGCAGTGTTACATTACAGGTGATAATATTACCTGGAGTTATATTATTTGTATCGTCTTCAAATTTGCTAACACAACACTCAATTTTAAAGCCAATGATCAGTTCTATAATTAAACATTTGTGGTTACAGTTAATAGTAATAGTCTTCTTTTGACTTCAGATTAAAATCTGTCAATGTTACTATAGGCTGTTCACGGTCAAGTGAGCACTTTTTAAGGCCCTTCTTAATTTTTCCTTTCATCGAATTTCCATTTTCTCTCTGCGTTTTAATAAAAACATTGCAATGTGACCAATAAACGCAGTGTATATATTTCCCCAACCTTAAAATTTAATGCCTGAGGCTACAATAACATATATTTATTAGTGGGTAATGCCTGTTGGAAGGGCCTTAAATAGTGCTCACTTTACTGTGAACAGCCTATATTTGTATTTAATCCTTTGAGAATAGCATAAAGGTTTCAAAAATAAATATTTTGATATACAGTAAGTCCAGACTTAACGTGGTTAGATTCTTATAAATGTGATATTAAATGAAAACAATATTAACTAGAGCTCATTGATCTATAAAAATCAATGTTAAGGTTTATTAGGCCCACCATGTGCATGGAGGATTTCCAACGCTAACACATATGCAGGTCATTTACATAACCATGTGGCAGGCAGTACAAAATAGTTCAGTTGTTATCCACAGAAAAGTGCTAGTCACATGGTCATGAGAATGTGATATCTCCCACCCCTAAACCACATTCCCCTTTCTTTCAAATTTATGTTATTAAATGTTGTTCACGATAAAGTGTGTACTTTTTAAGTTAACCTGAGGAAAAAGTCAATGTGATAGCTTAAATTATTTCTTTCGCTTCCTGTTGTTTTTTTTTTTTTTTTTACATTGAAATGTAAAAATGAGCAGACATATAAAATACTTACTTTCCTAATAATTTCACAGTTTCGCTAGATCGACAGATGAATAAAGTGATTAGGCCCATGGCAGTGTTAATTTTACATATGGCGGAAGAATACACAAAGTGCATATAACTAGATCTTTAACAGGACTTTCAAAAGTGCTTATTTTACTGTGATCAGCCTATACTCACATTAGTTTCCAGTCATATCCTAGTAATTGACCTTGCAGTCTACCATGTCCTATGCTTCTTAGAAATTTCTACTTTTGCCAAACTGCGGACTGCAACATTTACATACGTGTTGGTGTTGTCTTCAAAAATGTTGAAGCAGCGCAAATGTGTCCCAGAAGAATGAAAATGTTCAAAATGCTTTATAGTTATCAAGATACCAAACTACACTACCTGATAAAAATAAGCAGATGTTGCCAAAAATGGTGGGAGATAATATTCCTACATCTGCAGTGCAAAAACGTGAATAAGTTTGTTATTACAGGAAACTATTTTCAACTAAATAATTTCATTAAATGGCAAACAGATCTTGGATATATATATATATGTGTGTGTGTGTGTGTGTGTGTGTGTGTGTGTGTGTGCGTGCGTGTGTGTGTGTGCGTGTGTGTGTGTGTGCGCGCGCGCGCGTGTGTGTGTGTGTGCATGCGTGCGTGCGTGCGTGCGTGCCTGCATGCTGTGCTATTAAGAGGCTAAAAAAAATTTCTTCAATTATTATTTTAACAGTTTTATAAATGACTCTGCTGTTTATATTTTAAAAATTATTTTATAATCATAGTAGTTGTACTGAATTGGTGAAGTGAAGATAATATCCAACATATCACTACAGCAACTGATAGCTCTCCAGTTTTAAACATTGGGTATTTCACTTTTATTTTTCCTAAATGTTTATTTGGTTTCATTTGATATTGTGAAAACTGCATTTTAATTCCATAATAAATATTTGTATAAAATGATTACCCTTTTTTTTTATAAGGGTTTTAACAGCCTTTTGTTCATAAAGCTGCATTATTCATTCATTTTATTTGGTTCCAATAATTGTTATTTTATGCTGTTTAAAAAAGTTACCTATTTAAAGCAAGCAAATTTGTTGAGACACCAAGGACTTTTATGTTTACGCTGAACACCTAATGTGGGAATCAAGATAACAAGCTGCTGATTCCTACACCAATAGTTCTCTACAGCACTGAGGACCAGTAGCTTATTATTTCCTCATCTTTCTTGGAAAGATGAGTGATAAATGGGTTATATTTATAGTGCATATATTCATGTATGTACCAGCTTCCCACCCTTTTTCCCCTGATGATTAAATTATTTAATATTTATGTATAGGACAACTTAATTCTACAATTTATAGGAATGTCACATAGCAAAATGTGATCATGAACAATATTTTCACAATAGCTTATCTTAGACACTTGTTCAAACTTTTCAGTGCATGCGTTTGAGATCAGTAGGTCATAAGATCTGTGAAGTTCGGCTGTTCATGTGGTGTATATGATTTTGTTTACTGCTGCAGCTAATGTAGGCTATGTATGAAGTGTGTGTGGAGAAAACTGGTGTAAAAGCTTTCCTGTATAATACTAAAAAGAGGACACTTTATAAAAAGCACCTTAAATAATCACATGTAATAAAAATCACACATAATAAATAATGCATCACTGTAACAACAAAATGTAAATAATATTCAAACTATTTTAAAGAGAGATGTGTCAATTGTATCCTAATTTACTAAGGAAAACTTAACAGATTGAGTTCTCTAATAGCATTTTCCTCTATTATTTTCTAACCTACTTTAAAACTAAAAGAGTCAAAGATCCTAGGAAGGGATGGGACCTAAGTGCATCTCGGGGTTACACGCTTTATGCCTAGGCATGCAATACAGATTCTAATTACAAAGACACATGCTCACAGCTTTACTGGAATTGGGCAAACACGACTACAATTAGGGCTATGGTTACCTACCATGCTAACCTAATCTGAACAGTAAAGAGCAGAGGAAAACCAGCATAGACACCATAAAAACCCTTCAACAGAAAAGAATTGCATAATTGCATGAAATTTATGAAGTAGAAAAAAATCTCTACTAGAACAGAGGATAGGAAAATATAATCTTTATTGAAAGGGTGTTTGAAACACTAGAAGAGAAAGATTGGTCAGAAGTGCTGTGTTTCTTTTGTTGATCATGCTGGATTTTATTTTGTAACCAGGAGGGTGAGAGATACCACCTTCCTGATGGAGGGAGAATTGCATAATCAGGCACACCCCCCTCCCATGCAACCAGTTGACACCTGAGGCCTTACATTTGCCTGCATGTATCTGAAGTTAACACTTGTAAATATATGTTTCAAGTGTTTTCAAGTGGTCTCGGCCATGTTCACGTCCCCAGAGCAAGTGTAGAGCACTGTGTCATTAAATAGACACAGAGTTGATCATTCCATGTAGCGGGGTGTGGGATATTTTGTGTGTATAAATTAAATAGTATTGCTTCCAGTATACTTTTTGGGGAACACAAGCTCCTATAATCTTGTGTTTGGATGCGTCTCCTTCCAAAGTGACAGCAAACACGTGTGTATCAAGGTTTGAGTTAGCTTTCCATAGCAGTCTGGAAAGTTGGTGGAGTTATAGCTTGTGTAGTAGACCTGTGTGAAAAACTGTCAAATGTCATTTTAACATCAACAAATACTGTGGCAGTGTATTGTTTCCATTAGAGAGCATTAACACTAGTACCCTTTCCACACTATAATTATTAATGCAAAGAATGTCCGTACAAATGTCTCCGCTAAATGCCAGTTTTGATGGTAAAATCGAACAATTTAATGCTAGTCTTTCTAACAAATTGACACCACAGATTTCTAGTTTGCAGGAAGAAATTTCACAGCAGAGAGTTCTAGTTAACGAGAATTGAAGGGAAATTTTTCTGAACATATTTCTAAGAGGAATGCTAGTGTTCGCAGCAAAATGGAACAAATTTTACAACAAAATGCTAGTTTGCAGACACAAATCGCTCAAGAAAACATTAGTTTAGGAAATATTTAAACCAGCTGTTTGAGGCTGTGAATGGTAAATTTTCTGAACTCTCAACTCAAGTGCACACGAACAGTTAAACATTACAGTCACAAGTTGAACATACTAATGCCACTGTTACTGTTTTGCAAAATTCTGTAACTTATTTTTCCAACACAATCAAAATTGAGTTGCTACATGAGAACTTTGATGGTTGGATGAGCGTATTTCATATGCCTTAGTAAACACAGAGGAACAAATAACAGCTGTCAAATCCAGCGTTTCTGGTATGGAAAATGTAGTTGAAGTTCTCGGTAGACAAGTAAATGCCAGCGTAGAAGACACACGTAATTCAATGGAAGTTTTTAATTATGGAATTAGAAACCTGTATTTCCCAAATAGAAAATCAGCCTATTAATGGTTCACCAGTACCAGAAGCTAATGTAATAGCCAACATAGATCACCGTTTGACAAATTTTGAATGTCACATTAATGGTTGAATTCATCAAAATGAAGCCACTTGCAATTATGTTAAACATAGATTGGAAAAGCAGCATATTGACCTACAAGCAAAGTTAGCTGAAATTAATGCTAAGTGGAGTGAGCTGTGACTCGAAACTAACCCTAAGCGCACACCAACACATTTCAGTGAAGCTACCCATCAGACTACATTTCTGGCAGAACATGAAAATTCAGTCCCACACACAAGTTCTATTTTGAATCCGACAGCCGCACTGTTATATCACCCATAAAAAATGGTCGGAAGGGATTCAAACTTTTTCTATTTACAGTGTTGAAAACCCATTTATTTACCTTAAGGAAATTAAGTAATGTGCTCAATTGTTTGGTTTGGCAGATAACAAACTACTCTTGTGTCTGGGACTTAGCCTAAAGTCAACTGCTTATTTTTGGTGTGAACTCATAAAAGAACAGCTGCACTTGTTCGAGCATTTCAAGCATGTATTTCTAGATCAGCACTAGAATTACAAGTATGAATCTAAGCAGGTAAAACTTTCAAACATAATTTCAGTGAGGTGTTTGAGAGAACAAGACACTTGAATTCCCTTATGAAGGATGAGGAACTAGCGGAAATGATTATATCACAGCCGCCACCTAGGTATCAGGACAGGAGGGCTGATAGGCTGTTCACTAACTTATCTGACTTCCGCCAACAAAAACTTGAGATTGATTAGTTTGAAAGGCAGAGACAAGTGTATCATCATGATCCTGAGAGACCAGTACAAGTTCGCACACCACCATTGTAACAGCAGACACACACTAGGTCTCAACAAAACCCAGACAACACTAAAAGTAATCCTAGGTTACACATTATTCAGTACGACAACGAAGATGAAAACGTGATGAAATTTGATCAAAGCGGTGTACATGTTCAAGGTCAATTGTACAATGGTAAGGCAGTGATGAAGCATGGCAAACGTTATTCACTAGGCTACCATAAGAACAAACGTAAGGGTTCTAAAGTTGAGAAAACCTCATCTCAACCAAATGTGTATGTACATATGGATGGCACTGTTTACTACTTGCCCGGTGTTAATCCAGCAAGTCAGAGTAGGCCAGCATCTCTTACTGATAAGGTTTCCACCAATAGTAACTAAAACCACTGACAAGCAGAACCTATTGGTACGAATACTACACCACCGTAGAGTTTTCAAACTAACCAGCAAACCAGTACAGCAGTTGCATACTGGATGACAGAGTAATGGGTCAGTACCCATACAAACTCAGTATTATGATGCAAGCAATGGAAACGTTAATCAGTAAGTATATTTCCAACGCAATGATCACTTAAATCCATCAACTCCTGCATTTCCACTGCCTGTTAGAAATAATAATTTTTCTGTCATAACAAGTGATAATGTTAAAACATCTATAAGTCGTTAAATAAGTCAGTGCTCAAATTAAATATGTCATGATGTTCTTCCAAGACTTGACGTTCCTACAACCATGGAAGACCTGGAGAAAATATGCCAATAAATTTTAAAATTTGTTCATAAATGCCTCTACACAGCAGCTGAGAGTTGCAAGAAAACACCATAAGGCAGATAAGAAACATTCTTTGCTCTGAATGATTTGGTTCTATGGAGAATGAATCCTGTGAGTTCGTCCTGAGAGCATGTCACATGTAAGCTGTTTCTTTTGTTTGATTGGCCATTCAGAGTGACAGAGGTCACTAATAATAATTGCTACACGTTGTCTAACCTTAATCGAAAGTACAATATCACGCAGCTAAAACAGTATTGAAAGCCCAGCTTTGATACACAGTCAACACCTGGCAAACATTGAATTGAAAATGTCTCTACTCTGCTTATCGATGGCTTGTACTGGAATTAATTATGCATCAAGTTAAGTAAGTTCCTTAATATACTGTTGAAGAGCCCTGTGAGTGAGATCAGTTGAGAAATAAATAGATGTATGTATGGCCTATAGTGTTATTATATTATGTCTAGTGTACTATGTTGTGTGCTATGTATTTGTACTGCCATATTTATGTTTTGCCTCAATTGCTCATATAATTATGTCGTAGACATTCCAGCTGCAACGCACTTGATGTGACTATGTCGCCTGAGTGTAGCTCCAGACTATATCTTTCCAGCTAATAAGTTTGACAACTGTCATCATTGCTGTATTTTAAGGCTGAAGATAGCAGTAATTCAATTAAATGTAGAATGTGCTGAAGATTATAGTACGTCCTTGAAAACAAATAGCTGTGGTAACAATACGGCCGACACTCACTACAGCACTCACTGAAATTTAATATATGGCTAACAGGTGTGCTGTTACCCAGGTCAATGACCTATGTACACATGTGACACAATAAAACACTCCTAACCATGTTTGTTTAGATGACATAGGTATACTTTCAGTTGTGGTTATTCCAAATAATTCAGGATACCAAGGCGTAAGTTCATTTATTTATTGATGATTTCTTGTTGAAAGTTTCTTTAATATCTTCTTAGATTCTGTTGTTGCGAATATGACACGTCTTTGATTTATGACAAAATACTATTGTTGAACTGTATGTATTTTATTACAGAGTATACTATGTTGATTTTCTTTAAATACAGAAGAAGTCCGGAATACCGCGGATTCTGTTATACTTCGGGGCAATTTATATCCCCCGGCCTGAATAAATAAGTAAGTGGAAAGTGAGCCGTCAGGTAAGCCTGTGGTCTGTCTGTAGATGGTCGTGAGTCTGGGACGTTGATGGATGAGGCGAAGGGAGCAGGCGCTCGTTCTCCCTCCTTTCAGTGCAGAGATCTATTTTACTGATTCTTTATAGCCAATATTGTATGTTTTTCCGTAAATGCAAATAAAACGTGTTCTTATAATACCATATTAGCGAGTAAGGCTGTGTGCGTGTATAGGCCACATCAGAAGTTATTGATGAAAAATTCAGGATAATTAATATTTCAAGTAGACAGAACTTAATTTGTATATTCCCGTAAACATTGCCGGGCCTCATCATGCCAGTGCGGAGGCCAACACGCTGCCTAAATTTCATAGAAATTCAACACATTGATGTGAATTGCATCAATCAACATGCTTTCTCAATGCTGGGCTGCTGTTACCAATTTAACTGGCCCTGCAACAACGGCAGTGGCGGCTGCTGTCTGGCTGCCACCTGCCAGAATAATCTTCTAGCGACCGACAGCTGCCCAGCCACAACGATCTAGGCACGAGCGACAACAGCAATCCGCCGCGTCAATCTCCTACAAGGCATAGCCCTATGTAATCATTATAATTATGATGTAGACACTTTAATTATAATATATATATACCAGCTATGCGTATGTCTTCCTATTTTTGAAAAAAATTCCGAAATTTGAGGCGCGCCGCAAAATTCATGCTTCAAAGTCATTTACAGGTCTATAATTAACTTACTATGGGGTACAGCTCTATGTTTTCATTATAATTATGACGACACTTTGAATGTAATGTATATATACCAGCTATACGGTATGTCTTCAGATTTTCAAAAAAAAATTCAGAGCAGACGAGCTATTGTGGACAATGCTTAATGCAGAAAAGCTGTCTTTCTTTGCATGCCACAAATAATTAGCTTCTTTTTGTTTTAGTTTTCCTTTGTAAAATGCAACTCAGATGAGCAAGCGACATGTTTGACACCTGAGGCACTGATAAATCCCATCTGCAGTGCAAGTGACCTTTGGACTGAGCTTCCTTTCTAATTCTCACTTCCTCCCATACCGGCCCAGCGCGGGGTGGGGGGTGAACGCCCTTCTTCAACCCACGTGACAAATCACTCTCAAACACCACCCTTGGTGGAATAAGTACATTCTTTGCCTGGAAAATGCAGTAATTTTTTAGTTATTATTGCTAGAATACATGTGGCCCATCATCACAGAACGTTTCTCTTCTGTTTCTCTCTCATGGGTGCTGTAAAGTCCAGAGATGCAGATAAAAAAATTTAGTTCCAATAGCAAGGGGCTAAATGTTTGACGAGTTACAGCGGTAAATAACACTTACCGCGTGTTTGACAGGGGCTACTGTACTCAGTCACTCCCAGAACAGCGCAGAAAGCTATAACGCGGGTCTGAGTTATGTCCCCCAACAGCCACATTATATCAGTCTTTTACTGTAGTTATTTATCAGCACCGAAATATATTGCCTAATATTTAATGTATATATGAATTTAATTATTTTTGCACGTTTGATTCTAATTGTTGAGTTATTGTGATGTCCACCATAGTCTCAATATTAATTTATGGTTATGGAAATCTAGCATTTTGCTTCTTAACCCATCTTCTCTTATAGTTGTTTACATAGAGTCTTCTGAAAGTGATGCTTAGAAATTTAAGATATTTGGCAATGTGCACAGAATTATAATACATTGCCTTATCAGACTCTTTTGAGAATGTATTTATTTTGAATAGTGATGCTACAACGGTAAACTTCAAGATGTCAGTGGCAAGAAGAATATTGTTTCAATAAACATTTTACATATTATCAGTGGTCTAACAATATGAATTTGAAAGTTACTAGTGCAAGAACACCAAGTGCAGTGCAAGTTTTATGTTAGGTTCTCTCAACTAGTTTGAACAAGTTATTGCATGAAATGAACTATCATTCTATCACAATGCACATAGATGCTCTGCAGTTCTGAGTGAATTTTATTTTGGTGATAGTTCAGCTTACCGAGTATTAATCACCATTGAAGAGAGAAGAGGAAAGTTACGTTCAACATTGTGACGCGGCTGACAAGCAATTAGCCGTAATGTGGAGGTTGGCAGTTGAGCTTCTTCCTAACCCTTTCCACTCTCTACCTTCTTCTGGCGTTCGACAACTCAGGCAGCCTGAAGTCATTGCTGCCAACATTCTTTTGCAGTATAGTGAATAGCGCACAGAAAAATTTGTAATTTATTGTTATTATTTCGAGATGATAAGAAGAGTATTTATTGCTGAATATGCAATGTGTGTGTGTGTGTGTGTGTGTGTGTGTGTGTGTGTGTGTGTGTGTGTGTGTGTGTGTGTATATATATATATATATATATATATATATATATATATATATATATATATATATATGTACACATGTTTCATTGAGTGTTTAATTGTTGAATTGATTGTTAATATGTTTTAATGGTTTTTTTTTTTTTTTTTTCAAGAATGGCTACATTGAAATTTTGGACTCTAAATTGGAATTTGGTCTATAAATATTTACCTATTGTTTACTTTCCTAAACTGTTGCATCACATCTAAAAGAAAAGCTGTTTCAAAATTGCATCTCTGTGTCAAATGTTTCAACAGCTTGGGGGGGGGAAGTTGTCTGTGGTAAGGCAGTATTCTCCCACAGGTTTACTTATTTACATCTGAACTGAGTCAGAATATTTTAATTTTACCACATTTGTTTTGTTTAATTATATTCCATTTAATTCTGTTAAAATTGTTTTAGGACAACTTCTCTTGAAATTTTTTATAATTTTATTTTCTTAAGTATTGTAATTTTACTACAGAGTGCAGTTCATATTCAGTGGAAGAAGTTAATGTAATTTTATTTTCTCTATGTAGCAGCCTATTTAAAATGTATGTATGTAAGATTATTTTTGCACCTCAGAGAAATTAACTTTCACTATTTTTGATCTAAGTCTGTGATAACAGGATGTGACGTTATCTTGAATATTTTTCCAAATCATTGTCTTTGTGTTAACCACAGGACTCTCAATTCAGACATGATGGAAGGCAGTCCACCATTATTTTTGTGCTCCAATTTTTCAGTAAATTTTGCCAAGACTCCCCAGTGTAATCTTAGGAGAGGTGTTGAGAGGTGCTTCTAAGTTATATAAATAAGTGTGGACAAGCAAGAGTCCTGAAATGCCAGATTTTAGATTTTGAGTAGGTTTTATTTAACTGAAGCTGCCGACTCCACTTTGGAAGGATGAGTATTCCCAAAAACTTATGTTATTAGTCACTATACATCAATGAATTTTTATGTTTGTTATTAAAAGTTGTTATTTCTGGAAACTTAATACTATTAATTTTATTTTAAAGTTTTGCATTTTTACTACCGAGGACTATTCAGATGTTTGAGATTTTTAATTATAGCATGCATGCTAGCTGAGGTGTAATGATTTCTAGCATATTAATTTGAGACTGATAATTTTCATTTATTGAAGCCAGAAACTCCAGCATCAGTTATGTTGTCATGTAATTTGAAAAATATTGCTCACAAAAGAGAAGTAATAGGAAAGTTGATATTAAAATTTTAATTTGCCTGACTCAGTTATAGTACAAATTTGTTTAGTTTCAGATTGAGTGATTTTAATTTTTATTTCCACGATAACTTCAATATTTCTTTTTTCATTTCCAACTACGTAACATTTAATTTAATAAACATAATGTTCCAGTTAATATGTGTTATGTTAATGAAGTATCCATAGTTAGTATATTTTATTGGTTGCATTCATACAAAGGGTATGAATGGCCTTGTGTTATTTCTGAGTGTTTTCCTGTTTTAAATTAACAAGGGTATTGTTTTTTGTGTGTCTTGTTTCGTATCTTTTCTGCTGTTTAAAAAATACAAATTTTAAAATTGATAAGTTTTATCTTCATGTACGTATTGTCTAAGGTGTCACACACACAAATTGGATTTCAGATTGCTAGGAGAAAATCTCTGGCTTTTGTCAATTATTCTTACATACGCATTGCAATAGTTAATTATATTTTCAGATTTGCATGTCAATACTTCAGGGAAAGGTTCCTCACATCTAGAGGATGAAAAAATGTTAATTGAACAAAGTTCCCCAAATTTTTTGTTTCTTCACTATAGCCCGTAGTACATAAAGCACAGTTTATGGCCTGCGGGCTGGAGTATGTTACTATGGAATGCCATCACAGCATTAGTTTGCATGGTACACAACACCTAGAACTATAGGAACTGCATAGGGATTAGTTAAACATGTGATAAAGCTTATCGTCTGGACTAAAGGAAATGTCCAAAATGCCCTACATTAGCACAAGCAGCCATCAACCCGCCGTTTCATGGACACCCAGATGTGTTGATGAATCCCTGTAAACTTTCCAATTTTTTTGCCACAATACGGTAACAGAGGGTGCCCACATCGTCCACTGGGGTTGCATACACACGTGCCTTTAAATGTCCCCACAAATAAAAGTCCTCGGAGGCTGGTATGGAGCTGCCAATTACAGTTATGATGGCATTCCACAGTAACATGATCCAGCCCGCAGGACATAAACTGTATGTTATGTATTTCGTGCTATAGTGATGAAACTAAATGTTTGCTGAGCTATGTTCAAATAACATTTTGTCATCCTCCAGATGTGAGTAGTGTTCCCTGATGTAATGACATGCAATTTGGCTACATCTTATATATGCTAATGTGTTTATATGTATACATATATTTGTGTATATAAGTATACATAGTTTCAACTTTGTTGCAGCACTGGTTGATGTGACACATAGTCTTGAAGATGAAAATACTAATGATATATATGCCATTGGATTTGAAGAAATTGTTGATTTGAATGCTGGCAATATCATGGCAGCAAGGTAAGGCTCCTTAATTTGTTTATTCTATATGTTCGGAGGGATTGAGGTTCGGGCTCTGAGCTGGCCAGTCTATTTCCGGAACTCTAATTGTCCACAAACCACTCGAATAAACCATGCTTTATGACAGGGAGCATTTTCTTTCTGAAATACACACTTATCATCTCCGAACTCGTCTTCCAATATAGATACCATGCCATTGATCAAAATATCCTCATAGCATTCAGATAGTATTACCGACAAGTATTATCCACATCCCACCTCCATAAATTTTCCCATTAGGCATTATATAGGCTGGCATGTCGTCTTCACCTAGCAATCGCCACACCCAAACTCTACCACTTGACTGCCACATGTTATAGCGTAATTCATCACTCCAAATCACACATCTTAGATGTCCACATTCTACTGATGTCACTCTTTACACCACTGAATGCAGTACTTTGCATTTACAGACAAGACATGCAGTTTATAGGCAGATGCCTGAGCTTTAAAGCCCAATCCTTGTAATTGCTGATGCACAGTCATGGTGCTAGCTGCACATTTATGGGCACTATGAAATTCATGTGTGATAGTATCTTATAGTTACTTGTGATGTAACTGTACCATCTTCTTCAACGCTAGACTATCCGTTTTACTTAACACAAGTTGCTTACCTACCCATGGTTGTGTTGTGGTTGTACCTTCCTATTTCCACTTCACAGTTGCATATCCAATGGTCAACTTGGCAGGGCTGTGGAGGTGTAGTGGTTACACTACTTGCCTCCCACTGAGGAGAACTGGGTTTGATTCCCACCGGGGTCACTCCTGGATTTTGCACGTGTGAATTGTGCAGGACGATGCCATTGGTCAGTGGGTTTTCTCTGGGATCTTCTATTTCCTCTATCATTGCATTCTGGCACCGCTCTATACTCATCTCACTTCACCTTTTATCAGCTCTGAAGATCACAATGTTAAGAGCTGCCCAAACCTCTGCACTCCTTGGTTGACTTGGGTAACTTGAAAAGGGCCCCAATAGATTGCTCACTTATATGGCAACAAATAACTACACTGTGTTCAAAGTCACTGAGTTTCCTTGCTCCACCCATTTTGCCGGTGTAACGTAGCGCTGGCCAACATTGAGCCTTCTGCCTCCTTTTATAGGTGCAGCGGTGGTCATAGTGACATCTAGGCATTGGTTTATGTTTACAGAGGTATGGCGGGATACATTCAATCTGATAGTGTATGTGTTTCTTTTTTGTAAATAGGAAAAGTATTTATTTGGGTACAGGTGCACTGTTGTACTCATTATGTATACTGTATCTTAAATGCAAGAATTTTTGCATCTCGTAACTATTCTTCTAGTAACATAGTCAACAACTTTAATTTGACAGCTGCAATATATTCATTTATTACCAGCCATGTACTTTAAATTACCCACAAATGTAATTTATAAATGCTAGTAGCAGTTTAGGGGTTAGAACTTGCATGCATTATTTAAGAAAAGACAGAACCTCAATCTCTTGGCCAAACTTTATGAAGTAAGACAGTTTTGTCATGGGATGTAACTCGAAACAGGATTTCTGAAATACTTTACAAAACTTCAGATAACAGAAATAGCTTGTCCCAAGTAACGCTAAACTCAATAGATAATAATTTAGCAAGCGTAACATAATCAGAACTGCTGACAGAAATTTATATAACCAACATTGTAGAATCTTTGACTTGGTGAAAATTAAAATATAACGAGCTTGATGATGCATCTCAGCTTGCCTATAAGTGAAAAGTAGATAGGAAAAGTTCCTTCTAAGACAATGGCACCTGGCATAAGATCCCAGCCCCGATCGACTGCCATGTTGCGACATCACCTGTTGGTCATCTTAGATTTTTCTACCTTGACTCTTTGACCTTGACTTTGGCTCAACTTTAAACCCAAAAAATCCAGGAAAACCCAAATGTGTCTAAAAATTTTCTAAAACTTTAAAAAAATTTGAAAATAGCATTTACAGACTTACATGCAGTAGTTCAAAATAAACATGGCAGAGCACACATCCTCTTAGCAGGATGACTAGCAGACAACTGATCTTCCCACCACCATCATCCTCTGTAATTTTTATTGGCTGTTTAGTGAGGAAGCCATCACCTCTCCAATATTTTATTGGTTTTACATAACACCTTTCTACCCTTCTTATCACCCATGACTCCCTTACCTGTTACTCACCATAGCATGACCTCAGATTTCTATTGGCTCTTTAATTGACCCCTTCTCCTTCCCCCCACCAACGACTCTACATGTTATTGGTTTTAATTAAACACCCAATCGCCTTCCCATTGTTTACCCTCACCTTTGCTCCAATCCCTCACCTATTCCCCAGCCCTCCTGCAATTAATTTAGCCAGCTCTTTATTCGTTATTTTTTTCTGGTGTCCTCACACCCACCTCTAAAGGTCAACCAATTATTCACCTTCGCTCATAAATTTCGCCTTTGCAGGACTGAGTCACATCCCTTCCACCCCTTCCCACAACTGATTGTTTTCAGCATTGACCACTAGTGCATGCTAGTGGGGAAAAATGGTTAAATGTGACCAAATTTGCATCATGTCGCAGTTTATATCTGATAGAGGTGAAGGATCTCTCTTTCTCTTCCTTTGTATTTTTAAAAGCATTCAGACAGGTAAGTTGCTTTATGTTTTGCTATGCCAATACAATGTATCACGGGGTATTATCTTTTCATGATCATAATGACACATTTACATTCTGCCAAATTAAAATAAAATCTACTAAAATTTTTAGTACCTGTAAAGAACCATGAATCTCAGAATTAATATATTATGTTATAAATAATAGTACCAGTACCTTGTAGTTTTAAATATTATATATTCACCATCAATTTAATTTTCAATTGTAATATGTAAGTACCCGTGTCACTACTGTGGCACATCTTTGCATTCGCTCACTGTGCTCGAAAACACAAGTATACAGCTTAAAGTTCACAAAAGTGCAAGAAAAGTGACAAACACTTTTTTCATGAATATCTTCAGGGCTGCAGGTCTTTCCATTGCTAAAATATGTCATGTACTCTCATCATCTCCATGCACAACAGTAACCTGAAAACACATTCTGTCATCCCACAAGCGACCATTACACACCTAGAACCATAGCAGGTTCTGAGATGAAACTTACTCTGGGAGGCCAAAACTGCATTTTATCACAGTCTAAAGACCTATGTTCCTGAAAATGAGAGCAGGTCATTGAGGTTCTTTAGACAATTTTGAGCAGAATGGGAAAAAAAGCTACTGCTGTTAACTCACAACATAATTATGGGGCTAGTAAAATTAAATGTATGGCTTGAATGTGACTATGGAAATCTGGCTCCAATCGACAAAAGTTATGTAAAGGTGGGAATAAACACCATTGTTCCAATGATATTCGTAGTGTCTTCAGGCATAGATGGGGAACTGTTGTCTAGTGATACCCTCAAAGAGTATTCCTCAATTTAGTTCATCCCGAACAGACTCTGCTTCATCTGGTCTTTCATATAGTGCCATTCGTCAATATGGACAACTTTCATCTTTGCCAGAGAACTTTGCCAATAAATGTGAAAGATCACATCATTGATATTATGCATAATCCTTTAGGAGCCTTCCCAACATTTCTGTAGCTTCTGAGCCGTGTACTTTTCTTCTCTTTGGGCTTTATAGCCAAACAAGTTTTCCTTCTTGAAATATTGCCCGACATTCTATCATAACACCTCTTCACCCTTTCACTACTTATTCTGAGGTACTATCTAGCAATTTCATTAAATTTCAACTAATCTATTATGCAATTCGCTGGCATAATCAGGAGCGGCAGCTTCCTCTTCTGTCGGTCACCCAAACAGCAGGTCACTAGGGAGGCATAGCTCTCTTCTGAACATCATCATTGATGGTGTTACCCTTGTGGAATTGGGATCTGCTGAGCGGTTAGCAAGAAGAAAAAATGGCACCTTTGATTCCATCATTTTAGTTGTCTGCCACAAATATCATTGGGTATTGCTCAAGAGTGCCTCTTGACCATTCCATCCGACTGAGAGTGTAAGGCTGTAGTCCTAGTCTTTTTCATTCCCAGAATATGTGATACATACTGGAAGACAGCAGCTTCACTGTTCCTTCTCTGATTGGAATGGAGTTCAAGTGGCACCCCAAACCTAAAAAAAAATGCTCTATGAGTACATTGGCCACAGTACATGCTTCTTGGTTTGGGAAGTGAATGACCTCAGGCCACTTAGTCAAGTAGTCTTGTGCCACCATTAGATATTTATTACTTCTCTATGTGACAGGAAAGGGGCCGAAAATATCCACTGCCATCCCCTTGAATGGGATTCCAACATTGTATTTCTGAAGGTGACCTTGTCCTCTGGTCCTTGGGCCCTTCCTAGCAGCTTAGGTTTCGCACAGTCTGCAGCACTTCTCAACATCCTCTCGACAATAAAGCTAGCAAAATATCATTCTAACTCTGTCGAGGGTCTTATTAACAACAAAATGCCCACTGGCTGCCACATTATGCAGTTATTTTTTAAGACTTCAGGGACCCTACATTCGGGAAGGACCAATTGTAACCATGTGTGTTTTCCATCATTAATTTCCCAGTTTCTGTAAAGTACACCATTTCTCAGTATAAGGGAATTCCATTGTGCTCAGTATGCTTTGACTGCTGTGCTCAGTTTGGTATATCTTCCCAAATTTAGCCGACAGATAGCTTCTTTCCACTTTAATAATGGCTGCAAAGTGGGATCATTCAGCTGATCTTTCCTAATACCCTCATCACTCCAGGTAGGCATCCCATCACAAGGTAAAGAACTTTGAATTCTTGTCCCTTGTCCCTTCAGTGATTCACCACTCTTTTCTTCCTGGTGTTTGCAGTGAACACAATGGCTCACATTACCTAGACAGTGCATCTGCATTTCTGTGAAGGCATTTAGATTTGTGCTGTATTTCAAAGTCATATTCTTGAAGATGCTGTATCTACCGAGCTATTTAATTTTTTGGATTCTTTATGTTTAATAGCCAGCACAATGAAGCATGGTCAATTCTAAGAATAAAATGTCTGGCATAAAGGTAGGGGTGGAAGTGTCAAACTTCCTTTACCATGGCCAGAAGCTCCGTGCATGTAACACAGTAGTTTTTCTCAGGCTTATGCAATACCTTACTGAAGTATTCTAGTGGTTTTTCCTTCCCATCTTGAATATAAGATAACACAGCAACAATGTCTATATCACTAGCATCATTGTCCAAAATGAAAATACCCTCACTTCTCGGGAATTCCAGGACTGGTAGATATCAAAAAAAAAATTTTTTTACTTAAAGCATTTTCACACTCAGTGGTCAAATGAAATCTCTTTTCACACCTCAGTCAGTTCATGTAGTGGCTTGGCGATCATGGTAAACCCAGGTACTAATAGATTTTAATAGGCACATAATCACAGAAAACTCCGCACTTCAATTTTGTCGGTTGGTGTCGCCCAATTTCTTATTTATTGGTCTTTTCGGGGTCTGTTTCAATTTCATTGGCCAACACTACATGTCCCAAGAAATTAATTTTCTTTTGCAACTATTCGTACACTTTAGGAACTCGTTTCAAGTTGGCTGTGGCCACTTTCTGAAGTACAGAGTCTAAGCGTGTTAGGTGCTCTTGAATTATCCTCCCGGTCACAGTGTCACCTATTAAAACCTGACAGAGATCTGAAGGCATTTTTCTATCAGGCATTTGAAGGTGGTGGTGACAATACATATCCCCAAGGGGCATAACTTTGAACTGCCTGGTTCCTTTCCCTTGGACACAAAATGCAGTCTTCTCTTAGTCCTCTGGAACCATCTTGCACTGCCAGTACCCTCTCTTCATGTCCAAAGTAGAAAACCATTGTGAATCTGCTAAGCTGTTAATGTGTCATTAATCCTTGGAAGTGGATAGGAGTCTTTGTTGGTCTCATTATTAAGCTGGCAATAATTTACACAAAACCTCACAGAGCCATCTTTCTTTGTAACAAATAAATTGGGTGACGACCACAGACTAACTGATGGTTCTAGCATATCTAACTCCTTCATTTCCTTCAGAATTCTCTTTACTGCCTCGTGCAGAGCTAGTGGTAATCATCTTGGTGGCTGCTTTATGGGCCCGGCATCTCTTGTATATATGTGGTGATAGGTCACATCAGTCCTTCGAAGGTAATTTGGTCCACACGAGAAGGTATCCCTATTTCTCTGCAATAATTCAGAGACAGTCTTCTCATGTTGCCAGTTTGGATTTTATTTTGTTCTTATTAGCAGTTACTCCAGTACTTTTGGTAAATATGACATCCTATTAGTTTTATTTTATAATCTTCTGGAACATTTGGAAGTACCTTTGTGGCCTGCTTGCAAACACCTATCACAGCCCCCTCTTCAACGTGAATAACACTGGTGGACAAATTTATCATTCTACCTGGAAAACTGTAGGAATTAGAAGAGACCAAAGTACTTGCTACAACAACATTACCTAGCAGGATGCTAATACTCTCTGCTGGCTCAGTTAGACCCAAATATCTGACAAACTTTCCGGACATCTGCCTGTAATGACAATTTCACTAGAAGCGGGCAGTGCAGTGGGTTGACCACATATTACTTGCCTACTAATTTAGGAGGACAAATCATGCCATGTTGACACCATAAACTCTGTACTGCCTACCCGTAGCACACCAAATCGTATTGATACAGCACCCCAGCCTTCGTAGTACAAACAGCTCCTAAGGACATTAATCCTCTATTTCTGCTACGCAACATTGTGCTCTATGCTCATCAAGCTTCAAGATTACTTTTCCCTTGCCTCTAACTGGTGTGGTCTCACCTGTCTAGTGAAATAGCATCGTTCCATGCTATCAGGCGATCACTGAGGGAAAGACCTGAAAATGTCTGTTCTTACTACTGTTATGGTCACCCTAGTGTCTACATCCATATGGCAAGGAACATCATTCAGTCTCTCCTCTACCAGGATTGCATCACAATCCTGTTTCACCAACCATACGTGTAAGAACATTAGGGCCTTCACTCCAGCAGTCACCCTTCGCCCCCTGAGATCTGTGTTTACAAGTTTTCTGAATGAGCCGTATTCTCACCTTCCTCTCGCTGTTTCTTTTCCCGCTGCTGCTGTTGTGGGCAGTAGGCTCTCAGGTGCCCCAACCGTCCACATGACCAACACTTAAGCTGTTTGGGCTGGGAGGGGGGTGACTAAGGTCTGTAGTGCAGACCCTGGAAGTGATGTCCTTAATGGCTGTCTGCATCTCCTTCAATGTCTTCTTGATGCTTTCGTCATCTTCGTTCAGCACTGCCCATAACTGACATTGGGTGCAGCCACTTGTCTTGCTGACCACCTCCAATTCTCGGAACAGGGTGTCCTGCATGTTGTGGGTTGCAGCCACTCACACCACTTGCTGTACCTCTGTGTTGGCAATGGGATCGTTGAGAAGCAGACTGCCATGATGTCGCGTGCATTCTTGAGGAACCCCTCCAAGGATAGGTGGGAGAGCTGCACCATGCCTTGTCATAGTTCCTTTAGTGGCTCCAGTGGTTGGTGGGTGTGGCTTTGCAGCTGGGCACAATGGGCATGTCACAGGTATAGGTCGCCGATACGTAGCTTCAAGGCAGATACTAGTGTAGGGTACTCTAGTCGATGTCGCTGTGGTAAGAGTAGTAGTAGACTGAGCACAGGGCCTGTGGGTACAGCAGCGAGGTAGTAAACCAGTTACTCGGCTGACCAACCATTCAGAGTGGTAACTATTTTTAACTGGTGTTGGTACTACCGCCAATAACTCTGGCCATCGTGAGGGGTGGCCTGAATTGCGACCCCCTTCCCCACTCCTGGCTGCACAACACTAATACCGCAAAGCTGCTTGCTATCCTCTGAGGTTGTTGTATTGGTTACGACTTGCATTGCTTCCCCACTTTTGTGGGCTGCCAATGTGGTGGTAATGGAACTTCTTTGCTGAAGAAATCCCTCCATCTGTTTCTTCATCTCACTTATTTCCTGTTTCAAGCCATTCTCGACACTGTCAATCATTTCATTTACACTTTCCACTTTTTCATTTACACAGTCAATCTTCTTATCCACATAGCCAATGCTTTCATTCACTTACCCACTAATGCCTTCTATTTTCCTATGTGCATGATTTATTTTCCTGTCTACATTCGTATTTTCACTATTTACAGTTTCAATTACGGAACTAATTTCGATATTTACAGTTTCATTCACGCTTTCTTTTATGGAACTCATTTGGATATTTGCAATTGCATGTACACTTTCTTTCACACTACTAATTTGGGTATTTACATCATCCCTCAAGCTATTTGCACCTGTGTTCACTTGGTTACTTAATCCGTCAAATAATGTTCCCATTTCTTCCAGTTCTAAGGATAATTTTTCTAGTTAACATGCACTGCGATGGTTTTACAAAATATTACTAATTTTCTGATACAGTTATTACAATTAATTAATTTTTTTGAATATGACTTACTATAGCCTAACTTTATTTTCAAATAAAGGCCACCTTCTTACTTCAGACACGAGTGTTACATGGACACCTGAGGGGCATATCAGAGTTCATTAGGGACGAAAGTCTTAATAAAAATAAAAGAACTAAATTTGATTTTAATTTATTCACACACATTATTTACAGAATCAACTTATCTATCTCCACTATTTATGTTTTTATTTCTCAGTGAGCCCAATATTTAATATGTTTTTTAACTCTAATTAATGTTCTCCTTAAGGTCTCTGTTTGGTTATATTTAATTAACTTATAATTATCATAAACAAAATGTTCAGTGTGTGTGTTGCCATAATTTGAAATCTCTTTCATGCATCCAGTCCATGTCCAATCTGGCAGTCACACTCTTCACTTTTCCGATGATTCGCAGTCACAGATTTTCCTCCTACTGGTAACTTTCTCTCTCTGTGCATTTTTCTCGCTAGTCATTCATAGCTGAAAAGCAGCCAGTCAACAACTGCCAGCTCAGAGGCCTGACACATTTCTTATAGCCGCTGGCCTTTACCTGGAATGTTCAGAGCACCCCGAGTTTAGTTGAGAGACATGAGGTCAGTAATACAGTGCGTTCTTCAGATGTCTCAAAGACACCAAATATCTAAGGCCAGGAGCGGCACGCACCTTGATTGGCATAACTGGCATGCTTTGTAAACATTCCTTTGTCATAAGTCACTGTGTCTCTGGCTGCAACTGATGTCAATAAGTCACCCGTGCCTCGCATGCTCAGCACGGCCACCTGTAACACTATTTAAAACTATCTGTAACTGCCCAGGGTCACAGTGAAATGGCCTTTCCAGCTTGCAGTGCATTAAAAATTGCATCCAGCGATAATTTGAATGGTTGGTAATATGATTGAGCATGCAAATTAAATATATTATAATAGAAAAATATAAAGAAATATAACAAACCTTACAATGATAAGTGATGGGGTGGTGGGTCAGACACATCAGAAAGATTTTTCTATTCTTATCTGTCCGGAAGCCTTCCCTTGGTCAATATGTTTAGCAAGTTTATGCCATTTATCATGTGAAAAGCTCTGGAATATTATTTTCTGACTTGCATTCAGATGTTTTAAGTATCACAAAACAGTCCAGGGATAGAAGGCCTATGAATATAGTGTGATCATGTAGAAATATAAATATGTAGCAGTTTTCATACTATTAAGCTCTGTGTATGCATGTGTGTGTGTGTGTGTGTGTATGTATGTATATATATATATATATATATATATCAGTCAACTCCCGATTATCCACAGTATTTGCGGGGACGAATGCTGCGGATAATGCAAAATCGTGGATAATCAGCAGGCTCAATTAAACATACAATTTTTTTTTACATTAATTTGCTTGACTTCGAAACTTTGAATGCTGTTGTATAGCATTTGAAACTTATATTGTGTGTGTGTGTCCACATGGAAATGACAGTGAGAACTGGCAACTGCCCGCAATGTCACACGAACAAGGGCAACAATCCCTTCCTACGAGAACCCTCGTCAAGCTGTCAGCCTTTGTTTAGTTGTGGCGACCTCATCCCTCCCTCCCCTGCTTGTGACCCTTCCTGCTTACCACTCTTCTTTCTTAGCTATGTTGCATCTGCCATGACCTTCCTTCCCCCTTCCAACCGGGTATTTGTGAATGACGCATGTTTTAAAATGTGAGGATAAAAGACTACAAGGAAAATTGACACAAAACACTAAATTATCTCGTCTCCACGCCTCCCGATACAAATATTATATGAACACGATTACCTTCATAAATAACTCTGACATTTAATGTAGTCATTGCATTTGCATTGCAAAGATTAGTAAATAACTTTACGCAAAATTGCTGTATTAAGAGATAGACCAAGTGATGTAATTTACCAATAAATAATGTTGCGTTCACAAACTCTGAAAATTTAACTCTCCCACCGCACTTTTTGGCTGAACCACTCTAACATTGTCTTACCTATAGGCTATTCACTGTAAAGTGAGCACTTTTTAAGTCCCTCCCAACAGGCATTAACCACTAATAAATATATCTTATTGCAGCCTCCGACGTTAACTTCAGAGAGTGCTGACATGTATACCATGTGTTTATTGATCAGATTGCAATGTTAATATCAAAGAACAGCAGGAAAATAGAAATTGAACCAATGAAAAATTTTCGAAAGGCCTTAAAAAGATTATACCGTGAACAGCCTATAGTTCCTTATATGTTGACGGTTTCATTGTTTTTTCTTTTGGACATTTCACTTGTAGAATCTGTATTGATTGAAAACTCTAAGAGTTTCTTTTCAATGTCATGTATGTCCCGTACTGTAGTTTCACCCATGCCATACGTAACAGAAAGTGGTTTTATGGAACTTCCCTTTTTCAGTTTATTTATTATCTCTTATTTCTGTTGCAATGTTAAAACTACGTGCTTTCGTTCCGCAGACATTACTCGACAGAAAATTTGCACAAAAAACACGAAAACGTACTACAGAAGACTGCCCACACAAGTAAAATGCAATGACATTAGGTGTGTGTAGGATGGACTGACTAGCGACGGCGGCAATGGCCCGACTGCCGCGGCGACGGGCTGACTAGCTACCAGCTGCTACGTATGCGGCATTGCCAGCTGAGGCTGCCATCAGGCACAAAAGCTATACACAAAGATTATACTCTTCAGCCATAATTGTTTTTGAATAGGACTATTGTATTTGACTAGTTAACATGGACGTCTGGCACACTTAACTTTGTTTGCCAGTATTTACAGAAAACTTAAAAAGTATGTATTTGATGTTTAAAATATACCACAGTTAAGCCGCAAAGTGAATAATCTGCCCGCGGATAATTGGAAGTTGACTATATATATATATATATATATGTGTGTGTGTGTGTATATATATATTTCATGAAATCAGCACGAAAGGTCTTAGGTTTACCTAACACTACAAGGTAAAATCTTTTTTCTTGAATGGACACATGGACCCATATTTTGTGGAAGCATGTGGATAAAATAATGTGTTAGTTTTATTCCCGAATGGCTCATCACTATTTGAACACTGTGTAAAAATTGTAGGTGCAAAAATATAATAAAATATATATATATAATATATTGTTACAAAATGCTAGCAAGGCATATCAGATTTTATGTGGGATGGAGGTCTTACATATAACAAAATTTAGGTCTTCCTTTCCAGCAGTCACCGACCTTCTCCCCCCCAAGAACACTGTTTACAAGTTTCCTGAACATATTGTACTCGTGCCTGTCCTGCTGCTGCTGTTGTGGGCAACAGGTGCCTTGGATGTTCATTTGACCAACATTCAATCTATTTGGGTGGGAGAAAACTCTGCAACACGTATCCCTCACTGCATTCTGCAACTCATTCAGTGTCTTCGTCATCCTGCCTTAGTCGTCTTTATACAGCATCACTGCCCATACCAGATGTCAGGGTGTGGACCCCTGTCATGCTGATTCCACTTCCAGTGCTCAGGCCAGGGCATCCTGCATGGTCTGAGGTACAGCAGGTACAGTCAGATGTACTGCTTGCTGTACCTCGGAGTCTGTAAAAGCATTAATGAAGAAGCCTACTGCTTTGATGTTGCGGGCCTCCTTGGGGCACACTTCCAGAGATAAATGAGATAACCACGCAATGTCTTGCCATAGCTCCTACAGTGGCTCTCCTGGTCACAGGATGCAGCTTCACAGTTGGGCATCGGGGGCTTGTCACAGGTATCTGTCACCAAAACTAGCGCCAAGGCTGACATCAGCATAGTGTACTCCAGTCGGTCACTCTGGCAGAGTATACACAGTGCGGGGTCTCTTAGTACATCTACAAGGTAGTATGCTCGCTGTTTGTGTGGTCAGCCATTCAGGGTGGTGAATATTTGAAACTGGTTTTGGTGTTCCACCAAGAAGTCTAGCCATCATAAGGTATGGGCTTAATTGCAACTCCCTTCCTCACCAGTGTCAAATGCTGGCTGTCCTCCAAGGTTGCTTAATTATTTTGGTTAACACTGCTTCCCCACTTTCTCGGATGCCGGTGTAGAAATAATAGAACTCCACTGCTGAAGAAATTCCTGCCAGTCCTTCTTCATTGCGTTCATTTCATTCTCAACATTCTCCGGTCACTTATGCCACACTCAATAGTTGAACGTATTCTATCTGTTTATTTCCATCATTCCAAATGTCTGTCACTCACACTTCGGGTTTAATATTCCTGCCCATCAGTCTCTCTCTCTCTCTACCGCACCAATGCTCATAGTCAGCAGAATTCAGTCCTGCTAGTCACGTCCGTCATCATTTGTTGCTCTGTTAGCTCACTCCTTTCTTGTCTTCACACACCTGTCGCTTTAGGTCACACAATCATCCAAACTCTTAACACTCAGACTGTCAACTTAGAGGCCAGTCTTGCTGGCCAACTCTAGAAGTTTCACTGCACCCGGAGTCTCTCTGAGAGAAGCCAATGCAATGACCCAGTGGCAGCTGCTGAAGGAGCGGGGTGCAGCCCTCCTAATAAACTCTTAGAACGCAGACATTTACTTATCTGCTACTCAGCAAATAATACTGCATACAAATATGGAGGTTATTTTGCAGCCAATGTTTTTGAGTTGGACAAGACTTTTGCCATGAGAGAAATGTTTTGGGGAATGTCGAGTGGTGGGGCTACAGATTCTTCACCCTGAAGTGCGTGGAGCGAGTAGAGAGAGAGATGGCCGTAATTGTAGCATGCTGAAAATGAGAGAGAGCAGGGTGCACCCCTGTTCTCACACAACAACGGTTTCCTGGAACATGACAGGGTACCAAAACTGTAACTTCGAATTCCACTGTGTTCCACAGTTATACACTACATGTTTTGTAGGCACACTTTTGCTCTCTGCTCTTATGCAGTTGTTGTTAAACACATTTTGTAACAAAACTTGTAATTATTTTGAATAGTTTTTATTTATATCTATCGTTCAAACTTGCATGAACTTCTAATATAGTGTGAAATATTCTGAATAAGTTTGTTGTAAATGATTATCCATGAGCATCGGTCATAAGCAATGTTGAATTGTAGTTAATGTCGTGTTGTGTAAACTTGTTAATAATGGATAATTTGGTGAGTAGCATTTTAAACCTTATTATGACAAAGATTTTGAATTGCCAGAATAAACTAAAGATTAAGAATTTGGACCAGCAAGGCCTCAGTTAAATATAACTCAACAACAAAGTCAAGGTTGTAAACGCAGTGGTATGTATACACCAAAATTCAACATTAGAAGCTACATACAATTTCTGTGGACTGGCTGTGTGGGTGTGAAGTTATAAATTCATTGTATTGTTTCATTTTTTTTTCCTAGTGAAACCTAATGATCTTGCGTGGACTGTCAGTGGGGTAAATGATTTGAAATATTTGGGCGACAAAGTTAAAAGGCATAAAACATGTTCATAACATATTAAAAATGTCATAATATTTTTAGTGTTTGATAAGGTGAATATTCATTGACTGTTTGTTAGTGCGTACAGGTTGAAGAATGGATTTTGTTTACAAATCTATTAATTAAGATATGCCACTTTCATCCTCTAATTTAAATTTGACATGCATGTTGTATGTACTGTCTGTAAATTAGTATTGGATTTTAAATATCTTTGGTTTAGTATATTTAAGTTACCATCATCATTAGTATAGTAGAATGAGTATTATTATTTATCTTTTGTCATTTCCTGTAATATACCTCACTATGTAGATACTGGTTGGAAGGCATATAACCTAATAACCTACACAAACTTAAAACAAACAAATACCTGTGCTAGTAATTAGATCTGAACCAGTGGCCACAGTGTGTTGACCATTACTAATTGAGCGATGATACATTTTTCTCCAAACAACTACACTTAATTTTTGTATTTAACTACATAAGCTACACTTACATAAACCTGTTGTACACAATTTATTTATCATCACTTTGCATATTTAAAATATCCTTTTTGTAATTATCTGAGTTAGGATCGCCACAGCCCTCCCAGTTTCAAAAGTTACCTGTCACCACTCCAATGACCACAATCTTATTTCATAGATAACCCCAGAAATTCAATCAGTTGAAGGCCAGTAGTGGTATGAGCTGTAATAGGCTTACCTCTGCAGCAGTATGCATGGTGGTTTGCCTTTGAAAATCTTGGTGTGCGCTCACATTAATAGTATGGCTGTCACACACTCCTTCACTCTCTCGAGCATTACTGGGTCAGGGAAACAATGCAAAGCAATGAGTACATAACAATATGCATCAGCAGATGAAACACTCACCCATTTAGATTGATATGCCACATGCCTGAACTCCTAAGCGAGATTGTTTGATATTGCTGTAAGGTTTGTAATCACTATGCATATCAGATGTATGTCCTCCCACTTGTTGGTGCAACTTGGCAATTGGCTTCCTGCACATCATCCAAACCATCATCCTTCCTCAATTCTCCAATCCTACATCCACTTTACTGTGGTTGCATATCTTCTAATGCAAGAACCAGTTTTACGGTAGGATAACCCACAATCCTGATTAGCCACATATCTCCTCCAGTCAAAACCGGAAACCTGTTTATATGGTGGTTGTATTCTTCAATGTGGCATGTTCACTCAGTCTGTCCACAAGAATAGCAGGACAATACAATGCCATTATATCTCATTGGGTCGTAGACCTCCACTTACATATAACTTATCAGTGTTGCCATTGGTGCACCTGCTGTACCATTCTGCTGAACAACTCATTTTGTAATTTTTTACCTTGTTCTATGCATTCCTGCAGTGTGGAGTTCTTGAGGTGTGTCCTTATTGGTGTTGCAATTTTAATTGCAAGAGTGTATAAAATTAAAACTATGAGGTCTCAGTGCCATAATTTATGAGTTTACATATTTCTCCAAAGGCTTGCTGATTAAAAAGGTACTTGAATTTTTTTTTTGTTGGGAAAATATATGTGTTGTTATGAACACAAAAATATCATCCTCTTGCATCAGATGAACTCTGACATGGTACTATTTTGGCCACAGTAGCAATTTTTACCCACTGGCATGCTATAATGGATAAGGGGTGTAGGAGAATTAACTAACTGAGAAATAGTAGCAATCACAAATAATTGTTTGATCTATATTGTTGGGTGTGAAGGTGGACAAAAAAATAACCAATTTTAAAGCTGGCTAATTGTTTTGGAGGGAGTGGGAAGAGGTCATCTTTGGGAAGATAGGGTTGGGGAGTGGATTTAAGTAGTGAGTAATTGGATAGAGATAAAGAGGGTTGGGTATGGCATAATGCCAATAAAATATAATGAGGGTGGAAAGGTGGGTAAATTAAACAATCACTTAAAATTTGAGTTGAGCTATGGAAAGTAATAGGTGGGGTAGTCACAGAGGATGAGAATGGGATGGGTGTGGCTTTAAACCAATCTAATATTGTAGGTGTGTGGACTCGGTAACTAAACTCTCAAAGAAATTTATTGTTTAGGTTGAGCGGTGGGAGGAGGGGGTCAGAGTCGTCTAGTGGTTGTCGTGTCATGAGGATATATGCTCCGCCATCTCTGTTTTTATTCCCAAACCTCCTGCATGTAAGTCTTAAAATGTGTTTTTTTTTTTTTTTATCTCGTTTAAAACTTTGAAATTTTTATTTCTTTAATTTTAAAAAAAAGTGTCTATTTTGGTGCTTTTGGTGTTTATTTTTTTAGTATTTTCTTTGAAGTTTTGGAACTTTTTGGTGCTTTTAGTTTAAATATCACTCTGAGGTCAAAGGCACAGGTTCGAGGTAACACACATCCAAAATGACCGCTCACAACATGGGGTCAGTCAGCACTTGGATCTTATGCCAAATGCCACTATCCCAGAAGGAACTTTTCCTGTCATGAGACTATTGCCAGTTGTCATGTATTGTATCACATAAATGTTGTGATAACTTCACCATGGTCAGTGTTTGCATAAGCAAAACTTGGCAAGTAGTAATTTCTATAGCAAATTTATTGAATAGCAAATACTGCTACGTTTCTTCCAAGAGTAAAAAAAATTAGTAGGTCTGGCTTACACTGTACAATTCGTGATGTTTCTTGTGTGAAGACTCAGATGGAGTTCGCTATAAACATTAGCTCGAACTAGCTCAGTTTGAAACCAAAATACTATAAATTAAAAAATAGTTTCCTTGATAAAACAGTGCCAAAGTAAATAAATAGATAATGAAGCAATAAACTGTTAACTGAAAATTTATTGCAGTTTATTCTACAATAGCAGAATCCAAAAATATTTATTATTCACGGCAGAAAACAAAAAACAAAAAAAAAAGACAGGATTGCAGCCTGTTAATGTTCACTTTAAAAACTCACTTTAAGGATAATTAAACTAAGAAGATGGGTAGACACTACTTTCTCTCGTGATGCCCTAAAGACTCCTCGCACTGGCAGAAATAAATGTAATAGACTTAGGTTAGTTCAAAATTATGAAAGAAGTTTGAAGTTACAGGTACTACCGGTGTGAATTATGATGGCCACTCTCTGCTCCTCTCTAGAGGAGCGCTTCTTGACTTCGGTTACTGCGTTACGGTGTTACTGTTGCATGAGGAGGGTCGTACCTGCTCTAAATATCAATCGGAAGTTTCATCTTCAGAACACTGCTCAATTGTGGCATCGCGTGGTGCGGTAATGTCTAAAAATAAATCACAAACGTGGATGTAGCTCTTGAAATGTAGTACTGTATTCATGTGGTTGGTCACGTCAGCCAAATGTGACCTCGTGCACTTTTTTAAATTTCATTTTATAGCACAATACGAGGGCTATGTGTAAAACTTACTAAACCAATGAAAAAGTGCAGTGTAATCCTATGTTGTCTGCTACTACTGTTGAATGACTCAAATACATTAATCCATTTTGAAAAATTTTAATATATAAAATACAAAATAAAAATTATTCCCACGGTATTCTAAATACTAAATGTGTTTACTATCCTTTACAGAAATATTGAAATATTAAATATTTCCCAAATGTATAAATTACTATATACTGCAACATTACATTGCCACCCTTGGTTTGGGTAATATTTCGAAGAAACCCATCCCATTTTGAATCCTACCTGAATGGTGACTGTATGATGGCTGTACTGCGATTCCCTCTCTTCTAAGAAAAAAATATTTGGGTACGTAGTATTCATATACAAAGTATGTGTCGTAGTAAAGTATATCAGATACGTTCTCACACAAAATAAATTAATTGAAGCATGCTACAATATAATAGTACATATCACACGTCTCCTTTCAAGTAATTACAATGTTACATTCATATTCAGTATAAGTTATCTAGTTTCATCGGTGGCTAGGATGGTGTTTATTGTAAGTAACCTGCTCAATCTGGTTCCTCACTGCGATCAGCACTTAAGGTATCAAAAGGGGACCCAATGTCTGGCCAAAATACGAAAGAGCTACTACTACATTTCACATTAGGTCAGTGGTAAAACTCATACAAAGGGCCTCAGACTTGTCCCAACAAAATTAATAACTCTGTCCATTTAACAATTGACGATGATTTCATATTATGCAGTTGTAAAAAAATAACTAACTTAGTAAACATAACCAACAAAATTAAATTACATATATTACCCTTCTTAGAGCTAACTTAGGGTCCAAATATATCAAGATGAACAGTGCTCCAAGGTGCTTGGGGAATCTGCGTCACTGCCTTCCCGACGTTAGCATGCTGAGCCTGCTTACATTTTTGACACAGGTCACACGAATGTATAAAATCAGAAGTGTTGACCCTTAAACTAGGCCAGG
Source organism: Dryococelus australis (assembly GCA_029891345.1). Classification (NCBI taxonomy): domain Eukaryota; kingdom Metazoa; phylum Arthropoda; class Insecta; order Phasmatodea; family Phasmatidae; genus Dryococelus; species Dryococelus australis. The sequence goes on from CM057009.1 coordinate 248,542,033, forward strand.
CAAAGAGCACAGCAATTTTATTAAACGTCTTATTAGCAACTAGATGACCACCAAACACAGACTCATGAAAGTATGACATAACATGGACCTCAGATTAAAAGGAGTCCCATTATAGGTTCACATCCTGTTGGACAAGTACAGCAATTTAATTAACTGTATAAATCTTAAGCTGACAGGGTCAGGTGATGGCAGGGCATAGAATAGAAGGGGTGCCAGCCGTGCAATGACCTAATAAATAAACAAGCGGAATCTGTATTAAAAAATTATGACTTGCGAGCTGGGAAGGGGGGGAATGAAGGGAGGGTGAACAGGGGAGGAGAAAGGAGGGGATCAGAGTCAAGCAAAGAGTATATAGGCTTTTTACGGTAAAGTGAGCACTTTTTAACGCCCTTCTGAATTTTTCCTTTCATCCTATTTCCATCTTCCTGCTGCTTTTAAATATAAACATTTGAATGTGACGAATAAACACAGTATGTACATTACACCATCCTCAAAATTTAATGCCTGATGCTGCAATAAGATATATTTGTTAGTGGTTAAAACCTGTTGGGAGGGCCTTAAAAAGTGCTCATTTTACCGTGAACAACCTATACCACCACATCAATTTGAAACCAAAGAAAATGTCTTGCGCAACAGGTGCTAGCATTGCAACTCCTAGTGCTATGGATCTAAGGACACCATCAAAGTGAGCAACACCATTCACAAACTCACACTTCATCATTACAATCTTGTATGAACTAAACCTATGACTTAATTGCTTTTCCTTTTCAAAATTAATATGAAACATAATTAACTCATAAGAAACTTTTCTTCTCATTATTATATAAGAATAAATTCAGAATATAATCACAAGGTGTCACTTTGTACAATTTAACTCACTGCAAACAAAACATAACGTGCTTCAGTAATGACACAAAAACAAATTACCATACATCACTACTTTCAATCATAATAATATTATATGCACAGTTAATTCTCAAACTTTTATCTCTCATTCCTGATCCATTAACAATTTTATAAAAAGATTCTTCTTTAATTACCATAGTTTTAGTCTTATTAATATAAATTGCATTACATTCATTTGCGTTCTTCCTCATACAAAAAAACCACAATCTCAATATTTTATAATATTGTTTATCACTATTACCTAACAGTATTAATTCACTCAAGTTTTGATGTTCAATGTTATAATCAATCAGATAACATTATGAAAAAAAAAGCCATTACATTACTGTGGAACAATACTGGGCTAAGTGTCATTTGATTAACTTTGGAAGGGGTTTTTCTGAGAGTCACACCAATTGCAGGCACCCTTTAATCTAGGTAAACAGATCATCCATTCTTCCCCCTAGGAGATGGGTTATGATTGGCTGATGGGTTCTCACACCCCTTCTGAAGGGTGCTGTGATTAATTGGTATCTATGGGGTACCTTTTTAGTACTCAAAGCGGACAAGTGACGTTTGCGGGACTTTCAAATTTTTTGTGGAAGTCTTTTGGTCAAAAGGCTAGGGCCTGGTAAGGAAAGGTGTAGTGTTGGACCAGGAGGGTTAAAGAGTCGCTCAGTCCTTAATTCAAGGTCCATCGAGGGTAATTATATGTTAATTGCATTATAAGTAATTGGGTAATGAGTAATTAGACCGAAAGAGTAATTGCATTATGATTAATTAAGCATAATAAGTAAATGTACAGTGTCTAAGTACTTGTCCTACCCCGGCCACTAATCACTCACAACTGAGCTGTGAATTGTCAATAAGTTTGTGAGACATCCAACATTTTGGTTGGTGTCGATTCCTACCATGGGTAAGTGAAACATGTGTATAGTTATACACATCTAAACCTTGTTTCATTTTCCATTTAGGGTACGTAATGCTTAAAAACATTTAGCCTTAACCAGTTCTCAGTTTGATCCCCATCAAGGGTAATGAAAACTTAAATATATTTATACTGACCTGATTCATGTTTCGATTCTAGGCTAGGGCAAGTATTGCTCAACTACATTTGTATAAGGTTAGTTCTTGGTTCGATTGCTGCCAAGGTTAAAACATATTTACATTTATACTCAGATATTTCTTACTTCGACCCCCATCAAAGGTAATTCAAGCATTAATACATTTATATTATCACATCCCCTGATTAAAATCCTGGTGAAGGTAAATGTGTGTGTACCAATTTAGTAATTGCGTATTGAGAATAAATACACACGGACATATAGGGAGGAACTACTCAACCAAACAGCTCGGAACCTGGATGCAGACAGTCTCTAAAATACTGATAACCTTTGTCTAAATCTCAAAACACCTTGAACATTAAATAAGGCAGAAATATAAAAAAAAGCAATGTCTTTATCTAATGATTGTGTTAAAGAGATGGGATTTTTTATTTAATAGTGTATAAATAACACCTCACAACCATGCAGTCATATCTGAATACTTTAAACAAGAATGAAAACCTGAGGTACACACGAGAGGAGATTCCGTGTCCTCGGGCGAGTGTGTTAACAGTTTTTTCCTCCTAGAAGCGCTGTAAACCAAAGATACTCAGTCGACCGGCAGACACGAGACTTCGAACACTGGGGGAATGTTCCATTATCAAGGATGAGGGAGGGGGAGGGGCCGAGCATAGTTCCATAGACCACCACCAGGAGTGTGGAAATTTGCAGCAGAGAGACAACAGTCCTTTCTCAGTGGCCGAAACCATCATACCGCACACCCTCGCAGGCATGATGGGGCAAGAGTGTATCTCCGCACCCCATAAACTAGCAGATTCACAGCTCGCTAGACATCAGTTCTGGTGGGGTGTTACATGACCGCTGAAGGTACAGCAACCTCCGGCACCAGTCTCCGCATATAGCTTCGTAAACGATAACACAATGTTATACATAAAATTTCTTGCACATATCTAATTGGAGTATGTCAATAAAAAGGTAAAAAGGGCCTTTTCGAAAGCAATTTTTTCTAACATGTTACATATTAACATTGAAATAAATAAAACCCTTACATTACTCAAAATAAAATAATTACTTCACTCAGAACATTAATAAATACAAAATGTGGTTTCCCGATATGGTTCAGATATGAAAACCAAATGCAGATAACATGCAATACACAGTTCTATGTTAAAAGTAAATATTTCTTATTACCATACTTTATTTTTTCTCCACATAGCAAGCAGGGATTCATTTCAGAAAACAAATTCTGTAGTCATGCTATTTCTGTTAAGTGTTACTTCTTTTAGGTCTACAGCGTTATACACATTTGTGTATGTATTGCGACATTCCACATCACAAACATTTCGCAAATGGTGTACATATTCTGCTACATACACTAATACATATTAATCAGTCAATGCATAAATTACTTTCTATCCACAAAGTTTAGGTGTAACCACGCACCTCGATAACTACAACCCACTCCATTCTCAAAAATAATTCCGTCACAAGAAGTAATAGTGGTAAACCCTCCAGGTGGAACAGTGACTGCATATCCATTCGACAAAACCAAAGAAACCCTTCTGTAAGCAACTTAATAAAAGCTAGCACACTCAAATAAAACTATATACAAAAATTAATTATATATCTTAACACAATACAAACTAACCGAACATTACTTTATACCAAATTAAAAACTATATTGTCACAAAAGTATTTATTACATCCTTAAACATCAAACAATATAAAAGAATACAGAAATACAAAATTACATACCTATTACCCACAACTCTATACTAGCATTTAGGTGCGACGGCTACATATTCCTGAAAGTATGCCAGAAGGGCATTCGCAAAATTCATCATCTGAGTCTCTTTCAGACATCGCCGGATCATCACGATTGTACTAAAGTGTGTGCAGTGTAACACGAAATATCATCAGGAATATCTCAGTGACACAGAAAACAAATCAGCCGTGGGACGTTCATTTGCTTGTTTATCATATGGTGTAACACCAACACAATTCATGCATGGCATGAACCAAATTGCAAATCATATCCACAGACACCCCACGTGACCAGGTGTTGGACTTACTAGGACAGTGGGATAATGACGTAGCAGTAAACATTAATAGCAATCTCTCACAAGTAACAGTGGCAAGGGAGAGTAACAAGTGCTACTACAATAAATTGTGTTTAGATTTTACTATATGTTTCACTAATACAGACTAATATAGACCAAAAACATTTATATTTTTGTTGAACAAAGAATATGTTTGAGTGTGTAACTACAGTAAACTCCCTATTCACAATGTTAATCAGGGCCAGAGAAAACATGAATAAGCGAATTTGTATTTAAAAACCCGCATAATATAATGTACACATTTTTACTATTAATGGAACAGTGATATTGGCTCCAAAAATTGTGATAAAACACAGTACCTATAATACATTTCAAAGCAAATACAAAACATGCACTGTGTGTGCAGGATTTATGTACACAATACTTTAACTAAAATTTAAATTACAGGGAGTGTAGGTAATTCACAGTGCATCGAGCACACGCAGCCTTTGGCCGACGCCAGGCGAGCACATTGGGTGGACAACCGGGAGCGATAGATAAGTGGTCCGAAGTTGTGTGGGTGTCGCTTTCTCAACGTGCATCACTCAGACCCGTCTTTTAGAGGGCAGAGTTAGTTGAAAGTTTAGAATGCAATGCAATAAAGTCTAGACTATAACGGGACTTTAAATGAGGCAACCTGGCATTTAAACAATATAGTACGATCCCCATTAAAAAACTAACCCTTACAATACAAAAACTTATAAAAAAATTACTGACTTACAAACACACACCAAAGTTTAAAATCTCTGAAATGTTAAGTTTTTTGTTAACATTTAAACACTTGATATGAAAAAATGTAAGAAAATTTAAAGCATGCCTTTCTTGAAAAAGGCTTCAATTTTCTTTTGTTTGGCACAGAAATTGATGATTTTGTTTATAACACACAATGCCCAAATTGTTTTATTATGTCTCATTTTTTTTGCGATAGTTTAAATTGTCATTTTACGCTTTATTGACGTTGCAAAAACGAGTGGACAGTGACCCGGGCTGGCAATCGATAAACTGGCAAGATGTGTTTCGGCCGGGAAGCAAAGAGGATGGGATGGGAGGGTAACTGAGGCCCTGTCCGAAACCAAACTGGCAAATTCGTTATTTCATAATTTGTCATTTCATAAGTTTCACTTCAGAAGTTGTCAACAGTCACTCGCGGTGACACATTTTTACATTGACAGTGAAAAATATTTTTATCTAAATTTAATGCTTAAAACTGACCTAATATTTCTACTATCATCACTGGAATGCTATGCTTACGTTAATAAGTTAGAAAATAATATGTTATGCAATAACGACTTCAAAAAAATTTGTTGTGAAATACATAAACAATGTACAACAGTTACCTGCCTTTTAAAACATGCCTAGTGTAATTTATGAACAATTATTTGTTTTATAAAACATTCGCGCATGTGTTCATTTTCTATTTATGCTAACATCCACTGCTAGATTGAAAATATGAAATACCAACTTGCCAAATACATCACCATTTATGTATACAAAATCGGGTCACGTGATCATTTTGTCTACAAAGTCTGCTATTTCGGACACGGCCTGAGATGAGTCAGAGTCCGACGCACTTCAATGTACAGAAATGGATGTCTCATGAAGGTCTCTGTGACAGGCTGACAGTGTAAAGAGATATACATCAGCCCACATGGCACAGCGATAGACGTAACGTACGGCTGCTTGCTAAACAACACACTTTACAGCATCGCCTGACCGCCGCATGGATAAGCCGAAAACCGGTTAAGCAAAGCACGTTTAAGTGGTAGTGTACTGTATTGTTATGTATTTTTACGAAGTCTGTAAACTAGTCAAAGTGTTTGAAAGACTTCTGTTCTATTCATTTATTCAATCCCTCCTTATATTAAGATGATCGGGAGAAACAATTATGACATATAAGTTAAATGCATATTGAAAATGTTATTCGTTTTATAATCAAATATATATATTTTTTTTTTCTAATGGTCGTACACATTGTCTTGTCACCTAGAAATATTTTTAATCTGTTATGATATGAGACCTTTAAATATATGTGTAGTCATGCTTAGTATAGCTACCGACATGAATTTATATGAAGATTTAAATGCTAATTAGAAAAGAAATACAAGAACTTTGTTGAAATTACTCTTTCAAATTAAGGTGTTTATAAAAGAACTCCGGTGTTACACAAGCAATTTTCGGTATGAAGCACATACAATATTACTGAAACAATTAAATGAGAAGAGAGGCCATATCTTCAAGTTTCTGCTGTGTTCAGTACACTTCAATGTGCGCCCCATTTGTGGCCCTGCACACCTCCGAACGATATTCAATCTCCTCCCATGTTCATGCCAGTATGTCATGTGGTATGGCTTCGACTGTTAAGATAATATGTAGACGCAGGTGTTGAACATCACGTATCTTCTCTGCGTACATCATGTTCTTAACATGTCCCCATAAAAAAATTGAAGGGGGTCACGTCTGGACTTGGCGGCGGCCACACAATCGGTCCGCCTCTACCCATCCACCTGTTCACAAAACCGTGTGTAACACATGCCGAACTTGACTGCTGTAATAGGGTGGTGCTCCATCTTATTAGAAAATAACCAAACCCTTTTCTGCTTCAGTGCCACTCAATTGCGGAAACACAAAGAGTTCTAACATCTCACAGTAGACATCATGAGTAATTGTTTTTTTGGCATAGATAAACGGTCCCACAACATGGTCATACGTCAAACCGCACCAAACGTTAACCTTTGGTGAGTCACTCTGCTGTTCAATAAATGCGCATGGTAGCTCCTCCCCCCAAATGTGGCAGTTATGGTGAGTCACAGCCCTACTTGTATGAATGTCACTTCATCAGTAAAAATTACATGTTTCATGAAGTCCTCGTCTTCCTCAATCTTGTTCAGCATGCAGACAGCGAACTCAACTCTTTCTTGTTTGTATGTTTCACTTCATGCAAGAGGTGTAACTTGTAGGCTTACAAGCAAAGCCTTTTACTTACCACTTTGTGCACATTCGACTTCGGAATCACTAACTGCAAACTGTGCTGTTTTAATTATGCTTTTGGGCTATGCATACAGGATGTTCGAATTCTTTCCACTTTTACGTGTGACGTAGGCGGCCTCCCGGTGACTTCCCTTTTATCACACTGCCCGTTTCCTTGAATTGCTTTTACCACTGGTGAAGAGTCTTGTCCGTAGGTGCGTTACTTTCATACTTACGTTGATAATTGCTTTGCACTGTAACAACGGATTTTGTTTCAATTAACCAAATCACGCACTTTGCCTTCTGCTTCGATGTAGCCGTTGTGCCTGCCATCACTCGACTGAAACGCCACCTTCGGCAATGTCAGGCCGTGGCAAGCATGCCAACCTCTGATGCACACATTCCACTACACACTAAACAAAACTTGAAACTCACAAGCGTATGCTCCATGTGACGGAACTAGTCCATCTCAATTATTACATTTACTATATCCATTTCAAACCTCGGAGTTCTTTTATAAACTCCCTGTATAGTGTATTCTATGATTAAAGGAAGGAAAACCTCCATAAGGATTTTTTATAAACTGTATTAATTGTGGGATTTTTGAAACTCAACCAAATAAATTGTATTAAGTTGTTTCCTCCTAGTTGTTTGTGGTTGGGTTTTGTATATGTGTGTGTATATATATATATTATTACTGAACATATTTCTATTTGCACAACTGATTTGATTATCCTATCATTAGATGGAAAAAAAAAGTGCTGCTTTTATTACAAATCTTTTAGTAATAACTGATGTTAAATATAGAGCTAATGTTTGAAAGGAGTACTGACTTCCGAACTTCTATGATGTGATGGAGATGGTATTCAATTTAGTAGATGCAATAAATTTGAATATTCATTAAAAGATATGTAAAGGTAGTGTTATATTGTCTGGATGGTATGGTTTAAATGTTTTGAAAAGTAAGGCATTGGTATGTTGTATTACACGGTGGCTACCAACCTGAAAAACAGGGTAAAGTCAGGGAATTTTTTCCAGCAGGGAAAAGTCAGGGAAATGTGGGAGAATCGCACAGACCTGCCAACCCTTATGATTTTCCCATAATTTTTACGGAAAAGTTTGCACCTTACGATTTTACGGGAACTCTCCATATCTTACGATTTTTCTCTTGGCCGGATTCCAAAATTCATGAAATAGCGGAGGCCAGGCTATTGGCCTCTGTGAAAGTGTCTCTTATATGTCGTATTTTCATGATAATTCAAGGTGGCCACTTAACTGGGAAGCGGGAAAATATGGGGAAAAGCCATGAATTTTCTCGAGAGCCAGGAAAACCTTGAAAATGCCAAGAATTTTTCTGCGAGTCAGGAATGTGCACGTGCAACATATTTTTTCATGCGCCTGCACCGCAAGCAATACGTTGTGCACACTGCAGCTATTAAGATTCACTCTTACATAGTGTTATTTTGTCTTGTTTTTAACTTAATAAAATTTTTAGGTGGTTTTTATGTTCCTATTGTGAATTATTATATTGGCACTGGTGTGCCAGTAACTGTCAAAAATGTACATAAGTTCATTCCGCAAAAAAAGAAAAATTATTGCCTTGAAGTTGGTCTGGACGCAGCACATCCAGTCATATGAAAACTGAACGCGGCACGTACTGACTGCGGCTAGACAAATGGCAATGTTGTTCGTATTTATATATAATTACTTTCCAGTGTTTGAAAGTCTATAATATTGTCTCTTCACACAAGTAATTTGTGTTAAATAGTGAAAAATATTTTAATGTCGTACTACAGTATTTGTGGTTTTTTTTTATTTACGGCAGCACAAAAATTCCATTGATATGAAGTCTATTTCAATTGTGGTCATGAAGAGTTCGATGTTGAAAATATTGTATTATAATTCCTACCATATTTTACATAAATAGTAGCAAGGTTATTTAACATTGCCAGTGTGTTTGTACTGTACATCAATTGCACATGTTTTTTTCGTGGTCTGGGAGTCTAGCATTTCATGTGGTCAAGTATGGGAGTGAGCTTTAAGTTAGGTGTTACAAAATAAAGTAAACGCGATTTTGATAAATAAATTTGTCACATCCTAATTGTAGGTTCGGTATGGCCAAGGCAGCATATTTCTCAAGTGTGTATTTGTAAACTGTTTGCCATGATGTTTCACCGACTTGCTTGTCTAGCAAAAATAATCATATAATTTTTATTTGAAATTACCACTTCCGGTATTTTACGTGTCATAGGTATCTGTTAACAGTGGTAGTAAAAAAATTAAAAATATGGTCATACACACACTCAAAGTTATATTCATATACCCATGTAGTAACAAAACAACAGTGTGCGTGCCAACACGTTAAATAACACAGCGTGGTGTTTATAAGTTGTGGTTAAACGAGGGCTTTTAGGAGTATTTGAAGTGGGAAGAAACATTTAAATAATGATTTGCCTGAAATACGTAGGCTTTAGTTTGTCTTCATTATCTGGTGCACATACATAATAGCTGTAAGATGCGTGAAAAACAAAAACAATATGTCCAAATATTCAGGTCTGTATATTCTGAGCAGTTTCCATTCATTCTGAAATCAGAGAAAGTTGAAATGCACACATTTTGTAGTATGTGTCGCTGTGACACAAGTGTTTGTCATGATTGAAAAAGTGACATTACAAATCATGTTAAAAGTGCATTTTTTTATTTGGAAATTTTTTTGAACCATTACCAGAATTTTCGTGTTTATGTGTTTGATTTTGTATCTGACTAATTGTGTGGACAGTGTTGGAATATTTATTACTAGCTGAATTTTTATTTAAAAAAAAAATTGTAATATATGTGTCGAGTTACATGTAATATTATTGTGATCTTAATTGATACATGAAGCTCAGAAGTATGTATTGTTGCATCTAGAAATAGAGTTATGTTTTATTATAAAAATGTATATCAATAGTTTTGCATTTTCATAACAATACTTGTAACAGCCGATGAACAAGAAAAAATGTATATAAAATGCTGCAACCCGATTACGCACTATTTTAATCATTCTTCAATCTTCTTGATTTCAAACTTTACAAGTTGACTGGTGTGTTTGTGGATTGTCAGGGAAGAAAGTGTTATTTAAGGTTTCGTGAAAGTAATTAAGTTATAAATATTATAGGATATTTAATTGTTACACTTCAACAGCAATTGTATTGCAGATCCAAATTTTTGTCTACTTTGATAAATTAACACAAACCTAATGCCAAACAATGCCATCGTGCGACTACGAGGAAAGAGGTGTATTTTTGCAGTAGAATTGGTATTAAACTGTTCACAATTGTTCACAACGAGATGTTTAATTCACTGTGTGGTTTATAAACTGATCAAAACTTCCTGTTACTAAACTGTGTTACGTCTATGTGACTAAGGTTGCCAAACTCAAACACCTGTAAACTGTGTGTTGTGCATCCACAAGAAGTTAGTGCCAAACCATCGTGTTGCTATCAAATCATTGAAAACTTGAAAATACATCAGTTCTATGTTTGTTATGGTTTCAAAATTTTATGATTCATATTTTGCATTTTGTAAGGTTGCAGTTCGAACACCAAGACATTCAACTGTTAAGCCACCTGACTACAGATGAATACAAAATCATAGTTTTAATACTAAAATCTCTGAATTCTTAAAATAAATTGCACAGTAATGTTAAGCTCACTATTTCAGTGGTAAAATAGTATTACGAAACATTTGGGATGAAAAACTGTTGGTAAACAATAATTGTGTAATGAATAAAATATATCTTTAATGAATATTTTAACAACTTACATTAAATAAAGAAGTTCCCCTTTTTTTTTTTTTTTTTTTATTGGTTACCTTTTATTGTACACTTGTTACAAAAAAGCTTATAGCAGAGAAACTTAACCTCGTCCGATCACTAAATGTCTGAAAGTATCTTCTAATTAATTCAATTATTTTCTTAACAAGATTTCCGTTATTTTATGACAGCGAACACATTGATTCTTATGCAGTATTTTATATGTAATTAAAATTACAAATTTTCTACAAAAGAGAAACATTACCTTAAATTAATGCTTCACAAAATGTTATGTTTTATTTTACTAATTCATGTTGCATAAGCATCAACAGTCGAGTGCTCTCTTGGACAAGGCCTTAAAAAACTCTTTCATATAGCTTGTAGAGCATGACTTCAAAACATATTACTATAGTATGAACTTTAAATATCACAATAAAGAAAGACATTCTGTTCTTGCCCAAACAGATTACTTCGAAAATTACAATTTTAAGAAAAGTCACAAATTTGGTCAGTTGCCTGCATTTGAACTTTGAATTAAGATGCTGTGTAGAATTTACATGTCCACAGATTTTCCGTTTTTTTTTTTTTCTTATTACCGGTCAATACAGTTAAAAAAATAGCATTCTTTTATAATTGTGGTACAGTGAAAAAGTCAAATCTAAATTTAAAAAATTTTAAATTACATGTAACTCGAAGGATTTAGTTCTTAATAATAGTTAACATGAAACAATACACATATATTGAGTTTGGTCAGGGGGAAAAAAGTTTGGGTCTGGAAAACAGGGAAAAGTCAGGGAACTTCTTTTTTTCACAATGTGGTAGCCATCTATTATTTTTTTAAATGGTCTCATAATATGGCCTTACCTGTTTTTATATGATTTGTATTTTTCACAGGAATGGTTGCTAGGTTTGTTCTGATAGATAGAGTGGTGAGTATCGTCAGATAGAATGATCTGTTCATATGATATGTTTTGTATTGTATTTTTAAAATATTTTTTTATTAATATTGATGAGCACTCCCTCTAGGGGAATAGAGGTTAGGGCACTGACCACCCTCTCTATGACACATCGGAGAAGAGGGGAGCCAAACCCCTGAGTGAGGTGGAACAAGATAGTTTCCTGCCCAGGGAGTTCTATCTGCCTCACTACTACAGTTGCCAAAAGTTTGAACGCCAGTTGTCCTGGAAGGAATATGGTGGGCACTAATTAAGCGATTGTGGGGGTGGATGTGGATGACCTGGCTAGAGAAGCTGAATTGATACACATAGGCCTGGTTGGACGGCGTGCGGGGACATATTCTGAGGGTGATGCCACGACGCTAGGTTTAAGGGCTACGTGTGATGGGAGTCGAACCCGTACCGTCTTTCCTGAGGCCAATTTGATAGTGCAAAAATTGAGTAGAGCCACCTCCTGTAGGTGGCCAACTTGAATAAGCTTACCCAAAGCCAACTTTACAATACTAGAATGAACAGGGGCCTTATCAGGGACTACCTGCGTGGGGGTCACACTGGCTACTGGGGCTGATGGCCTATCCTTTCGGTACTGATCTCCCTCGGGATCATATACTGGCCAGCATGCTCCCAACAATAGTTTGTACCATGACTCCTGCGTGGGTGAACGTAAGGGCGAGTCCGGTCGTGGAGGTAGAACAATTTCCGTAGGCTGTGTTTCAACAGTATTGGGCAGTGCGTTTATGGTATTGGCATTAAGTGACCTTTCTAACTCACTGCACTCTCTGCGTCGTCTATGTCTCTGTATGCCACATTTCTTGTACATTTGCAGCATCCCATGATCTGTTCTGTGTACGTACAGTCCTGGGGGTGTGGCTTCTGCAGGCACACCCAAGGCCCTGACATGCAAACAGCAGTTCGGTATTGAGATTTCACTGGAGGTAGATGCGGGAACACCGGAAACCCAGGCGCTTCGGCGTGTCTTTTTCAGACTAATGCTTTCTGCAAGCTCACGTCTCCTGTTGAGTTTTGTGCGCCGCACAGCTAAACTCCAGCAGGATTTAACTACAGATCTTAATAAGCACTGAGTAAAATACCAGAGAACAAATTATTAAAAATTACACAGCATCTACAGCGAAAATAACGGTAAACTGAGACATAGGTTTCACGTAATTTTTATTATGCCAAAAGGAATAAAAGCGGAAAGTCCCGGCTAAATAAATTACAAAACAATCTAAATTAGCCGGGTGAAAAATAATGATATTAAAAATATCTGTACTGAGAAAATTCTGGCGAAGGCAAGCCTGGGAAAAATATTAATTACCTATTTAATATGCAAAAATTCTAAGCTACGCAATTTTACAGCGTAACGGGGTTTTTCCAGTAAGGCTAGAATTGCAACGACCTACTATACTGTGGGAGTCAAGGGAAGTTGACTGAGGTAAAGAGTTGAGGGATGCAGGAAGTGGATTACCTCTGGTGATAGATGCTGCCCTCACGGTCAGCTGGGGCAGTGGTGGACGAGCCTTGTCCATCTGCTGGGAAATTGTAGTCTTTGTAATCTGTGGAGGTAGGATGAAGACTTTTGCAGTCTTCTGGAGGCTGAGCTATGTTCCAAGCTCTGGAGCTGAGCCGTATTGCAGGCTAGGCGAGGAGAGAGAGTCTTCTTCAGACCAGGGAGAGCTCATGAACCTCTTTGGCCGGCGAGCCTGCAATCTCTGCTGAACCATGTTGCTGGACTTCCTTAGATACTTAAAATCTTTTGATCAGCAGTTTTGCGGGGTGCGAGGTATCGTAGCCTTCCAACACAGGGCTAGGTTACCAGTGTAGCGGGAGCGCTGCTCATTTCTTATCTCCCCGCTTGGGGGTGATGACAAATTAAAACACCTCGTCCTGAGGCTGGCAGGTTGTGACTTCACAAGGCCACAGGGGTGTTGCCAACTCAGGGGTTTGTTTGCACTTCTGTGGCTAAATGAAGGGTAATGGATTATCAAAAATATTGATTTTATTCATGGGGGTGGCGTTTGCATGCAGGATTCCGGGCAGGCAAAGCATATCGTAATTAAGCGTGTTAATTACTGTTACATATTCCGCTGTCCAGCTTGTGAAGTCTCCTTGCTAGATACGTTTAATTATTTTTGTTACTGTTATGACTTGCCCCAAGCTCTGGCTGCTCGTAGATGGGGCCAAGTCTCCGTAGAGTGCGCATCTGCACTGTGCAGCATGTTGGCATGCGTCAATATATAATATATGTAATATATGTATGTGTCACCCAGTAAATGGTATCCTTGTTGTGTAGCACATAGAAATCAAATAAATATCTTTATTTATTATTATTATTACTACTACTAAGACATCTATGAGTAGTGGTTTCTTCCCTGGTACTATGATGTGGTAAGTCACTCTTTTTCTGATAGTGATGTGTGTGTATGATTTGGTGAAGCGATATGCATTTCCTGTTTTTTTTTCTTTCTTCTTTAGTTGTATATATATATGTGTAATGTAGGTATACCACACGGTTTTGATAGCGAGAACATTAAAGAGTGAGTAAATTGTTTAGAGAGAGAAACTGTGAAGGAATCGGGTATGGTGTATAGCAGTGTGGTCCAACTTGCGGGCCGCATTCAGCCCGCAAGTTTTGTTTGGCCCGCGATAGTATTGGCTATTTTACTTTGCTAAATGCCTTTAAAAAAATTCTCATGCTTTTTCTGTCAACTCCCTATTATTTTAATATTTTTTCTACCCAATATTTTATTGACAATAATGTTACATTTTAATAGTGAATGAAGAGTAAAGATTATGTTCATGTTATCAGTTTTCGTTTCCCACAGTTGCAGCTATTATCACTGGCTGTGCTCAAATAATATTCCGTAACAGAGCTCTAATTCCACTCCACAGCACTTATACTGGCTATATTGTTTTATCTTCCAAGAAAACCAAGCAGCTGTGCGCTTTATAAACAACAGGAAATGTTATCAAGTCATACTGTATCTACGGGACGGCGCTTGTCAGTCTTGACACGCAAGTGAGGAAGTAAAGTACATCCGTGAAGTAGAGTAGTAGACGTTAATCAGTTCATGCTATTTAAAAGTGTCATAATGAGTTTAAGCATTTTGAGCAAAAAAAGAAAAGTGGAGTTTGAGAATAGACAGTTCAATGAAAGATGCGAAAATGAGTTTTTGTTTACGGACTTCGGAGGGAACCCGCAATGTATCGTGTGCCCGCAAGTGATGTCCGTAATAAAAGAATACACCATTCTGCATCATTACGAAACGGCACATAAAGTAAAATACGGGAGTATAATCGGTGAGGCGCATTAACATTTAATCAGTGAACTCAAATCTAGGATGCAGTGGCAAAGAAGCACCTTCTTTGAAGCAATACATGTGCAGAAGTCATATTAGCAGGCACCTTACCAAGTGTGCGCTGTAGTGTCCTGTGGCGGCACTACACCACCTAAGGTCGGGCAGAATATAGATGGTAGCCGGGCACATTTGTTTCCTAAACATGCCCCACTTCGTCCTGCTATATAAGAGACCCAGCAGGGTGGTGCCGCCCCCCAAAAGGCGATGAGACCACGACTTGTATTGAGTGTGTGATTGAGACTGAAGACAAAGGCACCAACCTACCACTGGCCAGAGGGTTCCAAGTCCAACCGTCCAGAAGTTAAGGGTGAGCATAATCGTGTAGCGGTTAGGGACCAGTGCTGGTAACGAGTCATTGTCCACATTCCCATTGTAGTTAATTCTATTCACAAGGATAGAGAATAGCTGCATCCTTAATGTCAGTGATGTCTTAGCGTAAATCAGTATAACTTCTTCCTGTTAATCAGTGTAAAGTAAATATGTTTTGAATTATAGTAATTGTTGTTTCAGTAAAATATATTTTTTTATAATCTCTCTTTCTTATTCAGCTACCAGTGAGTCAAACCCCCAAGCACCCCCCTTGCCTCCTCATAAGGTGAACTTGAGTAACTATGACAGTACTAGTAAGTGAATTCTATACAACATGACAAAGGACACGTGTTGCACTGGTGAAGGCGCCAGACTTTCCCTCTCTGCATGCCAAGCGAGTTGATAAAAATTAATATTTTATCTGACATCATTGTAGTTGCAAACGTGAGTACTTGTATGAGAAAGCCACCTTCCCCCGTCTCTTATAGACATCCCCGCCCACCCACGCTAGCAGCTACTTCATTCCACGCAGTAAGCAACCCTTTTCCTATGTCAGTTACCACGTATCCAGCGCAACACTTATGTAGCAACCTTGCCACTTTACTGTTCTCGCTCGCCCACCCACTTTCCCTTTAGAGTGCTTCTTTTACATAGTTACTGTAGTGTAATTTTACAGCTTTTAATTGCATGCAGAACAACCTGTTCGTAGTGTGTTATCTTCTCTCTTCCTGTAGTTTGCCTTAATTTTAAGTGTGTGGCACCATGTACACTGACGGCACAGATATTGCAATGAACTCAACACAAACAATTCAAGAAATTTTAATACACTTACACATGCTTCAGTCACACCTACACGCACACTTGACAGACACGAACAGTTACTAGCATACATAACCAGCCCTATTGCAGAACGGATTACACCCATTCAACGTACATCCTAACACCCTTCAACATCTGATCAACCAGGTTCGAGCGATTATTTCTTACACCCTCACCAGACCCTGCAGACAACCAATACACATCACATTTCAATTCCTACCACTAACACTAACACCACCATAAATCCCCCAACACAGACACCAACACTGCCAGCCTCAGTTAATTTTATTATTCCAGAAACACCATATTCCCACTTTTTCCGGAGAAAATGACGTCGGTGTTAAGGACGTTTTAGATACCTTTAACACTGTCAGCAAATTAAATCACTGGACTGAACTTGAGAAGTGACTTCGATTAAAGTTTTACTTGGTACAATATGCAAAAAGAATGTATGAAAACCTCTATTGCAGCAGTCCCACTGGAGTTCACTTAGAAACAAGTTGAAGACCAATTCTTAGACACATTTACACGACTTGATATACAGGATAAATACAGACACCTCTTACACTCTACACGTCAGCAACACTGTCAAAGTGCTAGTTCCATATCGAGAATTTATCTTTTTATAAGAATAAATTTACGCCACTATTGCCTGAACAAGAATTTATGAACATAATTTGGAAAACTCTCTTGCCACCACTAGCAGACAAACTCATCCCTTTGGACAACACGACCCTAGACAACCTACTACAGAACACTAAACACATTGAGCATGGCATGTACAGTTACCAACATAATATTGAACAACACACACCAAATCCCCACAACACTAAACTTCTAGAAGAAATCGCTCTTTTGAAAGCACAGATACAGACACTCAAAACTGCACAAAAATATACCCTATCACCCCCCACAACCAGTACAGTACATTTACATACATCCACCCCATGGTAATTCATTGGCCACAGAACACACAAAACTACAGATATCAAGCACGCCAAGCACCTTATAAACCACAATACACACCCCACCAGACAGGCCCTTTCAGGACAGAACAGCGGGGTCATGAACATGTACAGGGGTATGTTCGTGAGAACCAGTGCAGGGGACAGTATACTGGGAAACATGTTTCCCCTGCCCAGGAGCAGGAGGGCCAGGTTCAAGCCACCTGCAATGCTCTTGTCAACAAAGTCGTACCCAACAGGTCTTATGCCAAGATTGCTAAATGTTATTCTAGGTGAGAAAGTTTTCAAACATATTCCATTCCACCAGATACCACATCATCGCGCCATTTTGTTAGCAGTGGCATAGCGGATCGACACAGCTCACATACATTTTGCACAACCTACTAGGGCACGCTTTTTTACTAGCTTGTCTCGCGGCCCTGTATCCCGATCCATTTGAAAACAAACACCCATGCCTACGTCTCTATTGTGGCCACACCAACTATCAATAATTGTGACAGCATGCACGCAACCTCGTCTCACCGACCCTTGCAAGCACAGCACTCCTCCCCCCCTCCCCATGTAAAGCAGGCTGCGATTGCCACACCTCCCATGCCCAGCGCTCAAACTTGCAGTGTTGCCACTTCACAACACAGCACCAGCACGCAGCTTGCAGTTCAGGGTCCCCGCATCCTTGCTAGCGACACCTGCGTGTTATGCCTCTATGTCGGGCATGAAAGCCTACATTGTCCCCTCTTTCCCAACCAAAATTTCCAATTTTCCACTGACGTGGATGACAGCTTTCGGCAATTTTAAAACAAATTGCGACTGAGTCTGCGTACCATTTTTGTCGCCCACTCCACTCCCGCTCCCGACGCAGCACATGCCCAATGTCTTCCAAACAATACCAGAAGTCCCGCGATGATAACAGCAAACTGAGCGGAGCTGTGCCACAAATTGGCACAGGAAAACAGGCAGGCATTGCGCCTCCGCCGCCCCGTTAGCAAGCCTACTTCAGCTCACCCACACGGCGTATCCTAGTTACGATAAAAGGCTGACATTACCACGCACTTTTAGATATGGGCTGCTCATGCAGTTTCATGGCCAGTACTATTTGTTCCACTCAACCCCTTTCTCCCTTAAAGGAACTTGTCACCTTAGTTGCAGCCTTGTCAGTCTTACCGCCACCCCAATTTGAAACTACCATAAAATCATTCATTCAGGGCAACACTTATCCCCAGAAATTCCTAGTCGTCGACAACCTTAAGCAGGACATTTTTGTAGGTGTCAATTTCATTAGAAAGTATGTATTATTCCAGTCCTCAAGTATAACCTTTTCGTTATACATGCTCACGATGAAAATAAAATACCTGAGATTCCATTTGTATCCACTCACATAGAAATCACTCATCTGTCCTTAGAGCATTTGTGCAATAATCTTGAAGCATTTGAATATCAACCCCACTCACCAATACTATTAATGAATCCCTTTCTCCTCCTCAGAAGCAAGCCATTCATGCTATTATTGACCAATATAGTGACAGTTTTGCTACTTCCATTCTTGATCTCACTGAAGTCAAAGACTTTGAAATTAAATTAGAGTTAGACACTGACAAGCCTATTGCCACACGCCCCTATCATATTAGCCCCAAAGTGCAGGATGAACTTTTGCTCCAAATCAAAGACATGGTCTGTGCCAGGATGATCCGGGAGGCTGACTCTCCCTATTCTGCCCCTAGCCTTGTAATTTCCAAAAGAAAAAAAAATGGTGGCCTTCGTTTTTTAACAAATTTTCACAAACTCAATGAACATTTAACTATAGTCCAATACCCTGTTCCACATCCTGAGGACATTTTAAACGCTCTGCAACATTCCCCTTTCATTACTAGCATAGATTTATTTTCTGTATTTTATATCATACCTGTTCGCCCCCAGGATCATCATAAATTGGCTTTTAGCATTGACGTGGTTAGTTTATTTGAACATTGTAGAATGCCAATGGGGTTGTCCACTTCACCCCAATACTTTCAGATGTTCATAAACAAGCTTTTAGGCCCCCTCAGATGGACGGCAGCAATCACCTGCATTGACAATATTTATATTTTGGGCAGTACTTTCAAAGAACATATAGCCAATATTCGTAAAGTTTTCCAAAGATTACGCCTTTTTAATGTCAAGGTTAACACCAATAAATGTTCATTCGCCCAGCAAACTGTTAAGGTGCTTGGCCATATCATCATTCCCCAAGGCATGTCCACCGACCCCGACAAGGCTACTGCTATCGAACAGATTGCTTCCCCTACTAACATGAAACAATTTAGTTCTTTCCTTGGGATGACCTCTTACCTGCGTAGATGTATTCTAAATTATGCCACTATCGCCCAACCATTGATCAACCTCACTACACACACCACTTCCTTTAAATGGGGCACAGAGTAACAGAATTCCTTTTTGAATTTGAAACAAGCCATTCTTCAGGTGCCAATTTTACAAAAAATTTAACGAAGGCCGCAAAATTGTTCTTGCATGTGACACAAGTAACACAGCTAAACACGCTAAACAATGAAATATAGTGGCTTTCGCTTCAAAGAAATTTTCCTTTCAAGAGGGTTGCTGGAGCAAGACGGAGAGAGAGAGCTGTCTGCTATAAAGTACTTGTGTTCTCACTTTTGTCAGTATTTATATGGGTGTAAGTTTACCATTGAAACCGACCATGCAAGTTTGAGATATTTACGTACTATGGCAGATCATAATGCTCGTATCCAGAAGATGGCTATAGCCTTAAGTGAGTTCGATTTTCAAACGAATATTGTCAAAGGGAAACTCAACACACTACCTGACACATTAAGTAGGCTGCCCACTGCACCCCAGATCGCTACCCAGTCTGTAACTGTACACGGCACACCGTACGACGTAAAGCTACCTTAATGTAATGTCAGTCTCTTTTTACAGCTTTTACTGAGATTATTTTCCTACACAAGCAAGGCAGGTGAAATTTGCTGCCAACGTGCTAAATATTTTCGGACTCATTATAAGGAATTCAAACATTATTTTGTCACACCTGTGTCACCAGCAGAGAAAGATAGGCTTGCTAACGCTATTCAAGTTGAAGACATTTACCCACTACCTTTAATTATGAAAATTTCTCCGCATTTTACCATGTAAACATTGATGTCATCAGGGAAAGATTCACTAATACACTCACATCAACATGTGTTCTCAGATGTACAATTCTTGCCGTCCGCTATGCAGATATTATACACTTTCTCCCTGTGTACACGTACGAGCAAGAATATATTCATATTCATGACCATCACACTTTCCCAATCCCCATTCATTGGTAAATGTGATAACAACCCCCATATTTCAAAACTTAAACAATCATTATTAGACCTATATCAGGTCGACACACAATATCAGAGATTAAGCCATCGTTATGGCATGGCTAGCAACGGGGAAATATTTTTGCAGTTTAACTCACCCCTAGGCCTATCATGATGCCATATTCGGGGGAGGGCACTTTGGGGTTCTTAAGACATTACATAAAATTAAACAATCTTATTTTTGGGATTCAATGGCTGACGATGTTATAAAGTATGTCCAATCATTCCCAGAATGTCGAATAGTTAAAGCAATTACATCTCAACCCATGGGCCAACTCACCCCTTTCTCACCTCAAATCCTCCTCAAAACTTGTGCTTTGGATGCTAAAGGTCCCTTACCCGATACAGCTCGTAATTACAGACATATTTTAGTGATGACTGAATACGCCATACGTTATGTCAATGCCAAACCTGTTCACGCTATTGATGCAGCCACGTGTGCTGACTTTATTAAGGAAGTAATATTACAATTTGGCTGCCCCGAGAAAATACTCATGGATAGGGGAAACAGTTTCCAGAACAAACTTAGTAGCAATCTCCTTTAGTCATTGGGTGTCAAAAGCTCACAACCACCGCATACAACCCCCGTTGTAATAGTTTAGTGGAACGTGATAACAGTGTGATCGGAGAAGAACTTACTGCTTGTGCGAGTGCTGACCAAGTAAATTGGGTTCTTTACATCCCGTTTATTCAATTCGACATAAACACCAACGTATTAATAGTTTGATGAAATTTACACCCTTTTTATCTTCTCTGCAGCGTGGAAGCTGAACTTCCTGCTCAAGTCATTGTTACCAAGTTTTCTGAACGCCGTCATAACTGGTGTGAGAAACTCCTAGCCATATGTAAAGTGGCCAAAAAAATTTATTACAAGCTCAGAGCCTTCAGAAATCTTATTTTCACAAAACTCACAGGAAGAACACATTAAAGGTTCATAACTATGTGTGGGTGCGTAACTGCGGTAGACACAAGGCCCTCACCCACCGCTACCGTCGACCTTATCATGTAACCAATATTTTAGGGGAATCTACTGTCCAAATTCAAGTCAATAAGTCTGGTGTGCCTCAGTATGACTCCATGTCAACCAGACACACAAAGCTTGCCTGTGCTCGTTAAAGTGCTACGTATGTGAAAGTGTTTTAAGTTGCCTGTTCTAAGTCTCATATATGTTTTAAAATGTGTTACAGTGTATTTTGTCCCTTCCCTGCATGCCGCTCTAAGCTGTACTTGTGTCCACATCGCTACATATAAGCAGAGGTATACTGCAACTGGGCCGTGCTGAATCATCGCCCACTCAGCTCGTGTAGAAGCAGCCAGCAAAGTCCACAGCGTGCAGTGATCGTCTCGCTCCTGCCTTCCTGTCTGCAGCCGTCCAACTGTCTCTCACCCGCTGCTGATAGCCGCACTCTAGGGGTGCCACTCCATTTTGCAGCCTTCACTACTCTCACGCCTGCAGTGATGTCTGTCATGCCGGCCGTCGAGGTTGACTGCCCTGACAAAGGGCATGGCCACACTGCGCCAGCGCAGACTGTTGCCGGGGCAACGAGCCACCTAGACTGCACCACTCGGAGGGGGGTGTGGGTCTTTCTCTGCCCACTGACCTGTGGCGACCTTGTGTCTTTCCCTTTTTTTTTTTTTTTACAGCTGGAGTCTTCCCGCCCACCGCTTTCACACGTACGGGCGATTGCTATGTCAGGGAGTGGTTTGGCGTTTATTACAAGATCATCATTACCCCATCCCACACACTCTCATTTGAGCTCCCCTACTCAATAATCTCAGTATTTTGTTCGCTTACTTAACTTGTGTTATTGCCATATAAGACGTTACGTTTAGACCAATATCCCTTCCCCATTAAGTTATTTGATTTTACCTTAATTATCGTTATTGAATATCTCCACTTAGACTTTGACGTCTGTTCATAAAGTTACATTCTTTTTGTTTGCATATAATCAAGCCTCCCAACAAGTTCATTGTATGAATTATTATTCAGCTTCGACATGTATCACATTTGAATACTGTTCAACACAGCGTTTTCATTACACACCCAGTCTCAAATTTGTTTATTATGTACGCTTTGTCAGTGTTCCATCTTAGGCCTAAGGTCTTTCCAGTTATAGAAACATTTATGTATATTTTGCACAAAGTATCGCTCTGTGAATGTATGTCGGCCTTCGTGGCAGTCAACATACTCTTTACTATTGCTTCCATACCAAGGTACGTAGTGTGTATTCAGGTGAGAATTGAGAAACAAGCTTCTGCTCTCTGTATTTTTATGACAAATAGATTTACGGTATTACAGGCTAGACCATGGGTCCTTGATTAATGTTATTAATCGTGGTCTGATATTAGAGGCTTTATGGCAGAACATTTACTACTAAACACTTCGACCTCAGTGGTCCCAGTGATATTAAGGATTTATGTATTGCCATCATATGCCTAGGGCATATAATGTTTCAGACAACAGGCTCACAGTTATTTCAGTTTTCTGTGATATCTTAATGAAGTTTCACGAATTGACACATTATTCCTGCTTTAGAGCAGGGCTTATTTCATGTACAGTACTTACATTAAGTGCCCCTCCTTATTTGAGGATTGAGTTTTAACTACGTTTACTTCCTACAGAGGAGTATCAGTGTTTTATTAACAGTGTTTTGATTGGGCCTACAGGTCCCTCCCATTGATATCTGTTATGAGTCAACATACATGCCTTATGGCAGTACATATATTTTCAAGGACTTGTCGTGTCGTTTCAACAAATAGATATAATTTTACAGTCAACTATGTATTATTTAGTAAAACAAGCTCAATGCTTTACCAGACTAGTGCGTACAATTTGACCTTCTCTAGTATTAAAGCTCTACTTAAAGCATTTCACTGTCCAAGAATTTAATATTTCCCTACCTTCGGGGCAGTGCCTATAGGGTTACAGTAATGTTGGTGACCTTGACTATTAAATGTCTTTATACTAGCGTACTCCACTTTTGTTTAATAGTGCTTAGCACTTAGGCCTACATGGCAATTGTTGTTGCGTACTCAACTAGGTATTGTTCTTCTTACCTCACAGTATTGTCGCTCAGATGTTCAGTTGCTACAGCTAACATTGTTTAACCTTTTATAGTAAAGTAGTATGATGGTTGATTATGGTAGTCGCTAGTTACTCTTTTATAAGTATAGCAGTTCACTCAAAACCAACCTTTAAACAAAAAAAAAAAAGCAGAAAAACACACAAGTTTACTACTGTAAGTTTATGCTTAAGATCTTAATATATATTAATTGTGCCTTACACATTTATTCTTACTTGAGTTAGATAGTATTCCTTATTTTGTCTTCCGTTGGAGTCTTTGACTTGTATGTTTTACTGCCATCATTGTGTCAAGCATTCTGCTTAGGCCTACAGGCCCATGATCAACAATCTTATATTTTAATGCCTACTGGCATGTTGAATCAATTTTAACATATTCGTACCCTGCCTTGTGTGCTGAATAACTGTAATATTGAACTTATCTCCTTTTATTATTATTTTCTCTAACTGTGCTAAGTCAAAAATGTGACCAGTGTGTTAATTCTTAAGTTAGGTTAGGAGTACTCTGACTTTATTTCCTTTTCCATGTCTGCAGATATTGTGTGTTATTGTATGTTCCTTGCTGAATAAAATACCTTTTAAAAACATTCCGCGAGTATGTGATATGGTTATATATATATAGTATTGGTTAAGTTCCTGGTTTTTCAAATAACATGTTTTACTGTTCATTCAGATATGATTTGGTTATCGTATTCATTCTGCACTCGGGCACATTACTATATTTGAAACGGAGTGTAAGTATTATCCAAAACCAAACACAAAAGTGGTAAGCCAAATAATCTCATGCTATGTCATAATGTGAAAGATACTACGGATCAGTGGTGACAAACAATACTTTCCAAACCAAAAGCCAGTGTGTCACATAAACTGTACTTCAAAGTGCTTCTATAATCCTTACATGTGGAAAAACTTTCCTTGCAAAGTGAATCCTAGTCCACAATTATAGTGATCACGTGAGAAAAAAGACAATCAACGCTACAAACCACGGCTACCACATGTAGGACATTAACTTTCCTATCACGCCAATTGTGTATGGTAGATCTTAACTTTGTGTTCACGTATTTTTATGTTTTCTTTCATTTGTCATTAATTCATGTAACATATTAAATAAACCAATTAACATTACGCAATAACTTTACTATGAATTTCGTACACGTAACTCACGTGTACGCATATATAACTGTATTGTCCAGGTAACTGATCTGTGTAGCACACGCTAAGGGTAACTGATTATGTATCTATCGATATAGAAATATTTATTCCAATAATCCTGTATGTATTTAAGAGTGCACAACGTCTTTAAAAAACCCCACTTTTCATTGCACTTTAGCACAACTTGTATAGCAAACCTCATTATTCATAATCGATAGTTGAGCGTGCACAATGTGCAGCCATCTACAGATTGTCACATATTTTTCAATCGCCGTGCGCATTGCCAACTATAATGTAGGTATTTTCCTTTGCATTATATTACCTGATTCAAAATATTTTATTTATACTTTTATGAAGGTAACAATGGCACATTGTACTTTAGCTTTGAATTTTTAATTTCACTTTCAGCCAGATAGCTGTGCCTTTTCCACTGTAAAATTTTACATGTAATCCTTCTAGCAGGTTGTCAAGGGTTCACTATTTGTGCGCACAATACCACCCTCTCCCATTCCCTGTGACAATGGCCTAGTCTTGGTGGGTTTATAATTTTATTTTTAATTATTAAATGTGGCTGGGGACACATCCCCACCCTCTTCTCTCTCAGTGGTGCTTACAACGTGTTCAGTGGCCCATAAATTGTGGCTAGCCTTTTCTTGTTAATTGTGAAACCGTTGTATATTTTCTGCAGTCTTTTAACCCACCTTGCCTTTTGCCCTTAATGGATATTAACTTTAACTTCACAACTTTAATTCAACTGATTGTATTACTTAAATTTTGAATTTAAATTTTTGACTGTCTTTCCTACTTGTCATTAGTCCCTTGATACCGCAGTAAGTCCCCTGGGTATGCCACCCCCACGCGTCGTCTGCATCACCCTGAGCCCCTAGGTCTACCACAACTGCCTATGTATTTTGGATCCAGTGCCACTCTTTGAGCCCTACTACAGTCATACCTTTCCAGCGGAGGACGGCTGATTTTTGTTTGTCGGGGGGCAGTGTAGTGTCATGTGACGGCACTACACCACCTAAGGTCATGCGGAGTATAGATGGTAGCCAGGCATGTTTGTTTTATAAACATGTCCCACTTTGCCCGGCTATATAAGAGACCCAGCAGGGCGGTGCCGCCCCCCAGAAGGCGACAAAACCACGACTTGTATTGAGTGTGGAATTGAGGCTTAAGATGAGGCACCAACCTACCACTGGCCAGAGGGTTCCGAGGCCAACCGTCCAGACGTTAAGGGTGAGCATAATCACGTAGCAGTAGGGACCAATGCTGGTAACGAGTCGTCCCCATTCCCATTGTAGTTAATTATATTGACAAGGATAGGGAATAGCTGCATCCTTAATGTCAGTGATAAGTCTTAGAGTAAATCAGCATAATAACTTCTTGTTAATCAGTATAAAGTTAATGTATTGTGAATTATGGTAATTGTTGTTTCATTATAATATATATTTTTATAATCTCTCTTACTTATTCAGTTTCCAGTGAGTCAAACCCCCAAGCACCTTCTTGCCTCCTCATAAGGTGAACTCGAGTAACTGTGACAGTACTAGTAAGTGGATTCAATACAACAGGAGGAAGGGCACATGTTGCACAGCGTGATAATGGCTAAAACGTGATAATGGCTAAAAATCAAATGTAATTTAGATCCAGCGAAATAATTAAGCAGTGCGCAATTAAAATGGTGAAATCTTTTTAAGCAAACAACTCGATGCAGAGTTGAGTAAAGAAATTGTGCAAAGTAAGTATTTTTCTGTTGCGTTGGATGAAAGCACAGACATAACATATGTTTGTCAGCTGTTAATTTTTGTTAAGACAGTTGATGAACAGTTCTCCATTAAAGAAGAACTACTTGATTTAGTGCCACTTCCTACCAGTGCGAAATGCTCGGGTATCTACAGTGCTCTTGTGTCTGTTGTAGAGAATTATGATGGATTTTCCAAATGTTCGTACAGTGACGGTGCTAAATGTATGACTGGTAAAAACACTGGCTTATTGGGTTTGCTGAGAAAAATTATGTCAGTGTGCCTGTATTGCATTGCATTAGTCATCAAGAAGTTCTCTGTAGTAAATTTGTTAAAATGATCGATGTGCTGAAGGATGTAACAAATGTAATTAGAGGTGGCAACATAGCTCAAAGTCACAGGAAATTAGTGGAATTTCGTAAGGAGCTTTCTGCAGAATTTCGTGATATTCCTCTGCACTCTGAAATTTGCTAGCTAAGTGCAGGTAAAACTCTGACAGCATTTTTTGTTATCACAAAAGAAATTACTGAGTTCTGAGAAACTGCTAGAAAAATTGAGTATGACTACCTTGAAAAACTTCAAAATGAAGAATGGCTTTGCACTTTAGCTTTCCGAACAGACATTACAAAACATCCCACCATCCTCAATTTCAATCTTCAAGGTAAGAAACAAATATCTGTCAGCTCATGAGCCACATTGAAGCTTTCAGGAAAAAATTAAGAATTTTCAAGATGATCTAAAATCGGTCTTAAAATTCTTCAAATCGTGCAGTGAAATCAAAAACGAATTCAACTCTGCTGATTAAAAATAACACGGACTGTAGGTTATTGAGCTGAGGGAGGAATTCAAAAAACAATTTTCCGATTTTGACGTTATGAAGACCATATTTCAGCTTTTCGTCGATCCTATGGCAGTAACGATTGAAGATCAAGATCCCGAATTACAAATGGAACTATGCGAACTTCAGAGTAACATTCTACTTTCTTCAAAACAAAATTTTACATATGGACAATTATGGAACGTCGTAATGCCTGACCAGTACTCCAATCTCCACAACTTTGCTTTAAAAGTGACCTCCATATTTGGAAGTACATATATTTGTGAATTTGCTTTCTCAACAATGAAAATGTTGAAGTCAAAACAGAGGAATAGGTTATCCCAGGAAGCTTTGAAGTCCAACCTCCACATCGTGACAACAGAGATGGAAGCAGGCATAGTTGCCCTCGTCAATGAGCACACTGCACAGTGCTCCCACTGATAAATAGTTTTCTGCTGAACTGAAAGGTAATTTCATATTTAAATGGTTTGTTAATTTAGAAATGTTGCTATTTTTTTACTAAATGCTGATATAGAAGAGTAATGTACAATGTTCAAAATGGTTTGTTAATGTTGAAATTTGGATGCGAGTTAATATTTTCAAAGGTGTAGAAATTATATATTTATGTAGGTACAATTCTAATAATACTAATATGGTTAACTCTTAAACTATTATGCTGGCCCACGGTGTATCTTAAGAATAAATTTCTTGGCTGCAACTGAAAAATAGTAGGACCACACTGCTGTATAGTATGTAAACATCTCAGCATTTGCCTGGAGTGAATTCGGGAAAACAATGTGAAAAAAATGAATCTAAATGCTATGGATGGAAATCGAACCCACGTCTTCCAGAATACATGTTCATATGCAGTAATTACCCCCTATACCATCTCGTATGGTAGGTAAGACATAAACGTTTATTTCTTATAAGTAAATTGGTTATGGAAAACTTTTTTAAAGAGTTTTGCATAAACATGTATTTTTTTCACCTTACATGTTACATCCTATAACATATAGTTTATTTTCTCGGTGGATGATTTTTATATATGAAATTTGTCCCCCCACCCCCCCTCCCCCTTCCTCCGTACATTAATGTCTTTGCGGAACGTATAAAAGGTGGTTGTGTTTAGGTATTTACATCATTCTGTTTGCGAGTGTTTACCTATAATGATGGTATTAGTAATTTTTAGGTAGTTTTTTTTACTAGAAAAGCATATAGCCTACTTTTGTTTCCTATGCAAAACATTAATAGTGGGGTAGTAGATACACCATTTCGAACTGCTGTGTTAAAAGTTAAAATGTCGGATATGCGTTCTTCGGCAGAAATTTCACAGCAAACATTGAATTTGATACAAAAGTGATATATTGTGACAAGGAGTATCTCAATTTAAGTTACATTCTTATGAACGGTAATGGTATTGTCTCAGTAAACCTACTCGCCATCTTCAACTATATCTACATGGTTTCAGATGTTGCTGTATTTTTCCTGCAATGGGTAGACCATCACTTAGAGATTTAAGTGTTAGCATTGTTATAAAAACTTTAAGCATAGTTGCAATATTTGTTATCATGAAAGTAGTAGTTTTGTAGAGAAACCTGATTAAATGATATATCGCTGCACAGTGTGTGGTCGCACATTTTTGAGAAATTCCACATTAGCATAGCATACAGCTGTATGTAAAGCTAGTGCTCCAACAGGAATAAAACCTGTATGCAGTTTATGTGGTCAAATATTTACCACATACCGTTATGTGCATCGACATTGAGGGCATCTTCCAAGAGTCCTACATTGAAACTATATCGTTGTACAATGACATATGTTTAAGAATGAGAATGCACTAACGAAACATGTGATTATTTGCAATATTTCCTTAACAACAACTAGTGATTGGATTACGTCTCCCCATTCATTGCTGCCAACTGCTTTGGAAGAGAATACACAACCTTGTCACCAGTGT
Organism: Dryococelus australis; assembly: GCA_029891345.1. NCBI lineage: Eukaryota > Metazoa > Arthropoda > Insecta > Phasmatodea > Phasmatidae > Dryococelus > Dryococelus australis. The sequence continues at coordinate 248,571,364 of CM057009.1, forward strand.
ATACACTATGAGAAGAAATTTACTTTAATTCTCAATTTGAGAAGTTATCAAGAAACTATTTGTTTGGGAAAAAACAGGTAGAAATAAAAATTGTTGCGATAAATATCAGTTACTGATGATATGCAGTGTGAAAAACATTTTTTGACATGTTAAGAAGGTGTTGCTGTGGAAAACTCATCCTCTTCTGGATATCAGGGTCAATTTTGTCGGAAGTTATTTATGTTATGTAGCTATATGTATCTTCACATGACGAGCATTTTTTTTTATAGAACCCTGAACGTGTTTTACATAAGTGTATGATGTGTGGTCATTTGTTTACAAGAAATTATATGAGTGAAACATATTGTAAAATGTAAACAATTTATTGCAGTAGTGTTTGTTTTTCACAAGTTCTGTATATAGTTGTGGGTAATATCTGTGTGATTTTGTATTTCTGTATTCTTTTATATTGTTTGATGTTTTAAGGTTGTAATAAATATTTTTGTGATACAGTTTATTTGGTATAATGTAATGTCGGGTAGGTTTGAATTATGGTAAGATATATATATATAAATGATTTTTTAATATTTTTTTATTTGTTTATGCTAGTTTTTATTAAGTTAGCTTAAAGAAGGGTTTTCTGGTTTTGTCAAGAAGATATGTGGTCACGATTCCGCCTGGAGGGTTTACCACTATTACTTCTTGTGACGGAATAATTTTTGAGAATGAAATGGGTTGTTGTTATTAAGGTGTGCGGTTACACCTAAACTTTGTGGATAGAAAGTAATTTATGCATTGACAGATTAATAAGAATTTGTGTATGTAGCAGAATATGTTTTCCATTTACAGAATGTTTGTGATGTAGAATGTTGCAATCCATACACAAATGTCGATAACTCTGTAGGCCTAAAAGGAGTTACATCTAACAGAAATTGTTTTGTTACAGAATTTCTTTTCTGAAATGAATCCCTGTTTGCTATGTGGAGAAAAATAAATAAAGTATGGTAATAACAAATATTTACTTTTAACATAGAACTGCGTTTCACATATTATCGCTATTTAGTTTTCATATCTCAACCATATCGGGAAACCCCATTTTTTATTCGTTAATGTTCTGAGTGAAGTGATTATTTCATTTGGAGTAATGTAATGTTTTTAATTTATTTTAATGTTTATATGTGAAATGTGACACCTTACAAAAATTATTTTTGAAAGGATTTTTTTTTTTTGCCTTTTTAGTGATGTACTCCAATTATGTATATGTAATGAATTATATTTATAGGCTGTTCCCGATAAAGTGAGCACTTTTGAAAGCCCTGCTAAAGTTCTACTTTCTTGCCCATTATGTATCTTCTGCCACATGTAAACAAACATTGCCATGTGACTGCCATGTAATTGCCACATGTTAATAAACTCAATGTTTACATTTCAGGACTGCTAAATGTAACATGTATAATATTATATGTAAAACATATAACATATATGATTTATATAACACATATTATATATATATATATATATATATTATATATATACATACATACATATATATAATCATTGTTTGGTTCATGTCAAAGCTCTGATAGACAAAAACTTTACACAGCAAAAAATTTAAAAATGAATGCCCTAGCGATGAAGTCATGGAAACCTTGAAATAGCAAACATTAAACTTGGGCGGTGAACAAGGACCAACACGACACATTAAAGGACACATATTAGTTAAGCAGAAAAATAATTTGGAAGGGCAGCCTAATCAAGATTTTGAAATAGACTAGCACTAATGCACTCCCGAGGTACAACACCACTTGTCACACAAATTACCAAACATTTAAAAATTATACCGCAAACTTAACGTTTCTCACGATTCACCGTTTTCTAAGTGCCCCATTGTTCTGTAGCGTGACTAGTAAAAGGTCAGTTTGAAAACATGATAGCTGTGTTTGGCCTCAGCTGACCGAAGTGAAGTGCAACTAAGCCACCAGGAAAATACATACATCCTGCAGGCATAAGGTAGCGGCGTAACATAGCAGACTTCTGAAGTGTAGAGCGTGGCCATGCAAGGCCTTAAATAAACAACCACGACAAATAAAAAAATGATGTAAGAAGGGAAACTGGAATACAGGGAGGCAGAACAGCGCTGTAATACGAGGTGATTTGAGCGGAGCAAAGAGTACACCACTGCACAGAAGTAGATGGTGGTAATAAACTTAATGTGGCAGTATATAAAAATGTGTTATATAAAAAAAAGTAAAATATATAATAAATATGTGCATATATATATATATATATATATATATATATATTAAGGGCAGTTTTATATGCACCTTTATAAATGGAGATAAATATATTTCAACATAGGCGTATGATGTATATATGAAATAAAAATAGTTTATACTAAAAATATAAACATATGAATAAAGTGGATTTTGGTATACATACAATTTTTTTTACACCGTTACTCGGTGTTCGTACCCTTCTGAGACCCTCCAAAAAGAACTAAATATTTATACTGTGAATTGAAGTGGTAACAAAATCGTATACCAGTATACCACCTTCATTTATACAAAATAATTTTAAAAATAGAGTATATAATTTATAGCTAAGTGAAATGCCGATCCGGCGATGGCCACATTTCCGGTATCCCCCCCAAATGGGTGTGACATTTCCTTTTTGTCAAACCCACATAGACCTCAAGAAACCAATTTTACAGGCATAGTGCATGGACTCGCATCATTGTTGTGGTTTCTTCATTGCAATTACTGCAGCAAAACTGAAAACTTAAATGAGAAAAGTATTTTAAGAAAATTACTATATATACAAAGAATTGTTCATGCGTGCACACACAAAGCTGAAAGGAATGTCTAATTAATGTAAAACCAATACATATCCACAAATGACAAAAAAATGATAATGTAAAGGACAAATTATAAGAGTTATACTTACAGGCAAGTTACTTTTATCTAGTGTACGACGACACACACGACAAAATTACATATTATTATATAACTTAATTTCTACTATGTAAAACTATCATGACACTTATATTAACGAGTTTCCAAACATTTATGTTAACAAGTAACTCAATATACATGACCTTATTGTACCATGCAACACACATTTGAACATTTAAATTAAATTTTGTAAAAACTGTATTCATTATGTAAAATAATATTGCTTATATTTGTTTTATACTAGACACCAAAAATTAACAACACATTTTAACAAACATCATGACAAATACATACACATGTGGACTCCAATAACAAATAGTACCCACCCATAACAGATACTACAAACAAGCAGCTGCAAAATGCAAATACCTTTACCTGGTCATATAAACCTTACCGACACTGACCACCAGCACCTACTGTGCAGTAGAACAGCCTGATACCTCTGTCAGTGGCACTGCCAATACTTCATCGCCACTGCCAAGATCATCTTCGTCAGTGGTGTCCAAATCCGGATCCAAGGAGTTGATGAATGGAGGTATGTTAGCTTCTTCGTGCACTTCCTTCTCCAAGTCCTCTGCAATCAGCTTCTGCATGTAGTAGACACACTTTGCCCATCTGAAGGAAAGTTTGTGCAAGGTACACTTGAAAGCTGTGTGTTTAACATGTGGCACCAGAAACATTCATATTTCCATGCTTAAAAACTCCAAGCAATAATGCAAATCATTTAAAATAAACTCTATGTACAGAACCTTAATTTCTTCGGTACAAATGTAGCAACATAAACAAACTAATATTATTATCATTATATAAATTGTAGTCCGGCTACTGTGCTTTTGTGTTTTGTATATGCTTATCGCAATAACTGTGAATGTGTTAAGTATGTCAATTGTAGCCCGGCCCCTATTGAAAGCTAGCTCATACAGCTTCTTTAGAAATACTGTACTTAATTTAACACACACTGGGTAATTTAATCTAACATTTACAAAACATGCATTCACAAGTAAACAGGAGCTCTGGGAGTCTTGGGGTGTTGACTATACCGTGTAATTTACAGTTACATTAAATTTCAATAACTACAATATTTTTGCAGCCCAAATGGCAGATATAGCAAACAATAATGCCTACTCAAGAACGCATACTATCTTAGTTGATATTTCTCAAAACGTACAAGTTGTCTTGTCGAACATCCATTTTGAAATTTAAACATGGAATTATTCTATAACTGTTGACAATTAATTATAAATACTATCTAATTCTTATTATAACAAGCATTACCAAATAAAACAATTACACTTGCATCAAGAAATAATGTCGGGAACAAGCACAGCTAGAGGTCTATAGTTAACAAAACCAGCTTCAATATTTTATAGTTTATAGGATGTTGGAACACCTTTGGTGTAGCATCAAACTGTGACCTTTGTTATGTTAACAATAGTAAAATTTTACACTGTAACTTGGGATGAATAACTACATGAACACAAGTTTGAGGTTAGGCCTACCTTACAAAATGACACGGTCATATACAAACGTGTAAGACTTTTGCACTTGTTTTCAAGGCAGATTTAAGAAATGTTACATGGCAGGGCATAAATAAATACGTACATATATATTTGTTGTTAAGCCTACATGACAAAACAACACAGTAATATAAAAATGTGTGAAATTAACGTATAATTATTGACTGCAAAATTTTCAGTTATTATCAAGACATTTAAAAGAATGGTTAAACAGATAGGCGTAGGTACATAGGTACACACAACTTTTTAAATTATTTGTCAAAGTTAGAATATAACATGTACTTCGGAAATTCATTTGAATATATTAATGTTGCGATTCTGCTGCCGTTCGTTTACTTTCATTATTATTTAACTTTCCGTTTATAATATCACATTTCCAACTGTCGATTCCTACGTGTTCTTTTTCAACGATCTGCTTCATTAATGTACTGTTGATAAGCATGGAAAACACGTTGTAAAAACACATTTACACTTACTTCCGGACAGTTGCAGTTGAAATTTTCATCATTTCTGCAACTCATTCGATGACCTTGCATGGCTTTCTCTCTCCTCGATGAATTAAAGAATAAATACTTTCGGCGAGATTTATAATGTCTTCCTGATGCTGACTACTTTTACGTAATTTGCTGGAACTCGTGACTTTACATAAAATCACTCTAACACAAGTCACTATATGACCTATAATAAAACAATGATGATTGCAGATAAGCTGAAAAATAAATGAGAAATATTAAAACACAACTACCTCCAGTTTCCAAGTTTGTAGCTTGCCTCGGAAACACTCCACACAAGCAAAGCCAAGCAACAAGCATTAAAGAACCACAACAGACCGTTGGTTTTGACTGTTGCACCGATCACGTGACACAATATAATTATGTGTTATTGTATCTTTACACCAATAATGTCTTTAAACTGTATAAAATAAACTTCAAACAACTTAAGTAGCCATGAACTTAAACATTACACTTGCAATACAGCGTTGTTTCTTAGAACAACTTTTCAAATATAATTGCCAACATAACTGGGTGTGTTCATCCTCAGCCTGTGCGGTAACACATGGTTATACATACGCAGTTGTGGGCAGTGGTTTTTTTCAAAGGTTGATTTCTAGAGTGCTCACTTTAACGTGAACTGCCTTTATAACAATGTGTATTCATTTATGAAGGTATATGCAGAGACAGGTACCAGAGGTCGCTGTACCGTCAGTGGTCGAACGTCACACCCTTCCAGATCTGATCTCTAACGATAGGCGATGTTGCTAGTTTATGGACCACGGAGACACCCTCTCGCCCCCCTGTCATGCCTGTGAGTGTGTGCAGTGTAATGGTTTTGGCTGCTGGGAGAGACTAGTGTTTCCCTGCCGCGATTTCCATGCTCCTGGCACTGGTCAATGGAACTACGTTTGCCCCTCACCCCTCTCCATTCTTGTTGTAAACTGCCTTTTGACCGAGTTTCTGTCGTCCACAATCCTTCTAGCAGCAAAAAATGTTAACAGACTCACCCAACGCCGGGGAATCTCCTCCCATGCGTTCCTCACGTTCATATTCTTGTTTAAAGTATTCAGATACGACATTGGGGTTGTTTGTGAGATTTTTTTTACTCACTACTCTGGACAATGAAACTGGATTGAATTTCGCCATTGTGTGTCAATTTCAGGCCTCTAGCGCCACATTGTTTTGTGAAACCAGTTTTTACAACAATAGAAACATTCACAGGGGGGCTTTGATTCTACTTTATAGTTTCTCGTACAATTTCTTTGATGTACAGGTATTCCTAAAGATGCCGGAAATGCACGGGGAATTCAATTAAGTCTTTCTGGACACCCTTGTAAAGCCAGAATGGAAATGTTGGGACAGTTTTTACACTTTCTGCAGTCCAACATTCAAGTAAGGTGTCTGGATTTTTGTCTGTAAATGCATCTTTGAGCATGCTATATATAAAACAGCAGCAGTTTTCTTGCAAATGGTTTTTGCCTTTATTATATGGGTTTCTTTAAGCCATGCTTCTGCTCCTCTCGTTATTTTTGTACCATAATATGCCATTACACCAGTTCAGCCACTATCCTCCGTAAACTGACCAAGTACTTTCAGAAAGGCCTGCTGAATATGCAAAGATGCAAACATGGCTACAAACTTGGATTCACGACACAAATTAGGCCAGTTCCACTGGATGGATTTAGTTATAGCGATAAGAGGTTGGTCCATGTATATAACACAAATTGGTCCTGGATATAATAGTGTTGTAATGGTTTTCATTTGATGCATTGCATGCTTCAGCATTGATGGTGGAGAAGAACTTCAATTGAATTTAGATAAATGTCTAGATCAGTTTCTTGAAGGATGAAATGCTGTCCATAAATGATAGACTTTATCTTACCTGTTAGTTACGATGTTGTCTAGGTATTCCTGTTACTTCTTCCACATAAATCCAAATTCAGGGGTTAATATTTGGGAACACGTGTCCTTATTTTATTTTGACATAGTTGGTTGCCTAGAAGGAAGTGTGATATTCTTGACAATATCATAGCTGCGTGGCAGCTTTGGTATCTTCCTGTCATGTTGGGCAACACACAAAATGATTATGACAAAATTACTAGGCTTACCTACTTCTCCTTTGACTGCAATTTAAATGACTGAAATAGTTTGCCCTTTTAAGATAACTCTGTAGTTGTACTGCTGTAATTGTAATCATGTTGTATACACTAATCACAAATACTCAATGAAGTAAATTTGATTTTCATCTTTCTGAACTACCAAATTTACTAAATTACAAAGACTTGTTGCTTTTATCTCCATAATTCTGTTTGGCAATAACGACATACATCTTTCATGAATGGTTTCAATTAGTGTATTATTTTGTGTTCTTCCAAGTAAAGACAATTCCCTATATATTATATATATATTCATTTATTTATTTATTTATTTATATTATTTATTTATATATATTGTAACAGGCTTCTGTCCTGATCTCTCGTTGCAGTTCTCAGTAAACACCAACGAACTTGCTCAGCGTGAGTTGGAGACTTTTGACTACATAATAATTAAAATTTGTTGATACCAGGATTGCCAATAAATAGAAGAAGTTAATGTCTGGAGATTTATTTTATTAATATCTAGGTCAGTGTTGACAAAAAGGGACTCAGACCTGTCACACCAAAAAACTTACTCTTATTGCTAAGATCGAAGGACATTATACACACTGGAGCAACTTTTTTACTCTTCATTATGTCCTTAAAACTAAACATACAAAAACACCTCAACCTTTATTTGTTGTCAAAAAAGACAAACACTTCATGTTAGTTATAACCTTTCATTTAACATACACTATTAAATTTAAATATTTTTCATTTCCTTCCAAACTATCCTTTCATTGCAAAATTTTTACATTCTTAAAAATGTACATCATAATGGGATCAATATCCACAATACCTATTAGACGCAAATTCACATTTCATCGTTACAAACAAATAGTAGGCTACAAATTTAGACTGTTTTCTTGGTTTTCAAAATTATTCTGCCACATACCTCAACATTTTTCAAAATCAACATGTAATAAATATCAACATACGAGCAGCCTTTCTTGAGAATGCTCTAAATACATTAACAAAATTAATACAAAAATTAATTTCTAATGTTTTTCCATTACGCCACAAAACATAATGTGCTATGATTTAATTATTATACACCCTTACTTTCAATTACAATATTATAATAAAACACAGCATTATACACATCATTTAAGCTTGACATTCTCCAAATTAAATCTTTATGTTTGATGCATAGGTGCAATCAATTATGGAACTTTTTAGCACTCATTTTAAATTATCACTTTTAATAATCATTAAACTTTTCAATCATTATATTAGAAAACCTCATAATTGTAAATTTACATCATCTTACTCTGCTTCACAAAAGCCATTACTTCACTCAATTTTATGATGTTCTATGAACAGTGTTACCCTCAGCCAAAATGTCATAATGGCAAATAGTTATTACAAAATAAATTTAATTTATGATAGTCAAATTCTTCAGATTACCCATTATAGACCTAATTAGCCTTAATAAATTTAACTGCAACAAAATAATCACGTTACTTTCTGTTAACAATACAACTCTCAAGTTCAATTACAAAAGTTAATGCATTATAAACAAACATTAAATTAATAAACACTAATAGAATCAAAACAAACTATCTCACTTTTGGTATCGCCCTAAACCCATCAAGGTTTGTTAACCTACCTCCTTTACCTAGTATGCGCTTACATGAAAATTACAATTACAAGTAGGCCTATGTAGTTTATACCTTTACATGTTTACCATTTTAATATAATCAGGACAATTTTATCTTGTTTGTACACCATAACCCAAACATTAGGTAAGATCACACACTATCCTACAATTCCATGTTGCTCCTAAACCCCTAGGGCTATAGCAGTGAGACATGCCAGTTCGCATTGTGTATTTACATATATTGTAACCTACTATTGCTTCAACTTTAATTTATATAAAAACAATATATTATAAATAAAAATTACATCGTACGAATTGACAATACTTAATCATATTAGGGTACATGAAATCACAGATTATACTGTGTTTCTGCTTTCTCTTTCTCATCATTCTCGCATTACTCAATTTTCTCTTCTTCCTAACACATTTCCTCACAACATATTTCACAATTTCTTTACACTTAGCCCTCAAAAAACATTTATTTTTTCTCTTGTAAGTATTCTTTACTCCCTTAATCATGCCTTTATTTCTCATTTCTTGACTTAGTTTCTTTTCTGCATAATTCATGAATCCTAAACAAGTTCGGCACGTTAACACATTTTGTACTTTGTTCAAAATTGTCACTATTACATTTACCTAATGCACAACCATATTTTTTTTCTTTTTAACCCCCCACTTTTAGAAGGATATTTTGCTACTGTGGTTGTGGTATCAGCAGTGGCACAAAAAATACTAATATTTGAAAGTACCCTCCGTTGGTGAAAATTATCAGCTAAACCTAACCTAAAATTCAATTCACTTTGGGTTTTTTTGGGGATTAACCCCCCAAGTTTTCTGTTGTACTACATGAATTTTGAGAGTTGTACTATACAATTTCTACTTTATTTTGACAATCGTGCTCGACAGTGTCTATTTTACTTTAGCAATTTGCAACTTTACTTTGATCTTTTATAACTTTACTTCCACTTCTAAGAACATTTGGCAATTCTACAGAATTGTTTATATCCTTACTTGTATTAGTTACACATTCTTTCCCAACCTCTGTAGATTTGACATTTAGGGCAATCTTTAATTCTGAAACATCATTTGTATTACTGTCTTATTTACTCTGCATAGTATTTACTGACAATTTCAAATTGTTAAAGTCAGTTTAATGCTTGTAAAATTTTTCCTGAAATTCCTGGAATTCTATCCTTTGTTCTGTGGCGAGTTTTATGAGCAAACTAATCTGTTCACCTATTCCAGGCGCTTCTGTTCTCCGATTCTCCCCATTTATATTATCGAGGCTTGAACCATTTATATTTCCAAGTTCTGAGCATGAATGGCTTGCTACCACGTTAGACACGTTAACTTCGGGTTCCTGAGTTGGACTATTATTATCATAATGTAGAAAGTCGTCCTCTTTATCTACTCGTGCCCCCCCCCCGACTCTCCATTATGACCTACTTAAATCTCTAACTTGTATTATCGTATTACTGTACAATCGGCTTACAAAAAAAAGCTGCATTACACACACAAATAATAGTGATATCCAAAAAAAAATTTACATTTTAATGTTGCAATCTTGACTGTACCTGCAATTTCTTCGGCGAAAAGTATATATTTACCTTGAAAGACAAGAGGTGGTGGAAATTCATAGCTAGCACCTGCCAGATGCAGGTTCTTTGAATCCATTTTCAAACAGTTTTAGTCAGTTTAATGGTAAAAAAAAGTAATTTCAATGAGTAAAATTAAATATCACAAAGAAAACAAATACTACAAAAGAGGGCACAAACAAAACTGATGTAAACACTAACTTAATTTAAAGTACACCTATAAATTTGGTAAATTTATATGTATTTGTTAATTATGCAAAACTTTTAAGGCAAGAACCAGCATTAATGATAAATGGTTTTGAGACAAAAGTAGGAATACCTACATTTTGCAATTAGGAGCAGAGATAACTTTTTTCGAATTTGCGTTGGTCAATAGCTATGATTTTGGTCCCTTGTTGTTGATCGGTTACAACATTTATTGTTACTGTATTATAAAATATTGTGAAAACTGTTCATCATAATGTAAAAATGACCTAAATAAATTATTTTTAAAAAAAATTTACTGTTTTCGCTATGTTATGTTTACCTACAATTTCCTAAAAAGTTATACAATCAAACTGGACAGTCTAGATATCAATTAAAAGCTTAAAATATGACCTATGTTATGGGAAGTGAAATTTGTTATTTTGCACAGTGAAAAAGATACTGAATAATTAAATTTATAAATAAAATTTATGTTCATTTTTTTTTTTTTTTATTTGTGTGGAAACCTTCAGGTTTAGATAATAATTCAGTTCGCCTTTTTGGTATGCAACTTGTTGTGCAAGCAGGTACGCATTGCTGGATGACCTTTCCACAGATTTTGTGACTAAGATTTTTGGTTTATGTTAGTCCAAAGTTGCTGTGGTTTTAATCATACATGTTATCAAAAACACCTTGTAGAGATGACTATGAAGATGGTAATTATGGCTCTTATGAATATTATAATCCTGAAACAGATACTATTGTAGTACTTCCAGTGTCTGATTATAATGTTTTTAAATCTTAAATAAAGCAAAAATATGAATAAAACATAATTTTTTTCTATTTTAATGATTAATTTATAAATATATTTAAACCTTTCTATAAAGCTATCAATACAATTTATAAAATCATATTATATTTTACATCTATACAAGAAGATATAAAACTATCATGAGTTAAATTATTTGCTAGTTGCAGAATTACAAATTGTGGTTTCAGGCACTAATTTTTTACAACTAATTAAAAATTTTAAATTAGTTTTCGTATTTCGAAGAGAAGATGGTCTAAAAGTACACTCAATAACATATAAAGGTCTTCAACTAATAAATTAATATTCTAAACTATTATTTCTAAAACCTTTATATGTTAAATAAATATTCATAGTGAAATCATCATCGAAAATAAAATTCCAATTTTCTTATTGAAAAACTTTTTTACTTTTCCATTATTTTCAGAAATATTTTGTTCATAACAGTGATCAAACAGTGAGGAAGGAACATATTGTTTATGTCTGTTTTCTTTCTATTAATTTTAAAACCAACTATAACAAAACCAGGCATATCATATTGTAAATTATTAAATTAATATCTTATATTAACATCAAAATTTTATTTTTGATATGGAAAATATTTAAAAAAGAACTCATAATTATAAAATTCAAAATGAATTTTAAACTGTATAATAAATTTAACCCAGGCTATATCTGATTAATTTTCTACTATTGGACATAATATTTCGAGAGGCATTAAAAATTTTTTCTCTGGAACAGACAGACTTCTGAGGATATGATCTTTTTCTGTTGGATAAACAAATAACCAATAGTTATCTGAAATGTTTTTATAGAAAGTAATTTTATATCAATCTTTCCTAATTACTTCAGAATTTTTTTTTTATAAATCAATATAAATATATTAAACGATTAAGAATTGCATTAGTTTTGTTACGTTAAGCAAATGTTATTATAGTTTTCTTTGTTTATTTATTATTTTACAATTATTATTAATTCCCCCCTTCTCCTCCCCATGTTAATAGAATTTTCTTCTCCTAGATTTCCTACAACTTCTATAACACTTCCATGTTTAGAAATTATTAACTATTTTAAGAAATTGGAAAGGAAAAAAATTGGAAGTTACATCTATATTATTATTAGCACTATAATTGTTATTTGGATCTCTGTTTAGTTAGTTTTAATTTTTCATGAACATAAGCATAACTAGGAAAAGAAAACCCATCATCATTATTAATATAAAATTCTCTCTTAGGATTATAAATATTTAGATTTCCTTTAGTTTGAGCAGTTGGGAAAATAGTTTGTCTAGAAATAACATTCAATTATATTTCATATAATATTTATAAACAACATATAAATCATAATATTATAAAATTATTATACTTAGTGTCCCAGACCTACTTACTGTACCAGCCCTTTTTCTCAAAAACTGTGCATCCAAGCTTTTTGAGGTAAAATGCTGTGAAGGCAAACCCTTAAGGGTGAATGGAATGGTAAACTCTACAATGTGTAGAATCTGTGGTAAACTAGAGGAAACGAAGGTAACTTAAATTTTGAATGGGAGGGATGGAACATAATTAGTACCGTTGAATAGGGCTCTTAAAACTGAAATTTGTTATCTGACAAGTATTTTGTTCATGCTGTCGATTCAATGGTCTAAAATCTTCTTGGTGCTGAAGGTACATGACAATACCATGGTAATGTTGTACGCCTAGTATGGTAATAAACTTTTGCTTACACTTACAGTTTGAAATTAATGCAATGTGTGCAATTTGACAGCCCAAAAGGTCATTGAAATAGCTTTTTCTGTAGAAATTATTACTTGTTTTCTGTTCACTGTAATAGGTGTTCATAATGTTTTCGTCGTGTACTTTGTGTACCCTGAAGTGTATCTGCAGCTGGCAGCGACCAGCTTACTACTCTGATTTGGCCTTTCATTTCATCTCTCGTTGTAGGACACGGTTGATACATAGTGTCTTTAATGCATCCCCGAAAAAAAACAATCAAGGGGAGTTAAGTCTTAGGGTTTTCTGCTGACTAATAGTGAGCATTATGGATATTTACAGCCCCATTAAATTTGAAAGTGGCCTAATCTGTCCAAAGTACAATAGTCTGTAAGTCCAGATTTTGATTTAAAAATCAGTTGCAGAAGGATATTCTTGTCTGGAAATCATCTCCACTATTGCCTGACGGACATGAATACAGGAAAGGGTGTAAACATCTGTCGTGTAGGATTCTCCAGATGGTACTTCTGCATTTATTGCAGTAAGAATATATACACTTCTATCGTCTCTAACACATCTTCTGACTTGATTATGATTTTTTCTCTGTGTGTGTGCACGCGTGCGCGCATGCGTGCATGTGTGTCTGTGTGGGTTTTTTTTTACAAAGTGATATAGTTTTTAAAAATTATAATGATTTTTATAATATATTTATATGAAACAGAACTGTGATAGGTTTTAAATATATATTAATATTTTTATAAAATAAGATTACATTAAATTTTTTTTTTTTATATTTTCAATTAAAACTAATCTATAAATGTTATTTACAAATATATTACAGAAAAATTGAAAACTTTAACCTATTAGCTTATAGATTTAGACAACATTAAAATCAGAAAAGCTGGTAATAAAAAATTTAAAGAAAACTAGATAAATCTTTAATTGATGTACTAGGAACTATTGGCAAAAAATGTGAAGAAAATTAAGAATTTAATCATTTCTTTATTCGTATAGAAGTTAAAATTTTAGATTTACCCAAAAACGCCTACAAAAACATGTTTAGAAAGAGAAGTATTTCTAGATTTGAGATCAAATTCAGATATAAAAAATTACATAAATAATAACTAAAATATTGGGAATGATAAAAAGTTATATTATTAAAACAATATAAATGAAAATGTATTTGGAATAAAAATTATTCGAAAAACATATAATTGGTAAATCTGAAGTAGAAGTTGATTTTATATATATATATATATATATATATATATATATATATATATATATATATATATATAAACAGGTAGATTTTTAAAATTACTTATTCACACATATTAATAAAGTTTAATTATAAATAAATGTAAAAAACAAATGCTATTCATAAAAAATTTATTTTTTAATTCAAAAGATCATAATTATCAAAGGTCATCAACTGATGATAAATATAACACAATTTTAAAAATATGGAAGATAATACCTGAATATAAAACACCAAAATCTATACCAAATACTCCAAAAAAAATTAATTTACCAAGAACTCCTAATCTTGCCAAGGAATAGTAAATATAATAATGTACCAAAAGAATAGGTTTGGATGAATGACCAAAAAAGATTCATTGATCTGTTATTAGTTATTCATGGTGAAGAAAATGCTTTGAATAAAAATTGTGGTAAAAATTTTAGGATAATGAATATGTTTAGTAATAAATGTCCTAATTTTGTTGTTAATAATTCTATGAGGAAATCAATATCTAATAAGAGTTTTAAATATAAATCCTCATTTATTTGTAATTTTTTAATTTAGTATTAAAGGAATAGTAATGTGGCCGTTAGATAATTAAAATTTACCATAAATGCATTTATTTGGTTATAACTGTTGACCAATTTGCTTAGTTTAATTAACAATTAGAGGTGAAAAATTTATTAGTAAATTTCTCCAATTAGTAATTGTTATTGGTAGTACGTTTACTAAAAAAAATTAGTTGGGTTGATAATGAGAGAAAAATAATTAATTATAATAGTTTTAAAAAAATATTTTTATATGTAAATAAAAATCTTAAATACAAATGTTGGGTAAATGAGTTAATAAACATAGAATATTAGAAATATCTAAATGTTTAACTAAAGATCAAATTGAAAGTATAAATTAAAAATTCAAGTTTTTGAAGTAATATAATTAGCTTTACACTTAGCAACAATAAAAAATACCAAAAGAAAAACTGGGGCTGGTTTAAAAACGGGTGTTTTTTTTTTCTATTTTTCTTCCAATTTTAGGAATTGGTGGAACTTTAGCTGCAGGAGCTAGTGCTATTTATAATTTTGTTTAAAATTACAAGGAAAAATATATAGGAATTAGAATAATTAAAACTACATAATTTAGCAATTAAAATAGGACAAGGAATTAAAGAAATTATAATTATTTTGTTAATTAAAAAATAATTTTTATTAAAAATTAAAATTTGTAAGAATTTTTATATGATTAATGAATTCCCAATTTAAACTAATAAAAATGAGTGTGCTAGAGCAATCTTCTAATCCCGTTTTCACTGGGTTTGTTATTGTAAAAGCAATTATGTTAATTAGACTGATCCATTTGGTGGAAATATACCTAAATAATTAATAAATTATTTAAAACTTATTATATTATTGTAAGGTTGGAATGAAACATTTAATTTTTGTTTGTGTGTCAATTTATGTTCAATAGTATTAAAATTGATTTTCAAAATATATAAATCTTCTAATATAATTTCTTTGTTGTTAAATTAGATTTATTTGGGAAGCCATTAACCAGTTGTTAGAATACATTTTTTATAATTTATGATAGAATTAAAAAATGAATTAAAACGTTGTTTAAAGAATATTGTTACCAGATGCCAGGTGCATATATGAGTTTGTGGGGGATGAAGGTATAAAAACTAAATTTAATTTTAATTTATTTATAGTGCTATAAATATTTACAACATTAAACAACATATGGCAATTAATACTTTTGTTATTCTCAATAAGCACAGTATTTAATATCTCTCTGAATATCTAATTGAAGTCCTTATTATTTTATCAATGTGTGTATATTGATTACAGTCACTTTATTCACTCTCATTACTAATATATATTAATCTGTCTAATGCTGTCATTCCAAATGTCTGTTACATATGCATCTAGTTCTATAGTCCGTTCTGCCCATCAGTTTCTCCCTCCACTGCACCAATGCTCGCAGTCCTCACTACACTCCCACTGGTCACTTTCGTTGACACTCATAATTCTGCTGGCTCGTTACTTTGCTGTCTTTGTGCATTTGGCTCTTAATGCTGTGCAATACTCTAAACTCTAGATTGTCAGCTTAGAGGCCTGTCTTGGCTTAAGTAGTCTTGCTGGCCTGATCTAGAAGGTTTCCCACATCCTCATTCTTGCTGAGAAATCTGGGGGCCGATAACCAGAATATTCTTTCATTAGATCCGTTCAGTGGCAAAAGGTGGCACGAGTCTTGATAGACTTATCATGGCAGCGTCACTCCTGTGTAAATCCTTGTGCACTCCTTGGGTTAGCACTCTGGCCTTGATATATTGCTTCTCTCGCTCGAGCAGGATGGGGCAGCAAACTGATGCAGACCAACAATTTGTAACAATATGTTACAAATAAAAATAGTTCTTCATTTATATTTGATAACATTATTTTATGAATAATAAGTTTTGGCTAAATAAAAAAATTTATTATATGTCTACATCTAGTAAAATAATTTTAAATTATATCTTGGTTTTCTAAAATCATGCTGTCAGATATAACTGAAGAATTATTTTCAAATTCACCTGAAAAAATTTATTTCCTTTTGAGTTGATTTGATAGTTGTAAAAAATCTCATATTAAATTAAGATATTTTGGTTGATTGAAACTTTTTTAACAAACATATTATTTATTAAAATTTGTCAACCAGGTTTATAAATAAAGTAAATTGTTTAGTTAGTTTTTGCACAATTACTTTGACACATTATTATTGCTCTAAATACCTGGTGAAAGTTCACCATTTTTTTATTTTTAAAATTTTCTTCATAATTTGAAGCATCAACTCCACAATCTATATTTTTATCAATGTAATAAATCTATTATATATATAAATTATTTATAATTATATATGATATTTTAAGAAGAAAGTCAAGTTGGATTCAAAAAGTCATGGAGGATTTAGAACGAAACAAAATAACAGCAGAAGCAGCTACACAAAGAAAAGTTATTTTAAAAAACTGTTCAAAATGGAATGATTCTTAGTCCAGAAAGAAAAAGAGGCTCAAAATGGTCAGAAGAAAGAAAAAAAACACAATGAAAAGATGAAATAATACTGGAAGAAAAGAAAATAACAGATTATAAGGAATAGAAATTGACATGTGGCCCCCAGATGACCTAATGAAAATAATAATAAATTATTTTTAAATATTTTTATATGTAAATATAATAAACATTTTATATTTAAATAATTAAAAATAATGGTAATAACAAATGTATATAAATAATTAATAAATTATTATTTTTATTTTAATGATTAATAATAAATTTAAATATAGTCAATAAAATTGAAAATAATTATTTGTTATTAACTTAAATGGAACTAATTATAGAGTAGAGAAAAATGTAATTACAATATTTTCACCATGAACATTCCATTTTTTTAAATTATATTTAATTTATCATGTTTAACACCAAATATAAATAATATCATTTTGTTAATTTCCTATCAAAGTGCCAACCAACAGTAGAAACATTTAGTAGGAGGCACTGAAACCTAATAATAATCATTTTCATTTATTCACGTATTTATAGTGCCCCCGAATGTCTATAGGCCTTCGTTGAGGTGCACTTATACATAAAACAACACAAAGATTACATAACATGTCACAAGAATACAAACAGATAAAAATTATATAAATACAAAAATCATAAAAATAATATAAAAAACTAATTAAAGAACCATCACCGTATAATGTAAACAACATACATGCAATACGAAAACAAACATACAAAAACATGGCCAAACAAAAGTAATACATCTACTACAAAAGTACTATTGACATAAAAATCATAATGGAACAATGCAATTGTAATAATTGTTGAAAGTAAAAATTGAATATTACTTCCGTTAATAGATAACAGTACTGTTTTGTGTATTACATATCTGTAGAAAATCAATGTTAATAAACAGTATTAATAAAATTGTAATGTTATTGACTTATATTTTATCTATTTTGGGTATAAATGGTTTGATTGAAATTTTGGTATTAATAGAAGGATCTACATTAGCCATACACTTATTTACACTGTTTACACACATTTTGATTAAATTAATGGTCATATGAGTAGTTATGAACAAAAAAGGACATATTTAATGATATTGTGGGACTTTGTAACAGGTTACTGTCCTGTTCTCTCGTAGTTCTCAGTAAACACCAATGAATTAGCTCAGCGTGAGTTGCAGACTTTGACTATATAATAATGAAGGTTTGTTGATACCAGGATTGCCAATAAATAAAAGAAGTTAAATGTTTACTGGAGATTTATTGTCGTCTCGTGAAAACAAACTATTGACACTCGCAGCTGAGGAACAAACAAAAAAAATAAGACAGAATGGCAGCCTTCATAAAACAAAACTTCTCACTTTGAGAGTTACGAAGACGAGAGAGAATCGTTACTTTTCTCTCCCGGCGCCCTATTGACTACTCGCACCGACGTAAAATAAATTTTATAGATATTTGAGTTGAGGAAGTCTGTTGTTGTCTGATACTACTGATGAAATGAGGAAAAAAGAATAACTAATTTGGAAACACAAACAAGTTGTCATTGCCACGACCTTTCAAATATTACATGTATTACTAACCTTGACTAAAATATTTCCCGAATATACTAATTTTATATAAGTATATATAATATCTACATATATTGAGCTGCAATGCTAAAACTTTGTCTAACGGCATATAATACTACTGAACAATTTACATTGCCAATAATACAGTTAATCAGGAACACGGTGTCAATTACTTTCCTTTTATAACATAGTGTATAAGTGTTAAAATTTTGTTATAATTCATACTCAAATTTCTAGTTACCTGTGATGTTTTTATTAAAAATTGTACAAAATATTTCTTGTTGAATTTTCTCAATTCTGTTTGAATCTGTATTTGTGATGGAATTCCAGACAACTTAACAATATTCTGATTTAGACCTAACTAAGGTATATTAAAGACATTAGAAGCTGTCAGAGTAAAATATTATATACGACCTAGAGTTCTATTTGAAATAGTTAATAGATTATAAATGTGTTTATGAAAGTATAATTTTGAATCAAGTAATATATCTAAATCCTTTATACACTGTTTTCTTTGAAGAACTGTTTTATTGACACAGAGTTCAAAATTTATTGTGTGTGTCTTCATGAATATGTGATAATTTGAGTTTTTCTTTCATTCAATTTCATACCATTCTGTTTCCCTC
Source organism: Dryococelus australis (assembly GCA_029891345.1). Classification (NCBI taxonomy): domain Eukaryota; kingdom Metazoa; phylum Arthropoda; class Insecta; order Phasmatodea; family Phasmatidae; genus Dryococelus; species Dryococelus australis. Next base: position 248,590,809 of record CM057009.1, read on the forward strand.
AATTAACAACAGAAATTACAAAATTCTATTACATATACAATAAATTATTGAATTTATAATTCAATATAATTTTAAATTATCAGCATACATAAAAGCATGAGAATTTTATAAAATTCCACAGATAACGTTTATAAAAATATTAAACAAAAGTAAGGACAATGTTCTACCTTGTATGCCTGAAGGAGCATCAAATGCTAAGGAGTTAGTATTGTTGATTCTTATTAAAAATATTTGTTTTGCGTAAATAACTCCCTATCCAGTTTACATTATTTGCATTCAGACCAATTATTTCAAGATTGGATGAAATTAATGTATTACTACAAGTATCAGAAGCCTAGCTCAAATCAAAGTAAATTGTGTTGACTTGCTTATGTGAGATTATCGTACTATAGATTGAGTTAACAAATTCAAATAAATTGGTTGTAGTAGATTTTCCTGGGATAAAACCATGTTGAGAAGGGTTGATGATAGCAGTGATAAGAAAAGAAATATATTTATGTATGATTTTTATTTTATTTTAGAGAAACTATATAATAAAGAAATAGGCCTATAATTTCTTATATTGTGTTTGTTGCCCTTTTTGAGTATGGGTACAACTATCACATGTTTCCATTTGACAGGATAGGCTACCTTTTCTAAACTGTAATTAAAAATGTGCCAATATAGGTACAAAAATAAACTACAGCCTTTCATAACAAAATTTGGGATGCCGTCCAAACCAGTTTAATTGGAGGCTATTAGTGATTTAATGGCCCACTGTACAAGACCATTGGTAATTGTAGGTGGTAGTAAATTATTTTCATCTACAATATGTTTAACTTGTTCATAAGTAACATTATCAGTGCAATAAACCTTGCAAAATGATGTGCAAAAAAATTTGCTAATTTTTTTTATCATTAATGTGTACATTACTATCTAAAATTTGTGGAACTTGCCTATAGCCACCTTTTATTATTTTCATGTAAACCAAAATTTAGTTGGATTTGACTTAACCCTGTCATTTATGATAGTGTCAAATATTTTTATATTTTCTGATTGCACTGTTACCCATTTGTTAATAATAAAATTAATGAAAATAATTTTACGGTTGTTGATCAATGTAATCAAAAATTGCTCGGAAAGGCCCAAATGATGCTGAATCATTATAGAAAACTATACATTTTTATGAACCATTTATAAGAACACTTTAGAGACAATATTTTTATTTAATAAATTTCTGTGTTCCAAAGTTCCATCTACAATCATTACTGGTTTATAAATGCATAATTTTAGTTATTTTAAAACTATAAATATTCATTGTAATTTAACTTATGGTACGTTTATAAAATATGAGGAAATGAATCACTTATAAACTAAATTAAAAGTTTGGATTTAAATTTTAGCTTCATATATGTTATTTTCTTTAAGATGCCTTTTTCAGCTTTGAGAAATGCCTCCTTTAGTATATTTCTCAAAAAAATATAATTTAATAATTTATTAAATCTTGTTCAATTTTAGTTGTTTTTAACATTGAATCCCAAGATAAACCTGGATATTTATAACACCATGATAAATATATTTTTTTTTCATAAACTTTTTTTAATTTCTTACAATTTTAAAAACTTTTGGTGCATTGTTACCAATATATTCAACTGTTTGTTTTATAATATCTAAAATTGTATTGAATATAATGAAAAATACTTCTTGGTTCATGTTTTTTTATTTTTCGTTACATATGATTGTTCAGGATTTTTTCACATGCATCCCTATGTTTTTATAAATATTCAAATTTAGTATAAATTATTAAAACAACTTTTAATAAACAATTATATATAAATTTATATTATATATATTTATTTATTTATTTATTTATCTATTTATTTAATGCATGACATTTATTTTCTTAGTGATTAATATTCTTAATACTATTTTGTTTATTAAAATGTTTTCAATGTTATATATATTGCAAGGAAAAATTTTCTTCTGGTTATTATTATATTGTTTCCAAATTAATGTTCATCATTCTTTAATATGATTGTAAGGCAATGTACATTGCATTGAGTACATGCAGCATACGAGGCACCAAGAATATAGTGCACGCCATGGAGGAAGAACTGTAATATGGTGCATTCTGTCAGCATCGTCATAGCGCAGTAGCAGGTATTCATGCACTCTGCCCCTGGTGAGCCAGTAATCGGTTGTGCATTAGTCAGGCTGGTCAAGTGCATTATGTAGGTGCCCACCTGATGGTGTAAGAACAGTAGTTCTATGCCTCGTTGGTGTCCAGTGCCTTGCAACACGTATATGTTGTATCATGTGTAAGTCTGATAGGCAAATAGAACATTAGGTGGTGAAAATCCAGACATTTATGAAAAGAACCCTTTCAAGCTTTTCTGGTGTCAGAAGTGGGATACTGCCTAAATATTTTCCAGAAATAATGTTACAGTACCATGTACGCACTTTGTGCTGCGATCTACCCTGATGGAAGTCTACCATCTGAAGGCTGGTATTTCACCACTAACATGTTTGGCGCAGAATGGCATGCCTTAAGGTGTTGGTACTTAAAAGTTGTGAGTTGTATTCGTTAAAATTTTGCATGTCCGTGTTTGTGTATAACACTGGTGTTGGTCTGCGCTTATGAATGTATGCTGTACAGCCATGTGAATGGTATGCTTCAAGCATCCGCATACATGTCTCAAGAAGAATAGCTACATAGCTACCTACTGTATCTGTGCGCTCCTCTGTATCATGCTGCTCTCATCAGCACAGTGTCGCTGCCATGTCACGTTTCGTGGAGTGCCGATAATCGAGTTATCACACTAACACACCACTGGGAGTAGTACATCTATCCTCATGTCCACCTGGAAAAATCGGTGCTTCCCATACTGCCACATCGCTGGAGCTAAGGTGAGATGTTCAAATGCATTTTGTTTCTCTGCATTGCACTTATCATGATAGCATGTAAAGTAACATTATAAGGGAAAGAGATTAACCTGCAAGCTGCATTAAATCACCTATAGGCTATTCACGGTAAAATGAGCACTTTTGAAATCCCTGTTTAGGATCTGCTTGTATGCCCATTGTTTCTTCTTGTGCTTTATGTATGACTAACGTCTCCATGGGTTTCACCACTTTATTGATGCGTTGGTTAAGTGAAAATTGGAAATTATTTCAAAAGTAAATATTTAGCTAATCTTCTCATGTTTACTTAGATACATTAAAATAAAATAAAGTGAAATGAATAATTTAAGTTATCACAAATTGTAACGTGACACTTTTTATTTAACGTTGAGTTATAGAACTCTTTTCCATTCATCGTTGCCAACTTTACCAGGGGCATGCCACTCACCTCTTTAAAATATATGCTGTTATGAACAGTAACATTTTTCTAAAGTTGATTTCAAAAGTGCTCACTTTATCGTGAACAGCCTTTAGCATCTACAGTGTAAGGATTAGAGCATGAAAATTCAGAACTGAAGAGAGACGTAGCCAGTATGCCAGGGGACAGGTCAGATTTGTCAGGTACTGTACTAATGCATGTTAGAAATGTTTTATTGCTGCCAACCATCATAGTATTTAGTGGCAAGTCAGAGGACAGTATTAGAGTATTCTTTATTAAAATCAAACTGGCTGCTAATGTTTTTGATTGGTCAGAAAGAGGGCATTTAGCATGTGAGAAATTGACTCGCAGGTGAAGCTTTAGATTTCATTCTTTCTGACAGTGCTTCCCAAGAGGCTGAAACTTATTAAGAACATAAGAAGCATTTGTTAGAATGATTTGGCAGTAAACACACAACTCGTTTTTATCAGGAAATGCAGAGTCACCTTAAAATCTTAGACATTGAGTCTGTGGATGAGTTTGCAGGATATGCAAAATAAATGCTAACGCATGGATATATGTATTAGGTCCCAACTATGAGCAACATGAGACATTTAAACACAGTGCTGACCAAGGTGCTCTCAATACTTTCTTGAATGGTTTGAGGGGTGAATTAGGCATGTTTCCACATATTTCATACCCACATACTAAATTTTAAAGATGCTCTATAATTTGCAATAAATGTAATAAAAGCTGATAAGAGTCTTGGTAAAGAGCAGGACACTTCTGTCAATTATTCTGGTAAGTAAGTGTTAGCAGTGGAGAGTGAGGGTGACAAAACTATTTTCTGCCGAAAGGTAGGTCACAAAATAAAGGATTGCTGCAAGAGAGCAAAAGCATCGTTTGGTTGTGGGATGTCAGGGGAATGTATTACGTGAATATCTGTATAAGGGCAAACAGAGCAAGAAATTAGATGCTACTATAGAATAGGTCAAGTTAAACATCCCTGTAACTAGACTAGCCACGAGTTACAGTCCCATGTAAAGTGCATACATGCAACAGTGTTTGACAATGACTTGCACTAATGTTTTTGAAAAATGCAACACAAGAAGGATACATGTGATTGAAATGAACTGTATACCACAGAATAGGTACATGAAAATACACAATTAATTAGTATTACAGAACTGTCCATGATCTTTGTTCTTGAGAATTCAGTATGGTGTGAAGCCCGTACATGATACAATCAGAACCTCTGGACATTGTGGCAATGGAAACAAAGAGTACCTGTATATGTTCCTGGGGAATCTCCCTCCACAGTGTTTGAGAGTCTACAAAGCATCAAATATGGTCGCTGGAAGAACGTGACGAACAAGTCCCCGACCAACCATATCCCAGACAGTTTTGATAGACATGATGTCAGGTGAACATGCAGGCCATTGAAGTAGTGGTACCTGTCATTCATTAAAGAAAGCTTTTACATTCATTGCCATATGTGGCTGAGCATTGTCCTTCTGAAATATGACATTTGGCGGAGGGGCAGTACCTCAGACTCTACAACCTCCCTGATGTAGCAGTTGCTATTCAGATTGCATTCAATACGTAGGAGTAGAGATCGCATGTTTTATCCAACGGCACCCCAAACCATCACACTTGGTGTTTGTCTGATATGCCACTCTGCAGATTGTGGCCACCATGGTAGCATCTAACATGTATGCAGCCATCACTGTAGGGCAAAATTTAATTGTAGCGAGACTCATTCGAAAACACTAATTTTGCTACTTAATATGGCAGCAGCAGTGTTCACGTGCCCATTGCAGTCTGAATGGTGTTGATCCATCAACACAGACAGGTCCACACCTGTTGCAGTGCTCTATTGTCAAGCCAACACTGTGGACGAGGCTGTACAGTCCATTGTGACCACGTGGATAAGGTGGCGGTCATCCCATGCTGTGGTCGCATTGTGTGGTCCAATACCCGCTCGTCACTGCGTACGACCCTCTTCTATCCACTGTTTCCACGCACGCATCACATTCATAGCGTGCCCCATATGAGCGGAATTGTTACAGTATGACAAATCCATTTCACGGAGACCAATCATTCTGTCCTGTTAACTCACTTGCATGCTGATATGGTGCCCAAAATTATTAACAAGGCATACTGGCACTTGCTTTTGCTTCATTTGACGGTTCTTCACTGACAGCTTGGTATAACACTGACCTTACCGGTCACACAAGAGAGGGCGCTACTGTACCTAGGTTTAATAGTACTGGCGTACGTCTGTGCACACAAATCCCTTCCTACTCCTTAGACTGCGGTTCAGCACAGACTGGTCTGTAGCTGAGTGGCAAGACAGCGGCCTGGCAGAATAGACGCAGGCATGAAAACATGCTGCAAAACTGGACTCTTGAGATGTTGTACTGGCGTCAATAGATAGCAGTACTCTTCTGGTAGTGTGTATTGGATGATTTATTTACCTTCTGCATGTGCTGTTCGACAGAAGTCAATTGCTATTCTGTTATTGAGTTCAAATTTTCTATTAAAATATTTAACATTATCAAGTTAAAATCATGTTCGATAAAACAACGATGTATGTGGAATTTGTAGATGGTCGGAACTTTAAAATGGTTTGACGGGGGGGAAGGGGGGATATATAAATATTCGATGTGAAGATTTACGGTGCAGTATGGGAAATATCTCAACAGGAATGCATTACTCAGACAATATTTTTTTTCACAAATTTGCATACATTGAGGGTTTTGAGACAGCGTAATGTTAAGCCAAGTAAACACATTTTACAGCATAGCAGGTTTACTTCTAAAAAAAATCCAAAAATCATACAAATAACAGCACACAAAGTCGTACAGAGCTGTCGTTTGTCTAGCCAATGCCGAATGTAATTTCGTAGCATATTCATAGTTGTTGGCACGATCTTTCTGATGGTATAGAATTCTTTCCTTCATCTCATATTGTTCTCATTTCGAAATCAATCACAATACAAAATGTTTTAAATCAACAGTCAAAATGTTTCCCACAATAACTGCATTTAATTTAGCAGAAATATAGGCTAGTGAATCCCAACCAATGTGGAACAATTAATTATTACTTACATTGAAACTTAAAAATTATCTCCAACAACGTAAGCTGCTTTTTGTTCATTTTAAATAAGTTCGTAATACCACTGACAGTGTTATGGTTGACCTATTGGCTTCCCTCTGTGGCGCAGTCAGTGGAGTGTTGAGCGAGAGTGGTTCCGGTTTTGAATCCCGAGCAGGGCAAGGGTTTTATTTATTCTCATCCTTACGGGTTACCCTTTAATGGAAAAAGTAACTTCCAATAGGAAAACTGAGACAGTAAAGTTGTCACGGAATTTAAAAATTGGGTGCTGTAAATCTGGAAATATATTTGCAATATTACAAAATGCTTGTATTTCAATCACGCTGGTAAATAGCAAATGAGAATTATATGTAATATGCTTTCGAAAATACATTTATTTATGACACAACTGCAATACAAAGATTATATTTTATATTATATCTTTAAAAAATGAACTACAACTCGAAGTCGGGCCCGCAACTTCTTGAGCAAAAACGTGTGAACTTACTTCAACACCAACAAACAAATTTACTTAACCATAGTTTTGAATCTGCTTGTCTAGTAATTTGGCAGGCATATAATTTTAAACTGTTAATGTGTTACTTTTTTATGCTTTTCAAATACGATTACATATTTTATATTCTTTATTTCATAATCAAGAAATTATTTTCTCTAAATGAAAGTTGCTTTTGGAATAATATTTATTGGCATAAATCATATACAAAATTTTATTACATACTGTTAAGTTAGTAGAAACAATTATTTTATCATAAAAGCCACTGAAATATTTTAGCAGAGATTATACCGTGCTGCCGAAGTCGGCGTTATTTGTAATAACATCTTTACAGGTAGCATTAATTTAGCACGTGATTCAGAATTCTAGAAATAATACATAAACTGACATTATAATTAAAACCTTTTTATATAAAGACTCAGGGATTTACTATGATTTTCATGGGCTTTGTAATTTGAACACCTACGCGTATGCAGATCACAATATAACGTAAATTACCACTAAACATGGCAAGAATGCTTACAGGCAAATTAATTGGGGTGTGGAATTTGTGAAGTAGATGGACATTATGCTGCGTAGTGTATTATGTCATAGCTGCGGCATTGTTTAATATTTATTTTATTTCTTATTTTATAAAAAATTGTTAGTAGACTTTGAGTTAAAACACTCATTTTTGTGACTTTGAGCAAATAAAGCTATAAAACGTTTCTATAGTTTCAAAACAAATGCATTAGCCTACAATTACTGTTTAGATATACGTTGTTAAAATATACGCATTATTAAATTTACGAGAAATTGCACTAAATGTTACAAACTAAATAGTATTTCAGTTGTATAGTTTTTATGATTTGTGGTCATATATGAATATCGTGGGCAAGTGCAATTTTGTAACACTGGGGATAACTTTTCCGTACATTTGCAAACATCATTCATCCTCCATTGCCTTACATATAACTGTAGCCCAGTGTAACTAATGTTTGTGGAATAAACTATAGCCTGGCCAGACCTGCGTGCGCATCTCTTCTCCCTTGCTTTGCTTACCCCATTTCCCTATGCTCGGACATACACAGACGTCTGCCAGCTACAGTACACCATCTCTCTGGAATCGTAATCACTTATTATTGTATACTGTTCTACACATCCTCCCAATGGATTTATTGGGACCATTCTTTTTAGGTGTTGCAATTTTTGCAAACAATAGTGTAGATTTAACAATAAATGTATCTTATAGAGGTAGACCACTCAAGTTGTTAATAGATACTGGCACTCAAGTATCTCTTATGTGGCAACATGTTGTTGGAGACATAGCTCTACAGTGTCTCTAACAGTCTTTTTCTTTCTGGTGGTCTTTCAGGCTACAAGTTAAAGAATTTGGGAGAAATTACTGTAAGCTGACATTTAGGTAACAATGTCTCTGAAATGTGTGTTAAGGTTGTACAAAATAACTGCACTTGTTATGATGGAATAATCAGGCTAAATTTGCTAAAAATAACACCAAGCAACTGTAAAAGTAGTAAAACATAGCCTGCAACTGGGATATAATAAGTTGTACTCCCTAGGACAGTGCACTGATGGGCCCACATGACAAGTAAAGGACTGCTGCATGTTATTGCACTACCTAGCCTCTCCAGTAAGGATTATTCAGTCCCTAGTACATTTAATAGCTACAGAGAAACTTCCGCCAGGTATAGGAAAAATTGTCTTCATTATGGTTTCTCTCCCGAGTGTTCATACGGAAGAAGATAACTGCACAATACTAATAGAACCTGCTCTTAAATGTTATATGTTGAATACCAGCACCATTTCATTGCTAGAAGTGTCAGTACAGTTGGGCATAATGAAGGGAAATTATGAAGCACAGTTTGAACATAAGTTGAGTTAAGGTATAAATTCCTAGAGGTTCCCAAATAGCAGTGTTGGTGCTGCTGGAGAAAGATGCCCTTTCTTGTGCTTGTGATGTAGACGAGTCTGTTGTCAGTGAAAACATGAATCAGTCAGGATGCTTGCAAGACTTGAATTTGTGTGGTTTAAGTCATTATAGATGATTTTGAGCTAGATTACAGACGTAAATTAAGTAATTTATCAGGGGTGACCCTACACCACAATTATTCAAAGCAGAGCAAAACACTAGAAACATTATGGCTAATCCAAAAGGTTATGATCACACTAGATAACGAATTGAAAAAACTCAAAACCATAACACTTCCAAGTTAATACATTTATTCTCATTTCGAAAACAATGCTGGTTCATTTTCACATTTCCTTTTAATCCTTCTTCGATATATACTCATAAAAGCTGTATAAAATGACCCGAGGTGCCTCACCACTATTAACACCACACTATGTACTATATTGAGCAAAACTCCTCAAACAGTAGTAGGAAAAGGATCTGTCCGGATAAAAGGCTAGATATTAAAAACAACTAATTAAATACACATTATTTATAAAGACCTAGCTTTAAAAAAACTGACCAGATCCACAAAAAATATTCAAAAATATAATACTCACCCTGCCCCCTTCCGGTTTCTCTGCCTCACAATTATATTCTCAAAATACATACACGCACGCAGAAAACTATTAATCAAAAACATTTACAAATCACAGTATGAAATGCCGAAGACATATATTAGACAAATTAATATGACCCAGTGTGGACAATCGCCGTAAGGTTTTGGCACATCACAATTCTAGTTGCGTGGGTCAGTAACGACAGCCATCGATTCAAGGTCAAGTTCAGTACCATTCTTAGAGGCACCTCGCAAAATGAGGTTTAAACTTTTCAACTGAGTAATCATTACCATACTCGCTCACATGTGAGACCTAATAATACAAGCAAGTTGTTCTGTTTCAAAATAATGAATGTCAGCCCAAATTATTAACCTTTTGACAGAACTTTATTTAGAAAGGGCATTCCTACACCCAGCTTTACGCTTCACAACAATAATCCAAGCAATTCTCGGACAGGCAGCATTCATGCCTTACAAAACGCCTGCCGAAACTAAAACAAGCTAGATGATTTTAAAAATTACTGAAATGCACACTGACTGGCCCGTAGCTTTAGCTAGCCCAATCAAAGTGACCGGCCATAAGAATTACAAACTCTGACAATATTAAAATATTAGTCTAAAACCTGGATTTGTGGTGGCCAAGCCTAATCAGAACCAAGGTGGGCAGAACAAATAGGGTGACCAGAAACGAGATCTAACATGATGCTACAAGTCACAAGTATGCATTTAAAAAAAGGCCCAAAACCACCTTAAGGATGCTTAAACCCAAAATTCAAACATGCTGGCCGAAACAAACTCTACCACTATCGCCACAACCCACAAACATTACTTTAGCACTGTCTGTAACTAATGTAAACTACTGCCCTGTTAATCAAAATGGCTTGCGCCACAACTCACCTAGCTCTGGCCACATCTCCCTACATAACATTTAAGCCATTTAAGCATAGGCATGATTTGACTATTACAAAATTATGCACCAACCATATTTAAATCTAAAAATTTTAAAAATCTAATCACGGTAGCAGCTTACATCAACAGTGTCGATGAAGCGAAGGAAGGCTGCCAAAAGGAGTTAGGGAAATCGTCTTGGAGCACCTGTTTACGAGTAACCTCAGGATGCGCTAAGGGGAAAGGAGGATAGTAGAAGGGGTGGAGCAGGAAAAGGGAGAGGGGCACTGAGCACGCCGAGAACACAGCAAGCGCCGGGCTACTAGGCGGCGAAACAGTGTACTTTCCGCGGCAGGCGGTTCAAAGGCAGGCGTACTAGTCATTGTTGCAGGAGTATCAGCATATTTTCAGAGGGGGAAATTTCCCGGTCACACCTTTGGTTCAACACAAGATATCTATAGGGGATTATTACAATTCTATCTCAATGAAACCGTATTGTGTGCCCTTTCAAAACCAAAAATTAGTACAAAACATGGTAGAAGAACAGCTTCAGTTAGGATTCATTGTGCCACGAGATTGAAATGATGCTACTTGGGCTTTTTCTATTGTTGTTATCACAAAGAAATCTGAAACTGGTGACATCAGATATCTTTTTGTGAGGACTACCATCCTCTAAATGTAATTACCACTCCTGACATATATCCGTTGCCTAATATAGTAAAGTCCATAGATAACTTGGGTCAGTGCAAACTTTTCTCAGTTGTTGATCTTACAAATGGGTACCATCAGATTGGAGTTTATCGTGATGATCAAGCTAAAACTTTGTTAATCACTACTACAGATGCATACAAGTATATTCGTCTTCCTTATGGTCTGATAAATGGTCCTGCCACTTTTAGAAGCTCATGGACAGTGTTTTTAGACTAACAACCTCTCCAGTTCTTGCTTACCCAGACTTCAGTAAGCATCACCTAGGTAGAAAACACAGGAATGCAGATTGCAAGAATAGACAAGTACATCTGGTGGATACTAGTGCAGAATAAAATGTGTACGACAAACAACATAAAGGCGAGGAGTGTCACCTTTTCCAACAATAGCCAAGGTTCATTGAACAAGACTGTCTTTTGTTTAAAGAAACTAATTTGGGCCTAAGACTGGTTGTATCTAGAACGCAGCGGGATAAAATTTTGCAGTAAAGCCATGATTTGGTGTATACTGGTCACTGAGGTAAAAAAACCTACGAATCGTAAGGTTGCTGAGATATATAGGTGGAAAAATTGCAAGCAATCAGTAGATAACTATGTGCAAAAATTATCGTTTTCGTAACTGCAGGATTATCCAAGGAAAATTTTGAGCTACTCTTGTTGAGCTGCGAGAAACAGAACGACCTTTCCAGAGATTAGGTCAAGACATTGTAGGGCTTATGCCGAAAACTGTAAGTGGTAACGCTACCTCTTGACAATTATCAATCACTTCTTGTGATTCCTTGTTACGGAACCTCTTCCTTATATATTATATAACAGTTGAAACTGACACTCAAAAATTTTGTTTTGGACTGGACATTGAAATTTGGTGCTCCCAATAAAAGTATCTCAAATCAGGGAATAAATTTTGTATCGGAACTTACAACACAATTGTGTCGGATGTTGCAAGTAAAAAAATTGGGAACTCAGGACATCCACAAGGAAATGGGAGAACCTGAAGTGTACACAGGACAATTTCCAAGATCAACCATTATGTAAGCAGCCAACATGATTAAGATGTTTACTTACCTTATGTTTGTGCAGCATACAGTAGTTTAGTTCATACCAGTAGTCAATTGAGTCCCTATGAAATTGTACATGGCATGAAGATGTCTACTCCTTATGAGCACTGGACTGTACTTCCTGCAGTTGGCAACAGCCATGTTGTCGAGTTTGCAAGAAAATTGTGCTGTGTGTGAAAGTCAATGAAGCAATGCAACCACACTGCATTCTTGCAGCAAGCTGCACAGTTTAATAAAAAGGCAGTCCACAGGCAGTACAGGTTGGTGATCTTGTGTATCTGAGCAATCCAGTGTTAAAGAACAACCAAGTCGAGAAGTGCCAGCAAGCCATGTATCCAGTCATCGTGGTGTGTTCTCCAGTCACCCTTAAGCTCAGCTGACATTCCATTGTGTTATCATCCATGTGAACCAAGTGAAGCCATACATGGGTCAAGCTATGCTACCTGCCTCTGCAACTGACAACCAAAATCATCAGCATGGGAGACAACGTAAACTTCATCCAGCCTTACCTCCAGTCAAGAAGAAGCCAGGACCTCTTAGCTACACTGCTTCCATATCCTGCCTCAGCACATACTAGTGGAAAAGCAGCAAAAGTTTGCCCTCCAAATTCCCCGTTGGCATCGATGATACCACTCACCCTACAACTTGCACCGACATTGCCAGTGAAGATGCTAAGTGTTAGTGTTTTTATGCTGTGTAAAAATTTTTGTATTCTAGCTTCAGAAATAAGAGTGAAGTCAAAGTGGTGTTGCTGTGTCTGACTGTGAGTATGAGTTTTTGTTAATTTTTATGTTTCAGCTTTGTCTGAAGAATGTCACTTGCTAGGTAATATGTTAGATTTAGTGTACAAGGCACATAAAAAGGAATGACATATTTGTGGTGATAATGGTAATTATAATAGTAATTTTGATCTTGCATTAATACAGTTGAGAAGTACATATAATAGTTTTAAAATGGAACTTCATAACTTGCGTATCTGTTACCTGATAATGAAGTTAATGTTAGACGTAAACAAGGATAATTTGACAGGTGCTAAAGTCATTAAAGACATGTTTGATACTGCTACTACTGAATATTTGGTAATCCGAAACCACAGTCTTTAAAATCTTGATTCAAAAGGTATAGAATATTGTTTATGATGCAGAAAACAATGTACAGTACACTCCGACTTAATCATGCTTCGCTTAACAGGTTTTCGGCTTATCCGTGTGGCGGTCAGGCGATGCTGTCAAGTGTGTCGTTTAACATGCAGTGGCATGTTAGGCCTATCACTGTGCCGCATGAGCTGATGTTTATCTCTTTAAACTGTCAGCCTGCCACAGAGACGTGCATGAGTCATCCATTTTTTCCTGTTAAAGTGCGCATCTGATCGCACTCTGACTCATCTCAGGCTGTTTCCGAAATGGCATATTTTGTTGACAAAATGATCACATGACCCGGTTTTGTATACAAAAATGGTGACGTATCTGGTAATTTGGTATTTCGTATTTTCTATCTAGCAGCAGATGTTGACAAAAATACAAAATGAACACATACGCAAATGTTTTATAACATAAATATTGTTGATAAAAAACACTACTAACACTTACAAAAGGCCAAATTACAAAATAACGAATTTGCCATTGCGGTTTCGTACACTCCCTCAGTTACCCCCCAGTACCCAAGGAAACGTGTCTTGCCAGTTTATTGATCACCGGCCCAGGTCATTGTTCACTCGTATTCACAACGCCAATAAAGCATAAAAGGACAGTTTAAACTATCACAGAAAAGTTAGAAATAATAAAACAATTTGAGCATGGTGTGTTATAAACCAAAATATCAATTCCATTGCCAAACAAAAGAAAATTTTAGCCTTTTTCAAGAAATACACAGTTTAACTTTATTACATTTTTTCATATCAAGGATTTAAATGTTAACAAAAAACTAAACATTTCAAAGATTTTATACTTTTGTGTGTTTGTAAGTTGGTTAAAATTTTAATATACTTTTGTATTGTAAGGGTTATTTTCTTAATGGGGGTTGTACTATATTGTTTAAATGCCAGGATGCCCCATTTAAAGTCCTGTTATAGTCTAGTCCTTATGCATTGCATTGTAAACTTTCAACTAACTTTGCCATCTAAAGGACGGGTCTGAGTGACGCACATTAAAGAAAGCAACACACACACAACTACGGACCGCTTATCTATAGCTCCCGGTCGCCTGCCTAGTGTGCTCGCCTGGCGCCGGCGAAAGGCTGTGTATAATCTATGCGCCTTGGATTACCTACACTCGGTGCAACATAAATGTTAGTTAAAGTATCGTGTACTTTAAATCCTGCACATACAGTGCGTGATTTGCGTTTGCTTTGAAATGTAGAATAGGTACTGTATTTTATCACAATTTTCAGAGCCAATATCATTGTTCCGTTAATAGTAAAAATGTGTAAATTTGATTATCCAGGTTTTTTAATACAAATTCGCTTATTCGTGTTTTCTCTGGCCCCGATTAACACGGTTAATTGGATGTTTACTGTATTATTATTAATAAATGTATAAAATAGAATTGTAGATAATGCTTAGTTAGTTTGAAAGATTGCCACTGAATATGTTAGTCAATATGAAGCCTGGTACCAAAACATATTCCAAACATAGAAGAAGCAGTGCAACGTGTATTTCTGATTTACTCACTAATAGAATTGCGAGGAATTCTGTTGCAAGATAATGAAGCTCTTACGAATGCTTGTTTTGAATTTAGTAATCCGCCAGGCAATTGAAAGTAATATGAATCATAAGCTTAATAGTGTGCTCATCAAACCCAGTACATTTCTAGATACTTATTTTTAAATAATAAGTGATGGTATGGTATCACTTTACCATCCTACCTGATAGTACCAGTTGAAGCGGAAAACCTGTATGTATACTATGATTTGTCAACAGTTTAGGCAGTAGTTATTAATTATTCATTAAGGCTTGTAATTAGGTGTCACTTGGAAATGAAGCTACTCATTTTGAATTGTATGAGCTACATTTATCTCCAGTGGTGTTCCAAATTTGATGCAACATTGAGAATTTATAACCTTTAATTTTTTTTGTTCAGTTCAGACAGGAATTATTATAGTTTGTTGAACAGTAATAACTTATAAAATGGTAAATATCATGGTGTTGCAGAATACAAAACAAAATTTGTACTATACAATAAGAGCAAACCATCTTGTAAAACTTCATTGTTTCTTGGGGAAAAATGGAAACAAATTATGTTCCTCAAATATTGTGAAGCTGACAAAGCCATTTTTTAAGATAGCTCACAATACCTGCTTGTTTTCAGTAATGAGTCCCATAGATTTCCTTTTGTATATACAAGTACAAAGCTTACTTTGCCTCCAGTAACTAAAACAATATCTGGTAATGGAATGATTGAAAATGCTTCTAATTGTGACTTAATATCAAATTTTTTCAAAATTCTTGCCACAATAACTGATGTAATATATCTGAATGTGAGTTATCCTGTTTTGCATACTCCGGAATTTCAGTTAAATTTCTATTCTGAACAAATATTTGGTTGGTTGCCAATTAATCTAACTTTAGGTAAACCCATGTTGTCAGAAATTGATGAGTACCTACAAAACTACTACAGTGTACCATATTGTGAAATGATGCACCTTGTAGATAAACCATGAATCAGTTTAATTACTGTTATTAGTAGTGTCAACTCTTGCTTATTGTGTATTTGTATTAGCATTGATGTAATACTTGTAGTTAAGAAGTGCTACTTTGCCAAACCCATGAAAAACTGTAGAACATACTTTAAAGGAGTACCAACCTCTGATGTAAAGGTTGACGCCATTGGGTGAGACACGAGACGAACGCAGACACAAATACTTACTGGTAATATGGGCACCAGCAGTGCTTCCCAATCACTTCATTATTGAGACTCAGGGTTCTCAGGGATGCTGTGGGTTATGTGTCAGTTTCACCCGTGCGTTCTTATAAACACGTCAGTAATATTAAACTTTTACTAAAAATCACTTGAAATAAACACTTAATAAAATATATGTGGCTAGGACATTGTCATTACTAAATAAAAGAAGTAAGCTCACTATATACTTGTTTTTATTGTTACTATGCATACACATTAACGTGGCAATGAAATTATGATAATCTCGGTCATGACTAGCCAATTCCGCTTGGGTGCTCCTCAGCCCGCAGTTATTCTAGCGCATGCCTAGATGAATGATCTCACCGAGGTGCGAGAAAGCACAACCTTCATAAGAGAAGAGAGTCAACAGCTGCTAGGGTGGACTGACTGTTTTTCCCTGAAGACAGGAAACGTTGAATTACAAATGAAACTCTTGATGAAAACATTAACACTTGTGATTACTCGGCATCACTAACGCAAACTCATCGGGGCTCGCCCTCCAGCATGTGGGTATTGTGGTGACAGCCTATACACAGAGCCGGTTAGGACGGGAATATTTGCACCGTAAACAAATTTATATATATCATCAATTTTTTTTTGGCTCTTCTAATTTTTTCCAAATTATATATATTTCTTAACCAACATTTTTATGTTTTTATATTCTTTGTGGATCTTTATCAATGGGATATAAATCTAATTTTGTAGAAATAAAATATTTTTGGTAATTAGTTGTGTTTATGTAATCTTTTTTATTTTGTCTGGTAATTCTCTATATAATGAATCATTTAATTGATAATACCTGTTAACACACAGTTCCAGATTATTTGTAGATTTTATTCACCAACTAGAGCCTCATGTTTCAAATTCCATAATTTTTATTCAAATATCTTGGAAGAATTTTCAAATTTGTTGATTTATAAATTAAGTTTTAAAATTTTAAAACACATTTCTTGTATATTTTCCTTATTATTGTTGATTCAAAAGCTGTATGTTTTCTTATATACATATTAATATTACATTTAAAGATTAATATTTTTTGTTTAAAATTAATTTTTAGGTAGTTGTAACTTTTCATATTTTGATAATATTGTTTAGTATATTTATTATCACATACTATACATAAATAAATGTATGTCTCGTGTATTAGGATGATGAGAAAATAAATCAATATATTTAGTTTCTTTGCAATGTTTACCTGTTTTGTTTAAGTTATCTATGTTTATTGTATTATTACATGATTTATTGTTATGTTTTTCCAAATGATTTTAAAAGAAAAATTTTACACAATTACAAAGTATTTTTTCTTATATTATATTATAGCCTCAACTGGGTTTCTTTAAAGACCTACCATATTTGCAGGGGTTTTTAACACCTTGAAATGTAGGCTGTTGGTGGTAGAGGGGAGGGGGGAGAGCTCAAAAATAACAGAAAATGAAGTATTAACCGTTTGTCACCCAACACAAGTATATTAAATAATGTTTTTAGTACTCTGAATACAAAACAAGATCTCCTGTTCTGTAATGTAGCATTATTTAAAAAACAAAGTTATGAACAGTACCCTGTTATACCAAGCGTGACCTTCCAAACAAATGAGAGGTTCAAAAATAAAATGTGATATTATTGTAAAAAAAACTGAATTTACTTTAATAAAAATTGATAGGGGTTTCTGCAGCCTCTAACTAGATGGCAACTACATTTAACCAAACTAAAAACAAAACTAAAGATGTGCAAAGTTACATTTACTATAACCATTACATGCTTGCAAGCCAACTCATCCTGTTTGCTCTCTCCCCTGTCCAACTCCTATCCTCCAATCTAGAACCCATTAAAACTCTATCTACACACTAACAAAAAGAAAGAAAAGAGTTTATTTATATTTTTCATCGCCAACCATTATTTTTCTGCCTCCTCAAATCTTAATCCGCAAGCACAAATGCTAATAACCAAAACACGCGTCCATCGCTCACCACTGCCATCTTCCAACCATGTGCATTCCTCCTTTCTTCAGCACTTACAACATTGGGTTTCCCCCTCTCCAACATGCATCCGCTACGTGTTACAAACCCAGACAGCAGAAAACTCTCTCTCTCCCACTGTAACGTGCTCTACCTCACTCAGGTCTGGACACACTCCTTGCCACGGACGGCAGATAGCTCCCTCACTACCACTGCTTTTGCGAAAATCATCTATCAACACCACATGTACTTACGAGGGTGCGATCACCCACCAATGGGGTGGGAGGAGGAAGGGGCCACGAAAGTCAGCCACAAGCATATATGCCATGCGGGCAAGCCAACCCTTGCATGACTGTCAAGCCGGATCTGTAAACTGCCTTTCTTTTCAAACAACTTGCAGTAGTGGCGAAAATGGCCTTTGTATGTAGGGGAATAGGTAGGGGAAGTGCTACACATAACTTGTTAACCTCCCTCCTCTCTTTCAAACATCTTTTACATTATTTTACATCAAGTGGTGGATGTAATTATTTTTCTTGGGGAATATTTTCAGTACACCATGTATGTTTACCATTTTTGAGTAGGGGGGGGGGGGGGGTGTGCATGAGCGTGGGTATGACTATATATATATAAAAAACACATTTGTTTCAGTCACCCCGCTAATTTCGTGCATCTCTGTAAAAAAAAAGTTTTAGTTTGTAATATTTTATAATATTTTTCTTGACAAAATTTATATTTAATGCTAACTATGCTTTCATTTTAATCCAGGCTGGCGACACTTTTAAGCAGGCACAAAATATGGAATGTTTTATATTGCCCAGCTTAATCAAAAATTTGCCTGCCACATTAACAACTCAAATTAAATATTAAGATTTGGTTCATCTGCATTAATAACCAATTCCCTTTTTGACTGTTATTTACACAGAGGACCAGATATCCTCCTACCTGTTTGTGTGTTTGAAAATATTTAATCATGCAATTGTGGAAGAAGTCACATTAACAACAAATTATAGATGTCGGGTATCAGACATCTTATTCTTACTACACTGACAATCTACACATGACCCAAGCAATGCAACACTCAGTTTTATAAGGAACTCGTAGAATACAAAGCAATAATTACATTAATTTTTATATACCAGCTCGATTCTGCAGTTTTTCGTAGCAAAAATTGCTATTGCTTCATTGTTGAAAGATGGTCTGCAACACAGTACCTACAGTTTATCAGTTGTCTCATCTAGAATAAGTGCAACGAAAGCAGCTTCTGATATTTAATTCTTAATGGACAAACCTGTAATGACTGTAGAATTTTCCAAGTGAATTTTTCGCTCTGTGACATAATCTGCCGGTTCATTTAGAAATTCTATGTAATTCTCTTTGTTGAGCGAAGTGGTACACTTATCATGACTGCGAAAAGCCAATTCTTGTTTAGCCAAAAAATATGCCGCTCTTATTATATGGCTCACGATCCACCTATTTTTCCTCATTTTCTTATTACCCTTTTCAATGCTTATCAGATAGGTACTGACTGCTTACTGAAAATTCAATACGGTTTTTGCCAAACATTTGGTTCTTTTAAATACATAATATGGTTAAAAGACTATTTGTGCCATTTTTATACTTTCTGTACATTATTTACATCATTAAACCCTACTTCATTCCACACTGATTTTTCTTCAGAAAATAATAAGAAAGGCCAGCAAACAAGTTTCATAAATTTCTTGCAGCCACACAACCAAGTGATATATGTATATGTATGCAGATGAAAATGTTGTATTAAGGTTTTTTTTTTGTTATGTCTAGGGGATAAATAGGCCAGCCACTAACAATTATTTTATGTTTTTCTTCAAAAGATAGAGCACTGAATAGAATGTTTACCAGTTTTTATATGATATATGCACAGTTACTCACGTAAGAATTTTCCGAGATGGCTGCTATATTGTTGTAGGCTATTCACTGTAAAGTGAGCACTTTTGAAAACACTCTCATTGGGAATAATAGTCCATAAATATATTTTATTCTTGCATTAAGTGTTAACTTCTAAGTGCGGTGGAGTATTCACACTGTGTTTATCACTTACATGGTAATATTTATTTCAAAAGGTGATTAAAGAATTAAAAATGTTACTAGGGCCTGAAAAGTCCTCACTATACCATGAACAACCTATGCCTAAATATTCAGGACGTGTCGCATTGCTGGATTTAATGGTCCTTGCGTGTAAGCTGTTTTCACAGCCGTATCATTTCTATGACCCGGCACCATATTTAGGTATATTTCGCACCTAAATGCATGCTAACACGAGTTTAAAGTTTCTATTTAAAATAAACAAGGGATATTAACTTCATTATCTGTTAATAACTAAGCATGCTCCTTAAAACGTTGTCTTACAGCATGGTTATAACGTAAAAATCACGTTTAGGTAAGGTAAAACAGTATGTGTCTTATAGCTCGCTTTTGTCATTACTAAACGTTATAGGCAAGACAGCTTTCAGTGTAGGAATTTGGCCTGTCTTTCCATTCAGTTCAATTTGTTGTTCATAGAGTGAGACACCAGTCCATTGTTGCTATAAAGGCCATAATTTAAGTACGTCAATTAAAGTTATCATACTGGTTTCGTACTTAACTGAAATCAATGAATCGTAATACATTCTGTATTAACAAAAGACTGTTATTGATATATACATATAACACCCCTTTGTTCTTACAGGTATAAAAAATAAATAAATAAAGCTCAGTTATGCAAGGGTAGTGCCGTTTCTATAGCTTCCATGGATGCTTCATCACTGATTTGCAGCAATGAGCATGTCCAAAAAAATACATTCGCTCTGGATAATTTCCTTTTATACTAAACATAGACCAGAGTACACTACAAACTTCACTTTTAAAAATTGTACACACAAATATTTCTGAATAAGAGCGAAATTCTCTAAAAATGATAGCAAAGCAACTAAAAGTCAAGTACATTTTTTAACTGTGACAATGTCATTAATTTTGTAATTCATACTATTGTTTTTGTGTTTTCTTATATATATATATATATATTCTTACATCTTTTGTGTTTTTAATTAAATGGAAAGAATTTATATTTTTTTTCTTTATTGCCCTTTCTACGTTTCTTGTTTAGCTTTCCCACATATTTTGATAAAGAAATTATTAATTAAATTTATATAACTATAATTTATTATTTTGTCTGCTAGACAAAATTTTCTTTATATTTAATATTTCTAGTGATTTCTTGATTTTTTGGACTGTTATATTTATTTTTTTCATTTTATAAAAAAAAATTTTTGTTAGTATTTTTCTTGGTATTTTGAACATTTTTAGCATATAATTTTTTGATGTTTTGAATATTTATTCAGTGAAATAATTTTTATTTTTTTTTATTTTGAAGATTAATTTAGTAAATAATTGTCTTGATATTTTGTTATTAATTTTGTTAAGTGCACCATATATTATAAAACCTTTTTGGTACACACCACAATTTTAGAAACCATAAGAACAAACAGCGCTATGCAACTTCCATTCCTCTAGGCACAAATTCAGATTATTTCCAATTTGCACTTAGTTTTCTTATGCTAGATAAAAAACAACAAACTACTGGCATAGCTTGAAGTTCCTCAGGAGTGAAGAGAAAAGCCCTATTTTTTTTTTTTTTTTTTTTTTTTTTTATAAATGTGGAGTGTTTAGATGTAACGTTTATTTTCTGACTAGTCTAATTAACATTTTCCTGCCTGCATATAGAGTTTATCTCAAATTTAAATCTAGTTTTGGACTTATGATTTTTTTTTCATATTTATTTCTCATATCTCCTTTATTAACCTGTAGCCCAGTCCCGGTGTCCACCCAGCAGCACCAGGAGAGCACCCTGAGTGTGCATGTTTTTGTGTGTACGTTAGTTTGTTAGGGGTGAGTGAGCAGTGCTAGAGGCTGTCGTAGGAAGGCAGCTGCTAAACACAAAAATGTTAGGCAGGAATGTGACATCACTGATACCAGTGGTAACCAAATGCCTAAATGCCACTGGGGTCATGGTGATGTAGTAACTGGGTTCAATTCACAGAAGGGTCGCTCTAGTATTTCTTTGCATGTGTGAATCATGTTAGATGATGCAGCTGGTTGGTGGGTTTTCTTAGGGATTGCCAGTTTCCCTTGCCCCCCTCATTCCCCCACCCGTTCATTCCCGCACAGCTACATACTCTCCTCCCTTCACTCATCGGCTTTTCAGACCTTTATGGTAAGAGCCACCCTAATCTCTTCACTCACTCAACCCCAAGTGCCACATAATGTCATGTACTATTAAAGCCCTTGAACCTTTGCTCATGCAATATTTTCAACCACCTGGGTCCAAATATTTATAAGTGATTTGCTAGTAAGTGTTACTTTTAACATAGGAGCTAGTAATTTGATATCAAGTGTGGTACAGGAACGTATGACCAGAGTTCACCAATGAGCCATTTAATTATGACCACCCTAACCAAGAAACATTTTTTATGTAGAGGGTTATGCATGATACGCTGACAGCATGATATATATATAAGGCAGGTCCACAAGATCACTGTTAGTTGTGTCTGCAGCATCAGAATGGGGAAACTGACCAATCTATCCAAGTTTGACAGAAGTCAGATTATGATGGCATGATGCCTTGGTACCAATATCTCTGAAACAGCCCATCTTGTTGTTTGCGCTCTTGCCACTGTTATGAGCATGTATCAAAAGTGTTATGATGATAGGAAGTGACACATCCATCATTGTGTCGACCATAGTGCATTAGTGCCAGAGGGCAGCAGAGACTGTTGCTTATTGTGCAGAGCGACCACAAGGTCACAGTTCGAGAAGCGCATGCATGTACAGCAGTGGTGACCACAACAATGTTTCACAACACACAGTTTATCAAACACAGTGGACAGTGGATGATTGGAAAATGGTTGCGTGGTCCGATCAATCCTGATTATTTGTCACATTGGCGGCCGAGCGTAAGTATACTGATTACCATTGGAGGTTATGGCACCTGGGTGCGCTGTTTGATGGAGATAAGCTGGAGGAGGATGTGTGATGGTCTGGGCGTTATTTTAGTGGGAAACATAGTCCCACTATTCTTGTACACCAATCCCCGACAGCTTTCTGGTATCTAGACATTGAGGGATCAAGTTAACAGTGTACCCTGCTGGCAACAGCCACTTGTATTGCTCTTGTCGTATCATATACCCCGCTATATCTTCTTTTACCTTGCTCAATTTATGCTTCACCTATTGACAGTGGTTGTGCAGGTTAAAGGTGGTTCTACACTGTATTAGATAGGATGTCATAATGTAATGGTTTAATGTATGTTGTCTTGTTTCTTGCAGAGGTTTTTATTTTGTATTCTAGGGGCTATAATTAGGTGACTGGTGCATGAAGATATGTACAGTAAGTTTTTTCATAGGGGTTTCTTCCTAACACTACTGGATCATTTTTAGATTCGGTACATGCTTCTGATATGGGAGATTTTTTCCAAGATGGCCACCACACCATGATGTGCTAGCATTATAAAATCCTGAGGAAAATTCAATATATATAGGAAACTACTCATTTTATTGAAAAATAAAAATGGCAAAGGACAAGAGGTATCCAAAACAAATTTTTTCATTAGAATAACACACTTTCAATTTGTTGTGTTTTATTGTGTTATATTGTTTTGTATTGTATAATATTTGTAAACATAAAAGTGTTTGTATACCCCAAATAATAACCTGTTTTATTTTTTTTGTTGCAGGATACCACTAATTGGAATTATAGTATACCTTGGTTGTGAATGGAACAAAACTAACATGAATAAATTATAACTTGCGTCAATAACCAATAAGAGGAAAATTCACAATGTTTCTGAACTTTGTGTTATATGCAAAGAAAACTTAAAAAGGAAAAACACCTATGGGACGGATGATGGAAGAGAAATATTAATTGAAGCTTTGAAAACTTGAGGATGTTGAGTTCATTAAAAAGTTTAACAAAGGAGAATTTTTTTATCATCTTGAGTGCTACAAAAAATACTGTTTGAAAGCAAATAGTGGCCAAAAAAAAAAGGACGGCTCAGGTTGGAATTGAAAAAGCTTTAACTAGTAAATCAGAAGAAAGTAAACAATTGAAGTGAATACAAAGCAAGACAAATATGAGATGAAGAATTGTGTGTTATTTGCAACACCAAAAGGTACATAGGAGATTTTAGACATCTAAGATTTTGTGAAAAAGGAAGAGGTGAGAAATTCTTAATGACGACACATCACTTTCAAGATGATGTTTTAAGGGTGAGCATTCTTAATGATGTAGAAAGCATTTTCGCAGCTGATGTTCTATATATCATAAATTGTGCATGACTAACTACTTATTGAAGTACTCCAGAAGGGTTGAAAAGTTTGAAATTTTTATAAAAGACTGCAATGTTACAACAGGATTTAAAGAATTACTTGATAAACTGGTCTTATCTGAAAATGGTTACGAACTACTGTCCGAGCTTACTTCATTTAGAAATTCGGAATGGAAACTTGAGTCTCGTCTTTCAAATAGGCAAATGAAAAACCTATTGATTAAGCATTTTGGAGAGGGAATGGGTTTTACTTATCCCAAGGAACATTCAAAATCCCATATTATAAATTTTACAAACGTAAGTGTATCAAAGACCTTTAAAAGAATCCGCAACATTAACGGCTTGAAAGATAAAACTTATCAACTAGCGACAGAGTTTAAACAGTATGATTTCCAGCTTGTTGAAAAATGTTGTGATGAAGTTGACTAAGAAAGGAGTCTAATAAATTTTGAAAATAACAGGCCTGAATTCTGGGACAATTATTTCGAAACATTATAGCATCATCACCACCACCATCATCAATAAAAGAAAATGGAAGTACAAAAATTAAGTGATACCCTCTTCCAGATACTATGTTCAATTTTTTACAAGGGTTAGATGGAAACTCCCTTTCATGTTTTGACTGCACAAAAAATTCCACGAAACCTGAAAATACAAAACTTTGATAACATCGTTAAATCATGTTGGTTTATGCAGTAGCTACAAAACACTTCAAAGATCATAGTATTCTTTTGCAATAAGATCATTCTTTCTTGCAAAAAATCACAGAGTTTCTACAGTGTCCCTTCACATTTTGTGAAAGATAAACCAATTTGAGGTCCAATGGATAACTTCCATCGTAATGAGAACACTATGTCTGAGCTGATTCACATTATACTGTGCTAGTCCTGTTCCACCAGTGTGAAAGTGAACATAATGACACTTGTCTAAGAATGAATGATTTTGCTGTTGATAAACAACAGAAGAAACTAACGGATATCTTGAGTTGCCAAAATCTTGTGCATTTTACTAAACCGAAAAATGGGGGGAAGGGGGGGTATGTTGAAGTGGATTCGTCACATCCGTTATTCCAAGTGCAAATATTGTGACTATAAAAATTAAAGATATTGAGTTGACATGGTCATTGGCTAGATTTGTATCCACTTTTTATTTCTCAGATGCCACTTTTTCTGACTTCAGTAATATACCCTCATGGAATCCTTTCAAATCACTAACAACAGAAAAACATATACCAAAAACTCTTTCTGCCTGTGTACCTATTCTTCCTCATCCTACCACAAGTCAAGCTTCCATATTCAGCACAATGATAAACATTCAAGATGCAATGTCTCAGGTTAATCAAAGTTGTGGAGCTCTCTGAAATTATGAAGGGTTATATTGTACAGCAAAAGAACTTCAATTGCTATTTCCTACCAAATTTGACAATATTTTTTATAGGAATGGGTTCTTTTCACAAAGCAAAAAGTATCCATTATTTCAGTCAGTATCTTAAAGACACTGGTATTACTGAAACTCGAGTAGAAACAGAAGTATTTGGACAAAAAGTTGTAGAGCAGCAGTTTTTTCTCAACAGTGACACAAAAATATATAAACCCCTCTCCGACTATATCAAGCAGTTATACGAGTTTCATGATGGAAAATTACTCTTTTTAACGCAAAGAAGAATACTGAAGGCATTCTTAGTCTCTTATCATGAATTGAATGATGATTTTACCGGGTTTATTAACACAGGAGAAGAGAAATACATAATGTTCTTATACTGGAATATTTTTCTTAAAGAACTTTACAGTATATTGCAGCACATTATGTCCAACATGCCATGAAGCCATTACTGCACCAGATAATATTATTATCCACTGAAAGTACATTATAAAATTTTAAATATTGATTATGATTTAGACAAGGGTGATATATATGGTGTCGTAAAGTAGTTAGTGTCAAAGAGAGCTATATTATTTTAGTTTCATGTGTGTGTGTATGTGTGTGTGTATGTGTATATATATATATATATATATATATATATATATATATATATATATATATATATATATATATATATATATATATATATATATATACGCACACGCACACACAAAAGTTTGTCTGAATTGGATCCACGGGACATTATTTGTTGGAAAATGGTCCCTGTTATTAATATGACTGTAGTAATTAGTATTTATTCAACACCTGTTTTGATCTCTTGTAAGAAAATCAAATTTGAGCTTGGGGATGAAGTCTGGATTTATAGATACAACTGGCTAGTTGCATTTACTTGGTCGTGTGGAGCTTGTCTATAATGCATGACTGTCAATATAGTTTGTTTGACCATAATTGGTTCAGTGGTTCTAATTTTGGTATGGCTTAAGTATGCATGCAATAGTTCAATCCCAAGTGGATTGTTAGGCAATTGTAAAAATTATGTACAATTACTTTATTTATTTTTTCTAGTGTAAAAAAAGCATTTTTAACATTTTTGGTCCTTTACAATTTTGGGCTATGAGTTGTTTTTTTTAGATGTGTGGAGTTTACTAATGCTAGAATGATAGGGTGTGGTGGACATCTTGGGAAAAATCTCCCCATAGTATAAATGTATACACAACCTAAAAATGATCTATGTGTGTATGGAAGACACTCTTTAAATATTTGGTTGTACACATCTCCACATAACAGTTTCATCCTCCATAGTCCCTCGACTATTGGCTTTTAACAATCATCAGGACATTAAAGGAGGTTTTTTCCCAGCTGCCATATTATTTGTCTTGAAGCAACAGAAGTGAGGGATGGACGTATGTCCAATTGGCAGCTGTCATAATTTTGCTTGTAACCAATTCTGAAACCTCGTGCATAGACTCCATGTGTGGCCTTGCCACTCCTGGGGGTTTATTAAATATAAGTACCTAACATTTGCACCAGCGCAATGCAACGCAAATAAAACTCCATTGCACTTGCACCCAAAACCACTGGTGCAATTAAATACACCGAACGCAATTGGGCAGGGTTCTTTTGGCCACATATTTTCACTCCCACTACCCGAACAACAGTGGCGAATCAAATAATTTGTTACAACGTTTTCACAGCCATGCGGATACATAAGTTGCAAAGGATTTTACATACACCATTGTGTTAAGTAGCAGTGAATTATGTTTTTTTTTTCCGCGCCTTATAGTTGTTGATATTGTGTAGTAGTTATAACGTAAACGACAACTGCCGGGTGTTATGTTTATACTGCGACGTTTGGATGTGGAGAGCCACTTATTTCACTAAGTGATGAAGTGTGATGATTGGTGATTAATACGTGACAACTACATATTTTTAGCAGACAAGAAATTAAAATTTTAATAATGCAACATATCAGATATACTTGAAATTGTGTGTTTGATGTTATTTACGTTAAAGAAAAGACATATTGTATATTATAAGCGTTCATACGATTTGTGACCATGTTCGAAGTGTAACTGACCTAATATTGTGTTTACTTACTTATTTTTGTTTAGAAAACATTATTTTCTTCCCTGTGTTTTTTAAATTCATTACAAATTTCCATATAGCTGATATTTTCTCTGCTTAATGCATTTAGTGCAGTGCTCAAGTTGAATACTGAGGTTTATGTAAAGTGTTTGTAGTGTATGTTACATTAGTATACTTCTAGGGATGTTCGTGTTGCATGTCGTGGCATAAGAATTTTTATTGCCAATTGTCACTGCACCCTTTGACAGTTAATGAAACAAGACTCGTTTGTGTTCCATAACAAATTCCCTTCCAAAATATGAAGCAAAAAATTTTAAGCGCTTCTATAATAAATTATTATTGAGACTGTTTTGATGGAAGTAAAAGTGTTTTATGTGAAAAGTTAAGCCGGAAGCACCCTCGGAAAACATCCTTTCTCCGTTCTACCCACTTCAATTTGTTGTTTAAATCACGCTAATTTAGTAATTTACACAATTTGCCACAGACATCATTTAACCTAAATGTATTTTTTGACAATTACTAAATGATAGCCATGTTGCTTGTTAGTTGCATGTACCGACTACGCATGTGCAGTGAGAGTAATTGCACTTGCATCGAGGTATTTGCCTGGGGGCAGATTTCTCTGCTTTTTGGATCGGTACGCAACTTTTTGCACCTCTGTTTTTTTTTCCCCCATATTTTATTTAGTTTTGTTGCAACGCAAGTGCAAATTTTGTGTTGCTCCCATAGAAACGTGTATTTAATCTGCCCCTGGACTCATTTATTTAGTTTCTGGGCAATACCACAATGATCTCGGTTGCCACTTGAAGCCTTACCAGATGGGCCAACTCCAGAGTAGTTTTCTAACTGCATCCCGGCCAGCAAAGATTATATGAAACACCACTTTTATTATTTCTGAAGAGCACAAGTTTAGACGGGCAGCATAATTAGTATTTTTCATTAAGGATGATCTGTAGTTGTGTTTTCACGTCTGAGTTGTGGCTGCTTCAGCCAGTAAAGGTAGCAAATGATATTAGTGCTTGTGTCCTTTATTTAGTATAGTGTAACTGCGTCGTCTGTGTATGTGCATTGTGACCTTAACAACTCTGTATTTTGCAGGAGTGTTAGCCACTTGAATGTAATTTGTTGTTCGTGCCTGCACACTGACCAAATTTTCCATGTTACCCTGAGAACTCGTGGATACTTTCATTTTATTAGTGTGGCGGACACTTAGACCACCGAACCACCCCCTATTGATGGCAATATCTAGAAACGTGAAGACTCAGCATGAGTCACTTCACTTTTAAACTCGTTTACTTGAAATATTCCAGAAAACCTTTTATTAATCTCTGAGCGACCAACCGGTTGCAACCCAACCATCTGACCTGACTGATTGAGCTATTGGGCTAAAAGTCATACCTGTCACACTTTCTTTGAATGATAGTGGACAATTAATAATGCTCGTCAGTGTAATATTGTCAGTCCTTTTATTCAAGACATTTGGTTTTTATACTTTTGCTATTCATCTAAACCTCACCTTCCCTGTTCTTCCCATTTATAAATTGTTATTAGTCCATTTTTTTGTAAATTACCTGACCTTTCACAAAATTATTCTAGCACTTGAACAGTGCTAGATAATTTTCTGATTTCCCCAACCTCATGTGTCGAACTTCCACAATGTACTAAACTTCTCCAGCCACAACACCAGCTATCATCTACTTTAGGTCTTAATATGCCATCTATTGCTGTGCTTGTTTTTATTTTTTTTTTCGTTGTCTTAATTGTGCATTCGGCTACAGATCAAGGTTCAGCCTATCCCTTCAGGAGCCTCTATATCCCGGTTGTTTTGAAAGTATTATTACAATCACCTTACCTGTATGTCTTGCTGAATTGCTTAATTATTTTTATTTTATAATTTCAAATATTTTAAGGAGATTTAATAGGTACATATAGTTGCATAATTTTTATGCGCCTCTAAAATTCCTTTTGTGTGGTAAATCTCCGAGACAATTTCTGTCTGCTTTGGTGATGTTATTTTTGGTTATTGTATTTCAGTCTAATTTGACCAATGTATTGTTTAAAAATGAACATTTGGAATGTATGAGTTCTGTAATATATTATGTACAGTTATTAAGAAACACTTTAAAACAATTTTTCAAGTACAAATTTTTATAACCTGTGCTGGTTGTTCAATTAATTGAATTGCTATATAACTAGAAAGGTCCATTCAGATGCTATCTATTTGATGTTGACATTGCCTGTTAAATATTTCAACATAGCATTGTAACTGATTTACAAACTTTAATCTTAGTATTAAGGCTACAAATTATTTAATGATTCAGTGAACCATCAATTTAATGGACCTCCATTTAGTAGACATCTGATTTAATATGCAGGTTTTGAAAGGAAAAATAATCAGTAATTTTTTATTCCTTTTTTTATTTTTTGTTTGTGTGCGCATCTGCATGCATGCTCTTTGACTGCCAGATGCATCCACGGTCATGTTTACTATAGAAGAAAAATAGCTTCTCACTTGTTTTTAACATTAGTCATAAACGTGATGTGTGGCTGTCGAGGAACACAACACATACACTTGTTATTTATTATAGTAAGTTGAGTACGATGCTAACAAGTGATGTATCAACCAGTTTCAACTGTGGTATTGCAAAACGATGGAACGTCATATCAGTTACCATGCTTGCCTGAAGTGAGACTTTTCATGGAATTATGTGGTTTGTTTACCAACTACCTACGATTTCATTTGTTTGCCATTTCACATATATTGTTCCCCTTTGTTGTTCATTTTGTTTTAATAAAATTTTTAAGTAACATTTTACTTTGTGGAGTAGAAATAACAAAATTAATTGATTACAGACCTCCTAAACATTTCCGATTCTCAAGTTCCCCTAAGGAAAATTTTATTTTTTCTGTAATTATAAAAAAGTTGATACTTTTCCAAAAATTATATTCTGTTACATGTCATGTGATTATTCATAGTAGGGAAATTGCCTTAATTTATCATTTGCAAGATTGTAATTTTTGTTAAAGAAACTGTCATAAAAATTTATAATAACTTGTATAACTGAGGTAGTCATGTGTATCTTAATGAGGTATTTATTTTTATTAATGGCTGTGTTTTGCATATATTGTGTTTGTAAACACCTCAAGCTTCGGCATGTTTATTGACCAGTCATACATTTTATGTTCTTGACTTATCTAATTAGGGAAAGGCAATATACTGTACATGATACAGAAAAGAAAAAACAAAAAAGAAGAAAATTAATATAAGTTTTGTTGGTTTCCTTGAGTGGCTTTTGTAGACCTTAATCTCCATTCTAATATTTTTTTTGTATTTTTATTCAAGCTCTAAAAGGTATGAATGGTGTCAATATTTGGTATTTAATCTGTATCTGTTAATAATACTCAACCTATCAACCATACTTATTGAAAAAAATTGTCGGAATTCTTTGGACTCGGCCATATTCTGTAAATAATTCAATTTAAGGTAGCCACACACATGCCGTAAATCCAGTCCAACTTCCTCGAGTGTCTCTTGTGTAGATTAGTGAATGTTGAGTCTGTTCTCATTTTGGTGTGTGCTATTGATCCTCACCTATATCGTGGAGGTACTACTAAACACAGGCTATGTACTGGAAAACTTTGCCACAAAAAATGATAATGGCAAGAATGAGCTAGTCGATAGTTAAGGCGGTGCTGATCATTTCCATTTTCATGGTCATGCTTGAATGGATGACTGGATCAGATAGTTAACCAGCTATGTTACCTTATATTACTGGCCAGGCTAGAAATAAAGTGAGGGAGAATAGGCTGGAGTTTGAAATAAGGACAGTGCTTCAGTTCATACTGCTGAAAAGAAGTTTCCAGTGCTGGATCATCCACCTTGCCACATTTAGTTCTGCACAATTTGTATCTGTATTCTAACATATAAAACCGAACGAGGTGGCACAGTGGTAACTCACTGGACTCGCATTCGGGAGGACCCAGGTTTGATTCTCGGTCCGGCCATCCTGATTTCAGTATTCCATGGTTTTCCGAAATCACTCCAGGTGAATGCTGGGATGGGTCCCAAACAAAGGCCGTGGCAGATTCCTTCCTAATCCTTCCCCAATCCGTCTTCCCTGTGCAACTTGCACTGTCTCTAATGACCTCACTGTCGATGAGACGTTAATCCCACTTACCTACCTACCTACCTAACATAAAATGTGTATAATAAAACAAATTTTCACACTGTAGACAAGTCAAAGGAGAAAATTTATATGCTGCAATGTCCCCAACAATGGACCATTTTTTAAACAACAGTTTACAGATGGGTAAGATAGTATGTTTAAAGGGTTAACATTTAAGTTGAAAGATGGTAATTTTAAAATATACCTTTGCCATCGGTCTCATTATTTAATAACCATACCTTGGATACTCTAAAGATAGTAGTTGTATATTGTCAACTCTCTAACTCTGGCACTGTCCTTATATTCAGTAGTTGGTTTCTAGAAATATGTGCTATGCATTTAAGTGTGTGTTTTATTTCAGTTCGGAAAATGCCAAAGCATGGGGTGAAGAGTTGCAGAAAGTGCTGTCTCGAAATCATCAATATGTGATGATTACTTACGTTCAACTTGTTGGTGTATGTTTATACCTATTTGTTCGTCCTGAGCACACACCTTACATTAGAGATGTAGCTGTTGATTCAGTCAAAACTGGCTTGGGAGGTGCCACTGGTGAGTGGAATATAGTTACCATTATTATGATTTATCATTATTATTGCTACCTAGTAGATGATAGCTGTGAAAGTAATATCATACATAGTTATATAGGCCTAACTTTTGTATGTATATAACGATTCTTGTTGGTGATGCTTTTAAAAGGGTGGGTTTCAGCAAAGTTTTAATATATTTTACAATGTTAGTGATTGTCATAATCCTTTTAACCATTCAGATTAAATAATTGGAATATAAAATTTTTGCTTTGAAATTTACTTCACAATTTAAATTAAATAATTGCAGTGTAACATGTTTATTATAAAATCTTCATTCTGTAATATTTTATTTCACATTTACTTATATGATGCTAAGGAGTAATCATACTGTCTCTTTAGTTACATAAATTATATAATCTATAACAGTATAATAACTCCTCTTATAAATACATTTGGTGTGGATAACATATTCCATTTTATAAAATATGTAATTTTCTATTCATTGATTTTGTAATAATTAAGATCATATGTGACAAAGATATATACATATACATTTATTACCTTATAATGGTGCAGTAATACAGATTTGTTAATAACATTTAGTTAATTTTCTTTTTGTTTTGCGAGGAAATGTGTAATTGTTTTTTTCAGTATTTGACATTTTGTCAGTTTTAGTATGTGTATTTGTTACGAGTTTATTTTTTCTAAAGTTGTAGTTCAAGTTGCATCAGGGATTAGGGATAAGGGTCATTAGGATGTCCGTTGCTTTTTTTTTTTTAGTATGTTCTGGAAATACTGTTGTTTATTTCAGCAAAGTTTGAGCATGCATAGGTAAGTGGTTGCAACAGGGTTTGCACCAGTGTCCAAAGGGGCTTTTCATACCTTGTAGTGTAATTTTAGATAGTGGTGGGAGTAGTGTTGCATGATGCCCTTATTTGGGTGTGGTTATAGCACAATGATGTGATGGGTAGGTGGTAGAGCACGGTGTCATAAGTTGCGAGCACCTACTACCACCTAACATAGAACAACCAAACTTCATTAAGGAAGATTTAGGCTTGACCAGTGTAACCCACACCGGCAAGCACCCATGACCATCACATCTTTTAACCTCATTTTTAGGCTGTACATTTCTGCAAAATTTCTTCCCCTAGTAATTATTAATGGCCAATCTTTGTATAGTTTGGGTTTCATTATTTTGTTTAGGACCAGCAATCATTAAGCTGCACTTAAATTTTAAATCATTAATTTTTCTGTGCTTTTATATAATGTATTATTTTTAATACAGTAAATATTAATTTAAAGGTTTAATACAGTGTTCACCTTATCTGCTCTTGTAAAAATTTATTTTTATGTGTGTCTGCTACAGTTTCTTTTTAAAAAAACATTTTTAGCAATTTACTTGTTCATTTTTGACTTTTGAGTTTTAAATGTCATGTTATATGGAACATTTAGCATACAAGGCCTAGTTGTTAAAAAATGCTTTTTAATTTACATTGATTGAATTCAAGACAGAATGTAGGGGTTGAAGGTATTTATTTCTATAATGGTGAACATATTTTATCTGCCTTTTCATTGCATGAATCCAACTAGTTGGTTTGCTCTTATTAGTAAAGCCTCATATATTTGCTGTCTCTGGAATATCTAAAGTCCACTATTAGACTAGGCCTCTAGTGTCTGCAACCAGTCTGATCCGTAATTGGTTTGTATTTTGTGAAACATTGAGGCATATCGGCGGTATAAGACTATGGTATTTTGTGAAACATTGAGGCATATTGGCGGTATAAGACTATGGTATTTTGTTGTCTCATCAAAAATAGGTTACTTGCTGGTGGACCATCCTGTGCAACATTGATGGTGTCACTACGAGCCGGAGTATTGTTTTATATATAGCCTATTAAAATAGACCATCAGTGGGACCACCCTAACTGTGCATGCATGCCTGCATGCATCCATACCACCTCCTTCACATAATCTCAAAGTTGATATTACCAGCTTAAACTAGTGAAACATTATAAACAGTGGTGTAAATGATGAAGGAAAAAAGAAAAAAAATTTTAATGTCGAAAGAATGATGAATACTCTTATGCAGTTGTAAAAATAATAATTTCACAATTTACTTGGGTGGTACAATCTCTTGTTGCTAATAATTGGAGTTTATATTTTATTTAGTGTGTGAACTTAATTAGAAAGACTTGTCTGGTTTCAGATATATGGGAGAATAATATATTTTTTTTAATTTTCTCAAGGAGAAAATACCTTTTGTAGAACAATATGTAATTTTTATGGGTAGAGTGAATATTCTGCAGTGCTTTTATATTACGTGTGTGACATGTGTGCAGTTATGTCATAAGCCCTGTGCACGTGTGTGTGTGTGTTCAAATACTATCTGTTATTAGCTACGCACTGGAAAATTATTATGCATAATATGTGTGTATAATCTTTATATAGCTATAGAAATGCTAACCTATAACATAGCATATAACATAACATAAATTGCAGCTGGACATGCTCAATCTGCACACAAGACATGATAACACCACATATCACGCCACACAATTTGTGGGCTACACTCATAAGACAAGAACCTTAAATGATACACATAAAAAAAAAAATTCAACAATGAGCATGTGGGATAAAATAAAAATTTTGATTGTTGACGTGAGCAAATATTGACTGAAAATGAGATATTGCTGGATGAATTCCCAATAGGCTGACATGATACTATATCTGCCAAAGAATATCTGTTTTTCTTTATGTGTTTGGTTATCTTGTATGTTCCTTCATATAATGGAAATCATTTCTTGGCCCAACATCTCAAAAAATTGCTAGTTGCATAGTTTGATTTACTCTTAAAAGTACCAAATATCCAATTTCCAGTTCTTTTATTTGCAAAATACACTGCTTTTGTATGTGTTTTCTCGCTGAAATGTACAATCTTTCCAAGATTAATTTTCGTATTTTCTCTTACAATACTTCTGCTGCTAAGCTTTCATGGATTACTGCTTGGTACGTTAACCTGCATTGTTTTAAAATTTTAAAGCCTTAGCTGCTAGTATGTTAACCTGCGTTGTTTTAAAATTTGCAAAGATATTGAAACACTGCCCAGTCAGTACCACATACTGTGTTGATGGTATGGCATAAACTCAATTATGGGTAGCTTATCCCTCCATTTATTACTGTTCATTGCAATAGATACGTAGCACTGTATCTATATCTCTCATACTTAATTTGATAGGCCTTGAATGAGGCTGCCGAATTGACGTTATAGTGGATGCAATTTTCAATTTGTTCACGCCGTCCCGCTGTGTATGGCTCATGAATTCTGTATCTCTGTAAAATAATAATTTAGGTACCTACCTAATGAATGAAGTTTTTCCTCTAGCTCAACACTGTAGCTGCATTGGCGTTAACTATTGTATATAGTGTTGTGTATTTTGAAAACATCCAGGATGACAAATATATACATGACACCTGCCTTAGATTTAGGCAACTGTCCTAAAATATCTACGGAAATCAGCTGTAGTGGTCTTTCTGGAATTATTGGCTGGTACTGGCCATGTAAATTTTTACTTGCATGCTTACTTTTGCGACACAAACTTACATAATCTAACTACGTCAGCAACGGATTTATGTATGCATGCATTTCCAATAACATTTCCTACAAATAGCTTTCAATGTTTTTGTTACTCCTACATGTCCTACAAGTTTATGAGTTTCAGAAATTTAAAAATTTTGACAACTTTATGGTATAACAAGTTTCCATTCCTCTTCAAACAGATTTTTCACGATGCTGTACTTGAGTAAAATATTGGAAATCTGTTGATATATGGTGTTATCTTGTTGCAGTTTTGCTAATATAATTTTGATGTTTTTACAAAATGGGTTGTTTTGCTGTGCCTTTGTTATCTCCTTTAAAATGCCCATCATTTTTACTGACCGATCCAATTTAAATTTATTCAGTTTTGCAACAGTAAACTCTCTGAAATCTTTGTGACTTGTTTCATTCCCAGTTTTGTAAACAACTAAGGCAGTGAGCTGCAATATTTTTTTACTGTCCTTCATATATCTAATTTCAAGGTTGTAATCTTGTAGTGATAGATCCTAACATATGAGATGAATACAGAACTTTTGCCTTTTTAATGCATGTTAACGCTGATAGTCTGTCATTGCGATCATATTCTCAGCAATAAACAATTTTATGAATTATGTTAGGGACCAAATTATCACAAGGGCTTCCTTCTCGGTTATCATAGGATTACACTCGACTTTATTTTATGTACAACTCACCATTACTATTGTCTTAATCACGTCATCATCATTCTGTGTAATGTATACACCTAACACCTTATTTGATGTGTCTGCAAACAATTAAACTCCACACCTGGTTTTGGATGATGAATTACGAATTTGGTTAAAAAAAATCTGCTTCAACTGTAGAAATGCAGCTCTTTGTTCACCTGTCGAATTCCACTATTTGTTCTTCTTTAACAACTTAAATAATGGAACTGCAGTTCCTGTAATCTGATTTGTATATCCCTGGTAAAAACCAATTATTCCAAAGAACATACGCAGTTGTTTGATATTTTTATGTTCTGTATATTCCCTTATAATCTGTGTGTTCTCTAGGTCTGTGTGTATACCACGGGCATCAAAATATGACCCAAGAAAGAAACTTCTTCCCTAAAAGTTTTGACTTTTTAATTTTGACACTTATTCTGGCTACTTGCAATTTGCCTAGAACATGGTCAATATGTGACAGAAAATCATCAAAATTTTTAGAAATAGTTAAAATGCTAGCAATGTAAGTTTTAGCAAAGTCTTGACACTATGGTCCTAGTGTTACGTCTAAACTCATGGTAAATTCTGCTGTTAAACTACACAGTTTGAAAGGTAACACTTTAAAAACATATTGTTGGTAGTTGAACAGAAAACCCTTATACCACTGACTTTTGACACTAAGGTGAATCTGCCAAAAACAATGTGTCAAATCCACCATTATTAAATATGGTATACTAAAGTACAGTCGCAACACTTCTTCAGGTGTCTTTGGTTCTTCACAATCCTATACTGTTATTTTATTAGTTTCACATGCATCCTTTGTATGCACACATTCTATAGGTAAAGTGTACAGACTCTCACTCCTTTTGACAATGCCCTATTCTACCATGAGTTTTAGTTATGCTTTCGCCTAGTTAATGTATTTTTCCAGAATAGGATATAATTTTTTATGGAATGGCTCTTTATTGTTGACCCAAATGTATGCTTAACAAATTTAGTTCAATCCCGGTTATTCCAAAAATATATGCTGATGCTATATTACATGTCAAACGTTGCTTAATTTAGCATCGCCGTAATAATAATACATAGTTGATGGCTTAAGCAACCTCTTCCACGATACCACGACTTATATCAAAATTATAGAGTACCGTGATATTCCTAATCTCTGGTGCCCTGCCGGTTGTTGCAATGACACTATTGGTGCCTTTTCTAGCTTTTGATGATTCTGGTTATTTTGATATATTGGCAGGAGAATTTATTAACC
Organism: Dryococelus australis; assembly: GCA_029891345.1. Lineage (NCBI taxonomy): Eukaryota > Metazoa > Arthropoda > Insecta > Phasmatodea > Phasmatidae > Dryococelus > Dryococelus australis. The sequence continues at coordinate 248,628,768 of CM057009.1, forward strand.
ACTTTCCAAATTCCAAAGTTATTTGATAATTATACAGAAATTCTGCTCTTAAAATCAGGGATTTTAGCAAAACCTTTGACTAAAAGCACTGTTCCTGACTTTTCACTGCCTAGGCCTATATGATTGCTTGTTTGCTTATTTTGGGACTAGCTTTAGACGTTACATCATTAATTTTTATTTGTGATATTGGGATCAGTGGTATGTCTCCCATGCTGCAAATAGCATCAAAATATGTGTATGACATAACACTTATTTCAACACTACTGTGTAACAAACATGTTGTGTGAATACCACACAATTTTAACGTGAGTTCGGGACATAACACTTCCCCAGTGTCTATGACCTTGCATTTTGATTCGGTTAACAAAAACTCATGCTCTGACTATTGTAATTTTCCCATCACGATTCGTGCATTTTTACTAACCACATTTACTGGTTCACCTATCCCGTAGGTACAATTTTTCTTCTAAGTCAGTGCCGAGGACCGAATTTCACTGGCCCTCTCATGTTTTATGGATGGCTTTCATTATCTTGTCCTTAATGTTGTTGATTAATTTACTGCTTTGGTGGACCAGATGGTTGACATTACCTTGCCCTTGGATCAAGAGACATTTGGTTTTTAAAATAGCCAACATGATTCTGGTTGTCTTGATAGAATTCAAAAAAGGATTGTTCACTTGTCTAAAATTTTCTTGGTTGGCTATCTGCTGTTGCTCATCATACCACGCCTGCTTATTATACGTGTCTTCACGTATATAACACTTTGGCTTATACACATTGTTAAAGTGTGGCAAACCTGCCCTACCATTATTCATGTTATTGTGTCTTTGCAGCTTGTCATATTGTTGTTGTATGTCACAATTTCTTCTGCTGTTGTTATTATCACCACTCTGCAGCTCTTCATAACATTACTGATATTTATTGTAAAACTGTTTTTCAGATTCTTTATATCACCAGTTTTTTTCTGTGGTTTCTTTGTTATTTTTTTTAAGAATACCCAAACAGTTTGTAATTAGTTGGAACGATTTTGCTGAACATGTCTGTTGTGACTATTCGATCGATTCAGTTGTGGCCAACCTGTTAACCTATAAATGGTGTTATTATATGGTAGTCTATCATATTATTGTCCATACTGCAGCCATGACTGATGTTCCTTACCATATAGTGAGTTGTTATTATATATTTGTGCCTCTTGTCTATGAACCCTGTCTGTGTGATCAAACACAAGTAGTTCATTGATAAACTCGGTTAAGATTACTAAAATGTCAGTCCATCCAATGTAACTGATAATACATCAGGAGTTGTACTATCACAATCACAGCTAACTCCTCGTGTGACAATGATTGATACAAATGTCTAAATGTTTCATATACCACGGAAATATGAGTTTTGAGGTTATGGCACTTGTCTGGAATAAACTTCTCTAAATGATGCCTGTCTCTTAAGCTTCCAAAATATATGGCTCAAAAAATTGTCCAAAAATTCAGAACGAAATTCTGAGCTGCTATTCATGTTTTCTCAAGTAATTGGCCACCAATGTCTTGCATTTGACTGAAGTGCCAAATGAATGAATGTCTAAGACTTTGAAGATAAACATTTCACAGTATTCTTCAAATCCGTTGAGAAATTTAAAGGTATTTTCATTTTGTTTGCCACTGAATACGAGTAACTTTTCTGACTATAATTTTCTCAGATGGTGCAACAATGATGCTGTTGACACAGAGTTATATTCAGGAATGTTCATTGTGTTTATTTTTTGTTTCTGTATGTGTCTCGGTTCCTTGTACGTGCAGTGTTTTATCCATTTCGCAGTGCTAACGTTGTGATTTGCATGTAGTGACTGCACTGTGGCAATGACATCAAATCAGGTTTTGCTCAGATACCTTTTATTTCATGTTAGTTTTGTATTCAGTTGTTTCCTGTTATAAGTTATGTGACACCTATACAAATAATTATTAATTTTTCCTGAATGTGACTTTAAAATGAAGCTAACTCTTCATTCATTAATGACTTCTTACTTTCAATTCCATTTACACACTTTTTGACTTCAGATATGCGTGGAACTTCAGATTGTTGCAACTGTTCAATACATCCCTCCAACTTTTCCTGGTCAGCAACAATGACAGCTATACGGGAATTCACCTGAACAAACTGTGTGTCAACTTGAATGCCTTATTCACTCATTTCAGTAGTGTAAGTCTGATCATGCACCTCCAGCTAGAATATAGCTTCTTTGGCTTCTTGTATGCCACTACCTCTTTGTCTAATTCATGTGACGAGTTCAGTTTGCATACTAGCGATTTTCCCTTTGGTTTCCTCTAACATTGTTTCCATATACACATTTTTGATTATAACTTTAGCGTTCATGGTTGCAATTTGCGTACTAATTTCACACAGTATATCAAGGATGTTCAAATTATTAACATTACTGCTTTTGACACCTGCATCAGGTTTTGCTGGCAGTTTAGACATTTCAACAATGTGCAAACTAAACTTGTTACTCTTAAAATGTATGTCCATCTGGAATATTATGTGATCCCTTAGACACAGTTTCTGTAATCAAACTATCATCCCCTTCATCTGGTACTGAAGACTGGCACAGGAAGTATAGTCCCTTTTGTTTTCATAGTTACCGTTACAACCATAGAAAACATTTTTAGCGGAAAAGGGGGGGGGGGGGGGATGTAAATAGTCAAATTATGTTTTGTACTGAAGGATCACATTGAGCATCAATATTATTATGCAACATGTATATTTCATAGAGTGAATATTCTGTAATATTATTATATTAAATGTGTGAGTTGCATGCAGTGTAATAAGCCTTGTCTGTGTGTTTATATTCAAACACAGTATGTTCATAGCTACACACTGAAAGATTATTAAGACTAATATCTCTCTGAAAATTTTATGTAACTTTTAACTTGGCAATTACAATAACAAATGTCAACCCATAACATAGCACTTAACACAACATAACACTATGTGCAGGTGGACAGTAACTGTCATGCATAACACATCACGCTGCACAATATGTGGGCTGCACTCATAAGACAAGAAAATGTGATGATAAACATTGAAAAAATATATATTGAACAAGTGTGATATAAAATCAAAAATTGTATGGTTGAAGTGAGCAATTCTCTACTGAAAATGAGAATATTGCTATGTTGAACTTGTGACAAAATTTTTATTGCAGAGTGGACAATTATTACCATGAAATAAGTTGAGAATATAATTTACCTATTGCAGCAACAAAATAACTACAGGCCTCCTCAGGCTTTCTTCAATATTTGAAATACTTTAAAGCTTACATTTAATATTCTTTCAAAATTAAATTTTATATATAGAGAGAGAGAGAGAGCGAGAGACAACCACACATATAGTTATGACCAAAAATTACTTGCTGTCTGACTGGAGGACATGAATCTACAGTTTGCACTGACACTGTATACATACATTATTAGGCACACTATAGAACTGTTTGAAAAGGCGATTACAATTATATAGTTCACCATGACTTTGAGATCCTCATTTGTCTTCAGGAGATGCTCACTTAACTTTGAATATACTTACACATCACTATTGTTTATAGTTTATATTGTCAAATTTAAATATCCCGAGACACTAACAAGGCCAGTACGTACTCCACAAATAGTTACACGATAAAAGAGCTGTTGTTGGGCATTTCTTATGCCACTTCAATTAGAATAAAGTTACTGCCGTACATAAAATCTTATTACATATTCACATCTTAAAACCTCCTGCACCGCATGTACATCAGTAGATAGGAAATTTAGGTTCGAGGACAAGGGCTGAGTCACCGAGGTACCCTATCTGCCATCTTAGATGACACCACAGTGGCCATCTTGTTTCAATCCACCATGTGGTGTCAGGTCACTGTTTTGCTTTTGTCTTGCATCTAGTTTCAATCCTTTATCTTGTTTCCGCCACTATTATGTTCCACCCACATCTTTCTTCTGCCAACATCTTTCTTCCGCCGCCATCTTGCAAGCTTAGTTTGTTTTTGTCTGCCATGTTGGTTCTCTCGTCGTTCACTAGAGTGCACCACTGATGGCCCACCATCTTCATTTCTCTCGTCCACTGAAGTGCATCACTTGTGTCCCTAATGTGATTTATGGCTGCTATTGTATGCCACTGGCATCCGTCATGTTTGTTTACTTGTTTTTGTTTGCTGATTACTCACTCTTGATTGGCCACCTTATTGGTTCTCTCATCCTCTGCTATAGTGCACTAGTGTTGTCCACCATGTTTGATAGCTATAATGCACCTGATTCTTCGCCTTCATTCGACTTGTCAATCTTTGATTCTGGAGTTGATAACCAGGAGCACTGCAATTTTTTTTATATCCAGAGCTCAAAATATTGTCTCAAGGAGGGCCGGATTGAACTGTCAGACCTTACGTCAAAATATACCCACCTTAGATCACTCGGATACTGTTGCAGATAGGAAGGTATGGTTTTAAATATGGTTTACACATTGCAACATCATCACCTCTTCTATCATCGTCGTCGTCGTCATAGTCATCACTATCACCACCATCATCGTCTAGAAAAGATTTTATATTTAATTTTATTAAAAGTATTATGTATGTCTAGGTGGATAAGTCTTGGCGAGACTGATACGATAAAAATAAACTGTCAACTTGGTATGTATACCTGTATACTCTTATATTTATTACGATGTAGTTAATCCTGTATTTATTTAATTTCAGTATTTTTTCAATTTTTTTTTTTGTATTATCTAAAATTTGTTTTATATGTAAGTTATGTCAGAGGAGGAGGTGAAGGTGAGGGACAAGGAGGTAATGTTTTTTTTGTCAATCGGTATAGGGTATGTTTATTTGCATCAAATAATTTGTAGTACTATCTGAAAGTGTAATAAAAGGAAAAACTACAAGGTAATACAAATATTTTGTCGCACATTAAAAATATTTATTTGCATTTATCTATTTGGTAACAACTAAGAGACTGCAAAAGAAAATATTGTTAATCATGATTTATTTAATTTCCATTATATTTTTTAATACAAGGTATGTCTGATGAGGTGGAGGAGGAAATAATTTTTTTGTTCATCTCCATAAGGTATGTTTACTCACATGAAATAATTTGTAATAGGAATCAAAACTGTAGGAAGAAAAATTTATGAGGTAATAGAAGTAATTTGTTGCATAAAAATACATTTATGTGTACCTACTTGGTAATAATTAAGCAAACACAAATGTAAATTATAAATGCAGAGCACGTAATAAGTATTTATCAACATGAACCAGCCAAATATTTAAAAAATATATTGATTAACATACCGCTCTCCCTAACACATACGAAACTATGAGGGATTATGTCGCAACTAAGCCTACCATACTAAATGAACCAACATAAGGTTTGAAATAAATATAAAAAAATTAACACACATTTTGACTTGGGATGCATGATTTACTATATCCTAGTAAAATAACAAACTTGACCTTTTGTACCTCTAACATATGGATCAAATGTCGGTGAAAATATTTTTGTTTTATTATTGAAAAACATGAATAATGTAAATTTTGTGTGGTGGAGTTTATAAGATGAGGGTACAAATTTCAAACATTTTGATGTAGGAACCTTAGTTTTCGTATTAAAAGTAAAAATATTAAATGAGCCGTATGCACCATGACAGACGGACCATAATGTCAATTATTATTCATAGTCATACGAAAATGTAGATTAAAATAATAATATTTGCAAGATTAGTATTTAACTATAGAGCATATTAAAATTATGTATTTAATTTTTAATATTACATTTTTTTATTTATTTATGTTCTAAGCTTTATTGATAAAGTTAGACCTATGAACTCCTAAAATTAATTAATCAGTTCTTTGCATTTTTATCAATTATATTAATTTCAACTACAATATCATTCATTCAAAAGTTTTTATTATATATGTAATACAACATTGACCAGAAGTCATGTGCCAAATGCTGGGATATTATTCATTATGAAAAATAAGGTGGGGTATACATTGACAAACACTATCATGTGGTGAATATTAAGGGAGGTATACAGCATTGAAAATCAATGTTTTAAATACATGAATGTTAAAATATCATGAAATTATTTGAGATGCAGCAACAAAAATGGAAATCATGTTCATGGAATGGAGATTGTAAATATTTTTTAATATTTTTGGTCTAATCGTCCCCCTTCATTGCTTAAGTAGTGGTAGTCGCCCTATTTTTGCAGGTAACTTTGGAACACCAGGCAGTAATGAAAAATTCAAGACAGATTTTACTCACCATGGTAAAATGAAGAAAAATACAAATGCCTCATGTTCATCCTCTAAAATTTCTAACATCCTTTCTTTTTCTACATGTTCCCCCTTTGAACTGAATTTGGTATATTTAATCTTTCATTTGATAGTCTTGTTCATTAAAATTACAACACCGGTTTACATTGACTATCTCCTCATCTTTGCAAACAACTTGCATTCTGCGAGAGTTTTCTAACACTTTATTGTCTATGGCCTTATGGAATTCGAGACCTAAAATTTTTACATAATTTTCTGAATAGTTATTGATTGCTTCATGTTCTTTAAGCCAATCAGCCCCTAATACTACATCAATACTGAGTCCTTTAACTACTAATAAAGCAATTCATATTTTACGTTAAGCTATAGTCACTTCTAAAATAATTTGTTTCTTAATATTCTTATTTCTAATACCTGTAGCTCCTACAATAGTGACATTCGATACTGCTAAAATGGCAATAATTTGAATTTCATTCTTGCTGAGGCTATTCAGGAATCCCTTTGAAATGGCAGTTACTTCACTACCTGAGTCAACCAGCATATTTAATTTAACTTCAGTATCGGTGATACATATCTAAATATATGGACAGATTCCCCTTTTTCCTTGGACTAGAACTTCATTTAAATTTTCTTCCAATAACATGTCACATTCTGACTGAAGTTCTGAATTTTGAATACATTTTAAATTACTTAAATTTTACTACCAATTTGTTTTGATTACTCTACACTCATCATTACCTGGACACCCATTATTACCTAAACACTCATTATTACCCAAACATTCATTATTGCCTGAACACTCATCATTATATGGATTTAAAGTGAGGGAGGCATCCTATGAATGATACCCCCTCTCTAAGTATTTCAATTTGGCCTCTGCTGTTGGTTCCGTTGAAACTTTTGCCTCCTACCTTTCAAACCCTTTTCCCTTTCCTGCCTCCTGTCTAGGGTATCCAACAAGGCTATCACCTCCTCAATGGTCTTGGCCCTTATACCCAACATACAATCCTGGATATGCCAATTATAATTATGGATGACATGTGAGATGTGAACCTATCATGTCATTTTGTTTTCTAAGTTCTTGGATTGCAAGTATAAATCTGCATATAAGTGGCCATAGAATTGTTAACATCATTGAATTTTCCTTTGAACTAATACTGTAGAAAGTCATCCTGCACATGGATGTCCCAGTATTTCTGTAGAAATGCTGCTTTTGCCTCTGAAAAATTTTTCCACTCTGTCTCTTTCCACAATGCCCACTTTGAAGTTCCTGCATCTAATTTATTGACATATAATTGTACCCACTGTTCTTCTGACCCCCCTAAAGATTTGAAAATTCTCCTACATTTATGTATAAACTGGATGGGATTAGGTCCCCTATTATCTCCATAAAACTTTGGCACCGCTTTTTCGAACTACGTGATTCCATCTATTGTTAATACAAATTTTCCCCCTTTAAAGGCAGAGCAGTATCTCCTCCTCAGCTGGTTAATTTTTTCCTCACATTGCTGCTTACATTCCTGCCCTATATTCAACACTTCCTCTTGAATATTTTCTAAGTGTTATCCTATTGCAGGACTTTCCTGGAAAATTTTCTTTACACTTTCAGTAAGTGTTTGTTCTACCTGTTGTATGTGCAGTACATTTTGCTTAACCTCCCTAATTTGTTCATTAACCTGTACCCAGACAACTGTTTCTAATTCTTTGCCATTTTCTACTATTTTACCCCCCTGGGCAGATACAATTTCTTTAACCTGTTGCTGTGCTATTTTAACTGTCTGTACATTTGATTCTAACTCTTTACAGTTTTCTACTACAATCTGGGAATCCGAAAGTGCCACATAGTACAGATAAACTTGTAATACAGCCTCACATTTAAACTGATAAAGCCCTTACTTCTAACATGTGACATGAAAGGAAAAATTTGGACAATTACACTCACTGACAAATGAAACTGGGGAATTTAACAAAAAGTGAACAAAAAATGATTAAAATGGGTATAAATGCAATGCTACAAGCAGATTGTAATGAATAGGACTTTCCTCACCACCAGATGCTTCATCTGTTACTGGATCACATACATATGTAGGTGAGCAGTGATTTATATTTCTCTAGCTTTATCTGTACCAGAAGCTGCAAGCATTTCTAGTGCTTCATTTACTGAGGATTCTCTGTAACAAGAAAGAGAACATTACTAGTAAAACAAATATAACAACAATATTAGGAAAATAAAATAAGCCAAAAATGAAATGGTACACTGGAGCTCAAATAATAGTTTGTAACACACATTGTTTATTTGGAGAATACTACAGCATGTACAATAAAAATAGTAAGATTTTTGGTTTCGTTCATTGAACTATATCTAACATACCTTGCAAATGTTAGGAATGTATTATCTGCCACTGTTGAAGCTTTCAAATAATCTTCTGAAAGAAACAGTTTCATGTAAAAATAGACAACATAATATATTTTATAGCAACTGTAGCTACCAACTAATTTTATCTGCAACTCACAGGTTGTGTTTTTGGCAATGATGTCTTCTTTCAAAGATTTTTAATGTATGTTGTTTTAGAATACTAAAAAAGAGAGAAAGAACAGGCCTACTACACAAAGTAAAATGCATAAGGGTGAGAAGGCGTAATCTTCAACATAAAAAGAAAGGAATGTTTTCATTCTTAGAAAAAGAAAGTTTTGTGGTGTCGAGTTATTATTACTCTGGGAGGACTGCAGGCTGATTATGAAATTAATATTGCAACATACACATAGTGCTAAAGAAACACTGCAAGTGATGAGCACAAACCTACCACCATTGCATATTTTATGTTTATGTGGCACTTTTGCCCTACCAAAGATCAGTGCTGTCAAAAAGTATAAAATATATAATTATATTTTGCTAATAATATCTTGTTATATGGTGGTAAAAAGTTAACTTCCCTTAATAACTGATACTTTATATTTAAGCATTTAAGAATCTTAGTATGTTTCATGATTAAAAAAGATTATTTTGCATGAATGTTGATTGTGCAAGTTATGTGAAATGTAAAACCATTTTTTTAGTGGCGACCCTGGCAAAACCATAATAATGCGATTTTTTCCATCAAGCACTCCATCTGGTTTCTATATTTCCATGGTGAAATTACACTCATACCATGATTTATATCTATTTAACTTTGGCTATGATTCTGTGTCGAGCAAAGATGTCTGCATTTTATTTTAAAATGTGTAAGTTCTATTTTGGGTGTTGAGAGTTACAACTTATCTAAATGTATCTTCCCAGTTACATATCCGTCCCATTAGGCAAACACAACCAGGACGGAAGTTTAGAGTTATTTGTAACACGTTATAAATTCCACTCAAATTATAGACACAAGTGATAAGACTGTTCAAAGACGTTAATATTTCTTATCACAACATGAAGCATAGTGTATTTATTATAATGATTCATGCATATTAGCATATTATTTTGTACGTGAGTTAATAGTTAGCAAAAACATATAGGTAATTTTGTAATTTAAATTATGTTAATGAAACTGTAATAATATTTTCTCCATGTACATTCACTTAATTGATTACTATGAATGAATTGCACGAGTACAACAAAGGTTGCCACACAGTATCGTCATAGCCTGACATGTGTCCCATTTGACTTTAATGCGGTTTGCTTGTGCGGATGTCCCTCCATCATTCATAGCTACAAGACACCTAATAAGTCCTTAGTAGCAGTTTAAGCAATGTGAAGCCAGAGCCAAGTTCAGTGAACATGCAGTATGCTCCATTGGTGCAATCAATAAACCTTTACCCAGCTGGATGAGTTTGAGAGAGGCTGCTGCATCTTCAGCCTCTGAGAAGCAAATGGGATGTTTCGGTGCATTGCTCGCTACTTGAACTGTTCTGCCTACACTGAGTCAATTTTGGATGCAGTGGGAACAGGAGTGGATACACTCCCAATGAGAAGGCTGGAGTCAACCTGGCAGACCACCAACAGTGAGGATCGTTTTATTGTGCAATGAGCTGTAAGCACTAAATGGGCATCACTACAAACCATCCATGGACATGTGATGGTAGTTGGGGATATGTTTGTATCCACCAGTGCCATAGCCATGCAAATAGCACAATGGGATCTGTTACTGCATTATGATCTTAGCATCACCGAGCACTTGAAATATTCCACTGGAAACGGGCATCATCACCGCTTGCCTGCAGCTAATATCTTGGGAAATATTCAAACTGTTTGACATATTATTAGATTATATTGCCTTTATTTCTCGGTCAATCAGCTTAAAATAAATTACGTTCATTGTGTACCTTCAGCTCTCCATGTAGACAATCATACTTGTGAATTGTGCATGCAAGTTGTGATGTTGGCCGCACAAAACATGGGTTCATAATCACATCTTGCCTTTACAGCCACTGCAATGTCATCAAACTAAGAAATTTGCAATACAATAACGAAATGCAAGACAGTCATACTCAGCCTGTTTCCGAGTGCATTACACACCAAGAAAAACTTCTCAACTGAATCTTAAAATATGTAATGTTCGTAATCAGTTACTGGTATCCTATGTTTAGTGCACTGTGTAAAAGGTTCTGTTGCATTTACATAAAACATATTTTTCTGTTAATTATTTTAGTTATAAAAGAATTGTATATACACGATATTGTCAGAGAGCCCAATATAATGGCAATTAGTTGCAACTAATTTATCATTGGTATTATATAAAAATGTGTGTTACTGCTACAATTAAATTATAAAATTTCTAATCCACACCAGGCACATTAAAAATGACTTACAATTGATTACATAAATATTAACAACAGAAACTGAACAAAAAATATAAAATGATGACAGTGCAGGTGTACTTCATATAGAGCATCAGTCTTATCTGAGTTTTAAACCAGTAAAAGAACTTAATATGACTTATTAATTTGATTTTCACAACAAATCTAATTATCATGTACTGCTGCTTTCCACTAGTGAATACAAGTATAAAAAAAATTGCAACATATCAGTCACTCATTAGATTTACCACAGTTATCATTACCAAAAAAATACACATTACAGAGTTTAACTTTGAGAACCAAATTAGATATTCTCCAGTTATATCCATTATTAAAGCTATGGCTTTTGACTCTGGAGTGCTACTGGCCAAAGTGTTATATTTTTATTAATGTGTAACATTCTTCACATGCAACATGTTCTTCTGTTCACCATATGAATAACTGGTGAAAAGATAGGTGGGAGCTCTTTTACAAATAGTATCCACAATGGTGTTATCACTATTGAAGTGTAGATTGCATACTGATATGCAATAATATTTTATTTCTGAAGATGATCTTGTAACCTAGGCTTTGATCCTATCATTACTGTACAAATATCATACATTTGTCACAATTTCTGACAGTGAAGACATTAATCTCATTTGAACTTACCTGATGTTTTCATATGGGCTATTCAAGGTAAAGTGAACACTTTTGAGGCCTTAGTTACTTTTTTTTTTAACCCTTTTTTTATCATTTAATAATCTTTTAAAATAAATATCACTGTGTGAGTAATAAACACAGTATGTATATTCTACTGCAGTAGAATGATTATGAAGACTTTAGGACAATGTATTTTAAATGGGAGTTAAGACTTGGGGCTGAGGCTGTGGCTCTGATTTAGTTTCGCTTAATGAGGGTCAATTCTTCAGTGGACTTAGGCAGAGGGAGGGGGGGTGCCTACTTCGGCTCAACTCGGTATAGTCGGACATGCCCAAAGGTGATTAACAGTTATGAACACTGACTTGTAATGTTGCAAATGACCCCGTGGCAGTCGCCATAAATGTAACATGGCAACAGTCACAGAAGTTGTAGCTGAACATCACAACTCGGATTCACTGTATCATTAAAACATGAGACAAAGGCGCTATATTGAAATTTTAAAAAAATACAATTCCCATCTTTGAATATTTACTCTGTTTGATTGAAATAGTCCAAACACAGTTTCACAATCTTTAATTAATCTAGAAGCACGAACAGTCAATGAATCAGTTCATTCCGAAAACTCTTATTGCGAGATTTATTACGATGGCAGGAAGGAAAAATATTTCCCGCCTGATGCCCTGACCACCTCCCTCACCAGCGGAAAGAATTCCGTAGGAGAGAGTATGTATGCCGAAAGTACTTGAAGTTGAAAACCAAGATAGAAGTTGTGGTTGCAGACGCTTGTTAGTGTGGGTGAAAAGTGGCAGCCTGAATGTTTCCACTTCAAAGTCTGGTAATAATTTGTTAGCGGGTAGCAGGCACTCCACATTCACTTTGGCACATGTCTACCCCCACTCTTCATACCAAATATGGAAATGCTGGGCACACACTCTTCCTATTGGCTAGATCTAACTGCGTCGCTTCAAAACTATTGAACTTTTAGATTAAAAACTGTTTACGTTTGGAAAACGGCATACGAACTGAAAAAACATTTATCTCTGAAGCTGATGAAATATCACCACACCTTCAGAAAAACAAACACATTATCGATAAACACTCGAACATGGCTGCACTTTCAAACACTGATAAAACATTTATATTCCACATGGCAGTGAGGAAAATAAAATAATACACTCACTTGCAAAAGAAAAAGTGAATTTCACCAAAAGTTTGATATAAGGTTATTATAATTACTATTAAAAATTATATGTATTACAACGTTTCATTACCACCCTCGATTTGGGAGAGCTTTTGAAGCAACTTTTCCCAAATCAAAATCTACCTTGTATGCAGCTACTCTGTAGACTACTGTGACACTGTTGTTCACAAACAATTCAACTTTACAACTCAATAAACATACTCATTTGCATAAAAAATATTCAACGTTACTTGTTGCAGAAGAACACTTAAGCTATCTACTGGAATGCTGCAAGAAATTGACATATATCACTTATTCACATTACAAGTAGAATTGAATGTTATTTCTTATCTAAGGTTAGAGGTGTACATACAAAACAAGTTTTATATGTCTCTTTTCAATAATTACAAATTTACATTCATTGTGTCAAAATTGTTTTAAGTTCCTACTAATTCAAGGAAATAATCAATACGGATTTGCAAACACATTATCAGATTGATAATTAACATTCAAAAACCTGTAAACTTCTGTGTTACATTGTTATAACAAATTAATAAAGTAAAATCCTAACCTTCCTAAATATTGCTGCCATATTGCGTACCTCTAAAATAAATCCAATAAGAGTCAGACATTGCAACTTCAACCCCAAAAAAATACAATCTATTATTTTCATTTTTAACTTAAAACATTATAATAAAAACAATACTTCAACTTTATCCGCTTTCATTTATAACATTATAAAAAACAACAATATTACCTCAAAAGTTATACCCACAATGTTTACAACATATTCCTCAATAACAACATGATTATCACATTTTCAAACATGGTTTGCAGTATTTTTCCATATTATTTGAAAGTAATTTTCATAACATTTTATTACATTTGGTTTATAAAAAAAATTGTTATTGTATTAATTTTTATAATTTTCAGTAAAATTTTAAGGGTGTACCTACAATGTATTTTCATGCCAATCCTAGGTAGAAGGCTCCTTTCCACTCTAGTTCCTCACGGAATCAGCACACAACATTTAAAAAGGGGCTCTAGGTCTGCCCAAAATTTACAAAAAACCACTGTCTTGTTTACTTTATTTAAACCTTTGAATATCTACCAGGCCAGTGCTGACAAAGAAAAAAGAGGCCTTCAATGCGTCCCATCAAAAAATGTACTTGTAGTGCTAAATATCCCAGAACACCATACGAACTGGAGCCACATCTTATCCTTTCATATCTATGTTATTCAGGTCTAACACACAACAAACCCTCAACAATTGTGTGGCTAGAAAATTCTATATATTCCCAAGTTTATTCTTCAGGAGTCAGATTTGTAAACACTGAATTTAAACATTAACAGCAAGATTACGTTAAGTTATTAAATTTTTGCAATCCACATACAGTATAATTGTTAAGTATTTTTTAATTACTTTTTAAAAGTGTCACATAATGTCTCATTTAGTATTACTATATTCATGAAAACTCCTATAGAAGCATCCCTTATAACCATTGCATTAATGATTTATACAAAATTTATAAAAAACTATTACAACGTTAATACAGTTTTAAAAAATAAATAGGTTTAAGCAACTATATTCGGACTGGATGCCTCTGAATCTATACTAGAGTTTCCAAAGAAAATTATTTAATTTATTTCATATAAACTATTTGCTCAAGCATGAAAAGTATTTTATTATTTATAGATTCAAATAAAAGATTCATCTGCAGTGATTCAGTGTCAAGCACATAGACAATACTATCTACAACTGTGTATAAAATGCTGCATTTAAACTGCACAGACAGCTAACTATTTGTTTCTGGCGACAGTTTACATATATTCCTTGTATTGTATGTTTGAATGGTATTTGTGCAAAATATTGTAAAATGAGTGAAATGAAAAAACAATTCTGTGAATAATGTGTAGTCACAAAATAAAATTAAATAATTGCAAAATCGCATAAGTGTTTACTGAGCTATCATTTTCCTGAAAATTTGATTACAGCTTTTACTGTGGAAACGTGATTCTATAGAATTGATGGAGACTGTGTTGATCTATCATTGGTTAAGGACGTTTGGGTTATAAGCCGTTCACCATCTTGGCCAAGTTGTTTTGTGTTCATGACAATTTTAATTTGGTATTGAGAAAAGTATCAGTATTGAGTATCGTGAGAATGTTTTGGTATCAAAACTGGTATCGAGTATCGAAAAAATGTAGTATTGACCCATCCGTAATTGAAATTGTAATTATCAATATATCCACTAAGTCATTAAGCAATTTTTTGTGGAAATCTAATAATGTAAATATAACTCTTGCACTTATGTATGGATTATATCATGTAGCTTACTTGAAATTTAATATGTTATTTAATTGGTCATGTAAAGTTCCGTGAGCAGTTAAATTCTAGCATGCTAAAGTTTTTTGTGAATACCATAAATTGTGAGCTTTAGTTATTTAATC
This sequence comes from Dryococelus australis, assembly GCA_029891345.1. NCBI lineage: Eukaryota > Metazoa > Arthropoda > Insecta > Phasmatodea > Phasmatidae > Dryococelus > Dryococelus australis. The sequence continues at coordinate 248,644,130 of CM057009.1, forward strand.
TGTAAAAATATTACTGCATGAGTATTGTTATGTTTGTTAATCTTGCCTACTTTGCAACAAATTGAGACCATTCCTTTTTTCTATTCTCAGTGAAATGGTATTATAATAACTGCAAATAATGTGGCGTTCATGAACGTACCGAGGTCAAATAATTTTTTTCTCCCATAACTCTGGGTTAGCGTGGCCGGTTTCTTATAACTAGGTCAGCTAGCTTCCAAACAAGACAAAGAGATCTTTCTAGTGGGTCACCAATCCACCAGAGCCCAAAATGCACCTCACCTGCATACAAGAAACCAAATTTGAGCCTTTGATAGACGACTTCTATCTACTGTATGTACCTGGGTTTGCCTGCGCACATGTATTCACAGATGAAGTGGATGACACTGTTACAACTCTCTCATTCATTAGAACCCTTCAAGTCAAACACAGTAATTTCCTCTTATACGTTAGATCAAGAGGTACGTGCATCCTGTTAAAATTGGTCCAAAGGACCTCGACTCGTGCAAATGGTTGAACCACAGGATTGGGTAAAACCCATAACACAGTTCTTGCCAGACGTAGAGACTTCCTTCTGGCTATGTAAAATGTTTAAGTTCCAACAAAACTACGAAATAAACAGTGACAAGCAGACAGACATAGGAGGAGAGTAATAGGAAAGTTGCAGAGCAGTAAATAGAACAGGAAATACAAATGCAAATATCATGACAGAAGTCATGGGATAGCACTATGTAACTGAATGACTCGTGGTGCCACCACTGCAGAACGATGTTGCTTGGGCCAAAACCGGTCTCAGTTTTATAAGCAGGTTGTCGTGTAATTCAGATTGACTGTTTACATGCTCATGGCAAGGCGAAGTGAGTTATCAGAGTTCGAACAGGGCATGATTGTGGGTGCCAGAAGGATTGGACATTATATTTCAGAAGTTGTGGCGACCTTCAATATTCCCTTATCCACGTTGTCACGTGTGTAGAGGGAATATCAATATCAAGGCATTACTATCCACCATGGATAACGCAGTGGCCGTCAAAATTTACTTTATGATCGTGACTGGCGAAGGTTGGGTAGAATTTTCGTTTGCTAACAGAGCAGGAACGCTTGCTGTTATCACATCCATATTCAATGCAGGAGGTATCGGACATGTATCGAGCAAATCTGTGCAATGTGCATTAGCTTACATGGGATATGGAAGAAACTATAGTGCCCCTGTTAACAGCACGACACAGGGCACAACGCCTCACTTGGGCTCGTGAAGTTGCTAATTGGACCCTGGAGGACTGGAAACATGTGGCCTGGTCCGGTGAGTCACAATATAGGTTGTTTCGGGCTGATGGCAGGATTCGGCTTTGGTGCAAATTCAATGAGACCATGGATCCCAGTTGTCAACGAGGCACCTTGCAGGCTGGTGGTGGTTCCGTAATAGCGTAGGGTGTGTTCACATGGCATGGGTTGGGTCCACTTGTCCATGTACCCACAAAATTGAATGGTAACCGCTACAAAACTCTCCTTGGTGACAATTTGCAGCCGTTCATGGACTAAGTTTTCCTGACAATGATGGGATTGTTGTTCCCACAGGATAATGCACCATCTCATTGGGCTGCGGATATCCAGCACTGGTTCAAAGAGCATTCTGGAGAGTTTCAGCTTAAGATGTGGCCAGTACAGTCCCCCGACATGAACCCAAGCGAGCATTTATGGGATGTGGTGGAGAGAGGCATTCACACCCTAGATCCTGCACCTAGAAATATCAGGGAACTTTGGGCAGCTATTCAGACAGCATGGCTTAACATCTCTCCAGAGGTCTTCTGTCCACTTGTGGAGTCCATATCATGTCAAGTTATGGTACTTCTTCAGGCTAGAGGGGGCCCTACATGTTATTAGACAGGTATCCCATGACTTTGGTCTTGTCAATGTAGTTAAAAAACAGTTTTACTTATCATGTAGTGCTGTGTGAATTCATGCTCACCTCAAAACACACTCTGTAAGTAAGCAAGATGCCCGCTTGTGCCAGAACTGTAACTTACATGCCCGTGACCTTGCAGGTCTTGAGTACCCATATGGCAGTGAGTTTATGAATACCGGGTCAACTAAAATGTATGCAAAATTGATTATTGAAGGGACTAATTATTTTTGGAATCCTGTATTTATTGTTTGAGTGAATGGCAGAATTTTATGTTGTTTAGACAAGAAATTTCTAGAGATTCATTGAAACAGTGTAGGGAATGCATTAATCTGTAGTCTGAAGTAATGGAAACTGTTTAAGCTGCTCTATTTTTGTGAATGTTTAATTATTCAACTAAATTGATAAATTCATGTGAATCCAATGCAGACAGACAATAAAGTGGCGTTATGTTACCATTTTCTGTTTCTCTACCAATTATCTAAAATATTCTTATGTTAAATATACTAGGAATATTTGAAGAGGGATTACATGATAATCAGTGTTTAGAAAAGGAAATTATATGGCTGTAATCTCTAAATATGGTATTAATATTGAATGTAAAACTAAGTTAGATTATTTAAGATAATTGATGTTAAAAGAAATTTAGGATGGGTTAGGCACTTAGGTGGGAAGGACGGGAGGTATCATTTCACTTTGCTGCAAGTGGTGGAGAGCACAAGGCATCTCAACCTGTGGTTATGGTTTTATATTACGGAATACTGAGATTATATTTTTATATTTAAACGAGGGAAGGGATATATTAACTAATTTGAAAATATATAAAGGCTGAATAGGGCAAGTATAAACCATTGGTGAGGAAAGTCTTTATTGTTCTTTAGTTAATCAGTCACAATGCTTGACTAATCTGAATTGTATCATTGCCATAGGCGAATGTTGTGATGGGATGTGACAAGTGGCACCCCAAGCTGCATCTTGAGAGTGTTGCTTCTCCATTTGAGTGCACAGACAAGCCCTGTTTAAAGTGTTGTCAAGTGTTGTGCAGTTTCTTAGTGATGTAATTGTCTCAAATACTGTTGCGAATAGCATATTCTCTCTACGTATAAATCCATGGAGGTTTTTCTTGTTTGGTTTTGTTGCTTGAAAAACTTTCAAATATAACGTTAATTACCAGCATCTTTTAAGTGTGGTATTATTATTAACGTTGCACGCATTATATTTATCAACCTTATTTTGTCAGGAATTTTTGACACGTGGCGACTGCAACAGGGCAGTTTTGTTGTGGAACATGGAAATACAGGTAGCTGTTAAAAAGCGAATGGTGATTCAATCTTCTTTCACGAAACTAAACAATGCAACGAGACAGCTGCTGTCCGCAGGATCAGAAGGTAGGATCAACCTAGTTGCTATTAAAGTTAATCAAGAGTTGCTGCAAGGGAAGCTTTCCGAACTTTCAGCTTGTGATGAATGTATATTTGACTGAAGTATAATAACTGATATAGATGAGAATGACCTGCAAGCATAATTGAATGACTCCAATTTGTATAAAATTAAATAGAGTACTCTGTGTATGCAAATTGCAGCACTTGTGTCTATTGAAGAAACTTTTAGTGACTGTTTACGCGAGTTGAGTCAAGCCGTTAAAGTATCATCAGAACGTAAATATAAATTACAGGAGGTCGAACTTAAGAAGTGTGGAGGGAAGTTGACAATGGTTGGGGTTCTGGAGCCAGTTCTCTAAAAGTCATGATGATGATGAATTAGATGACACAGATTAGTTTCAGTATCTGATTCAAGCCATGGTACCTGGTTCTAGAGCCCGAGATGTTGTGGAAAGTTTCCCACTGAAGGAAACAATTATGGCAAGGCTGTAGAGTGTCTGAATTCTAGGTTTTGTCGTGAAGACATGTTGATTGAGGTGTACATACGCATACTTCTAAATCTCACCATACAAAGCATGTCTGACAACCACCAGCTGTCTTTCTTGTATGATCAATTGGAAACAAAACTTATGGCTCTTGAAACTCTGGGTGTTTCATCAGATAAGTATGCTGCAATGTAGTTCCCTTTAGTGGAATCCTTGTAGCGTTGCAATATGTTATGTATATGTTTTGGGAATTATTTTTATTTGCTATATTTCTGTGTAAATGATAGTAATTCATTTAATGTTTAGAAGATCATGGCCATAATAATTTGTTGGTATTTTGTACATATTAGTTTTTCCAAATTTGTTATTTTATTTGAGTATAATCATCATAGGATGACAGTGCAACTTTTTCAAGGAGTTAGTAAGTGTGTCACGTCTGCGTGTTGCTCCATTTGATGAAACTCCTGTACTGATGTAACAGTAGGACGACGTGACAGCCCGCGCACACATTGTAATACTTTGATTTCGAGACTCACATCAGTGTTCACAGGCTATTGTTAGACATTAGCACACTTTGCAAAGCCTCGATTGGACCACGTTTACTTGATACAATATTTCAGGCAGCATAAATAGGGTCAGCACGACTTTCTCGTCTTCACAAGTATCGCTAAGTTTTTCACATCACTTAAGTTCGTCATCGTCACTTCAGTTCGTCTCAGTTTATCAGCCAGTTCAGCGATGTAGTGTTTGTGCAGGGCATCAAGTGACTGCGCTGCCATTCTGCCTCTTGCTTTGTTTTCTTTTTTTTATTACGAGTGTCAATTGTTTGTAAAGAGACAGCAATACACTTCAGTAACATTCATCATCTTTAATTTATTTTCTGTTGGCACTCCTGTATCAACAAACGCTCAAGTGTTCAATCTATTTCTACGCTACAAGTCTCAAAGTTTAACAAACTGAGCTAGTTCGAGCTAGAGTTTGCTGCGAACTCTCACGAGTTTTCATACAGCAGAACCACTACATCCTGCTTAACTAAGGCCCTACTGCCTGCCTGGCAACATAGTGCAGTTTGACATCCAGTTGAAAATAAGCTAATAATTTTAATGGAATTTCTTGGAAAGGAAGTTGAACAAGAATAGTGAATCAGCATTGCAATGAAGGGTTTCAACATAAGTAGCAGTTGTGACAGCAAACTGAAGATGGTATATGGTCCTGATACAATGGAAGCAAGCTCAGCCACTGCTGCAGGTATGGTAAACACAAAAGGTAAGATAAGTGCGGCAGCATATATTTTTTGCCAAGGTGCACATTTTTCTGGGTATTGTTTCAAAGCATGATGAATGACTGTTATTAAAAAATTCTAAATTCTAGGTAAGAACAGGTGTTGTTTTGTTTGTTTAAGAAATGGCCATATTGCAAAAAGGTGTAAAATGACTTGTATGGTCTGTTGTGCCAAACACATACCACATATGTGCCCTAAGTTCGAACAGGTTAAAACTGAACCCGAAAGAAAAAATATTTGTAGATAACGAGAAGAAAACTTTATCCAACCACCCTTCACATGTTACTCTATTGCAAACGCTTATCGTTATAATATAAAGGAAGACAGGTGAACAACAAATATGAATTCTTATTGGCACAGACTCTCAGCATTCTTACATTACCATGGAATTGGCGGCTGAAATGGGTATCGGTCAACTGGAGAATAATAAGCTAAGGCATGGTCTCTTTGATAGCCATAAGTCTAGTAAAGTGCATCACACCAATTTTTGTCACATTTGTAAATATTTATAGTAACTAAGTTTGCAATTCTGATGCCTTTGATGAGGATATAATTTGCTGTTCGATACCTACAGCTGGCAGAAAATGTCAGAAAATATTAAAAGAAACTGGTACAAAAGTAAAAGATGATGGCAGTCCTATACAATTACTGGTGGGAGCCGATGTAGCTGGTAAATTGTTGACTGGGGAGAAGATTATTTTGGAAAATGGGTTAGTTGCAGTCAATATATGTCTGGAATGGGCACTAATGGGAACAGTTCCAAATTTTTTAAGTCATGTTCACAGACAATGATAGTGTCAACATTGTTCTCTTCACAGATGCTTATTTCTACATTGTAGGAATTAGACATATGGGGTATTGGGGATCCAAAATTATAGAGGGAAAAAAAAGAATATCTGCTGTAAAAGAACATTTTGAGAGAAGTGTCAAACAGGATGAACTCAGCAAATTCATGAACGAGTTCAGAGATATTTTCCAAGATGCGAAATTTGAACTTTAAGGGTTGGAGCACACTAACCCTGCAGTTGACCACAGTGAAGTTACTCCAGTTTTAGGTGTTCTGTGGAGTAGAGGAGCAGATACAATTTCTGTCAATGCAGGAATTGCTGAAATAGTAGTAGGACCTTTGACAAAAAGGAAAAGCCTTGTAGCTGCACATAAACTATTCGACCCCATTGGTTTGACGGCACCTGTAGTAATGATCCCCACATTGCTAATCCATCAACTATGGAAAGGTAATTTAAATTGTGATGCACCTGTTCTGGGGGCAGTTGAAGAGAATTTTAGAAAATGAGACCAGTCACTTCACTGGCTGAACAAGATATCAATTTCCAGGTGTATCATCAAAGATTATTCCAAACTAAGTTCGTATACCTTCTGTGATGTGTGCCAATATACATATGCAGCTGTAGTATTCTTATGAATGGAATCATTTTTAGGCAATTAGGTTCATCATATTGAAGCAAAGGCTAAGGTTGCACTCACCAAGAAGACAACAATCCCGTGGCTTGGAACTTTTTGGCTGCAATCATCGCAACCATGCCAGCATCGAAAATAACTTATAATTTAGGGATTGATATGTCTGATATTCATTTTTGGAGTGTTTCAGTAACTGTAATAACTTGAATACAACGAGAAGAAAATTGGGCTGTTTTTGTGTATAACAGTGTGCAAGAGATCACTCAGTTGTCTAATAAAAGATCATGGAGACCTAATGCAGGAACACAAAATCCAGCAGTCCTAGCAAGTCATGGTGATTCTGCAGATGTGGTGTTTTGGTCGAAATTGTGCGTGGGGCCAGAGTGGCTTATGAAGTCTCCATTTGAGTTGGCTTTTTCTGTGTGTGGGAAATATGAAGCTGAAATAAACCTGGAGGAAAAACTGGCCTGACTAGGACTAGCACTAATCATTGCTGGTACTGCCGATATTTCTCCCAATACTTGAAAATATTGTGCCTTCTGGGTTGGATACTCCGGTTCCTGCATAATTGCCAACACCTTGAGGACAAGAAATCAGGTGAATTAGTTGCTATTGAGCTTAGCAATGCAGAAAGACATATGGTCAAATTTATTCAAAAGGAATCCTTTAATGGTGTTGAAGATGAACGTATCACACCCCTTATGGAGATGAACGTGAAATTTTGCGCTTAAAGACAAAGATATCTGAATGTAAAGATGTCCTAGAGTTTAGGCATCCTGCAGTGTTGCCTGCTGACTACCCTGTTGTTACGGGGCTGGTATACGGACTTCATGTGGAATTCATTTAATCATGTAGGAGCTCGGGGTCTTTGTCTCTACTATGGGAGAAGTTTTGGGTACTAAGAGGGAGACAAACTGTTCGTTCAATAATAAGGAATTGTACGGTATGCAGAAGATTCAAGGGGTGTATCAGATATCTAAGAAGCCACGTGAGGACCTCGGGAAAAGATTCTGCTATTTGGGACAACTTGTTTCAACACCTGGTCCAAGGGTGGGAGATCAATAATGGTGGGCGAGGTGGTACTTGTCAGAAGCGATCAAGGAAAACCTCTGGACTTGCCAATGGCTGTTGTCAAAGAGTTGGTTCCTGTACGAGATGGGGTTACCAGGGTTAAATATTTTTTCTTTGACATTTTTGGTTACAAAATAAACAGCTCCTTATAATAGTTTTGAAATGAAAAATATTAATGTCAGAGTAATAATAACATGCGTAGCATTGAGCCGCATCTGTCTAGTTCACGTATATATTTGGTTTATAACTCTCCGAACTCTCATTCCATCGTATAACACAAATAGAGTAATACGCTTTCATGGACGGCCGAAATCCAGCATGCTGCAAATTTTCCCAGCTACGGACAGGCGTACACACCTGAAAGGTGACCAGCGAGCTGGCGCTCCTCTTGTAGATTCATTTCACTACATGGTCACTCAGCCCGCTCTCCGTCGCTTCTTCACACGTTTTTGTAAATCTGCTATGTGCTGGCTGAACTAGCATGTCACTAGAGAAGTATTTTCAGTTGTTATGGTTTATATTTTTATGTGTGCTTGTGATATTTTTCTGCTCTAAATATTCTACGCACTTTTTTGAGTACATAGGACAATAACAGTTGATTTTTAGAAAAATAATTAAAATATGTGTACATTTCAGTAACTTTGGGAATGAACAACCGTTTTGACATCTCGTGAAGGACATTGTTGACATTGAATGCTAGGCAAATTTTATGAAACCAGATTTTATGGGTAATTTCTTCATAATGGCAGCATTGAATACAGTATCTGCCATTAATTTAAGAATTTTAAAACACCGCTCTAATTTGATAAAACTGTTTGTGATATTATTTTAATTTATATATATATATATATGCGCATAGGCCAGCAATAACATAAAATGAACAAAACAGTGTTTTGATATTAAAAACATCTACCACTCATATCTATTTTATTACACTTGTAATTGTTTGCCGGTGTATCATGCTGAAATTGCTGAGAAAAATAGTAACAAATATTTTAATACTACTTGATGAATAACAGACAAACTGGTTTTATCATTGTTATCCACTGGTACAATACACTACAAATATTAAGTAAATATTAATTATTTCCTTATTTGAAGACTTTATTTGTCAAGATACTGATTGCTCTCAAAGCATTGTTTAGAGAAATTCATACAAAGCTGCTTGTGGGTTGATTTGGAATGTATACAAAACTGATAATTTAATTCTTTTGCAGGGGTAGTACAAAACTGAACCGAATTTGTCAACCATGTTTTAAAAATGAGGCTACCGATGTATCTGAATCATATGAAGAGGAAAATTTTATTATTTTGTCATATGAATACTATAAAATGTAATCATGTGGATGGACACAGTTTTTAATTATGCAAAATTATTTATTAGACTAATTTTTTATATTCTAATTTCGTGGCATTACTAACAAAATTATTTAATTTTTCATATTTTAAAAGATGTATTAACTGCATGTATTGGAAGCTAACAAAAAATGTTTGTTCTGGAAGAAATAAAATATTACCTATTCAAAAAATACAGAATTACATTTTCCAAAACAGGAGGGAACAGGTCTGACATCCTCGAGTAGGGCCAACCAGCAATGTCCTGCATAAAATCACATACATTTACAAGTATCTAGCCATTCTAACAAGGCTCTGTTGTCTTTCTAGCCTGTTGTAAAACCCTACCGAATACACAGATGTGATGTAATAAGGTGTTCCATGTGTCAAAGTACGTTTCAGGGCTAGACATTATCTGCGCTTTCTATTCTGTCAAATTTTTGGGGGTGTAAGAAAGTGGCAAAGTAAAGGGGGAAGTGGAGGGGGTGAAGGCCGCTGGCCCAGTGCTACCTCAAGAATAGCTGACAGCTGGGCTGTGTTACCGGCAGCCTTTCGGGTTGCCATGTCTCACCCCCCAGCTGTGTGGCCCGGTCAAGCTCCTCTTGGCTCTGCCCTGCTCTCTCAACCCTGGCATTGAATATAGATGGACATATTTATTCAATGACCCTGGGGGCGACACATGCCGCCAAACTGTTCAATAGACTGAAGTTGATCAAGTCTTATCCTCGCCACAAAATAACGTAAGGTTTTCCAACTAATGGTATTAAAAATTACTAATGATTATAAATAATTTTTTTTTCCCCAGTCTTTCTCAAAAATTTCCCAAAACCTGAAAAGACTAATAAAAAAATTCATTACTGAAGCCACACCCACCTTATCAAATGGTTTTGGTAACTTTAACAATCAGTCCTGAAAGTGATTATTTCATTTGTATATTAAGTTAATGAATTAATAGCAAATAGTGTTGTAATTTCCTGCGACAGTGACATTTGCAAGAAAAATTTCTGTAGTAGATTCTGTTCCTTTTTTTTTTTTACGAGCTGTTACTTTTCTGTAAGTTGGCCATTTTCTTGCAGCTGTCTCAAAAGTACTACATTTAAAGTTGCTCAGGCGGTGAAGACTTTGATCTCTTTTTGCGCAAGTGAATAATTGCAACCATTTATGACCAACATGTCGATATTGTTGTTAATTTTTTTCCCCTTGTAACTTGTTTTGATTGCAGACTAGTCAGAAGACACTGTGTATGACTCTAAAACCTATATGCAAGTTACCATTACTAGATTACATGACAAAATGAGTGGTTTTCAGTTGATAGCCCCCAGATAATTTTGCGGGTTCAGTGGCCTGTAGGCTTGATTCCACTGTCTTGCATAATCTCAAGTGTCAACTCTTTGTTACTGGCTCATAGACCTGGCAGTGTCTAATAAGCTCTAATTATATTGGAAGAATGGTGCAGATGCCTTGTTGGTCATAAAATGGATTTACCAAATTTTCCAAACACTACCAATTAGGAAAGCACATTACCGTGAACGGGATAGTTAAGTGTTATAGAGTTTGGTTTCTCTGCATATGTATCTCCAAGCATTTTTTCGTGTACATCACATTTCTGTGCCTACAATCTAAGGTGTACGCAAGTGATGTGCCGAGTCATGACAGGACAATTGTTCCTGTTCTGGATTTCTATCTCTTTGTAAAATATGGTCTGGGTTACAGGACAAACTTGACATGCAAGGTAACTATCTATGTACTTGTAATGTATAGTTATAATTACTGAATTTAGAGTGTATGGTTTTGCAAATTTAAATTTTGTTTCGTTACATTTAACCCTTGATGGATTTTTTTATATGCTTTACTTGAATCATTTTTTTTATGAAACAAAATTTAATTTTTAAGTAAAAGAAGTTACCAATAATTTAAGTTATTTTATTAATGGTTTCATTTCAATTTGAAAATTTAAAAAAAAAATGGGTTTTCACAAATTACTTTTCCAAACATTTTAGAAAAATTTTGCGAAATGAGGCTTTCATATAGTATTCAATGTTGGCAAAACGTTTTTGTAATTATCACTATTTAAAAATATGATATAAAAATCTTCTGAAGCCATTGTTAATTATCTTTATGCACACCCTAATGATGAAAGCTCAGCATGCCTATGACTACAAAACAGATACACATCCCTTGTGACAATATAATGTTTACATATTACGGACTTAGGACACCGATACATTAATTAATGAAAGGAAAATTCAGGGTGTATTACATTAAAATTAAATTTGACAGTCACTTATAAAATAAACTGTCACTTACGTGTCAGTTTAATAGTATGCTAGGGCCTCTACCACTTGCTAGCAAGCTCATTTCACAAACATTTCCCCTTTATCCAGTAAGGACATTCGTAATGTTTCACCGTGTTTCAATAGTCATGATTATCATGGTAAAAAACGAGTTGATTTAAATTTAGGGATATTTTCAGGTATAGATTTTTTTTTTATATTATAGGATATCCTCCTTTTTGCTTGTACCTCCTCTTGCAGTTCGTCTGAGTACAGTCATTCCATCCATTTTGGCTTCTCTGCTGGTATCAATTATTATAAAATTTTTTAACAGGTGATTTAGCATTAGTATTTGTATTTAATGTATAATCAACATGTTAAAAAAAAGTTGTACAAAAATAGTACTACTACAAAAACATTATTAAAGTGATGTTTAATGCTATAAGCCCCAAAGACTATATAAATAAGTGAAATACTAGGTACAGTCAGTTGATAACCTGTTACCGACTTGGAGAAAAAATGCATTAACTGAGAACCAGCAACTATACAAATAATGAAAATCATATTTCTGGGGAAGTCCCAAATAAATCCGTGAAATTTAGTTGCTCTAATAATCAATAACCTGATCATATTTTCCATCAGAAACATACTCACTGTTTTTGGGCTCCATTATCACTATTTCAGGTTTAGATAAAGTCAGCGTGCTGCGTGGACAGGGAGTAGAGTTATTAATTTACTATTGGTAAACAAACACCATTTTTCGGTAAGTAAATTAAAAATGATGTTTCACCAATCCAAACAGGGCACAGTGGAAAAGATAAAATAACAAATTCTTTCTTTAGTGAAAACACAGTTAGGTGACTGTGAAAATACGTCATGATTCGTCATATTGGTGCAACAAGTACGAGAGAACTCATAGCAAGCTTCATTGAAAATTCTCCCAACACTGAGGAAATTGTATTAACTTTTTTTATAAACTTACTTGCTACTTTTAACTTTAGTGGTGTTTCTGATAATTTCTATCATGCCTGAAAGGCATGTTGTTGGCCTGGACCTATTATTTTTATTCTCTAAGTACATGTTTTCTATAAGCTTAACAAAAGCTTAGCAAAATTGTAAAAAAACTTTGCATAAAATGCTACCATTCCAAATAAGCACAGAAAAATCTGTGCATCTTTAAAAAGGGGAAGTAAACAACCTTGTTTAATCAGGATATATTTTCAAAGTACCATCACTATTTTACATCTGAAAAAAAATCTGCATTTATTGGTGTTTGAAACAGACCATACAAGAGTAGATGAAGACCGGGTTCCAAAAACGATCATGAAGAGCTCGAAGTTGTTGGACTGGTTGTGTAAAATGTACCGACACATTGACAAATCAGACTTTTTTTTTTTTCCACTTGATCGCAAATTTTAATGGCCTCTTCTCGGTGCTTGGTATACATTATCTAGTTTAAACTCCTTTAGCTCGGGTAACTGATGTCCGTTTCTGTAAACCTGGTTTGATTCCCGGTGATCATTTCACCTTCATTGGCGTGTAAGACAGATTCAGATTCAGCATTCGCTTATTCACGATAATCACCTAATTGTCTTAATTCCAGTGCCCACACGTACTAAATTTTACTGATTCAAAGTGATTGAACTTCGCCAGCTGGTTCCTGTAAGTTAAATTGGTGGTGTTTACTGAATTCCGAAATGCACCGAAAATGTTATAATATGTTACATAAAGAAGACTATTTACCACAGAACAGCAATTGTAACACCAAATGTGGGAACACAGAAACTGCAATCCTTCTTTGTAAAATAACTTAACCTGATGGTGTCTTTTGTGCTTCTAATATTAATACACCCTAGTGCCAACCAACTGAATAATTAGAAACCAGAAAATTGAACAAGAACCTAAAAAGGAATTGATAGGGATGAGATAGACAGAGGAAAGGAAGAAAAAACATAGTGAATTATTGAAGAGGTTTTGGGAAAAAAAGGATAAGAGAAAAAGGAAGTGAAGCAGTGATTGACTCAAATTCACATGCTCTCCTAAAGGGGAATAATCAGAAATTATGTGTGTATGTGCATGCGCATGCACACGTAGGTGTGTGAGAGTGAGTGTGCATGCATGGGTGGGTTCGTATGTGTGTATGCATGCATATGTGTGCATGCATTCTTGTGTGTAAATGCTGTATGCTAACAAAGTAATTACTGTATTGTGTATAATTTACTTTACAAACTATGGATTGTTTATTTTTGAGCAAACTACATTTTTGCTGAATGATATGATGTAACTTATTATTTATGAAAACCATTGTATATTTTAAGTTTCTGGGTTATTTGTTCACCAGTTCTGACATTTGTGTATATTATGAACCTTTTTGTTGCTTTTCCATTAGTCTTACGATGCTTCCTGTAGAATTCTGATGCAGAAATTAAAACATGAAAAACTATGTTCTAAACTAAATGAAAAATATATAAATAATTACAGTGATAGATAGTACATACAGATATCTCAAGCCTAGCTTACATGTCACCATATCATAAAATTTTTTTGCCTGTGGCTACAATGGCCAATTCGAAAGAGAAAGTGTGTATATGATGCCAGAAAAGAAGACAGTTCCAGACAGACAATACCAACGTTTACCGTAATGGCCAGTCAACAAAAATCTCTTATTAAGTTTTGGTTGTTATTAGGGGATAAGTGAATTTGCGTCTGTAAATGAAAGATGTGTGGTACTTTTCTTTTGAATAGCTATAACCGATCAGTGGTCTGGTAATGTCTGATGTGTTTCGAATGCACCACTTTTTCTTTTGGAGAATCTCTCTTATTCGGTAAGTTGTAGACCAGATTTGCTATATATATTCAAATCAAATGGCTTTTATCCATGTGATTTCTAATGCAATGTACTTGTTTCCGCAGGCACTTAGTTTATTATACGTAGGTCTACACATTTATGCTACATGCGTTCTTAATACAAGTTCTAAAATAAATGTATGCAAAACCTTTTTTTCATATGTTGTGAAAACCTAACATTAACCTTAAAAAATTCAGATTGAGGCGTCATTAGAATACTTTCCATAGTGGATTCATAGTCAATCTGTTTTATGTAACATGCATGAGTATAGGTGTGTTGATGAGAAAAATGCCCATTGGGAACTAATTTCGTATTAAATTTAAAAAAAAAAGTATGTTGGTGTAGTCTGTATGTGTTTTGGTATTTCTGCCACCTACTTATAGCTGGTCAGAATTTAATGCAATAATTTCAAAATTTTTGTAAAGAATCTTGATTATCGATCAATTAATTAACTACTTATAAAATTTTCCAACTAAATTTTTTATGAAACGTGAGTTATTTTTTATGTTCTTAACGAGTTTCAATTTTTTCAGTTATGAATTTATTCATTTGTCAATTACCTTATTTGTCAATTATATGTTTGTATTTGAATAAATAGTCTTTATGTTATAATTGTTAACATTAATTTGTTATTTATATCTGTAAATAATTAGTTAGCAGCGTCAATAAAATAGTAATTTAACTATTACTTCAAACAATGCAGCTATCAAAACGTATGCTTTAAGAGTTATTATGTTACAGCTATGCTGCTAACAAGTTCAGTCTAGTCAAGTCATTAAGCAATTTTAATACTCACGTCTGCAGAGAATCGAACACACAGCAACTGATTGCAATAGTAAACTTTGTTGCTAGGCTCGTAATTTAGGAACAAATACAGTGTTCAAGCCTTTGTATTATTTTGCATAGGTCTTATGTTGAAAATATAAATCAAGTATAATGTACTATTTAAACTCGATGCCAGATAATGCATGTTGACCATAAAATCCTCTAAACTATCTGCCTGTTAGTGAAAATAAGGCCACTCTTAACAATTCTGTAACGTTATAGTAAAATTTCTTTCCTTTCTCTACATTTTGTACACTTTTTTTCCCCGAATATCTCTTTAGACAAAACACTTTATGCATCTTACTTTCTATGCTGCAACTTTTCCGGAATTTTGCGCAAACGTTTAGTAAAAAAATTTTTCTTCAATTGTCTTAAATTATTTCTAAAATGTAACCAGTGAGTGACAGCAAGGAAGAAACTGTAAGCCAATTCCCAAAATATGAAATAGTTTAATTGAGCCGTTTCGGAGAAAGGACGTGATAAGTTTTGAGGTTTTTTTTTGTGCACTTCGAACTACATTTATCTCACACTGGCTATTCTTCAAGTACTAAGTAAGGGAATAAGCTCCGTTCCATGGCTTCAGCCGGCACTACATGCAGCATAGCAGCAGTGCCTCTCCACGTATCTACTGTTCCTTGGTACAATATAATGTGTTATGTTTGTATTGATGATAAACACAGTTTTGCACTACATGAATGTGCATTTTGTAATGTCTGTTAATTCACATTTATATTATATTTCTGGCTTGAATTTATAATATTTCTAATTAAATAACTTACTAAATTTTTTTTTTTACTTTCTGTATTGATAGTATCCGTATTGATAGTTTACAGTGTAATTATTATGAGCAGAGTTTTTTGTATTATAGTGATGAATTGTCGTTCCATTGTTCTGAATATCTAATATCTTCTAATTTATTCCTGTAGTAAGCATATTGTATAGGATTACAGCATTTTTTTTTTTAGAGGCTATATAATATATATGCATATTATTTTTAGAAGAAAATTTAAGTAATTTTAGTTTTGCTGGTTTGAAAAAATTAATCTTTAATAATTGATGAAATGGATATTTTCTTTACTTTAGCCACTACTAAGCTGCTGCGGAGAAGTCTATTTAAAATTTGATTTTACAGCATTATTAAGTGGTTATATCTAACAAGTGGTTGAAAAATGTTGAAAAATAATAATCTCAGGCAGACTCAAACCCATGCCAGATAATGTTCTGATTAACGTAAATGCAAAACAACTGTCATTATTATTGTAAAGTGTTAAAAATAAAAAAGTCAGTTTGATGTGTTTTTTAAACTTGGCCCATGCTATACTTCCAGGCAACTGTGCAATTCTCTCATTATCAGCCTGTTACAAGAATACCAGCCCATGAACAACAATTCGACAACTTTCACGTAAAACTTCAGTCATACTATACAGACTATGCTTTTACCGCCCATCTATCTTTTAAAGGAAAAAATTGTGTGCATCTTAAATTACGTGCTAAAAATTTTCATAAATGTTATGCACACAACTGGTGTGTGTGTGTGTGTGTGCGTGCGTGCGTGCGTGTCTTTACAGATTGTCTTAAGTGATTTATTAAATATATCCTATCAGTGATGGCAAGGATAAACTAGTATGCTAGTCCTCAAATTATGAAACTATTTGAATGAGTACTTTCCGAGAAATGGCGAGTTAAGTTTATAGGATATTCATGCATTTCCTCTCGCCGCATCTACGGCCAGCCAGATGACTTGGAACTCAGCCCAGACCTGGTCTGTCCACAGTAGCGGCAAAGGAGTTCGCATGTAGCCGCTAGGTAACAGCATGATCAATTTTTGTAGGAAGGCAGCCCCGGAGCGCTGAGCAACACAACCTCCCCCTTCAGCTACTTCTCTCACACTAAAACTCTCGTGTTAGCACGTGGGCATATGTACAGCATGTGGTGCTGTTTTGGGGATTTATTTTTGCTATACAGATAGCGCTCTCTCAGTTTCGTGAGATTTTGACGCGGTGCTAATTTTCATACCACTGGAACAGCCTTGCACAATTTGATGTAAAAGCTTAAGAATTATAGATAGCCATGCAACTCAAAAAAATGTGTATATGTGTATAACTATATATAATTAGTTTGCAGGAATTTCAGCACTTTTAGCATTTAGAAGGAACAGTGCCTAGAATTATGGCAGTGGTTTGGTTTTTCCTTTCAGCTGCATTTTGCGAAGTATAAATTAGAAACTGAGTGATTCCTTGTCTTGTCAACTTGTATGTAAAGCCTATTTTATAGGAAAAGATGTATGTGGTAAAAGATAATATAGATTAATATTTCCATGTAGATACTTACTCAAATGTCTGTTGTGTGCAGCAGAGCATTTGTCTGCTTAGTACTGGCAAATATTTTGTATTTGCTCCTCCTGAAATAAGTTTCTTAATCTACCACAGAGACGAGAAGGAAACGTGCACAACACAGCAGCAGGTGGTCACTTTGGTGTAAATGAGGCCCTCGGCAGAATTTCAATGAGATTCTATTGGCTTCATTGTCTGGAGAATGTTGAGAGCTGGTGCTTTCTGTGTGCTGCCTGTAGCACTAGGAAGGGCCTAAGGATTAAGGGGTGACATCCCCTTCAGAAATACAATGTTGGAGGCCCCTTTGAGAAGATAGCAGTGTAAAGTTTTTACCCGTGACCAGTCACTGAGAGTGGGAATCGATACTGTGTAGTAGTGCAATACTACTTCACAGAGCGGCCCGAGGTCATACCAGTTCCAACCCAAGAGGTTGGCATAGTAGCTAATGCACTTATAGATAATGTTTTCCCCAGGTTTGGAGTGCCACTTGAGCTTCATTCTTATAATGAATGAAATTTAGAAGCAGCTCTTTTCAGATAGGTAACAAGGATTTTAGGAATGAAAACTCGTACCACAGCATTACATCCTTAGTCAGATGGAATGGTCATGAGGCTAAATCCTATCCTGGAACATTACCTGGCAATCTTCGTGAAAGACAGCCAGAAAGATTAGGACTCCAAGGCATCCCCTTCTTCCACTGGAAGAAGTAGCCACCCTAGAATATATCAGAAAACTACATCAGAAGTTTGTAGACATCCATATGTTTGCCCAGCGGCACCTTAAAATTGACAGAATGAAAACAAAACATGATGGGAGAATGTCTGAAGAGGTTTTTCAAGGAGGATAGCTGGTGTGGCTGTACAACCCTCAAAGACAGAATAGACATTGCCCAAAGCCAAATGTCTGGAACGTCCATATAGGATGAGAAAGGATCTCAATTACGTTATCTACCAGATTTGTCAACAGGGCTCTTGAGTAAAGCCTAAGGTTGTCCACATCAACCAACTGGTGCTCTACGAAGGTCTAGAAGTTTAAGAGTCTGTTTGGGACAGGCAAACTTAAGGAGGGGGCAATGTTACACGTGGACTCCTGCACTAGGCATGGGTGCTGTGTTATCTGGTTAGGCACAATACACGCACTGTACGGGGTGACCCACCTCAACTCTCTGCTCCCCTAAGGCAAATCTACTCACTGTTCCATCACCCGGTGGCCTGGGGAACGATTGACAGCCGACCTGGTTGGCATAACATCTGTTCCTCCTCCTCCCCCCCGGCAGAAGGAGTCAACAGCATGACAGGGTGAGCAAAAATATTTTCGTAGTCTAGTTCCTTGGAAGAATGCAGCACTTGAAGAAAGTCACCGGCCACCAGCACTATATATATATAGACACACACACATACACACACACATACACATATATACAACTGCACCTGGAGGACTGGCAGCCTTTGTATTACCCGTTCGGTTTAAGTGCACAATTAGGCAAAGTCTGGTACAGCAAGGTACATCAGCTGGGTAAAACAATGGCAGATGAGTGAGGGTTACTGTGTATGGGGTCGCTCGGAGCACACGGGAACATTTTACACTGAATTAATGTGGGATTGAATGAGCATGTGAAATGTACTTTATTGTAAATATTGAAACTGTCAAATATGGACTTATAATTTATGAACAAATTCTGTAGATATTGGTACACTCTTTATTGGGACTAATTTTAGTTATTTGATTGCATTAATTTCTGTAATGTAATAGACGATTATGTAAATATAGATTGTAAATTAGCAATTTATAGGCATTTATTGAGAGTTAAGTAGCGGGTATTTACTTTGTAGTGTTTGTAAATAAATTAGGAAATAGTTTTTAAACCTTTTAATTTAATTAAGACTTCCATCCCAGAAGCTGGCTAAGCTCACTGACTTTCGAGGTTGTAACAATATAATAAAAAAATATTGTAAAACATTTTTTTATATTTATAGAATTTTTTCAAATATTCCCAATTTCAAATTTATAAAATATGGCTTCAAAATTTGTCATCAAATGCTAGTATAATTGTTGCTTGTGCACAGTTTTATAAAATGAGCACTGATTGTCCTATATATATATATTTTTTGTTTTTCAGGAAATAAAGGAGCAGTGGCAATCAGGTGTGTGTTTCATAGCACATCCCTTTGTTTTGTTTGTGCTCACTTTGCAGCAGGACAGTCACAAGTGTCAGAAAGGAATGCAGATTATGCAGAAATTACAAGGAAAATTATATTCCCAATGGTAATACCAAGCTATTATTTTGCTGATAGTCATATATAGGCTGTTCATGGTAAAGTGAGCACTTTTGAGGCCCTAGTTACTTTTTCTTTCAACCATATTTTATCCTTGAGATATCTTTTCAAATAAATATTGCCATATAAGTAATAAACACATTCTGTATATTCCTCCAAATTCAGAAGTTAACGTCTAAAGCTAAAATTAAATATATTTTTGACTAGTATTCTAAATGAGAGGGCTTCCAAAGTGCTCACTTTAACATGAACAGCCTTTATATAATCTTAAGAAAATATTATTGCGTAAGCCATTTTTAAACATAATTCATTTCCAGAAGTAGTGTGTATGTTGACCAGGGTTTGTGTGAAAAGGGAGGACCACAACCACACTTTATCTAAAATCAATTTCAAAAATAAAAATAAAAATTTTGTGGTGGCAGTTTTTTTAACATGTTCGACTTGTCAAATAATGGCAAAATTTCTTCTATGTACTTATTTTTGTATAATTTGTGGATCATTTTACAATCATAAATCATGGCTGATTTTTAGTGTATGATTTTATACCAGATGAAGAGTTTTCTGTGACCTTCGACATAGCACTGTTAATTTTCCATTCACTTACTTACCCCCATTGCAAAAATCATTTAATGAACATGTAAATAATAATATAATTAAATATTAAAATTATAAGACATTATTATGACAATAAAACTAAATATAGTTACTTGGGGTAAAGGTTGTACAAAAATCAATCTTTTGATGTAATTTTTTTATTTCTTGAGATTTTGAATCCTGGTTTGTTCTTTATTATTAGTTAAAAGGATAAATTTGTTCTCTCTGTGAGTTCAAGGTACTGTGTTGTTAAATAAAAAATATATAGAGGAAAACCTATGTCTAACTTTTATCCAGGCCATGGGGTTAAATTTGGACACAGATGGGGTAGAAATTGGACAGTGACTTTTTGTGTGTTTCAACCTTTATACTCGGAATCTATTAGGAGGAAGGTTCTATATCTGTATGTAATTTACTTGGTGGGAGTGGTGGAGTAATTTTTTGAAATACCACTTTTGCGTAGAAAATTTTAATTTGTGGTTTATGTATAAATTGAGACGTTGTAATAAAAACTTTATAATTTTAAACTTTTTGTATGAATCATTGACCAGGTCTAAAAATGGCAATATTTGAATACTGATTGAGGTAAACAAGACTTATTAATAAGCTTATTCAAAATGAAAAAGAAAGTAGGCATAACTTAACAGAAATATAGCATAACTGTCATGTAAGTATAGTCTTATAGTTAAAACAAAAAAAAAAAACTATGTAGGCATTGGCCTAGAATAAGGGAAAGTTATATAAACTTAAAAAATATACAATGGTCCAATTCCTGAGACTGTCTCAATAATTATGCTAGGGGATTGATTTGATTCTTCCATTCTGGTAGTGTGTGTTGGAATGCCAAAATGCATATTCTTGAGATGGCAGTAACGACTCTCTGAATGAAAATTACTGGGATTTCAAGGAATCAATATTACAACTTGGCATGGTTGTGTTTCGTGTCTCATCATTGATGATAGATCAATCATGTCAAATCTGTTGTGGACATTAAAATTTATTTTATATTACAGAAATGTGTTTTAATTGATTAAAGGTTTTGCCCAATTTATATCTCCAAAAAAAATATTAATGCATATTGTGGTCATGAGACTTGCATGTTTTGTACAAATACAGTTGGTAACCTGTTACATTTATTCTATTTTTTATTTATTTTGTTTATATTGTAGGTTTTTAAAAGTTAGATTATGTTCATTATTTTTAAAAGTTTAATACTGACTTACCAGAAAATTTTGATATTTTCACTATTTGTACAATTACTTGTAAAATAATCATTATTCAAAAAAACTATGTATTAATACATATAGCAAACCTTACAAAGAAACTCATAGGCACAGTTGCCTAGATTCTGTTATATTTCAGTGTTTTTCAAAATTAGCTTTTACTGCAAATTTAACATCATTCATTTTCTATTTTAACTGTTTAGTGTTATGATTTACTTTATTTTCACAACATTCCTATCAGTTTTCTTTTGCCACTTAACATTATGTGAAAGGCATTTTTCTGAGCATTTAAAGCAATTATAATTTGCTTTATAGTAATGATTCTTACCATTTACTTTATTTAATTTATTATATTTATATTTAACCACAAGATACTGTATATTTTAATGTTTCCTTCCATGCACAATGATATTTACACACAAATCTCTAGAGTAATGACAATTCTGGCATCTGCTTTTCAGGCAGTATGATTTTGACACTTCACAGCTCTATTCCCGTATATAAATCCGCTATCATGTGTTCAAAAATTAACTTTAAGCATTCATATAGCGTAATGACATAATTCTGCCAGAGGAATAATTCAGACAATCTCAGGAATTGGGCCCTAGATGTAGCTTAGGTGTACCTACTATCATACAAAATATGTTGCTCATCCAAAAAAATTGTGATATTACACATTAATGAATATTAAGGCTGTCCATATCATGCACACACTTCACTTCGAAGCTTTTGTTGATATTATTTTTACTTCATCTTTGCAGGGAATGTGAAATTGTGGCAGTGAAGTTGTTTTAACTGGCCCATAGAACAAATACTCCACTTTCACAATTTGAACCTGGTCTTTTGATGGCCACCAGTATTT
The DNA here is from genome assembly GCA_029891345.1 of Dryococelus australis. Lineage (NCBI taxonomy): Eukaryota > Metazoa > Arthropoda > Insecta > Phasmatodea > Phasmatidae > Dryococelus > Dryococelus australis. The sequence goes on from CM057009.1 coordinate 248,666,235, forward strand.
GTCATTGCACCATTTCAGAAATATAAATTCCACACTTTCAAGATAATCTTCATCTTCACTGCTACGGATAACTTTGTATACTGTCCATAATAATAGAGAGTTTCGTAGTATACTGCATATAATTTAGTTTCTTTGATCTTTGAATGAACTGCCTGAATATGAAGTTTAAGTTGTCGTGAAGTTTTAGGAATAGGTTTTCTATACGCTGCTACTGCTGTTGATATTTATCATTAAAGGAATCAGCTGAAGAGGTATATATCAGGCCTGCAAGGTATGGATTATCATCATCTTCAAAGTTTGATAAGGACAGAGCTGTCATTTATTTTGATTTTTCTTGCTTTTCATTTTTCTTTCACACCCATTTTTTTTGCTTCGCTTGCATTTGTAATTGCTTTTTCGCTTTTGCTTCAGCTCCAGCTATCTTTCTGTCTTTTTCTTGTGCTCTTTCTTCTTCTCTTCTTTATGCTTTCATAGTATCTTTTGCACATACTCATCTGTGGTGATGACAGCTTCTTCTGTGTCAAGTCTTCTTTTAGTAATTTTCAATCTTGGATCTGCGACTCCACTTGATTTGGGGGAAATGCTTTGTAACAAGAGTTCCTCGAAACTATGTTTCTATCTCGAACTTCTCCTCTGAGTTACTGGTGTTTCTTGTTGTTGTACATCTACCGCAGGCTGGGCAGTAATAAGCATAGCATCTTCTGTTGCTGAAGCATCTATAATGTTTAAACAATCTATGGTGCAAATACGGCTGAAGTTGATGGGATCTGTTTGTCCAAGTTGATCCTATACGTATCAAACAAAATTTCTTCACTACTAGGTGCATGTTGTGGTGTTTCCTAATGTTCCGCAATCATAGTTCGGTTTTGCGACTTGTATCTTTCCAGTTTTTGTGGGTTCAAACTATATACAAGATAGTTAGAAACATATAGTGGATAAATTCCTGTACTTCAAAATCCTGAAATAATGTTTTCTTTTGACAGGTTTTTATACAACACTCTTCCAAGAAGTTTGCTGAACTCATATTTTGTTAGTCTGCATTCATTTTCTCTCTGCCAGATAACTAACGCCTTATCCCATTCATTTTTAAAAGGACAGTTGCAGCAAGTCAGTGGCATGTGGTAGGTGTTTCCAAATGGTAATGTTGTTGCATTAGGTCGACATAATGGTTTTCAGACTGACATGAAACAGATGTTCGTAGAAAATAAGCAATTGCCGTTCTTTAACATTTGTGATAAAATGTGAGAACTAATCTTCAAAAACTTTTGTTGCCATCCATTCGGTGGAGAATACTCCAAAATTGGTACCATCAATCATACCTTTTTCTGGATTGCTTTTACACGTAGTCTAAAAGTGGGATGCTTTAAACTTTATTAAAGGAAGCAAAGTCATGCCTTTGGAATTGGCGCATCCCAAAACAGTTATGTTTACTCTCCCGCGTACCTGTGTTATCCTGTGGACAGTTCAGCCTTTCCCAGTAACAGCTTTTGTTTTTGTTGCGTTTAAAGGAAAACTGGTTTCATCTAAATTATATGTGCACTTGGGATGAGCTGATATGTTCAGTCTATTTATTTCTGTCTTCAACAAATTGTAGAATCTGTACTCCAATGATTTGTGTCTTTACCATGAGATTGTCTTGTCAGGAACTTCCCAAGCCAATCATCACCTGGTCTGTTGTCCTTTAATGGTGTTTTTTTTAGAGATCATTGTCGGTAATGTACGTATAGATCATGTTTTCAATTTCTGGTTTAGTTAATCCGAAACCCCTTTTCGCCATTAATTTTAAACACACTGTTATCTGACAAGTTTTTCAAAAATATTATGACATTTTGTTACACAACTATTGCTGTTTTATTTCTCTGTTAAAGCTTTCTTTTTCAATGATTCATGATCATTCACAATTTTTTTAAGATGTTGCAATTTGTAATGTATAAATACACTCATTTGCAGAAACATTGATTACCATGAACAAATTGTGTGAGTACAAGAAAGGTTGCTCCAACAGTATCATCATAGTCCGAATTGTGTCCCATTTGCATTTAATGTTTGTGTGTGTGCCACTACGGGGCATACATATACATGTCGCTCAATCATTCGTAGCTGCAAGATGCCAAATAAGGCCTTAGTAGTAGTGTGAGCCATAAAACTAAGTTTAGTCAACATGCAATATGCCCATATGGTGCATTCAACAAGCCTTTGACCATCTGGATTAGTTCGAGAGGCTGCATCATTGGCTTCCGAAGGTAGGTTGGAAGTTTCAGCAAATTATTCCCCACTAGAACTGTTCTGCCTACACTGTGCATCAGTGTTGAATGCAATGAGAAAACAAGAGGGTACACACACATTTCAAGAGAGCTCGTGTTGACCCTGGTGGACCACCAGCAGGGAGGATGATTTCATTGTGCAACAGACTGTAAGCATTCCATGGGCATCACTGCGTACCATCCAAGGACATGTGACAGCAACTAGAGATACACCAGTGTCCACAAGCACCATAGCCAGGCAGATAGCAGAACGGTATATGTCATTGCAGCATCCCTTTGACTTTTATCATTATGATCTGAGCATCTGCGATGCTCAGATCATCAGGCAGCATGGCAGTTTGCGGATTGACAATGAATGATGTTCAGAGATGAATCATGGTTATGTCTGGATATATATGACCACCAAATTCGTGTCTGGAGATGTCATGCCTAGCACCGTGATCCACGCTTCAATGTAGGGTGGCACACTGCCCCAACAAAAGATCCCAAGGTATGGGGTGCCATTTCCTATGATTTCTGCACTCCACTGGTGGTGATTGAAGGAACTCTAACTCTGACATTGCGATGATACGTCCAGGACATTCTGTAACCATATACGCTTCTGTTGCTGGTGTAGCTTGACAACCCCATTTTCCAACAGAATAATACCGGACCACACACAGCATGGGTATCTTGGCCTGCCTTCATGTTGTCAACATGCTTCCTTAGCCAGCGAGGTCCCCAGACCTCTCACCCATCAAGAATGTTTCAGACCAGATTGGATGGACATGTGGTCAGCGGCAACTAAAGTGGTGTTGGAGGGTCAGTTGTGCAAGCTGTGGCAGTATCTTCCTCTGGAGAACATCCAACGTCTGTATATGCCTCCATGCCCAATTGTATTTTTCCACCTGTCTCGGTGCTATGGGTGTTCTAACACAATGGTAAGTGTATCCTTCAAGTGTTGGTCCCCTTCAATACATGCTTGGTGTGGTACATCGTGTTTCTTTTCTGTATACATACTACCATGTCCTCTACCTATAGCCACTTAAATAAAACATTCCAATTTGGCCAAACATTTATACTAAAAATTATATCACATTTGATAAAATTTATGATAAATTTGACACTACATTTGTTGTAAACAAATTCCATGCCATTTAGGTTTTTATAAAGATAAATTGTTTTCAAAGTGAACCTATCTCTGCATACAAAAGCCTTCAAGATTGATGTTCATCCTGAAGGAATTTTACTTGCAAAGGAGGTTAGATTAAACTTTATAGTTTTATGATATTTGATACAGGAAATATTTTCAGGGCCTGTATATATACACTTTAATATTGTATGCACAGTAATAAAAAAATCATGTTATTCCATAAAATGTGCATACTTACATTGATTTGAATTTTTTGTGAAACCTGCAGAATGTAAATGAAATTTTACATTAATGGCTGTGACTTAGAGTATTGGCATACATTTAATATAAACGTGACAAAGGTGTTTTTGATATATCACCCACAGTGATGCAGAAGTGCACACACACATTCTCATGTTTTGTACTTTCTTTATATGATTTACTTTGAAAACATAAGTAAGAAATCATTAGCTTCATTTTTCCAGATATTAGTGATAATAAATTTGCGGGTACTTGGGGGGGGGGGGGGATCAATATTTTCCAATATAATTATTTTTAGGAAACTGGACATTTAAAAGCATTGTCACATTGAAAATGTTTTTTTTAATACTCTTGTATTACGTTTTATATTTTTTATCTAGTTGGCTTAATTATTATAATTATTAATCATAAACTGTTACAATGGTATTTAATTAAAACATATTAAATTTTTTATTTTGCAATATAATAGTTAAATACTAGATCTAGTTGCTTTTCCCATATGCAATTTCAGACATATTTGATTTAATGCTCCAAGAATTGAGGCCATGTTTATTATAAAAATTATGTTTATAGATTCATTGTCAGGTGTGTATGATTGAAATAATGCATATTACCTAAATATCACAGCCACTCTATAACCTGCTGTAGCATGAAGCTGTTTTTAATTCTTGGCAGCCATCCTCCTCACAGAGCCAACTTTAGTATCATGTAGTCCTTGCATTCTCAGCATGCATATAATGGGTGCATGATAGAGCTTCTCTGTTTGATACAAACAGGCCATGGTAATTATACCTATCTGTGGTGGTTTTAACTGGATAAGTTTTTGAATAGGTCTCATTGCTTTTGGAAGATATTCGTTTAGTTTGATGCCATGAACTTGACAAAAACCATCCCCAGCTTTTAAAGAAATTTGTTCATATGTAACAACTTCAAATGTATTTAGTTTATGCCTCACTTTATGTATTATTTTCCACAATTATATACTTTATCAGAAATTAAGCCCATATTTTTGTCTGGTTCTGTTAACACCTCAAATTGGAAATGTCACAACCACCTTTACAAAATGTTTTCACATCATAGTCATATGGTTACAATAGCAGCAAATCATGGTGATATTCGTATAATTCTTCTTGCACAAATGTCAAAAGATTTAGAGTTTCAAAGTATGTATTTAGATTTGTTTTGATTAAATGATCTTCTTAGTGATTGTGTAGTTATGCGTGTTTATTATAAATATACCATTTGCCAAAATGTATGTGTTAAATAGATAAAGTGATGTTTGCCTTTTAAATAGGTATAATTTTTAGTTATGCTATTTATACAAATATAATTGATGTAATTGTACATGATATTTGTGCTCAACTTTTTAAACTATATTTTGTAAAATGCAGCTGCATTAAGAAAGTGCAGTTCTCTTTTGCATTCAGTTGAGTGCCATCTGTAGCGAAAGCAAGACCAGGTGCAAGAACTTTTGTAAAGCATTCCCCTTCCAAACTAGTTATGTCCACCTGCCCACAATGAAATCGCCTTTCGAACAATATGCAGTTCTCTCGAACGCCTGCACATTGTGCATAGCATTTCATCTTACATTTTATAAATAAACATGTTTAACCATATAAATATGATTGTGAAATGTGTAACAACCAAATGAATGCTAAATATTTTTTTAATAAGATTTTTTTTTGGGCACGAGGCTTTCCTAGGCGCAAGGCCCTGTGTGTCCACATCTGTCGCACACCACTAAGGACTGCCCTGATTCAGTTTCATCCATTTAAAACTTTATCTGCCCTTTTCTTCTTTATTGTTTTCATTTGTTTTTTATCTGAAGATACTACATGTCTGTACCTTCCAATCATAACATCATGTATGGATTTTATGTGAGGATAATCAAATAAAATACTATTATATTGACGTAAGTATCTTGTAAGAAATTTGCACATTGTGTTTTTAATTAATTCGAAAAGTTTCTCAGTGTCAAATTTTTTTTAAAATAAATTATTTTGTAATCCTTAAATTTGTATTGGACTTTTTACCCTTTAAGGAAACCCAAAATATACATGCACTGATTTGACAATGCTAACTGAAGTCTTTTACATCAGTTTTGTCATCTTCATATTTAATGTATAAGTGGATTTCCAGCATTTCCAGGTGCAATTCTAATAGTGCGTAATATTCGGTTCTTTATACAAAAATAAGAGAAAAGCCTTCAAATGAACAGGAAGCCCTACCTTCCCCCTTACAAATGGAATATTGTACATATAGAAAGATTTGCCATGCGCTCTTGGCCATATATTTTTGGAGCTACCTACTTTTATAGGTTGCACTGTAATTAAACAGACTATGAAAGAGTTTTTGCATTCTTACCTTTATCACTTCTAATGTCCATTAATTTTTTTTTATCAAAATATTGCTTTTTTTTTTTAGCTCTCACTTTCTTAAAAACTGGTTAACTTTTTTGTAGTTGTAGACCTCACCAGTTTCGAAGGTACTCTCTCTCATATTCTGTTAGATATCTTTAATTGTTGGCACAAAACAATGTAAATCATATTGGTTGCAAAAAAGAAGATGAATTATCGCAGCATAAATGCATAATTTAGTTATATCATTCATAACATAGCAGCTTCCATTAATTGAACATTACTTCACTCCTTCAACAGGAGGAGGTAAAATACAAGCTGCAAAATAATAAAATAAGAGAGCTTAGTATGTATAGACTTGACGGATTTATGTGTATTGGGCTAGATTATGTTGTTAGTTCCTCTGTACACGCTTTCTTTTTTTCTTGAAAACGTAGGCCCTATTGGTTCTTTCTTAGTTCAAAATTCATATACTGGAACAGCTGATATAATATTGTACCAACATTCAAAATGGGAAGTTTTGAATTATTTTGTTTTTACCCTCCAGTTAGTAATTCACATATTGTAAAAAATTGTAAGCAAAATTATTTTATATGTATATAAAATAATGATAAAATAAGTGCTTTAATTTAGACATTGAGGTTTTCTGATTATCTAAATCTGTCCATTCTGATGTGTTTGTGTTATTGGAAGTATATACTGTATGATATATGTTGCATCATTTGTTTGTAATCTTATAACAATTGTAACATTGAAGTATTTTAGGAGTTATATTTAACTTTTGTTCTAGATGTTATGTTTGTCTATGATTACAGAATATTTGTTTAGGGTGACAACCCATTTAATATAAATTTCCAAATTAAAATTTACTGTCTTATTTAAATGAGGTGTAGTGTAATCTTTGGTTATTGTACTACTTTATTGAAAGCGATCATGTGTAAGTTAGATTTAATTTGTTTTTAGAGAATATTCAGTGTTCCAGTTTTTATTGCTATTGTTCATTTATTCCCTAGGGGGTAGTAAACATTGAATGTTATAAAACACGTGAACTAAAGAAAATTATCCTGGTTGGCTCTTGTATTGCCATTGCTGGTTGGAGGAGAGATGTGGCATGGTCAGACGACAGCCAATCAGAGAGCAGATAACAACAGAAGTAAGATGGAAGTAAAATGAATTATAATTTTTTTTTAACAGAAATGATTCAACCACAGCCAAGGATGGGCATGGTGTGTGTAATGTAATAAAAATCTGATAATATATATATTTTATTTTTATTGAAATAGTTGCTGCTACATGTTTTAAAGGTGAATACTTAAAAAGGGAAGATTAATAATAATACTGATTTATTGTGTTTGAGAAGAAGAGGTAGTTTTTTTGTTAATTTGTTTGGAATGAAGAACAAGGAATTAAAATTGATATGCTGTAAATTTCGACCTCCTGATTTAACTGAAATATAACACAATCTACCATAGTAAAAATATAAATTTGAATAATTTTTCTCTTTATGAAAATCTATTGTTGTTTAGTTAATTAAAGTATTGCATCAGTTATACTGTTTTGTGTATTTTGTTTAAACAAAGCTTGGTTTTATTAGACATTTTCTCTACTGTCTGTTAAATCAAATAACACTTGTCTGTCAAATCAAATAACACATGAACCTAGCTCAGCATAAGTTTTTTTACATGTATTATTTGTGTTCATTACTTTAATTAATATATATATATATATATATAAAAAGTAATCTCAGAAACCAATGATAAGTGTACCAATACTTCTGACCATCAGTTTTTATCAGTGTTTGATAATATTCTTTTCGTTAATTTTTTTTTTTGAGAAAGCACTTTCAATACTTTAGGAACTGTTTAATTTGACTAATTATAATATTGTTTCTGTTATTTTAGGGCCGTACCTTGAACTCCCATGATTACATCTTTTGGTGTGGAGATTTCAACTATCGTGTTGATATGGACAAAGATGAAATGAAGGAACTAATTAAGAAAAATGACGTTGAGACAATTTTACAGCATGACCAACTCCAGGTAAATATTCTTGTTTGTTGCATATGACAACATGTTAGAATAAATTTAAATTTTGAAATTAATATGAAAACATTATTTTGTTATTTTAAAAATGGGTAAAAGTTGCTCTGGAAAGAAATCAAACTCCACTTTCATCTGTTAATGGCTGGTTTACCAGTCTACCAACCAGGTTGGCACAGTGGTAAACCACTAGACTTCCTATTCAAGAGTAAATGGGTTCAATTCTTGGTCTAGCTATCGTAATTTTATTTTTCCATCTTTTCTCAAAATTATACTAGGCAAATGCTGTGATGGTTCCTTACTACAGGTGATGGCTGAATTCTTCCCTGTTCAGGATTCTCTTAGCTTTCCACTAATACTATCAATGACAATAGAATGTGATGTCACAGGTTGGGCCATCAGTTATACCCCACTGTTGTAGTCCATTCAAGGACTTCTCTTCAGTAAATCTATGAGGATGTACATGTGAGAAAACTTACCTATATAGCATCTGGAGCTACATAGACAAAGGTAGGTAGGGCTTAACATCTCATTGATATAAAGGTCATTGGAGACACACAAGTTGCTCAAAGAAACAGAAACAGGGAAGGAATCAGTCATGGCATTGCCACCTGGAATCCTCGCCATCAGGGAGTTTTTTCTTCACACACTGTACACAGCAGCATGGCAAGTTGTACAAATACTATAGGAGGCTGCCGCATTTAACCTGGTTTTGATACTGAAAAATTATATTGGGAAGCAACTGCACTTGAAAAAATTGGTGAATGACCTATTGATTTTCACATTATTACGACTTGTAGCGGAAATTTGTAAGAGTACAAAGAGGGTGTTGAAGAGAGAGTTAAGCCCATTAGTAAGCCAAAAACTTAGTTTCACAAAAAAAAAAAAGAGATGCTGTCAAGGGGAAATTAATTAAAAGGATGGAAAAGCGGAGAGGAACAGGGGAGATTACAGGCTCTTGGGGGCTAGCATTATCAGGCTTAATTAAATTGAGTGCCTGAAACTCGAGTTACTTACAGAACCTTACTAAAACTACACCTCTAATGTAGAGCTACTCAGGCTGTGAGAGGTTAAACCAAACTCCAGGTTCAAAACGGGGTGGGAAAGAATCACCAATAGTCAATGATTCAAAATGCAGGCAAGTTTGTTTAAACATAGATAATTACTGGTTTATTTCTCCTACCATCGGTTTTCAAATATCCACCAGAATTTGTTTGGTCAACGAAAGAAAAACATTAAGAAAGGAATTAGCATCCTTGATACTTGTTTACAGTTTACTCTATGTAATTACATATTAATCAGTAAAAGCAGAAACATAAAAAGCAAAAGCATTAAAAATTATGAATATTCGTTATCTGACCCTTGCTTTCTTCGTGAATCCTTTATCCATCACAAAAAGTAAAAGGTCATATTTGAAAGGAATTATTTAGCATGGGACTTATTGCTCGGAAGAAATATTTGAAGTTGATGTAAATTTTGTAGATTAAGTAATATGCATGAATGTAGATTTTATAACTTTTCAAATACAAAAATATATGTAACAGTTTTTTAAATGTCTAATAAATTAATTAGCTACATTTATAGTTTCTTTAATACTCCATGACCTATTTCCACCACAGCTTTTCCTGTGATCCCAATTCCTTATAAACTTAGACCATTACTACATGTCTTCCAGCTACCTGCTACTGTCCTTCAGCCCAGCTTCACCTTGTCTCTACCACTCTCTCCAGTTACATCCTTTTTCTACTTGGAATTAGCAAGAAAAATGCTACTTCAAAATATGGAAGCAGAAAAAAATTATACTTACCTTTGCTGGTTACATGTAACTGGAAATCAGCAGCTTCCTCTAAGCTGTCTGTACCGTGCACCGCCTCACAACCACTTAACGGCTAGCAATCCAAGCAACATCTCCTCGCACGTGACATTCCCCACTCCACTTGCTTCAGCCAATCCTTGCATGCCTTACAATTTCCAGTCACACACTCCACACATGACACCACCATACCATTCTATCACCGCTCCCCCCCCCCCCCCGTGGGTGCGTACCGACCAAAACAAAATACTGCATTTCTAGAACTTTCTGGCAGAGCCAATGGAAATCTCCAAGAATGATAGAGATGGAAGGGGTGAGAGAAAAGGCCAGAACTGCTCATTTTACATGGCAACAACCATACTGAAACATGTGTGATCTGCCCAAAATTCAGAGTGCAAGGGCAAAAACACATTCACATGTCCCCCTTCCAGGCATAGACATAATAGGGGGCAAATGGGTGCATTTTCCGCAGACAGCTTACAACTATACAGCAACACTGTTCAAAAGCTGTAGTAGGAAAATGTATATATTTATGGAAAAGGTATAGATGTATTGCAGTGACCAAATAATTCCAGGGATGATAAGTGTTTAGATTTTGTTTAGCACTGTTTCATCCTACAGTGTTTGGTGCTGTCGACAATATGGCTTCAAATATATATAGTAGAAATAAATGTTGATAATTTTAAAAAAGGCAATAATGGAATATGTTACACGGTCCTATTATTGCTTATTTGCTGTCATATACAAGATGTTCTGGACATTGAGATGCAAATTGAAGCAGATGGTATAGAGGAGCTCAATACTAACAAAAAAGTCCACTACATATGTTGTCTATTCTGGACCATTTTAAAAGTTAGCAATTTTGTTCAATTTTTTGACGTACTTCACACTACAGTAAGATTTTACTGTTGCTGACAATAGTAAATGTCCCACTAAAGTGATGTTTAAACAAATGGTAGGTTACAAGTGTAGCCACATAATCAAACACCATTCTTGTCATTGTCATGACAGTGACTAAAAAATAACGGTTTTGTAGATGTTACGTAGTGTCCAGATATTTGTCACAAATTTACATGTGTGAAAGAAGTTAAAATTTTCTACATTATTTAATGCCTGTCACAGGAAAAACTACCTACTTTTATACCTAATGAGAAGTACAAATAATAATCGGTCATAAGCATATGTGACATAGTAAAGTTGAAAACCCAGTTATGATCCATTAATTGCAATTACCATCCTGACTGTACAGCAACAATATTTACATAGAACTATTTTACTTTTTGCAAAACACGAGAGTGTACCTTTGAAGAAAGAAACTGTGTATGCATTTCTGTTCTCATGGGTCAAATGTGTACATACCAGTAAAACAGTCGCCCGATAAAGGAAAAGCAAGAACGTCCCCACAGCACCTTGCTTGCACAAAAAGAAGCAGTATGCCATCTGCTGTAATTACCTGCTACCATTATCGCAGTAAACCTGCAGGTATTGTGTATTAGACATTTGATCAGCAGTGTGATTTGGACGGTTGGTTACTAACCAACAAGAAGATTGAATAAGTTATTGGATTTGATTTTGTGCCAATCGATGTGGACAAGTGAATAGGCTACCTTGTCTTATTCACCTTGTGATTATGCTGAGGTACTCTATTTTTGTGGTGTTTTCTTGATAAAATGAACATTGTGCTGTGACTTTATGAAGAACATGTACAGAGAAGAGGAGACCCGCAACCTAAAAGGTATCCTGATCACCGGGTGTTCTTCGACACACACAACACATTCATTTTAGGTGGCATGCCTGGTTCAAGACATGAAGGCATCCCGAGGGCTGACGTTGACCATGCTGACCAAAGTGTTGGAAGAAGTATGCAATGAACCTTCTACTAGTATCGGGAAGATAAGCAGTTATACTCTCCGGACAACTAGTGTACATTGTATACTGTGTGCCTGTTACCACCCATATCACATACTGAGGGTGCAGTCTTTACTCCCGGTAGATTATGAAAAAAGGTGGCGTTTTGCAAAGAAATGTTGCATCTGTCTAGGGATGATCCCAGCTTTTTTTTATAATATTTTGTGGACAGACGAGTTGCTTTTTTAAAGAGGTGGAATATTTAATATTCACAGCCATCACTCATCGTTTATTGAAATTCATTATTTATTAAGACTTGCAATTCCAGCACCAGTTTGGTATGAATGTTTGGATGGACAGATGGACATAGCATACCTCCAATTGATTGGGCCATTTTAACTACCGGAAAGACTGAACTGTGTTGTGTATAACAATTTTCTCCAGCAAAATCTTCAGCCGCTTCTATAAGATATGAACCTGGAGGTGCACAGAAGTATGTGGTGCCAGAATAAGGGTGTTCCATGCCATTATGCAGTGCAAGTAAAGCAGCATTTGAACACTACATTCCCTGATAAATAGATTGGATTTGGCGGACCAATAGCATGGCTCTCACAATCACCAGATTTCCAGCTTGGTGTTAATTTTAGTTAAGGAGTATGCTAGTCATAAATTGTAATAGAAATCGAGAATAATTGTTATTAATGAATGAGGCCTAGATTAAATATGCATGTAAAGTAATTATTTTGTTTTTACTAACAAAATATTTATTTTATTTTAATTTGTTTTTGCAGAACATTTAGAATCAGAATATATTTCGTTTCAATAATTACATATATAGTGACATGTTTAAACAATTTTAATTTCTTTATGGGAATTGCTAATTCTGAACACAAACTCTTGACCTTCTGAACTGAAAAGTAGTGAATTATGCTTTCCAAATAAACTTTAATTCAAACATAGGCTCAATCAGTAAGTTTAAGCTTATAAACTATATCTATATTTTTTGTCATTTTGTCCAAATATAAATAATTTCTTGTAACTAACTTGATCAGAAGCTATATCTTAAGAAATGATCGTAATGATTACTGGTAGCATTGATAGATCTATATGCAGCGTGCGATGTTTCCATTATGGCTTCATGTCCTTGCTGAAGATTTCTCAGTATAATCACATTTATTGTACTACTACATCTCATCACCTCTCCACCCACATCTCATTTCACCTTGTTCACTCTAAAGGCCAATTCACATTTAAGTTAAGATGGATATCATTATGTGAATTTAGTGCTATCTCCACGTCAGTATTATGACTAAAATTGTACCTGTATTCACACTGGAGATTAGAATAACATGCCATTGATTGAGTTATAATGCAAGACTGGGATCATCCAATGTGTATAGGCTATTCATGGTAAAATGAGCACTTTTGAAATCCCTGCTTAAGATATAATTGTATGCATGTTGTGTATTATTCTGCCTTATATAAGATTACTATTGTCATGGGCCACAACACTTTATTCATGCATGGTTAAGTAAAACTGTGAAATAAATAGAAAAGTAAATGTTTTACAAATCTACTGGTTTTTACACTTTGATGCATTAATAAAAAACAAAGTGAAAGAGAAATAATGAAAGTTATCAGAAATGGTTGCCTAACACTTCTTATTTGACGTTAAGATATGGTACTACTTCCCATCCATAGTTACCAACTTTATTGGGTGCTTGTCACTCAGTGTGCCCATTAAAATATATGCAGGTAGGGACAGTAATTTTTTTCTAAGGTTGATTTCAAATGTGCTTACTTTATGGTGAACAGCCTTTTTGTGTGTGTGTGTGTGTGTTCACGCATATGTGTGTTCGTGTGCATGTGTGCATGTATGCACATGTGTGTGCATACATACAAGTGTGTGTATGAGTGTGAGCATGTGTGTGCATGGGTGCGCATGCGTATGCTTGTTGGGGTGGGTGGGTGTGTATCAATTTCTAGTAACTGGACAGGTGAACACTTGTCCAGTCATATTTAAATTTTGACATTTTTCTAATTATTAATCTTGCTCTCACACACACACAAAAATTTAAACTTCAGTAACTTTCATATTAAGTGTTCAACTAATTCTGTAACATTACTGTTTGGTGCCGGCAAAAGTTGGCAGGAATGGAATTGAATACACAAAACATAAGACAATAAAAATTCCTTTTTTCACATCTATAATTAAATTTACATAAACAACACATTTGTAATGTGTGGTTTTTTCTATGTAATATTTCACCTGCAACTCTAGTGTAAATACCATAAATTATAATTGCTAATTTGCTTTCAACATTTTCCTTAGACATGCATTCAACCAACAGCTGACAATAAAACCTTCAGTTGTGGAGTATGTAAGTTTTCATTCCAATCTGAAAAATCCCAGGTGCCCTTGAGCGCTAAATCACTAGATATAATTAGCTGGACTGTGAAAAGCCATAATTATTCAGAAAAATATTGACACTCCATGTCCAGACAGGCTTCAAGCTGTGATCTAGCTAGTCCATATCTAGTCTCAACCCATATCGTGAGTTACCAATATTGCATACTCAGAAAAGCCATTTAAACCACATGTTGTTGCTACTAAAGTATTTAAAAAGTATTGAAGTGGCAATAACAGTAAATAGATGTAAGGATTGGGATATAACACAAAAGAAGCAATTTTTCAAAATTAAAATATTTTATAAATGTATGAATTCAAGTAAAAATGTTATAATGATGGGATTAGACAATTGTAATTTCTTCAAACAATATTTTGGCAGTAGTTTTATGTAACAAAATATATTTCAGTATCAATTTGTTTCCAAGTGCTCAGGTAATCCCAATATTAGCAATCATGTAATGTGACAGCATTCTGTCAATGTTAAGTTGAATCTCACATTCACATCTTCTTGATATAGTTAATATGTGAATTTAAAAAATAAAATGGGGTAGTTAATAATTGAGATATTATATTTTTATCACATAATTATTTTATTTCTCTCTTTGAAATCCATAGTTATCAACCCTGGTATCACCATGCCTATTACAAGCTGCTCAAATACCACTTTTTGGTAACATTTGCTCTCACTCATTAAATATATTTTTTCTGTGTTAAACTTAAGGTAAAACTAATTGAACTTGAATTTAATTTGTTGCCTCTGGCCATGACTTTTAACCAAAATCATGTTTATATTTTGACTATGATTAAAATTATTTCCGAATACAGCCTTTTAAATGTTCATGTGAATCCAATTATAAAATGCAGTAATACAGTTACATGCAGCTTCCCTGCTTCCTTTCCCTTGCCCTCTCCTTATCGGGCATGTGAAGGCGGTGCTCAAGGGCATCACCTGTAATGGGAGAGTAGTAAATATGTTTACATATGCCCACGGTGTATGATTGATGTGTACCCAATAAGGCTAGCATGACTTGTGCCACTCTCATCCTTGCAAGAGGGGTAAATTATTGGGGTTATTGTTGCAACAACATTAAGTTTGGAGCATAGTATGGTCTTAAGTGCTAGGTATGTGGTGCCAGCAAAGTGATGAGCAGTGACAACAGTGAGCTGTGAGAGGGAAGTCTGTGAGCTTCTGTACAGTGGAGAATGAAATTGACCAGCAGAACTGTGACGCTGGATGCGGGACAGACATTAAGAATGATTGCAAACGACAGTTGGATTGAATATATGTAAATAATGTGTGAAATAAGTTACTGTAACTAATATAAACATAGTGGTAAGGACTTTTAAGTAAAAGTTAGATTGATATTACATATTGTACTCACAGAAATAATCCAGTTTGAATAATAGGAATTGGTTGTTTAATGTTGTAAATACTAGCTGTGTGTATTTTATAGCATTATAAATAAATTTAAATTTAGTCCTTATAAGACCTATATACTTATGAATTTTGATACACCCTTTGATGATATATAATAGTACTTTATAATTGAGCATGTTCCACTGTCATACAGCAATACTAACAATAATTGGTTTTATGTGGTCAGTTGCCTGTTGGTGTTTCTGAAATCAGTCTGTCACTTGTAAAATACATTTTATTCCCACCTACATTTCTATTTCTTAGAGGTAAGATGTTGTAACTCTTTTCCTTTTAACTCTAATTATAATATGTTTCTTCTGAGGCACAGATTTGTTTTTGTTAAATTGTATAATTAAAGCAAAAACTAGTCTCTAGTAACCATAGAGTGATTAGGCCATCAAATTCATCCACACAGCCTTAAAAAAAAACTTTTTTGTGCTGCCAATCCAAATGTAATAACACACGTGTATCATTTTGTATCATGTGTGAGATCAGTGAAAAGTTGCAGTGATTGAGACGCCTTCAACCCCACAGGGTATCGGGTATGTCAAATATTGCCTTACTCTTAGATTTTTGACGAAATGCCCAGACACCCTTGCGGGACAAAAAGCTGTCTCAGACTTAAAGCCCATTGAATATGTGCAACACGGTTACCCTTAAAACCGCCATCTTACTCTTATAAATAATACCTTAGAATAGCAGAGTTAAAAATAAATTAATTTCTGAAAAAGCATGAGGAGGGGGGGAAGGCGGAATTTCTCCAAAAATATCCACTCGCACTAAGGATATGTTCCACTTTCAGTTTTAATGTATAACTATATGCACCCGTTCATTTTTCAAGGATGTTATAAGTTTTCACCAATATTACAATCAGAAAATATACACAAATGATTTTTTTTTAAATACTCTCATAAAAGATTATATTAAACCTTATTGTGTTCATTCCAAAATCATTGGCCTAATAGTCCTGGCAATTTACGCCAATAAAATATGCATATATATAAAAATCACAGTAAAACGTTTAAATAAATTGATGACTGTCGTCACTAGCATTTGTGTTCTTTGAGAGTTAAATGCTCTATTGTGAATCCTGAAGGTTATTATTCCACGATGATGAAACAGCAAAGTTTGGAGGGGGGGGGGAGAGATAATGTCAATTGTGTATGCTGGACATACCTGTGCAGCGGCACTGACCTTACGTGCGGTATGGTGACACCAACAGCTGAACGTTGAGAACTCACTCTGCAAAAGACCAGCAGTCCTCCAAAATTGACCTCGGGAGAAGTCTGCTGTGATTCTCAGGCACTGCTTCCACACGTGTGTGCAGGTTTGCAGAAAGACGCAAGGGCGTTAACTTCCTTGACCCCAAGGACTTGATTCTGAAGAGAATGATGCACTTTACATACGCCCTCGTCCCTCCACCAAACTTGATGCAATATGTTAATTTCAACTATATTCATTGCAGCTCTTGTAATATTCCATGTTCCCACATTCCAAGGCGCTACCGCACACGTCATCACATATCATAGTAGTGAGCTGAATGTTATTGGATTTCACAACTGTTCAGTGCTATAACCTGTCTCACAAACCAATTAATTTTTCTATTTTCAGACGGCGCAAATTGAAAGTTAATCAAAGTTACATATATTGCCAACAGCTAATTTACGAGACATGTCTCCAATAAATCAAAATTTGTGAGAAGCATGCCACAAGATTTTAAGCCAGTATAGAGGTGGGCAGTTACCATCCCTATGACCTCACAGGTCCCATATTACTACTGCTCAGTCCCTCCATCAGAGTACCATACGCGGCCATACTTTGCCCACGAGTCCGTGCACCCTTTCCCATCCTATACCGTAATGTATCGCCAGAGCGACTTTTAAACAAACTTATTAAAATTCCTTATAGCTGATGAATTAATATTCAAGCACTCAAATACAATTTCTCGCTGCAGTTTCTCTGTTTGGTTTGTCCACGCCCGTGCGAAACGAGTTGCCACAGCTGACTTCATGTAGCTCGTCACAAATACGCTTTAACTATATGTGAATTGAAACAAACATGCTCAGGTCTGGCGACACTCACAGACTGCCTGCCGCCCGCATACTGCTCGCGTTCACATCCACCTGGCCACAACTCGCCAGGGTGATGTCACGAACTCTTGACCACACACCCTAGTGGCAGTTTTAACAACCAACATATTGATACGCTCGATAAGATTTTTGACAACTCTGAACAATATTCCACAAAATAAGAATATTTACTTATAAAATATGCTAATAACAATTTTACCAAATTACTCAACATTCCTTTAAAAATGTGTCACAGAAAAACCAATATATAGATAATAATAATGTTGAGACTGGTCTCAAAGATTATACCACGTTAAAAAATTTACAAACTTGCCAACCTTGGTGCAAAAAATATATCAGGGCGCTACCAAATCTTATGGCGATAATTTGATCACCGCATGATGAACAGGTTTCTACAGCATGCTCAGAAGCAGCACATTTATTTGAGAATGACTGGAGGCTATTTTGCTGTTTTGTTTCCTCAATAGAATGCTGAGAATTAATTAATACTCCTATAAAAAGCAAACTTATTACTGAGAATTAATTAATACTCCTACAAAATCTACCTTGTGGAAGCAAGCCAAACCAGATGGCCTACAACGTGTGAAGCCACGCATATCCTGACCAGCAACTTTTGCAGTGTTGGAGGTATTTATGTGTATACAAGAAGGAAATTTCCTTCCCAAGGCTAAATCCAAAGCCAGAAGTCTATTACATGATGTTAGTTTTTAAAAAATTTTTTTGGTTGATTTAATAATGTAGAACTGAATCTCAAAGGAAACTGATAGTGCCAACAAAAAATACAGAATATATTATATCAAATATATAAGTACATGTAATGGAAGGACATCGTAGTGATTGAGAAATTCCAGAACTGAAATTTAGTTTAAAAAAGAGAAGTTATTGTGAAAAATATATGAAGCAAAAGGACAGTTTCAAAGTGAAAGAGAATGCCTGGTTAACTTCCAAACGATGAATCATACATAGGATTGTAAGTCATTTCATTTACTGTTTTGAAACAGCATTTAACAATTTTTTTTCTGGAAGTTGAGCAGTTTATGCTTGAGAGTGTTGCAAACAAAGAAGAAATTTTGCGATTCTACAAAGATGATGTCAACCCTGATTGTCTGTTTGCTTCACAGGGGGATGTTACATGATTTGCTACAGAATGAAGGGAAAATTGTTAATAACGTAGAAGATATGATTGATCAGTTCAAGCGAGGTGATTTTCAGTTTTTTCTCTCTGAACTCAAATTATTTTTGTAATTATGATAATTCCAGTGTCAACAGTAACGGCATAGAGGTATTTCTCTGGTTTTGAAAGATTTAAAACATACTTGTGTTCAATGACAGGAGAGCTAAGGTTAAATACTGTGAGCATTTTACATATCCACAAGGTTGCTGCTGTGGCATTAGATCTGGATGAGGTAACAGATGACTTCATAGCAAACAAGACGAGAAAGTGGATATTCCTACAGAAAACAGCATTTCTGCATTGAAACTGTTAATGTGCTACATTTCATGTTTAAACAAAGAGATAGGACTTTCCTTCAGTAAAGGTGTTTATGTCATATTTGAAGTAAGTTTTGTTGTTGTGCTGATTTTGTCATGTTGAGATGTGAAAATGTTTAATACATGTAGAATTATGGCCACAAAAATACTGAGTTTGTTTTCCTCCTTCACATCATGTAGGACTATGCCATTCCTGTATGGAAAACATTTCTATAAATAAATGTGCTTAAATTAAAGACACTATCACACATGAAAATAAGTATTGAATTGCAATATTTAACATTCATATCGTGCTTATCCTGACATAAATATAATACTGATTTTGAGTGGGCGAGGCTATATGTTTGATAACATTATCACTCAAACAAATTTTACCTTAAAGTATTACAATTTCTACCTGTGGTATATCCAATGTTTAGGTATCAAGAAATGCTTTAATAGCATTATTTTGCACCTTGAAATCTAAATATTCCCGGAGGAGAATCCCTGGAATCCCTGCTTTAGTTGGGAGATCAGTGATCTTTCATAACAAATACATTTTAATTCTTGACCGCCAATTTGTAATTGATGTCAGCTCCACTAGTCCATGTACATTTCACTTGATGGAACATGTTACTTATTTCTTAATTTTGATGGTTTTTGCCACCCTTGGGATTGGTTTCCAGACATAGGTTGTTAAGACATTTGTTGAATGATTTCTAATGGGTACAACCTTCTGGAGTTTCTGTACAGAGTTCAGGAAAAGCGCATGTGCGAGCTCAAGTGTGTGTGTGTGCATACATGCACATGTACGTATACACACACAGTCAAATCACATTACTATGACCACCTGCTAGAAGTGCAATATGCAGTGTGTAGCCCATATTGTATGGCCCATGACGTGGGCTGGTGAAGCTGGTATATAATGTGGCTGGCTGGCTGGCTGGCTGTACACAGTGCATTTCCTGGTGTCGGGGGTAAGGGAAGTGATTTATCAGAGTTCCAAAAAGGGATGCTCATTGGCTTTCGGGCCAAGGGAGGCAGCATTCCAGAAACGGAGACGTTTGTGAACTGTTAACATGTCTCTGTGGTAAAGGTGTATGGTGAGTGGATGAATGGCACCCTTGGGAATAACTATTGTGGAAACTGCGGAGCTCCACACACCATTGATGTCGGAGGTGAACACAACTACAACGGTACATGAAGGCCAACCATCAGGCTACAGTGGAACAACTTACCATCCAAATGAACCAGGGGGCATCCAGACAGGTGTCTACTGCAACTTTTCAGCGAACCCTTCTGCGAATGAGGCTCCAGAGTAGATGGAGAGGCTGCACCTTTACTAACACAGGTGCATCAATGAAAATGACTTGAATTTGCTCGACAGTATGGCAACTGGACTGCTACTGATTGGCGATGAGTAGCCTCCTCCAAAGAGTCACGTTTTCAGCTGAATAGAATGGATGGACGTTAGCGTGTCCAGCAAGAAATTTTTGAAAACCAACACCCTGCCTGCATCCATTGCTAGACGAACACAATGCGGTGGGGCCAGTGTTATGGTCGGGAGAATGTTTTTGTGGCATTCTCTAGATCCCATCAATTTGGTTATGAAGCCATCCTCGGTGATCACGTCCACCCGTACATGATGACTCTTTCCTCGAGAGGATGGGATCTTCCAGCATGATAATGCGCCTTGCCACACAACTAGAAGTGTCCGCACACATGGCTTGAAGAGTATGATCAAGACTTCCAAGTTTTTCCCTGGCCCCCAAACAGCCCCAATCTCAATCGAATTGAACATCTGTGGAACCACCTCGATTGTCGTGTTCGCCGTCTGTCTCCTCCACCACGCACCCTTCAACAGTTGTGGGACACACTGCTGACAGAATGGCTCCAGATACCCCTGGAGACTTCTAAGCACCGAACTGAATCACTGCCAGCTTGTCTAGCTGCTGTCTGTGCTGCAAAGGGTGGTCACTCTGAATACTAGCAGGTGGTCATAATAATGTGAGTCGACTGTGTGTGTCTGTATATATGTATAATATTACAAACTATCACTCCCTCCCCTCGAATTATGTCTAAGAGTTTCTTCTTATTAATGACATTAAAGTATGTGAATATTTATTTAAAAATATGTTCCAATGAAAGGAAGCGGTGAAAATCAAAGTTGCCCCCATACAAAATGAAGTATTGGCACTGCCCCTTTCTTCATCTTGCTCTAGCAAAGTGTATCTGGTGCACACACACTCATTGTACCGAGAAAAGCGAAATAAAAAAACTGAATGCGACAGCACATACAAAAGCAAGCTGAAAGAAACTTCAATTTATCTTGCCTTTATACAACACATCCAAAATAATAGATCATAAAAAATCCCAAATCCCTAGATAATAAAACTCGAACAAAACATTTTTATAGTGTTTCATAAACAAATTTTTTACTTTTTTCTCAGCTCAAACATATTTTATGGTGACAAAATTTGGTCCCTTTTATTATTTTGTATAATAACAAATTATTTAAACAATCTTGGTGACTTGAGGAGCAGGCAAATTGGATGAGACATGATACTCAAAAGATCCCGTTGCTCCATTCTGCATTCAGACTACTAGCAAGGTAATCAAACTTGGTCTCAAGGACTGCATGCACCATGACCAGCCACCACACTACAAGCCACTCCTCTTTTACTTCACATGTTAACTGTAACACAGTCAGACAGCATCAAGTTTAGAAATCACTGATTACATAAACTTCTTTTTACAGTGAGGATATAATTCAACAGGAAGATAAAGAATACAATATAACACACTACTCATAACTTCTTATTATTATTAAATTATGTTATACTCCATAATGAGCTCCAAACATCTGCATTGTCCTCTTTATTTGTACCTATTGGGAAAAGTAAGGCATTCATTTTTACCAATGTCAAAATTGTCTACTCAAAAACTTCCAATAACTTCCACCCAACACTTCCTACCAATAACCCAGAAAACCTTAAGTCATCAGCAATAACAAAATTAAGTTCAGGCAATATAAAAAAATTGTTTACTATCTATGATTTAAGCTGTAGACAGCACAGCTTCTTGGTGTTTGTATCCAGGCTATTACTGGAATTCCAACCTTTAGAAAGTCTGTTCCTCACACTCACTGAAATCTTGTCAATGTTGCACTCCAATTCTGTTCAGGGGTGGTTTTCCAAAATATGGTTAAGTCCAACACACTTTTCAGCACAGCAATTAAGTAGTCCATGTGTTCAGAGACAGAAACAAAAAACACTACTTATCTCCAAGTTGTAGGCTCCCCACTTCCATCAATCCAAGTTGATTGTAAACATCTCAGAACCCATGCTTTAGCTGGCAACTTAGACTTCACAGTCCTATCACCTATCTTACCAACATCTTCCTCCCAGGCGGAAGAAGGTAGTCCACAGAAAAACATTTCAACTGAAGTCTAGCAACACGGAGGGAGTATACCAGACCAATGGGTAAATAACATTCCACCCAGGGACTCTCTTCCAAGCACCAACTTTCCATGAGGACATGCAACAAACACAGTCCAGTCATAGTCCATGCCAGTAGAGCCTGTAGTTTAGCAAGCAGCATAATCTCTTTAGGTAACTGAGAGCATCCCAGCTCTGTTGTGGGCAGCTCTGTTGTGCGTTAATTTGAGGTTTTTACCTAAAATTAACCTACTCCTAAAGAAACATCAAATTTCAGAAAACTTAGAAAGTTTGCACTTCCCATACTCATAATCTGCTTTAGTTACTTTTTGTAAAATCTTTCTGATCAGTTTACCATGGTTTTTCTAATACACTCAAAACACTTTATCTCTTTTTAAAAAAAACAAATGTTAAAAATTAGCCCTCTTTTTTAACTTTTTTTCTTTTCTTTACTCTTTTTTTATCTAATAAACGCTTACAAAAACTCTGTTATTACATTCCTTGTGAAGCTGTCCTATGCTTATACAACCAAAATAAGAGTACTAAGCCTCCAGCAACACTATAACTACTCAAAGAAACATATTTTTCACAAAATGGTGTTGCCAGAACTAGATAATGAATTACTGGTAATAATTTTTTTTTTTTCAGAAACATAACACTGATAACTAAGATTACTTATCTCATTGACGAGTCTTTCTCTTTTTTTTCAACCAACACACATAAATAAATACAAATATTACATTCTAAAAACATTGTTTCCTTATATTGTAACAAAATTATTATGACTGTGGTTCCAATTTCCCATCCTAAAACTGGTTTTCAGCTGATTGTTTCTGCTCAATGTATTATTCCTAACATAAATAAAAATATAATTTTGAATATAACTATTAAAAGATTAAGTGTTACTATGCCAAAGGCAATCTTCTGCAAATTTCTAATCCAAAAGTTTTCATTTCCTAATGGCGTATCCAATAATATTTTGTAATTTGTGTTTCCATAGATAATAAAAGTTATTATACACTCTCTGCCATGCTGTAGACAACAATACATGTGTGCCCCATGACAAATATTGATAATCTGCTTCTTCAATCAAGTTCTTACCACAGATTTTTTTTTGCCTTCAGCCACCAAAATTGGTGTTAATGTTAACTGCTCACAAAACAGTAATTTTAATTTTTAAGACAAATTTATTAATTACTGCCTGTTACACTTGTAACAGGTGGCTGTCTGTGCTCTCATTGTAGTATTCAGTAAATACAAACTAGCTCAGCATGAGTTGGAGACTCTAACAAAATAAGAATTGAAAGTTTGTTGATAGCAAGGTTGCCAATAATGAAAAGAAGTTAAACATTTACTGAAGATTTATTGTTGTCTCGGAAAAGCAAACAATTGACACTTGCAGCTGACAAATAAACAAAAAACAAGACAATGACAGCCTTCATAAAACAAAACTTCCCACTTCAAGAGTTACAAAGACTAGAGAGAATCATTACTTTTCTCTCCCAGCGCCCTATTGACTCCTCTCATTGAAGGAAAACAAATTTAATAGATATTTGAAATGTACAAAGTACAAAAGAAGGTTAAAGTTGTGCACGCTGGTTGGTGCAAGTCACATGATCACTTGTTGCAGGCTGTCCGACTGACCGCTGACAAACAATTGTGCTGCGACAAACTGTTATGATGTGCTGTGATACCCGAGAAAGGTCCTGTTTCCCGGTATATTGATCAAAAGTTTCCTCGTTGAAAAGTGGTACAATCGTAGCATCACTGGGTGTGGTATTTTCCTGAATTCGGACGTCGTTCTAGAAATCAACATATTGTTTACGAGCAGTCGGTCACGTCAGCTAAAGGTGACCTCTGTTATTTTAATTGTTTCACCATGTTGTGCTATGTGACTGCGAGTTGTCTAGTTTACTAACCCAGTGAAAAGGAAAAGATGCTTTATCATCCTATGACGTCTGTTGCTGATATCTGTTACTACTGATGAAATGAGGAAAGAAAAATAATAAATTTGTAAAAACCAAAATATATAAAATATAAACAAGTTATGGTTGCCACAACCTTTCAAATAATTAAATGCATTACTATCCATGACTGAAATACAAATAATTTATATACTTCTCGAATATATCAATTATAAATATATATATCTGCAATGCTACACACTATACACAAAAGATCAGCTGTTCCATGAGGTAATGCGGGTTTTCCATGACTATGAATTTGTGACGCATCTGGGAGCTGACCAGACTCTGAGAGCAGTGTACAGACACTATCGGTGCCCAGATATCGCAAGGGACACAGTCGTATACAAGTAAATTACACATTTGTTAGCAGAGAAAGGTGTGGCTGCATGAAGGGGAAGACCACCAACACCTCAGAAACCAGACAAACCATTCTAAAGTGATAGCACTGGATATCATAGGGCCTACTTTAGGACAGTCAAGGGAAAAAGATTCATAGTGATAGCAACAGACCTGTGCTCAGGCTGGACTGCGGCTTACGTGACCAGAAATGCTAAAGCAGGTATTGTGTGAGAAGTGCTACAAAATGTGAAATGTAAATATTTCCCTTATGGAAGATTATAATTAAATTAATTTAATACGGTCCCTTATTATATATATATATATATATATAATATGGGTTATGTCACATAAGAAAAATATAAGTTCTAAGTTTTTATGCAATGAAATTTTGTGTATTGTTTTATTTTTTCATTAATACCAGCTGTTTCATAACCTTGCCCTTATTTTCCATTATTATCTCAATAAATTGGTTACCCAAATTATTTTACTAACTACAGTAATTCTCTCACATCCCAGACCTGCTCATAATACTCATCTGCACTAAAATGGAGACTCAAGCATACACATTTATATATATTGAAGTTGAATGGATATGATGTTGGCCAGTTAGTTTAGTTATCATACTACAGAACTAATCATTTTATTAAATTAATTCTACCTCAAACCATTTCTAGTTTCATAGTTATGATTCATTGTTTGGATAATTTATGTAAAACGAGTTTATCAAATATCTGTATTTCAATTTTTTATATAAACATAATTGGTTATTAAGCTATTTAAAAGTCTTTTCTGTTACAGATTCAGAAAAAAGCAGGAAATGTGTTCAAAAACTACGTTGAAGGGGATATTATGTTCCCACCTACTTACAAATATGACTTATTTTCGGATGATTATGACACAAGTGAAAAGTGTCGTGCCCCAGCATGGACTGACAGAGTACTGTGGAAACGAAGAAAACATATGCCACATACAGGTTGAATTTATTTGCAGTAGATATTTTATATTTTTTAGTTGTTCATTCAAATCCTTTAGTGTTACAAATTATTTTTGACAGGTTTTCCAAAACAGGAAACAAAACCTACGATTATGAATTTTTTTTTCAAAATCTCTAACTGTTTTCACAGAGCTACCAATCACATAGAAAAATTACTATTTAGATTGTAAAGCATTTGGAACGTGTTGTAAATTGTATTTACCAAATGTATACTATATCGATTTTATGGCGGGAAAGTGCATGTATATAAAACTTGCATGAAAATTAGCACTGTAAAATATGCACACATGCATGTGTGCAGAATTGGTTTTCAGTACTCTTTTCTATTTTTCTGTATAACTGGTTGGCTTGTATCAGTATACATTTATAGCAGTTGTCAGAAATATTTCTTCCAGTGTCTTTAAAATACTTTTACATTTATGTTGTCATGCAAACTTGAAAGGAATATTGGTTTTTGACAAGTGTGAAAAACTCCAGAGGCAGATTTATACCTGTTGTGTAGTTTGTGAGAATTTATGTTATGTTACGTTTGTTGCTGAAAAAATGTAATCTATGTAGACCTGCCAGATAACTAAAAGGAGGACTTTTTGCATCAGCCATTCAAAGGTGTTAGAGGCATTACACAGCCCAAAAGGCATACTTTGAACGACCAGGTTCTTTTCGCTTGGAACAATCTGCAGTCTTCTCTTGGTCCTTATTGGCTGTCGAGACCTCGCTCTTAAAAGCCTCCAAAATCTCACTTTGGCATGTCCCTCCCTCTTGCAGCTGACAATCAGTTGCTACAAGATTACTCTGGCAAGCGGAGGCCAGCCAGCTGCCACCACTGCCATGATTACAGGGCACGTTCACTTCGTTACAGCAGCCCAGGGTTGGGGAAAATATGCTGATAGATGCATCAATGTGTTGAATTTCTATGAAATTTAGGCAGCGTATTGGCCTCTGCACTGGCATGATGAGGCCTGGCAATGATTACAGTAATATAAAAATTTTGTGCAGTCTACGAGAAATATTAACTATCCCTAATTTTTTCTCAAAAACTTCTGCCATGGCCTATACACGCACATGGCCTTACTTGCCAAAATATGGTAATATAAGAACACATTTTATTTTCACAAACTTACCTTTATTCGCTTTACACATAAAATTGACGTCGCAAAAAAAAAAAATTGTTCATAAGAAAATAGCATCTTACTTAGGCATGGGCGCATATAAACTTAAATATTATTAATAAAAGGACATTGAATTAAATTTGAAGTTGTTATTCATACACTGTTTAACTAGTCCGTAATGTGCTGCTGTTTTTACAGCAAAAGAGAAGGGATAACTGAAGCAAAAAACTACAGGGAGGATAAGGCAGAGGCGGTGGTATGTGACTTGGACAAAGAATTCTCACTGAACCGGCCTGCAACTCCCCCACCCCAAAACAAACACCCCAGTCCCTTTCTGGCATGAAGCAATTAATTGCTTTACATTGCTTGGGACAACAAAGGTCAAATTCTATTATAGCAGCTTGAGAAATGCATAACTACTTACATCAGTAAATGCTAGTTTATCATACACTGAAAACCGTGGATAATAGAAACTTGTACAGCAGTTGGAAAAAAGGTCTACAAAAACAAATCCATGCATAGCTGATACCAGGCTTCAAGATACCGTGGTTGGCGAGGTATTATTGTACTGTACTATATGTAGTACAGTACAGGATACATTAACTGATATTTATGTTGCACCGAGTGTTGTGTAATTCAAGGTGCATTGAATATACCTGCTCCAGGCGTGCGGCACGGAGCGATATACGCGTGGCGTAGTGTGTGTGTGTTTGTGTCGATTCCTCAATGTGCATCATACAGACCCGTCCTTAGAACAGCAGAGCAATTTGAAAGTTTGACTTACACCCCACCCACACCCCCAACAGTTTAAAAATTCTGAAATGTTAAACCATTTGTAAACATTTAAACACTTGATATCAAAAAGTGTGAGAAAAGTTAGTTAAACTGTACCTTTCTTGAAAATGTCTTCAATTTTTTTTTGTCTGGCATCGGGATTGATGTTTTGGTTGATAACACACTATGCACAAATTTATTTCTAACTTTTCCGCAAAAAGTTTAAACTGTCCTTTTACACTTTGTTGACATTGAGAAAACAATACTACAAAGAGTGAACAACAACAGTGCACGAGCGATCGATAAACTTGCAAGACATGGTGTTGCGGTGGTAACTGAGGCCATGTCCGAAATGACAAATTCATTATTTTGTAAGTTTTCATTTCATAAGTTTCACTTCGGACGTTGTCGGCAGTCACTTGTTTAGCATTCGCAACAACACATTTTTACATTAATAGTGAAATTTATTTATTTTCTAAATTTAAAGCTTAAAATGGATGTAATATTTCTACAATCATCACCAAATGCTGTGAATATGTTAATAAATAATAAATGATGCAATAACAACTTTTAAAAAAATTAGTTGCCAAATGGAAAAACAAAGCACAACATTTACTTGCTTTTTTTAAAACATACCTAGTGTATTTCATGAACAATTATTTAGTTTAAAAAACATTTTATTTACACATTTGTGCATGTTTTTGAAGGTAAAAAACAACATGTTGCTGATTGTCATTTTGTATTTTTGCTGACATCTGTTAGATACGAAATATCAATTGCCAAATACGTCACCATTTTTGTATACAAAATCGACACACGTGATCATTTTGTCAAAAAAAACCTGCCGTTTTGGACAATGCCTGAATGAATGCGATCAGAAACACACTTGCACAGGTGCAAATGGGTTAATTACACAGGTCTCTGTGACAGCTTGGCAGTTTAAAGATATAAATATCAACTACATAGCACAGCAATTTAAGCTATTCAGGGTAAAGTGAGCAGTTTTGAAAGCCCTCTCATTTGGAATAACAGTCAATGAATATATTTTATATTAACCTTATACATTAATTCCCAAGTGCGGTGAAACATACACACTGTGTTTATTACATTGCAATATTTATTTTAAAAACTTGGTTTAAAAATAAAATATAGCTGAAATAAAAAAGTGACTAGGGTTTTAAAAGTGCTCTCTTTACCATGGACAGCCTATAGAGATACATATATATGGTACCTTGTTTGTTAAATGAGACACGTTACAACATCGCCATGCTGCAGAAGTTACAGTAGACTTCAAAAAGCTGCACGCACAGTTGAGCCGGAAACCAGTCAAACGAAGTACGAATAAACAAGAGAGTAGTGTATCTTCCAAAAATGGTGTACCAATAACATTATCAGTTTTTAATGCAATGCTTACATCATCTGCTGCCCACGTACCAAATTCAGTTTAAATAGGTTAAATGGTTACCGGGATGCAATGGAAAAGCTTTATTATTCAACTTGCACTATATTCCAAAATGCCACATTGACTCTCTTTCTTTCTAAACTCAATGCTTATATAATGTACTGGCAGTGGTCCAATTTTGGTTTAAATCAGAAAATTGGTTCCGGAGATATAGCATAGTAGCCTAAATTTTAAAAAAAAATTACACCATTTTGAAAATATGTACCCAGAGTGATCAAAAATATACAAAAGTCTGATGTCTCCTCGATTTACATCAATGTTGCAAAACTGTGACTTAAATAGAAACAACGCAAATTGAGTTGCCTATCCTGATAACAAGGAACATAGACGTCAAAATTTTATCTCCCGCAAAAAAGTTGAAAATCAATATTTTCACATCTTTTTATGAAAACAGTTATATATAAGTGTAAAATGCAAGAGAGTTACTTTTCCTAAATGAAAATATAAACAACCCTATACAATTTACCTACCTACTACGTATCTGACATAGGTTTTTCATACAAACCTGTTCTGCATTGTGGGGATTTTAATATTTTCCACGCACAGCCAAGGTAACTAGAGATAACCTGGATGAGTGAGAGTTAGTGTAAACAGATTATGACAGGGTCATAGTAGTAATGTAAACATTCAAAATAAATATCACAGTAAACATGAAAGCACTTTCAATAATGAAACATATGTTAACCAACAAACCAATGTATCGTGTGCATCTTACCTGTCGTCCTGTTGCCATATGATGCAGCATGTAGAGTGAAGTTAAGTAGAATGTTTTTGCATCATAAACAAAGTGTGTAAATTTACTAAGTATCATATGGAGTGGAAAAGCACTGGCCACAACACTTAAATCCTGTGGACTAATTCAGATGTATGCATGGGAAAAGTGAAGAGATTTGGGCATTTCTTAAAAGCGAGGTCTTGAGAGCCGATGAGGGTAATTGAAGTGAATATGGAGCGGTGTCGGAATGAAGGGGAGGGGGAAACAGGAGATCCCAGAGAATATCCGCTGATCAACGGCATCATCTGGCACGATTCCCACTTGCAAAAATGCACGGGAAAACTATCACAGAAAACTTAACAGTAACTTCATGAAACATTAAGTGGGATATTAGCCTACACATAATAAGTAAAGTATTAACTGTAGAAAAGCAATGAAAACATTAAATATTGTACACAAAATATGGCAGTTTGTTCAATTTATTCAGAATCTGTGTTATCTTTGTCTTCGCCCGCCAAGCCACGAGCTAATTTAGGGGCCGCTGGTTTGCTGAGGAAAGCTTCAAGTTTAGCCTTCTTGGTGATCTGCTTCTTTCTCTCCTTAAGAAGCTCCTCATAGCATGTACACTTTCCACTATATTTCGGTGTACTTTCGAGCTGTGTTCTTAATTTGTATCTTTTTCTGCAAAAATTTGCAGTGCCTGTTCAATATGGCTCGAAGCAGAGATAATGTCTTTAGTTATCATATTTCCGTACTTTTGGTGCATTTTCTTTACTCTCGGTTTCGTTGCACGCAGATTGGCTGACTATCAGTAGCAGTTTCATTTTACAATCACCAGCTGCATTTGCATTCAACAACACACAATCATTTGCAGCTTTAAATCCATAGCTGTCTTCTCTTCTTTTGCAGTGTATGTTCTCGCAGGCATTCTTTTACAGAATAGTCCGGTTTCATCTGCATTAAAAACTTGGTTGGATGAGTAGCCACTATCTAAATATTTCCAAGTTTCAGAAAAAATTCATTCATTACAATTGTGTCAGAACTTACTGCTTTTCCAGTCATTTTTATACTGTGGAAATTGTACTAGAACTTGAAGCTCTAAAACCACCCACGGCTGGCGGTAAACAGTTCTTCCTTTGATGTTAAAGTGCATTCAAAAATGTTCACTTTATCACTGTACACTGATAGAGGTTTTCTCTGAATAAGGCCTACATTTCCTGGGCAATTACGCTGATTCTGTGTTTCTATCCATGTGGCCAGCATCTTCTCAATTTTCTCCATTCCTTTGCTATGAGCATAGCGTGTCTTCGTAGCACCGACAGATGAAGCATTCATTAAACTACACTTTATTTTGTCTGTGTTAGTTCTTATTGTACAAACTGTGGTAGGTAGCAGGCCTAATGCCTTGCCTATGCCTACAGCCCACTCACCTAGATAGAAGTATCTTAAAGCTTCAAATTTTTTTAGACATTAAGACATTCTGTTTTTATTAAAAATAGGCGTTGAAGACAAACTTGACCATTTGGAAGCCATCTCACAAAGAAAACTCACAATGCAACAAATTTCACAGTAATCTACCTCCCCAAAACTCACACAGCAACTGAAGAGAGAAGGACCACTATCTGGGGTTTAATCTTGTTTGAGAGGGACGGAAGTGTTATCGCCTGGCAGCGGAATGTCTGGAGGCAGGGAAGCAGCTGCCGGTTGGCAGGAAATGACATGTCAATAAAGACAGCGGTGTGATGCATCACATTTGCTGTCTGTGGAACATAACTATAGAAAATAAAAAACAAGAACAATACAGACAGTTAAATTACAGCTTTGCAATCAGTAACACCAAAAACAATGGGGGGAAATGGTGTGTGCAGTATACATAAATATTTATTATTTAAATCATAAAAATAGATCAAAAAAACTATATTAATCTAAAACAGTGAAAACTTGAAAAACTGGTATTTAAATATTAATAACATTTAGAAACAACATAAATCAAGATGACACACTACAATATGTGGACCTAGTTTGGTTAATCTTGGCTGTTGGGTTTAAAAGTTAAGGGGACATACATTCCAGACATACAACCAGGTGATTGCATAAGCCAACTTTTTCCTAGAAAAGTATGCTAAAAATATGTCAGTGAAGCAGCTTATAAACAATTCATTAGGAAATTTAAAAATTTTTAGTATAATGACTATCAGTGATTGTGTGGCAGCTGTTATCTGAAGCACTTATTTTGTTTCCCTTGTTTCCTGTTCAGCATTAAATTCGATATGTATTTCAGTGCATAATGATCTCTTGTGAACATTAATGGAGCATTTGCCT
Source organism: Dryococelus australis (assembly GCA_029891345.1). Lineage (NCBI taxonomy): Eukaryota > Metazoa > Arthropoda > Insecta > Phasmatodea > Phasmatidae > Dryococelus > Dryococelus australis. The sequence continues at coordinate 248,698,434 of CM057009.1, forward strand.
CCCTCCTCTCCACCTTTCTCACAATTCCTGTGATTTACTTTTCTTTACAGGCGTACAAGTGCTGTAGCTGATCGCCTATGGCATAGCACATACATTGTCACTAGAAACCTTGAACCAGTTATATTTATTTTATACTCTAGAGAAGGAAACTAAATTCCAAGCAGTTTTGTAACATATAGTTGTCCTTTTGTAGTGGTGCATGCTTGAAGCTATTAGGAAATATGTACAGCTGACATTTGTTCACGTAACTTGTACACAAATGACAAACTGCTCAAGTGATTTGGGCCAAATTTTCAACATTGTAGAAATTGTAAATAAAAAGTTCTGTATTTTTTTATGACAACATTTTCTACATGCAATACTATGTAAAAATAATACGAATATGAGGCTTAAAAATTTCAAGTTCGATTACACTTGAAAATTTGGCACAAAATTATTTGTTATTATATTAGAAAACATCCGAGATACAGGAAAATTTGTATATATCTTTATTGTGTATAATTTGGTTGCCGATATTTTTGTCCCATACATTTTTTCTAAGACGCACCGTTTTTTGCGATATTACTCAAAATACAATTTGATTAAGAATGAATAGAATATGACACTTCACTGAGTTTTGAATTAGGGGGCCTTTTACACTTACAACAATCTGTATACCAACATGTTATTCGGAATGAGCAGTTTGTTTCATGCCAAAGCAGTTTATTCAAGAATATATTTACGGATTCTAATGGTCTGTACCTAAGCCACTGTTTTAATGTAAATTAACCTAAAGTAAATTTGGTAACTATAGAAAAAAATTATTAACCTAACCTAGAGCTGATTTTACGTATATAATGCAAAATGGTGAGTATAATTACTTAAATAATGCAGCTTTCGCCTTTCCAAGTTAGGAATCCTTAGAGATATTGACCATTTTGGGTATCACCGCTTACATTACTCAAGTTCTTTGCCAACTAATTTTTTTTTTCCCCCAATGGTTTAAGCATTTACAGCATCTGTACCTCAGGCAACAGGTAGTCACTTCAGCAATTGTTGCGACAGTAAAAACACTGAGCTTCCTTCAAGTCAGTAGAGACATCTGATATCAACAAATTATGCTATATGTATTAACATCTGAACTCGTATGCCTACTCTCCAAGTTTTTGTCAAAAACATGACATTTTACATGGGGCTAGTTCGTTCTTAAGAATATAACAGAAATACAGTAGCAGTTAAAACTTGGTTATATATGTGTATGTGTGTGTGTGTGTGTGTGTGTGTGTGTGTGTGTGTGTGTGTGTGTGTGTGTGTGTGTGTGTGTGTGTGTGTGTGTGTGTGTGTGTGTGTGTATATATATATATATATATATATATATATATATATATATATATATATATATATATATATATATATATATGCACGCACGCGCGCACACACACACACACACAAAAAATAATTGCTGACCTGAAAAGAAGTGATTTGAAATATAACATCCATGGTCCACCTCAAATAACTAGGGCTTTAGAAGATCTTAAATGCTGAGTTTGAAAAGCATACTAGGCATTAGAGGAACAACATTTGGTATTCAAATTAATTAAACCAAGATATTTGATAAAATGAAGGTATGGAACATCATACTCACTATATTCACCCCCATCATGTAAAAACTAGCAGCTTGCACCCTGTTATTGCATACAGCTTTGTTATTGGTGGTTCGCGATAATGTAAGCACTTTTGAAATCGACTTATGAAAAAAATTCCTGCAAATATTTTTATGTAAGCAATGATTGTGATACAGTTAAGTTGACAGCGAACTATGAGAAGTGGTTCCATGTTTTGAGGTCTTAGTAGTCGTAAAGTTAAAAATTGTTATTGCCTGCAATTCAGTTTCTTATTGATGTATGCAAATAAAATGGGGAGTGATTCTAACACACATATTTTTCTAATTCTTTCACATCATCATATGACTGAAACAACGTTCAAGTCAGCTGGTTCATTGTTTTGGTTTTGTTTTCCCCCCCCCCCCCCCTCTCGGTTCTGCACTCATGTCAACAAAACAGAAATTTATAATCATTCGTTTGCTTGTATCATCTGAAATAAAGTATTTGAAAATAAATTAATGAAATGTTTTATACATGTTCTGAGTGAAGTGGCGTTCTTTGGTGTTGATTTCTACTGTATTTCCAGATAGTTTTTTTGTCCCATAAATACTTGGAGTTTCACATGTCAACCAGGTGAAGTGCTGCTTCATGTAATTGAAGTTGGTATAAATTTTAAACTTCCAGTAAACTTGAAGAAACTTCAGATGAGTGTGTTTTGTTACAATTACAAAATGTGTTACAATTATGACAGCTTAAATAAATGTGTACATGTTAAAATTATAGAGTTCATACCTCAGCAAGATGTTACCTGTTTTGAAACAATAACTGTATGAAAATGTTTCATAATGCACGTAAACATTCCTTGAGTGTTAGGAATACGTTTAAATGGCATTATAATGTCTGTATGAATGGTTTAATTTGTATAAGCCAGTATATCAAACAGTAATGTGTGTTTTGTGAAGGAATCTCTTGAGAGTGATTCTGTTTTTATTGATATTACCTATATGGATAAGAACTTTGAATGTGCAGCAACTTCCATTAGTTTGGTGGTTAAGAAATTGGTTATACTGTCAATCTATAGATCCCCCACAGAGAACTTCTCTAAATTTATTAACTGTCTTGAAAAAGTACTTCTGAAGAATTGTAATCTTAAAACTAAACAAATTATTTGTGGTGATTTTAACATAAATTATTTAACAAATGATTTATATAAACAAACTCTTAGCTCATTGCTTCCTATATTCAATTTGGTCCCTATTGTCTTTTTTCTCCCAAGAGTACAGAATTGTTCAGTTTCCACAATAGACAACATCTTTGTTGAATATTACAACTTAAGTAAGTTTAAGTTCATCCATTCATTAATGCAGTGTCAGATCATGATGCACAAATGATTACACGTGACAAGTTACAGCTTGAAATGAATAAATCAAGAAACAAGTATAAGTTTAAGAAAATTATAAAAATCAACAGTATTACCTTACAACAGTTTAGAGCTAGCTTAGCAGACAAAAATTGGTCTGTAGTACGTAAAAGTGATGAAACTAATGGAAAATGTATTTTTCATTCAATATTTCTCAGAAAATTTTAAGAAACTTATCATACAAACTCATTAATATAAAACAATGTATAATAATAAACATTGGTTAACAAAAGGTATTAAAACATATTGTAAAAGGAAACTGTATGTATATATGTGTGTATGTATGTGCATGTGTATGAGTGTACATGTGTCAGTGTGTACATGTGTATATGTACATGCGTATGTGTGTATGTGTATGTAGATCTTGTAACAATAAAACCTTAAAAGATCATTACAAAAATTATTGGAATATACTAAGGCTAAATAAATTAATTTTCGAAATTTAATATTAGGATCATTAAACAAAGTTGAAACAATATGGAACATTATAAAATCCCAATCAGGAAAAATTCATAATTGTGATTTCCCTATTATACTTAAATCAGGTAATAACCATATTCGTGACCCAGCCAAAGTTGCTAACAATTATATAATGGTGGCTGGCGAGGTTTCGCAGGAGGCAGCCCGCCGCACGGTGTACACTTGGCAGGCAACGACCATGCGAGCAGCAGAGGTGGTTGAACGGGTCCATCGCAGCAAAGTAAGCTGTGTCCATGGCCCTCATGCAGAAACAGGTTGGCAGGCACCATGAACTTAGGCGAGTTTCATGTAAAAAGTCCATCACAAAATATTGTCTGAAATGTATAAATATGCTTAAACATAGTCACATGCCGCTAACATGATGTTCAGTGCATAAATTACATTCATCTGCTTTATAAATACATAATATTTACTTTCACCATATCACCAAAAATTTTCGTTAGAGATGTTCATTTATAAATAAAATACACGTAGTTATGATTCTGCCCATGAACGAGCACCATTTTGGCTCATAAGCACATAAATGTATATACCCAGCCAAAGTTGCTAACAATTATATATATATAATTTGGAGACCCATTACCGAAAAATAATAATTCCAAGTGTGATCCCCCGAAACTTAGGGAGGCTACTATTTAAATTAACAGTAATAAATTTTCTTTTAATCCACGTAATATTATGCTACTAAAAATTGTATCAGTCTTGTCTGTCTACCACTATGCCTTATATTCAACTCTTCACCACTTGATATTTTTTCAATTGCTTGAAATTTGCAGTAGTTAGGAAATTTTTTTTAAAAGAATGAAAAATCATCCATTATCAATTATAGATCCATTTTACTGTTCGCAACATTTGCTAAAATTTTATAAAATCTTATGCACAATAGACTTTCACATTAACTTGAATCCAATAATATTTAAACCAAATATCAGTTTGGTTTTCGTTCTGGTATGTCTGGGAATGAAGCATTATTCTGTCATCAGTCATTTTAGAAGCATTTGACAGCAAAGAAAAAGTAACAGATATATTTTGTGATCTTACAAATGCTTTTAATTGGATTGATCACAATCTTTTAAAAAAAGCTTTTTTTTTTACGGTCTATCATATTCAAGGTTTTCTTCCTACTTATCTTATAGGTATCAACAGGTACAGTTTCAAACTCATGTGATCAATATGTTACATTTTCTCAGAAGGGACTAATTAAGAACAGTGTCCCCCAAAAATCCATTCTGGGACCTTTACTCTTTCTTATATATCTGAATGAGTTCCCTCATTTATTACCTACAAATTCAAAGTGTTTCAAATCTTTTACCCCATTGATAGTCCATGCAAGATCATTAGGTTTCACTAGTAAAAAAAATTAAACGAAGGAACACATTTCTAACTTAACACCAGTATAGCCAGTCTGAAAAATTGTATGTACTTACATTGAATTTTCATGTATATGAACCATTGTGTTTACCACCTTGGCTTTGTTGTTGAGTTATATTTATCTGTGGCCTCTCTGGTCCCGAATTATTTAGCTCTGGTTTATTCTTGTAATTGAAATTCTTTGTTGTAATAATGTTTAAAATGTTACTCACAGAATTATCCACTATTTACAAGTTTATGCAACACGACATTAACAACAATTCAACCCTGCTTCTGACCAATGCTCATGGCTCATCATTAACAAAATAATTATTCAGAATATTTTAGGCTGCTCATGGTAAAGTGAGCACTTTTGAGGTCCTAGTTACTGTTTACTTTCAGCTATATTTTATCATTTAACCACCATTTTAAATAAGTATTGCAATGAAAGTAATACACAGAATGTGTATATTCCACCTGACTCGGAAGTTGTCTAGGACTAAAATTAAATATATTTATTGACTATTATTTAAAATGAGAGGGCTTTCAAAAGTGTTCACTTTACCATAAATAGCCTTGACACACTATTTGAAGCTCACGTGTGTTTGAACGATATCTATAAATAGAAACTATTCGAAATAAATACAATAATTGTTAAGAAATGTGATTAACAACTGCAAAAGAGCGGAGCGTGAAAAAGTGCTTAAAAAAATTGTATATAACTGTAGAACATATTCTGTTAAACAGAGGACATTCGAAGTTCCTGTTTTGGTAGCCTTGTTAAGTTCCAGGAAACAGCTTATTTGTTTAAGCAGGAGCACGCCCTGCTCTCTCTGATTTACAGCATATGATTGGCTGAAAAATGAACAAGCCCCTGAAGTCTTCCCTCCCTCCCATATCACCCCTAGTCCATTGTTACGGCCATCTCTCTCTACTTGCTTCACCCACTTCGAGGCGAAGAATGTGCAGCCCCACCACTCGATATTTCCCAAAAAATTTATCTCGTGACAAGTGTCTTGTCCATCTCAAAAACATAAGATGCAAAATAACTTCCATATTCGTATGCAGTATTATTTGCTGAGTAGCAGATAAGTAGAGGTCTCTGTTCTGAGATTTTATTAGGAGGGCTGTGCCCCACAGCCCTCCCTCAGCAGCCTGTACTGTTGTTTTCTGTGTTTTCTAAAGATATTGTTTTATCTTAATCGTATCTGTACTCATATTGATAAACTTTTGTATAGTTTTTCTGTGTGTGTTTTGTATATGTAATTTTGCGGCAGTGATAGGATCTAAGGAATGGTAAAATAAAAATTTTTTAAATTAAGTAAATTATATAAAGTAATTATTAATTTCCATGAATGTCCTTAAACATAAGTAATTAGGGATAAAATTAGATTCTGCATTAAATGTGTGGATGCTGTTTCATGAAATGCATTGGCATCAACTAGGTATTGTATTTGTAATATTGTGATGAAGTTACATTCATATCTGTGTATGCATTTAAATATTATAGTAAAAAGTGATTTTTTTCATAAACAAAGCTATATGCCTTAGCAAATGTCAGTTCTGTGTGTTTTAAAAACTGTCTGGCTGGATGGATTTTCACAAAACTCGCATTGAGTTTCTGACAATTGTTTTTGTTATGACCGGTACTAGTAATGTTATAGCAATGCATGGTACAGATGTTCTTTGCACAGGTGGGCAGGTGTTCTGCATGTACATACACATTTTAGCCGGGTTGTAGATCAGCTGGTGGGCGAGTGGTAACATGAAACCACTGCACGATGTAGCACTGATGGTGGTCATGTGCTTCCGGTATCACATGCTCCATTTGTTTTCTGCATGCTCTGCTGCTCTCCAGCTCACTGGCGTGATTCCTCAATTCCTGTGTGTACTCGCCAATGAGGGGAAGTCGGCAGCCTTGAAGTATCTCGTCTGGCATCTGGCTGGTAGTGAGGTTGGTTCATGTATGAAAGGTGAAGAGGGAGGCAGACTGGTGGTTGACCCAGAAAGCGTGTTTACCACCCATGCGCAGACGTAATTGCATCTTCAGTTCCTGATTATGTTGCTCAGTTGGATTGGCACAGGAATTGTAAACGGCAGTGATCTTATTCAGCACTCCCCACTTCATGCAAAAATTGTGCCATTTCCTCCCAGTGAACTGAGTGTCATTATCTGTGGGCAGTACACGTGGGTATCTCCAGCATGGGAAAATTTCAGTTTCCAAAACTTTTGATATGTTCTTAGTTTGCATACTTGAGGCCAGGTATGCCTCGACCCATCCGTAGAATAAGTGTCCGACAACAACAAGAAGTTGTTTCCCCGAGGAGACACGAGGGTACAGGTCCATTAAGTTCAGAGCAATGTGTACCATTTCCCTCCTGACTGCCCACTTAACTTCCTGTTATACAGCTAAATTACTTCTTAACCTAAATCCTATTCAATCACTCAAGATACTGCAGTTCAGGGGGATAACGTACACGGAAGTTAGTAGCTCAGTGGCCAATAAGTACAAGTAACCCGGATATTCTCTAAGCACAATACTTTTTACTAACATGAAATTTTACATTATTCAGTAACATTTACAATTACTCTTAATCCTAATCACTTTCCATATTCTTATACTAGGATGAGATTAGTAGACTAGTTTTAACTTCCTTGTCTGTCCTTGCCAGAATATTATTCAATTATCGCCTAACGAAGTCTCAAGAGATAGCCTTACACCCTACTGCTAAATCGAATATGTTCACCACTATAGTCGGAGACGTTGTTGACACTGAGCTCCTCAATGTCTGGACTTGTAAGATGCCTTCGTCGTATCAGCTTTGCTGGGACCTCTGCATCATCAGCTCTAACGTGTAGCACTATATATAACGTCTGGGCATCTTGTGGGCGGGGGTGCGCTGCAGCCCTATATTTATACTGTTGGCCGAGTGGGTCAGCGCAGTCTATTTACCAAACATGTGTGCAGCCAGCCGTGGCTGCTACACTACCTCCTTGGTTGGACAGGCAGCTGTCCCAGCTGTTGCAGTGGAAGTAGACGTGGAAGAGTGATGGCGATACCCTGGAGAGAGCTCCGAGGCTGCGGGAAAGTGGAGGATCTCGTACTGCTGTGTAGAAAGTCTTTGTGGCAAAGGGTGGCTTCCGCAAACTCAATGAAGGGCAGTGTTGAGAACGCAAGACTAATTTTGAGACTCCGTTGTACAAGCGGAACATTAATTGTTTAGAACACAGTAAAAGCAAGGAGCATGAATCATATTTATTTATTTTCCTACTATTGGCAAGGAAGGTAGAAACGAGAGTTTTAAAATTATAACATCTGGTATCTGATGTTAGACGTTTTAATAATGTAATTAATATAACCTAGAATGTAATGAGTACAGAAAATTGGTCGACCAGTATATGTATATATAGATAGTAATAACCGTGCACATTGTGTAGGGGGACCACAGGAGAGAAGGTAGTATGTCCAATGCCACATGTAAGCATATAACCTGTGACATTCCCCTGTGGCTAGGCTTTGGACATGGGTAAATGAGATTTAAAAAGTGTGCGCATGTGGTACTGGATTAGTTCTACAATGTGCTAGGTGTAACAAAAGGGTTTTTTTTGTAAGAAGGTACATATGAGCAAGTTGGCTTGCCTGACAACTTAGTTATCTTAATGCTATTTTGAGACAAGGTTTAATAAATACAATAGACACATATTTATATTCTTGGTTAATGTGATATATAAGAAAGCAAAAGCGTTATGGGTATAACGGCTGAGACACTACTCATATATTGAGAAGTTATATGTGTCTACACAAATGGCAGCACTGTACAAGTGTGCCTTCTGTTGTTAGAGTTGGACCATTGGAAAACACTTAGGTGGCAAGGCACACGTCCGCCGTGCGGTATGGCAATTATTGTCTCACATTCTGAGTTTCATACTTGCAACAGTAATTATAAAAGTTTCAAAAATCATTGTGAAGTAGTGGTGTTACATAATTTAATACATTCGTAGCGTTGCGCTATAAATAACGGCAGTGCTCAGTGAATGTGCTATATACTACTACTAATATCTTATGGTACAGTTAATTTCTAATTGGTGTGCTTAACATCTCATTTAACAGTAAATATTACAATTTTATAAAACAAAATACCCTAACGGTAGAACAATAAGGGAACTATGAGACCCTGACATTAAAGTTATACATTCAGCGCTTTCCTGTAAGAATATATATATGGTTAATTAGTACGTTTGCACACTCAGATTATCTTTTATTAGTTTAACGAAATGGCAGTAAGGCCAACTAAGTAGAATGTAATATACTATGAAAATGGTGATCACCAATCTAATCACATCGTAATGAACTTATATTAATAATGCTGTCAATGAAAGTATCATTAATTTAAATAAAATGCAAACACTGACGAAGGAATGGTTCGTAATGGGTTAAGACGTGTGTACAGTGACTTAACTTTGCAATACTAATCAGAAATAATTTATATATATATCCCCATGTTTACTATTTACATGTCATGGTCACTGATAATGACAATGTTTGTACATAAGCTTAGTAGTGACATCTTCATTTGCTTTTGGCTGTCCTGGTAATTCTAACATACAAATTATTATTATTTTTTTTACAGTTGATCACACAAAGGATAAAGGAAAAATACAAACCCAGTTTTGACAGACACAAAAACTCGATACTGAATGACAGAGCAACAGTTACATTCGGAAACTGTGTTGAAACTAAATTGATATACATGGCACAATAAAATAGTTCTATGGTGTCTATTACCTAATTACTAAAGTAAAGCAATGTACATATCAATTGTATTATAAGAGAGGCACTTGCCTCACGATATGTGTAATGTTAGTGTAGCACAACGTAGAATTGGTGATATTTTGCACTATAGCTGTATACCTATAAGGTCCGAGTTACTGGTCCTCACCTCAGGGCCTGAAAGCTTCGCCCTTACTTGCCTAAGATAAAATCCAATTCTTAGTAACGGAGAGGTGGCGTGATACCACGATTAATGAATAACCTAATTGTATTTACATAGACAAATGCAACAGTATACTTGTACATGGTCATAAGTAAAAGGCCAAAATTAATGTAGAGTCCAACTCTATTAGTCACCTGTGGGCCTAGGAGACCAGGCAAGGGTAATAATTAAGACGTAGTGTTGACCCTTGACAGAAGGATCAATATCTTAACAATTTTGATGTACATTGTAATGACTGCAAAAACAAGACCTGTTACTAAGACTAAGGTTATGTAATCAAAATGGGCAAATTCGGGATTCGCAAACACTCTGGCTTGGCCCATGTCAAGATGTGTTCACTGTATGTCAACAGCTGGCAGCACTGGTTGCGCTGTATGGTTCATTTGCCAGTTGGTTTCTAGTGCTGTGCTAATATTATAAAAATGAGAGCCTGCAGTTAGTGATAACTGCTCCAGGTGAAAGGCCTGTTGATTTTACCAATGAATGGGGATGACTTTTTGCTGTAATGGAATGGTGGGTGCTTGAATGTCTCACAGATGGGTGCCTTCAACAACAATTTGTTGTGGAGTAGTAATCTGACAACCACACTGTACGTATATTTTGACACTACCGAGTTTATTGTTTGTGACATTTGTATTAAGAGAAACATTCACACATTGGATGCGCGTTCCTTCTGGGCGATTAGTGAGCACATATTGATGGGGGTAGGATGCGATGAATGATGACTGACGTGTCTAGGGTGCAATGATATTTACATGTAGAAAATAACTTAGTAGTGTTGGAAAGAAGAATAGCTTCTTTAACGCACTGGTAGTCAATTCTGGTAAGGGACTCCTTGGGGATGTGTATTACATCCTATGCTAATTCTGATGAGGATGGAATGGCCTTAATGATGTCCATAATTGAATCAATGGCAATATATTAGTATGGAACTGGGATGGTGCATCATTGATTTTTGAAATGATGCAGTACTAGAATGATGTAAATTTTCCCTCTGGAATTGGTTTGTGAAACCAAGATTTGAATTTTAATCACCATCTGGGTGTTAGAAAGCAAGCATTCTGTCAGCTCGTGTATATATTATTTGATAATATCCTGAGTACTAATACTTAAGATTAAATTAAGTTTGCTCAACTACAGACTAAGGTTGTCAAGGTCATAGCTAAGTTGAGTCTTGTTAACAGCAGTTAATGGCAATTTATTTAGCTGGCATGATTGAATGTATCCTCTGATGAGATCTTCAAGTACGATATTATTCAATAATTATAGGAGGCTGGTAGTTAACAAGTTCAGTTGGGCCTCAACATTATCTATTTTACTAATTGCATTATTCTGTTGGCATAAGGTTTGTGAAGTACCATTAATAGTAGCAGCTAATGAGTTGATTTTACTTTCAACTTGGTGCTTAAGTTCTGTAATTATCTTGAATGAAACATTAACAGCGTTGTTAGTGATTATTATTTTATTTGCAATGTTATTGATTTGGTTATTCAGCTGTTTGTCATTATTGAGAAGTGCACGAAGGTGCTTATTGTTGAGCACGTTACAGCTCCAGCTTGTGACGTACCCAATTAACTGTATTCCGCATTTACTACGGAACTGTGTATTGACATCACCAAGATATTCTCAGCGCACTCCCTGTTCCACTACCTGCATATATTCATAGATCAATTTTCCATTTGTGCTGGAGTGTGAGTTCTGGTCCTTACAAACGACATGCAAATATTTGTCGAGCGAAGCTGGTGTGGTAGGGAGGTGTAAGGGAATTGTGTAAATAAGTGGGATGCTATCTTCGTAAATAAAATCTATGTCGGCCGGCATCCAATACACTCCAGCATAAGTGCGGTAGTAGGCAGGCACTGTGAGTATAGTTGGCACGTTGCTGTTGCTCTATAGTCGGCCAGCGATGTAGTGGCAGCAAGGTAGTGCAGTCTGGTGCCTCACGCTGCTTGAATTCCACTAATCCAGCCATGTCCTACACTTGGAGCGGAGTCAGCGTGCGCCAATTGTAGTATCTATGGATGGCAGAGGCCTCCTCTGGTATGGCAGCAACTGCCGCATTCACGTACTCTTGTTATCCTCAAGTCACTTACACACACACTGTAACACATTTTGGGCAGATGTTAAACAGTGATCATTTAGTACAATTACACCACACTGAGTGCATCAAGGGGGGCTATTAACGCATGCAGGTTTTTGTGGACAAGTGCAGACAGTGTCAAACTTAGGAGGGCCGATTTTATTTACTTGAATACGAATGGTTGTCTCTCCTAAATTTTTTATCACCTCACATGTATCCCGGTTACAAGTCATAAGTGCTTTCTGTCTCCCGTGGTTATGCACCCAAACATAATCGTTGGTGCGCAATGTGTTTCGTTGGTGTGTTCCATCAAGTTGTTTTTTCTGGTGTCTTTGATCCTGAAGTAGATTAACCTTCGCATTATCGCTGTCCTGCAGTAATTTTTGGCACCAGTGGTTAGCGCGGTCAGAGTATTTGTCTGCTATTACCTGTGCTGGGTGTGCTGCTTCTATGTCGTGTAGGAGATACAAGGGTGTATATTTGTTTGTTGTGTATACAGTGGTGTTGTAATTTAAAATGTTAAAATCAAAGTATAAATCCCAATTTAATTGATCGGCATTGGCACATGCAGTTAACTGTTCTACTATGTGATTTGTGGCTTCAACCAGACAGTTGCATCCTGGGTTTTAAGCAGTGGTTGTTAACTTTTTTATGTCTAAAGTTTTCATCAGCTGGCAACTAATTCATTTTGAAAACTCGTGCCGCGATCCATCAAAATCTGGTCAGGGCATCCAAATTGTAAAATAACTTGTTTGATGAACTGAGTGCACATGGCGGCGTCTATGGAGGGTACGGCTTTCGCAACAACATATCTGCTTAAGTATTCTGTCATCACGAGAATATACTTATTTCCGTACCCAATTGAGGGGAGAGATCCTTTTGCTTCAAGATCCCAAATTTTCAATAGAGGCTGGGGTGGAATCAGTCATCTGTCCCATAGGTTTAATATTGGGTTCCTTAATCTTCTGACAGACTGGACACCCGTGTATATAGTTCTTAACATCTGTATTCATCATGTCCCAGTGATAGTCCTGTTTAATTTTTTGAAGCATCTTAAAAACACCAAAGTGACCGCCCCCAAAAATGGCATCGTAATGGGCCTGTATTATTTCATTGATGTAATCCCGCAACACTAATGTTAGATTCTTTGGACCTTGGGGCATGTTTACCTTTAGGTAAGTTTCTCCGTTCACAGTTATTCCGTATCGGCGACTAAGTCTGCGGTATTTGGAGTCTGCCTGTTGTGGGTTTAATAACGCCAAGTTTCAACTGTCGGATGTGAGGATCACATTCGTACTCTCCTGTGAAGGGGGATGTGTTAACAGCTACAGAACACAAATATAAAATCGAATTGTTGTCAAATTTAATATATTCCTGTTCGTGGTGGTATGTTGGCAAAAAGTGTGATTTTCCATTTTTATCGGTAATATTTGCAATTCAGAAGAGGGTCAATACAATGTGTTTCCACCTTGTGTGGGTTGTTTTCCATTATAATTTGCATATTTACCTGATACAGGATGGTTATTATTTTGGAAATAGCGTACATGTGGAAAATTTCCTCATAGACTGTTGACTGTAATTAGTTTCACAATAAATTTGTCATTTCCGCTCAATTGTTTGTTATGTATTTAACTATACATTTTTTTTATTTCCTAGTGTTTGTCAGGTTCCTGTAACATGCATTCTGCTAATGCCTTATAAAGTGACGTACAATTTAGCATACTGTGTTTTACCTAGTAGGTGGTATTGTTAACTGTAATATTTTGTGTGCGTATGCCAGTGTGGGTGGTAATGCGGCTTAATGCCTCTGGAAGTGTATTTAATGTCTCATTTACTATGCTCGGTTCAAAATTATATATGCTAAGTGCAAAAGCCATCTTCTGTATATGACTATTATGTTCTGCCATTGTTCGTAAGTACCTGAGGCTGGCATGATCAGTTTCGATTACAAAATGGCATCCATATAAATACTGCCTGAAGTAGTTGCATAGTTAGCGAATAGCTCCACGTTCTCATTTGGTCACATTCCAACGTGATTCATTAAGAGATAGCTTTTTGGAAGCAAAAGCAATTATGCTTTGCTGCTTGGTTTGGGGTCTTCTTGCATAAGGGTATCACCCTTGCATCACAAGTGAGAATAATATTCTTGTGTTCGTCAAATTTCTGTAAAATAGGTGTTTGCTGTAATTGCTTGTTTAAGTTGAATAAAGGCTTTTTGATGCTGTTCTTCCCATTTGTAAGGTATGTTATTCTTAGTGAGTTCAATTAAAGGTTAAGCTGTTTTTGCATAATGCAATATATATTGCCGAAGGTATGAGGTTATGCCCAAAAACGTACGAAGGTGCTTAATGTTTGCTGGCAGTGCCATCTGCTCAATAGCATGCACCTTGTGTGGGTCATTAGTGACACCCTCTGATGTGATAATTTAACCTAATACTTAACTGACAGTTCTTCAAATGTACACTTTTTGGTGTTCACCTTAACATTAAACTTGTGCAACCTTTAGAAAACTTTCTCAATATTGGCGACGTGCTCTTCAAACATATTTTCTAAAATAAATATGTCGTCAGTATAGGCTATAGCTGCTGACCAGACAAGTGGCCTCAAGAGCGCATTAATAAAAATTTATAAACATTGTGGTGATGTGGATAGGCCCATTGGCATATGTTTGTACTGAAATACCCCAACGCCATCCATGCTAAATGCTAATTTATAACGATCCTGTTCCCTGACTGGGATGCTGTAGAACCCGGAAAATAAATCTAAACTGGTGATATATTGTGAATGTTGCAATGCATTCAAAATATCTTCAGAACTTGGTAAAGGATACTGGACCCTGGTGAAATGTTGGTTGAGCTTTCTAAAATCTGTCAAAAATCTCATTCTGCCACTTTTTTTTGGAAACAAGTAGGCTCAGCACGGAATAAGGTGAGCCAGCTTCTTCAATTATACCTGCCTTTTGCAGATCTGTAATTTGCATCAATAATTTGTCACAAATATTTGGGCTTATACGATAAGGCCTGGTAATTATAGGTTTTTCAGTTGTTAAGTCATGTTTAATTTCAAAGTTTTTGGCCTCTGTCAATTCTAAAATGCTATTGGCAAACCTATCTTTATAGTTATTGATGACTTTAATAATAACTGCTGTTTGTTTGCTATCTAAATTTTTGTTAACCTTGGGTAGTTTGTTTTGGTAATTTTAGATAATATCTGAGTGATACAATGTTCAATGGATGCAGCATTGTCATGTCCGGCTGTTGCAGTGTGTGTTGGTACCTGCAATAATTTGTTAGTCATTGGCATGTATGAAATATATATTGTGTTTCAAAATTGATATTACCTCATACTTCTTAATAAAGTCAACCCCTAATATAATGTCCTGCTTTAAGTTGTCCACAACTTAGAAGTCCTGTGGATATGTATTGCCTGAGATACACAAATTAATTGTTTTAAACCTAGGCTTTGCCAATATCGAAGTCGTGCCGACTAAGGTCATGTTCTCTGTTAAAGGCTGGAGTTGTTTGTCGAAATCAAAGTGCTTACCACGCTACTCCGGGAACACCCGGTGTTGAATAATGCATAGTATTTTCTGCCTTTTATTTTAAAAACTCATGGTGTCGATGAGCAAAGGCACGATGGTGTGGCGCGAATGTTGACTTGCCCTAGATGGAGGTGCAGGCCTGCTCAGAAAGTTATGATACTTTGTCTCATCATCATGGGCCTGGCGACTCGTGTTATGATAACTGGTAGTGTCTACAGTGCTTTTTTTTTTGTCCTGATTTAGGTAAATTGTTTTGTGCGCAAGCCCAGATTTGTTTTTGAAGCTTTTAAAGCGGTCACCAATATTTGTAGCAAATTCAAAATTCTGCTGTAGAAACAATGTTCAGTGGCGTGCATTATGTCCTATGCAGAAACACAACGCGCTGCTACAAATGGTGTCAAAGAGTTCAGATGGTACGTGTGGTACCTGTTGCTGCGTACCATCTGAGTTGCGGCTTTAAAGGCAGTAGCATTGAATACTCTCATGTGTGAAATGGTGTGTGTCAAAGGAAATTCTTGGCAAGTAAAAATATTTTTGTGCATTTTGTTATGTTTGTATGGCACCTAGGTGTCCTGCCCATTCCCTATAGTGAGAATGTTGCAATACAAGTTCACGTACGTCATGCAGCATGTACACACTCCACGTGTCACTCTTGGTGTTGACACATGTTTCTACGTGACCATCAATCTCATGCCAGCGCTTGACCACGTTGTTGGCACGTTGCTCAATCCATTTGCATGATACGGGGCAAGTCTGCTGTGCATTTATAACCTGCATATACAATTCTTGTAATG
Organism: Dryococelus australis; assembly: GCA_029891345.1. Taxonomy (NCBI): domain Eukaryota; kingdom Metazoa; phylum Arthropoda; class Insecta; order Phasmatodea; family Phasmatidae; genus Dryococelus; species Dryococelus australis. The sequence continues at coordinate 248,714,676 of CM057009.1, forward strand.
TGAGCTTTGTGGGAGGTGCTGTGATAGCGGCGCAGGTGAGGTTAGTACAGGTCAGGGAGGGGTTGGGCAGAGTAGGGGGAAGAGTGTCTTCCCACTCTTCCTCTTCTGTGTGCAACTGTTTTGCCCAAAAGACTGTACAAACAATGCCCAGCACGTGAGGTTATTTCGTGCTTCTTTAGTACTATGCAGTCATACTAAACACCTATTATCAATTAGTAACGTAATTCGCTGATGTTCTATAAATGGATGATAGCATTTCACTCCCCAGACAACAACTAAACATTCACATTTGTTAATGTCATAGTGGCATTCTATAGGGCTGAATTCAGTCTCTGGAGATAAAGGTGACGGCTTGGGTCATGACGTGCAAGTGCAGGGCAGTTAAGGAAATGTATTTTCACTTCATTGAAACTATTTTCATGTTCATTGATCCAAGAAAATTTTTGAGCATGTGAAAACATGCTAGTGAGTGGAGCAGTAATTGTTGCAAAGTCCTGTCTGTATTCTTCCAACCAATTAATGAGTCAAAAATGTATGTAACTGTTTATGAGTACTATGAGTTGGACAACTGTCAATTCAGTTTTACTGTTCTGGGGCTGGGTGTCCACCGCTTTTGTCAACCAGATGCCCCATAAAACTGTATATAATGTTTACCCAATCAACACTTCCTGTTTTCACACACAAAGCAGTTGATAGCATGTCCATTGAGCACTAAGGACAGGTGACACACATTATCCTCCCATGACTCCGACCATATAATAACCACTTTATCAAGATATACCTTAGTGCTCACCCACATATCCATCCAGGACCTGCACCATTATTGACTGGAAGCACATTTAAGGCCAAATGGTATGGTCCTGAACCGAAAATGTCGGCCGTCTGGTGCAGTGAAAGCTGTTTTCGAACAACATGTATTTGTCAGTAGCCACTATAGAGATCAAGGGATGTTATAGCTTAGATTCAGCTGAGGTTATGGAGCGCATCCTTGACATTTATGAATGTAGGTGGTGAATTTTCAGTAATGAGATTAAGGGGCTTAAAGTCCATACAAAATCTCCAGGAACCATCTTTCTTAGGAGCAAGGGTTATGGCAGAATTATATGGGCTGGTAGTAGGTTTAATTAGGCCTTCATCTAACGTTTCCTGTATCTGTTTGTTAATAATATGGCACTGATGAGGTTGATAATGGTGGGGCGGTATGTACACTAGTTTCTCATGGATTAATGGGATGATGTGTTCTGCCACGTTAGTTGGCATGATGGATCAGCAGCAGCAAAAATATCATGATGCTCATTGAGCAGACGTTGGATTGTGTTGCTGTATTAAGGCACCATGGTGTCGTCAAGGTTGCCCAGCTGTACCTCTGATGCGTAGCCAATTGGCTACGGATCTAGGTTGTAGACTGTATGGCATTCTTTCTGTCCAAAATGGATGCTCTGTTAACCATGGTATTCCCAGCATGGCATCTTCCCCTAAATCATTTGAAACAAAAGCGGTGGTGACAGTTTCAATGTCCCTCATGCAAACTAATTTGAATTTCTTCGACTTTTTCACCTGTGTGGGTTTTGGCAAGCTGTACACTTTGTGTGGTTGGTTTGGCACTACTGCAGACTTGGAAAATTAAAATTTATTATGGTGTCTGTCTGGGGAGTTCAGCGTTTTCCTGGGGGTAGGTGATGTACGGTCACTCTACCCCACCCAGTTGTTTAGTGGTGGTGGTTTGGCATCATGTGACTTAAGAGGATTTTTGTAACGATTGGGGCATTCATCATGCCAATGCTTCTGTTGTCTATCACTGTTATGGCAAACGTACAGTGAAAGTATTTTGAGTCTTTGTCCAAATTACAGTTACTTTGTGATTTGGAGCCCAAATGATTATGATGTCACTATCTTTATACCGGCACGGATACGCGAAATCACACTCATGGTGCATCATCTGTTTTGATGATGTGGAACTTTGTTCTGAAATAACAAGTGAATGCAAAGAATCATTTATAGGATACTGGATGAGTGGAACTAATGCACCATGGAACATTCTTCCTGCCACAGCTTTAAGCACTTCTTTTGTCTGACATATTGGGGTGGTAGGTGTGCAATAGATTAATTTTCTGCATGGCAAACAAAGTTAGAGATTTGTCATATTTTTGCTGTACCAGTATTACACGATTGCGGGCTTATAAAGATGAGAAAATACCGGCAATATGGCAGTCAAATGACAGACAGAATTCCTCCCATGTAATACCATAATGGGAAATGCCACACCACCAATTTCTGGCATTGCCACTAAGCTGGTCACAGACACAGTTAAGCCAATTTTCTTCTTCGAAACGTACCATTGCAGACAGTTTGTACAACCGTGGAGAAAGGCTGCATGATCTTCTGATGGCGAGCCTGCGAAAGTCGGAAGCGACTGGAAATGGGCTGAGCTGATGCAGGCACAGCAGTGGAAGCAGCACGTGGCCCTGTTATTGTTACAGCGGTGGGTGATGCGCCACGCTGTCTAGTCACTACATGGAGGAGCAGTGTGGAGTGGGCGGCGAAGCTTAGCTGCATGCACATGCCAGTGCTCCGGGTAGCTACTGCAAGCTGAGTTGCAGTGTGCACTGCCAACACAAAAATTGTCTCCTCCCTGGGTACCACCATTCATTCTCGGTGATGCACTGATGGTGAGCCCGCATTCCACAACTATCACAACACGTCAGTTTGGAGTTTTACCTCGGTAGATGTTCTGTTGGCATAGTTTTGATTGGTTTAGGTTGGTATCATTGTTGAAAAGAGGTTGTACAGTCTCAAAATAATTGATGTGTCGACATAGATGTAATGGCTGACATTGTGTGCAGATAAAGAAATTTTTAGTGTTCACAGTAGCAAGTTACACTTGTCATGATACTTGCATAAGTGAGTGCATGCAAGAGTGCATGCAAGAGTGGCCTGGCCAATTCCATCACATCAACTCGTGTTATTACATTTTGGAAAAGTTTCCTAAAATGAGTTGGCACAGGTACAATGTATGACTCCACAGAGCACTTGCACACAGACATACCGAAAACAGGGTTGACAGTACCCCGGACCTGTCGAGGTCTCGCACAGCAGCTACACAAGTTCCCAATTCGACCTGCAGTGGTACATGCCAATGCACCCGCACACAGTTCCCTGTTCACTCTCTCTATGTCCTCACACAGCTTATGAGCAGCTGCAGATTCATCACATTGGCGCATGGCTGTCTGTAGTCGTACCAAAGAGAAAGGACCTTGGTTGGGTAGTGGGCACACACTTCTGACACAAGCGTTCTACAATCCCTTTGGATGTGTGCCAATCAGTCCAAGATTGTCGCAGTATGGAATGTGACAAGAAGCCATTATGGAGTTGGCAGTTCTTCGCCAGTGTCACAGACCTTTGCAGCTTGCGACCGCTTCCCCTAAGTCATGCCATGTGGGAGAAATGAACTGCCCGAGTGGGGCGGGGAGGGGTGACGTGCACCATGCACACACACATAATCTCTTGTTGCCCGGAGGGTGGACTAGTGTTGATATTGTTGGCGGCAGAAGGCTGGCAGTGCAGTGACATCACAGGGTGGTCAGCACCATCTTGTCAAGTTGTCTTGCATGGCAACATAGAATGGTCTAGCAATGCTATACAGGCTACTCCTTTGGAATAGGAAAATTAAGTTCAGGTAGTGCAGGAAATTGCAAGGAATAATAGAATTTTGGCTAGCAATGCTGAAAAATAAGGATTTAGACATTGAAGAATTTGCACTTTTAGGACATATGAGAATTAAGAGTGCTGCACCTGCAACAATAGGAGACAGGTCAAACCTGGGTTTTCAGGCATGAAACTGGTAATTTAACTACACCGAACACCAACATTTTGACACCAGGAAAACGTGACTTAGGAATTGGTTAGGCAGTGTTAGGCAGTTGGTCATTTTACCAAGATGTTAGCCACACTGAGGGGGGACATTTTGACAGATATGGTAGTAAGGATTTTTAGGCAAAAATTGCCCACACGGAAGGGCAACACTTGACTAGAGTTTGCTCCAGGAGGATAGGGGATAGGGGTTTCTCTTGCAGAAATGAATTCATGTGGGTGCCAGTTAGCTGTAGAGAGTATGGAAGAGTGGGCAGTGGGCCGTTCACACATGTGGCCCTCTCTCCTGAACCTCCCTGTTGATGTGATAACATTGAAGATGGTGATGGTTCCAGATGACTATTGCTATAGATATACAACTGGTCCTACCTAGGAGGGTATAGGTCCTCTCTTATGCCACTAAATTTGAGGCTGTTTGGGCCACCTCACAATGCCCGTGATTTGCATTACTTACGTCTGCTGTTGGCCATACTGGTACTGTAATAGTAAATAATGTCAGACTGAGTTATTAAGGTTCAAATACACTTAAGAGGTTGTGAAGCGACCTGACATGTGAAATGAAAGAAAGGAGAACAGTTCATAATATTTACTCACGTGTTGACTCTGGATATAGACACTTATGCAATCTTGCACACGTAAGGACAGTGGGCCACCCAAAGCAGTAAAAATCGCATAGCGGGAAACACATAAGTAGACTTTAAGCCCCTGGGCATGGTGAGCCAGCAGAGTGGAAAAGACTACTCCAAGGTACAGAAAAACAAGAAGGTTTTTGAAATAATAAAACTATTGTTGCCAAGGTGCCCAGGAGCAGTGCAAGAGCATACCTTTTCCTACGTGCCCGTGATTCTGACTGGTCAGTATGGCAACAGGCCGTTCGACGGTCAGAGCGGCCGGCGTGGTGCCAAAATTTCTTAAAGGCAAGCAAAAGTATATACAAAGCAAACTATGATGTAGAAAATTTAAAAGTTACCGTAGAATTATATAAGACACTCAAAAGTTCACTTATATAACAGATTATACATGAGAAAAATACAGTGGTTAGCAATTGCCCTACAGAAATGTCACTGTAATGATATTGCGAGTTGTCTTTCAATGTTTCTCATGACAACTATTTACAGAAATACTAACAACTTAAAGAGAATTAATCATAAAACAATATATATGAAAAAGTGAAATGTGGCACCAGGACTCATATCACAGGGCTAGTCCGTGTTAACGAGTTGGAGATGGGGTGCAGGTAGTTACTGCAAATGTGCAATAAGTATCAGTTTATTGCTTATCCTTATTTAAACAGTCATAATCCTGATGGGAGTATATTAGAAAAATTTGGTTTAGAGCCCCCTACACACTCACTCCACTTGTTTCACCTTGTTTTGGCTGTTATATCAGGATGAAGGGGTACATGTGGGGTCACTGGCCTGCAGTTACCAGTGATATCCTGATATGGCTTTCATTCGCTCAATATTTTCTCTTTTGAGATTTAATTTTGTAATGATCAGCCAGCCTGAACAAGAACGCCCTCCCCAACAGTTACCTCTTGGGGGCATGAAGACAGGAAGATTGCTTTATGCGGGTGGTAGCATGGCGGTTCAGTTGGGAGCCTTCCTCCATGCAGTTTCAGTCTGTAGTGGTTACGGCAGCCGCCCGTGGTTCAATTGCGCCCAACCTGGTAGAGGGGCTACGAGGGCAGCACAGCAGCGGCATGACGAAGGGATGTGGCAAGCATAAACTTTTTTAGCTGACATTTTTAGCTTTGTCCGCTCCAATGATGTTGCAGCTGTTGTGTTAGTGTATAATCCATCACCATGTCATATAAAAACAGAATTACTTTTTAGTGATTTGACAAACCTTACGTTAAAAAACTTAAACAGCAGATATTTAAAATATATACTTCTACAATGTTTCAGTGCCAATAGTTAAAAATATTGTAGGACAAAGCCGAGCTGTAGGTTAATATAAACAGCACATCTTATTGTGTTTAATTTTTATTTATTATTGCATAGAAATAAGGTAATTTTGCAACAAAACTAGCATCAGAAATACATAATCACAATTGCTTGAATATCAACTATATATTTCTAATGTAAATTTGGTAGTATTATTGTTATACAATTTGTCAGTTAATTTTGTTACTCATCCTTGCACTCTAAAACTGGCCTAACTAATACTTAAAAATTGCCGCAAACGAATAAAACAAATTTGAAGCATATTTATAGCAATGTACCTACATCTAAACGAGGCTCTTTAGTAGCACATCAAACAAGCTACTTCCCCATAAGAATAAAAATCATTGTTAATGGTAAACAGAATATAGCTTCTAAACCACAAATGTCCTCAGCTGAGCAATGGAAGAAAAATTGCTTAATACTTTCTAAACCTTCTGCTGTGTCCAGTTAAGAAATGTGTCTTGACTCGTTCACAAAGAATCCCTTAAAATGTTGTCTCCCTCCTTTCACTGTGTCTAGTTAAGAAATGTGTCCCGCTAATTCACAGTTATTCCAAGTTTCTAGGAATATAAGCACCCTAAGATAACTGTCCAGCTTTCAGATGATGGTAATATGTTTCTTGTTCATTTCATTATTGTTTATTTCAATGATTTCAGAGATAATAAATTTCAGTATTTTATTATAAACTGTAGTCATTAAAATCTAGTTGACTATAAATACCTATATTGTCCCTTTCCCTCTATTTTAAGGGAGGGACAGTGTCCACCTGTCTTCCCCTTTCTCCGTCAATCCATATCATTCAAACAATTTAAAATCTTTATACATTAAGATGGGTATATTCTCCACCAGTGGTTTTAACTTTGCACCACTAGTTAAATAATCCTTCAGAGCACTGTGCAGTTAAAATAATGAACCTCAGATTTCTCACAATTACCTCTGGCAACAGTTGGCACTTGTTATACTTCAATAAGTTAGTTTCAAGCTTGGCCATTTTGGTAGGCAAAAGATAGCATGCAAAAAGTGACAAATTTTGCAGTGAACTAAATCCAGTTGCATCTTGTATTGTGTTTATACTTAACATAGTGAGTAGTAATTGTTTTAGATCCTTATCCATTTGCCTATGCTGCATTATAGATATTTCATTATTTTACGTCTGAAGACAACATATAAAATTTTCTCCTCTCGGAGGCACATGTTGATTGGAATTTACGATTATAGCATTTAAAAGGTTTGTTTTTGTTTTAAATATTTTATCAAGTTTGCTACACCTGTCATTTCTTTCTCTCACTTTTCTGTATTAATATTAAAACATAATAAATTCTTCAAAACAAGTTTTCTTTTTTTAATCATGGCAAGCAAGCATCAACGGAATCTTGGTGCCAGGCAAAATTCTGGACAGAAAACATGTGCCAGTTGATGTTGATAAAAGCATGACACGAGAAAATGAAAATGTTAGCTCCATGAAATCTTACAAATCATGTAAACTAGCTCAGTCAAGCAAGAAAAAAATTCCCAGAAAACTTTTGCTTAACTGTGTGCTAGATTTTTCTACAGCAAGTTCTGCAAGACCATGTATAATTTACACAATCCTCAAATCCTGATATGCATTTTGATGACGCCCATTCTGAAGATCACGAAGAGAGGCAGGTACAGAGAGATGGTTGGAAAACACTCGGAAGAGTTTGTGAAAAGTTTGTAATGGTCATTTATGAAGAACTATTCCTTTGTTAAATTGCAAATGTTGGAGTCAAGGGTGCATAATTCAAGGCAATGCAAAAATACAAAAAATCTTGGAAATGGCGTGCAAAAGAGGACTTTTGGATTAGGACTGGAATGATGTTCTTGGGAGCATACATACACCTAAACAAGTCTTCTTTTCAGTTCCAGAACTTATTGATGTATGGCAGGAGTGAACAATGCACATGGATATCTATTGTGTTTCACGGGGAAAAAAATGTGGACATTTTATTGACTTAGTTTTTGTAAATTTGTATTTATTATCTACTACTTTGTGCAAGACTTTTTCAGCAAGCTTGTAATTCCAAACCTAATGTTTTAATGGTAATTATTTTATATTGTTCAACATTTCATAAGCCAATTTGAAATTCCACGTTTTCATGGTGGAATTTAAATGTAATTAATTAAGTTTATTCATTTAAACACAAATAGTAAAAACATGTTTTCAGTTCAGTATTTAGGAATCTAAGGCCTTTTTATGGTGCTAAGTTGCCCTGGTATATATAACTTTGCACTATCCTTCATAACCTTGGTAAAAGCACACCACTTAATATAAGTGGTGCAAAATAACCAACCGTCGAGTAGAGTGAATGTGGACTTTATACTATATAAAATGCAAGTGTGGCACGAGTGCCATTTGATTAATCTAGGGGGGATCACAAAATACAGGCACCCCTCCAAGGGTATTTCAGGTTTCCCCCTCTCTCTGCCTCCTCCTTTGAGGTGTGCTGGGATTGGCCAAAGTGTTATGCCCCTTCCCCCTCCCTAAGAGGTATGCTGTGATTGGTTGCTGGTTGATGGTGGGGTTGCTCTTATTTCCCTGCGAGGTGTGCTGTTATTGGTTGTTGGGTGAGGTAGAAAAATCAGCACTAGGGACATTTGGGAGTAAGATATTCACCCTTTGGCCACCAAACCATGACTGACAAGGTTGGGAGCTCTGATGGCCAAAGGGAGGGAAGGTGGATGTTCGCTCGTTGACACTGATGCCCGGCGTGGTACTCGGTTTGATGTTTGTCTAAGGCAATTAGGTGTAATTGCACAATGAGTAATTACATAGTAAGTACACATGTTCGCTCATTGGCTGCTGAAATACAAATGGAGCGTTTGTAGGGGTGTGTAAGCTATAGGCTGTTGTGAGGGGCAAGGGGGCATGTAAGGTTGAGGATTAGGTCCTTGGTTCAAGACCCGTTCAAGGTAATAAAGTTTTTTTAAGGTGGTAAGTTAGGGGTAAGGGAGAGTGTTAAGGTTGGAGCAGTAGGGTTGAAAAGTCGATCTGTGGTTTTAATACACATCAGGGGTAATTATTTTTTTAATTGTGTAATGAATAGTTGCATAATAAGTAATTATTAAGTGCTCCTAATGAGTTATTAGCAATTACACATTAACTATGCACAATAAGTACCGATACTAATTACGTAGTGAGTACGTTAAATAAGAATGGAGACTAATTAACAATTGCACAATTACATGTACCGATACATGAATTACACATCCACTTGCTACCACTCCCCACTCACGAATGACCTGAAATTGTATATATCATTCATAATATAGCCCCCAACCTGCCATGACAGATAGGAGGCGTTAAGTGCCACCAACCCAACACACCACCTGCTACCCCACTCTGACTACTCATACTTACTTTACAAGTCATTTTCACATGTAATTTTTCAAATATATATTACTAATAAAAGTGTGTTATTGTTTTGACATGCTAATTTGTGTAAACCCTGTTTCTCACACCTGCTCTGAATCCCCATGACACTGCCCCAGGGAACATACTTGGAGACCCCGTGTCTGAGCGTGCGTGGTCACAGCTGGGGAGATAGATATTAGTCCCTCTTTACCCGCATATGCCGACCTCCCCTACAACAATATGCAATGCATCCATTTTATTGTAGTCTCAGACGTTAACTTTTGAGAGTAATGAAATGTATACCCTGTGTTTATTAGTCATATTGCAATGTTTACATTAAAAAGTGGCAGAAAGGTAGAAATTAATTGAAAGGAAAAATTTAGCAGCGCCTTAAAAAGTGTTCACTTTACCGTGAATAGCCTATAGCCCTAATCAATCCATTTACTATCTAACCTTCGAAGTCGTCCATCAGACAACTAAACTTCTTCATATTTCTCCATCTTTCAGTGTTGGAGGCGACTTGTTTCTTACTTTTGGTATAACATTCTCCTGTTATATCTTACACCAAATCCTAGAATGTGTTGTCTGTAATAATAATAACACTTCCTTGAAAACCCTGTTCTTATATACTGTGTTCACTACAGAACATTCAGTTTATTTCAATCATCTAGACTGTCTCAATAAATGTCCGAAAATGATTTGCCAGATGTGGGATTTGAACCCATGTTCCCCTTACAGGGAAGCACAGCTTAAATCCACCTTCTTAGACCGCTCGGGCAACCTGACAATTTATATTAGTGTGGAATTTCTGAAAAAGTTTTTTATATTCAAAAGTTTTAACCTTATCCTTGGATGATGTCATAGGATCTTAACCCTAACCTTGCTTACCATCTCCTTCAAAATATACTGCTTAAAAAAAAAAACAAAACAAAAAAAGAAACACGTTATTTTTGGAATTATTTTTAATCACATAAAAATATCACACTTTTTTAGAAAATTTTTAAAAATCACCAAAAAAATTCTAAGATCTTAGTAGCTGAGACACCCATCTTCAGCTTCGTCGAAGAGGATGCTAAGGTCAGCCATAGTGGCTGAAGACCAGCTGCTAAGGCCTTATAATAATGAAATATGGCAGCTGTCCGGGTGAGACTGACTGCAAGTATGGCGGCAAGCGATGGCATGACCGTGAAGTTGCTGAGTGCGGACGGTTGAAGGACAGCCGTGCATAGCTCCAGGTTACCAGAGGGGGTAGAGGTTGCATCATGTGAGTGAGGTGAGGGGCAAGCGGTGGTGAGTTTTCACTGAAATTTGCCTAGCAACCGCTACGCAGCAGCGTGGGTGGCACGTCAGGTCGTTCAGGGATGCGGCGGCATCTTGAAGAGTGGTAGACAAACCACCGAGCAGAACAGACGGAAGAAGTGCATATGAGATTGACCAGGCATAGATAGGTTGGAGGAGCCTAAAGGAAAATCTCATAATGTAGTCTAAAGATAAGTGTAGTTGTTTTCTGTAGTTTTAGTTTTTTTTGGTTTGTAGGTTTTTTCAGTTTCACAGCATGACACAGAGTAGACTGTGGTAGTTAATAGCCCTTTTAATGAGGAGTTTAAAGGATCTTGGAAGTACTGAGAGAAATTTTAAAGTTATTTCTATGGCGTAAAGGGTTGGAACCCGATTAAGGTGGTTTAAATTTTGAGGTCGTCAAAGTTTTGTCATGGCAGTCGGCTATCTCTCAGTTTTTGTTGTTGTTTATTTTTGTGTTGAGAAAGGAAGTCAAGAGTTTTATTGTATTATCATCCTTTTTTTTAATGGTCGTTAGGGCGGAGCACAGTCTTAAAGAGATGTGATAAGAACCCCATTTTGCTGTCGTTAAGGTTTAGTTGTTATCTTGGCACGATGTGTTGAACATTTTTGGTTGCATTTTCCATTATGTCGTTCTGATTTGTGCCCACTGAAAATCATGTTATAAAGAGAAGTAAAGATAACTGCCGTGTCTGGTGCTTGATTAATGATCTTGAAGAAAGTAATGAAAACTTTTTTTTTTATATATGGCTGTTAGTTGAAGTTAATTAAACAATAACTAGAAATTCAAGTATTAGGACTTAATAGCTAATAGACGAGATGGTATGCGATTGCCTGAAAAGCATGTTAGTAAGAGAAACTAATGAAATACTTTGTTCAGTTTCTCTTACTAACATGCTTTTCAGGCAATCACATACTTGTGAAATACTTTTGTTCAGAAACATATACAAAAAAAATGTAGAAAATATTTTTTTTTTTTGTTATTTTTTACTTTTAATGGTAAGGTATTATTATCTGACAAGATTATTTTTTTTTTTTTATTATTTTTTTTTTGTACTGCATGAAGCCATTTTTGTTGTGTTACTGATTTTTGTAATAACTGTTTGAAACCAAACTATATGCAGGAATTTGCCTACGAAATACATTTATGTAAATTTTTTAATTATAAAATTATAACTGACTAGAGTTAGTTATACTGAAATATTTATTTATTTATTTTTATTTTGTTATTGAAAGTTTTGTAATCTTTAACTGTTATAATTTGCAGTTAGTTCACCCTCCCCCTCCCCCCTCTCTCTTTGTCTAAATTCTGGTTTTTTTTGTACTTTAAGTGTTCCATAACATCTTGAATTTTGGAATAACAGTGGACTATTACATTTCTGGAACTGGTGAAACTTATATACTTATTTTTGAAGCATTCAAATATAAAGTGTGTTTTTTTAATTATTATTTTTACAAATTTAATTTTAATTTGATCTTATGATATAATTAATTTTAGTTGTCATTTTGCATCAATGGCTTATCAAGATTACCGAGTATCCTCTGGCTTTGATTATTGAGTGAAGTAGCTCTACCTGTTTACTTGTTTAGATGACATAGGCTTTGTTTTTTTAATGGAGTTCACGGAGCATTGGGTTGTTCCTTAAATCTAACTTGTGGTGGGGAGCTTCCCAGTTCTTTTGCAGTTATTCAGGCTTGCTTGTTTTAGCCGCTGAAGACGAGTTTGATCTTATTTTGTTACAGGCGACAAGTTGTGAGGTAGTCTTAGATGTCGGGATAGTGTACCCCTCAAGGAGTTTATTTTAAAGTTAGCCGCTTAAGTAACCCGCATCTCTTGATTTATTTATTAAGCAGTCGAATGTGAGTATGTTGTAGTGAGAAGTGATAAATTTTAAGTAATTATTTGATTAATTCATCCTTCTCTTCTCCCCTTTTGTGACTAATGAATTCCCCATATAATATATAGTATTGACTACTTCAAATATTAGCACTTAAGTTCCATGGTGTATGCCGGGTAATTTAAATTATTTTGGTGTTTACTGTGAAATACACACCCCCTCCCCACTTTTCACACCTTATAACAATATATAAGCATGCATCACATAAGATTTTCACTTCTCCCATGTTTAGATGCTATTCAAGGAAGTGTTGTTATTATTACAACCACAACATATTCTAGGATTTGGTGTAAAATATAAGGAAGTGTGTTATAGCAGAAGTAAGAAACAAGTTGTCTCCAACACTGAAAGATTTAGACGTGTGAAGAAGTTTGGTTGTCTGATGAAAGACTTCACAGGTTAGATAATGAATGAATTGATTAGGGCTTGTATAACAACTCAACAAATATGTTACTTTTACATATACTCAGCAGACACATACTGAGACAGTCGAAATAAATCACATAAACTGAATATTCTGTAGTGAAAATGGTGTATAAGCATGCATCATGTAATAAGGAGGTTTTCACAAGCTTTTGTAATATGAATAAGGAAAGTGTTGGTGAAGATATGTTAACATCATCAATGCTAACGTGAAAGCTATTGGACTCTAGGAGTCGAAGTTACACAAGAGTATCAATCATCTACAAATATTGTGGTAAAATATTCATGAATAGCTCTAGCATCAGATGACATGAAGTTAGTAACTGTATGTTCAGCGCCTCATACAAGATGTAACCATGTGATGATCGTGGTGTAGTGTATGCAAGTTGTTTTGTTTAAAACCCACACAAGTATTCCGCTAGATTCCGCTGCTGTTCCCACAGTACAAACAATGGTGGAGGACATTTATTACATACTGTAAGCAACCATTATCATGCATTAAGAAGTCTATGATACAGTATCCGACAATGTATTCCAGGCAGCAGTCAGTGTAAGAATCCCTACATGAAGTATTGGTATTGCCTATGTGCCTGGAACCGTAATGCTGTCACTGCTGTGTATTGTAAAGACTAATGTTTATAAACCTATATGTGTATAGCTGATTCCAAAGCTTTATGTATGTGTGTTTTGTATGAAAACGGTGGGTCCTAAGCAGTAGCAACAGGTGGACCATTTTTGTGTGGTAGGTCATACTGCCCAATAATTCAGCATCAAACGTTTATAAATCCAGATGGTAACGAAGTTGCCGGCAATAATAAGGTGGCCACCTGTGTTATTTTTGTAACGGGAAGTGTTATTATTGTGCATTTACTCTTAGGTCGAAGATCCCGATAACATGGAACAATTTTTCTGCGAATTGTAGTTTTGTCTCCCTTGGTTTCCGATATTTCGCAAAAATTCATTCCAAAATCTCCATTTTCAGGGACTTATTTCGCCCTTAATATTTAGTTTGCTGTAGCCAGCAGGTATTTGGGCACGTGAGCTCCGTAGTGTTGAGGGGTTTCCCCTTTCTGACTGGTTTTTCCTCTTTCTCTGGTGACCGCTCTATCCCACTTCCCCACACTGAGATGTGCCCAGATAACTGCCAGACACTGTAGGTACAAAGTGTCCTATATATTTGCCACTTGATTTTACATAGGGAATCACCTCACGAAGTTTGTCTGTCAAATTAAGCTCCTTCCTGTATATGATTTAACGATTTGGTTGAGCCAATCAAATTCACTGTTTTCTAGTATGGTCACGTGTTGAATCTTAGGTCAAATAGAGCCTCCAATAGAATAAGTGTTTTTAAAATTTTAAATGCAGTAAGATTGTTTATTGTTAATCTTGTTGCAAGTTCCCTAAGAGCCAATGCATATATTGCATAGAACTGGTGATTCCCAAATGGACTTAGCATATTTCACTTGTACACTTTGTGTTAAATTTGTGCTTGATAATGCCGCTTTTCGCCAATCAAGGAGGAAGTGAAAATGTGGTGACTTGTGTGTTGTATAATGTGCAGTCAAAGCTCATGTGGAATCTGAACCCAGGTCCTTATGAGTTCAAATGTAATACTTAAGCTACCTTGATAATGGAGGTCACTTCAAGACTAAAAAAAATTGCAGTTTACTGAAATGACAGTCAATGTAACTCCTCATTTCATGTGCATGTAAAAATTCCAAATGAATTATTACAGACTGTGTTTTTGCCATACAAAATTAAAATTAAATGTTTTATTATAGTTGTAACTTGCCTGAATGTTCATACATTTTTAAACAGGTGGAAAGTTAATAGTATATCTACACTACTGGCCATTACAATTGTAACACAAAGGAGGATGCATCTGAAGGACCTCGTACTGGGGGAATGCATAGGGAATGGTATTACAATGACATGATTAGTTGTTTAGCTGAGTGGCGCAGCATGTGCGCCAATGGTGGCTCTGAATAGCAGTTTATAAGTGGAAGTTGGGTTCTGCTGAGGGCTAGTAGCATTGTTTCCCTGTCAATTTGTGTGCACAGACAGAATGAGTATGTTGCGCTGAAGAACATTACAAACATGCAAACAGGTTTCAGCCTTTAATTTAACTGCATGAGTGGAGAAGTTTGAGCGGCTTTTACATTGCAGTCTTGAGAACTGATAAAGGTGTAGCGAGGTGAATATGGAGAATTGCCAGAATGCAAGGATGATGGAAACTGGAGATCCCCAAGCAAAAACCAGCTGACCAGTACCATCATCTGGCACAATTCCCATGTGTGAAAATCTGCTGTTGACCATGCTGGGAATCGAACCCGGTTTGCTTGGATGGAAGGTGAGTAGTGTGACCACTACATCACATTGGCTCCTTTTAACTGCAGGATAATTGTGGAATATTAAGATTGTGGATTATCGTACTGCGAAATTAGTTCTCACGTTGGAAGAAATACGACCACAGTGAAGTTGATGTGATATTAGTAGGTTGAAAAGTGTTGAGCTGAGTGACATGTAAGATGCAAATTGCTCCATCGCAACAACGAGCATGAGTACAGACATCTTTTGCTCACGATTACAGACCATACAGCCTCATCAAACACTCTTTCAGGAGTTAAGGAATGTGGTACAGCAATCTTTGTCCACACTCATGGTTTTTAACGATCTGCAGCAACAGTTCATCTTGTCCAGGCACCCATTACTGCAGCTGCCACTGACAATTCACCACAGACACCTGTGACTGCAATGGTGCATGAAATGTCAGGCCTCGAGGGGTGAATGACATGCCATCATCTTCTCTAATGAATTCCATTTCTGTTGGCAGTCCCACAATGGTTGATTCCATATCTGGCAGCACTGTGGCATATGCCTGACCAAGTCTGACATTATGCACCATTATACCAGCTCAGCAACTGGAGTTATGGTAAGGGGTGTCTTTGTATTGCAGCCCCCTCAAGTCTAGTCCACATTTCTGGTATACTGACCAGCAACCATTACATCATTGAAGTGTTGGAGTCTGTTGTCATCTCCTATCTTCAGGATCAACCTGGGGCCTTGTACCAACAAGAGTGTGTGTCACCATATGTGGCACACTTCATCCAATGGTTCCTTGATACCCGCAATGACATACTGCTTCCTTGGCATGCACGTTCAATAGATCTCTCACCCATCAAAACTGTGTGTTCTATGGTTGGGTGATGACTGGCCTGCCACAGGACACCCACTGCCACAACGGATGAACTTCGGACACCTATTGAAGCAGCGTGGATGGAGACATCCCAGATGGACATCCAAAGTCTCTTCCTCTCAATTTCATGTCATATAGCAGTGGTCATTGCTGCCTGTAGTTGGGTCCAACAGTATACAGATTACTCCATGCCCTGCACATCATACCAAGCTGCAAGAGTCATTGTGTCATCTGTGTATGATGAGCATTCTGCCCAATAAATCTGGTTGTGATGTATCACATCCTTCTTGGTATTGCAATTTTAATGGCTAGCAGTGTAATTTATGTTTGTATAATATTCAACTAGGTAAGAGTAGTTACATGTACGATCTTTGTAACATGTGGAATGTTCAACAATTATGCATATTTTTGTTAGATTTGCCTCCTGAGTGGAATCATGGGAAGTTGGTTCATTATGGACGAGCAGAGTTGAAGCAAAGTGATCACCGACCAGTGATTGCCATTATCGACATTGACATATTTCAAGTTGATGATATGTTGCGGAGTAAAGTGTTTATGGAAGTGATAAAAGATTTGGGCCCTCCTGATGCAACAGTAGTCATACAGGTTTGTATATATATATATCTGTTTTGTCTTTAGAAATCTTAGGAAGCTATGTCGACAAACAACTTGATTTGAATAACATGTTGACATGTCTCTTATATCAGGGCTCTATTACAGAAAACCAACTATTTATGTGAAAGTACTTCAAAAATTGATAAATTCCACTCAATAATATATATTCAGAATGTGTAGTGCTTTTTAGTGTTCATATTTAACAGTGAAATTCGATGCAAAGTTATACTCTGTAATTGCTATCAGCATTAAAACAGTCCCATGCTTTGTTTCTAAACTGTCTCTACAAGTGGTGTCTGTCTACATAGATCACAATTTTGGTGCTTTTTGGCGTACTGACCTCTCATAACAGCATACACTAATTCAAATATAATATCTAAAATATATTTTTTTCTGATCTTAATTATATTTATTATCAAATTTAGAAAAATATTACATCACACTTAAGCATTTGTTCACTATTACCCTAATATTAAATTCAATTACACATAGATAAATGTGATGAAACAGATGTGTCACTAAATTTACTGAGGCCAAAATCATTTAAAAGAAATTTTAATTTTCATTAGTTGTAGATGTGCCCCACTCTCACCCTCTAAGCCTGAACCTAACATGCGTACATAACAAGAGATGCAGCTGTTAAGCAAGGTGTATGGTGCATATCAGGTGCACGAGGTGGAGCAAAGGCGAGCATGGCAGTAATTAAAGTGATATGTACAAAGGTCCAGGAAAGGGTAGTTATGCAAATCTCATTGTAATAGTGCTACACCGGTAGTAAAATGTGTTCCCATTAAGACTATCATGAGCAGAACACACAATTATAAATTGCAATAATTATTTACAGAGTGATAGCACAGTGTTTTATTGTTTCATACAGTAGCATAAAAGCATTGAAGAGACTTAAATTGATGCTGAAATGCTGGTTGTTATTTTTGTAGTACGGCTGTTGCCATTACCAGGCGAGCTCATGCTTTTGTCATAATTATTAATTACAGTCTTAATTTTTCCTGGATTTAGTGTTAAAGTGTTTGCCTTGTTTCCTAAAGGGTTCAAAATCAGTTGATAGATCAATAATCTAATGTAAATTGTAAAGAAATTACTTTTGATGTCAGTTATAGCAATTATATTTTAATGTTAAACAGGAAGGGTTTTTAATAGTGTATCTTAATTTTACGCGAGTTTTTCTCAATATTGCTTGTACTTGGTTTGTTTAGTGTATTTGTTTTATATACTCCCTCATGCACGCGGTGGGCAGGAGCTGCATTCAGCATCCACCATGATGTAGTATTGTGTTGAGCTCCATTAGAGTAAGTCACACATTGCAGCGAGAGGCCATCACCACTTTTTTTTAACTCTGTTAGTTTTCCATAGGAATTAATTTTCTAGAACCTCTTTCTCTTGCATCCACCCCAGTGTCCTCCCATGTACATTTCGGTGCAAGGGAGTGTGGTGCGGCTAACTCTACAGTCTTTGAGATTGCCGTCACGATGTGGCGGGCCACTACAGTTTTTCTTTTCCTTGTGTTTCAACATGTACTTTAAATTCAGACAAATATACATCCAAACAGGAGAAGAAACAAAACAAAATGTTAGACTTGGCTAAAAACTTAATTTTCTTTGCAATTCCTGCGTTTCCCTACAAATTGTGTTTATCCATCACAGTCATCCTTCCCATGCAGCCTTGATCTTCCACATGTCCCTGACTTTATGCTACCATACCAACCTAACACAGCTGGCCATGTTGCTTGCAATCCGTTACCATTCATCTGTACATGCTTTGTGACCCTTCATCTTTTCTCCTTTAAAGCCTATACTCCTCATTTTGCTCCAGCACATTCCTGCTGCTACTCTCCTTTGGTAGCCTACAAGCTAAGATGCATCCATTGCACAAACACATGCATTCTTTGCATCCTTTCTGCAATTCCCAAATTGAAAATTCTCCATGGTGACTGAAAACAGGACAATAAGAGGAAGTAGATGTCAAAAGCACAAATCACAAGCCAGCAACCAGCAATACTGAAAAGTATGCATTCTTTGCCTGAATTGTTGATGGCCAGAATGATGGTAAAGCACCAGAACTCCCCTACTCTCTTATGTTCTTAGCAAAAATCTTTGGCCACATTCGAAGTCTGCAATATTTGACAAGGATTTAAACTTGTGATTTGAAGTACAAAGTCTATGGATGGCTTTTAAAAGATATATAAATTACAACAAAAAATTTAAAAAAAAAAATCCTGGTAGTCTAAACAAAAAAAAAAAACAAAGATGAAAAAAATTCTTTACAATGAAAACTTGCTAGTTTTTTTTATTAATTTTGTAGTATGTGCATATTGCAGGATACAGAGGTTGGCTGACCTGGCGAAGGACAGTTAGTCAATGGATGGACTTGGCGGTCGAAAGGTGTTTACAGTTAACACTACATGGTGTCCGGTGATTTGTCCCGTAGTAACGGCATTGTAATTCAGGTAATGTTGGCACAACTTGTGAACACTGTGAACAAGATGTATATGTCTCTTGGGAATTGCCGGTAGAGACCAGTTTGTAATTGGAACTGCAGTAACAAACAAGGGGAGCAGTGTGGCAAACATCCGCGTATGCCACCATTTGTCTACGTTCTTCTTCAGCCTTGAGCTCCTTGGCCCTTCCTGTACCACTACGACTTACCACAGAAGGCTACCCTTACTACAACTACTATTTCTACTGCAACTACTATGTCTACTGCAACTACTGCTCTGGGACGGCTGTCCTTTTTACAGGGGGGAAGGGGGGGAGTAGTGTGGCGGCCACCAAGGCGCCGCACACAAACCTCTTAAGGTATGATGGGATATAGCTTGTGGAGCGAGGTAGCTGTTTATTAAACATGCTTCACATAGTTGACTGCCTAGATGATATATAAACAAAGCGCAGAGCGCCACCCCCCTCCCTCCAGATGCTCATCGTCGTGCAAAAAGTCAGTGTGATATTCGTTGGAGTCGACCATGAAGAAGAGGGCATATCTATAACCAGACCTAGAGGAGCTCTCGGCCATCCTACAGTCTGTATAATTGGTGAGCATAATTCCGCATAGCAGTTAGGCGTAACGTTATCTCTCAGGTCGCAGCTACCCAGTCATCCTAGCATTAATATATCTGGCAAGGTTAGGCAATTTTATTTAGACTCTTGTGATAGTTAATAACGTGTAACTACTTGTGTATTAGTGAAGTGTTAAGGATTTGTATATTTCAATCTTGTATTAACAACATATATCTCAAGCATGTAGTTAATGTTATAATAAAGGTATTGTGTTTAAAGGAATTCTGGTTACAATCCATCTTAGAGTTACATACCCCATGAGCAGTCCCCCTCTTGTGATGATGACTATTGCATACAGTAACTGAGTTCAGTATTCAGATAGTAGTAATAGTCCAGTGGTAAGGTTAGGAGGTAGGGGGATTGTTACACAGTGCAAAGATGATATTGATGATTGTGTAGATTGCAGGTGCAGTGATGGGCAGGCTAGTTGCCACTAATTATGTGGCATTGCCAGCTTGCAGCTTTAAGCCACAGCTGAGCCTGTCAGACATGAAAACAATGTTGTTAAATTCAAGTGAAAACTGTTTTAGTAGACCATAAGGACATAAGTTTCTCATTCAATTATACACTATTTACGAACATACTCTATTTATTCAAGATGTGCACTGATATATTAAATACCACATGATTACTATTATGGTTATATTTTACTTCCCTCGCCCACTTCCTTTTATCCCATACCTCACTTCTGCTCTTGCCTAGAAGCAATGTCAAAGAAAAACAAATAAAGAGCTGACAGAGACAACCATATCACAATAACATATTTTCACTTTTAAGATTATAGCTCAATACAGCAAATACAAAGATAAGAGAACTTAGTTGGTAATGTCAGAGTACAACTAACACATCTGTCTTACTACCTTTACAACAGAAACTATACAGTTAGCATACAACAATTCTTTGTAACTTGACAATAAATGCTATGTCTGTCTTTTCAGTGTTTTTGTTACATTGACGTCTTGTATATCAAGATGCTGGTGTGGCTAAATGCATCGGCCACAATGAGTCACATTCAACTTATTTTCTCTTGTTGGTTTGTCAGGAGTTCCATGTGTTTTGTCATTAGCTGAAACACATTTGTTTGGTTCCTTATATAAGCTACACAGGTGGTATGGAAGTTGATGATTTATTGATAAATACTGGGCAGACTTTAAGTATTTTATGTGTATTTAATTTATCCTGATGCGTCTGCCACCCTTTGTTTCTATTGTAGAGGAGTGTGGAGCTTGATGAACACTTGTGATTACTCCAGGTTTCTACATGTCACCTATCTTAAAAATTTATAAAACCCTCTCTCCAGTGGTGAAACTTTCTGACTTTGGATGTGATGTTTTATCATAACTTGCTTTCACTCTGTCTTGTTTAGCAAGCATTTTGGTCAACTCATTTCAATTTAGTCACTTTACGAAGCAGTTCAATATTGACGTTATTACGTGTAGTCCTCACCATCACCATAGAAAAACAAATAATAGGATTTGTCATTACTGAGAGTAAAGGCTTGTAATCAGTTTGAATTGTAACCTGATACCCATACACATAGTTATGAAACTTTGTAACTGCAAATTCAATAGCCAGAAGCTCTTTTTCAATTTGAACGTAATTTTTCTCTGTCATTCAGGCTACATGATGCATAGGCAACTGGCCTCCCTTCCTGGATAAGGCAGCCCCCCGAGACCATCTTTACTGCCATCACATTGTTTTATCATCAGTTGGGATACCTCAAATTTGGCTAGTACTGTGAATGATACTAGGGATTTCAGAGTATTAAATGCTTGGTCATGAACAGGTAACCAATGCTATTCTGAATCTTTGGATAGCAAGGCATTCAGTAGTGCCACTACATTAGACATGTTAGGCACAAAATATCTAACAAATTTAAACATTCCCAGGCATTGTTGTAGTTTGTTTTTTTGCTTTCAGGTGAATGGTTGAAGGTTAACCAAAGCTCCATTTCTTTCTGAGTTCATATATATATTCCCTTTTCATTAAAGATATGTCCAACATACATGACCTCAGCTAACTTTTACTGGTATTTTATGTAGAATTTAACATTTAGTGCTTGAGCTCTTTGAAAAACCTTATTTACAGATTTATCATGTTCTTGTTCAGTTTCCCCATAGCACAAAATGTCATCCTGATATATCACCATATTAGGAATGTCACCAAAACATTCTTCAATATTTTCCTGAAAACTTTCACTAGCACATCTAACACCAAAAGGTAATCTTAAAAATTTGTACACTCCAAAATGAAAAGAGAAACAGCTCAGATCTGAGAATGTTTCATCCAAAACTACCTGGTGGTAACCATCTTGTAAGTCAAACACATAAAAGTACTTTTTGTGCGAAAGTGTCTCAGCTATGTCAGCAATGCTAGGTAGTAGATGAAGCTCTCGTATGATAACCTCATTAAGGGGTTGTGTATCTAAACACACACTTAGAGATTTGTTTGGCTTTTCAACAATAACTATGTTATTTACTCATTAATAGTTTTTGGTTCTTCTACTTTTGCAATAATTTTATGTTCTTGTAACATAGCCAGGGTTCTCTTCAACTCATCACGCAGTGAAGAGGGAACCCTGTGTGGTGCTAGAGATTTCAGGAGAGTATCTTCATCAAAATTGTATATTCACCAGGAAACTTTCCCCATCCCTCAAATACATATTTTTATTCACTGACCAGATTCATACCAGTGATGCATTTGGCCCTTTATATAATATTAAGGCTAACATAACCTGGGAGTCCCAAGTATGGGGTGTGTGATCATATTTACTACAACAAAGTCAAGATATTGTTCATTATTATGCATTGAACAGAGCAAAGTGACATCATCTTCAGGCTGAATGATATTACCACCATAAATTTTAGTGTTACTGTTATAGGATGGAACTTAAATTGTTGATCGAAAGTAAAAAATGTGTTTAGGTAATATATTTGTTGCTGCCCCTGAGTCAAGTTTTAACTGAACAGGCCTGTTTTCAATTGTTACAATTTCGCACTAGTTTTTTTCAGAGCTTTAGCTTAAAGTATACACAGAATTTTGTATATTCCAATTACACTGATCACAATCTACATTGAGGTTATGTTGACATTGGTGTATAATTTAAATTGCATCTGAGAACAGAATTTCATCTACATCAGTATTATTGGAAGAACTGTTCTCATCAACATTATAAACTTTCTTTTTTTGACATGCTACTGTAAAAATGGTTCTAGATACCACATTTTAAACACAATTACCTTATCCAGCATACGATTTTCTAATCACAGCAGTGATTCGCGAAGGGCTGGACTGGTCACTCCCACAATTATATGATCCCATTTTATTGAATATCGTAGATCTTTATACACACACGTGGGACAAGTTTTTTTAGATCTGTCACAAAGTGGACAAATGTTCCATTAACGTGCTGTACATTTGTTCACTACAGTTGCATTCTCTAGACTAGCAGAGATCAAACAAGTTAACTGCTTCCAAAACCTGAGATCTAATGAAATGCAATAGAATAGCTATTTTCCTTGGGTTACTTGCCCTCACCAAATCATCAGCAGTAAGATAAATATCAAACTGTTGTTTAAGTTTTTCCAATTTAATGCCGCATTGCCACTCACTTGCAGTGGTGGAGGTGCATTTAAGCCAAGTGCTGGCATAATTGGTATACTTTCAAAATAAGTGTATCATATATTTATGAATTAAATATTACTTTGATAATGTTTAAACACCTGGTACTTCCATGAGACTTATATTTTGGAATAATCACTGGTAGTCAGTTTACGCCAATTTTCTTCAAACCATCCTTCAAAATAAAATGTGTCTACAAACTGCGCCATGTTTTAGTAGACGATAGGGACATAGGTTTCTTGTGTTTAACCACATGATTACTACTAAGGTTATAAATTACTTCCCTCTCCCACTTCCTTTTCTTCCATATCTCACTTCTGCTCCTGCCTAGAAGCAATTCAATAAGCAACAAATGCAAAGCTGACATAAACAGATCACACTAACACAATAACAAATATTATACTGTTCATTTATAATCACTGTTGCATTGTTTGGTATTTTACTAGTTTATATGGACACCTGAGCCCCTAAACTTTTATTCAACAGAGGTTACCCACAACTTTAACAAAATAACATCTGATGTTCATAATATGCCGCAGTTCAGCCTCAAAGTGGATTATCCACTCGGGGATAATCAGGAGTTGACTGTACATTGGTCATGACCAAGTATGGGTGAAAAAATCATAATTACTGAAATATGCATTTTGAGAACTTTTAACTTTATATCTCATGAAATTCAACAATGTTATTTTTCTGTGGTATCAACTAAACTGGCAAGGGGTTATTCTCGAGTTATACTAAAATTGTATTGTTCATTATGCCTGCTAGTACTAAACTGAAATCTCTCTCTACTACTAGTTACAAAGGTATATGTTCAGTGGGAACTGCTGCACACACAACATGATCTTTTCATAGCATCAAAGAAAAATGCCGGCAGACCTTTTTATTGAAAAGGTTTTGGTTAACAGTAGTGGCTGAAAAGCTGTTTAAGTATGTCTCTACTGTACATTACATTACTTGTATGATGAAATGCACCTGATAGTAGTATGATTCTCGAATTTGTAGTATTTACTGACTGACGACCCTCTGTCTCATATGAATCTCACTGTATTATTGAAAATTGTGGTCTCTAAATGACCCAGCCTTTATAAATGCATTTTCCAATTATGTACGGTTTGATACTACAAATAATTTAGTATGTAGATAATAAAAAATCAGTGCTATAAATGTTAATGTAGCTTCAATCAATTAAATTCCTTTTAAAAAATTATATTCTGCCAATTAATATTTATTTTAAAAAATTATATTCCGTCAATTAATATTTCCTTTAAAAATATTAATTTTGTTTCCTACACTCAAGCCTAAGGTGAAAGTTTTGATACAAGGCAGTCAGTTGGAAAAATCCCCCTTCCTCTCCATGACCATAATCTGGACATGGTTTCTTGTGCTGAGGGAGCATTGACCTTTGAAATGGGCTAGTTGTCTTTAGTAGAACTCTTCTACAAACAGTGATGTGGCAACCATGGTACTGCTGCTTAATGGAAGGGGGTGGTGATACATTACTGCCATCCCTACAAGGCTGATGCGTCGTCCATTGGCAGATGGGGGCCGGTGACTTCTGTGGACGACTGTCTAGGAACATAAATACAAGCGCAGCCATCAGCCTCACCCTAATTACATACTGAAAACATTGTGGCAACCAAAGTTTTTATTTTTAAGCTGAGTGGAAGCTGCAGCTACGCATGAAGAAGTAACGCTGACAAGTATCTTCTTGTGCAGCTTGATGAGGTATTTTACAGTGTCAGTGATGATGACATGATGGCATCAAGACCTGTGGCTGGCCAAACGGGCCACAATCCTAGTCACCTACAAGGAGCCAGTCGCCAAAGCTTCACTGTCCACTCACCTCAGATGACTGATGAAAACAACATTGTCTTAATCAGCAAAACAGTTGTCCCCATTTCCCACCTATACTTGTGTAATCGAGCGAGGAGCACTGTGCCAGCAGGGAAAGTTGTTGTTCAAACTGCTGCGGTTGGCCCAAACGTTTGGGATGGCCCTTTCCTCACTGCTTCTAGTGCGTGAACGACAATACAACTTTCAAAATTGTTCGATAAAATTTACAGCATGAGCCATGTCCTAAATACTGCACTAAATAAAATAAACATGAGCTATTAATTTACAGAATGGCTGACATGTAACTGTGTAGGACAACTACAGCAAGAAATGCTGAATATGTGGCATCATTTCAGATTGTTAGAGGTGGCCTACTGTGATTGCACAATTGAAGTTTGGCCAATTTTTACGTGTTCTGTGGAGTATGCCATTATTAAAATAGAAATATGCAGTATATTGTGAATTTTATAGATATATATATATAAGAAAATTTTTAAATATGTTATTTTACTACAGAGAGCGTGTGCATCATAAATTATTTCAATGATTCACTTCATCAATCTAATTGCTCCTTTAAGTATTAATATAACAGTATTTATTATATTTTATCATGTTTAATTGTGTATTTATCTGTATTTAATACTAATCATATTGTATATTTTTTGCATTTTTTTTCTTCAGGGGAAAGGTAAGGGCATATTAAAAATATGTTTTGTGATTGTTGTTAATTTATTCATTTAAATCATCACTTTTATTAAAAACATTTTTAATTTGTAGTAGAACACACTTGACATGAAAGTCTTTTTCCACACCTTCAACATACAACGGAATTGATAACTCTCTCTGTAATTACTAACATCGTTAGCATTCATTATATTTGTTTATTCTTTATTTTAATATGCACCTTGTCATATATTTTTGCATTTTACTTTTTTGGAGAAAAAGGTAAGCAAGGAAAAAAATTATTTTTTGTGATCGCCATTCGTTAAATGGCCTGTATTTATGCATAATCATTTATCAATTCACTTTTAATTAGTAGTACAATTAATTTACCATGAAAAACTTCTAGCATCCATCCCCTTCAACATACCTTACATATATTTCATAAATATATATAACAAGTTAGAATACTTGATGCTGAATGAAAGGTTACAACAATGAAAACTACTTCAAATAACTATACAAAACATTTTTACACTTAATAAGTCTTATAATTTCTGTAAAACAATGTACGCTATATGGAAATGAAGAAAATATTTACAAGGGGGAAAAAAAAAAACAGATAATTTAATCATGCATATGTAGATTTGCAACTCGTGAAGGAAAATACTTCATAAAAAAATTCAATACTGTTACAATTTGAAAAGCATGTGGGCCCGATTCTTTAAAAGATTGAGGTCTTACATAATAATAGAGGAAAAAAATATTTTTTAATTCAACTAATACATAATTGAAAAAATACCCTAAACATTTTATCTTGACAGTAATGGCTACCACTTGATGTTTATAACTAATATTTACATAATCGTCCATTAACTTGTAGAAATTAACACAAACACAACCCAATTTTCATAAAAAAGTTTCCTAACACTTGCTTGATTATTATTAAAATCATGTCTTTTATATTTGACAGTTTCATTATTTACAATTAATTATGTATCACTTGTCCATTCAGTCTGACCTTATCTCAGTTCAAATATCGCCAGTATTGCCTGTCCAATATGTTCTGAAGCGTCCCGAGCACTCCCCTATATAGTCGCACACTACTTGTTGGGTACCTCATCATTGGTCGCACTCACACACACACACTCGTACATCCCTGCTGCAAACACTCATCTGCCACAGTCTCTCACGTCATCGTTTGTTCCAACTTTTGGACCTTTGTAGAGTGACAGTCAGTCGATATGGATGACTTAGGCTTCACATGAGAGCCCTGTTGACTAATCTGGTTGACCACATCATTGATCTGCTTCAGGACCCTATACTGTCTTTCCCAACATTTTTGTAGCTTCTGACAATATATACTTTCTGCCTTTAGGGGTTGTACAGCTATATCAGCTGACCTCCCTGAAAAACCTATTCAGGCATTCTCCAGTCATATTGTTTTTTTTTTTTTTTTCATTCTGTTACTGATAATTTTAAGTGTCGCCAGGCAAACTCTTGGATGTTTACTAACCTGTAGTGTAGTTTACTAGCATATTCTGGGGTGGCTGCTTCTTTTTCCACTGGATGTCTCAATAGCAGGTTAAGAGGGAGGCAGAGCTCTCTCCCAAATAGCATGCTGCAAGGTGCCACCCATGTTGACTCGTGGATTACTGAACAATATACCAGCAGAAATAAGGGTACTTTGGAGTGCTAATCCTTCTGGGTGTATTCCACGAAGATCACCAGGTATTGTTCGATGGTACAGTTTGGCCTCTCAACCATTCGAACCTACTTAGGGTTTAATGCTGTGGGACAAGTTTTCTTTATTCCTAAAATTCTCATTACCTCTTGGTAAAGAGTGGCTTCAATATGTTTACCCTGATGAGAATGAAGCTTTAGTGGCATTCCAAATCTGGAGAAGACATTTTCTACAAGTGCATCAGCTACCGTGCCAGCCTTTTGGTTTGGAACTGGTATGATCTTAGGCTACTTTGTGCTACCCGAAGGTATAGATTCTCCCTCTCAGTGACTGGTAATTGGCCAAGAATGTCCACTGACATCCTCTCAAATGGGGCCCCAACATTGTATTTCTGAAGGGGACTTTGTCTCATAATCCTCAGACCCTTCTTTGCAGTATAGACATCACACACATGGTGCCACTTCTCAACATCCTCTCGACAATGGAGCCAGTATAATTTCTGTCAAACTTTGTTGATGGTCATATTTAAACAAAAGTTTACATCTACTGCTGCATTATGCAGTTCTTGCACTTCTGAGATTCTGCATTCAGGTTGGACCAAATGTGAGTGAGTGTTTTTCCCATCATTACTTTCCCAGTTTCTGTGAAGCACACAATTCTTCAGTACAAGGAATCCCACTGTTCCCAAAATACCTTAACTGTTGGGTCCAGACTAGATATCTCCTCCTATCTTGGTAGACACCCAGCTTATTTCCACTCCAATATTGGACATAATGATCTCACATTTAGCTGATATTTCCAATGTCCTTATCATCTCACCTAGGTGACCCATCACAAGATATGAGACTTGAATTCTTGTCCTCGTTTTCTATGATACAGAACCCTTTTCCGTTCTGATGTTCACAGTGACAGAATGGCTTGCATGATCGCCTAGAAAGTGCATCTGCTTTGCTTTGAAGTTGTCCAGACCTGTAATGTATTTCAAAGTCATATTGTTAAGAGGTAGGGGGAGAGGGAAATAAAATTTAGAAGGAAAGAGAAACAAAAATTAGCCAACACAAAATTTAACATGTGAAGCCTCCACCACGGGCTGTAATTTTAAAATCAGCAGGGCCAGCACAACACCCTGTACCTCAAATACCTACTTGAAATCAAATAAAAAAACTCATTAACCCAAACAAAACAAGAAAGGAAAAAAAATTGGGGAAGGGGAGAGGGGGTGTTATTACTTGCTTTTCTGCCAGATTTTCCAGCACCGCTTCATGGTTCTGACGCTGATGAAGCAATGCATTGATGTGTTTCTCTTAGTCCTTAAAACTCCTTATTCCTACAAAGTGTCTTACACCAAGTACTGGTAAACCATGCTACCAATCCCACTAGTTGTGAGGGTCGAGAGATTTTTTCAGTAAGCAAAAATATAATAAATTAAATACACATATAGTTAACCATTGGGAAGGTTATTACCTCTAGACCAATAAGTGCAGTACACTCCCGCTTATTCATGCTTTGCTTAACCGGTTTTTGGCTTATCCATGCTGCTTTTTGACTTTTCTCATAGTCTACTTATAACTCCTGCGGCAGGGTGATGCTGTAACATGTGTTGTTTAACAAGCAGCGGTACCATTACATCTATCGCTGTGCCGCGTAAGCTGATGTTTATCTCTGTCAGCCTGTTACAGAGACCTGCGTGAGTAATCCATTTCTGCCCGGTGAAGCGTGTATCTGATCGCCTGAAGGTTGTGTCCGAAATGGCAGATTTTTTTGACAAAATGATCAATTAACCCAATTTTGTGTATAAAAATGGTGACTTATTCTGTAATTTGGTATTTTATATTTTGTATCTTGTAGATGTTAGCAAAAATACAAAATTACAAAGTGCCATTTTTTTTAACCTTCAAAACACATGCATGAATATTGAAATTAAATGTTTTTTAAAACAAATTATTGTTCATGAAATACACTAGGCATGTTTTAAAAACCAAGGAAGTGTTGCTGCAAGTGCTAAGCAAGTGACTCGTCAACGTCCGAAGTGAAACTTACGAAATAACGAGTTTGTCGGTTTTCAGACACTACCTCCCCCCCCCCCCCCCCCCCCAAACAAAAAAAACCGCCCCAGTTCCAAGAAAAAAATTTAAGACTTTTTCAATAAAGGCATCGTTTAACTTTTCTTACATTTTTTCATATGAAGTGTTCAAATGTTTACAAAAAACTTAACATTTCCTAAGTTTTAAATGTGTGTGTTTGTAGGTAAAATTTAAATGAGATCGTAGTAATAGAGATTGCATAGTATTGATTAAATGCCAGGTTACCGTATTTGAAAGTCCTATTATAGTCTTTATTGCATTGCATTCTAAACAGTCAACTAACTCTGCCATGTAAAGGATGTGTCTGAGTGATGCACATTGAGAAAGCAACTCACAACTATGCAACGCTTATCTATGTCACCTGTCCAACGCGCCGGCACTGGCGCAGGCTATGTATACTCATTGCACCGTCAATTAACTATACTTGGTGCAACATAACTATCAGTTAGAGTATTGTGTGATTTAAATCCTGTACATACAATGAGTGATTTCTGTTTGTTTTCAAACGTATAGTAGATACTTTGTTTTATCACGATTTTTGGAGCCAATATCACTGTTCCGTTAATAGTAAAAATGTGTAAATTTGATTATCCGTGATTTTTTAATACAAATTCGCTTGTTCGTGTTTTATCCGGCCCCGAGTGAAACGGTTAATTGGGAGTTTACTGTAAAAGTAATATGTAAAAAAACTAGAAAGGATTTATTCACTCCCATGTGTGTGTGTGTGTGTGTGTGTGTGTGTGTGTGTGTGTGTGTGTGTGTGTGTGTGTGTGTGTGTGTGTGTGTGTGTGTTGTGTGTGTGTGTGTGTGTGTGTGTGTGTGTGTGTGTGTGTGTGTGTGTGTGTGTGTGTGTGTGTGTGTGTGTGTGTGTGTGTGTGTGTGTGTGTGTGTGTGTGTGTGTGTGTGTGTGTGTGTGTGTGTGTGTGTGTGTGTGTGTGTGTGTGTGTGTGTGTGTGTGTGTGTGTGTGTGTGTGTGTGTGTGTGTGTGTGTGTGTGTGTGTGTGTGTGTGTGTGTGTGTGTGTGTGTGTGTGTGTGTGTGTGTGTGTGTGTGTGGTGTGTGTGTGTGTGTGTGTGTGTGTGTGTGTGTGTGCGTGTGCGCGTGTGCGTGCATGCATGCATGCGTCATTTATAGATAATATCAAAATAATGTCAGATACAATTTAAGAATTAAATTTAAAGTTATGATTCACTAAACAATGTAAATTACTGTTTTCTCAAGAAACCACAAAATATATCATGGTTACAAATAATAAAAAGAAAAATGTTCTGATTTCCATTAATCCACATCTTAATTGAGTCAAATTTCAGATATGAAACCACGATAAATAAATAAACAACATAAAACAAGGAAATCCACTGGCCAAACCAGTGTTCTATAGTGGAAGAAAAATTACTGTAGGGTTAATAGGATGCCCTTCTCATTAATACTCTATGGTTAACTCACCAAGGTGTGAGTTGAACCAAAACTCAGAAAAAAAACACAGGTATTTACTGTCTGTAAATCCACACTGCAAGTAGATTAAACAAATAAAATAAAAATATTAAATATTAAATAACAGCAAAAATTATTTTTACACCAATGTGAGGTTACTAAACAGAATTAACATGGATGAATGCATCGGAATATTAATTTCAAAACCAGCTTAAAGTAGCTATAGCAAAGCTCACAAATGCACTATTGACCAAAAAGTAATTGGGCACCTGTCCACAATGTTTGCTCGGTGGTTGTCACACCATTAGAATCTCATATCACAGATATCAAAATGAATGTCGAAGGAAGCAGTTAAAATGTCGCATTGCATGATGTTCTAATTTCCCCTAATCTTGAAACAAATTTACTTTCTGTAGCAAAATTGGATATGAATGGATACAAGGTTGTGTTTTTAATAGTTGGAATTGACTATAGGG
This sequence comes from Dryococelus australis, assembly GCA_029891345.1. Classification (NCBI taxonomy): domain Eukaryota; kingdom Metazoa; phylum Arthropoda; class Insecta; order Phasmatodea; family Phasmatidae; genus Dryococelus; species Dryococelus australis. The sequence continues at coordinate 248,746,161 of CM057009.1, forward strand.
AAAAGAAACTCTTAGTTTGGGCCATCTTAGTTATGGAAATATGAAGAACTTAAGTAAGTTGGTGGATGGTATGGAAATTGGACAACATGAAACAAGTGTATGCAGGTTGTGTTTGAAAGGAAAAATACAAAATTGTCTCATAATAACCATAGAGTTAATATAACCCATACACACTAACTAGTTCATAGTGATGTAAAGGGACCTACAAATCTCGTCTCTTATGATGGTAGCAATATGTATTAACATTTATTGATGACTTTACACACTTCACAGTAATATCTCTCCTGGAATCAAAGTATTAAAGTATTTCCAGATGTATGAAGTCATGCAAGTGCTCATTTTAATGTAAGAATCAATTGTTTCTGTTGCAACAATGGAGGAGAATGTGTGTCAAATCAGTTGAAGGAAGATTGTGTTAACAGAGGAATTCAGCTTGAACATACGATAAGGTATACTGTCAACAAAACTGTGTAGCAGAAAGAATGAACACGAATATAATGGCTAAACAAGCTGCATGCTACTTGACTCGGGTTTGGAAGTACAGTATTGGACAGAATTAGTAATGAGTGCAGTATACATAATTAATAGATATCCAACAGCAGCTCTTTAAGATTCTGTTTCTACAGAGAACTGGTATGGAAGAAGATAAAACCTATGAAAACGGAAAGTGTTTGGAAGTCTAGCTTATCTTCATGTGCTAAAAAAAGGAAGGAAGAGGAAATTAGACAGTCGGTCATTGCTTTGTCTGATGCTTGGTTACTGTCCAAATGGTTACAGACTTTGGGACATTAAAGAAAACAAACTAGTATTTAGAAGGGATGTGAAGTTTGATGAAAAGAAACAGTGACATCGTTCAAGAAAAACAAGCAGTATTATCCAAGCATAGTTAGTCAAGAAGAATTAGAAATTCAAGATGAGCCAGTATATGAAGAGATTAGTGAATTAAAGGAAATGTAGGTAAATGAGGAAACTGCAGACCAAAGAGCCAAAACTGAAGAATACGGAAGAGGAAGACGACATAAGCAGCCCATTAAATACCTACAAGTCTATGTAAGTAAGTGATGTAAGCAATGTCAGTAAATATGAGAATTTTATAGCTTATGCTCTGAATGCTAAGGAATATGTAAATTATGTACCAGTAATTCTGGAAGAGCTGGACAAAAGAGAAGATAAAAATCTGTAGGAACAAGCTGTAGAGGAAGAAATTACTTCACTACAAGAAAACAGTACATGGACATTATGAGAACTGCCTTAAGGAAGAAAACCTGTAGACAGAATGTTGGTTTTAGGTGAACAAAGATAAAAATGGCGAGAACAAATTGGTGTTGTTCTCAAAGGACTAATTCATTTACAGAATTTACCATAAAAACACTAGTGCCAACCTTACCCTACTTTCCCCAACTTATAAATATTCAATATTATCACAGATACTACACTATACCACAAAACCAAAAATGGTTTGTGAATGTTTTGGAGCAGTAATTGCTGCTGTTTTCCCATATAACTTTGGCAAGGGACATGGGGGCGGAAGAAAACTTTAAGCAAGCCAAGCCACATAATTACAGACAGCATAGAATTTAGGCACATTACCTTTGTTCCCACTTTTGGTTGTATCTTACGTATGCTGTGAAATTATTTTTGCATTCCAGGTAGAACTTCAGAGCAGAAATGAAGAGTTATTTGATGACAACTTCATAATGGCACTCTTGCAAGAGCTGAGCCAGATTGGTGAAGTTGTACTGGTTCGGTTTGTAGAAACTACCATATGGGTCACATTTAGAGATGGCCAGTGTGCGCTCGTCGCAGCTAATAGGAAAATTGCTGAGGTATTGTGCAATTTATTTATTCTGATTTTTTTTCCACATGACACCAGTTGTGTTGAAAATATTTACTTTGGATTTTGTAAAGTCTTTTAATGCAACAAAGAGGATTTAAATAATACAAGTAATTGTAATATTTTATCTTTTGTGTTATTCTTAAAACATTGAATTCACAAATTAAGATTATAGCAGTTTTCCTAATGCATAGAATATTTTAATGAAACAAGATGTTACTGTTATAACTGTTAAAATTTAGAACAGTAGAAATAACACAAAGCTTGAGGAACTCATTTAAAACAGTATATTTTAAGAGTAGGTCATGTCATGATGGTTAAAATTTAATAACTACCAGACAACAAAATCCAACAGCGTTATCGATCAAGTCAGTGTTGCCACCTAATGCACTATAAAAGAAAATGCTAGAAACAAGTTAGTAATATTCTCAAATTACAAAACTACATAATTGTTAAAGTTTTCATATATGAAAATATGAAATTCTTTTCATTGTTATTTAACACCCTCCAGCAACGAAAAAATTTACAATTCCAGAAATAAACAAAATATTTTTTTATCAGTCCTACGTCTCTACAGAATCTTTCAACAGAGACTTTAAATACTGCCTTAGTTAAACTGTTAGTAATCTGGTTGTTAGTACTAATATATTTCAGATTAATCACTCCACTGTCCACTTTCTCTCATACAAAATGAAACCTGGTGTTTATATGCTTAATTCGACGATGAGAGGCTGGATTTCCGGCCACATAAATAGCAGTCTGGTTGTCTTCGTTAATGATTATAGGACACTTGTTCTTCACACCAATGTCCTGAAGTACATTTTTGATCCAGCAGGCTTCACTCACACCACTACTTAATGTGCTGTACTCCACCTCTGTAGAAGACAAACTGACACACTTCTGCTTCAATGAGTTCCATGAAGTGGTACATCCCATGACTTTAAGTAAACCTGTTGTTGACCTTCTGTCTGTGGGATCACCTGCATGGTCAGAATCAACAAAACCTTCTACAATTGGGGCTTCAGAGTTCTTGCTGAACTAACTTTTAGTTGACGGTTCCCTTGACGTACCTCAAAATTCTTTTGAGAAAAATAAGATCTTTTCTTGGCAGACTTTGACATCTACTACCAAAATTCAGACTGACTGCCAAATCTGGTCTGGTTCCTAACACTGCATACATTAATGACCGAATAATGCTCCTGCATTTGTTGCCTAAACTTTCATCAGACATAGCAGGAGCAATCGTTTTAAAATTTGGGTCCATTGGGGTTGAAGTTGGTCAGCAGTCTGCCATGTTAAATCTTTCAAGTGTTGATTTCAAATAATCACCTTGATTGATTTCAGTTACTCCTTTTGAATGATCTTGAGCAATAGTTAGTCCCAAATAACTGATCTTATTTTTATAATCTTTCATATGAAAAGCAGATTTAAATTTTCCTCTTAATGTTTCAATGAAATGCAAGTCTTGGTAAAATATTAGGAAATTGTCAACATAAACCAAGATATAGATAAACTTCCCTCCGTGGTTTTTGACATACAAGCAATAATCTGCTTTGGATCTTGTAAATCCTTCCCTCAGCATAAAATCATCAAGTTTTGAGTTCCAATTTTTTGGAGACCTTTTTAATCCATATAGGGATTTCCTGAGAAAAAGAACCTTTCCATCTTGGACCATTCCTTCTGGTTTCTTGGGGTCTTCTTCTTTGATTTCTCCATGCAAGAAGGCATTTTTCATGTCCATTTGATGGATCTTCATGTCCCTGTTCACAGCAACAACTAACAATATTCTGAGTGTTGGAAATTTTGCCAATTGAGCAAAAATGTCCTTAAAGTCAAAATATTCATCTTGTTGGAAACATTTGGCAACAGGCGGGCTTTCAAGTCGATCTTCTCTTCTTTCTGCTTCTTTCAGAAAACCCATGTTTGATTTCTTTCCATTGCATCCAGTTCTTCTTTTATTGCAGTCTTCCATTCTTCTTGATTTGGTCCTTCAGGTATTTGCTCATAAGTTAATTGTTCTTCTTGAGACATTACAAGACATGTTTCAGTCATTGTACTATTTTTATGGCTTCTTTATATATTATCTTGATCATAGATTTTTTACATTTTGTGAACGGTCTTAGATATTTTCACTTTCTGTTCTATAGCTTTATTCTTCAGGATAAGAAAAATAATACTGTGACGTGATTTCTTCTGGATGGAAACCATAGAAATCGTCTGATGAGTCACTGAGGATACTAGATTTTTCTGAATATTCCAGAATGTTTACTAGTACATGATTTCTACTTTGATCTGGTCTTCTTTCTTCATTGGCCGTTTCTTCAAATACTTCACTATTTATCTCGGCTTCTTCAACAACATTGTCCTTACTTCCTCCAATAATAGCTGGTTCTCTATCAGAACTATTCTCAATGTCCTCCAACTCTTATCACCATTGTTTTCTCTTCTGCAGTAAGCCCTCCTCTAACTCTACAGACGTTAACGATTTTAGGCTTGTCTGAAGTAAAAACTACATTCCGCATTGTTATTACCTTCCTCTCATCGGAAAAGTAAACCCTGTAGGATTTGGAATCTATCTCGTAACCCACAAATTCTCCTTCTTTTCCCTTGGGATCGTAACTTTTTTCTCTTCTGATCTGGTACATGTACAAAACCCCTTGATCCAAAAACTTTGAGATGGTCTATTTTTATGGTCTTCTTAAACCACAATTCATGTGGGGTTTTCCCTTTACTAAACTTGTACCTGTCAAGTTAATTGTGTAAACATCCGTATGCACTGCCTCAACCCAGAAACGCTTGTCCAGTCCTGATTCGATTTACATAGTTCTTGCTGCTTCCACCAAGGTCATCATTTCCCTTTCAGCTCGCCAATTCTGCTCTGGGCAATGAGCCAAAAGTTGGTGCCTAATTCCCACAAATGAAAGGTAATCTTCCATTCCTCTATTTGAAATTTGTCCCATTATCTGATCTCCCTGCCTTAACCTTTTTACCTGTGTCCCTTTCCGCCATTTGGATGCATCTTTTAATTAAATTGGGAACTTCAGACTTAAATTTAACAAAAAAAAAAAAAAACAATGTAAAATAAGATTAGTCATCCATCACAAAAGGAAATATTTTGATCCACCGAAGCTTGTTATTTCAAAAGGGTCACAGAGATCAATGTGCAGAATCTCACATACAGCTAATGTTTTTGAGTCACTCTGTGGAAATAATGAATGGTGCTCCCTTGGATACAAGAATCGCAAGAGAATGGTTTGTCCTTAACAGAGCATTCAATGTTTAGTTTAGACAAAATTTCTCTTACTTTCAAGAGATTTCAAGTTAGATACACTGATCACTGCTGTCTCAATTTTTTGAACATCCAAATTAACAACAAAGATCTTACATTCCAATTTTACTTCTGCCATTACTTCAGTATTTTTTATTAACCTAAGCTCATTTCCCTCTGCTATTAATGTATATCCTTTAGCCAAAGCTTGAGAAACTGAGAAAAGATTAAATTGCAAATCTGGAAAAAAATAATGTTTTTCAGCATATATTGAATTTGTTAATCAGCTACGTGGCAAACAACATTTATGTCACCAAAACCCAATGCTTTCAGCAATCGTCCATCTCCTCCTATTTTAATTTCTTTTGTACAATCTCTTAAATTAATAAAATAATCTTTGTAAGGAGATATAATATGCTCACTAGCTCCACTGTCCAAATAAAACTTATTATTTTTAAGCAGGTATACTTGACTATTTACACTGGCCATGTTAACAAAAGCATTTTTGAAAACCTTGTCACCTTATGTATTTGAACTTCCAGGCTTTCCTGAGGTCACTGCACTAGCCATAATTTTATTTAAATAAAAACGGCAATCCCTTTTGAAGTGACCCGGCTTATTACAAAAATGACAAGTCAGAGTCTTTTTACTATTTGCTGTATTATTTTTATTTTTAAAACATTTTTCAGTTGTGTGGTTCCTTTTATTTCAAATACTGCAATGCCTTTGAAAAGCTGCAAAAGCCTGATTTTGTGAACAAGATGTGTTTTTCAGCCTACTTTCCTCAATAATAATTCATGATGTCAACTCGTTTAGTGTTTGTCTGACAGGATAAACAGATTCCTATTAGGACACAAAATGTCTGAATTCTTTGGGAAGGGACATAAGTATTTTTGTAATAACTTGGCGGTCTGAGAGTTTTAATAACTTGGCGGTTTTCAGTTTTGTCACAATATCCATAGTAGAATAAATGTGAGCAACTACCCCATTTCCTTCATATTGAAAACTAAATAATTTTTCATGAAGCAAATGAATTGACGTTTCAGACTTTCGTTGATATATGGATAGGATCGTATTCCACATTTCAGCAAAAGTTATGCAATTTCAAATATGAATAATAGCTTCCTCCTCCATTCGAAAAACAACCAGTTCCTTGGCCTTGGAATTCTTTCCCTTCCAAGTATCTTTAGACTTACCTTCTTCATTAGGCATTTTAACCTCACCCTTCATGACATCTACAATGCCTTTTGCTTCTGCTGCTACCAGGACTTGAAATTTCCAGATGTTTCAGTTGACTTCTCCCTTTAGCTTCATTACCTGAACTTCCATTGTGTTCGTTGTGTTCACGTATTCTTGTTTGGTTTTCACAATTCCGACCTGGTATCCTTCCGTCAAAAGAAACGACGTAAATAACATAAAAACACCTTTCCTCAAACACCAAACATCTCTGGGCACATAACCTGCTAAAATTTAGGGCAGTAGAAATAACACAAAGCTTGAGGAACTCATTTAAAACAGTACATTTTAAAAGTAGGTTATGTCATGATGGTTGTTAACAACTACCAGACAACAATATCCAACAGCGTTATCAATCAAGGCAGTGTTGCCACCTAATGTACTATAAAAGAAAATGCTAGAAACAAGTTAGTAATATTCTCAAATTACAAAACTACGTAATTATTAAAGTTATTGCATATTAAAATCTTTTAACTTTTATTTAACAGTAACTAATAAGCTTACTTTCCTCAACATGAGTAGAATTCATTTTTAAATATCTTCTGGATAGGTTAGTTTGTAGGTAGGACTTGACTTCTCTTTGAAAAAAATAACATTAGAAATTAAACTAGAAATTAATGAAACAGTAGTGAGACAATTAAAAATACACACATGCATTACCCGGGACTTGAACCCAGAAAACCTCATACAATAAGCTAGTGTGTAATCCTCTTCATTATGGAGGTCAGATTTTCAGCAACAATTTCAGATTTAATCTGTCTAATGTTTTGAATTAAGGGTGTACTAACCTAAATTATTTACAGTGCCATCTTTATCAAAATAAGCATCTGAGACACTTAAAACATGTAAGTTCACATGGCCTATCATAGTGCCACTTGTGTGAAGAATCTGGTAGAATTTGGTTGGTTGGTCCCTGAAATATGGCATAAAAACTTTTACTTATTTGATGCTAGCGTACAAAATTGCCAAAAAAAAAAAAAAAGTATCTGTATACGATGCTTCTAATATATTCCATGTACATTCAAATTTTGGTTGAATTTGGTTAAACTGTTTAATATATGTGACAAACTTACCTAAATTATTTACTAAGCAGCCATTTTGAACATCGTTGTCTGACCTATTAAAATCAGCAAAGTTTAAATGGACTTTTGTAGCATTTATGGTGTGCGCAATTTGGTACAAATTAGTTGAAATGTTCCAGTGCAATGTTTGGTGGGAATCAGTTGATTGGTCCTCGAGATATGGCATAAAATATCCATAATTTTTGTGTGACAACCATCATAAACGGAGGACAAAAAAGCAATATAGTAGCACATTCAATGATTGTATAGTGCTAATATACAAAGTTAAGTTAAAATAGATTTAATAGTTTCATAGGTTTATCACACAAAACTAAAATTATTTTATAGAAATCATTCTGAAAAAGTGTGTGTCATACTTAGAAAATGTGTATAATAATATAACTTACCACAGTACATCATCTTCCTCAAATTTTGCAAACTTTGTAAGAATTGGTTGATTGTATCCTGAGATATGAGATTAAAACTTTATTTTTATTGTTGGAGCGATCTTACAAAATGGCAGAGAAATGAGGCTCTACATAGTAAGATTTGATGGTTGTGATAGGTACTGTACTGACAGCATACAAATATTTTTATTGTCGGAGCTATCTTAGAAATGGCAGAGAAATGAGGCTTTGCATAGACAGATTTGAAGGTGGTGATACTGACAGCATACAAAGTAAAGTTTGAATTTGTTTCTTTAATAAAATATTCTGAGCTAAAATATTTATTTAGCCACCGTTTTGAAAATAAGTGCCAGACCTACTTAAAACATACCACTTTACACCACCTGCTGCAGTAGTACTTGTTCGCCAAATTTGGTAGTAATCTGTGCATTGTTTCAGAGATATGACATAAAAATTTTATTTATTCACATGATGCTATCTTACAAAATCACAGACAAAAGATGCTCCGTAAATATACAGTTAATAGTTGTAATATCTACTGCCAGCATACAAAGTTATATAAGAATTGATTACGTAGTTTTGATGATATAGCATTATAAGCTAAAATGGCTATATGGCTGTTATTTTAAAAATAAATGTTCGAGATGCTTAAAACATATAGTTTAAAAGTCATCTGCATCAGTACTACTTGTTTGCTAAATGTGAAAGGAATTGGTTAGATTTGTACTGATATATGACATAACTTTATCTATTCACATCTGCTAAAATGACCAACAAAAGTAGTTATGTGTTAGTATATATGATGCTTGTAATAGATACTTTCAGTACCGAAAAGTTGGTTGTAGCATTGCAGCTAAAAATGTATATATAATTGGTATATTTGGGAAGTATTTCAATTGTCTATATTTCAGTCAAGGATAGTAATTCATGTAATATTTGAAAGGTTGTGGCAATGACTACTTGTTTGTATTTCATATATTTTCGTTTTTCCAAATTTATTATTTTTCTTTCCTCATTTCATCAGTAGTAACAGACGTCAACAACAGACATCATAGGATGATAGCCCATCTTTTCCTTTTCACTGGGTTAGTAAACTAAACACTTCGCCGTTGCATTTCACAATATGGTGAAACAAGGAAAATAACGGAGGTCACCTTTAGCTGACGTGACTGACTGCTCGAAAACAACACATGTTCAATAAGGAAATTTTTGATCACTATATAAGGAAGCACGACCTTTCTCAGGTATTACAACAGTCAACAAGCACATCACATTACATCACAACAGTTCGTCGTAGTACAATCGTTTGTCAGTTGTTAGTCGGACAGCCTGCAACGAGTGATCACGTGACTAGCACCAACCAGCACCCGCGACTTTAACCTTCTTTTGTATTTTGGACATTTCAAATAACTATTAAATTTATTTTCCGTTGGTGTCAGGAGTCAACAGGGTGCCGGGAGAGAAAAGTAACAATTCTCTCTCGTCTTCGTAACTCTTGAAGTGAGAAGTTTTGTTCCATGAAGGCTGCCATTCTGTCTTGTCTTTTTGTTTGTGCTGCGAGTGTCAATTGTTTGTTTTTGCAGACACGACAATAAATCTCCATTAAACATTTAACTTCTTTAATTTATTGGCAACCCTGCTATCAACATCAACAAACTTTCATTATTATTTAGTCAGTCAGTCTCCAACTCATGCTGAGCTAGTTTGTTGGTGTTTACTGAGGACTACAACAGGAGAACAGGACAGTAACCTATTACATGGTTAAAATTGATTAAATTGTATGGTAGATATAGCAAATAAACAAAAATATTTATATTGCTGTAATTTTGAAAATAAGTACCTATTCCAATTCAATCATTTACATTTACTTGGCCTATCATATTATTACTTACATTTCAAATTGAATGAGAATTGGTTTAATAGTTTAAAAAAAGTAATGTAAAATTGTAATTTCTTAATTTGGTGCATTTTCCAAAATGGCAGACTAACAACAATATCCATCTCAAAATGTAATGCTTACTTGATGCTCTTCCAGCATAAAAAATTTTGTTTTAGTTGAATGGTTACCAAAATAAGACATAGCAGCCCAAATTTCAAAATGGCTACCATTTTGAAAGTATGTGCCCGGCGTGGTCAAAAACTATAAAATTTGGGTGTTTTTACTAAATATTATGTGTGTACCAAGTTTGGTGAAATTAGGTTGGCACATTCAAAAATAGAACTGAGGATATTCACATACACACAGGCAGGAAACTGATCTCGTAAACCTTTTTTTCCTTCAGAAAGTATTCTAAAAAGGAATATTTTGGTGCTACCTTGGTTTATGAAAACGTCAATAGTTTCTAATAGCTTCAGTTTACATTAGATTTTTAACAAGTTACAGTTGCATATATTTTTGACAATTCATTTTGGGATTTGTTTTTGAATACCTTTCAAGAGTTTGGTATAATAAACTAGAGAAAATTTTCACTGTCCTCTTTCATTATCAATAATCATTTTTGGCTTAATGGTAAATTTTGTTAGATTGCAAGGAGTAGCTGAAGTAAAGGAAATATGCAGTGTGTGCGAAAACGAGGAAGCATTTTTTTGGGATGCAACCTTTGATATTGCACCTAGCACATACACAGTTGAATCACATTATTATAACCACTTGCTAGTATCTAGAGTAACCACCCTTCTCAGCACAGACAACAGTTAGACGAGCTTTCAAAGACTCAGTCAGTTGCTCATAGGTCTCCACAGGTATCTGGAGCCATGCTGTCTGCAGTGCATCCCACAACTGTTGAAGGGTGCATAGCAGAGGATACAGATGGCGAACACGACGATTGAGGTGGTCCTACAGATGTTTAATTAGATTGAGATTGGGGCTATTTATAGGGGCCAGGGAAGAATTTTGAAGACTTGATTGTGCTCTTTCAGCCACGTGTGGACACTTCTAGCTGTTGTGGCAAGGTGCATTATCATACTGGAAGATTCCATCCTCCCAAGGAAAGACAATCATCATGTATGGGTGTACATGATCGTCGAGGATGGATTCATAACCAAATTGATCAAGAGTGCCTTATACACAGATGGTGGGACCTAGAGAATACCATGAGAACATTCCCCAGACCATAACACTATACCCACCACCTTGTGTTCGTCCAGCAATGGATGCAGGGTGTCGGTTCTCAGATGTTTCTCACCAGACATGCTGACATCCATCTGTTCTATGCAGCTGAAACTATTACTCGACTGAGAAGACTACCCGTCGCCAATCAGCAGCTGTCCAGTCGCCATATTGTTGAGTCCTTTCCAGTCGTTTTTGTCAATGCACCTGTGTTAACATGAGTGCAGTCACCCTCTGTCTATTCTGGAGTCCCATTCACAGAAGGGTTCACTGAGCTGTTGCGGTAGACATGTGTCTGGATACCCCCTGGTTCATTTGGACTGTGCGCTGTTCCACTGTAGCCTGTCGGTTGGCCTTCACGCACTGTATTATTCAACATTCACCTCGGACATCAATGACACGTTGAGCTCCGCAGTTTCCATAACAGTATTCCCTATGGTGTAATTCGTCCACTTCCAATACACCTTTACCACAGAGACAACTCGGTTAAATCACTTCCCTTACACATGACATACAATATGTGGCTTCTCAGCCTCTGTACTTTTTATTGTTTTATGTGATACTCTTAGCAGTAAGGCCTTACTGCTGCCACGGCCACCCAATCAGTGGGGGAAATGGATCACGCCCTCTCACTGCAGGCGTTTCAGCTTAATACCTGCTTTGACCAGATCCAAAGCCCCAACCTGAAACTTAAGTATAGCATAAAACACCTTACCATAAGGTTCTGAGACCCTCACCCTCAGGTACCAAGCAGATAGTCTAGTCAGGGTTCTAGTCATACCTCTAGTGTCTCTCCAGGGCACAACCGGAGCGGGTTGCTATTCACTGCCCGGTCATTCAACAAGAGGGGAAATCTCTCCGGTTCTCCTCCATCTTCTGGAGTTAACCACTGCCAGCACGAGTCCAACCTCTATTGATCGGACACTGGAGAAAACCTCCAGTGGGGCAAACGTGATCAGCCTGTGCTACCACTTATTTTCCATGTCACTAGTGGGTTTTCAGTAACCAACCACTTTACCTGTAGCAGGAATCAGACAAACAGAGGCAGCCCCTTCTACAGGATGGTTGAGGACACTGTAAATCCTCACCGGGCTAAAGCCTTAAACCCATTACAGGCCATTTGTTCACCATCTTTCCACCCTTAGCCCACTCCGAAGGATAGGAGTGATTACGAGAAGCCCAAAGTCGCATACTTACCCAGTGTTGCAGTTCACCAAAAAGCAGCTAAGCACTGGCTCCCCAGTGTCGTGATTCACCGGGGAAAGCAGCCCTCTTTCTGAGTTGGAAGACATTACCCACGACAGCAGGAAGCGTACTGTGTACAGCCAGCCTGTCGGTCGCATTATATACCCGCTTCACTAGCCCACATCACGGACTATACGCCACGGGCTACATGCTCCAGATGACACTTTTAGTGGTAGTCATAATGATGTGATTCAACTGTGTATGAATCCTTAGGATTCATATTCTTTTCCAGTAAGGCTTGGATGGAACATGTTCCTTCTCTAGTTTTAAGGTTTTGGTTTTGTGTGTGTGTGTGTGTGCGCGTGCGTGTGTTTGTTTTTTGTGTTTGTTTTTTTTTTTTGTTTTTTTTTTGTGCATAAAAACTAACACTTTTAAGACCAAAACAATATTTTAACTTGTCACATGATGTAAGGCTGCATATGTAACAATAAGTAGTTTTATTATGTGTTAACTAGATGATATTATTTTGCAAAGGCCTTAGAAACCCCTCATTCTAGCCTGCTGTACCTCGTTGTAAGCATCAAAATTAAACTCTAATTTAACAAGATGTTATCAATATAGCTAATGAGCCTTCATTCCTCTACATGGATGCAGGGGCCGTAGTGGCTGAGTGGTTAGCCTGCTTGCTTCCCATCAAGGTGAACTGGTTTCAATCCCCGGCCGGGTCACTACCAGATTTTCGTATGTGGGAATCATACCAGATGATGCTGCTGGTCGATGCTGCTCCATACTCACTTCAATCACTTATCGGCTCTCAAGACCTCGCTGTTAAGAGCCGCCCAAATATCTTCACTCACTCTACATGGATGCAAATAATTTTGATGAATTTCTTGAAAGGTTAGATTTTAGGTGGGTTTTGACCTCCCATTGATAGCGATATAATTAGAGCTGCAACCAGAACTAAATCTAATATACTAATTAGATAATTACAACTACACACCTGCCTTACCTGGAACTTGAACACAACTTTGATAGTAATCAGTCTAATGTTTTGGTTGACTGGGTTTACCAACATCAGATATTAACAAGGCATGATTATGAAAACAAGTGTGTGGGTCACTTAAATCATGTAAGTTTGCATGGTCTACCATAGTGCTAATTGTGTGCAGAATTTGGTAGAAATAGGTTGAGTGGTTCCCGAGATATGGCATATAAGGTTTAATTTTTCATTTGACGCTATCATACAAAAAGGCTTAAAACAGTCTCTGTATAAGGGTATTTGATGGTTCTAATAAATACTGTTAGTAAAAAATATTTGGTTGAAATTTGTCAAATTATTTAACAGATATTATAAACTTATTTAAATTATTTATATTTTACCATTTTGAGATAAATGTCTGACCCACTTAAATTATATAAGTTTACACTGCTCACTATAGTATTACTTGTGTGACAAACATGGTGGTAATTAGATGATTGGTTCCAGAGATATGGCATAAATTTTGCACTACTATCAACTAGCACTATCTTACAAAAAGGAGTAAAATATTATTTTCAACAAACATATTTGATGCTTCAAGATTAATTGAAATTGGTTAAATGGTTTATTAGACGTGACTAACTTATTTAAATTAATTATATGCCAGCCATAACATACTGCAACTAGGGTAGAACACACTTAAAACATGACCTACTGTAGCACTTATGTTCAAAGTTTGGTGAGAGTCGGTTGATTGGTCCTGGACATATGGCATAAATGCCAATTTTCTCATGTGGTGCTTTCTGCATTACTGGACAACAAAACAGTAATATATTGGTGCAGTCTATGTTTTTCATTGATACTGCTACATATTAAAGTTGGTTGAAATTAATTGGTACATGTGCCATACTAACCTAAAATAATTGCACCGCTGTTATTTTGAAAATATTTTACTACATCGTTAAGTTATATAAACTTAGATGAACTACAAAATTATAACTTGTCACCTGAATTCAGTGGGTATTATTTGTTTGTTTCCAGAGATAGGACACAAAAGATTAATTTTTCATCTGGTGCTAGCTTCCAAAATAGCAGACAAATTAGTTTATATCTTAGCACATTTGAATCTTGCATACATACTGCCAGCATTAAAAGTTAAGTTGAAATTGGCTGCATTGTTTTGTAAATATAATGTACAACACTTTTCTGAAAATGTCTGGCCCTCATAAACATAGTGTATCAATTTACATGGCTTACCACAGTAATACTTGCTTACTAACTTAGGTTAAATTTGGTTGATTGTTTCCAGAGATATATTAAAGGTTTATTTATTCATGTGGCACTATATTACGAAATGGCAGTCAAAATAGGTGTGTGAAAATGCATTTGAATGTTGTAATAAATACTGCCAGCATACAAAGGAAATTTGAAATTAGTTTCTTGGTTTCCTAGATACAGAATACTAAAATAAAATTGATGGCTGCCATTTTGAAAATGTCTGGTCCACTTAAAACACATCAGTTTATACAGTCTATTGTAGTATTACTTGTTTGCCAAATTTGGAAGGAATAGGTTTATTGTTTCTCGAGAAATGACAAAACTTAATTTATTTATGCAGCACTATCTTATAAAATTGTGGACAAAAATGATCTGGGTAGTCACATTTTTTTATTGTATTATATACTGCTAGCATAAAAAGTTATTGTAAACTGTTACATTTTGTAATACAGATTTTTTAATGCTTGAAAAAGACACTTTCAGCATATCATATGTTATCAAAATTGGTCAAACATTATGGTAAATATTGCAAATGAATCTACAATATTTATCTTAGTGCCATTTTTAAAATAAGTGCCTTATTCATTAAAATTGCAGATATGAAACTGACCTTACAACAGCATTAATTATAGGCCAACTTTTGCAGGAATCTGTTCTGTAATAGCAGAACGTTGCACCATCAATGTACCAAATTTGGTTTAAATTGTTCCTGTGATATAATGTAAAAGCTATATTTTTTCTATTTGCTTTATCTTCCAAGATGGCTAAATAATAATAATATCACTTTCTAATGCCAATTCTTGTATCCTGCACTGCCAACATACCAAATTTGGTTTAAATTTGTTAAATGTTTTTTCTGAGGTTTGACATAGAGCTTTAAATTTTAAAAATTTCTGCCATTTCGAAAACAATTACCTGAATTGATCGAAAACTATGAAAGCCAAATTTCCTTACCAAAATTCCGTTGTTGGGTTTAAATTTTTTTTTCATGGTGACATGCATTCCATACAGACATTTGGGTTATTGCATAGTAAAAAAACAAAAATCAAAATTCCTTCTGTAGGGGAATAGTTGATTTTGTTGAATAATTAAGATGTAACTATCGTAGATAAAATAACTATATTTTTATACAGTATAATAATAGCTATTATATTGTAACAGTCCATAATCATGAATGTCAGAATTACTATGAGAGAAAAAGTTAAATACAAAGGAGACTATGAGAGGAAACGTGAAGCCTACCAGAGCTAATGATGGGACAAGAAGTTTACATTGAGCCACCAGCCCAAGCTCACTGAAAGATTTGGTCTCCAAGAACAATTACACAACAGCTTTTTATCACTAAACTAAATATGTCCGTTTAGTATCTATTTTAAACACCTATGTTTTGTCGTCTTATGTATTATTCAAATTTATGTAATTCAGTGTATGTTTTTGTTATAATCATTTAATATAGATTTAGTATCAACATTGTTCTTAAAATATTTACAATGGCTTTTCAGATATATCTTTCATTACATTAGAAAATTTGCAGCATTGATCCTGCTCGCAAGTCCTGTCGATAACTAGCCCTGAGTAAGGGCGGTACGTTGCAGCATATCATCAGCTCGCTATGCCACAAACAGTTTACACTCTCCGTGTACTTACGTTCGGTTCCGGCTAGCCTCAGTCACGTTGAGCACAGTGTTGGTATACTTGATTTGTTAACATGAGAACAGAAAATATCCATGTCTGTTTCAAAACAATTTATTTTGGATGGCAGTTACATTTATGTCAGTCTGACATCACCCCACAGGCACAGCGTCACAGTACTATTTTACCTTAAGTTCATTTATTACATCTTGACTCGCAAGGAAAAATTAAGAAGATAAGGAGGAGGAAAATGAATACTTTCTCCCTCGACGCCTATTGACCTCCCACACCTGCAGAAATAAATTTAACAAAAGTTGTTGTTGAAGCAAAGATAGATTTAAGAGAAAGAAGAACGTTCTGGTCGGCGGTGCTTGCGGGTGTGGGCGAAGTTGGTTCTCGAGGTAGTTACCTCTACAAAGGTTGTATGAATATAAGAGCGATTCTTGCACTTGCTGCCAGCTATTTGGCGCGTGCAGCAACCCCTCTCCACAAAACAAATCTAAAAATTCATACTTGGCCGGGGCTTGCGACCTCTTATTGGCTGAACAATATATCATGGCATGCTTGAAACTACAAAAATGCTGATGGCATGAGAATTAAGGAAAAAACTTAATTTCAAAAGTGGTGTCACCTTGCTCTGAAGCCTGGGAATCCGAAAGTGCCTTGTAGTACAGATAAACTTGTAATACAGCCTCACATTTAAACTGATAAAGCCCTTACTTCTAACGTGTGGCATAAAAGGAAATATTTGGACTAATACACTCACTGACAAATGAAACTGGGGAATTTAACAAAAAGTGAACCTGAAAAACAATTATAAAAGTGATTAAAATGTGTATAAATGCAATGCTAAAAGTTTTAATCCTTTTGATCTTGTACTATTAAACATAAATTCCCACAGATAAAGTACTGTATTGTTTCATCCTAAATTAATTTTTTTTGGTCTAGCTCATCTTTTTTTCTTTACAAAAATTCCTTCACTAACAGCATTGTTTTCCATAACAAAGTTATGCACGTGTTCTTCCAGTTCTTTTTTATTCTTTTTCGTCTGTTCTACTGAATTGTATATAGCACTTGCACCACCAACTAAAGCTCCAAGTGCACCTAATATTGGAATGAAAATGGATAGAAACCCACAATGTAGTCCACTTCATCTCTTTTCAGTGATTATCTTTTTTATTGAAGGTAATGACAATGTTAATTTAAACTTATTACCTTCCCTTAATTTTTTTTATTTTTCTTCTGAAGTTGATCTGTGTTAAATATTTATCAATATCTTATTATTTCATTTGATGGGTTTTTGTATAGAACATTATGGTTTTTATTTTAATTTATTAATAAAAAATTTAATATTAATTTTTGTTGATTATCAAATTATCTCCCCCCCCTAATTTCCTTTTTACATACACAGTTCCAGTAACAGTTGAAGAAGTTATTTTTTTTAAACCAATTGGAGTACCGTTTTCTAAAAAAATTTCTTTTTTGTAAACTATCAGCTTCTCACTTAGATTCTAAATCTTTATTATCTCTGTAAGCAGTGTCATGGTGTTTTCAAGGCTCATCTATTCTATTTATTCCACTGTCATCTCTTTCCATCCATTCTTTTATATTTGTAAAAGAACCGCAATAATTATATCCTTTCTGTTAAATTTAAGTTATTTAATGTCCAATTTATTAGCTGTTTCCTATGACGATCAGAACTCTAAAATGAGTGAAGAATGTCATTTAACAATTGTGTATTAGATATGGAACCTCTATGGGGTTGTTAACATTAAAATAATAAAATTCTTGTAAGTGCATCATTGAGCAGCTAACACATAAAGTAATACTATTAACAATCTTAGACCCCAGAGTGATAGAATTAGAAAGCACAGAATTAAGGGATCAGATGTCATAAATTTAAGCTGATATTTAAAGAAAATAATTGAGTGCAACAGCAATTAGTTGCTTTCAAATCATAATGTGACTAGGATTTTCTAAAATCATATCAAGTCCGGCACACTAGAAAAAATAGGTTTAAAATATATTCTATACTTCACTGATGATATACAAAGTTATCCGAAACTCCAGATATAAACTTTGTGCAATTACTTTTTATAGATAATGAGGCAGTAGACATATTATAACAATCCTAACACAATTGTTAAGAAAGAGAAACCCTTGAAAATGGAAATTAAAATTAATTGTTTGCAAAATCCCAGAAGGATGATGAATCAAGCCAAAAGAAACTACTCTAAAATAGAGCAAATACTTCTTGCCATAGTAAGAGTGTAGCATTGCAGCTAAATATATATAATGGGTATATTCAGGAAGTATTTCAATTGTCTATATTCCTATCAAGGATAGTAATTATGTAATATTTGAAAGGTCGGGGCAATGACAACTTGTTTGTATTTCATATATTTTCATTTTTCCAAATTTATTATTTTTCTTTCATTTCATCAGTAGTAACAGACAACAACTGACGTCATAGGACGATAGTGCATCTTTTCCTTTTCACTAGGTAAGTAAACTAAAAACACCACCACCGCAAGGCATGACATGGTGACACGAGGAAAATATCAGAGGTCACCTTTACCTGACATGACCGACTGCTCAAAAACAATATGTTTTCAATGAGGAAACTTTCGACCAATATATAGAGAAGCACGACCTTTCTCGTGTATCACAACACATCACAACAGCCGACGAGCACAACACATCACAACAGTTCGTCGCAGCAGCACAATCGTTTGCCAGCTGTCACTCGGACAGCCTGCAACGAGCGATCACGTTACTCGCACCAACCAGCGCCTGCGACTTTAACCTTCTTTTGTATTTCGGACATTTCAGTTAAAATATCTATTAAATTTATTTTCAGTCACTGCGAGTAGTCAATAGGGCGCTGGGAGAGAAAACTAACAATTCTCTCTCGTCTTTGTAACTCTTTTAGTGAGAAGTTTTGTTTTATTAAGGCTGCCCTTCTGTCTTGTTTTTTTTTTTGTTCATTAGCTGCAAGTGTCAATAGTTTGTTTTGCTATGACAACAATAAATCTCCAGTAAACATTTAGCTTCTTCTTTTATTTATTGGCAATCCTGGTATCAACAAACTTTCATAATTATGTAGTCAAAGTCTCCAACTCATGCTGAGCTAGTTCGTTAATGTTTACTGAGAACTACAACAAGAGGACAGGACAGTAACCTGTTACACGAGCAAGATATGTCATCAAACCCTACTTATAAGGCAGAACACTTTAAAAATTACTACAGACCAACAGCTGTTAAAATGGGTTTTCAATGTCAAAGACGTAAGCTCGTAACTACTTAAATGGTGACTTAAAAAAACTAAAAGAGTAGGGATTGTTGTAGCACAATTTATATGAAACCTTTAATTGTAAACAGAATAAATAGGTTGAGAGATAGAAATATTTGTCTTCTCTAACGAGGTCGATAAGTCACCAAATTAACATGCATAGAGTGGAAAGAGGAAATCAATCCATTACTCGTACTTCTCTAATAGGCAATATGCACATGGTGTTCGGCCTCTCATGCCTCTCATCACCGTTTTTCTGATACCAAGTGCTCAAGGGAACTCGAGGCCATTCTTTGTCCTTGTGGAGTTGTGGCATGTGCTCGGGTTGCATATACCCCTGTGTGATCCGATCAAAGGACACTGTCAGGCTGGGAGTCTGACTGGAATGGTACATCTTTCAAATGATAACGCAGGTGTCCTAAGGCCAGCTCAACGAGGCCAGAAACCGTGTATGGAGCAAAAGGGAAAAAGCTGGCTTGAGGAGTTTTCAGCAAGAGGTGTCAGGAAAGTAACTTCACTTGTTAATGGACTAGCTTTTCTCTTCAATGGAGAGGGATATTGTATCCATGTAATTTAATGTAAATTATTGCAAGATGCCAGAGGGGCTTATTCCAAATGTCTTGCAGACATCTAGTTCAATAGTCGCTGCCTGCCAGTCTCTATCTTCACTGCACTGATCCTCGCAGTCCACAGACCTCATTCACTCCTCCTGGCCACTCTCATCGCCACTTGACACACTACTGGCTCGTCGTATTTGTACACCTATCACTTATGTTGCACAATCCTTCAGACTCTAAACTCTCAAGACAGTTCGCTCAGAGGCCCATTGTGGCTTAAATAGTCTTGCTAGACCTATCTATAAAAAAAATACCAGCACTCAGAGTCATTCTGAGAAAGGCTAGGGTATTTACCAGAACATTCTTTAAAGATAACCTCAGGAATTCTATCTGACAAAGATCAGGAGCGCATGAATTGTGATAGGCTTATTGTGGTGACATTCCTTTGTAAATTTCTACTCGCATCTTAGATTACTGTTCACCTGAACTCCACACATTCCTTCACCCTTGCAAGCAGGACAGTTTAGGGAAGTGATGCAGAACAGCAAGCATGTAATACTGCCCCCTCCTCAAGTCTGTTCATTCCAAACAGACTCTGCAACATTTGGACCTTTGTAGAGTGCCAGTCAGTCAATGTGGACCACCTTTGGCTTTGCCAGAGTGCATTTCAGACAAATCTATGAGTCCACATCAATGATCTTCTTCAGAATCCTTCCCAACATTTCTGTAGCTTTGGGCAGTACCATTTTCATCTCTGCGTTGTACAGCCACACCAGTTGTCCTTGAAATACCTCGCCTGACATTCTTCATTGTACCGCACCTTCATCCTGTCACTTCTTATTCTGAGCTACTGTCGAGCAAAATAATGAATGCCATCTAGTCTGTGATGAAATTCACTGGCCTAATATGGGGCAGTAGCGTCCCCTTCTATCGGTCGGCCAAACAGCAGGTCGCTAGGGAGGTGTAGCTCTCTTCCAAACAGCATCCTTGGTGGTGTTACCTTTGTAGACTTCTCGTGATCTGTCAAGTGGTAAGCAAGGAGAAACAATGGCACCTTGAATCCCAGTTATTTTCAGTGTCTGCCACAAAGACTGATGGGTACTCCTCAAGAGTGCAGTTTAGCCTCTTAAATATTCCATCTGACTGAAGGTGAATCGCTGTAGTCCTAGCCTTTTTCATCTCCAGAATCTTTGTTACATTCTGGAACACAACCGGCATTGAAATTTATTCCCTGATCAGAATGGAGTTATAATAAAACCAAACCTCAAGAAGATGTCCTCTATGAGTGCATTGGCCACAGTATGTGCTGTTTGGTTTGGGAAGGGAATGACCCAGGATACATAGTATAATAATCATGGGCCACCAGTAGAAACAGACTAAATTTCTCTGTGACATGCAAGGGTCCCAGAATATGTGCTGCTATCCTCTTGAATAAGTCTCTAAATTGTGTTTCTGGATGTGAACTTGTCCTCTGATCCTTGGGACCTTCCTCACAGTGCAGGTGTCACACATTTGGCACCACTTCTTGACAGCCAGTAGAATCTCAGTTGAACTCTGTCAAGGGTCTTATTGGCACCAAAATGCCCACTGACTGTCTCATTATGCAGTTCCTTCAAGACTTCGGGAACCCTGCATGGTGGAAGGACCAACTGTAAGTGTGCGTTTTCCATCATTACTCTTCCAGTTCCTATAAAGTATGCCATTCATCAGAATAAGCTAATTCCATTTTGCCCAGTATGTTTTAATTGCTGTTCTCAGGGACAATATCGTTTCCTATTTTGGCAGACAGTGAGCTTCTTTTCACTCTTAGTAGTGGATGGAATTTGGGATCATTTAGCTGTTTTTTTTCCTAATTCCTTTATCACTCCAGGTAGTTGACCTATCACAAAATACAGAACTTTGAATTTTTGTCCGTTGTACCTTCTGAGATTCGCCACATTTTTCTTCTTGGTTTTCACAATGACAACAGAATGGCTCACATGGCCTCCCGGAAAGTTCATCTGCATTGCTGTAGAGGCGTGCAAGATCTGTGTTGTATTTCAAAGTCATATTTTTGAAGATGCTGTATCCACCAAGTTATTTGACCTTTGGGGTTATTGAAATTAAGTAGTCAGCATAATGAAGTATGAGCATTTCTTAGAATAAAATGTCTGCCATAAAGGTAGAGGTGGAAGTGTGAAATGCCTTCACCCTGTCCAGAAACTCCCTGTACCTAAATCAGTACTTTCTCTCAGGCTTGTACAATACCATACTGAAGTATTGTGGTGGCCTCTCCTTTACATCCTGAAGCTAAGATAACACAGCTCCAATGCCTACATCACTAGTTTCAGTGTCCAAAATGAACATGCCCTCACTTTTCTGGAAACCCAGGACTCTTGGAGATATCATAATTTTATTTAGTTTACTAAAAGCATTTTCACACTCAGTGGTCCAATGAAATTTCCTTTTTGCTTCAGTCAGTTCATGTAGTGGCTTGGTGATTGTGGTGAATCCAGGTACAAATTGACATAAGTAGGCAAATAATCCTAGAAAACTCCGCACTTCGGTTTTGTCAGTTGGTGTCCACCAATTTCCTATGGCCTGGTTATTCTAGGGGCCTGTTTCAATCCTTTGGGCAAACACTATATGCCTTACAAGATTTATTTTCTTTTGGAATAGGTAAGTTCCTTTTGTTTGAACACAAAATGTAGTCTTCTCTTGGTCCTCTGGGGCTAGCTGGTACTGCCAGTACCCATTCATATCCAAAATAGAAAACAGTTGCTAACCTGACAGACTGTTCAGTGTGTTGTCTGTTCTTGGAAGTGGATAAAAGTCTTTCTTTGTCACATCATTAAGCCAACAATATTCCACATAAAACCTCTGAGAACCATCTTTTTTCTTAACAAGTACAATAAGGAAATACCATGGATTAAGTGATGGTTCTATCACAGCTAACTACTTCAGAATTCCCTCAACTCCCTCCTGTGAAGCTATTAGCATTTGTCTTGGTGGCTGATTTATGGGCCTGGCATCCCCTGTACCATTGTGGGGGCAGGTTACATTAGTCCTTCCAAGATCATTTGGTTCACACAAGAAGGTGTCCGTATTTCTCTGCAGTAATTTAGAGATAGCCATCACCTGTTGCTAGTTGAGGTTTTCTCTTGTTCGTACTACCAGTTCCTTCAATACTTCTGGTAAAGAACATTTGATTTGTTTTGCTCTAAAAGCACCTAGAACTTTTGGAAGTACCTGTGTAACATGCTTACAAACTCCTATCATGGCCCCCTCTGTCCAGGTTTTATTTACGAGAAGTGATTTAGTTTCTTCTTCAACAGCAGTTTCCATTCTCTATTTAGTCCTGACAAGGCTCCTTTGTAGGTTAGCATTACATAGTCTTTGTATATTAGTGGTGATTTTCTGTTTCTTCGGAGTCTTGGTGTTTCCCTCTGTTTCATCAAAACAATAAAACTGTGTTTCATCAACTGAATTTTTATCTGGAATTATTTCACCCTCTCTTGTGCCTGCTCCTCATAACTCATTAACTCTTCATCCAATACAAACATAAACATAACCTAAGTTACAAAACCCAGATTGAGAGAATTACATCTTACCTTAAACACATTGAACTTTTTCTCAACAGTTGGTTGAAGTTTTCAAGAGACTTTTTTTCCCCCTTTCATTTTCATGTTAAAGTGATTGTTACTTTAATTTTAAGGTTAAATCACTATTATCGGCACATTTTCTTCCATGTAAAAATAAGTAATAACATTATGAGTATCAAATAGTTTATAAGAGACCTGGACCACTTTTATTAAAAAAATATGCATTTTTAAAATAAAAAATTGCTCAATTTTTTAAAATCAAAATTACTCATATTTTAAAACAAAAATTGAATTTTTAATCAAAATCACTCAACTATTAACCAAAATTCATACCAATTTTCTTCCCACTTTTGGTAAAAATTAACAAAATTTAACAAGATTTTGTAAATATTTTTGTCAAATCAGAAAAAGTGACACAAAACTTTTCCCCATTTTGCCCTAAAATCAGTGAAATTCTCCTTTAAAAAAAAAGCCTAGCCCATTTCTTCATTAAAATTTTAATCTATAATTTTTTTTTATTTTAAAAACTATATATAACAAATTATGATCACAACAGAAGAAAACAATATTACAATTCACAGAAAGACAGACAAAACTTGTACAAAATGCTTAGGAACAAAAAATATATAGTCCATTCCCCATTGGAAGCCACTTTCTCGGAGCCCTGCTAAATATCTACTTGCAGGCCCGTTTTGTACCCTTCCTCCAAATGTAAACAAACATTGCCATGTGACTGCCTTGTAACATCTGTCGAAATCAATGTTTACATGCTATTGTGTGTGAACATGTGTTCGTATACATTTGCTACACCTAAACACAAACATTGAAATGTGACTTCTACTTTTATATGACCTGTCAAATGTGTTTACTGTTTACAGCTTTTCAAAGAATTGTGTCTTAGGTCTATTTCAAAAACGATGTATGAATATTCACAGTTTAGGCCTATAACATTATTTAGGTCAGCTTTATGACATTTTAAAAATGCCTGAATTGATGATAGTTCTTACGGTTATGTTACATTAACATATTTGTTTTCTACGACCTAGCACATTACACGTAATGCACGTTAATATTTTTCCGCGACTGTGTTTAACACTGTTACAACTGCGGGGTAATGAACTATAGTAATTAACTTTTTGTCATTGTTATATGTTGGGTTATTGCTTTAAAAGGATGGCCTCAGTTCGAATAAGGAAATAATGACCGGTCCAACAAAAAAGAGACATTAAAATCAAGCACACAACTCATGGCGCTCATTTTTTGTCATACAAACTTGAAATATAGCGGTGATCATGCACACAAATAAGCCTACCATAATTTTATTCCGCTCGTATTTATATGTATTGCTACTTACTGTGTATTAGGTTTATTGAAATTTATTGGGGTTGGGATTGGTGGTAAATCACGTTACACAACTGTGTTTCAAACTCCCAGGGCAAAGGTACAATGTTGTGATAAATAAACAGACATGGATGTAAATAAATAACTCCGTCATAAAAACTGTTTACATTTAAAACTTATAAATAGTTCACATCAAATATTTGAAATCACGCACACACACAGATCTAGCTTAACGATCACCACACAGCCACACCATACTATTTCACATGCAGCGGTTAACGAAACATACCGTAACAGTATATTTATTACTGCCGCGGAAACACAGATTTATCACATCATCATAACTTGCTTAGGTAGGTTTTAAAAACATGTCTACAAACATGATATGGTAATTTGAAGTATTTTTCGGAGTAAGTATAATTTATGCTTCATTTGGTATAAAAGCAACACGCCACATCATATGTCATGACTCACCACGTCTGCCAACTTCACTTTATTTCGCCATGCCATCATATCTAAATATATTGAAATAAGTATTCAAACATTAAAATCTATTTTCAGTTGTAAATTACAAATTCAAAAATCATTATTTTACTGTAATAAGTATGAAATATGCTACAATTGAAAATATGTATAATTTAAGTTCTTACTAGCGAAGTGAAACGTCCCCAGTGTGAACGAAACAAAGAGGGAGAGAGCAACAAGCCTTGCTCAGCAGACAATTGCTTTCTCGCTCGATAAAACAAGTTACCATTACAGCCTACTGGCTATATTTTCCGCTGTTATTTTAAACTGTAAAAATGAGATATGTTGCCATCGAGGCTACCTAAATATTTAAATATTCCAATGGGCACCCTTTTAGTTACAAATAGTATACTAAAAAACTAGGTTAAATAATTTTTTAAGTGTTAACTATTTGTTACCGGCCATTGCCAACATGTTGCTGCTGTCGCTGTTATTAATTCATATTTAAAAAGAAATTAATATTACAAGTTATAGAAGATATTAAGGTAAAGTTTAATTTATTCAATAATACAGTACTCTAAAGTTAACCACAGTGTTATATATTTGTGGAATACAGGTTATTGAAAAAACAGGTTGACATGTTATGCCTAGAGTGTTTTTTCAAAGGTTGATTTTTATAAGTCGCTTCCAATTGGGAATTGGCTGTAGACAAATTCGGTAAACAAAAAGATGAACATAGATAGAGTTGTAAAAAATATTGTAATGAACATATGTATTGTCAAAATTAGAAAAAAATACAAAAAATTTATTATTGATAAAAAATACAGAAAAAAACTAGTTAAAGAGACCAAAATATAGATAAATTTGTTATTAAGTTAGATAAATATAAAAACTGTAGTGTAAAAATTGTTGTAATGAACAAATGTGTATATATAATGAAATGAAGAAAAAAATATAGAAAACAATTAATTAGATTCTGTCGTAGAAGTTGGGGGGGGGGGGGGGAACGTACGAAAAGTAAAGAAATCAAAGATTAAAAATTATTTTGTGAATATGAAAAAGCAAAAGAAAATCTTTTGTATTAATATAGAATTTGAGAAAATGAATACAAAAGACAAAGGAAAATTACTAATTGAAAATTTCAATATCTAATTACATATACAAAATTATAAACTGGGACGAATTGGCATAAAACTGACACAAATATAAATCGATATAAATTTATTTATCGTGATTTGACAATCAGTCAATGACTTACATCAAAATATTAATGAAAAACATATATTTATGAAAATACGTACAAAAATAATTATGAAAATATTGAAGGAGTCTATTCAATCCTAAAAAAATTCTTGAAAAGTATATAGAAAGGAATTATAATAAAAATATAAATGAAAATTATCATGTTAAACTAAAATATTTAAAAATTTATAAAAAATTTTGAAGGTAGTAATTCGCTACCTCTTTTATTAAATATATTATAATTATTTATAAAAATACTAAACCAAAGAAAACATAATATCATGACTAGATTGTCCATTTTTTATTTCCTTCAAACCTTTATAATACACACAGTCAAAATAACATTATTATGACCATCCACTAGTATCCCGAGTGACCACCCTTCGCAGCACAGACAGCAGCTAGATGAGCTGACAGTAACTCACAGGTGCTGATAGGTCTACACGGATATCTGGAGCAATGCTATCTGTAGTGTGTTCCACAACTGTTGAAGGGTGCGTGGCGGAAGAGACAGACGGTGAATGTTGCGATTGAGATGTCCCCACAGATGTTCAATTGGATTGAGATTAGGGCCGTTTGGGGGCCAGAGAAGAACCTGAAAGTCTTGATTATGCTCTTCCAGCCATGTGCGGACACTTCTAGCCGTGTGGCAAGGCGCATTATCGTGCTGGAATATCCCATCTTCCCAAGGAAAGACAATCATTATGTAAGGGTGGATGTGATCGCAGATTATGGATTCATAACCAAATTGACCAATAATGCCTTTCACAATGGATGTTGAGACCCAGAAAATACCACGAGAACATTCCCCAGACCATAACACTGCCCCCACCACCTTGCGACGTTTCTCACTGGCCATGCTGACGTTTATTCGTTCTATGCAGTTGAAAACGTGACTCGTCGGAGAAGGCTACCCGTCGCCTATCAGCAGCAGTCCAGTCACCATAATATCAAGCAAATTCAAGTAATTTTGGTCGATGTACCTATGTTAGCATGGGTGCAGTCATCCTCTGTCTACTCTGGAGCACCATTCACAGAAAGGTTAACTGTACTGTTGTGGTAGACACGTGTCTGGCTGCCCTCTTGTTCATTTGGATGGTGAGATGTTCTACTATAGCCTCTCAGTTAGCCTTCATGCACTGTCATAGTCAACATTCACCTCGGACATTGACACATGGGGCTCCACACTTTCCACGATAGTTATTCCCAATGGTGCCATTCATCCAAACATGATATACCTTTACCACAAAGTCATGTGAACAGTTCAAGAACATCGCTGTTTCCGAAATGCTGCCCCCCTTGGCCAAAAGCCAATGCTCACCCTTTTTTGCAACTCTGTTAAATTGTTTCCCTTACCCATGACAGCAGGAAGCGTATTGTGTACAGCTATCCTGTCGGTCGCCTTACATACCCGTTTCACCAGTCCACATCACAGGCCATACGCCATGGGCTATGCGCTGCAGGTGACACTTCTAGCAGGTGATTATAATAATGTGATTTGACTGCATATATAACCACAATTTCCATTCATAATTTTTAAATCCTTATTTTCAATAAGTTTAGAATATCTATCATGTAAAATCATTTTAAAACTATAATCTAAAACACCGGAAATTTTTTTTTACAAAAATTTATATTCATAGTTAGAAAATTAGATGTTTTATATTTTTTATTTAATTCTAACTCATCAAGTTTTATAAACTCAATTGCGTTATTTATCTTGTTGAGAATTGGATTCATTTATATAAATTTATTTTTATTATATTCTAAGTGTTAATTACGATGATGATAGGGAAGATGATACATGTTGTTTGCAAGGTCATTAGGTTGAAGAGTGTTATATTCTATTGATTTATATGTACTGATTTGGTCTACAGGGTATATCAGCTAAAGCTGGAAGTGGACTTTTGGAGTTATCTTTTTTTTTTCGTAAACGTTTTAATTCAGGTAACCTGACATTTGCCAATTTGGCTAAAATGGATCCATGTGATATAATTTGTTAGAAACCGTTGCCAGTACATGAAGGTGGTGTTAGACAGACTGTTGTAATTAGTATTTATTGATCAATTATTCTGTTTTCTCATAAGAAAATTAAGTTAGAGCTAGGAGATGAAATGTGTATTTATAGGAAATTTGCATATTCTTGGTATTGTAGAGCTTGTGTATAACCCGTAAATGTCAATAAAGTTTGTCTCACCAAAATCAGTTCACTGGTTCTTATTTTGGTGCGACAACCTCGACACACATTGCGGCACATTACGTACACTTATAATACTGTGAAGTGCCGTGTTCAAGATAGAAAACCTCTAAATATATTTTTTTAAGTCCATGGCCTTCAGATAATAATTATCTTATCTGATCGCTGTGTTTCACATCTATTGTGTTCATGTTATCTGTGGTTGGTATGTTATCAGGACATGACATGCTAGTGCAATAGTGGTATAACTCCCAGTCTCTGTTTGGATTATGCTTAGAACAGAGGCAAGTATACAGTCAGCTTATCACCTTGCACCAAACCTGAGGTTTGGTGTTGCGACCATGTGAGAGCTTCTGTAGGGATAATGTACAACATGCTACAAATAAAATACTGCACCAGAAGATACTACTATCCACATAAAATGTATCATAATATTCTAAGTGTCAATTATGATGTTGATAGAGAAGATGATACATGTTGTTACAGGGTCGTTAGTGTTGAAGAGAGTTAGTTGCTTTTGATTTATATGTACAGATTCTGTCTGCAGGGTATAACAGTGATGCATGACGGCCTTAGAGGCAGGAGCGCGTCGGCATCTACCAGGTCTTTAGTTTACGTTAGGTCAGACACACAGGCTTGGGGGTGCTGACCTGACTGAGGCACTTGTAGAGTTACGTTCATATTAGTGCCATGTTTTAATTGAGTATTAATGTTCATATCTCCTTGCCCACCTTCTGTAGAATTGTTGTTGTAGACTGGTAGTCATAACGTAAATGGCGGCCATGCATTATGGCACTGCACCCAGGGCAGTATTTTCTCGTCTCGATGGCTGGCTGCATGCAGACAGTATTTCCAGGTGTAATATGTCTTTATTAATGATTCTCTATCATAAAGTTGTTCTGGTTTGCCTTCCACTTTGTTGCCAAACTGATAGCTTGTTTTGTTCTTGTAGGCCCATGTTGATATGTCCTTGGGGCTAGTTTCACATTGGCATTCTTTTGCTGCGGGTGTTTGCAAATTGTCCTGAATCTGGTGGTGTCTACCTATGATGCATTCAGAAAGCATGTTGGTATGAAAGAAAGTTCATGCTAGTGCCCATCATAACATCCTCCCCAATGTCAGATAAGCAGCTGTCCTTAGCTGAATCTCGAATTGGAGATTGTTTGAATATCTCCCTTTCTTCTCTACCACAGCAGGAAATTGCACTGGTTTGACACCCTCTTTGCTACAGTATGAAGCATGGATAGGATAATTTTGTAAGAAAGGCAACAAAGTGAAGTAGCTGCACTTGTCTTCCTTGCTGTATATGCTTGTTTGGAACAATTGGACCTATGCTATTGCTGTCACACAGAGTTTCAAGTAGTTTGCTTGGGCATGCACTTGAGTTGGTGTGCACCCTTCCTTCATGCTCATGGCAGCCATGCGGTATGGGACTGAATGTGTCAGCCTCTCTTGAGGTTTAATGAACATTTCAATTTGTAGCAGAGTAAAAATTGTTGCCTTATTTTGAATCATATCGATTAAATTAAAACATAAAATTCTTATGGTTGTAATTTTTAACACTTTAATTGCTGTGTGCGCTGGTGCTGTGATCAAGATAACTCAATTTCAGTCTTTGTGATTCTGCTGCGGATGTCGAGTATACTCATGCTCGTTTCTTTCTCTGTTGTTGCTTTGTGGAACTTTGTCCTCAATTTCTTTCACACAAAACAGAATGCATGTACCACATCTTTTGAATAAGGCATGCATTATTATTTTACTGCATTACAGTGACCGTTCAATTCAAAACAATGACAACCAAAAGAGGTGTGTATGTTTTACAACCAGATAAACAAATGAGTTATTTTAACTCGTTATATTCTGACTTTTCAAGCTTAAAAAGTGAAGAAGACTGCGTGACAAATGAACAAAGTGACAGTAGTAATAAAATGTTGAAAATGTATATGCAGGTGTGAAAAAAATTAAGTCTCCATATGCCTGGCATCAAGGAGGTAGAAAATATTTATTTTGTGATTTTGCTAAAGAATTCTGGTCTAACAAGCACTATCACATTAGAATCCACAGAACTTGAATTATTTTAGTTGTTTCTTACTGTGTAAATACATTGGTTGGGGAAATGAACTGGTACTATGTATAAACTGTAGATAATCCAGAACTTGGCCCACATTCACACCTTAGAAAATGGGTTGCTACTAACAGTAATGAAATTTACATTTTCATTACCATCACAATGCTGATGGTAAGAAACAAACATCTTTCCATTACGGAATATTAGTCAACAGATTCATTGGTGCATGCTCCAATATTTTCTCAAATAATGTCAAGGGATAGATACATTTTACTTCTGAGCATGCTTAATTTCTTTGATAATGAGCAGCCAGCAGACGGTAACAACATAAAATAATTAGACGTATTGTTCATTTTCTGATGTAATGTTTTGCAAGTAATTTTGTACCATTTCAAAATATATGTATTGATGAAAGCCTTGTCCTGTTCAATGGCATATTTGTTCAAACAATACATAAAATTGAAATGCCATAGTTTGGAATAAAATATTTGGTTTT
The DNA here is from genome assembly GCA_029891345.1 of Dryococelus australis. Lineage (NCBI taxonomy): Eukaryota > Metazoa > Arthropoda > Insecta > Phasmatodea > Phasmatidae > Dryococelus > Dryococelus australis. Next base: position 248,777,389 of record CM057009.1, read on the forward strand.
ATGTGATGTTGAGACAGGTCACTTACTTTGTTTCATAATTTATTGTGGAGCTCAAACAAATGTAAATGATCCAGAAAACTTAGGTATATCAGGAGCTGTTGTTCACAAACTTATATTACTATACCTTAAAGGCCACATACTTTTCATTGATAACTGGTACGTAAGCCCACAGTTACGTTGTTTCTTGCATGCAAATAAGACTAATGCATGCAGTACAGAAAGGGAATGCCAGATCTGTCAAAATATTAGCCAAGAGGGAAACTGTATCAAAATGCATATAGGCTGTTCCCGGTAAAGTGAGCACTTTTAAGGCACTTCCAGCAGCCATTAACCACTAATAAATGTACTTTCTGCAGTCTCATACATTATCTGTTGAGTGTGATTAAATGTATACACTCTGTTTATTAGTCACATAACAATATTTATATTAAAAAGTAGCAGAAAGATAGAAATCGCCTGAAAGGAAAATTTAAGCAGGGCCTTAAAAAGTGCTCACTTTACTGTGAATGGCCTATAGACATTCTGACAGCAGTGAAATGGCATGACAAGCGTGACATTTATATGCTTACAACAGTGCATAATGACAGTGTGGCAGAAACTGGGAAAACCCATCACAAGACAGGTAAAGAAGTTGTAGAGCCCTCTTGTGTTAATTATTATAACAATAATATGGGAGTTGTTGATAGAAGTGACATGCTACTTAGTTGATTAGCATGTGAAAAAAACAGTAAAATGGAATAAAAAAGTTTTTCTCCATTTAGTTGACATAATGCTCATGAACACACATGTATTGTTTATGACAAAAACTGGGCAACACATTTCGTTAGCTAATGTTCACTTATGTTTGGTACATCTGTTCCTTGAGAAATATCAACAGATAAAATCATCTCCTCAGTCGCAGGCTCTCCAGTATACCCACACGCCTCTCTGCCTTGCTCAGAGACATTTTCCCAGCCTTTTTACACCGACAGAAAAGAACAACCACCCCACAAGATATTGTCATATTTGCAGTAACACAAAATGAAAAGAAGATACGAGAATCTCCCTATATGTGTGATTTGTGCGGAGTTGCACTTTGTGTTTCTTCATGTTTCAAGGATTATCACACGCTCAAAAACTATGGACATAAAAAAGTGATAAAAGTGAAAGATAGGAAAGTGTAAATATTTTTAATTTTTTACCTATATAAAAAGAATCAATATTTGGTGAGTAGCATAGGTGAATCAAATGTAATTAGATTTAAGAATATTTGGTCATACAGCCTCAAATGTATCAGAACTGGGGGATATGAGTTATCAGTTAAGTCCGGAGTAGTTAAAGAGTTAAATGCAACTTAATGCAAATTTGTTTATGTTAAAACAAATATGACACATTTTTTAAACCAAATAATTCCTATGTTACGAATTTTTGAACAAAATTTTTGTTTTATTTAACCTGTAGTGCGTGTTAATACATAATAAAAAAAAATTTTATTATGCTTGCAGCTATGTCTGAAAAAGATGACACACTGAAAATATTAAAATAAAACCCTTTTACAAGACCATACTTGACTTCAGGCAATCTCATCAATAACTATTCTTACATAGTTTTGATTGGTTCAATTTGGATCATAGGAGGTATTTGGTTTATTACAGTTATTTAATTTGTGTAAAAATTTATTTATATTTTCACAGGTGCTTCACAAATCCTACATCATCCCAAATTACATGGTTTTGAGGGGTTTTAAAGAAACCTATAGCAACTTTTTCTATTTAATGACATTAAGGATCATAACTATTTTTTCTTTTCATTTGAGATCTTTGTACTCAATATCACATATATTGAAATTTGTTTGACCCCTATTCAATGTTGCATTTTTTTTCACATTTTTTTAAAATTAACAAACAAAAATTTTGAAATTCCTCTTTAAAAAAATGTATATCACCTCTTCTACTTATTTGTATTATAAACCCAAAGTTTTGTTTATTTGGTTTGGCACCCCCAACTGTGATTCTGTATTTTGTTAATTACAAGAAAAGTTTATGTGAAATTACAAAATATTTTCATCTCATGTCAATATTATATGTGCCTTATTTTCTTTATTTTAATAATTGCTAACAGTTATGATTGTATGGCACAAGAAAAGTTTTTTTTACTGTAGGCATATGTGAACATAATTTCTATTTCCCCAACTTTTCTCAATTTTTTTAATATGAAAGTTTGAATTATAGAGGCATACTGATGACACTAAATGCTGTGTGTAACAGAGCTGACGTGTGTGTATTTGTGAAATTTCCACTGACAAAGTGTGTTTGTTTGTGTGTGTATTTGTGAAATGTATGCTGACAGTGTGTGTTTGTGTATGTATAAACAACATATTGTGATGGTAACTTTTACTCTGCAGGAAACATTATTGCATGTAATTCACTCACAAGACCCCCATCTAGCAATGTGAATGATGCCCATGTGACTTCTGCATGATAATTTTGACAGCTATTCTGCAGCGTTGGTAGCATTTTTCCTCTTGTTAGCCATTCTCAAACTCACAAAACATTCTTTAGTTCATGTACTATTGTAATTTATAATATATACAGGATGCTCAGAACTTCCCCTTACAAACTTCTAGGACTTGTAGAGAGGACTGAGTAGACAATCTTTTGAATAGGAACCTGTGTCCGGAAATGTACCATTACCGTGCTACAACCATTTCAAATCAGGTGTATCACTCGTCCACTTCCATTGAGGGAAAGAGCAATTTCATGGTTTTTCCTGTGTTGGTATGCAACTGAGTAGGCAGTACATTACGTCAGACGATCACCTAATGGCACATGACATCTACCCTGCCCTGCCACTGTATCCTGCCTCAAGCCTCATTCATGCACCTTTGCGTTTCCAATTAACATGCTCGAGTACACATTTGCGGAGTACACAGACATGATTCTCATGTATGGCCTAAATGAAGGTAATGGAAGAGCAGCTCATTGGCTGTATCAAGACTGTTATCCATAACGTGCTACAACATCGCATACCCTTTTCGCCACAATTACGCAATGGCTCCTAGAACGAGGTACCTTCATCACCAACAGGAATGACTGTGATGCTCCAAAGAGACGCCACACTCCGAAATTGGAAGAGGCTCTACTGCATCATGTTGGACAGATCTTGTCAACGAGTACGTGAACAGTTGTGCGTACAATGGGTGTTGCTCCCAGCATTGTCTGGGAGGTTCTGCATAAGCGACAGACTTATTTTGGCCTGCCTTCTCAATACACTTTTCTAACGTTTATCAATTTCTACATATGCCAGCCGATTATTTTATTTAAATTATCTTTCTTTCCTTTTGGACAGTTGTGGTATTAACTTCAAAACTACACAATTTAAATTAATATCTTAGTATTTTAATATTATCACCCTCTGTGTATAAAGTGATAAATTAATTTTTATTCGTTACCAATAACGTAGATGAATTTTTGCACAACACTTGATATTTTATTACTTATTAAATTGTGCATACATTCACTTATTGTAATTGACTACATTCTTTATATGCTCGATAAAACATTCTCTAGGCCTACTGAGCTCTCATTTTACTTAGCGTAACAGTAATACTCTTTTCCTTATTTAAAAAATAACATATACTAGGTGGTCCACCTAATTTTGACACACCAAAAATTTCCACAACAGTTGCAGATGACAAAATGTGGTTTTCGCTAAATGCCATTACATATGGACATATGGGGCAAGTAATTTGCTGCATAGTGACTATCGTAACATGTGTATGGACAGAGAAATTAAATCACATATCTTTAACTGGAAACACATTTATTTCAACATAATCTGAAAGTACAAGCAAAGTGGTATTAAGAAATATAGAATTTGCAATGGTAAGTACCACAGAAAGTTCAAGAAATAATGTGCAAATATGATTAAGTTAAGTGGGCTGCTAGCATGGGGCAGTGGACCTGTACTCACTTCTATAAGTATACAACATGTTCCGTGACTCATCGAGGCATTACCACTTCCTATAGCAGCACAGTACCAGTCCTTGTAGTCTTTTGTGGTAAGTGGTGTATCAGTGTATGGCTTTGCATATACAATGAAGTTTATGAATAAGAAAATACTGGATGCTCTGCTTATTTACAGTGAGTGTGGTAGAAATACCAAGCAAGCCATCCAAACATATCGTGAAAGGTATCCTAATTGGATGCCCATCTCACAGAAAATAATACAAAGAATTTGCACATGTGTCTTGTCACAAGGTGATGGGAATTCCACAACGTGAGTGCGATGAAAGACTGCTGTGGGCGAGATGCAGCAACAAAATGTTTTGACATGTGTCAATGCGAACCCCTACGTGGGTATGTGAGAACTTTCCAGGTATGTAAGAATAAATAAAACAAGTGTGTTATGGACTCTGTGCCAACACACACTTTATCCATATTGCCTGGCTCTTCATCAGCCATTCCATGTAGGTGATTTCCAGTAGCGTGTAAGCTCTTGTAGGTTTGTTCTTGATGTCTGTAAGGGATAACAGCTATTTTTATAAGAACATACTATTTACCAATGAAGTGACCTTCACAAACCATGGGGGCGTAAATTTACGAAAATGTTCACTACTGAGCTATGGAGAACCCACATTGGGTATTGCACATGGAGCACCAGTGACAGTGGAGTGTAAATGTGTGGTGTAGTATCATTGGAGACTACATAGTAACACCATACTTCATTAAAAGGACACTTACTGGCTGTACTTACACCCATTTCATCAGTGAGACCTTACAGGCCCTTCTGAACCACATACTGCTCGACATACACCATGATATGTGGTTTCAGCATTACAGTTATACTGCATATTTTTGTTTGGTAGCAAGACAGGAGTTAAATGAAACATTTCCAAACTGATGATTGATGTGTCGTGGTGTTGTAAGATGGCCAGCTCACTCCTCCAACCTCAAACCTCTCGATTTTTTCTTGTGGGGAACGCTGAAAGATAGGTTCCTATGATGCCAGATGACATGCAAGAACACATTGTGGCAGCTTGCAGTGGCATTATGCCAGAAACACTTCAGGCTGTTTGTGGCTCGCAACATGCGTGTTTACATATATGTATTGCTGTCTGTGGTAAACACACCGAGCACATGCTGTGAAAAGACCTAATGTGAAGCATAAATAATTTCAACTGTAATTGTGTTATTTTGTACAATGTATGTGGATGCAATTACATTTCTTCTTAGGTTGGGTTGATCTACATTTGTTGTGCATCTATATGCACACATTACTCAGTACAATAAATATCTAGGAAACAAATCTCCTGAATTAAGTTGGTTTCTGAATAAAATGTACTTATTGATATCATATTGGCATGCACAATGCTCATCTTCCCTCTGCTGCGGTGCTAGCAATGGTCCAATATTCTGTGCCCCATGATCCATTAAGGTAAGCACTATGCTGCTATAGGAAGCGATCCTGCCAGGAGGAGTCATGGTGCATGTGGTTTTCATACTGCTGTGAGTACATGTCCATTCCCCTGTGCTACTGGCCGAACTAACTTAATCATATTTGCACATTATTTCTTGCCCTTTCTACAATACTTTCCATTGCAAATGTTATATAACTGAATTCCTTTTTGCACGTACTTTCAGATGGTGTTAAAATAAATGTACATTTCCAGCTAAAAAATAATACATTGTTCAATTTCTCTGTCCGTACACGTGTTATGAATAGTCACTATGCTGAAAATTTCTTGCCCCTGTACATATTATCACTTAGCGAAAATCACATTTTGTGATCTGCAACATTTGCTGAAATTTAGGGAGTGTCCATGTTGGGACACTCCCTAAATTGCAGTCCAGCCTTGATACACGACATTCAGGTAGGTTTTGATTTGGGACAGGTTTCTGCGAAATCTTCCCCAAACCGAGGGGGGTAATGTAGCATTGCAGCTAGATACATAATTAGTATAATCAGGAAGTATTTCAATTGTCTATATTTCAGTCAAGGATAATAATTCATTTTATATTTAAAAGGTCGTGGCAATGATAACTTGTTTGAATTTTATATATTTTAGTTTTTCCAAATTTACTATTTTTCTTTCCTCATTTCATCAGTAGTAACAGATGTCAACAACAGAGTCAACAACAGACATCATAGGACGATAGCGCATCTTTTCCTTTTCACTGGGTTAGTAAACTAAACACATCGGGTTTCACACAGTGCTTCATTCTTCCACATCCATGTCAAGAATGTGTGCACCCCTGAGGGCTGGAGATTCACGTCTCGAGTATGGAATCAAACCACTGTATTGGCTAAGTCCCAGATTACAGTTCCGTCTAGACCTAGGTGATTCTTCTTTGTCTGTGCCCGATTTGCATACAGTGAAAATGGATTGTGAAACTGTATCTCAACTATGAGGGATATATGGGAGTAATGAACTAGTATGCTGGGACATCCTGCTAAAGCCAGTGCATTTTATTTTTAGGTGGAAGTACCTGATTTGCAAGGTCAATGCTGACTTACACAAAGCAAATGTAACCGCAATATCATCTCTCGGTCATGCGTTTAACATCAGTCTGTGACTGTTAGTGAACTTTGTTTTAATACTTTTTTGGTCATCTCAGTTTTATTTCAGCATACAATCTTATGCACCTCCATAATGCATTTTGTCTATTATATCCATATTCCCTGCTTAAATCTGACTTATGATGTTGGGTGGCTGAGGGCAACATCATGGTCGGGCAAGGTTTTGGTCAAGTTGGTCAGGAACACTGTGTTAATTTTGGCTGTCCTCTCTACTGGCTGATCAGGCCCTGGCCGGTATACAGAACTTGGCGTGTGGTCTGTCGGCACTGTACAAAATCAAATACAGTCGTCACTGCCTGGTGTATAGGTTGTCACACAGCCAGGGTTTACCTTGAGTGGAGGTGACCCGGAATTCAGCTGCTGCAACTGCAGGTGGCGTTTTAAACTGGAGCCTTGACCTGGTGCGCCAGCAGTGCTGTAGCTGCTAGTGCTGTGGTTAGCCCAGGGTGGCCTCAGAACTAGTGGTTGGCTATGCCAAGAGGCACGTGATGGTCCCTACGGAATACTGATACAATTGGGTGTGGATGTCCAGCTGTGAGTGGGGCTGCAAATAAGGAGGGGGAGGAAGCTGGTAGATGAGGCCTTTCTAGCTGGTGGGCAGCTTGAGCTCATTCCCAAGGGGTAGTACTGCAGAGTGCAGATGGGGCTGAAGTGCAGCTCCTGTTGGCTTTGGAGGCGGCTGCAACCTTCATTTCTTGCCACTTAATACCACTCCTCTGGGTGTAAGGCATAGGGCAGGTACAAGTACCAGCCTCGTAAGAGGGAAGCAGACGACTATAGTCCTTAGCTGGGTGTAATACCACAGCCGAGGCTGAGCCAACACAAAGTCGTACCTGTTACTCCAACCGGTGACAGTGGCATGGTGGTTTGATAGGTGGGTTTACTCTGAGGCATCAAACAACAGTGAGTGTGGGTCCAAAGGTGGTCAGACCTCCAGGACCAAATTAGTACTCCCTCTGGTGACTGTTCAGCACAATCGACATAGTACAAACTGGGCTGGCTGACTAGCCGCCTTGTGGATTGTCTTTCCAGTGGTTGTTGCTCTACCTTACTGTACACCAGGTGCGTAGTATATGTGGCCGTCTATTGTGTGTGTTTCTGACATACGTGCACCCGGTTAATGGAGCCTGCAGTCGTACACTAGATTCGGAAATGGTTTGGTAAAGTCTCCTGTCTCCTGCTTCACTCTGATGGGCTGGTGACTACAGAGGAACAAAAGAGTCACCCTTACAAATGAATACATTGAGGTTTCAGGGAAACACGTATTTACTTCGTGAGGAATAAACATGGTGGCTCATACTACCTCCTAACTATCCAAGAGCTGACCGGAAGTAACTTACATAAAACCAGTTGAAGGTGACCTGTGTCTAACCTGAACAAGGCAGATGCGGCTAGGTAGCTATAACAACTAACTGTAACTAACTGAAATGCAGTTGTCCAGAAGGAACTTGCAGGGGCCACTACCAGAAGGGCAGTGGGGTATGTTAAAACTACAAGAAGGGCAGTGTGGTTGCCATTACAAGAAAGGTAAGCAAGGCAATGGGGGTGTTGAAGACTTCTTTAAGGGTTGCTGGTGAAGAGCTTCTGGAAGGTTTGGTATACATTGGTAGTCGGCAGAGAGGCTCAACACACTACGTGGTGGAACAAGCTGCTGGAGAAGAACTCAAGAGATCCACTGGTGTTTCTTGGTTGCGCACTGGCAATTATTCTGCCGACCCACTCACTTCTGGGCTGCAGGGGGTGCAGGCGGTAATGAGCTCTACCTCTGGGCGGAGCCGAGTACTAGCACCATCCCTTGGCGCACTGTGGAACTATGCAGCTCTAAGAAAGCAGTCTTGCCACTTGGCAGAGGGTGTTGGCATGAATTCTGACGTCGGGTGAACAAAACAAAGTGACGTGTATCGTAGGAGCCCCCGCGACAAGGGGCGTATCTGTTAGGCACTCTGGTAGCAAGCTGTTTGGGTTCAAACTCCACCTGGAGTAATGTGGAGGCATGTGCTGATGAGGCAAAGTCGTATTTATGTATTGTCAGAAAAGCGTCACGCGTAAAGTTTCTCAAACTATTGATAACTTTATGCAGATTACCGTTTTCATAAGGAGGGTGGCGGATCTTGCAGGCATGACTGCTAAAAGGTGTGAAAAACACTATCTTCTACCATTGTTATGGTTTGATATAATTATAACTACAAACCATTCATTTTGTATTTTATATTGTGAGTTGGTTATATTTATAATCACAATGCACAATATATAAAGTATAAAATGGTTATACATGTTTATAATTGCATCTGATAAGACTACATTGTTATACAAATATGTTTACTGTGATTCAAGGAGAGAGATATTGTTACTTTAGTGATTAGTGCCACATTTAAATTTAGTAATAGTGTTCATATCTGCTAACCCGACCTTTTTTATAACCGTCATTTTAGGCTGGTAGTAATAATGGAAAAAGCGGCCGTGCACGATTGCACTGCGCCCAGGTCAGCATCTTCTGATCTCGGTGGCTGGCTGCAGGCAGACAGTATTTCCATGTGTAATATGCCGTTGTTAAAGAGCCTGTGTTTTTAAGTTGTCATTGTTTATCTTTTGCCTTCGGGCAAAACTGATAGATTTTGTTCTCGTAGGTCTGTGTTGATGTTTCCTCTGGGCTAGCATAATATTGACATTCTTTTGCAGTGGGTGTTTGCGAATTGTCCTGAATCCAGCTGCATCTACCTACAGTACATTCAGCAAGTATGTCGGTTTAAAGGAAGGTTCATGCTAGTGTCAATCATAACAAAATGCATTACTGAGGCATGTTGGCTACTCACTGATATTCTTTCTATATGCACACTATTTATACTGCACACAGCTTGGTCTTATAATTGTTCTTATTACCAGTATTACCAGGGTCATTCATAGTTATGCTTGCATCCCCATTTGGCAGTTTTACACAGCCTGTTACTTATGATGGTGCTGTATACAAACTTCCATCTCTTGTGAATGTGGCTAATTTGTTTTGAGTTCTGCTGTTTTTATGGCATGAGTGTATATACAATGTTGGTCATATTAAATATTAATTATTTTGTTTTATTGAGTAAATGCATTCAATTGTAACTATGCTCCCTATTTACTATAGGTAATAGTTTCAGACGTATAACTGTTTAAGTGGCATGATTTTGCTCTAGTTTAAATTAATAATTTAAGATCAGTGTTGTATATCTGTGTTTCATTTCTGTTAGTATATTATATGATATATTATTTATTGTGTATTGTAATACATATGTATATTTTTGAAAAATGAATAAAATGCTTTAAAGGCACATTGTTCTCTCTTACATAACAAAATTCATGATTCAATTAAAAATAACCGTAGTGTGTTTTTTTCAGTAGTACTGGGATAAAAAAAAAACAATCACCAATGAAACAGAATATGAAGATGCATATCTTTAAGACTCTGTCTATTTTTATTTATTGATGATATCTAATGTGTTTATATATACAAGGGTACAATTTTATTCTTATTTAAGCTTTGATAAAGTAAACCAAAAAATATGTATGAAAGTATAAATTTCATAGAGTCTAGACATATACATATATTTTAATATTATAGTGAGTGAAGAGATTTGGACAGCTCTTAACATCGAGGTCTTGAGAGCCAATGAGAGAGATTGAGGTAAGTATGGAGCAGCGCTGGAATGAAGGGACGGGGGAAACAGAAGATCCCGAGAAAACCAGCCGACCAACGGCATCGTCCGGCACAATTCCCACATGCGAAAATCTGGAGTGACCCAGCCGGGGATTGAGCCCGGCTCACCTTGGTAGGAGGAGAGTAGGCTAACAGCTCAGCCACCATGGCCCCGAATATTATAGTGTTTATATAATGCATGTTTCACACTACTTAATTTTTCAGGTTTGCGGCACCAAGTTGTGCATTAACATGAAGACACCAGATTGGTGTGAACAAACATATGCCGAGATTCAGCTTTGTTCAAGTAACACTGTACCATTATATGAAGGTGATATTGATCCAGGAGAGGCACAACCTGAATCCATGTGCAGTAAGTCTAACTTTTTGAAATTTTGTCAACTTAAATATTAAATGTGGAGTTGTTGGCCATTTTATTAATTTTTTTAATAGGTGTTACAGGCCAAATATCAGTTGGTGGTTCTAACAAGGGAATGCAAAATAAAGTTCCAGAGCGACCAGCTCCACCAAATAGACCACCTTTGCCATTCGCCAACAAGATAACAGCAGCAGTACCTGTGCAGATCAGCAAACAAGTATCAAAGGTGTGTATTTAATCGTATGCCTTCAAAGTCTGGAACTTAACCATACTGTAGCATCTGCTTCTGTGTACAATGGGTACAACTGCACTGTACCATTTGAAAGTATCATTTGGTGGTGTCAGTAATCCTGTCCTGGTGTCAGTAATCCTGTCCCAACTTCATTTCCCCCTCCGCCCACACTAAGTACATTTGTGAAAGGAAAATGAACATACAAGTAAAGTAATGCTAAACTAGACACTTATTTTTTTTAAAGGACTATGAGACTACCAAGAATTCTATGTTGGTTGCATGGAAAGTCTTAACATTATCATTGTAGCTTTCCCAAACAGCCTATATTGGTGACAACAATGTTGCAGCAATGTTGCACAATGTTTTGTAATGTTGCATGCACATTGCATGACATTACAACAAAATTCCTGCAATGTTGTCTGAATTTGAAAATGGCTAGTGTTTGTAATGTCCCACTGTAATGTGCAGGCAATGTTCCACTGTGATATGTACAAAATGTTCCACTGGGATGTGCATAAAATGTTCTATTGTGACATGTACTAACTGTTCTACTGTGACCTACATGCAATATATCATTGTGATGTGCAAACATCTAATGTGATTTGCCATTCCTAATTATTCTCAATGTCAAAAATAGTTGCACCTACAAGTAAGTGTCAAATTGCAATGCTATTTGAAAGGAAGGTAAAAGTCACCAAGAACCATTAATTATTACAAATTGAGACTAGTAAGAGCAATATTTATTATGCTACGTATATATGTATAAGTATTATTACAAGCTGAAGGATGATGCCTGAGGGGCATATCTGTGTTCGTAAGGGATGGAGGTGTTAATAATAGAAATAAATAAATAAAAGAAACTACATTTGATCTCTTATTTATTCACTCTGCTACTATGTACACTATCTACAAAAAGTAATTGGCACCTGTCCACAATGTTTACTCGGTGGTTGTCACCCTGTTAGAATCTCGTAGGGCCACCTCTTGCAGCTATAACAGCAGCCACCCTGTCTGGCATGCTCTCTACGAGTGTTTGCAGGACATCCACGTGGATTCGTCGCTATTCCTCTTGCAATCATTCCATGAATTAAGCAATGGATTTTGGCCACACCTGACGAGCTCTCACCCGGCGATCCACTTTGTCCCAAAGATGTTCTATAGGGTTGAGGTCGAGGCTCTGGGCGGGCCAGTCCAGTCGGCGAACATTGTTGTCGGCGTACCACTGCATAGTAGCCCTTGAAACATGGCACCTAGCATTGTCGTCCTGGAAGTAACACGGGTCCATTCCATAAAAATGCCACATTGTTGCGAGCATTTCATTATCTAGAATGTTACAATAGGCCTCTGTGTTCATGCTACCAGGGACAAACACCAGCAGTCCTACTTCGAAGGCCGTGAAACAGCCCCACACCATCACTCCACCAGCACCGAATTTCCTAGTTGGCACTATACACTCCGGCAAAAGCCATTCCCCGGGTAGACGCCACACCCATACACGTCCATCGGACCAGAATAATGTAAACCTCGGTTCATCACTCCACAGAACCTATTTCCACTGCTCCAGTGTCCAGTTGCAACGGTCCAAACACAACCTGAGTCACCGAGCTTTATTATTTGTTGTGATATGGGGCTTATGTGCAGCTGCTCTTCCGAAATATCCAAGTCGGTGGGCCTCTGTGCGCAATGTTCCAATGGAAACCAATACTCCTGTTGCTGCGTGAAACCCCTGTCGGATGGTAGCCGTGGGTTGTGCCCTATTTTTGACAATTTCACATTTCAGGGTTCTGCTATTTCTGTCTGTCAATATTGGAGGTTGCCCAGAACGTGCAGCATTGGCACAATGCCCATCAACCTTCCACTTACGTAGGATGAATGCGACCGTTGATTTGGGCATGTTTACCTTCCGTGCAATCGTCCAGCTAGACAGCCCACAATCACACCCTTATCAAAGTCCGATAACTCTGTACGTCATGCCATCTCCTTGTAAACTGGTTCTATCTGTTTCTATCAGTTATAATGTCTTTCACTTGCACACTTGATCCAATAGTCTAGGGTCCAGTCACGTCCTTCAAAATGTTGACATTAGCAGTCTTCGCCTTCCCTTCTTCACAGCTGACCACGCCGCTCACTCAGAATCCCGCCAGTTATCCATCCATGTTCTCCACTCAAATTCTTATGGCCACAAGGCCCATCACACAAAAATACAGTCAGGGCAACCATCTGGAAGGCTCAACAAACCCTGAGCCACGCGGAGAGCCTAGGTCAGTAATCCAGGGCATTCTTCGAAAAACAAGGAAAAACACGACAACCAGGGACACACAGCATCGTATTCCGAAATATTATCTTGTCGGCCTGGCTTTGAAACCATTATACCACCACTATGTCACCTGCCGCTGTTATCTCATAATGACTCTCCGTCATTCTCGCTCTCACGCGCTTGGTGAATCAAGGATAGCTGTGCAGACTCATGCTATGTAACAGTATGTTGGGCCACCATGTTTGAAAATACATTCTTACAGATGTCTTTAAACCGAGTTTTGTAGGTCCCTAATGATATCCTGTTATAATCCACGCCATGCAGCTTGAATATTTGCTCACAGTTGTTGCAGTTTTTGTGGTAAGGGCAAAGTCATGATGGAGTGTCTGATAACATCCCTTATATTTTCAATTGGGGTGGGAGGTCTGGAAATGTGGCTTGCCATAACAGAGTATCCATTGCTTCAAGGTATGCTTTTCAAATAGCAGCAGTACAAGAATGAGCATTTTCCTGTTGGAATAAAGCGATAGCTTGAGCTTTCACAAACTGCGAGGCCATTGGTTGCAGGACCTAATGAACATACCATTGTTGCTGTCAAAATGCCATGATGAAGACCAGTGGTGATTGGGTATTGTACGAAATTTCACTCAACATCATGACACCACGCCATCTGGGAATGTGACAACAAAAGGTTCATCTTGGGGCTGCCCACATTGCCTCCACACGTGGATGAATTGGTCATCACTACTAAGACAAAAGTAGGACTTTCAATGAACATTACCCTCTGCCATTCTAAATGGCTCTCTGACAGTCTGCCACCATTGCATTCTGTGGTGACGTTGATGTGTTGTTACGGGTAACCATCATAATTGTGCATCTACCAATGGCACTGGAATTAACACGATGGGGCTCACTGAATGTCTGCAGTTGTGGTGGCTGGGGCACTCTGTGCATTTAGGACAATCTGTCAGTTGTCCTTCAGTGTAATTTGTGGCAGTCTCCCAGATCTTGCTTGTAGTGAGCATGTGCCTTCCTCTATCCATTGGCGCCAACAGCATGCTATGGTGATATCTGCCAGTAGGTTGATGTGGGTGGTCTTCGGCTTCACCCGTGAACCTTTACGACATATCTGAAAGACCACATGATTTATACTCTTCAGAATCCTGTAGTGGTCTTCCCAACATTAACTTTGAGCAGTGCCCTTTTCAACTCTGTGTTGTACAGCCACACCAGTTGTCCTTTTTGAAATGCCTTGCCCAACTTCTCCTTTCATACTGGGTCTTCATCCTGTCACTACTTCTTAAAGGCTTTTGCTGTGTATAAACAACCACAGAAAAAACTTGGGAAATCTCGGTGGGTTCCACCGCTGCTATGTTGGTCTCACGACCTGATGTGAAGTAGCCACATTAGTTGAAAGTGGTTTTTATTGCATGCCTAGCAATATACCACGTTTTTGTAAACCCTTGTTTGCAGTAATACTGGATTCTCTCAATATATTAGAATATGGTTGTTTGTGCCTTACATGACTAATCCCTTCATTAACGATTTTAAATAGTGATGCGACTACAGAATTTCCCCTTGCACCTTCTATTAGACTACAGGTTATGGCTGTATCCTCGTCTGACCTATCGTGTAGCATTGACTGTTTCTGTCGACTGCCTCACTCTCGTAGTTCCTGTCGACTGCCTCAATCTCCTTCTCAAGCTTATGCAGCTGGTTCTTTACCTACCATAGCACATCCTCCATGGGCCTGCTATCCTCGTAGCGGTGAGAGGGGCTATCATATCACTTGTTCCATGCCATGGGCTCCTTTCACTGCTATGTGGCACAGTGTGTGCAGTACATCTGAACAGCACTTGCAAGTTATTGTGTGCATTTTCCAACTGCTTTGTGAGGTGTACAGCTTGGAGTATTAGCTCGTTGTTGGGTGTCTCAGTTGTGCAAATGCACAAAGCTAATGAATTTCCTCACACATGTGCTTGACTGCATTCATCGAAGCCATTTGTTCATCTCGCTGCCTCTTTTTGTACTGCTGCTTGTGTTTCGGCTGCTGCTGTTGTGGGCAGTAAGCTCTCAGGTGGCCCTGTTGTCCACATGACCAATACTCTAGAAATTTGGGTGGGGGGGGTGGTGAAGCTCTGTAGCACATACCCTGGAAGTGATGTCCCTCAAAGCCAACTGCGACTCCTTCAGTGTCTTCTTTACACTGACTTCATCTTCATTCAGCATCACTGCCTATACCAGACATCAGTGTGCAGACCCCTGTCTTGCTGATCCCACCTACATTGCTTGGACTAGAACATCCTGCATGTTGCAGCCAGACATACCGCTTGTTGTACATCTGTGTCGGTGTCGACTGCAATGATGTCATACACCTCCTCGGGGCTTTCTTCCAGAGATAGGTGGGAAAGCTGCACATTGTCTTGCCATAACTCCTCCAGTGGCTCCCCTGGTTGCTGGGTGTGACTTCACAGTTGGGCATGATGTGAATGTTACTGTAATTTGTCACCAAAACATAGCCCCAAGGCTGACACCAGTGTAGGGTACTCCAGTCAATGTTGTTGCTCTGGCAGATTGTAGTATGCTCAGTGCAGGGCCTCTCAGTACAGTGGTGTGATAGTAAGCCCAATGTTCATCTGATCAGCCATTCAGTGTGGCGACTATTTCAAACTTGTTTGGTACTCCTGCCAAGATGTCTGGCCATCATAAGAGCCGGGCTTAATTGAGACACCCTTACCCAGTCTTGGCTGCATGACACAAATGCCATAGGAAAGTTGATCCTCTGAGGTTGCGGTATTGATCAGGACTTTTCCTTCGTCCCCACTTATCTCGAATACTGTTGCGGTAATTGTGGAGCTTCACTGTTGAAGAAATTCATGCCATTCTTTCTTCAGTACACCCATTTCATTTTACACATTGTCCACTCTCCCATTGACACTGTCAATTTTCTATTCCATACAGTAAATTCTATTATTTATACTTATTCGCTAATGCCTTCTATTTTCCTGTTTACATTTTCATTTACAGTGTCTATTTTCCAGTCTACATTGTCATTTACAGTGTCTATTATCATGTCTACATTTTCATTTACTGTGTCAATTTTCCTATCAGCTAAATTACTTATTTTAATTATCTGGCTAGTCAATTCATGTTTACATTTTCTATTACACTAATTATTTGGGTATTTACAGTTCCATTTACCCTTTCTTTCACACAACTAATTTGGCTACCTAGCCCCTCAATTAATGGTCACATTTCATCCATTTCTGCAGAAATTTTTCTAGTTAACATTCACTGAGCTGGTTATACAAAACAGTCTTAATTTTGTGGCCTACAGCTATCACAATTAATTCTAATTACTAGCCTATAGCCTAACTTTATTTACAATTAAATGCCTTCATTCCACTTCTAACACAAGTGATGAAAGATGCCAGAGGGGCGTATTAGAGTTCATGAGGTCCTAATAAAAATAAAATAACTAAATTTCATTTTAATTTATTCATACAGCTGTTATTTACAACTTCATCTCCACTCTTAGTATTGTTAATCTTAGGGAGTACAATATTTAATGTATATCTCAATTTTAATTTAACTCCTTTTCAATATCTCTTTATTGGTTGTAGACAATTAATTCACACTCATTATTTACACATGTTCAGACATGGTTTAGGTGGGGGGACCTTAATAGGAGGAGGGTAATCAAACCCCAGGGTGAGCATGACCATAAAAATCTCTCCCCCAGGAAGTTTGGTTCGGCTTACCGTGAAGGTTGTTAACAGTTGTGATGCCAGCTGTCACTATTTAAATGGAAGAGAAAAAAACTATACTAATGAAGTCCAGAAGAAACAACTCGGCTACGAATTATTCAGCTACCTCTGTGTTTACTCTATGCTTGTAAGAATCAGGCCTGATAGACTTCCTTATGGGAATGAAATCAGGGGTAACTGAGATTACCCTTCGGGTAATGATGGGTTTGGGGGGTATTCTTATAGTCACTACGTTCCCAGCAGGTGTGCGAACTTCATGCGTGACCACTGGTTATTTTGTGATAGTACTAGGGCGAGGTGGTGGATTAGGTTCAGGATAAATATCTAGTGGTCCTAGTGTGTCGTAATATTCTCGGTTATGCTAAGACCAATATATCCCTATTAGGGAATCCAAGTATCAGTTACAATCTTCGCTTACTGGGTGTGGTTCCTTACGGGGCTCACTCATAAGTTTGATATCTGCAGGGGACTGGTGTATTTCCATGGTGGTCCCTGGATTTACACTTCTAGGCTGTGCCTCGATATTTCTCTGAAGTGCCAGTCGGGCTAATTGACAGAGTTGGCTATTTATACCTCTATTCTTATGTGGATACTAAGGATGCCTAAAATACAGGAAATTAATGACTCACTTATAAAATTACAAAGAACACCAAAAGGCGCTCTCTCAATTTACCCAGGATTACCCAAGCTCTCCTGAGTCCAGTCTTCTGCAGATTAACTGAGGTAATGAGTATGGATGATACTGGGTAATTGGAAATGAATCTCGCTTGAGGTGCAGGTACCCCGGACACTATTTAGGTAGTCCCACATCTTATGCAGAATATAGCCTTATGCAGGTGCCAGGACACTCGAGAAAGTTTGGATCGTCCACGCCTACCAATGAGCAGTGGCTTTAATAAAGAGCCACGTCTGAAAAATAATTAATTTAAAAATTACAAATAATAAATTAAATTATGTGCTGTGGAAAATGAACAACACGAGGTTTACAATTTAAATGACCATGTATTTTATTCAATACGCTTGGAAGATACAGGGTGCTGCGTAGCTCTATACACGATAAGTCAATGCTATGATAATTACGGCAGGTGAAGATGAACCTGTGTGAGTGGATAAAATATTAATTCAAATGGCTAATTTGGCAAACTGATTTGTAAATTGGGGATGACTGTCCGGAAGGGACGACGGCATGACCTGCTACCGCTGAGTTTGAAGGACTGGTTTGTGGGTAAGTGGAACAGGTGAGGACGTGGATATACATCTGGCTGGCGAAGGCGTACAGCGTCGACGACGTCGTAGGAGACCTTGCAATTCTTCAGGGTTTTCTCCATGTGCTTCTTCCGGCATATGAGGCCCTGTGAGTGCACAACCCTGGTTGAGAGAGGTTTGGAAGACCTTGTTCACACTGCGAAGACAGCATGACAGTCACTGCCCTGTTGGTATTCTTAGCTTTGTCCAAGCTGGCTGGTCTTCTTCAGACTGGTGCCCTCAGCCTTACCCAGGCTTGAGGGCCAACGAACAGTCCTGAGCTGCGATTTGGCACCTCCTTGTATACGAAAATGTTCTGCTTGTAGGCTGCCAGAGGGGTATACAGATGTCTAACCTTGCCTCACAGGGGTGGTTTGAATTAGGGTTGTGGGCCACGCCGCCATTTTTTTTATCTCCCTTGCAAGAGGCTGTTGACATATATATTGCCTCTCCACAAGGCTCAGGCAGTAGTGACAACATTGTGCAGAGGGTGCTGCCTTCTTGTAGCATCCCTTCCAACTAGCTTCTCTGGTTCTGGCGTGTCGGTAGTTTGGGAGATAATACAATTTCTCAGGCGTAAGTAGACGACTGCATGGTGGCTTGCGGGTGGGCAGTTCAATTTTAATAATATTCAGCATGTCTGCAATTGTCTGCTGAGCTGGGAGTATCCCTGTAGGCACAAAATTTGTCTACCGGTGTGTGACTTACCCATATGAGATTATTGGCTCGATGATGGGGTAAAGTCAACAAGAAGAGTGCGCATGCCCAATTTAGAGGAGAGTGATATGCATCAATCTTTTTCATTGATTTCCACATGCTCCTTTATAAACAATCATCAAACTACGATACAACCTTATGGTTACGAAATGACAGGCAATCAAAATGTAGCAACCTCAATTTTTTTATGAAGGGAGATGATGTTAATGAACCAAACAGGATGGGGTATGAGGTCTTCTATTGATCAAACTGTATCCAGAACATTACCTTTTTATCTCAAGCGGTTTCTATTATTTTAATTTAAATCCATTCTCAAAATACATTTTCATGTGCTCATACCTCCCTTAATATGCACTTTCTGCCACATTCTTAATTGTATACCCTACCTAATTTACATAAGGAATCTCACCACTAAGTTTTTGGTTGAATTCACACTCATCCTGTGTATGTGTGTGTTTGTGGGAGTGGGAGTGTATGTGTGTGCATGTGCATGGGTGCGGGTTCATTCGGGCGGGCACGTGTGTGCGTGTGGTTACAATTTGGGCAAAGTTACAACATTAAAAAGTAAGGTTTTTTAAAGAGATAGATGGGGGATGACAACGTATGAAATATAGAGAAAGGAAAGAAATATTACATGACAGTTGCAGAATCATTTACAATGGCCTGGTTATCACATAATCTGTTTATAAGATTTCATGGTCAACGTGAATTTTCACACTTCTAGTTTAAACAATTCTTCAAATCATAAGTATATATACAGTACATAATATTCAAAACTATAAGAAAAATATAAAGGAGCGAGCCAATCCCAAATTATTACTAGCCTCATGATATAGGACACTGCCACAGCTAGTTAAGTGGATTGAATTCTCTTCACAGACATTATTTTTTAATTACCACAAGTTACTGGAGTGAATCATATATTTAGTCTAGCTTTAATGTAACTTTGTAAGCATATGTTTTAACAGCTGCAAAATTTTGAGTATGTATTTTTATTAACTATTTTATCTATCCTGTAATTTAATGAATATAAATAACTGGGACAAAATTATTTGAAAAATTATTAATATAATATGAACATAAACACGTGGCATTCAGAATATTTGGCTTCTACGTATAGTAACTGAAAGATGAAATTTTTCATTACTGAATAATATCAAATGATGATTCATTGTTATAGTAAAAAATCTTTGTTATATAAAAAAATTAAATAATTAACTTGGCAAAACAACTGTATAGCTATGCAGAAAATAAACACTTTAGAGATTTATTCCACAAAATAATATGTAACTGTGTCACATTTAAACTACGCAAAGGAAATAGAAATATAATTTTAATGTAATCATAATAAATGACTTATCATTATTTCGGGAATCAATAAATGGAATGAGTCCAGAATAATTATAGACACATTAAATGGGAGTTTTTAGAAAAGTTCTATAATATTGAGTCTGTCCTACCTATATCTTGAAAAACAAGAGTCTCAATATTTATAACTAAATGTCAAAAATTCTTTTTTTTTTTTTTTTTTTTTTTTAAGAATGCTGGATTTTGCTTGCGACAAAAGCTTTTATTTGTTACTTCGCATTTCTGATATAAAGCTAAGTGTTGCTATAACCAGTGAAGTAGCCAATAAGTGAATAGTACTTTCCTATGGGATGTCACATTTAAAAGAATTTTTTGTTCCAGCAATATTGTAGCCTTACACACTGCTCAAAATCACCATGCCTGCCGAGACCTTTACTGAAACTCACTTCCTGTGGGCTAATGCGCTCTCCTCTGTTCTTGTTTCAACCTTGTTCTCCATCAAACTGAATTCACCTCCACCCCGACTAGGGACTCTTCAGATGCTTACTGTTTACTACTTCCTTGGTTCCAAACAACTCGGATACTGAGGGAAAGAGGTTGGAATAATCACCTATGATGAAAAAAGATTTTGTTGTTTGTTTAAGGCAGGGCTGTCCAAATAGAACCAAACCGAGGGTCATGTGATTTTTCAAGTAATGGTTAGGCCCAGATAATTGGAGAGTTTAGTTGAAAAATTACATAAAAATAAACAGGATGTTACCAATATAAATTATTAAAAGCCAATATGGTAGGTAGACCTTGAATTCTCGTTGATAGCAATATGATTAGAGAGAGAGCCAGAAACTAATGCAAGAGTAGCGAGACAATTACAAATACACACGTGCCTTATCTAGTACTCTAACCCAGAAAACCTTGTACCATAAGCTAGCTTGCAATCAACTTCATTATGGAGGTAGCATTCGGAACATCAACTTAGGATGTAATCAGTCTAATGTTTCTAATTGTATTGATTATTAAGCTGAAATATTTACAGAACCTTGATTTTGAAAATAAATGCCTGAACCACGTAAATTTACATGCCCTACCAAAGCACTTCTTGTGTGAAGAATTTTTTGAAAATTGATTGATTAGTTCCTGAGATATGTTATAATAACTATTTTATTATTGGTGCTGTTACAAAACTGCATTAAAAAAATTAAAAAGTTCTGTATATGATGTTTCTAATAGATACTGTCAGCATAAAAAGTTTCATTGAATTTAGTTTAATTGTTTAATAGATATCACAAACTTATCAAAATAATATGACCAAATTTTGAAAATCAATGTCTTGACCCAATTAAATAGTGTAAATTTATCTGGCCTTGCTTATCAATGTGTGCAAAATTTGGTGCAAATTATTTTAACTCTTCCGAAAATCTGGAAAAATGTTAAATGTTCTCACCTGGCACTATTTTGCAAAAAAAAAAAAAATCCCCTGTTTGCATTTTTGAAGCCTCTAACGAATGCTGTTAGCATACAAAATTTGGTTACATTTTGTTTGATTGCTTAATAGATATAAAACACAAACCAAAAATATTTATATTAACGCAATTAAAAAAAGGTCTGCTTCACCTAAAACATGTTAGTTGTCATACCATACTTAGCATTACTGGCATGTAAAATTTGGTGGTTGGAAAAGGTTGATTAATCCTCTTTGTATGATAAAAAAACCTTAATTTTATTATGTGATGATCTGCACAAATGGAGGACATAAGGGTAATGTACAGGCACATTCAATGATTGTCATAGATACAGAATACAAAGTTAAGATAAAATTGGTTACATAGTTTCGTAGATATAACACACTTAGCTAAAATAATTTTATAACCACCACTCTGAAAATAAGTGTCTGGCACACATAAATCATAAATTAATATAGCCATCATAGTGCAACATTTTCTCTAATTAAGTGAGAATGTGTTGATTGTTTCCCGAGATAGAACATAAAAACTTTATTATTTCGTGTGGCACTAGCATACAAAATGGCAAACTAATGAGGCTGTATGTTGGCATAGATATATGATACATGTAATATTTACTTTCAGCATACATAATTTTGTCAAAATTGGTGAAACAGCATGGTAGATATACCAAAAAACCTAGAATATTTATATGGCCACAATTTCAGAAGCAAGTACCTAGTAGTTTTATGTTCATATCTTTTCATGGCTTACCACAGCTTTGCTCACTTGTCAAATTTGTTGAGAATCAGTTGAGTAGTTTTTAGATATAATGAAAAGGCTTGATTTATTAATGTGGTGCTATCTGCCAAAATCGTTAATCAACAATATCCATCTCTAAATTCAATGCTTATATGATACACTTTTAACAAACAAAATTTGGTCTTAATCAGTTGAACAGTTCCCAAAATATGATTTATCACCCTAAATTTTAAAATGACTGCCATTTTGAAAGTAAGCACCCAAAGTGATGAAAACTATATGTGTACAGAGTTTGGAGAAACCCGGTTCAGGCATTCAAAAGTTTTTAGGGGTCACACACGCATACACACTTTCATGCAGATACATACACAGACAAGAAAGTGATCTCATAACTTTATAAGCCTTTCTTTCCTTCAAAAAGTGAGCTAAAAATTGGAGATAGAAATCATCCCAACAATGAAATTAAAATTGCTGTTTATATCATCTTAATTTTTTTTATTGACATACCATATAAAGTAAAGATGCTCTATTTGAGATTTGCATTTATTTCTTTGATGAATAGAAAATCAATTTTTTACATTTTTGTAAGATAAGTACTCAGATTTACAATTTAAACCTTGTGCTAAAACATTGGCAATTCCATCTAAAATAGTCTGAATGTATGGATCTTAATATTATATCTCAAAATAGAAAACTTGATCAATTAATTTAAATGTGTTCATTGTGAAAATCACAGTCGATATGAAGTATTTATTAGGACAGGGATATCTACATTGTGTTGGCAGTCGCATGAGGCGTATGTGTGTTGCACAGTTATTGTCTGTGAACCACATGTATCTAGCAGGTCGCTCATTGGACAGCTGGACTTTAATTGATCAAATTCTGGAACTTGTAAGCACCTCTTCTTGTCTGGTTTGTGTGTGCAGCTATAATACTATTCTTATTACAGCAAGCCACTTTGTTTGCTGTACACCTTCATAATACACATTTATGCAATATAACAACATTACTTTACTGTTGTGTTATTATTAAGGATCTGCTGCATTTTTATCAGGCACGTTCATTGTCGACCATAGGAATAATCATCTAGTAGGGAGCAGCTATCAAAACAAAGATGTTGATAAAAATATAAAAAAAATTTTTATCATTATGAGCATGTTGAAAATTTTTTCATGCTTTACTTTAAAATGCGTTAACATTTTTCACTTAACATTCCAGTCTAGTTTAGTGTTGTTTATATAGTTGATTCACAATGTCAGCCTTTTTTGAAACCCCGCTAAATATAAACTTTTGGTTACTGATTATGTATCCTTCTGCTACACGTAAACATAAGCACTGCCATGTGACTTCTACTTTTATAACTGTCAAATGCATTGGTTGCTGTTTAAAGCTGTTCAAAGAATTCTGTCATATTTCCTACACATGTTCACAATTTAGGCCGATAGCAATATTTAGGCAAGCTTTATAACTATTTGTTACACACTACATAGCACGTTACACATAATACACATTAATAATTTGCCACAACGGTGTTTGTTATAACTGTGGCAGAAACAAAAGTAGTATTTAACCTGTTGTTGTTAATATGTGTTGGGTTATTTCGTTAAAGGGATGGCCTTATTTGAAATAAAAATTAAAACGAAGGGACAACCAGTCCAACGAAATGACACAGTAAATTCAAGCATACAAATAATCGTGTCACGTATTTATTGTACGTAGCATCGACAAACGGAAAAGATAGTGGTGAACATGCAAACAAATAGGTCTACCAGAATGTTTATTCTGTTAATATTTACATGCATTGGTACTTACTGGTTTTTAGGTTTATTTTATTATTTATTTAAATTTATCTGGTTGGGCGTAGTATTTTTTTGGGATTGTGGCAGACATTCAAATCACAGAAATGTAAGCTCGTTACACAACTGTGTTTCAAACATCTAGCGCAAAGGTACAACGTTGTGATAAACAGACATGAATTAAAATAATTAACTTCGCATAACATCAGTTCATGGTTAAAACGTATACATTTTGTACGTCCAATATTTTTAATCCACACGCACCTGGATTGCGTAAAAATTAATATGCAGCCACCATAGATGGAAATGGCAGCCACTCCCTTTCACACACAGCAATCACAACACTCGTTACAGTATATTTAACCCTGCCATGGAAAAACATATCACAACATTGTAACTTGCCTAGGAAGATTAAAAAACATGAGTACGAACTTAATACTTCATTCAGAAACATTGCCATGTCGCCACATCACTGCCAGTCGTAAGGCACTATAAAAACTCGGTATAATCACCCGCCATATTGGGACAAGCGCGTGGAAGTAAGCGGCTATGCTAGGGGAAAGCTTATCAAATTCTAGATTCTCCTTTCCACACCACTTCTGCCAACCTGCTGGATTTGTGTCACGCCATCACATCTAAATAACATATAATAGGTATTTAAACAATACAATCTCATTTCAGTTGTAAATTACACATTCAAAAATCATTATTTTTACTGTAATTAGTATGAAATATGCTGAAATTACAAATAACAAAATATATAATTTTCCTGCTACACAGATGGTACGGACATCCCGAGAGAGAGAGAGAGAGAGAGAGAGAGAGAGAGAGAGAGAGAGAGAGAGAGAGAGAGAGAGAAGAGGGAGAGAGAGAGAGGGGGAGAGAGAGAGAGGGAAGCAGCTCCGCTTTAGTTACTGAACCTTTCTTCCGGGCAGAAAAAAACACTGTCTCACTAGAGCCTACGCATTATAATTTGTGGTGATATTTTTAACTGCAGCAATGAAATGTGTTTCCTTCAGTGCTACCTAACAATTCAAATATATCAATAGGCAACATTTAATTTACAGATAGAATATTTTTACAATCATTTTTATATATACTAACTGTGAACTATTTCCTACTAGCCGTTGCCAACACGTTGCTGCTTTCCTTGTTTTAAATTCGTATTTAATACAAAATAAATATTACAAGTTATAGAAGATACTAACTAAATTATTAATCTATTCAAGAACACAGTACTTTAACGTTAATCACAGGGTTATATAATTGTGGAATACGAGTGATTGAACAAAACAGGTTGACATGTTAGGCCTAGTGTGATTTTTCAAAGGTTCAATTCCAAAAGGCCGAAGAAAGCGTGAATGAACTATATCAGGTATTACTGTACGAAATATGCCATCTGTGCCCATACCAAACGCTACATATGCTACATCTTTGAACACACGTTGACTAACCAAATTTATTAAAGGCGTTATTATAATATTACTACAGTCTCACACTGCTCGCTTCATAATGTATTATCCCTACTCTCTTCTTAGTACATCAAATCCAGGATAATTTATTCACACATTTTGGTTACCTGCTGACACATGTGGTTATAGTACCTGCACAATGGCCAGAGTTGGGCAGTTGCATAGAAACATTGTTTCTTCGTTTCTACTCCTTGCTTTATAATGTGGCACCAAACACAGCTTAATTTCGCTGCAGCACATTTACTAATTGTAATTTGTTTGCTGCCTCTTTGTTCTTGGCGATAATTATTCAGTGTGTGATGCCATATTACAGTCAGCATGTGTTTACCTCTGGGTGTAGGACGTATTGCTTACCCACCAGACCATAGTATTGCTACAACTGAAACCTTTGTGTGCGTTTTACACGAAAATGGTGGGTCCTAGAGAGTTGCAATGAGAGTGCCTTTTTGGCTAATTACAACATACTGCTTAATACAATGGCATCACACATCACTTTTACCTCAAGGTAACAAAGTTGTATCCAATAACAGGGTGCAAATTGCTATTTATTTACATGATGAGGGTGAGTACAATTATCATGCCTTCATTTTTCCAAGATTTTGGTTTAAATAATTTGCATACCAAATTTTGTTCCTCTAATGCAAGTACAGTACACGCCTGCTTAATCGTGCTTTGCTTAACCGGTTTTTGGCCTATCCATGCGGCGGTCAGGCGATGCTGTAAAGTGTGTCTTTTAACAAGCAGCGGTAAGTTAAGTCTATCGCTGTGCCGCGTGGGCTGATGTTTATCTCTTTAAACTGTCAGCCTGTCACAGAAACCTGTGTGAGACATCCAGTTCCGTCCCTTGAAGCTCGTCGGATTCTGACTCAACTCAGGTCGTGTCCGAAATGACAGATTGTGTTGACAAAATGATCACGTGAGGTAACGTTTTTTGGTAATTTGGTATTTCGTGTTTCCTATCTAGCAGCAGATGTTAGCAAACGTACAAAATGAACTCATGCGTGAATGTTTTATAAAACAAGTAATTGTTCATAAAATACACTAGGCATGTTTTAAAAAGTATGTAACTGTTGTGCTTTGTTTACATATTTCGCAACAAATTTTTTTTAAGTAGTTATCACATAACTTATTATTTTATTATTTATTAACGTGTGCGCAGCATTCCAGTGATGATTGTAGATATATTTTTCACTGTTAATGTAAACATGTGTCACCGCAAGTGCTAAACAAGTGACTGTCAACAACTTCCGAAATGACAAAGTACAAAATAACAAATGCGCCATTTCGGTTTCGGACACTGCCTCAGTTATCCCTCGCCACCAGGAATAAACGCATCTTTCCAGTTTATCGATCGCCGTCTCAGGCCATTGTTCATTCGTTTTCACAACGTCAATAAACCGTAAAAGGACACCAGAAAATTGAAGCCTTTTTCAAGAAAGGCATGGTTTAACTTTTCTTACTTTCTTTCATATCAAGTGTTTAAAAATAAACAAAAAACCAATCATTTCAGGGATTTTAAACTTTTGTGTGTGTTTGCAAGTCGAGAAAATTTTAATAAACTTTTGTATTGTAAGGTTTTTTTTAATGGGGATCGTACTATATTGTCTAAATGCCAGGTTGCTTCATTTAAAGTTCAGTTATAGTATAGTCTTTATTGCATCGCGTTCTAAACTGTAAACTTACTCTGCCATCTAAAGGACAGGTCTGAGTGACGCACGTTGAGCAAACGAAACACATACAACTACGGACCGCTTATCTATTGCTTCCGGTCACCCGCCCAACGGGCTCGCCCGGCGCCGGGGAAAGGCTGTGTATACTCAATGCATCATGAATAAACTACACTCAGTGCAACATAAATATCAGTTAAAGTATCACGCAATTTAAATCCTGCACATACACCGCGTGATTTGTGTTTGCTTTGAAATGTATAATCGGTACTGTGTTTTATCATGATTTTTGGAGCCAATATCACTGTTCCATTAATAGTAAAAATGTGTGAATTCGATTATCCAGGTATTTTAATACAGATTTGCGTATTCGTGTTTTCTCTGGCCCCGATTAACGTGGTTAATAGGGAGTTTACTGTACTTTTTATAATATCCCACATAATTTGCTTTTTGAACTCTTCCTTTAAAGGCTTGTACAGCCCTTATTGAGATGGACCATGAGTGTCACATTTCAAATTCTTTCTTTTCACATCAGCAATCCCTTGGCACAGTTTGGTCACAATGCTTCCCGAAACACATGTGTCTATATATGTATATATATATGAATTCACTACGTACAAATATTACAACTGCCTTTCTGCAATGTGATATGAACAGCAATGACTCCCATATGCGCCAGCACAACAGTAATTAGTATTTTCTGTCTTCATTCTTGGCTCAAATTTGATTGCTCTTGCACAGTAGAGATGTTCCATTACGCGGAGCTGTGTGTGGTGTTTAACACTTTGGTAATAATCAGTAATGGTTTTTATTGAAATTTTCAACATGGACATTAGTGAATAAAAAAATAAAGCTTTTAATTGAAATAATTTTCTTCAAATGAAATAAATGCAAGAAATGTTTGCCATAAATACACAAAAAAATATATTTTTATTTAGTAGAAATAAAATAAATTAACTTTACAACTGCAAATTTGATTTGCTAAGAGTCACATTTTAAACTTTGTGTACCAAATGGTTTTTGAAAAATTTTGAAGACAACAAGAGCACATTTTCAGCAGCAGTGAGTAATTCTTTTATAAATTATAAACTGTAGTTTCCTTGTGTAGGTTCTGTATGCATTTTTATGTAATTGATATACATACATGTTTTTAATTTCTGTGGAAAGAATGTTATTAATGTTTACATTGTATTAAACTATTTGATTAATAAAAATACTGTATATTATACAGTTTTACATGCTTTTGCTAAAGATTCTAAAAAAAATTACATATATTCAGAAAATATTTAATTAGTTCAACTATAAATGATGTATAAGCTCACTGTTTCAATTTTTTTGTAGGATTTTGACAGTGTAAAATTCCTCATGAAAAATTAACTGAATAATTTTGCTTTCAGTTAGTTTTTTTTTATATAAAAATATTATTTGAGTTCTTAGTGATTTGTTTTTCACATAACACTTAACACTGACCCACTTATGGTTAATATAGATACTATATTATTTTTCAATTCAGCAGTTCTCTTAACCCTGAGTGTGGTTTCATTTTGGTGCAAAAAATGTTCTTAGTCTGTCACCTTACCGCAAAATATTTTAATAATTTGATTCAAATAAATGTCCTCACTTGTAGGATAGAATGAAATTTGGCGGGAATGAGGAATGAGCTTTGAAACTAAACTTACTTCACAGTCTTATGATAACGCACTAACATGGCTTGGCAGCTTGCGATATGCAAGGGGTGCCCGGTTTGAGAGAAACCTGGGTGCATGGCTATTTAGTACAGAAAAGTTGAAAGTTCCGGTAGGGCTTATCTATGGCACGGATAAGCACGAGGACTCTGGCTCTCAGGGCGGTATTTGGTCGACAGCCACCTGGCGTATCCCTCTCGCAGCTCATGTTTAGAAATAAAGTACATAAAAGTCACTGATGCCTTTACATTACATAAATGAGCACGTGGACTGAACACTCTGGAGTGGGCCAGTACCCAAGGTAAATTAACATTAAAATGAAATAAGACGAGAGTCACTAAAATGCGTATATTAACTGAATCAGGAGAAACATACAAACATTCAATGATACTGAATCCCTCGAATAAAGCGGGCATGGGGCACAAGGCCAGC
The DNA here is from genome assembly GCA_029891345.1 of Dryococelus australis. Lineage (NCBI taxonomy): Eukaryota > Metazoa > Arthropoda > Insecta > Phasmatodea > Phasmatidae > Dryococelus > Dryococelus australis. The sequence goes on from CM057009.1 coordinate 248,806,775, forward strand.
ATTTGGCCGATACTACAAAAGGCACTTCCTAGCACATTAAAACTTAAACAGTTAAAATCTCCAGGGCCGCGAGTCTACGGAGATGAGAGTGCAGTTCTGGGGAGAAAAAAGTAAACTAAATGTTAGGAATAAAATACACTAACTATTGAAATTAACTAATCAGATAAAGATGATGATGTTCCCCTGCAACGCGAACACATGCACTCTCCTAGGCATACCAATCTAGACTGAGGAGGATGGCGTGGAGATGCCATTACCAATCGGAGATCTCCTGCCAGCTCCGTGACAGGGAAAAGCTGTTACACATAACTTACAAACAAGTACATGTAAAACAGAATCTGACACATCAAAACACTTTTAGGAATTAGAGCATGAATTCAAACACGTAATTATTTCTTTTAATTGTTCTTTCTCCTTGTTGCAATGCGTGTCGTGGAAAATTAATACTATCAGAAAGAGCCTGAACTGGCTTGCAAAACAAATAGAAAATTACATACAAATTTATACACAAGACATATTACACTTAAAAAAACCCTTTAAAAAGTTTCATTAAATTAAAACATTAATTTAGTGGAAGTGCTAGGAATATAAGTTTATGCGCTTGGCATGGCGGCTGCCAGAACTACCAAGCTCAACTTACTGATCACGTTAATAAAACTGAAAACAATCTACGCCCTTTTTAAACAAAAGAAACATATCATCAGCTCTCAAAAATTATGTATTAAATTTTGTGTGTTTCCATTTGTAGGTCTCTTTCACTATGTTAACCACGTGGTTGGACAATCTTAACTTATTTATGGAGCACTGAGGGGAAGCAAAAGGGAGATAACAATACTATGTATTTACTTTAGGCTCTGCTTTCAGGAGATCACAACACTCGTCCAATTAAATCATAGGCACATGTGATCTCTCTTGGTGAGTGGGTCATTTGGATCACTAAATGGATCATTGACCCATTCCTGCATGAGCAGCATGGTGAACCATACACGACACTGTGAACGGTACATGACACACATGGCTGTGCATGGCTGATGCACAGTAAACATCATTGGTCTGCCACCCAAGCAGGACAATGAGGGTTATGGCAAATGCCCCTCTCCCCCCCCAGGGAGACCAGTGGGGTGATGCGGTGACCTCCAGCAGTGAAGACTATGCTGAAGTGCAGCAGGAAGTGGGGTGGAGCAAAGGGCATTGCCTCAACCTGTGAGTAGGGATTGGCTAGTTCCTTACTTCGTGTGACGTGTCTGGCACTCGCTGACGACGTCGAGAATGCTGGGCTTCCGTGAAGACTGCAGAAGACCCCGTCCTAGGGCCTGCTGCGGTGCACGTGCCAGCTACGTGAGTGGGCATACCTGAACCCTGGCTGGTGCATTGATGGTTCCTGAAGTTAGGGGGTCGCCCACTCTTTTGATAGCACGAGTAGGTCGGACAGTGATATGTGGACAAACAGGCCGAGCTGGCAAAAGACCACATGGTGTCGAGGAGCTCTGGTGCTGTCCACTAAAGATCAACGGTGTCAGCCAGTCAGAAACCCATTAAAATTATGGGGTGACACTCCCCCCCCCCCCCCCCCCAAACACACACACATCACTTACTTTCCCTGCTGCCGACCACTGTGTTCCTGTTGTGGCAGATGCAACAGCAGGCAGCCTGGAAGCCGTGGAAATCGAGAGATGATCTTTCCTCTCCCCCCATATCACTCATTTCTTCTGTTGCTGGCCTGTTCGTAGTTGTTATGACAGGCGTGGTAACAGGAATTACGGCAATTTAAAAACCACAAAACTCGAGGGGTGACTTCGCTCCTGACGGCATTGGGCTTACATTCAGATTGCGGCTTTGGCTTAGCTTAGATGGCAAGAAGTCACTCACTTGTGCCTCTGCAATACTTTCCAAGTTTTGGTCCATTTATCCTTCTCCCACTTCTTCCATGATGGCAGGTGGGCGTGGTTTTCCATCGTGTACTGGAATGGACGCGGCATGGGTGTCATCCCTATGAATCTTACACCTTCTTCTAGGTCCTGTCTGCTCTAGGTACGACGTGTAGCTAATTTTTTTCGAGGATCCTATGTGGGCCAGTCCACTTAATGGTGAACCCCGTATCAAAGTTCTGCTTGGCAGTGGGTAGGTGTTGTGCTTGCATGTATACATGATCACGTGGCAACGAGGGTTTAGGAGGGTTTTGTCTCTGGTAGCCATTTTTTAACATAGCGCTTCTGATTGGTGCATGCTTCTTGATGATGCAACTCTCTCTCCCTTCCTCTTGCCTCAGAGTCTGCAGCTTCTTGGTTCAAGTCTGGTGCACAGCAGGCAAATTCCCCTGGGCACGCTAGGCCTACGCGGGAAAGCATTTCCGCAGGAGATTTCCCGGTGGCTTTGTTGGTACGATTGCGCAAGCAGAAAGCTATGTCTGGTACATGCTGGGCCCATGTTGTGCGATTGCCTCCTACCCTAAGGCGTAACTGCGTCTTTATTTCCTGATTTGTATGTCCTGTTGGGTTGGCATGGGCGTTGTAAATGTCAGTCATTTGGTGCTCGACATGCCATTCAGTACACAATCCCCTCCAGCGTGGTCCGGAAAATTGTGTGACGTTATCTCTGAGGAATGTTCTTGGATAACCCCAGCTGGGAAAAAATTCCTTTCTCAAGGCTGCGGCTGAGTGTCGTATATGCACACTTGGAAATGTGTACAGTTCACAACCAATGCGTTAACAAATCGGTTACCACCAAAATGTACCATTTTTCTCCTGCTGAATGTGGGTAAGGGCCCATCAAGTCCAATGCAATTGATTTGAACAGGCGTTGTGGTAACCTGGGTTGTTGTTGTGCGGTTCCATCTGATCTTTGGGTCTTGTATTCATTACACTCGCAGCATTGACGCATGTACTCTCTAGCCTCTTTTGTGATGCTGTGCCACAGTTATGATGATGTGATGTTGCGAACGGTGTGAGCTGGGTGTCCTGACATACGATTGTTGTGGGCGATGTGAATGACAGTGTTGCATGCCCCTGGCGGCATGTAGAGGCACCACCAACCTCCTTTTCGGTTGTTATTCCACGTCTTTAAACAATTTTTGATTACTCCCCATCCCTCCAACACTTCTGTTTAGCATTGCTCCCTAATCTTGTTTACCTCTATGGACATCTGTTGTTGGTTCAGGAGGTAAATATACAGATCATCTGCGCACGTTTCTTCTAGTGGACGCGGTTTTGTCTCGCTCACTGTGATGTGTTGCAGGAGCACTGGTGGAGTTGTGCCATTATTCTCCAGAGGTAGAACTGTTTCCCACCCTTCCTCATTTACCGGTATTTCCTTCTCGTTGGGAGAATGTGAGAGGGTGTCGGCCAGCTGGTTGTCTCGTCCGGTCACATGTTCAACAACAAAGTCAAAGTTTTGCAGTAGCATCGACCATATTGTGAGCTTACTGCGAACTTCATGCATCTTGTGTAACCACAATAAACACTGGTTATCTATTCTGAGGGTTATCCACTATATTCTAGATGAACACAGTATTGCTTGATGGCCCAGATGATTGCCAAACATTCATGCTCATTAACATCGTAATGTTTCTCTGTGTTGCCAAGCTTGGCACTAGCATAATTGACAACACAATGCTCTAGATCGTTGATGTACTAGAATAGTACGGCCCCAGTACCCTCCTGGCTGGCATCTGTTTGCAAGTATAGGTGACTGTTTGTATTAATACGTGCAATGGTGTGACACTGGGAGAAACTGTACTTTATTATTTAAAATGCACTCTGCATGTTGGTGTCCCACTTTGTAGCATTGCAGCTAGATATATATATATATATATATATATATATAATATATATATATATATATATATATATATATATATATATATATATATATATATATATATATATATATATATATGCATATGATTGGTATATCCGGGAAGTATTTCAATTGTCTATATTTCAGTCAAGAATAGTAATTCATGTAATATGTGAAAGGTCGTGGCAATGACAACTTGTTTTTATTTAATATATTTTTGTTTTTTCAAATATATTACTTTTCTTTCCTCATTTCATCAGTAGTAACAGACGTCTACAACAGACATCATAGGACGATAACGAGTGCATCTTTTCCTTTTCACTGGGTTAGTAAACTGAAAACATCGCCACCGCAAGGCACAACATGGTGAAAGAAGAAAATAACAGAGGTCTCCTTTGGCTGATGTGACCAACTCCTCGAAAACAATATGTTTTCAATGAGGAAACTTTCTACCAATATATAAGGAAGCGCGACCTTTCTCGAGTATCACAACAGTTCATCACAGCACGATCGTTTGTCAGCTGTCAGTCGGACAGCCTGCAACAAGTGATCACATTACTCGCACCGACCAGCGCCCACAACTTTAACCTTCTTTTGTATCTTGGGCATTTAAATTCAAATATCTGTTCAATTTATTTTCCATTGGTGCGAGGAGTCAATAGGGCGCCGGGAGAGAAAAGTAACTATTCTCTCTCGTCTTCGTAACTCTCAAAGTGAGAAGTTTTGTTTTGTAAAGGCTGCAATTCTGTCTTGGTTATTTTTTGTTTGTCAACTGCGAGTGTTAATTGTTTTGCCGAGATGACAATAAATCTCCAGACATTAATTCCTTTCATTTTATTGGCAATCCTGGTATCAACAAACTTTCATTATTACGTAGTCAAAGTCTCCACTCACACTGAGTTAGTCCGTTGGTGTTTACTGAGGTCTACGAAAGAACAGGATAATTACCTGTTAGAACTTGTACATCTTAGCAAACGAGAAAATTTAATTGAGTAGGGCGGTGATTATGGCAAAGTCTTGTACGTATTGCCTAAGCCAATTGATCAGGCCAAAAAATTGTTGTAATCTCTTTCGAGTGGTGGGCACTGGATACTCGTCAATGAAGGTTAATTGTTCCAGTGTGCAGCTGTTTCCTTCCCCATTGACCATGTGACCAAGGTACTTGATTCCGGTTTTGCCTATGCAAAATTTCTGGTTGGCACAGGTTAGACCGTTAATGGCAAGTCTCGCCAGAACAATTGCTAAGTGATAGGCATGGTCCTCCCATGACTCTGACCACACTACCACATTGTCTAATTAGGCCATTGTGAACTCTCCAATTATTCCATCTAGTACTTTCATCATCATATTCTGGAAAATGGACGGATACATTTAAGCCCAAAGGGCATGGCGCAAAATTGATACCGGTGGCATATTGGTGCTGTGAATGTCGTCTTGTGGCTGTCTTCCTGCTTTACCTGAATTTACCAGAAACCACATTTCAGGTCAAAATATGACAGAATTTTTGTTTTTTCCGAGTACATTTAGTGTAGTGTTGACAAAAATGAATTGGAGGGGGGGGGGGGGTGGTGCTCTCTGTGATATGGTTTATAGGCCAAAAGTCGATACAAAATTACCATCCTCCACCTTTCTTAAGGGCCAATGTTATGGCTGAGTTGTACCTGCTCTCTAACTGATCTATTACTTCATCATGTAACATTTCTGCTATCTGGCAATTAATTACGTTAAGGTGGTGAACGTCATAATCTGTAGGCATTGTCCAGAGCAGATTATTGTGAACGGTCTTTATCTCATGTTCAACAACTGTAGTATGCTTGAGCGGATCGGCTGGTGTGAAAACATCTTTTCTTTCGTTCAGAATGCCTTCAGAAGTAGTGTAATACTCAGCCGTAACACAGTGATCAAAGTCATCTAGCTTGACATGCTGTAAGTTGACTTCTACGCATCTACATAGATTGTACACAGTGCAGCTGACATTTTTGCCAAAATGGATTCTGTCTCTTGGGATCTCTACAGTTACATCCTGATCTATGAGCCAAGGTACTTCAAAGATAATATCTTCACGTATCTCTCTTGAAACTAAAGTTATTATGCACATTACAGCATCGTTAATTCTTACATCAAGTTGAGTGACACCAAAGATGTTACTCTTGCCATGCAGTGTAGCGAGCTCTACTGTTAAGTTGGTACCTTGGATATCTGAAAATTTGACAAGCTCTTCGCGGACAAAGTTCTGCGAAGCCGTGGTGCCTATCAAGGCAACAGTTGACATGCAATACATACACAAGCACTCTCAGTAATTTGTCAATGGTAGTACTCGCTTGTCCCAAGTTGGCATCTGGCCGGTTGTTTACCTCAGGTTGGGGCGCTGCAGCGGACATGTTGGTGGAGTAGGTGGGCCCCTGGTATGGTCCTACCTCATCAGTGTGTTTCCCATAGCCATAGACACACTGTTGGGGCACTGTCGATGCCAGTGATATTGTTCGTCACAACATATGCGAAACCATGGCGCCTGCAGATGAACCTCGGCATTGGCATTGCTGGGTGGGCGCGGCACTTGAACCATTGTTCCCGGTCGTGGCGCACTCTGCCTGTGCTCGGTTGGTCATGTTGGCGGACAAACTTCCCAGGCCGTTCAACCCTGAGCGCTGTGTGTTTACACGGTTTGTGGAACTGTCACTTGTTTTCACTGCACTTTTTGAGTCCCACAAGTCCAAAAAGTAATTGCGCCTGGGTTCTGAGTCATGCGCGATACTCACGGCAGCCTTTGTGAAATGCTGGTACCCACTATACACCTTTGGCTTCAAAGCCGTTCAATACTCTGGGAGAACTGTCTCGATGATTGACTCTAACACGTCTTCTGTTGACAGGTGTTGGTAGTGTCAGTTGGCCAAACTGATTATTCAACCCTCCAGGCTGTCTTGCAGCTTCTGTTGCTCAGTGAACAGGGACAGCTGTTGTTTGTGTGAATGATGTGTAAGACCTCACAAGGTCCGGGATGCCATTGCGCTTGTGACACAGCATGCTGCAATTGCACTCCGTTGGTGTGGTGGTTTTTCCCAGGCCACCATTGCATGCACTCATTTCCATCAAGTGTATCATGACAAGTGTGTGTCCCCTAAGGAACTTGCCATGGTAACTTCCAAGAACTTGATTCAGTGTGTGTGGTGTCAAGAACTGCCACGTCCACCTGGTTTCTCTTCTGCAAAGCAACCAGTCATCTTCAGTATTGCAAAGCAAAGCCCAACAGAGCAATTTCAACAAACTGTCTGCCAAAGGATGAGCTCTGAGCTCATGTGCTCTGACAGCTGTGGATTGAGAGCTCACCACCAGTGCATCACAGTAAATGAGTGGTGTGATCCCAGGAAGGAGTGTTTTGTGTGCAAGCAGTGCACGCCGCAACTCTACTTGCCATCTCTCCAATGTGCATTCCAGAGCCTGCGCAGTCTCACAGCCCACCATGCCTGCAGCGCATTCTACACCGCTCTTCCACATGGCCGCAGGACCGCATGGCACCATGCTCACAGTGGCATCAACAACACGACCACGTGCTCTCTCCACAGCAACACCAGCACCTACACCCGTCTGTTTCCGATCACCACCTGGGTTTGCAGGGCTGCCTACCAAAGACCCATTGGCCTTCCTGCATGACTGTACCAGTAGGCTGCAGCGCTACGGTGTCAAGGAGGAAGATGGGTCCAACTGTGTGGGTGACCACCTCAATGGTGATACAGGACAGTGGTGGAATGGCATTTGACACTGTCATCATGTGGGAAGAATTCTGCCGGACTTTTGAGTGCCATTTTGGGGGTACTTTCAACTCCCTGTAAGCACGCAGCTGTGTAATTCTCGAGGTGTAAAAATCTGATGAACTCCTCTCAACATTTGCTATACAGAAAATCAACCTTGTGCGGCTGTATCCTCCACAGATGTCAACCAAGGAAGTGCTTGAGGTGGTAGCAGGTTCAGTGCGACCAGAATTCCAGGGCCCTAACACACCATTTATTCACTACCCAATGGATGACTTTATAAGGTCATTAGTGATCTTAGAGAACAGACGTCTGCTATAACGCCTGCCCAGTTGCACTGCTATTCCGGGCCACCGCTTTGGTACCACCAGAGTGATGTGAAAGTGGGGTTTGTGAAGGAGACTGAGGATAAACATTCAGACCAACCTAACAAAAATGGCAAAATCTCAAACCCCAGTGATGTGCGTATTTCGGCAAAGAAGGTTCAGAGTGGCTCTATACAAACTCATTCAGTACATAGTCCACCACCGTTTGTGTTGTTACTGTGACGGAAAGCGCACACACTGGCATTATGAGTGTCCAAATTGTGCTACCTATGAAGAAGTGACGTGGAAAGCGGCTGCCGGGAAATGAACAAGTGGGGTAAAGCGGCCGGACATCACCTACCCTTAGGTAAGCAACAGTGCACCTGGACAGACTCTGCAACAAATATTTATCTCACAAATCTGCAGCAGTAAAAATCAAGTGATCCATATTCCTGTTTCCTTAAACAATAAACAATGCCATGCTCTGGTAGACACCGCCATGTCATATAATTTTGTCCGCATGAACCTAGTAAACGTGAGCAAAATAAAGCCAACAAATCAAACCTTGCAACTAGCAACCACCCCCCACACTGGTGAAACAATAGGCAAGGTAACCATAACAGTCTGTATTCACAGGACATTGAAACAGCAGCAGCTGCTTTCGTTTCAAATTACTTTCAAGAGGATGCAATTTTAGGTGTATCATGAATTAACCAAGCAGCACAGTGGTAGAACCAGCTGCCAGGCAAATCCAGTTCGGGCAGAAGGAACACCGGACTGTGTACGATTTAGATCCACAGAACACGAGTGCAATCTCAGATGTGCAGCTGGACAAGCTCGTCCACACTGTATCCTGTACCAGCCAAGTACCATAATGTAATCCAATGCCTGCCAAATGAACACAGTGATGTTTTTGCTGCCGTCCACCCCATGTCACACCAATGTGGCAGAACACTGCATCCTTCTCACGCAGTCAAAATCAGTATACACCACACCACACCACACCATTATCAACCACATCAACCCTGTATCGAGGAGCACATTCCGGAAATGCTGGATCAAGGAATTACTGATATGACTAACAGTGCCTACAATTCTGCAATCACCCTATCTCCGAAAAAGGATGGAACCTGGAGATTCTGCAGACACTTTTGGCCCCCCCAATCTCATTACAGAAAACACACTGCCTCTATTCATCTACGTCAAGGACGCACTCAACAGCCTGGGTTGTGCCAAGTTCCTAATGTCACTTTAACTCTGCAGCAGCTACTGGCAGATACCTTTAAAACCCAAGGATCGTCCAATGATTTCCTTCATCCCTCCCGACAGATGCCGGTTCCAGATCAGGGCCATGCCTTTTGGTCTGAAAACTCTGCCGGCAACTGAGTCACCCCTTAGCACTCGAGACTAGAACCAACAGGCAGAGAAATATCCAGAAAGGAAATTGCCAACCCAATCTGAGCACCAAGGTACCCCAGAGGAGAACTAGGAATGAAATCTGCCACAAGCACAATCCTTTATGCTAAAGAAACACAAAAACACATGGCCTAGCCTGACCACGTCGTCTTACCTTTTACATCATCATGGGAAAACGTTAATGATAGAAAAGCAGGTTTTAAGCACATGTATGCACAATGCAAAAGAGAAACAGTGATATCAAATACAGTACACTCCCACTTAATAATTGCTTCGCTTAACCGGGTTTGGGCTTATTCATGCGGCGGTCAGGTGATGTTGTAAAGTGTGTCATTTAACAAGCAGCAGTACGTTATGTCTATCACTGTGCCGCGTGAGCTGATGTTTATCTCTTTAAACTGCCATCCTGTCACAGAGACCTGTGTGAGATCCATTTCCGTTTATTGAAGCACGTCGGACTCTGACTCAACTCAGGCCGTGTCCGAAATGCCCGAGTTTGTTGACAAAATGATCACTTGACCCAATTTTGTATACAAAAATAGTGATGTATTTGGTAATTTGGTATTTCACATTTTCTATCTAGCAGCAGATTTGAGCAAAAATACAAAGTGAACACATGCGCAAATGTTTTATAAAACAAATAATCTACATATATGAAAATGAATGTTTCTTTGTTTGTCCCGTATGCGTTCCTATACCATTCATCCGATTGCGATGAAACTTTGGTAAGTTGTTGTGCGCACGCTCGCAAAGTTTTCTGAGTTGGTAAATTCATTTTACAATAGGTTACGCACAAGTCATTTCAACAAATGAGTTTATTCTAGCTATTGTTTTACAAAAGACAGGTGATGAATGAAGATGACATACCTAATTAAAATATGACAATTTGTTCCATTTCAAATCTACAATCTACAGGAACAGATCAGGGATTTGATTATTGACTGACATTTAATCTAAACAAACATTGTTTAATATTAATTTTATAAATAGGACTAATTACTAATTTGCAACTTCACATTACATTTAACTGTACTATCGTTTGAATATAGCTGATTTTGAGCAGACAAAAGATGTTTTATTTGTCCATCATTTCATACTTTACCTAATATCCTAATTGCATTATATATAATTTCTAGGTACCTTGCCTTGACAAATCCGGTATTTATAGAATAATAAATGTGTTCACTATATTACTATATTTCATATAGTTTAGCGGCAGTTCGTGTGTGACATAAGTGGTGTTGATTGTGAATTTGTAATTGTCATCACAAAGCATTTCTTTCGCTGTCAAATCAAATATGCCACCCAAACGAAAAGCGATTGACCGATCTACACCTCAAGCAAAAACGAAAAAGACATCACGAGCTCCAGAAACTGACGAGCAACAGGAAGTAAGACTTGAAACCATTCGAGTATGCACTGCTCAAGCCCGTTCGTCTGAAACAGACGTTCAATGGGAAGTAAGACTGGAAACCGCTTGATTACGCAATGCCCAAGCCTGTTCGTCTGAAACAGTCGAGCAACGGGAAGCAAGACTGGAAACCGTTAGAGTACGCACTGCTCGATCCAGATGAACACTGCACGCTGATTTAAATCTTGGTGCATTCCATTATGATGCTAATTATGATTACAGTCTCATCCAAGTGTGGTTATTAGAAAAATGGATAAATTATGCGTGTATTGCAGTGCCCTTAAATTTATGATATGCCATTTGAGTTCAAACATTTGCAGTATCCGGTGCGACTCACATTTGCAATGACCATCAACAATGCACAGGGACAATCGCTACAAGTGTGTGGACTAAATTTGGAAAATCCATGCTTCTCGCATGGACAGCTATATGTGGCCTGCTCACATGTCGGAAAACCTTCTGACTTATTCGTGTACGCACCAGATAGAAAAACAAAAAAAAATATTGTGTATCTGTCATTGCTCTGGATTTGATGTGCCCATATCTATGTACAGCAATGTGAAAAAGGTTCATTCTTGTAGTGACTGATCTCTTCCCAAGATGGGTAGAAGCCTACCCTATTTCTAGTGTGTATGCAAAATGTGTTGCCAAATAGCTGTAAACTTAATTTTTTCCATGTTGGAGATACCCACACATATTGTTCTCAGACAACGGAGCTCAGTTCACCATGTGTAAATAGCACGAATGTTGTACTAGGTAGAGAGGGCTATATAACACCACAGCTGTTTATCATCTACGGGTCAGTCCAACACAATGCTGCTATCAAGAGCTGAAAACACAACAGCACCTGCACATGGGTGACAATCGTGCATCTTGGGCTGAACATCTGCCAGCAGCTTTGTTCACGCAATGTACTCGTTTCAAGCTAGCAACAGGGAAAATACCAACTGAACTATTACAAAGCCGTCAAATTCCACTTCCCGGGGAGTTTGCTCATGTGCCCAAAGGTCAAGCCAGCAACCCCGAGAGCAGTGAAGTCCACAGGCACCGCTGAGGGTGGCAACTACAGCAGGCGTGCAAGCGTCAGAAGAAAAACTTCACACAATAGTTGCCTACCACCATTCGCCCCCCCCCCCCCCCCCAACTGTACTCCAACCCGGTCAGCTGGTATATATGAGAGCACACCAGCTGTCTGCGGCTGCCAAGAACTTCTGTGTGGATTTGGCCCCAAAATAGAGCGACCCACACAAGGTCATCAGCAAACTTTGGAAAACCACTTATCTAGTCTGCGTAGGAGGATGATGCAGAGTACCTGTACACCATGACGACCTCCACAGTGCAGATGCCCATGCAGGTCCTACTGCATCAGATGCCCCAGCATGATGGTGCATCAAACGTTCTACCACCTCAACCTGCAATCGGCTCAGATGCCTCGGCGCCTGAGCCCAGGAGCAATGGCAACCTGTGACGTCTGTTCCAGCTTGCGACACCCAGCGTCCCGCAGCAGACAGACTGTAGATGGACATCTCTCATGTCCCTATTACGACAATCAACAGCCAGCTGCACCAGCTACAGTGATGCCCAGTGTTGTGACGCCCTGCGTCACAGTGCCTGTTACTGTTCACACCACCCAAGGTTCGTTATCAAGGACATCTGTCAGAGCCAAGATCATACAGGCGCCTTCCTTGTCCTATGGTGCCATGATGCCATCAGGATGCCTGGGGTTCACTTCACCGAGTGAGGCCTTGACCGAGCCTGTGGTGGGAATGCTTCCATAGCATGTTGGGGATGCCCAGCCACCCACCCTGTGCCACAGGTCTCGTTGCACATCCAGCAGCAGCAGCAACAACAAGACAGTCTGAGAGTGGCTTCACACCCCTTTGGTGATCCAAGCATCTCCACTCCCCTCCAGCGTGCCAAGCATCTCCCACACCCTCTGATGCTCCAAGCATCTTGGCACCCCTCCGGCACTCCAAGCATCTTGGACATCCACCGTGTCTGTTTTGCATGGCAGGCGGGGGCCTCTTGTCCTCAGCAATTGAGTCGGCAGCACGTTAGTGGGGCAGCTGCCTAATCTCTCCAGCTCCACTCCACACCCAGGGCCCCATAACACCAGCATCCTCAGTGAGGGCCACATTCTCCAACCTGGTGCCACTAGCTGCACAGCAGGGTCATAGAGCTGCAGCAGACGATCAGACACCTGAGGAGGGGGGTGGCAAGGTCTGTAAAAGAGGAGGTTGGCCCAAGAAGGGCCATATAGACGAGGGGCAGAGGCATGACATAGCCTGCAGCCCCCCAGGCAGCCCTGCTCTGGCAGCCTGGCCTACATTCCTCGCAGCATTATTTCCCATACAAGCAAGCTATTTGTTGTTTCGACAATGGCCACGTGTTTTCTGTTTGAGTAGACTGTACAATGCCAGGTGCAAGTGTGCTGTTTGCAGATTGCTACAATAGTTTACATAAAACAAAATTGCACTGCAATTTATTTTAGTATTATCATAGATTTCCGAAGGATGCGCAGAAAACGGAATGGATCTTTAACTGTAGAAGAGAATACAAATTCAACCCAGTTACATCTTACACCTGCTCTCAACACTTCAAAGAAAATTTTGTGTTTTGAAACAAGTTTTGGAGGACAAATATACCTGGTATAGATATCTAACAATTCCCAAATCATTTGGACAGCTATAATAGAAAGTAAAATAACTTTCAGCAGCATTATAATTGTTATATTGAACTCCCGGCTCGTAACGATTGTTGTTGCTATTGTTTTCTACTTCTGGTTTTTTTATTCCGAACTGACAGTAAAGTGTTTTCATTCGAATTGAACACTGATGTAATACTACCACATTGAAAAGTTTTCCGTAGAATTACGAAAAAGTACTGGTAAAAATGTATCCAGAAAACTCAGTGATATTACGGACACACATTTTTTTCTTATTACCTGACTTTCCTTGAATTTTCTGACCTTTCCGTGTATCTTTTAAATTATTTTACAGTGACATGCAATATGGTTTTCCAAAAATTGCATTATTGTCATTGTCACTGTAAAATGAGCACTTTTGAGTCCTTAGGTACTTTTTCCTTTCAACCATTTTTTATCCTTTAACTAACTTTTCAAATAAATATTGCCATGTACGTAATAAATGCAGTGTATTCCATCGTACTCGGAAGTTAACGTCTAGGGATAAAATAACACACATTTATTGACTATTATTCCAAATGAGAGGACTTTCAATAGTGCTCAGTTTACCATGAATAGCCTAAATGAGGATGTTCCACTGTGTAAGAAATAGATTAAATATTTTAGTCCATTTTGTCCTGAAGCGGGATTTTAACACGAATAAAAACGTTCATAACCTAGCAACCTGCTCATCCACCATACTCCTATTCGGATACTTCAGGAGTGATGTTAATATTTACAATAGAAGACACATTTTCAATCTGCCATATAGTTGCACTACGTCACAAACAGGCAGCCACTCAGCACGCAGCAGGCGATTGAACCAACCTCCCCTTTTACAGACCTTGGGGGGGGGGGGCATATTATGCATATTGTGTCCCTCTTCCTTAGCCCATTCATCCCGCTTCACTTATGCAGCTGTGACGTGTCCGCTACTGGGGGAAGTCTGCCCAAACGAGGCAGTTACACCTCCATGACTCGTCCCTCAGCATTGTGTACTGGTAATATATGCCAGCTGCACAACGTCTGAGGCACTGTCAAAGTCAGGTGACCATCCTACGTTAATGTACTAGAGGAAAATTTTGAGGGTATAATTCGGGTTGGCCACTACCACCAAACAACCTCCTCCCCTCCCTCACTTCCGTAAAGTTACCACGGGGAAAATGAACACAGTGAAGGGGCCACAATGGCTCTAGAGTTCCAGCAACCTCATTTATGTTCCCCCTCTACACGTATTCTGTTTCCGTGTGCATGTGCGGGTAGTGTGTGTGTGTGGTACCAAGCTAGGCCTATTTTTACAAGTCTGCAACCACTTGCAATTCGTATTATAAGAGCCGATACACAAAGTTTTATGGTTTTATAGCCACTCAGACATGGCTAGCCAGACCCCACCTGGGGTAAAAGTGGACTCGCCCTGCTTGCGCTACCCAATGCCACCTTATAATACGTCATAATCGGAGCAGGGTGAGTCCAAGAGCAGCCACTCGGGCGAATGGCTCCTAGAGAATAGTCTCTGTTGAACCTGGCCGGCCTCCTTATTATCCCAATTACCCTAAAGCAAACCTTCTTAAACCTCTCATCACAATTTCTCAACTGCTCCTAAGCCCACAACATCCCGTTACAAGATCATTTAACATTTTTGTAGAATATTTCTTTGTTCAGGTTTTAAAGCATCATTTTTTTTTAAATTATCAAATTTACTATATACTCAACTAATTTTTGAAAGAGACTATTTTTTTAAATCTAGAAATTCAGATATCAAAACATGTTTTGTTAATTGAATTGGTATTTTAACACTTGATAATGTTTTAAAACATCTCATTTTTCTCCAAAAATGTATATTTTTTAAATTAATTATTCAATGTCACTTTGTTCTTTCAGCAAAATCATAATTTTTTTCATTTTTGACATAATCATTAAAAATTTTGTTTGGAATATAATTTTTATTCTATCATATCATCAATTTTAAAATTATCCCGACAACAGATAATGGAATTTAGAATAAAAATGTCATTTAAGTAAAGAAATTATTGTAGCAAAATAATATCCTGTAGAAAATAAATCTATCAGTATTAAACATTAATGACCACATAACTGTATCAAAATGTTGTATCCGTCATTATTATATATATGATTATTTTCAAAATATTTAATTCTATAGGAATATTTTTACAAAATTAATCAAATGAGTATATAATTTTATTATTTTATAACAACAAACCAAATGTGTATCAGGATTAGATGAGATATCTAAATTAATAATTGCACATTTATTTGTATTGATTTTATCTGGTTATTCATTATCTTCAATTTTTTCACATAATTTTCTTTAACTAATATTTGATTTGATAATGGAACTCTTTCCAATTATTTTTGGTTTCTTTTTATTTGCTAATTCTTGTTTATATTTTCTAGTTTGTACAACTGAATTTTCATAAATCCACCCCATTGTGCCTAAAACAGCCAATCAAATTGGCAAAAAAATATTTTAAAATGAGATCCTGTTTTTTTTTTCATTTTTGACTGTCGATAAAGAAAAAGTTTATGATAATCCTTGTCGATCAATATCTAATTCCTTAAGTTAACTAAATCTTTATACTCCATAATAAATAAAATACTTCTATTTATTCTCAACCTCTCTGAAATGGGTTCGCTACTAAAATTCAATTTTTGACACATTTTAATTCCCAGATTTTTTGTAAACAAACTCCCAGAAACAACATTAGATGCAGTTCTTTCACCAATTGGTGTTTCTTCATCGAATATTATTTCTTTGGCTTCTTTTTGTAAAATTTTATCACCCTTGCATCTTTATTCTAAATCTTTATCATCACTATAAGCAATGTCGTGATTCATACAAGCCGCATCAAGTTTATTAAATCCTTTATTGTCTATTTCTAATCTTTTGTTTAGTTTTGTAAAAAGACCATAATAATTATAACCAGGTGAATGCATTTCTGGTAAATGTAAGTTATTTGATGCCCAAATTTTTATTCCTTTTCCATGATGTTCAGAATTCCAAAAAGAACAAGGAATCACATTTAAACTTGAATTAGGTATGAAATTCCCTTATAATTACTATCAACAAAATCAGAAAATTTATTATTTAACATATTCATTATACTAACTTTTTCATTATGATAATTTTTATTACCAGCTTTTTCTTCTCCGTGAATAACCATCTATCTGTAAATTAATTTTCTTACATCAGTCATCCATATAAATTCTTCAGGTAAATTATTATATTGATTTGTTTCAATTATTTTATTCCAGAAATTTATTTGAATTAATTTTTTTTATTTGAATCATAGCTTTGGCATAGCAAATATGTTGAGAAAACTATTTGTGTATAATTATCATACTCTTGATTGGTGTATTTATTTTTAATGACCTTGTGTTTATTTTTGTTAACAAATTAGCAAGTGTTTTTAGTCAATTATAGTCTTTATTTTTAACTAAAAAATTTATCATGTGTATCACCTATATAAATTGTTGACCATCTCCTCTCAACCCATATTTTTCATTAATAACATTAATATTTTGAGAAATAACTTTACTGACATTAATTGTTAATGTCTCAATCCCAGATATAGATGAAACATTTTGATAGTTTTGAATATAATAAAATAAAAGTTTTTCAAATTATTTTTCATCTGGTGTTGGTGGATAGTTTCAATTCTTAACAGCAACAGGAACTGAATTTGCAATTTTTTCTTCTTCATCTTCTTCAACTTTTTTTACCGATATTTTGTAATTCATTGGTTAAAGGCACTTATTTCTTTATTTCTTTTATACTGTGCCTCATGTAGGGCTGCCAGATTTTGAAACTGAAAATAAGGAGAATGGCACACTTCAGTTGTGAAAATAAGGGAGCTTGCCTAAAAGTAAGGGAGACTTCAAAAACTGTTTAGTGACAGTAGTCACGTCAATAATCATTCATACTTTAAGCTTGATCTGCTTGAATTTACAAACTCTGGATGGCTCTGTATGAAATTAAAGGTTATTTGCAAGAATACTTTAAATTAACCACAACTTTCAACTCAGCTTTCATGAGCTCAACACAAGTTTTGTATCTTGACAAAAGATTAATAAAGCCAAGGGTAACAGAGCTTCCATTAAATAAATATGATTTATTACCTGCAGTTGAAACATGTTGTGTGCAGTCGTTGCTTCCTCCGTGTGCAATGGAAAACTCTCTTTTACAAAGAGAGCAATACACCTTCTGTTTGTTTTCATTGGTCGCAACCAGATGCACAATTCTTCCCATTTCGTTAAATACATGCACATGTATCGCGCCTTCTTCTTTTCAATCCCTTCCATTATGAACAATCAACAGAAACTATAAAATTACGTGCACCTGCAATCTCACATAAAATACTAAAAGAAAAATTTTCTTATCACAGAAGCACGTTATTGAAGCAAACAACAAAATGAAATTTGATTTTAATTGGAAACACACCTCTCATTATCGATTAATGTCCAATGGACATTGTCCATAGATGACAAAGTAACTGTTATTATTCCTACAATATCTCTGTTTAAAATTTCCCAACAGAAATTAAAATTTAAAAAAAAATAAAAATAATTATGTTAGTTATCATACAAATACGGGAGATGGGAGATTTGGCAAAAACAAGGCCAAAATATGGGAGAACCTGGGAAATACGGGAGATCTGGCAACCCTAGCTTCATGTGTTTTTCATAATTTCCAAATTTTAATGAGTAATTTAATGCTAGACATTTGTTTTTCTAAGTATTTCATTTGTTTTTTTATATAAAATTGTATTTATATGTAAATTAGTTATAAAACTACTGAAAGTTTTGAGAGGCAAACATTTCCTCTAACAGATCAAACTAAAAAGAATTAAAATATTTATAGTAATACAATCAATTTAATATTAATATTGGTGATGGATATTATTTTCAAAATGTATATGTTTAGTAACAATCAAAATTATCAAAGAAGATTGTGTTGATTATTATGCCAAAGAAAATAATATTGATGTTTGCTTGAATTTTATCCCATATCAATTTTCTCTAGTAGAAATTTCAAAACATGGACAAATAATTGAAGCTATTGATAATCCAGGAATTACTTCTACTATGATGCATGCTTCGGTTAGCTCACCATCAGAAAAATATTATTTAGATTTGTCTTGTGTTGATAATAAATATCCAATAAAATCTATTTATTCTGATAGGCTAAATGAGATTATTTATCCATTTGAGATATTTGTTTTACTCTCTTAGAGAGAATCACAATTATATTATTATGCAAAAGTTTGTATGTTTGTTTGTTCCTCAATCACGTCGTAACGATTCGACGGATTTGGAGATAAAATTTGTTCAGGGATAGATTATATTCTGGATTAGCACATAGGGTACTTTTAGCACATAGAGTACTTTTCATCTCTTAAAAATGAACAGTGTCTTAGGGAATCTATAAAAAATATGCCACCAACCATTAAGATAGAGCAGTTGGTCATTATAATTAAAGTATGATTTTTTTCATGCGGGTGAAGCCGTGGGTAACAGTTATTTATAAAATATATTTCAAAGGTGGGTATGGATAACTTTCATTTGGAATTAATCTGATAATAATTGTTCATTTGTATATCAAACTAAAAAAGCTGATAGAACAGTTTATAAATGTTATGCTGATCCAGGAAAAATTGTTATTTAAATATTAGAGATTATGTGGCCAGTTGTAGAACACGATGGAAATACAGCTGGTTCTATAAAATAAAAAATGGATAAGAATCCAATAGCACATTTTAGCTTTAATTATTGGCAATTTTTAGAGAAAGCCGTTCCTCAAAATACAAGAACATCTCATTTTTATTTAAAGGATCAAATTAGCTATCTACTATTCAATATGCCTGATTATGTAGTAGTTGGTTTTCAAACTAATATAAAATATTGTGATGAACAGTATGTTCATTCTCTATATTTTTGATATTTGTGATATGAGAATTATTTCTGTTAAAAATGGAAGAAATGAAATTTTTCCTAAAGAAAATTGAAATCTAGATTTCGATGCTGGAGTCCTTCATAAAATGTATGTAGTATATCATGATTTTTTTAATTCTGGAGGGGAAAAAACTATGACTAATAGAAAATTGTATAAGCAATGAACTTTATTATAAACCGACTTTTGATCTACATGGTAACAATAATTATTTTTATTTTGCTAGAAAACCGTTGTATATAATTGTGTGTACTTAAAGGAAAACGATGGTTATAGATAAAACAAATATCAAAATTAGTGTTGATTTTAATAAAAAATGTTCATGAGTGTACTATGTAATGTTATATTGATTAGTCAAATAAATCTTACTTATGATCAATTAAAAGAAAAGATTACAGAAAATCTATTATTTTTTATATTATTAAATGAATTAAGAATTAGTCGAAAATATTGTTTTTATTGTTCTTGGATTGTTATCAACATCTATTATTTTAGATATTAGATCAATATAACAGCTATATTTCATAATTTATAAACCAGAAGTTTTATAATTTTTATGGTATTAATGGAAAAAGCTAATAATTATAATGAATCAGCAAAATGTTGATAATTTTATGCAAATTTTTATATACTTTAATTATTTATTAATTCAAATAAAAAAATATCTAAGTAATTTTTTAATGTCAAACAAGCCAAACACAAATTTTGAATAAACTTGACAACAAAAATAAAATACAATTTTTTTAAAAATCTTGTGAATTAGAACCCGGGTGTTATTTTGTTACACATATTGATTTTATATGTACTAGTAATTGTTATAAACTCTTTTTTGAATTAGATAATATTGAACTGATATTACCAAGAAAATATAGTCAAAATTAATTATAATGAATTAAAATTCATAATTGAGTTTACTTATATATGGAATAACACAATTGTAAAGTTAAAATTGATAAATTGGGTTTTTTGGTGTGATACACAATTTCCTTCAAATGGAAATTTTAATAAACTCTTTATTTAATCTTATTTTGGTAAACTGTGTAACATAATTCAGAGACATATATTCCAATACATTTTCATTGACTTTTAACCCTAACTATTTGTTATGGCTGAATTCTTCATAAATTTATTTTTATCATCACTAACAACATTACTAAAATTTAGTGTCAGATCTCCCCAGGACACAGAATTCACATTAATTGTTTTTTTAATTTTCCCAAAAGCAGCATACCACTTCCTGAAATTTCATAATTATTATTTATTCAATTATTGTTGTGCCTTTTTGTATGCCGCTATGTCCCATTCCTTTTATGCCACTTTGTCCCTAGTTTATATTTGCTAATTGTATGACCAAATTTTATATTATTATTTATTTGTTCCACTTTTCAGCATTTTTTAAATTCATTTTCATTGTTTTTCTATGCTCTAATCCACTGTGAAACTAAAATATTGATAACATTAGTTAAAATGAGCAAGATTGTAATGAAAACTTGTTTAATTTTAGTGAATATAAATTATTTTTTGCTTAGTTTGGATAAAAATTAAGTTTATTTGTTGCGCAAGAATTTTTTATACCACTTTATTCCTTTTTTTCCCAAAGTGGCACAATAGGAAAATGGTTTGAGACAAGGTGGCACAACAATTCAATGAAATTTTTTTTTATTTCGATAAAATTTGGTGTCTTTAGAAAAATTCGAATCAATAATTGAATTATTTTTCTAAATTTTAATCAAAAACAGAATTGTTTAAATTTTCATAAAATTTGAACTTTTTTCGGCATAACTATACTTTGCACTTAAGTCCTGGTGTCCTTACTACTCTCCTCAAAGTCTTCATGCTCCTCATTTCTTGTCGTCCTCCCCATTTTATCCTCCTTGTTATTGTCATTGATCTTGTCATCGTCGTTTTCTTCATTGTTCTCATCATCCTTGTCGAAGTCCTTTTAGTCTTCTTCCACCTCATCTTCCTCCGTGTTGTCGTCCTCGTCTTAATCGTCCTCGTACTCATAATACTCCTTGTCGTACTCTTTAATACTCCTTGTCGTACTCTTCGTCATCCTCTTATTCGTCATGGTCCTCCTCCGTGCTGTCATCTTCCTCCTCGCTGTCGTCGTCCACCTCCTCGTCCCTTCCTCATCATTTTCCTCATCCTCCGAGTCGTCGTCTTCCTCCTCGTCATCATCTTCCTCCTCGTCATCATCTTCCTCCTCGTCATCATCTTCCTCCTCGTCATCATCTTCCTCCTCGTCATCATCTTCCTCCTCGTCATCTTCCTCCTTCTCGTCATCGTTTTCTTCCTCCTTCTCGTCATCGTTTTCTTCTTCTTCCTCCTCATCTTCCTCCTACTCGTTTTTCTCCTCCGCAACTTCTTCCTCCTTTTCGTCTTCCTCCTCCTACTCATCCTCCTCATCCTCCTTGTCTTCCTCATCCTCCTTGTCTTCCTCATCCTCCTTGTCTTCCTCATCCTTCTTTGTCGTGTTCCTCGTCTTCGTCGTTTTCCTCGTCGTTGCCTCTTCCTCCCTCCCTCTTCCTCCTCCTCTGTCATCCATCGCCCTCGACCTCTGTCAACCGTCGTCCTCCTCCTCCACCTCTGTCGTCCATCGTCCTCCTCCACCTCTGTCATCCATCATCATCCTCCTCCTCTGTCGCCCGTCCTCCTCCTCCACCCCTGTAGTCTTCTTCCTCTACCACCTCTGTCGTCCATCGTCCTCCTCCTCCACCTGTTGTCTGTACCCTCCTCCACCTGTCGTCTATCGTCCTCCACCTCTGTCGTCCGTCGTCCTCCACTTCTGTCGTCCTTCGTCCATCTCCTCCACTTCTGTTGTCCCTTCGTCGCCTCCTTCTCCACCTCTGTTGTCCATCTTCCTCTCGTCCATCTTCCTGCACCTCTGTCGTCCATCGTCCTCCACCTTTGTCAACCATATTCCTCCACATCTGTCGTCCATCGTCGTCCTCCTCCTCCACCACCACCACCACCTCTGTCGTCCATCGTACTCCTCCAGCTCCATCGTCCTTCTCCACCTGTGCCATCCATCGTCCCCCTCCTCCATATCTGCCGTACATTGCCCTCTACTTCTTTCGTCCATCGTCCGTCATCCTCGTCTGTCGTCCATCATCCTCCACCTTTGTAGTCTGGCATCCTCCAACTCTGTCGTCCATTGTCGGCCACCTCTGTCGTCCATCGTCCTCCTACTCCACCTCTGTCGTCCATCGTCCTCCTACTCCACCTCTGTCGTCCATCGTCCTCCTACTCCACCTCTGTCGTCCTTCGTCCTCCTACTCCACCTCTGTCGTCCTTCGTCCTCCTACTCCACCTCTGTCGTCCTTCGTCCTCCTACTCCACCTCTGTCGTCCTTCGTCCTCCTACTCCACCTCTGTCGTCCTTCGTCCTCCTACTCCACCTCTGTCGTCCTCCTACTCCGCCTCTGTCGTCCTTCGTCCTCCTACTCCGCCTCTGTTGTCCTTCGTCCTCCTACTCCGCCTCTGTCGTCCTTCGTCCTCCTACTCCGCCTCTGTCGTCCTTCGTCCTCCTACTCCGCCTCTGTCGTCCTTCGTCCTCCTACTCCGCCTCTGTCGTCCTTCGTCCTCCTACTCCGCCTCTGTCGTCCTTCGTCCTCCTACTCCGCCTCTGTCGTCCGTCGTCCTTCTCCACCACATCTGTCGTCCTCCACCACATCTGTCGTCCGTCGTCCACCACCACCTCTGTCATCCGTCGTTCACCACCACCACGACCACCACCTCTGTTGTCCGTTGTCCTCCGCCACCACCTCTGTTGTCCGTTGTCCTCCGCCACCACCTCTGTCGTCCATCGTCCTCCACCACCACCACCACCTCTGTCGTCCGTCGTTGTCCTCGTCCGTTGCTGTCCTCGTCCATCGTCGTCCTCGTCCGTTGCTGTCCTCGTCCATCGTCGTCCTCGTCCGTTGCTGTCCTCGTCCATCGTCGTCCTCGTCTGTCGTCGCCCAGCTTCTCCTCGTCTGTCGTCGCCCAGCTTCTCCTCGTCCGTGTCACCCTCCTCCTCTTTCTCCGACGCCCTCGTCGTCCATCCGTAGCCATACCCATCCGTGGTCGTCCATCGTCCTCCACCTCGTCTGTCATCCTCCTCGTCCGTCGCCGTCATCCTCCTCCTTGTTTTCTTAATCGTCCGTATACATTTTTAGATATTGCTATAGAATAAACTGAGCCTTGAAATTCTTTGTATGTATATTATTATGCTACAGTGCAGAAAAATGTGAAAGCAACTGGAAAATTGTTTATTGTTTGTAAATGTTTGGTTTTCACTGTCATCATTATGTTTTTTAATATACTTTCTTTTTTACAGGCTGGAATCATAAGTGTTCAGTCACTTACAACAGCCATGGCTAATATAAATATTGCTACTGAAAAGCCTGTTTTGGAGCAAGTGGAATCTTTAACAAAAGAAGAAACTGCTGCAATTTATGAAGAAATCCATGATGGTGCACTGAACAACTCTACAAAATCTCCTATCCTAAATACTGCACCATCTGTTGAATATCAAAGTGATGGCAGTGTGCCTCCACCTTTGCCACAGCGTCAGTTCCCTGTGTTACCACCTCGGCAACAACCTCCTCCACTCCCAGATAGAACAGCCCAACCACCACCTGTACCATCTAGAATAGGCATTCCTCCTCCTGTTCCTGCTAGGACAGCACCAAGCTTAACTCGAAAATCAAATACTTGAAGTTTCACAATGTGAAAATTTGTTTGTAATGATGTGCATTTTTGAATTGCAATGTGTATATAACTAGCCCAAGATTACATAAGTGTACAGTAAAATTCAATCCTAATGTAGTTGGATTTTGAGGTTTGAAAGTGATAGTCACAATAAATTAATGTTTATTATTTATAATAGATTATTTATTATGTACATAAAAATGTAACAGACATGATATTTCAGACACTGTACTGTTTTTGTGTGTAAAATGCTTATATAATTTTATTTTCTATTTCTAAATATATGTATATATATTCAATAATGTTAAAGAAATGGACATAAATTGTTGTTTATAACTATGTATTTTTATTATTTTAAAATATTTCCTTTCGAAGCATATTTCCCATATTATTCTTCTGGTTTGGATTCCATGGAGTTGTTAAGTTAGTCATTTAATTTGCAATAATTTTATATTAACATTCACATCTGTATGAGCTGCTATCCAAATATTCCATGACAAACCACTCGAGAAATTTAAGCTTACCTTGTTTTATAGTTGTCTCCATCATTGTAGTACTTTTTCTGAGCCCCGGCAATATTGTCCTTTATGGGAAAAGTTCTAATAGTTTTTTTTTTTTTTCTGAAGTTCAAATTTTCTCATGTTATATTTTAATCTTCTCCGTGGGGTTGAAATGCCAGTCCTTAAAATTTATTCTTATTTTCGAAAAAAATTAATATTCATGGGTTGAACTTGGAAAGGTAGAGCTCTGGGGACTGAAATATCTTTTTCCAGGCACACAAGATGTATATACCTTAGAAGTATTCAATTTTTTATTGGGCTGAAATGATACCAAGTGGATATGCTAAATGAATGCAGTGAAATAGAAGTTGAAAGTAATTACATTTACAAATCTCAGATGTTCCTGTAAATTAAATGCTTGTTCCATGGGTTCTGCAAGCATTTAATTTTTTTTGTTGGGGGGGGGGGGGCAACTATTCATTTTGTTGCACCCTGAAACGTTCATCACTGATTTTTTTTTTTCCCCCATGGAATTCTTAAGATATAAGTTCAACAAATCCATTCTATAGAAAAATTATTTAAGTAGTTTCCACACTGTCCTAAGTGCTGGACAAGAAAAAATTGAACAAACAAATAATGTGACGAATATTAATGAAACTATAGTAGCATGAAACTGAAAAAATTAATTAAATATTAGTAAATCTATAAAAATTATTTTTTTACATACAAATACAAAACACGTCAAAAAAACCAATTAAGTAAAGTAACTGAAGTTATAAAGTTATGTATGTAATGCCATTTTTATCTAATCTAGTAAAATTCAAAACAAAACATTCATAAAGAAGATACCGGTACTGATATAGCTAATGAGCCTATTCATGTCTACATGAGTGCAAAACATTTTTAATCAAGTTCTTAAAAGCTTAGATGGTAGATAGGCCTTGATGTCTCAATAACTGCAATATCATTAGAGATAGAACCAGGAATATGCAACAGTAGTTACAAAATTACAAAAACACACATGCCTTACCTGGGACTCAAGCCCAGGAAACCTCAAACTATAAGCTAGCATGCAATCAATTGCATTATGGAGGATGGATTCAGAGCATCAAATTTAGATGTAGTCAGTCTAATATTATGAATGATAGGTTTAGCTAACCTAAAATATTTACAAAGATATCATTTTAAAAATAATTGTCAGAGCCGAACCACATATACTTACGTGCATGTCCTAACATTGCGCTACTTGTGTGAAGAACTTGGTGGAAATTGGTCCCTGATATATGACAAAAACTTTATTTATTCATGTGGTACTATCTTATAACATGGTGTACAAAAGTGGTTGTGTGTTGGCATATATGATGCTTCTAATAGATACCTTCAGCGCACAAAATTTTGTCAAAATTGGTTGAATGGTATGGTAGATATACAAAATAAACCTTACATTTACATGACCTACCATAGTATTAGGTACTTGCTAAATTTGGAGAGAATGTTAGAGTAGTTTTCGAGATATATTACAAAGGTTATATTTTTTAATGTTTTGATATCTTCAAAAATGGCTGACCTACATAATCCTATTTAAATCCATTTTATGGTTCCTGAGTTATAATATCACCCTATCTTTTAAAATGGCCATAATTTGTAAAGTAAGTGCCCAGCAAGATTGAGAACTATAAAAGTCAAATTTCTCTATTAAGTGTCATATGAGTACCAAGTTTGGTAAAATTCTATTAGTGCATTCAAAAAATTTTAGGAGGAAACACACAGACAAAAAAATGATCTCGTAAGTCTTTCTTTTCTCCAGAAAGTAAGCTAAAGATTCCTGCTCTACCTAAAACGTGTAAATTTATATGGCCTACCATAGCACTACTTGCAAGTAAAATTTTGGTGGGAATTAGCTGATTTGTCCCAGAGATGTGGTATAAAATCCTCATTATTTCATGTGGCAGTCTTCATATATAGCGGACAAAAAAGTTATATATTAGCATAATCAATAATTGTGGTCATGCAAGTATATAAAGTGTGTTCAAAATTGTTTAGGACATACGGTATACTAACCAAAAATATTTGCATATCTATTATTTTGACAATATGTGACAACCTCCTTAAGACATTACATTTTGATGAATGACAAAAGTATAACTTGTCGCATGAATTTGATGGAAATTATATAATTGTTTCCCCGAGATATGACATAAAATCTTAATTTTGAATGTGTTGCTTTCTTTCAGAATGACTGAGAAAATAGTTTATGTATTAACACAATTACAATTGTATAAATACTCTGTGTGCAAAGTTAAGTATAAATGTTACACATACTACACTAAAAGGGTTACGTGGCAGCTATTTTTAAAATAGGTGCCAGGATCACGTAAAACATTTCAGTTTACACAGCCTATCTGTCATTGTACTATTTGTTCGCCAAATTCGGTAGGAATCTGTTGATATGACATACCAACCCAAACTTTAATTTGGCCACCATTTTGTAATATGCATCTGGAATGTTCGAAAATTTCAAAAGTAGGATTTCCTTACTAAGTACAATATGTATACCGAGTTTGGCGAAATTGTCTTTATGTGTTAGAAATGTTTTAGCAAACACACATCCACATACATACAGGCAGGAAAGTAATGCCATAAGTTGTAGTGTAGGAAGATTATACATACAAAGGTTGGCAGACCTGAGCAAGTACAGACTGTGATGGACTCGATTGTGGCGGGCGAGACATGTCTGTAACAAGCACTACAAGGTGTCGGGTGTTTAGAATGTTAGTAAAGGTGTTATAACTACAGCAATGTCGGCAGACATCACTGTAGTGGTAACAGTGAAATTTCTGTGACTGGAGCATTGTGATAATGTTCACTTGCTGGTCAGAATAGTAGTAAGGGTCGGCAAGAGGCATTGTAGTGCACATCACAATGGTGAGGGCGACTTAATTTCAAATAGAACCAGCCGAAAAATTTAAATTTTGGTTCACCATCGGAATGATACAAATGGATACGATATGAAAATTTTCGGATCGCATCAGGAATGTGCGAAAAATCGGAGGACACGCAAGTAAATCTGCTGCTCTACTTCACTGGACGAGACGTTGATAAGATGTTAGAATAGTTTGCTTTGACAGAAGACCAATCAAAAAAGTATGCAACAGTGAAAGGTTGTTTGAGTTGTTCTTTTCTATAAGCAAAAAGAAAGAGGCAAGTTTTTCAAATGCTGGCAACAAGAAGGGCAAGCTGCCTATGCATTCATTAACAGCAGCTTTAAATTGGCAGAGATTTGCGAGATGGAAACACTAAAGGAAGAACTCTTAACAACTGTGCTGATTTTTGGTGTGGCAGATCGATGACAGGCCATCAGAGGTGATATAAATGGATAGTGGTTTGACAACAGAATAGACGGCCAGAAAGATCTAACCAGCATAAGCAGTAAAACAGCAGTAAAAACAATGTGGCAGCCATCAGGAATGTCAATTGATGCAGTTCGCAATAGTGTGTGTGGCCGGTGCTCATTGGCATTCGAGAGGATAAAATCTATTACAATTTTGCCGCCCGCAGCTAGTAAGAAATAAAATTGGGACCCATCAACCAAATGCTGAATCAGCAACAAGCAAATTCTCCAAATGCATTGTTACACTCTTGGTTTAAGTGCCTGACAAATGAGGTTGAGTGTAGGAAATAGAACAAAAAAAAGCCATTACAAGAGGTGTTGTAGGTTTGCGGAAGTACAAGAACTAGGAACAAAATTACGAACAGCAGTGGGAATATTATGTGTGTGAAGTTTTACCAATGGAAGTTTGTTCAGAACCATGTTCCCTTCAGTTGCATATGGAGAAATTTTATGTTAATTCTAAAGTTTATAAGGTACTGACAACACAGTCATTGGACTAGGGTTAAGTGACGGTATGGGAATGGTGCTGAAACAATTCACAAGAAACTGTTTCATGTTGGAAATTTCCATACAAACGTGGTAGGAGTGGCAAAATCGGTGCTTTCACTCAATAATAAACATATTTTGTTTCGTTATAAATAATAACACCTATATTCAGTGTGCTCATTTTTTTTATCCATACTCCATTTTGATTCTCTAAAAACATCATAACAAAGGTACCATAGACTAATACATCCGTGGCATGACGATCTTTGTCTTGCATATCAATCTGGTCATAATGAAACTCAAAATGTTTGATCATACTTCCAACATTCCCCCCTTGAACAAATATTTCTTTAAGGAGAGCAGCGATAAATTAATCACACTATGGAGATGCAGAAAATTAGGTACATAGCCAATATGTAGTAAATAAAAGAAACTAGCATGCGTGTATAAGGAACACTTTACAGTAGGGGATCAATTAACCATACATTGCACTGAAAATTTGTGAGCAAAAGACTGCATCTTAAAGAAATTAATTTTATGCACACTTCAGTAAGCCAAACAGTATGGTGAATTTTTCATGATTTACCATAGTTAAGGGATTTGTTAACAGATCGGAATACATTTCCTCAGTTGGCTTGTGTTTGATGAAAACTGCCTTGCTTTCAACATATGGCCTCAAAAAGTATAGCACCACGATTATCACAAAAAATTATTGGTTCACTAGGAGTCTGCTGGTCAATTTCTGTAATAAGGGACCTAAACCAGAGAGCTTATTGCACACTAAAAGACGAGGCAATATATTCTGACTACTGTTGACAGAGCTACTGTAGTTTGTTCCTTGCTTAATGAAGAAATTAACCCCCCCCCTCCAAAATCTTGAAACAACTCCCTGTAACAGAAAACCTGCTATTCATCTCAGTACCCCAATCTGCATCGCTATAGCACTCTAGTTGCTTATTACCACCCTTAGATAACAGTAATTTCTGGTTTATGCTTCCCTTTATGTACCTAAAGATCTGTTTCACTGTCAACCAATGTTTAGTTTCAGGATGTTTATTGAATCTACTTATGGCGCTGACTGCAAAACAAATGTCAGGCCTACATATTTGGCTCAGGTACAGAAGACTCCCTACAGCTTCTTTATAGGGTACATCCGGCGGAAGATCTTCGTCCTCAGGTAGCGGCTGCAGGTTTAGTCCGGGCACCATGGGTGTGGGAACTGGCTTGCATTCTTCCATGTGGAACCTCTTCAGCATCCCCTCGTATGCAGACTGGTCAATGAAGACAGTCCGATTTCTTGAATCTTGATCAATGCGCATTTCTAAGCAGTGGTTCACCTTTCCAAGGTCCTTGATACAAAACGTGAACCCTAACTCTCTCTTCACTATACGGCTTAGTTCTTCCTTATTGGTGAAAATGAACACATCATCGACGTAAATGGCAACAATGATTTTGTGTCTACCATTCCTGTGGAAGTATATGCAGGGATCAGCACTTGACTATTAGCTTTAGCTTGGTAGGGACTTCATGCAGTCATTTATCCCAACAGCTGCCACATTAATTAAGTCCATGTATGGCCTTTTTGAGTCTCCAAACTAGTTTCTCACTCTGGAGTTCTGGCTTTGTTTCAGGAGGTGGAAAAACTTAGATCTCTTCATCTAGATTTCCATGTAGGTAAGCTGTGGTTACGTAGATATGAGATATATTGAGGTCATCTTTCACTGCTAGCGCAAACAAGTATCGCAATGACATATATTTTATTATGGGCGAGAAGGTCTCTTGATAATGTATACCTTCTGTTTGTGCACATCCCTTGACAACTAGACTTTATGCCTATCCGAGTTATCTTCAGCTCTTTTTTATTTTGAAGACCCCATTTTGTATTTAGTGATTTCTTATCTGATGGAAGTCCCAGCCATTCGAAAGTCTCATTTATTTCTAAGGCATTAATCTCTTCCTCAATTGCTCCCTGCCACTTGGATGCATTTGTACTGTCCATAGCTTCTTTTACTGTTGGAGGTTCTTCACAACTTTCAGTGGCAAAATAAGATACAAAGTCTGGCTTCATTTTAGGTTTTGATACACATGAAGATCTAATATTTTGGTTGTTTGACTCCTCGACATTTACATTGGAGATCTTTCTGCTGTCCAAAATATCTTTATTTGAGGTCTCAAATCCCAAAAATGGTGCAGCTTCATCTTTGCTAAATGGCTCATCTGGTATGTTTTGTGAACCAAACATCCTTCCTTCGGATAGTCATTCTGAGGGTATGATTCTTTTTCAGTCGGGTTTGTGGTGGGTGGTAACATTCATTGTTCAAAAAACACTACATCTCTGCTGATAACTAACTTACTGTTCATGGGGTCAATGAGTCTGTATCCTTTAGCATTATCCGAATAGCCAACGATAATAAATTCCTTCGATTTTGGGTCCCACTTTTTGCACCTCTCATCTGGTACTTAAGCCATTGCTCGGCAACCAAAAATGTTTAGGTTACTAAGGTCAGGCTTTGATTCATTCCAAACTTCATATGGCGTACAATCCTTGAGAGCTCTGGTTCGGGAGCCGTTGTTTAAGTGAACAGCAGTGGTAATTGCTTCTGCCCAATAACCCTTGGGTAAACCAGCATCCATCTTTATGCTTCTTGCCTTCTCCACAATAGATTTGTTGGCATACTCGGCTACCCTATTTTGCTGTGATGTGTATCTTACTGTTTGTTGATGTTGGTTGCCAAGTTTGGTTAATTGTTATGTCAGGTAACTGTTGGTATATTCATCACCACCATCGTAGTGAATAATTTTCATGTTCTTCCTCATTTTTCGCTCTGTCATGGCAGTGAATTTCAGAATTAATTATGGTACCCACTTTTGTGTTTTACACAATATGTGTGTGTAGCTTGACATATTATCTATCAATGTTAGAAAATACCTATTTCCACCAAGTGGAGGTTCCCTCATTGGTCCACAGAGGTCAGTGTGTACAAGACCCAGTAACTCCTCTGCTCTACTGGTGCTTGCCTTGAAGCTAAGTCTCGAGTGTTTCCCTAATGAACACACTTTGCACTGTGTAGGAAAGTCTACAACAATTCCCATTGACAGTAGTTTTAGCTGGTTCATCCTGACCTGACTGAGGTGACCTAGTCTGAGATGCATAGACATTTTTCGTCTTCTGCATAGAACATTGGCATGACATCAGCTTCATTTGAAATTACTTTTGTAGCGTTCAACCTGTAAATGCCATTACTCTGTGAGGCAGTAGCAATAATCTCACCTCCATCCTTAGTAAACAACACTGTGTGACCTTTACTGGTTATCTGACTCGCTGACAAAAGGTTAGCCGAAAGTCCTGGGATGCAATGAACGTCGTATGCAGTTGCCTTTGTTGCAGTGTTGTCTGTTACTTTGTCAATATCAACATTATCCACACACAGTGATGTCAACTGAGAACTGTAGCAATTGTTATTTGAGGTTAATATCAGGTGATATATTACTCAATCGAGAATAACTTGTGCACAAATGAGCAGAAGCACATGAGTCTAAATACCAAGATGCTTGCTCACCTTGTGTATTGATACAGGAAGAAAAGCAAGTAAGATGTGCATTGCCTTCCTTATAATTTTTTGGTGTATTGTTTTTGTCTCGGTTAGGACAACTACTAGCAAAATTACCACGTTTGCCACATGCAAAGCACCTAACATCTCTCTTTTTGTGGTGTCTATATCCTCTAGACACACCCCGCGAATACAGGACACTCTCTTAATACGTTTTTGCACTGGTGGGCAACCTGGCCTCCTGAAGCAACTTGACTTTAATAGAGTCCCCAGTGATCGGCATACCTGAACATTCTACCCCCATTATCACAGGTTTATAGATCTCAGGGAGACCAGCTAGCAACAAAGCGCCAATCCATTCTTCTCCTACTTTAAATCCAAGTTAATTTAGGCACTGGGAGGCTGAGATAATATTATTGACATATTCTTCAACAGACTTGCAATTTTTCAACTGTTTCGTAATTAATTGTCTTAACAGTCCTACCTTTCATGTTAGTTCTGAATCTTCGAAAGCCTTCCGAAGTTTTTCCCAGGTTTCCTAGGCAGTCGTAGTGGCCCTGATGTGTGGATATATAATGGCGTCAACTAATAAAATTATCTTCGCCCAGGCTTTGCGATCCTTGTCGGGTGTAGTGTCCACTTTTTATGTCCCTTCAACTATATCCCATAGTCATTCACTCTTTAAATAAACTTTGCAGGCAAATCTCCACGAGGAGACATTTTCCCTATCTTTTAACCTCTCAATAGAAGGGAGATTAAAAGATGCCATAACTCGCGAACACACAATATTTATATCGGCACTTAAACAGACATGCAAGAATATCATCAAATTAATATTAACTTGTCGTAACCTAGGTCCATAACATGTTGGGGTTTCTCTATAAACAATAACACCGATATACAAAGCACACATCTTTAATCCATACTCCATTTTGCTTCCCTGCATCATAACAAAGGTACCATAGACTAATATATCTATGGCATGACAATTTTATCTTGCATATCAATCTGGTCATAATGAAACTCGGAATGTTTGATCACATTTCCAACAAAACACAGCCAACAATAAATCTATGTCTTGGACTGTCAACAAATTTCCTTTTTAGAGAGACATGCTTTTGAAGGCATTTAATATCATCACTGCTTATGACAATGGGGACCTAGAAGAGGTGAACGAGAAAGGGATGAGTACAGTTGTAGATAACTATTTTAAAATTAATTTAGGCAATATACTGGGATTTATGCTGGCGCCCCGACTTTTGTTTCCAATGTAATAATTATACTGTAAAAATTCTTATGTTGCTGTTGGTTCTCGATGTGAACCAACAGCAATGACATAAAATAAAATAGAAATCCATTAAAAATAATTGTGAATCCAGCAGTATGTTTCTCTCGTTAATATGAAAGTGAGGAAATTATTAGTGTTTGTCCGCTCACACATGTTGTTTTGTATATTTTACTATAGCGAATTTAATTTTATATCCTCTTGTGTAGTATCTTTTTATGTTGGTTTGAAAAGCTGTTGAGTTGAGAGATTTGGGTGGCTCTTAAAGACAAGGTCTTTTTGAGCCGATGAGGGTTAAATAATGTGAGAATTGAGCAGTGCTGGAATGCAAGGATGGGGGAAACTAGAGAGCCCTGAGAAAACTCGTCGACCAGCGGCATCGTCCAGCACGATTCCCACATACGAAAATCCGGGGCAGACCCCACTGGGAATCGAAACTGGTTCGCCTAGGTGGGAGGCGAGTAGTCTGATCCCTACACCACCATGGCCCCCAGAAAAGCACTTAAGGTAGTCATTCGAGTTCTGACTTTCGTAAGAGAAGACAAAAATTTGACTTTTTCTATGATTATAAATAGTATGGTTTCAATAGTTACATATATATATATATATCAAGTGAAATGTTCCTGAAAAATGCTAGAATATATAGTATATAGGGATCCTTGAACTTTTTTTTTTTTTTGCCGAATGGCTAGAGCTATGCAGTTGTGCAGAAATTTGTTGTCTTAGTTTCTACCCTTTATCTTCACAATGTGCCACCAAACAACTAAACATTGGTGTAGTGTGTTAAGTAGTTGTAATCTGTATGCTGCCTGTTTGTTCTTGGCGATAATGATTGAGCATGCGATGCCATATTACAGCCGGCATTTGTTAACCTCTGCGTATAAGATGTGTTGCCAACCCACCAGGCCATAGTATTACTACAACTGTAATCTTTGTGTGCATTGTACAGGAAAATGGTGGTTCTTAGGGAGTTGCAATGAGAGTACTTTTTTGGCCAATTACGATTTACTGCTTAATATGATAACATCAAACACAAATTTAGCCTCAAGATAAAATAGTTGTATGCAACTACAGGGTACAATCTACTATTGTTTACATGATTGGGGTGAGTACAATGTACCATACATTCATTTTATTCAAAATAGTGGTCTAATTACTTTGTGTACCAAATTTTGTTCCTCCAACACAAGTGATTTTCTATATATCTCGAATCACATACTTTCCAGATGCCGCCTTTAAAGGTTTCTACAGCTCTTATTATTATAGATGGACATTTGGTGTCGTATTTCAAATTTCGTCTTTTCACAACAGTAATTCCCTGGTTCAGTTTGATCGTTGTGTGCGCGTGCGTGCGCGAAAGAGTGTCAAGCGTGCATGCGACCATGTACGTGTGCTCGCTAGAAAGAGTGCGAGTGTATGCATGTGCTCTCGAGAAAGAGTGCAAGCATGCGCATGCACTCACATAGAGAGCGAGCATGCATGCATGCTCACGAGAGAGAGCGAGCGTGTGCATGTCCTCACAAGAGAGAGAGCATGCGCACGTGCGAGAGAGAGCGAGCATGCGTACGCACAAGCGAGTGACAGTGCATGCACGAGTGTGCATGTGTGTTTTATGCCTTAGTCGATACATCCACTAGCCACAACTTTGTGCGTGTCGGGTTCGTAGACACTTGTGAAATCACACCAAGTACACAAATACTGCAACTCACTACTAAGCAGAATATGGGAGAGATGCTAATAACAGTCCGAATAAGAGATGTGGACACCATCACCACAGCCCTCGTGTCTGCATACCTACGGGAGGATGCCATCCTGGGTATTTCTTGGCTCACAGAACAAAATACCATTGTGGAGCCAGCCACATGTAGAATCAATTTCGGCCAGAAGGAAAGGCGAACAGTGTATGACAGCGAACCCAGACCCACTAGCTGTGCACCCAGAGTATAATTAGACAAGCTTGATCATAGGTATCTTTAATTGAAAAAATATTTTTTAAATATATCTATAATGGATTTTATACATAATTATGTATAGATATATAACTATTTAAATGTTAAATTATTTTTAATTTCATTTTTTATATATACATATGCCTACAAACACACTTAAATAACATATTGTTATGTATGTATTTGCGTGTTATCTTCTGGGGCGAAATAGTAGGTTTTCTCAGAGTGCTCCCATATTTATTTTACATATAAATGTTATGGTGAAAGTAATTTTGTGAGCACAGGCTGTTATTGGGTCAGTGCAGCTATGGCTGAAGTAAATAATAACACCGAGTTTGCTTTACTCGTTTATTTGACAAACACGAGACACCGCACCATTCGCCATTGCGACACACATTGATACAAGAAGAAACATGGTGCCAACCTACGAAATATGAACAGCAAAATTTCGACACAAAAACATTCTCTTGTTGAATTTGTTTGTACAAACATTACAGATAAATTAGCCTTACCTTATGAGACATCTCTCCTGTTTTAACACCATTCAATGCCTTAGTGAACATGTCTGCTAGATCGAGCTTACTGTAAACATAAACAAATTTAATCAGATTTGGCATTACACATTCTCTCGCATAGTGGAACTTTGCATCAACATGTTTCAGACATTACATAATTTAGCATTTAACTGATAGCCTCTTGGTTGTCTCATCGTACAGTACATGATGTGTCAATGAATTGTGTCTGATCTAGCTCGCCCAACACACCTTTCAGCCATGCTATCTCCTTTGTGACCTCTACCATGGACACAAACTCTGCTTCAACAGTGGATTGTGAAACAACACCTTGTTTCTTGGCATTCCATGATACTGTTCTTCCTGCATATAAAATTACATACCCACTGCATGACTTTAGGTCGACCTTGTCATTGGTGAAATCAACATCAAATGATGTGAACAGAGCATTCCCGTATGCTTCTGTCACCATTTGTAAAACTGCAGCCATTTTGTCGCATTAGTGCACGACAGGGGCGAATCGAACAGCCCACAGTACGTTTGTGCACGCCACTGGGAATAGCAAGTAGCTCTCCCAGTGCCCCAAGTCGCGTATCTCTAGATCGGCCATTTAACCTATTTCTCACAAGAGAACTCTTGTGCGAGATAAGTTAGCGGACTGGCAATGCGTCCCTGTGAAGCCACAACCATTAGGCGACAGTGCCATTGGAGGGAGTGCGATAGCTGTCCGTACAGCAGTGCAGCACTTTCCCCAGTTTGATGTGTGTCTGCAGGCTTGTAGACCAAACTACGTGTGTAGCGATCCAACTGTGTGCATCCAGGCAACAGCAGTGCCAATGTCTATATTGTATTAAGATGCCACCCACATAGCTACAAGTGTTACGTGAAACTCAGTGGAAGAAACTGTATAATGAAGCTACATTTAGCACATTCTAGCATTCAGGACTCAACACATCATAACCACATAGTGTCCCTCATAAAGGGGAAACTGTACAGTGGTACAGTCATGAAGTTATGTCACCTTGTGCAAATAGACGCTGTGAATTTGATGTTTGTCAAGGTGTAGGAACGGTGGTAGAGGTCTACCACATGTTCAGGCAAGCCATTTGACGTTTGTCTAATGCACAGGAAGTTGGCAGCTAATACCAATGTGTTGGTCAATAAGTGATATTGGTTAGGTGAGGAGCGGTAACTATAGTTTTGGTATCTCGGTGGAGATAATAACCCAGGATGCTAGATATTGTCAGGTTGACAATATCGTGAAGTCGGAGAGCAGCTGTGGACTCGTTCCTAAGGGTCATTCGACCGACAACGGCAAATCCCCCAAGTGCAGTTGTTGTCTCCTCGTAGAATAAAAATTAATACTGACTGAATAACTCCCTTACTTATGGCGTTGTGGGATATCTGGGCTCCCGACACGCCCATGCAAAGCACCGTTACTTATGCCGACTCGTGACCATTTCAATCATACATGCACAGTAAGTTACACTTTGAGAAAATTGGCAGGAGATGGCCCGTACCTTAAATGCCCTGCAGCGAACTGGAAATAAACCACACTTGGAAACTCGTCATTGCTGCGATTTATTCAGTTACATGATTACATTCCCATCGGGAAAAGCTTACATTTGGTGCTGTTTACGAACCCGTCAGCTCGGGTAATACTGTGAAAAGGCATATGGTCACATGAAATAACTTAAGTACAATTGAAGCCAACCCAGGCTATGCAAGCACTCGGTAGGTGTGAGGGAAAGTGGAGTCTCGGGCAGTTAAAATACGAAAAAGGTTCCAGTATGCTAAAGGAACTATTGTTGTGAAATTATTAGTCTAACATGGTGATGGCTGCCCGAGCGTGTGAAACATGAGCCCCGACATGATGCGGCACACCTGTCGCAATGACGAACGACTATTCTCTGTGTGGAATGCCGGCCGGCTTGGAGGGTTGGCATCCCCTGCTCCACTACTTCCTTGCAAACAAAATTTGCAAATCGTACACATACCACGTGTGCTGGTTGTTACATATAGCTCCTGAAATTAACCCTGTAAATAATATTCATTATACCAAAACATTGCACTGTGTGGATGATGTGAAGATGAAAGACATGTTGATGAACATTACAGAATATTACCAAAAGACACTTTGAAAACACTGAGGGCTTTAGGGCTGCGAAGGCAGGCGTCTTTATTAGTTGTGTCCCCTTGCGTGTACTTACCTTGCCCTTTTGTTGCACAAATTAAATTGCTGAAATCTCACAGGGTCTATTTTCTGATTCCAGCACCACGCGCATATGGTCGCGCTCACTCTGTTCTGCACCTGCGTCGTTCCTTGCCACACTGCACTGCACTTCCGCTTGTAGAGTGTGCACATACACTGTATTATGGTACCTGGTGCAGCGGGAAAATGGGCTAAGGGGAAGGGGTCAATGTGGGCTCACGTAAAATTCAGCGAACCGTACCATTCAAGCAATCATCATCGCATACATTCATCATGTTGTAGAATAATGTTACAAGGGCGGCAGCATTCCCATGACGACATTTCAAACTTTGTTCATTTAGCTTTCAGAGTCGCGGGTAAGTCGCCAATATGTTTAGAAATAAGTTTAAAGTCCGAGAGGTCAAGTGCAAGCATCAAAGCACCATCATCTTGGAATATGTGAGAGCATAATGCACTAAGCATTCATTTCTGAATGCACCCCAGTTCTTCGCATGGGCGGGAGCGGGTAGCATCCATGGTCTGAACCATGTCATTAACCATTAAACATCTTTAATGAGCGTGCTCCTGCAGGTTCCTTTAGTACCTCAACTTTCAGGCGTATTTATTTAGTTTATCAATGGCAATCGGTGCCTGAAACCTTTTGCAAGCATAATAAATACCGAAGGGCCATCTTAAAGTAACTTCTGCAACTTAAAAACATACACACGTCATCTCATAACCACATAGGCCATTGCGAGCCATAACGACGAGCCCGCTTTATTTCGTGTACACATTATGTCAGTCAGTGTTGTGCACCTAATCTGAATAAATGTGTTCGAGAGAATTCCGGCATTTTATTTTATGTACTGCCATTAGCATAGTATCTGGCATGGCGTCCTGAAGGCTGAGCAGAGTAAGTGTGTTGTATTATGGGCCCGGTACCCCATGCCGAGTAGAAGCAGTGTTTTTGTACACGGCCATGTAAGGGGGCCTATACCTATGCGCTTTCACTGTGGTAAAAACCACCATTTTTTAAGTCAGTGCCTCTAAGTGCACGATAAACACAACAGCAGCAAGACAGCGACTTCAGGGAATCCCCCATGACTGATGGCCCACACCCCATCATCACCTCACGCTCTCGTTTGATCTGGTGCATCGGGCAAAACAACAGTTTGCCCCTTGTCCGATCAAGTGGACGGGGAAAATTACAGTGCCCTTGAGGGCCACACACATCACACAAAATACCTTTATTTTTCTGTCAGTTTTGTAATAGCACAGTTTAAAATCACTAGTCCTCCTTTAGTACCTAAAGATGTGCTGAACATCACGTCAGTCACACAACCTTGGTTTACTACACATACAACTAGGCAGTGCTGAAGCTGTTGGCAACTTACCCTACATGTCGTTCAATTCTTCTAACAGATCCCTATCGGGCATCGGGACGCTGGGCGTCGGTTGAGACAAAGTTTAGATCTGAGGTGATGCTGTGCCTGTTAATGTTGAATTTGACATAGTAGCAGTTAGGTCAACGTCCTCTTCCAGCAGATCCCAATTGGGAGTCGAGATACCAGGTGCCGATTGAAAAGCTGATGTAATAGTAGCTGTGTTAGGCAGGTTTGTTTTAAATTTCGAAGTGTTGGAATCTTCTGCCACCTGTCTGGAGGGTGCTCGATCCCTATTGGGCATCATGATGCCAGGCGCCGAATCACTTGTCCTCAATTCTGGAGGGAGGTGCCAGTACTCCCTCACCTGTCTCCCTTATTTCACCACAGAGTAATTTTACGACTTTTCTCGTACTGACTATTAACTGTGTAGGTAGTGTTTCCTAGTAGAACCTTGGTTAAGGTTTTCCTGTAGCTGTGTTAACACGTGTTCGAAAACAAGACAAAGCAGCTGGCATGTGGTGTGGCCAAGTTGTTTGGTTTGTTCCATTTTCCATTTCCTGCAGAAATTCCTCCACTTGTGTCCCACGAACTGAGTTCCATTATCTGACAGAAGCACTTGTGGGGAACCCCATCTGGGAAAAAATTCGTTTTCTAGGACTCTTGCAATGGCGTTAATTCTAGCACTGTTTACATTAATTACTAGGGCATAGAGCTCTTCGTAATTAATTTGACGGCATTAAAATGGGTACAATGCTCCATACTCCATTTTTCATGGGAGTTAAAGTAATCAATGAGCTGCCATTGCCCTCTGAGAGTTCATACACATCATCCCTTAACATTTCACTAACTTGCATGTCCATGATGTTCCGGTGATATGGCGTGTATTCTCTGGGTGTGTTGTACAGTGGTACCATGTGACTCATTGGTATAGGATGCTCCACAATGCTGGTGCAGTGTAGTTGGTCCCCACACGAAACACATCATTGCATTCGTTCAAGGTGGCTTGCACTGCACTTTGATAATTTTTCTGCACTTTATATTCGAATTCACTGAGTTTGATGTCATTCAATATGGTGGGCTGATGATAGCCCAGGTGGTACACAGTCTTTCTCCAGGTCTTCACAAAGTGGATGGGGTCATGGGAAATTTCGATCACTACTTGTTGGTCAAACACCACAGCACTCCCAGGATGATATCTTCACTGAGGTCAGGCATGATAAGCACTGGAATGGTCATTGTTTCATCTCTGATGTGGATGTTGACTGTTGTGGTTTTGTTAGCATGTCTGTTAATGTCACTTGCAGTAAGTTGAACTGTTTGTTTACATTTGCTAAACTGTTTGGACTTCCCTAATTTCTCATTGGTGAATTTGTGATATGCTGCAGTGTCAATTAGCATAGCTGTGGAGATGATGTTGACACTTACAGGTATGTGTAACAAACTGTCATAATTTTGGTAGATTTGGCCTAGATAGCTGTGTGTTGTTTTCTTTCGGGGATAGGGGGCGTGTCCCCTATCTCTGCTCTCCATTTCCCGACTCTGGTTTTTGTTGTTTTTGGTGAGTTGTACAATCTTTATGCCAATGCATTTCTTCACCGGGGCAGTAATTGCACGGAGTGGTCGGTGCCCGTTCCGACCTTCCATTCTCACATGGCTGCCCTCGTGTTGTCTCTGCACCCTTGTCTACTTGTCCCTGGTGCTGTCGCTGGTGTAAACCCAACCGCTGCGCTCAGGTGTTCTGTGGGTGGCTGGCCTTCAGGCACCTTGGTGTTATTGTTTTGACAGATAGTGGGCAGTGTTGACACTTGGCAGAACACGCGGTAGTGCTCTCCGTTGATGTAGCTCTGCGTTGTCATGTGTGATGCTGGAAGCTGTCCTTATAAAATACATAAAGTTCTCATATCCATGGTGGATGGCTGCTCATAGAACTGTCTGTATTCCGGTAGTACTGCCTGTATCACTGCTTCTAAGATGTCTGCGGTTGCAACTTGTGGGTAAAATTGAGACTAAGTTTACTTTTCATCTTACAAATATTCAAGTCTTCGTGCGGACGCTGTTTCTCAGTGATGATACTGACCTGAGTTTGTCTGGTTGCTAGTGTGCTGGTATACCATGTGGAAAATTTCGTGACGAACTGTTCCCAAATCATCCGATATTCCTCTATGGCTCGCCACCAAACTCTTGTGTCACCTTTCAGTTGTCCTCCTACCACACTCGACCATTCTTCAATCGGCACTCCATACGACTGCAATTGCTGTGCACAGTCTTCTATGAACACTCTCGGGTCCTCTGTGCCTTGTCCCGCAAAGATCGGAAGAATTTGAAATTTTTCTGGTGTTTTTAATGGGATGGCATAGGAATGCTGAGAAGGGCATGGTTCAAGGTGTGAGGATGTTGCGGCAGGTTTTTGGATAGGTAGGCATAACACATTAGGAGTAGGTGGTGGTAAGGTTATCAGGTGCACTTCTCTGTTCGGTTCAGTCACTGTTGTTTCTACTAGCAGATGTTCAGCTACATTAGTCTGTCCGGTTTGCTGCCTTGTACATGTCTGACACTGAGAGTGTTGTTTCGGGGTTCTCCCCCACTGCCACGTATTATCCACCTGCAGAGCATGACACTAGTGGTGTTCGTCGTGGTAGTTGTTCGTGGCTATGTTTGTAAGTTCACACGTACCTTGTATTGTTTAGTCCTGTGCAATGTTATGGTCCACTGGTGTTGAGCAGTTGCTGTGTGTTCTTCCTTGGGCTATACAACACTGCTAGCACACGAACTGTCCCAAACACGCACTTATTCTCTCTGCTGTGTTGAGTGTCCTCTCCGACTGTTGGTTCCAGCAACATGTACAGGATGCCAGACCTCATTCTGGTACTTCACGTCGTGGTCGAATTCCGCATTCGGTGCTTAAGTGTCCAACTGGTTGGTCATACGGGTTGGTTGTGGATGCCATTGGGATGTGTCCTGTCAAGAACTTGTAAATGTTCTGTAAGGGTTCTTACTTGGCGAACGGATCACTGTCTTTCACTTTTTCGCTGTTTCTGCTCGTCATTGCTTGCCAACACTCCATCGCAAAACACGTACACATCCTGGGTGATCATCGTGGTTGCACGGAGATCTTCATGGGTGCTATGGCCCTCCCATACGCGTATTTATCCCATGCATGTGGACAATGTTTACGATGAAGTTGGTCGCGGTTGCTGTGGGGGTCGGGCGAATTAATGTTCAGATACCCCCTCCCCACTTCATATTCGGCGCCGACGACCAAGGATGCTTCATGGAACAGTTTATGGAGGGTAATATGTACCATTACATTCCCATAATATAGTCCCAGCGTTGACTGCCTCCTTGCTTTCCATGTTCGTCAACATCATATTATAGCGGTTTCATGCTTCGTCACCCACGTGGTCACTGCATTAATCTACATAGAGGGACGCCAATTGATGCCTAGGCAATTGACGTTCACACTGATAGTCTCTAATTAGCCATACAGTTGGGCAAGCAAATTAACACTTGGCAATTCGTGTTCACTATGAAATCTGTAATTAGCACCATGTTGGGTGCCAACTGACGCCTAAGGGGTATCGGTGTGTGTGAAGCCCAAGATGAGCATCCTGGTTCAGCGCATTACAGGTTTGTCACAGAGTCTCGAGTACTAATATTAATGTTTTATGGGTGCCAACTAACTTCCGAGGGGAATCCACTTGGGTTAACACGAAACTCTTGAGGTTTTTAGTTATTTTTATATTTGGTTAGCATTTTATCAGAAATAAACAGTCACCTATGGTCTCGGCTTTGGCGAGAGTTGGCCGAGGGGCCAAGACCGAGGACTGAATAAGGGATGAATCAAGTGTTTTTAAGTTGACAACAATTAAGAAGATTGTGATTGGTACCAAGCGAGTTGCTC
Organism: Dryococelus australis; assembly: GCA_029891345.1. NCBI lineage: Eukaryota > Metazoa > Arthropoda > Insecta > Phasmatodea > Phasmatidae > Dryococelus > Dryococelus australis. Next base: position 248,849,947 of record CM057009.1, read on the forward strand.
TTACCAATGGGTGGTGACTCGACAGAAGTTTGTGTTTGCCGAGGGGCAGATATCTTGGAAAAAATTCCAGTGGTGAGCAACAGCATCTGACTGACGAGGGAAACAGCCTGCAAGGAGTGTGATTGGTCCTGAGCCAGTGCTGCTCGGGCCAATAAGGATTGAATCGGCAGAAGTTTGTTGCCAGGGATAGAGACCTTGGGCAGTTGTCTAAGGGTGTCAACATTCATTAGGGGACCTCACCAGGGACAGCAGGAGATTTATGGTTGTTGAATGTTAAAAGGGATAAAGTCGATTTTTTTTTTTTTTTTTTTGGGGGGGGGGGGGGATTTTCCCTAACAGCTAAATTTGGCTATATTGATTTTAGAGCAAAATGGTTAAAAAAAAAAAAAAAAAAAAAAAAGATGTTTTTTGACTCAATGTTTATGGGAGTAAACAACACATTGGTGGCCTGAAAAGTAGTGGTTGTCAGACATTTTGTTTTCGTATACTGAGGAGGCCAAGTAATATTAGATAAATGACATGTACAGAACTATGATAGTGATCAGGGAGACAGAGCCGAGACAGACAGGGGTGGGACTTGTTAGTCAGGAGTTTTTAAATTTATTTATTTTGGTCATAACTTTGTAAATATTGACCCAAGAGTGAAAAGAACTTATATGTTCCGCCTCAGGCAAATCTGCCATTTTTTTCATTATTGCGAGTGTTTTGTGTAGTTTTTAAGTTTGTAATTTTTAAGGCTAGCCTGGTAGGGTGGATGTAGGGGTGCCTCTACGTGGCTCCCCGTGGATGTTGTGGCCATTAAGAGGTTGCAACATCTAAAGCCCCCCCCCCCCCCACCCCCACTGCCTTGTTTGCGGCCATCCAGGGGAATTTTCCAGGCCTGTTGTGATACCATGTGTCGTGTGTTGTTTTTTAATTATGAATATTGAGGGGCAAGTCATCTTAAATTTCCCCTTCGACGATGCGGGATGTCCCTTGTGTGTTGGCAAAGGGTTTTTAGATTATAAGATCTATGTGAACAATTTTGCATGCCACCACAAAGGTGTTAAAGTTAAGTTTCAATTTACGAAGTGTCAGTTGCTTTTTATTAAATATCAGGCTTTTGCTGTGCATTATGCAAAGTGTGAAATTAAAACCAGTTTTAAGAAGGTAACACAGGAACGAATAGAATGTTCTTGTGGAGTGAAATGGAGCCCCAACAGGGTGCTGGCGATGCATGAGCGGGTAGTCCATCCTGAGGTGCAGCAGAATGAAGAGGTGAGTTTTAGTGAGGGGAGTGTATGGGAGCCAGGGGAGGAAGGAGTGGATATAGTTAATGAGGGTATTCTTGAAGGGGAAAGGATAATAGAGAGGGGAATGAATGAGTTAGTTGATGAGGGGGGAGTGGACATAAACATACCGCTAATGGAAATGTCGGAGCCACAATTGGTAGGAGCAATGTGGGGAGATAAACAAGATCTTAATTTTGGATGAGAAGGGGGCGGGGGGAGATATTCCCCAGATAACAGGTGGTCATTTGGGGGGAATGAAGTGCATAGGGAGATTGTTGGGGAGGGGGTGATTGAGAGTGACGAGGAGATGGTTTTCGAGAGTGCTATTGTTAATACGGTTGGATTTGCAATTAGAGACAGAGGAAGACCGATGAAGAGGGGGAATGCAGGGAGAAGAGGGAGATATAGAAGTAGAACGAAAATGTTTTTTAATAAGAGTTTGGAAGAGATGGATGAGAGTGTAGTGGGGAAGGAGGAAGTTGTGTGGCGTAAGGATGAAAGGGATAATGATGGTGAGGGTGAAAAGGAGGAGGTGGAGATAGTGGCTGAGGATAGAATGGATTTGGTAGAGAGTTGCTTGGAGAGGGGAGAGGAAGAGTAGAAGGATGATAGAGAGGGGAATGTAATGGAGGGGGTTGAGGCGAATGATGAGGGCAATAAGGGGGGGACTGGCAGGACATATTTGATAAAGCAATAGTAGGAATGAGTAAGACCATCGAAGGGAAGTTTAGGAAGAAAATTGAGGGTAATATCCTGAACTTGAGGAACGAATTGGTAGAAATAGGAGGGCTGGTGGATAGGAATGAGGTGGAGGTGAAGTTAAATTAATTGCTGTCAAGTTTAGTATGGAAATGGGGAAGGAGGGAGGGGGAAAGAAGGAGGAGTTGGGGGATAAAGTAACTAGGTTTAATGGAAGTGTAAAGAGCAGAGGGGATACAGATAAATCAAGGAAGTTCAGGGAAGCCCAGATATTGTTTGCTAGGTCCCTCAGGTAACTGCTAGATAAGAATTTAGACGATAGTTTAGGAGAGGATAGGAAGGATGTGGGCGTAAGTAAGGAAGAGTTGAGGGATTTTTTAGAAGGAAATATGGGGTATGACGAAGAAAATTACAGAGATGGAAGGGAGAGTGGGAAAGGAATGGGACCTTATGGAGATAGTGCCAATAACGATAGACGAGGTTGTAAAGAAGAGGAATAGGATGAACCCTAAGGGGCCTAATGGCGTTCGAAGAATGCATCTGTACAAGCCAGGAGTGATTGGGATGGTGGCTCTATTTTTTAACATCGTCTTAAAGTTTCAAATTTTCCCAGAGCTATGGTGTTCAAATAGGACAGTATTAATACCAAGGTAAGGGCAAAAGTAATCGGGTTGAAGATCTAAGACCCATTACGATAGGCAGTTTGATGAACATGCTTTACAGCGGTATGCTGTACAAAAGGATAGAAAAGGGTATAGTATTAAGCGGTAGACAAAAGGGATTTAAGAGTAAGGCAGGTCGTTTTAACAACGTAATAACACTGCAACAGCTTATAAAAAGGGGTAAGAAAAAGGGACGCGTGTTTGTAAAGTTGGACATAAGGAAAGCTTTCGACACAGTGCCCCATGAAATCATAATGAAAAGATTGGAAGAACAGGGAATGTTAATTAAGTCCATCCAGGAAATGTATGTAAGCAGTTTCACAGAAATTGAAATAAACGGGGAAAAGGTTAGAGTGGATATAAGGAGAGAAGTGAAGCAGGGTGATTCATTGTCCCCTCTCCTCTTTAATCTGACCATTGACCCACTCCTGAAGGAGTTAGAAGAGTATCAAATAATGAGTATTGGCAATGAATATGTTTCTGTACTTGCGTTCGCTGATCTGATACGTGTGGCAGATGATGTGAAGGTGACGGATGGAACGCTGAATTAAGTAAATGACTTCCTGGCTGACCTTGGAATGGAGCTATCCATCTGTAAGTGTAGTGCCAGCCATCTTGTAGTGAAGGGGAAGATCTGAACCTTCCTCGCTACCAAGTTTAGCCTCTGTGGAACTATGCTCCTCACCAAGAAGGGAGGTGAACATTTAGAGTACTTGGGTATCGCACATAGTTTTGACAGTGGCAAATACCACAAGTTTTTGAAGAAGATTGAGAAAGAGTTGGAGAAGTTGTACGCTGCCCCCCCCCCCCCTGTAGCCTTACCAGAAACTTGAACTAATACAAATAAACTGTATCCCGAGGTTTTTATACTCCCTGACTTTGCAGGGAGTTAGCAAGAAATTTGTTGATGAGATAGATGGTGTTATTAAAAGAGGTGTGAAGAAAGTGTTGAAGATACCCATGCAGAGCTCAGATGGGTTCTTGTATGCGGCAAAGAAAGCTGGTGGGCTGGGGCTCTTGAAGTTCCAGCACACCATCTCTCTTTCAGTGATAAGATTATTTGGAAGGATGTTGACTGTAGAAGATCCAGTTTTAGAATGGGTATTTAAAGAGATCAATGCTGGTAATATTGTCAATAAGGAACTAAAAAGTCTTAATTTGAAGTAGCGTATAGAATATCAGATCATAGGAAATATCGATAAGGCTGTAGAAAAATATAAGAAAGATCTAAGAGAGAGATTGAGGCTTCAGTAGGAGCAGCAAAATAGCCAAGGTGATGTAGCGAGGTTGCTCAGGGATAACCCGGAATCAAATAAGTGGAAATATGAGCTGGAATCCCTGAGGGTCTCTAGGTTCCCCGAGGCGATTAAGTTGCGCACTGGTCAGATGAACAACAAGGTCACTCTGGCCAAGTACAAGGGAGGTGAGGTCCAGTTCAGAAGGTGCAGCAGCATGCCTGAGACGACAGGACAAATTTTAGGTGCCTGTCCATTTACTAAATATGCACGAATAAACAGACATAATTAAGTGTGTAGGAGGTTGACCGAGGAATGGACTGAGCAAAGGAAAGATGGTGTAGTAGTGGAGGAACCCATGCTCGAAGTGGCCGGGAAAACGTATAAATCATATTTGGTCTTGACAACTAGTAGGGATGTGTTTGTGGTCGAGGTGACAGAAAGGTATGAGAAGGGGAATAGTCTGGTCGATGCCGACCAGGAGAAAATTAAAAAGTACAAGGTGTTCGAGGATGAGGTAGGGAAAAGATTCGATGGAAAAAGTTATAGAGGTGTGAATCCGATCACTTTGGTGGTGAGGCGAGTTGTCCCTAGAGAAGTAATGAAGATATTAGAAGTATTAGGAATAGGGTCTAAGGATTTATACAGAAGGTTAAGTTTGAGTGTGTTAAGGAGTTCCTTAGCGATCTATGCAGGATTCATGAATGGGAAAATGAGAAACGAAGATGTTTTTAGTTGAGTGTTTTCTCGGTCAAGTGGAGGTCAATTTTAAATGTTAGTTTTTAAATTATTTGTTGACGAGTTATTTTAATGATTGTAATTGTTAATTTTTAATATGTTTTAATGACTATTTTATATTAATGATTCTAAAGTGTTTTAACTATTTTGTATATTTTAATGGTTATTTTTAATGTCTTATAATACTTATTAATTATTTTATAAGCTTTAACTAGAAGGTAGTTATTTCTCTTTTTTGTTTTGACGAATTTATTTGAAATGATTTTAATATGTTTTTTTAACCATGTGGATATTTTAATGTTAAAATTTTAATAAATTGAGATATTTATTCTTTTATTGACTGGAGTTAGTCTTTTTATTCTTATACATATGTAATGGTTTTGTTCTTTTTATTCGGGAGAACATAAAATATTATTTTTACTGCCGTATTGTTTTAATGCTGAATAGTTTTATTTTGAGTAATATCTCAGGTTTTTTTTACTAAGTCTTAAGTTTATTTTAATTAGTTAGAGTTAAGGTTTAACTTGCATTTTTGGTTTTAAAAACAATTGCTATTTGACAACAGGCCCTCCAATCTAGTGTTTTAATTGTGTATATGTTGTAAATGTAATAACGAATGACACATGTCGGAATGGGATATTACCCCCCTTGTGGGCCGTGGTCGAAAAGCCCGGCCTAATGACCCTGTGCTCCCGAGAGTCTACTTGTTGTACTGATTTATAACATTGAAAGTAATTAAAAGAGGAAAATTGCTCTTGTACTGGGATATTTTGGCTTCCCATACCACTGTAACAGAAGAACACTCTGAATATGTTGAAATTAAGTACATTCGCACACACACTGGGATATTGAGGCTCCCCATCATGACTTACCAATGCATAAGTACACTTGATGTCGAAGACATGCATAAAACACTCGTAACACATTGTCTACAACACATGGTTGATAATTAATAAAATACTGATTTCATTACATTAAAAAAACTTCGGCAAGCGAGAATAAAGTAGACAGAGACGTTTCAATTCAAAGAAAGCACCGATTATTCAAGAATGAAGTGCGATGGTACACGACTACACTGAGGTTATGCGAGCATGCCGAACAAAGCCCCGCGCGGGCTGAAGCTGCTAAATGCCTTAAGCGTGGAAAAAATAATTAAATTTATTAAACCGGAGGGACAACGAGTCTGCTATGGTGGGTGATATAATCGAGAGGTGCACGAAAGAAGTTAGAAAAGCATTTCAGATAAATTTATATTATTGCAGTGAAAATCATTAAGTACAAAGTTACTTCACCTCCGAGCTGCTTGCACATGGCCTACCCTGATGCCAGTTGAACCAAGACTAAAGAGGTGACATAATATCGATGACGCCTTGGCATCGACGCTGCGCCATATAATAAAATCCCTTGCCGGAAAAATGAAAATGAATGATGTGAGACATAGAACTGGATGAAACATATTTCCCTTTGCACTTTAATCAAAGCACTTAAACATAAAAATAGAAAAGTATATAAAAATTACAGTACAGTAATTTTTATGAAAATATTAATGTGGCCAGTTAATTCTGCATTGGTTTTAAAAATAAATTGAAAACATTACTACCGGTAATTGTTCCGTATTGCATATCGTAATGGGAAAACCATAGTAACATTAATGTGTACTATAAAGTATCCATCCTAATTGTTTACTTTGCAGTTTAGTGCCGTATCGCGTATCCGACAAAGTTCCAATTAGTGTATCCAAATTCGGCACCCATTGTTCCGTATCGCGTATACAAGCAATTTTTTTCCAAAAAATCTTACAATTTTCTCTCGCGAATCGCAAGATGGTGTGCGCGGGATGTAAAATCACAATGTTGAACGCCAGGCATGTTGTTCATTCCTCACCGGACATAAACACGTTTCTCATCGAACATGACTCGACGATATGGTACGAAAAATGCAGGGAAGGCGAAGCGAAATTGGTGGAAAACAGGGGCTTGTTTTACTGGTGTCGACGGCGAATGGAGGATGGTAGTAAATGCAACTTGAAATTGTCGGCGAAACAGGGCAGTTTCATGGGAGATTCAAACTTGTCTCCGGACAAGATAATCGAGTTGTGTTGACTCTGGTGCCTGATAAAATACCCTCGACAGCAGACTATAATGAACAAACTTTTGTTCTCGGGAAAGATGGTCGTCGTCTGGTCGAATTTCTGCCGCCAAGTGTGCATAGCTTGGGTGTTGACGTACAGGAAACACGTCGGCGGGCCGGGCAAAGTGGTCGAGATCGACGGGTCGAAATTAGGCAAACGCAAGAACCTCAAAGGACGTAAAGTTCACGGCGAGTGGGTTTTCGGTGGAGTGCAGCGGGACAATCCGACGAAATTCTTCCTGGTGCCGGTGGAAAAGAGGAACGCGGCGACCCTGACCAAAATCGGCAGCGAGTGGATTGCTCCGGAGACGACGATAATTTCAGACTGCTGGGGCGGTTACAGCAACTTGGACATTCACGGCTACCATCACATGCAGGTGAATCACAGAAGGGAATTTGTGTGCAGTGAAAAGAGCGGAATGGTAAACACTCGAAAAACGCTAAAGATGAAGAGGGGCGAGACGTTGAGGGTGCACACTCAAATCATTGAGCGAAGTTGGTGTTCTGTGCGATACAGCATTCCCTGTTTTGGCCGACGGAAAAAATCTTGGGTCGGCTACCCGGCGAAATACGCCTGGAAAAAGAATCATCGGTAGGGAGAACGATTGCACGCTTTGATAATTTATGCCGCCGACATGCACTATCGTAATCGGCACAGAGGAGATGGCGGCGAAGGCTATCCCAATTTCGACAGGTATCTGTTTGTTACGGTTGTTTTTTATTTACAGGCACGAGCGTGATTGAGTTGCTGTTGAAATTGCATTTTAAATTAATGTTTGAATGGCATGTTATGTTTTTTAATTTACAGGGGCGAGTGGGACTATGTAGCTGTTTGATTTAAATTACAGATGTGAGTGTGAATGACATGCTGTTTGATTCAAGTTAAATTTATGTTTAATTGAGTTGCTGTTTGATTTAATTTAAAATAAATGTTTAATTGAGTAGCTGCTTGATTTAATAAAAAAATAATATTTCATTGATTGGGTGTTTGTTTCAGTTTAAAAAAAGTGTAATTGATGTGCAGTTTGTTTCAGTTTAAAGAAAAGAATGAATGGCTTAAGGTGTGTTTTAATTTACAGGTGCGAGTGAAACAGTGTAGCTGTTTGTTTCAATTTAAAAAAAGTTTGAATGGAATGCTGTTCGTTTCAGTTTTAAAAAGTTGGTGTTTGTGAAAGTTTAATTGACTTGCTGTGTGTTTTAATTTTTAAAAAGTGTGTAAACATTCATTTACGACCTGGAATAAAACCTTAAATTGTCGAGTAGGTCATGATGGGTCCGCCAGCGACGACGGATGTACTTGCATGTGTTGCATCCGCAATACTTGAATCTGCCAGTTTCAATTATTGAGGTAAATTGGTTAAAAAAATATTACATTCATTAGCGATCCCGAAAAGTCATAGCGCGGTCGTATCTGTATTGACCGGCTCGGTAGGCGGCGGGTGCAATTTCGTACGCTGTTGCTTTCGCGGACTTTGGACCTGCCAGTTTCGAGTGTTGAGATCATTTATAAAAAAATGATTGCGTATTTAAAAAACATTAAAACCTCTATGGTTAAATTGATAAAAAGTTGAATTTTTAACTGTACACTGTTTTACCGTACACTTTTAGTGATGGCGTACATGTGAAAAATGGTGTATTAAATTGTTACATTTATAAATAATTGAATATTTAACTGTACACCGTTTTACCATACCCTTTGGTGATGGCGTACATGTAAAAAATTTTGTATTATATTGATACATTTATAAAAAAAATTGAATTTTTAAAGGTAGACGATTTTGGTGTACCCTTTTAGTGATTGCGTACATATGAAACGTTGTATAATAAATGGTTAAAATTATAAGAAAATGTTAATAATATAATAAATATTTTCTTAAAAATAAATAAAAAAATAATTCATCGTGAATCGCATATGTATTTAAATAAAATGAGAAAAAGGCGAAAATATTAATTTTTTGGATACGCGATAGGAAACTTTTAGCTATAGTTACTTTTGGCACCTGGATACGCCACGGAAAACAAATGGGATCTCTTACTCTATATTCCGTTTTCGGTTTTGATACGCTGCAGGAAATAATTGGGTGTAGGTCGAAATTTCTCTCCGACTCTGCTGGATACGCAATTCGAAACAAGTGGGGTGTGGCAACAATTTCTTCCCTTCCCGCTTGGATACGCAATGTCGTCCTTTTCGGTCCTGCGCGTTTTGTAACCTGAATACGCAAAGGAAAACGTGTGGTAAAAACCAACTTTGTCAAGGTGTGCTGGATACGCAGGAAGAAACTTAGTATTTTTTTTTGGTCTTTTTCCTGGTCGTGGTTGGATACGTAACTGGCAGTTTTTTGTCTTGACTTTTTTTACCATTGGATACAATGGTTTTTGAGTGATTTAGATACGCAATACGGAACAACCACTTTTATTTATTTATTTTTATTTCTTACTCACAGATCCCTGGTGAACCTCTCGAGTTCCAGCCAGATGGAGGAGGAAACAGACACGGAGGATGTGGAGGAAATGGACGAGACGATTTCGGCTACAGATGATGAATCAACCTCTTCAGTCCCTGGCCCATCAACTTCTTCAGCCCCGGGAACATCAACGTCTTCAATCCCTGGAACATCAACTTCTTTGCACGAATCTATGCAATTATCATCGACATTTATTATAATTATTTTTTCCAATGTGATTGTAATTATATTTGAGAATAATAATTTTTTTTTGCCAACAGTACTGTACGAAGATCGTAAAGGCACACATCTAAAATCGTTTCCCGCCAATCGAGATCTCAAACAACTTCCGACGTCCATCACCAGAGAGGCACAAAGCGCAAATCGGCACCCGACGCCACTCACGCGAAGCAAATACAAGCACCGAGTTAGCATTCAAGACAAATACCAACAACGGACATTTCCCAACATCGAAGAAAGAATCCCAAACCAACCAAGATGACTGGTGATATTTCTCGTCGTGAATTACAGCGATAAACAACCCGAAAGACTCGTTATAACCTTAGAAAAACAAACCAAAGAAAATATCAGAAATATGGTTTTGATTCTGTATTATGTATAACCTGTATATATTGTTTATTTACAAAAAATAAATCAAACTGCTTTTTTATATTTGTATGGTTTTATTTTATAATATATATATAATATGATTTACAAATTATTAGAATTTTTATTTAAGAGCTTATAAAAAATATTTACTTTCTTGTTTAGGGTTTTACCCTGTGTTAACAATTGACAAGTTTCACTGAGAAAAAAAAACATAGATACATAACGTACCCCTAAACAAGGCATTCGCTCCATTTTCTAGTAAAATATGTACAACTTTCACTATACCATCTCGTACCGCGGAATTCAGTAAAAAAGTCCTTTTTTCAAGAAAACCGGGTCACCAAAACTTTTTTCAATTAGGTAACGCACAATGTTTTCACGATTTTCATTAGCCGCTTTCACCAACAATTTCTAGTCTTTGTGAATACCTTTCATTACCTCGTATATTGTTTCCACCAAATACACAAATACATGCCAGTATTCAAAATAATAATTGGCATACCCCAATACAGTCATGCCATGTGAATCTTTGGCCAAAACGTTAACACCTTCTTCTATTAGGAATTTTTAAATTTATAAATTCCCCGCCGCGGCTGCTCGCTGAATTGAAAATTTACCACCAAAATCTTTTTCTTCGAAATTTACCTTCATCTCCATCATGCGTATATGTTTATCTAGCCAACCGTGATAGGCAGCTAAACTCACCGGTGACAGTTCCTCCTCGCCAAACATGTCTTGTTTGTCACAGCTGGCTCTCATGGTGTCTTTGCTGGCTCTCATGGTGTCTTTGTTGGCTCTCATGGTGTCTTTGCTGGCTCTAATGGTGTCTTCACTTTGTAATTTGCAGAGAGTGAATGTGATCCCTTGGTTTAATCGTCTCGTTTTTATAAACCCACTGTTTGAGATTTTTTATTTTTTCTTATTGGCCAAGAAGGAATGTAGGTTTTTTTTACTGACCGAGAAGGAATGTAAGTGTCTTTATATGGTATCGTGTGATTTACCGACCTTGATAATCGAATAAAAAGATTTTTTATTTGACTTTCCCATACACAATTAATTTCAGATGCAAAAATATGACTAGGATATATTAGCACAATATTGTCAATTAAATGAGCATTGTGTAAAAAAAATTAAGTTTAGATTCATGCGAAATGTTAAAATGTAAAGCCACTTGTTTTGTTCCCGCAATCATTACGCAAGTTTGATTGCAACCTTTTTTTACTTTTTAATTTCCAAAACATTTTCATGTAAACGACAGATGGACTCATGAGAGAGCAGTTTGACTCGCGCTTTCGACCTCAGCAGGCGGGTAATTGGCGTTAGTTTTCGTTTATCAACGTCACCAAATAGCGCAGCGACCACTGACGAAACATATATCATTTTAACATTCGCTTATTTCTTTTCAAATTTCAGAATAGTTTTGGCATTAGTGACGAAACAGATTTAAAACACTTTGAGGTTTCTGGATGCCTCGGGAGATACAATCCCGATTCGTTTGTTATCGGACCCGTAATTTAGTTCGATTCCATTCTCAAAAGTCCATTCTATGTAAAATTGTTTGTAAATTAGCGGTTGGTCGAGTAAAGTTTTGTAATTTATTTCATTGACACTCAACGAACCCTTGACTTGGACGTCTTCATTATCGTTTAAACGAACCGTGAATACAGTTTGCGAATGTTCATCCAAATGGTCGGAAATTTTATTAAATGCTTCGAAATTTAAACTTTTCAAATTCTTAAATATTAACCGAGTAAATACACGTCTGGAAATATTCATAGTTTATCTCTTGGCCATTTTAAAACGAATCATGCTCGTCTCTCTCCCGGCTTAATGATTGATGACCGTGTAGATTATATTCTTTCGTCGGCTAAACTAGATTCGTTGGTATTTGTAAAATCATCGGTTTCGGTAGTAATTTCATTTTTCAGAGATGCGGTCGTGGTGGAGATGTAGTTTTTTCTTTCCACCCCATCACCCTCCTCGCCCAATTCTATTATAGAGGTGTCAAAATTGTGGTTTTTTTTTCCAAATGTACTTACCGAGTGGTATTACAATAATTAAACTAACTATGAATAGACCCAATCCTACGTAGATTTGTTCATTTCCTTTATTTATAGTTATTATCTATATATTGGCAAACGATAGTAAACATAGTAAACAATTCAAAATTGCATATAACGATTGTGCCATGCCGACCGAGCTTGGATCACAAATGATAGTGGGCAAACCATAAAATACTTGCCGCACCGATGTTTGAATGGCGTTTTCATCGTATTTTACTGACAGGTAACTGATGAATAAATACATTATTTCTAAAATTTGAGAATAACTCAAGGTATCGATAAGAGGTGCCATAGATTTATGTATTTTCTGGTTATCGTTTGTCTTTGGAACGTCCTCCCATAATGTCTCTACATCAGCCAATACGTATTCGCGTTAATTTGAAAAGAAATTAATTTTTTTCACGTTATTAAATATCTTTTCGTACTTGTGTCGTACAGAACCAACATTATTCCTTAACTCCTCAATATAAAATGATAGGGAATTATCTTTGTATACTAATATTGTCAACTGTTTAATATTTTCATTTTCTGCCTGTTGTTCGACTCTCAAAAATGTTTCATAATTTTCGCGAGTGACGTGCGGGCCCAAACAATTTTGTTGGATAGTATACTGCTTAAGATATAGAAAATTTAAACGATATGTTAATTGCGAAATTTTAAATTTTTTTTCGGAAGCGAGTGTATCACGTTCAGTCATTAACGAATATATATTTACGCCTTTTAACCTCAATACGGAATCAAAAAAATATATATTATTTAAGATGACTGTCAGATCTAAAAAAATCCAAGTACAACGGCAGATTTAGTTTTATAAATACAACCGATTTCATAAATTCAGAATGCGTCATGTTTTTATTTAATTTTTTCCGCGCTTTTATCTTTAACAACTCTCTAATCGCAAAGATAAAATCACAAGTTATTATTGTTTTTTTCATAGTGTTATATTAATTTAGTTCATTACCGGCAGCTGCAGTTCCTGAATTAGTAGTACCTCCGAAATATGTACTCGCACCAAATTGTGTATTCACCGAGCCTTTGAATTTACTTTTAAATTTCCTTATAACAAATCCTAAAATCCAAATAATAAATTTGATAAATGCGTATATTTGCTGTTTTTTATTCATTGTCTTATATAAAAATACAAAATGTACAAAAATATTTCTCATAAGAATGGGAAAAGTAGGATAAAAAGGATAGACAGAAAATCACATGTTAGGAAAAATGTATTTTTTATTCATTGATGTATTTACAATAGTCACAAAAAAGTATTTACACTTGAATAAATTTCAATTTATTCTTGTTTGTTGTTCTGGATAAGACTGCAAAAATTTCTTCTAGCGTACATCCTGTCAAATTTACATAAATGTCATTATCAATTGTTAATCCTATGCTGCTCTGAACTGTATTTCCATACGTCATTTGAAGCGGGGAGCCATATAACAAGAGTTTACTGTTTTTAGTAGCTTCACATGCGTGTTGAAAGGCAAATTTATCTACCGTATAGAGATTCATCCCGAAGAAACATTTTGGTATCAGAAAGAGGCTGTTTTTCCTTCGTCACACATGAGTATTTCGTCTCCAACATGCCCCAAATAATTTAAAACTTCACCGATGCATACTCCATGACCGTGAATTAAACTGTGGTAGGGAGCACCGACAATCAGTGGCAAGTAGGCGGGTTTGAGGTTTTCATTATTTTCCGCTATTAATATTTTTTTATCGTTTGAAAAGAAAATCCGAGTGACTCAGGGACGATTCTTGAAAATACTTTGTCCATCTCACCCATGTCAAGCCAGCAGCTACATCCCTTTAGAATTTTTCTAGTTGAGCGAGAACCGCAATAGACACACTTAACAGCTACATCCCTTTAGAATTTTTCTAGTTGAGCGAGAACCGCAATAGACACACTTAAATCGAAATAGTGTGCTTCAATGTTTGTAAAGGAAAAGAGAAGAAATCCAGGAAACTTTGCAAAGTGTTCCTGGGCCCAGCTCAAAATCTCTTTTGCGTTGAGTACCAGACGTGAAGCTGTTTTGATTTTCGGCTCAATCACAGTCGCAAACAACTCTACCGGATACTCAAAATCCAGAGTGTAACAACTCATGTTACGATTGTGTACACCGAAATGACTTGTAAGCAGTTTGTTCCAATTCGGAGCGGTATTTAAAGTCGTCAGAAATTCCTGGTATTTCGAATCCATGTTCCTAAACTGAGTGGTTAGGAAACAATTATCGCCGTATAGTTCGCGAATAAGCGATATGTCGTTGGGTTTGTTTGTCATAAACGGCTTTAACTGATATTGATCGCCGCAAAATACAATCAGCAGATTACTAAAAGTGTGCTTCACCTTTTGGAAAATTTCAACATTAAATTTTGCAAGACAGGGGCCGATCATACTGCATTCGTTAACAAACGAAATAATGGGTGCATCGAAGGAAATTGAATAGTCGTTGTTACATTCCACAAAAAACGATGCCGTGTTGAACCCGATATCGCAAAACTTGATCAATTCTTGAACCACTGCGGATATTTTGTCAAGATCAACCAGTGGCAAGAGCTGCATTAATTTCAAATATTCGTAGTAACTGAATTTAGTCAACCCAATTAGGAGACTTGATAGCGTCATTCCATTTGCTAGTTTCATCTGCCGACAAATATTTCACAATAGAATGTGTTGTGGGGTCGTGTAAAAAACTCTTAATTTTTTGCTTTGAGAAAAATATGCAATAATGTAGATTTTTCACTGCCAGCAGGACCATTTAATGTTATGTATTTAAGTGTAGCCAACTCATCATCATTATCGTCGAGCCATGTAAATAAAGTTGTTCTAACAAGTTCTTGTTCTTTCGAAAGACTTAACTTTGCTGACGGAAAATTGGTCGTTGTTTCCACAACCTTCTGTTCGAAATTTGATGAATATACAAGGGTAATTAACTTGTACTCGAGATTTACGCGGAATTTGTCGCGTCCATTATGATATTTCATTACTACTCAACAGATCTCTAAAACATAAAGTCCAGTCTCTTTTAGACAAAAGGCCATGTTTGCTGAGGATATTTTCGAGGAACAGCCAAAAAAATAAAGTGACCATTGTGATATTTCAAACCTTTCACCATAGATGTTGCCAGTATAGTAAACAAAGTTACTTACAAACTGAACCTTTTATAGAAAAATTTGTTTGTCCACAAAGATTTTTTTTTTAGTTCGACATAGTGTAAATAAAAAGGATATGAGTTACCAAAAAGCGGTATTGTATTTTTTTGTGCATAAAAGACTAAATTAAAATATGGGAAATTAATAATTGAATTATTTACGTCCATGTTATTCATCACGATATATATATATATCCTTTAAAATCATATTTTATTCAATTATCCGATTTAGAGCCAACATCCTGCATTAACCATGCCAATTTAAAAAAGGGGCCTTTTACAATTTCAGAAGGTCCAACAAATGAATATTCCAAACTTTTTTTCTCGCATCTAACGCGGTAAAATTAGCTGATTATAAAAACTTTATTTTCAGTTTA
The DNA here is from genome assembly GCA_029891345.1 of Dryococelus australis. Taxonomy (NCBI): domain Eukaryota; kingdom Metazoa; phylum Arthropoda; class Insecta; order Phasmatodea; family Phasmatidae; genus Dryococelus; species Dryococelus australis. The sequence goes on from CM057009.1 coordinate 248,865,327, forward strand.
CAAAATTTATCATCATTGAATGACAATAGTTTTTTTCTAAACTTTAAGGCAAAACTTCCGGATAGTTTATATCAAGAAGAGGCAGGAAGAAGGGGATATGAGATTTAACACAACAAACAAAAAATTTTAATTATATTTCACTTTCTACGCAATTTGGAAACAAATTATGCGACTTTTAAACGTTCGCCCACGCCACGTTATTTGTGCATTAAACCAAAATTGCGCTCAACCATTTTATTTTTTATACCATGTTGATACAGTTTCTTTCGAGCGTATTATCGACTTGGCGGAAATAGAGTCAGAAAATAGACAAATATTTCTATATCCACCCGAATTCAAGTCACTTAAAATTTCTCAACATTGTTCGAGATTTAATTATTACGATATATTGGATAAATACAAGAATTGCATTATGATTGTTGAATCGGATTCGTTTAAAGACCTTGCCAAAATAATTAATAGTTTTGGCGAAATACCCGATACTAGTAAAACTGGATTCGTGATACTTGCGAAAAACTTACAACCTCACGAGACTATATTTAATCTGGTTAATGCAGGATGTTGGCTCTAAATCGGATAATTGAATAAAATATGATTTTAAAGGATATATATATATCGTGATGAATAACATGGACGTAAATAATTCAATTATTAAATTTAAAAATGTGGTCACTTTACAATTATTTATGTCCACCATCAGCCAAATCGATAATGATTTTACCTATGAGTCGGATGCTCAAACCACGGCGGCGGTCAAGTCGTATATAAGGGTAAAATTCGAACACTAAATCTCATAAAATTTATTAACGAAGCGATCGTGACGAAAACGTCTGAGTACACGGATAAAGAGATTCGTTTACAACCCAATACTGAATTGGGAAAATTGTTAATTTCCGTTCACGATGAAGACAATGACTGGTCTGGAAGGCGGCACAAATCATTAATAATTTACAATACCTATCAAACAAGCACATGTTGTTTTTCAAATGCTCGTCTCAGTTTTATAATTCCATACTAATTTGATAAACCTTCCCTTCCCTATTCAAAGAAATTTTATCTAATTTGTATTATTTGAGCAAGTACTTGGAAGCCGTGCCCGATGGAAAACACACACTAGTTGTGAAGATTATCGATTCATTAACGGGAGGTAGCGATATTGTTTTCAAAAAAATCTAGTCAGTTTATTTAACGAAAGTAATGGTTTCCAAGTCGTTGAAAAAATTCAGAGGAACCTCGTCATCATTTAAAACGCTTCCCCTGAAGTTCTATAAGATCGTTTGCAATTCGAGGATGGTGCAAAAACAAACATTTTATTTAACCAGAACTCTATCACGTCCAAAGACAAATTGGTTCTAAATACCGAAAACTTGAAATTTACAACTGAATCGTATGTAGATAATAGACAATATGTCGAAGAGAATTGCGAGTTGTTTAAGTTTAATACCTCAAATGCCCAAAACAAAAACCGTGGGGATATGGCATACGTATATTGTGGTGATCAGCAAAGTTCGAACCAGTTTAATTTACAGCTGAATACAGATTTGGACAATGAGACACTAACGATTATGATCTACTTCATACATGAAATTTCGATAACTTCCTTCAATACCATATTGTGATTTATGAAAAGTTATCTAACTGCTTTCTATAAAAGGTCGTAATTGCCAGCATTACCGATCTGAACAAATATAAATAAAACGCATATTACGACTAAATCCATAATTATGATAAAATGTTGAATGATTTATGTGTATCTAGTTCGAGTAAAATAATTAAAGATATTGATAGAGGACATAGTTCAGATAGCATCTATATCACAGGTTTTTATGGTATATGTTAAAATAATGGCGTATGTGGATTCGAGAAAGAATCCCATACTACAGAATTATGCGGTACAGATATGAACGCGTGTTTTAAAGAATGTACTACTTTAACCACGAAATATATAATCAAATCTCCTTCGAATTTATACGCAATTACTAATCTTGACATATCCAACCAAGAGTTGATAATTGCAGCGTACACGAGTCAGACATATTTTTGTTACAATTCCTTCAATCCCTTCCCCAATTTTAATCTCGTAGATTATAAACCAACTATTGTGGTCATACGTTGGAACTCTACGGAGTGTGAACCACCTTTAGGAATTATTTGGGTAAATATTTGCGCAAAATATATCAGTTCTACAGCATGTGTGTTTTCTAAATCGAAAAACACCAATAAAAATATTTGCCCGCACGTATATTTTAATTTGATAAAAAAAAAAAACAATCTAATACAAATAATATAAGAGGAAACTCAAATAGAAGAACTTAAAGAAACGTACCCTTTTTTCTATTTGGTACATTCGGGTAAAAATTGTATTTCAGCACCTCGTATAGAGTTCGTAAATAATGAAAATACTTCATACTACAAAATTTTTATCCATCGACCTAGGAGGTCAAGGCATTACGACCATCCACTACATATTAAATTACTCGTGTATGAAAACGAAAGTGATTAAAAATATATTTTACGCATTATAAATAAACAATTTCATAAAAAAATCCAGGTAAAAGAAAACAGTAATTTTTACCTTTTTGATATATGGTGGTAAGTTATGTTGTGCTCGAATGCATTCAATAAAAGTAAGACATGGCTGCTGCCGAGATATTAGCAGCTGCTGAAAAAAGTTATACATTTTTCAACAATTTGATTGAAAATGCAAATGTTTCGAAAACTAAAACTACTACTTCTACTACTGCTACTTTAAACACAAAAGTTAATGTAAAGAGAAGCTGGAATTGGGAAACGAAAATTTACAAAACAACACCTTCAATTGGCAACATTTTTTGAATATATGATTACACCGACCCTAATGACTATCGTGGTTATGCAAATAATGCAGATAATGACAATTTATAAATCATAATCATATTGATATTTTTAGCACACATCGCATTCATTAATGTAAGACATAATTGAAAAAATAAAATAAAAAAGAATCCTTTAAATGTCTTCTACACACACCCCACACACACACACTCTCTCTCTCTCTCTCTCTCTCTCTATCTCTCTCTCTCTCTCTCTCTCCTCTCTCTCTCTCTCTCGGTATATATAATGTGGTATTCATAGTGTTGCATCAAACTTGTAGTTGGTGTAAGTAAAGAAACACATCATAGCACTCCAGATGGCTACGAAAATAAACGTCAACATTATTGCAGAGTCGACCGAAATGACTTACAACAAAGTCGGAAATAAGGATGACGATGAATCAGTTGCCCTTTTCGTCGATAGGCTGAAAAAAAAAGTTATATCGTGTAAAGAAGATGGATATTTCTTTACCTTCATCAAGAAAGATATGAAAAAACTAAAAAGTAACGTGTAAACACAGTTTGCGAGATTTCCAAATTAGCCAAGGATCGACAATTACATCACACAACGTACTCACCTGATAAACTCTATGATTTGTTACTTCTACCCACGCGGGACGAAGAACGATGGTCGATTAAGAAAGTATCTTAATTTAACTATTATTAATTTTGATAAAAGGTAGACATTTGTATAAAAGTCGCCATTACTAATAAAATAACGGATGTAATAGATAAATGTATTGTTTTATTGGTGAAAAACAGTTATTCCCGAGATTAGGATCGAAAACCCCAGCAAATACAATCCTCTATCCATTATGTTTATTCGAGCGTTCATTTTAGATGTATAGAGTGTAAAGTCCAAAACTTGATCTGGATTTTATGCACTAAAAGTTTTCATTTGATTTGACAACATCGTATCATCATTGCCGCCCATATTGTTCCAATCGATACGAGATCCATTCGAACTGACTTAAAAGCCAGTAGGTATTGTAAACGAAATTTCAATAATGTTTTAAAATCGTCATCTTCTACTACTTTAGTAAGATGAATACCCGTAGTAGATGGGTTTAATATGGCATCTTTTTTGAAAAGGCCGCTAATTTACCGGTGTCGGCATCATTATCGATAGAGGATGCATGGATGGAAACATGATTCGCTAAATAGACAACTCCTTCGTGCACGTTCTTCCACATCATCACGAACATTATCGGTGTATATTCCATCTTTTGAAAATCCCAAATATTTTGTTTTAATTCCAATTCAAGCTTTGATATATCATCTACGTAATCTTGACCTTGTAGGTTTTGCAAGTTGAATGCATCTAATATTGTCAACCACACATCGGCGATAGCAGTCGTGATCAATACAGCATCAACTACGGGTAGTAAAGAAAGAGAAATGGCAGCAAATGCTCTAACGGCGATTCCCACAATTTTCAAAGCAGTCGATACCACCGCTCTCGTAACAAATTCTATCGTCAAAGCTCTGAATAAATAAATTCCCGTTTTGATCAGTGTGGGTCTGATATGCTTGACTCTCAAAGCCATATTAAGACCGACTTCACCAAATAATTGCAGTAGGAACTCATGACTACCCAGTCCTTGGACGCAAGAGATTATAATATCGGCAACTATGATGGAAATATCTTTTGTATTGAATAAATAATCGGGTTGTTTGGTCAGAAAATACCCATTAAACCGAGCATTTGATATTTGTCGATTTGACATTAACCGCTATCTGTATATTTCAAGTGATGTGGCACCGAATCGGCTTGCGATCCGATTCGAACTCGAGTATCTTTATCGGAACCTATGGATTCGACATCGCGGGTCATTATCTATGGCGCCACAAGCATATCCCCTCTCCCATACTCTGTGGTCCACAATAAATGTGTCTGTGTTTTTTTCGTGATGTCCACGTTGCTGAGTTTAATGTCTGGATTTATGCAGAATGCCTAATGATTGACGAAGTTATTCCATTCCGCGACGTAATCGGGCATTTGTCCCGTTGGTGGTACTTGCAGGCTCTTCACATCATACTGATCGATTCCATGAACCAATTCCACGAAGCTGTATTCGATAATCTTCTACAAGTATTCCCCGATAATAAAACCTATAATTTTATTATCTAAATGGTCTGTGCAATCGTTACCCACCAGAGACATGATAAAATTGTCGCAATAATACGAGTTCAGATGAAAGCGCATTGTTTCATCACCCGTCTCTGCCACTTATGGCGAATAATCGACATCAAAACCAGTTCCTATCATGTTTATGTACGGAATAATTGTGCCTTCTTTTACGCGCCAGTAATCGTCTATTCCCAACATACATGCATCGCAGCGGTCGCTCCAATAGTTATTTGATTTGTGATATTTCCATTCGGGATCTTTGGTTGGAAAACATGCTCCGTGGCACACAATCACATCTGAATTACCACTCTTGAATATTTTTGGGACATCTCGAGGCGTGCATGTTTTTCCCAGTCGATAATGCAGATTGCATTGAGAAGCATCGCAGAATCGTTTTCTACCTTTAAGACGAACCTGATAGCAATAATCAAAAAAATCCAAGTTTGCCTGTTGTGCTTCTACATCTTGATGAATTTCTACGTATACATGAGAAAATATATGTGGCACTCGTAACAAGTATTTGTTATAAGTTAATCTTTTTTGTCTTTCAAAAACGTTTCTCAAAGCATTTGAATAGTCCAAGTTTGTTGATCGGGTGAATAGAGACATTTTATGCTTTTTTTTTTAGTTATATATAAGTAAGTAACAAAAATGCAATCACAGGGTCAACATCAAGCTCAGGGTAGTTCGAACACACTTTCGAATCTCAGTGCGCATTCATCAAATTATACCATTACATTAATCTCAATCAATCAAATGAAATTAATCGATACTATCCACTCATTTACGTTCATCAAAAATTTAACCTCAGTAATGATTGTAACAGTTCCGTCGACATGGAATTGACGTCCATTTGTTTCTTGAATAACGAACGATGCAGTGCAAACACACCCGCTAGAGAACAGTTGTTGATTGGTGGATTGTGCGAGACTAACAAGTCAGATTCCTACAACGTCGATTATAATTTATTTCGAAAATACAACAAGGCGATATTAAGCCCCATCTCAAAGACGAACATCTTGGTCAGGCGATGTCCTTTGTATTCCATCCTTGTCGGACAACCGTTGAAAACCTCGACAAAAACGTTAATGAATCTATTATTCTCCAACAAAAAATTGTAAATTTGTGGATTTTTCGAAATCGGCCACTTTATTCGATTACTCTACATATCCCGAAAACATCGCTAGTACAGATAAACTCAAACTTTTTACTAAACACGTGATCGATTACGGACTGACATGGGCTTCTGGTTTGGATCTAGGGTGTATCGAGAATGCCAAAGTGAATATGTTTTTCGACCAGGAATATCTAGATATGGACATGGTCAAACAAAATTAATGGTTCCGTGACATAACGACCTCTTTACCAAGCACAGAAGTCGGTATGGAGGATGGCAAAAAAATTATACAGTACATGGTTCCTTTGGCACAGTTTCCCATATTCGACATTTTAACAATCCTAAGCTACCTCCCCTCATGCGATATCAACGTCAATGCGCTCGGATACATGGCAAACATCGAAATTTTCATCTCAAACATGGTTAACGGTACGGGATTTGGACTCAGGCACGATTTGGGCAACATAGAAAATCCCGAGTTGGACAATAGGTATCCAAAAGACGTCCAGGCCAACATTAACTTCAAACCACTTCATCAAAACATTGACTTTTGCGTTTCAACTACATGGGAGTGAAGGGACTAAAAATATAAATCGTCAAACGAAAAATTAAGCAATGTTACGAATACATCCCAACAATTTTGTAATTTCGTTAAAAACATTATAAAAAACAATACACCACATAAAACAATTTATATTTTTTAATATTACAATTTTGAAAGTGAAATGAGCTCGTCCAATTTTTTCATGTTGGCACAAGTCAAATCTCTATCGTATAAATAAAACTTGACAATACCAGAAGCATCTTTTGTAGTGGAAAATTCCACATTCTTTTTCAACATCAGAAACAGTTGAAGTAACTGCTTGTTTGCTGTCGGCAAACACTTGTACCATTCTGTTGACGAATAGGCTCGCTGGAGGATATTGTAAATGGCCGCTTTGCACCCGTTCATCTGCAAGTTGTTTATCTACAAATTGTCGAATTTCATAAAACAGATGCTCTTACAATCAGATGCAATGTTTTTCAACAATGCCGACAACGATTTGCCGCAAAATATATTTGTTGGGATTTTCTTTTCTCGATTAATACTCATTTCCTCAACTGCATCTGTGGTGATCGACCGATAACCGAGTAGATAGAAGCTATGCAATCGATATAATCATATTTCACGGACATGGGCACGTATATTCCCTTTTGTGATGACGTATTGCTCAATTTTAAACCATCGTAGAATCGATGCTGGGACTCTACAACAACCTCGAAAATGAGCCGATTATTATATTCACGAAATACATGTTTGTCTTTACTCGTTCGATTTTCGTACACTGAGATAGAATGTCGTTATTTCCTACCCCCAATGTTATTCTGTACGTTTTTGTCTACACACTTACGTTAAAGTGTGGGCAATTGAATTATTCCAGTGGCTCAGCCGAATGAATCTCGCCACAATACACGTGCATTTGGACAAAGACTGTCTCGGATTTATTGAATTGTAGAAACACGGGTGCCGAGTCCTTGCTCAAGCGAATGCGAAATCTGGTTTTGGAATCGTGGTTGAAAACCATCTGGAAACGCCGACATTCTAGAGTCGGAATGTCTTTATTGGCGTTGATCGCGTACCTCTCTTCAGTGAATTGCAGGTGACTGGTAAAGACCGGTTTAAATTTGAGGGACCTCGCATCGTCACTCTCTGTCTAGACGTTCGCCTTTGCCATCACGTGATTTCCAGTCCGCAACGTCCAGGTAAATACCCACGTTTTCTATGCAGAGCTCGAAAAAAAAAACATAGGGTTTTGTGTTTAGTTTCGTCTTCAAATAGTTTATCGTGGTAAACAACTTGGCCATTTTCCCATATTGGATCGTCGATCGTATTTGCTCGGTGATGTGCTGTCCGAAACAGTTATCCAGAGTCAAAACACACTCCGAATTACCGTCCATGGTCTATTCGAACGCGGATTTGGTGCATATTCTTCCCGTCACATCGTCCACAAATGTCTTGAATGGCATACCTTTGAAATGACTCAAGTTGAATATACCTTCAAACACAAGCACCTCGATGTAACCAAACCAGCATCGAATCTTTGAGAATAGTTTATTCAATTTCACTTAAGGATTCAACTTGCAATTCAAGGGGAAATATCGAGTTGAATGTGCATACATGACAGGTAAAAGTGTTGTATTTCATATTTGCAATATCGCATCCATCCAGCGGCAACCAGTGCCCTTTAGCAATCAGTTTTGAAATAAGCTTGTTGATCCTACACGAATCAGCACTCAAGGCCAGGTTCATATCCGAGACTAGGGAGTAAACAAGATTGAACAAATCGATGGCGACATTTTTTTTTCGAAAAGACATAAAAATCCCAAACAATCTGTGGGTATTGTGGATGTGTCAGTGTTCTTCGGTACGGGTCTGACGATGAGCCCAAAGAAATCTCGATAGGCGATCTGAGGAGTCAATGGTTTACAATTCAAGTTTGAAATATTTGTTCTTTTCTTCGTTTTGTACATATTCGTCATGGGAACGAGCTTGCACCAATTGCCAGTCGCAACAATATTTTTTGCCTGTTCTTCATTATTGGCGAATGCACATAAGACCAGCCGAATCAACAACATTGATGGGGACATAACTAGTTTATTGGAGAAACTATCAATGGGACAGATATGGCCGACAAATCGTTTTAATACGTACCCGAAAAGTTTATTGTCGTAGACAATGTATTTATCATCCATTTCAAAAGAGTGTAACATACTCAAATCGAGATCATTTTCAAAGTTCTCGCCTTCAGGATTATGGCGAGCAAAGAAATGCGGTTCTTTACCCGTAGACAAAATCAGTTCGAAACAATGCCCTTTATTTTTTGGGTGTAACTGTAATTGTGGATGCAAAAGCAATGACTGCGTCTTCAGCTCACTCGAGTGTGTGGTAATTCGCGATTATTGGTCAATATACAGGAAACCCAACACAAACGACCCTTTTTCGACGGAATAACAGCGAATTTGGGAATTTTCCATCGAATAATCTTCCATGTTTAATCTCTTCTTTCTAGAATCTTTCACCATATAGTATTCTATCACGCATTCGCACAACAATGGTGGTTGTGGCGGTGAAGATGATGATGAGACTTATATCATTCCGATGTCATCGTAATAACCACGATAATGATGGAGTTATCTCAAATCAAAATCAGATCCCAACATCATGAGGAATATATTGCAGATATCACGATACTCCATGGTTATACAAGTCATATAGGTCAGGTTGTGATAATGGCACAAGTCCAAATAAACGTGATTGAAAGGAGAGCATGATGGAATGCCACACACGCCAATCAGTTTGCATTTGAGAATTGTATTTTTGATACAAGGCTGAAAAGTCACATTATGTTTACGAGCCAAGTATTCTACACAATCGTTGAACTGATTCAAGTAACGGCGAAAGATGAATTCCCCGTACATGGTCGTAGAAGAACTGAAATATTTTAAGAGGGAGGTGTTGTATTTATAGAAAGTTTGTTTTATTTCCCTTTTTTAAAGAATAAAATAAAGATATATTTTATCTATATAAAAAGAGGTATTGTATAGTTTTTTATTTAGTTCTTTTTTCAAGAATAAAACAATATAAATCTTTCGTCTCCAAACATATATATATATACACACACACACCAGATCGACTATTGTTTGCGACTCATTCAGTTCCGAGCACGATGGGTTTGCAACAGCAGTTTCTTTGTCGATTCTGATACAGTGGATGCCTACAAATCGCAGTCTGCATACATTCGAACTTACCACAGGAACCAGAGCAAGTTTCCCAAACTTACTTTTGAATTTACGGCCGATGATGGTTACAGCGATTCTGAATTGACGATTTGCGTACTGATGAAGGGTATACTAAGAAATAACTGTGTTCACAACAACATAGAAGGATACATGGGTGAAGATGTTAACGTCCGTCGGTTCTACGTCTTCGATGATGGTAGTGGAAACGAGATGTAAGAACTTCGTGGAAATTGCATCCTGTATCTCGATTCTATTGTGCCAACAAAATGCAGCACCATCAAACTCCTTGTTTTTGTTCGCAACAAAAATTGGTGTTATACCGTTTCGAAAAAATATGTCCAATTTACACCAGAAGAAGTAATGTAAGAAATTAAGAAAGTTTATATATATGCGAAGCTAGTTAATATTCCGTCCAGGGACTATTGCCAGGACAATATTTGAAGGGGGGAAAAAAAAAAAAAAAAAAAAACACATGTACTGAAGATTATAACATTCATCCCTTCGGGTGAACTTGCTCTTGGATTTTTGTAATTCTTTTGTGAACCCTGTGCAAAAAATATAATTATAATAATAATAGTTTTAAAAAGTTTGTGCTTTTTTTACCTATTATATTCACAAATGAACTAGGGCTGAAATGAGGGGATCTAACCCGGATTGGTAATTATCGTACAAAACCAACAACAGTTCATGTTTGTCTTCCGACTTGAAGTCTTGGCCAATCAATATACCTATTTTAATTAGAAAATAAGACAGTGTCGATGCGACTATCAGATTGTATAGTTTTGTGCGAAATAAAACCTGTATTTTTAGCACTTCAATATTTAATATTTTATTCAAATATTTCTTCACATCGCAATAATTTTCAACAACTTTATGGGCTAGCAAATGGTATGTTCGAGATCATTTTCCATGTACTTTTCTATATCATTATGACGGTAAAACCATAAATCCGCAATTGCAAACACGAAACCCACTTGTGGATCCAATAAAGTTTTATTATTAACACATAGTATTATTTTGTCACTCCCATCCCCACCTTCACTATCTTTTTTTTTTCTTTGGCACTTTGGTTCGATTTAAAAATGATGGAGTGAACAAATCTTCTAAATTGGGTTTCGAATGGTTCTGCCCGAAATACAACGATAATTGAGTCGGCGTTACAAAAATTACCAAAGTTCAATTTTCTCGTGGTTCGTCACCTATTTTTACATTGACAAAACACCGTCGTAAAGGAAATATTTCGGGAATATATCCCTTCGTCATCACCGATTGTTCGACTTCCGACAAGTGAATGTCGGTAAAAGGACATTGAATAATTAGAAAGTAAGGATGGCATTTACTCAAGTAACCTGATAGCGATAAAAGCGTATGATAAACAAAGTTTCCAATTTTTTTCATTTTTTGCGAATAAACCAAAGTGTTTTCGATTGGCGCGATATTCGATCTATAAGTCGCGAACCAACCTCGGGTATCGATCTCTCTAAACGGCGGCATTAACGTCTCTCTTGGTTTGTGTTTCGGATATGCAAAATACTGCCAAAACTATTCGCATTTGATCAAATTGTATAGAATCTCTTTGATGGTGGTTGATAGTTTGCGATTGTAATCTTCGTTATTTTCAGTTTCGACCAGAAACAATCTTTGTAAGCTAGACTCCACTTTGGTAGGATTCCTTTTCTATACAAACAAACAAAAATAAACTTCTTCTAAAAAAATTAAAAAGCAATCATTTACCACGTATGCAAACTGATTAAAATGAAATTTTTGCTTCAACCTCCAGTTTTTTTCCGCATCGAGTTCTCGAACGCAAGACATTAGGAAATCCAAACCACTTGGAGTATACGTATTTGTTGCAAATAGTCTATAGTTGTATATTGAGCAAAGACGTTGAGTATGTTGTGGCTTTTGGTGGCGATGTATTCGACTATACGAAAAACATATTTTTGTATTTGTATTACGGATTAATTTTTATCGGTTGGGTCATTATTTTGGGTTTTGCCGCCTACGTAATAAATTTTTCTCGGTTGTGGTTAAAGGATAAAATAAATATATGTGGAAATGACGAGCGCGGACAATGGGTACCCCATACTCAAGCTGTTTGAGATGTACAAAATCTTATCTCAGATACCCAATTTAACCAATCGGCATTTCAAATTACTTGCAAATATTCTGGCAACTTATCGTATAATTGATCGCCCATTAAATTCCCTCACTGACCTTTCATTAACCGACTTTTTAATCATCTATTTAACAAATCACTTTCCATACAATTTGAAAAACAAAAAAAAATTATTTACAATCGATGTGTGAAATCAATCTCGAGTGGTTCCGGCTGTCGTGAACAAAAATGATTCCACATTAAACAAAGAGTTGAATCTTATCTCGCAAGCGTATCGCTGATACCGTAATTTTCCGCTAAATTTTGTGCACCCAATCTATTCTTCCGAATAGAACTCTGAGTTGGATTCTCTGCTCGGAGGAATCGGTGATTTCAACGAGCGGTTTGCTCACATAATGCCAAATGGGAAACCGATACTCTCGCTCTTCACCAAAACGGATCGCGGGATATTAAATCCCATTAATGTAAATTTCCTGACCGATCTCGAACTGAACACACCACACTTTCAACACGTTGTTGGTATCTCACACTCAAATCTTGTTGACAAGTTTGCATATTCCCGTGTTTTTGTCCGTGACTTTGTCCTTAAGCTGTTTCATCAACGTTTCCTCGAATTTAAAAAACTCGTGCAGTCTATCGCTAAAGTAACTTTTACTAATCTCGTCGAATCTCTGAAGGTAAACACTCGCCAGTTTCAATTTTAATTTCGTCTATCAATCCACAATGTGGACGTAATTGACGTATGTATGAGATGTGTCGAATGTCTACTTGCTTTGAATAAAGTTGTCTGTCGCAATTCACAACTCATCCAGTCGCGATTTGTCATCCACGCAAGTTTTCGGAAGTTCAGCGCATTTCGTCTTTATTCTATTCAAGTACTCTTCTTCGAAATGTATCGAAAAGATTTGTCCAATTTTTAAAATTGGTTCTTATTAGTTAAGAGTATGTCCGATCTACTCAAGTTTAGCAATCATAATCCGTATTCTATAGACCGCATTTATTACGAGTATCAAGATGTTGCGCGTAGAAAAACTCTTGACTATTTTGTTCGAAAGAATCAGAGTTACTATGAGACCCGATTGGACCAATTCCTCGACAATGACAAGAGGGAATTGTTACTCTATTTGAAAAATGTCGACCAGACGTCCGATGGATACAATACAGTCTTGAAAAAAGTCAACCAGTTGTACACTTTTAATTTAAAATCATAGTTACTCTCGTTTTACGAACAGCTCGAAATCTAAGAAAGTGCTAAGACCAATTTCTTAGGCAGTACGATTGAACAATGTTTGGTGTTCGTCGCGAAAGGGGACTGTGGAAACTTTTAAACATTTTTTTTTCCACATTCCTTTGTAAAAGAGGAAGCGGTTATTCTTTACACCCTATTGCGCTGAAAAAAAAACAATAGTTAATAAAAATATACAAAAAAAAAAAAACAAACAGGTATATAAAGAGACGAGGGTGCATATTTGTTTCGCATTAGTTGTTGTCCTTTGGTAAGAGAATATCAATGTTGGGGCATATAGAATTGGGAGATTTGTATTATTTGGTATCTTTAGAGACAAAAACTCACAAGTATTCGACGAGCAATGATCGACGCAAAACAATTATCACTACTTCGACATGTGTTTCAAACACCTTTTCAAAATTTCAGTCAAAGAAAATGGCCTCTTACATCGTGAATTCGCCCAAGTTTTCCATCGGGCCATACACTGATTTCCGTACTTATGACGATCCGGTAGCCGCCATCGAGAAAAATGAAAAAAAAATCAGTCGAGGAGCTATTCATTTGGGAGTTCAATTACATACAAATATCGAAAATTACTACAAATCGAACGAACAAAAACTACCCGATGCGAGAGACGATACGTTCACACAATTTTTAGATTTCGACCGCGATGTTAGACAAGCCAATGGGTGGGCACCTTATGCATCGGAGCTTAGAGTGCGATATGCTGATTTTGCTCTTTGTGGAACCATCGCCATGCTTTTCAAGTCCAAGGAGGGTGATTTGGTGATGGTCGATTGGAAACGTTCGCCAAGGAATTTCGAAGCGTCTCGTGCTGATTATGGACTCGGACCTCTATGTAACGTATTAGCATCACAGCTAAACAAGTAACTGTTGTAGCAAAACATTTATCGTTATATAATCAACAAGGGAAAAATTTATATTCGACCATGTGCGGACGGAAAATCACCTCAATGTATCTACTGCAAATGCATTAAAATCTGCCGAATTAAAATTTATTGCCCGTAGTTGATTTTTATGAAAATGTGATTAAGAAATGTTTAATTCACACAATCGATAACCAATAAAAATTGTTTTATTTGTACTTCTTGTCATCTTGAAATTTGTTGTATTCTTCTGCATTCATTGCTCTTGTATTAGCAATTGATTTGTTGAAATGATCCAAATTTGGCCTGAAGACAATTCGATGGTTTGTCAGGATGCTGTCCCGACACAGATAGTAGATGGTTTCGAGACACAAAGTCAACATTGTCGATTCATTTGCATTTTCGAGTACTTTTAGTGCCGCTTCATACGAAATGTGTTGATTCGCGCAATTTTCCTTTGGTATTTGTACAACTAAATATTTATTGATGATCGCGAACGAGAATGGCTCGTCTTTAAAGTTTTCCAATCACGCCATATCATGTATGGCCATGACATTTCGAAAAGTGATGTATTGTGGTAGAGAAATATTATCAATCACCCGATGTTGGTATTCTTCATCCCAGTCCTTAAAATGGTGGTTTTAAACAACTGCAAGAGACTAATTAATGAGGCGCGACATTCTTCCTCCGAGGGAAAGTTTATAAAAGTAGAAAGGCATGGGACCCGTCGAGGATTGTAGGTTTTATTGATTTTTTGTAATTGGTTGCAGCTATAATTAAAACGTTATTTTTCATTTGAACACCTCATTCGAGACCTGTTTGTAGGTTAATTGCCACACTTGACAAATGGGGTGGAATCGCCAAGATTTGCGAAACTATCTCGTCAATTTCGTCCAGAAATATCACGAATCGCTGGTTCTGGTTCTCGATTGTAATCTTGAACAAATTGGCTAATTTGCGTTCCGTATCACTGATGGTGGGCGAGGATAGCTGCCTGATGTTGAGTTGGTATAGTTTGGCTTTCCATTCGGATGCGATTGCATGGGCCAGCATACTCTTACCCATACCCGGAGGACCAAAAAACATTATCAATTAGAATTGTGGGTTAAACGCTTCCATATAGATTAAAGTTTTCAGTTCTGCTTTCAACTGGCCGTGGCCTCGTACATACTTGAAAGAAAATTGGGGCTCGATTCACCATGGGTCCAGCTCGGATGTAATCTCCGAATTTTATTCTCCTCCAAATAAATCGCTCGCATTAGTGGGATTCCGAAAGTAACCCAGAAATTAATTTTATAACTGGGCTGTTTAAGGTTCGAGATTATTTTTCGATTGCAGAGCGCATCTGAAAATTGCCAATTTTTGTACTAAGTACACCCACGATTTGTAAATAGTGTATTGATTTTCAGCCGGTGTAGATTCCCGCTGCGTTAAAATTTTTGAAAATTCTTCACCTAAACCAAAGAGCGTAGTCTCTAAATCATTTAAAAGTTTGTCACCTTTCTGCGAAGTTATGTGTGTTTTTTTTTCTAGCGAAGATGACAAAAATTCCGCACGGTTTAGCATTTGAGATAATTTCTCCACATTTGTGTGTTTGCCGTATGCGATTTTCGGCGCACATGTAAACTGAATCATACCAGCTTTCTGCGATGGCGCGAACATTTTCATTCTTTGTTTTTTTTTTAAGCTGATTTTTTCGCATTACTTATAAGATTCTTTTTTATCGTTATGCAGCAGCAACGACAGCAACAGCAAATAATCTTGTTTCCATCGTTGCAACTTCAACCACTCAGACCACAGTGCACTGACTCTGACATTTTCGTAACGAACCAGCAATCTTCTTCATGGCCACTAACCCCCCCCCCCCAAACAACCACTTCCTATTCATTTACATAGACTTAATGTAAATACCATGACTGAAATGTCCACTCCTCTCATCAGCGTGCGAATAGAGCCAGATGACGTTCCCGAAGAATTGGCGCAAAAAATAAAAATTACATATCTCAATTTGTGGAAATTTTAACGGAAATTCATACGACCATCACACAAACGAAAAAGGCGGTCGGTGATTCTTCTTGTGCGTTAAATACCCCAGTGGCTATGAAACGAGTGGCTATACACTTCGTATTGCTCGGTCGACTAGAGTCGGAAATGGTGAATGGAGCGGTCAGTCATTAATACGTGGAAATTATAAAATCCATCCTCGATACGAAATATAAAGACGTGCCAGAAAATATAATATGGTTCAGTCGAATCCTAGAACAACACAATCTCCTAACCGCATACACTATAGTTCAAATGTTGCTGAACAGATCCATCGAAGCACAGCCTATACTCAACACCCACTCGTTCAACAAACAAATTAAATTGGTTCCACCTTTACAATCTCCATTCGATGAGTTTATGAAAGCGGCTTAGAAAAAAATGCAACAACAGAAAAAAAAATCGACTACGAACTTTGTCGTATAATATCGGACAGTTTGGAAAAGAACAAAATGTACGTCGTCAGCGAACTCTGACACGAATTTCTACCACTGAGCATATCAACGTTCAAGAATGCATCTTTCAAGACCTTCAAGGAACATGTCGATGGATTTTATAAAAAATCTTAGTTTTTTCTTGAACTGATGAATTAAAAACCTAGAGATGTATCTAATGTACATGCAAACATTCTAGTTTCATAAAAAAATCTATTAATAAGAAATATTTTTTCACACGTTGTTTTTTATTTATTTATTTATTTTGTATATGTATCTAACCCATGAGTTTGAGTTCTGTGCTCTTGTCATCAGATATATTTTCCTCGTTATATTCATTACACTCGACATGTTAAAATACTTCCTGTTGGGAAAACAAATGTTCAAAATTATAAGCTACCATAATACCTAATATAAGAGCGAAAATCATGTCTGGCGAAATCGTCGGTGAAAGTGTTCTTATTTTTAATGACATCACCCGTATTCACACTTAGCGATTCGCATCCTTTTAGCTTTAAATTTAGGTCTGAAGGTTATAAAGAACAATTGCCTCTTAAATTTAAATAAATCCGGTATGGATGATGTGCCATATTTGTTTAAGATTATTTTACCAGTGTTGGATCAATCAGTCAATTATTAGGACTACACCTTGGCGGGTGCCCGTAGAACGAAGTTGCTGAAGCGAATGTACGATATCGACCAATACGAATAACATCTTCAATCCACGGGCAATGAGAATTTCGCATTCGACTTTCACAACAATGCCAACAACGTGCGTAAAGTAAAACGTCAAAAGTCTCCACCACAAAACGAAAAGACCCCAATAATGAACCAGGTTCAGACATCGCCTGCATATTTAAATGAGCTATTGCAAAAAAAAAAAAAAAAAAAAAAACCAGGTTCAGGCATCGCCCGTGTATTTGATTGAACTATTGGCAATCGACACACCTCCTGTTTTCGATGTGGACATGTCTCAATCAGATGTTTCAAATAACTATTCATTCGAGAATCTCGTACAAGAACAACAGCAATTGCCAGAGCAAAACCAATACACATAAAATTTCGTACCTAATAATTACATACCTAACAAACAACTAGAACTACCAAAGCAAGAACAACAAGTTATTAATTACATACTTGACGAGCAACAACAATTACTAGAGCAAAACCAACTTACCCTGAATTTCATACCCGATGATTACATACCTAATGAAAAAAATATCTCAGAAAAAGTACAAGAGTAGTAAACTAGAAAACCAGGCCGCCCACACGACAAATCTTTGACAAGAGTCAATCAGTGGCTGCTTTTGGCTGAAATAAAAAATATTTCCGAACAAGTAATTATTGGATTGTATAACTGTGGTTGTGAACTATGAGCTTTCATCGAACAGGCACTAAATTCGGAAACTTTGAAAAGTAATGGCGGTTTAGAATCCATCATGCTAAAAGAACTACTTTCAACACTGAGTAAGAGACTTGACGAGATTATACATAAACACAACATGAGTTACTAAAGCCTATATTTTAAGATTATTTGATAAAATGACTGATGAAATCGCCGGGGAAATGTTTTACTTTCCAAAAATCAAATCCAAGTTTTCTGTTTCGATCCCCATGCAGCAATATTCGAAACGTCATTAAATAATTCGATATGGGTTTGACAGAGTTGCGAAACATCTTGGTGTTTAATTTTTACCTAGCCAATAGCCACAAGGTTCAAGATTTATTCAAAGTGAAAGTTCTGGTGATTGACAATTACCATTTTGAAAGTTACAGGCACGTGCAATAAGCGGGAATCAGTCGAAAATTCGTGCACAATCAATCCCACGGGCAATATACCGAATCGAGTAACTTTGATACCGTAAATCATCTCTCATCAACGGGATACGAAAATTTCACGTTTGATTTTCCAAATGGAAAAATACACCAGCCGACCAAACGAATAAAAGTCGCGGATTCGATCGATGCGAATACACCACAGCATTTTAAATCATAGCCGGTAGAACAGTCCAGTTTCAATTCGATGCATATTCCGCATTTGCAAAATGTATCCTCGATCGATCTAGACACGATGCAAGTAAAACCTAAAATAATTCAATCGACTTTAACAATAGCTGTGACAGATAATCCCCAATTACAACAACAACAACAACAACAAGAATTAACTACATCCCCAACTCTGCCATTTTCGATTCCAAACATTTCACCCGATTACAACCTATCGGACTTTTTAACCTTCCAGTCTCCTAAAAACGTGTCTTTGTGTTGTATTCAACAAACGTCACTCGATTATTTAATGTTCAATGCCTTACGATCGCATGATCTAATCCCTTCGAATGAAGATTTGATTTTGGGGGAGGGGGAAGGCAGTAACGGAAACGAACCAACGCGGATAAACGAGACCAAATGCACCGGTTGAATTCGACCCGACGACTCAAATTGTAATAAACCTTCATCCCGAGGGGAATTTAACCCTTTTCCCACAAGTCGCTATATTACCCGTTGAGTACTAATTCGCCACGAGGGGAGAAAACAATTCATTGCCATCGTCGAACCAAACAGTCCCCTTGTCCGACGAATTCATCATCAATTTGGTAAAGGAATGGGGCAAAAAAAATTTAAACCATCAACCCCGAAGAATTACTTTATAGTATTCACTTATGCAAAGAATTCATGGAACGAACATACGACAACAATCTAGTAAAAGCGGCCCTTTATCTCGCTGGAATGCGAGAGAAAGGGCCGCTTTAACTTGGCCTCCGAAAAGAAAATTATCATTGAAGCATGCGATAATCTAACAATGGCAATCGAATCCTATCAAGAAGCAAATGCATACCTTATGTAATTTACCCTTCCGGGAAAAAACGTGTGAAGATTAACAATTTTAATAATTTTGTAAAAGTGGATAATTGTAAGTAAATTTTTTGTCCGGGTACCATCTCATTGCCTGGAGCCAACTTGGAACAAATTTAAAAGACTTTAAAAATTGAAGGTACAATTTAAAAATTAGTATGGTATATCTCGCTACAATAAAGTCAATTACATGGTCATCTTCCACCTTCTCGGCCAAATTTGTAACTTTATATTTTCGCTTATATTTTTTAGTATTAAATTTGTTGTATTTCCTATTCCATTTGTATAAAATCGAAGAAAATTTCTTCTTAGAATCGACGATTTCCATAAAATCCTTCAAGATATTACCTGCGTAAAATGTTGCCAAACACAACTTTGATTCTACGGTATATTTCCTATATTCTAATTTTCGAGTAGATTTAACGGAAATTATACTTTCTTTGAAAGAAACTTTACCGAAGTCAAATTCTTTTTTTTCGTGAATCAACATTCTTACATCTTGACGCACTATTTTGACATTTTTAAGAAAGAATTTTTTGATTTTCGATCGCCGGTTGTTGTTTATTCGTTTCACGCTGTGTGGATAAAATCAACTCGTTCGTATCCGGCACTATTTTAAACCTTAATTGCAGCGATAGGCATTGGGAAAAATGACAGGGAACGGGAAGGAAATCGAGGGTGGGATTTTCACAATGGCCCGCGTCTACATTGAAAACTTTATCGATGTAGGGATGTGTCAGGTGACATCTATCACATTTGAAACACAATTTTTTTATATTTTGCTCACATTCTATAAAGTGTTCGGCTTCAGAATTTCGGCAATAATATTCATTGATTATATAAGGATGCACAATATAACCATTTTAGTTTTTCAAACATTCAGGTTGTAGACAGTTTATTCGGATTTTAGAAAATCCGTGATCACATTTAACAATTTCTGGTAATCCATAATTGCAAACAATGTAGGTATCGTCCGCGTAAGGCAATCTGATTTTGCTCAACTTGTCAACACAGACGTTGCCAATATCTCGTTCCATCCTAATCGCATCATCGCTTGTATGGCACGCGGTGCCATCAAAAATCGTATTCTTTGGGCACACTTCCAAATTCCATTTGCGATCGCGACCGCATCTCATATACATGTCCTCGAGTTTTTTGTTTTTGTTTGCGGATTCAGAACCATAGACGTTCATCAAGTTGCAATACTGTTCGTACGTTATGTAATCGACCTGGTTCGGATTACTACACTCACTGTACATCAACTGCAGGCCTTCGGAAATGCTGAGTTTCGGAGGGAACGACGCAAAGTTTAGGGGATTTAAATCACCACGTAGCTGGATTTTATAATCCATCCCGACTTTGATGAGTTTCGGGGAAAGTGTTTGCATGTGACTACACTTCAACCATTTTTGTTTCTCGGAATTCCATACCTGTTCGCGAGGTGTTTGTCTGATTCGCCGATAACATTCACCTCGATTTTCGTGCTTTCCGCATTCTCTGTGCCTGTCGTAAAACTTCGTACTCGCAATACGTATTCGTTTTAAACAGTGAAAAATTTAAGTTTTTAATTTTTGACTGCGTTAAACATAAACAAATCTTTACCCGATTTCACGGAATCGTATTTTGGAGTTTTCGCACTGAGTAAAAACCAATACACCAACAATATTGTAAGCGACAATACAGATTTAACAATGATGCTAATAGAGTAGGAATCAATCGATGACTTTCTTTCCCTCACACACACTCTCTCTTAGGAAAAAAAATTATAATCAAAGGATTACATTCAAAGTCCATGTATTTGAAATATGCCAGCCAATATCGGCTGCTTAAACACAAATAAAATCGTCAAAATAACCAATAATCAAAGGTATTTTTAAAGGCATTTACCAAAATTCGATTTTGTAGTTCGGACTCGATGACTTCCAGTTCCAATGGCAATTGGACCATTTTTTCCAAATTCATCCATGCAAATGAACAATGATGAATCGATGGAGAGAGTTAGGTTGACAAGTCTAGATAAATTAAATTTATATTTGAGATATGTATCGAACCTTTACAAAATAATCAATTTCCATGCGATTTCGTTCATGCTTTTATCCAGTGTGTATAAAACTCGGCCATCAGATGCGTATGTTTAAATGTTTTACCTTTTAACACATAATTCAAATGCTCGACATTGAGTGAAGATTTTTTTTTTTTACCGAGAAACATATTTTTTCTAATTATCGGTCAAAATCATCAAAGAATAGAACCACATACACTCTAGAAGAAGGTGCTTAGTCTCTGTAAAATCAGACATTTTCGGTAAACCGAGTGCCGCTTGCACCACAAGTTCTGTGAAACGTTCGACGATAGCCAGTTGACGATCATGGGGGGTGTGGAAATGACATTCGAGGTATGGTATGCTGCTGCCAAAAATATTTTTGGGATACGTTAAAGTTGATCGAACACAAGTGTCTCGCGCCAGTTAAATCCCAACTGCTTGTACCTGCATTCCAACAACTGATCAATTTCCGCACTCATGAAATTCATTTAGAGAAATGGAGGGACAAAAACATTATCGTCGTTGATAAACATGCTAGTTTGGCCGAAATTCGCTACCGCCTTGGCAAACATCAGGTAACACAAGTGTCCCGATACACACGAATGAGAATTTCTCAAGCTTTTGACATTGTTCAACAATTCGAGTAAAATGTGCGCAAAAATTTTATCCGTACTATCCGATGACAATAGTTTTGATATTTGCCGATCGATCGATAATTCATTGGACATTCTTTTTTTGTGCGAATAATCCTCGTAGTTCCTTATTTGTTTTTTTCCCCGTTAAATCTAAGAGACATGTTTTCCTCTGCTTTACAAATCAGAAGCAATGGTGAAGATTCCGATGTGGTTGGCGATTCCAGATACGGCGGTATAAGAAATGGATTCCGCAATCAGAGAATCGCCAGTGGTGACGAAGATGATCGCGAACTGTCCGATAAAAGAGAAAAAAAAAAATTCACAAAGAAAAGGCGAGCTCAATGCACTACAGTCATCGATTTAAACAGCACTTTAATAGACGAACATAAAAACGAATTCCACAGAGCCGATCATTTCATAGCGACTTTGGCAAAAGACTTTAAAGTGGTGCTGTTGACGGCGGGCAACGAGGTTTATGCGAAAATGTTTATAGAACAGTTTCCGCAAGCCAATAAATTCGCAAAAGTTTTGTAAAAGTTGCATAGAAAAATGAAATCGGTATCTATCATTCCCCAACAACTTCCGGTAACGACAAGCCTGTACATTTTAATAGACGATTCGGTGCATAATTTAAATAAGAGTAGTTACGACATACCGGCCAATGTTAAAAAAAAATACTATAATGTACCAAACACAAAAATGAAAAGATAAAATTTAATTAATCAATTACAACTCATTACTGAATGATTTATACGATCTGGTAGATGCTTGTCACGAATCTATCAGTTAACTCGCTCGCCCAACAATGTCAATTTTTTTTATAATCGTGCAACAGATTAATTAAAAATACTTCCTGAAGAGCAATCAGGTGCGATGGCAGTGTCAAAGTATGCAATAACTTTGTAATCAACTCCATATATTCGTCAATGTTTCTATTTGAGTTGCTTCTACACATCCAGTTCTTATTGTAGTGAGAATAAACAAAATTTTTTGAACTCGAGTGTGTCCATTATGTTATGCTCCCTGGGAGGGATTATACCTTATAAATAAATAAATATATAAATATACATATAAAATATAACTAAATAAATATATATATATATATGGTTTCACACTCAATATTTTATTTTATTTTATGTGTTTGTATTTGGTAATTGTAACTTTTTTTTTTCATATCAATAGCAACATCAATTAAAAATAACAGACTACACCAAACCATGATAAATCAAAACGAATGTGTAATGAAAAATAAAAAGAGACAAAATGTGGCCAAAAATACCGACATAGTTTCCCAATAATAACCAACGATTAATTCGCAGTGGTTGGTAAAAATATTAAAAACTTCATCTTGTTCAAACAAATTTTTAAAGTAATGGTACATGCAAAACTTACAAAATTCCTTAATTTCCACTACAACACAATATACTTTGGAAGAATCGACAAAAATTTCGGAATATTTGTGAGTACTGGGATGCCATTCGTGGTTATTTACACCAATGCCATAGAAAGTTCATGTTTAGAAAATTTACCGGATGGTGTTTCATCAATAGAAATTCGGTATTCTGTTAGTCGTTATCGTAAAATCTAGTTTCAATGGAGTTAATCTTTGGCTCGGTCTTCCAAAATGATTCCCAGTCTTCCAAAGCATTACTAACAGCAACATCGGAATATTTTTCATATATAACTTTCATGTCGGAAAAAAACAACTATGAATGATCTTATGTCGTTTTTTTTTCAATGAGACATTGGTTTTTTTTTTCAATTAGTTTTGCACGACATCCACCGAGGTATTAAAAAAAAAAACAAATCACGACGACAGTGGTTACATATACGATGACATCGGCCAAGACAAATTACTTGCTTTCAAGCCAGTACTTGATACACTCTCAAGTATCAGCTTACGACATGTTCTGCAATCTGCAAGGTTTCCGTGATAACAATGGCGAGTACGCGCTGAAAGAACTGGCAGCCACCAACATCGATGGTTTCACCGAAAGGCGGCTCTTTAAATCTCAGTATCCGTGGAAAACATTGGATGGCGCGAGTTAAAAAACAAACTATTGGCTGAAGGAAAATTTTCACCAATTGGCATGGCAAGATGGCGAAATTTCCTATGATGAAATAGAAAGGGAAGTATTTCAATTGATAAGGAGCCATTACAACAAATATAATATTTGTTGTGGGTTCACATCAAATGCAATGGCTCTGGAGAGGTTGTGCAAATTCGATCACTATCTCGAAATAGTAAATTTGCAAAAAACTTACAAATGCCTGTCGTTCGAGACTCTGGTAGCCATATATGGGAATGCAGGCCATTATAATTTTTGGAGATACATTCGTGGATTTTCGTGTGCAGAGAAAAATTCGAAATTATTGCATTTGAGGTTCCACGGATAATGTAGTGGCAAAATGGGAAGATTTCCAAAAACAGCAACAAAATTGAAATAAAGTGTATCAAAGACTTTTCATTCAGTGTTTGGTGCGGTTTCGCAACATAAGAGATGGTTCGACTGAACTGCTGCAGGTCAAATCTTTGCATCAGTGGGCCAGCTGAAGAAAAGATGCCATGGATTGGAGTGACGAGATGGAGAAATTCCCTGCAGCAAAATTGAAGATGACTGACAAAAAAAAAATCATATTTCACAAATGTATATAATTTGTAAATAAATATTTTTTGTTTTGTTTGTAAATAAAATATATATTTTTTAAATTTACTCGAGATATAGTAATTGGTTGCATAAATTTCCCACACCTATAAAAAAAAATCAGATCTTACGCTTATATTTGTCAAATTATCAGAGTAGGCCAGTATCAGTCCCAAAACTGTAAAAATAACACTTTGGCCTATCAAATAAGCTATTTTGTTTGCATTTTCTTACCCCTTTATGGCATAATTGTCGTATTTTGGCAATGGTGTACTAGCTAAAATTCAACTACAAATTTTAATAAAAAAGTATAATAGTTGAATTTTGGAAAGTTTATAAATTTCGGGGCACCAGCTAAAAGTCAATTTTTTTTTATAAAAGAAGGTATTCAGAAAAGCCCTTATTTTTGTGTGTGTATATAAGCAGTTGTGTTTTTCATAAAACCATTACAACTGCAATGTCGTTGGACAAAATATATATTGGGTGTCGAATTACAAAAAAAAAAAACAAAAAAAAAAAAAAACAGACTGTAGGATTTAACGGGTATTGTGAAAATGGTTCAAAAAATTGAACTTTAAAACATAAATTATGGGGAATTATACAAGCAGTTTGGAAAATAGCTGGATTCGATATTCTAATGAATATGAACTTACAAGATATACCTTCAGAATACAGAACTTTATAATAAAAAAATGCATTGAGTTGAGGGAAATGGCAAAACAATTAGAAATCAGTGGATATTGCTGTAAAATAAAATGAGAACATATAGAGCGGACTGACAAAGTTGAAACTAACCATCCGGATGTAAAAATGATAACTTATAAAAAAGTGAAATCGAAGCATTAAATTTATAAAAATTAAAAGCTGTTTGAAAATTACTAAAAATTAAAAAAATACTATAATCTAAACGGAGACAATTTGATGAAACAAATAGTTAATTATCAATTTATTTCAGATAAACCAATTCCAAAGAATTTAGAAGACATGAAAGTTTCAGGATTGAAACTAATTACTAAAGAATTCAAAATTAAAGGGTATTCATACATGAATAAAAATAAAAGCATCACAAAAATAATTTCATACGACTTATACTAAATTAAAGGCAGAAACTGAACAAACTTCAAGAATTTTACTTTGAAAGTATTTGTATTCTAAAATTGTTGTCAAATACAATCTGATAAAAACAAACCCCTGTTTTTTGTGTATAAATAAGGAATTAAACGTAATTTCATAAAACCATTTCAACCGAAATGTCGTTGATTAGAAGGACTATTCAGCTGTCATACTACCAGTATTATAACATTTGGATTTTCATGTTCATAGATAATAATGGTAATGAGAAATTATGGTTGAAAGGGAAAGATATCACTTCAGTTCTCGGATATAAAAAACATGTAATAGAATTTTAAATCTTATCAAACCAAAATGGAAAAGAACGTGGGCAGATTTGAAGGGATTGGCACTCACCTGTGAAACCCCCTCTAATTGGCAACAACATACGATGTTCATCAATAAAAAAGGATTGAATATATTGATATAAAATCCAAGATATCCACATCGAAATACTTGCTGCGAAAACTGATCTAATAATCCGACTTGAAATTGAATCTCATTTCGAGAACAAAAGAACAAGATTACATCAGCATTTTTGTGAATTTTTTCAAACATTTAAACTACAAGTTATTTGTATACTATCAATAATTACTGAATGTATTTATACTTTTTGGATTGCAAAATTGCAGTCGAATGTGAGGAATATAATCACAAATGCAGAAATGTAGAATATGAAATCGAAAGGCAAAAAATACATCGAGAAACAATTAAATTGCATGTTTGTCAGATTCGATCCGGACGTTGAGAATTTCAATGTACATGATTTTGCAAACACTATCATTCAATTGATAGAAGAAAGGAAATAATCATCAAAATAATAAAGTTTAATTCATTACATAATTATAGGAAATATATTTTTTTTGTAAACAGTTTGTGTATATATAAGCAACAACCATTGCATCTAGAATGTCATTGGAGAAGGAGATATTTCAACTTTCAAATTTCGAAAAATTCAATTGTTTAATTTTTACACTAGTCGACCGTAATGGAATAGAACAATTTTGGTTCAGTGGAAATTATACAGCATTGTTTCTTGGGCCTGAATGACCAAATTATGCAATTTTAGTTAATGTCATTCGTAAATGGAAAACGACATGGGTAAACTTGAAGGGATTAGATATGTACCTTCCAAAAGTCAATTTTGGGTCTGGAAAATTGGTGCAATGCCAAAATTCAATTTGGGAGGAGTTCCTCCATTTAAAATTCAATTTTTTATATTTACAACACAAAGTTTATCTCACGCTCCTTGACCCTGTATTCAATTTGTTATATTTTCAACATAGAGTTTATCTGACTTCCCTTGACCCCCAATTAACACCTTCACTATGAACCAACATCACATGTTACATTGAAGGAAGATTGTGGGTGAGGGTCCTTATACAAAACAGACCCCCCTTTAAAATTAATTTTTCTTATATTTATTATTAAATAAATTTAAAATTTTTGTGTGTATATATATATAATATAAGCAACTGAACATCATTTCACTCACAATGTCGTTGGTCAAACTCTCTTTTCCATTGTCAAACTTCCAAAGTTTCTAATGTTGGATTTTCGTGCTGATTAATAGAATCAAACAATTTTGGTTCAGAGGGAAAAGTTATAGCATAATTTATTGGATATAAAACTCTCAGAAAGTAATATTAGACCATATAAACATGGATGAGAATGTGGTCGAATTTTAAAGGAATTTTCGACATTTGCTCCAACTAACACCTTCACTCCAAAAGGCGGCACTTCCCAAAATTTAATTTTTTACTGAATATTATATTGCATCTGTTACAATAATTTACACCTTGTATAGTAATTTTTCCTTTATACAAGCCACTGGATATAATTTCATTCACAATGTCGTTAATCAAACAATCTTTTCAGCTGTCCAATTTCCAGAATTATAAATGTTGGATTTTCGTACCGATCGATCTTAATGGAATCGAACAATTTTGGTTCAAAGGGAAAGATATTGCACCATTTCTCAAATATGAAACCCCACATAGAGCAATTTTCGACCACGTAAAAAATTAATGGACGAGAACATGGTCGAATTTGCCATTGACATTCCCTCTAACTAGCAACCACACAATATCTTCATATCTGAGCCTGGCCTGTATGCTCTGGTAATGCACTCGAAATTACCAGAGGCTGAAAATTTCACTGATTGATTTTACAAAGATGTGCTATCCTCCTTGAGAAATAATGGACAATACAAACTCTATATGACTTAAAAAAAAAAGAAAATTAAAATATTGAATTGTGGCTTGCTCGAAGCAAACAAATCGTTTATATTGGCCAACAAAAAATTGATATTTACAAATTAAGAATTGATAATTGCAAGACAAGATTCTGAAAAAGTCAGACAAAATGTCGTAGTACACTCTCATCGCATCATCGACATTGCCCAGGATGTGATCATTAAACCAAAATATGATAATTTATTACACACTTTGATCGTGCACATGCTGAACGAAACAAACCGAAAAATCACATTCACCCAATGTCAATGTCGATCGCAGGTCAAATCTCTGAAATGACTCAATGACAAAAATCCAAATGCCTAGGAACTGTACAGGAATGTGCACATCCCAAACAGTGTGAACATTGGAATTGCGTTAAAAGGAAAAGTTATAGCATAATTTATTGGATAAAAAACTCATGTAAAGTAATTTGAGACCATGTAAAAAATTAATGGATAAGAATGTGGTCGAATTCGAATGGTATTTTTACCCCCCCCCCCTCCCACAACTAATGCCTTCACTACAAACCAACATCATTATTGGGTTATTTTAACTGGGTATTGTAGGTTTTTTCCTACAAATGAACCATTTAAAATTAAGTTTTTTCATATTTATAATAAGAAGTTTGCCTAACTCTCCTTTACCCCCACCAACCAACTTACACCTTCACTACAAATCAACATCATAATTGGGTTACTTTAAATTGACATTGTAGGGTTAAGCACCACAAATGTTCCCCTTAAAATTCAATTTTTAATATTTAGTAACAAATAAAATCAATATTTATTATAGAATAAATAAAAACACAAAAATAATATTAAATGTTATTTCATTGTTTTTGCAGAACTAATAAAACCTATCCATCATTAGGCAAAATGTTGTCGAACTAATAACACCTATGCAGAATAGGGTAAAACATTACATAACTAATAAGACCTATTCATCATTAGGCAAAATCTTGTGAAACTAGTCTGCTAGATTTCCCAGAGTGTTCTACGATTGGCATGCTATCCCATCCCACCCCACACCTTCTTTCAACAACCCATCACATTACAGAAATTTACTTCCCCTACTTTCAGTTTGGCCTATATGGCTGCGAAATCTGGAAAAATGATATCAGTCAAGGGCGAGATCTGTATGTGAAAACATCACACCTCCTCCCAGAGCAGAGAAGAAATAAGGAATAAGTATGATAGTATAATAAATATACCTTATATAATAATATTCTGCTCTAGGAGCATAGATGGTACTGCATTCAGCTCTTGTTTTCGACTGACATCTTTTTTCCAGATTTTTCCACCATATAGGCCAAATTTAGTAGCATGTATGGAAGTGAGATTATGGTGTACTCAGATTGGTTGTTGTTTTTCTGCCATTCCTACTTTCAACAACCAATCGCATTGCAGAAGTGTATTTCCCCTTAGTTCAGTTTTTCCTATATGGCAGCGAAATCTGTAACAAATACATCAGTCGAGGGCAAGAGCTGAATATGGAATCATCACTCCTCCTCCCAGATCAGAAGAGGTATATGAGTAAGTATAATAATATAATATAATAAATATACCTTATAAAATGTATATATTATAAGGTAAATTAATTATACACACTCATTATCCTCTTCTGCTCTGGGAGGAGTGATGTTTCCATGTTCAGCTCTTGCTCTCAACTGATGTCCTTTTCCCAGATTTCGCCACCATATAGGCCAAAATGCAAGGAGGAGAATGGAGGGGAGGTGAAATAATGCAATGTGATTGGTTGTTGAACGTAGGAGGTAGTGAGGGGGAATGTCGAAACTGATTGGCATCTTTACATCATAAATAATTTATATAATCACACTCGAAAGGAGAGTAATTTCGTTTGCTTTCAATAGCCATTGTGGCGATATTCGAAGACATGTGGGGAACAGATCTCTCATGATTGGACACGAAAACATTGTTTGTTTTCCATGAGTTTCCCTTTTCTTCCCAGATCCAAACTGCTTGTGAGGTAGGTTTCGATTTTTTGAACAAATGGCTCAGAAACATCTCTCAGTAAAACATCTTTAAAAATATAATAGTGATAATAAAAATTTAATTGCAACTGCAAGTACAGGTTTTGTAGTGGCGTGCTCGCGTTTTTCCACAGACAAAACAATCTGTTTAGTTCAAAGTAATTGATGAATTTTGTTTCTTAGCCAATGTTTATGCCTTTTGTGTTGTAGAGAACATCGAGCCCTTTTACCAGCTTATTGGAGTGCTCAGATTCTCTCTGGAATTCTGTCACTTGATTATGATAATACCAGTCGTTAAAAATGTGTTTTGTGCCCAAAATTTTTAAACATGCTTCGAAATTGTCCACTCCGATGTAGTACCAAGGCCCGAAACATACAACCAAGTCGTGAAATTTATTCTCTGCAAGTTTGACGGTGATATAATCAAACAATAATTCGTTTATATTCAACATTCCTGTATTACTAATATTTATTACATAGGTGTTTTTTACAATGTATTATATATATACATCTTGAAATAAGACCATGCTTTGTTTATGTACAAATTTATGGATAGACAAAAATGATGAAGGCAAAAGCACGTTGTTATTGGCACATTTGTCGGAAATTGTACAAAAAGAATCCCTCTTTTTTTTTGCGGTGAAATTGCAATTTCAAAATATGTCGATATCTTTCCCCTCAATACCACTTTCGATGATTACTCGGACATTGTGTTTGTCAACTGCAATTTCACTGAACTTGAGTCGCATTCCCACAGAGCACATTTTTATTTTTGTAATTACAGTGACAAATCAAACTTGGAAATTCTACTCTCTCCACACACCTCTCGAACCCTTATACTTAACATGAGTTCGTTGTACAATTCAGGTGTCATTTACAGGTGTTTCACACCCTACATCACCCACTGGGTTTTCGATTCGATAGAGCTAATTCCCAAGATACAAAAATCCATAGTCACATGTTCTCTCTTTGGTGATGGCGTGGACAACATGGAACCAATGAGCCTCGACATGTTGAAACTTTTTTACCAGTGCATCAATAAAACTGCCAATTTCGAGTTGAGAGAAAATAACTCTGTTCTGCCCCAGATTTCATACTCATGCTCAAAAAGGGAAATTGAGCACTACCTAAATCAACTCTGTCACAAAGAGGACTTAGTCAGTGTCCTATTTGGGAATCCACAAAGCAAAAATGCAATTTATTCAATCATCTTTACAGCAAAAACCCAATTTCTTTACCCAAATGTCCATCTCGTCGAAAGGACACCAGCCTATTCCATGCCCCATCGAGAATTGGCCAAGTTGATGACAAATTACGATGAGATTCCCACTACCGGCACCTATGACAAGTTGTACCTTGAATGCAATGAAAAAAATGTCTTCCTTTTTATGAGGGGGAAAAAGTGACAACAAAAAAAGTGGGAAAAAAATTCATTTTTTCCATATGTACTTATATATAATAAAGTACGCAATGGCAAACTCCAGAGATTAATTATCTGTCGGAAATGGATCTCGACAACATAGAGCAGAAAGTGATTAAAGTGGACCAATATATGAGAAAACTACATAAGCTGTTTGATGAAATTCTAAAGATTGCCATGTCGAGAGAGACAACGGCAACCACATCAGAGATTATCGAGCCAACATCGACTACGGAGGCTGCTGTAGAGAAAAAAAATTTAAAGAAGTTCTAGTACCAACTGCCATCCCTTGCAAATCTGTAAAAATATCAAAAACGAATTACAAACGAAAACATCCTATAAAGAAGGTTGAGGGATCGTCGCCAATAACAGTCCGACCATCATCACTGGAATATTCTATCCAGGCCCATCATAGTGGCGAGGAAAGTGGTTCCTGCTAACAAAAAGAAAAAACTCTGCAAGATGCGGATCAATCGAAAAAAAATCAAGTAAAACAGAAAAGCTAGAAAACCAGGATAATCATTCGACCATTCTGGCAGATGGATTGATCATGTTGAACGCATTGGATCATGAGAGTAAAAGCAAAGCCATCGATTCGGAATTGGTCAAACAGTTGCTGACTCTGAAAATTCCTATACATTTGCACATCAAGTGTAATCATCAGTATGAAAATGTCGCGACTCAAACTAAGAGCGGAGACGAAACTGAAACAAACACACTTGTATGTAAATTATTCAATCACCAAAAATAAAACAAAGCCATAAAATTATCAAAGGTGAAAACACTCTAACGAAGTGGTCTATTCATCATCGAATCACTAAAACACACATATTTAATTTCCTGTAAATATCCATTTGAAAATACCGAATCTAGGCGATCATTGAATTCCTTCAGATTCCACGAGGGTGTGTTGAAAAAAATTAAAGTTTATTTTTTGCTGCCTGTTGTGAATTCGTCGAGTAAACACAGTGTTATGTGCAGCGAATGCTCGGTCGACTTGAATGGATTCGATCTGTACTGGTACAATAACTGTACTTGTTGGAAATATCACATTTTAGTAATGTTTACAGACAAGGTGAGACCTGTAAAGAACAGTTTTTGTTTGACAGCAAAAGTCTGTGGTCGGGTGGAGAAATCAGTTCCAAATTCGTTTAATAAACTTCCTAAAAAAAGACAATAAAAATCCTCAAAACAATGGCGATAATAAGGGAATGAACGATGGAGGTAATCCAACATACTTCATTAACAACAGTGAAGAAAAAAAATCAACATGGAATTACCAGTGTGTCGAGCCAACGAATTGAATGTCTACACAATTCCAAAAAGGTTTTTACAAAATTATTTCAAGACTAACAGAGTGTTGAGACTACCTGTGAAAGAGAACATAAAGTGGATGTTGGACATTCAACTGCATGGATATAGTGAAAATAAAAACTAATATGATTTCTTTGATTATGTATGAGACTTGACGAAAACAGATTGTTGTAATTTGACAAAGATCTTTGTAAACTAGCACGAAAAATACTTTGTAGATGAAAATCCAATTAACATTGTCAAGAAAAAATAAGGAGATGTAAAAAGAAAAAATCTTTAAATACTGAATAAAAAAATTATACATAAAATTTTTTAATTTATTTATTCTTTTACCTCATATATTTTAGTAAACTTTTATTACTCATAACAATGGGTTGATCGTGTTAGGATATATAAGAAGTAAAACAAATACCAAAGATGCCCCAGGTTATATATTTTGTATCTCTAGCATTTAATTTTATATTTACATACTTGTACAAGAATTGTGTTTCCACCTGGAATCGAGTGCAAGAGGAGCTTTTCGGAAAACTTTGTGAGCCCGAAATGTTCAGATGATGAAAGGTATACTTTTCAATATCGAAGAGGATAGAATAGAAGAATGTATCAATATATTTAACAATGAGCCCAAACTCGCATCTCTACATGAATAGTGTAATGAATTTATTTCACAAATGTCTGATTTTCAACGATCCCGATGTTCAGGAAGCAATCAAAACACTTTTCCCATCGATGTTAAAGGCATGCTTGGTCGATTGCAAAACAGAAAGATGAAGTGAATGTTCATGATGATGATGATGGTGAGTTTTAACTCGAATAGAGAATATAAATAAGCTTTAAAAAAAAACAATGAAACACCCAATAAGGACAATCACTTGGTAAATTTATGTAAACTAATTTCCTTTATATCAGTGTCGGGGCAATATTGACGACGTAACCATCTATGAGTTTTACGACAAATCCAATTTGAAATCTTTTGTCATGTGGAATGAGGCTAAAACAAAATTTACAGAAATTTTCAACAACTCTATCACCCAAAAAGAGGTTAAAATACCAATTCCAAAACATTGCCTTGATCAAGAGTAAAATTAGAGAATTTTTAAATAAAAGCAACAGGGGTGATTTCCAATCCCCCTTCACTTTTGGAAAAACAAACTATGTAAAAAGTTTTTTTTTTTGATTTGGCAAGTACATATAAATTGTTGGTGTAGAAACAATTTGCCTCACACCATGGCCCTTATTGTTCCTGCATGATTAAAAAATAATTTGGTCCACAGTAGTGAAGAAGAGGCTGGGTACGACTTGAAGACGAATCACGACATTGAAATTCAACCAGGCCACGTGGCCAATGTCGATATCGGCCTAGCATGTCAAATACACAAAGGCTATTTCGGTTTTGTTACGAGTCGTTTTGGGACCGGCATTCAACCATCGAATATACGCCTATAATGGAGTTATAAATTCAGACTACAGGGGAGATATCTTTGTGTAGCTGGAAAGTCGAGAAAATTCGACATTCAAAGCCGAGATAGGACCTCATATATATCAACTACTCATAATGTCACACATGACAGTATCGTTTGTATCAACAGATGAAAATGATGATGAATTTTACAATACATGGCGAGGCACCTCGGGATTTGGATCTTCATCATCACCACCACCATGAACATCACATACACCGACAAACAATCAAAGTGAATCCTGTGGCCCATCGAGATGAACCCATCTGGATGCCATTTTCCTTTCCCGAGCGGCATCACTTGTAGTCGGGATATATATATATATATATATATATATATATATATATACATACATACATATAAGAAAATATGGAATATTTCATATATATGATAAGAAAATTCCATTTGTTTTGGACAAGGATATTAGTAGTTTCAGTAGTTTCGAGGAAAGGATGCAGCAATAATTTTAGAATAAAAGGATAATTGTGATGCCATTCAGAGACATGTTCCCATAGATGAACGGGCAAAATACAGGAAACTCGTAGATTGTGAGTGCAGATAATGGCAAAAATGGCGATGTGTTGTTTCTACAAAATAAATACTGATCCGGTCATTACCTAGGCGAAAAAAACCAGCTGGTATCTTGCACCTCGATTTGTAATGACAACAGTGGCGAATTTGAATACAAGTCTTTCCCAGCCAAAACAATTATCAATCACATGTCGATAGAGGTGCCTACTGCATGCCTTCGGAAGCAGCCGCTTGTAATCCCCGTGTGGGTAAAATAATTTACATGGATGATAAATACTTTTGCCTTCCATGCTATCCACACTTGTTTGGGGGGATCAGTTCCAACCTGATTGTTGTTTGTAATGGATCAATAGTGGATAGAACGACTAATACAACATACACCGATATGGTACCCAGCACGGTTAGGATAGAGGATGTGGACGAAAAGTTGGATGTTGGTGATTATCAGATCATGTGCACCAAGCAATCAGCCTACTACATGACCTCATCAAAATAAACTCTTGTTTGAGGTTAACTGATATGTTTACTGCCAAAGTCACACATAATTTTTATATTTTATGTTTTGCGCAAATCATGTTTTATTAATAAATATATATAGCGGTTTCTTGTTTCCTGATCTCACCAGAGCTGCACTTGTCTATTCCAGTCATCGATCATCATCATAATGTTAATTATATGTTTTTTTCTTGATCACGTGCGAACTCTCTGCCAGTGTGAGGGCCACGTGCTGTGTCGTTTTAGTAAGGCACTTAAAAATAGATTTTTTGGGGGAAATTAATATTTTTGTTTGGGGTTGATTTGCCTCAAGTTAGTGTAAAGTAATTTAATTAGTTTCATTTTGGTTTTTTTACTACAGTATTGGTGACATATAAAATTATTTGGTCAGAGGTCTCTTAAAAAATTTATTCACTACTAGATTGTGCTAGTTGAGTTTGCCGTCTCTAAGACAGATTCACCATCCCCGCCCGGCTGGACATGGCGAGATGCCTGTTACAAGACCCGTGGTGGCGCAGTTTTGTCACGCATGATACAAGAGTGTTAACCCGCGCTTCGTACTAACTGGCACGAAGCCGTATGAAATTACGATCCAGTGAAAGGCTAGCTTTTTCTTTGTCCCGCGATGCTGTAGAGACCGACTGATGAAGGACTTTTCAGGGTAGGTTTTGGTAGCAGAACGCCCTAACTACCGCCTGAAGGCGAGTGTACTGCCTCCTAACGCTACCTAGTGGCACAGCGGGAACTAAGTATTCTAGTTAGTTTGGTCTACATCTTGGGACGCAGCACTGCGGCTGACGAAGATCGTATGTGTCATTCTGCCGCCTGCATCATACAAGGAGTCCATGTTTATTAAGCACAGCATCTTCTAGCCTCGTAACACAGGGATGTAGTCAGTCTTGATTTTTTCTGACCACAATGTAGTCAGTTGCTTTTGTGTTGATGGTGTAGTATTGAGCCAATAGTGATATTACATATTCATTTTGTGTGTTGATTGACTCACCAATAGGCGGCGTCAAGATCTTCCTCACCTAGCTCCATTAGAAACCTCCAGCTGGGCAAGTGTGGGTTCTTCTTTCTAATATTCGTCTCTCGCTTTACCTAGGACCATTTATTAATGAAGTGCATGTCCTTTTCTTTTGTTCACAGAGATTTTAAAATTTACCTTCATATTTGCCACTTTAATGAAAAGTTTGCATCTCTAAAGTACTTACACTTTTGTTATTTCTTCACCCTCAGCTTTCAACCCATCACTGGACAGCCTTCTTCTATGTCCTGTGAAAGTACCGTGCCTTCCGCCAACGTGGAATGTGAGAACAGCGGGATGTTGTGTCTGCCGGCAGCCTAACTGTAACAGCTGCCTACATCGCGGTTGGACTTAAAGACCGGAAAATATTTGCGGATATGACCTACAAGCTAATGAATACTTTGTTATTAAGTTCCTGTTTGGAGAAGTAATCGTCAAATAACTTTTTTATGATATTGTAAATTTTCAACAAAAATGAAATATCAGTTAATGCAAATCATGTTAACATGTTGCCCTTAAAGCATATACGAGGTACCTCTTTCACATAATTTTAACTCTTTTACATAATTTTGTAGTTTTCTCTCATGATTACAGGTTTAAGCATATCATGTTTCAATTAATTATAACTTTTTGGTTACGTTGACTAATTAAAAATAATGTAGAAACATCGCCAATTCTTTAACTGTCTCGTGTACTTTATTTAATGACAGATCCTCGGCACCTACATGAATCTTATTAACATTAGTTATTAATTTTGGTTGTTTCAAGGTGAATTAATATCTGCTATGCACGGTTCAGTATGCTTGGATTCATCTTTACTCTTGATTTGAAATATTAAATAAGTGAAATAGTAAATACATTTTGTTTTGATAGAGGCAAGAGTACATAAATGGTAGTACAGACCATGGTTTAGGGCGTTCTTTTGTGTTGCGTCTGTTACTAGAGTACATTTAAAATACATGTTTTTACGAGGCATAGGAAACTAGTTGGTGACAAAAAAAAACAAGTTACACTTGTAGTAACGCAGTTTGTAGTGCGACAGTTTGGGTAATGTCGTATATGTAGTTTTCGTTTCGTTTGTCCCAGTGTCTGTGTCAGCTACTCTCAAGGTAATTCAGTTGTATTTCCTTTTATAGATTTTGTAAGATGCTCTGCTGTATTTACTTTAAGTAAGTCGCTGATGGACGGTAATTTGTTTAAGCAACGACACTTTCCGTGTCTTTTGATTGTCTCGTGAGTAGAACCTACTTATTTGTGCTGTTGTCATTGGTAGTTTAAAGTAATATTTCGCCTTCAAAGCATAAGTTTATTCACTGTTTATGGGGTCTGAACGTAATTTCTTTACCGTTAGCCTATGGCAATTGTTTATTTTGGTACGTGCAGTCAAGCACTAATCTGTTGAGGTGATGTTGTTTTGACCGGCGCAGTAGTACCAACTGTGCACTGTGGAAATTTCTCTGGTTCGCACTTGTTTCTTAACAGTTCATCCTAGTGAAATTTATTTTGCCCCCAAAGGTTTTGAAAACATTTCTGTAGTATTAGTATTATCTTGGGACATGTTAAAATTTGTTTTCCCGAATACTTAAATATGCTTAAGGAATTTTAAAATAACTGTTAAGAACTTTACCACACCACATGCCCTTGGCCTGGAAGGGAATGTAAGTCCAGTATTCTATGTAAATAGATAAAAGGATATGGATGTACTTGCTTAGTTAACTGTTATAATAGCGTGTCTTTGTTTAGAAGTTAGGGTTTATATAAATTTCGCAATCATGGAAGGCAGTGTTGTACCAGGATACATGCTTAAAGACGAACTTGAATACGAGTTGAAATCTCGTAACTTAGACTTTTCTGGTGACATACAGCAGTTGTGAAAGAAATTACGAGTGGCACTGAAAGAACAAACCCACTCGTCAGTGGAGTATTTAAAGGATGTTGATATAATGGACGAGTTCGCCATTTGTGCGCACTCGTCCATTTGTGCCCGAAAGTTATACGAGCTTGACAGAATAGCTTAGTGTTTACATAATAGTTTACATCAAGCAGAGCTGCAGCAATGCTTGACGAGATTAACTCATATCATTAACCGACTAGACATATTTCAGTCACTAGTCCAGGGCCAGCTGCATCTTGCCTTTTTAACACAGGTTAGCACATTTTTGGAGTCGGTCAACACCGATTATCAGAGTATTTCTCAGCAGCTTCAATTAGTGCTAGGAGCAGCGTTGTTAACTACAGACAGTAATCCGGGCAGTAGTAGTGCAAGGAAGGTGCTACTAGGCTCATTAATTCCAGGGCGGCCATAAAAATACTTGTGTCCATATTACGGGTGCGGAACTAGAGACATCGGCATCTTCATCTCCACTCACCCCCACCATACTCATTCCAACATCCATTCCTGCTTTCCGCACATCATCCTCTCTCATTCCATTCGACCCCATCCCCACCTAATCTGTGTGTTTCACATTGCAAACAGAACAAAATTGTAAAGAGAACTTAACATCTGTGGTGGTAGTACCCACCAACACAAATACACTGGATGTCACTTCTGCCATAATCCCCCCCCCCCCGCCCCTCATTTAAACTCTTAATCATTTTACATTCCACTCAGCACTCAACAACTGTTTTGGTTGACATTCAGCAAACCCAAAGTTATGTTTCAGAAGTTTCACAACCTGGCCCAATTCAAGCAACCACCCAACCACCCCTAAATTCACAGTATCAACCCTTTCCCTAGTACATGACTTTTGTATCCCAAAAACACACTCAACCACAGTCTGCAATAACATCCCAACCCATGGACACACCTTTTATACCAATCCTACCCCCATACACACCTACTGCCATACCCCAACATCCTTCAACCCCCTTTCCTGCCCAATCACAACCGCAACTCCCATCGAATCCACATAAGAAAACTTTTGGCATCCAAACCACAGTAGGTCTACACCACTCACCTCATCTCACCACCTTCCACCCCCTACCCCTCCAATAGACTCAACCAAACCCTACCACCATCCCTCATATGTCATCCTCATTTTCAGCTTATGAAAAACTTTCCCGCCCTCTGGAAAGAATTTTTGCTGTTTTCCCGGAAACAGATGGTTTGAACATTTACAAATTACCTAAATTTTTGACAGAATTAATACGAATCAAACAAAAGGGTGACAACAAGCTGTTAGAAATTGTTTTCCATTTTACTCGCTCTCCCTTGAGCGACAGGACAACCCTAGCCATTACGAATGGCTACACTTTTGATCAGTATCACCAGGACATTCTAGATTATTTTATCCCAGCCAGTATACTAGTCAACATCTGGCTGGAGTGATTCAAGCGTTTGTAGTTACCTTCTGAACTTTTGGCTAATTATATAGCTAATATTAAGGAGTCAGCTATGGCGTTACACTCGCCAGCATCAGATGCAAAAGTAGTATCGACCATTTCGGATGGACTGAACTCCATTGAGCGCTCTTCCGCTGTATTTGCCTACAGAGCCCATACTTTTGCAAATCTGGACAGATTTGGCATTAATTCAACTAATGTGGCTTTTGCTGACCAATCAAGAGAAGCCACATCATTTCATTTCAGGAGACCTCCCACCCCATTTCAAAAACGAAAACAAGACCAGAAAGATAGGTAAAAGGTTAAGGACCTCACTAGTAATAACATAAAAGATAAGTATAAATACACAGCGAATGCTAATAAGCAATCAAGCAGAGCAAGTTTTTATTGTAAAGAACCAGGTCACATTGCAAAATTTTGCACTAAGATTCGAGAAAAATTGAAAAAAGGAAAGGAATAAGAAAACACATAGGGCGGTGGTCTACACCCCAGCAATAAAGTTTTAAACCACCTAAAAACCAAAAGACTACTAAGAAACAAAGGGCACAAAATAATAAGAAATGTAGTACAATGGTACAATCAGTGTGTAGTGTGAAAATGTTGTTGTGGATAATTAAGGGAATAAATGGAGTTGCTTTAGATGGTAAGGAATGTAAGATAAAACATAAAAAAAGAAAGTGTCGCAACGTTTTCCCACTCACCGAACCATTTTTACCTTTTCTTGACACACAATTGGGTGCATTATTGAATTGAAGGTCTTGTCGATAGAGAATCAGTATGTAGCTTTATTTCTGCTTCATTCTTCAAAGAATTAGATATCAAGGGCCATGTTAAAAGTACACAATCAGTAAGCATAAATGCATTACAACTTCAGACCAAACTTTGCCAGTCAGTATTGCTGCCATCATAAAAATTAGAGTTGACTTGTTTAAATGGGTTTTTCCATTTCTAGTGTGTGACAATATTGGTAGGTACTGATCTCCTTCTGGGATCGGATTTTATAAAAAAAATGGCAATCTTAATTGACATAAATGCCAGATGCATTATGTTTAAATTAAATAAGCAAGTCATAATTCCATTTGTTAATTCTAGCCAACCCCGGGAAAAAGGGGAAGTGTCGGAAATAAATAATAATAATGACCCTCTTGTGTATTGAGTCACCTAGACGAGTATAAACATAACGTAATTAGAGAATTGTGTGCTTATTCCCCAGACCTATTGACCCCTAAATTGGGCTGTACTAATTTAAGTGAATATGATATCAAGTTACTGTACACCAAACATGTAAAGCGTCATCCTTGCTATTTGGCATCTCCAAAAATGGAAATAATGAGAAACAAAATTCAGGATAT
Source organism: Dryococelus australis (assembly GCA_029891345.1). Classification (NCBI taxonomy): domain Eukaryota; kingdom Metazoa; phylum Arthropoda; class Insecta; order Phasmatodea; family Phasmatidae; genus Dryococelus; species Dryococelus australis. Next base: position 248,906,373 of record CM057009.1, read on the forward strand.
ATTAGGCAATGAAGTAATTGAACCATCCAAATCCTCTTTCAGTTTTCCAGCCTTTTTTGTCCCCAAAGGAAACGACCATCGTTTAGTGGTGGATTATTGTCTCCTAAACAAACAAATTCACATAGAAAGTGTTCCTTTGCCTGATCTAAATTGAGCTTTGCATTTTTGACGGTGTTTGCCAACTCATACAGGACGAGGTCCTTGTCTCAACTTATCCTGAATGTGGGTGTTTTAAGTTGGAAAACAGCTGAGAGCCCCCCAATGATGTCAAAAAAGGGATTGGGGTTGGTTCCAGTGAAAAGGTTGGATTATTATTCGTTGCCTTGGTTTCTATATAAAAATATATCCATTAACATAGTTTTCCCCCTGATTACATTTCGTATAAAAAAGATTTAAAAAAAATTGTATTTAAAACTTCCCCCAAAATCTACATTTTTACAAGATTACATCTCTTTCCAGCTATATGCAGGTTGCATATAATTAGTTTGCTTTAAACCATGTTTAAATACAATGGCAGCAAGGCCCCCTACACCTTTAAAATGTTGACAGAACAGCAGTTCCTGCCCAAGTGAAAACCCTGTGCTGTCTCCCCGAATCTGGGCGAGACACCTGCATTTATATTTTATTTGAAATTATCTAGAACATTACAAAATGATCTTCACTCCATCGATATCTAGAAGTCCTGGAAGGTCACCCTGGTGGTACGTGACTGGCTGGCAGGCGTCACGTGGTCAAGGTGATGTACGAGGAAGGGGAAGGCAGTCATAGATTTCGTGGGTGGCAGCGGCCCTGCGGTGCCCATACTTGCAGACCAACAGGCCTGTCCAGCGGATGTAAGGTGTGGAGCTCGTCAAACACACCCCCGTCGCAGCGAAGTTAAGCCGTTCCAAGCGGCCAACATTTTCTCAACTTCATATGGCACCATAGGTTTTGAATTTCGTTCGATGTGCGAGGATAGCAGTCACATCCCTCCTCCCCTGAAGGAAGACCCACGAAGTCGGTGTCACACAAGCGTCCAGAACATAAGGAATAGGCTGGCCAGGCCCTTACCCCAGGCTCCTTTCTGCATGGGACACAGGTCATGTTGTTAGCAGCAAGGATAAAACAGACAAGCACCAAGGCTCACTCGACGAAGACATAGGAAAAATCATAACGTTTTCAAATTTAACTTTGGGTAGGCTTGATTAAATTTTGAACCATTTTTCCATTTACATATAAAATCTCTAATACTTCACTCATTATATACACAGGTATACCTTTTACATATTTATGAAACAAAATTTCACTCATTATATACAGGTATACATTTAAATATTTATGACTTTACATATTTGTACATTTTTACTTATGTACTCATTTAACTTTACCTCTTTGTACACATTTTCAAATATGTACTCATTTAACTTTTGAGTAGAGTATACTTGCTTACAAAATGTTAATACTCACTCCTAAATTTTTCTTCAAACACATTGGAAAACTAAAATGCCTTTATAAAAGTACAATAATCTTAAAATTTTAAGATGCTTAGTAAAAAAGTTTTACATCCTCTAATGAAGACAGTGTGGATTTCACAAAAGGGAAGGGCGGGGGACAGTCCTTTTATGTTGTGGGTATGTGATACCTTTTCCATTGGAAGATATGAACCTATTCGTATTTGTTCAGGGAATGTGGATCTTCGATCAATACTGTCATAGGCGAAAGGAACCTCATTATCTGAAACGGCCCTCGCCATTTCACCGCCAAACTTAGCTCTAAAATAATCAATTTTTGAACTGAGGTGGTGAGCCTCGACTAAAATTAAATCACCAGGTTTCAAAGTTACATCTTTGTAAACTACATTACTTTTCTGTTCCATTTTCTAGCGATGCCCAATTAAATTGCGTGTCACATCCGCCCATATTTCTTCCAGTTTTTTTATTATTCATTTTTTCCAAACAAATACCATGGAGTGACTACACATTTATTAAAGGGTGCATCAATCTCCACCCCAAAAACACCTCAGCTGGTGCATACTTGTGTGCACTATGAATCAAATTCTCGAAACACAAAAACAAAAGTTATAATACGTCATCCCAGTGACATTGCGTATCTGAATGAAAACTGCGTAAGGCAAACTTAATGTTATGGTTAACGGATTCTACTAAATTTTCCTGTGGAATGGTACGGGGCAGTTTGAACCATTTTTACTCCCCATATAAAATTCAAAACTGTGAATTCTTGCGACAAAAAATACTTAGCATTATCTGTTACTGCATATACAGCTGTGCGAAAAACACTATACGGCCATTGCATTACAACTTTACAGATTTCACCTGCCTTTATGCTGCATAATGGGAATAATAGACAAAATTTGCTGAAACCATCTAATATTACTAGGACATAGACATAACCCGATGTACTCCGGGACAACAGACCCATGAGGTCTAAATACACACGTTCCCAAGGATATGTGGCACCGTACCCGCATACTTGCCTTCTGGTTTCTGATTTTTCGGTTTAGCATGCTGGCATGCGTCACAACCCTTTACCCAGTTTTCAAGGCTGGTGCGAACTCCCGGCCACGTAAAAATCTCTAACACGCGACAGATGGTTTTATCATACCTTACGTGTTCTCCGTAATATGATTAGTGGTAATATTTAAACACCATCGCCCTCAAATTTTCAGGTACAAAAACTCTTGAGTTTCTTCGTCTCGTCCATTCACATAGAAAACTTTTATGGATAACATACGGCGATGTTCCATTCTTAATTTCAGACAAAATCTGCTTACATTCCTGATCAGCATTTTGGTATTCTTTAATGTCAGTAAACACACTTGGGAATTTTTGTAATGTATTCAGTTATGAAATGTCTGTGTTTCCTACTGCTGGCCTTGACAGCTGACTATCGACGCTTGCTACACTCTCTACAGGTGCCCCGTTTTTCACCTGCTTATCGCCTTGCTCAAACTCTTCGGCGCAATACATGCGCGACAACGCGTCTGCTACCGAATTATCGACCCTTGCGAATGTGTTTCACATTAAATGTGAAACGGGCCAATCTTAACAGCCAACATGCCAACCTGCCTGCAGGCGTTCGCGATTTTAATAACCAGCTGAGCGCTTGGTTGTCCGTGTACAACGTGAACAGTGCGTGATTCAAATAATCTGAAAACTTTTCCATAGCCCAAATACAACTTAAGCATTCTTTTTCATAAATAGTACATTTACATTCTGATTGAGTCAATAATTTACCGGCGTACGCTATCAGTACAAAATTACCATCGATCTTTTGATTTAAACATGCTGCTATAGCTACAGAACTGGCATCGCAGTGCAAAAAGAACTCTTCGGAAAAACTCCGTAAATACAAAAAAGGGAGGATTTGCTATCATATCTTTCAATTTTTGAAAAACATTTTCCTGGTCTTCATTCCACTGAAACGGTACATTTTTTTCTTTTCAATTTATTTAACAGCTCTGCAAGATCGGAAAAGTTCGGAATAAATTTACTATAAAATGTTACCATACCTAAAAATCTTTTCACTCCGCGTATATTTTTAGGCTGCGGGAAATTTACAACTGATTTAACCTTTTCCGGATCTGTTCGCAAACTTCCTTCGGAAATTATGAATACCAAATAACGCACATGTTATTGTGCCTTACTTATATTTTCCGGATTTACAGTCAGCCCGGCGTTATTCGACGTGTCTAATACAAGCCACAAGTGTTGAAGATGTTCCTCTTACGTATTACTGTATATGCACACATTACATATGTACGCGAATACAAGCGCATATAGATATTTTCCTAACACGTGAGTTACTACTTTAGACATACACTGGGGTCCGGAATTTACTCCCATCGGTAAACGTGTCCACTGGTACAAACCCCACGGTGTACAAAATTCTAACGGTGAACTACTATTGGGATGTAGCTCACACTGTAAAAATGCCGAATTTAAACCCATAATAGTGGAATACTTTGCCTTGTGAAAATGTTGAAATACAGTTTCCATGACGGGTACCGGATATGAATCCACATACATTTGATTTATTAATTTTTCTATAATCACAGATAATTCTAAACTCTCCCAGAGTTTTCTTAGGAATTGGAAAAGACGGGCTTGCGTACGGACTTGAATTTTCCACTATTCCCTACTCTTGCAATTCAGTGATCAAATTTTTAAATATTTTAATATTGGGTGCGGACACACGATACGGCACACACACTGCGGGTTCATTATCTTTTAGTTTTAATTCTACTGGAATCTCTTTACAATGCCCTAACTTTGATGTAAGCTCATCTTTATATTCAATTTTAAGCTGTTCTGACGCTTTCGCTATTTCTTCAGAATGCTGAACCAGCTGAATTTTACGGAAATGAGAAAGTTTTACTTGCAAATTTACTACCGTTTTGGGGTAAAAACTAAACCGTAATTCCTTCTTTGCTGTGTCAACGCATGCATGCACACTACGCAAGAAATCGATACCTAAAATCACGTCATGTGGCAGATAGTCATACACACGGAACGCTACTTTCCATAAAAAAAATTATATTTTCACTTTTATCACCGCTTTTATGTTTGACATTATCAAACCTCCGTCGGCTAAGGAAAATACCACTGACTTTCCCCGTTTTAACTGCACAGTTCCAAGCGGCATGTCCCTCATGATTTTATTCAAGGTGTCGTGCCTTATGAGTGTCGCTGAAGCACCCAAGTCATCCAAGCCTGACATCGTTAAGTTTGCAATTACAAGCTGCGCGTACAGTAGACCAATTTTGTTACATAGATTTGTGTTTGTGACGGCGCCTATTCCTGCAAGTTTTCTCTTTAACGGACAATTAAATTAAAAATGCCCAGGCTTACCGTATCTGAAACAAATAATATCTTTTGCGGTTTTAAGACCTTCTGACTTAGCAACACATTCTGAATTTATTTTTATGTCTGACTGGCCCCCGTTTTCAAGCGGCTTTTTTCCCCCGTCACTATCCGATTTCTTATAGAAACATTTTTCCGTCGGATGATTATTCCTAAAACAAATTTGACATTTTTTTTAAAACTCTCCCTGCACGGAATTCCCTTCGCCTTTTTGCGCTTTGTAAAAGCATTTAGCCGTTGGATGATTTGTACGAGAACAGATTTGCCATTGCCCTTTAGATGTTACTACTTGAGGCTCTCTTTGCATACAATCACCAATCGTTAATTCCACTTGAATTAATAAAGATAATAATTCATTTAACTTTTTCGGCTTTGAAGCAAATGTAAAATATTTACTGTTTTCCGGCAACAGATTAAAAAACAGCATTTCCACCAAATCTGCTTCCACACACGGCAAACCTAATACTTCTACCCATCTAATAGTCTCACTGACAAATTGCTGCATTGACTCATTGGGACTTTGAAATCTTTGCAATATTTTCATACGTTGGTGCGCACTAGCTAATGATGAACCCGTCTGTCTCAACATCGTCTGACTAAACTCACTAAATGACATACGTTCATTGATCGCCTGCCCCAATACATTTTGCTCTGGCACTTTGAACACTATAGCGGCATACAAAAGCACGAATTCACAAATATGTAAAGTCGCGATTCTAGCCATTTGGACCAAAAGATTTACAACTGACCTTAAATTCAGGCGGTGAACTACCTCTATATTTTCTACCAAGTAAGGTGGCAAATGTTTGAGATTTTTAAAGACGCTAACTGCATCGGACTCACCCGCTTGTTGAATACCTAGTCGCCTTTCCTCAACAGCTCTCTCATATGCTGTCGGAGGGTATCTATTCCATCGTCCGGATTGAACGACAGACCTGCGTCGACCAAATTTTTCTGGAGGGCGTCTTTCGTGAGGCGCAGGATTCACAATGTACGGATACCTGTAGTAGTTATTTTATGGATGAGTTGATGCACTACTACTAATAGAAGTCACTCCCACGACCACTGAAGCAAACCCAAGGGAGTTGGTACGATTTCGTAACTTTACAAAATTCCTAACTTTACGTTCCCTTTAACTTCTCTGCATTGAGGAAGCAGAGTGGCGCATATTTCTATATCCTGTATGTGATGGTGTTTGCCAACACATACAGGACGAGGTCCTTGTCTCAACTGCTTCCTGAATTTAGGTGTTTTAAGTTGGAAAACAGCTGAGAGCCCCCCAATGATGTCAAAAAAGGGATTGGGGTTGGTGAAAAGGTTTGAATATTGTTCGTTGCCTTTGTTTTTATATCAAAATATAACCATTTACATAGTTTTTCCCCAAAATTTTACAATCAATAAATGTTATAAAAAAATATTGTTTTCCCACTGATTACATTTTTACAATATTACATCTATTTCCAGCTATATGCAGGTTAAATAAAATTATTTTGCTTTAAACCACATTTAACTAAAATGGCAGCAAGTCCCCCCTCCCTTAGAAATGTTGACGGAACAGCAGTTCCTGCCCAAGTGAAAACTCTGTGCTGTCTCCCCGAATCTGGGCGAGACACCTGTATTTATATTTTATTTGAAATCATCTAGAACGTTACAAAATGATCTTCACTCCATCGATATCCAGAAGTCCTGGAAGGTCACTCTGGTGGTACATGACTGGCTGGTAGGCATCAAGTGGTCAAGGTGAAGTTTGAGGGAGGGGAAGACAGTCATAAATTTCGTGGGCGGCAGCGGCCCTGCGGCGCCCATACTTGCAGACCAACAGGCCCGCCCAGTGGACGTGAGGCGTGCAGCTCGTCAGACACACCCCCGTCGCAGCGAAGGTAAGTCGTCCCAAAATACCAACATTTTCTCAACTTCATGTGGCACCGTCGGTTTTGACTTTCGTTCGATGTGCAGGGATAGCAGTCACACATTGGTTCAGTAAAGCGGAATATTGGAGTGTTTTTGATTAAAATTCTGTTTACTATCAAATTCCTCTAACAAAAAATTCAAAACACGTCACTGGATTTTGTGTGCCATGGAATTTGTTTCAGTGTAAGTTTGTACCTTTTGGTATTGCTATAGGAGCACAAGTACTCACATGTCTCCTTGGCCAGGTTTTGCGAGATGTCAAGTTAATTTGTTTTTAATTATTTAGATGATTTAGTTGTGTATTCTCAAAGTTTAGATCAATATGTCAATCATTTGAAGGAAATCTTGGTAATACTGCGGAAGATAGGCCTCACAGCCAATCTGAAAAAGGTTAAATTTGTAGTCAAAGAAATTTCGTTTCTCGGGCATTTAGTTACAGAAAATGGTGTCGCCATAATTTTCCACGGCCCAAAGATGCAAAAGGTATTTCCTGTTTCATAGGTATGGTAACCTTCTATTCAAAATGTATCCATAAATTTGCAGAATATGCCCCACCATTGAATTCTCTCAGAAAAAAGGGAGCAAAATTTAAACGAGGTAACGAAAAAAAGGAAACATTCGAGTTCTTGAAGCAAGCAATTACGAGTCCCCCAGTACTCAGAACAGCAGACTTTTCGAAAACCTTCATTCTGCAGACTGATGCCTCCAGTACAGCACTAGGTTATGTGTTGTCGCAGGAAATAGATCGGCAGAGGCAGCCGACTACTTTCGCTTCCCATACCCTAACCCACCAGCTTCAATGGTATACGAATTACAGTGTTTGGCTGTTGTTTTTGGAACCGATAAGTTTAGGAAGTTTTTAGAACATCAGGAATTTCTTCTTGAAACGGATAATCAGACACTCTCATGGTTATTAGCTCATCCCAAGCAGTTAGGAAAATTAGGTCGTTGGATAGTCAAAATTTCGACACCAAAATTCAAAATTCAACACATCCGAGGAACACAAAATATTGAGGCGGATGCCTTGTCTCTCATTTTCGAGAATTACCCTGAGGAAACCTCTTCCAAACACGAAACGAACGTTTGTAGTGTTTTGCTAACAGACTTCCCATTAACCTTTCAGGATATTGAAACCCATCAGAAGGCAGACCCTTATATAAGTGAAATTATTGATCAAGTTCAAAAGGGTACTGCACCAAAACATTATAAACTGTTAAGGGTGTTTTACTTTCCAAATCTCGTTCATCCAACCAGCATAAGATTGTTTTGCCTCAAAACCTGCGTGACATGGTATTCCAATATTTTCGCTCATCGCCATTAAGAGCCCATTTAGGAATTTATAAAACAATTAACGCAAGCAGGTGTTCATTTATTTGGAAAGGTATGTACCAAGATATTTCAAGCAGAGTAAAAGTTTGTAAACTTTGTGCCTTAAGCAAACCAGCACAAGACACTCAGTTAGGATTACTTTCTTGTGACATTTGCTGAACGCCCTTTACAGAAAGTTTTTGCAGATTTTGTTGGACCTTTTCTTCGTTCTAAATCAGGTAATACTATGCTATTGGTATGTGTAGACGCCTTCAAGAAGTTCGGGTGGTTAATACCCTTAGGTAAGGCTACTTCAGATACCACAATAGCAGAATTGAAAAATTACATTTTCAAAATTTCAGGGGTTCCTTCTGTCACTGTGCCCGATAATAGTCCACAGTTTAAATGTAAAACATTCAGGAACATGTGTTTCAGTCATTGTATTCAACATGTTACCACCACGCCATACTATCCACAACCTTCCAATGCGGAGAGATTTAACAGGAATCTTTGCTCAGCTTTGATTGATTTTCATGGGAACAGTAAGGATAAATGGGATCAGAATATTGAATGGCTCCAGATGGCATTCAATTACACACGCCATGAGGGACATAAGTCCACCCTCTTTGAACTCATGTTCACCTACAAACCTAACAACCCAGTCTCCAATGTTTGGTCGCTTGCCGACCTCCTACCTGACGATCCAAGCGACATCAGGGAGATTTGGAAAAGTGCTAGAATGAATTTTTATATTGGCACAGCGCAAGTCAAAGGAAATATATGATATGGACCATAGAGTTAACACATTTTAAGTGGGAGATTTTGTTCTATACAAAGCAGATACCCTGAGTAAGGCTATAGAAAAAAGGGCAGCCAAACTCAATTATCGGTGGAAAGGTCCTTACCAGATGCAAAGATTTTTGACTCCTGTAACTGTGGCAGTTAGTGACCCAGTGAATGTTAAATTTTTTACAAGAGCCCATGTTTTACAACTCAAGAAGAGTGTTCCTAACCGCGCATAGGTTAGTGGTTAGTTGCCTAGTAAAAGGATGTTTAGTGTCAGCATGGTTCAGCCCCTGAACGGTATTCTTGCTCTGCACAAGCTCAAATTTCAGATGTTAACTTGAAAGTGAAAAGTACTAATCCTCCTTTTTGAAAAAGTAATATAGTGGCACGTGCATGTATGATAAATCCACGGTACTATTAATAAGATACTAATTATAAGGGGGTACTTATAATTTAATGCACACATTGTTTCGTTTTTGTTGTAAGGGCACAAATATTATAAAAGTAAAGAATTTCATTAGCAGTAGGATACAGTTTTAATGCGGAATGTTTAACTGTCTGTACAGTGTAATATATGTTGCCTGTGTTTCAAGGGTCATTCTATGATTATGTTTCATTGTAAGTATTATGATGGTACTGTATTGTTGTTGGATGATTTTGTGGCATAACAATGATAGTACTAGTTACTACCTTAGTTCCTCTTAGCCTAGTCCAATTACATGTAGGTGATTTTTGGTGGTATATCCAGATATATTCCTTTAAGGAGTTTTCTTCAAGGAAGAAACCTAGCATCTGCTTTAAAGTGCGGAATCTGTGCAGTTTTAGTAAGGTACTCAAAAAATACAATTTTTTTAGGGCCAATTAATATTTTTGTGTTTGATTTGCCTCAAGTTAATGAAAAGTAATTTTTAATTAGTTTCACTTTGGTTTTTCCTTTACTACAGTATTGGTGACATATGACATAATTTGACCAGGGGCCTCTTAAAAAATTAGTTTACTACGAGATTGTGCTAGTTGACTTTGCTGTCTCTAAGACAGCTTCACTATTCCCGTCCGGCTGGACATGGCGAGACGCCTGTTTCTAGACCCATGGTGGCGCAGTTTTGTCACGCACATTGCAAGAGTGTTTAACCGCACTTTGCACTAACTAGCATGAAGCAGTATGAAGTTACGATCCAGTCTAAGGCTAGCTGTTTTTTGCCCTGCGAAGCTGTAGAGACCGGCTGATGAAGGACTTTTCAGTGCAGGTTTTGGTAGAAGAATGTCGTATCTACCACCTGAAAGCGAGTTTACTGCCTCTTAATGCTACCTAGTGGCACAGCAGGAACTAAGTATTCTAGTTTGTTTGGTATCTGTCCGGCAGGAGCGCTAGTACTTGAGATGCAACACTGTGGCAGACAAAGATCATATGTGTCATTCTGCCAACTGTATCATACAAGGAGTCCATGTTTATTAAGCGAAGCATTTTCTAGCCTCGTAACACAGGAATGTAGTCAGTCTTGATTTTTTCTGACCACAATATAGTCAGTTGCTTTTGTGTTGATGATGTAGTATAGCGCCAATAGTGATATTACATATTCATTTTGTATGTTGATTGACTCACCAATCGATGGCATCAGGATAATCCTCACCTAGCTTCATTAGAAACCTCCAGCTGAGCAAGTTTGGGTCCTTGTTTCTAATATATATATATATGTGTATAAATTGGGAAGCAATCGTCAAAAAACTTTTTTAATGATGTAAATTTTCAACAAAGATGAAATATCAGTTAATGCAAATTACGTTACCATATTGCTCTTATAACATGTACAAGGCACCTCATTCACATAATTTTATAGTTTAATATCATAATTACAGGCCTAAGTATAACATGTTTCAATTAATTACAACATTCTTGTTACATTGATCAATTTAAAAGAATATAGGAACGTCGCCAATTCCTTAACTGTCTTGTGTATTTTATTTAATGACAGATCCTCGGCACATATACAAATCTTATTAACCTTAGTTATTAATTTTGGTTGTTTCAAGATGAATTATTATGTGCTATGCTACGGTTCAGTATGCTTGGATTCAACTTTACATTTGACTTGAAATATTAAATAAATGTGCTAGCAAATAAATTTTGTTTTGATAGTGACAAGAGTACAGCGCCAATCCGCCATTTCGTAGCATCTCGATTTTCTCGTGGGGTTGACGTGGCTGTGTGGCTGTTCTGGGCCTTCACTTTGTGTAACCAACCATGTTCATCGCAATAGTTTAACTTTTTTTCTGGAACATTTACATGTCTTAATTACCCAGAGCATGTTTCACCCTCATCCCCAGTCCATTTGCTACACAGCCAGGGTGTAATTCACATTAATTATCATGTAGGCCTTTGTGCTTTTAACCATGTAAGTGCTGTCCTACTTGAGTGAAGAACCATTCATATAAGCGTCTCTGCGGATAATATATTGTGAATAAATGAGGTTTCGTCGGAAAATCACTCTTTTATTTACATCAGCCGCTTCACGACTGCATAATCTCTCGTCATGACTTCGTAATATTATAGTCTTTGAGACGGCCTGGGCAGTCTCGCTGGAGTGAGATAAGCGTTTGAAAAAGGCTATATATCTTCCATTAACCTAGGCATTGGATTATAGTTTTCACCAACACCAGTACCAGTTCCATAGATGACAGATCATCAGGGGACCTCATTTAAGGTGAATGGCCCACGACCCACGTCATCATCTTGTGCTCTGAGCCTGGCGCCCGACCTGGTATAAACACACAATGAACCACTATCCAGTCCACATAACCCTTTAAACCTGATGGTCCAGCAACCCGGTAGTTGGCAGGATCAAGTAGGAGGAAACGACACCTTGACTGCCCTAGATGTCTTTCTACAAGCAACAGCGCCTGCACTGAATCTGACTCTTCAACGCCGATGGCCATTATCTCGACCCCAGATAGGAGAGCCGCTGAGGAGAAGCTGATGTATGGGATTGTCTGCAGATGGCCCCGCTATTGAATGTCTGTATGTTATCTTGATGAAGGATAACATATATCCTATTATGACAGCTAATTTCGAGGATGGTAAAAATGTTTGTAAAATCGACATCTCAGGCAATGATGTCGATGTTGATGCCTTAAGTCAACTTTTGCAAAACAACAAAGAACAACATGCCTATCCTGAATACAATGAGTGAAGTACGAATAAAAACAGTGAAAATAAAACAATTGCCTCCATCTCTATTTCAAGACCCGAAACTGCTAAGTAATGCAGGGTTCTTTTACTCGTTTTTCGGTGATCGAGTGACTTGTTTTCATTGCGGTAACAGAATTACACAATGGGAAGATGAAGACAATCCTTTTATAGAACATGGTTTTTGGTATCCCGAATGTAAATTTTTCCTTTTGGCAAAAGGAGAAGGTTTCATAGACAAATATCGGGTGGAAAGAGTACAACGGCTTAAGCAAAAAGAGGATGAGGAGATGGCGAATTCTGTGAACAACAATTTGGAGGAATTTGTGGGCGGTGGTAGAAGTGGCGATAATGAAGATGAACAACAAAATACATTTTTACATAAGATTTGTTACCAAAGAGAATTGAAGGTTGTTTTTCTGTGTTGTGGTCATTCGATTTTAATATCGAATGTCTATTTACACATTTCAAATGTGCAATATGTCGTAACAAAATTCATCGCTGTTAGTAAAATAATGATATCCTAAATAAATAAATATTTTAAAAAAGACAATTTTTTTATTTATGCTTTTATTTTTGTCAATTCATTCGATACATATTTTTTCACAAACAAAATTGCTTCATCAAACAGGGAAGCAAACTAAGCAAACAAGAAATTGTGATTAGTAATATAGTTTTCCAAGTTGAACCCATTGGTGACTTCAAACATGTTTCTTCTCTTGATCAATTCCTTTGTAAATGGAATGTCCGTGGCGAGAAACCATTTCATTTCAACTTTGCAACCCAAAATGGAAAATTTATGCAGGAACCTTTTGTGTATGTGAAGTAAACATTCGGCACAAAGATGTAAGATGCGCAACACATTTTGTTTAAATGTATGCGAGTCGGCATGTTGGCCATTGTAATCGAATAACAACCCATACACAAACTGTTAGTATGGAGAGTGATCTAGAAACACTTTACTTTTCTTCAGCGTTTGAACATAGCACAATTAGTTCGTTTTCCAAATCGATGGTATACATCGATTGGAGAAGGGTATTCTCATTCTTGTTCTTGTATGGGAGATATTTTTCCAGAAACCGGAGAAAATCAAGCTATCGAGTAGACACTGTAGTATTCCCCACACCCGAATTACCTTCGAGAAAAACAACTTGTTTTTTTCTGTCAAAAACTCGCAAAGTAATAAACATCAGGCCGCTGCAAGTCAAACTAAAGACCGTCGTGATGATTGTAGACATAATTTCATTTCCACATGTGAAATGTTCATAGAGTTGTAAAATTATTAATTCCAAACAGCCGATGCATAATTCAATCAAATAGATTAGAGACAGTAACACTATTTCCCGAACAATGAATGTTAGGGTTTGAATGATCAAACCCCAATTAATTGTCAGTCCTGCTATGATGACAAAAAGGTTGTTAAGTTATTCTTCGTGTAAAAATCAATTGCAGATTACCATCAATATCGAAGTAATCAACCACATGATATACGATGCAATGAAACAGTTTTAGAGAAAATATTCTCTTTCCGACATGGTTGACTATGAGCGTCTCATGAGTTGGGGGAATTTTTTTTTTCTCAGTCTCAAATCAGTGTTCTGTGAGTGAAGAGCATGAAATGTAGGCGAATTAATTTTGCAGGAAAGAACGTATTAATGTTCAGTGTTCCTCACGGCCACTGCCTGAAAAGACGATTAAATTTGAAGTTAAACAGTCTGCTGAACGATGGTGAGTTGGAACCATACATTTGATTAAAGTTAATCGGTGTTCAAGTTCCGTTTGGTGATATTCTGATTTATTCTACCAAGCTTTTCTTTGTCAACAATTTTCGAAAGGGATACAAGTGTAATGTAAATTTAGAGATGGCATATTTACTGGCAAAAGAAAGGTTCGTACATAACCCGACAAGCGAATTTGAGATTAAATTTTACGACTCTATGAATTACCATCTCCCTAAAATGTTAATGTCCAAAGGATTGGATCCGATCTTGACGGAACAATTTCTCATGCTGTTGAGGACCGTGTACGAATATCAATGCGATAGCGAAAACTTGAAAGAGAAAATACTGCAGAGTTCGCAGGCACAACAGGTCGACGAGGGGACGATCCAATCGTGCGAAGCTACGATTAAAGGATGTGTTCGATTCCTGACGGATCCACCGCAAACCCCGCGAGATTTGGACTAAATCGCTGATAAGTTTGCAAACATGGATGAAAACTGGGTTGGTATGATCAACCAGTATTACATACTATTCGACATTGACCCGAGTTCATCTCTAAACATCATCGTCTCCAATTACTTGGAGCTGAGGCAACAGGGAGCGCTCAACATTAAAAATTCAAACATGATAATTTCTGAAAATACTAACTGAGTTGAACTCTTTGACTGGACGCCCAACGATTTAGTTCTCACGCTCAATGCAATATACGTAAACATAACTGCTTCGTACATGTGTTTCAAGTGCCGAGTGTGTATATGCAACAACGTGTTTGACAAATTTCACCATCGGCAATATATTCATGGCTCGAAACGTCCTTCGAGTTCGGTGTCGGCGGTGATTTATGTGCACCACTATTGCAATTATGCGTTGCTCGAAAAGATGTCCGAGACGCGAAAAAAGATGAAGCCAACGAGATATCCGTCGATGAATCGGAAAAGACGACGGATGTAAAGAGGTTGAGATTGCGCCACGTAACATATAATAATAAACACGGCAGTGTTAAGGATGTGTATGCTGTCGTTTCGGAAAATGCATTATTGGACATTTTTCGAAATATTCAACTTCAGTTCTCTGTTGTCGCAACAACTTTCTTCAGCGAGCGATCTTTTTTCTACGTACATTTTTATGCACGGAATTTTCTCGAATCGAGATTGTACAAGATCCTGCACAAATGATTGGAAATCCCATCCATGTGGCCCGATCCGAAATTGGTCTGGGCAAAACGACCACAAGCTCAGAGAATATACACGAGCAACACCAAACTGTTGTACTCGCATGAATATGTGTACTTGTACAATCACCTAGCTTTGCTCTGTGTGCAAAATTACTACAAGATTATTCCCCGTCCAGAAGGTTTACACGAAGAGACCTTTTGCATAGTCACCTATATCAGATTGTTGAAAACATACATGTCTTATGAAAAAAAAAAAAAAAAAAAAAAAAAAAACTGATTTATTTCACATATCTTCGAAAATTTTGGGTCCTCTGGTGTACGTTACCAGCGAAAGTGGAATTAAATCCATGGCAGATGCGAGTATAACCAATCGAGAGTTTCAGACGAGAAATGCATCGGGTTTGGCCGCAATATTAAACACGCCCATTTTCAGCGGAATCCAAACAGAAAATAGCACCATGGAAATTGAATAATGAATATGTATATATAAGAATGTTGAAAAAAAATTATTGTAAAAAAACTACCTTGTATTATATTTCTATGCACGATAACCAGCATTGCCTTTTCATCGCCCCTATTATTCGAATACAATAATATAGATTTTTCTACTTTAAATCAGAAAAATTTGACACATTTTGATGCATTGACGGAGGGAAATGAGGAAAGTGCCGATAACGATGATTTATTGGGGCGAGACGCAGATACGTACTATTATATTGTACATGAAAATGTTTCAAATTCTAGCGTGAAACCAAGTGTTTGTGATACAACTGGAGATGTTGAAACAGAAGGAGCTGCCAATATTGTTACTTGAAACAAGATTAGAAGTAATGGAATTATTGGTAAAATTGAAGATGCTATTAGGAAAACAACTACACCGACAATAAAAGAAACTGATTCAGATTAGGTTTCCCCATGGTTTATCGACATATATTGTCGAGAATGGAAGAAAATATACAGACCATCGAAAAATTTGTAGAGAAATTTCAAGCGACAGATAGTAGAGCTACGAATAAAACATATATCTGTTTTGATCGCATAAAAAATGAAGCTATTGTTCAAAGTGTGTGTTTGGTTTTTTTGGGGCACAATTCTAGGTTTATGTATGGCACTCTTAAAATGTGCTTTTAATAAATGTGCCCGAACGAGAAAATGTCTTTATTTGGTTAACAATCACTTTTACAGCTACTGAATATATATATAAAATAAATATTATTTTAAAAATTGTATTTACATATAAATTACTATATATATATATATATATATATATATATATATATATATATATATATATATATATATATACATACATACACACACACACACACACACACACACACCAATTTTTTTCGCATTTGTTGTTCTATATCTTTTAGATTTATACACAATGCAGCGAGCTCAAACTTTAAATATTGCATTTTACTGCTGTATAGATAACGAAAAATGGCAAATATTGTTGGAATTTCATCCTGGTATTTATATAGAGTTTCTAAACCGGCAGGAGCCAAGATTTTATGATTCAAAAACTTGCAATTTTTGTTCTGGAGTAGTAGGACGGGAGAACTTTGTTTTAGTTCAATCATCTGGTCGACACATTCAATGTTTACTTCTTCCACTGTCGAAAGAGTGTATTGGATCACCTTGTCTGTGATCAAGTACCACGAATTGAAGATTTACCCATTATGATTTTTGCGAAAAATGTTTTTCAGTAAATTGAGATCGATCGTGAAAAAGACATATTTTCGCAACGGTTCGTTTCCAACAAACGGAATTTGAGAGTATATCTTGATCTCATCGACATCATTCAAAATTACGAGGTTAATATTTGAACCGAGTAGGTTAAACAACTGAAGGTATTTCGCTAACAGTAGGATAAAATTGGTAATTTCATCATCTTCGGGGTGATAATTACTCGCATTCACATGTATTTGATAGTTGCAATAAAACTTGAAGTAGTTGCTTTCAATTTCAGCCAACATTGAAACCAACTTAATTTCGGGAATAACCACGACAATGCATGGTAGAGATTATTTGTTCTCGACTCGTTGATATTTCGCAGCTAGTTTCCCTTCTGGTTGTTTGTTGATTGCTGCTTGAATAAATTATTCATTGTCTTGAGCTTCTTCATCATTGTTACAATATTCATAATATTTTTTTGCTTGACTGATTTGCAATATTCCGTCATGAGATTAGTAAACGTATTTGCACTATTGTCGATTTGACACTGCTGTGATTCAGGCTGCTTCTGTTGTTCAGTAGTTTTACTAGGGGCATCCATCGTCCTGAGTTTCTTATGTGAAACTGATAAAGTAACAACGATTAACATCCTCTTTTATAGCTGCTATCTCGAACAAAAAAAAATATTTTATTTACTTTTTTATGTATTTATTTTAATATTTTTGTCCTTTTATAAATTTTTATGTATTCATTTCAAAAAAAAATTTTTGTTATTTTTTCATGTATTCATTTTATTATATTTTATAATGCCAATGGTCTACAGGCATTAGTAGCGAGTAACATTGCACGTTCGCATGAATTGTTTGAAGGGTCCTTAATAGTGCCTGAAAATTATATCTCACATATCTATTTGTTAAGGGACACACACTTTAAAAATGCTTATAACTAACAAGAACATACATTTGATATCAAACTTGAAAAAGTAGGGTTATGTCACCAAGTGCTCGATATGCTACATTTTCCTACTTCAGTCTAAGATTGTTTACGTGGCAACACTGGCCAATAATGGCACAAAACACTGGAGTTTGTTACTGGCTCCTAATTAAATCATAAATTGCCCATGCAGTCTGCTATGCGCAAGTACATGCATTGCGTTAATGTGATAAAATATTTTATTCCATATTGCACTGCACTTGTTACAGGAGCATGACACACAATTATTAAGTGAGCATAGCACATTAGTGACACACCTAACATGACTCTCAAAATAAATTAGCACTAAAAAAATAAACACATACTAAATACATTTAACCCTTAAAAAAAACAATACACAATTAAATAGACACATAATTAAAAACAAAAGCAAAAATTACGCAATATAAACACATGCTCCCACGTGCATGTGGTACATGCTAAATAATATTGTAAACAGCTGGGAAATGTGAAGCAGGAGTAAGGGGACTACATGCTCCTGATACCCCGGTCCCGTAACACCTACAGGAATTGACACCACAGCAAGCCCTCATAAATCCGGTTAGTAGCAGCAAATAACAATTTATCCACATAATTGTTACTGTCTATGGTCAATATTGTCTTGTACTTATTGATACCGCGGCTTCGCACAACTTTTAATAGCCGCATTTTGGGATTGATAAAGATGTCACGCCTACTAACCATGTGATTAGACTAGGCTTTAACTAGCATAGTAGCACGGCGCTAGGTCAAGCAACTGCATCTGTAAGAGTGCGGGATATTGAGATCATAATCACAGTAATATATACGCCGGAAATTAGAGAGGATGTAATTCTTGGAGAGCCATGGCTAAAGGTGCTAAACTTTTTCGTAAAGCCTGCGGCATACTGGATAAATTTTCGCGCAAAAGACCGGGGCACGTTGTAAAATTTACACCGGCGTCCAGCTGATAGCCTACCCACTGTCTCCTTGAGGGAATTCGGTAATGATGTACTGCCTAAACACCAGTCAGCTTTCCAACAGTTGTTGAACGAGCATAGAAACAATTATACTACACATGTTACCCTCGGGGTCGATTAAATATAAGTACCTAACATTTCCATCGGCGCAACACAACACAAATAAAAACTCCGCTGCACTTGCACCCATAACCATGGGTGCAATTAAATACACCGAATGCAAGTGGGTGGGGCTCTTTTTGCCACACAATTTCACTCCCACTACCTGAACTACAGTGGCAAATGAAGTAATTTGTTATAAGGTCTTTACGGCAACATGGATACATAAGTTGCAAAGCGATTTACATGCACTGCTGTGTTTTTAAGTGGCCGTGAATAATGTTGTTTCTCGCGCCGAAAAGTGGTTGATGTTTTGTAGTAGTTATAACCTAAACGACAACTGGCGGGTGTTATGTTTCTACTGCGATGTTTGGACGCGGAGAGCCACTTATTTAACAAATTGATGAAGTGTCACGTTTGGTGATTAATACGTGGACAAGTACATAATTTTAGCATACAAGAAATTAAAATTTTAATGATGGATTATAGCATCAGATACGCTTGAGATTGTGTGTCTGAAGTTATTTACGTTAAAGAAGAGACGTGATATCGTATATTATAAGCGTTAATACGATTTTTGACTGTGCTTGAATTGTAACTGACCTAACTGTGCTTAGATCTTTTTTTGTTTAGAAAACATGCTATTCTTCATTCCGTTTTCTTCTATTCCACTTGAGAAAGCGAAGGCGACGGGTGTGTCTCTTACCACAGTTAAAAAATCTAGAGGGAAGCTAATCCGAAAGAAGCAGTTGAAGGAACGCCTTTCTCAACACCCAACAATAAATGGAAGAAACTCCTGTATACGACCTTGATACCTTCGATGCAGCTGTGGTACAACATACTGTTTACAATTTTTACCCAATTGAAAAACGTGTGCCGACTGTAGAATCCCTAATACTTAAGCTAAAGGATGGCATAAATTACCAAAGAAGTAATTCAACTTTAAGAACGACTTTGATGAAGCTAGGATTTAGGTGGCAAAAAATAAAATCTCAGCGCCTGATTTTAATATAAAAATCAGATATTCGGCAAAAACGTATAGAATATCTCAAGAGTATGCGGTGATATAGAAATGAAAAAGGTACAGTTATTTACATGGATGAGTCGTACATTTTGTCATCGCATATGAAAAATAAAATGTGGAGTGACATGTCTTCCAATGGTCTGCTGGTATCTGAGGCCAAAGGTAAGCAGTTAATAATGATTCATGCAGGAGGCGAAAACCATTTTGTCCCTAACGCTCTTGCAATATGGAGGTCACATCAGGCAACAAGAGATTTTCACAAAAATATGAATAAAGACAATTATGAAAAATGGATTAACAAACAATTAATACCAAATCTTCCATGTGACAGTATTGTTGCGATATATAATGCTCCCTATCACAACATAAAGGTAACCAAAACACCTAGTTCCAGCGCAACTAAGATGGAAAGGCAGCATTGGTTAGGCAAGGAGAATATTTCGTTTACTAACGACATGATAAAACATACTTTGTATGACCTCATAAAGCAACACAAACCTTAGTAATTGAAGTACTCGGTAGACAAACTACAGGGAAATCATTGCCACAGAGTATGTCGTCTGCCACCCTAGCATCCAGATTTGAATCCGATAGAAAGCATCTGGGCTAAAGTTAAAGGAGAATTCGCTTCAAAAAATTGTTACTTGCAATTTGACATTTGTGAAAAAACTCTGCAAGGACGTATTTAACCGAATGTGGCCAGAAGACTGGATACCATTTTGCAAATACGTCCAGACACTGGAGAAAGACTATTGTGATAAGGATGTGCGATTTGACATTGAAATTGATAATGTCATTATAAATTTAGGTAGTGCAGACAGTGATAGTAGTGGCAGCAGGGACGTTTACATGTCAGACACATCGGTTGGAGCAATGAGTGGCCTTGAATAACTGCTGTGGTACTTCATACCTCTGTGGTAAGAAATCAATGTTTTCTCCTTTCCTCTACCTCCTGTGAAGGCTTTGTTTTATTCCTGTTTCTGTTCTCCTATTTCTCCCGTCCCTCCGCACATGTGGCTCCTCCCCACCATATATGTCACATAGCTCAATCTCGGAGTTATTCTGCATCTAGTGTAAGTATGAAGAACATCAGCACAATTTGTCTGTTGTCTTGGAGAGGCTAGCAATAAATTGCTTAAAGTGCACAATGGGAAAATGTCACGTGCAGCAAACAAACTTAGATATCCTTGGCCATGCGTAGACAAGGCAGGAAATAAAAACTAACCCAGACCAGCTTAGGCTGATGAAGACTATCCACCACAGTGCACGTATAAAAAAAACTTAGAAAAAATTTTGTGCCAAACAACTGCCTCCGAAAATATTTTGAGAATTTCGCTGTTATTACAGCCTCCCTGGCGGATTTGTTATCGCTGCAAATGCATTTTCAGTGGACTAGCGACACAGAAAGAGTGGTCACCGAAACCCAAAACAAAAATTCAGGTCGTGTCCGACATTAGCCACATATGATCCCAGCCGACACCTATACCAGCAAACCGACACCAGCCAGGAAGGCCTAGGAGCCATATTGTACCAGTGTGACGACGACAGAAACTGCCACGTTATCGATTTCGCCAGTGCCAAACTCAGCCCCAGTGAGGAGCATTACGATGTAAACAAGAGGGAATTCTTGGCTGTAGTCTGGGCTTTTAAGAAATACAGAGCTTATCAGGAATACGAGTGGTTCACACTATATACTGATAACCAGTGCCTAGTGTGGCTTCATAGTATGCGCGAAGCGAGAAGGAAACTAACCAGGTGGGCACTACTTCTGCAGGCCTATGACTTCATTGTGGAACATATGTTGGGGAAGGAGAATTAGCTGACAGATGCACTGTTATTCTCGCCCAATGCTGACATAATCTTGCAAGATGATGAAGAGGGGGAGAGGTAGTGCCCACGGACACGCACGAGCCAATCAAGGAAGTAACCTTACAACAGCTGAATGCTGTAAACAATGAAGTCCTGGTTAGTGAGCTGTACCGCGAAGTGGACCAGGCACAGCTAGGATGCACACTCATGCAAGCGAAAAAAAAAAACACGTGTACACTGAAAACTCTTGAGTGTTGGTGCGTAATCTACAGTTGCCAAGAAACCTGTTCGCTCAGCAATACACAGAAATGTTAGTTGTTCGTGCCCCCGAGTGCGAGAGAGAAGGTGCTAGATTATGCATATAGCAGTAATGTAACGGGACATTCAGGCACAGACCAAACCATACACAACATAAGGGAACAATTTTTGTCCAGACTAACAAAACACGTATGCCAGCACCACGTGCAACAGTGCACTAATTGCAATTTTTAAAAGCAAGGTCAGCAGATGGAAAACAACAATATGATCAACGCTTACGCAGATACCATTTGAAACTGTTTGTTTAGACAACTAGGGGAAAACAGATTGTGCTTTTAATGTTTGCTTGAACGGATGTGCCACTAGGGGCTTACATATCCCTCTGCCATTCTTAGTTGCAAGACGCTGAATAAGACCTTATTAGAGGTGTGAACATTCAGCCACACAGCCAAGTTGAGTGAACACGCAGCATGGCCCGACGGTACATTTGACATGCCTTTGCCCCGCTGCATGAGTTTAGGAGAGGTCGACAGGCGCAGGTTGTGCCCCATCAGCACCTGCCGACGTGCTGATGGGGCACAACCTGCACCTGTCAGGCGAGGCCTACTGCTACAGATGGGGGACAGCAGCAACCGAGCCAGCACCGACACTCGACGAAAGTGGCTCCTTCAACAATAACACAAGATGTGCCAGCAGTAGGAGAGATATGCCGCTAATTGGCTGCCCAACACAATGTGGACCCCGCTGGCATTGCAAGCTAATCAGATGGTGCATCTGCATGCTCACCCACAGTCTGCTGTCTGCAATGACTTCTATGTGGGCTTCGCGGCCAAATGGAGTGGGCCGCCCAATGTCATCAAGAGCTGTGAACCCACCACCTACTTGTTCCGATTTGGGAGGAGAAGGGCCAGAGTGCACTGGGATGGCATCTGGCTGTTGCTGGTTGACGTTACCAACAAATCCATGGTATGCAATTTGGAGCAGCACGACAGTGATGCAGATGCCGAGCTCCCCATGTAGCAATGGAGCAGGGAGGTGAACCAACACCTCTAGCAGAGGAACCCACACCAAAGGAAACACCGCAAGAGGAACAGGAGGTACAAACCCTGGTGACCCACGATGGCGACGCCACTGTCGAGCGTCTCCATGGTGATACCATGGTGAAAGGTGTGCAAGTACCTTCAGCAGAGACACCACCAGCTGGGGTAGAAACCCCGACAAGCCTAGTGCACTGGCACCATGTAGGGTGCGTCCAACGGTCGACCCAGATGATGCTTATGACACAGTGCTTACAAACGCCACCGCTCAGCCACTAGCGCCATCACCGGCACCAGCAGTTGCAGTGTCGGAAGCAGATACCGCGATGCCATTCGCCGCGGTGCCCAGAACATGATAGATGTCCTCCCCAATGTCGCCTGTGCCAAGTGACATCCCAGGGTCCCCTGCCGCAATGTCGGCAGCATCAGGGCGACCACCGGGTGTGTCCACTGCTGGCGAGGAGATTGCTGTCAGCAGCAGGGAACCAGCAAGGGTGTAGTCGCCAGCTGGGAGACACAGCAACGTGGTCACCCCCCCTAGATCGTTGTATGCCCAGGCCGCTCTCAGCAGCAGCAGGGCCGATGCGACACCAGCACGAGCAGCGAAGCAAGTCGTGATGGCGGCAGTGAAGGCAGTAGGTCGGCTGGATCGTTTGGCCTCCACCAGTCATGTCGGGGGCACCAACGACACCGGCATGCTTCAAGTGCGGAGACATCATGGCGTCCTACGCCACAGTAGGCTGCCCATCACACCAACATTGGCAGCTGCTCCAGCGAGGTACAGGCAAACCAAGAGGTCCCTACACACTGCAGTCATGACAGCACCATAGTTCGGAACCCGCCTGTTGTAAGTAGCGGCCCAGCCTTCAAACGTTCTCCAGAGGGGGGGGGGGTATTTTATGTGTGCTCGCGACTATCGCCTCCAGCCCATTTGTCAGGCTGTGTGCCCTGATGGCGCAACTGCAGGCATCAGCACTCTACTAGTGCCCCGAATGCAACAGCATGCGTGTGAGAAGAGTGCAAGTGGGGAGTGATGTAGTGCGAAGTAGATCCATGTGAAAATAGGGCGCCCCACAAAAGGGCTTAGCGGGTGATGCCGCAGGAACCCTAATTAAGGGGGACTAGCATGTTGTCCCTGTAATATATGAAGTGCTATGGTTTATCATATGTTTATTGCTAGAGTTGTTTTGTACTAATTTCACATGTATCACCCTCATTCTGTGTCATCCTATGTGCAAGTGTTTTGTTTCATAGTATAATTAATGCAAAGTAATTTATATCAGTAGCAGAATTGCAAGGTAAGATGTTTAAGTGTGTGATGGTAGTTAATTTCCCGCCGGCAGTTTAGTTCGCTTAACGACCGTCAGTAGAGAGCGCCAAGTTGCTTCCTCGATGGAGGCTCGGCTCTATCTTCCCTTCTCCTGCAATTCCCCTACCTTTATTCTGCTCCCCTCATGTGATTCAATTTTTAATTCTGGGTGCCTCGTTAATATGTGCTTTCACTCAGCAGCTGGCACCAGCTTCTTGTACTACTTCAGTGGCTATTATGATGATGAATTTTTAATACTTCAGGCACGGCACACGAGGGAATTTATTATCAGTGATCTGCAATTACAGTAAAGTGAATTGCTTTTTATTTTAATTATAAAGTTGGAAGGTTCCGGTAAAATGAAGAGATCGGCGAGTAGTGGATTGTGTGGCGCATTTAAGGATAATGGGCATGTATGGTTGTAGACAGTTTACTAAAGTTGTGAGTGCTAATTTTCTGTGGGTGTGCTGTAAGACCGAGAGTATTTAAAATTAGATTTTTGCCACAAGGACTAAATTCAATTTTGGTGTAGAATCTTTGCAGATAGATGTTATGTGTGTGACATTTTTATTACAGTAGGTTTGGACTTTTTAGCGCTGCCACATTTCTCTGCCTGGTTTGGTGTTGTAGTGAGCCAGTCCCACTACTCACGGGATTTCTGTTTGAAATGTACATTTATTAACTCATTTTAAAAGAGGACGCGTTAACGGGCTTTTAAATGGTTGCCATCCCGGTTGGTCTGTTTTTAATAGAAATTACAATTTACAATTTTAAAGTGTGTTTATAGGCGTGGTGTGTTTTAACGGGCTGTAAGCCGCCGCACCTCGCACCAGTTCGTACAATTGTCTTTACGTGCCTTTTCCAGATAATTGATATTAGTTTGCGGCACTATTATCAATTTTGTGATTGTTAAAGGAAAAGTAACTTGGCATGCAGATGTTCATTACAGCTGTCTGTTATGTTCTGGTAATGCATATGTAAAACTATACAACTCCTTCTAGTAATTTAATACACTTAATTAATTTATATATTGGAGCTCTTATAAATTAATCATATCGCAAGTCGTTTGCTGGCAGAAGGTACCTCAGTTTAATGAACAGTAAATTAGTTCAATAGTGTAAAATGTATTAATTTACAGGTCGGAATTTTACACATTTTAATTGAGCTGTGTAATATCAAGTATGATCTTGTGTACAAAAATATTGGAGCAGCATAACAGTTTTAAGTTTTCTACATCGAGTGTACACAAAAGGCGAGCTATTAAAAAATCTAGTCATTTTCATTATTTATTATAAGAGTATTATTTTAATTGGTTAGAAGGCATCGTGAATGTACAGCCTTTGAGGAATGGTTTTTAATGTGCTCCATTTTGATGCTTATTTGTCAAATATCAATAACAAATTATTTTAATAATGTGTAACAATCTATGATTCATGTAAAGTGTCTGGAATTCTATGAAGGTTTCTTATGAAGGTTTCAAGATTACTGATTTCATGAGGCGCGCGCACGCACACGATATATATATATATATATATATATATATATATATATATCGCCTTTAATAACTGTGTTTAATTATGATTTGAGAACATTTTATGGAATGTTAGAATTTAATGATGCTGTTGTATTTAAGTGCTATCAATAAAATTGGTAAATTGAGAATTTTGCTTGTTCATGTTTGTTAATTGTACCCTAATCTGGTACAAGTGTTTTATAAATTGTTCTTACAAGTGTGTGACAGAAAGTATTTCTGTAATGGTGTACTCACCCCAAGAGGCGAGGTTGGCACAGTGTAGCAGATGTTCAGTAGCATCCGAGACTCGCGAGGGCAAGGCTGTGTTCCATCGTGCTCTAATGGCCACACGGTTTTTTGCGCCAATCATGCAACTTCAAATATACTTCATTTAATTACTGGGACCTTTCTATTTTTCTAGCCATGGGCGGCACCTGCACTCCTCCCCTGTGGTTTGCATCGCCGAGGGGAGCATAACTGTAAAGTGTCTTCCAACAGAGGAGTGTTAATCTAATTCACAAGAAATATACGCGTGAAGAGAGTTTCGTGTAATTTTTCAGAGTGACACATCACGACATTTCAGGGCATGGGCCCTTAAAATCCCAGTTACAAGTGCTATGTCTTTTCTCAAATGTTTCATGTATTTTATAATTATGTTATGCTATGTGTGTGTTATAATTAATTCAACTTACAAAGACGAGTGACCAGTCAGAATAAGTCACCATTTCATTAACAAACCAGATCAATAGCAATATTTAATATTAGAGTCAACATGGATCACTAAAGGAAAATCTACGTCTGGGCGAACGGCCCACAGCACCCAGAGGTCAACAGAGTCTCCAACTCCACGAATTTTAGTGACGCCCAGTGCTTAGATGGGTAAATCACCATTATCACCAGAGTTTCCTTAACCTGAAACCTGACTGCCCTTTAAACTCCAGGTCACCCTTAGCCACACCACCGCATGGCATCATGTTTATGTTGCTGCAAAACAAATTTTTTGTTGAACTAACGTTAACATTTGTGTTAAAAACATTCTTATATATTTTTTCCTAAAAAAAAATTCGATGTAAAATAAATTAAGTGCTATTATTTTGTCACAAAAATAAATATCACCAACGAAAAGAACTATGGCTGGGTGGGGGATCGAAAGCATGCATTTAGTGTTTTACGCCCTCTATGTAATGGAACCTGACGTCTTACCAACTGCGCTATTTCAACATGTCATAATTTTTCTCTTATTACCGGTATTGAATACATAATAACAACATACTACAGTTCCCTTTTGGTACATGGAACTAATTTAGGCTCTATAAATATATGTGTAATTGGTATACCGACTGCTTTGCAAGGCTTGAGAGAAGGTCTAAGCTATATAGAGTTTTCAAACTATACTTTAAAATTTAAATGCAGCTGTTTTATTTTATGAGGTTATTGTTGTTCACTAGCATGCACCATTTTACAACAACAAGTCAGTGCAGACTAGTATTGGTTGGACACCTCTTTAATGTCGCAGTTTCACAAATATTTTGTTATTCTCCTATTTTTAGCTTTATGACTCATTTGATTGATGCAATATCAATATAATTACAAACTGCATATGTGTAAATCCTTAATGCTGTAGATTTGGCACACGTAAACTACTTTGCAGGGCTCGAGAGCTGGTCTAAGTTAAATTTAGCTCTCATACTATTCTTTAAAATTTACATACAGTGGCTTAATTTTATGAGGCGATAGCTGTTCACTACTATCAGTCATTTTACAATTCTAAGTCAGTGCAGACTTGTGTTGGTTGGATACTATTTTAATGTCGCAGTCACACAAAATATTTTTGTTTTTCCTTTTATTAGCTTAATACAACATTTGGTTGTGGCATATTTATAATTACGTTATTAACATTAACAATTTAACGTTATATTTTCATTATAGTAATATTTGACTTTGTAAATGGTTAACATTATTAACTTTGTCACAAAATTATTAATTTTACCACTACATAAATATTTCAATAAATGCCTCAATTGTAATAGTTTTGTTGCAGCAATATTAGACTCTGTGTGCATCAAGTGCACTAAGGAGAAAGAAGTAGAGCTGTTCTGGCTTCTCTGAAAAAGTATGACCAGGTGAACATTCTAAAAAATGTGAGTGTTGTCATGCCCTTAAGTGTGCATGGTTAATGGTAATGGGACTAACCTAAGATGGGTAGCTAAAAGTTTTCTCGAGCTGCTATATTTTTTATTAGATGAATCCACTCCTGTTGTAGAAGTGGACTAATATTTCGTGATTTTAGCGATTATATGTGAGTGGGTGGAGATTGAAATTTTGAAATGAATCATTAAACTGTATTCAATTGTGACAGTGCACTTAGACTTTATAATTGCAGGTAGAAAGTGATTTAGAATTTTGTTTTTTTAATTGGTATGAAGGTGGTTTTTGTAGTCTGTGTTTATCGTGTTATGATTTCAGGTTGCTGATGCAGTTTATGTCTTTGTGTTAACAGTTTTTCTTTCATTGGTT
This sequence comes from Dryococelus australis, assembly GCA_029891345.1. Lineage (NCBI taxonomy): Eukaryota > Metazoa > Arthropoda > Insecta > Phasmatodea > Phasmatidae > Dryococelus > Dryococelus australis. The sequence goes on from CM057009.1 coordinate 248,934,490, forward strand.
CATGGCTGTTGGGTGACTTAAAATTTTGTTTAAATAACCCACTGTTCTCGTGTTATGATTTTACTTATTGTTTTACAGAAGCTGTAATATGGTTTTCTTTCCAATTCAGTTTTTGTTGAGCAAATCTTGTCGGCCATTAAAGCTTATATTTGTAAAAATCAAATTTAAAAGGTGCATTTATGGATTTATTCAACTGTTTTGGAATTCAGTTTTTAAATTATTACATTAATTCACATTAGAAAAGGCCCATAGTTATTAACATGGCAGGTTTAGTCTGTCATTACCTGTTATTAGAGACTTTTTTTTTTAATACTGTAGCGTGCCATCTTACCTTTCCCTAGGCCATTTGTCCACCGAGCAGTACTACACGCCGCAGTAGGTAGCCAAACTCTATGGCCTTTTTGCTTCAAAGTGCTCCAGTGCCATAGTGTGTGTAGTGTACTGCAAACTAATGCAACATGGCGCAGAGTAGTGCGACGTGCGAAAGTAGGGCGCCCACACAAAGGTATTGAAGGCTCGTGCCAGCTGAACCTTAATTCAGGGAACCTAAAAGATGCCCTTACAATTTATTATTAAGAGTTGTTTTATTGTTTGTATGTTTATTTGCAAGTGCTGTGTTGTACCATTCCCATGTTCCATCCTCACCGGATTCAACAGAGTTGTGCAAGTATTATATTTTGTTTAATGCAGAATTTTTTTATTATTGTGTTGTTTGACAAGTATTCAGTGTTTAATAAATTTTTCATGCAAAGTGTGTCAGCACATAGTCCCGCATGATGCACTGACCTGCCATTCAAGCAGGCCAGCATGCAATACAGAGCAATTTAGTAGTTGCAAGGTACTCGAAGGATATGGTTGTGTGCCAGTGTTCGCACACACTCCAGGAAGCATTCATCTCTTGTTCAACCAACCAGTTTTAAGTCTACAATAGTTTATTAGTTTACCAGAACCTCGTTCACTCAGCCACCTGGAGACACCGCCCCTTACTTCCCCTTACTTCGTCTGGGGTAACCGTTTCACAAGTATGTTCTATATGCTCCGTGCTATTTTTACAGAGTTGCCTATTCTGGTGGGCTAAGATGAGGATGTAGTGTTTTCAACAAGTAAAACTATGTTGGATCAGCAACCATGTGTGATTGTATTTGTAAAGTCCTTGGACATATCAGGGCACGGGACCTTTATAAGCCCACCAAATGTCACCCTACTTCTGAGCAATGTGTTGTGAGTGCAATTTTTCAAATCATGCAATAAGTCAATCAGTTCAGTACCAGGCATGTGGGTCAGCCTTAAATAGGCCCACTGTTTAAAAAACATTGCAGGTAATAATTAGTATGAGGGGTTAATTTTAACAATGGAAAGTATTTCAACAATGGAAAGTTATGTCCGGGTGATTGGCCTGCAGTTCCTGAGAATTTCAAGAGTATCCAGCTCTCTAACAACATTGAAACCGCACTGGTGGTGTCTGATGCCTGTCGGGTAATGTCAAATTCCACAAGTTTTCTAACCTCAAAATTTACTGCCCCTCAAAACAACCTTACACCCTTCACCAAGCCACCACACCTCGTCAAATTGTCGCCCATCTATGTGGCCTAATTTTCCATCTATGAAAGTCTCTGGACAACCAAACCCAAAAACCAGTCACAATTTCACTGCACAAAATTATTTTTCAAAATTTTCCCACAATATTTCATTGTGATACTTCATGTCTTCCCTCAAGGAGAATGCGAGAGACAATGGCAAACGGACCAACAACAGTGTTTTGATGATTTCCAGATGCCTTCCAGACACCTCGAACAACTTCCCACACGGCATGGCAAAAGCATGCCAAAACAACAGAGTAGCTGCCATTTGAGCAGCAAGGGTGTGCACATGCAGGAGAGCAGTCATCTTGGGGTAGAGAGGTGTTGTCAATTCACCCACCACCTTCTCAGTGCTGGACAAAGGGGCAGGTGCACTCTGGCACCCCCTCCCCTCCTATCGTGCCAGACCAGATGGGGAAGTATTGAACACAGGCAGCAGATCACATGAGCGGGCACTCACTCACTTTTCTGCAAGTCGGTTCCATCCCTTAAGAGTGCACAGAGGGGTTAGCCGCAAAAGGGGAAGGCATTCCCGCCCTCCATTTCTGTTCTCTGTCTCTGCATCACACACGTGTTCATGTTTACCATGGCTGGCAAGATGCACATGGTTGCACCAGCACCACTGTATTCAATGTCTTCAATGCTTGTGGCCTATCCCTCAGGATGTAGTGGCCAAGTACGAAGTGGGCACTCAACACTCTACTGAAAGACCAGCTCTACCTACAACCGTGTCGTGAACAACCACGAGTTGAAAGACATTGGCAGGGAAACTGAAAATCCAAACATCAACAAACCAGTTACAATTTCGGATGATCAACAAACACAAACATACACAAATATCCCAAATTACAATCAACCTAATAGATGCAGAGACGGCTCTAGTGTCATACAAAGGGAAAGGCAAAAACTTACTCTCTATTTAATAACATTTTCGGACAGTGAACTACAACATTTCGTTATGCAAAATTTCATCACACAGAATCAACCTACACCATCCATGCTGCAACGAGTGCCGTTACCAAAGCTACAATCAACACAAGGCGAGCAGGATACGCGGCCAGCACTAGTACATGTCCTGGCAGCCGCCACGCACTTGAGTAATGAGAGCAATCTGTCTTGGCTCAACATGCCGCAACTCTCCGCCATGACCACCTCGGCAGGAGTAAACAACGCACCACGTGGCCAGCCAGCCCGATCGATACCGGCTGCAGCTGATGTGCTGTGGTAGCATGCACCTGAGAGAAATAACGGACCAACTGACACTACATTCCACAGTAGTGCAGCGGACCATGGAACTCCAGCACAAATTCCACGCTCGCCACATCCTTGTAGGTACTTTGCAGTAAAACAATACCACTAGCACGGTAGGTGCCATAACTGGCCAAAAACAACTCGTCAGACCACCAGGGACACCGTGACGCAGTGTGAGCAGGTAAGTGAAAGGGCAACAAACACGGAACGAATTCCAGTGTGTACGATGGCCACTGACCGAGTGTTCACATGTAAACAAATATCAATCACCCCACCTCCCACCACGTGTGAAACCACCACATGTCACACCATACCTACACCGAGTGTGAATAGCCACAGCACAGTAAGGCTGATATGCCGCACTTTCAAAGAGCATGCACAGTGCATGAAATCACAGCTCATATTCCACAAATGTAAACACTCACCACACAACATTAGGCATCGAACATGCAAGCAACTGTGTGTGCTAGTTCGCTGCATTACTATGGCAATTTACGAACTGAGTGTGCAGTTCCTTATTTGTAAACATTGTTCACGTAACCTCACATGGCCACAACACACGTGTTTGGGTGTGAAACTTAAGCGAGTATTCAGGCCACCAGGCCCAAGCAATGTGATGTGAATTTCAAGTGTAAGCAGTATAACTTTCTAAGTGTAAATATTGTGATATTCATCCCGGCAAGACATTTCAAATCTCGGGAGGTCAATTCATTCCAAAAGTCACTCACACATGTTGCTTTGGACTGGCAGTGCATGCATTGCCAGCCACATGTGTTTGTGTACATTCGGCCCATCTTTTCGATCAGCCACGTGACAGGAAGCAGGTGGCGAGTCACCCTTCTCCCCCTCTTTCTCTCGCGGCCCCCCATTGTCAACAATGTATTTCATCATGGTGCGAAGGGCAGGGAATTTCTACAACATTCCTTCACTCCCTTATCATCAAATGTATCCAGCATCATGCCGAACGTCACAACAATGTGTGTGGAGATCGTTGCACCACCCATAAACAGCGCATCCTTCACCATCAACTCACCAAACAGCATGTCATAACAGGAGTATATCGGGGTCCATCAGAGTCCACCAGTGCCACATTACGCTGTAACATGGTAACATTGCCGATGCAGTCACACGAGGTGTCCCGGTGACCCACATCGACGACCTTGCTGTCAAGCTCCATCATGCAAGCAGAGGGGAGGAAGGTGGGTCATCGTTTCCCTTCGGAGATCCTAACAGACGACCCACATGTTGCAGATGCCGGGCATATGCAATTGTCCTCCAGGAGTTGACACAACATTGGTCAGGGTGGAGGGGAAGGCGTGGCGACAGCACAACTCGTCGCACCAACACCAGCAAAATTACCAAAGCCACAACAACAAGCAATGAGAGCAGCAAGGACACCACTACCAACCAAGGAGACACTTCACAGTGGTCACTATCCCCTGTCGCGGCCTGCCCGAGTCGCTCCCGGCGGCAGCAAGTTTGGCGATGTCAGCACAAGAGCAGGAGCAGCAGCTGTGATGGCAGCAGTGAAGGCAGAAAGTCGGCCGGCTCGCTCTGCTTCCGCTGGTCACGACAGCGGCCACAACCGCGATGGGAATGCCTGACATGCGAGGCGCCACAGCGTCCCGCACTGAAACACGCCGCCCAAAAAAGTAACAGCAGCAGGTGTTACTACAGTATATGGGGCAGGCAATAAGCTCATATGCCTTATACCGGAGGCAGCAGGGGACAAGTAGGTGTCCTTGCTGTACCTAGCAGCACATGGTTGCAAACTGCATCGCTGGGGGGGGGGGGGGGGTGGCAGGTGGTTTATGGGGGCCAGATTCCCATCCCCTAGACTGTTTGCCCACCGAGCACCACTACACACCACAGCAGATGGCCACACTCTATGGTCTTTTTGCTTAGAAGTGCCTGCTTCAGTGCCATAGGATGTGTGTAGTGTAGTGCAAACTAGTGCAATGTGGTGTAGAGTAGTGCGACGTGCGAAAGTTGGACGCCTGCACATATAGCTTAGTGGCTCATGTCGGCAAAACCCTAATCCAGGGAACATAAAATATGCCTCTTCATTTTATTATTGTGAGTTGTTTTATTGTTTGTATGTTTATCTGCAAATGTTGTGTTTTGTCATTCACGTGTTCCAGTCTCATATCATTCACCTAAGATGTGCAAATACTATGTTTTATATAATTTCAATGCAGATTGTTTTATTATTGTGTTATTTAGCAAGTATTCAGTGTTTTGCAAATGTTTCATGCAAAGTTTTTCAGAAAATAAATAGTTCTGCATGATGTGCTAACCTACCAAACTGGCCAGTGCACCATGTGGAGCAATTTAGTAGTCACAAGATACTCGAAGGGGGTGGTTGTATGTCGGTGTTTGCGTGCACTCCGGGCAGCATTCATCTCTTGTTCAGCCAACCACTTTTAAGTTTGCAATAGTTTATTAGTTTACCGGAACCACGTTCACTCAGTCGCCCGGTGAAACCGCCCCTTACTTCCCCAGTGCTTGAATCGCCTGGGGAAGCATAACTTTCACATGTAAGTTCTATAGGCTTCGCGCCATTTTTCAGAGTTGCTAATGCCATCGGGCTAAACCCAGCAAACATATGAGTAGTCCAGTTGCAAAATAAGTCTTGTCCACAAAAATTGAAAAACGATGTAATGATGTATTTGGGTACTTCACAGTGGTCCGTATCAGTGTAGGTAAATAAACACCAGCAAAATAATTGTTGTTCCTATTTTAAAGCCTCGCAAACTATAGCTACAGTTTTAAAACATGCTTTGTCCAAAGCACCGTCTGTTACAAAACAGGTTTTGTCCACCCTGAATACAGCAGGAAAGTGGTTCTTGTCCCTTAAAGATCTAGTGTTTTTGTGAGGGTGGTTTTAAAAAGGGTCTTGCCCATTAAACATGATATTAACTCTAAGTTGGTCACACTATGGATTCACTGCTGTTTTTATCATCTTATTCGTTAATGTTTTTTTCCGAAATAGACATGGACGTTGCAGAGGTTGGCTACGCTGCTACAACACAGAGTATTTACTGATTTGGAGGGAATTGTTTAGTCTGTTCTGTGGCTCTGTCTGGCAAATATCTGAGAGTTACCTACGCTGTAATTGAAAGTTTATATAGACATTATTAAGTACGTAATAGCTAGCATACAGTATTCTGGTTAGGTATTAAGAGTATATATTCAGGCTGTTATGCAGACAAGTTAGTATAAGCAATGAAATCAGCAGAACGTGAGTGTAGGGTGGTGCACAAAATCAATCCTGCAGAGCCGAGACAAGGCAGGAAGAGTGTTCGGTATGCCTCAATGTGGAAAAGAGAACAACAGAAGTGAAAGAGATGGGTAATTAGCCAATTGTTAAGATGTTTAGTCCATTCATGGTAGGAAGTTTAATGGGGGTTATAATAGATGAATAATTTTAATATTATCCAACACTGTATGTTGGTCTGTTAGTCTGTAGTGGTGTACGTTAATTTATATTACTACATACTCTGTAATATAGACCAATGTACTTATATATAGTGCTTGCTACTTATATCACTATAAAAAGATTTCCTCCATGTAGTTTCGTACTGTGTAGAGACTATAGGCGTGCAATAAAAACATGTTTTCATAATGGAGAATTACATATCATTGCTAAATGAACGAAAATATAAAATTAACTGTAGCGAATAATCGTTCACAAGGGTTTGAAACTGTAAAACAGAAACCCAATTGTATACACAAAGGACATCATGGATTTCAATGCAGGAAAGTCAATTAAGTAAGTAAGAAGGTTCCACAGCAACTTTTACCAAAGAGATTCGAAACTTCCACAAGATGCTTTTATATTGAAATATACTACATGTTGTACACCACAACGGAAGCATTCCCGAGCAGGTGGTCCATAAAAAAGTTTCACAATCAAATATTATGTTACAACATTTAGGGAAAATGCTGGCACTAATGTTTTGTCAAGTGTGCCAGGATGCATTCCGCACTTGTCTTTGTGATGGGAGAAAACTTCTATGAAAAGGACGAATTCAGAGAGATTGCAAGGCCCACCTTCTGACAGGCGGTGCACTGAAGGAAAATCGTGGTGAGGATGTGAGATCTAAAAATTGAGTAAAATATGAATAAACTTACGTTAGAAAGATCTTTGTGGTGGACTTCAATATTAGTTTCAAATGCCCAGCAACAGACGCATGTTCATTCTGTATTCGGTTAAAGGAGGAGATTAGGCACAACTGAGATCAAACCAGCAAACAAGATATAATGACGAAGTATAGAGTGCATAAGCTCAAAGCCGAAGCATTTTATGAACGGCTTCAGAAAGAAGACGCCGATGCAGTTAGTTAGTTTCAGTTTTGATCGTAAAAAAAATCAACTTCTACCAAAACTACCAGATTAGTATTCGTACTACAGCCGACAACTCTACTGCTACAACTTTACAATATGACAGGGCACTTCATCCTCCAAACAAGATCATCATAGTACTTTTGTATACAGATGGACTGAGCAATAAATGTATAAATGGTCAAATAACATTGTGGCTGCAGTCTACCATCGGCTAAGGAACACAAGCCTCGCTGGTATGCACACCATACAGTAAGGCTGTACTGTGACTGCTGTGGGGGGGGGGGGATAACAAAAACAGCTCAATGATTGGAATGCTATGCAAATGGTTGTAATCAGATGATCCACAAAATGTTTGCAGAGTTGTACTGACGTTTCCAGTTCCAGGCCATACATATATTCCTCCCGATATGGTATTTCGAGTGATAAAGAAGATTGACACCATCGTTACTCCCGAAGATTACTACAACCTTTTCAGAGAGCATAGTCATCTACTCAGACCAGTCGAATATTACAACGCATGTGATTGGAAGAGTACAGCCGAATACATTAAAGAAACTTGGTAACTGGCATTTTAAATTTGCCTTATGTAAGCGGTTTGTATTACATCGTTAAGAAAGTGGGAGTGTTCTCGTGAGAAGAGAGTCGAACTACAAGGTAGCCATTGGAGCTGCTAGATCAATATGCAGGCGTGGCAAAACTATTTCAAACATAATACCACAAGAATTGAAATTGGGAGTACCAGTGAAACCAGAGAAATCGAAAGATGTGGAAAGTTTTTATGTAACCACTATGGTAGTGAATGGAGAAACATTACCGTGCTTAACTGGTTCAAATCGGTCCTTGATAACACAACAGCAGGTGAAGTAGAAGACGATGAAGATAACGATATGATGAAAGATAACGATCTTGGTATATAATATTAATGTAAACCTAAGAAACTCAGTGTGTGCTTACTGCAAACATACAAACATTTTGTTTACTTATAAACGTACGTACAAGCTTTGTCAACATAAAATATTACTTATGTAAGTTTGTGAAGTGTTGTTTATTAAACTAACATGTCTGTTCAACAATTTATAGCATATTTAGCTGTAGTGTACAGTATAAAATAGTCATAATATTGTACATTCCTTCAGCAGTGTGCATCTTGTCCAACCTCAACAGTTTCAAAATTTGCTGTGTCCAGCTGACAGTTGCAAAATAGGCTATGTCCAAACTACTTTATTTACTTTTAGACACATCTGTTGTAATACTTTTATGATACTGCATGTCTGGAAGAGAGGATCCACTAGCAGTGTATTAATATTTTTAAAGCTATAATATGAGTTCGTGAAAAGCGACAGCGGTTTTTCCTGGCTTACTCAGAAGGATTTATACTGGACAAGGCCTATTTTGCAATTGGTCTACACAAATTTAAAGTGCCTTTCCAAAAGGAGAATGTGGTGTTTTCAACAAGTAAAACTACGTTGGATTAGCAGCCACGTGGGTTTGGACACATCAAGACACGGGCCTATTATAAGCACACCAAAATTCACCCTACTTCTGAGCAGTGTGTAGTGAGTGCAATTATTCAAATCATGCAATAAGTCAATCAGTTCAGTGACAGATGTGTGTGTCGGCCTTTAATAGGCCCACTGTTTAGTAAAAACTGCAGGTAATAATTATTATGATGGGTTCATTTCAACGACGGAAAGTTACGTCCGGGTGATCGGCCCGCAGTGCCTGAGAACTTCAAGAGTCTCCAGCTCTCCAACAATATTGACACCATGCTGATGGTGTCTGGCGCCTGTCAGTTAATGCCAGATTCCACAATTTTCCTAACCGCAACCTTTACCGCCCCTCAAAAACACCTTACACCCTTCTCCCAGCCACCATACCTTAGCAATACTTAACAGTGTGTACTTGTCGAAAAGTAATTGTTTAGTTGTTTGTAAACCCTAATATTGTAGATTGTGTCCAAAACTCTTACCCCAAATCAGTATTATTAATTATCTGTTTCACTGACAACGAACTAAGAAATTAACTAGATTTGGCAATAAATATAAAAAAAAGTGTATTGCTGGTTAAGGCCCTGTCTCAGTGAGATGATTTTGACATAAGGACTAGCATAAGTTAACATATTCTCTTAGTATGTATTAATATTTGAAGAGATGGTGTTCCTGGATGTGACCTGATTTGACACACAATGTGTTTACGGATCCGAGACCTGAATTGTTGCATTTTTATTTTTGGGTTTCAGCATTTGGAGGCCAGTGTTCCAGCTCTCTCATAAAATATCTACTAAAAATAATGCTTTCGACTCCAGAAAATACTTGAGTAATTTCTTAGTGTTAAAAACGTTTATTAAATGTTTGAAAATCCGTGCAATTTCGATGTGTCGGAATCAACCATGTTTTTAACTGCATTGTCCTATTTGAAATACGTTTTATTGAAGCTTTATAATCTATTGTACTGAAGTTTATCAGGATAAGAAAGAAAGAATTTAGTACGCTGACATGAGGGTCATTTATATTGTGGAACCAATACAGAAGAGAAGATGGGAAGAGTACGTGTAACTAGGGCATGAAACAGAAGGGAAGAAGAGTGAATAGCTGATACATGCAGGTATGATCCTAGTACCATGAAAGGATGGAGGAATCCTCATAGTACTGCATAGAAGGTGGTATTTAAAATCTACTCCAACTGTACACATTGCGACTTTTTCGCCGGAAGAAATACCCTTTCAGCGCTTTTGAAAAAAGAATATGTCCAGGGGACATGACTCCGATGTCAAATTTTATCGCCCATTCAGAAATCGTGTTTATGTTTATTTTATCCAATCGTAAAAATCATTGCAATTTACCAGAAAAACTCATGTCTTGACTCACTTATAATTTTGCTATACCTGAAGCATCGTTTTTTCACACCTAAGATAAAACCGAACAAATTTAATTAATTGCAATTTGAATGATTGTATATGTCAATTCCTGCTAGAAAGTGCCATTTAAATTGTAATTCGTAGCTTCACACAGTGTAAAAGAGTTTTGATGCATAACTTTAACCTTTCATGTTAAAATTGACATGCTGTTGAAGGGAGTAAATCAAGTTAATTCAATTAACATTGTTTACTTTTTGACACTGTAAAATCTGACATAATAAATATTGGATAGAAAGCGAATTATTTAGGTTTTCAATGTGTATACAATAGAATATGCAGGTTTGCTTATTACGACTCTTTTGTTAGTACTTAATTTTAAAATTAAATTTCAAAATCTTTAGGAAATTCATTGTTAACAACGAAATCGTTTTATGCTTAATTTATAGATACTTACTTCCCAGCGAAACAGCAATATTTATCTTTATTATTGAATTAGAGTCTCTAGATTACTTCGATGAATTCCTAAGTGTTAGGACATTTGGAAATAATATTGCCATAAAACAAAATTTAATTTTTTTATTAATGTACAAAGATAAAAATTATAAACATGTAATATTAAAAGACAAATACATTTTCATGTAGTTTTATCTACATATGATTAATATGAATTCATCTACAATCACTAAAATATCATTTACAAAGGTAGAAAAATATCTAATATATAATTTACTTTGTCGTTCTGAAAACAAAAGCTCTTACTTAATATTAGAAAGAGTATTACAGATTTTTAGTCACGGTATCACAAGTCTCATATACTAGTAAGGAATTTGATAAAACATTTTGTTTTTCAACTTTTTGGTAATACAGTAAGAGAAAATCTCATTAAATTTAAAACAAGTATCGATAACAAAATAATTATTCAAACTTTGAATTAAATGATATGGATAACGTTTTAAATCTTGTAAATATGCTAATATTTCTTAGTTTTATTTCTATACATATCTACACAGACCTCAAAAAATATATTTTTTTAAATTCTTTTTGAAAGTGAAATTTTAATATGTTAAAGAGAACGAGCTACCTATACTATGGATTATTTTATAGCGCCTCACTTTTAGATTGCAGTACGCAATGTAGTGTACATCTCCTAGCTCTTTCCAGTACACGATTCCTGGCACTAGCTCTGTCATTTTTCATAGTGTAATGTTACCAAAAATAATAAAATATTGACGCAGAAATTTTGGGCATTAATTATTAGCTTACTTCAGAACATCCTAATTCCTTTCACTTAAGGAGATCATTTAAAGCCCCTACAGCAAATTTTAGGAATTGAAAAGTTAAAAAAAATGTGTAATGTACATCGCATAATTTTATACCTATTGCACTAAAATATATTCCATCACAATTCTTGAAGTAACTGTAAAATGCGTGTAGTCTAAACCCTCAACAGTGCAGTAAATAAAACCACTTTTGCACTTGACGGAAATATAATTTCTTATTTATTCATCGAAAAGTTAAAACCGTAGTGAAACCCTGTTCAAAATATGAGATTAAATACAAAAATAATTTACAGATTAATAAATTTTTTCAAACACATGCTACCACAATGCCTTAATTTTTCATCAGATTTAGGTGTCAGAAGAACATTTTTATTTTAGGAGTAGGCAATGAAGTCAGAACCAACCAAAGATGTACCTAACAAAAGTTGCTGTATTAAAAGTTATGTATATAACTTAATTTTTTTTCAATTGCAGCTTTGTTTGTTAAGAATAGTAACAAGGGTAATAAATTCCCCTCCCCCTTCCCCCTTAGTACCTATGCAACACGTTTTTTAACCATTCGAAAAGTTTGTGCCTTAGTGAGCGAAGAGGTTTCGGCGGCTCTTAAAATCGGGGTCCTGAGAGCCGATGAGGGTTAAGCGAGGTCAGTATGAAGCAGTATCGGAATCCAAGGGCAGAAGAAATCGGATATCCCGGAGAAAACCCGCCGATCTGCGACATCGTCTGGTTGTGCCTAAGTGTAAATATTTCTTACAATGTCGATAAACGAAAATTTCTGAAATATTTAACTTTGCGAAGATGTGTCTGGACACTCCTTTTCAATATTTTTGTCAATTCAGTGCATTAAAAACAAGAACGCTTAAGAAATTGTATTGAAATGACTGCGAGAGAGAGAGAGAAGGGAGAAAGAGAGGTAAAGATATCGAGGATTTTCAAAAAGCATACATTTCCAGATTGTATTTGAGAAAAGCTTCTATAGGAACAGGCTGTTCCGAAAGAACATTCAAAGCAATTATAACGGAACAGAAAACAGCAATTTTTTTTTAACAACGTTTGTAATACTGAAACAATATCATACAAACAGTGTTACCGTCTACTTTAATTTTTGTTTGCTTGTTTAAATACAGTTTTATCTAATGCTGTAAACTTCGAATAAATGAAATATTCTCTTGTTTCACCTCGTACAGAAGATACCTTTAAAATATTGAATATATATATATATATATATATATATATATATATATATATATATATATATATATATATATATATATATATATATATGTAAGTGTAAAAGAAGCTGTATCTATCGAAACGCACGATATTATTTAGCAACGTTGTGTTTGAGATAAGCAAAGAATTTAGGAATAGGCCATACAGATGAGTCGTATGTAAATGTAAGAATCAATGTAAGAATCAATGCACAAGACGAAAACCTGCTATATTACAAAGTATTGAATTCTTAATGTAAATAATTTCATACAAATAAAGTAATTAATTCAATGCCGCGCAAAACTAAATCCCGAAACACAGTAGCAATTTGCTAATAGAGGGCGCCATTTACCATGCAATGCAATTTTAAAGTGAGGTACTTTATAACAATTATCTTAGTTTGACACCGTGCCCAAGGAAAAACTTTTCTCTTGGCAAATTTTCGGGATTAACAGTAATGTTTAAGATGAAACCTATGCGGATTTTGGGCGTGGCTACAATTCGTACATATTGGGTTTACAAACAGTAACCCAAACTTATTATATGGGATATTCAATTTAATTGGCGATGTTATTTAACATGTCTCAAAAACCAATTATAAGAACTGTATGGTAGTGTGATATTTAGTTCACCTCATACAACAAATATCTATGTAGTATTTTAGGGATTGGGAGTTCGAAAACAACGTGAGGTAATTTCAGACCAATAATTTGTCTCATAAATAACCGTAACTGGTGACGCAATGTGAGAGGGTTCGTAGCCTTCTCCAACAAAACTTCCTTTTGCTCGTTACTGAGATGAGAGGTTCTTCTGATCATGCAGATATCGAAACTCTCTGCAGCTTCAAGAAGAGTAAGAAACAAGAAATGATGGCGCGATAAGTTCTGTATTGAGCTCAGTATCCCATGTGGGTCTCGAAACTGCGTTTTCATGACCACCTGAAAATGAATAAAAGCACTTGTTAATTAACAATGTTTAAACTGAAATTATAATTTTAATAAATCTTTAATTTCAGTTCAATGTAATTTGCTAGTGGCGAATAATATATCGTACGGTACTTTTTCAGGCGAAGACAATCGAAATTATAGACATTTTATACTTTAGGATACAGGATGCTACAAACAAAGAACTGCCAATATTGTTTTCTCGCTGGATGGTTTTGTTTGAAGAAATTTCCTTTCAAGTGTAGACACATTCTTTTTGGTAAGCAACCCAGTAAAGCGCTCAATGGCTGTGAAATTTCTCAAGCACCCAGTCATCCATTTGTCAAATTAACTTCTGTCACTGGGCATTTTGTAGTGCGCGTCTACACAACAGTTTGTTAATGTTGTCTTACATTGCAAAAACACAGCATGCATAAACACATCACACAGATAGAGGTCAAAAACTGTACATTGATGACAACAATAGCTGTCTGGTGCAAAAGAGATGTTGCTAGCCAACATACATAAACTCTCAGCATAACCAACATTAAAATAAATAAAAATAAAAGAGTGTTGCACCATAGAACAAATATAATGAATAGAGATTCATCTAGAGTTTTGTTAACATTATTAACGTAAGTGCTTTCAATAATTGTCAGTATGTAGCTCAGTATAGTTATCTCCAGTTTAAAAGTGAAGGGAAAGTATCAAAGAAAAAGTATTTACTACGTACGTGCAGAAATTTTTTTCTGTGATATTTAGAGCTTAGTTATTTTAATTAAAATGTAAAAAAAATTAAAAACAATACACTATAAAAATACGCATAGGTTATAACAATATAGATTAATACTTAAAATTTTCCAACCTGATATTGATTTTCACCCGGCAGTTGCTAGCGACCCAATTTTATGGCAATGTTTGTTTGAAAGCCGACAAAATGAAATATTACTTCCTATATACATCATTGCAGAGCTATGTTTCCGAGGAAAACACAAAGCAGGGTATTCTTACATATACGAACACAAGCCACGACTAACTGATGTCAACAAATATTTAAAATAATAATAAATATACAATGAATGTAATAAATAGTTCTACCGAACTAAACTAATCAAAACAAGAAGAGGAAAAAACAAACGAGTAACGAAGACAATGCAATATACAGCATAAAAATTAATGCTAAAAGACGAACACTGAAGCGAAGATAATTACGAAAGCTCAAAATCTGACGACGTAACGAATAAATACAGCACAGTAAAACACACTCAATTTTCTTGGCTAACTAGTAGCGACGTTTTGGTAACTGGCACCTGTTTCCGTTTTCAGGCAAACTGAGAAAACTTGCGCCGACAGAAAATCATTTGTTAATGAAATACATAATTTTTAAAAATAACTGTTGGTGAATGTCTACGCTATTGGCATTATAAAAGAGTACATGAAAAACAAAAATGTCCTTATCAGTTTAGACTGATACGACCGAAATCTGATAGGAACATTACTCATTATGTAGGCCTATGTGGGTGGCCTTTACAAAAATAAAATAAGATGATAGGGCAACAAACATGGAATACCAATTGCTTTCCAGGCATAATTACCAATAAAAAGCTTGAATACCAAGGTGAAACCTACAATATACAAATTACAAAAACAAAACTGTATCTATATCGCTTGCAAATGTCGCTGTATGTACGTTGAAAAACTGGCAAAACCATTTTCACGCACTTCATAGAACATAAAAGCAACAACAAAAACAATGAAACAAGTTTAGGATAACATTTACAAAAATCTTCTGAGAAAATGTTCCTCCAATTACTCTGTAAGTTGACGCGTACTTGGGTCGCAGATACGGGAGCTCCTTGCTGTGGAGTTGCCGGGAATGATTGAATACAGCTCGTGGACCAAAAGGGCGTCATGCGGGCAGCTGGGACTGTGCAGAACTGGGATGGCGATACTGGCTCTGGGCAGCGCAGGCTGTCTTTACGGTAGGACGTCAGCTACGCGGTGGCTTAAGCAGCTGGGCCCACTTCGGTTGGCTGGGACCTGAAGGCAGCATCTCGGCACGACTGGACTGCGAGAGGCCGACATCTACATCTTGAGAGACCAATCGCTATCTGCAGCTGTTGGCCCGAACGTGTGGCTGTTCGTTCTTATCAGAACAACGTCGCTTCATCGATTGCTGAGATAGATCTGGTTGCTGCAGCTTTCGGTCGGGGATTTGTTTGGCCACCCTCCCCTCGTGCCATGGATTCGATAATGCATCGGGAGCATTGGGATCACTTCCGTAGCTACACTGCGGGATGAAAAGGCTGGCTTCGAGTATGAAAGGTTTACCTGGTTTGTTGTTGGAAGAGGGCATCGGTAGAGCCTAGTTAAGCCCGACTGCTCTCTCTCTCGGTGCCCTGGCACGCGTAAGACGCGCGAGCTACTCTTACGTTACGCTGTCCTTATTCGCATAAGAATCTGGGGCTTTTGCGGAGTGAGGGATGGTCAGTATCATAAGATCATAGAACCAACTACACCACCCCATCAAAAAAATAATTACTACGCTGATTTATTAGGCATTTATTTTTAAACTTAAAACATATTTCATAGGCCAGCTTTAAGCTTGTTTGCAAACTGCACAGCTTTTACCTTCTTTTAAGATTGCTTTCTAATGTTTTATAATCTGTCACTGGGAAGACAGTGCCTTCCCAGTGGTTAGGTCTTAAAAACATGCGAAAATGTATTTTATTATCTATCACATAGTACCTTTTGCCGAAAAGTTGTGATGGAAAGGGCGCCCAAAATTGTACTTTTCTGTTCTGTCTTATTTTACGTATAGTAATTTTTAAAATGCACATGAAGCACGCACGAACCTACGTACACCAAACACACTCGTTAATCAATTGTGCCACCAAAACCAAACTAAAACTCACTTAATAAGCGTGAACACTTAATAAAGAAAAAAATCAAATGTGATATCAACACAGCTTATTAAAATAAGGATAATTATTGAGATTGGCGTATTTAGATATATAATTGTAATTGAAATTCAGTTCATATGACAAGACGTTTGGTAGAGTTTAAGTTTATGTAGGCATATAGTGAGTTCGATTTTCAACATCGCCAGTGCAGGGCGTACCTATTCAGTATCTCCCCACTGCACAGGAGTTCCAGGATCGTAGCGAATGTCTCCTGGCACAGAGCTCGTAGCTCAGCTTGCTAATGGCTAGGGGCGGCATACTCCGACCAATGGCGTGGCGAGTGACTTAGTTGCTGTTTACACAGACAACTGTTCCCCGAGCCAACCCATGCTCATCTACTTCCTCGCATTCTACACAACTTTACCCTGTTGCTTCAGGTGGCCTCTGTATTTTTTCTGTTCTGTGTGTAGCAATTACAGCATGTTGCATGCTCTGTCACCACAGCATTTACTCCTGTGACCTCGCAGGTTTGTTAGTGGCCCTACTGCCGCCTTTTCTATCACTGCCGAAGCTCAGAGCGGGGTTAGTCCGGGCCTTTGTGAGGGCCCTTAACCACCCAGCGGTTGTGTCACGTCATTTCTCGCTGCTTGTCGCTGGAAGTTTCCCTCCGCGGCTACAGCTCTGAAAAGATTGTAGTTGTGGTGCCCTGCAACACTACAACTACAGAAGTTAGCTCGCTGAGTCGGCGAGCTGGTTGTTAGAATATTTACCTCCCCTACCCCTGGCTACACGTGTGGGGGGGGGGGGGGTGGGATTAGTAAACTCCCACCCAGGTTGCAAAAAGTTACTTTACCGGAATTTAGAAATTTGCAGGGCTTTTAACATATCACCAGTCCCTGAGGGGAGCTGGCAATAGTTGCAAAAATTTCGCGGTATTTAATTTGCCAAATGAAAATAAAATTAAAAACAGATAAATTTGCTTGGTTCCAAATCGGGTTTTCTGGTTTATGAGGCAGGAAGAGAAGGTGAAGTAATGTTTTTACGTAGGTATTAATAATATTAGTAATATTTTGCATATTATGCAAAATACTTGCGAGGCTGTTTGAAATTTTAATTTCATGATAAGATATGCTAAAAAACGGAATTAATTGAATTGTTTTCAATTAACAACGGCATGGAAGCTGATATCTGAGATCAATGGAGACGCATGTTTTGTGAAATGTAAAAAAAAGGGGGGGGGGGCACATGTGTTCGCAGCGAAGCTGCAGGCAGAGTGACTCGCGCTGGGCTGGCGCCAACTGGTTTTGTTAAACTGCCCGAATTTTCGTCCCGGATCGATCGGAGAATTACTCGGCCTGCTGGGGTTTATTTACTATGGTGTTTCCATACGTTTTAAAGATTTTTTAAGTCTGTAAACGGGGTATTTCGGGACGTTTTAGTTTAACGTTAGTGTCTGGGAGGTATTTGCCGAGTTTTATAATAACTGGGTTACTGTGGGTTTGCGATTTTATCATAATATTTATTATTTTGAGAAATTATGTAAGGGACATTCAGAGCCTCGTGTAAATATATTATGCGGGTAAACCAGTTTGCATTTTCCAGTACTCTTAAGAATTTATTTTGGACTACTGGAATTGAGTTAATTAGGCGTTTAGCAGCATTTTCGCAGATTTCGTTCCCATACATTAATGCTGATCTGAATATAGAAATATAAATTAAAAGTTTTGGTCGTAAAGGGAGACTGGGGGATTTGAGCAGTGGATAAAGTTGGGTGTTGCTCGAAGTTTAATGGAGGTGGGAGGGCCGAGCCGCCGAACTATTGGCTCTCCCCTCCAGTTACTCCAGCCGCATGATGCCTCGTTCTTCCTGCAGCCATCCCTAGTTATTAGAGCATATACGTCTCGGACGTGGCACGCAACTACACCTCCCCTTTGCCCCTCCTAACTACCTCCGTAGTTAGCTGAGGTTCGCCCCTTCTGGGTAACCAAAAAAAAGGGGGGGGGGGACAGTTTTCATTCTGTAGACTGAAACAGATGTCAGTCCCCAAAATGTCGCTACATGTTCGCCAAAAAAACTGTGTGTGTTCTTCTGAGCTTTCTTCATTGTGTCGTCAGGTTTTGAGCTTTTGTCTTTGTCTTTACACCAGTGTTCGTCCGTATTCTCTTCGTCGGGTCTTCTAGGTTCCTTTGCGTGTATTTTTATGCTGAGTATTGTCTTGTTTTATTAGTTCGTTCGTTTGTTTCGCATCTTGATAGATTTCGTTCAGTTTGGTAGAACTATTGACACACAGACAACACATACACACGAAGCACACAGACGGGAAAGTAATCTCATAAATATTTCCTTCCTTCGGAAAGTAGGCTAAAACATTCTGAAATACCACTATGCCTTTCAAAAACACTTACTGTCATCATATGAACTAGAATTAACAAAATTACCTTCCCTATATTATGAACTAAATATTTAAGCATTTCTAGGAATTTACGTATTGCCCGAAGTATGGAACAGAACTACTGTCCTTGAACTTAGTTTTTAGCCTACCTTCAGAAGGAAAGAAAGTCCTATGATATCACTTTCCTGTTTTTTTTATGGGGAGGGGCAGGGGGCTGTGCTTATGTGTGTCCCCTTTTTCAGTTTTTGAATGCGTAAACCGAATTTCATCAAACAAGGCTCACAAATATATAGCAAGGACACCTGACTTAATAGTTTTCGACCATGCCTGGTACTTTCAAAATGGTGGCCTTTTCACGATTTAGGGTGATATATCTCGAGAACGGTTCTACAAATTTAAACGAAATTTTGTATGTTTAAAGAGGCGATCATATGTTATATCGTCTAAAATGTGTAATTTATTCATATAGAACTTTTTATGATGACATTTTATATTACAACCATCAAATGTGCCCATGCAAAGTCTCTTTTGCTCCCCATTTTGTAAAACAGGTTCACATGACCAATTAAAATTGTGTGCCATATTCTGGAAAAAGCCAACTGTGCTCTACAAAATTTGGCAAACTAGTAGCACTATGGCAATTAATGTGAACTAATGTGTTTTAAGTGTATCAGATACTTATTTTCGAAACGATGGCCATATAATATTTAGGTTAGTGATCCCTATCATTCAAAGCATTAGACTGATTACATGTGATGTTTATGCTTCGAATCCTACCCCCATTCTGCAGTTGATAGAACTCTAGCTTATTCTTACGAGGCTTTCTGTGTTCGAGTTGCAGGTAAGGCACGTCTCAGTACTGCTGCATATATTCCTTGTTTTATCGCTACTGATTTTACTCTCAACGAGATATAAAATCATACATATTATTTAAAACTTTAAGAACTTTATAAAAAATAATTTGAACCCACGAAGAGGAAAGTCATATCAGTATTTCCTGTTAGAATAGTAATTGATGTCTGGAAGAAAATCTGAACAGATTCCTTGTAGGAACACAATAACTGTTAGCAGTCTGTCACGTGAAGAGAGTGAGAGACTCGGGCGGATCCCAACATCGAGGTGTCGAGAGCCTACGAGGGTGAAGTGAGGTGAACGTGGAGCAGCGTCGGAATGCAAGTGCGGGGGAAACGGGAGATCCCGATAAAACCCGCCGGCACATTTCCCGCAAGCGTAAATCCGGGAGCGACTCCACCGGGAATAGAACCCGGTTCACCTAGGTAAGAGGCGAGTAGTCTGGCCACTACACTACCGCGGGCACTTGTCACTTTGAATTAACGCTCTTTTCCACAGCCACTGTCATGCAACCTATAGTCCAACTATAAAGTGAACTAAACATGTGAATAATACTGCAGAATCGCATACTAAATTTTGCATGCCAAACATTAAAAATATTAAATAGGAAAAAATGGTAGCAAAGAAAAAATTAAGATTTCGAAAATTAATTCTTGAGATATTCTAAATTTCTATATTTTATCCGAAAATAAATAAAATTCTTGGATTTTCTCTACATAGCGGAAGGGCTAAAGCAGACAAGGATTTTATAAATTTTGAAATACATAATATTCACAGCTCTATGCCTTATTGAACTACTCAGAATAAAGAACTAGCTCCTTGTCGTCCCAATAAGAATAAATCTGCAACAGCACATCGAAAATTAAATACACATTTAACTGTTCCCTTTATAAAATCGGCTCTCTTATGTATTTCAAATTTGATTATTAATCAATATGAGCCTTTTGTCTTTGATCTTTTATCATATATCCAATGTTAACTATACTACACATATGTACATGGTAAAGCATTACAAAATTTAATTAAAATTCTTACCTGTAAATCATTAATACTAATTTAGATTTTTAAGGGGTATCAATTTTGCCGATGGATGTCCAAGTTTCTTTTAAATAGCCACAGCCCTACTCTTCAATAGATGATAAAACTGAGACAGGTGCTGAGAAGTTACTTGGAACGTGAGTTAAATGGCGCGTTACTGCCACGTAATTAAATGGAATTTCCAACACATTGTTTTAAAAATTAGTATTTCAAAACTAGGCGTAATACAGCTATACTACAAAATGTAAATTGAGTAAGACAAAAAAATCAAATAATTTCAGTTGTAAAACTGGGAAATATAATTTATATGCCGCAGCATATATTAATGTGATTTTCGAAATAAATAAAATGCTTTTATTTATAAATATTTTATATTCTTTCATATTCCTTTAATAATATTTATATATTAAGTCACTTTTGAATTTACAGTACAAGAAAGCTGTGTGTCGAATTTCATGTAAAAAATATTTAAAACCATTTGACCTGTAGTGTAAAAGCTCCGACAATATATTGATTTGAAATTCATAGCTGTTTGCAAGACCGCATTACTAAATGTCACCGCTGTTGCATTGTAGCACGTGCTCTGATGGTCTTGATATAGATAGATATCTAGTATTACTTGTTTACTGTATTTGATCAAACAAGCTTTTTTGTAAATATATTCCTAGTTCTATCAAGAAAAGATGGCATCGCTCACGAAACAATTTGACAGCGTTTTAATAGGAGCTTTTGTCAACAAACTGATTAGGCCTACATAAAAGAAGTTAGTTGACAAAATGTAAATTTTTTGTCAAATATATTTCGTCAGCTTAGCAGCATACGGAATACCACAAAATTTTGCTTTTCTTAAATGTTCGGTAATGACGTCATTGCTGTATTAAATCTTTTGTAAATTAAATAACCATGCTTATTGTATTTGCATGGTAAGATATTAAATATTTTAATTTCAGTCATGTGTGATGTCTGAGCGCTTTCATTAATTTAGTTTGACATAATTTTTATTATTAGGAACTCCTGGGTTTTCATATTTTTAGAAAGAGGCCCGCCTACCCTGAGCTATTTTCAGCGTTTGAGGGCGAGAAGCGCGATAACGATGAGGGCGAGACTTCCACGCACATCACGTACACCGTCGCCACTAAGCAAAGGCTCAGAACTGGCGTGGTGTGTTCTCGTCGCGCTGCAAGCACGTATGGGACCTTCAGCGGTGACTATAATTTTGTTGGCGGCATGTCTGTGGCAAGGTACACTGCAGGGCCCTTGGTTACTTTTCTATGCTTCTGATGCATATAGTGCGAGATGCAGCTCTGTGAACAAGCAGTTTTCAGGCATGTTGGAGTATCCTCTGAAATGGGGTTTCTTATGTGCGCGACGCCTTGAAAGCACTCAACGAGCCTCGTGTGAAGTGTGTGTTCTTTTATTAGTTGAGCCCATTAGACGCATGTTCAATAGTTTCGCGAAAAAACGTGTATGTCAAACACACTGCAACACAATTCTAGCACCAAGTAGGCGGGAGGCTTAACATTCCACATTAGCTGTAATCTGTAAATTGGTGTTACATATTTCATGTAAGCATGCATGATGAAGAATTGAACATTGATGGTTTTCTAATTTGATAAATTTAAATGTAACATCTCAGAAAACAAAATCCAGAACAATTGTAATGTAAATTCAGCTTCTAATTCATTGGAATATAGTCGACCTCACGTGGCGCAGTCGGTTGGTGTGCCACTAATCTGGGGTGCGGGAGGTTCTGGATTCGAATCCCGGGTAAGATATGGGTGTTCATTTCGGTTAAGTTATAAGTTAGTTTGTAAGCCGTCCCTGCTAAACTATCATGAATAAAACCGGGAGGCGTTAAAAAAATAATAAAAAAGACCTTTACAGCATTGGAATACATTGCGATAGTCGTCTGTCGCCGATCGTACTCTTGAATATTCAGTTGGTGGCTAATAAACGCGCTCCGCGGCCGACTCGTTCCCCTGCCTTGTCTTCCTTCAGTTACCACACCTTTCCTCCCTCCGTTCCCCTCCCGTAGCTGTCTATAGTACAGGATTTAAACGATAAGTGTTTACAATTGTGCACAGCAGTGTACAGGGCTCCGAGACCAGCAATTTGATATAGGACACTTGTGGTCCATAGGGTCGGGAAATTACCGTAAAATCACTTGACAAATGTGTACTAAGACACGTGCAGCACGCCGCGGTGGGCCCGGCTTTAATCGACCTGCTGGTCAGCTGAAGTTAGTTTGTACAGAGGTCAAATCGAGCAGGAAACTTTTAGTAATTGCTTTTGTTTGAAACGCATGTTGCGATTTTATGCATTATTTCCTGATTTCTGTAACTTGTCTGTGGTATTGTGACAATGCAAACTTATCGTTTTCATCCTGTATAAGTCCCCGCACTTCCCCTCCCTGTATTCTTAAGTAACTTGGCTTTGGTGAGCAAGGAACTGTTGTGAGCTCTCCTTCGACGATCGGGCTAGCCATGGTTCTACACACGACATCGCTTCTAATATCATATGACGTC
This sequence comes from Dryococelus australis, assembly GCA_029891345.1. Taxonomy (NCBI): domain Eukaryota; kingdom Metazoa; phylum Arthropoda; class Insecta; order Phasmatodea; family Phasmatidae; genus Dryococelus; species Dryococelus australis. The sequence continues at coordinate 248,957,650 of CM057009.1, forward strand.
ACGTCGGGCGATGAGTTCTTGCTCTTCAATATTGGCGAGCAAATAGCTCGTGTCGACGTAGCTGTGCTTTTGAATAGGCACGACTTCAGCCGCTATGATATCGGTTTATTCAGCAATTTACCGGTGAGTCGGGGTGGTCAGTCAACAATTTGCATTTTGGGGGTAAAGTCGAAATGCTAGTTTTTCAAATACGTGAATGCTTTTGGGAGAGAAGTGAGGGCAGTCAAGTAGCCTTCAGGTTTTCAGTGGCGTTTCAGTGTGCGATTGTAGCATGCAAATAAACGAGGTCGTATTTTGTGGCCTGTTCCCAGTTTGACTGCCTCGACTCGCCGATTCAGTCTGGCCAGCGTTCATTATCGCGGTGATCTCTTGTTTTAAATATTTAATATTAATTTCTCTTGTTCTTTTTATATCGGCTCCAACGAGTATGATGAAATTGACCGGGGAAACTCCATGTCGAAAAATGGCGGCTTTGTTAGGGCACTGATTTGTCGCCCACTGTTTTCTGGTGTGGAATTTCGGCTCATTTGCCCTTGTTTGATCGGGCTAGTATGGAGAGTGTCGAAAATTTAATGTTGAGTTATGTTTGAACATTATTTGAAACTAGTGAAGAATTTAACCGCATTGTCGTGGAAATATTGCAATTTGAGAGTTCTGAAAGTAAGATTTTGAGTGGAAAGTATCGCTGGTCAGACCTTGTAATGTTCTATACTGTTTGTAGGATTCGTGAAGTTCGTAAAGTTGTTTCACTACAATTCAAATGTTGAAGGGCAGTCGTCCCTTGTGGTAAGTGGGAAATTCGCCGATGTGATGTCTTGTAGTAAAGAATAAGTAGGTTAACCATTTTACTCTGTGGTAAACATTTGTGGAAATGCAGACGCCCCTTAATCGAAACCAATTTGAAAGTGATCCATAATTTTGGAAAGACCAATTGAATAAACTTTCCATCTGTGTTGACGAGTAATTAAATATGTGTCGAAGGAGAAAAGGGTTTAATTAGGGATAGAAAATTAATTTATGTGCCCTTGTAAGTACATCCTTAATTAAGTATCAGAAATTTTGTCATTTAAATTTGGGCACTTTAGTGAAGTCAGATGCATATTTGTATTTCACGCTGGTGAAATAATCTCGACAATTTTATCCATGAGTATGTTTGAAAATATAAGCTTGCGAGTGTATGTTCATGTAAGCTCAGATGATGCATAATAAAAATGTTTTAGTGTCCTCTTAAGAATGATTTTTACTATCTATTTTAATTGGGATCTTTTAAATAATGTTTCAGAATTATTTGGTGATCCCGTATCATTGTGAACGATTTAAATGGTGTTCAGTGGGCAACTTCTTTTGTCGCTTTAATACGATTGTATTATATTTTAAAGATGAGGTTGACTACTCATAGTTTTATAAGAAGTAGGATAATTTTCAGGGTGTATGTTTATTTTATTGGAGATCCCTACGGTGTTGCGGATTCGTATCAAGCCAGCTGTGACTGCATTAAATATGAAAAATTGAATTGCTTAAATGTCCATTTATAAAACATACTAAGCTTTTGGGAAATATTTATTTTTCTGTTTACATTTCTATTCTGGTATTAGATAAATGATTTAGAATTTCTTTTGCTTCATCTACAGAATATTTGTGAATATAGATAATATAAAATGGAGGCATGTGATATTTAAAAATGCTGAAATAATTAAAATAAATTTTGCTTCATTTGTATCAATTGTGTGTACCTGAAAATAAATCGGAGGCTTGAATATACCTAAGCATATTTTAAAGACATAAATATTCCGCTTGTTTTATGATATCAATTCTTACTCATGGTGTGTGCAGTATGTGAATAAGGGACCAAGTGCAATAAAATATATTGTGACTTTGAATTGTGAGATTTGTTATATACTTATTACCTTGTGCCTGTTGTTTACGGCACAATATATTGATCAAGTTGTGATACTAAACTGGACCTCCCCTTCTGGGCCTGAGCCCGTGTTGAGCCCACATAGAACTATTCCACGCTTAACAGTTCCACGCTTAGAGCACAACTGAAACGTCAGGGAGCGATGCACGAATACACTACGTGCCCCACTGGCTACACACTGCACAATCTGCGGCCACAAAGCAACTCGTGCCTAAATGTTGCTCCTCTTTGCAAACCAGGAATTCATTTATAGTCAGAAAATTAATAAAGAAGAAACATGTGTGGACATTAAGTCGCTGCGAGTAGACATTATGCAAATTAATTAAACATTCGGCTTAATTTATTTATCTCGTAACACGGACCTGAATTTGTCACCAAATGTGTACAAAGTTCTCCGCAAGTGCATAATGTGTGCTGTTTATAGTATTTTTTTAGAAGTTATGTTCAATAGATCCCTGTTGAAGTTTTTCCTTTGGTGTATCAGTCAACAGTAGTGACGCTGAGTCACATAGTAAGCAGCATCAGTCCAGACATAATGGACTAGAATTACCTTGAAAATAGGTTTTTGCACCAATTTTCATAACAAATTCACGTTAAAAAATAGTATTAATGTTTAAAATATGCATTAATTTGAGAGTGAAAAGTAAGCATGTAATCATGTATAACTAGTGGTAATTGTCATTTATACTTTTCCATAGAGGGGGTATTTAAGACCAAGAAGAACAAAGGCATTCTTCAAAATAATCAATTCTGAAGCATTGTGTACTTCCATATGATCTTCGATATTGTAAATCATCTCACATCACTATTTTAGTAATTTTTTGACCGACCTTCATTTTTGGCGTTAGCCAAGGCAAATTTGTATAACTTGTCCTCCTGCTCATAGGAGGTCTCATGTGTTCGTCGCGGGTCGAGAGATTTCGGCCTCAATTTAAAATTTAACCATTTAGATTGCAATAGTTTTTGTAGTATTACATTATCCTTGTGATTTCGTTTAACTCCCAGTACGATCCCCCGTCAGTGTAGACTCGCGCCATGCTGACATTCTTTCTCAGATAATAGTTTGTCGTCCATGACACATTTTGTATATCAGTGTTTAGGCCAATGCCGAGCCTGAATATCATTCTCGCATACTAAGTTCATTACCACCGAATGTATCGCTTTATTTATTTTGCCACAATATTTAGAGATTCAGTGCACATCATGTATGAGTAATTATATTTTTTCTAGCATCTCATGGTGTTTAGGGGTAGCAGGCCTATTTCCCCTAAACTGCCATGTTCAATATGTAGAGGCTTGGGTGAGCATATACGCGCCTTGAGAGCAAGAATTTCCCATGCTAACCCGAGAGCATCAACTTCACAACCAGTGATTAGCTGGTGCCCAGAAAACTTCCACTTCACTGACAATATTCAAATTTCACCCATCCAACATTCAATTTCCTGACACCTATTCATGCAACCATGGGAAATTCTCCACTACCACTAAGTAAGGGACTAAATAGCTCCATCTAATAGTGCCCAATGCAGTACTCATCCATTGAAAAATTCCTATTGTTCCAAATTCTATAAAAATTTAAATCGAACACTACAAAATTCATCAAGTCATCGGGTCGCAACATCCGCTTAAACCAGCCTGTGAGAAAATATGTTATAAGGGAGTCTAAGTCATCATCTTGGATCCCTTAGCCGAGGAAAGTGGACGAATGGGATGAGTCACCACCCTTCACACTTGTCTCTGAATCAGCGCATTACTCCCGACCATCCTGCATGCAGTCTGCTATTGTAGTGTGGTGCACAACACTGGCCTACCACCTACATATTCTAGTAAGGCACATGTGAGCGGAGAGGGCTAAGTCCCCGCTAAATTCTTACAACGAATATGTACCACACACCCACATCGCCAGATAGCATTTCTGCCATTCTAGCACATTTGCGATTCGCATTTGCGAAAATGGACTGATTAGTGTGTCGTGATTTTGGCCTGCATGCAAGAAATAAACGAGCACAGATCCTCTTGTTTAATATGATATCTCAGTATTTATTCGCTAATTACCATCGATTCCATAGTACAGAGTGCAGAAAAACGTTACAACATTGAGTGCCCATGTGTTTAAAATTGCTATTGGTTATAAATGACAAGTTACTTGTGTACAGTGCACACACACTAAATTAGTATCTAAAGTTGAACTTAAAACCACAAATAATTACTTGCATACTGAAGACACAATATCACAATATGTATGTGGCTTTACACCATGCCATACAACACAGTGTTATTTGGCAGAAACTGCCAACATCACTGTCATTTCCATTGTATGGAATTTTTACCAGCTCGAGAGCAAGACTGCTTCCCAGTCTGCCATAAAGTAGCCCACTATATGACCGTGCACGATCTTTGATTGAAGTAAAACAACAAAATACCAGTGGACCTACATAGAAAAGGATTGAGATACATTCAATCAGTGCAGAAGAGCAATCGGCCAACATCTCAGTTTACCAGCTCCAAGTCCAGAACTGATACTTTGATGCACCATCTGCTCCCCTCCCACATCCATCTGGGAATTCACACTCAGGAGAAACTGTGTTCCAGCCAAGGCACTATACAACCTCTACTGTCTTTTCAGGACCAGTGCCAAAGTTGTGTCACTGCTCACAGCATCAACCCTTCATTTCGGAGAGCACCCTCCAGATATCCTTCAGCATGTGAAGTTTCAACCACTGTCATCATAAAGCCAACCTCAACGAATTGGGCATACAAGAAAACCTCAGGTGGGGCCTATCAGATCATCTGTATAAATATATTCAATTTCAATACACTTGTGGGTGACCCCCAGGTCCTTTACCATTATGAAGAATTAATTCACACAAAAATCCAGGTTTTGGGTCCTGTGGCCCGATGGCTAGTGGACGAGACTAGGCACTGTCTGTCGGTCCATACATCATGCCAGTGCCAGATACCACATCCCACGTAGGAACATGAGGTACAGGATGGACAGAGACGTCCACAGCAGAGTCCAATTTGCTTAAACCAGAGGGTGCCGTGTGCTTAAACACCATTTTCCGAGACTTGGGTCACCTTCGCAGGAGAGACCATTTAGTACTCCAGGTCCATTGCTTCAACACCCACTTAATGCTACATGCGAGTTATCAAGCGCGGATACTAGGACATGGTACTGCCCCAAATTCTCAAATGCCTTACTCTTCATGAACCAATAGAGACGAGGACACTGCTTGTCATAACTCATCTACCCGGTGAAATAAAGTTGTCATATATAATGTGTGCAGCATGAAATCACACTTAAAAGATGCTGGATAAAAATTATATTTTCCAAAGTTTTTCTATCAACAAAACCAAAGAAAAAACCTCCATGGATTTATGCTAACTGAAAATATGCTATTTGCTACATCCTCCCACATTGAGCCCCTGACTCAACCAATAAATAAAATTTACAAGAAATAGGAAACTAGACATACAGTCACTGACAATGTACTCCTATGTTTTGTATCGAGATGGTACTACAATCTTTCGGCCCACTTTTAGCCTCTGCATGATAAAATTGCACATTAAGTCCATATACCAGTCTCATAACAACAGGATGATCAGCAGGCAACACTGCCTAAACTCTAGAAAATCTTTACATTCAGAGATCTTCATCTTTATGTGTAAAATTCCATGTTCATCATCAAAAGGTATGAAGGGTGTGATACGTTCATCTTCAACACCATTGAAGGATTCCTTTTGAATAAGTATGGCCAAAATATACTTCTTCACTGCTAAGCTCAATGGCATCTAATTTACCTGACTTATTGTCCTCAAGGTGTTGGCAATTGTGCAGGAACCTGAGCACCCAGACCAGAAGGCACAATATTTTCAAGTATTGGGAGAATTTTCGGCAGTACAAGCAATGATTAGCGCTAGTACTAGTCAGGTTCATAATGACTTAAGGTTTTTTCTCTAGGTTTATTTCATCTTCATTTACTCCACACACAGAAACAAGCCACTTAAATAGACACTTCACAAGCCACTCTGACCCCTCCCACCATTTCGATCGAAACAACACATCTGCAGAACAACCTCGACTTGCTAGGTCTACTGGAATTGTATTTCTGCAATATGTCTCCATGCTTTTTTTTTAGACAACTGCCTGATCTCTTGCACACTGTTATACACAAAATCGCACCAATTTTCTTCTTGCTGTATTCGAGTTATTACAGTTGCTGAATCACTCCAAAAATAAATATCAGACATATCAATCCCTAAATTATAAGCTATTTTCTATGCTAATCTGGTCGCGATGGTTGCAGCCAAAAGCTCAAGCAGTGGGATTGTTGTATTCTTGATTAGCACAACCTTAGTCTTGCTTCAACAAGATGAACCACGATGCCTAAACATGATTCAACTATATACTACAGCTGCATATAAATATTGGCACACATCACAGAAGGTATGTAAACTTTGTTTGGCATCTTCTTTGGTGATACACCTGGAAATTGAAGTCTTGTTCAGCCAGTGAAGTGACTTGTCCCATTTTCTAAAACTCTCTTCAACTGCCCCTGGAACAGGTACACCTCAGTTTAAATTATCTTTCCATAGTTGCTGAATATAAATTTGGGGATCAATACAACAGGTGCCGTAAAACCAATGGGGCCGAAGAGTTTATGTGCAGCTGAAAGGAGTTTTCTTTTTGTCAAAGGTCCTACTCATATTTCAGCAATTTCTGCATTGACAGAAATTGTATCTGCTCCTCTGCTTCACAGAACACCTAAAACTGGAGTAACTTCACTGTGGTCAACTGCAGGGTTAGTGTGGTCCCATCCTCGAAGTTCAAATTTCGCCTCTTGGAAAATATCTGTAGACTCTTCCATGAATTTGTGGAGTTCATCCTGTTTGACACTTGTGACACTTCTCTCAAAATGTTCTTTTACAACAGATATTCACTGTTTCTTTTTCCTCTGTAACTCTGGATCCCCAATACCCCATACGTCTAATTCCCACAATGCCTAAATAGACATTTGTGATGAGAACAATCTTGACACTATCATTGTCTGTGAACATGACTCAAAATTTGGAACTGTTCCCATTATTTTCCATCCCAGATACATATTGACTGCAACTAACCCATTTCCCAAAATAATATTCTCCCCAGTCAACAATTTACCAGCTACATCGGCTCCCACCAGTAATTGTATAGGACAGTCATAATCTGTTATTTTTATACCAGTTTCTTTTAGTATTTTCTGACACATTTTTCTGCCAGCTGTCGGCATAGAACAGTAAATTATATCCTGATCAAAGATACCAAAATTGCAATTGGAGTTACTACAAATATTTCCAAGTGTGACACGAAAACGAGTGTGATGCACCTTACTATAGACTGTTCATGATAAAGTGAGCACTTTTGAGGACCTAGTTACTTTTTCCTTTCAGCCATTTTTTTACCCTTTAATCAACTTTTTAAATAAATATTGCCTCATTAGTAATACACACTATGAGTATATTCCACTGCACTCGGAAGTTAACGTCTAAGGTGAAAATAAAATATATTTATCTGACTATTATTCCAAATGAGTGATATTTCGAAAGTGCTCACTTTACCATGAATCCTATAGACTTATGGCCACCAAAGATACCATACCGTAGCTGTTCTTCTTCAGTTGACTGATATTTCACTTTAGCTGCTAATTACTTGGTAATGTAGAAACACCCAGAGCCTGTGATAATTCTTATTTGTCGTTCACCTGTCTTTCCTTTTATCGTAAAGATAAGCGTTTGCAACAGAGTTACATGTGAAGAGTGGTTGGCTTAAGTTTTCTCCTCGTTACCTACAAATACGTTTCCTGGAGGTTCAGTTTTACCCTCTTCAAGTGTAGGGCTCATACATGGTATGTGTTTGGCACCACAGCTCATACAAGTCATTTTACACCTTTTTGCAATATGGCTACTTCTTAAACTAATTAACTCTTGCTGTTATATATATTTTGGCATTTTTCAACAACAGTCATTCGTCGTGCTTTGAAACAATCCCCAGAAAAATGGGTACCTTGGCAGAAAATACATGCTGCAGCACTGTGTTTATCAAACCTGCAGCAGTGGCTGAGCTTGCTTCCATTGTAATAGGACCACATAACATCTTAAATTTACAGTCACGACTACTTATGTTGAACTCCTTCATTGCAATGCTGATTCGCTGTTCTTGTTCAACTTCCTTTCAGAGAAATTCCATTAAACTCATTACCTTATTTTCTCCTTGATGCCCAACTGCATTACGTTGCCTGGCACGCAGTAGATCATCAGTTGAGCAGGATTACACTAAAAGGAACAGCATTGCAGCATACTTATCTGATACAACAGCCAGAGTTTCAAGAACCCTATTTTATGTTTCCAATTGATAATGCAAGAAAGATAGTTGGTAGTTGTCAGATATGCTTTGTATGGTGAGATTTGAAAGTTCGCGTACGTACACCTCAATCAAAATTTCTTCACGATCTTTGGATTAGAAGTCAGGCATGCTTGCAACTATGCTACAGTATACTCGCATGAGAAGTAGAACTTAATGAAGGTTGTTCACGAAAAAGTGAACACTTTTGAAATCAACCTTAGAAAAAAGTCACTGCATCTGCTTGCATATATTATAACGGGCACCCTGAGTGACATACGCCCAACAATGTTGGTAACGAAGGATGGAAAATAGATCCATATATTAACGTCAAATGGAAACCATTAGGTAACCATTTGTAACAAATTAAATTACATATTTCGCTTTGTACGTTTTTTAACACGTCGAAGTGTAAAAAAGGCCATATTTGTGAAATGTTTACTTTTCCAATAATTTCTTCTGGGTAAACGTGTCTTTGGGTTTTCTCAGAGTGCTCCCAATTGAGAAGGTTTTTAATTTTTTCTGTGTATTTAAAATTTTGGTAAAAAATTATGTTTCTTTTGGTTTTGAACGATAGATTTTGAACAGATGGTAAGTAAGGTTAAATTCCTATGAAATCATCCAATGATAATGTTAAGAGTTTTCATTATAGAAACTTTTCCTGAACTTGTCAGGTTGTCGAGCGGTCCAAAACATTGAATTTAAGCTATAGTTTCTATTAATTGTAGCAGGGGTTCGACTCCCGGGCAATGCAATTAATTTTCAGGCATATATTGAGACATTCGAGATTGTCTCATTCGCAGATTGTCTGTCGTTCGAGTAAGAGTTCTCTTTCTCTGCCTGAGTTTCGAGTGTCTTGAGACTTAGCTACATTATTTTTAGACATATAAAACAGTGTGTGTGTCGTCGCTAAAATAATCAAAAACGTATTTTTCTCATCATGAAGGTATAGTGAAAATGATGTTTTGTTGTTCTAGCAGTCAGATAACTTTTATCAGCTGGTGTGTCATGTGGAAAGATTAAATCACTTGCAGCACTTGACACAGTCACTGAACTCGCATACCTACCTATCTACCTAAAGAATCCCTTCTGATGTATGCACGAAATGAAATAAAATGGGTTTACAAGAGAAAAATAAAAGGTGAACCAACCATTGAAAGATGTATAAGTATAAAGACGAATATTTGTTTGATGGATGAATTCGCAGGTTAGACAATGAATGGGTTGATTATCCTTTGCATAACACTGCCTCACGCATATTGATTTTTACATATTCATACTCAGTAGACATATAGTGAGATAGTTGAAATGGATGACCTGCACTAATAGTTCTGTTGTGAAAACAGTATATAAACTTGCGTCATGTAAGAACGGATGTAATTTCGCCAACGACAGTGGTAGAAGAGATTGTCACGAGTGGAATCATCTACTATGGCCGTGTACTCTGCTAAAGATGGCATCAATAGTTCAAGACATACCATCTGTAACACCGACAGCATCGACGACAGCAAGGGTTTCTGAAGAGTCGCTACAAGCTTTATGGTATCAATGTTGTTACTGTGGAATAACTTTTAGCCACAGTTGTAATGTTCACCGACATGAAAGTAGTCATTACTTGTTTAGTCCAGCATACAAGTCATTCACTGTGATAAGTGCGTTGATGTGTTTACCCGCAGCGATAACCTGTATAGGCATAGGAATAAGTGTAAAGGCAATGTTCGTCGTTAATCGAGAAGTGAGTGCAAGTATTGCAGCAAGACATTGGTGACTAGCTGTAGCATGAGAAAACATGAAGCTAGTAACTATATGTTCAGCACTTCCTACTAGATGCATCCATGTGTTAATTACTGTGTTGTATATGCGAGTAGAGCTACCTTGACTGCTCACAATAAAATTTGCACTATAAAATTAGAGTAAAGCGTAAATATTTTTGTTGAATGGAGAATATATTTCAGTATATGTATATAATACTATGTATTTTTGATAAGTGTGTGAAATAACGTTAAAATGTATGGAATTCTATTGTTTTTATTAATTTTATCATAAAATATACATTTTATCCCAGCAATATATGTGAAAAAAACACTGGTGTTTTTCTTTTAATTATTATAGTAATAACTTGGTGAGAATAGAGCGAATGTTTCAAAGTGGTATTGAGTTCTGAAAATCTATGATGACATCGAAATGATGTGCGATTTACAAGAAGAATCTTGTATGATACAATTCTCAAGGATTTAGTTTTAATATCTTTCACAGGAGCATTTGATAGGAATGTTCTAATAGTATGAGTTTTGAGTAGCGTCTGGTTGACTAAACTGTTCATATTGTGTATTGGTAATGCTAGTTGAAATGCATGGTTCGATGGTTAATATATCTTGTCTGTATGGTATGTTAGTTTTGCTGGCAATGTTTAATGGTAAGGGAATCGCGAATGGATGATTGTAATGTTTCTTTCTGCTGGAACATTTTGAATTGCTGGTTTGGTCATATGGTCTATTGGAATGAGATTTCGTTAAGGTTGGATCGTTGACTATGGCAAACTATATGGGTGTTAGTATTATTTGGATGTGTGTTTTTCTATTGCACGATGAAATGTTTTATCAGAGAAATTCGCTCGACTATTTCATAGGAATGTTTATATTATTGCTTTGTTGTCCTGAATGATATGAAGGGAAGTGTTTGGTACAACCAATATGATATAATGTAATGAACTGTAGGTATTTTGGGATATTACAAGTTATAATATTTTGTTTGGAAGAATATGTATAAATTGATGTTTTGATCTGTTTTTTAGCAGCAACTATGATATGACATCAAAATATTACGAGATATTTTAAACAATTTTGATGGGTATGTGGAGATTTGGGCTATATAGTTGTTTGATATGACATTAAATTATAATTGGATATTGGTGGAAAGCTGGTCGACATATATAATTACTAATAATATTGTGAAACGGGTGAGGCCTCCGTTTCTTTAAATGAAGCATTGGCATAGCGGGATGTGTAAAAAAAAAAGAAAAATTATTATATATGTCTGAAAAATAAATTAATGCATTGAACAATTACAATATATAGTGGATTTTAAAATGAAGTTTGTAAGTGAGTAGTTTGTATGAATTGTGATGGTTCTAACATAATTATTTCTTACAGCGAATGCTCTCTAGCAAATAGAATATTCCAGTATGGTGGTAACATATTTGCGAGGAGAATTCAAAATGTTTGTCTATAAGAGAGATGAAATGTAATACTTATAGCGAATGTTTTCCAGTAAATAGAATATCTTGGTTGTGTATAGGTAAGGGCTGGTAGAATGTTCAACCCTACGTCCTTGCGAATATGTATATAAATATAGTATTAGCCTTTGTGTGATATATGACTAAGGTATACATGTTTTTTATTTCTTGAATGTAAGATGTATATTGAGATAAAAGAGTTTTGCATAAATAGTTTTTAAAAAAGTAATGCATTATAACCTTTACAATCTGTTTAATTATCCAAGGCTGGATTTTAGATATGATATTTTCTTCCTCTCTATGTTACTTCATTCACGAAAGGTATAAATTGTTGGTGTGTTTAGCTGAACCAGACTGATAGCAAGCATTGAAGGTTTACGTATTTACTTCATTGTGTGTGTGTACATGGAAAGTATAGTAGGAATGGTTATTTATTATTTACCCTAGATATGTCGGTTCGTTTGAGTCGTTGACTAAACGATCAGTGACAGTCATTCACCTGTTGAGATGTTTGCGTAGGGTTGTGTGTAATAGACGAGATTTCAGTATGTTTTATGTAATGCGATAGCTTGGTAGATATGTTCTGTAGCGAATGGTAAAGTTGTTATTCGCAAGGGTTGTATAGATATCCTCGCAGGCTGCTATATTAGGCGAATGTGATCTGGTCAGGTGGTGGGGAACAAATGTCTTGTCATCGACACGCACCTCCCCTAGCGGCAATGGGATGTTTTGTTAGTATGAGAGGGGCAGAATGATTAGCTGGTATGCTTGGTTAGTATGATTGGATGGTGTGATATGGTATCTGAGAATTAAGACTATGGATGTCATAGATTGTTAAATTATTAGTATTGATCTTATGATAGCATGGTTGGAGCTTTCGATTGGCTCCGCTGCTGGTATGACTTGTTTATTTGTGTAACTGGTGAAGTTAGATGGGGTGAAATGCTACTCAATACAGTTGACTGTTATGATTGATTAGTAAGACTGAGGTATGGTGGTTGATATGGTCAATATCGTTAACAGCATGAATGAGGTATGCATGGGTTAGAGCTATATTTTTTATAAATTATGTGTCATTTTTTAGAGGAAAAAAAGGAAATTCCGAGGAAAAAAAGGCAGCCGGGGTTAAATATTTTTCAATTAAGAGATTTTTAAATGAAATTTTTTTAAAATAAATTTTTTTACAATTTTTCAAAATTTTAAACGGATTTTTAATTAAATATTAAAATAATAAATTCTTAATAAATTTTTTAATCGATTTTTAAATTTTTGTGAATTTTTTTAATTTTTAATTTTTCTTGGAATTGTGCATTTTCAAGGTCAAAGATCAAGCTCAAAGGTTAAATGTCCTAATCCCGGTGACCTAGCTCGGAGTCACTGATCCCAGTCACCGCAGTCGCTGATCCCTGTCAGCATTTCTGGAAAAAATGGGTCATTTCTGTGGAGCCGTTTCATAATTTTTTAAATAATTTTTAGTAACTTTAATTTTTTTTTGGATTTTTTTAATACTTTAAGGAATTTTCTAATTTTTTAGGATTTTTTTGGAATTTTTAAAGTTTTTTTGTGTTTTTTGAGGTCAGAGGCCCATGGGGTCAAGGTCAAAGGTCACACGGGTCAGGGATGAAAGGTCAATGACATCCAAGATAAATATGCCAGTAATTTTAGACCCATAAACATTCTTCCCTCTATTTCAAACGCCCTTGAATATATTGCACACCAACAGATAACACGGAACATTATTGAAAATAACCTCATGGTCGACCATCAGTCTGGTTTCAGAAAGGGCTTTAGCATATGTACAGCTCTTGTTAAGATCACCGATGACATAATAAATAACATCGATAATCGTACGCTAACATTTCTGGCACTGTTAGATTTTAGCAAAACATTTGATTCCGGTTACCATGAACAATTATTTGCCAAGCTGAAATCATATTTAATTTCTCCAAAATTTCGTTTAAATGGATTAAATATTACCTTTGTAGTTATTACTTGTGTTATTATAGAGTTGTGATGCAGAGAACAACAATCCACCTGGAGCACAGTTGAAATAGGAGTTCCTCAGGGCTCTGTTCTGGGATCCCTACTATTTTCTGTATTTATTAATTACTCCCGCAGATACGAAAATATCGTAAATACCATATTTATGCAGATGACTTACAAATCCACCTGCCGGAGCATCCCGGTAACATTACGCCATTAATTGACAATTAATATATAGTCAACTAGCTGTTAACCGCGACTTCCCCCGCGTGAAAAATCAAGCCCTAATTATAATGACTAAGCGCTATACCTTAATGGTTGGTGGTATATTTTTTATATTCCCTATGAAACTATTCGTTTTTCCGGGATTAAAATTGCCCTATGTGCTAATCTAGAATATAATCTACCCCTGTACCAAATTTCATCGAAATCCGTCGAGTCGTTATGACATGATTGAGTAACAAACAAACATATAAACTTTCGCATTTATAATATTAACAGGATGGAATAGTCAATAAAGCACGGACTACAATTTTACCGTAAGAAATCCCAGAGCATTGTACTTGGATCCAAGAAAATTGCTAAAATAATCATATGCCACTAGCGTTCCTAATATCATAATTAATGGCGAGTTGATTCCTCTATCGAAGTCCGTAAAAACCTGGGTGTAATATTAAGTGAAACTCTAATATGGAGAGAACATGCCACATCTGTAGGCAAACAAATGTCACTCTGCATTAATTAAGAAGGCTTTAAAAATTTATACCCTCGATATTGATGACGAATTTGACATAATCATTAATAATTTCAGGATTTGATTATGCTGATATGATCTTCAGTAACCTGCTTGAAGATCTATCTCAGAGAATTCAGAGAATACAAAACTATTGCGTATGTCTTATTTGAATCTTAAAAAGAAAGACTATGCCACCAAATACATCCACACAAATTCATGGCTTGAATTGAAAAATCGACCGTCATTGCACAAGATCCGCTTGTTAAAGATATTGTATTTAACAGAATGTCTTTAATATATTTTGCCTCGTTTCGTACCGCCCAATACTTTAAACACTCGTTCTTTTGATTACTAAGATAACCTGATATTCGATCATCAGTCTGGTTTCAGAAAGGGCACTTATTTTTAGCTTAATTTTTTATCGTTATCGCAACCAAACTCTGTAATTGCTTACCTCAGGAAGCAAGAGACGAAATTTCAATTACTGAATTTAAAAAAAAAATGCCGAATCAGCTTTGTCACGCTTTAAATATTTGAACTGAACGTGGAATTCAGGTTTAATATAAAGTACTATTATTGTAGAGGTTATTTTTTTATAATACCTGTAACTTTCTGCTTTCTATTTCATGAAACTATATTAATATTTTATTTTAGGTATATTGTCAAGTAAATTACACAATTTTAGGTGTAGCAAACGTGAAATGTCTTAAATTTCATATTTTATACCACGCTTAGCACCTTATGGCAAACTAATTGGGATACAAAAATGATTTAAAATCTTCTGTTTTGTAATTTTTCCAACATCTGTTTTTTCATAAGTTATGTTTATTAAGTTCAGGATGTTTTCCCCATATTTAAATTTAACCAAATTACAGAAAATAACATTAAGAGAGAATCTGACTCCTCTTTGACTGACGGCATTTTACACAGTCAATTGCCATCCGCTTAAATCGCCCGAACTTCCGTCTCGTACCAAGCAATTCCAACTTTCTTACAGTCCAGCCTCTGTAGTCTCACCACAGTGCACTTGTCGGTCACTATGTACTTGGCACTACAGAGCATTCAAGACTGCCAGCATAGTGGGATGTGGTTGATTCTACTGCTGATGGCCTGGTCCAGATTGTTCTTCGCCACTCGAGTCGAGCCTATGGAGGCGGTGACTAAAACTTCGCGTAATTTCTCCCATGTCATTGTATCTTTCAACATGCAGGAGTGACGTCAGTTTCGTTAGCATTATCGCGAAAATCCCGACTGTTTACTATAAATGCATTATATATATATAACCTTAATTAGAGATGTTTCAAACTTGTAAAATAAATATTCGAATCTCTCACATACCACATCCTAATATATATTAGCACAACTAAATGCAAAGGCTGTCAAGACGTCGCTGTTAACAGCCACCCAAATCTCCTCACTCACTCTCAACTAAATTAGTTGAAGACATATTGTTATGCACGGACTGCCGCACTGCACGCGGCTTTTTCGTTATAGGCTATTCCCAGTAAAATGAGCACTTTTGAAAACCCTGCTTAAGATCTACTTGTATGCATGTTGTGTATTCTTCCACCTTATGTAAGATTAACATTGTTATGGGCATCTTCACTTTATTCATGCGGCGGTCAAGTGTAATCATGAATTTATTAGAAAAGTGAGTATTTTAAAAATTTGCTCATTTTTACGCTTCGATTCATTAAAAAAAACTAAAGAAATAATTAAAATGATCAGAAATAGTTACCTAGCACTTTTATGCGACGTTCATATACGGAACTACTTCCCATCCATCGTTACCAACTCTACTGGGCGCATATCACTCAGGGCGCCCGTTAAAATATATGCAGGTAGGGGCAGTGACTTTTTTCTAAGGCTGATTTCAAAAGTGCTCACTTTATCGTGAGCATTTACCTGGTTATGCGTGGTCTGGGGCTGGGACGAGGGGGGGGGGGTGGTTTGACATACCTTCTATCCTCCCTTCCCCCAAGCAGATCCGCTAACTACTCCGCCGCCCGGCGGCCAGGGAAAGGCTTATCAGTGGACCTAGTTGGCGTCACAGTACCTCCTACACCTGCCGGAGGAGTCAAAAATCTGGGAGGATGAGCAGGAATTTTCTGGTAATCCCTTTGTTGGCACAACACAACATTTGAAGAAGACTTTGCACCATGGCTGACGGCACTATAAATATCCCCCGCAGCCGGAGAGGAGTCAGTCTTTGTGGTAGCCATTTGGCGGAAGTGTGGCAATACAGTATAGTTAGGTGCAGTAAGGGACATTAGCGGAGGGGACGGACGACGGCAGAGGTTGCGAGACGACAGCAGCGAATATTTGTGCGGTGTGTACACACGAGAGGGCGTGATATCCGGCGAGTAGAGGGCTACTGAGCGTTGGAGGCGCTTGGAGCACAGTCCGAACTGCTTGAATCTGGACTGGATCTAGGTTAGACGGTATGAAAGTGTGATGTGGACTTTATTGTAAATATCGGAACTGTCCAACATGTGCATGTGATTAGTGAATTAATTAAAATGGTATTGAAACACTGTTTATTAGGACACAAGTTACTAATATGATTAAATTAATTTCTTTGAGGTGATTGTGAACTGTATTGAATTAATTTATTAATTGTAAATTGGAAGAGATGGGAATTTTTTTGAGAAATTGAGTCAAGATTATTTTCTTTATAATGGTTGTAAATAAATTAGTAAATTATAATTAACTCTTTTATTTAATTAGGGTCTCCATCCCTTAAAGAACTTGTCTCAGACCATTGACTTTGAGAAATTGTATCAATAAATTGTTTTCCTTATTTCAGCACAAACATCACGACGACTGCAACACTGCATGTGATTAGAGAACGTATAAATTAAAACATAATAATGCTTATATACACTTACTCCGAAATAATAAGTGTTAGATAGACTTACACCCCATTTAGACAAGATGGAAAATCTATACCTACTATAGCAGACAAAACATCATTACACCTAGTTACAACTTTGTTCCCAGATGACATGTTTTTCATAAGTACTACTAATCTTGCATCAATTTTCGGAACATCGAAAGCAATTTGTTTCCCACGTATTTAATTTTATTTGTTCATACAAGCTATCAGAAATATACAATACTGTGTGAAATACCGTTAGCGAAAGAGGAGTAAGATTCTCTCTTAACGTTATTCGCTGTACCTAGGATGAATCAAAATAAGGGGGAAAACATACTGAAGTTCATAATCATAATTTATAAATTAAAAAAAAAACAGATGGAAAAATTTCAAAACAGCCGTTTTAAAATTATTTTTGTGTTACAATTAGTTTTCCATCAGCTTATAAAAAATCAAAACAACTAGTCGTGCAATACTTACATAATTCACGGAGTACTCTTACACCAAAAAACTATTTTATCAAAATACTCTTTTTTTTATGTAAACCGCATTAAAATTCTTACATTAGTCCATACCACCAGCTAAAAATAGCATACTCATAACTATATAAATTTAATATCATAAGACCTCACAGATTACAACTATTATTTATTTCATTCATGTCAATGGAAAATATTTTTTAACCTGCATTTTCTAAAACGCGCACAGCCTGAAAACTATAGGGTTAGGCGCACTATTAGGGCAACTGTTTTGGTGCAGTGCAATGCTATTCTTAATAAACTTGATGTGCGTTACATAATATGTTGGAAGATTTTTACTGTTCATGAAGGTGTTATAAATCAATCAACTGTAATTACTGTTGCTCAAGCATCTGCATTGCATTCTCCTAAAATAACTTAAATTGTAATTAGGTGACGAAATTAGGATATTTCGTCAATTGGTTGCAACTACTGGAGCTATGCATGTATTGGTTCATGTGCAGATTGTATATCCTGATAATCGTATCATAAATATTTTTTAAATTATATTTGTACTAAACCAGATTCAGAGGCCTACCAACGGATGAGCATAAAAGTTCGAGCCCTCTTACTTCAGCAATGCCAATAATTGACTAACTGGTCAATAATATTGAATATTGAGAATTGATGACAACACCAGCCAGTCATAAAAAATAGCTAAGTTAAATATTACGAGTTTTGATATTAAAGGAGGGAATATTGTCAAAAACCATATAAATAAATGAATAATTATCTATATTAAACATTAGGAATTGAAAAAAGCAAAAAATTGTGAATAACAAAGTTGACTTGCCAATTCAATCAAAATTGTGTAAAAAACCAAATAAATAGTGCGAAAAACAATGAGTGCAAGCAAAATGTAAGAAAATTCAGTGAATGCAAACAAAAACGAGTGAAAAACATGTCCAGGAACGGGAATTTTACGAATATGAACTAAAACCAACGAAATATAATGAACAACAAAATAATGCGAAGTAAAAGAATGGTTTAAAACGAATGATATGGAGTGAAAAAACAATAAAAACTAGCATTATGTAAATAAATTTCTAAAAATAGAACGAAATAACGAAAAAAATAATGAATGTAATAATTGTAAGGGGATGGGGGAATAAATAAAATAAGTTAACTTTTACGAATACGAATAAAGAGAACGATTTAAAGTGGCAACAAATTTTAAGCTCATCCACTGGAAGGCCTCCGAAGTCAGTTAAGTATAAATAAAATAATAATAATTTGCGATACTAATATTAAAATACACACATGACTATGGGGACGCAAGTAGTTACGTTAAATATAGCTTACTATTTATAACAGTTTTGTCGATAATGTATAAGTAGTTCTTCTCTATGGTAATGTTTATATATTACGAAACCTCTTTCTCGCTTTTTAATTCAGCCTATCTGCTGTAACCTCTTCTTTTGTGAATAACTTTCTTCCTTATATGCTATGATGTAATTTATAGGCAATTATAGGCTATTCAAGATAAAAAAAAAGAGCACTTTTAAAAGCCCTGCTTAAGCTCTAATTGTATTCACGTTGTGTATTCTTCCGCCTTATTTAAGATTAACATTGTCATGGGCGTCATCACTTTATTCTTGCGTCGGTCAAGTGAAACTGTGAAATTATTAAAAAAATAAATATTTAAAAAATATTCTCATTTTTACACTTCGTTGTATCAAAAAAGCAGAAAGCGAAAGAAATAATTCAAGTTACCAGAAATTGTTACCTAGAAATTTTTATTCGAAGTTAAGATACGGAACTACTTTCCCATTAATCGTTACCAAATTAACTGGGCTTATGTCACTCATGGCTCCCGTTAATATATATGCAGGTAGGAGCAGTTACTTTTTTCTATGGTCGATTTCAAAAGTGCTTACTCTATCGTGAAAAGCCTTTACAAACATATTTAATGGTTCGTGGTGGTGTAGTGGTCAGACAACTCGCCTCCCATCTAGACGAACCGGGTTCGATTCCCGGCTGGGTCGCTCCCTGATTTTCGCATAGAAGCGTGTGTCGACTCATAGTTTAAGTTTATACTAATATGGCACTAAAACATTCTCACTATTAACTTTCTAGATCAAAGCGGAAAATTAAGCCTATAAAGAAAAGTGGTTAAATTAAAACACTTGTACTGGGTAACTTCTGTTACTGACCTTGGCTCCATAGCGCAGCAATATGTTTATAACTTGAGGACAAGGATCTTCGTTTGAAGAAATGTACTCGGCTAACACAGGCCGTAGGGGTGGACCTTCGTCACTTTCAATCACCATATTGGGATCAGCTCCGTTGTACAAGAGACACTGTAAAATTTGCAGTCGATTTGGAATGTTGTCCGCACAAGCCACATGTAACGGCGAACCAATTATGGGCGAGCTGGAGTTCACATTTGCACCTGTTGATTAAACAATATATATTAGACTTGCATTAACCCGTGGGAAAACCAAAAATATTTAAGTGCATAAGAATTGGGAACAGGTAGTCAACCATTCTGTCTGCATACATGCAGACGAAACAAAATTGCTACATATATAATTTTATTTAATTGAGAGTGATATGTTGTATCTAGCCACAGGGCGTAATATTAATTACATTAAGGAAATACTCAACATTAATATACTAGAAATGTTTTGGGATACACTTTATTATATTTTGCACATCAGCTCAACTCTATCAACAGACGTCAGATATTCACCATGGTACAGACAAAATGGTAATAAAAATGCTAGGTGTAAACTGGAAACTTTTGAGGATACCACACCGATGGGTTGTAGTACAGCAAACGACTTTCAATAGTATGTTACAAAGCTAGTGTCAATGTGTATTTTCTGTGTAATTTCCAACCCTGTTCAAAGTGGCAAAAAAATTTGCATTCTGTCATAATCTCATTTGAGTCATATCAATTTTCTGGTCTTCTAACATTTTTAGAATTTTTCAAGTCTTTTCTGCAAGTTCGCTGAAGAGGTCTACGAATATGTTGACATTTTATCGGACTTTGTTCTCGTAACTGCCACTATTGTAATTATTATTATAGTAATGTTAGTTCATCAGCACGAGTTATTGCGTATATTCCAACAGGTGGCATTAGTTTACATTTTTCGATCACTGCAAAGTAGTTAAATTTATACATCAGCCGTTCTTTCATTGCATGATCGTCGGCTGACATAACTTCATCATGCGGCAGACATATTTTCTTTGTAGTAAGAAACGAATATCATTATGAACGTACTCTGTAGCTCGTGTGAATACTGCAAGGTATGCCAGATAAAAGTCAAAGTCTGTTCATAGTGCTTCGAACTATCTCAAACAAACATATAAAAAATAACCCAACATATAATGTGTTGTTTCCTAAATATGTCTTGTATCACAAGCGTTTTATACTTTTGTTTATATGAAATTTTTTATTTTTATTTTGATTGAAACTTTTATTGTATTTTATCTACAAATTGTAATGTTTCAATGAAACTATTAATATGAATAAAACAGAGAGAATAGAGGTCTGTTGGTAATACCTAATAATAAATTGTACTCATACAACATATTCTTAAACTAATTGAACAAAAATATTGTATGTTGTCCCTTTGGTGTAATTTTATAGGCTTAGCGAAAAATTTTGGCATAACGCGGAGGAATGGCCTGAGAGTAGAAAATCAGTAGGAATTCAGAAACGCATAAGTAGCCATGAATGGACTGTACTACCAAACTTGAGCACTGGCTTCAAGTGATCTAGTCCAAATCTTATCTTGTGTGTAGAAATTGTTAGTAAACACCGATCAATGAGCACTTTAAAAATTCTCCGAAATAGAAGCAAATACAAAGTAACTATAATTCTAAGAATATAACAAAATGTCATGAAAATAGTTTATGGCTCAAATCCTAAATATTTTCGACAAACATAAAGTAAATCATTACACAATATATTAGAAATAAAATAAAATATGAAAATAGATTACATTATCAAACTATAAAATATAACTTTATATATTAAATATTATCTAATAATATCATACATAAAATATAGTAATAAAGTTATTAAAAAAATTATTTTAAAATACTCAATATTAAAAAAAAAGAAAATAATTAAACAAAAAAGAAGAGTTTTTAAATTTAATTTAAAAATATAACTTAATGCACTAATTTATTCATGTTATTTTTTTATTAATACTTGATAACTATGATAATAAACATTTACATTTATAATTTACAAGTCTTTATTTTCAATAAATTTCAAAAATCTTTCAGAAAAAATTAATTTTAATATTTTCATCACAAACCCAAGAATTTTTTAACATAAATTGTATCTTTAATTTGTAAATGAGGTTCTTTTATTAAGTTTTGAATAATACCACATTATAAAATCGCGTTATTTAATTTTTTTAGCACTGTGTACACCTTTACTTATTATGAAGAAATACTTTTTAATACATAAATTAAAAACCTAACCAAGAAATGTAAAAAGTATAATGATAGAAAAGGGTAGAGATCGCTGAATTAAAAAACTCATTCAGAAATATTTTGTGATAATTGGACATTGTTAGATAAAACATATAATATCTGTGAGGAAATAATAGTAATTAAATTATTTTATCATCGTCTAAAATCCTAGAGATAGGAGTTACAATTATTATGGACTATATAATAATCAATGTACCAAAAATTACCACGAAAACAATGAAGGTAAACAACTAAAATAAAAATTAATGTACATTAAAATATTAATAATAATATGTTTATTTAAATACAAATATTTAATAAACTTAGTAATTAGTAAAACGTAATGTTGTGAAGATATATTTCAATATACAAAAACACAAGCATTATTACACTATATTAATTATTAAGTTGTGGTAAAAAGCTATCAAAATTTTGTAAATGAAACTACTTTTTAGGATTTTCGAAGCGTAAAAAAAGATCAGATTTGATTAATTTTGTTTCTATCACAACAATAAAAAGAGAATGTTTTGAAAATGATCTGGATATATAATTGTAAAAATATTCACTCCCTGAATTAATATATTTAGCAATTAAATAAAAAATAAATAAATTCTTATAGTCCCATAAAATCATCTAAGGAGATTAAGACATGAAATTAATAAATAATTCAAATTGTGAATTTTGATAATATATTCTTCCTAAAACACATGAAATAATTTTATTAGTTAATTTTGAAGAATTGCAATAAAGAGTTAAATGTTTTAGTGGAAATATGCAATATTTAATATTCCGTTTCCAAAAGTTAACAATAAATGTTTAATAATTCAACTGAAATATGAAATAATTAATATTCGATTTTCGAAAATTAATGACAAAAATTAAAAAAACTCATTATGAAAGAAATAAAACTTTAAGAAAAGATTCAGCTTTTGGATCAATAACACATTCGTATTTGAAAATTTAGAAAATTATATTAATGCGTGTGAATTTTTAGAATCAGCTTAAAAGTAACTACTGGAAAATTTTATAATACTTTAACATCAAATTATACTATAAAATGTATATAATATTAGAAGCCTCATTTACAAGTCATTTGGAAAATATACAAGAAATGTATTTCAGAATTATAAAAAAACAATAATATACTAATAAACTAAATTTAATAAAGTCTTAAATAACATATCTGATTTAATTTTAATAACAAAAATTTGAAGCACAAGGCTCTGGATCGCAACTATATTCAATAAATAATTTAGCAACATGCATTAAAATTCATTCCATAAAATATTTCATCATATATTGAAATACGAGATAAAATAGAAAAAACCTGGAATAATATAAAATTTTTAACAATCAAAACTGTTTCATTTATTTTATAGAGGCAGATTTAAAAAAAATATAGAAAGAGCAATAAACAATTTCTAATATAAAAATAAAAATTTAAATATAGATAATTATGTAAAGAATTAAAAATAACAATGAAAAATGAAAATTTCTTATATATTTATATAGATTTGAAAAGAAATGTATCATTTCTATAAACTTCTATCATTTTTAAATATTTTTAATATATCAATTAAAATAATAAACGAGATAAATATAAAAATTATAATGTAAATGGAAAAACTAGCCATTATGTTTGTAATAAATATTAATAAAAATTAATGTTATCATAGTGTAACCAAATTCAAATGAACAATTTCGTTCTGATAGATGTTTTCTATTACATAATTCTAAATAAAATCTTAATGAACATGAACAATATTGTTTATAATTGAAGCTTGAAAAAATTAAATAAAAACATCAAATAAAATAAATATATTTTAAATACTATGGTCGCTTAATAAATGTTAATTTAACAGGTTTTGTTGATTTCGAATGTTTAAAAAGCATATGGCTACATGTAAACAGAATCGCAAAAAAAATCTTCTATAACAAAATATCGAAAACATGTACCAAAAGGTTATTTATTATATTAAATATTGTAATGGTGTTTATAAAAACAAGTAGAATATATCGGTAAATATGCAACAAAAGTTGTATTACCTTACCATGTTAAAGAAAAATCACAAGAGAAAATATTGACAAAAATTTTACAATGAAAAAAAGTAGTCATAGAAATATAGAAGAATTTAACATACTGTATGTCATATTTGAGAAGAATTTTTTTTTTAACTTTTCTGAAAATTAATATATAAGTATATCATAAAAATAAAAAGTATAACGGATTTATTTGAAAACTTTATATCGAAATTAAATTAAAAAACAAACAGATTTGTTATAAGAATATAACAGAAATTTTAAAATGTAACTGCAATTCATGAAAAATAATCAAATAGATACAGATGAGGATAGCTTTACTGGAAAATATCGTAGAGCAGAATACCCATATTGTAATATAAATTATAAATTACAATATTTTCAGCAGCATATTTTCATCATTAATTTTGTTATGATGCAAATTATTTATAAAATAATAGGACAAGTTGTGGTGGGTAATATTAATACATTATGATGATGCATTTTTTTCTAAATTCCAAAGAAAATAATGATTATTTAGAAATAATTTTAAATACATTTAAATGTATGAGTTCAAGCTAGATTAATTATCTAAAAAAAAAAATTTTGTGTTTTAATAATTTTAAAATGTGCATATCCCTACAAATATATGCATCCAGAAGGAATATCTAAAACACAGAAAGAACTGCCATTAATAGATAACATTAAAAAAAATCAAGTAAAAACCTAATTCAGAATGAATATTTTAATCCCGCCAAAAATTTTCGGGAAAATTTTAGAAGAATAAACAATGAAAACAACAATTTAATTTTACCTATTAAATTTGAAAGTAAAGAGATGCTTGTTTAAAAACCTCTAAATTAATTATCATGGTGTTATACAGATCGAATTTAATCGTGGGGTTTCATGATAACAACTGCTAAAATTGAATTAGTTTCAATGAGAAATAGTGATATATATTTTTTGGAAAAAGCTATGATTGGAGAAATTTCCCAGTGATTTAAAGTGTAACTTTAAGCAACCAAAAATATATAAAAATTATCATAAAGGCAAACGTTTTAATTATTTAATATATTGAATGTGCATTGCTAATTATTTATAATTTATATAAGAATATGTAACTTATAGTGCATATAAATAGATAAATAAATTTAATACAGAAGAAATAAAAGCTAAAATTAAACATCATCTAAAATATTTAGAAGTTGATTTAGAATATCTAAAAATGTACATAATAATGATAAGGATTTTCCATAATGTCCAGAATAAAGAACAAATATAAAAACTTTATAAAATAAAAGAAAAATGTTTCACGCTAAATACCAAAACATATGTTTACAAACTCTTTGAATATTATACTACCAAAGTGAAAAATTGAAATAAACAATTGGCTTCAAAAGAATTTATATCTTAACACACAAACCAGAAGAAAATTCACAAAAATAAAGAAAAAAAGGCGAGTTTTTAAAAATAAATGAACATTTCAGTTCATTGAAAACTACAAAAGAATAAAATTAATTTATAATGCTAAAAATTTTAAGAATGAATCTCTAAACATAATATTAATAAAGCTAATAGTTTTCATGAAAATGTAGTAGCTATTCATATGGAAAAAAATTCAAATTTGATTAAACATTTCATATTATGTTACAAATTTTAGGAACACCAAAAAATTAATGAATAATTTACATTTTAAAATATTTTAAAACCAAAATCTAATGAAAATAGAGAACTGAGTGATCACAGTACTTATTCTTTAATATATAACACAAAAACAGAAGATTTTTATTCAGATGTGGGAGGAATAATAAATGAATTTAATGGTAATAATTATTGAAAAAATTGCATACTTATATATATCATAAATAAACAAAAAAATACCATTAAAAATGAAATATTAATACAATGGATAAAAAAAGAATATAATTATTAAATGGGATCAAACATTTCTAGTATTAAAATTGACAAAAAAGAAATAAAAAATGTAAAGGTGTTATAAGTAAATAAAGTTTGGAAATGATAAAAAGGTATCAATGAAAGGGAAAAATTGGAAAAATTAATCTAATAACATTTTAAGGTTTATACAATTAAAACAAATAAAATAGCTTTTAGTTTTAAAAATGATAAAATAATAATTTAAAAAACCAATGCAGTAAATTATAAATGTATAAAATTAGTTTTAAAAATAGAAAATATAATTATAAATATAAAATAAGAAGTTAAAAATATAAAATATATATTTGAAAAGGCTTATTAAAAAAATTAAAACATTTTAAATAGTAGAATAAAAGAAAAAAAATCATAACAATTTGTTCCATAATCCATGCCATACAATATCTAAATCTGAAATACATTTTTTATTAAGACCTCTATGATTTTATCTATGTAAATATTTAAAATTTTGATATAAATATTTCATATTTTTCATTTTTGAAATTACTCCAGTATAACAATAATTAAAATAAATTAAAATATCCATTTTCATATTTTAGTTTCAAAACAATATAAACAGATATTTCATTATTAATATAAAATAATTAATAGTAAGCATATTCATAAATAATAGAAAATTTCTAGTCTGTGTAATATTATTTAGATGACCTTGTTATTTCTGACTGATTCGACCAACACCTTGACATTTTAAAAGGAGTACTGCTCATAATTGGAAGTGCTGTGAACCCAGAGATAGTAAAATTTGTTGTCCCGGTGAGCTATTAGAGAGTTCCACCGGCTCAAGAGTGTTAAGGGCATTGCCCAGTTTATTGGTATGATCCAAAATTTTTGGAAAATTCATACCCAAACTTGCTGAAAGGCCACATCTTCAAATTAATTATTGAAAAAATATGGCAAATAGGAATAGGGCCTGGAAACGAAAAATGCTTTCAAAACTTTGAAGTGTGACATCACAAATCCTCCTGTGCATCATACAGCAGATTTCTCAAAATAGTTTATTTGCAAACTGATGGCTCGAGCTAGGCGATAAGAGTAGTTCTTCTGTAGCAAGTTTATATTTTATAACAGCTTAAATTTATTGCATCGCGATCACTAACTCCTGAGGAGTGAATGTTGTCGACCGCCTAGCAACTATAGTCTTAGCAGTAATACCTTGAAGTCGAAAACGAAACATAAAGCTAAGAAGGACATAACTTTCTCCACGACAAGTAACACGGTTACACCATTATCTATCTTCCTTGTCGACATCATAACTAACAGCCAAAATGTTGCGGTACACCTTCCTGGGATAATACCGACAGGCAGGCTTCTGCCTACGATATAATGTAAAACAATTCCGACAACACAAAACATTAAATTCCGCAATTTTTACTTAAATTACACATCAGCAATTTAAAAAAAAATAGAATTATGGAACATAATGTACAACGCTTAAAAACATACACACAAACTGAACATCAGAAAAATCCCGGATCCTTACACTCACAGTACTAACAACCTACTCGCACAAACAATTAAAAGCCAATGCAAGTTCTGCGGCAGCACCCCATAACTTTAGGCGCTAGCTGCAACTGAAGGTTCTTATCTACAGACCACATCCGATCGCAGCTCAATGCCAACTACTGGCGCTGCACTTATAAACTTCCATTGATTGCAACACATGCACACAACAAAGAGATAATTCCAACTACGCATATTGACATCCAGCCATTCCAACTATATGAATAACAACTTTTGTATGTGGTAAAGGGATTATTTTGAGGGGGGAAACACAGTTGTCTGAATCCTCCAACTTGATGCCATGATGTTTGTATGAAGGTCTGTGTATGTGGTAAAGCATCGAATTTAAGGTTCGACCTATTATTGTAACTCCTTGTATGTGTATGGTGAAGGGTTATACTTATATATATATATATATATATATATATATATATATATATATATATATATACATTCGAATGCAAATCACTACCTGCCTTAGCAGTAACACCTTGAAGTCCAAACCGAAACATAAAACTAACAAGTACATAACTTTCTTCACAACTAGTAACGTGTGTAACCATTCTCTATTTTCCTTTTCAATGTCATAACTAACACGCAAAATGCTACGGTACATATTCCTGGGATAATACCGAGAAACACGCTTCTGTCTACGATACATTGTGACACCAAATTTGAAAACAAAAAACATTAAATTCCTTAATTTTTACTTAAGTTACACATTACCAATTAAAACACATAACTAAATAAAGAAACATAGTAGACAATTTGTAAAACCATACACACAAACCGAACATGCAAGAAATCTCAGATACTTGTGCTAGCACTACTAAAAACTTACTCGAGCAAAAGACTAAAAGCCAATGCAAGTTCCATGGTAGCGCCCCTTAAATTTAGTTGCTATCCATGACCAAATGTTCTTATCTACAGACCACATCCAGTTGCAACCCAACACTGACTACTGATGTGATGCTTATCAACTTCCGTTGATTGCAACACATGCACACACCAAAGTGCTAATACCAATTACACACATTGATCCCCAGCCATTACTACCATATTAATAACTATCTTTGGATGTGGTAAAGGAAGATAGAGAATTGTATACATGCATTAATAGTTGTGAAGAAAGTTATCTACTTGTTAGCTTTATGTTTCGGTTTGTACTTGTAGGTATTAATGCTAAGGCAGGTAGTGGACTTTTGTAGTTTTTCTTCTTTAGAAAACCATTTAATGCAAAATACCCATCAGCAAAGGATTTGGGAGAGATTGATTCATGCGATATTATATGTTGGAAGACTGTCCGAGTTAATGGAGGTGTTACCAACAATACAGCAGTTATTAGAATGTACGCCACACATTGTAATGTTTCTCATTTTCTCATAGGATGTTTAAGTGCGAGATTGATGACCAGCTTTGGTTGATCGAAAGTTAGTTGGTACTACTAGTAATATGCATATTCTTGGACACATGGAGGTTATGTTTAATCTGTAATTTTGTGGTTAGATTAGTAGGTGAATTCGGTGAATAAATATGGTTTCCTACAAATGTATTTTTTGTTTATACCTAAAAATTATTTATTTTATTATAATTCTTCAGTCTGGGAAGTTTATTTTTATTATTACATTGAGTGGGGGTATGTAGGTATATCTATTTCAATTAAAAAGGTGATGTGATATTAAAAATGAAACATGCTTTCACTTTAAGAGGAGTTATATATACATAGAAATATAAGTGTAACACTTCACCATACACAGACAAGGAGATACAATGATAGGTCGAACCATATGATCGATGCGTTAATACACAGACAAGGAGATACAATGATAGGTCGAACCATATGATCGATGCGTTAACACATAAACAGACACTCATACAAAGATCATGGCATGAAGTTAGAGGATTCAGAAAACTGTGCTTACCCCTTCCAAATTATCCCTTTACCAAGTCCAAAAATAGTTATTCGTATGTTTTGGATAACTGGGGATCAATGTGTGAAGCTGGAATTAGTAATTTGTTGCCCACATGTGTTGGAATCAACAGAAGTTGATAAGCGGTGCGGTAGTCGTCATTGGGCTGCAACCGGATGTGGTCTGTGGATAAGAACCTTCGGTCGTGGATAGCGCCTAAAGTTATGGGGCTCTGCTGCATAACTTACATTGGTATTAAGTCTTTTGTGTGAGTAGTTTGTTAGTGCGTAAGTATCCAGGATTTTTATCATGTTCGGTTTGTGTGTATGTTTTGACACATTGCAAAGTATGTCCAGAAAAATCCCGGATCCTTACGCTCGCACTACTAACAACCTACTCGCGCAACAAACTAAAATACAATGCATGTTCCATGGCAGCGCCCCATAATATTAGGCGCTAGCCACGTGCGAGGGTTCTAATCTACAAACTACATCAGGTTGCAGCCTGACGCCGACGCCCGGTGCGGCGCTTATCAACTTCCATTGATTTAAACACATGCACGCAGCAAAGTGCTAACTCCAACTACATACATTGATACCCATTCATTCGAACCATATGAATAACTATTTTTGGACTTGGTAATGTGGTCATTTGGAATGAAGAAACACATTTGCCTGAATCCTCCAACATTATGCCACGAACTTTGTATGCGTGTATGTTTATGTGGTATAGTATCGAACTTAAAGTTCGACCTATCATTATAATTCTGCGTACGGTGAAAGGTTATACTTATGTTTCTATGTATACAAAACCCTCCTTAACAATGTGATTGCATGTTACTTATTTAATAACACTTCGCCTTTATAATTGCAATACATATACGCTAAATTTCCCCCCTTAATGTAATAATAAACAGACATTTCGTGGACTGCAAAATTATGATAACATAAATCATTTTTAAGGTAAAAATGAAAAAAAAATGCAATTTGTTGCAAATCATATTTATTCACCAAATTCACGTACAAATCAAAACACAAAAATATGGATTAAATGTAACCTCAGCAAGTCCAAGGATATGCATTTTACCAGTACTACCAACCAACTGCATTGATTGCATTCAATGGAATTCTATAAGTGCCGCACTGGTTGTCGGCGTCATGCTGCAACTGGATGTGGTTTGTAGATTAGAACCCTCGGACTCGGCTTGTGCCTATAGTAACGGGGCGCTGCCGTGGAACTTGCATTGGGTTTTAGTTTGTTGTGCGATTAGGTTGTTATCAGTGGGAGCATTGTAATCCAAGATTTTTCTGGAGTTCGGTTTGTGTGTATGTTTTGACGCATTGTACGGTATTTTCCTTTATTCGATTATGTGTTTTAATTGATTATGTTTTATTTTAGTACAAATCATGGAATTTAATGTTTCGAGTTTTCAGATTTGGTTCTACAATGTATTATAGGCAGATCTGTGATTCTCTGTATTATCCTAGAAAGGTGTACTGTAACATTTTGCCTGTAAGTTATGATGATGACAAGGAAGATAGAGTATGGTGTACATGTGTTACTAGTTGTGAATAAAGTTATGTACTTGTTATCTTTATGTTTCGGTTTGGACTTCAAGGTATTACTGCTAAGGCAGGTAGTGGACTTTTGGAGTTTAGCGTTTTCAGAAAACCGTTTAATGAGAAAGATCCATCAGCCAAGAAATTTGGGAGAGATTGATTCACATAATATATGTTGGAAGGCTGTTCCAGCTCATGAAATTGTTGCAAACAAAACGGCAGTTATTAGCAGGAGTAGAAGGATTTGGTAGGTTGACACAGGGCATCGGGCATAGGATCCAGGAGCTGCCTGACCACCATGTTGTTACATCACCATCCGTATCTTCTTCTTTTTTCCTTCAAAATTTCCCTTTTTTCCCCTCAAAATCGACTAAAATACCATCAAAATTTCCCTTTTTCCCAAAACATTTCGGTTTTTTCCGTAAAAATCCCTAATGAATTCCAACTTTTCCCCCAGAAAAAGTTAGAAAACACCAAAAAGAGTAGAAGCCCCTCATGTGCAGAAAGAAGCTACCCAAGTCCAATTTTCGACCAATTGAAGTAATTTAGGACTTCCATAGGATCGACAGAGCAGTAGCATCCAGATTCGTTTTATAGGAATAGGATATGCCAATTCGATACAAGGATCCAAGATCGGAGTCAGACCTAACCATCAGCTATCTTGGTTGTCAGCCATCTTGTATCCATATTGTATGCAGATGGCTTTTCAACTTGAACCATGATCTTTGATCTTGAAAATCCTAAAAATTCTAACAAATTCAAAAAAGTCCCAAAACATTTATTATTAAAAGTGATTTGAAATTACTAAAAAGTTATTACTAAAAATAATATTTAAAAATTTATAATTAGAAATTTTGTTAGAGTTATTTAAATTGATTAAATAATTTAATTTTCCAAGTTTTCCCCCACCTCCCCATACCAAACAAATTATTCGGTTGGACTCCACCCCTTCGCCCATACCCAGTCAGCCATCATGGTAGGCTACCACCATCTTGGTAAGCGACCACCATCTTGGTAGGTGGCCACCATCTTGGCAGACATCACCTGTCCACCACATTGGAAGCTAGTGGCCATTAGCAATTGAACATTAACATTTGAAACTTAACTGCTGACTCATGACCTAGACCTTGATCCCATGACATTGAAAAAAATTCTAGAAAAAGGACATGAAAGTCAGCAAGCATATTAAATTACATACTACTACCACCATATAAGATATGTACGACCTTGACCCCATGACCTTGAATTACCTTGAAAACCAAAACTCGAGAAAAATACATAAAATTAAACAAGCATATGAAATTACAGACTACTACCACTGTATTATATTCAGACTACCTTGACTTTGAACCCATGACCTTGAATGACTGAAAACCAAAACCTCGAGATAAAGGACACAAACATCAGTAAGCTTATTACACGACAGGCTACTACCACCATATCAAATGCATACGAACTTAACCTCGAACCCATCACCTTTAAATGTCCTTGAAACCAGACCTCGAGAAAAATAAATAAATTTCAACAAGCATATGACCTTACAGACTACTACAGCCATATTAGATGCCTACATAATTTACTTTGAACCCATGACATTGAATGACCTTGAAAACAAAAACTCGAGGAAAATACATAAAAGTCAACACACATATACATTAAGCCTATTACCACTACATTAGATGCTGCCTTCCTTTACCTTGACCCCATGATCTTGAATGACCTAGAAAACAAAAACCCGAGAAAGAATACATAAAAGTCAACAAGCATATGACATTACAGACTACTACCACCATGTTAAATGCATACTACATTTACCTTGACCCCATCATCTTGAATTACCTTGAAAACAAAAACTCAAGAATAAATTATTAAAATCGAGGGATATATAACATTAGACCCTCTTCCCTTGCTGATCTCTCCACTGCTGCCCCATCCTTAACGATCACGAAAAACATCGACCACTCCCACCCCCCTTCACCCTTCCACTGCCTGCTGGCCAACACTTCATTCTACACTGCTCTTGCTCGTCAGGCCTGCCTCGAGGGTGGCCCTCCTCGCTCCATGTTGCATCTAACATGCTTAGAATATATTAAAATACTAAACCAATCTCATTTTT
Source organism: Dryococelus australis (assembly GCA_029891345.1). Lineage (NCBI taxonomy): Eukaryota > Metazoa > Arthropoda > Insecta > Phasmatodea > Phasmatidae > Dryococelus > Dryococelus australis. The sequence goes on from CM057009.1 coordinate 248,990,782, forward strand.
TGTACACTTCATTTCAACATATACCTATATTACCATATTGTTGATTATCACATGCATTGATAGATCATTACAGCAAATATTTAAGTAATAATGTTATAATGTGACCCATTATATTATTTTCAATATTGTGCTCCCTTTCTCTACCAGCTCGTAGTAACAGATCTGAAGACAAAGACCATCATATTCCCATATCAAGGAAAGTAGACATGCTAGGAAAAGGTACATCGGCACTAGTGAGAACTAAAACACTTTAGTTTATTCTTTGAAAACATACATTTTGTACGTACATCAGACTACAGACATAAAAACAGAATCTCTATAGTTTCCATACATTCATGTATGGTAGTTCCAGCAATAAACTCTTTTTTCTTGTAGTGGATATAATCTGCTTATCCGTAGCTCAAGAAGGTTTACGCCAACAAGCATCCAACCAGAACCCTTTTTCCATATATTCTTCTTTCCCATTACAAAATTTTTCTTTCAAGGCCTCTACAGCTATCGGAATGCTATCAACATTGTACAAGGCTTGATTGGAAGTCTTGAATGCCTGCCAGCTGATTCCTTCATGAAGATATGGAGGCTTTTCATAGGTACACTGCAACCAAACATTATATTATATGGGGCTTTCTTCGAGTTCCTCAGTTAATTGATTGATTATCCTTTTCTTAATGTGGCCTAGTTTTATACATATGTGTTTCGTACCAGCAAATTTATTTCCAATTACACAATATATTTAAATGCCCTTGAATGCTGATATCATTTATGTAGAATCCACTCGAGGTGGTATCACCAATAGCTAGTTCAGGGCATTTCTTAGCTGCAGGAACTCTACCTTCGCTGTTCTTGATATGTCTCTTCAGCCTATCACCTTGTTTGAACAGTCGTTTGCACTTAACACATTGTTGAATAACATAAGAAGGAACCTTCACACAAGTAGTACTTTTGTGCATCCTCGCATCATGGCTGTAGGCAAATATCTTGTCACAGTAGCACCAACTAAGCCTTGGCGAAGTCGTCGATGGCTGCATTGCTGTAGGTGAACCACCCGAAAAAGTCTATGGTGCTGTCGATGGCATGCCTGAAGAGGTCGATGGCTGCACTGCTGTGGGTGACCCGCCTGAATATGTCAATGTCATCGTCGGCACCATGCCTGAAGAAGTCGGTGGCACTGCTGGTACCACTCTCGAGGAAATCGATGGTACTGCCATAGCTGTCATTAGCTGTGAAGTACCCGAAGACATAGCAGATGCATAATATGACTTAGATGCAGAGTTGCAGAAGCTAGCCAAGACGACCCAACTTTCACAGAGCTTATATCAAACTGAGCCTCTCAGCTGACATCCATTCTACTTATAATATACGGCTAAGCAAACCCTTTGACGCTATATAAATGTTGAACCAATCGTATTTCACCATTAATGCATTGTGCGAACACCGACCAGCCAATAACCGAGTTGTCACGTGATTGTAGCTGGTCAACACATGCAAACACTGAGACATCACATGTATGAGTCAGTCTTTGAGTCCTGAGGTGGAGGTGGTTGTGGAGGTGGATGTCGTGGTGGTTGTGGATGTGGCTGTGGATGTGTGGGTGAATGTGGAGGTGTATGCAAATGTGTATGTGGATGTGTAGTAGGACGTGGATATGGAGGTGTAGGTGAATGTGGAATTGGAGGTGTATGTATACTGGAGGTGGATGTGGATGTGGGTGTGGATGTGGATGGGTAAGTGGATGTGGTGGTGGTGGTGGTGGTGGTGGGGGTGATGATGGTGGTGAAGGTGGTGGTCGATGAGTGATTTTGGAGACAGTCAGCAAATTGGAATACTTCGGACTCTTTGGGTTAGGGTATGTGTGAAGGCATGTAGGTGTCATGCTTGGATGTGTGTGTTTTGATGGCTGTGTGAAAGTATGTGTGTATGTTTGTTGGTGTGTGTATGTATGCATAGGTGTGTGCAGGTGTTGTGCATTTGTGTATATGTGAGTACACATGTGTAGGGGTGTTTGGGTGTGTAGATGTGTGTGTAAGTGGGTGTGTGTAAGTGGGTGTGTGTGTAAGTGGGTATGTGTGTAAGTGGGTGTGTGTGTAAGTGGGTGTGTGTAGTTGTGCGTCTTTGTGTGTGAGTGGGTGCATATAGGTGGGTGCATGTGGTTGAGTGTGTGTGGGTGTGCATCTTTGTGTGTGTGAGTGGGTGTGTGAAGGTGGGGGTGTAGTTGAGTGTTTGTAGGTGTTTAGGTGTGTGGGTGTGAATGGGAAGGCCTGTATTGTGAGGGGTTGGTCTGCTAGGACTCAGAGACTGACTCATGCACATTATGTCTCAGTGCTTTCACATGATTGGCCAGCTGCAAGCACATGGCCACTCACTGATTGGCTTGTCGGTGATTAGCTGGTCGGTGTTAGCACAATGCATAGTTTGTGCAATAAGATTAGTTCAATATTGGCATGACATCATAGGGCTTGCTTACACGTATATTATAAGCAGTAGGGATGTAAGCTGAGAAGATTAGTTTGACAACAGCTCCCATGAAAATTGGATCATCTCGGCTAGCTTCTGCAGCTTTGCATCTAAGTCTTATTATGCATCTGCGATGTCTTGGGGTACTCCAGAGATGATTGTATCTATGGCAGTGCCGTCGACTTCTCTGGGAGTCGTACCATCAGTGCCATCGACTTCTTCATGCATGGTGCCGACAGCACATTCGTATTCTTCGGGTGGGTCGCCTACAGCAGTGCAGAAATCTACTACTTCAGGCATGCTGTCGAAAGTACCATCGACTTCTTCGGGCGGGTCACCTACAGCAATGCAGCCATCGACGTCTTTGCCAAGTCTTTGTTGCTGCTACTCTAACCAGATATTTGCCTACAGATATGGTGCGACAAAGTACAAAATAACTTCTTATGCGAAGGGTCCTTCCTGTGTTATGAAACAAAGTGTTATGTGCAAATGACTGCCCAAATGAGGTGATAAGCTGAAGAGACATATCAAGAACTGCAAAGGTAGAGTTCCTGCAGCAAAGAAACCTCCTGTACTATCGATTGGTGATACCACATCGGATGGATTCTACCTAAAAAAATCAGCATTTAGAGTATTTTAAAATATTGTGTAATTGGAAATAAATTTGCTGATACGAAATATATATGTATATACCTAGGCCACGTTAAGCAAATTGTAGTCAATCAATTATCTGAGGAAGTCGAAGAAAGCCCCATATAGTATAAAGTTTGGGTGCAGTGTACCTATGAAAAGCCTCAACCTCTTGATGAAGGAATCAGATAGTGGGCATTAAAGTCTACCAATCAAGCATTGTATAATGTTGATAGCATTCCGAAGGCTGTAGAGACCTCGAAAGAAAAACTTTGTTGTGAATAAGAAGAATATATGGAAAAGGGTTCTGCTTGCATGCTTGTTGGTGTAGACTTTCTTGAGCTACGCATAAGCAGATTATATTCACTACAAGAAAAGTGAGTTTATTGCTGAAAATACTGTACATGAATGTATGAGAACTCTATAGATTCTGTTTTCATGTCTGTAGTACGATGTACATAAAAAAATATGTTTTCAATGAATAAACGAAAATATTTTATTTCTCACTAGCGCTGATGTACCTTCTCCTAGCATGTCTACTTTCCTTGCTATGGGAATATGATGGTCTTGGTTTTCCGATCTGTCACTACAAACCAGTAGAGAAAGGGAGCACAATATTGAAAATAACATAATGAGTCACATTATAATGTTATTACGTAAATATTTGCTGTTATGACCTATAAATGTATGTGATAATCAACAATGTGGTAACAAGTATATGTTGAAATGAAGTGTACAAGAAATGGGATTGGTTTAGTATTGTAATACATTTTAAGCAGGTTGGATGCAACAGACTTGAAGTGAGGAGGCATTCGAGGAAGACTTGCCGAGCAAGAGCAGTGTGGAAAGAGGTGTTGGCCAGTAGGGGTTAAGGCTGAGGCAGTGGTGCAGAGGTCATCAAGGGAAGAGGGTCTTATATGTTCCTCAACCTGTATCATTAATTCTCGAGTTATTGTTTTCAAGGTCATTCAAGGTCATGGGGTCAATATCAAGGTAGTATGCCTTTAATATGGTTTTAGTAGTCAAACATAATATACTTGCTGACTTTTATGTATTTTTTCTCTATATTTTGTTTTCAAGGTCTTTCAAGGTAGTTGAGTCAAGGTCAAAGTAGTCTGCATCTCATATGGTGGTAGTAATCAGTAATGTAATATGCTTGTTGACTTTTATGTATTTTTTCTAGTGATTTGATTTCCATGATCATTCAAGGCCATTGGGTCAAGGTCCTGTGAGTATGCATCTAATACGATGGTAGTAGATTGTATTATATTATGCTTGTTGACTTTTGTGTATTTTTTCGACTTTTGGTTTTCTAGGCCATTTAAAGTCATGAGATCAATGTCAAGGTAGTTTGCATCTCATAAGGTGATACTAGCCTGTAATGTAAAATATTTGTTGCCTTTTATGCAAGTTTATAGATTTCTTGTTTTTAAGGTCATTAAAAGTCATGGGGTCAAGGTCGAGTTAGTTGGTATCCAATATTATGGCAGTAGTCTTTAAAGCATTATGCTTTCTGACTGTTATATATTTTTCTCTAGTTTTGGTTTACAAGCTCATTAAATGTTGTGAGGTTAAGGTCGAGTAAGTCTGCATCTAATATTGCTGTAGTAGTCTGTTATATAATATACTTATTGACTTTTATGCATTTTCTCTAGTTTTTGTTTTTAAGGTCATTAAAGGTCATGGGCACAAGGTCGAGGTCACCTGCATCTAATACGATGGATGGGTGACATCTACCAAGATGTTTGTCGCCTACCAAGATGATGGTCGCCTACCAAGATGACAGTCTCCTACGAAGATGGTGATCGCCTACTAAACTATTCGTTGGTTATACCTAACAAGGTGGTGGAATGGGTATTGGTGAGGGGGCAGAGGCCTGCCGACTTTTTGTTACTATAGGGGGAACCTCTGGAAATATAAGTGTTTTAATAATGTTTTTATAACATTTTAATAATTATCAATTATTTTGAAAGTCTTTGGAATTTTTTGAGTTATTTTGGGAATTTTTGAACCTTTTTGTTATTTTTTAGGTTTTTGAGGTTATAAGTCAAGGCCAAAGGTCAGTGGATGAAGGTCATGATTGGTCTGTTTGCCCTAAAACAAGGTTATCTGGGTCGCTGATCCACCTTGCCTGCTCCGGGAAAAATACAGAAATATCTGGGGTCCTTTTTTATAATTTTTAAAAATTCTTTTGTAAATTTAATAATATTTTTGATATTGAATATTGGAATTTTTTTTAGTGTTTTTCGGGAATTTTTGGCTTTTTTGGGGGATTTTTTCGTTTTTTGGGGATTTTGTGCGATTTTCAATAGTTTTTGGGGTCAAAGTTCAATGTCAAAGGCCAAAGTAAAATGTCAAGGTCAAAGGTCATGGACATGGGGTAAATGTTAATTACTTCGAAGATGGCGTTCGGGTGACATCACAACATGGCAGTCGGGCCGGCACCGCTCCCCCATCCCCTTGTGCTACAACAGACCAAACCCTACTACTAACATATATTAATCCTGTATGCACTTGGTTGATTCGTCACTAATAAAGTCAGGTTATAATATTTTCCATGTAGAAGGAGGTAAACCTACTAAAGAAAATAATTCTTTGTTTTTTATTTCCTCTATACCCTATTATTAAATATATGATATTGATATTTGTATATACATGTATGTAGTTTTGAAGATAAACTGAGTTTTCAGAGGGTTCAGTATGACTCAACATGCGACTTAATAAATTGTAATAAGAAATTTTAAGGTCAGATGAAAAATACATTTTGGCAAACCTAAAGTTAGCCTGGCAGGTGGCCTAATATACGGCGACTTCGAGCCGACTAACATACCTGCATCTGCTCAACAAATAATATTTACTATTCCCTGTGTAACAATGTTTCGAATAATTGTCACTGTAGTTTATTTGGGAAGGAGTAGAATAAGCCATAAGGGAAGAGGCTGGAAAAGAGTGGTGGATACATAACCAATAATGAAATGAAATACCTGCTGGTTGCCGTGGTGCCATCAGCAACGAAGTCGCCTATCAAATGGCGTGTGCACATGTTGGGAGTCGAACCATGGTGTGGAGCTTTGGTTACCAACTGTTAAGTGTTATGTTCTTGTTATAATGCCCTGTAGTTGATTTTGCAACATAATTTCATTATAATCGATTTTAAGAAAAATGTAGTAACATAAAATATTCTGTAGTTTGTGCTTATAATTCTGGAATAATGGGAATTATATATATATATAAATTTTAATTTTTTTAACAAATTACTTAATTTTTTCCGGTTATCAGATTAAATGTTTTCAAGGCCAAAGTAAAAGTCAATTTCAGGCACTTAAAATCCAAATTAACACTAAATACTTCAATACATTTTATTAAATATGACAATTATTTTATTATAACCCTGCACGAACTACGAGATTATGCATAAATTGCCAACACATGTGAAACGTGTTTATCGTTTATAATGTTGTAGAATTCGTGAATAATATTAACGAAATTTTGGCATGTGGGTAGTACATCTCCTTCAAATGTGAAATAACTGAATAAAGTACTTGGCATTATCATTTATTTCTCCGTCCTAAGACACTACAGCTAACTATTTGATGAGTTTTCTATTTTTCCCCGCTTATGAATATTGGGTTTTGATGTAACTGTATCCATATTGTTATAGGTTATAGTTGTAAGGCCGAATAATTAAAACACATTTGGAACGGGAGTTTTTATGGACCATTGCTGGGTGCTTCGGCCTCGAGGTCAGCGCCGCATTGGAAATCACCCGACCCTTCAACAGAATATCCCGTCATACAGCGGGGCAGCAATAAATTATATATTGTTTACCATTCAGATCATAGGTAAGATATTTGATTTTATAGATTTTGACGAACCAAACTGAGAGCGCCTACGAGATTTCCACCCTTAACATTCTTTCAGTGAGTGAATAAATATGGAAATACATGTACATGCGAAACTAAGCATAGCTCTTAAAAAAAAAGATTCTGTATTCGAATCTAAATCTTACCATCGGCTGGCTTGCAGCAAAATAAACAAATACACGAATTCCTGAGTGGAACTGCTACCCCAAATGAGCAATAAGAATTTACCAGAAAACAGAAAATTTGAATGAATATCATCTCATGCAGCAATGGCATAGATGCCGAAAATTAAAGAAACAATATGTTGAATATTTTTATGTGAGATGGCCAGTTGTTGTTTTACTCTAAAACACTTGAGAAATAATTGATAGAAAACAGATAGTGTCTGTGGATGCGTTTGGCCGATAAATTGCCACATGCTGCAAGCCGAGGTGCGAGGTGTCGCCCGCTATATTAGATTGCTTCAAAATAGTGCTGCTTGACTGCTCAAAATTTCCTGTTTTTCCCTCAAAATGACCTGTTAGCTTTCGAAAAATGTCTGGATCGACCCCAAAATTCCCCTTCCCGTTCCCCCAAACCCACCTAAATTCCCAAAAATGTGTAAAACATGATTGATGCTCAATGCAGCTGAGCAGCTACTCATTGCGGCTGAAGATCTGCAGAAGTTTTGAAATGCCAGCCCCAATGATCAGTCCAGATATAATTATAAAATAACTGACCCCAACTACCATGCTGAATGTGGGTGACATTGACCATGGCCCTCGTGTCATTAATTTCGGAAAATAGAGGAAAATTTTAAAAATTAAAAATAACTCATTAACTCATAAAATTTGAAGAAAACTTCTAATACTGACCCCGACTAACATGGTGGATGTGAGTGATCATGAACTTGACTACAGTAACCCTGAACTACAAAACATCGTAAAAATTAAGGCATAAGTTACATTCTTGACTCCAACTGACATGTTGGATGTGGGTGATCTAGAGGGTTAGATTCTCATAAAGGTAGGAAAGCAATACTATTCCCTGGTATGACGATCAGCAGACGACTGATTAGTCGGTTCTCTTCTACCTCCATGGCAATTAATCATTGACAATACTATCGAACAATCAGTGGACCTCCCCCGAAGACGAATTATTTGCTTAACATAACACGTGACCCATCCCCCTCCATCCACACTACAATCGCAACACCAGACTCACAATTTACTCTTCACACTCCAACCCATCTCACCACCCATCCATCCTAACAACCCACGACCCAAATCTCCACCCTCTCACAAATTATTCGCCGTAGCTCGACTCACGCCATCCACCCATGCCATAAACAAACACTCTACTCCCCACCCCTTCAGATCATCACCCTAACCCCTTACTATCTTACCCCAAACTCCTACTCCTCATCTCTTGACACGGACTCCTTCCCCCTCACTACAGTTAGTTTCCTCCATTCCATTTATATTCGATTGGTTAGTCTGTTCCCTTCCACTCTCTACAAGACTGTTGCCATACTTTGATTACTTGCTAAAGCTCGACTCTCCCTCTCCTATTACCACCACACCACCACCTCACTGCCCTCACTGAAACCAATTCAGCCAGCACCACTTTCTCACTATATTTGGACCCAATCCCCCTCGCCCCATCTATTTCATTGGCTATTTATTCAGCCTCCATTACTCACTTACCTGCTCAAGCACGACACATGCCACTACAACCTGAGTGTACTGGGAGGAAAAAAATTGAAGTCGACGATGCTACATGGACGGCTTGCGATATGCTATTAGAAGCGAGACATTGGGAACCCCACAGATAATAAATGTGGCTAAAGTCGCATAATTTCACAGTTTTTCATTTTATATAGCTATTGAAAGTTCGTATTTTCTGTCTTAAATTTTGTAGCTATCATTTCGGAAAGTTACATTATGTTTGACTCCTCCATTTCAGTATGCATGTTACTATCCATCATGCTTGTAATTATACATATATTTTAGCACAAAAGTAAAATTTGCTCAAACTTAAAGTACATACTCTAATTAGGAAGCAATTGGAGAGCAGAGATCAAGATTAGGCATCTGTATAAAGACATACCTGCGAGCAGTGTGTGTTCCGAATTCGTTTTTGGTAGAACCATTGCTGACTATGGCTGAATTGCTTAGATTGTCGGCTATATCAATTCGGAAACAATTTGGATTAGGCCTTGGGAAATTGAAATCTAAAATGCTAGATTTAGCTGAATCAGTTAGATATGCCTCGCTTTTGTACAGGCCTTTATTAGTATAGTTTACCACTATCTTGGAATAATTGGCGATAGAGTCGAAACAAACCAAAAAAACTGATCATCAAATCATCAAAGCTGACTGGACATACCAACAAACACACCATGCCAATTACCAAGACTAATGTATAATACAAGCAAACAGATCAACCAACCACTATTACCAATCATCCATACAGACTTTTCATACCATCTGATCATACCAAACCGCTGTACCAACCAGCCATCAATGTTGACTTTACAACCGATGGACAAGACCAACCATACCAAACATGTATACCAAATATCTATTCCAGCTGACCACAAAGACGAACCGGATTCAATCCCTGGCCGGGTCACTTCTGGATTTTAGCATGTGGGGATCTTACTGGACGATGTCGCTGGCCGGCTGGTTTTCTCGGGGATCTCCTGTTTTCCCCACCCTTTCATTCCAGTGCTGCTCCATAATCACCTCAATCACCCTCATAGACTCTCAAGACCTCGTTTTTAAGAGCCCCCAAATCTCTTCACTCACCCACTCATACCATTTGACCATACGGAACACCCACAACAACCAATCAGTTTAACCATCCATCAGGAATTACTGAACATTCCAGTGGGCTAGACAAACCAATCAAATCGACCATAGAAGCCAACCTTACGAACCATCCACACCATGCACTCATACAAGCTAACCATATGAGCGAACAATACAGCATCTACATATCAACTGGCATACCAATGCCCATATTTTCCAACCAGACCATATGGAAATCAAGGAGGACTCACCAACATGTAAGACCAAAAAAGTCAACTGATCAAACCAAAAATCCATACAGATCGTCCTTACCAACCTACACAAGCAAAACAAAAAATCAATCCCTTTCAACCATATGGACTCTTCATACCAGGTTACCCATACTTATCAACGAGACCGACATGACAATAAGGCCGACTGGGCAAACCAATGGGCAAGATCATCCATACAAAACCATCCAATGGTGCCAACAATATGAGCTGATACCATCCAAAAATACGAATTGGTCTTACGAATCAACCATACAAACTAGGCATACCAAATGAACATTCCATTTGACCAATATATCAACCATCAAGACTAGACAACCATTCCAAAAAATCCATCTCAGGCAGTTACATCAGACAATCTTACGAATATACCATACCAACCAAACATACAGAATTCTCATACAGTATAACCATATGAACAACTGTAAAAACCAACCTTAAAAACCATATATACCAGCCAAATATACGAACTAATGGTTACCAACTGTCCATACCAAGCAACCACATGAACAAACCATACAAACCAATCATGTAAACTGACCATACCAGCCAGCCAAACGAACTAACAATATTAATTAATAATACACAACAGCCATACCAGCCAGCTAAACTAACTAAAAAAATTACTAAACCATACAAACAAGCCAGCTATATGAACTTACCATCTCAAGCTACCAAATAATCAATACCAGCGACCATACACTATATCACATTAGCCGAAAATATGAATCATCCATACCAACTAACCATACGAACTATCAATACTAGCCGATTATATGAACCAACCATACCAGCCGACGATATAAACCCACTGTACCATCCGAGCATAAGAATAAAGTACACCAGCCGACCATACAAACCGAGCATACCATACCAGGCAACCTTGCCATTCAACAATGCTATCCAACAATTCATATGGCTTGTAGGTATGGCCAGTTTGAATTGTTTGTTGGTATGGTCGGTTTATGATCTTCTGTTATGACTGACTTCTATGGTCGAGTGAATGAAGAGGTTGGACACAGATCACATCCTATGGACGATTTGTACGATTGGTTAGTATGGTCCGTCTATATGGATGGCCATTAGTAAGGCCAGTCGGTCTTGCTGGGTTATTTGCCTGGTTGGTTTTGGTGTTTGATATGGTTTACTGCTAAGGAAACTTTGTATTGTTGGTAGGTATGACCAGTTTGTATGGTTGGCAAGTATTTTTTATTTGAATGGTCGGCTATTGTGGTTGTTTCATTTGGTGGGCTAGTATATTCAGTTCGTTTGGTCAACTGGTATAGTTGGTTTGTATTGACAGCTGGTGTGGTTGATATGTATGTTCGGCTGACATTGTAGATTCGTATTGTCGGCTGGTATAGTTGGTTCAAATGGTTGGCTCGCATGGTTGGTTCATTTGGTTGGCTGGTATGGATAGTTCGTATGGTCGGCTAGTACGCATATATTTTTTGGTGTGGCATCTTGGTATTGTCGATTCATAAGGCTGAATTGTATGGCTGGTTTGTGTGGTTTGTTGGTACGACTGGTTCGTTTGACCGGCTGGTATGGACGATTTTACAGTTGGTTGGTATGGCCAGTTCATATGGCTAGTTCATATAGTTGCCTGGTATGGGTCGCTGGTACCATCAGTTAGCATTTTTGGTTGTTATTGATGGTTTGTATTGTTGACTTCTATAGTTGGTTCGTATGGATGTGCCATAAGGCCATTTCGTATGTTCGTAAGTTCGTAAGGTAGTCAAGTGTAGTTACTTGAGATGCACTGTTAGAATGGTTGTTCAAGACTTGATTTTTTGTTAGATTGGTCGGCTGGTATGTTCATTTGGTATACCTAGTTTGTATAATTGACTGGCATATTCAATTTGTAATTTTAGCTGGTATCGACTCGTATGGATGGCTTGTTTGAATGGTTAGTATAGATGGTCTTGTTCATTGGCATGCCCATTCTGCCTAGCTGGTCGGTTGGCCTGGTTGGTAAGTATGGTCACCTGCAATGGACAGCCTGTATGGTTGACAATAACTGACGTGTTTTGGCTGGTGAAGGTTGGTAAGTTCGGTCTTTATAGATTTTCTGTATGGTTGATATATTTTGTTGGTATGGGCAGCATATATGTTTGATTGGTTCTGATGTTTGGTTGTTTGATTTGCTTTATCTGGTCGGTCGGTGTGTGGATATTTGGTATGGATGGTTTGTATAGTTGGTCGTGAAGCCCTGCTTCAAGTTTGACATTCATGTCAATTGGTAAACTCAAGCAATTTTATGTGAGTACTTCTGTCCTGCCAAAGACTGTCCTGCCTGAACTATGTATTTTTCGTCCCACCAGTTGGTGAAGTGTGTGATGCCTATAATTTTCTGGAGCATGATTAAATGCTGCTATTATGGGGTTGGTGTGTTTACAGACCTACATGACTTTAATGAACTTGGTTAGGAAGTCTGCTTGGTTATTTGCCACGTCTGTATTAGGTAGCACAGATTAATAAACTGTTATTTTGTTTGAAAAGGGGTTACTATTTGCAGAGGCAATATTTTTGCTGCAGAAAAAGGTACTTTGTCTTTCTTCATCCCCCCCCCCCCCTCATGGTGGCGCACGTCTGAATGCTTCCAAGCACTGAGCTATACTGAAGAGAGGTACGCACCTCTCTCCTGGCGCAGCCGAGCGCTGCCTGGCTACTACTGGCAATGAGTTCAGCCTCGCACACTCTGGCACCTTCCATACGCCTCTCCACTATTCCCGCCACCTCCTTAACCTTCCGGAGCCACGTTTTCGCGTATAAATGTTCGTCCCAGCCCGAGCAAATGTGCAGTGTTCCTCATCGAGTTGCGTGGGCTGCCCGACGATAGATCATGCCTACACCACTTCGTACTTCGGGGTTTCAGCATGATAGACGTGTTTTCGCGCAATATGAGTACACAAGTTAAGTATTGTAACGAACGTAGTTGTTGTTATGCTGGAGGTAGAGTTTCCCTTTTAGTAGGGTTTTTTTTTCAATGTGGTATTTTTATGGGAATGTTTGTAAGAGGTGGGTTCTTCCTTTTTTTTCGGCATGCTGTAGGAATGGTCTCCTGGACTACGATTTGCCAAAATAATTTTAATGAAAAGGAGTTTAGTGCATATTTTATGGCGTGCCTCTATGCTCATGGTTAAGTGTAATGAGGGTTTTTGCTTCTTCCCAATGGTATTCTTCAAATTAGTATTCCATATGTACTTTTTAGCTAATCATCAGGTGTACTTTACTTTTAAAGTTGTAATGGTGTTTGCTTTTACCTATTTTAATGAGATATCTTAAGTGTTTATTCAGGTTGGGTGATTTCTCAGAATATATTAATATTGTTTTTTTTCTGTTTGTTTCAGTGCATGTGTGTTCTCTCCTTCCCCTAGTTCACAGATTGGTAGCAAGCAACAAAAATTTACAAAGGCAATTTATACGTTTCAAATAAAGTTGCAAAATTGTTGTTGGTGATGTGTATAGACGGGCTTCATTGATTTTGGAATGTTTGTGTCCATGCTTTCTTGATTTTTTATGGTGTGCGTCCTTCTCCTTGCCTACCTTTAGCCCTGCTACGCCCTAAAGGGGCGTAACAGTCTTACCCATTAGTGTGTACAGTCACCCTTGAGGGCTGGTTAGCCTTGTTGGTTCGTACAGGTGTTTGGTGTGGACAGCTGGCATTAACAGTATGTATGGATGGTCGGTATTGGTTGTTAGTCGTTCGGTATTGTTTGTTGGTTTGCTCAACCTTGTTGTCCATTAAATTCGGCCTCTTTTTCTGGTATGGCTTTTTGTTCTAATCGGCTTTGCAGTTGCATTGTCCATTTGTATTTCATTTTGTGTGTCATTGTTTGTATGTACGTGCACCAGGCCTTGGTGGTTTGATGGTCAGTTGTTCTGGGTGGTTGTGGTTCTCTCGCCAATGATTCTAAAATATTAGTAATCTATGCTTATAAAGTATTATACAATAGAGAGTTATATCTAGCTGATTTTGCTTATGCTGGCCTTGTAAGTTATATGATTCAATGGCCTAATCCTAATGATTTGCGAACGGCATCCCCGATAACATAATCAGTCTTGCTGGAGTTAGCAATTATAACACGAAAACGAAGTCACGATGTTCACTGCTCGCAGTTACTTCTTAAATTGATGCATCTTCTTGAATTCTTCTCCCTATTTGTATGCTGTTTCGAGCAGGCAATCCAAATTTGAGCATATTATAACTATGACATTAAAATATGTGCACAATTACATGCATGATTTATAATAACATGCATGTCGAGGGTCAAACATTGACACATCATAACAATGAAAGGTAGAATTTTACAGTAGACTGATAAAACTGATTATTTAATTTTCATCACACTATAAAAATAATATGAAAATATTTATAAGTGTTATTAAATAAAGCTATTTAATATTTAGAGTAATGTCACAGGTTTCCTATTATCTAAAATAAATAAAAATATGCCATACGAAGTGTCAATTTTCTTTTATGCCTATCATATAGCAAATACGAGGTAACAATTTCAGTGCTGCACTTAAAGCTTCTTTTTATTTTGACTAGACTGTGTCAAAAAATTATTGTTGCTATGAATACCATTTACCAGTACTTAAAAGGTAGACATTATTTACAAAAAAATAATATTATCGGGATAAAAAATACAATTAACCAAACAAAAAACTCTAATTTTTATCAACAATACTTTGATTATATTTTATATTATTTAAAATTATCTGCCTTACAAAATAGGTTTATAATAATATAAAATAAAATACACTAAATTATCACTTGTAAACACCTAGTATGTAAGTATGGCAGTCTATTGGAATAACATGCTTCAACTGCTGGAGGTGATCCCACTTCTGTTTTTTTTTTAATCTACTATGGTCCTGTAAATATTTTAGGGAATGACAATGGTGACGTGAGAGTTACATTCTTGGGTCTCTTGCCAAGATTTATAAATGGTGCATCAAAATCAAGCTCGACTTGGATGATCCCATTTGCTGTGTACCTAATTGCCTTGATATCACTGACTGTAGGGTAATATAGTTTATTCCATGGCCGGATTGACACTTATTGCATGTATTTTTCTACTGAAATTCCATACTAAATCATGCGACAAAAAGAGTGAAGAGATTTGGACGGCTCTTAACTTCGACATCTTGAGAGCCAATGAGGGCGAAGCGACGTGAGTACGAAGCAGCACCAGAATGATGGGGCGGGGGAAACTGGAGATCCCCGAGAAAATCTGCCGACCAGCAGCATCGTCCGGCACAATTCCTTTATGCGAAAATCCTGGAGTGACCCCACGAAGTCTCAGTTTTTTAAATTAACTACACTATTGTAGCCTACTCTATTATCATACTTAATAATATCAGTCAATATTATTATTCTAAATTATCCTGCTTTTAAAATTGCCTACCTTCTTTCCACCATCCAGTTACTGAATCACATCCAGATTGTACAATGGAAAGATACGAGGTATCAACTTTTAAATGTGTTCGTCATTGATATATGAGTCAACTATTGTGTGTTATGGAGAAGAAGGGAGATTTAACTTCTGTATGATATTTTCTTAGAAAAAATATTTTTTCCTGTATAGTTTAAAATAATAAATATATTTGTTGAGAAAACTGTCAGTTATGAGGTGTCAATGTTTGACCCTCGATATGGTGATGGAAGAGTCGAACACAATATAAATTTCCAGAATAATGCCTATTAATGTCAGGAGAGGGAAAACAGTGTATCACCTGCTGCATCAGATGGAAGATTGTGATATGGTGTGGCTTTGACCACATTATTTACCTGCAGATGTCACGATTTCGCGCAACCAAAAGCCACCCATTAGCGGGCAATGTGACATCAACATTAAATATTTACCTCACTAGCACATTCTAGTTGTAGTGGTGGTTGAGCTATAGTAGTTAAATGTTGCTGGAGAAGGAGGGGTGATGGGGCCCAACTAAATAGCCAATGAAATAGAGTTGTAAGGTGAAGGGATTGAACTATAGTGAGTAAAAGAGCTGGCTGAATTTGTTGAAGCGAGTGAGGGGGGTTGTTGTTGGGGGAGTAGTATGGGGAAAGTTGGTAGTTGAGATTTAGCAAGTTATAAATCGATGTATGGTAACAGATTGGTGTGGAGGGTAACACACGAATAAATCTATCTATCTTAAGCTAACAGGGCGAGAAAAACTATCTGGAGTGATGACCAGAGGATGGATTTCGGGGACTGAGTGGGAAGAGTTTGGTTTCGTCCAGGGTATTGGTGAGTGTGTGAGGAGGTGGAGAGTGGTGTGTCGGGTTGTTTTCATGGATGCATGACATCGGATTGAGCTACAGCGAGTAAGAAGCGAGGAGGTTGGATAGTCGTCTGATGGGTTTGTGGTGTGAATGGATGGTGAAGGTGGTCAAGGTACCCTAAGTAAATATTGAGAGGGTGAAGAGTCGGGTTGTGTAATGGTGGTGTGGTTGGAGGATAAGAGCTCATGAGTTTCATACAGTCAACAATTGTTTTTTTTTTTTGCTGGGAGGGGCCGTAATGTCGGAAAATTGATACATTATGTTGTCAATGATAATTTGGCATGGAGTCGAAGGGAACCGACTAACAAGTAGTCTGCTGGAGTAACTCTGCTCCATAAGCCTTGTGAGAATCGAACCCTCAATGTCATATGCGATGTAATTTTTTCCTTGATTTTTACAAGTTCTTTAATTTTTCTTGATTTTTCCTGTTCAGGTAACATGTGTCAAGTTCTAGTTCAACAATATCCAACAGGCAGTTAGGTTAGTTTTATATTAACATCCTGAACAATCGTTGTGGCTGACATATCAACACCTTTTGTGGATCTTCAGCTGCACTGAGCTGAGACTCAGCATCTTTGAGCAGTAAGCATTTTTAAAGATATTTTTTGGTAATTCCGGAGGGTTAGGCGAGAGATATTTTGGAGTCAAAACAGGGATATTTGAAAGTCAATTAGGTCATTTTGGTGGGAAAACGGGATAGTTTGAACAGTTAGATGGCCTTCTTGTGACGAGAACCAAGATGGCGGGCCTGTGCCACCAGATCGGCCAAACACATCTACTCAGGTTGTCACTTCTTTTAACGAAACTGGTAAGTATGTTTCAGATTCGTACATTCTGCTGTGTCACATTTAAGTGTGATCATCGACAGTGATAAACAGGAAAACTTTAACTGAATTTGCATCGCATAGATATGCAACCGAAAAAATCAGTTGCAATGCCCTTGTTTAGAAGTCTTTTTGGAGAAACCAGGATACGACATAACTTCATACCTCTTTGAAAGTTTCAATAAACAAATAATTTATGTAATTCTATCATGCATGCAAAACGATTTCTTCACAACCGTAATGATGGTTTATATACCTTGGAATATTTACCTCGAAAATAACTCGTCTAAGCAATAGAATATTTTATCACACTGTTAACATTTCAATTTTTCTTTTTATCCGATAATTGAGCTAGCTGCAGGTAAACCTCTGTCTTTGTCTCCTAAAAAACAAACATACATAAGTACGAAAAAATGTGGCGATATTTTTTTTTGTTACCTGCACTGATGATCAGTTTTATCATGTCAATGTCGCCTTTGAGGATTGCCAAATCGAGCGGCGTGGGCTTCTGGTAGTCACGAGGGTAGTTAACATGGGCACCTTGCTTTATCAGCAGGTTCACTAGCTGCAGGTTCCCGGACAACACCGCATAATGCAGCACTGTGCGGAAATCGTGGCGGGCATCCGTCATAGCATTGACGTCTGCACCGTATGAAAGCAGCAGCAGAACCGAGTCGATGCCCTGGGGAGTAACAGCAAAGTGCAGAAATGCGCCTAAAATTGTGCATACTTTTAACTTTATTAGACATACATTAGTAACAACTGAACCTTATAGATGCTACATAGATTAAAAAATATGTCACTGTGTTAATGGTTTACTTAATCTCCACACTCCTCGATCTTTTCCCATTCAGTTCAGGGGATCTACTCTTGAACTTTTAGTGGTGTCATATTCAGTCTGATCGCAAATGAATATGCAGAGATTTCTATAAATAATAATGCTAAGATTCGATAAGCTCATATGGCAGAGTCTTCATACAAGTAACAAATTAATGATTTTGAAGATGAACACTCACACATTAACCTTTAATTAAGAAGCGCTGTTTTGGTAACACAGCTCTAGATAAAAACGTCAGTGGTGAGGGAATTACATTTCTTGAAACAAAGAATGGGGTCAAGTATTTGTAATCTAGAATTCCCAACCACAAAGTACCATCTTCCTGCGGCAGGTAGCATTAGACACAACTGATGGATAAGAGATAGTATGAATCATGGTAGTATCGAATTTCTGCTAACTAGTGCAGTCGAATTGTAGACATCTTTCGCCGAATTTGTTAAATTATGTAGTAAACTATTCGCTCATATATATTGGGTTATAGTTACACAGTTCTTAAATAAAATAAACAAGGCAATAATTATGGGAAATACAAATACATTCAAAGGAGGAGTATTTAGTGAGCTTGTGCAGTGGTAACGTGCTGGACTAACATTCGTGGAGACCCGTGTTCAATTCCCGGTCATGCCATTCTCATTAATGCTTTGCATGTTTTTCCGAGATCAATCCAAGCTAATGCCATACAGTCAGTTAATAAAGACGATTTACGACTCATTATCCCTACTACTTACTGTCTCTGCCACTAGTTCCATCACTTATGACCATGCTGTCGACGAGATGTTTAACAAGAAATTACTTATATAACTAATTAGCCTACTTTCCTCTGCATGGGTGTAAATATTTTTTTATAAAATAATTAAATGCTTAGATAGTAAGTAGGTTTTGATGTCTCATTGAAAGAATTAGGTATCATTAATGAAGAAACCAGAAACATACATAACAGCACCGAGACCAATACATATATACATAATGCCTTACCCAGGACTCGAACACAGAAAATCTCATTAAAATATGTTTAATCTTTTGGTCGATAGGGTTAACTAACCTAAATATTTGCACGGCCAATATTATGAAAATGTGTGTCTGAAACAATTAAAATACGTAAGTGTACATTGCCTAGCACAACTTATGTGAAGAGTTTGCTTGAAATGGGTTGATTTGTCCCCGATATAAGACATAAGACACAAAAACCTTATCTCCTTAATCGGTGCTATCTTATAAAATTTCCTAAAAATGGTTTTGTATACGGTGATTCTAAAATATACTTTCATCATAAAAAGTTTGTTTGATTTTGGTTAAATTGTTTGATAGACATGCTAATCTTAACAAAATATCTACAGGATGGAAATGAACTCTGCCGAAAAACTTCGGTAGGTGATTCCTCATCAAAAATAAGTTCGAAAATGTATATGGTATATAGCCTTAGTCTATTACGAAGGGGTGAAAACCGGCCTTGAAAGTATAGTTGAAGCAGATAAATTTGCTAGTAGCACAGCCAGAATGAACTATAAATGTCTCAGTTTCTGGATACTGCAATACTAAATAATGAAGTACAAAGTACAGAAGTATGGGCTCCACTATCAACCCCCATCCATGAAAAGTGAGGGGTTCCCAACAAACACGGAAAATACGGGCCAGGATCGGGCCAGTAAAAGCTAGCCGACAAACTCCGGCCAGCCGATACCGCCCCGCTCTATTATGCCGGAAGCTGACCGATGGAAATATGGTTTGGCGGCTAACTGTTGGCCGACAGTGTCGGGCCTGCGACGGCTGGAAGTCGTTACGATGCCGGGCCTGCGATGGCTGGATGTCACTACGATGCCGGGCCTGCGATAGCTGGATGTCGTTACGATGCCAGGCCTACGATGGCTGAATGTCACTATGATGCCGGGCCTGCGACCTCTGGATGTCGTTACAATGCCGGGCCTGTGACGGCTGGGTGTTGTTACGATGCCACGCCTGCGGCAGCTGGATGTCGTTATGATGGCGGGCCTGCGACGGCTGGATGTCGTTACGATTCTGGTCCTGTAGCGGTATGATGTCCAGAAATAAGCAGTATAACCATGAATGAAACCTTACCTTTTCGATTAAAAATTTTAGTAATATTGTTATTTTCCCATCGCACGCACGCGCACGCACACACACACACACACACATATATATATAATTCTTAACACATTATCTTAAAAAATTTTGCTTGCCGAACGCAGGATTCGAACCTAAGACTCCTAAATTGACAGTCCAGCATGCTAACCTAATACACTACGGGGTAAGTTGCCGACAGCCTCCAGTAATTAGAGAAATATAGTGACACACATTATTATAAATGAATGTATAAATTCCATGATATTATAACAAATAATTTTAAAACAGGTACTATTTAAAAAAAAAGTATTTCTTCAGAGGCTTGCAAACTAAATAGTTTTTGTTGGTTTTTAATACATCTGTCGGAAGGTTGTACTAATGACAAAAATTTAAAAGTGAACAAATGCCATGAGGTAGGCCTACCACGTGAAACATATATAATGACGAAAAAAATTGCTAACGGTTAACACATGGTCTCAAAAGAGGTATCGTGTCATTAACAGCTAGCTAACATCTTACCTACTCAAAATAATTTCTAAACGTTTATCGGCAAAAGACACCAGCCTTGTCTCGAAAACTTTACCGGGCCGGAATAAATAAGATAATGGCCAGCTTACCGAACAGACAAAGATGCTGTATGGGAAACGCCCCAGAAACAATTTTAAGATGTTTGCAACATGTTTGCTCTGCGATATCATGCCGACATATTTTCGGTGATATTTATCTATTATCCTAAAAAAATACAGTGGCCCGTTGTCTTTTACCTAACGGCTAGCAAACTGCCTCAAAAAAGACTTCACGCCGTTGTCAGATGGCTATCTTCTGGCATTGAAGCGACAATTGTCGACAGTGCAGGTATCGGGCCGACAATTTGTCGACACTTTGCCGACAGGTTGTGTTTGCTGGGTTGGCAGCTCATTTGTGCAAATGCAAATGTAACTTTATCACATTGTTTGTGGTTTCCTGTGGATTTGTAATTTACCATACATGATGACAAAAAATTCCGTCTTGTTTTGTTAAGCTAAATGCTTCCATTTTCGATCAATTAATTCATGCTTATGAAGGTCATGTGGAGTGTAGATGGGCAATTTCGAATTTATATGGTGGTGAAACCGGTGTGCCCCTAAAAAATACCCACTGGACAATGGTAACTTCTGCCAAGTTTCCCAAATACGAATATTCGTGTCGACTCCACCGGGAATTGAGTCCGATTCGCCGTTGTGGGAGACGAGCAGTCTAGCTACCGCCCCACCATGGGACCTACTTGTGTGTCAGCGATAGTTTGTTGGGGTAGGTTTGGATAACACATGAAACACAACGTGTTTTAACATTATATGGTGTCATTTAAAACATCATCATACATCAACAGCAAATGCGTTGCTATGTGTCAGACGTTGAGATTCATTGTCGGAATATTATGAATTAATTTCTCGAAAACGGCGGCATTTAGCTTAAAACACAAGACGGAAGTTTTGTTCACCATGTACAGTAGATTACAAATCCACAGGAAATAACAAAAAAAGCGGCACAGTTACATTTTTATTTGCACAAATGTGCTGCCATACCCTCACTTTTCATGGATGGGGGTTGATATTGGAACCCGTATTTTTGTGCTTTGCACTTCGTCGTATACTAATGCAGTATTCAGAAAATCAGATTTTTAGTTCATTCTGGTTGCATTAATAGTAAAAAACAATCTGCTTCAATTACACTTTCAAAGGCGGTTTTCGCCCCTTCATAAAAAACTTAGGTAATATGTCGTGTATATATTATAAATTTTTTTTGATGAGGAATCATCAGCCGAAGTTTGTCGGTAGAGTTAAGTTACAACCTGTATATGGCCACCATTTCAAAAATCAGTATCTTACCCCAAGTAAATCTTGTAACTTTACATGGCTATCTGTAGCACGAATGGTGCGCAAAATTTGACGGAATTAGTTGAATTGTTCCGGGAGTATTGCAAAATGGTAAATTATCTCTCCTAGCACTAGTATGCAAAAGGCCGTCAAAATATATTAGCACTATTAAGTAAAAAAAAAAGGCCTGCCACGCCTAAAGCATGTTAGTTTTCATACCATACTGTAGCACAAATTGCGTGTAAAATTTGATGGGAATGGGTTGATTGATTGATCCTCGAGATATGGCATAAACCTCCATTTTTTTTTCAATTGACGATCTTCATAAATGGAGGACAAACCATTATTTATTAGCAAATTCAATGATCTATATAGATACTGCCAGTATACAAAGTTACGTTGAAATTGATTACATTATTTCGACATATATAGAACACTAAGCTAAAGTGTTTTAATAGCTGCCATTCTGAAAAAAAGATTTTGAAATACTTAAAACATATAAATTAATATGGCCTACCACAGTAAATCATCTTTGCAAATTTGGGTGAAATCGAATCATTGTTTCCCAAAATATAACCCAAAAACACAATTTTTTCATGTGAGGCTATCATACAAAATGGCGTGGAAATAAGGCTCTGTATAGACAAATTTGATGGTTAAATAGTTACTGCCAGCAAACAAATGTAAGTTGAAATTTGTTTCGTAGTTTCTTAGACACAACATAACCTGGCTAAAATGTTTGTGTGACCATTGTTTTTAAAATAAGTGTCTGAACCAATCAAAACACATCGGTTTACATAACCTGCCATAGTGCTACTTGTTTGCAAAATTAGGTAGAAATAAATTGTTTTTTTCCTCATAAATATGACATACAAAATTTAATTTGTCATGCTATGCTATCTTACAAAATGGTGGACAACAGAGACTTTGTGTGGGCGAATTTGATGGTTGTAATACATTATACCAGCATACAAAGATACATTGGAATTCATTATATAGTTTCGGCGATATAACATACAAAACTCAAATAACTATTTCGCTGCAATTTTTAAAGTGTCTGACCGACTCAAAACATGCTAGTTTACAACTCCTGCGGCAGTACTACTCGTTTGACATATTTGGCAGGGATCAGACAATTGTTTCCCGAGATATGACATTAAAATATTTCTTAATTAATGTGGCACTATCTCACAAAATGGCGGAGAAAAAGCCTTAGTGTAGACACATTTGATGTTCGTAATAAGTTATATACTCCTAACCTACAAAATTAAAATGTAATCGATTACATATTTTCGACAATATAGAATAACATGCTATATTAGTTACATGACCACAATTTTGAAAATAAGTTTCTGCAGTTTTTAGAACATGCTTCTTTACATTATTTACTGCAGTACTATTTGTTTGCCAAATTTGGTAGGAATCGGTCAATTAGTTCCCAATTATGGCACAAAAACCTTATAAATATATATGGCGCTATCTTACAAAATAGCTCACAAAAAAGAGTTACTTTTGCATATGTGATGCTTATTATAGATACCACCAGCAAACAAAAGTTTGTCGAAATTGGTCTAATGGTATAGCAGTTATAACGAATAAACATTAAATGTTTGTATCGCCTCCATTTTAAAAACAAATGCCTCATCAATATGAATTTCATATGTTTATTACCTATTGTAGTATTACTTACGTGCTAAATTTGGGGAGAATTGGTTAAGCAGTTTTCGAAATATAATGTAATTGCCTTATTGTTTCATTCTAGATATATTCCGGAACAGCTGACCAGTGACAATATACATATCTAAATTTGATAATTATACGATACGCTGTCAACATACAAAATTTGGTATAAATTGGTTGAATGGTTTCCCAGATATAAAATATCGCCGTAAATTTTAAAATGGCCACCATTTTGAAATCAAATGCCTGGCGTTATTTAAAACTATAAAAGTCAGGTGTCTATACTAAGTTATATATGTGCACCGAGTTAGGTGGAATTCGGTTCATGCGTTAAAAAATTGAAAGGGGGATACATATACACACACTCGTGGGCGCACACACACACACCCACACACAACCACTACACACATATATCACACACATACACAAACAGACAGGAAAGTGATCTCAAAGGCTAAGGAATAGTATAAAGGAAAATCCTTTATGCTATTGTCAGAAAAAATCAAATAAACAACAAAATCTTTGTTGAACTGACACCTAAGACTTCAATTTACATATCCTCTCTTTAAATCTGGAAGGTATTTTTTCGAATGTACCTGTGAATTATGTTTATACATTTACGTTGCTTAATTGACGAACGTCATCAAGAAGGTATGTTTTAATGTGCATCATATTTCATTAACTATTTATTTTGTCATATTATGCGTATGGCATACAGAACATTTTTACATCACTCTGCGAATGCTGAGCCAGTTATCGTATTGCAGGCAAAGTAAAGAAATAAGTAATGATCTGTTCTCTGTATTATTTTCGTCCAAAAAACGTATGAAATCGCCATAAACCACATACGGTCGGCCTGTGACCCATTATATAAATTTTTGCATATTTTATTAAAGTGTCTTGCCAATCTGCATGCGACTAAATCATGCCTGTCATGTTGCCCATAAATCTCGCAAAGTCTGCGATAAATGTCAAGAGGTTTACAGTTTGTTTCAATAAAAAACGGATGGCAGGGGATGGCATTCTCAATTTTCTTGAATAAGACGAACCCAAAAGACAATGCATAAACGCTACACAAAGCCAGCGAGTAGCATAGGTGCATTCCTATAGAATTAACCATTTTAGGCAACACGAGCAGTGCCATGGCAGTAAAGAGCACTGCAATTGTAATATTTTCCATTGGAACTTGCTTCCTGGATACCCCTCATAGTTCACAAATATAATTTGTGAATATCGGTTTCAATATTCCCCGGTGAACGTACTCAATAAGAAAGCTCCACTGGAACAAGTGTCCTTCCTGGACTGTGAGAAGTAGAGATATGGGATTTTTTTTTATTTTTGGGCTAAATAATGCGAAACATATCAAATTAATACCCCTCAGAGCATGCAAAACGTATCACTCAATATATGTTAATAAGAGAGTCTAAACGAAACACATCAAAACTGTTTTGGAAATTCCATGTACATAATAAACTGATTTTATCGGCATCCTTATATATATATATATATATATATATATATATATATATATATATATATATATATATATATATATATATGAGTGTACGAATATAATGAATATAGACAGAGAAGTTCTTAATCATCGGTCCAGAGTAGTCAGTAAGATATACAATTTTATTACTCTCATGATGTGATAATACACTCGTGCACACTTTAAACACTGGAGAGCAGGTAATAGAATACTGCAACGTATTTGGTTACTACTGCAAATAGAATAATAAGTTACTAATATACTGTAACTAACAAGCGCACTTTCCTCTACAGAGGTGTAAATAATTTGTAATTAATTCCTTCAATGCTTAGTTTGTTAGTATGCCTTAAAGTCTCATTTACAGCAATTCCATTAGTAATCGAAACAGGAAAAATTTGCAAAAGTAGTGAGACAGTTACAAATACACGCGCGCCTTAACCAGGACTCGAACCCCAAAAACCTCGTACCATAAGGTAGCATGCGATAAACTGCATTGCGGATGTCTGCTTAGGAGCAACTTAGGATGTAATAATAGCCATATTTCCGATTTGTAAAGGTGGTCACAAAACACTGTGCCCTGGAAAAAATTTTGAATGATAGGGTTTACTAACCAAAAATATTTGCAGGGCCATGATCTTAAAAGTAGGTGTCCGAGACACTTTAAAAAAGTTTAAAAAGCCTATCGTACAAATATATTACATACTGGCGGACGAAAGAAACTTTCTGTAGACATATTTGATAGTATTAATGTACATAGCAATCACAAAAATTAAAATTGTAATTGATAACATTGTTTCGCCGATGTAGCATACCAGTTAACATCAAATGCCACAGTACTACTTACCAAATTTGGCAGCAATCGGCCAATTGTTTCTCGAGATAAGACACAAAATCTTATTTTCTTCATGTGGTTCTATCTTATAAAACGGCACAAAAATGTAGTTAGTTGTTGGGATATAATTCTTGTCGTAGACACTTTTAGCCTACAAAATTTGGTCGAAATTCACAGAATGGTATGGTAGATATACTAAATAAAACATGGATATTTATATAAATTAAAATCGCATATGCTTACACCGCCTACCATAGTATTATTTACATTTTCATACCATATTTGGCGAGAATAGGTTTAGCCTTTTTCGAGATATTATGAAAAACTTTATTTCTTCATGTTATTCTATCTTCGGAAATGGCAGATTAAAAACAATATCCATTTCCAAATTCAATGCTTACATGTTGTTCTCTAAAAAAAAAAATTGGCTTAAATATGTTAAATGGTTCCCGAGATATAATATAGTGCCAAAAATATTTTAATGGCCAACATATTGAATGTAAGCATCCGGCATTATCGAAAACTTTAAAAGACAGATATCCATATTAAGTACTATATTCGTAATTGCTGGTGAAATTCATTTGACGTGTTCTAACGGTTTTGAGGGGAACCCACACACAGACACACACAAATACACACATGCAGAGACACGAAAGTTATCTCCTAAGCCTTTATATCCTTCGGAAAGTAGACTAAAAAGTATGATGTTCTAAGTACTAAAAAATGTATACAGAATTTGGTAAAATTCAGTTTACACTTTTAATAGTTTTTTTTTCCATGGGGAATACACACAGTCACACAGACATTAAAGTGCTATGATAAGAAATTCTTTAGTTCGGAAAATATACTAACAAGAGGGTATTAAATAAACTATGCTTACAAAAATACAAATTTGATATGGGCATATTTTTAGATTTGTAAAGATGGTCACAAAGCACTGCACCCTGGAAATAATTTTATGTTCCATTCCTTCAACTTCAATGACAGTCAACTTACCACTGTTTTCGATGTTAGTGTTTCTACACATTCTTGTATGTGGTAAGAAGACGAAATTGTAAAAAAAAAAAAATTGCTATCATGGCAGCAGGATCACATTGACAAATCATCCAAGCAGTTTTCAGCATGGTTCTGGTTGTCGTCTATAATTTAACGCAAAATAATAAAATGATGAGACCCAGAATGACTACCTTTTCACATAAATTTGTTGCTGTGTCTCCTCACACAACCACAGCTTGTTGAGTTACCTTCAGCAAACCTGGGAATTTATAACTTCATCGCTGCAGTTTCACGCATATAATGTCATTACGTTACTTGTAACTTTATATTTTTTCAAAGCGGTTCTATAATTCTATTTTCCAAGGGGCGCAGAGTTGAAGATGAGATTAATGTTCTTCTTCAGCGCCGATATGCATGTGTACTTGATCCAAGCATTATTAGTCGATGTTTCTGGGATTGGTTTGATGTGTTTTGATTTGGTAGTGTTTCTGGAGCTTTCCAATTGCTGTGTTGCAAACATATAGCTATCCTTCTAGGTCCCAGTAGGTTAGGAGAAAAGGAGATGAATCGAAGCTGAATATGTGTTGAGAATATCTTGTACTTTCTCTGTACTCCCCAAATATAATGTTAATTGGTATCCGTATTATATAGAAATATTTCAGTTCCATTTTTATCTGGTTTGTGAACACTTCTTGTAAAACATTTTGGTGTATGGTCGTATAGTATACCGGAAATATTATATAAAACTTGCACATATTTCTTAAATGGAAGGTGCTATTGATGTGCTGGTTTCCCAGAATTGAGATGTAGACAAGGGCTCATATTCGTAGCCCAGACCCAGGTTTTAAAAATTATAAGAATGCGTATTTCTTGAAGAAAGGTACAGTTTGTCAAATTGAATAAAGGATTTTCACATCAAGAAAACAAAACTTTAAGCAATTAGAATGTCAGTAGTGTTTTTACAGGATTCTAGTGCAAGTAGTGTAATATGACAATATAAAATACAGTTGTCTTCTCCATTAAACAGCTTAGTTACTATGCTACGATGTTCGTCGATTTTAATAATTTAGTTGGCCAGGGGGTTTGGGAGATGTGGGATTATGAGGGGGGTGAAAGGTGTGTTATGGAGCGGGAGGGTGAGGGGGGTGTGGGATCGCTGGTTGGGGGGTGAGGCTGGTGAGAGGGGCGATAGAGGTTTGAGAGGGAAGAGGTAGTGTGGTATGGATGTGGTAGGTGCAGGATTGCGATCGGCGGAGGGGCCAGATTCGCTGATCCTCCCTGGTCTGATAGACCTGGATTGGAGTTTCGAATCCTCCTCTCCTGCTTTGAAGATTAAGTGGCTCATTCTGCTAATGCCTGGTTGCACCATCGAGGTTCAGAAATGATCTAGGTTCAAATACCAGTTTGATCCTGGTTCAGTGCATATGGCTGTTGCACCATTGTGATATGCACGCCGAACTAAGATAATTTTGAATTCCGCCTTGAACCATGCCTGATGGCGGCTCAGGAAAATGATCTCGGATCAAGTAAATACGAGTGCTTTATTTTAAAATTTCAAAGTTATATTGAAAAGCAATTTTGTTTTAAAATGACATAAACATTCAAATACTCCGTATTTAAGCTCTGTTTGGCACTTAAACATAGGCCCTACGTTTACTAAGGATTTATAAAGAGAACAGAGAAGAATAAAAGTTTGTACTGAATGTAGTTTATGTGAAGATAATAGCACTAAATGCCGAGATTCTGGAAGAAGGTAAAGAAATAGTACTGCAAAAATACATTAACTTATCACACTAATATGGGAAAAAGAAGCAATACCTGAAGAATGGAAGAAGTCAGTGATTTGCCCAATTTTTAAGAAAGGAGATTCCATGATGTGTACAAATCATGGAGGTATCTCGCTATTATGTGTTACATACAAAGTCTTGAGTTTGATATTGCTTAGAAGATTAACCGTATACATGGAGGCGACTTTGGGATACCAACAGGCAGGATTCAGAAGAACAAATCTACCATTGACCAAATGCATGTTTTACGGAGAATAAATTATAAATACTGGGAGTATAGTAAGGAAGTACATTGTTCATTTATTGACTTTTAAAAGGCGTACGACAGTATTCAAAGAAGTTCATTATGAATTCAAATGGAAAAGGCAGGGATCCCAGAAAAGTTAATCAGACTTGACAGATATGTGTAGAAGGGTCTAAATCCAGAGTTATAGTGAAAGGAAAGTTATCAGCATCTTTTGAGGTAAAAACAGGTGTCAAACAAAGAGACTGCTTGTCACCTCTCCTTTTTAATATTGCTCTGGAAAAAGCAATAAAGAGAGTGGCCAAGATATAAACAAGCCTACAAGTAGGCAGAAAAGTAAATATACTAGTTTATGCGGATGGACGTAGTATTAATAGGCAAAAACAAGGAAGAGCATAAAGACATGATGAAGGTGGTAGTGAAAGAAATTAAGGAAGTAGGACTGAAGATAAATATTTAGAAAACAGAATACCTTCCCGTCAGTAGATGTCATAATGTAGGGCCTATGGCGATAGATATGCATAGAGTAGCTTTGGAAAAATAGAAGATTTTAAATACTTTGAAGGACTGTTGAAAGAGAGGATCATCATGGAAAAGGAGATTCTGATAAGGATACAGGCAGGAAATAGGTGCAGTTTTTCGATGGGCAAAATGTTTAAGTCAAAATTATTGTCAAGAACATAAAAACTTAGGATATACAAAACTATAATACAACCAGTAGTGCTGTATGGTGCCGAACTATGGGCTTTAACCAAAATAATTTAAAATAAGCTAATGGCATTTGAAAATGGGTTTTTCAGGCAAATTTTTGGTCCATAATGAGACGGGACAGAGATCTCGTAAAATATGTGGTAGAAAGATGCTTCGAAGAAATGAGACCACGCGGAAGACCTAGACTCAGATGACTTGATGCAATCAAGGAAGCCATTCGAAAGGCAGACATTCCAGAGGAGGAATGAAGAGACAGAATTCTTTGGAGAAGGCTACTTGGTGAGGCAATGGATAGGCTTGATGCCACTGCAGTATGTACGTAAGTAATAGAACTGTAAAATATCTATATTTTCTATAATTAAACTTGGTAATATTTACTTCGTTTAAAAATGGATTCGGTTGCTTTTACTGTTGTAGAATGTAAATTGAGACATTTTACAAAGGCTTAAGATGCAATGCATTTATTGAATTTAAGATGGTATTATTGTTTTGTAAAGAGAAAACGAAATTCATGCTTTTCCCTCCGATCAAACAAAACGGAAAACTGGGAAATCCATTCAGAATATCAGAAACTGTCCTAATTTTCCGCACGAATTGAATTCACGTCGAATTGATTGCTCACGAAAGAGCAACTGTAGCTGGCAGATGTAGTTTGAAAATACGCCAACATATAGAGCTAAGTACAATTTTATTTTTGAGAATTCACAACAACGTTATAGACAATTGAATATTATTCAGTAATGTTCGTAAAATATAGTTCTATGTACACTACTTTCTTCAATAATATTGGTATTAAAAATAACTATAAAATGTGTGCAAAGTGTTTCCAATCAAACAAAACCACTGAAACAGAGTTTTTTCAGCGCATTCAAATAAATGTTATAGAAAAACATCCTAGTCTGAAGATATAATGTCCACAAAAACGTATTAATTGCCTCCGAACCTCAAAATAAACAGTTGCATCACGATGTCACGAAATGAGAGACAATCAGAAACAGTGTTTCATCGCAATCCTACTTTTGAACCGAAATCAGGTGATCTACGATCAGAACTCGGCCGGTCGGGTTGTTGCAACACTCGTACATTGAACTCGGATAAAACTGAAGATAATCTTTGAACCGAGGTCTTATGATCTTGGTTCGGGGCTGTTAATGGTGCAACCGGGCATAAGAGCCTCTAAACCTCTTGCTCGACTGAGGGTTTTTCGGTTCTTGCTTCGAAGAACTTCAATTCTGCTTTCCTCATTTTTTCCATTTTTTTCTTAACTTTGAGGGAAAAAAGTGATGTTTGGGCAAAATAATTAATTTTAGAAGTGGTTTTTTGAGTGAAACAGTTTATTTTGTCGATAACCTGGCCGCCCCAGGTCGTCAACCAAAATGGCCACCGGCCGCGCTCACCAAGATGGCGGGTGGATCTTGGATCCTATCTTTTAACTCTGTCCCAAAACCTACTCATTAACATTACTCAGATTGAATAGTGACTCGAGTTTCGGAACATTTTTAGCGATGTTTTGGGTGAATTTATGACTATGTGCGTACTCGTAAGGAAATATTGCGAAGTTTTAAGTAGTCTCAAAAGGAGAAGCATTACGTACGGACCTGATTTCAAATACAAAAGAAATAAAGTTATTTTTCCTCAAAACTAAACAGAATGCGGCGGTTTTGCGAGTGAAACGATAATGTTTAGAAACGTGCTTATGCGAAAAAAATACGAAAAAGTGAAAAGAGGATTACAGAGTTTGGTATAACAACATCGTAACACTGAGATTATCATAAAAATATCTAATACCGAACTCTAGAATATGGTTACTAGAAGCAAATGAATCCCAATTCCAGAGTGGGTAGATCATTTATAATCGAATACACGAGGGCTCCCAAGATTGAACATGGACTTGAACGAAATGAAGTCGAAACTTCATATGGACACTCTTTCCTGAGGTAGACGACTTTTCATCTGAGGGATCGCCGATAACTGCCGAGTACTCCGATGTCGGCTCTGAGCCCCCGAGTAGCCGAAACTTGCTATTCCCAATTAAAATGCAGTAGGCCAGAACTCTCATACTCAATTTGCTGCCACAGAATGATGGTGAATTGATCAATTATATTTATCAATTTATATCGAGTAGTTTTAAGATCGCATTCAAACTTATTTTCACTATAACCAGGGTATCGTTATGAGATAACCTCTCTCGAACATATTTGAGGTCTAATCTCTTATTTATTTTTCCAGTTAAATACGAGAAGTAAATAAAAATATTAACTAGGATGCGAAAAAAAACCTTCCGATTGGCGAAGAGGTTGTGGAGGGGTGGGGGGGGGGGAAGATAGCTACAAGGGGGGATCATAGTAACGACGAAGATTTATAAATTGAGCTTTTATATTTAAAAATGACAAACGTTATCATTGTAACGAGTAACACATAAGAAAGTTAAGGCCATTGAGTAAAATATATACACTAGAGTGGCCATGGGATAGGAAAAAGTCTGACAGTTTTTATGTGTTAGTTCCGCTGTTGATCCAGAGGAGCGCTAGTGTTCTCGACAACGTCATCCACGCGGTGTTGCCAATTCCGCAGCCGGTAAAAGTATGTTATAACCCCGGCCTCGACTCACCCACGTGTTCGTTCAAGTTCTGCCAGAGGCAAGCCTGTCACACGCGAGTTATCAGTATTCGTTGCAGCTGTAAATACCCAACTCATGATTTACTTGTGGCGGCCATGGCATGTGTTTCGTTTCTGTCGTAGAATTATGTGTTTGCATAAATTTGCAGTGATATCAACAACTGTTTGGTTTTATTTACCTCTGCGAAAATAAATTATCATAAATTAATAATGGTCACTGATTTTAATTATATTCTATTATTTTACTATAGTTTAGGTGTTCATGATAAAATACGAGTACTGTTAGCGCTTACAATTACAAACGTCATATTAATCATGAATTATGTCATACAGCACAGTAAACATTTAATTCCGTTCTTATGTGGAAGAAAATGGACAGAAAATAATTGTTCAATAATTGATAAATATATGTTAGATACACGACGGTCTACAATTGAACACAATGTTTACAGTTTGGGGTTGTGATCTACTACATAGGTGACTGTTCGTACAAATTACCATTATTTTCAATATATCGATTCGAGTGTCATTAAGGCCGTGTCCGAATCTAGGAATGCATTTATGTATATAAGCATACTCCACTCGGCTCGATACGTGATACATTCTGATAGACATACTTATTTGCATCCTTTACAGCAACTAGTTAACTGACAAGATTCTGAACAAGCATTTTGACGGAAAACTCATACTGAATATGTGATGGAACGTAGGCGCATAGCGTTAGAATAATCAATCCATTAGGAGCAGTAGCGGGAAAGCGCATGACAATGAAAGTGTTCCTATTAACCAATCATACTGGAATGAATATATATTTGAGTCAATAAACACAGTTATCGATAATGTATCATTAAAACTGGTAACAACTAGAGGTAAATTTCCTTTTAAAACTGCTATTGGTATTAATAAAAATTAAATGTCGGATATTGATATAAGGTTTACACTCATGCATGCCTTGACTTGTAAAAACATTTGTAGTGTTCTCATTACTCTGCATATTATCTATGCATTCAATGTCACGCCCGGTTTATAACAAATTACGACGAAAACTGGTTACATTTATCATGGCTCTTCTAAATCATTAAAGGTTAGAGAGTATACATTGTTTAGAACGTTGACAGTTGCGTTTCTCAAAAGGTAATGCCTCCGTTCCACTCTTTATAAAAATATATATTTGGAATAACAATTATAAACTGCATATAAAGCGATTTTCTAAATAGTAGCTTATGGGCTGTAAGGACGCGAGACGTACACATATTCGTTTCCTCGTGTACGTGAGTATGTAATTTCCCGAAACATGTAAAACATTCACGTACGTAGACGAATTCGAACGCTATATGAGGAGGCATGTCATTAAGCAGAAAACCTCTTGCACACTGCGGGAAAAGTACATTAACGATAACGTCTAAGGCTCAACTCTAACAGATGTTTGTTTTAAAGCGAGAATACAACTGTCGTCTCTGTAAGATCCACATTTACAATAATGATGTGCATAAGTGGATATTGTCTGAAAAGTGTGTGTTTATATTTACACGAGTGTAACACAGCGCACCATTGTATATTGTACACTGAAACCTCGGACACATAACAATGCGAAAAGCGCTGACACTGTAGTGTTTATAAGTAATGTAGTCACTAACGAACTCATGAGAACTAGACACAACAAAGAGAGTCGCAATATTCTACTTCAGACTACGTGCATTACAAAATATTACTATTTCTGCACTAAAAATCGGTTGAATGCAATGACTCGGTGCCAATCATTAATATTCAAGCTAAGGCCGTGTCCGTAAGGACAAATTCGTTATTTTGTAATTTGTCATTTCGTAGGTTTCAATCTGGACGTTGTCGACAGTCACTTGTTTAGTACTCGCGGCAACATATTCTTACATTAACAGTGAAAATATGTTTTATATAAATTAAATGCTTAAAATGGACGTAATATTTCTACGATCATTACTGGAATGCTGCGAATATGTTAATCAACAAGACAATAATATAATATCCAATAACGACTTAAAATAAAACATATGTTGCGAAATATATAAACAAAGCACAACTTTTACTTGCTTTTCAAAACATGCCTAGTGTAATTTATGAACAGTTATTTGTTTTAAAAAAACGTTTTAAGTACGCATTCGCGCATGTGTTTGAATGTCAAAACCAACATGGCGCTGATTTTGTCATTTTGTATTTTTGCTAACACTCACTATATATAAGATACGAAATAACAATTTACCAAATACGTCACAATGTTTGTATAAAATATCGGGTCACATGGTTATTTTGTCACCACAATCTGCCATTTAGGACATGGCCTACGTTTTCAATACAAAACCTTATGCATTTTGAATTATTCAGTAGTTGCTTCTCGGTCATACAGAAACACGTCTTCTGTATTTGCAGTTTTCCATTAATATTTTAATTCTTAATTCCAGTGAATTTAAACGGGCAGCAAGCCTGTAATGTTTACTTTTGTTTCTAATAACACCCCGTAAGAAACAACCATATTCAAGCAGATCATATTTCAAAGCCAACATTTTCTATTAGAGAAGCTTATTATTTGTGAACAAATATGAACTTCAACATGTGCAAATACACGCCTTTGTCATATTGTTTTATACCTTCATTACTGTAAATAACAGTTTCCCGCCAACAACACCGACAGCTCTGTACTGATTGGTCGTAGCCTCAAACATTTTTTCTAAATATGTAAAATACAACTATTTATTTCAATTCTTAAGGAAATCCCACCAACGCACACGACCTGATAAGGTTCCACTGGGAACCAAAACATAAGAGAACACACATTCGTTTCCTCTGCACACATCTTAACTTATAATATAAAGCTTAATTATTTCTATTGTTAATCCAGCTTTACTTCAGACGTCGCAGCTTAAGCTGCATTACGGTGTGCAGGTGTGTATAAACGCAGTCGAATCAATATATTTCTCTGTTCATAGGGTACAGTTGTTACCAAGAATAACAGAAATAATAAAATATCTTGACAGTGCCAAAAGTTTTTCGGGTATTCTGGAATGTTTGTCGTCTCCTAGCCTACAAATGGACAATGACAACAATCTACGAACACTATGTACAAATTGGAATGATTTGTGGCTTGAGTGTTAACTTTGTGGCTTATTTAGATAATTATAATTTACTTCTCCTAAAGTAGTTATGTTCTGTGTGCCCCATGTTTTGTTGAATGAATAAATACTTTTTTCATTAACCACCACTCATTTTGTTTGCACGATTGTACTATACTAACGAAATATGTTTTATAACATTTACGATGATCTTAACAAGGAGTGTTAATTAATACAACATGTGTAGATTCGGTTCGTTTATCGTGTGTATTTTCTCCTTTTTACTAGCATTCCCCTACCACTTAACAATGTTAATTGTAATATGTTAGTATAATACTAGATATATGTAGTGTATCATATTTGCAAAACCGTTTTTCTTCCGATATTTATAAATGATTTAAGAAGTTTCTGGTGCCTAAATTATGTGCGAGAGGCGTGAGTCGTTTAAGCCGTGCTTACACGATGCCCAATTTCTGCTTTCTGTTATACTCATGGGCACAACAGAAGGCATACCATTTTCTATAGGAGAAGGGAAGAAAGAATGCATCCATTTATACCCACACGTTATCTAAAGTGCTAATAGAAACTTGTAAATGGTAGGCAAAACAACTCACAGGGGAAAGGGGTACAAATGCAACCAAATTTTATATTTAGGTGCTTTGTGGTGCATCCAAAAGGCACGACGATTATTTATTTTTCCCCTGAAGACTGCATTGGTTTAGATTTTAGCGTACGAGTACTATTAATGTATGGAAAATGATGTGAGTAACGGCACTTCTTATGTATGGTAAATAAGGTACTGTATTCACGTGTATGTACGACGGACACTTATGCCACTCATTAAAACATTGGCATATAATTTAAACAATGGCGTAGATAGGAATGTACTCTAGGTGGGTAGGGGGCGGGGATGAGAGATATTCCTTATTTCTGTTTTTTAACAAAATACAAAACCTGTATTATTACAAATTTATTATAATCAATGGCTTCATGTACAGATATGGAACCACACGATGATATAAACATTCTTCATGTTCAAGGCTGATCACATATTCCTTGATTTAACATACAATAATACTTGTCATTTTGTTTACAAATTTTATTTTCATTTCGTTTAGGGGGGGGGGGGGGATACATCCCAATATACCACAACCCATCCCGGCTACGCCCCTGTTTTTAAATGTGTATCTTTAATGAGCATAATAATCAATCTTGTGCTCTCCGTAATTAAACAAGATTTTGCAGTTATACAGCCAAAAGAAGACAGAACTGTTACAATATTAAACTTAAGGCTTTCACGTGTGCCTGTTAACATTACTCTAGCTATACAGCTCAAATTATCTACTTTATAAGCCAATCGATGTGATTAGCAAACAACCACTGCTCGTCGACTGTACTGTGCTGGTACTTGGGTATTGTTACTTTAAGACATATATTTTGGAAATAAACATTTTCTAACAATAAAATAAGTTATAAACAGCCATAATGTGTCACAAAAAACTCGATACCCGTCCAAGATTTGAACTCTAAATATACAGTTACATGGCACAGACCTGAGCACTAACTCATTGAGCTACACAAGCCACTTACAGAGCTCACGTGTGATGAGATATATATAGAACACATATCCACAGTTTTCGCGCATTTTATAAAGTGGTGTTTATTATTTTATTATGACCGTATGAGTAATATGAAACGTTTACCGTTACTTATGCGTACATTATGATTCATTTTTTTCATACATATGTTTCACAGAACTTGTAATATTTTCGTAAATGGATATATACGACGTGAGAAAGGAACTTGGGTGTCCGCCATCTTGTCTGTCCCAGAGTGTGGGTATAACAGACAATACGATCTCTTTCTATTGTTTGTGGCGTTGGGACTTGTGGGACAGAGATGGAGTATGAGTGAGAGAGAGGGCAGATGTCAATGTGGCAACGCCACTGCCATTCCCCTCGCTCACGCCACGAAAATGGACTAGCGCGACGTGATGTTCATCCCTCGAACTACAGCTGGAGTGGTCAAAAATTTAACATGGGGAAGTCCACTCAGGTATATCTTTACTCAATGCTAAGGCCTGCTAATAAACTGCGTTTAATGATTACGGAAAAAAATCTATTTATTTTAATTCGAAGCCAAAAATACTAGTGCAAGGGATAGAAGTGAATAAGAAAATATTCAAGAAAAATTAATATTTTTCTGGGTGGAGGGGGAAATGGCATTCAGAGTACACTGGGTTCAAGATACACTCATTTTAAAATAAAGTTTTAATATAATTCATACCCAATATCGTAGCCAAATCATTAATTACGCCGAATTTGTTTTTATAATTAATATTTCTATTACTTAGAACACCATAGTACACTGTGCACGTATTGCGTTTATTAATCTACTAGATGCACCCTCGCCCGCTTCGCTGGGCATTGATTTATTTTGAAAATATTTTTTTTTTATTACGTACGTTCCAATTTACATTTTAAAAGAAACTGTACAAATTTAAAAAACCCTGGCAAACACATACGGTTATGGCAAAAATTGATTATTATAATTTAGTAGTTAATTAAATTATCTACAAAAAATCTCTTGACATTTTTATTTACATCTAATTATTTCGCCATAATTACAAGTTTAAGCAGCCCGCAATCACTCCGCTCAGGGTTAATAGAGTGTACATATATATAAATATATTTCTAACCATTAAGCCACTGCGGCCCCACTTGAGAGTGCTATGCCCCACTGGGCCACTGAGGCCCAACTTTATATATTTCTATCCACTGAAACACTGCGGCTGCACTTGGAATCGATCTTGCCAGTGGACCTCTGTGGCCCTATTTGATATATTTATATGCACTGAGCCACTGCGGCCCCCTTGAGAGTGCTCTAGCCACTGAGCCACTACGGACCAACTTGGGATCACTCTAGCCACTGGGCCCCTGCGGCCCCTCTTGATATAGTTCTATCCACTAAACAAATATGGCCCCACTTGGAATCGCTCTAGCCACTGGGCCACTACGGCCCTAATTGGTATCGTTCTAGCCACTGGGCTACTGCGGCCCTACTTGAGATCGCTCTAGCCATTGGGCCACTACAGCCCTACTTGGGATCACTCTACCCACTGGACTACTGCGGCTCTTCTTGACATTACTCTACCCACGGGGTTTCTCGTACCCAACAAAAGTACCGTAAACAAGAACAAAAAGTAAACTTGCAACTTCACCAGCGCATCGCACATGACCCTCTCTCCAGTTGGAGGTGCCCCAAATTAATGGGGCTTCAAAGCTAATATTAACACATCGTCTTCCCTGTAAATAACGAATGCGAGAGAAAACATAATAGTGGTGTACTAAAAAGTTAGTCTTTGACCATATATCAGATGACAAAATTTTCTATTTAATTTATTATAAATGTATCCTCTTAATTGTGTACACTTTCACATAAAATATAAATTTTTGTTAAACTGTGAGAAACTTAAAAATTGTATTGAAGTTTTTTGTTAATTTTTTTCGTACCTTTCATACAAATTTATGTTTTTGCACTAATATGCATGATGTTACAGTGAGACTGCAAATTGTACAATTATGTCTAGTAAAGTGGAACAATTCTTTCATTGTTAGAAAGCTACAATCTTCCAGAAGGTCGTACGCTTTGTTGAATTAAAAAAAATTCCTTGAGAAATCTCAAAAGTTGTTCACCAAGTCGGAGAAATATGAGCTACTTGGCTGCTTTCTAAGCAAAATACAAAATAACAGTATGTGAAAGTTTGTTATATGTGGCTCTGTGGCACTTGATATATGCCTGTAGCCATATGGAAGAATGTAGCTTTCTAGCAGTGAAATAATTATACTAATCGGGCCCTGTAGTTTTGGTAAAGCATATGGAACCTAATACTCAAGAGTTAACATTGATTTTTTCGGGTCAATATAGCCTCAGTTACAGTCGTTTTTTTACCATCGTAATTTTAAGAAAGTAACTGCGCTTTAAGTGAGCACTTAGCCTACTGCACATACATTTCTTAATTATGGGATTGAAAAAAAAACACAAAATGAATAGTCAAATAACATGCTTAGTTTTAGTAACTTAGGATCTCAAAACAGTTAAGAATATTATAAATTATGCAGTAAAATAATAATCCCTATGCTATTTTTCCAGAACTTACTTGAGGTAATCTCGCTGCTTTCATGAGTGGTGTGAGACCCGACCTGTCCCGTGTGTCGGGGTTGGCGCCAAAAGTTAACAGTAGCTGCATGAACTCCAGGTCCAGTGGAGACACTAGATTAATTTCAGAACCGAAAAAATATCTCTTATTTGGATCAGCACCATTTTCAAGTAGCATTTTAGCTACTTGGTAGTGACGGTTGCGAATCGCCAGTCTCAGCGGTTCATCACAGATGGTAGTTCGAGGAAAGGGGTCATCTGTATTTTCCCTGTAGTCAACTTGGGCACCCTGATGGAGTAGTAATGCTACGAGTTCAATGTATCTGGAATGAGAAAATAATTAAATGTGTTAGAATCGTCTCGTAACCTGAAAGCACTTAATTGACAAATTTTTTTTTTTATTATGTTTGACGCGGAGGAATGACACCCTTCTTTCAATGCCAGCTGAATTCTCATGCAAATTTGGACGTCATTCCATCGCAACAAACCATTAAAAAATATAACTAATGATTTGCATTTGCTTGAAAACTATTGTAATAATATTGATCACTGCCTTTCTCTTGATCAAATAGTCGGGTTGTTGTGGGCAGAAGGAAGAGATGGAACTATACAAGTGCAAATGTGGGATAAAACAAGGCGAGTAAACATATTTTAATGTAAATGTTACAGCAGCTGCTCAGTACTGGGAGTCATTATCTACCTGAACAGATGAGTGAAAGACTGTTGATGTGAAACCAAAATGCTATCTGCATGTGAAAAGAACCACCTTCTGTTCAAATGTAAATTACAGCACAGGATTCTATATGGTTACTCTGCTCCCCTTTTTTTAATGGTACCATCATGTATATTAAGGGTATTGTATACGTGTGGTAAACGAAAGCCATATTTCCTATCATGTGTTTTTTTTTTTTCGAGAGCTCAAAGTGAAACCTTTCTTATTTTGTGATGAGTGAACTAAGTGTGATCACTGATCTGGTCTTGTGAGCGTGTCTGATTGTTCTATTATTTGGAGTGTTCATGGCTACTCGAGGTTGCATATGGCCATCCTTATTTTAGAAGACTCTGGAGCATGACAGTGCAGTATAATTTTTTAGGAGTGAATTTTCCTTTAGAAATATACTGGAGGAAGCGAGGACAGTCCAGTGGAACTGTAGGACAGTAGATGTCCATGAAGAAGACACATGATATTTCGCTAGATAGAGAACTCGTGAAACTTGTGTGCGATATTGACTCGTCTTACTTCTCGTAATTTTGTAAAATTGTACGTGCTGGATTAACACATTCTTTAATGCTGGTCAGTATGAGGAAGGTAAATGGTAAAAGAAACATAGATTTTAACTGGTACTTTCTGAACTGAATTTCACCAAACTGGATACACATATATTACATAGTGGCCATCTGACTTCTATTTTTCGATAATACCGGGCGTTTACTTTAAAATGGCGGTAATTTCAATATTTAGTGTGATATGTCATATCTCATGGAACCGTTCAACCGATTTAAACCAAATTTTGTATAAATACATCGCATAACGTAAGCATTGAATTTAGAGATAGGTTTTGTTGTTGTCATTTTGGAAGCTAGCGTTATATGAAAAAATGAAGCTTTTTTGACAGAGCTCGAAAACAACTCATCCAATTCTTGCCAAATGTATCCACTAACTAATATTATCGTTGGCCATGAACATGTATGCGATTTAAATTAATTAGCCATTAATTTCTTAAATGATTGCCATACAAACATTTTAGGTTTATTTGGTATACCTATCATACCGCTGGACCGATTTAGACCAAATTTTTATGCTGATGATACCAATTAAAAGCATGATATGCTAACCCAGAGCTACCTTTTTTTGCCATTTTGAAAGATAGCGCAACATAAAATGATCATATTTCTATGTCATATATCGGGGGAAAAAGTAACCGAACGCTACGAAATTTGGCAAACAAGTATTACTGAAGTAGGTGATGTAAATTTGTGTGTTTTGAGTATGTCAGGAAATTATTTAAAAAAAATGGTGGACAGGTAACAATTTTAGCATAGTATGCTATTTCGTCGAAACCAAGAAATCAGTTCCAACTTAATT
The DNA here is from genome assembly GCA_029891345.1 of Dryococelus australis. Lineage (NCBI taxonomy): Eukaryota > Metazoa > Arthropoda > Insecta > Phasmatodea > Phasmatidae > Dryococelus > Dryococelus australis. Next base: position 249,032,370 of record CM057009.1, read on the forward strand.
TTGTATGCTGCTAGTAAATATTTCAACTATTAAATTGTTTTGTCTGAGCATCTTTTGCCCACAATTTTGTAAGATAGCACCATATGAATAAATACATTTTGTATGTCATATATGTAGAATCAATTGACCGATTCCTACCAAATTCGCAAAGTTGTGTTACTGCAGCAGGTGATGTAAACTTGTATGTTTTAAGTAGGTCAGACACTTATTTTCAAAATGGTTACCATATAGTTATTTTATATTAGTTTGCTATATCGTCGAAATCATTTACTTAATTGTGACTAAACTTTTTATGCTCACAGTATATAGCAAAAGCATAAAAAAGTATCTTTTGTCTGCTATCTTGTAAGTTATCATCACACTACATATTAAACATTTTGTGTTATATCACTGGAAAAACCAAAATATCACCACTAAATTTGGCAAACAAGTAACACTACAGCAGGCTATGCAATGTTGCATGTTTTAAGTGATTCACGCACTTATTTTCAAAATGGTGTCCAAATAAACATATTATCTCAGTTTGTTTATCTACTAAACAGCGAAACAAATGTCAAATTAGGCCCTACCTTTGTATGCAAGCAATATACAAGATGTCCCAGGAAATAGAGTCAAGCCAAAGCAGGGAGGTAGAGAACCTCGAGTCTTATCTGAAACACCCCCATGTAGAGTATGTTAGGCGATTGTTGATAGTTTTGGAGTTACGGTTTTTCTATTTTTTGTTCCTGACTCGCAGTTCGACGAGACATATTGGTATGGTGACATGAATAGCTATGGTATACACTTGAATATTTGTCCAGGAAGTGTAGCTGTTCCATAACATTAGGTGAACTTTAAAAAATAATTAATATAAAATACGTTCCTTGCCTCTATCAAACACTGCCTTATTGTATTAGCTATGTGCTCTGCATGTTTCATTATGTTACCCCTTTGCCTTCACCCTGAAAAAGTGGTGCCAAGGGCAGCAAGTGCAAAATTGAAATGTTTGAAAGTAGGTGCAAAAGTGATTAAAACCAAACAACATATTAAAAATTGATTTATTTCAACAAATCACAAAACATTTTCAAAATGACAACTGTTTTGTTTAATACAAATGTGGCATCGCCAGAAGATATTCTCTTACGGGCATCGGGACCCCATCAGATTGTTTTTTTTTTTTTAATAGTTTCTTCGACTTCATGCAGTTTTCTTGTTTGTTCCTCCAAACTGCGACATTCTATGGAGCAAACAAGTTTTTTGTAAGACCTCCACATGAAGACATCGATCAGGTTTAGGTCGGGGCACCTTGCGGCCAGGCTATGTGTCCGCCACGACCAATCCATTTTCCTGGGAACCTTCAGTTGAGAAAAGTTCTTATGCATAAGGCATAGTGACACAGTGCACTATCATTTTGAAATGTCATGTTTCTGGGCGTCTCCAAATCAATATATTCTAGAAGTCCATGCAGTTCGTTACTTAAAAATTGTAAATAGGATTTGCCATTCAAGAAATCTGATAGTTGTATTAAAGGCCACAGATTAACACTAAATTGTGCTTGAGAACTGGATTTTCTAATTAAGTATGGGTTTTCGATACCCCATGAATAGTAGTTATGGACATTGAACACTCAGTTGCGCTTAAAATAGGACTCGTCCATTCACACAATTAGATAAAAAATCGTTGTAATCTTGTCTTCGTAACATTTCTTGACCAAACTTTATTCTTCTGGCGTAATCCTCTGATTGCAATTGTTGTACATGTCTGACATGGTACAGATGATATCCAACTACATGGAGTGAGTAACGTACCTCTGATTTTGATATTCCGGTACAGCGACTCACCATTATGACACTTGTCGATGGGCCTCTTTGAGTTTCTTCGACATACGAATCTAGCATACCCGGATTCTTCATTCTCGGTTTATGGTCGGTCTGGTCCCTGGAATGCGACCTTCCCTGTAGGCATTATGAACTCTAAGGATCATTCGGTTATCAGGAAATCGCTCGGGCTGAGGCCCACATCAATGTTCTACATATTCCCTGTAGAGTCTTGCTGCATGTCAAGTGTGACCCTTCGCATAACTGTGAAAGTAGTGCATCTGTGCATAGTTACACGGTAAAAATTCCATGATCACTCTCATGCAAATTCAAATCCAGTAAACATGTGGTAACTTGCAGCCCGTAGTAGTTGCACCAAGTCAAATCGTTAAGCAATACACAATTCAGTACATTGTGAGGCGTTTTCAGTCCTCGTAATAACACAAATTCAAATTTTTGTTCACTTCAGCATCTGTGAAGGGAACATCCAAAAGTGATGTAACCGTAATAGCAGATGTCAAGGGAACGACCGACTGCAAAACCAGGACTAATGTACATGGTATCTGTCACTGTCTAACACTCATGTTAATGGCAATGCAAACATCACAAAAATCGAATGGGGTTTTAATTTTTTTTTAAGAGAACTTCTCCTGGCAATGCTGCATATGTATTGCACAAGAGAGTCGTCATTTCGAAACATATTTATGGTTTTATCTTGTTTTTATTATGTTTTCACTTAATCTCACAAACTATAATTTCGTGCATATTGTATTTTTGCATCAAATTCTTGGGATAAAGCCGAATTAGTAACACAGTGAAATGTACAGGGTACATAGCTGATACAATGAGACAGTTCTTGATGTCGGTAAGGAACACATTTAATGAGATTTTTTCAACTTCATTAAATGTCATTGAAAAACTATGCTTCCGAACTTTTTGTTTTTCGATTTTTTTCGACGCTATGCTAAGACAGACGAACATAAATGTTATTGCGACGGATTTGTTATTCATCCAGCTAATCTAAAACAAATGTTCAAGCATCTACAAAAGTAATTCATGTCGCCATACCAATATTTCTCGTCGAACTGCGAGCTAGGCACAAAACATAGGAAAAAATTATAATCCCGAAACTATTAACAATCGCTTTGTACGTGGAGGTGTTTCGGATAGGCCTTGAGGTCCTCTACCCGCCTGCTTCGGCTTGACAACACATCCTGGGATATCTTGTATACTATATCCGTCAAAATTACCTGTAAAGAGAAGCATTTCTCCGCCATTTTGTAAGATAACTCCATATGAAAAAAATAAGGTTTTTATTATAGCTCAGGGTACAATCAACCGATTCCTAAGAAATTTTGCAAAGAAGTTTTGCTGTGGTAGGCTATATTAATTTATATGTGAAAGAGAGTGTCAGACACTTGTATTCTGAATGGTGGTAGTAGAAACCTTTTAGCTTAGTGTGCTATATCTATGAAAATATTTATCCATATTTAATTTAATTTTGTGTGCTATGTAAAAATATACATTGTATATCTATGACAAACATCAAATATGCTAATACATAACCCTTCTGTTCTCCATTTATAAAGGCCGTCTCATTAAATAAAAAGAGATTTTTTTTGCTATATCTCGAGGTGAACTTCACCGATTCTGACAATTTTACACACAAGTAGAGCTACAGTAGCATACATAAACAAACATGTTTTAGGTATAGCCGTAATTTTTTAAAGATATTAATATATTAAACAATTATACAAAAATAAACCATATTTTGTACACCAAGTATTCCTTAAAAGCTTTAATTATGCATACAGAGATACGTTTTGCCGACCTTTTGAAAAATAGTGGCAGTCGAGACAAACATTTTGCCATATGTCTGGAAAAATTCAACTAATTTCTACCAAATTATTCACACCAGTAATGCTACAGAAGCTCATGTAAACTTACATGATGTAAATTGGGTCAGATATTGATTTTCAAAATGGAAGTCATATAAAATATTGATAAATTTGCCATAACTATGAAACAATGTAAAACAATTTAACCAAACATTTTATGTTGACTGTACCTATTAAAAGCATCGTATAAAGAATCTTTCTTTAAAAGAAATTTTGTAACATAGCACCAAAAAGGAAAATAAAAGTTTTTGTTTCATACCTCAACAACCAATCAATTGATTCGCACCAAATGCTTTACACAAGTAGCACTACAGTAGGCCATGTAAACTAACGTGTTTCAAGTGGCTCAAACACATATTTTTTAAATGATGGCCCTGTAAATATTTCAGGTTAATAAACCCTATCATTCAAAATATTAGACTGATTACATCCGACGTTTATCCTTCGTATCCTACCTTTGTAATGCAGTTCATTGCATGCTAGCTTATGATCAGATGTATCTTTGTTCGGGTCCTGGATATGGCACATGTTTTTATAATTGTATCACTGCTGTAGCATATGTTTCTAGATTCTTCTCTTTTAAAGATATTGCTCTCAATGAGATTCCAAGGCCTACCTACCATCTTAGCTTTTGAGAACTTAATTAAAAATTACTTGTACCCATTTAGAGTAAAGTAGACTTACGTGTTATATCAGTAACTTCTTGTTATTATTTTCTTTCTCAGTTTGTAAATGCAAAGGACTTCATACAAAAAGTGTGCTACTCTTATGTAATGCAGAATGTGGAGCAGCCCTACTCAATGTGCCAACACTTTAAAATTAAATTTGGTATTGGTTGTTTTGATTTAATTGTTTTAGGATTTAGGGATACTTATTTATCATTTCGCTTGCAGGGACTTCTTAGATCTATGAGCTGCCCAAAGCAGCGCTTCTACAACTGATAGTCCTCAAGTTGCCTGACAATGACTCAAATATGGTTATGCTTGAACAGGCGAAACAGATCGCTTGTAAGGTATCAGTCCATCCTGAAATTAATTCTAACTCTGTGGTGAATTATGTTGCCACTGTAACCGATAGTTCAAAAGTTTGTGAAGTAAATTTTTTCTGAACCTTTTATTAACCAATTCGCCGAAATTGAATCATGGTCATACAGAGTTCATATTTTATTTTCTGGTCTCAGGATTGAATTGTATGCTGTTATGCTGGTACATTTTCCTATATAACTTAGGGATGTAAACGTTCATTCCAGATATAAAAACTTATTTTGGGAAGTCATCAAGGAAACATTTTTGTAACTCTCTTGTCATTGGGGATAAAGGAAGTTTAATGTCATAAGTTTCTGTGTAGGAATCAGCAGGAACAAGAATCGCTTACTACATATCTGGTAAAAAATACATGTTAATGTTCTGGGGGTTACATTATCGTTAACATGAATTTGTAGAAAATGCAATAGATTATGTGTTACCAGGGTCCAGGTCGTATTGTTTGATGTACACTCCTATATTATCTGAACTTGAAATATTTGGGTGGCAAAGGTTCGTGTTAGTTAAGAAGTAGAGGCAGTCCACAAATATGCCAATAATTATAGTAGTGTATATGAGGTTGAACAAAGAATTATGAAAATAACATGTATATGAGAAAAGGTTGTTTATTTGTGGGGAAACTGATCACTTGGCAAATAAATTGTTTCGGAAGGATAATGTTAAAGGAGCTAGTATACTTACTCAGAATGCATATCTTTCTGGATTTGGTAGGCCATTTGGAGTTATTTACGAGAAAGTAAGCGAGGCGAGAATTCTTCTCGGAATTCGGGTACTGTGCATCAAGTTGTATGTTATTTATGTGGGGAAATGGGACATATACATTCTAATTGTTCTTCGAAGTCGAAAGGGAAGTTAATTAATATAAATTTCTTTTCTTCATCGTTGTCTTGTGTGGAACTAAATATTTTGAGGAAAATGACATCTACTGTTGATAGAATCAGGGACACAGCAACAGGAATAATGTTATTGTTTACTGATGGAAAGCCTTACAGGTTTTTTGTTGGTGATTACTGTGGCAGTTTTATTTTTCAGTTTAGCTATTAGTTGTATAGTTTGTGCTCATGAAATGTAGAATTAGATATAAGAATAGTAATTTTTGTGGAGGTACTCATTTTGATAATTTCCATGTTGTTGTTTCTGTTTATATGGGCACTGATTTCCTTGTACAAACTAAGGCTATTATTGATGTGAAGATTGGTTTGTTATGATTCCCATTTAGCCAAAACAATATTCCTTTTAGTATAATCTCACATAATAATTAATAATATTGCATACTTGGAGTAAAAGCAAATCGATTAACTCTTAGCAGAATTTTCAGACATTATTACTTTTTGTATTGGACAGTGTAAGGATGGCCCATATAAGATTATTTTGAATGATCTTACACCATTTGTTAGTAAGCTGTATCGGGTAACACAACCAAAGGAAAATATTTTCAAGGGGATCTTGAATAAATTACTTTATTATCCTAATAGGTTGAGAAATATGTAATTTGATTACTAACATTGGACTTACTTTGGAGTTCACTTTGGTCAGGATAAAACATTGTGTAGAATAGGTCAGTTATTTTTGGCCTGGAATGAATGAGGACATCCAAAATCGCATGCAGTCATGTCTCATGTCAACAATGTAAAGCCAGACATTTAAAGGACTGGATATATTTTCCAGCTCCCCTCCCAGTTTTGTGTGGGGATAGTTATATATGGATTGTTTCGGTCACTACCTAGGTTTAACATGGAAAATAATAATATTTTAATGATGGCATGTATGTATCTTATTTTGATACGCAATATATATGTTTGTGTACTGCGAAACAAATACAGGTAATTATTTGATTCATCTAAATTGAGAGTCAAATAATTTTGGACCAACAGGCCTACTTTTACTTAAAAGGAAGCAAACATCATTAATTGAATCATGAAATGATATATAAAAGTAAGTTCATTAACCGTGGTTATGAGAAAACTAAAATTAAAAACTGTTTACCAACTGATTACTGAGTGCGTGATTAACCGAAGCCATCAAGCCAATGCAGTGGTCATATTAAATGTATTGTAAGGTCCATAAATGTACTAGTTTTATACCCTTTTGACAATTTAACAGAATTGACTGTTGTGTATATTATGATAGAAATGCTATTTAAAAAGAAATCTATTATTTGTGTTTATTTTCTACATGAAAACAATATTTTAACTTACAATTCAACATTAATATTACTTGTATGTATTATTATAACACCCAAGTCACATTTAAGAGCTGACACAAGAATAATATTTGTATTGCATTAAAACATTATTTCTTCTTCTGTACTTTATCAAATTGTTCATTTTACATCTACAACAGTAACATCACATAACAGTAATGTGATATAACCACAATTTTACACTTACACTTTTTTCCAATTTTCCTTGCAAGAACATCCGTGTTTCTGTGGTTTATGTATGATATCCCTGTTAAACGTGACTTTTTTTTTTACTATATTCCTTGATGAGGTACTTTCCTGTCACAGAACGATTTACTCATATTCGCCATTTTATAGCGCTAATACTATAATAAATATAAAAAATAAAAGTCTTGGTACTTCCTTCGTCATTGTTTATATAATTAGGCATGGTGTGGAAGCATATATAATGGTATTATGGTTTCTGCTGTTTTTAATATTTATTCCAATAAAGTGATAAAGGGACGTTAAAACCTGTACTACGGTCTTATTTTCACTACGTTCTAAAACTGCATCTTAAATACATCATCAAGAATATGCTGAACGTACATCCTTTTAATACCACCTCATGCACCTACCTATAAAGAACTCATACATGTATTTACACCAAACATCTGAAAACTGGACTTAAGTCCTTTTACCATTTCATGATTCACTTGTGAGTAGTGCTTACAACTGAACTGAGAGAGAGACAGTAACGGACATATGACATTGATATACCTATTTAAGGACGGAATAAACTGTTATTCATAAAAATATGTTTCGAATTCATATCGATGACTTAATAAAAAACACTTTTGTGGTGCTCAAAAAAGATTTTGTAGGTCATAAAAATTCTTATTTTAATGTAAACATTACAAAATTTTGTGGTACGAACAGAATTTTTTCGTCTTTTCAATATTTACTTGTAACAAAAAAAAATACTTTTGTATTCACCAAAAATGTCAGTATGTTAGGCAATAAAGTGTTCGTTAGAGCAAAAATGCTATTGCGCTGTCAGCAATACTGACTAGTGGGGCTTACAAAATTGTATTGCGGATTGCGAGTTAAGGTGCATGTGAATGGTTTGATGTTTCGTCGACAGCAGGGTCGGGGAAGGAATCAGTGACCGAATGAAGTAGTTTCGAACAACCATGGGAAACAGTAATTAGGATGACCAGACTCGGAATCAAACTCAGGTCCTGTAAACTGTGAGCCTAGTTTATTACCACGACGATAACTCTCCCGGTGTTGCGGGCTTTGACTTTAGAATGCACATACAAGTGCCACGTCAAAACCTGAACAAACTAATTCACAACAAGGTTATTTTCTGAAATCATTAAGGCTATGTGTTAACATTTACTTACTTTGAATAAAGTTATCATATAATCCATTTTCATTTTATTAAGTACAGCCCTCATGAATATGTTTGCAACCTGATGCAAGGGGACCAACATTGACAATTATGGCGTCGTGACCAGACCAGATGGTGGCCACTTCCAATATGCCAGCGCGCATGCGCAGAATATAACGGATGCGGTTTTGCAATCTTGGTAAAATGTTTTAATCTGTACGAAACGAATGCTATTACAGCAATTTCGGGGTAGCCAATAAAAATCTTTTCAGTAATCAAATATATCAGTGAGTATTAAATGGTTTTAGTACTAACACAAACTTGTTATAGTACACCACAATATTTTTTTTTTTTACCAACAGTATTTCACCTCAGAATAAGTCAAAAAAAAAATTTTGTAACCACTAACATATATTTACTGTCAGTGAAATCAGTAAAATTTAACATGGGAACAAAGAGCAGCACTGGAGTTTGCGTAAACTAGTTTTTTTTTTTTTCGTTTTATATGTATATATAATGTTTTCATTGGTTAACATTGATTATTTTGTTTTATACACTTAACAGTGAAAATTCGCATACTAGTTAAATACCGGCATTTCTGTTTTCAGCTCATTCTCAGTGATACTTTAACGATCTGTGCTAACTTGTTAATGTCAAACAAGATGGATATTTGCACGTGACAGAGAGAAACACAAGGACAGAGAAATAAACTATGCAACAATTTTAAAATTTTCAAATAAACTGTAAATTAATATTGGCACTTAAATATACCTTACATAACATAATTCGCCTTTGCTCCGAATATAGCAATTGGATCAAAAAATTCTTAGGAACTATTTTAATTTATGAGTGTTCACAAAATCAATGGTAAATATTTATATATCTCCTTAAGTATTGTAGTATATTTTAATGTAATTTTTTATTCAGTTATTTCTTCTGAAAATATGTTCTGATTTTTTTAAACTAGGCTTTTTACCTTGTTATTGAACTTGTCAAAATTATCTTTAAATGCGAAGTAACCACTAACGTGAGAAAGCATTGTGAAATATTTTACTATGAACTACCTTTGTTTAACTTTTCTTAGAAGTTATGTTTTCATTGCAGTCTCTCGCACTCTAGCAATATGCATTGACAGTTATATTACTGTAACATATTACATACCGGTAGTCTTCTGAATAGTACATATAAACAGTATGTCAAAGTGTTATGCTACAGAAGCAGGGTGGCTATAGCCAATGTGTTAGGCTGTATTGTTTAGTATTTAAAGGAAAGAGGAAAATATCTGAAATAGTTTGTGGCCGTGATAAAATTGTGTCACACAAGTTGGGCGAAGAATATGAGTTACTTATGTCGAAATATACGTTTGACAATACAATGAGCACCGAGTCTGAATTTGTGTAAGTTGAACGACGCCCACTACATTCAGATCGCTTCATCGACCTCTGTGTCCCTACCAGTGCTACTTTGAAAGCAAACACACGACTGTGTACTCGGTCCATACATACCCGTGCTCAGCTGACAAATGTAGAGCTGAGTAGCCACACTCGTCACGCGCATTCACATCTCCGCCTCTGACGAGCAGCAATCGGGCCGCCTCCATGTAGCGCTGCCAAACAGCGTAGTGAAGAGGTCGCAGACCCTGCGTCACCGGCTCGTTCACTTTGGCTCCACACGCCAGAAGGATGCGGATCTCGTCCAGTGGCACCATGCGAATGATGCTGTCCGCCAGCTCACGCTGGAGTGGGTTCGTAATGCACTCTGTCGGCATTGTGTTGCCGTTGCCTCACTGCTAACCTGCAACACAAGCCACGTTCGAAATATTTATTTATTTCCACTCTGGCTATGTTTTGGTCCTGCCAAAAAACGAAAACAAGAATCTTTGTTAACTTGGGAACAGTGTTCTGATTTCAAGTTCCCTAAACCAAGTTCACTTACAGGATGTTACTTTCTCATTCATACACTTCTATTTTGTGACAATATACTTGTGATAATGGTAGTTAAATTAATTATTATGTGTCTTTCATGTAGCAAAAATATTTTGGGAAGAATTTACTTTATTTTTTTATAAACAAGTAACGTCTCTGCAAAAAATTTACAGAAGAACACTAAGAAAGTTGCATATTTCATGTCACATTATTTTTCATACAGTTGGCACAATTAATTAATTAAACCCACGATAGAGAATTTACTATATAATTAATTGCGGAGTAAAATGTGGCTTTGATAACTGTGTGGTGTCTGTGCTGCATGGAGTTGACTGCTTTCTTACACTTTTCACGACTGAAGCTCTGATATTATTCAGTTACTACCCTTTTCAATGGCATCTTTCGAAGAAACATTTTTTGCTGTGTACTCGAAAATGCATAAATACCCATAGATGTTCAATGGGGTCGAGGGAGCGAATGCGAGCAGTGTACAATTGTTTTGGAATGTTTCAAATTAGCCATTATTTATTAACAGCAGCTGTATTCTTCGGGTTGTTGTCATATTCAAAATTGTAGATTAGTAACATTTCTAATTTTCCTTACCTTTACTTGACATTCTGCCTTAAAACATCATTATACACCAACTTTTCCGTAATATTACCAATAAATTTTATATTACCAAGCCATTTCGCAGACATACACCCCCAAACCGTAACTGAACCTGCCCCATATTTAATTGTGTGAAGTGTATTGGGAACATGTATTAGCATTTCTCCCTACCCTGTTTATCTCATCCAAGCAAAATTGTTGATTTTTCTATCATCTGAACACATGTCATTGTTCCAAATCACCTGGTTATTGTTTAGATACTCTTTACCGAAGAACAGTCTTGCAGCATGGTGCTTCTTATTGACGTAGGGCCTCTTACTTGGACTCTAACGTTAGAACCATGTGTACATGTTCGCGCTAGAAGGAATCATAGATCATTAGAAAACACAGATGCTTTCACCTGTACATAACCATATATTATTTTAATATGTTTGTAAATATATTTAATGCTTATATAAAACATACATAAAAATATAAATTTTTGATATAAATTATTCTATACATAGGTAGTTATTGTGTAAACCCAATGTGATCTTTCTATGGGTATATGTGCATGTAATATTACAGAATCTGCATGTTTTCCAGCTATCTGTAAAACATTCTCTTGCGAACATGTATGTGAGTTTTCTCAGAGTGTTCGCACATATTTTTCATTTAAAATGTATGACAGAATGCCTTCTGTAAACATAAACTGGACTTCTTACTAGAGAAGTACAGAGATGTTTTACTAATTAGATGGATCGTTCGCGATGTGTTGCTTGAAATAATTCGAGAAGGCAAGTTCGCACAATAGATAACTGGTTCACGAAAATTTTTGCGAAGTATTTCGCAAACGGGAAACACGACACTGTGCATCGAAGACATCTGTGAATGTGTCGCTAGTTCCAGTCCCAATCAGATGGAACCAGAACGTCGGTTGTTGACACATTCGCGAGCAAACGGTGTCGATGGTATGTTCTTTGGCATCCCCTCCTCTGGCTAGAGAATTTGCTGGACAATAGCTTGCTAAACAGCATCGGCCATGTGCCGTAGGAGCATAACTACAGGGCCTTTCAAAATATTGATATCCATCACGACTCACAATGAACGTGATGAGATATGTATATCATATATGCAAATGGATATAATAGTGTAATCGCAGTTGTTCGTTATTCAACCATAAAACGAGTAAAATCTGTGCAGAAGTCGGTCAGCAGGAGTCAGTCGGCAGAAGTCATTCTGCAGGAGTCTGCCTACAGGAGTCAGTCTGCAGGAGTCAGTCGGCAGGAGTCAGCCGGTAGAAGACATTTAGCAGGAGTCAGCCTGCAGGAGTAGTCGGAAGGAGTCAGTCTGCAGGAGTCACTCTAAAAGTTTGACTTATTTTGAATGATGAAGCTGAAAACCACTGACGATGCGAAATCAAGTATGTTGAGTAAAGCTACATACAAACATTTACCGATTGGGCAAAATTACTTGAAAAACAGTGTTGCTATTGTGCAAAGATACTTTAAAAAAGCTGTAAGGCACTGCGACATGAGAAGAGTGGTTGTTTGAAGAACCTATCCTCCGTGATTACTAGCTGCTTTAAACATTCCAGACAATTCGCTCGAAGTTATAACTTAAAAAATCAATTCCAGTAAGTGTAATGTTCTGTCGGTTTACTAGGAAACAGCATGTATTAACATCGTTACATGCTCTTAATACTCGTCATAATAATTCTCGAAGAAGATGAAACTATGGACAATACAAGCGACACTTATAATGACATACAATCTCTTCGTGCGAAATGTACATTTGCTAAACTGGCATGTGAACTGCATGAGCTTCAGAAATATAATGTAGCACCAGTAGACGTGAAGGCTAATGTCGCCAACGATGCCATAACTCCCAAGAAAAGGAAACTCAGTGCTGAATAAAGAAAGGTGGTGAAGGTAATAGAGACCATTGGTACTGAACACGGTGGCGAATTTCTACATGATCTGACTCATTCCCCTGCCAGGTTTGTTTTAACTATCGGCATGAAGAAGGCAGAAAACGCTGAGACTGGCTACATATTTCCCGAAGACTTGAATGAACTTGTTGATAGACATTTCATCACTTTGCAAGAGGACGGAGATTTCTCACACATTAATGAGACAGCTTAATCAGTGAACTAAAGGCCAGGAATTATATACAATGAGACCATTAGGCCCTATCCATGAACTACAAGCACTTTAATACATTCAAAGTTTAAGTATATAAAATAAGTTGAACGATAAAGTTATGTATATATAGCAGTATATTTTTAATTTCTTGAAACTTTCCCTATTGTATTTATAAATTCAATGTTGTATACAATCAACTGTAAGAGTTTGTTTTACATAACATTACTGTGAGGAAGTGCATTAGAAGAGTTATTATTCAATCCAGTGTTTTATGTTTAAAGTCGATTGGGTTTTTATGTACGTATGAAGTGCGGAATATTTGAGAAATTGATGTTAATAAAACCTGTTTTGTGATATGACTATCAGGTATTTAAAGGTAAGTTTCTGGAGTGTGTTTTTGAGGTGTGTTTTCTTAGGTATGTTTTCAGGTATGTTTACAGAGAAATGGTTTTTGATGTATGTGTTTGGTTTGTAATGGCATGTGTTACATATAGTCAGTTTTGTAGGTTTGGCTTGACTAGCTGGTATTGACAGTGAGTTGGTCTGGATGTTTGGTCTGGGCATTTGATTGACCAGTAAGTAGGTATGCTCCTTTGGTATAATCCGTAATTCCAACGGAAAAATATGTAGCATATAAAATATTAATAAAATCTTTGAGTATAAATACACAGACAGTGGACAGCATACAAAACATTAGTGCTGTTGCCAGTTACAAATTTGGAGAATGACCATAAATAAATGTATTTCCATATATGTATCAATAGTTGGCAATGGCACACCTACAGATTGACTTTCATTGGTGATATATTGAAAGATTGATCGAAAATGTTAAAAGATTTATCAAAATATTGAAAGATGATCGAAAGATTGAAAGTTTGATTACTATTATTGAAAGTTTGGTCGAAAAGACTGAATGATTGATCGAAAATATTGAAATATTGGCAGAAAAGATTGAAAGACTGATTGAAAAGATTTAACGATTGGCTGTAAAGGTGTAAATAAATAGTTATCGAAAGTTTAGGAGATTGTACGAAAGATTGATCATTATATTGAAATAATAATGGGAAATATTATAATATTGTTCACAATATTTGAAAACAGATTGAAACATTGATCAAAAGATTGAAAGATTGATAGAAAAATTTTAATAATGTTGAAAAAGACTGAAATATTGAGTGAAAACTAGGGAGATTTATCAAAAGATTGAAATATTGCTAGAAAAAATGAAAGAATGTTAAAAAAAATATCGAAATATTGAGCGAAAGGTCGGAAATTTATCGAAATATAGAACGATTAGCCAAAAATTGATGGCTAAGAAGAGCATGTATGATAATGCTGTCCATCACCTGAGTTGGCCTCGTACATTCCAAATTTTAAGGGCCAACATTAATGGTTTGCGAATAACATAATCTAAAATGTAGAATATCCAGCTGGACTAACACCACCAAAGACAAAGTCAGGATGCTGGTCGCAGGCAGTGACGAATTTAAGGGGTGGGGCGGAGGGGGCGTCCGCCCCCCTAAGAACCTGTAAGGATGAGTTTCGTTGGTGCATTTCATAAGGAAAATGTACAAAGTTAAAACATTACGTTTATACGCATAAATATTGGGAAACAAGTCACCATATATGTGTATGCACACACACATAAGCATGATACATATAAACATGTTTAATAAACACATTTATACATACGGTCACATATTTAGTGCTATATTCATTATTTGGCGTCGACATTATGTCTGGGAGTTCTGAATAGAAATGCTCTGTTACTGAGTTCAGCCATAAAATAGCGACGTTAAGGTACAGAAACTTCTAAAAATATGCGTGGGCACAATTGTGTGTGTGTGAATGCATGCATGAAGAATTCGCTCTAAATTTTTTAAACACAGCAGAAAGCACCACCATACATATTCAGCTTTTAAATGTTTCAATGGTATTGAAATTGACATTAACTACTTACGGCTGCGACTATATCCCTTTGTTGTATTCATTGATTTATTGCTGACTTAGCATGTAAGAAGTAAACCTAAAGTTCTTCTTAAATTTTTTTGCTATTTATCATATCCTGTGTTACAGACATAATCATAAATTCCTGTATAGTACTGCATATCTCTGTCACATTCACATTGAGGAAAATTCACTGTGGACTAATTTAAGTGTTTACTTTATTTTGGTTTGGATTATAACTTAAAATTCAGTTCACTCAAAACACCTTGAGCGAAAAACATTTCGTTTTAAGTGAGAAAGAAAAATTTAGAAAGTTACATTGTTGCGAAACAATAGCAAATAAGGATGGATGATCTGCCCGCTTTTCTGGGTTTCAAATGTAACCAATTTAAATAAAAGTATTTTATTGGCACTGGTCAGGGCACGCTCACCATATCATAAACAATGCAGCGAGAGGCCGAGCAGGAGGTTGTACAGGCACCACGACCATGCCTTCACAGTCTCAGTCCTAGTGTGCAGTGTAGGTGTCAACTTCTCAGTTCTGAAGTATTTGGGTTTGTACATGATAGTGTCGGGTTAATGTACACCAAGAGCGCGTGCCATCATAATTTGTGACAAGAAAATAAATTATTTGTTTCCATATTATAGTAAACTACCGAAGAATAAAGAAACTGGAGACTGCGTTTCTGATATTGCGACACAGGTTCATTTTTTACTAGGTTATTTATAACGTAAACGTAGTGTAGCATACGGCAACTTCCTAGTAATAATTTTAAACTTCATATTGTCACGCCCGGCCATTAGGAAATGGAATGTTAACGACCTTAAATATAAAACACTACGGCATATTCTATATGAAATTCTCGCGATTGGTTTGCAATGGAATTTAGTTTTAGAGGAGAGAAGTTTTCAGTTATGCTGATAAATTGCTACCAGTATACATTTCCCTTAGTCGCTTGTTCAGTACCTCATTAAACGATAAATGTAATGATATTGTTTCAAAAAATTAGTCTATTTAGCTTACCGTATGTAGTTCAATTTTTAATATGTTTTCTCTTAGCGCTTTGCCAGTATATATGTGTTCAAAAATTTACTTCAAAAACTGATGTCAAACAGGTTGTTTAGGAGAACTCGCTTTAATGTCAATACATCGTAACATAACATTAAGAGGAGTATTTTGGTTTACGCAGCATAAACTGCCAAATAGTTCTGCTACAGAATTGTTGCGACAGTTTTCGGCGAATATCATGGCTCCCATAGAAAATAATAGCTAATTTAATTTTTGCATTACTACACTCTCTAAAACAAAGGTTCCCAACCGATGGACCGCGGACCACAGCCTGTGATCCGCGAAAACACCGGTAGTGGTACGCGAGTTCAAGATATTTACTGTTGTTGAGGCACGAGAACATGGAGGCGATAAGGATGGCATTGGCACTTTAATGAGACAAATTTCAGTGTTGAGTCACTTAGAAAATCTTAAGAAAGATAACGACTTTTTCTTTTTTAGTAACATTCTTTTTCAACCTGTAATGCCCGAAATAAGTATTTTAAATATGTGTGTGCTAAGTAATACAGAACTAATATTGATCATAATAAATTTGTTCTTACTAACAAATTGCATTAAGCTGCCATAGAAATCAGGACTAGTAGGAAGTTAAGCGGAAAAATGGGCGGGGGACAGGGAGGTCCGTGCTCTAATCAATTTTTGACCTGAGTGGTCCGCGATCTCATAAAGGTTGGGAACCATTGCTCCAAAGGAACAAAATGCGCAGGCCACCTGCGTATAGTAACCCGATACCGTGGCGCGTCGAACAACAGCTGCAAGCGGCTGGGCGTCAGTACAGCATTATATTATTTTCTAAGGAAACTATAATATTTACGCGTGAGAACTGCCGCAACAATTAAATAGTATAATTATTCAGAAATGTATGCTGTATAAACCAAAATAACAATTTATGTCGGGTCACTACCGTAACTTGATTCAAGTTACGGTAGTGACCCACAAAAAGTAGAAATCCTTACATTTCCAAAAAAAATGCCAGTATCTTAAATACAAAACCACTTTTACAAATGTCAAATTGTAATATTCTGGTAAGGACATGGCCTGACCTATCAGTTGTTATCGGGTTCACTATTACTTACAGGAGTCTTTGTGTATTCTCTAACGACTGTGTTCGTATTTACTAAAAGCTCGATATTGCATTGTGTAGTGTTTGTTTCCAGGGAAAAAAAACTGGCAATACTAGTGAAAGAACTCATTATTTTGCAAAAAAAAAAAAACTTTCATTTATAAAATATATTTTTTCTCAGGGGGAAGGACCCTCCCGAGGAATGAAACCGAAGACATTACTTGGCTTCTGCTTCTCCACAAATAAGAAAACTTCCGATGCTGTTGGCTGTAGCCCTGCTGAAAATGCTATTAAAGAAACTGAACTCTCGCTCTCAAAATCTGACTCATTTATAGAAGTAAACGATGGGGAGGATTCTACAATGGTTAATATGGCTGGCTGTAGCACGAATTTTAGTAGCGATGGAAATTATGAAAACGATATTGGCAACTTCATTGGAAAAACATTGGATGATTTCACACTTGCCAAGGTTCTGGAACGACCTTGGTCTCCGCCAATGGATTATATTTATCCTCATACTGTGCATTCAAAGGGAAACACTCAAGAACGTCGATATGTAAAAAAGGAACATTTGCAAAAAAATATTCCTGGCTGGTTCTCTCTGATGTGAAAAATGACTGTACTGCCGTTTTTGTCCATTATTTATCGTAGGGCATGTAAGCTGTGTCCACGAGGCAGTTTCATTATAGTCTTGTTACCACCCCACTTAAAAAAATTTGCTAAGCTTCTCGGCAGAGACGGTACATTGGAGACACATGCGAAAACCAGATATCATAAAGAAGCTGTTCAGAAAGGTTTGGATTTCCTTAGGAGTCTTCAGGATCTGAAGAATGTAGTCGTGAACCAAATAGACACAACTAGAATGCAGCAGGTCGGAGAAAATCGTGCCCGATTTCTTAGCATAATTGATAACACAGTGTTTCTTGGGAGACAAAATATCACCTTTCATGGACACAGGGATGGCGGCACACTTGAACTTCATGGATGCAATTCTAACAGTAGTAATGACAACGAGGGTAACTTCCGTGAACTACTCCATTTTAGAGTGGAGTGTGGCGACAAATTTTTCGAGAAGCATTCGTCCACAGCCTCCTCGACAACACTGTACACCAGTAAAACTACACAAAATGACCTCATTGAGTACTGTGGAGAAGAAATACTATTAAGTATCCTTGAACGAGTTCGAGAATCCAAATTCCACAGCATTTTGTTCAATGAAATGACCGATGTGTCACACATTTCTGAGCTGTCTCTCGTACTGAGGTACGAATATAAAAACCACATAACAGAGGATTTTGTGGGATTCATTAATGCATGGAAACGAGAAAAATTACTATCTCCACAAAGTGACTCTGATCTAGACGAAGATGAACAAGAAGAGGATGAAGTTTTGGAACCAGTACTTACGTGTGTGATGTTAGGTCAGGTTGTTCTCAAGATGCTACAAGATTTGCACATAAATCCGAAAGACTATGTTGGAATAAGAACTGACAGTTGCATTGTAATGACTTCAGAACTCTGTGGTGCCATTACAGAAATTCAGAAGGTAGCAGTTCATGCAATTCATTGTCCCTGCTACAATCATGCACTGAATTTATCACTATCCAAGTCATCTACTGTTCAATGTGTCAGAAATACAATCGGAATAATGAGCCATGTAATTTCCTTTTTACTGCATTTTCAAAACGAAATGCTGTTCTAGTATCAACAGTTGGAAGTCAGCTAACTAAGCTGTGTGAGACTTGATGGGTCGAACGTCATGATGCAGTGTTACAATTTAAATCTCAGCTGCCCAAAATAGCAGAAGCATTGCAGATTGTTTCTGAATGGAAAGAACAACAGTCACCTGCTAATGCCAGGACACTGTTGCTATCAGTCAGTGATCCAACTTTTATTTTGACAATGATATGCCTCAGTGACCTTTTATCGGTAACACTTCAACCGAGCCGGTTTCTCCAGAAGAAATAACTAGACAGGAAAACTGCCTTTGATACCGTCGAAGACACAATTAGTGTTTTGAGCGAGAAAAGAAACGATCTTCGAGTTGGTGAGGTCTTTAGAGCCCCATTTTTTTAAGCCGAGGAAATTGCAAACGCATTAGGTATGACGATCACTGTACCTCGTACCACCAAATGGCAAACATTGTACTGCAACGTTCCTGCAAATACTGCTGAAGAATACTTCAGAAAATCTGTGTTCATACCTTACTAGAATCTGTAGTCCAAGATCTCAAGTCACTTTCCCCAGTGAAGTCCTTGAAGTTTATAGATTGAATGAGTTTTTACCTGGCCGTGGAGATGACACAGCAGAAGAAAACATGAAATTCTTGGCAAATAGGTACTGTAGTTTGTTCGCGGTAAATGAAAACGATCTGCAAAACCACCTGAAAGCAGAGTTTTCGTTGTGAACAGCTAAATGGAAAAGGCGGCAAGGGAAAAATGAGCATTTTCCACAGTTTTGTAGTGAAGCAGTTGAACAGTGCGACAGCGTGCTGTATTCTAACATTATACATTTTCTGTGTATATTGTCTTGTTTCCTGTGAGTGTTGCTCGTCCCGAGCGTACTTTTTCCACTTAGCGGAGAATTAAAACTTGGCTCCGATCACGCTGTGGGCAAAAACGTCTCAATTGCCTTGCATTAATACACATACATAGGGATATTTCGATAGACAAAGAGAAGGTAGTTAGTCGTTTTGCACAAGGTGCTTCTCGTCGTAAATCCTCGTTTGTGGTGTGATAGAGTGTAAGTGGCTGCATTTTGAATGCCAAGAAATAATGTTACGGAAAAAAATAAAAAGAATTTTAAAGTTTTGTCTTAGGATATGTATGAGTAAAATCGAGAAACAATGTTAACCTCACACTCATTGCACCACACTCACCGCAATGCCTCCCCTCCCCAACCCACCCAAATCATTAAAAAAAGCAAAAATCACGAAAAAGTTCTAAAAAATCGAGGAACATACAACATTAACCTCACAAACATCCCACCAACTTCACGTCACCCTATCCCCAACCCCTCACATGCCAATAATAAATAACCGAAAAAAAATTGAAAAAAAGATTCTAAAAACTCGATCGAGGAACATACAAAACAGCCTCACAATCATCCCCCCACCGTCACCTCACCACCTTCAACCCTCTACCCCTCCCAATCATGAAAAATTCGAGAAATGTCACAAATTTTTTTTTCAATTGTAAAAATTCGAAGAAGAATAATGTTAAACTCACACTCATCCCATTTCCCCTTGTATCCCCCCTTTATGCAATTATTGACTTGCATCATATTCATGAAAAAATATTACCATCTTTCTACAATAGCGACTAGTGTATCTACTTGGCCTAGCTACTGCTCTATATATAAACTTACTAACATATTTCATGAGTGTTATTTAAGCAATGTTATGTATCCATTTAACCATACATTTTATCTCTTTCCATGATCACAATACCATGCATTGTCATCTTCAACACTTTCTTCCAGATAAGTTCTTTGTTCAGCTTGAACTCACGCTTTGCAAATGATCCCTTTTGCTCTGCAAATGACCCCCAAATGACCCCTAAATGATACTTATTGCTCCACAAAGGACCCCTTCTGCTCCAAAAATGACCCATTCTGCTCTGCAAATGACCCCTTCTACTCTGCAAGAGACCACATTTGCTCCACACATATCCCCTCATGCTCCGCAAATGACCTCTCCCGCTCCGAAAATGACCCTCAAGGTCCGCAAATTATCCCTCATGCTCTGCAACTGCCCCTCGCACAATCCAGGCTTCATATTCATGCAGTGGTTTTTTGCCAGTTTATTATGTCTGTAATTCGCTTTAGTCAGGTAGAAGGAAATCAGTAAGTGCCTATTTGCCAATTGGATTGAGTCCATTTGTTTCCACTTCCAGATGATTTACGGAAGCCAGGGTTAAACCCAAACCCTTGGATTCAATTTCTTCTTCCTCTTAGCATAACTTTGTTTCTATCGTCAACAGTGTTTCTATTGCATCTACATCATACACGCAGCTGCATTAGAGGCATTTAGTGCTCTAATACAATATTTGTTATCGTGGGGCTCTGGTTTGATATAGCTGCAGCCCAGCCACGAAATTATATTTTACACCGCCATATTTTTCCACCTCATCAATAAGTTGGTTTATCATATTCCATTTCATTCTTGACACAAAAGAGCAAACATCTTCGATGTAATTGACATATTCGAATAAACATATTATTTAAGAAGATCCCTGAATGCAGATCGCTCAGGAAAATACCATTGATATTAGGCTTCGGTTCACAGAGCACTGACGTAGGTTGTGTGGCACAACCAAGTATTTTTTATGCAGGTCGCGGCTCCATGTTCGGTGAGGTCAAAGGCAGACCTTCCTATTCACAAGTCATCTTTGTTGTATCAGGAGAGAAACCTTCAAATCGATGGTTTCATACCAACAACTGCCATTTTCGTATATAAAATTTCTTTTTACAGCAAAGAGCCCGATTTCTGCTCATAGAAGGCATCATGTCACATATTTAAATTGTAAATAATGTGGGAGCACTCTGAGAAAACCTACAAAATCGTTCGCGCTAGAAGAAAACATGCAGATACCTACATAACAATATGAGATATATTATTTTAGTTTGCTTGTATGCATATATTTAAACATAGAACTGAATTTTGAAAACACAAAAAAAAAAAAACATGATGCCTCAGCTTTGTCTCCGATGAATACTACA
This sequence comes from Dryococelus australis, assembly GCA_029891345.1. NCBI lineage: Eukaryota > Metazoa > Arthropoda > Insecta > Phasmatodea > Phasmatidae > Dryococelus > Dryococelus australis. The sequence continues at coordinate 249,054,116 of CM057009.1, forward strand.
TCAGTGCTCCGCGAACAGAAGCCTAATTTAATGGTATTTTCCTGAAGCGATCTGCATACAGGGATCTTCATAAATAAAACATTACGACATTGGTAGCATGCAGTTTATGAAAGGCGATAGATTGAAAGAACACATAGAGACCTGCAAGGGTTCGTCAATTGAATGGATGGTGACATGCGTAAATAATGATTGTGGCTGACTATGGCAAGTAAATGGCGAAGGAATTGGAGCGATGAGTGGTGTGTTGTCGGGTACGATTAGGAGGGATATGTGCTACATAATGTCAATAATTGTCTTTGGGGGTCATAATATTGATCGGCTATATAGCCAATCTGCTGATCGTCGTACCTGGGAGTGTTTGTGTTCTGCCATCTTTACGAGAGTCGAACTTTAAGGGCCACACACATGCAACTTGGTTTTTCGTATTAGGCATTTTTTATGCAATGGTTTTTTACATTTTTGTAATTTTTCGCAATTTTTTCTTGATTTTCCGAGTTCGAGGTAAAAGGGTTAAGTTTAAGCTCGCCAATATTCAACATTTTGGTCGGAGCCAGTAACGTATTATGTCCGTCGATTTTAATGAATGTTTTCTAATTTTTAGAATTTGTTCTAAATTATTATTATTTTGTCCAAGATATTTGGTGTTAAAGTCAAGGCGATCGGCATCAACTATGGGTGTCGAAGTCAGTGGTGTAATGTGTTCCTATACTTTTTATAGTTACTTACTGTTTTTTCGATTTTTTTAATTTTCTTATGATTGGGAGGTGTAGGGTTGGTGAGGGGGCGTGGCTAGGGTGGTGGGATATGTCTGCGGTTAATTTGCACATTCGTCAAATGTTCAGAATTTATTTTTTATATTTTGCAATAGATTTTTTATCATTCGATGGTGAATTTTGAAGAAGAAGGGGGTGAGGTGAGGGCGGTGTGATGAGTGTATGGTTAACATTATATTACTACCGATTTTTTTAGGATTTTTAAAAGGTTTGCGATTTTTTATAACAATTGCCTGGGTTGAGGGGGGGGGGGGGGGGGTGAGATTATTCAGAAGAGCGGTGAGGGGAGGGGGAGGAGTGGAGTTAGCCAGGTGCGGACGTGGCAGGTGCAGCATGTTGGTCGGGCGAGGGGCCAGGTCTACTGATCCACCCCGGTCCGTTTGACCTCTCTTGGAGTCGCGAATTCCCCTCTCCTGCACTGACTATTAAGTGGCTCATTCCACTAAGAGGCTCTAATCCTCTTGCTCGACTGAGAAAATTTCGGCTCTTGCTTCGTGTCCGCTTTCCCCATTTTTAAATTTTTCTTTACTTTTTTTGGCGGAGGTGATTTTTGGGTAAAATAATTAATTTCGGAAATGGTTTATGGAGTGAAACAGGCAATTTCTCGATAACATAGCCATTCCAAGCCGTCTACCAACATGGTTGTCGGCTGCGCCTACCAAGATGGCGGATAACTCCTACCTCCTATCCCTGAACCTTGCACCAAAGTCGCCATATGTACACTTCTATGAGGCTACTTTCCTTTACATAAATGCAAATAATTTTGATGATGTTATTAAAAGGTTAGATGGAAAGTGGGTCTAAATTTCTCGTTGATAACGATATAATTACAGATGCAACCAAAAACAAACACAACACCAGTGAGACAAATACAAATACACTGGTGCCTTACCTGCGACACGAAAACATTATGCTTCTTATCGTAAGCTGGCGTGCAAATAACTGCTTCACGGAGGTAGGATTCGGAACGTCAATTTCGATAGTAGGATTTCCAACTTCATATATTTACCAGGACATAATTTTGAAAACTTGAGTTTGAGTCACTTAAATCATGTAAGTTTCATTGGCCTGCCGTAACACTACTTCTGTACAGAATTTCGTTTCAATAGCTTGACCTGTTCTCGAGATATGGCATAAAAGCTCTATATTTCCCATTTGGCGCTATCCTACAAAACATCCTAAGACAGGTTCTGTATAGCCATATCTGATGCTGCTGATAGATACTGAAATATGTCAAATTATTTATTAGATATGATAAACTATTCTAAATTATGTATATTATAGCAATATTGTAAATAACGCCAGACACCCTTTAAACATGGCCTATTGCTGCACTATTAGTGTGAAAATTTCGGTGGGAATCGGTTGACTGGTCCCGGACATATGACAAAAAAGTTCCATTTTCTCAAAAGGGGAGGTTGGGGGAGAGCGCTGGTGTAGTAGTAGGACTACTCATCTACCACCTAGGCGAACCGGGTTTGATTCCAGGTGGGGTTGCCTCCGGATTTTCACATGTGGTAATATTGTCAGATGATTCCGCTGGTCGGCGGGTGTTCTTCGGATCTCCCGTTTTCCCCGCCCTTGCATTCCGACGCTGCTCCATACTCACCTTGCTTCACCCTCATCGGCTCTCAATACCGTGCTGTTAAGAGCCGCCAAAATCTCTTCACTCACTCTCATGTGGAGGTACCTTAATTAATGGAGAACAAAATGAAGATTTACTGGCATATTATATTTTTGTCATAGATACCATTACATATTAAGTCGGTTGACGCTGTCCCATAAAATATTTATATTTCTGTGATTTTGAAAATATTTGACTACCGACTTAATTCATGTAAATCTATATAAACTTCAAAAGTATACATTTTTGCCTAAATTTGGGCGGTATTAATTAAAATTTTCACGAGACAGGACGCGAAAATTAAATTTTCCATGTAGTCCTATCTTCCAAAATGGCGGGCAAATGAGTTTATGATTTCGTTTATTTGAAGATTGCACAGATAATGTCAGCATACAAAGTTTGGTTGAAATTGGTTATATTGTTTTATAGATCTGGCTTGCTATGCTAAAATGTTTATATCCTATTGGCTCTATTTCGAAAACAAGCGCCTGGTACTCTTAAAAAAAGCCTATCAATTCATATGGCCTACCAGAGTTTGACTCATTTGTAAAATTTGGAAGGAATTGCTTGGTTGTTTCCCGAGATATGAAAAAAATTTACTTATTCGTGTAGCACTATCGTATAAAATGGGGGACAAAACATGCTCTGGGTAGACAGATTTAATGATTTAAGTCAATATTGGCAGCATACAAAATTAAGTTGAAGTTTGTTACATGCTTTCATAGATATAATATTGTAGTTTTAATTGTTTATATGGACGCCATTAATAATAGTCTGATCCACTAAATCATGTCAGTTTACATGACCTACCGTAGTATTACTTGAGTGTCATATTTAGTAAGAATCGGTTGATAGTTTCCCGAGATATAACATTAAATTTTATATTCATATGGCGCTATCTTACAACAGGGCGTACAAAAGATGTTATGTATTGAAACATTTTATACTTTTAAAAAATTTATTTCAGTAAAGCAAGTTTCGTCGAAAATGGACAAACGATATTGCAAAGAAACTTAAAATATACATATAGCCGCCATTGTAAAAATAAATGTCTTATTTATTTTAATTGTATATATAAACATGGCCTACAATAGTGTAACTTATATGACAAATTTGGCAGGAATCGGTTATGTAGTTACTGAAATATAACATAAAAACTATATTTTTCATGTTGCACGCTCTTCAAAAATGGCCAGTTAATAACATTATCACTATTCAATGCGTACATCATGCACTGTCAACGTACCAAGTTTGATTTGAAATAGTTAAATGATTCCCGAAGTATAATGTAAAATATTTATTTCGCTTTAATTTGTACTATTCTAAAAAAAATTGTTTCTAAATTCAATGATTATATCATGCACTACTAAACAAACAAAAATGTTTTAATCTGTGAAATGGTTTCCGAGATGAAATGGAATAGCATTATATTTTCAATTTGTGTTATCTTACGAAATAGCAGACTAATGGCATTGTCGCTTTTGAAATGCAACGGTTATATAGGCCTAATGCACTGTACAAATTTAAAACAAATAATTTCCTAGTGAAATTACCTATTCGTTTTTTTCTTAGAATTAAATATAAAACCATTTGTTTGAATTTTCCTTTGCAGAATCTAAGGGAAAAGGAAATTTGGGAGAAAATTAAAGTTGTCGTTTGTTGCTTATCAGTCCAAGTATCTACACACACATTGTTTTCACACAGGCAGCTCACTGACAGGCCTGCATTGTGTTGTCAGGTTGCAAGACAATGCGTTGAGTTACCACGCGTTTGTCGTAGGACGGGGGAAAGGGTTACTTGGAGCCTCTGGCTGAGTAAGATCTGACAAAACCAATCATAAAAGGGGAAGTTAGGAGTATACTAGCTCTCTGTAATTTGTTACATGTCAATGCTCCTACGAGAGAGCCGCATGAGTATATGACCTTACTTGCGACATGTTCCCACCAATCTGGTGGCATAGGTTGGCCTCAATTGAGCGAAAAAACGCGAAATTAAGATAAATTTAGATAATGGCAGCCATATAAGTAGTACATACTGTGCATAGTCCATTCACGGTTTCTTCGGATGTATTGAATCGAATTTGATTTTAATGTTGGTAACACATTGCATTTTTACTTCTTAATTCCTGGTTTTGATTTACAACAAAGAATAGAGCCAGTGTAGTTTCAAATAACTCTTAAGACCATCTAAATTAAAACACACACTCACGTATCTTCTAACATGCATGCCGGCACACATAAAACTTCTAACAAATTTCATTATCCGATCGTAACCAAATTTGGAACATTGAGTACTTTTGTTTTGAAGCTTCCAAAGTCGTCCGTCTTAAAGTTAGTAGGCCAACACACCAATTTAATAGTGTTCCTAAATCACGTTTATAAAACGCAAGATAATGGTTTTCGTAAAGATTAGCTTCAAGCATTTTTCGTAGTTCAGGCTAAGTGTCTGATGTAGGCCGGACTGTTTCGATAGGTATTTGGTGTTATTGTTTAGGTACTACAAGAAAAACACGAGTGAAGTGTGTACCCCTGGCAAGAAGAGGAAGAAAAGGCCACAAGAGGGAAAGAACGTCTGTTGACACCATCGACGATTTTGCATTGAATGCGAAACGAAATGCCATTTACAGGATTTACAGCGAAGATGAGAATTTCATATTTTACAACAAAATGTGCATATTGCACATTTTCAGTTATAGTTGCTGTGAACTGCATTTAGTTTATTTTCATAACAAAGTTTATCACAAGCCAGATAATTTTTCAAAACAACAACTAAAAAGGTGTGTTAAATTTTTTTTAAATCACAGTTACTATAAACATTTACAAAACTCCACATACGCAGTGTACTACAAATAAAACAAACATCACTATATGCGGATTAAGTCAGCGCACACACCTTTTTCACTAAACGAAACAAGTTTCTCACTGGTAGCAACTAAATTAAACCAACTAAGCCCTCTTGAGTAATAAGCATATGCTTAAAGTTATTGCCAAGCATGATTGTAGCTTATTGTACTGACGCACGTGTTTTTTAACTTGTGTGCATGATAATTGTGTCGTGTTTGTAAAATGCTTGTGGTAAGAATAATGTACACAACGTAAAAAAAAATTAGGTACCCGCTCACAAAAAGTAAACAAATGAAACTTGCAAAAATTATTTCAATATTTACTTTTAAAGAGTGCAATCCGTGGAGCAAAGCATGCAGATACCTCTTAATATTGAATTAAATATGTTATGATCATAACCTGTACCTCTTACAAAACATATAAAAAATAGCTTTCTTATAATGCGGAAAAACATTTTACAAGAACAAAAATATTTTCAATGGTTAAGTGATATGAGAAAAAAATTTGGTATTCTAAAATATTCCCTGTTCCGCTATGTAATGGTTATTGCCACTGTAGTTATGCGTTTGTATTTGTAAGCTGTATTTCTTACATCGATACAATGACCTGACAGGCCTGCATATCACAGTTGACACCATTCTGAAAGAAATTCCGCGGGAGAAGATTAATTTTTATGGTGGAAGAACTATTCTGTACCAGTTTTCGAAGACGATGGAATTTTTGTGGACTATTGTGGATGGAAGGAAAGTTATGATAGATAATGAGAATATTGTATTGCAGCGAATACATTTTTTGAAGAAGTGCCAAAAAGAAAAGGAAAATGGTGCGAATTTCTTTTTGGTCATTGAAACGTGGATTTTCCAGAAATGTGCCATTTCAATTATTTCCCAAAACAATGTCTGGTGTCAGATTATTAGTAGGAGTGCAATTAATTTTCTATTTATGCTCAGGAACTGTATCCAAGACCTCGTGTAACAACACTCAGAAGTCGATGAGAAGATGTTGTGTAGGGGAAGGCAAACAATGCATTGCTGTCAATGTGTGGATGACGCACTGGCTTAGTGCCAGAAGCGGGCTTGCTTTTGGTTTCAGGACAAAAGACAGCCGATTAACATGGAGAGATGAACGGTGAAACTTTCTTGCAGTGGTTCAAAGAAATGTTGGCGCATCTTGACGAACTCAGGGTTTTCATAATCGTATAACAGCATTCACGTATGAATGAAAAATTAATGTCAACTGGTGTTTCTTGTAACACTGTGGGTAACTTGGGACACTTTAAAGGACTCTGCACAAGCGACAGCCCCGAGTAAAGTGATACATTATACACTATACATTATTGCTAGAAACTAACTTTATGAATATGCATTATTGTACTTCTGAGCTGCCACATGTGCAAACAAAAATTCCTCTAAAATGACCCAATTTACTCTCCGTGTCTCAAGAAATCAGTTGGTGATTATTCCTTTTGTTTTAAGGTTATGTGTGTTTACAATGGGATAAATTGTTAAAAAATAAAAAGAAAAAATGATTGCGAAGAATAACGGATTTTCTCAAAACATGCCTGAGGATTATGAATGCTGTATATTGGCTTTTGCAAAGCTACTGAAAAATCGCCGGTGTCTTTTAAAGTGTACCGTAGATTTTGTTGGAAAAAAATTGATAACATACCAAGTGTTAAGACATGTTATTTATATTACGTGCTGTCAGGTTCACCCTAGAATGCCAAACTAATGTAAACAAAAGCGAAGCAAGACACAATTTAGTACAGCCATTCCAATGTGTTTTTAATTTAGTACAGATGCAGATGTTGGGGAGTGCAGACAATGTTTCATGAGTTTGTCTATCTGTTTGAATTTCACTGAATGGAAGTGTTATAGCGAAACAGTGTGTGAAAGTTCTAGTATATCAAGTGTTGAAAATGATTATATTTCAGTGCGAAGATGTCCAACTTTCAGAGTTATGATCTAGGTTTCACCTAATCTTTTAGAGTATTCGGTACGTAAATCATAGTGTTAATAGTAAATGTTCTGTTTGTAAGTAATATAATAAGTTGCATTGTAACATTCAAAAGAATTTTTGGCGGGCCACATTGTTAAAACTAATTTGGTGTGGTATCTTTCGGTTAACTGACATACATATTTACTTAAACTATACAAACATGACTTTTGAGTCAAGTTTACTATTTCCTCTGCAAAACGTCGTCTATGATTCGTGTCGTTTTCAGATGCGAGGCAAATAGTTCGTGTTTTTGCCGATGGTTGCAGGTATTGATATTTAGTTTATTACAGGTTTGCAAATGTTGAGATTTTATACAGATTGTCAATGAGTTCCATAAAAGTGAATTCTCATACAATATGCACCACTTTTTTTTACCAGAGCGTGAGCGATTGCGAGCTTGGACACACCGATTTACCTTGTTCGTACGTATCTGGTAAAACTGTATAAAGCCGGTAAATCTGCCTGTTATATGTTCTTGTGCTTCAGAAAGTTGCGTAGTGCAGATTTTGTGTGAATTCACGTTTTGAAAGCAATTTGTAGAAGTTTTTTAGAATCATTTTTGTGCAGTTTGGCATTTCTTAATGGAATTATGTTTCCCATTTATGAAATTTTTACCCCGCGTGATTTCCTGCATCTTCACAACTGTAACCCTTATCTCGATTCATGTTCGTACTGCATGCGAATGAAACGACGCGCCTGCCATATCACAAAATATGTATCAATTATTTCAAAAGACCTATACTTTTCATAAATACCAATAAAATTATTTTTAAATTGTTTAGTCAGGAGCCTACATGTGCTACAGAAAAAAAAATCCAAGCAGTCTCATGCTTGCACTACACATCGTGCACCATGAACAAACTTTTGTGCCTGTGGTAATTTTTTTCTGAAGGCAGTTTTATGTTGTGAAGAAGGAAATGGCTCGCCCCATTTTTTTGTACCAGTAGTGAACTTTGTAAATTTTATTTGTCATAACATATTTTTTAGTTACTTTTAAACATTTTATACTCTTCTTGCAAGTTGAGAAGGCACTGTCAAAAAAGAGACCATAAGATTATATTTGAGAACAATCCCTTGAAAGTGGAGCTGCTGAGACTTATTAAAATGAACAAGCCTGAAATACAGTAATGTATATTCATTGAGAATATTTTATTTATATCAATTTACATATAAGAATTAAGGATCTGCAAATATTAAAATATTCGAATAGTTGCGAAAAAGTAATATTCGAATTTCTTACATTTAAAGTGGGTATGTACTTAACACATGCAAATGTATACATGTGTGTTGCGTGTTCTAGAAAGCTCCGATGTCAGATTTTCACTGGGACTTTACAATTTACAATGTGTTCTTTATTGGGAATAAATTTATGAATAAAGGATTGCAGTTGAGTTGTAATGAATCTTTAGTAAACTATAAAATAGCGAAAATGTCACTATCATCGCAACCTTCAATCTTGGCTGCTGAGAGATGGTTGCACGTAAGCGATAGGTAATTTTTTATCGATGAGGTTATGCCTGCATCTCCCGACTGGTCGATCACGATGCCATTAGTCTCGTAAATTATTTACTTGAAAAGGTGCAGAATACCATTTCGTACCAACTTGGTGGTGGTCGGGTGAGTCACATCCGCCTTCGTTAGCCTGTCTCTTATGAGCACACCGAGCGAGGTGGCGCGGTGGTAACACATTGGACTCGCATCCGGGAGGACCCGAGTTCGATTCCCGATCCGGCCATACTGATTTCGGTTTTCCATGGTTTTCTGAAATCACTCCAGGCGAATGCTGGGATGGATACCAAACAAATGCCATGGACGATTCCTTCCAAATCCTTCCCCAATCCATCCTCACTGTGCAACTTGCACCATCTCTAATGACCTCGCTGTCGACGAGACGTTAAGCCCAATTACCTACCTGCTTCTTATGCACACGAAGGACTGGCTAGGCAGGGTGTAATTATCTTGTCGATGTATAGGTATTCTAACCTCCCTTCCGAGAGTGAAAGGTCCGGCAAGTTACAGCTCGTAACAGTGCATTTCGATTTTATCGAGTTTATCGCCGAATTCTAGGTGTTGATCCACGTCGAGAATTTTGTTTGCCATGGGGATTTACTTTTAAACCGAGGAAGCAGAAAAACTTTGCATTTCCATGTGTTAGCAACATGCTTCCTCGCAGCTTACTGACCTCGGGTTCGATGTACCACAGGCATTTATGCATTTTAGCCTTCCCGGCGAAATTTAGTCCCATCATTTCAGGTGTAAACATAGTGTAATTTTTTTGCTTCGGAAATTTATCAGTTCCTCGTTTTGGTCCATTATCGAAACGGCTTCTTCGTGGATGCTCTTTGCGACGATCGGAACATAAATGAGCGTTCTCGGAGATTTTACAATTTTATATATAGGACCTACGGTGGGAGTAAACTCATACATAATACCGCTCGGTTTCACATTCACATAACTGCAACTTGCCAAGTAACAGTTTATGCGTATGATGTTGGCCAGGAAAAACGTTTATGGTTCACGACGACTCGTGTTTCTTTCCTGCTTCGTACATTCTGGCTTCGAACCACAGCACGGGACTGATGGTATCAGGTTTCGTAAAGTGCACATATGCGGCGCAAAACATTTCGGCCTTCAGGGTATTCGGATTCCCGTGCAGTTCGAATGCGATGTTGTGTGGTTGTGATTTCTTTATGAAATATTCCATATCCTTCAGCTCGTACACCATGGTGGGAGTGGTGATTTCTTTCACATCTCCTGCCACTATGTTTCGGAATGCAGAATTCACATTTTCTTATATGTTGGATATGTAGTTGTAGTTTGAAAGTCCGCTAGCCCCACACCATTCCCTCTCTAGCTCTAAGGGGGGGTAAAAGCTAGCCCTCAACTCGGACGTTTTACCACTCAGAATGATGGACACTCCCATACTGATGAGATCGATATGGCTGACGCAGCCTTTTTATTCCCAGCATATTATCACGGGAAATCGCGATTGCTTAAAAATTGCATTCACAAATGTCCACAGTTCCACGTGTTGGGCATCTACTCCATTTCGTAATTGTACGTTAGTTTGGTAAATTTCAAATACACAGTTCGGATAGAGGACGGACATAAATTCCCAAAACTGCCGTAGTTTACTGCACGTTTGCCACATTTTAAGTAAGCTATCCTGCGCGTGCCAGGCCTGGCTGTCGTGTCCAGATTAATTACGGCACATCCGTGTCTCTTGGGTTCAGGAGGCAAAGCTTCTCTCGTAAACACTCAGTAAAAATGAGGTATTTTCAATGGGCACACAAACAGTTCTAAGACCACATTCTTCAGTGGATGTCTAGGCAGTCACTTTTATTTCCTTCATCGATTTTTCCTACCCCCCCCCCCCCCAAGCAATTAATCCTCTTCCCTGATATGGGTGACGAATGTAGAATTCTTGACCGCTTTTTACCCATGGCTATAACTTCCAATACCATGTAATGGCGTTGGGTTTCCTCCACCGGTTTCCAGTCATTTTAAGCCCACTTCAAGGCACTAGCGATATTCGTGACTGCCGGGGAGGCGATACCAGCCAAAGCAGGTATCAGTGCGGGCAGGAATCCACCTACCTTGTTCTTCCCTTTTCTCCTAGGGCGCCTTTTTCTTATGTATATCCATGCCTAGTTTCACCTTGGCTTCCATGATGTTGGATAAGGCTTCTGCCTAGTGTCCAGATCCATGTTTAGGAAGTAAGCGATGTTGGGCGTGCCTCGTCCATCGTGTTGATACCCATATCGTAGCGTGACTCTCTAGCTTGGTTCTGCAGAACTTGGAATGTAGAGTTTGATAGGAAGATACTTATCGATGAGGGACTCGGCGATCCCATGACCGGATTTCAATACCTTTACCTCACGACGCATTGAATTAAACTGAGCAAGCAAATGGTAAATATTTTTCTGTTAATCATTTAAGTTTCAGTACTGTAAAGTTTCAGTACAAGTAAGTTTCAGGATGTAAAAAAAGTTAATAATGCATCCGCTGTGATGCTTCTGTGGTATTGTTTTTGCGGAATTTATGACGACATGAAATAATGACCCACAAGATTAAAAGTTCGAGAGTGACTTTTGAATCCAAAATCTGCCAGAGCAAGTTAACTCGAAGTTTTTTTTAAAGAGATATTCTAAAATTTGTAGCACTGGTTCTCCACCCCCACCTCCGCCGCCGCAGGATAGTGGTGGTAACATGTGTATTATCAAGCACGATGTTACTCTATACCGATATGCAATCATGCTGAAGATGAAGATATTTCCCCCGAATCATATCACTGTGCCCTGTTGCCCTGTGGCATGCAGTTCGTCGGGTTGCTGCAAGACACCCGTCCTATTGAACCTGCTGGAAGAACCGAACGACCTTAGGTTCGAGAATGTGTACGTTTATTAGAAATCGCTCCAGCTACCGAAATACCAGTGACTGGCAGAAGTACTGCAGGCTGTGTAAGGTATGAAATATTTCCAATGCAGCGATAACGAAGCCATCGTACCTATGAGTGAAGCTGTTCCAAACTGTATATTGGTCTTTGATGACATAGCCTGCGAAAAACAAACTTGAATCCAAGAATACTTTAACATGGGACAGCAGGCGAATATGGACTCCATGTACCTCGGACAGACTTATTCCTGTGTACCCACACAACTGCTTCATGATAATGCGAAAGTATTGGTGCTGTTTCACATGGACGACACTAATTTGCAGCATGTTTACGACGATCACGTCAATATGGACATGATGCTATCAGATTTCAAAGATATGTGTGTCTTGCGCTGGAAGGAAACGATTGGTATATTCGTGATCGTAAAATACTGACCGCTACATAAGGGAAGGTACAGGTGCGTATTCGATCAGTTTATCCTTAGAATACAACTATGAGTCATGGAAGAATTTTAAATTTGGCGTCATAGATCATCACAATGAACTTGAATGTAGCCAGAATTTCTTTGCCCCTGCACACAGAGAAGACGTCCCTTATCAGCAAAAAAAATTGGGAAGTATGAAGAATGAAGTGGTTGGAGATTTGGCAGCTGTTGACCAGCACGTAAGAGGTGCGGAGGCGTGGATACTAGACTTGATCAACATATCGAATACATGGAGATGAGACGAATAAAAGGAGGTACACAATTTTTTTATTTCCAAGCTGGCTACAAAAACCGATGTCGTGAGGCATAGCCAAAATATATTGGATAGGTGTGTTGGACACCTCGATAAAGCAATTTCTGAAAAGCACGAATGACTGACTACAAACAAAGTTTATATATATTATATATACATATATACAAGTACGAAAAGTTTTTTCCACTCACTAAACGATGGAAAACTGAGTCGAACTGGTGAGCGAACGTTAGTGAGCGATCGAGGGGCTATGGGCTAAATACTTACTCGCAAAAACTAACAGAATGTTTATTGAGACTCGAAGGGAGAAGGCTCTCAAACCTATTACCCTCCAGGTAGACGAAATTAGAAAGAAACCGAGTGACAATGTTCGCGTTGAAATCAAATATGAAATAAAGGTGGATGAACTGACTTCCATGTGTAAACGGAAAAGATGTCCGGAACTTGTCGAATAGGAAGGTGATATCACTAGTAATGAAGACGATCTGCCCCTGATCGATGCGCTGCGTGCACAGGAATGGAAACGAACCCGGGAACATGGACCCGAGGTGGGCACTCTTCTATCTCATTACATCACTTCCTACTCTGATCGTACAGCCGAAAAGCTTATGGCTTGCGGAAAAGTGGTGGAAAATGGTTTCTTGAACTCAAGGAAGATGTGTTTTTACCTAGGGATGTACTACATATCGGCAAGCACAAGGTGAAAATCACTCATGGGTTGGGCGAACTTTTGTTTTGTAGGCATCCTGGACACTACACCGAATCAGACTTCACAAGTACCGTCACCTGCTACAGTCCAGTCGTGCTCATTATGCTGAGAATAACCCATAAATGCGACAATTTAAGGATGTGATGCACGAAAAATGTCCTATTTTAGCTGGACTGTTTCCCAAGGTATGTGAAATTAAGGTTCGCGATTGACTCAGAAATATGATAGCGTAGAAATACTCGACTATATTTATTGTCACGATCCGAACGAATTGGTAGGTAGGCTGAGACTTTTGGTCGCTTCGAAGTCTGCAGGAAACCGCTCGCACATGAACAAAATAATTTCCTACATCGAAGAACTCATGGAGTCAAGCTATGTTTCGAGATAAGCAAGAATGCAGTTGTCGACGAGCTTCACAAATACGCTAGGATAAATTATACCAGGCAGAATATACGTCATGAAAGGGCTGGATGATACTTTGCAATCCGACCTGGTCGAAATGCAGGACTTTACATGTGCGAATAAAGGCTACTGCTACACTCTGAAACAGAATCGGTGAGAACTTCACTGTCTCAATCAGTCAAATGTATCTAACTGATATAACAGTCACTTCAGTGAATTTAACTGATGAACCAGTGAAAAAATGCCATATTTCCTTTACTGATTGATTCAGTGACATTTCCCACTGATTCGTCAGTCATTTTTTCCACTGTTTTTTCAGTGGTTTATTTTTTACTGATTGACCAGTGAAACATCTGAGCAGCTTGCTCCGTCTCTTATTATTTTTGACTGATGTATCAGTGAAACTGCGGGTAAAATGGGCGTCGAACATCGTTTAAAAATGGCCATTAAGCAACGAGTATTAAGTGGAGTAACAGCGAAATAAACGAATAAAAATAATACAAAATACTTTCTATAATGAGTTTCGTCTTCCAAATTGCCATTTTACGGGGTAATATGAACATACAGCCCTTCATTCCGTTTTTGCGTCTTTCATTTCGATTCCATGTAACCGTCACAGCGCTCTGTTTGAAGGTTTAAACTGCATTTAATGCAATGAAGAGAGTGCACTTACATATACTATTCATTTTAACAATCCTAACGGTACCAATAAAACCAAATATTAAAATGTATGAGCATACAACTTCAAACTATGCGATTTTGCAGCGAAACTATAAGACATTTATTTTCCTCTCATAACTTCAACTTGGCATGGTAGCTCAGATAGCAAGGAAACGGTGTCTGGTCGAAGGGTGTGCAAGTCCTATCCTCGCTACCTACCATGAGTGATACGTTCTCAAAGTATGTTTGGGCCAGACTGCTCAAATCGATTAATGCAAGCAACGTTGCGAAAGCTGTGGCAAGCAAATTGCGCAAAGGGCATGTACAAAACAATCTCCTCTCCGATGACGGTAAAGAATACTTTAACGCTACTTTCCATGCGCTGATGTCGAAAAGTAACATTAATCATTATTCTAAGTATTCTGTGCTCAAGGCTATCTTGCTAAACTGTGGAGATATTTCATGGCGAACGGAAACTACACGTGGTTGACAGTACTCCCGAAACACGTACTAGAGTACAATTCTACTGTTCATTCTACCAATGGCACGAAGCCCGAAGACATGAAAAATTACTCACTGCTTTGAAAATCGTATGCTATTCCTAAGAGGGGGGACCGTCGAAAGTCTGAAGGCAATATTGGTGATGGTGCAGATTTAAAAAAAACCGCGGAATTTTTCACAAAGTCTCCATCAGAACTGGTCTGCAGAGCTATACAAGATGGTGCGTATACGACATGCGTACCCACGCATGTTTTACCTCGAGGACCTACGCAGGGAACCTATCATTGGTGGATTTTACTTTGAAGAGATCTGGGCTACTCAGTTCCCAGACGTGTACTTGGTAGAGAAGGTGCTGAAAAGACGTAATGGCCACATGCGGTGGCTGGGTCACTTGAAGCGTGATGATTCCTGGGTCAGCGAGAAAGAAATTTTGTCATAAGAACCCTGCTAAAAGTAGCATTTAATGTAAATGTATAATTTTTACTATAGTAAATATTTGCTTGTTTACTGAATTGTTCGTTCTTTCATTTATATCCCTCCCAATGCCAGCAGGCTGTTGTGTATGCTCTCATTGGTGCGAGACATGTACTTGTTAACAGTAAAAACTATGAAATTGATATATATATATATTTATATTTTTTTCACTTGGGGTGTACACGTATTTTTTGCATAACATATTTTTTTCTGCCAGATTGACTTTGGTGATGTGCATAGCGGCCGGCTATAATTTTTTTTCTCGCAGGTTTTGAACGTATTTATATAAATGGATGTTACATGTATTGTGTTGGTTGATGGGACATAATGTCTTTGTATTTTAGTGAGCATTGAAAAGTATTCCCGCGACAAACACATAAAAAAATATTTTTTCCTTGTACTATTGTATTACTTTTTAGATCCAATTTTTTTTTTAAATTTAGTAAACATATTTTACCGTGTAGGTGTGTATATAGAGGAAGTGCGAGGTTTTCTATCCATATATATTGCACGCTGGTTTTGTCATCGGCATGTTCCCCACCAGTATTGTACCAAAATGTCGAACGTGGACCTTTCGTATGCTGTGTTTTACTGTGTAAGGATGATGTATATAATTTTTTCATGAGTGAGTATTGTTATTTTTTATACTTTTTTCTCGTCAGTTTTTCCCCTATAATTTTTTCTTACTGGTTTGTTATGTCCTGCCTGTATAATTTTTTCATATTGTTATGGAGCAGGCAAGCCTTGGTTATACCGTTTGCCTGAACGCACCCTCCCACGTCTAAAGAGAGCGAGTATATGAGCCGCCAGAGTTCGATAATAAACAAACTGAACACAGAAACAAGCGACATAGTTAAGCCCTGCAGGGCATCGAGCGCGTTCTTACCACAGCCATCTGCCGACAGACCAAGATGGGAAGAAGACAGGGGCTTTGTCCGCTGTAGCCGCCTAGATGATCAGCCTTCAGCATCATTATTAAGGTGAACATATTCCGTTAGTTACAGTAGTTCGAACAGACATTTAATTAGTTGCGCGTGGCTTGGAGTAGTAATTAACTACAATACTAAAGTATTTGGATCTAAAGAATTAATAATATCTAACTAATATCGAGATATCTCGAAGAATAGGAAATAAATGTAACGTAATGAAAAGCATTGTAAAACATAATGTAAATTGTTGCGCTATTTATACTTTAAGTATAGGCTTTAAACTAGTTTTGCGTGTTATATTCAGTTGAGCAGGCTTCCCCCTTATATCTTGTATGGCTCCTAATATGGGACCATAATAATGGTGAAGACTAGGGTTATTCCCACTTCTTTTTAATATGCAAAGCTTAGAAGCACCGCCAATCCCTGTTAAATTACTTTTAAATAACTTAAGTTAACATTATAATAAAAGTGTTAAATCTTGCAAAGTTTAACTTGATGGATAAAATTCGTTGCGAGGGACAAATTATATGCCACCTCCCACCCACTAAACTTCAGCTCCCCACCCATCCATGCCAAAATAATTCTGTACTAAATAAAAAAAAAATAAAGTTTGCCCACGTTTAAAATATCAAATTAAATAACATGCGCATTTTGAGGTAAAGCCACAGTAGGGCATATACAAGAAAATTTCCACTTGAAGTATTTAAATAATTAAAAATAAACATTAAATATATGTTACACTCAGTATCTTAAAGTATAATTAATAATATGTGTCCAAAAGTAGAATCAGAGTGTTAAAAATTATATATAAATAATATGAGTTGTAATTCTTGATATTAATTTATAAGTTAAAGGATTAAAAATAATGTGTCTTACAGAGACGGAAGTAATTACTTCCAGCTGCATAGAATTATAATAACGTGCTTAGGTTAAAGTTATTTTTGACGAGATAAAGATAATCTTTACGATTAGCTATATAGTGTTTAAGTAAACTAATTGAATTAAAGAAGCTGTCTGTGTGCGTTAAATAGTAAATATAAATTAGTGGTGTGCCCAGTTAAATTATATACTTTATTTGCATAAAATAAACAATAAAGAGTACGATGCCCACATTTTGAAAGTTTATTACTACTGCATAGAGCTCTATTAGTAAGGTAATTTGTTGTGTTAAAAATTATGCACATTTATATAGTCATAAGGTGTACTGCAGATTTTAATTTCCTGCACCAGGATGCAGCTGTAATAGGTGCAGGATTGTCCAAGGTCACAACAACGCGACATGACCCGCATTCCATGGTCGATGTTTGCTGTCACAACACACCTCCCTCCTCACTCCCCTCATGACAGTCAGCAATTCCTGCATAGCTGCCTGCTACGAGCTGACGAAACAGCATGTTTGCATGCATGCTTCCCTGTGTAAACAATTCACTGCATTTCACTGCTGTCCATAACATTGAGACAAAAAACTTTCACACACTTGATGCTGATATATTTTGTTATAGATAGGGATGAGATGGACGAAATTAATTTATTGTAAATTATATTTACGAATTCGGGTATTGGTTCTCCTGACACACACGTTTCGCCATTTAGAGAAGATCCATGATAACCCACTTGAATTAAGTCGTTCAGGAATTAACCCAGGTCACCAAATCGATTCTCCCAAGAGCACAGGAATGTTGCGATATGATGGTCTAGGCAACCATTCATGATCGCCTACTGTCGTGTTTTGCACCCTAGTGCAGGACTCAGAGCTCTATCGAGATGATGGCCTGAGAGATATAATATGGAGTCTACTTGTTCCGCTGTTCTATGGAGAGGTCTCCAGACCGCAGGAATTAGGAGAGATGTGAGAGATGACAGAGATGTTTGAGAGATTACAAATTCCACACCCTTGTTGAGGTGCTCCAAGCAGCAGGAGTGAGTGCATAGAGGCGAAGGGCTTCTGCTGTGGGCCGAGTATGCAACACAGCTACACATTGTGTAATTGGTATGTTTTAAATATTTAGATACAAAATAAGGTAAAATCCTTTCGATCCTTCCTTATGTACTGAAACGTAGAGGGGAATAATAACTAGAAAATTTTGAAGTTTACACTTAAGTTATTAGTAATTTTTATAATATACTACATTTTAATGTGAAAATCCTTCTACATCCTCATTAAATGATGACTTAGAATCTATATGGGACATATAACAATATAAGTCATTGTGTTTTGACATAAGGTTGAATTATGTTTTGAAAAAATGGTTTACTTGTGAGGTGCGCAAAATGTATAATTATGATTTTTCAGGAACAAATTGTTCAAGTGTGCCTTGCAGCTCAAGTGCACAGTTTAATTGTAGGTTATACAACATTACTATTCATGCATTTCTCTTCATGCATACAAGAGTAAAGTATAAAAATAATTTTTTACTATTGCAAAATCGCTGTATTTACCAACTTATCATAAAGGCTATTATGTACACAATTAATATATTTTGTAATGGGAGGAACTTTTACAGTATGCATTTTTTAAAATTACAAAGTGTGTAATTTTCTTTTCGATGAATTTAAAAGTTTTCAATTTTATTATTAAAATAAATTAATAGTTGCAACCCACAAAACAAGTAGGCAGGTTAGGACCTCAATAGAGGCTGACAGTTTCGCATCTGCCTACCGAATGCGATGGACGCATCAACTGCGAGGATGTCTTTGTATACCCCTACTGCAAGTAAAGTTCTGTGCCATTAGCACCGCCACTTAAGCTAAGCAGAAAGTGCAGACCGCCTGTAGTAATTCAAACCTACAGGCATCACATACAGTTCAAAGGTGCAGGTCAATTCAAGAGAGAAGACAAGGCAATACCATGCCACAGTTTTTTCTTGAATCGAAGTTCATTCCACACTGCCCTTATGTATTGAAGAGATCTTCAGCCATACCATATTCACACTGCCAAGAAGTCGACGAGCACATTCAGGACTGAACATTGCAGTCAGTTTACCACTTTACCACAGGCTATTACAAGAACTGAGGACAGCTCTTAATTTGAACCAGGAGGGTAATGCTATGGCATGGGTAGGCCTTGTTTATATCACTTGCCTGAATGGGCCATCCCACATGTAAAGAGAGTGAGAACACAAGTCACCAGAGTTTGATAACAAGCAAGCTAAACAAGGAAACAAGAGCCATACTTAAGGCCTGTGGGGCATCGAGCTCTGGCCTACTACAGCCAGCTGCCGACAGACCAAGATGGGAAGAAGACAGGAGCTTCGTCCTCCGTAGATGCCTAGATGTTCAGCCTTCAGCATTATTATTAATGTGAAAACGTTCATGTAGTTCCAGTAGTTCCATCAGACATTTAATTAGTTGCATGTGGCTTGGAGCATTAACAAACTATATATTAAGTATTTGGTTCTAACTACTAAATAATGTCTAACTAATATAGAGCTCTCCTGAAGTATAGGAGATTGATGTAAGGTAATGTAAAAGCATTGTAAAACATAATGTTAATTGTTGTGCTACTTATATTTTAAATACAGGACATAAAAATAGTTTTACGTGTTATATTCAGTTGAGCAGGCTCCCCCCTTACATATTGTATGGCGCTGCTCATGGGACCACAAAATATGTGTTGCACCATATTTTTGTTACCAGTACTGCACCAAATTTTTTCCATCATTACCATACATATTATACCCCTCCAGTATTGTCTGTATACATTTTTTTTTGTAAATGAGTATTGTAACAGAGAAGTCATTTTTCTTCGTACCCTTTTTTCTTGCTTGTTTGTCTCCCCAGTATTGTACCTTGTATATGTTACTCTTGTTGTAACTGCACCATGCACAGTTTTGCATTGGTGTTATACTGTGTTTCCCATCACTATTGTACTGCGTAGTTTTTCTCACCGGTATTGTGCCATTTTTTCCCGCATGTCCCCACCAGTATAATTTTTTTGGCTAGTGTGTCTAAGGTGCTCGAAGAGTCGAACCTGGACCTCCTATTTGTGTGTTTATTCACGACTGGGCTATAGTTCTCTGATGTATTAAGAGTTTTTTACATGATACATGAATATGCAGTCACTTGCTGTTGGGACCCTAACTATGTCTTCTAGATATTACATGTGAAATATTTTCAAGCCTTGATAGCTGGCATGATAATAGTTATTGTCGACATGCAGTTGTCTCTCTGGTGGCTGGCACAATGTCTACAGGAAGTACGCATCTGCTTAGATGTTCTGCGCAAAATTGCTGATGGGCAGAATACCTCCCAGCCATTTCTGTCACTCCTACATATCTAGTAATAGCCTGCCTTAAGATGCACACATCTAACCTTTCATTTCAAAATTCAATTACCTTCGTAAACATAATGTATGTTTGTGATCTCTCTTTTACTTTAAAATGTAACTACACTGAGTATACCTTTGCCAACAGTGTTTTATTAACACCAATATAAAAGTTATTTTTTAAATATGTCAGAGCTGATACAGAATATGTTTTGTTTCTTTACCAAAAGTGTTTTTTTTAACTTACATGAGCAGGACATAACACAAGATAATTTTTTTTAAAACACATTTTATTTATACACATCACAATAATATTGTTCTGCATAGCAGACGAAGCTTCTTCTCCGAGTCTTTATTACACACAAAGTTTATTCAGTCTTTGAGGGTATTTTACATCTTTAGTATTTTTCCTTGGATTCTTTTGTATATGTGTACCATGGATTATCATATGTCCAGGGCTTTAGGGCTTGGGCATTGCACGATGCACATCATACAATTTAAAACTTGTGAAGCCTTGTGTCATACATATCTACCAGCTGCCTGAATGGTGGGCATCAACGATGTCTGTAGAAGTCCACAATGTTCGTACCGGCAGGACACGAACTGTGCATCGCCGACTCTTGATGATTAGCGTACATGGGGCAGTAGAATATTATGGTTTCCTCCAACACTTTGCGAATCTCCCCGTACTAAATATTTCGATCTCACCTTAATCCGTGCATCTGTAGGCAGTATGCCTGCTGCGTGGTGAGGTCGAGGTGCTTCAATCGCCATGGTGGTAAAAATGTAATCACTTTGGTTTGCTCATCACTGTCACTGTATGAGATGGCAATCTGCTTGATGGTGTAAGAATCCTGCGAGCGAAACCCTTGGATGTTGCAAAACATTTTATGAGTCCTCACGTGCAGACACTAAATTGTTATACAAAGTCATTTCACACTGCATCGATCGTGTTCTAGGTTGACTTCCTCATCGCTGGTTAGTACTTACCAGTATAACACTTGCACATAGAGGGCTTCTTCTGCAGGTACAGCTTGTGTGTAGAAACCTTTCACGGAGGCGGGCATCGCCAGGGCTGCTCGGTGGGCCTTGCACCAGCCCCTGCGGTGCAGATGTCAGGAACCGAGGTGGTGTAGTCCTCGAAACACTCCTTGCATGGGTGGCAATCCTGTATGTCTTTGTCCAACTGTAGATAGGTTGGCAAATTCTTGAATATGGCCGAAACTTCATACAATGCATACATCAGCAAGAACACTTTTGGCAGGCACAGCAACTCGTCCCATTTATCCAGTGCACTAAGCGAATGCACCCTTCCAAATGTCAAAATGGCCGAAATGATTTTATGATGGCTCAGACAACATGCATACATTTCTAAGAGCGATGTACAACTTTTCGAGAGGGTCTCAGGGCACATTTCATAAAGACAGAGTTTAAGGGGGGAAAACATAGTCTCTGCTCGACTATAGTGAATCGAAATAACATGACGGAGGCTTGTCGACAGTCGAAAGAGTATGATTAATTATCCAATGAGAAGCATTGGTGGGATGGAGGCTTGCCGACTAAATAGTAATTAGCAAATTACAATCATTGTTGGGGATGGAATGAATGTGACTAATGGGTGGAGGCCTGCCGACTAATTAGCCAATGAGAAGCAGGGGTGGGGGTTGGAACAGATGTGTCTATTTGGTCGAGCAAACACCCCTGATTGGTCAAAACGAAGATTTCCTAAGGCACCTGGTAAAATTAACCAATGATAACCATTGGAGGGGGTCGAACAAATGCCCCTGATTGGCCGAAACTAAGGATTCTTAAGACACCCGAGAAAAATAGCCAATTAAATATATTGTATCGAACTAAAGTGAGTAATTAGCCAATGAGAATCAATGGTAGGGGTGAAACAGATGTGACTAATTGGCCAAACAGAGGTGAGAATTTAGCCAATGGGAAGCATTGGCAGAGCACTTGAACACTTAAATATGTTGGAGGGGAACTGAGGGGGTGGAGGCTTGTCGTCTTATTAGTAAATGAGAATCATTGCACAATAATTGGATGGGTGAAAAGAAGGTAACTATTGGCCAATGAGAAACATTGGCAGGGAGGGGATGGAGCAGATGGAAGTGAGTAATTGGAGGGGGTTAATCTGGTGGTGATCGAAGGTGAGAGAAAAACTCTAAAACAAATGACAGAAGAAAAAACAAATATGACAGTCGAACGAAGGTGAGAGAATCACTAATGTATAAATGAATGATGAATGAAAAAAGAAAATGTTGTATACCAATATGGCGACCTCCAGTAATGTATAAACAAATGACGAATAAAAAAATGGTGGTCATGATATAAAGTTTTTAAAATAAGTATTAAATAACTTTTTAAAATAATTTTTAAACTAAATTTTTTATAATAATTTTTTTACAATTCTCTGTATAATATTAATATGATTTTTAATATATATTTCTAAATAATTTTTTTCTGGATTTTTTTCGGGATTTTTTGGGTTTTTGTTATCAAAGTTCATGGGTCGGGGGTCAAGGTTCAAAGGTCAGTCAGTGCCCAATGGTCACTGGCTTCCAAAATGGCGGATGGTGATGTAACAACTTGGTGGCCACCCGGCTCCTGCACTCCTATCCCAGATCCCATTGCGCTCAACTCCCCCAAATCCTTCTACTCACATTCTTTTTTTTTATAGTTCAATTTTATACATAACATATTTACATTTGTTATATAAAGTTTAAGGTTTAGTGTAAGAGGTTCCTTTAAAAATCTGCTTTGTTGCAGGTTGATGACACAGCTACTGGAAAATCTGGTAAGACTTACGGTACACGAACATTGTCAGACGGTAATATCCTACGAACTTATTTATGCCTCTGTAATCAGACTATTTAATCGTTGAAAATATACAAATTTACATTTTAGCAAGGTACTGCATTTGCTAACATTTTCCAGTGCATTATCCTTGGGACTAACATCGGAGTCGTTGCATTTTAAGTTTTATGTTTTCAATATTTTTCCCAGAGAATGGAAAGAATACTTTCCATTCTTGGCACATTCAGGTTCATTTGTATGGATAAATAATTCTATATATGTGATGAATTACACAATATAGAATTTCAGAAGTTCAGAAATTATGACCTTGGGATCTCCTACTTACAAAAATATAATTGTTTTTCACATCAACGCGTGCACGCAGTACTATGCTTTAAAAGAAAACCTTAAATGTCGCATCTACTGACATTGATAATGGTTGCTTGAAGTGTTATTGGATTATCGTCCATTGGACCAAGACAATGTAAAGTATTAAATTGGTTCACAATACTGACAATATTTTAACTAATCACAAGTTGTCGGCATTTGAAATTAATTGTTTGTGTTTAATGGTTCAAGTATCTGTTTATTTATTGTAGTTCTTTCAACTTCATATGCAATTAATCATTGGGATGATATATATTATAATTGAAGGAACTGTAGCTATTAGTTTCAAAACATTATTAACAAATTAAACTATTGCTATTAGCATTTAATTATTTTAATTTTTTTACAAAAATATCATGGCACAAGGTCAAGTTGGAGACATTAAACCAGATCCTGCAATCAGTAATGAATATGAAAACGATTTTGACAAAATTCAGGCTGGAACTACACGAAACTATTGTAAAAACTTATCATTAAAATTGCAATGAAAAGCAGGAAAATAATTATGAAATCAATAAACAAAAATGACCCAGTTAAAATAGCTTATCGATTTTCCCAACAACCTTTAAAGACAAATTTTCTTAAACATTCAACAAAAATCATATTAGAAATCTTAATCCATTTGATTTTAGAAAAAAAAACTAGTTTTGATACACAAAATTGATGCTTTACTATTCAAAGCTGAAAATTTCTCGTATTCAAATCCTTCCAACACTTAAAGTACTCCCTCTCCTGCTTTCAGATTACACATACATCAGAGTCAATTGTTTCCACACACACTCCTATTCCTGACATTCAGGTCCCAAGTCACTCGACATAATTTCTTTCATACCGACGGCGCTTCTTATTAATCAGGCCCCAAGCCCTGAAGCAACTTTGACCCAGGCGGGCGTCCATTTATTTAAGACCAAATCTATTCGTTACGATTAACATTGACCAATAACGTTTTCATGGTACGCTACCAAAGTACACTGATTCATAGCGTAGCTATGTGACACACTTAAAACATTGATACATACACTTGCTGTGACAGACAACAGCAAACCTCAACACCTGTATGGTGATTTTACACCCTTGCGGTGTGTAATGGTTGTAATTTACTTATATGCTTTCAGGTTGTCTCTCAAGAGAAGAGACACTTAGGAAATCTTCATTCTCAGATCGAATTATCCAGTAACAGTGATCCAAGTATACCAGTGACTCGCCGATAACAGACGCGAAGCGGTGTTGTTATGTTAGGACAGCACATAAACCAAAATTAACAGTATAAATTTCCCAAGATATAGTTATTATTCAGGAAGGGTATATCGTAATATTAAGAGTGCCAATTATGATGTGTTTAAAGAGGATAATACAT
Source organism: Dryococelus australis (assembly GCA_029891345.1). Lineage (NCBI taxonomy): Eukaryota > Metazoa > Arthropoda > Insecta > Phasmatodea > Phasmatidae > Dryococelus > Dryococelus australis. The sequence continues at coordinate 249,078,972 of CM057009.1, forward strand.
TCTGTTGGAAAGCTTTAAGCTATAGCCGTTTTAACTTAGTATTCTACATGTCGTCGAAAGTATGTAATAAATTCTAACTTAACTTTATGTGCTGGCAGTATATATTACAGCTATCAAATGTTTCTACACGGAACCTCTTTTGTCAGCCATTTTGGAATATAGTGCCACACGAATATATAACGCCTTTTTTGTCATATCTCGGAAAAAAAATTGACAGGAGTCTACCTAATTTGGCATAAAGTTAGTACCACAGCAGGTGATATAAACTGGTATGTTTTGAGTAGGTCAGTCAGTTTCAAAACGGCGGCAATAAAGCGAATTTAGATTAGTATGCTACATCGTCGAACCATGTTATTTATTCAAACTTAAGTTTTTATGCTGGCAGTATCTAATAAAACAATGTAATCTGCCAATACAGAGCTTGATTCATTCGCTATTTTATTGATATCCACACATAAAATAGATTTTTGTGCCATATCTCGGGAAAGTCAACCGATTCCCACCATATTTGGCAAAAAAATTGTTCTGAGGTTTGTCATATTAATTTTATGTTTTAAGTGTATTAGACACATATTTTAGCAGATAGAAGTTAATCAACATCTTAGCTTTGTTTGCTATAGCTGCGAAACCAAGCAACCGATTTTAACTTATCCTAATGTACTGTATCTATGAAAATCATCGAATGTGCTAATACATAAAATTTTTGCCCTTCATTTATAAAGATACACGCTTGAAAATAGGATGATATATGCCATATCTTGATGAACAATCAAATATTTCCACCAAACTTTACGCTCAAATAGAGCTTTAGTAGGGCATGTCAAATAATATGTTTAGGGTGGAGGCCATTATTAATGGTGTAAATATAAATAATTTAGTTTAGTATGTTATATCTGTTAAAAAATTCAACAAAATTTAAACAAATTTTAACAGTATTAATTACACGTATAAATTACGCATTACTTTGCCTGCATTTTTGTAAAATAGTGCCACTTGAGATATTTGAACATTTTGACACATTTCCACAAAAGGTCATATAAATTTCTATAATTTAAGTAGTTTCAGACACTGTTTTTCAAAAAAGCGGTCACATAAGAATTTTGATATGTTAGTGATATATATTAAGTAATTTAAACTAATTCAACCTATCTTTTTATGCTGACAGTATATGTTAGAAGCATCGTATACGTGACATTTTTAGGCAATTATATAAGATAGCACAAAAAAAGGAAATAATTTTTTATACGCTATCTAAGGGATCAATAAATTTATTTCCACCAAATACTTCATACAAGTAACACTGCTGTAGGCCATGAAAACTTACGTGTTTTAAGTTGCTCGGACTCTTTCAAAATGACCATCATGTACACACTAAATCTAAATCAGTGAGAATTTCACTGTGTCAATCAGTCAAACGTATCTGACTGATGAATCAGTCACATCAGTGAATTTAACTGGTGAACCAGTGAACAAATTTTTTGTTTCCTTTACTCATTGATTCAGTGACATTTCTCACTGATTCGTCGGTCATTTTTTTCACTGTTTATTCAGTGGTTCATTTTTGACTGATGGTTCAGGGAAACATCTCAGCTACTCCCTCTAATTAGTTTTCTCGCCTCCCACCAAGGCGAACCCGGTTCAATCCCCGACCGGGTCACCGGAATTTTGCAAGTAGGAATCGCGCCAGACGATGCCGTTGGTCGGCGGGTTTTCTCGGGGACCTCCCGTTTCTCCCGCCCCTTCATTCCAGCCCCGCTCCATGTTCGTTTCAATCACCCTCATCGGCTCTCAAGACCTCGCTGTTAAGAGCCGCCCAAATATCTCCACTCTACTCCACTCTAATTAGTTTTGACTGATGTATAAGTGAAACTGCGTGTATAAATGGCAGTCGAACATCGTTTAAAAATGACCGTTAAATAACAAGTAGTAACAACGAATAAACGAATAAAACTAATACAAAATACATTCCGAAATGTGTTTCGTCCTTCAAAACCCCATTTTACGAGGTAATATGAACGCACAGCCTTTCATTCCGATTTTACGTCTTTCATTTTGTTCCCATGTAATCGTCACAGCGCTCTGTTTAAAGGTTTAAACTGCATTTAATGTGGAGAAGAGAGCGCACTCATGTATACTATTCGTTTTAACAATCCTAACGGTACCAATAAAACCAAACACGAAAAGTATGAGCATACTTCAAATTACACAATTTTGCAGCGGATCTGTAAGACATATATAATACCAAGTTGGCGTGGTAGCGTAGCTGGGAAGGCAAAGACATGAAGTCGAAGGGTGAGCGAGTTCAATCCTGATCACCGGCGGAGCTTTTTTTTACTTTTTAAATTACGGTAAATCGCACTATATATATGTATACATATATAGTAAACTATCGTAAAAATGTTTATTCCAAGTAATTATTTGGCTACATTCAATAAAAGCAATATTTAATTGAACACTGCAGTTGGCCGTCACTTATTAAATCAGTGAAATTGTTTCACGTCACTAATTCAATCCGTGAAATTTTTCAACTGATGCTAAGTGAAGCTATTTCCACTGATAATAGTAGTTGAATTTCACTGCGAATCAGTGGTTTGCCACTTATTCGAATTTAGAGTGTAAATGTTTCAGATTACTAAACTCAGTGATTGAAAACATTAGACTGATTACATCCAAAGTTGATGCTCCGTATCCAACCTTCGTATTGCAGTTAGTTGCAGGCTATATTATGGTACGAGGATTTCTGGTTTTGAGTCCCGGGTAAGGCACGTGCGTCTTTGTAATTTTATCACTTCTGTTTCGTATGTTTCCGGTTTCATCTGTAATGACATTGTCTCAACGAGACGTAAAGACGTACCTACCATTTAAGCTTTTAAGATAAGAACTTCACTAAAAAATTATTTGCACGCATTTAGTAGGAAGGAGGCTTATTAGCTATATCAGAAAATTCTCGTTTTTAATAATATAATTTTCCATTAATATTCGGAGCTATTCGATTTCCAGTCTCAACAATACTTTATTTTAAGATCAATTTTTAAAATTATTTTATACGTATATGAAGTCAGGTAGAAAGAGTACATGATATATAATACTACATTTTTATATAATTTTCCTTTATCATTTTGTGTCTGTAAACCCAGTAGAAATTATAGAAATTTTTTTTCACATATGGAATTATAAGTCATGGATATTTCTGCCAGGGATAAATAGTTATTGTACTACTTTGCAGTCCAATAAAATATTTTTGCGGTTTTTCATATTTCTTAATTATTATATTTTGGTTTATTGTTTGAAAACATTATTTTAAAATTATCAAACTCTTAATGTTTACAACACAGTACAAAATAATCGCGATAAATATGCTTTTAGATTTCAATTGAAAAACATATTGGTGATATTTTATAGAACCATCATAATTAAACTAAATTTCGTTACAATATTGTCACAATCACAATTATAAAGAAATACCACATTCCTAATAATATTTTTTTAACATGATAATGGAAGTTCGAATGCTGTATATATGCACAATGGCAATATTTATATTAGAGGCAGTGCTGTGAATGATATACAAGTAAATGCTATCCCAAAAATTGCTGTTCTTTGTCTAATTAACAGAATAATTTGTTGCTGTATTTACAATCGCATTTTGGGTATAGCATAAAAGATAGTAAATGTCCTTTACGTATGTTTCGCTTGTATCAAGCAGCTGGAGATAACATTTTCCTTTATGTGTTATTAGAATTGGTTTTGAAAAGTTGGTAAATTAATAAGCCTACATTTATAACAAATTGAACTTTATCAAGCTCCTTTATTCAAAATGGCGCCCATACAAATATTTTAGGTTTATTTGGTATAGTTACCATAAAATTTGACAAATTTCAACAAAATTTTGTACGCTGAAAGTATCTATTACAAACATCATATACGTCAAACAACGACCACTATTGCACGTCATTTTGTAAAAGAGCGTTACATAAATTAATAAAGATTTGGTGTAATATCTCAGAAAACAATTTACAGATTCCTAACAAATTCGCAAACAAGCATTACTGCGGCAGTTGATATGTACAAATATGTTTCAAGTATGTCAGACACTTATTTTCAAAATGGCGGCCATATAGCTATTTTAGCATTGTATGCTACATCTTCGAAACCATTTAGTCAATACTAACTTATATTTGTATGCTGGGAGTATATATATATATATATATATATATATATAACAGACATAAAATGTGTCTACATGAAGCTTGTTTTGTCCTAACAATTGACAGATTCCTATCAAATATGGTAAACTAGTAGTACTGCGGTAGGTAATGTTAACTGGTATGTTTGAATTAGGCTATGTCAGACATTTACTTTCAAAATGGTGGTCATATAAATATTTTGATATATTTGCAATATGTCTTTAACAATTTAAGCAAATTGAACCAAATTTTAATTCTGACAGTGTTTATTAGATGCATAATATAAAGCAAATATTTTGGGCAGTTTTGTGAGATAGCCCCGGTTAAGAAAATAAGGTTTTTATGCCTTATCTTGGGCACCAATCAGACGATTCCCACCAAATTTTCCACATAAGTAACGTTATGGTAAGCCATGAAACTGATGCGTTTTTAGTAGCTCAGGCACTTATTTTCAAAATGATGGCAGTGTAAATATTTCAAATTAGTGAACCCTATCATTCAAAACATTTGACTGATTGCATCCGTAGTCGATGCTTCGAACCTTACCTCCTTGATGTAGTTGGTTACAAGCTAGCTTTGTTTTGCGAATTTTTCTGAATTCAAATCCCGGTTAAGTCACACGTGTATTTTAATAGTCTTAGTAATGTTTCACATGTTTCTGGTTTCATCTGTAATGCTATTGCTGTCAATGAGACGTCAACTCCAACCTACCGTCTAAGCTTTTAAGAACTTCACTGAAATTTATTTGCACTCCTGTAGAGGAAAGTAGGCTCATTAGTTATCAGTAATGTCTTGTTTTGCATATAATTTCTTGTAAACAATTCGGGAGTAATCAGTTTTAAAGTTCCCTTAATTTAACACAAAAGCTTAAAATTTCCAAGCAACATTTCTTTAAATGACTAATGATGATTAATAAAGAGATGTTTTATTTTGTGCTTAGTTTTTCTCAATACTGTAATAAGGCAAGTTGACAGCGAGGTCGAGATAGAGCGAAGGGCTGAATGAAGCAGGGACTGAGAAGGAACCGCCCCCCCCCCCTTATAGTAAGAAAGTATTACAGTTTCGCCTGGAGACATTTCGGGAAGCCATGGAGAAGAGAAATCAGTATTATCAGAACGGAATTCAAGTCCACGTTGATGTGTATGCATATGTAACATTATTCCAAAAATATGGCAAGTAAAATTGAATGTATTTTATTAAATACAATATTTCGATAAATAAATAACCAACAGATTATTATTTTATTATTTGTCTAATTTTCATAGCAGTATTTATTAGTTAAATTTCGTGAGAATTATTTTAAGAATTCCTGAAATATCCATTAAACATGCTTATTTATAGATTGCACTACATCTCAAAATACAGAAGAATGTTGTTAACAGTATGTGAATTAAATAAAGTAACTTGTTACTTACATTATAAACATGACGTTAATAATTTTAATATTTCTTTACAGTTATTGATGTATAAACATATGAATGTTTCCAGCTCTATCATTTTGAACAAAAGATCATGAAACACTCAACTCCATTAATAACAGTGACCTAAAATGACACGTACATCATAACAAATAGATGGGAATTCATAGAGTATTTCATAACATTATATATATGTATATTCGAATAAATATAAAAAAAAAAACAGACAGATTGAAAGTAAAAACATTTACTTGTGTATTGTTTAAGTCGAATGATGTGTGTTTGAAAAAGAGCTGTGTTCTAAGTATAACTTGTGTATTACTTAAATCGAAAGATGCGTGTTTTTCATTTCTTAAAAAAAAATAATTAAAAATTAGAGAGTGAGAATATCTCTTGAATTTGTGTTGGTATAAAATTAATCATGGATCAGTTTAACAAGTATATATTATATATTATATACACACATGTAATTTGCTACTTCTTGTCTGCATATGGAGAGTACGCCTTATGGGGATTGCAAGTGTTCAGAGGTCGGCAAATCTGAGGTAGACAAAGATTTTTGGATTATTTTTTTGTTGGAAATAACATAGAAAATTTCTAAAAAAAACAATAGATGTATTCCATTCATATCGGCACTCTAGCACGCCAGTTTGACAAAGCAATTAAAAACAAGTAATGCAGGGAATATAGGTTTTAAGTTATGTAAAAATACCTTACGTGGAGCAAAGGGGCAACATAAAGATTGTGTACAATGAACGTTTTGATTGAATCGATAATAATGAATCACTTATTAAAACTGTGATAGCGGGTGACAAGTCGTAGATTTTTCTAATGTTTCCCCATAACCAAACGCCAAACGCAGGAGTAGCACCTCCAAAAATGTGGGAAAAAGAAGGTCAAAATGTTCATAAATTGTGAACATTTTTATAGTCATGGGGATATTCGAAGAAATTTGTACCTAAATGGTAAACTGTCAACAAACATTGCCACTGTGAGGTGCTTGAAGGACTACAAAATATGTTTGGTTGTGTCAGTCTAAACACTGAAAAAAGTTGGGCAGACCATCACTACTTTGCCTTTTGCCAAACCTCATTCTTCAGATATTTTCTACCAGAAATAGCATTCCACTCGTTTAGAAGTCTCCAACTTATCTGATCTCAGCACCGTTGATGAATTTTTCAAAATAAAATTCCACTTTTAATATTATCATTGTGGCAAAGTAAACACCATAAAACATCAATTGTTGTCCAATAAAAACAATCCAGCTGGGCGTCTTTTGAAATTGATACAAAATCTGGAGTTACGACTTTGTTGTGTTGAACCCTCCGAGTTTGCAAATATAATTTAAATAATAGTTTTCCAGCATCACTATTCCTAATTTTCTTCCAAACAAACATCATATTACTTTCGAAGTTCGAAAGTCTCAATACGAAACATTCGATATGATTGAAACTCTAAATTTTACGAGTCCTTATGAAGAATTGTGTATGTACTGCGTTTTTCTTTTAAAAATTTCGGTAACACGTTTATTTGCTGCAGGATTCAAAATAAAAAGTAGTAAAATTGCATTTAAAGCTGGCGTGCTAGAGTTCTCTAATACCTATTTGGGGATTCACGAATTAACTAAGATAGGCCTATTTGTACGAGAGCTGAAAGTTTTATTCGGGTTTTGTTATTACTGTATATCAAAATCACAGATTCCACAATAAACACAGATAGTAAATTTCCAAAACTTCCATAAATGTATGTCAGATTTGAGACTTCAAAAAGTGAGACTTCCAACTGACACGTATAGCGAATGCTATAGACCTACAGATTTTATCCTTAATTATTAATTGCAAATTTCTCCTGAGGATATTAGTATATGGAAATAAAAAAGTTAAAAATTGTATCATAAATCCAATTTTAACTGGCATCTAGCAGTGGTCTGGTCATCGATCATATTAGTTGAACAAAAAATTTGTTAACATTTACTGTAACGTTATTCTCAGTAATTGACTCAATTTCTTTTAATAACTCTGCAAAATTTCAACGAAATATTATGTTATCAGATGACGAAACGCCATATTTACACAGAATCTGAGATTTATTTATTCCTTCGTTATTTCCTATTGTTATTGAGCCAATGGGGCAGCGGAGGTGCAGTGGCTAGGGTGCTCGCCTCCCACCACGGCGATCCGGGCCCGATCCCCGACGGGTCCAATCCGGGACCATCGCATGTGGGAATCGCGCTGGACGGCGCTGCCTGCCGGCGGGCCCTCCTTGGCCACTCCCCCCCCCCCCCCCCGTCCCAGCATTCCAGTGCCGCTCCATCCTAGGGTCTCACTTCATGTCATGTCTTGGAATGACGGGCACCTGCGGGTCCCGGCTGGAAAGCCCGTCACTCGGGGAGGGTTTCCTCGCCCTGGGTTCACTCCCCACTCGAATATTTTTTTTTTTATTGGGCCAATACATTTTACGAAACATTCTCCCGCACTTGACGCACGGCGGCCAAAAAAGAAAATTACAACTCGGCGATTACTTGTTTAGACCCTGACTCGGGCTGTCTTTAATATTGGCTAAAGTTGTCGATACGTTTTTGTCTTCGAGTCCAATATAAAGTTACAAAAATTATGAGAAAATTAATTACTTAAAAATACATTGGTTAATATGAATTTACAAGCAGTTCTCTAAACCATTTTAAAAAATTAATATTTAATATTTTACGAAAACGTGTCGTTAGTTTCGCAATTCTGAAATAAATTAAAATTGAATAAAATTACACTGCAAATACTAGACAACTTCTAGTTGTATGTCTTCAGCACAGAAAAATAAAGAGCAAGTGTCTATTAAGTACAGAGTAAATAAATATTAAATGGTTGAAAAGTTCCTTCGTGTAAATGAAAATGTCTACGATCCCATTATACTGGCAAGGATATATTTGTTAATTTAGCTTGAATTTGTTTAAATAAGAGCTATATTCATATCGTATCGCAAATCATTAAAATAAGATTAATTTAGTAAATTGTATAAAGTGAATTAGTTATACATTTAAATGACATTCACACGATAAGAAAATGTTTTAATTTTCCCTCTTTTTATAACGAATCTTCTCCAATAAATTCTTTTAATAATTTGATATATATTTTACCAGTCTTTTTCACTATATAATACTGTATTTGCAAAATTAATATTTACTAAACTTCACATAATTTAAGATGCACTGTAGTATTTGCAAAAATATATTTTTATTTATGATATCCTAGTGTGCCGCAGGCCTACTGTGGCTGGAGTTTATTTACTGTCACAGGCAAAGATGAAAACGAACTTATTAGATTTCAAATTGTTAATTTTCCAAGCAGTTGCAACTAACTGATGCCAAAGAAATGTTAACAGAAAACGGAATGTTTCTTGTGCGAAAGATGAAATTTTACTGCACTTTGATGGCACATTATAATTGGAAATACGGACTCACGTGCCAATAGAAATAATGTCGTCAGGTAATTCGCTTCCTTGTATTTACCTCTGCAAATACCTTAAGAATTAGAAACTTTTTTTTGTAATAAATGAATTTTACGCTTTATTAAAAGATAATTTTACCAGAGCAGCTTCTTGAGCTCAAATAGTCAGATGCCGTAATATTACTTAACACAATCGTTATGACAACAAATGTTCATTTCTAAAGGTCAGACGTTTCATCGTTTAAAGGAATCGGGTAGTTAGGTAGTACAAGCTAAAAGAAAAAAAATACCACTAGAAAATTACTTGCCTATTGACGACTTGCAGAACAAAGCAAATAGTTATTCTGCACGTGAAGCAGCAGTCTTCTCAGCACCAGAAACTACTTCATTCTGACGGTACTTGCCAGCAGACGGCTATATTTATACGTGATGTAAAGAAGCAGCGCATCGCCCTTCTGCTTCGTATCTTCCTCTTCCCTCTCTCCCCTCCCCCAACCCCTGCTCTTCCTCCTTAATGTTTCGACGCAGATGCCCCTGCTAGCCTCACGTGAGCCAATATTCCCCATGTTTTGTTTCTCGAGGAAATAAGCTGCTATCACGCCAGCTTCTGTGACGTCGTTCAGAAATTCCTTAAACCAGAACTACTTGAGAACATTGCCAACAGTAAATACACATTTTACCATACAATAAAAATACACATAGGGTCATTAACATCCAAGTTTGAGACATTGGATGCGATTCCTAATAATAACAATACCCTTTAAATAAACTTTGCATGGCGCATTTTACGTTCAGCATATATAATTATCTATTCAGTTTTTTTTTTGGGTATTCGCTGCCTACATAGGAAATTTAAAAGAAGCTAGTATTAAAACTGCATACTTAATCACTATTCAAACCAAAATTTGAGGAAGTCATTTGTAAGAAATTTTATTTTGGGAGTACACTTGAAACTCGTAGAAATATGCCTAAAATTGTGTTAAGCTTAGCTACGTAAGCGTTTTCGTAGAAATTAAAGGTGACAATGTTTCGAAATTATAGTATACCCCAAATAACATCTTTACAACTTTGAGGCTGTTAAACTGTGATTTATGCAGGCGACTGTGTTTTAAACAAGTGTTTCGGCGAACCCTCGTCACGAAACCTCAACATCTTAACTGTCATGGCTACTGAAAAGTGAGTACAAGTAAAGTTTAACTGTACGGCATCCGGCTGAATAAATATTTTCGACTTATATACATCAACAAGATTTAATAGTGATTTAAATTACTTGCGTATGAAAGATATTGATAACTGTTCATTTTTACCCTACGAGAAATGAAGAAAAATTTATCGATTAAAAAAAACACTTTGCAATGTTTATTAATAGTCTAGTAATGCAGTTTCTCTTAAAATAGAATGTGTGTGTATATATATATATATATATATATACATATATATATATATATATAAATTTCACTGATTAATAAGTGACGGCAGACTGCAGAGGGAAATTAAATATAGTTTTTATGGAATTTAGCCTAATAAGTACGTGAAATAAACATAGTTATGACAGTTTACTATTTATATTGCCCAATTTACCGTAATTTTATAAAGTAAAAACAAAATAACACTCGGGTGTGGCCCGGATTGAACTCACACACCACTTTGCTCATACGCCGTTACCATATTATCTGAGCTACGAAGTCAGGTTGGAAAAAGAGGAGGAAAAACTTTTCGTTTTTAGTTTAATTGGTAGCGTCGGAATTGTTATAACGAATAATATATATGAGTGCACTCTCTTCACCACTTTATATGCAGTTTAAACCTTCAAACAGAGCACTGTGATGATTACATGAAAACGAAATAAAATACTTAAAAACGGGATGAAAGGCTGAATGTTCATATTACCTCGTAAAATGGTGTTTTGAAAGACAAAAAACCTTTAAGACAGTATTTTGTATTGGTTTTATAAGTTTATTCGTTGTTATTTCACTTGATACACGTTGTTTAACTGCCATTTATAAACGTTGTTCGACGGTCATTTTTACACGCTGTTTAACTGATCCGTCAGTCAAAAAACCAATTGCTGAAAAACAGTGAAAAAAAATGACTGAGAAATCAGTGGAAAATGTCCCCGAATCAATAAGTGAAGGAAATCTGGTATTTTTTTTACTGATTTATCAGTTAGATTAACTGAAGTGACTGTTAATTCAGTCAGATACTGTTGACTGATTTAAATGGGGAAATTCTCACAGATAAAAATTTAGAGTGTAAGGATTTGTAATTTGTCAAAAGTAAAAAAAGTAGACCATCTCACGTAGTGATTTATTTAATTGTAGTATTATATGTTATGTTAAACTCTTAGACTAAAAACATAACTTATTATTTGATTAGGCTCAATTGAAGACGGAAATATCAAATATTGTATTTTAACATACTCTCCGCTCCAGTAAGCAGAATTCTGTTATGTTCAGTAACGGAACTCCATGACACGTCCCCCGTTATATGCAGCCGAGAAAATACTATGCCCATCCACCTGTCGGCGTTTGTTCAATCACTCTATGTAGTAGCTTAAGTGAGAAACAAATGTAAAACCAGGTAGCGATTGCACAAGAATGTAACCCACAACTATTTTATCTCTTTGATGAGATAAGCAGACAATGACTTATCACTCCTCTGATCTGCTTAGTAAAATCAAAACATAGAAGCTTAAGTTTCACTGTTACGATGTAATCATATGACATCAAGAAAAAACCTTTGTTAAGCAGCCAGTTCACCCCAGAAAAAATAACTGAAAAATAATCATTTGTCTATACATTTTGTTGTTTAAATACTACAAATACAGCACGTCAACACCGCCATTCAATCATTTGAATGCTTTGTATTTTTACCTTTTATTTTTATTCTTTGCTATACATTATTGTATCCTACTTTCTTTCTTGGAAGAGATACATTTTTCGTTTACTTCTATTTCCAGTATTTATACGGTAAAGATAATAATAAAATTAATAACAGCTAAAAAATCGTTTTAGCTTATATGCATGAAATGAATATCCATTATATTTACCACCTTTCATAAAATATAATTTTATGAGTCTGTGGAGTGTTTGGCGAACAAGTCTCAAAAGTATACATCACACAGAAGTCGGCTGCTTCAACTATCATAGAGAGAGAAAGGTGACAGCAAATAGGGAAAGAAAGAGACAGCAGATTTAAGACATGTAAAATTGGCACGATAGAGCGTCTCAGCAATTTCGCTGATACATTTCGCTCCTCCCGTCATAGGAATTGAATAACACATAACTATCTAGAGGACATTCACGGATACTTCACACTTTTCTGAATCCCTGCTAAAGTTCTACATTTGGTTAAATATTACATATCCTTCCGCTACATGTAAATACATACACTGCCATGTGACTTCGACGTTTTAACTATCAAGTGCTTTGTTAACTGTTTTCAACTGTTCAAAGAATTCAGTTATATTTCAAAAAACAATTTCGTACGAATGTTTACAATTTAGGCCTATAGCCATATTTATGTCAGCTTTATGAATTTGCCTTTTTAACACATTTGTTATGCATGACATAGCACATTCCACGAAATAAAAGTTAATATTTTGCCGCGACTGTGTTTAACCCTGTTACAACTGTGGGGGAAAGAACTGAAGTATTTAACCTGTTGTTATTGATATGAGTTGGGTTATTTAGTTAAAAGGGCAGCTGTAGTTGGAATAAATATTTAAAAGAAGGAGCAACCAGTCCAACGAAAAACCAGTGATTTCATACACGCTTATCGTGTCGCTTCTTTTTTTGTTCGTAGCAACGACAAACTTAAAATATAGTGGTGAACATGCATACAAATATGCCTCCAATAAATCTTATTGAGCTCATTTATTTGCATAGGTACTTAGGGTTACTAGGTTTATTTAATTATTTATTAAATTTGTTTTTGGCTGGACCTAGTGTTTGTTGGGATTGTAGCAAACATTAAAATCACAGAAACATAAACACGTTGCACAATTCAGTTTAAACCACACACCTACGGCAAAGTTACGAAGTTGTGCTCGTTAAATATACAGACGTGACTTAAAAAAAAAGTAATTTCGCCATAAAACAGTTTACGGTTAAAATGTAAAAACCTCACACATCCAAAATTTACAATCACACACAAACTGGCATAACGTAGAGGCATCAGTTATACTACTTCACATACAGCGGTCACGACATATGTTACAATATACTCATTCCTAGGTACGTTTAAAAAACACAATGTGAACAATTTGATGTGGCAAATTTAAAGTATTTTTCGCAAGAAGAAAAATTAACATTTTGTTCACCCACAAGCAAATTCTTGGCAGCATGTCATGTTGCCATTCGCCACTTCTTCAAACTTTGGATTTGTAACTATCCCGCCATCACATCTAAATATATTTTATTACGTATTCAAAATTTTAAATCTCATTTCAGTTTAGATTACAAGCTCAAAAATAATAATTTTTGTTGTAATAAGTATGAAATATACTACAATTGAAAATACTGACAACTTTCCAGATACTGCTAATGCTGTGTAACTTCCAGAGAGAGAGAGAGAAAGAGAGAGTGTGTGAGAGAGAGAGAGAGAGAGAGAGACAAGCTCCGCTCCGCCTATTCAAGTTTCTTCCTCAGACGAAAAGAAAAACACTATGTCACTATGGCCTAAGCACCATAAGTTGCGCTGATATGTATAAATGAAACAATGAAATATGTTTCCATCACCGATATCTAAAACTTTAATATTTCAATAGGCAATGTTAAATTTACAAATAGCACACCAAAAATAAGGAGAAAACAATAATTTAACTGTGAACTATTTCTTAATAGCCATTGCCAACACTGCTCTCAATGTTTTTAATTCACATTAATTACGATATAATTATATAAAGTTATAGAAGATATTTTGTTAAAGTTTCATTTAGTCAAGAACACAATACGTTAAAGTAAATTACAGTGTTATATACAGGATGATTCACAGCACCCATATCACGTCTTTTTCTCGGAAACAACACGACACCGGTGGTTCGCCAAAATATTGTGATAACTATACTTTATGACTCACCAATTTGTAGTAATTCCATTTCCCCGAATATACCGGAGGTAGGGTTCGGGGGTGAGCTTTGAAATTGCATATGGTAACAGGTGTCTTATATGGTATCGTTGGATATACTGTCGAAAAAGTAACAACATTTACTAAGACAGTTGTTTTCTGACGTGCTTAGTTTACACATAATAAAATTAATCATTTAAGAAAAAAGTTTGTGACGCGAGTAATTTACCCACAATGAAATAGAACGAAAAATATATTAATTCATACTACAATCAAAAGGTAATCAACGAAACATGTTGTTTTACAGGCGTGCATACCTAGTTTACATACAATCAAAAGGACGTTGTGTGCTCTGTAAATACCGTTATAATGTGAGAGAAGTACTCTGCAATGGGAACTGGGAACACTCATTCGCACACATCACTCTTCATAAATGTTAGAAAGGTAGACCAACCTGTATCAGACATGACTCTTTTCTTCTTGCGTTCGCGGTTGCTCGGCGGACCTTAGCACAGATAAGTGATCCACATACTGCTCTGATTCTGTCTTTCATGTCTTTCCTCGTTGTTGGACGCACGCAACAGACGATGTCTTTAATTCTTCCCCACAAAAATACGTCATTTGGGGACTGGAGAACGTGGTGGCCAAGCTACAGGACCCATTCGTCCGATTCACCATCTGGGGATTAACATGTCAGCAAATAGACGAGCTCTGCGTGAAAAGTGAGCATGACAGTCCTCCTGTTGAAGCCACCGTGTTAATCACAGAGCGAGAGGGATATCTTCGATCAGCTGTTACAAAATATTCTCTAGGAAACTGCATATGCCTTCGAAAAATTTGGTCCTATGACACGAAGTCCGAGAAGGCCACACCAATTATTAATGCCCCACATATGTTGGTTATCCATTTGATGGAACCAATGTGGGTTGACTACAGACCAATAATGGGCATTATGTATTTTAAAGTCATCATTACACTTGAATGTGGCCACATTAGTCCACAAAATGCTGCGGTGGAAAGCATGGTCCTTGCTCAGGTACCAGTTGCAGAAATCAATGCGCTTAGGAAAGTCATTATTCCCAAGTTTTTGGTGCAGCTGTACATGGTATGGATTTAAACAATTATCAGCGAGGATTCCCCAAACTGTACTTTGAGACAATCCTAAGTCGCAGGCAATCCTCAGTGTAGAATCATGAGGATTAACTACCGCGGCAGCAAGTACATCAACAGTCCTCTTGTCTCTTACAGGTTGTCTGATGCGACGACGTCTGTTGCGTGTCGGTTCATTAGCCCGGTTGTCCGCACGTGACATGCAAGACGCTGGAAGACATTGTACAAGTGATGGACGCACAGTGAGTATCTCTCTGCGTACAAACGGGCAGCAGCTCTGCCATTCCGACAACATTCTCCTAGTATCATCAGCTTGTCAAATGCTTCTTCGTTTGCAAACGGCATTCCATTCAGAAAGCAACACCACAGGCAGACGATGATTTACAGTGAAACAACACACACGATTAATGGTTGCAATGTAAAACGAATGACTGACTGAATGAACGACATTTTGATTGCCAGTACTTGCATGCAAAGCCTGCAGTTCCTGTAAGTGGTAAATGTCTTATCTGCTTAATGCATAGTGCTGCATTATTCTCGGCTTTTGCTCGGAAACAGTCTAACACCTACTGCACGAGTCCATGTAGTAAGGCACACAGGACACTGCTAGTATCAAAGCGAGTCTCACACTCCAACTGCGCCGTTTTAAATACGTCACAAATTTCTTTCACAACATGTCACTCTTTTTTTGTGCATTTTTAATTGCGACATTAAGTTTTTAAAGTATGTATCTACAATATTATTTTAATGCGACGATTTTATTTTTAATTGTCACCATATTTTGTCTCTTAAGTATGCCTCAATGATTTTTGCAATATGTGCTACTGTCAATACATTAATATCGCAGTGTAGAACTATTTTTAAACTTTTTTGAAAAAAATTTTAATGTTTTGATCAGTTACTGCTATAATCATTATTATAATTGTCTATCTCTGCTAATAAACTTTATTTTATATTGCCTGTATTCAAGTTATTGTCTACATTCCGAGTTTTTTTTATCAAATGTCTCGTTATATTTATTAATTTAATTATGATTGTAATTAATATCTTTATTCTCATTTTGAACTATATATGAGTTATTTGATTAAAAAGTAAAGTCTATTTCCCCAATATTTATTTACATCAGTTTTCGTTTTAGTAAAGGCATTTGATATATTTTAACGAAACCGTTGTGCGAGGGCCGCGATGTCTTCAGGGACTTAAGTATCATTGAAGTGCTAATTTCACACTTTCGTCGCGTAGTGAAACCAGAATGTAGTGCTGTGGTGTGCACACAATTTATTTATTTATTTATTCTTTCACATTATTTCGTGTGTTTCATCTGTCAACATGTGAGCGGATATTTATTCACCCAACTCGGTAAGTTCTCGTACAGTTGTCTTTTGTCGCGTATTCTCGTGCATAGTCTGTTTTCACATACTAATTAATTTCGTTATACATTCTATTGTTTTAGAGAGGGTTCCAGTGTTACCTTGAAGTAGCCTACTACTTTGCAGTACTACCTTGGTGTCCTACATTGCAGTTCTACTATTCAATTCCACACTTTAATTATACGCTTTAGAGAAATTTGCTGTTCTACGTTTTTGGTTCTCGTTTCTATTCAATATTTTCAAGTTATGCAGTCTGCTACCTCTCTCAACATATGGTATACTGGAATAACTTGCCTTGCCCGAGCTTATTTCTTAGTGTCGATGCTTCCTCGCGTCCTGCTCGTGGTTTTACTTCGAGTCAGCTAAGTAAAGACTTTCAATTTAATAATATTTTACATTTTTATCCCCAAATAAAAACATATAAAAATATTTTTATGAACATAGTTTGTTTTCAAGCACAGGTCAAATGATAATTTTTTTTAAGTTTCATAAAATTTATTGTAATAGGTATAATTATGCCTGTTTAAATGGTAGTATATATATGTATATATACATATATACATATGTATATATATGTACATATAATATATGTATATATATATAATGATTAATGGACCTACGAAACGTTATGATGCATTAAATTCCTATATTTATTTATATGTATGGGGTACACCATTTAATCATATTCCAACTGCTAGTAGTCAATTAACTTTAATGTATTATAAGACATAACATTATTATGTCTTATTGTAATAATTCTGAACTTATATAAAATATTTCATTAAGGTGATTATGGACTTATATTTCTTTAATTCACTGAAGTTTAATTGTAACTCTGCTGTTCATATGAAAAACTTCCAACTTTATTATGCATTATACTGTCATGAGTTTGCATATTGTTGTATCTTGCAATTATATATTTTTCTTTTTATAATTCTTAAACAAAACAAAAAATAAATAAACTAAGAAAAATAATATTTACATGCACTACCACGTCTCATGAGTTTTCATTTGATGGGATCCCTCTGCGCATTTGCTTGATTATTTTAGTCAATTAAGTTTGACACATTTATTTTGACTTTACAGCCCCTTATTGTGCATTGTACGATCACCCAGCATGTGTTACTAATGTATCTTACTGCCTTTCTTGCACTTCTTTAATTTATTAATGTGTTATTTCTTATTCAGTTCTTTATGATATTTCAAGCTGCCACTTTTTTGCAAATGTTTGTGGTGATTTTATTTTGACTAGGGCTGACTTACTTTTATTATAAAGTGGATTAATATTATATTATTTTCTTTCGGTCGTACAATGGCACAATCTGGTTGCAGATTTCGTGATTCTTTTCAACAAGGTTAATGTAACCTTCACTATTTATGAATTCAGTAACTTTTATATTACATTGCAAGAGATTTGCGGTAGTGATTTATTAATGCCTTTTCTAAGCTCCTTTCTTTTTAAATGTGAATTTCAACTCAACTATAATTGCCAAGTTTTGCGAACATTGCTTATTAAGTTTGGTGAGCATAATTTTAGTTATGTATGACTTGAGCTGTTGATAATTACTTGTGAGTGAATTCTTGATATTTAAAGCTAAAGATCTTAGATCTATTTACTTGTAATTCATTATTTTTACTGATGATGGTGTTTTATTTAGTGAGATTGTCTTCTCTTGCTTCGTGTTTTCATTGCCCGAGTGACCTTCATTCACAGGTTGTTGTTTGTCTTTGGCACTCGTGTTGTCCGTGTTTATCACACATGTTTGGAATGTAATTTTTATTCCACATCAACTATTTATTATCATAGGTTATTTTGTTCTTTAAGTAGTTTCCAATCATTAATATTATTGTGTAATATCGCTTTTCGTTGTTGTTTTTACAATCACGTTACTTTGAAACGAAGTTTTGGTCATTTTTAGGCCTTCCACCATGGCATCGCGCTCTGCGCTAGTAATTTCAGTGATACCAACCTCACTCGTCTAGTGACACTAGGGTTTGTTTACTTTTTACGTCGTACACTTTTCATGTGTTTAAAAGCGAATAATTTTATTAAAATAATTTAGCTATTGCCTTTTCTCAATATTATAAGTGCGTATTGTGAATCGCACCATATTCCTTGCCCAATTTTAACTTGGGTTTCTTGATAACAATAGTAATAATCTTTGCATATACTCCTACTCTTGCCTGCTGATTATTTGCGAGTTCCATTGAATGTCGTATATTTTTCTGCTCGTATTTGATCATATTAATAAATCTTTTTATAAATGTCACTTTAATTAATTCATTTACCAGTAATTTACTATGGCACTCATCTCAGGCAAAGGATGTTCTGTATTGCTCGCCAATGTTTACATTTCATTTCAGATTTATCTTATCCATATTTTTTATTAATATTTACTCATATTTACATCGTTGGTATATTTCAGATTATATACATTTTCATGACTTTTTTTTACTTTTACACTGTTTATGTTTGTATGTCTTCTGCACACTTTGGTGCACTGAACTCTTTTTACTAATATTATTAGCATTTATTATATTTTACACCTGGTTGTTTTTTTTTTTGACGAGTTAAGCTAGTGACTTCCACATGACACACAGCTTTGGTGTACTTTGTGTGAATCATTGCTATCCATCTGGAGTGGCAGGTGGAAATATTAGCACTAAATTTGCTTCCCACTTTCTTCCTACGGCCCTCTGAGAAACTTTATTTGAAGTGAAAGTGACTTCCGTGCCTCACGACCAGCTTTCTGGAGTGCCTGGGTACATTGCTTTTTCGGATTCAAGCTCTCTGCTCTGGTCCTCTGTGGGAAGGTTACCACATGGCACGACCAGCTTTCTGGAGTGCCTGGGTACATTGCTTTTTCGGATTCAAGCTCTCTGCTCTGGTCCTCTGTGGGAAGGTTACCACATGGCACGACCAGCTTTCTGGAGTGCCTGGGTACATTGCTTTTTCGGATTCAAGCTCTCTGCTCTGGTCCTCTGTGGGAAGGTTACCACATGGCTAGCTTGTTCAGTGACTTGGGTACTCATTTGGACGACCCAATCGTTGTAAACTGTATGTCACACTGGAAGGTTGCAGAGCTCCATGTTAAAATAATAATTTATTTTCTTAACTGATTTTATATAACTATCTTAAATTTTATTTAATATAATTATTTAACATTATTTCTAAATTAGAGTGTAACCATTGTGTTATTTTCTGTGTTGTTTACCTGCTGATTTTGGTCAATTTTTTTGAGTCTTCAGAATTCTTGTAGTTAATTACTTTTCTCTTACATGTTTGTTTTCCTTTTTAGTTTTTTTTTTAATTGCGTCAGTTTCGGCACACCATTTCAGTTTCTCAAGTGAAAAAGGTTTGCTGACATGGAGTTCGCCAGGACAGCTATCTTCCCCAGTGTTTACTGTAGAAGACGGTACACTGTTCTCCAGCTGCTTCTGATGGGGTCAATGCTGTTCACCGTCTGCTCTAGGTGTCTGCTATGGGACACAAGGTTTCTCTTCAGTTTTAAGGTAAATATTATTTATCTTCTTAAATCTCGTTGCTGGATAAGGGGTTTGCTTTCGCGCTAGCATTTGTTGCTGTGTAACCAACATTAAGCTAACAAAGGAAGTTGTCCTATATGTGTTGAAATAACACTATATTGTCGTATGATTTTTAAAAGCAATGTTTTTAACACAAAAATCATGTCTTATTTAATATTGGCTTTAATTTTTATATATAGCTTACTTGCCGGAAATAATACCATCGGTATTTGGTATGTACTGTATAACTTTTTTTGGCCAACATTGTACAGCCAACATAAATTCACCAATAGAAAATAATTGTACTAAATGACTAAACATATTAATTTCATAACATACAAAGAATCAGCAAAAGTAAATATTTCTTAAACTGTGGTTGGTTCCTCATTTGTTTACACAATATTGTGAACATAACAGTTGGCGACTGGTAAGTTTTGTTACATTGGGACCGCATTGCACTACAGTCATTATGTCATTAAAGGATACAATAATTTTTTTCTTAATAAACACACGTATATAGAATTGATTTTATTTGCTTACTGGTTCAAGTTTTAGAACAGAGATTCTTTACAACAATTTAGCTGTCTTTGGTTGTGTATTATTCATTAGTTGGAAATATATATTCTTGTAACTGGTAGGTTTTTAAGATCAATTTCGGAGTAGTAAAATCTGATTTAAATAGGTTACATAAAAATACAGCAACATATTTCAAACTGGAATATAATAATATGTACCTATTTCTTCATCAAACAACATGAAGTTACAGTAGTCTAGTGGATAATATACCAGGCTGCTATTCTCCAGGGAGCGAGCTCGATTCCGATATCCACCAAATTGAATTTTCTGGTTTTAATGTGAATTGGGACGCGATAAGAGATCATATGGTTGTGCACTTCTGAAATACTTTGTTAATGGGTAAAATTGATTTAAAACACTGGTAACCAACATTGGCAGAATGTTATTTATTGGTTGGCATTATGTATGCAATAACACATCTTAGCAAAACATTTCCACTTGTGTGTAAATGACTGCGTGGATGCCTTTCTGAAAGAAAAAAAAAACAGTATTCTTAACAGTTTGCACACAACCATTAAATTATGTTGGGCCAACATGGTATTTCAGTTGGCAACCAACATAAAAGTCATGCTGGGCCAACGTAATCCCGAGGATCATTTCTGCATTGGGCCAATATAATATGCCAACATTGGCCCAATGGTAGATCGAAATGTTGTTCCAGTGTTGGCACAACCAAATTTTGCTACTGGGGTGACAACCGTCGTAGCACTGGGAAATAACAATAAATAAAAGACAAGCAAAAGAATTAACAACATGACCAATCATATCCCTGATAGCATGTCTCCGATACGTGTTACATAAAACAAGAAAAAGTGTTATGCAGTGTTCCCAAGGTTATGAACTTGTTCATCAAAACATTGTACAGATCACACAAAATACGTCCAATGATCATGATATATAACATGCTTCAAATAACGGCATACGCCTTACAAATATTATAAGTTATACTGCAGAACAACATATGATTAATACACAATTGGACCATGTGGAA
Organism: Dryococelus australis; assembly: GCA_029891345.1. Taxonomy (NCBI): domain Eukaryota; kingdom Metazoa; phylum Arthropoda; class Insecta; order Phasmatodea; family Phasmatidae; genus Dryococelus; species Dryococelus australis. Next base: position 249,100,656 of record CM057009.1, read on the forward strand.
AACTGGTCCTTCATTCATAGAACACGAGTGTTACATCGTTCAATATGGCCGTGTCATTGGTAGGTACATAGATAATGCACAATACTGAAATTGACCCAAAAATATGTGTAAACATTCATTACGTAAATTCAACGCCTAACAAGCCCAAAAGCTAGACAACAGGTTAATGTTTACAAAACAGTTAGGTTAAAAATCGTCACTAACACAAAATAGTCGTAAATACTGTGTCGCAGTCATTGAGTCAAAATGTTGTGGACAAAACGAGCTGAGTCACTACCATAGTTACCATGCAGACATCTCCGTCTGTAATCACGACCAAAAGAGTGCCGCATGGTACAACAAGAGAAGAACACTATAAATATTTCTTACTGACAATGATAAGTCAAATTACAAAGGCTAATGGCCAAAAGGATCAAAACAAAAAACATGCTTTCAGAAAAGTTTACCAAAATTATGTAACAGTTACATATACAAACAACACAAAACCGTATTAATAAAGTCGGGCATAATTTGGCTGGCAGGAGCCGAAACAGAATTTAGAAAAAAGTGACTTACTTAAACCATGACACATGCCACGCCAGGGAGTTGCTAGACAACTGAATACAACAAAGTCTTTACAACTACATAGACGAAGATCAGAAGGCGAAGTGAACAAGTCCTCACAGTGAGCTAGAACGCTAGCCAGACGTACGAGATACCGCACAGGGGGGAAGGGGAAAGAGGGAAGTAGGAGAAAGCAGGGTTATAAGGGGAAGTGGGGAATAATGCTAGAGCGATAGGGAAGGGAGTGCTTGGGGTATTGGCCACCAATAGAGGGTGCACTGTTTGAACTCCGTACGACGAATCCGACAAACAAAATATTACTGTTAAAACCACATCCCTAAGGAGCACACAGGGACGATAGAGCAAATTTTTCGTGGCGTAGCAGTAAATTTAACATTACAGTCCTACAACTAAACATATGTCTTGAAACGGACAATACACATACAGTTGCAGAGTACAAAGAATGAGTAAGTATCTTCAGGTTATAAAATTGTACATACACAGGTAGAGTCGCCGTGCTTGTGGTAAAATAAAAAGTAGTGCACACGGTAGCAGTAGAAGTAAACTATTCGCAGGAACAAAGTACATGAGCATCGTAACAGTTCAAAGAAATGGTCAGCTTCCGCTGAGTTAAAGTACATGTTCAAAGTACGAGCATACAAAAGGTTAACATAGGCAATGTTCATGAGGAAACACTAAGAAAAATAATTCAAATGTAGCAGCTGTTCAGCGGTGGGAACTCTTCATGGGGTCCATCGTAGGGAAGAAGCATGTTAGAAAGAGAAGAGTTAGAAGAACGAAGAGAAGAAGATACACAGAAGCAGGTGTAGATAGATCTTCAGCTCCCGGCGTGTGCTCATACCCCAAGTGGACAAATGGACAAAACGACAAAGGGGAGAAAGAGCAATGGTAAGGTACAGGTGAAAACATACAATAACAACTTACACAGGGTCAAACAGTTAGCTTCTAAGTCCTCAGCAAATTCAGGCAAAAATTGAGGTGAATGATTCTCAATCTATTAATCGTTATAGTTATCCAGAGTCAAGTTTAATTAATTCACTTTACATGTCACTATAAGTTAATAGAACATATGCTTATTCTCTTAGACATAACATTCTTCTTGATGAAACATCAACCAGCCATGAGCAAGACTATATATGAATAAAGTTACAATATTATAATATACATGCTTGTGCCACTTCATATACGTACAAAAAAATATGTTATTATTTCAAGTAGACATATCTGTGAATTACATAAAAATAATTACAGACTGATTATTCCACTGATATATGTATATCATAGGTACATTACATAGTATACAATATCATATAGAAAATTACTAAATTAAGGAATGATGAGCTTGAGGATGTGCATGAACTTAGCCTACTTTAGCATGATAACATTACCACACAACACAATGCTGTAAGGAGGAGAGATACTCCTATAAATATAAAATACATCACAAACCAAGCTTTACCGCACATGCGGCTTCAACTGCGACACATGAATTTTCTGGTATGTTTTACCAGTGTCAGAATGTAATAGGAGAACAGTCTTATCAGTAGGCAATCTGGAAATGACATACTGACCAACAAATATAGTCAGTAATTTGCTGCTAAGCTGCTGGGGGCAGAAGGTAGCTGGAAATGTTTACACCAAGCAAGATCCCCGACCTTATAGGGCTTTTCACGCTTAGTGGAAACGAGGTGATTATATACAAATTGCTACAACTGGTATCGACCAATATCTGGCAATGGAGTGGAGGGGGAAGGAACACCCCAAATATTCAGGAGATAATTAATTAGATTCCTCCCCAGAAATACAAGGGAAGGCGTGGGTAGAGACATGTAATGTGGAATTGAAACTTACATTGATCATCAGCTCGATATCTTCATCCCAAACCTGTTGATTAATATTATAAAAATTGCCAGACATGCTTGTAGATTGCGGTTGAATCTTTCGACCTGCTAACCATTAGAAAATTAAGGATTACTGGTGAAATGCTCCACAGATCACTGAATGCATATGTTCTTAAACTGATGGGACTGAAAATAAGTCGCATTGTCAGAAACGATATTGACTGGAGCCCCAAAAATTTTCCTTACCCTTTGTGGTCACATTCTATCAATGGTATCTGCTTTCACATTCCTTGAGGGGAACGGCATAAGGAACTTGGAAATGGTTTCTAATAAGCTCAGGATACAGTTGGTCCGTTTCATCGATCGTATCAACAGGTCAAACACATCAATGTGAACTGTATCCCATACAAATTCCGGTATGTCAATTGTGTGTAGTCCTACCAGGGTGTTTCTAGCTGGTTAACGCCATTGACAATCCTGACATGAGCGAACTTCGTTCGCCACATGTTATTTCATGATAGGCTAATAGAAATGAGTCGAAGCCTTATGCAAGGTCGTTTGGACAACCACATGGCAGCCAAAAATGCAGGAGTGAAAATACTGAAACATCAGTGCACGTATGAGTCTGGCACGATAATTTTCTTAGCACATCCCATATTCCCGGTGTAGATGAGGAAATCATCATGGAGGAACTTGACCCCGACAGCACTGTTCAGACTGTTTTCCCTCCGAAGAAGTCAGTGGAATGCAGCCAACATCGGACTATACCAGCGCATCCACGTGCACCAATGCAGTTCGGTAGCATGTTTGAACTGAAGTCGAACACACCGGATCAGTGCGCGGGAGTTAAACCGCAGTGACGTAAGTGTAGCAAGGAAGAGCTAGACAGGAAAGTGTAGGGAGGCCAAGGGGCTGAGTGCGCTTACGTTCATGAATCTGAGGAAGTAGAACTTGTGTCCTGTCCAGGGCAGACACACAAATTAATGCAAGGAGAATGCCATGCAAGCAATGTGTGCATAAACAACACTAAAAGACACTCTTATTTAAGCCACAGAGGCCTTATTAGTCGAGTTACAGTGTTTTTGTTATTTTCCACTTATATGCTTATCACCTTCACGTCATCCACCACTGTCTATGTTGTGATATAGGTTTATGTTTTGCAAGCATGCTTATTTAAATGCAAGTTCTGATCATGTAAGGGGAGTGCAAGTGTTGATGCAATGTTTTAGCAGTGTGAGAAAGTAGTGGCCCGGTCCACCTGCTGCCAATTCGACCGGCGCACGACGCTACAATGTTCAGTCATTGTCCCATGTCTCGAGAGCGTGGACACGTGGTCCGTCGTCTCAGCGAGTTCCCGCGAGCTTGGGTGGTCTTCAACTTTTACTCAATTATTTGATTTCAATAGACTTCTAATTAACAGGAACCTTTTTGTAACAGCTGCCCGGGACTCTCCCCTTCTCACCTTCCCTTGGCTTGCATCGCCAGGGAAGACTTAATGTACAAGTAAGTTTTATCGGCTTCGCGTCACTTTGTAGCAGTGCTAACCTGTCGGCAGGTTAAGCCCGACACTGTAATTGCAAATTGTTTCCAGTAGAGAAATGTTAATAAACACATTGGAAAGTACGTGTGGTTATGCGTTTTTCATTTGCGTCGCCTTCAGGTGCTTAGGGGCGCGGGCCCCCACCTTCCCGCTCAAATGTTTTATCAAGCAAGTGTCTTTCAAGTGTTTTATGTATGCATTTAGGGTTTTGCCTTCGTTTACTTAACTTATTGTGTGTGGATCGCCTAGAATTCACTGTGCAATATGTATGTTTTTAATTGGAATCCACTGAGGAGCTGCAACGCCGAAAGGATCACCGCCTTTAGTCGTCGGCACACGACCCAGAGAAACCGATTCAGCCCTACCACATCACTGCATTGTCGCTGGACAATGCCTGGCACCGGGTATTGTATAAACCTAACCAACATTTTTCCTGGCAATTTATTTGCAGCTCCTGAAAACCTCAGTAACCCCTTCACGGCAGCCTGACTACCACCAAATGTCGCCCAACTCAGTGGCGTATCCTCTTCCGCTATTCATCCTGATTCATTTGACCATGAGAAAAATTCCGCAAAAATTCTAAAATTTTCAGTTTCCTTGTAAAACATTCCCTGGACGTTTCATCAACTACCTGCAATGTGGGATCAACAGGAAGCATCACATCAGTTTAACAGCAATCTTGGGACGCCGTTTTGATGCCCATAGACATCAGGAAAATTCAGCACATGGTTTCGTGCTAGAAAGCGCAGGAGAAGCCAAGGCATCGCCATTGTACAGTGCAAGAGAGAAGGATGAGCATAGCAGCCATTTTGGAGTGCCGTGGTGATGTCAGCTGACACCCCACCGCCCACTAGTACAAGGACTCACGGTGAGTCGCTCCAACCTCCCCCTCCACCCGCATCGCGTGCACCACCAGGAGGACGAGGAGGAAAAGAATGGTGGGAAGGAGGAAAAGAAAAATCTCCTATTCCTCGAGCTATCCGCTCGTCGTGCATCAGTGGTCAGATGAGCGCCCGATGTTCATTGACCCTTGCTCACACCGTGCAGGACAGCTGCGATCTCCTGCGCAACACAAAACGTTCGCATCCGCACTTCCACATTGTGCTTCTGCGATTGTGTAAACATAACTAACCATTGATAGCCCGACTGTAGACAGTGCGCCGGAGCTTCTCTGTCCGCACTGTTTGCGAGAACTTCCGCGAAACTTAATCGCGAAGTACGAGTACGGCACCAACTACTGCCATTGCAACACCAGTAGAGCCGCACACCCAACCGCGTCACGATCAACCATGCTGCGATCAACTGTGAGAGTGATGCTGAGAAGGAAATTAATTTGGAACTCAAACATTGTAAATTCAATTGACTTTCAAAATCCAACCTGGTGCAATGATTTACTGTGCGCAGCTACTGAGCTGTGAGACATGTAATACGAAATATCACCAAGAATGCATGAATCAAGCAGAGAGTGTAACCTTGCAAGAGATGCAATTTGAGCGTTGACAGTGTAAAGTGCCAACACAACCGCAAGACAACACGCCATGCAACTGGGAACAGTTTTCGGAGAACTATGGTGAGTAAATGAGTGCGGCCGCGCAGGATTCGAAGGGGACTCACACAATGACAAACAGCAATGAACGATATGTTGTTTGGAGATTCACCAGCGGTGCCAATCGAACATGGAGCAGGCGACAGTGCAAGGAGTGCACTCCATATGTTGGGACTGAATGGGGGTAACTCAAGATAACAATGGCACGTCACACATCAACAGCACGCTTGTGGCTCCGATTGAAACTTCGCCACTGGACAGGCAGCCAACAGCAGTTCCAACCTTACCAACCATGCCACTTCCCATGGTACCACAAACACGCTATCCACCTCCAATATCTGCATTCTACCCACCACCTATGTATTACCCAAATTACACAGCAATTTTCCGCCACTCTCAGCCTCTTTTCCTACCGCAATGCCAGTAGCAGCCATGCAACCAACTTCGGCAAACTGGGATTCGTACACCGGCGGACGCCGACCTGTTTTCAAACGCTGCCTATGTTCTCGGGCCAGCGGAATGAGGACCCGACTGCCTTCATTAATGACTGCACGACTAGATTGCAGAGGTACGGGGTGTTCGATGACGAGTGACCAGGCTGTTTGGGGAAAGAGCTGAAGGGAGATGCCAAGCAATGGTGGCGCTCTATTAACCACTACGGGATCACTTGGACGGAATTCCGACACTCTTTTCAATGTCGTTTTGGTTGAACGTTCACCTCCATACAAGCGCAAAGCAAGCTTACACTTCAGGAGCAACAGCCTCGAGAGAAATTAAGCTCCTTCATCAACCGAAAAGCTCACCTCGTTCGCCGCTTCCTACCAGAACTTCCAGAACGGGAAGTGTTAGAGGTGATTGCTGAAACTGCTAGTGCAGAATATCGTGCTGCATTAGTGCCACTTCTGAACAGTGGGTTGGAAGAATTCATGAGAGCAGCGATAATTCTTGAATGCAGCCCCTGTCAGCAACAGCGCGAAACTGCAATTACAGGATGGCGCCATGGACGCAGAGAGGACAACAGAGACGAGGAGTGGGATGAGCCAGCAAAGGAAACAGTACGAAGCAAGACCGAGTCGATACAATGTCGTACAATGGCAAGAGTACAGTGTGAATAGACCCGTCAACAACAGAAATGCGAGAAAATGAAATGCGAACTTTGTGAAGTAGGACAAGACACAGCCACATAGGATGCCATGCAGATACTGCAGAGAGGAGACATACCACTGGCATTCCAGCTGCCCTAACAACTCTCACCTTCACGCGCAGAATAATGCACAACAAGATCAGCAGGGAAACAGACGGTAGGGGTGAAGGGGCCTGATGCTTCTTCCACCCCTATCCAGCACCACAACAGCACAAAGTTGACACCAAAGCAGTCGCTGGTAAACCAGGTTAGTTTCAGCAGCGAAAAATTCATCCGAATACTTGTGTTCATTAATAATGTACCATGTCATGCCTTGATCGACACCGCGGCCTCGCACAACTTTTGTCAACCAAACAAAGTTCGTGGAAGCACGAGATATAACACCAACGTGACACGTGATCCGGCTAGCTAACGGTCACGAGAGTGATTCCATTGTGATGTTTGCCACAAAAATTCACACAAAAACAGATTCCAAATTCAATAATTTTTATTGTGCTTCATACAGCTCTTCAATCAAAAAACAATTTACTATAAAAACTGGATTAAAAACGAACAATGGCGTTACGTGCACCTAAGTGTGCTGGCCAATCAAAGCCGTGATGTATATAAAATTTCCTTTAAAATATATAAAATCGTGAGAGAAACACAAATGTTCCACACTGGAAAAACCCTAAAAAAACTCAGTAAAATAAGGGCTTGTTGTTTTTAACCAACCAGTACTAAACACTATCACGCCAAATATATACTCAACAGGGAACATACAATTGCAGTACTGGATTTTGAATAATTAAGATTAAAAGGCTCAAATTATACTGCCCTTATCATATTATTACTGAAATTCATTATGGAAATACACTAGAGCACCGTGACGGCCTTCCAAAGTCTAGTGAATATTAAAATGTGTTCTGACAAGCACAATTTAAAACGTATATTAAAAACCAACGAACCGTCCTCGGTTCGTATAATTTAAAATTATTTCACACAGGTGGGTTACCTCTAATTGTTTCACCAAGTTGTGTAAGCCGATACGGACCCATTCTACAAGCCATCGCGTTTCAGGCGGCTAGCAAAATATGAATATCCAAAACTAGTTTCAACCATAATATAAGTGCAAAGCTAAACACAACAAAAAACTCTACGGGCCACACTCAACTAATAAGTTAAGCCAAAACCAGAATTTAATCACTGCGGGCACAAAATTAATACATAATAAAAGCTACATGTGCAACCCTAGAATTCCTTGACTAGCCCAAACAAAATATTAATTCAAGCTCAATGCATTATAAAGCAAACCCACCTATGCTTCTCACTGTCAGCCATGACGGTGTTCTAATTTTCGTCAGCTACAAAGTCGTAATGCGTAGCAATCTAATATTGCATGAAAACCCATCAGGGCCAGGAACAGAAATTGAAAATGAAGTTACTGAAATGCTTGCTGGTGTAGAAGTGAACGAGCCACCAACATAAGCAGAAGGCTCAAACTTCACACTGTAGCCAGTGGCCATTGAGAGAGAAGCTCGGAGCACATGCGTGGTAGGAGGGGATCCATAGATATGGGAAGAAAAAGGAAGCAGGTAGGTTGCCAAGATAGCACAGAGGCAGAGCAGCCGAGCACAGCAAAGTCGTAAATGTTCGGAGCTCACTCAATACTACGCACCGTTAAAGGCCAGGCGACAGTAGCAGTTAGGGTTCGTGACTTGGAAAGAATCACATGCAGTTATATCCGCAGAGATCACAGAGGATGCGATACTTGGTGTGCCCTGGCTAACCTAGCAGAATACCATTGTAGAGCTGGCAGAACATAGGATACATTTTGGGTGTAAGGAGCGTAGAACTGTCTATAATATATATAACAGGACTAGAGAAAACACGCTGCGATTAAAGCTGATGGAGTTTGAGCACGATATTCCGGTTGAACATCAAGCCACATTTTGACACGTACTTGATTAAAGGAGAACTGTCTTTGCCAAACACGACGCACTGTGCCGCACAACCATTGCAGAACGTGAGATTCCGCTCACACAGGAAGGGCTGATTTATTCTAGCCCCCGCAGTTACATTCCACACCAGGTCAAAGTTATTCGAGAGCGAATTTCCGAGATGTTAGCTGATGGAGTAATCTAACCAACCAGGAGCCGATTTAATTCAGCCATTATGCTAGCACCGAAAAAGGATTGGCTTCTGTGTAGATTTTCGTCCCCTCAATCAGATGACAAGTAGCGCGCTCCCACCCTACATAAGCGTAAAGGATGCACTTAGCAGGTTGGGCAAAGCAAAGATAATGTCCTCGCTAGACCTGCACAGCGGGTACTGGCAAATCCCTGTCCGCTGGGAATACCAGGAGAAAACCACTTTCATGGCCCCGGACGGCACCCATTCTCATTTCTGCACAATGCCCTTTCGGGCTAAAGTGCGCTCCAGTGACGTTTCAGTCGATGATGGTAAGAGTACTTGACGGCTTGGTAGGCGATTTCACACTCGCATTCATCGATGATGTGGTGATCTGGTCAGATTCCTGGGAAGAGCATGTAAACCACTTATCATTAGTACACGAATGGCTCGAAATGAATCGCTTGACATGCGCAATCAATAAGTGCCACTTGGCCAAGGAAAACCTGGAATTCTTGGGACATGTATTAAGCGAGGCATGAAACAAACCTAACCCCGAACAACTAGGGTTAATTGAGAATTACATGGCCCCGCGCACACGCAAGCAGCTGTGCAGATTCTTCGGGCTAATCAACTGGCTGGGCGAGCACATCCAAGACTTTGAAATAATAACTTCACCGCTAATGGATCTGTTATCGCCACAGAAGAGGTACGTGTGGGGTAATGAGGCGGAGAAGTCGTTCAAGGAAATCAAAGCGAGGTTGAGAGAATTTCCCGCATTAGAAAGGTACGACCCAGCATGCCACTTGTTTTTACAAATTTATGTGAGCCAAGAGGGACTTTACGCAGTTTCTTTATCAGTGCACGGAAAAAGGAGAAAAGCAAGTAGTTGATTTTGCTAGCACAAAATTAGGCCCTACAGAGAGACGATACATTGTAAACGAAAGCGAGTGCTTGGATGTAATTTGGGGGGTCAAAAAGTACCGCGCTTATTTGGAATACCATAGATTCACATTACACACTGACAAATGGCGTCTCGTGTGGTTACACACGATGCGAGATGCTCGCAGTAAACTCACCCGGTGGGCATTGCTCCTGCAGGCTTACGATTTTCTCATAGAGCATGTCCCTGGGCGAGAAAATGAACTCGACGATATGCTATCATGAGCTCCAAATATGGATGTTGTTATGCAAGACGATGCAGAATGGGAGGACATTTTGCCGCCTGACACACGATATCTGGTTCACGAGGCCAGTGTAAGCAAAGTGACCGTAGTAGATGAGGTCTTAATAGCTCACCTATTTCAGGAGGTAGCGACTGCACAAGCAGACTACGCATTTGTGCAAACAATAAAAAGCAAGGTGCACAAGCGAGAATGTAGAGGGATGGAGAATTGTGTATGATCATGTAGAAACATGCTCACGACAGGACCGAACAACATGGTGACTGTATGTACCGCAAAGTGTGAGGGAAAAAGTGTTAAACCATGCGCACGGGAGTGCAGTTGCAGGGCACCCTGGCACCAAGCAGACGGTGTGGAATGTACATGTACATTTTTCTGGCCTGACTTAACACTCAACAAGCAGAAATGGGTACAACAATGCACTATGTGCAACAAGTTTGTCAAGAAGAACTGATGGAGCGGAGCAACAGCTGGCGAGACAGCCGAGAAAGTCATTCGAAACGGTCAGCCTTGACCTGATGGGACCCTACCCCAAGTTAGCTGGGGGAAAATATTTCATATTGGTGGTCACAGATATTTCTTGTGCTGAGTGGAAGCCTACGCATTAAGGAGTGCAAGTATCAATCAAATAACAAAAGTACTGCGAGAGGAGTTCTTTTACCAGTAGGGATTCCCACACGAGCTGCTAACTGGCAACAGGGCACAGTTTACTGCTAAAAGATGGCGGGAGTTGTGTACAGTGTGGGGCGTACGGCACTTGAAAACTGTAGTTAACCACACCCGTGCGAACCCCGTGGAGCTGCACAACCAGGAGTTGAAGGCGCAACTCCTGTTCTGTGTGGGCGAGCAGCACACTACCTGGGCCGACCACCTGCCAGCCGGGGATCCCATGGGGATCGTTCACCCGGGTCGCTACCCAACTATCTAACTTCCCGATTTTATCCAAGTGGCCTAACAGCCAACTCATACCTGGCTGTCGGTGTCTAGGTCGTACATATTGGCTTCCAGGTACTCCTTTTCGTATTCACTCAACTTTCTCTCAGCGTCTGCCAGGAGATATCTAGTAAAAGCAACTGGAAATATACTACCATCATGGGTCTGACCCAGGGTGGCATCAAGAGCAATGAAGGATGCGTCCACATGGAGAGCAAAGCACTGATTAAAGTCTACCAACTGAAGAGCCAGAGCATCAGCTAATTTCGCCTTCAAGGATACAAAAGCCGATTCCTGCTCTGGTCCCTAGATGAAAACTTGATTTTTTTTCTCTTTAGGAGTTTGCGAGGTACAGTGGTTTCGGCAAAGCAGGGGATGAAGCATGCATAATAGCCAAGTATTCCCACAAAGCTCATGACCCCTTCAGTTTCTTGGGCCTCCACCATTTTATCAACATAATCACTTCTTTCACCCCAAATATCACTTCAGGAATTAATAATTTTACCCAAAAATCACAATATCTCTTCAAAAATATATGAAAAATGGACAAATTACCCAATCGTGTCCTTAAATTAGTAAATTGTATTCGAGGCTCCTCGATGTGTTAACCTAAAATTTCTCAAATCAGCAAATCAGATTCGTGGATCTTAGCAGAATGAGCCACTTATTCCTCAAATCAGCTAATTGAATTCCAGGCTATTAATGAAATGAGCCACTAAATCCTCAGAGCAGTAAAAGTGGACTCGAGGCTCTGAGTCAAGTCCAGTGGATCAGCGGACATGACTCCTTCCCTCCCATTTACACTTATTTCCTTTACCCTGTGTCCATGACAGTGAATGAACTTAACCCCAAATATGCAAAATTCGAAAAAAATTTAAGAAGTCAAATAAAATATAAAAAGTTATAAAAGTTTTTTAATATTTCTATTGTAAAAATGCACAATAAATTATTTTAAAAAATTAAATTTTCAGAGGTCCCCCAGCACGTCCAACAGACGACTGACCCACCACCAATATATCGTATCATTAAAATTGTTCGAACCTTGCTCGTATTTCCACACAGCTCATTATATAAGGGGCGCAAACTTGCGACTGGGTAGACTTATCGTACACAACCGCAGACACCACAAAACTCGAGTTTGATTTTATCCTAGGAAATTAACTATCGAAACATCTTAATTAATTTCTACATTACAATACATATTTTTGTGTGCTTTTTGTAAATTACATGTGTTTTAATTTCAGTATTGTATTTTTTGTCATTCTTTGATGCCCCTCCCCCCAATAATATTAAACTTTACATGAAGTAGTAGCAGAAAGAGTGATTTTCGAGTAGGCAACAAGCCATAGTTTGCGAAAGTGTGCTGCAAATATATTTAAATTTTGATTACGAAGAGATTATTCGCTTCATAGAATAAATACAATTTATATTTTGTTGTTTAAATATATGACGATATGGTAGGAGACCACAAATTGACTCATATGTGTATGTGTATGTATTCCATTTATCGATGGGCCCAGAAGATGTGTTTGTGAATAGCAAATTTTTAAAAAGTCAAATATTTAACACATGGGCATACTTTATGCGAAAGGCATTTTAAGTAAAGCCGAATATGGAAGTTGTATGTATATATATATATATATATATATATATATATATATATATATATACACACACACACACACATTATATATATGTATATAAATTTCTGTTGCCATAATAAAGGTACACATGTTTAATGTCAAATACTAGAAATGGCAAGAAGAGAAATTACTCTGGTTTGGAATTTGCAAATCTCATGTATAACTAAAAGCTGGACAATAAAAATAGTACACACAGAAGAGTGAATCGGATAATACTGAAACTTTATAAACGTAGTAAACAGACGAATAATGCACATGATCACAAAAACCGATGAGCAGGAAAATAATTGTCCTCAGTATGATTTCCACTTGTAAAAATATGGGAGTAACCCAGACCCAGAACCCAAATCATAACAAAATTGTTTAAAAGTCACAAAAAATGTTATTAAATAAAAAATCACACAAAATCATTAATAACATTTTAAAATAAGATAAACAGATTAAGATATATATCCACACCACCGTACTGGAAGTTAGTGATCTTAACAGTGACCCTAGGTGACCCTTAATCCAAAACATCTAGAAAAATCACAAAATCTAAAAAATCCCAAAAATCGAGAGAGAAACTACATTATTGACACTGACAGTCAACTTGGATATCCACAACTTTGACCTTGACCCCAACGACCTTGAAAAAATCGAGAAAAATCGCAAAGCCTCGAAAAAATAACTATAAATGCCGAAAAAATAATTATAAATGTCGAGAAAAATTTACAACAATGACTCCGACTACCATGCAGGTTGTTTTCGACCTTAGCATTTACCATAATTCCCTTTAACACAAAAATATAAAAAATTCGCAAAATCGAAAAAGAATCGTAAAAACATATTGGAAAAATATTACTTACTCAATGCGAAAAACCAGTTTTGATGTGTGATTACCTGAGGGTTCGATCTTCATAAAGAAGGCAGGCTACAGCTACTCCCTGGTACGACGATCAGCAGGCGACTAAAACTCGCCAGTTTTTATTTTATGTTTAGTCGACAAACATACAACCATACAAACCAACAATACCAGCTTAAAATACAAACTGGCCATGTCAGACAACAACACCCCCAAACCATACCAACCACCCTTACCACACAGCCATTCTAACCATCCAGTCTAGCGACCATGAAGATAAGCCAATGATAATAACTCCTAATGTCAACAAGCCGACCAATCATAGAGACAGACTATTCCTAGCAGACCATAACTAAGGTCCATGCCAAAATACCATACTAGCCGACCAGGCAAACCAAGTAGACCAGCCAACCATACCGATCATCCATATTAACATACAACTTTTTCCTGCCAACTGACTCATGCAGACTGACTCCTGCGAACTGACTCCACCAGTTGGACTCATTATTAACATCCTCTTCTTCCTCCTCTTCCTTCTCCTCTTCCTCCTCGTCAATAATCCTCCTCCTTAGCAATCTTCACTAATACTCATCAATCCTAACCAATCCACAGCAACTCTCACAATTCCTCAGCAATACTCACCAATCTTAACCAACCTCACCAATCCTCAGTAATCCTTCTCATAAATCCTCACAAATCCTCCTCATTAATCCTCACAAATCATCAGAATCCTTGTCAATAATTTCCAATCCTCAGTTATACTCATCAATCCTCAATCGTCATCAAAATTATTCCTGATCACCAATAAAAATATTCCTCAAACGATTTCTCAATCCTAAAACACATTCCTAATTCCGCAAAATTTTCCGTCATACCTCAAAAAATTTCTTCATAAATACAGTGGAACCTGGCTTCTTGAGAACCTGATGTAGTGAGAAACCTGGTTTATGAAGAAAAAAGTTTCTGGCTTTTCACTTTATTCTTGGCTTCGTGAGAAATATTTTACCTCAATTTGTGACAAAATATGACAATGCTTTTCCTGAGCCCTCGCCTCCATATATGATAATTCGCCGCCTGTTCACCTCTACTCATGAGAAATACCCAAACAAAGCAAATATTGGACACATGATAATTCAACCGTGTGTGTTTGTGAAACGAACTAGTTGCCACCATGCCTCCTAAGAGAAAGGTGTCGTACCTCACCGACAGTGATAAACTATAATTAATTTGTGACATCGAAGGTGGGAAGTCGTTTGCAGACGTGTCGAAGGACTCGGGTGTCATTATATACTTTTTATAGAATAGTGAATACAGGAAAAAACGAAAGTAGAATCCGAGTTCACCAATGTGCACTGCAAAACCAAGCAATCACGAGTTGGAGAATTCCTCAAACTAGAACGCTGCCTGGTTGAATAGCTCAAAGACCGCCATCCCGACAACAAACCAGCGAATGGAGTTTCAACTAAACAAAAAATTAATGATTTTGCTGAACATCTACACATCGCCAACATCACTGGTAGCAATGGTTGGCATAAATGTTTTGAAAACAGAAATGGCCTAGTTTGGTCTGTTAACAGTCCTAACGATGTGTTCAATGCCGACAAAACTTCTTTGTTTTACAAAGATCTCCCAACTGCAATGTTTGCATTTAAGGGTGATCAATGCCATGGCTGTAAATTTAGCAAGGAATACACCAAAATACCTCATGTTGCCAACCGAAAGGGACCGAAAAAGTACCATTGTTGCTGATCGGGAAATCAAAATTTTCATGCTGTTTTAAATGTGCCAAGTCTTTGCTGGAAAACTACAAAAATAATTTTAAAAAAGCTTTGGTGAAGCGGGATATTTTCACATATTGACTGAAGGGTCTCAAACGGTAAATAAAATCGGGGAAACACAAATCATGCTAATCCTCGACAATGCTCTGCCCACACCACGTTACCTGAACTCTATCACATGAAAGTTATTTTTCTTCCTCCCAACACAACAAGTAAATTACAGCCCATGGACCAAGGGATTACAAATAATTTTAATCTCCTGTACAAGAAAGAAGTAGTCCGATTAATTCTTTTCTCCATCGAGCAGACTTCACAGCAGCCCGACATCAACATACTTTGTACAATGCAGATAGCTAGCAAAACCTGGTTTGACGTAAAACCGACCACAATACCCAACTGTTTCAGGAAGATGGAGTAAAAGCGATGACAAGAGATGAATGGATTCGAGTTCTCATTCAAGTTCCATCATAGTCAGAATCTGTTCAAACACCTACATATCAAGGCTGTGTGTCCGTTGATGATGAGGCTATTATCAGCGAGCAGAGTACAGAGGAGGAAATCATTTATCACTGTCCCAGTGTCACCCATAATGACGAAAGCAAAGATAGTGATAATGAAAATGATGATGAAAGCCTACTGTACCCACTGTTACTAAAAAGGACGTCTGAAATACTTTAGTGATGTTCCAAAAGTTTGACGAGTCTACCGAGTGTGATAAAATATATTTTGATCGTCTTCACGATCTGTAAAACATGATTAACAAAGCTTATTCTGAAAAGCAAACAAAAATAAACATTTTTTTTCTTGAAATGTGTAATTAATTTCAGAACTTTTTACATTGTACGCAGTTGTGAGTTCCTGACAAGTTATTCCGAGTGAGGGCAATTACTATTTGTACAGTGGTACATATCATATGCATACTACATTTTCAATGTGTATGAATTACAGTAACTTTGTTTATTTCCCTAAACCTGGGTAAGTGAGAAACATACTGCAGATAACCTGTGTTAGTGAAAAAATTTCTGTTGGTGAGAAATATGGGTTAGTGAGACAATTATGTTGTTCCC
Source organism: Dryococelus australis (assembly GCA_029891345.1). Classification (NCBI taxonomy): domain Eukaryota; kingdom Metazoa; phylum Arthropoda; class Insecta; order Phasmatodea; family Phasmatidae; genus Dryococelus; species Dryococelus australis. The sequence goes on from CM057009.1 coordinate 249,116,849, forward strand.
ATTGGGTTCTCATGACGCCAGGTACCATTGTATTCCTTATTCCTCAAATATACTCTTCATTCCTCAAAAAATTCCTCCAAAGCATTCCTCATTCCTCAAAAATATACCTCATTCTTCAAAAATATTCTTCTTTCCTCAAAAATATACCTCATTCCCCAAAAATATTCCTCAAAAACATTTCTTCCTCAGTTCGTTTGTTTATCAAACAAAGCTCAGCTAACTTTAAACAGCCCGAGAAAAGAACAATACTTCAAAATGAACCATATTCCTCTAGTGCACTTTCTAACACAATTTTTACTTACAGAATTACAGACTCCCTTGTATTAGATTTTATACGCCACTGAATAAATAATCCTTTCAGAAATGCAGTAGGGTAAAGGTCAAGAAATTAAAAGTGCACAATTATGAGTACATAAATTTGTTATCCTACTTTTTATATGCATTCGATCATTGCATTTCTCTTAACTTTGCATATCATGGATTAGTACGCAATTGTTTAAATCACTGTACATCTCTTAAGTTAACCGCTGATCAAAGATATCTCCTTATTGTGCGGGTAATTTCTGTCTTGTTGCGAAGCGATCAAATGTCTGATTCTATCATCATGTTCAATGGGGTCTTCGGGAATTATGTAGTCGGTGTTCTTGATATCTTCTGCATTATTAGGAAAAAATCGCCACTGTTATTACCAGCAAACACTGTCTTCATTACTGTATCCATGGTCCTACTCATTTTTCAGCAGAGGCATTACCTGCTTATTCGTCTGCACAAATATAAAGTATTCTTGCATTGAAGGAGGAGTATCGTTGGCAACATTACTCTTCGCAGCTACTGGTGCTACATTATTTTTTCGAAGCTCCTTCAGGTCGCGAGTCAGTTTAGCAAGTGTATATTTCATATGAACCGATGGAATGGCATTCTGTTCGTTGCTTGTATAGACCATATTTATCTCGTCTTCTTGGAACATATTATGCAGTGTATTGTTAACAGGAGGAAGGAAGGGATGTCGTCATATTATGTTTCTCGGTAGGAGATTGTACACTATATTTACAGACCTGGTCATGTCTATTCATGTTATCACCTCGTGTAAACGGCCAAGCACAGTTTTAGAAGTTAAAAATGACACGATATGGGTTCTTCGGACATTCACTCTTCGTTTGTCTCCGTGAATTGTAGTCGAATACGTAAACTTTGTCGCAGTATCGGCACCATCTGCGATTCTACGTTGGAGGCTTTGGCCATAACTCCATTTTCATCACAGCCAATCGTACACACGAATTATCCTCATTGCAAGGAGAGTGATCACTTCCAAATCAATTTTCACATCACTGAGTCAGAAAACAAACTGAGTTGCTGCTAACTTTCATTATTCTACTATATAATCGCGATTATTTTTACAAGTGCATTAAAGGAATCATAACGGATGGCAAAAAACTGCGAAGCTATTCAAATTAATGCTGACATTACTAAATTCTCGCCAAATTCCAATATATGATTAAAGATTTTTCCCTCTGTGATATCGCAGATACAGTCGCCTGTATATAGTTATATATAAGATATATGTCGTTTATAAATAATATAAATATGTCGTAGGAATATATATAAAAAATTTTATATACAATTATTTAAGACGTAATTCTTATATGTACAGGTTGTTTGGAAAATCAATACATTATTTTTAAGGGATGGTAGGCCACACGAGGACTACCTTTTTTTATATATAGGAATATGTCGGCAGAAATGTTTCCCTACTGAGATACAGGCACCGAACGCACCGGGTACATTTTAAACTTGGTGTGCATGTAGCATGGGCTCTTGCAGTGAACAGACACTGCTAATGTATTCCAAGACGACGGACGTGCGGAAGTGCTTGTCGCTGCAGCGAGTAGCGAATCCTTGTAGTTGGTGCTGGTTCATGTGTCGGACGAGGGAATAGAACCATAGTGGTACCAGCGGCACAGGCGTTTACATGCGTGGAGTTCCGGTCATGGTATTCGCGTACGGCGAGACACAAGGCAGTCCTTCTGTGGTAACCAGGAATCACCGTGAGTGATACCCAGACAGGTGTCAACCAAACCCCGCGAACCTTTGTGAGTGTTTTACAGCATTTGCGTGAAACAGACTCAGTGATAGTCAAGAGAGCAAACCCTTTTGACCGAAGGTGAGTTCGCGCCCCAAGTTTTGAAGAGGATGTGTTCGAGCATGTGGCAGACCAGCCATCCACTAGTTCCCACACAATAGCCAACACATTGGTTATTAGCAACTTGAGTGTTTGGACAGTTCATAACGGACATCAATTACACACCTACCACCCACAACAAGTGTAAGCGATGGATCTTGGATTATACCAGTGCTGTCAATTCGCTGCAAGGGTCAGCACCACGCACTTGCCAGGTTAAAATATGTATGGTGGATTCGGCGTGTATAGCAGAGTAGGGAAACCACTCCGTCCACATATTCCTATATAAAACCGATCGTCCTGGTGTGGTCTACCAACCATTAAAATTAATATATTGAAGTCCCAAACATATTTTTTATATATTTTATATGTATATAATCATATATTATAATATAAAAATATTTCGTAAAGCATACTGTACTTCTATAAAGGATACGTTATTGCATAGGCATATCACAGAAGGCAATAAAAGTAATATTATTCAGAATAAAAAACATTGGATGTTCGCGATAATTTGGTAATGTCAGCATTAATTTGAATAGCCCTGCGGGTTATTTTGCATCCGTTATTTTTTTAAGCACTGGCTAATATGATTGCAATTATATAAATTAATGAAAGTAAGCTACAGCTCAATTGTTCTGATGGCATGATGTGAACATTGATTTCGAAGTGATCACTCTCCTTGTACCGAAGATTATTCGTGTGAGTGATTGGCCGTAATGCAATTCAAGTCGGGACCAATGCTTTCATTGTCGAAACGCCGATGGTGCCGATGCTGCGAAAAAGTTTATGCATTCAACTATGATGCGTAGCGACATGAGAATAGTGATGCCCGAAGAACCTATCTCATGTCATTTTTAGCTGCAAAAATTGTCCTAGGCCGTTTGCACGAGGTGATAACTTGAATAGACATACAAATTTATATAAATATAGTATTTAATGTCCTACCAAGAAACTGCATTGGTCGGCATCGCTTCCTTATGTTAACAACATGCTGTATAATATTTTCACAGAAGGCGAGGGAAATATGGTCAATACAAGCAACGAACAGCACGCCATTCCATCGGTTTGTATAAAATATACATTTGCTAAACTGACTCGTGAAATGCACGAGCTTCGAAAAAATATTGTACACTATTGTTTGTGAAAATTGCAACACCCAGAAAGAAGGTCCCGAATGAATCACAACTCGGAGGATATGTAGAACAGTGTACCAGCTATAGTAATGATTGCAAAGAGATGGCGTACTTGTAGGTCCAGCAGCGCCCTCTCTTATATGACTAGAAAGGTCCGTGTTATGCCAAGGTCATTCAGTGAAGAGCTGCCTAACGAAGTGAAAGCAAGTGCCAGTATGCCTCGTCGACGTCAAAGGGTACCACATGAGCATGTGAGTGAGTTCGAACGGTGCAGAATGATCTGTCTCCGGGAAATGGGTTTGTCATACTGTGACATTTCAGCTCTTATAGGGTATGCTGCTACAACAGTGTTGCGCGTGTGGAACCAGTGGATATAACAGGGTTGTACGCAGCAACGACCAGGTACCGGACCACACAATGTGACCACAGTATGGAATGACCGCCATCTTGCCCCTATGGCCGTAACAGACTATACAGAATCGCCCTCATTGTTAGCTAGAAACTGAAGCATTGCAACAGGTGTGGACCTGTCTTTGTCGATGCTTCAACGCTGTCTGCTGCATGCCAGTCTGGTGGCACACATGCCATTGTGTCGTCTTCCGTTGCCCAGAAACCACAAATGCATCAGACTGCAATGAACATGTGAATGCCGTCCCTGGAATGCAGAGTTGCAAAATATAGTGTTTTCGGACGAGTCCCGCTTCAACCTGTCCTACAGTGATGGCCGCATACATGTTAGACACTATCGTTGTGTCAGTAATCTGGCAGTCTGCATTGTGGAGCGGCATAGTGGACAAACGCCAAGTGAGATGGTTTGGGGCGTTATTGGATACAACATGCGATCTCGACTCCTACGTCAAGGAGGCTTTAGAGCCCGAGGTACTGCCCCTCCTTCAGGCGATTCCGCATGCCATATTTCAGGAGACCTATGCCCGGCCACAATTGGCGAGGAGGGGATAAACCTTCTTCAATGAACGACAGGTACCACTGCTTCTCTGACCTGCATGTTCGCCTGACATGTCGCCCATCGATCATGTCTAGGATGTGGTTGGTTGGCGACTTGTTCGTCACGGACCTCCAGCGACCACTGTTGATGCTTTGTGGACTCGCATACAAACCATGTGCAGGGAGATTCCCCAGAAACATATCCAGGTCCTCTTTCATTCCATGCCATTATGTTTAGGTGTTCTGATTGCAGCACGTAGGGGTTTCACCCTATACTGAATCTAAAGGACAGAGATCATGTATAGTTCTGGTATACTTATCAATTATACATTATCATGTACCTTATCGGTGGTATAAAGTTCATTTCAATCACATGCATCCTTCTTGATGTTGCATTTTTCACAAACATTAGTGTAGCACCAGTAGCTGCGAAGACATGTTGCCAACGATACTCCTTCAAAGGAAAGGATACTCGATGTTTGTGCTGACGAAGAAGGGGGTAATACCTCTGCTGAAAAAGAGGGGGGCCATGGAAACAATTATGAAAACAGTGTTGCCAGTATAAACAGTAGCGATTTTTTCGACGTCCTCACACGTATCCCCACTGGCTTTACTGAAAAACGTGCAGTGAAGAATGCAGGACATCAAGAACAGAGACTTCATATTTCTCTAAGACCCCAATGGACTTGTCGATAGGCTCAGACAATTAATTACTTTGCAACAAGGTCAAAATCTCACGCTTACTAAGAAAGATATCGTCGATTATCGGTGAACTTAAGGAACGGGGCTATATCAAATGAAACCATTGTGTTCTATCCATGATCTGCAAAAATCATAGAAATGCAAAGCTCGAATCCATGGGAAAGTTATGATATTACATTTATTCACTCATATCTGTTCACGTTAAATTTATTGAACATTACCCTACTGCTTTCTGCAAGACTTATTAATTCAGTGTCTGTTTTAAGAAAAATTGCACGAGAAAGTGTATTAGGACGAATATGGTTTATTCCGAAGTATTATGTTTTTCCCGAGCTGTTTAAAGTCATCTGAGTTTTGTATGATAGGCAAACGAACTGAGAAAGGAAGGTTTTGTGGAATATATTTAGGGAATAAGGAATATTTTGGGGAATATTTTTGAGGAATATTTTTGAGGAATAAACAATAATTTTAAAGAATTAAGAATATTTTGAGGAATGGGGAAATTAGGAATATTTTTGAAGAATAAGGAATATTTTAGAGTGATGTATTTGTTGAATGAAGAATATTTTGGAGGCAGATGGAAAATTTTTGTGGAATCGGGAATTTTTTTGTGAGAAGTTTTGAATATGCGGGATGTTTTTCAGAAATGAGGAATATTTTTGAGAAATTAAGAATATTTTTAGGAATGTTTATAAGGAAAACAGGACTATTTTTAGGTGATGATTACTGAGAAGGATTACTGCGAATTGGTAATAATTTAAGAAGAGGATTACTGAGGATTGGTGAGGAATGATGAGGAGGATTGCTGTGGACAGGTGAGGATTGGGGAGGATGATTAGTTATTATTGCTGAGAATTGGTGATGATTGCTGAGGATTTTTGTATGATTGCTGAGGATTGGTGATGATTACTGAGGATTGATGAGGAATTCTGAGGAGGAAGAGTAGGAAAATTACGAGGAGGAAGAAGAGGAGTAAGTCTGCAGGTGTCAGTCAGCAGCAGTCAGTTTGCAGGAGTCATTCTGCAGGAGTCAGTGGGCAAGAGCCAGTTGGCAGAAGTAAGTGTGTGTTAGTATGGATGGTCATTATATTTGGCTGGTCTTGTTTGGTTGGCCTGGGTTTGCTGGTATTGTTTTTCGGTACAGACTTTAGTCAGGGTCTGTTAGGAATGGCCTGTCTCTATGACCGGTCACCTGGTTGGCATTAGGAATTATTATGGTTAGCTTATCTTGATGGCCAGCATGGTCGTGTTGTATTATAAGTTAGTATTGTTGACTTGTATGGTTGGATGTTTGTCGATTTAACAGAATACAAAAACTGGCGATGTTCGGTCGCCTGCTGAACGTTGTACCAGGGAGTGACTGTGCTATGCCATTTTTATGAGAATCGAACCCACATGGTTAGTCACACTTAGTATATATTTTTTCCCTTGATGTTTAGATTTTTTTTAATTTTTGCGATTTTTTTTATTTTCCAAGGCAAAGGTCATTAGGGTAGATACCAAGGTCGACAACAACCAGCATAATGGGCGGAGTCATCATGGTAACTTTTTCCTCGATTTTTAGAATTATTTTTTGAATTTTTGCGAATTTTCTAGATATTTTCTTCAAGGTCACTGGAGTCAAGGTCAAGGAAGCAGTTGTACAATATGGCTGTCGGTGTCAATAATTTATTTTCTACCTTCGATTTTTGGAATTCTTTAGATTTTGCGATTTTTTCTAGATGTTTCGGGTTAAATATCGTATAGGTGTAAGTGGTAAGATCATAGACATTCAGTATGGTAGTCTGGGTGTATAATGTAATTTTCCATTTATTTTTACAATTTATTAACAATTTTGTGTGATTTAAAAAATCTATTAATGGTTTATTGTGACTTTTTAAATTTGTATGATTTGTAGGGTGTGGAGGTAGACAGGGGTTTGGTGAGGCTGGTCGTGGTTTGAGATGGGACTGCAAAGACAGTGTGATAGATTGGAAGCGGGTCAGTTGTCTTCTGGATGTAGTGCTGAGGGAACACCTGTAAATGTGAGTTTTTTAATCAATTTTTGAAAATATCGCTGTTTCCTTGTGAATGCAAAATAAATATGTATATCATTAAAACGGCAAAAATAGGCGAATACTTATTATTACAAAACAGGACAGCCAACGAAAGCAAACCATAAGAAAAGACAACACAATGGCGAAAACGAAAACTCCACACGAGTGAACACAGCAGAGCAAAAAACAATATCAGTGAACATTGCTGAACAATAAAAGTCAAAACACACAGAAAAATAGGACAAAAACCACAATGAAACACAAGTCAGGAAAAGTCTTACATGTCAGATTATAAAACCAAATAAATCAATCGCTACGGACAACACAGGAACCACAAAAATAACCAGTTAAAATAATAGATAAAGCAACAGAGAAGACATAGAGAGACGAAAATATCAGAAAAACTGATAAGTTTCATGACGTTTCGGGGCTTGAAATCTGTCCTGTCACCACCGCTGCTATGCCCTCGTACGCCACCAGAATGGCCTTGGTGTTGTGAGACCAGGAGCCTAGACTGCCATAACTCACAGGGTGTTTGTAAGACAAATGCTCCCCGACGCATATCCAAAACATTGGGTTGTCTGTGGGGCGCTGTGTCGCTGTTATTTTTGGGCACTGGACCCGCACTAAGACTGTTTATTTGGTGTTACATATTTAAGGTAAAGTTACGTGTTGCTGTGTTCAGCGGGGGAGTGAAGCTCCACTAGAGCCATCCGTCTGGAATGAATGCTACAGTGCCGTGATGTCAGTCTAGCAAATTGGTCTGTTGTGTGCAAGTGTGCTAATTAATCTTGCATGTAATGTGAGGGCGAGTCGCTAGTCTCCCAGGGCAGCCCATGAGGTACGCTAAATCATATGGTCGTGCAGTGAAAGAGAGTTTTTTAAATCCGTATGTATATGAATAAAAAACTCTCTTTCATATAGATATGAATAAAAAAACTCTCATATATATATATATATATATATATATATATATATATATATATATATAAAACTCTCAGATACATATACATACACACACTTAGGGGCGTTAGTCATTGAGTTAATAAATAAATATAATAATAGATTAATATATATCTGCTTATAGCATATATTTTATTTTCCTTTGGCACCGAAAGCACTTAAATTTATTATCAAGAGGACATGTGGCTTTCTTTAAGAGAAAGACCATGGTATTATATTCTAAAGTTCAGTTCTTTCATTAGATTGCTTGGAAATGGAAAGTTTGAGCAATTTTATTCATAGTGCACATAATGTTTTTTCCAATTAAGACATTTTGCAAATTTGTTGGGAGGGAGCATGAGAGGGGTTGATGAAAATTATTTTTGTCTGAGCACTAAAGGTGCAAACCTGTTTGGAGGAAAAGTTATTGTTATGGTAGAGGGGCCCTTGGTACCATAATCTATTTCGATGCTAATCAAAGCAAGGCTCCCCCTTCTGTATTTCTGCACTATTTACTTCTTCCCGACCTGAAACAGACTATCAATTTGGTGCATCATTGTGAGTACATATATGCATATTATTTTGGTATATTTTTGTAATGTAATATGTTTTTGTATTTTTTACAACATTATATATTTATTTATTTTATTTTTATTATTTTGTTATTATTGGTTATATTATATATTATTATTACTACTAATTTTGCCTGGCGTGTATAGTATTATTCAAGTAATATAAGTTTTGTATACAGATGATTACAATAGTGATTATTATGATTGATTGTTATAGTATGCACCATTTGATCACGATTCCCAAAGCAGATTCTTTGATTATTATTTTTATGGCATTTTGTTCTTTGGCCATGGGTACATAATTTTCCTACAGTATCTTATGAATATTTGGACAGGCGTATTCAGCTAGTTTAGATTTTTCTGTTTTCCCCGGTTAAGTGTTCTTTTTGTGTTCCTTGGTCCGGGTAGACAGTAGCCGGCCTGTTTTCCCTATGTACACACTGCAGCACTGACAAGGCATTTGGTAAATACATTCCTGGGTGTGTTGTTGATCACTCGCGGGTTTTACTCTTGTAAGTATTGTTTTTATTGTTGTAGTGGGTTTGAAGGCAGTGCATATGTTATGTTTCTTAATGAGTCTTCATATTTTTTTCTGGTAGTCCTTTAACATATGGAATAACTGCAGTAGCTGCAGAAGGTTCTGTATTTTATAGTTTTGTGACTATTTAATTGTCTGTATATAACATATTTTTATGAATTTGTGTGGGTAGTCATTGCTGAGCAGTTCCTTCTTTATGTGGTCAAGTTCGTTTTGTTTACTTTCCCCGTCCGAGCATAGGCTGTCGGTCCTGTTTACCAATGTATGAATAATGTCTGATTTTGTGCTGTGTGTGGTTAGAATAAAAATGCAAATACTGGCCGTTATGTTTTGGTTTCTGATACACTGTGATACTGGTGGTATAATTTTTTCTGCATGCAAGAACATCGAAGATGGGGAGAGAGTTATTGCTATCGGTTTCACAATTTAACTGCGTAGATAGTCTGCAGGAGTTGAAGTCGGCAAATTCCTTGAGTTTGTCCTGACCATGCTGTTGCATATGCACACAAAATATACATGACCCCACACAAAAGAGCAGAAAAAACATCTAGGCTAATAGATAAAACCACCCAAACGAACAAACTACAAGCAGTCAACAATAAAAAGTGCAAAATAATGCTTTGGAATACAAACAGAGGCAGAACTAAAGAATATGAACTGAGAAACTTTCTGAGCATAGAAATAGAAAATTTTGATTTTGCTCTAATCACTGAAACCAAGTTCAAAAACAGCCACAGATAGTCGCTATCTACATATCATATATACAGAACTGACAGAGAAGACAGACCATAGGATGGCACAGCCATTCTAATCAGAAAAGATATACAACACCAACCACTGGGGTGGGGGGGGGGGGGCGAAACCAGACTCCACTAGTTTTATAACCCCCGCAAAACATGGTCAAGTAAGCATATCGACTCTATGCTCCCTCCCAGTGTAACAGCCTGCAAGAAACACTAGAAAATATTATTCTCTAAACCCCACAGCACATAATGGCAGATCTTTGGAACAGCTATCTGAAGCCTTCGACTTTGTAGTAAGGACACCTGAAGAACCAACTTACTATCCTTTATCACATATATTCATACCTGATATTCTTGACTTCTTGATCACCAAGTTAAACAGGACCTAAGCTCAGATCGTCTCCCTACAACTGCAAGAATTTATATGTGCATAAGCAGAGAACTACAGAAGCGGAATACCTTTGAAACAGACTGGGAAAAGTACAAATACACAATACAAGAAGAATATCCAGACATACCAAATATTACCACAAGTGACATCGACACAGAAGTGAAACTGATAACAGTACAGATAACATTCAAGACCTTAACATGACAGCAACCAAACAAAAAACAACCACAACTAATCTACAACAAGTGAAAAATGAGGACCTAGAAAAATTCATAAGCGGCAGGAATAAGGCACAACAGGTATACTAGACCAACAGAACACAAGAAGCTAAAGACCAACTGAACCAACTGAACACTTAATTTAAGAAAACTGCAGGAGCACAAAAACTGGGATCAAGTATTAGCCAAACTAGAAACACAGAGAAACGGGATCAGCAAATTGAACTAATTTTGAAGGCAAAGACAAAAGAAAACCTATACACTTGCCATACATGGAGAGAGAGGAATATGATATATATACCAAAGAATACAGCAGAAGCAATTTCGGATTCTTTAGAATTACAATTCCAACCTAACCACCAGTTGGTAGGCGAGAAACAATTAAATAAGGCATGCAGGACCATCAAGGGAGAGTACAAAATTCATCCTCACCACAACTTCAAACCATAACACTCAAAGAAATAGTATCCACAATCAAATCACATCATAATATCAAAACCCCAGGCCACGACAGAAAACCAAAAAATACAATAAAATACCCTCCCCTTCAGGCAATGAAACATCTAATAGCCCTCTACAATACTATATTAGAAAAATCCTACTTCTCAAAAAATGGAAGGTTGCCAACATAATAACATAACCAAAGCCTGTGAAGAATGGAGTGTTCCCTCGAAACAGGTCACCTATAAGCCTACGAAACTCTAAAGTAAAACGTTGTAAGAAAATTATAACTTAGAGGCACCAGAAAATAGTTAACAAAAAACATCTATTTCCAAACCATTAAATAGGATTTTGAGGAAAGCATTCTACCATCCATGCAGCCACAATAGTTGCCAAATGCATCCTAACAGGACTAAACAATTAGAAACCCACCATGGCATTATTCATGGATATAGAAAAATATTTCGATAAGGTGCACCACAAATTTCCTATAAATAATATTATAAATGCTGATATCCTAACACCATACTGGAAAATAATCAACAGTTTAGTTTAAATTTGAAATTTTCTAATATTGCTTGATGGACACATGTCATCACAAATAAATATTCAAGTCAGATTATCACAAGGATCAGCGCTATCCCCTCTGTTGTATTCTCTATACACTAGGGACACACATTGTTCTGAAGGAGCTGCTTTCACACTTTATGCAGATGACACAGTAATTTACTCAAAGGACAAGAAACCCATCTTTGCCAAAATTATGTTACAAAGTTATATCAATAAACTGGAAGCATACTGGGCCAAATGGGACATCAAAATTAATTCGGCCAAAAGTACAGGTCTAACATGTTGCAAGTCACAGAAAATTGGACCCTAGAGAAATAAATCTCTACAGAGAAAGCCTGAAACCAGCTCCCACAGAAAAATATCTGGGATTGCATTTTGACATAATACTGACGTGGGCACACCATCCTAAATTGAGAGCAAATGCAGCATTCGGAAAATTCTTTAAGATATATCAACTGATGAAATCTCAAAAATTACCCACCAAAACTAAGTTACTAATCTACAGAACAATCATAAAACCAACCATGCTGTACGGCACATAAATATGGGACATGGCAGCACTGCAGCACATACTCCCCTTGCAAATTACTCTAAACAAGATACTCAGAGCATTCTAAGCAGCCAAGCAATGACATTCCTCCATCAAAGAGCCAATATGTTTGCCATACTTTGTCAAAATACAAGAAAAGAATGAGAAATTCTACAAAAACAGAAGACTATCAAAATTCAGCATTGAGAAAACTGGGAAAATAAACATCAAGAGACAAGCATAAACTATCATTATAACACTATTCAAGGACGAACTGGGGGTGGGCATCAAAGTAGGGGACTGCCTGGTGGGGCCGGTGCTGGTGGTGAGTTTCACCCTCGAGTGCTACGCTAGCCGGATGGGCCCACCGGAAACCCTCAAAACAGGGAAACACTCACAGTCAAACTTGGGTAAAAAAGCACAACCGAAAAAGGAAATTAATATAGACCTAGTAGGCACACTCAATGTCTCATCACCCATTAAATCACTTCTACACAAATAACAAACACACACTTATAACATGGAATAAAGAACACTCACAAACACCATAAGTCAAACATCTACAATTATGGTAATTCATAAAAGTTCGGCCAGTCCCTCTTAGGCAAGGTCATTAGAAGCAAGTAGGGAAGACCCATCTAGGCTCATAAGTCACCCAGGTGGGAGTAGGTATAGAAGTAGGTAAAGTAAATAACTACACGATTTAGGTACATGGAAAAATTACACAAGAAAATAAATAAATAAATTAAAATTGAAAAAATTTTGCATGCAAAATTCTATAGTTATATTTACCTCCCTAATTATAAATAGTATTACACCAATTTAACTACATATATCAGGTAACATATAGTGCCATTTAAACTAGAAAGTCAATAGAAGTAGGTCGAATTAGAAGGGGCTAAGTACTCGATATAAAATGCAAAGGGGACCGTGAGCTTGTTATCTTATTGATCAAGTTCAGGAACACAGGCAAAAAAATCTCTGCCCAGTCTAATGCGATTGTCCTTCCAGTGTCTTACCTGAAGAAGGGGGCAGATTTCAGGCCCCGAAACATCGTGAAGAGTTATACATTTTTTTTGTCGCTCTGTGTCCTCTCTGTTGGTTTATATATTATTTTCTCTTGTTTTTGTGGTACCCATGTTGTCCATAGTGATTTATTTGCTTTTATAATCTGACAAGGGATATTTTTCCTGAATTGTGTTTCATTGTGGATTTTGTTCTATTGTTGTGTGTGTTTTGAGTTTTACTGTTCAGCAATATCTACTGAAATTATTATTTTTTTTTTTTGGCACTGTTATGTTCACTGGTGTGGTGTTTTCGTTTTTGTCATCGTGTTGTCTTTTCTTTTGGTTTGCTTTCGTTGGCTTTCGTGTTTTCTAATAATAAGTTGTTAGTCTATTTTTGTCGTTTTAGTTATATACATATTAATTATTCATTGACAAGGAAACAGCTTTTCCTAATTATCTGCCTGTGGTGTTGTAAAATGTTTTTTTTTTTTTTTTTATAATTTGTCTTGCTGAGTTCTATGTGTGTGTGCGAGATTTTTATTTAGTCTCGTGGTCGGTAATGGACACAGTCCAATCAAACCATCATAACAACATAAAAATTAAAGTTGGAGTAGACTACATGCATTCGACAATATAGTACACTAAATTTAAATGACTATTAGGTCACAATTTTTTAAATAAATGATTGACATTTAAAACATGCCTTTTAACAGCATCTGCCATAGTACTATTTGTTTGCCAAATTTGGTATGAATAGTTTAAATGTCTTTCCAGATATGACATAAAAACTTTATTTGTCGTGTGATGCTATTTAGAGAAATGGCGGACAAAAATGAACTATGTAAATACAGTTGATCATTGTAATATCTATTGCCAGCACACAAGGATAAGTTGGAATTGATTTAATCATTTCAACTATATAATATTCTAATCTAAGAGGGCCACCATTTTATAAATATGTGTCTGACAGTCTTAAAATGCATCGTTTTAAATCAGCTACCGCAAAATTACTTGATTTCAAATTTGGTAGGAATTAGTTACTAGTATACATAAAAGTATATTTATTTGTGTGGCACTATCTTACAAAATGCCAGACAAAATTGCTTCACGGTGTTGAGCAGAGCAAGATAGGTATCGAAAAGGCGGTAGGAAATTTTGAGACTGGTGAAAGTGTAGTTCGGAAAGAAATTACCCAACTAGGCACCAGGCGTCAGTGATGACGCCATGAAGAGGAAAATGTAGCCAGATGATTGGTTGAATCCCTGGGTGGCGAGCTGTACGCCCAGACGAAATCTCCCGATGATGAATTAGTTTCCTCAGCCCCGAGATAATAATCACCATTAAGCCGCATTACTGTTGTTTGCTAAATTGTGCCCATGGGTTGACTATGTATCATAATGATAAGGCTTTTGGCCATAAAGCTACAAAAAGCATTAACACTCTCGAATGTGGATTGTTCGGGCGAACCACACATCCATAAAACATGGAACAAACTGTCAATACATATACACTAGAAAAGACTGAATAAAACAAAGAAATACTGACATGATATGAGCGGGTATTGTTAGGGCCCATCCCCTTAAACACACAAGACGGTCGCAATATATTACACACTGTTCAGTTCACAGCAGCATTTATTCGACGTCACTACACAACCCTCTCAGGGGAACATTTTACATGCTAATAAGAGTGTCAAACACAAAGCCAGTCACTGTGATTATGCTGCAAAAATGGTCTTACGACACACAATGACTACGTAATATTGATGCTTCCCGGGGCGATGCTAGTCCCGTGAGATGTGAGGGTGGTGTACCAGATGGCCAATGATAGAAAAGGTTTCAGATAATTAAAGTCTATTGTAGCTACATGTCCATGATCAAAACGGTGAAGGCCGCCCGGCACTCTGAAAATGCGGGAGCTCGCGACACACGCACCACCCTCGTACGATGCCCTTTCTTGCTTACTGACTCTCTCGTCTGACGCGCGAGCGGGCCTCGGCTGACCTACACACCAGAATGGAACTACTTTATGTTATGAGAACTTAACTCTCGCTTAACAATATAAACCTTTGAAAATACTGCATTAAAAAAAAACTTACAACATTCCGGATAATTCTGAAAGATAAAAACACTGATGAAAGATAATGGACATACCACTGGTGGATAATGAGAAAAGATACACATAACAAACGAACTCAACAATACATTGGGAACCAAAACGGATTACATTTAATCAATTGCTTTAATAACACATCACACAAAATGAGTGACATGAGCCATAAATCCTTTGGTCCAGATATTGTTGGCAGTTGTAACCTATGTATCACTCCACCTTGCGGAGTCTCTCTGGGTACTGCATTCGGCAACAACCAGCTGCACTGCGCTGGTGTGATCTGACGTTACTCTGCACCAGTCCATCCTGTAGCACACAGTGGCGCGACACAGACTCTACGCAATCGCAGAGTGCGCACCCCAGTTGCGGAGGCTGTAGGTGAAACGAACACTCTGAATCACTCACCTCACTACCCCCCTCCTTGCTCATGCTGTGTCCTTGGCTGCTTTGCTGTTTCCGGGCACCACCCGGCTGAACAGTCCCTGAAAATGCTTCTTCTCCCCCTGTGTTATGATAATGCTCCTCTTGCTTTTCCTGATGCACATGCACTCTTCCTTGCTCAGTTTCCTGCATTTCGGTGAGCGCACCAATGCTGGTGTGAACTTCACCCTTAATGCTCTCTGCACGAGCTGCTGCTGGTTCCCTGATTTTCATTTCAATGCTGGGTGACTCCTGCAGGCTCTCCTTCCCTGAGCATGCACTTGCTGTAGGTGCTGATGAAAATTCCTCTTCGCTCCTCTGCTCTTGGAGCTCGTCATCTACATTGCTGTCCTGCACTATCTCTGATGAACTGCTTGCATCGTCCACCATGCTGCAAACCCTGCACAAAACTCCTTCTTCACTGCTGACTGCGGATGTGTCCGCAAGTAAACTTCCTGTCCTGCATGGAGCTCCAGTCGCAGTCTGGTGGTGACCAGCATCCATTTCGCCGCATATCTCTCTTGCCGCTCTCACCTCCTGCAAACCCTTCCTGCGTTGCTTCCTATGCGTGTCTGTACTCGGAAGTTCGCTGCTGTCGTCCCTCTGTGGCCACTTCGCCTCCCCAGGCAAAAGCAAGTTGCGGCCTAACAATACTTCTGCAGGTGATTTTCCTGTTACCACGTTCACTCTTCATCGGAGTGTATACAAAATGGTGGGCAAGTGGTCTGCCCATGTGCGTGTTGTTCTACAACACAGATCCGAAGCTGTGCCATTATCTCCTGAATGTGGCATTGCATGGGGTCCACCCATGAGTTGTAAATGGAGGTTGTGACGTCATTGACACCCTATCTCGTACACAGTTCTCACCACTTCCGGCCGGTGAACTGTGTGCCATTGTCTGTCAATAAATTTCTTGGAAATCTCCAATTCGGGAAAAATTTCTCCTCTAGCACCTTTGCCACATTACCTGCTCATGCTCCACTCCTGGGTTAAGCTTCTGTTCATCTTGAGAAGTTGTCAGTCACAACAACGAGGAAATGTTTTCCTCCCCTTGTCCTCGGGTAAGGACCCATCAAATAGATGCAAACTGTCTCGAACGGTTTCCTCGGCACACATGGTCTCTGTTGTTTTCCGTCCGATCGCCGGTGTGGTTGATATACCTTATAAACCAAAAATATTTGTATGGCAGCCATTTAGTAGATAATTGCCTACTAGTAATCGATTTCTATAACTTATGTGTACATGGCCTGTCATATTAATACCGCTGTGCCAAATTTGGTGGGGATAGGTTCACTAGTTTTCGAGATATACATGCAAAAGTTTTATTTTTTATTTGGTGCTACCTTCCATTATATAGCTGACAAACATCAATATTTATTTCAAAATTTAATGTCTACATGATGTGCTGTCAGCACACCAAATTTGGTTTAAATCGATTAAATGTTTCCCGAGAGACGACATATCAACCTAAATATTAAAACGACCATTAGTTTTAAAGTAAGGGACAAGTGTGGTCGAAAACTACAAAATTCAGGTGTCCTCACTTACAGAGTTTCGTAAAATTCTGTTCACATGTTCAAAAATTAAAAGGGGTGACACACAAGCACAAACACACACACTCATGCACACAGACCAGAACGTGGACTCATAAGCCTTTATTTCCTTCGGGAAGGTAGGCTAAAGAGAGATTTGATGTGACATAAATGACAATATTGTTATCCCGAACCCATTGTGCGCATAATGCTTGAGTTCGAGACTCTACAATGTTGCGGCGGCACCGCCACCTTAAGTTCTAATAACAACTGCCGGAAGGCAGCGCCTCGTGGCTTTTTCTCTGGACGCTTGGTTCCCCTCCTACATACTTTCACTCCCCTGCCCTCTATCCCCTCCTGTTGCATCACAATTTTTTAAATCAAGGGGCCGTAATTTTTACTGCTGTTCTTTCTCGCCCCGATACCTCTCATCGCCATCCACCAGGACCGACTTCAACGAGCAACTGGAACATCATGAGCTCCTACATCATTTGATTAATTTGTGGCACAGGGCACACGAGTAGTAAGCATCATCGCCTTTAATAATGGAATATTGTGGTATTGTAAATTTTACTGTCTATGTGTGCCGGCGAGAAAGAACTTTTCGGAAAGTTGTGGATGTGTGGCTCATTATATTAAAGGGCCTTTTTGGTTTCATGTTTGGTGATTAGATTCTGTAGTAGTGTTGATTTTCGAGGGAGTGCAGTGCTAATTATTGTTCTAAAATATGAAATTATAATTTCGAATTAACTTCAGTATAGTAATTTTGGTGTGTTTCTTAGTTCTTTGTCTTCCGAGCTGATGTTAGTTCGCTGCCGCCCCCATTTGGCCTTGCCCGGGCAAGCTTATTTTGCATGGTCACTCGCTTCCACAGCTTTTCGGTTGAGTTTATTTTTAATGTGTATTTCGTTACTAATTCTTACAGCTGGGTGCTATGGAGGGCTAGTAAATTACAGTTGCCACCCAGCCAGTATATGAGTTTTTGTTAAAAGATTTATTATATTTTTTAATGTATTTTATTTGTGGTGTGCTTTGATGAGCTTAATGTTGCCACTCCACATTTTTGTAATTTTGTGGTTAAACTTTTTAATGTAGTTTTAAAAGTTATATGTTCATAGGCACGACAGCTATTTTCATAATTTATAGTAATGTTGAACTTTACTGGAAGTATTGCATTAAATTAGTCATGGTTGAAGGCTATAAATCTAAGCACATTTGTATTAGAATTTTACTGTACAGTAACAGACATATTATTTAAATGAAATTGGCAATCAGGCATGATTAAACATTAAGCCCAATCAAAAGAATTAAATTATTTTGTGCCAAGTTTGCTTAAGGGTAAACGTGTCCTTTCATGTCATGATTTTGAATTGAAATAGCTTAACTACTGTTAAATTCTGTTGATTGCTGAATGTCTTTTATATTCCTTATCGTTCATATGTATTTAATTTGTACAGATGAAATTGGTGTACCAGCTGTGTTGGTTTAAACAATTCCCTATATTTTGGCTGTTTACGACCCATTTCCTACGAAGTGTCTTTGCTACCTTAATTATGTTGGTTTCTTTGTGTCATTTTTTGGGTGCTTAATACATTTGTAATTGTATATCTAATTCTATTTAGACAGCCGAGTGCTGTGTGGAATAATCATGTACATTAAATTATTTGTGTTTGAAATTAACATGTTTACTAGTTATGGCTCTCTTTACTAGTCATGGCTCTATTTTAAATTGTCAAATGACCAAGTCATATTTTGGCAATTAATTTTTTATAGCAGGTGATTATTTAGAAATGAATAATATCATTCATTTCTGATATTAATTATTTTAGTCTCTTGGATTTCTTTATGTAAACATTTTCGGAACTGTGATATTGTGTACCAGAAATTTTATAACTGTTAAATTTTAAATTGTTTGAAATAAACAACCATGAATGCAAATGTTGTATGATTTGTACCTTACTGTACAACTCCTCTAGAGTATAAAAATTTTTATAATACATCTATAATGCAGCGACTATTAAAAAAAACTAGTGCCAACACTAGTATAGACGATATCATATGTTAGTGTACAGAATAATTTTGCAAATTAATGTAGTACATAATGTTTAAAGTTGGTGTATCTGTTACATACCATTTTTTTTGTATTTCCCTATATTTTGTTAGATACAGTAATAAAATTACTCTGAATTTATATATTATTCAGTGCCAATAAATAAGGACATCTTACAGCTCTTAAAACTTTGAACCATTTAAGTAGCACATCTTAAAATAAGTTTTATTAACTTCTTGTATAAAATATTGACTCCAAGTGGGAATCAGCAGAGTGAAGCCAAAGTCCGGGAGTGCCGATTCAGCGCTATACGGAGTGGTCAAAGGATTTCGACGTGTGTTGTAATGTTCGATGGAGGCAAGCTAACCGACAAGGGAAATCGGCTCGCGTTAACACCAGATTAACATGGCTGCTCCAGGAGCTCTCCATATTTAATCGATTTCTATTGGTTCTAAAGTGTTTGAGAGAGTCTAAAATGTTTTTTAATTGTGCCTGCATATACAAGAAGCAAGCTGAAATGATTGCAGATATGAGGGTAAAGTTTTAGCAAAAATATCGCTAAAAAACCAACTGTGGTGAGTGGGAGGTGGAGTGTAATGTTGACATTCCTTTGGGTAGTAACATTTCATGAATTACTGGCGCTGGTTTGGATTGACCTAGATAAATTAATAATGTGAATTGTTTTTGTAGTGATGAAATGTTGAATTTTATGCAAATCACCCCCCCTTTTTTTTACGTGTTTTATGTATTTTAAACTTGCAAGTGGAAAACCATAGAAGTGTAGTGGTCACAAGACAGCAATATCATAGTGAAATAACAGTATTTAGAAAGGTCGGGACCATTATTTTGAAGATGTTTTTAAAGATTCTAACATTATAGGAAGAAATATAACATCACACCTATGGTCACGGCAAAGTTGAGTTTTTTGCCGAGGGACTAAGACTCAGGATAATGTGTGTTAATCTAGGGGGTGAAGCAAGAGTTTAGGTTTGTTGACGAGAGAAGTCCAAGAGGGACTTTGACAGCACCCAGCCATAGTTAATTTGTGTTAAAAGATATATGTTGTTGTTTTGTGTTTCATCATTTTCTGGGGGGTTTGCTCCAAACTTTTAATTTGATGTAAATTTCAAACCATTGGTGATACAGCGAAACCAACAAACTTTTGTAGTTTTTTTTTTAACACGCTTATGGGAGTGAAGAACACATTGGGACCTTGAAAGTAATATATTGTCAGCTATTTTGTTTTTAGTACTGGGTGAGACCCAAAGATTTTGAGATGGCTGAGATAGATTGAGATATGATGGAGAGTGAGATAAGATAGTAGAGAAAAAGTTTTAGCTTGAATTTCCTTTTTTTCCTTCAGAAACCAGTGATCCTTGAGCAAAAGGGAGGAAATGTGCAAGTTATATAAACGAAATGTTTATAGGGGTTTAGAACCCAATGGTAGGTCCAGTTACAGACAAGGTGGCCATTGTTTTTGTGATGTGTTTATGTTTGTTAAAGTATTTAATTTTAGTTATAAGGCTAGTCTGTGAGTGTGGATCTAGAGGTGCCTCTATGTGGCTCCTCGTGGGTGTTTAAGCTAAAGGACTGCAGCAGCTAAATCCCCCTTGATTTGGCGCCACCCAGGAAGGAATTTTTCAGCCCAGTGTCTTGCATCGTGCAGTACTATTTTATCATGGAGATTGGAGGGCAAGTTACAATAAATTTGCACTTTTATAATTAAAGAACTTTAGCCCTATGTTGGGCTAAGGTTCTTTAATTATAAAAATTTCTTAATGCATTTCTCATGTCATCATTAGAGCAGGAGAGTGAAATTTCAATGTGAAAATGTAAGATGTTATTTGTCAAATATCAAGCAGTTGCCATGCATCATGCCAAATGTGTTATTAAAAATAGCATTAAGAGTGATTTTCAGGAGGGTAGGGAATGCGGATGTGGTGTAAAATGGAGTTCAGATAGGGCTTTGGCCACACATGAGCGGATGGTCCATCCCAAGGTTAGGAATTTGTAAAGCTTACAGCAGATGACAGCCCCTAAGGGGTCACCAGGAAGATCTAGTGATTGGGTTGAGGAATATTTTGAGTAATAAATATAAATTGCACTATAAAAATAATGAGCACATAGCCAAGGAAATGCCTTAATAATCCAACAGGAAATAAGTGACAAGAGAAGTGGATTGGGTTTGGGGAAGAGAAAGAGTTTGGAGAAAGGGAGTAGTAAGAGAGAGGAGGGAAAGCCAGGTCAGGGCGAGATTGAAGAAGGGAGAAGAGAGATTGATGGCATTGAGTTAAGGATTAGAGAAGTTAGGGTAGCTTGTGTCAGGTTGGAGGAAGATGTTAAGTTGGGGAAAAAGTTGAGTGATGGAGTGGGGAGTGAGAGTATGAAGGTGTTGGGAGAGGAAGTGATAGTAGAAGAGAAAAAGAACGAGATGGGGGAATGGCCCTCAGGTGGGGGTGTAGCTGGACAAAGAACGGGGAAGTAGAGTAGGGTGGTGTAGGTAAGGTGATGGATATTTGTTTGGTGACAGGAGAAGAGAATGAGGAGGAAAGGGAATGAGTTAAGTGAAGGTGAAGGGGTGGGGAATAAGAGTATGGAGGCAGTGGAAGAGGAAGTGATAAAATAGAATAAGATTCAGATGGGGAAAGGTAGTAAGGATTTAGTTATAATGGTGGGTAATATAGATTATAGTTTTAGTGAAGGGTTATTGTGGGAGCCTGAGGGATGAGGAGTGGATAGGATTAGTGGGAATACTTCTAGAGTGAAAGCATTAGTGGAGAGGGAGACAGGGTACTAGATTAGGGAGAAGGAGAAATGGCAGGGGGCAGGGTGTAATAAAAAATATAAATAAGAGGGTGGAGGAAGTTGACTGGGGAGAAGAGGTAAGGGGAGATTTAGGCCAGGAGATGAATAGTTGTTTGGTGACAGAGGAAGGGAATAAGGAGGAGGGGAATGAGTTAGGAGAAGGGGAAGGAGGAAAAGTGAGAGTAAAGAGTTGGGGGATTTGAAAGAGATAGTAGAAAAGAAAAAGGATGAGATGGGGAAGGTAATAAGGAGTTTATGATATTGGAAGGGAGTGGAGATGGTATATTTAGTGAAGGGAGTGTATGGGGCCCTGAAGGAGGAGGAGTGGAGAGGACTAATGAGAATACTTTTAAAGGGGAAATATTAGTAAAGAGTGGGAGGAATGATTTATTAGAATAGGGTGGAGATGATGTTAATGTACCGTTAATGGAAATGTTGGGACTGGGTTTGGTGGGAGTATGTGGGCAGAGAGGGGCAAAAGATGTTTGAATTTTGGTAGAGAAGGAGGGAGATATGCTCCAGGAAATAAATGGTCATTGTATGGGAATTAGGTGCATAGGGAGAGTGTTGGAGGGATTGAGATTGTGAGGGATGAGGAGAGGGTTTTTGAATGTGTTACCATTTATAAGGATGGATTAATGATTGGGGACAGAGGAAGGTCTAGGAAGAAAGGGAACATTGGTAGGAGAGGTAGGGATAGTTGTAGGATGAAATTTTTTTTAATAAGAGTTTTTTGGAATTGGTTGAGAGGGGAATGGGAAATGTGCTTTTGATGGATAATAAGGGTGAATGGGATAAAGATCAGATGAGAAAGAGGAAGAGGAGATAGTGCAAGCAAAGGTTAGTTATGATGGAGTGGTTAGAGGAGTTAATAGTATGGGCAGGGAGAGTAGGAACATAAACAGGGTGAAGTGATAAAGGATGATGTGTTGGAGGAGGTTGAGGGTGGAGATGAGAGCAGTAATATGGGGGAATGGCTGGTAGTGTTTGACCAAGCTATTAGTGGTTTGAGTAAACCCAATGAATTGAAATTTAGAAAGAAGATAGAGATAAATATATTTGATTTGAGAGATGATTTAATATAAATAGGAGGGTTGGGTTATAGGGCAGTGGGAAAGGTGATTTTGTTCAGCTTGATGTTAGGAAAACATTTTATAACATGCTACTCGAGATAATCATAAACAGATTGAAAGAGTAGAGAATCCCTGGCATATTAATAAGATCAGTTAATGTATAAAGAAAGTTTTCATCCCTGAATTAACATATCACCTTTTTGGAGGAAATGCAGTGGGGGTAGTAGGAAATGCTAAGTGCTGTGCAGTAGGTGGATGCTGTGAACTATGTGGAGCTAAGTACAGAGGAGGAGGAGAGGAAGAGAAAGAGGAAGACCACCACCGCCGCTGCAACAGTTCGTGACATGGCAGTTTCCCCCAAACATGGAAAAAAAGATCTCCTGTTAGACAATATGTTTTTATATGACATGGGAAATTCGAGTGATTCGGATAGTGCTTTGTCCATCTCACAGCCGACTTTCGAATCAGACAGACTTCGTCTAGGGAAATGGAACATAATTTGTTTTCCGATTCATCTAACTTAGTGGAAGCTTCATTGCCTGAATTGAGGTATCAGCTAATGGCCATGGCGTTCGTGGGTAGGCTAACTGATGCAAGCATAGTTAATGATAAAACAAATACTGATGCAGATTTTGAAAAAAAAATTCAAGGTGCAGGGTCTCTTTGTTAAAGTTACCAACAGCATCACTGCAGCCAATAGCACGTAGTGTCACAAAAGAGAATGTAAATATTTGAGTACTTTCTGACTGAGACATTTTGCAGACATTTTACTTTCAAAGTAAATCACTACATCTTCTGCATTCGTCCAATGTGGGCGAAACCTACAATGTAAAAATTAAACCTTACCTCACAAACAGGCTTGAGGAGCTTAGTGCATGTGGCTCTGCTTCTAATTCTGCATATGGATGTTCATATATCACAGTTTAGAGCAATCACCATTGGTGCTGCACACACTAAGATCCCCAAGTTCATTGCCAATAGGAAAGCCTGCATTAATGTGCACTGTCCTGAGGGAATTTGTTTCCACTATGCCGTTATATCAGCTTTGTTTCCTTCCACACATCATACCGAAAGAATGACATCATATCCAAATCCTTACGAGGGTTTGGATACTGAAGGTCTGTCAGATCCTGTAGTATTACAGGATATTCGAAAGTTCGAGGAGAACAATTTTAATTCTATCAATGTCTACTGAGTTGTGGACAAAGATAGAAATATCATTGATGAAACTTTCGATAAGCAAGGGGTTATCGTACCAATGCATATTTCTCCTGTATGACAGGCAAAACATAAATGTATTGGCCATTTGTGCTTGTGGTAATGATGCCCATTTGCATTTCATTTCCATTAAATATTAGTCAAGACTGATCACAGTCAGTTGACTAAGAACTATAGATAATTTTTGTCTGCAATCATTTTCTCCAATACTTTTGCAGTGAGGAGAGAATCACAAACCATAATGATCTCTGTCAGCAACATAAGACTGTTGGCAGTACTTTCCCTACTGGGAATGACAAGTACTTGCAATTTCAAGGTCATAGCAAACAGCAAAGATTGGGTTTTGTTGCCTATTGCAATATAGAGACTTATTTGAAACCCTTGTCCACTTGCCTCCCTAATGATAACATGAGTAATACAAATAGCATCAACCAACATATGCCATATGCTTGTAGCATTTGGTTGGTTTGTTCTCATAATCCAGCATTATTTAACTACTTTGAGTTTGTGGGTGATGATTGTATGAACCAGTTAGTAGATACAGTGGTTGAAATAACAAAGTGGGTTGCAAGAATATACAGTGTAACTGTTCCAATGAGACCAAAGACCCCACCTGATGAAGCTAGGTTAGCGGATCAGAAAAGTTGTCATATTTGTAAGAAGGAACTCCGTACAGATACTGTGGACGAACATGATCATCTGACCAGGGAAATCAGAGGCCATGCACATAATAAATGCAATTTGAATTACAGACAACCCAAGAAATAATTTTTGCTGTCTGTCATAACCTGCAAAATTATGGGGCTCACTATTTCATAAAGCCATTGGTTGAACGTCACATAACAAAACTCGATGGAACCATTGTAATCGAAAACCTGGGTAAAATCGAGGTAATTGGTAAGACCCTTGAAAAGGACAAGTTCATCACCAAACATATTCCCAATGGGATTGACTCAATAGGAAAGGTGCAACATTTCAAGTTATGTTTTATTGATTCATTTCAATTCATGAGTGCCTCGCTGGAAACTTTGGCAGGCAATTGAGTATCACTCGCTCGATTTTTCCAGGCAACACCAGATTTGAATTGGCAAAAAGTAAGGGAGTGTTTCCTTATGACCTTGTTAAGCCCAAATGCAGTCTGATGTGCATGTCACTCCCACCAAAGGACGCATTTCATAATACCATGAAAGGTGAAGACATTAGCGATGAGAATTACGCTCACGCCCAAGCCGCATGGATGCATTCAACTGCATAAACCTGCTACAGTACACCATTCAGTATTTAATTAAGGACAGTTGTTTGCTGGCAGACTTTTAAAAAATTGCAGGACTGTATGTTTGGCTCATTACTATCTTGACCCTGCCATGTATGTCGCAGCTCCGTCTCTTGCATGGGACACTTTATTGTCACTGACAGATGCATGGCTAGAGCTGTTGACCGACCCTTATATGTGCCTATTTGTTGAATACGGGGTTAGGGGCAGCATTACCCAGATTTCCAGAGACGTGCAGAAGCCAATAACATTTACATCACTGATGAGTACGACCACAGTGTGGCATCGAAATATATCTGTTATTTCGATGGAAATGGCCTGTACAGCCATATTATGAAGATAAAGCTTCCTATTTGCAATTTTGAGTGGGTTGAGTCTGACGTGTTTTTATTGTGGGATTTTGTGAACATGGAGAATGATGGGGACACCTGCTTTTTCGCAGAAGTGGATTTGTTGTTTTCAGATGAATGCCACAATGTGCTATCCGATCTGCCTTTGGCTCCAGTAAATGGCATACCTCCGAACGGCTCACATGGAAACCTCCTTTTAACTCTTGTGCCATGGAAGAATTTTGTTATTCACGAGGAAACACTGATGCAGTACTTGATCTATGGAGCCACACTTGACACTGTTCATCTCATTTTGTGCTTTGAGCAAAAGGCTTGGATGCTCCACACATCGAGTTTAACATTGACAAATGTGCCCAGGCCGGAAACGACTTTGAGAAATAGTTTTTTATGCTAATGAATAATCCAGTGAATGGAAAAACTTTACTGAATACCCACTGGGAAAGAGACATAAAAGTTGTTTCCAGGTATGACATGATATATGGGGCTGCAGAACTGATAGGGCATCCTACATTCTAGGCACGACATATCATTGATGAGAATCTTGTCCTTATCGAAATGTAAAAGAGCTCCATTACATTTAACAAGCCTTTGTACCCTGGTGTTGCCATTCTAGATCATTCCAAATTGACCCTATACAAATTTAATTATCTGTAAATGAATCAGAAATTTCCTCCTCCAGCCTTGCACCATTTATACTGCGATACCGACAGCCTGATCTATGAAATTGCCTGTAGAGATATTTATGAAGTAACCTCGATAACCCGCAAGGATTCTCTCACAAGAACAAAGACCATGCCAGAAAGATGAAGGATGAATGTGCCGGTTGCATCATTACACACTTTGTAGGTTTACATCCCAAACTTTATGCATACATTGTTTCGAATGAGCAGTGTATACATAAGGTGAAGAGTGTAAAACCTAACATGTTGCGATCCTTCCGTTACAAGAATTATCGAGATTGCCTCGACAATTGCACCAGGGTTCTGGGGACTAAATACAAGTTCTGTTTGCATTGTCACAAGGTTTACACCAAACACATGACCAAAGTAGTGTTATCAGGTTTAGATGATAAGCGCTTTATTGAACTGAATGGAGTATCGAATTTACCCTGGGAGCAGTATAAGATCCCAAAGTAAATTTTTTCCCCCAGCACTTTGGTTTCAACACCACATTAAATACAGGTCTGCCATCTACACCACCACAACTGCCAGCACCGCACCCAACACTACACCCTGCTCTGCCCCCAGCACCGCAGCTGCACCACAGCTGTCTTCAAACCTATTGTTTTGTCCTAACTGCAGGGCTTGTTATCAAGTATCTCTTCAGAACATACACTGTTATTCTACAACATTGTCACAATATCCCTGTGTTCCTTTATGTCACATGGGATCGCATCATTTAATATATGAATTTAAGTCTACGAATATGCAAAATGCTGTGTGTGTGTGTGTGTGTGGAGTCATCATAGGTGTTGGTGTGTGGTTGCACTCTGCAAAATTTAACCAGGATGTGACAAAATGGATGTTAAAACAAAGTGCTGTAACAGATGTCACACTGGAGCACCGTTAATTTTTGTAAATTTGTATATTTTTTAGTTTTAATCAATGTAAATAATAATTTTATATGATGTTTGTGTGTGTGAATGAATGTGTGTGAATGTTTATATACTTTTAACATGTGCATAAATATTTTGTGTATATATTTTTAAGTGTTGTAAAATACAGTATTAAGATGTAAGTACAATTTTAAGGAATGTTTTGGTAATAGTTTTGTAAAGGCTTGTAATAGTTTTTAAAAAATTTGTGCAGTTTATTGTAAACCTGTAAAATTTTATTGTAAATTTTTCAAATATTTGTAAATATTGTTTTAAGGATGGTTTGAAAAAAAAATCAATGGTGAAGGACATAAATTGTTTTTTTTTTTAATAATTTGAATTCCTTTTGTCACAGTTTTATATTTTGTGAATGACTGGAGATTGAGTGTGTCTGAAGATGAAGTATTTGTGGATGAATGCAGATGTAATATTTATTGTTTTAACATAACATTATTTACATGATTTGAACACCAACAAGTATGCAAATAAAAAGGAGGAGGGAAATGGAAGTGCTTGAGAAAATCTTGTGAATGAACAATGAAAGTAAAGGAATTAGGGAGAATCTCGAGAAAGCCTCGTCGACCCCTCTGCAGTTGGAATACAATGGCGGGACAGGGCAAGCTTGTCGGAAGGGGAAAGTGGTTTGGGAGAACTCCAGGTATATGGACTCTTGCCTGCAGAGCGCGGCTAAGGAATGTCTAGGGACTAGCCTCGCTCCACATCATTAGCTGGCATCGCCTTTGTCTTATAACAAACCAAAATATTAATTTTAACATTTTTATACAAATTATAACAAGTTTTATCAATCACTCGAAAATGTTAGTGTATCACTTAAAAAACTTTTAACATACAAAAATTACTGCGGTGGTGAATCAACATGTTTATGTCTGGTGTGAAGAGGTATTATTCTCCAAATATGTGCTGAAATGGATGCTATACAATATACACATAATTATATTAAATGATTAAAACGACTTTTTCAACAACACTTTAAAAACTTGATTTAAAGAGACATTATACAATGTGCAAGACTAAGTATATACTTGCTTCTAATCCTCATCACTTAAGAATTAACACTTAGAACTGTGATTAGCACCACAATTAGCACCGCACTAGCATTTTAATCAGCACTGCAATTAGCACCGCACTTAGCTCCGCACACTCTGCAATTAGCTCTGCAGTCGGCTCTGCAGTTAGCTCCACAATTGACTCAGCAATCAGCTCCGCACTATTGGGGTAAGTTTGATGAATTTCTTAGTGTAATCAATCATTTTTGTAAGGTGTTAGGTGAAATGTGGAAAATGGTTCGTCTGGTTTAACCCATACTTCGTTGCATGTTTGTACATATTTGCATTTTGATGTTTAGAATATTTCATTCTGATTACATTTTGCTCTTGAGAGCCAATGAAGTTGAAGAATGTGTGCTTCGGTTCCATGGATGGTAATATTCCGTGGAGTTCTGGTGACTTTTAAATAGTGTGTTTTTATGTTAGCTGGCCTTGTCATAATTGGTTCGTGTGTGATTGATTATTTTAATTAACTTTGTTTAATGAATTCCATTAGTTAGCATTTGATAGGGAAATAGTTTTGTGTTTCATTTGGTAATCGCATGATTAAAGTTTTATAGTTCTGTCGGATTAATGAATTTTTGGTAATCGCATGAATAAGTGTTTGGTTTATATTAGTCTAATTTAATGCTTCATGTTATGTGTTTAAAGTGGAGATCAGTTACTTGTTTCTTTGGTAGGAAACTGGAAATTGGTTTGTAATTAAAATAATTTTTAAATAATTCGTACGTATTTCAGTCGGGTATTTTAATGCAAATCGACTCTTTTCATTTAATTTATTAAAAAATATTTGCTTCACTTTCCTTGATGGAAGGAAAAATGTCTCCCGCATCTAAATCCTCAGTATGCATCCAGAGAGCGACCTGGGTGGACGTGTAGCCCTGCTCCCATTATTTGCATATTAGTCACAAGTGCTCCAAACAAAAAAAAATAATGTCCATTATGCCACTCTTCCACCAACCTCAATGCCTATATACCCCATTATAATATACCTCTCTGTTCAGTCAGCTCTCGAATGTCAGAGTACATATCGATGCTGTGCCGCCAATATCATCCTTAAGACACTTAACCCTTTCAATGCCAATAAAAATAAATAAAAAATCATCAAAGAAAGTAGATCAAAGAAATTTGATAATATAATTGCTTAACACAATAATACTAATTAATTTGATTAATTAGCAATTAATCTATTAATTGGCAATTAATGTGCAAATTAGCATCATGTAAATTAGCCACTTCACTCGCATAGTGAGCCAGAACATACATGCTACCTCTACTTTTGAGTACCCTTTGAAGGGAAATTTAGAAAGAAGGCAGAAAGAAATAGCTTGGATTTGAGGGATTAATCAACAGAAATAGGAGGGTTGGGTGATAGGGAGCAAGTAGAAATGAAGATTAACGAGTGGTTGGTTAGATTTTACAAGGAAGTAGGGAAGGATGGAGGAAGAAAGAACGAGCTGGAGGGTAAGGTAACAAGGTTTAAGGGGAGTGCTAAGAGTAAGGGGGTAAGGAGAAAATGAGGAAGTTTAGGTAAGCTCAGAGATTTTTTGTCAGGTCCCCCAGATAATTGTTGGAGAAAATTTTGAATGATAGATTGGGAGAGGAAAGGAAGTATGTAGGAATCAGTAAGGGGTAGGTTAGGGAATTTTATGAAGTAATTTGGGGAGTGAAGCGGCTAGATAAAGAAAAGGAATTATATAAGTGTAAGGGATGGGATATGATGGAGGTTGTTCCTATTACCATTGACGAATTAGTGAATAAAAGGAAAAAATGAACCCTAAAGGGGGCACCAGGGCCGGATGCCATAAGTAGGGTGCATTTGTTTAGGCCGGGGTAATTGGGGTGGTAGAACTTTTATTCAATATTGTTTTTAAATTTCATATTTTCCGGAGCTATGGAATAAGAATATAATCGTGTTGATACTGAAAGGAAAGGGTGACAGTAATAGTGTAGAAGATCTTAGACCTATTACTATAGAGAAAATTATGGATAGGCTGTACAGCAGATTGCTATTAAAAGGATCGAGAAGGGAGTTGAGTTAAGCAGCAGGCAAAAATGTTTTAAGAATGAAGTGGGATGTTTTAACGATGTAATTATGGCACAGCTACTCATAAAGAGAAGTAAAATTGGGGAGGTTTGCTCAGCTTGATGCTAGGAAAGCATTTGATACCATGATGCATGAGATAAACATAAAGAGATTGAAAGAGCAGGGAGTCGCTAGTATATTAATAAGATCAATAAAGGATATGTATTAAAAAAAGTTAAACAGAGGTTCAGATCAATGGTAATAGGGTAAAAATTGATATTAGAAGAGTGGCTAAAGAGGGGGACTCATTGTACCATCTGTTATTCAAACTCGCCATCGATCCACTTATTAAATAAGAGGAGAGTAAGGGTATGAGTATAGGTAAAGAGCACATTTCAGTTTTGGAATTTGCTGACGATAATTGGTAATAATTGGTAGGATATGAAGTTAAGATAATGTATAAGATGTTGAATAGAGTTTTTGAGTTTTCAGTTTTTGACTTGCCTTTGGATGGAGCTGTCTGTTCGTTAGTGGAGCTCCAGCCATTTAGTAGCGAAGGACAAGACATGGACCTTCCTCCCGACAAAGTTTAGCCTCGGCGAGTCTCGGATACTCGCCAAGAAAGGTGGAGAGCATTTGGAATATCTAGGAATAACACATAGATTTGATGGTGGGAAAGACCATAATTTCTTAAGACGAATTGAAGAGGAGTTAGAGAAAGTTTATCTGGCCCCACTGAAGCATTTCCTGAAATTGGAATTAATTCAGGTAAACTGGATGCCGATGTTTTTACACCCCCCTTGATTTTGCAAGGAGTAAGCTAAAAGTTTTCAAACAAAGTGGATGGAGTGGTTAAAAGAGGTGTTAAAAAGGTTTTGAAAATGGCGATGCAAACATCTGATGGGTTTTTGTACACAGCGAAGAGAGACAATTGACTGGGGCTCTTGAAGTACCAGCAGACTGTCTCTCTTTTAAGGATTAGGTTGTTTGGTAAAATGGAGTATGTGGATAATCCAGTGTTGGAATTGGTATGTAAGGAGTTGAATGTAAGCAGTGGCGTTTCATTAAGGCAAGCAAGGCAAGCAGTGCTTGCCCAGACAGTTGCCTGACAATGATATATTTAAAATAATTATTAAATTCTAACTTTTATTTGCTTTACAGTAACTTTTCACTCATGCGGTACACATTCTATTCGGGAAACAAAACTGTTCATTATAAGAAAACAAATCGTTGACTAGCAAAACCAAGATGTTTGGAAGTGCAGTAAGTAATGCTTACAGCTTGTAGGCGGTCACAATGATTTCCTGGCCGCCGGAAGGGAGGAAGGGTAGGATGACCACTCGGGAGGGGGGCGGCTTATGGCTGCGTCAAACTGTGTTAGAAGTTATGATGGTAGCGCTTTCTTCACCGAACTGAAGTGGACATAGCCGAAGCTGGCCTAGCCGCAGGCAGAAACTAGATCGATTCGTGGGCAAGTTTGTGCGCACAACACGAATCGTGTTGTTTTTATTTTATTTTATTTTGGTGCTGAGAATGTTATACATATTCGTGCGCGATGTATACCCTACATAAAAATTATAAAATTACAGTGTGCTACTGAGAACCGAATCGATAGAATGAGTACAACAGAAACATGTGGATGTAAGTGTGGTGTGTGTGAATTACGAGCGAAGCATTTTTTCAGTAGTTCTTTCACTTCTCAGGAAAAATGTGACATCATAAAAGAGGGTATGCCAACACCTGAAATTACGATCACGACAACACACAAGAAAGGTAATTTTGTACGTCATTTCCAAAAAAAATGTTTATCAGAAAAACTCATGGTTAACTGGATGTAACAGCCTAACAAACGGTTTTGCTGGCCATGCTTATTATTTTCAAAGGATGTTAAGACATGAACTGCAGCTGGCTATTGTGACATTAATAAAATGTGCAATGCTGTTCAAAAACACGAGTGTTCTGAAGTTCACATAAATTCGTTTTTGTCTCTTTAAGAATTAAGTAAAAATAGAGTTGATTTGGTCTAGATAGATTCAAACAATTAATCACACAACGACATAACGAAAAAGTTAAAAGACTCAGAGATATTTTGAAGCATTTAATGAATGTTTGTTTCTTGGGTGTACAGGAACTGCCTTTTCTTGGTCATTATGGGACAAAAGAATCAGAAAACCTTGGCAATTATGTTGAGTTACTGGCTTGAATTGCTTTAATTGAACAAGGTTCCTGGTTTGATGAAGGTATCTTTGTAATATTTTTCACTCGGGCAAAGTTTATATTAGAAAAATAGTAATATTTTTACAAGCGGTGTATTTTATATTTAGGTACCAAAAAACGTTTAAATGGCACCATTTTGCAACTTGAAATCCAAATTTTCCCGGAGGAGGACCCCCGGACCCCCCCTCTCCATTTATTGGGGAGATCAATAAATGGACTGATCTGCACACTGCCCCCTGCACACAGTAGCTTGATCATGAAATTATAGCACGCATCGCCACTGTATGTAAGAAAGGAAGTTGACAAAGAGCTTAAGAGCTTGAATTTTAATAAGCGGGTTAGAGACCAGGTAATAGGGAGGATACTGAAAAAGCAGCTGATAGATATAAGAAGAATCTGAAGCAAATGATACGGCTTTAGTGGGGACAGCAGAGCATGGAAACTAAGGCGTAGAGGTTCCTCAGAGATAACCCGGAGTCAAGTAAATGGGTATATGATCTGGAGTTCCTGAAGGCCTCTAGGTTCACCGAGGCTATAGAGGATGGTCCAGTTGAATAATAAGGTTACTCTGGCCTGATATAAGGATGGGAAGGTGAATTGCAGGCAGTGCGGCAATGCGCCAGAGACCACAGGGCATATTTTAGGTGAATGCTCTTATACCAAGGATGCGTGCAACAACATACACAATGAGGTGTAAAATATCTTAGCCTAGGAATGGACCGAGCAAAAAAAGGAAGAAATTGTAATGGAGGAACCCACCCTTGAAGTGGCCGGAAATAAATATAAATCGGACTTAGTTCTGGCAACAAATAGGGAGGTGTGCGTTGTAGAATTGATGGTGAGGTATGAAAAAGGTAATAGCTTGTCAGAAGCTGATCAAGAGAAGATTGAGAAATGCCAGGTTCTGGAAGAGGAGATTGGAAAGAGGTTTGATGGTACACAGGTGTTGTCCCGGACACTTTGGTGGTGAGGGGAGTAGTTCTTAAAGAAACAATGAAACAGTTTGAGGGAATATGAATTGGCCCAAAACATTTGTACATGAGATTAAGTTTGAATATTCGGAGGAGTTCGTGGGAAATTTACACAGGTTTTATGGATGGTAAGATAAGAAAAGAAGAGGTTTTTAGGTAGTTTTCAGCTCGTTCCATTGTTGGTTTAGTTTTAAGGGTAGGTTTTAGTTTTTTTATGACGAATTTGTTCATATGATCTTGGGATATAGTTAACTACATATATATTGAAGTGGTTGAGTTTTAATTGTTAGGTTTTATTACGTTTAATGACGATTTTATGTAAAATTATTTTAGTGTGTATGTTATTTAGTTGTATATTTTATTGGTTGAAGCATTTTTAATATGTTGAATGGTTAAATATTTATAGTATTTATTAAATATTGACTAGAGGTTAGTCATTTTGTTTCTGATGATTTTAATTTAAATTTTAAATGAACCAATAGTGTTTTGTTATTCTATAATATTATGTGTTATATTCTATTATTGACAAGGAAGTGTCAATTGATTTAGATGAGTCATATGACGATTTTTATGATGGAATGTAAGGAATTTATGTAAGTAAATTTTTGTTTGTTTTGTTTTTGTTTAGAAATGTAAGGTTTTATTGTTTTAATATGTTAATGATTGTATACATTTTACATGGAGTAACGTAATATGATCTTTTTTATTGTTTTAAATTTATACAATGTTTTATTTGGTTATTTTTGGATGAATATTTTAAGGATCTTTTATATGGAATAATGTTGCAATGTTTATTTTAATGTTTTAATATTTACTTCAAATGTGCGAATTTTTGGTAGTTTTAATTACATTTTTTTATAAAATGCTCTCCAATCTACGTATTTTTTATGTGTAACTAATTGTAAGTGTTTGTAATGCACGATGCACGTCGGAAATAAATCATTTCCCCTCCTTAGGCTGTGA
Organism: Dryococelus australis; assembly: GCA_029891345.1. Classification (NCBI taxonomy): domain Eukaryota; kingdom Metazoa; phylum Arthropoda; class Insecta; order Phasmatodea; family Phasmatidae; genus Dryococelus; species Dryococelus australis. The sequence continues at coordinate 249,151,468 of CM057009.1, forward strand.
TCGAAAAGCGCGGGCTAAAATGACCCTGTCCGCTGGCGTCTGAATGTGATGAAGGTTGAAAATGGCATAATTTTAAATAAACAGAATATTTAACACAAGAACTGGGATATTCTGGCTTCCCAACAAGCCTTATTAAACACTGAGATATATTTTCAAACCAATACACCTATACACGGCAAAGAAACTTATGTGGTCATAGACACGTGGTAGGTTTTTGGTGGAATAAAGATCTGTGGACATATAAATCTCGTCAAAAGGCGAGAATAAAAGTACACAAACATGTATGTTGAATAAAGTTGCTGATTATTCAAGATTGACGATACGATGGTGCAGTATTGAAATTTACTACAGGCATGCGGCACAAAGTCCCGCATAGGCTTATGCTGAGAAAAATTGCCTGAGACGTAAGGGAAAAATAATTTAGTAACTATATGCCAGAGGAGCCGTGAGTCTCTTCCGGATCTTAAATTCCCTTCTTTTTGTGAATCGGTGACATTATTCACTTTTGCAAAAATATAAAGGATTACTGCGATTCATGTGCCTATGTTGTCGGCATTTTGCACCTTTACTGCGACGTGGATTTTATGTGGATCGTGCCACATTGATTTTTCGGGTGATCATTTATTGTGGAGCTAATTTTGATAGCCATAACACGTCACTTATCACACGTTATGAAAATTTACTCCTTGCGGCATGAAAATATGCTACACTAATTCACTTTCCTGTCGGGCTGGTGTTGGCCTCTGGCAGTGCGTCGTTTGGCTAGCTTTCTGCTGCTGGTAGTTCTTACCTTGACCACTAGGTTGTGTGCGCGGGTCGACAAGGGCTATGCTGCTAGCCGCGGGTGGCGTCAATATATTTGCATTAATGTAAATTCTGAAGCAATAAATTTACTGAAGTAACAAAAATATATAAAGATATTTTATAAAACGTATTTTGATTTATTTTTAGTGTAAGATAGATATTTGTCTCGAGAGGATAATCAATAATTTTATGACGTTCATAATGTTCAATTGTGTTCCCCACATCAGCCCCCAAAGCCAAATATTTGTGCGTCAGCTTTCGACATAGATACTATGTCAATAGTAGCCGACAGGGGCGGATTCAGATTTTTGTTTCGGAGGGGGCCCATAGCAAATTTTTTTGGTGGTACCCCAAGCTAGAAAGGTGCTTGGTGCGGGGGGGGGGGGGGGGCTCCCCCGGAAAATTTTTATTTTATGGTGCAAAATGGTGCTATTTAAGCAGTTTTTGAACCTAAACTTTTAATATATAGCTGGCATAAATTGTAGTATTTTTAAAGATATAATTGGCTTTAGTGAACAGTTTTACAAAGATGTATCACCACACAGCGTCTAATTTACTTAAAAACTACAAGTTTACAATTCCGGTTATTGCCATCTGGATAGGTGGGGTGGTGGGGTATATGATGACTAAATACATTGTAAAAAATTAACGTTTTTATATAGCAACTGAATAATTAATAATGTTTTCATCAAAGGAAATATTCCCCTGCCAATACATTAATATTCTTCCTATTCCATACTCAGAATGTAAATAAAGACTTATAACTGACATAATCTAGCGTACACTCCTCGCAGCTAGCACTTCATACGAACAAAACAAGCACATGTTGAAGATAAAAAAATTACAATTTATTGTTATATTTTGTGCTTCAAATGAAGTTTAACGAAAGTTTTCGTTGGTGCTTCCTAGCAAAGATGTCAATAACTTCTTCAAGCTTCATTGCGAACGCGATCTCCTGGTGGATATGCAGCAAAGCCAGCCCATTTAGCCGATCTTCGGTCATTGTGCTCCGTAGATAAGTTTTCAGGCGACACAATGTCGAAAAGGAGCGTTGCACTGTGTTCGTTGTAATCGGTAGGACACATAAGAGTTGAAACATAACTCTAATGTTTCGTAGTGCAGAAGCCTGCTTGTAGCCTTCCGCAGGTGACTTTGGAAAGTTTTGTGAAGAGTCTGATTTCCATATCTGCTTCCAAACTGGTAATTCTCCTTTCAATGCTGAAATACAGCGTAAATCGTCCTTGTATGGCTCTGCACCCTGCATAACTTCGTCTTCAAAACCATCACTAAACTCTGGTGACAGCAGCTTTTGAATCTGTCCAACTCTTTGAAACTCTGATTTTGGAAATCTGGAAGAAAGTTCATTGATAACGAAGTCAATGAAAGGAAAGTACACTGCAGTGCGATAGTATTCTTCAACTGTTTGCGAATTGAAGTTTGATCTGTTTTTCTGCAGGTTGGTTGTTTTGGCTTATTGATTTGTGTCCCCATTTCCATTGCCAACTTTTCAGACTCTTTGAATATTTTCTTTAATGTGTCAGTGCGTTTGTAACATTGCTCTCTTAGACTTGCTAATGTTGCTTCCACGAGCTTCATTGCTTCCAGTACATCCATGTACTCTGCCTATAACTTCCGAGCCAAGGGCAGAGTTAGTCCAAAAACCCCAGCCAGAACCACCACACTGAGAAGGAACTCAGACGACTGTATAGTGTGAAGGAATGAAAAAGCATTGCTTCCTTTGGTTTCAGATGACTCAGAAATGGTTTCCAAGATGACAGGGAGGCAAGGGAGTGTGTCAAGAAAAGTTAAAACAGCATCATGCTTTTAAACCCATCTTGTTCAGCACATCTTCTTAAGGGCATGTTTTCCTTTTTTTGAGATGGGGCAGCTTATCTTGCATTTCTTTTTCTAGTTTGTGTATTCGCCCAGCTGGCTCACGAAAGAAGTTTGAAACAGAATAGCATTTCTTATGCTAGCCATAGAGCATGTTTTACTAATTACTTAATTCAGTCTATGATTTGCACAGTGGCTGTAGATTGCCAGTGGCTGTACTTTTGAAATACGCACCTGGACACCTTTGAATTTGCCACTCATGTTAGAGCCTCCATCAAAAGCTTGACCACGGCAGTAAAAGATATCCAGGTTTAGTCTGTCCAACTCCTGCATAATTGTGCGAGCTATGTTTTCCCCAGAGACGCCTACAACGTCAATGAACTTGAAGAATTTTTCCTGGGTCTAATAAGAAGTAGTGTCGAAATATCTTATGCAAATGGCCAGTTGCTCCTTAATAGAAATGAATGTTGTCTCATCGGCCATTATGGTGAAATATTTTGTGTTCTTGATATTTGCAAAGATTTTTTTTTCGGCAATGGCATCTCCACAACACTGGATTATTTCATTTTTGGTAGTTTTAGTTATGTAGCTGGCATTTTTGTCTCAAAGACCTATATGTGAGTCTAGAATATTATCTCTAGCATCTATTCGGAACTTCAGTAAAGCTCTGAAATTACCTTCTCCAGATTTTTTCTGGTTCTGTTTGTAAGTCCCCATCATTTCTATGTGCTCTTAGTGGTATGTTTTGTGTTCCAAAGAAGATAACTGTTTTGATTACAGGGATACATTTTTTTTCTTTTTTCCTTCAATTACTTTTTTTCTGCTGCTCGTATACTTACAATGACATCATCATATTTTCCTTCCATAACCATAAAAAAGTTATGGCTTGTAATCATATTTCCTTTGTGATAGTCTGTGCTGGCATGGTGCTTCAGTGTTTCTACTGCTTTTTGTAGGTATTAGGAGGCATAACTACTAATTTGCCCAGTTTTACATTATTTGTCCACTTACCTTCTTGCTGAAATAATAAAATTTCACCAATTTTTTTGTATAGCTTTTTCTTGTGTCATATTTTGTTATTTTAGTAATGTTATTTTTATTTTAAATTCTGCTGCTGCCTCAAACACAGAAAAAAGCTCCAGATACATAGGACCGTTAAGGGCCTGTCACACAGTTCCGTTTTTTTTTTGGCTTCATGAATGTTAGACATAAAAGAACAGAGCAGTTTATTCCGGTTAGGAAAACATTTAAACTCACCTTTATTTTCTTCAAAAAGAATGTATCCAAATCCAGTTATCTTTTTCTATTCATAGTAATAAATGTCTCCTACTTGCACAAGTGTTGACTGTCCACACGGACTACAGCAGGGTGGAATGCTGGGGAAACACAGGTATTGGGAAATACTAACGGGAATGGGTTACCGGGAGGGGAAAGTGAGCCACCTAACTGCCTTGTAAACCGCGTTGCAGCGTGTTAGCATGTTCAGTGACTTGTACTAAAGGTGATATCGCACTAGATGTGCCGGCGCTGTGCCTCGCTCACACAAATACACAGCCATGATTGACGGGAGGGGGGGGGGGGCTGTGGCCGAGACAGGGAAATGAAAATTCTTGGTAGACAACACTTCTTGTAGCGAACTCTTGCGGAAAAAAACATTTGTGTATTGTATTGTAATCACAAAGTAGGTCCACGGCATGAAGTCGAGTTCCGATAAATTGCAGTGCGTCAAATGTGTCCATTAATAGTCGCCACTATACTGGAGAATATGCTCCTTTGCAAAATTTCCTTTCTGCTTACAGGTACAATATTTTCAAAAATGTGCTATTTTAGGTAGTGTATTTTATGGTCTTCTGGGAGGGGCACACGTCCCTGTGCCCCTCCCCTAAATCCGCCACTGGTAGCCGATGCTGACTTTCAAGCTATTCTCAGACTAATCCAAATTTATCAGCCAGATCCGAACCGCCATTTCACATATGCCTATCAAAAACAAGAAGTATATAGCTATACAAATTATGTAACAGTAAATAGATCCAGAATACCAGAATACCTTACAAAGGGTCTACCCTAGGATCCTAAGCAGAAGAGAGGGCATGGTGTCTAATAGAAATGTATGGAAGAAATTTTTAAAGTTGATAACTATGTAAAATATATAGAGTACTATTATAATTCAGTACATTAGTTTTAAGGGATGGTTGGCCACACCATGACAATCACATGTTATATAGGAACATGGGGTCGGAAACGTTTCCCTACTGTGCTACTTGCACCGAAAGCACCACGCACATTTTAAACATGGTGTGCTTGGTATGGACCCATGAAGCGAATGGAGGGTGTTAATCAAAGACGGCATAGGTGCGGCAGTGCTTGTCACTGTAGCTAATGTAATCATTGCAGTACCAGCGGCACAGGCGTTTAAATATGTGGAGTCCGCAGACATGGTATTCGCTTATGGTGAGACACAAGGCATTGCTGCGCTAGCGACAAGGTTTTGCCGTGATTGATACATGAAAGGGCGTCAATCAAACCCACGTACCATTGTGAGTGTTATTCGGCAATTTCCTGAAACAGACTCAGTGCAAGTCAAGAGAGCAAACAGTGTTGCGCGAAGGCAAATTCTCACCCCCAAGTTTTGAAAAAGACGTGCTCGAGCAGTACCTGCGCAATATCCAACAGATTGGTCGTTAGCAACTGGAGTGTTTGGAATGTTCTTCACGAAAAACAATTACACCCCTATCACTCACAAAAGGGAGGGCGATGGGTATGGCAGACTTTCATCCATGAGTAGAGTTTTGCGAATGGTTCCTCGCATGCCTTGACGAAGATCCCAGCTTTGGCAGGAAGATAATCTTCTGCGATGAAGCTTCGTTGACATGGGGCAGCATGTTTAACTCTTACAACAGCTCCGTGTGGAATGACGAAAATCCAAATTCCACTCACTGACGGGCATGCCAGCTACAGTTTCACGTGAAATCGTGGATGAGAACTGTGCAGAATTAGTTGACTGGCCTGTATATTTTGCCACCGTGCTTAAATGGGCTCATTTACCTCAACTTATTGCAGGAAACTCTCCCCGAGCTGTTAGAAGATGTGCCTCTTGATGTGCGACAGCACATGTCATTTCAGCACGACAGTGCTATAGACAATTTTTCATGTGGTGTACAGGAACATTTAACCAACACCAACAGTGAACAGAAGTTGGGCGGGGAGGTCCCATTGCATGACCTGCACGATCGCAGCACTTGGCACCATTGGCGACTTTTTTCCTATGGGGCCATTTTAAGAACTTAGTGTACATCACACCCATTAACACGATGGAAGAACTTACAGCCCGAATATGTGCCGCCTGTCAGGAAGTGCAACGCATACCGATGATTTTCGACTGAGTGTGTGAATATGGCATGCCGCTGCGGTGCCTGCAGAGATGTTGGGGGCGTCGTCACTTCGAACACCTGCTGTAATAGAGTGATAGATATGTGTATTAGTGAACCACTAGGAAACACACCGACTTATTATCGTTATGCAGCAAGTTGTTACCAGAGCTGTCCGTTCGCTGTAAGGGCCTGCGCATTGCAAGCACCAAGTTTAAAATGTGCGTGGTGTGTTCGGCGCCTGTAATATAGTAGGGAAACATTTCCGAACACACATTCCTATAAAAAATGATCGTGCCTGTGTGGTATACAACCCCTTTAATTTAATGTATTGAATTCTCAACAATCCTGTATATTTGCATACTGTATCTACGGCTCTTCTTACAACAATAAAAAAAAGCACGACCAGAGGTCAACTGTGTTCATATACTGTGCCTACCATTTCATATCCGAAAACCGTATTTCACATTTAAATATTTGGAACCAGTCTATGATGGATGTAAATTGATGTGTAGGAAACCAAAGAAACTGCTTGTCTTTCCCATAATTTAAGTTATGATCAGTGTTTCAATATAACTCGTCTTGGTTATGAAGATAAAGAATTATTTATTATTTCACTCTCTGCCGAAAAACCAATATTTTTAACAAATTTGAGTGACCACTTTACAATTTCTTCAGTATCCATAAAACAAATAGACAGCTAAATTACAAAAAAAATCTTCAAGTGCAGACTCAATTCTACTGATGCATAATCATTGTTATAAGCTATTAATGGTAAAGTGAGTAATTTTGAAAGCCCTCTCATTAAGAATAAAAGTCATAAGTATATTTTATTTTAGCCTTATACGTTAACTTCCTAGTGCGCTGAAATATTCACACTGTGATTATTACTCACATAGTAATATTTATTTAAAAAGGTGGTTAAAAGTTAAAAAATGGCTGAAAGGAAAGCACCTCAAAAGTGCTTACTTTATCACGAAAAGCCTATGAAATCTGACTGTGAGGTTTGTTTATAAGTTTATTTCTCTCAATTTTCATAATAAAACTGTTTTTACCAGTGGATACAAGACACTGACTTATGACTGGAAGACTACCATAAATAACACCAAAGATGAACAGATGGACTGTCCGACATACATAGAGTGATCCAACTACCGCGACTGCATCTATTCAGCGAGTAGTGATGTCCACCATGCAGTGTCCTGTGAGTGCCAGTACTGTTTGGAGATGGTTGCACAATGCAGGACTACATGCTTACAGACCATTACGACTGCCCTTAACAACACACCAGCATCGCCACAGATTGCAATTTTGTGGCGACCAACTTTCAATAAGCAATGCAGAATGTCAGTTGGTGTTCATCACTCATATGTTCTACTTTTGTCTTGGAGTGGGGATTTTTGGGCCTTCTTAGCATTGAGGTCTTGAGAACCAATAAGGGTGAAGCGAGGCGAGTATGGTGCATCACCGGAATGAAAGGGCGGGGAAACTGGTGATACCTAAGTAAACCCACCGACCAGCGGCATCGCCCGGCTCAATTCCTGCATGCGAAAACTCGAGAGCGACCCCACTGGGAATCGAACCCTGTTTGCCTAGGTGAGAAGCAAGTAGTTTAACCACTAAACCACCGTAGCCCCTACTTTTTTTCTTAGTGGTGACTACCAATGTATCTGTGTGTGCTTGGCAGCACCAAGATGAATGGTTTGTTATCACATTTCTTATGTCCAGATGGGCTAGTGTCATGGTGTGAGGTGCGATTTCGTACGATACCCGATTACTATTGGCCATCATCATGGGCACTTTGATAGCCCAGCGTTACATTCACGAGGTCCTGCAACCAGTGACCCAACTGTTAGTGCATCTTAAAAGGACAACGCTCGTCCTTATACTGCTGCTGTCTCATATTTACAATGGCAAGATGCACAGCCAAACTGATCCCGAATTGAAAATGTTTTCGATGCTAATGGCCGCTATATCGCAATTCAAACCTTACCACATAATTTACAGTAACTACGAGTGAATATTCAATCTTCAGGGAGTGCATTGTTACAGAATACTATTTGTAATCTCTAGAACTCCATGCCACATCTGATGGAAGGTGTTCTCAAACATGGCAGCCCGATGTCACACTGAGAGAGTAATGTGTAGCACAATTAATATTGCTCACACCAGTCTCAATATATAATCATTTTTTGTGCTTGGACACTTGTGCCTTCCTTCCTAATAGCATTACTAACGGACTATTACTTGTTTCTGCAGCAATTTCTTTTACCATGAGTGAATATTACAAGAAATAATGTTTGATTATTTATTTAAAAATTGTTTAGAATAAAAATATAATTTCCTCGAATGTACATTTTTAAATTATTTCCATTCTTCTTTAAAATCCTAAAAGCACATATTTCTCATATCTGTATATTTATACATTCATCTTTAAATATATTTTTCTTATTTACGTGTCGACTATTATTAATTCTCTAGTCACATTAATTGAAGGGTAGTAAATTATTAATTTTTATATTTTCTAAAATATATTCTGTTACAACACAAACAATTAATGAGTCTGCATCAGTTAATAATAATTTTATATTACACTAAAAATTCATTTAAAACTAAAAATATTTTTACAATAATAATTTGACTAATTCTAATAAAACTATTTACTTTTAATTACATTTTAAAAATGGAATTTCATAATTAACCTTACTCTATGCATCATAAATATCATGTTTTTTTATGTCTACTAATATATTAACAACTTTACTTCATACATTTTCTTCTGTCGACCATGTACACATTATTCACTATCATACAAGAGTTTCTTTCAAAGTAATTCTTTTGCTTATGGTACTTGTAAGTTTTCATAATTTTGTTTTAAACCCAATATTTTATAGAAAAAATATAGGAAAAAAATTATTCCTTCATTATGATATATGTATTTTTATCTCATATATCAATAACAATACAGATTTGATTTTAATTACTTCATTAACTAAATATTATATCATTCATTTCTAGTATTTTTTCATTTGTCTCATTTGAGAGTTTGAAAATTCGTAATAATTAGGCATAAAAAATCATAGGATCATTTTTTAAATTTATTCATTAGTTCATTGGGAATATCTATACCTACAATAAATGGTAGTTCATATAAAACCATTTGCAAAAAATATTGCTTACCATGAACGTATCGCGCGAGTACAACTAAGGTAGCCACACAGTATCATCTAGGGTAACACATGTCCCACTTGCATTTAATGTGTTTTACTTGCGCGGATGTGTCACTAGGGGGCATTCTCTTTATTTCCCTACATTATTCATAGCTACAAGACACCGAATAAGGCCATAGTAGTAGCAGTGTGAGCCACAGAGCCAAGTCCAGTGAACATACAGCAAGCTCCGATTGTGCACTGTGTTATTTTGTCACTGTTTAGGCGGACAAAATCCATTTTTGCAAACGAGCAATATGTTTAAAAACATGACATATTTCCATAGAAGGATAACCATAGTATCTCGATGTAACATTATTTTCCCGCACTGTTTCTTGGCTGCGCATGGATATATTTCACAACTTGTCAAAACCTATGCACAGTGGCGGCAGCCGTGCGCGATGCCAAACCAGTCACTTACCTTTGTTTATCCTGTGTGCATCTCACGAGTCATTTTATGGCGATTTGAAGTGCACATATTTTTGGTGATAAAATTGTGTATGTTTAGTGGTGTAAAGTGTTCGTTTATCCCTTTTGTTTGCCAGGACTGGGGACTTCAAATCGTGAGTATGTGAAACATAGTTTAAACTGTAAAGTTACAGAAACAACACGACTTTAAGCACATTATTCTGTATTATTTCATATTGAGTGGACTTACAGAATTTCTAAATCGCAAAAACAATCGTGTGCATATTTGCACAATTAACAGATTTTTCATTTTAGTAAAATGTCGTCACACATTCTCTATCGAACTTCGTGTGATATATAGAGAGTTACTCCTCTGCCAAAACGATTTAACGCCTTACTCGCGCATGTTTTGCAGTCAGTTGGTGAATATGCACTGTCCGATGAAACAGTATCGTATATTAAGTCAACTATTAGGACCTCTAGTCACAAACTTTAAGAAAGGAGCAACAAAGCATCAAGACATCGCGAACATTTGGAAGCAAATAATTATTCCTGGCTTCAGAGGAGTCTAAACTTACCTGATATCATGCAATCAACACCTAGCACATCCCGAGGTCAACCTGGTGGGCCCCAAAATTCCTTTAGTAATTGTACCTTGAAGTCAAAGAAATGGGAAGTGAAATGTCTACGTGAACAAACAAATCAAGAGGAACTGTCATTTGCCACGGAACTGAAGTTGCGAAAAGAAGGAAGGAAGGATTCTGCTGCAATTGTGCGTGAGCTTACAAGTGCCTCACCCAAAAGAGGGAATATAATGAAGACGTCACCCGAAACATTCCTCTAAAGACGAAACAGGGCGAAACTTTATCCAGGTGAATTAATTGCTTTAATAGTGAATGCATATCTCACAACTCACCAATACAACATTATTTGTAACAACTCCAAAATGTTACAGAATGGAATCTCTATCCATCATAGAATAAAGTAAGAACCGCTGAAACGAAATGTTACCCTTCAAGGGTACATGTCACAGAAATATCAGCAAAAGTTCCGCTACAAGCTCTTGTAGACCACACAATTATAAGTTCATCAGAGTTTCAAAATGATGTTTTAGTGACTGTAAATTTATCACAGAACAGGTGTGACGGGTGGCACCACATCACTGCACGTCTTTGAATAATCATCAAACTTACAACTAAAAAACCTTAAAATTAATGGGCTGAACCACGTCGCACACACCCTCCAAAAATTAAAACTAATAAGTAATTAGCAGGCCGGCCCACATCGCCAGTCACCCATTCGATTACTTACTGTGTTTGGCTACCTCATAACTTGAGCGGCGAACTGCCCGACACGCACGAACACATTATCACGTTGATTTTGCTGTTAAAACCCTTCAAAGTGACTCAGAAGTAATAATTAACTAAACTGTAATGTTCTCGCCAGGTTTACGTTACCTTAAAAGTACTTTGAAAAACTTGGGGTGCCAGGAAAGCAAGTGGTAATGTACGTGTAAATTTTCACGTGCGGCAACAACTAGCTCTGGCAGACATTTGTGGGGCAGATGGATGTTTCAGCGGTTTGTCGCCTGTGTGCAGCACCGTCGATAGCGAGCGAGGAGAACTGCTTGACCTGGTATGTGCGCAACCCAAAATGATGACGACTGGTTATGCAGTACTGTAATATTATTGGTGTTTGACTTTTCAATTAAGAAGTCCCCCTAATGGAAATAGGTGTCCGCTGCATCGGTTCACCTTATTATGTAACATCAACCGCCATAAGACGTGAATATCACAACCCCTCCCAGGAACAATTGATAGCACCAACTATTTCTTGGAATTATGTTTTTTTTTATTTTAGGGAAAAGTAATGGAAACCTGATTTGATTGGTAGCGCTAGGTGGCAGACTTATGCATTTAATGCCGGTTCATGCTTCCTTCTGGGTCAATCAGCGGCCTCGAGGTGTCAAGCTTCTACCAGATACGTAGCAATCTTGTTTGATACACCAATGTAGGCTCCTCAAGCGAATAGGTCCTTTACGTCATTTTGACATTAGGCGAGGGTCATTAAGGCTGGAACTTTTAAAATATTTTAAGCTTGCGAAATGTTGGCCTCTTAACCGAAATCTGATACTGTTACTTTCTGTAACCAGTTTATAAACCCACAAGGAAGTATGTAACAGTTTTGATAAGGCATTTTGGTGGTTGTAACCACTGGTAACCAAAAACAAATATTATAGTTACAAATTTTGAAAACGAGTTAGGTTATGGTAGGCTCTATGCGAGTCACTGTTGTATTTATTATTAGCAAACAACTTATAAAAAATTTACGAAATTTAGTGCCTTTTGCGAAGTCATATTTACTCGCGGGATTTAAGGCTGGCATTGCTGAGCAGTTTCTCCCTTCCACTTGGGATCGCGAGTAGATTAGGTATTAAACATTGAGGTTGTAATGTTAATTGATCTCCGACCACTAAGGTGTTACAAAATTGGGTTTCCTCGTGTAGGAATAAAAATTAGTCTGTAATGTCAGGAGTAAATGTTGGTGTGACAGACATAAATCCACCATTTTTTTAATAATGGTAATTTGGGGTAATTTGCCCAATATATTTTGTGAAGGCCTTCTGTATTTACCAACTCTATGGCCAGTTAGAGGCATAAACATAACATGTGTGGAATTTTACAGTTATTAGCTGAATAACAGGGAATTTATTGTACCTGAAATTTCTGGTTGCTTTTTACTCTATATTTTGGCAACCTGGCTTTTTATGTAATCGTTTTAATATATTTGTTGCTTAAGGGAGAGGAGATAATCTTAGCTTTTCCACATGTATGTTTGTCCATATGTAACATTAATGGTAAATGAAAGAAATTGAAAGAATCATAACCAAAATAAAAGAATATTACTACACTTCCTCGTTTCTGTCACAAGTCGTTTATCACTATCAACTTACCCTTGTACTGTACAGAAAAATGGTTGTTTGCATGGCTTTTGCCATTTTAGTGTTCTGTTGGTTTTGCCTGGTTTTATGCAAATCCTGCCTTCCCACGCTCTTGGTTTAGGATGCAGCAAGGTCAGAAAGGCTGTGTAGTCTCCTTGTGTGCAGTGTGTCGCGAATTTTGAGCTAAACTATTTTGAAGTGTGGTATTTCATATATTGCATGACCATAGTAGTGATATGTTATGGTAAAAGATGTAGGACTTTTAATAGGGTTTATATTAATTCCAATATTAATTTCAGCCATGGCTACTGCATGGATACAAACACTTTTAAAAAAACGGCCTTCGTGCAAATGGTAGGAGAGGCTGGGGTTGTGGTAGATGACAGTGATTGGATAGAGGAGCTGACGGTAAAAGCTTGGGCCCTGGTGAGGAAGGAGGCGAATCAGGTCGGTGTGAGGAATTCGGTGGTTTCTAGTGAAGCAACCGATTTATAAATTATTGAAGCACGTGCCTACAGAGTCGGTAGCTAAAATCCCCAAATTAGGCAACGTGACCATTGAAGCAGTGGTAGATTTTTTCCACAAATTTAATTCAGTAATTAATCTTCAACTGTGCGAGCGACAGGTTTTGTATGCCGTTGCACCCTTTAGAGTTCCCGATAATTTACAACCATTCTTTGGACAGGCTAGGGAGGAAAACTGGGAGGTGACCCAGATGATTAAGGCATGTTTAAAGGAGTGTTCGAGTTAATTGGAGATCGCCAAATTTCGCTTGAAAATATTGGAATATAGGAAGGCACCCAATCAGACTATGTAGGAGTTTGTGAAGTATATATTGGGAATAGTGCAGGTGGTAGGGTATTCCAGTGAGGAAGCGCATTTCACGCAAATCATGTTTCATAACCTTCACCTGCAGAATAGTCGGTTCTTTTATTTTTACAGCAAACCTGTAACTTTTAATGAATTATTAATGTTGGTGTGATGTTGAGAGGACCCTTAAAGATTGTATAATAGATGTGTTATCCGAGGTTAAGACTCTAGATAGGGAAAAGGGTGTGAGTAAGGTTACTAGATATTGTATTATTTGTGATTTAAATAGCCATCTTGCTATGGACTGCTATTGTAAACAAGAAATGTTAACTGTGATACCTCAATGTGAGGCAATTAGAAGTCAGAATGTACAGAAATGTATTGGTATGCTCAGACCCAACCTGTGCAAGGACGACAAAGGGATTTTCAGGCAGGGAAGTTAAAACCTAGGATAGATGATCGATTTAAGGAGTATACCTGTTTCAGTTGCCATCAGAAGAGGCACATGAAAATACATTGTCCGGTAGACAAAAGTATGGTTATGGAAGAGTCAGCAGTGCATGTTATGTCGTTTGAGCGCCAGCATGGTTTACTGTATATCCCAGTAACAATATCAGGGCAGGTTCTGGTTGCTGCACTATTGGATTCAGAAGCATCGTGTTCATTGATAGATCAAGAATTTTATAATATTTTGCTCAGCTCACTGCCCAAAGGGTTTATTAGGGTGTATAAGGGGAAGAATTAGGATTTTCCATGGCCAATGGTGGTATGATTACCTCACATGGCATTGCGATATTTAAGATTAAGATTGCACATTTTTCTTGGAAAGTTACCTTTAGGATTTTGTCTGGTCTTTCACATGACCTTATTCTTGGGATTGATTTCTTTGGCAAAATTCAAGCTGATTTAGATGTTGCCACTAAAGAGTTAAAGTTTTCCTTTTGCAGTTCTCAAGTAATAAAAGTAATCTCAAAGTGGTTTCATACTGTTGATCTGTCGGTAAAGACAGTTCAGTCAGGGGAAAGTAATCATGAGTAAAGCTTAAAACTTTTGTGCCAGGAATTTGGTGATATCATAGCCAGTAAATTGGGGCACTAATAGTAAACAACCCATAGTGTTGAGGTTAAAGAATCAGGAGCCTATGTCATCAGCACCTTATCGAACAGCTCCCCCAAAATTAAGGATTTTTAGGAAAATCATCCAAGAATTACAGCAGGATGATGTGGTTGAGCCCTGGGAAAGTAATTTCTCTAGCCCAGCATTTTTGATTCCTAAGAAAACACCTTGGGATTATCGTGTTATATGCGATTATAGGAAGATAAATAAACAAATCTTTGTGGATCCTAATCCATTGTCCATCAATAGAGAGTGTTTGCCAGCATGTGGGGCAGGCCTGATATTTTTCCATTTTTTGACCTTTATTCAGCCTTTTTGCAAGAAGATCTGCATCATGGCTCTCGATGAGTTTTGGTGTTTGTCACCCCATGGGCACAGTTTCAATGAAGCGACTTCTGATGGGTGTGAATTGAGGCCCGCAGGCGATGTCTAGGGTATTTATTTCAGGTTTTGGGATAATATCAGTACAATCTCCTGTTTACTTATATCGACGATGTCTGTGTGTACAGTAATACATTCGAGGAACATTTAGAACATCTGAGGTTGTTTTTAACAGCTTTAAGAGATGCTGGATTGACAGTGAATCCCGACAAGGTTACCTGGGCGAAGACCTACGTGAGATATCTGGGTGTTGTTATTTCTGAAGGGACATTATTAATGGATCCTGAAAAGATTGGTCCTGTTGTCAATTTTCCTGCCCCTAAGAATTTGCGTGGTGTTCGCCGATTTCTTGGTTTGGATGGATTTTATTCAAAATTCACACAAAATTTTGCCGAAATAGCTAACCCTCTTAATGCCTTAAAGAGGAAAGGGGTAGAGTTTGTGTAGGGAGATGCACAGAAGCATGTATTTTGCTTACTGAAAGAAAAAATTGCTACTCCTCCTGTTCTCCAATTGACACGATTCGATCAGCGGTTCATTTTGCAAATTGATGCTAGCTCTAAGGCTTTAGCGATGGTTTTGTATCAAGAGGTAGAACGGAACCTAGCGCGTATTTCTTATGCTAGTCGACTCTCAAATTCAGCCGAGCAGAGATACTAAGCCTACGAGAAGGAGGTGCTGGCCGCCATATATGGCATGGAGAAGTATAAAGATTATCTGGAAGGTGCTGAGTTTACCTTGGACACAGATAACCAGGTGCTCAGATGGTTTTTGTCGACAAATAAACCAGTTTAATGGCTGACGTATTGGTTAGTGCGACTCACGTGTTTCAAATTTGCTGTACAGCACATAAAGGGAGTAGACAACAGAGTGGTCGATGTTCTATCCTGGATGTTCGAAACAGATGAATTCTGTGTTTAACCATCAGACCTATAACCTGTGATGCCTTTTGCAAACAGGTCTAATGTTTTTTAACAAACTCGTAGTGTCTTTGATGTTTCTAATGTTTCTGGTGTTTTTCCTGTGATGCCTTCTACAAACAGGGCTAGAGTTTTTTGCCAAACCGATCATATCTGTAATAGTATTTCTGATATTGTTGATAAAGTTTTCTCTTAGTGTCCATGGAACTATTCCAGTACGCGAAAAGTTACCTTGTGTTGATACACGTGGGAATATCCGTGTTGAAAGGGAATCAGATTTATTGTTGTCCACCAATAACAGAAATAGGAATTTAGATGTGACTGAGGCAGAACAAATTGGGACACTTCAAGATTTCCCTCAGGCGTACCTTATTTTGCAACACCATCAGGGAATTGACTGTGAATGTAAACAAATCAAGGTGGGTATCAATGCAAGTAAAGGAGGTCCTTTTGAAGTTCAAAAAGTGCTGATAGGTTTTGTGGATGCTAAAATGGGAAAATTTAATATATTTGTTCCTTCGGTGTTGCGAAGGAAAATATTTCAATATTATCATGATACCTTCTTTGGAGCACATTTCGGACAGGATAAAACAGTAGCCAGGATAAGGGAAATGTTTTACTGGCCTAGAATGACCAGCGAAATTGAAGATCTGGTAAAGGCATGTCTTGATTGTTCCCTTCGGAGCGATTATACCTGGATGTGTTTGGTCCTTTGCCCCGCACGACTACTGGTTTCACTTCCATACTTGTTGCTGTGGACAGTTTTAGTAAATTTGTGTTTTTATTTCCTTTACGCACTATGAAGTCAGTAGAAATTTGTAGGATATTGAGTCAGCACCTTTTCCCAGTATTTGGATCTCTTATGAATATTTTAACCGGCAATGCCACCTATATTGTGTCAGTGATGTTAACGAATTTAGCCTTTACTTGGGGTATTAAGATGGTGCAGACCACCCCTTATTTTCCACAAGCTAACCTGGTGGAAAGATATTAATGGAATTTTAAAGAAGCTCCGAGAACTGTTCAAACTGGAACACATAAGGAATGGGATTTCGTTTTGTACCAACTTTCGCTTGCGTTCAACAATGTCGTAAGTGATGCGACCGAGAAAGTTTCTTTGGAGGTTTTTTTTGGACGAAGGTTATTTCACCCTCTTATCCATGCTTGTGGATTACACAGCTTTTGCTGGGATGTTGGGAGTAAGAAGTCCTTGGAGGTAGTATGGGAACAGGCCACTCAAAATCTTCAAAGGTATCATAGGAAGTTGCCAGCAAGGAAGGGATTATCTAGTGGTACAGTGACCTTCAAAATAGGACGTAAAGTAATGGTCGAAACACATTTCCTTAGTAATAAGGCTGCGCAGTTCAGCTCAAAGCTCGCTCCTAAGTACCAGCGACCCTTCAAGATACTCAGGTTCTTGATCCCCATGGTTGTGTTGGAAGATATAGTTCAGAAAAAGGTTTTGATGAAGTGTCATGTGACACAGCTGATATTGTGTACCACCCAATAAATTGGTTTGAATGAGTTATCACTAATTGTGGTCATATTGTATGTGTTTCTTTGTCAAATAGAGTGTAGTTGGACCGTCTTGTTTTCATGGTTTTGTGTAATAGAAGTGGGCTCCCTTGGGGGCATTGCTGATCACAATTCATGCTATTTTCATTTTTGTCCATACACATGTTTTTTTAAAGAGGGTTGAGTTTTGTATGTTGTCTATCTTGTGTCTTATTGGTCTGGTAACAAATAGTATTATATTTTGTAATGCAATTTGGTTTTGAAAAAAAAAACACGTTTTTTCTAAGAGCCCAACATGACACTCTTAAACAAAAATTTTGGGATCCCTTAGCCTCCTTGAAGCCTGCATTTCTGATTTGGGATGTTCCCTATGGGGAATAATATTCTTCGATAGCGAAGAAGGGAGAGGGGCTCTTTTTTCTTCTGATGATGACACATACTTGAGCAAGTTGTTTTCTCTTTTCGGTGGTGTTTCACTGGATGTTCCTGGAGTCATTCCAATTGTGATGCTGTGAAGTTTCTTCCCTGGACTAATGTGGGAGAAGAGTACTGGTTCTGCTTCGAAGCTGTACACTTCGTCATGGTTCCTGACATCATCTTCTCAACCTGGATTGACTTCCTCTTGGTGAGTCCTCCCATTTTAGGAGGGGGGATTTGACGGGCGGCTCCATGTCACTACACGTCTTTGAATAATCATCAAACTTAAAACTAAAAACTCTTAAAAATTAGTGGACTGGACCACGTCGCACACACCCTATAAAAATTAAAACTAATAAGTAATTTGCAGGCCAGACCTTGTGGCCAGTCACCCATTCGAATACTTACTGTGTTTGGTTACCTGATAACATGAGTGGCGAACTGTCTGACACGCTCGAACACTTTAAAAGGTTAATTTTGCTGTAAAATGTCCTTCAAAGTAACACAGAAGTAATAATTAACTAAACTGTAATGTTCTCGCCATATTTACGTCACCTTAAAAAAACTTTGAAAAACCTGGAATGCCAGGAAAACAAATGGTAATATACGTGTAAATTTTCATGTGTGGCAGCAACCAGCTCTGGCAGGCATTTGTGGGGCGGACGGATGATTTAGCGGTTCGTCGCCTCAGTGCAACACCGCCGACGGCGAACGAGGAGAACTTCTTGTCCTAGTGTGTGAGCAACCCAAAATGGTGATGTCTGGTTGTGCAGTTTACGGCAACTTGATCAAAAGGCCGGAAGTTTTATGTCATACTGTAATATTATTGGTATTTGACTTTTCAATTAAGAAGATCCCCTAAGGAAAATAGGTGTCCGCTGCGTCGGTTCACCTTATTACGTAACATCAACCGCCATAAGGCATGAATATCACGACCCCTCCCAGGAACAATTGATAGCCCCAACTATTTCTTGGAATTATGTTTTTTTATGGGAAAAAATGGAAACCTGACTTGATTGGTAGCTCTAGGTGTCAGATATGTGTATTTAATGCTGGTTCACGCTTCCTTCTGGGTCAATCAGCGGCCTCGAGGGGTTCAGCTTCTACCAAATAAGTAGCATTCTTGTTTGATACACCAATGTGGGTTCCTCAAGCGAATAGGTCCTTTACGTCATTTTGACGTTAGACGAAGGTCATTATGGCCAGAAATTTATAAACTAACAAGGAAGTACGTGACCAAGTCTTGATAAGGCATTTTGGTGGCTATAACCACTGGTAACCAAAAACAAATATTATGGTTTCATTTTTTAAAAAAAGTTAGGTAATAGTCGGCTACATGCGAGACACTGTTGTATTTATTATTGGCGAACAATTAAAAAAAACTTACGAAGATTAGTGCATTTTGCAAAATAATATTTACTCGCAGTAGTTAAGTCTGGCATTGCTTAGCAGTTGCTCCCCTCCACTTGGGATCACGAGTAGATTAGGTATTAAACATTGAGGTTGTAATGTAAAGTGTTACCAAATTGGGTTTCCTGGTGTAGGAAAAAAATTAATCTGTAATGTCAGGAGTAAATGTCGGTGTGTCAGACATAAATCCACCATTTTCTAACGGTTGTAATTTGGGGTAATTCGCCAAAATAAAATAATATTACCACACTTCCTTGTTTCTGTTACAAGTGGTTTATCACTATCAACTTACCCTTACACTGTACAGAAATAATGGTTGTTTGCATGGCTTTTGCCATTTTAGTGTTCTGTTTGTTTTGCTAGGTTTTATGAAAATCCTGCCTTCCCACACCCTTGGTTTAGGACGCAGCAAGGTCAGAAAGTAAATCAGAATTTGCGATAAAGTAGGGTCGCGATGGATCTGAACGAAGCAAATAGGTAAAGGGAAAAGATTTTTTGGATGATCATCAAACTGATGATAACCTATTTTAAATTTCTATGGTTTCAATTAAAATTTTAGTTTATAAGATACGAGAATAATCTGGTATGACCCATCACCATCGTCAAGACGATATTGCAAACTCATGAAATATGTGTGAGGTACCGAAGCTCTCCAACAAAAACTTTCAGACCTATTATAATTAAAAGGCATTTCAATTTTGTTACAAAGAAAATTCAAAATGTAACTAGCTTGTTATAATAATACAATTTCCAAAGCACTGTTTATTTCCTTGCAAACATACACAATTCGAAGTTTTCCAATTGTATTTATATATTAAACGAACATTGTTCCAAATTTCAAGGGTCTTGGCTACATTAAGACCCTGCATGAAATTAACAAAAACAGGTGTAACCTGCTTACAATTCTTAAGGGCTATTCAAAATTAAGATTCCTCCTTACAAATATCTTTTGTGGTTGTACACAGACACCAGACCCCACATGACACTAAGAAAAATTAACCCGCAAACTAGCTGTGTTAACAATATCCCTTTTATCTTTGTATTGCAGTTGGAAGTCAAATATAAATTATTAACATATTAAAATTATTCTGGACAGAAACCCCTGAACGAACACGCGTCAACACAGCCACCCGCAATGGGTCAATCAAAGGCCGAGAGAAGATACAAATTAAAAGAAATCTAAAAAATAACTGTGGACACGCTTCTATATGAGGCCGAACAAAGGTGTCCAAACAAATTCTAATTAAAACATTGTTATACTAGCATTAAAATATTAATTGGGCAATCTAAACCTGCTCCCAAAACAAAAGGAAACCAAGTTACCAAATGACTAAAATCGCGAAAAGGTACCAAAACTTCATTGCACCCCACAGTTAGCTGGGATTAAAATGTCTTACTCAAAAAGCCCACAAATTAAAATTAACGCCCAATTCATTCGGGCAACCCACAATCAGTGTTCAGGAAAAATTTGGCATATCGACATCGCATGACTCAGGAGTCAAATGCGAACGCAATTACAAAGTCTATAAACCTCAAACCAATCGATAAGTCGGGAGGAATAATCAAACAAATTTAAATTGATCATATGGGCAATGCAAACCGAAAACACCAGTAAAGAAAAACTAAAAGCCAAAGGTTTCAAAACAATTTCAAGGCGAAGCTAGTCCAAATAAGAAATTCGAACGAGAAATCCAATAAAAATAACATTATTGGCCAGATTTAAAGTTATGTTTGCCATACATCAGCAATCATTAGTTTCTTCACATTAATTAAACTTTAAAAATTTCAACTGCCAAACCAACCTGCCACACGTCAAACATCGATCGACACCATGTGAAGCATGGTCACAATACCTCACTCACCAAGTCGACTGCTCTAAACGAAGCCCAAGAAGGAATAGGACGAGCTCACTATTTGCTCAGGGATACTTGCAAAACCAAGGGAGGGGAGGGCTGGCCAGTGCGCCCGTGCAGGAAGAATGGAAAAACCAAAGAAATGAGGCAAGGAAAAAGGATGGAAGTACTGAGGTTGGATCTGCGGAGTGCTACGAAGCAAAGTCAGTTAGAGCATGATGCCTGCTAGTGCAGGTTGCTAAGTCTGCCCTTCGAACAAAAAAATTTAGTAGATCTGAAAGTGAAGTCAAACACATGCACATCACAAAACCACACAGTTCGAAGTAATAAACAGAGATAACTATAGTTCGCAGAAGAATACCATAGCATGAAGAAAAGGATCAGGTAACAATTTCATAGTACCATGGAAGATCGCAGTTCAAAATCAGATAGTTACAGTTCATACACTGTGTAAACATATGTTAATGTAAATAATAGAATTCTTGAGGTCGACGAAACATTGTCCAAAAACAACAACAGGTATAAAAATCACATCTCCAGACAACAGGAGGAACCAATCACAGGAGTCCGTAAGTCGAAATCCGTCATAAACCAGTAGTCAATTCAGAGTTCAATCCCGGTATTGAAAGTCAGCTACCACAGTGTTGCCCAGATACCGCAGTATAACAGTCCACAGTATCCTCAGGGGTTCTTCCAGAAACACAGCCACAGCAGCAAGCAGGCAAGTTGAAGACGCAGTCCCAGGCGACGACGAGGTCCGCTGCACTTAACGCTGGATCCGTAGCTCAAGCGGGAAAAAAATGAATTAACAACAACGGAATAGGAAAGGGAATCAAGAGGCGGCGCACTGTCAGTTACAAACAAATTGCAGCGGTGAGAGACCATAAAAACTAAAACTTTTACATGAGAAACATATTGCTTAAGATGCGAGATGTGAGCTTTCCTAAACTCACATTCCACACAGGGAACAATCAATAACACAGTGTTTCGATTGAGATACTTATAAATAACAAACGGCCCCAAAAATGTCGGCAAGATTTGGAACCCAGGTTTCTCCCACTGTCAGCTAGCTGAAAATTTTTACATAACACTTTATTGCCTACCAAGAAGGTGCCGGAACCCTATTTTTATCGAGACGTTCAGCCAAATCGTGCTTAGCAATTTCCAAGCGACGAGCTGCATCGTCAAGAAGGTGACCCCGCCGAGAGAGATTTAGGAGGGTGAAACTGGATAGTTCCACACATTCAGTAAGGAATGAGTCAGTTGACGGCCAAGAAAAGGAAAGGAAGGTGTGCATCCAGTAGAATTATGTGCAGTACTATTAAAACCAAAGTTAATGAAATCCAGATCGTGATTCCAAAGAGTGTGGTCAGCATTATAAAATATGGTCAATGTGGCTTATTATTTTTATTAAAACGCTCCACCTGGTCCCCTTTAGGAAAATATGGCCTAGAAGTGTAGTGTTTAACGGAACAGTGAAAGCACTTGTTCTTAAAACAAACTGATTCAAAATATTTAGCATTATCTGACACTATTTCAACAAGGCACCAAAAATCTTCTACGCTTGCTCAGACAAAGATGTCACTATTGTCGGAGCCTTCATGTTATGAAGAGGAATGTGAAAAAAATACAAATTTCGCAAAAGTATCAAGATGAATCAAAATGCAAATGTTCCCCTTACAAGAATGAACCAGAGGACAAAAAATATCGACATGCACAGTATGCCAGGTAGCCTCCGGCACCTGAACAGTAACCTGACCAAAGTTGGTTTGTAAAACCTGTTTACAGCACTGGCAGTCGTGACACATCCGCATGCAAGCATTCATATCCTTCTTAAAGGACGGTCAGGCAAAATGAGAGGTTATCTTAAGAAACATATTTTTTATTCCTAAATAACCTTCAAACAGAGGGCCATGAAAATAAAGCTAAACCATTGGCCATCAATTCTCAGGCACAACTAACTTACGAGCACATTTGATTTGCCAGCAAAATACAATAAACTATTTTGAACAAAATATGCAGAAGGATCTCCAGCGGCTATATCTGCCTTAATTTGTTGGCACCAAGATTTTGATCTTGCGCATTCGCAAGTTGCACGAAAAATTCGGGAAAATCCTGTATCATAGTTAAGGAAGCTGGAGGATCAGACTCTAGAGATTCAAATTAGTCTGGGTAGAACATTCTGGACAAGGCATCCACAACCGGGTCGTCACTACTACGTACATGATGGACTTTAAAATCAAAACATGAAAGACGCAGCACCCATCGTCCCAATTTACTACCAATCTAATAGGGTTGTGGAAAACACCCAACATAAATCATGATTTTCAGCAGACAAATCGAACTCTGCATGCTCAATATAAGCAGCGAATTATTCGACGGCGAAAATACAAGCGAAAGTTTCTTTCTCATAAGTGCCTAGATGTTGTTCGTTTTCCATGAAAGAATGGCTTACAAACGCAACAGGAGCTATATTACCCTCAACCCACTGCCTGCGGGCAGCTCCCAGGGGAATCGAGGATGTATCCACTTGCAAAACAAAATGGTGGTTGAAATCAGGGAGAGTTAAGACGGGCGGCGAACTAAATATTTTCTTTAGCTGACAAAACGATTGTTCCTGAGCTGAACCCCAGACAAATTCATCATCCTTCTATTTGAGAGAGTTTAAACGAGCAGCTATTTTCGACAAATGAGCAATAAATCTGGGGTAATATCCATTAGCCCGAGAAACATTTGTACCCCTTTCAAAGTGCGAGGGCAGGGAAAATTCACAATAGGCGCCAGTCGTTCAGGATTCAATAACAACTTACCCTCACTAATTGCATAGCGTAAAAATATCACCTGTTTTTATATACAGGAACTTTATCCGGATTAATAATCAAACCCACTTCTCTAAATTTATTTAACACAGAATGCAAATGTTTCATGTGGGAAGCCAAATATTCACTGTAAACAATAACGACATCGACGTAATTAAATATAAATTTTTACTTAAAGTCGGGTAACACATGGTCCAACACACGGTAAAGAGCTTGACTGGCGAAGTTGGTACCCATGTGTATTCGTGCAATTCGTGGTATTCATATTGATTCCACTGCATACTAAACGCTGTGTACTTACGACAAGATGGGTCTAATAGGCATTGGTGGAAGCTGTTATTTAAATCCAACATCGAATAATATTTAGCTCATCCCAGGTGTTGCAAGGCACAGTCCACTATTGGTAGCGAAAAGGGATTCATATTTATTTTTTGTTTATCAAAGAATGATTAACAACTAACCTGTACTTGTCACTGTTTTTCTTAGGGACTAAAAAGCCTGGTGAACAATACTCTGATGTTGAAGGGACAATAACTCCAGACTGTAATTATTTGTGGATAATTTCACGAAAGACCTGCAACTTGGCATTTGAAAAAGCGATCACGCACAGGGGCGTCGCCAATGAGGGAAAATTTATAGGACATCACATCACATTTTCGGATTTTATTCATAATTTCATTCTCAAATTCCTTACATAAGGCATCAATATGTTCATGAACTATGTCCTCTTAGTCCGTGACGACAGCTAATTACTTACTACTTAAATGTTTTAAATTTTGGCGGCCCAAACTAATTTTAATATTCGGGGCAAAACCAAAAGACAAAGTGTAATCATTAACATTCACTGTGGTACGAGTGTGACCAAGAAACTCCAGCCCCGAAATTAAATCATGACTCAAATAGGGTAACACCCAGAATGGGAACACCCAAGAAAATTTTCCCACCTTAAAATGAAGTTTTACAACATGCATACTTTGAACTAAATCCCCGTTGGCAATACACATTGCACGCACACAACACGCCAGACGTGCGCAGTGGAAGTGGCCTTGACTACAAACAGACATTTAAGATAACCCCAACTTGTCATGCAATGCATGGCGCCTGTGTCAGAAAGGGCCAGACACAAGTTGCTTGCACAAGCGACTTGGACAGTACACTTACGAATTCCGTGCGGATTAGAAAACAAAGATGTAAACTGGCGCCAACTACCACATCCAGAACTCGCCTTCACACGTTTCCCGAAAACGTACAGCTTGAGCTCAAAGGCCGGGTTGATTACAGCGGAAACACTTTCTTTCAGCATTGGGAACACGTGGTTGTTGACAGTCTTTAAACACATGCCTGCAAACAGAGCATTTTGTGCAGCGACGTGTGTTATCATTCCGCGCTGATGGTGTGACATCAGGCTGGCACGGTCGGGCGGTTGAGCTGAATGTCCTAACACAAGATAGACAGTATGGTTATCGATCAGTGGAGCTTAGGCACATCTGTCCGGCAAACAGATGGAGAAGCAGAAGGTTCCATTAAGAGACAGATAACTCGATATTCTCTCGCAGCGTGCAGCCTGCTTTCGATTTCCATGGCTACCGCTCTCAATTCAACCAAAGAACGGGGAACTGGAGCATGGTGCTTACTGCACGCCCTTGTGGAGCCCAATTTGTCAGCACTAAATCAACAACCTCGGCCTCATACAAGTCTAAGCAAAGAGCTCTCTGATGAGCTAAAATTTACGCAATAAATGCGAGTGACGATTCGTCGGGATGCTGAACCTATGCACGCAATCGCGTGTGTACGCGACTAACACAAGCAGGAAAGGCGTACTCCAGTACTTTTTTATGAAACTGATTGTAAGTGCCATTTAAATCATGTATTTCCATGCTAAGAAGTTCCACCACGTAATCCTGGTACTTTACTGATAAGACACATATAAATGTTTTATCGTCACATAAGTGCAAGTCAATAATTTGGGCTACCACTTTGAATATTAATAACACTGGCTAAGATTGTGCAAGAATAAGTTTCGGGACATTTTGCAGGTGTTGGAATAAAATTTCGATGATATGAAAGTTTTCACTCGCCGAACCCCCTCCCCCCTTCACAACGGCCACTACCCACATTGAAACCAGTCACGCTGGCTTGTCCACGCCAGTATTTGACTGCTATTTTCCGGAACTCAGCCACCGTTGCATCAGGAGAGAATGGGACTCCAAAGTCTTGCAGACAGGAAAACAAATCCTCCTTTTTCAATATTTTGATCTAGCCAACATTAGCTACCATTGTACATGAAAAAGAAAGAAAAGGATTGACATATATACCAGAGCAAGCAGTATCTCGTGAGTGCGGGTGCAGTAAGTGTTTTGAACTAATCACACTAAATTGAAGAGAGTAAGTGCAGATGGTTTTGTGGAATATCCAAGGTCCCCAACAAAAACTTTCAGACCTATTATAATTAAAAAGCATTTAAATTGTACTACAAAGAAAATACATAGTGTGACTAGCTTGTTATAATAATACCATATCCAAAGCACTGGTTGATTCCTTGCAAACATACACAATTCAAAGTTTTCCAATTGTAATTATATATTTTAGGAACAGCGTTTCAAATTTCAAGGGTCTTGGCTACAAATATTAAGATCCTGCATTAAATTAACGAAAGAAGGTGTAACCTGCTTACAACTCTAAGGAATATTCCAAATTAATATTCCTCCTTACAAATATATTTTGTGTCTGCACACAGACACCAGACCCCACTTTACACTAAGAAAAATTAACCTGCAATCTAGTTGTGTTTACAATGTTCCTTTTATCTTTGTATCACAGTAGAGAGTCAAATATAAGTTACTAACATATTAAAATGATTCTGGACGGGAAACCTTGAAATAACACTCGTCAACTCGGCGCACCAGCAATGAGTCAATCAATGGACGAGAGGAGAAACAAATTAAAAGAAAGCTAAAAGAGAACTGTGGACACGCGCCTATATAAAGCCGAACAAAGGTGTCCAAACGAATTCTAATAAAAAAATTATTACACTAACAATAAAATATTAACTGAGCAATCTAAACCTGCTCCCAAAACAAAGGGAAACCAAGATACCAAATGACTAAAATCGGGAAAAGATATCAATACTCTATTGCACCCCACGTTTAGCTGGGTTTAAAATGTCTCACTCAAAAAGCCCACAAATTAAAATTAACGCCCAATGCATTCGGAAAACCCACAATCAGTGTTCAGGAAAAGTTTCGCATGTCGATGTCGCAAGACTCAGGATTCAAATGCGAACTCAATTTCAAAGTCTACAAACCTCAAACCGATCGATAAGTCGGGAGGAATGATCAAACAAATTTTAATTGAACATATTGGCAAAACAAATCGAAAACATCAGTAAAGAAAAACTAAAAGCTAAAGGTTCTAAAGAAATTGCAAGTTGAAGCTAATCCAAATAAGAATTTCAAATAGGCAATCTAAACAAAATTTCACTATTTACAAGATTTAAAGTTACGTTGGCCCTGCATCAGTAATAATTAGTTTCTTCACATTAATTAAACTTTAAAAATTTCATCTTCCGAACCAACCTGCCACATGACGAACGGCGATCGATACCATGTGAAGCATGGTCACAACACCACACCCACTAAGTCAACTGCTCTAAATGAAGTCCAAGAAGGAATAGAACGAGCTCGCCACTTGCTCAGGGTAACTTAAACCAAAGGAGGGGAGGGCTGACCAGTGCGCACATGCAGGAAGGAAGTTAAAAACCAAAGAAATGAGGCAAGGAAAAAGGATGGAAGTACTGAGGTCGGACCTGCGGAGTGCTGTGAAGCAAAGTCAAGCAGAGAGCGATGCCTGTCAGCGCAGGTAACGCATTTGTTTCGCTACGGAGACAGTGGGAGTAATAAATGACGAAATGCGAAGAATAGAGGATCAAATCAGTTAACTGACACGAATGCCAATATGCGTAAATAACACTGATGTTGCAATAAGGACTATATTTATTCTCTGCATGATAGACGACAATGTCAGAAATGCAGTTTTGGCATGTGCTTATACTCAAATATGCTATTTGTGTGGAATCAAACCGAAAGAAATGAAAGACTTGGGTTCAATATCAGCTACATGTTAATACAGATTTCATCTCATTTGGTTTGTCTGCTCCTCATTTGTGGTTACGTTTCTTTGAGTATCCTTCATATATGATATATATTGTGCAAAAGAAAAGAGCGAGTAGGTAAGAGGAGCAGACAATAAAAATATTGTTGCCCATAAAACGCAACAGGTACAAGAAAACTTTCGAAAAGTCTTAGGTTCACTTGTTGACTATCCCCTCAAAAACTGGGAACACAAATGATGGCAACACTGCTAGTAAATTTTTCAGACGTGAAGACATATTTGCAAAAAGAACTGGTGTTGATGGTAATGTCATTAAACGTTTCCATGTGATATTGGAGGTGTTAGGTTCTGAATTCAAGACCAATTTAGATCAATTTGAGACATATGTAAAAACCACGAATGTTATACGTAAACAAATACTCTTGGTGTCCAATGTCAGTGAGTGTACATAAAGTGTTATCACAGAGACTATATACTCTATTCTTGCATTTTCCGTATTGGTCAGCTCTCGGTGGAAGTACAAGAGGCTACAAATAAACAAAACTCATCATGCACAAAACTGTTTACGAGGACGACATCACAAATTCACATCAATTACGATCTGCTTCACAGACTTCTCCACATCTGATGCAGTTGTTGCGAGTTTATGAGTCCCCTTCCCGCCTCCTCTAAAACAATAAATGGCAGTCATATTATGGGGAAAAGTTCTCGATTTATTGAAGGCGCCTTCTTTCATTTACCATAAGAAGAACACTGTTATTCAGCGCATGACTCAACATACGATTAATTGATGTGTAGTGGTCTGAAGAGTGATGTGTGAATGATTAATTGCACCTCTTTATATGTAGTGAAGTCACTGTATTCCTGTTTGTTAACTGTTACCACCATACACTAATGTTTGTGAAAAATGCAACGCCAAGAAGGATACATGTGATTGGAATGAATTTATACCACAGATTAGGTATACGACAATACACAGTTGATTAGGAATACAGAACTGTACATGATATCTGTCCTTGAGAAATCAGTATGGCGTGAAGCCCCCACGTGCTGATAT
The DNA here is from genome assembly GCA_029891345.1 of Dryococelus australis. Lineage (NCBI taxonomy): Eukaryota > Metazoa > Arthropoda > Insecta > Phasmatodea > Phasmatidae > Dryococelus > Dryococelus australis. Next base: position 249,180,439 of record CM057009.1, read on the forward strand.
CAGAACCCCTAAACATCGTGGTATAAAATCAAAGAGAACCTGGATATGTTCCTGGGGAATCTCTCTCCACACAGTTTGTATGCTTCTTCACAAAGCATCAAAAGTGGTTAATGGAGGACAGTGACGAACAAGTCGCTGACCTACCACAACCCAGACATGTTCGATGGACGACATGTAAGGCGGACATGCAGGCCAGGGAAGCAATGGTACCTGTCGTTCATTGAAGAAGACTCGCACATTTCTCGCCACATGTGGCTGGGCATTGGTCTGCTGGAATATGACATTTGGAGTCGCCTGAAGGAGAGGCAGTACCTCGGGCTCTAAAACCTCCCTGGTGTAGCAGTTGCTGTTCAGTTACTCTTCAGATTGCGCTCAATATATTAGAGTCGATATCGTATGTTGTATCCAATGGCACCCAAAACGATCACACTTAGCGTTTGTTTGATATGCCGCTCCATATTACAGGTTACTATATTGCATTCACCACAGTAGCATTTAATACGTACGAGGTTATCAATGTAGGACAAGTTGAAGCAGAACTCGTCCAAAAATACTACATTTTGCTGCTCAGTATGTCTGCGACATCAGTCATGTGCCCATTGCAGCCTGAGGGGTTTGCGGTTTCTGGACAATAGAAGTCGACACAATGGAATGCATGCTACCAGTTCAGCCCGTAGCAGACAGCGTCGAACCGTCGACACAGACAGTTCCACACCCATTGCAGTGTTCTAGTGTCGAATCAACACTGTGGACGTTGCTGTATGGTCTGTTATGGTCATGTTGACAAGGTAGTGGTCATCACATTCTGTGGTCAGATTGCATTGCCCAGTACCCGCTCATCGCTGCGTACGACGCTCTTCTATCCACTGGTTCCACACACGCATCACTGTCGTAGTAGCATGCCCTGTACGAGCCGAAATGTCATAGTATGATAAACCCGTTTTATGAACTCACTTACATGCTGATATGGCACCCTTTGACGTCGACGAGGCACTCTGGCACTGCAATTCACTTCGTTTGATGGCTCTTCACCATTGAGTAAAGACGTTCACTAGAGTGGCCATGGGATAGGAAAAAGTCTGACTGGTTTTATTTGTTAGTTCTGCTAATGATCCAGAGGATCGGTAATGTTCTCGACGACGTCATCCATGTGGTGTTGCCAATTTCGCAGCTGGTAAGAGTATTTCATAACCCTTGCCTTGGCTCACCCACGTGTTCGTTCAAGTTCTGCCAAAGGTAAGCCTGTTACACGTGAGTTACCAGCATTCGTTGCAGCTTTGAATACACAATTCATGATTTACTAGTGGCGACCATGGCATGTGTTTCGTTTATGTCATAGAATTATGTGTTTGCGGAAATTTGCAGTGATGTAAACTACTATTTGATTTTAATTACCTCTGCGGAAAATAATTATCATAAATATGTAACGGTAATTGTTTTTAGTTATAATCTATTATTTGGCTATAGTTTAGGTGTTCATGATAAAACACGAGTACTGTTGGCTCTTACAATTACAAACTTCATTATAATCATGAACGATGTCATACATCATAGTAAACTTTTCATTCCATTCTTATGTGAAAGGAAATGGACAGGAAATAATTGTTCAGTAGTGGAGAAATATATATTAGATACACGAAGGTATATACAATTGAATGCAATGTTTGCAGTTTGGGGTTGTGATCTATCACAAATGTTTCTGTTTGTACAAATAATCAGTACTGTCAATGTGTCGATTCAAGTGTAATTAAGGCTGTGTCCGAACTTAGGAATACACTTATGTATATTAGCATACTCCACTCGGCTCGATGCGTGATACATTCCGACATGCATACTTATTTACATCCCTTACAACAACTAGTTAGCTGATGAGATTCTGAATAAGCATTTTGACAGAAAACACATGCCGAACATGTGCTGAAACGTAGGTGCATAGATTCAGAATTATCAACCCACTAGAAGCTGTAGCTCGAAAGTGCATGACAATGGAAGTGTTCCTATTGACCAATCATATACATTCTTACAATAAAGGAATGCATATATATTTGAGTCAGTAAATGCAGTTATCGATAATATATCATTATAACTGACTGGTCACAACTAGAGGAAAATCTCTTTTTAACACTAATATTGGTATGAATAAAAATTCTATGTCGGATTTTTATATAAAATTTTCTCTCATCCATGCATTCCCTTGTAAAAACATTGGTAGAGTTCTCACTGCTCGGTTTATTAACCATAAAGTCAATGCCACGCCCGGTTTATAACAATTCACGAATAAATATGGTTATGTTTATCCCAACTCTTCTAGATCAGTAAAGGTTAAAGATTATGCATTGTTAAGAACTTTGTTCAGTGGCGTTTCTCGAAAGTTAATGCCTCCATTCACTCTTTATATAAATAAATATTATGAACAACAATTATGAACTACACATAAATCGAATTTCGAAATAGTAGATTATGGGCTGTAGGGCACGAGACGTACACACATTCGTTTCCCCGTGTACGTGTGTATGTGATTTCCCGAGACCTGTAAAACATTTACGTATGTAGACGAATGCGAACGCTGTATGAGACTGCATCTCATTAAGCAGAAAACCTTACACACAATACGGGAAAAGGACATTAATGATCACGTATAAGGATCAATTCTAACAGATGTTTGTTTTAAAGCGGCAATACAACTGTCGTCTCTGTAAGCTCCAAGTTTACAATAATAATGTGAATTAGTGAATATTGTCTGAAAAGTTGCCAACTGTGTGTGTTTACATTTACATGAGTGTAGCACAGCACACCATTGTATATTGTACACTGAAACCTTGGACTCATAACAGTGCGAAAAACGTTCACACTGAAGTGTTTATCAGTAATTTTAACACTAATAAATTCATGAAAAGTAGACATACCGAAGAGAGTCGCAGTATTCTACTTCAGACTAGGTACATTACATAATATAACTATTTCTACACTAAACATCATTTGAATGCAATGACTCGCTGCCAATTATTAATACTCAAGCTAAGGCCATGTCCGAAAGGATAAATTCGTTATTTTGTAATTTGTCATTTCGTAGGTTTCAATGTGGACGTTGTCGACAGTCACTTGTTTAGAACTCGTGGCAACACATTCTTACATTAACAGTGAAAATTTGTTTTATATAAATTAAATGCCTAAAATGGATGTAATATTTCTACAATCATTACTGGAATGCTGTGAATATGTTAATAAACAAAACAATATAAAAAAATTTATCTAGTTCTTTGATCACATTACCATGCAGTTATACCTTCAACAGTTTCTTCCAGACAAGTTCTTCGCTCACGTATAAATCATGGTCACACTTAAAGTAAACAACTGACTCCTGTTGTCGGACCGACCCCTCACAAGACTGACCCATTGACCCATTATGACTCCTGATTGCGGTGCTGACTCCTAATGACCCCAAAACGACCCCTTAAAGACCTATAATGACCCCAAAAGACCCATGATTTCGGTGCTGACTGCTAAATGACCCTTAAATGACCTCAATGACCCCGAAAACACGAAGGTATACCTTGTATCAATTGATAATTATGTGTATATATATACATAATTATCAATTGATACATGGTAGGAATATAAATAATTATGTATTTAAATAAGGTAGGAATATAAATAATTTTAATAATATAAATATATTCATATCATTATGTAAATATAAAATTATTTTCAACTTAATTTATATATAGTAATGAACATATAAATATGTAAATATAACATTATTCCAATATAATTTATATGTATAGGTATAGGTACATAAGTATGTATATATAAAATTATTTTCAATTTGTTTTATATAAAGTTATGTACATTTAACTATGTAAATATAAAATTATTTTCAATTTAATTTATTTGTACAGGTGTAGGTATATAAGTATGTATATATATAATTATTTTCAATTTATTTTATACACAATGATGTACAAATAATATGGAAATATAAAATTAATTTTAATGTCTATATATAAGTATGTACATATAAATATGGGAATATAAAATTATTTTCAATTAATTTTATTCATAATTATGTACATATAAATAAGGTAATATATTAAATGTATTTTAATGTATATATAAATATGTACATATAAATATTGAAATATAAAATTAACATATATATAAGTATGCACATATAAATATGGGAATATAAAGTTATTTTCTATTTATTTTATAAATAATTATGAACATATAAATATGGTAATATGTAAAATCTATTTAAATGTCTATGTACAAATATGTACATATAAATATTTGAAATATAAAATTAATTTAAAAAATATATATAAGTAAGTACATAAGTAAGTATATGGAAATATAAAATTTATTTTAATTTCTATACTCAGATATATACATATGCCTGCGAGAATATGTATATAACACATTATTATGAGAGAACCTGCCAATCATAAACAAGAAATAAAGTGCCATAATCTTCAAAGAGTGCAGCGATACTGTTACAAATTACTTCAATATCATAACAAGTATATTTATTACTGTTGACTTATTTTATTTTCATTTTGAATTAGTAAGACAAATTGATGCAAATTAAAAAATAAATGACGCTTATAAATTTACATTTATTACGAAAACTTTCAATGTTTATTTTCATTATCTAACTGCAATATTGAGGAATTTTCAATATTAATTTTTATGCACGTAAGATATAGATAAGGTAAGTAATTTTATGGTTTTCCGGAAAACTGGATACAAAAACAATATATATTCTATGCAGTTATTTTATTTATGAGAGGTCATGAATTTACGATTTTATATTTAATTTTAAGTTAATTGAAAATAATATAAAATTTAGTCTTTGAAATACATTTTTGTAAACTCTGTAGTGGTTTAGAGTCTGTATACAATGAAATATATATGATATTTCATTACTTCGCAGAAGAATAAATACATCAACCGTTTTAATATTAATGCAATCCCATACATCATAAGGAACCTCATGATTTTACTTTAATTAAAACTGTAATATTTGTTCGTTTTAAGAATTTTCAAGACTTTTATTATAAAGTTGGTAAAATCTAGTCTAGAATGAATTAAAGGGACATGTTTGATCTGCATACAAACATGTGAGCCTAGGTAAATTTAAAACAACTACTCACTTAAATTAATTTCGTTTGTGAGAAAGAAAGGTACGAAAATAATCTGAGTATAGTAATTCCATGAGGACAAATATAATTGTGAGGTGCAACAGTAATTACTGATTTATTATCAGCAGTACCTTACCTAGGTACAGATTTAGTACAGTGAGTATGAGGCGGATTTGCTGTTGATAATGCAATACTAAACTGATTTTTCACTGGGTAAAAAAAAGAAATCTAAAAGTTTGATAAACTTTTACAAAAATAAGTTTTCTAAATTCAAAGAAAGCCTTTCTAACCTTAAGTTTTAAAAGCTTAAACGAATTTATGAGAATTATTATTTGACTATTGACATAATCTTTAGTCCGTCATAACGGATGGCTTAAGTCCTAAAATGAAGCCGGACAAACTGGCTTTCTTTGAAATAGTGGTAATGTGATGGAACTAGTTACTAGGGGGCTACGTAGTGGACAAGAGGAACGTAGAAAATCACGAAGAAAGAGAGGGTAAGTTGCCAAAAAAACGCGTTGGGAACCTACGTATAAGATAAATTTAGCCAGGGAAGTTGGCTCGGGAAATATCAGCTGTTTCCTTTCGACCTTGCAGTCATTGAACGGGGCCCAACGGACCGCTCCGATGCGCAACACCAGTCAGAATAACAATGACGTGTTTATTGTACATTAACCTGCTGTATTATGTCAAATACAGGTAAGTTACAAAGCTTCTGTACGAGAAAGAAAGCTTTAAAGGTCGTGCAAACTGTAGCCAAAGTTAATTTATTTGAACTGTTCAATTCTTATAATATTCGCCAATAAATCTGACAAAACGAACTGTGCAAAGTCGTCATTTCAAGTCAAATTCGGCCACATAGTAGATTTATTAGTGTTTTATTAACTGATGTTGAACCGGCTGCAGATCTAATGAGTGATCAATGGGAAGGTTCATATTACCAAACGTCACCGGCATCTTCGTGCAGTAAAGCAAACAGTAGGAATCCAACCATTGACATCCTGAATGGGAATCACACTATCTCATTGCCATACACACTGTTTCGAAATGACTTCACGCCAACTATATAACTGAATTATCTAAAAATTATTACAGAGACTTTGAGAAGTATCAAATTTTGGAATATTTAAAACATATATACTGCATTATAGGTAGGGCCCCCCATTTGTGGTGAATGAAATGAGCCGATTTCGTCAGTAAAACTTTGCCATTTCGACATTAAAATACTTTCTTCTCGTTAAATAAATTTGATAACAAAATGCTTGCTTTATTGTCAGAACATTAATTAATCTGTTATTTTTGTAACAATTGCATTCAAACACGAATGTAGGGTTTGTTATTCGTGAATTTTAATCACTACATATTTCAGTGAAAATGTTAAGAAATATTTAACAATAACGATGAACGGACAACCTGACGAGAGCACACTACAATATTTAATAGAACACGAAATCACAGTCCCTTGTAATCAGTTACATCCCACAGTATGATCACATCTTGAACTTCGACAGACTTTCAATTTTTGTTCCTACACTTAGTATATGTTCGGTATATTACTCCCGGTGCGTTTTTACACACGGAAGTTGCCCTCCATCTATGACGTAGACTACCATGTGTTATTGAAACATTAGTAAAAGGAAAAAAATTAAACTGAAATAATTAAAATAACAGCAAACACTGGCAAGATGCTCGTTAACTCTTAAATATTATTCCAACGCAAATTTACAATCTAACAACAAAAAATTTGTAAAGCTTTTATTGTAGCGAAAATAAAAATACTTATAACATGCCACATATATTTCCGCAAAATTAATAACTGTAAAGCTGTTTAGTTTTCTAGAAGGAAATGGCAGGAACCTTTATGTTTTTGTTTCCTTGGATATCTGAAAATTGCAGCAAACTGATACCTGCGTTTGTCACAAATCTGCTTCCAATGTAGCTGTTTTTTTTTTTTTTTTTTTTTTTTTTTTTCCGCGAAATACACTACCTATGTTTTCTGTTTGTACGTCACGGCAGTGTTTACGCATGACTTTTCGCACCCACTCAAAGATTACATAGCAGTATTAGGAATCTGTTCAGTTAATCACACGCGTAGAAGCCTTCAATTTCAAACTCCGAGGTACGATCAAAAACAGTTAATATTTTTGGCAAGAGTAACCGATATTGCAACGTAAGCAATAAGAACTAAAATTACTACCTATCCTCGGTTCGATATCAAGAGGCTAACCACAATTTACAGGTGTGTAAAGTTGGAAATGCAAGTACTGCGCAAGTGTTAAGTGTGTGACTATTACAGTGGCCTAAAAATAGTCATCTTTGTTATATATACTTATTTACTTTCGTGACATCATCAACATATTTGGTTATAATTGTTAATTTAAAAGTAATAATACGTTGGTTAACCGTGATTCTGCCCGTGAACGAGCACTTCAAGCGATTCAGGACGATATATCGAATCGTGCGTAGAGCGACAGTATTTCGGCTTTGTTATCGATCGGTATATGAATCGTTCTCTTTCGGGAGTTGAACGTTGTTTACGTTTGTGGATTCAACAACGTGGCGTGTATAGTTTAATTTATTATCAACGCATATGTGAAGTATATGAGGGATAATGCTCCATTATAGGCAATGGCGTACATGCAGCGAACATATGTTTATATTTATAGAGATTAAATAATTTCAGCTCATTTTTGGAGCAGCATTGTCATTCTGTTCAAATAGTGTGTGTCAACATATTTGCTTGTGTTCACTTTCATAGACACATTTAAAAAAGTCATTGTCTAAACCGGGATTTATTACGAAGTAAAATATATTATGGAAATACGTAAATAATGACTCCGTGTGAAAACTGATTTATTTGAAATTTAACTTTTTCCTAAATTATATTTCTAGCATCGAATTACTAGAAACGACAGATGCACTTCCTCTTACTTCAAGCCGACGTTAATTTCTTTTGTTTAGCCCATGTACTAATAACTATATTATGCTTAGCTCAATGAATGCATGAGCTTACGGCTTTTGTCTTGATGATAACGTAAATGATGTGCCCAATTCATTTATCTTATATATAATTGATAATTTATGAAATAAGAAACCCAAGTACGTCCATTTTAATAATGAATTATACAGACAGATATTACGGGATAGTTTCTGATCGGTTTAATAATATAAGTTATATTTGTGTTGTATTTAAGATTTAATCTCTAGGTCGTTCCTTAAAAAGTTTACAAGCTATAAAAAAAATGTTAACCTGTTTATGGTAGCTACTTTCGCGGTGTTCGTAGTCCATAGCAATAAATACAATAAGTTACCGATGTAACTAATGAGCCTATTTTCCTCTACAGGCATGCAAATAATTTTGATGAAGTTTTTAAATGGTCAGATGGTAGGTGGGTTTTTTTCGTCTCTTTGACAGCGATATAGGCATAATTAGAGATGGGACCAGAAAAAAAAATTATTTTAGTTGTATAAAGATAGACGTGCCTTACTTTGGACTCCCAAAACCATAGACTGAAGATGAGTTAGACCGATCTCGCTGGCTGCGCACAACCAATCTCAGTGTCCCAACATTGAACTGCTTTTCTGCCAACACGGCTATTAAAAGTGGCGTGGATTGGGTTTGAGGTTAGAAAACTATTTAGTAAACAAGTGCTTTTGAGATGTTTTTATACTTCCTGTAACCAATTTGTAATGCTTTTTGATTAAATTAAAATTGTTAAAATAATTTTATTCCAATAATAGTGCTTGTCATTTCAAAATTAAGATATAAACAAACATACTTTCAATATATACAGAAAACATACAAGTCTGTTAGAATTTGTTCAATTTATTTAATAGAAAAAAATTATCTAAAAAATATTTATACTGCCACTATTTTGGAAAAAGAATGCCTGACGAACTTAAATCACGTAACTTTGCATAGCCTACTGGAGCACTAATTGTGTAAAACATTTGATGAGAATTAGTTGATTGATTCCGGAGATATAGCATAAATATTACATTTTCTCACCTTGTACTGTCTTAAAAACTGAGGGCAAAAGATAATATCTATAAGAATATTTGCTGCTTCAAATGGAAACTCTCAACATACAAAGTTTAAATATATATGGTGAAATTATTTTATAGATGTGACAAACTTTTTTAAAATCTTTAGGACTATGTAGCAGCCCGACTGTAAATAATGTCAGACACACTTAAAACATGTAAATCTACGTTGTCACTGTAGCACTACTTGTGTTCAAAATACCACAAATCTTATTAATGGCGAACAAAATAGGGCTTGTGTAGAAAAATTTAATGGTTGTAAAAGATACTCCCCGCACACAAAGTTAGGTTGAAATTGGTTTCAATATTTCGTAGATTGCACATACTAAACTAAAATGTTAATACAGCCACCATTTTGAAACAAATGCTTATGACTTACTTAAAACATACCAATTTTCATGCCCTGCGTAGTATTACTTCTTTGCCGCGTTTATTACGAATCAGTTAATTGTCCCCCATGTTATAACAAAAAACTATTCCTATTTTACTTTATTCATGTGGCGCTATCTTGCAAAATGGTTGAGAAAAGAGGCTTTGTGGAGACACATTTGACGGTTGTAATGAATACTACTAGAATACAAGTCAAGTGGAAATTTATTTCATGGTTCCGTAGATGTATAATACTATGCTAAAATGTTTATATGGCTGTTTTTTTTTAGATAATAGTCTGGCCCTCTTAAAAATAGGATATCAATTTACATGGCCTACCAAGGTACTACTTGTTTGCCAAATTTGGTAACAAATGGTTGTATATTGTTTCCCAAGGTAAGAAACACTTTATTTACTCATTTTGCAAGTTCTTGCAAATTGGCGGACAAAAGAGGTTATCTATTGACCCATTTGCATGTTGTAATAGATGCTGCCAGCATACAACGATAGTTAGAAATCGATTACATTGTTTCGTAAATATAGTGTTAAGATCTAAAATGTTTATAATGACTGCCATTTACAAAATAAGTCCATTACTTACTTAAAACATATCAGTTTACATGACCTATTGTAGAACTATTTGACAGCCCAATTTGGTATAAATCAGTTGATTGTTTCCCGATGTATGATACAAGACATTAATTTTTTCATTGTGCTTTATCTTACAAAATGATGTACAAAAACGTTATGTATTGACACATTTGATTCTTGTAATACCTACTTTCAACTTACCAAATTTGGTCGACAATGGTCAAACAATATAGCAGATATAGACGACAAACCTAAAATATATACATGGACGCCATTTTAAAAATAAATGCGGCAAACATTTAAATTGCCCATTTTAACATGACCAAGTAGAAGGGAAAAAATGGGTGAGTGAGTGAAGAGATTTGAGCAGTTCTTAGCATTGGGGTCTTGAAAGCCGTGTGAGGTGAGTATGAATCAGTTCCGGAATGAAAGAGCGAGAAAAACGGGAGCTCACCGAGAAAACCCGCCGACCAGCGGCATCGTCCGGCACGATTCCAACTTGCAAAAGTCCTGAAGTGACCCATCCGGAAATTGAACCCAGTTTGCCTTGGCGGGAGGAGAGAAGGCTAACGGCTCAGCCAACCGTGGCCCCAGAAGGGAAAAGGAAAACTGGGGTTCTAGGGTCCCGTCACGACAAAACCTGATGCTCTGTCATTCCAAGTCAGTGACAGCTATCTTGTTAATGCCAATTATGCAAATGTCACTTTTGCTAATCATGCTGATCACATTTATGTGAACTGCATATATGAAAAATGCATATATGCGAATTTCAGTTATACAAATTGCAATTATGTTAATCGCACACCTAGGCTAATCACGCACATATCATTCAAGTACACCTTAAGCCCTCTTATAAACATAGTTGGCCACAATTTACCATCTGCTGGTGACATAGTCATCACACATTAATCATATACATCGTTCACAACATCGAAAAGAGCAGCAGGGTCCCTTAGGCCATAACCCCTCTTATAAGCATATGTGGCAACTATTTATCATTCACTGATGAATCTATAGCCACCAAATTCATATTATAAGCAATAAACAAGGCGGTAGGGTCAATTAAGCCTTAACCTTTCTTATAAGCGTAGGTGGCATACATTTACGATCTGTTAAAGCTATAGTCGTCAATTTCATATCACAGGCATCACTCCTGACTGCAATCAAGGAGATAAGTACAAGTGAGATTTAACTCTGTTATAAGCATTGTTGGACACCATTTTCCGAACATTTGAAGTTCTGGAAAATTTAGCAACCTACCATACATTTAAAGAAAATAAAGGTAGGTATACATGCAAGTGCATCGCAAAGTTACGGATGCATGTAGGAGTGTAGGGCCTGAAATAGCACACATACCGTGCGACAAAATCAAGTGTAGCCCCAGGTGGAGGTGGTAAGAGCACTGGTGTTGCGAGGTCATCTCGTGACAGCATGGGAGAGGTATCAGTAGACAGGCGAGCAGGCCCTCCCCATACACTTCATTCGAAATGCAAGAGACGGTCAGTAAAAGCCGGGAAACACGCACGTAGTAGTGTTCCCACCATTTCATGAAAGTGTTGCAGTAGTAGGATTTGGATGAGTCTGGCCCAAGGGAATGGGAAGTCGGAGCCGGAGAGCCTCCATTTTGTTACGTCACCATCCGCCATCTTGGATGTCATCGAGCTTGACCTTGATCTTTGAACCGTGGCCTTGACCCCATTGACCTCAGACCACACAAACAAAAAAGTTTCTAATATGTATATATAAATATTTATGACAAAAAAAGTTATTGAAAATCGTTTTAAAATTGAAAAATCATCTTAAAAATGTATTGTTAAAATGATATTAAAAATTGTTTAAAAAACTAAAAAAAATCATTTTAATATTTATTATTACAAAATTATATTTTAAATTTTTTTTATTAATAATACTTTACCCCAGCGGCCATTTTTATCCTAATTATTTCGCTTTTTTGCCTTCGAAATTTCCTTTTCGTTTTCTTAAAATTTCCCCTTAAATTTTTATTTAAATAATCGTTTAAACATATATATATATATTTTTAACTTATGTATATTACTGTCTCTCTCACTTCGCTCGATCGATTAGTCACATGCACTCCATCAATTACTCACTTCATTTCGACCTACCATCTTTGTCGGCAGCCATTTTCCCTAACAATTTCCCTTTTTCCCCTTCAAAAATTTCCTTAAAAATTTAATTTAAAATGTTAAATAAATTATTAAGAATAATTATGCATGTTACAAGTGGGCGCTATCTTTGTTTTTGTTTTGGTTCGTCATTTGTTTCAGAGATCTTCTCTCACACCTTCGATCACCTTCTTTCGACTGTCACCAATTGCTATTGACTGTTTAGTCGGCGGGCCTCCATCCTCTTGCCATTGATACTGGCTAATTAGTCGGTTCCCCTACACCCCCATCACTCTTAATCACCTCCATTTCACCCCCTCAAATTACTCACTTTTCGTTCGATTCCATGATTTCCATTGAATGTTTAGTTCGGCAATGCTTTCCACTGTCTAATTAGTAGGCAAGCTTCCACCACCTCTGCTTGACCCCCTTAACCACGCGCCAACACTCTCATTGGCTAATTAGTGACATGTCAACCCTCCGATTGGCTGATTAGTTTGGGTATCTTCGGAAACCTATATTCCACCCACGTTAATCTATCCGATTAGCTAATTATTCACTTTTTGCTCGATCCAATGTTTCTCAATAGCTATTTAGTCACATCTGTTCTACCCGACCAATCAGTGTTTAGTCGGGAAGCTTCCACCACCACTGTTCCATCAATTACTCACCTATGTTCGACTCCTTCAATTATTCTCACTGGCTAATTACTTCACCAATGCTTTCCATTGGTTAATTAGTAGGTAATCCTCCAACACCTCTGTTCAACCTCCTACAATCACTTCGATTGGCTTTATAAGATGCGTCCTCGAGGGCCTCTGGGAAACATTTTTACCTTGCTCTTAGAAATGTACACATGTTGTCCAAGCGGTCATAAAATCCTTTCATCCATTTTAGCATTCGGAAGGGAGCATTCGCTTAGTGCCCTGGACAAATGGCACGGGTTACCATACCTGCCAAAAGAGTTTCTGCTGACGTATCCAACATACGAAATTTCGGCAGTATTCAAGTATTTGCCAATCTACCTACAGCTGGACGAAGACATGCAGGACTGCCTCCCATGCAAGGAGTGTTTCGAGGGTTGCACGACCTCAGTTCCCGACATGCCGCACTGCAGAGGCTGGTGCAAGGTCTGCAGAGCAGCCCTAGCAGCAACTCACCCGTGCAGGTTTTCTTCTGAGAAGCAGTATCCAGCGCCGAGGAAGCAAGCCCAGAACACGAGTTAACACAGCATGAAATGACTTTATAAAAACGTTTATAGTGTCTGTGAAAAAAAAAATATGTTTTGCAACATCCAAGGATTTCGTGTGCTGAACTTGTACGTCATCAAGCAGATTGGCATCTCTCACAGCTATGACGAGCAAACCAGAGTGTTCACGTTTTTACTACCATGCCAATGGGAACACCTCGACCACACCATGCAACAGGCATACCGTCAACAGATGCGAAGACTTAGGTGGAACGATGGTAATATTCAGTACAGGGACATTCACAAAGTGTTGGAGAAAGCCATAATTCGTGGCTAACCCATGTGCATGTATCATCAAGAGTCGGTGATGCGCAGTGTGTGTCCTGCCAGCACGAAAATTGTGGACCTCTACAGACAACAACGGTGTCCTCTGTTCAGGCAGCTGGTAGAGTAGTATGTCGCATGGCTTCATGACTGTGAAAATGGACATTGTGAGTCGTGCAATTCCCAAGGATTTAGGCTCGGGATGTGTGATAATCCGTGGTGCATATAAAACAATATTACGTGTATGTAATGACCTCAAAGATTGAAAAAAAACATTTTGTATATTACAGATGGGGAGAAGAATCTTTGTGTGCCATGTATATAGAACAGAACAGTATTGTGATGTTTGTAAATAAATAAATGTGTTTTTTTTTTATTTTGTATCTCATGTTACGCCCTGCTCATGTAAGTTAAAAATGGTTTTGTATCGGCATTTGAAACAAACACTATTAGTAAAGAAAATGTTTTTGTACCCAGTTTTACCATATTGTAAATAATGTTGTATTAAGAAATATGGCTGGTAAAGAAAATATTTAGTATCAGTGGTTAAAAAAATACATGGCTCGTATATATATATGTTAAAAAGTTGCTACACCATAAAGGTATACTGAATGGAGGTACAATTAATAGGAAAAGAGAGACCACATAAACATACTACGTTTATGAACATAATGGAATATATAAAAACAAAGCAAGAGCGAGTAGCGCTAGACCATGGCAATTGTATCTGCCATCAAAGTGCCGGCAGACGAGCTTGTCGGCCGGAAGTGTTTTGCAAACTCGACACTTTTTGTAGCTGGACAGATGTGTAACTGCCACTCAGCATCCTGTCACCAGCTTGCAGCCATGCTCCACAGACGACTTCACGCCAGGTAAGAACCAAAGAATGAAAAATATTTCACACATAATGTCTAAAGCACCTCAGACACTCGATAGCCAGAAAAAAAAAAAAGAATTATTCTGGTGGGAGCATACAGGAAAAAAACAGTACAATACTTATGAAAAAAACTTTATGCGCTACAGTACCTGTTGGGAAGAAATTATTCTAGTGGGGTCATACTAAGTTATTAAAAAAAAAAAACAGAAAAGATACCAACAAGAGAAACTTATGCACTGTACACAAACAAGAGAAAATATGGTACAGTACCGGAAAAAAAATCGCACACAGTAAGAAGAAAAACAAATAACATCTCCGTTTCTATACATATTTATGAAAAAATTTGGTACAGTAGGGAAAGAAAAATGTGGTATAACACATGCACCACTATATTGTCAAGGGAACAAACCCTATTTGTTTGTAATTATACAGACGGAACTAAATATGTGCTACGATATTGCCAGGGAAAGAAACTGATGAGAGAAATAATACACATCACCCTACATACAGAAGGTCCAGGTTCAACTCCTGATACACACCTGGTGCAATACAGGCAGGGAAATACGCACACATCCCCCCAAGTTGCGGAAAATATATCATTTACATAGTTTCTTTTGTAATACAAATCCGTACATTGTTGGTACCAATGAGCACGTACACAACAGCCCGTAGGCATTGGGAGGGGATATAAATGAAAGAAAGCAAAACATTTCAGTAAAACATGCAGAGATTTATTATAATAAAATAAATTATACCTTTTACATAAAATGTTGGTTTTAGCATGATTGTTATTACAAAATGTCCTTCTCGTCGACCCAGGAATCATCAACCTTCGAGTGACCCAGCCATTGCACTTACACATGGCCATTACATCGTTTCAGCACCTTCTCCACCAAGTACACGTCTGGAAACTGTGTAGGCCAGATCTCGTCAGCGTAAAATCCACCAATGAGGGGTTCGCCATGTAGGTCCTCGGGATAAAACGTGCATGGCTACGCATGTCGTGTACCTTCTACTGCTCTGCAGACCAGTTCTGATGGAAGCCTTTGTGGAAAATTCCACTTTTTTTTTTTCAAAATCTGCACCAAGTCACCGATCTTGACTTTAGGCTTTTGCGGATCCCTCCTATTCGGAGTATCATACGATGTTCGAAGCAGGGAGTTCTTCTGCACGTGTTCGGGCTTCATACAAGAGGTAAAATGAATGGTAGAATTCTACTCGCGTATAATTTTCTTGAGTAGTGTCAACCACACGTAATTTCCGTTCGCTGAGAAATGTCTCCACAGTTTAGCTTTAAGAGTCCTGTGAAATTGCACCTTGATGCTAGCCTTGAGCCCAGAGAATGTGGAATAGAGATTGATGTTATGTCTCTTCATGAGTACATGGAAAAAGTGTTAAAGTATTCTTTACTAACGTCGGTGTGGGGATTTTTTGGTACGTGCCCTTCGCGAAATACACTTGTCACAGATTTCACCATCTCGTTGTATACATTTTTTGATTTGAGCGGTCTGGCCCAGGAGAATATGCTATAGGTATCGATCATGGTCAAAATGTAGTGGTGGCCTTTATTCGCCCGAGCAAAGTCTTGCATTTCAATCAGGTACGATTGAAAAGTATCGTCAAGCCCTTTCATGAAGTATTTTCTTTGTGGGTAATTTATCCTCGCATATATGTGCAGCTCGTCTGCAACTGCTTAGATAATCATCTTGAAACACAGCCTGCCTCCGTGATTTCTTCGATGATGGAAATTATTTTGTTCATGTACGAGTGGTTTCCTGCAGATTGCAAATCATCCAAAAGTCTTAGCCTACCAACCAGCTCGTTCGGATAGTATCAATACTGAGAGTCGATTTTTTTCTCTGCTCTCCAATTTCTGAGTCGATCCCGAACCACTAAATTCACATATCTTGGGAAAGAGTCCGATTATAATGTGAAATTTTTCGTTTAATGGATCCTTAAATCGTCGCAATGATTGGTTATTCTTAGGGTAATGAACATGACTGGACTGTAGCAAGTGACAGTACTTGTGAAATCTGATCCGGTGTAGTGTCCAAGATGTCTCCGAAACAAAAGTACGCCCAACCCATGTGTGATTTTCACTTTGTGCTTACCGATATGTAGTACATCTTTAGGTAAAAACAAAACTTCCTTGTTTCAGAGAAACCCTTTTCCACCACTTTTCCGCAAGCCATAAGTCTGTTAAGCAATACTATCTGAGTAAGAAGTGTTGTAATGTGATAGAAGAGTGCCCACCTCAGGTTCATGTTCTTGGGTTCATTTCCGTTCCCATGCACACAGCACATCGCTCAGGGGCAAATCGTCTACATCACTAGATATCACCTTCCTATTTGACAAGTTCCGGACATCTTTTCCATTTACGCATGGGGGTCGGTTCATCAACCTTGATTTCACATTTGATTTCACACTATTTCTTTCTAATTTCGTCTAGCCAGAGGGTAATAAGTTTGAGAGCCTTGTCCACTCGAGTCTCGATTGCCATTCTGTTAGTTTTCGAGAGTACACAGTTTAGTCCGTACCGCCTCGATCGCTCGCTGAAGCTCGCTCTCGAGTTCGGCTTGCTTATCCATCGATCACTGAGTGGAAAAGATTTGTCATGCATCTATATATATATATATAAACACACACTCTCACACACACACAGTTATATATATATATATATATATATATATATATATATATTATATATATATATATATATATATAACACTCTCGCACACACAGTTATATACATATAGCCTTTGTTTGGAGTCAATAATTTACGATATTTTTTCCGAAACTGCTTTATCGAGGTGCCACACACACATTTACAATATATTTTAGCTATGCATCTCAACATCGGTTTTGTAGCCAGGTTGGACAGTGAAAATTTTATAGCTCCTTCAATTCCTCACGCCTCTGTGCGTTTGATACGTTGATCAAGTCTATTATCCGTGCGTCCTCACCTCCGATGTGCTTGTAGACAGCAACCAAATCTTCATCACTCTTTTCTCAAAATTTTCCAATTTTCGATCGATAAGAGACAAGTCTTCTCTACGTGCAGGGTCGAAGCGATTCTGGTCACATCTGAAGTCATCGTGACGATATATGTCGCCAAATTTGGAGATGCATCCATGACTTATTGTTACATTGTTAGAATAAACTGATCGAACCCGTGCCAGTACCTCCCATTATATAGTGGGCAGTAATTTACGATCGTCAAAACTCCATATTTATCTATCCAGCACAAGGCACAAATATTTTGGAATTCTGCAAATGTGATGTCCGAATTGACCTGATCGTCGTAAACGTGATGTAAATTAGTGTCGTCCATGCAAAACAGCACCAACACATTAGCATTATCGCGAAGCAGTTTGGATACGCACGAATAAGGTTGGCCGAGCTATACACAGTCCATGTATGCATGCCATCAGATGCTAAAATACTCCTGGATGCAAGTTTGCTTTATGCACACAATGTCATCGAAGACAAATATCGAGTTTGAAAGAGCTTTGCTCGATTGTATGACGGCTTCGTTTCACTGCAGGGGAAATATTTCATACATTCAACAGCTTGCAGTACTCGTGTCAGTCATTGGTATTTCGGTTGCTGGAGCGATTTCGAATAAATGTACACATTCTCGAACCGAAGGCCATTCGGTTCCTCCAGCAGGCTCAGTAGGACGCATGTCTTGCAGCAACCCGACGCTCCGCATATCAGACCTCGCATGCTAGTAGGCAACGGGGCACCATGGTGTGATGTGTGATAAATATCTTCATCTTCGGCATGAATGCGTATGTGTAGAGTAACATCGTGGTTGATAATACGTGTGTTACCACTAAAACCTTGCCGAGCAAATGGAGAAGGTGGAGCACGTGGAGCTTGCAGAGCATGCAGAGCAGGTGGAGCATGCAGAGCTTGCGGAGCAGGTGGAACAGGTGGCGCACGTGGATCATGTGAAACTTGTGGAGCAGGTGGAGCATGCGGAGCATGTGGAACTAAGTGCGGTTTTGAGTGTCGAGCCGATTGCAGAGCGCTCCGTGTTGAGTGCAGAGGCAGAGCCGATCGTAGTTGCAGAGAACCAATGCTACAATTTTAGCATAGCTTTTCAAAATATCACTCCATGTTAACTGCCTGTGGCAGAGTTTTCATCGAAATGAAATTTTCATCATTTTCATCTTGCAGGTAGTCATGAATTCCACAAAGCTGAAAATGCTTTACTGCAGAATCGACATAGCAGATGCATCATTACAGCCATGCTAATCCGAATCTAGACTGGTACTGAAACAAAGAAAAGTATTAAAGAAAAATATGTTTCGTTTGTAGGCCAGTTTGATTCGATTCACCATGAGGTAAAGAGAATGAAATCATCCTTTCCAGGTTCTGTGGAACCAAGCTAAAGCAACCACACAGTTATCAATGTGCTGGATGACGTTTATTTGCAAGAAAAAAAACGATATTGGGTACCCCCTAAACAAGGATCTGAACCCTAGGCAGGTAAAACCTTAGGCCAAGGTAAAACTAGGTATGTAATTACGTAAAAGCAAATAGTTTTGCATAACAACCCTCGAAAGACCAAAACGAAAGGGAAGAACAATGTAGGCGGGTTCCTTCCCACACTAATACCTGCAATCAGCGCTTTGGCCGGTATTGCGGGGGCAGTCACGAATATCGTTAGTGCCAAGAAGCGGGCTTCGAATTATCGAAAAACCAGCCGCCATAACAGAATGTTGGAAGCTATCGCCATGGGTAAAAAAGTGGCAAAGGACTCTATATTCGCCACCCGTATCGGGGAAGAGGAGGAGGATCAAATGCCAAGGGGGGAAAATATGAAAATAATTCGAAGAAGGAAATCAAAGTGACACTGCCTAGACGCCCACTGACGAACATGGATTTGGAACTGTTTGCGCGCAAATCGAAAATACCTCATTTTAGAGGAGCGTTTATGAGAGAAACTTTGCCTTCTTAACCCAAGAGACACGAATGCACCGTAATTAATCTGGACATGACAGCCGGTCATGTCACACACTGGGTAGCTTATGTAAAAAATGGCAAACATGCAATACACTACGACAGTTTTGGGAATTTGCACCCTCCGCCCGAACTGCGCGAGTACCTGAAGAATTGTAGACTGACTTACAATTACGAAACTGAGCAGATTCCAAACACGTATGCATCATGCTAGGTGCAAATGTTCATACAACAACCGTAAACACTAGGACTAAACTTACTAAATAACAAAACCTATGTAAACATTCTTTCTTTCATTCATGGATTTATTATGTACTCTCTAATTTCTCTTACAATGATAGTCGTTACGTGAATCACCAATGTCTTACAGAGCCCAACAAAATTTTCTAATATGCAAATATTATGTGAAATCTGATTATAAACGTGGTTTAATGATATTATGATCTGGCGTGAGCAAAAATACACATAAAAACTACAAAATATGTAAAAATATAAAGCTCCCAAAAGCCGAAACTAAAGGGCCTGACTAGAATTAATTAAAAATAATTATTTTATGTTGCATTTAATGTAGCAACTTAAAATCCTTCACTGAGTTTACCATGACATGGTGTACAAGCACCGTATATAAATATTATAACTCAGGTACATAAGTAATTCAGCCCAGAGTAGGCCAGATGTGATCAACATTCCTATCCAAATTAATTTACAGTAACACGTCACAAACAATCTTTGAACTTATGTCAATGCTGAGCTCAAACGCAGTGACATTAAACAAGAATCAGGAATTCTGACAAACTGAGAACTCATTAAACTCCACTAAATTATTGAAATTACATCAAGACTGGGTTTACAACTGCGACGTCAAATCCAGTCACGGCGTACAGCATCGCCGTAAAAAGAGAACGCGTAGACAAATTGTAATGACAGGCGTGTTAAGGTCTGCTCCAACAGTAATACATTTGGTGCCAAGTAAAAGACCTCTCGATCATAACCAATCATAAAATCGTTTTAAAACTGCAAGACTATTCTTTAAAGTCACGTCACCAGAGATCAATAAATTTCAGTTGCCAAGTAAAGCGCGCATGAAAGCGGCCTTACAAAAACTGTAACCTAGACACCTTCGAATGGGACAAGAGCACAAGAGCTTCGATACAGTTCCCACGTACTTTTCGTTCAAAACTATGAGGCTTAAAACTTACTTAATTAAAGGGGGAGAATAAAGAATATAAGCTTGAAGTAGCAAATTACTCAAGTGTGCATTCCCACGTAAAAAATAACCAAACCATAATACAATTATGTTTAGGCTGAAGAGAGTACTCTTACTATAATACTGTTTAATTTCATCAAATATTTGTCGTGAAAAATACACAAGTAAGACGTAAAAGTTTTATACGCATGACAACTTACACTGTCCGAAAGGTGACGGTGAGTAGCCCATTAAGGTACCTTCGGAACTCGAAATAAATATTTCAATCTTACTAAAATTCATACTGAAATATAAGCTCAACGCAGCGGCAGCATACAACACCTTGACCGTCAAAGACCTACGATGTAAAGGAAATTACGCACATATTAAAAATTATTACGACAGTGAGCAGACGACAAGGACACTATCCCCATACAATTCACCATCGTAGACAACTTGGGCAATCCAAACACTGCAATGGCGATCTACTTTCACCACAAATGTAATACAATCTTACACTGATCTGAAGGGACTTTCTAAAAAGCTAATCGTACATCACAGCAAACCAGCTAAAGTGCAAAAATATTACATATTACGTGAAGAGACACCAACTCCAAAGTTAAGGCCCAGTATCATGAAGTACGTTGTCAACTCACCGCACACGTTCTGCTACCTCTAACGCTCCCTCGCCAGTAACAAATAATTTAAATAAATTACCAAAGAATGAAATTAGGTCAGGAAGGCTCGAGTCGAAAGCCAGTAGCAGAATGAATAACTATACCCCCGAACAAATAAAAATCATAAGGTATCGCAAAGTGGAGGAGGGTAGGTGTGAGTAGGGGGAGTGGCTGGAGAAGGGAGGGGAATCGAGGGCGATCAAAGAGCTCGACCGCAGGCGTGGTGGGCGGCGGCGAACACTAAAACTAATTGATGGAGGGGGAGGTGCGCTAGTGTAGCACTGTAAAGTTCAATGCAAAAAGTCTCAAAGATCGCACTGGTAACGCCCTAGCATTACACGTGAAACTGTACACACTTAAGTCTGCGAGTTTTAAGCGATCGTGATTTCCAATGATAAATTGGTGAGAAAAAAATCGATATAATTCGCGATGTATGAAAAGGGTTGTGTCAGCTATACCGATCTCATCAGTATGTCGATGTTCATCGTTCTGAGGGGTAAAAAGTCCTAGCTAAGGGCTAACTTTTACCCCCCCCCCCCCTTGGAGCTGGAGGGTGAATGGTGTGTCAGGCTAGTGGACTTTCATTACAACTCCATATCCAACATAAAAAAAAATGTGGATTCCACATTCCAGTACCTAGCGGCAGGAGATGCGAACGAAATCAGCATTCCCACCGGCGCGTACAAGCTGAAGCTTATGGAATACTTAATAAAGAAATCGCTACCGCACGACATTCCATTCTACCTGAATGGGAATCCGAATACCCTGAAGGCTAAAAGGTTTTGCACCGCAGATGTAGATTTCACGGAACCGGATAATATTAGACCCATGCTGGAGTTTTAAGCTAGAGTGTCCGAAGCGAGAATGAAATACGAGTAGTCGCGGGCCATAAATATCTTTCCAGTCAACATCATATGCATAAACTGTAATTGGAAAGTTGCAGTTACGTGAATTGAAAACCAAGGTGTACTATTTACGAGTACAGGTACTGGATATAATATCTTAGAATCTCTGAAAACACTCATTTACATTCCGATCATTGCAAAGAGCATCCGCGAAGTAGCCCTTTCTTTCGTGGACCAAAATGAGTAACTCATAAATTTCAGAAGTAAAGAAATTACACTATGATTACACCTGAAACTATGGGACTAAATTTCGCCAGGATGACAAAAACGTTTAAATGCCCAGAGTACATCGAACCTGAGGACAGTAAGCTGTGAGGAAGCATTGCGCTAAGACCTGAAAATGCAAAGTTTCTCCATGTCTTTGGTTTAAAAGTAAATCGACATGGCAGACGAAATTCTCGACCTGGATCAGCGCCTATTATTCGTCGATAAACTCGATAAAATCGAAATGAACTGTTACGAACAGTATCTTGCCAGGCCTTTCACTCTCGGAAGGGAGGTTAGAATACCTATACAGCAACAATATATTTACACCCTGCCTAGCCAGTCCTTTGTGAGCATAAGTGTCAGGCTACCAAAGGTGGACAGGACCCACCCAACAGCACCAAGGAGGTACGAAATGTAATTCTGCACCTTTTCGAGCGAGTAATGTACGAGATTAATGGAGCCGCGATCGAACAGTCATATGATGTGGCCATAACCTCATCGATGAAAAAATTACCTATCGCTCACATCTAACCGTCTCTCCACAGCCTAGATGGCAGGCTGGGGAATCGAAGATGCCTACAGTGTTCCCATTTACGACGAAGGCAGGTTCGAATTGTGCGTTCCGCTCTCCACTCTACTAGGATTTTCCGAAGAATATAAAAAAAAATTTAATAGGAGCGAGGAAGGCGTTAGTGATAATGCTGTCAACATCGAATTTGGATGCTCTGTTGGGAGTAGGAGAAATTCCGCAGCCCATCTCTCTTACTTTGAACACCATAGAATGGTTTGCCCCTCACATGACCCCAAGCACACATGAACCTGTCAAGCTGTTGAATTATGCCAAGAAAGACAAAGTGATCGAAATAGCATTCAGAAGTTGGAGCCTGGTAACCTACCCGGCCTTGCCAGCCTCCACGCGAAATCACTGGGTCGTGAAGATATCGTCCAGCACGGAAAAACCTCGCTATGTCATACTGGAGCTTCAGACGAACAAACAGCGTAGTATCAGAGCCGAAAAGTCTACGTTTGACAACTGCAAGGTCGAAAACGTAAAGATATTTTTGAATAGCAAAAGCTACCTGTACGTGGATTTTAACTTAAACTTTGAAAATAGTCATTACCTGCTGGCATAGTATTTACAATTTGCAAACTAGTATTACGGACGCGAGGCGCGTCCCACCCTGAGCCCCGAAAATTACCGAGATATGGCACCTTTGCTAGTATTCGATACATCGAAGCAAAACGAGTGCGTGCAGAATTGCACAGTCGACCGCAGGATCGAGATAATCACCTTGGAAAATGTGCCCGGAAACACAGCTGCCTACTGCTTGATACTCAACGACATGATTGTTCAGTACGATTATTTTTCCGGCCTGGTAAAAATCATCAGTTAATTACTTACGTATATACATCAGTAAAACACGTAATAAAAATGCATAAGTAGATAAGTAAGTAAAATACGTAAGTAGATACATAAGTTGTGGATACGTATGATTTAATTGTAATAATGTACTGTAATCGGCAAGGCTTCCAGAGCGGCTACGTGCTCAATGAAATCTTACAATCACGGATTGTCACGAGACTCGGACCAATTTATGTGGTCGGACTTGAACAGAAAAAGAAATGATCGAGTCATTTGTGTAAGTAGAGATTATATACTTACAGATCGATCATCTTGACAGTCCTTTTCTTTTGAAAATAAGGAAAGAAACTGATCCTAGTTCTTTTGTGAGCGCTTCGAGAAACGCACAGTAACTTTACGAGTGGTTTGGTAGAGATGTAATATATATTTATATAATACTAATATATATCTTTGGTAGTGTGAAATATGACGACGTTCGACGATGCGAAAAAAAAATTATATAAATAGAACCCTAAAACAAATTATTCGCTAGTCGAATACAAGTCACGGCGGGAGTAAGATGACGCCCTTTCATCCGGAGAACTAGTATGTCCTGTCATTCCCAGATGACTCTAAAACCGCCTATTCGTTCGGGGAGTCTGTATTGCAACATACCTATGAAGGAAAATGTGATGGATGATGGGCCCACTGGCTATATTCGACGACTTCAGGCGAACCTACGCAAAAGTTAATAACTTGCTGCACTCCTGGAAATTGCTTGGTTCATCACATGAAAGAGGGATACACCTCTTCCAGCAACAGTGAACCAGTAATTAGAATGCGCAGCAACTTCGAGCCAAGGCGACTCTACGAGCGCCGAAATTCACGCCTCTGACTGCTCCGCCCAGGGATGTTCCTCCCAGAACTGCTCCACACAGAACAGTGTACACCCACAAAATAATACCAACGAGGTGTCGACTCAAACTACCTCCACTAAACGTCGAATGTCGTGCTATCGTGTCTACCTACGGCGCATAAAAAAAATTTCGAGGGGTCCTGCAACTGATTGTGAAGTGCGTCCCCGCGAACGTTCACATGTGACGTCATCTGCTGCAGTCGCCACCGACATGGGTTCGTCCACGGCTGACCTAAACTTGGAAGAAGACAAAGAAGTATCCCAAATATTTCTGATCTGCACCATATCGAACGTCAAAGGCTGTTAATATTTTTTACGTACGTATTTTGACTGGCAGATTGAATTTAAAAAAAAACCGGCCACATTTGTAGTTTGTTTGTAATTTGTGTAAATAAAATATACATGTATATCAGAACTGACTAGGTTGTGAATTTTTTAAGTTTTACTTTTTTAATATAATTTTTTTCTAAATAAATAAAGTTTGAAAATCTAAATTTAATCTAATGGAATGGCCGGCGGGAACAGGAGTCCCCCTCCTGCCAACAGGCACTGGATGGCCAGCAGGAAACAGGAGAAGCTTGCGCAAAGTAATTCTCCGACATCCGTTCGGCCATGGCCTGTCACGCATGCCCTGCGCCTGTGCCGATACGATACTCGCTAGTCTCTGATATTGATTCTACCATTGACAAAATATGGGAGGACATGTGGTCTCCGCTGCCTCTCGATGCTATGTCGCCATCATTTGACACGATGGTGGAGACATTCGTCAGTGTTTTAATAACTTTGAAACAAGATTACTAGCGTTACGTAACGATGTTGCTAATGTGCACCTAGAACTGTCTAACTGAGTGCGTGTTCTTACAAAGGTGAAATGTAACATGGAACGTTTTGTGAAACTATTTCTACCGACCGAGTATTTCCATTTCAATCGAGACATTTGTACGAATGTAAAAAAATTCAATTTTTAAGAGAGAGAGAGAGAGAGAGAGAGAGAGAGAGAGAGAGAGTGTGTGTGAGAGAGAGAGAATGAGGGGATATGCATTTATTCTAATTTTTTTTATTTAGTGTTTTATTTGTATGTGTCTTTTTCGGGTTCAATACAACTACATGTTATTTAGCTTTTAACTGTGTGTGTATTAAGTACTTTATTTTTCCCCTGTGTAAACAGATACGTAAGTTAGTTTTTTTTTTTAGTAAACACCTGTTTATTGCGCTTGCTTTTCCCTTGGACATGGGTTAAGTATGTGCAATATATATTTTATAAAAGTTCCTAATATCTTCAATATTAACACAAAAAAAATTACTCTTAAATTTGTCGACCATTTTTTAGTTTCATTTCTTATTACACCAAATTGCGATTAAAAGAGGCAGCATTCGCATTTTAAAAAAAATATGCACACTGCATGATTGAACTGTTACTGACTATTAATTAGCACACGCGAATGTGTGTGAAGACGAAAGGGGAACAAGAATGCTGACGGAGAGTGGAAATACTTGCATGGTGACCTTCATTCTAACACACTGCGCAAGGGCGACACCAACATCTCTCTGTATCGCCCGCACGTAGCAGCGGCTGAGATACATCACCATTTTTTAACAATATTTTACTATGAATAAAAAAAATATTACACAGGTACTTGTAACATAAAAATTATTCATTTTACATAATTTATATATATATATATACACACACACTCACACACACCATACTAGCAAAAATTGAAAGAAAATAATATATAATCTTGTATTTACACACAAAACACTTAAAAGAAAACTGTTATAATAAAAAATATATATTTTACGAAAAACATCTTTAACCTAACACATGAAAGAAAATATTTTGCGCGACAAACATATTTACTGACAAACTTGGTAAACACGAATATTACAAAATTAATATATATTTAATGAACATTATTCTGAAAAAAAAAGAGATAATAATGATTTTCCTCACACCTAAGTTACTGTTCTTTCCCATCCATATTATTTATCATGTACACCAATGTGTTGTTTACACGCTATGTTTCAACCAAACACAAAAATTACGGGGGGAATTGGAGGTTTCATCACCTGGGTTTTTCTGTAGATAGGGCAAAGCTCGTATGCGCAAGAAGCAAACATGAGCACAATTGGCCATGGTTTCGAAGATGTTGTAACCTCCAAACTTTGCCAAGCACCAACACATCGTTCCGAACATACTTTAAAGAGCTAGTAATTTTTTTTTTAATTTCGTGAATAATTTTGCAATTTTCCCTGCCGTACTTGGTTGTACGTCTTTTGTCGGCAATTTCTCATTTCATATTTTCAATGTTTGTGGAGAACTTTGTTTGTGGACGGCAAATATGAACAACGTACATTCGTCACTATCGCAATCTTGCACTGTTAATTCAAACACCTTACCATAGATTATTCTTCTTTCGAAGAAGAGGAAACGAATATTTCGTCACATCGCTCTACAATCACGGTAGCTGACGGCTGGTCCGTGTAAGTTACCCTGAGCAGTAGAGGAGATATAATTGAGTATTTTTTCTCTGGATTAAACTTGCCATCTGGACGTGCTACGTCGTTGCAAGACGACTTGGTGAAAAGTCTCGTCCTCGAGCCTAGGTACACTTCGGTTGCAAATGGCGAGCAGTTGGAGGCTAAGTCCGGAAATCCTTGCCTTTTCATGATGTGGTTATGCCCATCGCATTTCTCCAGCCATTTACTTACATAATTATTTTTATTTTCTCGGAAGAGTTCGTACAATACACGTTCGTACGTTCTTGCCTTGCATACGTGAACAGAGCAACTTTGTTTTAGCAACTCTCCCTGTGAACAGGGAAGCGTAAAGTCGGGGCATAAATTTTACACATAACAATTTTTGTATTAGCACGTTTGTGTGTTCAGCATGTAACAGCCTTCGAACTCATCTTAGCATCATAGCTAGTGAATTTCGCCGTCATGAAATTGGATATGCAAAACGCCTCTAGCATCTCGAAAACTTAATCATAGGTTCCCCCCTATTTAGTTCACTGTACTTGCTCGTGTCTTCTGACCTGAATGGAGAAAATTTAGCGATGGTCACTCCTTCGATGTAGCTGTCTTCGAAGTCGGAGCTGATGGGACACTCTGCGAAGCTGGGTGAGAATACACTGTATCCTGGGGCCTGGTACAATTTGACTGATGGATGAAGGTTGACTGACGGTAGTGGGTTGCCTGATGGTCGTGGGTTCATGTCTGTAGACGACATTGCTCCTCGTGCCAATATCGCACGGATGAGCTGAATAATATTATCTCCAGTGTCTTCTTCGTTGCTCATTGTTTATTCTGGTCTTGATGACATAGCTACCTTAACAGACATTTGAAACCAAATGATCACCTCTCAAAATAGTGATGTACCACTTTTTACCAGAGGACCTCGGGGACGCATCGTATAAAGCCAATCAAAGAGATTGGAGGGTGTTGAACAGAGGTGGTGGAGGCTTGACGGCTTATTAGCCAATGGGAAAAATTGGCGAAGTAATTAGCCAATGGGAATCATTGGAGGGGGTCGAACAGAAGTGAGTAATTGATGGAACGGAGGTGGTGGAGACTTGCCGACTAAACACTGATTGGTCGGGTGGAATGGACGTGACTAATTTGCCAATGAGAAACATTGGATCTAGCGAAAAGCGAGAAATTAGCCAATCTGATAGATTGGCAGGGGTGGCACAAAGGTTCCCGAAGATACCCAAGACAATCAGCTAATCGGAGGGCTCTCACATGACAAGTTAGACAATGAGAGGGTTGTCATGTGACTAACTAGCCAATGAGAGGGTTGTCACATGGTGGAGGGGGTCGAGCTGAAGTGGTGGAGGCTTGCCGACTAATCAACCAATGGGAAGCATGGGCGAAGTAAACAGCCAATGATAATCATGGGATCGAACAAAAGCGAGTAAATGGAGGGGGTGGAATGGACGTGGCTAATTATGTGGTGGGGAGTGGAGGGGAACCAACTACTTAGCCAGTATCAATGACGATGGGATGGAGGCCCGCCGACTAAACAGTCAATAGCAATTGGCGACATTCGAACGAAGGTGGTGGAAGGTGTGAGAGACAATCTGTAAAACAAATGATGTACGAAAAAACAAAGATGGCCGCCACCAGTAACATGCATAATTTTTTTAAATAAATTTTTAACGACTTTTAAATAAAATTGTTTAAGGGAATGTTTGATGGAAAAAAATATATATTTATTGTCAGGGAAAATGGCCATTGACAAAGATGGTAGTTGAACGGAGGTTAGAGACAAGCACCTGTAATGTACATGAGTTTTTTTTAATAATTTTCTAAACGATTTTTTTATAAATTTTTAAAGGAAAATTTAGGGTAAAAAATGGAAGAAAGGGAAATTGTTAAGGAAAATGGCTCCCAACAAAGCTGGAGGGCCGAACTAAAGTGAGTAATCGATGGACTCATGCGACTAATCGAATGAGCGAACGAACGTGAAAGAGACAATACCATACATATGTGTACTCTAAAGTATCCATCCTACTTGTTTACATTGTGGTTTAGTGCTGTATCGCATATCCGGCAAAGTTCCGTTTAGCGTATCCAAATTCGGCACCAATTGTTCAGTATCACGAATCCAAGCAATTTTATCTTAAATTTATATAAAATGTTCTCTTGCAAATTGCATGACAGTGTGCGCGGGATGTAGAATAACAATTTTGAACGCCAGGCAAGTTATTCATTCTTCACCTGACATAAACACGTTTCTCATCGAGCATGACATCCTCAAGTCGGCGATACGGTGCGAAGAATGCGGGGAAGGCGAAGCGATTGATGTTTAAAAGGGGCTTTTTTGTTGGTGCCGACGGCGAATGGAGGACGGAACTAAATGCAGCTTTAAAGTGTCAAAGAGGCAGGGCAGTTTCGTGGGAGATTCAAACTTGTCTCCTGGCAAGATATCCGAGTTGTGTTTACTGTGGTGCATGATCGAAAACCCTCGTCAGCAGACTATAATGAACGAACTTTAGTGCTCGGGAAATACGGTCGTCACCTGGTCAAGTTTCTGCCGCCAAGTGTGCATAGACTGGGTTTTGATATACAGGAAACACATCGGCGGGCCAGGCAAAGTGGTTGAGATCGACAAGTCGAAGTTGGGCAAACGCAAGAACTGCAAAGGACACAAAGTTCACGGCTTTCGGGGGAGTGCAGTGAGACGACCCGACGAAATTCTTCTTGGTGCCAGTGAAAAAAGGAACGCTGCGACCCTGGCCAAAATCATTCGCGAGTGGATCGCTCCGGGCACAACGATAATTTCAGATTGTTGGTGCGGTTACAGCAACTTGGACATACATGACTACTGTCACATGCAGGTGAATCACATGAGGGAATATGTTTGCAGTGAAAAGAGCGAAATGGTAAACACTCGAAACACACTAAAGATGAAGAGGGGCGAGACGTTGAGGGGGCACACTCAAAAAATTGAGCGAAGTTGTTGTTCTGTGCGATATAGTATTCCCTGCTTTGGCCGACGGATAAAATCTTGGGTCGGCTACCTGGCAGAATACGTCTGGAAAAAGAATCATCGGTACAGCGAACGACTGCACTCTTTGCTGATTCACGCCGCCGACATGCACCATCCGAATTGGCGCACAGGAGATGGCGGGGAAGGCTATCATACTTTTGACAGGTATCATTAGTGTTTTGTCATAATTGTAATTTAAATTTACAAGCACGAGCGAAATTGATTTATTGTTGCAGTTGCTGTTGGTGTAGCCATTTAAAATTAAAGTGCGAGTGACGTGTTGTTTATTGAAGTTTAAAATAAAAGTACAATTGTCATACTGTTTGATTCAAGTTTTAAAAAAAGTTTAATTGATTTGTTGTTTGATTTAATTTAAAGGTGCGAGTGTGTCTGTGTAGCTGTTTGTCTCAGTTAAAAATTAATGTTTGAATGACATGCTGTTTATTGCAGTTTAAAAAATGTTATATTGACGTTTGTTTATGACGTGTTGTTTATTGCAGTTAAAAAATTAATTGACATGTTGTTTGATTTGATTTTTAAAAAAGTTTAATTGAATTGCTATTTGTTTCAGTTTTAAAAATTTTACTTGAGTTACCGTTTGATTCAGTTTAAAAAAAATTTAATTGAGTTGCTGCTCGATTTAATTTTTTAAAAGTTTAATTGAGTTGCTGTTGGTTAAAGATAAAAAAGTTTGAATGACTTGCTGTTTGTTTCAGTTTGAAAAAAGTGTGAATGACAGGCTGAGTAATTCCGTTTTAAAAAATTGTGAATGACATGCTGAGTATTTCAGTTTAAAAAACAAGTTTAATTGATTTGCTGTTTGTTTCAGTTTTAAAAAAAAGTTTGATTAACATGTTGTTTGTATTGGTTTAAAAATAAAGTTTAATTGAGTAGCTGTTCGATTTAATTTTTTTTTTTAAAGTTCAACTGATTTGCTGTTTGAGTCAGTTAAAAAAGTTTGATTCATTTGCTGTTTGTTTCAGTTTTTAAAAAAAAGTTAAATTGGCATGTTGTTGGTTTCTGTTTAAAGAAAGGTTGATTGGCATGCTGTTTGTTTCAGTTTAAAAATAGTTTGAAGGATTTGCTGTTTGTGTAAGTTTTTTATAAAGAGGTAATTTTCGTATCTAAAATTATTTAAAAAACATTCATTCGCGATCTGGATAAAGTCTAGAGCAGTCGAGTAGGTGATGATGGGTCCGCCCGGCGACGATGGATGTACTTGCATCTGTTGCATACGCAAAACTCGGATATGCAGTTTCAATTATTGAGGTAAATTAATTTTTAAAAATTACATTCAATCGCGATCCGGAAAGGCATAGGGCGGTTGTGTCTATCATGACCGGTTCAGCCGGCGGTGGATGCAATTTCATACGCTCTAGTTTTTGTGGATTTTTGGTCGGCCAGTTTCGAGTGTTCAGGTAAATTACAAAAAAAGTGATTGCACATATAAAACATTGTGTATTTCATTTTTAAATATACACCGTTTTACTATACCCTTTAGTGATGTACGCGTAAATGTGAGAAAATTAGACCTATATTTTTTAATTTAAAAAAAATGAATTTTTAAATATACACAATTTTACCGTACCCTTTAGTGATGGCGTACATGTGGAAAATATAAAATCTAAATTGTTAGATTTAGAAAATAATGGAAATTTTAATGGCACACAATTTTGGTGTACCTTTTAGTGATGGCGTACATACGAAACATTGTATAGTAAATGGTTAAAATTATTTTAAAAAAATTAATAATAATCGCGAGTGTGTTTAAACAAGGATGAAATAGGGCAAAAAATTATTAAATTTTTGGATACACGATAGGAAACTTTAAGCAATAGTTTACTTTGGCACCTGGATACGCCTCGGAAAACAAATGGGATCTTTTACCATAAATTCCGTTTTTGGTTTGCATATGCTATAGGAAATAATTGGGTGTAGGTCGAAATTCCCCCCCCCCCCCCCATCCGCCCCTTCCTTTCGACTCAGCAGGACACGCAATCCGAAACAAGTGAGGTGTGGCACCAATTTCCCCCCTTCCCGCTTGAATATGTAATGTCGTCCATTTTGGTCCTGCACGTTTTGTCACCTGGACACGCAAAGGGAAAATTTTGGTAAATAACATCTTTTTCAAGGTGTGCTGAATATGCAGGGGGAAACTTTGTATTTTATTTGGACTTTTTCCAGGTCGTGGTTGGATAAGTAATTGGCGGTTTTTTGTCTCGACTTTTTATCTCATTACATACATAATACAGTGATTTTTAATCTATTTAGATACGCAATAGGAAACAATCACCGGTCTTTTGTATTTTTTACCCACAGCTCCCTGGTGAATCTCTCGAGTTCAAGCCAAAAGGAGGAGGAAATAGACACGAATGATGTGGAGGAAACGGACGAGACGCTTTCGGCTACATAAAATGATGAGTCATCAACTTCTTCAGTCCCTGGACCATCAACTTGTTTGCACAAATCTATGTAATTATCATTGACATTTATTATAATTGTTTTTCCTATGTGATTATAATTATATTTGAGAATAATAATTTGTTTTTACTAACAGTACTGTTCGAAGATCGCAAAGGCACAGATCTACAGTCGTTTCCCACCAGTCGAGACCTCAAACAACTTCCGACGTCCATCAACAGAGGCAAAAAGCG
This sequence comes from Dryococelus australis, assembly GCA_029891345.1. Lineage (NCBI taxonomy): Eukaryota > Metazoa > Arthropoda > Insecta > Phasmatodea > Phasmatidae > Dryococelus > Dryococelus australis. Next base: position 249,213,449 of record CM057009.1, read on the forward strand.
CAAATCAGCACCCGATACCAGTCATGCGAAACAAAAACAAGCACCGAGTAAGTGTTCGAGACAACTATCAACAATGGACGTCCCCCAACATCGAAGAAAGAATCCTAAACCAACCAAGATGACTGGTGATATTTTTCATTATGAATTACAGTGAGAAACAACCCGAAAGACTCGTTATAAACTTAGAAAAACAGATCAGAGAAAGTATCAGAAATATGAATCTGATTTTATGATATGAATCACCTGTACATGTCGTTTATTTATAAAAAAAAAAAGTAAAACAAATTGTTTATATTTGTATGGTTTTATTTTATATATATAATATTATTTACAAATTATTTACATATTTGTAAGTTTATAAAAAAAAATGTTTACATTCTTATGGTTTTCCCTCTGTTCAATTAAAATGTTACAAATTTCACTGGAAAAATATATACATTGACACATAACATATTATTTACAACAAATTTTTTACATTCTTGTTTGGGTTTTACTACATGTTTAGTAATAATTTGACAAATTTCACTCGTAGTATCCCACATCATTGCAGTTTCACTATATATGTCCTCGATATTTAGGAAATCTTCAATTTTTTCCTTGTCGTTATCCAGTGCTTTTTTTACATAGTCCAAAACACACAAAACAGTCGATGTATTCTTACCGTAAGCAGCTTCGTGTAATAGAGTACTGTTGTTGTGTCCCCTAAACAAGACATTGGCTCAATTTTCTAGTAAAAAATTTACAACTTCCGCTATACCATCTCGGACTGCAGACTTCAGTAACAAGTCCTTTTTCAAGAAAACCGGGATACCCAAACTTTTTCAAATTAGGTAACCCACAATGTTTTCACGGTCTTCATTAGCCTCTTTCACCAAAAATTTCCAGTCTTTGTGAAGCCCATCCATTGTCTCGTCCACTGTTTGCACAAAATACACAAGTACGGGCCACTTTAAAAAAAAAATAATTGACATACCCCAATACAGTTATACCAGCTGAATCTTTGGACAAAACAGTGACACCTTCGCTATTAGGAACTTTACATTTCCAAATTTCCCGCCGCTGCTGCTCGCTGAATTGGAAATTTACCAACATAATATTTTTCTTCAAAATTCAAATTCAACTCCTTCATGCATACAAGTTCATCTAGCCAAACTTGCTAGGTAGCTAAACTCACCGGTGACAGTTCCTCCTCGCCAAACAAGTCTTGTTCGTCACAGCTGGCTGTCGTGGTGTCTTTACTCTGTAGTTTGCAGAGAACGAGTCTTCCCTATGTAGATTGCAGTGAGCGGGTCTTCGCTCTGTAGTTTGCAGAAAACGAGTCTTTACTCTGTAGTTCGCAGAGAACGACTATGATCCCTTAGTTCAATCATCTCGTTTTTATACAAACACTTTGAGAGATTTTTTATTGGCCGAGAAGGAATGTAAATTTATTTGTATGGTATCGTGGATTTAACCGACCATGATAAATCGAATAAAAATATTTTTTATTAGACTTTCTAATACACAATTAATTTCCGATGCAAAAAAACTTACTAGGGTATATTAGCACGATCTTATCAATTAAATTAACATACTGTAAAAAAATTAATCTTAGATTTTTGCGAAATGTTACAATTCAATGCTGCTTGTTTTGTTCAGCAATCATTACGCAAGGTGTTATTGTTTTTTTCATAGTGTAATATAAATTTACTTAATTATCAGCAGCTGCAGCTCCTGAATTAGTAGCACCTCTGAAAGATGTACTCGCACCAAATTGTGTATTCAGCGAGCCTTTGCTTTTACTTTTAAATTTCCATAGAACAAACACTAAAATTCCGATTAATAAAATTTATCCTATAATGGGAAACGCATATATTTGCTGTTTATATTCATTGTCTTATATTCTAATACAGCATGTAAAAAAATGTTTCACATAGGGTTGGGAAAAGTAGAATAAAAAGGATAAAGACAGAAAATTATAACATTTCGGGAAAAAGGTATTTTTTTATTCATTGATGTATTTATAATAATTTCTTTTTCCACAAAGAAGTATTTACACTTAAATAAATTTCAATTTATTCTCATTTGTTGTTCTGGATAAGACTACATGAATTTCTTCTACCGTACATCCCGTCAAATTTGCATAAATGTCATTATAAATGGTTGATCCTTTGCTGTTCTGAACTGCATTTCCATACATTTGAAGTGAGAAACCATATAACAAGAGTTTGCTGTTTTTAGTAGCTTCACATGCGTGTCGAAAGGCAAATTTATCTATCCCATAGCGATTCACCTTGAAGAAACATTTTGAAATCAGAAAAAGTTTGTTTTTTCCTCGTCACACATGAGTATTTCGTCTCCAACATGACCCTCATAATTTAAAACTTCACCGATGCATACTCCATGACCGTGAATTAAACTGTGGTAGGGAGCACCGACAATCAGTGGCAAGTAGGCGGGTTTGAGGTTTTCATTATTTTCCGCTATTAATATTTTTTTATCGTTTGAAAAGAAAATTGGAGAGAACCGGGGACGATTCTTGAAAATACTTTGTCCATCTCAGCCACATCAAGCCGGCAGCTACATCCCTTTAGAATTTTTTTTATTTGAGCAAGAACAGCAATTGACACACTTAAATTGAAATTGTGTGCTTCGATATTTGTAAAGGCAAAGAAAATAAATCCAGGAAAGTTTACCAAGTTTTCCTGCGCCCAGTTCACAATTTCTTTTGCGTTGAGTACCAGACGTGAAGCTGTTTTGATTTTCGGCTCAATCATAGTCACCAACAACTCCACTAGATACTCAAAATCCAGAGTGAAACAACTCACATTACGATTGTGTACGCCGAAATGAAGTGTAAGTAGTTTCTTCCAGTTCGCAGCGTTATTTAAAGTCGTCAGAAAGTCCTGGTATTTCGAATCCATGTTCCTAAACTGTGCGGTTAGGAAAAAATAATCACCGCATAGTTCGCGAATAAAGGATATGTCGTTGGGTTTGTTTGTCATAAACGGCTTTAGCTGATACTGATCGCCGCAAAATATAATCAGTAGTTTACTAAACGTGTGTTTCACTGTTTGGAAAATCTCAACTATAAATTTTGCTTGACAGGCGCTGATCATACTGTATTCGCCAACTTACAAAATGATGGGTGCATAGAAGGTAATTGAATAGTCGTTGTTACATTCCACAGAAAACGGAGCCCTGTTGTATCCCAGATCGCAAAACTTGCTCAATTCTTGTACCACTGCGGATATTTTGTCAAAAGCAATCAGTTGCAAGAGCTGCATGAATTTCAAATAATCGTTGTAACTTAATTTAGTCAACCGAATTAGGAGATTTGATAACGTCAACCCATTCGTTAGTTTCATCTGTTGACAAATATTTCGCAATTGGATGTGTTGTGAGGTCGTGTAAAAAAATCTGTATTTTTTCCTGCGAGAAAAAATGCAATAATGTAGATTTCCCACTACCGGCAGGACCATTTAACGGTATGCATTTAAGTGTAGCTAACTCACCATCATTCTCGTCGAGCCATGTAAATAAAGTTGTTAACAAGTTCTTGTTCCTTTGGAAGAGTTAACCTTGCCGACGTAAAATTTGTCGTTGTTTCCACAGCTTTCGGTTCAGAATTTGATGAATATACAAGAATAATTAACTTGTCTGCGAGATTTTCACGCGGAATTTTTTACGCCCATGAAAACATTTTATTACTACTCAACACATCCTTAAAATATTCACTCCAATCTCGTTTAGCCGGAAGGCCAAACTTCACCCGTAATTTATACTTGACTATTTTTCCAATGGTGTTGATCCGTGAGATGGGGTTTTCTAATGATTGTTGAGGAAATTTTCGAGTAACAGCCAAAAAAATAAAGGAACCATTACCATATTTTAAACCTTTCACCATGGATGTTGCCGATATAATAAACAAAGATACATACAAAATAAAATTTTATAGTAGATTTTTGTCTATAAAAATGTAACAAAATATTTTTTTTGTTTCATACAGTGTAAATAAACAGGTTATGAGTTTTAAAAATGTAATGTATTTTTTTTGTATATAAGAATTAAAATTTAAATATGGGAAATTCGCAGAGTTTTCTCATCAATAACAATTTAGGTGGCACCAAAAAAAAAAAGGACCTTTTGAAATGTCAGGAGGTCAAAAAAAGGAAAATTCAATACATTTTTTCTCGCTTCTAACACGATAAAATTAACTGATTATAAAAACTTTATTTGCAGTTTACAAAATTTACCATCATTGAATGACTATACTTTTTTTCTAAACTTTGGGGAAAAACTTCCTGATAATTTATATCGACGAGGTGGGAAGAAAGAGAGACAGAGATTAGAAGTATAAAACTATTTTTTTTAAATTATATCACGATTTTTACACAATTTCGAAACGAATTATGCGATTTTTAAACGTTCCCACATTGACCTATTGGCAAACGACCCACACCGCATTATTTGTGCAATAATCCAGAATTACAGTCAAACATTTGTTTTTTTTATATAATGTGGATACAGTTTCTTTCGAGAATATTATCGGCTTGATAGAAATAGAATCTGAAAATAGACAAATATTTTTTAATCTACCCGAACTCAAGTCACATAAAGTTTCTCAACATCGTTCGAGGTTTAATAATGCCGATATATTGGATAAATACAAGAATTACATAATGGTCACCAAATCAAATTAGTTTAAAAATCTTGCAAAAATAACAGTTTTTACAAAGTACCCTAAACTAGCAAAACTGGATTCGTGATACTTGCGAAAAACTTCAATCTCGGGAGACCGTATATTTAGCCCGGTTAATGTAGGATGTTTGCTCTAAATCGGGTAATTGTATAAAATACGATTATGAAGGATATATAGTTTAAGTGATGAACTACACGGACGTAAATAATTCAATTATTAATTTAAAGACGTATTCACTTTACAATTTTTGATGTCCACCATCAACCAAATAGATAGTGATTTTACTTGTGGGTTGGATGATCAAACTACGGCGGTCAAGTCGTATATCAAGGGTAAAATTCGAACCAAAAATCTCATCAAATTTACTAACGAAGCGATCGTGGCGAAAACGTCTGAGTACACGGATAAAGAGATTCGCTTACAACCCAATACTGAATTGGGAAAATTGTCAATTTCCGTTCTCGATAAAGACAATAACTGGTTGGCGGCACAAATCATTAATAATTTACAACACCTATCAAACAAGCACTTGTTTTTTTTCAAATGCACGTCTCAATTTTCTAAATCCGATACTAATTTGATAAACCTTCCCATCGACTATTTCAAGCTACAAAATAATTTCGTTTTTATCGTGCCAAATAACGTAAAGAATAGTGTAGCGGTGACACCAAATAACGATTTGGTCATAGTAGTGATTGATAGTTCTACATCACTAGCACGTTTCAGTTTTATAAATCCAATACTAATTTAATAAACCTTCCGTCGAGTATTTCAAGCTACAAAATAATTTCGTTTTCATCGTGCCAAATAACGTAAAGAATAATGTAGCGCTGACACCAAATAACGATTTAGTCAAAGTAGTAATCGATAGTTCTACAGCACTAGCACTCAGCGCGGCTCAGATTCCCGTTCTCGATAAGTTAAAAGAAGAACACGTTATTGTTTATGTTCCATCTGGTAACAATTCATATATTTATCACTCTCGTAGTTATGCAATAGATTCTTCTTTGAAATTCCAAAATTACAATCGAATATCAAATACAAAAACTATCATGGTGAATGGCGAAATTGAATATACTGATTTGAATACTAATAAATGCCACTATTTTGCACTCATTTGATCCGCTTCAGAGCTTTTAATAGGAGAGGCAATGGAATTGATCAACAAGTACAACATTACCTTTTTGTTTCAAGTCGAAAGCAATTTAGTAGGTATATCTGATGGACAATCCCAGGATCAAAAAGTACATTTCAAATGCGCAATATCAGCACGAAATGTTTGTTATTTCAAACATACGCCATTTTACGATATGCCATTCACAAAATATGACTGTTACTAAGCGACTAAACGACGATCAAAGTTTCCAGTTTTCCTACCCGTATTCCTCATCCTCTTCCTCCTCCTTTTCTTCTACTCCTTCCACTGATACATTCGTGATTGGTTTTTCCAAAATAAATTTAAGGAAAGCCAAAATTTTGCAGGTGGTTCTAAGTATGGCTAATGTTATATTTTCATTCGAACCAAATGACTACGAGCAAAATAGTCAAGAGGGAGTGTTGAATCCTCGGGGGAAGCTGTCTATTCGCCAGTAGATTTGAATTGGCACATAGTAAACAACCACGAATTTAAATTGGTGTATTCTAGAAATGTTTATGTAATAGCTATCAATAAACTGCGAAATTAATTAAACTTGAATGATGAGTTAATCAATTACTTTGCGACACTTAAACATTCTTTAATTTTCATATTTTTTCGTAATATTTCCAAACAATTTGTCCACATTTTGTTGACTAATTTGACCACGTTTAAAAGCCAATGGACCTAATACACGCCAATTTTTGTTATGACGGCTGTACTAAACTATAACTATCTGGAAAACCAACTAAATAAACAACTTGCTGTTTTTTCATATAAAATGCGCACCGCATCCAGTAGTTTCGTATATCAATACATTTGTATAGGAGATCTAAACACATCCCTGCGCTACGACAGAAACAAAAACGAAGCGATTGCCCAAACCACAAGGTCGAATAAAACACTACCATTTGTCATTAGTGAAAACCCTACAAATTATGTGAATGCCAACAACAATGATGATCTTATGGTCACGGCATCTTTATACAAACCTTCGGTGAATGAACAATTTCCATCTAATGCCGAATATGTGTATAGTGTGATTGATGGTCAACATTATGTAGTAAACCTCTCATCCTTTGTTGGGATTCCAGGGATTTCTGCCATTTACGAGGATAAAGATCATGGAGAAATAACAATTAACAACGCACGTGTCTCTCCTGGGCACTATTTCCATCGAATAGTGCTATTCAAAGCAATTTTATCTAATTTGTATTATTTGAGCAAGTACTTGGAAGCCGTGCCCGATGGAAAACACACACTAGTTGTGAAGATTATCGACTCATTCACGGGAGATAACGATATCGTTTTCAAAAAAGATCTAGCCAATTTATTTAACGAAAGTAATGGTTTTAAAGTCTATGAAAATATTCAAAGGAACCTAGTCATCACTTCAAACGCTTCTCCTGAATTTCTAGACGATCGTTTGCAATTCGAGGATGGTGTAAACACAAACATTCTATTCCACAAAAACTCTAACGCATCCGAAGGCAAATTGGTTTTAGATACCGAAAACTTAAAATTTACTGCTGAATCGTGTGTAGATAATTTACAATATAACAAAGAGAATCAGGAGTTGTTCAAGTTTAAAACCTGAAACACCCAAAACCATAATAGTGGGGATGTTACATACGTATATTGTGATGATCAGCTAAGTTTGAACTGGTTTAATTTACAGTTGAATATAAATTTGGACAATGAGACACTAACAATTATGATTTACTTTATACACGGAATTTCGATAACTTTCTTCAATACCATATTGCGATTTATGGAAAGTTATCCAACCGCTTTCTATAACAAGGTCGTAATGGCCAGCATTGCCAATCTGAAGAAATATAAATTAAATGCATAATATTATAAAATTCTTTATTATGATGGAACGTTAAATTATTTATGTATATCTGGTTCGTATATAATTAAAAATTTTACCAAAGGAGATGGTCCAGATAGCGTTTACATAACAGGTTTTTATGGTTCAAATGATAAAATGATCTTGTATGTGGATTCAACAATGAGCTCCATACTACCTATTGGTGAAAAGGTTATTTCTATTTCGAACACAGAATTTTGTGGTACAGATGCGCTCGCGTGTTTAAATAACTGTACTTTTTTAACCACGACATATATAATGAAATGTTCTTTGAATTTATATGCAATTACTAATCTCGACATATCCTACCAAGAGTTGATAATGGAGGTGAAAACGAGTCAGACGTGTGTTTGTTACAATTCCTTCCATCCCTTCCCAAATTTTAATCTCGCAGATGATAGACCATCTATTGTGGTTATACGTTGGGAATCTACGGAATATGAACCACCTTTAGGAATTCTTTGGGTAAATATTTGCGCAAACTATAAAAGTTCTAAATTCTGTGTCCTCTAAATCGAAATACACCAGTAAAAAAAATAGTTCGAATATATATTTTAATTAAAAAGATAAAATTCAAATACGAATAATAGACGAGTAAACTCAAATAGAAGAACTCAAATAGACGTACACTTTTTTCTATTTGGCACATTCCGGTAAAAATGGTATTTTAGCACCCCGTATAGAGTACGTAGATAAAGGAAATAAATTTTACTACAAAATTTGTATACATCGACCTAGGAGAACAAGATATTACAACGATCCGCTACACATCAAATTATACGAGTGTAATGACAAAAACAATTTAAAAGAAATTTTACATATTACAAATAACAAATTTTATAATAAAAAAATGTTTGGGTAAAAGCAAACAGTAGTTTTGGCCTTTTTGAAAAGGTGCTATGTTATGTTGTGCTCGAAGGCACTCAATAACAGTAATACATGGCTGCTGCCGAGATATTAGCAGCTGCTGAAAAAAGTTATACGTTTTTCAACAATTTGATTGAAAATGCAAATGTTTCGAAAAAACTAAAACTACTACTTCTACTACTGCTACTTTAAACACAAAAGTTAATGTAAAGAGAAGCTGGAATTGGGAAACGAAAATTTACAAAACAACACCTTCAATTGGCAACATTTTTTGAGATATATTATTAAGCCGACCCTCATGACTATCGTGTTTATGCAAATAATGCAGATAACAACAATTATAAGAATTATAATCATATTGATATTTAAGTACATATTGCATTAATTTACGTAACTCATTATTGAAAAATAAATAATAAAAAAAAAAACAATATTTTAAATTTTTTTTGTACTATTTTTTCCCTCTCTCTTTCTTGCGATATATTGTGTGGTATTCAGAGTGTTGTAGCGAACTTGTAGTTGGTGTAAGTAAAGAAACACACCAAAACGCTCCAAATGGCTAAGAAAATAAACGTCAACGTCATCGCAGATTCGACAGAAATGACTTATAACAACAAATACATAGTCAAAAATAAAAAAATTAAAATTATCTTGTAAAGAAGATGGATATTTCTTTACTTTCATCAATAAAGGTATGGAAAAGAACTAAAAAAAGTATGCGTAAACACAGATTGCGAGATTTTCTAATTACCCAAGGATTGACAATTACGTCACACAAAGTACTCGCCCAATGAACTCTATGATTTGATACTTCTACCCACGCGGGACAAAGAACAACGGCCGATTAAGAACGTCTCTCGATTTAACTATTATAAATTTTGATATAAATTAGATATTTGTATAAAAGTCGCCATTAAAATAAAATAACTGATACAATAAATAAATATATTGACTTATTGGTGAAAAATACAGTTATTCCCGATGCTAGGATCGAAACCACGAGCAAATACAATCCTCTATCGATCATGTTTATTCGAGAGTTCATTTTAGATGTATAGAGTGTAAAATCCAAAAATTGATCTGGATTTTGTGCGCTAAAGGTTTTCATTTGTTTTGACACATTTCATCAGTATTATTGCTGCTCGCATTGTTCCAATCGATACGAGATCCATTCGAAGTGACTTTGATAGCAATTAGGTATTGTAAACGAAATCGCAATCATGTTTTTAAATCGTCATATTTTACTACTTTCATAAAGTGAATACCAGTAGTCGGTAGTGGGTTAAATATGGCATCTTTTTTTTTTTAAAGGCCGCTAATTTACCGGTGCTTTTCTCGGCATCATTATCGGTAGAGGATGGTTGGATGGAAACATGGTTCGCTAAATCGACAACTTCTTCGTGCGTGCTCTTCCATATCATCACGAACATGAACAGTGTATATTCCATTGTTCGAAAACCCCAAATTGTTCGTTTCAATTCCAATTCCAACTTTGATATATAATCTACGTAATTTTGACCTTGTAGTTTTTACAAGTTGAGTGGATCACACATGCTCAACAACACGTCAAAGACTGCAGTCATGATCAATACGACATTAATTATATGAAGCCAAGAAAGAGAAAGGGCAGCAAAATGCCCTAACGCGAATCCTACTATTTTCAAAGCCGTCGATATCATTGCTCTCGAAACAAAATCTGTTTTCAAAGCTATGAATAAATAAATTCCCAGCTGAAGATTCAAGGTCTTTCCACCCATTTCGATCATTGCCGGTCCGATGTGTTTGACTAGGGTCTTGAAAACCATATTCAGACCGACTTCACCGAATAATTGTTGTAGGAACTCGTGATTACCCAGTACTTGGATGCAAGAGATTATAATATCGGCAATTATGTCGGAAATGTCTTTGTATTGAATAAATCATCGGAATATTTGGTCGGAAAACCACCCATTAAACCGAGCATTTGATATTCGTCAATTTGATGTTTACTGCTATCTGTATATTTCAAGTGGTGTGGCACTGAATTGGCTTGTGATCCGATTCGAACCCGAGTATCTTTATTGGAAACTATGGATTCGACATCGCGGGTCATACTCTGTGGTGCAAAATAAATGTCTCGGTGTAGAATTCGTGATGCTCATGTCGTTGAGTTTGATGTCTGGATTTATGTAGAATGCCTCGTGATTGCAGAGGTTATTCTATTCCGCGATGTAATTGGGTATTTGTCCCATAGGTGGTAGTTGTGGGGGGTCTTCACAACGTACTGATCGATTATGTGAGCCAGTTCCGCGAAGCTGTATTCGACAATTTTGTACAAGTAACTCCGATGAAAAAAAAACTTTAATTTTATTATCTAAATGGTGTGCATTCGCTACCCGCCAGAGACATAAAATTATCGCAATAATATGAGTTTAGACGAAAGTGTATTGATTCATCGCCCGTCTCTGCGACATACGGCGAAGAATCAACATCGAAACCAGTTCCTATCGTGTTTACGTGCGGAACAACCGGGCCTTCTTTTGCGCGCAAATAATCGTCTATTCCCAACAGGTAGGCTTCTTAATGAACCAACATACAAGCATCCAAAAGTTATTTGATCCATGATATTTCCATCTGGGAACTTTGGTTGGAAAACATGCTCCTTGGCACGCAATCACATCTGAATTACCACTCTTGAATATTTTAGGGTGTGCATGTTTTTCCCCATGGCTAATGCAGATTGCACTGAGAAGCATCGCAGAATCGTTTTCCACCTTTAAGACAAACCTTATAGCAACAATCAAAAAATCTAAGTTTGCCTGTTGTAAATCTACATCCTGACGAATTTATACGTATACATAAGAAAATATTTGTGGCACTCGCAGAAAGTATTCATTGTAAGTTAATATTTTTTGTCTTTCGAAAACATTTCTCAAAGCATTTGAATAATCCAACTTTGTTGGCCCGGTGAATACAGACATATAATGTATTTTTTTAGGGAAGAATTTGCGCATATATAAGTAAATAACAAAATTCAACCACAGGGTCAAAATCAACCTCAGGGTAATTAGAACATATTTTCGAATCTCAGTGCGCAGTCATCAAATCCTACCAGTAATCTCAATTAATCAAATTTAAAGAATTGATACTATCCACTCATTTACGTTCATTAAAAATTTAACCTCATTAACGGTTGTAAAAGTTCTGTTGACATGAAATTCAAGCCTTTTTGTTTCTTGAATTACGAACGATGTGGTGCAAACACATCCGCTATCGAACATTTGTTGACTGGTGGATTGTACGAGACTCACAAGTCAAATTCCTGCAACATCGATTATAATTTATTTCGAAAATACAACAAGGTGATATTAAGCCCCATATCAAAGACGAGCATCTCGGTCTGTCAATGTCCCTTGTATCCCATTCTTGTCAGGCAACTTCTGAAAACCTTGGCTAAAACGTTTATTAATCTATTCTCCAACAACAACCGCAAATTTATCGATTTGTCGAAATTGGCCACTTTATTTGAGTACTCTACATATCCCGAAAACCTCGCTAGTACCGATAAACTCAAACTTTTCACTAAACACATGATCGATCACGGACTAACGTGGGCCTCTGGTTTGGATACAGGATGTATCGAGAAGGCCAAAGTGATTATGTTTTTTAGATCAGGAATTTCTAAATATGGAAATGGTCAAACGAAATAAATGGATCCATGAAATAACGACCTCTTTATAAAAGACAGAAGTCGCTATGGAGGATGGCAAAAAAACGATACAATATGTAGTTCCTTTGGTACAGTTTCCCATATTCGACATCTTAACAATCCTAAGCTACCTCTCCTCGTGCGATATCAGCATCAATGCGCTCGGGTACGTGGCAAACATCGAAATTTTCAACTCAAACTTGGTTTACGGTATGGGATTTGGACTCAGGCACAATTTGGTCAACATGGAAAATGTAAAGTTGAACAATCGTTATACTAAAGATGCCCAGGCCCTCATCAATTCCAAACCACTACATCGAGACATTGACAATTTGCATTTGAACTACATGGGAGTGGTAGGACTAAAAATTCCAATCGTCAAAAGAAGAATCAACCAATGTTCTGAATACATCCCAACACTTTGGTAATTTCATACAAAAATAATGATAAATAAATAAACCATTCATCATATAAAATTATTATATATTTTTTAAATTACAATTTTGAAAATGAATAGAGCTCGTTCAATTTTTTTCATGTTGGCACAAGTCAAATCTTTATCCTATAAATCAAACCTGGCATTACCAGAAGCATCTTTTGAAGTAGTAAATGAAAAATTCTTTTTCAACATCAGAAACAGTTGAAGAAACTGCTTGTTTGCTGTCGGCAAACACTTGTAGTGTTCTGTTAATGAATAGGCTAGCTGGAGAATATTGTAAATATCATCATTGCACCCGTTCAACTGCAAATTGTTTATCGACAAATTGTCGAATTTCATAAAGCTGATGTTCTTACAATCATTTGCAATTTTAAACAACACAGCCATCTACGATTTGCCGCAAAATATATTTTTTGGGATTTTTTTTTCAATTAATACTTATTTATTGCAACTGCATCAGCGGCGATCGACCGATAACCGATTAGATCGATGCCATGCAATCGATATAATCATCTTTCATGGGCATGGGCATGGCTATTCCCTTTTATGATGATGTATTGCTCAATTTTAAACCATCGTAGAATCGATGCCGGGACTCTACACAACCTCAAAAATGAGCCGATTATTGTACATGGAATACATGTTCGTCTCTACTCGTTCGATTTTCGTACACAAAGATAGAATGTCGCTATCGTCTACCGCCAACAATATTCTGTACATATTTGTCGACACACTTACTTTAAAGTGTGGGCTATTGAAATATCCCAGCAGCTCGGTCGAATGAACCTCGCCACAGTACAAGTGCATTTGGACAAAGACCCTTTCGGATTTATTGAATGCTAGAAATACAGTTGCCGAGTCCTTGCTCAAACGAATGCGAAATCTGGTTTTGGAATCATGGTTGAAAAATCATCTGGAAATGACAATGTACAGTCGGAATGACTTTATTGGCGTTGATAGTATACCTCTCTTCTGTGAGTTGCGGATGACTGGTAAAGACAGTTTTTAGTTTCAGGAACCTCGCATCGTCGTTTTCTGCCTCTAAACATTCGCCTTCACCATCCCGTGATTTCCGTTTCGCAATGTCCAGGTAAATACCCACATTTTCTAAACTGAGCACGAAAAAAATGAACAAGGGGTTTTGTGTTTGGTTTCATTTTCAATTAGTTAATCGCGGTGAACAGATTGACCATTTTCCCTATTGGAATGTGGATCGTATTTTCTTGGTGATGTGCGGTCCGAAACAATTATCCAGATGCAAAACACCCTTCGATGCGCCGAACACAGTCAATTCAAACCAGGATTTCGTACAGGTTATTCCCGTCACCTCGTCCACGAATGTCTTGAATGGCATATCTTGGAAATGATTCAAGTTGAATATACCTTCAAACACAAGCACCTCGATGAAACCAAACCAGCGCCGAAACTTTGAGCATAGTTTATTCAATTTCACTTTAGGATTCAACTTGTAATTCAAGGGAAATATCGAGTTTAATGTGCACAAGTGACCGGTAAAATGTTTTTTTTTTATATCCGCAATACTGCATTCGTCCAGCGGCAACCAGTACCCTTTGGCAATCAGTTTGGAATTCAGCTTGTCGAGCCTACACGAATCAGTGCTCATGGCCAGGTTCACATCAGAGACTAGGAAGTAAACACGCTTGAACAAATCGATAGTGACATTCTTTTCAAAAGACACAAAAATCCCAAACAATCTGTGGGCATCATGGATGTGTCAATGTTCTTCGGTACGGGTCTGACAATGAGCCCAAAGAAATCTCGCTTGCCGATTTGAGAAGTCAACAGTTTACGATTCAAGTTTGAAATATGAGTTCTTTTTTTTTTTTTTGGTTTGTACATATTCGTCATGAAAACGAGCTTGTATCAGTTGCCGGTTGCAACAATATTTTTTCCCTGTTCTTCATTATTGTCGAATGCATACAAGACCAGCGATCAGCAACATCGATGGAGAGAAAATTAGTTTATTGGAGGAATTATCAATGTGCTGGATACGGCCGACGAATCGTTTCAATACGTACCTGAAAAGTTGATGATCGTCGACAACAGGATTGCCATCCACTTCAAAAGAGTGTAAAGTACTCAAATCGAGATAATTTTCAAAGTTTTTCGCTTCGGGATTACAGTGAAAAAATACATACGGGCAAAACCAGTTCGAAATAATGTCCTTTATTTTTTTGGGTGAAACAGTATTTGTTGATCCAAAAGCGATGACTACGCGTTCGGATCACTCGAATGTGCGGTAATTCGCATTTATTCGCCAATATTAAGGGAACCCAACACAGACGACCATTTTCGACAAAATAACCCTGTATTTGGTAATTTGTTCGTCGGATAATCTTCCATGTTTAATTTCCTCTTTTTCGATCTTTCACCATTCAGTATTCCATAATGCATTCGTACAACGATGGTGATTGTGAAAATGATGATGAGGGTGATGTTATTGCGATGCCATCGCAATAACCACAATAATGATGGAGTAATCTCAATTCCAAATCAGATCCAAACATCAAGGGGAATATGTTGCAGATATAACGATCTTCCATGGTTATACAAGTTGTGTAGTTCAAATTGTGATAACGGCACAAGTCCAAATAAACTGGATTGAAACAAGAATACAATGGAATTCCACAGATGCCAATCAGTTTGCAGATGAGAATTGTATTCTTGGTACAAGGCTGAAAAGTAACATTATGTTTACAAGCCAAGTATTCTACACAGTCGTTAAACTGATTCAAGTAACAGCAAAAGAAGAATTCCCCGTGCATGGTCGTATAAGAACTGAAATATTTTAAAAGGGAGGTGTTGTATTTATAGAGTTTTGTATTTCTTTTTTTTTTTCAAGTATGAAATAAAAGTAATCTTTCATCTATATAAAAAAAAGAGATGGGGTATTTATACAGAGTTTTTAATATGTTTTTTTTTCAAGAGTAAAAAAAGGAATTATTCTGTTATATATATATATATATATATATATATATATACCGATATTCGTTTGTGTATCATTCAATACCAACAACGATGGGTTTCGACAGCACTTTCTTTGTGGATACTGTGGGGCATTGGAGGCCTACAAATCCAAGTCTGCATACATTCGAACTTACCACAGGAACCAAAGCAAGTTTCCCACACATATTGTGGAATTTATGGCAGATACTGGTTATGGCAATGCTCATTTGATGATTTATGTACTGATGGAGGGAATTCCAAGAAGCAACTGTGTTCACGACAAAGTAGATGGATACGTGGCTGAATATGTTCAAGTCCGTCGGGTCTACGTCTTCGATGATGATAGTGAAAAAGGTAATGGAATAACTGCATGGAAAATTCACCCTGGATCTCGAATCTATTGTGCCACCAAAATTTTACACCAGAAGAGGAAAATGAAGAAATTATAGAATCTTATATATTCGAAGCTCGTAACACTTCAGTCCCGGAACTATTACCCAGACAATATTTGAAATGACCCACATGTACTGAAGATTATAACATTCATCCCATCAGGTGCACTTGCTCTTCGATTTTTGGTTTTCCTATGTGAACCTTGTATAAAACAAATATGATTCTTATAGAATTATTTTAAAATGTTAGTTTTTCTTTACCTACCATATTCACAAATGAACTAGTGCTGAAATTAGAGGATTCAACCATGATTGGTAATTATTGTACAAAACCAACAACAATTCATGTTTGTTTTCCGACTTTTAAGTCTTGACCAATCAGCGTACGTAGTTTAATTGAGAAATAAGACAGTGTTGACGCGACTATCAAATCGTGTATTTTTGTGCGAAATAAAACTTGTATATATATCACTTCAATATTTAATATTTTATTCAAATATTGTTTCATATCGCAATGATTTTTCAACAACTTGATGGGCGAGCTAATGGTATATTCGAGAGCATTTTCCACATAATTTTCTACTCGTGGTTCCAATCAAGTTTTATTATTAACACACCACCATCCACACCTCCACCTTCACCATCATTGTTTTTTTTTCTTTGGCACTTTGCTAGAATTAAAAATTATTGAGTAAACGAATCTTCTAAACTGGGTTTCGAAGGAATGCCCGAAACACATAATATGTGTTGGTGTTACAATCATTACCAAAGTTTCATTTTCTCATGGTTCATCGCCTATTTTTACAATAATAAAACACCTTTGTAAAGGAAATGTATTGGGAATATATCCCTTTGTCATCACCAATTGATCGACTCCAACAAGTGACTGTCGGTAAAAGGACAGTGCATTATTAGAAAGTAAGGATGGCATTTACTCAAGTAACCCGATAGTGAGAAAAGCGTATTATAAGCAAGGATTCAATTTTTTTTCCTTCATTTTTTGCGAATAAACTAATGTGTTTTCGATCGGCACGATATTCTATCTATATGTAGCGAACCAGTCTCGGGTATCGATAGCTCTAAACAGCAGCATTAATGCCTCTCTTAGTTTATGTTTCGGATATGCAAAGTACTGCCAAAACGATTCGCATTTAAACAAATCGAATAGAAACTCTTTATAAGTAAGATTCAATTTTGGTAGAATTCCTTTTTTCTACAAACGAACAAAAATAAACTTCTTCTAAAAAAATTAAAAAGCAATCATGTACCACATAAGCAAACTGATTGAAATAAAATTTTTCCTTCAACTTCCAATTTGTTTCACCGTTAAGTTTTCGAACGTAAGGCATTAGAAAATAAAAACTGCCTCGAGTATACATATTTGTTGCAAATATTCTATAGTTGTAATTGTATTCTAGTTTGTGTTTATTTTTCCTACCAATATGTCTCAACGAATTGATCATGGGATCCAAAGTGTATACTTTATTTATGCAATGGTAGTCTTGAGATGCTGACAACTTAATTGTTTTATTGATTTCATTTTTTGAATATGAGGTTATGAAAGGTGCAGAAATTGATGCGAGTGGTTTTTGTTTTTTCCTAATATTAAATATCATGCGATTCAGTAAAAAAATTTGTTATTTCATGAGTTGATGGAGCTTTAGAGAACATTTTCATAAAATCTAGTCCCAGTTGTCGTTTATTAGAGTAACCGAAGCATCGACGATGTCATGTTCTTTTGAAAATTGAAAAATACATACAGGAGCGAATTCGCAATGTTCATGACTAGAATGGGTGGCTTATGAAAAATGGAAATTGGTTTGGTACTCGACTTTGCTGTGGGATACGATTTCATAAGGGTTGAATTGGGATTTTTCAGTCAAAGCCAATAAATGGCATTGTCTATTGATACCCCAGAAAAATCCTTCATCGAACTCTACCATATCATTGTAGACAACTTCTCAATTGAGATATATGTCAGCGGTGTTTTGGAACTGAAATGTTTCGAGAGAAAATTGAGGAAGTAATGCATGATACTTGTTAACGAGATTCTCAGCCAAAGATATTGGGTAGGCTATATTTTTAGCCAGATTGTGAATTAATATTCCTGTAGTTTTCGGATTGAACATTTGTGATGTTAGATAATTGTTTCCATCGAGGTGTATCAACATCAGGGCAGTCAAATATGGTTTGAATTCACTTTTGTTGAGATTATCTTCATTAAATTGTTCAATACAATTATGATAATATTGAGATAAATTTGTCCTAAAATAGAGAATCAAGGGCTTGAGAATTTTATGTGAAAATAATATCACTCCATTTAGGAATTTATTTGTTCTAAACGGCATTATGCCTTAAAATGCAAAACTGAATTTTTTAATATTTGATACATGGGTATTGACTATATTATTGTATTCAAAGCACACAAATATAGGTTTTACACCCACAATTTCAGGTCAGTTATAGATGAGTGGATAATTGGATTCATGTAGGAGAACTGTAGAAAAAAAACCAGTGATGATAAGGATCTTTCTGTGGTGGCAAAAGTACAACTATGAATTCTTAAAAACTCTAAATCAATCAATGGATTCATCTCTTCAACTTTGAAAGCATAAACAGTTAGAAGTTTGTATGATATGTTTTTAATGGCATGTGTTTCGCTGGCCAACAGGGAATATCGAAAATCTGAAACTTTAACTATTTTATTCAGCAATCGACCATTATTGTTGAGCAGGATATCATGCTAAAAAATTACGGGGATGTAAAATTAATCATATGAGTAACATTCAACTGTATCTTCCCAGTTTCGCAAGCCAACCTTATCGCTGAGAATACGTTCGCCAGACAAGGCATCGATTTTGCAAGGATCTGGTATTTATCACTGCCGGATATCTATGAATAAGAATTTAAAATTTGTGTATATATAGTAAATTATGATTGGTACAAAATCAATGAAATAATTGTGCTTCGCCTCGAAATACATTGGTATTGTGCATAAAGGTCTGCTGTTAGCAAAGTATTTAAACTGGTGTGGGCGATCACATTTGCAGGTAATTTCCTCTATCAAGTTCCATTGTGCTGGATCGTTGGCGTTTGTAGCTTTTGAATTGAAGGTACAATAGGAAAATATTGTGCAATCAGCGTATAAATTCGCAGAAATGATCATTTTAGGATATTGACAACTGCAAATCCACAAGTACCCATCGTTACCATCCAAAGTAAGTATCCATTGTCCGTCGTTCTTGGCTATGTAAGTTCGTCTGCCTCTATCTTCCAAATTCATACAATACCACCTGTTGGGCTCTTTGTTGCAGGGAATTATTTTAATAAGTCCTGTTTGGGGATCTACATAATCGATGTCGGAATCAAAATGATGGCACATGGATCTATGGTCTTGGCAGTTCAAGAAAGCATGAGCAATTTAGAATCGCATCAGATCAAATAATCACTCGTAAATTCGTAATTTTTATTTTTTCCAATTGCAACATATTGAAAACCAGTATTATGCAATTTGAGTAATGTCGTTTGAATTTTGTCGAGACTGGGTGTAAAGTACTTTGAAGTTGTAAGTACAAACAAAGTATTACTAGGATAAAAATTGCAATCACCAATAGTGTAATTTTTTACTTAAAATAAATTGAAGCAGTTGATAAAAATCACTGAAAAATATATCTTATTTATTGCTTACATACTTGTAAACATGATACCCCACCCCCTTTTTTCCCTTCAAACCTACCTACTTTACAAAAAAATTAGTTGATTTCAAAATTAGGAAAAACATAAAACTTTGACATGTTTAAGGGCTATTGAATAACTGGTGTACAAGTACAAGGGGATATCTTTGTTCAGTTCCACAAGACATTGCTAGAGTTATCTAAAATCAGCATTCCTTTCCCCACCACTTCTACCTTTTTCAACAACCAATAACATTGCAGCATTTTTCCCCTCACTTCCCCTCCTTTCAGTTTGTACTATATGCTGGCAAAATCTGGAAAAAAAAAGACATCAGTTGAGGACGAGGCTGAACGTAAAAACGTCTCCACTCCAGAGCAGAAGAAGAATCTGGTAAGGACAAAAATGCAAGTTATTTATTAAATAAACTTTATAAAATATAAATATTTATAGGGTATGTAAAGGTATATATTCCTTTTGTTCTTACCCTATTTCTCTTCTGCTCTGGAGGGGGAATGGTTCTCTGTTCAGCTCTCGAACTCGACTGACATCTTTTTTCCAGATTTCGCCACCATATAGGCTAAACCAAAAGGAGGAGAAGGGAGGGGAAATGTAATGCTGCAATGTGATTTGTTGTTGAATGTAATATTGGGGGAAGAAATGACAATCATGGAGCACTCTGATAAAATTGCACGGAACTATACATATACATTAATTTCAATAAAACTAATTAATATTCAAAATTTGTCTTGTGAATGTAAAGTGTATAATAATGTAATTTTGAATAATTTAATGTCATAAACTTTACAACTTGGGACCAATACTGCATGTCCTGCCTATCCTACTCATCTGAAGGATTGGCCTTATGACCTCATCACTCATACGTGTTTTTTTTTAAATAATTTTTTTAAGTTTTTTGTAAATTGATTTTTTTGTGAATTATTTTTAAATTCCCTTATATAAAAGAAGGTTATCTACTTTATTCGAGTCACAAGCTTTGCGATGTTTGGTACAACAACAACAATCGGGAAATATTCTCTGACTGGATTGAGCAACAACAAAAGAGAAATAGTGCACAGTCGACAAACACTAGTGTTTTGATATTGAAATATTATATTTATTTTAATAAACAATGATGCGTTGTCATTATAATGTCAATGGAATACTATAACTCCTTCCAGCAATATTTTATTTTGGTTGTGTGATGTTAACTGGTTTGATAGCAATACCTCTTAGTCATGAAATATTTTTGCTATTGCTAGATCTGGCAAAGTGATTCATTTTATTTATTTATTTGCATTTACAACTGTTTTGTGCTTTTGGTTAGTTACATTAGTTGTTTAAAATATTTATTGTTAATGTAAAGCTAGGTTATTGAGATGATGTGTTGTACAAAAACAAACTATGTAAAATTGTGGATACGCATTGTACAATTTTGTAAATTAAAATGTTGAATTTTTTATGCTTTCTATTTTTTGTGATTATTTTTTCTTATATAAATAGGCAATTTCCTTTATTCAAGTCATAATCATCGCAGCATTTGGTACGAATTGCGAGATGGCAACAACAACAAAAAAAATTTGAAATATTCTCGAATGGATTTCCAAATGTCCCTGAAAGGTTAATCACAAAACTGAGTTTTTAATCCAACTACACATCACCCTCACTAAATTTAATAAGTTTGTGGGAAATAACAAACCTATACTGATTAAAACTTTGTACATATTGTTATCATTAACACCATGCCAATATTAATATATTGGCCTACAAGATCATTTTAAAATCCCCCAATCAGCCTAAATCCAAATCTGAAGTTTAAATGAGTCTTGTAGAAAGTGCCTATCAACTTAAAATTTACTTTGTTTGGCAGGTAGAATTAAAGTTTTATCAGAGCGAGATCATAACAGTAAGTTGGAGCAATGCTGTGGAAATTAATCTCGATGTTTGATATTTGAAGCTTGCACCTTGGAAGAAACATTGTGTGTTGTTTATGTGTATTCCAAAAGCGAGAGGTGAAATCTAATTACTTTTGATAGTGTATTTGAAGAAATTTCTCTACTCAACACATATCGAATCACCATCGAAAACAAAATGTGTGATTCGACCGAATTATTCATACACCATCTTCCCGAAATGTTATTCGACGAATTGATTTACGACCATTGTGGTGAATACAAGAGAATAACCGATTTCTTCAATGGAATCTGGCCCGATCACTTGGAGAAATGACCCTTAATAGAATGTGTCACCATAAGTGAACAGCCGAAATGTTATACCAATAAACTAGACGACGAACACATACTCATTTTTCTCACACCCAATTTACTTTTCATCCCCTTTTTACCCATTGTTCAAGTGCATAGTTTAAAGATGAATGGTTATTACGTCGCATTAGTCGATGAATTGGAAAAAAAACACAGTTTTCATTCTCATCGACATTATGGGTAAATCAATGTTTCGAGGGTAGATATGAAATGGGTATTACTAAGTCATCAAAACCATATTCCCACCATCTACGAAATTGATATTCTGGAATAAATTCGATTCATAACATTCCTCATGGAAAAAGACAGCCATTTTGATCAATCGACTGGTTTATACTGTTTGAACAAAGACAAATTGTATGGAAACATGTATCATTGATCAGAATGCTCTCTCATGCCAATTTCTCTTTCCACTGGCATTTCCACAAGGACAATATCATTAAAGTAAAGTGTAAAATAACAATCGATTGAAAGTTTGATTGACAAACATTGTAAAGTATTTAAAGAGAAAGAAAATCCCTGAGCTAAAGCTGAAATAGGGGTGTCATTGGCCGACATGAGTGTGAAATATCTCGGTTGGTATGCAACATACAAACATCTTGTTCCAAAGGTCTTGGAAACTGAAGATGGGCATAGCTTTGAAGAGATATTTCCTGATTATATTATCATAATTGACAAGAGTAAATTAAACAAAAAATTTTTCCCAAGATGAGCAAACTTGCACCATGCGAAGACATTGTGGTTGATTCTAGGGGGTGTCATTGGCCGACATGAGTGTGAAATATCTCGGTTGGTATGCAACATACAAACATCTTGTTCCAAAGGTCTTGGAAACTGAAGATGGGCATAGCTTTGAAGAGATATTTCCTGATTATATTATCATAATTGACAAGAGTAAATTAAACAAAAAATTTTTCCCAAGATGAGCAAACTTGCACCATGCGAAGACATTGTGGTTGATTCTTTTTTCATTTTGGAATACAAGGTATGTTATGATAGTGGCGTAATCGTATTTAGTAAATTTCGCGAAAAGACAAATGCCAACACAGCAACTGTAATTGAAAAGATAATATTGAATAAATAATACATGTGTCATAACTGTACTTTATTTTTAAAATTTCACAAAAAGTTTGGTACCCCCATATTTATAAGTGTGGGAATTATTTTGGCAGACTTCATAAGTTTACTCTTAAAATGCATCATAAGGGTGATTGTCCAAATGAATAAAATAGAAACAGACATTATTCATTTCGAAAAGATAATACAACATTTTCACACACTATACTTGTCGACAAACATTGATGATAGCAACAATCTCTTAAAACTAATGATATACTTATACCCCAATACAACAGGTTACAAGACACTGAAAATTTTCGTAAAATTATTGAAGTTTTGGGGAATGTACTATAGATCAAAGGATGTCTGGAATTGCATGAAATTCGCCACGGAAAACATTTACAGAAAGTTACCTATACCACCGACAGACTACACTCGGCTGTGGGATACAAACTATTAACAATTTTCAATTTCCTTTCCACAGTTTCTCGTCTTTTCACATTTTATCTATGCATATTTATTCGACGAGATCAATGAAAATTTACTAAATAAATTGGTTAGCATGATCAAAAATTATTTGCCCACACCTACAATGAGTATAGGTTAGTCTAGATCGGGACCAAATGCAAGTATGATGGCAGTACCATTCGTTGGTGCCCACGTTTTGATGGATACTTTGAAGAATGAAATCAACACCGAAGTGATGCAACATGTGTTATCACAATTGAAATTTCAAGTGGTTACTTCGGACGAGGGTTTGTATCCCGATGGAAGGTACATGTTTCACGAAACTCTCTCAGCCTACGGTTTGTTATAATCTTCATCTTCGGCTCGGGATTTTGTCGCTCTCGAAGAATTTTTCAATATAGATTCGAGGCAGTGATCGATAAAGTGAAACGGATGTTGGAGCATCCAACAATCCCATTACATTTCGGTCCCATGTTCACGAGGGCGCCGAGTTTTGTATCTCGAGATAGAGGTGATGATGAATTATTTGTGATTGATTTGATGAAAGCAGTGACAGCTAAGATAGAAAAGTGGATGTTGGAACTCAGCGGCCAATGCTCCAAAGTCTACTTTTACGAATCCGACCAAACGTATAATAAATGGGGCCAATTTTGGGTCATGGCTCGCATGTTTATGTATGCAAATTCAGATACGAAAATTCGCGAAGAGTTATGCATATATTATTCAAGAGTCATTAGTATAAACAATAAATTAGTATCCGTGCCAACCACAACAGAAACCACTGCAATATTCATGCAGCAAAGTGTCTTTTCATGCATTGCCAATTTGGATTCTGTCATCAATAAACAATTTCCAACTAAAAGTGAGTGAATTAATTATAGTGAACAAAATGGGTTACACCGTCGCCTTTAATGTGCAGTCAACTTCGAAGACTAATCGCGATCCTATAAAAGTTTCAGTAAACTTGGGTAAATGCATCGCATCTTCCAATCGTTCGTTCTACGGCATGCCAAAGTACCAATTCGATCAAAACTATTTGTTTGTGCATGTGGGTACTCCCGAATTAACCAAAGTAGTTCGAACAGAAGATAATAAAATATTCGATATTTGTGACTATATTCGTATATATACTATATATTATATATATATATATATATATATATATATATATAGTAAACCACCTGCAAAAGGTACACACAGACATGAATAACCTTAGGAGCATGATAAACGACATGTGTACTGCTTTACCTCAGACAAAATCACATTTGCTAAAACATTTACCAACATCTCTAACGTGCAAAACCATGCTCAAAACAGACGAATATAGGTGAAATTTAGATTTTTACAAGAAAGGTGTATTGATTGATAATATATAAATATGGGTACTGGATAAAAAAACCAAATTAGCATAAATTTACTAGTATTTTCTTCTACCAAATCGACATTTATGCTATAAAAGAGTAACTTGTAATTATATATGAATTTAAAAAAGGTGGAGGTATATGAGAAATATTTTTTTGTAAATGGTCATTAATGTTTTTTTAAATTATTTGTTAAACCCGACATGTAATAATAGTAAACAGCTAATATTATGTATATCAGCATTGATACTAATCATCAACATACTCTTGTTTATAGCAAATATTAAAAATTTCATGGAACCAATCACCAGGTTGATTATTTTTAATTGTATCTTGGCAGTTTTTCTTACCGTTGTCGCCATCAAACTTCCCAAACCTCTAACTTGTGATATATAGTGAGAAAAAAATAAGTATAACCACATAACAATGTTGAAGGCTCTTTTGTTAAATTCGCTGGTAATGTCGACAAGGCGAGTGAA
This sequence comes from Dryococelus australis, assembly GCA_029891345.1. Classification (NCBI taxonomy): domain Eukaryota; kingdom Metazoa; phylum Arthropoda; class Insecta; order Phasmatodea; family Phasmatidae; genus Dryococelus; species Dryococelus australis. The sequence goes on from CM057009.1 coordinate 249,238,794, forward strand.
CTTGCAATGATTCGACACTCGCTTGTCACGAATTTCCCAAACAATTAAGTTTTCAAAAATGTTTTTAACAAATCAATCTTTGTTAGGCTTCAAAATGATTGAAAATGGCAACAAAAAAAATATTACGAATTGATAACACCACGATTGGTGAATGTATGAGCAAGATCAAGAAAGGCCAGTTTGATACTGCTTTTAGCCAAATCGATCCGAAAGTCCATCTCGACGAAATTATGTGTAACGTTTTATCGTACGAAATAAAAAATTTACCGGGTTATGCCCTGCATAAAATTCAACTTGGATCCAAACCACAAAACTTATTTAATTCAGCGTTAAATAAAGCCACTAATGCTAATGATGTTGTTAAACTGATCATGACCGATCCCAAACTCACCAAAGTAAAAAATCATTGTTCTCTCTGGAAACAAAACTCATGGATACACTGTTCTTTTCATCATCAATGCTTCGGGTCTGGCCGCCTACATAGATAGGCACAGGATGGCGATAATCAGATGCATTCCCTACGAAAACGATAATGGAAAACACAAAGTATGCAATGTCAATCATCATAGTTGTTGGACATTTTCCATGAGTAGTTACTTGGATTAATGTGACGATAAACATTTATGCGATGAGGTAAAAAACGCCTGGTATTCGGAAGCTGTTGGGGTGGATGGCGATGTTGCATGCATTCATTGTGACAGTGCTTGAAGCAATCCTCCCATGATCGACATCAAATTTGGAATATCATTGTGTCGATGACTCGTGGACAGATGCGATGGCCGATATATTGGGCAAAGACGCGGAGAAAGTTGTGGCTTTTGGCGGTCATATATTCGACTATATGTAAAACATATTTCGATATTTGTATTACGGATTAATTTTCGTCGGTGGAGTCATTATTTTGGGATTCGTCACCTACCTCAAAAATGTTTCCCGGTTGTGGTTAAAGAGTAAAATAAAGGTAAGTGGATATGACGAACATGGATAATGGGGACCTCATATGCAAGCTGTTTAAAGTGCGTGAAATCTAGTCGCAGATACCCTATTTAACCGATGAGCATTTCAAATTACTTGCGAATATTTTGGCAACTTATCATACAGTTGATCGCCCATTAAATTCCCTCACCGACCATTCATTAATCGTCTATTTTACCATCTATTTGCAAATCACTTTCCACGCAATTTGAAAAACAAGAAATTATTTACAATCGATGCACAAAACCAATCTCAAGCGGTTGTGACTGCTGTGAACAAAAAAAATGATTCCACATTAAACAAACATGTGGATCTTATCTCACAAGCATATTGCTGGTACTGTAATTTTCTACTAAATTTCGTGCACCCCATCTATGCTTCCAAATTGAACTCTGAGTTGGATTTTCTGCTCGGAGGAATCAATGATTTCAAGGAGCGATTTGCACGCATAATGCCAAAATGGCAAACCAATACTCTCGCTCCTCATCAAGTAGGATTGCAGAATATTAAACCCCATTAAAGTAAATTTCCTGACCGATCTCGAACTTAACACACCAGACTTTCAGCAGTACATTGTTGATATCTCACACTCAATTCCTGTTAACTAGTTTGCACATTACCATGTTTTTTTTTCGTGACTTAGTCCCTAAGCTGCTTCATCAACATTTCTTCGAATAAAAAAAATCGTGTAGTTTATCGCCAAAGTAATTGTTACTAAACTCATAGAATCTTTGAAGATAACACTCATAAATTACAATTTTAATTTCGTCCAGCAATGCACAATGTTTAAATAATTGACAGTAGAATACTATTGCAGATACTGGCACAACTCAATAATTTGACTTAAATTCAAGCAAATTTTTCACTTTCAAGTAAAAATTTTTCAATCTCTTCTGAAAAGATGATTCATCTCTTTAATTTCATCACCAAAATCATGATACTTTGACCCAAATCTGCATTCTCATTCAAGTGCACTTTTTTTACAAACATACTTTCTTCACTCTTTGATCAGTGGTCCATTTTAAGGGTGATTGAATCTAAATTTAGGTCAAAAAGGCAAATATTTACAAATAATATCACAAGAAAAGTATGAAAATTCATCGAATTTCATCAAAAATATGATTATTTAGCTTAAAAATTAGTCTGTCAAGAACCACACAGAAAGAGTGGACACAAATTGAAAATTGATTTTGATTTTCACCCCAAAAAGATCGATATTGAGTTGCGCTTTGAAAGATTTGAGAGTGGATTAGTAATTTGTTTGAATTTAGCATAAAATTGGTTGAATTCAATTTAAATTATTGAGTTGCCCCAATATCTGTGAAAGATTTTATGGGGGGAATTAGAAATTTGGTTTATTTTGCTTGAAATTGGATTATTAATTTGCACCAAGATCTCCAATAGTCTTCTACTGATTTATAAAATATGCATACATATGAACACAAGTGCCCATTAAAAAAAACACAAACGTTTACGAGCAGACAATGCCTTTCTAGGGACCTTGTGTTTTTTGAGTTTACAGATATTTATGTCATACCAGGGACTCCATTTTTAATTTTCTGGCCATATTTTAGCACCAAATAAAAAACTCCAAATGCGGAAACCTCCCACTTCACAGGCAAGCCTTTTTTAATATTTTCTTTAATTGAAGTGGGAGGTTTTTTATTTTTCATTTGATTTATTTCTTATGGTACTCCCTTCTCCTATGTCGTGGCATCTTCGATATATGAGAACACCCAGGCTTATACATCTGATACACTACAGTGTAGCATGGAGAGCATTTTTGCTGAGGTTTCAGTAGTACCATTTTTTTGCATCCATACTCATATACAGAATGTATAGGCAAGATCAATTGAAGTTGTCTTTTTGCCCAAATTTGAATATTTTGGGGATAATTTAATATTGTGGGTGCCTTTCACACAATTAAATCATCCTCTCAACAGGGGATCGAACCCTGTATCTCGAGTAACAAACCAAGCACCCAACCACTGAGCCAAAGTGGCTGGGAAATCAAGGTGCTGATAAAAATGCTGCATGTGGTGAGCTACAATATTAATAATGGGAGTGTTCGATGCTTGGTGAGGAAATAATTTTATTCACTCTCACAGAAACAACTCACAGTGTGTTCTCTGTGAGCAGATCATTTTCCTTATCTGCACTCGTCAAGAGCAGAGCGGCCGAGATATCAGCACAGTAGAAAACATTTTTCCTGTTGTGGACAGAGCGCACTGCGAGCTCTCCGAAGAGGAAAATTTGCATCTCCGAGGCCACTGTCACAGACAGAGTGCGCCGCAGTTCAGTGCGGCCTCCCAGCACAGATATGCTTTTTTCTATCACTACGAGAGTGCTGAAGTTTAGTTGTGGTCGAGGTTGTAGTAAGCTTATTTCTATCGCTACAAGTGTGTGCTGCAGTATAGTTGTGGACGAGAAAGCAGATAAGATTTTTTGTGTCAGTACAAGAATGCACTGCATTTCAGTAAATGAAGAAGACAAGCTAATTTTGTAAAAATTATCGCTAGTCGCAGCTGCACAACTACACAAATATTGAATTCACAAGAGAGAGTTAAAATATAAAATATTTTATTTAATTTCGATATTTCTCAATTACTATTTTTCTATTCAAATCTAATGTAAAAACAAAAACATAATTTTCGTCCCAGCACTTGGCACATATGTCCTTAAATTTCTCAAAACTCATGTCTCCTCCAACAAAATCACAATATATATGTCTCAAATTTGTTTCATCTTGTCGAATTATACACAGAACATTTGTGTTACTCCTTACTAATTACTTGGGGACTATGGAATGTGTCTGCGCAAGATAAAAAAAAACATTAATATTTTTATGCCGAACTCTAGTAAAAAATTTTGTGGACTACATCTTGCTCATCCAATATTACATCCTCAAGAATTATGAGAGAATTATTTTTTAATCGATCTAGTGAAACCATTTCACCATTGCTACTTAAAAAGTAAGCATTTTTTCATTAAATTTTTTGGATATTACTTCAAAACCATCTTGTATTGAATACATTTTGGTTGATTCAAACTTTTAGAGCAAACATAGAGTATATTAAAATTTAGCCCTCCTGTCTTATAAATAAGGTTAATGATTAAATTGGTCTTCTCAGTTTGCTTGGCCCTACTATCAACCTGTAAATATCATTGGGCAATAACTCAGCATTTGTTATTCTTGTCAGTTTCCTCAGAAATCAAAACACCAGTATCCCAGTCAACTTTTTTCATTTAGTTACAATAATTTTTGTAATAAATGTATAATAATAAAGTTTGTGTGTTAACAAACAATAGTTCTATTCTAAAGAAGAAACATTACTATGGTATATTTCATTAAGATACATCGATAGCATTAATTAGTTTTCATGCAAAATTTTTAACTCCAAATGTAGAGAATAATACTGTAACATAATTGAAAAAAATGAGTCCAGTTGTTGGTAAAAATACAATTATAAACATTCCCAGAATGATGCTATAAATTCTATTGAGTCATCTCAAAAAACAACATTGAAATAACAACAGGCAATGTGAAAATAGAAAACAATTAAAACCAAGTTTGATATAAAAAATAATGATCCTTTGTCAGATATTCTCAGTTTTGGATGAAAGTTGACTATTGAAAAAGACAAAGTCATAATGGGCACTAAATTGCCTAATTTTTATCAATACAAAATAATCAATGTTCATTGTAATTTGGCATATGGCATGTTAAAAAATAACTAATCTAACCATTTGGAGAATAATATAATTGCTAGTTTTCCCCCAAAAACCATCTTTGGTTTTAGAGACTATGTTATTTAAGAGCGCCCATATAAAATTTATTTATAAAACTAATAATGTGCAATTTAATAAAATTGTTTTAGAAATTAGAGACAAAAATGGAAATTTAATTGATTTTGATGGTTCTGACATCGATGTTGTTTTGCAAATTAAAGATTATAAAAATTTTCTTCCAGAAACAGGTGTGATGAATATTTTTGCATAGCACCAAGTGTTGGTGATTCACTAACACCGAATCCACCATACAACTTTTAATATTTTTTCTTACTCATTGCAACTCTCATTAATAAAATTATGAAGATTTGACTAACTGTTTCACTGCTAGTGGAGAATAGAAAAATTAATCATAAATTTTTATATTCATATTGAAGTGTATCTATTTTATTTTCTAGTATAATTCTCTTGTTATCACAAGGACTCAGAGAGTTATTTTATTGACTTCTACTGTACATATTTTTTTCTCACTCATCAAATTCATTGTCCTATATTGAATTATCTCATCAAACACATTTATTAGTCATAAAAATTAATAATAATTTTTGACTACACATTTTTCATACATTTTGCTCTTTTGTTTTGTTTATCCTCAACTCTATATGCATACATATTTGCTCTTAAGCCAACAAATTCTTTAATTGCATTTTCATTACACTCATCTTTCATTTTGCCTAAAATATTTTTATTTATTTGTGGCATGTTATAAATATTGTCTTTTGGATAATCCCACATGTCAAATTTATCAAAAATAGACTTCACATATTCATAAAAATCTTGTATTTAATGGTATAAAAATAAGGGTCAGTATCCTGGGAACACAACTAAATTTTATCACCATATTTTGGCTTCATACTTAGTGGAAATTATACATTAATTCTTTCGAAATATCCAAAATGGCCATGCCCACATATACTGGCTTATTAAATCTCACATTAGTTTTATTCATATGATTAGCTGCAAAATTCTTATTTAATATAGTATTTTTCTTAAAATTTGACTTAGAAACTAATTTCTCCCAATTTTTTTCACTTGAAACAAGGCTTATATCACCTCTGTTTCTTATATTTTCCATTAGTTTTACCCAATCAAATAATTGTTCATCACTTTGTAAAAGTAATTTAAAATTTTTCCCGCATTAGTCATCATAATTGTATTGAACTCCATGTACTTCTTTAACCAATCAGATAGATTAAATGTTAATATTCTATGTATTTTTGTAAGCCTCAGTCCATTATTTAGGCACTGTTACAAACTACGATATTGTAGTAAGTATTGTTATTTTTTATGGAAAGTTGTTAATAGTTTAGAATCATTGTTAATTGGAACTAACTAATTTTCTGGGAAAAATAGATCTTAGTGTAATTATGTATTTAATGTGGATATTCTAATTCAATTTCTAATATATAACCAAACTCAGAATCGTTTTTCAAATTAGAATATTCACACTCGCACACAGTGAATTTTTTTATTTCCTATATAATATTTTTTCTTCTATTGTTAGTGGGTGCATTAGCTCAATTTGTGAATAAATTTGCCCAATCTTATCTACTTCACTTTTTAGTGACTCTATAAAAATTGTGTGCACGTCTCGGCCTCATTATACAACTGGTGGTATATAATCGCCATAAGCAGATACAATATAGTAACAAAAACCAGAAGCTTCATGTAATTGATATTTAATTGTGTATGATTCATCATTCAATTTTAAATCGATATTATTTATTAGTTTATTTGTAAGTTTATATCTTTCTTTGAGTAATTCTCTCTAAAAACCATTATCATTATCGTTCTTGGTTAATACTGAATATTATTTGATTAAGTTATTTTTTTTTATTTAACTTGGATTTGGTTTGGTGGTTCATATTTCCTTTAAAATTGATTCAAAAACGGCATATATCGCGAAAGAAACTTTCGTACTGTGTTTTATAGTTTTAAATTTTATTTGTTTGCCTTTTGAAGGCAAGATTATCTTCACCTGTTCAGTTTTGTGAACAATCTTCTGTGTGTTTATTTAATTTCTCTTGAGAATAAAAAATTTGTAGACACATATCCCATATAAATTTTACTTTTGTGTTTTTTTTGTGCTGAAAGCAACTACGATAAATCTTTTATCCAACAATAATGTGAATTTTCACCATTTTTAAAATAAAGTAAATTAATGTGTTGTTCTTCTTTATTTTTTTGTAAGCTTCAGTGGATAAACATTGAATTTATCTTTAATAGAGTAAACATTTATATAAACATCAATTTGGGTTTCAATTTTTGAAATATCGTCAATTTTTATAGGGTATTCATATTTATGCAATTTTTTTTCAATGTTAAGACCCACATTTTTATATTTAGATATTCTTTGTGGGTCCTTTTCAGCAGGAAAAAGTGCAGATTTTATTTCCCAAAGAAAGCATTATTCATCATTGTTCTTCACATTAAGGCATGCTTTTTTATTCCTAATCGCTCCTGATATTTCAATATATGATGACCCATTTAATGGATTTTACTTATTTATGGCTAGTTGCAACCCAATTATGCTATGCAAAGCCCAATCTAAGGTGCTTCTTTCAATATTTTCTATTCGAGCAACTATTTAATATGTTATTTGTTTGTAAATTTTTTAATGTCTCCTTCATTCAATATTGTAAATGTGTGTGAGTGAATGTCGAAAATTCGGAACTCTCCAGTTTTTCGGTTTCAAAAATGAGCAGGAAATTTAATGTTAGACTTTACAGCTATAAGATTTATAAGTTGATTACATAAAATTTTCAATAATTGTCACTTTATAGAAGCTAAAAAATTTCTGGGCAACACTATATTAAAATTGTTTTCGATGTTATATATTGATAACCTGCTCTTAAAGGCCTTCTCAACTTCGTATGTGTTATTAGTTTTTCTATTTTTTTGTTCACATATACACTATTGGAAAAGGGGAAAATTTATTTAAAACATTTTTAGCTTTCCTATACATTATTTTACCATTTGGAAAAGGTACATTTTCAAAGGTTCTTTTTCTTTGTTCATTTTTAATTATTGGCATATGAGCTGTAATTAAATTAGCTTTTCTTCAATTATACATATTTTTATGTTAAAGCATTTAGCTTTAGATCTTAATTTCAAAACTGTTAAATCATTTAGGCTCTCGATAGGGTTTTTAGAATTATATTCGCGTTTTTTAATAAGATTTACAAAGAGATCATCTTTATGTTTTTTTTTTCTTATTTTTAATTCTCTGCCTATAATCCTTAATTCGCATAATCGCTTTTCTCTCAACTCACCCACTAAGTTGCTCGTCTCAATATTTATATATAATAAATTTTATTATAATAACAATTTATGAAGTCGGGGAATGCTGAGTTTCACTTAGAATATTTATTTCTGCAATGAGTGATTTACTATTTTTATGCTTTTTTAGAGAATGATTATATACATATTTTCCGCATTCGCATTGCACCTTCTCTTTTTTTTTACTCATAATGCAGTTTAGCATATTCGGTATAACATTTTTTGCATGTGTTAAAATGCTTATCTGTTGTCTTTTTATGAGATGCGAAATCGTATTGCTTTAAGAATCGCATTGTAAAATTTCGTAAGTATTGTGCAGCTTAGAATTTTTGTGCTTTTCGAAATTTACCTTGCAAACAGATTTTCCACATTCGCAAAGTACTACCTCTTTTTTTTTATAACACATAGCGACATCTATAATATTCATTGTAACATTTTTACAGGTATGAATGTGCCTATCTTTTGTGTGTTTATGTGATGGAAAACATTCAAAGTTTAAAATTTCACCACATTTTTTTCATTGTTTGCTATTCTCAATTTCACAAGAGGGTGGCGATTCCATTGTTATTTATAAAGAAATGTATTTTATTAAGACAAAGAATAATAAAAGCAAGTCAAATATTTTATATAAACCATATTCATTGATAAATTTTGTAATTTTTGTATATATCAGATAGCACCATTAATTTATGGGATAGATTAAAGCTGATGAAATGCGTGGCACTATTTGCCACGCTATCATAAGAGACAGAAAAAGAAGTTTGGTGCTATCCAAGAAAATTGACACAAACAAAAATTTTATACTCGATGCTCTGCTAATTTTTTTAACACTTCTTATATTTTCTCTAGATATTCACCTATTTCTCGAAGTTCATAATTTTCGTCAGTGTTATCTAAGAGTTATAATTGCAAGCTTTGAAAATTTCAAGAAATATATGAACAAAATTTTTGAGCTCTTCAGATGATTTATCTAATTTATAAGACAGCAGACTTGCGCCAACACCACCTTTTAAAATATTGGACAAACTGCAAGGAAAAATAGGCAAGGTAATGTTTATTTATAAAGAAACAAAGTTGTTAAAAAGAACGGAAAAATGTTAACTAATGCTTTAAAAAATATGCTTAAGAGTATTGTAGATCATTCACAAACTTTCCATTTTTCATTTCTTTCGAACCTTTGTACTTTATAAAAATTCTTTCTCATTTATTAGTTTCAAAGAATTTTTATCGAGTATCTTAACATAGCGCTCTGGTAATGAAATTCTTAATTTGCAATCCAGAATACGATTAATAATTTTACCAAAATTAGATTAATAAATTTCAAAATCTGTTGCCCTGAACCATTTATTATTTTCTACATAATGTAGTTTGGTGAATTCAAGTGAATTGTTTAACTTGCAGAGCAGAGAATCCATTTTTGGTTTTGTGTTATTTAGGAAGAAAAACATTATTAAAAAGACGAAAACATTTGGTGCTGAAATTTTATCAATATATGCTGATAACCAACGATATTTTGTGTTTTATTCATTATGGAATTGCAGGCGGGGCAAGTATTCTGCCACAAAATTGTGGCAATATTAAGAGAAATTTAGTAAAAAAAAAATTTGTTAATAAATGAAGACTTGTTTAATTATTCGCACTATTACAAATATAATTCTTGAACTATCAAAAAAAGAGAATCAGACAGAATATGCAACTACACACAATATTTATCAATGAATTTGGGCTATATTTCATAAAATTATTATCTTCAATTTTTCGTTTTCTTCATAAAAAGAATATTAATAAAAACACTTATTACAACTCACCAATTTCATTTCGCATAGTTTCGCATATAAAAATTGAGTCAATTCTGGATATAATTAACAACAATCTTATTTACAATGGTAACAATGTTTTTATTATTATTGGTGAGGAAAATATTCCTTGATTTGAGGGAGCTGATGTAACTAGGCTTTTGGAATACAGAAAACCACGAAATTATTTATATTATATTGTTAATAATGATGAAAAAAATTAATTTACTGAACTCAAAGGCATCCGTGAAATAGGGACACCTTCAAATATGAAACCAAATTTTTTATTTTTATCAATGAATCAGCTTTGTATAAGTTAATATTTATATAAAATATGCCTCTAGCTGAAAAATTTACTAAATGGATGACTAAAAAATTTTACCATCAATTAGAAAACATGACGAATATAAGATTCAAAAAGATGTAATGCAATTATTCAAAGGTCAAATAAAACACATTTTAAATTGCACGAAATTAAAGTTAATCATTAAAAAGATGCAAATTAAATTAAAGATGATCACACTGAACATTTAAAAGAAATTAATAATATTAAAAATAAAAATATTGAGAATTGAACAGAAACAGTTCACAGAGTCGTAGATATAATAAATCACAGAAATGAGGTAATTAGAGATGTGGCCCCTCATGTTGTACTGCAAACAGAAAACCAAAATTGAAATCCAACTTTTATTCTTCTAAAATTATTTGATAATAATTGTGAATATTATTATTATGTAATTAGAACTAAAAGAAAATATGTTCAAAGACAATTGCTTAGAATTGGAGATATATATCCAAATTGTGAATAATTATTGAGATTTGAATATTCCCATTTCTATAAATTTATACCAAAGAATGAAGGAAACAATAAATGAAAACATCAGTGTTTTTTACGACTATTTTAATATTGTCGGAAATAATTATACTCAACAACAATTAATAAATTATATAAATATTCTTAGTCTAATTGAGTAAGAAATTATCAATGAATCTGATGTCCATTATTCGTGGATACTTATATCTTTATATTCATTATGGTGTTTCAGAGCTTTTGAGCACGGCTCTGGAGATACAAAAAAAATTAAAATAAATTTACTGAACTCAGAACTGTCCCAAAAATAGAGACGATTTCAAACATGAAACCACATACAATATTCATCAATGAATTTGGGCTATATTTTATAATATTATTTTCTTCAATTTTTTGTTTTATTTATAAAAAAGAATATTTATAAAAAACATATTTCTCTGCATACAAGATGGCCGAATCACTAGAAAAACAACTAGAGAACATACAACTAGAAGATAATAATGATTTAAATAATTTAATTTTCAACAATAAAATAATAAATGTTGTATTAGATAATAATAATGAACAATGGTTTAAAGCTAAATATATTTACAACATTTTTGAATATACCAACTCCAGAAAAGCTATTAGAGACCATGTTTCTACAAACCATAAAAATGCTTATAAAACATAAAACCGATTAAATATCTTGACAATATTGGTAACACAATTTATATAAATAAAAATGGATTAACACAACTATTGACAAAGTCTAGAAAAGCCAATACCTCATTGGTAAAACAAATTTCTAAGCAACTTAATTTAAATATAATTGTTTTTCAAGGAAAAAAGAAACAAAATATATTTCCCACATTATTACAAGTATTAAAATTTTAAATTATAAACAGCAATATAAATTGACAATTATATAATTGATTGATATTTTCCAAATATAAAATTAGCTATTGAGTGTGATGAATTTAACCACAGAGATAGAAATATTAATTATGAAATAGAGAGGGAAAATTATATAGTGACACAATTAAATTGTAAATTTATAAGGTTTAATCCTGATGAAATTAATTTTGATATAGCCAAAGCAGTTAATCGTATTTTTGTTCATATAATATAAAATATTTAAGAAAAAATATTTAAATTTACACTGTATCTGTTTTATTAATCCAAGAGTTGTGAGAATTATCAAAACCCAACCATTTAAAAAATATTTTTTCACCAACTTTTTCCACCAAATATTCATCGGGATAGTTTGTTTTCATAATTTCGTATTCATAAAACTAACCATTGTTTTTTCTCCATTATTATCTTTTAATTTGTAAGTTGGCACAAGAAAATTTAAAACTTTACAAATATTAAACAATTCTGTTGACCAATTAGCAGTATAAACTTTTTAAAAAAAATCTCATTTTGATCACACGAACAATATCTCCAACTTTATATTTTGGTTTAGTAAACACAAAATTTGTTCGCAATAAATTTTGCGCAGCATAGGCTGCTTTAGCTGTCGCTTTTTCATTTTCTTTATTGACTTCAATTGGCTTCATACCAACAGTGCTGTGCATTGTGTCGTTGTATTCTTTCACTAATTCATCCAATATATTTATCCATTTATAATCGCCATTCAAAGCAAATTTTTTCCACATCATATTTTTTAAAGTTCGATTAAATTTTTCAACAACACTAGCATTTAATTCAGAAAATGAAGAAAAATGATTCATATTATGCTTTTCCTTAAGATATTTAAATTTTAAAATTTTAAATTATGAGCCATTGTCGCTAGGGAATTATTTGGTTTCCTTTTCGCCAATATATTTCCTAAAGCATTGGCTACTTTTTTTGCTGTTTTATCTTTGATTGGTAAAGGAAAAGCAAATTTTGAAAAAACATCGATATTTATGGTAGATATACCTTTCAAATTTCCAGTATCCATTTCTACAAGATCAATTTGCCACAAATCGTCCATGCCCTATGAAATAACTTTTCTTCTTGGAAATTTTTTTTTCGCAGGTTTATATAATTAATCGATTATTCCTTCTCTCATATTGAACTTATTTTTAAGAATGTTGATTTTTTAGAATCGCACAACGAGCATATACTTTTCTGGTATAATCGCCCATTTGTTGTATTCTCATTTTAACTTTTTTTTTTGCTGACTTTCTTGCACTTCAAACACCAAGTATTCTCAATTTAATTATGTATATATACTTAATCTTCGTATTTTACGAATATTCCTATTGTGGTGAACATTCCATCAACAAATTAATAATATTATTTATTTATTTTTGATTTTAAAAGTTGAAAACTCACCTCTGTTAACATCATAAGACTTACTATAATGTATTTTTGTAGTCCCCTTAATAACAGTTAGAGTATCATCGGGAAAATTAGCAGAAATTATTTTATAAACAGTACAATCCATCAAAAAATTTAAAAAAAATACATTGTATATGTGAAAATAATAATTATTTTTATTCCACTGTCCACACAAATAAAATATGTGAGATTTCTCTTCCTTAAATTTTTCAATTAATTGCCATAAATTTTGAAATTAGACATCTAATTCTTTATCAACAACTGCTTTGATTTTTTCAGCTTCTGTGTTAGCGAGTGTGTCGCAGTAACTCACAACTGATTGACTTAAATTTTGCAATTCTTTATCAAAATATCTTTTATTGACAGCATCTTTTCCATCAATAGGATCTGCCATATTATTAATTCTGCGATTTTGAATAGAAACATAGTCTGTTTAAACAAATTCTCTACTTATTTTATCTCATAAAGCAGAAGCAATGTTATTATATTTTGAATCTACATGTGATTTTTAATCAGAAACACTAGTGTTGTATTTTGATTCGACATCATTTTTTAATGAATAATCAGAAACAATAGTTTTATATTTTGAATCTACATCGTTTTTAATGGATGTTCAGCAACAATAGTTTCATATTCCGAATCCACAGAATTTTAATGCATAATCAGCAACAGTAGTTTTACGTTTTTAATCTACATCTTTTTTAAATGTCTGTTTTGCATTATTTATTCATTTTATATAATCAGCAATAGTGTTATTAAATTGTAAATCTACATCTTCTTTAAAGTGTAATCAGCTGTTATTTTATTTAAAAAATATTTTATTAACTGCATCTTTTCTATCAAGAGGGTTAGCTATATTAACGATTCTTCGTCCCAAAAATGAGACAAACGTTTTTGTAAAATCAAAACAAGAGCTCAATTCGCTTTGTAAAGAAGAAACACTCGGATTGCATTTTGAATTTACCTTTTTTTTTAATCTTCAGCAATATTATTAAAGTTTTCGTTTAAGGTTTCGATTAATGGTTTCCCAAATATATCTGTCATTTAATAACATATATATTATATAGCAAAACTTAAAATTTCTCGAAAAAAGATATTATACTATTATACATAGATGTCCACGGATAACAGAATTAAAATTCTGAATTCGATCATCATTGTAATAAATATTATTGTTTTTGAAATAATTAATTAAATTATTAGGAATATTGCCTCCCAATGACTCAAAATAATAAACATTATTATTTTTCTTAAAATAGCAAACCTTATGAGTACCAGGATTTGTTGAATTATCAAAATCAACAACAGCACACTCATTTTTCAGTATGTTTTTTGGCAGATCGTCAATCATACAAAAATTTCTGAAATTTTAAATATTTAATTTTTTTATATTCTTTTTAATGTCGATATTAGATAAAGGAGCTTTTTTTGGACTTCCTCTTTTTTTCGCAACTGCACCACTACCAGCCTTGTTTTCCATTGCTAAATTGTGTCTCTGTTTTTCTTCTAATTCCTTTTTATTTTTTTGAGTTAGGTCAACATTATAAATGGCACTAGCTCCTGCAGCTATTGCGCCAAGAGCTCCTAAAGCTGCAAATAAAATTGGTAAAAATCCTTCATGATGTAAACCACTTCCAGTTTTTTCATTGGACTTTTTTTTAACTGTTGGCAATGGTAAAGTTAGTTTAAAATTTTTCCTTCTTTCAGATTTTTATTTTTTTTCTCAAGTTGTTCTTTTGTAAAAAAAAATTATCTACCCCCAAATCTCTTAATTTATCAATAGGTATATCGAAAGTTAAGCTTTTATCTTCATTTATATAAGAAATATATATTAAATAAAGCATTTCAATTCCAAAACCTAATTTTCTTTTTGTAAACATTGTTGAGGCAACAGCTGCAGAAGCAATTTTTTTTCTCCAATTTGAGTATCTTTATTTAACATGATTTCTTGTGCATCTTCTTGTAAAATTTTATCAGCTTCATGTCTAGATAATAGATCTTTGTGGTCTCTATAAGCAATATCATGAAATTTGCAAGCTTCGTCTAATTTATTTATTCCTGCATCTCCTCTTTATAATCTTTCATTTGATTTTGTAAATGGCCCTCAATAATTATAACTTGGTAAATGCATTTCGGGCAAATTAAAATGGTTTAATGACCAATTTATAACAAATTTATTGTTTAGCATATTCCTAACGTTTACTTTTTCATTGCAAAAATTTTTATTTCCAGCATTTTCTTCACCATGAATAACTAATAGTTTGTCAATTAATTTTCTAACATTGTCCATCCAAATATATTCTGTCGGCAAAGTATTATATTTTATATACCGTCTGCAGATCTAGGATAATATGTAAAATTCGCTCTTTCTGGTGTGTTTGGTGCTGATCTTGATGCTCATATATACTTAGTATAAATTGGCTTAATTATATTTGCATTCTTCCAACTTCTATTCGAGAGTATAGGCTTTTTGGGATTATATTCTTGGAATGCAGGATTTGTTAATAAAACAATTTCTGTGTAGTTTTCATAGTAATTATCTGTGATTTCACCTTCAAGATCTGATTGTGTTTTTTTGTTAACAAATTAGAAAGTCCTTCTGTTAATGTATATTCTTTACCTTTAACAGATAAGTTATCATTATTTATCTTTACTTCGGTATCTCCAATTTCAAATTTATGCCCATCTCCTTGTAAACCATATGGTATTTCAGAAATTTCTTTCCCGAGTTTTATGACAGAATCCAGATGCGTCAAATTTTTTATGGTTTCAATGCCCATTTGCTCTTCTACATTAGGTAATTTTGGGAATAATTCTTTTTCAAAAGATGTTTCTTCAGGAGTCGGTGGATAATCTAAAATTTTTTCAGCGACAGGTACTGGTGCTGTTACTTATTTTTATTTTTTTCGTTTACTTGTTCTACTTTTTTGGCAATATTTTGTAACTCACAAATTAATGGTAGATCTTTTTTGTTGTTTTTGTTCATATTCTACCTCATGGTTATTTTTATAATTTCTATACTTCTCGATGAGCAATATCACTCGAGAAACACCCTGTGAATCATTCATTTAAATAATTTTTTTTTTTTTTTACTTATAAATGAGTTATAAAAGCATTCAGAGTTTTTGGGAGACAAATTTTCCCCTAACTGATAAAACGAGGGGGAATTTGAATCTTTACAATAATAGAATCGAGTTTCATATTCCCATAGAAGATTGCTTTTCTTTTCCAATCGATGCTTATGTTTTGGAAGAATATCGCCTACTAAAGAGAGATAAAGTTGTAGATCAGGCAAAATACGAAAAATTAGCGAATATTGATGTTTGTTCTAATTTTTTTTCCATTTCGGTTTTCTAGAGTAGAGATTTCAAAACATGGACAGATTATTGAGGGTGTAGATAATCCAAGAATAACTTCAACAATGATGAATATTTTGCTAAGATCACCAGGTGAATAAAATTATTTAGAGTTTACTGGTGTCGATAGTACATTTTGAGTAAAATCTGTTCGTAGTTATAAAATAAATGAAATAATGTATCCATTAAGATATTTGTTTGGCTTTATTCGCGACAATAATGAAGTTTACTGGAAAGGTGGTTATAAAATCACTTTTTTAAAATTAATCTGATAATAATTTATTTGTTTATGAAACTAAAAAATCAGATGTTTCAGTTGATAAAACTTATGCTGATCCAGGTAAAATTGTTATTGAAAAATTTTCGGAAGTTCAGCGCATTTCGATTTTATCCTATTTAAGTACTCTTCTTCGAAATTTATCAAAAGTTTGAGCCCAATTTTTAATAATTTCTTATTAGTTTAGAATATGTCTGATCTACTCAAGTTTAGCAATCACAGTCCGTATTCTATAGACCACATTTATTACGAGTATCAAGATGTTGCGCGTAGAATGACTCTAGACAATACTGTTCGAAATAAGCAGTTTTACAATGAGACCCGAATGGACCAATTCCTCGACAATGACAAGAGGGAATTGTTATTCTATTTGAAAAATATGACCAGACGTCCGATAGCTATAACACTGTCTTTAAAAAAGTGAACGAGTTGTAAGCTTTCAATCTAAAATCAAAGTTACTTTGTTTTACAAACAACTAGAAATTTATGAAAGTGTTCAAAGACCAATTTTTTTTGGCACTACGATTGAACAATGTTTGGTGTTCGTTGCGAATGGAGATTGTGGAATCTTTTAAACATTTTAATATTTTTCCACATTCCTTTGTAAACGAGGAAAAGTATTTTCGCTGTGCCTTATTGCGCTGAATATATATATATATATATATATATATATATAATTTCTAGAAATAAAAAAATTGGTGTGTAAATATATATATAAAATTACAAAAAAAATTAAGTGGGTATATAAGAGTCGAGAGCACCTATTTGTTTCTCATTAGTTGTTTTCCTTTCGTAAGAGAATAACAATGTTGTAGAGTATAGAATTTCGAGATTTGTACGTCTTGGTATCTCTAGAGGAAAAATCTCACACTTATTCGGTGCGCAATGATCCGTGCAAAACCTTTGTCACTGCTTCGACGTGTGTTTCGAATACCTTTCCAAAATTTCAGTCAAATAAAATGTCCTCTTACATCGTGAATTCGCCCAGATTTTCCATCGGCCCTTAAGCTGATTTCCGAACCTATGACGATCCGCTAGCCGCCACCGAGGAAAAATGGAATAAAATCAGTTGAGAAGCTATTGATTTGGGTGTCAAAATTACATACAAATATCGAAAATTATTGCAAGTCAAACGAACAAAATCTACCCCATGAGTTAGACGACACGTTTACACAATTTTAAATTTTCGACCACGATGTTAGATAAGCCAATGGCTCGACGCCTTATGCATCGGAGTTCAGAGTACGCGATGTTGATTTCGCTCTATGTGGAACCTTCGACATGCTTTTCAACTCCAAGCAGGGTGATTTGGTGATTGTCGATTGGAAACGTTTGCTAGTGAATTTCGAAGAGCCTCTCAGCTATTATGGAGTGGGACCTCTGTGTAATGAATTAGCATCACAGCTAAACGAGTACTCGTTGCAGCAAAAAATTTAACATTATATATTCAACAAGGAAAAAATTGTATTCGACCACGTGCGGATGAAAGATCACCGAAATGTGTCTACTGCAAATGCATGCAAACCTGCTTGTTGTCGGTAGTTGATTTTGACGAAAACGTGATTGAGAAATGATCGATTTACACTATCGATAACCAATAACAATTGTTTTATTTTTACTTCTTGTCATCTTGAAATTTTCTGTATTCTTCTGCTTTCATTGTTCTCGTATTAGCAATTGATTTGTTGAAATGATCCAAGTTTGGCCTGAAGAAAATATGATCGTTTGTCAGGATGCCATTCCAACACAGTTCGTAGATGGTTTCGAGACGCAAAATCAACACCGTCGATTCGTTGGCATTTTCGAGTACTGTTAGTGCCGCTTCATACGAAATGTGTAATGTGTTGACTCGCGTAATTTTCCTTTGGTATCTATATGAGTAGAGATTGATTGACGATCACGAACGAGAATGGCTCGTCATTAAAGTTTTCTTATCTCGCCATATCATATATGGCCATGAAGTTTCGAAAAGTGAGGTATTGCTGTAGAGAAATATTATCAATCACCTGACGTTGGTATTCTTCATTCCAATCCTTCAGATGGTGACTCTTAAACAACTGCCAGAGATCAATTAATGCGCCGCGACATTCTTCCTCCGAGGGCAAGTCGAAAAAGTAAAAGGCATTGGTTCAATCTAGTATTGTAGGTCTTACTGATTTTTGTAATTGGTTGCAGTTATAATTAAAACATTATTATTCATTTGAACGCCTCCTTCGAGACCCGTTTGTAGGGTAATTGCCACACTTCGCAAATGAGGTGGAATCGCCAAGTTTTGCGAGACTACCTTGTCGATTTCGTCCAGAAATATCACGAATCGCTGGCTCTGGTTCTCGATGGTCATCTTGAACAAGTTAGATAATTTACATTCGGTATCACCGATGGTGGGCGAGGATAACTGCCCGATATTGAGTTGGTACAATTTGGCTTTCCATTCGGACGCGATTGCATGGGCAGGTGTGCTCTTACCCATACCTGGAGGACCACAGAACATTATAAACTTGAATCGTGGATTAAACACTTGCGTATAGATTAAAATTTTCAGTTCGGCTTTCAAATGGTCGTGGCCTCGCACATCCTTGAAAGCAAATTGGGGTTTGATTCGCCACAAGTCCAACTCGGATGTAATCTCCGAATTCGACTCTCCTCCAAATAAACCGTTCGCAATTCTTGGCATTCCGAAAGTAACCCAGAAATAAATTTTCAAACTGGGCCGTTAATTGTACGAGATTATTTTTCGACAGCAGGGCGCATCTGAAAATTGCCAATTTTTGTATCAAGTACACCTACGATTTGTAAATTGCGTATTGATTTTCAGCCAGTTTAGATTCTCGCTCTGTTTAAATTTTTGAAAATTCTTCACCTAAACCAAAGAGCGTAGTCTCCAAATCATTTAAAAGTTTGTCACCTCTCTGCGAAGTGATTTGTATTTTTTCTAGGGAAGATGACAAAAATTTCGCACGGTTCAGCATTTGAGATAATTTCTCCACATTTGTGTGTTCGCAGAATGCGATTTTCGGAGCACACGTGAACTGAATCAGACCGGCTTCTATGATGGCGCGAACATTTCCATTCATTGTTTTTTTTATCTGGGTTTTCCGCAGTACTTATAAGATTCTTTTTTTTTGTCGTTATGCAACAACAACATTCACAACAAAGAACCTTGTTTCCATCGTTGTAACTTCAACCGCTCAGACCACAGTGCACAGACACAGACATTCTCGTAACGAACCAACAATCTTCTTTACAGCCACTAAACTCTTATCCTCCCCTTCCACAGCCACCACCTATTTATTTAAAAAGGCCTAATGTAAATACTATAACTGAAATGTCCATTCCTCGCACCAGCATGCGAATAGAGCTAGATGATAGTCATGATGAATTAGCGTGAAACTAAAAAATTACATATCTCGATTTTGGAAATTTTTATGGTAATCAATACGACCATCACACAACGAAAAAGGCGGTCGGTTATTCTTCTTGTGCGCTAAATACCTCGGTGGTTATGAAACAGGTGGCCATACATTTCGCCGAGCTCTGTCGACTAGAGTCGGAAATGTTGAATGATGGAGCAGTCAGTCATCAGTATGTGTAAATTATAAAATCCATCCTCGATTCGATATATGAAGACGTGCCGGAAAATATAACTCCTCGAACAACACAATCTCCTAACTGCATACACTCTCATTCAAATTTGGATGAACGGGTCCATCGAAACACAGCCTGTACTCAACACCCACTAGTTCATCAAACACATTAAATTGGTGCCACCTTTACAATCTCCATTCGATGCGTTTATGAAAGCGGCCTTGGAAAAATGCAACAAAAGAAAAAAAATTGACTATAAACTTTGTCGCATAATATCGGAAAATTTGGAAAGAACAAAAGTATGTCGCCAGCGAAGTCAGACACATGTTTCTACGACTGAGCAAATCAACATTCAAGAATGCGTCTTTCAACACCTTCAGGAACATTTCGATGGATTTTATAAAAAGTCTTTGTTTTTTCTTGAATTGATGAATAAAACACTTGCGATGTATCTAATGTATGTGCAGACATTCAAGTTTCATAAAAAAATTAATTAATTAAAGAATATTGTTTTCACAAGTTGTTTTTTTTATTTATATATTTATATATATATCTGACCCATGAGTTTGAGTTCGGTGCTCTTTTCATCATAAATATTTTCCTCGTCATTGTCATTACACTCGACACATTCAAATACTTCCCATTGGGGAAACAAATGTTCAAAATTATAAGCTGCCATAATACCTAATATATGAGGGGAAATCATGTCTGACGAATTCGTCGGTAGAAGTGTTCTTATTTATAACGACCCCATCCATATTCACACATTTGATGCTGATTTAGCAAACCGTAACATCCTTAAAACGTTCGATTTATGTCTACTGATTATAAAGAATAATTTTCTGATAAATTAAAATAAAGCTTGTATTGAAAATGTGCGACATTTTAAGATTATTTTATCGGTGTTGGACCAATCAGTCAATTATTACGACTACATTTTGGCGAGTGCTCGACGAACGAAATTGGTGAAGCGAACGCACGATATCGACCAATATGAACAACATCCTCAATTCACGGGCAATGAGAATTTCGCATTCGAATTTCACAATAATGCCAACAACGTGCGTGAAGTAAAAAGTCAAAAGACTCCACCGCAAAACGAAAAAACCCCTATGATGAACCAAGTCCAGACATCACACGCGTATTTAAATGAACTATTGGTGCAAATGAACACATCTCCCATTTGAATTCATTTGATAATCTCGTACAAAAAATTCGAATTTTGTACCTAATAATTATATACCCAATGAACAACTACAATTACCAAAGCAAGAACAACTAACTTACAATTACATACTTGACGAGCAACAACAACAAAAATTACTAGAGCAAAACCAACTTACCCCAAATTTCATACCCGATAATTGCATACCTAACGAACAAAATATTTTGGCAAAAGTACAAGAGTGATACACTAGTAAACCAGGAGGCCGACACGACAAGATTTCGGCAAGAGTCAATGAATGGATGCTTTTGGCTGAAATACCTAGTATTTCCGAACAAACAATGATTGGATTGTATAACAGTGGTTGTGAACTACGAACTTTCATCGACCAGGCCCTAATTTCGGAAACTATCAAAAGTAGTGGCGGTGCCGAATACATCATGCTAAAAGAACAACTCCCAATACTGGGTGATAGACTTGACGAGATTAAACATAAATACAACATAAATTAAGATTATTTAATAAAATGACTGAGGAAATCGTCGGGGAAAATGTTTTACTTTCCAAAAACCAAATCCAGGTTTTCAGTTTCGATCCCCAGGCAACAATTCGAAACGTCATCAAATCATTCTATGTGGGTTTGATGGTTTTGCAGAACGTCTTGGGGTTTAATTTTTACCTAGCCGATTGCCACGAGGTTCAAGATTTATTCAAAATGAAAGTTCCCGCGATCGACAGCTACCATTTTGAAAATTACGGGCATGTGCAAGAAGCAAGCACCAGTCGCAAACTTGCACAAATTATCCCACGTACACGATAACGAATTGAGTAATTTTCATACAATGAATCATCTTTCATTGACGGGCTACAGAAATTTCACGTTTGATTTTTCAAACGAAAAAGTACAAAAGCTGACCAAACAAACAAAAGTCGTGGATACGATCGGTGTGAATACACCACAGCATTTTAAATTGCAGCTGGTAAATTCGATGCATATTCCGCATTTGCAAGATGTATACTCGATCGATCTGAACACAAAGCAAGTAAAACCTCAAATAATTCAATCGACTTGAACAAGAATGGTGACAGATAATTCCCAATTACCGCAAGAATTGACAACATCGCCAACTCTGCAATTATTGATTCAAAACATTTCGCCCGATTTCAACCTATCAGATTTTTTAATTTTCCAGTCTCCTGAAAACTCGTCTGTGTTTTGTAATCAACAAACGTCACTCGATGATTTAATGTCCAATGCCTTACAATCGCATGGTCTAATCCCTTCGAATAAAGATGCGATGCCTGGGGGGAGCGGTAATGGAAACGAACCAACTCGGATAAATGAGACAAATGCACCAGTAGTAGTATAAAAATGACGATTCGAGCAAAGCCCCCAGTTATTAGAAAATCAACGATAAATTCAATGCTCAAGTCATCAGAAAACCATCACAAAAAATTACTCTTAATTTTCTGATCCAAAACATCAAATAACGATTCGGGCAAAACTGCAAAAAAAGTGGCTCAAAAAGTTGCGTTTGGGAGCAGTTACAAACAAGTGGCTCAAAAAGTTGCGTTTGGTCAGATCGTAGTCTTTAGAAAAAAAGTTGGGTTAAACTTTGCGTTTGAGTGCATCTGCAAAAATACGCTTAAAAGTTGCGTTTGGGCGCAGTTGCGAAAAAAAGTGGCTTAAAAAATTGAAAACACTAAAAAAAATAAAATATTGTATGTAATAAAGATGGATCAGTTGCTAAATGTATTAAACGGAACCAAGCAATTTAAGTAACTTTCCGAACTTACAATCGGGCAATCCTATCCCATAAACAATGCTGAAATAAATTATACATGGTATGGATACAAAGTGATAATTACTTCTGGATATTTTAAAGTAAACATACCAGACAGATATGTTCAGATTTTCAGTGAAAATGTTTTAAATGATGTAAATCTTGGAGGTATAAGTTTTGTATATGATGGAATGGTGGATTGTGATGTTACACAAGTGCATTCTATTCGATTTTTTAAAGAGTAAATGATCGTCGTCGTATAATTAGACATCAGTTGATTTTTATTTGTGTTCATATCTCTACAAAGTTTTAACAGTTATCCAATCATTAAAACACTATCATCACTCTGACTTAGGCAATGTGCTACAACATAGTCTAATTAAAAGTTTCGATGCACATCTCCAAATTCGACAAAATAAAGTAGCCGAAACATTGAATTCTTTTTCTAAATCTTTCATTGCACTTTCTATAGAAATATTATTCATCTTTATCACATGATACTTTAATAGTTTTTAAACTATTAAAGTTATTATATATAGAATATGACTACTTCCAACCCAAAAAATATCTATGGTCTTATCTCTAATACCACTGTTCTTTCAGACAAATCAAAGTTAATTAACTTACCTTTTTCATCCTTAATTTCAACTATTATTTCATTAATTTGATTGGTTTGCATCGGAAAAAATAATGGATAAGCTGGTTCGTAATAGATTGTGTCGCCAAATCCAGATGTTGTTCTTGGTTTAAAAGTGGCAATTATGCTAGTTTCTCTATGATTATTTTCATCATTTTTTTATATCATACCATTTACTATATTACAGTGTATATTTATTGTTTCAAATGGAACAAATTTTGGAATTGTATCGCCATAATGGTACACATTTGCTTTCAGAGTTTTATTTTCTACGAAACCCAAAAGTTTTCCTATTGAACTCTGTTTTCCAAGCTGTAATTTAAGCATACATTTTACTTTCACTCTGTTTGTTATTTTATCCAGCTTGAAAGATATGTTATTTTCCTTCCCATCCGTTGAAACTGCACTAAATGGGAAATTTTTTTTTATAGTTTTTTCAAGATCTTTTAAGCTATATTGGCCAACTGGAATTTCAACTGCTGATTCTATATCATTCTGACCCACAACATATATCTTAATTTTTCCAGAGATAATGTTATGTGTTATATTAGTAGTATAGAACTGAACTAAAGACAATGAGTGTCCCTCTATCTCTAAAGGGTAATGTAGTCTTTTCTTCAGCACTGATTTGTTATCTGTTGGTTTGAATACTTTACTCATTTATTATAGCATTAAGAAAAATCTATTAATAAATGAGCAAGAAAAACATGAAACATGTAGACTCAGATATTAAAATAAGAATACCAGGCAAGACTGTATCGACAAAACGTCATGGAGAATTATTACCTAATAATATTAGGTATTTGATAGTGGGTCCTAGTAGCAGTGGAAAAACTACACTTATGATAGATAATTTTATACATTCTCAGGGATGGTCGGACTTTGGTACTCTCTATGTGTGTTCAAAAAGTCTGGACCAACCAAAATATATCAATTTAAATAAAGATATAGATGTAACCTCAAAATTATTTAATGAACCGATAGCATACTTCTTTCCATCAAATGAAGAAATGGTTGATGTAAATGAACGTCATAAAGAGTCGGTAGTTGTTTTCGATTATATCATACTTGAAAATCAAAATATGGTAAGGGATTACTTTACTCGCAGTAGACACAAAGATATTGATTGTTTCTATTTAGCCCAGACATACTCAAAAGTACCTAAGCAGCTTATAAGAGACAATACCAATTTTGTTTGCATATTCAGGCAAGATGATACAAATCTTAAACATATTCATAGTGATTTTGTTGGTGGTGATATGTCGTTTGAGAAATTTAGGGAGACTTGTTCAAAATATTGGAATAATGAATATGGTTTTGTTACAATAGATATGACTTGTAAGTTAAATAATGGTAAGTACTGTAATAAAATTAAAGACTTTTTAAATTCTTAGATTATAAGTAAGTTTTGTTTTTAATGGAAGTGTTTCCATTAAAAACTAACATAATCTGAACTTTTTAAATGCATTAATATACCATAACTATTTCAATAAACACAATTTACCTTCGGAAACATTGTGGGCTTTTGGCATTTCAAAAAATATCATATCATCAGGGTATACTTCAAAGTTTTATACATGTCAATTTTTTTCCATTGATGGTATAAGTTGATAACACTTTTATATTTTTCTGGTTTTATTATTGTTTCAACTATAGTTCCATCTCCCATAAAAATATTATATTTGGTTACTTTTGAACTGTATTTTCCAACTAAACAAATAATGGTAATTCTGTTTTTCTGATAGTACTCTAAATTGACTGCATCCATCAGTGCAATGGGATCTCCCACATGTCTTAGTCTTTTTTGTTCAAAATCTATATTATTATCTACTTCCAAGTAAGTAAGATAGGCTTTATCCAGTGGTCTTTTATTTATTGTCAGTGTGGTTATAAAATCGTTGAACTGAGTGTAGGAAAAAAACATTAGGATTGATCTTCTCAGCAGTTGTATCATTGTCTGTATGTTCTTTAATTTGATCTTCAACCCAAGAGCTTATTAATGCATTTCCACATATATCCATTGTTTATTAATAGTGAAATAATTTTTGGAAATTTAAAATTATGTGAAAAGTGACTTAGCACAATTACACACAAATGACCACAAGTTACTTGATTGTTGCTTCCGAGATATGTTATTAATTGTCGGGGTGGATTTCCACCAAATGTATCAAAATAATATGTATTGTTTGCTTCTTTCTAATAGTATATCCAGTGTGTACCAGAGTTTGTTGAAACATCTAGATTAACAATCCCACATTCATTATCGGGTCGCGTGTTAGGTAGCTCATCGATCATAAATACAACTGGAAAATTTTTAATGTGTTTGATTTTTTTATCATTTTACCAATATCAAAGTTACTGAGTGGAGTTACTTTTTTTTTAACATTCTTGCCCCACTTAACTTTCTTCAATCCCTTGTCATATTCCTCCATAGCTAAATTATGTCTGTGTTGTTCTTCCAATTCTTGGTTTTTCTTCTTAGCATTAATTACTGATGTAGCAATAGACGATGCACCACCAGTTAACGCTCCTAGAGCTCCCAATGCTGCGAAAATTAAGGTTAAAAATCCACCCTTATGAACTGTCAGACCATTTCTAGTTTTCATTTCATTAGAGTTTTCTTAAGTTGTGGAACTGAAATTGTGATAGTCATCCCTTTACCCTCCTTTAATTTCTGGTTTTTATGTTCCAGTTGGTCTTTTGTTAGGAAAGAATCAATATCAAACCCTTCAACTCCTTGTTAGGAACTTGAAATCCAATGTTTTTACTTTCATTAATTATATCAAATATATCAATATTTCATTTTAATTCCCCAGCCAAGCTTATGTTTAATATGCATCGCAGATCCAGTAACACCAGCCCACAATATCTCATTGAGATCAGTATCTAAACTTAACAATCTTTTGAACGCTTTATTTTCTAGTTCTTTGTCAGCTACATGCCTTTCAGCTAGATCTTTATGATTATGATAAGCTGTATCATGTACCATTGCAGCTGCATCTAGTGGAGTAATGGGTTTATCAACATGCTCAATTCTCTCTTTTAGTCTGGTACCCGGAGCTAAGTACTGATAACCGGGTGCATGCAACTCAAAAGGTAGTGAATTTATTATGTCATTGAGTAACCCTTTTCCGTGATGCTCCGACTCCCAAAAAGTATGTGGTATTGTGTTCAACACTCGTTTCAGATATGGTATACCTTTTGGATTATTCACAACAAAGTCACTAAACTTGCTGTTGAGCATAATCATTATTCCAACTTTTTCATTGTAATAGTTATCATTTCCAGCATTCTCTTCGCCATAAATAACGAGAAGTCGGTCAATAAATATCCTAACATCATCCATCCATATGTATTCTTTGGGATAGTCTGTATATTTTCTTAATACCTTTCCCCTTTTTAGGTGAGGGACGTTTCTTTTTGATCTAATTGTAAATACTTTTAACAATAATTTTCCATTTATTCCCTTTACTGATTTTGGCATTCCCAAGTTTGGATCATTGTTTTGAAAAACTGTGTTTGTATCTGCTAGGATGCAATTATAGTGTCCATAGTCAGTTGCAGAGTAGTCACTTTCTGTTACTTTCTTACTAGTTAGTAATTTCATCAAACCATCAGTTCCAATGTATGTTCGGCCTTTTACAGTAAATTTGTCATTGTTGAATGTTACTTCGCTGTCACCAATGTACAATCTATCTTTATCAGTCTTTAGTCCAGAAACATTGTCTTTGCAGTCGATTAAGAAATCGGCCACTTTCTTATCAATAAATGTTGTTTTCTAGTTAGTTAACTGTGAGATATCAATCTTGGCAAAATTTTCTAAAAGTTTTAAACTTTTCAATAAGCTGCCTTCTTCTCTCTATATTCTTCTCTATATTGCTTACAATTTTTTGTTGTCTCATTTATTATATAAATAAATAAAATGAACAATGATAACTTAAATGTATACTGTCTCAAATGTATGGAAAATACACTAAGTGATAAAATTTCACATGAACTTACAAATAATAACAAATTAAGAATGAAATGTGTTTGTAGATGTTGTGTTACCAATAACTCGATATTCACTGGTAGGGGTATAAAAATAATATTGTAAATGAAATATATAAACCAATGCGAAAAAACTTTCCCAGAAGAACTGTTCTATCTTTGGCATCGATGATCTTTGGCAAGCTGATTTAGTTTAGATGAATTCTGGATCTTTAAAAGTATACAAGGAATTAACAAAGGGTTTTAATATATGTTAACTGTGATAGATGTTTTTTTTTTTTCAAATATGTATGGACGATACCAATCAAAGATAAAACTGGTGAAAATGTTACGTTAGCATTCAAAACTATTTTGAATGATCTCAAACCCATGCATTTACAAACAGATGAAGGGAAAGAATTTTACAATAAATCATTTAAGACATTAATGGCCAATAACAACATAACACACTATTTAACATATAGTGGGGAAAAAAGCTAGTGTTGTAGAAGGATTTAATAGAACATTGAAGGAGAAAATGTGGACGATATTTATTGTTCAGGGAAGCTATAAATGGGTGGCTATATTACCTAAATTAATAAGTGAATACAATAACACTGTTCACAGTACAATCGGAATGAAACCCACCTATGTAATTGCAAAGAATGAAAGTTCTATTCTAATCAACATGTATGGAGGAGAAAGAAAAATGGTTAAACCAAAGTCTGCAAATAGGAGATAAAGTTCGTATAAGTAAAAGTAAAAATTTGTTTGAAAAAGGATCTACACCATATTGGTCCACTGAAGTATTTGAGGCGTATGAAGTATTGTGCAAAACCCCACAACATACAGAATAAAATATTTAAAAAATGAACTTATTTAAGGTATTTTTTATGTGCCAGAGCTGCTTAAGACTAAATATGATAAAGACTACTTTGAAGAAAAAGTTTTGCAAAGAATAAGAAATAAGCTGCTAATTAAATGGCTAGGTTTTTGAGTAGGCATAATTCTTGTGTTGATAAGAAAAGTGTAATTGTTTAAGAAATTTTTTTCCTATATAATAAATGAATCAACAAAAATTGATAGTTATGAGCATCAGTCATTTCCGCCAAAAGACCAAACAAATAATAATTCGAATGAATACAACAAACACATTGAGTTTGATATTCCTATTGGCGATGCATTTTCACATCCGAATGAAGCTTATGTATACCAACAGTATAAGCTAACTAAAAGAGATACAAATGCAGATTATGAAAAAACTTCAACTATTGATATTTGTGAGAATTTCTTCCCATTCCAGTTCTCAAGATTAGAGATCTCTAAACATAGTTGTATAATCGAAAGTGTTGACAACCCTGGCATCACTTCAACAATTATGCATACATTGCTAGGTTCGGAATCAGAATCAGCATATTTCCAAATGTCGGGGATAGAACTAGGTAAATATGTTAGGAAAGACAAGCGTACCGAAATTACCTATCCATTAAGATATTTGTTTGGATTTATGAGAGATTGTAATGAAATATTCTGGAAAGGTAGGATACAAGATCAGATTAAGTCGAAATTTTAATGATGATGTTTCTTTTTACAGAATACCTCCAAAGAAAGCAGATGGATCTGATGATGAAGATAATAGACCAGATGCTGCTAAAATTGTTATTGAGAAAATGAAAATTCTGTGGCCAATTGTTGAATACGATCCTATTTATGGAGATGAAATTAAAGCAAAATTATACAAACAACCCAAAATTCTAATTGGTTTTAATTATTGGCAATGTCTTGAAAAACCAGTACCTACTAATGCAAACTCATTTCAGTTTGATATAAAAGATCAGTTCAATTCAATCCAATTCGATAACCAGCCTTTGTTATTGTTGGTTTTCAGCAAAACAGAAAAGAAGATCCTGGGAAATTCACACACAGTTCAATGTTTGACTCTTGTTTTGTCAAAAATATTTCTATTAGGAATGGACGGAATGAAGTGTTTCCCAAAGAGAATTGGAATTTAAACATTGATGATAAAATTTGCGATAAGATGTATATTGCTTACACTGATTTTTGAAATTCAAAGACTAAACTAGATACCCCTTATCTTAATAATGAACGGTGCTTCAACTCTGGGTCATTTACTGGGAGAAGACCATTGTATGTTATTGATTGTTCTTACAAAAAACCGCTATTTTTAAAATATTGAACTAATCTGTAACTTACAGTTGATTTTAATAAGCCAATATTGGCTACTACTATTTTTAATGTGGTACTAGTAAGCCAAAGAAACCTAATTTATGATGTTAAAAGTGGAAAAATCCAATAGTGTGTAAACATGTATGGTTATTAGTTTTTAATGGATGGTTATCCATTAAAAACATTTACTGTTATATAATTTTTCTTTAAAATTATATAATAGTGCTATAAGAGTGTTTTTTTAAATGTGAATTAAAGGGTTCAATTGAACAGACACCTGGTACATAATAATATTTAAGTAAAATTTCATGTACGGAGTTCGTATCCATTTGCATCACTAGTTTTTTGAACTGATTAAGAATATCTGAGTATGAGGATGGTACTGTAGAATACTTTACATTGAACACTGAAAGATCAAATCTGCCAGCTCTGGTCAACATGTTCGTAAACTCACTGATTTCATAGTATGTTGTGTTGTTGAAGAAGTATAATAATCCATTGGCATATATAGAAGCAGAATCTAACCCAGCTGGTAAGCCTGGAAATTTCTTTGAAAATAAACCGAAAGATTTAGATCTGGATAAGCACTCGTCCAGTTCCATAAAATACATTTCATCGTAAAATACAAAAGTGCGACCAGAGTAGGTGTTTACAACTGCTTTTATTTTGGAATTATGATGTATACCCATATCATAAATAACCTTTGGATATCCAGACACGAGTTGCAGACTAGTATATTCAAATATATATATATATATATATACATTTGACTTGATAAACATTACAATTTCCCCCGATGGTCTCTGATAAATCGATGTAAATCTTTCAAAATTAGTGGGTAAGAAAAACAGCCAGTTAGTGATAAGCTCTGGTTTACTAACTATTTTATCTACTATGTCATATGTTCAAACATATTTTTTTAAATAAAAAATATACATCACTTGGTTTACTACCAAAAATGTGTTGATGGTTTTCAAGTTACGCAAATCTACTTCTTTTGTAGGGAATAACATGTTTGGTTTAGGAGGGGGTAGCGAATGCGCAGATCTTTTAGGTTTACCATATAGACTCTGTATTGCCAAAATATCGTCAGTTTGTAATGTTAGTCGATCTAAGACATAAATTGGATACATAGCAGACTCGTAGACATTCGAATTATGTATTCCTAATGAATGCCCTATTTCATGCAATAGCACCACGAAAAGATTTATTTTTCCTTGAGATCTGTTGTCATTTTTATGATACCAATCTTCTTCTGCATCAATGTGAATTTCAACAGTTGAGTTATCTGATTTCGGAAAAAAAAAAAAAAGCACGACCAAGTATTCCCCCTTTCCCATCTAATTTACTATTACATAAATGCAGAGATTTTTTTAATGTATGGATACTATGTTTTTTTGATATTGTTATGTGTGGGTTTTGAGTATCGTGTTTAAATATAATGTCAGTATGTTTGGTCCACGTATGAAACACTACTTGAGTTAGCTGTAGTATGTCATGATTGGCTAACAGATAATGCCATTTTATTTCTATTGTGCCAAATATATCATCTGGTACCCCACATCTAGGAGTTTTGATTAGTGTCAGTGTTTCTTTACTTATTTCACCACTGATTGTTATGTTGTGATACTCTTGGAAAAGTCGGAGAGCATTTGAAACTACTGATGAATTTACATGTGTAATATCTTTGTCAGATTCCTTTAAGTATCCAAAATCATTTAAGTATTTTTATTATGGAAAGTGTTGATTTTCACCTCTACTGGAGGTTATCAAAATTAAGATGATAGTCGTAAAGGTAATCATTTTATTATAATTAAAAACATATTTCATATAATCCTGGTTCGTTGATAAATGTTGTATGAGGATGCATGTTTTCCGATAGCGCTTAAATGTTGCTATTGAAATTTTTATATCTTTTACAATATTTTTGTTTAATATGATCATTAATTACATCTCGAGGATGTGCATTCAACAAGGGTATCGGATCACGACTCTTTTTCAATTTTGTAGTGCCCCCATGGTAGTGTATTAATACCATCTTAAAAAATAAATCTTTGTCATCTTTGGGACTTCATGCTTTTTTCTCAACTCAATTGTATAGAGTTCATGTTTCTTACTTTTAATAAGATTCATACTTTTGTACAACACTTTTTTTTACCAAACAGACACTTTATGTAGTCACCGAAACTATTCTCATTTCTGACCACAGTGTTTTTCACACCCTTTGCTCTTTTCTTTACACCACCTTCTGCATTTATTGCATACATTTTCGATTTCAATCAAATAAATTCTTCCATTATTTTTCCATTACAATCATCTTTCATTTTGCCAATCATCTTTTTGCTAACTAACAGTATACCATATGGATTATCTTTTTTATAGTCAGAAGTATCAAAATAATCGACCATTTCTTTCATGTCACTGTAGAAGTCTGAATTTTTTATATAATAGTTGTATGAATCAGTATCTTGGTAGCACAGTTCAAAATTTTTCCCATACTTTGATTTCATTATATTATTGTGAAAATCGTACATTAAGACTTTCGATAGATCAAGTATGCTCATTCCAACATAAATGGGTTCGTTAAAGCATAGTTTGGTTTTAATCATATGAACTGCAACCAAAGAGTTAGTAAATATAGTCCTATCTTTAAAGTTTGGTTTAGCCACTAGTTTATCCATTTGCTTAGAACTTGTGCACGACCGTATATCCACACTGTCTCTAATATTTTCCTTTGTTTTTCCGAAAACAGAATTGTTCATTAATTTGTAGAAATCTTTTTCAAAGTCATTTGTAAACCTTGTTCACATATTTTTGTGTTTAGATCAATTTAGGACTTGAGGCAATCTGATTGATCAAACTCCAGAACTCTATGGATATTTTTCAACTTCATTCCAAGAGATAGTTATTGCTTAAGATTTACATAGTGTAATACAAATTTTTCTTTATCATACAGAGTAGTCAAGAGTTTGGGATTTTTTTTAACCTTCTGGTATTTTATTCTCTGATGCCAGTGGCAGATTTTTGTGGAGATCATGTAGTTGATGTGTGTATTCCAAATCAACTTCCAATATATAACATTTTCTAGAATCATCTCGTATTTTTGTTACATCTATAAATGTATTTCTCCACTTAAACCCACCATAGGGTAAATACTGGCTCATAGCCCATCCATATAAGTTATTGTCATCCACATAGGTTAGATAAAAGATTTCCTTTGTACTATCATAAGCATTCATATACTTATTATTTGCTTTAGCATATCATTTACAACATTGTGAAATTCCACCACGAACACCTTTTTCTATCATCAAAATCATGTCGTAATCTGTTAATAATTCTAGTTCTATTTTAGTATGTTTGAGCATAGCATCCCACACTAACCCTGGGGCTGTGAAATACCATGCTGGATCTTGCTTATATGTTTTGAGACATACATCTCTAAAATTTTCCATTATATCAGACAATATCAATACATCAGATCTCACAACATTTTCCAGCACTATCCATGTAGTCATATGGAAAAACACCTTTTCTTATAACAAAGTCAAGAAGTTCATTGGCAAAATGCTTACATGTTTCTTGGAATTGGCTTCTGGAAAGGTTGCTAGAGAGTTTATCGATACTACTAGCCATAAATTTAAATGAGTCAATAAATCTAAGATTTACACTTTCACATGCATGTTACGTAAAAGAAATATATTTTTCTTTGTTGTTGGGAATTAGATAAATTTTATTTTCATCGATGCCAAGATCTCTTATGAATAAATGTGTCATAACCAGATAGTTTCTGTATAAACACTGGGACAAAACATGGATTACTTTACGATAAGTTACAATCTCTGTGTGCAGCTCCCCTAAATTTCCCAGTATGATGATCACGATCTCTTACAGAATCACAATTCAAAGACTTTTCACATACATGACAGTGGGTAGCTGTATCATAAACAATTTGTTCTTTCTGAGTTAGTGGAAGCAATGGTTTTTTATTTGTGAATATATCACCAATATACTTTGCTTCTTCCATTAGCATTTTAACGAATACACTAGATGCATCAGATCCTGCATAAGTTACTGGTGGTTTATAGTATCCATGTTTTTTTTTTACATAGTAACAGAAGCTAATAGGCTCGTGTTTTGGGTATGGTTTCGTGTAGGATCCTTCGGGGTTTGGTTGACAAGTGTCAATTTTAGTCAACAAGCATTCAAAATCAGCATATATCACAAACAGCACTCTCAAAGAATGATTTTGGTTTTTAAATCTTAATGTCATTTTTTCCTTTAGATGGTAGTTCAACTCTAACACCATCGTGATCTCGGCAGTTCTTGTTCATTATCTTTTAGCTTTCTTACAGAGTAGAAATGCTGCAAGCTTCTATCGCGTGTGTGTGTGTGTGTGTATATATATATATATATATATATATATATATATATATATATATATATATATATATAGTGATCATTATTTGTTGCTTGTGATGCGATAAGTCTTGAAAAACTTTTTATCCAGCAGAAGTGGTCGTTCTTTTCATCTTTGATATAGAGTAGGTTAATGTACTTATCTGTATTTTTTTTTTTTTTTAATGGGTAGATTATATATTTTTATAGCCATATTTTTCTTCGTATGTATATACATTAATAGAAATTCCACTTCTTTTCTCAAAGGTTGGTATGCTATCCAATTTCATTGTAAATTCCAACCCTTAAGTGCATCATCAAACTCATGTCCATAAGCTATGTATTTATTCACTCTTTGGGGGTTTCTTTATACTTGATGCAATGTAGATAGAACAGGCTACAAAAACATTTTTGATCATTTTTCTTAACATTATTACCACCAGCTTAGCTTTGATTTTTTCTGAGAGATCAACATAAGAACTGCCCTTGAATGGTACATATTTATTTATTCGCACTTCTAGTTTAAATATTCTGTTGAGTACCCACTGAGATCCCTTTGCTTCCAAACCCCCATCTCAGCTATGATTTTCGATATGCTGTTGGCATAATATTCTTCCAGATTAGTCGATTTCAGTATAATTTCGTTCTTTGTTTTAAAGTAGCTTTCTACATATTCAATATTCCCACCAATTCCCTTTTGTACTCAGTGAAGAGTTTCATGTTCACTTTGAGTGATTTTAAATGTTTATTAATTAGTCCCATGACAGTTTCTTTTACATTGTTTAGGAAATGATTTGGGTCTTTGTATGCATTCACATTCTTTACAGCATAAGTCCTGATCCTACTTTGAAATGCTGTTTCGATTTCTTCTACACTGAATCTGAGTGTGTACTTATGAACTATATTTCTCAAGTGGCATCTTATGAGAGACGGTTTGTAATAGTCACTACACGCTTCACATTTCACTTGTTTCTCTAGTGGGAACTTCTGTTTTGATATTAAATGTTGTGGTATTTTTAAATTTTCCCATGCATTTGTTGGTTCATGTGATTTATTATGTATTGGTGCAAGACCTTTGTGCAATCTACTTCTAAGATGGCTTATTATGAGTGATTACAAGTTTCATACTTGACATAATCTCTTGAGATTTCATCTTCTTTCTTTTCACAAAAACATCTTTCTTAAATTTATATTCTTCCCAAACACTACCAGTTGCATTAGCCTTTTTCATTGCTATGGTCGTCATCATATTAGACATCAGTTGATTTTTATTTGTGCTCATTTATTATATACCATATTTCATTTTTTACATTTTCAAATTTTTTAAGCCACTTTTTTTTGCAACTGCGCCCAAATGCAATTTTTACCCATATTTTTGCAGATGCACTCAAACACAAAGTTTAATGCAACTTTTTTTCTAAAGACTTACAATCTGACCAAATGCAGCTTTAGAAGCCACTTTTTTTTTGCGGTTGTGCCCGAATCGTCATTTGATGTTTTGGCTCAGAAAATTAAGAGTAATTTTTTCTGATGGTTTTCTGATGGCTCGAGCATTTAATTTGCCATTGTTTTTCTGATAACTGGGTGCTGTGCTCGAATCGTCATTTTTATATTACTACCAGTCAAATTCGCCCGACGACTCAAATTTAACCCTTGTTCCACAAGTCGCTGCATTTCCCGAAGAGTTGCAATTGGCTAAGAGTGGAGAAAACGATTCATCGCCCTCGTCGAACCAAATGGCCCCATTGTCTGACGAAATTATCATTAACTTGGCAAGGGAATGGCGCAAAAATATAGTAAAACCAATATACTATATACAACGATTGATCGATGACGATACGTCATGGGCATAGGTATTTCCCCCCAACAAGGAGGAATTAGCGTGGTGCAGAAGGGCATTTCCCCTAGTATGGGGCCAAGATCTGGGATTAATAGAAAAGTGGATCAGGGAATTCTATGTCAAAAGGGACAAGTCGACTATGGGTTTCAAGGCAGCTGCCGAGGGCGAAGGCAGCCTGTCGCAGGAGATTCCCCAGTCTCAGAGTACTGAGACAGCCACAGTTAAAGATACTGCTCAAAGTCCAGTGAGGAAAGGGCCACCCCCGGGCTTTGACAAGTAAATAACGGAACAACTAAATTCAGCAACTGCTGAGGCAGTTCAAGGCGAGGCCTCCACAACAGTGGAGGATATTATTGAATATGCGACCTGCGAGTACAGGAAGGTCAATAAAGAGTGGGCGAATTTCCTCCTCCGAGGGTAATGAGGCTGAAGGCTCTGCTTGACCTCCAAATTGTGCGATCTGCACAATTGGAGGGAGATACCAGAGTGTATAAGACTATGGAGCGAACCTCCACTGCTGCCGTAGAGAAACCTACAATTAAAGCAAAGACTCAGTCTTTTGCTGAAATTGTCAAAGAACAAAAGGCATAGGAAACGCCACAGGAATAACAGTGGCAGGAGGTGAGGGAAAGAAGGCAACCCTCGAAAAGGACCATCCTAGTGTACCCTATGGAGGGGGAAGGCCGCTCTGAAGAAACAAAGATAAAGTTGAAGTCTCTTGATCCGGTGAAGGAGCAGCTCCGGATTAAGAACATTAGACAGGTATCTAAGGGAGGCGTACTATTGGAGGCTGAGGACGAGCAGACCCTCCTCAAGTTGAAAAACGCCAAAAGGATGGAAGCATTAGGATCAAGGGTAGCTGACCCGAAAAAGCGAGGGCACAAGGTCATCAATTATGATGTGCCGAGGGAATATGACGGCTCGGCATGAACATACATATTCACCTTAGGATTGTTGTACTTCATAATCAAATTGTAACCATGTTTTAGTGTTAAACGGTTTTTATCTCTGTAAATTAAACATATTTTTGTACTTTTATTTTCATTTATTTATATTTTTCCAATTTTCCCATCAATTTCTCGGACAGAAGAAGAAAACAATTTTCGCTGTTTTTTCCTCAATTTTCCCAGGTTTTTTCAGGCCTCAAGAACCCTAGACAATAGCAACAAAATTAAGTTTGTTTCACTGCTTTAACCTCGCTAATGTACTGGTTAAATGCTACAATTTATTATTTTAGCATTATTACAAAATACTCAAGTAATAAATCGGAAAACCTTGGAAATCTATATTTTACAACAATAGTCTCAAAGGTTCGTTCATCTACTACCATTTAACAAAATATTACTTGATGAAAAATTTATATAGGTCTCTGAGGAGGTAGTGAACCTTGTCCTGGAAGTAACGCCTCCCTTAGGAAGGCTGCTGATGGATTGTGGAACCCTATTTATAGGATTCCAAATATTTAAGTTCAGGGACTATGTGATGCCTACCCAGTGCTACATGTGCTAATGGTACGGCCACATTAAAGAGAAATGCAAAGGAGAACTTGTTTGCCCTCACTGCTCCGAAACTGGGCACAAGTTCTCTGAGTGCAAAGTCAAAGCAGCAAAACCAATATGTGCAAACTGCGCACGAGATAAAAACAGAGATTGCTCCCTCCCAGTTGGTTCCTCTGACTGTCCGGTCCATCAGAGAATTATGGCGTTGGAGCTCGACAGGACGCAATATGACTAGTAGTCATGAGCTGCTACGGTTAGGGCAGATAAACCTGCAGAGAGCTGCAGTTCCAACAATGGAACTGCACAAAATAGTGATGGAGCAAAAATTGGATCTGGTACTGATGCAGGAACCCTACCTACTCAGAGGGAAAGTGCCAACACTCCCTGGTCGTTTCTCTATCTTCTGGGAAAATCCATTAGCAGGAATCTGGGTGTGTAACCCTGAGATTGACTTTGTTCCGTTAGAGGCTCTCTCGAACACGCACCATGTGTGCATTCGTTTGGTGACTGGGGAGGGATGCGGCATGACAATTGTCTCGTAATATTTCCAACCCAAAGACCCGATCGAAGTACATTTAAGTCAGTGGGAGAATATACTGATGAGAGCCAATGATCCTAGGATCATACTTCGTCTGGACATCAACGCCAAGTCGGAACTTTGGAATTCCCGGAGGACGGTTGACCGGGGGAGGAGGTAATTAGATACCTGTTAGCGAAAGACCTGCAGGTGGTCAATAGAATGGGACACGAGGCAACCTACGTGTCCCCAGCCCACGATACTGAATTGTATCTGGACATAACCGTGGCAACAGCGCATGCTGCTGGGAGTGTTGGGGACTGGAGAGTTTCTGACGAGGTGGACTCTGACTACAAAATGATCCTGTTCACCATTCGAATAGATGGGAAAACACCAACCAAAATTGAACGTCCCCGTTATGTGATGGCAAAGCGGACTGGCGTCTGTTTGACAAAGTGCTGCTGGAATACCAGAGACTATACAGAGCAGAAAACCAGTTCTTGTCTGTAGATCAAATGGCTGATAAGATAGGGGAAATGGTAATGGCTGCCTGTGATCGGGCCATCCCCAAGACCCAGAGAAAGGTCCCCCACCATCCTTGGTGGGATGTTGATTTGGAGCACAACCACAGACAGGTAAAATGTCTGCGTAAGCACTTCAAAAGAATGTATCGCCCTGATCTCAGACAGCAAGCGGTGCAGCAGTACAACTTTGCCAGAACCCAGTACCGGCACCTGCTAAGGAAGAAACGGCAAACCGCTTGGAGATAGCTGGTAACGGATAGGGGACACCAAGACCCCTGGGGATTGGTCTATCGAATGGTGACGGGAAATATTAGAGGAAACGAGGTGCTTCCCACCCTCGAGTCTGATGAACATCTTTTGCAGACACCCGAAGAGATCATGAGGCACTTTCTTGAAAAGCTTTTGCCCAATGATACTGCGATAGGGGAGACCGAGTATCACAGAGTCAGGGCAGAACAGCTAAGCCCCATGGAAACATAAAACACTGCACCATTCTCCCTTAAGGATTTGGATGTGACTGTCAGGAAAACAAAATTGAGGAAAGCTCCTGGAAAGGATGGAATGACAGGGGAAATGCTCCTACGTGAATATCCTCGTATACGTCATGACATGTTGGAATTGTTCAATGATTGCCTTTCAGAAGGGAATTTTCCATCTGGGTGGAAGGAAGGCCACCTTATAGTGATCTATAAAGGTGCCGGGAAGAACCCGAGAAAGGCGAACTACAATAACGCTTCTCCCAGTAATGGGGAAGATGTTGGAGCGCCTATTAGACCAAAGGCTGATGCAATACCTGGACATTGTCCAAGGTATCCATCCTCGCCAGTACGGGTTCACAAAAGGTAAGAGCACTGAAATGGCGATTATTGACATGGTCGAACAGGTGAAAACCTACGACCAGACCTATGTCATGGCGGTATCCTTGGATATCGTGGCAGCTTTTGACAATGCTTAGTGGCCAAAAATACTGTGGCAACTTTGCTTGTTGGAGTGCCTCGGGAATATCTATGGGATGATAAGATCCTTCCTGGCAGACCACAAGTGCACCCTGGAAATGGGTGCACATAAGGAAGAGAAGGTGTTGACCAAGGGCTGTCCCCGAAAGGTTCAGTCCTTGGTCCGATACTTTGGAACGTGATCTTTGAGGGCCCGCTACGACTGGACTTGCCGCATGGCTGCATGGTCTATGGTTATGCGGACGACGGTTTGCTACTTGTCCCTGCCTGGTTATGGAGAGAACTGGAGAAAAAGACGGATATAGCTCTAACAATGGTTGAGGAGTGGGCTGGAAGGTTCAAATTGAACCTTTCAGTCGACAAAATCAACGCTATATTTCTTAAGGGCACTCCTAAGCATAATCCCGTGATTAGGTTTGGGGGAATAGTAATCAGGATGGTCACTGAGATTAAATATCTTGGTGTCATCCTGGAGAGTCGTCTAGCGTTCCATGCACATGATCGCAATGCGGTAAACAGAGCGGTAACTATGTTTCACCAGCTGAGGGCAGTAGCGCCTGCAAACTGGGGGCTTAAGTACCTGACATTAAAGCTTATGTACAAGTCTGTCTTTCTGCCCATCTTCACATACGCATGTGGGGTGTGGTACCCGGAGGCAGAGCGTGTTCATGGTAAAAGGGCCATAAATAGTGCTCAAGGAGCTGCACTGTTGGGGATTACCAAGGCTTACAGGACAACTTCAGGTGATGCTCTCCAGCTTATCGCTGGGGAGATCCCTCTGGATCTGTTCGTGGTGTAGATGGGGACCATCTCTCGTAGGAGAAAGCAGGGAGTAATTCCCACAGTGGAACTGAGAGAGATGAAGGAGGCCACACTAACAGCTTGGCAGACCAGATGGGACCTTAGCGTCAAGGGTCGCCTGAAGTATTGTTTGTTCCCTTGTGTAAGGGAGAGACTGAGATTGGAGAAGTGGCTCGAAGTGGGACACTACTCCGCTCAGTTCTTGACCAGGCATGGGAACCTCTGTGCTAAGTTGTCTTCCCTGGGCCTGGTAGAGGACCCCCTGTGTGTGGTATGTGGCGAGGAGGATACCTCCACTCACGCTCTGGAATGCCCTAAAATCGAAGACATAAGACTGGAATTTGAGGAGAATCATGGACCTCTCCACCTTGGGCCTATGCTTCGGGATAGGAACAAGACGGCTTGTTTGTTGCAACACCTAACAAGAGTGGGTAAAAGAAGGGAAGAGTTTGACGTCTGGTGGTCGGGCCCTTGGTTGAGTATGGACCTGGACTTGTCGGAGGTGAACAATGGGAGGGAAGAGACTGGGATAGCTGTTGAAATCCATAATGTGTGACCACATCTTCCCAGTCGTAATCTTGGATGATGGGGGTGGCCCAACAAATCCCCCACAATTTTTGGATAACCTGGAACAACCTGTAAGGGTGCATGGGTTGAACACTTGCAACCCCCCCCCCCCCCCCCCATGGAGAGAAGTAATATCAGAAAAGGGAAACAAACTACGCAGGTCTACGTCTATAACGCGAGTTATAGACCTAGAACCGTATATGTCAAGTGGACAAGGCTCTCAAGAGAGAGAGCCACCTGGTTGGCCATGTACATGGAGATCTGTGGTCTTTGTACGTGAGGGCTTTGCTCGTGTTACTTGTAGCATGAGCAGGCTCAAATGTGATAACAGAAGCAGAACTGTCTATGTCATGTCCCGTGCCAGGGAGGTATGGTCAACGGGAGTGCCCATGGAGGAGGTACGGACCGAACAGCCCCGAAGTATCGAGGTTGAGAGGGAAGTCTTCCTCCATGAGGTACTAATGACAAAATCGTTGGCAACCCCAGACGAAGTTAAAACAATAGAAATTGACTGGCCGGATGAAAAGAACATGGTGGATGCTGCTGTACAGGCCTGGCCTGCACAACCAGATCCTAATGACCCACAATGGCTGTATAACGACCTGATCAGGGGAGCGATGTTAACTAAGTTGGAAGATCCGACAACTTTGACATCAGCTCTTGCCCTTGTCATAAGGAACATGGAGGGGAAGATAAGGTACTCTTCCCCAGAATGACGACTTTGGACAGTCTTTTCATCGCCCAGGCAGGCCTGCCGACCACACCAACAGAGCTGGTCACTCTGATAAAAGAATGCTTCTGGCGTAGGGGTGAAAGATTCGTAGAATCTGACGTCCTTCAGGATGCCATCCGCACATACAGGAGGCATACTTTCGATTACAGTAAGCCCTTCAATGGGTACACTGTGGTCAGGTACTAGTCCTTCACTTTCGGCTGGCCTCCTACCACCAGTTTGGTCACACCACACAGAAGTGACACGCCCTCACTCGGGAGGGGGATGGCCAGGTGGAGGAAGGATCTGGGAGGAATAGTTCGATTAGAAGGATTTATCGAACAGGATGGAGTAAATATGGCAAAGAAGAAATGAATTCCTTCCCATTTAGCCTCCAACCGCCCGGCCAGTAGCAAATACACCCGATCAAGAAAAACCTGGAAATGACGACATGCTGAGTAAAGCTCACGCATATTTTTACCGGATTGACAAAGTTGTAAGCAAATGTATGAGTTTTACTAAGATGGACAAAGGCAAAGCGGAATAGCGTGCAGCGATGGATTTGTATGTGTCTGTGTATGCAAGATTGCCGATTCGAAGTGTAATTTTGGATTTTTGTTACAAGCTCATTGCATCAGGGGGCGAGATGGAGGGGGATGTTACTGATTACTGGACATCCCCCGAAACTAAGCCCGGCATAACCCAGACGCACTGAGCCGAGAAGGCAGTTATGGGAATACCGTCATGCTTAAATTCAATCGAGTTGGATTTGCGCTATCGCGTATTTAGTTAGTGTGTGAGTGAGTAGATTAGTAGTAGTGTTCTTTTTCAATTTTCGGACAGCATGACGGTTTCAAAATTGCAAAATTCCCGGTGGTTACCTGAGATAAGAAGAGCCGATTTAGCTTTTTGTTTGTGGGGGCTTAAGTAGCTTGGTTAGAAAGAAGCGCTCCAGATATGACCTTTTAATAGGTATCGGCCACCTGGAGGGGAAGTTTGTTGAGGCCAACGCTGGTTCCACCAGGAACTTTGTTCAACAATCCAAGCAAAATTTTCCCAAATATTTTATCAGTTCTATCCGAAGACATCAGTTTTGATATTTGCCGATCGATCCATTAGGCTATAGACATTCTTTTTTATGCGAATAATCCTTGCATTTCTTCCGAATCCTTATTTGTTTTTTCCCTAAATATAAGAGACATGTACTTCTCTGCTTTACAAATCAGGAGCGATGGTGAAGATTCCGATGTGGTTGGCGATTCCATATACAGTGATATAAGAAAAAGATTTTGCACTAAGAGAATTGCCAGTGGAGATGAAGACGATAGCGAACTGGTCGATAAAAGAGAAAAAAAGAAAATTCATAATGAAAACATGAACGCAAGTCATTACAGTCATCGATTTAGACAGCATTTTAATAGACGAACGTAAAAACGAATTTCACAGAGCGGATCATTTCATAGCGACCTTGACGAAAAAATTTAAAGTGGAGCTGTGGACGGCGGTCAATGAGGTGCATGTGAAAATGTTTATCGAACCGTTTCCACAGGCCCATAAATTCGCAAAAGTTTTTTACGGGCTGCATAGAATAACGAAATCGGTATGTACCATTCGCCAACAATTTCTGATAACGACGGGCTTATACATTTTAAAAGACGATTTGGTTCATAATTTGAATACTGGTGGTGCAAACACGACCACTATCACGAAACTGTGGATTTGCAAAAAACTTACAAATGCCAATCATTTAAAACTCTGGTAGCTATATATGGGAATGCAGGCCATTATGATTGTTGGACACATCTTCGTGGATTTACATGTGCAGAGAGAAAATCGAAATTATTGCGCTTGTGGTTCCGTGATATTGTAATGGCAAAATGGGAAGATTTCCAATGACAACAAATTTGAAGGAAAAAAAATGTGTATCAAAGCATTTACATTCAGTGTTTGGTGTGGGTTCACAACATAAGAGATTGTTCGACTAAACTGCAGGTCAAATCTCTGCATCAGTGGGCCAGTTAAGAAAATATTCCTTGGATTGAAGTGGTAAGATGGAGAAATTCCCTGCAACAAAATTGAAGATTAAATGACTGACAAAAAAAATCACACTGTCCAACTCTAATATATATATATATATATATATATATATATATATATATATATATATATATATATATATATATATATATATATATATATGACAAATGTATATTTTTGTAAATAAAATATTTTTATATTTTCTTGTAAATATTATTTTTTTCATTTACATAAATCCCCCACACTATCAAAACAAAACCAGACATTACTCTTATGTTTGTCAAATTATCAAAGTAGGCCAGCATCAATCCCAATATTTGTAAAAATAATACTTAGACCGATTAAATAAGCTTTTTTTGTTTGCATTATCTTATCCCTTCACGGCACAGTTGTCACATTTTGGCAATATTATACCAGCGAAATTTCAAAAACTTCGTTTAATTAAAAAATATATAAGTTGATTTTTGGAAAGGTGCGAATTACAGGGTACTTGTTAAAAAAATTTATTTTTATATCTAAAAAAGTATAAAAGTTGAATGTTAGAAAGTTATTAAATTCAGGGCACCAGCTAAAATTCAATTTTTTTAAATATAAGAGGTTAATTTTGGAAACTAATCAATTTCGGATAACCAGCTAAAAAAAACAATTATTTTTTTATAAAAATAATACTACTTAATTATTTTAAAAAGGCACTAAAAACCATGTCTTTTTTTTGTGTATATATCAGCAGTTGAGAATTTCATAAAACCATTACAACTGTATCGTTATTGGACAGAAGATCTCTCTGGTTGTTAAATTACTAAAAATTCGACTGTTGGATTTAACAGGTATTGTAAAAACATCTCAAAAATTCAACTTTTTTAAAATAAGAAATTATTAGGAATACTACAGTTTGGAAAATATCTGAATTCAATATGACAACGAATATGAACTCACGAAATATAACATCCAGAATACAGAACTTTATAATAAAAATTGCACTGAATTGAGGG
Organism: Dryococelus australis; assembly: GCA_029891345.1. Classification (NCBI taxonomy): domain Eukaryota; kingdom Metazoa; phylum Arthropoda; class Insecta; order Phasmatodea; family Phasmatidae; genus Dryococelus; species Dryococelus australis. The sequence goes on from CM057009.1 coordinate 249,283,557, forward strand.
AAATGGCAAAACAACTAAATGTCAGAGGATATTCCTGTAAAATAAAATGAGAACTTATAGCGAGGATTGACAATGTTGAAAATAACCATTCAGATGAAGAAATGATAACTTATAAAAAAACTGAAATTGAAGCATTAAATTTAAGAATAATTAAAAGCAATTGGAAAAGTACTAAACATTTTTAATGTACTATAATCTAAACAGAGATAATTTTATGTAACAAATAGTTAATTATAAATTTATTTCAGAAAAACCAATTGCAAAGAATTTAGAAAACATTCAAGTTTCAGATTTTAAATAAATTCCTAAAGATTTAAAAATAAACTGATATTCATACATGAATAAAAGTAAAAGCATAAAACATAATTTGATACTACTTATACTAAATGAAAGAGAAAAATTGAAGAAGATTCAAGAATTTTGTTTGATACAAATAATTTTGAAAATATTTGTATTATAAAATCGCTGTTTTTGTGTACATATAAGGAATTAAACATAATTTTATAAAACTATTACACTCACAATATCGTTGGTTACAAGGGCTCTTCAGTTGTCAAATTACCAGAATTACAATTTTCGGATTTTCGTGGTCGTCGATGATAACAGTAATGAGAAAATATGGTTCAAAGGGAAAGATATTGCTTCATTCCTAGGATGTAAAAAACCATGTATTGCAATTTTAAATTTTATCAAACTAAAATTGAAAAGAACTTGGACAGATTCGAAGGGATTGGTACCTACCCTTGAAACTCCATATAATTGGCAACAACATGCAATGTTCAACAATAATAAAGGATTTAATATATTGATACAAAACTCGAGAATACCCACATCAAAATACCTGCTACAGAAACCGATAAAAGAATTCGAATTGAAATTGAATTCTGTTTCGATAACAAAGGGACAAGATTACATCAGCATAATTGTGAATTGTTTCAAACATCTGAACTACAAGTTGCAATATACCATCGATTCGATACTATTATTTTTGTCTATATATAAGGAAATGAACATCATTTCACTCACAATGTTGTTGGTCCAGCTGTCTTTTCAGTTATCAAGTTTCGAGAATTTCAACTGTTGGATGTTTGTGCTGATCGACCATAATGGAATCGAACAATTTTCGTTCAAAGGGAAAGATATTGCAATGTTTCTTAAGTGTGATAAATTGCCTAAAGCAATTATAAAATTTTTCAATCCATAATGGAAAAGAACATGGGCAAAATTAAAGGGAATATCTCAATGTACTTATGACATCCCATCCAACTAGCAATCACATATCATCTTCATATCTGAGCCTGGTTTATATGCTCTGATAACAAGTTCAAAATTACCAGAGGCTGAAAAGTGCACTGATTGGGTCTATTATGAAGATGGGCTGCCTTCCTTGAGAAAGAATGGAAATACAAAATTGATATGACTAAAAAAGATGAATAACTAAAAGAGGTCAACCACAGCTTACTTGAGGTGATGAAATCATTTATATTAACCAATGAAGAAGTGAGTTGCCAGACAAGATTCCAAAAAGCAAGACAAGATTTCGAAAATGCAAGACAAGATTCCAAAAAAGCAAGACAGGATGCAGTGGTACTCTCTCATCGCATCGTCGACATTGCCCAAGATGTAATCGTCAAACCCAAATCCGATAATTTGTTATACAGATTGTCTGTGCATGCACTGGAAGATGTGAACTGAGAAACAGCCTTCGCCTGATGCCAATGTTGATCACTACACAAATCTCTGAAACAGATCAAGAACAAAAATTCAAATTACAAAGAAATGTACAGGCACAGGTACGTCCCAAACGGCATGAACATTTTGAATTGCGTCAAAGTTTGGCTGAAGGAATCAAACACACAGTATTCTGCCCATAAAAACATTGTGCGCATTTTGAATGCAATGGATTAGAAGCAAGTTGTATTGTTTGTGCATAACATAATCACATTACCGAAAGTCTTGAATAAGATGTTATTTATGTAAAATAAAAAATTAAACATTGAATAAAAAATAAACTACCAAAAAATGATGTAATTCCTATTTTTCACTTTTCACTCTCAGCATTGTTGGCCAAATGGTATTTTCAGTTATCAAATTACCAGAATTTTGACTGGAAAATTGCTATCGAATGAGATGGATATATATGAACAACTATTCTTTTTTTGGTATAAACAACCATGTGATGTAATTCCAGACATCGTAAACCAAAAGTGAAAGAAAAGAGGGTTGAATTTTGAAAGGTGTGCCCAGAATTATTCCCTTTCCAAAATTCAATTTTGGGGTCCCCAAAATTGATAAAATACCAAAATTCTATTTTTAAATATTTATAATAAAAAGTTTTCCGAACTCCTTTCGACCTCCCCTTCCTGCAAAAAAATAACTACCCTCTTCACTACAAACCAATATAATAATTGGGCTACTTAAAATGGACATTATAGGTTTTTGGCCTGCAAATACTACCTTTAAAATTCAATTTTTAGTAATTACAACAAATGTTATCAAACCCCCCCTCATCACCAAACAACTATAACATTCTCTACAAACAAACAACCAACATCACTGAGGTTGTTTTTAATGAACATTGTGGGTGAGGTCCATTATCCAAAAACAGACCCCCTTTAAATATCATTTTTTTATATTTATTATTAAATAAAATTGATATTTATATAGAATAAATAAAATCACAAAAAAAATATTAAATGTTATTTCTTTGTTGTTGCGGACCTAAAAAAACTTATCTATAATTGGAAAAAACATCATGTAAATATTAAAACCTATCCAGAATCGAGCAAAATGTCCCATAACTAATAAGACCTATCTATAATTTGGCTAAATGATGTGGAACTAACCAAACCCATCCAAAATTGGGCCAAACATCACATAACAAATAAGACCTGTCCAGAATTTATGTTCCTACTTGCTTAATTTACAATGGTGCATATATAACCCAACCAACTTCAAAGTTGTGATAGTTTATTTAACATTAACACCCACTTTAAAAAAATTCAGATGAAAACTTTAATTCTAAATATGTCTGAATAGTTCACAAGATTTTGCCAGAGTGCTTCATGATCACATTCCTTCCCCTACCCACCCATTCCCAACTTTCTACAACCAATCAGATTGCACCATTTCATTTCCCTTCCTTTCAGTTGGCTAATATGGTGGTGAAATCTGGAAAAAAAACTTCAGTCAAGGAGGAGAACTGAACCTGGAACCATCTCCTCTCTAAAGCAAAAGAGGAATAAGGTAAGAATAAAATGAATATAAATTTAAGTTATGTAATAAATATACTGTATTAAATATCAAATATTAATATTTAATAAATCATATATATATAAGGCTTCAGTCGAGAATGAGAGCTAAATGAAAAACTAACTTCTCTCCAGAGCAGAAGAGGAATAAAGTAAGAATAAAAAGGTAAGTTGTCTAATAAATATACCTTATTAAATTATAACATTTAATAATATATATACCTTATAAAATATTAATATTTTATTTGGTATATTTATTATTATACTTACTCCTTTCCTTCTGCTCTTGGAGGAGGAAAGCTGATGTTTCTGTGTTCAGCTCTCATTGTCGACTAAAGTCTTTTTTCCAGATTTTGCCACCATATAGGCCAACTGGAAGGAGAGGAAGGAAGGGGAAGTGAAATCATGCAACATGATAGGTTATTGAAAGATTACAACACACATTACATTATCTCGAAACTAATCCAATTACTATAAAAAAATTTTTTTTACAAATTATTAAATCAGTTACTGATTGCCATCATCACTGCATAAATGATTTCTACAATCGCACTCGAAGGGGGAGTAGTTTAATTCGCTTTCGACAGCCATTGTGGCGATATTCGATGACACATGGAGAATGGATCTCTGGTGATTGGACATGATTACATAGTGGTTTACGTTTTTAAACGAGTTTTTCTTTTCATCCCTGATCCCAACAGCTTGTGAGGTTGGTTTCGATTTTTTGCACAATCGGCTCGGAAACATCTCACGGTAAAACATTTTTGGAAAGGTAATAGTCATAATAAATGTTTAATTGTAACTGCAAGTACAAGTTTTAGTGGCAGGATCGTGTTTTTCCATGGACAAAACAAGCTGTGTAGTTCAAAGAAATTGATGAATTTTGTTTTGTAGCCATTGTTTAAACCTTTTGTGTTGTAGAGAACATTGTGTCCTTTTACAGGCTTGTTGGAGTTCTCCTATTATATCTGGAATTCCATCACTCGATTATCAGCGTGCTAGTCATTTAAAATGTGTCTTGCACACAAAATTTGTAAACAGCTTCGAAATCATCCACTCTGGTGTAGTACAAAAGCCTGAAACATACAAACGAGTCGTGAATTTTAATCTCTGCAAGTTTGATGGTTATGTAATGAAACAATAATTCATTTATGTTCAACATTCCCATATCATTAATACTTTTTACATTGGGGTGTATTTTTGTTAAAATCAAAAACTAAGTACAAATGAAAAAGACCCATAAAGAACAATGAGGGGTTGTTGCCATCAACAGTCCAACCATCATCACTGGAAAATTCTAACCAGGCCCATAGCAGTGAGGAAAATGGTTCCTGTAAACAAAAAAAAAACTTTGAAAGATGCAGTTACTTCGAAAAAAACAAACAAACCAAATCGAGTAAAACAGAAAAGCAAAAAAACAGGATGATTGTTCGACCATTCTTGAAGATGGATCGATTGTGTTGAACACATCGGAGCACTGGAGTAAAAGTAAAGCAGTCGATTCGGAATTGGACAAATAGTTGATGACTGAAAATTCCTATAGATTTGCACATTAAGTGTAATCATCAGTACATAAATGTCGCCGCTCAAACTAGGAGGGGTGATGAGATTGAAACCAATACAAATGTATGTCAATTGTGCAATCACCAAAAAAAACAAAGCCATGAAATTATCAAAGGCAAAAACACTTGAACAAAGGGGTCACTTGTCATCGAAACACTAAAACAAACATATTAAATTTCCTGTAAATATCCATAAAAAATACCGAATCTAGGCTGATTGAATTCCTTCAGATTCCAAGAGAATGTGTTGAAAAAAGGAAAGTTTGTTTTTTGCTGCCTGTTGTGAATTTGTCGAGGAAACACACAGTGTTCCGTGTGGCCAATGCTCGGTCGACTTTAACGGATTCGATCAGTTCTGGTACGATAATAGTACTTGGAAATATCACATTTTCATCATGTTTACTGACAAGATGAGACTTGTGAAGAACATTTTCTGTTTGGCAGAAAATGTCTACGATCGGGTGGAAAAATCAGTTCCATATTCCTTTAGTAAACATCGTAAAAATGACAACGAAAAGGGTAAAAAAAATCCTCAAAACAACAGCGATAACAAAGGAAATAACGACGACAGCAATCCCACGGACATCCTTAACAATGGTAGAAAAAAACCAATGTGGAATTACTAGTATGTCGAGTCAACAAATTGAATGTCTACACCATCCACAAATGTTTTTGAGGAATGATTTCGAGTGGAACAGAGTGTTGAGACTATCTTTGGAAGTGTACATTAAGTGGCTGTTGGACTTTGATTTACATAGATACAACAAAAATAACAATTACTTTGATTTCTTTGATTATGTACAAAAATGGTTGAAAACAGATCATTGTAAGTTGACAAAGATTTTTGTAAACTTGCATGAAAAATACTTTATAGATGAAAATCCAATTAACATTGTCAAGAAAAAAAAACTAAAAAGAAAAATGTACAAATACGGAATTAAAAAGTTATATATAACATTTTTTTTGCTTATTCCTTTAATATGTTTTGGTATATAACCCTTAATTACTCATAATATTGATATATATAAAAGAAGTAAGACATATACCAAAGATGCCCAGGGGTAAGAAGTTTATATCGCAAGCATTTAATTGTATACTTACGTACTTGTAGAAGAATTATGTTTCCATCTGGAATCGAGTGCAAGAGGAGCTTTATGAAAAGCTCTCTGTAAGCCCGAAAATGTTCAGTTAATGGAAGATATAATTTCCAATAGCGAAGATGACAGAATAGAAGAACTTATTAATAGATTTAACAATGAGTCCAAACTCGCTTCCTTAAATCAATCATGTGATCAATTTAATTCACAAATGTTTATTTTACCATACGACTTTTAACGAAATTCTTTGAGATTTTCGACGATTTCCATGATCAGGAAGCAATACAAAATACTTTTCTCAATGGTGTTGAAGGTATGTTTACGTCAATTGCAAAATAGAAAGATGAAGGCAAATGGTGATGATTCTGTTGGTGGGTTTCAGCTTTAATAGACTATATAATTAAGCTTTTTTTAATAAAAGAGAGAGAAATCACTTGATATGGACAATCACACAGTAAATTTATGTGAACTTATTTCCATATATCAGTTTCGGGGAAATATCGACGATGTAACCCTATATTAGTTTTATGGCGAATCCAGTTTGAAATCTTTTCTTACATGGAATGAGGCCAAAACAAAATTTACGGAAATTTTCAACAACTCTAACGTCCGAAAAGAGATTAAAAAATCTATCCCAAACATAGCCTTGATCAAAAGTAAAATTAGAGAATTTTTATTATTTTAAAAATAATATATAAAAATTAAACAAATGGGGGATTTCTAAATATAAATTTTTTGCTTTGGTAGTACGTATAATTATAGGTCGAGAAACGATTTGCCTCACACACCATGGTGCTCTTCCTGCACAGTTCAAACATATATTAGTTCAAAGTAGTGAAGAAGCAGCCGAGTATGACTTGAGAACGACTCACGACATTTAAATTCGACCAGGCCAAGTGGCCAATATCGATGTTGGCCTGGCGTGTAAATTACCGTAGGGTTATTTCGGTTTTGTTACGAGTCGTTTGGGGCTGGCATTTAACCATTGAATATATATATATATATAATTGAGTTATAGATTCAGACTATATGGGAGATATCTTTGTGCAGTTGAAAAATCGAAGAAATCCTACATTCGAATTCGAGAAAGGATCTCGCATAGCTCAACTACTCATCATGCAACTCACGCTAGTATCGTTCGTACTGACAGATGAAAATGATGATTAATTTTACAATACACGGCGAGGCACTTCGGGATTTGGATTTTCTTCATCACCACCATCATCACCGACACAAGCCATCAAAATGAATCCTGCAGCCCATCGAGAATAACCCATCTGGATGCAATTTTCTTTTCCCGAGCGACATCACTTGTTACCAGCAGAAATGTAAGAGTATTTTTTGAAATAAAAATCAAGATCAAAATTTAAATGAATGCGATTAAGTGCATTTTACAAAATAAATAACAATTAAAATAATGAGTTACTTTTTATTTCATTCAGCCCATTCTCTCTCTATATATAACGAATTTGCCCGATAGACATATAATAAAATATGGAGCATTTAATATATAATGATAAGAAAATAGCATTTCTTTTAGACAAGGATAATAAACCGTGGTTTTGAGGAAAGGATGCAGCAAAAATTTTGGAATAAAAGGATACTTGCGATATCTCCAAATAAATATTGCATTTGCCAGAGAACATCTTTGTTGATAGACATTTGAATTATGAAAATCGCAGGTGCCACACTCGATGGGAAATTTCCGTGTAGCTATTACGAGTTTCTCGGTAGGAACTTTCAACTGCATCAGAAAGTGGATTTTTGAGCACCTCTCACAACGATGTGTCGGATCCAACTTTTGTGTACGATTTTGAGGATTGTTTCAATGTTCATCATCGGATAATGCTCGTTACATGGAAGATTCCAAGCTTGGCCGTGTATTTTCCGGTAGAGATACAAAGTTTGTCCAAAATCTCCCAACATACTTGTATGTAGGCGTGATAATGGAATTGGTCTTTGAACATGGGCTATGTAAATACCATTTTTCGTAGCACATCCAAATTCTAGGGGAATATTTCCCCCACCATAAATGCCAAATTGAATGTCGACGACCATCGTTTTATCCAGTTCTAAATCCACTCCATCCATAGATAATATTTTTGTGTAGTTTAATAGTGGAATTTCGTTCAAAGTTGTTGCTTGATTGAATTTTTTTGTGAAATTCTGGCAATCACAAGTCTTATACGGTATGTTCTTTTCAGATGCTCATCTCATCATAGTCCTCAGCCCACTCCTGGGGTGATTGTGTTTGTTCAATGTCCTTTTCGATATGAAATGGGTTTTTGCATTCTTGTACAAAAAAAAGTAAAAAATATGAATCAAATTATTTATTACAAACTTCAATCGCCCTTTTCGCATCTTTAGAAGTTAGATCCCAAATCAACCGAACCATGGTTAGGTCACAATCTCAAGTGATTGTTTTTTAGAATCACAGGGGCTAATTTTTTCAAGTCCGTTTGAACTGCTAATGTGACAAATTATTCTTTTCTTCCTAGGCACTCTTATTTTTTCGTAAATACCTAGCTTGCTCTTTATTTTCTACAATAATAATTTTAATCCATCTTTCATTCAAAATTGAACGAACTGTTTTGAGTTTTATTTCTTTCTCATTAATTTCCCAGGATATTCCATACACATTCATGTCATAACAACTCCCTACCTCATATTTATAATTTGCTCTTTCTCCTGCATTCCAGTTACTCACTTCACCTTAAATGGGGGTAAGGGTGTTCGGGGGTTGGGTCGGCGCTGAATAATAGATAGGATCATAAAAATATATTTAATTAATAACAACACTAATCGCATGAACAGCAACTACAACAAGAATACAAGGGATAACAAGTTACTTCAACTCACACGTCGTATCATTAATACAAATATCAAGTTATGTTTAGACTCAATAACAATATATTAACTCCAATTACCACATTGCAGCTAATCCCTGTTCTTGCCAGTAATATTAATTACAATAGGTGTTAGGGACGATGTCGCGATACAGGCATTGGTCCCTACCCACTGCGCGATGTATGCTCACCCTTATCTTCTTCTTGTTTGGCCTCGGAACCCCTCAGCCCTGGGGTAAGTGGATGCTCGCCTCTTCAACCTCAATCACACACTGTTCACACATCAATGTCTTGTGGTCAGCTTAGGGGGGGGGAGCACTTGCTTCCCGGAATCTTATATAGCCTGACTATCTAGGACAAATTTATAAAACAACCTGCTTGGCTATAATCTATACTGCACTCTACCTAAAATGTGTAGTGCTGCCATATGACACCACACTACCCTCCTCCCTTCGAATAAGCAACCGTCCTCTGCTGGAATGGACGATGTAAGGGCCTCCAGAGCAGCCATGGTACCAGAGAGAGGCGAGTGTGTGAGAGGCACTTCATTGCAAAAGTATATCCTTCCATAGCAGTGGTAGGTCGGTGGGGTGGCAACCCAGGAGATTTACTGTGGTATCGAGGGACCAATGACAAGTAAGAAACACCGTCCAAAAGAAAGAAAAATATTGAAGATTCATTTAATTGAATTAAAGTTTTTAAAATTAAATTGAATGGTTATTAAGGGCCGAAAAAGCAAGACAGGCGAAAAAAAAACATACAGGATTTACAATAAAAGAAAAGGCTAGCCAACAACTAGGGCCACTGAACATGTTGTAAGTGTCACTAAGGGAGGGTAGAATGGGTTTGCTACCACAGCCACATTTAATATGAAAAAAAAAAAAATTTGAACCCACCAAGACTAAGCTGTGGTAACAGGGAAGCGAGAGGAGGGTTGTTGTGGCCCCAATTAGTGTGCGCTTGACAACCTGCCCGCGGAATTACGTGAAATTTTTGAACAAGATGAAAGGCACTGTCAGTCAGTTTAAAGCAAAAATTAAGTACTATGTGTCATTGTTAAAAATTGAAAATACTGGAAAGACTGGAATCATGAAATACAATGCAAAGAAAATATCTACCCTACAGTTGGCAATGCACATTGCGCTTAAATACTAGTTGACATTCTGCAGTTGGCTGCAAGTTGCACATGCTCAACTTCGATAATAACTAGTGATGTTTGCTTTATATTTTTGGGCAAACGGGCAATGAAATTGTGCATTCTTTAAACGGCTAAGTTATGGGACTATCTAATTCTACGGCATAAGATAAATAATTGGTTACCATTAACATTCGTTACACAGCTAAAGTGAGTTAAATATATACAGTCATACTATATGTACATGTGAGCTACGTGTACACACTGAGAGGAAAAATTATTGCTTAAAGATATTTGACTTGCGTACTAGGTTACATGAATAATTGATCATTTGAAAGAAAACATAAAACATACAAGAGTAAATTTGCCATGCATAAGTTGTGTGATAGTAAAGTTAACAGTCTAAATGTGGTAGCCTTGGTTTAAGCATTGATTGTCTGTTTTTCCCACATGCACCATATAAGTTGTGGTTAGAAATCACTTTTTCATAGAAAATTTTGTCCACACTTATCAATTTTTATTGAAGCATTTTGACGGTCACTTCATGTGATGCACTGTCTTTATATTTATTTGGTCTGCAAGTGTTATCACCACTGATATCACTGACTTCTATAACACAGCGCCACATGCACTTATTCGGCTTACCACATTTAAGTTTTTTTGTATTTCATATTTTGTAACATACTTACACGTTGTTTGTGGTTGATGTACAGCAGTGTGCCCGAGGGAAAAATTAAATATGGCATCAAAATCATTTATGACTGAATAAACATGGTACTTGAAAACAGAGAAAATTAGCCAATACTATATCTAAGTACAATCATTCTTAAATACTAGTGGATGGTTTTTCACAATATATTTTTTATTATTTGTTTGTTTCCAACTAAATGCATACAACTCACACGATAAATTCAGATAAGAAAATGAAAATAAAGAAAGGGTACCCCTTTTCCTACTTAAAATTAACACACTGGTTACAATTTGTGACTAAATTCAGGTAACAATAAAGTAAGTTCAATACACTCTTACTCTGCTCACAAGTCAGGGTAAAATATATTTAACTTTATCAAAACACGCCTGTAGGCCTAAAATATGAGATTTTTGAATATTTGCCCATAGGTCTAAGCAAAAATATTGAACCATGATAGCAGCAAAACATACAAAACGAAAATACTCCACTGGGAGGAGAATAAGAAATGCTATCTAACTCATTAAGAGTGAATATGCATGGCACTACTAATAAAATATTAAAGTATTAAAATCCTAAGCTTAAGGGTACAATAATATGTGTCTTTTGATGCTGTCTTCCCTCCTTTTTTTTTCCTTTGTGTTTTTCTGAACTTAAGAGAGGAGGACACATTGGCGAGTTACTTGATAATTAATCGTAGGTCCTTAGTATAAAATGACATAGTGGCTGCCATAGCAACTGATAATCTGAGCCACAACACTTAGAAATAAAACTGACATTGATTTGAGTAGATAACCTAATAGCCAGGTAGGCCTAAGTGCCAAGGGTGAATTATGTCTAGTATAAGGGCATTTAATAATTCAAAGTCAATATCAAACTTGGAGTGTAATAAACACTGCCCCGTAGGCAGGTAGATATGAGATTCTTTTCAAACATAAGTGATTGAATTATTATTTTTATGTCATAGCACATAAAAGAGTATACACAAGGTATGTAAAGCATTGAGCTGAGTATTATGTATATATACATAGGCGACAGTAAAAATATCTAATTGTTGAAGTGACAAGTCCTTGAGGTTAATGCAATGTCCTTATGCATTTATGTTAACTCACAACAAATATAATTGAAGCCACCTGTGGCCCAATCAAACTATTGTTAAAGTAATACATCCAGTCCTCTGGCGTAAGTAATCTTGGTAACACAGCCCTCAGTTATGGAGGGGCACTTGACTAAAAGTAGTGTACATTAATTAAATACTGCTCTGAAGCATGAAGAGTATGTCAAAATGTGAGGATCATTAGTTGTACACAGAAAATCGTAATACTGTAAGCCTGCTGGCTGAAATTTGATATGCCCTAGGCCTATAATTGTAACAAATATCCATAAAAGTATCTGAGACCACTGAGGTTGAAATATGTAACAGCAAAACTTTACCAAGAGGCGTCTAATAGCAGTACACAATTAATATCAATAAACAAAGGCGCAATGTGTGGAGTGCAATACTCTTAAACCTATGTTGTGTAGGAGCACCCAGAAACAGGCACTTGTATCTGAAATGCCACCAGAGTATCCACTAATTTTCTTGGAATAGGGACAATAACATAGAGTGTGTTGACTGCATTGAGGCTGGTATGCAATTGGAGAGCTGCACTGTATATATATATATATATATATATATATATATATATATATAAAGTACTACGAATCCTTAAGGCAAAGGCGAAATACTGACTTAATAACATAATTCGATACTGGCTGTCAAGTGATATGTACTGTGAAACAGTAATTAAAGGGAAATACATTTAACCACAATTATAGAAAATCATACACATGGGAGTAAACATAGAAAAGGGAAACACAGGGAATATAATGCAATAACTCTAATTTTGTGGAAGGGACAAAATACAAAATTATTAAACTTGTGTATAGGGCACTATTTAAAATAGCTGACATACACATTGTGAAATAAGGGGGAGGGGAGGCAGCACCCATGTGAATGACGAAATTAAGGTATTATGAACAACGGTACATACAAAGGGGGGGATATAATTGATGTTCAAAATTAAAATGTATGAATGAAAAAATTAAGTTAGAATACAATTACACAAATGGTAATGAGCTGGTTGGAAAACTTGCTCATAAGTAAACAAAAAAAAAAAAGGAAACATTAAAACAGACATGGAAGTCTAAAGTGGCGATAATCAGTAATGATAATAAAGGTAAAAGCACATAACTTAAAGGAGACGGTACGCAGCACTTAAAGTAAGGTCTTAAGAGGCAATAAAATACAAGTTAAGGGAGGGAACAGAATTCTGAGATTATTTACTAATGGAGCTGGAATTAGAGTGAGTGTGGTGGGGAATGATGGTGTCGGGATGATGTCAAACCATGCAGTGACGTAGCGGTCGCCAGCACATGTGAAGGCCGGGGGCGGGAAGATTCGAGCTGTGGGAACAAAACAAAACAAAAAAACTATGATGGCCGCAGCGTCGATGTGGGCGGGCGAAAGTGTCCTATCGCCAGAATGTGGGACGGCCCAGGAAGGCCGTTACTGTGGCAACGCCTGGCGCCAGCACAGTGACTCCGCCCATGCAGTGCAGCCACCCTTGATGTCCGCCACGACGGCTGTCACCGGAGACGGGCGAGTAGCGAAGGCCACGAAGTGGAGTGGTACCTCTGGAGTACGGCTTTCAGCAGCGGACGATAGAGTGTAGGACGCTTGCAGAGGGGAAGGCAGGAGCGGCTACCCACGCTGACATTGCTGGCTATCACGGGACACTCGGACAGTAGGTCGGCGTTAGGTTAGGCTAGCAGGCTTCTGAAACTTAGACGTAGAATATTAGACGATACTCCGTGACGCATTAAATAAGCAAGCAGAAATCACCGAGCATGCGCCAAACTTGATGCAAGATAACTCTGTGGCCTTTCAGTACTACTTAACTACCCTCTGTGCGCGCCATTTAAAGCAAAATATCTGGTGTCATTGAAACGTGAATGAATATTAATATTAGATTTAATTATAATACTTAAGGAAATATAAAGCATATGTTTGTAATGAAGTAAAACAAAGTGGCAGTACACATGAAAATATAAATCATACAACATGGGAAAACTTAGAAAATAAGAAGGGTTCACATTAATGGGCACTTGAATGACAATTCTTTTCTTACACCCTAACACAGACTACAAAACGGCAAGGGGAAGACTGCACTCATGGTTTACCCCACCGAGGTCAGAAATGGTCAGTGCACTCGTGTACACCGCCAAGGGACATTATTGTGTCGCAAATAGGAACCCCACAATAAAAAGGTTCACTCCCTCTGCTACTGGACTCTCACGGCTAGCAGAGAAAAAAAAAGGGGGGTAATTGTCTGGCAGGAACCTCCTCCGTCCAAGGCTCAGAATTCCGTGTCTCACGCGAAACGAAAGGGGTTTCAAGGGTTGACCTTTGGGGTAAGAATCTATTCTACTGGGGCTAAAACAGCTCTCAATTTTATTTTAAAATTTCATTCTATCCTTGCTTGTGTCGTACTCGAGGGTAGCGTGCCCCATAGAAATGAACTGAGGGGCTGGGGAATTTATGGAAATTATATATATATCTATGCTAACTTATGAAATACGATTTTAAAAAATTTGGGGGGGGGGGGGGTTACCGAATGGAAAATGTTCTAACAGGGATTATTTATAAGAACTGTCAGTGCAGTAAAAACCCCGGTATAATTATTAAACTCTGATAATAGACTCGTTCAAAGAAAGTAACATGGAACTTTATTAATTTGCCACATGGGAAATAAATTATGACCGTTGCACACAGAGGTAAAATCACATAATAGGATACCTGAACACTTTTCGATTAAACTTATATATAAATTAAGCTATAAGACTATTGGCAGTTGGTAAATACAATTTATTTAGAACTTAATATAGAATTGCAAATTATTAGAATGTGATAATTGAATTTAAGCGTGGGTGGGTGGGGAACTTTCTAAATGAACGGGTTGATGCCGTATCATATGAAGTTATGATATGTTATAAAATTAGTAAGTACGAGATATTTAGTTTATGTTAATCCTCTAACATTACCTATGGCAATATGGATGAAATCTAACTAGTGCTGCGTAATAACAGGTAGCTTTATCAATACACATGATAATACTCTAGCGATTGCAACGCGGTGTTTATACTTGCGTCCTCTGCCTACCGCCTGTCTGGGCGTGATGGAGGGCGGCGGGAGGGCGTGAAGAATGTGATGGGTCTGCTCAACCTGAACAACTGGGTCGCCGCAGCGCCCGTGCTGGTTGCGTGCTGCGCAATCCACGGCGTTGAATGTTTGGCGCTGTTACACTGTCCAAAAGTCAAGTTCTAAGCTATGCTGGGAACAATATACTCTAAATTTACTTATACACTACCCGCCATCATAAAAGCTCGAAAATTCGTGAAAATAAGTATATATTTTTACAACTGTGCTTGCAGAAATTCTAACACCCATAAAACTTATGTTAGAGAAGTATTAAAATCTGTTCAAATAGCACAACTCCGTGCTCTGTAGCACTCTACTGCTTAATTTACATAAATTCACACAGGGTCATCTCTATTAGAAATGGAAAGTCTGCAAGTAATGGATTTGTTGTAAAACAATGTAAAAATTCCTTAAATTGTTACATATATTGGCTGATACTCTTAATATAGTTAACTTAAAACTTTATGAAAACTGAACATATCCTTTATAAATTACTACGCCCCAAATGGCGATGCTACGCCGCTGTCCTACTGAAGTGCATTTAAATCAACATTCACTTGGAAATAATACCGACTTACGACATGTTGTTAGTTTCAATTATGCTATCTTAATTACCTTCGATACTGGGAATATCAATACATGTGTGGATAACATACTTAATATTATTATTGTATTTGCAATGACCTTGATAGATATCGTAAAATTAATTAAACTTTATAACATAATTTTAATAACTTAAGGCGCTTTAAATATATAACACCATTTGAATTTGAGTGTCTTTGCACTCGTCGGAGGCCCTGTTGCGATATGACACTTTTGGTGGCCTTTTCCGTGGCTATTTCCCTTCCACCACGTGCCATGACTGCACTGCCCGTGCGCCATTGTGCAGTATTCTTATTCCCGTTTGCTTTTTGTGGGTTACCATTCTTTACTTTCGGAGACGTGCGGCGGCTATTGCTATATGTTCCATAGCGTGTCTACACAGTAAATTTAGCGCCGCGCACTTTATATACTTAAACCTAAATTAATGCTACAAGAGTAAGAATCATAGAAAAACACACTCAACACAAGTGGAAAGAACGTAGCAATCACGGAAATAGAGTTCCCACATGCACAAAAAGCCACTACATGCGTTAAGTAAAGCAAAAGCAGAGCTAAGCGGGGCAGGGAGGACGTGAAGGTGCTATGCTGGCAAGGACTTCTACACGAAGCGCTGATGCACGCACGTGCAAAACTGACCTACCGCATTCGCTATCGCTTACAGCGCGAGAGTAGGACCGCTGATGGCGTGGGCGGGCGGGGAAGTCTGTAAGAGACGGGGGACGGTGGCTTTCTCGTACAAGTTCTCACGTTTGCTTCTACAACAATGACATATAAAATATTCAATTAGTATTACTCTCTTGGCATGCAGAGAGGGGAAAGACCGGCACTTCCACCAGTGTAACATCTCCCTACCTCCTATGTATAATTTGCTCTTTCTCCTTCCTTCCAGTTTCTCACTTCACCTTAAATGGAGGTAAGGGTGTTCGGGGGTTTACTCAGGGAGATATGAATAATAGATAGGATTATAAAAACATATATAAAATTAATAACAAAACTAATCTCATGAACAGCAATTACAACAAGAATATAAGGGATAACAAGATACTTCTACTCGCACATCGTATCCTTAATACAAATAGCAAGTTAAGTTTAGACTCAATCACAATATGTTAACTCCAATTACCACATTGCAGCTAATCCCTATCCTTGCAAGTAATATTAATTACAATAGGAGTTAGGGACGATGTCACGATACAGGCATTGGTCCCTACCGCTACGCGATGTATGCTCACACTTATCTTCTTCTCAGTTGGCCTCGGAACCCCTCAGCCCGGGGGTAAGTGGATGCTCGCCTCTTCAACCTCGATCACACACTGTTCACACGTCGATGTCTTGCGATCACCATTGTCGGGGGGTGGGGGGTCCTTGCACCTTATATAGCCTGACTATCTAGGGCAAATTTATAAAACAACCCGCCTGGTTATAATCTATACTGTGCTCTACCTAAAGTGTGTAACGCCACCACATGACGCTACAATGTACAAATTGCGATTTTGTTCGATATCGTTAGACATACTCTTTGCCAAGTGTATGTATGGAACAGGTCTTGTTATATACATATTTTTTAATTTGATTATTTATAATGTTGGCCCCTTGTTGTATATCATATACAAACTCTAATGGATATTTTTTTCCATGATATCTGCCAAATTAGAAATCAACAACCAAAGCTTTAGCTAAATTAATATTTTCCAATATCTTATGATTGTTCTGGCCTTTTTCTGTTCAGAGTAGGTTTTTTGTCCTCTTCACAATAGTTGCTTGAAGACCCTCAAACTCCCATCACTGCTGCTGATACTGCTTTTCCTTTTTGAATTAAAATTTTGTTCTTCCTTTGTATCAAACTTTTGCTCTTTCTTTATATCAAATTCTCGTTCTTTCTTTACATGACCTTTGTTCTTCCTTTACACAAGACTTTTGTTCTTCCTTTACATAAGACTTTTGTTCTTCCTTTACATTTTCATCCCTCGAATGTACTTATCCCTCTTCATTACAAGTGTCACTATCAGTATTTCATGTTGAACACCACCATTGTTGTTGATAATATATCCAGTTGTCTCTCGTAGAATGTTGTGTAGGTTCAACTTCAAGTTTACCACTCAAAGGCTGTTGTTGATGCTCTTTAGGTTCAACTCCACTTTCATTAAACATCTTGTTGAAATACAACCTCGTCTCTGAAAATAGTCAATGTAGTTATCACTTGGCAACGTGTCGCCGTCATTGCAACTGCACGAATGATCGCACTGCGATTTCCAACACCTATCCATACAAGAGCATGAAAAAAAAGTATTTCATAAGCCAAAAAACATCATCCTTATCATGTATGGAATTACTCATTTATTTTTCACAATTTTAAAAACCGAGTTTGCCAAAGAGTGTGTGACATAGCCGAAAACAATTTTGATTTTTTCTACATTATACACGTTATGTAACACAGCGTTCTTATTGCAACACTTTGAAGATTCAGATGGAATGTTTTTATTGGCAATTGAATGTTTATTACATTCATTGCATAATAAACGTAGAAAAATAACTTTTATGAAAATCTTAAATACAAATAAAGATGAATATGTACGCCATCCAAACAACGCACAATAAAATATGTATATGGTGATGGACGTTCTAAATAAACGGCCGGCCTTCGATGTAACCATACCCGAATATGGCGAAATTTTAATGACTCCCAAAATGCATAGGGGATGAAGGGGTTCGAAATCAGCTTTGATGTGGCCATGGTTGCATTAAATGTTGACCTGCCAAAATAATCGCAATATGAATCATAATAACGCTAATATTTACCAATGTTTACTCGAAAAAATGTATACTGTGTTCCATGTGTTTTGATGGATACCGAAACAAAAAATCAAAGCTTCAAATACTCGTAGAAAATAACTTCCCATTAGATTATATAACGGCATTTATTCATTCAAGCATCGAAGATTAAAAAAAATATTTCACAGATATATAACACCCCAGCCGTTATAGTTTTGCTAACACTCGAGTATCGGCAGTTCAAATTACACATATTGGGCCGAGAGGAAAAACAAAAAAAAAACCTTATTTCGGTAAACGAAACTACTTGGCGGTGGGTAGTTGAAAATAACAACGTTGAGGGTGGTGAGGGGGATGGTAGAGATGGTGAGTTTGGTAAATTTACGCAACATTCGAGATATGAGAAACTGGGCTAGTTTATAAAAATCTACAAAAGTGTTTTTTACGCAATTAATCATGCTTATTTACATTTTATTCGTGAAAATTTCATGTAAGGAAACATGCCTGGATTTTTTGCAACAATGGACAAAATCATCCTCTTATAAATATGTAAAAAGTTATTCACAAATTTCAATCAGAAAAGATTGGTTGCGTTTACAAGGATTAATGTACGAAACAAGACTATGGCTATTTTATTTTTGGCAGGATAATGCTAAAAGACAGTTTTCGAAAAAAGAACATAGAGATGAATCACTGATGAGATTAATACTTGGAATGCGCAAACAAAATGAGTATTGGCGACAAATGACCCCGGATAATAGAGAACATTTATCATCACTCGGATTGTATTGTTTCTCAGCTGTTTAAAATGAAGCATTGTAATATGTATATATGATGAAAATGTATCCAATTGTAATCACAAATGTATATAAGACGAGAAGTAAATTGTTAATCTTCCAGTCAAGCATAACAGGTCGATGTTGTCGGACAAGACCAACGAGTACTAGCGGAATAATCTCGACCGTTTATATTCTGCATTTCTAGCAAGACAATACGGCACAAACTTTTCCCTGTATACCGCTTCGATCAACATTTTTGTCTCGTTCTTGTTTGTAAGTATTCTGATATACATTTTATTTCCCGAAAAGGATTATTGATTCGATTTATATGGACAAGGAGCGGGAACATATTGGGAAAATTTTCACACGCATTGAGGAAATTGGCCGGGTAACAGTCAATGCAAATCTGGATAGCACAATAATGCAACTCGTCGGCAGGTATTACACCAAATACAATCGAAACAAAATCATCTCCATTGTCGGATCCAGTGAACTCAGTAAAATCCCCCTGCAGGAAATTTTGCCTTTGGTTACGATCTTTTATTAAAGTGCATGTTTGCCCATTGGTCAGAAAAAAAAAAAAAAAAACAATGTGGAGCAGTGTATGATTGCGGGTTGGTTATGCAAAAAAGTTTGGCTTATCAACTCATAATTTTGGACTTTGACGTCGAGAAAGAACACAATTTCGACTCGTGTGAAGAGAACCTCATTTGGTGCGATCGTGTGATTGAGTTTATCGATAACATTACTGCAGCCATGTTCCCATTTTACATCAAGGGGTCTTGTCTGGTGACACATCGGCCCGAAAAGGCCAACTTTCATCTAATTCTACGCATAGTGATGGATTTTGTCAGTGTTCATGTACTTTTTTGCCATCTTACTCACATCTACTCGCAATTGAACGAGGGGTTAGCACTCAAGATTGTGTTGGACAATCCGGCACAGTGTTCCTTGCCCACTGTCCGAGATCATGTTCCCGAATGGCTGAGCACGTATGATAATTTAAAAAACTAAGTCCCATTAATATACGGACTCTACAGGACGAGCTAGTATATTTTATTCCCTTTTACGATCCCTTCGAAGAGTGGCAAGCCATCATAGTTTCCATAACTTAGAGTTCATCGCAAGAAGTTTTTTCTTCAAAACTTGATGATGAGGAATGGATAACGCAAACGGTTGTCGGGTGCAAATTTTAAATGTATACAACAACGTTGATAACGGCGGATATTGCGAGGAAGCTTGGGTAAAATCATCCATTGGCTCAACCGAGTACAAGTTTGGAATTGAATATATTGGTGTGTATTTCGTCGTGTGTGTTGATGGTGAAATTACTCACGAAATTGTAATTCTAAGGGGAAGTGATGATGAGAATGTAATTACCAATATGTATGAATTTTATAGAGTCAGCACACTGGAAACTAATTTTCAGTTCGAGACCAACCAGTTGGAGAACACCTTGTTTTACGTGGAAAAACTGGATATTTCATCCGTCATCTTTTTCGAGTACACACTGGGAAATGCCCAACATCAAGTTCCTTTTTACGATCGCAAATTGTACCCCTTTAGTTAAAATCAATTGTATGTGATGAACGTTTCGAGGAGTCGATACGACAACCCGACATTGACTTCGATCATTACAACGAAAATTTCATGCATGCACTCATAGATGTTTTGTTGGGTGAAAATTCAAACTTTTTTTTACGTGGCCCACACTTTCTACACATGCTATTGCAAAGCAAATAGTATCGGAATTAAAAATTTAAACATCATTGTTGAAGTGAATGAATGGCAGAACAAATGGATTTTGGGTAAGCAACAACAGCAATGGCAAGTTCAGCAGAAAAATAAAAATAAATATTCCAAAAAGGGTTGGAAATAAGTAAAGACAAAGAATAGCGCGAATATAATGATAAATATGAATGTGATTAAGGCGGAATGAAGACTATTCTCCACGAAAATGGCTATGTGGGCCTACATCATCCATCGGATATGTTTAAAGGAAATTACAATTGGTTCGTCTTTGTTTTATCAGAGATGTTGAATCGTGGTTATATGACGAGTGTGTTGGCACTGCTCGTTTGCTACATCGGCAGTAAAAATTTGATAAAGTTGATTGGATGTGTGTTCAAGTTTTTCAACCCGAACCTGTATAAACGGTCATCTTGAGCGGTTGGTGCACCTACGAAAATGCAATCAATCATGTATACACATGATTCAACAAGACCGACGTGGTTTACTTTTTGCTTTAATCTCTATGCGAAGGCCCTCTTGATTGGACAAATTTGTTCAACGTGTACAGTACGTCATCTTTGACAAATCCAATGGCCAAGACGGTAATGGGGATAATGGGGATTCGTCCTGAAACAAAAAAAAAAAAAAATCATCATCAGTGATGTCTTGCAAGGCAATCAATATATTCTATTCCGACATTTTATTAATGAGGCGGTGTGGTTTCTTGGTGTTGTTGCTTGGCAATGGAAAATTTATGATTTTTAGTGAAAGCAAGTTGTCCTTTAGTCTCGAAATACCAGAGTACGAGGCAGTCCTCGACTATCTGGGCTACCAAATCTTACGCGATGGGTAGGCTTATGTGTTTAACCCATTTCTTAATGTATTCGAAACTGCTTCGCCTTGCCTGGTGTGTTTGGTGGTCATCAAACTCCATTACGACATTCCTAAACCAATAATTCCTCTTGCCCATTTCCCTCATGTTCAAGACCTGTGGTTCGACATCTACTTTAAATTGCCACATTTGTTTTCGTTGTTGCAATACAACAAATGGATGGTGATGTTACTGTGCCCGATATTTTCAAATGTAGTGGCTTAACAGTATGCTTTGATCAAACCTGACTTCAAGCCTTTTGATTGTATCGATGAAAATTGTGTGGTTATGTTCAATGATTTGACTCTAAACTACAAATGGCCTCCAACACTCGTAGAAAATTTAAAGCATATTACCAGTACCAAATTGGCGAGCGCTTACAATATGTTAGTGTATTTGCTGTAAATTTTGACTCAGAAGTACACTGTGAACCTGAAATGAGTCACTCCATTTATACACTCTATTTTTCGGCAACACATACCAAGACTTCTCTGTTTGGACAACTTAATTTTCGACTCGAAGAAAATCGTTCAATTTTGAGATTTGTTAAAGAATTGCATAATAAACGAAAGTGAGGTTGGCGGTAGAAAAGGAGACTCGGACAACGAACACAATCATGGTACGGAAGTTGATTACAATGCTGTCAATGATGACGACGAAAGAACGACCACTTCATTCAACACTTTGCAGTCTATGTATTCTTTTTATGCAACAGTCGAGAAAATTTTATGTGTAAAGCAAAAACAACTCATTACAGAGAATAATGCCAAACAACCTGAAAAAAATAGCAGCTACAACTTCCTTGCCAATATACAATATGTGTTTTCCTCCTCTTCATCGCAGCCAGATTGTTTGGATAAAAATGAGTCCAGTATTCGAATATTGCCATTGGCAAGTTCAATATCCACTATGGGTAATGGAAACGAGCCTATCCAATGAGGATAATTTCGGATTCGTGGAGACGAGGGCCAGGTCGAATCATCCATCTAGCTGATCAAATTCGAGGATGGATTCATATGTAATGCATTCATCATCTTTTCATGGTTGTTGCACATGGGGTTTCACAATCCCTATGCAGGTGGACATTTTTTTCGATACTTGTGTGAAAATTGCTTCGAAATTTACGACGATATGAAACAACTCGTTATCGAACACATCGGTAAACCCATGTACATAAATCATGTAAAGGACATCGTTAATTTACTGTGATAATTTTGCGGAAACTCGCAAGTTCACCTTTTCGGTCACATAAAGCCAAATATTGAGTTGCGCCATCTAAAAGAACTTTACAACTGGTACAAATATTTGAACATATATCCAAAAGAGTACCAAACCACACCGAAGAGGACTTGTTACTCACCAAATACTTGGACCACATGTACATTGGATTTGCTTCCATGAGCTTGTATAGCGAATTCAACATGTACTTGATAGTCACCCTAATGAAGTTTATGGCATCTTTGAATTTCCTAGGTAACCAGTTGTGGAATTACCTGGTACTTTACGGTTAGATGGGTGCAGGAAAAACATATTTTCGGATATTCTTTTGAAGCAACACAACACGGGTATCCCAAGACATCTCGTGTTGAATTTGGCCAAGATCCCACACAACCATCACAATCCCCTATCAGTTACCTTGAGTCACAACACATGTGTATGCATCGATGAGTTGGACTTGTTCAACACCAGCTGCTTCGAAGTGTTTTGTAATACAGGATGCATGCCTACGAGGTTCATGTACTCGAACAAGTCGGTCGAATTGCCGATAACCGCTAAACCTATAATCACCAGGTGGAAAATGCTTTCGGTTGTGGACGTAACCATGATGGGTCGATTGCTTCACATCATGAAAAATTTCCAGGATGTTCACTTTAGTCCCAATAAACCATTGAATGATTGCTTGCTCTACAAGGTGAAACTGGGTAATCACAGCAAAGCAACACCTCTATTGGGCAGCATTTTACTGACTCGATGCGCACTGGAATTTACACCAGGACATGATATTTTGGGAATCCACCTTATCAATACAAGGCTGCTCATCAACTTGTTTTTCTACAAAACAAACAGGACTGTTTCCATGACCAAGCCCTCATACATTCATGTTAAATACCAAGAATGTGTGCTTAATTCACACATCACTTCGAAGTTATTTTCGACAGTAAAGGTACATGTGGACAATGAAAAATTGTCCGAAGTGCAACTGAAGGAATTTAGACAAATGTGGTACGAAAATAACAAGAATTTGTTTCCAGAAACCAAGTTTAACAAATTTTACCAAGAAGTTTGTGAAGAACTGGACAAACATTTTGATAAAAGTGATCAAACCTACAATATTCTACTGTCCCTTAAAAAAAAGTAAATTTTTTGTAAATTAATAAATAAATATATTTAATTAAAAAGGTGATTGGAAACATTTTAAGTATTTTGCACCAGTGCAATGCAACACAAATAAAACTCCACTGCACTTGCACCCATAACCAACAATTTTCATGGCCACTGCCTGAACAACTGTGGCCACAGAAATAATTTGTTACAAGATGCTCATGGCCACATTGATACATAATTTTCAAAATATTTTACATGCACTACTGTGTTTTTAAGTGCCTGTGAAAAATGTTTTTTTTTTCATGCCTTAAATTTGTTGATATAGTATAGTTGTTATAACCTAAATGGCAACTGGTGGGTGCTGTGTTTATACTGCGATGTTTGGATGGGGAGAGCCATTTATTTCATTAATTGATTAAATGTGACTATTGGTGATTAGTATGTGGACAACTACATATTTTTAGCAAACAAGAAATTAAAATTTTAATAAAGCAACATAATATCATATATGCTTGAGGTTGTGTGTTTGATGTTATTTGCATTAAGGAAGAGACATTATGTTATATATTATAAGTATTAATACTACTTGTGACTGTGTTCGAAGTGTAACCTGCCTAATATTGTGTTTACTTACTTTTTTTATTTAGAAAGCATGCATTTCTTCCCTGTGTTTTTTAAGTCCATTGCGAATTTCCATATGGCTGATATTTTCTCCGCAATAGCATTTGGTGTAGTGTTTAAGTGGAATATTTAGGTTTATGTAAGGTGTAGTTTGCTACATTTGCCATCTTCTAACGATATTCGTGTTACATACCATAAGAATTTTTATCACCAATTGTCGCTACACACCCTTCGACAGTTAATGAAATAAGACTCTTTCATGTTCCATAACAACTACACCTCCAAAGTATGAAGCAAAAAAATTTAAGCACTTCAATAAAAATTTATTTTTGTGACTGTTTTGATGGAAATAAAAATGTTTTATCTAATTTGAAAGCTAAGCCAGAAGCACTCTCATTAAACATCCTTTCTCCATTCTGCCCACTTCAATTTGCTGTCGAAGTCACTCTAATTTAGAAATTTACACAATTTGCCACCAAAAACCTTTAACCTAAACGTATTTTTTTACTATTACTAAATGATAGCCATACTGCTCTTTAGTTACATGTGTCGACTGCGCATGCACAGCGAGAGCAATCAAGAGCATTTGCATTTGCGCTCAGGTATTTGCCTGGGCACAGATTTCTCAATTTTTTGAATCAGTACACAACTTTTTGCACCTCTTTTTTCATATTTAGTTCCATATTGGTGAATCTCAAGTGCAAATTTTGCATTGCACTCATATAAACGTGTATTTAATCAACCCCTTCGCCTAAAAACATAATTAAAAGTAAAATTACTTCTGAAAGTTTACAAAATATTATTTACTTTTAAATTCTCAAGAATTATTTGCATTGTAATATTTTCAGTTTATTTGTAAGTAATTATTTATTAAATTTTGGAAAAAGTCAGGAATATAGGTCTGTATAAAGTTTCTGATTTTATTCTCTGTCTTTAAATTGTCGAGTGTATGTTTAAGTCTCCAATTTTTTACTAGTTCTAACTTCTCACTAAACGAGCATAACTTGAAAGATTTATAAAACAATGTCCTTTTTACAATGATCGTTCATCTTGTAAAAACTACTGTTTAAAACAATAATTCAAATGTAACAGAATACTCATTTGTATACTAGCAGTAATGTGTGTTAATCGTGTACATGATGAAATTATTTGGACCTGTCATCAGCTATTCATGTTAGACTGGTCGCACATTCTGGTGGAAATATCAGAAACTATGCGACAAACATTTGGTGCAATATGGTGTTATATATGCGTTACAACTTCTATGGTTATGCAGTAAGTAGATGCACAAAACCTCATAAACCATTATTTATTTTTTGTCATGATTTTGTTCATTTCCATTTTACTAGTTTTTAAGTGCTGAAACATGGCTTTAGCCGGGAATAAGGAATTAATAGGAGCATTAGTGAGCGTGTATTATTTACAGGACAGAAATAAAAGGTGATGCAGAAATATTGTGGTACCTTGGTTGCTTGGCAGAATAAAAAACAACAAGCGTGTTGTTTTGAAAGAAAACTAATACAAGCAAATACGCCAATATAATTTATTTTTCTTTTTGGTCATTGTACACTTTGAGTACAAGTTGTATAGCAGACAAAAGTTGCAGAAATATAAAATGTTTCACGCCTCGATATCCTGAGGTTATGTTTATCCGTCCAACTTCTCTCGATTTCACAAGTATTCATGCCACACCAATAGCCTTTGGATATTGATTTATCACATCATTAGAAGATTGTAAACAAATTAGGACAGTTGTAATGGGATTTGTTGCATTTATTTATCATATGTAATGGGGCATTTTACACAGAAACTGACATTCTATCCTCTCCTCCTCGACGTACCTTACTATGTATTTAAATGTAGAAATTGATAAAAGAAAGAGAAATACAATTCAATGGGGTTTGTATTAACTTGAAAGTGTAAATTGCAAATGTAATATTATTTGTAAACATACACCTGGGAAATATACTACAGATGTCTACAAGACGATCAGGATATTATTCATAATTGGAAGCACATTTACAAACTGACAATTATTTGTGTATACAACAGAATGACATTTTGTAAATACTGATTAACTTTTGAAAAATCTCACGAGTTTTATAACTACAAAATATACAAGTTCATCTTCACACCTGAAATATAATATAGCGATAATCGTAAGTACTCAAGTATGCCTACTAAGTATACAATTTCAAATATTTACCAAGTATAGATCCTGAGTGTACTATACTGGGGATTTGAGCAATGCTAATGTACACATGGTGAAGTCACTTCCCGGGTCACATAGATATTTTACGACCTGGTAAAAAATTTGTTACTTGCCCCTGTGTTTTACGAAAATTTCTGTACTGATATATGTGCCGTATTTAATATTCTCAGATATAGGCCTACATAACTGTATGCATTGGTTTTATTGTAGTATTATTTCATGAGTTTGCTTGTTGAAATTCAGCATTTTTGCAAATTATTGTTCAAGTCGTAGATATAACAAGGCAAATTAATTCATTGTGTTTCAAACCTGCAGGGAAACGTTACAAAGTTGTGATCTACATACATACATGACGTTAAAAAAATTACTACACTCGAAACAGCTATTCATGGAAGTAAACATTGTTACTGTAGTTTTCGCAGTCACGTATAAAACCAAAAGATAATCTATGATCAAAGCCATTTTGTATACACACACACACACACACACACATCACTTTTACAAACGATATGATACACGCTGAACTAAACTGTTACTGAAACATCAAAATATATAAACATAACTTTGTAACTCATGTAAATAGTTTAAAATACAATGTATACTACAATTATAATTATAGTAATTTTAAGTTTCGCGTGGAATAAAAGGTATTCCTAACAACCAGTGTCAACTGTCAACAAACCATGTTGCCAGTCATGCCAACATGAAGTCTTAATTCGTCCCGCCACGCAGGTGTAGCTCATAAAAAATTCCCACACACATTCTATTATTTTATTTTGCCTTGTAAAGTCATCAAATAAAACAAGAGAAACTCAAAATATTAGGTTTTTTTAAATATAATTATTATAAATAAAAAATTATATTTTGAAATAATTAAAATTATATTATACTGTTAATAGTCCATCGTAAAATACTGTACTACTTAGCACAGTTATTAAAACAAATATACTTTATATTCAACATAATACTTGTGAAAATATGAGATTTTTAGTTCATTTTAAAAACTTACAAACGTTCGCACCGACCAGGCTCTTGTCGACTTAAACTTTTATTTGCAAAATAACTCTAACATTTAAATTGTCTTATTTTTAGATAAATAATTATATAAAAGTGTATAATGGTCTGAACTCATCATAAAGGCCGAGTTACAATTGTTATAAACAAATCATTATATTCTGTTTCATATAATTTGTGACAATTGTAAAAGAAAATAATACTCGGAATTAAATATTATAATGTGGAAAATTAATTATAATTTATTACAACATTTATGGTTAAAATTATGCTTATAAAATAGTACACAAATTTTTTGAGTGTTAGAGCAAAAGCATAGAAAATTATTTAAAAGTATTATGGTAGAGTATACAAACATTAGAGTTAGGTGAAAAGTTTCCAATCTCCATTGAGTCTGTTGTCTATAGTCTTCACCCACCCCTCACGTGGTGGAAAGCCGTTGTTATTGTGCTCTGATCCATCATAATTTCTCTATGTGCGAAAATTCTTTGTTGGTGATGTCAAAATATTATATTTGCAGTTCATTATTTTTGTATTTACATATTTCATTATGTGTAGTTCGTCATAGGTGCCTTTTTAGAACATTCTCCTCAGTGAAATTAATTATCGACACATGTCTACCGCCTTGTGAACGGATTTGTTGTGTACCGGGGTCCACCATTTTCTGTAACCATCGTAAAACACAAGTAAAAAATTATTTTCATTGTGAAGGTTGAATTTGCTGGTTTCAAGAAATAGTTTAGATGTTTTGTTAATTGTATAGGTTGGCAAATAAATTATTTAGTATCAGTAGCAAACAAGTGATTTTTAGTGAATTAATCATAAAATAGTTTGACATGTGTTATGAATTACGAAGTGATAAAGTAAGTTTGTGTGCTTTGTAAATAATGTCTTCTTAAATTGTTAGAATATTAGAAGTTTATTTGGATTTTTATTTGATTGGAATTCTTTAACAATTTTTACATAAAATTTAAATTTACTGAACGTGTTTACAATGTGCATTTCACACATATGTAGCAACAGTGGCGTGTGTATTGTATTTTCTTCTTACGGAAGGTATTTATCTGTTGAGCATTTCTCGAATTGGTACAAACAGCGACACATTTATCGTATTTAGTTCTTTCGATTAAGTTAAAAAAATTTTAGCAATAGTAAATTGGATGTTATTTCCGTACGAATAAAATCTTCCACTGCATCCTCAAAACAATACAAGTTCCAATCACCACTCAGAAGAAGACCCACAAAAAATCACATCTCATGAAGGATGTTAATCTATAGTTCCCCACTCCCCCCAAAACAATAAAACAGAACCCTAACTCATATAGTATGTGATAATAACAAAAATAAAACAGTTGGGAATGGCAATTAGTTATAGTAGCCTAAGTACTGGACAGAAGTTGCCAGTCTTTCAATGCTTGCCAATGGATTCGTAGTTTGTTTTCAAAAAATAGTTAACTTAGCCAACACAACAGCTGTGGTGGAGGAATACATGGTGGTCGCACTTATTTTCAAGAACCATCAAAATTTACTGAATTTATATTAAATGGACTATAACACAACATAGTGATATAAATGAGTTAAACTGCTCGTTTTCAGTTAAAATAGCTACAATCATACATAGTGATAAGCACTTACTTAGGCACTGTTATGGTAACAAAGTGAGTTTAATTTGGTTTAATTTGTTACTATCACTGTGCATCAATATTCAGCCAGTCATAAGTCCCGATATTTTTACTATGTTATCAAATGAAAAACTAATTTACGAATCAAGAAAGTATGTATTTTGACTTCATTACTCAGGTGAACGCGGAAATTTTGTAACCTTTTTAGGTAACATTAATAGTAAAAACGGAAATGAAAATAGTTTATAATTTTAAAAACATCTCATACCACTAGAAAATATTTATTTTTTGAGAAAAATCTGCTATCAACCATACAGAACTTAATTTCTTCTTTACAAAACATGCTAATTTTATTATTGTTATAATCACATACCAGCCAATCAGAGCGCATTTGCGGGATCCCAATCCATACAACTTACCTTCACATGCTCATCCTCAACGTGAAAAAAACTGTCTCTGTTAGTTGCTTGTATATATAACCCATCCTCTCCCATTTTTTCATGTACATGACAATGCTGCCTCATACCTGTTCTTTTTAGATAAACATTATAAGAAGGGGAAATCCTGTAATGTACACGAGTTCTTAGCAAGAACCTAGGTATTTTTGCTGCCTCATACCTGTTTTTTAAGTCGTTAACATTATTATAAGGAGGGAACTCTGTGACATACATTCTTGAGAAATTAAATTTAAAAAAAGCACCCTGCATTTATGACACTTGTGCGTTTCGTAAAAATGTGATTTCCAGTAAATGAAACACATCACATGTGTTTGTTGAGCAAATACAATTTTCAGTTAAATGATTTTTTTTGTAACATACAATATGTTAATGTGAAGGGATAAAAATTAGCTCATTTTTAAATGTATAGGTCCATATATATATATATATATATATATATATATATATATATATGTGTGTGTGTGTGTGTGTGTGTGTGTGTGTGTGTACTTACAAGGGCTGAATATATTACAGTTTCAGTGATATAGTACAGGTGACACAGGAGTTATGGCCCATCAATCTTCCGATATGAAGGAAAGAGCACATTTTTCAAATGTGATTAACTTTTAATATATTTTTTACATAGTTTAATTAATATAAAGAGAAATTAATACCCAACTGTTGAAAATAAACATTATCTTGGATCTGTATATACACACAGTGAAAATAACGAGAAAGCCTACACGAAGAAAATAATCTTGCTCATATTTAATACTGTCCAAATCAATTAAATTTGTACACGACAGTTTGTTAAAACATTTAAAAGAAACAGGCCTTTACAGAACACTAACAGTATGTCCCCAACACAGTAAGGTTACGATCAAACATGTTTGCCGAACGAGTACTGAAAGAGATTATGTTGGCTGGATAGTCCATTTTTTGTTGTTGGAACTCTACTTATTTTATATTTCGGGAGAAATATACTGGAAAGGGGGGGAGCTTTTAGTTTAACGTCTTTCATGAGAGGACATTGTTTTGCAGTTCTTACGAATGTATTATTTCGTATTACACAATGATCCAGTATTAAACACACTTTTGCCGAAGTTAGCCTTAGATTAGTTGGTTCTACAATACATGCGTAATACACAAATATTATTTTTACAAGACAAAAGAGTTGGAAGTGCTGCCTTTTTATAGCACGTGCATTTCAAATATTATAGTAGGGCCTACCTGTTTCTAAATACATTATTTATAAAATATACTAAGTTACAGTTTGTAATTCACAGCCTAATTAACACGTGTTTTAAATGGAAATCTTAGCACGCACATTTCACTGCAATAATGTTTCTCCATCACTGATATTAAATAATTTATTTGCATAATTATTCAGTAATATCTACAATGCCCATTTCCTGAAACATCCACGTGTCACGGTAGTTGGGTAGTTAGAAAATGGCGGAACTAGTAGTTGTGGAAAACGACCTGCCGGTAATATGATGTTTCACTCAATGAAACTACTTAAATGGTACATATAACAAATTACACTTATAGAAACATTTACATAAAATAATTAACTACCTATAACATTGTTTACAACACCAACAGAGTACTCAAATAAACATGATAAAAACGAACACAGTTCACCAAAACTGGAGTACTTTTTTCTTCCATTATTCGCAAATTACAACATTCACACAGGCTTGTGTTTGCTATATGAGGTCTGAAACAGAGGTTATATTAACTGGATGGTAATACGAGTTGTGATCATGGACTTCTACGATCGATAATGTCGTTTGTGGAATGGCGAATATTGGCGCCGGACAGAAATTTCCAAAATCACATTATTATAAGTTATTTGTAGGTTTTAAACTAACTTCAATTTATATATTTGTCAAACGTGCACAGTCAACGAGTATAAAATACCAGAGATGTTACCGAAGGCAAAACAGTAGAACATTATTTTTTTTTGGCTTGGTGCAAATGAGCCAATCTCAAAACAAAAAATTGTGTTCACGGGTTAGCACTATTTCACATGAATAATTTTCTGTGTAAATTTCGATCGCCTAATTCCACTCATTTTAATAAGAATGTGTTCAATATTCGCACTAAAAATTGTCAAAATTAATTTAAAAATACATATATTACATATTACCAAACAATGCACAAATTCGAGTCTCAAGTGACCTACAATATTACGCATCTTGTCTATTTTCTTAACATACACTTATGTTGTTATTCTTTTAATACATATGTGGTTACAACACTTACTGTAAACACATCTATTACTTTTGTGCTGGGGACAGTACGCAATATTTAAATTGCATTTTTTTTTTTTTTTTTTTTTTTTTTTTTTTTTTCAAAAACAACAGACTGGGTGCTTATTCTAAGTTATTCGTTTCGTTTCCTCTCGACAAAAATATTTGTGATTACACGAATTTTCGTTTACTAACGAAATAAACTATAATAAGCACATTTTAGTGTTCGTTTGACGTCACTATGTTCAATAAGAAACTCGAAACAAAAACAAAGCCCTTTGGGCCTTTGTTGCCAAGTTTTATTATGAAAAATTGGCTTGTGTGAGTAACAGATTGTTATTTGGGAATGTAAAAGAAAATAATCGTAATGTAATGTGCCGTCATGTGTTACACGAACATAAAAGTATATTTCAGAAAAAATAATTTAAAACACCAATTAAACTTTTTGTATTCATTTGTGAACCGTTTAAGCAGTGTAGGCTGGCTATTGTGAGGAATGTATTATATTATTACAAATGTTTATAATGAACTAAGATATCATACACACTGTTTAACTCAAAAAATTAGTTTTAAACGATGTAGTTGGTAAATCACAAGATAGGAAGCACTAAGCTCTAGATAATTCTTGGTGCTTTACAACCAAAATACTTTATCTTCATAATAATCGAGTGAATATTCATATATTGATATTAATGCAATCCACAAGAAACGCGACAGCGTCTAGTTTTTGTCAATTGCTTCTTTTATAACCTTAGGAAATGCTTGTTCGTATATAGTTTGCAGCCAGACAGAAAAATAGTCATTGAGAAAAATCTTCGGGCATGTAATAACTAAAGTTATGTTTACTTTCTCTTAACGGCGTACATGCGAGTCTATTTCAACTCGGACCATACAAAATTAAAGCATATTTATGTGTAATATATCACACGTCCAGCCGAGTTACAAAATAGTACAAAGTCGTCAGCAAATTTGATAAATTTGGCAAACGATATATACCTTTTCCTATAACGCATTATGTATTTAATACTAATATTTAAAACAAAATATTCCAAGTGGTTTACTGCTTTGGTTTATAAATTCTTCCAATCTTAGTTATTCATGATTTACAAACAAAGTCTCAAAAAACTGTTAAAGTTCATTTGCATAGTGTTGCCACCCTACATTCGCTAACGAAAACACAAACATTGCCAAAGTCTCGGTGGCATCTGGCAGGATGTAACGAATTATGACTTGGAATACCAAATTGCATTTCTCCGAGATTTTATTGAGATTTCGCAACTTAACAAAAATTAAAAATTAATGAATAACTTAGAATAAATCCCCTCGTTTTATATTTATTTTTTATTCGTCCTGTTAATCCCATATGGAGTAAAACCATATAAAAAAGTACATTTCCTTTTTTAAATGTACACATAGGACCATCTACAAACAAATACTGTGTAGAAAACGACATCAATTACCTGAAAGGAGCTGTTTTTATTTTCGTGTCTCTTTTGATGCTAGTTTTGGTAACTATTAATTGATTCTTAACATTCATCAGGCAAACGATAATGCTTTCATTTTTTTTATTATAAAACAAATATTTGGTTAGGAATGGTTTGCCTTTTTCGTTCTTTGGTATAATAGTTTATTTAGTCACATAAACACAACACACCACTACCAACATGAAAATATTTGCAACTTCTTTCTTTAAACAAAACCTAGTTAAAATTTGCAAAAAAAAAAAAAAAAAAAAAAACAAGTTTTATAAAGGTGAAACCCTTCAGCATCCTTAATATTCACTTAAATTTTAGTGTCGCTTTACTGGAACCTAGTTTATTCCTTGTTGGTGAAACCAGCCCTCAATTAAAATAATTACTTTCATACGATTTCTCAATGCGACATAACAAAAATACAAATTGTAAATAGAGTTTCCTACCACAACTGCCGCTGTACTCTGATTGGCTACTCCTTCCTGACTTTTACTTAAGATATAAGCTATAACCACATCTTATGTTATGCCAAACACAAACACAACTCGTTAAATGTGTTTTTTTTGCTACAAACCTTTAAAAAAAATTTTTAGTTAAAAAAAACTAAAAGCCTAATTGAAATACAACTAATATTTAGGAACGTGCAAAATTCGTGGTACTTTCTAGTGTCATACTATAATTCACCATCCTATACAAATTTGTGTCAGTGCCATTTATTTATTGGCTCCTACAGCAGTGAGGACATATCTTGTTTTTTCACTTGATAGGTCATGGCTGGAACTTTTCATCAGTTGCTCCCTATTTTTCCAAAGTCATATCAAGGTGTGTCCAAACTGTAATCCAATTACAAAATCAATACAAAACACAAGTCATCGAAGATTAGTATTCCTAAATATAATGTAAATTGTATTGTCTATTAAAGATGTTATTGTTTTTAAAACTCTGCAAATTTCCATATTTTTATTTAGTCTTATATAAAAAACACATTTAACTTTTTATATAATTTTATTATAACTCTTTAGATATTTGTTGTTTGATTTTAGGGTGAAACAAATTGTAACACGATTCTTTTTTTTACATAATTGCCATCAACCCATGCTGTGGGAGAGGGCGAGAGAGAGGAGCCGGCGAGCAAACCTCACCACTATACAATGGCTCCTCCTCCAGGTGCAGCAGCTGTCCCTCGCCCAACCACAGTAGACCCAACTCCAAAATTCACAACAGAAGTGGCTCTAGCAGCAGCCGCTGGAGTATCAGCATCATATCCTCGAAGATGAGGAAACCCAGCCTCTCACCCAGCAGCACCAGCTCCAACAGCTACAGTGCTGACTCCAACAGCCAAAACACCAGCTCGAACAGCCACAGTGCCAGATCCAACTTCTACAGCCCCAGCCCAAACTCCAGAATTTTCAAATTTCCACTCAGCAGCAGCCATTCCCACCACACTCCTTACACGCCCGCCCAGTTCCTACCAAACCCCCGAAAACAGCTCCTGGTAAAATCGAAGCTGTGTAGGGGTTGTGCAGGGGGTAAAATGTTGTGGAAGAATAAATATTTAAATTGTATTTATTCTCAAAGTGTGGATGATTTTTTTTAAAATAAAACCATATACTATAAGTAGGTATTGGGGGCGGGTGATCCGGGTCCTTCTCTGTGGCAATTTGAAAAGTCTTGAGTATATTAATTTTATATTGGAGCAGTTGTTACAACATCAGTTTGAGCAGTAGTGACAGCAGCTGCAGCCAGAACCACAGCTCTGGCAACAACTTCAATACCAGCTGTAGTTACAATACCAGCTGCAGTTACATCTCTGGCATCAGCTGTTGCTCTGGCAGCAGTTACAACAGCTCTGACAACAGCTGTTGCTCTGGAAGCAGCTCCAACAGTTCTGACAACAGCTGTTGCTCTGGCAGCGGCAGTTACAACAATAACAGCAGCAGCATTTACAGCAGCTACTGCAGTTACAATGGCAGTTACAGCAGCTGCTGAAGTTACAATGGCAGTTACAGCAGCTGATGCAGTTACAACAGCAGTTACAGCATCTTCTGCAGTAACAATGGCAGTTACAGCAGAAATTACAGCAGCTGCTGCAGTTACAACTGCAGTTACAGTGGCTGCTGCAGTGCAGCTGCTGCAGTAACGTAAGTTACAGCAGCAGTTACAATGGCAGTTAGGGCAGCTGCTGCAGTTACAATGGCAGTTACAGCAACAGTTACAGTGGCTTCTGCAGTTACAATGGCAGTTACAGCAACAGTTACAGTGGCTCCTGCAGTTACAATGGCAGTTACAGCAGCAGTTACAGCATCAGTTACAACTGCATTTACAACAGTTATAACCAGAACCACAGTTCTGGCAGCAGTTACTACGGTTGTAGCCAGAACTGCAGCTCTGGCAGTAGATACAACAATAGTTGTAGCCAGAACTACAGCTCTGGCAGTAGTTGCAACAATTGTAGCATGAATCATAGCTCTGGCAGTAGTTAGCAGTTGTAGCCAGAACCACAGCTTTGGCAGTAGTTACAACAGTTGTAGCCAGAACCACACCTATGGCAGAAGTTATAACAAATCTGGCAGGTAGTTTCAATAC
The DNA here is from genome assembly GCA_029891345.1 of Dryococelus australis. NCBI lineage: Eukaryota > Metazoa > Arthropoda > Insecta > Phasmatodea > Phasmatidae > Dryococelus > Dryococelus australis. The sequence continues at coordinate 249,319,676 of CM057009.1, forward strand.
CAGGTGCAGCCAGAATTGCAACTATGGCAGCATCTCCAAAACCAGCTGCAGTTACAGCAGCTCTGTCAGCGACAACAGCTCCAACAATGTAAAGGACTGGTGATCCCAGTCCTCTTGTTTTAAAATTTGTGATATTAGAAAATAAATACATTTAATGTTACATTTATTTATTTTGTTACATTTGCATATACAATATATTACAATTTACAATAAAATTCATTTTTACAATGTTATATTGTATTTTTTACATTGGTAATCCCCACAATACATGATGAGAATGTCTTGTCCTTTGGTTGAATTGGTGCACATCCACTTATTGTATTGTGTTTAAGACTTTTTTACAGAGTAGCGATTACTGGTAATGAGGTTGATATGATGCCTGTGATCAAAAAACGTTTCATTCAAAAGGCAGAAAAAAATATGGTAAGTCAAACATTGAAAATAACTCCTTACCCTTGCAGTAGGAATTTACCAGATACAAAATGTTGTTCTTGCTCTTTGTGCAAATCAATTCTTCTTTGGTGGTCTGCTTCTGCTCTAGTAAAAATGAAATGTCATCAATCACCTTCACCATGATCGATTCCTCTGATGTACTTGATGTCGGCAAACAAAATGGTACTTTCTTTGCATAGATGTTTGTTGAGCAAAGCAGTAAAACTGCTGCAAAGAACATCTTTGATCTCGTTGATACCATCCTTCCTACTCCACTGCAAACTTTCTTATGCTGGTTACTGAAACTATCCATTTATTTATAACTGGTAGTGGATTACTAATAAAAAACACTACAGGTAGTGACTTTTTTTATTTTAACATGTTCTTCAACTCGGTGGCATCATCTTAAAATGGTTTTATTTACTTTTCACTGTGTTTGAACAGATTCAAAATGTTAAATTTATTGGAATAAGCGGCCAAAATTTTTTTAAAGATGTGAACAGGTTCACAATCCTGCCATAGCATATCATCGGTCGAGTCTTCTGGCACAAACAAGTCTGTCGTCATTTGCAAGATTTGATCTTCATCTGAATCATAATTTGCATACTCTGAATTTGATTTTGACTCTCTTTTCTTGCCATATGAAGAAATACTATCGAAATTTAAAATGAAAATGAAAATTTTATTGTCACGAATGTGTTCCATCGTGAATGATGAATATAAATGTTTTAATATGATTGGCAATCACAATGTTGTGAATCAAAATGTTTATTTTTTTTTAATTTAGCCAATTGGGGCGGATAAAAATGGTAAATATACAAATGATCCCTATGTATACTTGCTGATTTCATACACATATTGAACGAGGCGTAATAATCTTTCCATTCCACCCACAGAGTCTCTAAATCCACCCAGTTGTAATTCATGGCTTGAATAGTTTATTTTTTTACTTATGAGAAGTTATATAGGTACCTGTAGATAAAAAAGTAAAAAACCTAATAATAATAGAAGAGAAAGAGAGGGGGGTGACATGGGAGAAGTAAAAAAAATCTCCTATGACACCAGGTATAAAGATAGTGTATCGTTGCTAAAGCTACCACAGTTCCCGAGGCACTCATAACTCGAACTTCAGGAGTCAGCACTGTCTATTGAGTCTTGAAGTGTGGATTCAAAATGGTACACTAGTAATGACTTTGTACATGAGTTTAAACACGAAGCTCTTTGGAACAGAGATAAACAGGCATACAAATCCACAAATGTGAGGTATAAAAAATTTCGAGAATTATTTGCATTTACCATCGAGTATGAAGAATGTGATATAGACAATTACACCACCAGTATACAGATAAAGTCGTTACAGGATTCCTGCATACAGGAATGGAAGAAAATAAAATATGCTGAGAAGAATGGTTGTGTTCGTGAACCAACATTGTGGTACTTTAATCTGATGAGATTCATTCAATATAAAGAATGGAAAGAGTCTCATTCAACCACGATGGATAAAGTTTTACAAAAGGGGGTGGAAGATGCGGTGTGTGTGGCTGTGAACAACACATCCATCAAACACGAAATGATGAATGACAACACCGTATATTTTCCCATGTTCATCAACGATGACGCAATGGACAACACAGTTAACACATCAGTTAAAGACAAGGGTATGGATAATGCAGTCAACACATCAGTCAAAGACGAGGCAGCAGGCACTTCCGTAATGGACCACACAGTCACCAACAAGGTTATGGCCCACACAACCAACAAGGAGGTGATGGATCAGGAAGAGGACAACTGCCTCAAAGACGATGCAGTGGATGCTGTGGTAATGGACCACACAGTCACCAACAAGGTTATGGCCCACACAACCAACAAAGAGGCGATGGATTACTTACTTAAGCCTGTCGTACGCAATATATTTATCACTGTTTCCAGGTCGTGGTTGGATATTTGTAATGATATGAGTTAGGATCGCTACAGCCCTCCCAGCTTCAAAAGTCACCAGCCGCCACTGATGGGGAAGGCTATCATACTTTTCACAGTTATCAGTAATTTTATGTCATAATTGTCATTTTAATTTACAGGCACGAGCGAGATTGAGTTGCTGTTGCTGTTGCTGTTGCGGTTGCCATTTAAAATTAAAGTGTGATTGATGTGTTGTTTATTGCAGTTTAAAATAAAAGTGCAATTGTCATGCTGTTTGATTCAAGTTTATAAAAAAGTTTAGTTATTGTTTGATTTAATTTACAGGTGCGAGTGAGACTATGTAGCTATTTGTTTCAGTTAAATATTAATGTTTGAATGACATGCTGTTTATTGCAGTTTTAAAAATGTTTGCTTGACATGTTGTTTATTGAAGTTAAAAACAAGTTTAATTGTCATGTTCTTTGATTTAGTTTTGAAAAAAGTTTCATTGAATTGCTATTTGTTTCAGTTTAAAAAAAATTTAATTGAGTTGCTGATTGATTCAGTTTTTTAAAAAAATGTTTAATTGAGTTGCTGTTTGATATAATTTAAAAAACGTTTAATTGAGTTTCTATTGGTTAAAGATAAAAAAATTGAATGATGTGCTGTTTATTTCAGTTTTAAAAAAAAGTTTGAATGACATGCTGAGTATTTCAGTTTTAAAAAAAAGTGCGAATTATATGCTGAGTATTTCAGTTTTTTAAGAAAATGTGATTTACCTGGTGTTTGTTTCGGTTTAAAAATTATGTTTAATTGAGAATCGGGTTAATTTAATTTAAAAATGTTTAATTAAGTTGCTGTTTGTTTCAGTTTTAAAAAAGTTTGAACGACTTGCTGTTTGTTTCAGTTTTTAAAAAAAGTGTAATTGTCATCTGTAAAATTATTTTAAAAATAAACATTCATTCGTCATCTGGAAAAAGCCTAGAGCAGTCGAGTAAATCATGATGGGTCCGCCCAGCGACGATGGATGTACTTGCATCTGTTGCATATGCAAAACTTAGATCTGCCAGTTTCAATTATTGAGGAAAATGGATTTTTAAAAATTACATTCATTCGCGATCCGGAAAGGCATAGCACGGCCGTGTCTGTCATGACCGGTTCGGCCGGCGGCGGATGCAATTGCATACACTGGTGATTTCGTGGCCTTTTGGTCTGCCGTTGCGAGTGTTGACGTAAATTATAAAAAATTGTGTACATAAAACACTGTGTGTTTAATTTTTTAATGTCTACCATTTTATCACACTCTTTGGCGATGGCGTACATGTAAAAAAATACCATCTACATTGTTAATTTTTTTTAAATTGAATTTTTAAATGTATTCGATTTTACTGTACCCTTTAGTGATGGAATACACGTCAAAAAAATTAAATCTAATATTGTTAGATTTTAAAAAATAATTTTAGTGATAGCCTACATACAAAATATTGTATAATAAATGGTTAAAATTATTTTCAAAATATTAATAATAAATAAATATGCTCCTAAAAATAACTAGAAAATAATGCATTGCGAATCCCAAATGTGTATTTAAACAATAATGAAAAAGCGTAAAAAAAATCATTTTTGGATATGCGATAGGAAACTTTTAGTTATTCTTCACTTTTTCACCTGGATATGCCATGGGAAACAAATGGGGTCTTTTGCCCTATATTCCGTTTTCGGTTTGGATACGCTATAGGAAATAATTGGGTGTAGGTCGAAATATCCCTCCCCTCCTCACCAACCCAACACAGCTCGATATGTGATTCGAAACAATTGGGGTGTGGCACCTATTTCCCCTCTTCTTGCTTGGATACGCAATTTCGTCCTTTTTGGTCCTGCACGTTTTTTCAACTGGATACGCAAAGGGGAACTTTTGGTAAAAACCAGATTTTTAGGTGCGCTGGATACGTAGGGGGAAACCTGGTATTTTATTTGGACTTTTTCCAGGTCGTGGTTGGACACATCATTGACGGTTTTCGTCTCGACTTTTTATATCATTGGATACACATTATAGTGGTTTTTGAACGATTTAGATACACAATATGGAACAATCGCTGGTCTGGTAATAGTTCCGTATTTCGTATTCTTATGGAAAATCATACAAACAATCAGTGTGCACTATAAGGTATCCATCCTAATTGTTTCTTTGCGATTTAGTGCCGTATCATGTATCCATTAAAGTTCAGTTTAACATATTCGAATTCGGCACCAATTGTTCCGTATCGCATATCCAAGCAATTTTTTTTTCTTAAAAATTTTTCAAAATGTTTCTCTTGCAAATTGCAAGATGGTGTGCACAGTATGTAAAATCACAATGTTGAACGCAAGGCAAGTTATTCATTCTTCGCCTGACATAAACACGTTTCTCATCGGGCATGACATCCTCAAGTCGACGATACATTGTGAAAAATGTGGGAAGGCATAGTGAAATTGGTGGATAACAGGGGCTTGTTTACTTGCGCCGACGGCAAATGGAGGATAGAACCAAATGTAACTTTAAAGTGTCAAAGAGGCAGGGCAGTTTCGTGGGAGATTCAAACTTGTCTACAGGCAAGATAATCGAGTTTTGTTTACTGTGGTGTTCGATCAAATACACTCGTCAGCAGACTATAGTGAACGAACTTTTGTGCTCGGGAAATACGGTCGTCGCCTGGTCGAATTTCTGCAGCCAAGTGTGCATAGACTGGGTGTTGATGTACAGGAAATGCATCGGCGGGCTGGGCAAAGTGGTCGAGATCGAAGAGTCGAAGTTGGGCAAGCGCAAGAACCGTTTTCGGGGGATTGCAGAGACAACCCGACGAAATTCTTCTTGGTGCCAGTAAAAAAAGGAGCGCAGCGACCCTGATCAAAATCATTCTCGAGTGGATCGGTCCAGGCACGACGATAATTTCAGATTGTTGGCGCGGTTACAGCAACTTGGACATTTATGACTACTGCCACATGCAGGTAAATCACAGGAGGGTATATGTGTGCAGCGAAAAGAGCGGAATGGTAAACACTCAAAAACTCGCTAAAGATGAAGAGAGGCGAAATGTTGAGAGTGCACACTCAAAACATTGCGCGAATTTGGTGTTCTGTGCGATATAGCATTACCTGCTTTGGCTGATGGAAAATATATTGGGTCGGCTACCTGGCAGAATACGTCTGGAAAAAGAATCATCGGTACAGCGAACGACTGCACTCTTTGCTGATTCACGCCGCCGACATGCACCATCGGAATCGGCGCAGAGGAGATGGTGGGGAAGGCTATCATACTTATTACAGGTATCATTAGTTTTTTTTTGTCATAATTGTAATTTTAATTTACAGGCACGAGCGAGATTGAGTTGATGTTGCTGTTGTTGTTGCGGTTGCCATTTAAAATTAAAGTGTGAATGATGTGTTGTTTATTGCAGATTAAAATTAAAGTGAAATTGTTATGCTGTTTGATTTAAGTTTTAAAAAAAGTTTAATTGAGTTGTTGTTTGATTTAATTTACAGGTGCGAATGCGACTATGTATCTATTTGTTTCAGTTAAATATTCATGTTTGAATGATATGCTGTTTATTGCAGTTTAAACAATGTTTACTTGACATGTTGTTTATTGAAGTTAAAAAAAGTTTAATTGTCATGCTCTTTGATTTAATTTTATAAAGGTTTAATTGAGTTGCTATTAATTTCAGTTTTAAAAAAATTTTATTTGAGTTGCTGTTTGATTCAGTTTTTAAAAAAATATTTAATTGAGTTGTTGTCTTATTTTATTTTTAAAAAGTTTAATTGAGTTGCTGTGGTTAAAGATAAAAAAAGTTTGAATGACTTGCTGTTTGTTTCAGTTTTAGAAAAAAGTGTGAATGGCATGCTAAGTATTTCAGTTTTAATAAAGTTTGAATGACTTGCTCTTCGTTTCAGTTTTCAAAAAAGTGTTATCGACCTGTTGTTGGTTTCGTTTTAAAAATAAAGTATAATTGAGTAGCTGTTTGATTTAATTGAAAAAAATTTAATTGAAATGTTGTTTGTTTCAGTTTTAAAAAAAGTTTTATTGACATGTTGTTTATTTCAGTATAAAAATTTTTTTATTGGCATGCTGTTTGTTTCAGTTTAAAATAATTTTGAATGACATGCTGTTTGTGTATGTTTTTTTTTAAAAAAGGTTATTGTCATCTGTAAAATTATTTTAAAGATAAACATTCAGTCACAATCTGAAAAAAGCCTAGAGCAATCGAGTAGGTCATGATGGGTCCGCCCGGCGACGATGGATGTACTTGCATATGTTGCATATGCATAACATGAGTCTGCCAGTTTCAATAATAGACACAAATTGATTTTAAAAAATTACATTTATTCGTGGTCCAGAAAGGCATAGCACGGTCGTGTCTGTCATGACCGGTTCGGCCGGCGGCGGATGCACTTGCATACGCTGTTGTTTTCGTGGCCTTTTGTTCTGCCAATTTAGAGTGTTGAGGTAGATTATTAAAAACATGATTGCTTATATAAAACATTGTGTATTTGATTTTTAAATGTACACCATTTTACCATACCATTTAGTGATGGCGTAAATGTGAAGCAATAAAATCTATATTGTTAAATTTTTTTTTAATTAAATTTTTGAATGTACGCAATATTACCGTACCCTTTAGTGACGGCGTGCATGTAAAAAAAATAAAATATTAATTGTTAAATTGAAAAATATTTGGATTTTTAAAGTTACGCCATTTTGTTGTACCCTTTTAGTGAAGGCATACATACGAAACTTTGTATAATAAATGGTTAAAATTGTTTTAAAAATATTAATAATAAATAAATATTCTCCTTAAAATTATTAAAAAATAATGCTTCGCGAATCGCAAATATGTATCTAAACAAGGACTAGAAAAAATTTAAAAAATTAAATTTTTGGATACGTGATATGAAACTTTTAGCAATAGTTTACTTTGGCACTTGGCTATACCATGGGAAACAAATGGGGTCTTTGACCCTATATTTCGTTGTCGGTTCGGATACGCTATAGGAAATAATTGGGTGTAGGTCGAAATACCCCCCCCCCCCCTTCCTCAGGCATGGTTCGATTCACAATTCGAAACAAGTGGGGTGTAGCACCAATTTTCCCCTTCCCACTTGGATACATAATGTCGTCCTTTTTGTCCTGCATATTTTGTCACCTGGATAAACACAGAAAAATTCTGGTAAAAACCAGATTTTTCAAGATGCACTGGATACGCAGTGGGAAACTTTGTATTTTATTTGGACTTTTCCAGGTAGTTGTTGGATACGTAATTGGCGGTTTTTTGTCTTGAAGTTTTATATAACTGGATACATAATACATTGGTTTTTGAGTGATTTAGATATGTAAAACAGAACAAGCACCTGACATTTAGTTAGTTTCTTTGCCATCAGTTCTATGCACAGAATTAAATCGAACTTAGGGCCAGTAGCCCACACTATCCCCACAGTAGTGGGTTGGCTTAAATGGGTGTCAAAATCAGTAAGATGATCCTACACGAGAGTCAAGGTCCTGACTTTCAGAATCTTCTCCGCGAGTACAAAAATACCCCCCTTACAGGCCTAGATTGGTCACCTGCTCAGTTGTTCTTTAATAGGAGAGTCAGAACCATTGCCAGTTTCATACAAATTACTGAAACTCAGAATAATTCCACCACACATTGTTCTCCAGGCTTTAATGACCAGAGAACAACAGATGAAAGGCACATATAACAAAACTGGCCAGAGGCCAGGAAGTGATGTTTATGCAAGGTGAAAAGGTAGTGGTTAGTACAAACAGAGGTAATAGCTGGGAACCCAGTATCACAGTCGGCCATCACTCATTTCCTCGCTCATACTGGGTCCAAGTGGCTAGTGGAGAAACTGCCCATTGCAATGTCATTCACCTTTAAAAAATCTCATGTTAGCAGTCGTCCAGCTCAATCCACCCCACTGCTGCTAGATGTAACATATGAGCAAGAGCAAGTTAGTGAAGGGCATCATCAGAGTGAAGTGTCATTGAGGCAGGCCAGCAATTATCCGGCATCAGAAATGGAGTTTCGGCAATTTGAAGTGCCGGCAATATCAAGTACAAGGAGTGGAAGTGTGGTAAAGCCTGTCAAATGTTTAAGTGTGTAAATGTGATGTACATGCTTGGTTAATCCATTTTTTGCAAATGTTCTGTCTGTATTTGTACACATGTGATGGAGGATCTAGTGTTGTAATGATGATGTAGTTTCTTGTCTAAATTTTGCTTGAAATTATGAAATTGTAAATTTTTAGTATCAAAGTTGGAACTCGTGCAGATGTGATATATTGTGCAAGTTTTTTGGTGTAAGTTTTGTGTTGGCATTTCTACGCCATTTGTAACAAGGGGGAGGTGTTCTAGACATAATGTTTTGAAGAGTTGGCAACCATGTAGAGATGTGATTGTAAGTTGTCTAGCTGCTAGGACTTCTGGTACTATGTTTGTAAGCAGGTGACTTGGAAGCAATTAAATTATCTGAAACCGAAACATCAGCCTTATTTATTACGATATTCTGTAAGATACAGAAACTTAAATAACCTTTTTTCAACCCTTGCATTATGCACGAGCAGCAATGCTGTATATCACCTTAGGCTAAAAATAAACCACCGCAAAGCCGAGAAGTGAGGGAGCGATACCGACCAAAATGTTATACACTTACACAAACAGAAAAATAAAATGAAATGAAAATAGTAATAGACACTTACCAACCAGTGCATATTGCGCAAGTGTCGTACACTGCATATTGCATTAGACGATGCTAGTCAAGATCAGGTAGCCCTGGACAGTACATAAAATAGGAAACATTTTCCTTACAAACCAACTGAAATGAAATCATCAAATTCAGTTTACAGCCAACACTCACAATCTGCCACACTAGCAGTGGAACACGTCCGCTTTGTCCAGTGATGTGCGATAAAATAACATCTCGATAATCTGTAATGCAGAAAGGTAGTCGGCCGATGGCATAGGAACCGTGCAGGTCTCGCCAAGTCGAAGTGATTCCACATACACATGAACTTTCCTTTACGAAAGGTATTCAGTTATGCAGTAAAAGGTAAAAATTTATTTCGTTTTAAATATTATAAACATGTTATTATTTTTAATACATACAATTTATAGTGCTAGAGTTGTAAGCACATTATGAAACGAATTATTCATGAATCGCTCAACACAATATTTTATTTACATAGAAATGCATTAAGTGTATGGATTTGTAATGTCGAACAGATAGCACCGCAACACAAACATTACAACTATGTATGTACTCTGCTATTTGTCGACCCAAAACATAAAGAGAAGAGGATCACCTTAACTGAATAAAACTGGTATAGCTGTTTCATACACGTACCCACACAAACAATCACACAGAATACCTGGAGGTCACAATAACATCTTTTAGCTATCGATGTGAACACAACAGAAGCACATATCACAATGACTATCTTGACTTTCCATACATGGTTCACTTCACCCACCATGAAAGTCACCTGTCACTTACATTCTGTCGTGGATGCAGCTTAGGCAGTGAGGCGTGCCAAGCAAGGCGAGAGCAAAGCGGCAGCTCAGGTGCGGTGTTTGGGGAAAATGTGTAAGCAGGGGATGGCAAGAAGGAGGCCAAGTGGCTAGGTGGGTATATAATTGGGTGCCAACGATGTGGAGCCCCCAACACCCTAGAGATTGATTGCAAGACATCACTGCATTTAAGTGCTGCTGGAGTTCCGCGGTATCGGCAGGAGCCCTTTGGAACACTGAGCGAGCTGAGTCTACTGAGACAACAATTCAGTGGTAAGTATAACCTTACTTAGGTGCTAGGTGGGTATGTCAAGTGACTGATAGGCCAAGGGGTTCCATAAATTTGTTAATTACTCAGATTAGCATATTGACTTTAGTATTACTTTCAGTATGGAGTAAGTGCTTTCAGCAACGGCTTTGTATTAGTTTACTAGATGCAGCTATATTCCAAATATATCATATTTTGTTGTGAGCATTAAGATGTTGTGTTTATAGTAGAGTATCTGTGCTCTTTTCATTTCTACATCTGAGTTATGCATCCCCAAATAATGCTTTGTATGGTAGCCCATAAGGTGCCGTAACATAGGTGGAGGCTAGGGTCTTACCTGCCCTAACGTAGCCAAGCTTAAAAGCTCTGCTAATTGTGTTAATATGTAATAGTTTGAAATATTAAATTAAGTAGAAATCGTTGCGAGGGATAGGTTGAAAACTACCCCCTACTTATTTAGACAATCCCCTCCCACCCATGCATATTAAATATTGCAAGTTCTTACGACAATAGGCAAATGACAAATATTGTGAGAAATATGCATAAATTATAAAACTTGGTTACATTTTAGGATAGCCAAGAGATTAGTAAGCAAATTGCATAAAGCTCTAATGAAAAGCATTAGGATGCAACAGCTGTTAGTTAGGTTATTAGCACTAGAGTACTAGAAATCATTCATGCCACATATAAAGCAGGTGGCATTTGCCACAGAATCAAGCTTATGTACCATGGAACGAATAACTTTGCATTGACAGTGAAACACAGAAGTGCACATTGGCACATTTGTGAACCAACACTATGGCCAGTGAGTAGAATGCTTTTTGCTTGTAATATTTAATGCATGCCTTAAAATGGAACCGTCTTTTGGATCTGCATTTCTATTGTTGCAGATGCAATTCTCCACATTAATTGTAGTATTGTGTGTGTATGTGCAAATTGTGTAGAAAAATTCAAAGCTCTTAGAAAGTAGTAAATTAGATATAAGTGTAACACATGCAACAAACACATACATAATACATGAGTGGACATAATGAAACTTTAAAAAGTCATGAGAGATAAACGTAACTCAGCCTCATGCTCAATTAAGAAATTTGTTATAACTGTCACATTAGATTTGACCAACACGAAGAGCACGATAGATAAAATGTTAGAAGCACATGCTAAGTTAAATAATTAGGCAAGTGCTTCAGTAGATAATGCGCATTGCTCAACTACACAACAAAATGCAACCCTAGATTGTTAATTTCATGAAAACCAAGAGACCACTTTACACACTACACCAAACAACCAGGACACATGCACATCTGAGGAAAGTACAGGAGTTACGTCAGACCAAGTTCGCTACACAACTTGCAAGCAAGCAAAACACTTACATTCACCATCCCCACACAACAGAGTGATATACCAGCACACATTTACCATAACATAGAAGTACACAATACAGATACAACAGAGAGGGTAAACACAGCACAGACTGTACAGATTGTGGTCAACCAAATGGAAAAATACCCACATTCGCTGGCGAAACACATGAAAATGTACACGAATTTCTAGAACAGTATGTAGCTGCCAATGATATCAACGAGTGGAGTGATGCAGAAAAGTGTAGGAGAATTAAATTTTATCTCAAAGATACTGCTGAAAGCACATTTGACAACACTTTCAACCCAAACACAGAATATAGTACTTGACCAAGTATCGAAAACTAACTCTGTGACACATTAAGACCCCCCTGACAAAATAGAAGAATTTAAACAGCTGTTATATACAAAAGAGAATAGATGAAATCTGTTAGACACATATTGAAGACTTGATATAATCTAGAAGGAAATAAAACCCATATGTGTCAGATGGGAAATTCATTAGCATTGTTTGGAAATATTTATTACTGTCAATTGCTGAATAGATTATAGGGTTGCAGAATGATACTGTAGAGCAACTAATAAATAACCTAAAGAGGTTAGAACTAGATATACAAAGATAGAATAAAGCACTCAGTAACACAACACATAGCCCGGAAACAGAAAAATTACACAAGAAATTTCAAAATTGAAAGAGAAAGTGGTTAATCTTATCCTTCAGGCACAAAAGACAAAAGAGGTAGAAAAATAGAACACTACAAAACATACCAGCATGCAAAGACATATAAATCACAAGCCTAGTAACTATTACAGACGTGACTATAGACAGAGGACTAATTACACACAAAATACATCACACAATAGGACACAAACTATAGTGATTATAAAAAGAGGATATACTCCAGTCACAAAGCGACAATACTACAAACCACACCAGTATAGCCTAAGTAATTATAAATGTCAGCTATACAGGGAAACTGTCACCCAAAAACCAAAGGGTAAAGACAGGAAATGGTCAAATTCCAACACACAAAGCCACCAAGGGGACACTAAAACCTATGACAGGCAGTATAAGGGCAATAAATACTTTTTAAAAAAACTAGATTACATGGGGGAAAGATGTGTTACCTCTGCGGAAACCAAATGAAAAAAACGTATGCAGAGCCATATTTAGCAAATGCACACCAGGCACATCATATGCAGATATAGCATGCTTAAACACAGTGAGTAACAAACGCTATACAATGGTAGTTGCACGTCCATCGAAAATTCTTCAAAAACACGTAGGCAAGAATGAAAATAAAGTTCAGCCAAAAATATTCTTTGCTAGGGACAAAAATGTATATGCGAAATCGCAGTACATATATATCAACCAACAATTACAGTCAAACCAAAAGCAAAAAATAATAATATACTATGACGTGGAAATAACCAGGGACAACACATCCGAAAAAAGGGTCGCGAAAAGTGGGAACAAAATAATGCAAGCTAGCAAAACAGTTTACAGTAAAAAGGTGATTCGAGGAAAATGACAGTTCATAGGTCCTCGAAACAAGGCTCAGCAGACATGTGTTATTTGTTTTTACAATAGCCATAAAGTTAATAATTGTGATTTGATCCCTAACAAAGAAATCAAATTCCGTACAGACATTCCAGGGTGCTTTAAAAGTTTTAAAAACAAATTCGGCATTGGTCACATGAAACTTCGAATCAACAATCATGGAAACAAGGAAGGTGCTTTACACAACCAATATACAAACACGGAACCATGCCTTGGCTATAATTTCAGTAACAAAGTAAAAGATCTGAGCCGAAGTGGGGTTTCCAAACAACAGTCATCAAAATAAACAAAACATGTTCAGGAACAAACACCATGTGATCAGTGCCATCATTGTCAACAAGCCACAGTTCGAACTTCCACACCTCGTATGCAAATTAAAATAAGAGGTGAAGAATATTACGCCCTCATAGACATTTTGATGTTCATGTAAATGTATAGCAAGTACACTCATTACTAATCAAAATCTGGTACCTGTAACAGAACATTCTTTGCTAGCAGGGGCGACAGAAGAAATCGACACCCCCAAACATAAGCCAAATATTAAATTAAGTAGACCTATGTCAGGAAACACATTTATGTAGGACTTTTTAGTTATAGACAACATAAAAATGGAGTTCATTCTACGGGTTGACTTTATGAAAAAAATATGACATTGTACTGTTTCTTAAATATAATAAAATGTTTAATTCCAAGTCACAAAAATGTCATAGAAAATGAATGCACCAACACACTTCAATACTGCATTGACATAATAGAAACCATAAAAGTGGATATACAATAGCAATTATTAAATCAATTTAACAACACCTAGATGAGTTCCTATCAAAAACAAGAGATAGCTAAAATCATTAACAAAAATAAAGATAAATTTACACATAGCATACTAGAGCTTACAGAAGCCAATAATCACCAAATAAAACTAGAATTGACTACAGATAAGACAATTTATAGTGGTTCCTATTAGAATTAGCCCAAAAATTTGTGAAGAACATTTTCTACAGATTCAATATATGGAAAGTGCAGGGATTGTGGATGATCGGTTCAGTTTACACTGCCCCTAGTTTTAGTTATACATAAAAAAAATACGTCTATATGAAATTCTTTACAGATTTTAGACAACTGAATCATTATTTAAAAAGATTGTAATATTCTGTCCCAAGAACGAGATATACTAAATATGTTACAAAATTCTAAATTTATTATTTCGATATATTTACTTTCTGGATTTTATGCCATACAAGTAAGGATGGAAGACTGGTATAAGTTAGCATTCACAATAGATGGCATGGGCCATGCATTATCAATACAGGAGAATGATGCAGTATTTTGAAAAATTTATTTATAATTTGTTGTTACAAGTATATATTTATTGCCTTTTTTTTCGATCTTTGCTTTGGACCATTCGCATCTAGCACCCAAGATTGGAGCAATGGTGGTGGAGACATATTTTTGGAGTTGCCAATTGGTTTTTGATTTGTTGGTTCGATCTTATAACTAATTGGGCAATTCTTAATGTAATTCTAGACATCAATGTTCGTGTTTTACCAGAAATATGTGTTTTTCAGTTTTTCAGGGTTTTAAGTGTTCCAAAATGGCCAATTACAGCGCAAAGTGAGCAGCAACCACGTGAACCATGGGCGCACTAATACAAAATTAGAGTCTGCTAATATTCACAATCTTTTTACGCAAAAGGGCAAAGGTGGTGATATGAAATAGAACATAATCAATTTCATTAAAGATGCTATTCTTCCAGCCTCAAATCCCTAAGTGTTCTTTAAATTCATGTTTGCAATGTTTTGTTATGTCCAGTCATGTGTTTTCACCCTCACCTAATTCATCCCTTATTAGAGTGTCTTATTTTTCTTAAATATAATCCAAGGTTAGTGTTAGCAATGTGTAACAGCCAGCAAGGGGAGTGTGTGCCCGGCATTAGTATGTTGTTTGCAAGAAAGTAGTGCAGCGTGGGATATCAACCCGCCAAGCAGGCCAGTGTGCCACACGGGGAGATGTTACTAGTCGTTCGTCTTTGCCAGGGGTGTGATGCAGCACGTCGGGACTCGTGGTTTCGTGCACTTGAACGGGAACCTTTGTACTTTCAACCGCCCATGTATTTCGCCTCTCGCATCCACCGAGTGCTTGCAATGCCTTGGTGGGCATAATCTGCACATAATCTATATGTGACCTTTCTGTCGTTTCACAGTATCGCCCATGCTGATGGGCTTGTGGTCAGCAATCTTATAAGTGTTCTCCAATGGAGATGTAATTAGAATCACCTAATAAATCTCAGCAGTGATGCAATATTTTCCATGTGTGATTAATTTCGGTTCGCCACAAGGCATTTAAGTCACAGGCCTTCTCCCTCCAAATTTCCTTCAACCTGCAAGTGTCTATAATCTATGTTTAAGTGGTTATGAGTTAGTATTTAAATTAACAGTGTTTTCGTATGGGTGTGTGGTGAGCCTGGATATCCCACAGCACCACAAGGAAGGGAAATATTCTACATTTATTATTATTACTGGTGGAGCCAGCAACAGTACCTGAAGGATTTCGCCATGGTCGTTGGCCGAACGACCCTGAGGAAGGAGTCAGCTCTCCGACTTCAAGACATTGCCAACCCTACAACATCTGGCACCCTGGATAATACTCCTACAAAAATCCAACTTACATTCGCTGCTCCTCAAAACATAACCTCTATCCTTTTCGACCAGCCCATCACCACCAAAATGTCGCCCAACTTAGAGGTAAATCCTTCATCTTATAAACTGAGCAATATTACCTGCGAATTTTCCCACACCAAAATTTTTTCAAATTTTTCTCCCAATTTTCCTGCATTTTTCCTGGATTTATCCACGAAGAATCTGTGTGACAAACTAGACGATCCACACAGCACATAGCAGCATCGAGATGCCTACCAAACATCCAGACAACACCAGGGAGTATGCACATGATCGGTGGGAAAAAGTACACCTGATCAACAGGGCAGTCGCCATTGCTTCGGCAAAGGTGAGAAGGAGCAGCGAGGCAGCCATCTTGGGGCGGAAGGCATGACATCGCCGGTGCGACACCCCGCCACCGAGCAGTGGGACACAGGACCAATGGAGCGTGCCTTCGCTATCCCTCCCCCACCTGATGTCACTGCCTGCCCGTCGCCACACACATAGATGGAGGAGGAGAAGACGAGTAGCAGAAATGATAGCACCTCCTCCCTCCCACTTCAGCAGATGTGACGGTAAGTCCAGCCAAACTGCCAACCATGCCACGATCAACCATGAGGAAGAACCAGGAACAGAACATTTGGACATTGCAACCTCAAGTGAAATTCGAAATTGTTGCCAAGTGCACGCGTGTGGGAAATTACTCTGCACAGGATACGGGACAATGCCTAACAAGTGTGCACAGTGTCAAGCACACACATACAGGGAGTGCATGAGCAGCACAGAAGCAACCACAGTAACTGGATTGTGCTTTATTTCCGACTATTTGCGACGATTTAACGAACATTTAAGAACACTTGTGACAACTATGTTTCCAAAAACTTTCTCATGGGATCACAATCAACAGAAAGACAGTTCGGGAGAACATACACACCTATTTCAAGCAGGCATCAATTTTGTCACCATGGTAAACATGTGTCGTACCACGAGTGAGGGAATAGTTGAAAAGGAAGCATAAGATATGGGCATTCACTACAAAATGAGGGTGCTGACAGCCACATGTCACCTGCAGGCACCTGGTCAGTGTTCTCAGCCATTGACTAACCTACCGCTGCTACCTATACCACTCCTGCCCATGATACCATACCTGTTGCAATTGCAGGAAACTACCAGAATACACCGAGATGACATATGTCTGCAGCGAGGATGAAGCCAGTGAACAACAACCCCATGGCGTTGCAACATTTGCAGAGCCTGCAATTCAAGAAAGAGAGGAGGAGAGTGAGGCGACACCTCCCACAGGAGGCCCCTTACCAAATGTCACAATGTCGCAGACGACAGACGACGCCACATCGCCAAGGTGCCTGGACGAAAGAGGCCCAGATGATGGAGGGCGCATCATACCAAGGACCAACGTAATCCCCTGCAGACAACCAGCAGGAAGTAAGTAAGGAGGAACATGCAAAGGATAGATATGATGCAAATGACCTGGAGACTCACGATGGCACCATCGGATACGAACTCCAGGAGGAGGAAGAAAGCACGAGTGGTGGGTCAGAAACTGCCCCAAAGCATCCCAAAGTAGGTTCCCAAGGCACAATGTCGCTTAATGCATTGGTGCCAGACAGGGTGCATCCGAAGACTGGGCCCGCGGCAATCGACGGCGCAGCGGCTACGAGCGCAACCCAACTAGAGCCACAGCTGTAACCAGAGGTGACACTTCTGGGAGAAGTTCCCTCAGAAGACGACATAACGACCTACAATTGGAAGCGGCCCATCGAGGAGGATGGCATGACAGAAGTAGCTACGGTACCAACGCCGGCTAGGGAGTCATCCAAGGGTGACGTCAACCCTCCAGTGGTTGCTAGTCTGACTAGCTACCTTTAGCGATATGAAGTTGTGTACAAGGACAGCAACAGTGGCAGAGATTACGGTGCTTTGTGCAGCTTGTACAAGCTCTGCCAATCAAGACTTCGACAACGGCCACCTGCTGCATGGCTCACATGCGTGAGAGCAGGGACCTCACAGTGATGACAAGACGGCGAGGGACGATGGCAGCAGCCGGCAGTTCCTGAGTATGGTAGGGCTGGCAAGAAGCCCCTATGTTTTATGTCTGCGACGGACAGACGCAAGGAGGTGCGTCTGTCACCAGTAACATATACAGCTGCAAACAGTCTTGTGAAAGGGGGCATTTGATGCATGCCCACGTATTCCCTTCCCCTTTAGCTCATTTGCCCACCTCACCAGGTTCCTGTAACTCAGTGTGTGTGCATTCTCTATGAGTGCAGATGCAGTGCAGTGTGACGAGGGATGTAAGTGAAGTGCAAAGTGAGCAGCGACCACGTGTGCCATGGGTACACTAATACAAAAGTTGACCATGTTAATTTTCACAATCATTTTAAACAAAAGGGAAATGGTGATGATATGCAATAGAACATAATCAATATCAGTAAAGATGCCTATCCTAACAGCCTCAAAGCCCTAAGTGTTCTTCAGGTGTTTATTTGCCATGTTTTGCTATGTTCATTCTCGTGTTTTCACACTCACATCATTCATCACTTGTTGCAGCGTCTTGTTTTTCTTAAATATAAGGGCAAGGTTAGTATTAACAATGTGTTACAGCCGGAATGGGGAGTGCATGCCCAGAATGAGAATATTGATTGCAATAAAGTAGTGCAGCATGGGATGCCAGCCCACCAAGCCAGCCAGCACGACCATGTGGTGAGATGTTAATAGTTGTTCGCCTTTGCGAGTGGTGTGATGCATCGTGTCGGGGCTAGTGGTTTTTTGTGCACACGGGCGGCATGCACATGTTGTACTGATCATTTAACTTTCAATAGCTTAATTTAAAGGACCGGAACATTTGCATTTTCAGCCACCCGAATTTTTCGCACCTCGCACCCACCCAGAATTTGCAATGCCTGGGTGGGCATAATCTGCACATAATCTATAGGTGACCTTTGTGTCATTTTGCATTATTGCCCACGCTGATGGGCTTGTGGTCAGCAATGTTGTAAGTGTTCTTCAACCGAGATATAATTATAATCACCGGATAAATCTCAGCAGTGACACAGTAAATTCCATGTGTGATTTATTTCAGTTCATTGCAAGGCATTTAAGGCATGGACCTTCTCCCGCCAAATTCCCTTCATCCTGCAAGTGTGCATAATCTACGTTTAAATGGTCACGAGTTTGTATTGAAATTAACAGTGTTTTTGTATGGATGTGTGGGGAGCCCGGAAATCCCATAGCACCACAAGTAAGGGAAATATACTACATTTATATTGTTATTACTGTAGGAGCCAGCATCAGCACCTGAAGGATTTCGGTATGGTTGTCGGCCAAACGACCGTGAGGAATGAGTCAGCTCTCCGACTTCAAGGCAATGCCAACACGGTAGTGTCTGGTAAAATGGGTAATATTCTTACAAAAATCCAACTTACATTCACCACTCCTCAAAACCTTACCTTTATTGTTTTCGACCAGCCCATCACCATCACAACACGCAACACTTTCAGTATTACTGAGATACAATAAATTGAACAATATACTAATGATTAAAAATAACAAAGTTTTCATGTTTCTTGAACAAGAACATTATAACTATGTGAGCCCGCTCGCTTTTATAGTTTGGTTCTTGTAATGATAATGTTATACGTTAAAATATTAAAAGTGTCCATTCTTTTAGGAATAGTAATGCGAAATGCATTACAACAGAAAGTCAAGGTACTTACCTTCTCCAGTAGGGGCCAAAATTATATCCATGAATTCTAGGATGGTTTGAACACAAAGAAACTATAAAGAACCACCAACAAAACAAACTACACACAGCACCCACTTAATGGTGGCGCATATCAGTGCGCCACGTAATCCAGTAGTCTGACGTGCACATCTTACAAAACAGGCAGTCATTATATTGTACAATGTATGATGTAATTAATGAAGCTAGATCTAGTAATAATAACAACACAACTCATAGAATAATGTGTGCTTACAGTCCCAAATTCACCACGCACATACGCCGACCAGCAAATAAAATTATCACGAATACTTCTTAAGTGCAATCATTTCTGTTCAAACGCGGTAAGCATACGACTAACGACAAGCTATATGTAATATAATAATGTGCACTAGATAGTCATTAATTTCAAGCAAGCATTACCACACTACAGAATAAAATAAAAGTTCTGATGTTATAAAGAGTTTTACATGGTGTACACGGATAAAGCATGCAGACACATCACAACACCAATGCATAAACTTAAATGCAAACTATGTATTTTCGCACAAAGTTGCAGTACTGGCAAGGGAGCACAGCACTGTTCAGGAGAATTCCAAGAGTCACATGTGGACTGCAAATTACAAATTCAAAGAGTGAGGGTCCTCGTTTAATGGAATAAAGTCATCAAAGAATATTCATGTATAAAAGTCAAGTCATTATAAAATGTAAATAAGATAGCATTGCAGTTAGCTTATAGTTCAATGGTACATAGACAGTTTTAGCTCATAAAATACAAGCACTAGTAAGAAAATTGTCATGTAAAAAATTAATCTAATGAGTAATGAAGTGTAGCATGTCATAGTTTAAGCTGTCAGTGAAAGTGAATCCAAGTTCATCAAGTAAACGAATAATACAATATCGTTGTGGAGTGTCACAACACACAATTCACCAAAATCACCCTTCAGCAAAATTCCCTGTGATCAGCACCATATGTAACATAATTTTTTTTTAAGGGGCTAGCTAGTTACCGACCATATTCCTACATCCATGTGGCGACTCAAACCAACCAGGTTAAAGATAGCAAGGGGTACAGTACAAAACATAAATATTAGAAAATTATGTGAATTAATTAATTATACAAAAGCCCAGTAATGGGGTAAAACACACTATATACAAAATCACTACTAGTAACACTTAGCCAGTAAGAATTTAATAGAGATATTAAACTATTACGACAAGTATACAACATACATGTGTACTGTATAAAGTTATGTACCAAATGCTAGCTAGAAATATTCTACCAAGTTAAAGATCACTAAAAAATGACTAAAATATGGTGAAAATGTACATAGATAACATACAAAAACATTCAGTGTTATGATCAACAAAACAAAATGACATTTTATAAATTCAAAATATTACTACTATAAGTATGATAGCTGTATCAGCGACTTAACTACCAATTTTAAATTACAACCCCATCTCGCATCTAGAGGATCAATAGTGATTAAGTGCGAGAGGACCCTTAAAGGACATTGGACACAACTACACTGTAACTCCACTGGACAGGTCCACAATGGGCTGCCCATACCTGCAGCCATTGGTGCTCCTATTGAAAGTCGCCACCCCTAACACCATCTCCACACCGAACTGCAATATGCTGGCGATCGCGACGATCGTTTTTCCATAGTGATGAGGCCATGTCGTTGATGCAGCTTGGGCAGCAAGACGTGCCAAGCAGAGCGAGAGCAGAGTGGCAGCCCAGGTATGGTAAGTGGTATTTGGGAGAATTGCCAAAACAGGGGGTGGCAAGGAGAAGGAGCCCAAGCGGCTAGGTGGAGATATAAGTGGTTGCCGATGACGCCCCTCCCCCTCTTCCGCATATTGATTGCAAGACTTCATAGTGTCGAGGAGTTCCTGGAATTCGGTGGTGTCGGCAGGAGCCCATGCCGACCGCTGAGCAAGCTGAGTCTACTGAGACAACAATACAGTGGTGAGCATAACCCTTCCCCTTCTTAGGTGGTAGGCAGGTATGTCAAGTGACTAATTGGCCATGAAGGTTGAATAAATTAGTTAATTGCTCGGGTTAGCATATTCACATAAGTGTTACTTTCAGTACGGGGAAAGTGCCTTCGCCAACAGCTTTTTATAAGTTTGCTAGACACAACTGCATTGCCAATATATTGTAGTTCATTGTGAGCAACAAAATATTGTGCTTAGAGGAGAGTATCTGTGCTCTTCTCATTTACACGTCTTAGTTATGCATCCCCAACTTGTGCTTTGTGTGGTAACCCACAAAGTGCAGTAAAAATCCCCCCTTGACAAAACATGAATGTAAAATTCAGAATTATATAAATACATACTTTTTACATTTGCTATTAAAATTTCATGGAAATAACACATATACACTTGCACTGCTGGAGATAGAACACCGAACTTGAGAATAAGATATTGCAGGTTCAATCTCCTAGAGCCCAAATAATCTCATAGGAAAAAAATTACGACATGATTCGCAATTTAAACCTTTTGTGTTATAGCAATGAATTTTAGTATCGAATGCATCATCCAACAACATCCACGTTCAGGAAATAACTGAAACTTGTAGATACACACAATATGTTGATAGCTTCATACTAAGCCTGTTCATGCCTGCAGTGACTGTGGGGAAAAGTTGATGAGGAGAGTCAGGAGTGTCGCATTCACACTAGTATTTCCTAAACAGCAAGCAGGTTTATAATGTGGTAGTAAAAACAGATATACATCCTAAATAACTGCAATGAATTTTTAGCTCCCAAAAATATTTTGTACATAGTGCTACTCCATTTATTATCTTCACATATACTTGCAGCCTTCAAAACATTTATAAATACATAACAAGCAGGTCAACATCCAAAATAGGTAATAGGAATTCTAAAATATATTTTTACCTATCAAAATCACACACATTCATAATAAACCATTCAGTAAAGCTTCCAGCTCTGAGTTTATCGATACTCATATTTATCACTTCACTGACTGAAAGATATCCTCTTCTTTTTTAATGGAACCAACATATGCAGTCCATCAAACAATGCATTTGCCGTACTGCATCCCCAGAGATTATGAGCTGTGTTCGTGACCCACCTGGTATGGCAGGAGTAGGGCAGGAACTGTTGAAGGTGCCCGGCACCACGTTTGGTTGAGAACGATGATGGTGAGGGTCGTATGGCCGATGGCCTACAGCGATTTCTGGATCCGCGGTATATTTGAGGAGAGTCTCGGTTGATGATTACTTTATAATGTTAATTCTGTATAAAACCATTTCTTAAGGGACTAAGCTGTCGTCCATTTAACACACCGATGTTAACACTGAAGTTACCCTGCTTGTGGGAGGCAGGTCCCTTCAAAGCAATACTTTTAACACTGAAAGTACACAGATGAATAAATCTGCATTAGGGCGCAGTGCCCGATGATAATCAAGAGAGTATAAGTCAACAAAAGTCGCCTATTCAATATGTGACAGTTTTATTGACTGAAGGGTACAAACTTATTTTACTCTGCAAAATAATTCATACCTTGATACAAGTGAATTTAGTGTGCAGTAAGTTGAAAATACTCTTCAGGCGATGCAAATCCCGGGGAGGCGATGGGCAGTAACTCGGGCGGCTAAACAAATCTGTTACAGATAAATTAACTTACTATTGATGTTAAATGGTTGGTGCAAATAAGATGATTACCGTCCGAGCTCGGGAAAAGTGCGACACATCTAAACACGACCTGACCCTCTGGTTGCTCCTTGCTGAGTGACTTCCCGCTGTGACATGAGGGCGGGCTATAGCAGGCCCACAAGCCGTGGAGGGATTTACTTTCACATGCACATGAAAATAACTCTGCTTAAAACTACATACAAAACATAACACTTACATATAAAATATTCTCTCGACAACACATTTACCCTGGGTGATCAAAATATAATGTAAAATGAGGTGGACATAGCACTGATGGAGGTGAACAAAAACATAACATATCAAAGCTCTCTAATTACTGTAGAAACTGGGTAAGAAAAAGTAGCATATGCTTTTGAATGGAATCATGTGACAGTGTTTGTAATTGCGTGTTCGTATTTTATTGCTAAAATGACTTTGGAGTGATTTTGGCTAAAATATGACTCCACCGGGAGTGTTTGTTAACACTCGGGCCTTGCCTGTGTACTCGACTCCGCACTGCCTGCTCTCTTGCACCTGTTTAGCACTGACACATCATTGTTGCGTCGCACTGCACTTTCACATCGCGGTGATCAATCGCAGAGTGTGTCTGGGAGTTGCGCTGTCGAGGGTGTGTTTGGCTGGACAAATGGACTTAAGGGTAGGGGAATGAGTGGACGTCAAATGTCCATGATGTAATAGCGAAATATGGCGAATAACGGGATTATGCATATGTATTTCAATTCCTGTTACATCAGGTGTATTTCAACTTTATGGATGTGGCTTTACCCTGTCTTCTGTGGGTTTCGTTCAACTGTCTATGGAAAAGCGGGCGGCTTCCCTATTTAACTATTGTGCAACACTAGTCAAAACTTGCTGCATTATCTCTCATTATTTAATGGTACTATGGAGCCGCTTGCCACTTTGCACTTGCTTCGGGAATATTATTCCCCACCTTTTCAACCCACTTGGGGCCACATAGCACAAGGGGATCCGCCACAAGGCCCGTTGACATCGTGCAAATCACAAAGGCGTAGGATAAAGCAACGCCGTTTACACCCATGTTCCCTTCAATGGCTGTTGAGCCTACTGGTCTTGACTTCATGAGAAACACCCTTTTAGGCGACATATAAATTTATTTCGAGTTACCTCTTGTAATAAATTTAATATATGGTGGCACTCGGCCCACAGGTAGCAGAACAGCAAGAAAAGTGTAATCACGATGTTCTTGTCGACCTTCACTGATTGTGACAGAGTCCTAATGTCGACTGAACGGGTGTTGCTGTTGTGGTTGATGCATCTGTGGTGATAGAAACGGACACAAGGTACACTTGGATGTCCGGAACACCTCACATTGGAGTCTTCAGAAAATAAGTATCTAGACTTCTCAGATGTCTTTGCAGAAGGTTCACGATTCAATTCTGTCTTTATTTTATATTCATTGCGATCATAATATTTAAATACAGGGTCCTTATCATAATCACATGCTCTATCACTCTCAGTACATATGACGGCACCACTGCATTCCCCACCTTCATCAGTACTGTACTCAGAGTCGTTATTTTGGTAATGAGCAAGTGCAAGCAATTTCTTATGTTTTCCATATCTCCTTCCGTATATTTTTTAGGTTTTATACAAAATAACAATTCATATAGGCCTCGACTCCCACGGGTTACATAATTGTTCACTCTTATAATGTAGTTAGGATAAATATTTATTTCCTTGAGTCCGAGGAACCATTTTAAATTATGCTTATACACACTACTTGCTGTATTGTTCCTATGTGATGAGTAGGTTGCGAGATACCTCTGAGCCAGAGTACTGGGTTCAAATCCATGTTTATTCTGCTCCTACTTCGTACAGTAGCCATCATCTTCTGCAACATGTTTGCGCTTTTTCTTTGCATATGGCATCACTCAAACATCAGCAGAATATTCCCATTTCTGTTTATTTTCAACTGTGTTACTGACAGTCTTAGAGACTTCATTTTCATTCTTGTCGCCATGTCTAGTTGTAACATCTCCGTTTTTCTCTTTATGTATTAGCTGTACTTTTTTGTTGTTTACAATGTCCAAATTACTGTATGGCTCGCACTTTCCAGAGTACATGTCTGCAACAGTAGTAGTTCCTTCGCCGTCAACTGTTTCTAAACATGCTTCAGGCGAGGGTAATGTTATGGATGCTCAAATCATAGTTAGTTTAAACAATGAATCAGCCAGAAGGCTGGAAAGCCTTGTCATGTGGTATAAGTGCAATGCCTTATCCCTGGAGTCATGCAAAGGTGCACTACCTTTACACTCACTATTGTGTCTCTTTGAAATATCATGTCTAACAAATGTTGCACCAAACATATCACATGTTAGTATTCTGGAAGTAGGTTTCATTGGAGATTCACTCTTTTTATATCGGCACACATTGCAACTTTTACTGAAGGTCTTGGCACAGCAACAACATTTTTTTCCATGTAATTTTTCAGGAATCGGCGAAGGTGTGCATGAAGTTGTACATGACATATAGGATTTGTATCGTTTGCATTCTCTTCAAGTATACATGACTTCATGTATCTGTACTACTGCACAGTGCTGATTCCTCACTGCTGACACTGAAATGCTGACTCTACAGTGCTGAATCTGCAGTGCTGATTCCACAGTGCTACCAACATGTAGTGTTACCTTCATGGAGTGCTACCTTCACACAGTGCTACCTTCACTCAGTGCTGACACCACAGTGCTAACTTCATGTAGTACCGATGCCACATAGGCCTGTTTAACAACAGAGGGGTTTTCCTAGGTTGCAGTAATTTATATAATGAACCTGCCAGTCGAAGGCGAGGTTATGTTGTAATTCTCAGTAATCGGGAAAAGGGAAATCAGTATATACCTATCAGCCAAATGGATAGAACCCACATGTTCCAATGTAGATAACTTACTGAAGTCTAGGTCGAATCCGAACCTTTGGTATCAAATTCTTTTTCCTCTTGACATATATTGTGTATACTATTAACAGTAATACTTTCAATTATGTCTACATTATAAACAGTTACACTTAGAGGTCTTCAATGCTCTAGAACAATATTACAATCTGACCATAATAAAATATATTTCACTAAACTTAATACACATGTGCAGGCAGAAAAACATGTAATTTAGTATGAACGACTTAAATCTAACATAAACACTCTCAGAATAAAAATTACCATTTTAGAGTTCAGCTTGTCCACATGGCAACTTTAAGTTAATCAGTCAATAGGTTTTTAGGAAAACCCCAACATGGGAAAAGGTCATTACTGAGCAGTCTTGCAATGTTATTAATACGGGCACTAGTGATGGCGCACGCCTCAACCCACTTTGAAAAATTGTCAGTGACTACCACAAGAAATTTCTTCCCGTCACCTGACCTAGGGTATGGTCCCATTAAATCAAGGCACGCTGTCTCGAAAGGCTTTTGCAACAGGCACAGCTGCTGTTGTTGAAACAAATTACACTTCTGACACTTTTGCACTAAACTGTGTGTGTGTTTCGTGAGTGCTGGCCAAAAGAAATGCTCCATTATCATTCTAACTGTCTGGGACACCCCGGGGTGTCCGATTTCACTGCCACTTTGCGAATGGGCGAACACCTGATCCCGCGCACGTGTAGCGACATACTCTCTCCACTTCCCCAGGTGACCCAGCAAGCACGTTTCTAACCTGCCATTCACGACATGCCTGTTCTCTAGTATTCCTTGCTCGCACTACCACATCTTGTCTTGAGAAAACTGGCAACCCTGCTGTTTTTTCATTACTTGGTCAAACAACTCTGAGATCAAAATGTAAATTTCCAAGGCACTCACTTGCTGTAGGCTAAGTTCGGAAATAGTCCCGTCACCTGACGGAAGGATCTCCTCCCATTCCTCTTCGTCTTGCAAAATGACTTGTGTGATCGGTGCACGTGATAAGTTGTCTGCTAACTGGTTATCCTTTCCTGCTATGTGTTCCACAGAGAAAGCGAACAGTTGCAGGTGCAATGCCCAGCTGGTTGGTTTACTGTGGGCCTCACACATGTTATGAAGCCAGAGTAGGCATCTGTTGTCAGTGCGTAACATAAAGCACTGGTACTCCAGGTATGCCCGATATTTTTTTTATCGCCCACATTACAGCATGACACTCAAGTTCGTTGACCTCATAATGGTGTTCGGTAGGGCCTAGCTTGGCACTAGTGAAGTCAATCATGTTTCTTTCACCATTATTGGCTAGTTGGTAAAGCACTGCTCCTACTCCAGCCTGGATCATGTCGGTTTGTAAATACAAGTGCTTGCCCACGTCGCATCTTGCCAGTGTTGGACACATCTGAAATGTCTCCTTAATTTCCTGAAAAAACAGTTCTGTGGCTTCTGACAATTGAAATCTGTTTTGTGGTGAAAATAGATTTGTCAGCAGTACTGTTATCACTGAAAAATTTTCAGTGGCTTCTCTTAAAAAATTTATTAAACCGAAAAATTTCCCTAACTGCATCCTTGTTTTTGGCTTTAGGTACTCTGCTATTAGTTTCAACTGTTCTGGATTTGGTTTATTTCCCTCGGCGTCTATGACATTCCGTACAATTTCAATACTGGTTTTCGCTATGTGGCATTTTTCCAGCGCACACATCAGCCCATTAATAGATAACCACTCAAAAATTACGGACAGATGTTGCAAGTGTTCCTCCCATGTGTTGGACCGTACAATCACATAATCCAGGTAGGCCATGGTGTAGGCGCCTATTAAGCCATCCAACACGTGTGCCATCATGGATTGAACGGTGGCTGGGATTCACTTAAGCCCAAAGGGCATAGGGCAGAACTGTAAGTGTTGCCCGTCTGGCACAGTGAACACAGTTTTCTTACGGTCTTTATATTAACTAGTACTTGCCAATAACCACTTATTAAATCTAGGGATTACATAATTTTTGCCTGTCCTAATGAGCTGAAAGCATCTTTTACACTTATGTATGGCAGTAATGAAATTTTGGTAACTTGATTTAATGGCCTAAAGTCGACGCAAAAATGCCACATGCAGTCTTTTTTAGGCGCGAGTGTTATAGTCTGAGTTGTGCATACTCTATGTTGGCTCAATAACATTGACATTCAGCATTTCCTGGATCTGCTGTTTAATGATTCTCGCCTGGTGCGATAAGTAACTGTGTGACGGTGTGCGTACGGGTTCTGCTTCTAGCGGTATATCCTATTCTGCAATTGTGGTTCCGCATAAACCGTTTCGTGTTCCGAATATATCTTTATGTTCGTTTAAAAAACGTTAAAAGCGGCCTGGTGTTCGGGTGGTATATTGTGGTCAAGATCACTCAATATGACATGCGGTGCATTAACTTTCGGTTTCCTGTCCAGATTAGAAACTCTACGTCCTCTTTCTCCCCAAAATGTATTCTGCGAGCTGCCGGTTCCACGATTGTGTTTTACTCGGATAACCACAAGGATTCCTAGCATGCTAATGTCCCGTACGTCAACTGTACTTTTTGCTTGGCCCAATGCTGTACTGTTCTCATTTTTGGTGGCTAACCGAATGACAAAATTAACTGGTTCTATGTATTGTGATTATACAAATTCCTGCATAATTAAGTTGTGTGGTGCTCTGGTAACATCTAGCGCTTGACACTGATGCCTGTTCACATTTACAAGGAACCTGATAAATTGTTGTTCGCCCATTACTGACCTGTTGTAACAATGCTTGTTGTGGTTTCTGGTCCTGTGGTTTCTGACACAGGTCAGGGGTGGAAGAGACGTTGGGCCTTCTCACCCCTGCATCCCGTTTCCCTCTTTCTTAATAGCTGCTTCCTGAATGAATTATAGGTGAGGATTGTTGGGGCATTTGCTATGCTAGTGGTATGCCAGTGTACTGCAATACCGACATGGATGTCGCTGCAGCAGATTTTGTTCCCACACATGCGGCTGCATTCCCGCACTGTGCATTGTACCTTGCACCTCCTGCCTCCTCCCATTCTGGTATGCCGGTCTGTTCGCTAGTGGTGTTCGAAATAAATTTTGTTAAGGTTGGATGAACTGTTTGTTTTGTTCCTGCTGTACTGGTGGTGGGGCGGTATGTTCCCATGTTTCTCTCTGCTTGTTACGCCCTCGAACTACACCCAGAACGTGGTGTTCTAGGAAGATCGCTGCGTGCATGATGTCTCCAATGGTCCCATTCAGTAGCGGTATCAGTGCTGCCCTGAATTCTGGCCTGGCTGTTTCTCTAATATTTTCTAAGACTTCCTGTTCCAGCAACTGTGGGTGAATCCGGAGGATAAGGTGCATCTTGTATGTGACGAATGCAGTCAAAAGTTCATTTGAATGATGTTCTTCCAGTGTGAGTCGACTCTGTGCCTGAATAGAACTGAACACACCCCTGAAAAAACTCTGGAAGGCTAGGCGAAAATCTTGCCACTGTAGCCTGTAATGGTTTAATTATTTCCACCAAGACTGTGTGTCTCCTTGGAGCATACAGCTAGCCCATTCCTCCTGACTGACACCATACCTAGTGAACTTGCAAGCCCAGTCCTCTAGGAAGGCAGTAGGGTTCTTCGACGATGTTCCCGGAAATGTGGGCAAAAGCTGAAATCTGCTAGGAGTCTTCGCCTGTATTTGTCCTAGCAGAGTTGCATTGAAGTTTGGCTCAGCGGTCCCTGTCTCTCTAGCCGGTCCCATTGCGGTTCTTGGTGTTGACTGTACTACTTCTGCTTGTGGTGTCATATACGGCATGGTCGGATAAGGCATGGTTAGTAGTGGTAGGATTAATGGGAACAACAGTGTTGGGTACATGGTAGGTATTGGTGGTAGATAGCTCTAATAGGTAAATATAGTAATGGAGTTGCATTCAGATGGAGTGGAGGTAACACTGCTGACATCAACAGTGACTGTATTCCTCCACTCACCACGTGCGTGCTGTTGAATTGTGGATGTTGCTCCCCTGCTTGCGTTCCAGTTGTGTATGCGAGGTGTTCCTCCCCTCCTGCGACTTGTGCAATGCTTTCCTGCTTCTCTCGCTCTTGCTTGTTGTGTCCACTTGCCAATTAAAATTCTGGATATTCCTCTTGCTACTGCTTACTTGAAAGTGACATGTTGACATGATCTCCTGAATTTGTTGTTGTATGTTGCAATGTCCATCACTAATGTGGCAGTTACCACATGTAAACACTAACCTGTTTAGGTTGCTGGTTCTTTCTTGCTGAGATATTCCTGGTGGAATTTGATTTGACATTTCCGGCACTGTAAGATAATTGCCCCTTGCTCATCGCAAATGATATTATCACAATAACGTGGTGCATGAAAGTCTGATTCCATCTTGATTACTTGCAATTGCAATGTTTCTGTTTGCGAATTTTCCCATGACACCACTGTTTCGACTGCGCATGGTTGTTCATGGATGTTCGCCACGTGGCTGCTTGTTGTCGAGTTCGGTCAGTGGTCGAAGGACAACACTGCGTGCCTCACCCGAATTTGTCAACAAAGTCCAATGGTAGTGCATTGAGGCACTACAATCACAATGGTGTTGATGCCACAGTGGATTTGGTGTAGCTGGCAGTGTTGACAATTCACAGTCATGTGTGCAGCATGGATGACAGTTCCAGTCTACGTGCATGGTGCGGTGGTAATGATGTGGCAGCCCTGCTCGAGTGCGGATGTGTGCAGGCATCAACAGACCTTTTCCCACTCAGCTGACTGCCGGCATGTGGCACGAACGATGAGAGCAGGGAAGATGGAGAACTTCTCCTCCCTTTGTTACTCCCTCATGTCTTGGTGGGTACTGCTGGTAGCAGAGCGGGTGACACAGCCATGCGCTACCTACCCTTCCTATGTCCTGCATCCTGCCTAATGGCATGAGCCCTGATGTCACATGTTGCACAAAGATGCCTGCTTTTCTCGCCATTCCTCACTGCTTATACCACAATGGCTATGAAATAGCGTTTGCATGCCCTTTTTCCTGCAGAGCATATGGTCCCTTTTCTGGCATCTCCCAGGCATCTAGAAGGCGTCACAGCTCTCTTGATTTTCTCCTCTGCTTCCTCTCATTGCGAGCAATTGGTTAAATAGGGTTAGAATGGGGTAGATGGACAACTTGAGTTGGGAAAATTTTTGAAATGTTGGTCGAAAGTTCATACATGGATTTTGGGGGGAAATTTTGGCCACACGGAAGGGCGACAATTGATGGTGGATGACTGGATGAGACAGGGTTGATTGGGATTTATAAAGGCAATGAAGAGAATTTGGGAAAAGGTGTTTTGAATTGTATACCCGCTAGGCATCAGACATCCCAACGGCAGCATCACTGATGTTGTTGCGGTAGAGCTGAGTCCTCGTAACCTCGGGATGCTGCAGGCCAATCACCCAGGCCACATTCCTGCATAGATCTTGCAGTTGTTCACCTGATGTGGATGACTCATTGTTTTCTAAATGAGGGGCTCTTCGAGCTCCCCAATCACTGCTTGCTATTGCAAATTAAATATGACATCGATATAATAAAACTCCCTACATGTGGATTGTTGGGGCCAAACCAAATGCCAATATATGCTACTAGTAGTACTTCGATTAGGTTGCATTATACATACAGATTAAAATTTACCCTTAAACTTACATAAACACTTGCATCATAAAATGGCGGGTTTTAAGGGGGGCCAGTGACCAGAAATGCTTTTCGGCACCCGAATAAAAAGCACTAGTCAGTTCATGCTATTTATTGCAGAATCTAACATTCCTTCCAGGAGAATAACTTACCCAATTGCATGCTTTAAACCTGTGGCGAGGCTATGCAGTAAATAAAGCACAAGGCTTGCATTAAGGTTAGGTGTCCTGATAAACTTATAAATTCCCCAGGCAATTGCAATTCCAGGGGTGGCAAGGGGGAGTATCCTGGATAGTGAAAACGAAAAAAAAATGTTTCTTGATATACTTAACTATTGCTGAAAGTTGACCGGTAATGATGATTGATACCGTCCGGAGGGTAAAGCGTGAGCACGATTTTACATGTTCCTCCTCCTCTGGGTGCGACTTGCTGTCTGAGAACTGATGGTGGTGCATCCATGCGCCACAGAAGGGTCTACTTGCACAGGTGGAGAAACAAATTTACCATTACATGCTATAACACCTTCAAACATTGTAAAAACACAAATCAATAATTATTTCTGAAGCTTATCTTGCGACTGGGATGAAATAGGGTGGACATAACACTGGTAGCAGTGAAAATAAACATTTGTGAAAAAAACAATAACACTTTAAAACAGCAACACTGAGGCATAAGGGTTTCAAGACATAATGCACTTTATTTGCGGGTCACATGTCCTTATTAAGTGGCGAGAAATGTGCTTGTAAAAATGTTATAACCCTTTTCTTTATGTAATAAACATGTTAGCATATTACTCCGCCCACTCTCCCGGGCTGGTAGGAGAACGTGACACTACACTCTCTGCACTGCACTGCACTGCACTTGACCGATCTTGCCTACTCCTGCACTCACACGACACTGACACTACTCGCCGATGATCAATCGTCGAGAGTGCATGTACCCTGCTCTTGGAGTGGCCGACATGACAAACAGCCTTGGGTGAGGAGCGACACACATCAGTGTGTGTGTATTGCTGCATCTGTACGAATTCGAACAGCAATGTTCATATCACACCTTGTTTTTAATTGAAGTTGAAATTTTCGAAGATACAATAATTTTAATGTAATTTCCATATGAGCAAAATTGTCTACCACTCTGTCAAAAGAATATGCAACTCAGAAAGCCACTGCCAACCTCACAAAAGATGTTAAACTAAAGCCCCCATACCCTCACTGTTTCCTTTTTCCCCTCTAAATATAATAGACACAACTCGAACAAATGTAACTTAGTTAAAGTAAAACAGGTTGGAATGCCGACCTATCTAAAATATCCTACATTGATATGGTTAGGCCCATACATTTTTTCCAATTGGAAAACTATATAAGATAAACATTCGTGTGGTTGTTTGTGTTTCGATTTATTCTTCTTCATGCCTTCTCGTAAATACACAGATGACCTTCTGGAATATTTTCGTATTTTCACCCATGAGTGTGATGTGTTGCTCCCAGCCTTAGGCCGTTTGTCACACCGACTCCTTCACCAGTGCTGCATCCACCCACACACGATGTGTGATTGGCGGCGAATGTGAATAGTGATGTGCAGTGCAGGAGCGGTGCGAGTGCAATCTCGAGCAAGTGTAAAAAAGTGTAATTGGTGCAGCACCACATGCACTGAGCAGCCCAAAAAAAGGGTGGTGTGATACATTAACATGTGAAAATGCATAGAAAGGGTTTTTAATTTTTTAGAGGGAATTTCTGAACACATTAAAAGGACATGTGTGTAGGAATTAAATATGGTGTGCATGGAAACACTAATGCTACCAATTGTTTTGTTTTTGCAAGCGTTGTGTTTTTAAAAATGTTTATTTTCACCACCATCAGTGTTTTGCCCACTTCATTCTATCATGTTAGAGATATACCATATAATTATGTTTCTTCCATTTAATTTTGCAGTGTTTTGAGTGCCATTTTCCATAATGTAACAACAAAAGTTCTTCTGTGTGTGCTCATAGATCCCTCAATGGCGTGTGGACCCGTGATAGCCAGCCCTCACACCATGGCGGGAAGTCAGTCAGCAAGTCGCACCTAGAAGGGAAGGTTTCAAGTGAGATCATGTACTCAATGGACTCGACAAAATCCAGAACTGATTTTTTAGGCTCTTGATAACAATAAACATGCTCGTGTTCACATTGGCCCCAGACGGAAATGCAATTTGCTCCTGCAAAAACTATAATACTAAACCCTCACATTTCAATACTAGAGCAAGCAAAATCCCTCCTGACTACACAATCCTAAATTCACCAACTTTGCAATCGCGATAAAAAAAAACGACAAAATCCAAGCAGGATCCCAAGAAATTAAGACTGAATATCACAGAGAGACAAAAGGAATAATTTGACCTAACGGACTACTGAATTTGTGACACTCACCTAAGCCACCGGCTGGGAAGAAGGCGGACCGTGGACCCTTGAGACTGGAGGTGATCCACTGCGATGCGCCAAAGTGACACCACAGTCGCAGTTTCCTCCACATTAAAATTCAAGTCCTTGAAGTACTGCAGCAGTTCCTCCTTGCTTAAATTGCAAATAAACAAAACTCCACAAGATGTCATGACATGGTGTGCATGAAAAAAAGATGAACAAGATGCTAGCAGAGTCGACGAAGAAAATAAATATCCTCACTTGTGCGGTACCAAGGACCACAAGACAAGGACATTAAATTAAACATACACATCAACATAACCACTATTTTTGTTTCTTTTTTCCATCTTCCAATATTCACACACCACCATGATATTCATAAACACAATGCACTTCCAAATATTCAAAATGCTTAACAACTGTGCTTGCAAAAGTATAAAAGATTATATCATTTAATGATATCAAGACTAGAATTCACCTTATATATATTTCAGGTTCTTAATTTAATTAACATTTAACCAGCATAAACATTAAAAATACACAGTATACTCTGACTATTTT
This sequence comes from Dryococelus australis, assembly GCA_029891345.1. Lineage (NCBI taxonomy): Eukaryota > Metazoa > Arthropoda > Insecta > Phasmatodea > Phasmatidae > Dryococelus > Dryococelus australis. The sequence goes on from CM057009.1 coordinate 249,354,341, forward strand.
TGGATACAAAAAAATTAATTAAAAGGTTATGCTTTTATATAAATTCTTGGGTACTGAATCTTATTAAAAAATGTTAGTGTGTTACCATCTTAAGGTGAATGACACTCATAAAGAAAATTTGAAAAAACTAGGCTATCATTTGCCTTATTACGTTATATCTTTGCATGGCCAGCCGCAATTCATTATAATTCATTGACAATAGAGTAAATAATAGACCAATGTTTTCAAAAACAAACCCTAGGCATCAGAAATAATATTACGCACTCTGAATCAATCATAGTTTAGGCCATGCCTCACAATGTGTGACTCTACAATTACCCAGCTAATAAAACATACAATATAAAAGGAAGCACTACAGTGCATAAAACTCATGTTCAACTTTATGCACAATGCCATGTGCATCACCAGTGCTAATATACAATTCAATAAATAATCATATAAATGTGTACAAGTCTATTTTGAAAGCTGTGCATGTGTGCGTAAAATATCTTCCCACAAAAAACACAGGGATTCAAACCATCCTGTAAAATTCAACATTCCAAGGCCGCCATTATCATACAGTTCATATTCACATTGACCGACTATGCATAATTTCAACAACAACTATATTTGCTGCCTTCTGAATCAATAGTTTCTGACACATCACTTGGTGTCTTATCACCTAACAAACATATTATTCAGCATTCAATTAACAGAGGATCAGAGTCATTCCTCAGGGTCGTACGGCCGCCGATCACGACAAATCCTCTAAGTGCAGTTGTTGTCTCCTTGTAGAATAAAAATTAATACTAACTTAATAACTCCCTTACTTGTTGCATTGTGGAATATCTGGGCTCTCCACACGCTATACAAAGCACTGTTACTTATTACGCCGACTCGTGACCATCTCAATAATACTTGCACAGTAAGTTACACCTTGTGAAAAATTGCCGGGAGAACCTTAAATGCCTTACAGCAAACTGGAACAAAACCACACGTAGAAACGTGTCTGTTTTGTGATTTATTCAGTACATGTTTACATTCCCATCGGGAAAACTTATATTTGGTGCTGCTTACGAACCCATCAGCTCGGGTAATACTAGGCAAAAGACACGTGGTCGCATGAAATAATTTAAGTTCGATTTAAGCCTACCCAGACGATGCAAGCACTGGGTAGGTGCGATAGCGGTGGAGTCTCAGGCAGCTGAAATATGAATAAGGTACCGGTAAGCTAAGGTAACTATTGCTGTGAAATGATTAGCCCAACATGGTGATGGTTGCCCGAGCATACGAACACAAGCCCAGACGTGACGTGGCAGACCCCTCCCAAAGATGAACGACTACTGACTTTCTCTGTGCGGCGTGCCGGCCAGCTTGGTGGGCTGGCATGCCGCGCTGCACTACTTCCTTGCACACAACATTTGCGAATCGGACACATACTATGTGTGCCGGTTGTTAGATATTGCGCTTAAAATAAACCCTGTAAATAATATTCATTATATCAAAACATTGCACTGCGTGGATGATGTGGAGATGAAAGACATGTGAATGTACATTACAGAAAATTACAAAAAAGATACATCGAAAACACTGAGGGCTTTAGGGCTGTGAAGGCAGGCATCTTTATTGGTTGTGTCCCCTTGCATGAATTTATCTTGCCCTTTTATTGCATAAAATAAATAACAGAAATTTCATAGTGTCTATTTTCAGATTCCTGTGCCACATGCATGTGGTCGCGCTCACTCTGCTCTGCACCTGCATCATTCCTTGCCACACTGTACTGCACTTGAGCTCGTAGAGGGGGCACATACACTGTGTTACAGAACCTGGTGCAGTGGGCTTCTGAGCTAAGGGGAAGGGGTCACATGGGCACACATCACATGGCGGCATCAAATATACCAAGCAAACTGCATAGTGGCAGCCCCAGAAAAGTGTATTGTTGTTATCAAAGTTAAACTGGAACACTCAGTCTCTGGTTGGCGGAATTTAATTACTGAACTCTCAATCATGACTTTCAATATATATTACATCTAAAAAAATGTTTACTATGCACAACTCCAAATAGTCATACTGAAAACTCCAGATTCGTGGAGCTGGGTGACATCTAGTGCCCTTTTATGGCCAGCTCTGACCAAAACTGTAATTTCTCCAGCATTTAATGCTACACAAAACAAGACTATAAATTACGTTAAAGCAAAGAAATAGCAAAGCATAAAACTTAAACACGCCAGCCACAAAATAAAAACATGTATAAGAACTAACTAGCAAAATTGCCGAGCAGTTCCTCGGACATTTACTGAAAGCTCGCAAAATTGACAACTCAAGCAAGCTTAAAGTAAGTACTCACTGAACATGTTTATCATGCTCAAGCCACACTAGGCTCATCCTGAACCTGGGCGTCAATTGAAAAGGTATCACCATGCCAAAAACCAGTTAAGACATAGATGTAGTTACACAGGGCGCCAGACATTGTCCCAGCAATGTCAATGATGGTAGAGCTGACTCTCCTGTTCTCTGGGCCACAGGACGTTCACCCAGGGTGTAAAAATCTCCACACTGATTCTCTGTTTTCCTCATGTAGATAAGTTAAGAATATTATTTGTACTGAATTTCCCTTCGGCGACATCTCGGCAGGTGACATGCCACATACCATGATATTTAAATGGTAGTAACAGGTGCACTATGGACTGACGATACACCAACACATTATGAACTTTCAATATTAACAGAAAGACATATTTAAAACACTGAACACTTGCATAATAAAGAGCCGATATTCTAAGGTGTGGTGCCCTCATGAACCTTGCGGTTCGACAAGTAAGAATATGTTGAATCACTGTTCCACACTTATCTCAGTGCCATTTATTACCTTTTCCAGCCAAGAATACTTACATTGCACTGGGATCTGCCCGCCAATAGAGCTATACATACAAAATGACATACAGTCACAAAATGTTTATGGTGGTTTTTTAAGTCCCCTAGGGCAATACAAACCACAGAGGGAGAGTGCAGGCATTCTGGCGGATAAACAAAACGGTTCCGATATAAATAACATCTATTGAAGTGAATATGGTTGGATGCAAAGTTGAATGTAGCCAAAAATGCACGAAGCAGGTGTGCACTCGCGAGTATCAGATACTACTTACATGGCCTGCTTGACTCCTTGACCCCCGGGTGGGGGTAAGCATGCCAAGAAGAAACTATTTCTTACAGTACACAACATAACACATCTTGCTTGCATCAATTAAGGCTTACCTGCTTAATGTAAAATATAATAATTTGAAAATGTATTTCCAGTTACAGAAAACAACACATAACACTGCAATGAATGACGTGAATGGTGAAAACAAATGACGAAAACACAAAACATAACAACACTTCCTTTATTGGCTTAATATGAGTAGGGTTAACATTATGCCACAAGTTTCTACTTATTCAGTCAGGAATGTTCCACAGCACCCACCATTAAGCCTTTTTTCTTTTTTCATCTGCACTGACGTGCCTGGTGCTGCACTCCCCTGCATCTTGTACTCTTTGCCCTAACCTGCTCTTTGCAATCATCGCACCATGCACACTGGCACATCACTGCACACACATCACACGCACAGAGTATTCACTTGTAGTTTTGGCCTCAGTGCAAGGCCGGGTGAATGGTCTATTAGGTGGGAGATGCGGCACATGTCAACTCTAACCTCTTTTTCTCTAAACTTTCTAGAAAAGTTGCCTGAACTTCATTTTCATTACATTCAGCTACTGGTATATGAGACAGGAGTCCATGTACATGTACAATGTCATATTTTCAGAACCCTGCCTGGAGGTTTGCTGGAGTCGAGTAAGCAAAATTATCTGTAAGTCGTTTTAAAAGCAAAGGGAAATGTTGTTTCTGCAACAGTGTATTATTTCTATCCTCAGGACTTTCCTTCCACTCTCTCAAGATTATACTCCAAGAAACCTCCATTGGGTGAAAGAACGCCACAACAAGTGACTGAGTCAAGTCTGTACTATTAGGTGCAAGGCATATGAGAACCACAGCATTCTCTTTACAAATATTCAGTACATGCACAGAAATATGTGATGATAAACTATCACAAAATATCACCTTTTTTCCTTGTAGTTTTTTTAAATGGTAGTTTACATAAGTGATTCGAACCAGTAGGAGAAAGAATGTGCATCGAACCATCCACTTTTAGTGTTGTTGTATCGACAGCCTTTGGGTCCATTTTCAGTCCATGTAGACCAAAGGTGTGATGAGCGATAAACGACTTATGAAGTAAGAATTTCGCCTGCAGCACTTCCAGCAATCATAATGCACACACTGGTTTGTGACGAATTGCAGATTTTTTCCAGGTACTTTATACCTAGCTTTACTATACCTTTCTTTCGTCCTGGATCGTCTGTTAAATTTGATTCATCAAAGTTTCAAATATTCTCTGGGGTACATCTTTCACAACTTCAGCTAAGTTATCAACATAATTTCTCAAAATCTGCTCATTTATCGCTGCCTGTGTTCTGTTGATGTTGGCTGCGAAGCAAACTGATAGCTCGGAATAGCATTTCATGAAGCCTAATAGCCATTAATGGCCTGGTAGATTTCCATTGAATCTTTTTACTTGCTTTCTATTGAGATAACTTCTTCCAATTACTCAAAGATCAAACTCGTATAATGGGAAACCAAAGTCATTCATTTGTTGGATACATTCAACGAAAGAATTTTCTTCTTCTACTGTAAATGCTGGAGGATAACCTGATTTCTTCAAATGGCAATTCTTGAGTTTGTTCAAGATTGTTCTAGAGGAATTTTATACATCTCTTCAGCTTGTTTGTGAGTTATTGATCCACTTCGAACTGCAGCTAGACAGAATTGTAATGTTTCTTGAGAATAATTTACATATTTGCGGGCCTCAACTTTTCTTTTATACACCTATGGCATTTCTGCAAAACAAATAAAACAAAACAATATAAAAAGAGGTCAAAAGATAAAAAAAATAATTTTTTTTACTACAAACAACGGGGCTGACTTTGCTCGAAAACACTCTGTATAAACAATACAGTAACCTCGGATAAATATTGTTTAAATAAACCCAAAATTTTTAGAAACACACTACATCTTATAGTTTTAACATGAACACATATAGTTATCAAATAATGAAACAAGGTACAGGCTTTCTTCTGATGATTCACGCTTATTCGAACACACAATTTTTAAAACTAAAATATTGGATGGAGAACACTACAAAGACACCATGAAAATTTGATACAAGGAGTTGGATGCTTAAGCATGAAACTAAGGAGGTTGCCTTGCATTACTCACAGATTTCACTGGTTAGTAATTTCAGTAATGTCGGCTTTTGTTCCGATACTGCTGAAGGCACTGATGGCCACTGATGGTCGCATCTGAGATATACCCTGTGCGAGGCTACAACTGTTACTGAGATCGCGGATTATACTGGTGTTTAAAACGTCAGTTTTGTCAGGTAAACCTTAGGTTTGGCGGGAAGTTCAAGTCATGTTCCAGTAAATCATACTAAAGGAAGGTATTCTATGGTACAGGGGCTGAGGCGATCACTTATGATATTTTGGTACCGCCAAAAGATGCCCAAAAAGCAGTAGAAGGTGAGTAACATTTTTACTTTTTTAGTCCAAATGATGTATGAAAATTAGTGAGTTTAGTGTGTCCTCCATGCTTGTTTACATTTTCCTGCATGCAGGAATTCTACTGCCAGATGCTCCGAAACAATCAGTTTACTGACAATGAGAAATATTTGCTGCTTACTGACGACTGTTCCCTTATTGCTGGCGAACACTGATGAACCATCAGTGATTTCAGTGCTCGTTAGTAGTAGCAGAAGGCAGCCTAAATGCTGATGGAATTTCAGTGATACCAACATCATAAAAATTGACTACCCAATCTTTAGAAAGTAATGTTTATAATAGAGTGCCATACAGGAAGTAAGTTTTTTGATCAAATTATTCCTTGTAGGGGCAAAGAAACTCCAACTTACTGTATATATATTTATGTGTATGTATATATGTGTAGCCCTATATTGTTTGTATGTAGTACTTTTAAGTAAATTATTTCTTATATGTGTATTAAAACCTGTATTCATACATATTCTGTAACAATCCTAATATTCACACCAGACAAGGTCTGTGTTTGGCAAATTGTATAATGTGCAATTTTTTAACCTAGATTTTTTCATCTTTATGTAACTAAACATAGATGCAACAATACTCGAACTCGCGATATGTTTGTGTATACATCAATACCTTGTATGTAAACTTGAATATTAGAGTAAATTTTCAATATTATTGCATATTAGAAACTTCGTTTGTCATAAGTAAAAAATTCAGACTGAAATTATTATATTCCACCATTTGTTTTATTTTTGATAAACAATGAAAATATTACATCATATTTCATACTTGGCAAAAAAAAAACATTGTAACAGGACCCCAAATAGGGCTTTGCTCACTGAGACCAAATGCTAAAAAGATGTAAAACTAAACATAGTTATTGACAAATCAATAAATAATAAAAAAACTCAAACCAGTCCTCACTATTTTTGCTAGCCATATTGGCAGAAAAGCAATTCGATTTTGGGAAGCGGAGATTGGTTGTGTGCAGCCAGCTTTTTCTGTCTACCTTAGGTTTGTTCGCGTGGTATGCTTTTTCTACTAACTGAGAGCAGGTGATAATTTTACTAGCCGAAAAGTAGCAAAAACCGCAGTTACTCTCGGCAGGACGACACGAACGACTAACAGCAGTAAATAACATCAAAAACATATAAACGAAATTTTATTTTTAAGAAGTTTATAATCATTATTGCTTCTGTGTAATTTACGTATATTGGAAACTTTGACCACTCAAGATAACTTACTATCGAGGATAAATGTGTCTTAGATATTTTTAGTTCCCTCTGCACTTTTAAGGGATGCCCAAAAATATTCTCTTCATCAATCTGCATAAAAGCAAATTACTATTTGCAATCGTCACTCTCTAAACACGTCAATGTTTATAATTTTATTATGGCGGCCATTTCTTTCCACCTTGCTCATTTTGATATTTCTGCTGTACCTCGGCGAGCAAGAGCAGATATAGCTGTTTTTTATAGCACAAATTGCACTTGCTACCGCCAACCGAACAGCATATCCCGGAAACTACTCCAATTTTATTTGCAGATGATACTAGCATCTTAGTCTCTGGAGACTCAGTAAATGATCTTACACAATAAACGAACACAACATGTACAGAGCTAAATGCATGGTTTACTGCAAACAAATTAAATCTCAATCTAGACAAAACATATCTTATGAATTTCCTCACAAAGAACAGGAAAAACATTAATTAATATGTTAGCAGTAACAGAGACCAAATTAATGAAACTGCAGTGGTTCAGTTTCTTGGCTTAAAAGTAAACAATTTACTTAACTGGAAATCTCATATTGTGTATATTTTACCTAAATTAGGTCAGCATGTTCCGCCCGGTGGAGTGTTGCAGAGGTGTTTAACAAAAATACAGCCAAAATTGTATATTTTGCATATTTTAATTCCATAATGAATTATGTTATAACTTTTTTGGGTAATTCCACTGACAGCAAAAAAGTGTTTCACATTCAAAAGAGAGCTGTAAGAATAATAAATAGCAAAAGAAAGTCAGACTCATGTAGGCCTCTTTTCAAAACCTTGGCGATTTAAACATTTACTGTGAGTACATATTTTCAGTACTTATATTCATGTCCAAAAACAGTCATTAATTTCAGAGAAATGAGTCCTTTCATAAGCATGAACCTAGAATAAAAAAACACACGTGGCTTCAGTTAACTTAAATCTTGTCCAGAAATGGCCATCCTACCTTGATAGCAATAAGTTACCTCAACACCTTCAAGAAATTTGCTTCTCTAACAAAAAACTCTTTAAAAAACAGCTGAAAGAATTTTTTACTAAACTAACATTTTATAGATTAGATGACTATCTAAACTACAAAAATTAAGAAAATATTACATAACATGTCTTTGTATGCATTTCTTGTTCCCGTTTTTTGTTCCCTTTTTCTTCTGGTTCAGCAAAACGACAACACCCCACAGTATGTTGGAGAGGGATTGATCAAACTCTGAGGAAAAGATGTGATACGTGTACGTGTGGTCTGTCACGAACGGCTAGTAGCAGAAATAGCAATGAACTAGTAGAATAGCAAACCACGCGAACACACCTGTTATCTTTAGTCTGTGGTCAGCGAAACGTTTGTTTAAAATTTTTTGTTTCTTAAAGGGAGAGGAACCGCGCGCGCTTACGTTGTAGATGTGTATATTTTTGCCGGCTTTTGGTTTTTGACGGAATGGCAAGTAAATTTAGGGAGGTAGCTGGAGTGACAGGAATGGTATCGGAAGTTCAAAAATATAAAGCGTTTGTTAGTTTTGGTTTAGAAGGGAGCCATGAGCAGGCGATTTTGAAAATAGAAAGGTTTTCAGGAGGAGGGAAGCGTGTTCGTACGGAGAGCCTAACTGATGTTTTATCTGTTGGCTCAGTCGTAAAATTTTGGGCTCACATCTTTCACAAAGCGAATGTTGATAATTGCGGCTGGTTTATAACTCACGCCTTTTTACGTGATATTAACGGGGAATTGGGCCGCGGACCAACTATCGACGACTGTGCTGAGTATTTACAGGGATTATATCATCACACCGGCAGAATATATGAGCTGGATGGGCGAGTTGGAGTAATAAAATCTACAGATACCACAGGTAAGCCTGAATTTTTTACCTGTAGTTGTTGTTTTTATGCTGTGAAATGTACAGTGGGAAAGAAATACAGGTTGTGTCCATGTGTAGTACTTTATATATCACTCAAGTACACTGCCGTGTGGAATGTCGTGTGCTTACACTGCACAAGGGTCTATATTGTGGTACGAAGCATCACTTAACCATACCACTGCTTTCCTACCTTGCAAATCACTCTGCCGTCATTCACGTTAAAGAAGATACATACATACACTCGCAATTATGCTACCGCCCGGTGGCGAGCTCTCTCACCTCTCCTTCACCCGACCAACTCCTTTTCCACTCCCTTCCTGAATTTATCAACCCCTCTCACAGATACCAATTCCTCCCTCAACACATTCCTCTCCCTCACAGACCTCACAAGCATGGACTGCCTACCCTGCTCCGTTATCCTCCACACCCTCTGAAGCATCTCACTGTTGTTTCGTCTTCCTCTAAACACCCCCTTACTTAGCTTGCAGTGTAGCCCTCCCCATCCTCCCTCTTCATTCATCATCCTGTACATCCTGACTAACCGTTCATCTTTCCTCTTGCCCTTCAATGAGCTCCACCCCATTTCTTTCATTATCACTGAAGGCCTATAGTTCCCTTCTTCCTCACCATCTTGCCCCTGCCTTCTCCACCTACCCTTCACCCATCTTGCTGCCTTTCTCTGCACCTTTTCCAGTTCTCGCACCTCCACCTCCAACATACGGGTCCCATACTGCTGCAGCATATTCTAACATTGGCCGTACCATTGTGCCATACGCCTTCTCCTTCACCTCACAGCTGACTCCATTCAGCACCCTTCCCAGCATACCCAGAGCCCATCTTCCCTTTGCAACCACCCTCTCTACCTGTTTTTTCCATCTGAGGTCTCCCTGCAGTACAATCCCTAGATACTTATATTCTGCTGCTTCTTCTATCTCTTTTCCCTCCCATCTGTACATGTCCCTGCTTATCTTCTTCCTTGTGAACCTCACTACCTTAGTTTTTCTCACATTTGTCTTCATTTTATTTTTTCTGGCCCACAACAATATCTTATCAATGTCCGCCTTCAAATTTCTGCCCCCCTCTCCCACCTCAGCATATACAACACAATTTCTGCAAACAATCTGATTTTTTCCCTAATCCCCAGACCCATGTCATTTACCATTATGGTAAATAACAAAGGACCCAGCACGATTCCCTGTGGTACCCCTGACGTAACCTCCTCTTCCTCCTATTTTCTCCCCCACTTTCACCCTCTGCCTTTGCCCCCTGAGAAAGTCCCCTATCCATTCCACTACCCTCCTGTCTGGTATCAGCGCCTCCACTTTCCTCATCAATGTCCCATGGGGCACCTTATCAAATGCCTTCTCAAAATCTATGAAGCAGGCATCCACCTGCTTCCCCTCATTAACTACCTGCACCAGATCCTCCTGAAACCATGCTGGGACTCCTCCAACCAATTCCTATTGTTCATAACCCTCACCACATACTGCACCACCAGCCTTCTCCATTTCTTTACCTGTACTTGATGTGAGACTCACCGGTCTGTAACTGCCAGGCCTCCCCCTATCCTCTCCCTGCTTTTGTATAGGTACCATCATAGCATCCTTCCAATCTTGTGGCAACTTACCCTCTCCTAAGGACTTTTTAAACAGCACTTCTAAATATTTTGCCAAATCCCTGCCACCAAACTTTAGTACTGCTTTCCAAATCCCTAATTACCTTTTCTATCTCCCACTCCCTCATCTTAAACTCAAAACACCCCAGAACCCTGTTTGCCCCCTTATTCCAACCCTCCTTTGCCTCAAACAGTGACAAGTACTGTCCTTGCAGCATCTCTGATATTTCTTGGTCATTTGTCGCATGCCTACCATCCATGCAGACTGTATAGGGGGATCAGGGAGGTGGAACTAGGATCACTACAGGAGCATGAGTGGATGTGCGAGGAATGTGCTGAAGGAATGGGTTTAGTGGCGATGGTAGGAAACAAATTAACTTTAGAGAAGGAAATGCAAATAAGTGGAGAAGGTGGAAACTGGATTTGGGATATGCTGAAGGGAAGCTTTGTAGAGTGTGTGCCAGTGACAAGGATAGAAGTGGGTAAGGAGGAGAGGTGGAAAGGGGAGATGGTAGAACTGATGAGCAGGAAAGAGAGGGAAATATTGCATAGGATTGAGAGGATGGAAGAAACGGTCAGGAATGAGATGGGTAAGAGTAGAGTAAAAATAAGGGCTGAGAAATTAGAGGAGGAGTTGGAAGATGTAAAGCGGGTGTTAAGGAAAATGCAAGTTAGTCGACAGGAGCAAAAGCTGAGAAGGGAGGAAGAGTTAGTCTGAATGCAAGTAGGGCTGCAGGAGGAAAGGCAGAAAAGAAGGGAGACAGAGATAGAGGTGGTAAGATTGATGCAGTCGGGTTAGACACGAGACGAACAACACAAATTCTTACTGGTAATATGGGCGCCAGTGGTGCTTCCCAATCACAGCATTATTGAGACTCAAGGTTCTCAGGGATGCTGTGGGTTCTGTGTGTCCGTCTCACCCGTGCATACTTACAAACACGTAGGAAATACTAAACTTTTACTAAACATCACTTTGAAAATACACACTTAAAATATGTATGTGGCTAGGACACTGTCACTACTGAATAAAAGAGGTAAGTTCTCTGTAGACTTGTTTTTATTGTTGCTTTGCATACACATCAACGTGCCAATGAAATTATGGTAATCTCGGTCATGACTAGCCAATTCCGCTTGGGTGCTTTCCAGCCCACAATTAATCTAGCGCTCGCCTAGATGGATGATCTCACCGAGGTGTGTGAAAGCTCAGCCTTCACAAGGGAAGAGGGCAGACAGCTGCTAGGGTGGACTGGCAGTTTTTCCCTGAAGACAGGACACGGTGAATTACAAATGAAACCCTTAATGATACATATTAACATGTGTGATTAATCTGCATCACTATCGCAAACTCGTTGGGGCTCGTCCTCCAGCACGTGGGTAGTGTGGTGATGGCCTATGCACAGAGCCGGCTAGGATGCAAATAATTGCACCGTACACAAATTACAAAATTGCATAAACCCTCAAAAGATACATGAAACAAGATGGGACATGAGATGATTATTCACAATAAACACATACATGTGTGAAAACAAGTTTAGATGGCGCGGATGCTGCTGGATGAAGTTTATAGCACCACATGGTGCAGATGGAATTGCAATATTTCTTTGTGAAAACTGTAAATTCTATTCAGACAAAGTATGATTCTGAGCGAGAAAATTATTCACTTTACGATTAGTTATTACAGTCTTGTAACATGCCTGATGGCAGTAAAAGCAAACATTAACATGACCGCATAGTCAAGTACAAAAAGCATCAATTTATGTGAAATTACACGGAACCCTGACAAAACTGAATATAGAACTATGAATAAAATATTTGCACATACAATATTACATGACTAAGCATAGGTTAGCCACATGGCTGTACATGATGTTGCAGTAAAATATTCAAACATGTAAAATACCCTCAAATACATACATGAAAACAAAGCCCTTCAAATTGTACGTAGCAATAATGCATAAATTACAATGAAATGCCATAAACATAGGCGAATAGCGCCTGATTCAAGTTGCGCAGGTCACTAGGGCAGTACTCAGTGGCGTACTGGTTAGGAAAGGAGTAGCCTACAGGAAGGCAGTGGGTGCAAGTGAGGTTTATGAGAGGGTATTTAGGTATTTGGGGGCTACATTTATAGATAGTAGGAAATAGTGTAGGCTGGGAAAATGTAGGGAGGGGCCAGATTCACCTGACAGAGCAGGGAAAGAGGAGCAATTGTTGAAATGGCAATCAGTGAGAATCAAGGAAACAGAAATGGAAAGGATAGCATTGAGGAGGCCGCAGGGGTGGAGATAGGGGGTAAGCAAAGTAGGAGGGTAAAGCAGAGTGTTAGGATAAGGATAAGGTGGTGAACTGTAGGAGTGTGTACAACAAGCTGGAGTGCTTCTGGGGAAATGTTTAAGGATATGGGGCGGATATAATGGTAGCTGTGGAGACTTGGCTGACTGAGGAAGTGCTGGACATTGAATGTAAGCAGGATAAGTTCACCATCTTCAGAAGAGACACGGGTGGGTGAGGAGGAATAATGGTTTGTGTAAGGAAGGGGCTGAAAGGGGTGTTATGGGTTAGTGAGGATGTCGAGGTAATGGAAATTAAATTGAGTGGTAGTAGTAATAGGAGTATTACTTTGCTGGCAGCGTACAGACCACCAGGACAGGGATGGCAGGCAATTGAGATGATCAAAGAGAGGGTTGATAGACTAAAGGACAGGCAGTGGGTTGTTGTAGCAGGGGATTTGAATATGCCAGGTGTGAAATGATTAGAGGGTGCAGAAGTAATGGGTAGCATGATGCAGAGAATGGCAGCACAGTTAATCAACAGAGGATTAGTCCAGGTAGTAGAAACACCTACGGGATGGAATGAGGAGGGTGTTGGGTCAGTGTTGGATGTGATGTTGGTCAGACCTAGGAATGCTGTAATTCAGTGTGGTCCAACTATTTTTTAGTCACGGGCCAGAAATTTATTCTTAAGATACACAGCGGGCCAGCATAACAGTTCAAGAGTAAACCATATTAGTATTATTAGAATTGTACGTACAAATATCTCATTTCTACACTTTTAAAAATATTTACTCGCATCAAAATTTCAACATCAACAAACCATTTTAAACATTGTACGTTACTCTGATTTCTATATCAGTATTTAGTAAAACAAAATATCAACATTTAAAAATGAAATTACCTTTCTGTTCAGTTACTAATACTATCGCTGAACAGACAAAATGGCCCCGTGTGCCGCCAGTTGGACAACACTGCTGTAGTTGATGAAATAGTATTGGATGGTATAAGTGACCATCATATACCGGTTGTGGAAAATGGGATTGGCAGGATGAGGGAAGAGCAAACTGCAGAAAGGTTGGTGTGGCAGTATGGGAGAGGAGACAAGAAAGGGGCAGAAATCTTCTTGACAGATAGGTTTGAAAAATGGTCTATGGAAGAAAGTGTGGAAAAATTATGGAATGAGTTTAGATGAATAATAGAAGTTATGTTCGAGAAATTTATGCCAAAGAAAAGGTTATGGACTGAGGAGGGAGATCCGCCATATTATGGACACGAGATTTTAAAAATTAAGAGGAAGTGTAGAAGATTACATGCCAAGTGTAGAAATGAAGGGATTGTAAGAGCTAAGGAAATGATGAAACAGATGGGTAAGGAGCTTGAAAGAATGATCAAACAGGCAAAGAATGTATTTTTGGGGAACATAGTGGAAGAAGGAAAAGGCAAGGAATGGGGGAAATTGTTTAGGTATGTTAGAAAGTTATGGGGAGGAGAGGAAGGGATGGTAGGTATGCGACAAATGACCAAGAAAAATCAGAGATGCTGCAAGGTCAGTACTTGTCAGTGTTTGAGGCACAGGAGGATTGAAATAGGGGGGCAAATTATGTTTGGGAGCAGTTCAGTAAGTTTAAGATGAGGGAGTGGGAGATAGAAAAGGTAATTAGGGGTTTAAAGAGTGGTATAATTCCACTCTACTAATTACACAGAACACGAATTTACTAGGGACGGCAAGATATTACCAATAGAAACCCCAAAAATGATATTGGAGAGGGCTATGAAGATCAGGGAAAATATGTACATAAAAGTAATATTTATTCAAGAAAATATGCAAAATTGCAAATATACTTAACCAAATAATATCTAAATTGACTATATTACCAATACAAGTTAAACACATACAATAGTGGGGAGGGCTATGAACATCAGGAAAATTTCGGGGTATGATTAACATGACAAAATTTTACCCCGTCATTTCCATCCAATTCGTACCCCACCACACTATTGTATTTGTAACTTATCAATTTAGGTACATATTGTTTGATTACACCTGTTTGCAATTATCATTGTTCTTGTGTTAAATTATTACTATTCTATTACAAATATCACAAAAATACATTAAATTGCGAAACGAGCTAACCAATCAATACCTAAATTTACAATATTACCAACACTTGCACACATTATTTCTCAGTGCAAATGGGCTACACATGAAAATCATTTTCGGAGAAACTCAAATGTTCGCTGGTGCATGATGCTTCGCATCACCACCAAAAAAAAAATTGCCAGCGAGGTTGAATCACATTTTTAGGGATTTACTCCCCTGCTGGCGCTGGGACTCTGTGGTTCGGTGCTTAATTTTTGGCTACACTTCTACAGTATTTTTCCCTGCGAGGGAGCCATGCTTGAATATCATGCATTATCACAGTAACATTTGGGTGGGTGTGTGTGTGTGAGTGAATTTATAATATTGTGAATTTAGGTATTGTTTGGTTAGGTCATTTTGCTAATTTAACTTATTTTTGTGATATTTCTGAAATAATTGTAATATTTTATCATAAATTACATTTAATTGCACAAAGATGTAACCGAACAATGACCTAAATTGACAATATTAGGCCTACCAATACAAGTTACAAATTCAATATGTGTGGGGGGGGGGGGGGGGTTGTGAACTGGAGGTAATTTGTGGTTTGCAATTTTATAATGTTACACTCGTATCCCACAATTTCCCTGATGTACATAGCCCTCGCCGCCATCATATAAATAAAAATTTGTAGCTTGTATTGGTAAAATGATCAATTTATGTATTGCTCAGTTAGGTCTTTGTGCTATTTAATGCATTTACAACATTAAATATTACAATTATGTACATATTTTTAATTTGTTTTACCATGCAATTAATACACATGCAATACTACACAGGTACAATAAATATATTATAATAAATGTAAATACTACATCACAAACTGAAATAATTATGTTACCCAATCACTCGTCGCTTGTAGCAGGACACAATATGAATCCTATATGACATTCCACACACCCACATTACCGCACAATTATTCTTTTTTCATATTTCCCATAGGCATAGTGGTATAGAAACACACGTATTATCACAATTATTTGAATTAACATGTCAAACACAATGATTAGCAATAAAACGTACAAAAATGCACTGTTACATCACCTAAAACTGAACTTGGAACGTTCATACAATTCACCTGTTGTGTAAACCAGTTAGGCAGCGCATTGCTTCCTTTATCTGTGCATCATTGGTCACCGAATACACAGTAATATAAAAATGGTGATGCACGTCTACAGTTTATACACACAATCTCTGAACGTATTTTTTTATATTCTACTATATGTATATTTATTCTACAAGTAATTTGTTACGAACTTATGTAGTACTATCATCTTGTGAATATAGACAAGGTAAACCTTTAGTAATTCACCAGAATTACATAATGTCCCAACACTGCTTGATACCTGTGTTTACCTGTATAACCTCAGCGCTGTGGCATAAATATACCATGTAAACAATATTTTATACATTAAAGATTCATTTCATAAGGTATTCTCACATCTTATAGAATTATGGAAACCGATATAAATTTATTTGACGTAAATTATACGTGTTTAATTGCATAAACACAGTATTCTTCATAACCCTCCTCACTAGGACAGGAGGAAAGTTGAACGGTTAGTCAGGATGTACAGGGTGGTGAATGAAGAGGGAGGATGGGGAGGGATACACTGCAAGCTAAGTAAGGGGGTGTTTAGAGGAAGAGGGAACAACAGTGAGAATCTTCAGAGGGTGTGGAGGAGAACGGAGCAGGGTAGGCAGTCCATGCTTGTGAGGTCTGTGAGGGAGTGGAATGTGTTGAGGGAGGAATTGGTATCTGTGAGAGGGGTTGATAAATTCAGGAAGGGAGTGGAAAAGGAGTTGGTTGGGTGAAGGAGAGTTGAGAGAGCTCGCCACCTGGCGGTAGCCTAATTGCGAGAGTATGTATGTATGAATATTTCTATCTCTTTTTTTTTTGTGGAAACTATGTGGAGCCCCTCTAAAATTCCAATGAAGTGTGGTTAGTAATAATCATACCTTACATCTCCAGGTAGGCCCTATTATTTTCCCGATTTTTGAAAAAAGCTCTTTTTCCGGAATACCTACTTTCTTTACAGATTAATTTTTTAGTTTGGAGTATGCTGTAGTCACGCTTTGTTCTTAAGAGTTTACTCCTTTAACTGAATGACTACTGTCTATTTTCCTACAAGAATATGTAAGCCTGTGTCTACGCACTAAATAATATCATTATAAGTAAAAATTATAGGGGGCCTAATGAACTTCACATAATCATGCCGTTCATTAATGGTTTATCAGACCACTTTGCACAAGTTTTGCAATTGGTGAAAGTTTTCTTATAATAATAACTCTTCCATTAAAAATGTGAAATATTAATAAGAAAACTTGAACTGAATTTCAAGAAATATTAAGTCAAACTGTGTGGCAGGATGTATACACATCAAACGACAGCAGCAAAAAGTTTGGTGCCTTTCACGGCTAGTTTAGCTGTTTAGTTTGCTATTTGAATGTTGTTTTCATAAAAAGTATGTAGGCCCTAGCTAAGACACGTTATAGGCGTACATCAAACCTTTGGTTAACAAAGTGTTTTGAATTTTCTTGTAATAAGAATGGGGCAAGTGCGATAAGTCGTGGTTATTTCCGTTAAAAATCAAGTTTAAAGGTTATAACCATGGTAATTGCTAATTTGGTATTTTTGATTGAGTCAATTTTGTTACCAACAAGTTATAGCATAGTTTCATTACAATTTTCTGATATAAAAGTGCTTACCTTTTGGCAATTATTGTGAGTGTGTAGCACTTTTTGTAAGGGTTGGCATCTAGTTTCCAATTGAATTTCACGTATTGAAATTTACCTCTGTAACCAAGTTTTGTGTGTAAAATTTACCTGCGCGATTCATTTTTCTGTACAATTTATCTGTTGGAAATGCAAGCAGTTAGTACACTTGCCCCTGAGATTTTTGTCCGTGGAGTAAGTGTGCTAACTGGTGTCAGGGCAAGTGTAATACCCTTATTTACACTTGCCCCACATTTTTTTTTTTTTTCAATTGATTCACTGGTTTTAACTTTGCTAGTTTGCAGCATGAATGGAGCCTCGAACTTGTTCTGTAGGAAATGTTTTTTATTTCATGTGTATAGGCCTACTTAATTGTTAATAAACTACAAGATGGTCCGAAACTACGTAAGGAAGACCAACCGAGGCCAGCAGTATTCTAAAGACACTTTGAAAAATACTGTTAATGGAATCTCCAAGGGTCGTTGTACCATCAATGGTGCTTCAGAAAGATTTGGTATTCCTTTCTCAACATTGCAGTCTCATTTTAAAGGTACATGTAGTGCAAAAAGTAATTGACAGGGTAGAAGTACTGTCATACCATATGAACAAGAAAAGAAACTAGTAAATGAACTTAAAGCATTAGAAAAGTGGGGTTGGGATTTAAACAGAAATGAAGTTTTAGATACAGTTGCAAGATTTGTGAAAAGGAATTCACTTATAACACCTTTCAAAGACAGTATACCTGATGAGGACTGGTTTCTTGTTTTCAAAATTCATTTTGGCCTTTCCATTTAGAAACCACAGTCTTTGGAATATGCAAGGAAGAAAGCTGCTGCAGTTCCTTTTCTAGTAGAAAATTACTTTGACATCTTGGGACAAATGTTAGCAGAGCTTGAAATACTTGACAAACCAAAACAAATTTATAATATGAACAAGACCAGTTTTAACCTAGACTCATCCAAAACCAAAGTTGTCAGTGCGAAAAACTCTCCTTCAAGGGTTATATCTGGCTCTGGAAAAGAAAGTACCACAATTCTGCTGGGGGGAATGAAAATTCAAGAAAACAAAGATGGGCCTATAAACTATGTGAGAAAGGGTGCAGGTAAAATAAAGCCAATTGTGAAAGGAAGGAAAAAAAAAATGTGAAAGCAGTGGTGATGAAGAACAATTCGGGCGAGAAGCATTGAAGAACAGCATTGAACAAGAACTTAAAGAGGCAGAAAAAATGCAGAATACTTTCAGCCACAACAAACCATACAGATTGGCAGATGGGTGCTAGTGAAATTCACAACTAAGAAACGAACATTACATTACGTAGGCCAAGTTGTGGTTATCACAGAGGAAAAAGAACCTGAAGTAAAGTTTGTGTGCCTTCATAAGTTAACGGCTCAGGGAACATCATTCCATTGGCCACAAGAAGTTCATCAACCTTTTGTGTCATCTGATGATGTAATCATGTCACTACCTGAACCAGACATCAACCATCATAGAGACATTCACACTTTTCAGCTAACATTTTCATCATTCAATGTGCAATAGTTGTAGTCTAGCATCAAAAAATGCTGGAACAGTGAAGACAGTTTTGTTAATAATATTTTTGCTAGGTATCTATTTTCTGGATGTATTTGTATTAAAAAACCCTCTACAAAGGCAAATTGTTAGTATTGTTAGGCTACTTGTCTTTTATATTCAAATATATTGTGTAGCAGGAGTCAATATTTTTGTGTGTTACACTATTAAGGTCATTTATGCTTTTTATAATTAGCCCATTTTCAGATAATCTTAACATCTTCACACAAATGAGTTTGTAACTTTTCTCTGTATTGAGATAACTCAGAAATTCAAAAAGTTCCATAATCAGTACATTTTGAAGTATATCACACATGCCCCATATCCATTATAATAGACTATTTAGCCAAATGACAAACAGTTATCACACTTGCCTCAAAGCTCGGGGCAATTGTAATATCTGAACACCAGTTTACAAATTAAATGTTCTCCTTTATAAACAAAATACTTGTTATAAAAACTAGTGTGATCAAAAGCCAATAGAATATACTTCCTTATGATATATTCATTTCCACCCTATCAGCAATACCTAAGTGGCTGATCAGACTTAAAGTGTCGCTTGCCAAAACTGTAAGCGCACTTACCCCAACTAAACTTCAGTAAAACTAAATTTTTAAAATTCTGCACCACATTGAATAAATTTAACTACCTTTTAACAATTTCAAATGCAGAACATAATAAATTATTACTCGACCGCAACAAGTGTGTGGCGAGTTAGGGGAATGGCACTAGTGTTAGCAGCAGGTAATAAAACAGGGGCGTGCAAGGGGTGACCTTGTGAGTAGGGGAAAGCCACACCCGTTGTAACTGTCGTGTATACACTGGTCTGCATGAATGTATGCAACAGTATATCACACACCAGACGTTGATTGTCGATACAAAAATACATAAGCTAATTTATATATATATATCACACACACAGGGTGGAGCTGAATTTGACCGACAAACTTCGCGAGGTAATTCCTTATGCAAAATGAAGTGGCAAATATATTGGACACTGTAGCTAAACTAAATATTAAAGGCAAAATAAGTCCCCGAAAATGGAGATTTTGGAATGTATTTTTGCGAAATATTGGAAACCAGGTGAGATGAAAGTACAATTCGTGGAACATTGTTTTATGTTATCGGGATCTTCAACCTAAGAGCAAATTCACCATAATGACACTCCCCATCACGAAAATAACAGGGGTGGCCACCCTCTTATTGCCGGCAACTTCTTTACCATTGGAAATTATGAACGTTTGATGCTGGTTTATTGAGCAGTATGCCCAACGAAACAAACATGGTCCCCTCATTGCAACTGCCTGGGATCCACCGTTTTTGCATAACACACACACAAATATTCCACTGTAGCAACACAGTACAAACAATGGTGGAGGACATTTATTACGTACTGTAAACAACCATTACTGTGCATTAAGAAGCTTACGATACTGCATCCAACAATGTATTCCAGGCAACAGTCTGTGTGAGAATCCCTACATGAAGTATTGTTATTGCCTACGAGCCTGGTACCGTATTGCTGTCACTGCTGTGTACTGTAAAGACTATTGTTTATGCGCCTGGACATGTATCACTGCAGCCAAAGCTTTATGTATTTTCATTTTGTATGAAAGCTGTGATTCTAGGCAGTTGCGACTAGAGGCCTATGTGTTACCTAGGTCATGGTCTTAAATAAACAAGCATCAAATGTGAATGAGTCTTGACATTATGTATAAACATATCCAGTCATTAATAAATCAGGGACAGAGCGAAGTAGGGCAACAGTAACATGTTGAACTCGCATTTGGGACAATGGGGGTTCGAATCCTGGTCAGACCATCCAGAATTCTGTCTACCATGGATTCTCGAAGTCACTCCAGGCAAATGCTGGGATGGTTCCTTAATAAGGGGCATGGCCAAATTCTTCCTCAGTTCCCTTTTAAGTGCCTAGTTGTATGTTCGTGTGTTTAATGACCTCACTTGTGGCAAGACATTAAACGCACAAACTAAACAAGTACAGGTAGCCATACTGTATTATTAACACGTAAATAAGTGTTACTTTTGACTAATGAGATGTCGACAGTTTATAAAGTATTGTTCCCATAATGCAACACTGTCAGGTCATTTGTTTGCGAGCAAATATCTAACTAGGTGTCAGATACAGCAGCTAATTAGTATAAAACATGTGTGTACAGGCTGGCTGAGTGGTCTACGTGTCTGGCCCTAATACCACACTAGGCAGCTCTATACGGTTTGACATGTTTAATTCCATGCCTGGTGTGATTGTTATCGTGGCACCAAAGGTACTATATTGAATGTGGCCCATTAAACCCCTAGATGAATCGTATAAAATATCTGCGCAGTCCAGAACGTATCATTTACGTTCCTGTCAGTCGAGGAGCATGTTGTATCTACAAAATTGAAAACTTTACGTGGCCAGAACTGACAGATATGCTACTCGTCAATGGTGCGGCAGAGGGAAATAGACGAAAAGCGCAAAGAATGTACATGGATCAATTTCCGCACACAGTAGTTACACCACACCATATTTGCATCTGTGGAGCAACATTTGAGAGAAAGTGAAAGTTTGGAGTTGACATGACCGAATGTAGGACACAGACAGACAGCGAGGACAGCCAGGTTTGAAGAGGATGTGTTGAGGCATGTTGAGAATAACCCACATGTGAGTATGTGTACTATTGTAAGAGTACTCAACAGAAGCCGCCGCACCACTGGTCGAGTGATTCATGAGCAATTGCTACTTCTGTTCCATGTACAATATGTGCATGCCGTAGGTCCAGCGGATTATCCTTGACGCGTCGAGTTTTCAACATGATTTGTTGAGCAACGTGGAACATACCCTGACTTTGACAGATACATGCTCTTCACTGACAAGGCTTCCTTTCAATGCATTGGCATACATAATTATCAAAATATCCATGAGTAGGCGGGTGTCAATCTTCACACCCCGTTCGTTTACAGGAATCAATAGCGATTCAGTGTCAACGTCTGGGCAGGCTTAATACAATAACATGTTGGTTGGCCCCTACCTGTTACCACATAGTCTCACCGGCAATGAATATGCTGCATTTCTACGGGAAGCTCTGCCAACATTACTCAAAGAGGTCCTTCAAAAAAACACGAGCAGCCATGTGGTTCCAGCACGACGGTGCCCAGCCCATAGTTCGCAACGTGCACCGATTACCTGAACCTCATATTCCCTGGATGATGGATAGGCCATGGTGGTCCTGTTCCCTGGCCTTCACGATCCCCCGATATGAATCCATTGGACTACCTCTTCTGGGGTTACATGCGCAGCCTGGTGTATGAAACGATAATGGAATCTGAAGAGGGCCTCAGCCCCTGCATTGTTGCAGCTGCAGGGATTATTCGGGACAATGAGGGTGTTTTACTACATGTCCAACAATTGTTGGTGCGGCAATGTGAACTGTGTGGCGAATATGGCAGCCGTACCATTGAGCCTTTCCTATAAAAATGTAGGTCATACATGTTTCTACAATAAAACCTATGGAATGCCACAGCTTTTCACATGCAATGTGTTACCTGATACTTCTTAAATTTGATGCATTTTAATTACATTGCTCTACACTGCTGCACCAAATGTTTCAACATTCAAAAGCCCTGCAGTACACAGAAGCAGTTCCAGGTGAGTAGGCAATACCAATATCTTTATGCCCTGTATGGAATCACATGCTGACTGTTGCCACAATTGAACAGTTATATATGCTTATTAATGTATGGTACACATTGTTTAAAGTAGGTGTTAACCTTGTCCGCCACCATCGGCTATGCTGTCACCATACACGCATGTAGGTAGAGTTGCCTACATACTAGGCGCTGTATTGCTGCAGCGGAATCTTTGTGTTCATTTTAAACAAAAACGGTGGGTCCTAGACAGTTGCAACAGGAGGACCATTTTCATTTCGTAGGTCATACTGCTTAATAAACCGGCATCAAATGTTCATAATTCCTGATGGTAACGAAGTTGCAGGTAATAAGAAGATGGCCACCCCTGTTATTTTTGTAATTGGGAGTATTGTTATTGTGCATTTGCTCTTAGGTTGAAGATCCCGATAACATAAAACAATATGTCGTGAATTGTACTTTCATCTCAGCTGTGGTTTCTGATATTTCACAAAAATCCCTTCCAAAATCTCCATTTTCGGGGACTTGTTTTGCTCTTAATATTTAGATTAGGTACAAAGTATCCTATATATTTGCCACTTGATTTTGCATAATGAATCACCTCACGTTTGTCTGTTGAATTCAGCCTCACCATGTGTGTGTGTGTGTGTGTGTGTGTGTTTATATATATATATACATATATATATACACACACACACATATGCGTGCACGGGTATGTAAACATAAAAAATGCATTTTACTGTCTTTTTGTTTGCACAAGTTTGCTCATTATATCTCATTCGCCTTCTCCAGGCGACAATGTAATTTATTTCCATTAGAGCATCTCTTCTGTATTTGCACTGTCTCAAAGCCTCTGTTTTTCCAGACAAATCTATCTCTTGTTTTAAAACCATTAGCAATTTCTCTATCGTTGGGACTTATCCGTTAACCATATAAAATTTTATATGGTGTGCTGAATTACACCAAGCTCAAATTCATCTAAACGGATACGTCTTAAAATTTTTCACCTTTTTTTTTCACATGGGTATGCAGTTTTTCGCCACTCACATTTGCTTGTTTTCCTTTTCTAATTTTGCATATAGTTTATTCTGATTTACCTGTTGCAGCTGCTACACGTTTATTAGCATAATATATAATACGAATATGTTGTCTGTATGATTTTCACTTATCACAAAATTAATCACATGCCTTATGACTTCTCTACACTGACTACGTAAAGTTTTATTACTTAACTTACTGGTTAATGCCATTATTAAACATCTCACACCAGTGCCACTTTCATTCCACACCTTGTATCTATCATTTATGCCCATAAACACATCAATTGTGATTGTACAAACACAGGAAATACTGTGGCATGAATTATGGCCAGTGCTACACTAAGCGCCCACAGCTGTGAGCTTTCAGCCCCTCTAACAATTGTTGTGAATGATGGATCAGAAGTAGGGGAACGTAGTTTTGCAGTTCGCATATCTTCTGGCTGCACACCTGTCGCGTTCGAGTAATACATAGTCGTGTGTGTCTCGTCAAATGCAGCCACCCAGCACGCCATGTCATGCTGTCGTCTTCAATGAAAAATTATCACAGCCACGCTAATTTCTACCTGCCTGACATTTTGCTAATGTTGATACCTATTTTTTACTTTGGATGAAAAGAAAACTGGAAGTTCTAAGTTGTCTGGTGTGGTGAAAATATTGCCTGAATACTAGCAGGAAATAAGTATGTAGAATTTCACATTTATCAAGCAGTTTATAAATTGGAAAATACTCCATAAGGCGTTGCTACCAACAACCAACTGCATAAAATTGTTTAGGTCCCAAAGCAGGCGTGGAATCTGCACAACGCCCCACGTAGCTTTCATCCAGTTGAATAGCCTTCTTAACACTTGCGACTGCAGGGGTGTGCTTTGAACTTCACCTCTGCCAAGCAAGAGTGACGCCATACTGTCAGAATACAGCACGCCATGGGTAGCACAATTGTGCTGTCACCTAGCTGCAACATGAAAAATCCATTGCCCTTAGCTGTGGACAGATCCTTGACTGTGGCAAGGGGCCCAGCGTACGCTGAGTTCCAAGCTGTCCGGCCATGTAGACGACACCGCAAATGCAGAATATCCTATAAACTTATCGCGCCATTTCAAATAGTTTCTTAATTTGAGGGCTGGCATACTGGTTTATCCTCGCCATCACTGAGGGGTTCTATTTAATACATCACCTAGGATTATCTGTAAAGATATATATATATATATATATAAATCGGACGTCTGCGTAAAATTTAGAAACCTTGTAGCCTATAATGTAATGCAGAAAATTTTTTTTCTTTAAGAGATAGATGGGTGGTAAAAGCATATGGCCTGTAGTGGATGACAGAACTTTTGCGTGAAAGTTGCTGTTCCTGGGCTGGTATTCTCTTAACGAGCTGATAATTATTATGGACGATTACACTGTCACCTGGAAGTATAAAATGAGTAAAGTTTAAAAAACACATCAAACTGACTTTTTTTTTGTAGCACACTACAAAAATAATACGACTTCTTTCTGCGCTTACATTAATCACAACAATCTGGCATGGGTTCGAGTCTGCCTGAGATTATTATTTTTCAACATTTTGCTACAGCTAGGTAGATATAACCACTTAATAATGCTGTCAAATTAAATTTTAAACAGATTTCTTGACAGCAGCTAAGTAGTGAACAAAGTAAAGAACATATCCATTTTATCAATGGTTGAGATTAATATTTTTTAACCAGCCAACCTAAAATTACTATGATTTTCTTCTAAAAATAATATACGGCTATAGTATATATGAAAGATAATGTGATATTGACGTGTTGGTTATAAACGATTGCAATAATTCACTTGTGCAAAAAGAGATAAAAGTATTCAATGCCTGAACAACTTAGATGAAGTACTTTTGATACAGCTGCAAGGAAATTGTCAAATTTACAGGAATGTAACTGCGTGTTGTGAAAAGGAACATGATCAGAATCTACTATAGAAATCTGCCTTGCAAATACTGTCTATGGTTTAGAGGAAGAGGAAACAACAGTGAGAAGCTTCATAGTGTGTGGAGGAGTACGGAGCGAGGTAGGCAGTCCATGCTTGTGAGGTCTGTGAGGGAGTGGAATGTGTTTAGGGAGGAATTGGTATCTGTTAGAGGGGTTGGTAAGTTCAGGAAGGGAGTGGAAAAGGAGTTGGTCGGGTGAAGGAGAGGTGAGAGAGCTCGCCACCGAGCGGTAGTCAAATTGCGAGTGTATGTATGTACGTATGGCATATACGAACAGTAAAAAAAACTGCTACAGAAAACGATACAACACTACTCGATTAATCTATTAGCTTAGGGCTAATATTATGATGGAATAATTTCGGTGAGGACTGATTGTTTAAAGTTATTAACAGCATTTGATATCGTGGCGGTGGCTTCAGTATTGAATTTTATTTTTAATTTGTCTTTGAAGTTTTGGGAAATTTTTTAGGAAGCATGGGAAAAATCTTATTTATAATCATTAGAATTTTTTAATACCATTAGTTGGAAAACCTCACATTATTTCGTGGCATGGACAAGTCTCAATCAACTCCAGTCTATTGAAAAGTTCTGCGACATGTGTCGTGTCCAGGGTTAAGAGAGCAGGGATGAGCTTGACCATGGTCATGCGGCTGGGGGGTGAAATGCAGCAACCTGGAATGCTGCCGGCAACACAGCCAAGCTCGCAGCTTTTCTCGAGGTCACACTGGGCCAGCGGCCTTCACCGCCTCCCCTGTCTCCCTTATTATGCTGCTTTCTTACACTCCCAAAAATTTGAAAGAAAAGGAAGCGCAGATAATGTGTAGCCCTGGAAAGCACTTTGACATGCAGAACATCTATTATGTCAATTCTGTTTGTTCGGTAGGGTTTTACGACAGGCTAGAAAGACAATGGAACCTTATTAGATTAGAGTGGGTCCTGAGATACTTGTCAATGCCAACATGTTATTGGACATAGAGCATTGCTGGTTCGCCCTACTCGCAGATTTCAGAACTGTTGCAATTATTTTTGGAAGATGTAATTATGTATTTTTCTGAAAATGTGACTTTATTTCTTCCGGGAAAAAAATTTTTTGGGCTCCCATAAATGCAATCTGGAAAATTAAATAATTTTGTTAGGGATACCACTAAATTAAAACAACTATTTATTAGTATATAAAAAGATCCTAATAATTAATTTTGCATATTTAAAAACTGTACCGGTGCATAATAACATTTTATAGTTATTATGTGAAAAATAATTAAATTTTCTTCTTTATGTGATTCCAATACATTGGTAGCCTCATTTGTAGAACATGGTTAACTAATGCCATTCAGTTTTATATCACCCCTGCAAAAGAAAATTATCAATTTTGTATACATTCCAAATTTACCCACTAGCAGTTTTGTATGAATCTCTCTGAACGATGCTTTGAGAGCGATCAGTAACTGGCCAAATAAAGTGTTCAAATAAGGAAATAATTAATATATACTTATTATTCATTGTGTATTTTACCAGTGGATAACAATAGTAAAACCAATCTGTCTTTTCTTTATCAAGTACCATTAGAATACTCAGTATTTTTCTCAGAAATTTCTGTACGATACTGGAAAACAATTACAAGAGTAATAAAATAAATATGAGTGGTAGACGTTCTTAATATCTAAATGCAGTTTCATTAATGTTATTGCTGGCCTTTACGTTTAAATATATATGTTAGTATTAAATATATATATATTAATTTTCTGATTTTAATGAATTACAATAATATCACAATTAGCTTAAACTAATTAGAGCTGTGTTTTAAAATTAATGGCAGATACTTTACTCAATGCTGCCATTCTGAGGAAACTACCCATAAAATATTGTTACATGCTGTTTATGGTAAAATGAGCAATTTTGAAAGCCCTACTTGAAATCTACACGCATGTACATTGCGTATTCTTCCACCTTATGTAAAATTAGCATTGCAGTGGACCTAATCACTTTATTCATGCTTCGGTCAAATGAAAGTGTGAAATTATTACAAAAGCATATATTTTGCGAATCTGGTAATTTTTACACTTCTGATTCATTAAAAAAGTGAAAGAGATATTTTAAGTTATCACAAATGGTTACTGAATACTGTTTATTCAACGTTAATTATGGAACTACTTTCCATCCATCGTTACCAACTTACTGGATGTACCCAGTGAGGCTGTTGAAATATAAGCAGGCAGTGGCATGTTTCTAAGGTTGATTTCAAAAGTGCTCTATTTATCGTGAACAGCCTTTACATAAAATTTATCTAGCATTCAAAGTCAACATAGCCCTTCACGAGATGTCAAACCTGTTCTTCATTCCCCAAAGTTTTCCAAATGTACACATATTTTAATTTTTTTTTTAATTAACTGTTATTAACCTATGTATTCAAAGCAAGTGCGTAGAATATTTACAGCAGAAAAATATCACAAGTACACATAAAAACATAAACCACAACAACTGAAAATACTGCTCTAGTGACACTATAGTTCAGCCAGTACATAACAGATTTACAAAAACCCACGAAGAAGCAACCACGTAGTTCTGGGATTTGTCAAGAGGGGCACCAGTTCGTTGGTCGCCTTTCCCTGGTCTACGCCTGTCCATAGCTGAGAAAATTCGCATGCCGGATCTTGACCGTATGCGTGTTACTTGATTCGTGTTATATGACGGAATGACAGTTTGGAGAGTTATAAACTAAAAAATATATATGTGAACTAGACAGCTGTGGCTTCATGCTAAGCATGTTATTATTACTCTAACATTTATACTTTTCATTTCAAAACTAGTAAAAGAAGCTGTTTATTTTGGACCCAAAAATGTCAAAGAAAAAATATTTTATTTTTCAGGAATGGCTACTCTCCTGGCAGTGAAAATTTTGTAGTAATACTAACATGCTCATATACAAATAATTAAAAAATATTCAGGCGTAAAGAATATATCCTACTCTCATTCTGTATGTCATAATTTCAAAACTATTAAATGTCGGTAAATGTAATAAATATAATTTTTTTGTATTTTGTATAATTTTTTCCGTATTTGGTAATAGGTGCTAGTCACACAGCATAACTTAAATACTAAATTTAACACAAGTTTTTTCCCACTTGAACTGCCTTAAGGCGAAGTTCCCCAAGGGCAGGGTGGTGGTTAGTGGAGTCCTAGTCAGGAAGGGGCAACTATACTAAGGCAGTTGCAGTCATTGAGTTACATGAGAGGATATACAGTAAAAGGGAAGCCATATTCATAGACAGCAGGAAGTGGGTAGCCAGTTAATGTATAGGTAAGGACTATGTGCATTTGGCAGACCAAGGAAAGAGGATATTAGAGGATCGGCTTGGCAAGGAGATAGCAGGCTGTTTAGGAAGGACAGGAATAGCAACCAAGGCAAGGGGATGGAAAGAGGCTTAGAAGTTAAATGGATAGGCAAAATTTTGATGTCTGAAGCACATGTATTAGAATGTCTGGTCACTCAAAGGAGGGGGAGGGGGAAAGGAAATTGGTATGAGGATTGCATTAAGTTAATGGTGGTTAATTATAGAAGCTTATACAAGTTGGATAGCTTGTGAGGAATGGTGTGAGGATATGGGGTGGATATAGCCATAGCAATGGAGATTGGCTTTGTGAGGAAGTGTAAAGTAGTGAATGCTGACAAGATTAGTTTACAATCTACACTGGAGACAGGAACAGGAATGGAGGGGGAATAATGGTGTGCTTAAGATAAGTCTTGGAGGGGTCTGTAGAATGAGTTTGTGATGTGGCTGAGGTGGCAGTATATGAGGGGAAACAAGGAAGAGGTAGAAAATATCTTGAAAGATAGATTTGAGCAGTGGGCCAAGGTAGAAAGTGTAGATGGCTTGTGGAATGAATTGTGAAGAATTATAGAGAGGATGTTGGAGAAATTTGTCCCAAAGAGAATTATAAGTACTAGGAGTGATCCTCCATACTATGGATGGGAGATAAATAGGATGAAGCAAAAGTGTAGTCAAATGCACGCATGGTGGAAGAACACATGATCAGATAGTATTAGAGATTGTATTGTTACAAGACGCCTGAGGGGTGTATCCGAGTTCGTGAGCGATGGAAGTCTTAATAAAAATAAAAGAGCTGAATTTAATTTATAATTTATTCACTCAGCTGTCATTTACAACATTAAATTATCTATCTCCACTATTACTCTTTTTATTTCTCAGTGAGCACAATATTTAATTTCTATTTCAACTATAATTAACATACTGTCTAATGTCTCTTGATTATAGTCAGTTAACAAATATTGATCATTAACACATGTTCGGTCTATGTGTTGCAATCATTTGCAATGTCTTTGACTCATGCATCCAATCCAATAGTCCAGCCTGTCACTTCACTGCTCTGATGCTCGCAGTCACATATTTTCCTCCGTCTGGTTACATCCGACGCTATTTGTTGTTCTTGTAGCTTGACATCTATCACTTAACATCGCACAATCACCTAGACTCCAGACACTCTAAACTCCTGGTTCGGAGGCCCGTCACACTTATATATCAGTTGACCCGACGATCTAGAAGGTTCAACGCACCCAGTCACACTGAAAGAAATTAGGTCAGTAAACCAGAAAATTATTCCAATAAACGCAGAAATTCTATCTGCGGAAGGGTTATCACAGCGGAATGACTTCATAAATAGGTACAGTGGTAGGATTATCACTCTCCTGTCAGTTGAACATTCCTTTGTGAATCACCACCTAGTATCATATAACTACCCTGTTCTCCACATACTCTTCTCTCACTCCAGTGATGCAGAGCACCCGACACGTAACATTATGAAACAGATGGGGAGGGAACTAGGAAGTTTGATTATGCAGACAAAGAATGACTACCTAGGCAGTATGATAGAGGATGGAAAATGAATGGAGGAAGTTTTATGGGTATACTAGGAAGGTTAAAAGAGGGTGAGTTAGTGAAGAGATTCGGGCATCTCTTAACGGCAAGCTCTTGAAAGCCGGTGATGTTAAAGTGAGGTGAGTATGGAGCAGCACCAGAATGAAGGGACGGGGAAATGGGAGATCCCCAAGAAAACTCACAGATCAGCTGCATCTTTTGGCATGACACATGCGAAAATCTGGGAGTAAAATGAGTTTGAGTGCAACGTCTGACAAGGAAAATGCTGAATTGTTGCAACTCAATAGGCCTACTTGTCAGTGTTTGAATATCAAGATGTTTGGCAAAGGATACGTTAGGAGAAAAGTAGGATGTACAGAAAGTTCAGGATAAGGGAGAAAGATACAGTTAAGTTTATAGCGACTTGAAGGGTGGCAAGGCAGTGTGTCCAGATCGTATGTGGAATGGGACCCTAATGTTTGGTGTGACAGAGCTGTGTAGATATCTTGAAGAGTTATTTAGATCTTTAGAGGTAAGCACGTTGCCACAAGGTTGCAAGGTGGTATTGGTGGTTCTGGTTTACGTGTAGGAGGAAGAAGGTAAATTCCTGGCAGTTATATAAGGCCTGTGAGTCTTGTATAGAGTACAAGAAAGGTGATGGTGTGGCTTTTAGTACAGTATGTGGTACGTGTTATAAATTAAAATAACTGACTGCAGGAGTACCAACATCGTTTCATGGCAATTTACTAATGTGAGATACAACTGGTAGGACTGCGGAAGGATTTTGTGCAGGCAGTAGATGAGTGGGAGCAGGTGTTGCCTGCTTCACAGAGTTTGAGAAGGCCTTTTATTAGGTGCCCCATGGGATTTTGTTGCATGCATAAAGTGGATGGGTTACTTGATGATAAGTGAGTAGTGGATTGGTTAGGTGACTCCCTGAAAGGGAGAAAACAGAGGGTGAAAGTGGGGGAGTCCTTGTTGGAGGAAGCTGGGAGTACATCAAGGGTTACACAGTGTAGTATGCGAGGCCTACTGTTGTTCACCATTATGGTTAATGACCTGGGAATAATGGTGGGTGGCAAAGTGAGGCTGTTTATAGATGATTGTGTGCTGTATACAGAAGTGGGTGGGGGAGAATAATTTGTAGGACATAGGTGGTGGACAAAAAGGAGTTAAATGAAGATTGATGTATGAAAACAAAGATCGTAAGGGCCAATAGAAAGAGGGGAAGGTATGAAGGAACCCATTAAAAGTAGGAGATAGGAGCAGCTTCATACAAGTACCTTGGGGGTCGTGATTCAGAATGATCTTAGGTGGAAAAAGTAAGTACAGAAAATGGTATCAAGGAAAAGAAGGGCTTTGGGAATGCTGAGAAGTATCTTGAAGGGGTTTAGTGGGGAGGTGAATGAGAAGGATTATAAAGCTATAATTATGCTGCTATACTGCATTTCATATAAGTTCACTAAATTTTGACAATGTAACCAGCCTACACATTATGTAAACGATAATTCCCATGTTTGCAAAGTATTGTATCAGGTGATGGGTTGTGGGAATTGTGTTATGTGGGTGAAATTGATGATGATTATGGAAGAAAATGATACTCAGAACTATATGTTGTAATTCAAATTTTTAATTATGCCTATAACATTTGTGGTTTAATATATGCTTGAAAAGTAATGTACCATACAATTTTTTTGGCTTTCTGCAATTTGGTTTTAAAATATGTTAAGTAATTGTGGTGAAGCATGCAAACAATTACAAACAGTGAAACGTTTCAACCTCTTGTGAACATCATTGTGCTTGTGATCTTTTTCTTTGTTACGTGTATGACTTACAGGTGTTATCAGAATATTATATCGGTAGTTTAGGATTTTTGTATGTACTCTCATTAAGCATAGTTGGTTGTAGGGGTGCATTTTTGTGTATTTTCTTATTTTAAATGTAATATTATTGATACATGATTGGCTTGGTCTGCCATTTTCAGTACCTTCATGAAGTGCCAATTTGTATTTTCATCCTGCAGTATATTAGTTTCAGGAAACCGGTGAAGTGTCATATCTACTGAATGATTCTGCTAATTATTTCATTTCGGTGGCAAAAGTGTCCAAGGATTGCCATAGAACAACATATGTTTAGGAGTTGCAAATAGGAATTATGAACCGTAAGTCAGTGTGTTTTGTAAATAATTTATTTCTAAATGGTTATTAAAATGTTTGTAATGTATGTCCTAGAAAACCACCATCTCAATGCTGTTTTACAGTGTAATAATAACACTTTATTATATAGGAAAATCAATAAGTGTAAGCTTAACTTTGCTAAAAATATTTACATACTTATAGAAAGTGTTTATTATTCTGAACCAGTGCAAACATCATATTTATCCCATTTCTTCATTCGGCTATGTTAAAAATCCACAGGCTGTAATAATGAGAATATTATGTAGGTACAGACAAAATTTTCCACTGGTCCATTAAAACAATATGAACCTAATCAAAAATTATACAGTATAATAATAAGTGCTGCAAAACAATGGGTCTCATGAAATACATTAAACTAAAATCTGTCCCAACCCCATCCATCCACCCACAATAAAATAAACAGAGCCCCAGCAGTATAACTTGGCCATTACAAAAATTAAGTAAGCTGGCTGGAATATAACCTACATTGATCAGGGCATCTGTTTACACACTTTTTCTTCATAGATAGAACAGCTGTGAGAGAAGAATACTTTGACGCCATGCTACTATTCTAGAACTGTCAAAATTTAATGAACTTACATGAAATGGAGTGTAATTGAATATACAGTGGCAGTAGTCTGGGACCCATATGTGGAAGAGCAGGTATGGGAGATGGAGAAGATGCAAAAGCAATGTTGGTCATTCCATACCATTTCAGCGAAATTTTGTTTTTGTATCACCAAATCATACATGTTTTGAGAGTTCAGAAACAATTCATAAAAAATTTCTCAGGTTTAAATTTGCCATACACTGCTATTTTTATGTGACAGTATGCAATACTTTTATAAACTTTCAAGCATTTGCTGCAATTTCTGTAGCACTTTTATTTTAACCCAATTTTATCCCTTAAGAAGTTACATTAAAAAAAACTTATCATTATTGGTCGCTTGGGGTATTGAGAACATCTCACACATGAAATGTCTGTGTCAGCAACTTATGTTTTGTTTATAATTTATTTTTACATTTACACATTTGCTCATTGAATAAATACAGATACCAGACACCTTAGGCAACAACACTTGTAACCTAATTTTTAGTTTTTATGTCTTTCAATTTGGAGCACACTACAGATCTTCTGACAATTAATTTTATTTATTTCTGCAATGTCTAGAATACATCAAAACAAGAGGTTAACGTCTACGTTGAGCATGAACATTTCAACTGTATCAATGCCTGTTTTGGTATGATTGTACATTATTATTATTTCTTGTTTTTTCAGCTTCATCAGTACTCATATCTATGCTGTTGTCATGGTGTAATGTTGACAATTTATGCATAATATCCCAATATTATTTCTGAATATATGACACCAAGGTCATGTTATTCACAAATCCAAATAAACTGCTCTTCATTTCTGTTACTTTCACACTTCTAAATTCAGTTGGAATCTCTCGTCTTCTTAATGCCATGTTAAAGTCCAAATTGCTAACATTGACATTGTCCAGAACTCTGAA
The DNA here is from genome assembly GCA_029891345.1 of Dryococelus australis. Taxonomy (NCBI): domain Eukaryota; kingdom Metazoa; phylum Arthropoda; class Insecta; order Phasmatodea; family Phasmatidae; genus Dryococelus; species Dryococelus australis. The sequence continues at coordinate 249,388,602 of CM057009.1, forward strand.
GTCCTCCTTCATGATATAATGTAGGCACTCTTTGTGCTTTCTCACAGACTGTAGATTGAGGGACTCTAAGTCAATATGACTCTTGAGCACCTCCACAATCTCTTATACTCATTTTCAGGATGAGTTCAATCCAGAAGTGGAGGTGGGGGAACCTGTCTTAGTGCTTTTCCAGGGTCACACAGTAGGACTAATTGGAAATGGCATCGTAAGTAAATCGAGAAAATCCTGTTTCGAGAAGGAGTGGATAAGATTTTCCTTCTGTAACTCAACAGCGAGAGGTACACTTCATTAAAAATTGTCACAAGTGATGTTCCTGCCTGATCTTTCAATATTTTGTAAAGCCTTCTTACAACATCAATTGGTGAGTTGGAAACTTTATACTGCCCTTCAGGCTGATTACCCAAATTAATTTCTACTTTATATGTGTACCATATTTCTCCATTGCATATTGTCCAAATTTTCAAATCATATTTTGTTTGTTTATTAGGAATATACTGCAGTAACTTCATTCTTCCTCTGAATGGGACAAGTAGTATACTCTGACAATGTATAGTGTTACGGCAGTTCCCCAGAAAAAATTCACATATTTCTCTGAATGCCGATATCAGTCTCACATTGTATTTCTCTGTTTCAGACATCAGGAAAATACAAACAGCGTTGTAAGAAAAGGAAGCTGTGTAAACTCATAGACATAGTTTTTAATAAAATATGTCTATTCGAAAACCACGTTGGTCCGACAATATACTGGTCACCAGAACGACATACTCCTACTGAAATCAACAGTCCAATTAGACTCTTTATTTCATTTTCATTAGTAGGCTTTGCATTACATTCTCTGCTGTACTTCTTTGTGATGCTCGCAATAAAGATGTTTTCTGTGATTATCTTTATTATATTATCAAGGAACAATGAAAAACATTTTCCTGTCTCCTTTACATTTCTTGCACAACCTTTTACTCCAGAAAGGTGAGAAACTATTTCAACTATGAGTGTGAAAATTTTTTTGGAGGAATGCATTATTTTGTTTATCCCTGCCAAAGTAAAACCTTATGTTTTCATGGGATTCGTTCTCAAAACTTCTTTCCTCTCTTATCTCTTTATTGCCATCATTTATTGAGGTTCTGTTCCAAAGTCATTGTAGTTTTTACTTGCTTCAGAACCCAATGAATCTCCACTAGAAAAAACTGAAGCAATTTTTGACCTTTTGCCTGTGCAATTTCGTAACTGATATTAACTTAAAAAAAAAAATAGAAACTAAACAATAAAACTCCAAAATTCCTGATAGAAACACATAAAATAAACAATGGAAACAAAAAAGGTAATTTCAAAATGAGTGAGAATTTGAAATGTCACATTTCTGGTCGCATGGAGGTTCATTGATACCCCAGGCAAAAAGAGCAGTTATTTTTCGGTCGTAGGTAGCAACAAGCCTGAAGATGTTTATAGCAACTGTATCCTGTAAATATTCTTTATTGCAGATGTAGCTTGTATATGTCCTGGATAGGTGCTGAATGCAACAGTAACCTATCTCCCACTGTTCAAAACATGTGACTGTTTGTGCATGGGGGGGGGGGGGGTTGGTAACACCCCACGCAACTTCTTAAATGGTTAGTGAATCAAAAACAGATTTATTCAACAAAAAGATATTTTTCTCAAGGTATAGACATGTTACACTTTTTTTTTTATAGTAATCAGTGTCAAAGTTCATTATGGAATTGTTTATTTTTCCTGTAATCAAGGCTATATTTTCACTTGAGGCCAAAACACTTCAACAATTTTTTTGTATTAAAACTATGGCAACTATACTTTTAATAGCACTTGTTGCATAACTATTATTTACTGTGACACTAATAACTGTAATTAAAATACTGAGAGCAACGCACACAGGTATTAAAATATGATTTCTGAAATAAATTATGTCACAAATATATTATAACTTTATATTAGTAGGATTATCACGAATCATATTGAAATTCTGCAGACCATATGTCAAAATATTGTATATACTACGAGACATTTTCTTTTCATACTAAATTCTGTACACTGTACCAGTGTTCATAATGAGAGATCAACTCGTTGCCTGTAATTGAGATAGCAAGCGGAACAATTGAATTAAAAATTAAATCTAATAAGAATCAAAAGCAATTGAATAGATTAACAATTCTATTGCTACGGGAATCTGAACCAAAGGTGAAATGGAATGAATGAAATTATTAATATTCTGTAATTTATTGAGGGTGGGTGGGAAATTTAATTAAATTAAGGGGTAGGATGTAGAGAATTGCCTCTGCAAGGCAGCAGGAGGTTGGACGGAACCAAGCCTCCACAAGATGTAATCGTTGCTATTGTGCTCCACATTGCACCATACATATAATTTGGAGGTGTAGCTACTACACTAATATTAACTGGTAGGCAAGTCATAAAAGACACTGATTTAATCCGTGGTGTAACACAACAACAACATACAATATTCCAATTAATACTGTGACTTTAATTGACACGGGGTGCTACTGAACAATATTATATTTATATTTAATCTGCTAACAATTACGCTTTCTTAACTCAAGCCTTGTTTTGCGTTAGCCAACTGGCCTCCTTTCCCTTCAGTGGTGGGGGGTGTTGTTATGTCGCAGTCTTTTGACGCAATCCCTGGCATCCTGGATTTATTTGAAGTCTAAGGTCGGTTTCATACCACTACATTCATGACTGTTAAGGCCCTCTTCATGGTGCCACTACAAGGTGGTGAATAGTGTCCTGAGGTATATACCACCATGCTCCCTGCAAGTGCACATATAGATCTGCCAGTGTTTGGGCATGTGGTTGGAGGTGGTGCAAAACATTGCCCCATAATATCCCATTATGTTCAAAAGAGGACAGATCCGGAGATCTGGCAGGCCAAGGAATGGTGTCCACATCTTGTAGAGCCTGTCTGGGAGTTAGCATTATCCTGCTGCATGATAGCATTGGGTATGCTGCATAAAAATGGCAGAAAATTGGGCTGCAGAACCTCATTGACATCTCGCTGCCCTGTCTCCATGTCTTCAACAACCACGATACATGACCTTGAGTCATAACTGATGGCACCCTATACCATAACACCTGGTGTCCAGAACATGGCGTTCATGAATCATTGCAGGATCATTGTGTTGCCCACTGCAATGCCAAACCCTGCTACAACCATAATCATCATTAAGATTGAAGTGGGATTAATCTGAGAACTGGGCATCATTAACGGCACAGTGGATGCCAGGCCTGTAGCCGGCCAGCCTCATTCAAATGATGATGAAGGGTTCTTGTTGATACTGGCAAATGCAATGCAGACTCTACAGACTGGAGGATCTTTATAGATGTGGGGCGACATTCTGCTACTGCATGTCAGTGGATATGACTGTCTTCTCTATCATAGTGCATCTGGCTGGATCAGTACCTACTCTACATGACATATGGCATGTATGTATCCATGCCTGCACACACAGTGTCAAAGTTGTAACTGCACTTCCAAGATGAATGGCTGTACGACAAGCCAACCGTCTGGCTTTGTACATTCTGACCCCTCTTCAAATAGGTCTGGTTGGTGATTTTGTTCGCAAGCACAACTGTTACATGCTGATCTGCCTCTTAAGACATAGACTTTTGCTTTCCAGCCTGTTCTAAAGTCCTTTTAAGCACTGGGTACTGGCCACAAGTGGTTTGATAGCACATATATATATATATATATATATATATATATATATATATATATATATATATATATATATATTGCTTAACAAATTGAATAAAGCTTTTGTACAAAAATAGTTTTGAAGTGCATTTAAAAGTGTGTCAACTCAGGTACACTGAAATTTGCCATTTTACCACAAGTCAATAATGCTCCTGATGTATCTTTTAATATTAGTCAATATAATATTATAGTAACTGGTGCATATTGACAGCTTTAAAATTTAAAATAAATGTTATTTTATTCCTTAAAGACAATAAAGAATGTTCAGTAAACTTATGTGAATATTATTCCTTTTTTTAATTGTGTGTTAAAATTGTAAAACAGTTATTTTAGTATAGTCCTGATTTTACGAAATATCACCGGCCTTGAGAATGACTTCATCAAATTGAGACAGACTGAACTTGAAACTCCCTTTCAAACAAACCCAAAAATTGAAGTAAAATTACTGGTTTTTTTTCGTATGATCTCTGTATCATATCTGGTGCAAAAATAACACATTTTAAAAGTGAAATATTTTTTTATTCAATAGGCAGACATTATCAAAATTAAATGATAAATCCACAAAGATATAGATGTCTGCTCTGGTCACCAATAAAAATAAACATTGACCACCACATTACTTTCAGCAACTGCGAAGTAAATTTAAAATTTCTTGGGAAAACTGAGGCTTTATATTATTATTATTATTTTTATTATTATTAAGACATTTTTAGACTAACATAATACCTGAGAAAGTTAGGAAATTATTTGATGCCAAAAATTAAGTTCAAACAGAGCACCAGGTAGTTTTCATCAAGCACAAAATCCATTTTCAGTTTCTTATTGTAAGAAAATTTGCAGTTTTTTTTTGTTTATAATATATAAATTAATTTTAATATTAAAATGTAATTAAAATTAAATAATACATCTGAAAGTTACATATTTACGGTTTCGTAGATAGTAAACATACATAAGTGGATCTATATACGTATTGTGTGTATGGATCATCTATAAGTCAAAAGCACATAATATCACACTCAAAATTTAAATAAAATTCTAATCTGATTTGTGTCTCTTCTGTATATAACTACTTTCACGCCATTATTTTATGTTCTTGATGTAATGGAGGATTCCATTTGCAGTTATTTAAAAAATGTAATTTTTATTTGGTGAAATTTTTTCCCATTTCAATGAGGTCTTTTTTTGCACTTTGGGTTTCGAGATAAAATCTGAATGAAAAGTTAATTAGGCAAGTACAGTTTTTCTATGAATGTTTAATACAAATTTTGGCAATGTTATGCACATTCACAATAGTGCAGGCCTTCTCATTTGGTGGCCCGCGGGCCAGATCCGGCCCGTAGACGGATTTCTGCTGGTCCGCCATCACAATGTCAAAAATGAGGGTAAAACCAGTTTTAATAATTCTAAGGAAATTACTTAAATGTTAATTCAGTCGGCCAAGTTAACATTAACAGGCTTGTAGCTTACCTGGATGTATTTCCAATCTATAAATGCTTTTGTTGATCTTTTTTTTTTGTTTCAACAAGACATCGTTATGAACATGCCCTTGTAAACCGCGCTTGCACTTGGTGTGCCTTCATGAGCTGTACTTGGCATGCTCTTGGGAACTGCTCTCCAAATGGCTGTCCCATTATCGACACGTGGGGCGACTGGCGTGGGTGTGAAAAGCTATCAGTTTCACGGCAACAGTGGCAATTAGTGGAGTTGTTTTGTGTGTTGAAGCTTCAAAGTGTGTGTATGTTACTGTATTACGTATGTGATTTTGCAAGTAGAAAAGTAGTACAATCATTTATTTCATATTGCAGTGCAGAATCATGTCGTGTAGTAAATATAGGAAAGTGGACACAGAAAACCAACAGTTCAAGACATTGTGGACAGACCAATTTTGTTTTTACATGGTGGGTCTAAATAAGCCAGTGTGCTTAATTTGCAATGATGTAGTATCAGTTGTCAAGGTATGTAACTTAAAACGACATTACGAGAGTAAGCACAAGGAGTTTCACAGTTAGTTTCCATGTGATTCTTCTTTAAGACAAAGAAAAATCAATAGCATGCTATTATCATACAAACAGGCAAGTTCAATGATACGTGGGGAACCTCAGCTCAAGATAAATGTACAGAAGCTTCTTTAAGAGTTTCTTGGATTCTGTGCATAAACATGATTCCTTTTACTCATGCTGAAGATGTGAAAGATTGTATGCTTCAATCTGTTAAGGTTATAGAAAAAGAGGAAACTGTAAAAAATACCAGAAAATGCCTTTATCAAACGACACTGCCACCCGGCATTACAATGAACTTGCCAATAACATAAGTTGTCAGTTAGTATCTGAACTTTCACAAAGCCGTTGTTTTTCCCTGGCTGCTGATGAGTGATCAGATATTTCAGATATAGCTCAGTTGTCTATTTTTGTCCGATTTTTTAATGGAGAGAGATTTGTGGAAGAATTGTCAGGACTCATACCACTAAATGGGAGAACCACTGGAAAAATTATATTTAATGAGATTTCAAAACTTCTTGTCTTAAAAAGTGTAAGCATGGCAAATATTGTATCTGTATTAACAGATGGAGCACCAGAGATGGCAAGTGAAAAAGAAGGGCTGGTTGGAAAAAAAAAAAAAACAAATTAACAGCTGTATAATTCCTTATCACTGCATTATCTATAATACTGTCTGTCCTCTGTGCTAAACTGAGTAAGGATTTTTTTCCCCTTGCTGAAATTGCAAAACTAGTAAACTTTTTGAGGTCGAGGTCAGCTCTTAAGCATAGGAACCTCAAACAATTTTTAAATGATCTTGATTCTGAATTCAAAAATGTGCTTCTCAATAATAATATTAGGTGGCTAAGCAAAGGCCAAATGCTAAAAATAGTTTGGGGTTTAAGAGGAGAAATTGTTCTTTTCCTAGAACTGATGGACACACATGAAAAGAGGGATCATTTCTTAAATTTATTACGAGATCAAAATCAACTCGCAAGGCTTTCTTTTCTTTTTGACATTTTGTCATACCTCAATAATTTGAACCTAAGTTTGCAAAGTAAATATAAAACTATGTGCGAGTTGTCAGAATCTGTCTTTTTCAAGGCATAGATAGAATTCTTTTCAGGATTCTTTGAATGGTAATATTGATTTTTTTCCTACACTGAAAGAATTGTAGAAAAAGAAGAAGAGCCTGTTGATAAAAAGGAAATGTAAGAAGTGACTAGCTACTTGAATAATCTTAAAGCTGAGTTCCAATCAAGATTCTTGAAAGTTGAAGAGGAAAATATTGTTTTCCAATTTCTTCAGAGGCCATTGACTACAATGTTACACCACAGCTAATTTATGAACTTAAAGATTGGTTTTCAATTGATGAAGTGAGGCTGAAGCTAGAAATGCGTTATTTCTCTGTTCAGCTGAGTGTGAATGAGATCTTCACGACATCTACAGACTATATATATATATATATATAAACTTCTGGATTGAACTAAGTAAAATGAACAAGTTCCCAGACATCACAGAAATAGCAATCAAAATACTCACAATGTTTGGATCAACATGGATCTGTTATAGCACATTCAGTGCAATGACTACCGTCAAATGCAAGAACAGAAGTAGTTTGATGAACGACGCTTTTGAAAACCTAATACGGATTTCTCGCACCAGTTATGAGCCTGAGTAAGTGGAACTTATGAAGAACAGAACCAGCCACTTTTCACACTAAATTCCTTGTTAGGTTGGTTAACATGCAATTGTCTTTTTTTTTTTTTCAAGTGTATTTCCTGGTGCTTGGAACATGATAAACGTGATGTAATAATGTGATTTATATCTCTGACAATTGTGTACTTTTGTTTGTTAAAAAATTTGAATGGTGTTCTTTTAAATTATTTAGTATTTGGTGCCTATTAATATATTTGGCCCCCGAGTACCATAGATAATTTTAAAATTAATGCAAGTGGCCCAAAGGTAAATTTAATTGAGAAGGCCTGCAATAGTGACAACCTGAGGTACATAAAGTGGCAACCCACAGTGTAAAATTGCAATTTTTTTAGTGATTATGTTTACAGTTGGTCACGAGATATTATACCTATATGTGATTACAGAGTACTTGCTTATGTTGTTAATTCATTAAATATAATTTCTAAATTCAGTTATATTATAGGAGTTAAACAAAATACAGCATAATCTTTGGTTATTATAATAGTTTATTAACATAGAAATTGTCTGCAAGTATATTTCATTATTTTCTAAACAATATTCAGTATTTCAATTTTGTTTGTTACTATTCATTATTCCTTAGAGGATAGGAACTAATAAAAGTTAATTGATTAAATGCACGAGAAAACATATACTAGTTGTCTCTCATCTAGCCATCGCTGATTGGCAGAGATATGTGGCATGGTCAGATGACAGCCAATTAGAGAACAGATGACAACATAAGCAAGGCAGATGTAAAATTGAACATAAATTTCCATGGTAGAATAATTAACACCACCTCAAATTATGGATGTGTATATGAACGTAAGAAAGTTTAAATTTTTTAATAGTTAAGACAATTGCTGCAAGATATTTTAAAAGATGAATAAGTAATAATTGAATATTAAGGAATATTAATTTTATTGTGTTTGAGAAGATAAAAATAATAATTGTATAATTTGGTTGAAGAATAAATTTTTGAGATTATGTTAATTGCAACCCTGGGATTTCTACTGAATTGAAATGTTACAACTGATGACCTAGGGATTTATTTGAATTGTTACAACTGTTGCCCAGCATGTTAATTGTATTGTGATTTAAAACTGAAATGTTACAATGGGACGTGTAGATTGTTCAGGTACAAGAACGTGTTTTGTTTTAAAAATTTACTGTAGCGAGAACTAATTAGGCAAGATTATTTGTGTTAATTTCTATACAAAAGCGAAGGTTAGAAGTTTAATCTAGTATGTAGGTTAATCTAAATTAGCAATTGAATTGGCTTACCAAAATTCATTTGTGTGAAAGTTGTCTTCACATATTAACTTCAGGAGCAGCTACCTTATAGTATTGCTACACGTTGGCTGCTTTGTACGCATGGGCAGAAGAGGAGGACAGTGAAGTGATGTGATAGTGGGTAGTGAATGACTAAAGAAAGTTTGAATGACAGGAGAGCGATAATGCTATTGGGGTTTTTACTTACAAAGTGTGCACATTCATCCACCTGGTGCAGTGATAAACATTTTGCGACTCCTGTGTTTGTGACCTTCAGCAGATTGAATTTATGCATTTATCTGAAGAATTTTCTAGTGGTTTACTGCCCTAGTTTCTCTCAGCGTGACTCGGGGTGCGGCAAACCTCCCAGATCGAGGCCAGCCTAACTCAGAGGCCCGATGCACTTTTGTGTTTCGAGTCTCCAAGTAAAGCATTTATTATATGACAGTCAGGAGTCTGGGTGATTGTGTGATATTAAACGATAGGCGATGAGCTAGAATAGCAATGAATAGCACTGTAAGTGACCAGCAGGAGTAAAATCTGTGACTGCGTGCATCAGAGCAGTGAAAAGTGTAGCTGGCAGGCTGGACTATTGGACCAAATGCATGTGTAAAAGACATTACAAATGTTGGTAACAGACATAATGAGCATGTGTTAATGATGAGTATGAGTTAATTGGCTAATACTAAATAGACATTAGGAAAGATGATAGAGTTGAAATGGACATTAAATATTGTGCTCACTGAGAAATAAAAAGAGTAATAGTGGAGATGGATTATGTAATGTAAATAATAGATCTGTGAATAAATTAGAAATTTAATTTAGTTCTTTTGTTTTTATTTGTGACCTGCATCCCTCACAAACTCAGATATGTCCCTTGGGCATCTTACAACACAGGTGTTAGAAGTGGGATGGAGGCAATTATTAATTACTAAATTATAAACGAAGTTCGGCAATACGCTAATAATGAATGATATTAAAATTAATCAATTTTAATTGTTATAGGCTGCAAAATTGACTGTTCGTACAACCATCACAGTGAGTGTTAACTAGAAAAATGTCTACAGAACTAGAAGCACTGTGAGCTTTATTTGAGGGGCTAGGTAACCAAGTGGTTAATGTAAGCATAAATGTTAATAGGCTTGGTAACAAAATTAATAATGTAAAAGAATGTGTAAATGAAATGGCAAATAGTGTGAACGAGAAGGTTAACTGCCAGATAACTAATGTAAGTGATGTAGTAGATAACATGAGACACTGTAAATGAAAATATACACCGGATAATAGAAGACATTAGTGAGTAAGTGAATACAAGAATTGATTGTATGTGCAAGTAAATTGACAGTGTAAACGAAGTAGTGGATAGTGTAAATGAAAGAATTGACAACGTATATGTATAAAGTACAATTTAAATGAAAGGATTGACAGTGACAAGAACAAAATGAAGCAGAAATATCTGCACTGAAGAAGGAATTGTAGGAATTTCTTCAGCAAAGAAGATCCAGTACCACTATGTTGTCAACAGAGACAAGTGGGGAAGCAGTGCAAGCTGTAACCAACACAGCAACTTCGGAGGATAGTCAACAGCTCTGCAACATTGGCGTTGCACAACCAGGAGTGGGGAAGGGGGTCGCAATTAAGCCCACTCCTTATGATGATGGCCTTACTTCATACCGGGAGTACCAACACCAGTTGAAATAGTTGCCATCCTAAATGACTGGTCAGCTGAATAGCGGACTTACTACCTCACCACTGTCCTGAGAGGCCCTGCACTGCGCATACTACAATCTATGCCAGAACATCATCAATTGGAGTACCGCACACTGGTGTCAGCCTTGGAGCTACGTTTTGGCAACAGATACCTTCGACATGTCCATCATGCTCAACTGCAAAGTCGCACCCAGCAAACAGAAGTCACTGTAGGAGCTATGGCAAGACATTGTGTGGCAGTCTTAACTATCTCTGGAAGGGTGTTCTGAGGAGGTGTGCGACATCATCACAGTCAGCTTCTTCATTAATGCCATCACAGACACAGAGGTAGAGCAAGCAATGTCTGGCTGCACCCCACAACATGCGGGATGCCCTGGACAGAGTACTGTTGGTGGAGTCAGCAAGACATGGGCTGTACCCCAACATCAAGTATGGGCAGTGACTATAAGCAGAGATAATGAAGACAGCATGAAGAAGACACTGAAGGGGTTACAGATGGCTGTGAAGAACATCGCTTCCAGTGTTTATACTACAGAGCTTCAACCCCCCTCTACCCCATCCCAGGCGGCCTGAGTGTTGGTCATGTGGACAGCCAGGGCACTTGAGAGCCTATTGCCCACAACAGCAGTAGCAGAAGCAACAGCAGGAAAAGATGTGAGAGTTGAGTGAGAATACAGCACATTTGGGAAACTTGTAAACACCGATCTTTGGGGGGCAAATGTTGGTGACTGCTGATGGGAAGGCCCCAGTGTTTTTACATGTACAGTCTGTGAAACAGGAATGAGATGTAATACTGGTGAAGAGGAGCCTGAGTGATTTTCTTTGCCAGATGGTCGTCAACACTGGGTGACCATAACAATAGTAATACCAGACATCCTTGGGCCTTCCCCCAGTGATCGCCCAACGACTTTATTCAACGGTGCTATTTGACTACAGTAACTTGTTAATCCACACCAGTTAGCGGTAAGCGAAAAGTAATCTTGAAGCTTGATAACCCTAGCATAGAGCACTATATATATATAGCAGAAATAGAGGATGAATGTTGTTTGGGGCTTAATGTACTTTGTAAGCTGGGGTGCTGTATCGATACTTGACGTGGTGTGCTATGGGTAGGCAGCACAAAGTTGGTGGTGTCAACATGGAATGATTTATCCTCTCTAATTAGCTGCCCAGTAGTCTGTGATCAACCCACTGTGCTGCCCGCTTCAAGTGAAATTGTCATTACAGGTCGACGAAAATTTATCAGGTGTTTGGGTGTAATTGAGCCAGCAGAGAGGATTGGCATCCTGCCATTTAAGTTCATTGTAGCAAGAACGTTGTTCTCTTCTAATTCTGAGTTTTCCAGTTAGAATGATAAATTTGTCTGATAGTGATATTTGTCTGGAGGAGGGGACAATGATAGGTGTTTGTAACCATGCCATAAAGATAGTTCCAAATGTTCCATAATATTATAGAGTTGAACAAATAGAATGTCGTCTACCAGAAGTACTGTATGAACTGCCAGTACGAACAATAGAAATTCTTAACTGGGGCCAGGAGAAGGCTGTCTCCGAAGTACAGTACTGCAAAGAATTAAACCTTCACGTGTAGACCAATTGACCTTGGAAGGACTAACCTGACCTGCCACCACATTGATAGAGGAGATGCCAGGTCCATAAAGCAGCTACCAAGATGACCGCCACTAGCTTTGCATGAGGCGGTTGGGAGAGTTATAAATGAAATGAAGGATCTAGATGTAACAGAACCATCAATTAAGTCTGTGGTCATCCCCAATCATTCTTGTTAAGAACAAAGATGGCTTTCTGAGGTTTTGTGTAGATTATCACCAGCTTAATAATGTGCCAAAGAAATAATCTTATCTGCTTCCATGGATAGACGATACACTGAATAGCCTAGCAGGTTCACAGTGGTTTTCTACTTTGGACATAGTGTGTACTGGTAGTGCAAGGTGGCCCCAGAGAACCAAGACAACGCTGCATTTTGTGTCCAAGGGAAAATAACCTGACAGTTCAAAGCCATACCTTTGGGCTGTGTAATGCCCCTGCCACCTTGAAATGCTTGATGGAGAAAGTCCTTCCCTTAGATATCTGTCAGGTTTACCTAGATTATATTGTTGTGACAGGAAGAACAGTAGAAGAGCTTCTATTACACTTGGACTCTGTATTCTAGAAAGTGGCCGCAGTCAACTTGAAACTAGTTCCAAAAAAAATATTAATAAATTTCTGGTGACATGTAGTGTCGGCCCATGGAATCAGATTCCAGGAAGATCAAAGCCATAAGAATTTTGTCGACACCAACTGGCAGAACTGAAGTGCTGCATTTTCTAGGGAAAGTTCTTATTCCCATCTATTTGTATGTGGATTTTCCATGATTGCCAAGCCAATACATGAACTGACTGAGGCCAAAGGGAAATTTCATTGGACCACTGAGTGTGAGTGAACATGCTTTTAGTAAGCTATAAGAAATTGTAGTATCTCCACCAGTTTTGTGATTACCAAATAGTAAGGGCATGTTCATTTTGGACACTGATGCTAGTGATGTAGGCATTGGAGCTGTGTTATTTTAGGTCAGGATGAGAGGGAACAAATACTAAATACTTCAGTAAGGCATTGCATAAGCCTGAGAGAAATGCAATGGTGAAGGCAATTTCACACTTCCACCACTACCTTTATGGCAGACATTTTATCCTAAGAACTGACCATGCTTCATTACGCTGGGTACTAAGTTTTAAGAACCCTGAAGTTCTAATCCTCTTGTGGATACAGCATCTTCAAGAATTTGATTTTGAAGTGCAGCACAGATCTGGATGCCTTCACAGCAATTCAGATGCACTTTCTAGGAGGCCATGTTAGCCATTCCTTCATCATTGTGAATGCCAGGAAGGCAAGAATGGTGAATCAGTGAAGGTTCAAAGGACAAGAATTCAAGGTTGTCTATCTTGTGATTGGTTACATTCCTGGAGTGATGAGGGCATTAGGAAAGATCAGCTGAATGATCTAACTTTGCAACCATTACTAGAATGGAAAGAAGCTGGCTGTTGTCCAAAATGGGGAGAGATATCTAGTCTGAGCGCAGCAGTCAAACATATTGGGACAACAGAATTCCTTCATACTGAAGAATGGCATACTTTATAGAAACTAGGGAATTAATGATGGAAAATACACATGCTTACAGTTGGTCCTCCCAGATTGCAGGGTTCCTGAAATCTTAAAGGAACTTCATATAGCCAACGGCAAGTGGGCACTTTGGTGTTAATAAGACCCTTGACGGAATTAGCCTGAGATTCTACTGGCTCCGTTGTCGGAAAGATGTTGAGAATTGGTGTCGAATATGCTACTCCTGCACTGCGAGGAACGGCTCAAGGACCAGGCGACAAGGTCACCTCCAGAAATACAAAGTTTGGAGCCCTATTCGAGAGGATGGCAGGACTTATTCTGGGTCTCTTGCCTGTCACAGAGGTGGGGTAATCAGTGTCTACAGTTGTCCCAAGATTGACTTACTAAGAGACGTGAGGTTATTCCCCTCCCAGACCAGGCAGCACATACTGTGGCTGAGGCAGTCATAGAGTAGGTCTTCTCTAGGTTTGAATTGCCTTTAGAACTGTGCGATCAGGGATAAAACTTTGAAGCTGTGGTGTTCCAGGAGATAACAAAGATTCTGGGGATGAAAAAGACTAGGACTACAGCCGTTCATTTTCAGTCAGATAAAATGGTTGAGAGGCTTAAGCGCACTCTTGAGCCAGTACCTGTAAATATTTGTGGCAGACAACAAAAATTATTGGGATTCAAAATGATAATGTTTCTCCTCGCTTACCATTCAGCAGTTCACGAGTCCACAAGGGTAACACTGTCAAGGATGCCATTTGGAAGAGAGCAAAGCCTTTTTAGTGATCTGCTGTTTGGCTAACTGAGCAAGTTACATAACAGACTAGTTGGCATTGATGATTTTGCTTGACAGCACCTCACAATAAATAGTGACAGGATGAAGATGCAGTATGGTAGGAGAATAAAGGACAACTGATGTGGCTGTACAACCCCCAGACGTGAAAAGAGTACTGCCAGAAGTTACCGAAACATTGTGAAGGCCTCTACAGGATTCTAAAGAAGATCAATGGAGTGGTCTTTCGGATTTGTCAACACTCTTGGGTGAAACGTAAGGTTGACCCATCAACCGACAAGCACTGTATGAAGGTCCAGATGTTGCAGAGTCTGTTTGAGCGAACAGATTTGAGGAGGGGCGGTGTTATGCCCTCGTTGCTTTGTATGTGCGAGCAGAAGTGGACAGAAAAGTCCAGCGACTATAAAAGAGCATCGGGCCTCTGAACCAGGAGTTTATGAGAGTCGGGAGTCTGAGTGATTGTGCGACATTAAGCAATGGAAAATGAATTAAAAGAACAAGGTTTAGCGCCGGATATTACAAGCGGGAGGAAACTCTGCGACTGCGAGTATCAAAGTGAGGAGTGTGACTGGCAGTTTTGAATATTGGGCTGGATGCGTGAGTGAAAGACATTACAAATGATGGCAACAGACAGACTGAACATGTGTTAATGATCAGTATGAGTTAATTTACTATAACCAGACACATTAGGAAGGACGTTAATTAGAGTTGAAATATACATTAAATATTGTGCTCACTGAAAAATACAGAGTAATAATGAAGATAGATAATTTAATGCCGTAAATAATAGATGTCAATAAATTAAAATTTAGTTATTTTTATTACAACCTCCATCCCTCACAAACTCAGTTGTGCCCCTCAGACATCTTGCAACAGTATTAATACAGATACGCATACAAAACAAATTTCTTGCAAAATACAAAAATTCCCTAATAATTACTTATTTTCTTTATCACAGTGAAATTCTCTGATATTTCCCTATTTCCCTGATGTGTAACTATCGTGACACAGTAAACTGAATTGTGTGGGATGCATGCCCCTTTCAAACTCCAATAATTCATGTGACCTTTGTATGACCTTTGTATGAGGAACCTAGGGTGGTGTTTAGCCTTATAAGCAGTCAGATCACAGCTGTTACAATTGTAGGTATTTCCAAGATTTACATTATATTGTTACAACGTGTATTTTTGGGGAAATTTTTTTTTTATGTGATTTAGATTTAAATTATCCTTTTTTGTTAAGCGCGATGTCTGTAGTGATATTTTTGTTTACTCTTTCCCTTTTTTGTTTGGAAGCCCTAAATTTTATGATAGCAGGAAGATTCCTATCTTTTTTTTTTTTTTTTTTTTTTTTTTTATACGATAGGCCTACCCCCAGTTGAATTTTCTCTAGTATTTTAGTTTTAAGTTCTCTTCATTGGAGGTTAGGTTAAGGAATTATGCTGTTTTGGTTGGTTTAAGCCCTCCTTATTGCTTGTTAGTTTTGTTTGATAAGAAACATGTTTTCTTTCACTTTCTTTAATAAGTAATGTGGTGAGAAATAATTTCACAATTTTTTTAATTTCAAAATTTGGTTTTGGGAAGTCAGTTTCGAAAGTCGTTTTGTGTCGAGGTTATGTTTTTTTACTTTTTGGCCTTAAACTATACGTCAAGGTTTTAGTTGGAAAGTTAACTGATAGTGTCTCTTTTAGAATTCATTCCTTTAATTTAAAAAAGTTTTTTTTTTTTTTGTTTGAACAGATATTCTTATTTGCTGATTTTTATTTGTTTCATTTTTTTTATATTTATTTATTGGTTAGGTCATATGATTTATGGTGAAATCGAAATAGGAATCAGTTTCTTTACCATTGTATTTCTAGTTTTTGTAAGAATAAGGGCTTTTTATTTTTGACTGCTGAGGTTCTTAAGGAACTGTTATTTTTAATTTGAAGGAGTTTTGTCACCACATGTATCAGCAGACTTCTGAAGTTACAGCAGTTGGCCGTATTTTTCTTGGCCCAGGTGCTAGTTATTATTTCCCCCTTCAACAGTTCGGAAGAATTGTTATCTTCTGCTCGTTCAAAGCACATGCACCGACACTTGCTTGGGTAAACCAGGGATGTTATGATGAACACTGCACTTTGATGCTGGGCTTATAAGGGGAAAGGGGCATTTGTCTTCGAGCTGTTGAGTTATTGGTCACGGTGGTGGCGGGCTCTGATTGGCCAGCCATGACGTCGGCCTTGGTCATGATGTCAGGGAGGCAGGTGGTGTTTTCGGATCTAGTTGACGAGGTCACAGGCAGGCAGTGTGAGTCGTGAACGGATAGCTGTTGTGATTGTAGGTCTCGGCGCAGGTGTGCGGCCAGGAGGAGGCTGCGGCATCAAAATAATGCTAAGTATTCACTGAAAATCATTGTTTTTGTGCATGATCAGGACGTTCCTCCCTGTGTCACAGGAAGAATGGCCCTGGCCATACCTTTAAATAGTTAGTCTTTTAGTGATTAAGGGTCTTAGTTGATATAAGATCGACGGGTAATGTGTACTATGGTTAGAGCGTGGGTGTAGGAGGTGTCGAGAGCCTTGCAGACGTGTTATAGGTAATTATGTACTGCTCATCAGGCCTGGCCAAGGAGCTAAGATGGAATCATTACTATTGCAGATGTTTTTCAGACTTCTTAGTGGAAACTTTGGTTATTGATAATTCTAGTACCTAGTGTTTAAATGGCTCTACATGTTGTTGGTGTTCTAAAGTGGCGGAGTTGGGTTTGGTACTAACTGTTTTGAAGTAAACAGAGGTCTAGGTTATGTATCCCTATAATTTTTGACAGGTTCCTCCCTAAAAATTAACTTTTGTGTGCGCTTCCACTTATTCACATGAGTCGTTTCGAACCTTTACTTTCTTTGTTAATTTTTGTTACAGTTCTCTACAGCTTTTTCTAATAACCATGGCAATCTTTCTATCCATGAATAAAATGTTCAAGCAAACTGAATCTGTAGTACACTATTAAAATTTAGTTTTGACTATTTCATTTAAGCCTGGGTGGCCAATTTTTATTATTGACTTATACTGGTTTTGAAACGAATATTCCAATGCACTGATCCGAAATAATTTTTGTTAAGGTAATTTTGCATTAGTTAGAAATAATATTTATTGTTTCAGAATACTTTTGTTAAAGGGGGCAGTCTACCCCTAATCAATTTGCAGTAATTTAAATACCTTTTTGTTGGATTTGAGTGTACTCGCATCAGAGTGATTTAAACAAGGAATATTATTGTGTATGGCATCTTGTTAGCCCTACAGTGTTTTTTTTTCCAAACACTGTGTAAGCCAGTTTCCTGAATATAGTTTGCATAATAATTCATTATTCATTTTAGGAATTTTCCTGTGATGATTGTAGATTCACATTCTGTAACCAAAGTTCTTCAGTATTTACTGTTTTGCCCAGGCAAAACCTTTTTTATTTCAATACTTACGTAATTTGTTAAATTAATATTATAATAATATGTGACACATTTCCTGTAAAATATTTTGATAGTTCTTTTTGATATTATTATTTGTTACCCTGTTAAATTATTTGTTTTTAATAAACGTACATTAATTTTTTTCTAAATAATAGTTCTTTTTGATAATTGTTAAGGAAACACTCCGCTCTTTGCAGCTTTTGACCCATGGGGGGGGGGGGGGTCTTGCTACCTTAGTATACAGGCACTGGGTGCCAGATAAAGTATAGTTTACTTTTATGGGAATTCATCATTACATTGTTTCTTTGTCTGAGTCAGACCCATGAAGTGGTCACGGTTTCCTTTTTCATACTGCGTGAGTAAAACCCTCCCATAACACCCCATTTCTTTTCTTATGTACTCCTTGTTTTCCTTGCTTTTTGGGTAAATGAGCCTTTTCTGGTTTTCAAGTATTTAGGGTACAGGACATCATGCTGGTCCTGCTGAGTAAAAGTTACAGCATGTGGTGGAGGCTTCGCCGGTTAGATTTTGGTGTTGGCTAATTTTTCTATTATTATTGTTCTAAATTTTATCCCTCCCTCTCCCCTACTCATACCATTTGGGTGTAATCTCCGGATACTTTAAAGTTTCGTATCTACCTTACTTCACATTTCCTCCCCCTTCACCACTCCTGTAGCAATATTGTAGCTACCTACTAACATCTTTCTATAATGGTATCCAACAACTTGGGCACTTTTGTGCATCTTATTGATTTGATTGCCTTTGCAGACAAGAGAGACTAGTTCTGTATTGGTATTGTTATATATTACTGCTTGTCGTCACTTCCCGTGGCTCGTCCTGCTCACAAGAGCGAAGGAATCTCAGGCGAGCATACTGTGATAAACAGGCGGTAAATCACAAAGGGTGCCGTCATTTTAGGCCTACCACAACTTGATCTTCTTACCTTTAGCGGATTGAATTATGCAGTTATGTGAAAGAATGGTCTGGTTTATCACTCGTGCCTCTCAACAAAGCTCATGGTAAGGGGAACTTTCTAAATTGGGCCACCGAGAATATTTAAGTAGGACGGGCCTCCAAGCCAACAGTTTTTGAGAGTTGAGAGTTTGGAGGATTATGTGTTACCTTAAGTGATAAGTGTGCAAAGATAGCAAGTTAACAGCTTTTAGTGGTGACAAGAGTGACTAGCAGGAGTGAAGACTGTGGCTGTGAGCATCAATACAGTGGCAATTGAGACTGGCAGACGGGACTATTGAACTGGATGCGTGAGTGTAAGACATTTGAAATGATGGCAACAGACCAACTGAGCATATGTGAATTGACTGTAGCCAATACAGACACATTGAGAAGGAATGTCATTAGAATTGAGACACATTAAACATTGTGCTCATTGAGAATATCAATAGTAATAGGGGAGATAGATACTTTTATTGTTTTAAATATGATACCTGTGTGAATAAGTTGAAAACCAAAATAAGTTTTTTAATTTTTATTAAGACTTTCATCCCTCACGAACTTGGATACACCCCTCAGGTGTCTTTGTAACACTGGTTTCAGAAGTGGGATGGAAGCAGTTATCAGTTGTCTAAGCTGTAGGCTGAAATATTAAAACTGTTTTGTATAGTCATCGCAGTAAATGTTAACTAGCAAAATGTCCACAGAACTACAGGCACTTCTAGCATTTATTGAGGTGCTAGCCAAATGGTTAGTGTGACCACAAGTGTAAATAACATGAAAGAATATGTTAAAAACCAAATGGGTTGTGTAAAAGAAAGCATGAATTAAACTGTAAATATATAAATTAGTTCGATAATAGATAGTGTAAATGAAACTGTACATAATATAAACGATAATGTAAATAACCAGATAACTGATGTAACTGATATAGTAGAAAGAAAATAAGTCAAGTGGATAGTAAAATAGAAGGCATCAAAAAGTTAATGAATACAAGAATTTACTCTGTAAACAAGAAAATTGACAGTGTGAGTGAAAGGAAGAATACTGTAAATGAAATAGTGGATTTTGTAGATTAAAGTATGGACAATGTAAATGAATGGTAGAAATTTCTTCAGCAGCACAGTTACAATAAACACCATACCTGCAACAAGGAAAAAAGAAGAAGCAATGCAAATTGTAACCAATGCATCAACCTCAGAGGATAGCCAGAAGCTCTGTGGCATTGGTATCATGCTGCCAGGGGTGGGAAGGGGGCCTCAATTAAGGCTAACATTTATGATGGCCAGTACCAACACCAGTTTAAATTAGTCGCTACCTTGAATAGCTGGTCAGACGAACAGCGGATCTACTACCTCGCTTCTGTGTTGAGATGCCGTGCACTGAGCATACTACAATCTCTGCTAGAGTGACATCGACTGGAGTACCCCACACTGATATTGGCCTTGGAGTTACGTTTCGGTGATCGATACCTGCAACATGCCTAACCGCACAGCCACACCTAGTAAGCAGGAGATCCACTGCAGGAGTTAAGACACAACGTCGTACGGTGCTCCCGCCTTTCTCTGGAAGGGTGCTCTGAGGAGGTATTGCGGCTTCTTCATCAATGTAAACACCAATACAAGGGTATGGCAAACTGTATGATGGGCTGTACCCTGATGTCCAGTGCAGGCAGTGAAACCGAATTAAGACAAAAAGACAGAATGACCACTGAAGGTGTTGCAGTTGACTTTGAGGGACATCACTTCGAGGGTACTACGTAGCTTTGCTAACCATTAC
This sequence comes from Dryococelus australis, assembly GCA_029891345.1. Taxonomy (NCBI): domain Eukaryota; kingdom Metazoa; phylum Arthropoda; class Insecta; order Phasmatodea; family Phasmatidae; genus Dryococelus; species Dryococelus australis. The sequence goes on from CM057009.1 coordinate 249,409,045, forward strand.
ACAAATTGCAGAAGTATTGGTCATGTGGATAACTGGAGCCCCTGAGAGCCTGCTGTCCACAACAACAGCTGCAGGAGAAGAGGCAACAAGGTGAGGATCAAAATAACAAGAGTATAGTGCAGATAAATAGTTTAAAGTTGTAAATAATAGCTGTATGAATGAAATAAAAATCAAATTTAGTTCTTTTATTTTTATTGAGACCTCCATCCCTTGCAAACTTAGATATTCCCTTCTGACGTCTAGTGACATTATGTTGTTTTTAGTTTGGTAATTGTACTAGTAGGTGTGATTAACAGGGAGATTTATTTTTAAATGGATTTTTATTTGAAACAGTTGTGGTTATGCTGTTTATCTAAAGTTGTTTTAAGTAAATAAGATTACATTTACTTTGTTTTATTTAATAAACATTATCTCCATAATACAAACTAGGCCTAGCTTAAAACAATATAGTAGGACTGAGGTAGGCTTAGTTAACTTCTCTCTGAATTACTTTTTGTTATATTTTTAACAAATCTGTGTTCAGCATTACTTTTAAAAACCTAATGCCCATACTTAATTTAAACACACACACATATATATCTGTGTGTGTGTGTGTGCGCACGCGCATGCACACATTTTTCAGAATATATATTTTTTATAACTACTAGAAGTCACAGTTTGTTTATATCATTTGGTTACACCTCAAATTTAAATTCTGCTCATTTGTGTTTTTCATAGTTTTCATTTTATTAATTGGAAATATATACTGTGTGTTAATGGTAACCGCTACTGTGAGTTTTTTAAATTTTTTTAAATAACTCATTTATGTCACTTTGCCTTTGCTTTTTTCACTTGTAGGAAAATTATTTTTGCAGGAGCCACACATACTGTGTTCTTTACGGCATCAAAGTTTTTCTTTTCTGGTAAACATTTTGACTCCAAAGAGATGCTTCAAGAAGTTGTGAAAGAAAATGACTTAGTACATTTTGATGCCATTCCAGCTAATCCAGATAACAATGCCAAAGCTTGTGAGTGGTTTGCCACTCTTGTGTGGATTGGTAAAAGACCTTTATTGTCCACGATGCCTATTTCACACATGAAAGTTAATTTCAAAGAGATAATCAGTGGATCCAGTTTCAACAAATTCCTATATCGGGTGAGTATTCAGTATGCAGATAGCTTAACAAGTGTTTTAAACTTGAAAGAATATAGATTCAGTGTAGGTAATCCCAGTGTATTTGTATTTTTTGCTATGTGTAAATATAAAAATTGCAGCATAATTCACTGCACAAACACTACGCATTATGTGTTCATTTCACTCCCAGAAAATTATAGTCTACTGTATTTTCCCAATATAACATAATTAATGACTGAGATTATTATTAATGCATACAAATTTATGTCTTTATAGTGTCAGCTTGTATATGGTCAGTCCAATTCAAGTAGTTCAGCACTCATTAGACCAATTTTTAAAAATTTAAAAAAACTTATATCAATAATGGTAACTCTTATAACCTATGTGGTAGTTAAAAAAAAATCTTAATGCCCAGCACTTACTCGTTTAAGAATGGTAATCACTTTTGTTTAGTACAATGCACAATTTTTTTATTTTTGTAGAGGTTTGCAAAAATACAATATTTCAGTTATGGTGTGTCACTGGGCTGTGAAACACAAACTGTCACTCAAAGCATATTTTACACTACAATTTTTATACCAATATAATTTTTGTATTGTGTTTACTTGTGCCTAAAATTTCATTCCAAACTTTACACTTACTGTTATAACAATTTCAGGTTTTAGAACATACATTTTTTGGCAAAGGTTAAAGTAACAGGCCTTCAATTTTTTTAAGTATCTGTGTTGGAATAGTTTATGTAAAAAATTAATTGAACTCTTTATATTTATCTCTATTTTTTATGTAGTCACACGAACATGCTATTTTTAAATTTTTTCTTGCAAAATTTATAGGTATCTATGGTGGGTGGGGGAGCAGATAAAATTTTGAATTTCACTCACAATAAAGTACTATACAGCAGTAAACTCATTTTGAGAGTGATGGTAAACATTTTTCACATGGTCTCAAAAATTGACATTTTTTGATGAGCGTGGCTGTAGTGTAGTGTGATAGAAAATTATTATGTTGCCCGTGTGCAACAATTTTCGACCGACTGCTTGTCATCAGGATGACAGGAAAAAAGTGTCATTGTCTATATGTACTGCAGTGGGTGGCTGTGTTTATAGTTGTATTTGTGTTATTTTTTATTATTGGTTATTAATGATTTACAACGGCAATATAATTTTGAGCAAAAATCTCTTAAATACGTATGTTATTTCAAGCAGAGTTTGTATTTGTAATTTAGGCTTTTATTTTCTGGTTACAATGGTTTGTATTTAGGAGCCCATCTCTATGTATGTTACTTGTAAGAGCAGGTTTACTAGAATTTAAGAATGTTCATGGTAAAGTTAGCACTTTTGAAAGCCCTGCTAAGCCCGTTGATTGCATATCTTTCTGCATACCTATCAAAATAAACACTGCTATGTGACTTTTAGCTGGTGTTTACATCAGCTGGCTCATATATCCACTGCATACTCATTAAATACATAACAAAAATAATATATATTGTTATTAGCACTATAAACACATAGATGTTAATTTCAGTAAGTAATATTGGTTTGCAGTGCCAAGATGTTTCAAATGTGCACCTTGTGAATAGCTGAAACACTCGCCTGTTCTATGTACATGTCATACTCATGAGAAAGGCACACTTTAGATAATACAATGTATTTACTCCTTATGGAAGACAGTGTGCCTTAAACAATTGTTATATGACCTAAGAATTATGTTTAACGACATTTATGAGAAGAATTTCAACACATAAATACTTCACAAATTAATATTTTAATAAAAAACTACACGCACGCAAATGGCGGGCATTGCTATTATGTTATGAGTAGCGTAAACATTTTTTGATATCATGAAACTAAGTGGCTGAACAGAATTGATCCAAATTTGTTCAGTATACTTCTATAGTTATATTTGTCAGTTGATGTAAGTTTTGTGAAAATTCGTATTTTGTCTGGCTACACAGTTTTTAAAGAACATAACATTAAAGTTCATTCAGCCATATTTATTGCTTTGCTTGTAAAAATTCACTTTTCATATAAAAGCCTACACTTATTTGAATATAACTAGTTGGCTACACAATAGCGCAGTGCCAAGCAGCGCAATGAGTTGTGGACATAGTGAGGCCGGCATGCTGTTGCCGGCTGACTGTAATAAATATGTCGCAGGCATTGTTTTTACTGTCATTGGATGATGATGGAGAAGAAAAAGTATTAAATACCTACTTTTGTAAAAAAATAAAAAATAAAAAAAAGGCAGAATACAGTATGTAATACGAGAAAAGTACTTGTTACAATTATTTGCCTCATCAGTGAAAGTAAACTTACATTTGTTAAGCTGTTTGTTTTAAATAATCTAGTCACAAAATGTTTACGTTTATTATCTGGTGTATCATTTGTACATTTTGTTAGGTTTTAGTACTGTTTTTTTTCTCCTAAATATGGTCTACAAGTGCACTAGACACACTGGTAGTAACACATTCTCTCTAAAATATATGGCAGCATGATCTGAGAAGACCTTTGTTGCCAACCAAGTGTCCCTTGAATGTAAAACCACATTGAATTATTTTTGTGTCGGAATGTCGTGATGCATTATGTCGCTGTGTCGTAAAACTAAGTTTTTTGTACAACAGAAACTTTCACAGATAAGCTGTATGAATTTATTTTATAATCTATTCGTGATTCTTCTCCCTTTTTGAATCAAACCTTTGAAAAATCACCCCATGTAAGATGTGCTTATTTTGTACTTCTGTTAACACAAAAAATTCTTATTTTGAATTAAATTGATCTTATACTTATATTTTATCTATAAATTATAATATTTAATTTATAATTGATATGGATAACAGGGATAAAATAGGTGGGTTGGTAATACCTCGTTAGAAATAGTTATTATGCAAAATATTGTTATCCTGAGTACACACGAATGTGGTGCACTGCCCCTTTTGTGTAATTTTCTATACCTGGTTAAGCTTTGTTTGCTTGAGGCGGAGGGATATACTTGTAGTAGACCTTAAGCTGGACTTCAGAAAAGTTGGAAGTAACTGTGAATGATCTACACTTTATAGTTTCTCATATAAATTTTTTGTGTACAGAAATTTAAAGGAAAAAAGCAGGGAATGTATGAGAAAATTCTGTTTACACTATCTGGACACCATGAATTAATTCTCACATCGACAATTGAATACACTTTTAAACCATATCCTGCTAATTTTTCAGGCATGTAACTGCCAAATAGACACCTGCTATGAAATCCTACCAGCATTTCATCTAATGTGACAGATTCACCAATACAAAATTACTTCTGACAATTATTGATGTTGTAGTGAGTAGTATATGATGTGGTGGTTGACAAGAGACAATATGGCATCAGGTTCTCAGGTAAAGTGTTGTTAGGGCTTTCACAGTGACAATCAAAGACACTCAAACATGGCACAGTTGTCAGGATGTCCGCAATTGCGAAAATAATGGCAGTAGAAAAACAAGAGTGTGAAAAACAGAGTGTGGCAAGAAAGGCAGATGTAATCATGACAAATTGAAACTTTAAACTAATTGCAGTAGGCAATGGGACATGTGCAAGATGAGAAGCAACACAAAATAAGTAACGTAAATATTTGCGGAAACACAAAACACCATTCCTAACCTAAACATGGCAAGTGATGTAACTATATCTGCATCACTTACCCTCATAGGCAATATAGCAGCTATTGGGAAAATTTTAAACAAAACTTTGAAATATATATGATGGCCAAACAATGCTAAAACAGACACCATAAAAATTGCTGTGCTACTGAATATAATGGGGCAAGAGGGAGTCGAACTGTACAACACACTAGATCTCACCAGTGAAGATAGACAGAAATATGCAAAGGTGATAGAAAGCTTTTGAAGAACACACCACACCCAAGAAAAATGAGAAATATAAGAGATATGTTTTCAAGCACCGAAATCAGGCTGAAGGTGAGTCCATTGATCATTTCATCATGGATCTTATAAAACTAGCAAAAAACATGTGAATTCGGTGACCTGGAAGACTCTTTAATTCAGGACAAAGTTATAGTTGGAATACGTAGCACATCACTACGGGAAAGCATGCTATGACTGGAAGACTTGACATTTCAATAAGCAATATCTCACTGCCAGACATCAGAAAGAAGCTGACAACAGGCAACACAAATCAACAAGTGAGGAAAATGGAACAAGCAAGTTCGAAGGAAGAACCACAACGGTAGGTGCAGTGCATCTAGGTAAAGCCAGCCTAAAGAGGACCACAAGAGCAATGCATCATGACTATGAAACACAAGAACAAGAAAACAAGGCAAGGTATGAACAATTGAGTCAAAATCACTGAACCTCTGTCATTACTGTGAAAGGAAACATCCGAGACAGTGCCCTGCCCATGGAAGACAGTGTTCCAAGTGTCACAAACTTAATAATTTTGCTGTAGTATGCGGAATCCAAAAACATATGAATGTAATTGGAACAAATGAAGATGAAAAGGAAAGCGGGGGCAGTGATGATGTATCATTTATGTATGGAATCACAGTAAACCAAGAAACCACTAGTGCAGAAGGAATCCACTCAGTGAGGACCCAGAGAGAGAAAGAGTGTGGACAAGATGTCTGGGTAGAAAATAAAAGGATAAACTTCAAACTTGACACTGGTACAGCCGTCAACACCACACCAAGTAATATAGTAGTTGAAATGCCAACAAACATCACATTGGAAGCATTTGGAAGATCTGTAATTATACCAAAAGGAGTAGTAAACCTCATATGCAGAGTAAAGGGAAGAAAGGCTAACCTGAAGGTTGTAGTAGTGAACCTGCAGACAATACCACTACTAGGGCTACAAGGGTGTGAATAATTAGAACTAATTAAAATGTACAGATAGTAAAAACCAATTTAGAAGGAAGTGACATGAGTGAATTTGTCAAAAAGAACCCAGAAATGTTTGAAAGCCTAGGGAAACTCCCTGGCACTTCCTGGCACTATCCAAATTGAAAAGGGTGAGGGTGCCAAATTTGTTAATGAACTACCTCAACGAATCCCAACCTCAGTGAAACCTATATTAAAAAAAAAAAAACACTGGCTTCAATGGAAAAGAGAAGAGTAACCGAAAAGGTAGAAAATCCAAGTCGGGAACATTGCATCAATTGATTAGTGACAGCAGTAAAACCAAATGGTGATCTGAGATTCTGCCTCAATCCACAAGACCTGGACGAAATAATTGTCACCTGACATCACATACTGCCAACACTAGCCAAAATAGTAGAGACGCTGGCATTTAATGAATACTTCACTGTGCTGGACCTCAAAGATGTATATAATCAAATAGAGCTGGACGAGACATCAAGTAATTTGTGCGATTTTTTGACTCCCTATTAAGTATACAAGTTTAAACGAATGCCTTTTGGCCTAATCTGTGCGAGTGAGGTCTTTCAAAAGAAAATCAAAAGTTACTTTTAAGAAATTCCCAATGTTATGACTTATCAAGATTATGTAATAGGGTATGTGAAGACAGAAAAGGAACACAACAGAGCACTAAAACTAGTGGTTCAACAGACAAAAGAGAAAGACATAACGTTTAATGCAAAGAAAGTACAGAACAAGAAACAAGGGCTCACCTATGTAGGGTTTAAGTTTAGCAAGCAAGGAATGGGAGTTGACACAGAATGTGTTCGGGTGCTGGTGGAAATAAAAGATCCAATTTTGAAAAAGGGACTCTAAAGCTGTATGGGTATGTTCAATGTTGTTTGACAGTTTATCCCCAACATGTCAGCAGTAACATTACCACTAAGGGCCGTATTAATAGTCGTGTATCAGCTCTTGAGAACCGATACTATACAATAAACGAATCTTGATATTAGTTTTGATGTAACTCTCACCTGAGAGTGGTTTCACTTTAAACTCATTTTAGCTATTTAATAATCGGCTCTTGAGACTACCTCGTATTAATAGTCACTATAAACCTAGTATCAAGAGAGACAGGAAAATAAATAAATATCGTTTTAGGTAATTGATGTCGAGATATATCTTGAGACACAATTTCTACACACTAATCATTTGTAGATGGTCCCATGTGTACATTTAAATACGAAAATGTTTTTATTTTATATGGTTTTATTCCGTATAGGATCAACAGGACAAATAAAAAATCAATGAATATAAAACCAGTGTGTCGTTTTTGATAAATATGCTATTTAAATGTTGTGTAGACTACTGTCCCCAGCGCAAAAGTAAAAGATATCTTGTAAATAAATATAAACCAGAGTGTCGTTTTTAGTCAATTTGCAATTTAAATGTTGTGTGCTGTCCCCAGCGCAAAAGTAATAGATGTGTTTAAAGTAAAAAGAATAACAACATAAGTGCATGTTAAGAAAATAAACAAGAGTCATAATATTGTGGGTCACTTGAGACTCAAATTTGTGCACTGTTTTGTTATATGTAATATATTTGATTGCGATAGTAGGATTTTTTGCTTCATAGTGTGGAACGTTACATAATTAATATCAATATGATTGTAGAAGCCATTTTTCCGAAGTAAAGGATTGTAATGTGCGTAAAATTACAAACCATGTTGTCGCAATTAATATAATAGCGTTAATTGCGTTCTTTTTAAATTTATTTCAAAAATATCACACTGCATAACAGCAATAAATTATTTTTGTTTGGTTATTGGTTGTAAGCATAGCTTATGACAAAATTAATTCTACTGTCGTGTATCCGAAGTTACAGATAGTAATGTTTGTTTGAATATGTTTTGCATGTTTTACTATAATACTTATCGCTATCTAGCAATAAATTTTTCAACTGTGTTTATTTTACAAATAAAATTTCATATTTGAAATAGAGAAATACCATCTCTGAAGACTATTACCAGAGTACGGCAATATTTCACCCTACATGTAATAAAAAATTATTTTTCGATTGTATTTGAACTTTACAAGTAGAATTGTTAATGTTTATTCAGCCCTGTGTAATTTTTAGTATTTTTGAAATGAGTCTCCACACAAGAAACGGGAGAAAATATAACTAAACTCAAACAGTCAAATGTAGCTGCAGACAAATGCACATCGACAGCAAAAATGACCTCAATTTCTGCTTCCATGGGCCCTTTGCGAGGCTAGATAAAAAAATACTCTATCTCACAATCTAATACCACTTGAGAACAGAAACTTGAAACTAATTTCAGCTGAGTACGGCTCAAGAACTCATCTCAAGACTGTATCATGTGATACAATCTCAAGACGAGATGTGAGAGACAACTATTAATACGGCCCTAAGACCGTTATTATCAGATCGAGTGAACTTCCAGTGGCTACCAACCCATGAAGATTAATTCAACAATTCTAAAACCCTGTTATCAAGTGCCCCAGTTTTGGCAAACTTTTCACCGAATGAGGAAATAGTCTTTCTGTGTGATGCAAGCACAGATGGGTTTGCAGGTGAGAGGAAAGGTAAGAGTATAGGTACTAGTGATAGTGCAGAAAGTGACTCTGTCAGTTTGATGAACAATAACAGTGGTCAAACAGTAACAAGGTCAGGGCGTGTAATAAATGCTCCCAATGAAATTAATCTGAAACACAAAATATTAATGGGTGTCTCAAAGGGGGACATGTTGTTGTGAGTAGTACATAATGTGAAGGTTGGCAAGAGACAGTATGGCATCGGGTTTGGTGGATGCATAACATTATGATAATCATGTAAGATGTTAAGGTGATTAATATGATGCTAAAGTGTCATTAGGGCTTTAACAGTGACAGTCGAAAACACTAAAACATTCAACAAATTTGTCAAAGTTTTCTCTTATGGGTAAGGGCATGCACTTTGAGTATTTATTTTTATACAGAATTCGAGGTTATTATTCTTAAAAATCTGTGTTGTTTATGAAAGCGGTGTTATTTTTGGTTAACAGTTAACTATGCACATACGAACCAAACCACATTAAAATAACAGTAACAGTTTTTAAAATGAAACATAAAGACTATAAACTTGAACTTTAAATTTTCATCTAATTGTTTTTTTTTTTGTTTTTTCACTTTCAATGTGCTTTACGCACAGGTCTATTGTCCCAAGTCACTGATGTGTTGCAAAATTTACAAAATATAGTTTTATCGTCACTTGCATTCAAGCCATGTTTTTAAAATTCTGCAGCATGCTACTTTGCATTAATGGTGGGTTTCAGCATTTTAAAAAGAAAATTACGCCATACAAAATGCCCAAATAGTCAAACAAAACTAACTTCACCCACATCCCAGATGCGATATTAGCCCAAACTGGAACAGTTGGAAATACAAAATTTAAAGATGCATTAACAAAATATTTCTACAATTGTATAAATATCTAAATGATTTATTTCTTGTTCATCACAGGCACATAATGTTGCAATATGACTACCAGTGATATTTCAAAGCGCTACTATCGATACTCGAAACCATGGAAAATTTTGACAGTTACTAACATCAGCGCTGTATGATCTCTATGGATTTTTTTGTTTGTTACGCAGCAATACAAGGTTAAACAAGTGATTTTGTCGTTAACTTAGGCTATTTATATAGTGTTTGTGTGTGGATAGAGAACAAATGTTTTGGAATATAAGGACAGTCTGTATCTTGTCTGCTGAGCAAAATATCATGGCATATTCCTCGGTAGGGGTGATTTCCTAGCAGAAGCAATGTTATAACTGAATTTCTCAGTTTCTTTATTCTCTTATTTAATTAATATTATCTCATGCTTGAGAATTTATGGAATGAAAACTTGCAATCAAACTGATGACACTATTGCAATTTAAAAGGTTTTTTTTTTTCCCGAAATTTTCGGTAGTATTGTCACGAAAAGTTTAAAATAGAGTTTATTCTTTTTAAAACATAAAAATTTGTTTTATTGCAAATGCAAATTTTGCATGCCCCTACTTATGGGTGTAAGTAATCTAGACTGTGCCTCTTATTGTGTTCTCGTCATCAAAGCATAGTACACACAGTAAAAGCTGGAATTTATGGACATTTTCACAATGAGTAGAAGTATCTCTGTTCCATCTTAATCCCAAAACTCTATATTTGTCCTGCCACTTTGGTGAATACCAGCCAAGTTCAAATACCAATTACACATTTTACTTTTCCAGCATCTGTTGATCTAACTTTTCTCTCATTTCTTTTTTATAGAAGTTGGCAATGTATCAAAATAAATGTTTGTGTACTTCATAGTAACTGAAACAATATATTCTGTAAAAAATGAGCAACATTGAAAATGTGTCCAAGTTGTTGTGGTTTTTTTTTTTTTTTTTTTTTTTTTTCACTCTGGTAACACCTGGTAAATGGGTAATTATATTATAACTTCTGATACCAATATTTTGTACTGGATGCTCCATGGACCATTTTCTTCATCTGTTTTTTATGTGATTGACTTGGCCAATAAATAATTATTGTCATGAGAATTGGTTTCAATTTATACACACTATATAAAAATTAAGCAAGACAGTAACATATCTCAGTATTTCTTCTTCTGATGCAGTATCATGATCACTGATGAGCTGAAATAATGGATCCCTATCTTCATCATTACCGTCTCTTCATCCTCATCCAATGTCTCATTTAACAAAGGCACAATATAAACATGGATAAAAATCACTGCCAATTATGACACCTGCTTTAAAGCCATACTCAATATTCTACTTGTATGCACATTGTGTATTCTTTTGCCATATGTAAAATTAACGCTGATAAGTGTCTGATCACTTGACTTGTGCTTCACTCAAATGAAACTGTGAAATTATTGGAAATGTAAATATTTTACAAATTTGTAAGTTTTTACACTTATATGCATTTAAAAACTGAAAAAAAAATTAATAATTTTAGTTTTATCAAACGTTTACGTAGCACTTTTAATTAAATATCAAGATATGGAACTGCTTTTCATACCATCATTGCGAACTTTACTGGGTATACTCTAGTCAAGTTTGCATGTTATAATACACGCAGGTAACATTTTTTCCAGGGTTGATTTTAAAAGTGATTTTTTAACCCTGGACATCGTTTTTGAATAATTACACATGAAAAAAAATCCATGTACATCTAATGTTATTTTGACTTCATGTGTGGGCGATGGTAATTTGTTGGTCACACCCATTAGTTTGATATATTTTTAGCAGCTTTCTGTTTTTCTTGGTCTGTGATTTTTGTTTCAGCTATACATGATCTAGAGCTGCTTGTATCTACTAATGCTATTCTTGTTATCTTGTTTAGTTTAATTAGTATTTTCAGGTTTATTGCAGTTTTTGTAAATCCTTAATTTAGGATCGTAAAGTGAGTTAATAGGCTGTTCACGGTAAAATGAGCACTTTTGAAAGCCCTGCTTAATATCTACTTTTATACATGTTATGTTTTCCACCGCCTTATGTAAAATTAGCATTGCTATGGGCCTCATCACTTTATTCATATGTCTGTCAAATGAAACTGTAAAATTATTAAAAAAGTAAATACTTTACAAATCTTCTCACTTTTACACTTTGGTGCATTAAAAAAAAACAGAAAGTGAAATAATTAATTTTAGGTTATCAGAAATTGTTACCTAACACTTTTTCTTTGACATTAAGATATGGAACTACTTTCCATTTACTGTTACCAACTTTACTGGGCGAATGTCACTCAGTGCGCCCATTGAAATATATGCATGCAGGGGCAGTGACTTTTTTCTAAGGCTCATTTCTAAAGTGCTCACTTTATCATGAACAGCCTTTAGTTTAGTACTTGAACATGAGGGATGATACCAACATATCTTTTATTCCTGTACCTTGATCACAACAACGTAATATATCAATAGTTTTGTGAAACTCATATCAGTTAGTGTACGATGCATAAGGTACCCATAATTTAATCAAGAATGTATTTGGTAGAATTTTCTGCTAAGTACCTGTTTCACAAAATGCTTGTTCAGGAAAATACTGGTTTGACCAAATGCCTGTTCTGCTGAATGTCTGTTTTGCCTTATGCTGGATGTTGGCGATAAGAGAATTTTTGGAGTGGTGAAGAAAATTTATGCCAGATCCTTGTTCAGTCAAACTGTTATGTCAATTGATTGTCTGGCCTGGTCAAATATCTTTTAACAAAACAATGTGTTTGTATGAAAACTGCAGTTGAAAAGTTAGGGGAACAGCACAGAATTGTGGAACCAGTAGCTCCAAATATCTGCAAGAGATGGCTCTGCTGTTTTTTATACTTTTCATAGTACATGTTACATGATAACAATTGAAATTTATGTAATCAAACATTTGAAAAAAAATTTGGCCAATAATTAAGCATCACTACCCCAATTTCCTACAATACACAATACACTTTTATTTGGAGATTTAAAATAGTACTGAATTGTAACTTCTGGCATTATATGGTTTTGTTTATTTTAAAATTTATATAATTTGCAAAATACTTAAATACAGTTTAGAATAAAATTATTTTTGTCTGCTGCATGTTAAGAGCAAGTCATATTAAAATTTAGTGAACCTCACTTGCCTACCATTGTGAGTTCCAAATAAACATAAATGTGAGTTAGACACTATTGATGGTCAGTAGATTTGGTCAAGTTATTTCTATTTCTCATACCACTACTGCTATACTTTTTGTTTTTCTCTGAAACTATGCATGATGTGGTTTTTCAAGGCGTCATTCACCTGCGATCCCCACATTAGTCTGTTTTTGTATTTAGTTTTCTGTTTCACAATTATACAAAGCAATAAAAATGACAAGTATGGACCTGTTTAGAAGCTCTTTGAAATTCTTCCATATCAAAATTTTGTCCATGTGATGCCAGACCTACACTAGAACAAATTCAGTCTCCTTGCCTCATGAGCACAAGAAGTAAGTAGTCAAGTTAGTTTTGAAGTTTTTGGAAATGTTCAACAGCAGTGCTGGCAGATTCCTACTGGAGCTGGTGGTAGAAGGCAAAGACGGGCAGAGCTGAGCCGTTGTAGTGCACAGGCAGCCATATGAAAACATGCTTTTTTATTTTTACTGAAAAGTCTATTCTGAGCTAAGCTGATTTGAACCAAAGAAGTGCACACCCTGCTTAAGAGTATGAAGTGAGCAGCTGTTGCATACTCTTGGCCTTCTGAGTGGTACTTGGCCTCCTGAGTAATGTTTCACAGAACTGCCAGGATATTACAAAGAAAGAAGTACAAACCACTCTATATTGTTGCAAATGAAACATGTTTTACATTGATATACATCTGAAAACATTTGTGCACCTTATTTACTAAAAAAAAAACCTCATGTTTTATTTTCTTAAAATAACATAGAAAAATAATTAAAGTGAATTATACTTTGTGGTTCAAGAACAAAGAGGAGCAGATTGAGGACTATATGTAGACACACTAAAACGTCACAACATCAATCCCATGCAGTGCTGCCTACAGCATGAAGTTTCTGTGCGTATTCTTAGCTATCCGTGTACTCTTTACCTTTGTCTACTCTTCAAGCAGGTTACACATATATTTAAATTTTTTTCATTGTGTTGAAATGATCTAATACTCATGTGGCCTGGAAAACCTTACACTGGTAAATAGTATGTGTTGTCACATGCTGTTCAGTGTTCAGTCTGTATGTGTAAAAGTGTGCTTGTGTGCACCACACTTAAATTGTGGTTTTCTTGGAAGTGAATCATTGGTTGTTATTTTTTGACCATTGCTCATGGCCTCTAGCATGACACTGTTATTGTAAAAGTTTGGGAAATTGTGCAAATTTGGTTATTTCAGTAGATGTAGCTTCTGACTCCCAAGCACTGAGTGTGATTGAATCAGGATTTGAAGCTATCATATGAATTATTGTTCTTTTGGTGATTGTAATGCTACTAAAGGCTGTGATGTGTTTTTGAAAATTTTCTGGCAGTGACTTTAAAGCTGAATTAGATTCTCTTTCTACAGGAGGTTGACATGCCTGAACAATGAAACTCTTTTAAAATATATTTTTTAAATAAGATTCCATGTTACATCATAGTTTGCTGCTTTTAATGGTAATAATTCAATTACTTTTGCAGTCTCCCCCTCAACAGGTGACTTGAGATGGTGTAGTTTTAAATATTTCATATACCTATGTTTGCATCAAAGAATTGAAAATAATTTAAGTGGCAGCTTTTCTCCTTAGGTACCACTAAATGTTGGAAGGTGAATTTTTTGTAATTTTACTGCTAGCAATGCTACTTCTGTGGTAGTACGTGGGACTACCAACTTTTTGAGTGTCCAACTGTTTGAGTGTGCAGGTATGACAGTCATCCTCATCCAACACTGCTGTAAAATATGATCCCTCCATTCCTTTCTTACACGAGGAAACATAAAAGAGCAGAGAAATGGAACAATTTCCTGTCCTCTGAGACTGATGACCAACTGTTTGAGTGTCCAAATGGTTGAGTTTGGAGGGGTAGCAGTTGCGGCTGCAGCTATTTAGATTGTAATTGAAAATAAATACTTTTTAGTGTATACCAACTGATATTTTTTACAATATTTTACGTGGGCAAAGTGAGAAAATAGATTCTGTATTTTTTTCTACTTTATTTTGTAATTCTCTGGCAGAAGATGAGGTATTGACTTCAATATAAATATTGTGGTGTCTGAGCTTGATGAAAAATAAAACTGACACATTGGTACATAATTTCATAATACTTTGAAATTATATTTTGCGACACCAAGCTTGCTCACGCCCAATTTTTTTTTTATATATATTTAAAGTTGAATAATAATATAAACAAATTTATTTTTAAACCAAATATCATGTTGCATAAAAATATACCATGCATATTTATGTTAATGTTATATATTACAGAGCCCAGCTCCCTTTTGAGAAAACTTCGAAGTCGTGCTGTTGTAGCTGGTTTTACTAACGAATGGGGTGAGGCAGTTTTCTGGTTGCTTCTTCCTTTATGCGTCCCTAATAATTTGTTTTTCCTGCCCCTGCTTCGGCCAGTTGTGGAAAACAGATATATCCTCAAAAAATTTTGCTTCACAAAAAGCACATGTACATTCTTTTGTGCAAGGAAGATAACATGGTCATTTGTAATTACTCATATCAACAGTAGCGGCCGGTGATGTCAAATAATGGGTGTTCACACACACCTACTCTCCTTCCCCTTCCTGGGCAAATAACGCGGGGTGCTGGGGGTTCTCCCCCAGGAAAATTTGGATTTCAGAATCTCTACCCATCTGAGTAAGATTAAACTGCTTGCATAAAAAATTAGTATTATTATTTTGAAGTTATGCAATTTTCGTTTATTTTTACTTACAAATAAAGTTCTTGTTAATTACATGAAAAATATACGTGTAATTTCTGCTGAGGTAATGACTACAAACAAATGCTAGTAATTGCATTAGACATTCACTCCATAATTGGTTTAGCTCGTCAAATATGCAAAAATATATGTGTGAACAGCATATGACACATAAAAGAGTATTTATTGTAAAAACAAATCTGAGAATATGAGGACAGAAATAAAAAAAAATTCATCCTACCTGTTACCGTTTTTGAATCCTAAGCATTATGGCAGGCCGTCTGGGTTGGTAGGGTGCTGAAACAGCTGTTAGCAGCTGCAACTCCTACTGCAGTTGTGAAGAAGTGTTCGGTTTAATGTATGCACTCACTGCAAAGTGACACTGTCAAAATTTTCTAAACCAATTAGGCACCATATGTTGCACAACAAAACTCAGTGGACACATAAGGCAACTTTCAGTATGAATCATTAGAGATTTAATGTGCCATTCATGAATGACTAAATTATTCTCATCACCATGTTTTTTAGTGTTAGACTAAACAGTATAAATGTAATTATTATTGTATCGTTCTCACTGAGTTATAAATTTGAAGTGGTAGATCAAGTTTTACATCGTGTGCACCAAACAATATTACATGTAAATTGCGCTTTACTGAATTTAAGGCTGGGTATTACCCATATAAACATACAAAAAGCACTATGCTGCTACAAATTTAAATACTATAGGGCAGACGACATGTTCTTATTTGTACACAAAATCTATTCTTCTGTTCTTCAGCTGAGCAAACTTGTTAACTCAATGGTGGAAATCCTGCATATTATTTATCAGAGACTTTTCTATCATTAACATTACTAAAGCAGTAAGTCTTTCTTCTGACATACTGTTGTGGAGATATTTTTTTATCCTCTTAAGAGTAGAGAAACACCTTTCACCTTTGCTTGTTGTCATTGGAGTTGTTACAATAATTCTAATTAGACTGCTGAGTTGGAAGAATTTGTCCTTGTCCAAATTGTTTTTCAGAAGAAACTGTAATATAGCTAGAGCACCGTCAGCTAGATGGAAGTCGTGCCTGTTATACAGAACTTGAAGCTCTGTCCGTAGTTGCTCTTTTGCTAGAAATGGATATGTTTCAAGAGTAGTTTTAATTTCTTCTTCTGGAAAAGTCTTTCAAAATGCCGGGAAAAAATTTACTTGAAGGAGTTTTGAAACTATCAAATGATTGTTAAAGGAAAATCTTTCCTTAATGCCAACAATAACTGCATCGCACACTTCTTTAGCATTTGCAATTACGGCTGTCTCTGAGAGTTTCCTTCTCTTGTTTTTATCATTTGGTTCCTCTGAAAGACTTATATCCTGCTCACTATCTCTAGCAGTCTGTACGTAACTTACGAACTCCTCAATTTAATTTTCCCAGAATCAATGGCAATGGTTTGTAATTTTTTGAATAAAATGTCAGCATGGGGTAAGATGCGGTGAAAAAACTCAAGCCAAAACAAAAATACCGGATAATAGAATATCTTCTAAACACTCAATCAGTTCATTCTTTTGTTCGAACACAGTGTGAACTGCCCGAATATTGAAAACCCATTTTGTGGTTGCCAATTTTGGTAGTCTCTTTTCCACAACACGATCGAGCAGTTTTGTCCTCTGCGAAGATCGAGCAAAGAATGCAGGAAATCCAGATAAGTTAGAGAAAAATATTCTCACGTAACTATTTATTGCCGCGGCTTTTTGCATCACTAAGTTAAACTGGTGAGCGTAGCAGTGTATGTAATAAGCGAAAGGATATTGCTTTCTGATTCTTGCCTGAACTCCATTAACATGACCACTCATGATAGCAGCTCCATTGTAGCACTGAGCAATTAATTTCTCTTTGTTTTCTCCGAATTATGAGTCTATTTCTGAGTAAATAATGTTGTATAAGGATTCTGCATTCCAAGTGATCTTTCATTGCAATGTCAATAGAACTTACAAAATTAACAAGGCCCTTAAATACACCATGATTTTCGGAAGTTTCACTTTCGTCATGCCCTTGTAAAACCAGTTCAAACACCCCACAAAATTTCACACAATTAATTAGTCTATCAAGAATGATTCTGGTTCTATCCACTTGTTCATTATGTTTTCTGACTGACTGTTAGCACTGTCAAGTTGCATGCTGATATTTACACTGCCCAGAAGTGATAGTTCAATTGTGCCATTTTTGTGAAAATGTGAGTTTTCGTGTTTTTTTTTCTCGCTTGTGTACGAGGTCCTTAAAACCGGACTTTGTCCAGGCACTTACCTCTGCACTAAAACTCAGACACGGAAAACAAAACAAGCGTTGGTTTGAGCACACCCACATTACAAGTTGTGTTTAGTTTATAAACATCTTTGTTGAATACATGTCTGAATACAGGTTTTTGTGTCTTAGTTTCTGTGATAATTTCTAAATGTGGTCGATCAGGGCCTAAACATTTAATAGATAATTTTTCCTCAAAAGACAGTTTTCTGTTTGCTAAAATTGATTGAACGGAATTCATTTCCAAGCTTGGAAAAACAACTAATCCCTCTGTCATGCCGACTGCGAGTAGTACCCTGACACAAATACGTTAGCGTTAGTTTGAAAATAAACTTACAACATACCTCAGTAAAAGCAGGTCTGGTTCAGAGTATAGTGTCCAACGAAACAGAAAAACGTACATGTACGCATACTAATTTATTGAAAATTATTGGACTTCCACATGATAAAGTACACAAATTAATATTAAAAACTCCTCGTCAGCTCAACACAATAAACAATGATTTGTTTACTTTTGCTACGATAATTTTGTTTGGTGTTAATGCCGCACTTTCAACTCTGCTGGCATCTAGTGGTGAGTTGCGGTGGTAAAATCTCGTTTCTTCAGTCGGTGCTTCTACCAAGCGGCAAACATTGCAACCACCTCCGTATGTTACAGATACAAAGGAAAGATCACAGACAGCGTTGTGCACTTGCCAAGGTTAAAACTTTCATAAGGGATAATGTCACTTCAACGTGCGCATGCGCAGATAGTGTAAAATCAGAGCACAAATCCGCTGTGCACTTCACAGCGTTGCAACATTGCAGACAACAGAATAAAAATACCAGACGTTCATGATCGATGCAACAAACTCTGATAACTGTGCTGGGGTCACAAAATATCCAGAAATTATGTAAAATTTCACTAAATAAATATTTGGCAAAAAACTGGGTGTGCACTTGTGATCGTTAATACTGGCCGCTACTGCATATCAATATGATAAATATCTAACTATATTTTTTCTTAGTCTCATAAGCTTAAATTTAAACATTTGATTAAACAAATCAATCGTAACATAAAACCCGCATTTCAAATAGAATCCTAACTGTTTGCATTATTTTGGCATATAACTGTGCTAATTTTGCTGTATTTGAAAGTACTTAGATTTTTAATTAAAACATGCCGTTTAAGGTATCTAATTTAGTTAGCATTTTTGGAGATCTGAAGTAAGTACGCACGTTAAAAGCAAAATTCCAATGTTTGAGTTCAAGTGGGGGAGTGTAATGTATAAGTTTTGATGTATTCACATCAAACAAATCTTAAAGTATTTTATTGTCATGAAGGTTAATATTTCACAAATAAAAAGGCCCTCATGTTGCAACTTCTCGGGACCCGCTGTTTCCATGTAAACCGAAAACAAAATTTTCTGTGACAGTGATACAGTTCCAGATACATAGGCAATACCAATCATTCCTGCAGAAAATCACACACCAACTGTTGCCAGAAACCGACAGATTCATTACTCTAAGCTTATTGATGAATGATACAGGTTTTTTATAGCAAGTTTTAGAAATGTCCCCCAACATCATCTGTGCTGTGGGTACAGCAGCGTACCCTAGATGCATGTAGGTAGTGTTGCCTACATGCTAGTCACTGTATCGCTCTATTCAAAGCTTTGTGTCTGTTTTACACAAAAATGTCTTCGGCAGTTACAAGATGACAGTTTTTTTTTTTTTTTTATTAGATCATACTGTTCTAACCTACCAGTCTTTCACAATTCCTGGTGTTTAAAAAGTTCTCTTCAACAAGTGTTAAAAATATTGATTTTCAAAGGCTCACATCTCCTTCAATTTTTGGTTTAGGTAATTAGAAAGTGTCAAAGTTATTTGCCACTTGATTTTGTATAAAGGAATCACCTAACTTAGTTTTGCGGTGTATGTGTGTATGAATGTGTATATCCACGTCTGGGTCCTTATTTCCTACTGTGCTTCCTACCACATTAAGGAATAACAATTAAGGAAATATTGTTACGATATGCAACATTTTGGTCGCACATAACATTGATTTATTGGTGGATTAGCTATGGTATAAATTAACTTATCCACAATGCATTGTGAAATATTATCTTTATGACAAACATTTTAAAACATTCGTATGAATTAATTATAGAGTGCCTAAGGAGGGAGGAAGTTTATATACATTCGTAAATGCTATGTTATTGCAACGTCTGCATATCGCACTAAAAGGGATAACATGTTGACACCCTTTTTTATAATTTATCATGGCTGTTATTTTTCGAGGAGTGTAAACACATGTGACTTTTATGAGGGCAAGTAAGTGCTTCACCTACCCTTCTCCCCTTCATAATGCCCATAAGCATATGGGAAACAGTGATACCAGGTACACAAAAAGCAGGCTGTGGTCATGTGCAAGATGTCACGAAACCCAAAGCTGGCGCGGGGCTGCAGTGGCTGAGCGGTTAGACTCGCCTCCCACCAAGGTGAACCGGGTTCAATCCCTGGCTGGGTCACTCCCAAAATTTTTCACCTGGAATCGTGCCGGATGATACCGCTGGTTTGGTGGTTTTTCTCTGGGATCTCCCTTTTCCCCCGGCCTTTTCATTTTAGCACTGCTCCATACTCACCTCAATCACCCTCATTGACTCTCAAGACCTCGCTGTTAAGAGCCACCCAAATGTCTCCATTCACCCAAAGCGGGCTGCGATCAGGATATGTCCCACACATCACTGCGGCATAGTAGTGCGGGCATGCAACAAGAAATGTCAATTGTTTCTTGTAGCCAGAAGAGAATCATATACAAATATTTGGTGTTCTTCGGATGAGAAGGAAATGCTAGCCCTATTTGTTCGTATGAGAAAGACCAAGAAGCGGAAGTGGTCTGTGAGGTATGCTATTTGCATTGAGAACAAATAGGCGAATATCACAGATTATGTCAAGAGTTAGAAAGTTTTGAAGACAGATTTCTCATTTTCCTTAGAATATCTCATGAGTGTTTTGAAACTTTGTATAATATACTGATACAGACTATAACAAAAATTAACAGAAAAAAATTTAGGAGGCATGTACCTGCAAGAGAAAGGCTCATAATTAGTTTTAGGTAAGTTATTCAAATAATTGGAATTAAATTAATGAAGGAAATTATTTATTTTAAATTGTGAATAAAAAAATTATTAACTCTAAAACAAGAATACCTTAGCTTGAGGTCACAAAATGGACTGTGTAAATTGGTAATTCGTCAAAATGGATGTGAAATGAGATGATTTGCAGTTACTGCCCAACCAAAATATTAGCTCTACCTTCATATACATTTCTTGGGGTGTATATTGATTTCCGGTTATATATGTTGAAGGAAAGTCAGCTTCCTTTTGTTGAAATTCCGCAAAGACAGGAGGTTCTGTAGACACGTAAGTGCCCTGATGTTGAGAGTATGCGCTAAGAATTGTAGTAGAATTATTATAGTTGTAATCACAGGAAGTTGTATGATCTGAGTCCAGTGAGCTCGGATGTGAGGTATATGGAGAGTATGAACACAACGTTCATCCATTTCATCCAGCTATTTCTGCCTTACCAAGTAGATTAGCTAACACAATTTTCAATTCTACGTGTCTCCTTTGGGGAAAATGTTTAAATATGGCAGCGTAGCTTATGAAAAGGTGGTTGATTTCATCAGGTTGATGTTTTGAGGCATTTTTCGTATGAAAATAGTTTGAGTTGACGTCATCACCTTGTTCTTTACAATAGTTCATACTTTTTTGAAGTGACAACATATCTGAGGAGAGTGATTGATGTACTTGAGTCACAGGGTCACTACTAGTGGAAGGAGCAGAAACACTATATTGTAGGGAAGGTTCTATAGCCCCGGTTTCTGCTGCTGGGTTTTTGGATTAAATATTTTATTTTGTTGAAGGTGTTACCAATGAATTGTCCAGAAACTGCAGGTGGCTGCACCACCGACTTTTTTTTACATAAGTATTAGCAGCCAAGCTCGTACTTCCTTTTTTCAACTTTTTCTATTGATGTAGTGCTCTCTGAGATTTCTCCATTTGTTTCATCCAGATTCTCTTGAAACAATGCAGAAGTGAGTAAAACTAATAAATAAAATTTCAAATAAAAAAATAAAAATTCGAATATTTTCATATGTCACATTTTGTTAAAGTTATGTTTACAAACTACACAAACAAACATTATGTTACTTCTATTTTATTTAATCATTTTGTTTCTGCTATTTGGCTATCTGCGATCCACACTACACAATTGTGTTTTCCTTCAGAGTTGGCCGCACACAAGTTCCAAAAATTAAATCTGCAAGTAAATATTGACTGTTCTGCAGTCCTTGTACCTACCTATGCCAACTGAGGAAATGTGGAAAAGAGCTGAGATCGGATTTTGGGAAATACAGAACTTTGCCAAATTTATAAGGATCATAGACTGCAAAAATGAAAAAAATCAAATTTTCACCTGACAGCTGTTAAAATTGCTTCTGCTGTAAAAAATTTCTTCTGTACTTCTTCTGGTTGTAGTTGACCCCTTATATGAATATTAAGTTATGGACGTTAGCCGTTACGGAAGACTCAGTGACCGCAGTATGTTTGAAAATTTCTCTGCATGCTACGTCTTTACGAGGGAAGAACATACCAGTCCTTCATGTGTTAGTTGATGAAGAAGGGGTTTGGATTACACACAATTTTAATGAGCCCTTTTCCCAAAACTGCTGCTCAGAAAGACCCACACAAAAGAAACTAACCAATGACTCTCAAGAACTTGACGAGTTTTTGAAAACGGGTTCTGAATATTAGTTCAGAAATGACGTATCTGTCATTGACCTATACAGACTGTTGCTGACACAGCAGTGTTTGTTGTCCAAGCCTGTTGCTGTCTACATAATTACATTATTATAAATAAAGAGTTGTGACATAAGTGCTGAGGTAGAAGAACAAGCTGAAAATGAACGCTGCATTGTAAGTTTGCCAATACTTTGTGAATTATTTTATCAATAAAGCAGTGATGAAACATAAGCAATAAAATTAACATTTGAAAGTTAAATTTGATCAAAGTATTTAGTTTTGATCATGTGACACGAAACTGCACCCATTTAAATTCTTATCAAGTATAAATTTAAATTTAATTAAACTTGTAATTTTTACAACAACATTCAATTTTGAGTGTTACTGACGGATTTAATCAAGCATAAGCATGGAAGCCGATCCAAACGTGCATATTACCTGTCGGAAAAGACATAAATCACCTTGATGCTATTTAACAGCATGGTTTAACAGCCTACTATTTTATTATAACCCTACAGAATAAATTATTAGAGGTATCATATTAAATTCAAAAATGAAAAATATATGTAAAATTTGCATTATAAGCTACTAGTTATTAAAAATAAATTATTAGATGATTAGTAGTCACAAAAGCTTAGCACTTAAACCAAGTCAGACATTTACAAAAAGGCTTTGTAGAACAACATATATTAAGAATAATAATTGATAAGTGGTTGTGCAAATTTCAAATTAAATAAATTCAATATATCTTTTGTAGCACTTACTATCTGATATCAATATTAGTCCTATCTCCATTTTTTCTGTTTTTTTATAGACACCTTTGTAGTAACCATGTCCTCGGTCATACAAAAATGTGTATTTCTGTATCCATTTCGAGTGAGTGAGTAGTGAAAAAATCTGGTTGCCTCTTAAGATGGAGTGCTAGTTATGAAATTTGGGATGAGACACCGACGTCTGGATTGACCTGCAAGTAGTTCAGCTATCTTCTGCTAAATAGCAGCAGCATCAAAGCATGGGGCCAGTGTGTCTTGACAGGTAGATGATGAGCAGGGGAGGGAGGGGAAGTGCGAGAAAACTTGTACCTGTTCTCCATCCCTCAACCTCAAAGTGCCAGTGCCATTAGTGAGCTTGGGTAGATGATGCCAGATAACAGAACCTACGCCACTCCAGTCATGGGAATACAACATTTAATCATTTTATTTCAATTCTTTTGGCTTTAAACTCTGCTTTTCTTACCAAATTTTTGCTAATCCCTTCACAGAGATTCGCAACAGCCCAAAAGTCCTGAATTTCTAAATTCCGTGCAGAATCAATTATTAATTTCACCACCGCCCTTTTTACCATACAGGCAGATAAAAGGGAGGTAAAATTAAACAGCATTGGGACCAGAGCTTGCTGGAGCAACTCAGCAAGCTCTAAAAACTGAATGAGCTTAGCTGAAAAAAATTTTTGATGTGTGTGATGGGGAGGGGAGCCTCTCCTGACCGCCTCACAACACACATGAAAACCATCTGGGTGGACAAGGTCCCTCACAAGGGATTGTACTACCCCCACTCTGAGCTTTGGCAATGATTACAAATCGGCGGGGGCAGATAACAGACAGCACAGCAAGACTCCACTCGCACCGTGGCCCGAGGAGGGGTGGGGGGGCACGGAAAATTCATCATGTTACATCCATACATCGTATAAAACGAAGTCTCTGACGCGCATCTGTCTGTATGACTGTGCTAATCTCGAGAACCACATAACAGATTTGGATGACATTTTTACTTTTAGGATTCATATTAATCGGGGAAGGTTTATGTGTATTAAAAATTGTTATAGCTCTTATAGGAGCTGAGAAATTTCAAAAGTTTGAAGAAAAAAAAAAAAAAAAAAAAACAAAAAAAAAAACAAAAAGCCATTTTGCTGCTTTCTAAGCATGCTCTACCAAAACTGCAGGACCGATTGTTATAATCCTTTCTCTATAAATATAAAAAGTGGGGCCACAGGGGCTCAGTTGATAGAGCGATCAAAAGGGAGGCCACAGATGCTCAGTGGATAGAGCAATCCCAAAGGTGGCCACAGAAGTGTACCCGGGCAAAGCCGGGCAGGGTCACTAGTTTCATACAAATCATAAATGTACAATTATCTCATTGGGCGCAGTTTATAACATTTCATTTAAAATCACAATTTCACAATTCTCAACTATAAATTACTTTTTTAAACTCGATTTCTTCTTCAGCACGTTCAACAAATTATTAATCAATCTTCTCAAATATAATAAAATTAATCTTCTTTCTTTTCAATTATTAACAATTAATCTTTAAAAATCAACTTGTCATAATTATTTCATTAATATTCACGTATATTATTCCTTATTAGGGCTATATCATTAAAACTTCTTTTGATGTACACATGTCTGTCTTTGGCCGTGGTTACTTTCACCTTACTTATATTGTCTCCTGTCCTCTGATTGGCTGTCGTCTGACCATGAAACATCTCTCTGCCAATCGGCAATGGCGAGACCAGAGACATCCGGGATAGTTTTATGTAGTACTTTTGTTTAATATATGTTTAATGCTGACCATCCTCTAGGAAAGAAATGAAAAATAACAAATAAAATATTAATACTGAATACCATCTAGATACAAATGAAAAATACTTGCACATAATCTCTTTTAATAAACTATTAAAATAACCAAAAATTAAAAATGTAATTTGGAAGTGATATTAAAGAAAGTGACCACATAATCAAGTACTCTGTAAACATATATAATTAAAATATCTATGACTAATGTTAAACATATCCCCTAAAATAAATGTAAATCCCAAAAATTGCAATGTTACAATGTATTCCCAGCGCCTTAACTCGTCTTAAAAATGTTTCATTTTAAACAACGAGAAAATAGGTAGTTTAATTTGCTGACATAAACTAAAAATGTCATCCCGTTAATAAAGAGAAGGCATTGAGGATAGCTGCCATATTGATTTAATTGAACTATTCAACTAACTGAAAATGTAATTAGTTATTTAGCATGTAATTGCTGACGAATGATAAGGTATTCCTGGTGTATTTTTTCAGGGTTCTAAATCATACAGTTACATAAAGGACTCTGAAAGACATAATTTGGCGGGCTTCTATACACTAGCACAACTATTCGATGCTCCAGAATATTCCTTAATAATGAAGGTAGCATATAAGCAAATATTATTTAATATTGAGTTTTATTTTTTATCCACACACACTATTGTTTATCGAATTAATATTTGTGTATAATTTAAGAGACTTTCTAACCAGTGTTATGAATGTAATTAAATATAGGTACGCATTGCCAGATTTGACTTGGTAGCATTTGAACAGTACAGTTTGTAATATGTTGTTTATTTTTGTGGTTTTAGTAGAGAATCTCAATTCTAATTAGGTGTAATGAATAGTAACTAACAGTGATTATTAGGAGAACTCTAAATATATCTACTTGCCACATGTATGACACTATAAAATTTCCTACCATTGCACGCTGTCAATGTTGGAAGTAATTTACTAACATTTTCTTCACAGTCATCTGCAAATCATAGAATTTATTACAATTGAGTGTTATTTCCATAATTGTGCTGTTAATAAATGAGTAGCATGAAAGTAATGCACTATAGAAATCCATACAACGCTTTATGTATGTAAAAGAAAAAAACATTTTATGATGCTGTTTGGTTTTCAGTAATATAATGTATAGGCCCTAGGTTTAATTCAAAGAGAGGGTTACAGACACATACAGGTTTCCTGTTATTATAATGTATATTTTAGGGATGTCAGAATATCAATTTTTCTCGATTCCGATATCATACATTAGTATATAGTGATTATCAACATGTGCCTACAGTCAATGTATCATTTGAAATTTGATTTTATAGGTCAAATTAAACAGACACAAATATGAAGACAATTACAGGAATGACTTTCTGGTCTGCTAAGTGAAGTTAATTTCTTATATTTATGTAACATTCAGACTTACCTAATTAGGCCTGACAAGTTTATATCAGTTTTTTGATAAATCTATGATTTATTTTAAATTAATAGAGATAAAATGTTATACAAAAAAAAAGTAAAACAAAAGTTCTCAACTTCTCAATGCAATATTTTACGTTAATTTATGAAGCTAACCAATATGTACACAAATATTGGTACTATTCAGTAATGAACCTGAAATACAAGTAACCTTTCATTTAGCGTTACTAAATTTAAGTGCTTCTACCAGACATTTTAATTTGCAGGAACACTGGATGACTTGCTGCTATACACATATTTGCCTAAAAGATAGTCTGAAACATCATTATTGGCAATTTTCTTGTACGTGCCATGTTTATTTAAGTGTTTTCTCATGTTACTAGTTGTGCGGCTAACCCCACCACGTGAAATTTTTGCTGAGCACAAACTGCAAAATGCGTAATTTGCATCATTTACATCAACTGAAAAATAATTCCACACATTGCTAGACATTTTCTTCATGTCTAAGTAAATAAAATTCTTAGTACGTTGAAAACTTTAACACTACCCACTTTTCAGAAAAAAAGACGGAAATTTTTGGTAAAGGTAAAGACAAAAAAAAATTGCTTTCAATCACGACTACTTCAAAAACGAAAATGTCAAAAACAAGAAAATATATGTAAGGTATGAAAAATTGTACCTGTTCTTTATATAATATACCGTTAAATAATAGGTAAACAAAATAAAAAATCCAAACAATAATACCAGGATCCTTATGCTTCCACTGCTAATAACTATTGCGCAACAGCCTAAAAGCCAATGCATGTTCCACATCAGCAACCTGTAACCCTTTACTTTTATTGATAAATTCTTATGAGGTCATGGAAAACCTTAGGCAAATGTTCATTTTTCTTAAAAATAAATTTCATACTGCTATTTTGTTTAGGATCAAATATTAATGAACTTCATATGTTTGTAACAGTCTTGCAACAGTATACACGTAGTACTGTATAATGTTAGAAAGTGCACAAAAAAAAGAGTGCAGTTTTCCCATCAAAGCCGGCACCACAGAGCACATAGAGTGACATCGGAGTGAAGTGAGGCAGCCAAATACTGATAATAGCAGTCTGCCACATGGCAGCCATTAAGATAAAAATGACTCGTTTGACCGGGAGTTTAGATATTCCGATTCTCTCTTCCCCTGCATTATCGCCGATAATCGATGTGCTACTGTATTATCTTAATTCTTTCGTAGTCAAACCATCATTGAATGCAATTTTTAGTGACGGGAATGAATAAATTTATGACGGCTAATAAAAAAAAATATTTGAAAATAGATAGTAGCGGACATTTTCAACTTTAATAAATAGGAATTTTGCTGGGGCCAGGAAAACTATACGTTAATTCTGGTCAACGCATGTGAGTTCGGTACAGGTTCAGCCTATTTGGAAAACCCTGAGACCTGTTGCTATGCAACATAACCTCAAAAATTCATGTGAAGGGGGACGAGGATTTATAACAATTAACTGTTCGATTATCGATTCTTCGATACCTGTAATAATTGAGGGTATCGAGGAATCAACTTTAACATCTCCAATATATTTATATGTTTTTGTTAATGTTAATACTACATTATTTATAGCAAATACACATTCTTTGAGTGTGTTTTTTTTTAAGTAAATTAATCTAGTTGCATACCAAAGGAAAAGGTTTAACGATCTTAAAAGTTGCATGTGTGTGTATGTATATATATAAATATGTATAGACATATATATATATCTTTCTTCTAAAGGCAATATCTGATCACTGATATCTGATTCACAGTTTTTCCTCTTCTTGTACGGCACCCCTACCTCAGGGGCTGCTACTATACTCGATTCTACGGGAGGCAATGAATGTTCTCTTGATTGGATGTAAATTGGTAGCGAAAAAGAGGACTTGTTATAAAGGCAAGCTTAAAGAAAGAATTAAAGTTAGCCTTAAAATCGAAAAAATTTATTGTAACAGTAAAATAAACTATATACAAGCTATAGTAAAAGAGCATTTTTTAAAAATGACAGTAAAATGGATAACCAAATGAGTTAAATGAAGAAGAGTATATGTCCCTTTCACACAAATGGTTGTTCAGTTATTTTCTTTCTAGAACTCTATCTCACAAATGTTTTTCGTTGGCATGAAGACCTTACGGTCTGTCACTATCAACCAATTAGCGACGGAGGCCGTCCGAAGTTAAACATGCCAGCTGTCAAAAGATCCCATTGTGTAAAAAAAACCACATTGCATTAAAAATTATGCTAGCGGTCGGCAAATGCTCTCTTGGCACCCAGATTGCAATACTACTAACAGGTTCGCAACAAGTGGACAATGAACCCACTGCCTTTAAACAGTAGACATAATGAAAAAATCGCTTTTTATGCCATGATAAAAAGTGTGCATATGGGATAATATAAACATATGCATACACGTATATTATATAATCACCGATCACATACTTTACGTATACACATAAGCAGAATGCGTATATCGCATTTAAGTGTATAAAAATTTTGCAAAACTTTTATCCACAGTTAGCGATGGTTTCCTCAAATGCTCATCTGTTCATTTACCAGTTACACAGTATTGTAAGTTAGTTACCAAATTTAACTCAGTTGTTTTATTTCTTTTAAATTAAACACCTATTTTTAAATTGAGCAACTCACTAATAACACAGAGCTGTAATGATACAAACTACAAAGTCTATAACAATTTGTCATTTTCATAACAGCACATCAAGTTATAAGAAACAAACACAGAATTACTGTAACTGTGCTAGCTGCCGAATCAGAGTTGCATAATGGAATATATAAATAAATATGTGTGCGCGTGCGTGCATGTGTGTGTATGTATATATATGTGTGTGTGTGCATGCACGTGTGTGTGTGTGGTGCAAGATCTACCTAAATAGTTTTGACCACGGAAGAGGTGCAAACCAATATAATACAATAATGTTCAAATTAATAAAACAAGCCCATAACATAACCGCTCACGTCTCTCTTATTCATCCATCATACCGTCTGCTACACTCCAGTACAGTCAACCTTAAAAATCACACTTAAATTTTGTTTCTAATGCTCCCCCCCTCAATAAAATTATACATCTATAAATTGCCAGTTAACCTTTAACTTAAGACTATGCTATAAAACGACGCTCACTTAACATAATTGAATATACTCACAAAATATTTACTCATAACAAACAGACTAGGCAAACAAAAACGAGACAAGAAATACAGAGGTTACAATTCAGTGTTTGGCTCACAGCCTGCCAGTCCTTAAACTTGAGAAATAAGGGTCTATTAAGTGATTTTGTGAGTCCATCAGCCACTTGGTCATGATTACTAACATACGGTACCTCGATTATGCCCTCAAGGATTTTTTCCCTTATAAAGTGGTGGTGAATGTCCATATGTTGTAGTCTTTTGTGGTTTTCAGGATTCTTCGACACACTGATGGCTGCCTGGTTGTCCTCGTAGATAAGCACACACTCACCTGACTGAAGAACACCAAGGTCACCAAGAACTCCTCTTATCCAACAAGCCTCATATGCAGCGTAGTTAAGAGCCATATACTCAGCCTCTGTTGATGAGAGCACCACTGTGGGTTGTTTCTTTGATGCCCATGTCACCGTACAACCATGAACTTGAAACACAAACCCTGATGTTGATTTCCTGTCGTCTAGGTTGCCACCCCAGTCAGCGTCCGACATATCTCTATATCCCTGAAGTTGTCTCCTGATGTTTGTACACTAGTGACAGTTCTAGAGTTCCTCTGATGTAACGCAAGACACATTTCAAGGCTGTCCACAACTGATCACTCGCACTGTTCTGGTTCCTGCTCAAAAAACTAATTGTAGCACTCAAGTCAGGTCTTGACCCCACCGCTGCTTACATAAGGCTCCCAATCAGCTGGTGACATCTTGTTTCCAATACCTTGTCTTTATACATGTGGTCAGTTTTCGACATTTTGAATTAAGGGTCCATTGGGGTTGCTACAGGTCTACGATTTTCCATTCCGTACCTTGCTAAGACTGATTTAAAGTAATGGGTTTGGTTTATCTTTAGAATACCTGATTTTCTGTCTTGAAAGATGTATATTCTCAAGTAATTTGAAGCTTCGCCGAGATCTTTCATTTTGAAATTTTCCTTTAGTTTTGCCTTCAGCTTTTCAATTTCCTTCTCACTATCTCATACTATCAGTAGATCATCGATGTACAAAAGCATATATATTTGAATTTTAAGGATATTTTCACAAACAAACAATAGTGGTGTTTAGATCTGTGGAAACCCTCTTGTTCTATCACCTGATTGAATTTGTTATTTCAATGTTTTGGAGTTTTTTTTTTAAACCGTAGATGGATTTGTTTATTCGATACACAGCTTTTTCATCACATTTTACTCCTTCAGGTTTGGCCAAGAAAACTTCCTCTTCAATATTTCCATAAAGGAAGGTGCTTTGAATGTCCATCTAGTAAACTGGTAGGTCTAGTTGATTTGCAACAGATAGCAAGACTTTCATTGTTCCCAATTTTGCAACTGGTGCATAGATTTCCCCCAGATACGAGACATTCTTTTGCTCAAAGCCCTTTGCAACCAACCTTGCTTGGTACTGTGTTGGTTTTCCATTCTGACCATGTTTTATTTTAAACACCCACTTAGATCCTATTATATGACTATTAGCTAGGGCTACCACTTCATTCCATGTATTATTTTCAATAGATTTTAGTTCAGTATCAATAGCAAGTTTTCATATTGCACTTTCCTCACTCTCCATGGCATCCTGGTAAATAAGGGGTTCTTCTAAAGCACAAAAATCATTTTCATATGCACAGAGCCTTTGAGGTTTTTTTTAAGCATGTGCGGTCCCTCATGCAATCTCTCTTTTGATTACTTTCTATGACTAGTTCGTCTTCCCCTGTAATATGGCTTGTATCTTTAGCCATTGTAGTAACCTCAACCCTAGTGTGCGAAGGTGATTCACTACACTCACTAGCTACAACGGTTTCTCCCCTTGGCTCAAAATTTTTAAAGTCTTCCTCCTCTTCTGACAGAGCGGGGTCTTCTTAAGTCTCTGCATTTCCTCTCTCTTCAGCGTCACTAATATTTCTATCACTTTCACAAACAGATGGTACCACTTCTTTTATATAGCTTGGTTCCTGCCCGAAGATAATGTTTCTCGAGATCTCTATTTTCCTTTGGCCAGGAATATAAACCCTGAAGGCTTCTTTCAAGTTTTCTTGATAGACCACAAAGATTCCCTTAACGCACTTAGGATCCCACTTCTTCCTTTTCTCCTTGGGCACATGGGTATATATTTCTGAACCAAATACATGAAGCTCTTTTATGTCTGCCTCCGAGTCGAACCCCATTTCATATGGACGCTCACATTTTCTTACCTTTTACAGAGCTCCTGCCAGTCCTGTTAATTACATGCGCCGCAGTGTTTACTGCTTCAGCCCACAAGTGTTTTTCCAGATTTTTGGTTTGTAGAATTGTTCTAGCCGCTTCAACTATGGTTCACATCTCACACTCTACCTTACCATTTTGTTGCGGGCAATACGGAGCAGCATTCTGGTGCCGAATGCCCACGGTTTCAGTCACCCTTATAATTTCCTGACTCACCAACTCTGTTTCGTAGCCTGTTCTTAGTATTCTTACTTCATTCCCTGTATCTGTTTTGGCTAATTGCAGAAACACTTTCAATTTCTCTACAGCTTCTGATTTGTGTTTTAGGAAATACATGAACCTGTATTTACAAATGTCATCAACTATCAGCAGGAAGTACCTTGCCTCTCATAAGGATGTTGATTCCATCAGCCCACAAATGTCCGCATGGAAGATTTCGCAGGTATCTGTAGTCTTGGTTCTGTTTGAGGGAAAAGGCTATCTGTTTTGCTTCCTTTTAATAAAAGGTTCACAGAAAAAATCGTCCGGGATTGTAACTGCTATGTGATGCTTTTCAAGAACAGATTTCACTTGTTTCATGTTTTGGTGTACAAGCTTCTCATGCCAGGTACACAGTGTACATTTCTCCTCAGAACCTAAACATGGTACAGCTGACTCTAATGTATGCTTAAATTTCATTTTGTACAACTTCCCTTGCTGCAGGCCAATGGCACAAACATTATGATTTTTAACTAATTTACATTTTTCTTCATTCCATGTAATTTCATAGCCCTTTCTCAGAGCAGCACCTACGGAAATATTGAACTTAATGTCTGGGATGAACAATACATCTTCTAGCTCTGAACTCACCCAAGAATCACCATTAAATGCCTCTACCTTCACAGTTCCAATCCCTTCAGCCACTAACCTCGAACCTTTGCCTATCACAATATTTCTTGTTTCCTCTAAGCACTTAAGTTCTGAAAACAAATTTCTTTGTGAGAACATATGCTCGGAGGCTCCACTATCGACATACCAGTCCTCTGAATTCAAACTTTCCCCAAACAACGCTGCACTTATAAATGCATTTGTGGAGGTCTTGTTCTGAGTGTGACTATTGTTCCCTTTTCCATCTTTTGTAATCCTTAATTTGCAGTCTTTTATGAAGTGATTCACCTTTTTACAGTAGCAGCACATTAATTTGACTTTATCCCTTGCTACTCTATCTTTGTTTTTGTAAACAGTTTGCTTTAATGTGACCTAGCTTGCCACAATTGTGGCACTTAGGTGAATTAGGGCTAACATATCTTCTAGACATCAAAACCCCTTCTACTGAGGACTTATCTTTTATCCATTCTTCTTTGATTAATAATCTAGATGTCAGTTCCGTTAGCTTCTGATTATTAACAGAGACCAACTCCCATGCTGACACAAAATGCTTATACTTATCTGGCAAAGACACAATAATTTTAGTTATAAGCATTTGCTCTGAAATATTTTCCCCGTACTGTTTAAGGCGAACTGCTAACTCTTGGAACTTTGAAATAAAGATTGCCATTCCTTCACCCTCATATCTTGTGTTGAAAAACTTTTGCTGTAACTGATGCAGACTCACCTCAGATTGTTGCTCATAAATAGACAACAGTTTCACCCACATTTCATTGACTGAATCACATGTTTACAGGTGCATCATCGGGCCTTTTTCCAACCACATTACAATTACCTCTTGTGCTTTACTATCACTGCCATTCCACAACTTCAAGCTTGTTTGAATCTCGGCATCAGAAATGTTGTCTGTCTTGCACGGTTTAATCTCACTGCCTGACACAACCCTGAATAAATCTCTTGATTCAAGATAACGAACGACCAATTGAAATTTCCACACACTCCAGTTGTTTTCATTCACCAGTTTTACTAGTCTAATTGAATTTTCCGACTCCATTTTGGATGTTTAAACAAAGGTGTGCCAGTATTAGGAATACACCAAAGTTCTGCGGGACTTCAGACTGTTTATACACTAAATGATCGCTACTTGGTTACTTATTCAATAACCCGAGCATTAGTACTGGGCCCATAACCTGTTGAAATAAATAAAACAATCCCATAACAACATAACCGCTCATGTCTTTTTTATTCATCCATCATACTGTCTGCTACATTCCATTACAGCCAACATTAAAAACACAGAATTTTATTGTCTCTAACAAATACTAATAGGTACATCCACGTATTCACAGAAGTTTCAACTCAGGAAATCTAACTACTTTTGAGGCCTTAGAGAAAACTGACACTTTCTTTACGTTTTAAGACTACAACCTGCAAGTCAGAACAATGGGAAAAATGGTTATGTTATTGGCAGTGGTTAACTGCAGATTCGCATGCTCTGAATTAAAAATTTCCATTAGATTAGTGTGGTGCAGAATAAAATAAAACAAAGTCTTTGTCCATGCCCGCATCAAAAATGAATATGGTGTTGATATTGGTAGGGGCACTTTATTTTTACGAAAAGAATTTCTGCCATATGTATTTAAAAACATTTTAGCTCCAAACAACGTTCCCCAATGGATGGTTTTATCGGTTCCATGTCTTGGGTGCGTGCCCGTGAACCATGAATGTTTAGAAACCAAGTAACCAAATTCATATTGGATAAGTCACATTCTGCAAAATATTCTCTCAAGGACACGTCAATAACCAAAGAAAACATTGGTGTACACGTAGCTCATCTAAACCAAGGTTGCTTGGAACTCTCTGCGAAAATCAGGTATCTATAGATGTTGACATTCGGAAGATAGAAAATAAATTTTTTGCCCACAACATTACCCACTCAGAATTTTGATTTTTTGATGAATCAGGTATATTGAAATTAAATACAGCTGTTACCCAAAACCAAGGCCGCCAGGTATTTGTTTTGTTGTTTTTGGTATAACGGAAATAAATAGAATGGCTTTAAAAAATAAAAAATGGGAATAAATAAATAAAAATAAATTAACACCAATAAATAAACTTATTAATTAAAATAAATAAAAAAATTATAAATGAATAAATAAAACATGGCTTTGCTCGTCGGAATAACTGTGATTACCATGTCAAGTTATATGTAGGAACCTGGTATTAACTATAAACATAGTGTTCTAACTCACACTGCTGAGCTCATTTCTGACATTGCATGATTATTTACACTTTGCCTTTACTCCATTAACATAACGAAACAGCAATGTAACAATAAGCTAATACAAGAAAGACATGTGCATAAAAATACGTGCTGGGAAACAAAACTTCATTTTAAAATAAAATTTTTACTTGTCTTCCATTTGATATAGGATGATACATGCCTAAGTATCGGTTTAAGAATTACCACACTTACAGTGATTTTGCAAAATCTGCTCAGTAGTTTTTACTTTATACCAAAAAATACAGAAAACAATTTACGTTCTGTAGCTCAATTTTTATGAATATGCAAGATATTTACTTAAAATCATTTATATTTAATACAATATTTTTGACAAAATCCTCAATCATCATTTTTATCTGTAAAGCTATTGTGGTACTAAACAACACTTTATACGCGCACATACATATGTATGTTTATTTGAACACATGATTTACTGTTGGAATCATATGTTATTAAGGATGGGTATATATTAATTATGTGACTGCCATAAGTGCTATCATGCAGAGTAATAAAGACATATAGTTTATAATCAAAATAAACTGTACCATTGATTGATCACTACAGCATACAATAAACTGTTCTGGCAAAAAACACATTGCAACAAAAAATTCTACACTTAGAAAGACAAAAGAAATGAAATTTCTATCTCTTAAAAAAGTCACACTGTATAAATTTAAACAAGCATTCACCATTAAAAAGGTTTAGCTGTAGGTTGTAATAAATTTACTTGTAAACAATTTGCACTGAACAATAGTTTGTTCTTTCGAACAATCTGATGATTCTCCAAACATGTGAATTTATTACGTTTAACCCAGCAAAACATTTAAATATAACTTGTTGAGTAGAATATTTATCTAACTGTCCCAGCATCATTTAAACGCATTTATGGACAACTATTTTACATGTACATTCAGGTAATTAGTTTCATTACTGTCAAAATTATAAATATCATGGTAGTAAAATTTTGTTTAAAGTTAAAAAATGTACGGTTAACTAACAATCATGTGTGTCCATTGTTATAGAAGTTTTCACGACAACAAAATCAGTTTGGTGCAGTAATGACATGTATTTGGTTGGCTGTAGCGCAAATGAGACATTTGATGACCTTCCAATTTACAGCTCAAGAAATCATTTGGAATTTTTATGACTATTAGAAGTATTGCAGTGTTTGTTATAGTGTATTTATTGATGCTGAACAGTGTCAAAAACAATCCCAATGGAACGATTTAAACCAAAATAATCTGCTTAACTTAACATATCTGCAAATCTACATACATTCCATGTGCTGAACTTTCTCTAACAATAAAAAAAAAGTAAATTGCCTAAAATTTTACAATGGCCATGGTTGCCAAGACCCGGATTTCAACAGCAATGAATATAGGTTTGGAACCCTGTCCTGTTGGATCTTAAATTTGACAGAATCTGTAGTTTATGGACACCCATAAAAATCAAATTTTACGTGTTTGGGACAGCCAAAAACGAACAAAGCATAGTACGTTTCAGGAACAAAATAGTTGGTTGTACAGATACAAAAAAATTAATTTTACTGCACTAAACTATTTTCTTATCTTCAACATAATCGTTTCGTCAGTGTAAGAGAAAAAAACATAATATTACCATTTCCTCAATTAGCTTATGGTTCACAATCATTCAACAGGTTTACAGTGATGGTACAAATATGGACATATAGTTTGGAATATTCATCAATTCTTTTGGTGTCACGCTAGACTTCTAACATTTACTTTTTAAAGTAAGTTTCGCAATTGAGCTAGTAATTATTTTATATTAGGGCTGTTATTCTATGCCAACTTAGGAATAACATCAAAAACTAATTTTTGTGCAACCCATAACGGGCTTCATATAAAGACAGCTACACTACTGCAATGAGGATTGTTTGGTCTATCATATAGGGCAATGAATGCGCAGAATTTTCCAGTCGGTAATTATAGCTCTAGTAATAATGTGTCCAGTAACATCAAACATAAAATAAGTAATATAATTTAACAAATTATTTCACTTTTCACACATAATTTCTTCTCTGCTGAATATACTTGGTATTTCTGTACAATATTGTAGCATAACATGTTGTCTTCATGTTTTCCTCACTGCTTTTTGGAGTTATGATTACTGTTCATTAGATTTGTGTATTATATTAATCACCACATAAATAATATATATATATATATATCTGCAAAGCACACAGTTATTAGTTTAATCAAAATGTAAGTTTCATTATAATACAGGCTAGACAATGACTAGAAACCATAATTAGTTTTGCAATTAAAATACAATTTAAAAAAAAAAGTATTGCACATGTAAATGTTTGTAAACTAAATATTTTTGGTGGTGAATTCATTTTAACATTTTTTTTTCAATCATTCTCTGAGTCAGTAATTTTTTGGGTCCTTGGAACCTGCTCACTACCAGGGTGACTCATGACTTTATCAAATAATTGACAATGAAGTGATTTGGTCTTTACTAATATAATTAAAAGCATGATGTTCTGCCAATTTTAGCTAACCTTTATGTAACCAGGGGATGTAAATCTCAATGTTGTGCAAGTCCTTTTACTAAATCTATGCTTCCATAACAAAAAAAAATGCTAATATGATAGTATGCACGGATTTGTGTTTTTATATTTTGAAAAACAAATAAAAATACCCGGGATCTTCATATGAAAGAAGCAATGCACATTTTCATAAAAAACATTTTGTATTAATTTATTGTATTGCAGTCCATATAAATGATCCAAGTCTAGCAAAACAGTGCGCCAAGACTGCTCATTTTAGTAGGCAGAACACAGCGTGTCATGCTGGAATCACAATAACGTGACAGACGCGATGCGGATAAAATAATTTTCCAGCAAATCAGGATTGAGACTTCTGTGATGCCAATGTGGTGAATGGCCCGCGCGACAAGATTTCCGAATAGAAAATATTTCTAATTTATTCGCATTGCGGGCACGACAGGTCTGTAATTCTGTCTTAACCCGCCATATTTTTGGTGCTAATTTTACATTCTCTATTATTTACCTTATTAATAGCAAAGCAATGCATTTTAATACCGAGATGTAATTACAGCCATATTTTCACACTGAAAGTACCAGTGGACATGGAAAGGATTTTTTTTAAAGGATTGCAAAATAAGAAAATTATGGAAACATTAATGACCATCGTAAAAATACCATTTATAAAAGAATTTTTAAACGTTGATCGCGAGGCGGTGAAATCTAGTATGCACATTAAGAGCCCTTTGCATCGCATCTGTCACGTTATTGTGATTCCAGCATCAGTCTGGCTCACGAACCAGCTCATCAGAAACTCACAAACAGGTAGGAAACATTCGCTCCCAGACAGTAAGCCAATCGGATGGAGAGATAATGAGCTGCTGCTAATTCTTTTCCCTTTTCCTAACCCTTGAACTCTTCTGTCACTCCTGGAATAATCGAATACGCGTTGCTGTGATCTCTGCAGCATCACTTCATGGATGGTAGAATGTCCTCAAATCTGAACAGATTTGTCTGTAAAACGATCAATTTTATGCTTCTAATGGCTGTTAATTTGGCATTTTCATGCATGGAACTGATGTGTGGCAGAAATAAAAATGTTGGTCATTGTTTCTCCCATAGAATGCCGTAGTTATATGTGTGCTTAGTGGGAAATAATTTCCTACGAGTCTGCACTCATTGCCAGCGATAATTAGATGCTTTTTATGTCCACTAGTTTGGCTTTCTGGGATGTTGTAAAGGGGTTTTCTAGCCATGCAATGCTAGCATAAGGACTTGAATGTAGTGTGTCCTATTTTTTTCTGTATCCGAGTATTATATAATCTCTCATGGATAATTTCCCCGAAGTTTGCACATTGACCTTATGCAGAGGTGCAAATAAATATTATTTAATAACAGAAATATTCTACTTACGTAAACCAAATTTCAACAGAACAAAGCAGAAGGTTGTATGTTCACATGATCAAAACCTTGCATGCATATTTTCAACAGGTCTAGTATTATGAAGCGACAGATTAATGAAATTGATTATTAAATATATCAAATAATTTTAAAAATAATTAACAAAATCAGGTATACATAACAAAAATAGCTTAGCGTAGTGTACGAAATTTTATCGCTATCAGCTGTAAAAACTGTAACTAGTGCTCCACCTTAAGGTTAAATGGAAGCTGGAATCCTGGTTACTCCACAATCATCAATACACGTAAACATAACATGAATTTTAAATTAATTTAGCATAAAATCTAATCAAACTATCTTCATGGTGCAAATCACATTTGAAGGAAAATAGTTCACTTGTATCCAATGCAAAAATTATTAATGAGATACATTAATTTTACGGTAATTTTTTTTTTTATATTTTGTAAATTGTTTTGAATCTGCTAATTTTCTATGAAGTTCATTAATATTTGATCTTCTAAACAAAATTGCTGTACAAAATTTATTTTTAAGAAAAAAATGAACCTTCGTCTACAGTTTTCCAGGACCTCATAAGAATTTATCAATAAAAAGTCATGAAAAATTTTTTATCGTTAGTAATGTTTTTTTTAGCAAATTTATACATTCCACCATATTGTCAGGTTGTAAATTTTTTGACTTCTAGATGTGTTGCAGTTCTTGTTTAATTTTCATTGTCTCAACTGAGGAGGTCTGGGACCTGGAAATTTTTACAGTAGGTAGATGCATTGGCGTGTGAGTTGAGCTGATGTTTTGTGGAAGGCATTGGCTATCCGGGAAGTCAGTCTTCCGCATTATGTGCAGGTTTTGTTGGCGTGTTGCTGCCCTATCTATTGTTAAATGGGTGTACTTGGGCGGCTACTGGCCAGGGCCTCCAGGTTCACAGACCGGTGTCTCGCAATTCAGCAGTTGTGAGATGCGGGAACAGACTGCGTTTTGAGGCCGAGAGTCATTGACCAACTTCTAAAGTGTACATGCGCTTGGATGCTGGTCTGAGTCAGTTTATGCCTAGGCTAGGCATCGGCCTAGCCTAGGGCACAGTCATGTTATGTGATATAGTGAAATGTAGTAATACGGAAGAAGTTGGTGAGATGCACAGAAACCATGGAAACACTGTGCTCTTAGCTGTGAGATGTGATCGGTACAGCCGCTGGAGGGGTTCCCCCCCCCCCCCCCCCCCCAACCCTTCACCAGAGATGAGAGGGGACAATCATGGACTGCGAGGGATGTAGAAAACCATCATGTAGAACCTGGCTAAAATTTATGATTAAGGTAGACTCCCAATTTCTTAATTAAGATGTTGAGTTAAATCCTAGAAAAGGCTCCCCTTTACAATGGCACTTAGACTAAATGTTATACAGATAACTAATTTTACGGTATCTAATCAAATCAAAGTTTAGCCTTGTGTTGGAAAGAGAAATTGCTGTTTTGATTTTGCACTTTGAAACTGTACTAGATTGGAGTAATTAATGATTCGGGTTGATTCCGAGAAAGATTTGATATTTATTGATCCTAAATGTTCTTTTTGTTATCTCATCTTATCAAATAGTAATTTTGCTTGGAAGTGCGTCGTTGACTTTATTGATATATGATTTAGGTACCCTCCCAGCAGTTTAAGTTGTTGATATAAGAGGAGGAGTCATAATTCTATTCTGATGGGTTCTTTTAAATAACCTCTTGCTGAAAACTCTTTAGTGAATAAATAGCAAAGAAGAAATAAATGTTATCCCTGCCAAGCGAGTTACTGCCCCCCCCCCCCCCCCCCCCCAAATATATGTTACTATGTGAGTTGCAGATATGGTGAGAATTAGTGTAAAGTAGCTTGCATTCGTGACAAAACAATATAAAGTTGAAGTGTTGGAAGCATGAAATTTAAAAAAAAATATTACTTACCATATCAATATGGTTTTTTGTTTCATATAGAGAGAATGAATAGTTTTTGAATGACATTAAAGAGAAAATAAACAGGCGACATCCAGGTCTTCTTCGATATGTTGCTGCACTTTGCCTTGTTTATCTGTCCAAAATGTTGTATGGGGAGACACGTTCCCCTATTTATATGCCTATATTCCGTTTTTAGAAATTACGATGCATTTTCCCAGAGGCTGATGGTATAAATACCTGTATACATATCTGCTGCCACTCTGCCTCCAGGGTTTTAATAGCACCACCCCTTTCCCTCCGTAACCTGGTACCGGAAAACCACTGATATGGGCTCAGAGATCACCCCATGCTCCCCCTTCCTTTTCGTGACACTTGTGGGTTTTCCTGAGGTTCAGTAGTCCGGTGGCCATGCGCGCCAAGTCCTATCGATAAGACCGGCCTACATAGAATCCAACCCACGTCACCTCTCGTCCGTTATATCATGATGTTCTTCACTAGAACCGTGACTTAGGGCCGTATCTACCTGACCGTAAAGGAGTCAACGGCCCACCGACATTTCAGATCGCTACTAACTGCCGTAATAAGCATTTCCTGTCAGCAGATACCCTTCTCTACCCGAGTGGCCAAGATGAGGCACAGGGAATGCCCAGGTTACCCACGTTTGCCAACCCCCAATGAAGGGAGTTGTCCAGTGGTACCATGAGGAGGTGTGAGTCCCTTTGAGTCAG
Organism: Dryococelus australis; assembly: GCA_029891345.1. Taxonomy (NCBI): domain Eukaryota; kingdom Metazoa; phylum Arthropoda; class Insecta; order Phasmatodea; family Phasmatidae; genus Dryococelus; species Dryococelus australis. The sequence continues at coordinate 249,450,592 of CM057009.1, forward strand.
TAGAGGCTATATTCTTGCGCATATCTGACCCTTCTGCAACCATGTTGAATATGGGCTCTGATACTAGGACTTGGCAGTAGCCCCGACATTTTATTGTCCATATGATCTCCCTTTAAGGGTTGATTTGCTGTTTCACGACCGCCAGGGGAGGTCCTAGCCCTAACACGGTCTCGGGCACTCCCACCGGGTGTACAGCAACAAAGCTGAATCATCTTATGCCCATTACAGGCCGGGTCTAGCGGTTGCTACTACAGAAAAACAAGCAGTTGAGAAGGATTATTCTTTCCCACTATGGTCATGGATAACTCACCGGTTATAGCCCATGATGCCCTGAGCTTTCATAGACAACCTTACGCCCATTGCAGGCCGGTTACTCACCAAACTAAAACCATTCATTGTCAGAGTATGGTCGACCTCTACCAGTACCAACAGAAAGAAGGAAACTACTGTTACCAAAATGATCACAGTTCCCACCGGGTGCCCACATGGACACCTTACACCATCAATTGGCTGGTCTCCAACCGTTGGCGTTTGGCTACCTTAAGAGAGGCATAGTTACTCCCGCCAGTTTTCAAAGAACAATTGAACTAAATAATCGTAAATTTGGCTTAGGTTGTGCTGTTGTTGGTATGTGGTGGCGTATTCTGCAACTACTAGCAGTGGCCACCTGTTGTAAATGGGAACTTGTCAGTTATGTAGACAGTGTGGAGCCCAAAAAACTGCTTGACACTTGAGAACCAGCAAATGATGAATGGCTACAGTTGTCGGAAATAGAGAAGTTGGGGGCAACGTGTACCTACGATCGGAGCAGGAGTCGACCGACTGCCATGTTGGATGTCAGTGACATTGACCTTGACCTTTTGCCTAGAACTTGAAACTAAATTAAAAAAAACTGATGGCCATCTTGTCCACAATGTTGGATGTTGTTGACAGTTGACCTTAACACCAGTGGTCTTGAATCCAAAAAATTTGCAAATCCCCTGGTGGCCATTTTGTCCACCATGTTGGTTTATATGACTTTTATCTTGATGTTGATGACCTTAGCTTTTGAAAACTCCAAAAAATTTGAAAAATCCAAAAAAAGAAAATCATAATTTTGCTATTGAAAATTTATTTAAAAGATTATTAAAAATTTATTATTAAAATTTTATTTTAAAAATTTACAGTTCAGGAGGTCTCATCAGCACCACGCCTGGCATATGACTGACCCTCGCCAATTTAGCTGTTTAGTTGGCAGGCCTCCACCACCCCTCACCTACACTCATTATATTGTATGCAGCCTTCTTGTTTTTTATTTGTCATTTGTTTATACATTGCTGGAGGCTGTCATGTTGTTTGTTTCATTTGTAATTTGTGTATACATGCTGGAGTTCGTCTCTCCCTTTCATTCGACCACCATCTTTGTTTTCATATGTTTACTTTTACGTCATCTAGGTGGCGTTAGTGTATTATTTATCGATATTGCCACTAGGTGGGAGCCATATTTGTTTATGTTTTTATAAAGTATGTGTTGTGCTGTCTGCAACCTCCATATAGGATTCTATTTTAAATACACAGGTGGTATTAATTTATCGATGCAGCCACCAGGTGAGCTGACAACACTCATATTTGTAGACATAGGAAAATTCTATAATTTTTCATTGTACTAAAAAAAAATTTCAATCAACAGTATAACTACATGCGTAATTAAGCAGGAATTTGAATACCTGCATAATTAAAAAAATATATATTTTTTGGCCAAAAGCAAATGTCTTTTTACAAAAGTGGCACTGATGACTGTATAGTGGTTCAGGTAAAGACTCGGATGGACGTGTTGGAGATGTAGGTGCTGGAGCTAAAGAAGCGGGTAACGCTGGCAATGGTAATCCAGTTACCTCAGCTAAAAATGTTGATGGTACTGTACCATCTATAGATAATACTGTTGCACTGGTGGCAGTATATGCTGGGCTGGTTGTTATATAGGTGTGTCAGCTGAAGAAGTCGATGGCACCATACCAGTATGAAATTATGGTACTATACTGGGGGAAATAGATGCTGCTAGTGTTGTAGACTTTACAGCTGAAGAAGTCGATGATGCTGGTAAAACAGGAGACATCTCACTTGATGAAGAAATTGAGGGTGAGAAACCATTGCCAAGCAATATCTACTCCACTTCAGTGTAATTGGCCGTGGATTATCTGGCCTAGAAGCTAGCCAAGACGAGCCTCCTTTCACGGTAGCCATTGTCAAACTAAGCCTCTCGCTGACCCCCTCCCACTGCTTATAATATATGCATATGCAAGCCCTATGACCAGTCCGTCAGACCCTGTGCAATCTGTCTCATTCGAAGACATTTACTCGCATGCATGACCTGACAACAAGGAAGCTAACCCAGAACACAAGTGCCCAATGTGTATACACCGCTATGGAGTTTTGAATTACTTTGTTAAAAAAAAAAAAAAAAAAAAAAAAAAAAATTCTTTGTGTGTATGCAAACTTAATTTTTATAACACAAAATTGTATGAAATATATTGCAACATTCATGTATTATTTTGCAAAACTATTTCATCATAAAGCAGAATTCACTCTTGAGTGTATCCTGCAGACTGACTCCTGCTGACTGATTGTGGTGCTAACTGCAGTGCTGATTGCATTGCTAATTGAGATGCTGATTGTGGTGCTAAGTGTGATGGGTGTGTCTCACGAGTGAAAATAAGTTCTCTGTAATATAAAATAAATTTATGTAGTTCTACCTCTAATTCTGAAATGTGGAAATTTTATATAATAATCTTGATTTAAAAGGTATATAACTATGACCCTTGGTATATTTAATTACTTCCTTTGTAAACTGTACTTGCACTCTGCATTAAAAGTGCCTAGAACTACAGCAGGCTCCCACCATGCTTCGCTATTGGTCGATGCACAACGTTGACTTTGTACTGAACAATGCAGCACCACGGCAGGCCCCCACCATGCTTCCCAATTGGTCGCTGCAGGACTTGAATCTTGTACAGATTGTCCACTGAAGGATACAAGGAAAATAGTTCCAAACTCTCATTTAAGCTAGAAACACACTTTCCTCGTTCCATTCTGCCTTGTGAATTTGCTGTGTATGATTCAGAGTTCTTCTCCTATACTGTCATCTTGAGTCTGTCAACAAGTTCATTCAGGTTTTCTGGAAATAGGTAGCCAGTATTCTCGGTGTTGTCTGTCTTCTTCTTCATATTGCTTGTTGTAGCAAATGTGTTGGAGTGTGTCAGCACTTTGAGAATATCACCTTTGTCGTCTTCAGCACTATCACTGTCTTCATGTTGATTTTCATTAATGCTCTATTCATGGTCCTTTTCCCCTCCCGTTTTGTATTCTACATTGAATTTGCTTTTCTTTGTAGCAGGAGTTGTATGCTCTTCAGTATTTAGAGCCGACGACAGTTTATTTTGAAGTTCAGTGACTTCATGCGAAAGTCTTGAAAATGTACATTCCACACAAACTGATTCTACTGTACTTGTTACATCTTTAGCATTAACTGTCTCATCATTATTGCCTGTCGAATTGGTATCCATCGATGTAGCAAGAGGTATTGCCGACAACACTAGCTGTCTTCCACTAAGCCAATTCTTGCAGATCTCGGTATGTTCTTTCAATGTATCGCCTTGCACAAACTGCATGGAACCAATGACAATGCTTCATCGCATGAAAAGGGTTCTTCGTATAGGCCGTTCTCTCATGCTGTTGAGCATTTTGACCATGGGTGAAAACTTGATCGCAGAATTGGCACTGGCGACAACCAGTTAGCAATGATGCAGGTGGTGGTTCCATGATCGTTGAGGTCAAAGGCAGACCTTCGTATTCGCAGTTCTTCTCCTTGGTATGATGAGAAAGCGCTTCCAAATTGATGTTCACCTCGTGGTGTCAGAACGTCAACTGTCAATTTTTTTCTATGTAAATGTGGTTCTTTTTGCAGCAAAGAGTCTAGCTTGTGCCTACAAAAGGGATTTCTACCATAACATCTACAACTCCTTCAGTGTCTTTTTTATGCTGTATTCATCATCATCATTCAGCGTCATTGCCCATACCGGTTGTCAGGGTGCAGCCTCCGGTCTTGCTGACTCCGCCTCCAATGCTCGGGCCAGGGTGTCCTGCATGTTGTGAGGTGCAGCCAAATGTACCATTTGCTTTACCTCTGGGTCGGCGATGGCATTGAGGTAGAAGCTGACTGCGATGATGCCACGCACCTATTTTCTTGTCCACATAGTCAACTCTTTTATTCACTAACTCGCTACTGCCTTCTATTTTTTTTGTCTACATATTCATTTACTGTGTCTATTTTCTTATGTACTAAATAACTTGCAGTAGTTATTTGGCTATTCACATTCTTGTTTACACTATTTACATTATCATTCACACTACTAATTTTGCTGTCTCCGTCTTCTTTTAAGCTTTTTATACTTGCCCTCACACTAACCATCTGGCTACCTATCCCCTCAAGGCTCGCAGTGCTTCCAGTTCTGCAGACATTTTTCTAGCTAACATACACTGCGACAGTTTTACAAAACAGTCTTTAATATTTCTGTCTACTTTATTACAATTAACTAAATTATCCTAATATCATTAATTACTAGCTTATTGCCTAACCTGGTTTTATATTAATTGATTGCTAATTGCCTCCATCCTACTTCTGACACCAGTGTTACATGGATGCCTGAAGAGTGTATCTGAGTTTGTGAGGGATGGTCTTAATAATAATAAAAGAACTAAATTTAATTTTTAATTTATTCACACTGTTATTATTTACATCTTTAAACTATCTGTCTCCATTATTTTTCTTTTTATTTAACAGTGAGCATAGTAATTGTCTATTTTAACTCTAATTAACATCCTTCTTTATGTCTCTGTTTGGTTATTGTCAGTTAACTCATACTCATCATTAATACATGTCCAGTTTATCTGTTGCCATCATTTGAAATGTCTCTCACTCACACATCCAGTCCAATAGTCCAGTCTGCAGTCATACTCTTCATTGCTCTGATGTTCGCAGTCGCAGATTTTTCTCCCGCTGGTCACTACTATCGCCGCGTGCTTCTTTTCTTGCTAGTCATCTTTTGCTGAAACTCATCCATTCAACAACTGCATATTTGGAGGCCTGGTGTGCATTTTATAACCGCTGGCTTTGACCTGGAATGTTCACCACACCCCTAGTCCTGAGGGACACAAGATCAATAAACCAAAGAATTCTTCAGATAAATGCAGAAATCTTATCCACCGAAGTTCAGGAGCTGCGAGCTGCCAAAAGGTTATAACAGTAGTATTTCTTCATAACTCAAAACACTAGTAGGATTATTGCTAGCTTGTCATTCAAAACATTCCATTGACGTGCCACCCCACTAATCATTATTTTGTCCTTCTCTTCCGCCCGCATGTGAAGGGTGGGTCAAGGTCAGCCTCAATAGACCAGCAACACGTAACATTATATTCTGGCATGGCTGGGAGTGTATAAACAAGGACCACAACTTTTAAGCAATAAAATTTTTTTCACTCTTTTCAGCATTTGAAAATATGGTTAGACTATTATGTGATGGTGGTGATTATGCAATAGCACTTAATTAACATATACTTTTTTTATTAAGTAATAACATCATTAATTGTTACTGAGGGGTAATAGCTTATCACAAACATAGCTGTAACCACATTCTTGAGTTGCTTGTCTTTCAGGTGGTTTTGCTAACCTATATATTTGTTGCTGCTTAAAAGTAATCTAGTTGTCCATCATACCTGTTGGAAGTCTTTGTAAGGACTTTGTTATAAGTCAGGGAGAAATCTGACTCATAAATTCTCCATATTAATCTTTATGTACCTTAGGACTATGGGTTAGGATAATCATATTCTTGAGTTCTGCCCTCTCTTTTGTGTTAACATCTAGTAGTTTTCAGTGTGATATCATTTTTTAATTTAGTCACATGTATAATTAGGTCATGGACAAATGCACAAGTTGTTTAATAGTTTTTAATACTCTCTTACCCCTTAAACAAATACATGGAAAGTACTTCTGGCTTGTTGCTAATGACCTTAACATTCATGGAAATATTTTTAATAGACTCAAAATTACAAGTTGCTTATAAAGAGTGTTACTTGCGTCTGGATGGGGCCAGGTTCAGGGTTGGAGGTCTCAATGAAATGAACAAACTGAATTAAGTTTCTTGGTTTATTTACAGTACTAAAAAAACACATACCGTTATTATTTACAAAATATGACTGTCCATCTCAGCTATTAACACATAAATATTTACCAGTGAGTAGAATTTTTATGCTACACTCAGTTATTATTAAAGTCTTAGTCATTGTATGTGTACAGGCGATCCTTGACTTTCTTACATCCAAGTTTCGTACAATTTTTAGTTATATACATAACAAATTAACACCTAAAAATCAACTTTTGTACGAATAACTTGGACTTTTGTACATTAGTTCAATTCATTTTAATATCCATAGCAGGGTTGCCAAAATAAAATAATTTTGAACGTAATATAAAATAAAAAATAAAAAACATGATTATTCCCATACCTCAAACTACATTTTGACATGTTGCTTTAGTATCACTTTACAACATTGTAAATGGCCTTGGCATCATACCATTCAGTCAGAAAATTACTGAAATATATATTTCTGCTAATAGCAGTTGCCACAAATAAAGTATTGTAAACATTTTGGTACCATTTTGATACATTGTAGCGAGATATCTGTAAGTCGTGTTGCCACAGTACAAATGATTGCATCACTGAAAATAAAATGTGAACAGTTATGAGGAAAATCATTAACCTACCAAATAAATGTTTATGTTTGCACAGTAAATTAGTGAACTATAAAACATATAAATTTTAATTTACATTAAACTCCCGATTTACTGTGTAACAACTGGTTTTTCTTTGCTCTGTTTTAAGGTGTGATATAATTTTAATTTGAATATTTCCTTTCTTTTTGAACTATGTTAATTTATGATGTTCAGATAGGTTTTAAAAGTATTATAATATTCCTTGGAGATGATCTAATGTTTTGTTAATGTATATGTCTATGACTGAGCATACACCTTGCTCGCAGGATCAATAAACACTGGTAGATAGGGGCAAATTACGGGACTGTTTAAAAAGAAAGTTTGTTTGGAATGAAATGTAGAACATAAGAAAAAGGTTCGTCTAAAGAAAGTTCTGTAAGAATATTGAGAAGATATTTAATTGTATAAAATCTGAATTATGTTAAAAAGGAAGATTATAATTAATCATTGTAACGTATAAATGAAACGTGTTATTTCCACAAGAAGAAGATAATTATAAATACGAGACATTTGCAAGATAATTTAATTTGCAGATAAATTTGGAGGAAGACTCTGCATAATATTTAGCGATATTCAAGACGGTAAAGAAGAGATTCCTGACTGCGTGAAGTCCCATCTCATCGAGGATTCCAGAGTTAACTGGTGAGCTGCTGTACAATCGGGATCATTCTGCGGCGGATCGACGACAAAGCTCGATGCCCTCACACCCGAGAGTAGCGACAACGTGCTTTGCGAGGTTCCATCAAGTTGGAGAGAGAGAGAGTCTACAAATTGTATGTCATTCCGTAAGTTGCAGCATCAGATAAGTTCTCTGCAACCTTATTATCACTAAAACTGGATCAGCGACGAAGTTGGGCTAATTTTATTGAAGTAATGCTTATAATAGTGTTGTTCGCTCCACTACTGATAATTTATGGATGAAAGCTAGAGTTGTTTGATGCAGAATTTTTATAATTAGCATTGACACTGTATTTTGTTGTAATTTGAAAACTTGATCTATTTTAAATTAACATAAGAGAAGCTTTTAATTTCTAATCAGTAAATATCTTTTGAATTTATTTATTTTATTAAAAAAGAAAGAAATCTTGCAATACTTTTTAATTCAAGTCATTTGCTTATAATGTTTCCTGGTCTTTCAGATTTCCATTATTATTATTATTATTAATCTTTAATGATATATAATCTTACATTAAATCGGAATACTAAAGTGACATGTGTTGTACTGATATATTCATGAATTTGAATATTTTAAAATAACTGTGTGACATCTAACGATAGAAATAAGAAGCTAGCTGGAGCAACTATTTGAATTATCATTTTGGTTGAAGTGAACAGTTTTAAAGTTTACCTCTTTAATTTTAAACTCGCTGTTATAACTGAGAGCTGCTTAATTGGGTTGCGGCTTAACCATGGAGACACCAATTCAAAGTCAAAAATTGAACAGATGCCACCAGTCATGCACCACTGCTACTTATAACCCATACGCATGCTGTTAATTACCACGCTACAGTTGAGTGATGCAGTATTGATTTATTTTTATATTAAAAGTGTTCTGTTACTGTATTTACACATGTTTTTAACAGTAATTACTTAAACTTGGAAGTATTAGGTCTTCTGGAAAATTGTCAGACAGCACATTTAATTCATAATAATAAAGTATTTCACAGTTAAAACTGAAGTCTGCTCATCAAAAAGGTCAGATAGTGTATTTTACAGTAGTTCATATATGCAAAGGCTATTTATAAATTAACTGTGGCACAGAGTGCGACTGGATGACAAAATATCACATTAACATAAATATTATTTGCCCCAAAATGATTTCATCACAAATAATGTGTGGTTTTAATAAATAAAAATATTACATTTATTTTGGTTTTGTTGCTTAAGTGGGAGGTGGTGGAGTCAGGACAAAAATATTGGCAAGCCGTTCCCAGAAAGGTTTGGCCATTGCAGGCCAAATTCAAATCATTAGCAAGCAGAATCATTTCACACGGAAATATGTTACATTAAAAGTATTTATGGAGCTTAAGGAAAATTTGAAACTCTGACAATTCATTCACATATTTGCATTTTACATATGAAAAAGAGTTATTTCATGGGGTGTAGTTTCTAAAGAGAGCCGCATGCATTGGCCAACAGATTACAGCACATTCGCCTATTTTGCTGCTGTGTCGCAAAAGTATGTCTATCACGCCCTTTTGAAAACTAATTTTTTAATCTGGTATGGGCTCAGAACAAAGTTTTTTTTTCTTGTGTATTATGTTAAATTTATTTAGAAATTTTTGAAAAATACTATGCAATAGATATGCGGCCTCTTCAATTAATATGAATTATGCACATGGAAACATTAGCAGCAAGCACCAGGTATGGCCTACGAAGAATAGACAAACAAAGCTAAACTCTCACATACAGTGCTCCATTTCATTTAAACACCACCTACACATTATTCTAGAAGGCAGTTTAATTTGTCACATTAATAACCGCTGTTTTGTAACAATATAAAATACATAGACATTCTGTTTACTATATCCTTCCTGCCTGCATATTTCTCTGATGTCTGTTGTGCAAATGTAGGCTGTCGAAATAACTGTGAAATTTTCTATCAATAGTTCACACATCAGCTGATACAGGATTTTGTGTATGTGTTGATGTTAATATTGTTTATGACGTTGCCACACACTGGCTGTCAAAAAATTGCAAAAAATGAATTCTTTTGTGAATATATTATTTGCTTACATAACCTACATGTACGGTATGTAAGCAGTAAACATTTTCCCCTCCAAATGCTTTAACCGTGAATATTAGTTATCTGTGAAGCCTTACCCAGTCATTACCCTGAAAAATCAAGATTTTAACATATTAGATTTTTGTAAGTACTGTAGATGTATGTATGTATTTTAATAAAGTTTGGTAATCTTTCACGAACAATTAATTGATTCACAACACAAAAATACATTTAGGGAAATTCATCTCTATTTGGTTGGTTGGTGCCACTGCTTTGCTCCCTTCCTGTATTTTTGTTTTTTCCTGATGGGGTTAGAAAGGCAAATGTGCACGTGGATTTCTTTTGCAAGTTCGTAGCGAACATGAGTGGGAAATGGAAACATGAAAGAGACAAAATCGGGAGTGCCAGTAAAAGTGCAGGACTCCATAACTTAGCACTTTTGAACAAAAGATGGAAATTATTCTGTTTGGAACGTGGTGAATTGTACACATCAATTAGACGTTTTTAATTTCAGTTAGTCAACTATTTGTGCAATTGTAAAGGATAAAGACAAAATTAAAAACTATGTTAGGAATGCTGGAATTATATCACCAAGTATTATATCCAAATACTGGAGTATAGTGATTGAAGAAATGGAATGATCATAGGAAGTGTGGATTAAAGATCAATACAAAAAAAACATTCCATTGCCTTTGTCGGTAATTCAAGGCAAAGCAAGCAGTCTCTTTGAAGACTAGAAGAAGAAAAACTTACGAGAAGCTGCAGCTAGTGCACCACAGTTTCAAGCAAGCAGAAGTTGGTGTGATAAATTCAAGTCATGAACAGGCTTACGTAATATTAAGTTGACTGGAGAATATATTAGTGCAGATAAAGAAGCTGAACAGAATTTTGTTCAAACTTTTGCTGAAATTGTTGAAGATGGGAATTATTCTGCTCATCAAATTTTTTTATGTTGGTGAAACAGGGTTATTGTAAGAAAAAGAATGCCTGACGGACATATTTGTCAAAAGAGGAGAAAGTTGTACCTGGGCACAAGGCAGATAAGGACAGGATCACATTGCTTCTTTATGGCAATGCAGCGGGAGACTTTAAACTCAATCCCCTGCCCGTCTACCATTCTGAAAATACCAGAGCATTGAAAGGGAAGGATAATAGAGAAAAAAATAGTTATCTGGAAAGCAAATTCCAAAGCCTGGGTAAGTGGAGCTTTTTTTCAGGAGTGGTTTGCTCATCATTTTGTTCTTGCTGTGAAGAAGTATTACTGTGCAAAAAATATAGCTTTCGAGGCATTTTTAGTTTAGGATAATGCACCTGGCCACCCACGTGCATTAAAAGACAAGTGTCCATAAATAAAAGTAGTTATCCTGCCACCGAAAACAAGTGAAATCCAGCCTGTGGATCAGACTGTTATTGCAACTTTCAAGTGGTACTACATGAGGCGCTTAGTCACCCAAGCAATCAAAACTATTGTCATGGAAGGTGGGCCAAACCTCAAGAAATCTGGAAAGGGTACAACATCCTGGATGAAGTCTATATTTCAGAATCTTGGGCTGAAGCAAAGCAATCAACTATGTCAACTATGGCTGGTTGTTAGATGAATTTGTGCCCTGATTTGATACCAAACTTCGCAGGTTTTGAAGAGACCCTATATGCTTCAACAGAAGTAGTTGTTCTAATCATGAACCAACTAGACTTGGAAGTTACTACAGAAGATGCGAATTAGCGTATTGTATTACACTCTGAGCCTCTGAGAAATGAAGACTTAATTGTCTTGCAAGAGGCAGACTGCTTGGTACCTGCTGATGACTGTGAAGCTAAAGTCAAAACCTCCCCACCAAATCATTAACCACAAAAAAAATTTAATTAAGCTTTTGCCCATCTTGAGAAGTTGTTCAATGTTTCGGAAGAAAGTGGTTCAGAAGAAGACGGATTTCCACATGTTCATAGAGCTGTTGAAAAGGATACAGCATGCTACAGTCTGTCATGTGAAAAAAAAATCTTGTGTTCATTTTTCTTTTAAAAATATTTTCACAAAATCTTGTACAGTAGGGTCTGAGAAGGTATCCCAGACATGTGACAGTGAAGCAGGAAGTTCTAGTTCTCAATATCAGTGTAAATACACTAAACTAAAAATTTTTGTATATCGTATTCAAGAAATAAGTCAATGTTTATACAGTACAGAAGGTAAAGATCAACATTCAAGGTGAAAAATTATTGAAAATGCATTTGTATTTATGTTTCGTTCCAGTGTAAAACTTGTTAAGACACATGCACCATGTTTCGTGATGAAGATACATTCTATATCTACCAAAATTATGAATTTTGTAAAAAAATTTCCTGTCACTTCGGCAACAGAACTTCTATTATTACATGCATGAATATGATTCAACTTTCATAAGTAGAAGTGTGTGATCAAAATGTCCATTACTGTATATTTACATCATCCAAAATGTCTTGTCACTCATGAAAAAGTTCCACTTTGATTTCCTTACAGTCCATCAGGTATATTCCAGTCCCTGTACTCTTTATAAAGTTTCACTCCTCTGCACTCAACACCCTACTTGCTGGTTACTGTACCATTACATGTTGTCTCCTGATTTGCCCACATCACAGTCATTCTGCACTAATTACAGTTTAAGACTGCAGACACAGAGTCATACTACGGCTTTTATAGTTGAGATGACCTGGTCTAGAAGGTTCTATGCACAAGTCATGCTCATGGAGGTGATAACCACAAAATTCGTCTTTTAACTCTTTGAATAGGTAGGAGTGAGATCAGCTTCATAGGCAATAAGTAGCAAATGTGGCATCTCTTTCCTTTCTACAAGTAACAAGAATTTTTTCTTGAGGAGTTACAACCATTGGGCCTACCTAGTGGAAGAGTTGAAACAGCTGTGCAGTGACACTGTCACTTGTAACGGTATATTAATACATCCTAATCCCAGGTTATGTATTTGTCCTTTTGCATACTCAATGGTAAGCAACTGCTTCTCAGTCACTTAAACATTTTATTAGTTATATGTATTTTCTTTGGATTATTGCTACATATATAAAACCTTAACTATATCTAAGTTTTATAAACCTTTCAATTTAGTTACTGTACCTATGTTAGGAATCTACATCAACCTAGCATCAGTACACATACATCTGCCTTCGATCAACACATCATGGCTACACAAACTTGCTAATAATTTCCATAGCTACAGTTTATGAAATTGATGAAAAGTTTCCACTGGTCTCAGGAGATTCGGAATCCCATCTTTCTGATACATCTTGGCCGCCTTCCGCTACTGCTGATGAGCACTGAAATCACTTATAGTTTATCAGTGTTCGTCAGCAGTAAAGGGACAGCCAGCAGTAAAAAGTAAATATTTCATTCGTCAGTAACTCAATAGTCTTGAATGCTTGGCAATGGTATTCATTATAATTAAATAACAGGAATAAAATTGTTGGCTCTCAAGACCTAAGACCTCGCTGTTAAGAGCCTCCTGAATCTCTTCACTCACCCACTTATTTCTTTCTTGAGTTAAAAGAATTCTTACGCATATAACAACAATTGTTCATAGTTTTTTGGCTAAAGAAAGGCAGTTTTTCTAACAAAATGTAACTGTGTTTTTGTTTATTTTTTGTACTCTTTTTGTTCAGAATTTCAGTAAGTACTATTTTGTATTTAATGGTCCTGCCATATGCACATTTTACTTATCTCTAAGAATCTACAAGAACTTGAATCGCCTGCCAAAATCGTGTTTCACTGACACTGTATAACCTTTGTAGCATCAGTAAAATCAGTGCTTTCAGTGTTCAATATAGCCTCGTGCAGGGTGCTGCCAAGCGGCACACAGAATTGAGCACTGTTGATCATCAGTGCTCATCAGTAGTATCAGAACCATAGCTGATGTTACTGAAATTACTGGCTAGTGAAATTATTGAGTAGTAGAAGGCTGCCCATATTAATAACTACTAAGAAAATGATAAACATATACATGGAAAATTTTAATCTGTGCTCTCTCACAAGCATAAAGAAACTATCTGACACAAAAATATTTCAACCGTTTACATCTAACGTAAATGTGTGCATATACTTAAAGATATCACTGACAAGTTGCATAAACAGAATTACATACTTACACTTGAAGTTAATGGATTTCAAAGAGTGGATAACAAGTAGATTTACCACAATCGATTGGCAGGGTTTAAAAATAAGGCAACAGGTTTCTTAACCATACTGATGAGAAATATTGCAACGGAGTGAAGTAAACATAGCCACAAGTGGCAGCTACCAAATGTACAGTGCTTCTGGACTGTTGTGTGTACTAGCTTGCATGTTATCGCTATATATGGCCCTTTCGTCAGTCGGAAAAATTAACTATGCTACATCTATAAGTGACTATCCCCTCTGCCTCCTCTGGACACTGCACCAAAGTATCTCTGAACAGGACATGCAATTTTAGTAGCAGTCACCAACACTTGTAGCATAGACCTTCCTGCTCGGAGTTTGCTATACTACATAGTTTTCAGAATAGTGGGAGTAGTTAAGAGAACTACTACAAACTTGAAACATTAGACTTGCTTTGTAACTGAAGGCATGAAGGGTAAAGGGGGGGGGGGAGGGGGTGATCACCAGGTATTGGATCTAAGGCTCCGCTCTATACAGAACTATACTCTGGTAGTGCAAGGGCATGCTCTGTTGAAGTTGAAAGCAATAAGGCATTAATTAATAATTCACCACCCAGTAGAAGTAACAGGGAGGGAGGAGCTGAAAGTGATTTCCAATCAGTTATCAAGAAATTATAATTCTGCAAACATTAAAAATAACATTCAATTAAATGTAAACTATGTTCTCAATTTAAAAAAATTTTAGAAAATTATGTTGGATGTAATTGAAAGGAATTTATTAAAATTAAAATTACAGTAAAGAGAATGAAATTTAAAATTTACCAAAAAAAATTTGGCACAAAACATATTATCTTTGGATTATCCTATTTATAAAAATTTTACATTTAATTGTTATGCATTGTTAAGTGTCTTAAGATTTCTTCGTGGGGGATGAGAATAAAATTAACTAAAGAGAACAAATACCTATCTAACATGTATTTAATTACAACCAATGCCTGTTAAGATTCCCACCTTATCTTTCCCAAGCACTGGCATACTAAAAATGACCTCCTAGGCATAAAACTCATGGACTAACAACATCATGCATTCATCTAACAAAAAAAATAACCTTTGAAACAAAAATGCTACATTCACTTCTTATATTTTTAGCCATCATCATGGACTTCATTATAGACAGGGGCTTGTGCCCCAGCTAAGGAAGATATTTTCATACTAAGCCTCATATGCTTTCAGTGTTGGTCCAGGACAAGCTCAACTTCCTAATCCAAGAATGGAACAATACAAAATTTGCACACACAACTGCTGAGACCAGCAAACGTCAGGTTGGTCACCCTGGATTTGGCATGCAACCAAAGTCCTTGTTTTGAAACATGCAGCAGTCAATTACCTGTTGAAAACTACTGACTTGCCACAAAAATACCTACGGCCTGCAGCATTCTGTGCACTTATGACAAATATCAGCAAATCTCAACACTACTACTACCACTTACAGTAATTTCTTGAATCTCACTGTCTCAAATTCAAGCTGAAAAAATCCCAAATTCCTGACCACAACAAAAGTTTCCTCTTAAATTTGTCATACATGACTGACATAACCTTTGTGCTGTTATGTAAATTCTCATTTCTTTTAATATTTTTAAGAGTGATAAATCAATGAAATTTTTTCACAGTTATATTTTCATTAATATAATGTGTGTGCATGTGCGTGTGAGTGGTTAACACTGTTTTTGTATTGCTTCTGTTTATTTTTTTTTAGTTTTCTGTGTTTTGTACTTCAAAAATTAATTAATAGCTATGTAAAATTTATAAAGACAGTCCTAATGGTTGTAATTTATGTTTACAGCTATGTAATGCTAAAGCATTGTTTGTTAAGGGAAAAGGTCAAATAATGTTCCTGATAAACCATGAATTTGGTGTTGCATTGATCTCATTGAAGACAAACATGATGCAAACTGCATTGTTCCACAGGAATGACACACTCTTATATGGGCAGAACATGAGGAACTGTGATCTGAGGAAATTCTTTACAGATGGTGAGAGATTTTCATATTAAAGATTAAAGTTAAATTCCATATGAGTATTTTGTAACCTAGTTTCATCGTAATTTTTATTATTCATGTATGCAAAATAATAATGTTGGGACATGTAATTAGTTTCCTTGTATTCTGTCTATTGATTACATTACAGAAATATTTTGTTATTCGCAGTATTGCATATGTTTATAATCAGTTCTATAAAATATCTAAAAATTAATTTTGTGTACGGTACCATGTTACCGCTTTCCTTTTTTGAATCGTATATCATAATTTTCTACTTCCATTAATGTTATAAAGTACTACATTAGAAAATTTAAAAAAAGCTTTATTTTAGAATTTATTTATAAATTACAAAATTTGTTTGTTGGAATAAATTAAAATACAGAAAAATTGGTGTATGCTGTAATGGCTAGGAATAAATAGTTGTATGTAAATTATAGTTAAGTTTTAGAATGCAATATTTAAAGTAATTTTTTTTTACTTGCAATTTTTCAGGTAGTACTTTTGGAAACATATTTTTCATTTTTCTGTATAAAAATGTTTATGGTTGATTGCCCAGTGCAAAAGTATGCTTCTTTGTTTCCACTCAGTTTTGTTTTCCTGACTTATTTACATTACTCTACTCAGGTCACTTTGTGTGACCTAAGTAGTAATTTTGATTATATTAAACCGAAACCTTTAATGATTTTGAAGGTAGTGAATTAGATATTCCCAAGTCTTATTACAGTGATCATAGACAGGGGGTAGACAAAGTTAGTCAGTGTTTACAAGTAGCTCGATTTAAGTTTTGTGGAGTGATGTACTGCAAGGTTCAGTGTTACTTTTCCTTTTTTATTGTATGACTTAGCTTGTGTTTTATTATCTAATGTAATAATTAATGCTGATGATACTACCTTCATTAATAGTCGTAGTAATGCAGTAGAGCTAACATGTTACCTGAGGTTTCTCTAATCCTATAGCTGCTTTGGATGAGATAACTGTGTTCTTTGGACGAGATAACTCATCTTACATAAAGGCTGCATGTTATGCTAAGGACGAGATATCTCATTTGGGCTTCTTTCTATTTGCTGCCGTAGGTATCACCTCATTTCTCTACTGCTAATGCTGTCCTTACTTTTAGACACTGTAAAATGTTTGTGAATGCTTTTAGCACCCTTACTGTTTTATTTTAGAAACATGTTTCCAATAGGACATCAATAGTCACATAAATGCAGATTGTGTGTTCCAGTTTTACTTAATTTCACACCTGCACATGTTTTGTCTTAGTTTTAGTGAAAAACCATTATTGAATAATATTTGTCTAGTATTATAATATGTAGGCCTACTATAAACTGGGGACATGACACATTTCACGAGCCAGTCAATTTATAATACAAAATACAAAAAAATATTCTCAAACTTTTACCATGAAAATTACCTAACTCACTGGCAGTTTGTATTGGCAGGTTTACGACACGTTATTTAGTTTGTTTTACTTTTGTTTGCAGTATTATATGATTGTGGGAATAATATATTATATATATATATATATATATATATATATTTTTTTTTTTTTTTTTTTTTTTTTTTTTTTTTTTTTTTTTTTTTTTTTTTTTAACTGTGAAACCAGAACAGAAAGGAATATCCCATGTACCAGGAAACAGTAGAGATGATTCTAATAAGAAGTGACAGCAAGGGAGATTATTTTATGTGAGTGATTTAAGTAGTGAGGCTAGTCTGGATAATAATGACAAGAACAAATTAGTCAGGCCATTTACGATGACAGTTCCTTAAAATGATGTATAGTCATCTACATCTACTGTCACCATAGCTGACTTTTCATGTGCCTTATTTGATGAGTCACTCACTGAGATGGAAGAAGATACTGACAGTGACAAAAACAATGAAACACCAAGCAAGAGAACTAAGTATTATGCATTTGTGTGGTATTCAGTTAATTTGTATCTTACCATTCATCCATTTAGTGCAGGGGTTCTCATCCTAGGGGGGCGCACATCGTGTTAAGGAGTGAAACATACATAAACTTAGTAAACATATAAATGTTTGAGAAAAAGGACAAATAATGAACAGCTTCATCCACACTTAACTGCAGTATATGCATGGTAGTTCACCTCACTACTGTTAGATCTCTCTGCAACCCTGTTACAACTAGGAGACAGAATAGTTTGTTTTGCTACTGCTAGATCTCTCTGCAATACTGTTAGAGTTGAAAGCAGACAGGTGTTTACCTTTACTGGAGTCTTTTTTCAGTTGACACCGGCTAACAGCCAATGGCGCTAGAGCCCATGATGGAGCTCAAGTGTCACATGTACCGTACGTGCGCAAAGAGGCGGACAATTTTGAACTTTCCTATAAATGTTAATTTCAGGGTAAAATGGGTTATATTGTCTTTACAGTGTTTAATATGTCTTAAAATGTTTTAAAGTGCTTGTACTAATTTTAATTGTTTGGTTATGAATATTCAAAGTGCCTGTGGTGCCGAGATTAAGAACACTTAATATTCTGGCATGAACGCCATTACAAAGAGACATTAAAATAATATTGAAACTCGTAACAAAATTATATAAATGTAAAACAATGTCAAATTTAATTTGTGCCATTTTATTTTCACTATAAAATATTTCACTCTGCGTGCATAGCACTTCTGCTTATGTGAACCCCGTAGGCTGCCATGATAGGTCCGTGTGTCGCATGTATTTGGACAGTCTGTCGAGAGCTGGCGACGTAAGACACTGTCACGTGCACACTTCAACTTTTGTTCACTGCTGTAGGTCTCCATAGTCCATGTAGTTTACCGGTTAATCTTAGCTTGCATACGTTTTTGCCAGACATGTTCCCCAGCATTATGGTCCCACTTTACTAATTTCTTACGCCCTTGTGGCATTTTTAACTTATTCGAGGAGGAGGAGAAAGATGTCTGAGAGGTCACGCGACCCGCACATTTTAATCAGACGCCATCTGCCTATGTTTATGGCATTTTGTTTTAAACTTGTGCATAATTGCTGCACTCAATTTTAAGAGCATTATTTTTCTGTATATATTTAAGGGTCATTTTCGTGTTTGAATATTTTACGGCAACATCATGTATAACCACGTGGTGCAATTTCACCTGCAGCACGTGATCTGCTACGAACTTCATCCAGCAGCATCCGCACCACCTAAACTTGTTTTCACACATATGTGTGTTTATTGTGAATATTCATCTCTTGTCTTATCTTATTTCATGTCTCATTCGAGGGTCTATGTAATTGTGTAATTAGTGTACGGTGCAATTACTCCCGTCGTAGCCAGCTCTGTGTATAGACTGTCACCACACTAACCACGTGCTGGAGGGCGAGCCCCGACGAGTTTGCGTTAGTGATGCTGAGTAATCACTCGTGTTAATGTGTATTAAGGGTATTAATTTTTATTCACCGTTTCCTGTCTTCAGGGACAAAATGTCAGTCCACCCTAGCGGCTGTCGGCTCTCTTCCCTTGTGAAGGTGTGCTTTCATGCACCTCGGTGAGATCCATTTAGGCATGCGCTAGATTAATTACGGGTTGGGGAGCACCCAAGCGGAATTGGCTAGTCATGACTGAGATAACCATTTAATTGGCATGATGTGTATAAACAATATCAATAAAAACAAGTCTACAGTGAACTCAATTTTTTATTCAGTAGTGACAGTGTCCTAGCCACATATGTTTATCAAGTGTTTATGTCAGTGATTTTATTAAAAGTTTAGTATTGCCAACGTGTTTTTAAGTACGCACGGGTGAGACGGACACACAGAACCCACAACATCCCTGAGAACCCTGAGTCTCAATAGTGCGGTAATTGGGAAGCACTGCTGGCGCCCAAATTACCAGTAAGTATTTGTGTCATCATTCGTCTCGTGTCTCACCCGACTGCGTTACTGTCGCCATTTTGATAGTTGTGAATGCTGTTTATCGTAAACATAGAACAATAGTGAACGTGAGTGTTGTGTGAACCAAAGTTAAAAATGGCAAAAGCATTAGCAAAGAAAAGGCTACACACTGAAGACTATATTAGGTTTGACTTTACATACATAAAAAAAAATGATAGCCATTTACCTTAATGTGTTATATCACGCTGTTTTGAGTAATGACACAATGCGACCGCAATGTTTGGAACGCCATTTGACAACGAATGACCCAAGTTTGAAAGAGAAAACAGCGAAATTTTTTCGTGCGACAAAGAACTCTCTCAAACAAATTAAACTTTATTCAAGTGGAAATTTTCATGTGGAGAACAAAAAAGCAGTTGAAGATTTTTATAAGATGACCTTGTTGATAGCTAAAGGCGAGCAACCACATATTATTGGTGAGTCACTTATAAAACCATGTTTCCCAATATCTTGTAGTACTACTGTCCTTCGTGAAAAGAGTTGCAACATAATTGCAAAAATATAGCTCTCAAATGACACAGTTAAAATGTAGAATTGACTAAATGGCTCAATATTTGAAACATCAAATAATAGAAAACTAAAGAAATCTCTATTCTTTTCTTTGCAATGTGGTGAGACAACCGACATTTCAAATCATTCTCAATTGTTGTATTATTGTAGATTTATTGATGGAAAACTGTTTATGGAAGAAATATTGTTTTCACAAACTCTCCAAACAAAAACAAAAGCTATTAATGTGTTTTCTGCTCTCAATACCTTTTTAGCAGTGAACAATCTACCATGGGCGAATGTTTGTTGAAATATGCACTGATGGGGCACAAGCCAGGGTGTTGATCTGGGTTTAAGGAACTAGCTAAGAAAAGGGACCCTAACATAATTGGTTCTCATTACATCATTCACAAACAGACTTTATCTTGTAAGGCTCTATCTGAATCACTTAACATTTTTTTTTGGCAATCAAAACAGTAAACTTTGTAACATATAGTGCTCTCAACACTATAATTTTTAAGGCTTATTGACTTGCTTGTGAGACACAAAATTTAGCATTACATTTGAAAAATGAAATGAAGGACTTGATTTCAGTACATTTGGTATTTTTGAAAGACGAAATAGGATGCTATTTTCCAGATGTTTCTTCAGAAAGCTGGCAATGTCAGTTAACACGAGATCCATTAAATATCAAAGTGGACATACTTTCTAATTTCCTTCAGGAGCAGGCAATCAACCTAAAATGTGATTCACAAACAAAAGTGGAATTTGCAAACATGAATCTGAAGATTTTTGGTTGAGCGATTTTCCTGTGTATCCACAAGTTGTTATGGACAAAGCTATTGGTGCAGTTTTCAACAACATTTCTTTGAGAATCTGGGTTTTCTATACTTGCTTATATAAATTCAAAGTATCGAGCAAGGCTAGATGTCAAAAGTGATTTGAGATTTGCATTATCACAATTAACACCAAATATACAAAAACTTGTGAAAGAGAAACAGTACCAGCTCTCTCATTGATGTTATGTTCCCACAAAAAAAATGGTTGTATTTGTTCACTAATATGTTTAATAAAACCTTATAAAACACATTTTAAGTTCTTTTTTTTTTTGTTACCAAACGACAAAGATTTTTTTTTTTGTATTTCAATATAATATAATGGGTTGGGGAGGCATAACCTCAAACAAGAATTTGGGGGGGGGGGGGCATGCCCTAAAAGGGTGAGAACCCCTGATTTAGAGACTGTCATTCGGGATGTAATGCTAATGTAAATGCAAGCAGCTCTGTTTGGAATTATTTTTTTAATTTTTACTGAATAATTGATTATGTTTATAGCACAGGAAGCACGCCTAAAACAATGCTGCCACAACTCAAAAAACCTAGTTTTGAAATGATCGCCTGTAGAAATTCTAATGTGCAGTTGTAGTAAGTTTTTTAATGGAAATTCTTGAACTTTTGAGAAAGTGCGTATTATTGTAACCTACAGACAATAGTATTTTATGGCTTGTGATTGAGAGCTGTGATTTTATTGTTGTGGCAATTTAATATATCACTATCCAAATGCAAAACTACCACCATTAATTATTCTGTTTCTATTACATTAATAATTTTAAAGAAAGGGTACCACTATTCAAAATATGGTTGTATTGTTTTGGCATTAGTTGGAATAAGAAGTGCTTCAATTCAAAATATAATTGTATTGTTATATCAAGTAGAAATTAAACTGTGCAACAGTTTAAAATATGTTTGTTTGTTTTATTGTGTCCATAAGATCGTTTTTCAATACACAGCAGTACAAATATATTGGACAAGTCAAATTACAGTATACAAAGTTTATACACTGTACATTTTAAGTACACACACATATATTTATGTTAGATTGCACATACACACACACACACGTATCTCTTCTTCTTGCTGTGACTTATCTTCCAACATGCTGTAGGACATCATCGCTTTACTGAAACATAAGAAAAAGGGAAACTAGAAATCTGAAACCAGAAATGTATAGAATAAAATGTAATTTATTAATTTTTGTAGTTTAGATATTCATCTACGCTATAAAATGCTCATTCAATAAAAATTCTTTCAGCAGGTTTTTTAAAGATTTTTTGGTTAAAGAAGCAAATTTCTTGAAGGCTTTGTGGTAATTTATTGAAAAGATGGCTACCAAGGTAGGATGGCCCTTTCTGGACTAGTTTTAAGTTACTGAAGCCATGTGTGTTTTTTATTATGCTTTTGAAAGGACTCATTTTTCTGAAATAAATTACTGTTCTTGGACACGAATATGAATACTGAAAAAATGTACTCACATGCAAATGTTAAAATCTCTGAGCTCTTGAAAAGAGGTCTACATGAGTCTGACTTTCTTTTGCCATTGATTAATCTTACAGCTCTCTGTTGTGTTAAGAATGCCATGTGGTAGTTGGAAAATTGCATCATTGGGCAAGGTGTTTTTCCTAAAGCCAGACTGAAAATTTGATAAAATTTTGTGATTCTCAAAATGTTGCAGCAATCTCCTGAAAATTAGTTTTTCAACTACTATTGAAAAGGAGGTCAGAAGAGACATAGGTCTATAATTGGTTACTTCGGTGTTACCATAGCCCATTTGAGTCTGTCTGGAAATAATCCTGTTTTGAATATAGCATCACAAATATGGCTTAATGGAACACTGAATTCAAAAACACATTGCTTTAATAACCTATAGCTAATGCCACCATAGCTACTTGATAATTTTGGTTGCAGATAATTCATTGTTTTCTCTGCTTCTTTTGGAGTTGTGTAAGTAAAAGCTGTACATGGTAAAGTGAACACTTATGACAGCCTGGTTACTTTTTCCTTTCAGCCATTTTTTATCCTTTAAACATCTTTTTAAATAAATATTGCCATGTAAGTAATAAACACAGTGTGTATATTCCACCACTCTCTGAATTTATCGTCTAAGGCTAAAGTAAACCATACTTATTGACTATTATTCCAAACGAGAGGGCTTTCAAAAGTGCTCGCTTTATCATGAATAGCCTTTAGCAGGATATTCAGTACCCTCAACTATAGGCATACGGTTTATATCTTGTTTAATATTTTTGTTAGTCATGTTTTATATGACAGTTAAGTAGTATGAATTAAATGTATCTGTGACTAGTTTAGGGTCTGAGAGTCTGTAACGTTGCAGGTTATATATATTTTTAATAGTTTTTATAATCAATTTGATTCTGACTTTTGGTTAAATTCCCTTTTTATTTTGGGAGTGAGTGTAAATATTTTATTTTCTTTAGTGCCACGTGGAGTAAGAAAGTTTTATTAGTAGTTGAAGTTCGTGGTTATGTTTGAGGGTTTATCAGTAATGTGTTTGCTTTTTCAAGTTTTCAAGTCACAGTTGGGATAGCGTAACAGTTATCGATTAAAGCTTTTTCCGACTTCATATGCTGTTTTCCTTTCGTAAGCACTTTTTATACTAGAAGTTAGCTGCGACGTAGTTGGATCTAGCCAATGGTAGGAGTTCGTGCAAAGGATTTCCAAATTTGGTGTGACGAGTGGGGATAGACACATCACATAGAGGGAATTTGAACATCAGCCAAATTCTATTGTGGTAACATAGCTCGAGAAGTAGGAGAGGGGATAGGCACGTGCCTAACTGCGCTCAGAGGGCCAGGGACCCTGTAGCAAATGATAACCGGCCATGAAAGAGGCACGATGGTGTGTGCCATGCCTTGCGATGCTAATTGTAAAATGACTTCATTAACTAGCGAACTACTGTGACACTGTCCCATGTTTGTCTACTTTGTTTTAAACTGATTGTATTCTGAATATGTTATTTTATATTAGAATTTTTAAATAAAACTGAGTAACTATTCCAAAACAGAAATTAATTTTTTTATTATTATAACATGGCACATTTGTCTCATGCTCTACCGCTGAAGTGAACCCTGACTGTAATGTCCAGTTGTTAATTTTGACACTGCCACTGTACAATTATGGCGTGGGCCGCGGGGCTATTAACTAGCCTTTGCCACATTACAAGTCTTTTACTTTTAGGTTTACAACTGGACATTGCTCTGTTGTTCTTCCTCTTGTGCTTTTTACAATATTCCATGTCATTTTTATTTTGTTTTGAGAATTGTGAATGACCTTACTGAAGAATTGTGAATGAGCTTACTGAAGAACTTATTTTTTGCAGGTTTTATGACCTTACTCAAAATTTTGCAGTATTTCCTGTAGTGATTCATTGAGTCAGTTTTATTGTGTTTTCGCAGGAAATTTTTATTCTTTTGGCAGGGTGGCCACCGAACCGGGAAAACTGGGAAAAGGTATAGAATTGAAAAGGACCCGGGGAAAACCCGGAAATAGTCTGGAATTTTGTCCATCTGTAGGGAATCCCCCCCCCCCCCCCCCCCCTCAGCCGTTTCGAGTTTCGTCACTGAATACTGTGATTGTAGGTCAGGGTAGTTTTACATGAACAATCATTTGTCAACATTGCGCAACATTTTTTCCGGCGGCCGGAGTAGTTTCCTATGCCCAGTTCCCGCCCACCCGCCGTAGTAGTTTCCCACGCTGAGCGACATGTCACTCTGGAGGGGAAGAATGTTGGCAGGCGTATCTCATCTTACCTCTTTCAACATCTAAGTCACACCACTCGCTTGTTTTTCAGTGTTTGTGTGTAATTTGCTGCGTGATGAAATGATCATGTCGACTAGATATTCATCTCATTACGAATCATAATTTCCATGGGCTTCAGAAGACACTAAAGATAGAGGCAGTACGCTGTGCTAAATATGTGTTAAAAGTTTTAAAATAGATACAATGGGTAGGGGAGCATTTCTAAGCCACACAAAATCTAAACTGCATTAAAAAATTCTTGCTGATAACTCAAGAGGCTTGCAAGTTACTGCATTCTTTTCTTCACATTTGAACCAAACTGCAACTATTTCTTCTTGCAGCAAATGTAAGTAACAATTGCTTGTAGTATTTTTTACTGCTGTGTGTGTGTGTGTGCATGCGTGTGTGAGAATGGTCCCAAATGTTTCACTTGATTTAAACATTTAAACTAACGATGTAACATACCCTTAGCTTTATTTAACTGTAGAAGTTTACAGCATAGCTTTAATTGCCACCCACCCGCAAAGTTGGAAGCTAGAAAGCCACGAATCAGCAACGCCTTGGGACTGCTGACTGCTAGACTGTTCATAGCTTCCCTGCAATCATTGCATGCCTCCCGTGTCGCTTGTAACGATACTTCTCTCCTTCCTTGTTGGCATCGTATAGTCAGAGATGGGAATGGTATAGTCAGAGGCGGGAATGATGTCCACGTTACTAATTTCATTTAATCTGCAAATGTCTTCCGGATAAAATGACAGGGCCAGGTGAAAGTGTATTTTATCATCCCCTTGTCTCTATGTTAAAACACTAATAAGTGTCATGACTTTTTACCAAGCCGAAAAAGTCCGCATTCAGTCATCTATGGTAGAAAAACTACCATTAACTCAATTATATATTAATTAAATATAAAAATTAGATGTTTTAAAAATGAAAGATGTCCCAGAAATATTAATAACAAGTCCCATTACTATAAACTAAATGTGCGATGTGCTAGGTTCATTTTCTATTGCTGTTGAGTAAACTGGGCAATTTATTTAAATTATATAAATTTGTTTTAATAAGGACACGTTTTTAGAATAAAGGTATATAAAGACATATAAATACATAATGTTGTTATTGCCTAGGAAAGTTCAAACTTTGTGCGAGTGTCTAATTTAGTTAGCTTGGTGTTCAGTTTCAGTTGCTTCTCGCGAGAAAACCAGGTGATAAATCATGTTTTAATAAGGAGCCGAATTCAGAATCAATTATACCCTAGATGTATATAAATACAGCCTCTCGTTATCGCAGAAAAAAGTTAAAACTGTGCGACATAATTTAGCAGGCCGTAAACATTTTACGAATGTGGCATACTGTAATTGGTATGCGAAAATTCATTTTAAGAATTATTGATGATCGTTTACATACCATGGAGACACCCGTTAATATCGGAGTCGAGGACGATGGTCCAGATATTTGCCACCGTGCTGCGCAACCAGTACTTTCCTGTTAGTATTTCATATTTCTCCAGAATTGTTACAGTTTTACACTAGCTATCGCTCAATTTGTCTTATCAGGAGTCGTCTGAAATTTAACCCCCTAAACGTGAGTTGTCAAATCGAAGCATAAAACCGAAAATAAATGCTAGGGCCGACGAAAAAACCGTAATTTAATAAAATTGCGTACAAATATAGCCAATAATTGATACTTTCAGTTCCAAACTCAGTGCGGGAAGTTGAAATCCAAAACCAAAATCCTAAAAATCATCATTAACGTAGTAATGTTACGTGGCCTATGCAAATCTCAACGTGCACGAACACATCACACACGCACATGCATGTGCCCGACAATCATTCCATTCGCATGTGGGGATAAAAGGAAGTACGAACCACAGTCAGTAGTCGGCGATGCATGAAAATAGCCCAACTTATGGCTGTTGCTGCTTGTAATCACTGCTTACAGGCACACAGCAAGTATCAAGCTGTGCACAGTTGACCTGCAGATAAGCAGCACACAGCACGCCGCCTATCTGGAGTACAGCTTTATATATAATGTGGATATAAATTTGAATTTTTTTTGTCCAGGGTATATATTGCCTTTATTACAGTTTTTCAAGGATAAATCTTTATAAATAATGTAGATGTAATTCAATTTTTTTAATTGGGCTTATAAATTGCATTTATTGCAGTTTTTCAAGGAAACAACTTTTATAAGTAGTAACTTATTGAATGTGTAAATAGTTTTTTTTTGTCTAGGGAGGTTATATTTTATTTATATTGTCTTTTTAATGCAAACTTGTACGTATTTCTATATATACTGCTTTATAAAAGATGGGACACTGTACAAAATTGGTTTTTTTAAGTTGTGTTTGTAAAATCTGGAAAATTCTTAGGATAACTTAGAAAAACCTGAAAAAACCTTGGAATTTTATATTTTCAATAGGTTGGCCACCCGCCTTTGTTGAGCCATACATTTTTCTTTGGATTTGTATTACTGTGGATTATTTTGGATGGGAAACATTTTTAAAACAATTGTGAACTTTGTTAAGAAAAAATTTGGATTTTTCATTTACTTTGGTAAAAGTATACAATGTTGACTGACTATTGCTCCCTGCTAAGCTTACTTTTGACGTGTAAGAAATTTTCCAGCAAAAAATTTCTTATTTTCTTATAAGAAATTCTTTTGGAGGGCATCATGATCCGAAAAAATTTTATAAATTGCTGTCCAACTGGTTCCTTCTATTTTGGCAGCAAAATTCCTGATGGATTTAATGGTACTGAGTAGACTATCAAGTTCAGTTTTTTTGGTTGCTTTCTTTTCAGTAATCAATATTAAAGTCTCCACAGAGAATAATTTATAAATTGGCTCTATAAATGTCTTTAAGGTTTGTTTGCTTTAAGAAATTTTAAGAAGTTACTAAAGTTGGCAGAAAGGGCTATACATATAATGAGGGCCCCCACTTTTTTTACATTTGTCAGTTTTTACTTCCACATAACTGCATTCAAACACTTAATCTTCTAATAGTAAATGCATGTCATTTTTAAAACTTATATTATTTTTCATAAAAATACCTGTACCACCCTCAATCATGGTATTTCTACAATAAGTGGAACAGAGGGAATATCCAGGAATTTTAATTTGCTTAGAAGAGGATTCAGTTTAACAGAAATAATATTTCTGTTAAACATAATATTTGTACATCCACGTTGCGTTCTGTGGATAATTTTGCCAAGGGCAGAGAGAGCCCATCAATTTTGCTTGTTAAACCTCTAATATTCTGATGGAATAAATACAAATAATTTTCATTAATTATTCTGTAATTTTTAATATTTGAGGAATTATTTATTGTTTCTGGTATTTAGTGTGAAAGTAAAACTTTTTTCGTATATGAATTAGGCCTTACGGACATGGACTTCTTTAGCATAAAAAATGTCCACGGTTTCCGACGATTTCCTGAATTTTTTTTTAACAGATCTATGGTCTGTAAGAATTCTACCAGCAATGAGGTCAGCGAATTTCCCCTTGCCAGCACAACTCAGATGCAGACCAAGTCTTGGTCAGCTCTGATTTCCTCTAGTCCAATCACACCAACGTGGCTAGGTCTGCCAGACCCTGCACAGCACCATAGGGCAGCATTAACTGTCTGCACCTTCCTTTGTAAGAAATGCTTGTCATGATGTCTCAATACCTCACAGACCTGGTGGCCCTGGCAGTGTTGCTGATGGCTATTCCAACTGAATAGTTTTTGTCACAGTCAGTGCTGTTACTTATTCCCCCCGACAAAAACGTGATCTGACTTGCGAAAATCTTTACTTAAGCTACTTACATCTTTGCCACACTGTCAAGGCCTGCATTAAGTTTACAAAATGTGATGTCAAAGCCTTCACCCAATTTGTCTTAGATGCTCTCTTCTAGACCTTTCACGTGACTGCTTCCATGGATCAGCACTTTCCTTGTGGCCCTTACTGCGGTGTTGGGCTCTGGGAGGGGGATGACCTTAACTTCTGCTTCTTCCTGCAGGTCTGCGAGGACAGTAAAGCTGTGGCTCCATGGTGGTGGTGTCTCAGAGACCTGTGAACTGACAAGTAGTAGGAATGGATCACTGGTTTCTTTTCCTATACTTGTAAAGATTATGTAATTACCAAACTCCAATTTTTTCTGTCAGAGCAATTTTCTTGGAGGATAAATATAATAAAGCAGAAGCAAATGAATTTCAATAAACTAGTAGAGCCATGCATGCTTTTAATAAATTTTTAGTAAAGCGGTGCCTCAGTACATTGTTGTGTTCTGCCATTCGGTGTGGTGTAATTGGCTCGAACACCAGCTCATTGTGCAAGAGGTCCTGGTTTCACATCTGAGTAAAGCATGGCTGTGTGTCGCTTTTAGGGATAAGTTTGTGTTTAGTGTAGTATAGACTGCCTCATCCTTCCTCTTATTGGCTTTCCACCATAAAGCAGATTTTTTTAAATTGTCGGCACTCCCAACATTCAAATGTCCAGAAGACTAAAACAGAATGTAATTATAGTCATGTTTTGAATTAGTTCTTCAGTTTTCTGTATGCCCAAAAATATTTTCCTAGGTATCGAGTAACTGTTATTCTTATTCAATAAAATGGCAATTTCTAGTAAGGCTCTTTTCATTTGTACAAGTCTTCAACTGAATGGTCTTCTCAGCTGCTTTCAGCTGTTGACTTTGGATAATAGGGATGGATGGTTTTATTTAGTCAGCACTACCAGCCAAAACTTGAAGACAAGGGAAATTACAGCTCTGGTCCATCTTGCTCTCTTCCTACTCCTACTTCATAGGAGGGAGTAACATCTTCATATTCCCAAAGTGCAGTTTTATGCCCCCAAGCTGCCGTTTTCTGTACTCACACCTCCACCACTAAATTTTATCTCTAACAGATGATTGCATACACAAAATATTAGTAGCTGAAATTTACACATCCTCTTAAAATCAGCTGGTCTGAAAAGCAGCCTGATCTGAAAACCACCTGGCCTAAAAGCCAACTGCCCTAAATATCAACATATTTAGTTACTGATATAACTAATAAGTTTACTTTCCCGAACATGGGTGCAATTAATTTTTTAATAAGTTCTTAAAAGCTGAGTTGGTAGGTAGTACTTGTTTTGTTGTGAGCAATATTATTGTAAAGGAAAGCAGAAACATATATGCAACGTCACTAGGAAAGTACAAATATGCACGTGCCTTATCCAGGACTCTAACCCACAAAAACTTGTACCATAGGCTAGTGTGCAATTAACTGCGTTATGGAGGTTGGTTTCACAGCATAAACTTGGGATTTAATCATTATAATGTTTTGAATAATAGGGTATATAAACCTAAAATATTTACAGGGCCGTTATTTTATAATAAGTGACTGAGCCATTTAACACATGATAGTTTACATGGCCTGCCATGGTGCTACTTGTGTAGTGTAAATTGGTTGATTGATCCCTGAGTTATGGCATAAAACCTTCATATTTTTCATGTAATGATGTTCATAAATGGAGGACAAAAATGATATGTATTGTATTTGATGATTGTATACTGCCAGTATACAAAGTTAAGTTAAAATCGATAACATGGTTCTATAGATATAGCACACTAAGCTAAAATGATCTTATAATAGCCATTCTGAAAATATTTCTCTTTCCCTTTTAAAAAATACATATATTTATATGGTCTACCACAGTACATCTTCTTCGCTTAATTTGGT
Organism: Dryococelus australis; assembly: GCA_029891345.1. Lineage (NCBI taxonomy): Eukaryota > Metazoa > Arthropoda > Insecta > Phasmatodea > Phasmatidae > Dryococelus > Dryococelus australis. The sequence goes on from CM057009.1 coordinate 249,480,964, forward strand.
TGGATTATTTGCCGAGATATGACGTAAAAACTTTATATTTATAGGGGGGCTAACTTACAAAATGGTATATAAATAAGACTCTGTATAGACAAATTTGATGGTTGCAATAGATACTGCCAGCATACAAAGTTAAGTTGGGATTTTTTTTGTTAATAAAATATACTGAATTTAGTTATTTATATAACCATTTTGAAAATAAGTGCCTGACCTACTTAAAATATACCAGTTTACACCATCTGCTGCAATGCTATTTGTTTGCCAAATTTAGTAGTGATTTCTCCATTGTTTCCCAATATTGACGCCGTCGGGTGAGACACAAAACGAACGATGACACAAATACTTACTGGTAATTTGGGCACCAGCGGTGCTTCCCAATCACCGCACTATTGAGACTCAGGGTTCTCAGGGATGTTGTGGGTTCTATGTGTCCTTCTCACCTGTACGTACTTACAAACACGTTGGCAATACTAAACTTTTAATAAAATTACTGAAATAAACAACTGATAAAGCATATGTGGCTAGGACACTGTCACTACTGGATAAAAAATTGAGTTCACTGTAGACTTTTTTTTATTGATATTATTCATACACATCAACGTGCCAATGAAATGGTTATCTTGGTCATGACTAGCCAATTCTGCTTGGGTGCTCCCCAGCCCGTAATTAATCTAACGCACGCCTAAATCTCACCGACGTGCGCAATAGCACAGCCTTCGCAAGGGAAGAGGGCCGACAGCCACTAGGGTGGACTGACGGTTTTTCCCTGAAGACAGGACACTGTGAATTACAATTAAAAACCCTTAATACACATTAACACGAGTGATTACTCAGCATTACTAACGCAAACTCGTCGGGGCTCGCCCTCCAGCACGTAGGTAGTGGGCTGACGGCCTATACACAGAGCCGGCTAAGACGGGAATAATTGCACCATACACTAACTACACACTTGCATAGACCCTTTAATGATACATGGAATAAGATGGGACACGAGATGATTATTCACAATAAACACACACATGTGTGAAAACAAGCTTAGGTGGCGCGGATGCCGCTGGATGAAGTTCTAGCGGACCACATGGTGCAGGTGAAAGTGCAATATTTCTGCGTGGAAACTGCAAACTAAATTCAGATAAAATATTATTCGTGTTGAGCAAATGATTCTCTTTACGATTAGAGTCATTACAGGCTTGTAACATGCCTGATGGCGGTGAAATCAAACATTACTGTGACCCCATGGTCAAGTACAAAAAAACATCAATTTACATGAAAAATACATTGAACCCTGAATAAAACTGGCATAGAACCCTGAAATAAATGATTGCACATACAATTTTATATAAATAAGCTCTTGAAATGCAATGATGGCGTATACCAAGACTTGGCCTCAGTCGGCCACGTGGTTATACGTGATGTTGCCGTAAAATATTCAAATGCAAAAATTTCCCGTAAATACATACAGGAAAATTAATCTCTTAAAATTGCGTGTAGCAATTATGCAGAAGTTACACTGAAATGCCATAAACATAGGAAGATGGCGTCTGATTCAAAATGTGCGTGTCGCGTGACCTCTCCGACATCTTTCTCCTCCTTCTCCTCGATTAAGTTAAAAATGCCACAAGGGCATAAGAATTAGTAAAGCAGAAGCATAATGCTGGGGAAAATGTCTGGCAAAAACGTACGCAAGCAAAGATTAATCAGTAAACTACATTGACTACGGAAACCTAAATCAGTGAACAAAAGATGTAGCGTGTACGTGACAGTGTCTTATACCTCGTCAACTCTCCTCGACAGACTCTCCAAATATAAGCGTTGCAAGGACCTACCATGGCCGCCTACGGGTTTTACATAAGCAGAAGTGCTATTCACGCCGAGTGGAATATTTTATATTGAAAATAAAATGGTACAAATTAAATTAGGTATTGTTTTACATTTCTATAGCTTTCTTATGAATTTCAATATTATTTTAATTTCTCTTTGTGATGGCGTTCATGCCAGAATATTAAATGTTCTTAATCTCGGCACCGCGGGCACTTGGAATATTCTTAACCACATTTAAAATTAGTACAAACACTTTAAAACATTTTAAGACGTATTAAACACCTTGAAGACAATATAACACATTTTACCCTGAAATTAACATTTATAGGAAAGTTGAAAAGTGTTGGCCTCCTTGCACACATGCGCGACATGTGACATGTGAGCACCATCATGGGCTCTAGTGCCACTGGCTGTTAGCCGGCGTCAATATATTACTTAAAAACTTAATTTTTTCATGTGGCATTGATTACATGGTTTCAATTATGTAGCATTCTATGTTATGATGGCTATGTAACTGCCATTTTGGAAATAGTGTCTGGCATACTTAAAACCTACCATTTAACATCATATGTTGCAATACTACTTGTTTGTTAAATTTGGAAGGAATCTGTTAAATGTTACTGAGGTATAACATAAAAGCTTTATTTATTTGTATGGCACTATGTTACAAAATGGCAGACAATGGATGCTTTGTGTTTATATAGTTTATTAATATCTACTACTGCATAGAAAGTTAAGTTGGTATTTTGTACTTGGTTTAAAAACTGAATTTATTTGTGTGTATCTATCTTACAAAATGGCCAACAAAAGTGGCTATGTGTTGTCATATATAACGGCTGTAATGAGATACTATCATCATACAAAATTTGGTTGACGTTGGTTCAATGGTTTGGTAGATATACCAAATAAGTCATTTTGAAAATAAGTAACTAGTCAAGTACAATCACTGATGTGCCAAATTAGGTGAGAATTGGTTTAATAGTATGTATTTGAAATATAATGTAAACTGTTAATTTTTTTCATTTTATGCTATCTTTCAAAATGGAGGACCAGTAACAATATCCATGTCAACATTTAATGATTACACAATGCTCTGCCAGCATACAAAATTTGATTTGTATTGGCTGACTGGTTCGCAAAATATGGCAACACCCTCAATTTTTTAAAAATGGTCACCATTTTGAAAGTAAGTGCCCAGCATGGTCAAAAACTATAAAAGTAAGGTATCCTTACTAAGTACTATATGTGTACAGAGTTTGGTGAAATTTGGTTAATGCGTTAAAATATTTTTAAAAAAAGGGAGGGTTAGGGGGGCACGCACAGACAGAGAAAGACATGCAGACAGGAAAGTGATCTCAGAAGCCTTTCTTTCCTTTGGAAAGCAGACTAATAAAAAAATTTAACTTTGTCTAAAAGTTACTATCCAAAAAGTCATTCAGCATTTTTACACTTTGAAATCTGAAGCAATTATAAATAAATTCTTATGTGGAAACTTGCATTTTGCAATTAAATCAATTTCATTAGTGTAGACAAAGGCATTAGTATACACACATGATTGTAAAATCACCTTTATTTATTCATTTTCTAATTCATATGGATGTCTTAATAATTTTTTTCTTCTCCAGGTGACAGAATCAACTTTATTGGCGTAGAAGCTCCAGATGGGCTGTTGACCAAGTTTGTTGCTGCAGAGATCTCCATATACAGGCATTGAAAATTTAGGAGTTTCATGTAGGTTAATTACAAGCTTGTTGGATACTGAGAGCTCTGGAAAGGTCTCACAGTTTGCGACATTCCAAAATATAAAATTAAAAACATACTTTGGACTACTTAATATATTTTATAAGGTTAGATTTATTGACAAGATGTTTAAATGTGACTAACTAACTTATACAGAAATAGTTAATGCAATCTATAATTTTTATTTAAATAATTGCTAACTTTAAGCAAAAATTTAAGGATATAAACCACAAAATCAGTAAATATGCCAAAATATTTATCTTAAGATTAATAAAATAATATAGTATATAAAACTGTGAATTAAAAATTAATTTTTGAAAAAAATATATATTTTTTGTAACAGGAACTTACAAGGACATGAAATACTGTTAAAAATAAGAAGGGGGTTTTGTTTTAATTATTTTATTGCAGAGTTCTACATAATAATGTACAAATTTTAAAACTATCATTTTTTTATGGTATTGATTTTTCGGTTAGTGTACATTAGTATCCAAAAACAAGTCAACAATTTTTAAATTTGAAAACAATACATTGTATCAGTTGTTACTGAGGTGATGGTTTTGTTAATTAAAATATGTAGTCAATGAAACACACCTCATTAAAACATTAAGTACTTCAAATTCAGTTATTGATTTTATATTTTATAACTTCATGTTTAGTGAGAGCTTTCCATTGCCTTTTAAGGTTTCAGGTTTGTCAATATTTCCTAAATGTGTTTTTATAGACTGTTAAAACCAAAGTGTCTTTATAATAATAAAATAATTGAGAACTCTTTCTCAAAATTGTTATGCTTCTGTATATGCAACAGAAGATTAAGAAATAAATGTATAATGATTTTTTTCTGTTAAAATACTTTGTTGTAAGTTTGACTTACAGTTTATTGTAGCAGTATGTAAAATAAAGTTACTTGGATTGAAGGGCCCTTCACATAACTTATACTTTGTGAAGAAAGAGTGTGGCAGTTTTTTTTTTTCCCCAGAGTAGAAAAAAGTATTTTTGATAATACGAGAATGTTTTTTTAAGTAATAAAAATATATACAAAAATATAAGTGGTGGTATTTTATCATAAACATTGTAAAAATATGGATTATTTTACTCAAAAAAAATATAAAAAGTTAAGAGATGAGATCATTAAATGCAAACTTCAACAAATTACTCAAATCCAAGTAGGTGAGACTAGATTCAAGTAAAAGATTCAACATTAAAAAAGTTGAGGTCTTAACTGCAAATTTTCATTATCCTTTGTTACAGCAAAGCAAAACAAGAAAAATTTTGCAGATGGTAAAAGAAGTACGTAAAACCAAATGTATATTCACAATAGTTATTGAAGTAAGAAATCATCATGTGTAAATGACACTTGTAACTTAACATGCCATTATTCTGACTATTGAAATCATTTGTCAACATTTCATTTTATCAGCCCATTATCAGCACAAACAATTAAATGATCCCATTGATGTTTTTCAAGTGATATAAATTTTTTTAATATTTTATGGAATAGTTAATGCTTGTTTTTCTAAATTACCTCATTCTGTAAATGCTACAACTTTTGGTTCATTACCAGAACATTAATACCCCCCACTCTTCACTGTTTGTGTTTGTGGTAACCTTTGTGCTTCTTTGTTTCTTCATTTGAAAATATACCAAAATATGGATTGTTTTCTTTTCATTTTCTGTGTGTTGTAATTTTACAAAGTTGACAATTCAAGATAATTTTTGAAAATATGTGAATATACCTAAAAACCATTTGCATGTGTAATGGGAGTAAAATTTCATTCTTTTTTTGGTTAGTATGAGTATTCTGGGGAGCATTTAAAATCATCACACTGTGGAAATCCAACTTTGTAAAACAGAAAATTTGTAAAGGTAACGAGGTGTGTGTGTGTGTGGGGTTTTTTTTTTTTTTTTTAAGGTGAGAGTAATATTTTAACTAAATAATTACTAAACTAAGAGAAAAAAAACATTTATGAAAAAGTTTTAATGATGTTACATATTTAGTAGTAATATATTTTTTTACAATGTGTGAAATAAAATGTACCAAAGGAACTTTTGTTTTTTGTAGCTTTCATTTTAGACTTCATTCAACATCTTTGACATCTGTAAATTAAATAGCATTTGATATCAAAGAAGTGATACAAGTATATTTGAGTTAAAGTTAAACAAACCCTTGAAATTGATCACATTAATAACATAAGATTTAAATAATTTTTGTAAGTTTTGTCTTTCGTTTCAGATTTCCAAAATAATATCATTATAACATTTACAAAGTTGGAAAAGAGCAAACTTAAGCAAGATTTTGCGGAGCCGATTTGCTTTGATTCTGTAAGATAGAACCAGGTGGTATATAAAAATTGTTCCAAAAAAGTGGTACTTGCCAAAACAAACAACCTCTGGGGGGAAAATAATTTAGAAAGAACAATTTTAATGATTAATTTTTTATTGTTTTATTGAGGTATAGAAAATGTATATTGCAGTCCAATTCTTTGTGTGTAGGTTAACAATTGGCCCATTAAAAGTATGTATACTCCATTTTTCCTTCCCCCCAAAATGGTAATACGCAAGGAGATTTCCTTGCTAAACTTAACACTTGCTTTATTAAACTAGAATACTTAAAACATATCTCATTTGTGATACATCATCAGCATTTGATGGCTCTTCTCCTGGGATGCAAGATTGAAGTTTGTGTGGTTGATCTTGCAATTTCTGTGATATTTGTGCCTGGCTAGCTCATTAGATGTACAATGTTCTTGAGATGGTTCCTTATGGAATGTTCTAAATTTGCGACAGTGTCGCGGGGCTTATTTCGTTATGGCACTCTGAATGTTTTGTAAGCTCTTTGGCTAGACTTAATCCTATCCTAGCTATCCTTCTGATCCCCTCTCCCATTCCCCTCCTTTGTTGGGGTTTTACTCTATAAATAGGGGTATTTCCTCTACTCTCCCGCTTCTTCTATTCCAGCTGCGGTTAGGCCAATGTCGGGGACATGGGATGTCTGCTTCACGAATGATATATTGTCAGAAATGTTGAAGTGCCGAAATGAGAAATCAGTTTTTTGGTTTATCTACCTGATGCAGATCAAACAGCTTGAGGTGAGTCATGGCCTCAGATGATCTTTGAGTAAGTAATTTGGTTTTTGGAATTTAGCGAAGGCCTTTAAGAATAATTAATGGGGTTTGGTGTTGTGTAATTTGTGTGCCCAGGGTAATTTTGCAGTTGTTTGTGTGATTTGTATAGCTTGTTTGCTTACAGTTGTTTGAGCTTTATTATATTTTGGCATTTACATGAGTTATGAAAGTAGTTTCAAGTTTTTTGAAGTTTTGTCCTCTTTGTTATGTTACTAGGTCAGATGGGACATGAGTCACTGCAGCTGGTGGTAGAGGTCACTTATTTTAAAGTGTATGGTTTTATGGATTCCAAGCTTTGGAAGGGCTACTCGTCGCCTTGGGAATTCTCAATTGTTTTAATGATAAATTTTAAATTGGTAATTGTCTTTTTATGAGATACTGCTGTATTGGACACACACAGTGTGGTGTCTGTTTTCTCTTTAATTTTTATGCTTATCAAACTAATGAGAATTATTACATTCATAATAATTTTATCTTGTTTGGTTCACACACTTAGTGTTAAAAACAAAAGCGTGAGTAAATTTGGAAAGGCTTTATAATGCGCTTGATGCAATGTAAAGTACATATGTTTTGGGGAAACAAAGTATGAATATGGGAAATGGTATACTGAGTTTTCAGAAAAACCTAATTTTTATGTCAGTGTAATGATTGTTTCACTCCTTGTGAATGTTGTCTTTGCAATACCCTTTCTAGTCAAATGAGGTATTAATCCAGTCTTTAGGTATTGTAATATTATGAATTATTTACAGAGATACTGCATAAATGAATGGTCCAACCAGAATGCTGATTAAATGTGAGAAGCGTAAATTAAATTGTGTAGTAAAGATTGAAGTTTTATATTTGGGGGCAAGGAGGCCGCTTTTAATATGGTGCTATGTTCATAATACTGATGCCATTGAAAGTTTTGAGTCATACTGCAAAACAAGGGTAACAGGTTTGTGTAATTGTGAAATAAACATCCAAATGTCAATTGATAATAAAAATTGTTGGTCTCAAATGACGTAGGCTATTTTGAGTTTTGTATTGAAGTGAGACAATTTTTAAATTTTGTAACTTTGTTAAAGGAAAGATTGAATACTACACTGTGAATTAAAGATTTCTGCCAGAATTTAATGTTCAATATTTGTGAACCCACCACAAATTTATTCCATATCATGCTGCAGCCACATCACATGTGTAATTTGGAGTATACCTGAGGATCCCTGCCAAGCAGTGGATTTGGTAAATTAGAGTGTAACCCCAGCTGTGTGCTCTGGCTAGGACATATGCAACATGGTATATGCCAAACTTTGTCTGTTTATTGCAGAATCTGCTGTTCATTATTCTGCAATAAGTATTTCGGTATCAACACATCACTCATAATTTAATCTGGAATATTATAAGTTAGTTATAAAATATATTAGTTGAGTGCATAATCAAAGAATAGCTCACTGGTTTGTTAAACATTCTTGTTGTCACTAAGATAGTGTTTTTATTATTTTGTAAGAAAATATAATTTTTAAAGGTCATTGGTTTTCATCAGAAATTTGTTGAAAATTCTTGTTCACGTAACACAAGTTTGAATGGGCAGAAGCCACCATTGTGGAGCTCCTTTCCCAAGGGCCTTTCCCTGTTGGCTGTCTTTGAAACTATACCAACATTTTACTAGGTTCACCATATTTTCATCAGAGAGCATTAGTGTCACTCAGCCCATTTTTGGCACACACAGAAGAGATAAGGGGATAACTCATTTTTCAATATTTATTTTATTTTACTTTATTTTCCATTGTTACTAAAAAGGATTTAAAAGGCCAGCACCTGACATTCAGGTGGCTCCCCTAGTCGTATCTATTCAAGCCTTTGTATGGTTAATGAATTTTTTTGGGAATTCATGGGTGGGTGAAGGTATAAAAAAATCAACACTTTTTACAAATGAAAAAATAAGTTAATTAAAAAATGTGTTAATTATTATTCAATAGCCATATTGGTATGTTTAAAAAATGATGAAGTGGTTTAAAGGTTTGATGAAAGGTTGGAAAAATATCCCAATTTATGCATTGAAAGTTATGTAACTAAGAAAAGAACTTAACACCACAGAAAGTCCAGAAGACTGTTTGCTCTGTATGAACAGAAACTGTCACAGGTGAGTTTTAAAAAATAATAGGAATTTTCTTTGAAACATTAAAATTATATTATGTACATTTCGTTCTCTGTATGATGATTCCAGTCATTAAATTTCATTGAAAACTCTTTTGCATAATATATCCATTGCATTACTGACCCAGTATGGTTATCTCATTGTCTCTATTCATTTTCAGTAGAATTTGATAATGATAAGATCTTTCTATATAAAATATTATAGGAATTTCTTGATTGTGATAGTTGACAAGGCCATATTCACCTTCAGCTAAAGATTTTAAGTTGTAAGTTGGTTAGGAAATGGTTTGGAATCCAAAAAAAATTAACTTGTCATTCTGCCAGAAGAGTTATTGTTACTTTTTTGCATATACATGTTTAATTTTAATATATTTTTATTTATAATTAATATTATTACTGCTAATATATTTAATATAAGTGCGTGAATTAAATGTAATAAGAGTAGTAAGCATATGTCAATTTTGCAGTTGTACCAGGAAACAGTTTAATCTTGATGTATTATCGCATGTATCAATATGCTTCCACCAACAATTTTTTGTCGTCCCGTGGAAATCACTATGTAAACAATGTTAGCATAAACTGTTTATATCCTTTATCACATGGTGCATCACACAAAGTATATTTTGGGCCCTTCAGATAATATTTCCTGCAACTATCATTTTTAAGCTAGTTGTTTATGCAAACGTCTAGCAACTGGATGTGAAATACGTCACATGCGCCATTGTTTATCTTTGCAGTGCACTGTCTGCCTACCCAACATGTTTGTGTGTGACACTGCGGCATGGTGCGACATGCGAGTCTGGCTTGCTACTTCCCCTTACGCACTGATGAGATAAGTGGTTACCTATAGCGACGAGCATGGCGACCTAGAATCCCCCCCCCCCTCCAACATGCCAGCTTCGCTTTCCTTTCACACGCCAGCCTGGAGCAAATGTGGGCCTGGCGAATGTACTTTTATCCAGATTATGTGTTGCACAAAATAGTTGCAACTATCATCACTTGTATTTCAAAGCAAATGGTTTCGCCTGAAAATGTTATGCAAAACATTTTAATGAGGAGTTATTATTTGCAAAGATGTTTTCTTTTGTGATTAAAGGTCTTTTTTCCCGTAAGGTCGGTGTTTCATTGTATCTGGCTTACAATCAACATGATTTAAAAATTTAATTTTTATTTAACTCAAGGGGCAGCATCTTAGCGAATAAATTTGTATGCCTAGAAGCATATCCTTTACCTCCCCTTGTCACCAAAAATTGTTTGAACATCGGGCGACTTGTGTTAGAAGTGTAAAGTTCATTTTCATTAATTTCTTGTGGGGAAATTGGATGATTTATATTGATTTATTTCAATAGAACTCATCTTTTGAATAAACTGATAAAATATAAGGGTCTATTGGACATCTTTTGCCATGTAATAATGGGAAGGTAAGCACCGAGCAGAGTACACTAACTCACGACAGGGAAAATCAGAGGACGGGGTTTTGAATGATTAATAATTACAGACAGTGAAGAAATCAATTACCACCGTATTTTTTAATTTGTCTCGAAATTACAAGTTTTATTTCCAGTAAAATATAATGAATTACTTTAAAAGACAGACATTTGCCACGGGCGCAAGGTGTTGGCAACATACAGCGGCATGTTGGTGTAATCATCCTGTGGCCACCCCTCCTGCACCAGCCGCCGTGAACACACTGCCCGATCGATAATTTCTCCATGTGATCTTAGCTGAACGAGTGTGCACAGGACATTCAAAATTTGACTTGCATTCAGCATCGGATTACAATATATTATATATCGTATTTTGTGACATTATTTTATTTATTTTAATGAGTTAAGGTGAAATGTTTTTTAATGTATTATTTACAACAATACTTTAGCTACAATTCCCATTTTTATTGTGTTTATTAGCTATTTATTCTCAGATAATGTCATTTTCCGGGATATTATAATCACCTATTTTTCAGGAAAATTATATATTTTACCATTATATATGTACATTTCTAATTCAATACTAAGGCCAAAGTCACTTGTCTCCAAGGATGAAATAATTAATTTTTTAGTGATTGGTACTGCTTAAAAGTATTTTTTTCTCCAGTTGGTAGTGCTGACAAAAGTAAATCATTGTTAACAAGGCCAATTATTCATTTCAAGTTGTGTGTACATGTTTTGACTACTCTGCGACTTTTAAGATGCCTAAGCAGATAACTGTTTTTTGGCGGTTTTTTTTAAAGAGATTTAATGTTAATGAAAATGTAAAAAGGGGAATGTATTTTTTGTAAGCAAATGTATGCAAACAATGCAACTAGGATGAAAAAACACTTGAAGAAGAAATGTAAGAAATGCAAGAAATGCCCACCACATGAAAGTCAAGTGTATAATCTCATACTAGTTTGAGTTTTATGTAATTGATTGTTGTAACTTGTAGGTTGTGTGTCTCGTCTCTTGGTTGGCGAAAGGAAATTATTTTTCATTCTTTGCTAAAAAATTAAACTAAAGAACATTTACCTTTCTGTTTTTAATTATAGGCAACAATGCTAAAAAATGTTGCCAAAGCTTGTCAAAATTGTGTGATGCCAACATATTTAATTCTATTCTTACATAACCTACAAAACTTTCTTGGTTAATTTTCACAAAATTCTGTATGCTCAAAAATGTTGCCAAAGCTTGTCAAAATGTGTGATGCTAACATATTTCATTCTATTCTTACATAACCTACAAAACTTTCTTGGTTAATTTTCACAAAATTCTGTAGGCGTACATTGCCTATTACCTGCTATTACAACAATATTAAGTGGCATATCATACTTCAGTATGAACACGGTTATATGATATTTTAGTTAAATACAGTTTCCAAAACATATAATATTTGTGTCATGACCAGTATTATTTTTGTAAGTAATTGTTATGGTCCTGTCTCAATTTAAAGAGCACTTTCCCAAGAGAGTAAGTACTCTTTTGCATTGTCGCGAGGAGCCTATTTGTGCTCTCTCATGCTCTCACTCTCTCTCTCTCTCTCTCCTCTCTCTCTCTCTCTCTCTCTCTCTCTCTCTCTCTCTCTCTTATATATATATATATATATATATATATATAATATAGAGAGACAGCCTATGTTATCTACTGTTTTGATAGGCAGATTGAAACTGAATATAATACTAATAAATGTGTGAAAAGCAATCAAAATTGCCTTACCTATGCCAATTATGGGATATATCCATAATCCAGTCTACAGTAATATTATTGATGTAAACAAAAACAATGTAGTTTGAATACCCACTCTTCTCAAATTAAGTTTACAATATTATAATATTAGTATTACATTTAAAAATGGTGAAACCATCCCTTAAACTAACATTTATACGGTTGCATTTTCTATAATATTGCTAATTTTACTTGTGTTGTAGGAATTGCAAGAAGAGGAAGAGCAAAGATCACCCAGCAGTATCAACAGTACTCATTCGGCCTCTAAGTGCAGCTTGGCTAAAAAGACCACACAAACAAAACTCACTTATGATGTAAAAAATGCTGCGCACTCCACTCTGAAATATTTCATTGACAAATTAGAATCTGGAGAACAAGAGAGTATCGACAAGCTGCTGACTCGTGCAACTTACTCAAGCTGTACTCCATTAAACTGGACGGAGAACAAGTATTGGAAAATTGCATTTCACAAAATACGACCAGTGATGAAACTACCAAGCCGATACCGGCTATCAAACAACCTTCTGGATGAAGAATATCATCACGTTCAAACAAAGGTTCATCAAAAAATGAATGAAGCAGATTCACTATACTCATGTCAGATGGATTGACAGACATAAAAGGTAACCTGTTATTGAACTTTGTGTTTGCTACACCAGAGCCAGTCTTCTTAAAAGTCATAGAAACCAAAACTAAATCACATACTGCACAATACATGGCTTAAGTCATTGGAGAAGTCATTGATACAGTAGGATCGGAAAAGGTTCATGGACTTGTGACAGATCATGTAGCCAATATGAAATGAGCATGCGCAATTTAAAAAAAAAAAAATGCCCATCTGATCACATTTGGCTGTTTAGGTCATGGGCTCAATTTACTTGCCAAAGACATTTGCAAACTGAACACTGTACACAGAACTGTTGAGTCAGTAAAACAAGTAATACATTTCTTTAAAGACAAGCATACCCCATCATAAATGCTTAAAACAAATTCAGCAGGAAAGACAAGTTAAGGAAACATCTCTCCTCTATCCAGTTGAAACTAGATGGGGTTCAGTGACCAAATGCCTAGAGAGTACCCTAAAATGCAAAGAACACCTCCAAGCTGCTTCTGTTGATCCACTGGTTCATGCATCAATTCCTACTCCAGTGCGGAACAATGTGCTTGATGATGATGTCTTCTGGACTAAAGTAAGTGGGATTGTCAAGTTGTTGAAGCCAGTGACTGATGCTATCACCAAGCTGGAAACTGACACACCGATTTTGTGTGAAGTTACATCAACATTAAAAAAAATTGAATCTTTATTTGAGGAAACTGTGCATCAGTCACCTGTCAATCGCCAAGAAGAAGAACTAATGAAGATTTTTAGACAGAGGAAAGAGTTTTGTGTTCATCCTGTGCAACATGCAGCTTGTTTGCTAGATCGAAAGCAGAAGGGCAGTATGCTGACAGAAGATGAAACATCAGTGGTGATTCAGACAATCTCTGAAATTGCAGAAACAATAACAGATGTTGATGCAGGAGTAGTATTTGGCAATTTAGTTGAATATAATGCAGAACACAAGGCGTGGTCTAGTAAGTCTATTTGGAATGCTGCAGACAATACCTCCCCTGTTGCATTGTGGAAAGGTTTTCATGGAACCAGTCCACTAGCAACAGAAGCAATACAGTTATTAAGCATGTCAGCAACATCTGCTGCATGTGAAAGAAATTTCAAGACTTTTTCAAACATCAAAACTAAGAAAAGAAACTAACATCAGAAAGAACAGCTAAACGTGTTACTATTAATTATGATTTACATCTTCTTGAAGAAGATGAGCTTGAGGAGACCGATAAGGAAGGCCAACCTTTGCCACAGTGCCAGTGCATGAGAAGACTAGACCCAGACTATGCACCAGAACCAGAAGTATTTGAGACTGACGTGACGAGTGATATGAAGACCAGTGTCAGTGAAAGTGATACAGATACCGACGAGTGACCAGTCGACGACAGTGACTGATCTTAAGCTGGTTGCAAGTGCCATACGTATTGGATACTATGTATTTACATAGTATTTCAATTTTTTTTATACTTGTTAAATGTAGTGTTAATGGTAGAACTGTTAAATAGCTTTAAAAATTAGTTTCTATTAGACCAGCACTCAGCGTCAGCAGTTCAAAAGTAGAAATAGAACCTGAACATGAACCATTGACTGATGAAAATTTTATAAAAATGTTTGCAAGAGAGACATAGTTATTAGGTGTAATAGAAAGGTCAAAACAAATCACAGAAAGCTTCATTAAATATTGGAAAAATATATTTGTGGGGTTTTCTTGAAAATTTTCTATTTTTTAAGAAAATTTTCCAATAAATTTTCCCCAAAAATAATATTCCGGAAAGTTAACACCTCTAGTTAGTAGTTGTATTTTATTGATGTACATGTCAGAAACTGCATCTACTGAAATTGTGCATGTATGGACATTTTTTGGCAGTCCCCTGAATAACGATAGATCGAGAGTCGACTGTATTTTGCAATTAAATAACCTGGTGTTGCACATTGAATAATAAATCTTAATAATATAGTGAAAAATTAAATGAACTGTAATACAGATAAGCTCAACAACATGATTGTACTTACAACAGTACATACACAATTCCTATATAACATAAAATGCAGACATCAAAACAACAGAGAGAGAGGAGAGAGAGAGTGTGTGTGCGCGTGCACGCGCGTGCACAATGTTCAGAAACTACCTGTCGAAATTCAGACCACAGCATATGTGGGTGAACAGAAACAAGAAATTCTTGTCGCAGAATGTTCACACAAACCAACAATTTAAATATTTACTTGTAACAATCTAAACAAGGGAAATGATTCTCCACAAAATGACGTGCGGAATGTCGCACAATGCTGAGTTATATTACATGCATGTGTGTGCACTTTTCATAGTTTTGATGACACAAGTATAATTAAACTAATTTAACGTGACACAAATATAATTTATAAAAATAATGTAGATATAGTAAACTCTTGATTCTAAGACTTTTCATGGTTCCCAGGAAAATGGTTATTTAGAAATGGTCATTATCGGAAAAACCGTTTCAATTAAATTTGTTTCATTGCTCCTTAAATTAAAAAGGTCATTTTGAGAGGGTCTAGCTGGGACGAAATTATACAGCCTACTGAATGCAAGCTAGACATGGCCACACATTGCTTGGCGAGTATAGGTAAACACTATTTCTGACAATAAATATGTACAAGTAGATGTAATTTCATAGTATCTAAAAATGCATACACCGAACATTTTTATGACTTTGCCAATGCTATACATGTTATAAAAAGATCCCTGGAGAAAATCTGAAAGACATAAATACAAATAAATTTATTAAAAACTGTACAGCATTTTCACATTCAATGAAACCTGAAAACAAAGCGAAAAAAAAACATTTACATTCACTCATGTTTAAAAATCATAGTGGTCTTTGTGATGCACATTCCCTGGAAATGGCATTCTAGTCTCTATTCAATATCCTACAAAACTGACAAATGTTTATGTTGAAAATCTGAGCAGCTAAACAAAGCCTCATTTTATAGTTACCTTTAGTATTCACATGTGTATCTGTAGTTTCTTTGTCATGTCCTAAGTGTTGATGATTAAAATCTACACTGAAATTAACAGAATTCAATAAATTAATCAATGTTGTCCAAGAAGAAAGTGCTATTAAATCACTAAAAAAATAAAATAAAACCTTTGGCTTCACTTATACAGCACAAGAGCAAGCAGCTTTTCTGTCCATGTCCACCTTCAATGCCCAATCCTCACCAACCTGTTCCTTTCATCTCATTAAACTGCAGGTGAGAGATTATATGCTGTAAAAATATTGTCATTACATGAAACCAACTTGACAAGCTTCTACATATTCTCACAAGTTTCCTTCACTTGATTTCTAAGATGCTTATAACTGTCACATGTTTTGTAACCCAACTTCATCTTCTCTTTCTTTAGAGTGACGTTATTTTGTGTCAGCTCCAACTCTTCCAGCAACCTCCTTTTGGACTTTAACTTACATTTGAATAAATATTCAACTGTCCTTGGCTCTGTAGTGGATGCTTCCATCTGGACCTGAAAAAGAAATTCCTTTTGTTTCTCTCTTCTTAGGTGTGCTACAAGATGGAAGCTGGAGTAAACATTCCTTGGTTAGACAGTCTGCACCAGATCTGAAACAATACACACAACCAGAATATCACAGATGTTCAAAGAACTTATCATGCTAACATCTCAAATCCCCTCTGTTGTTCCTGAAACAAAAGATGCATTTGAAATGTCTTGGTTTTTTTCCTAGGTCTATAGATCCATGGAAACAGTCAAATCTAGGTTTGTTGGAATATGAGGTACACGATGGAGCATTGGTACAGTGCAGTGAGTGAATCAGCAAGTCATGGAAAGTGTTCATAAACTGATACTCTGTGAAATGTACTGTGCACATTCATAGATTGTGGAGAATTGGCAGTGGCTTTGCAGTCATTCACTTCTACCAAAAAAACTGGTGTATACAAGTGTATAATTGCAATCAAATGTACACATTAGCAGTTACAGTTAACGCCGTCGGGTGAGAGTGCGACACGAGACGAACAATTACACAAATATTTACTGGTAATATGGACGCTAGCGGTGCTTCCCAATCACTGCACTATTGGTACTCAGGGCTCTCAGGGATGATATGGGTTCTGTGTGTCCGTTTCACCAGTGCGTACTTACAAACACGTATGCAATACTAAACTTTTACTAAACGTCACTTTGAAATAAACAATTAATAAAATATATGTGGCAAGGACACTGTCACTACTGAATAAAAGATATAAGTTTACTGTAGACTTGCTTTTATTGTCATTATGCATACACATCGTGCCAATGAAATGGTTATCTCGGTCATGACTAGCCAATTTTGCTTGGGTGTTCCCCAGCCCGCAATTACTCTAGCGCACGCCTAGATGGATGATTATCTCACCAAGGTGCATGAAAGCACAGCCGCTAGGGTGGATTGATGATTTTTCCTTGAAGACAGGACACTGTGAATTACAAATGAAACCCTTAATACATATTAACACGTGTGATTACTCGGAATCACTAATGCAAACTCATTGGGGTTCGCCCTCCAGCACGTGGGTAGTGTGGAGATTGCCTATACACAGAGCCGGCTAGGACGGGAATAATTGCACCGTACACTAATTACAAAATTACATAAACCCTTGAATGATACATGAAACAAGATGGGACATGAGATCAATATTTACAATAAACACACATGTGAAAACAAGTTTAGATGGCGCGGATGCCTCTGGATGAAGGTCATAGCGGACCACATAGTGCAGGTGGAATTGCAATATTTCTTTGTGAAAACAGCAAGTTAAATTCTGGCAAAATATTATTCGGAGCGAGAAAATTATTCTCTTTACGATTTAAATTATTGCAGGCGTGTAGCATGCCTGATGGTGGTAAAATCAAACATTAACATGACCACATGGTCAAGTACAAAAATCAACCATTCACGTGAAATTACACGAATCCCTGACAAAATTTAACATTAGAACCCTGAATAAAATATTGCACACATGATCTTACATAAATAAGTTCTCAGATCGCAATGATGGTGTGGACATGAGACTTGACATCGGTTAGTCATGTGGTTGTACATGATGTTGCCATAAAATATTCAAACATGAAAAATACCCTCAAATACATACATAAAAACAAAGCCCTTAAAATTGCACGTAGCAATGATACAGAAATTACAATGAAATGCCACTAACATACGTGGATGGTGCCTGATACAAGTTGCGCGTGACCTCTCAGACATCTTTCGCCTCCTCCTCTAAGTTAAAAATGCCACAAGGGCGAAATAAATGAGTAAAGCAGAAGCCTAATGCTGGGGACATGTCTGGCAAACGTATACAAGCAAAGGTTAACCAGTAAACTAAATTGACTATTGAAACCTACAGCAGTGAACAAAAGTTGGTGCGTACGTGACAGTGTCTTACCTCGCCAACTCTCCTCGACAGACTGTCCAGAGGCAATCGTCGCATGGACCCACAATGGTCGCCCACGGGGTTCACATAAGTGAACGTGCCATGCACACAGAGTAAAATATTTTATTAGTGAAAATAAAATGGCACAAATTAAATTGAATATTGTTTTACATTTTTATAATTTTCTAAGAATTTTCATATTATTTCAGTCTCTCTTTATGACGGCGTTCACGCTGAAATATTTAGTGTTCTTAATCTCTGAATTTCACGACCAAACAATTTAAAAATAACAAACACTTCAAAACATTTTAAGACATGTTAAACCCTGCAAATACAAATATAAAACACATTTTACACTGGAAAATTATATTTATGTGAAAGTTCAAAATTATTGGCCTCTTTGCGCACGTCAGGACACGTGTGTGGTGAGCGCCGTCTTGGGGTCTAGCACCACTGGCTGTTAGACAGCATCACAATATTTTAAACATTTACTTCAACGTGCCAATAATACCCTTATCTCTCACATAAATTAAAACCAGTTTGCAGTTATCTGCAATGTCAAAAGTAAGCTATCATTCAAATACACGCAAGGTTGTTGACATGTTGAAATTTTGACATAATACACATTACATAATTCTGACAAGCAGGTTGGAATACAAATTAGTACAGAAAATGAAATAAAATAACTGTCCCTTAAATATTATTGGCCAACAAATTATATTAACATTATGTTAAAGTTGGGCCATTTCTATAGATAATTCATCTTTGCATAATGTGACTATAGGCCTATTGCTATGCGATCTACACCTGAACATAATGACACTGTAACATTAATGCAACAAACTCTATATCAATGTAATTTTGAATAGGCATTAAAAAGCTAGTTAAAAACTATCAGAGACATTGCAAGGTTGACAATCTTTTGATGAACAAGAACGCACATTATTAGGAATGTGCCTTAAAACTGCAGCACGCAGTACCAATATGGCTCAGCTCCTGTTACCAAGAGTACGTACAATTTTACTCTGCTCTGTGTGTAACAATACAAGATAAACCAAATAGTAAACATAACTAATAAAGAGCTTGGGTACAGGAAAAGTAATAGCATAAAGAAAGAAAATTCTTGCATCGGCATGGAGTAAGATGTAAAATTATATTGCCTGCTATAAGAGTTATTGAAATCTTATATATCGTATACTTCATTTTTATGTAGAACAATCCTGCCCCATGCGAGGGTTATACATTGATATGTTTTCCTAGGTTTTAGAAACGTCTTGTCCCTTATAAATAACCTGAGAGTAGAGCTTGCCCCCAAGGTTTAATGCACAACACGCACCAGCTACTGCCTCTCCTAGTAGTTTTGCACAGGGTGCCTGCTCCCGTTTT
Organism: Dryococelus australis; assembly: GCA_029891345.1. Lineage (NCBI taxonomy): Eukaryota > Metazoa > Arthropoda > Insecta > Phasmatodea > Phasmatidae > Dryococelus > Dryococelus australis. The sequence goes on from CM057009.1 coordinate 249,500,373, forward strand.
AAAATAGGGTGTTTTACCTTCCATCTAGCCCATATGGAATTGGAAGATAGCTTTATTTCCTTAAGGTCATTAAACACCAAACCTACCAGATCTCTTGACTTTCACTCAGAGCTCCTTCCTTGTGTCATATTGGAGCTGAAGGATTCAGCAGGAGACCGAGTTTTGTTGTACCAAACTATACGCACAACACACCAGCACATCCTTGGAAGGCCACCCATTCTGTGCCCCAGCAGTGAATGGTAGAGCCACGACACTAGGATGCCGTCCCCTGGAAGTTGGCTTGCCGGATCAAAGTTGGCCTCCCACCTCACCGCTCACTTTGTGGTGCCGAGGAGGGGATCTTGGAGTCCGGGGAGATCAGTGACCACTGGAGACACACCTCACCAGTATTGGAAGGCCACTTGTTCCTTGCACCAAGTGGGAGGAACGGTTGAGCCACAACACTACGTACACTTCCAGTGGGATCTACTTGCTGGCCAGGGTGCTCAACTCTCACCACTCACTGGTGGTGCTGAGAGGGTTTCATTTTGGTGCAGGAAAACCTACCCTCACGGGACAACACTGCGGTTCCCGTAACCATCGCCCTGCAGCTCGCGCCTTTTCAACCTTTAGGGGGGTGGGGTGTTGGAGGGTGAGGTGGTGATGGTAGTAATTTGCAACTACATGTGGACATACACATGTCGACTGCCTACCTCCTGCAGCCCCAATTTTTCTGCCTAATGCCATACACCCATAGGGGTGGAGTTGAGAGACGGACCAAGAAGGCGAGAGCTATCTCCAAATCCACAGGGGCTACGTATCCTTCCTAGTGTATTCGGGCTGCTTAATCCACGTGAGCAACCTGCAATGCTGAGATGCATCACCGTGCCAGCGCCCGACACGCCTGTGGATTTAACCACCCAAAAGGTAGCAGAAGGATACTACCCTATAGTACAGGAGGCACTGTTCAGCACATCGGAAGCGTAGTCAAGTACCACACCAACACACACGGCCCCCCAGTCGAGTGCTACTCAGGTAGTTGGAACAGAGGCAGTACCACCACGTACCAAACCACGCCACCCTACTGCGCCACAACCTAAACCCGTATCACACCGGTTAAGGATTGTCGTGCTGGACTTCATATCAAGTCGCCGATCCACCAGGCCCATGTTGTACACCGGGCGGGCCCCAGTGCCCTGAACTGAATAAACTGCTGCAATATGTGACTCGTTTAGAGTTCAGCAAGTCACCTAGGATGGGGACAGCCAGCCGGGGCGCTCGCGCATCAAGGTGAGGCCCCTGTTATTATTTGGAAACAAATGGGCCAGGCCAGCAGGATTCCGAGGCTAGAAAACTAGCTGGGGCTGGAACTAAAACCAGACCAGAATTTGGGGAGTCGAAGAACACCTCGTGGTGCTCAAGAAACCCCAAAGATGTCGGACACCAACGAGGTAGTGTGCTAACACTCGGAGGAAACCATGGACTCCATCCCTAGCAACCAATGTGCCAGGGTAGAATGCCCCAGAGAAGGGATTCACAGAATCAAGTGCGTGCATTGTCACTGCTAGTTTCACTCCGCCTGATTATGCTGGGATGTCGTCTGCCACACTGATGGCCTTGAATACCAATGTGAGGACTGCTGGACGTGCCAGACTGTGTATCGTAGCTGGGTGAGTGAGTGAAGAGATTTGGGCGGCTCTTAACAGCGAGGTCTTGATCGCCGATATTGTAGCTGGGTGACCAGCCAAGGGCAGAGGCAATACACCGTGAGGTGCATTGAAACATTCCACAATGTCTGCATTGGTTAGCCGGACGAACGGGTGACCCGCCAGGGAATGGTATATAGATGTGACGTCTGTCAGTGGGCCCCAGAATACCGGCCACAATCCCGGACACAGGCAGAAAACTAAACCATGCCATTCAACAGGGGAACTCCAGATTCCCGACTTTGCAGGTCGGTCTCATGAAGACCTACTTTCTTTCCACAAAGAACAAGGAACTCTGCATAAACAGGAAAATGAGGACCATAGCCTATTGGTCCCATGACCCCATTGACCCAAAGTTAATTACTGCACATCACCCGCATGCTGTTACCGCAGCTACAAAATCTCTTAATTTTACCAAATCCAAACGATATAGAAGAGTTCGTGGACCAGGCGCGAGATATTGAACACAACCTGCATGCACAGGCTCGTCTAGAATGCCCAAAACCAAGCAAATCTGCAGAAGCAGAGAAAATACAAGAAAATAAGGTCGAGGCAACGTCGCCCGCACTGCTGGTGCGTAATCTTCCAAAGTATTGGTTTTGTTCTGGCCATCACTTTCATAAAGACTACCCGGCACAGGCGCCGCCGCGTGCTGTCATGGAAGAAGAGGTGCAACTGGTGGTCCGCGACCCACTCTCAACCCACCGAATGGATCCTCTCCGGTGGAAAATGCCGGCACATGCAGATCAGAAGGGCCGACTCCACCGGAACAAGCAGATCAGAAGGGCCGACTCCACCGGAACAAGCAGATCAGAAGGGCCGACTCCACCGGAACAAGCAGATCAGAAGGGCCGACTCCACCGGAACCAAAGGGCTCGTCATCCAATTAATGTACGAAGAGGCCAAACCGCCCGAGGCTCCTCATGTCGAAATAATGTTAAATGGCCACAGTATGTTAGCATTACTGGACTCTGTGCCCACCTAAAATTTTATCCGCAGCGACTTACTTTCTGAACAATGGAAAACAATACAGCACCAACTGGAAACAGTCCAAATGGCTAAACCCGGCTATATCCGGGCAGCAGATGGGTGAATCACACTAACTTTTACAGTGCAGAAAATAACCAGCATTGCTGAGTTCGTTCCTTGGCTACACATGCCTCTGGCAACAGCAATATGTAATGGATCACGGACAGAGCAAAGTTCACTTAGGCCACAAACACAGAGTCTTAGTCCACTGGAACACAGTCCACAGGCAGAAGTTGCACTGCCATAATTGGCCTCCGAAATCAACCACGACCTGGACCAGGCCAGGTTCCAACAACTGAAACAAGTTCTGGAAGAGCACACAGGGGTGTTCGGAGCCAAAGGAGCACTTCGCCAGACCAGAACCATACAACACGAGATATGGCCGACTACCAGCAAGCCCATATACAACCAGCCAATTCGGGTATCCGCTAGTGCCGCCAACTGATTATTTATCAGACAAAGGAAATGAAACATCAGTGTGTCATTGAGCCGTCAGATTCACTCTAGAAATCGCACATATTAGATCCTAAGAAGGACAGAGAGCTGTGGTTCTGTGTGAATTGTAAGGCTCAGAATGTTGTCACTCACCCCATTGCTCCACTGGCCATTAATCTGGCCCCTACACTATGCGATATAGGAGAAGCACAGATTTTCAGTACCCTCGACCTACAGTAAGGGTACTGGCAGATAACAGTACACCCAGACAGCAGACGCTACACCACCTTTACCAGCCCTGAAGGAGAAAATCTGCAGTTTCGCGTTATGCCCTTTGGGCTGAAAAATGCATCTGCCACCTTCCAGAGGCTCATGTCGTTAGAGATACTAACGGGATATGTCGGACACTTCTGCTTTGCATACCTCAACGACATCATATATTCCAGGCCTGGGAAGAGCGCCTGATAAACCTGCAAAGAGTTCTTGATCGCCTCAAGATCCATGGCAAGACTGCCAACCTGTCAAAGAGCCACTTTGGGAAAAACCTCCATAGAATATCTCGGACACGTGGTGTCGCCGAATGGCAACCTTCCCCAGGCAAACTCGATATGAGCCATCCAAGAGGCTGGCGAGCCCACTACCAAGAAGCAGCTCCGGTGGTTCTTGGGGCTCTGCAACTGGCTGAGAGACTTCATACTGGACATTGCTGCTCTAATGGCACCTCTACACCCCCTCCTAGGAAAGGAAGCCAAATGGGGATAGGGAGTGGAGCATTGTACAGCGTTTCATGCCCTGAAAAGAAGCTTCCAAAATGTAAAACAACTTCACCGGCCCCAAGGGGAGGGGCCATTAATACTCCAGATGGACGCCTGCCAAAATGACCTTGGGGCGCCCTTTACCAAGATGACCAAAAGGGCCACCCACGAGTGATAGCCTATGCCAGCACCCACCTTAATGCAACCGAGCAACACTACCATATTAACGAACAAGAATGTTTGGCGGTAATGTGGATGGTGCGAAAATACCGGTACTACTTAGAAGGGATTCATTTCATCCTTCGTACCAATAGCAAGGCGCTCCAGTGGCTGTGGGAATAAAAAGCACAAAAGCCAAACTAGGAAGATGGGACATGTTTTTAACCGAATTTGACTTCGAGGCACAACCCTGTTCTGCCAGTCTGACCTGGAATTCACCAGGAAAGCCGACGAAGACTGGGATCGCATGGTACCACCGCAACCACCAGAAGCCAACCCCGAAGAACAGATTTGCTTATTGCAGCTCTGAATCAGCTGGGACCAAATAGTGGTGCACCAACAGTAAGACCCTGAAATCCAGGGACTGCTTAAAATGCACCCCAGATGCTGCGAACTCTGCAACTAGGTAGTGTGGTCCCACAATGGGCAACTGGGGGCAAAATGGCGGATTTGGGTACCCAAAGCCCTCTGCATTGATATCTGCCACCATCACGATCACCCAGAAGCAGCTCACCCGGGAACTAAGGGCAGACATAGCCGGTCAGTACATCTGGGACAGGGTGAGCAGAGACATCTGACAATATGTAGGAAGCTGCGAGAAATACTGCAGAGTGAAAGCATACCCTGTGCAACTTTCCAATAGCCAAGCCTGGACACCCACAGACTCCATGGACATACATGGAAGCAGACTTGATGGGCCCCTATCTCCGCAGAACTCGCGGCAACTGCTATCTACTCGTGGTCACAGATCTGTTTTCCCTGCTAGGTAGAAGCCTTTACCCTACCCAGCCAGGAAACTCGCCACATAATACAGAAATTCAAGTACGAGATCTTCCCTTGGTGGTGTTCATAGTGCCGACTAATGGACAGCGGGACACAATTCACCAGCCGGAAGGTGCTAGCCGCCTGCGATGAGTGGGCAGTAGAGACATGGACCACTCCACCATACCACCCACAAGCCAACCCTACCGAATTCAGGAACCAAGAAATAAATAAAATCTTGGGTCTGAGCATCAGAGACGACCACTGGCATTGGGATACACACATCCCAAGGATATTGTTTGCTCTACGGTGGAGGATGAACGAGGCCACGAATGCCAGCCCAAGCCAACTCCTGTTAGGAGCCACCTTATGCCGGCCCGGGGACTGGCAGTGGGAAAATCCCCCATCCCTACTACTATAGCCAGAGTACATTCGGATGGCAGCCTTAGCATGCACCGAAACTGCAAGGGAAGCCCAGGAAAAATATATTCAATATAAATATCCACAACTTAGGGCAGGCATCCGAGCCTTCAGTACGGACAAGTCAGTACTTCTGTGCCTGCATCCACTCAGCAATTACAACGCCCAGATTAGCGCAGGCCTCGTCGTCAAATGGGAGGGTCCATACAAGGTAGTCAGTCAGCGAAATAATATGTATTGGGTGGAAGACCTCTGGGGATGGATCCGCAAAGCCATGTGGGGACAAATATGACTGTTTCCCCACAAAATCCCTGAGTGTGAGGTACAGGAAATAGCCTCTATAACCTCTGAGGGCGAAATACCTCCAGGTTCCTACCGGCCGATAAACTGGAACCCCCAGAGATAGCCCGTTCCTTGAGAGCCAGTGACTATCTGTCACCAGCATGGCCCAAGGGACCGCAGAGAACCCCGGAGCCAACAAGCCGTACGCTACCCTCAACTTAGCTGACGGGTGACCTTTAGCCTGTGTTCCTGTGAAATGTAAAAACCTGTGTTACGGAAATGGACAGCTGTGAGTAAGCCAGCTGCCAGCATACGAAGTATGAGATGTATAGTGTAAATATTTCTGTCAGTGTCAAAATGCCTATGTACAACACCGGTTTTGTTTGCTTTCGCCTCTTGTTAATGAGTAAATGACAAAGTGCTGTAATGTAATTCACTTTTGTGGAAAGGAATTTAGTAATGGTTGTCTAAACTATAAAAGTCGCTTTAATGCAACCCATAACTTATAACTGGTGTATATAGTAAAGATACAAGGCAAACTCAGTAACGTTCCACTTATGCAAAACATGTTGTAAATAAATGCTCTTTGTACACGTAATGTAAATCAGAAACGTCAGGGAATCTGTTTACATTTAAAATACCGTTAATATCAGAATCAACAACACGGAATTCTTGAAACTAGCCATATCGTCAATAATTGGCTTTGTAGAGTAAATATATCAATCAAAAGCATCGGTAAATTCACTTGTTATGAGAATACTGTTGATGTAAGAATCACAATAATGATGTAAATATTTGGGTCTTATTTATGTATGCATGTAAAATTTCAGTCAAGTCAAATGCCAGTAAAGTTATGAACGTAAAAATCAGAATCACGAAAGACATATAATGGCAGCAAGGACATGGTGAGAAGAAACTTATTGTCCTCATTTTGATGCAAACTTGAGTGCTCTCTTTGTTGTATGACCAAAGTTTTGTCTCTTTCTTCTCTATGTTGATGTAATATGGTAAAGTGCGACTGTCATGTTTGTCCATATACTCGCTTCCCCACTGTAGTGCACAGACGAGATGACAGAAGGTCTCGGCTGTGCAAAACCCCATAGTTTTTTTTTCAATCTCATTATTCTGTCTGTTAAGATAGAGGGGCCAAAGGCAGGGGGCCTTCACACACTACCGCACCAGGCGGTCACAGCAGTTAACTTGAAAACATGCCTCGCTAGTGGGGGTTTGAGGCATATTTTCTTTTAATTATTTATTAATAATATTGTGTAAAAATTATCTCCCAGGGGTCGAAACTTATTCAGTGTGCCAGCAAGTGTGTTTGCTCTTTCCTCATATTCTTAGGGATCATATCGTTAGTAACCAAGCCTTACAGCTATGGTGTAGGTCGGCTCACAATACTCAGAATGCCACGTGCTATCACTGACACCGGATTCCCCTCAGAACACTCACACTACACTCCAAATCTTCGCACGCTTCTTCAACCCGTCAGCTGCGAAAGAGAAGAGACATGAGGAAGACAGCCATGTGTGTGACACCGAGAGAGATGATTTCGTCTAGCCGACTCCGCTACTGCAAGAATACCTTCCAGCCAACACCTGCCTCAGGCCGCCTGCCCACACCTCTGCAAGTAGCGAAAGAGAGCCAAAGCCCATATGGAAGCCCAGCGAGAAGGAAATAAATTGCTGATGGGACATTTCTACATTCCCGCATAGGATTTTTTTTCTCTTCTCAACTGATTGCCCACGTGAGTATGTCGCAAGGCGAGAGGGGGCGAATTGGCACATGACATCTACTATATTAATAAATGACTGCTACTCATCAGTGTAACTGCATCCCTGGCAGTTTGTCTACCGAGTCACGTTACCGCCGCTGCCTACAAGATTGTTGTATCTACCGGGCCAGGACAGACGTCCCAATAGTAATTTATTCATTCGCCCAATGAGCCACCGAGAGCATGCAAGAAATCTGGGGCGATTACAGCAGTGTGCCACAGATGCTGCCATATGCAAGATGCCTAGATCGCACCGCTCTCCACTATGCCACACGCACAAAGGATATATGCACTGGGCTTGCACCTGCTAACCCTCTCTCCATATGCCAGTGAAGGAAGGGATGGCCGAGGAGTATATAAGGAGATGCATCCTGGCCTCCGGATCGTCAGTTCTGCTTCAGTTCATGACCACCTCTCCTGAGCTGTTATCGCTCCAACTATTAGTGCCGAGGCTCAAACCTCTCCTAGTACTTCACTGCTCATCTCGTGGGGCCAAAGATCCTTTTCAATGCGATCTAAGGAAGAACCAGCAGTGTCGACAGCTTCAGACTACGACACGTTCGGTCCCTTATGGACAACCTGAGAGTAGAGCTCGCCCCAAGGTTTAATAATGCACAACATGTACCAGCTAGTGCCTCTCCTAGTAGTTTTGCACAGAGCCCCTTCCCTTGTTTTAAGATCGGGGGTTTTATCTTCTGCCTAGCCCATGTGGAATTATGAGATAGCACCCCTGCCATCTGTATTTATTTCCTTAGGGTCAATAAACACCTATCCTACCAGATATCACGTCTTTTACTCTAAGCTCCTTCCTTGTGTCATATCGGAGCTGGAGGACTCGGAAGGAGACCGGGTCTTGTTGTACCGAACTACTCGCACAACACACCAACGCATCCTTGGAAGGCCACTCATTCTCTGCCCTGGCAGTGAATGGTAGAGCCACGACACTAGGATACCATCCCCTGGAAGTTGGCTTGCCGGCTCACAGTCCCCCCCCCCCAGCACCACTCCCTTCGTGCTGCCAAGGAGAGGATCTTCTTGGAGTCCGGGTAGACCAGTGACCACTGGACACTCACCTCACCAGTATTGAAAGGCCACCTGTTCCTTGCACCAAGTGGGAGGAATGGTCGAGCCACGACATTAGGTACGCTCCCGGTGGGATCGACTTGCCGGCCAGGGTGCTCAACTCTCACCGCTCACTGGTGGTGCCGAGAGTGTTGCATTCTGGTGCAGGGAAATCTACCCCTGCAGGACAACACTGTGTGCTTCCCACAACCATCACCCCCCTAGCTCCTGCCTTCTCTACCTGGTGGGGGGGGGGTCGAAAGTGAGGCAGTGTTGGCGGCAGTAATTAGCCCATACATGTGAACACACACACATCGACTGCCTACCTCCTGCAGCCCCAATTATTGTGCCTAATGCATTACACCCATAGAGGTGGAGTTGAGAGACGGGGCAAGGAGGCGAGAGCTATCTAAAAAAATCCATAGGGGCTCTGTATCCTTCCTAGTGGGTTCGGGCAGCTTAATCCACATGAGCAACCTGCATTGCTTAGATGCCTCACCGTACCAGCGCCCGTCACACCTGTGGATTTGTTCGACCACCCACAAATGTAGCAGAAGGATACTACCCTATAGTGCAGGAGGCACTGTTCAGCGAAAGGTCCACAAGTGCACCGGAACCTTAGCCAAGTATCACACCCCATACACACCACCCCCACAGTCTAGTGCTACCCAGGTATTGGGAACAGGAGCAGTACCGCCACGTACCGAACTACTATGCTAACCACAACCTAAACCCGCACCACGCCGGGTAAAGATTGTCGAGCCCGACTTTGTACCAAGTCGCCGACCCACCAAGCCCGTGTTGTACACCGGGCGGGTCCCAGTACCCCAAACTGTATAAACTGCCTCGAGATGCGACTCGCATAGCATCGAGCTGGGACTGTCATGTGTCAAAGCAATAATCAAGTTTCATCTGTAGGCTCTAAATATGCACTTTTCAGAAAGGTATTTCAATTTTCAAGAAAGGCACGATTTTTTTTTCTCATAATTACACAGTTTTATATCCCATCCATAGGTACTATAATTTACTGATCCGCGCGATTGGCCTGGATCTCTGTCCACCATATATCATGTTTATTATGTGTGCCATAACTATTTACAACCTTTACTGGTACTCTCAGTCGTACGGTGCACAATCAACAAATTTCTTTTATTTAGTACTGACTAGTGGATGCTAATTGTGTTGGAGTTGGTGTGTCTCTCCTGTGGTGCTCCCCTGGTTCTTACTGAGTTGTGTGGTGCTGGTGTATTATCTGTTGACACCTTTATGTACTGAGCTGCTGTCATGTCTGTCGCTACACAGCCTTGGGTACTGCCAAAGATGGTGGATCGGAGTCAGCTGCAGACACTGCCACTGCTGCAATGCTATCCTGTGAGGCCTTTGGAAAACTAGCGATTCTGAGAACCACTGCTCTGGCCTTCCAGGAACACTGACATTTTTGGAACCCCACCTGTAGTCTGTGTTCGTTGATTTTTGAAGAACAATTACTCCTTGCTCCACAGCATTGGTAGATTTGTTGTAAGATTCTCTCATTGGCTGGATGGTGGATCATCTGGTCAACATGACATTGGTGAATCTGTCTGCTCTCTATGGATCAAACATTTTCTAATTGCTGGCTTCTCCTTGGTAATCACTACTCTAGGGATCCACTGGGACCTGGATAGTTACACAGAAGTATACGACCCCCTTCTGCTAAATGCCTTCCTAATTTGTCTCTGTGTCAGTTGTCTCCATCCTTGAAGTGCTCAGCATTCTGGGATGCAATCTGTCAAAAAAGGTTTTTAGTTTCCTGCTCACATCAATAGTTCAGCTGGGGATTTATGAGTTGTGGTTGGTATGATATGTATTGCAAAGAATATTCTTTGAAGTCTTGTGTGCCAGTAGCCAGCTTTCAGTTTTTTTTTTAGCTTGTCCTCCATAATCTACACTGTCCGTTCCGCTTGTCTATTGCCAGAAGAGTGGTATGGAAGTGAATATCAGCAGGCAATTCCATTCTGGTACAAAATATATTTTCATCTCACAAGATGCAAATGCTATCCCATCATCTGATATAGCCATGCCAGGCAATCCATGAAGGCTGAACACGTCTCTCAGCTCACTCACTACCGCGGAACTCGACATAGATGGCACAACTCGTACTTCCAGCCACTTTGAGTACGCATCAATAACTGTTAAAAATATTTTCCCTATAAATGGTTCCACAAAATCAGTGTGTAGGTGGTACTGGATTTTGGGGCATTGTCCATGTGATGTGTGTTTTTGGTGGAGCCTGGCTCTCCCCGAGGCAGATCAAGTACTGGACCATTTTATCAATATCATCACTGAGTTTTCGTCACCATATGTATCTTTTATCAATTTCTTTCGAATGTACCACGCCATGATGCGAGGCATGGAGCAGAACCAATACCTCATTCCGCACCACCTCTGGAGTAACAACTCTAGTGCCCCAGAGAATGCAATCCCGGTAGATAGACAATTCAACTCGTATGTTCCAATAGGATCTGACTTCTTTATTAGACCATTTTTCTGGCCACCCACGCAGTACAAAATACTTCACTTGTCTCAGTACATTGTCCTTCTCTGTCAAGTGGGCCAATATGAGTGCATTTAGGGGTGCTTCTAGTCTCTCCTCTAACATCAGCACTTCTGTTGGGGTAGGTATAATCACTGTGGGCACTGGTACTGGCAGTCTACTTAGAGCACCCAAATGACCTATTTTGTTGCAAGGATTGAAGACCAGCTGAAAATCATACATGCCCAATTGCAAATGCCAATGGAGTATCCTGGGGGAAAGGATATCAGGAGTGAGCCGGTATGGGTCTAACAAATGCAACACGGGCTTATGATCAGTGATTACAGTAGACCATCGACCCATTAAGTATTGACGAAATGTGGTGACTCCGAAAATTACTTCTAAATCTTCCTTGTTTTATTTTGGGCATAGTTATGCTCAGTTTTATGTAGCATCCATGAAGCAATAACCTTTCTTCCCCATTACCTATGGTGTGAGATAAGACAGCCCCGACTCCAAATTCTGAACCATCATGGGCCATCGCCACAACTCTTTCGAGATCATAATTGACCAGCACAATGCTTGCTTGCAGGATTTATTTTCCTTCCTGAAATGCTACCAATATAGAACACATATATCCAATGAATATCTGAGGATGACACTCTCAGACATTCAGGATATCTAAATGTCCGCCCAATATCGAAAATGTGATATAGATATTTTGTATTTCCTATATAAATCATTAGATGTTGCCACTTCCCTTTGGAGGCCATTGGTGGTTTTGTAATATCTAATGGATATCCAGTATAAGGTACAAACTGGTATCTACTACTCGATAACCTAAGGATATACATTAGAGCTTCAGTGTAGTACTTAGATGACATTTAAATACTGTGAATCTAATTAGGATATCTGGGGGCTATCCTGTGCTACGTGGGTACTTCAAGTTGTTGGTCCTATATCCATAAGACCTCATTTCCCAACAGCCAATGTAGTGGTTCCAGTACTGTTGCTTTGTTGGGCAAAAACATTTCACAGTATGTCAAGAGCCTAAGGAATGCTTGCAAATCATGGTTCTTTTGCAGCATTGGTATTTGTGTATTGCCTCGATCTTCTCCTGTTTTGAATGGATTCCTCCAGCATCAATCAGGTACCCTAAATATTTCACTTTTGTTGCTGCATAAATACATTTGGTCTTCTTTAATCTAAGTCTAGCTTTTTCTATTTGAGCAATTACCTCTTATACTCTTGCCCAATGCTCCTCCCTACTTGAGCCAGCCATCAGAACACCATATAACAATATTACAACACCCGGTAAACCCCTTAGTAATGTTGCTACCAACTGTTGAAAAATTGCTGGCCCTCTACTTACTCCAAATTGGAGACGAACTCTAAAAAGCCCTTTTGTAGTGTTTACTGTCAATAACTCTTCAGTGGACTCATCCAAAGCTTTTTGCAGGTAAGCATTTTCCAGAACCAACTTTGTGAAATATTTCCCTCCTGCAAAATGAGTAATCACTTAATTACTTGTTGGAAGTAGATAACACTCATCTTGGATAATGTTGTTCAGAGTACCTTCATAGTCCTCACAGATTCTAATTAAGCCATTTTCTTTCATAACCCGCACAATTGGTGTTGTCAAAACTGAATATGCTACATGTTTGTAGACACTTTGTTCGACGCACTTGTCAATGGCTGCCTCCAGCTTCTCTTGAAATTGAGATGGTACTACTCTGTTCTCTCTGAAAACTGGTTTCATGCTCTCCTTTGACATGTGTCCACGTTGACCCCTTCCCCTCAGCCCGTTTGCCTGCCACACCAGATTCCATAAGGAAGTGTGTGTGTGCACGCTCTACGAGCGCAAGTGCAGTGTAGTGTGGCATGGAACGACGCAGGTGCAGAGCAGAGTGAGCGCGATCACGTATGCATGGTGCAGGAATCCGAAAATAGAACCTGTGAAATTTCTGTTATTTAATTTGTGCAATAAAAGGGCAAGGTAAGGTCACGCAATGGGACGCAACTAATAAAGTCTTCGCAGTCCTAAAGCCCTCAGTATTTTCAAAGTGTCTTTTTGTCATTTTCTGTAATGTTCATTCCTGTGTTTTTCATCTCCACATCATCCACGCAGTTCAATGTTTTGGTATAATGAATAATATTTACAGGGTTAATTCTAGGAGCAATATGTAACAACCGGCACGCAGGGTATGTGTCACATTTACAAATGTTGTGAGCGAGGAAGTAGTACAGCACGGGGTGCCAGCCCACCAAGCCGGCCCGCACGTCGCATGGAGAAAGTCAGTAGTCGTTTGTCTTTGCCAGGGGTGTGCCGCTTCACGTCGGGGCTCGTGTTTCGCACGCTCGGGCAGCCATCACCATGTTAGACTAATCATTTCACAACAATAGTTACTTTAGCATACCGGAACAATTTTCGTATTTCAGCTGCCCGAGACTCCACCGCCCTCGCACCTACCCAGTGCTTGCATCGCCTGGGTAGGCTTAAATTGTACTTAAGTTATTTTATGTGACCACGTGTCTTTTACACAGTATTACCCGAGCTGACGGGTTCGTAAGCAGCACCAAATGTAAGCTTTTCCCGACAGAAATGCAATCATGTACTGAATAAATTGCAGCAGTGACGAGTTACCACATGTGGTTCATTTCCAGTTCGCTGCAAGGCATTTAAGGTACGAGCCTTCTCCAGCCAATTTTCTCAAAGTGTAACTTACTGTGCATGTATGATTGAAATGGTCACGAGTCTGCATAATAATTAACAGTGCTTTGTATGGGCGTGTGGGGAGCCCAGATATCCCACAACGCAACAAGTGAGGGAGTTATTAATACTGTATTAATTTTTATTCTACAAGGAGGCAGCAACTGCACTTGGAGGATTTGCAGTGGTCGTCGGCCGAACAACCCTGAGGAACGAGTTCACAGCTGCTCTCTGACTTCACAATATTATCAACCCAATAATTTCTGGTGCACTGGGTAATTATCTCCACCGAGATTCCAAAACTATAGTTACCGCTCCTCACCTAACCAATATCCTTATTGACCAACACCTTGGCACTAGTTGCCAGCCTCCCGTGCATTAGAAAAATGTCACATTTAAATGAATAGTTGCACCTGGGGTCGTTATTCAGGCCAAGTTCCCTGTTATCAAACACCTGTGGCTATATAATGGACAGCTCAGTGACCCTTGTATGTGTTTCAGTATCTAAAGAATTATTCCCATTCGCCCTCGCCTGGGCTTGCTCCGTGAAAATAACCTCCACTAAGATCCCAAGGCGTTCAAACCAGTTTCATCCAAACAGGCTGGGCTCCCGTCCACAAGCCACCAACAAGGGCAGTGATGCAACTGAGCCATTTTCGATCTAACGTCCACCACTTTCTGACCTCTAACTTTCAATCTTTCCTGTGACCATGTGTACATAACAATGTTGCACTCTTCTAATTGTGTCAGTTCTGGCCACTAAGTCATATAAGTACCCCAGCTAACCACTGTGTAACTGGCCTGTGTGTTCGCCTCAAACCAGTGTAGGTTATTATCTAACCACAGGTCAATCACATATGACTCTTTGCTGCTTCATCCTTGGAGACTATGCTACCCATATATTCGCCCTGCCTCATCTTCATATTCGGATTCAGGTGAGTCCTACCTTGCCATGCCTGGCTTCCCTGTAGAACCAGTGCTCCTCTGCTTCCTCTTGGTGATGGGTGCACTCTAGGTGGCCTCTATTGTTGGAGTAATGAAATTTGGTGGAGACATATGTATGTGTGTGTGTGTGTGTGTGTATATATATATATATATATATATATATATATATATATATATAGATAGATAGAGAGAGAGAGAGAAAGAGAGAGAGAGAGCGAGAGCGAGAGCGAGAGAGCCGTGGGTGATCTCCATTGCATTATCAGCATGTATGTCTAGCCGTATTCTCTTGACACCCTGCCAGAGAGTGTGGCCATTTCCTTCACCCATAGGCCTATAGGTTATGTAGCTCATCATTGTGTTCCATGACTGTGGCTTCCTGTAAATCCAGCAGGTTTCTTCCACTTGCTTCTGCTGCCATCGGAATGTCAACTGCTTATATATAGGTTATGTTTGTCTTCCACCAGTATCACATGTTGAACAGTGTTGTCACATGCCTACTACATAACCTATCGCCCAACATTCGTTCTTGGTTAGGAAAATTACAGTGAGTCGATGCAGTTCTGCCACACATACTACAAGTGTTTTGCCTTCCTGTTGATCCTGTTTTAGGAGCTTGTAAGTCTCAACAATTTCACTTTGTCATGACTCAAAATGTTTTGTAAGATTTTTTAGCACTTCGCTTAATGGTACTGTATTGGTTTGGCTCAGCGACAGTAATGATGTGACAATACTGTAAAATTCCACCCCACACAGGGTAAAAAAAAACAGCCCATTTTGCTACATCATCCTCAATTTTATTTGCAATAAAATAGAAATGTATATGTTCACAATAAGACTGACATGTATCTCAGCTCTGCAAAAATTTGCCGATTGTACCCACGGAGGCTGTGGCAATTCACTAATGACCGTACACTTGATGTGTTTTATTGAACCCTGCACATTTCCCATCCTCATCGCCACTTGTATTTCCTGTCAATCAGCACTACAATTTATCTGGATGTCTGTCCGCCCGATAGCATCATGTTTACGACATGGGCCATGATGCTGACCCACTGGTGCCAACTGTGTCCACCTATATAAACTTTCTGTTAGAGTAGAACCATATTATAACATTTTTCAAGGGGTCGGTTAAATAAAATTTTATACAGGAATATGTTATAAACAGGAAATAGTATCACACCTGCAGGGACCCATCAATTGAAAAAAAATTCTAATATAATAATTTTTGTATATAAATTGCAATTTGAGTACGTAATCTTCATCAGAATAATTTAAAGCAAAAGTATCAGTGATATGAGAATATCATTGACTAATACATCATCAATTAATGCATGGTGACATGCATTCTGAATGTTTTCTCACTCATCAACTCTTGGTTATTTTAGAAATTTTCAGTATCATTACCTCTAAAATCCTTAATATTACAGGTATGAACTGTTTTCTATATCTTTTTGTAGGCTACTGCATTGTTAAATGATTGAAATTTTAATTAAGAGAAAAATTAAATTTGAGATACTGAAGGCGATTGAACAAATACTGATGTTATAAGCAGAAAGTGGCAAATATGAACTTTGTTGTAAACAGGATAAGAAATCATTGAGCCATATGGAGAAATGGTGGGATCATGAAATAATGGTGTTATATGCAGGAACGTTATAGCAGGGATCTACTGTATATACACAATGACAATATGTATCACAAAGTCATTAAATGCATTCGATTTAAGCAGTGGTGGCTCCAGGAATAATTACAAAGAAGGGCACAAATTTAAAAATTAATATAATACTTTATTGAAGCATGTTAACTAGCCTTGTTCTTTATCATATATATATGAGCACCACTTTTTAGGGTAATGAGAGTAGAGAGTTTAATAATGCTATTGTTTTTGATAAGCTTCTTGTGGTGCATGAATGTGAACTAGTGTAACCGTGTACGAGAATGACAAGACTAGACTATTCACTAGACTGTGGCTATGAACTGACAGATCACCAGACCACTTAATTTTCATGCCACAAATAACCCAACCAAAGGATATTGCACTCTTAATAACTCATATTTAGAAACAGGTATGTGGATTGTTTTACTTTAAATTCAGTGCATTCCTGGATAACATAAAAAGTCGTGTGCAATATACCCAAAAATGTTTCAAAGTTAGCATAATTTTCAAAACTAATTAAACACATGCACTTACATGAATAGGACTGGGAATCAATACAAATGTAACTATACAAACAAGACATTGATACCATCGGTTGAGACATGAGACGAACTGTGACACAATAACTTATGGTAAATTGGCACCAGCGGTGTTTCCCAGTCACCACGATGTTCATACTCAGGGTTCTCAGGGATGGTGTGGGTCCTGTGTGTCCGTCTCACACAAGCGTCCTTACAAAACACTTTTCATTACTAAACATCATTACTTAACTTTTATCACTTGAAAAATGGTGAGAGGTTGCTGTCACAACAAAGGAAAGACTTTGAGCACTGTGATACCTTTTTTTTATATTCTGTTAACCATACAAGATCGTGCCAAAAATTAATGAAAACTCGGACGTGTCTAGCTAAATTTGTTCGGGTGCTCCCCAGCCGCAATTAATCTAGCGTACTCCTATATAGATGACTTCTCTCTGGTGTTAGAAAACACACTCTTCACAAGGAAAGGGGTCGACAGCTACTAAGGTGGACTGCAGATTTTTCCTGAAGAACTGAAGACAGGGAGCAGAAAATTATGAAATGAAGAAACACATGGGATTATTTGGTATCACTAAACTAACTCGTCGGGGCTGGTCTTGCCGCACATGGTTAGTGGGGTGACAGCTTGTACACACAGCCTGCTAGGACGGAAATAATGTCACTGTACACTTTACATAAATGGCACAAATACACTTGAAATATGATGGGACACGACATGGATGGTCACAATAGACACACAGATGCATGAACGCAAACTTAGATGGTGCAGATGCCACTGGATATGATTCGTAGCGGATCACGAGGTGCAAATAAAATTTTAATCTTTCTCAGCAAAAACAGCAAATTCTATTAAGGAAAATTATTATTGTTAATAAGAAAAATATTCTCCTGCAAATTGTAGTGTTTGTAGGCTTTTAAATCACCTGATGGTGGGAAAATCAATCTTCGAATAGACAGCATGGTCATACATACAAAGCATCAATTACGTGAATAATACACAGAACCCTGAATGAAACAATACATAAAACCTTGAAATAAATTATGGCGCACATAATTTTACACAAATAAGCTCTCAAAGTGCATGGATGGTGTGGACATTGACTTGGCATATATTAACCATGTGGATGCGAGTGATGTGGCAGTAAAACAATTAAACATGAAAATTACCCTGAAATACATACAAGAAAATTAACCCTTAAAATTGCAAGCAGCAATTATACAGAAATTACACTGAAACACGTTTAACTTTGGCGGATGGCGCATGATTCAAAGTTGCAAGGGCCATGTGGCCTCTCCGACATCTTTCTCCTCCTTCTCCTCGTATATGTTCAAAAAGTCGCAAGGGCACAAATTATTAGGTTAAGTGGAAGCATAATGCTAGGGATTGTCTGGCAAAACACATGCAAAGCAAAGGTTAACCAGTGTACTAAAGTGAAACTATTGTAATCTACACCAGTGCAAAAAGTTTGCAGTGAATACGTGATGGGGTCTTACCTAGCCAGCTCTCCTCGGCGGACTGCCCAGAGGCAGGGGTCGCACGGACCTGCCATGGCTGCCTATGGGGTTCACACAAGCAGAAGTTCTATGCACGTGAGTGGTGAGCACAGTCGTGGTCTTAAAGCGGCTGGTCGTTAGCCAGCATCAACATATAATAACTTTAAAATTAATTTGTATTCCTGAAGAAACATTGTGAAAATGAAACAATGTAAAGTTGTGGATACAAAATGAAATAGTTTAATTTGAAGTTAGATACCTTGTAAAATCATTCAAATGTATGCATAGCCTATGCTAATAAAGCAAATAAGAGGAAAGACCATATCCAAAGATACTTATGGCAGTGAAACATTATTTACAATAAAAATTAAAATGGGAAAAATAATAAAATTACTGAAATTAATGAGGTTAAATAACTGTGATTATAACATACACATGTCCAGTATGAATTTGGCTGGGGCATCCAAAATAATACAGTAAAATCAGAATATTTACCTACATGGTTCTATAAACATTTGTCTGTAGGCCTAAATATAAATAGATGTGTGTACTATTACAGAATGGTTTAAGGAATAACAGCTTTAATTGTAATATCAAATTGATCCACCACACTGTTTGTAGTGAATCTGAAAGAACAGATAACATTTCAAACTGTTATTTTAAATCATTTTCCTTTAATAATTTTTCAGAGTAAGATGTCTGCTAAGTTGTTGGATGTGTCCCTTAGGGAACGGCATATAATTTAGAAAATCACAACTTAGGACACTTGTAACTTAGAAACTCATAGCTTAGAGCTATCATAACTTAGAATTATCATAACTTAGAACAATCACAACCTAGAAACACACAACTTCAAACTGCCATAGCTTAGAAATACACAATACAGAATCACATGACATAGAACTTTCATAATTTAGAAACAATGTAGAATCACATGGATTAGAAACCTGACTTAAAACTATCATAACGTACAAGCGTGCAACTTAGAACAGATATAGAGTATAAATGCAAAACAAAGGCAGCAGTTACACGGGATGCAGAACTACTTAACTTAAACAAGTTCAGCTATTGAAGAGGTTACATTACCTTTGAACGAGTTCCGATCGCAGTTGTTTCTCGTTCAAAGTGAACAGTTTTCATGAGTAGTTTCGAACGACTGCTCTTTTCTGCTGCACTCGTCTTGGCTGCTTCAAAGTAAACATGCAGTGTAATAAATATTGCTGAATTTGACAGGAATTCCTGCACTTGTTGAATTAACTTAAGTTTATGGTTGAATGTACTAATACCAACCTATTATGCCATTACAGTAAAAGTGTATGTTTCATAAGAATGGTAAATTTTGTATCTTATCAAACAAGTCATTAAGCCGTGGAAAGAATGAAAAGTTAGACACTGCTCTCTGAAGATGGGGTTGCCATAGAGATATTTTTGCAAGTAGCCTTTCGCTGCATTATATGTCTTCAGAATGTTTTTATGCCCCTTCAGTTTCAAATTCAAAACGTTAATGGACTCGAAAAAATCTGATATACCAAGTGTAAAATACATTTATCATCTGTAAACTGATTGTGCAAACCTTCTTGTTTTGAGCTTAGCAAAAATATTTCTACTTCTGATTTCAGATTATATAACCTAGTGAGCATGTTACCCTTGGTGAGCCAATGGACTTCAGTATAGTACAAAAGAGTTTGTTGGTCACTGTTCAGCTCTTGACACAAAGCCTCAAAAAATCTAGTGTTGAGAGCACTATATTTTACAAAGTTTGCTATTTTGATTGCCAAAATAAAATGTTGTTAAGTGATTCAGGTAGAGTCTTACAAGTTAAAGCCTGTCATGGCTTGTGCCCCATCAGTGCATATTCCAACAACATTCGCCCATTGAAGATTGTTCACTGCAAAAAAGTTATCGAGAGCAGAAAATACATCAACAGCTTTTGGTGTTGATTAGAGAGTTTGTGGAATCAATAATTTTTCCATAAACTGTTTTCCATCAATAAATATACAATAAAACAACAATTGAGACTGATTTGAAAGGTTGATTGTCTCATCACATTACAAAGAAAAGTATGGAGATTTCTTTAATTCTTCTATTATTCAATGTTTCAAATATTGAGCAATTTCGTCAATTCTACATTTCACTGTGTCATTTGAGAATAACATTTTTGCAATTTTGTTGCTACTTTCTTTACCAAGTACACAAGCAGTTGGCAAATATGGTTTTTATAAGTGATTCACCAATAATATGTATTTTCTTGTCTTTAGCAGTCAACAAGGCAATCTTGTAAAATGAAAATTTCCACTTGAATCAAATTTCATTCGTTTGAGCGAGTTGTTTTTCGCACGAAAAAATTTGGCTTTTTTTTCTCTTTCGAACTTAGGTGGTTTGTTGGCAAATGGCGTTCCAGACGTCCAGGTCACATTGCATCATTACTAAAAACAGCGTGACAGATAACACATTGACGTAAATGGCTACCTGTTTTTTCTATGTATGTAAAGCCAAATTTAATATAGTCTTCATTGTATAACCTTTTCTTTGCTAATGGTTTTGCCATTTTTAACTCTGGTTCACACAACACTCACATTCACTATTGTTCTAGATTTACGATAAACAGCGTTCACAATTATCAAAATGGTGACTGAAAAAGGAATAGGGTAATAATAAACGCCTGTCTGCTTCCAACTCTATCAGTATTGCAGAGAGATCTAGCGGTAGCGAGGCAATCTACCGTGCATATACTGCCGATAAGTGAGGATGAAGGCATTCATTATTTGTCCTTTTTTTTGAAGCATTTATATGTTTACTAACTTTCTGTATGTTTCACTCCTTAACACATCACACCTCCCCTCAAATTGTCGTACGCCTCCCCAGGGGGGGGGGGCGCCATGAGGTTGAGAACCCCTGAATACAACATATTGAAATATAAAGTACACACTTTACATTACCCTATTATATGTCAAATTATTGTAATCAATATGAATAAGTGGATATTTGAGCCATGTTTCAATTACAATTCTAACTAAAATTATATATAAGTAGCGTCAAGTGTATGCTGCCTCTTGGCTGGATGGATATTATAATTAAGCATTGCACAAATTCTATGCACATAAATAAAAGTACTTGACATAGAGCGGAGCTCAGTCACAAGCCCATGGACCACAGCTGAGTGTTGACTCTGCCACGTTGGACAGTTACAGTGGTTTAGGGGCTTGCTAATGTCTGTTCGGGGATTTGAACCCTGGACTATTTAATGTTTGAACTAATTGGTAACATGAAGTAGATTTATGTGTGGATTGCCTTTTAGCCAAGGAGGAGCATGCAGACCATCATGATGTCAGTATTACGAAGGACATTAGTGAAATTTCAAACTGAATACTGAGGAATGTCGTGTTCTGGTGCTTTGCCTGTGTACAATCGTGGCATAGTTGGTTTCTGGGTTGGAACAAAATTGTGTGTGGAAAGAACTATTTGTGGCCGACACCTTACCTTTGTCATGCCTGGTTGTGTAGCTCTCTGTGGCGATGTCTAGCTGCTCGTAGGTGGAGGCGGCAGAACAGCGGCCGATGCTGGTTGTGGTGGAGTGATACCTAGGTAGTATTTAAGGCTGTTGGAAGGTATAAGGTTTAGAGGATAAGTCGCCAGTATAAGATCGAATCCCAGTAAAGCTTCTTAAAAGTGTTTCTTTTGTGATCCTTCTAACAATCTAGTGGATGGTTCGATCAAAGGAGGTGGTATGTCAACTTCTTTTGCTACTCGTTCTAATAATTCATTTACTAAGTTTTAAACATCTAGTTTTATACATTAATTCACACCTCATTTATGTATGTAGGGTATTAGTGTGCCGGTTATCAACAGTACTGGGAAGTAGCTAGTGTATCACGTATTTCTGCCATGTGGTACTGTGCACTTTCCTTCCCACTGTGTTCACACACACTGATATTCCTGCCCGGCATTTCACAGTGGTGGGTGGAATGTACAGGATGTAAGCATCACCATGGGGTATTAGCGAACAGGTGAGGTTTCACCATGGGTTCAGTGGTCAGTGCACTTCTCTCTCCTTTCCTTCAGCCTTTTACAGCAGCAGGGTGAAGCAAGGAGGTATTTTTATCACTAAAAACCACTCGTGAAAGGTGTTTACTAGCCTTGATGGCTCTTACGTGATGCACCTGCTATTCCCTGAATAAAATAATTAAATATAGCCTGAATCGCTTGTATTAAATAATATGATATATTATAAAAATGCTTTAAGGGCATGTTGCAAGTATGATACATTTTTATCAATAGGAATAAAAGAGCTATATGATGGGGCTGCAATCTCCTAACAATAATGATATAATTAACAAACAAATAAGGAGTTTTCATTCTAACTCAGGCAAAGGCATCCTGAGGCAATTGGTAAACATGTGTGTAATATTTGTGAGCAATGACGTGAATTTAAGAAGCCACAATTAAAATATAAAAATTAATTCCCTAAAGAGGGGGTGTTCTTAAGGAACCTAGTTAAATTATGTAAGCAGCACCAAAAGGGTACTGAAGAATGATGTTGCTGGTACTAAGAGGGAACATCGTCGTTGGAAGGGACTAAGTAAGACCTGGAGGATGTTTACCAAGGTAGGTTAGGTAGTTGACGGCATTGTCAGAACCCTCTGGTAGCGTCAGTGTCCGGAAGGCCTTTGGAACTGGGGGTCGCCGAAGAGATGAAATACCCTCTGGATTGTTGGCAGGATCTCTGGAGCTTATGGTGGACGTCGACTATTGAGGACCATCTGGAGACTTGGTGGTATCCGATGTGGCGGAAATAGTTCTAGCTGCTAGCTGATCATGTTAGACTATTTCGTTGCCATAACAGTGGGAGAAATGGGGCTAGAGCACATCCTTCATAAACTGACATCTACCAGTGGCCATTACAGCAGTGGAGATGCAGCAGACTGCCCTGAAGCCATGTTGAGGAGATCCTTTTATACTAATCTCCCCAGCTCCTTGGCACTCAGAAGTGTAAGGGGGAAGCTGGCACTGCCCTCTGTGGGTTGGACTTCTGACATTGTGCATGGGCGATTGGATACCCTTATCTACGCGGTGCTCGCCACATGGCTGGAAGGTGTTGATATATCTGGCCAGCCCACGCATCTTGGAGGCTCTGACTGCTCCAACAGGTGGTGCTTTCCTCTTCAGCGGCAGGATTGTGAGTTATTGCTGCCATTCTGGAGTTGCGGGAATTTCATACTGTAGTGGAGGGGGCGACATTTGTGACTGCTTGTTAGTGTGTAGTAGTGTTAAATAGGATCACGTGTTAAGTGTCTTAATATGGGGGCTGTCCCAAGGCGCTCTTGGAGACACATGTCGCAAAAATGTATAGCTTTGTTGTATCCCGATTTTTCTACGAAATGGAATGATCTTAAGCAGTATATTTGAATTGCTTATCTCAGAAATCCTCCATATCCAATTGACCATGTTTTGAGAAAACATGCAAAAACAATCCTACTTCACTAATATGTGTTGTTAAATGTTATAAAAAATTACCAGTGTAAAATATCACATTGTAAATTTGTTTATGGTATTGGAGAGGCTACAATATATTTTACGCCTATAAAAATATTAACTTTAATTGTACACATAGAGGATTTCTGCAATAAGCTGGTTGTAAATGTTATGTTGTTGTCGTATTTAGTATTAAGGACAGAAAAATATAATCGTTTTCTGTTAGTTTTGTAGCTATACACATTTAACATTATTACAGAAACATTTATTATTAACAAATAATTCACCAGTACAAACAAAACAAATTAGTCACTTAGGAATGTACAAACATTAATAAATACTAAAAACTAATCTAGACAGGAGGCCTATTCACATTCGAATTTTACCAAGATCTCACAAATATAAACAAAACAAATATACTCACTGTGAAAGTGCAACACCTTATACTGAACTTCTATAGGTTGAAGAACTATTAGTATTGTACACAAACTTGTAAATTCAAACAAATCTACACACTTTTGGATTGCACAAAACTTAATAACTATGTTAGACAGGGGGGTCCATTCACATTCATCTTCTGAGTCTGCATTATGACATTCTGCTACAGTTGTAGGCCACTTCAATATCACATTGTAGAATGCTTCATATCCTCTGGTGTATTACAACAGCTTTTGCAGGTCTTGCAGTTTCTTGTCATTTATAGGGACCTTTCCACCAGGATACGCCTTCTGCGATGATAGTGCAGGTACATTATTTGTCTTTTGGAGACAAAAGGTAGAAGGGCACAAGCCATTGATGAAGAGGTTTGCGAAAACTGTATCAGGAGTTTCACTGCTGTAGGAAAACTGTTTGTATGATATCTTGAATGAGATTCTCTGGTCTTTTGATACACCTCTCCCTGAAGTTTTAACAGAGTAGGTGGTTTTCTTATACGAACGTGGCCACCAGTCTTTGAATGAAATAATCTCTTCAGTAGACACCTGATGAATGGAGATGCGGCCGACTGTACTTGCTTTCTCTATGAGTTGTGTTTTCTGTTCAGGAGTGTATATTCATTCGCTTGATCGATCCAAAATCCCTAACGTACAGGAGGAACGAGTAGCCATGGGGAAGTAATGATTGACGACTTCGAATCTCCTTGTGTCACATAAATTTAACAGAAACTGCCAAGCTGTGTGGCTTTTATTTTGTCCAGTTACTCTGTCACTGAACAAAAGAAGCTTCTTTACCGAACTTGATATTTCATTCTGAATATAATGCAATAAGAAAGAGCACACTTTGTTTGAGGACTTGTTTGCCTCTCCTTCATTATGCACATAGAATTTTGCATTGTTCGATTTGAAATCATCTATACAAAATACATACACCCACAACTGACACAAATAAAACACTTCCTGCACATGTATTACAGGTAGGGGTAAATTTTGCATATAGTCTACACAGAGTGCGACAGTGCCTGTATCCTTGTTTTCACTTGCACTTTTCAATGGCATATAACATTTCTTGGCCCTTCTTTTGTTTATTATTATCTCCATGGCAACATTCCGTTAGGCATTCTCGCAGTGGGTCTTTCATTTTGACACTCAGGCTTCTACATAGGCTGCAATCATCAACCTGTGGCCTGCCAAAAGCATATGCAAAACTTTCCTTAACATAGCGGTAATAGAAATTATATATCACCACATTTTGGATGGTCATTCACGAACATCTGATGCATGGTAACAACATTGAGTCGAGCGTCTAAATACTTCTTACATTGTCCTCCATTATGTGTGTGCTTCACATCAAACTTAGATATATGTTCGTGTATTTTAACACAAACATCTCCAAGAATCACATTCCCACTACAGTTCTTGCCACCCATACCATGAGGAATTTTATGATCTACTAAATGATTACGAAATCGGCGTATTCTGTCAGCTTAAATACAATGCACTTGCAGGAAGAAGTTTTTGCAAACACATTGAAGCACACCATTCACTTGCAGGTTATAAGTAAATTAATTATTTTTCTTGAAAATGGGTTGAGTTTTCAGGTCATCTACTTCTGCACCATCCAGTCCCTCACTTTTTTCATGAGAAAGCTTGTTTTGTGTGCGCCTATGTTGGACATCTTTAACCTCAATCAAATTTTGAAGATGCACATCTTGAACATCTATGTTGCTCAGTGAGTAGAAGTGATTCCAAATTTTATGTATGTTCTCTTCATTTAAATATAAAAAACATTTACCTGTGCACTTGCATGTCACTGAATCAAGAGCGGTTTTCTTGTCAACATTTTTGCCTCTATGTGTTGTATAACTTAAAGCTCTCACACGAGCTGTACGTATTACATTATGTTGATAGATTTCTTCATGTGTAATCCCTTTTCTTCATTTCGAAATAGATTATTTTTCTGAGCTGCTACTCATTATGTTTCTTTTATGTCCATTAATATTAAAACATAACCAATAATCAACAATCATCTACAAATCATAGAATATTACAACCAACTTAATAAAAATGCACTCATGTCTTCCAACTTGTTAATTGTATGTGTGTTAGTGCAGAAACACTATATGTTATGGTGGTTAGGAATTTATGTTCTAAACAGGGGTTTCAAGGTGCTGTAAGAAGTATTTAGATAATCATAGACACAGGCTTTCTGCACTAAACAATGTAGATATATATAAGTAACATTAATGTACAGATAACTCAATTTGGCATATTTTGGTCGATAGGGGGTTTCTGAAATAAGCGATTCATTTAAAAAATACTATTTAATTCAATTTTTACCATCATTGCAATAAACATAATGTGGCTGAAAATGTAAATTAGGCTTTTGAGTGTAATAATGATTTTAGGATACTACACCTGTACTGCTCAATATTAGCACTTTTTGAGAACCTATAGTGTCACAATGCTTTGTGGACAGACATGAATGTGTACAGCAGTACAAATAACTGGACAAACAAGACATTAATACCATCGAGTGACACATCAAACAACAGACACAAGAAACCTGACCCTTTTAATTTTGTAACGAAGTAAAAAAAAAAAACATTTAGAACACCCATGGTCGAAACCAAATGTAGCAAAGGGGGTAAAAAGGGATCAGCTAAAACATATAAAATCTGGCGACTCAAACCAAATGTAACGAAGTTGAAAAAACAATTAGAATACCCGGGGGCAATTTAAGGGACTGGAAAACTACTAAAACTATGTACATACTTTTTCTCGGCTCCAAAAGTAACTGTCAGAAAAAAATAAATCTGGGCAATAGGAACCATTTAAAAATTTAACAAATTTTATAACACCAGGAGCTGTAAACTCAATTGGTAAAAAGTTAAAAAGAATAATAATTTAACCTAGAGAATGAAATACTGAATACCTGCGACTCCAGATCAAAAGTGTACATTCTGAAACAGTCCCTGAAATAGTGAAAAAGGCTAGGGAAACAACATTAATTTATTATTATTATTATTACATCTCTGGACAACATAAACACTTCCCTTCAAATAATAAGGTAACCTCAGCCACATTATTTTTTAGAGAAAAAAACACAAAGGACTAGCACAACACTTGTCTCTAATAGATTATTCATGCATCTCTAATAAAAATAGTCAACCAATGATAATCTTCAATGAATCCACATAAACGAACATTTAGATCATCAATTAAAATAAACTAGCAAGGAAACCAGAGAAAATTATTAATAAAAACATAGGTGGAGAGGGGTACTATTTGGTCCAGTGGGAGAGCACAAAGAAGTCGGTTCGCTGTTTTAATACTGTTGAGGGGAACCCAGTCGTGTGGCAACACTCTTAAAAAAAAGAACAACTTAATCTTAATCCAGCCTCATGCCCCACTACCTCTACTTAAGGGTCAGTCAGTTCTTTGAGAGAGAGAGAGAGAGAGAGAGAGAGAGAGAGAGAGAGAGAGAGAGAGAGAGAGAGAGAGAGAGAGAGAGAGTTCATAAAAAATGTAATACTAAGATTAAAAGAAAAGGATAACACTTCAAAATCAATATTGAGTATTTATTAGTTGAACACTAATAGAAAATAAATAACATTAACAAGTGAATGTTTAGGAACATTTATTTACATTAAATAAAATTTTAAATATTCTCATCATTAATAATCGACCGCAGCAATAAAAAAATCTAATATGGGATTATAAAAATATTTAAATTTTAACATAACAATAACAACAACAATTATCATTTAGGGGCATTAATTTGTAAAAGAACACAAAAATGATCCAATGCTGTAGTTTTTGCTCCCTTGATTAGTTTTTGATAATGATTACAGAAAACTCTATAACAAATAGTGAAACTTTCTTTTCTTTGTCACAAAACCATTATGTCAACAAATCTAAAAAAAAAATAAACTTTTATCTCCAGAAAAACAAAGGCAACAATCTTATCTGGGACTTGTAGGTCTCGTTAAAAGAACTATAATAACTTGTATTTATTATAAAAAATAGAGCTGGGAAACAGTTACAAAACATCGATTAACTAAGCGGGACCTTTGCATCAGAGGTTAGGTCGTTGTAATCAACTGAGATGACTTCAATACAGAAAAAATTAAGAAATAGAAAAAAAATCCTCTTTGTATGAAAGTAGGAATTAACTTCTCCAAAATCTACTCAAATTTATTTAACAAATATATGATTGGTCTGAAATAATCTGTAAGAAAGTGGTGAGGGAAATAATACAACAGCAAAAAAAAAAAAAAATGCAAGACTGAACCTTAATAAAACACGATCGTAATTCACTTGGTGTATGTTACAACAAGTTTACTTCAGCACTTAGTATCAACCTTTGCGTCCGTAAAATACCAGAGAAAGAGCTATAAATATTTATCCTTCAATTCAATAACCGACGAAAAACAGCAATAACATATCACAACCTAATCCCGACTGGAAAACCATTGCAACATACGACAAGAAGTTCCCATCCTTTTATTCTTACCTTTAAAGTAACATCTTCCTCTCTCACCCAATGGCCATTACCCAAGTCTCTCTCTCAGCATCTCAAACCCGACTACTCCGACAGCTACCCCAAAATAGGCTATTAAAAGGATTTACCGGGGCCATTTTTCCTGAGATCAGGAAAAATTTCCCGATCATTCAAAACAAAAAAACTTTAAAACATCACTTATCACATCGTGTCGAATGTGTATGATCTCCTCCGGACCGCTTCTCCAATGCATCTTTTAAATCCGCCTCCTCGTCACCAAAATTACGCCACTCCTGACTTTGTACCTTGTGACTCTTCTTGCCCAAGTCCCTCCGACCCATTAGAGTGTGCCCCAAGCCCCTATCAACCGCCCAAAGGCCAGCGCTCCAGACTGCATCACTCCTCTTTACCCCTGAGCGGCCTACACTTCCTCTGTTGCCTTCAGCATGAAACTTGCCCTTAACCCTGACAGCACCTACGAACTCATGGCTGCCATAGCAAATCAAACCCACCTGGAACCATCTACGGAACTTACGAAGTCAAACACGCAGCATGAAAATTTCACAAAAAATTTCTTTGAAAACTCGAGAAATGCAGCGGCTATGAAAAAAAATTGCAGATCATGACTCTAAGATACTAAACTGCGGAAGAAAAATAGAAAGCTAAGAACACTACCAAACACAGTAGCTCTAGAACCTTCCAATGCACATCAAAGGAATATTCCCAGCAAAGACAAACTGAAAAACTTTATACCTGAACAAAAAATCAAAATTTCTAAAAATGAAAAAAAAAATAATTGAAGGCAAATTTTGGGTTTGTTACATTTCCGGAGCTTAGTGATTTGTGGACCCCCACTGATTAATTTCTATTCAAAAATATAAATTTCACATTAAGAGGTTCTCGTTATGTAGCTCAAATAGCTGATAATTCTTTTGTAATAACATTAACCTACAGGCCAATCAATCAAACAGTTTACTCCTATGCAAGGACCCCCCTTTTTTTTGTTTTTATTTAAACAAGGTTTACTGTAAATTTATGTTATATAAATTTTCCACATTTAACGACTAATGTCTTCCTAACCGATCCTTAACACTGACATGTTACAAGTGTATTTATATTTACATACACACACACACACACACACACACATATATATATATATATATATATATATATATATATATATATATATATATATATATATATATATATATATCTGTGTGTGTGTGTGTGTGTGTAAATATTAGTATTGTGCGAATATTCGGTATAGCAAAATTATAATGAAAAATGACAGCTTTCATACTAGTTCCGGTTAGAAATTTGGTTATCGAAAGTCGTAACGAAACGAAAATTCTCGATTTCGATGAATTTTCAGGTTTTTAATGAATAGGTGTCCATGGTAGTTTGGCCTGACTGGCCATTGGAGGCTATGTTTACCTTAAATTTAATAAAAAAAAACTATGTAAGTACACAATTACACTCAGATCACTAATAACAAAACATAAACATTGTTCTTTCTGATAATGTATGTGCTGTATATGGCACGTGATGCCCGTTGTAAACAAATGATGGTACGTTAGGTTTTGTTTGCACTCTAAATGTCAACACACTACCTGAGGACAGAAATATATAAACACTTTTTATTACTATTACTATTTACCATGCTGGGTGGTTCGGTGTACTCTGGTGCACAAATTGGACTTATATAACACTACAACTGTCAACATAAGCAATTCCCTATGATTTACTAATAATCATCTGGTGCACTTTGTACACAGCAACAGAGTTTTTCCCGACATACGCATGGAGGAAGTGGGTCAATTGCAAACACTACACAACAACTGTCACGATGCCAGATGCGCCGCGAAATATCTTTGGGCAGTCGTCTGGTACACACCCCAACCTAAGATGCATAAGTGGTGGGAAAGTAAGAACAATACGTCTAAAATGCGTACGCCCCATAGCTGAAACAGATGCAACCCAGGACATTGGTTGCCCATGTAGGAAACTGGAGAACACAAAATGGTTAGAAAACGAAATACAAAGGGAAAATAATAGCAGAATTTGGTTAGAATGGAGAGCGACCTCTGCTGGCACTCGTAAGGTCCGGGGCACCGCGAGCAGTCTGGGGCACCGTCGGCCGCGTACAGAAGCACACCTGCAAATGTACACACAAGAGTAACCTACAAATTTATTTCGGCTGTGAACCTGACGAAATGGAATGTGCAAAATGTGGGTAAGATTTCTATGCAGGGTGCCTGACACAAGACGAGCATGCAGCAAAACACCATTAGGGACGAATACTATGTCATGGTTGCGCGAGTACACTCGTTCCAAACCTCCGCAGACAGTTAGGCTTTTTCACAGGGCGTGAGATAATATCACACAGATGTCATCAAGATGTATGCATGGAAGAACAGGGCGAAACAGCTGCATGTGAGTGATGCGGAAAGTTGTCACATTGGCAGTGCACTACTGAACACGACATTGTCAACACAATTACTCGACATTTTCGCTGTGAGCAATGTGTCCACAAGTCGCAGGAGCAATTGCAATGGGAATTTTCGTAGCATCGAGAAGTCTGCTACGTAGCATTCAGCACGATTATCTGCCCAGTAGTTTCGAAGTAGTAGAAGCACGAACGAACAGGAGACAGACGTGAAGAGGGTTATAGGTGACCTCTGGTAATACAACCAGCCAGGGTCAATGATTAACCTCAAACATCCGAGGTACCTCAGATACGTCACCTAACCTCATACAAATTCCAGACATTACTGATGTTCTCTGGCTAAGCAACGAAGACCCTCAAACATTTTTGAGAGATTGCACGGGCCACTTAACACGGTATATAGTTTGTGGTGAAGAATGGGCACAATACATTGGCGAGCAAATGCAAGGGGAAGCATGCACATGGTGGATGTCCATCAAGCATTACGACATGGCATGGGAGGAGTTCCTAGCAGTATTCAATTGCCGTTTTGCAAATACCATTTGTCACTACAGGTGCAAAGTAGGGCAGTTTTGGACGCCCAAGGTCTAGTGGAAAGCTTAACAGCATTTGTCATGTGCAAAGTTAACATGTTCCGGCAATTTGATCCACACATAAGCGACACAGAGATTCTGGAGGTAGTGGCCTCTGCTGTACGGCCAAAATGTAAACTGGCAACGGCACCACTAATACACGGCAGTGTGGAAGCCTTCATATGGTCAGCAGCATTATTGGACCAAGGCGACAGGGAGTACAGGGCATGAAGGAGAGGACGGGAGAATAAACAGGCCAACCATGGCCAAGGCCCAGTGCAAGGCAACAGACCCAGGTATCAACCGGCACACTCTGGTAGCAGAAGGGGAAGTAACTTCCAACCTAGCAGGGACCAGGGATGAGGGCCTGACATTGGCCCACTGCCACTAAGATTGAATTGACCAAGGGAAGGAGCATCAAGAGAAGGAGTAGTAAGAGACTTCAATGCTGCTACTGCCCTGAAAAACACTGGATTACGAGAGCCCAGTCCTGAAGGCCAGAATTGAGTCGAACATCAAATAGAAACAGACGGGAAACTAGTAACTGGGGTGGGAGGACATGACACCAACAACCCCACTAAACCACCGAGCATCCAAACAGCAGGGAAACCCCAGAATATCAAAAGGACCACAGAAGCATTGCAACAGATAATACTCCAAAAAAATTAAAGAGGCTACACATTAAATGTTGAGAATTGCTGTGATTATTAATTGCATTAGGTGTTTGGCATTAGTGGACACAGCGGCATCCCACAATTTCATCAGGAGGGACTTCATGAATGGTCAGAGGCTGAACCCAACTCACCAGACAGTACACCTCGCCACACACAACCATACAGGAGAGACAATCGGAGAAGCAGCTGTGACAATCTGCATTTGGGACAGTGAAACAAAAACGACACCCCTGATATCAGAGGACCTGCGGGAAGATGCTATCCTAGGCATTACATTGCTCACCTAGCAAAAGGCAATTCTTGAACCTGTGGCATACAGAATAAATTTTTGTCGCAAAGAGCGGCGCACAGTGTACGAACTGGAACCTTCCATCAACAACAGCACACCAGAACTCAGCCTGGACGAAATAGACCACAGAGTACCACAGGAGTACCGAGACACAGTGTAGAGAATACTTCACAAGCGAAGAGACGTGTTCGTGGCCGTTGGCCCACTACAAAGAACAACACTTTCCGAACATGCAATACCATTGGAACACGACCAACCATTATTTGCTGGGCCACAAGGTTATCACCCGCACCAGAGTGTGATTAACAAGTAGTAGATCAGGGAGATGTTGGCAGACGGAGTCGTAGAAGCTACAAACAGCCACTACAATAGCGCTATTATGCTCGCGCCGAAGAAGAATGGCACGTGGCAATTTTGTGTGGACTTTAGGCCTCCAAACAAGATCATGCAGAGTGCACCCCCACCCTACATAAGTGTGAAGGACACCTTACACACTCTGGGGAAGGCAACAGTCATGACTTCACTAGATTTATGCAGTGGGTACTGGCAGGTACCAATTCGACAAGAAGACAGACACAAGACGGCCTTCACCACCCCTAACGAGTGAAGGTACCAATTTTGTGTCATGCACTTTAGGCTGAAGTGTGAACCAGCGATATTCCAGGCGATGGTGGTCCGAGTGCTCGACGGATACATAGGTGACTTCACGCTTGTGTATGTGGACAATGTGATCATCTGGTCTGAGAACTGGGAACAACATCTGCACCACTTGCTGTTGGTCATAAAGAGACTCGCAATCAACCAACAGACGTGTGCGAACTGGAAGTACCAAATCGGAAAGAGATACATCGAATTCATTGGGCACCTGGTGGATGAGCAAGGCAGTCAGCCGACACCGGAACAGCTTGGACTGATTGACGGCATGAACCTCCGAAAACTCGCA
The DNA here is from genome assembly GCA_029891345.1 of Dryococelus australis. Lineage (NCBI taxonomy): Eukaryota > Metazoa > Arthropoda > Insecta > Phasmatodea > Phasmatidae > Dryococelus > Dryococelus australis. Next base: position 249,533,990 of record CM057009.1, read on the forward strand.
AGCAGCTGAGGAAGTTTTTCAGTTTGGTCAATTGGCTCAGGGACAACATTCCCAGATTGACAACAATTACAGCACCATTGACTAACCTACTCTTACCCACACGCAAGTCCTTATGATCCATATACCAGGAGGCAAGCTTTAGGGAACTGAAGCAGCAATTCCGGCAGTGCACAGTCCTAGCATGTCAAGATCCCAGTAGGCACCTGTATTTACAGATGGATGCTAGCAAGAAGGGCCTGGGCATAGCATTGCACCAACTTGGGGAGAATGAGAGGGAATTCACCAAGTATGAGAGCGCGAAGTTTGATCCAACCGAATCTCATTATGAAGTAAATGAGAGAGAGTGCCTAGCAGTAATGTGGGCAGTAAAGTGCTACTGTGTATACTTAGAGTACCAGCATTTTACACTGAGGACCGACAACTGGTGCATGCTCTGGCTCCACACAATGTGTGAAGCCAGAAACAAACTCGCATGCTGGGCCATGCTGCTGCAACCATATGATTTTGAGGTCCAGCATGTCCCAGGCACTGAGAACCAGCTTGCAGATGGGCTCTCATGGGCACCAGGTCCTACGGTAGCCATTGATGAGGCAGAGTGGGAAGATATGCTACCCCTCCCCCCACAAACAGAATACCTGAGGTGGACGATGTAGGAGTCGCAAAGTGCTACGCAACCGAGACGGAGAGCTGCATAGACGAAGATAAAGAAGTAGTTGCAATTGCACAGAGGGAGTGTGAACTCACAATAGAAAGGAGAGAGAGACACAAAGACACGACGAATGGTGGCAGGTGTGGAATGGCCATATTGAGTGTAAACCCCGCCATCCAGAGGCGAGGTGGAGAACATTCATCCCCAAGAGGGCACGAAAGCATGTATTGTAACACGTACACAGCAGCATTTGGCAGGGTATCCAGGGGCCACACAGACGGTGCATAACTTAGGGGAATTTTTTCACTTGCTATGTAACCCTCGAGATGTGAGAAAGTTTGTGAAGCAATGCATCACCTGCAATCAATAAAATAGCAGACAAGCAGATTTAATGTGCCCATACCCCCACATACCCAATGGAAAAGGATTCATATTGGTGGTGAGCGACACATTCTCTCGGTGGACAGAAGCATATCTGGTTTCTAGTGCACGTGCACACACCATTGCATGGATGCTGGAGACAGAGTTCTTCCCATGCTGGGGATACCTGAAGAATGTTCTGACATAAAGGGTCACAGTTCACAGGTCGATTGTGGAGGGATCTGTGCACTTGGTGGCGAATATCTCACCTCACCAAAGCCGTATACCATCCAAGAACAAACCCAATCGAGAGGCACAAACAAGCCCTCAAGACCCAGTTGTGTCTCCGAGTCTGGGATAATCATGCATCAAGGGCAGACTATTTGCCTGCCGCACTCTTCACAATCAGGAGACAGGTAAATTTTGCAACGGGGCAGACACCCGTGGCAATACTGCAAGGTAGAGAGTTGCCCGCCCCAGGAGAATACGAGAGCTGACATAAGGAGGAAGGCATTTGTCAAGAGAACGGAGTGGAGAGGTTATGGCATAGAGAAGCCGAACTGGCAGCAGCTCGAAAGGTGCAGGAGCGGTACATCGCCTTGTGGGTACCCGCCACAAACCGAGCCCCACACAGGCTGACAGCAGACCAGTTCGTATATGTCAAGGATCACCGACTTTTCATGAGCACCAAGCAGTTCTATGAAGGGTTCGCGTCGAAATTGAGTGGGCCACACACCATCATCAAACCATTAGTGTACACCATGTACCTCGTGAGGTTTAGAAGCAAGTGAAGAGAGGCCGTTCACCATGACGACCTCCACCTGGCAGTAGAGGCCCCGAGTGGCATGGTACCAGAAGTGCAAACACCAACACAGGGCAGCAGGCACGAACAACAACCCGAGGCACAGACACAAACTAGAAGGAATGAGAGCTCACATAGCACATAAAGTGAGGGAGGCACAATGAGATGGCTGTTCCAGCCTACGACACCCAGCATTGACATGCCCGACAGGGATGTGGAGGGCACAGTGTGGTCTGAGGTGGACGCGTAACTGTTGGTACAAGCAGGAATTAGTGTCGACTGTGCACAGCAGCAGGCAGATGCTGACTGCAGCACTGAGGACAGGGCAACTGAAGAGCTGCGAGGCGGGGAAATCGCCATATGTAGGGTGACAGAGGCAAGTGTGGGGCTCATCTCCCCACAGGGAAGCATACAGGACACCCCAGCCACGACAACTCCATCAACACAAACAGCAGCAGTAGAGATGGGGGTTGACTGTCACAATGATGCTGGAGGGGGGAGTGCGACTGGCTTGCACGACCACTCATCAGGACCGCCACCTCCTCCCCCCTCGCTGGTGACTGGAGTGCAGCAACAGCAGCAAAGCAGCCAAAGCATGAGACAGAGCAGGAGTGGTAGTATTGGAAATAGCATTGAGAAGAGCAGCAGTAGGCACATTGGAAAGAGCCTCGAGAAGAGCATCTGCAGGAGCAGCAGCAGTAGTAGAAGCACCAGCAGGAGTAGCAGCAGTAGCTGTGACAGCAGGAGGAGCACCAGTAGCAGTGGAGATGAGTCATCTGCAGGGAGGATAACGACCTCTCCATGATGATCCAAGCATCTTTGTGCTTGGCCAGAATGACATGCATGGGTTGCGGTGGGAGCAAACCCCACATATACCCTCAAACAGTAAAGCAGCACCAGTACAGGAGTCAACAGAAGGAGCCAAGAAACAGCGTGGATGACAGCACGAAGTGGCATGAGCCATACAACTTATGGCCTCACCGACTTCTGAAAGCAACAACAGCCTGCTGCGCCTGTCAGCATGGTGGAGCTCTCGGAGACTGCGGGTTCCAAATGATCACCGGAGAGGGGGGCGTTTGACATGAGCCAAAAGCCTCCATGTGCTCTTATGACCATTTGTGCCAAAAAGTCAGCTATCGCATAAGTGCACGCCAGGGGCGAGTTGAACAGCCCAGAGTACGTTGGTGCAGACCATTTGAGGGAACGTGGGGGCTGCCTGTACAACAGTATAACATGCATCTCTAGTTTGGCATGTGTCGGCGGGCCTGTAGGTTGAAGTATACGTGTGGCGATGATGTAAAATCTTTCAAAAGGATATTTTATATACCTAATGCATTGTTTCAAGATGCTACTCATTTGGTCACAAGTGTTAATATGAATTCCTTTGTAGGTGTGCAGAATGAAGCTGCACTTAGTTCATTTTAGCATTTAGCTGCATCTCATAGATGAATACCATAGGAGTGATGTCAAGGAAAACGCCTGTTCACAGGAGGTTACTTTATGCAGATGATGCCCTGTAAATGACAAAGTGTAGTACTCTCACCAGTACCAGATTTGGGCAGAGTTTTTAAAATAATAAACGTACACGATTTTAAATCATCATTTTGTCGCATTTTTCATACAGTGTTCATCCCACATATTGATGTTTATGTAAAACATTCGTAAGGGCGGCGGCATTCTCATGACGTCATCACAAAACCTGTTATTTTCGTATTTAGAGCCACGGGAATGTCGCCAATATGTGTAATGTAATTAATAGGAATTATGAGGGCATATAGAAGTGTTACATAAACTCAACTTTTGCCCGTACGAAACTGAGCGTTTTTTGGAGTCTGACCTCCGCCATCAGACAGCACATTGCCCTTCAGTGTGTCCCCTCGGTATAGCAACTTTTGGGAGATAATAATTAATTTATCAAAAGTGTAACTTCTGGAAACTCTTTGCTTTTATTCTAATACAGAGGGGCCGACAGGCGGCTAGTTTTACCGCAAGAACTTAATGTGCATATGCACATTTTTTAAGCAGCATTGGCTAGCGGCAGGCCACAGTGTCGAGCCTGCACAATAGAGTTTTGTCGAGCACAGTGTTAGCTGTATTCAGTTAGATGCAATAAAAGTGTGTGTGATTAACTCCCACCTTTTATTGCTTTTACCTTAGGTATTTTAGGGCACAGCGCCCTTAAGGCCGAAGTTTAACCTCAGTGTTTTGTGTTGAGTATTATGAATCCTGCCCTCCATAGGCAGAGTAGAGTCAGCGTTTATCAACGGCTGTGTATGGGGGTCTTTACCCTTACACTTGTATAGTGGTAGAAACAGCTATTTTAACATCAGTGCCTTTAAGTGCATGACGAACACTGCAACCAGCATGATGGCAACCTCCAAGAATCCCTGGGGCCGTTGGCCCATGACCCCGAAATTTGCTCAATCAAGCTGGCGCCAGACAACACATCATCTCGTCCCTGCCTTGGGTAAGAGGCAGGGCGACCCATATTGTTCCTGAGAGGGGGCACATGTTACCTGTTCTGCTTTATCACTAATGATAATATTGATGTATGGTATGTTTCCCAGCCCTAGACATTTCACCATCTCTGGAAGTGAAACCTGTCAAGCCAGCTGACCGCCACCATCCGCATGTTAGTGCAGCCCATATAATGTTTGAGCAACTCAGTATGATCTGAATAGGCGTGATGTATAAAGTGCATACTTAGGTTTTGTTTACATTTGTTTCCATGGCCCTATAGGGTTTGTTTTTAATTGTTTTATTCTTTTCTTTGCTAATAGTGTTTTAAATGTGTTAACATAATTTTCCAGGCCATTTTCATATCAATTATTTTTTGCTGTCATGTGCCACGTGGTTCGAAACATGCCGCACCATGTGCACTAGTGTGACATCTGTGCGACAATGTGTTCCTTTTTCATATTATGTATATCACCCATGAGATACAGTGCTTGTGTATTTAATATTTATTTAAATGTTTTTGTAGTGTTTTTATTGGTATCTAGTGATTTATTTGAGTGAAGCATATTGATGTGCGTTATGCACCAAAATGTAAACAAACCACACAGACACGTGGTAAGACTCCATGCATGTGGAAGATTGTGTATGTAATATTCAGTGTCTTTTTATTGCTTGCGATTGCCTTGTTTTCTTGTTAGAAATTAGTTTCTTAAGTGGAACAGTGCTAACCGATATCAATACTAGATATAGCCAGTGTTTTGTGTTGCTTCGGATGCGAGCCTTGAACACATTAAAGTGACGTAACACGCACACCAAAATGCAGCCAAATAATATTAAGTGTTCTTTATAATTTGATTATCCGTTGAAGTGTTCTGTTGTTATGTTTTGTATATTAAAATAATAAAATGCAAATTAATTTAGAGAAATTCTGGCACGTGCAGGTCTGTGCATGGGTAAAATGCATGGCATCTAGTTCAAGTTAGGGTGCCTTACGGGGTATGGTTAAGTATATATTTTATGTATTTTTATTTCCTCTTAATATTCAAGTGTGATTTATCATGTCATGTTTGAATTGCTTCATGTTCATTCAGGGCCACGTTCATCCACTCCATATCACTTGTTTATGTATATTCATATAATTTTTTATCATGTGATACGGTATGGGAGTTTGTATGGGAAGGCAGCAGCTGCCACCATATTCTTCAGTCACCTCTTCGTTACCGCGTGGGACGGTCATGCCGAGTGCCCTCCCTGGGCACTTCATCGCTTCGATACCAGTCATGTAGCTTATAATAGTTTTCACATAATTAATTGAACTTGTTGTTTTGTTTAGCCTGGGGAGTGTACCGATCCACAACCCGGTCCATATTTTACATGGCCAGGACATGATTATCTATTAAATTCACGCAGGCATTTTTCCGCCTTTTCTGCATCAGTGTGCACCCCACTTTAGTGGGGGAAAAGTTGTAAGTGCTCTGTTGAAGTTTAAAGGGAATAATATTCATTCTACATGAAGTTCCAGACTATATTTATTTCATCGGTCTCCTCTTCACTCCTTAACTCATACATAATATTTTTTATAATATGAAAGGTGGCATATAACAGCCTAGCAGTGAGCATGGGCATATGGGAATCGCCCTAATAATTACCACTAGATGAAGCAATGGATATGGATAGTTGCATAACTTTGAAAACTTCTGGAACTACAAGTTTGTGACATCGGATATCAAGGAGAACCCCGTTCAGGCCATCGACCACACGCCTGAACTGCATTCATGCTCTCTGCCAAGATGCTGGCGCCCTCCAGACAACATGTTGGTAATTTTATAATCCTTTCCACATAATCTGATTTCCTCCTTGATAGTCCAGCCTAAGTTACGAGTGATGTCAAGTGGCTTGCCCAGGCGTGGCATTCCAAATAACGCCCTTATCGGCAAGTAAACATTATCTATGTACACATGAACATTAGGTATGTGAGAAAATATTTCTTCATTTTTGACTTGACACTCCTCAGGGGCTGATACTACCCCAAATGGTAACCTAGTAAATCATTTCATTCCAAAGGAAGTAGAGAACACATCAGATTCCTAGAAACATCGTCTAATTTAATGTGATAGAATCCATTCCATACATTGATGTGAACCGCGTCCCCTAGCCATAAGTCCTCTCACCACGCCATGGTCAGACATCCACAGCAGTCACCTGTGTACCATGCGACAGTGTTTATGGTTGTGTATTCATATTCCCTTGCTACTATTAATTCAGAGTATTTTTGGTTGGAGTATCACTCCACTGGAGCATTTGTTTACAATGGGACCTTGCCCTCGTACTTGATGATGCACTGTCTGCTCCCCTGCACCTGCACTGCCCCATCGCATTCTCCTTGCATCGCATTACACTTACACTTAGTGGTGATCAGCCGCAGAGTATGACTGTGTGTTGCGCTGTTGAGGGTACGGGTGGCTGGGCAAACACTGATGGCACAGCATTGTTTGTTTGCCATTAGATGTTTGCCAGGCCACGTATTCGTGGTAGAAATCGTGGTACAATTGACATAAAGCCTCCATATTGACATTCTTCTCCAGAGCACATAGTCATTAGGCCCGTGGCAACGCCCAATGTGCCGCACAACGGGAGGGGTGGTTCCTGCTGGCTCGATGCACCATGAAAGGAGGGGGATGTCATATGGTGTGCTTTGCCTCAGCCGGTGCCAAGATGGCGGTGGTCGGCTGACTTCACAGGTGGAACGTAGTCTCAAAATGGCGGGCTTGCATTGTCCTGCAGGGTAACTGTAATTTTTGGCACAAAGGATCATGTGGTTGGTTTTCTTGTGGTTTTACTGTCGTAATTTCTTTATGTGATGCCCCAACTTGACATGAGCACATTAGGAATTTCTGCCAGTAGCAGAAAGTAGTGAGCCATGGCTCAATGAAACAGAAACATGAGGGCACACTTGGTCTTACACGGCACACAAGACATGAGCAAAGAAACAAGAGACAAGGAAATACACTGAAATTTCAGATACTCAAAAAAAATAGGTACACTTTACAGAAACATGAAGATCCAGATATCCGTAGACGTCACGATGAACTTGGCGGGACTAAAGAGCCACATCGTTGGGCAAGCCATTTGAGGGTATTACATCGGACACCAGGGGAAAATTAAAGGAAAAGGAAGGTTTTCATCACAAAATCCCGGAATGGGCGCCAGTGCTAGTGAGCATGAGAATAAGTTGGGGTAGTGTAGGACGACAGCCCATGTTGCCTTCCCTGGTAGTCACACCACCTGAAGCAAATTTTTTGACGAGCAAGTGGTTGCCATGCTTGCCCCTGCAATCTGTGAAGGTCCCCGTTGTGCTATAATCCATTTGTCCCTTATCTAGTGGGGGCGGTTGGCCTCCCCCAAATGTCAATACACACTTCCGATGGGCTCGTCTGGCCTCCCAATGCCATTATTTACTTACATAATTTCTTAAGTAAATAAGTTGCATTTCGATAAACAGCCAAGACGCGGCTGGAGTAAATAAATATGGCGGATTTTACATCACATAGATTTACTAAACATTTTTCTCTACAGAGCACTTAGATTTAAATACTCCTGTTAAAGCGAGGCCGGCTCTAGAGCTGCAAAAATGGCCATAGGCTTACGTGATATTAAAGAGTGAAGTTTCGTCCTGTCCGCGTAAAATACGGACCGGTTGTGAGGTGGCAACGACTCAAGGCCAGAAAACAATAAAACAGTTCCAGAAATATTATGTTATAGTGCAGAAATTAATGATGATTAGTATTAAAAAGTTGAAGCCTGGAGCCCCGCAGCACAGAGGTCACCTCACATGAAGATGAGTACAGGACTAAAGTGTTGATGTGTGCCGCTTCTTATCCTAGGCCGTTTGTCATGCCGGCCGCTCCCAAGCACAGGCCGGCCGCTCCCAAGCACAGCACACATGCGCTCTCGACGATTGATCACCGGCGAGTAGTGCCAGTGACGTGTGAGTGTGGGAATGGGAAAGATCGGGCAAGTGCAGTGCAGAAGAGTGTAGCACCATGTGTGCCTATCAGCCTGGGAGAGCAGGCAGAGTAATAAAAGAACATGTGTATTATGTGTATTACATTCAAAAGGGTTATAACATTTTTGCAAACACATTTCCCGACAAGAGATAAGGATATGTGACCCGCAAATAAAGTGTAATATTTCTATAAACCATTATGCCCCAGTGTTGATGTTTTGACGTATTATTATTTTCACAAAGGTTTATTTTCAGCACCACCAGTGTTATGTCCACCCCATTTCATCCCACTCACAAGGTAAGCTTCAGAGATAATTATTGATTTGTATTTTTGCGGTCTTTAAGACTGTTATAGCATATAACAGTAAATATGTTTATCCATGAGTGCAAGTAAATCCCTCCGTGATGTGTGGGCCCGCCACCACCAGCCCTCGCGGATGGCATCAATCTTCATTACAGGTAATTTTCAGCAATAGGTTAATTATATCGAGAATCTTTATTGTTTTTGCTGTCCGGGATAGTCCCTCTCACCTCCCCAAGAATTGCATCACCTGTGGAGTTTATAAGTTTACAAGCAACTCTGTGAGCTGTTCTCCTGGAGGAAATGCTAGATTCTCCAATAAATAGCATGAACTGACGAGTGCTTTTGATTTAGTTGCCGAAAGGAGTTTCAGAGCACAGGCCCCTTAAAACCCGCAATTTTCTTATGCAAGTGTTTATGTGAATTCAAAGGCAAATATTAATTTGTATATGTGCTGCAACCTAATCAAAGTACAGAGAGTATCATTTATGGGCGTGTGGTTTGTCCTTAACAATCCATGTGTTGGAAGTTTTATTATGTCTTCATCATATTTCATTTGCAATACGAAGTGGTGATTGGGCTGCCTGAAGAGCCCCTATTATTTAGAAAACAACGAGGCCTCCACATCAGGTGAACAACTGCAAGATCTACGTGGGAATGTGGTCTGGGTGATTGGCCGGCAGCACCCTGAGGTTACAAGGATTCAGCTCTACCGCAACAAAATTAGTGACACCGCCATGGCGATGTCTGGCATCTACCAGGTATATAATTCCAAACACCTTTTTCCAAAATCTGTTCACCACCTTTATAAATCCCAATGAACCCCTTTCCAAGCCACGGCAGCCGTCAGTGCTTTGGGCGCGAGGCACTCTGGTTGGCTGCTGCTGCCACCAATGAATCATGTGATGTGATTTAGTAATTGCATAAAATGAAAAATTAATTTCTATGTCTAGCTGTAAGGCTGACGACATGAAATAACTAATAAACACTTTACTATAGATCTCAAATATCACATATAAAATTTACCAAAATAAAATATGAGTTCAATCACTTAGATTGTTGTGGCAATATAACCCCACTTTTTGTAAGTTTTCACAAGCTGTTTATATTTACTGGGGGTCCTCCTGTTCTCAAATGAATACTCTATCATGCATAACATTTGTGGTAAAACAATCTACAACTAATCAATACCTTTAAAAATACACATATTAAAACTTATACTTTGTTCTAGTTTTCTGGCCACATGGTTGGATGCACCACGTTCACTGGTCTGTTCGGAAGTCTAACAGACAGTATACTGGTACTAGCCAGTATTGCAGTACTTTCGTATTTATGTAAGGGTAGGCAGTTTAACGCTCTGAAGTAATTGTCTGACAATGTGAATGTAAATAATTTCCTATTAATATCCTCACTCTAATGGCACTCATATTTATTCATGTCCACATATAAGTGTTCGAAACAGCGATGAAGTGCATTGGGTTATTGGAACATGTGACACATAATAACACTTGAATAAAAATTGCTACAATTAAAGCAAGTCATGGATATTTAAAAATGTGAGACTGTTTCCCTCTGTACTCACATGTAACAGGAATGGGAAACTAACATCTCACACAAAATACATTATATATACACTGCCTCATACAACATAACCCTGATAGTGTAGCAGATACTTTAGAATCAAAGCAGTCACCTTATGTTGACACTGTCTAGCGCAGGCGATAAATGAGCATTACATACTCATGGATACTACAAACATTACCTTCAAAAATATAATATATACAACACTATATACTGTTCACAGTAAAGTGAGCAATTCTGAAGGCCCTCCAAACAGGCACTAACCACAAATAAATGTAACTTATTGCGGCCTCAGACGTTAACTTTTGAGAGGGGTAAAACGTATACACTGCATTTATTTCTAACACAGCAATGTTTGTATTAAAATGTGGTGGTAAGATAGAAATAGCCTGAAAGTAATATTTTAGCAGGGACTTAAAAAGTGTTCATTTTATCATCAATAGCCTATACACTTAACGATACTGCACAGAGCACATTCGTACATGCACATGGGATGGTGGCTTTGGCAACAAACACCTACATGTGGTATAGTGGTGACTGCTGCGGATGTGAGACGATGGTGTGGTGAGCAGGCTTAGGGCTAGGGGACATGGTCCATGTCAATGTACGGAATGGATTCTATCACATTATATTAGACAAGGTTTTTAGGAATTTGATGTCTTTTTCTACTCCCTTTGGAGTGAAACGATTTATTAGGTTACCATTTGGGGTAGTAGTGGCCCTGAGGAGTGTCAAGCCAGAAATGAAGAAATATTTTCCCATAAACCAAATACTCATGTATTCCTAGATGATATTATAATTAGTGGTAAAACAGAACAGTATAATGATTTGATCTAGAAGCAGTTATGTACAGTGCTAGGTATGCTAATGTAATATTCAATAAGGAAAATTTTCAATATAAGCAATCTCAAGTGTGTTATGTGGGACAAATCTTCTCAAAGGAAGGCAGGGCTCCAGATCAAGAATGAATAAAAGCATTAGCAGATGTTACCCCCTTTTTTTTTAATCAAAAAATATCTCGAACGAGTAAATGGGCATTTTCAATTATGTAAGAGACTTTCCCCACCGTTTTCAGCAATTGCAAATCCTCTTAGAGAGTTACTGAGAAATAATGTACTTTGGATGGGGACCACTGTCCATCAGTAGGCCTTGAAAATTTGAAAACTAGCATAGCTAATGCCACGACACTGGTAAATTTTGACTCATACAAACCAATTGTAATTCAGGCAGATGTTTCCAAATCCAGGTTAGGTTGTGCCTTATCTTAGGAGGGTAAGTTCGACGTGTTCCAAATTCGCCCAACCTCACATTCAGCCTGCTCGCAGTATCGCAGCCTCGACGAGTGCAGTGCAGTATTACATAGAGTGCATAGTTGTTTTCTTCATGGCTATTTTAATTTCTTCAGTCAGTGTTGGCATCGAAATGTCAAATGTGCACTGCAGCGACCACACGCGTCTGTTTGTTTATTTTGTGCCCATGTTGTGTTTGATGTAATGTGTTTTATTTTGCTTTGAAGTGTTATTATTATTAAATATATTTGAAGTGTTTATTAGAATGTTTAAGGTAAGTGCAGTGTACAAGATATACACAGATGATATATGGTCAAAAGTGGGTATTTTATGTTTGACAGTTGTATTGTTATGTGTTCTGTTGGTGCACTAGAGTGCACTGAGATACCCTGTGCGGGGAATAATATAAATTAATAAGAATACAAATCAATTTGTGTTCCCATGTAGTGTGTTGACATTTAGTATGCCAACAAAACTAACATTGCATCATTTGTTTACAACCACCATCACATGCCACACCAGAAATTCACATTTCCAGTCAGTCCATTGTTTATGTTGATATAAGCAATTTGAGGGTAATTGTGTACATAAATATTATTTTGTCAGTTTTAAGATAAACATAACCTCCAATGGCCAGTAAGGCCAAATCACTGCAGCCAACTATGACGGCTAGTCAGAGGACATGTCCGTCCAAAAAAAAAAAACAATTTCCAAGTTTACATCAAATTGCAACTTAAGTGTTTTTACACCAAACTAAAACAGTGCAAAGGAAGACACATATATAAAACACAGCCACGAGTAAATGTGGGACAGTACATAATAAATAAGAGCTACAGCAGGTGTCTCAAACAACCAGCATCTTGACAACATCAGAGAAACTGCCAATAGGAAGCAGGGAAATGGGATATAGTGGTGAAGTGACTGGACACTTACTTCTACCCCAGTTCTGCAATAAGAAACATCAGATCAGACACCACAGCAGGCCTGCATGCAACAGGTTAGTAACAGCGCCCAACAGTTCATCAGAATCCTTGTCAATGTTAATGGACAGCGATGCCATGCTTTAGTAGATACCAGTGTGTCTGACAATTTTATAAAATCAAAATTTGTAAATTCATGATAAGTCACAACCGATAATTATGTAATTAAATTGGCAACACAAGATCAGAGTAGCACCAGTTTGTGACAAGAAAAAATAACTGTTAATGTAATAGGTATTATAACTGTCACAACCGCAATTGTCATGCCTGAGATATACATGAAGACGCAATTTGGGAGTCCCGTGGCTGCAAGAACAGGGCACAATTGTGGAACCCGCAGCATGCAGGATATTTTTCTATTGAAAAGGGTGGAGAACAGTGTATGATCTAGTTAAGTAACCAGCCAAAAATTTGCCAGCCATAGAACTTAGTATTATTGACAGCAATGTTATCACAGAATATAAAACAGCTTATCAAAATTTGTTAAATCAACACTGGGATGTGTTTGCCACACGTGACGCACACCAATGTACAAAAGTAGCAGACCATGAAATACCATTGATGGAAGAACCTGTGTGTACGAGACCTCGCAATTATTTTCAATGCCAAACCAAAATAGTAAAATCTTAGATACTTAATAACAGCTGGTACAACTCAGCCATTATGCTCGCACCAAAGAAAGTCGGCACATGGCGCTTTTGTGTAAATTTCAGGCCACTTAAGCAAGTCAGTCAAAATTGATTACCACTGTTCATAAGCGTCGAAGATGCACCCAAGGCATTGTCATCGTTCGATCTTAAGAGCAGATACTGGCAAATCTCCGTGAAGCTGGAAGACTGGGAGAAAACAGCTTTTACTGTGCCAGATGGGCATTGTGTTCACTTTTGTGCCATGCCCTTCGGACTTAAGTGTGTGCTGGCCACATTTCAAGTGATGATGGTCCGGGTCCTGGACGGACTAATTGGCGAGTATGCGATGGCCTATCTCGATGATGTAATCGTCATGTTGAACACTTGGGACGAGCATTAACACCATCTATCTATAGTATTGGAACCACTCGAAATCAATGGCCTCACCTGCATGACGGAAAAATGTGACATTGGCAAGACGAATATTTATTTCCTTGGATATGTCATCGATGCCAAGGGAAATAAGCTCAAACCAGACCAGATTAAAGTAATTGATGAGTATCCAGTACCAAAGAACCATAAACAGCTCAGAAAATTTTCGAACTAATTAAATGGCTAAGATAACACATACCAAATTTTTCAGTCATCATCACACCATTGGCCGTCCTACTTTCACCGCAACACTGCATTCACTGGATGCCAGAAGCTGAAAATTCTTTCAATTAAATTAAGCAAACATTCTGAGACTGTACAACACTGGCCAAATATGATGCGAGCCGGCATCTATATCTCCAAACCGATGCAAGTCTAGAGTGTGTAGACAAAGTGCTGTACCAAGTAGATGAGAATGGAAACAACTTAGTTAATGACTTTGTAAGCACCAAGGTGGGCCAAACTGAATGGCATTATGACATCAACGAATGGGAATGCCTTGCTGTCATATGTGCAAAAAGAAATACTGCTCGTAATTAGAATTCCAGATATGCACACTCCACACAGATCATAGATTTTTGCTTTGGCTACACAGGATGCACAAGACACGTAGTAAGCTCTCACCATGGGCGTTACTGCTAGAGGCTTACGACTTCTGTGTTGAACACATGCCGGAGAAAGAAAACAAGTTGGCAGACAGGTTGTTATGTGCTCCAAACGAAAACATATTACTGCAGGATGACAAAAAATGGGTAGGTATCCTTCCCCCAGACACGCGAGAACCAGTCACAGAGGTGTACGTGCAGCAGGTCAGCGTGGAAGAGGGAAATATTTTGATAACTGAACTAAATGAACGTGTAACAAACGAACAACAGTGTCGCCAATTTTCACGAGCAAATATTTTACAGTGTGCAGAGAAGGCAGTGGAGGGTTGGCGTGTAATGAGCGGGAGATTAGAAACATGCTCAGTTCAACACCTGGGGAAATGGAGGGTGTTTTTGTCCCAACATGTGAGCGGAATGAGGTTCTCGCCCAGGCGCACAGTGGCAGCATGGCAGGGCACCACCAGGTAGACCAAACTATATGCAATGACATGAGCATTATTTCTGGTACTCTCAAGACCTCGCTGTTAAGAGCCGCCCAAATCTCATCACTCATTACTTCTGACCCGGTCTCACGCAGCATGTCCACCAATTCGTACAGAAGTGCTATAAATGCAATCTGTTCAAGGATCGTCGAGCTGATGGACAACAAAAGTAACAGCCACGCACACTTCAAAACCTTTCGAGGCAGTGAGCCTTGACCTCATGGGGCCATACCCAAGAACAGCAGCTGGAAAAAGGTTTATCGCAGCAGTGAATGATATTTTTTTCTTCAAAATGTGTAGAAGCTTATCCCGTTTGCAGCGCATGCATGGCTAATAGTGCAAAAGAATTGAGCGATGACTTCTACCCGCAGTGGGTTTGTCCCAAGAACATACTGACAGAAAATGGAACCCAGTTTACGGGGAAGAAGCGAGAGTTGTGTTCCTGGGGGGGGGAGGGGTGTGAGCCATCCTTCAACTGCTGTGTACCATCCGAGGGCCAACTCCATGGAGCGGCGCAATCAAGAGCTAAAAGTACAGCCGCACCTCCATGTGGGTGACCAGCATGCAACATGGGCAGAACACCTGCCAGCAGCTATATATACTCTCCACCACAGGAAAAACACCTGCAGAAGTCCTAACAGGAGAAATCTGTGATTGCCAGGTGAACGAAACTGCCCACATGCAGTTAGCAGCAGCGAAGCAGCAAGCAGTGCAACCAATCGCCGCGCACGACACGAACAAGAACTGCAAGTAGAAGAACAATATGGGCGAAATGCAAGACAGTGGTTACCAATGACCACGCGACCACCACTGGTGTTAAGAGTCGGCCAAGAAGTTTATGTACATACGCATCTGCAGTCCGCAGCCCATAAAGACAACTAACACTGGAGGAAAGTGTGGCCCCATGGGGATGGGACTACTTTCTTCGCCTTCAGAGGACCCAGAGGATACCCAATGCTGCAGGTAGCGGCATCGGCTTACAAACTGTCTGCAAGGGAGTGGGGGGCATTTGACGTACACTCGATCCCCTACCCTTTAGCCCGTTTGTCCAGTCAACCGCGCCTTAACAGCGCAACACACAGGCGCACTCTGCGATTGATCACAGCATAGTGTATGTGTAGTGCGACACAACGAGAGTGCGATGGTCCAATGGAGTGAAACACCAACCAAAAATGTTCCGAATTAATAGCAGCAAGGGAATATGAACACACAGCCATAAACACTGACACATGTTTACATTTCAAAGCAAACACTACCTCTTTTTTCTAAGTTTTCACATTTATTGCATAGTTTTATTATGTTATGTTTTTGTTCAACCCCTATCATTGCTGTGTCCACACCATTTATGCAATGTTTTGATGTGTTCCACATTTCCCACCCTCTCACTTCAGCCTGTTCGCAGCATCGCAGTCTCGATGAGAGCAGTGCAGTGTCACATAATGTGCATATTCGTTTATTCATTACCTTTTTAATTTCTTTTGTTTAGTTTTGCCATCCAATATAATGTGTGCGCCACAGCGACCATGTTGGTTTGCTTTGTTTATGTTTGTGCCACTTTTGTGTTCTGATGTAATGTCTTTTATTTGAAGGATTATTATTAAATGTGTTTGAAGGGTCTACTATTATTATGTTTAAGGTAAGTGCTATGTACAAAGTGTACCCAGATGATTATTAGTAAATAAGAGGGAATTGCCCATGTTGACAATTGTGGTGATATGCATGTTCTGTTTGTGTACGAGCATGCACCGAGCCACCCTGCATGGGAAATTATAATAGTAATGAGAGTGTGTATATATGCATCTGTCCTCAGGTAGTATGTGACATTTAATGTGCAAACAAAACCGAACGAACCATCATTAGTTTATGACGATCATCATGTGCCACATACAGTACATACATTATCAGTCTGTTCAATGTTTATGTTTAGTTATTAGCGATCTGAATGTAATTGTGTACTTGTATAGTGTTTTGTTAATTTTAAGGTAACATAACCTCCAATGGCCAGTCAGCCCAAACCATTGTGCCACCTATGATGGCATGTCAGCGGATATGTCTGTTCGTGACATAAACAATATTCAAGTTTGCATCAAATTGTAATTTCACTGTTTTTATACAGAACCAAAACAGTGCAAAGAAAGACAATACATGAAATACAGCCACAAGTAAATGTGGGACAGTACATATAAAATAAGAGCCACACACGCTCAAACAAAAACAGTATTTTTCAGGTTTAAGGTGACTGATTGCAGGACAGGTAGGACAGCTGAGGTCACATGACTGTAAAATTAGGTATTTTAATATAAGTCATCTTTATTTTAATCAGTGTATATATTTGTGAAACCTAGTGTGTTGTAGCAGTCGTTTGAGACCACCATTCATTACATTTAACATTTCATTTCATTTTCCATTTTTTTTTCATCAGGACACCGGGAAAGGGCAAACTTGGTGCCAGGCCACCCCATGTCCATCTTCAGTATTCTAGCAATATTCACATCATGCAGACGTCCATTGTGGCATCTCCAGACCTTCATTGTTTTGTGTGTAAATCATGTAGATTATATAGTATAATATTTTAATATGGAAGCGTAATTTTTTTGCTTCACCCGGGGAGAGCTCTACATGATAGTCCGGTCTGTTTTGTACACAGCCGGGCCTTAATTTTCACATAAGTTTCAACGTAGGCTTTGGGTCATTTTTCATCTTTTGTGCTCTCCCAGATGAGGATTCATTGAATAAAACATGAACTTCACAAACTTTTATTTCTGGGTAAAATTCTCATCCCATGTAATAAATATATTTCAGTATAACGTAACAAGGGCATAGGCTAGCCAGAACAATTCTCCGGGAGTGAATGGTGTCATAGGGAAGGCCAACAACCCCTACTAGTCCAGGCACAATGGGAATTTAGTAACTTAAAATATACAGCATCATGTGGAAGAAACCTCCACAGATGGTGGATCATTGGGGTAAGCCATGCTAGTGCCATCGGCCGAACGACTCCGCTGCAGTCTTGTGCTCACCGCATCATGAGCTGGCGCCTACCCGAGCACATTTACTTAGCAATGTTCCAATCATTATAACCTCACCATCCCCCCAATGGTCCAGACATTCACCGTACCATCAAATGGTTTTCCCAACTTAGTGGCCATAGTTTCCTTCCAGAGCATCGAAATATCATGAAACAACTTAACAAGTATGCAAACCACTCCCTGCATTATGTGTTCCTATATTTTCTGTGTTTAAGTTCTCTATCTATACACATGTGTTTTGTGTGAGTGAATGTGTAGGCTCCTTTTAGACCAACAATGTTATCACCTTCACTACTAGTGAGTAAACGTTTCATTCCCAAGGCTTCCCATCCATTTCTCAGTGTTTAAGTGCCAGAAAACACCACCAGAAAACCACGTGCGACGTTTTGGCACCATAACCACAACTGGACAAAGGAGAACAACCGCCATTTTGGAACCAGTGTGGCATGATGCACGACCAGTGACGTCACCCACACCAGCCGACATTTTGGGGAAGTGACAGAGGGGTAGCACACCACCTGCCAACCCTCTCCCTGCCACATTGTTGACACCACACCTACCACACCGCATCGCAGGGTGTCTGCAATGAGCCGGCGAGGCCACGTGGTCTCAGCAAGAAAACAACAAAACAGCGAGAGGGATCTTATGCATCAACTCCACCATGCTGGTGATCCGGGACACTTGGACATTCGGACTGCAAATGGAAAGCCCTTGAAATTCTGCCAGAATTGTGTTCGTCCCATGCCCTCGCCAGACCCATTCTCGTTGAGCTTCCTGCAAGGCAACACCTGCATGTGTAGTGAAGAAGTGGCAGTAAGACGGTTGCAAGACCTCAATAGGTCCAGGGTTTTGTCAACCCTGCCTACACATAGTGTCTGTTCTGGCACGTCATCCATTTCTCGACATGCACCCAAAACTTTTCGGCGAAATTTAAGGAAATGTACCAATAATTGTAGGTGCGAAGGGATAGGAGCAACACCACTTGCATATGCTCTCTGTCTGAGAGTTTATCACAATCAATATGTAATGCCAAATTAATGAGCCACATTTCATGGCACCTTTCTTATCAACTGGGCACAATGTGAAACAGAGGCACAGAGTACAGTGCTTCAACCACCACCATGTCAACAGCCCAAAGTATCGGTCCTTCAATTACATATTCCACAACAACACACATGCCAGGAGGAAGCTGCATCACTGGAAAGCGGTTCCTGCTGTCAGGAAGTTCCACCATTCACACTGCCACGTGTTCCGTTCAGGGAGAACCAGACAGTAACAACACACCCAGCACAATCCAAGCCTGTGCTGCAGGCTGCGAAATACATGACAAATGACAATATTGCATACTTCCTCACACCATGTGGAGACCACATAGTCACAACAACAACACTGGCTCATTTCCAGTCGCTATCGACTTACTCCGGACTGGCAAGCAAGGACCCGCTGGCTTTTGTACAAGATTGTGTCAACTGCCTCAAACGCTACTGAGTACTTGAGGACGACTGGCATACAGCATTGGTGAAAAGTTGGGCGGCAATGCCAGATTGTGGTGGTGTGGTATTGCACACTAAAGATGGTCATGCAACAAATTTCACAGTGATTTCACATGCTGTTTTGCTGGTTCATTTTCATCACTACGCACAAACAGTAGAGTGATTCTTGAGGAGCAGGGTGGAGAATTGCTATATAACTTCTCCACACCCAAAGTCAGCCTCATTCGTACCTACCATCTGGAAATGTTGATGCAGGAAATTTTCGAGGTCTTTACCAACACAGCACGCCCCAAATAACACATCACATTAGCACCGGTCATTCATGCAACAGAAGACAACTTCATTCAGACAGTTCTACTCCTAGATGCAACCATTCGGGCACAACCACAATGCGAAACCGCACATCTGCATCGCGAGCACAAACAAGCCCCTGAGAAAAGTGCCGGTCTTACAACACCTGCAAGTGCTGGAAGAACAAATATAACCTCCACAAAAAATTGTGTCAACAGCCCTTCAACATAGTGTACTGTGCAACCACATGCTTCAAACTATACAAACGCACCTCCCACACTGTGCAGGTGGCGTATTGGACCGTATTGAAGCAATGAATGTCTCAACAGAACAGAAAAATAGAGTACAAACATGACGAAGCAGTTCTCCCTAGGAAACGGGACATCGGGGTAGAGTGGCCCGACGCCACCTGCCCCAGGGCAATGAGTGCATTCACCGGACCTACACCACAACAAACCCTACTATCACAACTTATCGGCCCTCACAGCAACTTTACTCGCAATTTCTGTCATCATCAATCAACATCAGTGTAGATCCCTTACCAACACCTCCACACCTCAAAACTTCATATGTACCACTTTCATCAATCCCTGTGAAGTCAGAGCGATGCAACAAAAATTATACCTAGCGACCCAGCAACACATCGGCGAAGTCACACGTGAGGTGGTCTTAGTGGTCGTGATCAAGGACATCGACACCCATACCACCACCTACATCTCCGACGACATCAAAGAGGACGTCATCCTTAGCATCCTGTTACTCACTTAGCAAAACAGTCATAGAAACAGCTTCACGTCGCATCCATTTCGGAATTCAAGATCCCCACACCATCTATAATCTAGACCTGTGACCAGCTGAACAACCACCACAAGTACTGTTAGATGATTTGGACCACGATGTGCCAGAAAAATTCAGCGATGCCATGCAACGTCTCCTGGATGAGCATCACGACATTTTCACTGCAGCCGACCCACTATGCCACACCACTGTGGCTGAACACTTCATCACATTAACAACAAACAACGCAGTGTTTGACGGACCTTGCAGATATCAACCACGTCAACATTAAATAATTGAAGAACAGATTTACAAAATGCTTCAGGATGGTGTCATTGAACCATTCCACATTGAATGTAATTCGGCTATAACACTAACGCCCAAGAAAGATGGGTTTAGGAATTTTTGTGTTGACTTCAGAACATTAAATCAAGTTACTCAAAATGCACCACCAACATACAGCCATGTCAAAGATGCTCTCAACAGCCTGGGCCAAGCACAGTCCCTCATGACAATAAATCTCCGCAGCAGGTACTGGTAAGTACCAGTGCAACAAAAAGACAGACACAAGACCACCTTCACTGTGAAGATTATAATTCTGCGCGATGCATTTCAGCCTCAAATGTGCACCATCTACATTCCGTGCCATGTTGGTAATGTTGCTGGATGGCTACATTGGAGAGTTAGCCTTGGCCTACTTCTACAATGTGATCATGTGGTCAGAGAGCTGGGAGGTCAACTTCGGCCATAGTTCTCTGGTGCTGGAATGCCTCACAGTGAACATCTGGTGAACGAAAAAGGGAGTAGGCCCACAGAGGAACAACTGTGCCTGATTGAAGACTACCCACAACCCACCACCCACAAACAGATACATAATTTTTTGGCCTTGCCAACTGCCTATATGAGTAGATTGCCAAACTTGCCATTGTCACAACGCCTCTCACCAGTCTCATTTCAACAAACATCAAGTTCAAGTGCCAGGTAGAACAGGAAAACAGTTTCGCAGAATTCAAACTCAGTTTTCCTGAATGCCCAACCTTGGCACATTACAACCCAACCTGCCACTTGTTTTTGAAAACTGACGCAAGCTACCAAGGCATCGGCACCATTCTTTTCCAGCTAGGGAACGAAGGGAACTGACAGATTACTGACTTCAGCAGTGCCAAATTTAGTGCCATCAAACATCTCTATGATGTGAAAGAGTGGGAGTGATTGGTGGTAATGTGAAGTGTCGAAAGATACTGTCAACTGCTTGAATATCAGAGATTCGCCCTTCTCACAGACAATTGTTGTCTTGTCTGGCTGCATAACATACAAGAAAGCAGCAGTAAGCTAACGCACTGGCCACTCTTCTTGCAAGCCTTTGACTTTGAAGTTCATCGCATCGTGGGCAAGGACAACACGCTCTCAGATCATCTGTCCTGTGCGCCAGGGAACACAATCGCTTGTATTAAGAACTGGAACCATATACTTCCCCCTACCCAATGTCACCAATGTCAACTAATGACTTCACACAGTGTAACATCATTACCGTGTGCCTGCCCGCTCCAAAACTGGACATGTTACTTCGAACTGTTAAAAATACCCCAACTGCACTGCCCCATCACAAAAAAAATTGAGGTTAGAGTGTTCGAGCGTTATAAAAGATAAGTGGCATGTCGTGGACAGCTGTGTGGAAACACATTCAGACAATAACAACAACAAATGACACATGTTTGTACCCGACGCAACCCACATGCATAGTGTTACCACACGCTCATGCCAGCACCATAGCCGGATGCCCCAATGCTGCACACACAAGAAAAAAGTCTTGAAAACATTCTACATGCCTGGGTGACAGTGCAAGTTTGGGAGTTTGTGCACACATTTGTAGCATGCAATCACTTCAAAAGTCATTGCACTGATGGAACACAACAATGCCCGCATGAACCATCAGAACAGTTCGAAACCATCGCATTAGACCTCATTGGACCATATCCGCACACATCATACGGCAAACACTTTATTGTTATTGTCACAGACTTGTTCTCGCGATGGGTCGAAGCTTATGTGGTAATGAGCACTTGTGCACGAACATAATGGAAAAGTGTTGGAAACCGAGTTTTTCCCCCGCTGGGGATATCACCATGTGCTGCACAGTGACAATGGCTCCCAATTCACTGGGAAAATGTGGCGAGACTAATGCACTAAATGGGGACTGCAACATGCAATGATGGCCGATAACTACCCACACGCCAACCCAAATGAACCAAGAAACAAGAATATCAAAACCCAGTTTCGTTTGCGCGTGGGTGAGGATCACACCTCCTGGGCAGGACAACTGTCAGTCGTGTTGCTTAGGATTACCACCAGGGAAAATCAAGCAACCTGCATGACATGAGCACAACTTCTCCAGGGCAGTGACCTTCCCCTCCCTGGATAGTTCAGGAGTGGGACAAGTTAGTGCACCACAAGTTCAGCAGATAGAGAGCCACAGGAGAGGAACAGGCATGCATGTGCACTGCCGCGTGTGAGAATCAGTGACGCTAGGCAGCCCACTGGTTGCCTACCTTCACACGTCCACTGCTGCTGCTCCAGCGCAAGCAATGATTTTAGGTTCGCATGCATCCACAGTCTACTGGCAAAAAAAGATTTTGCATATGGCTAGTAGCAAAATGGAGCGACCTGCATACCATTAGCAAGGCATTAGGCGAGATCTGCTACCATAATTGTATGGGATGGGGCAGTATGTGGTCTACCACAGAGATGCCTTGTGGCTCGCCAACACCGATGCAGCGACGCCCAGCGCCGAAGCTATCACACCGAGTGACCAGAACATTATGGCGCTATTTGATATGCCCACAGACAACGTAGCAATGGCAGCAAACCATGATCAGAATACATCATACACAGAACCAACAAAAATGCCCAATGTTTACACATTTACAGGGGCTTCAGTTGGCAATACTGCACCCTGCATTCAGAGCTCTCCCGCTACACAAGACAACACAGCGGACATGCAAGACATCACAACGCCCTGGGGATTCACAGTGTCACTAGCAGTAAACAAGGGGACATCAGCATCATCAACATCTGTGTCAGTTCCGACTGATCCCCGGGACACACACGACTCTAAACGCAAGTGGCCTCAAAGCTGTACCCCTTATACAGCCACAACCAGCAGCAGTGAGGACGAATTGGGATGAGAAGATAGTCTCTCACCAACACATTGTCCCAGCAGCCATGCCGCATTCAACATGCACCGTGTATAATCTGCAGGCCATCCAAGATGCCCAAAGCAGCCATCACAACATGAGTGCAACCACGCTACCAGTAACACAAGAGGTAAACGCTTCAGCCACGTGCATTTCTATTCCCGCTGGTCCGTTTCAGCGAGTGAGACCATCTCAGCAGCTCTTCACGAACGGCTCCAGAAGAGGAAGGGGTGTTTGAAGTGTTCCATGTTCCCCACCCTTTCATTTCAGCCCGTTCGCAGCATCGCAGACTCGACGAGTGCAGTGCAGTGTCACATCATGTTGCAGCAGCCACAAAGGGGCCACACACATTTTACTTAAGGTACAACAGAGTATAGCATCAAGAGCGAGGCACTTATTAATTAAACAAGCACTGCCTGACCCACTCCCTGTGGGGTATAAATTCAGAGTGCGTCGTGCCACAATCCCCCTCCTCCTTCAAAGATGCAACCAAGTGAACAAAGCATTACATTGTATAATTGTCGGTGCCGACAACACAAGATTCAGCGAGGCTGAAGACAAGAGCTACAACACCATCCAGGCCTAGAGGAGGTTTTGGACATTCTGCAGTTCTTCTCTTATGGTTAGCATAATCCAGCTAGGCAGTTAGGCATAAGACTACTTGTCGAGACCCCGTTATTCATTTTATCCAGTACCTTAATCATTCGCTGGCAAGGATAGGTAGATGCCAGTATGGCACCTTTAATGTGTAGAAGCACAAGAGGTCATAAATATTGTTTATAAGTTCTGTATAATTGATTCTGTTTTGTATCTCGCTATTATTGTATGTTATGACTGTATAAATGTGTCTTGTGTGTTAGTAGATTTTCTGTCTGGTTAGTTTCAATCACTATCAGCTACCCCTCCATGAGTGCTTCCCCTTATTACAGCAGTTTATTGTACATTGAAACCAGTAATAGCAGAGTGAAATAGTTGAGAACACTTATATGAGAGATAGGAAGAAGGAGAGTGCTACACTGGTGGAGCTGCCTCTCGACCCACCTCGTGCTTATGGGAGTACACTTCTAACTAGGAATTCGTCCAGTAGATTGTGCTTCATGCTGTTTTATTGCACGCTACAGGAAACAAGAAAAGTAGGAGAGCAAAATCTGGCTGTGCTTCTTGCAAACCACAGCGCACTTATATGTAGTACTTCAGCAATAGTTCAATTACTCATTCATTATTTCACTATTTAAGTATATTTAAGTAACGTCATTGCACTAGTGAGTGTAACTTTCGGGATTGGTGTGCCTGGATAAATGTTTTATTGTCTATAAGAGTAACACAGACCAGGCCAGTCTTTAATATTTGTGGTCCATGACGGAACACAAAATCTGCATTCAGAAAATGGCAATTGCTCTTAGTGAGTATGATTTTGAACCCCATATTGTCAAAGGCATGTTAAACACCCTCCCAGATGACTTAAGCCATATTACCACAGACACAGGAACTCGCACACACAAGATCCTAGTTACCAACACGAGGTTATAGAACAAATGGTAAATTGCACATCACTATACTAAGCCATAGCCTAATGTGTTTTATAAGCAGCGGCCAAGCATGACGAAATAAAAAAACGTAGATACGCCACTAATCAATGGAACGAAATAAAGAACTATTGTAAGGTCGAATTACAATCTAAAGACAAAACCAAGGTATCCAAGGCTCTAGCAAATGAAGAAAATTTCCCAATGTTTGGTATATGCAATAATCACCACCTGTATCAAGTAAACATGCAGGTAGTAATGGAAGGCAACTCCAACAAAGTCGAAAGACACTGTATTGACCCTGTTTTATATTATAAAATCCTCGTTATTAACAAACAAGGAACGCCACATTTCTTGCCTGTGTACACTCATGAATAAGACTATATTTAAATTGATGACGACTCAATTTTAAATTTGTTTCCTATAGTAGTCAATACTTCCCCATTTGTTGGAGACTATGATCGCGACCCACATATTAGACAATTAAAACTTGCATTGCTTCAACCCGCTCAAGTATACAAAAAATATTGTAGGTTGAGTCGATGTTATAGAATCACAGCTAACTGCGAAATTTTCTTGATAGTTAACACACCATAAGGCCTCACGAAACTAACTCTAGTACCGCAAGTTTATGTAAAGGAAATCATTCAAGCACATCATGATACAATATTTGGAGGAGGTCATTTTGGCATGTTCAAAATTCTTCAAAAATTAAACAAGCATACTACCAGGTTACAATGATTGCCAATATAAATAATTATCTAAGGCTCGTATCCAATATGTCAAAAAACACAAACCTAATAATGCTAATCCCATGGGTCATATGATGTCTATCACTCCCCAGCTACTTTTGAAAACTTGGGCTTTAGATGTGAAGGGACTCCTCCCTTCCACTGTAAATACAAATAAGTATATCCGTGTAATAACAGAGTACTCCACTAGATATGTTGTAGCGAAGGCCATACCTTTAATCGATGCCACCACATGTTCTGAATTCATTAAACAGGTTATCTTATAATTGGGATGTCTCGAACAATTTTTGACAGACCGGGGTACAAGCTTCCAGAGTGAGTTAGTAAGTCAACTTTTGAAAATACTTGGCATCAAAAAATTAACAACTATTGCCTATAATCCTAGATATAACAGTTTGGTAGAGGCCACCAACCATATTGTCAGTGAACAATTGACCACTTGTACAAATACCAACCAAGGCAATTGGGACCGTTATGTAGATTTTAAAGTCTTCATAAATAATACCTACCAAGATCTTGAAACTGCTAAGGTAAATTTCATTCAGGCCCAAGGTCATCAGAAAAATCAGTTTGACCGAACACACAAACAAAGTATATTGCGTATTAATGATTATGTGTGGGGGTGTGACAAGGGCAGACAAAACGTGTTCATGTATCGTTATCGCGCCCCCTTCCAGGTAGCAGATGTCTTAGGCGACTCAACCATCCGTATACAGATAAACAAGATGGGATCCCATAAGTTCGACACAGTCCGTACCTGCCATACGAAACCTGTCTTCGTACACTAACTCAGAAATTCTTGTAAGGTCATCATATTGTAAGTGTTTAGTTTATCAGTGTTTATATATATTAAAAATGTGTTCCACTATATGTGAATGTCTATCTGGGATGAGCAAAGTAACATGAGCCACTGTGGAAGCCATTCGCAACGACGCCCATGCAGTCTGTACACACCGTATCTGAGGCATGCTGATCACACTCTGCACACAGCACGTGTGTGCCACAGTACGACTCAGGCAGCACGAGGTAACGGCCTACTCTTCCTGGATGCTGGCACACTGTGGGACAACAGCCACACAATGGAGTCGTGAAGAAAAGGAACCATGGCCACCAACCCATGAACGAGTACTGCACTACTACGGCAGCAACAAAGTTCTGCTTTCACAGCCAGACGCCATTGGCAGCAGTACTTTCCAGCAACCCCAGTGTCATTTGATGAATATTTACATGTAGCATGCACAGACCAGATGTCGAACTCATGTAAGAATTGCAAATAACTTTATGAATATTTACATGTAGTAGAACGTGGTTTACTGAGAGAATACCTCGATGATGTAGGTACACAATTCCGGCGAAGGCACAGAATTCAATTCCTCGGGGACACATGTAATTGGTGTTGTAACATTTTAACGAATAAGCACCTTCGTGCATTACTTGATAATGACAGTCAACTTGACAGCCAATTCAACACATTAGCTAGCAACATACAAACTACTAACACAGTTGTTAACATAACACTTAAGGTGATCAGTTAAATGCAACACCAAGTTGAAAGAAAAGTAAATTCTTTGGCACCAACACTCACAACAACATTTCTTAATTTTTGCAAAACAAGCACTCAGCCATAAGCAAAATAGACAAATGTCGAGTCATAATTAAATGTACTGACCACAAGTGTCTTACAAATAATAAACAATGTAATTCTTAAATAATTAGTTAGAGGGTATATAAAATCATGACAACTTAACAAGCTACCCTTGATTGCAGTCAACAAACACAACTAGCTGATGACCTTACCAAATTAAATGTGGGACTGCTTAAACTCAATCTAATGCTAAGTATTAACATTGATAACATCATTAATTACTGCACACAGAACTCACAGAATGTTCCTTCACGAATACTAAAATGTGTCCAAGTTACAAATCCCTATTTCCTGAGTTCACTCCAGACGACAAATTTATCATATCATACCAGTGCCATATCATTTCGCAAACAATAATGCACAATTCGCATCTCATGGTCCACCATTGCAATTGCTCCTAATTCGGGCATTGTTAAAGCTATTTCATCCTTACCAGAAATGCCAGCTGATTTTATACACATCCCGAAGGAATCACAAGTGCAAATTCCAAATGTGTAAAAGCAGCAATTATGCTGTCCGATGCTCATACATTGTTTTCATCATGAAAATTTTATTACTCACAAGATACTTCATTTTAAATTCACCTGATTTTGCCACACCTGTATGTACCTAGACTTTAAATACTGCCATTAGTTTTGAATGTCACATTGTCATAACATGTGTAAAACTTTCTACTTATATTCATTTTTTTCTTTCTTTTCAGTAACGACCAAGTATTTCAGGCAGTCATCATACTATCTTCTGAAATTGCAATTTCTTTAACGTTAACTTTTCCTGGCATGCTGTAGAGCGAACTAGTACCACACGTGCACACTTTCCAAACATCACCTTATCCATGTCCTCTGCCTAATTTACGGTGTTCTTATAATAGTTTATAGTTAAATGTGGTGCTGGACATACTTCCTCCTATCCCGTGGTCCACTACATAACGTGTGTAGGTATTATGATCAAAAGTCTAACATCATGTTTTACTTATTATAATGGATATATTTCTTATTCTAACTACAATGTCGTGTTTTATAGTACCAACTATTATGTTTCTTACATTTGTCCTGCCTTGCAATTAATAAGAAATTCACATTATTCCTTTCTACTCTTCATTATCACTCAATTGTAAAACGTCGTCTCGAACTTAGTCTGGCATCTCCAATACAGCCACTAAAAATCAAATCGTGAATGCCACCATTCGTTACACAATCTCAGCTCCTGTGTAAGAGCTCCTCGACCACATTCAGTGACACAGGATAGCTCTAGCGTGTCACTTCTACTGCAGTAGCTGTAGTTGAAATTTTTTACAAAGGGAACAGTGTAGCGGCCACAAAGAGGATGCTCACATTTTACTTATGGTACAATGGAGACTAGCATCAAGAGCGAGGCACTTATTTTTTAAACAAGCTCTGCCTGACCCACTCACTGTGGGGTATAAACACAGAGCATGTCGAGCAACCCCCCCCCCCCCCTTCTACAGGCAAGACACAAGCAAATGGTATAGGCATTACCTCGTATAATTTTCGGAGCCGACAATACAAGATACGAGAGCTACAACACCATCCAGGCCTAGATGAGCTCTTGGTCACTCTGCAGTTCTTCTGTTATGGCGACCATAGTCCGGCTAGGCAGTTAGCCGTAAGACTACTTTTCGAGACCCTGCCATTAAGTTTATCCAGTACCTCAATCTCTCGCTGACAAGGATAGGTAGAACCCAGTAAGGCACCACTAACATGTAGAAGCATAAAAGTGCATAAATATTGCGTATAAGATCTGCATAATTGATTCTGCTTTATAACTTGTTATTATTTTATTTTTGTACCTTGTAAATGTGTCTTGTGGTTAGTGAATTTTCTGTCTGATTAGTTTCTATCGCCATCAGTTACACCTCCATGAGTGCTTCCCCTTCATACATCAGTCTAGCATTGTACATTGAAACCAAGTAATAGAAGAGTGAAGTAGTTGAGAATGCTTAGATGAGATATAGGAGGAACGGGAGTGCCACAAAGTGCATACTTTTTCATTCATGGCCTTTTAAATTTCTTTAATTTAGTGTTGGCATCCAATATAACGTGTGTGCCACAGCGACCATGTGGGTTATAGTTTGTTAATTTTTGGGGACATGTTGTGTTTTAATGTAATGTGTTTTATTTGAAAGGTTGTTATTAAATGTGTTTGAAGTGTCTACTATTATTATGTTTACAGTAAGTGCTGTGTACAAAGTGTACCCAGATAATTATTTATAAATAAGAGGAAATTGTTTATGCTGACAGTTGCAGTGTTATGTATGTTCTGTTTGTGCACTGGAGTGCACCAAGCCACCCTGCATGAGAATTAGTAATAGTAATAAGAGTGTGTATATAATTCTGTCCTCAGGGTTTGTGTTGAGATTTAGATTGTAAACAAAACCTAACGAACCATAATTTGTTTACAACGGGCATCACGGGCACAAGTAAATGAGGGACAGTGAGTATGAAATAAGAGCCTCACGCACTCAAACAAAAACGGTACATTTCACAGTAAAGGTGACTGGCTGCAGAACAGCTAGGACAGCTGAGGTCACATGACTGTAAAATTAGGTATTTTAGTATAAGGCATATTTATTTTATTCATTTAAAGTATTTGTGGAACTTAGTGTGTTGTAGCAGTTAAGATCACCATTCATTTCATTTAACATTTAATTTCAATTTCCAATTCTTTTCATGGGGTCATGTGGGATTGGCCTCGCTTGGCGCCGGCCATCCCGCGTTGCCAACTTCAGTAGTCTAGCAATTCTTGCGTCGTGCAGGTGTCCATCGCGGCCTCCCCGGGCCTTCACCATTTCGTTTTTAAATCATGTAGGCTTTGTGCCATTTTTGCGCTCTCCTGTGCAAAGGGAGAAAATGTAATGTGTGAGCCTCACATGATGGTTCATGGAATGAAATGTGTGGTTTTGAATGAACTTCGCCAACTTTTATTTCTGTGTACGCTTCTCATCCCATGTAATCAATATTATTCAGTATAATGTAACAAGGGCATAGGGTGGCCAGAACAATCCTCTCAGAGTGAGTGGCGTTTAGGGAAGGCCAACAGCACCTACCAGTCCAAGCATAATGAGAATTTGGTAACTTCAAATTTATAGGATCACATGGAGGCAGCCTACACAGGTGGCAGAACAGTGGGGTAAGCCACACTAGCATCGTCGGCCAAACGACACTGCTGCAGTCTTGTGCTCACCGCACAGTGAGCTGGCGCCTATCCGAGCACATCTATTAAGCAATGATCCAATCCTTATAACCACACTATTCCCCAATGGGCCAGACATTCACCATGCTGTCAGTTTTGATCATCTAGAGCAAGTATGTTATTAAGAGAATATTTCATGCAAGTGTTACGTTTGTATGTAGTTTTTAAGCAGAGTTCTTTTCATGCATGTATGCAAGTAGATCCCTCCATGGCACGTGGGCCTACTCTCACCGCAGTCGCACCACGGTGAAAAGAGAGTAAGCGAGGAGCATCCAGAGGGGCAGGTTGTGCGTGTGCGCATAACATTTTTCCCGTGCTTGGGCGGCACTCGTCCTTTTGCAACCGTCATGTAACATCAATAGTAAGTAATTTTTCGGAACCATTTTTGTTCTCAGCCACCCGAGATATTGCCCCTTGCCTCCTCGAGGTTTGCATCGCCCGCTGAGTATTTCAGCTTATTACTGCACACTTAATCACATATTAGTACCATTATAATTTTCACAGAGTAACTTCGGCCTCGAAGTAAAAGGGGGCAAGCTTGTAAGTTGTTTCCTAGAGGAACATGTAAAGATACATCGAATTAAAATATTTTTATGTAACTGACGTACACCTTTTATTCGACTTCAGGGCACGGGCCCCTAAATTCCGCCATTTCTTCCTCAGTGTTTATGAAATGTTCAAGTGTAATTTTGTGTGCAACTCATAAAGTAGAGCTTGTATGGGCGTGTGGTTGGCCTCAATATACCACAGCATAGGGAATTTCTTAAAAATGCAACGACTCCACATGTTATCATGGCACTAAAGTGCCCTACAACAAGCAAGTTCAACACGACGGAAATGGTGTGCCCGGGTGATCAGCCTGCAGCACCCTGAGAAGACTTCATCTTGTGCTCCACACCATTTCCAATTGATGCCACCACAGCGACATCTGGCACGTACAGGGTAACTTCGTTCCAAAATTCCACTTAATTGCTTTCCAAAACCTCATTATCACCTTTTCACCCATGTAACTCTGATCAAGTGCTTGAGACCTGTGTCAAAACAAGGCATGTTTTTGCCCTTCACCTCCAGAGAAGGACTGGAGTGTGTAGAGACATGACTGCAGTTCATCGGCTGCAGGAGCAGGTCGATCTACTCAGTGTGAAACTGTGCGAGGGAGGTTGGTCACACACTTATTCGGGACAGCCCAGGGAAGAATGTGCACAGTGCTTGAAATGTAAGCAAGGTAATGGACTCATGAGCCCAGTATGCACACCAAGTTTGTGCTCATGTGCTGTATCACCAAGCTCATTGTCATCGCCTTCCTGCAGTTGCTCTATTTTGAAGAAGTGCACAAGCACATAAATTTGTGACGGACTTGTAACTGCGAATCTCGCATGCCACAGGCTGTATCATGAGAAATGCATATCACCAAGGGAATGTGAAACAATTCATGATGCATGGCGCATTGTTTGTTTATGTTGCCAACTAGCCATGCCACTCATGGACCAGCATGTACAGCCGATGCCGAAACTTGCCACAATACAGAAGCTGGAGATGCCAGTCGCCACTGTAGTTAATGCTGACTTTTACAATGCCATTCATCCGATGCCGCAAGCACCTGTCTTGAAGTTTAAACACCCACCTGGGTGCTCAACCCCACTTTTACACACAGCACCCATTCTGAAGGCAGATAAAACCCGGCTACCAACGCCTACAACAGCAAGATTCCGACAGACAGCTGATCTGGTCGCTGTTGCCACACTGGCTCGTTTCCAGAAATTGCTGCACTATGACAGCGCAGGCAGTGAGGACCAAGCGGCCTTCCTGAAAGCCTTTGAAAACAGGTTAAGTTGTTGTAGTGTCGACCCATAGGACTGGCTGTCCTGCATAGGCAAGTGCCTGGGCACTGATGCGAAAGCTTGGTGGCATGGAGTTAACCATTATGGAATGATGTGGAAAGAGTCCAGCCAGATGTTCACATGCCATTTTGCTAACGCCTTTACTTCCGTTCGCATCAGGAGCCAAATTATCCTGGAGGAGCAGGGGAAGAATCATTCTAAAATTTTGCCACAAAGAAAATTAGTTTGGTGCTAATGTATAACCCTGAACTGTAGCTGAAAGACATCTTGGAAGTGGTTGGAAGTACCGCACGACCGGAATATCGGGCTGCTCTTGCCCAGGTAATCTACCGGTCGGAATAGGACTTCATTCACCCTGTAATTTTGCTGGACACATGCATTCCAGTCCAGCCGCGCCACGAACAACTATGTCGCGAAAGTTCACATACCAAAACCCAGGGACATTCAAGTGATGAAGCCATATCCAAACACAGCGCTGAAAGAACCACAACCCACTTCCCTACGGAAACAGCAGTGTATGGAAACCCAACAATTTCAATAACACCATTGCCCCAAGTTTTTCTATGGGGAATCTGCAGCCAGGATGTACTTGTCGGTGGTGCGTGGGAGTACACTGGTACAATGACAGTCTGGAACGGGCTGGCTAACAGTGTCGTGCCCCGCAGAATGATACACATCAGGGAAACATGCGAATGGGGTAAAGCTGCCGGAAGCCACTTGCTCCTGTAAAGATAACACCATATACCCGACTCTGCTATAAACATCCATCAGTCAGATCAGCAGTATGCCACATGGTTTTATCCGAATCACTGTGGAAATCAATAGTTAACAGTGTCGTACCGTAATTACACCACCGCGTCCCACAATTATATCAAATATAAATTTGTTCAAAATAGTGAAATCTAAAGTGCTCAGAACGCTATTCATTTGGCAACATTGCAACATACTGGTCAAATTCAAGGTGAAGTTAATATTACATCAGAATAAAGGACATTGTGATGCCGACGACACCACTGGTGACTGATGACATCTGCGAAGATGCCCTCCTGGGATCGCTGTGGTTTATGGAACACATCACCGCAGTCGAGAATCAGTTTGCTGACTTCCTGTCTCGTTCGCCAGGTGGGGAAATGGTGCACAACAAGGACGAGTGGGATGCAATTCGCCCTCCAACACCCCCCTCCCCATCGTTCTGGCTCGACATGTCTGACATGCCAGCTGTGCAGTGTGTCAAAATTATGGTGCTGCCAACTGCCATGATCTCGAGTGTTCTGCGTGATGTGATACAGCAAGAACAAGGACACCCTATTTCAAGTAAGTGGAGAGATGACTGTGTCCAGCAAGCAGTAGAAAATTGGCGAGTTGTCGAGGGTTGTGTCGAGTCATGGCCTAATGTAAACAGTGACACATGGTGAGTTTATGTACCGACCGCAGCACGTGATGATTAGTTGCACCACGCCCATACCAGTAATTTGTCTGGACACACAGAGGCCGCACAGACTAAGTGTAATAAATGCATATATTTCTACTAGCCTGGTGTTGCATTACACTTGAGGGCATTCATACGGGAGTGTGTCGGAAGAGTAATCATTTCAAGACCCGACGCAGCAGTGTGCTACCACAGCCACAGCCGTGGTAGCCAAACAAGCCATTCGAGACAGTACTCTCAACTTGACGAGGCCCTATCACCGAACACCGAACAGAAAAAGGTTTATTTTGGTGGTTACAGACCTGTTCTCTCTGTGGGCAGAGGCATACCCTATCTCCAGTACGCATGCACATGGGATTGACAAAACTCTTGAAAATTAATTTTTTGGTTGCTGGGGTAACCCCAGCACTTTGTTGAGCGGTAATTGAATGCTATTTACTGGGCATGCCTGGAGCGAGTTTTGTACATGTTGGGGCATACAACACCATATGACTGCAATTTACCATTCATGGGCCAATCCCACAGAGTGATGTAATCATGATGTGAAAATACAACTGCGCCTTCGTGTCGGAGACAACCATGAGTCGTAGGCAGAAAACATCACTGCATCTTTGTTTACTTTTCGGACACATGTCAACAAGGCGATGGGCAAAATGCTGGCCTGACGTCTTCAATTCCGTGAATAACCCCTCCCCAGCGAGTTCTCCAGCAGCCTGAGGGGAAATACAATGCACAATTTGTTTACATGAGCACCCATCCCCAGTCAGCTGGACAGCTGGAATTCTGCGGGGCTTTCACTGCTAAATGGAGTGGCCCTCATCAAGTGATATCTGCACAGGTAACACCTGATACAAGATCATGTTGTCGTCGCCAACATGCTGTTTTTCACCATGGCGCATTATGGCTAGTGACTGCTGGTACCGTAGCACCTGATGCTGCTGTAGACGAGGCGCGTGACGCCCTGCCCAGCAATATTTCTTTCTCGTCTGATGTAAACAGAGGGCAGACTTCACCACGTGCGACCACTGATGGTACACCGGACGTCGAGGCATCTACATGGGACACAGCATGGCACACCACAGTGAAAACCCCTGCATTCCAGACATCTTGCAGCTGTCTTTTGCTGATATTCACAATTTCACCGAAGACGAGCCGGGTGGGCCTCCTGAGGACGGCCAGGATCGCCAGGTGAGAGAATCACCCGAGTGCCGTTACGCCGAGAAGACGCCATCCGATCCCATGTACAATGGTAGCAGCATAAGGAACTTCTTCAAGGATTGGGGACGCCCAAGTTCCTAGCGCCGCCTGCATTGTAGCAGCAACAACAGCAGTGACGAGTCCAGTGAAGGGGACATTTCGTATCCCCCCCACATGTTATCTGATGTGTCAAGTGCACAGCCTGTGGGTGCGAAGGAGTACCCAACACAGCTCTCACAACATAGCTAGCCATGCAGGAGCAACAGCAGCTGCCCCGCCCTACCTTCGCCTCATTGCACCTACAACCTGTATCCACAGGGCCAGTTGTGCCTGCCATATAGATTTTATGGCGAGAAGACATCCGACATCGAGTAAACTGCTTCGAAAAGGTGGGCGTATGATGTGAACTGGGTCACCTGGCCCTAAGCCCGCTCAGCAAACCGAATCTGACATCCGTGGCAGACACGTCTGTACCACCTACGGGTGTTTGTTGCCGAAGCCACCATCACATGTGCATGCACGAATGTGCGCAGTGCAGTGCAGTTAAGTGTAGTGTTGTAGAATAACTGACTGCGTAATTTTCATTTATCGCCCATGCTATACAGTGTCAATGTAAGGTGTTTGTTTTGATTCTAAAGTGTCTGATACACTATTCAGGGTTATGTTGTATGTGCCAGTGTATATAATATGTATTTTGTGTGAAATGTTAGTTTCTCCATTTCTGTTACACATGAGTACAAAGGCAAACAGTCTCACATTTTTAAAGTGCCATGTCTTGTTTTAGCTATAGTAATTCTTAGTCAAGTGTTATTATGTTTCACGTGTACCCAAAAACCAATGTGCTTTATGCGCTGTTTCGAACACTTATATGTGGCCATGAATAAATATGTTAATAGATAGTGCCATTAGAGTGCGGATATTAATAGGAAATTATTTACATTCACATTGCCAGACAATCACATCAGAGCGTTAAACTGCCTACCCTTACATAAACACGAAAGTACCGCAATACTGGCTAGTGCCAGAACTACTGGATGTTCGACTTTCGAACAAACCGGTGAATGTGGTGCACACGACCAGGTGACCAGAATACTAGAACATGGTATAAGTTTTACTATGCGTATTTTTCAGGATTTTGATTAGTTGTAGATTGTTTTACCACAAATTTTATGCATGCTACAGTATTCAGTTGAGAACGGGAGGAGCCCCGGTAAATATAAAAAACATTGTGAAAACTTACAAAAAGTGGAGTTATATTGCCACTACAATCTAAGTGGTTGAAAATATATTTTATTTTGGTAACTCAATGTGTTGCACCTCCAGGGATGCTGTGATGTGTTCGTGTCCAACCTGGGAGCAGGCATAAAACAGGAATTGATGATGTGCACGGCACCATGTTCGGAAAACGAACAATGTTGAATGGGGTTGTACGGCCGACGGCCTATGGTGACTCTGGATACACAGTCAATATGAAGGAGAGCTGATTTAATTGTCAGTTAAGTTATGTTGAATATAAAATATTTACTTTGGGGCGAATCTGTCGGCCACATCGTATGCCTATGTTATCACTGAATTTACTCTGCTTGAGGGAGGTAGGCCCCATAAATGCAAAACATACACTGAAATAAAATTTTAAGATGATACTGCTTTTAGAGCGCAGTACTCTAT
The DNA here is from genome assembly GCA_029891345.1 of Dryococelus australis. Classification (NCBI taxonomy): domain Eukaryota; kingdom Metazoa; phylum Arthropoda; class Insecta; order Phasmatodea; family Phasmatidae; genus Dryococelus; species Dryococelus australis. Next base: position 249,570,618 of record CM057009.1, read on the forward strand.
GAACTAAGGAGAGTTAATGCAATTAAACTCGTATAATTAGGGTATGAATGTTTCATTACCACAAAGGTACAACAAATGTTGCTGGCCGTTAGAATGCATACCCTTGGTTAAGCGGACCCGGCACTCTGGACCTGCCGGTAGTCACCACTGTTGAAAAATAATGTGTAGGACTTAAGTTAAAATTACGTAAAAATGCATCTCACACATGAAGTCTTGGTATGCTACCTCAGGAAGCAGGGAGACCTGCCCTTGGATAACTATGTAATCAAATGTAATGGAATTAATGTTAACAACTGCATTGAAAGTTTACAGCTTAAATTGAAGTGCTGAGGGTGGCAATGCTGGAGCTTACCACCTGCCCTGCCAGTCGTCTGGAGTGCTGAAGACTGACTAACGGCATGGTGTCGGCTGTGCCGCACATCCGGAGAATCTGGTGCCAAAAATGCAAACATAAAAAAATGGAAATTAATAATTAATATGATTAATAAAACTGACATTGTACATAATTATGATTACTGAACTAAAACATGTTGGTGACATACTCATGAACGCCAGAGCCTGAAATATGGTTAAGTATGTGATATCACAATTATGTGACCACACTTGAAGGGTGATATTAAATGAAATGATGCCTCACATAGCTGATTCTCGATAGATGATTACATCATCAATCTTATAATTAATATATTAACGTCAACATGTGTCGTAATGGTGATAATTACAGGCATGCGTATGGATATGATAACATACGGATTTCACCACTAGGGCCGGAGCTACGCCTTGCCTTCTATGATATGTTATCAACAGTCTATGCTGGAGCAGGCATTTTCCCTATTTAATTCTGGCGCAATCATCGCTAAAATTACTTAAAATTCTCTAATTAATTACTGTGGCTAGGGAGCCGCTCACTACTTTACACTTTCTGCGGGAATGGGATTCCCCGTCTTTTGATATGAATTGGAGCCATGTCGTACTCTGGATTCGGCCATGGAGCCCGTAGACATTGCGCACATTGGAAAGCTGTGGGAGTAAGCGGCACCGCTTATCCCAGTGTTCCCTCCAATGGCTGTTGCATCGAATGGTAGTGACTTCACAGGACACACTCATTAAGGCCATATATCAATTCATCACAAGAGTAACCTCTTGTGATAAATGTAAAATATTATGACCTGCGGCCACGAGTTACAGGGCAGCAAGAAAAGTGTAAATGCCATTCTTGTCGACCTGTACTGATCGGGACCGCGACCTAATGGCGATCGGTCGAGTGTTGCTGTGTTGTTGATGGGTCTGCGATAAAACAAACGGGCACAAGGGATACATGACCATCAGGAACGCATCAAAATTTTATACGTGATATTTTAGATCTATATGAAAGTGTGTATTAGTGATTTCATCTCATCAGCCTTACTTCTATACATACAAATTCATTTTTCATTTTATGTAATTACTAAATCACATCATGTGATTCGTTGGTGGCAGCCTCGGCCCCAAAGCACTTTAGTTCTGTACTCATCTTCACGTGAGGTGACCGCCGTACCACGGGGCTCCGGGCATTAACTCTTTAATACTAATCATCATTAATTTCTCCAATGTAACATAATATTTCTGGACTCATTTTATCATTTGCTGGCCCAGAGTTGTCTCCACCTCACAACCTGGTCCGCATTTTACACTGCTGGGATGTAAACTTCTCTCTTATACAACTTGTAGGCTTACTGCCTTTTTTTGCAGAGCTATAGCCCACCTTGCTTTAACTGGGTTATTTCAATGTAAGTGCTCTGTAGAGGAAAGTGTTTAATAAATCTACGTGATGGAAACTCCGCCGTATTTATTTATTTTAGCCGCATCTCAGCTGTTTGTCGAAATGCAACCTTTTTACTTAAGAAATTACGTAAGTAAATAATGGCATTGGGAGGCCAGAAGTGCCCATCGGAAGTGTGTATTTTCACTAGGGGTAGGCCAACCGCCCCCACTAGATGAGGCGCAAATGGATTATAGCACAACGGAGACTTAGTAGTAGTCGGGGACAAGCATGGTAAATGCTTGCTCTCCAACACCTTTGCTTCAGGCGGTGTGATTACCAGGGAAGGCCACATGGGCTGTCGGCATACGTGACCCAAACTTATTCTCGTGTTCGTTAGAACTTGTGCCCATTCCAAGATTTTCTGATGAAAACCTTCCATTTCCTTTCAATTTCCCCTGGTGTCTGATGTACCACCCACGACATCTAGCACTGAATACAATGCTTTGTTTACACATTTCTCTTGTATTTCCATCACTGTTGGAATGAGATGTGGTTTACACTGAGTGGCTTTGTTTACATCAGCTAGATCTAAACATATTTGTACCGTACTATCTGGCTTTTCTAAAACTACCTTATTCCTAACAAAGCTACCCGGTTCCATTTGAGAGACAGGCTCTATGAAAACATCTTGTTCTAATTTCTCTATGGATACTTTTACCTTTTCATTGATAATTTTATTTTGTAATGGTGACCTAATCACCTGCCTGGCCTCACAGTAAATTATAATGTGGTATTGAATTGCATACTTTCCCATGCCTGTAAACACATCATGATGTTTTTGTACAAAATCTGCTTTCGGCTGCACTGAACTAATTGCACTTACAGAGTGGATTATTTGAATTAGATTGAGGTTTTCACAATTTTGTTTGCCTAACAATGGTGTAGATTATTCCGTAGTGACTATACATTCCAGAGACTCCTCTAATTAATTTATTCTACACCTTAATGTTACCTTGCCAACGGGATACAGAATACCTCCTCCCTACACTTCAACAGAGTTTTTACTTACAGCCAGCTTTGAATCACTGCCGAGCTTCTTGTAAATTGTTAATGGCAATACATTGATATTGGACCCTGAGTCCAACTTAAAGGAAACAACATTACCATTGATACAGACATTCTGCCTCCACTCATGTACCCTAGTCTGATTCTCAACATCTGCCAATTCGAAATAGGTCGCATCACTATAATACAGTATCCATTGCATTCACTGCTCGCTTTCCTTGGTACCACCTTTCACTAGACAATATTGTTGAAAATTATTTTTCCTTTGTAATTAAAACACTCTTTACCGTATGCTGGACATATCCCAAATTTGCAGGACAGTCCACATTTATTGCTAGTTTTTATGTGTTCTGCAGTGCTCGGCTTACCGTTATTGAAGTATTTATGACTAGTAGTGTACCACTGCTGTGGTTGTTTATTACTGTAGAGGGTTGCATCGATATTGTGAAGCTCAATCTCCTTGTCCCCGGCCTTAAATGTTTCCTCTATAACTTGCTCCTTTCGGCCGCCCTTGAGATCTTCCACACGTAACAAGAAATCTCAAATCTTGTGGTCTCTAATTCTTACCACAATTTGGTCTCTCAGCAACGATTGCTCCTGATTACCAAAACCACAACTCGTAACAGGTGTGTTAGCTCTGGTTAAAAAGTGATTGAATGTCTGCCCCACATTCTGGTGGCATGGATTGAAACTATTCCATATGTATGTTTCGTTTAGTTTAGGGGCTGCGTGACTATCAATTGCACGAACCAGATCATTATAATTGCGCATCTGGCCTCAGTTAAATAAAATGTCCTAGCTTGGATTTTCCTAAGAGCTTTTATTTCGACCTCAGACTTGAACGTAATGTCTGTGCACCTTACCTGATGCACCCAAATACACTTCAACAGTATGTTTAAAATGTTTCCAATTTTCATGTACATTACCCTTAAAAGACAATTTTGAATGTATATTATAGCCCACCCCTTCTGCCATTTTATTAATTCCACCGGGGACTGACAACCAGATACTAGTGATACAGATATACCGGTTAGACACAAGCATGAACGATTAGACAAAAGTGCGAACATCATGCACCTTATATTTTATTGTAATCAGACACCAGCTAATTACCCAGGAGTAATACTCTGATGTGAGCCGAGCTCCCAGCCCTTAGACAGTTTGCCCACTGTCAACAATGTCTGCAACGAGGAAGGGCACTCTACCACTCGCAGTAGCGTGTCGGTAAGCTGCACGACACGAGGGCAAGACAGCGCAGTGTAGTGCAGTGTAAGTGTGTATTGCAGGTACACCACAACGAACATGAGGACAGTGGCCAAGCAGCCATGTGCACAAATCGCAGTGATACCAGGAAATAGTGCCACATTATGATCATTTCCGAAACATTGCATAAAAAGGGCAAGGGAAGTGACAAAATGTCACGTGTGCAAGGAAGGACACCCTTAATCATCCTTTTCAATCCCTGCTGTTAATTTTAAGTGTTTTGTCAGTGTACCCATTCACGTGTCATCACCTACACCTCATATCATGTATTTTTGCAGAGTTTTATTTTTGTTTATTATGTATTCAATTTTAAACCAGTTAGTGGAAGTGTGTGTTGTATTAGCGTAGTTTTAAAATGCATGGTGCCAGAAACTAGTCCCACGTGGTGTGCTCTGGTGATAACCCTGGCAAGCATGGCATGTTGCAAAGTTAGTAGAAGCCAAGAGCTTAAAGAGCTCGGGCGCGTACAGTTAGGTACTGTGCATGGGCAGTACCAATAATTTTTCACTGTAATAAATTCATTATCTTCAGAACTTGTTTTCATTAGCTGCCTGGGAAACTGCCTCTCACTTCCCCAGTGCTTGAATCACCTGGGGAAGCTTAATTCTGCACAGTAAGTCACACACGAGTTTTGCACCAATTTTATACAGTTTTACTGCTGCCGACTGGTCCTTGTCTGGCTTGTATTTTGTAAAATGTTGCCTTTGGGGAATATTCAGTAAGCGCCTAATGAATATCACTATGTAAAAAGGTGCTTTTATTCAGGTAAGCCGCAAGGTGTTTCAGGGTACAGGCCCTTACAATTTCCTGCCAAATTGCACATGTGTTGGAAATATCGTATTTTATTTTTGCAAGTATTTCAGTGTGTAACATAGCATAGGGGTGTGGGTGCTCTCAATAATCCACTGTGTAATATGCATACGATTTATCAAGATTCTTCAGAGGAGTGTAGTAGCATGGATGGATAGCTGCCTTTGGCCATCAATGACATGACCCAGTGAGAAGAGTCTGTTCTACCACTTCATGGCACTAAGTCTGGTAGTGCCTGGCTCCCCGGGTAAAATAACTCATAAATTTTACCTCACACATACACATCTACTCCTCAAACCTTCAATTTTTCCAAAATTTTATTCTGGCTCCTGGACCACCATCCTTGAACCACGCTTCACGGCAAATGGATACAATCAACTCATACACAAACTCATACCAACTGCACCATGTTGTATTGGTTATCCTTATTTAATCAATACAGGCAGTAGTAATAAATATAACTAATGTAGCTAACACCACAATAGCTTTAATAACAAAAACACTTACATCAGTCATAGAACATACGATACAGCACGTTGAACTTACACTTCACATATAGATCATTGCTGCCTTCTGTCACACTGTCACGTAATATGTTCTTACAACAGAAAAATATATGTTAGATGCACGATGGTCTACAATTTAATGCGATGTTTAGAGTTTGGGGTTATGATATACTAGAAAGGTGACTATTCATACAAATAATCCGTACGTTCAATGTGTCTAATCAATTGTCATTAAGGCTGTTTCTGAACTTAGGAATGCACTTATGTACGTATATAAGCATACTCCACTTGGTTCGATATGTAATACATTCAGACAGGCATACGTAGTTGTATCTATTACAGCAACCAGTTAGCTGATAAGATTCTGAACAAGCATTTTGATGGATAACACATAAGCTTACTGAATATATGCAGGAACATAGGTGAATAGATTTAGAATTATCAACTTATTAGGAGGCTGTAGCTGCAAAGCACATGACAATGAAAGTGTTCCTATTAACCAATCATATATATTTTTAAAAGAAATGTATATATATATATATATATATATATATAAGTCAGTAAACACAGTTATCTATAATGTATCATTAAAACTGCCAACAACTAGAGGTAAATTACCTTTTAACACTAATATTGGGATGAAGAAAAATAAAATGTCTAATTTTTATATAATGCTTTCACTCATCCATGCCTTAGCTTGTAAAACATTTGTAGTGTTCTTACTGCTCTGCATATAAACTATAAATTCAATGCCATGCCCGGTTTATAACAAATCACTAATAAAACTGGTTATGTTTATCCCAGCTCTTCTAGATCATTAAATGTTAAAGGTTCATATGCAGAGAATAATCTAGTCACCACTAACACTATAAACACAGGGAAATCGTCACTATATGGCTCGTTTTGTATGCTCAGTCAGATTAAGTATTAGTCATCCTTGTTTGTAAAGTGTCGAACAGGGCTGTATGCAGAGAAGTATCTAATCACCACCAGTACTAGATCCGAAGCAAAACTGGCACTATATTACTCATTTTGTGTATGCTCAGTTACTTTAAGCTGTACTGGCCCTTATTTTTAAGTGAAAAATCTAGTCACCGAACATCCTCCCTAAATTACCATGTATTGGAGATTTTCTGCAAAAGGGCAGTAACTAGACCTGTATTTTACTATAATAAAATAATGAAATGTCACACATGTCCTCACCCTAGGTCACTGTGCACATCCTTCGCATCAGCTTTCATAGTCCTGCACCACCATGTGACCAATGCATGTGTCCAAGACAATATTCCGAACATGTGTGTGTTGTGTATATGTGTGTCGTAGCAGTATGTGTTTATCATGTCAGATTAAAATAGTTTTAATCGCCAAGGTTTATTGATGTTTTCTATGTAGGAATGGGCAGCCAATATGTTAGTTTTGATCGATAGTGCCACATGTTAGGTTTGTTTACATTTTGGTAAGTGTCATTGTGTGTACATATCACATTACCAGCATTATGGATCACATGGCACCCAGATTGGTTAAATATTTAATTATTATATTCCAAGGGCTTACGTATGTGCATAATAATAAGTTCATATTTTGGGAAGTATTATTCCCTCTCAAAGAGTCCATTTTATATGTTTACATTTTGCAGAGTACGTCATATACTATTTTGGTCATCACAGTTTAATAAAGTTTTTCCATAGTCTTTAAGGGAAGCCATGTATACAAGTCATGTACACTAATGGTATTATAAAAGCGTAATTTTTGCAGTGTGATGTTTGACAATTGTAGAGCATATATTTATTTACATAATTCAATGTGCTGGCAAGTTATTGTTTTGAAGTAACATAACTTAGAGATGGGCCATCAGCACCAAGTGGCAGAGGCCAGGTATGAACAGTACCTCTAAGGACAGTGTCCGCTGATGACACCAATACATATCCGAAGGTCATTTTTTACTTTTACTGTGTTTTAGACATTTTTACATATAGCATCATAAGGCCCAGTATTATAAGTGGTCATAGAAATGAATGCAGTGTGAGAGACAACGGGTAAGAGACACACACCACGTGTACAATACCCACAACTTAGGTAAGGACACGGGCATTGGGATAGGCCATTTTAAACCTGCCAATTCCGTTCACAATTAGTTTTTATTTTGCCAGTGAATATTTATATATTATGTTTGTAAGTGTTGAAGGAATTATTTTGTTATCTATGTTTAATCTCCATGTCCATCCTCATCTAACATGATAAAATATATTTAAATAACAGGATTTTGTGTTGTCACGCGGGAAGTGAATGGTCAGGTGCTGGCTCCCGCGTGGCCATATTCTCAGTAGCATCATTGTAATCAGTGGGGCAGATTGTGCATGAGGCAATCTCTGGGGACTTCAACTTTTTAATCAATCATGTAGCTGCAATGTGCTCATTTAAATTTACCGGAATATTTTTCTATCTCTTGTAACCCCGGAATGTGCACCTCCCAACTGTTCGGTCCATTCTGTTCACTGCCGAACCATAAGTTCTTTATTCAGGCTTTGGCCCTTTTTCACAGCTTAAGAGCTCTCTGAGCTTAAGTGGAGACTTGTACGAATTTGTGCCTCAAACGAGGGTTAATGCATAATTGTTTATTGGTCACTCTGACTACATAACCACAAAATTGATCTTACTGGAGAAAATGTGTAATGAGAGTTATTACAGTGTTGGGTGGCCGGAACAACCCCTGTGGTTATTAACAGCATTTAAGGGAGGTGACCGCCCTTACTGGACCAGGCCTACAAGGATTTATAGTGAAACTTCGCCATCATCAGGACCAGCCGCGGGAAAGCAGCAGACGGTGGTACAGGAGGTGCAGCCACTCTGGGCGATCGGCAGTTCGCTCCGAGGCTTAGAGTAAATTATGTTCGCTGCTGAGTGGACTGGCACCCACCCTGGTCAAATTTACATCCAAAAATCGATCCAATCTAAATAACTTCACACTCCCTCCTGGACCAGAACCAACACCTCCGTCAGATGGCTATGCCCAAATAGGGGCTTGGTCATGGATAAACATCACCCTACCATCAAATTGCTTGACCAGACATGAGGCTTTCATATAGCACCAGAATACCCAGCAACCATACCATGCTTCATAAACCTATTTTCCATTCAGAAATCTTCCCTGCAAAATTCCCGTCATCTTTTCCCACATTCTTATGGACACTTCCACACCATTATCTTGTGGGTCACGTGTGACCACGTGTACCCACATGAAACCATCATTTGCATATTATTTCAAAATAACTTGCCACTGGTAAACCTTTTTCAAAATTCTTTCATTGTACCAGGCTTCAGCATAAAGAAATCAGCCCCAGGAAACATCGCAAACAACATGTGGTAAGTGTGGTACCAAATTCTACAGGATAAGCACATATGATGCTGAAACAGCAAATAGTGCGGGAAAGTGAAACATACGAACTTGGATATATTTACTGCCCACCACCGCACCTACAACTACAAATTAACGCCAACCATACTTGCCCCAGCATGGTAGTAATTGGCTTTATTCAACTGGTGCCTGAAAACAATGTGTCAAGGAACCAGGACCCAAACAGTATCTTGCCAGCTGTGATTGTGCCATTACTGCGAGGAATGCACCATCGCAAATGAGTGGAAAACACCAAAATACCATGACCAATGCATTTTCTGTAGGTCATGCAAAAATATTGAGAAACCAACTCCACCCGCACAAATGAGAATGAAAGGAAGGATGGAATCGCAACAAACTTTCAGTATTCTTCCTGCCGACAGACCAGACCAAACAACACCATCCACACCACAATGAGCGAGATCACCAGTGCCTCAACCACTGCTATCAAAAGATTACGATATGCCAACAGCCACATCATACGTTATGATATTCGCAATGCTGCTCTCTGATGTTGGGAACAAGTTGTCAGGAACACATGCAGGGCAACACACTGCCAGGTCCACCTCAGTGATTGTCAAGATCTCGCCCCAGGGCCAGCTGCCCCGATCGATACTGGCTGCCGCTGGTGTGCAGGCGCAGCATGCACCTCCAAGCAAAAGGGAGACAACTCCAGCCACACCTCACAGCTTTGCAGATGATTGTGGAGTGCGACGGAAACGTAACATTTGCCACATCCCTTCATATATCACTTAGGAATGTGGTACCACTGGCACAGTGGCACTGACACTGTAACCGGCCAAGAATAATTCGCAAGTCCACCAGTACCACAACAACACAGTTTGAACAGGGCAGCAACTGCAAAATGAGTGAAGCAGTGAACTTTATTCGGGTCACCACGAAGGAAATGTCTACTTGTGAACAAATGACATTCACCCCACCACCCACCGCATAAGGAACCACAACATGCCACCTCGTACCTGTACCGCATGATCATGGTAGCAGAACAATAAGGCAGATGTGCCATTTTGTTGTGCAGGTGCAATGGGGAAAAAGCGTAAATGTAAACATGAACATTCATCACCGAACAGTAGGCAAAGGATGCAGAAACGTTTGCGTGTAATAATTCGCAATTTTGGTACCATGAATTGTGAACTGTGTACGCAGCTCCTTACATGTAAACATTGCTAGCACCAACTCACATGGCCGCGACACACAAGTCCACGTGTTAAAATCAAACATGCGTTGGGGCCAAACAAAAGTGTTTAGATATTGTGACATTTTAAAGTTCTCGGAAAGACAAAATCATTTCAGTCTCATTCACGCCTGCTATTTTGGAGTGACAGTGTGCTCATCATCTGCCATGTGTGTTTGTTTACATTAGGCCCAGCTGTCAATAACATAATTTTATCTCATTGTGATGGGCCGGGGAACTTCCTACCCCCTCCATACCTCATCATTCATCACGCCGAATGTAACAGCACCGTGTGTGGGGTTCGCAGCTCCACCTAGACAACAGTGCGTCCATTGTCATCAACTCGGTGCAACACTCAGCACAACAACATTCTATGTTGGAAACGTGAACAAAAACATCATGCAGTCAACAGAATGCAACCCACTATGCTTGATGCAGCACTGCCAGATGCACCCATGCCTACAGGGGCTGCTGCAACAGATAAAGTTTTGCCCGCTTATGACACTGCCCACATATTCAACATTCATCCCGACAGTGACGTACAAGACATGCCTTCCTGCGAATGGCTGGGACATGTCAACACGCCGAAAAGGGGATCAAATAATTCGTCATTAGCATCATCATTATCGGTCACATGCACCGCTTGTGGCCATTCGTCTGCAGCACAGTCGCCGATGCAACCAGCAAGACAGCCATTCCAACTTCAGCCACCACAGGACAACAGGTACAACCTTTGGCCGCGGGAGAATATTCATCAGCCGTTTGCCTGCTGTACCGACTGAGGGAATTCTTAAGATGTGTAAATGACCTCAGGAAGAGTAGGGCAATTGACATGTCCTATGTGTCCTCGCCCTAGGACGTTGCGCACATCATTCGCATCAGCTTCCACGACCCTGCACCACCATGTGAGAAATGCATGTGTCCAAGCCACTTTTCTGCATGTGTGCGTGTAGTGCATATGTGTGCCTTACAGTGCAACATGCACATGCTAGTTTAAAATCGTTTTCAACGACAAAGTTTGTTTATGTTTTGCTACATAGGAATGTGCAGTCAATGTGATTGTTTTGATCGATAGGGCCATGTGTTCCATTTGTTTACATTTTGGGAAGTTTCATTATGTGTACGTATCACATGAACAGTATTATGGGTCATGTGACACCTAGATTTAATATATTTATTATTATTTTCCAGGGGCTTATATATGTACATAATGATCAGTTCCTAATTTGGGAGGCATTATTCATGGTCAAAGAGTACATTTAGTTATTTTACATTTTGCAGAGTGTCATATAATATTTTGGTCATCACAGTGTAATAAAGTTTTTCCATAGTCTTTAAGGTGAGCCGTGTACATATGTCGTGTACACTAATAGTATTATAAGAGTGCAATTTATGCAGCGTTGTGTTTCACATTTGTAGAGCATATATTCATTTACCTAATTCAGTGTGGTCCATGTTATTGTTTTGACATGGCATATCGTAGAGACTAGCCATAAGGGCCAAGTGGCTGAGGCAAGAACAGTGTCCATGGATGACACCAAGATGTGTCCGAAGAGCATTTATTTCTTTCATAGTGTTTTAGACATTTTTACATATAGCATTGTAAGACCCAGTGTTATAAGTGGACATACAAATGAATGATGTGTGAGAGACAACATATAAGAGATACACACCATGTGTACAAAACCCACAATTTAGATTAGGACATGGACATTGGGACAGGAAATTGTAAACCCGCCAATGCCGTTCACAATTAGTTTTTTAGTTTGCCAATGAATATTTATATATTATATTTGCAAGTGTTGAAGGAATTATTTTATCATCTATGTATCATCTTCATGTCCATCCTCATCTCACATGATAAAATTTATTTAAATAACAGGATTTAGTGCTGTCATGCGGGAAGTGGGTGGTCAGGCTCTGGCTCCCACATGGCCATATTCCCAGTAGCATCGTTTTAACCAGTGAGGTAGGTCGTGCGTGTGGCCTGCTCTAGGGACTTCAACATTATAATCAACCCTGTACCTGCAATAATTTTATTTTAATTTACCGGAACATATTTCAATCTCTCGTAACCCTGGAGCGTGCACCGCCCCACCGTTTGGTCTTTTTTGTTTACAGCCGAACCATAACTTCTCAACTTAACCTTTATTCAGACTTCACTCCTTTTTCACAGCAGAGCTTAAGTCAGACTTATATATATTTGTAACTCAAGCGAGGGTTTGTGAATAAATCATGACATAAGGAGAAATTATTACATAAAACTTTGTTTATTGGACACTCTGACCACATAACCACAAAATTGATTTTACCAGATAAAATGTGTAACGAGTGTTTTATGGCGTTGGGTGGCCGGAAAAACCATTAAGATTATTGACAGTGTTTAAGGAAGGCTCACAGCACTAACTAGACCAGGCCTAAAAGGATTTATAGTGAAACATTGCCATCATCAGGACCATCTGCGGGGATTCAGCAGATTGTGGTACAGGAGGTGCAGCCACTTTGGGCGATCGGCAATGCTACCCAATATTAAAAGTACATCATGTTCGCTGCTGAGTGGACTGGCACCCACATTGGTAAAATTTACATCCAAACATCGATCTAATCCACTAAAATGGTGTGAAAGTAACTATTAGAATCGAGAGACAGTATCCTCTGATGCCACAATGTTAACACACACGAATGCTGTACTGTCACAAATAATTCAAATTTTTACATAGTGTCTGTAAATTGTTGTCAATATCCATTTGTAGGCTAGGAGATGACAGACATTTCAGAATACACGAAACACTTTTGACAGAGTCAAGTTATTTAATAACATTTATGTTATTATCGGTAACAATTCTACACTATGAACAGATAAATGTATTGATTCTACTAAATTGAAACACACCTGCTCACCACAATGCAGCGTAAGCTACGACGTCTAAAATAAAGCTGGGTTTACAATATAAATATTTACTCATTATATTATGCGTTAAGATGTGTGCAGAAGAAATGAACATTTGTTTTCCTATGTTTTGGTTCTCAGTGGAACTTATCAGGCAATGTGCACTGGTGGTATTTCCTTAAGCATTGAATGCAATATTGGTATTTTATATATTTAGAAAAAAATTCTGATGCTATGGCCAATCAGTACAGAGCTGTCAGTATTGTTGGTGGGAAACTGTTATTTACATTAATGTAAGTATAAAACAATATGACAAAGGTGTGTGTGTGTGTGCATCTGTTGACGATTATATTTGTTCACAAATAATAAGCTTTTCTGATAGCAAACGCAGCTTTGATGTATGATCTGCTTCAATATGGTTGTTTAGAAAGAGGTTATGTTAGGAACAAAAGTAAACATGACAGGCTAGATGCTTGTTTCCATTGACTGAAACTGAAAAAAAAACAGAAGATATATTTCTGTATGACAAATAAGCACCCTCTGCATAATTCTAAATTCACTAGTTTTTGTATTGTAAATGTAGTCCGTGTCCGAAATGGCAGATTGTGTTGACAAAATTTTCACGTGACCCCATTTTGTATACAAAGATTGTGATGTTTTCATAAATTGATATATTGTGGGCCAGTTTCACCAGCAAGGAATAAAGTAGGTTCCAGAGAAGCGACACTTAAGCTTAAGTGGCCCCTAAGGATGTCAAGTTGTTTCACCCTTATAAAACACATTTTTATACGCATGTCTCAGCTGGGCATTGCTTAAAGAAACATGTTACAAATATTCTCATATTGATAGTGGTATGTTGTGGTTATGTAACTAAACTAACCAATGAGAATTATTCAAAGAAAGGAAAGAAAACAATTTTTTCCCCTGAAATGTTGTGTTTATTTTTGTTATGAGCAAACGAATCATAACCAAAGATTTGTTTTATAATAAGCAATTAAGCTTTATCATTTGCCTAACGAATATTAAGAATCAATTAAAACAGATGTCACTACAGATGTCACTGCATATACGAAAAAAAAATTGTGTATTCGAATTGTTCAACACTAACTAGCTGTACCGAAATTAGTTATGTTAAAATTACGTAGGTGAATAGATAAGTTTTTTATTTTTCGAGGCTAATTTATTATCATGGAAGTGTTGTGTTGTATTTCTGTGATGTTTTGTGATCTAGTTTTTATTAAATATCATTTTCAAGATGTGTGATATTTCACAGCAAAAGTTAGAATCATAGATAAATAAGATGTTACTAGATCGGTATATCCTATGTTAATATCTTTGACCGAGGACACACTACGATCGCAGCGCCTTGCGACTCGACTGGTCATGAACTAAAGATCAAAATTGCAGCTGGCCGGTGGGAATTCAAATACAGATTAATGGCGGGGAATTTGAATTTATTTTTTTGGGCGCATATATACACATACATGCACTAAAATGATAACCAATGGAATCCGAACAGATATAAATATGTATTTATGTATATAAATATATTTGTATAAAGAAATATATTTATATAAATAAAGTATATATATTTCATATATAAACATATTATATAAAAATATATTTAGATAAAATATATTCACGAATAGTACACATCACTGCTAGTAAGCAATTGTATTTACTTAACAAGATATACTGAGAATTCAGAAACAGCCTACGACTAATTTATACTTAAATTAATGGGTCAAGTTCATTAGGCCTACATGTCACCAAACAAAAAAACTTGACTTTGCATTTTCAATAGGCCCTTCATGTACTCAGTCGGAGGAAGGGTGATGCTGTAAATAAATATACACACAATCCCCACCATAGATACGTTGGATATATTCACTATGCTATTCATGCATCATATTACAACTACAGGTTAACTAAAAGGATGATTATAAAATTAGCGACAAATAATGTACACAATTATCCTACATGTAACATAATGAAGACCAAAAAGTACACACAAATTCTGTACTGTACCAATAATAAATCTTATCTGGCAAATTCAGATTAGGCACGGAATTAGAATTCAGCCATTTCGTACCAGGACTGAAATACTCTTTCCCGAAATGCCAAATACAAATCTTTTATTTCTTGTAGATATCGTAATTACTCAATTCCTTAAATTTTGGTAATGCTAATAACTGCTTCCACAATTCGAACCGATGTGCATAATAAATATCAGGAAACCTGTGTATACTTCCCGATTCGTCCTTGCAACCTAGAACAAAGCAATTGGTCATCCTGCAGATCACATTACGTACTTTATTTATTATTTACACTTATATGCGTAGTCAGTAGGCCCTAAACACAATCAGGAATGACCACCATTCATTTGAAACACAATAAAAAAATAGAGGGCGGAAGTGGAAAGAAGTAAATTAACAACACTAGTACCGGAAATGAAACTGTGGTTGGTCATGAACTAAATCGACGGCCAACAGACTCCCTATAAAAATAACAGGCCCTGGTTACGATCTATATAGGCCTGGGCTGGTTTTTACTAATCATAATGTTAATTGTTTTATATTTTATCTACTCGGGTAATGTTTTAGACTCATTACATATATTTACATAGCTTTCATCAAGCATTTATATAGTAAATGCTTTATAAAAATAATATGTTAGGTTAATGATAAATTTTAAAATGAAACTGTTGTCTTGTTTAGGAACTTATTAAATATTCCCTCATCGTAATGTATATTCCGTGTAAAAATCATATTGCCCTCAGAAAACAACACTGGGCCTACATTTACTACAGTCACCAAGGCCATCCCGAATTTTGTTGTTGTTACCATGTCAGCAACTATGTTTCTGTCCTCATCCATCTGATCCCTATTGGGCGTCGAACACCGGACGACAGTTGCAAAGTTAACGTATCCATCACTGTGGTAGACAGGTTTGTTTTGATTTGTGTGTCGATATCATCTTCTGCTGCCTGACCAGAGAGTGTTCGATCCTTATTGGACATTGTGATGCCAGGCATCGAATCACTGTTTCCCACTCCTGTTGCATCGGAACTAACTGTTTACTCAAAATACGATGCTAAGGGGAAGGGGGGGTGTTATTTATTCCTTCCTCTGTCTCCCTTATGTCATCACAAAGTTATTTTACAATCATTCTCGCACCGATTTTTTCCGTGTAGGTAGTGTTCCCTCTTTTTTTATTGATGGGATAAGGTCTGCTACACTTACCTGCTAGTCCTGCAGAAATTTTTTTATTTCCTGCCGATTGTGGGTGCTCACGTATTTAAACAAGATCTCCTACTTGAAGTTAATGTGGCAGGCTTTGTGTCTTAGGGAACCATGATTTGATATAATGGTCCTGCTGTTCGATTAATTGCTGCATCATTTCCTTCCACCTTCCTGTCTGTTTTCATTTACCGCTACAGTGCCGGTGCAGGCTAGTACTCCCGGACCCACGAGGTTCCTTCACAGTAGCATCTCAGCTGGAGTTTTTCCCATAGCTGCATTAACACATGTTTGTAAACAAAAAAAGGCTGCTAGCAAATGGTGTGGCCATGTTGTTTGGTTTGTCCCTATGCGTAGTTGTACCTGAGCTGTTAAGTCCTGGTTACTTTGTTCGGTTGGATTTTCCCTATGGTGGTACTGAGATGTTGTATGATGCATTGTTTTCCATTTCCTGCAGAAATTTCTCGACTTCTGTCGTGTAAAATGAGTTCCATTATCTGACAGGAGCACTCATGGAAAACCCCATCGGGGGAGAAAATCGTTCTCTAGGACGCTTGCAATTGTGTTCAATTTACCACTGTCTGCATTTATTTTCTAGGATATGAAGATGTTCAGATTTAATTTGAAGAAACTGAAATGGCTATAAGGCTCTACATTCCGTTTCTTACATGTGTAAAATTACTATGGAGCTGTCATTAACCTTTATGTGTCCAATCACATTCTTCCTTAACACTTCACTAACCTACATGTTCTTATTGCTCGGTTGATATGCTGTGTTTTCTCTGTGCGGTGTATTCACCGGCTCCTGGTGACGCGTTGGTATTGGGTGTTCTGCGATGCTGCTGCGGTGTAGTGGGTCCTCATACAAGAACACATCCTTGCGCTCGTTCAAAATGTTTTGCACTGCACTTTGGTTCTCTTACAGCACTGTACGGTCTAAGCCGTTTACTTTGATTTCTTCCAACACGGTTGGTTGATGGTAGCCTAGATGTTACACTGTTTTCCTCCATGTCTTCATAAAGTGTATGCGATCCTGCGAAACTTCGATCACTATCTGCTGATCGACAAGCCACGTCACTCCCAAGCTGACGTATATCCGGAGATCCGGCAAAATCAACATTGGACCCGTAATTTTTTCATCTTGAATGTGGATGTTGACTGTTGCAGTTCGGTTAGCATGTCTATTAACGTGACTTGTAACAAGTTGGACTGTTTGTTTACACTTATTAAACTGTTTCTGATCCACTTGATAAAATTGTGTGATGCTGTGGTGTCGATCAGTGCCACAGTGGAGATGGTGTTGACACTAACAGGGTTGCATAACAAATTGTCCTGATTCTGGTATATTTGACCGAAGTAGCTGCATGTTGTTGTTTCGGGGATGGGGGTGTGGTCCGTTTCCCTACACTCCGTTTCCCGAATCTGGGATCTGCTGTTGTTGGTGGGTTGGACAATATTGGTGCCAATGCATCTGTTCACTGGGGCAGTACCTGCACGGAGTGAGTGGTGTCCATTGCGATCTGTCACTTCTAAGTGTTGGCTGAGTATTGTTTCCTGCTTGCCCCTGGTGTTGCCGCTGGTGAATGTGGTGCTGTTCTGCTCAGGTGTTAGGTGGGTGACCTGCCTCCAGGCACCCTGATATGATTGTTTGATGACTGGTGGGCGAGGCATTTTTTACACTTGGCAGAACACGTCGCTGTATTCTCCGTTGATGTTGCTCTCTGCTGTAATGTGTGATGCCAGTGGCTGTCCAGATAAAGTTTTCAAAGCCATGGTGTATTGCTGGTCGTAGAACTGTTCGTTTTTCTGGTAGCACTATTTGTATCACTGCTTCCAATATGTCTGTTGTAGGAACATGCGGGTAAAAACATGTCACTAGGTTCACTTTGCAGCTCAC
Organism: Dryococelus australis; assembly: GCA_029891345.1. Classification (NCBI taxonomy): domain Eukaryota; kingdom Metazoa; phylum Arthropoda; class Insecta; order Phasmatodea; family Phasmatidae; genus Dryococelus; species Dryococelus australis. Next base: position 249,588,621 of record CM057009.1, read on the forward strand.
AAACATCTCCAGAATTTCGTGTGGATGTTGTTTTTCGGTGAAAATGCTAACCTGTGTCTGTATAGTAGCCAGTTTACTGGTGTAACTTGTAGAAAATTTTGTAACAAACTGTTCCCAGGTCATCTGATACTCTTCAACGGCTATCCACCAAATTCTTGCGTTACCTGTTTGCTGTCCTTCTACCACACTCGGCCATTATTCAATTGCTATACCTTGCCATTGCAATATCTGAGTACACTCCTCTATGAACACACTTGAGTCCTTTGTGCCATGTCCTGCAAAGTTAGGAAGTATTTGGAATTTTGCCAGTGTTTTGTATGGGATGATGTAGGGATAATGAGGTGGACGTGGTTCAAGCGGTGAGGATATTGCACAAGGTTGATGGATTGGCAGGCATAACACGTTAGGAATAGGTGTTGGTAAGGTTATGGTTTGGCAGTTGTCTGATTGGCTCGAACACCATCGTCTGCACTAGTGGTTGTTCAACTATACCTGTCAGTACATTCAGCGGTCTCGTACACATCTGCCACTGAGAGGATTGTTTCGGGGTTCTCTCCCACTCACATGTAGCATTTACCTGACGTGTTTGACACTGATGGCGTTCGTCCCAGTTATTAGTGGCTCTGCTGGTTCGCTCACACATAACTTGTGTTGTGTAGTCCCTGCAATGTTGTTATCCACTGGTGTTGAGCAGTTACTGTGGTTTCTTCCTTGGACTAGACAACACTGGTAGCACACAAACTGTCCCAAATGCACACTTATTCTCTCTGCAATGTTGAGTGTCCTCTCCGACTGTCTGCTCCAGCAACGTGTTCAGGATGCCAGATCTCGCTCTGGTCCCTATGTCGTGGTCGCAATTTGTGTTCGGTGCATAAGTGTCCCACTTATTGGTTGCACTGGTTTGCTGTGTATGCCAAAAGAATGTGTTGCGGTGGGTATTTGCAAATATTTTTCAAGGCTCATACTTGACAAGCGGATCACTGCCTGAGATATCCTTGCAATTCCCGCACATCACTGCTCACAAACACACCATCGCGAAAACATGCACATGTACGTGGTTGACCAACGCAGTTGCGTTGAGATCTTCAAGGGGGCTACAGCCTTCCCGCTTGCATATTTGGCCCATGCACATGGACAAAGTTTTCTGGTGAAATTGGTCACTGTTATTGTGGGGGGGTCATGTGAACACATGCTCAGCCCTCCCGGTGTGTGATGTGCACGACCACTGATGCTTTGTTGAAAAGTGGATGAAGGGAAACATACCGTTACCATTCCTGGAAAGCCAGTGGTGGCAGTCTCCTCACTTTTCGCATTCTAAAAACAATGTGAAATGGCAGTTACTACTTTGGTTCCCCACGTGGCCATGGAATTTAGTTACATGCTTCAGAAAGCCAATTGATGCACAGAGCATTGGCATTCGCAATGCAAGTTTGTTATAAGTCACACGCTGAGGTGCCACTTGACACCTCGTCAATTGGCATCTGCAAACATGTTCGTCTTTAGACACAAGCTTGGGTAACATTTGACACCTAGTGATGATCGGTGTGCAGGAAACCCAACTACAGGCTTGTCAATACAGAGCTAACCCGTTTGACACAGGGCTTCGAGTATGATCAGAACCATTTTATTGGAGCCAGTTAACCTCCGAAGGGAATCTGCTTGGGGTAACACGAGAATCTTGAGGTGGGCCATAGTCGAAAAACCTGGACTAATGACCCTGTGCTCCCTAGCGTCTACTTTAGGTAGTAGTTGTAAGCAGTGAAAACAATTAAATACATATAAGTTATTCTTGGACTGGGATATTCTGTAATCTCAGCACACCATTATTACACAAACTAAATACTTTCAACTTATGAGAATTGCACACACACTGGGATATATAGGCTCCTCAGAAAACATTACCAATACAGAAGAACACATGATTCATAGACTTACCTGAGAATACTTTGAGCATGATTATTCAAAGTTCAAGTGAGATGATACACAATTGAAGTTATGGTTAAGGGGCATGCGGCATGAAACCCTAAACTGGCTGGAGCTGCAAAGTACCAGAATTGGTGAAAAATATTAAAGCAGAAATAAACCGGAGGGGTAGCGAGTCTGCTCCATAGGGTGGTTTACTCGAGAGGTCCACGAAATAGGTTAAAGGCATTCCAGATTATTAAGCTGTTGCGATTACATGATTAGCTATAAAGTTGCTTCACCTCCAAATTGTGTCAGTGTGACCTATCCTGATGCCCATTGAACCTAAACTACAGATAGGGGTGTAGAATCGATGATGCATTGTAACCGAGGCCATAACAGCACAAAAATCCCTTGTGGGGAAAAAATGAAATGAATTATATGAAACACAAAACTGCGTAAAATACATATAAATTGACACGTTAAGCCTTGCATTAGCATACAAAAATATAAAATGCTGTAAAAATTTTTTCGTAATTTTTAGAAAAAATATTAATAACGCCATTTAATGTTACATGAGTTTTTGAAAGAATGTCAAGACATTATTACAATTTAAATAAATGGAAATTGCACAGTGATAATTCGGATCACATTGAATACACATTAATATTAAAATAAAACATAATAGGAATTATGTTCTGATCGGTTCGAGCGTGTTGCTTTGCATAAACAGTGTCAACATGTCAATAGCAACATTTTATCATTTTATTTAAATTAATTAGCTCGTATATGACTTTTAATCAATGTAAATATGCTGAGCACGGTTTGCTAGACAGTTTCTCACAATATTGTAAGATTGCTTAGTTCTGAACACTCATGTGTGTCGATTTTGCCACACATGTTATTATTTTATGGTATGTATGATTTTCCCATGTTCATTTGCAGAATGCTATTTATTAATGGAGTTAATTTTTATAAACATAGTGGCACTGTGAACAAAGCTTTAATAAAACAATATCCCTACACACTTCACAATCCCTACATTGATTTACGTATGCTGGCTGGTGTTGATGACCTTTGATGGTGTGCAGTAGGGCCAGTGCTCTATTCTGCGATGTTGCTTACTTTCTTCAAGAGAAAGCATATGGGCCGACAAGGGATGTTACCTTACAAGCTGCAGACAGAATCAAAAGTCCATGTCAGACACCTTTGAAAAGATGGTTAGTTTTAGGTTAAGTACTATGTTTATATGATGGCTGTTACATATTTTTATATATTTATATAGTTTTTTTGTAATATTTAATAAAGACGAATATGTATGTACCCTCATCCCATCAGCTTTGCACACAGCCATTTCATTCCATTATAATTTTTTAAATTATGTTTTTTTTCATCATCACACGGGAATGCTGAGCCACTGAGAGGGCTGTGCGCCTACCCGCCAGTCAGTTGTGTCAGTCTTTTCGTGGAGTGGAGATTGCACGTGGTTGCTCAGTGCCGTCAACTTTTACTGCCAACCATCAATTATTCCATAGATGTAATGTAATTTTCAGAAACGTTTTTCATTTTTCGTTGCCTGGAGCGATCATCACTCCACATTCCATGACAATTTTGTTACACTGTCGGGATGAAAGTTTTTCATGTAACCATTATGTAGGCCTTGTGCCAAGTTTTAAGTTTCAGTGCTCTCCCACTAAAACAGAGACTCAAATATAAATGTCCCACGGAGGATCGCAGTAAATAAAATGTTGTGAGATTTATTCTTTGCTTTTATATGCTCTAGCAGCCTAACAGCTACATCACCATATAAAAGATACCTAAAGTTGTGAGAGATTTATCAGGTGTGAAAATGGCCTACGAGCAATTTCCTTGGAAGTGAGCAATGTATTGCAGGGAGCCTACAACCTCCACTAGACCAGGCATATGAAATTTAGTTTCAGCACCAGCATCATCTGCAGTTCAAGAAGGGAAAATCAGGGAGGCCACTTAAGGATTGTCGATCACACGACCTGCATCATCATCTTGTGCTCTGCACTGTCACCCAACCTGGTAAAATCTCAGCAGACCATATTTCAGTCCACATAACCTCATTTTCCCTAATGACCCAACATAGTCCCATCAGTTGGCATCCCTCCATGTGGCTTTCCACACCCGCCAACCCAGCCATCATTTTCCCGTGCCATATGGCATCATTCTGACTACTACCTACTTATGTCGCAGGCTGTGCATAAGTCACCTGCATTTCCATGCTTGCGTCTAATACCTCCTAACATAACACCAACTCCTTCATCAAGTTTTTTCCATGTATTCAAGTGTATTTTCCATGTCCTTGTCTTTTTCCGTGGTTTTTCCTCAGTGTTTCATGTTTGTTTTCACGTGTGTCCCATGTGTTCACAAAATCAGGTCCAATAGAATTGTTCATTTATTTTGCTACTGGAAAAATTTCCCATGCCTTTGTCATCGCTCCATACCTTTTCCTGACAACTATGGGCCAAGGGAAACTAGCACAACTGCAACAGGCATTTTGGTGCAATATTCATCATTTTTATTCAAGCAACTAGCAGAAGCCACCACATTTAGCCTGCACAGCACCTCATCTATCGCCACAGCCAGTGACATCAATGCCCACAATGTCTTGATCAAGTCCTCTGCAGAGGTGAACACGCAACCTCCCACCCTGCTCTGCCCATGCTGTACTGGCAAGTACCATCCCTACTGCATTGCAATATGAGGCAGACATGCCCATGATACCCCACATTCCAAAAATATGCAGGGTTGCGAACATTTCCACAATCACACCAACATGTTTTCAGTCACTTCCAACATAGTTGGGTATAGCAAGTGAAGACCCAGTATCATTTTTACAAGGCAGTGAAAATTGCCTCAGCTGATACAGTGTCGATGTCGGCGACTGACCCAGTAGCGTCGGGGATCGATAACAAGGCGACACCCAATAATGGTGGAAAGGAGTAGCTCACTATGGGAACACGTGGTTGGAGTTCGACAGTGCATTCACATGCTGTTTTTTTAGGCATTTTTACATCGCTACATGCACTCAATCATATGATTTTGGAGGGAAAAACCTATCATCCAGAACTGTCATTGAAGGCCACGTAGCTGAACGACATTAACCTTAACACTAACTTTATGATGTCTTCATCTCCATGTCAACCACACCACACAGATGATGTGGATTGTATGGACTGGCAAACAGTGAATGGTGGTCTCAAATTGCTGTACTCAAAGTGTTTGTGCCCTACGCCGACATCAGACCCTTTTCCCTTCGAGTTTCTAAGGGATAATAATTGCATCTGCCATGATCTTGCCACAGCTCGTCAACCACAAGCTGAGGTAAAGCACATCAAAGTCCAGATCTCTGAAGAAGCTTGGGGTTGTACCATTGCTGGCACACCAGAGGATGTGTGTGTACACTGCATAAGATTGCGACAAGTCCAGGGCTTTGTTAACCCAGATCGCGTGCCTGCACTATGCACATGTGCTGGCTAACAAATCATTCAAGGACATCCACCAACAAACCTTCGACAAACCTTAAAATATTTGCAAATCATAGTTGATCTGAGAGAATTGGAAACGCCACTCTTGCATGTGTTCGGCATCTCCAAGTGTACCATAAGCAGTGTGTATCGTATCAATAATGTGCAACATTCTCGGACATACATTTCAACGATTGTGTCTGCTACAGTAAGAATCCAGCAGCCTCAAACTCTAACCAATGTGTCACCATCAGAGCCAAGCCACCTGTGGTGAACCTCACCACAAGTGCAACATATCAACAACAAGATTGCATCCGAACAGGTAGCGACAACATGAGTCATGTATCGTGTGGAGGAAAAACACAACAACCTCATGAATCAGCAAGGAAATGGTGTGCATGACTGCTGTGGGTGCCACACCCACCTGTAGCTATGTGCATGGAAACATCAGCATTCACCATACATCCCACAAACTGCAAACCATTACTTGAAGCATTCACTGCACCAGCAGACAACGAGGCAGACATGCCCATCATACGCCACATTCCAAAGATACACAGGGTTGCCAACATTTCCACAATCACACCAACATGTTTTCAGTCACTTCCAACATAGTTGGGTATAGCAAGTGAAGACCCAGTATCATTTTTACAAGGCAGTGAAAATTGCCTCAGCTGATACAGTGTCGATGTCGGCGACTGACCCAGTAGCGTCGGGGATCGATAACAAGGCGACACCCAATATTGGTGGAAAGGAGTAGCTCACTATGGGAACACGAGGCTGGAGTTCGACAGTGCATTCACCTGTCGTTTTTTAGGTAATTTTACATCGCTACATGCATGCAATCATATGATTCTGGAGGGAAAAAACAGTCTCATCAAAACCTATTATCAAGAACTGTCATTGAAGGAATTTTTCGAAGAGGTTGTGAATACCAGCCAAACAGTAATATTACTGGACTTCAGTGTTCCAACCAAGCCGCATCGTGACCACGATACAGTGGAACCACACCGGGAAAGTGAACAATGTGTTAGGGCAATACAGCAAGTGATAAAAAAAAAAAATAACCACCACAAAATCATCAACAGATCCTATAACAACAACACCAGCTTGATGTGGTGTACCAATGGACCATGGGGGGAATGAAGGTTATGTGGATAGAAAGAACTTGATGTAGGATTTCCCAGTGGGAGTCAGTGCTCCATAGTGGGTAGAGTACAATAATAATCTTACTGAAGAATCTTTCTCTCAGGTCGTAATGGCTGGCGACCTTTGGCCCTTCCCCATGTTCAACATCTTGATGAATGCAGTACTGATGATGTTGCTGCCAAGCACACTAAATTCCAGATTGCCTTGCCTAGTCAGGGATGTCGGCCCCCTGATATGCCAGCTCACTCCCGAAGGGTATTATGGCTACCCAATGTCATTATTCGACACATGAAAAATACATAGATGAAAAGAGGTTAAGTAACAGATAGCTGGTTATGTATAATAAAGAAGTAGATACTTTACCATCGCGTATTTTATAACATGCTTTTCTCCAGTAGGACACATACATTTATATTGCCACCGTTGAAGCCAGGTAGGCTCTTTAGCTGTGAAAAATGGTCTTACAGCCTACAAGGTTGCATTGTAGATTACTTCTCGGCCGTGTAAAATATGGACCGAGGTGTGAGCGATTGCGCACTCTGGGCTTAAAACGAAGAAAGGTTCCGGTAACCTACATTAAATAAACAGAATTACATTATGATTGAAAGAACAAAGTTGAGGTGCACGGAGCATCACGACGCAGTGATCGGCCACAAAGTCTAGGACACTACTACCGCTCTCATTGGCGCAGAGGCCACACACTGGCCGACACTCCCGCCAAAGTCATCACGTGTCACAATTTACATAAAATGAATTAAATGAGATGATATGATATAAATCCTACAATGCCAATGAGATGAACATTAAAACAAACCCTTATTAGCAAAGTACAATTATACACAACAGAAATATAAAAATAAATATCATGGTTCAACTGGACTGCATTGCTGTGACAATCTAACCTTACTTGCTTTATTTATAAACACATTGTACTGTCTTTATTGGAACTCTCCCTTATAAAGTTAATTGTTTCTACACATGTTCCATTCCTGTTAAACTATGTGAGTCTATATTTGGTTGACCATAAACTAAATAAAAATAGTTTTGTTTATATATAGTGTTTTGGCCACGTGTCTTTGCACACCAGTCCACCTCAGTGAATGGTTGCAGAGCGTAACTGGAAATACCAGTATTCTAATACTGGCTGGTACTGTCGCTACTGGCTAACACAATTAAACATAAACGAAAATATATAAAATACCTGACAACTCATATTATGCTTTAAAATTTGCATGATTAAATGGGAATAATATTACTGAGCATGATACTCGCAACAACTGCTTTCTGTGTGCTCGTTTCATGAACTATACAAGATAGCATCTGCAGCACCCAAACTGTCAACATGTTCAATAAATAAATAAATAAATACAACACTACACATGCCATAAGAAACAGTGAATAATAATATAAATAAAAAGGGAGACTATTTATCTTGTACTTATTTGCAGTAAGAGGGTAACATAGGAGGAATAAAATAACACACTGACCTAACACTTGGCGAAAACATATAGAACCCTGGAACGTAACATAGTAAACATCAACCTTGGCACGTGGTCATCAGCTTTGACGTGTCAACTTTAGAGGTTAGAAGGTACCTGCAATTCTCTGAATAATACGGCACACTTAACTGCATGTGACATTAATTACATTACACAAAGTTACACTAGAAAACACTGATATGGTGGCATTTCAGGAGAAATAAACATACACAAAAATAAACAAACACTCACACACATGCTAAAATATTAAAAAAGACCATAAAAACACTTTCTATGTGAATGTTGGATTAACACTGAAACATATGTGACACTGGTTCGAAGATGCAGCTGTTTCTACATGGTGCTGTGTTGCTTTCATGACATTCCAGATGGCACGGTGTGGGGAATGTCCACATCAAGCTGTTGCACAACAAGCCACCAGCACATCCACGCAGTGCTCACCCTTCAGCAGCAGAGTACCCTGAAACCCATGTCGTTGGTGCGGAGGTAAACATTGAAATAATATGTGTCCTAAACAGGAAAGCCAACATGCTACTGTAGAGAAAAATCCAGCGCAGTCGAGAAACAAACAGGCGGGGTAGAATGACCAGACGTCCCCTGCTCCAAGTCAAAAGCACCATTCAGCCCACACAGAAAACAGTACAACTTGCTAATCAGCAACACACCAGCGAGATAGCAGGTGAAGCAAAAATAACATTTCACATAAAGTGTATTGAGAGTCACTACCACATGCATAGTAGATGACATCAGGTAAGACATCATCCTAGGGATACCCTGTGACTCACAGAGCCGAATACCATTGTCAAATCAGTTGCGCGATGCATTTACTTCGGCCAGAAAGAACACCACACTGTGTATAACCTTGATCCTAGACCAGCTGGGGCCATGTCGGATGTGAAGCTGGACGAATTAGATCATTCTGTGCTGCCAGAGTTTCAAGATGGAGTACAGTACTGCTTAGATGAGCGTCAAGACATTTTCACAGCTGCCGACCCACTATGACGCACCACTGTGGCCGATCACGCCATTCTGATTACCATAGAAATACCAGTGTGTCACAGCCTGCGAAGATATTATCCACAAAAATGCCGCACCATCAAAGAACGAATAACATAGATGTTACATGAGGGCATCATCGAATCAACCGAAATTGAGTTCAACTCAGCCATTACTTTGGTACCAAAAAGAATGGAACATGGCATTTCTGCAGCAACTTCCTATGGTTAAATTTGGTAGCCAAGATCACCCCCACCACCTTATATTCTCGTAAAAGATACACTGAACACATTGGGGCGTGCCAAAGTTATTACTATAATTTACCTCCGCAGTGGATACTGGCAGCTGCCAGTTCGTCCCGAGGACATACATAAGACCGCCTTCACAACACCCGATGGCAGACACTTCCAATTCTGCGGCTGGTCTGCATCTTGGGAGATCCATATTTATAATTTGTCACTTGTGCCGGAAGTTCCTGGGGCACATCATTAACGAATAGGGCAGACACACTACTCAGTAACAACTGAGCCTAATAGAAGGAGCAGGAGTACCTCGCAGTTGTGTGGAGCTTAAATAAATGCCGCCAATTACTTTAATATCAGTGCTTCACACTGCTGACTCTCAACAGATGTCTGATATGGTAGCACAACATGAGAGAGAGAGAGAGAGAGAGAGAGATGCAGCAAGCGGACATGCTGGGCGCTCTTTCTCCAGGCATTTGACTTCGTGGTACAGCACGTGTCGGGCGAGGAAAATCAGCTGGCTGACTACCTCTACTGCTCACCAGGCTAAACAGTGGTACGTGATAATGATGACGAGTGTGTGAGAACATATCCATCCAACCCCTCCACACAACACGCCAGAAATATTAGCAGTATAATGCAACACCATCACAGTACTACCAGCTATGCCCACACTGTCATCATTGAATGAAACTCATCAAAGTGCAAGTTATGTGCCCCATGTCATCAAAATGTCAGGAAACATGCACACAGAAGACCACAGAAAATTGGTGTGTGATTGATGGTTGCCTAGAAACGCCTCCAGGTGCAACAAGTAATGTATGTGTGTGTGTGTCAATATGTACCTGCGACAGCACACAGCAAAGTGTTGTTGTATGCCAACACCAGTCATCTCTCTGGCCATCCAGGCGCAGAACTAACCCACTATAATGTATGAAATTACTTTTACTGGGCTGGAATTTCAGTACACGTTCGAGTGTTCGTCTGCATGTGTGACATATACAACCGCTTCAAAACCTGTCGGCCAGACAGTCAACAACAGAAACAGCCACAAGGGCCAACTGAACCCTTTGAAACAGTCATGTTGGAATTCATGGGACCTTACCCATGCACACCTACAGGGAAACAATTTATTGTGGTAGTAACCGACCCTTTCTCATGATGGATAGAAGAATATCATGTTAAAGTGTGTGTGCCCACACCATGGCAAAAACAATGGAGAATGAATTTTTCGCCCGCTGCGGCTATCCACATATGTTATTGAGCGACAATAGCTCGCAATTCACCGGCCACATGTGGTGGGAGTTTTGCACAATATGGGTTTTCCACCACCACACGACAGCTGTATCCAATTCCTGTTCTAACCCCACTGAGAGAAGAAACCTGGAACTAAAAACACATATATGGGAGAGGACAATTCATTGTGGGCCAAGAATTTGCCTGCAGTAGTATTTTCATTGCATACCCGAACCAACCAGGCCACAGGTTGGTTGGGGTATGCAGTATACCTTCCCCTCCCTGGAGTATTCCAGAGTGGGGCACGAGAGCTTGCCACCCCTCCAGCTGCAGGGGAAAGCAGAGAGAAGGAGAGAGCATGGACAATGGAGGAAGCAAGACCAACAAAGAGCAGCTACACTGCACAATGGTTGGCTACTTCCACCCACCTACCACTCCAGCTCCAGCCCAGCCAGTGGGTGTATGTGGGACCGCACCCACAATCGGCCACCAAAAAGGTTTTCATGCAGGCTTCGCCGCCAAATGGAGTATCCCACATGTTATAAGATACGCCTCTGCCACCGCAGGACAGCTACCTTTTGTTGTGATGCGTTTTACCTAACCAGCACCAGCATCGCGATGCCTGGTGTCGAACCTACCCCACCAGGGGAAACGACTGTGGGACTCAGTTAACACCCCTCACCAATGCCAGGGAACCAGAACATCAACAAAGGGACTGCACTACACAGAGTGCACCATCAGCCAGGGCATTCAATGCCTCCGCATCAACAGGGGACCAAACTTAAGGCGATGCCACAGTGGACTTCAGCCTACCCAACATCTTTACACCATCAGCATCTGCACCATGAGATGCCACCGACTGTGCAGCAGGTGGGCCATCTGAGGACGGGGCCTTAATCAGCAGATGATGCCCCTACCTGACAGTGTTATGATGCCTCCAGGACACCCAATGTCGTAAGTGCCATAATTGGTAGCATTGGCCTCGCATTAGCCACGCCTGATCAGCGATATCATTCCAATGCCTGCAGTAAGCGACACAGCCTTCGCCTACCCAACAAGTGCAGCAGCAGCAGTGATGAGTCGGGGACTAGTGGACATTCATCACTCCCCTTCACACCAAGCAGGATTAGATAACACTATGTGCCAAGTGCACGGCCTGGAGGTACACAGCCACACACACTATAGTCAGCATTGCAGAAAAACCATCATGAGAACATCCATTCGGATCTCAACAGTCAACAGTGGGATTAAGCCGATAAAACCTGCAGCCCCGTGGTGAGCTCCACACGTCAGCTGCATGATGCAGCTGAGGACAGTAGTCGTATGAGCAAACAGTTAACATTCTTTATTAAGAGGGGGGCAGTAAATTTGAATCATACCACATGGTGTCTCCTCGAGACAGTTAAACCTGCAACCACCTGCAGTTCATACGCTGCCCATGTGGGATCAGTACTAAGTATAAAGTGTATTCCGCTTGTACGTGTGCGGTGATGTAAATGTTTATATTTTATATTGTATATTTTATTTTTTATTTTATAGTGTTGAATGTGTGCAACGCAAAAGTGTAGTGCAATATGTCCATATTTCTTAACATTAACTTTTGTTGTGTTTGATTTACCTTTTAGTATAAACCTTTATTTTCTTTATACATAAATGATTTTGTGCAGAACATTTGGTTATTGTAGCATTTCATTTAAGGGCATGATGCATTCCATGTGTTCCCGATTTAGATTGATGCACACCTCTTTTCCACTTCAGCTTCCACAACCCTGCACCTCCATGTGAGTTATACAAGAGCTAAAGTCAGAGTTCCGATGTGCGTGTGTACAGTGTCTACGTCGCATTATTGTGTGACTTGTATTAGGATAAGTAATATTTTGTTACAAGGATTTGTGCGAATATTTGTTAGATCATGCTCTTCAGTGCAGCAGAGGTATTTACTTTGTATTGCAGTGTAATGTGTTTTGTTTACTTATATTTTTAAAGTGTAATTATGTGCTACATACCACGTGACCATCGTAACGGATCATGTGATATACAGGTTAGCCAATTAATTAATTAATTATGTGTTTCAAGGGCCTATATGTATTTTAATATTAAGCTACTAGGTTAAGAAGTTCTATGTGAACTATTACATAGCCACTGGAGTGTTTGTTTATTTTTGTACACGGGACCACAGATATGTCAACAGACATTCACCACAGTTCAATTCGTATTCAAAAGTATATACACATGTCAGTGTGCACTTACAGAGCCTAGGATAATTTATAGTAATATTTATTTCCATCATAGCAACATTTTATTAAAATATATTTGTATTTTCATATGAACCAGTATAGGCCAGTAGAAAGTCTGTACACGGAGAGGAGCGTGAGGTTAGAGTTGATCCATGGCTATGCTTACATATAAATTAACACTGTCACGTGGCCAAGCTAACACCAAAAGATGTGGTTTTTGTTATAAGAGTGTTTATGTTAGATTTAAGTTGTACGTAACAAATTACCTGCTTTTCAGTAATTACAACTAATTTGTAATTATCACATATTTTTCATGATCACACACCAGAACTCGGCCAATGTAAGAGTAACATGCTCGGTGCCAAGCCAAGTTAGTAGCGTTTTCGGCGCTGAGTAGGACAGTCGACGTAGCTGCCACTCCATCCTTCAATATTCTGAACTAATTATGTAACGTGCCATAGTCAATTATTAATTACAGCAACATTTATTTAATTTCTTTTAGCCCGGAGAGAGTACCATCCCTCAACCCCGGTGTTTGTACATGCCGGGGACATAATGTACTGTAAGTCTATGTATACCCATTGTGCTATTTTCTGCATAGGAGTTCGCTGAGCCTAGTGGCGATTATTGTAACGTGTAATCGCCCTGTTGGGATTTATATAAATAAATAAAGTGGCAACAAGTTCATGCGGTTTATTTATTTCTGGCCGCTTCTCGGCCTCATAACCAGGTATGTAACTTACAAATATTCGTAATGTACTTTTTGGTTGTGAGGGGGCATAAAACAGTCGTCGGGAGTGAGCAAAGCATAGAGGGAGACAAACAGCCCTCTCTAGTCCAAGCCTGAGGATTTCTACAGCAGAACATCATCATCACCACCTGGGGTGACACAGTGGACTGCGGGACAGGAGATGGAGCCACTATGGGCGATCGGCCTTATGGCCCAAGGTTAAGACTACATTATGTCCTCTGAGCTGACTTGCACCCCCCGGGCAAAAACCCACCAGAACCTACATCCAATCCACATAACCTCACTCTCCTTCCTGGCACAGCAACCTGAGACCCATCTGGTTATGTTATAATTTTTGCATGTGCTTATAGTGTTCTTGCAATTTTGAAGGTTTTATGCACCCCTTCATCTAATTATTTAATGCAGGATGTGTTATATTTCTATGAGTGTTGTGTTTAGAAGCATGTGTCTACATACACCACAATTTTCATGCAATATTCAGTTTTGCTTTATCCTGTATTTTTATTCAGTATTTTTGTCTCATATTGTCCAGTATCAAAGTCATAAAGGTTAGGTACGGACCTGGGCCACAGCATAAACACCGAAAATGTATTCTCCATGTGGTAAGTAAAACCTCACATAGTTAATATCGCCCAGAAAAGCACCTACATTGTGCCATCCATTTATGTTAACATAAACAGCAGCTGATTAGAAGTGTCTTATGATAATTAGCTATGTCAACCAGGCATTACTGTTCATGTCAGCCACAATAGAAAATATGGTTTGTTTTAGGTTAAGTACAATGTTTACATGAGTGTTACCTATTTCTATATTTTATATTTTCGTCCTTTGTGTAATATTTAATAAAGATGCATATGTATGTACCCTCATCACATCATCATTGTGCACAGCCATTTCATTCTTCATCATTATCATCATTTTATAAATATGCATCTTTTTTCATCATTATACGGGAGCGCTCAGTCATTCATGCCCAATTTCACCATCTTGGTTCGAAACTCGATCCTGGATTGGATGTAATATTTTAACAGAAAACTGTTTCACCCTCTTCTAACCTCTTTGGTCACACCTTTCGAGTTCAATGTTCAGGTGGTTTTACGATTAAAGACTGAAGAATTAAGAATTATAATTAATGACTCGATAAGCACATGAAAAATTACATAAAGAAGCTTTGCAGTTTATGATTGAATTAACAACTTAAATCTAGCGAATTAAAATCGTGGGAGATGTAAGCAACCGAAATAACCTGATAAAACAAACAATAAACATATATTAAATATCAGTGGTTACTGCTTGTGTAAAAAAAAAAAAAAAAAAAACTCGTGAAATCTGATAGAATGGGAAGCCGACGTCAACATTACATTTACATCAATAAAACTGAAAAGGTTAGTTAAGGCGAATTCAAAAATCTCTTCCACGAAAGAAAATGTGACCATTAACAGTTCTTTAATTTAAAAGGATACTGTTTGTCGATTAAAATAATTACTTTCATACGATTTGACAATAAGATATAAATACAAGTTGTAATTAGTTTCCCACCAACAGTTGCTGTGCTCTGATTTGCTACGTCGTCTTGACTTGTCCTTAAGATATAAAAAACGATTTCTTAAGTAATGCCAGAGACAATATATACGGGGAGACTGGTATGTCAAGGTTACCAATCAGTTCCCTTAAACACAGCCACCTGTGCTGCTATCTTTGAATGTACAAAAATATTTGGAATTTTAACAGTCAACAGCGGTACTTGTGGCAGTAACTTGTAATACAATCGAATATCTCCAATGTGGCGGGCTTTTCAAATTAAAACTTTCTATTTCTATAAATATATTATATTCCTGCTTAAGAATCAGCAGTTATGCAAGTACAAGTGCTCACAATCAAATAAATTATGTGTAACTACTTGTATTTAAAAGTTTGGTAAGCTTATGCAATATCAAAATAAAATGTCTGGATAAAATAATTACAAAGTGTAAAAAAAATTTTTTTTTAAGTTATGCACACACACACACACACACACACACACACACACACACACACACACATATATATATATATATATATATATATATATATATATATATATATATATATATATATATATATATATATGCGAGGCTGGCAGTGGTGGTGGTGGAAAATCGAGGGGCAGGAGGAGGAATCTGAATACTTACAGAAGGGTAATTCTGAAGAATAAAGGCACATGCTAAGAAAAATATTTTCAAAACTGCGCCATAATGGCTTTATTGATTTGAATTCTTTCCTACTAACAAATTCGGAAACAACATAACTTTTTTTTTGCATGTTGTATTATCACTCCATTTACTTCTGGGAGTCATTAAATTCTTAAGTTGCACAGTATTAGTATTATGAGTCATAAAAAAATTCCTTAGCGTGAGCATTAAATCAAGTGTCAGATGGTTCACAAACAGTTATTACCTGCGAGATTTTGTACGTGTACACTTTTTTTAACTTCACTTGAAAATAATTTGTTTGATATAAAATGTAATGTCATCAGAATGGAATAATCATGATGTCATTGCTTCCACACACATCGCACCGACTGCAACCTTTAGATGTTGAATTTCTATGCACCACTGAAGAAGGCATATCATGAAGCATGCAGAATATGGATATTAAATCATCCTCGTGAAAAACAAAGCCCAGATGAACTTTCAGGACTCTTTAACATTGCGTTTATGAAGGTAGCGACAATTGAGAAGGTTGTCAACGGATTTCTGAAAACCGGAATTTTCCCTATGGATTCCGACACTTTTGCTGAAGAGGAATTCCTTCCCTGTTGTCTTCAAGAAGTGGATATAACTGAATAAGGAATGGAAAATGTAACCCCTGCCACTTCTCCAGTTATGCCCAGTTCCACTACCGGAAACAGAGCTTTCTAACCTAATATGGATTTGATACCATTTAGCTGTGCAGGTCCTTCATGTTCGTTTCAGAATGTGGCTCCAGTTCCAAAAATAAACTCTCTGAAGATCATACTGTCAAAGACTAGGCGTGGAAGGAAAATGTATTATCCACCAATCCTCACTTCAACTCCACAAACGAAATGTCTTGAAGATGGTAAGCAAAAGAAAGCTGATACACAAAAAAAAAGAAAGAAGATCGAGGGAGGCAGAAAAAACACAACATGGTAGCTTAGGCCTAGTTTCCAAGCCAGAACAGAAACTGTGTAGCAAGAAGAACTTTTCGGGTAGTTCCTCAGAATCTGATGCAGCTGTTGATCTTTGTGGTGGCGACAATGACCCAACCATATGCAATACCAAAGACATTTGCATCCTTTTTTGTGACGAAGGGCAGGACAACGAACTTTGGTATAGGTGTACATTGTATTCATAGTGGGCTCATGCAGAGTGCACAGTTTCTGAGTCACCCAACAATTATATTTGCGATTATTGTTATTAATAGGGTGGGCTCCTGCAGCGTGCACTGGTTTTGATTCACCCAACAATCATGGTTGTGATTATTGTCAGTTATAGGGTAATCATCAGTCTTGTATCAATTAGCTTATTTCTGTTGCAATAATTTAGGTCAAACTATCCTATGTGTTTTATGACTTTTCCCAATAATTTCTGTCTTACAAAAAAGATAAATTGTTGTGTTTGCTTCTATAATACTTTTTCCTTTTTAAGTGTCATTATAATTAAGGTTGTGAAAGCAATGTGTCCGAATTCACAGAATATTAGTGGCAAATGTTAATGATCGGAATTACCCACAAGTTAGGGTAACTTCGATCAATCGCATGACTTATAGAAACATATATTTTCTGTTAAAGCAAGAGTATTTTCTTAATTGTTAATGTCCACAAACAATGACAAAAGATAGTAAAATTAACATTCTCTTATGCACCTTCCTACTGCAGCAGGTTTTATTTTAATGAGCATTATTGCTTAGGTGATCGATATTCCCCCACTTTCCCCTACATGTTATTATCTGTAACTCTTTCCATACTACATAGCCAGCAACATAAGCATAAGAAAGCACAAATGCTTCTCCACATTGTACTGCATTTTCAATAGCGGCCACAGCACTCACAAAATTGTCACTGGATGATAGACTTACATTGTCACCAGAAATATGCTCTTATCCAGAAAGTTTCTGCCCAATGAAAACTGTACGGAAGTCAGATAACACAACAGTATTATCTGGCTCACTGTTAACGGAATACACTTTCTATGCCAAACTATTTACAACAGCAATCTTCAAAGCTGATGCAAATTGAGAAACAGTTGGATTGAAATTGGAACCACAATAGGACCTAATAGCACCAAACAAATTCTCAAGAGCATCCTGGTTCAAACTTCTGAGATGAAGGTACAGAAATCCAGCTTCTGACAGGATATTCCATACATGGATTACACAATTTACTATAGTAATCCATCCCCACTGAGACGGGGGCCTAAACACTGTTTTGCAGAACTTACCAGGCATAATTGGTGGTGGTCTGCATTTCCTTTCTATATTCAGTCTTCTGTCTGCGTTTCAATCATACCAAAATGCCCATTTCTGAATTTTGCCTTTAGCTTCCTCCTGCCAGAACTGAATATGTGAACTTGCAGAAGAAAGTGCACACCTCAAAGGCTTGCCAGACCAATGACTGGAAACTGTTACACACTTTCTCTCGTGATGTAATCCAGCCATTCGATTACCCTAAAAAAAAACTGTTAAATGGTCTTTCCATAGGTCACTCAATAAGCCTAAAGATGTATAGGAATGTTGTGGGAAGTAAATACAGATATAAAATAATTTTTTTGCCTTCTATTTATTTACATTTCATTTAAAGTTAACAAGGTAGTCAGAGACAAACATAGGGTACAGCACAATTCAGTGAAACCTAAGAAAGAATCGGCCATGGTATTTGGTAAGGAACCATTCCAGCATTTTCCTGGGAGAGATGGCTGGGATTCGAACCCCTGTCCTCCCGAATGCATGTCCACTGTGTTACTACTGTACCAGCTTGCCCAGTCATGAAATATATTGTTACATCACTTATTATATTTGTATATTGTTCCTAATGTATGGCACAGCATTTTAAAAACATGTCATCAGACATCAGCTTGTATCCACTTCCTTAGCCATTGTGCACATAACATCATATGGGTCTCTCCAATACAGTACACACTTCCATTTGGAAATACCTGTGCTCCAGTCTTTTGTTAGTGCTTCTTTTCCTCGTTTGCTGGTGGAGCACTTCATATTGGTAGCTGTTTTCTGTTCCACACACTACAAGTGTACAACATCTACTGTGCATGCAAATGTTATAACTTGGAACTGCTACTCCACAAAATTTTTTGTCCTACACCTAGCCAGCCACATACACAAGTGAGATGTGCAGAATGTCTCCATTATTTTTATGAAAGTAATGTACTACACTGGAGTCTCAGTAGTAAGGATTGAATTTTGTTAGTTTTCATTATTATATGTGCGTGCAGACTTGCCAACTCTTAAAGTTTGCAATCAGTACAATGGGTAAAAAAACTATTAAAACACACTCAACTGCCCATGGCAATTTCACATACACTAATTTTCTTATCATTCACACATAATTTAAGTAATAAAATCTCCATAATTTTACAATGACCATTTAATATAATCTAACATTTGTTCAGTGTTTTAGGCCAGAAACTATGATTTCTCCTAGACAAGACTTACACATCAACAAGATGTGTTTGCTTGGTATGACATGAAAAGTAAAAATATACTTATTCCTTGTCTTGGCTGAAATATATATTAATTTAAGATAACTTCCATGCCATAAAATTATTGAGAATTCACTTTGTAATACACAAAATCCCTATTCTGCAATGATTTAAATTTAAAAATTACATTTAAAACAAACTTGTATATAAAAAATGTGCATATACTCACATGTTAATTTTCGAACTAAGAAAGCTTACAAATTTTTATTTAGAAAAACAAACTTTTTTTTTTCTGGATTGAGTCAGCTAGAGGAAATGTGGAAATTATTTATCGCCAGATGAAAAATAACAATAGCAATTCTACCACTACCTGAAGTAAGATTTATTTATTTTTTGTGGTTTTGTTTGTCGTTTTCACATATTGTACACACACAAAAGATGTAAAATAAATATGAAAAACTGGTTGTCAACAAAAATGGCATGTAAAAAATTGAAATATGTACTTGCATTAAGAATACCGAACACAAGATCACTAAATTTTGACAGTTTTAGAAACGTAGTGTGGCCGCAATGTATCCTTGTTAAACAGTTGCTCTGTCTATGAAGAAAGCAAAGAGTGTAAACAAATGTGGTGATCCATGTAGGTTACTATTCCAACCTACCTTGTTTCTGTTATGGCTAAGTCATACTGCTAGGCCTCCATTAATTTTATTGCCAGTGGATCGGATGGGGTTGTGAGAGACTTTAGTTTAGTCTTTCATGAGACGTCGTCGTTTTGCACCTCTTCTTACGAGACCATAATTTTTAATTACACATTATTTGAATGGAAGAGTCGGACATTTGCGTCATTTTGTAAATTAAATTTGGTCGGCATCAACTGTGAGGTCGACAGTTACTTGCTTAGCACTTGCGGAAATGCATTATTACATTAACAGTGAAATATATTTTTTATTTTAATTTAATGCTTAAAACGGAGGAAATATTTTTACAATTATCACTGTAATGCTATGAATATGTTACTAAATAAGAAAATAAAAATTATGCAATAATGACGTTTAAAATGTAGTTGCAGAATATATAAACAAAGCACAAAACTTACTTGCTTTTTGAAACATGCCTCGTGTATTTTATGTACAGTAGCGATGGGTAGTTCACAAACTACCAGTTCATTTTGAACTGGTCTTCAAAAAGAACTAGGTACATAGTTCATCACGCATACTCAGTTAATTCGTCATTTGTCGCTCCCTGCAGCTTTCCCCCCCTCTGGCTATCCATCCCTCCATGACTGGCCACATCGCCATGCATACTTATCTATCTGCCTCTGTCTGTCGGTATCTTTGTTTTCGCTCGTTCAGCACTGCCTTGAACTCTAGGGATCGCAGACATACCTAGTTCAATAGTGACATGAGTTGCAAATCGGTCGGGAACTGCAAGACACACAGTGCAAGACAGTCGGCAGACCTATGGCCATGCAGCGATCTTTCGTTCTTTCTCATTTTCTCGGGCCGACCCCAATTGCGTACTCTGTTGCACGCTGGTCTGCGGTGCGAGGGGTTCCGGGTCCGAAATCCAGTCAGGGTATGGATGTTTGTGTCGCCCATTTAACTTGTTTCATCTTCATCGGCACTAAAGACCTCGCTGTTACGATGTCGTAAAATCCTCTCACTCACTCGTACTATAAGTACGATGTTGCCAGACATACCGAAATTCCCATATCTGTAAGAAAATACATCTGATAGCCACACTAATAAGAGTATAGCTATGACAGTACAATACAGAAAAACGCTCATTAATGTAATGTCAAGTTTTACACACTCGCAATAAAGAAGCGAAAAACTGCTTTTTACAAGTATATTCACTCAATACTTCGGATATAGCTTATTTGACATTATTTGCACCACATTAAAATTAAGATATTTTTGTAATTAAAGTTCTGTTAAAATGTTTCCATACTGGTACGAATAAATTTATTGTGCCGGGACCATTTTTGTTGAGTTTGTACACACCTGACTTGGAAAAATTAACTTTATACCCTTTTGTTTCTCGCAACACAACCTATTATAACATTGTTGAGGTCGTTACTATCAGTGTCAAAAGTAATTTGGTGTTATATTACACAACATAGGCGTGGATAACACAGTATAAATATATTTTCACTATTCATTTATCTTACTTCTGTATAAAAAATAAGTAATTTCATCTACACACAATAAAGCACTAAGTCTTTAGCAATTAATTTATAAACATCACTTATTTGCTTCTCTTTCCGTTTCACGCCTGCTTACATTCTTCTGAGGGGAAATGGAATTGTGAAAGAGGAAACAGAGAAAGACCTATATAGTTCTTGGGCCGAGGTACAGAGTAAGACTTATCTAGTTCTCGGAGGTTACACATGCACTCTGCAGTTCGCCAGTGCGCGTAATCATTCAACTGTGACCTATATAGTTGAAAAGAATAGTTCCCAATTAACTGTTCTCAAATGTGACTAGTTCGGAACGATCTAGTTCATTCAAGTGAACTATATTTCCCCATCACTAATGTACAGTTAGGCCTAGGCCTATTTGTTTTTTTTTTTTAAAATCATTTTATTTACACATTCACCTGTTTTTAAAGTAAAAACAACCTTAACACTGATTTTGTCATTTTGTATTTTTGATCACATCCACTGAATACAAAATACGAAATACCAAATTACCAAATACGTTACGGCTTCAAATTATTATATAACCTTACAAAAAGAAAACTTGATAAATATGTAGTTACCAACATACTTGAGACGTAAATATTTTTGGCGAAGTTAGTTTTCCATACAATAAACGTGTTAGGCCTACTTTTACACTGCAAAACAGAGCTGAAATAATGGTTTTTCTAGGCCACGTACATTTCAAACATTTTAACAACCCTTTCAAAATACGTTATTTACAATACACACTGACTTACTGTTTGTAATTCCTATTTGCAACTCCTGAATACATGTTGTTCTGTTACAATTCTTATTACATGTTTCTCTGCCATCGATACAACTTAATTAGCGGATTCATTAAATAAATACGACATTTCACCGGCTTTCCGAAACTGGTGAACTCAACTGCAGAACGAAAACACTGCTTCTTCCAGACAATTGGGAAAATGGTGAACAAAGCCATTCACATGTCGATAATCTAATTTTTCACGCATCGAACTAATATATCGATATGGACTACGCAATCCTCGATATTTTCGATACTTCCGACATCGAGGTATCGAAGAATCAAGTGTACCGTCTCTAGTAAATATTCACTCAAAATTTTTTCGTGTAGGAATTACGAAAAAATCAAGGCATTTCTGTAAAATCGTAAAAATTGGCAAGTCTGTGTGTGTATGTGTGTGTGTGTGCATAAAGTGAGAATTCTATCATTTCCAAGTTATATAGGTCTATATTATATACATATACATAAATGCGTGTGTGTACAAGTCAGTGTTTTGGAACCGTACGTCAGGATGACCTGGTACTGTTTCTCTTGGGCCAATTAATGTTTTCCTGTAAAAGTAATTTTACCTAGCAGCACATTTTAAAGGATATAAATGGGTGGTTGGGGAAATCAGATTTTCTGGGACATTACATGAGTTTATCCTTATTCGAAACTGATGTTCAACGCAGGCGAGTCTCTTCACGATATATATGTTAAAGAAAATATGTCTGACTAAGAGTTACGAAACAATAAGCATGTGTATCGTACTATAAATAAGGATTTAATTGATATATGTTATGTACGATAAA
Organism: Dryococelus australis; assembly: GCA_029891345.1. Lineage (NCBI taxonomy): Eukaryota > Metazoa > Arthropoda > Insecta > Phasmatodea > Phasmatidae > Dryococelus > Dryococelus australis. Next base: position 249,611,541 of record CM057009.1, read on the forward strand.
GTTAAATAAAACTTAAAGTAATTTTGACCATATGGGTGTATTTTTTTATAATATACTTCCATCAGAAGCTAGACTAGCCTCTGTGAGATGTTTTATGTCTGCTTTAGAAAAATGATTTGTCAAGAAAACTTTTTACAGTGTACAAGAATACATGGATACGTCTCTTGAAGATCTAGTGTTTTAGACATAGTTTTCCTGTTTTTATATTTAAATTATGGCAATCTCTACTGTAATTTTTGTTGCCTAATGACAAATAAATTGCTCAATTGTGGCCAGTAATAAAGCAAAATGTCTACTCCCGAAAAGTAGGATATAGTTATCGTGAATTTTTTTAATTAAACGACACGTAGTTAAGCTAAAAATTTACCCATCACTCGCTTACAAATTTCTTAATGTAATATAATGTGTAACCACTTACATATCCCACGATCTTAGGAAACTGTGAACGATTACATTAGGGTATATATAGTCGTTTCCACACGATGATACATGGCACCGGTGTGTATTTTTTTGTTTTTTTCTTCACTTCGCATAATAGAACCAGCACCAGTAGTCCCAAAAAGGACTAATTTGGAAGACAAATTCGCAAGACACTGGAATATAAGGTAGATAAACTAAATAATCAAATCCTAACCCTTCCAACCAAAGAACTGCGAGAAAAAAAAAAAAAAAAAAAAAAAAAAAAAAAAAAATTAACGACACAATCCAAAGTAATAACTATTGTTTTTAGTGTACAAGTTAATAAAATATTCGATGATAGATATTTAATGTTTTATATTATTGATACTTGTTTATGAAATACGATTACACAGAAAGTACATACTTTAAAATTAATTACTCTTTTGTCCATGTCCGGCCAAGTTCAGCCTATTTTAACGCACTCTATTTTTGTACAAAAATTATTGGCGGAATAGTAGTGTCACCTCTGGAGTAAATCTGTGACTACCTAAGGGAACCTCATCTGCAATTGGAGTTGCTAGGGGCTGAGTAATGCCACGAACGCACACGCCCCGTCAAGACTCGCACACGACAGTCACAAACTAATATCCTTGAATACATAGAATCATATCTTAAGCACAGAGTGAACTTATTCTGTTAAGTTAATCGTAAATCCATCTCAAAGCTTCCAACCAGATGTTAGAAGAGGGTGCAGCAGTTTTCTGTGAAAATCTTACATTACCTCGAGGATCGAGTTTTGAACCACAATGGTGCAACTGGGTATTAATAAGAGGACTGCATGCCAACCTGCCAGTCAGTAGCCGCATATTCTTTTCGTGCAGTGGACGTCGCATACGACCGCTCCGGGATTTCAACTTTTACCGCCAACCATTTAGTATTCCATAGCTATAATGTAAATTTCAGGAACTTTTTCATTTTTAGTTGCCCGAAGCGAGCGTCGCTCACATTCCTGAGGGTCTATGGTCGATAAACTACTCGAGCATTCATATACGACATACATGTAGTAGAAGTTCGTAGACGAATTTACCATTCAAATTCATTTTGACTGTCAGTTGTTTTTTCCCTTGACTTAATTTTCACTGTGACTAGCCAATCAGAAAAGTGGCTTATGTAATGAAATAAGCGGTAACATTTTTGTATCCAACATGGCAGTGGCAGAGTGTAAGTTTCAGATATTGAAATTGTTGAGTAAATAATACATCCAACTAAATTACAGGTAATGACTTGTGTTTTTAATGAACAAAATATCAACTTGTATAGTAGGTCATACCTACACCGAAGCCGAAAACGTAACTAAAGCTATTTAATAACTATATTTTGTAAATATGTCTTTTCTACAGATTTTAGGGCCGTATGCACGGTCACAACCAGAAAAGAAGCACCACACACTAATTTAGTTAGGATATTTAAAAAAGGATTTGCGAGGAAAGGAAACAACAGTATATCTATTTTAAGAGATATTTGCAAAATCAACATATTTTAAAAATGTGGCGTGGAAAATAAGATAGCAAGTACGATTTTTTAAATATTTTTTGGAAAAACTTCTTATACTTTTGTAATATGCTTAATGTTACAGAAAAATACTTTGTTTTTAAATTGTAGTCATTCTGTAAACCTCTCTATACTTTATAAACTTATGGGTATACATTTACATTGTTTACACTTACATAAATGACAACTAACAATATACATTAATTAATAAAATGTATTACTATTAGCACTATCTAGTTACTGAAACATAACTATTACAGCTGTATATGAATTATGTGTTATTTTTGTAATACAAAACTGCGTGAAAAATTACAATATATTTGTATATGTAGTTCCCCAGTTCCATAAATACATTCTCTTAATAGATAAATACATTCTTTTAACAGGAATGAGTGAATAACAGCCCCATACAAATTGAAATCATTAATTACTGGAGTTTGCTCGCTCTCGACTACACCGACAAAGTTTGTATACGAAGACCAAGTTGTTGTTCAAGCATACCACAACTGAAGTTCACTCAGTGCAGGGGGGGGGGGGGGGGGGGGCAGTTCGTATACGAATGAGAACTCCAGCATAGTCCCCCTGGACCATTTTGTTACACAGCCGGGACACAAGTTTTTCTTGTAACCATTATGTAGGCCTTGTGCAGAGTTTTCAGTTTCAATGCTATTCCACCACCTAATAGCTACATCACCATATAAAATATAAGGTAAATAAAGTTGCGCGAGATTTATCAGGCGTGGAAATGGCCTATCAAAAATTTCCTCGGAAGAGAGCAATGCGTTGGAGGGGGTGTACGACCTCCACTAGACCAGTCATAAGCAATATAGTTCCAGCGCCAGCAGCTGTTCCAGAAGGGAGGACCACACGACCCAAATCATCTTGTGCTCTGCACTGGCGCCCGACCTGGTAAAATCTCATGTGACCCACATTCCAGTCCACATAACCTCATATTCCCTGGTGACCCAACATAAGTTCTGTCAGAGGAGTGAGATTACAGTATACATGCAAAATACTAAGCGGTTTTCCAGCGACTGCTAGATGAATGCAGAGAGGTTTTTGCGAAACATGACAAATTATGTAGAACATGATAGCTGAGCACGAAATTCCCGTAACACAAGAAGGGGACGTCATGATTGAGCCAATAAGGAGTAAGTTCAATTATGCCATAACACTTGCTCCGAAAATAGACAAGACGTGGCGAGTCTGCCTGGATTTCCGCCCCATCAATCCTGCGACATGTAGTGCGATACCACCATACATAAGTAATTATGATGTGCTAATTTCATTGGGAAAAGTAAGAATTCTTTCATCCCTCTATTTGCGCAGCGGTTACTGGCAGATCCCGGTCAGGCAGGATGACTATGAGAAAACCGCCCTTCTCTGCCCCTGACTGGAGCAGCTTCCAATTCTGTGCTATGCCCTTTGACCTAAAATGCACCCCAGCTACTTTCCAATCCATGCTGGTGTGAGTACTGGACGGCCTATTCTGAGATTTTACGCTTACGTACTTGACGTGGTCATGTGGTCAGAGAGCTGGGAGGAACACATCAAACTCTTGTCCATGGCATTGGAATTCCTAGCAATAAATGGCCTTGCATGTGCCACCACCAAGTGTCACTTAAGCCAGACTGGCCTAGAATTCTTAGAGAATGTTATTGACGAGTCGGCGAATAGACAGAACCTGGAGCAGTTAAGCCTCATTGACAACTACCAGCCACCATGTACGCATAAACAGCTACACAAGTTTTTCGGCCTAGTTAACTTACTCAGAGAACATATTGAGGGATTCGCACTAATAACAGCTCTGCTAACTGATTTGTTGTCACCACAGCAATGGTTCGCATGGACCAACGAGGAAGAAGCAGCATTTCCTGAATATCTAAGCTTGTTTTCGGGCGTGCCCGACCTTGGCCAGGTACGACCCAACACGTCACCTCTACTTACAGACAGACGCCAGTCACGAGGGACTGGGTGCGGTCCTGTACCAGTGCATGGAGGATGGTGAGTGGCAAGTAATTGAATCTGCAAGCACAAAGTTAAGACAGACAGAAAAGTGCTATTATGTAAATGAGTGCAAATGCTTGGTAGTTGTTTGGGCACTTAAAAAGTATAGGGCCTACTTGGAATACCAAAGATTTACTTTGTGCATTGACAACCGCTGCCTTATGTGGTTGCATAATATGCGAGAGGCTCGCAGCAAACTGACCCGATGGGCGTTGATCGTACAAGTATACAACTGCATCATAAAGCATGTCCCAGGGAATCAGAATCAGCTCGCCGACGCATTATCAAGGGCACCCAATACTGACATAGTTGTGCAGGGCGAGGCCGAGTGGAAGGACTTCCTACCCCCGTACATTCAATAACCATTCAGGGAGGCGGAGTCACAGCAGATGAGTGTTGCAAACAGCAATGTTCTGATATCCTATCTGTGCCAGGAAGTAGTGGATGCGCAAGCAGGGTGCACATTTGCGCAAGAGCAAAAGGAAAACTGTGCAACACAAAGTGTTGAACATTGGCATGTAGTCGATGGCAGATTAGACACTTGCTCACCACAGGGCAGAAATACATGGCGGCTGTATTTCTGCCCATGTGCTTGCGCAAAAACTTTATCCCTGCACCAGAGTGCAGGGATAAATTTTTTGCGCAAGCACATGCGAGTGCTGTAGCGAGACATCCGAGAGCCGAACAAAAAATCCACATCATCAAAGCATATTTTTACTGGTCCAGATTGACGCACTATGCATAAAAGTATGCACAACAGTGGGAAAAATGTAACAAGTTCAAGTCACGCAGAACCGACTGTGCGCAACAGCAGCAACCAAGGTTACCAAATCGGCCATTTGAGACTGTCAGCCTGGACCTCATGGATTAGTAAACAAAATCTGTATGCTGAAAACACTTTATCTTAGTGGTGACGGATAATTTCTCCTGTTGGATTGAAGCATACGCAGTGATTGAGTTGGCAACATAGCAAAAGCATTGCAGGGCGAGTTTTTCTCATGTTGGGACTACCTTAAGGACTTTTTAACTGACAACAGAACCCAGTTCAGAGGGAGAAAATGGCAGGAGGTGTGCACACGGTGGGGGGTGCGGCTCATGAAGACAGTGGTATATCACACCTGTACAAACCCCACAGAGCACCGCAATCAAGCGCTCAGGACACAGCTGTGGCTCCGTGTAGGGGAGCACCACAACACATGGGTGGAACATCTGCCCGCCACTCTCGTCACACTTTCCTGGCGTGTTAATGCTGCCAATGTACAGTCCTCAGCTGATGTCCTGTTAGGCAGAAACATTCGCCTACCTGGAGAAAATGACTGCCCCAACGCAATGGACCCCCACCAGCACTTAAACCACCCCAATAACATAATCGGCCTGAGTCAAGTTTGAATCAAGCTTGTCATGACAAGTCTGTACGCTTGAAACAAGCTTTCTATAGAGGTCAACAAGTTTGAATCAAGTCTGATTCAAGCTAACTAGTCTCCACAGTTCCGGCTTGTGGTTAGCTTGATTAGTAAAACTTGCCATAAGCTTGCCTTGTCAACCTACAAACTTAATTCACGCCATCCACAAGCTTGCCATTAGCAAGTGTGCGCCAGTCTTTAGAAAATTGGCTTGAATGATGCTTGAATCACACATGATATGACAAGCTTACTCGACAAGGCAACTTCAAGTAATATGGCAAGCTTGCTGCAAGTTCACCTGCTATCTGGGAGGTCAGCAGGTGTACTTGTGTGCTCATCCGTAGTTGGCCACTCGACGCAACTTCTGCACGGGTCTGGCGCCAAAGTGGAGTAGGCCGCACAAGGTGGTCAAGAGCTTTGGGCCAGCAACTGGTCTGGTCTGAGTGAGAAGGAAGATCGTCCAGAGCCGCTGTGACAACATCCGGCTGTCGTTGCAAGATGTGTCCCCAATGAAGCTGCACCTGGAACCCCGTAGACCCACGACGGCAATCCGCCTGCCGAGTTCAGCGATCAAGATGCAACAGAGTCTAGCCCCTCTAATAGAGGGGTCACCAACGAGGACCCCAGTGTGTCCGATGCCAGACATGACAGTGCCCTGCTGGGGATGGGACGAGAGTCCTGTGCTGAGGAGTGATGTGGTACCAGAAAGCAACATCGACTCATCAGCATGTGAGCAGCAAGCAGATAAGCAAGCAAAGGAAGTTGCACCCCAAGTGACCCACGACGGCGGCGTCACCGTCAAGCGGCCCGGGGCTGTTAGAGGAGAGGAAGGTACACATGCACCTCGTCCAGGAGAGCCACTAGCAGGTGCCCAAGACCCAATGTCATCCAGCGCACTGATGCCAGGTGGTGCGAGTCCGACGGCACGATGACTGAAGGGTGGCTAACACATTGTTAAAAAAAAAACTCCCAGACTATTCCCTGTTTTCCAGACCCAATTTTTTTTCCCCTGACCAAATTCAATGTGTGTGTATTGATTGACCTTAATTATTATTAAGAACTAAATCTTTTGAGTTCTCTATAATTAAAAAAAAAATTGGTCTAGATTTGACTTGTTCACTGCACCACAACTAAAAAAAAGAATGCTTATTTTCTAGCTGTATTGACTGGTCATTAGTAAAAAAGGAAAAAATCTGTAGACGTGCAAATGCTACATATCATTTTAATTCAATGTTCAAATGTAGGCAACTGACCAAATTTGTGACTTTCCCCAAAATTGCAATTTTTGAAGTAATCTCTTTGGGCAAGAACAGAATGCCTTGTTTTATTGTGACATTTAACGTCCATAGTAATTCGTTTTGAAGTCATGCTCTCAATGCTACTTGAAACACTTTTGTAAAAGCCCTGTCCAGAAGAGCACTCGACAGTTGATGCTTATGCAACATGATGTAATAAAATACAATATAAATGTTGTGAAGCATTTATTTATTGTTGGTTTTCCCTGTTGTCGAAAATTAGTAATTTTAATAACATATAAAGTACCACATAATCAATATGTTCGCTGCCATGAAATAATGAAAATATGGTTAAGAAAATCATTTAATTAATTAGAAGTCAATTTCAGTCGTCTAGTAATAGACGAAATTAAGTTTCACTGCCATAAGCACCTTTGTAGCAAGTGTACAATAATAGATAACCACACATATTACTTACTTCTAAGATGCTAGTGATAAGACGATGTTAAGTTTTACTGCCCTAAACGTCTTTGTAGCAAGTGTACAGTAAAAGATAACCACACATATTATCTCCGAGTTAGTACTAAAGTAGCACAACACTTAGAATGTTTACACACTGTCTTCCACATGCCGAAGCATTAAGATTTGTCAAATTGCCAATGTAACACACGTTGTTCGATCAAAACAAAAAAAAATATCACACTCCCAGCATTTAAAAAACGGGCAGTTATACAACCAGCACTTTAACTAAATGTGTGACATAATTTCATCTACAAAATCGATGTCTATTTTTATAACTTGCATTTTGACTATTTTTCTGCATCAAAACTTATGAATTACCAATTACAAATTACCTAATTGCCACCTTGTTAGTTCCGCAGGCTTTAATTGTCAATATGCACGCTGTAGAGGTTATTTGCAATAAACAAATGTGCATCATGCTTATTTAATGTAAGTTGTTAAAATATTCATTAAAGGCATATTTTATTCATTACATACTAATTGTTTAACAACCGGTTTTTCATCCCAAAAGTTTAGTATTACTATTTTACCACAGAAAAAGTGTGCTTAACATTACCGTGCGGTTTATTTAAAGAATGCAGAGATTTTAGTATTAAAACTACAATTTCATATTTATCTGTATTCTGGTTGCTAACAATTGACTGCCACAGTGTTCCAAGTGCTACCTTACAAAATGCAAAATATAAATTATTAAAATTAAAAACCAAACAAATGTAACTGATGTAATTTCAAGTTTTAATTTGGTAGCAACGGGAGGGCATTCTTGTAAATGCAAGGCACAATTTACAGGTGTGTGCATTTGGCAACCCTTATCACATGGATGTAACAAAATTTGGTATCAGTAAGTTTTAATGAGTTGAACAATCGTGAGGTGAAGTAAACATTTTGTTGTGAATGATTGTGAACAGTTTAATACTAATTCAACCGCAAAAGCAAGACTCCTTCCTCACAGTTTCAAGATGGCGTTGTTTGATATTAGGTCCGTACTTATTTTTCAAAGCAGACAAACATTAGGATCTGCAATACCTACAATTGCTGTTGAAGTATAACAAATAAATATCCTAAAATATTTATAATGTAATTACCATCACAAAAACTTAAATTACATTTATTTTTCCCTGACAATTCACATGATTCCTTGACTTTTCCCCAACATTTAACTGCTGAATAAAAATTCCCCAGCTCTTCCCTGTTTTCCAGGTCTGTCGCCACCCTGGCCGGAGAACACCACCATGCGAGCACCTGCATTAAAATCAACGCATGCACTTCTGCGAGGGACCCTGCCAACCGATGCTATGATGCCTGCTGTCATGGTGCATACATTGGACGGAGGCCAGCAACAGAAGGCCATGTGCAAGTATGGCACAGTCAGCTGCGGGGACACACACACATAATCATCCCCTCTCAGTTGCCACTTGCCCGTGTCGCTCCCAGTGGCAGCACAACTGTGACAAGAGCAGCAGCATGAGCAGCAGCAGCGAAGGTGGCAGTGAGTCGGCCGGCTCACTTTGCCTTTGCCGGTCACGACAGAGGCCACATCCGTCACCAATCTGCACGACATGTGAGGGTGTCCCAACACCCCGCAAGCAGCAGGATCACCACGGACAGCAGCAGGGAGGACAACACAGGAGCCCTTATGCGCTACGTCAACGTCAGCAGGGGAGGCGCAAGTGTGTCTGCTGCACATGACGTGTGCAGCTGCAAATGGTCTTGTAAGAAAAAGAGGGGGGGGGGGGGGGAGGCGTTTGATGCCAACCACGTCGTCGTCCTCATAGAATGTTTGCCCACCGCACCTTTGTTCACCACATCATACAGCGCAGCGTACATCCACTCTCTGCAAGTGCTAGTTTGGTGCGTCAATGTGTGTTGTGCCACGCATGAAGTGCAAGGGTGAAAGTATGAGTGAGTGCAAGTAGTGCAGGGCATGGCCAGAGCAACCACGTGCTCTGCAGTGCGGAGTGATATGCATGGCAGAAATAGGGCTTAATAATGGTACGAGGGCTTTATGGCATACGCTGTTTGATTTCTAATTTTATGGACACAAGAGACTCCTAAACGGCAGCTCTTTAGTACGTAAGTTCTTTTAAAGTGTTTCTCTGTTCACGTTTATTTTGCTTCACATTGTATGTTTAATGTTCATCTCACCCCACATCACTTTGCAAATGTTTGTGTGTATCATTATTAAAGCTAGATATTTTATATGCTGTTACATTGCAAGTTACAAGTATTTTAAGTTGATGATATGCAAAGTGGGTCAAGAAGTAATCCCACATGATGTACCTGCCCATCAAAGCCGGCCAGCAAGTCACACAGGCAAATTAGTCATCGCTCAGCATCTAGATGGGGTGGTTGCGTGTTACCGTGTCTTGCGTTGCCGCACTTGGGCGACACTCAAGCTATTTTACCAACCATTTTAGTTTGCAATAGTAAGTAAATTACCAGAACCTCATTCGTAAAGCTGTCCAAGACACCGTCCTTCACCTTCCCCAGTGCTTGCATCACAAGGGGAAGCTTTTGTTTTTCATTTAATCAGTTTCACTGCCTTCATACCTTTTTTGTACAGTGCTACCTTTATCTGCGGTTTACGCCAGATACCAGTGTTAAGTTGCCTCCTAGAGGGGTATGTAATTGAATGCAGAGTAAATTCCACAGTGATTGAACTCAGGTGTTTTATTCCAGTTTGCTTATGGGTACTTAAGGGTGTGGGCCCTCACCATTTCCTGCCATTATTCCAAGTTTGATATCAGTGTTCCAGTGTGTGTATTTTCAGTGTGTTATGTTCTGCATCATTTATTATCATTGTTTTGGGTGTATGGTCAGCTCGAATAGGCCACGGTGCAAAACACACGTAAGTTAATAAATGAATTCAGAGTACAGCAGCCACAGTGGAGAGTTACACCGCCATCATCAGCCGAACGACCCCAAGGGCAAGGATTTGCTCCACCAACTCAATGACATCACCTCCGGTGACACCTGGCGTCATGGGTAACACCAACAAAGTCTGCAACCATATAACTTCAAACCTCACAGCACTTAAATCTTTTCTTTTCCCATCCTCACAAAGCCAAACACCACTAGGCAATTTATTTGAAAAACTACAGCATTGTCCTAAAGGTCATTTCCAAATTCAAAACAATGCAAAAAGAATTCTTCATTGTAATAAATACCAAAATAAATTTGTAATATTTTGTTTAGCACAAATTTGTTTTACTGAAACGTATAGCGAAGCTACAACACTACCATGCTGAAACACTGTGATAAGTCCTGAATCCATAATTGCATTATATTTCAGTTCAGTAAACTATGCGTAAATCACAGAACAGGAGAGTTTCAAAACACGTTACATGCACCCCAAGCATAATAGCCATTAATATTGTTTCCAGCATAGCATCACATGTCTCACAAAACATGTAGCCACTACACTTCGGATTTTACCTCAGTATTTAATACACAGCGTGATTAGTAATATGGATATGCCCATATAATTTTCTCTATTAACAATTGTGTACTTTTTTTTAATCAAAAAATATATTTTATGTAATACAAATAATCTTAATGAGAATTTTATTATTTTAATGATGCAGTTATTATTGCATGATAATATCAACATGTACCAATTTCCAGTTAGGGACTAGATAAAATCGAACAAATTAAAAAAAATATATTTAACTACTTTTAAGCTTTCTTAGCTTTCCTACAATTTAATGCATCAAAACAAAGAGTGCTTTCATTGATAATTTTATGTTAAGTCCTATGGTTGTGGGTGGCAGTTTATTCCGATTTGTTTTACTAATTTTCTTCCAAACAAAATATAACAGCTTAGTTTGACAATACACACACTCGATTACATAATTTTTGAGGTTAGGGTGCGAAAGAAAAGCTAATAATAGGAACACCATACAAAATTCCATGTAGTTTCCAATAGCCAATTGATTGACTACTAAAATATGGAAAATTTTCAAAACAATTCAACTTATCATCAAAAATTGTGTTTATCAACCATGCACCAACTTGTATGAAAATCACTACATTATTAAACACAATCACGAATATGGAGATTACGTAATAGTTTAGCGATAGTAAATTATTTTGCAGCAGCGCAGTATCAGTTTAAGCATGGATCGGAAACTGATATTTTTTCATACAGTATAAATCAACGTACTGTCAAAAATGTGTTATGACTGCGACATCTTACTTATAACGAGCAATTTCAGCATCGTAGATAAGACGTTACTGTCACACTTATGACGCATCATAAGTATATGTGGTCACATTTTGCCGCTAAATGTCATAACTATGATGCGTCATTCTTACGACGGGGCAAAAACTGAAACATAACTAACCTGTTGATGTTCTCAAGCTAATCCAGGCCATTTAAAACCTACACTTCTGGATGAAGTATTGTGCAAAATAATATACACAGGTGTTAAAAAGATTCATAGGAAACAGGTAGACAGTTAATTGTACAATATAACTAAAACCACATTACAAATCGAGAACTAAAGCTTTTATGGTGTTTTATTGCACTTTATTTAAAATAGTCAACATTAAAAATTATAAATATAACATAGTAAATATCTAAAATTGTAAATAACATATTGGACATTAAAACTTGTAAATATAAGATGTCTAAAATTACAAATATAACAAAGTATGACAAACATATCTAAAGATAAAATAAAACTATAAATAATAACAGCTTTATGTGTGTAACTATATATATATCTCGGTGTTAAGAAACACGCGCGCGTGTGTGTGTGTGTATATATGTCTACAACGGGCACCAGAATTCATGTGCCAAACTCCAGCAGGCTATTCCTTGACAACACCAACATGTGGTGAATATTAAGGGAGGTACGTGGTGTTAAAAATCAAATTTTGAAATGCATAAATGTAAATATTGCAGGAAGTACTTGAGATGGAGTGAGCAAAATTAGAATGGTCTTAAACAAATCTAAGACAGAAATCTGTGTAAATTTGGTTTGTCAAATTGTTCCAATTTACTACTCAAGTAGAGGTAGTCACCCTCCTTTTGCAGGGAACTTTGGAACACTAGGTGGTAATGAAAATGTCAAGGCACAATGAAGACAAACGGTCTTCTTGTCCGAATTCACTCTGATAAAGTTTTCACAAAATGTCACTCAAAATTTCAAAGGTTCAGTGTAGCCCTGCAGGGGTAGGTATCACATTCACCATCTGCTTCACGAAAATAGAGGAGGAAACAGGTGAAAATGCAAATGGTGCTTGCGTGGAGGTGGTCTTGGCTGCTAGTAACATGCACCTCATGTTCGGAGTGGCCAACATCAAAGCAAGGAAAGCAGTGGAGTTTGTACAAGGCTGTGCTACACAGTGTGATGTCAACCCTCTTGTGCAACATGTGTATGGCTCCATCAGAGAATGCGGGATGAAGGCTCAACAATAGTGATAAGGCAAAATGCTGGAGCATCATGGACAAGGTGAACAGCGGCATTTGACGAGGGCATTCTTCACAGTGTTTAGCAGGAACTGTCAGTTAGCTCACAGGCTGTGGGCTGCAGTGTGGGTGTTAGCCATTCAATGATCCAGCGAGTTCTGCACGAGAACTGTATGCACCCCTACCACACAGGGAAAGTCCACGTTCTTAGAGAATGTGATTACATGCCACGTGTTACATTCTGCGAATGTTTCTTTCAAGAAAAGAATGTGTAACTTAACTTCACATTGATTGCCTCTTCACAGATGAGGCGCATTTATCCTGAGATGGAATCATCAACAGGAGGAACAGGTATGTCTGGGCACCCGATAATCCTCATCAAATGAACCCCATGGGGAACCAACCAAGTGTGCTATAGTGTCAACATGTGAGCTGTAATTATCAACAATCACATGTTGGGGCATTATTTACTACCCGACCGCCTCAGTGGAGCTCATTAAACGACATCCCAGCAGGAGGGATTGCCGGAGTTGCTGGAAGAAGTACACTTTGCCATTCGCCACACCATGTGGTTTCAGCATGATGGAGCACCACCATATTTTCCTGTTGCCATACACCGCCATTGTGACATCACATTTCAAGGCCACTGGATTGGTAGAGGTGGGCCCATTCATTGGCTGGCCCGATCACCAAACCTGTCTCCGCTGGAATTCTTTTTATAGGGTCATGTCCACTCCCTGGTCTACGAGATGCCTGTGGCTAGTAAGAAAGATATAATTGCACATGTGATAGCCACATTTGATTCTGTACGTGCCATACCAGACCTTTATGCATGGGTCCAGGCCAACCTGATTTGCCGTTGCCATTTGTGTATTGAAGTTAGGAGACGGCAATTCTAACAGTAGTTGTAAATGCTGCCATTAATAAATATGTACTGCGTACACATGTGTCATGCAATACTCCTATCTGCACACCATTCCTTGTTCCCTATACTTATCCTTATTTACAATAACCATTACATGTGGATGTACATCCACATACTCTCAAGACATTGTTAAGAGCTGCCCAAATCTCTCTACATCCACATAGTATAGCGCTGGTGGCAAATGTGTTGCCTGCCCTCGCAGGGCTTTCTAAACTTTGAGTGGCATTTTCTTGAAAACAGTACACTGGAGAAAGTTGGGACAGAAGGAAATTTTGTCTTCATTGTGCTGTGGTGGGTCATAACGTGCCTCAACTATTTCTGTACTGCCAAGTGTTCCAAAGCTCCCTGTGAAAAGAGGGGGACTACCCTTAATTACACAATGAAGGAGGATTATATGACCAACCAAGTTTACACAGATTTGCTCTCTCTGATTTATGAAACACCATTCCAATTTTGGTTGCTTCATCTAAGTACTTCCTGCAATATTTACACTCACGGACTTCAAAATTTAATTTTCAATACCACGTACCCTTAATATTCACCACAAGGAAACTCCTCCTTTGGCACATGAAATCATGAAATCTGGCCCGTGTTGTATACACAGGATGTCCCAGGAAGTAGTGCCAAGCCAAAGCAAGGAGGTAGAGGACCCCAAGACCTTGCCAAAACACCCCATATGTATATTAAGCGATTTTTGATAGTTTAGGGGCTATGAATTTTTTTCTATGTTTTGTGCCTTACTCGCAGCTCCACGATATATATTTTTATGGCGACATGACTAATTTTGTGATAGACACTTGAATATTTGTTCTGGATTAGCTGACTGAATGGCCAATCTGGTGCAACAACATTCATGTTCATCTGTCTTATCATGACACTGGGAAAATATAGAAAAACAGAAATGATAGGGAAACATAGTTTGTCCAACACATTAAGACTTAAAAAAAAAGTTCACATCACGCTGTTTCTTTACCTACTGCGAACACTTCCTCCTTGTTTTATCAGCTACGTACCCTGCAAATGTCATTGCGCTACTTCTACGACTTCATCCTAAGAATGTGATTCGAAATGCAGTATGTGATAAATTCTAAAAATTGTGAGTAAGTAAAAATGTGATAAAAACAAATTACAGTGGATTAAACATGCATTTATTAGAACACAATACAAACTATTTTCAAAATGAAGACCCTCTTGTTCAGTACAAATGCGGCATCGCCAGAATAAATCCTCTTGCAAGCATCGAAACTCACCATTCAATTGTTTTTGATAGGTACTTTGGTATCTTGCAGTTTTATTGTTAGTTCCTCCGAACTGTGGCATCCTGGGGAGTAAACAAACTCTTTGTAATATCCCCACACAAAGATATCAATCGAGTTCAGGTTGGGGGACCTTGGAGGACAGGCTATGGGTCCACCATGGCCAATCCATTTACCTGGGAATGTAGAGCTGTGCCTCAGCCCGAGCAGTTCCCTGACCACCGAATGATTATTAGAGTTCATAATGCCTACATGGAAGGTCGCATACCAGGGACTAGATATGGCTGTACACCCACTATGAGGGATCTGGATGTGGTAGATTCAGTTGTCAAATAATCTGAGAGAAACCCATCTACGAGTGTCAGAATGGTATGTAGCCGTACCGGCATCACAAAATAAGAGGTAGATTGCATGCTCCAAGCAGTTTGATATCATTTGCACAATGTCAGACATGTCCAACAATTGCAACCAGAGGATTAAGGCAGAAGAATGCAGCTTTGTCAAGAAATGTTACGTAGACAAGAGGACAACGAGATGTTTTTCAGACACATTTTGTGGATGGACGAGTCCCATTTTAAGCACAATGGAGTGTTTAATGTCCATAACTACCATTTATCGAATATCGAAAATCCACACTTGACAAGAGAATGCATTTTAATAACAGTTTAGTAATAATCTGTGGTCTGACATACTATACTAAACGGCCAGCTAATTAGACCATTCCAACTCTCAGATCACTTGAACGGCAAATCCTATTTTGCGGTTTTAAACTAACGGTCTGCGTAGACTGCTAGAGGATGTGGATTTGAAGACATGAAAAAAAAAAAGACATTTCAAAATGATGGGGCACCATGTCATTACGCTTTGTGCATACACGATTTCCTAAACCAAAGATTCTCAGGAAAATGGATTGGTCATGGTGGACCCATAGTCTGGTCTCCAAGCTCCCCCGACCTGAACCCGATTGATTTATTTGTGTGGAGATATTACAAAGAGCTTGTTTACTCCCCAGGATGCCAAACTTTGGAGGAACTAACAAGAAAACAGCAAGACACCAATGAACCCTCAAAAACATTTGAATGGCATTTTAATGTTTAAAAGAAAATCTCTTCTGGCGATGCAGCATTTGTATTGGACAAGAGGGTTTTCATTTTGCAAATAGTTTGTAATTTTTTCTAAAAAAAAATGCATGTTTAATATGCTATAATTTATCATATTTTTACTTACTCTCACAAATTAGAATTTTGCACATACTGTATTTCGAATAACATTCTTAGGATGAAGCTGTAGAAGTAGCACAATGAAATTTGCAAGGTTTAATAAAACAACACAGTATTTGAAGTAGATAAGGAAACCATTTGTAGCAATTTTTTTTTTGTAAAAGCTATGCTCTCCTATCTTTTCTGTTTTTCAATATTTTTCTTGGCGCCATGCTAAGACAGATGAACGTAAATGTTTTTGCATCAGATTGGCCATTCAATCAGCTAATCAAAAACAATTACTCACGCATCTATCACATTTATACATGTCATGTCACCATACCAATATGTATAATGGAGCTGCAAGCCTGGAGCTGCGAGTAAGGCACAAAACATAGAAAAAAATTCATAGTTCCTAAACTATCGACAATCGCTTTTACCCGACATTCTATATATAGACACACACAAAAACCATGCATTAAGAATAAAATATTTTGTATATGATTGCACGTAACAAGTAAAACATCCACATAATAAAAAACACACCCAAAAACACTACAGAAGCCTTACCATGTTTGTAGGCTGAATTAATTGTAAACAATACAGGCATAAACCTTCTAGAATTGCAGAAAATAAGAACAGAGTAACAGATACCATCCTATTATAAAGTAATATGAGTAACAGGAAAAATAATTACAATGTTTTAATGGTTTAACATTGTTTTGGTAATGTTATAATCAAGCAAAACTCAGTCAATAACTTGAAATTTACTCTGTTACTCTTGACTTTTTTATGTACTGTGCTTCAGTGGCTTGGTGATTAAGTTATCACTTTTACCTACCAAGTACACAATGTAAGAATAAAAATGATCATATTTATACTTGCATATCAAAATATTCTATATTCAGTATGAAACAATGCTAGGGTGACAAATTGTTGCTGAATCCTCGAACATCACAAACAAATAGTTTTCAGTAAACACAACTTCAAAATTGATGCTAAAGCAAAAAACTACATAACATGCTACAAGGTGCAGCCAGATGTAATTTTGAACTTAATTAACCCAAATAGGGGGGGGGGGGGGGGGGTGTTTTGTGTGTGTGTGTATATATATATATATATATATATATATATAAAAGGACTAACCCATAATTTAAAAAAAGACTGGAGAAAAGTGTTTCTTTAATGCATCTTAACAACTGAGGGCTGGTCACATTAACTTAAAACCAAAATAAGAAAGGTATCTACTAGAAATAATTTTTTTTGCTTGGGCACAGTATGTTCGTCTTCAATCACAAATTTAAAAATAACTAAAATATCCCAAAACTTAATGAAATTATTGTTTTTGGCAATATTTTATGTAACATTAATATAGGACTAGATAAAAATGTGTGCTAACATACATATGCACATACATGTGTACATGTGTACATACAAACACACATATTTTGTTTTTAAAACTCAATATGAAACTGAATAAATTTATAACAAAACTGCCAAAATACAGATTAAAAAAAGGTTAAACAACAAACTAAAACACTTCAAAGTTCACAGCTAATAAGATAAATGATTATAGTAAAAATAGTAAAATTTTGACTTTTAACAGTATGTATGATTTAAGCACCATAGTAATTATTTGGTAGGCATCATTTTAAGTAACAAAATTTAATGAACTACAGATATTAAGTAACTTTTAATTCCTTGAACACTCAAAGTTTTGTTTGACCAAATACTAAGTGCAACAGCAATGCATTAATAAATTAGAGCATAGTTAAATGTACCAAAAATACTTACTCTGTAGCATACAGAATAGTTTACCATCAGAATAACTATTTTTCCATTGATAACATAGCTTTATGTCGAGCACACACTCCATAAATACAAAAAATTAAATATAATCCTATGTTTAATTAACTTAATAATTTTCATGTTTTTATTTATATATTATATATATATATCATGTAGAAAATATTACTTGTTCAAAATTGGTTTTGTTTCCAATTCATTTACCCTGATTTCATTTCATAAAGATATCACACTGTACTTTTTATGTTCATATTCCATCACAGTTTATTACTACAAAGAAAATTTTCTTCATAGCGTCAGTCTTCAGTTTAATTTTTATTACCATAATTCAGATCTACATGAAGCTAATTTGTCTCATAACTGGATAATAATGCAGCATCTACAGGTTCCATGCAGCAAGGGCACGTAAAGCTGCGCATTAGCCAGTCATCAATACACTTCACATGGTATGTATGCATACAGGGTAAGTAGCGTACTGCGTCACCAACCATGAATTCCACCATGCAGATTACACACCTTTATAAACAAACAGAAGTAATATGCATTAAATTGAACAACATGCATTTCCTTAAAAACAAATCAATAAGATATACAAGCTACTAGGTTTTAATACACATCATACACTTTTCTGGTTTTTGGTGTGAGTGAAAATATTTAAATTTTCCTAGAACCCACAAATTAATGCACCAAATTTATCATCACTCATGAAAGTCAGTCAGCACGCACAAACCTTGTTCATCAGTCCCTTTCCTTATAAAAAATTTCAGGAACTTTACTGATATAAAAACAAAAGATTTACATTGTTCTGACAACTTAAAATTACCTTATAACTACGGATGCCAAATATCAATTCTTCTCTATTCCAATACCATATATTAGGATATAGTGATTATCAACATGCTTACAGTCAATGTATACTTTTGAAATTTTTTTTATAGGTAAATTTAGACAGACACAAATATGAAGATAATTACAGGAAAGACTTTCTGGTCTGCTAAGTGAAGTTAATTTCCTATATTCATATAACATTCAGACTTATCTAATTAGACCTAACAAGTTAATATCAGTAGTTTTGATAAATCTATGATTTATTTGAAATTAATATACATGAAGTATTATACAAAAAAGTCAAACAAAAGTTCTCAACTTCTTAATGCAATATTATAGGTCATTTTATGAAACTAACCAATATGTACACAAATATTGATACTATTCAGTAATGAAACTGAAATACAAGTAACCTTTCATTTAGCATTGCTAATTGAAAATGCTTCTACCAGAAATTTGAAGTTGCAGGGACACTGTATGACTTGCTGCTACATGCATCTTTGCCCAAAAGATCTTCTAAAACATTATTGGCAATTTTCTTGTACTCGTTGTGTTTACTTAAGTGTTTTATCATGTTACTAGTTGTATGACTAACCCCACCTCATGAAATTTTTGAAGAGCATAAACTGCAAACTGCATAATTTGTGTCATTTACATCAACTGAAAAATAATTCCACACATCATTAGACATTTTCTTCATGTCCAAGAAAATAAAATCATCAGTACATTGAAAACTTTAGTACTACCCACTTTTAGAAAAAGAGACAGAAGTTTTTGGTAATGGTAAATACAAAAAAAAAATTGCTTTCTATCTCAACTATCTCAAAACGAAAATGTCACAAACAGGAAAAATGTACCTGTTCTTTATCTAATATACCATTAAATAGTAGCTTCACAAAATCAAAAATCCCAAAAGTTATACCAGGGTCATTGTGCTCCCACTACTAATAACTATTGTGCAATAGACTAAAAGCCAATGCATGTTCCACATCAGCAACCTGTAAATCTACATCCACGAGCTTGCCACTAGCAAGGGTTCTTATCTACAAACCACATCTGTTTGCAGACGCTGGCAGCTTATCAACTAATACTTATCGCAACACTTACGTGCAAAAAAGTGCTATCTCCAACAGTATCCGCGTGTGCGGCAGTGGTCTTTCATCCGTGACTGCCAGTTTGTTTTAGTGTTTTGTCTACAGACATCAGGTTTAGATATTGTGTGGCAGACTTCCATGTGTGTTTGTAGCATTCTTGCAACAGTATAGACGTAGTACTGAATCATGTCAGAAAGTGCACAAAAAAGAAAATGAGTGCAGTTTTCTGCTTAAAGCCCGCCACACAGCACAGAGTGACGTCAGAGTGAAGTAAGGCAGTCAAATACTGATAGTAGCCATCTGCCACATGGCAGCCATCAAGATAAAAACGACTCGTTTAACTGTGAGTTTCAATTATCCAACTATCTCTTCCCCTGCATTATCATGGATAATTGAGGTTCTACCATATTATCTTAATTCTTTCATAGCCAAACCATCATTGAATGCAATTTTTAGAGATGAGAATGAATAATTTTTATGACGGATGATAAAAAAAAATTAGAAAATTAATAGTAGCTGACATTTTTAGCTTTAATAAATAGGAATTTTGCTGGGGCGGGGAACAGTATATGTTGATTCCGGTCAACGCATGCGAGTTCGGTACAGGTTCAGCCTATTTGGAAAACCAAAGACCTGTTGCTGTGCAACACGACCTCAAAAATTCATGTGAAGGGGGACGAGGATTTATAACAATTAACTGTTTGATTCTCAATTCTTTGATACGTGTAATAATTGAGAGTATCGCGGTATCGAGGAATCGACTTTGACATCCCTACTTATAACACATTTTACCAGTTGAATTATTTATTACAATGAACACTATTTCCAAAGCTTTTCATGACAAAGAAGAAATCAGTGGCAATCACTGAAAATCAAATACTGTATCGTTCAGGAGGACACCATCATTAAAATTATTAAATAGATATAATACACCAATTACATCAACACAGTTGGTATCAACAAATAAATCTGTATGACTGAAATTGAATACATACTGCAAGGCAGCAGTATGAAACTTTAATACTGGTTCTTAATCATCGACTGTAATTTCTGTGTAGGCTGTTCGCAATTAACCGAGCACTTTTTCGATAACATGTGAAGATTCTGCCAGTCTGTTGTATATACTTCTACCTTGTATAAATATAAACATTGCCATGTGACTTTCCCTTAATTTTTACATCAAAAACTAGAAGCCTACTGTATTTATTCAGTAAATAAAATTCAATAAGTAGTAACTATTGTGGTGAACAACAGAATTAAATTTTATTATAATATAAATTTGTAAATATTGGTCAGTATTCATAATAATTTGCATTTAGATGTTAATGCTATTACTCTGTGTTCCACCCATCTGAGGTAATAACAAAATACTTACACTTCCAAATTAAGGAGCATTTTTATTTATTCCCCCCCCCCCCCCCCCTCATATAAGCCACCATATCACCATTTTATTTCAGAAGAATATTGAAACATTATATTTGGCTATAGTAAGCATTACAACATAATACTTTCGGACATATCAAAATAACCACAAATGTAGAAATAACTTAAAAATTAATATTATGATACACATGCAACATATCCACCAGCTAAACAAACAAGGAAAATTTGTTATAACTTGATAGTAATATCATTGTAATTTTTATCACTTGATGCAAGTTTAGTAAAAACAATCCATTCAGAAAAATAGTTTTTTACAGCACCTAACTTACAAATGGTTTTATGATTTTCATGGGCTATTTTTTTTTGCAAATCAGGTCATATTGGTCAACAAACATGCATCAAATATCCATAATTCCTGATGGTATGAAAGTTGTATGCAGTAAAAGGCTGGCCACCCCTGATATTTTAATTATGAAAGGAGATATTAATGAGGGTTTGCTCTCAGGTTGAAGATCCTGATAACATAAAATGTTTGGAAAATTGTAATTTTTGACATGAACCACTTCGGTGAGCCCATTCACCACGCCCTTTCCTGCAGCACCATCAGGCACCACGTCATCACAGTGAATTGTGTGTGCACCCCGAGTGCAAGTTAGTGTATAAAAATGTTTTTCAAGGGCCCTTTTAGTTTATTAAGTGTTACGTGCTTGCAGCTAAGTGCTACTTGTGTGCAGTGAGTATTCCACGTTATGCACAAGTGTAACGTGAGTGTATTCAGGGTTGTGTTATGTAATGTATTTTGAAGGGTAATATTATATATGTCAGATTATGTTCATTAGCCAGTGTTAGTGTTATGTGTGTTATTGGTACACGTAAGTAATGCTACAATTCCTACTGATAGTTCTAGTGGCCACAGTGCCACACTGAAAGGGTTATATGTGAGTGCTATGTGTTTGTTTATTTATTTCCTCATGATCCTGTATTCTGACACGTAAGTACCAAGGCAAACACCACCCAAGAGTCATGTTAGGTTATGAGTGTTTAGTTTACTCTTGAAACTCATTTGTTCTGTGATGACGTGTCGGCCGAGTCACAACAGAGGCCACCTCGCTGGGGTGTTATCCACCATAGATATGGCAACATGGCTAACCACAAGTTTTATACTAAAAAAATTTTAAGTGCCTTTTATGTGTAATTGTTCATGCCAGATTGTTCTGCCCTGGAAATTAATTGTAACAGTATAATAAGTTGTAATTGGGAACATTTCCGTGGGCCATGCACCCACTGCTACAAAAGTGGGACATTTTAGGTTAAGTTGCTGATGTGGCAACCCCACACCACAGCGGCCTAGTGCCTGATGATTATTTTTGTAAGAGGTGTATTTTATAATTATTGAATGCTCAGATCATTTAGTATTTAATGTGAACTTGTGTCATATCATTCCACTGCATATTTTTCATAAATATGAGTGTCACGCAAGTCACGTGACATTTAGCCACAGCAGTGACCAATCACAGGGCCTTGTGCCCGCCGCTATGACAGTAGCTTCTTGGACATGTAGCGAGACAGTTACATGTCCGCACTACTCTGGGCCTTCACCATTTATCAACCACTCATCTTGTAATTCTGTTTGCCGTTAAATTTAGTATATCAGAACCTTGTTTTTGCTTGCCCAGAGTGAGGGCTGTCTCATGTCCCAGTCCGTTTGTTTACGGCCGCAGGCTTAGCTTTCGCACCTAAAATTATGTAAGCCTCATGCTATTTTGCAGTTTCAGTGGTCGCCCACTTCAACAGCAAATAACAAATTTACTTGTCCCGTGTGGGGATTGAGAGTTGAATAAATAACGTATGATGAGTATTCTCAAGCATCTTATTCATTCACGGTCGCGTCTAGACTGCTTAACTCATAAGTTTCAAAGGTAATATATTTTGTAAATGGCGTGGGGGAAGTCAGAATATCCCCTCGGGAGTGAGATGGCATACGAGGGAGGCAGACAGCCTTCGCTAGTCAAGGCATTCATGGATATACTTCTGTAAGTTCATCGGTACATAACCTACAAGATGCGGGCCACTGGGGAAAAGCCAACAGGCCGTCGGCCGAATGGCCCCGAGGATTCCCACAATCTCATGCTCTACTACTTATCGAGCACTGGCGCCCACCAGAGAACTTCAAATTTAGCATTACCTGTCCACATGACCTCTATCCCCCATGGTCCAGCTCAGGCTAAGCATCATTTTGTTTTACTTCGTTACTGATATTTAGCAATAATATGGTTAAAAATCTAAATTATTAATGGCTTATACCTCTCATACTATTCAGTTTAGGTATAAAGTGTCCCATATGTTTTCCTTTTACTTTTTCATAAAGAATTGCCTCACAAAGTTTTTCCATTTAATTAACAACCATCTTGTATACTACCACATTCAGTAAGTTAGTGGATTGACTGGTGCCCCAAGTGAAGGCAGCTATGCACCACAGCATCCATGAACATATTGACTATACTATGCATAGGGGCAAAAAACAAAACCTGTCAACATTCACAGGAGAATTGTGTCTGTATACGGAGAGAAAGTCATGTCAGTTCAACAATTATGGAAATGGTGCCATGGGTTTGTAGAGTGTTAAATGTATGTGAACGACAAATAGCAGAGTGGCGGTCCATTTACAACAGACACAGATATTGACGAAATGGCGCTGAAACAGTTGGAGGTGCACTTTAACCTTTCACATAGCAATGTGTGGCATATCATCCATGAATGTTTGGGCTTACAGAAAGTGTCAACCAGATGGGTCACCAAACAACTGTCAGACCAACAAAAGCTCAAGAGATTGGCTACCTCATAAATGAACATGCAGTATTATGCTATTGAGGGTGATGCCTTTTTGTTGCACGAGATATGTACACTACTTCAATCCAGAGTCAAAAATGGAAAGCATGGAAAGGAAACATCCCAAGTCACCAATACACAAAACGTTGAAGATGGTCACAAGTGCACGGAAGGTGATGGCAATCATATTTTGGGACATTGTGGAGTGCTCCTTGTTGATTTCATGGAGTGTGGTGTGACGACGAATGCAACTGTGTATCAGTAGATATTAAGGGGTCTTAGGAACGCTATTCAATGTCAATGACCTGGTTTTCTTGAACGACAAGAGAAGTTGTTATACAATAATGACATGCCTCATGTCGCCTGCACCATAACAAACTTCCTACACATCTGCCATTGACACTGTTTTCCCCATCCACCATAAAGTCTCAATTTGGTGCCTTCAGACTTTCACCTGTTTGGCAAGATACAGAAAAATCTAGAGTGAAAATTATTTTCCAGTGATGACAAAGTGAAAGATCAAGTGGTGAATTCATTTAATAAGTAGGATGCTACTTTATATCAGTAAGGAATAGAAAACCTCATTTTTTAGCTATGACAAATGCTTAAATGAATTTTGTGATTATGTTAATAACGGAATGGTGCCAAAAATTTTTTTTACATGTTGACCTATCCTTACACATTCACCTATAAATTGAGAAGCTTACTTTCTTTCCTACTTGCTCTCCTATTATAAATTCCCTTTATTCATTTAGGCTGTTAACCAAGTTACAAAATATTACGGTTTCACATCCTCCATTAAAATTGTTTACAAAATTTAAATATCCTGAGGATATTTAATTTAAAAATTGTGATGCCCTTATCAATTTTTTGGTTTTGGTTGGCCTTTTTTTGTGTCTGTGACATCAACAAAAGATTTACATGGAATTGATGAGAAAAATATGTAAGATTTTTTCTCAGAAAATTTACTGTGACAATGTTTTCACAGATTTCAAAAACCTGCCCTGCATAAAAAAAAAAAAAAAAAATTCATTTTCCTTGGAACTTTACAAGGACCCAAACTTCAGATTTTACTACAATTTCACTATGCAGAACTCTTCTTCACTGTCATTATCATCTTGATCTTCACTCAATCCATTACAGCTGTTTTCATAATATATCAATTTTCTGACACTAAGCTTTCTTAAATTTTGTTTGTTTCTTCCTTCCTTCCTTCTCTAAATGTCATTTGATATTCTATTAATTTTTTTCTTTTGTTACACGCATATGCTTTGCATCTTTACTTTTGCCCTCCCCCTAAGGAATGTGAAGCACAGTGCTACAAGCACATCACCGGTAACCAGAGACGTGTGTGGAGAGTTACAAACATGCTGCGATAGCACTGTCAATACTGATGTCATCTCAGTCCTTACAAGCTTAAATGTCTTAGGTAGTCACTGAGAAAATTTTCTGGTCATTTCCCCACCTTCCCCTCAGTGCAATGAACTTTCTGCGACAGGTCAGCTTAGATATATAAGCCATGGCATTCCTCAGTGTTGGGAGTCTGGAGTCATTTATAAGTAGTGCAAGGTGTGTGGTATCAGCGGGACGACGAGCAACAATGCAGTGATTGAGTGAAGTCTGCAAGCACTGGGAAAATAGGGAGTGAGAATGACCAACTGGAAGATGGGAAAGTGGGACTGGATGCACGAGTGGCAGCCATTTAAATGATGTTAATGTAAGGCAATGAAAATAATGGTATTATATGTGTAACTAACAAGTGATGTTTAAGTGACTGTAGCTAGCATAAAAATAGTGATAAGGGTTTAAGTTATAATAGAGATTGGCATTAATTATTGCACTCACTGAAAGTAATAATATGTGTTAATAGCAGAGATGGGTAAGGTTAGCAGTATCCTTGTAATAAATTCCCTGATATGTCCCCAAATTTTCCAGGTATCCTGTATATTTCCCTAATCAAAATACATGGCAAAAATTAAAATTACTTTTATATTATTTCTTCAAAAATAACCCCCTTTTTTTTTTGGGTAGTATGAAAATATGTAGCCATTCTATGGATGCTTTTCTATGTAATATAAATATGAATAAAATAGTATTAAAAAAGTACACAGATGGCATGTGAAAAAAAAGATAACACAGAGGTGGAATACTAGCTATCTCAGGGCCAGAAATAATCACAATACATTATACAATATAGCAAGTTACTGAGAACTCCTATAAGGATTCAAATCATAAATTCAACATTTTATTTTAAAAATTTCATGCTAGATCTCAAAACCACATTATCCACACGTCAATGCTTGCTGTATCAAAAAGAAAATATTCAGCCAAGAAAATATATAAAATAACAGTTAAGATTTCATATAAAGTAATAAAATTGGCCAAAATATTTTGAATTCTTCTAAATAGATGGAATAAACATCAATACAGTTATAGTATGATTCATAGAAGTGCTAGAATCCAAAATTAATTGTTTTATCAAATACATTTCTAACCACTTTATGTAAATTCCTGATCTCCCATAAATTTCCTTAATGTTTCCCTGACTTTTCTAGAAACATAGAATTCCCCGATTGTTCCAGGTTTTCCTTGTTTTCCCTGGTGCTAGCCACTCTGATTTAGTGTTGTAAATAATAGCTGTGTATATTTTTATAACCTTGTAAATAAATTAAGAAATTTAATTTAGTCCTTTTATTTTTATTAAGACCTCTATTCTACACAAACTGAGATATGGCTTTGACAAATAGTTATGCTGATGTCAAAAGTGGTATGGAGGCATTCACTTGTAAATGATATAGGGAGATAGATAGACTATTAATTAGTGAAAGTAAAAAATTAATTATAATAGGTGTAGGTGATAAAATTAAACTGCTCTGTACAAGCATCACAGTGAATGCTAACAAGAAAAATGTCTGCTGAACAGGAAGCACTGTGAGAATAAGTTGAAAGGCTAGGTAGCCAAATTGTTAATGTGAGCACAAGTGTAAATTTAAGTAGGATATAAATAACCACATTAGTCCTGTAAACAAAACTATAAATAGTATTAACAAGAATGTAAACAGCCAAATAACTAATGCAAGTGATTTACTAGATAGGAAAAAAGACACAGTAAATGAAAACGTTGACAGGAAAACATGTTGCCTTAGCGAGTAAGTGAATACAAGAAATGACAGGGTAAACAAAAGGATGGTCACTGTAAAGGAAAATATACAGTGTTGAGAATGAAAGTAAACAGGAAATAATTTGCATTGAAGAAGTAATAGCAGAAATTTATATAGCAGTGGAGGGGTAAGCAACGTGGGACAGCCAGAACTGAGCCAGTAGCTGAGGAAATTGGGGATAAAAGTAGGTTATTATAGCCAATACAGCAACCTTGGAAGGTAGCCCGTAGCTCTGCAACATTGATGTCACAGAGCCAGAAGTGGGGTAGGGGGTTACAGTTATGCCTGCCCCTTACAATGGTTAGACTAGTTGGCATGAGTACCAGCACCAGTTTGAAATAGTAGTCACCCTGAATGGCAATGGGTTTACTACCTTGCAAATGTACAGAGAGGTCTCATATTGAGTATGCTACAGTCTCTGCCAAAGCGATATTAACTGGAGTACCCCACACTGGCATCGGCCTTGGAACTATGTTTTGATGACCAATACCTACAACCAACATGCCCATCATGCCCAACTGCAAAGCTGTACACCGCAACCAGGGGAGCTACAGTAGAAGCAAGACATTGTGCAACTGATACCCAGAGGAGGCATGCAATATCAACACATTTGGGTTCTTCATTGATGCTATCACTGACACAAGAGGCATGACAAAATGTATGCCTGGCTGCACCTCACACAACGCAGGATGCCCTAGCCTGGGCACAGGAGGTGGCATTAGCGAGGCAGGAATAAGTGCCACGACATCCAGTGCAGGCAGTATTAATGAACAAAAATGATAACAGAATCAAAAAGATGTTGAAGGAGTTACAGATGAACATGAGGGACATAGCTTTGACAGTTCGTGCTATAGTGCTTCGCCACCCCCCACTCAAGTAGACTGAGTGTTGGTCATGTGCTTACTACCATCTATTTGTATCTAGGTTTGCCATGATTGCCAAGCCACTGCATTAACTGAAGCAAAAAGGAAATTTCATTGGAGCACTGAGCATGAAGTTGCTATTAGTAAGCTGAAGGGAATTCTGATAACCCTCCCCCAGTTGTGGGTTTCCCAACTGGCACTCTGCAAAGATCTAGATGTTGTAGAGTCTGTTTGGGATGAACAGATTTGACGAGGAGCTGTGTTACAAGCAGCCATTCCACAAATTTTCTGATCACCCCAACTCCCCCTCGGCATGACACCAGGTGCAAATAACTTTCTGAGCAAGATCAGCCATATAAGCCTCGGTCTTGGAAGTCTGCAGTCACGTACTAACTTTATCACCAGGTGTGTGGTATCATTGGGGCGACAATGCAGTGACCAGCAACTGAAGTCTGTGAGCATCGGGAGAGTAGAGAGTGAGTCTGACCAGCTGGACTGTGACAAAGTGGGACTGGATGCGTAAGTGGCAGGCATTTGAAATGATAACGTAGTGAGAATTATGTGAATGTAGGTAGCATAAAGACAGTGATAAGAACTTTAATTATGAAAGAGATTACCATTAAATATTGTGCTCACTGAGTATAACAAGTGTTAACAATAGAGATAGGTAATTTAATGTTGTAAATAAAAGCAGTGTTAAAAGTACCCACCTTTTTAATCTGAAGGAAAGGAATATAAAAAATACGAAAAAAATGCCGCAGTACATTTTGTACCTACAAAACATTTATTTACAAATAAAAAATACTACATAACACGTAATCATAGAATAAAAAACAATTCTACATGACCAAAATTATGCACGTCGCCTGTAGTACCAACTAATTTCCAATACAACCAAATGTGATCACCAAGTTCCATCTTCATCTTCTTATGTGAATACATAGACACATTACCAAAAACACTAATTACAGCAGTATTATCAGCCTTGCCCTCATGAACTGGAAAAGTCTTCCAGCAGATTATCCTGTTTGGATCAATTTCACTAACAGCCTTTAAACATTTATTTTATGTTATTAAATATATGGCGTGATATACACGTCAAGGACATCACACTAGATACTCAAAAAGTGCACTCTTCAAAATTCCTATTATTAAAATTAATAGCAAAATTAATGGAGCTTCTTTAGTGTAACGTCCAAAATGGCATACAGAAATATATATAAATAACATTAGATTGACAAAAGACATGCAAGAAGAGTTAAATTCATTCCCCCCTCTTTTCCTCTCAAAGTAATCCCTTTAACATACCCAAAAAAAAATTAAGTTTGTTAAGTTGGTGGATCAAATGTTTATGTTGGCCAACATGTATGCACTTGTGTGTGTGTGTGTTGCATGTAACAAGACATCAGTTTTGATAGTGCATTGCGCTTGGTTGTAACCGGAAGTTGTTTATCGCCTGGAAGTGGTGGCTTGGTGGGGCCCGGAAGTACATCCGGTGATAAGGTCCCAGCACATAGCAGCAGCGACTAGAGATACAGAGTGCTGCCACAGAGTTTCCCATTCGCATGTTAAATGCCGAGCGAGTAGGTTAAAGTAGTAGGTGTGGGCTGATCCTGGACTTTTCTGTTTTCGGTTTAATAAGAAAACACGCAGCAGTACATTTCATACCTACAAAACATTTATTTACAAAATAAAAATACATAACACATAATCACATATTGAAAAACATTTCCACATGACCAAGAATATGCATGTCGCAAGTAGTACCAACTAATTTCCGATACAACCAAATCTGATCACCAAGTTCCATCTTCTTCTTCTTCCATGAATACGTAGACCTCCATTATTTAGAAACTCTGATATGCCCTTGGAAACTTATTACTTCTGTTTTCAATTTTGATTTTCCTTTATCATTTAAATTTTTCAACATTTGTGCCTCTTTCAATCCCACCAACACCACCTTTACAATGAAAACTTCATCATTTGCCTATTTCAACCGATACTTTCTTAATCTGCTCATTATGGCTTAAACCATCAACAGAATAAAGTTGTGTCACATTTATACAAGACTGCAGGAAAAATATCAGTTGACATAATGCCTTCCTTTATATTTCCAAATTTCATTACATCTTTCCGCACCAATTTCCCGAATTTCAAAAGTTTTTTATTCCATACTGTTTTTATGTACCCTAGCTAACAATCATCTAATCGACTGGGTATGTAGTTTAATAAGGTGGATTTCCATTGAGATTGCTGCATCAATTATACGAAGACAGGCGAGTCCATCAAATAAGAGAGACACATCTTGATCTGACAGGGACAGAACATGTGACAAATACATTCACAAACTAATTATAAGAAATTAATTCTTCCATTCATCTATTTTTTGAAGTAACATATGTTGTGCAAGTAAAAGCATCCTTGATGTCCACTGACTTTACACTTCCTTAAAAACTATTAAAGGTGACAAAGCTGTGCCAACTGCTGCAATGCAAGCTAGAACAGTAGTGATTTCTTGATCAGAACATCCTGAATCTTGGATCCAATATTTTACTTTCTCCACAATTGTCCTCAGTTTTGCTGGATTACTATTAACTCCTAATTAATCTGAGCTGAAAATAAATGCAGCTGTACAATACATGATTTTTAATATCTATCTGTTCATGTAAAGAAGCTTGACAATTATAAAACTAGTACACATCAGGATCCTTTGCAGTCTTGCAGGTTTTCTGCAGATGTTCATTTATTTTTTTTAACCTGTGGGTTCCTTAGCATAAATCTGCAGTACCAGTCATCTCCTGGTACATTCTGTAATCAAATTCTGTAGCTCTTCTTAGTTGTACAAATATCCCATTTTAGCACGAGCTATTAATTACTGACAAATTTTCCTCTCATCATCAAGAGAAAGAGCTATTAGCTTTCCAGCTCCAATTCTAGTCAACGGCACTTTTCTTCCTTTTATTTTAAAAAATTATAATTGGAACAGGAACTCCTTGTCCCTCTAGAGCTTCACGGTAGCTACAGTTAAAATTTTCCACATCTTTCAAAGCACTATGCCCATGTAAGATGAAAGATCATAATGAAATAACATATATTCACCAAAGAAATCCAGGGAGTCCTTGGCACAAACAACATACAAAGACCACAAAAAACACAAACAAATGGTACAAAATAATGGAATATAATTAAACCAAAGGACTCTTACAAACAATAAATATAATAATACTGGACGCACTATTACTCAAATTAATTATGCTGGGTGGTTGTACATGGCATAAAAGAAAAAAAATATACCACACTTTCTTGTATAGAACATAGAGGCGAAACACTTAAGTTGCCAAGGAATAAAAAGATGTGACTTGTGGTTGCATGTTACTAGATCTTTTTTTTTGTATTTACCAATTACTTTTTTTATGAAATTAACTTAAATTTGCTATCACAATTCAAAGACAATATAATACATGCTTCATAACACAAATATATTTTTATAGATGCAGGCAGAACTGGACAAACAACAAATAATATCATGGAATAAATACTTCATGTGGTTTGAAAACTTCAAAATATCATAAAAGAAAATTTCAATAGGATTCCTGGGATGCAACCCTAACATCTAACGGACAAATTTATCAATATTCAATTTATTATATATTTCCTAATCATGACATTAAAAGTGATTGACTAGCTATAGATAAATTTACCAAAAAACAGTACAAAATACATTACTTAATACATTACCTACTTGAAACAAATGGTTTCAGAGTCATAATTTAAGACAAATGGAAGAGGTATTGATAAACTGTTTTTACATATGTATAATTTTTTTAAATAAGTTAAATCTTTTTTCCACATTGCTGAAGTTCAGAAAACACATGCATGGAAAATATAATTACTATGACATACAGTGGTCACTGCATGTGGGAGAAGGAAAGCAGATGCTTGCAACAAATATAAACATGAAATTTCCCATCAGGTAGGACAATTACATACAATACATGGATTACGTAGAATATGACTCACACTATAAAAGAGAGTGCAAAAACAATAATTAAAATCAAGTTCTTAAACTATTTTGGAAAGAAAAGGGGAAAATGATTATTTGAAGATGGTACTCAACATGAGGAAAATGGACAAAAATAAAATAAAACTACATGTTGGTGCAACTTGACACATAAACACCATCTACAGTGCAGCCATCGTCATTAGGGTGTGCACAAAGATAAAGAATCACCAATGACCACATAAAAGTGGGGTCCAAGGGTTTTCCCCCAGGAAATTTTTTTGATTTTAAGGTTTAAAATAGTGACAATTATGCAAAAGTTGTGCCGAAATAAGATATAAGAAGAACGAATTCCACAATATTTTCTAAAATACTTATGAAAAACTCAATTGTGAAAGAATGTCTTGCACAGATCAGCATGCTCTTAGGCATGCTGAAATTCCATTAATAATAAATAAATCTCAGACCACAATTTTAAATTAATAAATATGCTGATCATTAGTGTGTGCTTGGGTACATCCGGCACACACTGTGTGCATGCCTATGGCAAACACCACAAAAAAAAAAAAAAACCGAAAAACACTGAACACTACATTACTTCAGAAGCAAAGACTATAAAATTAAAAGCCTCTATATCAAGTTCCAAATAACACACCCATGAGAGCATGATGGTCACAAGCCATCTTGACTCCCTAGCTGAACAAAACGTGTGCGAAGCGAAAAATCTCATGAAGCAAAAAAGCTTGTGAAGCACCACAAAGACGGATCAAACAAGACAAACAAAATGGTTTTAGATTATTGCCAATAGATGTCATGGGCGGTTCAGAAGAGAGAAATTATGCTCTGACACACAGAAGTGAAGGAAAATATCACATGATGAGAAAAACATTCTTTTTTTGGTAAAATCATGAGGTGAGTGGCAGGGATACACCAAGAGAACTGCAGAACTGCAGCTGCAAGGTAATGAGTGGGAGACGAGCCTCAAAGGCGACAACCAAATTAATTTGCAACACAGCACTGCCACATCTGGTCAGTAAAGAAACAATCACACTGAAAAGCAGGTCAGCATATGATTAATGGAGTTCTAAATGTAACTTTCAAAGCACAGAATGAAACTGAATCAGAACCAAAATAACTACAAAAATTTTTAAACAGTAAAATAGTGACGAACTATGATTAAATAAACTGAAATATGAAAATAACACATGCAAGATTTGAAAAACCATTAAATAAAATATACAAAACTTTCACTCTAATATAAATTATGCCACAAATAAATACCGAACCAATAAGAACTTGATTAGTAATCAAATACATTTTGGATTCCTTTAATGGTGAATAAAGGCATTATTTAGCGCATTAATTAAAGTACAAAAGATAATGAGACATTTAATAATATTACTTGCAATAGTTTTCACTAACTTAATTTCCAAATTTAGGTTTAAAAAATTATTTGAAACATGTGCTGCATTTAAAAATGGCACAGAACTCTGCCAATTTTCAAGTACAAATTGGCATGAGTTATTTCCTCTGGCATGTCCTTGGCAAGAACAAGAAATAAATAATATAAAACAGTTTATAATTACCATGAGTTTATGTTTACAATAACCCCCTGTCTTTAAAAGTATGAGGTAATTGCGAGGGTTATTGTAAACTTAACATAAATGGTGTAAATTTAAGCTAATGGAAAATGTTTATCATCTGTTTTTGGCTTGTAATTTTATAATATTCCCCATCTAAAAAATCAAGTGGCAATATTTAAAATTTATATATAGGATCTAAACTAGAAAGATAATTTTGTTTTACAACTCTCTTTGACAGGCTCCAGCACATAATCCAACAAAGGCAGAAAACTGATTTAAGGAGATACAAAAAGTGTAACAATTTGAAAACAATGGTTAAATTTTTATGTATGGTTAAATTTTTATACATAGGTTTATTAGAGGATTTGTTATGCTTGTGTGCATGCATATATATGAGAGAGAGAGAGAGAGAGAGAGAGAGAGAGAGAGAGAGAGAGAGAGAGAGAGAGAGAGAGAGAGAGAGAGAGAGAGAGAGAGAGAGAGAGAGAGAGAGAGAGAGAGAGAGAGAGAGAGAGAGAGAGAGAGAGAGAGAGAGAGAGAGAGAGAGAGAGAGAGAGAGAGAGAGAGAGAGAGAGAGAGAGAGAGAGAGAGAGAGAGAGAGAGAGAGAGAGAGAGAAGAGAGAGAGTGTGTGTGTATGTGTGTGTGTTAAGGTGTTGATGTGCCAGGGGTCATGGAGAAGTGAATGAAAGAGGATGACCTGACACAAGTGTTACCTCCTTTTGGTTTAGAGGCTAGGAGAGTAAGCCTGCCAAAGGGGAGAAGAGCTGAGTAAGAGAGCCAGCTATTGGGCTTATAAAGCCATTGTTGTAAGTATAAGATGTTAATTATAGTTAATAAGGTGTTGTAAATTAAGTTGTTAACAGTATTTGTCTGTTGGGTGAAGACTAGCCCCCTTCAAAGAAAAAAAGGTTTACTTGAAAGAGACAAGAGACTGTACCAGGATAGAATAATTTTAAGTTAAGTATAGGTCTAGCATTTTTGGTTTTGTTATGTTGTGTCTTTGATGATGTTAACTAGTAGGTTAGAAAGATAGGGTGAGCTAGGAGTAGGCCAGCTTGCTCCTATCCCCTCCCCCATAATTCCCTTAGTGGTTGAAGAGAGGAACGTCATTTAGTGCCATTGATGCAAGTGCTGCAGGACAGAGAAATGGGACTCTCAGAAAAGTGTTTGGGTGGATGTGACACTCAGGGTGAGTGCCAATTGCGTGTGTTTGGGATGCTCTCTGTAGTCACAGTGGTTCTACAAAGGACTGGTTGATGCTGTAGCCATTGTCGTTGAGGTGCGTGACTCCTGGTCAGTTCAGGGGTTTTCACAAAGGTTCCCTCCCCCCTGAAATCAACACCATGACCAGGCTTGTCCTGGATTCCTCCCCCCCCTGCCTGATATGACCAGCTGGCCAGTGGAATCCACCATCAATGGGTTGAGTCCAAGAAGAAGAAGCGCAGAAAGAAGAAAATTTAATGGCCAAGGCACCAGGAGTGTGGATGAACTGTCGAATACAAGGTGTTTGCTGGCCACAAACTCTTTATATGGACAGTATCCCCTCCCTCCCTTTTCCTAGTTCCTTTTTTTTTGTAGCTGAACCCCAATGATGATGTTAATTTTAGGAGGACTTGAAGTATAGTGTCTCAATCCTTGTTCACTTTAATACATAAAAATTATATAAATTATTTTTTTTTAGGAGAGAGAGAAAAATTGAAATCATGTTGAATGAAAGAAGTTATGTTTTAGATTCAAGAGATCAACTATGCATTGATGTTTAGTTATCAATTGTTTTGCTGTGCTGTGGCTTGCTGCTTTTGTGTCTAGATGTCCAATCATGTGAAAGGAGAGGTCCAACGCTGACTTGATGGTGGAGTACCAGTCGAGCTTTCTGCAAGTTCAGGGGGCCAGTCATGGTGTTGGTCGCTGGAGACAGATCAACTGTGATGAATCTGACTCCCCTTTACTTCAGCGTGCTGCAAGCCATTGCTGCACATTTCTCAACATTATACAGATAAGTCCCAACAGAAATAGCTTCAATGTAATAAAATTTTACAGAATACATTATGGGTGCTAATGAAAACTTTGTGATGTATTGGATTTATGGAAATTTTAGATGTTCGGATCATGACGATGTATAGAAAAAAAAGTTTTTTTTTTTGGTGTTGACGACACATTATAAAGAATTGTAATGGTAATGATAGTTGAGGATTTGTTTTGTACAACCTGACTAAAGAAGGGATGTAAAATTTTAAGTTGAAAAAAAAAAATTGAACTTGCTGCTATGTGTCAGACTCAAAACTTAGAAAGATATGGTAGTAATAGAACAATATTTTATTTGTTGTGGAGACACTTTTATCTGAAAGTCATAAGATGATTGTAATTAAAAATAAGTTATAGATGAGCCTTTTAGAAACCAGATTTATAATGGGGGGGAAAAAATAGAAGTAATTTGTGAGTTTATTTTTTGTTATGATCCATTAAATTTTTCTGGGGAGCAGTCTATTTTTTCTTATCATCCATTACATAATTTTTATTTTCGTTGGATTTTAGGATTTTTGAATTATGTTGTTCTGGTTTTGAGTATTTTTCTTTTTGTTCAGAGCAATCCTGGGCATGGTTCAGTCAATTGTTGTCATTTTAGGGTTAGGTGTGCCCTTCTTTTTATTTGTTCAGATGCAAGAAGTCCTTTTTGGTGTTTTGGTAATGATTTTATAATTTTATTGTAATTTAGTTTTTTGTTATAATTTTAGGAAGGTCATTTTGCTTCTGTTCCGGTGTTAGGATGTAATGACTTTTGCCTTTAACATAGTAGTCGTTGTTTGTTTGGATACTAACTATTTTATTTTCTATACAGGGACCTTTACTTGTTTGTATTAGAAGTCATTTATAATTATTATTCTTTTTACTGTTTGTGGAAGGTTCAGGTCTT
The DNA here is from genome assembly GCA_029891345.1 of Dryococelus australis. Classification (NCBI taxonomy): domain Eukaryota; kingdom Metazoa; phylum Arthropoda; class Insecta; order Phasmatodea; family Phasmatidae; genus Dryococelus; species Dryococelus australis. The sequence goes on from CM057009.1 coordinate 249,647,913, forward strand.
GTAATTTTATCTGGTCCAGGATGGGTTTTAGTTATTTTAAGAGGATTTGGGATATAAGATTGTTAGGTCGTTTACTTTGTCTTCTTGGGAATCTTCCTTAGACTCGTGATAGATGGTTCCAAGGCTGCTACAGGAATTGTTTACCGATCATATCGAGCTGAAGTCAGCCTCAGCACTCTTGGTATCTGCTACAGCTTTGTTCCCCTTCTTGTTTCTGCCGCTGCGTCGGTAACGTGCCGTTATCATTTATTACAAACTGTTTTGTGGTGCACGTGTGCCATTAAGTTCCTAGAGCTGTCAGCCAATGGAGAAGTTTTAGAGTCAACATCTGTATGATTGTGGTCACACAAGGGGAAGAGAGGAGGTTTCGTGCTGCAGGCAGCGAACTGAGTATAGGCAGCTCAGGGGACAAGGGAAGTGGCCTGATGCTGATAATGTGTTTGCGGACGACCGCACGTGTGCGAGGAGAGCAGTGATTGGCTGTGGGCTGGGTGATGTGAGCGATGACGCCAAGTGCGGCTTTGTTGTTGGAAGCCAGCTGTGGAGGGAGGTCATTTTTTTAAAGTCGTAGTAGGGAGAGGCGGGCCCTCGAGGGAACCCCACGTGGTGTCATGGAGAGAAGCAGAGATGGAGGGCAGAGTCGTAGCAGAGTCCGCAGCGCAGTTGTAGCAGGCAGGCTGGAGGAGTCTGGTATGCCAGACAGCATGTAGGCCATCAAAAATATAAGTAATCTTGGTTATGTAGTTGTAGTTTTATTGCAGGGGCTCCAGTAGGTGGCATCATGTTGAAGTTAAGTTTTTAGGACTATATGTCTTAAGGTAACTTCGGTGAGGATGACCTAATTTATTTTTTTTGAGAATGTGATCTCTCTTTGTTGATTCTGACATAAAGTACTTTCTGTTGAGTCAGTAGGTCAGGAATTTGTTATCTACTATAATGAGAGTAAAACAGTATCAAGACTTTTTTTATTCGAGTAAACAGATACCTTCCTACCGTCAATAAATTTGTGCTCTAGTTCTCATAAATGTCAATGGCTAAGATAAATACAAGTTTGTAAAGTTAGAAAGTCATAATAGATGATGAAATTGCAGTTTACCTTGGCAAGAGTGAAATTAAGTGAAGTTCATTTATTATTTTTGTGAGATCACTAAGTAGACTTGGAACGAATTATTGTTCTTATTTATTGGAGTAAAAGACTAAGGTTAAATATCAGATATATTCAATGGTCGGCTGTGTTAGATGTACAAGATTTGGGAAAAAGTAATAATGGATTTTTGATGTTTTTTTTATGAAATAGATTCCCAATAATTATTTTTAATTCCATAAAGTCAAAATTTTAATAATGTATTATTTTTGTATTATTTACACTTTGAAAATTATACTAATTTATTTTTATATAAATTTTATTTATTCTTATATAAATTTTATTTATTTGGTTTGGATTAAATTGTAAGATGTTTTCCCCTGGATAGTGAGCTAGGGGTTACGTTAGTTGATTAATATCCATGAGTTTCCCTACATCTCCCTCAGTTATGAGTCGACAACTTTTAGCATGCTGCCCATGGTTAAAAGTGGGTTCTAATCGGCTTTCCTTTTCCCACCCCCGCCACAATATATTTTAGAGAGAATACATTACTACCAAAAAGGAGAGTGCATTTTCAGACCATACCTAAGGAAAAATAGCATTTAAAATTTAATACAAAGCACAAACAATACAATATAATATACATAAACACTTTGTGAATAAATTATCAAGAATCTGTTCAACTGATTCAAGTTTACTTTCATTGTGGAGGCAAATAATTGTAAGAGGTGTTTTTCTCATGTTACATACTGTATTTCCCACTTTTTTTCCTTTTTATGAAAGTAAGAACTTAATGCTTTTTGTTCTCTACGTCTCTAACGACCTCACTGTAGACAAGACTTTAAGCCCTACCTATATATGTACCTACCTACCTATTTTTCTCTTCTCCATCGTCACCCGATGTCAAAAAAAGCAACATCTCCAACATGTGACTGACGTATAATTTATCATCTCACTCTGGCTACAGATCATTGTATCGTGCCATTGAGTAACCAACTAGTAATTCTCGTAAACCTGCTATTTCAAGTAGCATGCACACAGAAATGTGCTTGTAAATACAAACTATTTTAACCAGAAAAAGAGTGCCAGAATTACAAATATCATCTTTGCTTGAAATAACAGAATTTTAACGAAATCTTCAATCAAATTTATGCTGCCATTGTAAATCAGCACTGACCAATATTAAAATAACAAGAATACAAATTTAAACAAAAGGAGAGCAAAACTGCCTAGCCCTGCAGTGAATGGAAACAATACCATATTTTATTTTCTGCTATTCTGAAAACAAGCATTAGGGCAAAAATTGCGGCACATGGGCAACGTACTCCTATTACACTATACTAGATCCAAGTGTATAAGTGTATATCTTTGTGATGTGAAAAAAGTTTACCATTCTGCAGCATGAAATTATTTTCACCGCCACAAGAAAATATAACTTAATCACCACTGTGACAAGAAATTATGGCAGCCGCTGTAAAATTAAAATAATATATTTGCTTGAAGTTTGTTCTATCCAATGACTCTATCCTGCCTCCTGGATGATTCACTCAGCTGAGCACACGGAACAAAATGCACACATGATTTGGCATCAATAACATAGGGCTCCTCAAAATTTAAATTTTTTTTTAGAAAAATTGTGACACCTTACATTATAGCAGCTATATATATATATAATTAAAGTATATACATCATATTTACTAAGAAGCACAAATTTCGAGGTGCGTCTCAATATTTTGAGTTATTTCCGAAAAAATTAGGGCCTTATTATATACATTATAATTCAATTTTATTATCATTATATTATAGTATTAATCACATTTATTACATTTCCATAACACTATATGCTGTTACAACTGAATTACAGACCTAAGAATGCCTTAAAAGCACAAATTTCGAAGCATGCATCAAGATTATCTATTTTTTTTTCTTCCAAATTCGTGACCTCATGGCACAGCCATTATAAATACATTATAATTAAAGTGTTTACATCATATTTATAGCATTTTAATAGTGCTTTTGACCATCAAGTCTGAATTATAGGCATTTAGAATTACTAAGGAGTACACATTTCGAGGCATGCATTAACATACTGAATTTGTGCTTCTAAGTCATTCTAAGGTCTATAATTCAGATGAAATGGCATACAGCGGTATAAGAATATTATAAATATAATGCTTACACTATATTCATAATATATTATATATAGGCCTAGCGACTATAATGTAATGTGTCACACTTTAAAAAAAAATGTGCTTCGAAGTTATTCTTATGCTGGGTTTATAAACTATGCAGCAATCATAAGAAAGCAATGACACAACACAAGAAAATTACGATTGTTTACAAAGATTGCACAATACAAGAAGCTACCAACTATTCAAAATGAAAATACCAAACAAGTACAAAAAATTTATTTCCATAGGTCATGAACATGTTTTTACTGTTTTCAAACGTATAAGTTTAGTTTGTGTGTGCGTGTATGCGCATGTGCACACACATGCACGTGTGTGTATATACATACACACACACATTATTTTGAACTTTGTTAATTTACTGGCGTATAGTTTTAGAATGCTTAAATAACAAATTTTCTAAGGACAATATTAAATTTTCTCAGCAAGATGGGGATACTAAAATATTTTAATATATAACTGAGGCATTGAGCTCATCAGTGAAAATTGTGAATGTGATTCTACTGGCACATACAGACATGACAAGAGGTGATTCACATGTTCATTAGTGGCCCAAGCAACACGTGCGTCTTTACCGCTAAATGGCAGGGGCAGGCTGTTGTCACACACAATAAATTACAGTCCCTTGAATAACAATAGTGGCCCAAACCCATTTAACTGCTGGTTTGGCCATTGTTGTTTGTGGATCTGTGTGTCAACAGTGAGTAGTTGGTGGTCGTGAATGTGAGATGCACTAAAATCTGAAGCAATATGAACACAGTAAGTGATGGCAAACGTTACATAATATGAATAATTTGCAATTATAGCATCAATTAAAGTGTTTGCAATTGGAAAGCAAAAATAACTAATGTTTTTACCATTACTGAAGTCATACACTACATAACATCATTCATTCATGTTATACTGATGAATTACATCATGTTTTTTTTTTCCTTTCAGAAGCAACAAGTAGTTCAGAAATAGACAAGTTGAAGAATGTGTATACATCATCGCCGTACTTCCCATCAGAAAATGAAGATGATGAATCGGAAATACACACACGCTTATGCATCAATCAAAATGAGAACACAGATGCAAATGAAATTGCAGTCACATTGAGTAATGAAGCGTACCAGAAACGAACAAGCTTGGAAATGGTACATCCGAAAAAGGCTTAGAAATTCTGACAAGTCATATGTTTCTGCTTCGAAGGAAGATTATTGTTGAGAAGAAGTTCAAAAAACTTGAATGTAAATGCACAAATAAGTGTAATACTCCGATTCCTCATGAACAACGGTTAAAAATATTCACTAATTTCTATGCACTATGTATTTTCAACCTGCAATCAAGTTACTTATGTGGCCAGATTAAAGTTTGCCCGAAACAGTGAGTTTATACAAAAGTCAATTCTCAGAAGCATCAAAATATAGGAATATATCCCTTATTTAATAAGAAAGGAATACAAATCAAAATTTTCAAGAAATTTTTTAAGGAGACATTTAAGTGTTTTTGATAGTAGAGTGACATGAGCATTAGCTGCAAAATCAACAGGTGGCATATCTCCAATGAACAAACGCGGTAAATCATCACTTCATAACACAACATCAGATGAGAGAATCAAAGTACAGCGATTCATATCAACTTCTCCATTGTACGTTTCATGTTATACAAGGCACAATAATCCCCTTATGAGGTACTTGGCTCCAGATATAAATCTTGCCATAATGTACTGGCAGTACACAGACAACTGTTATAATTCAGTGTCACAGTTTATATTTCATCGGACATTCAACAGAAGTTTTAATTTGTCTTTCCATCCACCACTTTCAGAAACGTGTAAGAAGTGTGGTGCCTTCATGCTTCATTTTAAATGTGCACAGGGCAGTGAACTGGAAACTGTTACCCAAGAAAGTGACCTACAGCTGAGAAAATGCAGGGTCAGCAAGAACTTCAATGCAGAATGATGCTCTACAAGGTACACCTGAAAATTATGTTTCTACCAATATCTTCAATCTTTTGAAAAAACTACCTACTCCAGTTCTCTCTGTGCAGATGGCTTACTATAAGAGGCCATGGTTGACGTATTGTTTGGGGATCAATAATTTGCATACTAATGATGCTTTCATGTATGTTTGGAATAAGTCTCAAGCATCCCAAGAACCTCAATAAATAGGATCCTACTTAATACACTTTATTAAAACACACTTCAAAACCAAGATACTTTTCATATACAGTGATTAGTGTGGGAGTCAAAATCCTTTAAGATGGCTGCTATTTGCAACTATATAATTGTATCTAATGAGTTCACAGTGAAAGAAAAACATCAAAAATTCCTTGTTTCAGGGCATTCATACCTTGCATATGACAAGAATTTTGTATTGATTGAGAAGGAAAAAAGGTTTCCCAAAAATTTTTATATTCGAGATGATAGGATGACTAATTATATCTGCTAGGAAGAGAAATACACTCATGGTAATGTAAATGACTCATGATAATTTTAAATCTACTACATCGTTGGAATGGAATATGAAGAATAGGACAGTAAATTTTGAAAAGAACAAAGTTGACTGGATAAAGATTCAGTGGATTCATTTTAAAAACAACAATCCTTATGTGATGTTTTATAGGCATTCCAATGAGGATATAGAGTTTTATAATGTCAGTTTAAAGAATATAGTTCAAACACCAATAAATCACAATCTATGGTTGTTATACCCTGAGGGAAGATGTATTGAAGGACCTAAATACATGGACTTGCTGTCTCTTCTGCCTTATATCCCCCCCTATACACCATTCTTTCTACAGAATCCTGCGTATCCATCGCATTGCAGAAGAAAGTGATTTATTACTTTTGGTCAGTGATGATGAAGATGGTGGATATGAGATAAATAGATGATAACATAATTTTGTAGCATTCATTATGTTGCAATGATGACTTTATGTAGTTATTAACCCATCACACAGCAGTGTAATGTGATTTGCTACCTTGAAGGTGTGTTGTTTACACTAAAACGTATACACAGTTGTAACATTAAATGTAGTCTAAATAATGCCTGTCTTTAGTTATCAACATCAATATTGAATAACTAACACTTTCAGGTTAATTTCTATACACAGCATCATGGCACACTTCCCACTTCCTTCATGAAGAGGAAGATTCTTATTATGCAACAATGGCCTAACCCACATTTTTTAAATTATTTAATCTCAATAATTCAAATAAAGTGTGTTTTGAAAGTACTATGCATATTGTTGCAATATAACAGTAAACATCTTAACTCTGACTTCAGTATCAGCTTATATGTAAAGTATAAAAATTTTGTGATATCTTTACAGCCTTCCTAACCATGAAAGGGTTAGGCCGCTGATGCACTCATTGCCTTAATTATACTCTTCAATTTACGATTCAATGCACAAATGTAGGCATAAATTCATTGTACAAGCTAATAAAATAAAAATAACTGAAAATTTTAGCCTTCTGTATGAACGTAAAATGATGTCATTCTTACGCCTACAATTCATATATGGAGAAATACAGCACTACAAAAATAATATAAATATAATATAGACACTATAATTATAATGTATAAAGAGCAGCAATTAGTTAAATACATTTGAGAAATAATTAAAATCTGTTTGAAGTCACTGACTTTCCCATCCTCCATTACAGATTGAACTTAACATTTCAAACTCAATGTTTACATCCCACCTTTAAAGACTTAAATTTTATATAAATAAATAAATAAACACACACACACGCGCACAGAGTTAAGCTGATAAAGCAAATAAATAAATTGTATCTACTGAGATAATAGTGCAAATCTATAAGCTTTACATTCATTAAAAAAATATTTCTTATTATTTATTACTAAGACAACAATGCTGCAACTCAAGTGCAGTTTGGTGCAGTTTGGAACATATGTTTATACGTGTCCAACAATTATACTGAGCCTTGCGTCACGCACACCTATCCCTCCATGTCAACACTTTTTCAATTATATTGTCATAATTAAACAGTTTGCGAATGATTTGTTTATTTTGAAACAATTTTTCGACATGTGTCTACACCAGTCACTGTGTCACAGCCAGCCATTAGCGATTCATGATGTGTTACATTACGGTAGAGGAGCAATGTCTTGTGGCTAAGGGAGTGGTACAGCTAGGGAACATTTCGGGGGGAGAGGGGGAGAGGGAGGGGGGGGGGGGGGGGGGGAGAGAGAAGAGAGAGAGAGAGAGAGAGAGAGAGAGAGAGAGAGAGAGAGAGGGGGGGGGAAATGAAGGGTACAAGAGGTAAGCGGGAAAAAGCAGCCCACCACTTCATGGCTTAAAAATTTATTTAAAATGTGATAGTAAGTGCTGCAACAAAACTGGATGATACCCAAGTAAAATGAAATCTACTTACAGGCAAGAGATGTACGTTCAGACATTTACATGAAGCATTGACAGTCCCCAAATACCACAAATTAGACTGTGCCCAAAGATACATTTTTGTTCTCACACAAGATATGGCCTGACCTTACACGAGTAAGAAAGCACCACATAAATAAATACATTTCATGTCATATCTCGGGAAACAATTGACCAATTCCTATCAAATTTGGCAAACAAGTAATACCACAGCAGAATATGTAAAAGGGCATCTTTTAAGTATGTCAGTCATATCTTTTAAGAATGGAAACTATAAAATCATTTTAGCTTACTGTGCTATATTTACAACTATGTAATTGATTTTAGCTTAACTTTGTATACTAGCAATATACAATCATTGAATGTGCTAATACATAACTTTTTTGTCCTCCATTTCTTAAGATCGCAACATGAAAAATATTAATTTTTATGTCATATCTCAGGGACCAATCAATCAATTTTCAATAAATTCTCCACAGAAGTAGTGATATGGTAGACCATTTAAACTTACATGTTTTAAGTGGCTCAGTTACTTATTTACAAAATGATGGCCCTAAAAATATTTTAGGTTAGTAAAACTTATCATTCAAAACATGAGACTGACTAAATTCAAAGTTGACACTCAAATCCTACCTCTGTAATGCAGTTTATTGCACACTAGCTTATGGAACGAGGTTTCCTGGGTTAAAGTCCCTGATAGGGCATGTATATTACTTTCAACGAGATGATAAATTCTACCTACCTACTCAGATTTAAAAAAATCATTAAAAAATTAATTGCATATTGTGTATGATTCTTTTTCCTCAACTGAATCAAGGTTAGAGACTGAAGAACAGAACCTAGCAGCGATGGTGTTGAATATAGGCAGCCCTGACTAACCAACACCAGCAGTAATAATGTAAACGAAGTATAAAAAATATTCTTAAGAGGAAAATAATTATAGGTGAAGTATACGACACAGAATTTTTGGTAAGTGCATAGAGACAAGGAAAGTTAAACTTCCATGGAGTGAATAATGTAAAGTTAAATCAAGGACAAAAATAACCGAACCTCAAAGAAAAAATCTGAACTGTTCTTTCTAGAAAATGGGAAGTATTGACAGTCAACAAAATTATCTTGTACAGTATATGATTTCTATCACACCAAAATACATAAACACAGCTAGCGGTAGTGACAGGTCTCACGACAATGCTATTTATTTTGAGATCGAGAGCATCTGAACAAGAGTAGGCAAGACACTTTTCAAGACATTTTTTAAGAACACATTAGATGTACCCAGCAAAATTATTTTCTCTGCATGCAATAAAAAGAAAAGAGAAGGTATTGTAAAAAAATGGCAAATGTGGCAGTGCAATATAGCCAGATTTGAAATTATTCATTCGTGAGTACAGAGTCATTCCCAGCTCTTGATGTACACCACTGCAGAGTACACACAAAAAAATATATCAATAGGAGTCTGAACTTGGTTACAATGTACAGAATGTACAAAACTAAGTGTATCGAAGAGGAAAAACTGTATCTAAAAAAGATCAATATTCACTCTGTGAATAGTTGATGAATATAAACGAGAAATAGAAATTGGTACAAAGGGAGTTATTTGATATTTATCAACATGAAAAAGAACTCAGTCATAACAAAAAGTAAATGGCTATTCACACAGCTTCCGAGAACAACACTTTTTTCTTACTACATCAAATTTTAAGGTTTACCTGTTCCACATAGAGATTTAAGCCTGTTTTCTAACAAATTTAGACTTTCATGTGGCAATTTCATAATTTTCAGTAGTGTAAAGAAGCAAGGTTACTATTACTATTTGTATAAAGATATTGAAAGAAGAGGTGCAAATGAAATTGAAAGTTAGAATTATGTGAACTCATATGCTACAGAACATGTATTTTACTGTGACAATTGTGCTGTGCAAAACAAGTGTAAGTTCGTGACCATACAACACATTTACTGCGCTATATAACTCAGCAAAATTGAATCAACAACCAAAGTTTTTTGTAGTTTGCCACATGCAAGATGAGGAAGAAGCCATGCATGCATTAATTGAAAGAGAGAGGAAGAGATCTGTAACAGGAGGCCCAATTTAATGTGCCCAGTTAGTTAATTACAATTATTCAATTTACAAAAAAATGGGCAAACTCATACATTACATCAGAGATTGATACCTCTGATTTCAATGACATTAAAGGTTTGTAACCTACAGTAGGAAAGAGCTTTACAGTTAATGCAGACGGAGGAAAAGTGTTGTTGAGTAAACTGTTTATTATTAGAGTGGAAAAAGCAAAAACCCTACACAATCTACTATAAAACAAGATATGCACATAAGGAATTCAATAAAATCGACTTGTAAAGTTGGCTTAGAGGGAGACCAACGTTTGCAGAACTAATCACCCTCTACGAGAACACCTCAACAATTACCTCTTTTGAAGAAACAGGATCTTTCTCCATGCAAAGACAATTAAATCCTCCATGTACACTGGCCAATTTTTTGAGAAAATGTCTTCTAATACATTAGCTATTACGAATAAAAATGGTGATGAATAATGTCTGCCAATGAACAGTGATCATGTACTTTGTACATTGCCTATAATCTCCCATAATTGAATATATATATATACTATTGTTAGTGAAAATTGAAACAGCCAGAAAGAATGGCCTGAATGAATCCAAACTCAGAGGATGTGTAGAACAGTGTACCAGCAATAAGTGATTACAATTGCAGAGAGATGGCATCCATGTAGGCCCAGCAGTGTCTGCTCTTGTATGACTGGAAAGGTCCATGTTACGCCAAGTTCAGTCCCTGAAGAGCTGTCAAACGAAGTGAAAGCAAATGCCAGTTTGCCTCGTCGATGTCAAAGGGTGCCCCATCAGCATGTGAGTGAGTTCGAACAGGGGAGAATTATTAGTCTCACGGATACAGGTTTGTCATACGGCGATATTTCGGTTTGTACAGGGTATACTGCTACAAAAGTGATGCATGTGTGGCACCAGTGGATGGACGAGGGTCGTACGCAGCGGCAAGCGGGTACTGGATCATGCAATGTGACCACAGGATGGGATGTCCACATGGCCATAATAGACCATACAGCCTCGTCCACAGTGTTGGCTCGACACTGCAGCACTGCAATGAGTGTGGACCTGTTTGCATCAATGGTTCGACGCCGTTTGCTGCAGTCTGGAGAGGTAGCATGCATGCCATTGCGCTGACATCCAGACCGGAATGATTAAATGTCAAAAATCGGGAGCTCCAGAAAGTCGAGACTGGCAAGCATCATCATTTGTGGCTATTCAACTAACTATTATACTACACAAACAAAAGTGCATAGAGTGTTATTTGTGCTCTTGTTGATTTTCATTTAAGATATCATAGACAACTGCATGAATGAAGATATGGTAGATATAGAAGAAAATAGTGGACTGACTTTCGATGCTTCTTTGCAAAACGAAGACGACTATAATGATGCTGCCCTTTCACTACCATTACATTCGCCGAATAGCTCCATTGGTCCAAAGGGGCAGGAATGTAAAGATGAGGAAGTCAGTGATGCTGACGTCAGATACCACTTCACCCCTGTCTATACAGACGAGTATATGAAAAAAAGCTATCTCCTTTTGGAAAAGTGGAAAGAAGGGAGTCTTTCAACACTGTCAAGAACTTAAAATTATTAAAACAAAAAAGGTATATGTACACCTGGAGTAAATAAAATAATACGTTGAAAACCGGGGTATGCGTCAACAGAAGCTTTTGAAGGTCAACACAATCCACAATGTTAACATACAGCAGTAGGGCTTGCAAGTCGCAATAAAAGTGGGCCTTGAAAATATTAAAGCATCGGGCGGGTGGGTGTACACTTTCAAGAAAAAGCATGGTATTGTGTCACAAAAGATAACCCATGTTAGTACAAAAACAAGCTAGGTAACGAAACAGCCAAACTTAATGCATCTGAAAAATTTGTCACAAACACCAGGGCTATTATGGAAATGGTCGGTAGACAGAATTTGTACAATACCAGTTAGAGAGGGTTTAATCTAGAAATCATATCCTATCGATCCCCTGCCGAAAAAGGAACGAAAGACGCTGACACAGTTGTCCTGTCCGTCAGTTACTTGGCACACAACTACATAACAATGCCAATGGTATCTGCAGATGAGCAATTGCTGTCACCTCTGTAGTTTTAAAAGAGCAGAATGAGACATTTGGCAAGAAAGTCAAGCAAAGTTTGTTTCATGCGGACAATATTATGTCCGTCACGTCGTCTTCTAGAAAAATTAACAAGGAATACTTACAGATATGGCAAGAGAAGGTGTTTGCTAAAAACCTGCACGATGATGTCAGAACAGTTTTAATCATTGACTCGTTTTCTGGCTACAAAAGTGTTTGAGCCAGTCTTCCAGTATGCTTGGTATCGAATGAAAATAATAACACGAGAACAATTGATATAGACTTGTACAAATAATAAAATAAATAATATAAATTACAACACACCAAATAAAAATCTACAATACACAGCAGAGATTAACTGGTACATACCACTTGTGTAAAATTGGTTCTAAACTAGCTACTCAAAAAATAACTTAAATTTATGTCAGTTGGCCCGTATGGGTTTTATAATCTAATTTAATAACAAGCTGTTACCCTAATAACTAATGAGCCTACTTTCCTCTACGTGGATGCAAATAGATTTTATGAATTTCTTAACAATGAAGATTATAGGAAGGCCTTGACATCTTGACAGAGATATCACTAGAGAGGGAACCCGAAACATATACACTGTAATGAGACAATTTACACCTGTGCCTTAATCAGGAGTCTAAACCACAATCCCTCAACTGTAAGTCAGCATGCAACCAACTATATTACAGATGTAGGATTAGGATTACGAATATCAACTTCAATTGTAATCAGGCCAAAATTTTGGAAGATAAGGTCTATTAAACTGAAATATCTAGAGGCGAGTCATTTTTAAATCAAGTATGTGAGTCACTAAATCATGTAAGTTTACATGACCCTCTGTATCACTAGAAATAACGAGACATCCTGGCAATATCAACAGGGATGATGGTTACAAGTTAAGAGTGGGACGGAACGGAGCACAAACAGCAGTCTTGGAAGCGGAGGAGGGCGGAGTCTGGAGGCGCGCAAACCTTGACAAGGGACTGGAGGAGTGTGGGCGGCTACGACCTGGTGGGGGTAGAGTGGCTTATCCACAGACGGGGAGGGGAACTCTACACCTGACACCTCCAGTCTCCCTGTCATCATATCTTATATCCTTCTCCTGTCTCCTTAGTTTTCGATACTGCAGTTAGGTTGTCAAGTTGTTGCTAAATGCATGACCCCCCCCCCCCAAGTAGAAATTAAAATAAACAAGCACAATATCTGGTCATTCATGAAATATTTTAGAAAGAAATGATAATGTAAACATACTAAAACAAGAAGTCTTGTTGAAGACAAACAGTTTTAATAAAATGGATTCTTAATTTTCTAGTTTTCCAATATGCAATACACAAAGGCATGCAAATTCTGCGTTATAAACATGCGATAGTCTGGATTCCACAATCATGTATACATAATGCCTCAGGAGGCAGGCAATTAATTCTTAATAGAAAAGTAAGTAGAATATTTATACGACCTATGACCGGAAACATATCCATATCCTAATGGTGAAAAACGTCCTCGAAATAAAGCTAATATGAAAAAAAAAAATCTTGATGCAAATTTTTAGTGCAATGGTTTGCGAGAATGAAACATTTAACGTTTTGAAATGAGTCAATTTAGTGTCAGCGAGGTTGGAAAATGGGTTCAGTTAATATTTTCGTCCATCAGTGACAGAAATTTCACCTTAGTATTTTCCCGCCTGGAAGGTTTCCTTCTTTCTTCTTTTAATATTAATTCACTTGGTGGATTTTTCTTTCGTTCGCCGCCAATTTTACGCTATCCTTTCAAACTCTGCAAGTAAATCACATAAACCATTGCCATCAAATTTCAAAACAACATATGCTATACAAAAATTACAAAATGAATGCAAACATATGCATGCTTCAAGTATAACCTGTCACCAAATACTAACGTGAAATTTGCATGCCTATAATGTGCGTTCACTCTTTGCATGAAAAAGAGATTTTTATGGAAGGTGGGAGGGAATCATTCCCTAGTACGTTTTAGTATACTTTCCGAAGGTAAGATAGGTTCATGAGATTGCATTCCTGTCCACAAGTCTATGTCCCCCCCTTCCCCTCAGCCAAAAATCTTTTGACACCTTGCATTGAATTCCATCAAACTTGATATGCTAAAAAAACTTAATAACGACACATGACATAATTTTTGACCACGATGGATGCTTATTTTCAGAATAGCGGCTGTTAACATTATTTTTAGTACTAATACATATCTTGGGAAGTATCCTTCCAATTTGAAACTAATTTTGTATAATGACAATGCCCAATCTCACTATAGATTTCAGGTACTTATATCCTCGTGGGTATGTCATTTTGAAAGATATAGCCACTTGAAAAAATAACATTTTTATTTAATATATCAGGAACTATTCAAATGATTCTAACCAAATTTGTTTAATTTACACTCTATAATATCAGTATTCATTTCAGATAGGCCTACTCAGATTTAAGTTTTCCATATTGGGAGCTAGTGCCACCTGAAATAATTAAGCTTATCCTTCATATCTCAGGAACTATACAACCAATTTGAGCCAAGTCTGATACAGTAACACCTCACATCATCAGTATTATTTCAGAAACTCACTTTCTCATTAGTCTGTCATTTTGAAGATAGCACCCACCCAAAAAAAATTAATCTTTTCCACGTCTCGGGAACTACCAAATGATACCAACCAATGTTGGTATAGTGATACTCCACAAAGAAGGTATTCATTTGACACACTCACTTCCTCATGAGTCCCCAGGTTTGAATACAGCACCACCTGAAAAAATTATGCTCTAACATCATACATTGTAAAACATTTTTTGTACCTTTACAAAGAAGTTTTTGGAAACCAGTTGCCTCAAAAAAGGTTTGTAGTGCTACAAAAAGTTTTCTTATAAAAATTATAATAAAATTTTTTGTAATATAACAAAATAAGCCCTGTATTTAAACATACGCCATCAAAAAGTTGAAAAAAAAAAAAATTATAATCGTCTCAAAAGCAATTGTAGTAAGAAAATAATTTAGGAGGCACAATCTTTCGAAATTGTATTTTTAAAAAATGTATACCGGCAGCAAGATTCGAGGCCACAACCTCAGGATCGTCATCCTGGCATTTTATCCTAAAACCATCTCAGCTTACATGCTCTTGTTATGTTTTAGTGTTATATTTATTTTAGTAACAGTGGCAAAAAAAGTTGCATCACAATGCAAATTAACAAATTATTATTACCGCCTGTTCGGTTGGTTACAAAAATGACTGGGCTGGCATAATACATAAAACAGCATGATAGTATGACCTTTGGAAGAAAAGTAAAAGAAAATATTTTTCTCTAATTCAGTGGTTATTATTCAATAGCATGTCATTAGTCAACGTATAAATTTTTTATCATAGCAACACATGGAATTTTAATTATTACTGTATTTTAATTATTTTGATGATCTTGGTTTGAGATAACAGATAATTTGTTTACATGTAATAGAAAGATATTTTGTTAAAGTCAGAACTGGCAAAGAAATTAATTTCACCTTGAGAGAGAAAGTCGTGAACATTTTGTTATGTGCAAATATTTTATGTTATAACTATGTGAGGCGATACTAGCTAGCCAACAGGAGAAGTCATTTATTTAAAAATAAGATTGCTGAAAAATTTTACTTTCTCTACGAACATTTTAAATTGTTTAAAGAAAATTTTAAGGCTTATTGGAATTTTCGCTAGGGCTGTGGAATTTGCATTAATTTATTGATACAGGAGTCCGAATAATTATAAAACCAGGCAACTACGATGGTACAAAGACTTGATGAAGATTACAAGCAAAGAAGAGGCATGAGTTGAGACTACAGCAGTGATTAAATATTAGATACGATTCGCCTTTGCGTACTTACAAAGTGAATGTGCAAGGACTGTATTACGCACATATAAGCCATTGAGCTTAATATTTAGTGAAGAGCTTGACGGAGAAGAGGATCTACTGTTGCGGAGCCATCTTCATTTTGTGTTACAGGGATGCTTCGGCTAGCTGCTGCTGCCTATGACGATCAACATATTTAAATTCTCAGATAAGTCTGAACCAGTTTAAACAGCATGCAGCTATCGTTAATTAATATTTTATCCTGCACCATGGTTAAATCGAAGTTTAATTTTAATTCAGTTTGCATAAAGTTTTGCTCAAGAAGACTCAGTAAGAAAGGGACAAGCTCTATAATATATTTTCCAAGCTCAAACATAAATGTTGGATAGCTAGTGTTGGCCGCAATATATATAATTTGAGAGTTATGAATTATTAATTTTAATCATATTCAAGTACTTTGGTAATTGGAAGTAGAGTTGTTTTATGCACAGTACTATTAAAATTATTAATCTGCCAGTTTCTCATAATATGTTCAAACCTTGCTTATTACATTCTATTAAAATTTTTAAAGAATCGTAGCTGCCACTGTTCTCATTTACTGTAGATCGTCTGTAATTAGTTGTGGTATTGTTCTGTTTAGCAAGTTATCCTGCAGATAGTAACAAGTTTTAGTATCTGCCTGGTGGTATTATTTAAATTGAATTTGGTAAGTTTTATTGGTATTCACATGTCCGTTGGGTTGTACTTATCATATGTTTGCAGTGTAAGCCAGGTAAAAGAACAGTCACATGCAATACATATTAAAATTGATTATGTTATATCAAATGATACATTATTGTAATAAGTTTGTTATTATTGTACGTTTTCAATGTTTTGTAAATGTACAAAGATGTTTCTGTAAAATTTACAAAAAATCTTGGGAACTAGTCAACTGATTGCACCCAAGTTGGACACACCAATAGTGTTATTACAGGGTATTTGTTCTGTATGCTTTTAATATACAGGACACCTATTTTCTAAATGGGGGCTGTATGCATTTTTTAAGACTGGTACTATGCTAAATCTCCTGAACCATTAGACCTAGTTGAAGAAACCTTAGTGTGCTCACAGTACTTAATGTAAGCAGTAAATATGCTGATAAACAGTCTCATTTAATGACATCTTGGAAGATAGACTCACACTGAAATAACACGGCTTATCCATTATAAATCTAGAAACACTCAAACAATTCCTATTAAATTTGATATACTGTACATGTAATGATAGTGTATGCCACCTAAGTTTATATGATTTAGTAGATCAGTCACTAATTTTCAAATTGGTGGCTGTTTAAATATTTTAATGTACATATGGGATATCTGCTGAACTATTAGACCTATTTCAACAAAAGTGGCTGAGCTGGTAGTACATTCACTAGGCAGAAATTATTGTAAGCCATTCAAAATTACTTGAATTTATTATATCTGTTTAGTGTCATAATGGAAACTGTGCAAGTATTTTGATACTAGTATGCAACATCTGCTGAACCATTAACGCTATTTCGACCAACTTGGTGAGTTGACAGTACATAAAGCAAACATTCTTTTTTTCCCATTTGGAAGATAGCTTTAACTGGAAATATTAAGCTTTTTTATATCATATCTCACGAACTACTCTCCTTTTCTCATCCTATTTGGTATACACATAGTTCTTTCGTAGACCACATAAAATTATTTGATTTCAGTACAAACAATAATACATTTTTAATATTGCAGCATTACAAATATTTGATAGTTATGCCATAGATACCAGACAATATAACTTTTTCAACCAAACTTGGTATTCTGGCAGTATATAATGCAAAAATTAAATATGCTAATTTACAGACACACTGGTAAGTAAGTTTGGAAGAAAATTAAATACCAATCTCGGAATCTACCAACACGTTTCCTATCAAATGTGAAATACAAATATTACTGTAAAATGAGCACTTTTAAAACCAACCTAAGAAAAATATCACTGCCCCTGTCTGCATATATTTTAATGGGCACACTAAGTGACATGCACCTGGTAAGTTCGTAATGATGGATGGAAAGAAGTTCCATATTGTAGAATCGTATGGCGGTGCTACACCATCTTAGGTAGAGCGCACTATAGTTTATGGCTGGGCGGGATTGTTTTATAAATATGCTCCAGTTCGCCTGGCTATATAAAAGGCCTGGAGGCCGGCGCTCCCCCCCTCCCCCAGCTGACTACAAGGCTTCGACGAGAGTAGTGTGTGATTGAGGCTGAAGACGGAAGCATCTACCTACTCCTGGGCAGAGGGGTTCTGAGGTCAACTGAAAAGAAGATAAGGGTGAGCATAAATTGCGTAGTGGTAGAGATCAATGCTTGTATCGCAACATCGTCCCCAATCCCTTATTGCATTAATTATCATTGGCAAGGACCAGGATTAGCTGCATGATTGAATATCAGAACTTACCATACTGTTTCAGTAGTGTAACATAGCTTGCTGTTCAAGACTAATAAGCATATTGTGAGTCTTAAGTAACTGTTGTCCCTTTGTGTATCAGCAACTGTTGTAACTTGTGTTTAAGTAATAGTTGTTTTATTAAATATATATATATTTTTATAATTCCATCTATCATTCAGCTACCAGTGAGACAAACCCCCAAACACCCCTTACATCCACTTAAGGTGAAATGCGTATTGAGAGCCAGAGTAAGGAAGGATACAGAGTTTAGAGCTATTTAGTATCCAGGAAGAAAGGAAGTTGTTACAATGGCAGAAGCGCCAGACTTCCCCTCTCTGCACACCAGGCGAGTAAATTGACATCCGTGTAGTTGAAAGCATGAGCACGGAACTGAGAAAGCCACCATCCCCTGTCTCTTACAGACATCCCCACCCGCCCATGCTAGCAGCTGCCTTCATTCCACGCATAAACAAACCTTTTCCTAGGTCAGTTATCATGTATCTGACGGAGCACGTGTGTAGCAACCTTACCACTTTCTTGTTCTTGCCCGTCCATCCACTTCCCTTTACAGTGCTTCTTTTACGTAGTTAATGTAGTGTAATGTTACATCTTTTAATTGCATGCAGAACAACCTGTTCATTTTTTCGCTACACAACTCCAGTTGTATTGTGTTCTTTCAGAGTGTGTTATCTTTTCCCTTCCTGTACTTTGCCTAAATTTTAAGTTTACACAAAAGTGAGTGGCACCATGCACACTGACAGCACACACTTCATTCACATACTGCAATGAACGTGACTCATATATCCACATCTCAAACAATTTGAGAATTTGTTCAAACGCTTACGTATACTTCAGCCACACCTACACCCACACTTGACAGACATGAACAGTTAACCAGCCCAGTTAACCAGCACAATTAACCAGCCCTATTACGGAACAGATTACACCCAGCAAACACACGTCAGACACCTTCCAACATTTGATCGATCAAGTACAAGCAGTTATTTCTTACGCCCTCGCCAGACACTGTACATAACCAATACACATCAAATTTATATTCCAGCCACAAACACTACCACCCCTATAAACACCCCACAGACACACGCACCGCCAGCCCCAGTTAATTTTATTCTTCCAGAAACACACCACATTCCCACTTTTTCCGGAGAAACTGATGCTAGTGTAGAGGACTTTTTAGATACCATTAACGCCGTCAGTGAATTAAATCACTGGACAGAACTTGAGACATGACTGCAATTAAAGTTTTATTTGGTAGGGGTTGCAAAAAGAACCTATGAAAACCTCTATTACAGCAGTTCCACTGAGCTCACTTGGAAACAATGGACAGAACTTGAGACATGACTGCAATTAAAGTTTTATTTGGTAGGGGTTGCAAAAAGAACCTATGAAAACCTCTATTACAGCAGTTCCACTGAGCTCACTTGGAAACAAGTTGAAGACAAACACTTAGCCACATTTACACGACTCGATACATAGGATAAATAAAAAGACCTTTTACACTCTACACTACAGCAACACGGTCAAAGTGCTCAGATACATATAGAGAATTTGACTTTTTATAAGAATAAATGTACGCCACTATTGCCTGAACAGGAATTTGTGAATATAATTTGGAGATCTCTCTTGCCACCATTAGCTGATAAACTTATCCCCTTCGACAACATGACCTTAGACAACCTATTACAGAACATCATAAACGTTGAGTGTGACATGTACAATTACCAACATAATATTGATCAACACACACCAAATCCACATACCACTAAGCTTCTCGAAGAAATCAACCTTATGAAAGTACAGCTACAGACACTCAAAACCGCACAAAACTATACCCCGTCACACCCACAACCAGTTCAATGTGTTCACGTACATTCCCTTCCAACCCCACCCCTTCATAGGAACACATGCATCCTGCACACGTACAGCAATCCCATGGTATTTCAATGGCCACAGAACACAAACAAATACAGATATCACACACACCAAGCACCCTATAAACCACAACTAACACCCCACCACACAGGCTCTTTCAGGACAGAACAGGGGGGGGGGGGGACATGAACGTGCACAGGAGTACGTTTGTGGGAACCAGTACAGGGGACAGTATTCTGGGAAACAAGTCTCCCCTGTCCAGGAGCAAGAGGCCCGGGCTCGAGCCACGTGCAATGCCTTTTTCAATAAAGTAGTACCCCACAGATCTTATGCAGATATAGCTAAGTTTAACTCTAGGGGTGTAAATTTTCCAACATATTCCATTCCGTCCATTTCCACATCATCATGCCATTTTGATAGTAGCAACATCGCGGACCACCATGCTTATGCATAATTTTATGCAACTTCACCGAGCACGGTTTCTGCTAGCTTGATGCACGCCCCAGTTTCCCAAACAATTCATAAACACATGCCCAATACTACGCCAGTATTGTGGTCACACCAACCATCAAAAATTGTGACAGCATGCACGCAACCTTGTTTCAGTGGTCCTCGCAAGCGCAGCACTCCTTCCCCTCCCGCGCTCAGCAGGTCACGGTTGCCACACCTCCCATGCCCAGCATGCAAAATTGCAGTGTTGCTACTTCCCAGAGCAGCCACGGCACGCAGCTTACAGTTCAGGGTCACCACAGCTTAGCCAGTGACACTTGTGCATTGTGCCTTTATGTCAGGCATAAAAGCCTATACTGTACCCTATTTCCAAAACAAAATTTTCAATTTTCCACAGACGTGGCCGACCTGTTTCGGCATTTTAAAAACAGATTCCGGCTGAGTCCGTGTACCATTTTTGTCACCCACTCCACTCCCGCTCCCGACGCAGCGCATGCCAAATGTTTTCCAAACAATGCCAGCAGGGTCTGCGATGATGAGAGCAGCAAACTCAGTGGAGCCATGGGACACATTGGCACAGACAAACAGACGCGCATTGCGCCTCCTTTCCTCTCCTTCTCCTCACCGAGCCCAAGTCAGCTCAGCCACGCCACATATCATCGTTACTATTAAGGGCTGGTGCAACCACACATTATTAGATACGGGATGCTCATGTAGTTGTGCTGCCAGTACAGTTTTATCTACTCAACCCCTTTCTCCCTTGAAAGAGCCCATCACGTTAGTTGCCACTATATCTGTGCTATCGCCACAGCAATTCGAAACCACTATTGATTTGCACATTCAGGGTCACACTTACCCCCAGCATTCTTAGTCATCGACAACCTACAATAAGACCTAATATTAGGTGTTGATTTTATTAGGAAATACAACGTTATCGCAGTACTCAAATATATATAACTTTCTCTCTATGCATTCGCATGACGAGAATAAGATAACTGAAATCCCACTTGTATCTAATTACTCAGAAGTAACAGACTTTCCATCACTAGAGCACTTATGTAACACTCTTGAAGCTTTTGAACAGCAAACCCCTCTTGTCCTAACATCAATGAAACCGTCACACCCCCTCAAAAGTAAGCCATCCAAGACGTCATTGCCGAATATAGCAACCGTTTTGCCACGTCCATTCTTGAGCTCACAGAGGCCAAAAATTTTGAAAGTAAATTAGAATTAGATACAGATAAGTCCGTTGCCACATGCCCCTACTGCATTAGCACCAAAATAAGGGATGAACTTTTGGTACAAATCAAAGACACGGCCAACGCTGGAATTATTCATGAGGCTGACTCTCCCTATTCTGCCCCTAGTTTAGTAATTTCAAAGAAGAGTGGTGGTCTTCGTTTCTTAACTGATTTTCGTAAACTTAACTAACATTTAACTAAAGTCCAATATCCCCTTCCCCGAACTGAGGACATTTTTGAACGCCCTCCAACATTTCGTCTTCATTACTTGCATAGATTTGTTCTCTGGGTTTTATAGTATTCATGTTCGCCCCCAGGATCACCATAAATTGGCTTTTACAATCAATAGAGTTGGTTTATTTGAATATTGTCAAATGCCAATGGATCTAAGTAGCAGTCCACAGTACTTCCAAATGTTCATAACTAAACTCTTAGGTCCCCTCAAGTGGACTGCCACTATTTCATATATTAATGATATTTTTATTTTAGGTTCTACATTTAAAGAACATATCACTAATATTCGCAAAGTTTTTCAGAGACTACGTCTTTTCAGTGTTAAGGTCAACACCAATAAATGTTTATTTTTCCAACAGACAGTTAAGTTATTAGGCCATATGATTACCCCCCACGGCATGTCCACCAACCCCGATAAGGTTGCGGCTATCAAACAAATGGCCCCTCCTACTACTGTAAAACAACTTCGCTCTTTTCTTGGAATGACCTGGTACCTATGTAGGTATATCCTAAATTATACTTCTATCGCCCAACCATTGATCGACCTCACTAAACACACCACTTCTTTCAAATGGGGCCCAGATCAACATAATTCCTTTTTGCAGTTAAAACGAGCCATTCTTCAGGCGCAAATTTTACAAAAATTTCACAAACACCACAACATCATTCTTGCTTGTCACGCCAGTAACTCGGCTGTCAGAAGGGCACTCATTCAGATTGATCCCAAAACAAAACAACGTAACATCGTGGCCTTCGTGTCTAAGAAATTTTCTGCTCAAGAGGAACGATGGTCCACGATGGAGAGAGCTATCCGCCATTAAATACCTGTGTTCCCACTTTCATCAATACCTCTATGGGCGTAAGTTTGTTATTGAAATGGACCACGCGAGTTTAAAGTATTTGCACAAGATGGCAGACCATAATGCTCATATTAATAAAATGGCTATAGCCTTAAGTGAATTAGACTTCCAAACACACGTCGTTACGGGAACACTCAATACATTACCTGATGCATTAAGTAGGCTACCCACTGCACCTCAGGTCCCTACCCAGTCGATAACTGTTAATGGAAAATCTTATGATTAATAGTTCAACAAAATTCACACCATGGAAGCTGCCCTCCCCACTCAAGTTGTGGCTACAAAGTTTTCTAAACACGGTCATGATTGGTCTGAGAAACTCCTTGCTGTACGTGAAGCGGCTATACAAAATTTACTCCAGGCTTAGAGCCTCCAAAAATCCTCCTTGGAAAACCCACAGGAAAAACACGTTAAAGATAAATTATCATATGTAGGTACGCAATCGTAGCCAACACAAGACCCTCACCCACCGCTACTGCGGACCTTATCATGTGTCCGATATCCTTGGGAAATCTACTATTCAAATTCAACTTAACAAATCCGGGGTTCCTAAATATGACACTGTCTCTGTCAGACATACTAAGCTCGCATACTCTCGTTAAAGTGATACGTGTATTAATGTAATTCTATTATGTGTTCTATGTCTTATACTCCTTTGAAAGTGTGTTACTGTGTACTTCATTCTTTCCACTGCAAGCTGCTACACTGTACCTGTTCCCCGTCATTGTCGGCCCGCTCGTGAGGGGATGGCAGCGAGGCATTGCTGACGGATCTCCCACTCAGCGCGTGTTCCCCACGGCCAGCACAACCTACAGCCTGCCGTGCCTGCGTCACTCCTGCCTTCCCCTCTGCAAGTGCTGAACTGCTTCCTGCCAGCTGTCACCATACGCACTCTAAGAGTGCCACTTCACTTTGCGGCTTTTTGCTGTTCGCACGTCTGCGGCGACGCTCACCATGCCGGCCATCCAGGTTGGCAGCACTACCTGTGGGCATGGCCTCGCCCCGCCAAAGGCGATTGTTGCTGGGGCAACACACCGCCTACGCTCCGCCAGTCGGCGGCAGGGTTGGGGGAATATCCCCACCTGCTTGGATGCCCTGACCTTGGTGATGTATTTTTGTTCTCCCTTCACAGCTGGCAGTATCTCACAACCGACCTTCAGAACGCATGCGGGCATTTACTACGTGAGCACCGAGCCAGATGTACTCTACGAGACCAGTCTTCCGCTGATGTACAGAATTCAATTACAATTTCCCTCCCCTCCAGAAGCCCTTGCTGTCAGTATCCATTCCACATCTGTCACGTATTATGGCTAAGGTTATATGCCATCCCCTTTAAATTATATGGATTCACCTTGCTTATCATTTGTGTAAAATTTCTTTAATTTTCAAACTAAACGTTGTAATTTCTTATTGCCACGTTCAATTCTTTACATATTAACGAGCCTTGTTGTATCCTTGTATTATACCATGCGGTACATTGAGCCGTACATTTTAGTTTGACGTTCACTACACCCCTCCTTGTGCATACTGTTGTTCATAATACCTTAATTTCGTCATTAACATGGGTACTGTCACCCCCCCCCCCCTCCTATTTCACATCAACATATATGTCAGCTATTTTAACTACTACAATATAACCCAGCTTAATAATTTTATATTTTGTCCATTGCACACAATTTGAGTTATTGCATTATATTCCTTGTGTTTCCCATTTCTATGTATACTCTCCTGTATATGATTTTCTATAATTGTGGTCAAATGTATTTCCCTTTAATTACTGTTTCACACTAGGTAGGACTTCACAGCCAGTGTCGAATTATGTTATTAAATCAGTATTTCGCATTTGCCTTAAGGAGTCCCTGTACTTCACACGCGTGCACGTGCGCGCACACACACACACGCACGCGCACACACACACACACACACACACACACACACAGAGATATATATATTTCAGTGCAGCTCTCCAATTGCATACCAGCCCTCAATGCAGTCAACACACCCTACGTTATTGCCCCTATTCCAGGAAAATTAGTGGATACTCTGGTGACATTTCAGATACATGCCCCTGCTTCTGGGTGCTCCTACATAACATAGGTTTAAAGAGTATTGCACGCCACATGTTGGGTCTTTGTTTATTGATATTAATTATGTACTGCTATTAGAGGCCTCTTGGCAAAGTTTTGCTGCTACATATTTCAACCTCAGTGGTCTCAGATACTTTTGTGGATATTTGTGTTACAATTATAGGCCTAGGGCATATCAGAAAATAATGTTCATAGTTTGTAAGCTGCCTTCAAAAATGCTGTTTTGTATACTTTACAAGGATAATTTTGTTACTCAGATACATTTACGTTATCCGTAGTGTAAAATGTGGACATTGTATTAATTATCTTGAAGCCACCCACATAATGCAATTGCACAAGAGAGCAGAGAATATATCAAACAGCGATAAGCTTCCCCTTCCTTCCCGAACCCACATGTGATACTCTACCTCCAGCCTCTTGCCCCCACTCCTTCGTCCCAAACCGTGCTCCCTTGTTGCAGTAATGGCCATTCCCGCTTGGACGTGCTTCATCCTATGCACTACTTAGTTCAAATTTAACAGCACGAGCTATATGAAAATACGCTGCCTTTTGAGATTTAATGGTGTAGCAAAATGAAAAATTGGTATGCTTGTATTCTACATAAAATTTTATATATGCCTCTTTTTTAATTTTTCCCAAAAAGTGAACAGAAACTTGTGACATGACATACAAAGTCATCCAAGTTTAGGCCCTAGTTTTATATGTATTTATACTTATTAATAAAATCTAAAAAGGAATGTGGACAGATTACATATTCAATCCATGAATAAAACCATTTACAGCATTCTCAGTTAATTACTGCTTTTAAAATATTGAAAATAAAACCATGCTAATTATCTGGTTTATGCTTCAGATTCAACCTCCTCTTGAGAAAAACTTAGAAATTATTTTTTGGAAAATCAGAGCAAAAGATCTGCCAAACAAGTCAGAGTGAGTAGGATCATGATTGGCCACTACCATAGCCAATCAGGAGAAGGTTACAGTGATTGGCTACATTACAACAGGAGCAGATGGGGAACCTCCTCTTCTCTCATTGGCTACCTGAATTTATGCCCAGCTATGTAAGAGCCTCCTCTAGCTCCTTGCTTTCATGCCCAGTTGCACCATTAACTGCCCTGAACAGAGTTCCTAAGATCTTGGTTCAAACACTATATTCATTGTTGGATCAAAGTTCCAATGTACAAGTGTTGCACCAACATGAACGGCCAAGTTCCCATTGTAGATCTCGTAATCTCGGTTCGGAACTAGAATTGAGATGAAACACTGTTTGCAATTGGCTCTCATTCTTGTCATAATGATGCAACTGTTTATTTTGAAGTTTGGTGACAATAAGTTTTTGTGGACATTATCTCTTAATTGGTTGAATGCACAGAAAAAATGTCAGTTTCAGTTGTTTTGTTTGATTGGAAACATTTTGCACACACTGTTATTGTTATTTTTAATAGCAATATTATTGAAGCAGGTAGTGTACATAGAACTAGATAGTGCAATGTTTTATCTGTTTTAACCACTTAACATGTTAAACCGAGTTAACTTGGGTTGAACATAATAGTTATTTTAAGGTAACCCGAATAAACTCAAGACGCAATTCAGTTTGCCGTTTGTCATTTACCCTGAATATATTCATTTCATTTCAGTTCAAAATGTTCTACGTAGAGTAAAGCAGTTACTGACTATCTGTGAGCAGTTGAATCATTGCTTCAGAGATGGCAGTATGGCAGTAGTGCTCTCTGGCTGACTTGGTGAGTGAGTGAAGAGATTTGGGCAGCTCTGAACAGCGAGGTCTTGAGAGCTGATGAGGGTGATTGAAGTGAATATGGAGTGGCGCCAGAATGAAGGGACGGGGGAAACGGTAGATCCCCGAGAAAACCAGTCGACCAATGGCATCGTCCGGCACAATTCCCACTTGCGAAAATCCAGTGACCTGGCAGGGGATGGAACCCAGTTCGTCTTGTTGGGAGGTGAACATGCTAATCGCTCAGCCACTGCGGCCCCTTGGCTGACTTGGTGTTCATGACAAAGTGCAAACATACACAATTTGGTTTTTCAATGTCTGCCATATATTTTTAGTTTATAGTGTTCTTGACAGATTGCGGCACTTATAGTTTTATTTTTCAACATTTTGCACCATATTTCGGTGACCAGAAATTTCCCGCATGGTGCATGTTGTAACTTTACAGTGATACTGTTTTTCAGCTAATTTTGGTATACATTTTACAATGCACAAAACTAACTACTGTAAACTCCCGATTAACCGTGTTAATTGGGGCAGGAGAAAACACGAATAAGTGAATTTGTATTTAAAAAACCCAGATAATCGAATTTACACACTACTATTAATGGAACAGCTATATTGGCTCCGAAAATCATGATAAAACAAAGTATTTATTATACATATCAAAGTAAATACAAATAACTCACTGTATGTGTCGGATTTAAAGTACACAATACTTTAACTGATATTTATGTTGCACAGAATATAGTTAATTGACAGCACATTGAGTATACACAGCCTGTGCTAGTGCCGGTGCCAGCCACGGGCACGTTAGGCAGGCGACATAGATAAGCAGTGCGTAGTTGTGTGTATGGTTTTCTCAACGTGCATCACTCAGATTGGTCCTTTAGATAGCAGAGTTAGTTGAAAGTTTAGAATGCAATGCAATAAAGACTATAACGGGAATTTAAATGAGGTAACCTTACATTTAAACAATACAGTACAATCTCTATTACTCTGAGCTTACATAAATTTTACCGACTTACATACACAAAAGCTTAAAACTTGAGAAATGTTACATTTTTGTAAACATTTTATATAAAAAAATTAAGAAAAATTAAACCCTGTCTTTATTGAAAAGGTCTTCAATATTTTTTTTTGTTGGCACTGGGACAGGGTTTGTTGATAACACACCATGCTCAAAAGTTTTTTCTAACTTCTTTGGGATAGTTTAAAATGCACTTTTACACTTTGTTGATGTTGAGAAAAGAACACTACAAAGTGAACAATGACCTAGGTCGGCGGTCGATAAACTGGCAAGACGTGTTGAAGGAATTTGAAGAGGGAGAGAAGGGGGGAGGGCATGTCTGATGACAAACTCAATATTTTGTACGTTTCACTTCGGACATTGTCGACAGTCTCTTGTTTAGCACTTGCAGCAACACTTTCATGCCTTTTAAAGCATGCAGAGTGTATTTTATGAACAATTATTTGTTTTAAAAAACTTCATATTTACACATTCGTGCATGAGTTTTGAAGATAACAAAACAACGTGGCCCTTTGTAATTTTGTATTTTTAACATCCGTAAGATACAAAATACGAAATACCAAATTACAGAATACGCCACAATTTTTGTATACAAAATCGGGTAACGTAATCATTTTGTCAACAAAATCTGCCATTTTGGACACGGCCTCAGACGGTCGGATATGCACTTCACAACGGGCGGAAATGGATGACTAACGCAGGCCTTTGTGACAGGCAGACAATTTAAAGAGATAAACATCAGCTCATGCGGCACAATGATAGACGTAATGGTACCACTGATTGTTAAATGACACATGTTACAGCATCGCCTTGCCGCAGAAGTTACAGTAGAATTTGAGAAAAATCAAAAAGCCTCACAGGTAAGCCGAAAACTGGTTAAGCGAAGCACGAATAAGCGGGAGTGTACTGTATTTTGTATTGTTTTTTGTGTATTACTACAAAGCATTAACATTTAATTGTGAACTGCTGTCAGATATTCTATTTATTGAAATTTTTGTTGACATTATAATGGCAAAACATTTTATATAAATTTTCTTAGAATTTAATTTTGAAATGGAAATGACAAAAAGTTTGTAAAAAATGGAGGGTCTGATTTAGAAGATGCTGTAGCAGAAAGTGGAAGCGATACTTTGAACGCGAGTTCTGTTTCTAGTTTTGACAGTTGTGATTCAGAAGATGACTATGTTTTCAGTCGGCATGTGTATGGTGTAAAGTCAATGCAGTTCCAGCAGCACCAGCACCTCCAAATTATGAATTCAAAGGTATGCCTGGTGTAAATTTGGTTGTAAATGAAGATGTCTATGTATTTTTTTAATTCTAGCTAGTTTATTGCTATAATCTCATGAAGCTTTTTTACTGACGAGACAAATTGATATGCTAGTCAGTGTCAAACAAATTCACCTGGTACATCAAATAGGTTGCAGCATCCTGTATCATGTAAGGAAACCTGAAATCTCACAGTATTGGTCTAACAATCCCATGATTCCAACTCCATTTTTCCCTAAGTGAATGTCGCCAAGAAGGTTTTCGCAGATAAGACAATATCTTCATTTTCCCAACAATGTCAGAAAATAAACCCAAACCCAAGCTGAATAAAATTTGGCCTATTTATGACATTTTAATGGGAAAGTTTCATGACCTGTATACACCTTGCCAGCACATAACATATGAAAGTCTGCTTCTGTACAAAGATTGGCTGGGATGGGTGCAGTACATTCATTTAGAAAGGGCTACATATTGGTATAAAAATGTACCTTTTGTGAGTCGAAGTTGGGATATGTGTGGAATTTCACCATTTACATGGAAAAAGACACAGTGATTGACAACAAGATTAGGGAATTACTATTTTCCTCTCAATTTGTAATAATCCTTCCTCACCAAACATCTGATCAATAAAGGCTACTGTCATACTATGGACAATTTTTATAACTCTTCGCAGTTAGCAGACTTGTCTATTTATACATAACATATGTTTATGGATGCTGAGACCAAGTAGAAAGGCTGTACCCAAAACTTTACAGGAGACAAAGCTGTTTAAGGGGAAAATAATTGGTTACCAGAGGGGAAAGGTATTTGTCATGAAATGGAAGGATAAGAAAGATATCCATTTGATTTCCCCAATACAGAAATGATGACTGTTATGAAGAGAGGCAAAGAGAAAGTGAAACCAAAGATAGTATTCAATTATAATGATACTATGGGAGGGGTTTATTGTGTGGATTAACATATGTCAGATTATGCTGCTCCAAGTAAGAGAGGCAAGAAATAATACAAAAAGATTTTTACCACCTGCTAGATCTTTTACAGTGGAATTTGTTCATACTCTACAGGAAATGTGGGGGAAATAAATCAGCACTGTAGTAAAGGTTGGAGTTTGCATACAAAAACGGATGTCCAGGAAGAATGCCTACACTAATGAAGCTTACTGGGCGCCATTTCCACGAAACATTGCTTCCAACAGAGAAAAGATTTAATCCACCACGACAGTGTGAAATATGCAATAGGGTGCATGATGCCAAGGGAAAAGAGGATTTGAACAGAAACATGATACTTCTACCCTGACTGTAATGTTCCTCTGTGCATTGCTCCTTGTTTCAGAGTGTACCACACACACACACGCACGCACGCAACAATAGTGTGTTTGTTAAACTGTATATTAGTTTGTAGACACTTTAAGAACTATTTTGTGAATTCAAATGATTTTATTATTCTTTGTGTAAATAATACATGTATATTACACATTTTGGCCATTTATATGGGACATATTTTCAGAAGGTAAATTTTTGTTGTTTATTTTTTCTCTCTGGGAATGTAAGGAATGTACTGTCAAGTTGCCTTCACGGATATTTTTATAAGGATGTGTATATGTGGAAATTGTTTCCTTTAGGTTATATAAAATATTTTTTTTATAATTTTAATTAATTTTTTATTTGTATTTAAGTATATATCATATTACAGATATTTACTTACAATAGCATGTTTAGTGAAAATGTTTATCAGTTTTCAGACACAGTTTTCTGGTTTCAAAGAGTTTTATTACTTTTGTAGGATGTATAAAGAAAATATGTGTATTACCTAATTAGGCCCTTTATATCAAGACATATTTCCAAAATATAAGATTTCTTTTTGTTTTCTCTTCTGTTAGGGGAGTGTAAATTATGTACTATATACTATGTAAAGTTTGCTTCACTGATATTTTTGAAAGGGCATTTTTTTTTGTCAAAATTGTTCTCTGGTGTTTTTAGCCAAAGAATATATTTGTTTATAATTTTAATCACTTTTTTTCATATACATATATGATTTTTTGGCGAAAATTTCAAGATTTATGGTGAGACTGTAAATTATTCAATGTTACAAAAGTTAGATTTTTATTATTTATGCAAACATAATAAATGCCAGAGTATAAAAAAAAAAATCGCCTTTCATAAACTATTAAATTAAAAATTTTTGCCAATTTTTGTTGGTTATAACAGAGTTGTACTTTTGGAAATTACAGTCTAAAAAAGTGTTTTTTTCCGAACATCTTTTGAAATATATAAATTTTAAGTGGTTAAGTAAAATAATTGTTGTACGAATTTTACTGACTAATATTTTAGTGTGTATAGTGTTGTTTTAAATACCTCCCCCCCCTCCCCCCCCCCCCAAAAAATTTTTTTTTGTTAGTAGCACTATATGTCAGAGTATTTTCAAACTACATTTGTCAGCGATGGCTGCTCTTTTGCAAGCAAAAAAATTTGACGAGAAATTTAGCTCATGCGGACAATTAGGGCAGTTTCTGATATTTATTCTTAATTGTTTTTCCAGTTTTACGTTGTGTTTGCTTGGAGGGATAAGCATGTATTTCGTTCTCTCTTCACAAAACATTAATACATCTTTCATTAAACAAATGCATTGGATCTCAAGCTATTGTGAAATGTCACAGTTTATATTTTACAACAGTATCTAAATTAAAAAACAACCAAATTCATATTTAAAATGTTTAACTATTACTAAGTTTATTTCTAGTAAATAAATGTATTTAACAGTGCTTTTACGACACTACTCTGATCTTGGATCAAGATTTCAAACCACCATATTCAGTGATTCGAAACAAAGTTCATCTCAATCTCCAGTCAAATGGTGCAACAGTTTTCTATGTCAATCTTAGATCAAGTTCTCACATTTTCTCAGATTGAGAGATGAACTTCAATGGTGCAACCAGCAATCAGTCTTGTTTGAGACCATTGAAGGTGCCTGCTGCAAAGCACACGCAAATTATGAGTTCAAGAAACCAAGATGCTGCTCTAGCCCTGAAGCTAAGACAACCAGTATTCATAAATGTTTAATTAACACTTTTAATTAAGCTTTAAACATGGAAATTATTGCTGTCCATCATTACCTAATTTACAAGGTGCATGTCAATCAATGTGCCCATTAAGATGAATACAAGTATGGAAAAAGGAAGAAAGATTGATTTTAAAAGTACTGAATTAACTGTAAACAGCCTATAAACCACATTACTGTGCCAATATAATCATACAGCTGGTAGATGAGGGTTCAATGTGCTGGCATTCTGGAAATCACTTAACTTTTGGAGGGTGTTTATGTTGTTTTCAAATCTTGGAAAAATGTGACTGAGGCCACACTGAATAATTAATAGAAAAACTCTTCCGACAGCACCTTGCAACTGACTTCAAATGTTTTAAAACAGAAGGAAAAGGCAATAGAACAGCTATATTAATGGGTCTTGTAAAATATGTCAGTGGTTTCAAAGATATGGGCACAGAAAATATGAGCAAGTGACTTACTTCAGAAGATCATAAACAAGGGTTTGAACACTTTAAACACAGAACAGATTGTAAACAAATTCATGCAAAAGCTAATAGAATTGATTCTTCAAATGAAAGTGTTGAAGAAAATGAAAATGCAGTAATGCACAATCAGGATTTGGAGCATGTGAAAAAAATGCTTGAATATGCAAATCAGCAGGGCCTTGATTATGTGGACATCCTAACACTAAGACAAATAAATACCAGCATAAATAGCTATCACAATGCTAGCACAAAAAAAAAATCAATCTTTTCAAACAAAACTGTTTAGCGTGTGCGCTTGTAGTTGGTTGGTCAAGTTTTGTAAATGAGATAAGTTAATTAATGTGGCTGCCGTGCCTATTTTGCCTTGGTCAAACTACATGACAACTACAAAACAAGATGTAACAGCATTCAAACATAAATGAAAAACCCACCGGTATATCTTGTGATCTTACAAAATTTGTTGTGTTAATAATGAGATTATTAAAGGAATTAGATAATATTCGTATGATAATCTATAAAGAAATATATCAAGAGAATGCAGTGAGCGGTATAGCTAACAAATAGTTCAAATCTAATTTATCCAAACATAAACAGTTTGACATGCACTTTACCACTGGCAGCACCATTCACAACTGGCTTGTGCTCTCAGCATTTGAGTGCATGCTCACATTCTCCTATCCCCCCTTCCTCGACCAAAATTTTGTTTGATTCAATTTAATCAAATTCATGGCAATATTGATTATAGTGGATAACGCGTGTTTTCAGTTTTTTCTTGTGTGCCTAGTAAGTGTTTGTGTTTGAGCTGGCTGCTTCAGCCTCCAACATGTCTGAAGGTGTCCTGAGTTAATGGGTAAATTTGAATGTGTTAACTACGGTGATATTTTGCATCAGGGCAACTGTACTTCTGACGTACTTTATATTCAAGCTTTAGTTAATTATGGCCTCTCTCTGTTTTTATAATACAGATTTTTCAGAGGGGCCATTTCAATTTGTAATAGGTATATTGTATTTTAATTTGTATTTTGTTGTCGAATGGGGCTTTGATAAGGTCTGGTTATGACTGCCTCCTTTTTATGTCAAGTTACTTTCAGTATTATCCACCAAAATGCATTTCAATGTGTAGTTTTTAAATCCATTACCCTTTTTACATTCTTTTCATAACAAAATGTGCGAGAAACTTGGATTAGGCAGCTTTCCACACAGGATTTTTTATTAAAATATTTTAAATGTTTATCTTTGCTGTTGTTAAATAAATAATTGAAAGGCGTGATTGTTCACTAGTAAGTGTGTAATACATGAATCAATGTTATTAAAATTTATACCATGTATGACATGCATATTAGATATTTCTGATATTCTTAGTTGTACATAATACTTGATGTTTTAATGTCTCTGAAGCAATGCCTTGCATGTATGGGTGGCATGCTAGGATGCAGACCTCACACACCAACCCACCAGACAAAGGGGGGTAATTTTGGAAAGGGACAGCTGGGTGGAAGAATACACAGGTAGTAACTTATATAACTAATGAGCCTACTTTCTTCTACATAGATGTAAATAAGATTGATGAAATTCTCAAAAGCTCAGATGATAGGTATGTAATATCATTAAAGATGAAGCCAGAAACGTATGCAACAAAAGTGAGACAAGTGCCCAGGACTCAAATCCAGAACTCCACATAGCGTAAGCTGGGGGGGAACCAACTGCATTATGGAGGTAGGGTTCAGAGCACCAACTCTGGTTGTAATCAGTATAATGTTCTAGCAGATAAGGTTCACTAACCTGAAATATTTACATGAACATCATTATGAAAACATTGTGGAGTCACTGAAATCATGTAACTTTACATGGCCTAACGTGAAGCACTACTTGTGTGCAGAATTAAGTGGAAATTGGTTGATTGATTCTCAAGATATGGCATAAAAGGTTTATTTTCTCATTTGGTGGTATTGTAAGAACAGTCTAGAAAGTGGCTCGGTTTCTGATATATACTGTCAACATACAAAGTTAGTTTGAATTTGGTAAAATTGTTTAATATACATAACAATCTTATCTAAAATATTTACAGTGACACCATTATTTAAAAGCATGGCTCACTTAAAAAATATAAGTTTACACAGCCTACCTTAGAACTACTTGCATGCAAAATGTGGTGGAACTGGTTGGTTGGTCCCCAAGATGTCACACAACAGCTCCTTTTTAGCCTACTTTCCAAAGAAAAGAAAGACTTATGAGATCACTTTCCTGTCTGTGTCTGTATTATGTTTGTGCCTGTGCGTGTTCCCCCCCTTAAATTTTTGAATGCAGGATCCAAATTTCACCAAACTCAGTACACATATAGTACTAAGTAACGACACCTGACTTTTACAGTTTTTTTGACAATGCCAGGTGCTTACTTTCAAAATGGCAGGAATTAAAAACATTATTGTGAAATCGTATCTCAGAAACCATTCAACTGATGTAAACAAAATTTTGTTATGCTGACAGTGCGAGGTGTAATTATTGAATTCAAAGGTGGACATTGTTGTTGGTCTGACATTTTGGAAGATAGCGCCACATGAAAAAATCAAGCTTTTACATTATATTTTGAGAACCACTCAACCAATTCTTGCCCAATTTGGCACATAAGTAATACTAATAGATCAGGTAAAAATAAATAAATATACATTATTATGCACTAACAATGGGTTTATTTAGTATATATCTGCAATACCAATTGACCAATTTCAACCAAATTTTGTATTCTGACAATACCTATTATAGGCATCATATGGCAGGTGTTAGGGAAAACCAGGTTACATCCCAAATACTCAATTATACAGGAGAGCAATTTTAAGTTTTTTAGAAGCTTTATCTCCCAGGTTCTTGAACAAAATAGCTTCCAACAAAAAACCACTTTATCATAAACTTTATCTCAAAATATTCACTTCAAATCAAATTCTAACTTCGTATTCCGAAAAAATTACAACAATTAAAATTGAGGAGGTTTTGTACAATTTAATGGACCTACCTGGTTTTCCCCAAATATTAGTTTCCTTTGTGGTACCTGATACTCAAAGACTTAATAATTTACTATGAAACTTTTCTTTTATAAAATCACATATACATATACAAAAAAGAAATAAAATAATGTTTTATTATTAGAGGAAGCATGTCAAGAAAATATCTTTTCTTTTCTCGGCTAATATGGACAGACAATTCATTTAGGATAGGCAGAGTCTTAGTCTTCCCCCTTATTTTCATCTCCAACATTTCAAACAGTTCCCTTGTTTTTATATCAGCTGTGAAATGAAGCTCACCAATAGTTCATTTATTGTATGAGAACCATTGTACAGGTTGCCAGAAAAAATTTCTGTCCATTTGTGGTCTTGGTTTTTTTAAACTAGTGTCTCCTTTTTTGACAAACTTACCAAAGTCAAAAAAATTCTCACTCTTCATCACTACTATGCTGAATGTCTGCTTGATTATGACAATTCTCATCAACATGGCCCAATTGTTTGGATTATTAATTTTCAGATAAGTATGCTTTTTGGCTTTCTCTATGATTGAATGGTTGGCATCACACTCCATGTGCGTATACCCCTGCAGTAAACATTTCTGATTTTTTTTCCAAATGTTACTAGTTGTGTTGAACTGCAAAAACTAAAAGAACATGTAAACAAGGTGATTTTGTTTTGTCCCTCACATATATCTCAGTAAAAAGCGACTTCCTCAATATCACTTGATAGACTTTGTCACAGATGGCTGAAGATGCAAGCAGCAATTAAAATTCCCCTTCGTTTAATTACAATTAATCCATTACATAACAGGTAGTATTACCTGTACTGAGATCATGTACTGTCAAGTTATAAAGTCCATAATTAGCATTTATAAAATGCCGCGGACATTGTCAAGTAAGGCCTTGGTAAACACTGTTGAACATCGAAGGCGAAAGCTCCGAATGTGTTGTCAGTTGTAGCTCTTTCCTTGTCAATTATTTTTGTTCATAAGCCTTTTTAGCTTTGGTTCGATGGGCAATTAGTTCCTCCTGAAGTGAAGATTTTTCTGTTCCCACAAATCTAATTCTCTCGGTCAACTTGTCGCATGTGAAGTAACTGTTTTCTGAGGTTTTTTTATAACTAAGATTGAGATTGTGGAAACATTTTTGGTATATGGTGATTGACACTGGCTTCTATGTTGTTGATCTATATAACCAGTACATTTCACTAATCGAAAGGTGAGAAGGATGATAACATTTAGACAATGACTGATTGCAATATGGCTCTCATAGCTAGGAAACAAAAGTGTGTGTGCCTTTACTGCAGCTATTTCTTCTTTGCTTTTAGCTGTAGGCAGTGTCTTTTTCCACAGTGGTCTGTAGAGATCATTCTTATTGATGACTTCTTCTTTTGTTGCACCATGAACTTTAAAAAAGACTTTGTTTCACCTAACAATTTCAATAAACAATTTTTCCAACCAGTCTAACTTTGTGCTTAACAGGTATCTTATACCAGCATGATATTTCACATATTTTACATTGTTTTTCAACCTTGGCTGATTAATTTTTCTTAATATCTATGAAAGAACATACGTAGCTTGATCGTCTATCCCTATAACCCATTTTCAAGTACTCTTTGAATAACAAGTCTTGATCAGACTCCAAAAACTGGTCTTTACATCTCATTAGGCAAACACATTCAGTCTTATTACTTTTCTTCCTTCAACATCTCTCCCCCTTTTTGTCTCGTATCATTTACCAGTATTTCTTTGCTTATGATGTTTCATCCTCTATTCTTTTGACTCATTTTTCTACTAATCCTTTTAGTTTTACATTGAGTTGCTTCCCGAGTCTTGCCTTACTTTGTTCTTCCCTAGTCACGATGACATGTTTTTTGTATTGATCAGCATTGGAGTGAATCCGAACATCTTCAGCAGCATTGGATGGTGTATTGTTACAATTAGCTTGATTCTGTGATTCATTTGTTTCTTGTCTTACTTCATTTTCTTCACAAACAATAACACAGTTGTTTTCATCTTGATTTATGTAGGAGGAATTTTAATCATATTCTATGGCATTTGATGATGTGCACATACTTGTTGACTCTACACCTGATGCAGTTATTTTATTTTACTATATTCATTTTCAACAGACATCAACGACAACTTGAGTTTCTTTGTGGGCCTAGTTTTATCATTTTCACTCTCCGCAAAAAAAATTTGCAGTCAAGATGTGACAGTATTCACTATATACTTGTAACATTTAGAATTTACATTACATAGTTGTCTTCCTCGCCTCTGAGCTGATAAGCCTCATGACTTATAGTGATGACAGGGCAAAATGGGCAGCATTTTTTTGAGACAAATAAAGTAAGTTATGCCTTGCTCAGAGGACGTTAACTTATATTGGAACGATAGAGGCTGAAGCATACAGGTAACTCAGCTTACCTTGCTATTCACCAATGTATACAACCAGAAAATGGGAGCACTTTTAAGTACCTCAAGTTACTGCTTTACTCACAAATAACAAGCTAAAAAAGTAGACTTACCGGAAACATACTTATGTTACTAACAAGCTAGATTTATCCTGATACTCCCAAATGAAAGCTCACCCAATATTATGTTTACAATGAAGATAACTCATTAAAAAAATTGACTTACCTGGTTTTCCCCCAACACTAGCCATATAAGCCAATCAACAACCACTTTTGTACATCATTTTGTAAGATAGCACTACATGAATTAATATGGTATTTGTGTAATATCTCAGGGAACAAATGACAGATTTCTATCAAATATGGCAAACAAGTAGTACTGCTGCAGTTGATATGTACAAATATGTTTAAAGCAAATCACATACTTATTTTTCAAATGGCCACCAATTTAGCATAGTATGGTAGGTATAACTTCAAAACTATTTAATTAATTCCAACTTAACTGTGTAGTCTGGGATTATATGTAACAAATATCAAATGTGTCTACACAGAGCTTCTTTTGTCCTACATTGGGAAGATAGTGCTACACTAATAAATAAAGTTTCAAAGTCATATCTCGGAAAACAATTGACATAATCCTACAAAATATGGCAAACAAGTAGTACTGTGGTAGGTAATGTTAACAGACATGTTTTAGGCATGTCAGACATCTATTTTCAAAATGTCAGATAGACAGCTATTTTAGTTTTGCATGTTATATCATTGAAACCATGTAATTAATCCCAGTGAAACTTTGTTTGCTGGCTGTATACAGTAGACTCTTGATTATCCGCGAGCTGATTATCCGCTTTGTGGCTTAACCGCGGCACATTCAGAAAGAAAAAATAAATTTTGGAAATTAACTCAAACACTGCTAGAATAAAGTTGTTTAATAAAACACCCATCTTAAATAATGAAATTCGTAACAGGTACTTTCTGAAAATAACTGTGGAATGTAATATGTTTGTTTATTGATGCAAATGCACATCAAAATGTGTTCCCGATGGTGCAATGAGCTTAGTTACATCGTAAGACAGCAAGCTGACAACACCGCACAACTCGCTAGCCTAGCTGCCACCTGCCAGGTATAGCCAGAACCCGGCATGACCGTCGAATTCCCACGGTCAGCGTCAGTTTTATCTTGCCAGTCAGTAGTTATGTTCAGTTTTGTTTTTGCTCAATTAAAGCCAAAAAATGTCGGCAAAACGTAAACGTGTGGTTTTAAATTTACAGCAGAAGCTGGAAATTATTAATAAACTTGGAGGAAGTGTAATAAAACAGCTTTAATTTATGTATGGAGTGGGAGAAACAACAATTAGGGATATACAAAATATAAATCCAATCTTATTGAGTTTGTGAGCAGTGCGGACTCGACAAGTAGATTGGCGAATAGGAAAACTATGAAACTATCGACATACGCGGAACTAAATAAGGCTATGCTGGAGTGGTTTAACCAGAAACGTGCCACGGGAACGCCAGCGTCAGGGTTAGTGTGTGTGAAACAAGTCCAATAATTTTTTGAAGAACTGGGAATGGAAGGAGAAACTTGTTTCCTACATTAAACACTGTTTTCCCACATGCTGAAACAGCTGGTTGTATGCCGCATGCACTGGACAGTGTGGAAGGTGTGTGTGTGACAGGGGCGACATGCAGTTCGCTTTGCACATCTTTGTTTCCCCTCTGGGGAGGGGGTTGCCTGTTGCCTAGCAACTGAGTGACGTCAGCCTGCCTTCCCTCTTACGCAACTTCAGATTCCAGTATCACTCGGCGATAAACACCACACACATCCTGCTGCGTTGTTTGTATAACTGTAGCTGCACATTTCTTGTAATGTTCATGAGAAAACTACCTTGATTACCAGCACATTTTACACACTTCATATTCCGGTTTTGTAAGTTAGAAATCAGGGGTGCATAAATGACGGATTTTTTTAATTTCTTGGTTTGTTAATAAATAATAGGGTACGGAAATTATGTGAGGCCATAAAATATGCACGTAAATACAGTAGTATGTCAAGGATAGCCTAGGTTTCACACTGAAAGACCCAGTATTCAGTTACGACCATACGAAACTTAGTGTTGGAAAAACTGTATTTTTCTCTTAGTATGCGGATTATCCGCGATTTTGGGTTATCCGCAGCAATCGCCCCCTCCATTATCACGGATAATCGAGAGTCGACTGTATATTACAACAATTAAATTTTCCCACACAAAATCTCTTTTGTCTGCCATTTTGTAAAATATAACAACATGACAAATTAAAATTACATGATATCTCCGAAAAACAATAGATTTCTACAAAATTTGGCAAACAAGTAGCACTATGGCAGACCATGTAAACTAATAAACTTAGAGAGGATTAGACACACACAACATATATTTTTGAAATTGTGGCCATATTAACATTTAAGCTCAGAATTTTTTATCCAAGAAACTGCGAAACAAATTGCAACTTAACTTTGTATGCTGACAGTATCAGTTATAGCCACCAAAATTATCTATGCAAAGCTTCATTTCTCTGCCATTTTGTTAAGATAGCCCTACATGAAATAATGCAGTTTTTTTTATGCTGTATTTGGGAAACAATGAACCAATTTCTTTCTAATTTGGCAAAGAACTTGTACTGTGGTAGGCCATATTAGTTTATATGTTCTAAGTGTGCGAGTATTGTTTTCTGAACGGTGCCTATTAAAACATTTTAGCTTAGTGTGGTATATCTACAAAAGTATGTAACAGATTTAAATTCAACTTTGTACATTGTATCTATGACAATCATAGAATGTGCTAATACATACACTTTTTGTCCTCCATTTATAAAAATTGTCACATAAACAATGGAGGTTTTATGACATATCTTGCAGACAAATAAACCTATTCACAAAAAAATTTCACGCATGTATTGCTACAGTAGCGTATGTAAATTGTCATATGTTGTGTGTAGCAGGCATGTTTTAGTGGGGCTTATATAAATAATTTAGATAAATTTGTTATATATATATGTAATATTTCAACCCAATTCAACCATATTTTGTATGCAAACAGTATTAATTAGAAGCATCATTTATGCATACAGAGATCCTCTTTTGCCAGATTTTTTTTACAAAATACTATCATGTGAGTAAATAGAACATTTTGCAATATTTCCAGAATAATTCAAATAATATCAAAAAATTTTGCACTACCACAAGGCCATGTAAAATCACATGACTTAAATGGGGTCAATGATTTTCAAAATAGCGGCCATTTAATATTTTGATACATTTGACATAACTATGTAACAATTTAAACAATTAAAATCAAACTTTTTATGATTACAGTATCTATTAGAAACATTATGTACAAAGCTTATTTTTAAGGCAATTTTGTATGGTAGCATAATTTTAAGAAAATAAGGTTTTTGTCATATCTCGGAGACTAGTCAATCAATTTCCACCAAATATTTTGCACAAGTTATGTTAAGTACACCATGTAACATTGTGTTTTTTTAGTGGCTGAGACATTTATTTTCAAAATGATGGCCGTGTAAATATTTCACGTTAATGAACCCTGTCATTCAAAACAATAGACTGATTACATCCGAAGTTGATGCTCCGAATCCTACATTCGTGAAGCAGTTGATTGCAAGCAAGTTTATTTTTTATGAGTTTTCTGAGTTTGAATCCCAGGTAAGTCAATGGTGTGTTTTGATTGTGTCGTGGTACTATTTCACATGATTTTCTTTAATGATACAAGTCTCAATGAGATGTCAATGCCTACCTACCATCTAAGCTATTAAGAACTTCACTACAATTTATTTGCACCCATGTAGAGGAAAGCAGGCTGATTAGTTATCAATGACTTCTTGTTCTCGTATGG
This sequence comes from Dryococelus australis, assembly GCA_029891345.1. Classification (NCBI taxonomy): domain Eukaryota; kingdom Metazoa; phylum Arthropoda; class Insecta; order Phasmatodea; family Phasmatidae; genus Dryococelus; species Dryococelus australis. The sequence goes on from CM057009.1 coordinate 249,689,664, forward strand.
TTTTATCTACATAAGTGACAGGGAAAAAAAGGTTAGGCCTACATATCAGCATATTCAATGTTTGTTATAGATACTACCGTCAAAAGAAAGTTTAGTTGAAACTGTTTGGGACATATGGCATACTAATCTAGAATATTTATATGGTTATTTTGAAAATATCTACCTCCTTAAGCCATATAAATTTATATGGAATATAAAAGTATCCCTTTTTGCTTGGATTGTTTTCCAAAATAGGATGTAAAAGTTAAATTTTACATGTGGTACTATTTTTCAAAATAGCTGACAAAAGATTTAATGCATTAGCCCATTTTATGTTTGCATAGATACTATCAGCATTTAAAATAAAGTTTCAATTGATTACATTGACTCATAGATATATCATACGATGTTAAAAAATTTACATAGTCACTATTTTGAACTTCTTAAAACATATCAGTTTATATGACCTAGAAGTAGAATGGTAAGTCTACGTGTTTGCCAAATTTAGTATAAACTGGTTGATTGTTTCCCGAGATCTGATGATGTAAAACTTTATTTATTTATTTGATGCTATCTTAAAAAAATATACATAAAAGAGACTGTGTAGACACATTTACTGGTTGTAAGACACTGCGATCATATAAATTTATATTTCATAGATAACACACTTAACTAAAACGTTTATATGAATATCATTTTGAAAATAAGAGTCTTATCCAATTACATCACATCTATTTACATGGCCCACCATGAGCATTACTTACAGGTCCAATTTGGCAGGAATTGCTCAAGTAGTTTTCGAGACATAACATAAAAGCTTTATTCATTACACAGGACTATCTTTCAAAATGACAGATCAATAACAATATACTTCTCTAAATTCAATGCTTACATGATGCACTGTGAACATACTAAATTTGGTTTACATGTGTTAAATGGTTCCCAGGATATAGTACAGCAACCTATATCTTAAAATTGTCACCATTTTGTAAATAACCACTCAGAATAATTGACAACCATTAAAGTCAGATGTTAATACTGAGAACTATACTTATCCAGATTTTGGTGAAATTAGGTTCATAGATTCAGAAGTATTTAGGTGTACAAACACACAGGCACACACACATACACGGACATACACATAAGCATCTCTTTCCTTCAGAAAAAAATATGCTACAAATAACAAGCCATGGGCAGAAAATTTGTTTTCTTGTGATAATTATATAGGCCTCTGCACCTCCCCCTTCCCAAAAGGAACACCAGAGCAGGGTTAACACCTTTCTTCCTTCTCCCTCCAGCTGCTGAGAGTCAAGCCACGCATTCAGAGGGGCAAAATATTCAGAATAATAATAATTATTATTATTTATTTATTAGCTTAATATGCCACCCAACAGTCGAAACCAATAACTGGGTGACACTACATATAAATCACATGACAGGCACAGCGTACAAAGACAAGCAATATTAACAAACAGTAAACAGAAAGGCAGAAAACAAAAACAGACAAAACTACCATCACCAAACACACACAAAACACATTAAAATAGAGAGAATACTCGAATAACTAATGATACTTAAAAATCTACTCATGATAACTTACTACTAAAATGTTTGGAAAGCTCAACAAATGATATCTTTTTACAAATAAAGGGATCATAGTTATAGAAATTTTTATTATAATGGTCAACGCATCTATTAACACTATCTTTTTTGAATGTTTGAACCACAAAGGTATTCATATTTCTATGCCTATAACTAGGTATCCTAAGACCTACAGAATAAATAATAGTTCAACAATTTATATATGATAAAAAACCACTGACTAAAATTAAGGCATCTAAGATTTCATGCCGTAACTAAGTGATTGCGAGTTACATATTGATAGTTCAATTTCATAGTTGAAATTTTGTTTGTTTAAAGAATATCTAATATACATTATTTTAAAAAAACTTTCCTGAACATTTTCAATCCCAATGGAGTCTGTAGCTGTAATAGAATTCCCGATAACAGAACAATATTCGAATTTTGATCTAACTAATGCATGGTACAAACATAATGAAGAATCGGAGGCAGAAACTAAATAAGTTATAAATTTAATCAAACCTAATGTCCTATTAGTATTACTTATTATATAATCAACATGGTGATGAAAATACAACTTAGAATCTAGTATTACACATAAATAATGGATAAAAGCAACCTTTTTAATCACAAAATTATTAACATAATATTTAAATTTAATAGGGCTTGTGTTTCTAGTGAATGAAATTTGTACAATTTTGTCTAAGTTTAAAGACATGGCATTATCCTTACACCATGTCAAAATTGCAGTGATATCATTTTATAATTTCTTACAAGCAATTACATCTTTAATAATTTTGAATATCTTGAGATGAGCAAACAATAGTGCTTTAGAATGCCTTAAAACAGTTATAATTTCATTAATAAATATGTTAAACAGTAAAGGAGAAAGAGTTCCTCCTTGAGGTACTCCTGAAGAAACATAATAAAAGGATGACAAAACATTTTCTACCTTTATTACAACCCATATGCTAATAATTTATCCGGTATAATTGAATGCTGACAAGAATCAAAGGCTTTTTGCAGATCAAAATACACAACATCAATTTGATTTCTATTTGTAATGTTACCGTAAAGTTCATTACAAAATTAAAAAGATTTGTTGTAGTTGTTTTAGCTACCTGAAAGCCATGTTGGCAATTTGTGATTAAGTTTTTTGTACAAAAATTAAGGTACCTATTGATAATTTTATAAAAAATCTTTGAAAAACCACATAGTAAAGATATTGGTCTATAATTATTCATGTCTTGTTTGTTTCCCTTTTTAAAAATAGGCACACCACCACCTTGTTTCCAAAGACTTGGAAAAATATTACTAGATAAACTAAAATTAAAGAAATGTGTTAATACAGGAGTAAGAATTTCAGAGCAAACCTTTAATTCCATTTACTTTACAGCTTTTGATACTTTTAATAATCCAGAAAACCATACTTTGCATAATAGGAGGAGTTGAAAGATGTATATAATTATTTGGAGTATTGTTTTGTGGAATTTTGATACGGGTTTTATTTACATATACTTCAGAAAAATGTTTGGCAAACATATTTGCAAGGATCAGGTTCATATACTATGCCAGAATTCAACGAAAAATTTATTTTTTCCCTACCTTTCTTCATTACTTTGACATAGTTCCAAATTTGGACGGTATTTTCAACTCATTATTAATACTAGCTTGCCACTTAAGCTTATCAATTTTAATTTTTTCTTTAACTGATCATCTGTATTGTGAAAAAATATGATAATTTTCCTCAGTTTTGTTTTTCTTATGTACCCTAAAGAAATGTTCATTCTTTTTTAAGTTCCACGGTAAACCAAATTGGATGTTTATTTTTAACAATTTTCTTCATAGGTGCATACTGATTTATTAAAAATTGTGAATTCATAGTTAAAAATTCAACCATTTGATTAATATCATCCATACTATACATACGACTCCAGTCAAATAAATTAAAAGCTGTATACAGTGAGTAATAGTCACCAGTCTTATAATTTCTTATTAAAGACAAGTTGTAACTACCTATATTATCTTCGAATTCAATCTTACAGTGATAATAGAGTGCAGGATGATAATTTTCTTCGTCATCCAAAGAATCTATTGCTTGTTCTACATTAATAATAAAGTTTGAAAAAACTAAATCTAACGATTCTGAAAAGGATCTTGTAAAATTTAATTGGTCAAGAGTTAATAAACTCATTAACTGTAGAAGAAGTTGACCTTTTTGCTTGATGTAATAATGAGTAATATTTTGGGTATGATTGGAATTCCAATCTATGCCTGGAATATTAAAAGTTTTGACTCTAAAAATCTAAAATAATCTTTTACTTCTACAACAGATAAATGTGGGAGAAGATATAAATAACCTAGAACGAATTTTTTATTATTTACACCAGTTAACTCGATCCATACAGCATCTATGGTATTTTTTGACAACTCATATATTTGAAATGAGCGAGAAAAACTATTTGAGTTGACAGCTGTCAAAACCCCTCCACCTCTATTGAGGTTAGTCAAATTGGAATCTCGATCTTTGCGATAAATACAATAATTATTAGAAAAATAATGTGAGTTTATACTATTACAATTAAACCATGTTTCAGTTAAACATATTATGGGATAGTCTACACTTTTTATGTTTTGAGAGAATATTTTTGATTTTGTTCGAAGACCTCTCACGTTTTGGTAGTAAATGCTAAAGTCATCTTTCCTAACGCTCACTTAATGACAGTGTGGACACTTCCATTGTCCAGCATGGTTTAATTTATGATGATGTCAGCTCCCCCAGCCGCCTCAGACGTTTTTGTTGACTGGTGGACATCATCAGTTTTCTTATCAGTGCTTGACACATTATACAGTTGTTCACTTAGAAGACGGCCATAAAAAGGACTTATAAGACTCCCGGCCGGCCAAAAACCTGTATTAAAAATTCTGTCAAAGTCCGAGTCAGCTACAGCCTCGTAAAAAGAGGAATATAAATAATTTTTTGTTTTTAATTTATATATCTTCAGCTCAGACACTTTAAGTTCTTGGTTTATATAGGTTACTATAGCACTCTCCATTACTTCAAGTGCAAAGCGGGAGACAAACATGGCTTTCATGCACAGTTTTACTAATTTGGGAACAGTTCTAATGTGAACATTATTTCTCACTCTGAGCTGTACTTGTTTTCGAGCTGCAGCCGGCTTGGAAAGAGGTGAACTACTTCCAGTTGAAGCCTTTATGCTGCGTCGGCGAACTTCCACGAAGCCGTCCGCATCAGCGGCATGGTGTTTAGATTCAACTTGCTGATCCTAAGGTTTATGGACATGTAATTGCTGCATGTTCTTGCCAGATGTTACAGTTTGCGTTTTTTCTTCTGCACCTTGAATGACCCTGAGGTAGAAACTACCTATTTCCAACTATATCACTATAAGTGTTTTTGTCCGATGAACGGGCTATCCTGCCTGCTGAACACAATGAACAAACTAAATTACCATTGTCACCATAGCCCGTAATAGCATATTGTCCTCTTTAAGGTCAAGGACCTCTTTTGTTAGTAAATCGATTTTTTTGCACAGAACCACAAACAGTGCTTTAACATTAGTTTCCATATTACCTGATTTTTTTAAACAACTTCTGGGTGATTTCCCACTTCACTGTCACCTACAGTAAGCGTCAAAGTATAGTTTTTTGTCATGATGTTTTTAGCACTGGTGAAAAACTAAACATTTCTGGTGCATCACTACAATTTTCACAAAGAAAGTTTCCTAGATTACAGTCCACTGGCACACACTGTTCATGAAAGCGAGTCGCACAAGTTCCAACACACTTCACAAATTTTTGTTTCCCATAAAATGGTTTCCCGCAAATTTTGCACACATCTGAACTTGGTGGCATATAAAAGTCCTTAAAATCCAAAATTAACTATTCTTCCGACACTTTTTCCAGTAGAAAAACAAAGGTCACTCTGGAGCATGGTCAGATACATCCTACTATGTCGTTAAGTAATAATTTTATTAAAAATAAAGCAAATGTTAAGTTTTAAATTTTGTAATACATGAGATGGAGTAGATAGATCTGGGTGGCTCTTCACATCTAGGTCTTGAGAGTCGATGAAGGGGAAGTGAGATGAGTATGGAGTAGCACCAGAATGCATGGGTGGGGAAAATGGGAGATCCCCCAGAAAACCCGCCAACCAACGGCATCATCCAGCAAGATTCTCAAATGCAAAAATCTGAGTCTGAACCCACTGGGAATCGAACCTGGGTCGCCTAGATGGGAGGTGAATAGTCTAAACACTACACTACTGCAGCACCTAATACATAATGTTGACTGAAGAGGTAAATTAATTGTGTCATTTCCGAAAAAATATTTTGTTTAGCTGGCTTGTCAAGGAAGGTACTAAAGTGCCTTAAGTTTATTTGTTTGGTCATGGGGTATCAAGGGGGATGCCAAAGAGAAATGCACTTTGCTTTGTGTCTGGCCACCTATAAGATTTTAACCTGGAACATTCATGGAGTGATTTGTAGTGTTATGGGATAAGATGTATACCAAAGATAGGTGTACTTGGCCTCATGTATAACCAACTGCAAGATTTTAGTTCTGAAGTTGTACAAATCATGAAGGAATAAAGCATGGTTTCAGGTAGTGATATCAGAAAAGACACTGACTGTGTAAGAATAAATAGCTCCCTTAATTTACATGCAATACTTGTGCTAGCTGTAGTATAAACTTGACTAACAGACTTTTAAACCATCACCTGTCTCTTGGTAAATATAAAGAACAGGGCAGATATGCCGACCATTAATGGGAGACACTGCTAGGGATGTTACATATGGTACAAACAATTTAAGAGGCTTAAACCACAGTGAACTGTGAGAAAAATGTTTGTGGTGAACAGAGCTGTGCAGACAGTTAATAAGTGACAAGAAACCATCAAAGGATTTGTCACGACTGATCCCAGTGGCAAGAGGAGTCCTCGACAACAAGCCAACCTGATGCAGCAGCAGGCTAACAACTTGGTGGTCTTTTCCACAGTGGCCCTTACTGCTGGCAGTGTACATGGCTTCATGGCAAGAATCTGAGGAAAAAAAACTACATTGGCACTGTAGAGGAGTGTAAGCTGAGACTCAATCATAGACAGACATACAGGACATGGATGTATCAGCAGCCTTCAGTGTAATGTAGCATTAGTAATAGTGGTAGCAAGTCATCCTGTGTGTGGAGGTGAAACAAGGAATATTTAGAGCATGCTGACAAGGGCGAGATGTTGAGAGAAGAATAACTACAGTCTGTGATAGAGGACTTCAGGAGTGGACCAAGTAGTGTATTGTAATAACGAGGTATCTGGACACTTGTCCACTGAGAGTGGGGAGCTTGTAGCATTAATTTGGCCGCTTTCAGGACAGGATATTACAAACGTTAGAGAAAATGCTACAGAATCTTGAAGATTTAATGAGAATGTAAGTCAGAAAATTGAGGCAGATTTAAAAGAACCTAGCAGGCAAATAGAGAACAAGTTAAACAATTTAAGAAATGAAGTCTGCGGAGAAGTATCAAGTGGTTGAAATTTTCCACAAAATATCAAAAGTAGAAGGTAGGAAATGAAAATGCTCCATACAGAATGACCAGGAAGCATGGCAACATCTATAAGAAGAAAATACAGAAGTAATGGAAACGAGTATGCAAAACGAGAGCCAGAACCATGGAGAATCACGTGCGCTGAATGAAGCAGCATGGCCAAATTGAGGAAATCTCTATGCAGGAGTCACAACTGTAAAATATGGCAGTGTGAGTCCGAGAAGAGAACCAGGTCCCAAATATAGAGCATAGTTCCAGCATTTTTAGGAACTAGTAGGCATGCTCTACCAATATAAATTATTTAAATAATGGACAAGTATTTAACGAATGCAGGTGTAGATAAGTCATTAAAGTTCATAATGTTTATTTATAGGCTGCTTGAGGGTGTAGAAAACTGGGCAGAATGTGTTTCTGATTACTGGAAAATATATTAGCATTGCAGAGCAGCATTTATGGCCAAGTAGTGTTTGCCATTAAAGGAAGATTTGCTAATGCAACATGCATTGAATGGGTGATTTGATGCTGGACACAGGATAAGGGCATCTGAGTACCGGTATGTATGGGAACTGATTAGTGAATGCCACTTCCTCAACAAGCCTTTACCAGAGACCTGCCAAGTTTAGAATTTGACTTGTCATTTGGCTGATTTTTAAGAGAACACAGTTGTCACTGTACAGATTAAGGAAACAACAAGCTTTGTAGCTTTTATACAGGTGTCCCAGAAATCAGGGAGAGAAAAGAATGATGCCCATCACTGCAGGTTTACGTGATATTTTCTAAAGGGAATAAAGGTTGAGGCCCAACGCCGCAGAGTACTGATGAGGGAAAGTCTGTGTCAGATCAGTGCTCCAATAACCCCAATAGAAATTGGGAATGAGGGGACTACTTGAAGGATGTCAGAATGGGGAATAAATACAAACTATTTATGCTCCACCAAAGAAATGTTTACAGGACACTGATACAGCGCAAATGCATAAATGTCCAGGAAAATAATCAACCCGTTAGTACGAATGGCTCACACAGTTGGTGGTCGAGAAGAGAAAAATGTTGTTACGTGTTTGAGGGACTTACAAGTCATTACAGACATTCACGAAGCTACACAGAACAGTAAGCCGGAGAAAAGTGTTGAAACAGGGTGCATTATGGCCGCCAGACATAAAGAGTTTCAGGTATTAGAAAAAGCATCCTTAAACCAGAAAAGGAATGAGCAATGGAGAGAAAATATTATCAGTCAACAGGATAGTTAGCCAAGTTGAAGCAGCAATTAAAACAAGGGGGGAAGGAAACATGTGAATGGGCGACTTACTCTCAAAGGCGACATAATGCTTAAGCAGAACAAGGGATGAAAATTTCTTGTTGACTTGCTGGAAGAGACAACAAACAAATTAGTGAGGTTGGAAATTGTCTCTGTAGACCTGCATGGAACTTTGGTTATAGGACAAGGTAGTTTAAAAAACATCAGTCGTACAGGATGTGTTTACCAGGCATATTAAATTGTATCCATTGCACTGTGCGACTACAAGGGAAGTCATATAAAAAATAGCTGAGACTTAATGTTCGGAGGTAGGGATGCCTAACAGGATATTCACAGACAATGGGCACGTATTTGTGGAGAAAACATGTTGCATAAGAATGCGCAAGAAAGGCACACAGTTAAGTAGGATCTAATTGTTTTGTTCTCAGATGAATCCAGTAGAGGGGGTGAACCTGGAATTAAACCATATGCTATGTCTTTTCTGTTAAAAATTCCAAGCAAACTGGCCAAGGTATCTGAAAGCAATATACGATTGCATTAGTTACATTTTTGAAAATAAACTGGTTTAACCCCACATGAATTGATTTGCGGGGTAGCTCACATGGTGGGGGGGGGGGGGGGAGAGTAGTTTCTTTTGCAGAAGGGCCACCTGGAAATGTAACACATAATATTTTGAAACTTTGGAGCAGCATGGAGGAGATAAAGGGCATCATCTTTGGTAGAAATGCTAACAGGGACGGGCCTGATGAAACCAGGGATCTTGTTTTGCACAGTTTAGCTATGTATATGGCTAAAATGCTAAGCTTAAAAAAGGATGACAAAAAATGGTGTCAATCCATGTTCAAAATGCATGCAGCATGACAGAATTGCAATATTAAGGGCCCATTTACCTGCAGCTATTTTCCAAGTTTGAGGTTGAGAAATGTGGGAGCAATGAGGGCTACACTACCATGCTCATCCAATGTGCCATCGCCACTAAGCGCAAGACTCTGAACTGGCATGCAGTGTTCTCATCATGTTTCATGTACCTATGGGACTTCATGCAGCAACCATATCCTGTTATTGGTGGGACGACCCTATCATGTAATTAACAGGAAGTCTGCGGGGCCCGTAAGAATTTTTGTATGTATCTCATACATATATTTTTAGATAAGGCATTTCAAAAAATCAGTTTTTAGCTATGTTGGGGTACTCTGAAATGGTGTTACTAATATGTGTGATGACTTAGAAGCATTCAACAGGCCTTATCTAAAGTGTGTGTTCCTTTTGTAGATCACTACATTGAACGCATGTTTAATTAGTTTCACAGAAAAACATGTATTTTAAACACTCTGAAGTGCAGTTTAAGTGCCAGGTAGGCAGGCCTTCTTAGGGTGAAAACCAAGATAAAATGTGTTGCAGACTGATTGATCCTAATTAGAATCCTCAGATATGTTATAATTTATATTTAGCATAGCAAGAAAGCAGTTTTGATGTGCAAATTAGTTTAAATAATGTATGAAAGTGTGTTACTATTGTAATATAGAGTGGATAAACACTATGATAAGATTGTAAGTACTGTCTCCAATAGTCAAATGCATTCCTACTTTACAGCAGCTACACTGATTCAATCTTAGAAAGACCAAATCAAGCGAAGGGAATGTAACCCGCATATCATATATTTATGAGATTCTTAACTATTTAAACATATATAAAATAGGCATTGTATTGTCTTTGCAGCAATGGCTGCCCTGTGTGGGTGGTAAGGTAGGATGCAGACCTCATGCCGACCAGTGAACAAAGGATAGTAATATTGAAAAGGGATAGCTGGCTAGAATAATATACAAGAACAAGACACTGGTAGACAATTTGTTTCCTTGTGATAATGCTATAGATCTCAGCCCCCTCAAGGAATGACCGTGGGGTTAATATCCCCCCCCCCCCACATGCCCCAGCTGTTGAGTCAAGTCACAGCTTCAAAGGTTTAAAGGGACATAATGTATATGCATTAAATAGGGTAGCACTAAATAATAATAATAATAATAATAATAATAATAATAATAATAATAATACCGTAATACCCAAGAAGTTCCCATTTAAGAAGTTGAATAACTGTGAACCTTGTCTATCTGCACTGTGTAATTTGACCCTTTTATAAAGTTTTCCTGGTTAATAAGCACTATTTCTTCAGTCCCTTCAGAAACTTCTTAAGAGAGTTTTACAATAAAAAGGCAAATGTTAAAAATTAAATATTGTAATATGAGATAAATTTTAGACTGAAAATAAATATAAATTGTATAATTGGTGAATAAAGACACCTTATTTTATATAAAAGAAGGGGGCTAGGAACCAGGTGTTCTGATAGGCTAGCACGTTGAGGTGGGTGCCATGGGAATACATGCACTGCCTTGAGTTTATTCGTTTGGTCATAGAGTAATGAGGAGTATGCCAAGTAGAAGTACGCCTGGCCTTGTATCTTGCCAGTCAAGGTATTTTAACTTATTCATTAAGTGATTCGTGGGGTTATGGAGATAGGTTGTACTCTGAGGATAGGCACACCTGTCTTCACGTATAACGAGCCACAGATATTTAATTTTGAAGCTATGTGAATTGCAGCAGAACAAGGTAAGGTTCATGGTAATGACACTGATAAAGATATTGACTGTGTAAGAATTAGAATTTCCCATAATTTAAATGCAATACCTGGGATAGCCGCAGTACACACTCGACTGACAAGACATTTAAATGATCATTTGTCTCTTGATGAATATCAAGAACTGGAACACACACACTGGCCAGTAATGGGAGACATTATGAGGATGTTATATAGTCAAACTTGTTTAAGAAGTCCCCACTTAAGATAGTTTCCTGCTTAAAAAGCTGTGTTATTTAATATAATGCATATTTATCCCACTTAAAAAGCACATCATTTGTTTAAAACCTTACCCATTTAAGATGATAAATTTTAAATACAATGAATTATGGTATTTTTTGTGTATTAAAACACGAGAGAAAAAAAACAACATAAACAAAACGAGTGTAGGCAGCCATTTTGAATACCTACTAAACTCCATAGAACAATACAACTGGTGAAAGACTCACAACCACAGTTTGACGACTGCTGTCGCAGCAGTGTGGTCAACAAAACAAAATTTTCTATAATCTATTATAATTTTTACCAATGATCACGAACACAGGCACTCTTTTAGTTCCATTTCTCTGGTGTTGTAAGTGATGTTACAACCATATACAAATCTATGGTCAAACATACCGAAATTGTATTTTACTGTTTTTTCATGTAATGAACATGATTAAAAAGGTCATTTTTAAGTGTTAAAGTATAGTACTGTATTTTGCTTGGACATGATGGAAGATTATTAAATGTAAAGCATTATCGGTATCTGAAAAACTGGATATCATTAACCATGTGAGCAGTAATCCCAACCTGGCTTGTGTGACAATTGCCAAACAATTTCAGTTGCTGGTTTCTACTGTATCTTGCGTCAAAACTTCTTAATGAGATACACTAGTAATTTCACCACTAAAATTTATATTATTATGTGCTGATGATATCATTTACAGCAAAACACTGTTATAATAACCCTTTCCTGCTTAGTAAGTTTTTAATGCATGGTCCCCCAAAAAACGTCTTAAGAGAGTTTGACTGTACATGGAAAATTTATTTCATCATTAGGCATCTAACTTTGTGACATTCAGGTAGAGGTTCCACAAGATTTCATATTGACCATTCTTTTTCTAATTTATACTTGGTGCACCAAATTAATATTTATACTCTTTGAACAGGAATAACAGAGAAACTATAAAAGACAGTCTGATAGGAACGCTTGTATTTGACATTATAAAGACCATGTTGGGTGTGTGTGAATGTTAATAACAATTACAAATGTTCAAAATGTCCAATGTCAGCAGCAGGACAGTCTGCAATGCTGTAGAACAGAACAAAAAATGGTAGCTACCGTTTTCATAGGAGTTTATTCACAGGTGGCCACAATTATGTATCTCATGACATCAAGTGTGTGTGGTTTTGTGGTGTACACAGTGTTTTTTAGAATTCCTAAGAGATAAAAATTCAACTGTATAATCTGGAGGTCCAGGTGAATAATCAACACTTCCTGGTTGGCCTTTCTGCCTCAAAAATGTTTCAACCATGTACAACCATATGTCTTGATGGTAACGTGGCGGTGCACCATCCAGCTGGAAAAAGCAATAATCTGGGTAGAGTTGGTGAACAGCTAGCACAATATTTTCTGCAACATGATATGGCAACTTTCACCTGTCACTGTTCCATTAATATAGAATGGCCCTGTAAGTTATCTCACAGACATACAGCAATACAATGTTAACGCAGGAAGATTAACTGTTTGCTCGACCACAATGTGGGACTTCCATCAGCCCAGTACACACAGTTGTGGCAGTTGATATTTTCATTCAGTTTACAGGTTGCCTCATTTGTCCATTGTTGGTCGCTTCCTGTTGCACCATATTTCCTTTACATCACACACAGTTCCATTCCTCTCAAACGTGTCAAGTAATTATGTCATTGTTACATTAAATTCTGCCCTCTATAGTTTCTGCACCTCAAACATTTTCTCATATTTTGAATAACAGTTATAAATTAAAATCTGCTTATGTTGCTTGAATGAAAACCTTCACATCTATGCCATTTCCTCTACAATTGTAGAGCCGCTCACGGCTACAAATGAAACTGATAACAGCAAAATGGCTACACGAGGTCACACATATCCAACATTGTCCTTATGGCATCAAATGCATGGAGTCCCATAAGATAATCATTAATAGATTGATATGTAGAAGATGTTACAAAATTTGTGGTAAAATTCTCTAGGGCTGGTAGTACATGTTAAATGGAACCACTTTTGCATGTAAACACAGGGTCGAAAATTAAAAGTTCCATTGCTAGTAGGAGCGACAGTTTTGAATTTAGGCAACCTGTTTCACGCAGCCCAATATCACATCCAGAACAGTGGCAGGCTGGTTTGAACGCAGCAACCTTACTTTTGTTGGTGGCTGTCAGGTTGTTCTGTTAACCTCTTAGTTTGTACCACCACAGACACAACAGAGTATAAATTAGCCAAACTCACAAACATTTTTCTCATTTAGTGTGGAACGAGATGCAATGGGAGGGCTGCTCATTGGTTGGATCATGCATGGTATCCAAACCAACGTATTCCAGTGCACACAATGTTTGCCCACATCAAACGCTGACTGCAAGAGACACGTTTGGTGCTGGTAACGAGAAATAATGCCGGTGCCCCGAGGAGGATTCACACACATGTTGAAGAGGAAATGCTGTAGTGATATAAAGCTAACCCGAGCAAAGGTACACAATTTGACGCACACAACATGACATTGGTACAGACCATGTCTCTGTGTGTCAAGTGCTACATGAGCAACAGTTGTGCCCATATCATCTCCAGACAGTTCAAGCCATGGAACCATCAAGACTACCCACTTCAACTCAATTTCAGCAGGTGGTATGTTAAGACCTTGTAGGACGATCCACTCTTTTGTGTGCTATTCAGTGATAAGGCACAATTCAACATGGATGGTATTTTTTTCAATTCCAGGAACAGTCACACTGGGTCAGAGCCAATAGACATGTATAGTTTGTTACATTATGTCAGAACCGCTTTTCGGTTTGACGTGTACTTATGGCTTTCGTGTTGCCTCAACATCTCGGTGGTGCAATTTACCTTTGCTTCTGCCAAGATATGATACCTGAACACCTGGAAGACGTACCTTAGTGTATCCATTGCCACATCTGGTTACAAAATGATGGTGCACCAGTTCATTTCCGGTGGTGAACAAGTTTCTTAGCTAAACATTGTTAGATTAGAACGGGGTTGGCCTGTACGTTCGCTGTCACGTTCCCCAGATCTCAACAAGATGGACTTCTTTCTTTGGGGTTACATGAAGTTGCTAGAGTACAAGACTTTCGTGGATTCAGAAATTACCCTCATCGCGCAAATCCATGCTGCTGCGCATATTCATATTCAGGCTGCTTAAGATGTAGCAGTGGCGAGTGAAGATAGCATGCTCAATTGTTGTCGATTGTGCATCCGAGAAGGTGGTGCCATGTTGAACTGTATCTGTAACTTACTGTAAAATGTGTGAAAAGTGACAAGTATTTTGTAAACCACAGCCACTACTTCCCAATAAACACACCCAACAATATATGCCAATAACTGCAAATGCTCACCTCAATGTCATTTCTGGTAGTTATTGAACAACATTACACACCTCAATGTCTATATCACTTTGGTTGGGCAGGTTGCCTTACCATAATACTCTCATGGCCTCCAGCAATGCATCTAATTATTTCCTACCCCATTTTTATAAAACAAAAGTTGTACCATTTAACATGTACTACCAACCCTAGAGCATTGCAAAACAAATTTTGCAAATAGAGCATTGCAAAACAAATTTTGAAAATATTGTATATGTTGGCTTCAGGAGGTGACAAACAATCTGATTAGGTTCAGGTGGCAATTTTACTGGACATAATGAATGAAGAAGCTCAAGAAATTTTAAATTCTTTTGAGTTAACAGCAGAACATATATATATATATATATATATATATATATATATATATACACACACACACACACACACACACACATATAAAAAAATGGTGCAAAGGGCATTTTAATATTACTCAGTCATTCCATATTAAAGAGGAAAAAATATAAAAAGACACATTTCATAATAACCATATTCTATTTAGTTTTTTATGTTTACTATATTTCTAATTTAATGAATCCAAAACAAAAATTAAGAAACAAAAATTTATAAGTATTTATTTTTAAGTTCAAAACCAGTAGTTATTGCAACACAGGTATTTTCGTTAAAATGATGACAAGTTGGTACACCAGTTTTAAGATGCATCAGCTGCTGGTCCATTTTTATACTTCTTGATTTCCAAGAAATAACGTGTTACAGATGTTACACATATTGAAGCCATGGGCATGACCTTAATTTATTACTTGCCAGTTAGATACTATCAGTCATTTGGTGGACATAAAAAGATTTTCTAGGTTAACTTACGTGTTGGCTTCACATTTAGACCTACCTAACCTCTACTACAGAAACTTCATTAATTAAATGCCATACCAGCTGGAACTTATTTTTTTTAAGGGGGATGCTAAAACATACTTTAATACTAATGCAGACTTTATGTACTTTTATTTTGTAATTTGTTTTTATTTTAACCATATACCATAAATCAAAGGCCTTTGTCATAGTTGCAGGATTTTGGCACCAAAGAAATTATCTGCAGGTAGAGTTGTTAAATTTTGGGAGAACGTGAAGACAGAAAATCCTGAAAAGTGGAAAGAGTTACTTACAAAAGACAGAGAGAGAAATTGTGTTGCAAGACATAAAGAAAAGGTAAACAATTCTGAAAATGAGGAAATTCTACGGCAATAAAAGGAAGTGACACAAATCAGGGTAAAAAATTGGTGCAAAAAGAAAGCCTCTAAAAAAACCAATTGGACTGCAACAATATAATTCCTGATAAGATGATTGATTTATATGCATCCACAAATACTCTTCGGAAAGCAGTTTTCAAAGCAAAAAGAAATCTTCCATGTAGCCCTCAAAAGAAGAGAGCAGTTGTTCGACAACTTGTAAAGGAAACATTTAATAGTCCTTTATAACTTGTCAAAATATTGTTTGCTTCCCAAAGACATTAGTGAAAAAGTTCAAGATTTTTTTTAAACAGATGAAATTAGTTGGCATGCAAAAGCTAAAAGGAACTACATATCAGTTAAAGATAAAAATACTGGACACAAATCTCAAAAGCAAAAGCATTTTTTAGTCATGACCATTTCAGAAGCCTATAAACTTTTTTATGGATAAACATAAAATTAAGATCTCTCTGTCAAAGTTCCACGAGTTATGCCCAACACATATCATTGCTGTATGCAATAGGCTACTGCATACAACATGCTATATTTAAAATTTTCGAGCGAAGCTATTTTCCCGAGGGGTGATATTCCGAGGTCTCCCGTGACCCATAAAACCCTGATCGAATAAATGTGGTGTGTTCCTGAAAGGGAATATTGTATCTCAAATAACTGTGAAACATGTTACGGTGACATAAAAGTCCTTCTAAAAATTAACTGTGATATCTCTCAGCAAGTGAAATGGAAAGAATGGAAAAAGTGTGATTGTTGGTTACAGGTAAAAGCGAACACTACAGCCCTTGAAGACCTCAAGAGAAAGTTTAATTCTGTTCTTCTTAGTTTTAAAAGTCACACGTTTGTGAAGAAAGAACAAGCCTAATTTTTCGAAGAAAAAATAAGTAATTTACAAAAAGATGAAATGGTAATTCAGGTAGAGTATAGCGAGAATTATAGTTTAGTATCTCAGGACGAAGTACACAGTGCTCACTTGCCAAAATTCAAAAGTACCAATATTCACCTGCTGCTTGTGTTTGCAAAAGGTAACAGAATCCTATGTCGTGAAAAGTGATTATTTAAGTCATTCAAAGCAGTCAGCACGGACATTTTTGAAAAGTATTTTGGCAGATTTCAAGCAAGTCACCCAGAACTTAAACTAGACAGTTTGAATACATTTTGAGATAGTTGTGCATCATTATTTAAACGCAAGTTAACTGTTTTCAATACGTGCTTTTTAGCAGACGACTTTGATGTCCAAACAGTTGAGTAGAATACTTTCACTGCAGGGCATGGTAAGGGTGCTGTAGATGCAATTGAAGGCAAAATAAAAATAATATTTTGGACCACTGTTTAAGTACGAACCTCTCAAGTTCAATCTATTAGACTTTTATTTGTGTGCTACATATGTGATTAAAAAAAACAAGAGTGTTATATGTACCAGAAAGAGATGTACAAGATACAAGTTTGTTTTTGAACAAAAGATGGGAATCAGTGAAGGAAATCCCTGGCATTAGAAATTACCATCATTTCGAAATATATTATGATGAACACATTTTGGCAAGCTTTACACACAATTCAGAAAAGAGAAAAAAGAAAGTGAAAGTGAAAGTTAAGCAAAGCACACCACAAGAAGTTTGGTTGCAGTTTGAAGATGTTTATTCTGATAGTGATACAGAAAATGACACAAATGAACAGGATGGTGATAGAATTGACATTTCACAAGATCAGGAAATAAAAAGGCTTGTAGACCCACAGTGTTTCATTCCTGTAACTTTTATTATTGTCACAATTCACGGAGAGGGTCCCAAACATTCTCTGTCACATAACTGTGTTGCAGTTTACCAAACAGGCATTCATATAGCAGTCATCAGTTGTCTGCCATATGGACGAAGTTGGAGTGATGTTGCTCAAAAGTCATGGAAAAGCAGGAATGTAACAGATGAAGACGATCAAACTGACATTAACATAGCTCAGATAAGTTCAGTGCTGCCTACATTAAATGTAAAAACAATTGGGTCCAAACTAATTTACAAGTATCAAAATCACATTCAATTGTGACTTTTTTATTTTCATTCTCTGATGTAATCCGTAGTAAACAGAATGAGTCATATTTGTATTAAAATCTAAAAATATGTTTATATAGGGTCACTCGTAACATCCATAACGCAATGTGTGTAACATCCGTAACAGGGGAAAAAAGTGACATAAAACCTTTATTATTATGTTATAAATTTTTTTTTTTTTTAGTTTTCAGCAGCTCTTAAACATATATAAATAATTAAGAACAATTCAAAAGCATTTTTCATGGATTGGGAAACCTGAAGTTTTCCACTAAACTCAACACTCCCATCTGGTAGTTCTCAAATTTTGTAACATCCATAAAAACACATTTTCTTAAACAATCCA
Organism: Dryococelus australis; assembly: GCA_029891345.1. Classification (NCBI taxonomy): domain Eukaryota; kingdom Metazoa; phylum Arthropoda; class Insecta; order Phasmatodea; family Phasmatidae; genus Dryococelus; species Dryococelus australis. Next base: position 249,707,863 of record CM057009.1, read on the forward strand.
CACAATATTTATAGTAAAAAATTGCAAATTTCATCCAAAACAAGTATTTGTTTGTTATTCTAGTATATCCTATCAGAATTAATTAGTCAGATATTACTTTTAAAAAATTAAGGTGGAAAAAAAGCAAAATGTAACATTCATAACATACAGAATTGCTGTACTGTGTTCCCAAAACCAATGAGAGTATGAAAAGGCACATATTTTCTAATAGGGATTCACAGGAAGGAGAAGACATTTATAGTTATATAGTATAAATTAAAAAGTTGTGTAAAAGTTTTGAGTTTGGTGAGATGCAAGATAGCTTGATAAAAGTCAGAATTATAAATGGGTTGTAAAATACGGATGTATCAAATAGTTGTTAAGAATGAATGACAACTTCGCAAAAGTGTACTCAAATATGTAAGTTTGTGGAGCTTACAGAACAGCAGTTGTATGCAGTGAACAAACAAAATAGTTACGATGTAAAATAAGTTATATAAAGTGGTGGTGGAGTAAAAGATCAGCTTAGCCATTCGTCAAGCTACTGCCCTACACCACAAGAAAGAAGAGATTGGTCAACGTGCAGTGAACAACAGGGAAGAAAGAAGCAAGTTCAACAGGTCCAAAGTGGTGGTTCACGAAGAGTACAGAGAACAGCAGGGCTCAAGACAACAATCAACATACTACCAAGGCTGGTAAACATCACCAAGGTAACAATTTTATGCATTGCAGTAGATGTGAAAAAAACCACGAACCTAAGGTATATTCAGCCTTCATTAAAACTTATTATAAATGTAATAAAAATAGATATTTTGCAGTGTGTTGTAAAACAAAATATGTGTCACTTATAAAAAAAAATGGATGAAAATGGTTCTCACAAAAACTTAGTAGGCCCATCAAGAGAGGGTAAATATAGATTGTTAATAGAAAGTAATCCTGAAGAAGTTTTAATGTTAGGAAAGGTTGATTTACAGGTAAATAACAACAAAATGGAAGACTGGGTCAAAAAAGTTAACTTTAGGGAATAAATTTAATACAGCGGTTCAGGTTAATGTGATGATATGCTATTCAAATAATAAGTTAAAACTCAAGAGTTTTGCCTACAGAGGTTAAACAGCAAAATTTTAATGGTACTCGTATTGATGTAGTTGGAAGAACAGTAGCTAAAGCAGGTTTCATAAATGGAAAACAGGGTCTGTTAGAATTTCAAGTGGTTAAGTCTGGCAACAATATTCAGTACGTATTAAGATTTCCCAGTATATTGCAATATAATTTAGATAGGAAAGTTAATAGAATTTTCAAAACAGTAACAGAGAAAAATTTCACGAGGTATTCCAAGACATAGGTTGTATATAAAAAAACACAGATTGCAGAAAGATGCCATTCTGTTTGTTAGATCCTTTGAAAGCAGAACTAATAAAACTGAGTAAGTTAGATATTAATAAAACAGGTGACAGGCCAACAGAATGGGTAAACTCTTTGGTTATTGTCAGAAAACCAGACAAAAACATTGAAAATATATCTTGACCCACACACCTTTAATTAGGCAATAATTAGAGAGGTGTATCAATTGCCCACATTTGAAGAGTTCAACGTTAAAATGCCACAAGCTAAATATTTTACTATTTTGGATGGCTATATAAAAGATTTTGGCAAATTCCTTTGGGTGAGGTAAGTCAGAAGCTAACAACTTCAATACACCATTTGGCAGGTTTTGTTTTACGAGATTACCATTTGGCCTAAGATCTGCACCAGAAGTGTTTTCACAGATGTTTGTAGAAATATTTGGAGCATTGGAAGGTGTACAACTATATACTGATGATTTTTATGTGTTCGGGGCACCACTGAGGAAGAATATAATAGAAGTTCAAGAAAATTGTTAGCAAAAGTTAAAGAAAAAAATGTGCATTTTAATACAGATAAATTAAAGTTTGAGGTCACAGGCATCACATATTTAGGGCATACATTGTCTGAACAGGGTATCAAATTTGATGAGAATAAGGTGACAGCAATAACTGAAAAGCCAGAACCAACAAATAAAAATAAAATTAACAAACTATTTAGCCATAGTCACTTATGTAGCTAAACTTATACCTAAGATAGGTGGCATTATATATCCATTGAGGCAAATAAGGAAAGAAAGTTCATGGCCGTTGTCTGAAGTTGAGATGAATACTTACAACAAAGTGAATAAAGCATTAGTAATGAGGCCAGTTTTGAAATTTCTTGACAGAAATGCAGAATAGTGTTATCTGTAAATGCTTCCAGTAATCGACTAGGAGAAACTCTGTTACAAAATAACTTGCCTGTAGCTTACACTTCACAGTCTCTTACAAATTGTCAGCAGGCTTAACCTCAAAAAGAAAAGGAAACTTTGGCTGTGGTCTATAGTTGTGAAAGATTTAGGCAATAATTTGTATGGCAAACATTTCACAATAGAGACAGATCATCAACCTTTGATAACCATTAAGAATAAAACACATCAATTTTCGCATCGTTTGCAGCAAATTAGGTTGAGACTGCAAGAGTTGGATTTTGATTTGAAATATGTGCCTAGTAAGGATCCAAGTATGGCAGATATGTTGTCAAGGGTGAAAGTAAAACAAGACTTGGACAGGCCTATAAATTTTGATCCTGAGGTTGAAGCACACGTCTACTTTGTTCAGAAAAAATGACCTATGACAAAGAACAAGTATTTAAAAATGCAACATGAGACAGAAGATGAACTGCAAAGTGTTATAGTGTATATTAAGACGGGTTGGCCTTCAAAGTGTGATGAATGTCCAAACTCTGTAAGACCTTATTTCATAGGTTGTTATATGCAAGAGTGCTTACATTCTACTACAAATCATGGAACTATTTCTTGGGGTATAAGTAAGCAGAACCTAAACAAAGTCTTCACAATTCAAAAAAGGGCAATTCGTATAATTTTATTCAAACATCCACAAAACCATTGTAAACCCCTTTTAAAAGTAATGAGCATACTCCCTACCCGTTGTATTTATATCAACAATTCCATATTATTCATTAAAAAGAAATATACACACTTCCAACCATCAGTTAAATACCCAAATCCACCACCACAATACTAGAAAAAAATATTGTTATCAAGCCTTGAAACTGGTACAAAACCATGAAGTAAAACTTTATAGTCAACTACCTCACAGTAAAAAAAAAGATCACTAACTACTAAACTTTTTGAAATGCCTTATTTGATTTCTTAATTGATAAATATTATAATATAGATGATTCTTGTATGACTTCAAAAAAAATAATGTAATTAAACTGTCTTTCAGGTGACATATCATATAGTTATATATTTTTATTATGTACGCGACCTCTCGCCTCATACACAAGCTCCCGTTATGAGCAGGCCAGTGGAGGCCTGACCCTCCTTGAGCCTCCTCTTCCTCACAGATGGTCTGCCCCGTTGTGTTGCTGGGCCACCGAAGGAATGATTAACAGTTGACATGACTGGCATCACAGCTCCTCCTCCTCTCTGCTGGAGAAGCCAACAACTTGAGAAGATGCACAAGAATATTCTGGGAACTAGGACCCTCAGCGCAATGTGACATTTAAAGAAATTTCTGGGCGATGGCCTATGACTTTATAAATAGTGCAGTGGCCCCAGGGTCGGGAGTTTGTTGGTGGAAGTTTTTTGCTAAGTGGGGTAACTTGGGTAAAGTCGAGTGCGGCAAGGGACATCAGTGAAGAGGATGGATGAGAGAGTGTGAGATGACGGCGGACGACATGTTGTGGTGTGAATGAACAAGAGGCCATGAAATCAGATGAGTGAATGCTATTGTGCATGAGGGCACTCAGAAAACTCTAGAAAATTGTGGACTAATATGATCTGGGGGACTGTATGATCATGTGATACAGATTTTATTGTGCATATTTGAACTGTCATATATGGACATATAATTTACCAAGTAAGTCATTAAGTTTTGATACACTGTCTATTGTGACTGATTTTAGTTATTTAATTACATTAATTTAGGTAATTGTAAACTGTACTGATTGAATTTTTAAATTGTAAATAGCAAGAGGTATCAATTAATTGTGATATACTAAGATGAAATTATTTTCTTTGTAATTATGTTTAATAAATTAGGAAATTATTAACACTTTTATTTAATTAAGACATCCATCCCTTAATGAACCTGGTTTAGCTCACTGACTTTGAGACAACTGTAACAATATTTTTTGTTTGTATATTGTAAGGGTAATACTGTCCATATTTATATTGTTAGTTTTGTTTTATAATAAACTGTAAGGGTAATACTACACTTATATTATAATATACTGTCAATCTTGTGATATTTGTAAAGGTAATACAGCGGAAGCCAGGAATTCCGCAGATTCAGTTATACCGCGGGGCAATTTATGTCCTCGGCCTGAATAAATAAATAAGTGGAAGCATGTGGTCAGGTAGGTATGTGGTCAGTCCGCGGGTGGTCATGAGTCGTGGCTTGTAATGCGAGAGGCCCTAGGTTCAGGTTCTGGGTAAGGTAGGGAAGTAATTTACAGGCTATAATTAATTTCATATCGGGTATAGAGCTATGTAATCATTATAATAATGTTGTAGACACTTTAATTATAATGTGCATATAGCATATATATTGGTAGGTCTTCCCATAAAAAAAAAAATTCCAAAATCTGAGGCGGGCCTCAGAATTCCTGCTTCTAAATCATTTGCAGACCTACAATTAATCTCCTACGGGATATAGCAATACGTAATTGGTATAATTATGATGTAGATACTTTGATTATAATGTGTATATAGGGCTATACAGTAGGTCATCCCATTTTGGAAGTCACTTACAGGCCTACAATCTCCTACATGGGATAGCTCTAAGTAATCATAATAATTAAGTTGTAGACAATTTGATAATAATGTTAATGTGTATATACCGACTATACCATTTACTATATACTATACGTCTTACCATTTTTAAAAATTCAGAAATTTGAGGCGTGCAATGTTATTATCCCAAAGACATGCACGTTAGGACATGCATCCACGGACTACAGACATGCTATTGTGGAAAGGCTTAAGGCAGAAAAGTGGCCTACGAACAAGGGACATGTTTCACAATACGTAAGATACTGATAGATCCCACCTGCAGTGCAAGAAAGTGTTCGACCTTTGCGTAGTTTCATTTGAACTTGAACTTTGTTTCTCATTCTCACTTCCTCTCAACCAGGCTCCCCAGGGGGCAGGGGGTGAACCCCCTTCTCCAACCCGGGTGACAAACAACTTGCAGCAAACACCTCCCCAGGTGGAATAAGTACATCCTTGGCCTGGAAAATGAAGAATTTTTATTTGCCATTCTTGCTTGAATGCATGCGACCCCTTCACACAACGTTTCTCTTCTTCTGTTTCCCTCCCTAGGGTGTTGTCAAGTCCAGTGATGCAGAAAAAAAAATTCTGATAGGAAAGGGCTAAATGTTACACGATTTACGGCAGTAAATAACCCTTGCACCATGTTTGACAGATAGGTGCCATACCCTATTAGAATACTGGCTGTTTTTTTTTCTGCTACCGTAATAGGTCACTCCCAGAATAGAGCGGAAAAGATATAACGCGGGTCTGAGTTATGTCCCCCCAAAAGCTGTGTTATAACGAGCTATTACTGAATTGAATTTATATTATATTGTCAACTTCGTTGTTTAATGTAAAACTTGTACTGAGTCCCATAGTATTATTTTGAGGCTCTAAGAGGACAATAAATAAATAAATCAATAAATCAATCAATCAACCAATAAATCAAACAAACCAGTTCGTTGTTCCTAATCATCTAAGAAACCAAATGTTATATATAATACATTATAATAATTGTAGTATAGAGAAGTGTAAATATAGAGCAAGGCAGCATTTGTTTTGGCCTATGATGAATGTAGGATGAATGGTAGGAAACTGTACTGCTTGTTTACAGCTTCAAAAAAGACAAAGGAAAGATCATCTGATGCAGATATCGTTAGAAGATCCTTGGCTGATGCTAGTAAAACAATGCTGCTTCCATTAGTACGCTTACGGTGGCACCACGCCTTCATCCTCCTTGGTCATGTGGTTCCATTTACCTTTCTTCTTGCTCTGTCCCACTCCGCTTTCTCCTCCTTCTACCATCACTTTTGTAGAGAGGAGAGTGATCAGTTTTGAAATTGTATTAATCAGCCTGAGGGGCATTCGTTTTTCATCCACCGACTCTGCATATTACTGCTACTACACCAAGCGACTCAACCCGCTTGCTTGCTGACTACTCCACCTACTCTTAAAAATTTTACTTCACGTGGTCTGCATGTCATGCATAACAACAACGTGCTTATAAATATTCTTGTGAGGCAGTACACTGTGGCACTTTAAAATGTGGGAGTATAATTTTTCAGTATTAAATATGCAATATTATCAGTGCCGATACAGATGAGAGATGAACTGGTGAGTTCTGGAATGCAGCATTATATACTTAAATGTTTTGGGCATGTAGATTTAGCAGGCCTTTGAGTGTAGTAGTAGTGTGATTGGGTAGAGGCCTTTTGCAGTGTTTCCCATTATTCTAGAGTTGTTTGGCTCAGCACTGTCCAAATGATTGTTGAGTAAATGCTTAGATTTTGTGAAGTTCTATTGGCAATTTAGCAGCTTGCTAATCATTACAGTCCATTTTTTGTTGCCCTTGTGGATTGTGCTGATATGCTGATGGAATTCCACAATTCACTTACTGGTTATTAAATTTTAATCTTGTGCACATTTATGAATGTCACAGCAGTGCGCTTTAAAAGGATTAGGCAAAATACAATTACTAGTCGCTGTACTGCTGATGCAATACTTTACAAGAACTTTTTATTCATTTTGTAATGTTAAATTTTTGTTATGACGTACTTTGGAAAGGATATTACATGATCACCACGTTGTTATTAAAGTCTGAAATTAAGTAACTGATGAACAGATTTTATGTTGTTGCAAAGCGAACACATTTTTAATGTAAAATGGTAAGCAATGTGTAGCCCGTAGTGGGATCCGGAAAAGTGAAAAGTGATAAGCTGGGTTCATGTGAAAACACACTTGGTGGTTGATTCTTTTTACCTTGTTACAGCCTTTAATAATTTTTGTTGAGATTGTGGAGTTACGACAAATGAAAGTTGGTCTCAAGTATTTCAAAATTTCATTGATTTTTAATGAGGTTGAAGAGTGTGTGAAGGTGCCTTAATGAAATTTTCTTTTAACGAGCACGTTAATACTAAGGTTTTTAATTCTGGTTGAATACAAACTATATGCACTATCATTATATTGAACTTACGGTTGTTGACAAATTATTTATTAATCAATACAGTCATTGGATTTTTGCACACGTTGATAAATATGTGATTGGTAACGAGTCTATTTTGGCTTCTGAAATGCAGAGGTAATGTCAACATTGGGGTTGCTATTTGTAATTCACATTGTTTGCATATTAATTCATTTCTTGGCCATTTTGTTGTATTCATCCTGTGACACATAAATGCTAATTATTGGTGTACAATCTAGCCAAGGTTTTGAATGAATGTGTAGTGCATTTAAATTATTTTGAGAATTTGCATTCTTATGTGTGCTCTTATTTATATTTAAATATTCAAGGTTGCAGGCACCTCTAGTGTGGATTTTTATGAAAAAGGCTGTCAGTGTTGTTATGCAAAAAGTAACATGCAAGATCAATTGCAATATTTTGAAAATAAAGATGTGATGTTGGAAATATAGGAAAGTAGGTAATTGGGCTTAACGTCTCGTCAACAGCGAGGTCATTAGAGATGGTGTTGGAAGTGTGTTCAATATATGTGCTATTCTGCTATCTTGCATGTTAATTCTTCTATATCTTTTGTTTCATGTGATGTCTGCAACAATGAGCATCATCACATTTGTTTACTCGCTCCCTAAGCAGCAACTGCAGAGGCTTCTGAACGACTTGGAGGCATCATATGATGAGTCAGCTACAGTCCTTAAATGGCGTGGCCTGGCAGTTTGCTTACTTCGCGAGCAGGACGGCGGCATGGCACGTCTTTTGCTCCCTCTGCACAGTTGACCTTGGAGAGTGTTAATTCCTATCCCGGCCCAAATAACAAATTGTCGCTTTCGTGTTTGGAAAGGAGTCACTGTTTTGAACTCTCTGGAGTCTCCCTTATTTTGAAATTATTTATAGCCGTGTCAAAAGTTGTTTGCCTGAGCCTATGTCCGAAGGACTATTTGCTCAAGGCTTTATCCACTAAGGTGGAGGGATACATGCTGCAGTTGTTATGTGAAAAACTCACGTTGTTGCAGCAAGGTAATTTTTTCCGGGTTTAAAATGTGAGTTTTATGTGCATTAACCCCCCCCCCCCCCACCTCAACATCAAAAGGCAGTGCGAATTAGAATTTGTCTACCGTTTTCAATGGCCTGACGAGCTGCTATGCTATTATATTGATTCAATCTGTGCCTATCTTGATGCTTTATGCCTGACATTGTCTGAATACAAGCTCACAAGTGTCATTATCGACAACCTCGCCCCGCACGTTAAGATGCATTATACCATGCTCGGCACAGCACACAATTTCTTAGAACTGCGGCAGCTCGCCGTGGAGGTCCAGGGTAGACTAGCAGCCATGATGAGGTATTGCACCATCTTCCCTGCACCTAGATGGGGTGGTGTCCATGTCGCAGCCCGTGTTTCTGATCAGCTTTTGCATTTCTGTGAGGTTGTACAGCACAACCCCAGGGTGCGTTTTGCAAATTGTGCTCATGTGGGGCATGTTGCTGCTGGTTGTGATAAGCAAAGGCTCGATTTAGCTGTGACTTGGAAGATCATGTACGCTGTACATGCCTGAAGGGATTGGCCAATGAGCAATGACTAGCCGGAAGCATGAGCCAGCCAGTCTTGCGGAACGGACTTTACCGCACAATATCAACAAATGTGCAGTTGTGGTTACCTGTGGTAAACTAAATTTCTCAGTCCTGATTGACATGGGCATGACGCATTGCATCATGAGCAAGTCCTTCTTTGATTCTTCAGTTAATCATAAGCTGTTGTCTAAAGAATGTGTTAGTAATGTCCCTGAGAAACATCTGTGTCTCACGAATGGCGACACTGTGAAGACCGATACAGTTGTCAATTTTCATTTTAAAATTGGGCGCTACTCCGGGACACTACCATTCTGGGTATCTCCCCATTTGTCACACGACCTTCTGGGGAAGATGAGGGTCGTGGTCAACTTTGACCAATGTGATCTCACCTTTGAATTTGTACCAAACATCCGCGTTCGGCTTCGGGTTCACAAGCAGTCTGCTTTGGTAACCTCTCTTGCTCAAGGCAATTTAGATCAAGTTGATTTTAAGTGATGATTAGAGGAACTCTGAGCTGAATTTGGTGATGTGATATTGTCACGTATCGGGAGATGCAATATGCTCCCGTATAAATTCTTGTTAACAGACGAAATCCCCGTTAGAGATAGACATTTCAAATGCTGTTACCCGAAGCTTAAGGCATTTCGGGAAGTAATTGATAAGTTGCTGGCGGTGGGAGTAATAGTGCCCTCAACTTCAGCCTATTGTTCACCAGGATTACTAGTAAAGGAAAAAGGGCAGAGATAAATATCGCCTAGTAGTGAAACACTCTCTTGTAAACAAGAAAATCTACAAGAATCCGTTTCCTTTACTTATTATAGAATGTGCCCTATAACACCTAGACTAAGCATGAGTGTTTTCTATGTTGGATCTCAACAACAGTTTGCATCAGTGCCTTCTACACCCATCTCATAGAAAGTTTACTGCCTTCAGCATGCCCTGGAGTCAATTCGAGTTTACACTGATACACATGGGCTCAAACTTCGGGAGCCAAGCCCTATCTCGCGTCCTTGACCATGTCCTCTCAGAATTTAAATTTAATTTGTGTTTAACTACATAGAGACAATATCATAGTATATAGTGAGGAACTGGAGTCACACTTGGCTCATTTACGCCAGGTTTTAACCTGTATGCGAGAAGTTGGCCTCACCATCAACCTTGAAAAGGTGACATTGTGGTCCAACAGAGTGAAATTTTTAGGTTTTCTATTGTGTGAGGGGCAGTTGTTGCTAGACCCTGTTCACACGACTCCCATATTGGGTTTCCCATGGCCTTAGACCATAAAAGGGGTCCAGAAATTTTTAGGAGTCATGGGATATTATGCCCGGTTCATTGAACATTATTCAGAGATAGCCACACCCCTTAACAAGTTAAAGAAGAAAGGGGCGTAGTTTGTCTGGAGATCAGAATAACAATCTGCCTTCACCTCGCTTAAGGAAATTTTGTCGTCTTCTTTGGTTCTCCATCTTCCGGATTTTACAAAACGTTTTGGCGTGAGGGGTGGCTTGACTCTGGTGGTGTTCGCTAGCCGAAGTTTGTCAGAGGTGGAAAGGAGTTTGGGCATTTATGAAAACGAAACTCTGGCCTGTATTTTCAGTCTCAAGAAGTTCGCATTGTACGTCGAACATGAAAAATGGAACCTGTATACCGATAACCAGGCACTCAGTTGGGTGTTAGGACATCACCAGCAGCTCGGAAAGCTCAGTAGGTGGGTTTTATATTTCTACAGATTTCGCTTCAAAGTGCATCGTGTTCGTGGGGCAGAAAATCAAGTCACAGACAGGTTGTTGCAGATGCACGAACCAGAGGAATTTGAAGTGAGTCATGGTAAAACCCCAATAAAGTATGTCAACGTGATTCCAGGATTTCCAGAGTTTTTTGTCAAGCTACATCAAGGCCAAGCCTGACTTGAATTCTGGCAAGGTGCTTCCCTTCGTTGTGGAGAACAATGTGTTGTACTTCACCAGGAAGAATGGAAGGGCATGTAAAGTGGTTGTCCCTGAGGCTTTGCAGCTCATGATTTTGTCTTATTTCCATGACTCTGTATTCGGGGGACATTTGGGGATCGGGAGGGCATTTCAGAAGATTGCTACCAACTTCGCTTCACCGGCAGTAAAAATGACATTGTAAACTGCTGTGAGCATCACCAGGCAGGGAGTTGCCAGGCCAAGCTTGCTGCTGGAAGGAAGTCTGCCATGGCGATGGTAGTTGTAGCACAGGGGGAATGGCGTCCAAAACAAGGCTGAGCGGTGCAGTATAAATAACGTGAGCGCTGGAGGCTCACTGCCATATTTGTTCCTGTCGATGCCGGAGGACTGTCCGAAACATCTTCACCGTGAGGACCGCCAGCCTAGCAGTCCGGGTTCGATGCAGAAGAAGAGCTGCTGTCAAGACAAGCCAGAATGTTATCGTCATCATGATTGTGGGTAATTATCACTCCCATTAGGGCGTTTAAAGTACCATAAGGCGAGGGCGAGCAAGGCATTAATTAACTGCTTTCCAAGAGAAAGATTAATACTCTTTAATTGGAAATTGGATTAAGCTTCCAGCTAATTAGAATTATATTAAGCCTCTAACTTGTGTCAATGAACTAAAGTAACGTCAATTCCAATAACTTGTTTGTACTATTTATGGTTTCAATAAATTGTAGTGTTTTGATATAACTGCTCTTGCTTACTGGACTACGCCTTCCCATATAAATGAATGAGTAATCTGTTAGCTAAGGCGGAGTCACAGCAAAATTCCGTACGCATGTGTGATGCATACCAGAAGTGCAAACAGGAGCGTCAGGCCAATGTGGGCCAAAATGTTGTACAACTTTCAGAGGGCCCTTGGGAGACACTCAACATCTTCGGTCCCCTTTTCCGGTCAAAGAAGGGAAACATCTGCATCCTGATTTTGTTGGACACCATATCTAAATACATTATTCTCTTACAGTTGAAAAATATAAAGTCTACCACTATTATCAAAGCCTTGTGTGATCAAATCTGGAAATTGTTCAGTGCTCCTACCAAGATACTCACGGACAATGTTCAATTTCACTTCAAGCATTTTTTGTTTAGGAACATGTGCTTCAAGTGGGCGATAAAACACTTTACCTCCAGCCCTTATTACCCAGAGGGTAACAAGGATGAGGATTCAACAAGAATTTGAAGGCTTGCCTTACCATTTTTTATGACCAGGACCACCAGCTCTGGAATCAAGATTTAGATCTTGTGAACGTGGGATTTAATAGTGCTACCCACAGATCCATTGGGGTCCCACGTTCAATCTCTTTTATTGGTCGCACACTCAGTCACCCCTTGTTGAATTTGCGGAACATCTGTCCTCTTCCCACTCCTCTTTCTGATGCTGACTGTGACCAACTGTTGGGGGAGCTACATAGGCATCTTGCTGCGGCAAAGGATTCAGTCAACCAGCGGTTGAATAAGGATAGGTCCCCGCCTCAGTATAAAGTAGGTGATGTGATCTTATGCAGAAGCTATGCACTTGATGACTTGGGGAGTGATGTAAGTGGGAAGTTTCTTCCCAAGCTCCAGGGATCCTATAGGATTAGCAAGACTTTAGGGAGTAACACCCCTCTTCCGGGAGGATATTCCGCAAAGACCATATTTCACAATTAAAAATATATCACGCTCAAATGTAACTGTGTTGCTGTACCTACTTTTGGTGTTATGATTTTTGGTGCTGTGAGTGTGACTTTTTTATCCTTTATACCTAACCACCCTCTTTTTTTTATGATTATTTAACTTGATTCTCCCCCCTTTTTGGTTTATTTTCCTTGTCTTCTGCCCAAGTGACCTGGAGTCTGAACAGGGTCGTGGTGAAGACGAAGACGCCTGGTTGCTGGTGTTGCTGTTCGTTGTGTCAGCGAGCTGTATGGCATCAACTCTCCATAAGCATTACCCATGTGAAAAAGTCTGACCATGGCGCTCGGTTTTTACCTGGCAGCCCACCATTGTACTTCCCCGGGGAAGAACTTTCGTCGAGCTATTTCAAGAGACGAAGAATTGTAATTGTTGTCAATGTGAATAGAGATTTTACTGTACTGTTTATTTCTGGGAACTTTTTACCACTCTCTTCGTTTGGACCTTTCTACACCTTCTAAGTGTTTTTGTGCTTTTGAACTGCGTATTTTTGTATGTCTACTGTCTGTGGTCAGTGCGTTCAGGAGGCCAGGATGCCTTACTGTGACTCATGGTTCTTGGTTTATTATGTAGGAAGCTCAGGGGAGGGGGTTGAAACAGTGCTGCCACCCAGCTTCCATTAATATGCTTAACGAACACTCAATGGCAGTGCCACGACTGCATCCTCCTTGGTCACGCAGTTCCATTTACCTTTCTTCTTGCTCTGCCCCACTCTGCTTTCTCCTTCTAACATCACTTTGGTAGAGAGGAGAATGGTCAGTTTTGGATTTGTATTAATAGGCCTGAGGGGTATTCGTTTTTTGTCCACTGACTCTGCATATTACTGCTACCATTGAGTGACTCAACTCACTTACTTGCTAACCACTCAACCTACTTCTCGAGATGTTACATCACCTGGTCTGTATGTCATGCACCACAATGTGCTTCTAAATCTTCTTGTGGGGCAGCACATCGAAGCACTTTAAAATGTGGAATTATAATTTGTCAGTGCTAAATATGCATTATCATCAATGCCGATACAGAGAGGAGACAAATTGGTGAGTGGTGGAATGTTTTGGGCACGTAAATTTAACTGGCCTTTGAATGTAGTAGAAGTGTGCTTGGTAGAGGCCTTTGCAGTGTTTGTCATTATTATAGTTGTTTGGCTCAGCACCATCTAAATTCTTGTTGAGTAAATGCTTAGTTTTTGTAAAGTTTTATTGGCAGTTTAGCAGCTTGCTAGTCCTTGTGTGATTTTACTGTGGGCCCATTTTTTGTTGCCATTGTGGATTGTGCTGGTATGCTGATGCAATTCCACTGTTCACTTACTAGTTACGAAAATTTAGTCTTATGTGCGTTTATGAATATTACAGTAGTGCGCTTTGAAAGGATCAGGCAAAATATAATTACTAGTCGCTGTACTGCTGATGCAATACTTTAGGAGAGCTTTTAATTTGTTTTGTCATGTTAAATTTTGGAAAGGATCTTACATGACCACCATGTCATCATTAAGGTCAGAAACTAAGTACCTGATGAATATATTTTATGTTGTTGCGTAGCGAACACATTTTTAATGTCAAATGGTAGGCAACGTGTAGCCTGTAGTGGGTTCCTGAACTGTGAAAAGTGATAAGCAGGGTTCACATGAAAACCACACTTGGTGGTTGATTCTTTTAGCATTACAAATACATATTACCTTGTTACAGCCTTTAATAATTTTTGTTGAGATTGTGGAGTTATGACAAATGAAAGTTGGTCTCAAGTATTTCAAAATTTAATTGATTTTTAATGAGGTTGAAGAGTGTGTGAAGGTGTCTTAATGAAATTTTCTTTTAACGAGCACGTTAATACTAAGGTTTTTAATTCTGGTTGAATACAAACTATATGCACTATCATTATATTGAACTCAAGGTTGTTGATAAATTATTTATTAATCAATACAGTCATTGGATTTTTGCACATGTTGATAAATATGTGATTGGTAACAAGTCTATTTTGGCTTCTGAAATGCAGAGTTAATGTCAACATTGGGGTTGCTATTTATAATTCACATTGTTTACATATTAATTCATTATTATTTAAATGAATTTCTAGGCCACTTTGTTGTATTTATCCCATGGCCCATAAATGCTAATTATTGCTGTACAATCTAATCTAGGTGTTGAGTGAAGGCATAGTACATTTTAATTTTGGTAATCTTGATTGTTGTGTGTGCTCTTATTTATATTTGAATATTCAAGGCTGCAGGCACCTCTAGTGTCGATTTTTATGAAGACGGATGTGAGTATTGTTATGCAAAGAGTAACATGTAAAATCAATTGTAATATTTTGAAAATAAAGGTGTGTTATGTTGGAAATGTGTTTATGCAATTGAACCAGTGGGTTCACGAGGTACATATATTTTCTTCTACAGGAATAAAAATTATCTAATTGTAGTAGATTATTTCACTAGATTCTATAGAATAGTTAACTAATATGTCTAGTGAGGACACAGTAAGAAAAATTAAATAAATTCTACTCAGGTATGGGACACCAGAGATAACATTTTCAGACAATGGTCCACAATTCAGCAGTAAACAGTTTAGGAACTTTGCAAATTAATGGAATTTTAAACACATCACATCTAGTCCAAATTACCCAGTGTCAAATGGTATGGTAGAGAGACAAATCCAAAATGTACAGAGAATGTTTAATGTGATAATAGAGTGATGAGAATTTGTCAGCATTAGTATAAGGCTGGAAAAAAAAAAAAAAAAAGGTCGGTCACAAGAAAAATGAAAATATTGAAACAAAGGATTCAGATATGAATACAGAGTTAGGTAGTAGATAAGGGAATTTATAGTGATTCTGAACAGCTTCAATGTAACCTAGAAATGAGACTACCCTAGGAAAACTTGAAAAAAATAATAATTGCACATCAGCCAATTCTTCTGATACACCTCTTATTCTATGACTCGTGGTGGCAGAACATGTAAAATACAAAATACTTGGATGAGTATTTGTAAATCAGAAGTATGTATATAGAGAAAAGACTTTTAGTTGAAATGTTCTGTGTTCAATGGTTACATGACTGAACAAAATTATTTTATTGCAATTTTTATATAATATCTTATGTCTAAGTTAAAAAAAGGGGGAAGATGTCATATATGCATTATATTATCTATGAGCAGAAACAAGAAGTGTGATAGTGATGTAAGTGCTAGTAGCCATGATGGCCAGGATGTATAATTTGTGTATCTTAATAAATGTGTCATATCCACCAAAATACACTGTTATTTTTATTAATATTACAAATAGAACACAACTTCATCAACGCACTGTAGACTGTGTTTAATCACTTCATTGCTTTGAGCAGCTCATTAACAACTGCTATACCATACTTGCACATGCTGTTACAGCTATCACAAAATTATTTGTAATGAAAATAGTCACAACATGAATACGTATAGACTACCTTAACAGTTTTCATTTTTTAAAGTGCTTATATATAGCTACAATATCATTACAAATGTTCTGTTGTTACTCCCTAGCAGCAGTTGAGCAAAAATTGAAAAAAAAAAAGTGATGAGAAGTTTTAATTTAACAGAAGATTTCCGATGGAAGCATTTGTTGTGGAACTCTAGATAAACCTAGGATGTTGAAGAATATAACAAAATCCTCCCCATTATTTGAAAGACAAAGCATAAGTTTAAATAGGTAACTTTTAAAAGTAGGTTAGTTTAATAAATTAGTTTAGTTTAAATTTGTTTTAGATTAATACATGGACGTTTCTCCTAAGGTAACTGAGTACATCAAAGTGCATCTTGTAGAATAAATAAGACACAAATATTGTACTTAAAGTATGGGCACATGTAAACAAACAGACAGACAGACAGCCAGCAAGCAAGCAGCCACATTTACATTAATTACCTTCAAAACATCATATAATGGAAATTCATTTCATTTTTTATTTATATAAAATATTTGTCAACTTGCAGACCTTCCTTATGATAATACTTACAGCAAAATAACATCTAGATGTCATAGTTTCTGCATAATTCCATGTCAAAATCACAAATTAACTGAGTCTGCAACACACTGGAATTGTTTGTCCAATTTTGTTAGGGTGATTGGCTGCATTACGTTTACCAACAATTGATGTCCATTTACCAACAAGTAAATATTAGCATAATTTTTTTCTTTAAATTACTTACTCTCTGTTTTTCTTGCAGCCATCATATGTTCCTGTTGGAAGATGTTGTATCAGTCCAATTCGTTTAGCAATCTTCACCTGTTCTTCTTCACTAAGTTGGGTAGCTGGTCTGCTAACATTTGGGGACGGATAATACACTGGTATGGCTTCCTAGAATAAAAAAAACATATTTGTAATTAATATTAACTAAATTTTTAATGAATCAGATTTGTTTCAGACCAATTAATAATATTGAATTTGTAACAATTTATTTTTGGATCTATATTACATATATTGATTACTGTTAAAACATTAGAAGAATAGATAACAGAGCTACAACAAAACTAATTTATAATAAAAATGTAAAATTACATTCTTATGGGAAACCATTCAAAGTCCAGTCAGTTCAGTAAGAACATGAGCCCAGGTCAAAACATATCTCAGATTGGTGACTTCTCTCAATAATGAAGCTGTGTAGTAAAGCCGTAAAAATCACAGTATTTTGGAAAAATAATATAGTTTATACGATTAAACAAAAATTAAAATTATATAAATTATAAAGTTCTGCATTAAAAGTAAATATTCATACATAAACCATGATTACTTAACACAGAAATACTCAGCCAATATAAAAATTACTTGCTTCTGCATTTTAAAATTTAAAAACAGTACAGTATCTGACTGTGAGGGTGTTTTTTATATCTGTCTTAGGTAATCAACGTAATCTCAGTATATTATTATTTTTTAACTATTATGATAAAAGTTTCCTTCAGCCACTCATTTTTTTACAGGAACAATACCTAACAATAGGCTGTTCATGATAAAGTGAGCACTTTTTAGGCCTTACTTAGTTACTTTTTCCTTTCAGCAATTTTTTGTCCTTTAACAACCTTTTTAAATAAATATTGCCATGTAAGTAATAAACACAGTGTGTGTATTTAACCACATTCAGAAGTTAACATCTAAGGCTAAAATAAAATATACTCATAGACTATTATTCCAAATGGGAGGGCTTTCAAGAGTGCTTACTTTACTGTGAACAACCTATAGAGTATTTAATGATGCACATACATTCCCACTGAAATTCTATAAAAAGTAAAAGTTGAAAAACAATTTTATAACATGCTGTATTAGTCAGAAATTAATGCTGATATCTGTCAAGTCTTCAATGATTTTAAAACAACTCATAAATAAAAAATCTGCATGGTGAAACAGTGAATCTTTACGTAATTTAGTAAATTATCTATACATAGGTCAAACATTGATCTTTTATTCTTATTAAAAATAATAATTATGTAATTTGTGTTGTGAAAATATTTTGTTAAAACTAATATTCAAACACTGTTCTAACAGGGTGTCTACAATATCAGCTATGAAAAATTCCCTAACTTTTCCCTGACCTTTCTTCCAGACCTGGTTTTACAAAGTGTGTACATATGTGCATATCTGTGCATGCACATGCATGTGTGAGCTCTTTTAAAAGACACAATTAGTAAGGAGTTTTAATTTAAGATGTTTGTAAAATGGTGGATTTAATGTAGAAATAGATATTTGGCAAATAGATGTTCATTAATTTAAATTTGTTTTTCATCATGGTGTAAGTGTAATTGTATTGTTTTTGAGATCAAATTGGCATGTTTCAAGCAAAAATTGAGTAATGTATGGGACTACTTTACCACAGTAGAAATTCCCAAAAATTATGTAGCTGATGATAATTTTTGTTGCATGAAGAATTTAAGAGGTGGAATATCTCAAACCACTACAAACTTGCTCACACACTTTTGCAGAATTAAATATCTGAAAAGTTTTAAAGAAAAATTAAACTCCGTTAGCATGGGCACAGATTCAAGGCTCAAGAATCAAAACAAGCATATAACAGAATTGAGAATCAAAACACAAATGGTGGTCATTATATGTTTTAGCAAAGTAATGTAATGATTCTTAGCACAGAGATATTTTTTCTGTCTTAAGGTTAAATTCCCTGACTTTTAAACAGTAAAATAATTCCCTGACTTTTCCCTGTTTTCCTGCTTTGTAGACACCTTTTCAAATCTATGTAAAAATTTTCAGGTTCTAATATTCTGAGAAAAATCAGACTAACTTTAAAAGAACATATTGTTCTGCAAATCGAACAGTTGTCATGAAGAAAACAGGTGGCCTGCACTTTAAACATGACTTTGGCTCGGCTTTCAAGAACCTCTCAATGGCCTTAGTGCGAAACCTACACAATCTAACACTGGAAGTACTGTACTTCACCAAAAATTGAAATGTATTCATTCTTCCTTTAGCCACCATTAAACATATAATTGACATTATTTTATATCTAACTCAGGGATTCTCTATTAAGGTGCAGCTTATACAGTGATTCCTTGTGGAATTTTAAAGGGGCCAAATTACCTCTCAGTAGGGTACGAATAAATTTGTTACTTCTGTCTTAGCTTTCATTTATGTGGTTATGTAACAGAGTTCTCAATGTATATAGGCTGTTCATGGTAAACTGAGCACTTTTGAAAGCCCTGCTTAAGATCTACTTGTATGCACATTGTGTATTCTTTTGCATTATGTAAAATCAACACTGACACGGACATCATCACTTTATTTATGCAATGGTCAAGTGAAACTGTGGAATTATTAGAAAAATAAATATATTACAAATCTGCTAATTTTTACTCTTAGATGCATTAAAATAAAACACAAAGCAAAATAAATAATTTTATAATTCAAATTATACCAAATGGTTAGCTAAAACTTTAATTCGACATTGAAATATGGAACTACTTTCCCTCCATCATTACCAATTTTAATACGTGCATGTCACTCAAGTGTGCCTGTTAAAATATATGCAGGTAAGAGCAGTAATTCGTATAGGTTGGTTTCACTTTATTGTGAACAGCCTTTAGTTGGAATTGTGACATAATGTTAAGTGACTTGTGTGAATAAAGCATTTGACATCAAAGTAAATGTATATCAAAACAACAGACTCTAGTGTATTTCATTCAGAAATTCCCAGATGTGAAACTACTTCCTCAGTTGAACCTAATGAATTGTCAAAAGCTGGATTAGTAACTGCAGATACAAACTTTGCTACAAGTAGTGAAGCTAATGCTAACGTCAATACAGATGCAGATCTAGAGGTATGACTAAATGATCCGCATTATGATGTGGAAACCAGTAGTATTCCAGATGGACCTTATCAATCTAAATGTATATATTGGATAAACTAGTTCAAGGAAAGATTGAAAGTTTTAAGGAATCATGCGACGTTAACTTCCCATGGCTACATAAAAGAATCAGCATTCTGTCATTCAAGCAGGTTGTTCTGTCAATAAAAGTCAGGGGATGGCAAAGAGGCTTTCATGATTGAAGGGGTGCTAAACTGAAACAAAGTTCTAGAAAAATTCTGAAACATGAGAAAAGAGAAAGTGAACTTGAAATCAATGCAGTTTTAAACAGAATTTTGATATTCTGGCAACACTATTGCTAATAAGTTGTCATCTGCTCATTCTAAACAGGGTGGCCACTGAAAATTAAAAAGAAAATTCCTTTCTTATCTAGGTTATCCCTGACCATTAAAACGTTTCCATAACTAAAAGATTTTATAAAATTTATGTAGGCTTCATGTGATTATGTTATAATTTCTTTAAAATTATTAAACACTAACCTCAAATAAAAACTAAATTATTTTTAACAGTTTTATATTAAAATTTTAAGAGAATAACCTTTAGAAAGCAATTACAAAAACAAGGGTACATATTTCTAACAGTAACATTATTCATAATTCAAGTGCAATTATAAAAGAAAAAGTAAAACACTGTCTACATCAACATTAATTACAAGTTCAAAATTACTTCAGAAACCTACAACAAATTTTTCGCAACAAGTTTTTGTTATGGATGGCTAACTTTTATAAACAAACATTCACAATTTTAGCTAACCTTATCCTTACCTAAGAATTGTAGGCAACCCACGGTTAAAAACATTTACAGGAATCTGTTACTGCACTATAAATCATTGGGAAGTAAATTAAATTGTATGCTCATGTTTATTTTTAATTTTGTGCCTGTTTCAGAGTAAATTATATCAAATTCTAAGTGAGATGATCCAAAAAATTAACGAACCTCAAAACAATATAAAACAAAAGTAAGAAAAATGCTATGAACACAATATTGATTATTACTACAGTGTATAATGCAAAAAAAAAGTACTCCAAGAGAAAATATTTATTACTTACTTGGGATCCCAATTTCAAGGCAGGAAAACATTATAATTAAATCAAAAATAAATTACATAAATTAAATTTGAATTAAATTGTACATATGTTTAACATATATAATATAAATGTTACTATTTTTCACTGCACTTTCTGTGGCTTTGGAATCTTAATGTTGTTAATAAATTTCATTCATGGCATTGCAAACTTCATAAAACCATTCTAATGGTGATAAGGCTCAATTTTGTAGACAAAATGATAAAAGTATTTGCATAATTTGCGTACTGCGACAAATAACGAAATCACAACTTTATTAGTTCTGCTTTCCAGCATGCATGCAAATGAGGTTATTACCATGAACAAATGCTCCTTCTCATGTGTTTTCATTTGCTTGCAGTATATAAAAGTAATAAAATACAACACTGTACAGTTAATTTATGATAATGATGTGCATAATTGAAAATTGAAATGACAGTATGTCACTATTTTATGTGTGTATTGGCAATCTTGTGAAAAACTATCAACATGGACCAATATTTCCATACTAACCAAGGACAGTTGGCGTGTAAGAGCGAGATTATTATACTACACACCAGAATGTACAGGAAAGATAATCGTACTACCAAATGACAGTTTTAACAGGCGAGATTATCATACTACCGAATTAAAGCATATAAGATGGAGATTATTGTAACGGAAAATGGAAGTTAGTGTGTACAAGCAAGCTATTCAGTATGTTTTGAAACAAAACAAGTTACCTGGGAAACATGGGCTTGGTGTACTTCATATTAATTACGTAGAATAAAAATATTTAAAATTAACAGAAAAAAATAACAATGTGAATTTGCTCCTGGTTACTGGAAGCCATTAATGATGCAGCAATCATAGAAAAATCTTTAATAACAGTACAAGTGAAACTTTACGTTGACCTCTTAGAAAATTCCCTGATATTTCCCACTTTTCCCTGACCAGTTTCTTAAGTCCTAACTTTTCCCAGTTTTCCTGGTATGTGGCCACAATCTCTAAATAAGTAGAGGAAAATAGACTGAACATGGTGTTTATTGTGGAAAGTATTGAGTCTTGGGACACAGTGTTTAGATTTAAGAGGACAGGATAAATAATAATTTTCTGTAAATAAAGAGGATTTATTGTAACTTCTAAAACTTAGAGCAAAAGACAAAAGAAAAAGAGATTCATGAAATTATAAGGTCAAAATTCAATTACATAAAAGTGGTCAAATATATAATGGAATTGTTTCTACTATAAAACATTTACACAGTACAGGACTCTGAAGAAAACACATTCTTGTTTAGTTTGTGATGAAACAATAGGTAGACGTCATTCACGGTTACGTCACACTTTTCTGAAGCCCTGCTAAACTTTTACTTTTGGTTACGTATCCTTCTGCTACATGTAAACATAAACAACTGCAATTCAACTGTCAAAAGATTGGCTGTTTTCAGCTGTTCAAAGAATGCTGGCATATTTAAAAAAGCATTTCATATAAATGTTTACAAGTCACGCCTATAATCACATTTAGGTAAGTTTTAGGACTTTTTAACAATGTTGTATTGATAATAGTTCTTATGTGATCTTTGAATGAACAGTGCAATGGGGGCGAATGACTAAATGGAAATTTTTGGAAATTCACCATTGCGATGCAGATGTCTTGTCATGGAAAAACAGGACTTAGCCCCAAAAAAAAAAACTTAAGTAAGACAAGTAACCTATGGATGAAAAAATTAATATATGTATATAGCGCTGGGAAATTCCAAGAGGGAATAGTCAAAAAACAGAAAAGCAACCAATTACGAAAAATATATGTATATATACACGACCAACAGATAACACATAGAAGACAACACAGACAAATACCTGAAGTATTTAACCTCTTGTTATTTATGTGTGTTGAGTTATTTAGATAAAAGGACTGCCTTAATTGGAATAAATATTAAAATAAAGGAGCAACAAGTCCAAAGAAAAGACAGTAGACCAAGCACGCAACTCCTGTTGCTTATTTTTTTGTACCTAGCAGTGACAAGTTTAAAAGATAGTGGTGAACATGCACACAAATACAGAAGTTTTTACTCCGCTCATATTTCTTTCCATAGTTAGTTTTTACTAGGTTTATTAAATTATTTACTAAACATTTTCTAGCTGGGCTTTAGTAATACTTTGAGACTGTGGGAAACATTCAATTCACAGAAATGTAAGCACGTTACACAATTGTGTTCCAAACACCTAGGGTAAAGTTAAAAAAGTGGAATAGTTAAAAAAAATTGTGATAAATAAACAGATGTGACTTTCAAAAATTAATTTAGTCATAAAAACTGTTTATGGTTATAACGTATAAATTTCACACATCCAATATTTTATATCTCACATACACTGGTCCAGCATAATGGCCATGATGCAGATCCAACAATGGTCATTTCTATTTTATAAACATCACTCTCATCACAACCAACACATATTAGAGAGTATGTTTATTCCTGCTGTGGAAACAGATTTATCACAACATTGTAACTTGTACAGGTATGTTAAAAAACACATGTACAACCCTGGTGTGGTAATTTTAATTATTTTTTGCAAGAAGAAAAATTAATATCTCATCCAGTAAAAAGCAACATGCCAGGACCGGTCACCCTTTTGCCAACTTCCAATTTGTAACCGTCCTGCCATTACATCTAAATATTTTAATAAGTATTCAAACATTAAAATATAATTCCAGTTTTAAATTAAAATTCAAACATTATTTTCCATGTAATAATTATAACATATAGGCCAACTAAAATTAAAAACATGTATTGTTTATCCTGCACACTTTTAGCTCTGTGATGTAGAGGCAGACAGATAGACAGATTAGATGTAGAGAGATACAGAGATAGTGGCATACACACACACACACACACCTGCATTGATGCATGCATGCACACACACATTTATGAATATTGAATACAAAATAAATATTAAATTATAGAAGACATTATATTAAAGTTTCATTTAAGCAAAAACATAATAGTTTAAAGTTAATCAGTGTTAAATATTTGTGGTATACTAGTTATTTAAAAACAGGTGAAAATGTTACTCTAATAGTTATATTTGAAAGGTTTGTTTCAAAAAGTGTGAAGAAACAGAGAATGGACTAGGCCTAATAATGCAATTGAAAGGCTAACTTAGATTTATGATTTTTTTAAATATCTATTATGCATGATAACAGCATGTGCCTAAATGGCAAATACATATAAACATCAATTACAGTCACAATACATTTAGTTACCAAACATAATTGTGACCATCACATAAGAGAATGTTGATGCAGTTGTTCCTGCTATACAGTAGTCTGTCAGAAGGACGTTGACATCAATATATACATTTAATGTACAATATTGTTATGTGCAGACACCGCAACAGGCACACACAGATACTCTCGACACAGTTAGTCTGCACACCCAACCACTGTTACATCACCAGGCCGGCAGAGGAGGAATGATTGACAGCTGACCTGAAATGGCATCACTGCCCCCCCCCCCCCCAACCATCTGGAGGGGTTGACTGGCTGTGGCCTGTTACACAAACTTTCTGGTCATTTCCTCCATTGGCGCAACCCAACATGTGAAGAAGATTCTCGGTCAGGGCACCTGCCCCTATAAATAATGCTGCATCCAAACAATCAGAAGTCTGAGACAGACATCTGCCACAGTGCGGTGAATGGTGAATGGAGATTGGGCCATTGAGGGACATTGAAAAAGAGGTCTGTTGGCAAACAGGAATGTGAGAGGCGGCGGTGAACGAGTGTGTGTGTGATGGCTATGAGTGGGAGTGCACGAGTGTTAGAGAAGGTAAGGTATTTAATGAGTTGAGTGTGGCTGTATATGAGAATAATCAGGACACTCTAGAATGTTGAGAAAAGGAAGACTGATGATATCAGGACTGAAAGATGTGGGACATATTGTGTGATACTGACTTCATTGAAAATACTGGAACCATTAGATATCAAATATATGAGTTTACTAGTAATTCAATAGGTGTTAAAACTGTTTATAAAAATTGGTGTTAAGTACTTGATTGTGTTCATTTCTGTGGGGTGAGGGGGGAATTATGAAAATATTATGGTAAATATGAAGTGATAGCCATTACTGTCAATATGTTAGTATATAGTTTTTTTTTTTATTGTTTGTACATAAATAAGAAAATAATTATTAACTCATTGATTAATTTACGACCTGCATTCCTTAGTGAACTTGGCTCTGCCTAGAGACTCCGGGAGAAAAAAAAACATCACACTTGTGTCAGAAGTGGAATAGAGGCATTTATTTCGAACTAATAATTTTGAAAATAAGATTATATAGTCGGCTAGTAGGCCACTAGTTAGTACAATAATTATTTATTTATTTTATTCATTTGAAGATTTGTGTGCCACCCAACAGTGCTAATGATTAATTGAGTGATTACAAGGATACAAACATTAAAAAAGAAAAAAAAAAGAAAAACAAAAAATCAGAAATAAAGACAAATGCACTTTAACAAACCAACACAAAAAAAACATAAACACACACACATGGACAGTAAAAAAGATTTACACACAACCATTCTAAATAACATAAAGGAAATACTTTAAAAAATAAAAGATTAGTTAATGACAATTAATGGTTAAAAGCCCAAAATTCAGAAAATGGCCCACTAAAAACCCATTTTAATATAATTTGAAACACATCTTTCGACTAAATTATTTATAGTATTTAAAGTACAGAAAGTATTAAAAATTATATGCTTATAATTAGGAATCTTTAAACATACCATTTTATTCACACAAGAACAAAAAAAAAGTTTGAAAGAAAAGCATTTATCAAAAATAATCGTCTTATCTAGCTTTCAATGTCTAGTATTGTATCTATTGAGCTCCACATTATAATTGAAATCTAAATTATTTAGTGAGAATCTATTAAATACAATCTTAAAAATATTTTTTGAACAATTTCCAGTCTCCTTGAATCAGTGGTGGTAATGTAATTCCAAATGACAGAACAGTATTCAAATTTAGATATAACTAAAGAATAATATAAAAACAATAATAATTCAGGTGTTGAGGCAAAGTAAGTAATAAATTAAATTAATTCCAAAGTACGACTATAATGACTAATAATACTATTGACATGATAATGGAATTATAATTTAGAATGTAGTATCACACCCAGATCACGAACATAACCAACTCTGTTGATTAAATTATTATACACTGTATATTTATATACAAATGGATTTGTTTTCCTTATAAAAGAGATTCACATAGTGTTGTCTGAATTAAATGACATAAGATTATCGGTACACCAATTAAAAACAGCAGCAATGTCTTCTTACAACTGTACACAATCAGTTACAGTAACCTTACTGCTTTCACATCTTTTAATTTCCCAAAGAAGCAAACCTTGAGTAACCGTTGGGAGGTGACTGAACAAACATCTCTGCGTAATGTTTGGCAAAAGTATTGACAAGGTCTTCAGGATCTTGAACCATTGTACTCTTGGATATTAATGTTCTTTTCGCTCTGTAGCCATTTTTCATAGTTTAAACATATTTAAAAAAATTTGATCAGATTACTTTGAAATTATTATTAATATTGGTATGTCATTTTGTTTTATCTATTTTTTTTACAGCTCTCCTATACTCAGAAAATTGAGAATAATTATAGTCAGATTTATTTCTTTTTTATAACCTGAAAAAAGGTTCTTTCATTTTTATAGGTCTTATTAGATCTTTTGAAATCCATACAGGATATTAACATTTTCAATTTTAACCTTTGGAATAAACTGATTGATTAATATTTGGTCAACATCTTGTATATTATACAGCATGATTCTCAATTAGATCGACAAACTTCGGGAGGTGATTCTTCATTAAAAAGTGAAAGGAAAACATATGTGACACTTTATACCTACACTGAATATTAAGGGAGGTATGAAACCTCAACAAACGAGGTTTTAAACCGTATTTGTGGAAAATATCAGTAACAAAGTAAAATACAATGACAACTCTCGGAACATTATTATATGTTATCGGGACCTTCAACGTAAGAGCCAATATTTGGCACAAATACGGCTTAAAATGTATTTTTTTTTTAAAGGGCTCAAACCTCCCTTAATACTCGGTTTATGTATAAAGTGTCATATATGCTTTCCTTTTGCTTTGTCATGAAGAATCACCTCCCAAAGTTTGTCGGTCTTATTGAGAATCATCCTGTATATAGGACTCCAATCAATAGCATTGAAAGCAAAAAATAATGATAAGTAGTCTCCTTTTCATATAATTCCTATTATAGTAAGTATTGTTACTTTCTTTATAACTTTCAAAATCAACTTTACAGTAGATAGTAAAGCAAGATGATACTCATCTTCCTTACAATAGGATCCACAGACTTTTCAACATGTTCAATATGAAAATTATAAAAAAAACCAGGTCAAGTAATTCAGAAAAAGGCTCAGTGAAATTAAATTGCTCCAGATTAAGAAAACTCATTTTTATATAAGGATTTGCCCCTTTTATTTATTATAATCATGAATAATATTTTGAGTATGAAATGCATTCCAATCAATACCAGGAACATTAAAATCACAGACAGTAATTATTTAATGAGCATAACTGGACAAAATAGAATTTAGGAAATTATAATCATCTTAAACACTTGAATGCATCCGCCCAAGTGTACTATGTGATACCATAAGTGGTATCAGGATATACACTTGAACTCATCCACCAAAGTGTATTATGAGATACAATATGTGTTATCATGGAGTACACTTGAGCCCATCTGCCCCACTATACTACCCGATATGACTGCAAACACGTGTTGACACTACAGATCCCTAACCTAACTCAGCCTACCTACAACACCGTCTATTATACCCTTCAACCATCCTCTGTAATCAGAGTCCATTAAAAACAGCAAACACTCATTGTCATTATATGTATCTAACATTACCTAGCTACATTATTTATTACATTCTTCACAAATATTATACACAATCCTCCACTGAAAACTAATTGTAAATTACAACTAGCAAACTCAGTGACACTACAGATACCTAAACTAACACCAGCTACCTATATCATCATTTATTACACTCTAAAAACCATTAAACAATACCATACATTGCTATCCAATTGAATAAAACCTGTCATGACCCGTTGCAACTATAGAACACTAACATAACATCACCCAACAATTACTCTCTTTAAAACATTAATATGATATAATTCACTGCTATCCAATTATTAATTAGAAATTGGTAAAGACTTGTTACCACTACAGAATCCTGGCCTAACATTACCTACCTACAACAATGTTTATTGCACCTGATACACACACTTGAACTTAAATATCTCAAAACTTAATTGTACCAAACATATCCATTTCCTGCCAACATGTAATGTCACACTTGTCCTCTTTATGTCAAACACATCGCATGCACTATGCATTTGACATCGAACACAACACCATAATGCACCACATATTTTTATATTACCTGGGCATACACTATAGATCCTATTTTGTCCTACAGTTCACCCACTATTTCCACTCTGGGTATTCATTTTTATCATGCTTATTATTTTATCACTCTATACACATCCATTTAAGACACTGCATGAAGGCCCATTCTACAATGCATTGCTACATAAGAAAATGGACTCTAAAAATGTAAACTAGTACTACATTTACTCTATGAATGGAACGAGCGGATGTGGAATGAATTTTTAACTATTTTACAGTACTCTAAAGGTAGAGATTTTAAAGTTTGTTTATGTTTACTTTTTTTTTGTTTGGTTTGTTTATTTATTTATGGAAAAAGGAAATGTTTATTTTTTTTTGCTAGTCCTAGTCCAGAGATAATATATCATTGTAATTATAGGATATCCCCTCTCAGACTATATTTTATTAATTTGATTTTGGTTTATTCCACAAGTTTGACAGTTTTTTTACTGGACATGGAACTAAGCTCAGGTAATGCTATCAGTGTAATTTATGTGAAACCCAGTGTTCTCTATTCATTCCTACCAGGATACCTGATTAAGCTTTGGCCACAAAGATTTTTATTGCACTACCTTCCTGCATTGTAATTTCAAGGAAATTATGTCCTGTTAAATTCCTGATTTTGTTAGAGTGGGAATGTGAACCCTGCATAAAGGACCCTCTTTCAAATCGTCGTCATGACAAGACCAGTCTAACTTAAGCTATAAATTAGTTTTAATTTTAAGTTCGCCAGCATAATGGATAGGTTAATTAGTGC
Organism: Dryococelus australis; assembly: GCA_029891345.1. NCBI lineage: Eukaryota > Metazoa > Arthropoda > Insecta > Phasmatodea > Phasmatidae > Dryococelus > Dryococelus australis. The sequence continues at coordinate 249,736,986 of CM057009.1, forward strand.
AAGAGAGTCACCTCAGCAATTAATTTAATGCAAGGCATGTTTTAGAAGAGGTCTTGGCATTTTTATTAGCTTTTTAATGCTACAAGAAGATGCTGCCATCTCCACCAGGACATTCGACATAAGATCTACTCCAGATGGTTGAAACTTTTGCTACTTAATAAAGATGGTTCAGAGAGCCATTTAATATTTCGGCAAAATTTTTGTTAATGAGAAAATTGGCTGAACTTTTTCATATTTGCAGAAATTAAAATTTTAAAGACTGAGTTATGGACTTTTAGAATTTCACGATTGAGGGCATTTTATGGACAGTACCAGAGGTCTGTTATAAGAAATTTAATGTGCTTCTATTTCCTTTATTCTAGGATGATTAAGTTAATTGTGTTAATTATTAAGAAACTAATTAGCCTGGTCTCAAATCACTCACGTAATTATCTTTTTGCTAATATTTCGAGAGGCAATTTAGATGCAAAATGAAACCATATTTTGTTTGACAGCAAGGGTTTTCCATTGAGAATTTTAAAAGGATCAACATTTGGTTAAACGTATTGTTTTCAATTCTATGAAATTTTATGCACTGCATTTCCACGGGTCATATTCTGCGCTAAATAAAACTATTTTATTAATGTTCATATGCTTTCTGTATTACTGTAGTTTAGCAGTATCTACATTTTATTTTGTGATTGATATTTATAGGTTGATGTGTTCTGACATTTCATACAAAGGCTATAAAAGTTTGTTCTTGTCATTCAGTGATTCTTCAGTGAGAATTGCTGGTTGGCCATATGTACACATGCATATGGTAATGGTACTGGAGGGGCAAAATCAGCAGCACAAATATTTTATTCAGAGTACTTATCAAAACTTAAAGTTTATTATTTATTAGTGCAGTTGCATGTCAGTTTTTCACAGTTCATATGTTATAGTTTCAAAAAGGGATATCGAAGCACGTGGCGTCACTGACCTCCATTACCAAGCACCATGTACAAAGAGGAAAGCTAAAACAAACGTTTTATTCTCATCTCTCAAAATGCCCTCCACACATACATAAAAGATTAAAATAAGTCAGATGGTATTGTACATGTGATCTTTGAATGAATAGTGCAATGGGGGTGAATGACTAGGTGGAGATTTATGGGCATTTGCCATTGCGATGCAGATGTCTGTCATGGAAAAACGGGACTGATCACGGAAAAATACTTAAAAATAAAAAGCAACCTATGGATGAGAAAATAAATATATGTAGACAATACTGGAAAATTCCAAGAGAGAATAGAGTCAAAAAACAGAACAGCGACTAATTACAAAATATATATATATATATATATATATATATATATATATATATATATATATGACAAACAGATAAAATGTAGAAACCAATACAGGCAAGAAACCTGCTTGAAAAAACTAGCACAAAACTGATAAAATAAGTAAGGACAAAATAGGACAACACAACAAAGAAACGCAATACAACACAGCAGTTTTACCAGACACAACAGAATACTTGCTAGGTATGCTTTAGTCAAGAACAAACACACACAAAAAAAAAACACACACACACACACGCACACACACGCACGCACGCACACACACACACGTGTACAAAGCTAGAAAATTCCATGAAGGAATCTAGTCAAACCAGGGCAGCAAGCTAAATGCAGAAAACTAATATACTATATATGTATACAAAAACTATATACAACCAACAGACCACACACCAAAGACGACACAGGCTAGTTATCTCAGGAAGCTGACAAAACAAAAAGAAAAATCAGGGAATCAGCTTTTATTATTAGCAATAATATTTTCAGTCAACAGAGTATTGAATTAAAATATATGTGGATCCCATTAATTAAAAGAGAAACATCTTTGCAGCACAAAACAACAGTAAAAACACAAGCCATACAAGACCACACCAGCCAATCATAACCACTCTTAGCTGCGCAGTCAATAAGGAGACAGCTCAACTTTCATTGGCTGTTCCAGAAAGATGGTCAAAAACTGTATAAACCCATGTTTTTCCTCCTGTCTCATCAGTCGCACTTGTGTTCTCGTACCGTGTGTGTCACTGCTTGAAGATGGGAACATATTGCAGATCCGAAACGTCACAATCTGTCATCAGTCGTGGAAAAAATACTGTTTGTTCTTGTGCGAGTTTATGCATTGTGTTTGTTTTATTTGTGAAAGTAGATAACTAGTCTGTGTCATCTTCAGTGTGTTGTCTGTTGGTCATGTATAGTTTTTTCATATACGTATATTGTATATTAGTTTTCCACATTTAGCTTACTGTCCTGTTTTGACTAGATTCCTTCATAGAATTATCTGACTTTGTGCATATATATTCTTGACTACAGCATACCTGGCAAGTATCCTGTCGTGTCTGGTAAATCTGCTGTGTTTTAATGCGTTTCTTTGTCATGTTGTCCTAGTTTGTTCTTACTTATTTTGTCAGTGTTTTCCTAGTTTTTTCAAGCAGATTTCTTGCCTATGTTGGTTTCTATATCTGTGTGTGTATATATATATATATATATATATATATATATATATATATATATATATATCCACACACACACACACATATATATTTCGTAATTAGCCGCTGTTCTGTTTTTTGACTCTATTCCCTCTTGAAATTTTCCAGCGTTGTATACATATATTTATTTACTTGTCCATAGGTTGCTTGTTATATTTAAGTATTTTTCCATACTCAGTCCTGTTTTTCCATGACAAACATCTGCATTGCAATGGCGAATGTCCAAAAATCTCCATCTAGGTATTATATATGCAACATTTATGTATACATGTATGCAAGGAACACGTACAGCAGTGGTAACATAAGGAATGTTTTACTCGCCTCCTCCTCCCCATACACACGTACATATGTTTCAGATCATACACATAATTTATATAAGTTATGCCAAATGGTAACACCATACTCAGACACAACAAACACTATCACATAATAAAAATTCTGGTGCCCAGTGTGGGGACAATAAAATTAACGAGGCATGAGCGATTTGTCTGTACGCAAGCAATAATCTTGAGAAGTTTTCTTTGTTCCCAGAGAGGAAACTATAATGCAGAAATGGAAGGATCCAACTCAGATACCGTCAGCTTAGAAGGAACACCTAACCTTAGTGCTGATGTTAGTTTTGAGGAGGAGGAAAATATAAAGGAGAGTGAAAACTTTGTACAGAATATCATGGCAGACAATATAATTGCTAATATTCGATCCGTCGTTTATACAGAAAACATTTGTACATCAAGCACTAATGCAGTACCAAGTACCAGTACACCTTAGACTAATGTTAGTTTAATGCAGATCATGAATATTCTTAAGTCAAAATATGAATATTTAAAATGCAAAGCTAGATAATAAGTTTGCAGAACAAATGATGGAATTTGAGGCTCAAAAGATGGAAATTGAGGCTCAAAAGTCTGAAGCCAAGGAAGTGGCTCAGCTTCTGAGCACTAAATTTGATGACAAATTTGAGGCACAAAATGTCAGGTTAAACTAAACTTTGGAACATAGCTAGAAACCCAGATTAAGTGGGAAATAGGCCAGTTGTAGACTTGCCCACACATGATCCGAACATACTAACTTATGTAGATAACCAGTTAGTAAATTTTGAAAGTCGTATTGATAGAAAACTAAACCAGAGAGAATTTGAATATTTGGCAGCTAAGAAATTTTTGAATCTAAGAGCTAAATGAAGTAAATGAGAAATTAAGGTTACTTCATACAACAGTACCTTTGTCTACTACGTCTGGTGATCACGTCGGGTTTCCCACAATCCTAGTTCACCAAATTTAATTCTGGAGAATTTTTAAACTAATTCTACAGCCTTATTGAACCCTACGGCTGCTATGCTGCATCATCCCGCTAAGCAGTGGTCCGAGGGGATACCCACTTTTACCGGCTGTAGCTATGAGAATTCCGTCATATAGCTCAGAAAACTAGAGGTGCATGAAAAACAGTTCGGGCTAAGCGACCAAGAAATGTTGCTGTGCTTAAGTTTGAGTTGAAATCAACAACTTTTTCTGGTGGGAGCTAGAAGACGACCGTGTGGGTAACTTCGAACAATTTTGTCAAGTATTTGTGGACCACTACTGGAACTCTAATATACAGTGCAACCTAAGGGTGTGTTGCACCTGGAAAAGTACGACACAAAGTGAAGCAAAAGATTCAAACTGCATTTCAGCTAAATGTTTGAAAGAACGAGACATTGAATGTGCCAATGAGAGATGAGGAACTCACTGAAGTAATTGTGTCACGGTTACCACCGAGGTATCAAGATTGATGGGCTGACTGACAGTTTACCAACTTAACCAATTTTTGGCACCAGATACTTAAGATAGACAAGACAGAGAGCAGAAAGTGGCAGTATTACATGACTTTGACAAACACATCCAGCCACGTCAACCTCCACTGTATCAAGGGTCTAATAACCAGCCAAACAAAGGTAACATTTCAAACAAGTTTGGGAACCACCACCCTAGAGTTAGTTTCCTGAGTTTTAACCAGGCCACGGATCATGCAGAGTCATTTGAGGTATATCTAGGGTAGGAAAATAAACAGTTTGGTTCAACAGGGAAAAGGTGTGGTAAGAGATATTCTAGGGATACCAAAGGAAAAATCGAGGAAGCAGGAGGAGGGAAGGGACTTGCGATTCTCCAGCACAGTTGAATGTGTATGTGCATACAGATGGTACCATGTACGTATTGCCATTGAGGGAGAAAACTGTCACTCACAGTAGACCTAACTCTCCACCCTGTGAAGGAATGGCTAATAACAACAGAATCTCATGGTCAGTGAACCCAATTGGTATGTTGCAACCCAAGTTTATGTTAGCCCCAGGTAACGGTTCACCAGATCCGAGAAATCTGAGGACAGGATCACCTTGGCAGGCCACATCAATTGTCAGTATACTGCCACAGCCTCCAGCTAACCCATTTTATTCAACTGGGAATAATCCTAATCAACCACAGGGATATTTTCAACAAAATGAGAGGCTTAACTCTTTAGCTCCTTCATTTCCACTGCCTTTGAGAAATAATGTAGTATTGTCTGAAGGGACAGGTAAAGTCTCCAAGTTCAAGGCCTACGTTAAACTAGAGAGGGTTAATGTAGAGCGTCTCCAGATGCTGGCCCATGCTATTTAAAGGGGACACCTGTAGTCACAAATAATGTTGCACATAGAAAAGCTGAATCTAAAGCTGATGTTTCTACCTTAGTGAAATTTAAAGATAACAATCCGACCCTTCTCAGACTGTTAATGGATGAAACAGAGAAAGCGTTTTTGGTCAGGGAGAGTGAAAACAATTTGCCGAGTTCCAGGGCATCTTTATGCCTAGGAGTCAATCTGAAAGTCTGCAAGATGCTACTGCCAACGTTGTTAGACAGCAGAGCATAAGTGAGCTGCGTAAATGAAGAACTAATTAGGGAAACTGCAAGTCTTGGCTGTAAGCTTCCAGTTCTTCCCATCCCTAGGCTCAAGATTATTCGGGTAACCTCAAGGGCAAGTCCAGTTGTAAATCGTCAAACTGTTTAGACCATAGACGGTCTGGGCTCTAGGAAACTGGCTAATGTTCTGATTGTAAAAGGGCTCGTGAAACCCTTGATTTTGGGCACCGACTTTATGTCGCAGCACGGACTTGTACTGAATTTTGGTAGCTGTCTTATCACCTCATCTGAGGCTCAAGCTACTATTCCAGTACCAAAGAAGTAGCAGACATAAGATGGTATGGTAAATCTGATTAAGAAAGACGTTGAAATTTTTTTTTGCCTGCAGAACCTAGTCGTTGTGTCACTTCAAGCCTGATTTAAGATATTTATAATGCTATCATGGTTGTAAATACTATTAATGATTATCAGAGACAGCAGTTGTCTCAGCAGAACATCAGAGACACAACACTGTTACAACACCAAGCTTGTATGTCGGACATTCCGGGGAGACGTTTGCTGTATGAAGTCAGAATTAAGGTTATGGATAATATGGTATTCCATAAAAAGTCCTCCCCCATCCCAGCCAAGTATTTGACAGAAGTTGAAAAATATTTAAAATTTATGTTAAATTAGAACATGGTAAAGAGCGAAGCGAGTCCCTATACCAGCACTATGTTGTGCGTACGTAAGAAAGATGGCAAGGTTAAATTGTGCTAGGATGCATAAATAAGATCACTGTGAAGGACAGGGAATGTCTGATTCAAATCAGAGATGTTTTGAGGTTATATCAGGGGGTGAAGTACCTTGCTACACTCAATATAACTTAAGCTTATTGGCAGGTACAACTATCCCAAGATTCCAAGCAGTACAATGCATTTTTATCTAAATAACCAACAGTATGTATTTACCGTTATGCCATTTGGGTTGTGTAATGTGGTTGCTGAGCTCAACAGATACCTTGACGCTACGTTGGGAGAAGAGGGCAGAGTGTTCGCAAGTGCCTATGTAGATGACATTCTCATCACGTCTACGAATTTTGAAGAACATATACGGCATGCGCACATTGTGCTACAGAAGTTACAGCATGCTAGAATGACTGTGAAAATCCAGAAGTAATTATTTTGTAGATCATACATCCATTTTTGGGACGAGTGAGGTTATCCACACAACTCCAGAGAAACTACAGGTCATTACACAGTTTCCCTCTTCTCTCAATATTCACTGGTTAAGAGCATTTCTGGGTGATCTGGGTTTCTACCAAAATTATTCTGACAAGATTTTGAGAATATCATTACTTCTATTTTCCCTCTTAAAGAAAGGTGTAAGTTGGAATTGGTTGGATGAGCACCAACAGGTATTCGAAAAGCTGAAAGAAATTTTCCTGACAGAGCATGCTATCTATCAACCTGTCCACGGCCGAGAGTTCTTGCTGTATAACAATGCATCAGCGTATGCGTTGGGAGTGAAGTTGACTCACCTGGATGAGGACGATGTAGAAAAAACTGTTGTGATGGCCAGTCGAACGTTGAACAATGCAGAGAAGAATTATACAGTGAGAGAACGTGAAGCGTTCGTCATTGTATGGGCATTACAAAAGTTTAGAGACCTACTGTTGGACGAGAAAATCAAGTTATTGACAGATCATCAAGCCCTAACATGTCAGAAGACGGGAACAGCACTCGGCAACTGTTTGACCCGCTGGTTATTGTATCTTCAGGAATATATCTCAAAGTTGATTATATTAGAGGAAAGGAGAACACAGCAGCTGAGTACCTGAGTAGGGTACCAGACGCTGAGCCTGATCTGCTACGTCTGCCCAAGAAACTGAGGGTGTTTGTGGTCGCCAGTATGAACTTGTCAACCATCCTCAAGTCAAACAAGCATTTGAAGGAGCTTCTGAAACCGCTGGCCAAGTTACAAGAGGAGGATGGGTACTGTCACAAGGTTCACAACAAGTTGGAAATTTTACCACCTGAACCTGGATTCTATTGATTTTTCTGCTTGTCAGAAGATGTTTTGTTTTACCATGGCAATCGAGTAAATACCATTGAACAGGAGTGGAAGCCAGTAATATCTGTCAGTATTCGGTTGCCTGTAACAACTGAAGTGCATTTAACATTCTGACATATTGGTGTGAATAAGCTGCATGCCAGTCTTAAACATCTTGTATATTAGCTAGGTATGATACACACAATTAGAGAGGTCACTAGCACATGTGATCTTTGTCAAAAGGCAAAACAGCCAAATGAAAACTTGCAAATAGAAGTGCAAGCAAGTCTACAATGGAAGCCATTAACTTTAGTTTCTGTCTATATTTTTGGACCATTGAAAAGTCAAAAGCAGAGGTAATATATGTGTTTGTGATTTTAGACCTGTTTTCCAAATACATTAACAATATCTCTTAGTGCAAGCCAACGCCCAGACACTCTTGCAAAAATTAAAGTCACTTAATGCAAAGTTTGGAAAGCCCCCTTGTGTTCTGTCAGATCAAGGAAGCCTCACTAGTGAAACCTCGCAGGAGGGGCTTAAGCAGCTTGGCATTGTGCCCACTACCATTTCAGTCCGTCATCCACAAAGTAATCCTGTAGAACGCCACGATTGTGAGCAGAACTTGAGGGACAAAATCAGTCTCGTGGAATTTGTTATAAATAATGCAGTGAACATTACTACACATGTAGCCCTCTTGGAAGTTCTAACCAGTCAGCGCTTGGATTGTTCTGTTAAGGAATTGGACAAGTTGCCGAAACTTGACGCCCTTACTGCGGAAGAGAATCCTGAGAGAATAAGAGACAAGTTGCTAGAATTTGTACGAAGACATCTTTATTTGTTCACTGAAAGTTGTAAGCAAAACTATAAATTGAGCAAGAAAAACAAGTTCCAGTTGAACGACCTAATGTTAAGGAGAACGTGCCCAATTAGTTCTTATTGGGAATTTGCAACATGCAAGCTGTTCTTAACCTTCGGACTGTATCAAGTAATTGGGATTATTTGCCATAATTGTTACGCGAGCTAGCTGACATGACAGGGAAGTCAGTAGGTAAGTTTCAACATAACCCAACTGAAACCCTATACTGCACTGCAAGTATGCTCAGTAACAACCAGCAACAGCTAGATGATGAGTCTGTTTATGACAGCCATGTGCTTGTCAACAATTTGACAGCTATGCTATTGAGCAACCAGAAGTTATAGTGATGATGCAGTCGTTGATCCTGCCAGGAAGTAGTTGATTTAGAGCCTTGAGTATTTGTACACAGCCAGTGTTTTATGTTTTAGTGTCAAGGGTTATTATATAATTATTATTTAAGGGTTATGTTTATGTATTTTATGCTGTACATATACATTACTTGCTTATGCCTGTGCCTAATAATTAGACCTACGTACTACACCACTTCTGATGAGTCCCCCATCACTGAAAATAAGCTACAGATGCTTTATTTGTTTATCTAGTTGTTGAACGGAGAATGAAGTACAAACGCAATGGGAAGAAGGGATTGAGATGGCCTGAATGCACACAGGGTTATGTTACACCAATAAAACTAACCTACATGTACCGTCACACTGGTTATCACTAATAAGGGAGTCACAAGAAGCATAACAGCTGTACGAAGGTTATGGAACACCTGGGCACACAAATACATGCAACACTCCTAACACCCTATCCGTGTTTATCTCAGAAGCTTTGGTACTCACCGTCTAATGAAGTAAATCCCAGCTGGAACAGGGTTTTATGATCTTTATTTATTAATTTGGGAACTGTGGGCAGACTTTGTATCTCTTCTTCTTAGTATTTTTACATGGTATGTGCAGCATGTTTCATATTTGTCTGTTAGTCTATAGTGAAATGTTATATTGTCGACATGTACATATTAGTATGTTGATTGCTTTGGTACTTGTAAATATTGTGTTATTTGAAGTTGTTATTTATTATGTTTTCTATGAGAACTGAATTTAATTGAAGTTGCACAAATTTTAACGCACTGTTAGAATCTGCACATTTTTCTGAATTTTTAATTAAAAGAGTTGTCCACGGCTATGGAAATATGCTTTTCCTACAACAACTCAAATGCATTAGACATTGCTAGGTTCTTCTGAATTGCTACATTGGATTAGAAGTTGTGATTATTTAGGACAATGTGATAAAACACAGACATTTTGAAGCAGTGTTGTTACCAGTTAGTGTTTCGAGGATGATCCATGAGGTTCAACACGGAATTACCGCAAGTAGACGACCAGGAGACCAACTAGACTGACTCCTGCAGAGGGAGGGTAAACCAAACATAATGGCTGATGAGCAACTGTTGTTTCTTTCACTGTGCCTTCATATGCTGGTGAAGCCCACACGAGGCAGGATGGATAGTTGCACTGCCAGCGTACTCTGGCGTTCACCATAAAATATTTATTTTTCTGTACATGTGATTGTTAATGTATCAATGTATTATTTTCAGCTGGACTCAAAATGAAAACATAATTATTCTCTGATTTATGTATTTTATTTTGTTATTTAGGATCTCTTATTGTTGTATGTTCAAAGTGTATCATGTCAATGTTTGTCTATCGTTGTGTTACACATTTTGATGTTAGTAAGGTTGCGCATACTGATAATTTGAATTTGTAAACACCTGAAAGTAAGCGCTGCTCTATATTTGAGCACATGAAAGTTGAAACAAACTTTAAATCTTAACTGCTGATCCAGTTCGCTGTCCAAAAATTTCACTGTATGAAATTTTTGACACCTCAGAAGGGGCTCATCTGTAAGGGTACAGATTTTAAAGTTTGTTTATATATTTATGGAAAAAGGAATTTTTTTTTTTTTTTGCAAGCCCTAGCCCCAGGGATAAATAGCAATGTAATTATATCAACTCTCAGAATATATTTTATTAATTTCATTTTTGTTTATTTCTCAAGTTTGACAGCTCAGATAATGCTATCAGTGTAATTTATGTGTAACCCAGTGTTCTCTATGCATCCCTACATGTATACCTGACTAAACTTTAGCACCAGAGGTTTTTTTTGCACTACCTTCTTGCATTGTGACGTCAGGGAAATGACATGTAAATTTCCTGATTTTGTTAGCATGGGGATGTGAAACCTGTATAGAAAGGATTCTCTTTCGAATCGTCATCATGACCGGACCAGCCTAACTTAAGGTGCACATTTGTTTTATTTTTTGAAGTCTGCCAGCATAATGGATAGGTTAGTTGGTGTAAGAGACACACCTCAGTAATTACTTTAATGCAAGGCATGTTTGAGAAGAGGCCTTAGCGTTTTTATTAGCTTTTTAGTGCGACAAGAAAATTCTGCCATCTCTGCCAGGATGATTGACATAAGATCTACTTCAGATGGTTGAAACTTTTGCTATGTTAATTAGATGGTTTAGAGAGCCACGTAATGTTTCTGCAAAATTTATGTTAATGAGAAAATTGGCTGAACTTTATCATAACTGCAGGAATAAAAATTTTGAAGATTGAGTTATGGACTTTTGGAAATTCACGATTGAGGGCATTTACGGACAGTACTAGATGCCTGTTATAAGAAATTTAATGTGCTTCTATTTCCTGAGCTATGCTAGGAAGATTAAGTTAATTTTGTTGATTATAGAGAAATTAATGAGCTGATTCTCAAGTCACTCACGTAATTATCTTTTTGTCAATGATATTTCAGATGTGATTTAGATTCAGAATGCAAAATAGAAACCATTTTTCTTTTGACAGTAAGTGGTTTCCATTGAGAATTTTACAAGGATCAACATTTGGTTAAACTTATTTTTCTCAATTCTAAGCAATTTTGTGCACTGCACTTGCACAAGTCATTTTCTGAGCTAAATAAAACTATTTTATTAATGTTCATATGCTTTCTGTTTTACTGTAGTTTGGCAGTAGCTAGATTTTATTCTCTGACTGATATTTATTGGTTGATGTGTTCTGACGTTTTACATAAAAGGTAAGAAAGTTTGTTCTTATCATCTAGTGAGTTTTCAGTAAGAATTGCTGGTTAGCCTTAACTACACAAGTATATGGTAATGCTTCTGGAGGAGCAAAATCCGCTGCAGAAATAATTTATTCAGAGTATCAAAACATTAAGTTTATAGTTTATCAGTGCACTTGCACGTCAGTTTTCTACAGTTCACACATTATGATTTCACAAAGGGATACAGATTCACTGACCTCCATTATTACAGAGCACCATATACAAAGTTCATAAGTCCATTAGCATATCAGTTTTCACCAGTTCACGCGTTATGGTTTCACGAAGGGATACCGATGCGTATGATGTCACAGACCTCCATTACCAAACGCCATGTACAAATAGGAAAGTGGCCCTTAAAGAAAACATTTTATTCTCATTCCTCAAAATGCCCTACACACATAAATAAAAGATTAAAATATATGAGATGGTATTGTTCATGCAACGCTTATGTATACACGTAGACAAGGAACACGTACAGCAGTGGTAACATAAGGAATATATTACCTGCCTCACCCCCCCCCCCCCCAACACGTAGTATGTTTCAGATTGTACATACAATTTATTTAAGTTATACCAAATGGTAACTCCCTACTCAGACACAATAAACACTACTATAATACAAAGAAACACACAGTCTTACAACTTACAAAATCAAAAATACTCAGCTGTTGCGAGTTACTTACATGGGTTTTAAAATGTAAACACTTCATTTTCTATGTTTTTCAGTGTTTAACATTGCCTAAATGGTACTGCCAAACAATTGTGTTTTCATCAAAACAAAAATTATAATAGCATCAATAAATCCATGACCTTGAGGCTGTGAATACAATTTAACGAAAAGAAATATCAGACAATGGCCAATATTACAAAACAGCTTTGTTTGTATTACTGAAAAGGATCACTTTTTTTTTTCTATCATTCATTTCCGACACGCTTGGGGCTGATTCAGATACCTACCACTCGCTTTTGTTTTTTTTTCTGTACCAAACTATCATTTCTTTTCACTATCCGTGGTTGCTTACATCACTACTTACGTCACACATATCAACTTATCACAGCTATCACAATGTAAACTTGACCCAATTGACCTAAAATAGAGTAATTAAAAAAGTTTAGGACCCTTATTTTCAAAATTGTGAGATTGTTGTTCTTTACATTACATGGTATAGCTCTGGAATAACAAAGATTTTTTAATTTAACTGAAAAAAAAATTCCATTTGAAAATATTATATTTTGTGTTATTTCTGCACAATCGACCAAAAAGTAATTGGGCACCTGTCCACAATATTTGCTTGGTGGTTGTCACCCCATTAGAATCTCATAGGTCCACCTCTTGCAGCTACAACAGCAGCCACCCTGTCTGGCATGCTTTCTACGAGTGTTTGCAGGACATCCATGGGGATTCGTTGCCATTCCTCTTGCAACCATTTCATGAGTTGAGCAATGGATTCTGGCAACGCCTGACGAGCCCTCATCCGGCGATCCAATTTGTCCCAAAGATGTTCTATAGGGTTCAGGTCGGGGCTCTGGGCGGACCAGTCCAATTGGCGAACATTGTTGTCGGCGTACCACTGCCTAGTAGCCCTTGAAACATGGCACCTGGCATTGTCATCCTAGAAGTAACACGGGTCCATTCTGTAAAAATGCCACGATGTTGGGAGTATTTCATTATCTAGAATGTTACAATAGTCCTCTGTGTTTGTGCTACCATGGACAAACACCAGCGGTCCTACACAGAAAGCCATGAAACAGTCCCACACCATCACTCCACCACCACCGAATTTCCTAGTTGGCACTATACACACCAGCAGAAGCCGTTCCCCGGGTAGATGCCACATCCATACATGTCCATCGGACCGGAAAAATGTAATCCTCGACTCATCACTCCACAGAACCGATTTCCACTGCTCCAGTGTCCAGTTACGACGGTCCAAATACCACCTGAGTCACCGAGCTTTATTGCTTGTCGTGATATGGAGCTTATATGCAGCTGCTCTTCCGAAATATCCAAGTCAGTGGGCATCTGTATGGAATGTTCCAATTGAAACCAATACTTCTGTTGCTGCATGAAACTTCTGTCGGATGGTAGCCATGGGTTGGGCCATATTTTTGACAATTTCATGTTTCAGGGTTCTGCAATTTCTGACAACCACGATTGGAGGTTGCCCAGAATGAGCAGCATTGGCACAATTCTCATCAACCTTCCACTTACGCAGGATGAATGCGACTGTTGATTTGGGTCTGTTTACCTTCCATGTAATCGCCCGGCTAGACAGCCGGGCGATAGCTCTGTACCTCGTGCCATCTCCTTGTCAACTGGTTCTACACCGGCCTGCAGCACATGGAAGCCATACAAGTCAAATGACGTACTGAATTACCTGTCTTCATGGGTGCCCAATTACTTTTTGGTCAATAGTATATTTAATTTTAAAGAACTACCCAGATTGTTAGCATGTGGAAAGAATGTGCAAGTGCATCAAAGGCTAAATCACTGCTCTCTGCAATAACCAAAAGAGACTACAGTGTCACTCTCAGATTTGCTTGTTAGCACAATTCAGCTGAGTATGACCATGAAGAAAAAAAATGTGTTAAATATGAACAAGAGTTTTGTCTTATTTACGAAGAAGCACATGAGCTTGCTGTACAATTTAAAATTGAACTGCAAGTTTGACGCATTACAAAGAAGCAGGTTCACAGGCGTAACACACTAGGATCTGACCCAGAGATGTACTTCCGATAGACATTGTATGTTCCACTACTTGACAATTTTTTGCATAGTATTGAAGCCAGGTTCACTCAAGAAATATTACATGCTTATGGTTTATTTTAACTGATCTCAAATGCAACAGCAACGACAAAAAATTCAGCAGTTAATGATAAAGTTATCAAAAAAAAACAGGTGAACAGATACTCTGGGCTCTTAAAAATGGACGAGATCTATGCCAATAAAGCATTTTCCAGTGAATACAAATTATGATCTGAAAAATGGAATATGAAAAGTAACGTGGAAAACATCACTTAAAAAACAATAATAGAGATTCTTTCTGAACGTGATAAAGAATTATCTCCCATCATATCTACAATGCTTCAGTTGTTAGAAACTTTAAGTGTATGGTTGAAAATGTCCTTTCTGCTCTTCTAGTATCTCACCACAATATTCCCATAGATAATGGAAAGATTATCAATAGGTTTGCCATAAGTGGGAAGTGGAGGCTTTCATTTATCTTGTAAATGCACCGCAGATATTTTAGGAATTTCAAACCATGTTTTGGTAAATTTTAAAGCTAAGGTATTTAATGAAAAATATTTCAGCAAATTTTTATATACATTCAGTGTAGATATGGTTGCACTTTGAAGAAACCATACTGACTGAGTACATACAGAGTTCATAAATTTAATTTAATTTGTAGATGTGTGATTATAATTACTTTACTGTTGATAATGACTTTTAAGATATGTCAGAATTTCTCTAATACAATGTAAGTAACTGTCAATCAACAGGTGCTATAAATTTATTTCCATACCTTTGTTTATAATCCAATAGTTTTAGCTATATATCATCAGATTTGTTGTTTATTGATATTATACACATAAATTTATATCTGGTGCAATATATGTGACATGCGAAATTTTCTGTGAAATATGTAGTTATCCATCAATATTTAGTTAGAGCATCCTATAATAATAAGTATGTACCACAAATATATTAAAATTCTGTTGTTGCTGTTAGTTTTATTAACAATTAAATTTCATATAATAATATAGGTTCCAAAGGAAAACACTACACTGTATTTGCAAAATTATTTCTGATAAAATCTGTTCACAGTAAAATGGGCACTTTTGAAAGCCCTGCTTAAGATCTACCTGTATGCACGTTGTGTGTTCTTCCACCTAACGTAAAATTAACACTGTCATGGGCTTCATCACTTCATTCATATGTCGATCAAGCGAAACTGAGAAATTATTAAAACAGTAAATATTTTGCAAATCTGCTCATTTTTACACTTTGATGCATTTAAAAAACAGAAAGAAAAATGAATAATTTAAGTTATTTCAAATGGTTACTTAGCACTTTTTATTCGCCATTAAGATACGGAACTACTTTCCATCCATTGCTACCAACTTTACTGGGTGCATGTCACTCAGTGAGCCCTTTAAAATATATTTCATGCAGGAGCAGTGACATTTTTCTAAGGTTCATTTCAAACGTGCTCACTTTATTGTGGACCGCCTTTGGCTGTGTTTATCATTGTAAAAAAAATAGTAGAGTTTGTAAAGAAATGTTTTTCAAATATTTTTTTGTATTTCGGTTGGTCTTTGCTAGCTATTGAGGAAATCTATCTCTAAAATAATATTTGTTTGTAATTGCATTCATAAGGATTTTGACATTGTTAATTCAAAATTTGGGGGAAGAATCAGCAATGGGCAAACATAAAAGAGAAAGTAGTGCTTTTAAAAGTGTTCACATTGCCACAAAACAGATCAGATTCTTTTTAAATAGTCAGTAATAGTACACTGATGAAAGAACAATAACATTTTTTCAAGTTCAATATCTGCCCCCCCCCCCCCCCCCCCCCCCCTCCAACAAACACACTCCTTTATCCGCCCCTGCCTAAGACCCACTTTTTACTTTTAAAACACCCACACAAAGTTTACTATGTTGACAAGACAGTGCCTGGCATGTAGGCAATACTTACACACTGATGTAAACACATAGTAAGCAACCAATACTGGGCCAATACTTCTGAGTGAACTTAGTGTGAAATGTACTAAAGTAACACAGTCATAAGGTGTGCATATGTACTAACATGCACTGTCACTGTGATCTTGCTTAGACACACACAAAGATTCCTATTAATCAGCAAGTACCAAACAACCACACAGTACAATTATTATCATGGTCAATGTACATATTTTCCTTATGAAGTTGGTCAACTGTTACCAATGTCAAAATATTGAGGGGTCATGTGGTTAGGGTATTTCTACTGGTACAAATTACATGCTCTCAGACCACTGCAGCATGCTGCACCAACCTACATCAAAAACATGTCGGACAATTCCTCCCACATAAACCTTGGCAAGCTGTCTATACTGCAGTACTACAGTCTTTTCATTCATAACCTTTACTAAATTCTGTACTACAAGCCTCTCCCTCACCTTTCCTGTACTCAATGTGAGACACACAGCCCTGTTAACTGCCAGATTTTTTTTCCTTTCCTCCCTTTGCTTATAAATAATGTTCCCTCATTATAATAACCTGTTACATTTGAACATGAACATTACTATGAAAACATTACTCCACAGTTGAGTTACCAGGAAAATGGGATAAATAATATCCAATGTGTCACTGTAAAACTGTATGTCATGAAATACAAAGGTTATATGGAAATTTGAACTGACAAATTAAAAATCTTTATTCCTTGGCATCATGGTAGCCAAATTATTAAAGGCATCTTTATTGATCTGAAGAGTTTGAACCGTGATATCGGTGAGGTTCGGGTTCGATTCAGGACGTGTAAAAAATTAATATAGCTTGTATTTGTGCAGTGCTCCTGGTAGAAGAACCTTAAACTAAAAAAAAATATTGGTGCAACAGCAGCACTCCTGGTAGACTATTTCAAAACCCAAATGTACAATTAGCACAGGTTTTTAGTATGGGCAAACTATGAAATTCTATGTGGGGGGAAAAAAATTGCCTCACCAAAAAAATTAAAAAACACTGGATGAATGTGTTTGTCTGGCAAAGTAGAGACCTTTGTACATAAGGTCGAAACGCTTTTACCTCTTACGGCTCATCTATGAGAAGTAAAGGGTTAAATACGTGGTTTTTTTCTAGCAATACACCATTGTAATATTCTGAACACACTTAAATTATGTGTATAACATGTACACATACTGATTTTGTACTGCATGAAGTATTTAAATTTACATATATTTAAGTGCAAGTTGGCAGTATAAATTCATATTTCCCGCCTCTGTGTTTGTAGTTCACACGACTTCTACCTAGAGCTAGCATCATGTGTTCAGAGGGCATGCTGGAAGTTGACCTATAACTAATCTCTATTGTATGCTCATGATGCTTTTACTTTTCACAGTCATATTTCTGCACGCAATACCATAGAGATAGAAACACATATGTGTGTGCTCATGTTGTGTTAGTCATAAACCTGATGATGTAAATCACAGAGGAAAAAAATTACATTTATCTTATGTTGACAAATTTACTTTACTACAGTTTATCTCAGATATTGAATATTGGTTGAATTTTTGCTAAATATTGTCAATAATGAAATTATTGACTACATAATATGTCATTTGAAAATATTGATATATTACAACAATTATCTATCACCTAATTTTTCATATTTATTGCCCATCCTTAGGGTGCACATGTCATGCCGGGGCTGTGGTGGCTAAACGGTTAGCCTGCTTGCCTCCCACCAAGGCGGTCTGGGTTCAATCACTGGCCAGGTCACAAAATTTTCGCATTTGGGAATCGTGCCAGACAATGCAGTTGGTCTGCGGGTTTTCTCAGGACCTCCCTTTTCCCCCGCCCCTTCATTCCGGCGCCACTCCATACTTACCTCAATTACCCTCATTGGCTCTAAAGACCACGCTGTTAAGAGTCTCCCAAATCTCTTCACTCACATTTCATGCCAAACTGTACAGAGAGACAGTTGCTTGTTAAGGAACAACAATGAACCTAATAAAAAGTGCGTGACTTTGAGTATTGCGGACAAATTAAAACTAATTCAAAAACTTGAATATGGCATTTCTGTGGCAAATACATACTTGGAATATGGAATTAGGGAACAATCACCTATGTAGAGAAAATAAAGACAAATTACAGCAAAGCTCTGACTTTTTACAGGATCACAATACACAGAAAGGGCTTTCTAAAAGCATGATAAACTGAATTTGGATTCAAATAACCTAAAATCCTGGTAAAAGTATGGTTCTTTACATGAAGTCAAATGTTTCATCACCTCTGGTAAAAAAAATAAATAAATTAAACATTTAAATAGGCAGATGTTTTACAAATGAAATGGTACCCCTTGCAACCAAAAAATTATATTATCATTGAGTACCATGTAACTTTCAGTGATCGCTACATTACTTTATAATTGTTTCTCTCAGAAAAAAACCAAAGGTTTTATTAAAAAAAAAAAAATTATATATATATATATATATTAGAATGCAGATGTCTTTATTTTTGTTCACCATGTATGGTAGATGACAAATACAGTAAACAACAAAGAGATACAGTTACATTTTTATTTGCACAAATGTGCTACCAAACCCTCAACTTTCATGGAATTGGGGTAGATATTGGAGCCCATATTTTTATGCTTTGTACTTTGTCATGTAATACTGTAGTATAGAGAAACTGAAACATTTATTGTTCATTCTCACTGTGATACTAGCAAAAAACATCTGCTTCAACTACACTTTCAAGGGTGGTTTTCACCCCTTTGGAATAGACTTGGGCTATATGTTTTTGACCTATTATTTGATGAGGAACCACCTGCCGAAGTTTGTCAGTAGAGTTCAGCTCCATCCTGTATATTAAAATTATCTTGGGGAAGACAACTTAAAAATACAGATTACTTAGGGCAAGTATAAAATTCTTGGAACAAAAATTTTTTGTCAGAAATCAGTAGATGTGAAATCTGTTTAAAAAAAGGAATAATGGAGAAATGGAACGAAGAAAGAGGATTACATCATTAACTTAAAAAAAATGTATGGCTTTTACTTGAAAAATTCTGCTGTTATTATGGGTAACACAAAAAGGCAAAATAGACTTTTAATGAGTCACTGAAGATCCTGCATACTATGTTTGTCCAGGAAAACCTTTAAACAATCAGTCATGTAACTTTCATTATGTATAAACCATTCTGCATTGAGTCAGATGTAAATAGACTTGATACACATTTATCTTACTCATGAAAACATGAAAATGCTGACAAACTACATTCGCTAAAAATCGAATGTTTGAAACTTCACCACAAAATTGTGATTAAACTCACATAAAAATATGAAGGGAAAGAAAACTGTTTGCTGAGAAGATGTGCAAAGTGTTCCTGACTTTGATACAACTAATATCACAAAATTAAAATTGGTCTAAAAAGAAAAAAAATTAATGATATGAGCATTATAGCATACAAAGAAATATCAACAACTGTTTGGTAACATGATAATCACATTTGAAAATACCATTTATAAGTTTATTGTGCAAATTGTCACTTCAAAGTATGGTAATTATACAGCATACGGGCTTTTCCGAAAATCTGGAAAATAATACCTACAAATGTTACATATAGCCATTATTAATCACACTTAATAGGAATTTTATTGGGGCTTCATGCAATCATGCAATTTGCGGTATATAACGTGAAATGTGATGGTGATGAGGGCTATGAAGATCAGGGTGTCATACAGTAAAACACGTAAATGAAACCCTAATTTACAAAACATTATTCAAAGGGTATGTTTTTGCACACACACTAAGGTTTTAGAGGTATAAACCACGGTATTCAAGCAGTGTCAGAATATTACTTAATTCTGATTAAATTCTAATGGCTTACTTTGTCTATATTAACGAGAGGAATGTCCTACATAAAATATTAACAGTATAAAAATATACATAAGACATTCACAGGTGTTGTTTACAAGCAGCTGAAGTGTATCGCCATTATACATTCGAACAATTATGCACAGAGACAGGAAACAAATGTGCATCAATTTTGGCTGATGTGAAGATTGTATACTGGTAGAGTGCACAATTTCAGTGTACCATGTAAATTTGAAAAAGCAAAGGCTTATGATGTACGAGTGCTATTAAACATGTTTTGTTGCGATTATTTCCATTTGAAATGTTAAATACAATTATTGTGCAAAAATATAACCATTTCTTTGCAATTATATCTATGTGAAGTGTTAAAATATATTTATTGTGCAGAAATATGAGTGTGTGAGAATTTCGACAAATTGAACAGATGTCGACATGTCCTATACATGTGTTGTAGGCAATAAATCACCAAGGTTGTATATTCGCTGTTTACATGGGTGAATAACATAATTTATACTCTAGTTTTTGCATTGTTGCATGTGACAGTGGGAATTGAAGGGCTTATGTACTGCTGTAACTAGCCACGTAAAATGCAGAAGATCTAACTACATTAAACCTAACTTCACGATACGTAAATCACAGGAGGTGGATGAACCAATGCAAGCTAACTTATTATACTGTTTCAAACACACTATCTCATGTTGGCAAACTCTCTCTCTCTCTCTGTAGGCCTTATCACATATTGTGAAGTTAGGTAGAGTTCAGTTAGGTCTTCTTGCATTTAACATGGTTAAGGAAACAAAATAACATGTAATTTACATACGTTTTATGTGTTTTACCCCATAATTTCCCTTATCTTCATACCTCCCCACTATTGCATTTGGTAGTACGTAATGTGAATATTGTGATGACTGTAGTAAATTTGTGTTCAGTGTAAAGAGTAATTATGATTTAACATGGTAAGGGAACTCACATGACATGCAATTTACATACATTTTACATGTTTTATGCCACAATTTCCCTGATCTTCATAGCCTTCGCCCACTATAACATTTAGTAGCATGACCTGAGAAGATTGTGATACCTATAGTAAATTTGCATTCTGTGTGATAAGTAATATCAATATGTACCATTTTCCAGGTAGTTTTTCTTTTCAGAAAAGCCCCTATTATGAATAATTACCCAAAATACCAGTTACAGGGTCTACAAGATTTTAAATAAATTCTGATTTCAGTGGAAATTACAATTGTAAATACAGTAAGGGGGCTCAATTTATGTACTTTGGTGCATAAAGGTTGCTGATAACACTCCATGACTGTGTTTATTACACAAGAAAAGGCAATTTGGTCACTCCAAAAGCTTTTCGTTGAATGGTAAAATCTATAATGAAATTTTTCTAAAGCTGAGCATGAGAAGGGTGCTCAGTAGTGTAGTGACAAGATCTGGCCATTTTTGAAGATGGTAATTGTTAAGAATCTCTGATTTTCCAAAACCTTGAAAACAATACCATAAAATGGCGTCTATCAATATTACTAATCACACTTAACATGAATTACATGGGGAAATTGTGTTGCTCTTAGTATATACCTTGAAATGTGATAGCGGGGAGAGCTATTGAGGTCACGGAAATTGTGGAGTGAGTGGGATTGTGGGGCACCCAACAGCAAGGTCATTAATGCCCACAGTAATGTAAAGTACATTGAAAACCTCCACAGAAGGAAGAAACAAAACTCAGTTAAAAACATCCACAGGAGGCAGAAATAAACGTTGGGTAAAAAGAGATAAAAGCCTCCATAGTAGGCAAAAACAAAAGTCAGAGAAAAACAGATTAAAAACCTCAACAAGAGGCAAAAGGGCAGTCACAAAAACAACTAACAAAACAGGATAAAGCTACTCCAGAAGAGCAACAACTCAAGAACAGAAAACCCATCACAACACATTAAAAAGCCATATTCTCATAAAAATTGGAATACGCAGCTCACAGAAATACTTCCATCACACAGCATTCGCTGCAGGTCATCAGGAACATTAAAAGTGTGATGAGTCTGGCCATACCTGCAATACTCAACCAGAATGTCCCGGACAGTCGAGGGAGTGCCACAAGAATCACACTCAGGAGGGGGTTCACCACGAAGCAGATATTTGTGTGTCAAACAACTGTGCCCGATGCGAAGGTGAGAAAGCACATCATCTTTCCTGCGGGTAGAATAAACATCAGGACGGGCATAAAAACAGGCAATTCAAAGATGGCCCGGGCCATAACTTGTTGGACAGAGGGAGGGAAGCCAACTCTCGCTACCAAGCATACCAGACAAGGTCGTGGACTGCATGCAGCACACCGCACACAGGGACACAAGGATTACAGGGTAGATGGCTGCATGCCTCCTTAGGTCAAGGCGCTCACGAATCAGAGCACACAAGGCATTTATGGTGAAAACCCCTACCGATAAAGAATTAGATTTGAAAATAGCAAAAATCTCTGCAGTTAAAATGCTGCAAGATGGATGAAGTCCAAAGAGATATTGAGAAGCATCAGTGACAAAGGTGCACCCAGTAGAGATATCTGATTTAGAACCATCAGTGTAAAAGTGAATAAAACCAAGGAACACGAAAGATACAATATCAAGGAAAAGACCCTTGTAAACAACAGGATGAGTGGTCTTCTTAGGAAGTTCCGCTAGGAGCAGTATGTCACACCTGTAATGGAAAGAAGGTTCACCAGCCATGGTACAAATACTAATAATAGGGCTAATACGAAAAGCCTCAGTCGCAATACAAATACCAGCATGGTGAACACAAGCTAATGGTTTCAACGAAGACTGTCTAGCAGAAAAATACACTGCATTGCCATAGTCTAGTTTGCTAGGAACCAGGGCATGATACAGCCGAAGATGGGTGACTGTGTCAGCCCTCCAGTAACAACCACTCAAAGTTTTCAAAATACTCAGTCCCTTAGATAGCAAGACTTCAGGGACTAAATATGACTCCTCCAAGTGAGTTTAATATCAAAGAAGAGGCCTAGAAATTTGGCAATACAGGAAAGAGGCAAAACAGAGCCATAGAAAAGCACCTCAGGAGAAGGAGAGATGCCAAGTTTTCCACAGAAGTGGACCACCTGCATCTTGGCAGCGGAAAAGCCGAATCCACAGCCATCTTCCCAGTTGCTAAGGCGGTGGATAGCTAGCTGGACTTGACGTTCCACCATGCACAGAGATGCAGCACTGCAGAAAATAGTAAAATCATCCACATACAGAGCACATTCCACCGGTGGTTGAACAGACACAATGCCATTGATGGCAATGGCAAACATGGTGTCACTCAAAATGCTTCCTTGTGGCACACCATTCTCCTGAACGAACTCCCGAGAATATGAAACACCATTGTGAACTCTGAATGTACGGAAGGACATAAATTTCTGGATTAAATCAAGGAGACGTCCACGAAATGCCCAAGCAGACAGCTGTTGCAAGATACCATGTACCACGTTGTGTTACACACCTTTTCCAAGTCAAAGAAGACAGCAAGGAGGTACTGCCCTCATAAAAATGTAGTCTGTTTGACAATGTCCAAGTTGACCAAATGAATCAACGCTGAAGGATTTTGGTAGAAACCACACTGAAAAGGCTATAAAAGCTGCCAGATCTCAATGCAGTACATCAGGCATGTATTAACCATATGCACCATGGTCTTACAGACACAGCTGGTGTTGATAATAGGGAGATAGCTGGAAATATCCCTTTTAACTTTACCTGGTTTCAAGCTTGGAACAAGGGGTTGACTCGTACCACTGCAAGGCGAAAACACCAGAGGTCCAAATATTATTTTTAATTCCCAGAAAAAATGTTTCCCACTGAGTGGGAAGTGTTGCAACATAGCATGATGGATATTGTCGGGACCAACGCTGGTTGTGGCCCTCCTCAACCGAGCCGCCAAAGCTGTATTGGCATGTATCTTTGACGGCCCGAAATAAGGAAGTATAACGTGCAATGCTCGAAACATCTGAAAAATATTCCCCCAACAAATTTGCTACATTTGTCCTCTCAGTAACCATATTGTTACTGATACGAAGGAAGGGAACCTGTATGCTGAGAGACTGTCCACACAACTTTCGAGCATTGTCCCATATAAACTCACTGGTAGTATGTACTGTCAGCGACGAAATGAAGTCACTCCAGGATTTCCACTGGCTGTCCTTGATGACAAGTCGAGTGCAAGCCCGACAGATGCGGAAGAGCTCCAGGTTAGTTTGAGTGGAGTGAGCACAAAAGTGTCTGAGCCAAAATCGTCGTGCTCAGACAGCATTTCTGCATTCGTCACTCCACCAAGGAACACACCTATGACCACAAGGTGAAGATTAAGGGATGGCAGTCTCCCCAGCTGATATGACAATAGAGTTGAAGAGTTCCATTACTACGTTCACGTCAAGAGGAATCTCAGCAGTGAAGTGGAAGGAATGCAGGAAATGGCCCAGTCCACATTCTTAAGCACCTAGCATGGTGGTATGGGTGGGGTAGTAAATTACACATGATCTAATATGATTGGGTAATGGTTGCTGCCACAGAAATCTGGATACATAGAGCAATCAAAGCTGGTCTACAAAAAGAAAGAACTATACAGGACGGAGTGTCAGTATGGGAGGTGAAGTTTGGAGGAGTACCAGTGTTCAACAGGGCGATATTAGAACTGGTGAGCCACTACTGGATTACACGACCCCGGCCATCCTTCTGATCTGAACCCAATATCTGATTGTGAGTGTTGAAGTTGCAAACAATCAGAAATGGAGGTGGAAGATGAGATGAAAGCTCATCCCTCAAAATCAACTGACATTACATGCTGGTGGAGGGGTACATGAATGCTACAAAAAGTGACACACGGAAGAAAACCCTCACCACCACTGCCAGCAGAGCAGTACGAAAGGGCAACAGCTTCATGGTAAACAGAATCCTTCATCACAAGACAACGCCACAGGCATGGTTCATCAACATGTTATCCAGGCTTTTAAAACATGTAACCTCAGAGGGAGATTGTATCAGTGGGACAAAAGTGCATTTCCTGAAGGCAAAGGACTGTAGCGGTGAGGGACACTAGGAGCAGTTTCAGTTCTTCAAGATTATTAAAGTAACTGTATGAGGGACAAAAGATATGGAAAGAAAGTGTGCAGAAACAATTACATCAATTTCCCTCTATGTATGGTGATCACTGGCTTAAAGCCCCCTGAGCCTTCACCAGTGCTTTGTGAATCAAAATCATCTGCCATCTCAGCTTCTGGTTCCAAAGAGACAGAAGGTTTTGACAGTTTTTATTCAGCTGGCCTACAATGAGTACCAACAGTCATGGTCTGGGGCGTCCGGACTCCCCGAGGCTTCGGTGTACTCACAGACGTTTCAGTCTGAGTAGCCACATCAACTGTATATACAAAATCATCCTTAGCTGTTGGTCGAGCATTGGCTACAACACTGTAGGGAACAGCAGACTTTGGGCCCTGAGGAGAATGGAAATATTTCCGTGCCCCAACAAAATGAACCTTGTCAGTAGTCCCGATCCATTGAATAGTCTGCACCTCCTGGTATACAGGGCACTCCTTCAACCAGACAGGATGTCCTTAGCTGCAGTTCACACACTTCAGCAGTTTGCTGCACTGAGGAGTAACTGGATGTGGCGGGTTAGCTAACTTTGGACAAGCTAGTGGATTCTGATATTTTGCAGAGGAATGGCAGAACTGTTGACAGTTGTAGCGACGTAGCGGAGTAGGAATAAACTGCTTCAACACACACATTAAAGAACCCTACATTGATAATGGAAGGAAGGTCATGCACGCCAAAAGTCAAGATGAGAGTAGCTGTATGTGACTCAACACCATCAGTGGTCTTCAGCACATGGCGAACATCAGTGACATACAGAGTGTGCAGCTCAAGTAAGGTCTCTTTTTCCAGGATCACAAGTAGGTCTGGACACCAGGTGACACCCTTGCTGAAGTTAAGGGACACATGGGACTTGACCTAAACCGGGAAACTTTGCAGTTGCCCCACTGAAAGTCTTCATCGATAAGAGCCCCCTTGACTAGGCAGCATTCAATGTCTCAACCAGAAGCTCGTGCCTTTGGCTTATTTTCTTACAATCAACAACAGGACTACCTGCTTGCTTCATAAATGACTTTTGTAATTCAATAGGCGACACCTTTCAAAATTGTGCCCTTCTATACCTCGGATATCCAAAAAACATGGTGTAGGTAATTTAACAACTGTAGACTGATGCACTGCAGAATCTCATTTCCATATCAACACTAGTATCATTGTGGTGCCATTTTAAGTGGCTGTTGAGTGCTTTTAGAAGCTGATGCAGTCGGTTGAGACACAGAGATGATCATAAGAACACAATACACTTTTACCTGTGGAGGATGGGCGCCAGTGGTGGTTCCAACACACTGCACTTAGGGATCTTAGGGATGCTGTGGGTTCTGTGTGTTCGTCTCACCCATGCTTACTTACGAAACAACTTTTACACATAACACTGCAATACTAAACACTTAGGTTGGGTTGGGTAACTGACGCTACTGAAAGACATTCAACTTTTACACTGAGAAGGCATGTTTATTTAGCAAAGTACATCTCGTGCCAAAATATGCTTCATGATTTACCTCTCAAGCATGTCTATCCGGTTCCAGTGGGTGATTCCCCCCAAGCACGTTACTAAGCTTGCGCACTCCGACTGGATGATGCTCCGCGGTGTCTGAAAACACAACCTCTACAGAGCGAGGGGCCTACAGCTGCTAGGATGGACTGCAGGTTTACCCAGAAACATGACAGTGAGTATGAAATGAACACGTGCAACTACTTCCGCAGCTAACGCCTACTCGTCAGGACTCGTCCCCGAACTACATGGTGTGTGGCGATGCTCATACACATAGCGGGTTAGTGCAAAATAATAGTGCCGTACAAATAACACTTGATGAATATAGGGCATGACATGAGCAAGGAAAATACACACACAAAGGTGTAAAATTAGTTTTAGATGGCACAGATGCCTCTAAATAGAGTTGTAGCAGACCATGTGTGGGGGTGGAAAAACATATAATTTCTCTGAAAATTCCGGCAGGAATTATCTGTGATATCTGGATCTGTATTGCAAATTTATCTCTGTTAGAAAAGAGCATACCCAAGCCCTAAGGACGCCGGGGGGCGGGAAATACGAGTACATCTGATGACTGGGTGGTCATGAACAAAATGCATCAAACACGTAAAATACAAGAACCATTATTACAAATATTACGCAAATGCCTGAAATAAATGATGGTGCACACGATGAAACAATAATTAGCCCTCAGAAAGCGGTGATTGCGTAAATACAGACTTGGTGATCTCTAACCACGTGGTCGTGGGCTCCTTGGTCGCAAAACAAATTAACATTACAAAAACCCTCAAATAATGATGCAAACATATTACCTTTAATATTGTGCATCGCAATTAAGCAGAAATTATAGTGAAAAGCCCTAAGCATGGGTGGATGAATCTGATATACAAGTAGCGTGGGCCGCATGGCCTCTCTGACACTGACACATCTTCCTCTCATCTCGTTAGCATCTCAAAAAGCCTGAAAAGGCTGCAAATTATTAGGTTAAGTGGATAGCATTATGCTGGGGATGTCTGGCAAAATGTATGCAAGGCAAAGGTTAACTGGTATACTAAAATATGCTAATGAAACCTACATCAGTGCAAAAAGATAAAGTATGTACGTGACAGCGTCTAACCTCGCCAGCTCTCCTAGAACGAATGCCCAGAGGCAGGGGTTATGCGGACCTACCATGGCTGCCTACTGGTTTCACACAAGTGGTAGTGCTTTGCACACAGAGTGAAAATATTAATATAGCAAATTGAAATGGCACCAAATAATTTTAAAACCGTTTTACATACAGAAATGTACTTAGGCTTTTGAATTGATTTTGAATCATCTTTTGAAGGTGCTCTCGCCTGAATACTATATTGTCTTTCTCATTGGCGCCATGCGCACTTGAAATTTCAAATAGCAACTTCGCACAAAACCCTCAAAAAGACATGTTACACTTTACAAACATTCTTACCCTGAAAATAATACATAGTACACTGAAACAACTTATATCCCATTTTGGGAAAGTCCATAACCTGTAGCTGTGCGTTAACACGTGCTTACCCATGTGTAACGCTAGTGGCGGGTGCCATCATGGGCTGACTGTTGCTGGCTCTTAGCAGGCGTCAATGTCATGTTGTAGGCACCCCGTACTGGGACTCGTTTGCCTCAGTCTGCTGTTGGGTGGGGGGTAGGGTAGGGGGGTGAATGAAAAGAAGCTGGCAGTTAAAACACCTCACTGGCTGAGCTGTTAGGAGGGGTACCAAGCTCCCACAGACCTAAGCAGTACATAGCACATAAGAACAGCTACCGTTTGCTGCTATTCATTGCAAATTACTGCCCTAGTATCACAATTCAAATGTACACCATGGCAAACCTGGGGAAAATTTTACATTCTAAGCGAGGCCAGTTTTATTTCCCTACTTGGGAAAACTTCCCAGGCTCTCCACTATAAAGGACACCCTTTGGTGCAAGTTAAGGAGACTTGTGGTTGATTACACCATCCTCCTCCATACAGCAGTAATCCGTCTTCCCGGCAGATCTAGGAGCATGGGTTAGTCTGCCATTATGGCACTCCTACCAAGAAGACACAAATTGATGCTATGTAGGTGTACATGTACGTGGATACGGGCTCTGCACCTAGATTTGCCTTCTGGTCCAGTGAGAAGGGTTCGGTAGACTGCCACTAACAAAGGCACAACGTATTGTCACACAATTTGAAAGAAGCACTGTCGTGAGAACAGACCCTTTTTAGGAAGGGCATTGCCCTGGCTTGAGACAATGCTAGAGATAGGGTAGATGGGACAGAATCTGGTGAGATGGAAATAAAAGGATGATAAAAGAGCAGGAGAAGAAGAAAGAAGCATAAGATCATGGCAAGAACAAATTTCAAATACCGACCCTGTCATGATTAGTTGCCTCTTATGACAAACACAGGGTAATTCTAGAGGTATTCTAATACCATGCCACCACACGGGTGGAGGTGGGGAGGGTAATTGTGGAGTAAAACACATAATCTTGTACATACATACACTCGCAATTAGTCTACCGCCCGGTGGCGAGCTCTCTCACCTCTCCTTCACCCAACCAAATCCTTTTCCACCCCCTTCCTGAATTTACCAACCCCTCTCACAGATACCAATTCCTCCTTCAACACATTCCACTCCCTCACAGAACTCACAAGCATGGACTGCCTACCCCGCTCTGTTCTCCTCTACACCCTCTGAAGTTTCTCACTGTTGTTTCCTCTTCCTCTAAACACCCCCTTACTTAGCTTGCAGTGTAGCCCTCCCATCCTCCCTCTTCATTCCCCATCCTGTACATCCTGACTAACCGTTCAACTTTCCTCCTGTCCTTCAATGAGCTCCACCCCATTTCTTTCATCATCACTGATGGCCTATAGTTCCCTTCTTCCTCACTATCTTGCCCCTGCCTTCTCCACCTACCCTCCACCCATCTTGCTGCCTTTCTCTGCACCTTTTCCAGTTCTCGCACCTCCACCTTCATATACGGGTCCCATACAGCTGCAACATATTCTAACATTGGCCGTACCATTGTGCCATACGCCTTCTCCTTCACCTCACATAAAATGTATGTAAAATAAATGTCAATTAGGTTGCTTAACTATGTTAAATGCAAGAAGACCTAACCTAACTTCACAATACGTGAATACAGTGGGAGTGTGGCAACATGTGATAGTGTTTTGGAAAAAGTATAATCAGGAAGTGTGCGTCAGTTCACCCATCTTCTATGATTCACTTATCGTTAAGTTAGGCTTCATTTGGCTAGGTCTTCTGAATTTGACATGGCTAGGCCACAGTAGTACGTAAGCTCTTTAATTCCCACACCAACATCCAATACTATACATTTTAATTATTACACTCAATACACTTTCCACGACAACACTCAACTATATATTACATTACTCACCCATGTAAGCTGCAAATATAGCTCCTTGGTGAGGTATTGCCGATATCTGATGTATTGGAGATGCTTACCTTCTATTCTAATGTGTGTAAAAACTCCACAAACACTCATATTTCCACATAATACTTAGATTTATCACTTCACATGGAAATAATTGTAAAGAAACACTCATAATAGCACTCTCCATTCACAAATCACAAGCTTTAACATGGTCAAATTCACACGGAACATCTAACTTCTGCACACAACAGTATATAACCGTAAATTGATGCACTACGCTAAGGTAAAATTCAAAACAGATAGCCAAAACCATTGCATATTAGTTTCCTCTATGTACTGATGTTGCTCTAATGTATCATGGCAATATACATAAACTGCATAGGCCTATAACAAAGCTTCGGAACATATTTTTATACATACATATAAAAAATATTTTTTTATGATCCTCTCATTAATATCAACAAGGTAAGCATTGCAAAATTCAACAGAATTAAATGTTTTTCTGGCAATGCTTAGTTACAGTGGTTTATTCCCGTACGTCCTAGCATATCAGCACACACATACCCTGTTATTCACATAATGAGAATGAAGGTTTGATTTCGAATGTTTTTTTTTTTTTTTGCATTTAACGATGTCGAGCAACCCAATTAAAATATATTTTACTTAAATATTAGCTCTATGTGTTTTATGCGAAAATTCCCCCATCTTCATAGCCCTCTTCATTAACACATTTCATGGTATATACTACAAATTATGTGATGCCCTCATGAAATTTGTATCAAGTGTGATTAGTAATGCTCATATACATCATTTTCAGGTATTATTTTCCTTTATTTTGGAAAAGTAGTGATCCTTAATAACTACCAAAAAATGGAACGTTCTGATTCAAAGATACAACAAAAGTTCAGGAAGTAATCCATTATGTGAAAGAGGATCCTAAACAGCTCCATTTCAAGGCATAAGTTGTATCTGCACTGTGCCTTAAGACTTTATTTATAATAACAATTACCTAGCTACACTTAAGATTAGGAAGAAGTGGACTGTCAATAGCTTTAGGTAAACGTAATTTGAAAATTAAGTTCACTGAAATTTTACACTGTGTTGGAGTATTTGCATGGGGCATTCACAAGGTGATGATAATTAACCTCTCAATGACTGGAATTCCATCTAACAGTTTTTCTACCATATAAATCGATCACAAGTAATAACGGGTGCAGCAAGAAACGATTTAAGCTATTTTTAGTACCTCTATACTGGTAATACAGTAATTGCTAAGGTATTCTCCGTGAAAGTAAACCTGAGAGAATTTTGAATTTTATACTCTAATATTTTTGTTTGTACTTAAAAAGGACGCAATTAAAAATACACATTGTTATGTCACTAAAAATTGTTAAGTTTTATTAATTTTTTAGATATTTTTCTGTTGTTAAATTTAATTTGTGTTGAAATACTGATTAGCCAAGTTTTAATAATTTAACTGTGAAGTTTATCTTGACTGTACTCGTTATAATATAAACTCTGATAGAATTCCTTTGGAAAAAAAAAAAAAAAGCCAAACTGGTATTTCAGCATATCATTTACAAATGTTAACTTATTTATGCACTAGGAGAAAAGACCCTACTCAAGGTTTTAAATTGATGTATCTAACCTATGTTAACATATTAAAAAATGTTGATGCATGTTATTTTATAGACCTTATTGTTGCTCTCACCAACAATGAAAATTAATATATTTTTATTGTAACACAAGAACTTTTACTATGTATGGCCACATTTAAGCAATATCATGTGGTAGATGAAAATTAATTGAGTGGGCCTATTGTGGCATATTTCCAAGTTTTTAAAATTTTATTTTATTCCATGGACATTGCACAATAAAATTGTTTAGGTTTAGATACATCTTTACTTTACATACTATCAAATCCCTCTTCCACCTCCCCATAACACTCCTGAACACCATTAACTTGTAAGATATAGGGTAGGGTGGTAGGCTTCAGCAAATGTCTCTGCCATAGAATTTGATTCTAAAAGTGCTATGCAATTCAAAAAGTTGGTAACTGATGCAATAGTGTAGGATAAATTTGTAAAAAAGTAGCAAACTGCAAAATTATAGATGTGAATATTAAAAACGAAAATGTCGGCAGAAATAGAAGCACTGCAAGCTTTCAAGGATTGATTGGCCAACTATTAAATGTTAGAGCAAGTCCTGAAGCAGAAATAAATGAATCTGTAAATAGTTTAAGGAAAATGTAGATAGCAAAATACAGAGTGTAAATGAATCTGTAAATAGTTCAATGGTAGTGAATCTGTAAATAGGCAACTTAATAGTGTTAGTTAACTAGTAGATCAAAAAAATGAGACAGCTAAGTAGTCGACAAAATGGTTACGAAAACACACTATGTTAATGAAAGTATAGACCATAAGATAGAAGGTATTAGGGAGTTCATGAATATAATACACTGTATGAATGAAAGGATGGACAGAGTTGAGAGTGTGATGGAACAGGAGATGAGCACCCTCCAGAAGGAATGGCCAGAATTCCTACAGCAGCAGGGAAGAAGAAATGCTATACAAGCTGCTGATGAGGAGCTGGGATTGACCACCACCAAGCCGATAAATGTGAACAGCGAGAAGAAGGCGGAGGTCACCAAATTATGCCATCACAGGAAAGGCCCAAGGTAAAATTACAGAATAGGGGCTTTTTGAAAAAAATCTCGGGAAGTCGTATAATTCCACTCTACTAATTACACAGAACACAAATTTACTAAGGGGGCATCAAGATGTTACTAATAGAAATCTCAGAAATGATAGTAGGGAGGGCTATGAAGATCAGGGAAATTGTGTGGTAAAACCAGTGAAAAATATGTAAATAATGTAATATTTATTGATGAAAAGACATTAAATTGCAAAAAAAAAACCTAACCAAACATTATCTAAATTGACAATATTACCAAGATAGGCTACAAATGCAATAGTGGAGAGTGCTATGAAGATTAGGGAAATTGTGGGGCAAAAATTTTTTTTAAATATATACGTTTTCAGAATAAAATTTTACCCTGTAATTTCCCTCCAGTTAATCGCCCTCCCCACTATCGTATTTCTAAATTGTATTGGTAACATTGTCAATTTCAGTAATGTTCAGTTCAATCTTTTTGCAATTAAATATGTTTTCATGATACAATAATACAATATCTAACAAATACCATGAAAATATGTTAAATTGCACAACACACATATCTCAGTACAAATGAGCTACACAAGTAAATAATTTCTGGGGAAACTCCAAGCTTCGCTGATGCGTAATGCTTTGCGTCACCACTAAAAAAATTGCCTGTGAGGTTGAATCACTATTTTAGGGATTTACTTCCCTGCTGGTGCTGGGACTTTGGCTAGGTGCAGAATGTTTAGCTCATTTATGCAGTCTTTTTGAAATTTAACATATTCAGGAATAAATATTACATTATGTACATATGATTGACTCGTTTTAGCCCATAATTATACTGATCTTCATAGCCCTCCCCACTATCATTTTTGGGGTTTCTATTGGTAAAATGTTGATGTCCCTAGTAAATTTATGTTCTGTGTAATTAGTAGAATGGAATTATATCACTTCTGAGGGTTTTTCTTAAAGAAAAAGCCAATATTCTTAAGAATTACCCAAATAATTATGTTACTCACCGAATACATACTATACTACGTTGTATCCACGACACAAGGTGTACCCTGTTGGCGACTTTCTAGACACACATTACCGAACAAATATTATAATTTAAATAACTTCCTGTATATATTAGCACAGAAACACTCCTATTTTATTTAACACATCA
This sequence comes from Dryococelus australis, assembly GCA_029891345.1. Classification (NCBI taxonomy): domain Eukaryota; kingdom Metazoa; phylum Arthropoda; class Insecta; order Phasmatodea; family Phasmatidae; genus Dryococelus; species Dryococelus australis. The sequence continues at coordinate 249,770,823 of CM057009.1, forward strand.
AACTGAATGAATTGCATTTCAAACTCACTTTCACGCACTGTTCGAAACACTGTAAGAGCGTAACTATCTGCCATTAGTTCTGACTGACAATTCCCACAATGCACTGTGACGTAAATGATTGGAAAATGCTATTTCTCTTCAACCATTGGTCACTGAATGCAGTGTAATGTGTAATCGAGAAGCACATTGTGTATAAACATAATCTCCTAAAATACTTGCTTATGTTGAACTGTATGAATTTATTATATTCTACTAGTTATCAATTACATAGTACACTCCTCTTGTGAATATAGACAAAGTAAGCTTTGAGTAAATCACCAGAATTGCATATCTTCCAACACTGTTTGATACCTGTGTTGTATACCTGTATAACCTCAGCACTAGCAGCATAAATGTGCCTTGTAAATGGGGTTTTACACATTAAATGTTCATTGCAAACTGTATTCTTACATTTAATACAATTATTTGACTCAATATTAATATATTATACGTATTTTATAGCATTAACACAGGATTTTTCATAAACCCCCTCCTGATCATATTTGATTTTTTCTTACAGAAAACTACTTGAAGTCCCTTGAAAATTCCTTGTAATTATGATTACTAATAATCATATCTAACATATCCAGGTATTATTTTTCCCATTTTCAAAAAAGCCCCTATTCTGGAATTTTACCAGGCCCAGCAGTTATACAGTGTGTGTATGCTTCAGTAAGGAGTGGGTTACAACATAACAATAAGTCTGCTACCTACGCTGGGCACACACCTTGGGGCAAACACCGGTACCAGTTCAAGATTGTTGTTGCTCTCAATGGTTGGCCAGACAAGCAGCAGGCTAACTACCTCACAGATGTACTGAGGGATCTTACACCAAGCATGCTGCAGTCCCTGCCAAAACGACACTGACTGAAGTACTCCACATTGGTGACTGCCTTAGAGCTGAGTTTGGCGACAGGTACTTGCCACACGCCCACACTGTCCAACTGTGAAGCCACACCCAGTGACCAGGCAAACCACTGCAAGAGTTCTGGCAGGACTTCATACTGCTGTCCACCTCTCTTGAGAGAGGTGCCCCAAAAAGACACGGAACATCGGAATTGACTTCTCCGTGGATGCTATTGTGGCAAGTAGTGAACCAAAATGACCAGGTGTAGAGAAAGGCGTGAAAGACTGCATCAGACAAGTGTGTGTGCAGCAAAGCGACGACCAAAGTGCACAAGTGCTGTGGAGAAGAGTTACCCAAGAAATAGAATGTATATGTGTTTGGAGGAGCTCGGGTCACTCCAGAATGTTCCGTGGACAGAAAAGCTAAAGATATCTGGATTGAAATAAGGTGGGACTGAATGAATAAGTGATACAGAATTGATTGTAAATTCTGAAACTTTCAGACAGTGAATATACAGAATGGGGTAGAACTTGACCTATAAACATTGTGAGCTGATTCCTTATGCAAAATGAAGTGGGAAATACATGGGGACACTTCATGCTTAAAGTGAATATTATGGGAGGTATTAGCTCTTAGAAATTAATTTTTTAAACTGTAGGCTGTATCTTTGAAAAATATCGGAAACAGGAAACAAAGTGAAGTTAAATTACAATTCTCAAAATGTTGTTTTATGTTATTGGGATCATCAACCTAAGAGCAAACTTTCATTGATATCTCCCACCATAATGACAATATCTGCGGTGCCTGCCACTTTTACTGAAAAACATTTTTACCATCACAACCTATGAATGAGTTGCAACTACCCAAGACTCACCATTATCATGTAAAAAGCACATAAGACTTTCAACAGCACCAATGTTCCAGGTTCGCAGGCAATATCAATACTTCCTGCAGCGAATAACATGCACACACTTACCAGAAACAAACAGGCAGCTTCAGTACCGTATCCTTATTAATATATGGTATATGTTTACAGTAAAGGTCGGTTTCACCACGCGAGATAATGATAGTTTATCGAGATTAACTGACAAAAATCTCAATTATCTGTATTTTGCATTTTACCATACATTAATCTCGATAAAATATTAACCCGCCGATTTTGGTGGTTTAAGTCACATCATTGGGATTAAATTGTAAAATGCAAAGAAATATTTTTGGAAGGTGATGAGAGGGCAAAGTTATTTCATAGACAACAATGAGAAAATGACTCAGGGAATGTACAATTTAATTTTTGAAGAGGAAAGTGATGGCGTGGATTTTGTTTGTTGTCCGCAATGTTTAAACGAAAGAATAAATTAGTTTGAAATTTATGATGTAGAGGTTAAAGTGCACTTTCGGCTTATGTCAAACACATGATTGTCAAACAGACTATATCATTTAATTATTTTCCTTTACAACTATTCTGCATTAACATTAGGTATAAATGTATAATAAACAAGTTACTTTTGTAGGCCTAATTCAAATCAAGAATGTGACAAACACCAGTAGTGTTTTTAATTGAGTATGTCTGTGAATATACTCAAAAACTGATGATGTGAACTAAACCATAACGATAACACATTAGTTACTTAGTTCTATCTTTAGTTTTAGGATCTGCAAAGTTAAGAGCTTTGTTTGAAGCTTCTCCTGTTTAGTTCTTTCTTGTTCCTGTTGTAACTTTAGGTGACAAATCTCTTTCATTGCCTCGTTTTCTTTAATTACAGACTTTTTAACTCAACTTTTGCTATATGCCGGGCACTTACTTCAGCTTTTTTTTTTTGAGTGCATTGCTGGTCGTTGTTTACTAGTCCAGGACGATTTTGCCATACGGTTTCTCACATGGCTGGCAGAGACTGTCCTTCAACCATCGGACCCAGTCGAGGCATAGTTATCTGAAGAATTTGCAGGGTTACTCATCTGAGCTGTGTATATGACAACTGAGTCTCTACTGGAATGACATTCCGCTGGCTTTAATAGTGGCAGTATACAGTGATCTTGGGTGGCTATTTTGAGGGCAGAACACACTGCACCCCTTAGCATGGACACATTCGTCTACATAGGTTTTTCGTGTATGGTTTTATAGGTTATTCCACCGCCTTCAAGCTGTCTGCTGTCCTGTAGTGAACACAATATGTACACTTGAAACTATTCACAATTGTTCGCCACTGTTTCACTTTATTCTGTTGTGTCACAGCATCAGTTCGTTTATTTTCACTGCTATTGAAATGTTCTGTAATTAATTCTAACAAAGTGTGTTTTTCATGGGATGAAAACGTTTGGTTTCACTGTTCCCTTACGACCACAATGCCTTCCTGACTTGCCATACTTTCTCAAAATGATTTCTCTGTACCAACTCAAAGCAAAATGTCCAATGTTTACCAAGAGAAAATCGTGATTAAGTCAGAATATCAAGATAATTTTAACTAGATATTCTTTACTGAGCTTAAAAGTGGTGAAACACGCTGAACATTATTGAGATTAAAATCGACGTTAAACTTCTCATCTGGATAAAATCATTGCGATATTCTGAAAAGTCAATCTTTGTTGGTGAAACCGGCCCTAAGTGTTAACATTCCCCACTGTCTGTTAAGTTGACAAAACAACATACCATAGATGCATGTGGGTAGTATTGTCTATGTGCTAGGAACTGCGTCACTGCAGCATAGGCTGTGTGTGTGTTTTAAATGTTAAGGGTGTGTCCTAGGTAGCTGCAACAAGGGGGCAATTTTTGTTAGTTGGGTAATACTGCTCAATAAAACCGCATAAAATATGAATAGATCAAGACAATAAAAGTTTTATGCAATGAAAGGGTGGCCAACCCTCCTATTTTCATTATGATGGTACCTAGGTATCAATAGAAGTTCACTCTTAGTTTGAAAATCTAGGTAACATAAAACAATGTGTAAAGAATTGTAATTTAATTTAGCTTCTTTTATGACACTTTCAAAAATACAGTTTAAAAAACTCTATATACAAGGGCTTATATCTCCTTTAATATTCAGTTTAGGTGTTAAGTGTCTGATACGATTTCTTACTGATTTTACATAAGAAAACACCTTGCTAAGTATGCTGGTTGAATTCCACCCCACCATGTATAATTTTAATAGTAATTTAGTGGACGTTACAAAACTGTTTATAAAAACCGATTTTGAGTAATTCATTGTATTAATTTCTGCGAGGTAAGGACAATTATGTTGAAAATAACTTATGTTGTAAATAACAACTGATAGCAACTGCTGTCGAGATAGTAAGCCTGGAGTATATTTTTGGAGTGTTTATAAATAGATAAGGAAATATTTATTAGCTCTTTTATTTAATTTTTAAGATATTCATCCCTTAAATAACCTGGCTACGGTACATCAACAGACTTTGGAAAAACATGTGATGTTACTTAAACACTTGATATGTATGTATAAATGTAATGTATGTTTTTGTATGACTTTGGGTGAACACTTGCATTAGGCCTAATAAGACCACAAATTCATATGTGTGTTCTATTTAAATGTATGTGGTTAATTCCACTCCATTTCAACAAACACTGGTTGCTCTGTGTGATTTCTGCAATTTAGATTCTAAGAACAGTTAGAGAAAAAAAATTCCAGCCACTTTTTTAGCTGTCACAACTATTTTCATGTATTAAGCACAGTGATTTTAGTGTTTCTAAGCATTCACACCAAATGCCCTACCTGTGAATTTTGTTCAAATTGAGTGAAACAGAAACCATTTCACTCATCACAAAATGCTCTTAAATATTGGGTCATAATGATTGTTCTTAGTGTATTTGGTTGTCAAGTTTATGTAACATGAAGTTGAGACATTAAAAATGATTTTTTCTGACTTTGAGGTCATTTTTCAGGACATAACACAAAAACCATTTCTTGTTTACAGTAACTATAGTAACAGGTAAGTCTGTCTGCAGAAAAAAAAAATTGTGTTAATCTGCAATTTTTATTTATAAGCTTACAAAAATGGGAAATTTTCTAAATTTACGAAATTCACTATGCTGTAACTCCATCAGGGAACGAGAAAAAATAACTACCTTTACAGTACACAAAGTTCTTCTAGAGTACAATAACATATAAAAATTTGATCAAAATGGTCTGCAAAATAGTTAAAATATTTTTGGTCAAAGTTAAGCAAAAATGCATGAACACATGAGGTTTATTGATGTAAATGTTAAAATTATTCTTTAATTTTGATTATTGTCTAATAAGTACCTTATGAAGACATTGTAATACATATTGAAAGGGCAATTGGGAAAAGAGGGTGGACATCTGAAAATGAATTTTTATGCTGTAACAGCTGGATATGCCGTTAGTTTTAAGAATGGATTCAAAATTTAAAATACTTGATTGTAATGTATGGCAGTTAGGGGTAAAATTGTTATGCTTGGCTTACTACCATCCATCACTTCTGCCAGTCAGCCATCTGTCAATTTTTTTGTCCGTCAATTGAAAGCAACTCATAACAGTCCGTCATCCCAGAAAATTTTCAGTATAACCACCCAACAACACTAACTTTCTCGCGCACAGAGAAATGTTTTTAATGAATGTAATAAATATATTCTCTTTCCTAACGTAATTTATCAGCATTTCCTCAGAAAATCTACAAGTCATCTTCATTCAATTCAAAGGTAAAAAGTAAAAAAGTAAACAACTTCACTGCCTTGCATATTTAAAAAGAAAAATATTCAGACAACAAACAAGTGACTGTTTTCCGGCAGCCATGTTCAAGGAACAATATTACAAGGCGGTGGCCCATCCGTCCGTCTGTCGAAAGTTAAAGTTTGAGATATATTTGACGGATTGAAGGATAGAAAAAAAAAGTTGCCTTGTGATTGGTTGAAGACCACGTGACTGATGGATGGACGGGTGACTGACGGATGAAATGGATGGTTGTGTGCCCAGCTTTACTGGTAAAGAATGTTTAGTTAAATTAGATATTTGCCATAAGGGTAGTACAGAAGCATGTGTGAAGTATGGAATAGGGAAGGCAGTGAGACCAGCTGACAGAATTTATGTTGCATTTTAAGTTATTGACAGTTGTTGAGATAACAAATGGCAACACAGAATTTCTAAAGAAGATGCTTAGTGAGGTCTCATTCTGAATCAGCCAGCTTGTAGGACACTGTGACACACGTATCAGTTGGGCAAGCACAGTCCTTAGTTGCATTCACTGATCTTAACAATTAATATTGTGTAGATAAAAATACTTAATATTTACAACATTCGTATTTATGCTAAAAAAGACTGTCATAAGAACAGTTATGGGGATATGCCAGTAACTTTGAAAAGGTTTAGTGATAACAATGATGAGAATCACACAATTTTAAGTATTAGAGTACAGGAAGAAAATGTTTAGACAATCTGTAAGTATCAAGAGAAAATGTACTTATCTACACAAGTACTTTCATCACGCCTGATCAACCGTGAGAAGCCCTCAAGACACCCACGTCGGCAACAGCGACACCCGTGAACTATTTGCCGGATGCGTGCATTGTGGAAGGGTGAGTGAAGTCAACCTGTTTAGTGAAAATCTATGGGCTCAGTCGTTATGTCAATGCACGTCTGACACCGTACCCACACTGTCAGAACAACGCATGTGCGTACGCACAGGATGTTCCGGGGCGGGAACGAAGTGGGAGCAGTGCCAGCAGTGCAAACGGGATTTACATTTGCGATGCATAGGGCCTGATGAATATGTAACCTTCCGCAATGGTGTCATAAACTGCGTTGAGTGCCGTAAGACGAACTGTGCTGAAATCATGCCACCAACAACACCAGAGGTAAAGCCCACACCGCCAATATTTGCTACGTATACACCACAGGGTTTGAAGGGACCTGACAGAAACACTCTCTTGCCAACTTCCGTGGGACATGACTCAGAAGACCCGGGTACATTCCTTGCAGTGTGCGAAGAAAAATTACATAGGCATCAAGTGCATAGGGATGACTGGAAGGAGGTAACTACCAACAGGTTAAAGGGAACAGCTGCCACCTGGTGGCACTTGGTCAGGGACTATCTAGTCACTTGGGAAGAGTTTTATGAGAGGTTGCTAGGCCGGTTCGACACTGACGGAGATGCTATACAGGCACAAGCGCGACTGTATCACAAACAACAGAGAGAGAGAGAGTGCAGGGGAATTGAAGAGTTCATACAATGCAAATTAGGCTTGTATAAGCATTTACACCCGGGACAAGCAACTCGCGTAGTGTTGGAAATTATGTGTGACATTGTCAAAACTGGACATTAAGCCGCAGTTGCACGGAGCCAGCTGGGAGAACATGGAGCTGTTTATACGGGAGGCATGTGTCTACGAACAAGATAAGCAGGCGCAACGCAGAGAACAAGTGCCGGACCGACAAAGTGACTGTACCCCCAGTGCTGATTGTCGATATCACGCGACTGCCCCCCCCCCCCCTTTTCATGCAGATCACACAGTCGCCGCCATAGCAGGAAAACCCGCCCGCTAAGAACGCAAGAGTGTTGCAAGTGAATGACAATACTGTGAAAGCACTGCGAGTATGTGTAGAACTTGAAGGGAAAATGTCACAGCTGTTATTGACATTGCTGCTAGACACAACTTTATGTGTGAGGGTTTGATACAAGCGGTCACAACAAGAGTGCCACCGAGATGCTTGTAATTCACTACCACACACCAACAGGGAGAAGCAAAAAGTGTTATTCAGGTAAAACGGTAGGAATCAGAGAGCTGCATACCAAGTGCAATGTCTATATTGTGCCGGACTTGTGCGAGGGAGTGATTCTGGGACTGCCATGGCTTATTGACAACCAAGCCGTGATATAACCGCACCTGAATTGTCTGCACATGGGGACACGTGGCCGATGAACCGTTTACGCCATTGGAGCAACATCACCAACAAAAACAACTCCTGTGCCACTTGCTGACTTCAAGCACAAGGTGCCCACCACACATCAGAAATGTCTGCAACATCTGTTGGACCAGTATGCCAGTGTGTTAAACACTGAAGCTGCAGTGCACTGACGTCACGCACAAGGACCTGATGTACTACAAACGACGAGACCCAGATATTTTCTTTTGACATGTCATCAACCAGCAGGTATGTGAGATGCTCAATGATAACATTACTGAACTTACACAAAGTCTCTATAATTCAGGTATTACCCTTGCTCCAAAGAAGATGGCGGCTGGCGATTCTGTGTCGACTTCCGCCCCCTTAACAAAATCACCGTAAACATGCCGCCACCAGTCATAAACATGAAAGACACTTTGTCAACATTAGGACCAGCTTCAGTATTCACATCACTTGATTTAAAGTCTGGATATTGGCAAGTGCCTATCCGCCAGCAGGACAGAAAGAAAACAGACTTTACTACCCTAGATGGACGTAGATTTCAGTTTGTAACCATGTTGTTTGGTTTAAAGTGTGCCCCTGCAACATTTCAGAACTTAATGGTTAATGTATTGGATGGATTTATTGGAGACTTTGCGATGGCATATTTGGATGATGTACAGGCTTAATTAATTAGTGAAGAGAATTTGTCCCAAACTTTTCCGTAATCACTGCACCGTTAACTGCTTTGTTGTGAAAGAAAAGTAAATTCGTCTGGACACCGCAAGCCGATCAAACATTTAAAGACATTAAAATTGCATTACAGAACTGTAATCCACTGTCTATATTCAACCCAGAGCTACCCATAGTTTTACAAACAGATGCCAGTCAAGAAGGCATTGGGGCCATGTTGTATCAGGAGGGAACACACGGGGAAATAGATATAATCAGTTACCACAGTGCAAAATTCGGGGACGCAAAATGTAAATATCACATTAATGAACAAGAATGTTTGGCAATTGTACATGCATTACGGAAGTAACGGCTGTATTTGCTAGGAAGGCAGTTTACACTCAAAACTGACAACCGATGCCTCGTATGTTTAGAGGGAATGCATAACGGGAAAAGCAAACTCGCCCGCTGGGCGCTGCTACTGCAAGAATACAATTTTATGGTAGAACATATGGTGGGAAAACCAACGAGCTCACGGATGCCTTGTCCAGGAGTCCTTGTCCAAATCTAACGGTTACTGATGATGCGGAGTGGGAAGAGGCGCTATCACCTTACTGTGCAATACCAACTGCAGAAAAACAAACTCTCATTGTACAAAATGTTTTTGCCACACCACATGGCGAACTCGTTTCCTTGAATGTACGTGACGTGTTAAAAGAGGTACACACGGCACAAGAAAATTCCCCAGATGCCACGCAACGCCGAAAAAACTGTGCCATACTATACAGAGAAATACAAACCAAACCACCTGGTAATTGTGCACCATGGCAGACGTATGTACCTAAAGAGAAACGGGAACTTGTGTAAAGTATGCACACAACAGTTTGGAGCATGGACACCCGGGATCCGAGCAAACACGAAGGAACGTGTAGAAATGTTTTCACTGGCCAGGGATTCACGGAGATGTTAGGACATATGTATAGAGCTGCATCACATGTAACACCTGTAAACAGCGGAGAGCAGACGGCGACGCTCCACAACAGCGAAGGCTGCCAACCAAGCCATTCAAAACAGTAGCTATGACATTATGGGCCCGTACCCGCATACGAAAACCGAGAAGAGATATCTAGTTGTTTCCACAGATCTGTTCACCCGTTGGACCGAGGCATTTCCCGTCAGCAACGTTCGTGCACACACAGTTGCACAAGTATGCAGAATGAGTTTTTCCCAAGGTGGGGACCCCTGAGTATTTGTTGACAGACAATGGAATACAGTTTGTAGGGTAAAAATGGAGGGAGTACTGTACCAGGTGGGGAACAGAACACAGTACCACCCCAGGGCTAACCAAACCGAGATACATAACCAATATCTCAAAATCCAATTACGTATACGGTTAGGCGAGGATCATATTAGGTGGGCCGAACTGATCCCGGAGGTAATGTTTTGCCTACAGAATAGAGTGAATGTAGCAACTGAGATAACATCCGCCAAGATGGTACAAGATCGCAAACTCCGTGCCCCAGGAGCACCCTGCGAAAAACAGCCCAGACCACCTGAACAAATTGCTGAACACCAGGTGCAAATACATGAGGAAGCCAGGGCGAACCAGCTCAGTTATTGTAATGCGTGGGTACCGGATAGCAAGAGGCCGCCACCCGAACTTGAACCCGGGATGTACGTGTATGTACAAGAGAACCCGTTATCAGCCGGGATGAAGATGTACTGTGCTGGACTGGCACCTAGATGGACAGGGCCAGTGAGAGTGGTGAGATGGGAAATTCCACGTATCTAGTGAAGTTGGGACCCAGACGTGTCACAAAATGGCACAGTGACGACATGCGGATAGCCCGACCACTTGTAGGGAAGAGAGGCAAGGAGACGACGTTACGCCCAGTACCGCAGTGAGTTCGGAGAATTTCACCAGGGAGTACACAGGGAAATGTCAACACGGACACTGAAGAGAACAACATTTCACCAGGGAGTACACGGGGAAATGTCAACACGGATACTGAAGAGAACAACAACACTAATATGGGAACACCCAGCCAAAGTAACGAACTGTCATTTAAGGGTTTGCACCGATAGAACACTTAACACCTAGTAGTGAGGAGATGGAAACAAGTAGTACCGCAACACAATTTCTGGGTTTTTCTGTTAATGCCTGTTACAACACAATGAACCAAAGTGAATTTAAGCGGTTCCCAAGTGTACACGAAGAAAGTGGTAACACAAGTACACACGTAAATGTCAACACAACCAGTGCCAGTGAGTTGAGTTTTAAGGGGTTTCCCCAGGGCACAGCCGAATGTGGTTGTAACCAAAGTGTAAATGTAAATCTTGATACCACTTGTAAAGGTGAGACGCCTTTTAGAGGCTTTCCAGTTCCTGCAGGGAAGAGCCTAATAGGGCAAGAGCGTTTGAAATGGTTTGGGGAAACTAGTAGGGCAGTGAGTGTGACATCAAGTGTCAACAAATCGCAACACAGCACTTGCAAGAGGCGAGCCGAGTCACCACCACGTACCCACAATGTTGTTCCTGCCTACATCCTTACCCCCTTCAAATGCCGAAGAAACGGACGACCTCAGAGGCCATGTTTTTTTTTCCCTCAATCGGCAACCAGCCGGGCAGAGCCTGCCAGAGCAATGTTCACACCATCTTGGACTTCAAGGGAGGGATCATTTGATGCAGGCTAACAGCCAGCTGCGCTAGAGCCCATGACGGCGCTCACCACGCATGTGTCATGTGTCCTGCATGTGCGCAAAGAGGACAATAATTTTGAACTTTCGTATAAATGATATTTTCAGTGTCGAATGTGTTCTATTGTCTTTGCAGTGTTTAATATGTCTTAAAATATTTTAAAGTGTTTGTACTAAATTTAAATATTTCAGCATGAACACAGTCATAAAGAGACACTAAAATAATATATTGAAATTCATAAGAAAATTATAGGAATGTAAAACAATACTTAATTTAATTTGTACCATTTTGTTTCCACTAATTAAATATTTTACTTGGCGTGCATAGCATTTTTGCTTATATGAACCCTGTAGGCTGCCATGGTAGGTCCATGCGACGCTTGTATCTGGACAGTCTGTCGAGGAGAGATGGCGAGGTAAGACACTGTCATGTACGAACTTCAACTTTTGTTCACTGAATTAGGTTTCCATAGTCAATGTAGTTTACTGGTTAACCTTTGCTTGCATACATTTTTGCCAGACATTTTCCCTAGCACTATGCTTCCACTTTATTAATTTTTTGCACCCTTGTGGCATTTTTGACTTAATCAAGGGGAAGGAGGAGAAATATCTCGGAGACGTCACGCGACCCGCGCAACTTGAATCAAGCACCATCTGCCTATGTTTATGGTGTTTCATTGTAACTTCTGCATTATTGTTACGTGCTATTTAAAGAGCTTTATTTTTATGTATGTATTTGAGGGAAATTTTTGTGTTTGAATATTTTATGGCAACATCAAGTATGGCCACGTGGCCGACCGACGCGAAGTCTTTATACACGCCATCATTGCGTTAAGAGCTTATTTATGTAACGTTGCATGTGCAATATTTATTTCCGGGTTCTATGTCAATTTTATTCAGGGTTCCATGTATGTTTCACGTAAATTGATGATTTTTGTACTTGACCAAGCTGTCACATTAATGTTTGATTTTACCACCATCAAGCATGTTACATGGCTGTAACCACACGTTACATGGCTGTAACCACTGCAATCTTTAAGAGAATAATTTTCTCAGCAAGAATAATCTTTTGTCTGACTTTAGTTTGCCGTTTCCGTGCAGAAATATTGCAATTTCACCTGCACCACGTGGTCCGATACGCTCTTCATCCAGCGGCATCTGCGCCATCTAAGCTTGTTTTCACACATGTGTGTGTTTATTGTGAATATTCATCTCGTGTCCCATCTTATTTCATGTATCATTTAAGGGTTTACGTAATTTTGTAATTAGTGTACGGTGCAATTATTCCCTTCCTAGCCGACTCTGTGTATAGGCCGTCACCACACTACCCACGTGATGGAGAGCGAACCCCGGCCAGTTTGCGTTAGTGATGCCAAGTAATCACACACGTTAATATGTATCAATGGTTTCATTTGTAATTCACTGTGTCCTGTCTTCACGGCAAAACCATCAGTCCACCCTAGTGGCGGTCGGCCCTCTTCCCTTGTGAAGGCTGTGCTTTCACGCACCCCGGTGAGATCATCCATCTAGGCATGCACTAGAGCAATTGCGGGCTGGGAAGCACTCAAGCGGAATTGGCTACTCATGACCAAGATAATCATTTCATTGGCATGTTGATGTGTATGCATAATGACAATAAACGCAAGTCTACAGTGAACTTATATCAAGATAACTGTAGCAGAAAAGTTAAAATTTGGTGGTATCAAGATTTACATTTACACTTTGGTTACAACCAAATTCTCAGTTTAGCTCTACAGTCATGGTCCATTGCTAAAACTTATGCGGAATTTGTGGCTAGGCAGTACTTATTATGAAAGATAATTATAAAGAATAGTGACTTTTTCGAAAACAAAAAAATTTATTTACGGGAAATTGTATAATTCAACTCTACTAATTACACAGAACATGAATTTACTAGGAGCATCACATATTAGCAATACAAACCACAAATATAATAATGGAGGGCTATGACGATCAGGGAAATTGTATGGGTAAAACACATAAAAGTTACGCAAATTATATGTCATTTAGGTTCCTTAATCACGTTAAAAGTAAGATGAGCTAACCTAACTCCACAATATGTGATTACAGGGGGAGTGTGTGCCGACATGAGATAGTGTGTTAGAAAAAGTATAAGTATGCTCACATTGTTTCTTCCATCCGTGCGATTCACCTATTGTGAAATTAGGTTTAACTTGGTTAGGTGTGCTGCATTTTACATGACTGGTAGCAAAAGTACGTAAGCCCTTCACTTACCACACTCACAACACTACACAGTACAATTCACTACATTGTGTACAATTTCCATGCTAAAACTCCAACTTTACTACATAACTCACCCATTGAAGTGGCAATCATACTGCTTAGGTGACTAAGCACGACACAGTAATAACATCTATTCAATTAGTCGAAACTCCACAGACACTAAAATTTCTCCACAAATATTATATTTTAACACTTCGCATGAACATAATGGCCAGAAACATTCATAATTTTGCAACAATAATTAAGTTTAACACGTCAAACATAATGAACTGCAATAAAACACATGTAACAGCACTTGTAAATCACCAACCTCCACACAGTCTAATTCACATGGTAAACTGAATTTGCGCACATTCCCAGCATATAACCATACCAAAATTGATGTGCATTTGTTTCCTGTCTCTGTGCATCATTGTCACTGAATGCATTGGAATGTATCATGGTGATACACGTCAACTGTTTATAAACACCATCTGCGAACATCTTTTTGTATAATATACTATATGTATATTTTTTCTATAAGTAATATGTTAAGTAGTACAATCCTCTTGTAATTATAGAAAAGGTAAGCATTGAATATGTAAACAGAATTAAGTGATATTCTGAAACTGCTTGAGCATCGTGAATTATACCACTATAACACTAGCGCACCGGCAAAAACATAACTTGTAACTAACATTTTGAAACACGATACAAATATATTTTACATAAATTTCATGTGTTTAATCACATAGACACCCTAATCTTAATAGCCTACCTCACCAACACATTTCATAGTATATACTGCAAATTATGCAAAGTCCCAAATAAAATTTGTATTAAGTGTGATTAGTAATGATCATATATAACATTTGCAGGTAAGTATTATTTTCCCGATCTTAGGAAAAGTCACTACTATAATTACCATAAGAAATACTAGGCAGCTAAATATAAAATATGGCGTACTTCCAAACGTGGAACAGAAAAATTTCAAGAAACTTGCAACAGAAACTAAGAAAATTATAGAAGAATTTTAAGAAAGTAATTTAAATAACAGAATTTGCCTAGGAATGAAAGATTTTGTTTCAGTTAAAAATAATGCTGGTGAAAAGAAGCACGTTCAGAAAAGGTTCATTCTTTGTAACATTAGAGAACTACACCAGAGTTTTTGTGATGAATACAGAGACTTAAATATGCTAGGATTTTCAAAATTTGCTGATCGTCCAAAATGGTGTTTTGGCAGGTGTATGTGGGACACACTCAGTATGTGTTTGTCTCACACACCAAAATGTTAAATTAATGTTGGAGGGATCAAGGTTGAGCATAGACTACAAAGATATACTTGAATCAATGGTTTGTAATGTCCAAGAAGAAAAGTGTATGATGGAAACCTGTGATAACTGCCCTGGACCAGAAGTTATAAAGGACCAGATAGATTTGGAATTATGTGGAGATAATGACACATTCTATGACACTATAATATACAAGCAATGGGTAACAACTGACTGTGCATAGACCTGGTTACTATTACCAAGCCACGTGATGAATACATTGAAGACTTTATCACCAAAATATTGTTACAATATTAAAGTTAGTGGGCTGAACCATGTTCGTTGAGGGATCGAGGTCATAATTAAATAAAAGAGTTAATTATAATTTCCTAATTTATTTAAAATAACTATAAACAAAATTTTTCATCTCAACACCTCACAATTTGTTATCATTTGCTATTTAAAATTAATGAATGAATCCAATTGATGCAATTTACAATTACCTCAAATAAATTAATGTAATTATATATTTAAAAATCAATCCCAATAAACAGTGCATCAAAACCAATTCAATTACTTTATAAATTATATGTCCACATATGGCAGTTCCAATATTTAAGTCAGTATCACATGTTCATACCGTCCTACCTCAGTTTAGTCCAGGTCCCACCAGTCAGCAATATTCTAGAGTTCTCAGAGCGCCCTTATGCACAGTAGCTTTCACATATTGAGTTTCACACCCTCTCGTTTGTCCACACCACAAACACCACATCTGCAGTCTTCTCCGTGCTCTTCACCAATGTTCCTCACCGCACTCATCTTTGCCCGGCTACCACACTCAGCAAAATACTTGCACCCTATACTCACAACCCTGGGGTGGTTGCTATACTTATAGGATCCTAGGCCATTGCCCACAAATTTCTTTAAAGGACACATTGTGCTGAGGGTCCTAGTTCCCATAATATACTTGTGCATCCTTCCAAGTCATGGTCTTCTCCAGCAGGGAGGAGGGGCTGTGGTACCAGTCAGGTCAGTAATCAATCATTCCCCTGGCTGCCGGCCATCCGGAGCAGACCACCTGGAGAGAGAGGAGGGTCAGTCCCCCTTCCCCAGCACCGGACGCCAGATGCCGCATGCATAACACTGCCCCCTACTTAAGTCTGATCATCCAGAACAGACTCTCTAACATCTGGACCTTCATACACCACCAGTTGGTCAATGTGGACAACCTTAGACTTTGCCCAAGAGCCCTGTCGACAAATTTGGTAGACCACATCATTTATCTGTTTTAGGATACTATTAAGGCCTTCCCAACATTTCTGTACCTTTGGGCAATATCTCTTCTTTTTTTGAGAGTTGTGCAACCACATCAGCTGTCCTTGAAAAACTTCTTCAGACATTCTCCGGTCATACAGTGTTTTCATTCTGTCACTTAATTTCAAGGTGCCTAAGAGAAATTCATGGATGTCGACTAACTTCTGATGTATCTTGCCAACATATTCTAGAGTCGCTGCTTCTTCTTCCACTGGATATCCGAACAGTAGGTCACCAGGGAGGCAAGGCTCTCTCCCAAGCAGCATCCTTGAAGGTGTTAGACTTGTAGACTCATGGAGTGCCGAACGATATGCCAGAAGAAATAAGGTTACCTTGGAGTCCCAATCATTATGGTTGTCTTCCACGAAGATTGCCAGTTACTGTTCTTGGGTACGATTTAGCCTCTTGACCATCGCATCCAACTGGGAATATAATGGTATGGTACAAGTTTTATTCATTCCTAAAATCTTTATTACCTCTAGGAAAAGAGTTGCTTCTAAATTTCATTCTTGAGAAGAATGAAGCTCGAGAGGCACTTCAAACTGGAAGAAACATGCTCTACAATTGCATCAGCTACGATCCAGCCTCTTGGTTTGGAACCAGTATGACCTCGGTACTCTCTGTGAAATAGTCTTGTGCTACCAGATAGTACCAATTTCCCCTCTCAGTGACTGGTAATGGTCCAAGAACATCCACTGCCATTCTCTCAAATGAAGCCCCAACATGGTATTTCTGACTGGGACCTCGTCTCTTAATCATCGGACCCTTCCTCACGGCACAGGCATCACACCAACGGCACCATATCTCAACATCTTCCTGACAATGCAGCCAATAGAATCTCATTTGGACTCTGTCGAGGGTCTTATTCACACTGAAGTGACCACCTGCTGTTGTGTTATGCAGTTCTCTTAGAACTTTTGGGATTCGTCACTCTGGTAGGACCAATTTTAGGTGAGTTTGTTTCCTGTAATTACTTTACTAGTTCCTGTAAAGCACGCCACACTTGAGGACAAGGGAATTCCACTACACCCAGAATGCCTTCACTGTCATGCCTAGGTTGGGTATCTCCTCCCATTTTAATCGACATCCAATTTTCTTCAACTCCAATACTGGATGATACGTGGGATCACTTATGCCCGGTTGCACCATTGAGGTTCAGCAATGACCTAAGGTCAAGTACTGGTTTGATCCTGGTTTAGCGCATTTGACTGTTGCACCATTGCAATCTGCATGCCGAACTAAGATCAATTTGGACCCCTCCTTGAACAATACCTTTTGGCGGTTCAGGAGAATGATCTCGGATCAAGTAAATACGAGTGCTTTATTTTTCAATTTCAAAGTTATATTAAAAAGCAATTTTGTTTTAAAATGAAATAAACATATATTCCATATTTACGCTCTGTTTGTAAATTAAAGATACATTTTATTACAGATTTATAAAGTGAACAGAGAAGAATAACATTTTGTGTTGAATGTAGCTTATGTGAAGATGAAAGCATTGTAAAATATTTCAATTTACTACAACTAAACTAGGTAATATTTAAATTGGTTGAAAATGGATTTGGTTGTTTTTACTGTTGTAGAATGTAAATTGAGAAATTTTACAAAGGATTAAGATGCAATGCATTTATTGAATTAAAGATGGTAATAATGTTTTGTAAAGAAAAAACTAAATTCATGTTTTTCCCTCCAATCAAATAAAACGGAAAACTGGAAAAGCCATTCACAATATCAGAAACTGTCCTCATTTTCCACATGAGCTGTCTCAAGTTGAATTTATTGCTCCCGAAGGAGCAGCCGTAGCCGACAGATGTAGTTTGAAAATATGCCAACAGATAGTGCTAAATACAATTTTATTTTTGGGAATTCAAAACAACATTATACACACTTGAATATTATTCAGTAAAGCTTGTACAACAATTATTTTATTTAAAACAAATAAAACATTGTACCATCTAGTTCTATGTACACTACATTCTTCAATAATATTGGTATTAAAAATAACTATAAAAATGTGTGCAAAGTGTTTCCAATCAAACAAAACCACTGAAATAGAGTTTTTTAAGTGCATTCAAATAAATTCTATAGAAAAACATCCTAGTCTTAAGAGGTAACGTCCACATAAATGTATTAATTTTCTCAAACTCAATATAAACAGTTGCATCATGACATCATGAAATGAGAGCCAATCAAAAACAGTGTTTCATCTCAATCCTAGTTTTGAACGGAGATAAGGTGATCTACGATCAGAACTCAGCCGTTCGCGTTGGTGCAACACTCGTACATTGAACTCGGATCAAACTGAAGATCATCTTTGAACAAAATCTTATGATCTTGATTCAGGGCTGTTAGTGGTGCAACCGGACATTAGCTGATCATTTCTAATTTCCTTATATTCCCATGTAGATAATCCATCATAAGATACAGGGCCTTGAATTCTTGTCCTTTTTGCTTTCGACGATATGCCACCCTTTCCCTTCTGCCATTCACAATGATGGCAGAATGGTTCACATGGTCTCCAGAAAAGTGCATCCGCATTGCTGTGAAGGTGTCAAGATCTATGTATTTCAAAGTCATATTTTTGCAGGTGCTATATCCTTCGGGGTTCTTGAAATTGTGCAGCCAGCATAATGAGGCATGATCAGTTCTTAGGCTGAAGTGTCTGCCATAAAGATACAGCTGCAAATGTGCAAGTGCCTTCATGTCCAAAAGCTCCCTGCATGTCGCACAGTAATTCCTCACAGGCTTGTGTAACACCTTACTGAAGTATTCTAGTTGCCTCTACTTTCCATCCTAAATCTGAGATAACAAAACCCTGATACCTATATCACTAGCATCAGTATCCAGAATAAATTCACCCTCACTAATCAGGATGGCCACCACTGTGGGAGTTATCAGAATATCCTTTAGTCTATTAAAAGCAGCTTTGCACTCCCCCCTCCAATAAAATTTTCTTTTTGCATCAGTTAATTCATACAGAGGCTTAGCGATCATGGTGAACCCGGGCACAAATTGATGGTAGTAAGCACATAAGCCCAGAAAACTGCCCATTTCAGTTTTATTAATTGGTAGAGGCCAATTTCTTATTGCTCTGGTCTTCTCAGGGTCTGTTTCAATCCCAAGGGCCAAAACAACATGACCCAAGAACTTTATCTTCTTTTGGAAAAGGTAGCATTTCTTAAGAGCTATTTTCAGATTAGCTGCCATTACTTTCTGAAACGCAGAGTCTAGGCATGTCAGGTGTTCTTCAAATGTTCTTCCTGAGACCATAATGTTGTCTAGGTACACCTGGCAAATGTCTAAGGACAGAACTTTTTCCATCAGTCGTTCGAAAGTGGCAGAGGCATTGCATAGTCCAAAGGGCATAACCTTAAATTAAGAGATTCCTTTACCTCAGACACAAAACACAGTCTTTTCTTTGTCTTCTGTAGCCCCTTCACACTGCCAATAGCCATTCTTCATGTCTAAAGTAGAAAATCACTGAGAACCTGCTAGATTAGTCAGTGTGTTGTCTATCCTTCGGAGTGGCTAAGTATGTTTCTTGGTCACATTATTAGGTTGGTGGTAATCAACACAAAATCTAATAGAGCCACCTTCCTTTTTTTTGACAAGCACAATTGGAGAAGACCATGGACTGAATGATAGCTGTATCAGATTTGTACCCTTAATATCTTTCAGAATACCATTAACCACCTCATGTGAAGCTAGCTGTATCTGCCTTGGTGACTGCTTTATGGGACTGATATCCCCTGTGTCAATGTGATGATGGCATGCAACATTAGTTCTGCAAAGGTCATTGGGCTCACAGGAGAAAGCACCTCAATTTCTCTGTAACAATTCTGAAACTGCCTTCTCTTGTCGCCAGTTGAAGTTTTCTCTTGTTCTTGTCAGCAGTTTCCCCAGAGCATCTGGTAGAGGACATTAAATATTTTGTAGCAATGAAGCTTTTGGAACATTGAGAACTAAATGTGAGACCTGCTAGCAAACCCCTATAGTGGCCCCTCCTCAAAATGGATAGCACAGTCAGATAAATTAATCATTCTGACAGGCAAACTCTCTGATTTTGAAGAAATCAATGTCCTTGCTACAATGGCACCACTTGGTAAAATGCCACCTTTCTGGGCTGGTTCCATTATGCCCAACAACCTGACAAATCTTCCCTAGCATCTGCCTGGAATAACAAGTTTGCTAGAAGCAGGGAACACAGTCGACTGATTACATACTACTGGGCAGCTCATTGGTGAAGATAAATCTCATTGTGTTGACACTACCAACTCGGTGTTACCTGCCCATAACAAGCCTAGTCATGTATCAATACAGCACCCCAGCTGACGTAATACATGAAAACCCAAAATGCATTCACCCTCAATTTCTATGTAAATACCTTGCTCTATGTTAAGGTTACCAAGCTGTAAGAGTACTCTTCTCTTGCCTCTGATTAGTGTGGTCTCGCCCATTACTGTGTGCAGTGATTTATGCTCTTAACGGATGATCACTGGGAGAATGCCTGAGAATGTCCGGTCTTACCCCTGTTATAGAGTCAGCCCTGAGTCAATAACCATCTAATAAGAAACATCATTAAGGTTCCCTTCAACCAATATGGCATACAAGTCCTGTTTAATTGAACACACCTACAAAAACATTGGAACCTTCCCACCAGGAATCACCGACATTTGCCCATCAAGACCGGTCAGTGCTTACAAGTATCCCAAAGATGTTACACTCTCACCTGCCTTTTGTTGGCTGCTCTATGGTTGCAGTTGTTGCTGCTGAGGAAAGTTGGCTCTCAGGTGCCTCAGCTGCCCACAAGACAAACACTCCAGACATTTGGGTGGAGGATGGCGACTCTCTGTAGCGCAGACCCTAGAAGTGATGTCCCTCATGGTCGTCTGCAATTCCTTCAGCATCCTCTTGATACTGTCGTCATACTCTTTGTTCAACATCACTGCCCTCACTGGACATCAGGGCACTGATGCTTGCCTTACTGACAACAACTTTCAGTGCTCAGGCCAAGGCATCCTGCATGGTGTGAGGTGAGGTGCAGCCTAACGTACAGCTTGCAGCTCCTCACTGTCGGTGATAGAGTCAATGAAGAAGCCAACTGCGATGACATCACGTGCCTCCTCAGGGCATCCCTACAGAGACAGATGTGACAGCCTCACTATGTCCTACCATAGCCCTTGCAGTGGTTCTCCTAGTCGATGGGTGCGGCTTCGCAGTTGGGCATGGTGGGCGTGTCACAGATATTGGTTGCTGAATCGCAGATCCAATCCAAGGCCAAAATCAATGTGGTGTACTTCAGTCATGTAGTTCTGACATGGACTGCTGTATACTCAGTGTAGGTCACCTCAGTACGGTCGCCAGGTAGTACGCCTCTTGCTTGTCAATCCAGCAATTCAGGGCAGCAACAATCTCAAACTGGTGCTGGTAATCGCGCCTAAGTGTCTGTCCAAAGTACGGGGTAGGCTTTATTGTGACACCATTATCCACCCCTGGTTGAGGCATACCCATACGGCAGAACTGCCGGTCCTCTCCTGCGAAGACTGTATTGGCCGTGACCACTATCTTCTCCTCGCTGCCTACCTTCCGCCAGCTCAGTGAGGGGTAGATCCCAGCCCTCCTCGGCCGCTGCATGTGTTCTCCCCCACTGCTGCAGGAATCCTGCCATTCCTTCTTGAGGGAACTGAATTACTGTTTAATTTCCTGTTTAACACTGTCCAACATCTTGCTAACACTGTTCGTTCTATCGCTCATACTGTCTATTTTCTTGTCCACACAGTTTATTCTATTATTTCCTAACTCACTGATACCTTCTATCTTTCTATCCACATTCTCATTTATACTGTCCAGTTTTCTGTACATTTTCGTATATACTGTCTATTTTCTTGTCTACCAGTTCACTTACACTAATAATTTGGCTATTTACATTTTCACTAACATTATCTATTTTAATATTTACATTTTCATTAACACTACTATTTGACTATTTACATTTCCATTAATTCTACCAATTTGGTTATTCACAGATTCCCTGACACTACTTATTTGGCTACTTAGCCCTTTAATTAAGAGCGAAATTCTTTCATATCTGATGACATTTTCCTTGTTAGCATCCACAAATGTCGTACTAATATATGGACCTATTATTGCAACTGTTATTATATTTACAAAATTATGCAACCAGCAAATATCCTACTCTAAGCTTGATTACAATAATTTAATTTATTTTGAATAAAATGCCTCCATCCCACTTATAACACCAGTGTTACAATCCCTCAAAGTCAGTGGGCTAAAACCGCATCGTTGATGGATGGAGTTCATAATTAAATAAAAGAGTTAATTATAGTTTCCCAATTTATTTACAATAACTACAAACCAAATTTTTTCAACTCAACTCCTTAAAATAAATTATGATTTGCAAATTACAAATAATGAATGGATCTAATTAATGCAACAAATAATTACCTCAAAGGAATTAATGTAATTAAATCATTAAAACCCAGTCCCAATAAACAGAGTATCAAAACCTATTCAAATATGTTATATATTATATGTCCATAGTTGACAGTTCCAATACTTGCAATAAGTCCATATCACATGTTCATACAGTCCCACCTCAGTTTAGTCCAGGCAACCCCCCCCCCCCCCCCCCAACCCAGTCAGCAATATTCTAGAGTTCTCCAAGTGTCCTCATGAACAGTAGCCTTCACATAACAGGTTTCACGCCCTCTTGTTCGTCCACACAACAAACCCCTCACCCGCAGTCATCTAGTAATTTCCTGCCGTCGTCCGTCCTCTTCACCGATGTCCATCACCACACTCGACTTTGTCCGGATACTGCACACAGAAAAAGACTTCCAACCATAGGGCTGCTGCTATATTTATAGGGACATACGACATCACCCAGAAATTTCTCTAAATACTGCATTGTGCTGAAGGCCCTAGTTCCCAGAATATTCTTGCACATCCTCCCAAGTCAGTGGCTTCTCCAGCAGGGGGGAAGAACGGCAGTTATGCGAGTCACCACAAGAAAAACTTTGGTCTAAAAGCAGAATGGAATTTTTTCGGCACTTCACATGGAAAAGGTTCTTGTGATGGTATTGGTGGCACTGTCGAATGACTTTTTACAAAGGCCTGTTATAAAATAGTAGTTTGAAACCACATTCTGGACCCTGAAGCTGAATTTTGCATGTGAAACAAGAACTGTATTACTTTTTTTACGCAAGTAAATATGAAGTTGAATTAAATACATGTCTTTTAGAAGAAATATTTTAAAACTCTAAAGCAATTCCACACAAGATGGAAAACAACGGTTTCCTGTGTCCATCAAGGGTGCTAGCAAAATATGTTTATTCCTAACTTCCAGTTCGAAAGATTTTGAGGAAGTACAGGTGGCCATTCTTGCAAGAAACTCATCATTGGATGTTTAAAGCAGGAGATCACATAACATGTGTGTATGTATGTAACTCAAGATGGTGACTAGTCGAAGTAAGAAAAGTGAATGAATCAGAGGGAGACTGTGATATGCATTTTTTTCACCCTGCTGGACCAGCAACTTCTTTTCTGAAATTAAAAAATTACACAGCGTTTCTCCTTTTGAGAATATTCTACGTATTTTGAACATAAGCAAATTCTCAACATCTACTGGAAGAATAAGTTACACTGACCCTAAAATGAGCACAGGACTGTCTAAATTACTGGACTTCCAACTCCAGAAAGGAAAGAATAAAATACATTGAAAGTAGAAAATGCAATAAACTAGTAAAAAACAATTAATATTAGGGAAAAGTTTTGAATACACGTAGAATGTGTGTGTATTTTAAATAAATTTTTTAACTAGTAAAATGCAGTTTAAAATTAATTTAATATTTGTGGTTTAAGTTACTAAGGTGCACTAATGCCTGATTGTGTTAAAATCATGGATTGTTTTGCAGAAAACAAGGCATAATGTACCATTCTAGACAAAAGCGCTACATGCAAAAGAAACATGCATTTACGCCCAACTTTGGGCCAAAATAATTAAACTATTTTGCAGATCACTTTCATCAAATGTTTATATGTTGTACTTTACAAGAACTTTACATAGTGTTAAGATAATTTTTTTTCTCTTTCCCCCATGGAAGTAACAGCATGTTGGATTCTACTAATTTAAAAAATTTCCCCCTTTTGAAAGCTTATAAATAAAAATAAGGGAATAAAACCTTAATTTGTTTTCCATTGACAGACACACAAGTTACCATAGTTACCATAACAAAAAAAGGTTTAGGTGTTATGTCCTCTTCTTGGTGAAAAATTACCTCGAATTTGTAAGAAAATATTGTTTAATGTCTCAACTATGTGCTACAAATACTAGACACACTAAGAACAGGCATTATGACCCAACATATAGGAGCACTTTGTGATGAGCGAAATAGTTTCTGTTTCATTTAATTTGAAAAAAATTCATATGAGGTAGAGAATTTGGCATGAATGCCTTAAAACATCACTATGCATCATACACTAAAAATAGCTGTGACAGCTCAAGGAGTGGTTGTACAGCCATTCTTTTGTAACACATGTGGCGTGTACAGATTTATAAGTTAATTTTAAAGTAGCTAAATACTTATACTTGTCTACCTCTCGCTGCTTTCCACACAGTTCTTTTAACAAACACTCCCACTCCATCAACTTCACCCTTTTCATGTCCAGCAGCAAAAAAATTCCATTATATATTAACATAGAAGTCCATTTTTGAGAAGCACACATTTGAGCATGTGTATCTGTTCTTAAACTAACCCGCACAGTTATTAGAAAATATAAATAGATTACCAACATGAGGTGCTATCTTTTTCAACTCAATCAGAAGGGATTGCATGAAAACCCACACTGAAACCTTGGAGTGCCGCAGATCATCGCTGATGACAGCGAAGAAATATACCTTGTCAAGATGCCAAACACAGCATGTGAAAATAGTAACTTGATGTTTGCTCCAGTAATGACTTTGAATTTCATCTTGCTCAGTCAGTGTATAATTCTCAGCAAATCCTATCTGCCTAACAGCCTTGTTAGGCAAGATTATCAGCGACTTTTTGCAAGTTGCAAAATATGCAGAGTGAGTTCTTTTGATAAAACTATGAGTTTAAAATCCTGGTAACAGTGAGTTTAGTTGGGAGAAAATCTTCTGCAATGTAGTGCAGTTTTCAGCAAGTATCTGTTTATTCTCTATTGTCTTCCATTCCTTCCATTTAAGCTTTTTATCATAATTGCCGCCTTCAAAAAGAATAATTTTCACATTGGACATACAGTCATTACATTCACTGAGCATACACTTAGCAATATTAGTATCACAGCATATTCTTTCCAATAATTGTGCATGTGTCTTTGGAAAACTAATTTCTGAATTAGAGATAGGTTCAATCAGAAATGTGACATTAGCAAGGAGATTCAGACACATACATTGTGTGGCATACTGTTAACAGGTTAGATGTTCTGTGGGTGCAAATTATAAAATTTAGATTTTAAAATATTTTAGTCAGGGTAACTCTGCTTAAATTCTTCATACGTTTCCCCAATGTTCATGTCCATGTAACGCAACTGCACTAAACTACGTTCACCAGTTTCAGGGTCTTTCACAAATTTCATATCTCATTTCCCTGGAACCTGCCGACTTATTTCATCATTATTATAAAACTCTGCCACTTTACTAACACAGTCTTGAGCCAGCTTCCTGGGACCACTCTTTTTGCTTTCAAAAAACATGTTGCTCACTTCATCACCTAAGTTTTCTTTTATAAGCTGCTTTATCACATCAGTTTTATTACCAAGGCTTGCAGGAAGTGCAACCTTAACCCTTTTCACAGACTTACCAAGAGTTCTTGGGCTTTTGCATGTTCCAAGTTCCCAGGTGAGAGCCTCACTGCTAGGTTCATTTTCCTTTCTAATTCTACAAAGTCTCTGCTTTTCCCTATCTTTCAACCTTTTTTGTGTTAGTAAATGTTTATTCGACTATAGCTTTTCCTTCTGTTTCTTCCTAATAATCCTATTTTGCATTTTGTCATTCTCCAGACACTCATTCCCCTTCACTGTATTCTTCTTTTTCTTTTCTCTACATTTGGCCATTTGGTTTTGAGGAGCCATCGCCTGAAAGCAAACACAGTTTACTTATTTTACTCGATCTAGACAGAGAGAAGAATAAACTTAATATTGTTTTCTAATGCTTGTCACATCCATTACATTTTCATTTGTCACATCTGTTACACTCCCCCTCCCAAACAAAAATGTTTGCAACCACTTTAAATATAGTAATTGGTAGGGAAGGAACATAACCTTACTTTCAAAATGTTTCATCATGATATGATATGAATTCTCAGTACGATGCAATTTCAACTTTGCTATATTTTTTTTTAATGGATGTGAGAAGCATTTACTTTGTAAACATATTTCTACTTACCTAATCTGACAAAATGACTGCAGGTACTAACAAAGGTTCAAACTTTTCTTCTCTGGCACAAATTATCTTAATGATGAAAAGTTTTCAGTTTAAATGCAAATATTTAATAGGTTAATTTTCTTCTTCAGCAGCCAACGTTTCTGTCTGTTCCACACTGCAAAATAGAAGGCAAACTTAAACAGTACAAAATAACCTCCCTCCTGTAATGTCAGCCATTTTGCTTAACTAATACCTCATTATCACACCAGGGTAACGATGTTCATATTTTTCATACTACAAAGATTTGTATTCTTAGGATAATTATATATCTGCAGGAAGAACACTGTGTCCACTTTTGTACGAAATAGACATGAGACTATGTCCATGATCATCATGTCCCATTTTTGTTTGGAGGAACATAACACTATGTGGATATGACTTTGTATACCTCTTAAGCTTCCAGTAATCCAAAACACCATGTGGATATGGTGTTTATCAATACATCATATAGCGAATGTTTCATGAACTATAAGACATGATGTTTTGAAGTAGGTAGTTGGCTTTGTTTACTACTGGTGGTTGTATGGAATGTTTATCATCCCTTTCAAGAAACAGAAGATAGTCTTGAAAATGGATCCAGAATGCATGTCATGTGGAAGAAGAATATTAAATTTGGTTTTAAAGAACAGTTATGCAAATAATGAAGGTAACAAGCACATTTTATACTAGTGTTAGAAATGTAAACTACAAATAGTGTACACTGAAATTACCATTTTTATGTTGCTGTACATTATTCCCCTTATGACTACTATAACGTACTGTGAGCTAACTAGTCTGGACAACATTATACCTCTTAACCAATTCATTAATATGAACTGACTCCAATTAAAGTATGTTGATTACATTAAACACATCTGCACGTATGCTCAATGTATAATATCGTACACTATATTTAGTTGTTTTAACATTCCACATACATGCAAATTAATGAAAAGAAGCAAAAGGAACAACTGATAACATTCTTGAAGACTATTGCGATGTGAATTATGTAAGAGTTGATGGTTGTGATGCAGCAAGAGAATGTGTGCCTCCTAGTAGGCCTAACTCAAATTCTGCTCAAAAAGTGGCTTCTGCTGGTAATTCATCCATAGATGACATTAAATACAAAAAAACCTCTTTAGAATTGTTTACACACATTAGCAACACAAACAAGCCTTGTATGAAATGCATAATTGGTTGGACTTTACAAATTATTAATGTAGGCCTATACAGAGTGAGGCCGGCTAAGAGCCAGCCACAGTCAGCCCAAGATGCTACTCGCCACTAACCTAACACGTGGTGGTAAACACGTGTGCAGTACAGCTACACGGACTTTCCCAAAATGGGATAATTGATTTCAGTGTACTATGTATTTATTTTTCAGGGTTAAAATGTTTGTAAAGTTTTAATTCTGTCTGCAAAATTTTGATAGTTCTTTTGGTGCCATTTCAATTAGCAATATAACATTTTTTACTCAGCCTGCATAGCACTTCCACTTGTGGGAACCCCATAAGCAGCCATGATAGGTCTGCACGACCCGTCTCTGAGCAGTTATCCCAGGAGAATTGACAAGGTATGACGCTGTCACGTATGTACTTCATACTTTTGCACTGATGTAGGTTTCAATAGCACTTTTAGTTTACCAGTTAACCTTTGCCATTCGAACGTTTTACCAGACATCCCCAGCGCAATGCTTTCCGCTTAACTTAATTATTTGCAGCCCTTGCTGCCTTTTGGAATTTAAACGAGATGAGAGGAGAGATGTTGGAGAAGCAGCACAACTTGTGTATTATGTGCCATCCGCCCATGTCTAGGGCTGTTCTTTGTAATTTCTGCTTAACTGCGACAAGCAATATTAAGGGTAACGTGTGTGTATAATTATTTTGGGGTTTTGTCTTAGGTTAAATTGTTTTGGGGCCACATCGCCCACGGCCATGTGGTTAGCTACCACTAAGTCCGTGTCTGCACCATCTCCGCATTATGAGGGCTAATTCTTGTTCCATCGTGTGCACCATAATTTTATCTCAGGGTTTATGTATAAATTTCATTGAGGGTTTTTATATTTTTCATGTTTGACGCATTTTGTTCTTGACCACGCTGTCATTTCATGTACGTGTAATTTCCCGCCATCCGGGGCCCTAGGAGATTTGAATGCTTGTTTATTACAGAAATCATTTTTCTAACACCGATACAAATTCGAGCCAATAAGTATTAACCGAATTTACCGTGAAATAATGCGCTTTCACACCTGCACACGGGGTCCTCTACGAACTTCATCCAGCAGCATCCGCCCCATTTAAGACTACTTTTGCATGATTGTGTGTTTATTTTTCCTGTTCATATCATGCTCCGTGTTCATCAAGTGTAATTTTTATAATTTTGTAAGGTGTTATTATTTTCTGACCTAACCTGCTATGTGTAATTGACCGTCGCCACACACCGCGTGGTTTGGAGACGAGTCCCGACAAATTGGCATTAGTTGCATAGATGATCGCATGCGTTCACCTTATACTCCGTATCCTGTCTCTAGCCAAAACCTACAGCCCATCATAGTGGCTGTAGGTCCCTTGCTTTGTAGAGGCTGTCTCTTCAAACACCGCGGAGCATCATTCATGCAGAGTGCACAAGTTAAGTAATGTACTGGGGGAATCACGCACCGGAACTGGCAATCATGTCCGAGTTGTAAACACTTTAATTCATTTTCTGGCACGGTGTAACTTAGTAAGAACAAATACCTCATAGTGTAAACGTTGTAAGTCTTTGTAGCTTCAGTTACCTAGCTCCACCAAGTATTTTGTTATCAGTGTTTTGGTATAAAAGTTATTTTGTAAGTACGCATGGGTGAGATGAACACAGGGAACCCAAATCATCCCTGAGTCTCAAAGTGCGGTGTGTAGGAACCACTGCTGGCACCTATAAAAACAGGTAAAAGTGTATCGTAATTGTCTCCGCATCTCACCCAACAGCGTCAATAGTATAAAACAAAGTCGCCAGGCCACCTGTGTCTGTGTATTCGGCGAAGGATTCTTAAAAACATGATAGATTTTAATTTGGTTTTAACCATCATTTACAGAATTTATTGAGGAAAGTTAAGTATAAATAATACATTAACATTTAATGCAAAGGTAGTAGAGAAATGTTAATGTTTTCTAATCAAGTAAGAAAAAGCCACTTTTTTGGCAATTAGATGGCTTACACTGACTAAACCATAAGAGATACAGTAAATTAATGTAGGCTACTATAGAATTGTAGATCTCAAAAATGTCTACAAAAAAGACTATGATATCATGTGTTTATCTTTTAAGGATGACCTACAGTAACCATTTTTGTCTTCTAAAATAGTGGTTCACTAATGAAGGCTTTTTGAACAGAGTATTAATCCTTATGGAATATTTTATTTACCTATAGGAGCTAGCACAGATTTGTCCATTATGCGCAACAATATAATTACAGGGGTCGACCGAGCACCTCGCCACGGCAGGCTCTATATAAAATGTGCCACAAACAGCGTTTCGCCCTATAGCATTCAGTGATTCATAGTGAATGCATGCACCGCGGAGCTCTCCACATATCAATATATAATTTTATAAAATGGATTTCTGTTTTTCAATCATGCCACAAAGAAATCAGAGTTCAAGCAACATAGGTCGTAATACAAGAGACGCAAAAATAATGAGTTTGGTATATCTATAATAATAATGAAAACGAAGAAGGGAAATCCAAATATCAAATAACAGAGTAAAGTACTTCCTTGCAAAGAGATAGAGAATCATCGGTTGAATAAGAGGTTTGCCTTAGTCTTGACCGCGATAGACATAAAACACAGAGAACTAGATATCATCTGTTGAAAGGTTCAGTCGATTACTCGCTAATCAGAATAGACAAAATTACACACAGACATGTCATGCAAGTTGAATCTACAAGCTATTGAAATTTGTGGTGAGATAAGTGTATTCTGCCATGAATTATAATCCATCTATAGATTATAAAAATGACCCTGTGGTTTAAATAGATACAATGTCTGTTGTCTGTCAACAATACTCTGCTCTGAAATAGGATGAATCAAAAGGTATGCATTGCTTGCAGGGAAAAGTTCAAATAGAGGAAATTCTTCCTCCACCCAAAACACTACATTCTCTTCTTACAGGTGATCATCCTAAGTCTAAAGAATTTCTGCACAATATATGCAGATACAACAATGCGTTTCAAATTACGTCATTTAGGAGTACTTAGTGTAAACTTAAAGTCACATTTGTAAAGCGACCTGAGCAAAGCCATGGTGGGTAGCTAGTTAATGTATATGTTCATTTCCAATTCCAAATTCATACACAATTAAATGCATCATAGTGGAAACCGAACAAGGTGAACAGATCATTGAAGACAGCAGGTTAAGTGATAGCGAGACTGATGACTATGAAGTTGACAAAGATTATGTACCAACCATTGATGCAAGTTCTTTGGCTTCAGATTATTGTAAACCATCAACAATCAAAGCAGGCAATACATTGAATATTAAGAAACAGAAGAAATAATAACAAAAAAGAAATGTGTTGGAGAACAATTTATAACTAACTAGTGATGAAGAGATGAATAATCCATCTTCTTTAAACAATCATAAAAACAGAAAAGTAAACAAGACTTAACTACTGTACAACACGGAAGGAAATGTGTAAGACATCAAAATAACTGGCTTTGCAATGTACACAAATTGAAATTATCTGCAAGAGAAGAATATATAAGTGAGAAGAGTAAAGTTGTAGCTGCGAAAGCAATGAAACCTCCATGTTCATGTTATGAAAAATGTTACAAAAGATGGTCTAAAGAAAAAGGAAGGAAATTTTCAAATCATACTGGGATGGGAAAAAAAATGTAAAGAGAGAATTTATTAGGCTTAAGTCATGTGTAGGCAGTTATTGTACACAATGTTCAAGGAAGAGAGATAGGTAAAAGAAAATACTCTGTTCTATTATTTGACCAGTAATGATCAGAGAATACGTCTCTGTAAGGTAATGTTTCTGAACACACTATACATGTCTTATACTGTTGTGAACACCCTAAAAGATATCCATTGAAAGTACTTGTAATCATATTTCATCATTTCCCTCCTATGAGAGTTTCCATAGTTCATCATTTCCCTCCCTATAGCAGGGAACATATTAAAAGGAAGTATTTAGGATCTGAATTAAACATAGAAAAATATACAACTTGTATCTGAATTACTGTAAAGAGCACAGCGTTGATCAGAAGTTCATAGGAAATAAATAGCTATATTCAGATGTATTAATAAGAGATTCCACCTATCATTTAAGCCCCCAGAAGTGGACACATGTGACACTTCTGATTCTTTCCAGGCCAAGCTTAAAGATGGCAACTTAGGTGAGACAGAAAAGAACATGCTCAAAGTTGATTATAAGTCACACCTTGAAGAGTCAAAAAGAAGGTATAATCTAAAAAATAAAGACATCAAAATGTCTAAAACAACTCTGACACATAAAGTCTTAACTGGAGACCTTTAAAAAACGTTTACTGACACAATTGATAACTAATTCAGTGAGTTTTTGCAAACATAACCTTTGGATGTTGAATTTCACTCTTTATGATTTGTGAGATGGTACTGTTCACTACATGATGTGGGATGAAAGTAAAGCAGGCAGGCAGGGAAACAAAACAGCAGCAGTCATTTTAAAATGGACTGACAGTGTACTTCCTGTATAAAATGTAAGTGAAATTGCATTTTGGTCAGATATTTGTTATGGCCAAAACAAAAATATGTCTGCTATAATATGCTTTCCATGGATACTAAAAAAGTATCCTCAGATCAGATGTATAAATCCAAAATTTCCTTCTCAAAGGACACACACACACATGGAGGCAGAAACTATCCATGCATTAATAAAGAGAGAACATAAAAAAAAGATTGAACAGTATGAGTATCCTAAAACCATGGAACTGGCAGCAATTGGTTTGTCAGTGTTCCAGGGAACATTATGTGCACAACATGGAAGCTGAGGATTTCAAGAAATTTAGTGAATTATTTTCAGGCAACAAACCACCCCCTTTATTTACAGGAAAAAGAGTGTTGTCTGTTAACTTGTGTATATATTCAAGTCTGGCAGCAAGAGAACAGTATGCTATACCTGAAATCATCCTTTGGCAGTAAGAAGATTCAGAAGACAAAAGGTAAAATTGCCAACAGAACTTGAAGTGAAGTCACCAGTCCCAATCTCTCAAAAAAATTCAATGACTTACTATCACTATTCTCTTATGTGTATAGTGTTTGTCAGGAGTTTTAAAAACATCTAGATAAAACCAGTCACAACATCCCAAACTACAGAACAAGTGATTATGATTCTTGAAAAATTAAAACTTGTTATACCAAAACATGCTTATGGTATTAGACTACTGATTGTATTTTTATATATTTCTATTATTGTTCTAATGGTTGTTCCAATATGAAACCCTTTGTGATTTTTTGCACACATTCCAATGATTGTTCCTATGTTTAACTATTTATGATTGTTTCCAAATTTTATGATTGTTACATGTGTTGATATAACTCTATCCTTAAACTACTTTCAACAATCTCGTAATTATTTTGCAATTGTTAGTTCTACAAGATAGTATAATGTGACTCTGTGTCCAATACAAATCTCGGGAGAAGTTTCCTGGAGCTAGGGCAGTAGTCAGTGCTGGTTAAGAAAGGAGTATCCTATAGGAAAGCAGTGGCTACAAGTGAGGTATATGAGAGGGTGTGTATGGATTTGGGGGCTACATTTATAGATAGTAGGAAATGGGTAGGCTGGGAAAGTGTAGGGAGGGACCAGGTTCTCCTGACAGAACAGGGAAAGAGGATTCTAGGTGACCTGCTAGGTAGAGAAGTAGCTGGCTGCATGGAGAGGGTCAGGGCAGAGCAGCAGTTGTTGAAATAGCAATCAGTTAGAAGCAAGGAAATGGAAGGGGAGAAAAATGGAGAGGATAGCATTGATGAGGCCGTAGGGGTGGAGATAAGAGGTAAGCAATCTAGGATGGTAAAGCAGAGTACTAGTATAAAGATTATGGTGGTGAACTGTAGGAGTGTGTACAACAAGCTGGAGGGCTTCTGGGGAAAGGTTGAAGGATATGGGGTGGATATAGTGGTAGCTGTGGAGACTTGGTTGACTGAGGAAGTACTGGACATAGAGTGTAGGCAGGATGAGTTCACCATTTTCAGAAGAGACAGGGATGGGAGAGGAGGAGGAATAATGGTGTGTGTAAGGAAAGGGCTAAAAGGAGCAGTAGAATGGGTTAGTGAGGATGTTGAGGTAATGGAAATTAAATTGAGTAGTAGTAGTAATAGGAGTATTACTTTGCTGGCAGCGTATAGACCACCAGGACAGGGATGGCAGGCAATTGAGATGATCAAGGAGAGGGTCGATAGACTAAAGGACAGGCAGTGGGTTGTTGTAGCAGGGGAATTGAATATGCCAGAGGTGAAATGGGTAGAGGGTGCAGAAGGAATGGGTAGCATAATGCAGAGAATGGCAGCACAGTTAGTCAACGGAGGATTAGTCCAGATAGTAGAAACACCTACGAGATGGAATGAGGAGGGTGTTGGGTCAGTGCTGGATGTGGTGTTGGTCAGACCTGAGAATGCTGTAGTTGGTGCAATAGTATTGGATGGTATAAGCGACCATCATATTTCGGTTGTAGAAATTGGGATTGGCAGGATGAGAAAAGTGCAAATGGCAGAAAGGTTGGTGTGGCAGTATGGGAGAGGAGACAAGAAGGGGGCAGAAATCTTCCTGAGAGACATGTTTAAAAAATGGTCTACGGAGGAGGGTGTAGAGGGGTTGTGGAGAGAGTTTAGAAGATTAATGGAGGTTATGTTGGAGAAATTTGTGCCAATGAAAAGGTTACGGACTGGGGGAGATCCCCCATATTATAGACGGGAGATTTTGAAAATGAAGAAGTGCAGAAAATTACATGCCAAGTGGAGAAATGAAGGGATGATAAGAGCTAAAGAAATGATGAAACAAATGGGTAGGGAGCTTAAAGGAAGATCAAACAGGCAAAGAATGTATTTCTGGGGAACATGGTGGAAGAAGGAAAAGGCAAGGAATGGGGGAAATTGTTTAGGTATGTTAGGTGGTTAAGGGGAGGAGAGGAAGGGATCCCTCTGCTAACACGAAGAGATGGTAGGCATGCGACAAATGACCAAGAAAAATCGGAGATGCTGCAAGGACAGTACTTGTCAGTGTTTGAGGCAAAGGAGGGTTGGAATAGGGGGGCAAACAGGGTTTGGGGGGTGTATAGTGAGTATAAGATGAGGGAGTGGGGGATAGAAAAGGTAATTAGGGGTTTGGAGAGCAGTAAGGCAGGGGGACCAGATGGGATAGGAAACGCAGCACTAAAGTTTGGTGGCAAGGAGTTGGCGAAATATTTAGAAGTGCTGTTTAAATGTCCTTAGGAGAAGGTAAGTTACCAAAAGATTGGAAGGATGCTATGGTGGAACCTATACACAAGCAGGGAGAGGATAGGGGGAGGCCTGGCAGCTACAGACCGATGAGTCTCACATCAAGTACAGGAAAAGTAATGGAGAGGCTGGTGGTGCAGTATGTGGTGAGGGTAATGAACAATAGGAATTGGTTGGAGGAGTCCCAGCATGGTTTCAGGAGGGGTTACTCATGTGAGACTCAGCTGGCTGGGTTATTAGAGAATCTGGTGCAGGTAGTTGATGAGGGGAAGCAGGTGGATGCCTGCTTCATAGATTTTGAGAAGGCATTCGATAAGGTGCCCCATGGAACATTGATGAGGAAAGTGGAGGTGCTGATACCAGACAGGAGGGTAGTGGAATGGATAGGGGACTTTCTCAGGGGGCGAACGCAGAGGGTGAAAGTGGGGGAGGCAATATCGGAGGAAGAGGAGGTTACGTCAGGGGTACCACAGGGAAGCGTGCTGGGTCCTTGTTATTTACCATAATGGTAAATGACATGGGTTTGGGGATTAGAGGAAAAATCAGATTGTTTGCAGATGATTGTGTTGTATATGCTGAGGTGGGAGAGGGGGGCGGAAATTTGAAGGCGGACATTGATAAGATATGGTTGTGGACCACGGAAAATAAAATGAAGATAAATGTAAGAAAAACTAAGGTAATGAGGTTCACAAGGAAGAAGATGATAAGCAGGGACATGTACAGATGGGAGGGAAAAGAGATAGAAGAAGCAGCAGAATATAAGTATCGAGGGATTGTACTGCAGGGAGACCTCAGGTGGAAAAAACAGGTAGAGAGGGTGGTAGCAAAGGGAAGAAGGGCTCTGGGTATGCTGGGAAGGGTGCTAAATGGAGTCAGCTGTGAGGTGAAGGAGAAGGCGTATGGCACAATGGTATGGTCAATGTTAGAATATGCTGCTGCAGTATGGGACCCGTATGTGGACGTGGAGGTGCGAGAACTGGAAAAGGTGCAGAGAAAGGCAGCAAGATGGGTGAAGGGTAGGTGGAGAAGGCAAGGGCAGGATGATGAGGAAGAAGGGAACTATAGGCCATAAGTGATGATGAAAGAAATGGGGTGGAGCTCATTGAAGGACAGGAGGAAAGTTGAACAGTTAGTCAGGATGTACAGGGTGGTGAATGAAGAGGGAGGATGGGGAGGGCTACACTGCAAGCTAAATAAGGGGGTGTTTAGGGGAAGAGGAAACAACAGTGAGAAGCTTCAGAGGGTGTGGAGGAGAACGGAGCGGGGTAGGCAGTCCATGCTTGTGAGGTCTGTGAGGGAGTGGAATGTGTTGAGGGAGGAATTGGTATCAGTGAGAGGGGTTGGTAAATTCAGGAAGGGAGTGGAAAAGGAGTTGGTTGGGTGAAGGCGAGTTGAGAGAGCTCGCCACCGGGCGGTAGACTAATTGCGAGTGTGTGTATGTATGTATCAAACAGGCTCAATTTTAAAGAAACTGTTGTACAAGCTGTAATGTTACAGATCACCCTCCTCCAGAAGTGTCAAAATTTTCAACTGTAGCAGAAACATTTTTGGCACTTCTGTAGTAAAATATTACAATGAATCTTCTGAGTTTATAGTTTGGATTTTCTGACAACAGATACTCGAAAACAGGTGTTCAATGTTCAAGTGGTTTTCAAAACAATAATATGTATTAAACAGCGACAACCATAAAACTAAACATATTGACATATTAACACTTACACAATTACACCGTAAGACAATACATCAGTCCACATCAACAATCATAACATGAACATTTCAATATACATAAATAAACATGAATAAATTAATATAAATTGTACGTTTTGAATGGAGTCCTGCTGAAACAAAACAAAGTTGACATGGATAACATGGGCAAAACACTTGGCAAGAATTCGTGTCACACGCTGAGTGAAAGTGAAATTGGCAGCAGTACTCTTTCCCATCGTGCCATTGGAACGTGTGAATAGCATTCAAAGAAATGGTCATGGAAGGCAGTCGAGAAGTCATCCATTATGGTGTTGCATCTACCAGGTTGAAGCTCAATCACGTCACCATTTACTTGAAAACATCCGCGTAAAAATCCCAAGACATCTGCTGGTAACACAGCAACACTGAAGATACAGTGGTTAGATCTTAAAGTGATCTTAGGACCTTGGTTTTTGCATAGCAGCACACTTTAAGCTAACAGAGGTGTACAACACTAAGTCTTTAAATTTTTT
The DNA here is from genome assembly GCA_029891345.1 of Dryococelus australis. NCBI lineage: Eukaryota > Metazoa > Arthropoda > Insecta > Phasmatodea > Phasmatidae > Dryococelus > Dryococelus australis. Next base: position 249,807,878 of record CM057009.1, read on the forward strand.
TTTACATTGACAAACTCACAGCATTTCTTTTTAAATAGTGCTACTGTGTAATGTATTCTGTAAAGATTTAAGAGTGAAAATTGACGTACAGTTTCTTCAATTAGTGCCTGAGAAAAGGCATGAGTAGGTTTAAAAATAGTTACAATTTGTCCCCTGAATAATTTCATCTTTGTGACTTGGTGTCCTTTACCTCCAACCTACATATATATATATAAAGATCTTCATATTGAACATTTATGCAAGTATATACATTTTTTTATGGTTTGAATGTTTACTAATTTTGTAAATAATTGTACAATGGTGAAATTAATGTAAAAAGTTTATAACATTGCCCATATGTGTAAGACTTTTCTTTTGTATTGTACATCTGGTGCAGCAATAAAACAACAAAAACAACTTGTAAGTAAGGGTGCATAATTACATTTTAATTTTTTAATTTGTTTAATTTTTACGATATTTTGAATTTATCACAGAGGTAAATAAAGTAAAAATTATAACAGCACATGATGTCAAGTCATCTCACAATCATTTGCTAGACAGTGACCTCCTCCAGTTCACACAAAAATGTACATAAAAGAGACTGACAAACTAATTTGTTGTGGGTTGAGAATAATCTTATGTTGCCCCCAATCCCAAGTATTTCTATGCACCACCAACATAGGCGAGTACAGCAATGTCAACGTTGCTTACCAGTGCTGACTTACCTCATGTCATTTTTTTTATTTATCTGCCCTCTCGTCCCAAAATACAACCAGATAACTGCTTCCTGAAAGCATAAGCTTTAGCGAGCATGTGGCCACACAGATTTACCAGCTTCATATTTATCTCCCGTATTGTTGCATTATGTTTTTAAACACAATTTGGGTTAAAATAAATGAAGCAGGTAAATAGGTGGCCCTCTGCGCTCCCTGCATCACTCATGCTTCAGGAAGCAATGTGGTGTAGATTTATGTGGCTTTTTTCGAATACTTTTATTTATTTTGAGTTTTTTTGTGATTTTTTTTTAAAATATATTTAATGAAGTTTACCCCACAATTTACCTAGTCCATAGCCTTTTCCTCAATTGCAGTTCTTATCCTGTATAGCAAATATACTGATGCAGTCATAGGATTATGCTCTAGTATAAATAGGTTATTGTCTAGAATAGCGGCTTTGGTAGAGACGATCTACAAAATTAATTAATTTGGGTTGTTCATGGCTTACCTGTTCAATGTTTACAGTAACTTGATGATAAATCAACTTGAATGTTGAAAATAAAATAGTTAAAATACGTGGAGTTCGGTCGCTTTGTTTACGTCGGGCGACATGTTAGACACACCATTTTCATGGAGGGAAATTGCTGGGTAAAATTTCATCATGAAAATTTAAATATTTTTTACTCATTTTACCCCGTAATTTCCCTGATGTTTATAGCCCTCCCCACTAACGTATTTTTAACTTGTACTTATTGGTAATATTGTCAATTTAGGTATTGCTCTGTTAGTTCTTTTTGCTATTTTCGTATAACGTATTTTCATAATTAAATATTATGATTATACATATTTTTCACTTGTTTTACCCCACATTTTCCCTGCTCTTCATAACACTCCCCACTATTGTTTTTATGGTTTCTATTGGTCATATGTTGTTGACCCTGGTAAATTTGTGTTCTGTGTAATTAGTAGAGTAGAATTATACTACTTAAAAGATTTTTTTTATTTCAGAAAAGGTCCTATTCTAAACATTTACCAAAAAATTAAGTACTATGATACATATCTACCATTAGTTTATATTGTAAACCTTTCCTTCAGATGAGCACCTATGTAGTCCAGATAATTACCAAAATGAATTAGAACTAATGTAACTTCCAACATTATAGTAACATATCTTCATAAAGAGGGATAACCAGGAAGAAAAGGTTTAACACTAAATTAATATGTTGTGTTAACACTAAATTATTATGTTATGTGAAGCATACCAACCCTGGAGTAAAAATAAACTTGATTACAAATGCAATGCCCCACAACAAGTTTCTCCTTTAATTGCAGCATTTGAAACAATGCAATGCCCCACAACAGGTTTCTCCTTTAATTGCAGCATTTGAAACAAGTCATGTAGGCTTATGCTACTAATATGAAATTAAAAAAAAAAACTATAAATAATTACTGTGAAATATGTAATGTTCCAGAGGTAAATAACTGTGCTGTTGTATTTTCATTTAGCCTATAAAACCTGCTGTCTTCATCTATAGTGAAAATACCTACAATTTATATACATTCCCTAAAAACTTTATGATAAACCTGGTGATGGGGAAAAGCACATTAAGATCTTACTTGGTATGGTGGCGGAGGGCCCAACTGATCTGATGATGATGTATCACGCGTACTGTCACTTCCTCTCAACAAAGAAATGTCATCAGTTGTAGAACGTTTCAAACAATTCCCCATTGTTTGCTTACGCTAACAAACTGTCACTGTCGATTCATAGCAGAACTACAATCACGACCAGGAAATAAGAAATGTGCTAAGTAAGAACCAACATTGAATCAAAATAAAATATTTACATATAAACATACTATCTGACGATTTTGCTAGAAAACTAATAACTCCTTTCTTCCGTTTTCTAATATAAACATGAGTTCCATCTACATGGACAATAATTTCTTTAATTAAACAGATGTATTATCACATCTGTATAATAATCAGGCTTTCATTTTCGTCCCATATCAACCATACTTTCAATATTCTACTACGGTCAACAAACATTTTTGCACAGATAAATACATATCATCAGCTGGTGGACAAAAAAACATATGGCGACATGGGAGTTGCAAAGTAACGCTAGGAGCAATACCGTCGCGTCTATCAAATTTGACGTTAAAGCGTGTTTACTTGGTGATAAAAGCTACCACGATAGAAGCTATTACGAAAGTGTCAGAAAGTAACTGCTGCGATAGGTGTGGTTTACACACATGATCGAGATATGGGGCTTATTCTATTATTTTCGTTTCCTCTCGACAAAAGAATTTGTTATTAATGGGATTTCCGTGTACTAACGAAAGGAGCTTTACTAAGCGCATTCTATTATTCGTTTGACGTCACAATGTTCATTTAATCACTCATGACTAAAATAATGACTTTCAGCCTTGGTTACCGAGTTTTATTATAAAAACTTGGCTTGCGTGTAAACCATATTGCTTTTTTGGGACTGTAATAAATATAGTAATGATCTAATGTGTCTTCGTGCATTACATGAACATTAATATATATATATATATATATATATATATATATATATATATATATATATATATATTATTTTTCACCAATTAATATTTCTCTAGTTGAGAACTAAGTGTAGGCTAACTATTGCAAGGAGTTATTTATTGCATTCTTTTGGTCTTTTTGAAGTACAAGTTTGTACAAAGACATCGAACAAGTCAGAACATGAACACATTATTTACAGAACAATATCAGAACATAAAAGTATTATAATAGTATCGAATTCTAAACCAAATAAAAAATAAAATGCTAAGAGCATGTATTACGACCTCTAGTTACACATAAGTTTAAAAGTTAACTACCATCTGGTGCAAAATAAATTGTTACGACCTCTATTTATTGCTAAATAGAACTGTTGTCAAGGGGTTAAACGTTCTAACTCTTCAAATGGTAGACAAGCATTTGTACCATTATATAAGCTTCAAAATGGTGTCTCGTACATCACCTGCTGGTGTTTTGCTTATAAGCATGTTGGTTTTGAAGGTTACAAAAAAAGATGAATTGAAGTTTTTTTTTGCTATTTTGAGTTTATGTATAATATTTCTGCAAAATGCAAGTAAACCTGGCGAATGTCGATAACGACATAGCAGATTAGTTTTGGAAAGTGTATTTTTTAATGGAAAAAGATCGGAAATAAATATTAGGACTAAACTTAATGTAATTTTGAGGAATCGGATGTCTTGGAATAAAATAAAATATTTCTCCCTTTCATTCTCAAAATATTAAAATATATAATTAAGAAATACAGGCACTAATCCCAATATTGAATGGTAAGAAACCGAGTCTCGTGCATGCAGTGTGATAATCTGTATGGAGGTTAAGCTCACTGTGCGAGGTTTGATATCAACAGTAACAGTAATAATTATGAACCCATTTGTTGTTTGCCTGGGCTTATAAAGCCCAGTGTTTCATAGACGGAAATTTGGTTCGTAATTTTTAGTTTATTCACTTTTCGAAAGAAGCATTAACATATATAAATGACACAAAAAATATAGTAACTTTTATTGCCAACATAAACAGTAATGAACCAAAACCTTGGCATACTTATCTAAAGGTAACTTAACTAACGAATTGTTCATAATACAGACTACCATCAAATAGTTTAACTATGGAACAGTAGTTCCACACATTTATCTAGAGATCGTAATACAGGTCCTAAAGTCTTAGAATTTTCAATATTTAATCTTCATTCTTCAATTTCTTCTGCATATCGATGCTGCGTCTCGGGCCACACCAATCAACGGAATTGATTAGATTATTACAGTTTTTATATTGAAAAAAGAGATCACCAACTCTGTTTTATTTAAAAAAAATTGTCTTATCTATGGAGTTCGTAATTCACATGATAGGTAGCGCAGAAATGTAAATGATTATTTGTGGTTTAAAACCAAAATACTCTCTTTTAAAAATAATTAAGTAAAAATTCATATATTGCTATTAATACAATTCACAGAAAACATGACAGCGTCTTGTTTATTGACCATCGGTTATTTTATAATCTTGGTAACAATAACACGGGAATGCTTGTTCGAAAATATCTTTCAGACAAACAGCAAAATGGTAATTGAGAAAATCTTTGGGCATGTAAAAACCAAACTTCTGTCCGCTCTGTCTTATCGGCGTACAAGCGAATTCATTTCTACTCAGAGCATACGAAATTAAACCATATTTATGTGTAATACATCACACATCCAGCCGAGTTACGAAATAGTACATTGTCGTTATCAAAACTGATACACTTGACAAACGAAATTTTGCCTTTTCCGTATCAAACATAAAGTATTTAATACTAATATTTAAATCACGCAAAACCAAACGAAATATTTCCAGTACTTTATGGCTTTTGTTTGTCATATTTCAATTTTAATTATTCTTAATTTACAAACAAAGACTCAAAACAGTTAAAGTTAAGACCTCTAGTTACACAAGAGGTAAAAAGTTAACTACCAGTTCATGCAAAATAGTGTATTACGACCTATAGTTATTGCTAACTATAACTGTTGTCGAGGGGTTAAAATATCTATCACTTCCAGTGCTACACAAGCATTTATACATTTTGATAACCAATGGTGTCTCAAACATCGGATTGTGGTGTTTAGCTTATATGCATGTTGGTTTTGGAGGTTATTTGAAATATGAATTGAGTTTTTTGCTCTTTTGAGTGTTATATGGAATAGTTCAGCAATATGAAAGTAAACCCGGCGAATGTCGATAACGAACTAGATAATTAGCTTTGGAAATTGTATTATTTTTTTGCGGAAATTGTATTTTGTAATGACGAAAAATCGGAAATAAAATATTAGCTCTAGGCTTAATGTCATTTTAAGGAATCGGATTCCTTGAAATTTGTGAAATCAAATATTTCCCCCTTCCATTCTCAAAATATGTAAAATATATAATGAAGAGACACAGGCACGGACCTCAATCTTGAATAGTAAGAAACCGAGTCTCATGCATTGTGATAGATTGCATAGAGCTTATGCTAGCTGCAAGAGGATTGATATCATCAGCGACAGTAATAATTATGAACAAATATGTTGTATGACTGGGTTTGGTTCATGGTTTCAATGTAATTCACTTTTACTAAAGAAGCATTAACATATAACCTATTTATATATAATGCAAAACACATTTCGCACTCATTACTGACAACTGAACATAAGCCAAAATAACACAAATAGATTGACAACTTTTATTGCCAACATACACTGTAACTAACCAAAACATTGGATTACTTATCTAAAGGATAACTTAGCTAATGGAATGTTCATAATACAGGTTACAATCAAATAGCTTATCTATGGAATAGCTATTCCACACATTTATCTAAAGATCGTAATATAGGCCCATAGCATTGCCACAATGCATTCTCTAACGAAAACCCGAACATTGCTGAAGTCTTGGTGGCATCTGGAAGTATGTAAAGAATTATGACTTAGCCAAATTGCCTTTCTCAAAGATTTTATTTTCTAATGTCGGAATATAGGGATAGAGTGCAGGCACTGCAGCACCCTGCCGAAGGCCATCGACACCATGGCGTGGCTCAGTGCAGTGTTTGTAAATGTGCACAAGGGGTATCATTCTTATTAAAGCTTTATTTATAGTGCAACTATGTATAAAATTAACCCCATTATATAATAGCATGCTACAAATGAATGTGACAAAATTCCAAGTAACGTAACAGAATAATACGTGTGCCAGATTCGACACACATGGGTGTTCAGAACTCAGCCATCCTACAATATTATGGAAAATAGTTTAGCACATCGTGCTCAGCATAATAAAATTAGTTAAGAGCCATATAAGGGCCAATTTATTGAAGTAAAATACAAGGGGGGTGATGCCCAGTGCAGAAGATGCAGTGGCATGCCTGAGACGACAGGACACATTCTAGGTGCCTGGCAATTTACTAAAAATGAACGAATAAACAGACATAATAAAATATGTAGGATGTTGACTGAGGAATGGACTGAGCAATGGAAAGAGGGTGTAGTAGTGGAGGAACCCACTCTTGACGTGGACGGGAAAACTTTATAACCAGATTTGGTCTTGATAACTAGTAGTGATGTGTTTGTGGTCGATGTGACATTAAGGTATGAGAAGGGGAATAGTCTAGTCGATGCCGACCAGGAGAAGATTGAAAAGTACATGGTGTTGGAGAATGAGGTAAGGAAAATAATCGATGGAAAAAGAGATAGAAGTGTAATTACGATCACTTGGGTGGGTGACGGGAGTTGTCCCTAGAGAAGTAATGAAGAGATTAGAAGAATTAGGAATAAGGTCTAAGGATTTGTACAGAAGGTTCAGTTTGAGTGTGTTAAGGAGTTCCTTAAAGCTCTATAAAGGATTCATGGATGGGAAAGTGAGAAACAAAAACATTATATTTGTGTGTTTGCTCAGTCAATTGCTGGCCAATTTTCAATTTTAGTTTGTAAAGACGTACACGCATCTCCGTAAATGCATTGAAAGGAGTGTAGAAATTCTCCCCATTCAAAGTAGTAGTGGTTGATTGACTGCCACCATTAATTGCCACATCATGGAATTAGTTTCCAATGTACCCTGCCCATTCCGCCTTGCATACTCCATAATGTTGAGGCGTGTAGTACAATCCCAGATGAAGGTCGTTGGGTCCTCATTTGGGGTGCCTGAAAATTAGGCAGCGTCTGGAACTTTGTTGACATCTTTTTCTTGTTGCTTTCTAGGTTATGTTCTGACACTGTTAATTTACCATTCTTTGTCTTGCTTGGTGTCCAACTGTGGGTTATGTTCGTCTCCCCAATGGGTGCGATGGAACGAAATAATTGGTATAACAGTGGGAAAAGGAGCTGGTATTATGGTTGGCCTCATTGGCGCAAAATTTGGATTGGCGTAGTACCCAGGAAAATTTGGCGTGTAAGGCATAGGCTGCAAAAAAAAACCACACTGCACGGACACTTTGACAGCTGACACTTGCACGTGGTTGATGGTTGCCATTGTTTGTTTATGTTTGCTCGGTTATAACATTCGACCTGCTATTCCCTCACTGACGACTCTTCATTTATGTTGTGCTTTTCCATGCTCACTGTTACGTTACTAATTTCTTCCTGTTTGTTTATGTTGGGAATATGGTTTTCTCCTTGTTCTCCCACTGACTGACATCCTGTGATGTAACGTTTCAAATCGGCGAACATCTCATCCCAGTTATATGTAGTATTGGTCTGTGTTTTCAAGTTTGTATTGCATTCTTTGCACACAATGTTCACGCTGTTCACGGTTACGGTTTTGGGTTCAGATAGGCACTCTAGATGCTTGTGTATTTTACATTGGGTACACGTAAGAATTAGTGTTCCCCTGCTGCACATAACAGATGATGTGGAGCCATGGTGCCTCACTGGGTGGAGGCAGGGTTTAAAGAGTGGTGAAATTTTGAAGGTTACTTTACCTGGGGCGCCAGTCATTGTGGATGATGTTGTGTGAGTCAGTAGAGACAACGTTTCTGCCAGGGTCGTTCGGTTGACGACCAATGCTATCCTGGACTGCTGCTCTGTGTTAATGTGCCATACAATTATTCTAAATGTGAAGTGCGCAATGGTCTGTTCAGGTCAGTTAACACACACATGTCACATAATATTGCGACATACAAAAGCTCGCCGGTAAATTTGGCGCTGTGACTTATCAGCTATTCGCATGCCTACATTTCCACACATGATACTTGAACATTAACGAATGAAGAAAACACATATTAAGACATTGGGTGAAAATGGCACGGGTATTCTAAGGGCCCGTGACCTGTAGACCCTAAACACCACGAAATAATGTCCACATGAACCATTTTCAATGCAAAAATAATGTATTCTATTTACCAAGGCTCTCAGGCCTGCACTTTACATACATAATCACACTTCATGGTTTCAACCTGCCGGTGAGGTAACGCTGTAAGAATGGCGTGAAGGGGATGAAAAATACTTTCAAGGTTTTAAACTTCCCCAGGTGATGCACGGAAAAATGAGAAAAAGGGGGGGGGGTGTCTCGGGCAGCTAAAGAACAACGATTCTGGTGAATTAAAACTATGGAAATTGAATGATTGAAAAACAAAAATTTAAGGCTGGCCGAGCGTGTGAAACCTGATACGCTGTAACACGTAACTACACCCCCGAGATGCTTGTCACTGAGTGACTGCAACCCGTGGGGCACCGGCTGAGTTTGTTGGGCCGGCAGGCTATGTGGATCTACTTTCTTAACATTGCAAAATACATAATAACCCTTTGCATTCCTTACCTTGATCTGGAACATGCATAAATGTTTCTTCAAATTTACATTTCATATGGAAAACTGTTTATATTTGGGTGAATGAGATGAGAAGTGCACACGTTGTGAATGATACATAATGAAACATTGAAACACAAACTTTACTTACTCCGAAATGCATTGGGGTTGTTTCCTTGCTTAAATAACGTAAACATGTGAACACCCGTGTTTACATATTACACACAAAACCCTACATAAAAAATATCACTGAAAAAGATTTATTTTATATTACTACACTACAGTGGGTTCTCTGATGTCACTTGCTCAAGTTTGCATTGTGTTTCATCCACACTTACACTGCACTGCACTTGTTGCTCTCGCTTGTGGTGTGCGCATGCCAACTGTGCAGCATTGTGTCAATGCACCTGTCAAATGAGCTTCGGACGGGACTTGTGACAAGTCAAATCCCCTCCCCCTAGCTGAGCTATATTTTGGCCCTGCGACATCACACACAGCAGGGGCACTGCCTCCTCGGCTGTTTCATGGGTCGCAGTTAGAACGAACTCCTCACTGCCTCCACGTTGTTACGAAGTGTTCGCTGCAGTATCCTCCTTCTTTGGTGCTGCTCTATGCGGGACGTGTTCCAGCCCTCACAAGCTGTACAGGCCGCTGGCAGTCTCCTCCGCCGATGCGATTCGTGGGGGTAGTATGAGTCGGCTGACCCGCAGCTCTCGCTGTCACTGCTGCTCGTGCTGTCTTCTTGGTTGCTCCCTCCATGTGTAATCTTCCAGTGCCGGGTGCGACCCATGCCACTGGTTTCCAGATGGAGTGGACCACCTTGGTGCAGACCTTCAGCCTCCTCTGGTACTCTTGCTGTCTCTTGCGTGGTGCCCTTTCGACGAGTGTTGCTTCATCCATCGTCGAAGCTGCTGTTTGCCGTGATGGTGCCGGTGGCAGCACTGAATCTGATGCGGGGGTGTTTGTCGGTGCTTCCCTGTCAAGAGTCATCGGGGCTGTTTCCTCCCACGTACATTGCTCTCTTGCTCCTCTGCTTGCTTGCACATTTGCTCCTTCACTTACTTGCACATGTTCCCGCATTTGCTGTTTCGGGGCGATAGTTCTGGCTTGCAGTTTTCCCACATCCTGTTTCATGGCTGTGTCCAATCGACTCCTGGTAGATGTTGCTACAGTAGGTATCAACTGCATTTGCACAACAGGTAGGGGCCCCTCTGGCTGAGGTGCTGGACCACATTCCTTTCCTCTTGCCTTCTTTCCTTGCTCATCGGCTCTTGCACCATCATGGGTCTGTTCTCATTGGGGACGTCACCTGGTGAGCTTCTCATGTAATCCTGGTGCGTCAGGAACCAGTCTCCTGACGACTCGGGCCAGGTAGGTGGTAGGTCCGACACTTTGCACCACCTTGTGCGGGCCCCTCCATCTTGCTGCCAACTCCATGCAAAAGTTGTTCTTTGCCATGGATAGCAGGTGTCTTCGCATATAAAACTGTTGCCCTGCTATTAGTTCTGGCTGTGGTTTCGTCATTGTCTGGACCCACCCCACAGTGTACTGCTGTTTTCGGTGTAGCTGTTTGTGTCGCTCTCAGCATCTACTTTTCCAATGCCCTCCGCTACTCTCTGCACTGCTACACATCGCCTCTTGCGGACATTGCTTTTCACCTGGCAGGGTCAGGTTGTGGCCAAGTAGGACCTGGGCGGATGTTCACCCTGTGGCCTCATTAAAATGCTGGCGAAGGGTGAAGATGGCGGCGGGCAGGTGTTCAGCCCACATGTTGTGCTGCTCACCCACATGGAGCCACAGTTGTATCTTCAACTCCTGGTTATGCTGCTATGTAGGGTTCGTGTGGGGATGGTACACTGCCATCTTCAGATGGTACACCCCCACTGGGTGTGCTTCTCCTGCCACCTCCTACCAGTGAATGTGTGCTGTTGTCGGCGAGCAGCTGTTTTGGGTATCCCCATCACATGAAATATTCTTGCTCCAACAACTTTACAATGTTTTGCACACGTGCACCACTGAGTGGTTATGCACACATCCAGCACGAGTAGTTATCCATGACCACCAAGATAAACTTCTTGCCAGTTGTGCGTGGATAAGGTCACATTAAGTCGAGACTCATGGTCTCGAACAGACACGTAGGAAATCGGGGCAGTCTTTGTTGCCTTCCATCTGATCTACTTAATGTAAACTGCTGACACGTCACACATCTTTGCACATGGTCACACATGTCACGTGACACTCCTGGCAAGTAAAATTTCTCGCATATATTTCTTTTTGACTGTGTGTCTGTTAGTACTAGTGTCCTCTTATTCGCCGATATAAATAAGCCCAATTTCATCGGTTCTTGCGCAGAACCAGATTCCAATCTGCCGTCCATCACGTGCTAATTTTTCACTTGCTGCATCTTACATTTTGGCTTCACTTCGTTTGTAAACAAACACATGTGCTATGCTGTCACTACCTCCCTTCACACGTCGCTCACGAGTACATCACCCTCTATTGCACTCATTGCATTTCCATATATCTCGTCTAGGAAATCCTTGTTGGTTGGAAGTAGGACATCGTCCCAATTCCGCATTGCTCATGAGTGTGCTGCTCCAGTTGTCTTGTGAGAGTTGTACGAATATTTGCTGTGGGTTTTTATCTGGGTGCTTCTCTCTGACTGGTGTGTTGGTGGCGTCTGTCTGCTTCCCCCCCCCCCGCAGGCCGTTTCCCTGATTGCTTCTTGCCAGGCCACGATAACTGTCCAGGTGTGGGTTGTTAGGGCACCTACGCTGCCAGTGGTACACTTCGGCTGGTCTACAGTAACGACTAAGAGTTCGGGGCAGGTAGTCCATTCCCTCTCTGCCATTAGGTCTTCCCTCTCAGGTAGTATGTTGTGCACTCACCTGAACGGGTTTATTGTGGTGGCATGCATTTTCCCTACTGTTGTTCCCTGGTCCCATTGCTCTGTCTCTTTGCTGATCTCCTTCTATTTTTGTTTGCCAGTAGAATTATTCAAGTGGTTGTACATGGTCACTGTTCCCCAACATGTGCTTCCCTCGTGCAGCATTTGACTTGTCGCGCGCTTGATGTGAGTTCCATTCCAGTATAACTGCAACCTTTAGCACCTCTTCGACATCGCTATTCATGAATGGCAACAAAGATGCATGTATTATGGGAGCACTGTTTCGATGACGATTTCCAATATTTCCCGCATTGGTAAGTGCAGTTGAAACCATCGGGTTGTTGCTCTTGCGAAAGCAGTTTTATCTTGGCTTCTAACGATGTAAAAGTGCTTCTGTATCTGCATTGGAACAATTTCAAAAATTCGACACAACTTAGGCCGTAATGGTTAATGACAGTGTACCATTTTGCTGCCCGTCCCATGAGTTGATTCCCGATGCAGTTCGTCCACTAAACTTCGCATATGCCGTACCTTTGAAGTCGCGCCATACACTCCTCCACAAAAACCTTCGCATCCTCATTTGTAGTACTGGAAAAAGTTGGAAAGTTTTGGAACTTCGTAGACGGTCGTATCTGCCGATTTTTCTGATTCGTTTCTGACTTAACTTTCATTTGGGGTCTTTTTTCGGTTGCCAGTTGCCTATGTGGTGTTGAGTTATGTCCATTACTGTACACTGAGAAATTTTCTGATGTTGTGGTCGGGAAAGGCATTGTTAACATGGGTGGTTGGTACAGATGTTGATGGTAGTAGGAAGGTAACGGGGTTAGATATGGTGTGAATGGTTGTATAGGTAGGGGAACCGTGGACAAGGTTGGGATGGGCAGGGCTGATTGACGTCGGTGACCATATGCATCGGGGTAGTGCGACGTTTCTAATACCCTTCTTGCTTGCGCAGTCCACATACTCTTGCTTGCCCAGTGTTACCACTTGTCTGTTATTTGTCATATGCTTTCCCCATGTCTCCTTTTTGCTACTGTTCGATACTGCAATTTCCTTGTTTGGCTGCTCCAAAATACTGTATAGCATATCTGCGACAAACTTATTCCAGTTACTCGCGGATGGACATGGACCAAAGTTCTGGTTGCAACTATCGCAGATAAATTCCATTCCGAACGTGTGCTGGTCACTGTTGTGCTCAGACACGCTTGGTGAAAAATCTTGTGGCACTGCTTACATTTGAGTAATAGTGTCAGTTGTTTGGTGCACAAAGATTTAAACACCAGCTGGTGTGTCCGAATTTTGATTAAGTTCTGTAATTATGGTAGGTTGTTCCAAATGTTCTGCTATTTCCACCACTATATGCCCTTCAGCATGGTTGATCGCGGGCTGTTAGATTGATGGGCTGGTCTTATGGTTACAACTGCAGTAGGTTGTGCCGAGTTCATATTTGGTGATGAGATTGGCCGGCAACTCTCGCAGACAATGTGGGCAGAGAAGTGCAGATGCACTCTCGTCTGTCTGGCCAGCCATCATGTGCTCTACTTGATAACACACACCCGAGTGTAGAAACACGGACACAGAAGTTCCGAAGTGTGCGAACGTGGAAGCACAGCATGAAAGTTGAGCAGGTGTGATCATGGTAGACCTGCAAGGCAAGGCATGGTACAGGGGTCAATGTATGGCGTGTGTGCACAGCTGATTACCAGCATGCGTTGAGCGGATAGCACAGAAGAGAGTAACTGGGTTCGTCCACTTTCTGCACTACTTGTTTCCTCTCCTCCTTCTTGGTGTGTGGCAGTGCGTGGGTGGTGACATTAGGTGGCAGAGGGTTAGCACGGGCACGCTTCCCTGGTCTTTGTTCCCGCTGGTCGGCGAGAGTGTAGTGCTGATGACATCACGTCTGCTGCCCCAAGATGGCCGCTTAAACCCCTTGTTCGACATCTCCAAAGCAATGGCGAGCGCTTTGTTATTTTAGCATGCTTTTCCTGTTGACAACATGCAACTTTTTCTGACATTGTGGAGGCATCCTGAAGGCATCGCGATGCTGCCCCTTTCTGTACCAGTTGCGAAGTTTACAGTTTAGCTCCCCTGTTGCAGGTAAATTTAGGAATTTAAATTCTGGAAAGGTTTGAGGAGTATTAAAAAAAAAAGAATTTCTGCGAATCTGTCCTTTCCAGAATCAGTAACTAAGTTGGGCGCCATTTCATGGTGGTATGATACCTCAGTGGGTAGAGGCAGGATTCACGGAGAGGTGAAATTTTAAGGTTATTTTACCCGGGCTGCCAGACATCGTGGATGAAGTTGTGTGAGTCGATACAGACAAGATTTCCTCCAGGGTCTTTCGGCCGACGACAAATGCTATCCTGGAGTGCTGCTCCTTATACATTCACCATACAATTATTCCAAATGTGTAGTGCCCAGTGGCCTGTTCGGGTCAGCTTACACACCCTTGTTACATAATATTGTGGCGTACAAAAGCTCGCCGATTAAGATGATGGAGTGATTTATCGGCTAGTCACACGCCTACATTTACACACACAATACTTGCACATTAACGAATGAAGAAAATAAATATTAAGACACTGGGTGAAGAAGGTGCAGGTATTCTAAGTGCCTGTGCTCTAAAGATGCCGAAGGCCACGACATAATGACCACATGGACAGTTTTCAATGCGTAAATTATGCCATTTATTTACTAAGGCTCTCAGGCCAACACTTTACATATGTAATCACACTTCACGGTTTCAACCTGCCAGTGAGGTTAAGCTGTAAAAATGGCACAAAGAGGATAAAAATAATGTGCAAATTTGTAAGCTTCCCCAGACGATGTAAGCACTGGTGCAGTGGGGTTTTATGTCTCAGGCAGCTAAAGAACAATGGCTCTGGTGAATTGAAACTATGGAGAATGAATGATTGAAAAACAAAAGTTGAAGGCTTCCTGAGTGTACAATACCGAGCCGCGGTAACCTCCAACTGCACCCCCGAGATGCTCATAGCTGAGTGCCTATACGCCGTGGGGCGCTGGCCGAGTTTGGTGGGCCGGCATGCCACGTGGATCTACTTTCTTAACATTGCAAAATACACAGTAACACTTTTCGTTCCTTTTGTTGTGCTGGAACATGCCTTAATGAGTCTTAAAATTTACATTTCCTATGAAACGCTGTTTACATCTGGGTGAATGAGGTGAGGATTGCAAACGTTGTGAATGATACATATTGAAACACTGTAACACAATCATTACTTACTCCGTAATGCACTGGGATTGTTTCCTTGCCTAAATTACGTTAACACGTGAACACCCGTGTTTACACATTACACACAATACCCTACATAAAATATATCACTGAAAAACAAGATCTATTTTATATTACTGCACTACAGCAGGTGCTCTGATGTCACGTGATCAAGTTAGTATTGTGATTCATCCACACTTGCACTGCACTGCACTTGCTGCTCTGCTCATCGAGTGCGCATCCCAACTGCACAGCTTTGTGGCACCACAGCTATCAAATGGGCTTCGGAAGGGACACGTGACACATGCCACAGATAACTGCAGCAAAGTGCCAGTTTGTAATTAGGAAAAATGGTTTCAAGTTCCTTGGTCGAAATTTTTGTATTAATATGCTCGGCAATTTTATTATCTGTACCATTTCGCAGTAGTTCATGGTGTGGTTGTTGCTTGAGCTGGTCTTTCAGTTACATCTGCAGAATGTGGTGCCTAATTTGTACCGGTCTAGCAAATCGCTTGGTGCAGGACGTAGGCACTGCAGGAACAAAGTGCGTGAGCACTTGATTGTGTCGTGGCAGCACATTGTGGTGATGTAGAAGGCATCAGCCCCTCTGCCCCCACTGTAGGGGTTCAACACATGGAGTAGTGCCCAGCTGATAAGCCAAAGCATGGGTGGAGGCGGTTGGGGCATGGTAACTCACCCCAGCATCTTTCTTCTGCTGCACAGCGACAGGGGGGCGTGCTGGTAACGTCATGTCACTGCCTCAAGATGACAGCTTTGTCTACCTTATGCACTTTTATCGCAGTAATTTCAGCACTTCTTTTAGCACCCTTTTTCATTCATCACCGTGGCGCCTCTTCCCGGCATCTGGGAGGCATCAAGAAAGTATCGAGGTGCTCTTGCTGGTTGATTGGCCATCCATATTTTCCTTTCATTGCAGATATCGCAGTGATGTGGGCAGGAAAATAATAGCAGGAAATTTTCTCTGGGAATTTTGGAAACGTTTATGGCAGTGTACTGCAGAATTTTGCAGGTTCAGGTTATCCGGGGTTCTTGAAGGATTCGCCACTATGTTGGGCGACAGTTGATGGGGTGTCGTGGTGCAGTAGTGGGTAGAGGAGTCAATTATGGTATGGGGAAAAAATATTTAAGGAAATATTTAAGAAAACTGCATAATATTACTCGGGTGCCAGGCATCACAGTGATGATGTCATACACTGTTATAGCAGACTCTGGTTGTCTCAGGATCATCCGGCAGATAGCCAAGGCAAAATCGTCCTGAGATGTTGTTGCTCCTCAGACGATAATATTAATTATGGTTTACGTTCTATGCAATGGTCTGTTGGGCTAGCCACATACCCCAATTGCACATGGAAACAATACGACGAATCTAGGCACTTGGAAAGGAAACACAGCTTACACTTGAAGAATAATGGTCACACTAGGCGGGAAGGTGAGGGTCCACGCACTGAAAAGTCCGAAGACCAACCTGAATAAAACAAACCGAATACTTCATTATAGCATTTATTCAGGTTACACTACATACCTCGCAAGGAGGTCACTTGCGAAATTTCTGAGGTTAAGCATGTTGGTTAGGCTACACAGAAAAGTGGCACGTGGCCATTAAAATTAGTTGCAATTAATGCTTCTCGTGGCGATGAAAACACTGGGGAAATGGACGAGAGGTGTCCCGAGCGACTTATGAAAAACAGTTCCAATATAAATTAACCTATTGCATGTTAAATGGCTGGTACAAAAGTTGAAGTGCCGTTCAGGCACAAGTGCGAGACACACACACTACCTGCTCCTCTGTATACCATATGATAACTAACTTTTGTGTTTTAGTGATGCACTGTCTGTCTTGGAACACCAGCGAGTCATGTGGATCTACTTTCTTGTACAAATAGGTCTACATACTCTCTTACCTCACTTTCTGCATGCTGAAACAACAATATAACATAAGATATTCAAAACACGTAAAAATAAGACACTAATAAGCATAATGAGTGAGGCGTGGATTAAACATATGAAATGAACAAAAACAGAAAATAATGAAATAAGCTCTGCACAAGATTAAATAAAAATAATGATGATTTTTGAGCATATATTAAGGTTTCATGACTGTTTTTCAGTTTGCAACAGCTGTAAAGCTTTATTTCACGCCCTTTGAATAAAATATAACTGAATGTTTCATATATTTCCGTGCCCAGTGGCTCATGGCCACTGTGGCCAGGCACTACACTGAATGACTATTCACCTACTACACCATGCTAGACTTCGTGTGTGGCATCACACACACTCCTGCACACTGGTTTCACTAGAAGAGTTCATGTGGATGTTGTGTTGCTGGACCGCAGAGCGGTGGGCAAATGGTCTAAGAGGGGAATGAAGCACAAATCAACGTCACGTAAATGGTCTAAGAGGGGAACATGGCACATGTCAACAACCTCAGCGGCGACCTGGTCAGCAATTCTATGTCCGTGCACACCCACAGTCCACAGCCTGCAGAGATCTCTGCACAGACTTTGTAGTAAAATGAAGCGGGCTACACATGATCGCACAAGTGGTCGGAACAACCACCTGCCTAATCCAGCATGGCAGGTAGACCATCAAGGTGCACCGGGATGACCTGCACCTGATACCCGGTGATGTCGATGACGATGTTGCACAAAGTGCCTAGGTGTCCCATGATGAAGACTCCGATTTAGAGGTCTGCCGAGCACCAACATGGAAGAAATGTTTTCTGCATCTTCCTCAAAGGAGCCTCTACATGGGCCCGCAAATCCGACGCTGGCCAGTACCCAGGCATTCCCCAGGGATCATCAAGACATGAGTCCCATCGCCAGGAATGACTTGGTGTTACCCGGCATCACTGTCATTGTACAAACCCTACTCTAGTCACACCACCAGCATGAAACAGCGGAAGCAGTACCATATCATGCTGGTGATACAACACCTGGTGTCATGGCGCTCACCTCATTGGGGGCTTCTACCCCCTCACCATACCCACTTCAAGTGACACCCTGGGACCTCCTGCTGCATTTTCGATGGTGGCAGGATAACTTCCAAGGTTGTCCAATGCTGGCGAGTCGATGACGCACTTGTGCAGCACCACCACATGAACACCACTGCCATACGAGTGGTCACCACCTTGAGCCCAATCTCCCTTGGTCACTGTCCACCCCAGTTGCTACTGGATTACTGGATGCAGTGGGGTCAATGGGGCATCATCAGCAACAGCAGGGGCGATGATGGTGTCAGCGAGGCAATGAGCTCACCTCCACTGCCACTAAGGAAAGAGAAGTCAATCAGTGTGGGCATGCCTAACCTGCGGTGATGCCACACTGCAGAAGGCCTCCCATGCCGACACCACCAGCAGCCCCACCAACATTATACAGGCCACCCAAGGGACCCATACACCCTGTAGTCCCAATGTCGAGGAACCACGACTTGTCCCTTCAGTTCCTGAAGATGTGTGGCTAGCAAACTGTCTCACCAAGAGGGGGGTGTTTGACGCAGAGCAGCATCCTGCTATCTAGACTTCTTGCCATGTCGTGCATCCAGCACATCAAGTGGCACCAGTACGCCCTCTGCAGATAGTGCAGTGCTATGTGAAGTGTAACCTGAACGAGTGAAATTGCAAACTACTGCAGCACAACTGCTATGCCTCCATGGATGGGTGAGGGTTCATAATGGCAGACAAAGCTAGAGCAATTAAAAGCAAGTGTTTTGAAATCAAAGAAAGATCCATAAGTATTTGAAATATTTAAAGATGCACCTATTAGAATTTCAGAGTTTTTATTGTGTCATTTACAAATTCACATATTTTCCATCTGAGTTGTTTCACCCTCATTTTGTTCCATCTAAGTGTAAACTGTAACTGTAAATATTCAGGGAGTATTTGCATATTTATTTTGTAATTTTTTTTTCACAAGTGTTCATACTTATAATTGTTATATGATTTCTATTAAGAATAAAGTAGTGCATGGCGAGCTCCAAGATGTCATAGTTTGCATTGCATGTGCTTCCCATATTTAGTCACAGTTTAGCATCTCAAGGGGTCAGTCGATTCACGAGCACACTCCGGGGGAACTCATGCACTGATCATGTATTCTCCAACAATGGTATAGTTTTTGGAACCTTTTCACATTATTTCTCACCTCTTCTTCGCCAGCACTTGCATAATCCTGGGAAGCAAAATTTCCACAGTAATCCATGATGGTAATTAGCACCCTTTTAACAGTTTAGCCTATCTGGCGGGCTGCAGGCTATAACATGCATAAGTTGTTACCCAAATGGATGTAAAGTGTACGTGGAAGTATAATTACATGTTAATTTTCAGACTTTTTGTCTTCTGATGTTTCAGGGTCTGGGTCCCCTAACACACTTTTACCTAATTCCACATCAATCAACATAATAATCTGTATGCTCAACCAGCATTTTGCACAGTTTTAGGCATGTGGATCAGCCTAAATAAGCCTACAGTATTTTCAATGTAAATATCAGAAGAGAGGAGCTCATTCAACATTTCACCGAGGAACTGTGTACGTCTGGGCGAACGGTCCACCATACCTTGAGATAATTTCCAGCATCCCCAGTAGCAAAAATTGACACTGCCTGCAGATGGTGCCTGGTGCCTATTCGGGTATCCAGTTCCACAACACACTTAACAATGGTTTTCACCGCCTCTCTAAATTTCCAGTAACCCTTTATCACTCAGCCAACAGGTGTCACATTCTTTTTATACTTTTTCTAAAATTATCTTGTGTCGGCACTCTCATCCCCTTTAATCAAATACGCTATAGAGCAATAACCAAATAGCTTGAAGATTTTTTGGAGAAAATCCAGCAGTGTTATCATCTCCAGTCAGCAGGCAGCAGCACCTCTGTTTAATAGTACATTCCAAATATAGTAAAGTTACAATACCAACATAGTGGATATGATGAAGAAACTTAGTTTTCTCTATGAAAAAGTTAATTTAACAATATCAAAAAATTAAACGTAGAAAATTATTTCATAGTATGTCAAATGTTATTATACGAATTTTGAAATATTTCTGAAAATATAATAGTAGAAACCCCTCTTGCCACAAGATTTTTTTTCGCACACTCGCTTATGCTATTTATATAGAATTGTCCAGGGGGTCGATTAATATAAGTACATAACATTTGAAACTCTGCTGCATATGAACCCATATACATGGGTGCAATTAAATACACAGAATGCAAGTGGCTGGGGATCTTTTGGCCACATATTTTCACTCCCACTACCCGAACAACATTGGCCAATGAAGTAAATTGTTACAAGGTATTCACAACCACACAATACTAAGTTTCAAAGGATTTTACATGCACTACTATGTTTTTAAGTGGCAGTGAATAATGTTTTTTCTGAGCCTAAAAGTAGTTGATATTGTGTAGTAATTATAACCTAAACAACGACTGGTAGGTGTTATGTTTATACTGCGATGTTTGGACGTGAGGAGCCGCTTATTTTACTAATTTGATGAAGTGTGATGATCGGTGATTAATACGTTTATAACTACATATTTTTAGCAGACGAGAAATTAAAATTTTAATAATGCAACATAATATCAGATACACCTGAGATTTTGTGTTTGATGTTATTTGCATTAAAGAATACACGTGGTATAGTATATTATATGTGTTAATACGATTTGTGACTGTGTTCGAAGTGTAACTGACCTCATATTGTGTTTACTCCTTTGTGATTAGAAAACATGCTGTTATTCGTGTTTTTTTCCAGATCATTACGAATTTCCACATAGCTGATATTTCTCCGCAAATGCAATCGGTGCAGTGCTCAAGTTAAATTTATTAAGTTTATTTAGGCCTAAGTTGTGTTTGTAGTTATGTTACATTTGCAGACTTCTAATGATATTCGTGTTACATGTCGTGCCATAAGTATTTTATTACCTATCATCGCTGCACCCTTCAACAGTTAATGAAACAAGACTGTTTTGTGTTCCATAACATATCCCCTTCCAAAATATGAAGAAAAAAATTTTAAGCAATTCAAAAAAAATATTTTTGGGACTGTTTTGATGGAAATAAAAGCATTTTACGTTAGGTGAATAATTGAACCAGAAGCACCAGCAGAAAACATCCTTTCTCCATTCGACCCACTTCAATCTGTTTTTGAAATCACTCTACTCTAATTTAGTAATTTACACAATTTGAACCAGACAACATTTAACCTAAACTTATTTATTGACAATTACTAAGTAATAGCCATGTTGCTCGTTAGTTACATGTGTTGACTGAGCTTGTGGGGTGAGAGTAATTGCACTTACGCCGAGGTATTTGTCTGGGTGCAGTTTTCTCTCCTTTTTGTGTCGAAATAGCCCCTATTATTGATTTTTTTTTCCATTACCATTGACACCATTTTTAATTAATGGTATAATTCCAAGTTTTAAAACTTTTTCCCCAACTCGGATAGTCTTCATTATTTGAACCTCCCCACGCAGTACAGAATATGCCAGTGACATCCTATTTACATTTATAATGTCATCTGGCTATCCCTGGAAACTCAGGGGGTCTCTGTGAATATTCTCAATATCCTATTGTATTACTGGGATATTTGGGAGTAAACCAGTTTAGTCCCATTTTTCTCTTTGTAATCCTGGGATAATTGAGAGTAAAAGGGAATATACCCATTTTCATCTTTGTATTCCTGGAATATTTAGGAGTAGATGAAAATATTCTCATTTTCCAATTGGTATTCTTGGGAAAATTTGGAGTAATCAGGAATACTCTTATTTTCCTCTTTGTATTCCTGGTATATTTAGGTGTAATCAGGAATATTCTCATTTTTCTCTTATTATTCCTGGGATATTATTGAGCAAATGGGAATATAATCTCATTTTCCTCTTTGTATTCCTGTGATATCAGAGAGTTAAAGGGAATATTCTCATTTACCTTTTTGTATTCCTGGTACATTTTCGAATCAACAGGAATATTCTCATTTTCCTATTTGTTTTATTGTAATTTTTGGGAGTAAACAGGATTATTCTCATTTTACTCATTGTATTCCTGGGATATTTAGGAGTAAATAAAAATATTCCCATTTTACTCTTTGCATTCCATTGCTATCTAGGAGTAAATAAAAATATTCACACTTTCCTTTTTTGTACCCTAAGGCTATTTGGGACTAAACAGGAATATTCTCATTTTACTGTCTGTGTCCCAATGTTATTTGGGTGTAAACAGGAATATTCTCATTTTACTCTTTGTATTCCTGGTATATGTAGGAGTAAATAGGAGTATTCTTATTTTACTCTTTGCATTTCTAGGATATTTCGGTTTAAATAGGAATATTCACATTTTACTATTTGAATGTCTGAAATATTTGGGAGCAAATAGGAATATTCTCATTTTATTCGCAATATTTCTGAAATATTTGGGAGTAAACAGGAATATTCTCATTTTACTCTTTGTATTCCTGTGATATTTAGGAGTTTAAAAAATAATGCCCATTTGCCTTTTTGTATCCTAAGAATATTTGGGTGTATATAGGAATATTCACATGTTCCACTTTATTATATGTAAATAATAATCGAAAAAGTGCGAGTAATCAATATTCGTAATATAAATCACTTGGCATATATTTACTGAATTTTTATACGTGCTTATAAAAATTTAATATGGTACTTGTCATAGTGTTGTAATCATATATCCTGAAGACATATTCTTATCTGCCTCACAGATTCGAATATGTAGTCTTGTCACTCGATACTCTTTAAAGTTAAAATGAAAATAACCTACTTAAAAATTATATACAAAATAAAAAATTTAATGTCTATGAGGGGCAAGATATTACTTATTCGTCTCCAAGCTATATACTACATATAAACCCTAGTCCAGCACGTGTCGCGATAGCCGAGTGGTATAAGGTGTAAGTCTGGCGACCCAAGCTTCGGCAGTTCGGGCCCTATTCATAGTCGTTTCTAGTCCGGACTAAGGAAAGATCATCCTCCGACCAAAATTTTTTGTATTCAGAGAGCATTTTTATTGCTATTCCGAGGATCAACTTGGTTTAGTACAGCCTAACTTTTAGTCCAGACTGAGGGTAGGATTAACGAACAACTAAATCAAAAAGAAACATGGCGAACATAAAATACGAGAGTTTCGTTAATATTACATGCTAGTGGAAGCTAGATAAAGTTTACGAAACATAAAAATTGCCATTAAGGCCGATTCTGTCAATCTGTATGCAAAAATATGCCAACCTAATGAATGAAATGTTCCATGAATTATTTATAAGCTTAATAATACATCAGTTTTTAGCTACAGCGATGCCTTTCTAGTTTTGTGTCAATCAGATGCCTTCTTTGAAAACAGATACTTTGCAGATATGATATTAATACACTCAAAGAGAATAAAAATAAAAATCAAATTATACATATAAGTACAGGTCTATAACTAAAATGCATTGGTATCTCAATTATAACACAGTGGGCCAATGGCGACGTGTGCTATAATTTCATGGGTAAGTTACTGTGTGCAGGGGCCAATAGTGATGTTGGTCTCTCCAATAAAAGGGGAGGGTGGTCCGAGGGTCCTCCCCTGGGAAAATTTGAATTTCAAGGTGCAAAATGGTGCCATTTAAAATTTTTCCATACGTAAATATAAACTATATCGCTTGTAAAAATATTAATATTTTTTAACATAAAATTTGCCCGACTGAAAAATTAAATAAAAACAATACGATTCATGTTGTGTGCAAGAACTTGCCATGCAGCGATCTAGTTACTGTAAACTACATGACACCAACTGCCTGAGGCTAGAGGCCAGCTTTGGCTATGTCCTCTTCAGTTCAGCGAAGAAAGCACTACCATCGTAGCTTCTAACACAGGTTATCACAGCCATAATCCCTGCCCCTCTCCAGGCGGTCTTCTTACCCTGCCTCCCTCTGTCGGCTGGGAAACCATTGCGACAACCTACCTGCTGAAAGCATTACTTACAGTGCTTCTAAACATCTTGTTTTTGCTAGCCAACGAGTTGTTTTCTTATAATGTACAGTGTGGTTTCCTGAGTAGAATGTGGCCCGCATGAGTGAAAAGTTGTTTTAAAGTTGCCTAAATATAAGTTAGAATCTAATATTTATTAAAAATATAACATTGTCAGGAAACTGTCTGGGCAAGCACTGCTTGCCTTGCTTGCCCTAACGAGACGCCACTGTCGTGGGCTGATATGTAGAAGGTTGCAAATTCGAATCTCTTTTGGGAGATAGAATTTTAACCAATTTATAATGTATTTAACATTATAATACACATTTAACATCATTATAAAGACAGTATTGAAGTAATAAAACGAAACCAGCCCATGTTACTGGTGCATAGAGTTTTGCTATAAAAACTTAACACATCAATATGGAATAATAAGATATTAGTATATTAATTAAATCGTCAATTCTGTAGTATTGTCATATACAATACAGTCATAAAACAAGGGTAAAACAAATAAAGTGACTTTAATATAATGAATAATGTGATTTGTTCATATGAGCAGGCATAACAGCACACTACCAATAACATCACTTTTGAATGAAAATAATTAAAACCAAGTAATGGACCAAGGTATTTTATGTACACTTTTCCTATTCCCAAGTTGCTGTGTAAAATATATTTATATTTACAAAATGTATACTTTTACTTTCAATTCACTACTCACTTTAATAGATTAAATTATTTTTCTCATTACATACATTAACATAATTGTAAAATGCTATTAAATTTGTAAAGAAAATATTTTTTTAAATGTTCTATTGTATTTAGCGGTCTAATAACGAAAGTCTGCGATGTGCATGCGCAGTAAACGTGACAGCAGTGTACATCCATGATCCTTCGACTAAAGTTAGTCCTACTCTGGTCGGGGTTTATGAATACGATATAGTTATTCCACACTTAGTCTGGATTAACCTCAGACCAACTCCGAGGAAGATCATCCCTGAGTCGTGTTACGTTCCCTGCACTGATGCGACCAACTGCATAGCTGCCAGTTGTTCCGTTACTCCATGAGTTTAATGCTGGGCTGGGGAACGGAACAACTACCGTGCTCTATTTTCTGCACATAATTTGAGCATTTGTTTACGAATGACAAGACATTTACATATATGACGGTGTTAAACCTATGATCATGTCGTACGATTTGACATTATAACTTGTTTACAATTCTCTTATATGTAAATGGGGCATAATAAAATGAATCGAATATTAAACATTAAATAACCACCATGAGTACATATTACCCTCAAAGTCGTACACAGAGCAGATTAACATGTGACAGGTTGGCATTCCAACCTGCCTTATTTTCGCCTAGTTACGTTTGCTTGGGTTCTGTTTAATTTATTTAAATGGAGTGAAAAAAAGGGGAGGTCTTTAGATTAATATCTTTCATAAGACGTATTTGTTTTGATGTTTTGATGGAGCAGTAGAAAATTTTACTCGTAATGAAATAACATTCAAATTATTGTAAGTTCAAAATTTTTAACTTCAATGAAAAAACAAAACAAGATATATACTTTGTTGGTATTTGTACAGATGCAGAAATACACACACACACACACACACACACACACACAATTTCGCAGAAGTTAACTTTACACTCATAGAATTCACGATATAGGCAAAGAAACAAATATTATTTACGCACTACTGAAGTATGGAAAGTGCGACTCTTTTAGGCCAAATGAATTTCAATAATTATAGTAACAGTTTACAAACACATTATTTACAAAACACACAAACTTACTGTTAGTTAAATTCACTACCTCTTAAAAACATGTTTTCCTCTGGACATCTTGTCAAGTTTACTTCACCAAAACATGTTTGTTTGTCATTAGAATTATATAATTAAGTACAATAAACACAGTGTACATTTCCTAAAACCAACTGTACATTTCCTAAAACCAACAAACTTGCCCTTGGTCACCACCGAATCTAACCTCCAACATTTCTGGCAATTTCCTGCGACTGTGACATCAGCACATGAAGCATTTGTGTTTTTTTTCCGTGCAGATTATGTGTGAGATTGGCCTGTGAGAAGGGATCGTAACTACTTTGTTGCATATATTTCGTATTGTGCAGGTAATGGAACATGGCCTGGATCATCCTTGGACTAAGCTCTGACTATTAATAAGGCCCGGCGATCCCGCAATGTTCGAGATGGTATTTTAAGCTCTAAAAAAAAAGCAGTGCCCCTAGCTCACAATTTCAGAACCAATATAGCGGCCGAGCGCAGGCGAGATCGACTAATCGAACGAGAGCCAAGGCCAGGAAGTTCCTCCGAATATGTAGGAATTTCCTAGAGTTATTCTTCTTCACCTTAAAGAATATCCATGGCATATTTTGGGAGCGAACAACAGAACATTTATAGCATCTTACCGAGATATCCCTGAGAATGAATAGGGGTACGAGAGCATATTCTAGGCATACCCTAATATTCCTCAAAGAATATCACTCGCATATCTTGGGAGTGTAAACAGAAGGTATATAGCACATTCCCATGATATCCCTGGGAATGAATAGAGTTATGAGTACAATTCTAATGACATATTAATATTATTTGGAGAAGATTCCTGGTATATCTTGGGGGAGGGGTAAGGTCGGACATAACTTATCCCTGGAACATTCTAGTCATATGCTCAGAATATCTAGGAATTGCAAGGGGATATTCCAATATTCTGGTAAGAATATATTTGTGATATTCTCAGGATATCCTTGTGCTGTGTAGGTAATTTATTGTAAAATTGATTGAGTGTTAACTCTTATAAAGCAAACTATAGGGCTATAGAAAATACATAGAACATCTACAACTTTTTAACATTCAAAATAAATTAGTTCAAAGTAATTGTGATGATACTTCGTAGTCGCACATCACTGCCAGCTCATAATACTCCGATACTTCTCCCGAGACCTGCACCTCTGCAAGGTTGTCAAGACAGGAGTGATGATAGGAGAGGGGAGGGCAGGTTTATATTTATCTTACATTGTTTACACATGCGTGAAATGTGGTGAACAACACATTTCTTCCACTTGCTCAAGGCCAACCTCTAGTCCTAGTCCTGCTGGCTGCTGACTGCCGTGTTGTTGATTGGTGTCGGACGCGAATGAAATAGTGGTGATAGTGTATCAGTTTTCTCTGTTATGTTACAGTATTTGCTAACATGTTTATTACACTGCGTTCATTGAAGTGTTAATTATGTCTTCTTTTAAACACAAATCGGGGGTACTAAAACGAAAACAACAAGCTCAAAAGAAGAAATAGATACTATTTGTCGGCAAAACATTATAAATTTTTTTTAAAAATCTGAGCACACTAGTGTGCAAACTATTGAACAAGTGAAAGGTGATATACTCATAACATCATTTATACAAGACGCTATACTTGCAGAACCCTCCACGAGTGTCAGTATGGGCATGGGGTCGAGAGAAGTGTTACTGCAGGAAGACAATATCATTAGTGATACTATATTTAAAAACAGTGGTAAAACAAGTACAAAACGCCGAGATAATGTTCAATTAGATATGTTGTACTTAAAAGATCCTGGCAACATAGCCTGATGTTATTAATGACACTGTTCGGCAACAAATTGTATCTTGTGCTCATAAATATGAAGAATTTGTCGATCTTTCAAAAATGTTTCCGAAAAATATTACTTTAAAACCATTTTCTGATTACTTACTAAGCTCGAAATCTATTAACAACAGAGAATCATATCACTGTGATTGGCTGGTTTGGAGTAATTTAAGAGCAATACTTCACTGTCTTCCGTATATTTTGTTCGAAGAAAACATTTCTGCACCATTTGTTAATCGTAGTAATTTAGCAAAAAGGGAAGGATTTTCTCCAAGCAAGACACCATGGAAAAATGTTATATAATCGGTTGCCTGCCCATAAAAACAGCACTGAGCACAGAAATTGTTATTGTAAGTGGAAATCATTGCCACAAACCTTACTCTGTAAAGGGATAGATAGTAAGCTCCAAAAACAGATTGCATGTGCAGCTGATAAGTGGAAATCTATTTTACGAAGGCTACTAGATGTTATGCTATTCTTAACCTCAAGAGGTTTGCCTTTCCAAGGGGATAGCACAGAAATGTTGTTGTGGATTTTCACAACTGCCATTTTTTGGGAACTTTGGAATTGTCGGAAAAATATGAGATTACTCGTGAACATTTGGCTAAAGTGAAGCACCTTCAGTTAAAAGGGAAGATCATAAAAGGTCATGCACATTATTTATCCTGGATGAGTCAGAATTAATTAATTTTTCTTTGCGGTGAGAAAGTTTTGAACGCCATTCTAGAAGAAAGACAAGATGCCATTTATTATGGATTGATAGTTGATTTAACTGCTGATGTTGCTCACAAAGAACAAAATGTTTTTATATTAAGGTATGTTCCCAAGAACAAAGAAACAAGTACAATTCAAAATTTGCGAACGATTTGTTGAATCCGTAGACTTAAGTGCAAAAACTGGTGAAGATATTACTACCAAAGTACTTTCAGGACTTGAGATAAATCGAATCCCACTTGAAGACTGTCGGGCGCAAGGCTACGATAACGGTTCTAACATGTGCGGTAAAGTGAAAGAATTTAAAACGAGAATCTTGGAGAAAAATTACCAAGCTCTTTTTTCTCCATGTAGTGCGCATTCATTAAACTGTGTTGGTGTCAATGCTGCTGAAATATGCCCAGAGTTGTGACATTTTTCGGTAATGTGGAAAGTATGTACATTTTTTCTCACACAGTGCTGCAAGCTGCAATATGGGTCATTAAAAAATAACATGTGCCATTATCTAAAATTAAAAAAAATCTGAAACTATATGGAGTGAACATGTTGAAGGTGTACTCCCCATAGCGAAGCACTATCCAGGGATACTAGAAGGGACACTGCAAGAAATGTCAACAACTTTACAACAAAATATATACAGCACTGTCGTGGGCTTGAAGAAATATTTTTCTTCTTTTGAGGGACATGAACGAAGTATTATTCAAGCTAAAGGAATATCTCTTGAGGTTGAATTCAATCTCATAAAAAACCTGCAGCAGGAAATTCAAAAGCTGAGATATTCGTGGGCAGATATTCTACAAGAGTCACGTTTAGTTGCAAAAGAAATTGGAACTGCCAGCAGTTTTTTTTTCCAAAAAAAGAACTGTCTACACAGCATAGCAATGCTAGATGCAAGTAAAAATTGACTGCAGAAGATAAGTTCAAAACTTGTATTGTTTACAGGATGGTAGATTTCTTTTTACAGGAATTAGAAAATCGATTTAAAGCAGCAAATTCCTTTTGTGAACTTTTTAGTCCAGTTCTGAAGTATAATTCTTTAAATGAAAAAGAATTTAAGGTGAAGGCTGAAGATCTAGTATGACAGTTTATATCAATTAATTTATGTGATAATATTGTGCTTTTAAAGCATATTTATTCTGTCATGTTTGAATCTGAGATTGAAGTTTACCCTTTGAAATTACTAAACTCAATATGCGAGAAAAATTTGGAACCAATATTCATGAATGTCTGCATAGCACTCCATCTCTTTTGTACACTTCCTCTTACTGTTGCATCAGCAGAAAAAGCATTCAGTAAACTTAGAAATGTGTTGAAGAACTGGCAAAAATCATCTATGACCCAGCAATGCTTAAATTCACTATCTTCATTGGTTATACAACACAGATTGGCTTCTATGTTGGACTTCACAGAAGTCATAAACGAATTTGTAAACAAGAAAGCTAAAAAATTTTACTTGTTAGTGAGATACAAGTAAACAACATTATGAACTTCAAGCGCATATTATTTTTATACTTAACCATGGCTATGTATACAATTTTTGAAGTGCATTAAGCAGTTTGTGAGGTGCTAGTTTCTGTTTCGTTTAATGGACATTTTACAACTTAAAGAACTGTAATTTTCTCTCATATACATTTCTCTTGTTTAGGTACAAAACAAAAACATTTTAAATGCACTATTTTTTATGTCAAGTAAGTCTACACAAAGTACAAGTTAGTTTAGTATAAGTATTGGTAGCTATATTTATCAATTCTGAGCGAGATTGCAAATGAGGAAGGACACCACATTTGCGTTTAGGGGGGGGGGGGATCACTTAACCTGGTACTGCTGTTCAGAGTGCCGATTTGGGGGCCCTGGCTACCATGACTTGGAGAAGGGGTAGGTTGTGGCTACAAGGGCAGTAAACAATAAGGAAGGAATTTAGTTAGGAAAATTTTACCGTGTTGGCGCCAGATGTTGCATCAATGATGATGATGCGGTAGAGCTGAGATCTGCTTTGTGCTCTCGGGATGTTGAAGGCCGAACACCCGGCCAACTTTCCTGCGATGATCTTGCTGTTGTTCACCTTGTACAGGGCCTCGTTTGTTTGTTGAACCGGGGGCTCTTTGGGCGGCCCAATCACCACATGGTATTGCAAATTAATTAACATACTTTGATCGGTGCAATCAGACTCCCTATGTGTGTAATATTCGGACCAACCACACGCCCATAAATGATAGACACAAACACTTAAAAATACATTGCAGCACACATGAAAATAAATAATTACCCTTTGAAAATTTTACATAACACTTGCACAGAATATGGCGGGTTGAAGGGTCTATGTCTTGAAATGACTCTCGGCGACCGTAATAAAATGATCTGGTCAGTTCATGCCATTTATTCGTTGTCTTTACAGTTCCCTCCAGGAGAACAACTGACTTAGATTGCTCACTTTTGCCTGTGGCGAAAGCTACACTGATAAAACAGCTCTGAAGACACATGAAAATTACTAGTGCTGTTAAGTTTACAGACTCCCAAGGTGATGCAATTCCTGGGGTGGCGAGGGGGAGTGAAACTGATGGCAGAAAACAAAAAGGTTCCAGAAGATTACGTTATTGCTGAATTACTATCAGTGATAAAGGAGTTGAGGACAGTACGGGTGGGAAAAGAGCGAACACTATCGGACACGCAACATTCCCTTTTAGGTGCAACTTCTTGATTGACTTCCCGCCGGCGTGCGATGGCTGGCGAGTGCGGACCCACACACTGTGGAGGGATATACTTATACACACAGAGAATAACCTCTGCTGCTACATTAAGAAAAACGATACCTAAAATACTGCGGAATTAAATGAAACAAACATCACTATATCTCTAACATGATGGAAAAAAGTGGGCAAAACACTGATGGCAGTGAAAATAAATATATATGAAAAACACAACATTACAAAAACATTACACTTGGTAGCATGAGAGTTTCCATGCGTGTAATCTTTAACTCCTGTGCATGTGTCCTTATTCTGTGTCCATAAATTCCCTCAGGATGTTAAAAACTATTTTATGCATAATCACGTGTACGTGTATTACTCTGCCCTTGTCTCGGGCTGCTCAGTGCACATGGCACTACATCACTTACACTTTCTTACACTTGTACTCGCTTGAACTGCTCCTGCACTGAACATTACTATTCACATTCGCCGCCAATCACACGTCGAGTCCGCTTGTGTGCTCGCTGGGGAAGCAGCCAGCATGACAAATGGCCTAAGGCAGGAGCAACACACGTCAAATGCCCACCTTTTCTGAGACAGTTTGTGGGCCGATGCCACTACCTGCAACACTGGGGTGTCCTTGGGGTCCTCCAAGAGCCCAAGAAGTAAGCCCTTCACCACTGAGCTTCTTCTCTTCCCGGTGCTGTGTTGTTCTTGTGGCGAGCCGTGCCGTGGCAATGCTGGGGTGGGTAAATCTGCCGTGATATACTACTAATGCGAAGTGAGTCAATGGACCCACTACCCTCACTCCACCATCGCTGCTGCTTCTTTCATCTTCTCGCCTGCTCCTGATGTTTTTCTTCTTCCTGATATCCTCTTGCATCCATACTTCCTGCTGCCATCTCCAGGCGCGACCTGTCTGCTTGCATGGTTTTCTCCTGCTCCTTCATATTCTCCTGCTCATTCCTCTTCTACACATCCTGGTGCACCTGCTACTAGCGACCTGTCATGAGGTTCTGCCACAGGAATGGGTGCCATATCACTAGCAACAGCGCTAGTATACGCTTCACCATCAGAGACACCTGGCGATATGTTCCTTCGCTCCCTGTCGGGTGTGGTTACGCCGGGCAATAGCGGGTATTTTACCCCCTCTCAATCACTCTCTGCCAGAGGTACAGGTGTACCTTCCCCCTTCTTGCTTACTCAGGGAGCTCTTTCTCCACGAGGCCGTCATGGGGCTCACCAGGTGGTTCCTCTATATGTGTCGTATGTGGTGAAGCCGGAACTACCCCTTCTTCCTGAAGTGTCATTTCACCTCTCTCCTCTCTTGCTGCGTCGACGAGCTCGGCAGCGCCGTCGCCGTTCTGTGACTGAGGGGCACTGGGACTAATTTTGTTGTGGACAACAGCCGGTGTGAGCCGGATGCCATCCGAATGTACCTGCACACTTCTCCTGCCGATGCAGACCATGTAGTTGTTAGGTCCTTACTGCTGTAACACTTGGTGCGGCCCACTCCACTTAACAGCGAAGCCCACACAAAAATCTTTGCATGTGGCAGACTCTCGATGAGTCTTGAAGTATATTTCCTGGCCGATCTGTGGCACCAGTGGCGGTCTCGTTGTGGTGGGCATCCATTATGCTGCATAGCTTACATGCTGTTCGGATACTTGCTGTTCACGTTTCCTGTGTGCTCTACGGTTGGCAATACTGCTACATGAATCACTGCTGTCTGGCCTCTGGCAGTTACTTTCTGCTGGCAGTCACAAATTCCTGTCCATCAACACCGCAGCAGGTGTTTTATTGGTGGTGGTGTTGACACGATGGCAGAGTGTGCACAGGGTGGCAGCAAGATGTTCCGGCCATTGAGCATGGGGTTTGCCCACACTGAGGCATAGCTGAACCTTCAACTCTTGGTTGCACCACTCTGTGGGGTTGGCCCTGGGATGGTACACCACCATGGTCAAGTGTCTCACTCCTCATTTTGTACACAGCTCCCACCACCTTTTCCCAGTAAACTGTGTCCCATTGTCAGTGAGTAAGTTTTTGGGAAATCTCCAATGCGGGAAAAAGTCTTCACTGAGCACTCTCACAATGTTATTGGTATGTGCACTGCTAACAGCGTAGGCCTCGACCCACTTGGAAAAATTATCGGTCACCACAACTAAAAATCGTTTCCCATTTGCTGATCTTGGATAAGGTCCCACTAAGTCAGGACATACAGTTTCGAATGGTTTCCTCGACAGGTGCGGTTGTTGTTGTTGCCGGCCATCAGTCCTGTGGAATTTTGAACAGATTACACTTATTGCATTTTTGCACCCAACTGTGTGTTTGCCTCATAAGCCCTGGCCAAAAGAAATGCTCCATTATTTTCCTGTTCATCTTATCCACACCGGGGTGTCCTGCTACATTGCCACGGTGTGCATGGGCAAATACCTGTTCCCGTGCACACATAGGGACAAATATCCTCCATTTCCCCGGATTTCCCAGTGATCATGTTTATAAGCGGCCGTTTATAACGCACAAGTTTTAAGCAATGCCTTGTTTTCATTGCCGAGTCTTATCCTGCGAGAATTGGTAACCCTGATATGCTTGCTTCACCTGCTCAAAAAGTTCCGATATTAGCACATCATCTTCTACTGCACTCACTTGCTGTACACGAATTTCTGAAATATTCCATAAGGCGCCTGACGGAATGATTTCTTCCTATTCAGCCTCATCTTGCAAAATAACCTGTTCATTTGGCGCATGTGACAAAGTGGCGGCCAACTGATTTTCCTTGCTTGGTACATGTTATACACAAAAATCAAACTCTTGTATATGCAATGCCAAGTGGGTTAACTTGCTTCGTGCTTCGTGCATGTTTGCAGCCACAGAAGGCATCTGTTATCGGTATGTAATGTGAAGCGCCGATATTACAGATATGACCGATATTTATTTATCGCCCATATCACAGCGGGGCACTTGCGCTCACTAACATCATAGCACTGCTTGGTAGGGCCAAGCTTGGCACTAGCGTAGTCAATCACGTTCCTCTCTCTGCTGTCTGCTAGTTGGTATAGCACTGTGCCTACTCCTTCCTCGCCTACATCTGTCTGTAAATATTAGTGTCTGCCCATGTCGGA
Organism: Dryococelus australis; assembly: GCA_029891345.1. Classification (NCBI taxonomy): domain Eukaryota; kingdom Metazoa; phylum Arthropoda; class Insecta; order Phasmatodea; family Phasmatidae; genus Dryococelus; species Dryococelus australis. Next base: position 249,842,121 of record CM057009.1, read on the forward strand.
TCTCGCCAGTGTCGGACAAGTGCGGAATCTTGTTTTGATTTCCTGAAATGACTTTTCTGCTTCGTCTGACCACTGGAACCAGGTCTGCGGCGAAAACAAATTTTGTTAACAGTGCTGTGATCATCGAGAAATATTGAATGTGCTCTCTAAGCAAGTTTATATATCCAAAAAGTTTGCACAACTGTTTTCTTGTTTTGGGCCTTGAATACTCTGCATTTAAGTTAAGTTGTTCTGAATTTGGCTTGTTACCTTCTGCATCAATTACATGCACAAAAAATCAATGCTAATTTTACCAATGTGACATTTTTCTAGTGCACACATTAGACCATTAATTGCTAATCTTTCTAACACAACAGATAGGTGATTAAGCCATCCAATACATGCACCATCATAGTTTGGAATGTAGCTGGGGCGCACTTAAGCCCGAAGGGCATGGCGATAAACTGAAACCGTCGCCTGTCTGATGCGGTGAAATTTGTAGTATTTGTACAAATTTGTAGTAACTTGGTTGAGTGGCCTAAAATCAACACAAAAACGCCAAGTCCTCTCCTACTTAGTGTGAGCATGATTGCTGAACTATACATGCTGTCAGTTGGTTCTCTCATGCCACCGTCCAACATTTCTTGAATTTGTTGTTTGATTATTTTTGCCTGGTGTGGCAGCGTACGAACAGGTTCAGCATCTAACGGAATTTCATGTTACACTACTATAGTCTGGTGTAGAGCATCTCGTGTACCGAATACATCCCGGCGTTCATTCAGTAAACACTGCAAGGCAACCTGATGTTTGGATGGTGTGTCATGGTCAAGGGCAGCTAGCGTAACGAACGGTAAATTATCGGCTGGCTTCCTATCCAGGTTGTACACTGTGTGCCTCTCTTTTTCTCCTGAACGAATTCTATGTACAACCAGTTACACAATCGTATTCTGCTCGGCTAACCACGGGATTCCTAAAATAACGTCCTCCTGGATTTCCATTGTGACAATAGCTGTTGTTATGATACTGATATCTCTGATGCTAATGGTGATTTGAGCCTGGGCTAATGTGTTACTGTTTTTTTGGTAGGTAATCTGATAACAAAATTGACAGGTTTCACTTCTTGAGGTCGAACGAATCTGGGCATATTAAATTATGTGATGCTCCGGTATCGACTAAGGCTTGGCATTTATGACCAATCATGCTCACAAGAATCCGATTGTTTTGCTGCTCAACATTACTAAGCTGCTGCAGTAATGTCTATTGTGGTGTCTGGTATGGTTGTTTACTTTGTGGATCAGGGGTGGGAGAGATATCTGGCCTCTTCATACCTGCATCCCATTTCCCTGCTTCCTGTTTGCTGCTACTAGATTATTTTGCAGATGTAGGTCGTTGAGGCATTTGTTATATCAATGATATGCTGGCATGGGACAGTATCGACACGGATGTCGTCGTGGTTGATTTGTATCCCATGCACGTGATTGCATTCCAGCACTGTGATTTGCACTTTGCACTTCCTTTCTTCTTTCGTTTTGAAACAGCGGCCTGTCAACTTGCGGGGGTCGGAAAGGTTTTGATTGGGTTGATCAAATGATTTGGGGTTTGCTTGCTGTACTGGTGGTGTGTTTATGTGTCCCCTCGTGTCCTTTTGCTCATGGCACCACCTAACTGCTCCCGAATTGCGATATGGTTGTTCGCAGTTGTGCTCCTGCAGTATCGCAACATGCATAACGTCCTCAACAGTCATGATCAGCAGTGGAATTAACAATGCTCTAAATTCCGGGATTGCTGTTTCTGCGATTATTTACAGGTTCTGCCACTCTGGCAGTTGCGGGTGGATCTGACGAATCAGGTGTGTCTTGCGGGTGATGAAGGAGGTTAAGAGCTTGTTTGGCTGTAGTTCTTCTAGGGTGAGATAACTCTGTGCGTGTATGGAGCTAAATACGCCTCGGAAACGGCTCTGAAAAGTAGGGCGAAACTTCTGCCACTACAGCTCATAGTGATTAAGAGAATGCCACCAAGACAGTGCATATCCTTGGAGCTACACACCAACACAGCTAGCCCATTACTCCTGACTTAGTTCACATGTGGCGAGCCAGCTGGTGAAGTCCTCCAGAAAGGCAGTGGCATCCTCCGACGATGTTCCTGCAAATGTGGGCAATATCTGAAAACGGCTGGGAATCCTCTCATATGCTTATCATATTGGTGTTATACTGTGGTTAGTCTCTGTGGATCCCATTTCTCTTGCCAGCTCTGTTGCTGTTCTTGTTGCTGATGCTACTACTTCTGCATGCATTTCCATGTAGGGCATGGCGAATGATACGGTTGGGTATGGTGTCTTTAATGGTGGTAATGTGGACGTGTACAAGGGTGTCGGATACATTTTATGTATTGGTGGAAAATATGTGTTGACTAGTAAGTACAGTAAGAGAGTTGTGTTAGGATGGGGTGAAAGTAATGTTACTGACACTAGCAGATGATGAATTCCTCCATTCACCACGTGTGCACTGTTTGTGCATGGACTGTTGCTCTTCTGCATCTTCGCTGTATATGCGAGGCATTACACCCCTCCCACGATCTGTGCAGTAGCTCCCTGTTTCTCCTCGATCCTGCTTGCTACATCTTCTGCTTGCCAATTAAAATTTTGAAAATGTATCCCATTACTATCTGCCTGAATATGACATATCGACAATAAATCCTGTACTTGCTGTTGCACATTACGGTGAACATCACTGGTGTGGTAAGTACCACATGTAAACATTGTCCCACTTGCTGTTGCTAGCTCTTTTTCACTGAGACATTCCCTATGAAATTTTCTTTTGCAGTCCCGACAATGTAGAACGATTGTTTCTTGCCCGTCACAAATGAGGTTGTCGCAATAATGCAGCACATGATAATTATGAGTGTCTGATTCTGCCTTTACTGTTTATGTTTGCATTATTTCTTTTTGCAAAGTCCCACCTACCACCACTATCGCAGTTGTGCACAGTTGCTCGCGGTTTGTCACAGTGTGGTTGTCTGCTGTCAAGTCAGTATAACAGTTGCAATGGCAACATTGCATGCCCTGTTCAAACTTGTCCACAAAATCCCTGGGCAGTTGTATTAAGCGCTGTAAACACAGTGGCATAGATGTTCCTGAGGTTGTAGTGTGGCTTGCCATGTTTGTTTACACAGCCATGTGCAAACTACAGTTCAGGTGGTGCGTAAGGTCACAGTGCGGCTGTCCACGTCCAAGCATGCATGGGCACAGGAGTCAACGAACCAGCTATTCTCAGCTGTCCGCAGGTAGGTGGCGCGAGCGGCGAGCATGGGGAAAGGGGGGAACTTCTCCTCTCCTTGTTCCTCCTTCCTGCCCTTATTCACACGCTGCTGCTGGCAGCAGTGAAGGGGGTGTCCTGCCTGGTGGCATTAGCTCTGACATCACGCCTGCTGCACCAACACAGCTGCCTTCTCACCCTTCTGCTCCACTTTCTCCACAATGGCGATGAACCAGCTATTGCTCATCCTTTAACTTGCAGATCACGTGGTCCACTTTCTGACATCTCCCAGGCTTCTGGAAGGTGCCTCGATGCTGTAGATGGTCTCCTCTGCTTCTCCTCATTGCGCATAGGCAGCTAGACAGGGTTAGGATGTTGTAGGTGGTCAGATTGATGTGGAAAAATATAGAAAAGTTTGGTCGAAAGTTTAGATACAGGTTTTGGTGGGAAATTCGCAACCATGGGAGGGTGACAATTTGACTGCTGTCATGGCTTGGAAAAGGGGTTGGTTGTGGTTACAAGGGCGGTGAACCATTTGGAAGGAAGTTTGTTTGGAAATTTTGACCCAGTTGGTGCCAGATTTCGCCATGGTGGCATTAATGATGATGATGCGGTAGAGCTGAGATCTGCTTGGTGCTCACCGGGTGTTCACCTGGCCAACATTCCCGTGATGATAAGCTTCCTGTTGTTCACCTTGTACAGGGCCTCGTTTGTTTGTTGAATGAGGGGCTCTTCAGGCGGCCCAATCACCGCCTGGTATTGCAAATTAATTAAAATACTTTGATCGGCACAATTAGACTCCCTATCTGTGGATTGATCGGGCCAACCACACGCCCATAAATGCTAGACACGAACACTTTAAAATACGTTGCAGCACACATGAAAAAAAAAATTACCCTTTGAAAATTTTACATAAGACTTGCACACAAAATGGTGGGTAGAAGGTCCTGTGTCCTGAAATGCCTCTCGCCGACCGTAATAAAATACCCTGGTCAGTTCATGACATTTATTCGGTGACTTTACAGTTCCCTCCTGGAGAACAACTGACTTATATTGCGCCGTTTTGCCTGTTGCAAAGACTACACTGATAAAAGAGCTCTGAAGCTACGTAAAAATTTATAGTGCTGTTAAGTTTACAAACTCTCCAGGCGATGCAATTACTGGGGGACGATGGGGAGTGTCTTGTAAGGCAGAAAACAAAAAGGTTCTGGAAGATTACTCTATTGCTGAGTGATTATCGGCGATGAAAGAGTTGAGGGCCGTATGGGTGGGAAAAGAGCGACCACGATCTCACATGCAACCTACCCCTCTATGTGCGACTTGCAACTTGCAATCGCAGAATAACTTCTGCTGTTACATTATGGAAAATTATACTTAAAACCCTGCAGAATTAAATCAAACAAACATCATGCTAGGCCTATATATCTAACATGATAGAATGAAGTGGGCAAAAAACTGATGGCGGTGAAAATAAACCTTTATGAAAAACACAACATTACAAAAACAAAATAATTTGTAGCATTATAGTGTCCATGCATGTAAGCTTTAATTCCTCTACATGCGCCCTTATCTCATGTCCAGAACTTTGCTCAGAATGTTTAAAAACCCTTTTATGCATAATCATGTGTACGTGTATTCTCTGCCCTTGTCTTCTTACACTTGCACTCACTTGCATCGGTCCTGCACTGCACGTTACTATTCACATTCCCAGCCGATCACACGTCGAGTGCGGGTTCAATCTGTACTGGGGTAGCGGCCAGCGTGACAAACGGCCTAAGACGGGGAGCGACACAAGTCAAGTCATTGATGGTGAAAGGTATTTTGGAAGGCGGTGAAGGTTGTAGGTTGGGTTAATGTTGGAATATTTCTACTGGTAGGCACCAGACGTCGCTCTAGGTGTTGTCAATAATTATAGTCATGTAGATATTAGAAACTTTTGGTGTTCTCAGGGTGCTGCTGGCCAATCACCCGGGCACAAGTCCCTCCTTCTGTTGCTAGCAGCTCTTATGATGTGGCATTTTACATAGTAACAAATTTTTTTCCTAAACAAGTAACTAAGCCAGGCTGTCGCTACATCACGTAAATTATGTAATAATAATAATAATTCTTCAATTCCAGACTCGGATGTTTATACACCATGCACAGTGAATTATCTGGGCTATCCACAAACCCATGCATTACTTAGTGCAGCTCACATTACGTAGTGTAGCTCACATTACTCATAAAAATACTCTCGAAAAAAAAACATTGAACACTTGCGGGAAAATTGGCGTGATCGCAAGGGCCCATACCCTGAAATGTCTTGCGGCTGCCAGAATAAAAGAACACTTACTCTGCCAATTTTGGATTTACTACCCAAAATCACTACAGGTTTCCTTACGAAATTACTTCACATTGCGGTGCTGGATTTTACTTGCCGGCAAGGGTGACACATAAAATGGTATAGGTGGTATTATTTAAGGTGCTGCTTAAACTTCCCGAAGCAATGCTAGCTCTGCCGAAGATAAGAGGTGGCGTCCAGGGTGGCAAAAGAAAATGGGTCTGTTTTATTAAATGTCTATTGTTATACTAAATGGTCATTGCAAAATATGCTTGCCATCCAGGCACGGGAAAATGCAGAATGCTATCAAATGCAACCGACCCCTCAATATGTTCGATGCTCACTATTAGGCCCACATGCTGCGGTCGCTGGCATTGGCATATGAGTGTGCCTCATGGCACTACATTCTGACATTCTGCTTGCTCAAAGGTTTTTATACACTGTTTATTAGGGTTGATTTTTAATTATTTAATTTCATTGATTTATTTGAAACTGTATTAATTTAAGTAATTTGTTGTAACAGTCAGTGATATCATTTTATTGTGTGATGTTGAGTCGAAAGAATATTGTTTGTAGTTATTGTAAATAAAAATATAAAACTATAAATGACTCTTTTATTTAATCAAGACCTCCATCCTGTACCGAACTTGGCTTAGCCTACTGGATTTTGAAAGAGAAATTGTAACAATAATAAGAAATAGTTCCAATACAAAATGTTATTAAACTGAGTTTACACATATGCAGTGCCTTGTCCTTTCGGTGCAATTTTTTAAACTTTGTTTGCGTGAGGTGGAGGAATATCCTAAAATTTCAACTTTAGCAGGGTTGGCTTCAGAAAAATTACAGGTAATAATGAATTCGATTAAATGTATTCCAGTGAAAAAACAGCCACAACTAACTGCAATAGAAAACATGGGTATTTGTTTACATTAAGTTAGGGAACCAGCATGCTGTTACCATTCATTCAGATTACTCTCTGCCAGACATTCTGTATCTCGATAAATTATTAAACTCTTCGTCAGTTTTACTAGCATTGGGTGATTTAAATATTCAATACTCAATACTCTTAATTTTAAGGTAGGTTAGGAAAATAAATAATCGCATCTAACGAACACACTTTTGGGCCCTCACAGGCTCAGTTCCATCCCGATATACTATATATAGTGCATATGGCTTTGCATGACCTTTAAATAAGAAGTGTTTCACAATGGCCTCGGACCATTACCAGGTCCACATTTTGTTTAACGATGTTGACATGGAAAATATGACACATCGCCTAAAAGAATGGGAACTGGCCAGGGTTTGGGGATTTCCTGGAAGAGCAAATAAATCTGTCAACTCAGATTAACCCCCTTCTTCCCCAGGAATAAGATTCCACTGTTGACCCCATCACGTAGTTAATTCAAAGCGGTATTTAAGGCTACATATCGTAAAAATCCACATACCCACGCAGATGCGCTGCCTGAACACGTTAGGGTGCTAATTTAGCAGGAAAATAAGCTACGCAGATGCTATTCTCGATTTACAAAGAGGCAAACTAGGGCTCGAATAAATAAACTTAACGAACTGATACTGAAATATCACTCTGGCAGGCTGATCTCTGGAATAAATATTGCCGTAGTTCTGCACTTGTGACACCAGTCTCTGGCATATGACTACGACATTTATAAAGAAACGCGATTCAATCCCACCTCTTCATGGCAATGCAGACATGACCAAGACGCCTCAACAAAAAGCTGTGACTGTGGCCACTCATTTAGAAGTAGTGTTTCAGCCTAACGCCAATCGCTGGACCCATCTCGCGTGAATTGCAACTATAGAGGCCTAGAGTGTGTTTACAGCTGCCTTCAGTTTCAGAGGATGAATTCACGGGTGCTGACGAGGTTGAGCGCATCATACAACATACGAAACCCCACAGAGAACTGGGAGTCGTCTCCCTGCGGGTTATAGTTCAAGCACCTGTCTGACAGCGCGATCGAAGCTATAGCCAAGTGTATCAATGCAAATTGTAGTCCTACTCTTACACACTTCCTCACTTCTTCGACAGGAGCCACTGTCACAGTTTTCCCTAAGCTGGGATAAGACCCGACTCAACCTCAAAATTACCGCCTTTTCAGCCTGATCGGCTCGCTCTCTAAGATTCACGAACAAGTTTTATTGCATCACTTAGAAAGTCATATTCGTGAAGCAAATATTTTTCTAGAAGATAATTCGGTTTGAGTAAAAGGCGCACTACTGTTTTTGAGCTCGTCAGATTATCTCAACATATTATAAATACCTTTAACTGGTGCCATTATACAGTAGTGAAACTTTTAGATGTAAAAAGGCTTTTGACTGGGTTTTTCACAAGGCTATTGCATAAACTGTTTGAGAAACATATCCGAGATTGTTATGTTATATTATTTCCGTCACTTTTAAATAAACGCCCCATTGTTGTTTTAATTGATGTAGCTACTTCCGAAAATAAAATAACTAATAAGAGCTGTAGTCCAGCATGGCAGCATCCTAGGCCGTCTAATACCCACGATATATTGCGCCTCCTAAATGACATCTAAAACTACTGTAGGTATTTCTGCAGATGTCACATATGATCCCGCAGTGCTAAGCATGCCACACAGCGCGCCCAGGCACAGTCCAATGAGTTAAAAATTATTTTTTCGCCCATAGAGAATTAAAATAAACGTAATTATAGGTCATTTACGGTTATTTGAACATTATGGATATTAACGTTTTGAAAATGTCACTGCTATTATCTGCAAGTATTTTAACGGGCACACTGAGTTGCCAGCGCCCAGTCAAGTTGCTGAAGATGGAAGGAATAAAGTATTTCCACGTCTTAATGTCGAATTAAAACGTGTCAGGTAAACACTTGAGAATACTGAAGTTCTTTATTTTGCGCTCTGTTCTGTTAATGCATATATGTGTAAGAATTAGAAAATTTTGCGAAATTTTTATATTTCTAATAATTTCACTGTTTCACTTGACTGACGCACGAATAAAGTGATCAGACCCATGACAATGTAATTTTATATCCAGTGGAAGAATACACAATGTACGTACAAGTATATCTTAGGGAGGGTTTTCATAAGTTGTTTGGTATACCGTAAACAGCAGATAGTTGTGAGGTGGTAGTCTTCACACGCCGCAATATTCCCCCCAACCTTCCACTAGTTACTCTCTTCCGGGATTGTGAAATACCTCAGATTAATAACGGATAGAATACTGGCATGGCGTCACATTGTGGAGACTATGATAAATCTTGCATATGGCCACATGTCAGCATTGTATCCTCTCATAACTCATGTATTGCTTCATTATGTCATACGCTGCCTCAACTTGGGCATACTGTGATATTTTAGCACCCATTCATTTTTATGTTCAATAGCACTGATATTCAAATTAACCATACGTGGTTTGGAACTGCCTTACATTTAATTTTCCATGTTATTTATGATCTTTATTTTAATTTTAACCCTCTTGAACACTTTTTGTAATTTTCTTATTTATTTCGATATTTTTCATGTGTGAGATAATTTATGAACCACCATTCGTTTCTCTAGGTTAAGAGAGTATCTTATTCTGAGTAATAGTGACTTAACTATGTTATGTTAATTATTTTCCACTTGTTGATTTTGATTTTGCAGAACTTATTATTTATATTTTTTAATTAAATTTTTTCTTCTGTTTGAAAGTTTGATTGGTATTTTATGTATTAGTCTTAGTTGTATTTGTGTGACCGGATATAGCTGAGCCCATGTTTGCAAGAATGTTAAGATGAGGCCTGAAGTAGGCGGCTTCTGGATACGGACCTATTGGTCCTTGAACGCTTTTTATCGCCCGGATTTTTCTATTTTTAAAATCTCCGGCATCATCCTAAGTTAGTTAATTAATTTTGTTACCAGAAGTGAGTTTAAGTTTTGGCTAACCAAGTCAGTTTAAGGAGAGGGCTTGAGTTTACACAGATTATATTAGTGGTAGCTGAGAGACGACAGCGAGCAGTATGTGCGACATTAAACTATTTAATGTGACGATACCCTGTTTTGAGTTCTTAGACTGTGGACTAGTCTCATCTGTGTACTGAATTTTGATAATACAGATTTTGGGTTTTAAGATACATTAATTTTGATGAATATTAGTTGCTGATTAAATTAGTTATTGACTGTCACATTAGTCCAGTGGTACAAGTTTTAACGACAGAACTAGTGCCGGAGGCAATTATAAATTTGGCATAAGAATATTTGGAAGTGGACTTTACATTTGATTTTTCTCCCAAAACATTTGCTTTTTTTTTTTTTTTTTAGCCATTATATTAGTTTTCACTTAATGTAAAAAATTACTTGAATTTGACTTACAACTTTTATAAATGAAGCTCAGCATGCGTAAGGCTAATTGAACGGCACACTTAAATACACATCACAGCAATTCAATTTATTTGGACTCTAATTTATTTTAATTGTAAACAAGCAGCTTTCCAGGATTATCTTATTTTTCACTTTTAATTATATTTTATGTGAGTATTTATTTCAGCTCGAATGGAGGTAGTATTTTAATTTTATTACCTACTTGTAGACAAGAATCTTAGTTACTTATTAATTTTCTTCATCTTAAACAGATTCTCTTAACTTACTTAATTTTGACATTTTGAGTTTTAATTAAGTAAATAATAATTTTGAACAGCAGTCATTTTTATTTCCTTTATGTTCAATGATCTTGATCTTTTCGTATTTAAACGAATTAAAGTTTATGAATTATACTATTATTTCGTGGTGTATTTTGTGTGCTAGTGCCTTAAAAGTGCATGATCTAGAGTTCCTGAGGTTACAGCAGTCGGAGTGGAGTCTAAGATCATTGCTAAACAAATATATTACAATTACACTCCCAAGCCCCTGTCCCACACATGCATGTGTACATTGAACCCACTTTTCCTACAGTCTACGATATTTTATAGAATCCCTGTATTCCAAAATTTCATATTAGCTATTAAAGCTCGTCGCCATTTTTACAGTAATCTTCACAATACTATACATAATCACATCACATAAATCAACTACAGTTGGTGCAAAAAATTAATTATATTAGCCGCAGATGAACTTAGGTATATTCCTATTAAAAGCTTGCATGTAGAACTAACACAAGAATTAGAAATAATTATGACAAGAAATGTAACAATACATTTCGCAAAATGTCGAAGTAGTCATATGCTTCTGATGTAAAACAGTCTTCTTCTTCAGTAACTTCTCTTGTAGATTATGATATTGGGGAAATGCAGCGTGATAGTCGACCTAAATCGCTTCTAGCACATTTTTTATGCCTCAAGGCCTGCTCAGAACACACTGCCAGGCCTATCATCATAGCATTTGAAAGGGCTTTAGACTAATTTACTTAGTATTAATCAACCTAGATAAACATGCTGGCATGTTCTGTGAACTTCACTGACAGCATCAAAATAGCCTGAGTAACTGCGGAACAACGCGGTAGGTCCAGCGGGACTGAAAACCGCTCTAGAGTGAATAAGAAATTATCGTTATATTAGAATTTATTCTCGCTTCTTGGCTCCAGATCCAACTTGCATCCCTGGCTTGTGGTTGCAGTCTGAGGAGCCCTGGAACACGACGGACTGTTCCAGTGGGTTGAAACCATCCCGAGAGGAATGAGGCTTAGTTAATGTTTAAATTATCTAGTTATTTAGGCTTGGAATATTCATGGCTCGGAAACAGGTGCTATTTGCGTCCCCTGCCTGAGGGCGCAGTCTTCTGAGGAGCATGCCAATAAAAATAAAAATAATTTCACCCACTTGTAAATGTTTGCTGGCTAATGACGTCACAAGTCTCTCTCTGTATTTCTCTCTTTCACACACATTTCGTCGTGGTCACTATTATGTAAATAATTTTATATTATTATACAGCTTATTTAATATATAATATATATATATATATATATATATATATATATATATATATATATATATATATATAGCCTCTTACTGCGGGAATGCATTAATCAATTTCAGATATGGTATGTGTGTATTGCGCCACTCTTATTTACTGTTGTCTACCTACGCATGCCATTTATAATGTTTTAAGTCCAGTGTAATATTAACGCAGTGGGAATATGTAATGCGTAGCTTATCAGTCGTCTGCAATGCACTCACAAAACTGCTGGGCGAATAGTGTAGGTAGTATTGGCTTGGCGGCCCTGCAGGTGTATGCGGCAAGGTCGCGGTACTGTTAGGAATGCCCGCGAGACTGGCAGAACAATAAGAGGGGAATGTTTGGGCCATCTGGGCTTGACCAGCGAGGTCCCAGGGCGGTGTGCATCACTACGGTGAGCAGTGTGGCCCAATTCTCCACCCCACCACCCTTCCTTCCCACTCCATCACAGGAATTACCAGTAGATTCTTGGGACATTGAAAACAAAATAAACTTGCCTGCCAGTCTTAAGTTATATTGCATTATAATATCTTAGGTACTAAATGGTGAATATCGGCCGCATATAATGTTCGTAAGTAGTATTTTGAAACAAAGTACAGTATGTATATTCAGTATGTCGGTATGTATCTACTGGAATCTTTATCCTGTAGCAGTTTTGTTACTTCTTAAATAAATTCTGTTATATTTCGAGATTTAAATAAGTTTTGTATAAACACATTACATAGGCAAAATAATACTGCACAAAAGGAAAACGACCATATAAAACAACAAAATGGCATACATTGAGTAGAATTGAATTACTTTCGACAGCAGTACTCAAAACACGTTTCCTCAACCCTTCATCGCCACACTGTAAAAACCAGCACATAATAACCACACTGGGGTCATATAGAACCCAAATTTTCAAAATTCATAAAATTTTAGAAAACATGTAAATTAATGTTTACTAAATACATTTATTTCCATGCACTAACTCTATTAAAATGTATAATATAAAATTTTCATAGTTTAATAAAACAAATAGCAATAAAAATATAAAAACCAAATTGAGATGGAAAAGATTAATGTTTTGTTTAGTACTTGCAAATTATTTTTTGTGTTTAGTATTTGGAAGGAACAAATCAAAGCAAAGTTGTTGAAATCAAGAAAATATCAAACATACAAATACCATAACAACCTATTCCTTTGTTGTTGTTGGAATTATGTCGATTTCTTAAGACAGGATAAAGTCTTTGTCAATGTATTCTTTATTCACTGCACTCCAGACAATGAAAAGAATGATGCTCATCACACATAGGACGCTGGCAGGATTCGCAGGTCAGTTTTGCCTTGCGATCCTAGGCTCTTGGACAGAAGTGGCGCCTTTGTTTTCTGTCCAAAGAAGCAGGCCTCACTGGAGTTTCAGATTAAATAAGAAGTATGTTGGAGATCATCACTCGAAGATTCCTCCTCAGTGTTGGAATTTGAAGCCTGGATTGCAAGAATGGCTTAATGAGAGGCATACCTAACTCTTGTAGGAACATTCGTCGTTTCAATTTCTTATTCTCAGCCCTCAAGTGGTATAGTACCATAGCATTGATAGCACTCTGGTCCTTCATTCCATACCAGATCCTCAGTGGCCAACGATTGCACACTCTGCATACAGTGCAGGTATGACATAACTTGTCAAAGGTGTCAGTTCCACCCTTAGTTGAATTATAGAAGACTATAACGTCTGGTTTCCCTGACTCTTCATCAATTTAAGCACTATAATGCATGGCAGAAGCACCAGAACATTTTTATTACTGGTTTTGCTCTTTTTGGCATAAGAGACCAACATCTTGTTTTCATCAAATGCAAAGAGTGGTGTTTCTGTATCCTTTGCATGGAGAAATTATGGAGGAATCTCTGGTTTGTTGCTTCTGAGCATACCTGCCATTGCAAGATTGTACGTAGTGAACATTTGCTGGAAAAGTGACACAGAACTGAATCAGTTATCTACTGTAATATTGCATCCTATTCCATGGATGAGCTCGCTAAGTTTCGTTACATAGTATGTAGGTACCGGTTTTAAACTTTCCACAGTATGGTATGGCGTTGATCATGTATGTGGTTCTTGTATCGTTTATCATAACGATTTTCTAGGCCATATTTATAAGGTTTTGATGCCATCTAAATGCGAAATCCACAGTGCCCTCGAATTCCCATAAGTTGCTCGTCAATTGTGCAGTACTCCAAATGTGTGTACAAATTCTTGCAATTTGCAACGAACATTTCCTAAACATCTCTGACAGCTGCCATATTATATGTTTCTTTCCTATGTGGTTTCGTGGTTTTATCATCAAAATGCAAACCAGTTCCTAAAAATATGAACCGGTTTTCATTCATTGTTGCTCTGTAGACAGAGCTTCCAAATTCGTAAGACCACAGCTCACATGTGTGCCTGTGACTATTCCTTTGCACACCTGCTAAGTAAAGTAGGTCTAAGAAAGCTTGTAGCTCTTCAATTATGCAGTCATGAAGGTAGGTCTGAGGATTGCTGGCACCCTGTCTTTTTTTTACTTATTTCTTCATTAGTTCCATGTAGTACTTCATTCAAAATATTGCCAGTAATCAGTATTTTCCACCATTCTAAAGCAGTTGTTACATCCTTAGCTGGCCCTCTTGCGCCAGGCAAGTGAGTAACTAAATTTCTTCTGAGAGGTCTTCCTTGTCTCTGGTGTTCTGCAGTACTCCATTGATATGCTCGCTTACCTTGAATCGAAGCAATATTTCTGATCCTAGCTGCAGTTATAGGCCTATCGTCTGCATCTTCTTCGGCGACACTAACTTCATTAGACTCCTCGGATTCTTCTTAAATATAGTCGGGATCTTGATCTGAATCATCACCACCAAAAAGAGATACTTCATCGCTTTCACCTTCATCATCCAACAAGAAAGATCGCATTACATCATCTTGAAATGGTGGATTATTTTTAGAACTAACTAGCCATTATGTAAATATTTGCGTGAAAACTGCACTCAAATAACGCCAAAATGAATTATTGTATTTTAGGAACACTGCACGCACATACATACATGATCACCACACTGGGGTCCACGGAACCCCAAGAAGAATTCCAGCATCTCTGTAACAAGCAACTGAAGCACAATGTGCTGAATCATCACACAAATGTTTAGGGGGTGCTACCAACCTAATTTACACATAGGAGAAAAATTCCCTACACCTACATTAAAAGAGGAATTGCTAAAATAAATTCTACTGGGGTCTTGTAGACCATAGCGTTGTGACAAAGGATTAAAAGAGGCTTAACTTTTTAAGTTCGAGTGACGATATAAATGTACACAACTTACCATACAGCCGTTTAGGTAAGCAGTTTGGCTCCGAGTTGCTGAAAATTTTTTCATGATTTTTCATATGATTCTAATATTTTTCTGATTATATATTAGTATCGTATTATTTTGATCAATATGATCGCATATGAGTCTATGCTATACAGTATAATGTCATGCCATATTTGTTCGTGTTCATGCTCATTCATGTTCAGTGATCTCATTTGCATATTCTAATATTGTGCAGTTTAATGATATTTTTTACGTTCCATTTGCACATATTAACAACACATGTAGAAAACCAATGAAATAAAATAAGAGGACTAAACAGGTTACATTTTATTTGTTTCAGTGATATGAAATTATTAATATTGTAGTGGCTGTACTGGAAAATACCATGCCAATTCTATTTCAGCTTCAAACATGTGTATGTGTTTTGGTGCCTTCATGCTTATAATTTTATACAACTAAAAGGGAAATACGGATATAAATAACAATATGGATATGTTATACGAGTATCACTTATTTTCCAATTTTTGGATTTTCGAATGTGCTATTTCACAATGTGTGAAATGGCTGAAATGGGTAGATACTGCCAGAATACTAAGTTTGGGTGAATTTTGTTAAATAATTTAATAGATATAACGTACTGATCTAAATTACTCATATAACAACCATTTAGAAAAATCCCTGTCCAACTTAAGATAAGGTAACTTACAAGACCTACTGTGGCACTCGTGTGCCAAATTTAGGAGGAATCTGTTGTTTGTTTCCCGAGATATGACAAGAAAACTTTATTCATGTAATGCTATCTTATAAAATAGCGGACAAAAAGACTGTGTAGTCACATTCTATTTTTAATAGATACTCTCCCCATACAATTTTGAGTTTAAATTTGTTACATTGTTTCGTAGTTATATAAACATAACACACTAAACTAAAATGTGTATATGGCTGTCATTTTGAAAATAAGAGTCTATCCCACTTAAAACACATAGATTGAGATGACCAACCATAGTTCTAATTGTTTGCATAAATTGGGAGGAATCGGTTAATTGTTTTCCGAGATATAACAATTTTTAATTAATTACGTTTTTTCTTGTGGAACTGCCTTACCAAAAGGATGTATAATAGAGGTTCGGTGTAAACACAATTAATTAATTAATTTAATTGTTATGTTTTATTCAACCACATTCTGTTAAGCTACTGTAAACGTCGGTTAACAAAAATGTGGCACGCACATCAGTTATATATACGTCAGCATTGGAAGAAATAAAATTAAACTTGGCTAAATTTAATTATATAAACAAATATTTTTATCCTACTTGCATTACAAACCGTACATTCTAATCCGGACTACTTGAGACATAGTTAGTTTTCCATTATATATATATATATAATGGAGAACTAACTATAATATATAATGGAAAACTAACTATGTATATATATATATATATATATATATATATATAAATTACGAATTACTCGTTAAGGAATATTCATAGACCTACTACAGAGACGTGTATATGAGTTTGCTTTGATTGGATTCCAATTCTGGCCGCAAGTCATTCTAGAGTTTGCATGCTACATGGTTACATACGTGAATGATTTTCAGTATATAGCAGTACCGTGAATGGGGACGCTTAGTATGCCTTTGTGAGGAAATGTCTGTGAATAAGTGTAAGTTGCGTTAATTTATCCAGGATATATTTTGATTGTTTATACATACCTTTGTCTGACATATTGGAGCAGTCTTCTATTTTCCATATCCAGCCAGCCAGAGCTAGTTATATGCTCTCTGCTCTCTTCTCTTAAAATCAGAGGCGAGTGGAAGACAAGCA
The DNA here is from genome assembly GCA_029891345.1 of Dryococelus australis. Taxonomy (NCBI): domain Eukaryota; kingdom Metazoa; phylum Arthropoda; class Insecta; order Phasmatodea; family Phasmatidae; genus Dryococelus; species Dryococelus australis. Next base: position 249,858,757 of record CM057009.1, read on the forward strand.
TCCTGTAGGCAGCTTAAGTATTCTATATTTCAGAGAATTTTTTATTCTTATAAACAGGCCTGTGCAACAGTTAGAAGTAAACAGAACCAATAAGTAGGTCACAGATGTAGATGTTTTGCTTGTCAGTAAAATAAGTTTGAATATTTTAACGTACTTAATCCATAATCCTCAAGATTTATTTCATAATTTGTTTTTGTTTACTGGATGCACATGTGTCTTCTTGACGTTATGTTAAAATTTTCTATGTTAAAATTTTCATGTAAGAACTTTTAATTGGAATTATTTTAAGGCTGTTTTCGCCCCACAACTTCTTAATTCTCTCAAGAGCTTCGTTTACTATTTCTACCGTATCTAGTTACTTATTCGGCGAGGATAAGATAATTTGGTGACATCTGTGTATTGATGGCATAGAAGGTACATGTGGAAGATCATGAGCGTGTTGTTGTGAGATAGAGAATAAAATCGGCCAGAAGAGAGATTTCTGTGGTACTCCATCCCTGGTGTCTTCCCCATCCTAGCAATTTATTTCGTCAAACGTTATTTATTCTACAATTTGATTTGTGAACAACTATTAAAATATTTTCACGCCCATTTAACGGAACAATGTTTAAAAGCCCATACTGCTTAATTTCCCCGGTAAGCTTACATACTTTATGGCATCGAAGGCTTTAAAAAAGTCTAAAAATATTATAAATGTTGTGATCAATTCGTAACAAAGGTTGTACTTAGTAGAGGAAAAGTAGTTAGTTAACACTTGGTTACTAAAGCACCACACACGGGTGCCACTGTAATAAATTTCGTATGACTAAGGACTTATAGGAGGAAATATGTAAATGTAACAACCAAGATATTAGTAAGTAGGGAAACTTTGATACCTTATGTTGTGTAGGTGTGAATACCATAGGATTATTACAATGCATAACTTACACTCATGTAGTGCAGTAGAAATTTCTGCAACACTGAAATAGGGCATAGAAGACATCGACACTCAAAATACCTTGAATTGTCTTTCAAATAAAGAAGCACTTCATCTAAATATCTGTATTTAAGTGAAATAAACTTCTCATGAGTCAACATTAAAAATAAAAGGAAACCAATACTTTCAGTCCTTTAATTTAAATCAGGAAAGAGAAATTAATAACTTAATATGTTTAGCTGTGTGAGAACCAATTAATTAAATTATACTCTACAAGTAGATTAGAATACTGAAATAGTACCACCATTCGAACAAGACATTAATTAATCAGAAACAAAATAAAATAAACTGACAAGTAAAATATCTTTAAAGCTACTTTCTGTTGTAGGAATAAATAAGACGTAGTTCAAATAAACTGTGTTAGACTTGAAGTGTTTTTCGTTTAGTGCCTCTTAATAGAAGTTTATACATCGAGCTCCATTCAAATTATTATGTTCAAAGTTCTGATTCCTTTCCTACATAATAATTAGAATAGCAATTGCTTTGAGAAAAATCTTAATGAAAGCAAAGTCAAAGTTCACCAAAAATAACAAGGATAAATCATTCTTCACTCCAAATTAAATTAAAGTTAATGTAGGTTTAAGTTTGCTCCGGACACTAACTCAAGCCAGGTCAAGCAGGAACACTGGACTGATTCACTGATTTGCAATTTACATTGGACTCCAGCAACTATTTCTTGAATAATTGTAGCATCTATCATTATTATAATCAGAAGCATTAAACAAACATAAGAGAACGTTACTAGGCACACGTCCATTGACCTGAGATACGATGGCATCACCTTACTTATTGTATCGTAGCATACACCTCCATCATGGCGTCTCGAAGTCGGTAGTGTGCATCGTAGTCGGCAGCATCCACTAATAAAAATAAACTGTAAATGATAAACTTACCCCTCTTCTCAATATGACTTAACTAGCCCTAGCAGGAACTAACTTCTGGGACAAAATAAGTCTGCCTAAGTTATGTTGATGCCGGGGATTTCGCCCTCGAAATACCGGATACGTACCCAGAAGCACCTAACTTCCGGCTACTTTCTACAATCAATACTATAATGGAGATCAGCTACATACAGTCTAACTAGACATAATTTAAGCTAAAACATAAAAAGAAGCGCAAACTGCAAATAAAAGCAAATAAATAGTGTTTAAAATAAAAATTAAAAATTATGAGGCATGAAAAATTATGAATAATATATAATTAACATACTCAAGTTAAGTTACCAATTGCTCAGAATGATACACTATATTACCATAGAGTAACATAAATGTAAAAAGAACGGTAGATCCTAATTCATGTTGAATATTTAAAATAACGAAATAAATGTAAAAAGTTCAGGAGGACTCATTATTAAATTAAGAATCAAAAACCGCATGTATGTTCTTATTGCCATGCAAGTATTTAGAAGATAGAAATGATTGAACTAATATACCACAATATATAAAATGTATATAAAAATGTGTATATATATATATATATATATATATATATATATATATATATATATATATATATATACACATACACACACATACGCACACACAGCAAGAAAGTGTCTGCGATGAGGGTGGAAACGCGATTGTTTTTTTTTTTTTGTAATAGAAATCATTCGTATTTAAGTATTCTGCTAATTGTGCATACTACTTTGCCAAGGAATTTTGAGACGCAAAATATTTATAGTAGGTCTAAGGTCCTAATATTTTATTTAGTTTTGGATTTTTGCATGGTATTGAAACAACATATTTGCTATGTTGTAATGATGTATTTTACATTTATCCACAATTGTTCGAGTCTGTTGTTAGCTGCGGAATACATTTTGTCAATTATTTTTTAACTAAATTGTTGTGATACACGCCAGTACATCGCCCAGAGCGTCCACCTACCTGTCTCGCCTATTAAATGTGTAACCTGTTATTTCCACTAATGCTATAAACCTATAAATACTGCCGAACGTAGCCACGCTTTTCTATTGCAAAGATGTGTCCTGTGTTATTTATCTCTATTATGTTGCTATTATATTCTGTGCTCAAACAAGGAGCATACAAGTACAGAGTCGCAGCTCAACGAGAGAACCTGTCGTATTCATTTGTTTGCCGAAGTTGTTTCTACCTTACTGCCTATACATTCGGACAGAGTCAAGGCCCTTACACTTTCCGATACTTTCAACTAAATTGTCGATACACAATACAAACTTAAAGTCGACGTTCAGACAGTTAAAAATTTGGTTTGCGATTTTCGTAAAAATGCCCATCTTGTTATGTAAATCATTGTAAACACTCAAGAATGTAATATTTATAATTATGTTTTTATTATAAGCAAATGCCTTTATATCAAAATTTCATTTCAAACAAAAAAACACGTATTTTCTTTATTCATAAGTATCAATTCATTGATTTCCTCTTCACATAACATTCGTTCGTTATTTTTTAAAATTTCGACAAGACAAACTTACCAAAGTTCGATTCGGTATACCGAAATTAAAGTCGCCTTACAGTAAAATTCATCTCACATAACCTTTGATTCTCGGCAAAATGGCCGTTTGACTTTTGACTTAACGTTTCAATTTTTCGAAATCGTGAAGTCAAGAGTCCTTAACAGTACCATTGCGCCAACCTCCATAGGAAACATGCCGAGACACAAACTTACAGTCAAAACGTAAAGTCAAGTGCTAACGTTTTCTATTGTGTTAAGCGTGTTAAACCAAAAAATATTTACTTTTGATGTTGGCAGACAACACATGTCTTTGCCAATTTTTTTTATTGCTAGCCTAATTTTTCCGGGCAAAATTATTGATTCCGTAATTTATCCACAGTTATGTCAGATCACAAATAAATTTGTGAGAGTAAGAATCATAATCTTATGGACGAAACAACATTTTATTAACAGATTCATTCAAGTATTCACAAAATGCATGTGTCACAAATTAACAGATTAGAGAGACACGTAGAGAAATACGACTATGTCCCCTCAAAATGAAAATAGGTAATGAAGCACATGTTTCTACAATATCTAAAGATAAAAACGACATAATCGTTTATTGTATATCTACGCGAAGTGCAAGTAGTAAATATCATATTTAAACATGAAACAATTTTTTTCTAATGTCGACGTTAAAAGACAGTAGAAGCTGGACTCAGTATCTTCGGTAAGGACTTGTTTTTCCTTCGAGTTGACAGGGCCTGCTGTTTTGTGTTGAGTAAAACGTCGAGAAGCTATCCCGAGTACCTGCAGATGGGAAAAAAGAGAGGGAGGATCGGCCAAGCATGATATTCGTGCAAGGAATAAAGAACGATGGTACTAAAGGAGGGGGGGGGGGCATGAAGCGATACTCTAACCAAAACCTTATAATGTATGCCTGGGGCAAGGTGAGTAGGTGGCTTTTCTAGCTATTGTCATGTTCGTGTTTTTAGTCCTAAGTCTTTACGGATGCACAAAGATAAACATTAGCATAACTCACTGTTTTTTTTTCAGTTTTCTTAACGTAATTCTAATTAACTCTATAGATGCATAAAAACTCATAGTTTCACCTGTCTTAAGATCATAATTTCAATGACACATAGGCAGTTTACCTACACAACAGATACTGGAATAAAAAGAACCCTAAAGAACTGCTGTCCGTAATTTATAACCTCTCCTCATTGAAAGATAAAGAAACAAACACTACAAATGCTATTACTGAATAGAGTTACTGAAGTGTTTATATTCCTAGGTAATAATAGTGCTTATTGATATACTAAAATTATTTATAAAATAAAATTTCGGTACCAAAACAGTAACGTGCCATAAAAACTAAAAATTATAATATCACCATGCGGTGTTGACACACACTAAATTACATAAATTCAGATTTAAATGATGCAATGTCATTTACAAGTTGGAAGTATTATATATATTTATATATATATAACATATATAATGTGTATGTGTGTCACATTATATATAATAGGCTGACAACAATTTTGATAACTAAAAGTGTAAAAAAATACAAATAGTTAGTTTACATAGTGTCGTTAGTGAAGTAAACTCATATGAACATATTTTAACATATTTATAACTACTTTGCTACTAAACCCTTCAAATTAAACGAACTACTGGGTGATGCTACCGAGATCGACTGATATGAAATATTCGCTAACCTGTATATATATATATATATATATATATATATATATATATATATATATATATATATAACAGATTAATATTTATAAAAAAAAGTACTGAACTTGCTGTAGTGAACCACTATAACAATATAGTACAGTATTTTTTTATGAATATATTAATCTGTTATATAGGCCTATGTTTTGGACTTTACCATATTTTATTTGTTTACATTTTTCAGTGAATAATAATTCTTAGCCCCTACCATTTCATTTTCAGTAAACTTAAAATTACGTATTAATTATTTTGTAAACCACCCATCCATTTTATTTTATTAAGTTCTATCCTATGTCTCGATAGTATTCTGAGACATGGTGTGTTCTAACCTAAATACTTTAAGTATTAAATTTATATAATGTTTTATAGTGTTTTTGTTTTCCAATATTTTTCTATCATTTTTTAAAGTGCAATTATATCTTTCTCTTTATTTTTTCTGGTATTTAATATTTTTGCTCTTTTATTACTTATTTCTACCAGAAGTAGTACTCCATGTTAGGATATTTCGATAGATAGTAGCCGGAAGTCATTGACTACTGGGAAAGACCTTAAAAAAAATGGCATACCTAAATTTTGTTGGGATTTTATCCTTAAAATCTGCAGCACCATTGTAAGTTTACGTTGAAGAATTGGTCCCAGAGGTTAAAGTATAGGTTTTGGAACCAGCCAGGAAAGCAGAGGGCTGAGTTCAAAATAGGGAGAAAAATTTTTGAGTTGTTCCAGACTACCGAAAGACGCCAAACAGCGAAGCGCTGGTGCCATGATGGAGGTGTGAGACCAGCAATTCACACAGGTGACACCAGTTCTTTACTAAAGCTTGAGGCGCACATCCTGGTCAACCAGTGTAATATTTTGGTACCCCAAGATTCAAAGTTCATTGATAATTAATTTTAAAGAAGTATTCAATCATTAATATTTTAATTAGGATGGTAAACCAGTGGTCCGTGCTCGCAAGACGGAGTTACTGTCGGAGATTATTATTTGAGAACCCTGAGAAATTTTTTAAAACATTTTAATATCTAATAAGAATTGACGCGAGGAGATTTTTAAATAAGAAAGAAGTTTAACTTTTTCCTAATTTTGAAAAGTGAAAATTCTTAATTTACCCTTCTTAGTTTCGTGTAGCTATAGAACATTTTCCATACTTAATTTACGTGAGGTGAAATATCTTTAAACAGAAATAACTTTGTTGTCAATGTAATTTTTTGGAAAACCAAGCAGAAATAATATATTTTATTTTGGTAATTCATTTTATTAATAATAGGATTGTGGTTTCCTGTAGGTATTAAACTCCTATTTGCAATAAAGCTTAGGTAGTTTCCTCATAAATTAACCTCAATTATAAAGGTAATCAGCATGCTCAATTTGTTTTCACCAGATGTGCCTAAATTCAAAGATGCATATAATAACTGATTCTAATAAAATATGTTAGTTGCAAGTATATTTTGCTTTCAGTTGTGTTTGGTGTGTAATGTTTATGTATGAAATTTTTAGTCTAAGATCATCCGACATTCTTTTAAATGCAAATTCTATACGGGCAAGACAGAAGAGAGCTTGCAGTTCCAACGAGATGGCATTGATTAAAGTATACATCTCACTCCTTCTCAATATTACATAAGATACACGTAAATTAACATTAAAACTCATTTAGTAAACGATAAAGTAATCAGTCTGTATAACAATAGCCCATATCGATGGTAATGAAACGCATCACGATTACATCTGCCCTCTGGATGACACCAGATATAGTCTATTCGCGGTTTCTTCGCCTTTTTTAAATCAAACCTTTGAAAAAATCTCCTCATGTGTGACGTGTTTAGTTATTTCCATCATATGCCATATATTGCAAGAGTTTTATACTTGTGTTCATTATAGTTACTTTTTTCCTATTAAATTGAAATCTTATTCATATTTTATCTAAAAATTATAACTCTTCATTTATAAATAATTTGAATTTAAAACAGTGAGAAAACTTGTGTGTTGGTAGTGCCTAAGGAGAAATAGTTCTTATATAATACACTGTTATAGGCAGCTCATGGCAAACTGAGCACTTTTGAGGCCCTTGTTACTATTTACTTTCAGTCATTTTTTTCCCTTTAACTACCTTTATTAATTAATAGGTCCATTTAGGTAATTAACATGGTGTGTATATTACACCACACTCGGAAGTAATAGTTTTATGCCAAAATAAAATATATTTATTTGCTATTATTCTAAATGAGAAGGCTTTCAGAAGTGCTCACTTTACCGTGAATAGCCTTTACACTGAGTGCGCACGAATTCGGTGCTTTGTCCTTTGGTGTAATCTTACAGACTTAGTTAAGTTTAGTTTGCACGAGGCAGAGGAATATCTTGGAAGTGAAACTTAGCAGGGCTTCAGAAAAGTAAGTAACTGTGAATGGATTATATACATAACTGGATGCAACTTTGTGATTCAGCTATGGCTAAGCTTCACAAAGAAAAAAAAACTAAATGTCTGTGCAGCCAATGTTCGCAGAAACTTTCCACATTACAAGCAAATAAGAAGTAGGCACAACAGTTTGAAATAAAATACTAAAATAAAGTATTTCTACTCATCAGAGCACTATTATAATGCGAATATAAACGTGTGGGAATACCCCATAAATCCCGAGCAGTGGAAAATAATGTTAAGCAAATGAGTTCAATTATTCTGCCAAACGATTTAAATAGTTAATTTACTAATGTAAATTGTAAATACCAGGGCATACGGAAAAAATACTTACTATGTATTTCTACTTCCAATAGAACATATAGTTCAATTGAGAGATTTGGACAGCTCTTAACAATAAGGTCTCGAGAGCTGGTGGAGGTGAACTGAAGTGAGAGTGGAGCAGTGCCAGAATGAAAGGGCAGGGAAACAGAAGATCCCCTAGAAAACCTGCCGACCAGCGGCATCGTCTGGGCATAATTCCTACCTGCGAAACTCCAGTAATGGCCCGACCGGGGATTGAACCTGGTTCGCCTTGGTGGGAGGCAAGCAGGCTAACCGCTCAGCCACAGTGGCCCCTCCTATACACGTCTTTGTACTCTTCCAGAAGGCAATATATTTTGAGAAACGAAATCAATTTTGGAATAATGATAATGAGGTTGAAGGGTTATGCAAATAGTAGATATTGTATTATGTTGATGAATTTCACTGTTTGATTGGATTTTTTTTTTTAAATTTATCGGTAACATGAAAAGAATCTCAAAAACTTGTCCTACAAGGGCTTGGATGTTTTCAGACTTTAAGAGCTGTCTGCAAGAATTTATATTTATGTTGTTGCATAAAAACATAATAACTTTTTTTTGGAGGGGCAATATTCTTTTACTGGTGTTTGAAATGGCCCCACAAAGTGATTGCAGATATTAATACAGCATGAAAATAACCTAAATGTAATTGTTTGGGGATGCTTTGGTTATTAGTGTTGACAGATGTGTCAAAGAATAATATGATATAATAAGTCTATTAGTTCTGTAATTTGTGTGTAATTTCCAATTTTAACGACTTTCAATATGTAGCCCAAGAAACTTTGTTAAAAGTAACACTACATAGATTATTTTCATTACAGCATAGGATATTTTTAGGTCTAAGTTTATTAGCTTTAAGAAACTCCATGCAGTTTGTATTTTCCTTGTTAAGAATAAGCATATTTGCTCAGAACCAATAAGTTAGCTTGTGTGTGTAATTATAAAAAAACTTGGAAAAAGTAGAATGTAAGGGTACAAGCCTGTAGTTTTTTGCTATCGCCTTTTTTAAATTATTAACTTAATGATTGTCGACTTCGTTCATGCAAATTTCCACAGTACAACATATCGTTACAAATAATGCAGTGGAGACACACCTGGCAAAACAAAGTTATCTGCCCTTTGTCATCGATGTAATCGGTAAATGCTGCATTCTTCGACAAAAAGGGCTGCTAGCAAGTGTAACGGGAACAAATTAGATTTACTTCTGTTGAATTTTAATTTTTTAAATACGGCTATGATTGCACTTTATTTTGGTTGTCAAAATATACACAAAAATACCATTCTTTGTAAAATGAAGTCAATATGTAGGTACAAAAGTGTTTCGCTTTTTTAAAATAAAAAATTTATTATAAGACATGCTATCTCTCATATTATAAATTGCCACTTTTCCTCAATCTAAAAATTAACAAGTTTAAAACATCTCATGTACATGCCGTGTTCTTTTCACTTTGTATAGGTGTCAAAGGTTAAAAATCTCAACTCCATACACAGTAACATTTTGTAAATTACCTGATACCGATTAGGATGCAATGGGTATGGACTGAATCTGAACGACTCAATAAGTTTATAGAAGCAATTCCTGTAGTGGCGCAAGCCAATACCACATTGGTATCGATATTAATCTGGTTTTTCTTAATTCTGCGCTTTGTATTTTGAAACTTTTCATGATGCGCCTTAGCCCATGCAAAACAGATGGCATTCTGAGAGCATCGATGATTTTTCCCGAACAACTTTTTTATCATAAGTTTCGTAGTGTATAAAGCCTGTTAAAGGCTGTATATGCAAACAGATTGATTCACAATTAACAATGATGTATAAAGTAACTGTGCAGATGAAGGTTCAAAATTTCTACTCAATTGGGAAATTTTATACAATAACATTGTAAGGAAAATTAATCTACGTATTCAGATTTTGAGAGTGGAGATTCAAGAAGACTGACTTCATAACGTACTCTATTGAAGTGCGTTTTAATAGTTTTCTAAAAAAAAATCTATACTTAAGTACAATTGCAACTATAAAAACATTATTCCTTTTTCCAGCAGCACAACTATATTACATGCTCTTCATGGTAAACTGAGCATTTCTCAAAACCTTAAGATCTACTTGTTTGTACATTTGTGTATTCTTCCATCATATGTACACTTAACATTGTCATGGGCCTGATCGCTTTATTTATGCGTCGGTCAAGAGAAAATGTAAAATTATTAAAAAATATATATTTTTTGTAATTTTGTAAATGCTTACACCTTTAAGCAAAAAAGAAAGACAAAAAACGAAAGAACCACTCCATACATTTTGGGAAAGAATTCTATAGAAAAAAGTTCCAGTGTCAAAGAAGTTTTCCGCTAGGAACCTTACACAATTACAACAAAAATTAAGAAAAAACAAATCTAAACGAAGTGGAATATAGTCCCAGTCCCAGGACTCTGATAATAAATCAATCTTCTTCACTTTGTAGTGGGCACTAATAATGCATATTAAATAATAGTTTGTCTGCAATACCTAGTAAACCCTCTCATGTCACGTTTGTTTTAGTTTTTTTTTTTACTATCAAAGTGTGTTGAGTAGGGTGTAGATTGACTCACTCTAATACTGTAATTAATAATAATCAGAAACCATGGTGTCTGAGCGATTATCATGCTCGCCTTCCACCAAGGCGAGCTGGGTTCAATATCCGGTCGGGTCACTGGATTTTCACAAGTGAGAATCGTGCCGGACGATGCCGTTGGTCGGCAGGCTCTCTCTTTCATCACCCGTTTCCCCCGCCCCTTTATTCGGGCGCCGCTCTATACTCACTTCAATCAACCTTAGCTGCTCTCAAGACCTCGCTGTTGAGCCGCCCAAATCTCTCCACTCTTAACTTCACATAACAATCAGAATATATTTATATATAATCTTATTATAGCAACCTTAATTTTTCTGATGTCAAATCTGTATAAAGTATATAGTTATTTTAATCACGGAAAAAATTCATTTCCTTTCCTTTTTATTATTACGATTTGTAATGTGCAAAGTCGTGATTTACATGCTAAAGCTTAAATTACTAAATGCAAAATTACGTAAAAATAACTCAAAGCAAATGGGAACACGCACAGAAAACCTGAAACGACGTATTTATTGATCATAAAGTTTGGCGCGATAACATCGGCACAAATTACTTCCAGTCTTGTAAGCATTATTTGCATTTAGCACGCCATCTACCATGATGATTTATGAGCTAGTATTGCTGAAGGCGACAGCGCTATCTGACGAGTCGAGTGGTGTACTATGTTTAGAGAATATTTGTTCTGGTCATTACCATAGATGATACCAAAATTCGCGGGTAGTTTTCCGGGGGAACTTCGCCACCGGGGTAGTTGTCCAGAGGGGAATATTTCCTGCTTCTACCTGAGCTGAAGAGGAAAAGTACCTTTTCCACATGGGAACAATTTCAGCGACCCAAATAAACTTTTTCATAGAGAAAACAAAGTTTCTTCATCATATCCACTATGTTGGTATTGTAACTTTACTATCTTTGGAATGTACTATTAAACAGAGGGGCTGCTGCCTGCTGGCTGGAGGTGATAACACTGCTGGATTTTCTCGAAGAAATTTTCAAGCTATCTGGTTATTGCTCTCTAGTGTAGTTGATCAAAGGGGGAGAGTGTGCCGACACAAGATAATGTTAGAAAAAGCATAAAAAGTATGTGACACCTGTTGGATGGGTGTTAAAGGGTTACTGGAAATTTAGAGAGGCGGTGAAAACCATTGTTAAGTGTGTTGTGGAACTGGATACCCGAATAGGCACCAGGCACCATCGGCAGGCAGTGTCAATTGTTGCTACTGGTAATGCTGGAAATGATCTCAGGGTATGGTGGACCGTTCGCACGGACGTACACATTTCTTCAGTGTAATGTTGAATGAGCTCCTCTCTTCTGATTCTTACATGGAAAATACTGTGGGCTTATTTACGCTGATCCACATGCCTTAAATTGTTCAAAATGCTGGTTGAGCATACTGATTATTAAGTTGATTGATGTGGAATTAGGTAAAAGTCGGTTGTAGGGGACCCAGACCATGAAACATCCGAAGGCACGCTATAAATAAAAGACAAAAGTCTGAAAATACACATATAATTATACTTCCATGAACACTTTTCATCACTCTGGGTGACAACTATGCAGGTTCTGGCCTGCGGCCCGCCAGATAGGCTAAACTATTAAAATGTTGTGAATGTCCATGATAGATTTACTGTGAAAATTATTCTTCTGCAAATTATGCAAGTGCTGGCGAAGAAGAGGTGGCTATGCTGGGTGAGAAATAAAGTGAAAAGGTTCCAAATATTACATTATTATTGCAGACTACATAATCAGGTCATGAGTTTCCCCGGAATGTTCACGTGAATCGACTGACCCCTTGAGATGCTAAACTGCGACTGAATCTAGCAAGCACGTACACTGCAAAATATTGGCAGCTCGGAGCTCCCTCTGCACTACTTTATGCTTAATAGAAAACACTACTTTATGCTTAATAGAAAGTTTATGACAATTATGAAGCATGAACACTTAAAAAATTAATATACTAATTCTCCTTGATTTTAACAGTTACAGTTTGCACTTAGATGGCATGAAATGAGGGCGAAACAACTGAGATGGAAAAATATGTGAATTTGTAAATGACACAATAAAAACTCTGAATTTCTAATAGGGGCATATTTAAATGTTTCAACTACTTATGGGTCTATCTTTGTTTTAAAATCACTTGCTTTAAATTCCCATAGCGTTGTCTTCCATTACACACCCTTACCCATCCACAGGGGCATGGCGGTCATGCTGTGCTACTGTGCACTTTTATTCGTTTATGCCGTAGCACCCCTCCATCTGCCCGAGCTTGGCACTAGCGATGTCAATGACATGTTTCGTCTCCCTTCCTGGCTTGCATCGGTTTTTAAATAGAGGTGTCTGCTTGCATTGTACCTGGCGAGGGTTGGACACGACCTGAACTTTTCCTTATTGTTTACAAAGGTCCGTGAGTGGTGCCGTAAGTACTACAAAACCCTCGATATATTCTCGCAAACAATTTATTAATCCGAACAAATTTCTCAGCTGTTTGCAGGTTTTCGGTCGTGGGTAGGTGTCAATGAGTCGCAGCTTGTCAGCTGGTGCAGCTCGGCGTCGCCTATATGTCAGAGAAAATCTATGCTCGTTTTTCCTATACGGAACTTACCCGTGGCGCATGTCAAGACATTTATAGCGAAATATTCCAAATCCAGGGACAGATGGTGTAGTTGTTCTTCCCATGTTCATGACCAAGCTATCACAACGTCTAGATACACCATGTTTACTACCCAATTAGGCCATCTAAAATACGCACAATCATATGGACTGGAAGGTTACTCGTGTTCACTTTTACCCGAAGGGCATAGCACAAAACTGAAAATGTATTCCATCTGGCACTGTGAAATCAGTCTTTTTTCTGTCCTCCAGTTTGACCGGCACTTGCCAACAGCCACATTTCTGATCTAATAAAGTAAGAAATTTTGCCTGTCCCAGTAAACTCAGGGCATCCCTGATACTTATGTATGGTGGTAATGTGCTGCGCTTAATTTGGTCCAGGGACCTAAAATCTAGACAGAATAACCTGGTTCCAGCTTTTTTTTGGCAAAAGTGTAATGGCTGAATTATACGGGCAGTCAGTTGGATCAATTATTTTCTCATTTAATATTTCCTTAATCTGTTATTGAATAATTCGGGCTTGATGCAGCAAATAACCTCACGGGTTGGTACAATCCGTTCCTTCTTCCATTAGGGGAATTTCATATTCCATGCACAACTACCTTTTATTTGTATTTAGGTGGTACGAATAGCTTCCATGTGAGTGGGTCCTTCAGCGACCACATCTCTAGCCGATTGTCAACAATGCGACATTGTTCTATGTTCTCTTGTGCACACTTTGCCATTTGTTTTTGCTCAAATACGCACGTCACTTGCACTTCTACTACTTTGCGATACAGGTCACAAATTAATACTACTTTACAGCCATAATAATTTGGTTTACTTTTGCCTCACACGACAGTTCTTGGGATACCAGAGGTATGATGTCCCATTATGAGTCGTCGTACACTATGGCATCAGCATTAGGCGCACGTGATAGCACATCTGCTAATTGGTTCTCCTTTCTAGGTCATGTTCTACTATAAAGTCGGATGCTTTAATGAGCGACACGAACTGTGTTAATTTGCTATGTGTTCCCTTCATACTGTGTAGCCAGACGAGACACCTGTTGTCTGTTCGTAGTGTGAACCATTGGTACTCTAAGTAAATGTGGTACTTCTTAATCGTCCACACTACTGCCAAACACTAATGCTCATTGACATTGTATCTCCCCTCAGTCTGGCCCAGTTTTGCACTCGCAAAATCTATTACCTAGCGAACACCATAATCTATACACTCTTACAAAACCGCACACAGCCCCTCCTAGCTGGCGTTAGTTTGCAAGTATAAGTGTCAACTAGGGTCATATCGTGCAAGTGTAGGACACAACCTGAAATGTAATTTTACTTCCTGGACTGCGATTTCTGCTGCGTCATCCCACACGCACCATTTCTGTGACGGCAGTAGGTCAGTGAGTGGCACAGACACAATGGCAAAACCCTAAATGAATTCACAGAGCCAGTTAATCAAGTCAAGTAATTTACTTAGCGGTTTTTGCTTACATGGTAGCTGTTAGTTGTTAATTATATTTAACTGCTCTGGATTTGGCTTATTTCTGCTCTCGACGAGGTCTACCAGGAAATCCAGCTGTGTTATCCCTATGTGACATTTATTCACTGCGCAAGTTAGCACGTTTATCGCAAGCCTTTCCAGCACTATGCTCAAGTGGTGTACATGGTCCTCACAGGTCTCTGACCATACTACAACGTCATCCAAATAGGCAAATGCGAAATCGCCTATGAGGCCGTCCAGCACACCTACCATCACAACTTGAAATGTGGCGGGCGCACATTTCAACCTGAAAGGCATTGCTCAGAATTTAAAGTGTCTTTCATCTGGCACTGTGAAAGCAGTTTTCTCCCTGTCTTCTGGTTTCACTGGAACCTACCAGTATCCGCTACACAAAATAAGAAATGATAAAATTTTTACCTTGCCGAGCGTTGCGAGTACGTCCTTGACGCTGATGCAGAGTGGCAAAGTGCTATAAGTCGCCTGATTGAGGGAGCGAAAATCGATGCAAAAATGCCAGCTTCCGTCTATTTTGGGTGCTAATATAATTGCAGAGTTAAATCTGCTGCACATAAGATCAATAACTCCATCTGCCAGCTTCTCCTTAATTTGTTCATCTATAATTCGTGCTTTGTAAGGCAAATAGCTATGCAGGGCAGTGTAAATAGGTCCCTTTTGCATTAGTGAGATTTCATGCTTCAAGACATTTCTACACAATGAGTCATGTTTCACAAAAACTTCTTTGAGTCCGCCCAAAAACGCTGTAACATTGCCTGCTGTTCGGGTGGAACATTGTGGTTGAATTCACTACGCAAAATTTGAGGTACACTCTCAGCTGTCCTTTTGTCTATATTGAAAACAGTACGCCTTTCTATAGCTCCGAAATGGATGCGCCTTGTGGCTGGTTCAACTATTGTGTTTTGTTCTGATAACCATGGCACACCCATTATCGAGTCTTCTCATATTTCTGCAATAATTACTGCAGTCATAATTGTGTCCAAAACACGCACTCTGATTGCAACAGTCGCTTGGCCCAGACAGAGCTACGCAAATGTGCTGGCCAGTGGCGAGGTGTTTGTTTACAAAGTGCAGTTGGACAAAATTATACGATGCAGTCATGTCGATCAAAGCATGACAAGGGCTCCCATTCACAAATACAAAAATACGAATAAGCTGCGACATGTTACCACTAACATTTTGTATTAGTGTTTTATGTGGGGTCAACTCTGGGTGCTGTGGCGGGACTGGGGCATCAGAGGTACCCGACCTCCTTACCCATGCTCCCCGTTTCCCTGCTGACTGGCTGCAGGTGCTTTGTAGGTCGACATGTGGGGGTTGTTTTGGCATTTCCTATGCCTATGGAAGACTTCTGCAGGTTTGCAGTAGCAGTAAGATGTTTCTGGAAACTTACCATCATCCCACATTATGTTTTGTTTACCTACACTCAGCATCACACTGTCCTGTTTGCCGTTGTTGAAATCACGATTCGCACTGTCCCCACCGGTTTTCACTGTGTTATTCTCCCAGTTCTGTACAAAATATATTTTATATGAAGTCCTTGGCTGTTCCCGCGGTTTGGAACTGTTCTCGCTGTGCGACTCATGTCGCCATCGTGCAGCACTATTTTCGCGATGTGGTTGACACATACTTCGCTACAAGATTCGTGCGGCTATTAACAGCTCATCTAAGTTGCTGTTACGCAGAGGCACTAGTGCTGCATGAAACTCTGGTAGAGCGGTTTCCGCCACAACTTCTAAAACTTCTCGCTCGGAAAGCCTAGGGTGGAATCATCTTATAAGGTAAGCCTTCCGGTTGATGAACGTCGACAGTTGTTCATCAGGCTGCTGTTCTTGCCAAATCATCTTACTCTGTGTCTGTAGAGACGTATATGCATCTTCATACCTGCATTGAAAGGAGTAAAGAAATTCTCCCCATTCAAAGCAGTAGTGGTTGATTGACTGCACCATTTCTTGGCATCATCTTGGAATTTGTTTCCAATGTACACTGCCCATCACTCCTTGCATACACCATAACATTGCGACATATATGCAACCATGCTCCGAGGACCTATTTTCTTGAGGATAATAGTAATGTTCTCATTCATGGTGGTTTCTACGCAGAGGATATCCAGCCTGCAAAGTTTCCAGATGTGTAATTGGTTGAGAAGGTGCTGAAACGACGTAACAGAAGGGTGTACATAATGTGGTGGGGTTCCCCTTGCAGCTTCAATATCTGGGTCGCTGAAGCGGACATCGAGTGTTGAACAGTAAAGATTGTAATAAAACTTGTATATTTTATTATGTGAACAATAAATTTTGTGTAAAATATTGTTGGGTTTTTTAATTCTAAAAAACCCTTCTGCTTTATATAAAAATTATTTTAATCAAAAAATCTCACATTTAAGAACAAAACAAAAAGTATATAAATATGTAAATTAACATACTTTGCAAGAATGGCCATTATCACCATTCGGTACAGGCCGATAGCAGGTGTCATAACAGAAAAGTTAATGCAATTTATGTTTTGAAAATATAATCCAATATGGAAGGTGCTAACACCACCACTTATGCTTAAAAAAACTTAAACAAATATGGCTGATGCCTGTTGGGTGAATTAGTACACTAGTGCCACCAAGGTGATGTAAAATATATGAAATACAGTATGGCAGTTGAACGAATGTGAGAGAAAAAACTCCAGCAATACAAACACAACTTACAGCCGAAAAAACAAGATGGCGGCCTTCAGCAATGTATAAACAAGTGACAAATGAAAAATCCAAGGTGGCAGCCACCAGCAATGTATAAACAAATGACAAACGGAAAAAACCAAGATTGTGGCCTCCAGCAATGTATAAACCAATGACAAATAAAAAAAACCCAAATGGCGAATTGAGTAATAGGTGAGGGGAGTGGGTCTGAGGGGTCAGTCGTCTGCTGGGCGTGGTGGTGGTGGTGGGACCTCAGGAAATGTAATTTTTTAAAATAAATATTTAAAAATTAATTATTTAATAACTTTTTAAAATTAAATTTCATATGATATCTAATAATCTTACTAATTAAGTTATTCAATTCTTTTAAAGAAAATTTATAATTTTTTAGGGAAAAAGGGAAATTTAAGGGAAAAATAATTTTTCGACGGTAAAAGGGACAAATAGCCACCAGGGGACCAAAATGTTTAAATAATTTGAAAATAATATTTAAGAACAACTTATCATATAATTTTTTTTTTTTAATTTTTTAGATTTTGAATTTCAGATCACTTGTTAAAGATCACTGGGGTCATGTTCAAAAGTCAAGGTCACATGTATGTAAGATGGCCGTTGGGTTACGTAACAACATGATCAGACCGGCTCCTACACCCCATGCACTTGTTCCAGATCATACATATTCATACTAATTTGGGTAAATCATTTCGCAGTCCTGATTTACCTATTATAAAGTCTAGTAATTTTCCATAAACTGTATTAAAATATCTACTAATAAACTAGGAAACTAAGATTTCAAACTCTGAAAAATTTATTCAAAGTGATATTTGACACACTTGTAGAGTAGAATAGGATCAAAATATATTAAAATCTTTAACGACAATAAATTAAGTTCTTAAGGTACTGCAGGCAATGTTCCAATCGAATGCCGCAGTATTGCACACCATTTGTATATGTCCTGAAGACATCTCCAGAAGTTGAATGTTGTTTTCGTTGAGACCAGTGAACAGCATGCAGTAAGTATCCACAATATAAAACGACTTGTGTATGTGAACATATATGATCTTGAATTTGCCATTTGTATGCACGGACCAAATTTTTTTGTGTGTGATAAGATTTTTTGTTCCTTCGCACGAAGTCTTCTACATCGAAAATAGCAGGAGATTTTTCAACTAGCACAAATTGAAAGTAAAAACTAATGTGAGAAATGAGTAGAGCCCTACGATAGCGAAAAAATAACAGGCTGGTGTTCAAAGGTGACTGTAATGAGATCTTCATTTGCTTCGAAATTCTGTCAGGAAGAGTTGCCAATTTGTCGCTACATTTCATGTGAACTTTTCAATAATGGTTTCCTTCAATTTTCTGCGTGGCAACCAACCCAGCTTCCTTTGATTTAACGCAGCTCACTTTTACTCCTCCAGTCAGACCTGTTGTAACATTTCGGATGCCATTACTCTGTGTAAAAGCGAAATGTCTACAAAGTCAAATCTTTCTATTGTTGGAGATCTAAATAATTACTTTGGCATAATTTAAGGGCCAGGCAGAATGGGAATACCGCAGCATAGCTGCTAGAATACAAATCCCAATCAGTAGACCTCTCAGTCCGGATGAACTGGTGTATGAGATTTATTTACTGAAAACATATTCATCAGAATGCTGCAGCGCTACTATTGCCACTACATAGACAAGTTTAGAATTTAAAATTCCCTTAAGTTGCTGGAAGCACAGAATTCAATTTATAACGGTTACCATTTACCATAAAGGAAAACATGTTGTAAATTATACAATTATAAAAAGTGTAAATTTCTTACTGAATTTATTAAATATCTACCACCAATGTATGTAAAGGAATGTATGTTGAAAAATAATTTCGCTATAGGAATAAGAGCATAGAACTGATAATTGAGTCTTTGATATGTTACATGTTGTAGTATTTTATTTAGAGTTGATGATAAATGGGCACTTCACAGCTTATCTTACAATCTTGTGACGGTATTTAACTGTTCATTAAAAAATCTATTATATGCTATACAAAATAAACTGTACATCAGTTGGGTTTTCTTTGTTTTCGAATAATACGGTTTCATGAAAATGACTTGAATGTATTTGTTTTCAGTATAAAAAGTAACAATACTGTTCACTTTAGGTCGTATTAGGCACAAAATATCATCCCATTTGAAGTACATTTACTATGTCCAACAACGATTTTATCAATTATTTCAATAACAATTCTTAAATAGTTATATTGTTTCATACATAGTTTTCAGACACATATTTCCTACTTTTTTTAAATTTCACATCTGTAAGGTGTTTTTCATTTATTTATTTGTAAAAAAATTATCACATATGTAATTATATGTGAATTTAGCCACGCATACGTGATTTTAAAAATGTAATTAAACGTAACTCCAAATATATATGCGATTTAAACGAAAAACAAAACCAAACACATTTGTTTAAATTTGAACAGTTTACAAAATAGCACGAGCAGCTATATAGGTAAACTTTTAGAAGCCGAGAGCAAGTGTAATGTAGTACTGCGCAGAAGTACTCAGTGGCTCAGACTGGCTGATGCATAGAGCTAAGCACACTTCAGCTCTCGGGATTGCTCTAGTGTCAACGTAATATGGTAGCCACAATACAAATATACAATTTTAAAGCTGAAATAAAAACTAAAGGCGGTTCACAATAAAGTTAGCTCTTTTGAAATCAACCTCGGAAAAAAAGGCCACTGCCACTGCCAACATATATTTTAACAGGCGTACTGAGTGACATGCGCCCTGTGAAGTTGGTAATGATGGATGGAAAGTAGTTTCATATCTTAATGTAGAATAAAGAGTGTTGGGTAACAATTTGTGATAACTTACTTTTGCTTTCTGTTATTTTTATTAGATAAAAGTGCTTAAATTAGCAGATTTTTAAAATATATGCTTTTCTTATAATTTCCCTGTTTCACTGGACCGACGCATGAATAAAGTGATGAGGCCCATGGCACTGTTAATTTTACATAAGGCGGAAGAAAACACAACTAGTATAAAATAAGATCTTAAGCAGGGCTTTCAGAAGTGCTCATTTTACCGTGAAAAGCCTATAAAATAGTAAACACGGGGTATTTACATACAGTTGCTGCAGTATTAGGGTAATGGGGAGTCTGGCGCAATGTATTTTAAATGGGAGCCGTGGGGCTGTGGCTGGGAGTCACTTACTGAGGATCACTTCTTCGGCGGACTAAGGCCTGGTGCACACGTGCGGACATAGACCGTGGCAGTAATGTGTGGTCTACACTTATATTTTTGTCATTAACTTTGTGTGCCCTTGTTTTACATAACATTACAATTTATACTTACATTGCTTCCTTGTTCGTGCCATTCATATCATGCACTTATACTATTTACTCCCAATTTTGGATTTTCTCATTGTACTCCTTTTCAACAAATCCGTTACTAAATTGTCGGTCGATATCAATCTACACACTTCGTTTTTAGCGCGGACGTGTAATTATTCTGCAGCAACATTCCAAATTTCTGGATATTTCTTTCACCTCTGCGATGACCAGTTCTAAAAGGCACATATTAAAATGGAAACACGTACAGAGAGCAAGGGAAAAGGCACTAGTGAAACGAAAAGCAGTGACAAAGGGAAGAATAGCATGCAAGGCCAAGAAAACATCTACCAGTGGATTTTTCCTGTACTTTTGCCTGCACTCGCAGCCCTCGGGAGGTCTAATCGGAGCCACAAGTAGTATCGTTCGAGCCATCGTCGATCGAAACACACAATGAAAATATGGAAACCCTTTCTATGGGTAAAAAAATTGCCAAGGCCTCTACCTAAGGCCATATCCAAGAGGAGACGGAAGTGTGCAAAAGCAAAACACCTGGAAGAGGCTTTAATGAAATCTCTATCAAAACGAACACACAAAATTGGATTTGGAACTGTTTGCGAGCAAATTAGGAATACAGAATTTCAACGGAGTGTTTATGAGAGATGCTTTGCCCCCTAAAAATAAGAGAGACTAATGTGCCATAATAAATCTGGACATGGCACCCAGGCAAGGTCCACACAGGGTAGCTTATATAAAATGGTTGAAACATGCAGACTAAAATTACAGTTTTGGAAGTTTGCATCCTCCACCCGAAAAGCGATGGTACCTGATAGGAACGAGCTGACATACAACTATGAGATGAAGCAGATGCCTAACACTTGAAACTGTAGACAATTGTGTCTACAGTTCATTAGTTCATTCGTACAATTTATTGTATAGAATTGATCTATATCGACTGGAAACCATCAGTCATGTTGATAACGCTTAACTTGATGAGTTGTTGCTCCGAGTTGTGTGTGGTACACTTTCCGCCACTCGACCTGGAGGAGGAATGGAGCACAGGCCTTGTCGTTTTGAAATCCTACAGTGAGATACTGAACATCGATGAAAAAAAAACTGCAAGCTGCACCTCGTAAAAATTCTTAATTTTTCCCATCAGGTGTTGCTGTCCATAGACTCTTATGAGACAGACAACATTGCAAAGTACATTGAAGATTCGCTATCTCCCGACCAGTGGCATCTCACTAGGGCAAGCAAGGCAAGCAGTGCTTGCCCAGACAGTTTCCTGAAAATGTTATATGTAAAATAAATATTAAATTCTAACTTATATTTACTTTAAGGTAACTTTTCACTCATGCAGTACTTTCTATTCGGGAAACAAAACTGTACATTATAATAAAACTACTCGTTGGCTAGCAAAACCAAGATGTTTGGAAGCGCTGTAAGTAATGATTTCAGCAGGTAGGTGGTCGCAATGGTTTACCGGCCGTTGGAGGGGGGTAGGGTAGGAAGACCACCTGGGGAGGGGCGAGGGCTTATGGCTGCGTCAACCTGTGTTAGAAGCTACGATGTTGGTGCTTTCTTCACCGAACTGAAGCGGACATAGCCGAAGCTGGCCTAGCTGCAGGCAGTTGGCATGGTGTAATTTACAGTAACTAGATCGATCCATGGACAAGTTCATGTGCACAACACGAATCGTATTGTTTTTATTTAATTTAGTTTTGGTGCTGAGAATGTTAAACATATTCGAGCACACTGTATACCCTACATAAAGATTATAAAATTACAGTATGAGATTGAGAACCGATAGATATAATGAATGCAACAGAAACATGTGGTATTAAGTGTGGTGTGTGTGGTTTACGATTAAAGCATTTTTCCAGCAGTGCTTTCACTTTTTAGGAGAGATGTGACATCATAAGAGAGGGTAGGCTGACACCTGAAATTACGATCACTACAAAATGCAAGAAAGGTAATTTTGTACTTCATTTCCAAAAAAAAAAAAAAAAACCTTTTCAGAAAAACTTGTGGTTAGCTGGATGTAAAAGCCCAAACAAACTGTTTTGCTGGCCATGTTTATTACTTTAAAAGCATGTTAACACATGGACTGCAACTGGATATTGTGACCTTAACAATCTGTGCAATGCTGTTCAAACACATGAGCATTCTGAGGCTCACATAAATTCGTTTTGGTCTCTTAAAGAATTTGGTAAAAATTGAGTTTATTTTGGTATAGATAGATCCAAACAATTAAGCACACAATGACAAAAGGAAAAAGTTTAAAGAAACAGAGAAATTTTGAAGCATTTAATAGGGGTTGTTTGTTTTTTGGGTGTACAGGAACTGCCTTTCCATGGTCACAAAGAGACAAAAGAATTAGAAAACCGTGGCAACTATGTTGAGTTATTTGCTTTAATTGCTTCAATTGGACAAGATTCCGGGTTTGATGAAGGTATCTTTGTAATATTTTTCACTCGGGCAAATTTTATGTTTAAAAATATTAATATTAATATTTTTACAAGTGGTGTATTTTATATGTGTTTAAACGGCACCATTTTGCACATTTAAATCCAGATTTTCCCGGGGGAAGACGCCCGGACCCTTCTCCCCCTTTATTGGGGAAATCAATGTCACTACTGCCCCCTGCACACAGTAGCTTGCCCATGTAATTTTAACGCGCATCACCACTGCTCCCGACACACAATTCGAACTAGGTGGGAATCCCAATACTCTGAATAGTGTTATCAAATGCAGCAAATATATCGACTTTACGAAACCAGATATTACCGGAACGATGCTGAGATTCGAGCCACACATCTATGAAGCTGACGAAACACTCGAGTCGTCGCGACATGTAAACATCTTGCCGGTCAATGTGATATGAATAAACTGCAATTTGGCCAGTGGCACATACATTAATGGCAGGCAATTTTAACCTCTGGTCTTTCCAGGTTTTAAAACTGGTGGTGGCGCTGCAAAGCATAACTTACGTTCTGGTCATAGCAAAAAGGGCGCACGAAGTGGTCGTGACATTCGTCGGCCAGCACAGAGAGTTGGTGAACTTCCGAAACGAAGAAATTACTCTAAACCTGCATTTCAGAAGACGGGAATAAGATTTACAGTGACCAGAGGCAATAAAACAAAGTGTCGTGCAAAATCTGCTGTCAGTGTGCCATAGGCCTCCAAGGAGATAACACACACAAAGGAGATTTTCCTCCGAAGTATAGGCTTCAAATTCGATCGCTATGGAAGATTACCAAAGCATCGACGAATCAGTCGTTTTTGAAGACAACATAACCAAGGTGGAACTAAAGGCATACCAGCAATTCCTGATCGGGCCATACACACTACCATCAGAAGTTGGGATAGCAGTCCAACACCAAGATATCTGCTCTCTTCCTTGCCAGTCTTTCCTGCGAATTAATGCGACTCTGATGAAAGAAGATGGAACCAACCTGGCATCGACGAAAATAATGAGCAATGGAATTCTTCATCTGATCGATCGCTTAATGTATTTTCTCAATGATGTCGAGGTGGACTAATCCCGAGATGTGGGCAATACATCGACGATCAAAAATTACCTTTCACTCACACAGAATGAGCTGCCTGTGGACAAGATTGCAGGCTGGGGAATAGAGGATGACCTACATTGTTCCTATATACCGCAGCGCCAAGTTCGAAGTGTGCATACCACTCTCCATGCTATTGAGATTCTTTGAAGACTATAAACATATTATCTAAAATTTGAAGCAGGAACCAGTGGTGCTTCCAGTTAATATGCATGCAAACACAGTCGTGGGTACAGAAGAAAATCTGGAGATAGTAGAAGTGAAGCTACGGTCTATCGAGTGGATACTGCCTCATGTGCATTTGAGCATTGCTGAATGCATTAAAAATGTTGATGAATGTGGAAAATGGCAAAAACCTCGATGTGGCTTTAAGGTCGTGGAGTCAGGAGACATACACTAGATTACCAGCAAGCCATCACATCAACTGGATGGTGAATTCCAGCTTTACTTCTGAGAAACAACGATACATCATTGTTGGGCCACAGACCGGAAGACAGTACAATGTGATAGTGAGTCATTTGCAATTCGACACATGTCAAATAGGAAATTCAAAAATATTTTTGAATAGCAATAGCTATCTGTTGGTTGACATGAACATGAACTTTGGAAATTGGCAATGCCTGCTGGCGTATCAAATGTATGCTCAATTTCGAAATGCATGTTATGGCTGCTTGCAATACATGATACTGAGCCTTGATACTCCAAGTGTTTGGACCTACTCATGGTGTTCGATGTGAATAAACAAGACGAACACATTACCACCAATGTAATTGACTGCAGGATCAAATTTACTACACACGGAAAAATACCTGCAAACATGTTTGCTTTCTGCCCAATATGTCACAACCGAATTGTAATGCACAATTTCTGAGACACGACCATGAAAATGCTTTTCCAAGCACAGCTAAGAATATATAAATATAACTGTTAACACACTATAACTGTTCATTTGTCTTCGACCATCGTCATCTGCATGATATACTGATATCTGCAGGTTTTCCAGAGCCGAAATGGCTTCGTGCTCAAGAAGATCGTAGTGACCTACAATGATGATGGTAAAACATGAACCCGCAACTTTCGATCTACGTACCCCTGGAAATTGTTGGATGAGAATAGCTAGAAAACAACACCTTGTTGAGCAAGAACTACCATGTACTGGAATGGGACGAAGGCAAGATTCCAAACCATCAGATGGAAAATGTGCTGCGCGACTTGCTGATTCAGTACCCGAAAGCCCCGATTTATGTAGCTGGACCTGAGTAGAAAAGTGGCTTAGCAACTTGTGTAAATTTGAAGTGGAGATTACCAACGTGCATGCTGAGTATGAATGTCCTCCGTTTTACAAACTCTTTAAATTTTATGACGAGTCGCGCCATCATTTCTGCGACAGGTCAGAACCTTTCTGGGCCTGCACAACGAAGAACATGCAGCTGCTGCACAGATGGTGTACCTCATACTTGGACAAGGAATCGGGTGCCTATGAGTATACATGAAATCGTCTGAATCGACCTGAAGTTTTCAAACGTTCTTCACATGCATATAAAGGCACCTTTAGTTAGCCTCCAGACACCAGAATAAGATGTATGCATTTCACCCTGTGAATGTTTATGTGAATGTCATACCTGGTCACTCTACAATCTAATTCTGTTATTGGGACATCAGCCACTCATGTACACAGAGAGTTGTGATGGTAGTGTCATGCAGCATTGGAGATTTCCACACTTTCCCCTGATGTACGAACCAAGCCAGCACCTCATAGCATGTTGCAAGCCTGGATAGTGTGCTGTCTTTCACATGTGTTCAGTAACACATCTTCCCACCAGCATTGAAAACATGGTGTCTTTTTCTGCATGCACAAATGCGATAACCACGGATTGCACATAAGGAAACTCGCAGCCCCCATTCGAGACTGTGGAAGCCTCGAGCCGGACGACCAGAAGTCAGATAACGCCTCGTAGCACCGTGACCATCAGCAGATCCACGAAAAATCGGCGACAAGTATTGCTGTTTGTGTCGAAGGTATTTGTAGTGACCCTGCGATTTATACAGCCCTTGTAGGGCACTGCTGCCTACCACCATAGGCGAATTGTCCAGCCTTTAACGAGATTTCCTAAAATCATAATAGAATAACTGCAGATTAAAAAATGTATGATTTGGACTATGCATAAGGCATATTTTAAGTAATTTGATATCGATTAAAAAATATATATCGATTTTGTGTTAATTATGTATATTTTATTATGTGTATAATAAATTTAGTGTAAAATGCATTTGCATTACTATTTTTTTTTATTTCTACACAATTATTATGATGATATTTAAAAAATGCAATATTGTAAATATTCCTTGGAGTAAGAAGAGGGTCAATTAAAAGAAAATGTAAACACTACGTAGCTCATACACGTATTGGTGTAAGACTTATTTAGGTAGAAACCTGTTGGTGTTCGCATAGATGGTCTTGTAAACATATGTAGTCTGGTTGAAACTTGAAGTGGTTTGGTGGGATAACAGGGAGGAATGGTGGTCTTATGCAAGAGTAAAGAGGAGTGGGGGATGCAATAGGTATATATAATGGCACCTTGTGTGGGGCATTGGCAGTTGGTCGATGGAAGAGTTTGGATCGTCTCATCTAGCTTCTGCATCTTCGCATCTAAATCAAACAATTATTCTGCATCTGCGATGTCTTCGAACACTCCAGGGTTAATGGTTTCTACGGCAGTGCTATCGATATCTTCGGGAGTGGTATCAGCCATAGCATCTTCTTCGAGCGGCATGACCATAGTAGCATCGACATCGACCTCTTTGGATGGCTCCCTACAGTAGCACTGCTGTCATATGCTTGGGCATGTTGCCAATTACACCATCGACTTCTTGGCCCATAACACCGACTTCTTGGGTCTTATCTTCATCCCCTTCAGTCATATTATCTACCTCTTCAGCAGATGCACCTATGTGTCTACCGGAATTACCAGGGCCTTCGAGAATGTTTGGCATAGTGTGTGCAGAAGTGCCATTCAGTTCTTCAGCTGTGACAACTGCATCGCCAACTTGACCATTAACATCTGTTCCAGCGACAATGTATGGCCAACCACCTCTGCTGAACCATTTCGACATTGTAAGTGTCGCTTTTGTGAAAAGACCTTCACTTGCAGCAGTAGTGCCCATCAAAATTAGAGGCATCGCTGTACAAAGATCCCAACTCAATTAAAGTACACATGTTCGAAGTGTGATGCGTCGATTCCACAAATGGATATTCTAAGGGTGTATATGAATATGTACAAAAGGCTTCCTCCAAGTAACATCAATGATGTACCTTCACAACTATCGACATATGTTGACCTTCTGGACTTTATCAAACAGAAATGTGCAAAATAAATCCCCACAACTATGACACCAAAGGTTTCAAGTGGTCAGTGTTAGGCGGATTTGTTATGTCATTGAATCCGCAGCATGCAGAAAAGGTGTATGCCGAGGTGGAAGAAAAGTTTGATATTTGCGGACTGGTTTTTCCGACTCCTTTACAGCAAATAAGGGCATTTAGGAACAACAACCCTGGCGTGTCTGTAAATGTGTACTCGCTGAATTCTAGGGGATAAGTGGTGTCAACATGTGTGACTAAGAACAAGAAAGAGAACATATCGATCTTCTGATGGTGAAGGACGAAAAGAAAAATATTTTGCATTATTGTTAAATAAAAAGCATATAATGACTGGCTGGCTCGCATACTATTTCGCATGGTTACTATGTTTGCATCTGCAAACAGTGTTTTAAGCATTATACTGAATGTCCATGGAAATCAGGACTCACTGGGGAACACTGCATCGCAATACACAAAACAATATGTGAAATATATTTTTTCAATGTGTATATGTGTTTTCTCATCTTGTACATTACCAAATAAAAATATTAATTTTAAAAAAATATTTTGCTTTTATTTATTTTAAAACACTCCCACTTTATATAAAAATTATTTTAAGTAACAAATATTTATATTGAAAAAAATTTAAAAAAATTTAATGTGACAATTTTCATTCTTTACAGGAATGCTCAATATCACCAGTATGTACAGGCTACTAGAAGGCTGCATAATCGAGAAATTAACACCACCTAGACATTGAAAATAGAATCCAGTATGGAGGGCGCCGACAGAACCACCTATATGTTAAAAAAATAACAAATATAACTGCCACCTTGTGGCTAAATCGACAGCTCGCCTGATGGGTAAATCAATAATTAATACACCAGCACCGCCTAAATTATATAAAAGAAAACATGAAATACAAGATGGCGGCCTTCAGAAATGTATAATCAAAAGACAAGTGAAAAAAATAAGATGGCTTCATACGATGGAATGAATAATGGTAAGAGGGCAGAAGCCTCGTAACTAACTAACGAATGAGAAACACTGATGGGAGGAGTGAAATGTTAAGACAATATGATTGATAGGAAGGGGGTCAGCTTCTTCTGGACATGGTGTTGGGGGGACCTGCAGAAATAACATTTTCTAAATAATAATTTTGTAAAGATATTTTTAATACTTTTGATAATTATTCTAATAATACATTTTAAAAATAAATTTTAAATAGATTTTTTAATGAATTGTTTATATTTTTTGGGACTTTTGGAATTTTTTGTGTTTTCAAGGTCAAATGTCACCAGGATATTGGTTATAGGTCAAGGTCTAGGTTCCCAGCATCCAATATGGCGGACAAGATGGCTGCCTGGGGACCAGAATGACAGAGTATGACAGATGCGATGCTATACGCCAGATGCCATTGTCCCCAGCTCATCCAAATTATACTACCAGGAATGTGTACTTTTACCATA
Organism: Dryococelus australis; assembly: GCA_029891345.1. NCBI lineage: Eukaryota > Metazoa > Arthropoda > Insecta > Phasmatodea > Phasmatidae > Dryococelus > Dryococelus australis. The sequence goes on from CM057009.1 coordinate 249,887,765, forward strand.
TTTGAAAACATAGCTAATTACAATAGGGAACCCGACCACATAAATCGCTGCAAGAATATATCTGATTGTTAGTGCAATCAAGCCTCCATTATATGGAACTTTGTAGTAAAAATCCTACGGTGCTCTCAACCAGTATTTGCAGTGTTAGTGGCTGACTTGGTATGATTTATTTTGCTATTATGTAGTGTTTTATCGAAATATCGAATGTGTGTACTATTACATAATAGGCGCATAATTATTTAGTGAAGAGCATGTGGTTTGTAGCATACTACATAAATAATATGTTTGGTCAAATCTTTGTACTATTTAGCCTTTCTTAAAAGTGTGCTTTGATCTATGTTTATGGTGAGGTCCTTTCCTAAATCAATAGACGGCAGCAATGCATTAAGTAATTAAGGTCTTGATACAATCGAACTTTTTCATAACTTAGTTCAGCGGTGCTGGTACGCATTTCCTTCTATGTCGGAGCCAGTCGGGCATTGCAGGAGGATACTATTACAGATCTTAAACACAACAGCATGCACACAGACCAGCACACATAACTTCCCAGACATTCCATAGCCAACATGTATTAGCTCCAGAGCACAATCATTCTGCAGGGTTGTACCAGCAAGGCCATAATTTTTTGCCAAACCTATAATAACATTCTTCACCATACATTGATAATAATCAGCTGCAGTTGAATACAGTCTGATATAGAGAGATGTGCCCTTTTAAATCGTTCTGGTTGGGTGTCGATACCACCTCACCTGTCAACTGCAACAAGTAGAGTTGAACCTGTATGTGCCACTTTGATGGGGCTGAGGTCTATCCAACCTCTACAAATGCACTTAGTGAACGGGTCCTCATACTAAGCAGACCAGATCGTCGTCCCTTTTCAGGTAAGCATCCATCCTTCGAAGCCACCCACAAGCATGGATAACTTGCCACTTATTCCACCAAGTGGTACTCATGGTGACCAGTCACTTTACCTCAGGGTGTACTAAAGCCGCATGAGTCACCACCAACTTCTCCGACCGGGGTACTGACCACAAGTGTCTGGTTTTCCAGGAAGATACCCACCTCCAGTCCCCCTCCTAAGCAGGGTATTTAATAAATTCCATCCAGAGTCCAAACTGCGATCGTCTCGGTCAAAGGTTGAGGCTCCTCACCAACCCCCCAGGTCCACGCGATTATACCATGCACGGCGAGTTTTCATCCAGAGTAGCTGAACCTCTCCAGGATACCAGACATCACCTCACAGGAGCTCCGCCACTCCGAGATATACCCACCCTTGCAGGCCATGATTTGGGACTGTGCAATCGGTTCACCGGTCATCACCACAGGCGAAGGACAAATGCAGCCTCTGGTAAGCTACACATGACATCACTGTGTTTAATCACCGATGCACTAACGGGATCACTATTAATCGTCCTCACATTGTCAGCCATAGTATGAAAGCATTGCGTTTCCAGCCCAGTCATATTGAGGTGGGAATGGAATGGAGCAGCGCTAGGCTATGTATTCGCACAGCTGTCTCAATTCAGAGACCGTGCCTTAACACACTGGGATCCGTAAGAGTAATCCCTCCTGTCGCCAACAGTAGAGAAGGCTCTTCCAGGGCTCGTCAGCTGAGAGTACTAATGCAATTGCAATAATAAATATTCCTAATTGTAAAATTTTATTGAGGTCTCAAATGGTGCTTGGTACAAAACTCCATATGGCATGAAAATACTTCCAACTCACAGTAACCACATAAGAGAGATAGAGTAAGTGAATGAAGAGATTTGGGGGTGAATTAAGGTGAGTATGGTGCGGCGCCAGAGTGAAGGGACAGGGTAAACGAGAGAACTCCGAAAATACCCGCCGACCAGTGGCATCATCAGGCACGATTCTCACCTGCAAAAATCCGGGGTGAACCGGCCTGGGATTGAACCCTGTTCGTTTTGGTGGGAGGCGAGCAGTGTAACCACTCAGCCACCATGGTCCCTCAGAGACAGATAGAGAGATTTATTTTTCTTTTGTGACATTCTATGCTGGCATATCACATACAAGCATTTTAAAAATACTGATGTTCAAAACAACACAATGTTTCGTATTCTATTAGAAGGTGCAATTCGTTCATATATTGCATAAATGAACTAAATTCCCACTTTAAAGACTAATAATTTTGCCAAATATTTAAAAACATACAAAGTTCCTTATAAGATCTGAACTCGTAATTAATACTGCCTGTACATGTACAAACTGGAATACTTATATTACTTATAGAACGAGCCGAGCTGTCGTGGGATGAACATCGTGCTCGTGGATTCTCTCTCCGGGATATGGCCGGGCATTGAGGACCAGCGAAAGCGAAGTGCTTCTGCGAGTGCGATGGGATCATGCCAGCTTGTGTGCGGCGACTATTCCGCAACTCTTCGCATCCCCAGGTGGTGGATAGGGGATCCCCAGGCTCTGGGGTGGCTGGGTATAATCCAATACCAGACCGCGGACCAACTTGTCGAATCAACTTGTCGGTGTGAGGGCGCCGTCGTCGTGGACGTCGGGAGCCTGGGCAGCTTGGTACGAGATGGCGAAGCGTATCTGCTGGAGGTGGCCCAACGATCACGGCGGGGAGGGGGATCTTGAGGTGCTGATTTGTGCTGGTTTGCCTGCATGGCAGTATTGACAGCAGTTCAACTTCAAGGGCGCCTGCGCCTACAAGATAACTGGCATCGGAAGGGCAGGGACTCAGTTCTGACCCCCGCCACCAGGACCGCATAGCGTGACCCTGATTACACACCAGATGCGCACTCATTTAATTTCACCCCGTATTAAACACACTGGGAAGGTGCTCACGCTCTCGTAGCGGGATTTGGGGGCTCGCCAGAAAAAAATATTTATATAATTTAGTACATTTTTATTATTTATGGGAAGAGTTAATTGTATTCACATAAATCTCAAGAGTTAACTATTTTTACGAAGCCATGACATTTTAAGGTAACCTAAAAAATTTAATACATTGAAAATGGCCTTCTTACGAACTGCGGCCTGCAGTTAAATGTTGACTCGACTGCTGACTGCAACTGCACAGAAGGCGACTGCACAATGCTGACTGCCGGCTGCGCATTGTGTATCAGGCCTAACAAAGTGGTGATTGTAAAACAGTATTATTCAAGAACGAATTAGTCGAGATACTGCTTCGGTGTTCTGATGTTCCTACGTACATTTTTGCAGTCGGTTAAAGGCAGTTGTGCATTCAGATATATATTTTCTTCGTTTGCATGAATACGACAGGCAAAATTCTTTCCAAAATAAGATGGGGCTCACATTTTGATGTTGTGAGGTAAGTAAAGGATAATGTTAAAATATTTTTCTCAACCCTTGAATTACTGTGTAATCTGAAATAAAATTTAGACCCGAGAGGATCAACTTAGGTTTTGCTTACTGCTGTACGTGATTTGTGTTTCCTGAATAACCTTTCTTTCTGGTGTGATGTCCTGAAAGAAATAAATCTCGCACAAAAGTATTTGCAGACAGTCGAACTTAGCTTTGACAAGTGCATTGTCAAGCTATAAGCAGTAAAACGTTTTCTTCAAAATCAATGTAATGAAACTGTAGAAATGGCAAAAAAACTATTAAACTACAAAGTGTGAGGAAATAGGCATTTCAACTCTTAAAAAAATTAAGTCTGTGAAAATAATGTCAGGAGAAATGGCAAAGGATGCTAGTCTGACAGTGTCAGAAGTAGAGAGAAATCAATGTTTCAATGTATTGACCACTATAATCAAGAACATGGTAATTTATCTACGGTGATGAATAAAATGCGGTCAAATTTCGCAGTTATTGAGCCAAACACACTGATATTTGCAACAGATGCAAGTCTTAACAAACATATTCCAAAACTGATTAAAAATTTTTACAAAATTTCTGAAGATTTTCGTGTGGAAATCTGATGACTAATGGAGAATTTTGAGGCTGCGAAATTCAGCGCAGAAGAGACAAATAAACTTGCATAGAAATGCAGTTTCTACCGTTCATCGTGAAATGGGACAGTTGTGAATCTGTTCCAAACTTGTCACTGTGTTTAAGGTTCTAATTGTTTGTTTGTGTTGTTACGGTTTCTTGTGAGTGAAGTTGTTTAAAACTGAAGTCAACAAAAAACCTTTTCGCTCGAATATGAGCCGGACAAGATTAAAACAGCTATCATTACTTCCAATTGGAAATTAAATGTATATGCTAATAAAATAAATGATGATGATAATGAGCTGTTGAAGTTAAGACTTGGAAGCACAGGATGTAAATCTTCTTTTTTGTTAGACTGTAACTTTGTTTCTGTTTGTTTTGTGTACAATAAATGCTCTTTCTAGCCTACTTTCCGAAGTAAAGAAAGACTTATGAGATCATATTCCGGTCTTATGAGTTTGTGTGTATGTATGTATGTGTGTATGAGTGTGTGTGTGTGTGTAGGTGTCTGTGCATGTGTGTGTCACCCCCCCCCCCCCCCCCCATAAATTTTTTACGCGTAAACTCTGTACGCATTTGTTGCTAAGTAAAGAGACACCTGACTTTTAAAGTTTGCGAAGACGCCGGCTCTTACTTTCAACATGGCAGCTATTAAAAAATTTAGGAAACCATTTAACCGATTTAAACAAAATTATGTATGCTGAAAGCACAAGATGTAAGCATTGAATTCTGAGTTAAATATTGCTCTTGATCCGCTGTTTTGGAAGATGGCGCCACATGAAAAAATAAAGCTTTAACATTATATCTCGAAAATTACTCAATCTATTTTCGCCAAATTTGGCACATAATTAATTATATAATAGACCAGCAATTGAACTTTCTTAGACACTTATTTTGAAAATGGCAGACGTACAAATATTTTAGTATTGTTTAGTATGGTTATCAAACCATTTGACCAATTTCACCCAACCTTTGTACGCTGACAGCATACATTACAAGCATCATATAAACTAAACAACAATCACTTTGATCAGTAATTTTGTAAGATAGCGCAACATCAATTAATAAAGTCTTTGTAAAATATTTCAGGAAATAATTTACATATTATTACCTAATTTGGCAACCAAGCAGTACTGCGGCAGTTGATATGTTCAAATAGGTTTCAAATATTTGATACGCTTATTTTCAAAACGGCGGCCATCTAGCTAGTTTAGCATAGTATGCTGTAACATCGAAACCATTTAATCAATTCTAACTAACTTTGTAATCTGGGAGTATATATAACAAATATAAAATGTGTCTACATAGAGACTCTTTTGTCCTCCATTTTGTGAGATAGTACCATGCGAATAAATGTATGTTTTGATATTTCAGGAAATAATTGACCGTTTCCTACCAAATATGGTAAACATGTAGTACTGCGGTAGGTAATGATAACTGACATGTTTTAGTTATACCAGGCACTTATTTTCAAAAGGGTGGTAATATAGCCATTTTAGTTTTATATGCTAATCGTCGAAACCATGTAATTAATTTCTATGAAATTTTCTATGCTGGCTGTATATATTACAACCATAAAATCTGTACACAGAGTATGGATATTAAAATTACGTGATGCCGAAAAAAAAAACAATTTATACCAAATTTTGCAAACAAGTAGCATTATGGCAGCCCATGTAAACTGATAAACTCTGAGGTTGTCAGAGACACATATTTTCAAAATTGTGTCCATATAAATATTTTAGCTAGAAATATTTTATCTACGAAACTGAAAAAAAAAATTCAACTTATATTTGTATGCTGACAGTATCAGTTATATCCATAAAAAAATTTTTTTGCCAAGCCTTATTTCGTCACCATTTTGGAAGAAAACTCCACATGAAATAATACAGTTTCATGCTATATCTCAGGACACAATCAACCGATTTCTTTCAAATTTGGCATAGAAGTTGTACTGTGATAGGCCATATTGATATATATATATATATATATATATATATATATATATATATATATATATATAATATACACACACACACACTTAGTGTAAGTCTTTTATTTTCTGAATGGCACCTAAAAAAACATTTTATCTTAGTGTGCTATATTTACGAAATTATGAAACTGATTAAAATTTAACTTTGTATATAGTATCTATTAAAATCATGCAACGTCATAATACTTAAAATTTTTGTCCTCCATTTATGAAGATCGTCAAATGAACAATGGAGGTTTTATGCCATATCGCAAGGATCTCTCAACCGGTTCTTACCAAAATTTCATGCATGTGTTCCTGCAGTAGTATGTGTAAATTAACGTGTATTATATGCGGCAGGCATGTTATAATGGGGCGAATATAAATAATTTAGTTTAATTTGTTATATACATATACAAAATATTTCAACCAAATTCAACCAAATTTTGCATGCAAACCGTATTAAATAGAAACATCATTTATGTATACAGAGATCCTCTTTTGCCGAATTTGTTTAAAGTTGTGCCAGGTGAGTAGATGTAACATTTTGCCATATTTCCGGAACGACTCAACTCATTTCCGCGAAATTTTGCAGAACTAAAAATGACCATGTAAAGTTATATGATTTAAATAGGACCAGACATTGATTTTCAAAATGCTGCCATATAAATATGCAGATATATTTAGCATATCTATTTAACTATTTGACAAATTTCAATCAATATTTTAATGCTGATAGGATCTTTTAGGCAGTTTTTTTTAAAGATATCCCTGCTAAGAAAAATACGTTTTTATGCCAATTCTGGAAGACCACTAATAAACCGATTTTCACCAAATTTTTCACATAAGTAGCATTATGGTAGGCCACGTAAACTTATATGTTTTTAATGACTCAGACACTTATTTTCAAAATGATAACCATGAAGATATTTTAGGTTAGGGAACCCTTTCATTAAAAATATTAGAATGATTATATCCGAAGTTTATGCTCCGAATCCTACCTCCGTGAAGCAGTTGGTTGAACGCTAGCTTAATTTTACGAGTTTTTCTTAATTCGAGTCCTGGTTAAGACACTCCTGTATTTTACTTGTCTTGATACTGTACCATATGTTTATGGTTTCATCTCTAATGATATTCCTGTAAATTAAACATCAACGCCTGCCTACCATATTAACTTTTAAGAACTTCACTAAACTTTATTTGCACTCATGTAGAGGAAAGTTGGCTCATTAGTTATAAGTAACTTCTTGTCGATTAATGACATTGCTTTAGTTAAGCCATATCCAACTCCTTTATACAACATTTTGTTTAGTAATCTACTTGGATACAGCCAAGTTGTCTGTGTCTAAACTTCCTCCTCCTCTTTGAGTCAATACAAAATTAACGCTACCGATATAGTCTATTCGCGGTTACCTCACTTTTTGTAAATTCAAACCTTTGAAAAATCACCGCATTTATAATCATGTGTTTGGTTATTTCATAAATATGTCTTGTATCACATGCGTTTTATACGTCTGTTAATATTAAATTATTTATTGTTTAGTTTAATTTCTATATATATTTTATCGATGAATTATAATATACTATTTATAATTAATATGAATAAAACAGCGAGCAAATATGTGCGTTGGCATTAGCCTAGCAAGAAATAGTTCTTACGCAAAATATTGTTACACTGAGTGCACATGAATGCAGTGCGCTGTCCCTTTAGTGCAATTTTCCAGCCTCGGTGAAGCTTTGTTTGGACGAGGGCGGACGAACTTAAGCAGGGCTATATAAAATTTAGGAGTAACCATGTACAGACTGCATCCATGGATCACTCTTACTCCCCATATTCGTATTTCTGTGGAATAGGACATTCAGGATAGTATTCTTCTTTGCACCATAATTACCTACTTGATCCTGCCCACAGCGTGTCGCATAAAGAAGAGTCCTAATTTTAAGGAAAATATGAAATGCACACTCAGTGTGGCAATACTTTCTTTTTCTCAAAATAGTAATATTTTCCATATTGTTAGCATAATTACGGAAACTGAAGTGATAAGATGTTTCAATATTTTCAGACAAGATTAATGATGCTGTATTTTTACAGATATAGAGTAAAATGATACAATTTTACAAAATAACATATAAATAATAAACATTTATTTTCGATTATTTTTGTGAGAATTTAGTTTTCTTCAAAAATTTTGTCGCTTCCTGTGTGCTACAAACAACGGTTTGCGAAAAATCGTGATTCAGTAGCTGTGCCGAAAATAGGCAACGAAGTTTTTTAAATCACATTCTGACTTCTTAGCAAATGTCTATGTCACATCTGGTTTGGTTTTGACTTGGTTTTTCGAGTATTTTCAAGCTCCCATTCGGAATAATTTATATATAAATAGGCATGTTTCTTTTAACTTTTCTTGCATAATTTACACTAGTGTCCCTATTCAGCTGGAATCGACCGCTTCCATTTCCTTTAAATACTGAGAAGCTATGCGGTTACGTATAAATCTTACTTGGGATCTTCACTATCAACTATTCTTTTGAGTATTATCGTGTGATGGTGTGTATTTTGCATATGTGACAAATAATGACAACAAATATTTGCTATTTTTGGTTAACATCATAATACAAAGCATTAATTTTTCAGCCTGAGGTCTAATATCTAGAGAAGAAACTATCTGTAGCTTCATAATCGCCTGGAAAGATGGTCATATGAACGTAACAGTAAGTGTTTTCTCTATAGCTGTGAAGAACCTAATGAACTGCAAATATTTAAATGGAAAAACTATTTTGCATTTATTGTTTTAATGTATATAAAATAAGATTTTGTGATAAAATAGTTATGCCATTTCAAGTTACCATGGCATGGAGGACTGTAGAATGGCGAGGTTTTGCACATACTTATGGCGAATTTGGAGTGTCTATTGATTCATACAATTCCTCTGAAGATTCTGCTTTCAACGAGTGCATCATTTCGACTTTAGCTGGGAAAGGATGTTTTTGCATCTTATAAACTGGTGCCATAATTTGATCACGCAAAGGCTTATCTATTGTGCTGAAGTTGTTTCCTCGTCTGATAGAGTTTACTTGTTTAGAACTTGTACTTTTAGGCTCAATATCGTCATACAGTTGTATGTCATCTTCACAAATTTCGCAAATGTTATCAGGGGAAGTTTCTTGTAAAACCGATGATTCTGTTTCAGCACTTAATGTCTGAGGCATGTTTGAGTTCGCAGAAACTGCCAAATATGAACTCACATCGTCGTATATAAGTTCTTCATCTTCATTTTCCACATAAGCACCATTTTCTTGATGCATAGAAACATTAATTTCAGATATCACATTGCAAATAGCTGGAGCATTTTTGTCTTCCATCGATCCACACGGTCGCATATCTAAAATATCGTGATAAATTTCTTCTTTAAGTGCATCTATGTCATCATATTCTTCTTGCATGTTTTCATTTGGAATTGATGGCAATTTTCTAACAGGTTGGTGCTGTTTCTGTTGGTTAAGGCACAACTCGTACCCACTTGCTTCACATATAGCAGCGACCCATTGGTCCATATCTTTTGTAGTCCTTGCAGTGAACTGGAACAAAGAAGAAGTTTAGTTTTGTTATAGACTATACAAGCTGCAGAAACTAATATCAATAGTTGTATTCTAAGATCGTGGCCCAGTAAAAAATTTAATTGAATTATTATACATTATAGAATAAAAATTGGTCTGCTTCTCACTACTCAAGAATGTCGTTAATCTGATACACTGAGAAAAGTTATAATTTGGAAAAAGAATAAAGACTCATAGCCTCAAAGGCAAATATCAAAGATGACTGACCCAAAATGTCAGCTGTCAACCATCTCACCATGTGCTACTGTATTTAGGAAGTGAACTTGATATTTACCAAGAAAGTTTTAGAAAGCTCCCGAATTACCCGAATTAGTGTTGAAATTTCCCAAATACCTCAGAAAAGATTCTCCGATATATATAAATAACCATAAAAAATACCACAGAATTTCACTGGCTTTAGACATTTTCTTGAATTCCTTTAGTTGCTAAACCTTTGTTTTCGTACTCTGCTTGGTTGTCCACTATTCTAGAAGAGTAGATATAAAAGTAGGGTTCTGGACCACTTCTAAATACTTTTCCCGATCATCCGAAAACGTTCGATAATACTCGTTATCCCCTCCATATACCTAACATATGTTATTGAATGTGGTTGAGATTTAACTAAAACGATCAGTTTACAGCTAATGGCAATAGTTTTTATTTTCTTAACCACCGATAGTAAAATCTGGCACAGAATTAGTACAAAAGATAGATAATTCTACATAACTCAATTAAAATAATATTTTAATATGTTTTTTGGGAACAACCAACGAAAATAAACGAAATTTCAAAAAAGAACCAATTTAGAACTTCACATATTCTCGGTACGAGCTGGCATGGGGCACTTTCGTTTGTGTAAGTGTAGGTATTGTTTAGTTAAAAACATTATAATTTTAACGACTTATGTGGAATTCGAAAGTAATTTTTTTTCAAGAAGGTTTTACAAAGAAAAAGCAGTAGATAAAAAAAACACATGAGCAAGAAAATTTTAAAATTAATTTTAGTTAAGAGCCATATAAAATCCGTGATTTCTATTAATGCACTTTTCTTACTCAGCATATATCTGAAATCTTCAGTAATTATCTCATTGATATGCTCGATTTACCAAATAAATTATAACTCCGGTAGTAAAATTTTACCTATTCTCCAGTAGCTAATTATCTCTGTTCGAGCAAATTCGCAAAATCTCAATTTCACATAAAATAATTATTTCATAAATAATTACAAGCATTCGCAAAAATGGTTACTACACTGAAGGTGATATCGCATGGGCGCGTAAGTGGGTAGAGGCACAGGACATAGTAGTATCTAAACAGAACATATCAAAATATTGCACCACACCAAGTAGGTATTGCAGGGGACCAACACTTGCAGGATGCACTTAGCAAGTCATTGGACCACCCGTAGCAAGGAGCATGTAAGGAGAAAAAGTTGGCACTCTTAGATTCTGCATTGATTCTTATTTACTTACTAGATTTGGAGCTGTAAACGATTATTTACTGCCAACATTGCAGCATAAAATACATTAGGTAATAATTTATCGAACTGTTATTAAATATTTTAGGACTCAAAGAAACTTATGTGCAGGAAATTATGTTAATGTATTGCGCAGATAATTCTTTTCGTTATACAATTTTTTCTTTAAATTTTCAAGAAGAAATTCGATTTGTTCCTGCAGGGTTGCATTTATGGCTACTTGATTATGCAAGATTGTTAAACATTTGTAAAATATAAATTAATTGTAAGCTGCAATGAACTTATGAAATTTATGTGAAAAACATTGAAGTCAAATATTTCAGAATTCACGAGTTTGTAACAGTATTTCTTAGGGACGTTTAAGGTTTTTAACAATTAATTTGAGGTTAGAAATTTTGCAACAAAGAACTCAAAATATTTTTACGCATGTTATTTTCGTACATACAAGTGCGGATACATGTTAAATACATAAACATGTGTAGGCCTATTTCTTTTACCTCAAAATTGTTAAGACACTTTTAACAACATTTTTCAACGGTTTTGAAAGAATTACGAAGGTATAGTGTTAAAAGACACGAAACTTACCCAACGGACAAAAAGTTTCAAATAACAACGGTGCCAGCAAAACCGATTTACTACCGCACCAAGCTTCATAAACATAAAAAAGCTTACCACATAATTTCTCGATGAAAAATATTTGTAGAAATAAAAAAAAATATTTAACTGGATTTATTAACGTGCTTTACTTCGTGCAAAATTCAATTCAGTGTAGAAATATTCAAATTTGTATATATCTTCAACGTTGGTACACATGTAATCTTCAAAGCTTAATAACAAATTGTAGGCCCTATCCAGTGTCATCCCTATGTCCTGTAGCACAGACACAGGTGGAGATACGGTCGGGCATGGAGGCATACAAACGTTGCATGATCTCCTGACGAAGATCCTGCCATAGCTGGCCTAACTGACTTTCCAAATGCGCTGTAATTGCCGCTGGCCGCGAGAGGTCTCGGGACCTTGCTGGCTAAAGAAGAATGTTGACATCACTAAGGCAGGCCAGAGATATCCGTGCTGTGTGAGGTCGGGCAATAACCTTCTGGAAAATTACGTTGTCAATCTACCCCAGGAAGGGGAGCACAAATGGCGCCGAATTTCGTGGACTTTTTTCCAATGTCATCAGAGTCTTCAATCACCATCAGTTGGGTGTGGGAATGGTAAGAAATGACACCCCACACCATGACACCTATCGTTGGGATGGTGTGCCATTCTACAATGAAGCACAGATCCATTGCGCTGACCAGGACGTTTCGACTTGTGTTCGGCTGTTGTCTGTATCCAGACAGAACAATGATTCGTCGCTGAACACGATGCCGTGACGACAAATCCCACTCTGCTAACCGCCTGGATATGGTACTGGTGGACACAGGCGTATCCCCAGCTGCCATAACATGTCCCTGGAAAGTGCGAAGCGACACCCATTGAGTGCTTACAGCATGTCACAAGATGAAAGGATAAGCCCTGCTTGTGGTCCGCAGGGTCGACCCGAGCATTCTCGACGGGTGTATGCATTGTAAAATCCTGTTCCCATTGCGTCCAACACTGACTCACAGTGTACGCAGAACGGTTCAAGTGGCGTCCAACCTGCATCTCGGAGACCGACAATGACGTTTGTCTCAAACTCATCCACCTAGACAAAGGCTCGTCGAATGCACATTCGGGGCACGCTGCGTGTTCACCGAATTTGTCCCTGTAACTCACACTGCTCACACTGCTATAAGGTCTTATTCAGTGTGTTGCAACTATGATTCATGGAGGGAATTGTTTGCCCCCTAGTGACACATATGTGAGAAGAAAACTGGATAAAAGCAAATTGAAGACATGTGGTGCTATGACGATATTGTGTGATAACCTTCATTGTATATGCGTTATTCGTTCAGGGTGATCAAGTTTTTGCAAATAAGTACGCACGGATGATGACAAACAAGTAAATTGATAGTAAGAGACTTCGTAAATAATTAAATAATAGCTACCAAATTTTAGAAAAATAATCAATTGGAACATAAATTTGTTTTAAGGAAAAAAATCACAACTTAAAGATTTTAAAAAACTTACCATATGGCATTAACACTTACGAACACCACTAACCAATGTTTAACGTGTCAGTGATAATGTTTTCGTGTTCTACAAAATTTTACAAATACCTAGAACTAGACATATTAATGAGAATTATTTTATTCAAAAAGCTTTCTAAGTCAGATAACTTACATTCGTTATTGAAAATCGTATTAACTCGTTAGCTACAAATTCCTTTATAAAGTATTAAAATTCCAAAATTTTTGAACTAAGTAATTAAAATCTAAAGATAAATAATAATTTTAAAAATAATATAAATTGTTTCCCTAACTTCCATAGCCACATAAAAAGAAAGTCAAGAATTAAATGTCCTGTCTTGTGATTTACATGCCAAGTGAATAAGATACAAATATATTATTTAAAAATGTACACATCAAATACCAATTAAAATACATAATTTTTCAAATTAGGTTATCGACTCACTTAGGAAGAAAAATATTGGTTAACAACTCTCAATTAACTGTTGTAATCTACTGGAAGTTTATTTATTCATCGCACATCCAAAGTCTAAGATAAAGCTTGTGTTAACATGAAAAATAATGATAACATATTTTCTTTGGTCTATTAAATCTGCTTTATATCCTGTAAATGGTCATGTTGATAGAGTCTTATGGAATTATCAGTTAGAATCACATGGAATTATCAGTTAATGTCTACAAAGTTAATAAGTTCAAAAGTTCACAAACATATTTAAGAGCGTTAAAAAAAAGGAAGAGTTAAGACCGAATTTCCCGGTAAAAATTCAAATGATAACTTCCAAGAACTGATGAAACAAATTGAAAGTTCCACTTGTCAATTGTACTGATTTATAGTATATTTTACCAAATAAAAAAGTGATTACCGTTTTTAATTCCATGAAGAAATTCACGATTTTTAAAGATCATATTTATATCGAGCTCTATAAATCTAGTTTGAAAGTAAAATATAACCTGAGAAACGAGCAAATATTTATAATAGAATAAAAACCTATTCATCATTCCTCCTCAATGTGATACCAGTTCCACGAAGTTCGGCATTTTTTTATTATATTATATATGCAAATTGATTGTCTAATATCCGGTGATATATATATATATATACGTTTATTCGAAATCGCTCCGGCAACCGAAATATCAGCGATTGGCACGAGTACTGCAGGCCGTGGAAGACATGGATTATTTCCCATGCAGTGATAACGAAGCCGTCGTACCTCCGAACGAAGCACAGCGAAACTCGATAATTGTATTTGATGACATTGCCTGCGAGAAACAAACTTGTATTCAAGAATACTTTAGCATGGGTCGACACGTGAAAGTGGACTGAGTGTGTGTGTGTGTGTGTGTATGTATGTATGTATGTTTATATATATTTTTTATATTTATTTATTTAAAGTTAAAACCTGTGACATTAGTTCTACTTTATTTTCATAATATTTCAGGTTGTAGTTCTCGCCTTTTTCTTTATAAAAGTTTTGGAAAAGAAATTGATAATTGAATATACTTCTCTAGAAATATTACCATCAAATACATTAAGAAAAATGAAAAATATCAAATGCTTTTTCCCAAAGATAAAGTAGATTTTGTTATAATTCAAAGGAATTATTTATTCTTTATAGATGAAAAATAATTAATTCGTTCTTTTAACATTTGGACACATTTTCAAAATCATTATTTAAATTAATATACCAAGGTACCCTCAAGCTTTTTGAACAAGCATATACTGAAGTTAATTAAGTTTAAACCCTCCTTTATTAAAATGAAATTATCTATAATTCGAATCTCCATATTTTGTTGGACCCACGATGTTGTTCCAATTTATCTTGTACTAGTTCGCTACGTTTGTTATTTATACTAGTATCATCAGTAATTAAAACATTAACTTCCTAATCGACATTCTGTAATTCATTGATTTATCATGCGAATATTTATTTTATTAATGCGTAAGTTGTCCAAATTATTGCACACATATTCGATTTTGAAGAATAATCTGTGCTATGATTTTATCCATGATTGTCGGACCAATTGTTTTAATTCGATTTTATGGAAAATACTTAACTCCAATTATAACTAATAACAAAATAACCCAAGTTGAATCAACTCAATTTTCCTGATAACCAAAGTTACTTTATATTTGGGAAAAAAGCATTTAATAATTTCCGTTTTTCTTAATGGATATGATTATAAGAGTTCTAGAGATGACAAAAACTTAGTATCTTCAATTTTCTATTTGTTTTCCAAAACTATTATAAAAAGCTGATAATCATTTCTTGAAGGATTATGAAAATAAAGTGGAACAAATTTCACAAGTTTTTATTTTAAACTACAATTATTGCAAAATAATACATTAATTTTACTATTTAATTGTCTTAGGCTGGTATTTATAGTCACTTTTGAGATGGAGATGGGCGCCAATATCGATAAGCATCTTGTTTAGGCAGGAAAACAAGATTCTTAAACGATTAACGAGTTGTTTGTATGTTGGTTACAGTTGCGAGCACTCTCAAAGTTGGGAGAGGCCTTGACCTACCCTGAACGACTAGCTTCCCGTTTCGATAATTGAGATAAAACGCACTGGCAGATACAATTATTTAAAAGTGGGGACATACAGTTCTTGACTCACACAAATGGAAGGGTGGAAAATAATACAGAAAATTAGAAAACTTACCTCGAATCCCAATGCATAATGTATGATTATATTTATCTGTTACTCGCGCGTCAGTAAAATGATTATCTGCGGTTGGGGCCATCGGACCCCACACCGGAGCCGCAGCCGTCTGCCGCCATCTTGAAATTTTCCTTTCTTCCTCAAAATTTCCATTTTTCCTTCAAAATTTTGCCTTTTCCCTCGAAACAGCACCGATCCCCCCAGCAGCAAAAACAAGCCGCAGAAATCCAACACTTTTTGATCCATCGGGAAGATTTTGAAGGCTCACTTGTCGAGGGCAGATCAGTGGCAGCCATATTGGTTTTATAGGCATAGAGTATGTCAAATCGATACACGGGATATGGGATCGGAGCTGGAGCCGACAGTCAGCCATTTTAACCACCATGTTGGATGTCGGTGACCTTGATCTTGACCTTTGACCTTGACCCCAGTGATATTTGACACTGAACTCAAAAATTAACAAAGAATCGCAAAGTATTCCCAAAAATCTCAACAAACTCAAGAATTCCAAAAATGTATAAAAATTATTTTAAAAATGTATTAAAAAATTCAATTAAATATGATCGTGCTTACAGGAGACGAGGGACTGGAACCGACCAACAACCACGATATATATCATCACCAATCCACCATGTTGGACCCAGATGACCTTGATATTGACTAATCACCTTGACCCTATAACCATGACATCGGATAACCTTGAAAAAACTCGTTAAAAATGGTAAAAATGACACTAATGCATAAAAGTCAACGAACATATTACACTACTCACTACTGCCACGATATTGGATCCAGGCGACTTTTGACATTTGACCTTGACCCCTGTGACCTTTGACCTGGATCCTAAATCTCGTACAAAATCAAACTTTTTTCAAAAAATATAAAAATTATATAATATATACATATAAATTATTTTTTTAAATAATGTTTAAAAACTTAAGTTTTGTAGGTCCTCCACAGCACCACATCCAGCAGGGGACCGACCCCTCCCACTCATTAACATTCCCCTTACCTACCCACTAGCCTTTGTTAATTCTGTCGATTGCACTCCACTCACCATATTGTTTTTTTTTTTCGTTTGTCATTTGTATAAATTTTCAACACCTATGTGGTAATTATGACTCCGACCAACAGGTTATATCTGGCTGATATTGACCTCACATCTGTGACCTTGAGCTCGGGCCCATGAACTTTGATAACCTTGCACTAACAAAGCAATTCTACAAACTTTTATAAAATCCAAAACAATATACAAAAATATATTAGTAATAAAAATCCATTAAATACTTGTTTTTACATTCATTTTTTATCAATCCCGCAATCTTTCCATCAATCAGCACCGCAATTAACACCACAGTTAGCACTGCAATCAGCAATTCACACCAAGACACACACAAGTCCACACCAATCCACACAACAATCCACACCAACCCACACAACAATCCACACCAATCCACACACTAATCCACAGCAATTCATACATCAATCCACACCAATACACACACACTAATACACACACCAATCCGCACCAATCCACAAACCAATCCACACCAATCCTTAGCAACCAATCCCAATCCTTAGCAATACTCCTTCGCAATCCACAGCAACCTTTGCCAATTCTTCGATCAGTCCTAATCCTTCTATCAATCCCAATCCTTCGATAAATCCCAACCCTTCGATCAATCCCAATCCTTCGATGAATCTCAGTTCACCGATCAATCCCAACCCTTTGATCGATCCTTCGATCAATCCTTTGGTTTGTCCCCCACCTATATGTATAGAAATTACATTCGTTTGCCAACTGTCTCCAAATTTGTAAATGCAGATAGAATTGATGTTATTTATGCAGTCAACTATCCATGCAATTTTATACTAAAGTCTTTATTATCATTCTATATGCAGATATTTCCGTAAATAGTCGAGTGCTCATAGCACCACTTTAAAGTTGTGAGGGAAAAAAGGATACGATGCACAAACAGAAAGGAAACCCAATTATTTTATATTAATAATAATTTATCATTATTTTGTAATTGCAATTTCAGAAGAAAGCAGTTCATCCTACCATGCGATATATCCCCGATCTTTCAGTTTACTAATGATTGAAGATATCTCGTTAATGTGCGTAATATCCCCATTTTTTTGAAGGTCAATAAAATATCTGAGTCTATAACATGTTCATTTGGGTCTTCGGGAAATAGGTAGGCAGTATTCTCTGCGTCTTCTGCCTGCTTCGTGTCGCTTGTTGGAGCAAATGTGTTGAAAATGTAAACAATTGATAAACAATTTCCATACTTATGTATAAAATTAATTAAGAATAATTTTTATCTATATATTTTTGTACCTATACATAATTAAGTATAAAATTATTTAAAATTAATTTTTAATTTATGTATTTATATATACATAAACATCTGCATATTTTATCCTGGAGCAAAAGTGGTTTTATCAAAGTGCTGCCATATTTATTACATAAAAGTTTTGTGGCGGGAGCCCTTTTGTGCACACAAGCTACACTCTATGCAGTAAAAGAACCGCATTTATATAGAAAAAAAATGACAGTAGTTGTTCTGACACTGTGAGGTTAACATCGATTTGGAAGCACTCTCTTGTCATACCACGAAGATGAATTGCGAATACGAAGGCGTGCCTTCGTGGGGATCTCACGCACATCAACAAGACATCCTCAATCATTAGTAAACTAAAGAATTGGGGATACATCGCGTGATGTGATGAAGTGATTTCTTCAGAAATTGTAATTACAAAATGATAAAAATTATTAGGCCTATTATAAAATAATTCGTTTTTCTTTATTTGTGTGTGTCATATCCTTTTTTCCCTCACAACTTTAAAGTATGAGCACTTGACAATTTACAAAAAGATCTGCATATAGAGAAATAATAAAGATTTTAGTAGAAAATGTATGGATAGTTGATTACACACAAAACATTAATTATTTCGACAAGTACAAATTTGGAGACAGTTGGCGGACGAATGTAATTTCTATACTATATGTGGGGGACAAACCAAAGGATTGATCGAAGGATCGATCAAAGGATTGGGATTGAACGATGGATTGGGATTTATCGAAGGATTGGGATTGATAGAAGGTTTGGGATTGATCGAAGGATTGGCAATGGTTGCTGTGGATTGCAGAGGACGATTGCAGAGTGGATTGTGGAGCAGATTGCTAAGAATTGGTATGGATTGGTGTGGATTGGTGCAGATTGGTGTGGATTGGTGCAGATTGGTGTGGATTGATGCAGATTGGTGTGTGGATTGGTGGGAGGATGGTGTGGATTGGTACAAATTGGAGTGTGGATTGGTGTGCGGATTGGTGTGTGGATTGGAGTGTGGATTGGTGTGGAGATTTTAGTGTAGGTTGGTGTATGGATTGGTGTGAATGGGTGTGGATGGGTGTGGATGGTGTGGATTGGTGTGTGGATTGGTGTGGAGTGGTGTAAATTGGTGTGTGGATTCGTGTTTTGATGTTGATTGCTGATAAGGTGTTAATTGTGGTGCTGATAATGATGCTGATTGTGGTGCTGATTGATGGAGATATTGCTATTGTTGTTCGAAAGATTAATGGAAAGACAAGTTATTTATTTAATTTTTTTAAATATTTTGTTGGAATTTTTTGGAATTTATAAAAGTTTTAGGGTTTATTTTTGGGTGCAAGGTTATCCACGAGGTCGAGGTTACATATGTGCAGTCAAGATCAAGGTCATCCAGGTCTAACATGTTGGTCGGAGTCTTCAGTGCCACGCAGGTGTTGAAAATGTAAACAATTGATAAACGAAAAAAAATGTGGTTGGTGGACTGCATTTGACAGAATGAGCAAAATTAAGGGAATAGGGGTGGGGAATGTCAATACAATGTGATTTATTGGAAGGGGTTAGTAGTCTGCTGGACGTGGTGCTGTGGGTGACCTCTGGAAATGTAAGTTTTTAAGAAATAATTTGTAATGATATTTTTTTTTATTTTGAATAAATTCCTAGGAATTTTTTTAAAGTTTTTTGACAAATTTTTGCGATCAAGGTCCGAAGCCACCCAGGTAAATGCCAAAGGTCAAAAACACCTGGATACAACATGGTGGTAGTAGTATGAATTTTTTTAAATATTTATATTTTTCTAGAGTATTTATTTTCGAGGTCATTCTAGGCCATGGTTATAGCATCAAGGACATTGGTCAAGGTCAAGGTCGCCTTGGTCCAACATGGTGGTTGAGTGACATCATAACATGGTGGCTGGTCGGTTCCAGTCCCTCGTCCCCTCTAAGATCGAACATTTAAAATTTTTTCTCGTTATTTTTAAATATTTTTTTTATCAATATTGTTTGGTTTTTTTTGGGATTTTTGTAATTTTTTTGGAGATTTTTAAAATAATTTTTGGGCTCAACGTCAAAGGTCACTGGGGTCAAAGTTAAAGGTCAGGTTCTAGGTGGACAACATTTAACATAGTGATTCAAATGGCTGACATAACCAAGATGGCTGACGGTCGTGTCCAGATCCAATCCCAGATCCCGTGTATCGATTTGGCATATCCTATGTCCATAAAACCAATATGGCCACCACTGCTCTGCCCTCAACAAGCAAGCCTACCAAATCCTCCCGATGGATCGTCAAGTGCCTTTCTGTGGCTCGTTTTTACAGCTAGGGCAACTGTGTTTTTTTTTTAGAAAAAAAAAAAGGAGTTTTTGAGGAAGAAAAGTGAAATTTAGAAGAGACAAAATAGGACATTTTGAGGAAAAAGGGACTTTTGAGGGAAAACGGAGATTCCAAAATGGCGGCAGCCTGCTCCGGCTCCGGTCCCGGGTCCCGATGACCCCAAACGCAGATAATCATTCTATACTATCGTCTCACCATAGTTTGATGCAGCATAAGTATTATTTTTAATTGCTATCAAGTGAATATTATGTTAAAATAAATCTTGGCGATTTTAGGAATAGAACTAGTATCATACATATTTCTATGTTTACGAGTATGCTTTTTTCTAGTAAAGGAACTTTCCATGGATTCTACGGAACTATCTGTAAAATCTCTAATTGATTTTCGTTTTTTGCGCTGCTAATAAAGTGTTTTGGAAAAAAAAAAGTTCCGTAGTGTTAGAGTTGCAAGGAGTATAATATAAAAAATTAGACATTAATTTTTGTATCGTAATTTGAACGTACATCAAATTATTATGAAAGCTGGCTATTATAACCATGCTAACATAACCACAACATTACCGAGCACAACTTGCTAGAACTGCAGAATTTACACTACATTATATTTTCCATTTTTACTATTACTATTCACATTAATTAATGCTGTTTGTTGAATGTTTTCGTGATCACTTTACCGTGAACAGCCTATAACTGCCGACATCTGGAAACGTGCTTTGCATTTTTAGCCTCGCATACAGGAGTCAGAATATCATTGGACTCTTATACGCCTCGCGAAACAGGGACTCACAGACTTAGTTTGTGAATTCAAGCTCGGTTTACAAATATTTAAGAGGCCCTTAAGAGACAGTCCCCTTTCATACTCGAGGAGTTTGCGGGAATGCAAACGAAATATTTAAGAATGCCACCTTTAATGTGCTATTTGTTTTCATTAAACGTTTTCCAATTTTTGATTTAATAATGAATGGGGTAAGGTTTCTTTGGCTATATCTTATGATGTTAGATTTGATACTCAAGTTGTTATTTGATAGTACTTTATAAGAGGAAAGCTTAAGAACTTGAGCGCGTTTACTTCACCGAAATATATTCAAGAATTCTGAAAAAAACTTGTAAGGAACAATAAATATTATAAGGTACTTTCCGACAAATAATTCAAATTTGAAGCTATTTTACATTGATTCTGATAGTAAAAACACAAATTACAGAAAAAATTAATAAATAGTTTTAAATGTAGGAATGATGATTTTGGTTTTATTACAAATGATATAACGGGTAAAAGTATTGATGAAAAATTTTGAAATAAAGTTTTAGCTTTTATCACTGTTAGAGTGGTTATATTTGATGCTTGGTACACGATATTACAAGCTCCACATTTATAATTCGACATTCTATGTTCCACGTCTTGCATTTGACATTCGATGTTACACACTCCTCCGCTTTTGCCATTCGTGTTATTTTATGTGTTGCTAAATTGTTGGTGTACAAATGAATAATTTGACAATATTTTTCAATGTAATTAATTAATTTCAATTTATTACTCAAAATAAAAGATAATTTTATTTATATTTATTAATTGAGTGTATTTCGAAACCGAAATAAATTTACATTCTACACAAAATGTATTCCAACGACATAATAATATACGGAGTGATTGAAATTACTAAGAAACCTTAAAATTAATCAGTACAAAAATATGATGTGTTAAAAATGATGTTCAATGTAAGTAGTTCCATAACAAAATAATCTTGCAAAGGAGTAATAAAATTACTTTTTTCTTGTGCAGTTAACTCAGTCTGTTTAAAAGTATGCACGGCCACTATTTAGTAAAAACAAACAAACATCATATTTGTTAATAATAAACATTATAGCAATATTAACACATATTCGAAATAAATAATACATTTTGCGTGGTTAAACGTTACTTTAAGAATTATATTTTATGTCAGAGATGTGTGCAAAATTACAAAATCTTTCTGACAATAATTCGTATGAATATAAAACATCACTGCTGTAAATTAAAATATTCCTGGAGGTAAAATAAGATCCTTGGCTGTTTTAATTCTTTCAATTGGACATTGAAAAAGTCTTTATCATCCAAGTGACCATATCTATTATGTACACAAATCAGATATAAGAGAGATTGATTTTCAGTTTGAAAACTGTACACATATTCAAAATTTGCATAGCTGGTTAAATAATAACGAGAGTAAAGATAATTAAGTAAATGTACGTAAAATATGAAATAAAATTGATTTTTAATGATTGACTATCAACTGTATATTTTATTAGTAAACAAGCTTGGAAAATACTAACAATATTAATATTATTTAATTACCATCTTAATAACTCATAACCTCAACCATACCTCAATTTGGGAGATTGTTTGAACCTTTATATCCGATGTATAAAAGCACTTAAACAGACAAAATATTACATACAAACTTCGTTATAAATGATCCGAAACTTGGGGCCAATATTTGAACTATGGATCCTAGATACCAATATAATATCGTTATTCTTCGTCCAAATATAATTTAACAGCCTACAATTTCATACTCCATTTATTTAAATGAGAAATGTTCAAACATTTTTCACAAAAGTGTTACATAGGTAGTTCTTGCATATATAAATTAATAGAATAAGTATGGTGGAACTAGCACAAGGGGACGCGGGTGCTACATGAGCGTGCGACCCATGTTGGAAGTTTGATGTATACGAACTCCTTTTAATTGGACCTTGACTCTCTTGGAATGTCTCCTTTATTGCAAATTGGAAAAAATCGAGATTATAAATTGTTTTAGGAAAAATTAAAGTAATTTAGAGTGAACTAAATTTTCTATTCGTCTAACATGTGTGTTGCCTAAATTGGGTAGGGGCAGGAGGGGTTCGACCTATAGCTGATAAAAACACATAATAGCGGAGACGATTGATTGGTGTTGGGGGTAGAGGGAAACCAAATAATAATTCGATCTTTAGGTTGGAAGAAGAGGGGTGTGAAATATTAACCAATGAAAAAAATAGTGTTGTGGGTCTATCTTCTGCTGGTCTTCACGCCAGCAGAATGTATATTTTGCCATATTTGTTTCGAACCCCAGACATCCTGGATGTAAGTTTTTATTTTTATTTTTTTTAGAATTTTAAAATATGTAATTTTTAAAATTGGTAAATTTGTGAAAATATTTAGAAACAATTTTTTAAATGTTTTTCAATTTTTTGGATTCAAAATCATGTAAGGTCACGGACATAGGTCCAATGACACAGGCTCAAGATCAAGGTCACCTGGATCCAACATGGTGGTCGGTTGGTCCCTAGCTCCTCTCCCAGATCCCGTTGTTCTCGCTCCAGCTTACTCGTTCTACAAGTATATATGCAAGATCTACATGAGATACACATTAGTAAAAAATTCTGTAATAAATCCCATAATATAAATGGTGCATGAAATATATTATGTAGGCAGATAGAGAAATTTCGGACGAAGAAAAAAGATTTTATAGTGAGATCTGTGATACACAACTCTAATACCGGCCCGAGTTTCGGATCATTTTTAACATATTTTTTTAACTTAAATTTATTTTTCACATTCACATAGTTCATAAATTAAAAAAAACGGTATTTCTCAAATGCTTGTATGATATATATTCTTCAATCTCTCTTCTTATGTAGGCGTGCAGTGTAGCGTAAGTCTTGCTACAGTATCGGCGCTGGTTTCGACTTTTTTATTTCTCACATCCTTATTTAAATACATGATTCAGTCTGGAGTATTATGTATGTATTTCTAGGGACGTTTAAAATCTGTTGGGTCCTGTTTACGATCTGTTTGATAACTGATAACTATTTGTGGATTTTATTGTGGCTTGATTTTGAGACGTGATTTATAGTGTATGTTTCTTTAAGGCACGATTTTGAGGCAAGTATTATTTTAAACATGTATTTTGAGGTGTGTTTTGAGGTTTATTTTGATATTTCATTTTTGAGGTTTAATTGATCAGGTTTCTTTTTTGATGTTTCTATTAGTGAATACTTTTTTTGAGGTTTCGTTAGGAGGTTTCTTTTTGAGGTTCATTTTAGAGGTTTCTTCTTGAGGTTTCATAATTGAGGTTTCATTTTGAGGTTTCATTTTTTATGTTTTATTCTGAGGTATGGTTTTGAGGTTTGGTTTTGAGGTTTCGTTTTTGAAGTTTCATATTTGAGGATTAATTTTTTGAGTTATTTTAGGTTTAATGTTTGAGGTTTATTTTTAGATATAATTTTTGATGTTACATATTGAAGGTTTTTTTTTTTAGGTTTCTTTTTGAGGTTTCAATATTGATGTTTTGTTTTGAGGAATAGTTTTTGGGGTATAATTTTGAGGAATGATTTTGGAATGTATGTATTTTCATAGGTATGTTTGACGTCTGGTTGGTTGTAAAGGTGGGTTGACTTGGGTATTTGGGACATTTTGTTTGGGTGGGTAGTATGCTCGTATGGATATATTGATAGAAGTATTGGACGAAAAATTGTGAGTTTTAGAAGAAACATTTTGATGTTGGTCGAAAGTTTGATGGAAGTATTGCGAGGTTGATAGAAAAATATTGTAATATTGATGAAAATATCGGAATATTGATGGAAAGATTTTGAGAATAATCGATAGATCGATGGAAAGATTTGAAGAATGCGAGATTAATCGGAAGATGAATGATTGGAAGACTGATGTAAGTATGGGACAATTGATGAAGAGATTGGAAAACTGATGTAATGTTTGCGAAATTGAGTATCCTATCAATAATTTTGTAATTATTTAATGATATGTCAGTATTTTAGTTTTAACTTTACGGTTTGTTTAAGTCAATAGTTTTGTAGTAAATTTGTAGTACAAAATCAATAATTTTGTAATTTTGTAATGACGTCGTTAAGTATGTAGATTATTAATTTTCTTGTATTTTTATAATACAGGGCCATGATTAAATGAAAGAAAGGACATTTGCCTTAATTTCGCGATGTAAAATTAGATGTTAATAAGTAAACAAATAAATAAATAAAGATTGCGAGACTAATCAAAAGATTAAACGAAACATCGGAATATTGATGGATTGGTGGTCAAGATGAGCACGGTAGGTAAGACTTATAGCCGCACAAGATGCTTTCGTACATTCCAAGTCTCAAGCGTTTAGCACTACAAGTATTTAAAAACATAACTATGTCTATAAAAATGTTGTTCCCCACCATGATTATAACATATTAATGCAGGTGGTGACTACCTGTATGATCTTGGTTTGTTTACATGCCATTAATAAACTAATTCTGAGTAGCACACTTATGCCTACATAACAGTCGAGACAATGAATAATTGACAAATTCTGACATTGTGTAAGAATTGGACTTGAAGATAGGAGATCAGGCTTGTAGTAACGAATGATAGACTTCTTCAGGGTTCCGCAATACTCTATGAACAATTTGGGTACGAATTGAAAATCATGAATAAAACTTTACTTTGAATTGGATAATAAAAACATATTATATATTTGACACAATCTATGTCTATAAAACCCACATGGCTACCAGCTCCCAGAAACACTCCTATATGCCTAAGGGTTAGTGCTTATAGCTACCGAGTGCCTTCGGGTACATTCGGGCATCCCGAGCCGAAGGCTTCCGAGGTCATCCGAGCCGAGTCGAAGACTGCCGAGCACCCTTCCGAGACGAGCCAAAAACTGCCGAGTTCGTCCGAGTCGACTTGAAGACCGGCAGCCTGCCACAACCACAGCCACACAGCTCCCATTTCAAATAAATTGCACCAGACTTGCCATAACATCACTACTACATTACCACATTTTAATTTCAAGGTGGTTTCATGTAGATGTTCTTCCTTTTACTGAAATTTCATGCTTAAAAACATGGAGTTAAATGTTATATTTGAAACTAAATGAAACCAAAGCTGTTATTTAGAATAATTAAAAACATATATTCTCTGTGGAAGAGAATAAGCAGATTTGGTTTAATGCATTTGCTAAATCTTGATATAAAAATAGAATAAAATCAATTAATTAACATGTTGATATTAATGACAAACCGATTTGTGAGGCTATTCATGGGGCAGCGTGTTGCATCCCTTTTAAAATAGGCCTGTGCATACACACATATTTTCATTAATGTATATGGATTATTTGTGAGTTAATCAAAAGGTCGGAATTACCAGACCAAAATATAGCAAAAAAAAAAAAAATGGTAGCACGTGAAATTCTTCTGTCGATTAAATAAATTTAAGTACAAAGTCATCGAAACCAAATAAACATTTGGAAAAGCACAGTCAATATAAATATATTACTATACGTAACCTTTCAAGAAGTAGACAAGTAATTTTCGATGTTTCAAAGGAAATTATTCAAAAACAAGTTAAAAAATATTTAAGAAAACAAACCAAAATATAATTCTCATAACTTAAAATTAAAATCAGACCAAATTTCATAATATTAAAATAATCTGATAAAGGAACTAATTTTTAGTGACATGATATTAGAATACAAAGTAAAAAGTTAAAATTAGACTATATTAAGCTCAAGAGAGGCATCATTTTAATACTATCCAATTTCTATCAGTTATATAAAAGAATGAAAGGAACAAGGAAAAAAGCTAGATTTGTGATAACTATTTTAAAATCGAAAATGAAAATTTAAAATAAAATTAATTTTTTGAAGTGATAAAAGACTTTCACTAGAATATAAATCTAATTATTGGAAAAAATCACATATTTTCGCTTATCCAAGAATTAAATGCATTATATAATTACAACATTTTAACATAATTCTTTTCATTTTCAACTTAAAAAAAGTTTCATCCAAATACTAGTTAGAAAAACCAGTTCACATGATTCAAAATTCATAAGAAAACTTCGATATCTTTATTATTTGAATATTGTGAAGCATAAGATGGTACATTGTGCTGGTGGTGTGATTGTGTTGGTTCTGGGGCATGGAGCCAGGAGAAGGATCCACGGAATAGCTCGGCCCTTACAATTGGAGCTCGAAGAGGGGACCCAGAGACCCTCTCAACTGGGTCACTGACTCCACGTGCACTTCCTCCTGCTCTATCATTCTGGTCGGGTGGTGGTAATCTTGGATTTGGCATTAGTCCGCCATCTTGTTTCCTAATTCATTCGACTGTCACCTACTAGTGTGCACCACTTGTGGCCGCCATATTGTGTATTTATGTTTGTCATTGGATTTTGGCAGCAATC
The DNA here is from genome assembly GCA_029891345.1 of Dryococelus australis. Taxonomy (NCBI): domain Eukaryota; kingdom Metazoa; phylum Arthropoda; class Insecta; order Phasmatodea; family Phasmatidae; genus Dryococelus; species Dryococelus australis. Next base: position 249,915,386 of record CM057009.1, read on the forward strand.
TTGTTTCCGATGCCGACTGCTAGAGTGCACCAATGGTGGCCATCATTTCGTGTATTTCTGCTTGTCATTTGTTTTAAGTTAGTAATATTTCTTCCTGATGTACCCTGCTAGGTGGCATCAGTATGGGCAGCCATATTTGTTTTTGTCACTGCCTGTTATGTGGCACTAGTGTGTATCCCCCTGCCCCAGAATTTAATGTTGAAATATAATATTATGTACAAGAGGCATTCACCTATAATGTTACATGTATTTTAATGTAACTATAGAATTAATCTGAAGTGGAGGAGCTTCGAACAACTGGACCTTGGGTTGTTTGACACATGTCCAAGCCGACTGAGCTGTGGAAAAATGTGGTAATGGAAATGTTTCAATGAGGTTTGTGCATAGTAAAACAGTCATAATTTTTAGTACTGTACTTCTAAACATGTATTAAATCGATATTTTTACCTAAAAAACCCCAACATTCTGACATTCTTGGAAATTAGATTTTTAATAACAGGTATAATTGAAATTTCGATAAAATTGATCCTAATTATATATTCGATTTTCAATGCCATTATGTAAACATTTTATTAAATCGACATTTTTATTTTTAAAAAAATTGCACTGGTCTGACTTTAGGATTTTAAAAGAGTGTAATCGATTGTACACTATAGCAGAAATCAATGAAACATTCAACTTTTAATACTGTGATCCTGGAAAATTTAATAAATTGATAATTTTTATTAAAATATATATTTTCCAGAAATAAATTGTGTTTAGGCTTGTGTGACTAATGGACTTGGTGTATTCACCAGACGTGCCTGGTATTATACTTGCATTAAACCAGTTCAATCAATCAAACCCAATGTCTGTTCCCCGAGCATCACGCACAGGGAGCGACTGAGTTCGCTCACATCGAAGGAACCACCACGCCACTTCGCTTCTGTGGACTTAGCTGCTCTGTGGCTCGGATTCCAAGCCCCCAGCTCCAATTTATACCACCTCAGGAGCTTTATTCCAAGTCTGTCATGTCTGCTCGACCTTGACCACCACCCCTCTACGCCTGCTTTCTCTCCTGTATAGCTCACTGAAGCGATTGGCACAAAACTTGTATCACGCCATTATTACTCGTAACCATGATAATGTATGTACTACATGTTAAGCGCGGTCATTTTTATAGGTATAGATTGACTACTTGCAAACTATTTGAGCTAGGCTCTTGAAATTTAGTACTTAAATCCCCTCAGAATGTATGAATAATGACATGTTATGCCCGCAAGTCATTTAGGCTTAGTTGGATACTATTTGTGTACCATTTGTGCTAGGCCCCTGACATTCAGTACACATGCATAAATTATGACTATGAGAATGCAGGCATGGCATTTTATGCCCCAAGTGGTTTTATAGGCATAAGTGGAAACCATATGTGAACCTTTTGTGATACTCCCTTGAAATACAGTACATAGGCATAATGTATGATTGCGAGAATGTAGACACAACGTGATAAAGTTGCACGACATTTTAAAAGCATAAGCTACAATTAGCGAACCATTTGAGCTAGGCCCTTAAAATTCAGTTGTTCAGTTAGTTTACGACTGCAAGAATGTAGGTACGATATGATAAACCCCAAAGCCTTTTACAAACATAGTTTTCCACCATTTGCAAACCATTTGTGCTAGGCCATTGAAATTTAGTACTCTGAAACCATTTACAACCAAGATATGTAATTACAATGTGATAAGCCCTAAAGCCTTTTATATGCAAAGTTGACAATAATATTAGAACCATTCAGTTTAGGCCTCTGTAATTCAATATTAGCAACATTTCTGATCCCGAGAATATATGTACAGTATGTTAAGTCTTACATCCTTGTATAAGCATATTTGATCATAATTTTGTAACCATTTGAGTTAAGCCAAAGAATACTGGTATAGAGACATCATTCACAACCTTGATAACATGGGTTGGACGCAGTATGACCTATAACATTTTTTTAGGCATAGTTCTCTGAAATTTACTAAATATTAGGGTTGTGCCCATAAAATCCAGTATGTAGACCTAATATATAACCACAAGAATGTCCTTAATTAATTATGCTGTAAGCTCACCTACAAGTGTAGTTACCCATGTTGATGATCTATTAGAGTTTTGGCCACTAAATTCATACTATGTAACAATCGTGACCTCAAAAAAGCGATATGATACCTTACACCTTAAGAATTTTTACAAACACACTTAAACAAAATTTTCAATCTGTTTTATAGTGCTAAATTCAAACCGTATGTACAACTCTCGACGTCCGGACAGGCTGAGAACGCATTTCGCCTCAATCATAGTTTGCTGCCTTCGGCAACTGATGGAGGCATGAACACAAAATTTAAAAGTATCGGTAATGCTTGCGATCCCAAACCAGCTAACAAAATTTATCAGTCCCTTAGCACTTTTATAATCATAGTTGATGATACTTTCGAAACAATTATTGATGAAACTACTAATTTTTGTCCACAGATTATATACCCAATACTAAACAAGGCACCTTGTCATGTTAATTGCTAACCACTTTCATAATATCAATTCTTCCATTTTCAAAGATACATTATACAGACACCTTAAATACAGAAAGGAGACAATCTCCACCCTGATCGAGTCATCGTGTTATGCCCTAAGCTTATTTATAAGTATAGCCATCATAATTTGCGAACAACTTGATAAACATATCACCATAATCATATTGTAAGTTAGGCACCCCCCTCTTGAAGTTAAGAAAAACTTTTGTAAGCCATTACGCTCCAATACCTAAACACAAATTCGACTACCAAACAAATATATCACCCAATATACCAACAGGACCACATCGTTAACCAAGCAGGTGACTCACACACCTTTATAAAATGCTGAGTTAACATAGATCATTGACTCCTCATGGGACCAACTCCACACAGGGTTGACTCCACAGAATGACTTCAAGCAGGATTGACTCCATGCATGTTGATTACACATATTTGAATCAACACAGTGTTGAATCCACAAAGGTTTTATTACACAATAGTTGACACAACAAATGTTGACTCCACTCAGTTTGACTCCACAAAGGGTTGAATTCACACAGAATTGACGCCACAAAGATTGGCACAGGGTTGACACCACACACACAGGGTTGGCCCCATACAGAGTTGACTCCACATAAGGTTTACTCCACACAGGATGGAGTCCACACACAGAGATTACTCCACACAAGGTATTTTATTCTGCTGATTTAATGGCATGCATTGAATGTGGAGTGTATGAAGCGATTGTACTATCATAAAACTAATGCTTCAAATTCCTTATGTTGCTTCTGTTCGACCCCACTTTAGGTCTATTAAAAGCAGCTTGTTCCAGTGAAAGATTCCAAAAATTCTTTTCTCGCCGAGGGGATATAATGAAAATGAGGGCATGCTGATATAGTGATCAGAAAATTTTATCTGCCATCGTGACATATGGGTAGCTTAAATCACTCGCAGCACTCGACAAAGAAACTGAGCTTGCATGTCTTCCCAAATAATCCCTTCTTGTGTATGCACAACACAGAATACAATCTGTTCAGAGACACCTAACTACTTATCTCTAACAGGACGAAGAGATTCTTGACTGTCTCCCATACCTAGAAATGTTTTCAAGAATGCACTACTGTTACAGACATACCAAATTCTAGAATGTAGTGTAAGGCACATCAGGAGGGTGCTGTAGCAACAAAGAAAAAATCGTGCCTCCAGCACTGAAAGATGGACAGCTGTAAAGAAGTGCCTGTGTGTGGTCTGATATTCAACTTCGCAGTCTGGACAGCGATCTACCACATTATGTCCCATATTACAGCAACATAGCCAGAAGATATCTACCATGCATCTGATACAGGCAACACAAACTCTTTAGAGTTGTCAGGCATAAAGTGTTAATAGCAGACACCATGTAAAATGTTGTCAATGTGTTGATGCATATGGTGAAAGAAAATCATCACGACTAGATTAATCTATTTCGACCGAGTTAAAATATAAATGGGGAATCGGTGGTTAAGGACATGACGGTAATTGCCGGCAGATGGTGGTAGTCCTTGTCGCTCATCAGGTACTGAGTGCAAGTATTGTGGCATGGTATTTACAATAAACGATAATACCAGAAAACATTAAGCTAGTGTGACGAATAGAGAATCGTCACAGGGGAATGTGTGTTTTCTGGTTAATTTTTGCCGAGGTTGGCAATAATCTGGTAAGCTGTGATAGTTTAGTGAGCTCGCGTTTTTATTATTAACCTTTATTTTATAGGCTGGCCTACTATTTAATCATATTGTTTGTAAATGTATTACTTTTCTTTTCATATAGCATATGTAAGTTTGGAATGTATAATCTGTTTCGGGGAGTTGTCTCCTGAGTGCGCCACAGGCGGTCATTGATGACGTAGGGAGGTGGGTCCGTGCATAGCGTTTTGTAGTGTGAGAGAGTATGTAGATGAACGCGGGCAGTGGAACAGCTGCGTAGTGGGCGTGCCGCTCCAGGGCTGCTAGAGACTTGATTCACATGGCGATGTCTGCCGAAACCCGGCCCTGTGACTGCGGCATTCGAAACGTGAAATGTGTCTCATGAGCGTAGTGCGTGCTAGTGTTTGCAGAAGTGATAATTTTTAAGTATGCAGTAAAATCAAATTTGCGCCGTGAGCAAGCACTGTGATAGTTGCGCTAACATCGTACTTTTCTTTAACATAATCCGCCATGAAAAGTTTTGGCCTTCGGCCGTGTGCAATTTTCTAAAACTTGGAACTTGCGCGGCCTTCTGTAAAGTGGATTTTTATCATCAGGTATAGTAAATATGTGGCACATAGTTTTTTTCTATAATTATAATGTGCTGGGTGAACCTACACAAGCAATCGACTAGGAGGGATTGCAAAACCCCCGTGGTTACATGTTGTTGTGTTGCATGTGACTGGCTGATCGCACAACCCCATTCATTGGCGCGGCTACTGAGTGAGCAGCGTGTTCTTTTGTCTATCCTGGGGGCCAGAGCGGAATTATCGGTCGGTCCCATTCATCGAAGTTGCTGCTGAGTGAGCAGCGTGTTCCGTCGTCTATCCTGGAGACAGGACGACGTTGTTACACGTGAGAATTTCTTCGCTTGGCCATCGTGTCACCGCATCGCAGAACGAGGTAGGAGATCGACATAGTTTTGGTGGTGTCCAAAATTTGTCGTGGGCCTTTGCAGCATGAATCCTTGGTTACTCTAATGCCAGTAGTGCCGATTTTCGTGTGTTGCCGGCTCAGCGGTGACTCTCCATTTGCATGAAATTAGCAAAATATAATATATATAGTGTTACGCCAAATTTTATTGTGGCCAGCAAATTTGAGTGGATTAGCATTTGAAGAAATGCGTATGTATTGCGATGACTCGTTGGTATCGAGCAAAATGATATTATTAAATGTTCATGTTTTGAGTGTAAATTTTATTGAAAATTTCTTGAGGAATAATTAACTATGTAACCAAGGCAACATTAAAAATAAAAATAAATAACCATTATAACTGAAATCGAGTGAGTGGTAAATCTTTTGGAAATCCTGTAATGGTACCGGTGTGATGGACTATTCTGCCATGCATTTTGTAATAGTATTATTTGTGTTATTATATATGTGCAATTTGTATTAAATGAATTTTGTAATAGTAAGGTATAGATTTTGTGGGTTGGAATACAGGGAAATTTTAAGACGAGGCATTCCACTATCATGTGTAAGGGGGTAGGTTCTTGTACTAAATGAAAGCAAGTGAGGAAGAGTTGATCTACGTGATACCCTGCGGGGTAGAGGGTGTCTCACTAGTAACTGTTTATTCGGCACTTCTTACAGGATTTATCAATGTGATAAATGCGATATGGCTTATACGATTAAGAGAGTATTGAATATTCGCATCAGGAACTGCTCTATAAAAATAGTATAGATTCACCAAAACTTGTTCTCTGCAGTAGGATTGCATGTGTTTTGGTGAATGAAAAATTAGTCGAGCATATAATATTAATTTTGTAAATGTATTTTTCCCCAATGTATGTAACAACAAAGTTCCTGAATGAAACCTATGGTAATATTGTACTAGAGGGATGAGCTAAACACAACTAATCTTGGGCAATATAAATTGAGGGGGCTATTTGTTTGCAAATGTTTGTCTGGGATATATGCCACCCCCAACCCAATAACTTTTAAACCTGTGAACCGAATGTGGCTACAATTGGCCCACACATAGTATTTAGTAAGAACATCCGACTTTTATAGTTTTCTACCATGACATTTGCTTATTTTTAAATGGTAGCCATTTCAATATTTTGGGCACCATTTCATATTTCGAACACCATTTAATCAATTTAGACAAAATTTTGAATTTTGATTGTTTGTCAGGTAGATATTTAATTTAAGGACAAGTAATGTTTTGGTGGGCCATTTCTGAAGATAGCACCACACAAAAATAAAGTTTTTACATTATATTTCAGAAACTACCTTAAAGATTCGCTCTAAATTTCACACATAACTAATACTACAGTAGGTCATGTTACGACATACGATTAGTAGTTGTGGGACACTCCGTCCTTGTACTTTATTCAAAATGGCGGAAATACAGTTGCACATGCACTCCATCTCCCCATCCCATCACCCTGGAGGTGTACCCCATTAGTCTGATGGATTCCCCATCTCCTGGGGGTGCGTCATATCAGTCTGATGGGTTCACCTCCCCATTCCACCCCCTCTTCTAACAGTAGGGAAACCATGTATGTCTGGGCACCTAATTTATTCAAAATGGTGGTGATGCACATTCACTTGCGCATGCACCTTGCAATTGAACATTCACTTGCACACGCACTTCCCCCCTTGAACCCTCCTGTATGTGTTACACCCCCCCCCCCACTTTGGGACTGCCAAAAATTTCAGGACCTGTTTTGGTGGCCGTCATGGGCTGGCTGGCCGGCAGGATGGCCTTGCAGTGACTAGTTTTGGCTGTGATCCCTGTTGAGGGTACTTAAATGTTATTTGTGCACTTGGGCAATTAGTAATTACATAATCCCATTGTAATTACACATGTTGACTCGCCGGCTACCGGGCCGCAACTGAGGTGTTGACTCCTTGGCTGTTGGATCACAAGTGAGTAGGTTATTGATGAGGAGGGTAAGGGGGGAAATGCCGTTGCATAGGGATATATTCGCACAATGTATAATTAATCATGCATTGAATATTTAATCGAGCACTTTCATTATTACATGTAGCAAGAGAGTACATACGTACTTGCGTATCCAGCAATGTATTTTTTAATTGTGTACTTGCATTATTACGTGTGCAAAGAGTAAATAGTGTAAGTATAAATCCTCCATACATGTCTTCTCCCTAGGACAGCCCGACGTCAACTCACATCCATTCACCAATATCAATGCGTTTTACCCCACCACCATATTGTACTGCAGCCAGATGCCAAGGTTTCTTCTTTTTTTTTCATTCTACCTCACATCATCTTATGTTATTACTTAAAAATAATATATATATATTTTATAAAAAAAAAGAGTTAATGGAGGCAAACTCGGCGCTGTTCATCACGTACTGTGCTTTGAGCAGGAGGCGTGGAAGGCTCTGTAAATCGCATACAATATTCAGAAACATGTTCAGTTAGCGAACACTTTCGAGAAATCATTTTTAAATTAATGAATAATTCAGTCGATGGAAAGATTTTGCAGAATGACTGCTTGTAAAGGAACATCAGATTCGTATCATGGCATGACATGTTTTACTGGGTGGTAAATTGATTGGGTGACCTACTTCCAAGAAATGGCAAATACTCTATTAAAATCAGTCCTGATCGAAACGGATAAGGTTTTTATTACATTTAACAAATCTTTATACACTGGTGTTGCCATTTTAGATTTATCCAAATTGTATATCCACGACTTCCATTATAATTATATGATACAGAAAATCCGTAGGCGGGCTTTGTGTCTCAAATATCACGAAACCAATATTTTAATTTAAGAAATTCACTGGCATGATGTTTACAAGCGTATTCCCCTGACTTGACAACATATTTTGATACTTCTACTATACACCAGATAATCCGCAAAAATTCCCATTGACGAACAAAGTCGTTACAGCGGTTATAAATATAAATTTGCTGGTCGTATAATCTCACACTTTGTAGGCGTACAACCTTAATTTTATTCAATAATTGTTTTGAATGATTGTGTGTGCGTAATGCGAAGGGGGTTAATTCTAACATGTTGCTGAATCTCCTATACAGGGATTATGTGTATTTGCCTCATGCAAAATTCAAGGGTTATGAGGGCCCAATTTCGCTTTTGTTCGCATGCTCATGAGATCTATACGGAGCGTGTAACGGAAGTAGCCTTGTCAAGTAATGACGACAAACGGTATATCGGACCTGATACATGTCGACATTGCCATGGGGCACTATAAGATCACACGATAATATTCCCCTACTTGCCTATATCTCCCAACCATAACATATACCAGACCTAACATCTGTCAACCATATCTACGAGACATAACATCTGTCATATGCTGCGAGAGTCTATCTGCAACAATAACTGTCAACTAACATCACCACTGTCCCTCAGGTGTGAGACCATCGACTTCGAAGGGGAGACTATCCTACTGCGAGAAATATCTAACTACATGTCATCCAACAGTGTTACTGGTTCGCCACAATTGGGGTAAAACCCACAACACCATCCAAAAGCAAGGTCAGTAGTTCGCATTTCAATGAATAGTTGCAGCTGTGAGGGCTGGCCCTCAAGCGCGGAAGGAGTTCTTCTAGCAATTGGTAAACCGATTGTGACGTCTAACAAAAGTGAAAGAGGTGCCAATTACAGTGTGCATTTATAATTAATGTAAATAAATAGAAGTGAAGAAACATCAAAGAAAAATGCTCCTGTATATAGAAGAATAAGTAAATTTTTTTTGGGTATAAATGGTTTAAGAATTATGTATTTTGTATATATTATATGTGTAAATATAGTTTATTTTTGGTTGATGGTTAATAATCTTTAGTAAAATGTATTTCAGTCTGAATGTTTGTTTAATTTATTATGTACCTTACCTTCTATAAATCTTGTAACAGGTGGACACACATAACTTATAATTCAGGAACTCGAAAAAAAGTGTGTCTGCCTTTTACATAATGCGATGGGGATAAATATGTCCATATAAAATAATTATAACATATGATGTATGGACCAATATACCATACAAGAGTCCTAAATTATACTTCAGACACTAGAGAGATAAGAGTGAGTTTTATTTACACGATGTGGGCGCAAGTATAAAAACATGAAATAGTAAACTTATGCGAAATGTCTATAACTACAGATAACTGTAAGAGAGAAATGCATAATTGATCTGTTAATAATCAAAATAACCCCTATTCTATGTGAGACGTTAAGTAGTTATAATACTTGTCTTTTATAACGATACACAAAAATGAATTTCCTGTTTTCGTACGTATTTCCGAAAACCTAATATCACACTTTAGACGAATATATGCCCATATTCATTGGCTAACTAAGCCAGTGAACATTAATTAAACAATCGGCGCATGTTGTAGATGTAATTATTGTATGCGCACATCAAAAATGTTCCTCTTGCAACTAGCTGCTGTCTGTGCATGTCCTAGCGCGCGGAGTATGTTGTGTTGCAAGCTGTGAGAGGGGGGGGGGGGGGTAGAAATGCGCACGCAGGTCTGGCCATACTATCGGTTATTCCACAAAATCAGTTACGGCGGTATCAGGTGTATGTAAGGCAATGGAGGACGAAGGAAGTTCGCAGACGTACAGGAAATTTTTCCTCAGTGTTAAAAATTGCACTTGACCATGATATTTATATAAAACCACATATCATAAAAAATTATACAACTGGAATATTACTAAGTGTTTATCACTCGGTGCAATTTCACGTGAATTAATTTATATGTGCATTTTAACGCAGTATAACAAAACAATGCTTTTCTGTTGGAACTATAGAAAGGTTTTATATCTTTATTTGCACAAAGTCGAGAAAATGAGTGTTTTTACTCACAGTGTACTGACCCGCGCTATAGTAAATGCATACACCCAGTGTTTATAAAACAAGAAATAAAATAATAAAATTACACTCTACTGCATAATTTTCATCTGCTTCACAAATTCCACCCAATTAATCTGCGTGTCAGCATTCTTGCCATGTTAAACGGTAGTTTATGCGAAATTATGGTCTATATATGCCTAGGTGTTCAAATTAAAAAGCTCACGAAAATCACAGTTAACATTTAGAGTTTATCTAAAAAGGTGTTAATTATCTTGTCGGTTTATGTACTGTTTCTAGAATTCCGATTCACGTGCAAAATAGTGCCACCTGTAAATGTGTTTTTTTTTTTTTTTTTTTCAAATAATACTGGCTTCAGCAAATGGTGTAACCCCTATAAAAATATTTCTGTAGCATTTATAATACAGTTATTTGTACTAACTTAACAGACCGTAATAAACGTTTTCTGTAATTTATAGCAGTAAATGTTATTCCAAATGGAATGTTCGTTAAGATAAAATATTGTCTTCATTATGAAACAACGGATGTGCAAATGTGTAATCCTATTTGAAAAGTATTAAAATCTAAAACATTAATGGTTTAAAATAATATGCATGTCAAATTACTAGACAAACAGATTCGAAACTAACGCTTTCTTAATAGTAATAAGTTAGTTTGTTGGTGTTGAAGTCAAGGCCACACGTATTTGATCAAGAAGTTATAGGTTCGATTTCTAGTTGTAACGTATTTATTTAAGTATAATATAAAAGATATTCGTTGTATTATATTTGTGGTATAAATAAATTTATGTTTGAAAGTATGTTATATATTAATTTAGATTATCTATTTACAAATGTGACTGAAATACAATCTTGACTGTAATGTTAAATATCTATATATTACGAGCCCACTTAGTAGGTTAATGTATTTATTACAAGAAAAGGCAAGTATTCTTTTGGTTACTAGTTTTCGATGTGTCACTTGTAAAAATACCATAAAATGCACACACATTTCCAGATTTGCAGCACTAATGTTTATATTCCATGACAACTTTTTCACTGTCAAGTTTGATGGAATTCGCTTTTTTTTGGAATATTAAAATGAAAAATAAAAATATACCTTTATCCTTTTCTCAGTTCTATTTTGTGTTATTGCCTAGCAGTGATTGTACCGAATATTACTTTATCATTTAGTGTAACATTATTATAATTAAAAGTGTTTTAATTTTATTATTCATTATTACAATAAATTTATCCGCTGCTCCGTATTGTGATTGATGATTTCGAGAAGAGACACAATTAAAGAATTCAATGTCATCAAAAATATCGTGGCAACAACTATGGATATGTTACGAAATTACATTCGACATTGACTAGATAGATTACAGCTCTGTACATCTTTGTGTTATTATTTGCATGATTTTTTGGATGTTTTTAGAAGTAAAACTGCTATGCTGTAAAATGTGTTCAAGTTGGCTTAGCATTATGCTGTCTCAAGCCCCTCAATGTTTGCAAATTTTGTGAACAAATATTGTCTTGAGTAATGCATTTCGGTTGAGATATTTATTACGCCACGCCGTAAACCTTCAGATCAAATATTTATATCCTACATTCACCCCCATTTTAATGGTGAACGAAATGATGAAAATGTGGAAAAGGAACAATAATCTGTTGATGCATCAAACCACAGAAAGTTTTCCACCTAAATCGTTGTTACTTTTATCTGAAGTGATTTCTATTCGATAATATTTAATAGTGAACAAAAAACTGCACTCAGTAATATAAAAGCAATTGAATTCTATCGAACAATACAAGCAGAAGGTAAAGAAATCCCCCAGCACACACTGTCACAAGAGAACTGCTACCTGTTGTCGCCAGTTAAAAGTCTCCATGCCCGGTTTTGCATTTGCTGTTACTCAAAACAAAATACCGAATATTTTTATGCCCACACAAATATTGACGGGACGCTGTCTAACCGCTCAGATAGAGACCGGTCCGTACCGAGCCGCAGTCTAGGGAGTATGTGGGGACTCGCATGCACAGACGTTTGCCGGTGCCAGTAGATAAGTCTATATTGGTAGCCATATTGGAAGTCAGCACTACCTAAAATATAATGCCTATATAGCATTTCTCAGAAATTGTTCAACCGATATGGCATCAGTGAAAGTAATGGGAATGTCAAAAAGCTGTATATAATTATATAATGTAGTAACCACTAAGTACTGCATTTTGATTCATCTCTTCAAGTAAAGCTTCGCACTATATAATGACTTAAATGTAGTGTACAAACCGGCTATCGAAGAGGGGCTTGGAGCTGCGGACAAAGGCACTAGACAACCACCATATTTATTGACGTCTTGCTGAGAAAATTTCCGATTTTTCCCATTTCCCCCCAAAAAAATTTACGTTTTCCTTCATGCCCGGGGTGGCCATCTTGGATTCCAACCTCCTGCTCTGCCAATCCGATCGCAGTGTGTTAGGACCCATTTATTTAGTGTCTTCATGGATGCCGAGTCTCAAGCTCTGTCATTCCTTTTGGGATCTGTCGACCTAGCATCGTAATGCGGAGCTGAATACTAGCATCGGCTTACATACTCACCAGACCTAAACACACATATAAGCATAGTTGACTGTAATTTCCGAACCACATAAGCTATAATTGTCAAATTCATAACAGAGGCTGCACCCCCGACGATAAGAAGGTTGGCAGGACCAAGTATAAACGATGTCTACTTATAAGAATAGTTGGTTGTTAAGTTCCCAACCACATAAGATATACAGTAGTTGCCAAATTCATAACATAGGCATCATCAACGATGGTGAGAAGGGTCGCAAGGCCAAGTATACCCTATGTCTACTTACAAGCATAGTTGGCTGTAATTTCAGAACCACATAAAATATAGTTGCTAAAATCAGAACATAGACATCCACAACAGCAAGAAGCATCACAGGGTCAAGTATACCCTATGTATACTTATAAGCACAAAGGGCTGTAATTTCCGAACTGTGTATGATATGATTGTCAAATTCATAACTTATACATCACTCACGACGATGAGTGTCACAGGGTCAAGTATACCCTATAGCTACTTATACACATAAATGACTGTAATTTTCGAACTGTGTAAGATATGATTGTCAAATTCATAACATTGACATCGCCCATGATAATGAGGAGGGTCGCAGGGCCAAGTATATCCTATGTATATTTAAAATCATAGGTGGGTGTAAAATCCGAACCACATAAGATAGTTGCCAAATCAATAACATAGGCATCATCCTCGACCATAAGTAGGGTAGTAGAATGCAAAAGCCGACCCTAGCACCATATCCAAAGAAGTAGGGCTTATTCCCCAAAAATTGTAAGAAATAGCAGTTATATGGCGATAGGGTTATTTTTTAAAGAAATGTGCAAGAAACAGTAAAAATTCTAAATCTATATTTCGATGAAAATACAGCCACAATAAAGCAAATTTAAGCCGAAATCAAACAAATGTAAGTTAAAATCAAGTGAAAGATAAACCATAATCAAGCAAATTTAAGCCAAAAATCAAGCAAATTTAAGCGGAAATCAGGTTAGTTTAATTCTAAAATTAACAATTATAGCAGTTTTTTCATTACCTCTAAATGGGGACTACCAGACCACCTTTAAATTTTCTATTAGTTTATATTCGAAAATCTAATAACTGCTCAAGTTCATCGCCTACTTCTAGAAATTTATTTTTGTCATCAATGTTTTCTAAGAGCAATTTAGGTTAAATTTGAAAACTAATTCCCTGAGATTGCCAGACATGTTATTAAATGTATAGGAAGGAGCATTTGAAACATCGCCACATTTTGAAATGTTATTCAGGCTGCAAAGTAAGATAGGCGACTTAATAGTTAATAAAAAGAAACTTTATCAAGAGAAAGAATAAGTGCCAAACATATTCAAATTAAAATTAAAGTGATCCATTTTCAAACTTGGCATCAATAAAATTTATACTAGGAAAAAATCTCATTCAGATATAAGAAAATACTTTTTTATTCGATAAAACAACTCAACTATACATCTACAAATTTCTAAAAGTATTAAAAGGTTAAACAATTTAACTATATGTCTTAAACTTTGTTATATATGGTCGGAACAATTCGTTTGCTCCATTTATTAATTATAAAATATTTATATATCATCAGCAATATTTTCTTAAAAATAATCATAAGTTAGATTCATTTGGCTAATTAGAACAACGTTACAAATTGTGTTTGCTTCAGTAGCTTTTTTAAAATCCACACTAATTTTTATATTTGTTTTTCGTTAACTACAGTTGTTCTACTATATAAACAATAAATAACATATAATGGTCTTCGACCCCAAAATGAATAATAATTTATATCACCATGGGGGTTTACAGTTGGTTTATAATAAAGTTCATTATTTCTATATATATACATATATATAGTATGTAGTTTTGATATTGAATTTTTAAAATCATTATAAGAAAGAAAAAATTTATCACAAAGACCATTAGCATTATCTAGATTCTGATTTTCTTTTGGAAAAATATCATTTTTCAATTTTTAACATAAATGATTCTTACACTACAATGATCAAACATAGAAGTGTGAACATACTGCTCAGCACTATTTCTTCTATTAGTTTGAAAACCTACAATTAAAAAATCTGGTATATCGAATTGTAAATTATTAAACTGATAGTTTATATCAAAGTTAAAACAGTTGTTCCAGCAGGAACTTCTTTTCATAAAATTTGCAAATAATTAAAACTAATAGGCATTTTACGATATTCGCATATTTTATCTTTAATTGCAATTGCTATGTAATATTAGTATTCAACAAAAGGCCACATTATTTCTTATTTTTGAATAACATTTTTACCTGGATCGGCATAACTTTTCTGAACTGCACCATCTGCATTTTTTGTTTCATAAACAAATAAACAATTGTTACCAGATGAATTACAAATAAAATAAAATTTATAACCACATTTCCAGTAAATATCGTTGTTATCGCGAATAAAACCAAAAATATATCTCAGTGGATATATTACTTAATTTGTTCTATCACTCTGAACAGATTTTACTCGATATTTATTATCAACATAAGAAATATCTAAATAAATTTTGTTCACTTGGTGATCTTTACTAAGCATTCATCACTGTTGATGTTATTGCTGGATTATCAACAGCTTCAATAATATTTCCATGTTTTAAGAATTCTACTCTAGCAAAATGAAAAGAAAAAAGTTAAAACAAATGTCAATATTCTCTAAAAATTTTCATATTTTGCTTCATCTCTAACTTTATCTCTCTTTAGTAACACCATATTGTTCGTAAACATAAGCATCATTTGGAAAAGAAAATACATCACATATTGGAATATCAAATTCAGTTCCACTCCTTTAAACATTTAAATTCTCCTTACTTCGATGTGTTGGAGGAAAAGTTTGCTTTTCAAAACTGTCAATGTTTTTATAACTCATTTATAAGAACAAATTAAATATAAGAAAAAATAAGTTAAATTACTTTCTAAAAATACAAAAAAAAAAATCCAAATACAATCATGAAGCAGAATATGAAAAAAAGAAGGAAGAGTTACCTTTAACTGACAAATTACGAAATATTGAGGAAAAAAAGTAGATTACGTAAGTGAAGAAAATTCAAATTTAATAACAATGCTATCTACAGTAGTAGCAAAAAAAATTTAATTATCCACCAACATCAGAAGAAACATCATATGAAAGAGAATTATTTTCAGAACTTAAATCCCCTAGTTTGGAAGAACAAATGGGAATTATGCTGTTGGAAGATTTGACACGTGATTCTATTGTAAAACTCCAAAATAAAATTGCTCAAAGGATTGATGTTATTGATACCCAATATCTTTATGAGGAGATGAGAATAAATTTTACATTTTAAATACAAAAGTAATGATTGATGGTGATAAAATATTTGTTAAGAAAAAAAGCATTAATAGAATATAAATTAACATAAGGACTTTCTAATTTTTTAACAAAAGAAAAAAGATCTAAATGATAAATACACTAATAATGACTATAAAATTCACAGAGACATTGTTATATCGATCAATGTTGCATTCCAAAAATAATACCCAAAAAAAAATTCTTTTGAATAAAAGTTGGGAATACATAAATATAAATAAACCAATTTATGAATATTTTATGTAAGAATCAAGTTCAGAACCAAACACATGAGAAAGAATGATTTCTCCAAATGCTTCTAGATCTGGAAAAGGTATAAAATAATACAATATTTTACCAAAAGAATACTTTTGGATGGGTGAAGTTAGAAAATTGATCGATAGATTGCTAGTTATTCATAGCGAAGAAACTGTTGGAAATAACAATTATTAAAATGAAAAAGGAAGCATTACGAACATCATGGAAGTGGTATAATAAATTTGTAATTAAACAATTAAAATTTGCCTGGAATGCATTTGCCAAGATATAATTATTGTGGCCCATTTACAAAATTAAACAAAAGATTGGAAAAAGGAGACATTGGAATAAATAAATTAGTCGAACTTTATAAATATCATAATATTGCTTATAGAGGTAAAAAAGAGTTAGAATCAAGACATGAAGCTGGCAAAATTTTAAAAAAGAAGCAAAATAAATAATGTTAGACAAAAATACTCCAATTGGTAACAAAAAATTGCTTCGCAACTGTAGCTTAGACTATGTTTACAAAAAATTAGGATGGGGTATTAAAATGGAACAAATAACTAATATTTTTCTTTATAAATGAAGAAAACAAATATAACTTTTGATACAACCATTGATCAATTAAGAGATTTTGGTATAGATAATATTTTAACAAATGATCAACTGAGAGAAAAAACGAAAAATCGAAAGAAGGCAAAGGTTTCAAATTAACTTTACTAAAAACAAATAATGAAAAAAAAATATTAATAGAAAAATCTTGAAATGGTTTACATAATGGTTTTTTTTTTACAGTTTGTTATTCCATTTTTAGCTGTAATTGGAGGTGTAGCTGGTGGAGGTAGTGCAATTTTTTTAATCCGGTTGAACAAGCAAAAAATAATTAGATGAACAACAGAGACATAATTTAGCAATGGAAAATAAATCAGGAAGTGGTATTGTTGCAATAAGAGGGAGAACAAAAAAAATAAAATTTTAATGCTATCTGATATTTATATTGAAAAATATGAAATAATACAAAATTTTTAACATTTCAGAAATGTTTATATGATTGATGAATTACCAAAATGATTGTGTTCTTTTTTCGAGAAAATTTAAATTTATTGATATGATTTCTTTGTTATTAAATTGCAGATATATTTGGAGAACAATTAATGAAATCTTTATATGAAAACTTAGACACTTTTGCTGAAATTTTAAATGAATAGTTTAACTTTTTACTGAAAAGTTTAAAACTTTTACTGACAATTTAATGACATGTGGATTCAAAATAGGATACCATTGTTTCTGACTAAAAAAAAGATGTATATACAAAATACGATACTATTGTTTCTGATTTAAATGCAGATGTAGATACAAGATACAATGTTATTGTTTCTGCTTTATGAGACCAAATAAGCAAAGTTTTTGTTTATACAAAACATTATGTTTCTCTTGATAATTGTATAATTAATTATTTAGCTGATCCTATTGATAAAACAGTTAGAGTCAATAAAATATTTTTTGACAAAGAAATAGCTAATAAATAACAAATTTTGAATTATTGCGATACACTCATTAACTCGAAAGTTGAAAAAAGTAAAGAAGTATTTGATAAAGAAATAGATGATAAATTAAAAAATGTAAAACAAAGAGTTGTTCATTATTTTCATAGACTTATTGACTTGAAACTTGGATAATGCAAGGAAGAAAAATCTGATATATTTTATTTGCATGCAAAGTGGATTAAAAAATAATGGTTTTCGCTTAGATAATAATATAATTTTCTTTTCTTTTTGATGGATTGTGCTGTTTATAAAACAATTTCTGTAAATTTCAATTTGCCTAATAATATTGCAACTTTAATTAAAGGATAAAAATATATTATAGTAACCCTTTTGATGTTAAAATAGGAGTAATTTTTGAACTTTTAAAACAAAAAATAAATAAAATATCTGAATATTATGGCGGATTGATAACAAAAATATGAATATTCATAAAATATAAAGAATAAATATTTCATTGTTATTAAAAGGAGAATACTTGGTGCTTGAAGTGCAAGAAAGTTATTAAAAATAATAATATAAAAATTAAAATATTGAAAATGGGCGATTAGTTCAGAAAAATAAATGTTAAATATGTTATTACAATAATTCAAAATTTAAACAAATGTTGCCCAATCTAAGAGAAGGAATATTCAAGAATTATATAAACCTGCAAGAAGAAATTTTCCAAAAAGAAAAGTAAAATGATATGGAATTGATGATTTATGGCAAATTGATCTTGTTGAGATGGATACAGGTATTTTAAAGTGTATATCACATATAAATAATGGATACAAATATATTATGAGAATTATTGAAGTTTTTTCAAAGTAACATTAGTCATTCCTATTAAAGATAATTAGCTAAACATGTAGTAAATTGTTTAGAATGTCTATTGATAAAAAGAAAATCACTTAATATACAAAGTGATAATGGTTCTGCATTCTATAATAGAATATGTAAAGAAATTAATGCAAAAAAATAACATAATTCATTATTCTACTTTCAGTAATCTAAAAGCAAGTGTTGTAGAAAGATTTAATTGTATTATGAAAAATATAATGTTGGAAGAAATGTGCTTTAAATTGCAATTATAAATGGGTAAATATATTGGATGAAATAGTAAAAGAATACAACAATACAAAACAAAGAACTATTGGTATAAAATATATTGAAGTTAGTAAAGAAATTTTTAAAAATTTGCATCAAATATACATGTTTACTAAATTGAAAATTAAAGTAACAATGTTGTGTGTGTTAGCAAAATTAGACAATTTTGTAAAAATGTTATACTCTTAATTGAACAACAGAATTTTTTTACTATTTTTGAAGTTTTAAATTTTGATGTGCCAAATTAAAAATTAAAAGACATTAATGGAGAAGAATATAAGGTAGTTTTTATGAATACAAAGTTATGAAAACTAGGATATCCAAATGAATATTTGGTTGAAAATGTCTTAGAAACAAAAGGTTTTAAAATTTATGTTAAATGGTTTGCTTTTGGTAATTCTCATAACTCTTGGATAAATAAAACAGATTATTTGTGAATTTAAAGAGAGATGTAAAGAATAATGCTAAGATTCGTTAATAAAAATAGAAGACTTTTCATTTCCTTCTAGCCTCATATTATAGAAGGGTTTAAAATTTCTAAGCTAGTTTTATCTACTCCATTGGGAACTTTCATAACACATGTTTTACGTTCATGACATACATTTTTAAGTTTGTAACACACATTTTACATTCATAACACACATTTTACATTCATAACTTACGTTTTTATGTTCATAACTAACATTTTTATGTTCATAACATATTTTTATGTTCATAATAAACGTCTCTACATTCATAACACACATTTGTATGTTCACAGCACATGTTAAAATAGAATGAGTATTTTGCAAAAACTTAAAAAAAAAAACAATAAAGTCTTTGATTTTATTTATGTTCTTCCCTTCTTTAATGATTCTACTCAAATCTAACATAATAGAACCGAAAGCTTCATCCTAACATTTTGCACAAATCACTTTAAAAATTTCACTGATTAGGACATTATAAATATGTTTTAAACTACTATCATCTTGCCTAAATATGCCCAGGAAATTTGTATTATCTCTGACCAATTGCTTAGGTATTTTCGAAAAAGTTTAAGCTAAATAAAATACATCTATATTTTTATGTCTTGCTCTAGTGAATTATGCACGAATTATATCTTGACTGTCTAAAATAACATCATCAAACATAAACAGAGAATTATTTCAGCATAGATCTCTTTATTTTTAGCCTTATGCTACATATGTATGCTACATACATACATAACATAAATATTCATATATTTATGTAGCTGAATATATTTGGGTTGATTAAAACTTTCTGAGCAAAGATAAAATTTATCAAAATTTAACCAACAATTCTTAAAAATAAAATTAATCATCAAATTTGTTTTTGCACAAATACTTGGACCCACTATTATAGCTCTCAAATTCACCATTCTTTTCATTTCTAGAATTTTCTTCAGAAATTAAAATTCCTATACTCCAATTAACTTTTTTCATTTAATAACAGTATTTTTTTATTACATGGGTAATCAAGTATTCAAGTTAACAAATAATAGTTCCATATTAAACCACATTATATCATTCATAAATATAAATAGATTGCTTTAATTAGTTTTAAAGCATAATATTTAATGCCCAATACAAACAAAAATACTATCACATTGACTGATAATAAAGTTATATATATTCCAAATCAATAGTGGATCATTAAAAGAAACTACAAATTCATTTCAACCATTTTCAACTAATAACATTGAACTAACATAGACCTATCTGAAAAATAGAATATCTATTAAATCTCAGATAATCGATCATCTGATATCCTTGGATTTGAAAAAAAAAATGCTATTATTTAAAAAGAAAAAATATTATAGGTATTAAATTACCTAATTTTGAGCATTTAGAACAATAAGTGTTCATTATAAATTAGCATATGGTATGTTTATAAAATATGATGAACATAAGCATTTAGAAACACATATAATCAATAGTTTTCCAATGAAAACAATGTTTGATTTTAGAGCTTATATTATTTCTGAATCTATGTATCCAATTTTTTACAAAATTAATAAGAACGGTTTAATAATTTTGTTTTAGTAATAAAAGACAAAAATGGAGATATAATTTATTTTGATGGCTCTGATATTGACATTGTTTTGGAAACTAAAGTCACTAAAAATATTAGTGATTTTTTGAATCCATGAAATATATATATAGAATATAATAGTACAGAATATAATAATATATCATATAATATATTAGAAACATGAATTTAAAATTATACATTTTGATATCCATATGGTACTGTATTTATTTTATATTGTAATATAATCCTTTTGGCACCTTAATTACTTAATGTTATTTTATTAACTTCCAATGTATGTATTTTGTGTTTTTCACACCTTATTAAATTTATTGTTCTATATTGTATTTTATCTTTAAACAAGCAAATCTTATAGCCAGCAAATGTTACTCTCTAATTTACTATTACTTTTTACACCTTTTGATCATTTATTTTATTTTCACCAACCTTGTAAGCATACATGTTCGCACATAAACCAACAAATTCAGTCATTATTATACCATAACACTCATATTTTATCTTTCCTAAAACCTTTTTATTTATTTGAGGCACATTATAGATATTATCTTTTGGATAGTTGCTTGTATCAAAATGTTCAATCATTGAATTTATATCTTCGTCAAAATCTTATGTTTTTATTATGAATATATGATTGGTATCCTGATTGCATAATTCAATATTATCTCAATTTTTTGTTTCATCACTTTATAATGAAAATCAAACATTAATTCTTTTGATGTGTCGAAAATTTACATACCTACATAAATTAGTTTACTAAATACTACATTGATATATACTACTGCAAGATTTTCATTAAATGTAGTTATTATTTTAAAGTTTGGTTTCGCTATTAACTTATCACAAACTCTATCATTTGAAACCAGTTTTATGTGTACCCTCTTCCTTATGTTTTCCATTGTTTAACCAGAAACAGAATTATTCATTAGTTTATAAAAACCCTGTTCAAAGTCATTTGTAGTTTTACTTCTCATCTCTGTATTTAAAGACCATATACTTATTTAACCAATCAGACTAATTAAACTTCAATATTCTATGTATTTTATTAAGTTTTAATCCATTATTTAAATATTGTTTAAACTGTGATAGTGTATTACATACTTTTGTTTGTTATGTAAAGTTGTTAACAATTTTTGTTGTTTTGTTCCTGGGACTGTTATATGTTCTGCACAAAATGGTAGATCTTTATGTAACTTATGTAATTCTTATGGCTATTCCAAATCGACTTCTAATATATATATATATATATATATATATATATATATATATATATATATATTAGAATATATATAGGATATATATATATCCATGTTGCGAATCTTCCTTCAAATATAATTAATTTCTGCCAAAAATTTAATTTAAATTCTGGATAATTAACCAATTCGAAGCCGCCATATGGTAAATATTGAGACATTGCCTGTCCATAAAGATTATTAACACAGAGATTTGCTAAATTATTAGACTTTTTATTTGCATTAAAATCTTCTAGATATTTATTGTTTGCTTAACATATTGTTTACAACATTGTGATATACCTACTCTAATTCCTTTTTCTACCATTAAAATCATATAATTATATTGTAAAGCAAATAAAGGTTGAGTAGTTATTTTTAACACTGCATCTCATGATAAACATGGTGCTGTAAAATACCATGCTGGATTTAAAACATTTGCATTTATACAAGTATTTATAAACTTTTCAGATATATCAGACAACAATAATACGTCACTTTTTAAATATAAGTCGTGATATTCACCAAGATTCTTAATATTAAATTGATTCCACAATAGTTCTGCATGCTAATAATAATCACCCGTTATATCAGTTTCATCTAATTTATTGTAAAATTCACTCTTTGGCGAAAGTACAGTTTTGTAAAGTTTTTTCCAACTTTCCATATATCCGTATGGATAACCCTTTTTTCTAGTAACTAAATCTGTTTTACATTCTGGAAAATGTTTTTGTGTATGCTTAATTTGTTCCTTGGTTAAATTAAATAAATTATCTAAACTGCTGGCCATAAGTCTATAACAGTGTCTATAAACCTCATTTTTAAATTATATGATTTTTTTCCCTAAAGTAATAAATTTGTCTTCATTATTTTCATTTAATTCTATCTCATTATCATATCCTAGTTCTTTGATAAATAAATGAGCATCATATCCAGCTAAATTATGAAAATAAAATAGTACAAATGAGGGTAATTGTAAAGCTAGGCTGTAACCATTACATACTGGACCAGATCAATTTTCCAGTTAAATGATCATGGTGACATACTTTTTTATTATTTCCTTCATATTAAACCCCCACAAACACTACAATTTATAAATTTATTATAGATTTTATTTTCTTCTCTTGTTAGCTTATGCATTGGTTCAATTTGTTAATATATTTCCCCGATATCTTCTACTTCCCTTTTCATTGATTCTATAAACGTTATATGTGCATTTGGACCTCGATATACAACTGGAGGTTTATAATCACCATAACTAGATACAATATAATAGCAAAAGCCAGAAGCCTCATATAACTGGTGCTTCATTGTGTATGATTGATCATTTAAAATTAAATAAATGTTATTTATTTATCATTAATAATATTACATATTTCTTCGAGTACTTCTCAATAAAAACCATTATCAATATCTTCTTAAGTTAAAACTGATTATTTTTGTGTTAGTAAAATTGTTTTATTTCTCTTGGGTTAGGTTTAGTGGTTGATATTTTCTTTAGTATTGATTCAAAATCTGCATATACCGCAAAATGATTTTCCATTGTATGCCCCATTCTTTAAACCATGATATGCTTGTGTCATCCTTAGGTATAATTATTCTTCCTAATTAATTTTTAGTGCAGTCGGCTTTATGATTATTTAATTATTCTTTAGATGTAAATCATTGGAGGCACATGTAACATAAATAAGATTTATGTTGGTTATTATTTTTTGTGCTAAAAGCACTTTCGATCAATCTTTTATCAAACAGTGATGTAGTCTTCTTTATTTTGAAATAAAGTAAATTTATATGTTTATCCTTTTTATGTTTTGCTATTTTTAGTGGATGAACACTATATTTATAATAATTGAGTTTCTATTTTTGGAATATATTCAATTTTAAAAGGATAAATATGTTTATCTATTACTTCGTGCATATTAAGCCCAACATTTTTATAT
The DNA here is from genome assembly GCA_029891345.1 of Dryococelus australis. Lineage (NCBI taxonomy): Eukaryota > Metazoa > Arthropoda > Insecta > Phasmatodea > Phasmatidae > Dryococelus > Dryococelus australis. The sequence continues at coordinate 249,939,465 of CM057009.1, forward strand.
TTAGTTACTCTTTGGCCATCTTTTTCTGCTGAAAACAATGCTTACTTGATTTCCCAAAGAAAACAATTTTTGATCTTCATTTTGTATACTAATACACATTTTTTTCTTTTTTTTCTTTTCTGGTAGCTCAATATATATAATGTGCCAAATAATGATTTATAATTATTAATAGCTAGCTCCATTCCAATATCTCTAATTATTCTTCAGTCTGATTCTGTGCTTTATAGTGCACCCATGTCAGCAAGTAATTCTCTTTTGAGTTTTTGTAAAACCTATCAAACTCTCCTTCGTTTAATATTGTACATGTACTTGCTTAAGATGGAAAATATTTTATTGTGTTAGTTTTTTCACTGCGATATGCGATAAGGTAAAATTTTACCGATCTATTAATCTTTAAGATTATTGCATATTATTTCAAATACTGCATATTTTATAGAAGTTATAAAATGTCTAGGCAATATTATATTAGTGCTATTTTCAATTGCACATGTTAATAATCTGTGTTCAAAAGCTGTACAAATTAAATAAGTATTGTTGGTTATTCTAATTATTTTGTTTACAAATACATTAGTTCAGAAAGGATATATTTTTTAAAATTCATTTTTGTCTTCTTCATATATTTCTTTAATAATAACATCTGAAAAAGGTAAACATTTGAACATTCATTTTTGATTAGCAATGTAATTATAAACAAATAAATTTAATCTTATAAAGAGGATATATCTTTATTAACATTTCTACTATAATTTTTATTTAATTCTTAAAAAAAAAAAAAAAAACATTATAAAAGGAAATATTTCTCTTAATTAATTTGATCTTTTACATAAAATTTTTGGTAGCAACACCATAAAATTTTTTTCTTCAAATTTTTGTTTTCTAACAAAAATCTCCATGTTCTTCAATAACATTACATTGTGTTATAATACTTCTAATTAAATCAGCATTCTTAGTTTGTGTATGTTTTTTATTTTTAAACTTTTAGCTGTATGTTTTAATTCAACAATTTTAAAGAAGTTAGATTTTCTGCAGACATCTTTAAGAGTGCTTATTAAAAGTGTTTATTTATAAGGAAAAAATCTACAAGATTGTGAAAAATATAAAGTTAACAAAAAATATAAATAATATATATAATGAAATGTGGTGTACTTTGGAGTATACATAGTATTAGAATGGCCGATACGTTGGACGACCACTTTTATTCTCTACCATGCAATACATAACCTAAGCCACCTCGTTGTGATAGTACGAATCGAATGTTAAGCACCACATGACAAAATATTAAATTGGATGTTGGTAATATTTTTGATTCAGTAGCGAGTAAAATGAAATGAATACTGTTCCAAAAAAAATAAATTTGCTTGGCTATACTCAGTTCAGGACCTAGTATGTAAGATACGTAATAACTCACCTTTGACAATAACACCCTCGTTACATGATAACGATTGTTTGTCACTCTAGCTGTGAAACTTATTATACATAACTACACTAAATCAAAGACACTTGTTTAATCATTTAAAACTGAAAATAGGTAGGTGAGGGATAGTACAAAACTTGCATACTCAGAAAAGGTGCCAAATGTGTCAAATCCAGATAAAAATTATTTATTCAAAACATTCAAAAATGTTCAAAATCAAAACATCTGTTTGTGTTAGGCTGGAATAATAATTAAAATAATCAAAAATCCCTGAATGAGCAAAAAAAATAATAGTGGCCAAACTAAGCTGCCATTAGGAAGTGGTCATGGGTAATGGTAATTATTTAAACACCCTAAAATGACACATATTTAACAGTCTGACTCAACACTCTAAATAAATGTAGTTCTCTCAGAAATGAAATGTCTAGAATTTAGTTCCGAAAAAGTAATTTGACTGTCTCAAAAAAGGTCAAACCCTTGACATCTCTCTCAGGTAAAATTATGGTTAAAGTTTACTGAAGCTAGTATCGGTGCCTTGCCAACATGGCATCTTGTAGAATGTTCTATGCCAATGGCCTAATGTAGCAATTTCAAAGGTGAAATAGAATTTAAAACTTGATGGAAAAACAGTTTTCGTAATTAAATAACAGGTTGAAGGCGAAGGCAGGACATAGTATCATGTAGAAATGAACAGAGCTAGGAAAATTCAGTGCTGGGTGCAGTGCTACTTTACGTGGTTCACGGCTCACGAACGTTACAGGTCTGGGTAGCTAACTTAACTCCTAAACAGCTGCTGATAAAATATGCGGAGTGCTTACTCTCAAACTCGATGCAAAATACAAATAAAGGCTGTGGCAAGCTGTAAGAACTAAAACACCCGAACTTCTAATTTAAAATTCCTCCACAGTGTCATACTGTAGTACGAGCGTCCTAGTCTTACATCTAGTTCAGTTGAAGGTTGGTGGCAGAGAGAGAGAGAGAGAGAGCGAACTTTCAAACAGCCTGCATGACATAACCCTATACTGAGCTCTCCAGTCAATCGGAGTACAGGATTTGAACTTGTTAGCCAATTGCAATGCTTCCTGACTAATAATCGAAAATGACACACTCCAGGTGGCCTAAAAATCCCTATTCCATAGAGTTATGGGTCTCGTAGAAGTTAATCCTATAAAACAAAAGAAATTTCCTGTAACAGTCACAGTAAAGGTGAGACCAAAAATTATGTAAAAATATTCGTTATTAATTGAAATATACAAACAAAAGAAAATCTAGCTAACTATTCCAACTAAAAAATTAATTATTGCCATTCCTACATCTAAATTTAAATATCCTAACCATATGAAAAATACAAAATAAAAATAATAAAAATTACGAAAAATTTAACATATGTGAAACATAGGTAGAAATATAAGTATCATGCATGACAGTGTCCAATGTGTGAAACAAACATTAATGATGAAAAATAGGTGCAGATAGTGAGAAATTTGTGTTACAATAAACGAATGAAATCGAAAAAGTGATAATAATTTTCAACTTTATAACTTCTTGTTATGATATTATTTCTTGCTAAAACATTTTTTTTTACATATCGTGTATGTTTGCCCTTAGCAGTTTTATGAGAAGAAAATTATTTTATATACTTATTTTCATTACACATTCTACATGTCTTTGTTGGATAATTCTCATGTTGAATTTCGTTTAGAATATCTACTACTGCATTGTGCAAGTTAGTTTTTTTAAATCAATTTTTAAGTAATACATTATAAACACACTTTCTACATTCATATAGCACTTTCTCTTTATTTTACTCATATTGAATTCTGACATTTCCAATGAAATTTTTTTTTACAGAAGTTGTAATGTTTATCTTTTGCGTGTTTTTTTAAATCAAAACTTCCCAAGTGTAAAACTTTGCCACACTTTTTACATTGATTAGGCCTACATATTATATAATTTACCATCTCATTGTTGAGCAGTGATTCCATTTTGTTTTATATAAATAAATTTAATAAGACAGCAAAAAAAATATTTTTGTGTTTGTTTTTATTTTTATATTTATGTATATTTCATATTTATATTTACATTAAAATTAATTTTTGTGTTTTTATTTAATTTAATTTTTTATTTATTTGCATGATACTAAATTATAAAAAATATAACGCCAGCCTTATGCTAAATAAATAAAACAAAAAAATATTTATTTTCTCTCTTAATAAATTTCGTTCTTTATAAATAACAAAATCGAATCGGTTCTCAAAAAGTTAAACAATTTATTTGAGTTGACTAAGCTAGAAGATCTAGAAGAAAAAAATAAAAAAATATGCTGCTACCAAATTTCAATTATACAAATCTAAATTTGATTAACAAATGAGCAGTACTCTTGATTATAAATATAAAATTATACTACAGATCACTTTATAAATATGTTTGATAAAAATGCTTTAAAATTAATAAATGAGAAACAAGTTGTTATAATATTTAAAGTTTTAAAAGAAATATAAAATGAAAAATTTATGCATTAAATAGAATTCTCTTAAAAGCGATAATTTATTTAATTTAAATCTAGTCAAATAGATTTTAAATCCTTTTTTTATATCTATGTGGTTCGTGCATGGGCTCACTATATTTGTAATGAATTACATGACATGTTGCTTGATTTTCTCTTAAGTATGCTTGATTTTGGTTTAAATTTTCTTGATTTTTACTTAAACTTGGCTTACTTTGGCTTAAATTTGCTTGATTTTGGCTGTTTTTCATCGAATTTTAGGTTTAGAGTTTTTAATGTTTCTGGCAATTATCTTTAAAAAAACTTTTTCGTCATAAGACTGTTATTTCTTGCAATTTTATGATAAACCAGCCCTATTTATTTGGGTGCTGTGCTAGGGTCGGCTTTTGCATTCCACTAAGGGTCACAGGGGCAAGTCTGCAAGTCTACCCAATGTCTACTTATAAGAATAGTTGGCAATAATTTCCTAAATGCATTAGATACACTTGCCAAATTCAACGAGAAGGGTCGTAGGGCCAAGTATACCCTGCATCTGCATATAAGTAAGTTGGTTGTAATTTCTGAACCACATAAGTTATAGTTACCAAATCCAACATGGGCATCACCCTATGTCAACGAGAATCGGTCGCAGGGCAAAATTGACTCTATGTCTATTTATAAGCATAGATAGTTGTAATTTCCGAAATGTGTAACATAGTTATCAAATTCATAACACAGGCATAACCCCCCTGTGAAGAGAAGGGTCGCAGGGCAAATTATAACCATATGTCTACTTATAGGCATAGTTGGCTGTACATTCCGAACCACTTAAGTTATAGTTGCCAAATTCAGAACCTAGGCTTTATCCACAATGATGAAAAGGGTAGCAGGGCAAGTATACCCTATGTATACTTATAAACATAGTTGGCTGTAACTTCCAAACCATGAAAGATATAGTTGTCAAATTCATAACACAGGCATCATTCCTAATGATGAGAAGGGTCGCAGGGTCAAATATACCCTACGTCTACTTATAAGCATAGCTAGATGTTATTTCCGAATCACATAAGGCATAGTTACCAAATTCACAACATAGGAATCACCCACAGCGACAAGAAGGGCCGCAGGTTCAAGTATAACCTACATCTACTTATAAGCATATATGGCTGTAATTTCCAAACTGTGTAATATAAGGTTGCCATAATTAATAAGTTGAGGATTATCTATGTCAATGAGAAGGATCGCAGGACCATGTATACCCTATATCTACCTATAAGCATAATTGGCTGTAATTTCCAAACCACATGATATATAGTTGCTAAATTCATAATGTAGACATCACCACGATGATGAGAAGCATCACAGGGCCAAGTATACCCTATAATTACTTATAAGCATGGTTGGCTTTAAGTTCTGAACCACATACAATATAGTACTAAATTCATAACATCGGCAACACCCGTGACAATGAGAAGGGTTGCAGTGTCAACTAATACCTACATCTACTTATAAGCATATCTGACTGTAGTTTCCAAACTGTGTAAGATAAGGTTAATAGCATGAGCATAATCCACAACAATGAAAAGGATTGCAGGACCACATATACCCTATATCTACTTATAAGCATAGTAGGCTGTAATTTTTGAACCATGTAAGATATAGTTGCCAAATTAATAACATAGGCATCATCCACAATGGTAAGTAGGGTCGCAGGGCCAAGTATACACTACATATACTTATAAGCACAGTTGGCTGTAATTTCCGAACTGTTCGACAATCAGCACAGGCACAATGCAAGTCTCAGCATGTTGGAGGGATGGCACAAAACACTAGCAGAGAGAGAGAGAGACATTTGAGGGGGGCTTCAGGGGCTGTAGACCAACCAAGTCACACATGTACTTTTCCATTATGAGAGGAATTCAAGTACTGGCCAACCAGTGCAATCACACAAGCACCGGGTGCTGTATTCTGTGTGTGTGTTAAACGATGCTAGATACGATCAGGCCATCCTGGTCAGTACAACAGAACACCTTCCCTACGAACTGACTGAAACGAAACCTTCACTAAGAGAGAAAACACTGCTACGTGCCGAGGCAGCAAGATTTAAAAAAAAGTTTCCCAATAAATGCATGTTGCACGAGCATCGAGTGCTGTATGTTATTTTAGTCCAAAAAAGTTCCATTTCAAAATTCTATACACTGATGTAAACAGATATATAAACACAATGTAAAGGAAAATATATTTAAGTACTTACCAACCAGCAATATCACATAGTATACAAGCATCGGGTTGCTGTACGATGTGTGTGTGTGTGTGTTAAATGATGATAGACAAGACCAGGCTGTCCTCATGAGTACAACAGCACAGCAAACCACTACCTTACGAACCATGACCTTGTTGTTGTGTTGGCTTGTTCACCCATATCCAGAAGTGGTGTGCTAGCATTGGGGAGCATAGTTCAAGTTAGTAGTTCATGTTAGTTGTTTGGGATCTCGAAATAATGCAGGAAGTGTGCAGGATCGTTCTGGATACCTTAGGTTACCAGTCCAATGCCATGATCACATGATCACAATTGCTTGGTAAATTTTAGGACATTAAATAGCACATATACATGCATAGGCCTACATACACGACATACATTGTGTGAGTGGAATAAGAAATAAAGTAAATATTCGCAGGAGCCTACACTCACCGGACAATAATCATATCATCGTGAATTGGCAATGTTTGCTGTACTCCTGCTGGACTCACCTAAACTAAGGACACACTCGATAGACAGTGCATGATGAGAAGAAATACTCGCATGAGCCTACATACTGACCAGACGATAAAAATGTCATCACGAGCCCGCAAGGTTTTCTCATGCTCATTCTGGACCCCGCCTAAACCAATGACACATTCGACAGGCAAAGTGCAGGAATGATAGGGCAACACTGCAACACACCGATGCAAATGGATATAAAAAATCACAATGTAAAGGAAAATAGTTATTAGTACATACCAACCAGCACAATCACACAACCGTTGGGTGCTGTATGCTGTGTGTGTTAAAATATACTAGACAAGATCTGACTTCTCTGGTCAGTACAACAGAACGACCTCCTTACGAACCGACTGAAACGAAACTATCAGAGTTCAGCCATTACTCACGACACTAGCACCGGAACACATCCGACCCGACCATCGTTGTGCGATCAACTAACATCGTGAGAAATTGTAAGACAGCCCAGGTGGTCGACCAGAAGCGCAGAAAAGTAGAATGGATGGCACAGAACACTAGTCGAGAGAGGGAGAGAGATCCATTACGGCTCCAGGGGGATAGACCACCTGAGGCCATCTTCAGCAGCAAAGGTGTTATGATTGTTTCTTTTAAGCAGTAGCATTTTCTAAAATAACTGCGATTTTCGTCTGCAATTAAAAAAAAAATTTTCTAAAAAAAATTGCAATTCGTTTTTGTTCTAAGTGGTAGGTTTTGCATGTGTTACCCTGTTGCTGTTTATTGCGACCTTCAGCCGTCACAGTCAATCCATACAGCTGCAGATCCTCTGTGATAACGGATCTGTTGAGCTGCAGTCGTCATTGGCGGTCGGATAGAAACCTCTTGCATCTGTCATTTTTTTGAGCTACTCGTACCGAATACTGTATGTATGGGTGAGTGTTCTGAATGCTGTACTTCGGAATTCGGTCATGTGTGTCGACACGAGTGCTCCTCGCGATCGTCATCGCAAATGTTTTGTCGTCTCTCTCTGACACGGGTAACGAAGATGGTTGAAGACCACCGCGACCCCAGCAGACGATGGTCGTGCACTCTAGTGGTCGACTGGAGAAACGAAGATGGTGAGGGCATCTGTGTGCAGTGCTTAAACATCCATTGGTAGGGAGCTGAGTTCAAGACATGACACTATACAAAAATATCAATTCTCTTTTAGACATAGACAAAATATGGTATATTTTGTGGTAATAACATAGGCATATTTATACACTTTATTGTTTTACATATGTGACATAAGAATACATTCTAATATTTGATACATGCACAATATAGTCTTCATTCGAGCAAAACATATATGTTGACTGTGTTTACAGAACATTTCCTGCTGTAAGCATTCAAGACACACTTATTAACATATACCGCACAGCAGTTATCACATAGGTAATTCTTGTAGATGGGACAGTTACTAGCTTCATGACATTTGGCACTGGTGCGGTTAGTGAATATCTTGCCGTAATACTTGCACTCGCTTCCCGATGAACAACAAACATTGCGATTGCACTTCTTGTTATGTCTATACAGGTTATCACTGCGGGTAAACACAGTATCGCAGTTATCTCAGTAGAATGACTTGTATGCTGGACTGAACAAGCAATGACTACTTTCATGTCGTCGTGGAATACAACTTCTGCTACAAGTATTGTTATTGTAGGTGGACAAGAATTTTATGCCACCTACTAGGAAACATTGAAATTAGTGGTGTGGAGAATCACCGAACTTCAGAACAACATTTAACGTCAACATGAGGACAATAAATTTGCTCAGCTGCAGTTTCGTAGATGCAGAATATATTTATTGGTTTATGATTGATTGCGTCAGGACAACAGTTACGTACTGAAAATTGAAATGTTCGACAGAAAGCATTTAAACTGTTACTTTTGGTACAAAGTAATATTTCTTTACTGGGAACAAAAGCACCTCAAATAATGTATATTTCTTTGAAATAAGGAAATATTATATTGCCATAAAACCAAAACGTAGAAAGAAAATAATTATTAACAGTAAACATATGTCTCTGTAACCTTCTCTTTGAATTAAAGATACATTTTATTGCTGTAAACAAACAGCCTCAAACAAATGGTTTTCTTTGTCGTACAGAAAACAATTATGGAATTTTTTTAGAGTATAAAAGAGTTTCCACTGTGATTAAAAAATCTCTCTTTTCACTGCATTTGGTACATCTTAGAGTAATTACTTCAATTATAATACTTAATTATTCTGTTCAGCGCTTTAATTTGCTTGAAAGGGGAATATTGCAGTATTACAGTTACAACTGTAACCTGCGCATTTGGTTTACTGCCATCACATATATTTAAATATACATATTTTTTAATACTTCTATCAAGCAATATCAATACTTCTAGGACACATGTGCATATGATAATTTCGTCCTGTGAAAGACGCCATGAATGTGAAATGTGTATGTGTGTTGTGTGCTGTGGCATCCTCGCACTAGCACATATGTGGCAGCAAGCAGTAGAATGCGTGACTGTTGAACGACCGGCCGCGAACGCGTTGAGGGCCTCTTTACACAGTCTGTGGCAATGCGCTACGGACTACACACGTTACTCGTTTGATCGTTCCAACTTTTCAAGCCGGTTTGACTCGTGCGAATGAGCTCCGTCCGTCTAGCTCAACAAACGAAAAGAGCAATAAAACTGGGAACTTGGACTTCAGCTGGTATCTTTACATTGCTGTTTGTTGGGTCTTACAACTCTCATTTTTACCAGGAGGAGAAATAAGACGGGACCTGTTGATCATAGTGACCTACGAATCACTTGGTACTGACTTGATGCACACAAATATGGGTTGTGCGGGATGTTGGCCTCGAACTGTGCACAGTGACCTAGATTCTATAATAACTGTGCAAACATTCTATCTGCGAATATTATTCAAGGCATTGGTCTACAATTTTACGCAGAAGTAGTAATGACCTAGTGGCGGAACGAATGGCCAAGATATTTCATTGCGCATAAGCTAACGCGGTGAATGGGAGTGCTTGAGTTCGATTGCTCTAGGAGCAGGGAATTGTTACAATCAGTTCCCGAACCGATTAGCTGCGTTGAGCTAAGTTAATATGCAAGTACATTTTTGCTTTAGCCTGCCGGCGTAGGAGTCGGAGTTATTCCGGTCAAAACTATTATTTTAGAATGCTTGTAACCAGAAACACAGAAGTGTAAATTAATTTCTTTATTTCTGGCCTCACGTTCTTGCCTATTTGACCTTTTCAGTCATGCGATTATTTAAGAAGTGAGTTAATTATTTTAGTAATAATTAGAGTAATTGTTTTTATAAATTCTAATTCACTATTGGTCGTTATCACTTAATACATAGGGCTATAAATCATATACTTACGTATCGCGTCTGACGCCAGTAGTTCCAATAACATCAGAAACAATGGCTAACTATGCCAAATGGGTGATGGTTTTAACATCCTCAGATTCAGGGTCGTAATTTGTAAGTATGTGCAAGTAACATATCAGTACCGTTTATGTAACGTGGATACTAGGACTGACAAAGTGATATCATTCCGGTTCAAGTCCAAGTCCGGCATGAGCTGATATTCATTTGCCCAAATCTATATTTCATTCCAGGTGAATGGAAATAACAATGCGTAATTCTCTAATTATTAGGCCAGGAACACACGGCAAACTCCACGGGCTGGGTCGGGCCCGTAACTGGCGCCGGACACACTCTAGCGAACCATTGTAGCAAACTGGGCAACACACATGGGCACGGAGCTTTGTTCGCCGGGCGCTGTTGACCAAAACATGGCTGATATAGATATTGAGTGAATTGTTAATTTACAGCGTTCAGAAAAATGCCTGAAATCTTGGACAAATCGATTACAAAGATTACAAATATCGAGGTTGCCGCAATGGAGTTTTGCTATGTTAAGTTTGAAATTAACCCTAAATGCAGATCTGGCAAGCGACTAATAACTATTAGTAGTTGTAAAATCACTTCTTCAATGGAAAATGACTAATAGTAGTCGTTTTGTGCAGTTCATTATTTCTCCCTACAAATAACATACTATTACCATACAAATGTGTGTATGTTATTTACGGTAAAGCGAGCACTTGTGAAAGCCCTCTCATTTAGAATAATAATAAATACATGTTTTTTTATTTTAGTCTTATACGTTAATTTCTGAGTGTAGTGGAATATACACACTGTGTTTAGTACTTACATGGTAATATTTATGTACAAAGGTGGTTAAGTATAAAAGATGGCTGAAAGGAAACAGGAACTAGGGCTTCAAAAGTGCTCATTTTACTGTGATCAACCTATATAACGCTTAACAACTGTTGATAGAAGAAATTCTAAACTTTCATTTCTCGTGTGAAAATATCCAACTGGGCAAATCTTTGCCGATGTAGAAAATAAATGAATTACAAGAAAAATTAATTATAATTTGCATTTTTGGTTCAATTTTCAAAAATGTTTAGTGTAATATTCTAGTATGTTCAGTTGAAAACGTATTATGTATACTTTTTGCAATTAAGTTAATTTAGCTGTTAAAAGAATGACAAGCAGATCTACGATAATTTTAACTAATATACATGGAAATAACATACAGCAACTATGTCCTGGTACAAAAGGTGGAAAAAATAAGATGCATAAATATGAAATAGTTTAGATGTAAGTGTCGCAGATGTATTACAACAATTCAATTATAATTGTTATACATTGACTATCAATTTAACACAAACGCTTCCTTTAAATACAGCTCAGTAGGTCTACAGTGAAAACCTTTTCACTTAAATGTATGATTTGACTGTTAGTTCTAATCTTAATTAAATGCATTGAAAACATGTAAATATTATTACATTTGTAGCTGTGGCTTTCATTCTCGAAAACTATGCATAAATGGCTACGCATAACACATTGAAATGAACTCGTTTATAATTTACAACTGGCCAACAATTGTTTTTCTCTTCAAATTAGCTACAGAGTTCTTCTTTCTTCGGTGTCGTAGCAAACCAGTAATTATCAATTTACGCATTACTTCGTCCATGACTGCACAAACTGCCTGAAACGGACCGGGCCCGTGACACACATCAGAACAGTTTTGGGACATGACCCGGCCCGGTCGCCCGACGACGGTCGCCGGGCGTTTCCCGGTGCCGTGTGTTCCCGGCCTTATTCTTTACTGCCCCACTTCACTCAGTCCGGTATTTTCAGTTCGACGAATAAAGTTCTAATTCAAGTTCATGAATTGCCTTGAACTTTAAGAAAATGTGCGATTTCATTTTCAGTTCACTGCAGAGGAGATATGAAATAACTGTATATCGAACTATATCTCATGCATCCTTATTTAATCCTAGTCCGACATTTATAATTCGATTTAGAAAATTCCAATATATGTTCACTAGCTACCTTGAACCGAAATCAAGTGTCAGATTTCGTTTTCAGTTTACTGAATAGTAAATATGGAAAAATTTTATCTCGAACTATATCTCGTACTTCCTTGTGCCATTCTAATCAGACATGTATAATTCGAAGTGGAAAATACCAATACATGTTTACTACCTGCCTTGAACTAAAATAGTGTTTCATTTTTTAATTTTCAGTTCACAAAAGAGGAAACGCTAAAGAACTGTACCTTGAACTGTATTTCGTACTTCTATATTTTCTTCCATTCCTACATTTTTAATCTGAGTATCAAAGGCCAGCTAATATTCACAGATTCTTAAAAATATTCAGTCAGTTCTAGTGCACGATTTAGGATTTAGATCCTGGAACTAATTGACCACGGTTCATGATCGCTCAATTCTTCTATACAACGGCCGTGAGGGCAACGGTAGCTGAGCGGTTAGACTGTTCGCCTCCCACCTAGGCGAACCGAGTTCAATCCCCGGCCGTGTCACTTCAGATTTTCTCTTGTGAGAATCGTGCCGGCGGGTTTTCTCGGAGATCTCCCGTGTCTCCTGCCGTTGCATTCCGACGCTGCTCCATTCTCACCTCATTTCACCCTAATCGACTCTCAAAACCTCAATATTAAGAGCCGTCCAAATCTCTTAACTCAACTACAACGGCCGTTTGGAATATTCTTAACCTTGAAAGGTAGCTATGCGTGACCCACTGATTATTTACCCAAGCCGGTGACCATATTGGTTTTATAGGCACAAGGTTTACAAAATCGAAAAACTGAGTTTACCAGCCGATTTAAATGGTCCTATTTGTTCGACAGCGTACTTACATGTAGAAAATACATGATGTAGAAGTGTTATACCTGATTATTGATTATATATAATAGATTTATCATTGGAAGTATTTAGTATCGATGGAACTAATTTGTTTTCATTTAGAATTGTGCTAACGTGTACAACAAATTCAATGTGAACATTTTGCTAACAATGCCTATTGAATTATAATTTAAATTAATTTTGTTTCTAATAAAGAATCTACGGACAGGCTAACTCACTCATATATCCTGCCGCCTACAGCTTCATAATGCACTTCAAACATGTTGTATGGTGTGACTATAATCAATTCCCGATTGGAAGCGACTTATAAAAATCAACCTTTGAAAAAAAACACTCTAAGCATAACATATCAACCTGTTTTTTCAGTAACCTGTATTCCACAAATATATAATGCTGTGGTTAACTTTAAGAGTACTGTATTATTGAATAAATGAAACTTTACCTTAATATCTTCTATAACTTGAAATATTTATTTCTTTTTAAATATGAATTAACAACAGCAAAAGCAGCTACGTTTTGGCAAAGGCCAGTTAGAAATAGTTCACAGTTAAAATATTATTTTAACTTAGTTTTTAGTATACTATATGTAAATTAAAAGGTGCCTATTGAATTATTTAAATATGTAGGTATCCCCGATGGCAACATATCTCATTTTTACAGTTTAAAATAACAGCGGAAAATATCGTGGGAAGGCCGTAATGGTACGGTGTTGTATTATCGAGCGAGAAAGCTACTGAAAACAACTGTCTGCTGGGCGAGGCGTGTCGCTCTCTCTCTCTCTCTCTCTTTCTTTATCTATTCCACACTCGGGAAGTTTTACTTTGCTAGTAAGCTACACATTATACATGTTTTCAAATGTAGCGTATCTCATACTTATTACAGCAAAACTATGATTTTTGAATTTGTAATTTAAAACTGAAAAGAGATTTTAATGTTTGAATACTTATTTCAATATATTTATATATGATGACGGGGCAGTTACCATATGAAGTTGGCAGACGTGGTGAGCCATGACATGGCGTGTTGCTTTTTGCCAAACGAAGTATGATTATTCTTACTCCGAAAAATACATCAAATTACCACATCATGTTTGTAGACGTTGTGTTTTTTAAATATACTTAGGCAAGTTACGATGTTCTGATAAATCTGAGTTTCCATGGCAGTAATAAATATACTGTGACATGTGTTTCGTTAATCATTGAGTCTGTGAAATGGCGTACCTTTGTGCATCGTGGTCGATACGCTTGCCCTGTGTGTGTGCGTGAATTCAAATATTTGATGTGAACTATTTATACGTTGTAAACGTGAACTGGTTTTATGACGAAGTTATTTATTTACATCCTCGTCTGTTTATTTATCACAACGTTGTACCTTTGCCCTGGGTGTTTGAAACACAGTCATGTAACGTTCAATTAGTGACGTGAAACAATTTCACTGAGTGAATAGGTGATGGCCGTCTACAGCAGCGAATTAAATATTGTTTTATTGAATTTAGCCAAATAGTTACGTGAAATAAACATACTTACGATAGTTTACTATTTATATCGCACGATTTACCGTAATTTAAAAAAGCAAAAAAAAAATATCGGAGGTGGTCGGCATTAAACACACACACCATTTCCATTTCGCTTTTAGGGAGTTACATTACCATCTGCGCTACCAGGTTAAGTTAATAATGAGAGCAATATATATGTCTGATACTTCTTATCGAAATCGTGAAGATTAAAATTATATGCCCTTACTTTTCGTATGTGGTTTAATTGATACAGTTAGGATTGTTAAAACGAATAGTATATATGAATACACTATCTTCATCACATTATATGCAGTTTAAAGCTTCAAACAGAGCACTGATGATTACATGAAAACGAACTGTAAGACATAAAAATGGAATGAAAGGCTGAATGTCCATATTACCTCGTAAAAGTGCGTTTTGATAGAGGAAACACATATTTGGTAGTATTTTGTATTCGTTTTAATAGTTTATTCATTGCTATTTCACTTGATACACATTGTTTAAGGGCAATTTTTAAACGTTGTTTGACGGCCATTTTTAAACGCTGTTTAACTGGTCCATCAGTCAAAGATAAACCACTGAGCAAACAGTGAAAAAAATGACTGATGAATTAGCGGAAAATATCACTGAAACAATAAGTGATTGAAATCTGGCATTTTTTCACTGATGCGTCAGTTAAATTCACTGAAGTGACTGTTGAATCAGTCAGGTATTGCTGACTAATTGTAAGAGTGAATTTATCCCTGATTCAGTTTTAAAGTGTATGGTAGCGTTTTGGTTGTAACATTTATGGAGACCCAATGAACAACAGTATGGCTTCAGCGCCAGTTAAATACGCCCAGGAGCAGGCGGCGCGGGTCTAGTGAATCTGCCGCTAGCCACTGCCGACCGGCGAAGCAGGCACGGCTGTTTGTGCTAGTTGTGCGACGTTGTCGCGTTGACTGATTGTCAGGAGGGTGGAGGGGACTAGAACCTTGAAAATCGTCTTCTGCTCTTGTTACTCTAGTACATAAGTGTTTCGTCTCCTACAAATGTCTCTGATATAGAATTATTTTAATCTCAAATCGGAGTGCAAAAAACATTAAAGAATGTTTAAAAGAACGAACATGTAAAAGAAATGACGAAGTTCAATAATAAAAATTAACACAATTTGCTGTGAGTAATTACGGTCTCCATTTTATCCTACGCTTTACAATTTAACAGCCATAATCACACATCGCAGGAACAACAGAAACTCATCAAATTATAGATACATATAAACATAGTGGCTATATTTTGTCGTGTGAGTAAATTCCGTGCCTATATTTTAATTTCATGCAAAAGCCAACTTTTAAGGTATGGCATTGGAACAATAAAATTAATGGTTAGTGAAATTGTGACACAACGATACTAAACTTTGTTTAGAATCAATCGGATAAAATGTAACTTTTACCTGTGAACAAGTGAATCACGTAAAGGAAACTGATAATGGTATTATTATGGAGAAATGGAGCTACTTGTAAAACTACACCCACCATGAACAGTATCCACCACAGTTCTCGTGTGCCAGTATTCGAACCGTGTTCATGTGTGTTCGAGATTCAGATGCAATGCCGTGGGATTGGCTAGTGCACTGACCCCTAAGCAACCTAATCCCCTTCTTGAAAATCCACGAAAAGAGCAATTAATAATAAAATATATTTCCAATGGGAAAACTACCTTGAATAAAGTTATTTATTTAATTTTCTGAATACTTATATAGTAAGAAAATATTTTTCATGTGAACCACTGAAATAACCATTAAACAGTTTTCGTTTCAGACCAAAAACATTGTAAAATGGAACTTTAAAATCTTATACTTAAAATCTCAATGCTTTGTTAGAAAAGGCAATTAATCAGAGCAACTTAATTTCAATTGCGTTTTTTTACCATAAATATAAAAAATTTACATTTGACCTACGACAGATATAAGCACCAGTAATAAGCACAAATACTATTCTGCAGTTTTATATTAACAGCATTAGTAGCCAAAAGTAATGATAACTACTATTTTTATAGATCATGACATAACGCAATCCAAACTGAGGGCTACATTTAACATCTGACACAAGCGTGATGTAAAACTGCACAGTCTTTTTTAGTCAACCAGTACCACCAACTGTCAATATAATATATTTGGCACCATTAAAATGCGCTACCAAGTGAATGTTGATACCAGGAAGTAAAATATACTACGTATTATAATTAAGTATGTAACTTTGAATTGTCTGCCATTTATTTTCGCTTTAGTTTAATTGGTAACAATATAATTGTTAAAACAAATGGTACGCATGACTGCACTCACTTCAGCACATTTGATGCAGTTAAGGCCTTCACACTGTCCACTATGATGATACCTACGTGAAAACGAAATGAAAGACGTAAAAACTTAATGAAATACGGATTGTTTTTGTTGCATCGTAAAATGGCATAATGAAAGACGAAATACGCCTTTTAAATCTTTTGTTTACGGGTTATATTAGTTTATGCATTATTTCATTTGTACACGTTGTTTGACCGATCTATCAGTCAAAAAACAAACCACTGAAAAACAGTGAATGAAATGGTCGATGACTCAGTGGGCATTTCACTGAATCAATGGCTAAAAGAAAATTAGCACTTTTTAAATTAATCCAACAATTAAATATACTGAAGTGACTGTTGAATAAGTCAAGTGCTTCTCATTGATTTAACTGGTGAAATCTCAATGATTCAGATGTATAGTTTACGTTTCAAGAATGATGAACTTGTTACATTCGTTAAAATTACTGGGATGTGCTCGGGTAACATGATCATCCACAAAAATTTGTTAATGTGTTTCACACGGCACTCTGAACAGCACATTTGCTAACAAGGCAATATTCAGGGATGTACAGAAATATTCGCACAGATGAATAACAATTACGAAATATATGCTAAAACTTCACCACACAAACAATTATGGAACAATTCATTGGCAAAACACTTTTGCGTCCTTATTCTGTATAATACGGCTTCATGTGGCTTGTATCGAAGGTACATGAAGCAATAACGTCGAAAAGTTTAATATATGCAATTTGTGATGAGATATAAGTATAGGCATAGGACAATTCCCCCTTCAAATATAAGTTAGTATTTGTTTTAATGTTGTAATTCGCATGCTACAGGTCCATAAGCAATGATTGCTTTGGTGAGTCAAGGAAAGAGGTGCACTCGGAGCAAGACACATCATCAGCGATCTGCATAGTAAGAGAACTCAATCTTATAGTGGAATGTCGACAATTGCTAATATGTGTCAATACCCGGTTCTAACTATTATTGAGAACATTGAAAAGAACAAATGTTGCTCAAAAAGGTGAGAACTGGGCGACCATCTGAACTAGACAGTAGGGAGCAAATAAAAATAATCGGGATCATAAAAGGGAATTCCAGAATTACGGCAACACAAAAGATCTGGCGAATTGCACGAACACAGTGGAAAATAAATACAACCCTGGGCAATTTGGAAGTTATTTACAAAGGATACCGTGCACATATTCTAAGAAAGACGCTACATGTAAGTAAGATTGACATAAAGAAATATTTTCAATTTGCAAATTCGTATAAGTCCAAGAACTGTTTGAGTTTTGAGGAAGGTAATATTTTCCGTTGAAAATGATTGAAACATATTTTGGAGTGATGGGTGTATAATGGTATGACGGAAACAATACAGAAACGGGTGTGTAAAACAGTCAACTCACTGTAGAACATGCAGCTAGTGATATCGTGGTATAGGTATGCATTGCAGTTTATCGTTGTGGGAGAACATTTCTTCGTTGATAATATTATAGATAATTGTTTCTACAAAGATATTCTGCAACAAAATCCGTAAGAAAGTGAAGAAAAACTGGGCCAAACCGACAACTTCTATTTCCAACACGACACTGACCCCAGAACCGGGCACAGTGCGAAATGGATCGTCTATAACACGCCCCATACGCCATACAATACCCCATCACTCTCACCTCACCTGAACACCATTGAGAATGTTGCGGAGGAACTGAACACAAGAGTGAGAAAAAAATATTTACAGCAAAACAAAATAAACGAGATGCTTCTACCAAATTGTAATAGCATTGGGCCAGACATTATAAGAAACTGGATAATTCAAAGCTAAATGGCTGATGGAATTTATTCGCAAAAAGGGAAGTTACTTTGTGGGGAACTTATTTCTTATGAAACTCACAAATACTCAGCTTCAGTTCATATTGTGGTCTGTAACACAGAGGCTCCAGTTCCCTCAGTGTTAGTACTTCCAGCCCTACAATTACATTTTTGGTGAGCAAATAAACACAAATAAAAATGTAAAAGAGAAAACATATGACAGGAAAAATTATATAGGAAATAATATAATGTATTTGCAGTGTATTACATTTAGTCAAACTATAATTTAGTTCATCTAATCGATACGTGTAGCTACGAATAATAGATACATTTTTAAAAATAATCTCAACATGTTTGCACCCTATTTTTGCACGAACAAAAATTAATTAGATTTTATTTCTTAAACGGGAATTTGTTTGAATAAATAAGTCAAGTAAACTTTTTTTTGACAAGGCGTGCCTAGTGCCGAGACAAAACTAACAGGTAGTCAGGTAGTTTCCCCATTCAACCGCTTTATAGTCCGCCTGGCTGTGTGAGGTTCCCATTGCTTGCACATCGCACTACTGCTTGCGCCAGACATCGCGGTCGTTGAGCTCCCTCGTTTTTCAGTAGTGGGCTGGACACGGATGGGCGCTGCAGCGAGCGGAAAATACCAACGGCACGGTTATCTATATTCGTTACTAAAAGCATTTTCCAAGGTTTCCGTTGGATGATTTCACACTAAAGTCTGGTTTAGTTAACATTTACACCGATCACGCCAAACGAAGCTGTCCAAATGTAAACAGATATTCAGCATTGTCGTTGTAGTGCATGGGTGAAAGCTCAGTTTACGAATAAAGGATTATGGTGTAAATGCACGACAAGAAACTAGATGCTAAATGTATTTTTATTTTATTGTATGGTAATAAGAAAATGTAGCAAATATTTTATGAAGAAGGCCTAAATTTAGAGTTGTCTCAGAGGTACGTTTCTCAAGGAAATACGGCACACTTGTTCATTACCTTGCACACAGAGACGATGCCGCATGTGATGAGCGTTCCTCGGTCATCCTCAGCGTCTTGCCCTTCTGGACAAAATACGTCCTGGTAGGCGGGATGCTTAATGAGCGAGTGAAGAGATTTGGGCGGCTCTTAATACCGATGTCTTGAGAGCCCTTTTGCGTAAAGCGAGACGAGTATGGAGCAGCGCCAGAATGCAAGGGCGGGGGAAATGGGAGATCAGTGAGAAAACCCACGGACCAGCAGCATCGTCCTTCACGATTCCCACATGCGAGAATCCGGGGGCGACCTCGCCGGGAATCGAACCCAGTTCGCCATGGTGAGAGGAGAGTTGTATAACAACTACGCCACCGGGGCCCCAGGAATACTTAACGTTCAATATCGGATTATAATTTTTATGTCTTACATACGCAATGACGTGGTAATAGCAAATGTGTACTAACATGCTAAAACCAAGTGTTTTTACGTACATTAATATTAGCGCTACGTTTTAAATGGCTATGTCTGCCTAAAAGTGCTCACTGTAAAGAATATTTTACTAACAGGAATAAAAACTATGTAACTGATGAAACCAGTATAAAAGAATAGCCGAAAACATTACTTTACCATGCCATCATGAACTGAACATAATGCAGGTACATTATCTCTAAAATTTTGGCGCTGAATATATTTCGAAATGAGACGACACTGCACGCTCAGTTGCACGGATATTCATGCGAAAATGACTGAAAGCTTTCTCCAAAAGCCCTATAGGATTGTTTGGCCTAGTTACGGAGCAGACATGTATGTGCTTGCTCGACCAGGCGCGGGTCAGCGTTCAAGTAGCAACCTACTGTCTGCGCCAGACATTGTGGTACTTGTCTAGATGTGGGTACGGGTGTTTGTTGGGGAGAGGTGAAAAAACTACGTAAGCAGCTCTGGCTTTTTAGTATCCGACCTAGAAACATTACCTCATCACATGCATATTTTACTGCAGATTTCGTTTTCAATAGATGCTAGTGAATTATTAGGAATAAATAAAATGGCTATTTATAGAAGTGAAAGGGAAGTAGTAAAAATGTATGAGAATGTTTTGTGACCACGAGGCTAAATAGGTATGAGTGTTAAGACATACCGATCAACAAAGCAGCTGATAGGGTTACCAACAATTCTGGCATCAGTAACAGGTTTATCCAAGGAATAATGAAGGTTTGTGGTATAGTAGTACATATATATCGCCTTGTTCGATGTCACGAATGCTACATATAAATATGGCAGCTATTAATTCAAAAAATTAAAAATTTGCAGGCAACTGTGCCTACCAGAAGACATAAGATATAATGGCCAAATCACCATGCTCGAAGTCATAAGTTGCACCTAAGACATAAATTTGGCAGCGATAACTTCAGTGGATTGAAAATGTCATACAACTATTCAAACAAGAATTTAAAGGCATGTATTTTTCTCGAGTTTTCTCAAGGTCATTCAAGGTCATGGGGCCAAGGTCACTGTCGTCTGTATATAATATGATGGTAGGAATTCATATTGTAATATGCTTGCTGACTTTCATCTATTTTTTTGTAGTTTTTGATCTTAAGGTCATTCAAGGTCATGGGGTGCTACAGTTATGGTCTCTGCATCTAATAGGTGGAAGAAGTTAGTAAAGTAATATTTTTGTTAACTTTTATGTATTTTTTCTCGAGTTTTTGTTTCAAATGTCATTAAAGGTCATGGAGTCAAGGTCGAGATTACCTCATCCAATATGGTGGTAGTAGTGTGTAATGTATTATCCTTACTGACTTTTATGAATTTTTCTTGAGTTTCGGTATTCAATGTCATTCAAGATCATGGGGTTAATGTCAATGTAGGCTGCATTCAATATGATGGTTGTAGTCTGAAATGTATGGAGATTGCTGACTTTTATGTATTTTATTGCGAGTTTTTGTTTTCAAGGTCTTTCAAGATCATGGCGTCAAGGTCAAGGTAGTCTTTATCTAATACGGCAGTATTAGTTAGTATTGTAATGTGCTTGCTGACTTATGTACTTTATCTGAAAGTTTTTATTTTAAAGGTCATCAAAGGTCATGGGGTCAAGGTTAAGGTCACCTGCATTAAATATGGTATTAGTAGTTGCAGTATGCTTATTGACTTTTATTTATTTCTTCTCGAGATTTTGTTTTCAAGGTCATTAAATATCATGGGGTAAAGGAAGGTGGTACTTACATCCAGTATGGTAGTGGTAGCTTGTAATGCTTGCTGACTTTTATGTATTTTCCTCGAGTTTTTGTTTTCAAGATCATTTAAGTCATGGGGTCAAGGTCAAGTTAGTCTGCTTCCAATATGGGGGTGGTAGTATGTAATGTATTATTCTTGTTGATTTTGGTGTATTGTTATTGAGTTTTAGATTTCAAGGTCATGCAAGGTCATGGGAGGTAGTCTGCATCTAATATGAGGGTAATAATATGTAATGTATTATGCTTGCTGACTTTAATGTATTTTTCTCGAGTTGTTGTCTTCAAGGTTATTCAAGGTCATGGGGTTGAGGTCATGGTTACCTGCATCCAATATGGCGGACAGGTGATGTCTACCAAGATGGTGGTCGCCTACTAAGATGGCGGCTGCCTACCAAGATGGTGGTTGCCTACCAAGGTGGTGACCACCTACCATGATGGTTGTCCTTTGCACCTACCAAGATGGTGGATGGATATGGGTGAGGGGTGACGTCTGGAAAGTTCATATTAATACATTTTAAACAATTTTTAATAGTTATTTAATAATAATTTTTATAGATTTTAAAAATTATTTTCGATTAAATTTTTAATAATACATTTTATAGTAAACTTTTAAGTTTTATAAATAATTTTTAGTTAATTTTTAATAACACATTTTCAAACAACTTTTAAATTAGGTTTTCAGAATTTCTTAAAATAAATAAAAATAATAATTTTTTAGAATTTTTTAGAATTTTTTCAAAATTTTTTGGAATTTTGTCGATTTTTTTTGTACTTTTGTTGATGTTTTGGGGCAAATTTCAAAGGTCAAGGGTAAAGTTCTGGTCCTACTCTCCTGACCCCGGGGTCTCTGATCCCAGTCACCAGGGATGCAGATCCTTGACACTGGGTCACTGATCCGCCTGGGAAAACAGGAATTTTTTTAAAGGAAAAAGGGACATCTTTACTGAAAAAGCGAAATTTTCAGGGACATTTAGTCGATTTTGAGAAAAAAAATTGAAATTTTTAAGGAAGAAAGGGAAAAAAGAGAAATCCCAACATGGCGGCGGGCGGTTCCCCCACTCCTATCGCCCATCCCTTTGAGCCAAAGTAATTTTTATATACTACTCACATTAAAAATTTAATTGTTTTGTGAATTTATTTATTTTGTGACTTACACTATCAAACAAAATAAAACGAGAATGAAGGGTTAGAAAGTAGCACAAGTCGGTGATAAATCATTAGATACTCTTAAACAACCACTGCAAAATGGCGTTTGAGTGGATCAGGATGGACCTTCCTGTATGACATTTTGGAACTATGACTCAGTATATTTTTATTTGACTGCATGTGATATTAATAATCTTTAAAACGTACCTCCACTCCCCCAAACCTTTAAATCAGGGGAAGTCATCCAAAATGGGGATGCTAACATACTTTGGTTCACCAAAAAAAAAAAACTACCAAAGGAAAAAAATTGGACTTTATTCCTTTTCGTAAGACAGTTCAAGAACTGTCAAAAAAAAAAGTTAGACCCAGAAATAAAATTCGATAAGAAGGAAAAACACTGTTTCCAAAATGCTGATCTACCCCGTTTTGAACAACTGGTTGGACAAAATGGGGTACCCACAGCAAATATGTAGATATTATTAAAAGGTATTTCAAGGTATAAATTCAAGTGAAACATGAATACATAATTTATCAAGCACAAATGTCACATACGAAGTTGTCATTTTCTTCTTCAGCACTTGAACAGGCTTCATTTGCCCATCCTTGACAACTGCTACAATGAATCCGTCTCTTTATCCTTTGAGTGGATGAATAGCTCATTATAAAATATGCAAGCCTCGTCCATTTCTTCGTCTTCATTTTCTTCTTCAAACGACATTGCTGGTTCTTCTACATTCCTTTTCTTACATTTTTTGGCCTTAGGATTCGCAAATTCATTGGCTCTTTTAAAAAGTGCTGGTTTTTAACACACTTTTTTGTGTTACTCTCGCGTTCCTCTGCCTCCAATTATGCTTTGTAAGGTGATGAAATCAGTACGACTTTTTTACCTCTCCTCTTTCTCATTCTTTACTTTTTACTGCGCTTTGTTTCTTGGGGAGGTGGCATTATAGTTTTGGACGAAATCGTAAAAGCTGAGCCACATGGCTGGTGAGTAGACGGCTGGAACTGCTCGATTGTTGCAGGCCTTGGAGAAGATGGCTGGGACTCCGCCATTGTTGTATGGCTGGGAGTAGATGGCTGGGACTGCCCCACTGTAGACCTAGAAGTAGGCCTAGATGGCTGAGGCTCCACCATCGTAGAAGTGCATAAATATTATGATGGCTGGAGTTCTGCTGGCAGTGCTGCACCTCTTTAACTCTGGTGTTTCCTGCTGTTCATAACTGTTATCAAGTGGCTGCTCTGTGGTATCTGATGGTGCAAATAGATGATCAGGGAATACATCTCGGTTTAGGGACATATCCCTGTTTTTTTCAAATCACTTCACTTCAGTCTACACAGTAGCTGCTCTAGAAAAGGCAGTGTTGAACAGTTTTCCTATCTGATACATTGTAACATTGCGTCCAGGGTGATTTAGCAGCCATTTCCTGACCTCTTAAACAGAAAGTGGTGCCATGAATGATACATCGAGGGGTTGCATCCGATGTGTTGTGTCTGGAGGAAAGCACAACAATACAACATTATTTTCTCGAGCAAGATTGGTCAGTCCTAGCCTTTTTGCATGGGAACTGTGGCCATCGAGGAGCAACAACACCAACCGCCTGAAGCAAGCAAGGAAAGTTTCCTTGGTAATCCAGCCACTCTCATGGTACACTGCGAATGATCCAGGAGGGGCATCATCATCAAAAGCGGTTTTTCCCTCTTCCTAGGAAACACAGACACAGGTGGCATGCAATTTCCTGCAGCATTCATACAGGTTTCTGCTGTAACTAGCACCCCTCGTTCGGCTGATGTCAAACTGCCCACTTGTTTTTTACCACACAAAGCAAGGATTTTAATGGCTTGTTAGAAACTGTCAACAAACGTGTTTCATCGACATTGTAAATATCTTTGGGCGGGAATTTGCTTTTCGTAAACAGGGATTATAACAAATCAAAGAATTTGTTGACTTTGACTGCTGCACGATTGAAACCCTTTGCTCTTGTCATGTATGTTTTCTCATGGTCACGTAAAGCTAGTGTATGGTGGCGTTTTAGAAAACCGTATAGCTATTCCTTCCCAGCCATTTTCTTTTCTGTGTTAAATACGTGGGGAATGTTGTTTTTGTCAGCTAACACAAATGCGAAAGTTCTTACATATGTGAGGGTCAGGCCAAACAACCTCTGCTATAAATATAATATATGATCCACTAATTCCTTTTTTTGGATATCTGAAAATACTGTTTTGTACCTACCTAACCTTTTTCCAGCAGCTGCTTCGGAAGACAACCCATTCGGGCGAGCCTCTTTTACCTTTCTCTACAAAGTAGTTTGTGGCACTCTGTAGGCCTTGCTCCTTGGATGCTTTACTGTAGCCCATTTCCGCCTCTAGAATTTCTTGGATTACTCCAGCCATGCTTTCATTGGACCAGTTCTATCTTTCAGTTTTCCTTTGATAGCGTCCCATGGTGACATCTAAAAACAAAACAATAGTTTTGCGACTAACAATAAACACAGTCGTTAGGGCCTACTTCAATTTTCTATCATAATAATTCTTAATTGTTTCTACTAATTGTTTTTAGAATTAACTCGTCTAACACATAACAATTTAAAACAAGAACATTTTTAAATTTTTCGTGTCTTTCAAAATAGGGACGTCCCCATTTTGTCCTACACTAGGCGTCTCCGTTTTACAAGACCATCATGCAGGCTAACAAAAGTGGCGTATTTCCACTTGTATGAAAGGTAAGTTACCAAATGGCATGTCAAAATATCACTGAAAACTAGAAGAATCAATGCTGTACTTACCGATATTCTATGTTCACGTGTGGCTTGTTAACATTCAACACAACACAGAAGAAATATTGAAACTATTTCACAAAAAAATTTCAAACAACTGCAGAATAAACAAAAGTAGTCGCCCGCTGCAACCACTCGGTTCACACTGCTCTATGGACAGCAAAGCTTCGTAGTATGGCGCTTGAACACAGATAGCAGCACTGAACAGCGAGAAATGGAACGTCCCCATACTAGCCGCCGTCCCCATTTTGGACGACTTTCCCCCTATAATCTCTCGGTTTTTCTACTCAAACTTAGAAATGGCAATACCTTATCCCGCGAGGAAGGTAATACTTAAAAGAAACATTTATCCAGTAAATGTTTATATTGTTGAATGTTTCGTGTGTAAGAGAGTCCATGATAACGCAAGTATCAAATTGGTAGGCTATATATTTTGCTTATTTTCAAGTTGTGGGGCTGACAATGATTAATAAAAAAAAAATATATAGAATGTAGGTGAATCATGTTTGTGATCACAATGTGACGTATTATTAAACAAATGGTAGTTGTGTGCGCCACAGTGGCTAGCATACGCGCAACATGGCGTGAAACATTGAGAAACCAATTCCTAGAAAGCACTTTTACACATGTGTCCACAAATCAGTTAGGGGATTGGTCATTGTGGTGTCTGCCAGCCACCAAGTGTTTCAAATTGGGTTATTTATAATTTCTAGCATGAATCAACAATAGAGGCAATTGGGTGAGAAACCACATCAAGAGAAAACACGTCGAGTGTGAGATGTAACGGTTCTATAGGCTGTTCGCGCCAAAGTGAGCTCTATACACTTTTCGTAATTGGAACATGCAAGCATTTTTATTTATCCTTAAGTTCGTGTATAAATAGTGACCTGCAAAATTCGCGTTATTATTTGAGGACAGAATAGATTTTCATATATGATACATTCCTGTTGGTTTTATTACTTAGCTACAGTTTGTCTGACACGTCCCGGACTTATTCGAAACAATTAGAACAAATTAACGACAGCATGGCCCAATCGCGTCCAACCAAGTCGAAAGGGAAAATGGCACATGACTTCTGTGGAAGCCAATAAACAAATGACCCTGGCTCGAATATACATATGGCGGTGAAGTTCATCGTGCAGTCATAAAATAAAGCGAAATTTTCAGGTCCCTATGTATAAATTAAAATAAAAACTGAGTTACGACATAGTGCGTAATCGTTATCGATATTTTGGTGCGTACGTTCATATATTATATGCGACAGGCATCAAGAAGTGCTCACTTTAATGCGAATAGTTTCCTTCGAAACATATCTAGTAGCTCGCTGCGTGTGTTCTATTTACATTATTATATTTTTAAAGGTGACAATTTTGAGTATTTTTAGTTCACCATAGATCTTTCAAGAGTCTATAATCACTTCCACAGATAATACTGTAGTAATTTCGTCTTATGACACTTTAATAATCAATTAATATTTCCTGTAATCCAAATTTGGTTAAGACATGTCGGGTAATCATCACGGTGCAACAGTGCATGCAAATAGGTTTTTACTTTATGAATGGAACAAAACAGGAACAGGTAAACTGCGCGGATTATTTTGAGGACAAGCTAAACTTTACACACTTATAGACCTATTCCACCATTGCATTAGATTACAGTTGACAAAGCTCTTTCATGAATGTGCGAAGTAAATTCGAAACTTGCAAGGAAAGACGTTTGGGATCACATGCTGTATGTTTTGGAGAAACATTGCCATTTACTGGAGAAACAAGCAGTGAATATATAGTAGTTGATCGGGTATTCATTGGACTGTGAAGTCTAGACTCCAGGCCATTGATTCCGAGACATTTCATGGTCTCTAATTATCATACATATGAAAACATTATTCCATATAGTATATTATTTATTGCTTTTAGTGATTCCAAATTTATGTTTTTAAATATCTCCCCAGACATAGGTTAAAAGTTGCCTCTTATAACTCAGTAGTTTCGTGAATAAGGTTCATAGTTTTGACTCATAAAATTACACTTTATATTTCAAATATATTTTAGAGTACTAACTCATTATACTTTTTATGTTTTTTTAAATGAAGATTATACTACAAACATAATCTTAACTTTACACGCACTTTTATATACCATCCATGTATATATAATGCATGTGGAAAAAAGGATCTGAAGTCAATGGAACACATACAAAAATTATTTTTCTCACTGTTTATTATAATAAATAAATAATTGCATCCTATTTACAATAAACAGTGAGAAAAATAATTTTTGTATGTGTTCCATTGACTTCAGATCCTTTTCACATTACAGTTTTGTTAGCACCCTTTTGACAATAAACATTTTAATTACACACTGTCATATCCATTAACATACATTAACCCTGTTGACAATTCACTTAAAAAATACATAACACATTTTGACATACATTATACAATTATTTTCAGGATGTTTGCTAGTTCACTAAATATTGACTTGATACATTTTTTCACACTTCCTTGTATATTCTGTCCTTGTGAAATTTCACAATGCATATGTTTCCTCCGCCCTCATTTAGGTTCGTCATTTACTATGTCAGAGTATGCATGTATTTAGAACAGATTGGAGCATGTAACACAATATTTTCTACCAATTTCGGGAAAGTTACTTGAAAGTGTTAGTAGACATCGTCCACAGACACAGGCAATAAAATAGCTGGGGTCATAAAATTGACATGTGGTGCGTTCCCATCTCCTTAGACCATTTGCCCATCACAATGGTTCTCTCAGCGCAGAAACATGTTCGCTCAACCAACATGTGCTACTAGCACCCCAGTGCATCAGTGCGACGAGTGATGCGTGTGCGATGTGTACGAGCAGTGTAGTACAGGCTAGTACTGCCTGGCGTAACACAGTGCACCATGTGTAAATAGGGCTTAACATAAAGGGCTTTATGGCAGTCACTGTTTAAATGATAATAAGGAGGACTAGATAGATGTCCCGTGAAGAGCCCTTATTTCATGTTAATTCATTTAAAGTGTTTATTAGGAAGTGTCTCTTTATTTACATATCATGTATATCACCTTCACATCATCTCACACTTTTCTGCAAGTGTTTATTTGTTCACTTATTAATGCTAGATATTTAATGTCGCTTTAATTTGCAAGTGTAATGTGTTTCCAGAATTTTATTTGCAATATGGATCAGAAAGTTGTCCCACATGACGTGCCTCCCCATCAAGCCAGCCAGCAGGCCGCGCGGGATGAGACAGTAGACGCAAGGTATAGCGAGGTGTCTGTCGTGTATATAAGCATGGTGTGCATGTTCGATCCTACAGGTGGTTACAAGGAGGTGCATGTGGTATATAGGTGGGTGCACTTTAAACCATGTAATGGAGATTTGCAAGTACAAGTATGCGATGACATTGAGCACTGATGCTTCAGCTTTTATTCATATCAGGGCATCAGATTCGGTGAAGGAATTTTACATAAACTACCGTAAACATAGCAATAATTCTTACACGCAGATTAATAGGGAGGAATTTTCAAAGTAAATGGACATTACACTCTATAGTATAATATGTTATGGTGGCGCATTGTTTAATTTTTATTATCTTTGCGGAGGCTTTATATATACCGCGAGACAGTCCCCTATTAGTAAAAACCACCATTATCACGACTTTGAGCACATAAAGCTATCAAACGTTTCTATGGTTTCAAAGGAAATGCATTGGCCTAAAGTTACTGTTTAGTTATACTTTGTTAAAATCTACGCATAAATGAATTTACGCGAAATCACATCGAGTGTTAAAAACTACGAAGTATTTCAGTTTTATCATTTATATGATATATGGTCGTCCATGAATATCGTGGGCAAGTGCAATTTTGTAACATTGGGGATAACTTTTTCGGACCTCTGCAAACGTCCTTCGTCCTTCATTTTTTTACATACAACTGAGCCCGTCGTAACTAATGTTTGTGGAAAAGTCGATAGCACGGTCAGACCTGTGCGTGCATCACTTCGCCCCTTGCTTTGCTAATCACGCTACCCATGTCTGCCGGCTACAGTAGATGCATGGTCGTACGAGTATCTGCACAAGAACCCCTGCGAATGCAAGAGAGGTGCGATCTATTCCCACTACCCATCTCTAGCATTCCGAGTCCCCCGACCCAAGGAAATGCAACTTTTCAAACTGTTCCCCCGTGGCCGGATATCATAGGAGTGGATGTGACGGCAAGGAAATGGAACAAAGTGGTGTTCATTACGGTTGGGAGCCGCACAGGTAAATGTTCCGTACATTCTCACCAACTCTTCGGCTTGTAGATGATAGGCGCCAGGTATTTTGAAGCGAAATACCTACTATAGGCTGTTCACGGTAAAGTGAGCACTTTTTAAGGCCCTTCTAAATTTTTCCTTTCATACTATTTCCATCTTCCTGCTGCTCTTTAATATAAACATTGCTTTGTTGCGAATAAACACGGTGTATACATTTCACCAACCTCAAAATTTAATCCCCAAAGCTGCAATAATATATATTTATTAGTAAATAAAGCCTGTTGGGAGGGCCTTAAAAAGTGCTCACTTTATCGTGAACAGCCTATAGCTCGGCAGAGCCGACTCTTCTTCTCCCAAGATCGTGTGCCGACGACCTACGGGCGGTGTCCTCATTGTGCTCCTACCATCGTGATTTATACGGAAACAATTGCAATACTGAAAACCTGTGCAGTGAGATCTTAGGGTGACTCACACACCCATATTTAGTTGTACGTAGATAAAACACTGAAAAAGAATATACACACTGATACATTACTCTTAATGAATTGCGGGAAAAGGTGGGGGCCCGTGCCCATATGGCCCGTAGGCAACCCGGATGAGAACGTGCACAATTTACGTTAGATCATTGGGTTTTATTAAGGCCCCTCCAGGAAGCAACTTACGTTGCCGGGCTTGACCCGCCGGCAGGATGACACTGTATAACTGCCCGAAGGCGACAAAACTTTATACGAAACTTAAGCCTTCCCGGGCGATGCTATTCACGGGAAGGGAGGAGTGGTAATTCTTGGGCGGCTACGAAATATACAAAAGTTCCGGTTAACAAATGTCTATTGCTGTGAAGTGATTGGCGAACAAAGATGAAGCGCCGCCCAAATGTGCGAAACACGACCCCGTCTGTCAGCACGTCCCACTCCTCGAGATACCACGGTCTTACTTTTCTGCGCGGCGTGCCGGCCGAGGTTTGACGGGCAGGCCAGCCGCGTGAACTATTCTCTTACACACACAAAATGTCTGAAAACATCCACGTTGCTTGAAACATTAAAATTCTGACAAAAACAATTATTCTTAACATGGAAACCCTTTAATATAAATGTTACACTCTGTGAAATGAAATGAGGATAAAAAACGTGAAAATGGCAAATGATGGAAAATAGAAGATACGGCAATTAAAGCCCGCGGGGGCATCATGATACTATAGGGCTCCTTAATTTAGAGTTGCGTGGACTGGCATCCTTGAGCGTTCCTTACTTAAAGCTCCTTTCACTTACACCTAATTTTGCAGGGTCTTCTTTTTAAGACACGTGCGCATGGGCGCATGTGGCTTGTTCGGCATTTACACTTCCTTACTCGCTCACGCCACGAGCGTTCTCTTCGGCCCCTGCGGCCGCACTCGTAACCGAGGTCTTGGTGGCTCGACCGTCGCGGTGCACTCTCCAACCGGTGCACACGAGCACCCGGTAGAGTGCTGGTAGTTGCTGCGGCTGCCGGCCACGGCAAACGGACTAGGGGGAAGCCGATGGCATCAAATTTTACCTCGTTTATGATACTGTGGCCATCAGCCACCAAGCACAGAACATCCAGAACTGTAGAAAACTCTATGACGTCTGCGAAATTCTAAGACACTCCTAAATTTCTCCGGATAACTCACTGCGCTTGGTGGGGATCCGCTACAAAGTATAATATTGCATGGGAACAGGTTGTTCGTAAATTCACAGCTAGGTATGCAAATACATACACCACCATAATACAACTGATAGCATTGTCACAGAGGAACAGGCCGCCAAAGAAGACCTCGATATCTTCGGGAGCCATAAACTCAGTCTAGCTGAATGGTATTACCAATATCTCCTGGACGAAGATGTACTCGAATCAATAGTGGAGACTGTTCGACCCAAGTACCGAATGGCATTACACCTGATGGTTTTTAACGGCATCCATAAATTCCTAACTACTGACATGAGTGTGGTGCACGATGCAGAGTAATGCAGGATGGCCAACCTCAAGGCACACAGTAAATAAGGGCGGACTGACCTGAGGAGTAACCCAGCTGTTTCAGACGAGAAGGGGGCAAAGCAGATCAAAACCACCAGGGTGCATGTCAGCTCCCCCACCCCCCAAGGCAATTGACCAGTCATGGGCAAACGGAATTGCCATCATGGGAAAAAGTGATGTACGTAACACTTCCTAACCACGTAATGTAAATAAGGACAAGGGTCCGACGAGCATACCCCATGGCCGTATCTGTAAGGATGAGCAGTGTCTTTGGCACCGTATGTGTCTAATCGGCATAAATAAGCAGCAGGGAAACAACAAAACGGAGTAGAGCAAACTGAGGCGGCCCTCTCTGCCATTGTATATAACCGGATCACACACTACTACCAACTTAGAATATATATATGTTTATTTGGGCCAGGTGAGTACCCACAGTGACCAGCTGATTAGGATACTCATGCGCATAGACAAGTAGAACACTGTCGCCATTGGCATGGCTTCAACACACAATTTCATGTATGCCGAATTAGTGGACTAACAGCTGATAACCAAATGTAAACAAACTCTGCATTTGGCTACTTTAAACAGAATCAGTGAATGATTATAGGTAGTGCAAACAATGAATACTCTATCCAACTCTACATGTTCGACCACGTAGTGCCTGCGGAACACAGACACACTATCTAACGAGGGCTAGACGACCACCGAGACGTATTCGCCACCACAGACCACCTTAAAAGAACGAGAATTGCAGAACATTTAATACCACTGACTAAAGCAGAACCCACCTGGTCCGCACTTCGCGATTACGATCTATAACATCTGAGGATAATTAACCCACAGATAGAGGAGATAATTCGAGTTGGGGTATTAGAACCCTACAAAAGTAACTTCAATTCGGCCATCACTCTAGCCCTAAAGAAAGATGGGAGCTGGAGGATCTGTGTAGATTTATGTCCTATCAATCAAGTGAATGAAAGTGCACTGCCACCCTTAATCAGTGCAAATTACACTTTGAACTTGCTAGGTGATGCCAAGGTCTTGTCATCCCTGGACCTGAGAAGTGGCTACTGACAAGTGCCAGTACATCCTCATAGGCCGCCACTAAGACCGCCTTCAACACCCCTGATGGGCGCGATTTTCAATTTTGTGCAATGCACTTTGGGTTGAAATGCGCCCCATCTACATTTTAAAGCATGATTGTCCGCAACCTGGATGGCCTAATAGGAGACTGTACAATCGCCTACCAATATGTTATTTGGTCGAGTACTTAGGAAGAACGTGTGCAGTACTTATCCCTTATACCAGAGTGGCTAGCTATGAATGGACTTAATTGTGCAAATGAGAAATGCTACATTGTCAAACCATGCCTACAATATCTAGGTCATATGGTCAAAGCCGAGATGATCCAGATTAATCAAGAACAGCTACAGCGAAATCATTATTATTTCGCACCCAGCTTGCAAAAGCCTTTGAAAACATTTTTTGGACTATTAAATTGGCTAAGGTGATTCAGGCTTTTGCCAGCATAACAGTTTTACTAACCACCCTGTTGTCGCCACAGCGACGTTTGCAGTAGGACGACAATGCCCAGATTGCATTAGACGAAATAAAGTGTGGCTTCCAGCAATATGAAAAACTGTCATAAATGGTCCCCAGAGGCCTGTATACCTACTAACAGGCTAGTCAAGAGGGCTTGGTGCCATCATATTTCAGTATGGCGGTGATGGGGAGTGCAGGTTCATATATTACAGCAGTGCGAAGTTTGACCCATGCGAGAGTAATTATGACATAAATGAGAGGGGATGACTGGCGATAGTACTGGCATTGAAGCTTACTGCCAACACCTTGAGTACGATTGTTTTACAATTAAGGATTGACAATTGTTGCCCGATGTGGTTGTATAACATGCACACAGTACATAGAAAGCTCACAAAATGGTCTGTGTTACTACACGCATATGATTTCATCATGGATCATGACCCTGGCAAGGAGTACCAACTAGCTGGTACCATTTCCCATTCACCATGCGCTTTTGAAATTGTGCGAGACAAAGAGGAATGGGGATATTTGTACATGGCAACACATAATTTACTAGATTACAGAGCTTTACATTATATCTGTTCTTGAGAATTTAGTATCGTGTGAAGTCACCACATGCCACAATCAGAGCATCTAAATGTCGTGACATGGAATCAAAGAGAACCTGAATATGTTCCTAAGAAATTTCTCTCCGCACAGTTTACGTGCGAGTCCATAAACCATCAACAGTGGTTGCTGGCGGTCCGCGACGGTTAAGTCGCCTACCAAACATATTATAGAAGTAGTATAAAATAGTTCCTTCATTGTCAGGGTATTGGGAATGCGGAGCCACAGACCTGCGCCCGACATCTTGAATGACGTCATTTCGCACAAAAAAAACAGTTTTTCACACAGGAAATGGCCAAAATCGCCAAAAATTACTGCAAAACCTTCAAAATTTCTCGCAAGAAACATATTTTTTTTCCCCACAATTACGCACACCGAAACTGCTCAATTACTCATTCATCCAGAATTCGCACAATCCGGTGGGATGACACCACAATGTTGTGTTCGACTCATTGAGGAGGAAGGATGTGGGATTTCATTACAGCACTTCACATGCTTACATTCTGGTCGGTGTTCTTTGGGTGCTCCCGAATGAGTTTTTTTCTGTCCTATCGAAAGGGCACAGTTCCCACTCCCAAATACAGTGTGGATGGGGGAGACCCCATTACAAGGCTCCCTGCCAGCCTCAGATCAAGTATGACCTATGTGCACATATAAGAATAGTTGGCTGTAATTTCCGAACTGTTTGAGATACAACTACCAAAATCATAACTTAGGCATCACACCAGACAACGAAAAGGAGCAAGGGGTACGTATGACCTATGTCTACTTGTAAACATAGTTGGCTGTAAGTTCCAAACACTTTAAGATATAGTGCTCAAAATCATAACATAGGAAACACGTCAGACAACGAAAAGGTCAAGTATGACCAATTTATACTTATAAGCATAGTTAACTGTAATTTACAAACTGTTGGAGATGTAGTTGACGAATTCATAATATAAGCATCACAACATACGACGAGAAGGCTCGCAAGACCAAGTATGTCCTGTATCTACTTGTAAGCATAGTTGAATGTAATTTCCGAATTGATTAAGATAAAGATGCCTAATTAATAACATAGGCATTAACCCAGATGACGAGAAGAGTAGCGAAAGTCTACTTATAAGAATAGTTGACTGTAATTACCAATTCATTTGAGATACAGCTACCAAAATCGTAATATAGGCATCACCCCAGACAATGACAAGTACCAAAAGGTCAAGTATGAACTAAGAGTACATATAAACATAGTTGGCTGTAATTTCTGTACTGTTTGAGATACAACTACCAAACTCATAACATAGAAATCACCCAAGACAGCGAAAAGGATCGAGGGGTCAAGTAAGTCCTAAGTGCATATTTACATACTTTTAGAGATACAGCTAGCAAATGCATAACATAGGCATCGCCCCCGGCAGTGAAAAGGAGCAAGGGGTCAAGTTTGACATAAGATTACTTATAAGCATAGTTGGCTGTAATTTCCGAACAGTTTGAAATACAACTAGCAAATTCATAACTAAGGCACCACCCCCATACAAAAAAGGAGTAATGAGTCAATTATATCAAGCACACTACCTCAGGTCAAGCATGACCCAAGAGCATGTATAAGCATATTTGGCTAAAATTTCCAAACTGTGGAAAATACAACTACCAAAATCATAACTAGCGAAAGTATGAACAGCATGTGCAGTCATTCCGATGACAAGGTTTTCCCCGAGTGCTCCCACCCACAATTCGTTCCTTGCGAATGTGAGCTCTGTCAATCCTATTTTCCAATTCCCCACAACGAAGCCCCAGCCAGAATTCAAGTGATGAAGCACCTGTAAGGGTGTTCCTAAAGTACTACCAGCCACGATTTGTTCCCAGCGAAATGTCCGACCTGTCAAACCTCTTACCTGATCCCTGCTACGAAGCCCCAGCCTGAAATCCTGCGATAAAGCCCCAACATAGACATCAGTCCCAACAAGGAAAAGGACCGAAGTGTCAAGTACAGCCAAAGTGCACTTATAAGCATAGTTGGCTGTAATTTCCAATCTGTTTGAGAAACAACTACCAAAATAATAACCTAGGCATCATCCCAGATAATAAAAAGGATCGAGTGGTCAAGTATGTCCTAAGTACACTTATAATCATAGTTTGTTGTAATTTCCTAATTGTTTGAGATACAATTACCAAATTCTTAACACAGGCCTCACCCCAGACAACAAAAAGAGATTACCTCCGAACTCGCCTAAACCAATGATGTCCTCGACAGACATTGTGCAGTTAGGAGAAGAAAAATGCCTTCATGGGCCTACAATCTCACCAGACTTGTCTCCACGAGCCGGCGAGGTTTTCTCCTTCTGGACTTGCCTAAGCTAATGACGTTCTTGACAAAAATTGTGTTGGTAGGATAAGTATATACTAGCATGGGTTTATGTACTCACCAGACAATAAACTTGTCATCGCCTAAGCCAATGACGTCCTCGAAAACATTGCATGTCGGGATTTAAAACTTTTGAGATACAATTACCACATTCATAACACAGGACATCACCCTAAACAATGAAAATAGACGACCTTCAGACTCGCCTAAGCCAATGATGTTCTCGACAGACATTTTATGCTAGGAGAAGAAACACTCACATGGGCCTATGGACTCACCAAAATAATGAAGGAGGAGGTGCTCGGCAATGTTCCGGCTTCCATTGGGTAACCAGTCCGATACCTTGACCACACGACTAACATTGCATGATAAGTGTGAGGATATGAAGTAGCATACATATGTGTATCGGCCTATGCACCCGACCTCCATTGTACTGTTAGAGTAAGTAAATAACTGCAGTGGCCTACACACTTACTAGACTTGTCATCGCGAGCTGGAGAGGTGTTCTTCGAGACTCGCCTATACTAACGGTGTTCGAGAAGAAATATTTGCACAGGCCTACATACCCACCAGACTTGTCATTGCGAGGCGGTGAGGTTTTCCTCATGCTGGACCTACATAAGCCAATGATGCATTCGGTAGGTGGGAATGATACGGGCAACACTGCTACATACCGATGTAAACAGGAAACACAATGTTAAGGAATATAGTTATACATACTTACGCACCAGCACAATCGTACAAGCGCAGGGTGCTGTGTGTATGTTAAACAATGCTAAACAAGACCCGATCAGTACAACAGAACGACCTCATTACAAAAAGAAATCATAAAATTCAGAGTGCAGCCATCACTCAACACTAGCAGGGGCCGACCCTACCACTGTTATTGTTCCCTAACGCAGCCTAAGTGGTCGACTGGCAATGCAGGCAAGTCAAATGGAAGGCAAAAAAACACCAGTCGAGAGAGAGAGAAAGAGAGAGATATGTCAGGGCTCCAGAGTGCTGTACACTGCAACGATGCTAGACACGAACAGGCAGTCCTGGTCAGACACCTTCATTACGAAACTACTGATATGAAACCATCAGCAAGAGTAGCAACACTGCTACATACTGAGGACAACAGCATAAAAATAGTTATAAGAATTTACCAACTAATGTGCGAGCATCGAGTTATGTTAGGCAAAAAATTTACCATTGTGAAGTGTGTGGGAATGATAGGGTCAACACTGCTACACAAAAATTCAAAAGAAAATAAATATAATAAGTATTTATCATTCAGAACATTCTCATATACGCAGGGTGCTTAACATTGCTAGACAAGACCAGACCATTGTAGTAACACATTCATGCAGGGCCTAGCCTGCACTCGTACACCAAGCCATCAATGCTCGTAATTACTGGTAGTCATGACAGCCTGCACTAGTGTACCATGCCTGTACTTACAGGTGGCTTGTCTTCAACCTGAGCCCATGTACCGAGCCTTCAATTCCTCCCCTCCTGTCTTCTATAGACCAAGATCGTAGTAGTAGTGCATGCGGACATTACCAGCCTCCCATCACACTCGTGGTTAGTCGCATACCAAGCCTTCAGTGTGAAGGACAGCTTTCGTTCGCACTGCAACAACAACTATCGCTGACAGAACCAGACCACCCCGAGCAGAACTTCTCCCATACGAACAGAGAGAAACGAAACAGACCAATAGCAGAATGCGCCAAACCTACCGTTGCACGATCAACATGAAAATACATAAGGCTGTGTTCAACTGACAGCAAGAGCATCGTGCAGACAAGTCGAACAATGGTACACAACACTAGCCTAGAATGCCAGGGTGGCAGACCAGACGAGTGCATGTCTCTTAATAGAGGAATTCACTACCTAGTGCCAGAACCATAAGCACCTACGAAACAACATACCTATATCAGTAGTAATGCAAGAGAGACAACACCGCTGGAGAAAATAGTAGATGTACTTATTTCGACATTTATATTGCTAGAAATGTAAGTTAATTACAAAACCAATTACTCATGACGAGTAAGAAGGTATCGCAACACACACGTACATTCAACTAAGTGTGTACTCTGCTTTTATAAGATGCAGAGCAGAGGTTTACCTTTACTGGTGTAGCAGTGAAACCTGTAGGTTGCGAGCACATCTCATCGTCGTGAACTCACTGGAAGATCAGACCACAATGATCGTCCTGCCTTTCTGTGCACAGTAAACATTACCGATCAAGAAAGCAACTCGGTACCTGCAAGTAGTGTAAGTACATCACCACCCCTTGACAAAATGTACTTACTTGTATGCTATTGAAAGTAACTAATACATATAACTTGGCAGTGGTGGAGGAAGTGCGCCAACCCTGAAAATAAAGTATCACCATTTTCATTGCTATAGAGTGTCCAATCATTGCACAGGCAGTGGTATTGCATGCCAACATGAAATTAGTCTTTGCATGTTCGTCCACAACACAATGCATGTCGTTCGTCGGGAAGCGAGTGGAAGCAAGATATTCGCCCCACTACCAAACGTCACGGAGATCGTAACTACAATCTTTACAAGGCCTACTCATGCAGTGCAGGTGAAATAAGTGTTCGAATGAAGACTAATTTGTTCGTGCAAGATGAGCGAGTGAAAAAAAAAAAGGTGAGAGATCAAAATAGCAGGCTGAACGTCCGAGTAAGGTAACCAATCGAGCAACAATGCAGACGTATGCACCACACAGTCGGGACAGTTCAAGGCAAACAACATAAACTAGCATGCAGTGTCTGTAACTACAGTTATCCATAACTTTTCTTCATGACCAACCTACACTCGTGTACCATGACTTTGCAATTACAGACAGTCATACTCTGTCTCCAGCCTACGCTCGAACCATCATTACATGTACTTACAGGCAGTTTACATCCAGCAACCATGCATATATACACACCACTCAGTTGAGACAGCCCGAGACGAGTAAGACAAACTAGTATGCATTGTGCATATTATATAAGCGAGCATCATGTTAAACAGATGTCATTTCGCCGGCGAGTGTGGCAGAATACAGATCGCTATGTCTACATTCATCTACCACGATTGCGTACTTTGCTACAATATGAAGACTGAATCATTGGTTGAAGACATAGTATCTATAACACCGCCGGCATCGACAACAGAAATTGATGCTGGAGATTCGTTACAAGTATTGAGATATCGATGTTACTATGGTGTAAATACCTTTAGCAAAAGTTGTCAAGCATGTCGACATGAAAGTTGACATTGCATGTTCAGCCCTGCATATAGCACATTCGACTGTGAGAACTGCGATGCTGTGTTTACCTACATTAATACTCTGTATACACATAAAAATTAAGTGCAAAGGCAATGCTTGTCGTTAATCAGGAAACGAGTGCAAGAATTGCGATAAGACATTCGCTAACCGCACCAGTGCCAAACATCATGAAGGTAGTAACTGTCAATTTGCATCACCTACAATACTTACATATGTGTTAACTGTAATGCTGTATATGCGAACGAATAAGAGTGCCTTGAGTGCTTACAACAGGAATTGCTTAAATGATGATGAAGTTGAGCATGTAAGATGAACGGGCATATAAGAAGTTGAAAGGCTAGACCATGATCGACATGATAAGGCAAACAGTCCACCAACCATGCTGACGTTTGCACCACGCACAGCCAACAGTCATTTACCAAGTCAACCCGAAACGAGCATGCAGTGTGAACAAGCGAGAATAATGAACTCTGCTACAATATAAATATGCAATCAATGGTTGAAGACTTACCAGCTGTAACTCCACCACCAACAGCAGTACAATATCACTGGTACTATTGTGGAAATACTTTTATTACAAGTCGTAGTAGATGCCGACATGAAAGTCGCCATTGAATGTTCAGAGTAGCATACACGTTTCACTGTGATAACTGTGATGCAGTGATAAGCTGTATAATCATAACAATGTTTATCGTTCAATGGAAGCAAGTGCAGCAAGGCATTCGCTAACCACACCAGCCCCAAATTACAAGAAGCTGAAGGGTCGCTACAAGCATTAAGGTAGCAATGTTGCTAAAGTAGGAATCCTTTCAGTAACAAGGGTAATCCACGTCGACACAAAAGTTACCATTGCTTTTTCAGCCCAGCTTACAATGCATTCCAGTGTAATAACTGCGATGATGTGCCGACCCACATGGATATTCTGCATAGTCATAACAAGAGGCACAAAGGAAATGTTTGTCGTTCATCATGAAGTGAGTGCAGCAAGACATTTGCTAACCACACCAGAGCCAAACTACATTAAGATAGTAACTGCAATTGTCTTCAAGACTTACCAATCAGCATACCTTGCAAGCTCACAGTTCATATGAAGACTCAGTTGAACATGTAAGATGAACGAGAGAAAAGAGGACATTTTAGCAGGCTAGACAGCAATCGACCTGATACACTAACCCACCATGCTGATGTATGCACCACACAGCCAACCCGAGATGGGCAACACAAACTAACATGTAGTGTGAACAAGCGAGCATCCTGTAATTTCATGGGCGAGTGTGGTGGTGGAACGCAAACTGTCAAGACTACTACGACCGTGTATAAAACCGTCAGCATCGGCAACGGCCTCTGAAAAGTTGCTATGGTATCAGTGTTACCACTGCGATTGTGTACTATGCTGAAGATGGAATCAATGTTTGAAGACTTAAAATTTGTAACAATTCCAGCATCGGCAAGGGCTGCAGAAGAGTCGCTATGTACTAATGTTGCTACTGCTATCATGTACTCTGCTTCAATGGCCGAAGACTTTCCATCTGTAAAACCATCAGCAAGGGTCTCTGGAGAATCGTTACAAGCATTACAGTATCAGTGTGTGGAAATAGTTTTGTAAAAAGTTGTAATGCATGCCAATATGAAAATTCATTGTATGTTCAGCCTAGCATACGTAATGCAACGTCTGTTATACATCAGGAATCAAGTGCAGCAAGACATTAGTTAACTCAAACGTCCTGAAGATAGTAACTTCTGAGTGTGTGACAAGTCTCGAACTCAGGTCCCTACTGAGAGCTGCTTGCTCTCTCCATCTTAGTCTCTCCAGTCGACGGCTAGAGTGCACGAAAGGAAAAACACCTAAAAACATGAATTGCACAAGCGACAAGCACTGTACATCAGATGTTGCTAGACAACATCATACATCTCACATAGGCGTAGAGTCGATTTCTTATACGATAGGAAGTATAAAACAAATGTTTTTTTGGTATTTAATTTTGTAACCAAATCACACACACAGGCTACATAGCCTCTATTTCGGAGTTCATCAATAATCGCACTTATATCTGAGCTCACAGAAAGATATCCACGTCTCTGCAATGGAATCAGCATATGTAGACAATCAACCATGTAATGAGAATCTTCCGAAAATAAGAACACTTCTGCGACGAGTAGGTTGCTAGATACCTCTGGCTCAGAGTAATAGGTTCGAATATATGTCTCTTCTGTCTTAACTTTAAGTAGGCCTTATCTCCAGCAACACTTTTCCACTTTGCAGTTGACGACACTTCATCATCAGCAGTAGAATATTGCACACCATCACCAGCAGACTTGGAGGTCACATTTTCGTTCTCGATGTCCTTGATAGTTGTAATCTTCGGTTTTCACTTTACATGTTAGAGATGTGTTGTTCACAACCACTGACGATCTGTATGGCTTGCACTCAATGCCTGCAACATTCGTATTTCCTTCTTCACACATAGGT
Organism: Dryococelus australis; assembly: GCA_029891345.1. Classification (NCBI taxonomy): domain Eukaryota; kingdom Metazoa; phylum Arthropoda; class Insecta; order Phasmatodea; family Phasmatidae; genus Dryococelus; species Dryococelus australis. The sequence continues at coordinate 249,981,619 of CM057009.1, forward strand.
TGGGAACACGATGCAGGTCTGGCTAATGTTATGGGCGCTCGAACCATCATTAGTTTAAACGATGAATCAGCAGGAATGCTTGTGCCAGGCTGTGTGTCACTTTTACACATACCAGTGTGTCTCTTTAGAATATCGCTTCTACCAAATGCCACACCACACATATCACATGTTAGTATACTGGCGGTCGGTCCTTTTGAACATTGTATTTTCTCATGTCGACGTGCATTACAACTTTTAATTAAAATATTTCTACAGGAGCAACACTGTTTTATAGTCGTGGATGAATGTACATCCATAGAGGTATGCTCCATGAAAAACTTCATATCAGCCTGCACCATCTCAATGCAAAACCAAAACTGAAATTCTTCCCACAGCAGCTGCATTGGTATATACTAGGTATAGCCTTTGTTATCTATATATACATAGTTACACATTTCATCAGCGAGATTGAAGCATTGTTTTTACCAGTGATTTTATCTAATTCTGTTATCACATTACCATACAGTCTTGTCCAGACAAGTTCTCCACCCTGTGGGACTGCACATAATGATCTGCGCTTATTATTCCAGTTGACGAGTGGTGCCAGTCAAGCAACAGTGCATTAATGTTATACGTACAACTTTGTCTATCGCTTCTGCCATATTGTCGCACATATCACATGGTGGAGGTCGGTTTCTTCGCTCATTCATGTAGTGGTACACATAACCAATTACACAGTGCCAATACCTCACTGTTGACTCCTCACTGCTGACCCCTCACTGCTGACTCCTCCATGCTGACTCCTCCGCATTGACTCCTCAGTGTGACTCCTTATAGATAATGTCGTGCTGTTGGGGTAATGTATACCTCCATGCCACCAGTCGAAGACGACACTTTGTTGCAATTCTCTCTGTAGTGAGGTATGCACCTAATTCCGAAGTTGCCTATGTGAATTCATTTTCAACTGTAGCTGATCAATCCTTTGTAATTTCCAACCAGAACCATTTCCCATGTACTCTTCTTCCTCGTTGCAAATATTCTGTATACTAACTTCAACACTGTTGTCGATGTCGTGTGTGTTATACAGAGGCACATTCGAGGTATTGAAGGTTCTCTCACTAATTGGTCATCATGGGGTTCTGGTTTGGTATATTGACACTCCAACCATATATTATATTTTATAGCACCTTCTTTTTCCATCTCATCTATAAGTTGATCTATAATATTCTGCTTCATATACTTAAGATATGTACAAATGTTTTTCGCCAAGCCTGATGCAACATTTATCTTCACAAGATAGTGGAAAGCAGATTATTTTAGTATGAACCCATTCTAATTTGGTAAGCTTGCAGCACATAGTAGTGTATGAGCTTTTTAATATGTACAATCTTTACCATCATTGTTATACGACTCACTACACAGTTTTCGCTGATGGTTATGTCTTTTGCATCATGTTTCGACTGGAATGTTTCCTGCTGCTTGATAGTATGCGATCTCATATCCACACTTATAATAATAGCAACTAGTTGCAAGGCCCCAGCTCGTCTTCTGCGAACATTCTCCAGGTTTCTCATGTTGGCAGGCAGTGCAACTTGTACTAAAGAATATGCGGCAGTATCAACATGAATACCATGGATAATTACCTGTAATGGTCACGCCCAGGATCGATGTTGCCAACTGCGATAGTGCACTAGTATCTAATACAGCAGATGCAGTCCATACTCTTGATGTCTGTGGAGAATGGTCTGCAATGTTCAGGTCTGCTGTTGCCGATGTTGAGAGTGTACCAGTATTCAATTTTAACTTACATTGCTTAGCTGGCATGGCAGAGAGTCCATCAGATAATGCAAGATGCCTTTTTAAGTTATCACATCGCCAAAATTGAGACTTACACTGGTCACACAGGTAGATTGCTTCGAGTTCATAGATCAACCAGTCTCATAGTGGCAGGTATGGTAGATGTTGGAAAATGGCTTCTTGCAGAAACAACACAAATGGCTATCTGGAGTATTTTTCAACTTCGCTCGAGTCGATATTCACTCTTAGAAGAACAACAGAATGGATCCCGACAATTTCACATGCTGTATATATGTGTATATATATGTGTTTATATATATATAAACACACACATTTATATTCATATTTCGTCAGTTGGATTTAAGCTTTTTTGTAAACAACATAAATTCAACTAGGTATTTTACCTGGTTTACGGCACTGACAAGCAGGTAAATAAGCAAATCTCTCATGTCGTTGTGCGTTGCTATTTATACTAATGATCTTATCACAATGGCGACATTGTTTCCTCACCAAGGATTGTTCAGGTCGGAATTTGGTGTACTACTACTCGATATAGCAGGCAAATGATCGTCATAGGTTTGTTGCTTAGCAGGTATAAGGTCTTTGGACTTTTTCATATTTATGTTTAAACTATCTGCACGAGTGAAGAAACCTGGACACTTATCACATTGATACCCTGCGCAACATAGATTCAGCTTACATTATGCTTCATATACATTTTTGCAGTGTAGACATATGCAAATGTCCTGTTCGAGAAGTTGCTCGGAGCTGATCCAGCTGCTATTTTCATGATTGTGGACGATGCCTTTAATGATGTTATCGGTTATTTCGCAGGTATCTTCTCATCCTTGGACAATGTATTTAATGATGTTGGTTCTTTCGCAGGTATCTTAAAATCCTTAAATTTCAGCAAATACCGATTGACACGTGCAGCGAGGAGTTCTTTGTATGTTGCAAAATATCGTTTGAAGCTGTTACATCATCGAAAATGTGATCGATACTCTGTACAATATATGATAGCACACTTCATATTGTGAGGGCAACTAGTCTCGTGTCGACGATTATGGCAGTTTTTATAAAAGGTATTCTTATAGTAGCGACACAAATAACTTTCCATCATCGAAGAAGAACATATTCTCCATAGCTACTGGTCACTCATATTTTCAGTAGTTGTAACACTCGTTTCATGCAGCAGTGGCTAGGCAACTGTCTCCAAGGTTTACAATATTTTTGTAAATTTATTTCTTCGTTGTCGATCACTTCGATATTGATATTATTTCATATGGTTGTAATTTTCAAAAAATTTCTTCATGCCAAATTTGGTTTGATTCTGTGGTGTATTTCATGTATTATATGACTTTTTAATTTTAATTACTGAGCTGGTGATTGCCATTGGTATTTTATTAATATTATTTTCTTCAGGTTGTGTTATCTTTAGTTTATATTGTTATAGTGTAAGTATGTGAGTATTATATAGAGTGTTTATGTATGTATAAGTGTGTATATTTTTTTGGCTAGCCGTGTTTGTTATTGGGATAAAAAAAACAATTATAAGTCACAGAAATCTATGTGTCACAGTAACAGTTATCACAAATACTTGAAAATATCGGTTAAACTCATCTCTAGCTTCAGTTGCCATGTCACCTGTCCTCGGAGGTCCTCGGTCCTCTGTTTGCAAACGTTTGCTACCACTGCCAAAAGTTGGCCATATTTTAACTGCTTGTTGTTAGCTACTGGGAATTGGGAATATTCAAAACATGATGCCTGTGGGTGATCTAGAACAATGAATTCAACACCTACAGCAGACACCTTAATAAGGAATGTAACAACATCCCACACATGTACGATGTAGCCGAGTTCTGGTGATCTAGTGGACCAGGGTAGCATGTGAAGAATGCGTAGAGCATGCTGTTTAACGCAGTGAAATAGGGATGGATATATTCATGCTGGAACAATGGTTCCAAGATGATGTCGGTGATCTTGGATGTCATATGTGCATTCGCCATCTTGTAATTTTTTCTTTGTCATGTGTTTCTAACATCTCTTGAAGGCCTCCATCTTTTTTTGCCCCATTCATTCGACTGTAGTCGGTTACAGTGCACCGGTGTCATCTTTCTTTCCGATATCTCCTGCTAGAGTGTGCAGGAGTTGACTTAGTAGCCGATCGCTCTACATGCCATTGTGTATATTTATTTTTTCTACCCTGGATTTAAAGACAATGTGTCATTGGCTACACTTGGGACTTCTGCATCTAGCGACAAATATAATTATGATATAATAAAAAAAAGTCTAGAGGACAGACATCTCGAACTTCCGGGCCTTGTATCGGCAAACAGGTATCTTAAGCGAATGAGCTATCAACTCTTATGTAAATGAGAAGGTTCAAATGAGGTATATTAATGGGCATGTCCACGAGCGCAATTATTCCGAATGAGTGATGAGATTTCGGAGGCTCTCAAAATCCAGTTCTTGACAGCCGATGAGGGTTAATCGAGGTGAGTATGGATGTTTGGAAACAAGCACTAATTCACCCACTCCACAAAAAAGGAGGCAAAACTGACGTAAATAACTACAGGGGTATTTCCTTACTATTAGTGACATACAACATACTATCTAAGGCACTATTAAACAGAGTAGAACAACAAACAGGACACCATATATGAGAATATCAAGCAGGATTTCAGAAAGGATGATCATACGCAGAGCATATGTTCAACTTGAAAACGATAATAAGGGCACGAACACTCCAGAATAAGAACACTGTAGTCACCTTCGTTGACTTTAAGAAAGCATATGACTCAATAGACAAACAAACAGTATTCCTAACATTAAACGAGTTAGGGATAGACCAAAATACCAGAAGACTAATAGAGCAGACACTCACAGATACTACATCTAAAATAAAATTCTTAGGGGGAATCTCCGAAGCATTCAAAATCAAAACATGATTTCGACAAGCGGACGGACTTTCACCAGTTCTGTTCAACCTTATGCTAGACAAAATCATGAAGATATGGGAAACTGCCTCGGAAGATAAAAGAATTAAAAGATTCAGTATACTACAAGGACAAGGAAGATTTGAGGTAAAATGTTTAGCATTTACCGACGACGTAGCATTAATAACACAGAACAGACACACAAACCATGGTGGAATCATTATACGAAATAGCCAAAAAAAAAAAAAAAAAACGAACTGGAAATCTCCTACGAGAAGATAAATTATATGCAATACAGGCACAACAGGGAAATATACATGAAAACAGAATATGGACAAATAAAGAAGGTCGATAAATTTAAATATCTAGGAGAATTGATCCAACCAAATGGACTGGACAACACAACAAACAAACAAAGGGTCTGAAAATTGGAATTGGCATACAGAATAACACAAAACCACTACAATAAGAAAGCAATTTCCATCCAAGCCAAAATTAGACACCATAATACAGTCATCAAACCAGATGCAACATATTTATCAGAATGCCTGACGATGAACAAGAAAGGAAGACTACGAGAATTGGAAGTAAGAAAGAGGGAAATCCTGGAAAAAATTTTGGGACCACTCAAAAACACAGACAACACACATATCAAGAGGAAAAATGAAGACCTATAGAGAAATACCGAGAAAATTACAGACACAATGAGAAAAAGAAGACTGAAATTTGATGGACACCTGAAAAGAATTAATGGTAATATACTCACCAAGAAAATATTCAACTACATCGCAAAATTGAAATGCACGACAGGATGGATGGTAGACGCCAGTAAAGATGCAGAAAAAGTTGGGATAACGGAAGTATTGTTCAAAAACAGAGAGAACATCAGGCGACTGATCGACAACCCAAGATTTCCGGAGGACCGACCGAAACGAAGACCCAAGAGAGTGTGGACTGAAGAACAGAGACGAGCAGTTGGAAAGAAATATGAGGAAGGTCTGGAAATACGAAAGAAGACAAACCAGAAGTCTTGAGCTCATTGCGGTCCATAGATGGCCAAATTAATATTATATATATGGATCATACTGTACTTTTTGAACGAAACCAGTTTTTTTAATTTAGCATGGTAATTACGATAGTGTGTTAAAATATACAAAGAATAAAAAATTTGGTTTTTAATTTTTATTTATTAAAATATGTCACTACAAATACATACCATAAAAGTTGTTCATGTTCATCCATGCAAAGAGCACGCCCTTATTACACACACTACCTACAGTGCATTAACTCAAAACCAAAATTTCCCACACTCAGACTTTGTTAAATCTTACAGTGAGCTTGAAGATAATATTTTTACAGTAGAAACGACAACAATCTGCTCTCGGCAGAGCTGGAATTGGTACATTGGTGGACCCTGATAGCTAGACTTTCGTCATGTCAGAAGGAGCAGGAACCAGGAAAGTCGTGTTTGTCTGTAAAAATATTTTGTGCCCGGTGATGAGTTGGCAGGTTCGTAATTAATACCAGCTGTAGCCAACGATAGCAGAAAGGTCATGAGGATAAAATTATATGACTGCCATCTGCCACACCACCGATTGAAGTTGCAAGGAATTCTCTATTTCAGAACTGACACCGAAGCATCGATATGGTTTGCAGTTCAACATTATATGACCTCTCATGTTTGCAGAAAGTATGTTGAGGTAGAACAGAAACTCATACCATAAGCAATTAATGCGGGTAGGATTCTTCATATATGTCGTGCGATGTGCTTGTGCGAAAAAACTTTGCCGCAGTAGCTGCAGAGATAAAATTTCCCCAGTGGAGGTGCCAGAGATGACGACCTAAGCTCTACAGGAGACCATGTATCAAAAAAACATTTTGTTACAGCCGAAGAAAGACATGTTGAAGTAATGAATGATGTTATTTCGTCCGAAGTTGCGTTCGACTTCCTAGAAAACCACGAAGACATCACAACCGAAGGATTTGATGATGCCATACCAGCCTCACACTTTAATTTCGAATAAGCGGGAAACCACTGACTCGTAGTGAAATTCAACTACTCTAATCAGTGAAAATGACTCCACATAGAATCAGTGGAATACCACTGATTGTTTCAGTGAAAAAAATTCACTGACTGAATTAGTGACGTGAAACTATTTCACTAATTGAATAAGTGATGGCCGACTGCATTGGCTAATTAAATATTGCTTTTAGTGAATGTAGGCAAATAATTACATGAAATAAACATATTAACGGTGGTTTATCCTTTATATTCTGCAATTTACCGTAATTTGAAAAAGTAAAAAAAGTTATGCAGCTGGCCAAGATTCGACTCTCGCACCCTTCGACTTTAGACAGTTACCTTGAGTTGTATGCTCATACTCTTCGTGTTTTGTTTCATTGGTACCGTTAGGATTGTTAAAACGGATAGTATATATTAGTGCACTCTCTTCGTCGCATCAAATGCAGTTTAAACCTTCAAGCAGAGCTCTGTGACGATTACATGTAATCGAAATGAAAGACATAAAAACAGAATGAAAGCCTGTGCATTCATATTACCTCGTAAAATGGCGTTTTGAAAGACGAAATACATTTTAGAAAGTATTTTGTATTATTTTTATTCGTTTATTCACCAAGTAGCAAACAACGTGTAGATAACAGTTCGCCAACTGTTGGCACAGGTGGTACATGTTCGCCCACATGGCTGTTTCCTTATGTGATCCACAATAAGACCACGTGAACAATTGTGACTGTATTTGCTTGGGAAGTATTATTGATGTGGGCTATTAAACACAAAATGATTGACAGAATTAATGTATGGCACACAAGCAAACAACAGTGAATCACCCAATGGCATCTTAGATCATGTGGAAAACATGTGGCTGATGTATGCCAAAGAGTATGGAAATAATATCAATTTTTTCCCAAATAAAACCGTCATGTGGTAGACTGGTTCAATTCTGATAGTTCGGCGTCATCATGTGGCCAATTACGGGCCACTTATCACAAAATGACTGACAGAATTTCATATGTGGCCCACAAACAAACATCAGTGAACACCCACAGGCATCTTAATAATGTGTGGCTGATGTATGCCAAAGAGTATGATTATAAGATCATGTTTGCCCATAAGACCCTCGCGTGGTAGAATGGTTCATTTCTGATAGTTGAGCATCATCATGTGGGAAATTTTGGGCCATTTAACACAGAATGACTGACTGATGTAATTTCATATATGGCGCACAAGCAAATGTCTGTGAAACACCCACAGGCATCATAGAGTATGTAGAGAATGTGTGGGTGACGTTTGCCAAAAAGTACATACCGTCTTTTGTGGTATGCCAACTGTTCCTTATTACTAAGGAAACGTGTTCAGCAAACTTATGTTCCATTTATGGCATACCTACTATATGTTGTTGTGCAGTACCAAATAGCATATGGGTATTCAATGATTTTTTATTTCATGTATATATGAAGTAAAATTATCACATAGCATTGCTAGTAACAGTAAAAAGTAGTATTTAGACCAGAAACCTGCAAAGCATAATATGCAAAAAAATTCATTATTTTAAATTTAAAATTGTACCTGAAAGCAGTCCAAAACCAAAATACTAGTCTTTTAAACAAAACACATAAATCCCAGTATTAACTCGTGATACTAACCTTGTCTATATACCAAAGCTAATAATGAATTATGTATGTGAAGTAAGTATCCAGATTTACTTAATACATCGTATATGAACACATAGTAGAGTGGTAGATAGCATAATTGACTGTAGACGAAAGGTTCGTGAGTTAGATTCCAGGTTTCTCCAAAGAAATTTACTAATCGTGAAATAAAGCTGAAGATAGTACATATGAATATGTTATACATCAATTTTATTTGTGTTAGACACAATTATTTTTTGGTTTTGAAAATGCATGGCATGATCAATGTGGGCTACAAGTGGCCAATAGCTGTGCCACAAGTGGCTTACAAACCGTTGGCTAATGACAAGTGGTTTACTTATGGCAGGCCAGAAGCGGAAAGCCGGAAGTGGCCCGCTTGTGGTTAACTTACGGGAAACTCTGGTTTTGCCAGACTTATATGCTGACAGTTAAATATCCGTATATAGCCCACCCGTAAACACACCAAACCACAGTCATCATTCATCATGTGTGTCACATGCATCTGTGGGTGCATTTCGCTTCTTGAATGCCTGTGGATGCCGCTTGTGGGCTGCTTGTTCACAATCAGATGTGCACATGTGGGGCAACTATATTTTGCTACTTGGGTCGTTGTTACATCACTTGATACACGTTGTTTAACGACCATTTTTAAACGGGAGTCAAAGGCCATTTTTACACGCGGTTTCACTGATACATCATTAAAAAATAATTAGATGGAGCAAGTTGCTCAGATGTTTCACCGGCCCATCGGTCAAAAAATAAACGGCTAAAAAAACTGTGGAAAAAATGACTGTCGAATCAGTGGAATATGACACTGAATCAATCAGTGAAAGAAATATGGCGTTTTTTCAATGGTTTATCAGTTAAATTCGCTGAAGTGCAGTTGTGCCAGCCGGATACGTTTGAATGACTGAAACAGTGAAATTCTCACTGATTCAGATTTAGAGTGCAGTCGATGGCGCTACTGCTGCTGCTGAAACCACGACCGACGTTTCCATAATATTTGTGTCAGTAACAGTCACCTACTGTGAATATCTGCCTTTTACCTCGACCACTATAAAACTAAGCTCCTTAACATGAGCCCAGCCGCCTATATATTTCCACACAATGAATTAAAAATAACAAGAATAACCCATCAGATTAAAAACAACCACGCTTAAAGTCATGTTTGTAACCATACAATAGTATGGTTACCCCTCCCCAAAAATATATAGTCATCATTCACATGGCGAAGTATTGCGGTCCTTGTCACTCCTCAGTGTCAGGAAATCACAATCTATAACAAGCATGCAACATAAATTTAAACTTTTCAAAAACAACACCTTTTTAAAAATTTTAAAGATTTTTTGATCTTGAAAAGTTATAAACTGAAATAATTTATTAAAGACATAAAAAAACATTTTTGTATCAACAGTAAATTCTATAATCACCATTTATGCAAAAATATTTGCAATATCTGTTATGACTGCCCCATCAGAAGCGAAATATTTAGCCGATACTGAGAGAAAAGTAAAATGTACGAAATTACTTAACATCAAAAGTAATATCTGTAGCCACCCCTTGCCGAAAAAAAATTAATAGAAATCTTTACGGGCAGGTATCCTATCAGTAGTGAAATCTTAAACCACCACTGACAAGAAGGGAAAATAATTTCGAAAATATTCAATACATAGAAAGTAAAAAATAAGCCCTGAAAACGTGGAGGTGCTCAACTCCAATCACAACCCTGCTATGAGATGAGTAGTTACCTCCACATGTACAGAAGCATAATAAACTTGACTTCGAAAAAAATAATTATATTCGAAGATGAAAAGTTGCGTAAACATATGCTCCGAGCAGCGGTATGCGTACACCCCCATTCTTATTTCCGTAGAATTTGTTCTATGAGTAAGATTACCACGCAAGCATGCACACAAACACGTGTGTGTGCGCGCGCGCTAGGGCAGATGTCATACCAGCTTCACTCTTTATGAGAAACATGAAAAAGACAAAGTTTGTTCACCCAAGATGTAAGATTCCAGAGTTACTTAACAAAAAAAAATGTACAAAAAGCTCTAAAATAGACACTCAGTAATCATTTTTGAATGAATGCTTATCTACTAACATCCATGAAAGTTAGCGTGCAACCACTATAAAACTACACACACACACACACACAGATTTTTTTTTCAATTAATGTGAGTTCTTTTGCGACATTTCGCAGTTGCCCAGAACAAAACCATCCATAATGATTGTTAATATTTTCCCGTCCATCGATTTAAAATTTCTAAACTGCACAGTACTTATAAACATAAAAATAAAAATTTTGAAAATTTGTTAGAGGAGACCAGTAAAACGCGAATTAAATATACACTGTCAAAGTCCAGTGTAAGATGATGGGTGGACGACCAAAATAAATGGTATTCGTCATGTTTTCTCATTTAATATCAAAGCTTCGTACGATCCTTAACCTGATCCTTTCTCTATTCGGTAATATATATATATATATATATATATATATATATATATATATATATATATACACACACATTACCGAATATATATATGTGTGTGTAAAAAGAAAATTATACTGGAAATTTATCTGGTAAAAATACGCGCAATGGTAAATGAAGATACACGAAATATCAATATGCCTTTCACAATTCACATCAAAAGTTTCATGAAGTTTTTTAGGTATACCGAGCAATACTTTCGTATTCGACTCGTCTACCGGCCAGCCCGACAAAATGAGAAATATATATTGAATACCACCATTACCTATTCTGAATTCATTCCGTATACAAAAGTATTCATGGGTCAACAGGTTTATATTCAAATGCCATTTTTAAATTTATTATTTTACATCTACAATTTACATGTGTGTGTGTGTGTGTGTGTGTGTGTGTGTGTGTGTGTGTGACTAACATAACTTGTTTAGATTGTATGGAAAATTACTGGTGGAAGTCAGCACGCATTTCTGTAAATCAGGCAGAGGTAATCCTTTCGGTAAAAGACTGTAAATGCCTAAAAGTGAAACACTCCAATTAAAATCGATCAAGGGAATCGGGCCCTGACATCTTGAGTACATAGATAATGTAGACTCCAGGACAAAGGCTTCAGGCAGTGGATCGGTGGATCTGACCTTAAACGAGCTTGACCTAAAATGTTTCCCGTTTTCCTCCCAACCTAAAATGTTTCCCATTTTCCTCCCAAAATCGCTTCTCAGAAGCGTACGTTTCAGCCAAAAAAAAAAAAAAAAAGCTTCGAAATTTCCTTAAAAATTTCCCGATTTTCCCTCAAAAAGCACCAAGCTTCACCGAAGCCACCGAAAGCCAATTTTCAAGCTAATTTAAAGAATTGGGTGGCTTCCAATTCCTTCTAGACTAAACAATGCAGTATCTGAGAAATCGTTAAAATAAAATAAATTTAATAGTTATTTTCATAAAATTAAATATACTTTTATAATTAAATATTTAAAGGCATAAGTATTATGGACTCGTATCGTGGGGGCATACCGTCATTCTTTCTAGTTTTTTCAAGCTCTATCATTTCATGTTGCCTCTCTGTCTCTCTCTTTCTCTCTTGACTCCCTAATTCCATCCCTTTCTCTCTTTCTCTCTCTCTTTTTCTCATTCGCTCTCTTTCTCTCTTTTGTTTCTCTCTTGTATCTCTCACTACATCTCTTTTTCTTATTACTTAATTTTCTCTCTTTCCTTTCGTTTATCTGTCTCTCTCATTACATCTTTGTCTTATTACTTTCTCTTTCTCTCTTTCGTTTCTCCTTGTCTCTCTCATTCCATCGCTTTCTCTCTTGTCTCTCTATCATTCCATATGTTTTCTTGGAGTCCTGCCATTATTTTGTTGTTTCATTCTATTTTCTTTCTCTCTTTTCTCTCTGTCTTTCCTTTCTCTCTTGTGTCTCACATTCGTTCGATTAGTCGCATTTGCTCTACTACATCGTCTACATAATTTCTTCATCACCGGCTAGAGTGCACGCATTACCAGTGTGCATATTTATTAATGAATTTAAAGATGTAATTTTCCATACTGGAGAAGGTACATAAAAAATATTGTAAAGTACATTCCAGGCTGGAATTTGTAAAATGTATTCGTTATTCAATACTTACATTTTTTGAAAATCAATGTTTTTTTCTTAATATTTTAGTTTATTCAATTTGTTTTTACTTTTGTACGAAAATTAAGTCGACTAAATTTGTAACCATGAACGCATACCTGCATGCATGGATGCGTCGACAGGTCCGCCAGGGCAGACACACCAGCTCTATCATTCGCATGCAATGACATATGCTAGCACAGCGTGGAGAAAGGAAGGGCGGCAATTACAATGAGGGACTCTCGAGAGATTTGCATGAGATGTAAGTGCGGTCCCTCTTGTTTTTTTTTAATATTCTGAAAGATGACCTGGATATATTCATTGGTTGACTGGTTTGGTGATGTCTCTTGCTTGTATGTCCTATTAGTATGGTAGTAACGGTGTCTGAAATGTGCGATAAGACCATTGTAGTAATTTGGGTTTATGGTAGGAGGAAATTTATTTTAATGAAATAGGTTTATCTTTGTCTCTGAGTGTGACATGCCTGTATGGCTGTTAAATAGGAGGACAGGTGGTATGATGGCGGTTGTAATGGTTAGTATAGAAGGTCAAAATGTATGGCTTGATTATTATGTTGCTCATACTGATAATAATATTTATTGTATGTAGTTTTCTCATTGGTAGATGTGCTTTTACAGTGTGTATGCTGTATGACCTCTCTGCATGGTTGTTGTAGGTACCTTGTTTTGGTAATATGTTTTCTTAGTATGTCCGACTAGTATGTTTTGGTTGGTATGGTCTCTTGGAATGTCTGAAATGGAAAAAATAACATGATAGCATTGTCTGCCAGCGTGGGCTACCTGTACAGTTCGGTTTTTTTAATAGCTTGTGCATTCTGATGGTATAACCTATCGGTATGACTTGGTTGTACATTTAGTTTCTTGTATGGTAGGAATAGACATTATGTTGATTGGTATGCCCTGATCTACGTTTGGCTGTTTTGACAGTCTGACAATAGTGTAGCTTCGATGGTGTGGGGAGAATGGCTTAATTATGTTGATAGAATGTAAGAGCAGAATGGTTTGATGAGAGGGGCAGAATGTTTAGCTGGTATGGTTGATAAGTATGATTAGATGGTAAAATATGGGGCTATCTAGCTATGTAATAATTTTGAGTCATTTAAATTCATTGAGAAACATTTACAATCATCTAGAGTCATTTTGTAGTCATATAGATAAATTTTGGAGACATTCTGGAGTAATTTACAGTAATTTTGGAGCCATTTAGATTTCTTTAGAGTCATTTTGGAGTCAGTTAGAGTCATTTGGTGTCATTTAGAGTAATTTGTGAGTCATTTAGAGCCATTGAGTAATTTTGGAATATTTTTAGTGTAATTAATGGGTGGTGGTCTTTGTGATGGGGGTCGTGGTAGTGGTGGAGAATGGCAGTGAATATGGAATGGGTGTTAGTTTATGGGCTTGTCTCAAATGTATATTTGCTTGATACACTTGAGTTATGATGGATAGTAAGACTTATGTGTTGGGTGTTATGGTTGTATTGAGTTTTTCTTTGGTTATGGGTGATTGCATGTTGATTGGTCTGGCAACAATCAACATTGATGGTTTAACAAATGCTAAGAATGTCTGTGTTGTGGGTTTGTCTGTGCTATAAATTGGCTTGGTACACTTGGATTATCATGGATGGAATTATGTATGATATGTTTTCCAGTATATTTGTCTTGCGATAGTTGGTGTATATCGAATTGTGCGGACAGTATGCGTGTCGGTGGGTCCTGTGATGTTAAGGCATGCCTGATTTAAAAAGTGTTTGGTATGAGTGGTTATTGTGTTTTGACTGCTGTCAGCCAGCACGGTGGATGTTTTGGGAACATTTTTTGTGTCCCTGGAATGGGCAGTATGTTTGCTTTGTGTGGTATGTGTGGACGAATGGTTGAGGTATTCTAGAGTTATAATGGGTGGTATGGTTGGAAGTAGAAGCGGTGTTGGTTGGTAGAGCACATAGAATGGGTGTTAGGTTATGGGCTGATCTCAACTGAATAGTTGCTCGTGTTATGATGAATATATTGCTTGGTGTATTGGATGGTGGAGTAGAATTGAAATTTGTCTTTGATTATAGGATATGGGGTGTTGGGAGGTCGGGTATGACCTGGGTTATATAATGGTGTTATAGTGACTAGTATATATTTTATTCGTGTCGACCAGTAGAGCAGAAAGTATTAATGGTATACAACATTTTTTGGTAAGTTTAGTGTCAGTAACAAAGCTCCTAGATGTAAAGAAAATACTTTAATATAGCATAAGTTAAATGTGAATAATAATTTTAGAAATTCTGAAAATAAGTTTGGTATAGCAAAAATATATTATATGTAAGTTAAAAATACATATACTTTAAAATGTTAAACTTAAAAAGAAAAAGTTATTGCGTGCCTAGGTAAGTGTGGTTTTTGTTGGTAGAGCCGATGGCATGCATGAGTTTCACTGGGTGGTACATTGAATGTTAAGGTACCTGCTTGCGAGTTTATATAATCATCGGTGTTCATTTTATTGAGCTGTTTGACAGTGGCAGTCGTGAAACTTTGTCGAGAAGAATATATGGCCAAGTGTTCTGGTAGGATACTTGCTAGCATACACTGTCTTGAGCTGCATTACAGCATATTGCATTCACTACACGAAAAGTGATCATGCTGGTGTAAAGACACTATACGAATGGTGTGGAAAATTTTAGATTTTTATGTTTTTAGTCTGAAATATGTAAATATATAATGTATAAATAAAATAAAGATTTTAATCATTCACTGGTGTTGTACCCTGCCTGATATATAGAAAATATGATGGTGCTTGGTTAAGTTATATATGTATATATATACATATATATATATATATATATACACATACGTTGAATAAAATCCGAGTAGGATAGTTATGTCTACAAAAACCTTCTATACAGTGAATAATTAACATTGTATAATATTTAGACATGAAGAGATAAGATATTTAATTAAATTGAGTGAAATTTTTAGCTGGAGTTTCAGTACAATTCAAAAAAAATAAAAAATAAAAATCGAATAATAATAAATACAGTTCTTTTATTCTCTTATTTTAATCCTGTTTTGTAAACAGATCTGCTTTAAAAAAAAAGCAATATATTATTGGGAACTAATTACTATGGTTTTATAGGGTTTAAACACACATTCCTGGAGCTAGAAGTGTGACTTCAAAACTAAAAATTCCGCGAGGTTGTCTACCTCCTAAGAGTTCGCAAATTATATTCGCATAGCGAAACAATAAAACTATTTCTATAATTAAACGAGGGAAGTCACCAATTTTACTTGTATGCTTATATACAATTATTAAACCCAATTTCTCAAGTGGGTGTACTATAGGCTAGTGGTTAGCATAGCCGATGCCTAACCCAAAGGTCCTGGCTTCAAATCCACGCACCTCCATAAGAACATACTTTCTTCTTAAATGTTACCAGCTGGCATGGCAAAGTGTGAAATTAATGTAATTCGAATTTTTTTTTTACCAATTTTCATTACAAATCCATTTAAAATTCAATTTACTGTATTTGTCAAAGTTTTTTCGGAATTTTTCAAATGATAAATTAAATTAATTTTAGTAATTCTCATTATATATAAATGTATCTCTTCATAGATGACTGATTGGCAAGGCCGGTTAGCCGAGTGCCTAACGGTCATTGGCCTCTCTTCCTTTTCCCGCACGGTACTTGCCTACGTCACTGCACGTGCATGTCACAGATGGTGTGTTTGCCCTGACGGACCTGTCGAACATGTGTACTTGCATGAGTGAGTGGTTACAAGGCTAGCCAACTTAATTTTCGTACAAAAGTAAAACTAAAATGAATAAAGTAAAATAATCTCATAAAAAATGTTGGTTTTCCAAAAAAAAAAAAAAAAAAAAAATTGAAAATCGCTTATGTTTTAAAAAGTCCTGCCTGTAATGTACTTTACAGTAATTTTCATATATAACTTTTCCTGTATGTAAAATTACATCTTTAAATACATAAATAAATATACACACTGGTGATTCGGGCACTCTAGCAGGCGATGGAGGAACTATATATACAGTAGAGTGGAGCTAATGCGACTAATTGAATGGATGTTAGAGACCAGATAGAAAGGAAATAGAGAGACATGAGAGAAAGGAAAGAGAATGAAAATACAAAAAAAATGGGAGGTCTCTGAGAAAACCAATGGAATGATGGAGAGACAAGAGAGAAATCAATGGACTGACAGAGTGAGAGAGAAACCTAAGAGAGAAATATATTGAATGAATGGGACAAGAGAGAATGGGAGAAAGGAAAGAGATAATGCGATGTAATGAGAGAGGCAAGAGAAAACGAAAGCGAGAAAGAGAAAGGAAAGAGAGAAAGAGATGGAATGAGAGTAAGAGAGAAAGTGATGGAATGAGAGAGAAAAGAGAGAAGGAGATTGACGAGAGAGACAAGAGAGAAAGAGAGAGACATTGGAATGATAGATCATGAAAAAACGTGACAGAATGATAGTATGACATCACGATAGTATGCATCTTGAAAAGACGAGCCCGGAGATAACACATAATGCTTATGTCTTTAGATTTTTAAATTGTAATAATAAAAAATTAATTTTATAAAAATAATTATTAAATTTATTTTATTTGATCGATTTCCCAGATATCGCATTGTTTGGTCTAGAATTAATAGGAAGCCACCCAAAAACTTTAATATAGCTCGAAAATTGGCTTTTGGTGGCTTCAGTGAGGCTTGGTGCTTTTTGAGGGAATACAAGAGAATTCTGAGGAAAAATGGAAAATTCTTAGGTAAAAAGATACATTTTAAGGCATTTTGGGCAAAAACTTACGATTTTGAGTGAAATCAAGTGAATTTTTCGAGAAAAATGGGAAAATTTTTAGGTCAAGGTAATTTAAGGTCAGATCCATTGATCCACTGCCTGAAACTTTTGTCCTGGAGTCTACATAATCTATCTACTATCTTGGTTTTTTCTACTTCCCACAAACGTGGATTTTCGATGGATTATTTGCGGGTGACATGACATCGTGATATCTTAATGCGTTTTCTGAAATCAGTTCTGTTCGACTGCCGTAGCTATTATGATCCCTGCAGCTGCTCCCACAAAATAATATATTATTTTACCTCGGCTGTTACAAGTAAGAAAATGTTTAAAGCAGAGAAGCTGTAACAATTCAAGTACATTAAAAAAGGTATTAGTCATGCTTTGCTATGCCAAAAATTATAATGCACTTCCTAAAATCGAATTTGAGGGGAAAAAGGATTTAAAAAATAATTCGACAGGGACTGACACCCCTTAAGGAAGCAGCGTATGTAAGGAAGACAAAATATGATTCCCCTCCACCTTAATAAGGAATGCTTCGTAGTAATTCGCCGAGACCGATGTGTCTTACTAATTTTATTTCCAGCTGATGGCAGTGATACTTCGCGGCAAAGAAGCTAACAATGAAATTTCCTGCTCGGAATTTAATGTGATAATATTTCTTTCATATCATCGCATTTTCAATTTGTCGGAAATATCTTTTTCCCCCAGCCATTTCTTACAGCACGAACATAAATATGTACCAGAAAAAATTATAACATACTCTGGTATCAAAATTAAGCTCGCATATATATTTATTTATATAACATGCGCTAGACAAAAAGTAATACCTTCATGCCCCCCTCCACATACCAAAAGAAAGAAGTCATCATGTCAGAAGAAGATTTTTCCATAAAAATTTTTTTATATATTTTGTGTATAATAAAATTATGTATTAAAATATATTTAAATATTCTAATGATATATGAAATTTATTAAAAATTATAGTAAATGAAGGCCTTTTATGATGGTGGACTTTAGTGAGTTGGAAAAATTTAGGGAATCAACGTCAGATCAAAGTAAGACTTTTAATTAAAGGATAAAGTACCATATTTACGTACTAAATATTTACCAGATGTCCCAAATAAATGTTTACACTCCTTGAACAGGACTAACACATACAAAAACATTCTGATGGGGCTATGTGTATTGACACTATAATGACAATGTTGGGTATGTGCGAATGTTAATAACAGTTACAATTGTTCGAAACGTCTTCCATCAGCAGCAAAACATCTTCTGCAACACTGTAGAACATCACGTGAAATCAACGCTACGCTTCCCATTGGAGTGAATTTACAGGTGGTCACAACCATGTCTCTCATGGCATCCAGTGTCTATGATATTGTAATGTATACGTCTTCTTAAATTTTCTCCATGGATAAAAATCTAACAACGGTAAGAAGACCTGGGTGGATTCACGACACATCCTTGTAGACCTATCCACCTCCTAACAAGTTTCATCCAAGAACGAATGTAACTCTCAATGGTAATTTGATGGTGCATCATCCTGCTAGAAAAAAAAATCGTCATCTGGGTAGTGTTAGTGAACAGCTGTCACAATGTTTTACTGAAAGGTGGTATTCTTATTTTCACCTGTCACTATTCCGTCAAAGTCCAAGTCTGGCAGAAATACCGCACCACACTGTTAGCCCAGGAAGATTAACTTCTTACTCTACCACAGTATGAAGACTTTTGTTGGGCCAGTACACAGTTGTGGTGGTTGACAGTTCCATTCAACTTAAAGGTTGCCTCATTGTATCAAACAATCACGTCGTTGCATGTGTTCACAACCCACTTAAAAAATTTGACATGGCTTTCTGTGCCATATTTATAATAGTGAAGTAATGTGGGGAATGAAAAGCCTCAAATTTACTTACTTTAAAATACGATTGATACTTTTATTTATTGGCATCTGATTTGAACGCAGCTTACCGTAAGGACTTGGTCTTCCCTGGGGAACATGCAAATATGTGCAACACAGCCCCGACATTTCTTTCGTCTGTTGTTATTCTATTTCTGCCACATTATCCTTTCCTCTCACCACAGACAGTTCCGTCGATTTTTAAACATGTTGCATAATTGTGTCACTGTTATATGTGAGGGTGGCGCATTATCGAATTCTACATCCCATAGTCTCATAACATCAATCATGTTCTCATATTTCCAATAACACTTTAAAATTCAATTACATTGCTTCAAAGAAAACCATTTCACCTCCACCATTTCCTCTACAATTTAGTGGTGGCGCTCGCTCGTAGATGCAACCAGAACTGAAAAAATAAACAGCAGAATCGATACACATGCTCCCACACACCCAACGTTGTCCTGATAGTATTAAATACACAGAGTTCCGTCAGATTTTCTTCAATATTATCTCTGTTATTTACGTACAAAAAGTGTAAACATTAATTTGTGAAACGTGGTATTTTGAAAGAAACGAGTCATTGAATTTCATCATGGTTTCTGATGAAACAGATTGGCAGTGCATTGCAAATTAAATTTTTCGAAAGTAATTTTTACCTTATAATTTAGCTCGATGTTTAACTTCCAGCTCATTGTGAGGCAAAGTTGAATGTCACCCTACGAAATCAATGTCAAATTCAAGTTCATGAAGACCAAAGGTTGTAACCTATTCTTCGATCCTCAAACTGAAGCTTTAGTTGGTCCTACTGTATTAGTGCACGATTTTATTTCACTCTTATAAAGGTAGTTGCAGTGTATAACAATAATTTACGTTAATGTCAACTTAAAGATCTGTTCATTAGATGTGTTACACATTTATTAACCTCTTTTACGTAACGAATAAATTTAGTCTTAATAAGATTGTAAAATTTGGGAAGTTGTTAACAAAACTACGTGAAATAAATTATCTGGTAGTAAGAAATTAGCAAACTTACTTGGTAAGTCTTTTGTCCTGGGCACACTACTTCGAAACACCGATCCTTTTTTTTCGGATCTTTCATTAAGACATTTGTTGCTGGACGTGCTGAGAAGCCTTTGACATTGAGAGTAAAAACAGGTTTAGTTTCCCGTTCACTTGTGTAAAGAAGAAAGGTATTATCCATGAGTCCTGCCCAACATCTTTTGTACTGGTCCAAAAAAAAATAACGTTCTCTTCTAAGCAAAGGTCCATGCTTCACTGCCTTTGCACACAACTCCTTGTATCCAATGTTAAGTTGAGGGGAATTATGTTCAAGGTTGGGGTTTTTGAGAGTTATTTCATCGAAACTGTCCGAAACATTGGCATATTTGACATTGCAGTTCTTCTGACCACCATTTTGATCTTTTCTGTTTTCACTGACATCAGAGATAATGTATTCTTCATCGCAATAACCTGTAACACACATATAAAACATTTTTCCACAAATAAAGTTACTGTTATAAATCCATGATATTTTTGTAATAAAGATAACAATACTTAATGTCCAAATCAATCCAAAATTTCTAAAAACCTTACTATAATTCTAAAAGCTATTTATACGTGTTTTATTTGCTTATACACTCATGATCAGTTTAATTAGGAGATACACCAGCCGTGTTGTAGAGATTTTGCTGTTTTCGCCCCATAGAATGAAACTGTGCTCAGTTATGCATGACTGTGATGTCGTCAGACCTTAAACTGACATTCTGAGTTATGGTCGAGTACAAAATGGGTCAGAACAAGGTCTCCGTGTATTACTGTGGCCAGATTGTTGGGGCCAGCTTGTTGTGGCCAGATAAATCGAGCACTCCACGTCCGATGTCGTGCAAGCACTGGGATTTGAACGGACAACAAGGGCAAGAGTGGACAATGAGTTTATTGATTCGGGTAAAAGCCTCATCCGCAAAGACAACTGCTGTGTCGTACAACATATCGCAGACCAACTCGGTTGGTCGACCATCTCGGTTGGTAACAGCAGATAGAGAGGAGACAGTGCAGCAGATCACTCGCCAATTTAATGTTATACCACAACGACCTGAAAGAAGTCATACCATTCAGAACCATCTCCTCGATGAAGGGCACAGAAACCACCCCCCTACTATGGTACCTCTGCTCACTGCATGCCATAGGCTCAACGATTATAGTGGGCGCGCGAACAGCAACAATAGACCCTCGGTGCATGGAAAAGGGTCGCCTGGACGTATGAGCCGAGTTAGACATTAATGCACGCCCATGGCAGGGTACGAGTACATCGCCAAGCACATGAAGAGATGGGATCCCACATTTCAGCAGGGTATAGTTCAGATTGGTGGTGGTATCTCATATGAGGACTATTTACATAGGATGAAATTGATCCCCTGATACATGCGCCATTCTCCCTCACTGGCGAACGATAAAGGGACCTGGAAGCAGATCATGTAATTTATTTATGTGCCTACAGCACTCTGCAGGAGACCTTTACCTGCATCAAGAATATCCACCAGTCAACCTCTCCTGAATTGTGACTGAGAAGTTGGATGAACATTCCATGATTGTGAAGTTGCTTGCCTGTCCTCTTAGGTCACCCGACCTCATTACAGTCGAACACATCTGAGATAGTCTCGAGAGGAATATGCGGACCGCGGATCCTGCTCCGACTGATCTATTTGCATTGTGGGAACCTGTGATTGAGTGAAGAGATTTGGGCGGCTCTTAACAGCGAGGTCTTGAGAGCCGATTAGGGTTATTGAAGTGAATATGGAGTGGCACCGGAATGAAGTGGTGGGGGAAATGGGAGATCCCCGAGAAAACTTGCCGACTAATGGCATCGTCCAGCACGATTCCAACTTGCGAAAACCTGGTGACCCGGCCAGGGATTGAAACCGGTTCGCCTTGGTGGGAGGCGAGCGTGCTAATCGCTGAACCACCCCTGCCCCGGGAACCTGTGTAGCGGTCGTAAATCAGTATGACTTCCAAATGCTTCTGGAGAATTGCGAAGTCCATGCCATGCCGCAACATCATGTTTCTCGGGGCAAAAGAGGATGCTACACGCTACTAGACAGGTATCACTAATTTAACTGCTCATGAGTATATGTCTCTGGCATGGTTTGATAATACCTTTAAAAAACTTGTTATTTTGAAAATGAATGAAATATATCTCACCGATAATAACACAATTTTCAAAAACAATGACGTCCTGAGATATCTTAACTACACAGCACGTGGGATTTCTGAAGACTTGGGTTAAGTCACATGGCTACGAGAGGCGCAAGACAGAGGTCGAGCGATGCTAGGAGTTATCTATGGTAGTATACCAGAGTAACACGACATACATCTCCCAATTCACTAGTTACATACTGCTCCTCTCGTCCCATGTTCACGAACAATTCCAAGAGTTACCAATTTTTCAGATATCCTGCGCGAAGTGTACAAACTATGATAACAAAGTACATCTTACAACAAGACAAAATTTCTGCCATAATTATAAATAAATTCTGTATTAACTTCTTTAAATTTTCATTAAAATAAAATCGTATAAATATAACTATATTATCAAAAATCGCGTATTGTAAACTTTGGTACTGGCTTCTTTTCAATTTTCATCAAAACAAAATCGTAAAAATATAAAAATTTTATCAAGAATCAATCAATTGTGTGAATATTTGTACCTTATGCATCTGCTCTTAAAATGTACTGTCTATGATAAGTTATCCAGGGTAGGTTAGAGTCCAGAATCAAATTGGAACTCCGTCCATGTCGTATTTACTCGATAGTTTTGTGTGCACTTTAAATTCTGGTAGACATTTTCTAAAATACAATTTTTAAAATAGGGCTCGAGGCAAATAAAACTGAGCAGGTATTTCCGATTGGTTTAACCAAATGTAGAAAACATCACTCCATAATAGCTGAATTGGGAAAACAGAAAAACATTACAGTCGACATTAAGGCCAGATTTAATAAACCTGCACTGCCATTTAAAACAGTGCAATATTTCAACTTATAATTATTCTCTCAACCCAGTTGGGACAGGGTTACAAATGGATAGTTCTTACAGATTTAAAGACTCAAAGAAAGTGCATACTAGTTAAGGAATCAGAGTCGAAATAAGCAGCAATGTCAATTAGTAGGAATTCGGACGCCGCAAATATGTCCAGTTCTTTCCAATAAAATAATATCTTCTCCCTTGATATATCGTACCACGTAAGTAGTACTAGCACATTCACTACATTCTAGCACAATGGGCTGGGGGTCAGCGCTAGGTGCCATTAATTCTCTGTCATTTCGGTCGTCCGGCGACCATTTTCTCTGAAAATTTACCTTCTTCCGTCGAAATCGATTTTTTTCTCTTAAAATTTTCTTTCCCTCAAAATTTCTCCTTTTTTTCCTATAAAGTTTCCTAGTTATCCCTCAAAGACAGCAATGCCCTTACTTTCAAAGATGAAACCCTTTATTTGCAAAAACGATCAATTGGAAGGATTTGGGTGGATCATATTTTGAATTCGACCTTGATATTTTACCTTGCATAACCTTTAATAAAAAAACCAAAAAATTGATATAAAAAACATCGAGGAATATATTACATTGATGACTCCGACCACCAAATTGGATGCCACTGAACTTTACCCCAATGACCTTGAAAACAAAAATTCGATAAAAAAACTGTAAAAATTGAGTAAAATCATAACAAAAGTGGCTAGCACATTATGTTACTGACTACGACCAACATCTCGGTTACAGGTAATCTTGATGTTGACCCTTGACCTTGACCCTATGCCCTAACCTTCGATGACCTTAAACAAATACATCTTTAAAAAATGAAAAAAATTCAAAACCGAGGTAAAAATTACGCTGGCATAACCAGACTGCCACCTTACATAGAGTTGACCTTGACCCATGACCTTGACCTAAGATAACTTTGAACCCAAAAAATTGGCAAAATTGTTTTAAAAAGTCGATTTTTTTAAACTGCTAAAATACTTTTAAAATATATAAAACTTTTATTTTAAAAATGTGTTTAAACTGGAACTGGAACAGACCAGCCACCATGATATAATGTCACCCAACCACCATATTGAATACAAGTAACCTTGAACTTTAACTTTGACCTTCATCCCATGACCTTGTATAGTATTGAACCCAGAATCACACAATTATACTAATATAAAATAAAAGCTTTCAAATATTTAAAATAATATTATTTTAGTATTATTATTTAGATTTTATTATAAAATTACATTCCCAGAAGGGCCCTCAGCACCATGTCCCGCAGATGACTGACCCTTGCCAATGTTTATCATTGGTTAATTGGTCAGTTCCCCTCCAATTCATCCACCAATGTTCCTCATGTGCTCACTTCAAAATCCAAAGGTATTTTTTTTTAATAGTTGATTACTCACACTCGTCCGACTTGCCACCAATGTATCTCATTGGTTAATTAGTCGAAATGCCCCCCCCCCCCTTTTTTCCATTGAACATTCTGTCGAATGCACTCCACCCAACATATTGATTTTTTTGTTTGTTATTCCTTTTCATTTTGATCACCCTGGTGATGCTAGTGAGTTAATAATCGATTTCGCGACCAGATAAGTTGCAGATTTGGCCACCATATTGGTTGTCGACCTTGACTTTGACTCAAGGTTACATTTAACCCAGCGCATCTAGAAATATCATAAAAACAAAGAAATCCCAAAAATCGAGGGAGAAATTACATAATTGACAACTCCTACAATCTTTGATTCCATTTTGATTAGTCACATTTTCATCATTCTTAGTCATTCCTTCTCATCTGTTAACCATCCACCATCTTGTATTATATTCATGTCAGACATCTTAGTTTCTATTACTACCCATCATCTTATATAACCTCATCACCATGTTTCCCACATACTTATGCTCTATCATTCCATGTCAGCCTTCTATGATTTCATTTGTTTAAGCTATCAGGCGAACCAAAGCAACAAACATTTTCTCATGCTCTGTAATGACATGTTCACCATCTTTGATTTCGCAATTTTCTTAGTACCTTACTTTGATTCCCTTTCATTACCACTTGATTTATTCACAGGCCATCATATTAGATTTTTTCATGCTCTACCATTCAACTTCGATTTATTAGCATGCTGATTACTCAGACTCTTCGAACCACCATATTCGATTACATCACTTCTGCAATCTTTGATTATAACAAATGATCTTGACCTTTAAAGACCATGATATTCCATTTTGTTCGTCATTTGTGTTTACCAGAAAAATATCTGTGGTGTTTTAGAGTAGGACTGGGCATGTAGACATTTATGTAGCCTCTCTCTTCGTCATATACTGCACTGAAGCAGGTCTGGCCCAGCTCGACTCAGCCTTCACCCTCCCCTCCCTCCATGTCACAGGGTCGAAAGCATAATAATTCCACAGCATACTTCCAAGACTGCAAATTCCAACCTGCTTACAAAGTATTGCATTGTTAATCCACTCTTTTTTGCACTTCAGTATATACCTTAGTTACATTGCCATTGTTTATTTACATCAAGTGATTGGCCTAAATAATTAATCTTGAAGTACAAACTTTCAAATCATCATAATTTACCCACCATACTTCATATATTTTTTTTATCAAGCTTACTGTACCAGCTTGATGTGGCAGATCTGAAAAACAAGGCTACCATATTCTCTGTATCAGGGAATGTAGGCATGCTATTGATAAGGTACATCAACACTAACAAGAAATAAAACACTTTTGTTTATTCATTGAAAACATATTTTTTTACACATATCAGACTACAAACATGAAAAACCAGAACCCACATATTCTCCATTTTAACGTTCAGTGTCTTTCCAGCAACTGCTCACTTTTCACATAATTATTATAATTTTGTTATATGCAGCTCGAGACAGTCTACACTAGCCCTATATTCTTCTTCTTCGTAACAAAGTTTTCTTTCAAGGCCTCTACAGACTCTGGAATGCTATCAATGGTATAAAATGCTTCATTCGTAGTCTGGAAGCCATACCAGCTGATTTCTTCATCCAAAGTTTGAGGCTATTCATAGGTATACTCCAGGCAAACATTCTATTTTAAGGGACCTTCATCGACTTCTTTTGTTGTGAATGATAATCCTTTGATTAGGTTGTCCATGTATTTACATATGTCTTTCGTACCAACAAAGTTATTCCCAATTACATAATCTTTAAAAATGTCCTTGAATGCTGATTTATTTAGGTATAATCCATTCGATGTGGCAACACAAATAGGTGTTACAGGGAGTTCATTTGTTGCAAGAACTCTGCTTTTACAGTTCTTGATATGTCTCTTCATCTTATCACCTCGTTTTATAACACAGAAAGGACCCTTCACACAAGTAGTTCTGTTGTGCTACCTTGTTACACCTTGGCTGTAGGCAAATATCTAGTCACAGAAACAACAACAAACCCTTGACGAAGTCATCGATTTCAGCACTGCTGTAGTTTCTCCATCCGAAGTAATCGATGGCATTCCCAATAAAGTCGATGACATTTCCGAAGATGTCGATGGTGACTCTGGTATAGGTGACCCATCCAAGGAAGACGAAGGTGCTGTTGGCGTCATACCTGAAGAAGTCGATGGCAACACTGCTGTAGATGACCCATCCGAAGAAGTCCATGTGCTTTCAGCATTATGACTGAAGAAGTCGATGAAGACACTGTTGCGAGTGACCCATCCGAAGAAGTCGTTGGCAATGTCAGTCAGCATCATTCTCGAAGAAGGCGATGTCAGTACTGCTGTAGGTGCTGCTGCTGGACCTTCAACCTTCGTCACAATGTCAGTCAGCATCATTCTCGAAGAAGGCGATGTCAGTACTGCTGTAGGTGCTGCTGCTGGACCTTCAACCTTCGTCACAATAATATTTGATAACTGATGTTGATTGCAATACAGCTGTAGGTACTGTTGCTGGACACGCAGCCTTTGTCACTACAATATTTTATAATTACTTTCACAAGCTGAGACAATGTATCTTTCACATCAACTGCTCTCAAACTAAGATTCACAGCTGAAACCCAACAGCTTATTATATACCTATATGCAAGCCATATGACGTCATGCTGACATTAAACAAATCATATTATACAAATAAGACATTATGCGGACATCGACCAGCCAATCACCCTGTTGCCACATGATTGCAGCTGGCCAATAGCATGCAGGCATTGATACATCACATGCAGGAGTTAGTCTTCCAAGGTCAGTTTTTTCCATCAATCATTCGCATTCATACTCCTCTGCAGTCCACTCAGAAATCCTCCTCCTCCGCTACCTCCTCCTCCACCACCTCCTCCTCTGCCTCCTCCTCTTCCTCCTCCTCAGAAATCATACTCCTCAGCAATATTTAATTCAATCTTCCACAATCCTCTTCCACAATCCACAGCAATCTGTCGCAATTTTCACCAATCAGCACCACATGCACCACAGACAGCACCACATGCACGACAATCAGCACCATATGCTCCGAATGTGGTGCATCTGGTGCTTAATGTGGTGCATGAGATGCTGATTGTGGTGCATGTAGTACTGATTGTGGTGCATGAAGTACTGATTGTGGTGCATTTGATGCTGATTGTGGTGCATGTGGTGGTGATAGGTGAATAGTGCAGAGGATTGCTGTGGATTGTGGAGGAAGATTGCAGAAGATTGCATTAGAAATTTCTGAGGAGTAGGATTACTGAGAAGGATGAGAATTGCTAAGTAGGATTGCAGAGGAGAAGTAGGATTGCGAAGAATTTATGGAAAAACTGACCCCGGCAGTCTGACTCCTGTATGTGATGTCTCAATACCTGCATGCTATTGGCCAGCTGCAATCATATGGCAAATTGGAGATTGGTTGGTTGGTGTCCGTACAATGTCTTATAGGTATTATATGGTTGATTTAATGTCAACATGACATTAAATGGCTTGTATATGGGTATATTATAAACCATCGGGGGTCAGCTGTGAAGCTTAGTTTGACATCAGCTGATGTGAAAGATATATGATCTCAGCTTCTGAAAGAAAATATAAAATTTTATGATGACAAAGGTTGCAGGTCTAACAACATTACCTACAGCAGTACTGCCATCGACTTCTTCGAGCATGATGCTGATATTGCCAGCGACTTCTTCGGATGGGTCACTCGCAACAGTGCCGTACATCAACTTCTTCAGGCATGATGCCGAAGGCACCATCGACTTCTTCAGATGGATCACCTACAATGGTGTTGCCACCATCTTCTTCGGGCATTAAGCCGACAGCAACTTCGTATTTTTCGATGGGTCACCTACAGCAGTGTTGCCCTCGACTTCTTCGGGAATGTCATCGACTTCTTCGGGAATGCCATCGACTTCTTCGAATGGAGCAACTACAGCAGTGCTGACATCGATTACTTCGTCAAGGGTTTGTTGCTGTTTCTGTGATTAGATATTTGCCTACATCCAAGGTGTAACAAGGTAGCACAACAGAACTACTTGTGTGAAGGGTCCTTTCTGTGTTATGAAACGAGGTGATAAGCTGAAGAGACATATCAAGAACTGTAAAAGCAGAGTTCTTGCAACAAATAAACTCCCTGTAACACCTATTTGCATTGCCACATCGAATGGATTATACCTAAATAAATCAGCATTCAAGGGCATTTTTAAAGATTATGTAATTGGGAATAACTTTGTTTGGTACGAAAGACATATGTACATACCTGGACCCCATTAATCAAAGGATTATTATTCACAACAAAAGAAGTCGATGAAGGTCCCATAAAATATACCTAATGTTTGACTGACGTATACCTATGAAAAGCCTCAAAATAAGGATGAAGTAATCAGCTGGTTTGAAATGAAGGCTGCGAAAGGTGCATTGTATAACATTGATGGTAATCCAAAGGCTGCAGAGGCCTTGAAAGAAAAACTTTGTCGTGAAGAAGAGTATATGTTAAAAGGTTCTGGGTGGATGCTTGCTAGAGTAGACTGTCTCGAGCTGCGTATAAGCAGATTATAAAAATTATGTGAAAAGTAAGCATGTTACTGGAGAGAGACAGTGTGATTAATATGGAGAATGTATGGTTTTCTGGTTTTTTGTGTTTTTGTCTGATGTGCATCAAAAATATATGTTTTCACTGAATAAACAAAAGGGTTTTATTTCAGGCTAATGCTGATGTACCTTGATACGTCCTTCTCCTCAATGACGCATCAAAGGGGCAGTAAAATCATAGTCCAACAAATAGCATCATCAAACATCAAAATATTCAAAAGTAACTTCTTTGCAAGTAACTGAGGGCTAAACATCTGACTTAAAGTGGGGACCCTACCCGTTCCACATTTCTGTGTTCTCTTTATTTGATATATTTAGTTTTAGTTGGTTTTTAGCAAAATCACATACAGCAATTTCAAATATACATCTTTATGCCTACATGGCATTTCTATAAACTCTATATAATCTCAAATACAAATATTAAAAGGGCGAAATATTCTTGTAAAAGCAGTGGTTTCCAATATAACAATCTTAAAATTTTCCTGGCATAAATTAAGATCAACCGTTTATGATTATATTTTATGGCCATATTCACAAACAAAAGCCAGTTGAATAAATGACTGGCAAATACAGTATATACGAAAAGACAATATTTCACTGGCTGTTCTCAAATACCAAAGCCAAAAGTCATAGAAAAATGGACACATAACTTATAATTAACTGAGAATGACAGAAATGCGGGTAAGCAAAATGGATAAGCAAAGTGTATAAAGTACGAGTGCGATGTATACTCAGCATTGCATCGGAAAATTTTGCTCAGTGCACATCGGGTTTACGATGTCGAGTTGCTGTCTGATGTCTGATATGGTCAAAATACAGGCCTATAGACCATGGATAGAAGACTGCACACAAGTGGTTTGTTCACCCGGTAATGCTTTTACATAAAAAATTATTTAGCTTTGATTCCGAGAGAAAAAGGACAGGGAAGCTCATCACAGCATTCGGGTGCTCTTTACTAGTCA
Source organism: Dryococelus australis (assembly GCA_029891345.1). NCBI lineage: Eukaryota > Metazoa > Arthropoda > Insecta > Phasmatodea > Phasmatidae > Dryococelus > Dryococelus australis. Next base: position 250,011,831 of record CM057009.1, read on the forward strand.
GAGTCGAATTATTTTCACTAGCTATTCCGAATGCCTACATATCTGGAGAAGGCGGAAACATACGATTACCTGTGTGACATTGTTGAAAGGCACTGGTTTGCAGGCCATGATTGCTCATTTGGGGAGACACAATGCTTGTTGGCAATGCGGAGTTCCACTTCTTCCAAAGAGGTTCGGTTACTAGTGATTGTTATTTTACATAGCTTCTTCTTCCTCATGTGTCTTTTTCGGGTGCTGTGCGCCATGAGTTCCTCTTCGTGGACGACAATTCTACACCTCATTCTACAGCAGCTCTAGCTGACATGTTGGAGAATGAAGACATTCGCCGCATGAATTGGTCTGCATGGTCCCTGGATCTAAATCCAATCGAATATGTTTAGGAAATTGTAGGGAGACACCCATCAGCATGTCGCCGGGCGCCAAAAATTATTCTGCTGCTGCGATTGCCATTAAAATAATAATGGATTATAATACCTCAATATATCGTCGACAATCTCATACTGAGGATGAACAGATTGTGTACATCATTCGTCGCAGTCAGATGTGATCAAATCAATTACCCATCGTTTTGTAATTAATCATACTTACCTCGTAGCACTTGCTGTTGCCATGGATATTGTATACATATTCTGCCATATATAATGTTGCAAACTTAGAACACAGATAACCTTGCATTTGTGGTAATTTTGCACCCTTTATGTGCAAATTATTAGTGGCGATATTAGCAGAGCACTGCAGGTTCAAAGTATTACAGTTGTTTTAATACTTCATGTAAAATATACACGGTTGAATCACATTAATATTACCACTTGTCAGTAACCATATTAACCGCCCTTCGCAGCACAGACAGCAGCTAGACGAGCTGGCAGTGACTCTGTCAGGTGCCGATAGGTCTCCATGGATATCTGGAACCATACTGTCTTCAGTCCATCCCACAACTGTTGAAGAGTGTGTGGCGGGTGAGACAGATGGTGAATATGACGGTAAAGTTTGTCCCACAGATGTTCGATTGGATTGAGATCGGGGCAGTTTGGGCACCAGGGAAGAACTTTGAAGTCTTGATCGTGCTCTTCTAGCCACGTGAGGACACTTCTAGCCATGTGTCAATGTGCATTATTAAGCTGGAAAATCCCATTCTTCCCAAGGAAAGACAATCATCATGTACAGGTGGACTTGAGAGCCGATAATGGATTCATAACCAAATCGATCAAGAGTGCCTTCCACGTTGATGATTGGACCTAGAGAATACCACAAGAACATTTCCCAGACCATAACACTGCCCTCACTGCCTTGTGTTCGTCCAGCAATGGATGCAGGATGTCGGTTCCCCGAAGTTTCTCGCCGGACAGAATGACGTCCATACGTTCTCCGCAGCTGAATTTCTAGTCGTTTTCATTGGTGCAGCTGTGTTACCATGGGTGCAGTCACTCTCTGTATACTCTGGATCCTCATTCGCAGAAGTGTGTGCTGAAATGTTGTGGAGGACAAGTGTCTGGATGCCTCCTGGTTCACTTAAATGGTGATCTGTTCCACTGTAGCCTGTAAATTGGCCTTAATGCACCATTGTAGTTGACATTCGCTTCAGACATCAATGGTACATGAAGCTCCACAGTTTCCAAGACAGTTATTCCCAATGGTGCCATTCATCCACTCACGATACACCTTTACTACAGAGGCACATAAACAGTTCACAAATGTCGCTGTATCCAAAAATGCTGCCCCCCTTGGCCCGACAGTCGATGATCATCCTTTTTCGCAGCTCGGTTAAATCGCTTCCTTACCCATATCAGCACTGTGTACAGCCAGCCTATCGGTCTCATTTAATACCTGCTTCACAAGCGTACTTTACAGGCCATTCGTCATGGGCTATGTGCTGCAGATAGCACTTCTAGCAGGTGATCATAATAATGTGATTCGATGGTGTAATTCCCTCATACACTAGATACAACCACTGGCCAACTTGTGCATTCCTGCGAGAAAACATGGTGGTGGTGTGATAAATGTAGCCAATTTGTGATCGCAGTACCTTTAAGTTTTGTTTGAGATAATGAACACTAAGGGTTTTTTTCCTGTCAAAATAATTGTTATGAACTACAGTAATTTATTTTCTGTCAGAATTGGAGTAAAAAACACTTAATGGATGCTATTAATCAGTCAGTGATATCAGTAGCGAATACTCGTCAGTTATGTTTCAGTAGGAATTATATTTGATTGATAGTGAAGTCAGGCCTTTGTGTTCTACTGTCATTATAATAAACAGTAGAACTATAAAGACCAAGAAAAACTACAAGTGCATGTTTTAGTAACACTTTTTCTAGGATTGTATGTAGCTAATTGTGAAATCCATGGAACAATGTTAGGTGGAAAAGAGTAAATAATTTTGGATAATTCAAAGCAAAACTTAGTGTCTTGTGGGGTAAAAAATGATGACTTCTATCAAATTTACTCCTACAAACTGACTCCTGCAAAACTGAGTAGAGCAATGCTCAAAACCAGCTGACGAGACTGACCCTGTTAAATGTTCATACCAATCCATCAGGCCAACCCAACTCATCCTCGCTGTGTGAAAGTATGTTTTATCTGGGGTTCCTTTTCCCACGAACAAGCCATGGATAAATTTCTTAGAGTATTTTCGTAAATTGCGATAACAAATAATGATAGTTCCTCATAGCTCATCGCAAGGCATGTCGAAATGGTTGAGGAGTTTCGTGAAGATTTGCAAATATAGGTTAGCAATGAACCACAACAGGTTTCGAACTTGGTCGACATCGCCTGCTGGTATTATGGTTTGTATGGTCGGTTGGTCTTGCTTATTAGGTAGATATGAATGTTTAGTCAGGACACTATTCATTGTTTGTCTTGACTAATGTTCAAGTTATTTAGGCTGTTGTCAGTTTTGCAGGACTCAGTTTAGCAAGAGTAGTTCTCGCAGAAGTCGGTCTCAGTCAGTCTTGTGTGAAGCTAGTCTTGGGTGGAGTCAATCTTCATCATTGGCCAGTATGGCTAGCCAGTCTGGTTGATAGGTTTGTCCTATTTATTGGTATTGTCAATTCATATGACTTGCTGATATAGTATGTTGGTATGGTTAACCATTTTGGCTTGTAAATTGGTTGGCTTGTATAGCAATTTTTGTCAGTTCATATGGTCAGTTGGTTTGGTTGGCTCGTCTGGTCAGCTGGTATAATTGGTTCATACGATCGGCAGCTATATTTGTTTGATATGGCTGGACTTGATGTATGTTAGACTGGTCGTTTGGTATGAATGTTTTATTTGGTCAGTCTGATTGATGCTCTTGACCACTATTCCATTCAATTAGACAGGAGTCAGTTTGGCAAGAGCCAGTTTGCATGATTCATTCTCAGCAGGAGTCAGTCTTGAGTGGAGTCTGTCTGCATCATTGGCCAGTATTGTTGTCTCATCTGGTTGGTAGGTTGGAATAATTGGCTGGCCTGGTCGGTTCAAATGACTGGCTAGTTGATCAGCTTATATGACTGGCTGGTATAGTCTGTTGGTATGGTGGACTATTATGGTCGATTAATTAGTTAGCTGGTATTGTCAGTTCATATGGTTGGCTGGTATGTTTGGTTCATATGGTCAGCTAGTACAGTTTCTTCATATGGTCGGCTGGTATGGCCAGTTGATATGGTTGTCTAGTATGGTTGCTTGGTATGGTCGGTAGGTATGATTGGCTGGACTTGGATGTTAGACTGATTGACTGTTATGGTAGTTTTCATGGCTTGCATGTACAATGAGCTATTTTTTTTGGTTTGTATGGTTTGCTGATATGGTTGACTGGTATTGTGGGTACACTTTTTGTGGCCTATGGATGGTTTATGTAGTTGGCTGGTATGGATAGTTCATATGGACAACTGGTATAGTAAACTGATTTGTTTGACCACTTTGAAAGTCATATATCAATATCTGGAATTTTTTGTTCATATGATTGTTTCATATGGGAGACTAGCATGACTAGCTGTTATGGTTGACTGATAGTCATTTTATATTTTGGCTGATACTTTTGGTTTATATGGTTGGATGGTTTTGACATGAGCCAAACTCATGGGTCTCTACAGCAGTTCATTTTACCACATACCAACTGTAGCCCTGGCAGAGCACCATGCCGAAAACTTGAATATCGGGCATGGTCATCAGCAACAGCATTTTTTCGGTGTTTGAGAAGACACCCCTCTTGCATAGCACCATGTGAGTCAGCTGATGGTCCCACTTTCATCCGACCATGTGGGCGACACTAGGACATCTTTGTGGTTTGGATCCAAACCAACCAGCATTTGTGCTCACACTCAGCATTGCGCCGTCAGGAGATAGCATGCATGAAGGCGATGCCAGGCATTGTAGCGCCCTTGATCAGGGCTCTTAGGAAGAACTGATGCCATTGTGTAACACTAAAGTATTACGAGTGCTAGTGGCCCCACTAAATCAGAGCATAATCATTATCATTTGTATCCTAAATGAACGCCACAACTGTAAAATATTTTTCGAGGAAATTTCATATTTCATTAATTGTGAAGTGCAACGACTTCTGACTTGGAGCATGGACTTCACCTGTACCAACCTAAGTTAAGACACCAGAGGTATCACATGACCAATGGCAAGTATGTTTTTATTAATTTCATTATGTACAGTAGAAGTAGAAGAGCATATATTTTATTTTCAGCATCATCAATGTTTACAGACTCACATAGATATATTACCAACCAAACAGCCACATAAACCTAACAAAACGAAATTTTGTTGTCATGAATATTTTAGCAGTGTTTACAGATTCCCGAGCATGTAACTTTTGGTTAGGGCCGATGTCATAACACTTTATAGTTAAGGGAATTTTCTCAACAATGCATTGTATTATATAAGGATTTGAAATCACTTTCAATTTTTTTACACTCACATGTTCTTCGACATCAAGTATCTTCACGGCAAGTGACAGGAAAAATGCTGCCAGCCATTTAGTCTGGAGTGAGCATTCATCGGAGCAGGCACTGCAGTAAGTGACTCCCTGGCATTTCATCAACATCTCTTTATCAGTTATCAAGAACAATAGTATTGTGATTTCTCTTTACTGCTCTTTCACCGCCCAGGAGGAGCACCTCTCCACTTCATGCAGTCTCATAGCCCCAGGAGCATAATCACACAACTTAGTTCAGAGACAATGGAATCTGTTCTACCGCATCAGCACCCGACAGGTTAGTGCAGTGGGCCAACTTTAAAAGGACCATTGTCTTGGGATGTAGACTGTGTCAAAATGTTAATAAACAATTTAATGCCCCAGCTGGACATTTTTTAATCCAGTTATATCTGCTTAACGTCATGTCGGAAGCTGGACCCACCAACCAGCGTTTTTCAGGGTTTTTATGTGTTTTCAGTGTAAAGTGTATTTTCATCAGTGTGTAATTGGTATGAGGAGTCACCTAACAACACCACATTTAATTAATTACAATATAATCATAACTGCCTACCTCAAAACGGGCACCCGTGCTGGTACTGGGCCGACCGCGACTGTCCACGGCTAGCATGCAAACATAATGCAATAATCATCTTCATTTATGATGTAGAGGGCCAGGATAACAACTGATCCACTTGGGTGATTCGGCCACAACTCACCACAGCAGAGAAGCCAGTAAGCATCTAATTAGATGCCTCTGGTGAGTGTTTCCCACCAAAACTTGGCACGAACAACAGTGGATCCACATCTTTATCATCCTTCTGCCCGCCCTCACGTCATATTGAGCATGTCTGGTGTGGCTCAATAAACCACTTTCCAAATGTTTCATCTTTTTCAAAATTTTAGAACTTTTTAAACTAACTTTTTTAATGTGCTGTCCATTGTGAAACAATTATATGGGATTTGTAAGTTTGTTTCATGTACATACCATCAATATGTCAGAATTAAGGTGTATAATTTATTTTGTACATCTGCAACAAACTTTGACAAAGTTTTGAAGTGTACAATTTTCACGTATCAATTTTCATGTCATCTGGATGTGTCAGCAAAAACCCTTTAAGTGTAATTTAATGGTAATTAATTGTTAAAGAAGCCAACACAAAACTTTTATAAATCTTATGCCAAAATGGGCATGAAGAGATTTGCAAGGAAAAGTGAATCAACTTTGAAAACAGTTTTCAAGAGTAACGTTTACGTAATTAGTTATGTAATTTTTTATGAACGTAAAAGCCCCTCAAGTATCCGCACCGTGTCACAATGCAGTGGAACTGAACACGAATCACAGTTTTTTTGTCTCGTCAAACCCAAATGTTCAGTTTTCACATAATATTAGTGAATTGGCATCTTTGTCCAAAATGGTGGTAATGCATGTTGCCTACCATGGCCATTTGTGAAGTAGCCGCATTCTTAGAGCAGCGGTTGCCATTCCTGACCACCCCATCACACCATCCTAGATACATCATGCATCAATGAAGATCAAGGGAGCCGAGTGGCGATGGAGAAATGCGTGGGTGTGCAGACTCCACTTCCTCCCACCACCACCCCCTTCCCTGGGCAGACAAAACTTGCTGCATGTTGATATGGTGGAGAGCTGCACTGGTAGAGAGTTCCCCGACCCCAGCAGCTGTGCAAACGATAACTCCTGTGCTGGTTCCCATGCACCATGCATGTAAGCATAGGGGACTATGGCACGACACACTTCAATGGGCAAAGCCAAATTTTTTTTGCCACCAATGTGTGTGACCATTCGCGAGCACAACCTCCATAGACATTTTCGCTATCAACTCAGAAAATTGCCAGTGTACATGGACAAGCGGTAATCGATGGCTAAGTGTCGCGGTTGACGGTAACAATCGCACTAAATACACCACAGTATTTCACATGTCTGTAGGGATACCAGTGGAAATGTGTTGGACCTGCACATGCCCTGTCAAAACCGATGGTTTTGTCACTCCTCTTCTGGGAGAACCACATCAGTGCCAGAAACAAACGCTCATCGGGTCACAGCCACAGAAAAACCGAACAGAATTGTTATGCCAATACGAATGGTGTACGAACTTATATAATGTGACAAAAACATGTGCACAATAATCACGTGCATACAATGTCAACAAACCATAATATCCCCAGGATGTGATGCGGGAATGTGCATGCTTTCGCAAGAGAAAATTTACATGTGTGCAATATAGTGATGATACATCTCAGGCGAATAACAGCCCATACTTACATAGTTGCAACCAGCTGCAACCAACCCACTGCCAACAACCAGTATGTTACAGTGAAGGGACGGACATACTCAAGTGTAAACTGTGTGGGCATCAAGCCCACCAACAATTCGTACCGATAAGCGAGTGGACGGCAGGCATGGAGCAGTACTACGAGTACCAAGCATGTGTTATACGTCGCGCACGAAGACTAGTAGCAACTCGCGCCGCTACACAAAGCCTGTTCCTTGCCAACATGTATATCATACTACTTGTGCAGTCAACACTGTACCCACTTCAAGTGGAAATAGGGCAGAATAGGATACCGGCGCACAACATGTATCACAGCAGAAAAACAACCGACAGTTCAACTGCTCGTTCCCAGTCATTACCGAACTTTGCGGGTTTGCCAACAGAGGACTCCAAAGTTTCTCTTGACGACTGTACCAACATTTTACAGTGGTGTGCGAAGACGAGTGGCCCAACTGTATCGAGGGCCAGCTGACAGCGGATGCGAAACAGTGGTGGTCTTTCAATAACTATGGCATACAATGGCATACCTTCTTAGCAGTGTTCCCGTGTCTGTACACCAACATGTTTTCATACCTGCAAGCACACAGTTACGTGGTGCTGGACACCCAGTCGCCACAATAGATGTTCGTGGCATTTGTTATACACAAAAATTATTTAATACAACAGTACCACCCACATATGTCCACAATGGATGCACTTGAGGTAGTAGCTAGCACAGTACTACCCGAATACCAGAGCGCACTGGCTCCATTGATTCACAGTCAGTTTGATGCATTAATGCACTCACTCATGATCATGAATGACACCAAGCGCGAGCATAAAGGCCAGGAGGAGAGTACGTCGTGGAAGTTCACCAGGTTCTGGGGAAGCTTGACAAACTCCAAGAACACTAGTACCCACAACAAAACACGCATGAAACCTGAACCAGATGTGCAGAAGTCGACAATGCCACCAACAGAACCCACGGCAGCAGCAGGTGTCAAATGCCCCTGGGAAAAAATAAAAAAATAAACCACCTACCTGTGCAAAAATTGCCTGGACCAACAATATCACTAGCACAGTGACTGCCCATGTGGTAGCAAGGGTAAAGATGAGGATGCTAACGAAGGTCCACCACCATCGGGATATGGGCAAAAGAGGTTGGTCGAACAGACATCACCCACCTCCCTCTGCAAATGGCAGCTTAACTAGGCATTGACACCCCAGCAAACACTACTGCAGGAACTACTCGCCGACCAGTCCACAACAACAAGTATGTTCATACGCATTCCAATGTACATAAATGATGTGAGGTGCTATGAACATGGCGATCAAATGAGAATATATGCAAATAATCATAACTTTCACCATAAAATTTCGGCTGCTAGAAATCACAATTTCAACACCGAAAATTTACATGATCAAATTAAAAGAATAATTACATCCAATGAAAATGTAGACATAAACTAAACTACTTTTGACATCGATGTTTACAGTGTTCCAATAGGAAATGGCCAAAGAGGTAAATAATTTGTCAATATAGCTAAAGATATAAATGCAAAACGTAGTATTAATAAAATTAACAATACTGTTTATTTATCTGGTCCCAGAGCAATACGGAACCTATATAATTTTGGATAGAGAGTTAACAAGAAACGAAATTATTTACATTAGAAAAGGAAGGAAATTGCAAGAAATATTAGCTCATTAACTTTGTGATAAAATGGGGGAAATTGTGAAAAAGTTTCATTTAAGATACTATGGATGCAGAAAAGTTTCTGAATGTTCAAATTAAAGTTGTTTTAGTTGCACATTTCAACTCAATTATTCAATCTGGTTCAAAAACCCAACAACTATTTATTTGTATTTACATGATGAACATCATGATGTAATTACTAGTATGAAAGCTTTTTTGGAAGATTTTACTATTGTAAAAACTGTGACAAAACGTACAATAATAAAGGCCAACACGAGTGGGGGAAAAAAATGTAATTTGTGGAAAAAGCATAACACAAAAAGTTTGGGAAGATGCAGAACTTATTAGAATATATTGCAAAAAATATAATTGATATTGTTTTGGAAAATAATGTTTTTTCTAATCACGAGGAAGGGTGTAAGACAGTTTATAAGTATAAAAAGTGTAACAAAATATGTTTGACAAATAAACGTCACATTTTCGGTTATGCCAAATGTTGGAATTGTTTGGAATTAGTTAAACCGATGAACACGAATGTTATATGCAAAAGAGGCGGCAAAAATGTGGTTTTTACATATTTGCCTGTACTTGTAATAGAAAATCACAGAAAAAAAAATATTAATTGTTCTAACACAGAAAAATACTACTTTTTAGACTATGAGGCCACACAAAATACTGGTTTTCCAACACCAAACATTACACCTGTTCAAAATTTTATTGGTATCAAACACCATTTTAAAACGATGATGATTTTTACGAATGGGCTATATCTGCTGAAAACGCAGGATATACATTTATTTTCCACAATTCCAAAGGTTTCTATTCATATTTTATATTAAAGTTCTGTGTTAGAAATAGTATAAGTCCTGGAGTTATATACCAAGTTTCAAAAATTATGATGCTCGCAATAACGCAATTTGCCATAAAAACAATTGATAGTATGGACTTTACTCAAGGAAGTCTCACGGTATTTCCGAGAGTGTTTACAAGAGCTTAAAAAAAAATACTTTTTCCACACTTTTTCAATAAAACAATATTACAATTATGTTGGAAAGATACCGTCAACAAAATATTTTGGAGCCAACACAATGAAACAATAACAATGTAAATATTTTTTTTATGGCATTCTGGAAAATTAAAAGAAAAATATATTTTTGATATAAAAAAAATTGCTGAATATTGTGATTATGATAGATGTTGACATTTTACGATGTTTTTGATGTAAATTAAGAAATTACTTCCTTCAAATAGCAAATATAGATCGTTTTCAATACATAACAATAGCGAGTGGTTGTATGGCTGTTTATAGATCCAATTTTATTTTGGAAGATACTATTGGTGTAGTTAGTGATAAGAAAAATGAAATGTATAGTAAAGAACCAATTTCGTGGTTAAATACATTATCTAATGTTTGTCATGCTTTAAATGGCGGAGAAATAACTATTTGTGGAGCCATAAGAGACAGTTGCGGTGATAAAACTAAAACTGTATATCAATATCACTGTTGTTTTTGACACGGTTGTCCCGATTGTTGTTCTTCAGACACAATAAATAAATACAACAATGAAACTATGGTTGATTAGTTTACTAAAACAATCAATCGAACAACAATTTTAAGACAATGGTTACAAAGTAAGAAAAATGTGGACTTGCAAATGGAAAAAAAAAAAGGATTTTCTACAAAAAAAATAGTTCAGAAAAAACTAGAAATTTAATAGAACCATTGAAACCTCGAGATGCGTCTTTTGGAGGTAGAACCAATGATTCAAAAGTGAAAGTTTCTGGAAAAAAATTAAGATATATGGATATATGTAGTTTGTATCCAACAGTAATGTTATATGATTATTATCCTGTTGGACATCAAATTTAAATGTTTAAACCTAAAAATCATGACACAAATTGGTTTGGATTGATCAAATGTCAAGTTTTAGCACTGCGAAATTTATATAATCCAGTGCTTCCAATTAAGAAAGAAAAACTATTGTTTACTTTATGTTTTTAATGTGTTGATTAGAAAAGGTCTATGTAAACACAATGATGAAGAAAGAGCATTAAATGGAACATGGACAACATTAGAACTAAATAAAGCTATCGAAAAATGCTACAAAATACTTCAACTTCAAGAAATTTGGCATTTCAAACTAATAAGTAATAAAGTGATCAGGAATTACATTAAAACATGTATGAAAAGAAAATTGGAAACTAGTCCTCGGGAATACGATTACAAATCAAAAGAAGAATACATTCATGTTATTAAAAAAAGAACACGATATCGCTTTATCCACTGAAAAAATTTAGCAAAACCCTGAGAAATGTGATGTTGCCAAAAATTGTTTAAATTCACTTTTGGACAAGATTGGCCAAAGACAAAATTTGTCAAACACACTGTTCGCTTAAAATACTCAACAATGGTATGAATTTTTATTGGACCATAAAAGAGAGGTGACTAATGTGATTTAAAATAATGACAAAATAATCGAAGTTTCGTGGCACTAAAACAATAATTATGTAGAAAATAACACTGCAACAAATATATTTAGAGCAACGTTCACTACTTCAAATGCTAGATTAAGATTATATGAAATGCTCGATAAATTAATTATTAAAATAGTACATTATGATACAGGCAGCATAGTTTACACTGACGATGGTAAAAATACTGTTAAAACAGGTGGTATGGTTGGTGAATGGACATATGAATTTGGAAACAACGATTATGGTATCGAATGAATAAGTACTGGCTCAAAAAGTTATGATTATGAAACTTTTTGGGAAAACAAGTTACAAAAATTAAAGGATTCACTCTAAATCATGAAAATACTTTGAAGTTGAATTTGAAATCGATGGATGAATTAGTACAAACAATTAAGAGAAATGTGGTTATAAAATCAACATGATTACAACAGAAAACAAAACAAAAAACCTGGTAAATGAGTTTATGGCAAAAGAATTTAAGTTTGACTATGACAAATGTATGATTTTGGATGAAAAACATATTATAAATATATTACCATGGGGATATTAAACAAAATGATTATATTTATGTATAATTTTATATTTTCTAATATATTAGTATCTTCTATTTCTATATTTTATGGATTAAAAAGCTATGTAATAATTTAAACATCTTTAGTTTTCATAACAATGTCAATATCAGCACTTTCAAAATTAATTAGCTTTCGAGTTTCATCTCTAATTTCCAAAACAATATAAATAAATAGTTCATTAATAATTTTATAAAAATTGGATATGAAGATTTATATATAATATAATCTCTAAAACTGAACATCGTTTTCGGTGGAAAACTGGCGAATATATCTGTTTCTAAATGATCAGATTCGTCATATTTTATAAATATACCATATGCCAAATTACAATGAACATTAATTTTTTTAAAGGGTCAAAATTAGGTAATTTAGTACCTATAACATAGTATTCTTTTTCATTAATCATATTTCTTTCAAACCACATAATATCTAATATTCGATCGTCAAATTTAATATCAAACTTACATTTAACAAATATTCTATTTTTCACATTGTCTGATGTTAGTTTAATGTTATTAGTTGAATATGGTTCAATAGAATTTATAGTTTCTCTTAATCTTTCAATAGTGCATTGTCCTCGTGGTATATTTATAACTTTATTAATATAAATCAATAATATAGTAATGTTGTTTATGTGTTACAAATTTTGTATGAAATCTAATTAAACAATCGATTTATCTTTATGAATGATGCTGCGATGAAGTTTTTCTTTAGTATGAAACTATTATTTGTTAACTTAAATAATTTATTCTCCATTTAATTTAAAAAAAACTATTTTATTAAATTTTAAAAATTCTTATTAAATAACAAAAATTACTTTAAAAAATGAAAAAATCATGTTAAAAATATTAAAAAATATATCTTTAAATGAAAAAATTATCTTAATAATTTAAATTTATTTTTATTTCTTTAAATTAAAAAAGTATTATTATATTAAAAATTATAGTATTTAATAATAAAATGTATCTTGTTTAATAAAAAATGATCTGGTTAAAATGAAAAAAAAAAATGATTGGGGTGTTGGTGTTTTAATTTCCGAAGAAAATCTATAAATGAAAAACGGAGAACTATTGCCTGACAATATGAGGACCATAATATGGCACAAGTAATCGTGAAAAACTAATTTTATGTTAAATGTTGTTTATGAGAAAGGATGGTTAAATTTTTAATCAATTATATGTTTGCTCAAAAAGTTTAAACCAACCCAAATATATTGAGTTACAAAATTATATTGACGAGTTATCCAAAAAGCTAAAAGTTAAAGAAAAATGGGCTACTTTTTAAAATAATAATGATGAAATTATTTCTTTATATCAATGTGAAACTGATTCTCTTGTTATATTTGATGATTTTATTTTCGACAATCAAGATATAATTCGTCATTATTTCACTAGAGGTAGACATAAATATAGAAGTATTTTTTAACACAAACTTTTTCGAAAATACCTAAGCAATTGGTAAGCGATAATATGAATTTTCTATGTATATTCAAACAAGATTATACTAATTTAAAGCACATTTATGATTATTTTGTTGGTGGAGATATGACTAATGAAAAATTTAAAGATATTTGTTCAAAATGGTGAGATTAAGAATGGTTTTATAACATTAGATTTGAGTAGAAAAATGAAAGATGGAAAATATATAAATAAAATAAAAAGCTGTATTATATTTTTTTATTTTTTGCAGATCAAAGACTTTTTTATATATTTAATTTTTTTGCAAAAATACTTTTTCTCTTGTTAAGATTTGTTGAATATGTGTTATGATCATTAAAACGAACATAAAACATGCTTTATGAATGCTAAAAATGATGTTACATTTACAGAAAATGATTTAAATTTGCAAAATATTTATATTTACAAAATATCAATTTTATTCATCCAAGACTTATAAGAATTATCAAGACCTAACCAATTAACATATATTTTGGGATAAAGACTTTTTCAACCAAATATTCTTCGGGATAGTTAGATTTCATTATTTTGTATTCATAAAAACTAACACTTATTTCTTCTCCATTGATACATTTTAGTTTGTAAGCAGGTACATCATAATTTAAAACTTTAAAAACAGTAAATAATTCTGTTCTCCAAATAGAAGTATAAACATTTTCAAACTTTTGTTTAATTTTGCTAACACGGACAATATTGCCAACTTTGTATTTCGGTTTAGTAAACATATATGTTTGACATACTTTTTTCATTTTTCTTATTAACTTCAATTGGTTTCATGACAATAGTTGTATGTGTTGTATTATTGTATTCTTTCACTCAATCTTCTAATATATTTATCAATTTATAATTGCCATCCAAAGAAAATTTTCCACATTTTATTTTTCATTGTTCAACTAAATATTTCTAGAACACTAGCTTTTAGTTCACTGAATGTGGAATAATGATTGATGTTATATTTTTGCATAAGTTCTTTAAATGTTTAATTATAAAATTCAGAACCATTATCACTTTGTAGAGTATGTGGTTTTCTTTTCATCAATATTCATTCTGAACCATTTAGTACATTCTTAGTTGTTTTATTTTTTATAGGCATAGCAATACTTGTCATAATATACTTATATCAATTAATTATATGTGATATACATTTTTATTTACCAGTATCCATCTATACAAGATCAATTTGCCATAAATAATCAATTACATATTATATTACTTTTATTCTTGGAAAATTCTTTCTTGCTGATTCATATAATTTATTGATTATTCCTTTTCTTACATTGGGCAACTTTTTATGTTGATTTATTATAATTACATATTGAACATTTATTTTCTAAAATAATCGTCCATTTTTCATTTTTTCATTCTTTATATTATTATTTTTAGTAACACTTCAAGCACCAAGTGTTCTGCATTTAATAACAAAAAATTATATTTCATATTTATATTTTACTAATATTAATATTTGTGTCATCAACCCATCATCATATTCAGATATTTTATTCTTCTTTATTTTAAAAACCAAATTATCACCTCTGTTAACATCAAAAGGCTTAAAATAATAAAAAAAATTATACTCCTTAATAACAAAGTATCCTCAGGTAAATTGAAATAAGCAGTAATTATTTTATAAACAGTGCAATCTATCAAAGAAGAAAATTAGATTATCTATGTGAAAAATATTAGTTTTTTTTAAATTCCACTTTGCAGGTAAATAAAATTAACAGATTTTCCCTCATTGCATTTTTTAACTGCCGAGTTAACAAATGTCTCACAATAATTCAAAACTGATTTGTTTAAATTTTGTAATTTATAAGCTGTTTCTTTATAAAAAAAATTCTTTGCTTTCTTAAATTTTCGATTTAACAAGCGTGTCACAATAATCCAAAACTGATTGGTTTAAATTGTGTAATTCATCAGTTATTTCTTTATCAAAAATTCTTTGCTTTTTTTTTTTCAATTTTTGATGTAACACGTGTATCACAATCGTTCAAAACTGATTGATTTAAATTTTGCAATTTAACAGCTATTTCTTTATCAAAATTCTTTTATTAACTCTGTATTTTCCATCTATAGGATGAGCCATATTATTAATGCTACGATTTTGAATAGAAACATAATCTTTTGTATAAATAAATACTTTACTTAGTTGATCTTGTAAAGCAGAAATAATAATATTGTATTTTGAATCTATATCTCTTTTTAAATCAGAAACAATAGTATTGAATTTTGAACTTACATCATTTTTTTAAAGCATAAGCTGAAAAAATAGTACCTAATCTTGGATTTTAACCATTTTAAAATTAGAAACAATAGTATCGAATCTTGAATTTACATCACTTTTAAAACATAATCTAAAGAAATTGTATTGTAACTTGAATCTAAATCTTCTTTAAAGTAGAAGCAATAGTTTTGTATCGTGAATTTATTTATTTTTTAATCAGAAGAAATAATTATGTATTTTGAATCTACATATTTTTTTAAAGCAGAAGCAATTGTTTTGTATCTTGAATCTACATCTTTTATTTAACAGAAGTTGATAATTTTGTATCTTAAATCTACAGCTTGTTTAAAGCATAAGCATTAGTGTCAAAGGTTTTATTAAGAAATTTGATTAATGGTTTCCCAAACATATGTCATTAAATATAAATAAATAAATTGTATCGTAAAAACTTGTCTCTCGAAAAAAAATAAAACAATTAAACATAAATATCCACAAATAACTGAATTAGAATACTGAATTCGATAATCATTGTAATATACATTTCTCTTTTTGAAGTAATCAATTAACTTACTAAAAATATTACCACCAAATGAATCAAAATAGTAAACATCATTAACTCATTAAAAATAACAAACCAAGTGAGTACCAGGATTTGATTAAATATCAAAATTAATCACAGTACATTCATTATTGCGAATTCCATTTGGTAATTCATCAATCATATAAACATTTCTGAAATTTTTAATATTTATAACTTTTACATATTTTTCAATATCAAAATTAGATAATGGTGATATACTTAAATTTTTTTGGTCTCCCTTTTTTTTTATAACTAAACCACTTCCTGATTTATTTTCTATTGCTAAATTCTGTCTCTGTTGTTCATCTATTTTTTTCTATTTGTTCAATAGAATTATAAATTGCACTAGCTCCTATATCTATACCCAAATCTCTTAATTGATCAATGGGTATATCGAATGTTATATTTGTTATCTTCATTTGTAAAGAAAATATGTTATTAATTAATTAATTTTAATACCACAACCGAATTTTCTTTTTGTAAACATAGTTGAAGCAACAGCTGCAGAAGCAATTTTTTCACCAATTTGCATATTTTTATCTAACATTATTTCTTTTGCTTCTTTTTGTAAAAAAATTTTGTCAGCTTCATGTCTAGATTCTAAATCTTTATGATCTGGATAAGCAATATCATGATATTCACACGCTTCATCTAATTTATTTATTCCATTGTCACCTTTTTCCAATCATTCGTTTAATTTTGTAAATGGACCACAAAAATTATAGCCTGGCAAATACATTTCAGGAAAATTTAAATTGTTTAATGCCCAATTTATAATTCCTTTGCCATGATGTTCTTAATTCCAAAATGAATGTAGAATTACATTTTAAACTCTCATGTGAAATGTAATTCCTTTGGGATTATTAATAACCAATTCAGAAAACTTATTGTTCAACGTATTCTTTATGCTTACTTTTTCATTGTAATAATTGGTATTTTCAACATTTTCTTCGCCATAAATAACTAACAATCTATGAATCAATTTTCTAACATCGTCCAACTAAACGTATTCTTTTGTTAAACTATTGTATTTTTTATACCTTCTCCAGATCTATATTTTTTTTTGGAGAAATCATTATTTCTGGTGTGTTTAGCTCTCATCTTGAATGTGCTTCTTTTATATACTGATCATTAATTGGTTCAATTTATATTCAAGTACTTCCAACTTTTAGTTGAGTTTACTTTCTGATCAGGCTTATTTGAATTAAATTTTTGGATTGTACCAATATCTGTGTAATGTTTATAGTCATTACCAGTGTATTCATCTTCAAGATCTGATTGTTTATTTTTGTTAACAAATTATTAAGCCCTTTCGTTAATTAATATTTTTTATTGTTAATAGATAGTTTATCACAATCTATGGTTACTTTTGTTTTTCCATTGTAAAAATTAGGCCAGTCTGCTTGTAAACCATATTGTGCTTTAATAACATTAATTCTTTAGGCAATTTCTTTTCTGGGATTTATATTATAATCTTTTATGGGCACAATTCCCATTTGTTCTTCCGAATTAGGAGATTTATGTTCTGAAAATATGTATTTCTCTATCAAATGGTGTTTCTTCTGGTGTTGGTGGGTAATCTAAATGTTTTACTGCTAGTGGAACTAGCGTCGTTATTAGATTCTTATTTTCTTCACTTACTTCTTTTAATTTTTACCAATATTTCGTAATTCGTCAATTAAGGGTAGCTCTTTCTTCTTATTTTTTCATATCCTGCTTCATGATTCGTTTTATAATTTCTGTATTTTTCAATCAGTAATTTAACTCGAGAAACTCTTTTACTGAATCTTTCATTTTTATGTAATTTTTTTCTTATAAATGAGTTATAAAAGTATTGGGAGTTTTGAAAGACAAACTTTTCCTCCAACTGATCAAACTAGAGGACATTTAAATGTTTACAGTAATAGATGAATATTGATTACTAAAGAGATGTAAGTTGGAGATGAAGCAAAATATGAGCAATTAGATCGTATTGATGTTTGTTCTAACATTTTCCCTTTCAATTTTCTAGAGTTGGAATCTCAAAATATGTTATTATTGTTGAAGCTGTTGATAATCCAGGAATAACATCAACAATGATGAATAATTTGTTAAGATCATCAAGTGCACAAAATGATTTAGAATTTACTGGTGTTGATAATAAATATCGAGTAAAATCTATTCATTGTGATAAAAAATGAAATAACCTATCCACTGAGATATTTGTTTGGTTTTATTCGAGATAGCGATGAAATTTTCTGGAAAGGTAGCTATAAAATTACATTGTTCGTATTTCATCTCATAACAATTGTTTATTTTCTTATGAAACAAAATATGCAGATGGTAGAGTTCAGAAAAGTTATGCCAATCCAGGTAAAATTGTTATTCAAAAATTAGAAATTATGTGTCCTATTGTTGAATATGAATCTAACATCGCAATTTCAATTAAAGAAAAATATACAAATATCCATTAATACCTACTAGTTTTAATCATCAACAATTTTTAGAAAAAGAATTTCCTGTTGGATCAACTGTTTTTAACTCTGACATAAAATATCGATTTATTAATTTACAATTTTACATACCTGATTTTGTAATTGTAGGTTATCAAACTGACAGAAAAAATTGTGTTGAACAGTATATTCAAGCTTCTATTTTTGACCATGGTAATGTAAGAAATATTTATGTTAAAAAGTGAAGCAGTGGAATTTTTCTAAAAGAAAATTGGATTCTAGATATTAAAAATATTGTTTGTGATAAAATGTTTCTTGCTTATAATGGTTTTAGAAATTCACAATCAAAACTATATTCTCTGTATAAAAAGATTGAACTTTATTATAAACCAACTGCAGACTTTCATGGTGCTATCAATTATTATTATTCATTTGTTGAGTGTTTATATAGAAAAAACAACTAGAAAAAAATTGCATAAAAATTAGTGAAGATTCTAATAAATATATTAACGCAGGAACCATTTGTAATGTTGTTTTAATTAGTCAAAGAAATCTAACTTATGATTATTTGAAAGAAAGATTTACTGCAGATATATAAAATTTTTTAAATAATAAATGGTGCAACCAAATTTTTCCGATCGTTTAAAACATAGTTTAAGACATATTGTTATATTGTTTAATAGTTTAAATTTTTTTTATATATTTTTAGATGTTTAGTTGATTTGTTTTATCGAATAAAAAATCATTTTCTTAAATCTAGATGAGATGTTATCACAAATGTGCTTCCTTTTAGTTTAAATTTGCTTGATTAAGCTTACAAATTTGGCTTAAATTTGCTCACTTTGCATAAATAAAGATTGATTAAATTTTTTGAAAATTGCTTAAAATTTAAATGCTTTTTCATGCCACTTTTTAAAGCTTGAAAAACCACGTAAAACCCTTAAAAATAAAGGAAAAATTTTGAAAATTAAGAAAATACCTTAAAAAGGAAAGAAAAATATGTCTTTTTTTTATCGACCAAAAACTCTTGTTTTGAAAGAGCCGAAAAAAAATTGAAAAACCTTGTTTCATAGGGTTTTTTAAAGCTATTTTAGAGCTGTTTTGAGGCCGGTTTTAAGTTTACAAAACAGATAAAAACAGGGCAAAATCCTTGAGAAAATTTTGAAAATTAAGGAAATTTAAGGCAAAATTTAAATTGTCCTCAACTTACCTACATATACTAATGTATGATATTTGTTTTGGTTGACTAACTGGCATCGTGACAAGTTATGACAGCACTAGGATGTCACATATAACACAGCCAGTAATTAAGAAAAACAATTAAATCAATTGAAAAAATTTGGTGTGCCATGGGACAAGAATTGAATAGTACAGTGTGAACATGTCCTTTGGGACCTTGCTATTCGTGACCGTTACGTTTGACATAAATTATAAGCATTATTTACCTATTATTAAATAATGGTTTAAAAACTGTGTTGTAACAAGCAAAATGGATCTGCTTAAAACTCAGTTAAGAAAGGCTACAGGCAGCAGTCAGTTGATGGGAAATTATGATGACAGTTTTAATAAGTACCGGGATGAATTGCATTATAAATTGGGTGAAGCCAGTTACAGGAAAGGGATGTTATAAAATAAATATATAGCAACGTCTTTAATGCGACCTCAGATGGTAGAGTGGTAACAGTTAAATTAGTTTCGTGACAATCGGGATAATCAGAATACAAGAGTAATGTATTGAGCCAATATAAAACATCGTAGATAGCTAAAGAAAAAAAGGAGGCTACGAGAGCTAGGACTGAAGGCTGAGGTTCCGAGGTGCCAACGACCATCTTAAATGATGTCACAAGATTACTTCCTGTTTTCAGTATTTTCGCTTCAAAATCACCCATTTAACTTTCGAACATGCCTCTTTCGTCCCCAAAATATCTATTTTATACTCCCCAATCCCAAAAAATTTCCAAATATATGTGAAAAAATGCTAACTGGTCAGTGCAGTTGAGCAGCTGCTCAATGTGGCTGAATATCTGCAAAATTTGTTGAAACGTCAGGCACAATGAGCAGTAAAAAGTATAAAATTATAAATAAAACTATTATTTCTAATTTGTATTTATTTGTAATTTAAAACTTTAAAGGACTCAGTTATACGATGTTACATCTCGCAGGACTCCCACAACAAATTACATTGAACTCCCCCACTTCCTCTCTAACATTATCCCTTCCACACTACAAACGCCGCTCGCGAGACAGGCAAGCATGCCTATACAAGCCAATGAGGCTGGTGGCTAAATTTGACAAAGTGTAAAATCGTGGCATTAATTGTACATATACTATTCGCGTCTATATTAATAACTCACATGTCCCTCACCTGCCATCTCACCATCGCCAGCCCACCCCTGGCCATCTTGGATGCCCCTCCACCAAACTACCATTCGTGCCAGCTGGAGCATAGCGTCATGATTGTAGGGTCAGGGATGCCTTAAGCCATCTCATAAGCATTGTTGGCTGTTATTTCCCATCCACCAAAGCCATAGTCGTAAAATTTAAATAATATGCATCGCTACCGAAATTGGTAAATACAGCAGGGTTAATTAGACCATAACCTCACTTATAAGCATACTCAATGTCCATTTTCCATCCACCGAAGCTAAAGTCACCAAATTCACATTATAAGCACCACCCCCAACGCAGCACAAGGTTGCAGGGTCAATTATGTCTTAACACACCTTATAATCATAGTTGGTTTCCATTATTCACCTTCTGAAGCTATAGTCCCCAAATTTAATTCATATGCATCGTTCTAGACATCGGAAAGGGCACTGGGTCAATTAGGCCATAACCCCTCTTTTAAGCATAGTGGACTACCAGTGCCCACCCGCCGAAGCTATAGCCACCAAATTTATATCATAGCAGTGCACCCGATGGCGAGCAGTGTGGCAAGATCAATTCAGCCTTAACCCATCTTATAAGCATAGTTGGCCGCCATTTTCGATACTCTGAAGCTATAGTCACCACATTCATATCACAGGCATTGCTCCCAACATTAAACAGGGTGGCAAGGTCAATTAGGACATAAACTCTCTTGTAAGCATAGTTGGCCGCCATTTCCCATTTGCTGAAGCTATAGTCGCCAAATTCATACCGTGAGCAACACTCTTAACCTAGAAGAAGGTGGCGGGATCAATTATGACTTAAGCCCACTTACAGGCCCACCAAGAGAAATTTCGGGCCCTTGAGCAATGCATGCCGTGGGCCCCCCTACCCCCTCACCACAAAAAACCGGCAATTTACAACATAAATAGTCATAAACCATTCAAAAATGTCATAAGTTTTGAGTGTCGAAATTAGATTTTTACATAATACTTCATTTTATTAATAAACATTTACTAGTCAGGGCCCGATCCGGGTCCCCCTGGGATCCGGGACCCTGAGCATTGCATTCCCTTGCTCCCCTCTTGGCATGCCTGCCCACTTATGAACATAGCTATTTTCACCTAATTTATATCATAGTTATTGTATTGTAAAGAGATTTTTAACGTCCCCTGGTTTTATGCTGTAAAGCTCAGCAGGGGATGGCTTACAGACTAACTAATAATGTAACTTTAATTAACACCCATTCCTTACACGGGATTCGTGCCCAGAGCCTCCCGCACCCCACATCGGTGGCACACCAACCGACTGTGCCATGGTAGGTCGGCCATATCGTATGTATCATACCCAACATGTAGCATGGAGGCAGGATCAATTAAGCCTTAACCCCTCTTATAAGTATAGTAGACTATAATTTCCGAACTGTTTAATACATAGTCCCAAAATTCATTACATATGCATTACCTCTGATGATGATCAGGGTGGAAGAGTCAAGTGGGCCATAAGCCTTCGTATAAGCATAGTTGGCAGCCATTTCCCATCCACTGGAGCTATAGCTACAATAATTAAAGTCATATGCATTGCTTCCAACATCGAGCAGGGTGGTAGGGCACATATTCCATAGCCATTATTATAAGAATAGTTGGACACTTATATACATCAGCTGAAACTATAGCCACCAAATTCATATCACAGACATAATTCCTGACTGTGACCAATGTGATAAGGACAGTTAGGCTCTAAGCCCTATTATAATCATATTACGAAATTGGAGGTATTTTCAGTATTTTTAAAACTATATTAAGGTGAACGAATGTTTTATATTACCACAACAAGTGATAACTTTCTTCTTCGTGTTCTGTGATGGATACGATACCTCAAAATGTGACACCTCTGTCACCCTCAAATGCTAGGAAACTGACCCGGAATCCAAGGAAATGGACATCAGTAGTTGCTTAGAAAAACAGAGGTAACTTTTATACTCAATCAATAACTAATTATATATCATGTTGACATTCTGTTGGATAATGGACATACATACTGTGTTGTTTATATAAATAGTACATCATTTAAGGTGGGGACCATAACCTCATATATATATATGAGGTTATGAAAGTTATAATGAATGTTATATATACAATGAAAGTTTTATATATATATATATATATATATATATATATATATATATATATATATATATATATATATATATATATATAACTTTTGCAATGTATCCATTTATTCAACTTTAAGAGGTGTTTTAACTTTACATAAAAACTATTAGAACTTTCTGTACCATGTCACTTTATAAACGATAAATAATTTCATTCTTTTTGGCTCAAAAACATATACCTGTAAGGAAATGCCTACATCACCCACGTGTAAAGAGAAACACATAACGAAAGCATTCAGATGTGGGACATTATCGGTGAATCAGAGAAAAATGTTCCATGAACAATATCACTGCAATAAAATGTACGATGCTCAAAATGCTTTCATTTATAAGTACATTGAAATTGTACATGTACAGAGGAGGAGGAGGAGGCCAGAAAATAGAAAAATATGCTCAGAAGCAATTCCAAATCTAATTTAAAACAGTAAATGCAATAAGGTTCCTGTATGTCAGCAAGCTTTCCTAAACATCCTCCATGTCTCCTGGAAGCATATTGATACGATTGCTAAAGATATGCACAAACAGGTAACCCTTCTGTTGAAAATAGTGGGGGTGATAGGAAGACACTCAAATCCCGACTTACAAAGGAAATCATTGTGTAGTTTATATCTTCCTTATTGTGTGTCGAATCCCTCTATTGCTGTAACAAGTCAAGGCAGAGAATGTGCTTGCCTTCTGAATTATTGTATACAAAATGTTTGTCATGTATGATAAAATGGTTACGGATCCAGCATTAAAAACCACCAAGTCGTATTTCCGCATGGCTTTTAACACTTGTTTTAATCTTGGATTCAACGCCCCTAGTAAGGACTTTTGTTCCCTCTGCATACAACTAGATGAGCATCTCAAGCAAGAGAAAGGCCCCACGAAACGAAATGAGATCATGACAATGAAACGTGCCCATAAACTAAAAGCGAAGGCATTTTACAGTCTACTGAGAGAAATTGGTGAAAAAACTCTTGTATTATCCTTTGGCATGCAGAAAAATCTGACATTACCCCGAGGTGCAGATCGAAATGCCTATTACTCACATCAACTTTACTTTCACACCTATTCTGTAGTTCAAGGTAACTTCGAATACAGACTTACCAAAGACAATGTGTTTTGTTATTGCTGGATGGAGAACCAATACGTAAAATGGTCTAAGAAGATCGCTTCAGGATTTATGATAGGCTGATAAAAACTTACATGAGAAATTACAAAGAAGCGAGACTTACTTTTAACTCGTGCAGGGGCCAAAATAAAAACAGGAACCTCTTCGCCATGTGTGGCTAACGACTTCTGACTGCTTCACGTAACATTGAACTCATTGAACTGGTGTTTCCTGTAAGAGGACACTCATTCATTCCTCCAGATCGTGTGTTAGGCAATATCGAAAATGACATCAAGAGTGAAAGAGAGATCATTACTCCAGCAGCTTACATGAGTATAGTTGGGAATCATGGAAGGGTCATTAATGTTGGAGAAGATTGTTAACTTTTCGATTGGAAAACCTCACAGATGCTATTCTGAAGCAACCTGGTGCATGGCACTTCCAATTTGCTCCAAGCAAACGAATAATGCTAACGCATGGTGTCAAATGTGCGATGTAAAAGTAAGAGGGCAGACAGCATACTGTGTTGACACAAACGAGTCCATGCTCATTAATAAGAAAAACTGTTCCGGGTCTGAGATAAAACCCATGGAAATATGTGCTAACAATGTCGTAACATATCAAAGGCTAAACTGAGATATGCTGCAAAGCTTTTGTCATCCCATTTCGGTGAAAACTGGAAAACACTATCCGACCTTTGATACTATGTGAATGTGATACACAGAGCTGAAACTAAATATGAAGGTGGCAAGAATCTGCAAAATGATTTCTTACATTTGTGTGTTTCGTAAAGTGTTTTTCATTAGCTTTGGCACTGTAATCCAAATCAATTATTTTAGTGTGTACTCCTAAAACTACATTAAAATGTTGTGTAATATTGAACATTTTTGTTTGAGTAGGTCTGAAATCACAGGGAACTCTATTACAACAGAAAAGTTTTATTTTTTTGTGTAAAAAGTTCTTATTTTTGTTTGGCTTTACTAACTTTCTGAATGACAACATTTTTTGTTAATTACAGAGTAGTACTATTGTTTTAATGTCATGTACCCTGTAATAAATTATTGGTAATATGCCAGTATGCAAATCTCATCAAAACTAATGTGTTTAATGTTGTTGTCATGTCTTCTGTTTTGTGAAGTCTAGATTATATTTTCCGTCACTTTTGTAACAATATTAAAGATACGTACCTTATAGTGCCATTATGGACATGTAGTTTTAGTTTAAATAAAATAACTAATCTTAAAATGGCATTTATACTAAATTAAAATAGTGTAGGATGTAGGTATCACACTTCTATTTTCTATTAACAGGAAGAGTAATCTCCATGCATGTTGATATCAAATAGAGCCATATTCACATAAATTGTACAGTATGTAACAAAAAGGACAATCTCCAAAATAGAGGTTAAAATAAACAATAAAAAATTATTCATATGTTCGGTTTTCCTTGTTACTCGCATACATATCATTTGTTGTATATATAGGGCAAAAACCATCCCGATAGTGTGGGTAGAAATGCATTAGATAAAAAAATCACTCCTACAGTAACTTTAGGATGGGGGAGATAGCGCCTTTTGACACCTATAGCCTCATTTAATTATTTATACGTTTTAGGGTGAGTGGTACTGAGGTTGAAATTAGCGTAGTTATTATCTCCTTGAAGTGTCGATTTATTTGGCATAGAGTTCCGTACATCTAACAGAACATGTACCAAAGTTACGAATATATATCTGAACATTCATCTCGTAGGTATTATCATTTTTATTGACCGTGCGCGCAACATCGCTCCGTGCTAGGCATAGACTCGTTGTTTGTAACATGATGTGTTCGATACTTAAATAGGTAGATAAAACACAACATTTTTATTTGCATATCATGTATTTTTTCCTGTGAAATGACTGGACTCTCTAGGGGATTGATCCTAGGATATCATTTCTCATGTTTGGTGCATTATCTCCAGTGCCGTGAGAGGAAAATGTGTTATTTCCTATGAAATTTCAATAGCACATGTAAAAAAAAAAAGTAGTATTTTTATCATTCTGAATTTTGCATGAATGGTTTGTCAAGGGGGGTATAATTACAGTAATTATAAGTGAGGTATTGTTTCTTGGCTCGCGTGATCCCCAGGTATTCTGTGTATAAAACGGCTAGCAAGTGATTCACAAGTAATTTGTTTCATAATCTTCCTACAGTTCTAGCACTATAAATTGTAAGTATTCGAAATAATTTCCTTTAGGCTATATAATATTGAAAATGACTTGGCGAGACCTGCTTTGTGCCTGTGTCGTCGGGCAGCCACCTGGCTACCTTACAGATTCTCGGGATATTAGTTGATCACACACGCACAACGTCGGACGGGGCGGATGCGTTCCGCTGATAATGTTGTAGGTTGGAGTGTGGCTGTAATCTGAATTTGACGGTTTCATTTCCTTCGGTTCGTAAGGAAATCGTTTGTTATTCTGTTGTTCTAACCAGGGCTACCTGCTATTGTCTAGCATCGTCTAACACAACGTACAGCGTTCAATGCTTATAACTATTTTCCCTTTACATTTTATTTTTATGAATGTTTGCACCAGAGTGTAGCATATCTCTAATGCTTCTCGACTCCGCGATGGTATTTTTAAATCTAATGTGGTGTACAGTGCTAGATGCTCGCGCAATATGCGTCGGTTAGTAAATGCTTATAAATTTTTTCTGTTTTACTGATCACAAATAATTTCTACAGAATGCTCAAGTAACAAGATATAATTTGGTATTTCCAAAACAGGTACAATAAAAATTCAGATAACAAGTGATACATGTTTACACTTAAAATTGTAAATCTCAAAAAGATCTGAAACCAAACATGTGAAGAGAGGTTAAAATTGTATATAAAATGACTAGAAGTGGTGAATTGACGTATCACACAAACGACAATGCTCAATCTTTTAATTTAATTAAGTGGGCTGCAAACCAAAGTGCCTTGTACTTAAATGACATAAAACATTAACAGATGCCCAAACATTAAAATACCTGATACATTAAATAATCTCAATTATTTTAATTAAAGTTTCAGATACACCTCGGCACATGTCTCTAGCGTGTCAATATTCAACATTGTAAATTCACAATTAGTTTTACCTTTGATTAAAAAATTGACTTTTACGAGCTCTTATTAGTGTATTATACACATCTCGACGTTTGACCAATGACCAAAATTTTCAAAGCTGTGACTAGAGATTATTCTGGATACCAAAAGGTGCGTGCATTTCACAACCAACTATACCTTTATTAAAACAGGCCAACACAATCTAAGAAGACTTGCTATTAACATTAAATGTTTTCAATGCTATTTTATGTAAACTAATACATAAAACTTATTGCAAGATCAGCAGAGGCAGCACAGTTGCCCTCCTGTGTTACGTACAGCATAAACTTTTGGGAAATACTTCATGTTTTATATGTTTTAGTGTGAGCGGTAGCGAGGATGAAATAAGCGTAATTAATTCTGCGCGAACTGAAGATTTACTTGATACAGAGGTCCGTATGTCTAACATTATATTTACCGTGATTAGGAACATATATTTCAACATTCATCTCGTAACTATAATAATTTTTTATTGACCGTGCGGGTGACAACGCTCCATACAAAGCATACACGAGTTGCGGCTACAGAACTCCACGTGGTGTGGAGAGCCAGTATATGTATTTGTAATTTAGCACTGCATCTCACTTGGCTTCAGTGTGATCTGCTTGTTATTATAATATTATTACAAATGCGAAAGTTTGTATGTTTGTTAGTTACTCAATCACGTCGTAACGTCCCGATAGATTTGGATGATATTTGATACAGGGGTAGATTATATTCTGGATTAGAACGTATGGTATTTTTCATCCCAAAAAAAAAAACGAACAGTTTCTTAGGGAATATACAAAATATGCCACCAACCATTACGATAGAGCACTTGATCATTATAATTAAAGTTTGATTTTTTCACGCGGGTGAAGCCGCGGGTAACAGCTAATGTGATTATAAATGTCTGGAAAGCTGCAAGTACCGCTATGTATACAATATTCATTGGAGATAAAGTTCATTGCTGTTAGCATATAAATCGGTTTTTTACTCCCTTTATCCAATCCTTGTTGTTTAGAAAACACATAAGTGGTTGCGACACTCTGGCATTAGCCATCCACTTCTCTCCCCAGTCACTGCATGCACTAACAGGCTTGGTATGATGTCATCTGCAGATTGTGTGTACCTAGTTCCAGTTATTTATTGAACCTGTTGGTTGTTGCATAATGTGTTCGATACTTGAATATGTATATATAACACAGAAGTTTTAATTGCAAATCTTTTCGTATTTTTTCCCTGTGAAATGATTGTTCTTAACCAAACTTTGTACACTAACAACATTCATTAGAAGCATTAATTATGGATATAGATATCTTCTTTTCTATTGTTTCGGAAAATAATGCCAGGTGAGAAAATATAACATTTTGCCATATTTCTGAAGCAATTCAACTAACCAAATTTTGCACAATATTAATGCTACAGACATCCATGTAAAGTTACATGATGTCGGTTATGTCAGACATTGTTTTTCGAAATTGCAGCCATGTGGCATATATGTTTAACAATTTAAGCAAATTAAACAGAACATTTTATGCTCACAGTATAATGTATTAGAGGCATAGTATACAGAACCTTTTTAGGCAATTTTGTAAGGAAGCGCCTATAAATAAAAATGAGGTTTTATGCCTTATCTCGGGGACCAATCAACCCATTTCCACCCAACTCTACTCATAAGTATCACTATGGTAGGCTATGTAATCTTACATGTTTTAAGTGCTTCACACAATTATTTTCAAAAGGCTGTGTAAATATTTTAATTGAGTGAACCCTCTCATTCAAAACATTAGACTCGTTATATCCTAAGTTTACGCTCGTAATATTAACTTAGAGATGCAGTGATTTCACTTCAGCTTTTTTACGAGGATATCTGGGTTCGAGTCCTGGGTAAGTCTCGTGAATATTATGTAATTGTCTTAGTACTGTTGCATATGTTTCTGGTTAATTATATTGGTGTTAGTATATGGAGCCACCAAGGCTTACCTACTTTCTAAACTTTTAAGAAACAGTACTTCATTAAAAATAATCGGCACCTATTAGACATATCAGTAACTTATTTTTGTAACTGGAATACCGTATTGACCGAAGCCAACGACTTGCAGAGAAACATCGCATTTATGGCGGGATTTTGCCTGGACCTGGGCCCCGCCGAAAATTACTTGTTTTATTTTTAACTATTTTCTATTAAATTGAGCCTTGTAAAAGTATTGTTCATAAGCTAGGTTACGTCAGTAGATAGGTGATAGGGATTCACGGGAAATTGTATGCTGGATGGGGTGACAGGAGTAAGAGCTGCCATCTTGAAATTTACTTTTTTTTTCATTTTTTCTCCTCAAAATGGCCCCTTTTCCCTCAAAAATGCTCCAAATCGACATAATTCCTCCATTGCTCATGTGACTATTTTCATAAATGGAGGACAAAGAGTTTGTGTGTTAGCATGTTCCATGATTCTAATGGATACAATAACAAAGTTAAATTTAAATATTCTATATAATTTAGTATGGGTAGCACACTAAGCTAAAATCAATGTATTAGTCTTGTTATGTAAATAAATAGTATAATTATTCTCCTTAAATGTATTAAAAATAGAATGTATGAGAATCAGAATGATTTAAATAATATTCCTGTTTTTACTTAAATCATTATTGTTTGCATAATAATAGTAATTCACATTGATAAATGGTAGGTAGACTTGCGCGCTGAAGACGAGACCGCAACATTTGCAGTCCGACAATATGTTCGCTAAATGGTAACCGAGTTTTCCACATATACAATGGAAGACCCAAAAAATTTCCCTTTTCCCTAAAAATTTATGTTTGTTCCCTAAAAAAATTCCCATTTATCGCAGAACAGGAGATGGGGGACTCATGACTCCGGCGAGGGGGAATCAGTGACACCGACGAAGGGGATTAGTGACTCCGAGCCAGAAGAGCAGCACCTATGACATTTGACCTTTGACCTTGGAAATGCAAAAAATCTCAAAAAAAATTTCAAAAATTACAAAAAAAATCGCAAAAAATATCTTTAAAAAAATGTAACATTAAAATTAATTATAAAAAAATTATTTACGAGTTATTGAAAAACTTATAGAATTTTTTTTAACTTATATTTCCGAAGGTCTCCCCAGCACACGCCCAGCAGACAACTGACTCACTGATCCCCTATTGCTCTCACCAATACTCATTCCATCGTATTTGTTTATGAGTTATTGGAGGCGGCCATATTTGTTTATTCGTTTGTAATTTATTTATACATGTTACTGGAAGCTGCCCTGTTGGTAGGCACAATTTTTTTTATATATTTGACCGGAGGCAGCTATCTTGCCAGGTGCAGTCCTCCATAACTGTTTTTATAGTCATTTGTTTTAGAGTTTGTGTCTCACCTTCGTGTGACTACCATATTATATTTAATATGTTTACATCACCTATATGTGACCAGGTGACAGCCATATTTGTTTATGTGTTTAAAGTATAGGTTGCTTTGTCGATCCCCACCAATCTCTCTGATTGGATAATAACTACTCACATCTGTTCGACCTCCTCCATATTGGATACTATTCTCAACACATAGATAGTACCTATCGATTATGCTGCCTGCTATCTGCCTGTAGCGAATGGTGACATTAACCATTCCTGCAAAGTACTTAAATTGTCATATTTACTTATTCTTTATTCTTATATGTAAAGTGGGGAGTTTTTTAGAAATAAAACACAGCATATCGTTTTCATGGTATTTATTGTACACATAATAAAATATACAGGTTTATTAATCTTTTTCGATGTTCAGTGCTCGATGTCCACCTCCACAACACAGGTATTGATGCGGGCAGGGAAACACCACCACTTGAAGAACGCCCTTCCATTATGACGATTCAGCAGCTTCTCGAACATTGAAACTGGCGATGCTCGAAGACGACTAAACAGTTATAGTTTGCGAACAGTCAGCTGTGCTCATGAAAGTATTTTGACGCACTTGTCTCGGCAGTTGTAAAATACAAGCTGGTCGTTAATTATCAGTCAGAATGCGTACTTTTTGGAAGGCATATTTTCATGTGTAGTGAATTCATTCCTGCAGTCGATCACATTGGAGTTAATACGCGAATCCTGTTTACTCACATCTAATACCATGAGTGGGGCCAAACACTTTAACGTATCAGGGCTCTATATCGGGGATTGGGTGCGCCCATAATAAGCAGTTTGGAATTGAGAGTACATCTGATATGCCAGCAGGTATTGGCCATTTACAAAGTTTGTGTTCATGTCTATGTAAGGGTACCTTTCTCTATTAAATAAGATTTTGACATTTTCTATTTGGCATGTGTCGAACTGCGAATGGCTTACTCTTACATTGTGCTGTCTTCCAGTCTGTAGCCCAACAATGGTGTACCTCGGTTTCTCAGCAGCAAAGCTGGACTTCACCACTCAGTTAATGCGCTAGCTTGCTGGTAATCTGGGGTATGTCTCCAGACTCCACGACCTCAAAGCCACATCAATGTTTGTACCATTTTCCACATTCTGTAACATGTGTATGCATTCTGCAGTGCTCAACTGCATAAGAGACAGCATCCATTCGATAGATTGCAGGTTCAGTTCTACTGCCTCCAGGTTTTCTGCCGTGTCCACGATGGTATCCACATGCTCATTGGCGAGCATTGTCACTAGCACCTGCTTCGAAATTAATATAGTGCGTTTGTAGTCTTCGGAAAATCCCAGTATCAAGGAGAGCATTCGGCATAAATGGAAACACTCTAGCCATCTTCGATTCCCCAGCCTGCTATCTTGGCTGCAGACAGCTCATTCGGCATGAGCGAAAGGTAATTTTTGATAATTGAGGTTATGCCTGAAAAACTAGGCACTGCTGTATTGGACCCATCTTCTTTAGTTAGAGTCCCCTTGATTCGCAGGAAAGACAGTCAAGGAAGCTTGCAGATATTGTGATGTTGGACTGCTATCCGAACTTCCGATGGTAGTGTTTATGACCCGATCAGGAAAGGCTGGTATGCATGAAGTTCCACCTTCATTATGCTGTCTTCGAAAATGGTTGGTTTTTCATAGTTTAGGAAATCTTCCATTGTGATCGACCTCGAAGCCGAGACTGCGGTGGAAAATCTCACTAGCATGTATTAACTCGAAGACTTGTAACGTACTGATTGTACGTTTTTTTTTTTGGGACATGTTCTTTTATAGGTTCTGGTCGGTGTAAATCTTATTCCCTACTCCACAAATGCAAGTGTAGGGTGATTTCTTCGTTTTGAAAGTTCATCAACTCTCCTTGCTTTTCGACGACTGTCACAACCACCTCATGTGCTCTCTCCATGATGACCAGAACGTAAATGATGCTTTGTTATGCCATGACAGTTTATAACCTGGAGCTATCATAGGCGAAAATTCGTGCAGTATATTGCTCGGCCTGCCATTGAGGTATGTGCTGCTCTTCAAATTGCAAATTATTCGTATCACATAGACTAGCAAAATGTATACAGGCTGCGACGACATGTGTGTTTTACCAGATTCGTAGATGCGTGGCTCGAACCCCAGCATAGGTCCGATAGTATCTGGTTTCGTAAAGTCGATATCTTCGTTGCATCAGATAACACTCTTCAGATATTGGGATTTCCACATAGTTCGAATTCTGTGTCGGGTGACAGCGAATCTTCAATGTACCTTGCAATATCGTCTATTTCATAAGAGACAACAGGCAGCGAAACTTCATGGGAACATTACTGCTGTTTACAAGTTACAGCTTGCAGTTTTTTTCATCAAGTTTCGGTATCGCATTGTAGGTTTGAAAATCGACATGGCCTTTGCTCCATCCCCCCTCCAGGTCGAGTGGCAGAAAATGTACCACATATAGCTCGGAGCTACGACCCGTCAAGGTAAGCAGTATCGACATGACTGATGGTTTCCTCATGGTGTATAGCCTTTTTATACAACTATATGTACAAGCGAACCAGGAAGTAAAGGCACAAGTGCCTGCAGTTCCGTGTTAGGCAGCTGCTCTGTTTCGTATTTGTATGTTATTTCGGTATATTTCATGTACTTGCACAATTCGGGTGGAGGATGCAAATTCCCAAAACTTTTGTAGTATACTGTTTGTTTACAATTTTTTTCATAGACTACCCAGTGTGTGTCGAGCCCTGCTGTCATATCCAGATTTATTATAGTGTCCCTTGGGTTTAGCAGGAAAATCATCTCATAAACACTCCTCTAAAATTAGGTATTTTCAATTTGCGTGCAAACAGTTCCAAATCCACACTTGCGAGTGCTCGTTTAGTAAAGACTTGATTATTGCCTCTTCCTTCTGTGTTGATTTTGTTCACTTCCACCTCCTATTGGGTATGACCCGTTTTTTTTACCCATGGCGATAGCTTCCATGTTTGCATTGTGTCTTTGTGCCTCGGACAACTGGTTCTGTTCGTTCGATACTGTGTTGACGGCTCGGACGATACCACTTGTGGCTCCGATTAGGCCTCCGAGGTCAGGCAAAAGCAATGAAAAAATCCGCCGATAGATATTTTCTAAGTCTTGCAGGCTTTTTTTCCTTTTGTAACTGCTTTTATTTTCACTTGTGCCTTTCTTTTGCTGTTATCATCCATGCACATCTTCACTTTGGCATTCATCAAGTTGGAAACACCCCACACAGCGATTTTTTCACTGAGCCCAGCTTCTGATGATTTTCTTATTTCGTACCCCTTTTGTGCAAGTGTCTTGTCTGCCCGGTGTCTGGCTTGCAGATCCTTGTGCTGGGAATACACAATGTCGAGAAACCCCTCGTCCAGAGCGTTTATGCCTGTCTTGTTGCATGACAGCATTTTAATAAGCTTGGTTCCTGGCTCGAATGATAGATTGTTTATCAGCATATCGTCGGCCCTGCTTCCAGCTATGGTCTTAACTCTTCGAGATATCGTGGTGGTCTGAGCGAGAAAAGCATAAATACGATCCTTCCATGCATTTTCCTTTCAGTACCATTCTAGACGTGGAACAGTATGGACGTATCTCATATTCCAATATGACTTTTCAGTGCGAATTCTTCCAGAAACAGTTTACTTGGAGTAATAATATAAAGATATAGTCTAAAATGTGCTCAATATCATCAAGAGGCTTGTATATTCTATAACCTCTTCCTTATCTTCCTCCTCCTCCTCCTCCTGATGCTCATCCCGCAATGTATGATATAAACCAAGCAGACGAAAACAGCATACAGTTCTTCAAGCAAGATGTTTCTCTGTCCATATGAATTCATGTCAAAGATGAAGCTTGCTCCCCCGAATCGCGATATGGATGCCTATTTCCAGATACATTGAGGTGCATCATCATTGGACCCTCGAATTGCGGGAAAACGTGAGTCCTACTGAGCCTGCTGGAAGAAGAGAATGGTCTTCATTTCGAGAATGTGTACCTATATTCAAAATCGCTCCAGTGACCAAAATACCTGCCTTGGCACGAGTACTGCAGGCCATGGAAGATGTGGGTTATTTGCCCTGCAGTGATAATGAGGCCATCGTACACCTGAGAGAAGCACTGTAAAATTCGATATTCGTCTTAAACGACATTACCTGCGAGAAACAAACTTGTATTCAAAAATATTTTATAATGAGACGACATGTGTACGCGAACTGTGTGTATCTCTGCCAGATTTATATGCACATACCCAAACAGATGCCTCGCGATAATGCTAATGTGGTGGTGCTGTTTCGCATGGATGACACTAATTCATGCCTTATTTACGACGATCATGTAAATACAGGCATGTTGTTATTAGATTTCAAAGATATGTGTGCCTTCTGCTGGAAAGTGAAATATGGTTTTTTGACGATCATAAAGGACTGGCCTCTATATAATGGAAGGTACAGGTGTGTGTTCGATCAGTTCATCACCTGCCATCGAGAATGAGTTACAACATATCGAAATTCGGGCAGAGTAGCCTCCAGCTGCGTCCTCACAAAGACGATGATGAGGTTGTCTCGTACCAGGACGATGGAACTTTAGATGCTGGTATAAGAATAATTCGAAACGTTGGTGAACCCGAACGATCCGAAGATTCTGCTACTAAACATTTCGTTCTCCACCTCGGAACTGCACAGCATATTGGCCGAACAAAACACATTATTAAAAAACTACCTGGCCAAGCTAGGGGCGAAGATGGAATGTGTGAAAACAGAGATTGTCTATGATACGGTGACCATGGATGAGCATAAGACGAGTTTTCAAAGGCAAATTATCGACTTCATGAATGTATCATCTGTGCACAATGAAGAGAATCTGAAAAATCTGCAAGGATATATGACACGTACATTCGATACTGCAATTTCCCACTTCGCCACGAAAACAGACATTAAAAATTACAGCGAACATCTGAGCAAGATCAAAAATATTTTGGTGGAGACTTACGACTAAACATATAAAAGAGAGCGACAGTGAGAACTTTTATTCAGTATGATAGTGGGCTTTGCTAGCGAACTACATCGGGCGATTCAGTCTGTCCACTCAATGTATTTGCTCGCCAAGAGAGGCAAAATTTCGCGCAACCATATAAATGAAGAAGTTTTTAAGCCATTTGCTCGTCGTCTCGATGTACCCAGGGAGAGCTATGGAGCACACGTAGCTGTAAAGTCCGAAATAGACAATACCACTATGCCTTTAAAAAAGTGGAAGTATAATAATGTATAGTCAGATCAGAACGATGAATCGGATGCGGATTTGCCACACAAGAAGTAAGTATGGAAGAGAACCCTGAAATCTAATGCTTTGGCTCGACGTTACCTACGATTGTACACGTCTCGTAATAATGATATGACATATGGTGTATACAGACATAATGATAAATGGTTCCCTGGTGCTGATGAAATAGAGTTTCTACCAGATGGGAGCTTCCAAGTTGGCAATTGCACTGTACATGGAACCCCAGGCTATACGAACTTCTATTTCGCAAGGAGCCCAGGGACTTTACTGAATCCGACCTGCTGGAATACAAGACTTTGCTCGAATTCACACATACAACTTTACCAAGATAACGATCCCGAAATTGGTGTTTATAAGAATGAAGATCACGAAAAAGTCGACATTCTGGCAGACCTATTCATTGGCCTAGCACTGAAAAGCGGCGAAGGTCTGAAGAAGATAGACGACGGCAAGAACATCGACTATGTATTCTGGGACGAACTGAACAAGCTGATGGATAGGCATCAGCTACTGCTTGCTTCGCAAATTGTTGGAAATTACTCCCACACCAACGAGATATTTTCAATCATCGAATACCTTAATAAGGTGGACTACATTTGATAAGTCGATTGGTCATCGTCAGCTTCAAGGTTCGAGAAGGTGCTGAAACATCATAATGGAAGGGCATACTTAAAGTGGCGGTGTTTCCTTGCCCGCTTCAATTCCTGGGTCGTCAAAGCGGAGATCGAGTGGTGAAAGTCTATAAATATTAATAAACCTGTATATAGTATTATGTGTTCAATACATGTTATATAAAAATTAATTATGTGTTTTATTTAAAAAAGTTCCCTGCAATTTAAGTACTTTGCAGGAATGGTCAATGTCACCAATCAGTATAGGCCGATATCAGGCAGCATAATCGATACTGCCTATTTGTTGAGAATAGAATCCAATATGGAGTGGGTCGAATGGATGTGAGTAATTAGTCAATCGGAGAGATCGGTAGGGTTCCACAAAGCAACCTATACTTTAAACCCATAAACAAATATGGCTGTCACCTGGTCATATATAGGTGATGTAAACATATGAAATCTAATATGGTAGTCAGAAGAAGGTGAGACGCAAGCTCTAAAACCAATGGCAGTAAAAAACCAATAATGGAGGATTGCACTAGCAAGATGGCTGCCTCCCAACATGGCAGCCTCCAGTCAAATATAAGCAAATGGGGCCTACCAACAGGGCAGTCTCCAGTAACATGTATAAACAAATGAACGAAAAAACAAATATGGTCACCTCCAGTAACATATAAACAAATATTGCGGATTGAGTATGGGTGAGGGGAGTGGGGGTGAGACAGCCAGTCGTCTGCTGGGCATGGTGCTGGAAAGATCTTCGGAAATGTAAGTTTAAAAAATATTTCATAAGTATTTAAATAATGTTTTTTATAATTTTTCAACAAATTGTAAATGATTAATTTTAATGACATGTTGTTTGAAATTTTTTAAATTTTTTGTGAATATTTTTGAATTTGTTGAATTTTCAAGGTCAAAGGTAAATGTCAAAGGTCAAAGGTCATAGGTCCTGCTCTTCTGGCTTGGAGGCAGTGACCTCCTTGTCGGAGTCCCTGATCCGCCTCGCCGGAGTCATGAGTCCCCATCTCCAGCTCTTTAAAAAATTGTAATTTTTTAAGGAAAAAAGGTAAATTTCTAAGGAAAAAAATGATTTCTTAGTGTATGTTGGTCGATTTTGAGGGTAAAAGGGAAATTTTTGAGGGGAAAAAGAGAGAAAAGATAGTGGGTGGTGACATAACAACATGGCGACCGGTCGGTTCCTGCATTCCTATCCCAGAGCCTGTTGGCCCCAATTTCCCACTTCCCTAGTAACTCCCTACATTGGAGATCTCAATTTCTTGCC
This sequence comes from Dryococelus australis, assembly GCA_029891345.1. Taxonomy (NCBI): domain Eukaryota; kingdom Metazoa; phylum Arthropoda; class Insecta; order Phasmatodea; family Phasmatidae; genus Dryococelus; species Dryococelus australis. The sequence continues at coordinate 250,049,755 of CM057009.1, forward strand.
TTTGTTGTTTTTGTTAAAACAAATGTGTATCAGTTAAATGTGGTTTGTTTGTATAGAGATAGTCGAGGAAACGTCAAAGAAACTTTTCAACGGACTCTTCCATTGGTTTCAATGGTTATTCCGATATTATGCTTTATTTTATTAATAAAAAATGAAGTTATAAAAATCTAAAACCCTACTACTTAAAAGACAAAAGACAAAACGTTAGTTAAGTGTACGAGTGTAATCATAAAGGCGTAATCACACATCGTGCTGTTTAAAACACTTTATATATAGGGGAGGTACAGGGGTAAAATTTAACTAAAATAGGTATTTGTACTAAATTTCATGCATTTCAGTTCAGTGCTGTAGAAACCACATCACTGTGACACCCCATGATGGACACATGGATGGACCTGATGATCTTATAAAGGCTCCTTGTTGACTATGGAACCATAAAAAGGTGCAGTTCTGTAAAGTGATGTGTGTGGTTAAATGGATTGATGTGCTCAATCAATTGTGCGTTATACATTCTTATGATTTTATTATTAGCCTATATTGTTCCATTGCTGAACAAAGGCCTTCACCTACGCCTTCCATTTGTCACGGTATTGAGCCAGAATTAGTTAGAATTTAAAACTGACATAAAATTGTTAATTATATTTTTCTCCTGTACCACCCCTGTATGTAATGTGTCTTAAATGGCACGACATGTGACTATGGCTTATGATTATACCTGTACACTGGGAAGTTTGCAGCTCTTGACCGGACCAACGCTCGGGGCACCGTGTAGCCTACGTCGTCGACCTGGCCGGCATCGCGGCGGCCTGGTGACGTCTCTCCCCTTATCTTGTGATGCCGCCCTTTATATACTGGCCCCACTGGCCTCCTTTCGCGTTCCAACTTTCCTTGTTTAATGATAACTAACCAAACACAGCCTATCACCCTGTATTCCTCATTCTGGCACCCGAAGCATCTCTCCTCGGCGTGCATCTTGTTGCACCTGCAACATGACTCCCCCTCTCAGGAAAGTCTGCTCGTCCTCGAGCGTAGTAGAAGGGCGGTGCAGTTTGTTTGTAACGGTGAGGGTGGCCGCCGAAGGTTGTGGTTTCGGGTCGCCCGCCATGGTACAGACTGGCAGTGCCCCTTCTTCCTCGCGGCCATGGTCGTATTGTTGTTACGGTGCAGTGGTTGTTATTTAGAGTCTTTAGAGTGTCTTTTGGGCACTTTCCTCACTATGTGACCTTTAAACATGATGTGGGGCTGTGTGGCGAGATTCTTATTTTTACAATAATTTTGAGAAGGTGGGATTTAATACTTGAATTGAAGGTTGCTTTTTCTTAAGACTATAAATTTCTCTCCACTGTTATTTATATGAAATTATGTTTTGTATATTTTTGGTATATTAATTTATACACCTTTGTTACATTTTTCATTATACTATTTAATTTATCTGTTCCTCTATTTAATTAAATATTATACAAATACTTATGGTAATTCATTCCTCTTTGACTCAGTTACTTTGTGTCGTGGCGTGGGTATTGGAGTGTGGTCGTGCTGTCATAAAACCCCAAGTCTAATTTGTGACACAGCGCCGATCACTGGGATAGGGGGAAGGTGGTATTAAGTGCATGTATGATGCAGTGACACTCCGTAACTGATCTATAACTTCTGTTTGTACTATTTGCGCTAGATGTTGGGTCTTGCAATTTACAAGTTGTGCCTTAGACATGTATTATTTTGAATTACATATTTTCTATTTATACATCTCTTTATCTCAAAGGAGAAACTTTTCTGATGGTATATACACATTTTTACCATATTCTGAAAACTTGCTAAGACAATGTACATATTTTCGTTTTCCTTTGGACACTTTTCTCCTACTAACTACATAGATTTATTTTATATTATAAATCTTTTTTTGCTAACTAATTCCCTATATTGAATAATTTATGTGTATATATATAAATATAGACACACACACACACACACACCTCTCTTGGTTTTTAATTCATTATTGACTGTTAACAGTTTTAGAGGGGACCCTGGGGTATTTTTTGTACTGAGAGAAGCTTCGTACGGCTGATGCCATCAGTGCTCTGGAGTAGCAGGTTACCACCCATGTGGAAAGTTGACTTGACGTTGTGCGTGCCGTCGCCTAGGCTCGTGGCGAGCTGCTGTGGCGTTCCGCCGCCCGGTGAGTCTGCTGTAACAACACTTTTGCCTACGTTTACCTTTCCATCGTTCGCGTTATTAAAATATTTCTTTTGACATAACAGGAACTGCTTACTGCTTGTGGCATGGGGGCCCTTATTTGCGCTGCAATTCGTGCCTAATGTACCAATTATTTTGTTGATGTGTCCCTCTTAGTGTAAGTGGCGTTGCGCGTGTTTCATAATAAAGGGGGGTGGGGGGGGGGGGTAAATAGTGTTATGAAAAAAAATTTACGCTCTTGCCGCACTGCCCGCATAGTGCAGCTGCTTGGCATTTCATGCTGCACTGTGTCATGCTGCTGGTGTGTACCTCTTATACCTTTCATCGCGCTGGCTCTGCAGTGCCATGCGTCCTTTTGGGGATTCCTTTTATTGATGGACTCGCTTCATGTCGCTATGGTTCTGGTGCAGCTTTCTTTCCCTAAAACATATTTGCTGCTGTGCTTGATGGGCCATACACAACGTGTTGATGTAGTCTGTTGCATGTAACACAGTATTAAAACACAATTAGTTAGTGATATGAGCCATTTTAAAATGACATGTATTTATGGTGTCATGTTTGTAGTTTCCAGTTCTGCCTGTCCTAATCTGTATCGTGGATGGTCTCATTATGTTGGTGACATAGTATGGGCCTTTATATTTAAATGTTAATGCTTTTTGTCATGTGTGGTTACGAAACCAGACCCAGTCACTGATTTTTACTTTGTTATGTTGGTGTGTTTTTTCAAAGTGTACTTTTTGTTTCTGTTGTGCTATCATTAGGTTCATTTTAGCTTGCTCCGTGTCTTTTAGTAGTTTTTCACACCATTCGTTTCCGCTTACTGAATATTTGTCTGCTAACATGTGTGTGGGTTGCGTGGCTTCGATTTTGTGTAGTAAGTAAAAGGGGGTAAATTTTGTACTGGCATTGATTGGCGTGTTATGCTTAAAAACGATGTATTCTAGGAATTCGTCCCAGCTTGAGGGCTCTTCATGGGTGCATGCCGTCAGCTGTTGCCCAAGTAATTTATTGAAAGATTCCACTAAACCGTTGCAAGCAGGGTTGTATGCTGTAATTTGTAGTTTTTTGATCTGTAGTTTCTTTAATAGATCGGAAATGAGTTCTTTGTTGAACTATGTCCTCCTGTCAGTTAATAGTTGTTGAGGGCATCCGTATTTGAGAATGACTTCTATAATGTATGTGGCATATGTTACTGCATTGATGGATTGTACTGCTTTAGCAATGACGTAGTGACTTATATATTCCATCATTACTAAGGCGTATTTATTGCCTCGCCTTGACGTCTGGGGTAGTCCTTTCGCATCAAGAGCCCATGCTTTCAGGATTTATGGCAGTTCGTTGGGTTGTACCGGACCCATTGGCTTCTGTGTGTTGGGTTTTATTTTCTGGCATGTTGGGCAATTTTAATGTAATTCTTGATGTCCTTATTCATGTTATCCCAGTAGTAAATTTGTTTTATATTGTGAAGTGTTTTGAAGGGCCCAAAGTGTCTGCCTCCTAACAGTGTGTCATGGTGGGCAGAAATTATTTTATTTGTGTAGTACTGAGGCACGAACATAAGTTTTTTATGTCCAATATGTGTATTAATTTTTAGGTATATTTCCCAGCTGGCTGCAATTCTGTAATATCTGACTAACTTGGTGTACCCGGGTTCGCAAGCTAGTATGATTTGTTTTTTTTTTCATCGAACTTGTGAAATATGGGAGCATGTTGTATCACATTATTTAATTCTAGGAATTCCCCTGTATTCTCTTTCGCTCCATGTATACTGTGTTTCTGCTTAGTGAGATCGACAAGTGGTTCTGCTTCACTAGCGTTTTTATGTACGTATCTCCTTAGATACTACATCATTCCTAAGAATGTGCGAAGTTCTTTAATGTTCCCTTTTGGTGCCATTTTGTCTATTACTTTTACCTTATCAGGGTCAGTTACTATTCCTTGGGGGGGGGATGATGTAGTGCCCTAAAACCTTTATTTCTTGTTGGGCAAAAGAGCATTTTTTTGCGTTCACCTTCACATTAAATTGTTGTAATCTTTTTAATACTTCACGGATATTAGCTAAGTGCTCTTAAAAGGTGTTTCCTAGTATGAAAATATTGTCTATATACATGAGGGCCATGTGCCACATCAGGGGATGTAACAATATATCTATGAATTGTTGGGAGTATTGCGGGGAAATACAGAGGCCCATTAACATTTTTTTGTACTGGAACAACCCTACACCGTCAACTGTGAATGCCAATTGGTGTCTTTCCTGTTTTCTAACTGAAATGGCGTAAAATCCTGAAAAAACGTCTAGTGATATTATAGATTTTGTGTTATGTAGTGTGTTCAATATGTCTTCAGTTCTAGGGAGGGGGCAGTGGACTCTTGTCACATATTGATTTAGCTTCCATAAATTCGCAAGGAATCGAATGCTTGCTGACTTTTTCTAATAATTAAAGATGGCACAGCATATGCTGAATCAGATGCTTCGATAATGTCGGCATTCTCCATATTTTTATTTGTTCTACTAGTTCATCACGAAGCTTGGGGTTAATTCTGTATGGCTGTGTAAATATGGGCATATCTGTTTGCAATTCAAGTTTTAATTTGGTAGTTTTTGGCCTCTGTTAGTTCTAGCATATTGGTTTTGAACCTGTATTTGTATTCTGTTATGACTTTTTCTAGCTCCTGCTTTTGGTATGAATCAAGTTTTTTATTATTTTGCTTCTAATGTCCTCGTATTTGTCGTCCTGTATACTCTCTATTTTGTTAATACAATATTGGATAGTTCCCATATTGTAATTTCTATAACCAATGTATGTAGAAGGACTTGGATTACTTTATCACTATTGTTACTGTTTATGAACATAATATTGTGTTTCGAAAATGGAATTGTGTCGTAGCCTTGAATGAAGTTTACACCTAATATAATATATATTTTCAAGTTATCAATTACCAAATATTCTTGTTTGAAGGTGTTTGCAGTAATGCTAAATTTTAGGTTAGCCTTGTACTTAGGTGCTTGTATCTGATTTGTAGCTCCGACCAGTGAGAAGTGTTCTGTTATTGGCAGAAGACGTGCATCATAATTAACGTGCTAGCTATGCAGCTACGACTGCATCCTGTGTCTAGCAGAGCATAGTAGTCTTTGCTCTGGAGCTTAAGAAGTACGCAGGGAGTTGACGTTCTTACGAGCGCTTGACAGTTACATGTCCTCCTTTATTTGTTTTGTTTTAAATTTTCAAGGTCAAAGGTAAATGTCAAAGGTCAAAGGTCATAGGTCCTGCACTTCTGGCTTGGAGGCCGTGGCCCCCTTGTCGGAGTTGATTTCTTCGTTTAAAACATCCCATTCTATACGAACTTGTTTGGCTTGTAAATATTTCTCTTTTACAGCAGGTATAATGTTATATGATTCCGAAACAGAGTCCGACATGTTATGATTAAGTTATATTAACTTCCAACTATTTATATATAAATTAAGTCGTTGGTTTTCTAACTGATGCAATAGGTCGACTAGATATAATAGTTTCCACTTTTCCAATCTTATCGATTTTATTTATAACTGTATCTAATTTTTTCCAATATCTTTTTACAAATCATTTTATTACAATCCTAAAATTATTTTGAATTTATGTAACTTGTGTTGTTAAGAGTGTGTTTAGCACACCATTGAAGTCTATAGATAATCCATTAAAATGTCCTTCTATTCTAAGTTCATTAGTCTGCAACTCATTCAGAATATTGGTTAAAATGCTTACAATTACACTCGTGTATTTATAAACATTATCATTCCCATCAACTAACTTCGTTAACATATCTCGCATATTTTTTCAATTGCGATTTAAATACGTTTAGCTTAATGGCGTTTATGACTTCCACGTAACGTTTATTTACCACATCAGTATCTTTCACAGTCATACCCACATTACGTAATATATGTCCGTTCAAATCACAATTTCCATCGCGATTTTTGGTTAAACAGCTATTGTAATGATAACGTTTTATACCGCTATGTCCAAACTTTGAAATACTCATTATTCTCGGTTGGGATGTAAAAAATGTCAAATCCAGACCTATATCTGCCTTTATATAGGGAAAGCATTGGTATAATCACCAGAAAACAGTATGTGTTTTTCCAACAGTAAAACACCCCTAAGCATGATTATTGTAAATGTGTTATAGATTCATATTGTCAATTTTAAACACAATTGTCATATTTGCATTATCATGCAAATTATGTTTTGGAATATGTGTGTAACTTTGTGATAGATAAAAACAATCAACGTTTGAATGCCTGCCAAATCTAAAATATTGCTGTAAAAGGGAGATATTGCATTTCTTCAATTAACGACAAAATGGGTACTAATAGTTGATTATTCTCTTGTTGTATTGTTTTAGAAAACACATATATGTTTTCAAACCTAAGACCATTTGTATGTTCCAACAGCAACATAATAACACAAGTTTTTCCTCATGAAGAAGGACCACTTGTTATACAACATATATTTGGAGGTAAAAGAATTCCATGTTTCTGTTCAATTACGTTTTCTCTCATATTTACATTTACCAGAAGATGTACATTTTGTTTTATAACCTTCATTTATACACATTATTACATAACGTAATGTACTAATGTAAAACTATAAATGTGGGTCTATGTATAGGTTCGCGTTCAGTTGAAACGAATGGCTCGTACTAAACATATCAAAAAAGGACACGGTGTATTGAATACATTGGTTAATAAATTACAATTTGAATTGCATTTACCGAAATACCATTATTGCAGACCCGGAACTAAGCTTGCGAAACGTCTGGCACAGAACAATCAAGGAATAAACTCTTTGGATGATGCTTGTAATGAACACGACATAGTTTACGATCGAACAAACGATTTGAAACAAAGACATATAGCAGATACGATTCTAGCCGATAAAGCAATAAATAAAAGGAAGAATCCATCCTTTCTTTTTTCCAGCATTAAAATATCTTGGATCGCTCCTAGGAGGAGTTTCGGCAATCAGTAGAGCAGTTAAATCAGATGATAAAGAAATGTATTTGAGACCGTCTAAAGTTGGGCAGGGACAAAAAACTCCAAACGTGGAAAAAACACAGAAAGTCCTAAATAGTCTTCCAAAACGTACATTTACACACAAAGGCATTAATGTATTTGTAAAGAAACTCGTCATTCCCTATTTCCGAGGCATGCATATGAAGATGCTTTTACCAAAGATACCAAACCTTCGTGAATGAATGATAGTTCATTTAGATTTGAAACAAAATGGAGGAATACATTGGGTTGCATAAATTAACTATGTTAATCAGTGTATTATTTTACGACAGTTTCAGTGATTTATGTCCTTTAATTGAAATACATAATTATATAAAAACATGTAATTAAGATATAATTAAAAAACAGAACAATTACCAAACACAATCAATTGCGGTCTTTTGTGTGTATGTTTTTTGACTATAAATGGGCTATAAAAGTAAGTGTAATATTAAAGCATATTAGTAATATATCAATTACGTTGATATTAAATGGAAATTCATCGTAACTGCATCTGGTATATTCCCCAGCTTTGGAGTTAGATGGAGAATGGCAAATAAGTTTAATCGAATTCGTTACTTACAACAGCATACCAAACATTGACATGCACAACCTTTCATTTACAGTTAACACTGGTGAGAGAACCTACGAGATTGTGATATTGGTAGGATCTTATGAGTTTGATGATATAGATTTATTAAAATGGCATTACCTAAAGATGTACATTTCCAATTATGTGGAAATCGAAATACGTTAACTACTGCGATGTACAGTGATGTCGATATAGATTTCACGGAAGTCAATTCAATTGCAAGTATGTTAGATTACAAATGGAGAGTGTATCCCACTAATGAATTGCATGAATCATCAAAACATGTAAATATATTATTAGTAAATATATGCCATATAAATGTTAATATGTTAGGCGGTTCATATATGAATGGCAAACCGATAAATACATCACATGAATTCATGTGTGTGGTGGCTACAGGATATAAAATAATTGAAAACCGAATACTTTGTTTATCTTCCAGTAATAGTTAACCATGATGATGAAATAGTTGTTATAATTGTCGATCAAGACGGTAAACTTATTATTTTTAGAAATGAAGAAATCACCGTTCGTTTAAATTTAAAAAAAGGTATATAAACAGTTTCATTCTGTGCGCATTGCAATCATAATGTGTATTGTGTATAATAGTTAATATCGATGTAAAGTAGGTGGTTCTTTAAAGAACTATGTCACTAAGGAATGTATTTCGAAGAAAATAACTATAAAAAAATGCAAACACAAGCATAAAGCACTCACATCAAATAAGATACCCGTGAAGTTAACACGAGGCAACAAATTGTTTTAAAGGGATTAGGCTATACAGTTAACAGAAATGGAAGACCTACTTAATGTTGAAGAACTGATCAGTTATGAAGATGCAATCACCAATGTGGATATACGTGTGTATGGACCGTTCCGAGCAGGTCCGTACACGTTTACATCTGAAATAAGGATTTCTATACAAAATCATGATATTTACATTTTACCATCGAAATAAAGTTTAAGGTTAAGAGTAACAATTAAAAAGGCAGCCGATGCAAGTAATCCAGTAAGTACAAAAATAGTAAGAAATTTAAATACTTCATTTAATCGACAGAATTGCATATCTACTCAATGGTGTTGAAATCGATCAAACACGAAATGTTGGAATTACTTTCATGATTAAGACCTATCTCTCGCAAACTGTAAACAATCTTTATACAGGGCTGATGGCTGCGTGGAGTAATGCTAGTGGTTATACACTGCAAATAAATTCAGGCAGAAAATACGAAGTTGTTATACCATTAGGTATGGTACTTGGTTTAGCTGAAGACTATAAACACATCATATTAATTGCTATACAAGAATTAGATATTTTATTCACTAACACACATTTGAATGCTCTATATGATACATCTAATAACAAGGAAGGTGTAACATTTGAATTAAGCAATGTCGAATGGTTTATGCCACATATTGAAATTAACACTCATGAATATGTAAAGTTTTAAAATATATCGAAAAAGGAAAGAATTTATACATTGCTTTCAGAAAGTGGAGTTTCAAAACTTTTCCAACACTACCAACAACACAAAAAAATATCATGGAGTGTGAAATCAAGTTCTTCCGAAGAACCGAGATATGTTGTAATTAGTTTTCAAACAAATCATCAAAACAATTTGAAATCATACAGATCGATAATTGTCATATGAAAAATATTAAACTGTATCTAAAAAGTCAAGCCTATACGTATTCAGATTTAAATATAAACTTTGGTAATGGGGAATTCCTTATTTTCTATGATAAGTGCTCAAAGTTTCAGGAAACGTATTATAACAAAATCAGTTCACTGATACTAGAACCCGAAACATTTTAAACTAGAGGAATGTATGTAGCTGCACGGTGACGTTTTCCTGTCTAATAAATACCCTTAACTGAGTTTGGACCCTTTAAAGGACCTCCCCAGAAGCAAAGACTTCCTGCAACTTCCTAAAAACCTGATCTTATTAGAGAGAAACTACTTCCGGTAGAATGAAATGGAAATAAAAAGTCTCTCTCAAAATAACAAATAAAAGAAATAATCATGTTTTAAAGCAAAAGAAAATAATTACACAATTATGTAAATAAACAAAAATATGTAGAAATTAACATATTCAGATCATAACCTCTTATCTCAGAATTCATATCAGTATGACATAGAATAAAAAAATAAAAATAAACTTTGGTTTGCTGGTTTACAAAATAAAAATATTACATGGTTTTAATAAAATGACTCTTCGTACAGGGCGTTCTCTCAAGCTGGCAGGCATTCTGAACATAGGCGATAACCCGATCGCCGAATCGGCACTGGAGACAACCAGGTAGTGATAATGCCAGTCGTGCCTCCATGGGCGTTGAGGTCAAAGGCAGTGCTTCATATTCGCAATTCAGCTTGTTTGTATAGCAAGAAATAATGTTTCCAAATCGACCTTAGCTTCCCCTAATACTAGGGTATCAGCATACTCTATATTAAATTCTCCCATCGCTCGGAAAAACGCAGTCCGCTATTTTCTAAGTCCGAAAGTGAATTAATCTTTTTTTTTTTTCGGGCTTGAACTCAGGTCCCTCCGACATGCATCACCTCTGTAAATTACTTCAATTTTTTTAAATTTACAAATACACTTCTAGTGACTTACACTTCCGATATGGAAGTTCGATATTTGCCATGGGGTTCGAGTCTTAGAGAATGCAAGTCTTGGAAAATTCATATTTTATTTTAACAAATACACTTCTGATGCAATACACTTACGAGAGCTGTTCTGTAGATGTGACATCGCCGACATCCCTTGCCCAGCTAACGTGGTACACTCGCTACAGCTTGACAGATGACGAGTAATGGTGTAATTATGTAATTATTTATTTATTTATTGATATATCCCAGCGCCCTAAACATTAACACCTACCTTTACCTACCCATCTTTCAATACAACACAACAAAGAAAAATCACAAAAATATTTAGAAAAATATACCAAAAATCTTAACTCCAGCATGTCTGTATACCGTCAGACACCAGCCAAAAATCATACCACCCATTAAACGAACCACCTTATTACACCAATTATCCATACCAATATAAATGTTTACTACCACAGCAATATTACAATTTGAAAATAAATAATGTATGAACATTACTAAAAATATTTTCAAAACTCAGGTTGCTAGTCGAATTGTGAACCTCTTATCTTACCATGATTCATATATCTGGTGCCTAAAACTAATATTTACCATTTATTATATATTCCTAAAGCGGTCTCCGAAACACTGAGCACAAATTGCGACAATTCCAACACAGAAAAAATTATTTTTTAAATAGTTTCAGGGTCTCGAACACTGATACCTATGTCATGCCTGATAGATATTGCATAATCCTTTATATCTGGCACGTTTAAGCACGTAAACCGACAGAAAATCATGTACAAAATTTTTCTTAAACTCGGGTCGGTATTCGAACTGGGGTCCCTAAATCATGTCAAATATTTGTCAAACAGCCTGTTTCATACACCATGCAATTATTCAGAATTTTATTGCAGTGATTTTTCAAATAAAGTATCAGTTAGGTTACACTGGAAAAAGGTCTTTCTCGATTATTATCAAACTAATATAATTTTTCCTGAAATCATTTTTTTAAAGAAATTATTACATACAGATGTGAAGTAGGTAAGTGAACTTAATGTCTTGTCAACAGCGAGGTCATTAGAGACGGTGTAAGTTGTTCAGAGGGGTAGGAACAGCCTTTGTTTGGGACCCATCCCAGCATTTGCCTTGAGTGATTACGAGAAACCATGGAAAACTGAAATCAGGATGGCTCGACTGGGAACCGAACCCATGTCCTCCCGAATGCGAGTCCAGTGAGTTGCCATTGCGCCACCTCGCTTGGTTACAGGAGCTAGGGATTAGAAATTTCATGTCGGCCGTCGTCAAATCGCCATGAGACCACGTCGTGGTATGAAGAATTGTTAGACGCATTGACGTGCTTCGGCAGTTACGTCATGCGCGAGGCGATGCATGGGACAAGGCATAGCGTGCTTCGATAACACACCAGGTTGGTGTCCTATTGTGATATCAGTGCGTGGAGAGGTGTAGCGTTCGTGACAGCAGGGAAATACATGGGGGAAATTTTACTGCAAGGCTTCCCTGATGCGCTGCGTGCTTTAGCAATGCTGACTCGGTTGGTGTACTGTCGCGCCAGGCGAGATCGTTGCTTTATCCAGAAATTATATCATGGCAGTGTCTGGAGCTGTTCTGAGCTGGCATGAAACTTCATATAATATTCTAAATTTTGTTCGCATGAGGCGGAGGAACGTCCTGGAAGTAACTGCGAATGTACACGTAATATTCGCGGACAAGTAAGATTATATGTGTTAGATAATAGAAAAAAGTGTTCAAAACTATACGTCCGAAACATCCCTGCATAATATAAAATTAAATGTATTTTTTTTAAGCTTAAACGATGTATTTTTTTTTAAATTACAGGAGCTCCAGAATCCATTCAGACTCACTCTCTAATTATTTGCATAAAAGCAAAACCATTAATAATTAGAATAATAATATGTAGAGGTTCGACAACTCTTAACAAGGTCTTGAGAGCCTATGAGGGTGAAATGAGGTGAGGATGGAGCAGCACTGGAATGCAAAGGCAGGGAGATGAGAAGATAAAACCTCGCCAGCTAATAATTGACCAAAGTATGAAGCCCATTGCAGACATAAGGTGGATGAATACACAACATGTATACAAGTAGATCCCAAGCAGGAAACAGTCAAAATGCATAGGGAAGTTCACAACATTGTATAGAAAGCAATGCTAAACATTACTCAGCTTGATGTGTGATATTATTTCCATGCAGTGTATAGGTCAAAAACTTCCCTTACAGTTTTGGAAGTTTACCAAACATATTTATACATAAATTGGAATACTAGAAAATTTCATAAGAAGCATAAACTTGGTGAGAAGTACGATTATCGTACTATATGTGTCAAATGCACCCAAGTAATCTATTTTAATTATGCTTACCTACTGTTGTCGCTAAGACTCGTGATGGCTCTAAGCACGGCGGTGAGCAAGGCCCAAGGCAAGAGCAGGGGGGTTAGGGGTTTAGGAAGAAAGTGGCCACGCCTCCGCACTGTGCTACCTGCCGTACAAAACACATTGCCCCTCGTTCCTCGCAGTTGTGAAAGACTGTGAACAATGACAAGTAGCACGCGGCCCAAGAGGTATAAGCAAGTTATACACTGCAAGGAAAGATAAGTCATCAGGAGTGTTTTGGAAGCTTTTGCTTAAGAGGCAAGGAATAAATATTTATTGGTTCCTATCAACAAAGCTACAGAGAGAGCTGCAAGTACATGGGAGTAAGTACAGCGTCTATCGAGAGAATTCGCAAACAAAGCATAGAGAGAGAGAGAGCGAGCGAGAGATCCCTGGCGAACCTCACACTACTCCAGGAAAGTGAAGGCGAGAACACAATGCTTACGCTGTTCACCGTATCTTCTATTAAGGGTTCTGACTACCTGCAATTATTTTGTGCAATGGAGTCCTCAAAACTGGTGGACTCTATAAGACGAACTCTTGCTCGTTCCTCAATAGCTTCGTTTCGTCACCTGTACCCACAAGGCGCTCAATTTGCATGCTGTCTCTCTGCGGACGACTCGCCTACACATGGCTTTCAGCAATGAACCTATTTGTATTTTAAAGGCACACTAATAAGAAAAAAGTACGGTATGTTTCTCAAGACAGATCTTAACTTTTAGTATAAAAAATCTGTGGCTGAAACAGTTTCTGAACGCACCCTTTTTATCCAATCTTACATCAAAAAATAATTCTTGGAGTTTGAATGAAAACATGGTGTTTGGACGCCACTACAAAATATCCAGCTGTTTTCTAATCGTGTATTTTGTACCAAACCTTTATAATGCACTTCTTGCGCCAGCCAGTCGGAGCCCTTATTACATCTGCAATGTGATGGATTTGTGTTAATTTTTAGTCACTCTGACAGATGAAGATAAATGCCTCACATAAGAGCATCACAGGCAAGGTTTATTTTCTTGACTGAACTGGTACGCTTTTAAAATATTGCACCAATAGTAAATAGTCATCCATGACTTTTCAGTAACATGCAAGTATTATTTTCAGTCAAACAAACCATTCAACATATTTTATTAAATAATTGTAAATTTGGCGCAGTAGCATGGCTACAAGGAAAAGGGGTCTCTTGCAACGAAACAATGAAAGCTACTCTCGCTGAATTGCTTGGAAAACATCGACCAAGAGAGAAAATATTAGCTGTTGACTGAGTATTCCAGCAACGTGGCCATACTGTACCTAGATCGCCTACTTATATGTGCGATTTCAATGCCATAGAACTAGCCTGGGCTAAGATTAAACGTCATATCAGAGCTCACAACACAACTGGAGATTTATCACTGCAAGTATTATAAATGCTAACAACAGAAGCCGTAAAAGCCATAACAAAGGAAGACTGGGTGGGATATTGCAAACACGTTGAAGGCATTGAAGCAGATTATTGGAAGAACTACTGCCTCATTGAGTTAGCAGTAGATGAATTCTTAATCAAACTGGACAGTGACAGCGATGATACAGATGATGAAAGCGAAAAAAATTCAAACCATGACAGCTGCGGTGAGCAAGAGATATTTAGTGAATGTGATAGCGACATCTCTTGCTTAGCTGAGTAATTGTAAATATTAATATTAGACTCTACAATGTCATTAATTTGTTTTGCTTAATCACTTTTTAATTTGTGAGCTAGGAATGGTTTTCGTTTCCCTAAGCTTCCTCAACAACAGTTAATAAACATTGTTAACAATGCTATGTTTAGACATCTCCATAGTACATGTTATCAGTTTGTAAAATTGCTATCCACTTTTATTTCTACTTATACTATTACATATATTATTTTTATATTATTTTAACTTACACTTTTACATAAATCATTTTTTGCCGAACAAACTGGTACCATGAATGTTACATAGTGTCATTTGACCAATTAATATTTTTAATTCTATATACTTGTAAATAAGTAAATTTAAGGTGAAAATTTCAGTATATGTTCCCTTATTTTGACTTTTTGTTCCCCACACTATGATTTTGGTATCACTGGTTATTCTCATAGTCACTGTGTACCGTAACATTATTGCTCACATCTTGTTTAGTAATAATTGGTTATAACTGAATACTTGTACCGCAGTATTTTTCAGTTATGCTTATTTGTCACATCGTAATCTTGGTTTGTTCATTGTTAAGTATTATTATCATATCCTAAAAATATACTATCAAACTGTGTTCAATTGTTAATTACTTTGGTGGTTGTTAACTGATTATGTTACGGCAATTTTAAAATTTTGTGTTTTGGTGCCTAGTGATTTTTTTTATTCATCGTTCTTTGTCTATTCAATTTATCGTGAGAAATTTTCAAGCTTCCTAGTATAACACCTGTAAATTAGCGTTGTTAACTTTTCATGTTAATAAATTATTTTCATTGATTTGACTTCTAGAAGCTACTTCTTGAAAAAAGTATTAGTTCATAAATGTTATCACAGCATGTCGAGGGCCGTAGTTGAGGTAGTGCCAGAGCATTCGCCTGCCACCACTGAAATCCGGGTTCGGTTCCTGGGTATGTAAACCGGGATTTTTACATGGGGTAATCGTGGTTTGTGGGTTATGTCGGGGGTCTCCTGTTTACCCCAACATTGCATTCAGGCGCTGCTCCATGTCCGTCTCAATTCATCCACACCACAATGGCTCTGAAGACCTCTTATTCTAAGACTCGTCCAAACGTATCGATCAATCAATCATATTGTCATAGATAATACTTTATAATCAGTCAGTACAGATTACCAATTAGCTTGTACATATATTTAAGATAGAATTACAATGGTTTTTGTATTTGTATATTGAAATGTATGCATATTTGCTATACTTCAGAGGTAGAAAAGGCAAACATTTACTTAACTGCGCCAGCAAAAAATAAAGACACAATAAACTAATTACAAACAGTAAGATTGCTTGAAACTTTAATTCAGTTAGGTTTTGGAAACTTAAAAGATTTTAATTATATGTAGATTATTTTTTATTCCGCTTATCGGGAATATTCTACTAACTCTGGCGAACAAATAAGTTACCTAACTTCGTAACGACATGTCTATTGATTGTATCATCAACCCCTGCAAAACATATTTTCGCACAATCGTCTCGCTTGCCGTTTTTTAATCTCAATATATAGTTTAAATAAAGTCATGCAATTACAGTGAAACTACTTTATTTATGTTAAACTGCTTTTCGTTGGTAGCACTTGATACTAAATAAAATATTTTGCCAAACTTAGCAAAAAATATGACATTAATTTCTAGTACTGACTATGATATTAATGTTATCCCCACTCACCTTTGCAATAATTTCGTATTCATGCCAATGCAATTTCTAAAGACATGTAGCTGAAAAAATTAATACATCCATGTTTTGCGCGGGACTTAAACCCAGAACATCTAGTACTGTATGCTGGCGCACAAAAACTATGCTACAAAACAAGTAGTCATTGGAATGTTTGCAGGATACGTAGTACGTCGTTCAACAGTACACTTTGCGGTCGAAGGAAGGGACGCGACAGGCCAAACCTACGGGCGGTCGAGGGGAGTGGGAGGTGAACTAGGACCAGAGGGTTCAGCCCTTACAACAGTAACTGACTTCTTTTTTTCTTACCGAGCAGTATCTATGAAAAACAAAAATAAATCAGATCTGGTATTACATAGCTTCCGAACAAACTTTGTAACTCATTCATGCTGAAAGAAGAAATGTTAAGAATTTGCAAATGAGACAAACATTTATAAATAAATAATACTGTGAAATGTTACATTATCACAACTAAATATTTCAGCCAATCAATACATCCTGATGCTAAAATCATGGAAACAAGCAATTAAGTGTTTGTTTTATATTATTATTAGTGGTTCTTAACAGACTACATTTTCCAGAAAAAAAACTGTTTTTTTTATTAATTTTCGCCAGTAGTACTATTTAAAAACTACCTCTATCAAACATTCATACCAACAAAAAATACTAACTGCTTTGAGGACATGGCAGAGGGCTTTACGTGAACATGCCTGTTGTTGAGAGGATAATATGTTTTCTGTATATGGGAATAAAATGAAAGTAATGAAATTGATAATTCGATTTTATATCGTAAATCAAGATATATATGCAAGATGCTACATTTTGCTCAGCAGCCTAGTATATCGGAGTAGTGAGATGTAAGTTACTGCCCGGAAATGTTTGCCCTTCCCCAAAATTGCTGTCAGTCGTCGCGAGTCTCCATCCGTGTTATGGTGTGTCTGAATAGTAAAGCCACATCGCCCTGGTTGTCATGTTTAGCTTAACCTCTTGCATGTACTTGCAGTACCATCTGTATTGTGCACTCGCAAGAGAGAATGGAAAGTGCCTGACTTGAATAAATTACATTTTCCTGCTGAACAGTTGAGGTTCAAACAGAATGCCTACGGGCAGTTTTGTTCGTTAGAACGAGGATATAAAAATGCAGTGCACTTTAAGTCCATACATAGGTTTTTCCGTATTTCTGCCTAGCACTCCCGTGCTGGTCTCTCAAAATATTAAGTTAGGGATTTGGGTTCAAATATGGTTATATCAGAAGTTGGTTGGTACTACTGGAAAAATCCATACCGAAATTATGTTTTAACTCATAAGTAATAAATCTATATTGGTCGTGATATTTAAAATATTTATATTTTTAAATAATTATTTTTAAAATAATTATATATCTAAGCAATTATGATTATTTTTTCATATATTTTTAACATATGTATTTACACAGACAGACATACATACACCCCCACTGGTTAACCAAACACACATACTCCCCCAATGAATAATCCACACCCCTGTGACAATCGACAGTGATACAAGTTCCCACAGGGAACTCACTACGGGCATATCACCCTTGCGGTGACATGTAGATGTAATTGAAAATGTGATTTAAGATCCACAATGCAGGCAAAGAGCCTGTATTTTCGCCATAAATACTTAAATAAGACAGATGTGATTATATGAAAATGAGTACTGTTTTTCTTCTACACCAGCAACCATCAGCTGACACAGTACTTTGCAAATGGTGGTGGAGGAGTATGTTTACAAATTCTCTTTGCGTCATTGAGTAATAAGTGCCTTTTCTGAAAACAAATAATTAAATTACAACACACCACGAAGGTGAATTGTCCCTACGATTCACCTTATAGGCAAATCAATTTTGCTGTCAGTGACCAGAGTATTTTTACGTGTGTTTCACTCTACCTTAATTTTTTCCTGAAAACAAATAATTAAATTATAACCACAACATACTACAAGGGTGTATTTTCCCTACGATTCACCTTATGGGCGAATAAATTTTGCTGTCAGTGGTCACAGTATGTAAGTGAATAAGTATTTATATGTGTGTCGGGGTATGTGTGCACATGTGTGTAGGTGTGTGTGCGTATGTGCATGTGTGTGAGAGAGACTATACCTAGATAGGGTAATGCATCTATACTAATAATTCTCAGAACATCAGTAATTAATTGCAAAATACATTTTAAATCTAGGACATCACCAAGAAAACCTGCTACTTAGTCCTGATCAGAAATCCAGGGAGCGACCCCAGAACATTTGATTGTTTATTCACTTAGATAAAAATAATAAAAATGAATTATTTTTTACCATAAAGAAATCATTTAAGAGAAAATAAAATCAAATATATTGTTAATAAATGATACAAAGAATAGATAAATAAAACACTCGAATACATTTTCATATGCTATTTATTTAGTTTCCAGCCAATACAAAACACATTTGTAGTTGAAAAATAGTTCTTGCAGTTCTCTACTTTAAAAGACTGTCACACACAAGGCTAAACAGTTCTCATATGATTGTAAGCATTAGCTTCTTGTGAAAGGCAGCGCCAGTATCTGGATCATGAAGATGCCCATCGGTTGCCAGTTGACCATCCACCTCATTATAGCAGCACAGCAGATCTTGCTCCTCCGTAACAGTTGGCTTCGCGACATTTGTCTCGGCAATGATGGCATCCACAGCTCTAAGAATATGCACTGTTGGGTGGCACCGACAGGTGCATGTTCGTTTCCCGAGATGGAGGCAGAGATATTCGTGGCAGGTACCATCACGAGTGGCTGGCGTTGACGCTGTACTCGGCGTCTCTGGTCTTCTGACTGACAGTATTATTCTTCTTGGGTGCAGGATGTTTTGAAGGTTCGTGCCCCACCTGGGACAGTTCCACTGCACAATCTCGTGCGTGGATGGTAGCAGGCAGCTGGGCCGAGGCGATGATTTGCTCGTTGGAGCAGGGCAGCTGCGTCTGCAGCGTCATGTGGAACACGATGCAGGCCGATCTTCGTGGACAATCCAATTGAAACTGTGTGGGTTCGTAGAAAACGGAATAATGCGCGAAATGCCAATGCTGCATAACATTACCATCGCAGGTCTCGGTTTAGGTGTGCTGATAACCATCTTCTGCTATGAAACCATATTCAATGCTGCCATAGTCAGGCTTGGCATTTGTATAACTGTTCGTTGGACAGAATGGAGCTATGGTGACGATCAGACCTCTAGGTAACGACTAAATGAGTGCACCGATTGTTCCCGCTTATATATAATATGGACGATAAACAGGTGTGCCACCACGCGAAAACTAAAATTGTCATACATTTCAGGTGACTTTGTGTCTAGTCGTAACTTGCCGATTCACGGTCCAAGGACGAAGCACACCATTTGTGCAGCATCTGTGTGTTTCTCCATGTGCATGTCCAGACAGGTTCTGACCTGTCGCAGATGTGTCGGTGCTGGTCATCGTAAAGTTTTGTCAGCTTGAGCAGGGAAGGACAGCCTGTACGAAGAAGCCTTTTCGCACGATGAAGCATTACGACATTGATGCCATGCAGTTTATGAAAGGTGATACAATGAAGGAAGATAGTCAGATCTGCAAGGGTTTGTCTACTGGGAGCCAGCAAGCGTTGTCGGCAATACTTCTTGCTGCATCGATGGATACTGTTTCCACAGAATGTACACTCGCAAGACTTTCGCGCGAAGTCACAGAACTTCAAAATAAACGGACGTCGGCTATAACTAATGATGAGCATACAACTCCTGCTACAAAGAAAAGTAAATTTGTTATTGAAGGTGAAGCAGGAAGTGGAGACAATCATGGCGACAGTGATCGGGTTGAAGATGATGATTTTCTCGGTATTCCCACACATTTTCCCAACGAGTTTCCTTCGACAAGTGTTGTGAAGAAGGCATAAGACGCTGTGAATACTGGCTATATGTTTATTGAAGATCCCAACAAACTCGTAGATAGAGTTAGATATTTGCTTGACTTTCATAAAAGCAGGGATTTCTCGAACATAAACAGGTGGTTTCGATCATAAAAGAACTTAAGGATCGGGGTTATATCAGATGATGTGATAAACTGCTTTCTTCTGGAAATGTAAATACAATTATTAAGACATTATTATAAAAAAGTAACTGTTTTTGTTTGTATATTCCGTATCCTTATATCCCTCACAACTTTAAAAGTTGTTCTGCATTGTTGAGTACAAAGTCCAAGTCCTGCATCGACCAATAGCGAAGCATGATAGGAGCCTGTTGTAGTTCTAGGCACTCTGGTCTCTGGCTTGGTACAATGCTCAACTTTATGCATGGTATGCATACCAAAACTCCTATGATTTCTTTTTATTCCACTGCGCTAGAAATCGAAGACACAAATGTCCACAGTTCCATGAGTTAGGCAGCTTCTCCATTTCGTAATTGTAGGTTAATGTGCAATTTTTCAAGTACAGTCGCAGTTCAGGTGGAGGACACGAATTCTCAAAACTGTCATATTAGTTTGCATGTTTACCCTTTTTTACATACGCTACCGAATGCGTGCCAAGCCCGGCTGCCATGTCCAGATTAATTATGGCACACTCATCACATTTTAGTTTAGCAGGTAAAGCATCTCGTACGAACACTCCTCTAAAATTAGCTATGTTCAATTTTCGTCCAAAAAGTCCTAAATCCATGTTACTGATTGGTCGTTTTGGTAGAGATTTCCTCATCGCCTTCTCCTGCTGCGACCCTTTTTCTTTCTCGCACCTCCTCCTCGGTAGAGTCGTCGTATGTAAAGTCATTTGCAGTTTTATTTACCTATGGCGATAGCTTCCAGTTTACGGTTGTGGCGATGTTTTCCTCCAATTACTTACGTTTGTTCGAGACTCGTTTCACCGCACTAACGATATTCATTACGGCTCCAACGATACCACCCAGGGCGCCGATTGCAGATATCAAGGCAGGAAGGAATCCTCCCTTCTTTTTCTTCCCTCTCCTCTTGGAACTTCGTCTTGCTTTCTTCGCTTCCATGCCCATCTTCACCTTGGCTTTCATCGTGTTGGAAATATCCCACAGAGCTATTTTTCCACCGAGTCCAGTATCTGGCTATTTTCTTTTCTCGTCAGCCTTCTGTGCAAGTACCTTGTCTGCCTGGTGCCTGATTTGCAGATCCTTTAGCTGGAAATAAGCGATATTGTGTTACTTGCACTCCTCGTCCAGCGCTTTGATGCCCGTATCGCCGCATGCCAACCTTTTGGCTAGTTTGGTTCCTGGACCACAGAACCTGTATCCAGTAAAGTGTAGCTCGAATGGTAGACTGTTGATCAGCGTATCGATGATACCACGACCGAATTTCGACATCTTTACCTTACGACACATTGAATAGGGCTGACCTGAAACTTATAAATACAACCCTTTTGTAATTTTTTTACTCTCATAAATTGTATTCTAACTATTTTTATTCGATGTTAGGATATGTAACTACTTTCCATCCATCGTTGCCAACTTTATTGGGCGAATGTAATCAGTGCGCCCATTACAATAGAAGCATGCAGGGGCGGTTACTTTTTTCTAAGGTTTATTTTTAAAGTGCTCACTTTATCGTGAGTAGTCTTTAACAGTGATTTTACACAGGGTGACTAAATAAAATAAAAAATTAAAGTCCAGCCATGGTTTAGTATGGATGTGACTACATTAAAAATACTCCAAGTCTTACACAAGGTGGAGCTCATGCGACAAAAATTGAAGTTTGGTTAAGTGAATGGAGAGAGAAATAAAATTAATTCGGAGTTCTTATATGATGGTTAGGTTAAATTGATACTGAAGTGGAGTTGTTTAAGGGGCTGGTGAAAGCCAATAGGTATGTGCAGGAAAAAAATGTTCAAGTCCTAGTGTATGGGTAGGAAATATTCCACATTTAACATAGGGTACAAAGTCCCTATATGATTAAAATCAAATTTCTGGGATAGTCAAAAAACTTAAAAAGTAACTATACATATATGAGTAAAATACTTAGAAAGAAAAACTTATTGCTGGTCTATAAAAGTCTGGAAAAGTCATTAAACTAATATAAATAAAAAAATCGAAAATGTGTGATTAATCTACATGCATATTGTTGCTTTAACATTCAGTGTGAAAACACACAAGTTCAAAAATATATACAACACTCGGTATATATTTATTAATATATTTTATATATGCTTATAAAAATAATCCAATATGGCACCTGTCATAGACACATAATCATATATTTTTCTGATGAAATATTCTAATGTCTAAAAAAATACGAATATGTAGAGACATCAATCGATACACTTCTTTGTAAAAGATAAATATTAATATGTAATATTAAATATGTAAATATTTATGTATAAAAAATTATATGGCTGTTGTGATCCCATAGACGAATTATTCATGAAAATACGAGTTTTTAAACACATTGTTCGATCACTTGTTAGTAAAAGTTAAATAAAAATTAAATAAAAATTCTTAAAAAATATCTATAATTGAAGTAAAATATAAATATTTAAATAGTAAAATACTTAAAATTATATAAGTTAAATCGAAATAATAAATATGTATATTAAACCTTAAGCATAATAAAAAATACTTGAAAAATTATTTTATGCGAATAAAAAATTATATAAATTAAATCTAAATAATAAATAAATACTTTAAAAATGTAATAAAAAATAACCACAAGATATTTATATGTCCACAAGCTATATGCTTCTTATAAACTCTTATCCCAGACGTGATAGCCGAGTGGTCTAAGGCATTACTCTGGCGACCCAAGGTCTGGCAGTTCGATCACGCACCATTACAAATAGTATTTTGAGATATAAAAAAAAAAGCCGTGCCCCTAGCGGCTAACTCCAGAACTAAGATGGCGGTGGAGCAAATGCGACTAATCGAACAAAGTTGAGTAATCGACTAATCGAACGACTGACATGCCACTTAGCATTCAACTCTAGAACGAAGATGGCGGCGCTCCTAGCAGTAACTGATGTAAACAAAGATGTCAGTGTAGCAAATGCGACTAATCGAACAAAGGTGAGAAACAAATGAAAAACAAAAATGGCGGCCTCCATGTAAATGTAGTCAAATTCTGCGACCTTCAGTATCAAATGACAAATGAAAAACCTCCAGTAACTGTAAACAAATATGGCATCGAACGGAGTGAGTAATCAGTCGAACGAAGGATATTAGATATATGACAAACGAATGAGAGAGAAAGAAAGGAAGAGGAAGAGAAGAAATAAAGGAATAGAGAGAAGGAAAGAAAGAATGCAAGGGAGAGGTAAAAATGGGAGCATTCAGTGGTTACATGCTGGTTACCAAAATGGCAGTCCAATATGCCAGCATTCTGGCTACAAAGATGGCAGCGTACTGGCTACCAACATGACGGAATCCAACATAGCGGACGCGTGACCGGATTGACAGCGGAATGTCCGGGAATCCAACATGGCGGCTGTCTCTCGGCGCCTCGCACCTCATCCCAATCCCATTGTGCCCGAACCTACCATACTTATCTACTGTGTTCCTTAGTTTGTGTTACATGTAAGAATTTACCTTCGTTGATTGTCCTGATGATGCACGGCTGTAGGGCGTTGAATTGGGTTGTGCTACACTGTGGAACAACCACCCATAAATTAACTGGTTTTTTTAATGTAAAAGGAAAAGTAAAATTATTCATTTGCTTTGGCACAGTGAATAAAATTTGGGTTGAGAGGTTTATACATTTTTGTTACGCATATTTGGTGGGCTGTTAATGATGGCGTTTTTAAGATCAGCGATAGTTGGCCGCTCATTTAAGCAAGGTTCATTTTAATATTTTTTAACGTGTTTTTATGAAGTCTGGGCTTTGTTTGGGCCATGAGTAGATCGCCCCAATCGTCTTTTAATGATGTCGTTCACTAGTTTGTGACTTGCACCTATTCCTGCACCAGTTTTTTTATAAAGAATAATTTTATCGAGTGCGCATCGAAATATTTTCCACATTTATATCGCTTGTAGTTTTACGTAGGTCTATAATCATAATTTTATAAATTGTTCCTTTGGTGCTGTGCACCTGCTATATTTTGTTGATATTAAATGGTATATCAAGATGTAATAATTAATGTTTACATAATTGTGAACGGTCACATTGCAGCTGCTAGCGAGTATCGCGACGTGTTCCCTTCTTCTGCCTCCCCGGTGAAACCAGCTGGATCAGTACTGGTGGGAAAAACTTTAGTATTGGCAACTCCGCAATATAACGATAGCATTGTAACTAGATTTTGTAGTAAATTCTCCTTGCGCAGACATCTGAGACTCCATGGCCCCTCCTCCTCCATACACTCGCATTAATGTTATCTAAAACAGACTCTCGCAGTCGATTATACATACCACTTAATTAATAAGTCTTTCAGAGAAGCAGAACCGTCTGAATAATAAATTAAACCACATTATTGTGTATACAAAAATTTTACTTATTTACTTATATACCTTATATACATCTAATTTTTTTTTTCATATATTCGAACTTTATATTTCTTAGATGTCTGCAGATCATGGATAGTAGCCAACAGTAAACATGTAGTCACTATTCTCAGCGTCTTCTGCCTTCTCCATTTCGCTCTTAGTAGCAAATGAACGAGCTTTCTTGACGCATTCTGCCTTCTTCCCAGCACTTGTCAAACGAAACTTGTTGGTGAAATGTGTGGGAACGTCGAGAGAATCATTATCCTTCTTATCATTTAATTCATAAACACTGTATTCATAGTCATTAACATCAATGCCATCTTCACGATCGTCTTCACCTCTTGTTTCATCCTCAATTTAAAGTTTACTGTTCTTAGTAGGAGTCCCATGGTCATCGTCAGTATTTAGAGCCGACGACCATTTATTTTGAAGTCCGTCGTCTTCACGCCAAATACAAATTTGTTGCCTTAATAAAATATACTGAGCTAGAATATTTATATAGGCACCATTCTGGGAATAAGTGCCTTGACCTACTTAACACATCGAAGTTTACATCACCTGCTGAAGTGAAAATTGTTTGTAAAATTTGGTAGGAATCTGTCAATTGTTTCCCGAGATATTATATAAAAAATAATTTTTTAATTTGGCATATCTTAAAAAATGGCGTACATAATATGCTCCGTGTAGAAGCATTTGACAGATTTTATATAACCTGCGAATAACAAACTTAAGGTGGAATTAATTAAATGGTTTCGACTATAAATTATACTTTGCTAAGATGCCTATGTTCGTTCGCTTTTGAAAATAGGTGTCTGACGTCTCTAAACATATAATTTTACGTACGCCGCAGTACCCAATACCTATTTGCCAAATTTTGTAAAAATCGCTCAATTCTTTCCCAAGATATGACAGAAACTTCATTTATTCTTATGGTGCTATCTTACAAAATTGCGGAAAAATATGCTTCGTGTAGATAGAGTAGATAGTTGTAATACCTAGTGCCAGCATAGAAAGATAAGTTGAAATTTATTGCATGGTGTAGAAAATAAAATGTTCCAAGCTAATATGGCTATATGTCTGCCATTTTGAAAATAAGTGCCTGATGTACTAAAATATAAATTTTTACATCATCATCCAGAGTAATACTTGTTTGTCATATCTGAAAGGAATCGGTCTATTGGATCCCAAGAAATTACATAAAATTATTATTTCTTTGTGTTGCAGTATCTTATAAAATGGCGCACAAAAGATGCTTCGTGTACATATAGTTCATAGTCGTAGTATCCACTGCCAGCATACAATGTTAATTTGGAATTGAGTCAATGGTTTCGACGATTTAACACTCTAAGCTAAAATTGCTATTTGGCCGCCATTTTGAAAATATATGTCTGGCATACATATTACACACCAGATTACTTCAACTGCCACAGTTATTCTTGTGTGCCAACCTTGGTAGGAACGGATTTATTTTTTTGCCTAGATATGACAATAACATTTTTTAAATGTGATACTATCTTACAAAATAGCTGACGAAAACGGCTATGTGTTGTCATATATGTTTCTTGTAATACAAAATTTGCGCCTCTCCAATTAAATTAATAATACATGCTTCAGGCGTTTACAGTTACACAAATAACTTATCACTAGTAATAAGATATATTGAAATGTTTTTCTGAGATCTAGGACATGAAATGTTTCAACGACTAATAATATGCACCAAATGTAAACAAAATAGAAGTTACGTCAATAATTACGCAACGTAACCAAAATCTGTAAATAACTTATGAAATAGCTATTAGTTGTAAAACCTCTTAATAAGGATGGTAGAAAAAACGCAAATTGTAACCATGCTTTGATACCAGTTGTAACACCCCTCCTTTCCATAAGCAGAGATTGCGAGCTGAGCTTCATTGGAAGCGTTTATAGTACCTAGCATTCAGAGGCGTTTGAACAGGCAGACACAAAAAAATAAATCAAGCTCTCACATCAGAATAATCGTAAGGTCTTAAACTAAGCTTGAAGCTAGTTGATAGTTAGGAAAATAAATAACATAGACTATCAGGCTCTCAGTTCAGGAAAATAATCCATCATATTTGTGGATTTTGAATTGTACAAACTACTGTTACGTGCATCAAAACAGCTTACTAGCATCCAAAATTAATTATTAAAATAATAATGAAATTCTTAACTGACGAAATTCCACATATATATGGATTATAGTCAGAAAATGTCATACATCAAACTACAAGTTAAATTCTTGTTTGGCCTTTTACAAAATATTCATTGATTTTTATAAATAATAGATATACTTCAAAAATTTTCTAGGGGACCAGTCCACCTGTGGATTAAATTACCTTTTCCATTAAAGATACAATGGTTGGAAATTCTGTTAATTACACCAGATAGAAGTTTTCTTTTAACGACGCAGAAACATGATTGTAGATGATAAATAAGTGTCGGGAGAAGCTATGAAGTTTGGAACACAGGCCAATAGAAACGTTATTTGGCCGCAAGTCACAAGCTTATAGCTGTGCTATGGTGAGCTTGGCTGCTCACTTCTATGAAGTAGTGGATACTTCAAATTACTTGAAACATCATGTGTAATACTAGAATTACTGTAAATGTCTGGTGAATAACTTGTATTTCTGTAAATTTCAGGCGGATTATTGGAACCATTACTGAATCCCACTTCCAATACAAATATAATCAGAATAAGTAAAAGCGTACGCCAATAAATGACGGGTGAGGGGAGGAATAAATTAACCCTAAAGCAAGGTACTCACCATTATGTGGGAAGATCGTTGAAAGACATCGTATGCGGCTGTCTTCTGCACGCACTACACAAATTAATTTAAAAACATTAGAAACGAAATTCCTTCGGCGACTAAATCCCGACGGAGTTGGAGTTCAAGAAAGATTTTCACTTGTGTCCCGCACCAGTAGTTCAGTAAGAATACACTATGGTTGGACGCACACTAGTAAATTGTACTGGTTGGTAGGAGGCAATTTAGTAGGGGGAGAAACATACTGTATTTTAAAGATGGCCATTTGACAGCACTGGGGGTACTTCTAAGGCATAGGTGAGGACCTGTTTGATTCTTACCATCGCCGCTAGATGGGACATGGAGGTTAGAAACGGGATAGTGATGGCTACTCAGGGGGCGATGGAGGAACTATGAATTTCTCTGCAATTCTTATATAAAAAAACTGCCAAGTTGTCCCTCTAAGAAGGCGTTCGAAGTGTGAGGAGAAAAGATAGCATACTGGGACTTTATCGGCCTAAATGGAATGTGTTGAATGTGACTTAGAGCGTGCATACAGGCACAGTAGTGAGATAACTGTATTTGGCAGGTGTGTGATGCTAGCAGAGTCTGAAGACTGCCGCAGGTGACAGAGCTATGAATTTCATAGTAGTATTATAGTGTAGAAAAAATTTCCAACAAATTGAAATTAAAATTCCCACAGTAAATTTCCATCAAATCAATTTTGTTTACTTTCAAATGCAATTTAAAGTAATTATAGTGACACCCAGAAATAGAAATTTCCCTAAAGGTGGCACAGATTGGTGTGGGGGATTGCTGTGCATAGGTAAGGGTGATTACTGAGGATTGCTAAGGATTGGTGATGATTACTGAGGATTGGAGAGGAGGATAACTGAGCATTGGTGAGAAGTGGTGAGGAGGATAACTGAGGTTTCCTCGGGATTTATGAGAATTCGCGAGGATTACTAATTATTGGTGAGGATTGTTGAGGATTAGTGAGGATGATTATTGAGGATTTGTGAGTATTTAGAAGAATTAGTTTATGGTTGGTGAGGAGGATTGCTGAGGATTAGTGAGGAGAATTTCAGTGGAGGAGGGAGAAGGAAGTGAATGAGGAGGAGGAAGAAGAGGATGAGTCAGATTGTAGGAGTCAGATGGCAGGAGTCAGTCTGCAGGAGTCAGTCTGCAGGAATCAGTCTACCGGAGTCAGTCGTTGTTTAGTATTGATGGAAGGTTGGCTGGTCTGCTTGGTCTGCCTGGTCAGCCAGTACGGTTTTTCTATATGGACCTTAGTTATGGTCTGCTAGGAATGGTCAGTCAGTATGACTGGTCAGTTTGAGTGTCTGGTCGGGTGGTCGGCATTAGCAGTTGATATGGTTGGCTTATCTTGAGGGTCGTTAAGCTGGACTGCTGGAATGGTTGTGCGTATGGGTTGACCATATGGATTGAGGGTGTTGTTGACTGGCTTGGCCTGTTCGTATTTTAATATGGTATTTGTTGGCTTGTATGGTTGGAACCTTGCCAACTAAACAGCTAATAAAAAATGGCGAGGGCCGGTCACCTGCTGATCGTCATACCAGGGAGTGAGTGTGCTCTGTAATTTTTATGAGAATCGACCATCAAGGTGACACACATTCAACTAATGTGAAGGTCGGTATCAACCAACATGGTGGTCGGAGTCATCGGCGTAGTTTTTTGATCTGACAAAGGTCAGAAGTGGGATGTTTTTTATGGTGTTTTTTGTCGTTATATGTTCCTCGAATTTAGAATATTTTCCACTTTTTTGGGATTTATTTCGATTTTTATGTTTAGGTTGTGTGGATGTGTTGGGCAAGGGGGGGGGGGATTGGCTTTGGGGCTGGAGTTAGTGGGGGAGGGTTGGGTAATGTTATATGCCCCCACAATTTTAGAATAATATATTTTTATTATTGATTTGTTATTATTGTTTGGGCAGGTGGGGTGAGGTTAGTTTAAGCGAGGCAGGAGGGGGCAACGTTTTATAATCCTTGGCTGTTATAATATATTTTTCTAATTTGTTTTTTTTATATGTTTTTGAATTTTTGGAATTTTTTATTTCAAAGTCGTCAAAAGCCATGGACATTGTGTCAAGGTCACATCCATGATGTCAAAGTAAAGTTCACTCAGATCCAACATGGCAATCGGGTGATGTCACAACATGGTGGCCAGTCGGACGCGGCTCTGGGGGTCTATGCTCGACTTTTCATTTTTATACGAACCACCTGTCTTACCATTCGAAATACACTTCTGCTATGCTTGAACACTAATCACGCCTTCGTAAACGAACCACTAATCGTCTAGTGGCGGGCACTTGAATTGTAAATCTCGTATACAAACAACAAGGAAAATAATGATAGCAGGAAAAGATCGTGGCAGCAAAATTTTCCTAGAAATACTCATAACCGTTTAAACCGATGGAATATTTCTAATAATTACATTTTATAAATACTGTGTATAAATAGTAATTAAATTACATACATAGATTCTTTGACGTACACATGTCTCCATTTCAATCAACTTGATTAGAATTTTTAAATGATTTATTTATCTTAATTTTGTATGAGCACTTTTGTGAAGCATGTTAAAACACGATTGATTTAAAACGAAAAGAAATATACTATTACATTTTATGTAAATATAAAATATAAAGAAAATCTCCATAAATATCAGTATAATAATTTAAAAGCCTTATTATTAACTGAAACTTGAACTGCATTCATAAATTTTTAAGTAAAGATGACTGTTACACTGTAAAAATCCGTTTTCTCACAAGTTTTAAACACATTTTTTGAAGTTGCATATCTCTGCATTAAAGCCTCGTAAAACAACTTATCAAGACATTGGTTATATTTTGTCGTAAACTTGTAATTGATATCGAAAATAAACACTTTATTTAAGCATACAAGTGCATAAAATACTTCACATAAACTTTAAGAAAGCTATAAAGAACACTGTATAAATTAATTTATTTTATTCCTCTCCTAATGCCGTCGTTTTATTGACCTTACATAGACCATATATTAAATAATTGCATTAAATCCTAAAATGTTATCTAATCTGTGGTAGTTAACTCATTAGGTAGAGTTACTAAATTTTATGTGTTGAACACTGTTTGGGTAGACTATTTTTACTTGTATGAATCATACCTACATATTACAATAGACTACTATCTGACAACGCATATTAACATGCTGATTGCTGAATTAGTGTAGATTGCTGTATATTTTAAGTTGACTGTTTGCAATGTTAATAATTAATGTTTTGTGTAACTTTGGTGAGTCTGTTTCGTATTTATTTGCTGTACCTAATTGCATGTACGGCAAATTAAACATAGCATCTATATATTTAGCGATGTAATTATGAGAAACAAAATTATATTTCGAAAAGCTACAGTTATGTTGGGCATTTATACGTGATTTACACAAATATAAAAAATGCTGTCTGAGTCGACGGAGATTCGAACACAAAAGTTTTGTTAACAGCCCGGTACAGTAATCGGTTCTCTACTTTTTTGTCATCGTTGTCGAGCTCAAGCTGACTTGCAGACAGATTCCCAACGCGACAGGCGAGCTGGGAATCTCCCACGGAGGGGCCGTGACCCGAGTCCACGACCCTTGGTCTACAGGTCGGCCACCCTACCCTTGAGCTACGGGGGCCGGACTTTTGTAGCCATATACAAGAGCATAGGAATAAGTAAAAATCAACTGTTTTTACAGTGTATGTGAATTTTTCACTTTTCTGCTGTTTCTTTTTCATATTTGGTTCATTTGATCACATTATTATCGTTAAGATAAATATTAAGATTTTTATTCACTTTGATAAACGGTTTTGAAGCCCTAGTTGTAATGTAAACTAATATTTTTAAGTCGAGGTAGCCATTCGAATATAAGCCATTTTAACGGCCAAGTCTTCTCAACTCGAGGGATCATTTCGTATACGAGCTCTAGCGAGTCCATACTGGTTTAAGGAAAGCATAATTCGTGTGTGAAAATAACCATTTGAATTTGTTCGAATGCGTGTGCTCGAGCTGTACTTTCGAGCATAGGCCTCCTGGAACCGAGTCCCGTTGTGCTCGACTCATACAAACTATTCTAGTCGTAGTCAAAGTAACGGTATTTATGTTTTTAATTTTCATGAATTTTTATTTCAATATTGCAATACATAATAAAGCTTTCAATTGTTATATAACGCAACGTAATTTGATATATAGTATATTATAACTTGTGCTCATATTTATTATTTATTTGGGTTAAGCATGTGCTGATATTTACGAAACATTACCTTTGCAAATCAGTGTTCATTGTTTTTGCACTGTAAATGTTGAATCAAACCGAATGAACTATTTTTTTTTCGTTTCATTAGTAATGCTTTCATCATGCAATAAGAAATTTAGTGAAAACTGTGGAACACATAGCAATGTTCTAAATGGGGTTAACAAACTGTTTATTTGCATCCAAGAACATGTTTAAATAAGAAAATTATAAATATAATATCGGTGAGCGCCGAGGCGAGAAGTTTCTGGTAAGCCCAGTGTTAAAGTGATTGCCTTAGTTAAGCTTCAAACATTAACTAATGTGACCATTACAGGATAGGAATGATGGGGCAAGATTAGAAATAATTTCTAAGTCCTTCTACGGTGGAGCTGATTGTAAGTGAATATAGGAGCGGCTGGCTCCTTGGCTCCGACATGTGATCCATATGTGAATTCTTGAGTTGCTTGGGTCCTACGTACACTACGATGGAACATCGATCTTACGGGTGTGCCACGAACGAAAAAAAAAATGGATGACACCCATTCCACCTAGTATCAACGAAAATAAACAAAGTTGGCAGTCGGAAACAAATGACAGACGAAAACAAGATGGAACCCTACAGAAATCGAAAACAAGATGATGGCCTATAGCAGACGTAAAATAAGCGGGCATTGGAAACAATGCGCGAAAATAAGTGATAAATAAAATGTAAGCTGCAAACAATATGGTGGTTGGAAATATAATGACAGCTGGAAACAATATAGTAAATGGAAACAACATTTTGGTCGAGCATATAAAAAAACTAGCTAAAAAAAAATTGGTGTTCGTAAACAAGATTGCTGCAGTCAGAGATCAATATTAAGATGTTCATCCAAGGTGGCGAATACCCTGGCTTCCAACTTCCTAGCCTGTAGCCTGGCCTAGAAGGAACTATTCTACACTGTTTACAACAAATGTAATTTTCATCTTTGGTTATAGACTTTACGTAAATGCTTAAGGTTTGTCGGTATTGTATCCTATTGCACTTGAAATGCATTTATATTATGGTAGCAAGGATCCTGATGGGCTCCACCATGTTTTGTTATGACATTGTGTTTTTTTTATGTTTGTCCTGTGATGTTGTTATGATTATAATTTAAGAAGAAACAATATTATAAGCTAATTGAAATCCATTACTGAAAACTGCGATGGAAACATAAAGGAATGTAATTTTTTTTTTTTTTTTTTTCAGTTTGTTCTTTCCGAACGAAAACCTTTTCACAAATTTTGTCGAGGACACAGTTACCAGATAACAAGTACTACCTTCCATTTCATTTTAAGAAATATTGGAAATCGTTACACATACACAAGCATAATGTAATGCGATTAAGGCCGGTATTCCAGAACATTCAGTTTGACATTACATATATGCTACCATCTCGAGTGATAGATAAGCCATGACTAATCCTTAACTCGTGGAACGTATTTCTGAACGAATTTTATCTATGTCCTGGGATAGTAACGAATGTGCAGCGGTTTATTATTCGCCGCCTCGTGCGAGGCTACAAACAGATGAAAGCTACAAAAATGTGTACTGCTTATTACAATAAATTTTTCGAAAATAAATACCTGCACTTTTTATTTATTACGTTATCTGTAGCGCTGTCAGTTATTACAGACATTAAATAACATTGCATAGAGTAATAAAAACTAACAATTATTATTATTGTCTGACATGATATATCTATTTCGTTGTTTACTGCGTTACAACTTATGGAACATTATATGGTAGGCCAAAGGTTCGTGTTTGCGATGGAAAAATTAGATATGTATATTTTAAATAGTGAACATGCATTTCAACAGGAAAGTTGTAACTTTACATTTACCTGTTTATGCTAATAAATAAATCGACGATATTTTACGGTCCTGCAATGCAGAGCTGTATTGTATTCAATTGTATTGGTGAAGCATGAGTCAGGGATAAAACAGCATGTCGATGAAGCTCATAACCCCAATGTGAAAATACTGAACAATAATGCCGTCTTTCATTTGTGCTGTATGTAGCATGGGAAATGAATACAATAACCTTATTTTAGGTTGTGGTAATAAACATTTGTTTGTTGTGGTAATAAACCCCTGTGATTCATGAACATGTATCTACTAATATATGTGCAATATTAAATATCCCCAGAAATACACATTTCAAACACTTTGTACTGCATACGTCAGTTTTATTGTAGTATTATATCATGAGTTTTACTGGCTGGAATTCAGCAGTTTTTGCAAATTTTTGAGCCGTGGGAAATGTTCAAATCACTGATAAGACAAGGCAAATTAATTCATTGTGTTTCAAACCTGCACGGAAATGTTACAAAATTGTGATATACACATACATACGTGACCTTTAAAAAATTACTACAGTCGAAACAGCTGTTCACAGATGTAAACGTTGTTACTGCAGTTTTCGCTGTCACGTATGAAACCAAAGGCTACTCCATGGGTCAACACCTTTTCGTAAGCCCACACATCACTTTTGCAATCGATACAACTACTGAACTAATCTTTCACTGAAATGTCAAAATGTTAGAAACCCAACTTTGTAACTCATGCAAATAGTTTATAACACAAAGTATACTATATTCATAACGTAATTTTGATTTTCACATGGGGTAAAAGGTACCTACTCATAACAGCCTCTGTCAATATTCAACAAGAGCATGTCGTCAGTCATGCCAACGTAACATCCTAATTCGTCCCGCCAGTGAGGCGTAGCTCACAGAAAATTTGCACACACTTTATACATAGATACTATTTTCTTTTGCCGTATAAGGTCTTCAAATAAAAAGAGTGAAACGCAAAATGCCTTTCGAACGTGACTAGTTGTGTTTGTTGAATACGTTCTGAGAGATGTTATTATTACAAGTAAAAAAAGCAGTATTGTCAAATAATCTGTCATTTCATCGTACTGTTAATAATCCATCGCAAACTATCGTAATACTTACTGCAGTTATTAAAATAAATATACCTTATTCAACATAATACCTGTAAAAATATGAGATTTCTAGTTCAATTTGAAAACTTAAAAAAGCCTGCACCGACCAAGATTGATACCTGCAACTTCTGCTCGATAGTCGGATATGATACCAATTGTGCTAACACAACACACGATTTCTGTGACTCAATAAATAAATAAAAATATATATATGTTTCACTGATTACGGTTTTTGCGTTGTTTCTAATGGTGGAGGTTTTTATAACATGTCATACATATTACACAGTATTCTTGCCGACTTTAACTTTTATTGGCATAATAACTTAAATATGTAAGTTGCTTATTTCTAGATAAATAATTATATCATAGCGTATAATGATCTGGACGCGTCATATCGTTTATGAACGTTCGTCATGATACCGGCTCAGGCAAAATTATATGCGTTCTGCGAATGCGTTTTTTTTTGCTTGCGCCAAGGATTAAGGCTTCGGCCGTGGCTTATCTAGGCCCTTATCTGGTATTATTAAGTTCTGGAATACTGCTATGATCTGATAAGGCCTGGGCATGACTTGAGCTATACCAAACCCCTTATAAAAACGTTCTGGAATACCGGCCTAAGTGATGCCATAAATAATGTATTTAATATTTTCCGAATGCTTCCAATTTTTCCTGCATCGTTATTATTGTTCTAACTTCGTACTACACCGAGCGGATTGAGTTGAGAGGTTTTGGCCGCCGCTTAACAGGTGGGTATGAGCGCAGGTGACGGTGAAATGAGTTGAAGATGGAATTCAAGGGAGAAAACTCCCACCAAGGCGATCCGGGTTCGATCCCCGGGGGGTTCGCTCCCG
The DNA here is from genome assembly GCA_029891345.1 of Dryococelus australis. Lineage (NCBI taxonomy): Eukaryota > Metazoa > Arthropoda > Insecta > Phasmatodea > Phasmatidae > Dryococelus > Dryococelus australis. Next base: position 250,085,250 of record CM057009.1, read on the forward strand.
GACTTTCGCATGTCGGAATCATGCTGGACGATGCCGCTTACCGGTGGATTTTCTCGCGATACCCCCATTTCCCCTGCCCTTACATTCCAGCGCTGCTCATCCCAGGTGTAATTGTATATAATGTATTTTCTCTAGGGGTGAAATTTATTTGGGTTTTTTCCCAAAGTGCTCCCATTCTGCGAAAGTCTTATAATTTTTTACTGTACATTTAAAATTGTGTAAAAATTTTCTAGAAATTATGTTTCTTTCTGTTTTATGTGGTAGATTGTGAACATATGGTAAGGAAGGTTAAGATTAAGACCCTACGACATTATCCAAGGATAAGGTTAACACGTTTGACTATAACAAAATGTTTTCTGAAATTGCCAGGTTGGTCGAGCAGTATTAGATGCTGGATTTAAGCACTAGTTCCTTGTAAAAGGAGTATGGGTTCGAATCCCACACGTGACAAATAATGTGCAGATACATATTAAGACAGTAGAGATCAACATAAACTGTTTGTTCTGTTGTGTTAACAGTATATAAGCATTCAACACGAAAGTAGGTTTCAACATCTCCCCCGTTTATAGGGTTTTCGAGGAAGTCTTACTGTCGCAGACATAATACATTCTAGGATATGATGCAAGATATTTCGGGAGACTGAAGGGTGTTGGAGTGGGTGGAAAGAATGGTTATATAGATGCACGAGCTCTCTCTGGCTCAATCGTCTGTCGTTCGAGTAAGAACTCTCGTTCTCTTATTGAGTTCAAGGTACTTGAGACTTAGCTACATCATTTTTAGACATATAAAAGCAGTGTGTGTTCGCCGCTTCAAATCATCCAAAACGTCTTTTTCTCACCATGAGGGTTCAGTGAAAAATTATGGCGTGTTGTTCTAGCGGCCAGAAAATTTGATCAGCTACTGTGTCATATGGAAAGATTAAATCTTTTGCAGCACTCGACAAAGAAACTGAACTCACATACCTGATGTATGCATGACATTAATTAAAATGGGTCTACAAACATTTACCTACATATCTACAACAGGACGAAGAGGTTCTCGGCTGTCTCCCATATATTGAGAGTTTTCAAGGATGTGTTACTATTACGGACACACCACATTAAAGGAGTTGGTGTAATGCACAAGGAAGAGTGTTGGAGTAGTGCGAGAAAAAGAAAAGGCGCATCAAACATTGAAAGCTGTATAAGTGTAAATATGAATGTTTGTTTAGTGGACGATTACGCAGAATAGATAATGATTGGGTTTATTATCCTTCCTGTAACACTGCATCAAACATGTTACTTTTACATATTCATACTCAGCAGACATATACTGAGATAGATGAAATGGATAATATAAACTAATTGTACTGTTGTGAAAAGAGTATACAAGCCTGCATCCCGTAAGAATGTTTTAATTCTTCCGCGAGCGTTGTGGAATGCAGACCAGTACGACTACATTTATTTACAATAACCATGTACTGTGTTAAATATGTCATCAATGATTGAAGACTTACCATCTGTAACACCATCAGCGGCGGCAAGGATCTCCGAAGAGTAGCTACAAACATTATTGTATCAATGTTACCACTGCGATCGCATACTCCGCTACAATATGAAGATGAAGTCAATGGTTGAAGACTCTGTAACACCGACAGCATTGGCGACAGCAAGGGTCTCTGAAGAGTTGAAATGCCCTGTCCCAGAATCGAAGTCAGTACCATTCTGCCCACCAGCAATCCGACATAGCCCGAGGTTTAGGAAAATAATGAAAGAAAATTTTTAAAGTGCTCTGTCCGGGCAACAAACTCATTATCAAACCATCCATTTGGTAGTCAGAGCCCGAGGGTTAGGAAAAATAAAAAAATTTATGTACCCCGTCTGGGAATCGAACACAGTACCAATCCACTCACCGATCAACAGAGCTCGAGGGTTAGGAAACAAATTTAAATGTTTTTTTGTTCGGGATTCGAACTCAGAATCAACCACCCACCGCTGGTCATAGCCCGAGGGCTAGCTAAAAAATTAATATCCTGTTCGTGAATCGATCTCAGTATCATCCATCCACCTGTCGTCAGAACCCCAGGGGTTGGTTAAAAGTTAATATCTTGTTCGGGAATCGAACTCAGTACCAATCCATCCACCGGTCGTCAGAACCTTGGTAAGAGAGGGGCTGGGGAAAGGGAGAAGTGGAAGTGCATGAGCAACTACATTTCCCCCTCCACATCACCTTAGTTGTGATTCAACTGTCGATGGACTAATACGCCAGTCTCTCTGTGGCAGTCAAAGTGTCAACATACGTGATTGTGTAAGTAAATGCAACTGAATTTCTTCCTCCGCTCATCCTTAGTTGTGATCCAACACCCGACAAGTCAATATCTGTGGTTGCACAATAACCAAATATCCCAAAATCGTCTTGTCCTGGAATCGAACCCGGTACACTATAAATTTAAAAAATAAATACTAAGGAACCTATCTGGGAATCAAACCCGGTATTCCCAAAAATTTCCAAAATTGAGGAATATTAAAAATCCTGTTGTGCCGTTTGTCAGGCACGTCTTTTGTTTCCATAGTTGTGTACTTTGCGTGGAAGAGTAAGAGAGGGATTTTCAGATTTTTTTGTCCTTCCTGAGAATTTTGAGTAAAGTAATTTTGTTGCGGCAAAGTCCCTATTATTGGTTCACCTTATTCTATCTGGTATTTTTACTCCAACTTTTGTTATTAACTATTAATGTATATTATTGACAAGTAAGAAATCCTTCAATTACTGTATTTACATTTGTTTTGGACGTTTTTGTAATATAAAAAAGGTAACGCATCAAAAATTCAATGGTCAAAAATTCTAGAAAGACTCTAGTAATGTTTTATAAGAAGAAGAAAATACTGTGGAGAACGACATAATATTTTTAAGGCACGAAAAGAGTTTAAAGTAAAAAGTGTAATTCTACTTCTGTGCTCGTATTTCTATGAGATTCATGCTGTACTCATTGGAGAGTCCTTTCAAGTTGATTCTTTGGAGCTGACCTTGTCTTCTTTCTTGGTGATACAACATGTAAACAACTTTCTTCAACTTTAAATATTCTCGTCCAGGAATCCAACTTTGAATATGTATAGTTAATCCATCCGACTTGCCAACGGTAAGTAAATAGTCGCATATTTTTGGTAAAGCATCGAGAAAGTGTTTGTTTCGCGTAATTTGTTCTTTTAAGGCTCTTATTGTGCAATTTGACGTAGCCGCGAAAAAGATGTCCTTGTAGCTGTCCAGATGTAGCTGTGAAGATGTAGCTGCCTGGGAGCCCTAGCGGTGCATTCCTGGTCCTGCAGAAATGACAGGATATATGCATGTTTAATTTACCTGTAAACTAAAAGTGCGGCCAGCCCATGGACGTTTTTAACGAAAAAAAAAAAAATACTCTTCGGCTTTGACATGGGAGTTTTCGTTTGGATTGTTTTTCTAAATGTCGAAGAAAAGTTGTTTTTTATAAATAAAATAAAATAAAACTTTGTTTGTGCGATAGGTCAGATGATATTACAAAACAAAAGTGATATAATTTTGTTGAATTTTATTGTTAAATGTCGATGTTGCTGTTATACGTTGACTTTTATTGGTGCAAGTAAACTGCTTGCCAACCCGAATGCCTAAACCTTTTTTTATTTTATTTTTTTGCTACCCTTTCTGAGATTTATCTAAAGGTTATTGAAAAAGCTTTGTAACTGAGTAAGACACAAAATCAATCTTAACTATCAAAATTGTTAATTAACACTATTTACATGTATGCATATTTAGTTGTATCTATATGTACTTACAGTGTGAAGAGATAGGTGCTTCCAATTTTGTGGGGCTCGTCCATTTTGTTGTTGTATCGATATTTGAGAAGAGCACTCTACATACCAAGCAAATAATATATTTTGATCACAATTATTCCTACCAAAGGTGGTGCACTGTCCGGGGAACAAACCCGGTTTTCCAGAACCAAAATTAAAAATTTCACAAATTGCCTTCACCGAGAATGGAACCCAGTATTCCAAAACCAAAAAAATAATAGATGAATTGCCCTCAGCGGGAATCAAACTGAAAATTCCCCAAACCCAAAAATAAAATAAATATCAAGTGTCCTGTCCAGGCATGGAACCCGCTACTCCAAAATAAAAGATCCAAAATTGCCTTCCTTGGGAATCGAACGCTAGATTGAAAATTACTTAACCGGGTATCTAATCCCAATCCGGAAATTTTGTACCCAGAAGTACATAGTTGCACCGGAAGTGCAATGTCCCAGAAGTGTATGTGCAATAATGCTCTTGTGCCACTCTTGCACCAGAAGTTATATGTGCAGAATGGATTTCAAGGTCACATATGTGCAAAAAAGCATTTTAAGGTCACCCATATGAAAAAATGCACTTTTCAAGGTCATGGATTTGCAAAAAAAAATTTGTATCCAGGATCCTCTCGGTGGCTCTACTGCTGCAGAGCCCACTTCACCTGGTTTTTCGTAAAAGCATCATATGGCAAAACCCACGACCTGCATCCACCACATACTTTAGGCCACTGAAAATAGAATTTATTAAGGATTCTATGAACGTATCGATTGTAGAGAAGAAAAGGGTTGATTAAAAAATAATCATCAAGACAAGTAATGTTCTGATCCAGCACAGACATCCAGGAATCAGTCACAATTTAATCTTTGCCATGTTAAAAAGCAAAGTATGTAATGCACTGATGCAAATCACATCAATGCAAAGATGCTACGTGTGTGGCGCTACTTCGAAGCAAGTTAATGATGTAAGTATGTAGTATGCGTTGGTTCCTTGATGAACAGGATACAAGATCTTGGAATTTTCCCTTTCTTCCTTAAAAAAATTTCAGTCTTGCTCTCGAAATCGCTTGTTTTACCCCACAAATCTCTGCAGAAATGAATTATTTTACCCAAAATTCACTCCCCCCCCCCCCCCAAATTATTGATTTTTCGTAAAAATTACCCATTTTTTCAAAACTTCCTGAAAGAATTTCCCGTTTTCTCCAGAGCTGGCGACCAAGATCAGTAACTCCGAGCCACAGGTGACGAGAATTACCAACCCAGATGGCGTTGGGTCGGTATGCAGACGCCGTAGACCAATCGTCTATTGCGACATGTGCTGGTGCAAGGGTATAAAAGATGTAATATTGTGTGTATGATGAATAAATATTTTGTTGTGATTATTGTAATGAGTATTAATATTGTTTTTTACTATCCTAGCAATGCGTACTTATATCAGTATACTTTAAGTTTTACATGTTAAGTATTTTTTATTAAATCTGTCGTTTTTTTTTTTTACTATCCAAGCAATAAGTTTTTTTTTTCAGTATATTCTTAAGTATTTTATTACAGTTTTTATTATTCTGTTTTATTTATATATAATATTTTTTTCATTAAAGACATTTATTTTGTGTTGGTCATCCATCCTTCGGTTTTGAAACTTGGAGTTGAGTTTGCGAGCATGAATGGGTAGGCAGGGCAGCTGACCTTGTCAAAGTAAAAATATCTGTGCTTGCGAAGGAAGAACTGTGTTATCAGGTCTGAATCTGGACTATGTCAGGTAGCTGCACACGTGGAAGCATACGTGCTTTCAAGACTTTTTCGCACATGCACGGTGTCGGATAGCATAATTCAACATGCGCGTGGTAAGATCTGTGTTAGCATTTTCGCAGGTCTGCACCTGCACGGTGTCAGGTAACTGGAGTCAGCATGCGCATGGGAAGAGCTGTGTTAGCATTTTCGAAGACCTGCACCTGCATGCTGTCAGGTAACTGGAGTCTGCATGTGTACATGCTTCCACATCGTTTTCACAATCTGCATAGTGTCGGACGACCATGAAGTCTGCACGTAGCAGTGTTAGCATTTTCACATGTCTGCACCTGCACAGAACTAGCGATCTCCAACCCAATATTGTGTATAAGGACAGGCAAAACAACTACGATAGCAAATTCCAGGTAGGACCTTGTAAAAATTCACGAACATTAAGACTTTTTTTAATTAAAAAAAACTTAATTTAAAAAAGTGATATTCACTTCTGCAATCTCCGGATATACGCACCGCCATTTCTCTACAGTACATAGAGTAATGCTGTGAGCATCACAGGCAAGGGTTGCCAGGCGAGCCAGGCCTAAAAAGGTCGTGCGAGAGGGTATAAATGGTGCGAGTGTGGGTAGCTCGTGGCCATATTTGTTCCTGACAATGCCAGAGGGCCGCTCGAGATCATCGCCGAGAGAACCGCTATCCTTGCCGTCTGGGTTCGACATCGGTGAGGAGCTGCCATCGAGAAGAGACTCAACGTTGTCATCGTCGATATCTTGGGTAAATGTCACTCCCATTAGGGCATCCCAGGTACCGTGAGGCGAAGGCTAGTGATGCTTATATTAACTGCTCCCCGAGAGCGAGATAAAAGCTATTTAATTGTATTCTGTTTCCTACAACATAATGTCTAATGAGTCTTGAATCTAAAGTATTGCTGTAAGAGTAACGTCATCTCAGTGGCTTTGATTGTACATATATTTATTGGGTTTAATAAATGTAGTTATTTTATATAATCGATCTTGCCTTTAACTACGCTATCCCAGTTAAATGAATGCGTGACCATCTGGCGAAAGCGGGGTCACAGCAGTAAGTACCTACTGTTATTTTTAATAATGCGATTAGAGAGGGGCTCGCAGCAGTGCGGACTGCGGCCGGTCGCGCCGACTACAGCTTATCACGAAGGCAAGACGAGTGTAGTATGCTGGCTCAATGTCCTGAATGCATGTAACGATAACAGCCAGCTGCTGCACCGAGACATCTCAGTGGTCCAACTTGGCCTTGGCTGACTTAAACGCTCACGCTCTTCAGCATCATTCATAAGTATTAAATCTTAACGTATGTATTTATGTGTTTCTGTACAAAACTTTTGGCCTATGCAGGAAACGAAAGGTTATAATGTACGTATTCACGCATGTGGAAGGAAATAAACATGCCTAACAAAAGTTATTCACACACAGGTGCCAAAGCTCGCGGCCCTGTAGTCTACGCACAGTATCGTGGGTCGACGCCCTAAGACACGCACACACTAAACCTGTGTATAAGCCCATTACTTAGCCAGATTGCATATTTGTGGGCAGGAATTAACATATCACGCAGTATCTGGGATGCATTTTCTTTTCTCGGATACATAAAAATTATAAGTACTAATAAATAATGTATAGTATCCAAAAAAATTGAATTGTTTTATATTCTACAGATTACTACCAAATTCACTCAAAATGCAATCCTAGTGTTAACCTGTAATACGGGTGATCATTGAGAATCTTAATTATCTGTCAATACTTTCGCAATAATGAAATACTCAAACAGGAAAAGTAATTGTGTTTGAAATAACTACTATACTTAATTCATTTCCACAGGACTATTCCTTAACACGAGTCCCATATAAAGAAGTAAAGGTGAAAGAACTAGGCACTGTTAAACCTCCAAGCCATTAAATTCAGCCCGAAACTCCTTCATTGTATACGTTGTTCGAGCCATAACATAAAAACAATATAGTCTTAAAATTAAATGTATTTTACAGCCTACAAACATTGTTTTAAAATTTGATTCGTGTAGATCTATAGATGGCAGAATTGCTTGTAAAAAAAATATGTCTAACATATAAATGTACACGTTATGTATTGTATTATTACAGAATGTGTGTGTAAGATACCATAAAATATAAGTGTATGGAACGCACTTCTCTCAAAAAAATATGTTTCAGGAAAATGTTAATTTGTTTTGGTAATAATTGAAAATGAGAGAAAGAACACTACTATAGATGGCAGGATTGCTTGTAAAAAAATATGCCTACCACATTAATGCACACGTTATATATTGTATTATTACAGAATGTGTGTGTAAGATACCATAAAATATAAGTGTATGGAACGTACTTCTCTCAAAAAATATGTATTTCAGGAAAACATTTATTCGTTTTGATAATAATTGAAAATGAGAGAAAGAAAACTACTGGTTTTCCAGTGTCACCTAAGTGACAATTTATTAAAAATGACTGTAATAAATGTATGGTATGTGAAATATAAATATGGGCTGTTATACATGTTTTGGGGCAAAGAATAAACATGATATATAGGATGATATAAGGACCACAGTTCGAATACCAACCTGGTCATTGGGTCATTTCTAACGAACTTTGTACGTGATTTTCTGCCTGTTTACGGGCATATACACACCTAATGCATATACATTTAAGAAATATCTACCGTTTAGGTGTGGCGTAGTGCCTCCACTTCAAAGCCCGAATCTATTAAAACAAAATATTAATCTTTCCTTGGTCTTAGAAAATATTGGACGGCATCTTACGAGTGATGGGAGAAAGTATATATAAAACCACATTTATTTAGAAATAAACAACAGTTAACGTTCTGACACATTGAGGTGAACATCGATTTGGAAGCGCTCGCTCGTCATACCAATAAGATTAATTGTGACTACGAAGGCCTGCATTTGACCTCGATGATATGGAGCCACGACCTGCATTATCGCTAACATGGTTGTTGCCAGTGCCGATTCTGCGATCGAGTTTTCACCTGTGTTCAAAATGCACGTTGGTATGAGAGGAGGGTCGTACGAAGATTCACTTTCGCGCTACGACTAATTTGGAAGTATGGTGGGAGCCTGCTGTAGTTCTAGGCACTTTTATTGCACAGTGTAAACACAGTTTACCCAGGAAGCGATGACATATCCCGAAGGACCAGGATACACACTTTTTTAAAGCGAGATTATTAAATAAAATGTTGACCTTTCACCTTTTGGAGGTTGAACTATATAATTTTATTTTAAAATAGGGGGGATTTGTTTTAACTTGCGACTCACATACACACACCTACACACTCCTATATGTGCTTAGCGTATGCTGCTAGGACTTTAATTATATAGTACAGTCTGAGGACTGTCTTCAGCCACTCCAAGTGCACATCCGAGGACCTTCACATCTGTTTATCAAACAGAGGACTTAACAATTCGAGGACTTCAAGGACAAGACCGTTAAGTGTAAAAGGTAGTTTACATATGTTGTGCAAACAGAGGACTTAACAATTCGAGGGCGTAAAAGACGAAAGTGTTAAGTGTAAAGGAAATATTTTGGTTAGATATGAAACGAACACCATATAAATCACATTAGTCAACAGTTGGAGGATATTGTAAACAGAATTTTCCATTTAAATTCAAATAAATATGTATAAAAATTATTTTATTTGTATCTTATTTTTTCCGGTGTATGGGGGATCAAAGTTTGTATTTATTTACTTCCCTTAAGAATAATACACGCTATATTATTTAATAGCATAATTTTAACTCGTTTATTAATTTTTTTAATCGTTGGTGCTTGTGTTAAGTCTTTCAGAATAATCGTAGCATATATTGTAAATAATTTTAATATATGGGATATATTTATACACTAAATATTTTTACATAATTGTAACCTGTTTCAAACTGCTTTTAAAATGATCACTTGGATTCTGTTTTATAGCCTGGTAGATACAATATCTGTCGTTAAGGGAAATAAATATTATTAAAAAATATTGCCAAACCGAAAAATATTAATATACTAAGACAATATTGTTAGTTTAACAGCAACAGCTCAAATAACTTACACTGGATTTTAATTTGTGTGCTACAATTAGAAGAATAATTGAAGCATTTTTTAGGAGACACGGCAATGATTTCAAAAGCACAGTGAAAAAAAATTACTCGAGAAATCTAGTACAAATATAAACCATAGTAGGCCAATAAAGTGCAAACTTTAAACTCAGAGACACAAAATGTATGAAAACTACGATCCGAGCACATGTTCAGAAATAAATTTATATGCAAAGTGAGGACTAATTCAAGTCAGAACATAGAATGCAAAATAATAATGAAAGTGAGAACAAGGGAACGTCCTAAGTCCTCAGTTTATACAGCAGGTCTGAAAGTCCTCGGATATGCGTTTGGAGTGGATGAAGCCAGTCCTCGGATTGAAGTACACAATGAAGCTGTTACACTCACAAAAATAAACAACAATTTGAGGACTTACGATCCACCAGCACAGTACACACGGTAATAATGCAGCAAAGAATATTTCAAAGTGAGGACTTGGTACACAAATAAGGAAGTACTTCTGAGAAAAATGTTGCAGTCATTTCAGATTTAAGGGAACAACTATGAAAGCCCTTCTTAATTTCTTCTTTCCACCCATTTTGTATTATTCCCTAAACCACACAAAAAAAAGAGCCCAGTACACCTAATGACTTGAATCCGTACGTTCATCTGTCAACAATGTAAAACTTTTACATGAATAAATTGGTTTCTGTTATGTTAGTAATTACTCCGAAGTGCATAAAATATAATAAATCAGTTTTCACTATCACCACATATGAGATTGTTAAGAATTTATTTAGGATGTAAGTCGTGGACTTAATATACTTAATTCACGACTAGCATAAGTGTAAGCAATGCAATTCTTGTTTATGGTAAAAAAAAACATATGTAGTTACGGCAGTAACATTTCCGCTGGTCTAAGAGGTGTTAAACTAACCATGAAGCCGCTATAAATTTGATCAACGTTCTCTACATTTATACTTGTCAATACAGTGACTTCCGCTAAATACTGTATATTAAGACTGTTATAAGATGCTTTACATACTCAACAAACCAAACAATTTAAGAAATTTAACAGCATTTAACTAATTTGTGTTATCAAGAGAAGAAAAACTTTTAAGAGCAAAGCAACTAAGGGAAAAGTTTGCGTACTGCAGCTTTTTAATTATATGTTTGTGAGAGCGATAATATGTTCTTTGTATACGTTGTGTTTTGTAGTAAAAAAAAAAAAAACCAAACACGCATGTATACAGCCCAGAAATAACGCAACCGTCGCAACCGTCGGCTGCCCTGTTCTTACTCGCGTAGGAAGAAAATAAAACGCACGAGAAGAGACCAACTGTGCACCGTACCACAACAGCTTTAAATGTTTTATAAGTATAACTTAGTAATGAATCATCCCAGTTGTCATCCAGTGACATCCATCGTCATATTTTTTACGCACTGTATTCGCATTCGGGAGGACACGGGTTCTATTCTCGGTGTAGCTATCGAGTTAACTATTTTCCATGAAATTCTGAAATCACTCTAAGTGAATGCCGAGATGGATCCTTAAAGTAAGCCACGGTCGATGCCCTCCAAGTTCCTGCTTTTCGGGGCCGCTTGTTCTGTCTCCAATGTCTCCAATCTGTACGAGACTAAGTACTTCTTTGAGAAAAAAATTTTTAATTAAAAGGGCGTACGCTACTCGAATAGCCACCACTGCCCTGATACTTACAGTATCACAAAGTGCTGTTCAGGTTCGATCTCTAAGTGTATTTTTTAGTTACATATTTTCAGAAAATTTAAATACACCATATTTCTTTACGAGCGACACCGGTAAGAGTACGAAAAATAACCTAAAGGCTTGTGTGTCGCTACAACATGCCTTTCAAATATTTTAAAAGCTACATTTAATTACTAATAATATAATCCTAATTTCATCTATGCCTATGACTTATACAGGTACAAACAGAAAATTATGTCCAAGGTTATAATTTAAGATTTAGTCTGTTTGTATTACGTGAACATTGTCAATATTGACGGTAGCTTTTATGCTGGAAAAAATATTATTAATCAAGTATTTACGTTGTACTCCAGCTCAAGTGCTAGGTTTGTAACACACAGAAAATATTAGAGCACTGATGAGACCAGTTGGCCGCAACCGGGTCATGTATACCTCTTTGCAACATGTGGTGTGTTGATTAACCGTAACATTCAACCGAAAGGAAAAATTTTATAAATTGTGATAATTTTTCATTGTAATGGATACTTTTTGCTTAAGTAATTTAAATATATATATGTAATTTTAGTTACTAACTCAATTAAATGTGCCATTTCTTATATTGTTCATAGGTTTACGATATATGCATTATAATAAAAAAATATATATTTTATCATATAAATATTTCTGTATGTATAATTAAGTTATATAAATGTTAAGTAATCCTTTTATTTGTAAATATCTAATAACAAAAAGTTGATTAAAACTTTTTTTTTCAATATAGTACCGATTAATGTGTTTTATAAGTATTATTTGGTAATCAGTTAAGATACTACTACTTTAAGATTCCCGGAGGATCGCTCCCGGATTTTCGCATGTGGGAATCATGCCAGACGATGCCGCTGGACTGCGGGTTTTCTCCATGTTCTCCCGTTTAACGCCCTTTCATTCCGGCCATGCTCCATACTCACCTCGCTTTGCCCTCATCGACTGTCAAGACCTCGATATTATGAGCCGCCTAAATCGCCCCACTCCACTATTAGTTTTAGATTATTACAAATAACTTGAAAATTCTGAAATAAATTAAGTATTAAAATTATGCTTAAACTATTTATAAATGAATCGTTAGACATAAAAATGGGAATGGTATGCATGGCATAGAAATTTCACATTGTTAGTACATTATTTTCTCCTTTTTATTTGTTATTTTTTGCACTGTAATATTTTTGTTTGAACTCTATTTTTATGTTCACAATATCTAAAGATAGGAACATTGATATCAGTCATTTTATAATGTTAATGAAAATAGTGTTCGTTTGACGTAACTATGTTCGATGAGAAACTTGTAACGATAACGAAGCCCATCGGTCTTTCGTTACCGAGTTTTATTTAAAAACTTGGCGTGTGTGTGTAACAGATTATTTTTGTGACTGTAGAAGAAGAGAATCTTGAAGTAATATGCCTTCATCCGTTACAAAAACATAAAAATATATTTAAGAAAAATATTTAAAAGCATAAATTAACCTTTCTGTTTTAATTTGTGAACTATGTAAGCACCAGTGTGGGCTGGTTTTTGTAAGGGTATTTATTATTTTATTACAGTTGTTTATAAATAAATAAGAGAACATAAACACTGACTTATTCAAATAACTTACTTTGAACAATGTAGTTCGTAAATTAAATGATAGGTAGCGCTAAACTGTAAGTATTTCTTGGTAGTTTACAACAAAATTACGTTCTCTTGAAAATAATTGAGTGAAAATTCGTATCATATATATATATAGTCGATTGTATATATATATACAATTGAATATAGTATATAATATATATATATAATCGACTATAGGCTATCCACTGTAAAATGAGCACTTTTGAAAGCGCTCCTTAAGATCTACTTGTATGCACGTTGTGTAATCTTCCGCCTTATGTAAGATTAACATTTTCATGGGCCTCATCACTTTATTCATGCGTCGGTCAAGTGAAACTGTGGAATTATAAGAAAAGTAAATATTTTACAAATCTGCTCATTTTTACACTTCCAAGAATAAATAAAACAGAAAGTGAAAGAAATAATTTTAATTATCAGAAACGATTACCCAACACTTTTTATTCGACGTTAAGATACGGAACTACTTCCCACCAACCATTACCAACTTTTCTGGACTCCTGCCACTCAGAGCGCCCGTTGAAATATATGCAGGTAGGGGCAGTGATTTTTTCTAAGGTTGATTTTAAAAGTGTTCACTTTATCGTGAACAGCCTTTAGAAACACTACAGCGTCTAGTTTGTTGTCTGTAACTTATTTTATAATCTTGGTTTTATAAATAACAGAGGAAATAACTCGTTCGTAAATAGCTTGCAACTAAACTCTAAAATAGTCTTTGAGAAAAGGTTTCGTGCATGTAACAACCAAAGTTCTGTATGCTCTCTCTATTCGATGTACATGCGGGTCTATTCAACTCATTGCATACGAAATTAAAGCATAGTAATGTGTAATACATCGCACGTACAGCCGGGTTAGAAAATAGACGAAGTTGTCAGCAAATTTGGCGCACGTGAAAGAAATATAACTTTTTCCTAAAATACATTCTTTAATACTAATATTTAAAGCACGCCAAAAGCAAAAAAAAAAATATTTTAAGGGATTTAATGATTTGGTTTATTAATGTTTGCAAGCTTCAGTATTCAATAATTAATACATAAACTCTCTTAAAACAGTTAAAAGTTCATGTGCATAGGTCTCCATCGTGCATTCGCCAACGAAAACCCGAACATTGCCGAATGCTCGGAGGGCTGTAATGAATTATGTCTTAGAATACGAAGTTGACTTTCTCTAAGATTTTATTCGTTTCGAGAGATTTCGGAACTTAAGGAATACGAAAAATTAACGAATATCTTAGAATAAACCCCCAGGTTCGTTATTCTTGTGGGCAGATCTATTTTAGAACGGTATGCACGTGGATCGCCTACACAGGAAACTGTTCCCCTCCGTTTTACAAGGCTACTCGCGCCCTCCCTTTCTTAGTACCTGACTCGCGCCGTGTGGAGGAAGATGCCGGTCCGGTCGTAACTTCCTTCCATCCTGCATGTCTCTCTCCCTCCCCCTATCCAATGTCTTCATTACCAGTCAACAGGCCCAGCTGTCCACTACCCTATTACTTTCCCTCGTTCCTTCCACAAGGCCATCGACTGTCGGATAGTGTGTGGCACTATACAGCAACTTTATATTGAGTTGAAAACGTACGGGAAAAACGCTGCTTCAAAAAATTTTTAAGTTTTGACTATGATTTGAATATTAAATTTAAACACCAAGTTCCAATCTATACAACTCGGCGCCACACGGGTATTTCTTTTGTGTTAAAATCGAATGTCAAAACTGCACATTTCAGCATTTTTTACTGGACGATTACATAGATAATTAATTTTATTACGGGCTGTAGACATGTTTTCACACCGAAGTGATGTTTCGTTTCTATTCGTTGCTTGTTAAAACGTAACTAGCCAGACGCCTGCACAGCACTGAAGTCTGCTACCAGGTGGCCAAATTTAAATGGGTCCCTTAACAAAAAATAATAATTTCAGGGCCAAACAAAATCTTGCTCTGCAAAACCTAAGTTATTCTGCAGATATCAAAATTCATTTAAATACTTTCCGAAATTTTTTCATGACTGAAGTCGGAGAAATATTTGTTGCACAACTCCTGAGTTTTATATTTTTTCACTGAATTACGGCGTTTTTATGCTTGGAAATAGAGGACACAATTTTGAGAACATAATTATTTCTCTTTAATTTGATATGCTCTGATATAAAGTTAAAAGGGTATTAGAACACAAAGAACAGGTTTTTAATACCTATCCTGTTTTATTCTCCATTAATACAAGGCAGAGTATTACTGAGGTATGCTGCACGCAAACGTGACGAGATTATTGATACAATTGCAATGACTCTCGTGCTACCATGTTTCTATAGAAAAAATAAGTCAAAATAAGCAATTTTTTTTGTACAATTATGTATAAGACATTCATCCACCGACTGAATTGGAATGCAAGCTTCCATTTCATTCAGTATAATTTGAAACGCCACGTTTCTCTTTTGTGCAGTTAATGAAATGGTTTCGAGTAATAATGTTCGGACTTTCCGAGGAATGAGCGAAAGTTTAAACACGCCCAAACATAAATCGGACATCATTGCTTGATTTCTTGTAAGAAAATGGATTTTCAAATTTGTCTTATAATGAGCTCGGCTTATGTAACGAATCTGTTTATCAGACGTCCGCTTGGCAGGTTAGTGAATTATTCTATGAATATCCATTTCAGTTTTTCAACCGGGTTCTTTTAGTTAAATAAATCGGGTCTAGCAGCGTTCTCAGAGTATCATGAGGTAAACGTAGTTCTACACCTGAAGTAATAAATTGTGAGCATCCTGACAGCATTGAAATCGACCGTTGCTTATACAGAACCACAGTAGATGTCATATTCAATTATTCCCACTTCCTAGGATAAAGTGACTATATGGTTTCTGGAATTCAGGTCTTAAATGGCGCCATCAGCTTTATCATTTAAAATGTCCTGCATTATCACAAATTCTTCTCCTGGTAATTTTATCGTGGGATTTCAACTAACTCCTTGCTCCCTACATTGGATGCTCCAGATATTGGATGTCCAGGCGAACCAAGCTGAGTATCGCTGAGAGAATTGCGTCACTAACCGGGCTTTATCCATTACAGCAGCTTTAATTACTTTTGGATAGCTTTCTGCAACTCTATTGTAACTCTTGCCCACCTATTCAAAGCAATAAAATACCTTCCTCTCCTATAAAATTAGCCACAAATGGACACCATTTTGCTAATAGGTGCATGATTTATTAATCATTCACGAAATATGTGTATGTTAAAACGCTATGTCAATGCCAAAATTTGCTCTAAAACGTTTAAAAATCTTTAGAAAAAAATTAAATGGAAGTATAATAATTTAGATGCTTCATTCTCACACTATATTTGTGGAAGAATCTCATTAAATACTGAATATGATTATTCTTTTCGTGTTGCCATTTTACCGAGTTTCATTAAAACATTCTTGTTTTATTAAAGATATCCACTAGAGATGTACACTGCCACCCTTTTCGATTATTCTAATAGCTGCATTATGAAAATAAAAGTCTAGTTTATCGAACTGAAATAACATGTTAAGATTTTCCCAACTCGTGTACTAACTATGGTGGGAATTGGTTTTACACTTAACGAGATAAAGTAAAAAAGTCTCATTCTTCGAACAGTATTAACTCCAAAGAAGTTGGATAAGAAAATTTTAACGAGCATGCATTTATTTCATTAGTTACTACCCGTTTACCAAAATTGATGAAAATTTGTTAAATCTCTAAGTGTAAAATAAGGTTTCTGGCTGACTGACTCATACATTCATCAACGCTCAGTACAAACTGCTGAATGCAAAAGGCTGACAGTTAAGGGATGGCTTCCTCTTAGAGTGCAGGCACCCACTAAGAAGGTGAAAAGTGGGATAATGTGTTTTCGAGAATTCCTCAATGCCTCACTAACCCGATAAGATATCGTTATGATCTTAGCTTTAAAATAGTGCCTATATAAATGCATAAAAATGTGTTCATTGATTTTTTTTTATTGTACAACCTCTAAAAGGGGGAAAAGCGGTCACTGTGTTTTGGAAGACTCTTCCATGCCTCAATAACGCGACGAGATATAGTTATGAGTAGTAGGGAATATATAATTTGGGCACAAGGGGATCGGAGATCCGATTCGCCCGGTCGCCATGTTGTGACGTCACCGTACACCATCTTTTTTCCATCAAGATTTCCTTTTTTCCCTCAAAATCGACTTAAGTACCCTAAAAATGTTCCTTTTTCCCTTTAAAAAATCCCCTTTTTCCCATTTGCAAAAAAAAAAAAGGATCCCCAAGAATTTCCAATATTTCCCGAGCAGGCAAGGTGGACTCGTGACTCCGGCTAGGTGGATCAGTGACTCCGAGTCAAAAGAGCTGGACTCAGGACCATTGATCTTTGACCTGGACCTTTAACCCCAAAAATTGCGAAAATTTCCACAAAAAAAAAAGATTTTAACACCTAAACTTTATTATTAAAATCTATTTAAAAATTACTAAAAAATTATTATTAACAGTTATTAAAACAAATATTTAAAAATTGTTTAAAAAACTTAAATTTCCCGAGATTTCCTCCCACCCCCACTCATCAAACAAATTAATCGGCTGGCCTCTACTCCCTTGCCCATACCCAATAAGCCATTTTGGTAGGCAATCACCATCTTGGCAGACACCACCCATCTGCCAAATTAGGTGCAGGTGACCATGACCATGACCATATGAACTTGAATAACCTTGAAAACAAAATCTCGAGGAAAAATTCATAAAATTAAAAAAGGATATTACATTACAGACTACCACTACCACTTTGGATGCAAACTACCTCGACCATAACCCCATGACCTACAATGATCCCCAAAATATAAACTCGAGAAAACTACATGAAATTCAGCAAGCATATTACATTACAGGCTATTTCCACCATATTAGATGCAGATTACCTTAACCTTGACTCCATGACCTTGAAAATAAAAACTCAAGGGAAAATACATAACAGTAAACAAGCATAACACATTACAAACTACCACCGCCATATTAGATGTAGTCTCCATCGACCTTGACCCCATGACCTTGAAAATAAAGATTCTATAAAAAATACATAAAAGTTAACAAGCACAATACATTACAGATTACCACTGCAATAATGGATGAAGACTGCCTCGACCTTGGCCCCATGACAGTGAATAACCTTAAAATCCCGAGAAAATCCACAAAAGTCAGCATGCATAATACATTACAGACTACTACCTCTATATTAGATGCAGACTACTTCAACCTTGACACCATGACCTTGAATGACCTTTAAAACCAAAACTCGAGAAAAAATACATATAAGTCAGCAAGCATAACACATTACAGACTACTACCTCCATATTAGATGCAGACGACCTCGACATTGACCCCATGACATTGAAAACCAAAACTCGAAAAAATGCATAACAGTAACAAGCATATTACATTACAGACTACTACCACCATATTAGATAACGACTACCTCGACCTTGACCTCATGGCCTTGAAAACTAAAACACTCGAAAAATCTATAACATTCAACAAGCAAAATACATTAGACTGCCACCGCCATATTAGATGCAGGCTGCCTTGACATTGACCTCATGACCTTGAATGATATTAAAAACAAAAACTCGAGAAAGACCTATGGGAAGAGACAGAAGCTAGCCGAGACGATCCACCTTACACGCAACTGCTGTCAAACCAAATCTCACAGCTTACCACCTCTCACTTATAATTAATATACAAGTGTGCAAGCCCTATGGCGTCATATTCACTTAGAACCAATCGTACTACACCATTAATACATTGCGCAGATACTGACCAGCCAATAACCAATCTACCACGTGATTTCAGGTTACCATTCACATGCAGGCATTTAAACATCGCATGCGGAGTTTAGTCTCCGACTCCAAAATGACACATAATTACTCCAAAATGATCTCTAAATGACCCATTAATGAACCCTCACCACCACCACCTTGACCCCTAATGACCAATTAACCCATGACCTATTGACCTATAATAACCTCTGATTGCAGTGCTGGTGGTAGTACTAACCCCTAATAACCCCTGAATGACCTGTAATTGTGGAGGAGGAGGAGGTGGTGGTGGTGGTGGAGCAGGACGAGTAAGTTTGTAGGTGTCAGTTGGCAAGAGTCAGTAGTCAGATTGGTATATTTCGGACTCTTTGTGTGTATGACGCAAATTATAATAAATGCCTCCCTATTATAAAATAAAAGTATATAGTCCTACCTCCAAAAGCTGAAAGGTGAATATTTTATTTAATTATCGCGTTAAAAAAATTATATATTCAGGTCCCTCCGTATATTTTAACACTTCCTAGGCAAACTGTATTTGCATTTTGCAATAAAAGTGCTTACAACTATGGCAGGCTCCCACCACGCTTCGCCATTGGTCGATGCACAACTTGGACTTTATACTGATCACTGCAACACCATGACAGGCCCCCGCCATGCTTCCCAGTCAGTCGTCTCGTGAAAAAGGACTCTTCGTAGAGACCACTTTCTCATGCCGATGAGCATTTTGAACATATGTGAAAACTCTATCGCAGAGTCGACAATGGCGACAACCAGTTAGCGATGATGTAGGTCACGGCTCCGTGGTCGTTGAGGTCAAAACGAAGTCCTACGTATTCGCAATTCTTCTTCGTGGTATGAGAGCACTCTGAGAAAAGCCGAATATTTTTGACGACTCATCAGTAGCTCATTGACCCAATAACATATCTTGATATCGTCACGTCCTTTACTTGAAATGTTGGCTACATAAATAACTAAGAATTAATGCTAGCAGTTTTCGGAATTCTCCCTTAATAGAGTGGAAAATGTTAAAAATATATTAGAGGAATCCTAAAGTAGCGCATCGATAGAATATTTGTATGTTCTTTGCTTTCAAACGATGGTTTCATAAACACTGAAAAACGAATTTTCAGATTTTTAGAAATTCAAACCCTTAAGAAGGCGAAAAGGAGTAAAATTAATTTTCTATATGTTACCCAGATTTCATCCTTTCCATGCCTGTAATTTTCAAACAAGCGCATTTTATAAAAAAGTTATCACACTATAAATTCATGAACATGAAAGAAACCCATCTCCTATGAGAAACAAAATGATTCATTTCCTATACAGTTGCAGACAAAATTTTTAGAACTGAGTAGGATCAGTATAGTTAAATATCTAATTTTCATAAATTGTGCGGTTAGTGAGATACATTGCACTGTGTTCTTCTTTCACATTCTGTATACTTTTGTAAATCACGTTTTATTCCGCGGTTAATAATTTCATATGTCATTTTGTATGATGAGTGAAATTGTATATATGCCTGTTGTACAGTAACCAAACTTTGTGCCACAGCATTTAATTGGTTTTCAGCAAACAGAACTGCAAAAACGAAAAACTTGCAAATCGTCTAGAGAATTGTCAGATTTACGTATTATAACACGGGCCAAGACGACTGTTTATAATTGGGTTACTAACAAATAAGGACTTTTATTCACAAAATTAATATCTGACGTAATTTGAATATAGTCATGTAACGTTAATGGTAGAAATGATTTAAAATGCGAAAATCAGTTTATCCAATCTTTACTCTATAGTTTGAAGTTAATCAACAAATAGCTCAATAATGTACTGCAATAGAGGATATTACGAAGAGTGAGTAATGTTGACAATATTATAAATTATTGGCATATTTTTCTTAAGTTGTTCTAAAGGGTAGAAATTGAATGCAAATATGTGGAAAAAGTTGTAAAAATGGATGATGTAGTCCATTATCGTGTGGAGTTCATCAACAGCATCTATTAACCACATAAGCTTCCCCTCAAATTTGGTGCTCTATTAATGTTCCCGCAAAAACATTGCAATAGTATCAGGCTCCAAGTGAAGGTTGGGCATAAAGATATAATCGATGATACAGTCTTGACTGGATGTGTACGGAGGAGGGATAATATTTCATACCGTATGTACCCCACATTCCATCCGAGTACCTCTTCGAATTTAAGAAACTGCAATTCCCCATCAAGGTCTATTTCGTTACAACTGTGAGGTCCAGGGACAGTCGCTGAAGGTGCCAGGGAGAGATTTACGGGCACGACTGCTTCTTGCACGGGCAAGTGCTACATGGCCTGCGCCACCTGGGAAGTGGCACGTACTTAAGGAATGTGCTGTAGAAAAAGGTATTTCCGAAACTGAACTTATATCTGTTTGATGTATATCACGCTGGCTAAACCACGAACAGAAAGCTGGCAGGTCTATAAATACAACAATATGTATATCATTCTATAAACATCCAGACCCTTTTGGGTATAAAATTTTAATTCTTGAAACAGCATTGCCTCCCAAAATGACGGATAAAAACGTTTTTGCATGTGCTACAAAACACGGTAGTAAATAATGTAAGTAATGTAATAAATATTAAATGGTTCACAAATAATATAGAAACAGCTTCGTTTTCCAAGTGTCTCTATTTCTCAAGACGATGAATAAAGAAGGCTAACAATTATGAGTTTGGATTTTTTCATTATATACTGTAGGCTAAGCACATCAACTTTGTCTGTAAAAGTAGTGAGGTATATTAATATTTGACACATTCAAAATTTAGGTCTTCAAAACGGAGCAACGGATACACAGTTATGATGTGTTGACGATACCACGCTGTTGACAAAACAGAGAAACGGATACAATTATGATGTTCTGACAATATTACACTGTTTACATAATATAGTAAGTAAATAGAGATGGCTCATTTACTGAAATCATATCACAGACACATCAACTGCAGCTAATAGAAGGCATCTCGAGCAAAAAGTACATCAAGTTCAACATGATTTTTGCGTTAAAACCCATATATATGTATATATATATATATGTTTTATCCATATATCATATATATACATATATAAAATCCATATATTTATATATATCCTATACATATATAAGTAGATAGGCAATGTAGGTCCGGGGACAAAAGCTGCAGGCAATGAAGGTATGGAGATGCCGCCAGCCTACTCATCACATGTGGTTTAGTGTGTGTGAACTTAACCTTGACCTCAGTGACTTTGACATTAACCCAGTAACCTTTAACTCAAAAATTAGGATAAAACGGCAAAAGAAGGAAAAAACTACATTACTGACCCCGACCACCAGCTAGGATGTAGTTGACCTTGACCCTAGTGACCTTGAACCTCAGGGGTGGTAATGAAGACACCCTCCATCATTAGCTTCGTCTTCGACGAAGGTGAGGTCTAGTTGTTTTTTCTGTGGCAAAGTTAAAGTCAGTCTACAGGAGTCAGTCGGCAGGTATGTATAGAAAATTTGAAATAATATTTCATTTATTGCTATGTACAAGTGACGGTATCTGCGTGTTTTCCAGTTATCTGTAGTTCCTTCTCGAGTGAACATGTATGTGGATTTTCTCTGAGTGTTCCCATATTATTTTAATTAAAATATATCTTTCTTGATGGTACGAGCTGCGCTCTTGAATGTAAAATGAACAGTGATCACATAGAATTAATGTCAATCATCGACAGCTCAGTAGTTGTTCTGATACCGCGATTTTAGTGTCAATTCGGAAGATATAACTCTCCTTGTACTGAAGATTATTCATGAGTGTTGGCTTACGACTGTCTAGGATGAAAATGGAGCAGAAATCAAAGCTTTTATCATCGAATCACCGATGGTGCCTAGACTGCGACGAGGTTATGCTTTCTAATACTGTGCACGGCGACATGAGAAGAGTGAATGTCCGAAGAAGCCATCTCGTGTGATTTCTAGCTGCATAAAATACCCTAGGCAGTTCGTTCGGGGTGACAACTTAAATAGACACGTTAAGGTCTACAATTATAGTGCTTCTCCTACCGAGGAACAGCATGTGTCGATATCGGTGCCTAATGTTAATACGATCTTTAATAAGTTCGCAGGAGACAAGGGAACTAGGGTCAAAACAAACGACGAACAGCATGCCATACTGTCGGCTCGTATGAAATATGCACTTGCTAAACTGGCACGTGCACTGGACGAGCTTCGGACAAATAATGCATCACCACTAGCTGTGAAGATTAATGTTGCCAACGATACTCCGACTCTCATTGGTAGGATACTATTTCCCGAAGACCTGAATAAACTTGTTTATAGACTCAGACATTAACCTTCAAAAATGTGGGAATCACTCGCATATTGGTGAGATATCCACAATCATCAAAGTATTTCAGGAAAACATTTACGCCGAATGAAGCCATTGTGTAATACCCATGATCTGCAAACATCTAAGTTCGAGTAAAACCCAAAAGTAAAGCAATACTTTATGTATACTAGTAGAGCGTGTTTAGTTTCTTGAACCATACCCTAAAGCTTTTCTGCATGACTCAAAAGTTCATAGTTGTATAAAATCTGTTGCTACAGTTTGTTTAAGTAGAATTTCTGCAAGCAAACTCACAATAAGGGCTACGGTTCAAGTCGAAGTAATATGTTCTTCTTGAGTCGTTTAAAGATGGCTGATTTTATTTACGGATAAATAAACTTAGGCATATTTTGAGGAAGGTGTGTTTTGAGGAATGAAAGTTTGTGAGGTAGGTTTTAGTGATAGGTTTTGAGGAATGAATGATTGAGACATGTATTTTGGTAAAGTTTTTTGAGTTTCTTGAGATACGAATTTTGAGGAATGGTTAATGAGGTTTATGTTTTGAGGATTGTTTTTATGTGTGCATTGAAGTATATTTTTGATGTATGGCTGTTGAGGTATGTTTGAGGCATGATTGAGGCATTTTTGAGGCATTATTGAGGCATTATTGAGACATGATTGAGACATGTTTAGGCATGATTGAGACATGTTTGATGCTTGGTTGAGGCATTATTGATGGATGTTTGAGTCATGTTTGATGCATGTTTGAGGCATGGTTGAGGCATGATTGGGGAATGATTGAGGAATGATTAATGCATGTTTGCGGCATCTTCGAGGCGGGATTGAGGAATGATTGCTATATTAAAGAGGAATGATTGATTCATGATTGAGGAATGATTGATTCATGATTGAGGCATGCTCGAGGTATGTTTGTGCCATCTTTGAGGCGTTTTTGAGTCATATTTTTGAGGTATTATTTTGATGTATGTTTTTGAGGTATGCTTTTGTTTCGAAAATGTTGTCAACTATACATATAAAAGGTTGCATGGCTTATTATGGCATACAGACATTCTTGTGTTCATAAAATATGCCAATGTACTGAATTTCGAGGGCCTAGCATAAATGCTTCGCAAATAGTGGCCTACTATGTCTATAAAATGCTGTGGGTCTTATCATGTCAAACATTTTCAGACTGCTTAAGTACTTAATTTCAAGGGTCTAGCTCAAATGGTTCTCAAATAGGGTAAAAAACCACATTATTGGCACATTAAGCATGATTAAAAGGACAATAGCTGTTTAAAACTATTATTTAATTATTTTACTTAAAATTTTATCACTATATATTTAATATTTGTAGAACATATTGAATTGCAGACATAGTAGCAGAAATACTCAGAATATTGAAGAATTAATTTGTAAGTAAAACATTGAAAAATATACCAGTTGTTGGCACATTTATTCCAGTTACAGGGCAGTCAGATATCCTATTTTGACACCATAGTAAATGTTTTCTAATATTTCTTCCATAACCACATATACAGAATAAAAAAGTTAGTCATATTTTAGAATTACCTACAATTAAAAAATAACTCAACATTTTCCCATTTTGTTGAGTAATGATCTCTGGATGTAATAATTCAAAAGAGTTTGAGCTTAAGTCACAGAATGGGAATTCTTTAAAACTCAGAGACTCCATCTTCATCAGAACGTCAACATCATTGTCTTCAACTTGAAAACAATCATAACACACGAAAAGTTCGTTGTCAGAATCTTCTGGAAGGTGAATTTTGTGTTCCTTCGGAACGCATGTTTCATGGTATATCTTTTTTCATTTTCTACATTCCTGCCCTTTTCTGTAGTGGTAATAGTATCGGTGCACTTTCAACACAGTCATCTTAAAATATCTTTAGTAGCAGATGTTCCAGTTATTTCTTCATGTAGGATGCTGTGCGAAACTGATGTATTTGCTCTTTTGGCATTATTTAATTTACAGGATGCCCTTCTGCAGATCGTTTATCAGGCCTACTATTATTCCTTTGGTTTTTCTGTGATGTTTGTTTTAAGAGTCTCTTCTTTTCCCTTTCTTCTTTTCTTTCTTCTTTCTCTCTAAGAGCAACCTCTTTAAGTTTTTCTTTCAGGTCATGAAATTCTTTCTACATACATGATGTAAGAACACATGGAATTCTTTCGAAATTCCTCTTTCCTTTGGATCTCGGGGTTTCAGGCCATGACAGGAGCCCAGTCCTAGAATTTATTTTTGGCGGAGTTACAAATTCGCTTCTGACAATATGATATTCTTGCTCCACATGACACTCATTCGCTTCTTCCATAATCTTTTCACTAACACATATTTCTTGTTCCATACTAGAAGCCTCAGTAGCACTTTGTTCTAAGTTACTCTATCGACTTCTTGTTCAACATAACTCTCATTAACTCCCCATTCCACATTACTTTCAACATAATCATTCTCTACACTATTTTCACTCACTTCATGCACCCCTTTTCTAGGAACAGTATCCACCTCTGATAGAACACAGCCCCTGATTTCCTCTAGCACTGTACTCCGACCATTTTAATCATCAGCATTTTCATTTTTATTGTTGTCTTCGTGCGGTTCGACTAGCTGTTTCTGATAATGTTGCCATAGTTAAAAAAAAAAAAAAAACTTTACTGGTATCATCCTCATCGACATTTTTCATGTTCTAAAAATACTCAATTTTCCTTTCTTCCTATGTTCTACAAATGTCATCAAATTTCAGTGATTCTAAGTCTATCTCAAAATTTGTAGTATTATATTTAGGTCTTCGAATATTCTTTCCAATGCACTTTGAGTAATCTGCTGCGTTTGCATCCCACGGATAGAGACCGGTTGCTAGGAAACCATTCCGAACAGTTCGCTCCAAATATTTTTCAGCAAACTGTCCAGGATGGGAGCAAATTCCTGTTTCATAGCTGCCTTGTAATCATTTATTGCTCGCCACTAGAGCACCGCATCCTACAATTTGCTCTTCGCTGGTCGGAATGCTGCTATGTCAGCTGGTTGCAAAATGCTTGTAGAATTGGGGTAAAGAGCTACAACTGTGATCTTTAGTTCATCGCACAACTGACTCAGATAAGTAAGATGTGTTTTATGTCCATCTACAAATAACAGAACTGGCAGCTGAATCTGTGTCTACAAGAGGGTATAAAACATTCCTAACAATTTCAAAGAATACCTCAGACTTCTACCATCCATTGTCATTGCGACTAATACCCCAATTTTCGAGACATTTAAACAGGGTATATAATCATAGGAGGGCATACTTTCCCTGATGCTGAGAAAGTACAAATAACCGTTAGTGTTGATTTTCCCTGACTGTGTTCCACTTCATAAACATATTTACTACCTTTTGGAGCAAGAACGAAACATTTTGTAGGGCACAGCATGACTTTGGTTTCATCGCCGTAAAATCCTCCTTCAAGATCTGAAAGAAACTCTAATAGGTTCTCTTCGGTAAGGACTTCTTCCGCTGCCTCAAACCACCCTCGTACGTCTTCCTCACTCACACAAGCACTAGCTGCGGTGACAGCTCCAGGAGTTCTGTTTATTACTTCAGGATGTCGGTGGAGGAAACTACTGTACCAATTGTTTCCTGCCATGTTGTTCTTAAATGAGTTTTGACTACCATTATTTCAAGAAATATTTTAACACTGACTTGTATGTCCTCCTTCCTTTGTGGGAACCCTTTTCGAGTACACTCAAAAATCCACCTGAGACAAATACAGTAACAGCATATATAAGTTTATTTTTTTTCAGACTTTCAGACATGAAATAGAATGTTCTTATATTTGTTATTCAAATTATGGAAACACAATGCCAATCATTTAAACATATTATAACATGTAAGTTTGATACCTTATATTAAAGTAACTTTTAAATTTAAGTGACTATGAAGTGTAGTCACCAATTATCTAGCATAACATAGGCCTAGCCTAGTCTTATAAGTGGGAAGAGTGAAGGCATGGGAAGCAGAAGTTTCCCAACTTGTAATTCAACATTTTAACGAGAGTTATCTTTGTAATTCCCTGCCTATCTCTTTCTCCGTTTACACGCACATTTAAGTATATCAATCTGTGTATTTGGGAAACAAGTAAAAGATTAAAAGCTTACAGCACTGACTTCTACTGATAAAACTATCGAAGAAGTGCTTATGAAGCATTGGAATGACATAATTTTTCATTCCTATAGGCCTACCTAACAAGTGTGTCTTCCTCCTCTTCTCTAATTACAAGAGCTGGCCCATATGTTGTCCTTGAGAATTTCTCACTGCAACGAAACTGCAGAGTTGCCCTTGAAACACCATACTGTTTCGCAGCTGTCTAAAAAGTCATGACATTTTCCACAGAGGCAACCGCAGTATCAAGTTGCTCGACCGTATAACTTTTTGCTTGATGTGTACCCATTACCTATGATGGGATCTTAAATTAGAGAAAAATAGGCTAGTTACTAATAAAATACTGAATATGAACCAAAGTGCACATTGTTAGGTTTAATACCAGTTTTTGGAACCATTTCTCTGAGGTAATTAGCACCTGCTCCAGTAAATGGCACCAACATCTTTCAGTTAATAGCACCCATGCTAATTTCTGGTTACAGTAATCTGCTACAAACGAATCCTACAGCACTTTGCACCGGAAAAATAATGTATCATTTGGCATCTTATAACATTTTTATATTATAATATTTCAAATATTCCATTTGTTGGCACCTGTGCTAATGACAGGAAATTAAGTTTGTTTTGATACCAGTAATTGGCATAGCTAAAAAATCAACACTTTTGAGGTTATGACATTCATTAACATAATAAATAACAGCCACCCTATACATTTACATAAAAACCTAACTTCGCATTTCTAATCAACCATGTTTGTTTTTATATTGTACTCAATTGATATATTGTTGTAAACTTACCTTTAAGAAAAATTACAAAATTGCGGCTTCATGTGCAGCAGTTTATTGTCAAAACAATGGCCATTTTACTAACACTGCCTCGTGGAAGAAACAGTTAATACTTATCAACAAAAGGTTGGCATCACTGAAAAAAAAGAAGCAGTGCTGCCGAAACACTGCAAAGCATATTACGTCATAATTAATTAAAGAGTGCCAATAAATGGTGTAGTGCCAACGATTGGGTGTTTTACCCTAGTGACCAACTAGTGGGGTAATATGAAACAAAGTTAAAAAGTATTTTTTCCGACATATTTAATTTTAATTATTTGGCGATTTTTCTTATTTTTTGATACTTTATTAATACTTCCCTTTAATTTATTTTCAAAAAATTTTGTAAAAAATTTTGGTATTTATTTTTTAATAAATGCATCCTTGCATTTTTTGGAAATTTTTAGAAAATTTGCGCGTTTTCTCGATTTTTTCGAGTTTAAGGTCACTAGGGTCAAAGTCAAGGTTACCTACATTCTTGGTTGGGGCGAGTTACGTAGTTTTATCCTATTTTCTAGGATTTTATTTTAAATGTTTCCTTATTTTTTGAGCTCAAGGTCATTGGGGTCCAGGTCGCTGTGGTCAAGGTCACATACATCCAACATGGTGGTTGGAGTCACAAATGCAGATAAACTAATATGACCACGCCATGCTGGCGACCTCCACATGTGACCAGCTGGTGTGCGTGTGTGTGTGTGTGTATATATATATATATTCTAACTTTACACCTCCAAAGTTTCTTATTCCACAATATAGATGACTGCATATGTTAACTGGAGACCATACTACCGCTATTAATGGCCAATGCTTCATCCTAGGCAAGTATTCAGACGACCAGTGTTGTGATGGTAATGCAACGATATTCCAGTACTGGGGGGAATTTTCAGTCTGATTCCGTTTTCATCCAGGTTGTAATCCCGCCACTTCATGACTTCGCGCTTTCTGACCAGGAACCACTCAGTTAAGATAGGCAGCCGCACTTAATACCAGTCTTCTTTCAGCCATATAGTTGATTCGGTTTCCGTTGCTCATGGTCTCCAACATACATTTTTTTTTGTCACTTATGCAGCAACTATCGTTGCGAGTATGGACTTCGCCACACGCATTTGTGCGGATTTGTATTGTTATGATACGCATTAACTCTGCAAAAGTAAGTAAATGAGGCGAGGCGAAGGAGTAATTATCTTTTTAGAGACATAATTAAAAACATAATGTAAATGCTTTGCTGCAAAAGATTTTGATATCACGATTTAGATTTGAACATGTCCAGCATTAGTGTTACAAAAAAGGAAGTCAGGGTACTTAAGTCAATCTCGTGTATTATCAGTTACTTTATACGGCTCAATTCCGCTTATTTCAGTAGACACCCAGTTTGTCAAGTGACTCTTGAATTGTCTTGTAACTAATATACTGTACAGTGGGTTAAATTTATTTTCATACCGACATATTTACTATGTTGGGGAAATACTGGTATGGGAGACATATTTTAATTAACGTACCTATAAAGGTAGTATTGTACAAAATTTTAAAATGTAGTATTAACGTTTTCGAATATTAGAAATTTTGCTAACTCTATTTAAAGTTTGATTTATTTTAAACTATTTACAGACCTAGAAACTTTTAAAATTTTTTAGAAATCTTAGCAATAAATTTGGCAACGTGTGAGTGCCTCAGGAATTTTAACATAAAAAAGTCCTAATAAATTTATGTTTGTTTTTTAATAGATGTCTGTTCATCCATTTCTCAAAAACTAATTAAGATAATAAAAAAACTATTGGTTATTTGTACAACGTTTCCGCTCTTATTACGAATTATTTATTTGTTTACTGGCTTTATTTGTGGCGAAGTTGACAGTTTCGTCTTCTCTTACTTTTTTCAGCTATGCGAAAATGCTAACATAAATGCAATATCTGATTATCTCTTAATACTACGCTAAAATAAAGT
The DNA here is from genome assembly GCA_029891345.1 of Dryococelus australis. Lineage (NCBI taxonomy): Eukaryota > Metazoa > Arthropoda > Insecta > Phasmatodea > Phasmatidae > Dryococelus > Dryococelus australis. The sequence goes on from CM057009.1 coordinate 250,115,270, forward strand.
GAATAATTTTGAAAAAATTACAAAAAAATTCTGTAATAAACACTGACGTAAATAGACTATCACGTGTGGGCTACTGGTAAGAAATAAATGCACATATCACAACATAAACACATGGAAGGATTAGTGAAAAGTCTTTTCTTTTGTTTATGAGTACATATAAACTAGAAGTACCTATGATAATGTCAGAGAAAAAAACAGTAATTTCATAAACAGTAGATAGATATAAAAGTAAAAGAGTCACAAAAAAGTACGTATGCTGACAAATGAACGTTTGCACAAGACTTAAATTAACATATCTAGACGTTAAAGTAACTGGTAAATAAAAACCTCGAGGTTATTAGTTTTTGTTTTCGCCAAACGAACTTTCAAATTACATTTTAAATTATATAAGTTAAAACAGGTTTTTTTTTATTGTTTAACAGACCATTCCAAGAGCGAGTAGCAGAAACCGCAAATGATTTGGAGAAGAATTAAGACTTATGACGAGGTATAATGAGGTGTGATGTTTGACATAAACGTGTGAAACAAGTGTGGTTAAACATGAGATGTTAAAATCTATCGGCTATATATTTAGGACTTCCGAATGATAGCGTCTTCTTTAATAAGAGTAGTGACTGTAACTTGGACCTGTCATCGAAGTTGAGTCAGTTTAGTATTTTATAGTATAAGCTAATGTGTTCCCAAGATTTCTAATTACATATACCGCACACACACGTTCTGCAGGCGGTGTAGTTTTGCATAGTGTAGTGGAGAAGTCTTTAGAGCCGATCGGGGCGAAACGAGCTGGATAGGGAGCAGCGCCAGAATGCAAGGGCGGGGGAAACGGGATATCCCCGAGAAAATCTGCTGACTAGCGGCATCGTCCGGCACGATTCCTACATGCGAAAATCCGGGTATGACGCGCCGGGAATTTAAACCGGCTCGTCTTAGTGGGAAGCGAGTAGTCAGAATACAACACAACCGCGGTCGCCGTAGTTTTGCACATGTCAGATCACTATAACAACGTCGTAGTAATCTGTACTGGGGAAAATAAGTGACTGTACAAGAAGTTTTCATGTAGCTATGGGCAGAAAGTTTACCATATGCATCAGTATGTGGAATGAAGTGAAAAAGTTTCTTGTTATTTTATTATATGCATTTAACTGAAATCCGTTATTACTGGACCAATGAACTATGTTCGCCAATTTTTTCCCCATTTTTTTTTCAATGCAGCAATTTAATTTACTGGGTAAATCACTTTAGTAAACCTGGAAATCATCTTCGTACGAGTGGTAATTTGTGTACTACAAACAGGATTGATCCCTCCTCACAACACGCTACACCATCTGGAAGACGAATCGTTTACTTTAACGCACTGCCTGAGGTCAGTAAGTTATGACTGAAGGCACGGCACTGCGGCATGGCGAAGATTGAAAAGGCATGGCATTTTGTTCAATAGCATGCTGTGATTTACATTATTGAATGTTTTACTAAAAATCGATTAATTTTATATTATCAATTTATTTTCTTATGTCGTCTGTAATAGGCTATGCGTTCAGGCTGTTGGGATGCTATGCTATGCTTAGCTCGAAAACCGTACTATCACGGAGATGTAAGGCCATCATTATTTATATAAATGTAGAGCTGATTATATACAATACATTCGAGAACATTGGATAATGTTGACAATATGCTTATTGGTTTATAGTCATTGGAACTAATGGGAGATATAACTTTTGCCTGCGGCCTTACATAAGAAAGTTTCCATATTTTCTGGAAAGACCCCGTTTTTAACGAGCAATTTAAAATGTCCGTGATGGTACCAGTAAAAATGTCATAACATTTTAAAAGAATATTATTGTTCGAGTGTCTGATCGCACTTTTTTTGATGATATTATATTTATAGCCCGAACTACTTCAATAAGCGAAATTTTTTAAAAATAAAATCAATTGTAATTTACCATGGTTTAAGTTTTTTTCTTTCGAAGACAGAATATAGAATTATATTGTCAGAAGTAACAGCAGTATTAACCTATTGGTCGTTCAGTTCGTCAAGTGGTACATTGGGAATGACAATTTTTTTCTGTTTACAGTTAACCCCAAACGATTTAAGACTCTGCCACACTGCTCGCGGAAACGACTATAACCAGGAAGTACTTCCACTGTATAATTAAGTTTAGCTTTCCTAACCGCGTGTGTGCAGGTATTCCGTATCTTTTTCTAGCTCTCTAATAACTGTGCAGATAGCATCGAGCTATTTTTGCGTGTAGCCTACTTTTAAACTGGCGAAAAGTGTAATCACATTTACGTATAAACACTGGGAGCGAGTAAGCCACGGAGCAAGCGGCCCTTTTAGACTTTTAGTTACCAATGTTGCATGCTTATCCATAGACTTACTATGAGATTATTCAGACAACTGACTTTCTCATATTATATACTGATGACATGATATGTTATTCCAATGGCAAGGACGCCGTATCAGAGTACAAGCATTCCTCTTCTTATTTGATAATGTTTTACATCGAAAAAATACTTAAACAAGATCATGATGAGACCGCGAGTCGCTATAACTGGCCGCAGGAAACAAATTTTTCATTAATGGAAGTGAATATTATATGAAGCCAGGTATCCAAAAGTGATAAACATATGATGCGTTGCGGACACTATTGCAAAATGCTAGATTACATTAACTGAACGGCTCATGTAACCTATATCTTTTATTAGATTCTCACAAAAAATGGCTATTAAAGTCTCCCAATATAATTGCGTCATCATAGTGATATCTAAAATCCATTCGCTCTGTCTCAAAATATGTTAAATATGCAAGTTTTAGTGGTCTGTATACAACCAATAACAGGATTTCAGCCGATGAAAGGGCAACTTCGACAAAAAATATATCATGTGGAGGTTACTATGCGGACCTGAGGAGAGTGATAATATTTTATCTTTAATGCCTTTACGATCATTACGATACATATTATAGCCTTTGATTGAATCAATATTATCGGGTAGCGTGGTTACCGGCCTAATGTCCGAAACTAAAATGTTGCGCAACATAAAAAGAACTAAGATTCCTTCCAGTTCCTGTGAATGAGTCACGTTACTCTGAGCCTCTGAGCATTCCCCATAATTATTTTCAAGGATAGAAGATGGGGGGTCAGTAAACCTCCGAGCAGCTGACCTGTCGGAGGCTGTTCTCTGGAGGGTCGGATCAAAGGGTCGAGAGAGGGTCTTCATTGTCACGTTACAAGGCACAGGGATACCAACTCAGTTTGTAAGGGCAAAGTTCTGCCCTAGAAAGAAACATACGTGTGTGTGTGTGTGTGTGTATATATATATATATATATATATATATATATATATACATACACACACACACTCACTCACTAGCCGAGGTTATAGACGAATTGTGCCAATTGGAAAACACTCAATAACTTATTAAAACAATCATTACCTGACAAAAAAATTCACATCATTAAACTAAAAATTATAGCAAAAAATTCTTTGGAAATAGCACAGAATCAAAAAAACGTTTACGATGATAGTCGTCACCCGCTAAGCAGATATTCCAGTTGTTTCAGTTCCCTACTTGTTAAAATAAACTCTGTGTGGTCATTTTCACGAAAAATTACCATTTTACCGTCATAGGCCCAACATCGCTTTGCACCAAAATTTTCTTTTTCTTTCTTACAACAGTCGTTGCCTTTCTAAAGTAAGGGAATCTTTAATCAAAATTAACGATATTTTCCGCCCTCTTTGCACGTAACACCTTTGCCGTTGCTGTTATGACAGGTACTTAACTATTTTTGGCCTTGTGCCTTCCCGCACCACGTCTACCATCGATTGCTTCGGTTTCCCAATGCGACAGTGCAGTCAATGTTGTTATTCTTGATGTCGAGATTCAGCTTACTGTTTTCATTATGCAATACCACATCAATGGTACATTTAACAGAAACATCCTTTACTCTGTGATGTTCCAGTTCACACTTCTTTCCCCTTGTATAAAGGCTGTTCACGGTAAAGTGAGCACTTTTGAAAGCCCTGTTAATGTCCTACTTTCAAACCATTGATTGCGTATATTTCCGCGTACCTATCAAAATAAACACTGCCATGTGACTTTAAGCTGATGTTTACATCAGCTGGCGCGTACATCCCCAGCTGCTGTTTATATCAGCTGGCTCGTATATCCTCAGCAGATGTTTACGTAAGCTGGCTCGTATATCCCCTGCATACTTATTGCATAAACAACAAAAATGATTGCCCCGCTAAGGTCAGTGGATCCACGGAAGGAATTTTAACTAGCGTGGTGCTGTATGCGCACAGCAGGGAAAAAATGTATAGTCTGGTGCAATGAAGTTAGCCGCTAGGTCGGGGAGCGTCTACTACTTTAGTGATGTAACGCAAACGAAACAAAGTTATCTATGAACAAGCTCGTTGTAAGCATTAAGGTATCAATGTGTGGAAAAAAAATACTTTTAGTAAACATGAGTAATGCACGCCGAAATAAAAGTTGATCCTTTGTGATAACTGCAATTTTATATTTACCCACATGGATAATCTGTATAACAAGCTCGTGGTGGTAGTGGTGGAGGTGGTGGTGGTGAAACGAGACCGTCATGTCTACTACGACTGTGGACACTATTACAGATGGAATCAATGGTCAAAGACATACCATCTGTAACAATGTCTCTGAGCAGTTGCTACACAATAATACATTCATGTGTACACTTTATGTAACATATACTGAATTACACAGCAACAGAATGGTTTGGAAGCCGACCATGCTTATAAGTGCACTTATGTCATACTTGACCCGTCGATCCTTTTTATTGTCGGACGATGCCAGAGCCTCCGAGAGAGTAAAGCGCTGATGGTTGCTGGGCCAGACGAGGCAATAAGCTGACCGTTACTAATGCGACTATTAGCAGGAGGTCCAGAGGGAATAAATACCCTTAGCTGCTGGAAGTGTGACTGGCGAGTCACACAGAGCAGTTGTGGGGGATGGGGTAAACAAGCAGCTAAAAAGGCAGGTCACGGGTAGAGTGCACAATGCTCGGCAAAACTTTGTAAGGGGGCTCATTGTTACAAACGTGCTTTTGCCATTGTGATTCATGGATACCAAAAATTAACTAACTTATTATAACTAAGTGAGGAAGACTTACCATTATATTTCGTATAACAAAGATGCAGGGCGACTGTAGTGATGTACATACAAGGTCTTGAGATCACACACATGCACACATGAACACAAGCTTATATTCATAGTTAAACATAATGAAATTTTAGCACAGGGCTAAAACCGGTAGATGGATTTACTAAATGTTAACAAGTTCCCGCATAGAGGATAAGTAAAAACGGCGGTTCGTGTGCATAACAACAATTCTGCCATCTTGTGTCCAACAGCTGAATGAATCAAATTTTTCTTTCGCAGATTTCAAGATGCGCTGTCTATCCGCTGTCAGCGATTCGGTGATGACGATGGGCGTGTTCTTTTGGGTTTTTTTTTAGCATGGAATACCATGGAATGAAACTGGTAACTCACAAATTTCACTATGATTGGTCTTCTACCTTCTTTGACGGCCTTGGCAGCAGATATGTTTGACTTGCCTATTCTTTGTGGACGGTCTATGGCACTTTGTTCGATGTATCAAAACTGTTGGTGTTTATAGTGAAAGTGAGGATGTTGCTAGTAACAATGCCGATGAGGATGCTGATGAATTTGAAGATCTGGTGGGTATATCAAATTGGTTGTGATGATTGTGACAATAAGGAAATTACTAGTGACAAAGCCGATGATGGTGTTGATGGAGATGAAAATCTGATAGGTAGATGATATATTCTATTCGTTTTAATTTAATGGAATTCGATAATTTGTGGCTTTTTACAAAGATTATAAATTATGTTTTTTATAATTTTATTGTAACTTATTTATAAACTATTTGTATCTTTTAAGGCCCTACTACTAGTCCTGGATACATGCAATGTTGCCACGTAGGTGTTTTAATCATTGCTTAATATATGTAAATGCTTTGTTCTCGCAGGAATTCACGTATATTCATGGCGATTGCATCATTTGCTTTGGTATTGTGTTTTATTTAAATTGGTATGTAGCATGCAGCATTAGATGTACTATCTGAAATAATGCAAAGACTGGAGTTTTCTTGCTCCAGTGTGCAGTGGCTAGAATGATCGCCTTACACCAAGCACAGCCATGTTCTATTCGTGTAGCGGCCTATCCCGACTCTTCGCACTTGGCAATATTGTCGGACGATGCCACTGGTCTGCGAGTTTTCTCTGGGTTTTCCCGTTTCTGCCACCCTTACATTCCAGTGCTACTCCATACTAACCCGCTTCATCTTCATCGGATCTCAAGACCCTGCTGTTAGAAGCGGCCGAAACCTTCCCACTCTGCGTTCTTGTAGCTCTAAATTCTGGTCGCATCATAGGCTGAAAGTAACTCGTATCCCACACAGGTTATACTATGTTGCCTCGTGTATTAGAATCGTGTTAAAGTTGAAATATCTCTCCTAATACTCTTCAATTTGGATGATTTATTTGCGTTCTGTCTAAAAACAATAAAGATGTATGAGAATCTGTTTATTCGTTGCTATATAACAATGTGTTTTGGAAGTTGACGTGCGTTATTATTATTCAGGAAGGATAAGATTCAAAGTCATTTTTTTGAATTCTTTCCCTTCTCGCCATGGAACACATATCTGCTGATGGCTCTGTGAGATTATAGACGACTTTGTAGAATGTTTATGTCATTACTGTATATGTACCTACATTTTTTGATTTGGCAATGATATGCTCTACATGCTTACACATCTCACTCGTAATTAAGTAAACATATCGGTTGAAAGACCAAAGCAAATTTCAAAAAAATTTCTTGGGGAATTAGTGTTCTTAACAGTTCACTCTCTCCTATAGCATGAAGTGTAACTGTATTTCAGATTATTGATTTTTGATATCCAGTACACTGAAGAAAAATAACAAGGAGTAATAATTGCTGATATTTTAATGCATTGTTGGCTGAAACTTAAACCCCTAATTCTTGTTTTGACCTGTAATTTTAACACATACTGATCATACCTATCATAGCTTATTTTCATTTAGTGAGAAGACTACAATGATTATGGTTCCAGGCACGCTCACAGTATGACTTGGAATCTAAGGACCGAGTAATTATCCTACAAGCCTAGAGCTAACAATTAAAATATACATTTCTTCTTCAAATGCATGGTTGTATGTCATAATGGCAAATCAAATGCAATATACTTAAAAATGTTATAATGGTTAGAATTTAGTTTTAGATTGTTCACATCAATATTCATTGCAGTTATTACTTACTCTTTCCATTCATAGCCAAGTATGTACTGGGTAAATCAGGGAAAACACAAGAAAGCTTATCCAGAAGAGCCTTGCGTTCATTGTCTGCTGTGTCAGACAACATTTCCCCACTGAGATTCTCACTCAGAAAATGGAAGATATCTGAAAAAAGGACAGAACATAAACTCTAAAATTGCTGTTAATTTTGAACACCTAAACATTATAACCGTAATAATAACTGAAACGTTTTAAAATTACCGAAGAAAACAATTTCGTATACAAATTACCCTAAAAATTATTCCAATATTTCCTTCAGCAAGTTTTTAAAATCTATTTTACGTTAAGTGTTCTTTGTATAGTATAAATACAGTATTATATTATTCATTTTTGAGATAAGTATTTTTTTAGAGTATCGGATATTTTTTAATATTTTGAAGATACATGCTCTTGTATATTTACATAATAATGTTTGCTCGGACTTTTCCAGTGGCATTATTTCTGCCATAGATAATTAAATACTGAGTGCTGCAAAAAAAAAAAGTAACTCTCAACCTCTTCAAAATTGTATACTTATTTAATGCCACTTAAATCCTCTGAATATGGTTGTAAGTAGTAGAAAAATAAGAAGTCTAGGAAAATGGCATCTGACACCGGAGACGACTGCCAACAATGTTGTGATGTCACCCGCCCACCATCTTGAATAAATGTGACCTTGACCTTTGACCTTGACCATGGTGGCCTTTGACCCCGAAATCCAAAAAATCCAAAAAATGTACAAAAACTTAATTACAAAAATTTTGTTTAAAATTTATTTTAAAAGTTTATAAAAATTATTACGAAAATTTTATCAAAGACATTTTAAAAACATATCTTTTTTAAAATTTAATTAAAAATTATTTTAAAAATGTATTAAATATGTATTTTAAAAACTGACATTTCTAGAGCTCCCCCCAACACCACGCCCACAAACAACTGACTCCCTCACCCCTATTCCACTCATACATACTCATTCTGCAATCTTGACTTTATCGTTCACCATTTGTATATACATTACTGGAGGCCCCCATCTTGGTAGGTGCATTCGATGCCATATTGGTAAGCATCATTTGTTTCAAAGGACGCCATCTTCGTAGGCATATTTGACGCCATATTGGCAAACACCATTTTTTCTAAGTTTGTAAAAAAAATTATTATTAAAATTATTTTTAAATTATTAAAAAATATTTTATAATGTATTTCAACTAATATTAAAAGTTATTCTTAAAATCTTAACTTTCCAGAGGTTACCGCTCACCCAAACCCATCCCACCATCTTGGTAGGCGACCACAATCTTGGTAGTTGACCACAATCTTGGTACGGGACCGCCAGCTTAGTAGACATCACCCATCTAACATATCAGATAAGGACTACCTTGACCATAACCCCATGAAAACAAAAATTTGAGAAAAATACATAAAAGTCAACACGCATTATTATGCTACAGACTACGCACGCCATATTAGATGCAAACTACCTTCACCTTGACCCCATAACCTCGAATGACCTTCAAAACCGAAACTCGAGAAAAATATGTAAAAGTCAAGAAGCTATTATGTTACAGACTACTTCCGCCATATTAGATGCAAACTAACTTGACCTTGACCCCACAAGCTTGAATGGTCTTGAAAACAAAACTCTATAAGAAAGACATAAATGTCAACAAGCATATTACATTACAGACTACTGCCACCATATTATATTCAGACGACCTTGACCTTAGCCCCGTGACCTCGAATGACCTTCAAATTAAAAACTGGACAAAATACATAAAAGTCAACTTGCATATGGCATTATAGACTACTACTACATTTTAGATGCAACCGACATTTACCTTGACCACATGGGATTGAATAACCTTGAAACCAAAAACTCCAGACAAAAGATTTATAAGTTATCAAGTATATAATGCCACAGACTACTACAGCCGCATTAGATACAGACGACCTTTACCTTGATCCCATGACATTGAATGACCTTGAAAAAAAATTTCAAGAAAAATGGCAAGTCAGCAAGAATATGATGTTACAGACAACTACTGCCATATTTGATGCAGGCGACCTTAACCTTGACCTCATTACCTTGAATGACCTTGTAAAAAGCACTCGAGAATAAGACATAAAAGTCATCAAGCATATTGCATTACAAACTACTACCCCCATATTGGATGAAGATGATCTTGACCACGACACCTGACCCATGATGTTAAAAAACAAAAATTGAGAAAAAAAAAACAATGTAAAATCGAATACCATAAAATATTAACCTACCCTAACCTACCCCTCGCTAATCCCAACACCCTCGCCCCAGGAAATTATTTTCCACAATGTCTGCGATGCTCGTCCCCTGTGCAAGGTTTCTACGCACAAGCTGTACCTGCAGAAGACGCCCCGGCGATGCCCTCCCCGTTGCAAGTGTTCTACCGGCAAGCACTACTCGGAGACGAGGAAGCCAACCCAGAACACAAGTGAACACCGTGTGAAATATCTTTGCAAAAAAATGCATGGTGTCTACGTGTAAGGACTTGAAATCATTCATAAAAATGTTTAGCAGCATCCATGGTTTTCACTCGCTCGACTCTTACACCATCAAGCATATTGCCATCTCTTGCAGTGACAAAGAAGACGAGGAAACCAAAGTGTTTACATTTCTACAGCTATGACCATAGAAGCACCTCGGCCGCACCATGCAATAGACATACCACCTACAAAAGCACGGACTTAGGTGGGACGACAAAAATATTCCATACGGGGATATTTGCAAAGTCTTGGAGGAAGACATCATTCCCCGATACACTTTGTAAGTTAATCGCCAAGAGACGATGATGTGCAGTACGTACCCTGCCAGAACGATCATTGTGGACCTACACAGGTATCGTGGCTGACCGCTGTTCAGGCAGCTGGTCGAGACGAATGCTACAAGGTTACACAAGTGCAAAATAGAGCTATTTCTGTACTTCACCCAATGCCCAAGCCCTAATGCTCCAAACAATTGATAATCCGTAGTACATGTTAACAAAAGACTACAGACTACGAGGAAAATTATTGCTTGTGTGTAATAAACAACAAAGATTCGAAAAAGAAACTTTGTATAATGCAAAACAATATTATTTGTGTGTAAATAAATAAATGTGTAAAAAACTACTTAGTGTACCAGGTTTGTTATATTTTAAGAAAATTTTTATAAACTTTTGGGTATATTTTGAAGAAAATGTTGGTATATTGTAAAGACATGCTCGGGTTTGTTTCATTTTAAAGCTAGAGACAATTCAGCCAAAAAAAATATATATACACACACCCCACACACACACACACACACACACACAATATATATATATATATATATATATATATATATATACATACATACATACACACTATGTGTACAAACGTAATTGAATTTTAAAGCGAATAAGGAAGCATGCAGCTCAAGGCAGGCCACTGCGAAAGCCGTCTCTCTAGACTTGGACGGCCGAGGTATTTGCGTAAAAAGCAAATTTTCGCAGAACACCTGAATGGAGGCAAACTTCTGGTCCACACCCCAGCCGGCACGCTTTGAGAACTTTGCTCCAAAGACAGCTTCACGCCAACTATCGAGGCTTATTAAGTCTAGAATACCGTACATAGTCAGTGTTCCAACAGACAGCGACCGCCATATTCATTTATAATGTAATACGCCGAGGAACCCTAGCCCAGTCGAGAAAATATATGTTAATAGGAGGTCCAGGTTCGACTCCCGGTGTATCTCAAACACAACACACACTAGCCACAAAAATACACACAGAGACATACGGGAAATACGTAGTACAATATTTATGAAAAAATATCTCCTTTGCTATGCAAGCAGATAAAAATACACGTAACAATACGGTAAAAAACTGTACACGGTACAGTAACAATGAGATAAATTTATACAAGTGCAATACTTGGAAGAAAAACGATTGAGAAAAAGTCATTATGGCGAAAATAGCATCGCTACACTAATTTATGAAAAGTTATACTGGAAGGACAAACAGCATAACATACACGGTACTGATGGAAACAAATGGTACAGTACTGACGGAAATAATATTGTGCAAAGTCTATTTTAAAAATTATATATACGGGACAAAATACATGCTACTACACTGACAGAAACACACTGGTAAAAATAAAATATAGGGGACAAACTGGTAAAAAAAATTATATATGTAGAGACATACGCAGAAATGAAAAAAATGTGCACGTTACCCTACATGATGAGGCATAACATACAGGAGGATCTAGGTTAGACACCTAGTACCCCTGATACAATACTGGATGGTTACACGCCGATGAGAAACACTCATTACAACTATAAATCCGGAGCACAGGGAAAATAACATTTATAAAGGCCCCTCCATAAACTAACAAAACACTCTCTATATATACATTTGCACATGGTAAAGGAAGGTTGCCGAATTAGAAAATTATACTGTCTCTCAAAAAGTTGTACGATATTATAGAATATGGGGGATAAGTCAGATATATATATATATATATATAAGTTTCATCAGTGGTAGGCTGAAGAAGTATACAGTCCACCAGCGATTAAAAATTTTCAGGACAAATGATAGACTAATAATAGGACCAGCGATGACAGGACAAGCGATGACAAATATTAATAAATATGGAAGGAAATGCTCTCACAGGCACAGAACTATTCAGACGTCAATTAAATATGTATCGTACGAAGTTCCTAACAAGGAAAAATACAAACCAAATTACAGGACCAACGCCGCAAATATTTACCCGCAGAAAAAATGCCCCGTAAATATACAAAAGTTTCCAGCCCACCAACAATGAACAAATCCTGGGCCAACACTGAAAAAATTTAGGATCAATGGCGAAAAACGTTTCCTCCCATGTCTACACCAGTGCGTTAGGAAATGTAGGCAGCAGGAAAAAATATTCATGTGGTTACTCCACGTACAACGATATTTCTAGCTCCCAGTGTCTTTATACATCCAAAGAATGTACGTACAGTAATTTATGGGGGGAAAAATTATATTCCAGGAGGAGATGCTAGTGTAAAGGTACACCCACCAGAATAACAAAATTATAAAAAACAGTTACCATCAGCAAATGAAATTTCTGTATTTTAATACATTCTTGTTCGTTCGCTCCATTAAGAAAAATGTATCTGATCCGCGGTAAAACTCCCCCACCCACCCCCTCCATAGTTCAACCACACTGCTACACGACTTTAGCAGAATGAAAAGTAACACGCGGACATGTGTATGTATATGTACAGCCACTTCCCCAGCAGGTATCAACAGTATTTACCCTTTAGGAACTATGCGAACTAAAACACAGTTTTATTTCCGAGATGTTAGTCCACCATGCAGAAATATACCACAATACGAAGTCCAGCAAAGACACGCACATACAGTTTTCATTCACCACCCTTCAACCTCGTCGATACATATAAGGAACGACTTTACAAGTGTGAAAAAATTAGAGTATATTGCATTCAGTGCATTACGGAGATTATGAAATTGCAGATTTTCATTAATCCCTTTCGAATGCTAGAAAATTAATTCTATGTAGAAATTTTTGTAAATAAATTCTGGCCTGATCTCCACCTTTGTTTAGTTTGTCGTATAAAAAATCAAATGTAAAATAATGTATTAATTCTGGTGAAAGCAAAGTTGTTTTTTAATGCTGTAAATTAAGAAATGAGAAAAAATTTGAACATTATCCACTTTCTCATACGTCAAACACACACACACACACACACACACTTGAAATCAATATATATATATATATATATATATATATATATATATATATATATATAGTATTTCTGAATCGAAGCAAGATTCCGAGATATAAAAAACCTAGTGTTTTATGTTGTCTTCTGGAACCTTCAGAGGAAATATCAATGTTTAACACCCAAAGACCTAACCTTTAAAAAAAATTAAAGTCCAGTTCCCCAAAAGTGTTTTTTTTAATTACAAAGTACGCATCATAATATCAAACTAAAACCCAATTCTAAAATAGTCCGCAGTTCATTATGAACCGGCAGAGATTAATATGAATGTTGACAATGTTTCAGCTCAGCCATGCCAGTGTATCACATAGGCATACGATCCTACTGACGTAATATTGGATGCAGGTAACCTTGTCCTTGACCCCTTGATATTAAATGACTATAAAACCAAAACTCAAGAAAAAATTGATAAAAGTCAGCAAGCACATGACATTACAAACAACTACTAACATATTGAATGCAGGTAACATTGACTTTGACCCCATGACCTTCGATGACCTTGAAAACCAAAACTCGAGAAAAAAATACATGAAAGTCAGCAAGCTGGATGCCAAGCACTTATATTGTGAGACATAAAAAAACTATTATTTTCATCAGCGGCGAGCCTACATGCATAATTTTTTTTTTTTTTAAATCAAAAACTTTAAGGCCGATGTATATAAGCAAAAAAATACGCACACTTCCCAATATACAGAAAATATATCAGTTTCTTTGCTTCTACCATAATCATTCTATTAGAAATGTTTTATTTTCTCACCGATTAGTATTTAATAGTCAATTTAACTGGTTCCACACTATTGAGGTTGTCTGTACCGAGTAGAAAATTCTAGCAGGGCTTGTCTTTGGACTTTACTCCGACTGCCAGAAAAATGCTGATCTGTCAGCAGTATTCTGAGGGGAAATCGGACTATTTTCAGAAACGCCTACCCGCCCTCACCACTGGCCGCAACCAAATATCGAATTCCTATTGAAAACGAGTGTGACGGAACCTTGTACCATGAATAAGCTCTATTCTCATTGGCCGCAAAGGGAAACAAACTTAGCACTTTTCCAAAGCGCCGATTTCCCATTGGTTATGAGGGAAAACGAACTTTGCACTCACCCCGTACGCTGATCACCCCATTGGTCAACAGGAGAATTGGAATTTGCAAATCGTCCTCCCATTGGTCACCAAAAGACGGAGTGTAGGAATTGAGGAGGAATTAACAAGGGAAGGGGTAAGAATTCCTGGTAAAAGCTAGTCTCATATCCGAGGTGCATAAAATTTCCAAGGTCATGGTGTGAGACACAGAAGATAAATAATTTACCCCACTCTCTATTTCTACATGTCTCCTCTAAGTGTATCATAGCATGCACTAGTGGAGAGGTGCATAAAATTGCCAAGGTCATGTCGTGAGAGAGAGAAAATTGTCCTTTCATCCCTCTAGCACAATCTGAGTCGACAGTTCACATAACTTACAGTACATGGGAGTCTCAAGAAGGGGTACAGAGAAATCCAAAAAAAAAAACGAGCGAGAGGTACAACTTCAACACCCCCCCCCCCCCCTTCCTTCTCGCCCGCATCGACACGCGTACATGAGATGTCGTCTATCAGTGGTGGAGTGTACTGCGAATTACCAATAAAAAATATATTTTCGCAAAAATAATATTTTACAAATACCGTAAAATTTACGTGATGAAGTTCACCAACTATTAAGTGACCTGTAAGTTTATTATTTTAGAATCGATGCCCCCAACTCGCGGACGAATACATTAATGTCGTAGGGGCAAACAATATAAGTTGGGAACAAGCCTTATGCCCCTCATTCCGCCTTTTGAATCTGCTTCGTGCATTTCTCCAGCTTTCAGTGACTTTCTTTGTGCTTTTCCATCAATTTTTTTCCTTTAGTTCGAATGTACATACTATTTTTAAAAAATGTTAGGGTCCGAATTTTTTTTTTTTTTTGCGAATGAATAAAAGGACCGCGCCTTGTGTATTTAATCGGACTGTTAAAATCATTGTTTTAAGTCGAGGATTAAAGTTCGTGACTAAAAAACTTCTACGTTGTAGGTGATGAAGTGTTAATCCAGCTTGCCAAAACATATACACAGAACTGCATTTCTGCCTTCCGCATTCGTAAGAGTGAGAATGCGTAGCTGTTTTGAACTTACGGACTTCCGTGTACGACAAGGGAGCCAGCTGCGTGCTGACGAGACACCAGCAATGCGAGCGCTCAGTCCAAGGACACAGCTCACATGTACCGTGTCCAGTAATAATAGGTTACGCTTTTCTTTTTTTATATACAATGGAGCTAGGCAATTATGTATTTATAAAAAAAAATTATTATTGATCTGAGTAACGCTCGAAATACTTGCTTAACATAAATTAATTAATTCCCATCATGTAACGAGTATCGTTCTCGCTTCTCGAAAGTGTTAGGAAATCTTGTTTAAGTAGTCATGCCCTGTTACGTTACAGAAAATACTACGTTAAAAGAAAAAGTCGTATTTTTTACGTGCAAGTTGCACATCATGCACATTTATTTAGATGATTTTGCAGCCACATACGAACATGACAGATTACATGTAAAGACAGATTTTTGTGCTCGTGTTAAAAAAATAATCAAATACAGACACACTAAATATTATAGCCTTCATTACAACGAAAATACGAACCTTTTGATTTCCACAGCATCAATAAAAAAACGATGTATTTCAAAAAATAAGCCCAGTAAATTCGTGTCTTCAATTTGCCACTAAACACGAAGTATAAAAAAGTTTCGACCCATATGGCTAGAGTTCACCCGCATGAATTGGAGGGTCGGAAATAACCGTAGATAGGTTAAATCCCTTAAAATTTTTATACAGAAATATCGGCCCGCAACCAATCATTCTCACTGCTGTACGCTGTTCACGGTAAAGTGAGCACTTTCGAAACCCCTCTCATTTGGAATAATAATAAATAAAAATATTTTATTTTAACCTTAAATGTTAACATCCGAGTGCGGTGGAATGTACACACTGGGTTTATTACATATACATGGCAACATTTATTCATAAAGGTGGGTAATGGATAAGTAATGGCTGAAAGGAAAAAGTAACTAGGGCCTCAAAAGTGCTCACTTTACCGTGAACAAACTATAGAAATATTCGCATGAGATGTCCGCGTACAGCTGTCACTTGATATTACGACGACGGGAGCCTGCTCGGTCAGCTGGCTCGTTCTCGCGAGCTATACCATCACGTCTGCTTTGTACCGCTTCAAAATGTTTGCTTCCTGCACGCTTTACCGCGAGACATTAGCCCGGATGTACGTCTCACACTACGGGGAGCCGTGTTTGAATCGCGGTGGGGTGTATGTCCAAAACACATACACCAGGTACTCTTATAATGCGTTGTATTCTGTTTACAGATATCGCCACGCGTGTGTTGCCATCAAGCGTCGAGCTACCGTTTTTGGTGTGATCCGCTGAGTTCGAGAACACCGCGTGTGCCATCCTCACGACGAGTTCTCTTTGTCGTGATCCTACTCCGTACTCCATATCTCGTTTGCTGGTAATCAAAAAAATATATATACACGAGTTCTTATAGCGAAGTTTGTCCTTTCCCGTTAAGAGTTTTTTTTTTTTTTTAATGTGTATTGTTCCTTTGTTGTCCAGTCTTCAAACCCGTGGTCTCGAGCTGCTGTCGAACTACTGACAAGACCTCTTCAAGTTACAGCTAGAATTGCCACCTCAGTCGGTGAGTACAGATTCATTTGCTGCGTTAATTTCCAATCATCACGAACTGCTCGTTATATTTTGTGGAGCTGAACTTTTTTACTGACACACTCTATGGTCTCTTTTAAAAGATAAAAATAGTATCATTTTTTAGACGTAAACGCAATTATCAGTTGCGTCAATTTTTATTTGCAAGTGCGGGATATCGTAAGATTGAGCATTTCATAATTTCTATCAAATCTAACATATTTTTCAATCAGGTGTGACTGCGTGTGATGTGTGTATGTGTATGGACGTGTGTGTTTGTTTGTGGTGGCTAAATTCTCTCTTAGGTCAAAATGTAACAAACCCGAGTATGTATTTACAATCTACCAACATTTTTTCTTCAAAATACACCCAAACCTATATAATATCCTTTAAAATATAACAAAGCAGGTATATCAAAATATTTTTTTACGAATTTATTTATTTACACACTAATAATATTGTTCTGCATTATATATAGCTTCTTTCCCAAGTCTTTGTGGTTTACTACACACACGGAATGTTTTTTCCTCGTAATTTTGTTTACATGTACCAAGGATAATCATATGTTTGGAACCTTAGGGCTTAGGCATTGCGCAAAGTGCAGATAAAGGTTTTATTTTGCACTAAAAAAGCCTTGTAGCCTTGTAGTGTATGTCTCGACCAGCTGCCTGAACGTCGGGCAGCTCCGATACCTGTGCATTTCCACGATGATCGTTATGGCGGGGCACGTAATGCGCATCGTCACCTCTTGATGATTAAAATACAAAGGGTATTGGGGAATTATGGCTTCCTCATACTTTGCCAATGTTTCCGTATGAAATAATTCCTTCATTCCACATAAGTCCGTGCATGTGTAGGCGGTATGTCTATTGCATGGTGCGGCCGAGGTGCTTCTATGGCCATAGAGGTAGAAACTTAAAACACTTTGGTTTCCTCGTCTTCGTCGCTGTACGAGATTGCAATATGCTTGATGGTGTAAGGGTCCAGCGAGTGAAAACCATTTATATTGCTAAATATTTTAATAAATAATTTCAAGTCCTCATGTGTCAACGCTGTAAATTTGTTACAAAGTAATTTCCCACTGTGTTCACTTGTGTTCTGGGTCGGCTTCCTCGTCGCCGGGTCGTGCTTGCCAGTAGAACACTTGCACAGGGAGGGAATCCCTACGACGTCTTCTGTAGGTAAAGCTTGTGCGCAGAAACATTGCAAAGGAGATGGGTATCACAGACATTGCGCAAGATAATTTCCTGTGGTGTGGGAGGGGGGTGGGATGAGTGAGAGGTAGGGTAATGTTGTATGTTCTTCGATTTTACATAAATTTTTCTCTATTTTTGTTGCCAAGGTCATGGGTCAGAGTCGGGGTCAAGGTCGTCTGCATCCGATATGGTGGTAGTAGTTTGTAATATAATATGCTTGCTGACTTTCATGTCTATCTTCTCGATTTTGTTTTCAAGGTCATTCAAGTCAATGGGGTCATGATCAGGGTTGCCTGCATCTAATATGGCAGTAGCAGTCTATAACATAATTTGCTTTCCTTTTGTCTTTTTAACGAGTATTTTTTCTAGGTCATTCAATGTCATGTGGTCAAGATAAATGTCGTCTGAGTCTAATATGGTGGTATAAGTCTGTGATGTCATATGCTTGCTGACTTTTTTAGGTATTTTTTCTCGAGTTTTTCTATACAAGGTCATTCAAGATCATAGTGCCAAGTTTAAGGTAGTCTGTACCTAATATGGTGGTAGTAGTCTGTAATGTCATTTGCTTCTTCACTTTAATGTACTTTTTTCTCATGTTATTGTTTTCAAGGTCGTCCAAGGCCATGAGGTCATGGTCAAGATAGTCTTCATCTTATATGGTGGATGGTTAAAATCTACCAAGATGGCAGTCGCCTACCAAGATGGCTGTTGCCTACCAAGATGTGGTCGCCTACCAAGCTGGCAGTCACCTACCAAGATAGCAGTCGCCTTACAAGAGGGTGTTTGCCTACCAAGAGGGTGGAATATGTATTTGTGAGAGGTGACCTCCGGAAAGTCAAGTTTTTTAAAATTATTTTTAAAATAATTTTTTAATAATTTTTATATAAGGTTTTAATAATTTTTAATAATAGATTTTAACAAACTTCGAAACAAATGATGCTTACTAATATGGCGTCAACGATGGCTAGCAATATGGCAGCCTTCAAAACAAATTTTGCTTACCAATATGGCATCGAATGCACCTACCAAGATGGTGACATCAAGAAATATATAGCTAAACAAATTACAAACGAAAATCGAGATGGCGCAATTAGTATAGGTGAGGGGAATGATAGTGGGGGAGTCAGTCGTCTGCTGGGCGTGGTGCTGGGTGGATCTCTAGATATGAAAGTTTTTAAAATAATTCTTTACACATTTTAAAACAATTTTTAACTAACATTTAAATAAGAAATTTTTTCAACAATTTTAAAAATAAGTTTTTCACAGTAAATTTTTTAATCAATTTTTAAAATATTTTTTTATAATTTTCTATAATAAATTCTTATGCATTTTATAATAATTTTTTTGGATTTTTCTAGGTTTTTGGGGTCAAGGTCACCAGGGTTAAGTTCCAGGACAATGTTCAAAGGTCAAAGATCCAGGTCAGGTGGATTTAAGATGGCGGAGGGCGCCGTCACAACACAACGGGTTGTCGACTCTGGCTCCGGTGCCAGATGCAGATGTCCCTGACTACTTATTTTTCTACTACTGTTATGCTGCATACATTGTCGCGAACAATGTACTGGTCTGGTGCCTGTTGTCGGCTCTGCCGAGGGGCGAGCTGGGGGAGTTCCCCGGTGATGCGCGACGCCTTGGCGGGGGCCACGGGTGTTTTAATAACAGGGTTCAAGAATAATTTAGGGCAACGTTGATTGCCGTATATAAGAGGCCAAGCGCGCTGAGCCCCTGCTCCCCCCCCCCTCATACTCTTTAACCTCAGACGTACTAGCTTCAGACTGACCAGCCACCTTGCTGCGAGGGCGTTGCGAAGTGACCAGGGTCGACGCCAACTGAGGGTCATCACTATACCTCCACACCGAAACGGGGGCCCAATCGTCCGACTCCGATGTGAGTGACTTCTCATCGTTAAACAGTGGTAAGAGAGAACCTGAATTAGGCGCAGGCAGGGACTGTCCCGTTAGGCGACGACATTAGGAGGCTGACTTAACTGCTAGAGAATTGCGAAAGGTAGCATTCTGTAATTCAGTATATAGGCTATTCACAGTAAAGTGAGCACTTTTTAAGGCCCTTCCAAATATTTACTTTTAACCTTTTTTTTTTTTTTTATCTTTTAGCCCCTTTTTAATATCAACATTGCCATGTGACTAATAAATACGGTGCATAGTTTCACCAATTTCCAAAATTAGTGGCTGAAGTTGCAATTAAACGTACTTATTAGTTGCTAATGCCTGGTGGGAGGATCTTAACAAGTGCTTACTTTACCTTGAACAGCCTCTAATTAACAATACAGTAAGGAGAGATTAGCGGAGAGTTGTAGATGAATTAACTGTTGAATTATTTAATTTATTCGTAATTGTGAACCAATAAATAGTGTCTCTAGTCTTGTATGAATTAGTTCTTTGACTCAACCTCTAGTTACGTACGTTCCCCTTAACTATCTTCTTGTCTGGTGTCAGTCCTCATTAGGACGCATCAGAACAACTGGTGAAGGCACCGGTCTTCCCAAACTCTCACAAGTAATTGCTAAATTATTAGAAATTAAAATTCCTACAGTCGTTAGGATCACAGTCGTTGCAAGAACAGTTAATTTTAATATGTGTGTTCTAAATATATTAAATTCACGTCATATAGAGATGAGATGGTGTAGTAAATTAAAGTAGCGGCAATAGCAGAGGAGTAATATACTGGAATGTTTGCAAGGTAAGGGAATTGCATTCAAAGCTATCATGGCGACAACCTTGTTGAGTCAGCATTTACCTTGCCGACCGCGACATTTCCCTACACAAGGTCTCTCTCCTGCACCAAGCAATCTAATGCTTTGCTTATTTTGTGTAATGCATTTTAAAAAGGAACCGATTTTCAGCCCTATTTGTTTGTATTGGCAAGACAGTAAATGCTATTTCAAGTAGTGAGATAGTGCTTATTACTGTGCCAGTAGAAATAGTTGCTTGTAAAAATTTGATAATAGTGAGTAAGTTACAACTACACTATCATAACAACACAAAATGACACACAATAGAGACAAGAACAAACAAGGGAAATCTTCCCCACCGTCTATACAGAAATTTGTTAAAGCTGTCACATTATATTTGAGCGATGCAAAGCGCATGCTAGATAGAAAGTTAGAACAAAAAGCTCTGTTGAACAGTGAGGCGAATACCTTAGTAAATACAGCACACAGCTCGGCCAGACAACAAAACGAAGCATTAGAGTACTTATCCCAAAACACAAAAGAGATTTCACAAACCACACCAAACAAAACACAACTGAGGAACGCACGAATGGGTACCTCATACCACGTCCATTACAACACCTGCAAGTGTGAAACATTAACAATTACCATCCCTGACCACCATAGTAATTCAGCACAACACGACTTTCAAAATACAGACACCATAAATACAACAAACACAGCACAGCCAGTACACATTGTATTACAACGACCACAACAAATACCCACATTTTCTGGCAAAATACATGAAAATATATCACAATTTCTGGACACATAACGCAGGCAGCAAAATAAATGGGTGGTCAGAAATAGAAAAACATAGGCCCTTAAAATTTTACTTACAAGGCACTGCTAAATGGGCGTATGAAATTTTTTATTAACCTTACACACGATACGTAACATGGCAAGTTATTGAGTCCAAACCAAAAGCCCTTTTCACGCCCTTAGATGAAATTGATAACTGCACAAGCCTGCTCTACACACAAAAAAAAAACAAGGGGAAATTTGCAAAGCCCATGTAGAGGACCTCATCTTTTATAAAAACAAATTGCAAACCACACTTGCCAGAACCGGAATTCATAACAATAATTTGGCAATCATTATAACCAACAGTAGCCGAAAAGATAGAAGCTTTTGAAAACGCACTCTTGAACAACTGCTTCATAATTTAAAGAATGTTGAGGTGGGAATTTATAAATATAACCAAGTCATTGAAAGCCAGTCAAAAATTGCATAAAAAGCCGAACTCCAAGAGGAGATAGCGGTATTAAAAGAACAACTAGTTAAAATAACTCAAGAGATCAACAACACTATACACAACACTAAAACTACAAGGCTAAATCAGGCTAAAAATTGGCAGTATATGGAAAATTACAAAAACCACAGACCCAATCCACCAAGTTACCCCTTTTTTCCCTCAGAATTTCCCTTTTCTCAAAAAAATTTATAAAAAATTTCATTTAAAAATATAAATTTCTGAAGGTCCCCCCACCACAACCAATTACTCACCTCTGTTCGACTCCAATAGACGACTGACTTCCTCGCACCCACTCCCCTCACCTATACTCATTCCGTTATCTTGATTTTTTCGTTCGTCATTTGTTTATATCCCACTGGAGGTAGCCATCTTTGTTTATATGTTACTGGATGCTGCATATGTGCTTTTCGTTTGCCATTTGTTTATACATTACTGAAAGACACCATCATGGTAGGCGACCGCCATCTTGATAGGTGACCGCTATCTTGGTAGACATCACCCATCCACCATCTTAGAAAACAATGCCCAATAGTAATTGACCTTTGACCCGTGACCCTGAAAATAAAATTATATAAAAATGCATAAAAGTCAGCAAGCATAATACATCACAGACTACTACCGCCATGTAAGATGCATAGTACCTTGACCTTGACCCTATGACCTTGAATGACCTTGAAAATAAAAACTCGAGAAAAATACATAAACGTCAACAAGCATAATACAATACAGACTACCAACACCATATTAGATGCTGTCTACCTCGACCTTTGAACCCATGACCTTAAATGATCTTGAAAACAAAGAACTTAGAAAAATACATAAAAGTCAACAAGCATAACACATTACGGACTACCGCCACCATATTAGATGCAGACTGCCTTAACCTTAACACCATGACCTTGAATGACCTAAAAACAGAAACTCGAGAAAAAATCTACGTGATGAGGCAGAAGCTAGTCGAGACGATGCACTTTCCACTCAGCTACTGTCAAACTGGAACTCTCGGCTTACCTCCCTACTGCATATAATATACAAGTGTGCACTCCTTATAGCGTCATATTGACATTGAACCAATCGTACTGCACCATAAATATATTGTGCAGACACAGACCAGCCAATCACCGAGTTACCACATGATTGCAGCTAACCAATCACATGCGAGCATTTAGTCATCACACACAGGAAGGTAGGCGCGCTTTAGATGCTAGTTCCTTGATCACATTAGCATGCAGTTATATCTTCAACAGTTTCTTCCAGACAAGTTCTTTGCTCACCTATAAATAATGGTCACACTTAAAGTAGACAACTGACTCCTGTTGTCGGTCCGACCCCTCACAAGACTACCCCCATTGACCCCATCGAACCCATCGACCCCATCCACCATATTGACCCCATCGTCTTCATCGACCCCATCGACCCATAATAACCCCTGATTGCGGTGCTGGTTGTGGTGCTGATTCCGGTGCTGATTGCAGTGCTAATTGTGGTGCTGATTATGGTGCTAATTGCGGTGCTGATTGCAGTGCTAATTGTGGTGCTGATTGTGATCATGGTTCTAAGTGCGGTGGTAAGTGCGATGTGTGCGTGAGTGCGTGTGCATGTGTGTGTAGATCGCAAGTGAAAGAAATATTCATGCATTTTAAACAAAACGTATAGAGTCCTATCTCTAACATTTGAAATGTGAACATATTATTTAATAACTTCGCTTTAAAACAGTATATATTCAAGTCCCGTTGTATATTTCATCGCTTCCTGGGCAAACTTTATTAACACTTTGCAATAAAAGCGCCCAGAACTACAGCAGGCTTCCACCATGCTTCCCAATTGATAGTCTTCGCGTGAAAAGAACTCTTCAAAAATTAAAAATTCAAGGGGAGCCACACATGCACAGACACACACACGGACAAACACATGCATACACACACATATAGGCTATTCGCGGTAAAGTGAGCACCTTTGAAAGCCCTCTCATTTTTAATTATAGTCAGTAAATATATTTTATTTTAGCCTCAGATGGTAACTTTCGAGTGCGGTGAAATATTCACACTGAGTTTATTACATACATAGCAATATTTATTCAAAAAGTTGGTTAAAGGGTTAAATATGGCTAAAAGTAAAAAGTAACTAGGGGCTCAAAAGTGCTCACTTTACCGTGAACAGCCTATACATACATTCACACACACAGACAAACAAACAGGAAAATGATCTCATAAGGCTTTCTTTCCTTCAGAAAGTAGGCTGAAATGGAGTATCATTATTTACGAAATATTGCCAATAAAACAGTAACTGAATGTAATGTGTGAATGTGCATGTGTGTGTCTCCTCTTTAAATTTTTCAACGCATGGACCGAATTTAACGAAACTTGGTACACATATAATACTTAGAAAGTACACCTGAATCTTATAGTTTCGACGACGTAGGATACTTACTTGCAAAATGGTGGCAATTAAAACCACGGGATAATATATCATTTCCTAGGAACCACTTAACCTATTTAGACCAAATTTTATACACTGGCAGAGCATCAAATAAGCATTAAATTATGATATGGATATTATTGTTGGACAGCCATTTTGAAAAATTGCACCAAATGAATCAATAAACATTTTACATTACATCTCGAAAACTGTTAAAACAACTCCCATCCAATTTGGCAGGTAAGTAATACTACGATAGGCCAGGTAAACCTAAATTATCAAAATTGACATGGTACTTAGTTTAAAATGGTGGTCATACAAATGTTTTGGCTTTATTTAGTATAACTACCATACCATTTAACCAATTTTGACCAAATGTTGTATACTGAAAGAATCTGTTTCGAGCATCTTGTATACCAGCTGACTGCTTATTTTCTGGGCCATTTTGGAAGATAACGCCATAAGAATAAATAATGTTACTATGTCATATCTCGGTAAATATTTGACCGATTCCTACCAAATTAAAAAAAAAAAACAAGTAGTTCTGATGCAAATCATGTAAAGTAATTTGTCTAAACCATGACAGGCACTTATTTTCAAAATGGTGGCCGTATAGCTATTTTAGGTAGCAATTCTATATTATCTTAACTATGTAATTTATTCCAACATAATTTTGCGTCCTGGTAGTAGGTATTACAAAAATTATCTGTATCTACACAGAGCATCTTTTGTCCACCAATTTGTAACACAGCACTATGCGAATAAATAAATATTTTATGTCATATCTCGGCGATCAATTCACCAGTTCTTATCAAATTTGGTAAACTATAACAGCGGAAGATGTAAAATTTCATGTTTTCAGTACATTAGTAACTTATTTTCAAAATGGTGGACATATAGCAATTTGATCTTTAAATGCTATATCGTCGAAACCATGATATAATTTCCAACTTTGCATTTTGGTAGCAGATATTACGACGAACAACTGTATCTACATGGATCATCTTTTATCCGTTATTTTGTAAGATAGTGCCATTATAATAAATAAAATTTTCAAGTCATATCTCGGGAAAAAGTTGAATTCCTATCAAATCTGGTAAACAAGTAGGCCTAGTACTGAGGCAGATGATGTTAAGTGGCATGTTTTAAGTATGTCAGACCTTTATTCTCAAAATAATGACCATAAAGCTATTTTAGCTTACATTGCAATATCGTCGAAACCATGTAATATATTCCAATTTAACTTTTTATGCCGGCAGTAGTAATTATAACTATCAAAATTATCAACATGTAGCATATTTTGTCCTCCATTTTGTAAGGTATTGCCATGAAAATAAATAAATTTTTTATGTTATGTCTCTTGAAGCAATTGACAATTTCCTACCAAAATTGGCAAACAAATAGTACTGCAGAAGGTGGTGTAAACTAGTATGTTTTACGTAGGTGAGACACTTATTTTCAAAATGGTTTCTATATATATTTTTTATGTCGGTATATATTATTAAAGTAACGAATTCCAACTTAACTTTGTATACTGGCAGTACCTATTAGAACCATCACATTTGTCTATACAGAGCCTTAGTTCTCTGCCAATTTTGTAAGATTGCCCTGCCAATAAAAAAAAGCTTTTTATCTCGTATCTCTGGAACAATCAACTCATTCTTACCAAAGTCGGCGAAAAATTTGTACTGTGGTGGGCCATATTATTTAATGCTTTTTTTTTTTAATAAGAGACAATTATTTTCAGATTGGCGCCTATAAAATCAATTTAGTTTTGAGTTATATATCTACGATACTATGAAATATATTTTAATTTAACTTTGTAGACTGGCAGTATTCAATCATCGAATGTGCTAATACATAAAATTTTTCCCTTCATTTATGAATATCATCACATGAAAATCATGGAGTTTTTATACCATATCTTAGGACCAATCAACCGATTCCCACAAAATTTTTCACGCATGTTGTGCTACATCATGATATATAAATTGACATGTTTGAGGTGCGGCAGCTCATTTGTTTAAATTGTGTTAATATAAGTAATTAATTTAGTATATTGTATGTATTAAAAATTTCAACATAATTCGACCAAATTTTTTACACTGACCGTATCCATTAGTAGTATCAATTATACACACAGATATACAATTTTTCCAATTTATTTGCAAAATAGTGCTAGCTGAAAAATATCGAACATTTTGTCATAATTCTGGAACAGTTCACCTAATTTTCACCAAATTGAGCACACTATAAATGCTACAGAAGGCCATGTTAACTTTCACGATTTTGGGTTAGACAACGATATTGAGAATGGTGACTTCATTAAAAATGAGGTAAGTTTGCCACATATATTAAACATACAGAGACTCTTTTTTGGCAGTTTTATAAAATAGCAGGACGTAATAACATCCGTTCTCATGGCATATCTCAGAGACAAACCAACCGATTACCACCAAATTCTTCAAACAAATAGCCTTACGGTAAGTCCTGCAAACTTGCGAGTTTTGAGTGGCTCAGTCAATTATTTTCTAAATGACAACCCTCTAAATATTTTAGGTTTGTAAACACTATCATTTGGAACATTAGACTGATTAAATCCGAGGTTGATTATCCGAATCCGACCTCCGGAATTCAGGCGATTGCACACTAGCTTATTGTATGAGGTTTTCTTTGTTAACGTCCCCGGGCAAGGCTCGTGTGTCTTTGTAATTGTATCACTACTGTGGCGTAATATTCTGTTTTCGTTTCTAATTATATTGCTTTCAAGTTAAGTCCTACCTACCAACTCAGTTATTAAGAATTTAATAAAAAAAATAATTGCACCCATGTTGAGGAAAGTAGACTTCGTATCTGTGTCAGTAACTTATTGTTAATGTTTATTTTAATATCAGGAATCGGATATTCCTCGGTGATGGGTTGGACAGTGCAGTATAAATGCATAAACAAATCCACAATTTTGAGGATTCGTACGAACAATGGTGTAAACCTGAGGAAGAGCAAATAATTCCGGTAACTGCAGGAAAAATAAAGTTTGTTTACGAGCAAAGACTATTACTGAGAGGAACCTTATTGTATTCAATTAATATTTGCCATGATATCCCACAATTGTTAACACTGAAACAAAAATACTGTCAATATCAGTAACATTATTAAATCTGTATGTCATCAAATTTATTGATAAAGTAGCTAAGCCACTCGCCGATATGCTATCAGAATGAACAAGTAAAATTATATTCATGCCCTCATATGCTAATTCGAAAGATGTACACATTTTTGTAAATAACAGTGATATTAATGTCTGTATGAATAAATGTAACTTACTTGTAAAAGGGCGAATATTTTCAGAATTCATGAACTAAAATTTACATGTGCAAGATCACGCCATCGAAAACATATGTTACTGGGTTGTATCCGAGCTCAAATTGGAAGTTATAATTGAATAATACTGGAACCATATCGTCATTTAAGATGACCCAACGGTACACTGAAGTTATAAAAGTTACAAAAACCAATTCATATATACTAGGTTATATGTATGGCCGTGATAAATTCAATGCATCTTATTAATCTATTCCTTTTTTAACCTAAGTATATTGTTACTTCTGTATATGCCCCAATTATTTTTACCATAAATTCAATGTTATTATGTCACGATGTTCATTTCTCTCTGAAATATAAATTGTAATAATTATCATTTGATTTAAACTTATTCTCTTTGACAGTCCGGTTACAAGTGTTGTAGCTGGATTGTGGTAGGAGGAGGGAAGGAGAAATGACCGGGTTTGGGTTCCTGGCTCTTAATTCTCTAATATTTAGTAGAATGTTAGAAGATAAAAAATGCCGCGCCTAGAGCACATCTCAAGTTCTCAGAAATTTAACCAAGCTAAATATCAATACTCTAAATTATGTCCCATGCACTTCTCCAATTCTCAGATATTTAGTAGAATATCACGAAAATTAATTTTTTTGAAAAAAATTAAATATGATATAGACGTCCTCATTAAATGAAACAAAATATGATCAATATAATATACTTAGAAATATTTATTAAACAAAAATAAATATATACATGGAAAAATATTAAAATAAATAAAAAATTTATTCCCAAAATTAAAATGTAACAAGGAAAAAGTTTTAAATCATTTAAATAAATAAAACAACTCTATAGAAACCCAAAATTAAAAATGAAAAATCAATTGTAACTGAATTGTAGAAAGCATTGAGAAGGAATAAATGATAAGTGTTTTATATGAATAAAAATATAAAAGATAAACCAATTAATAATCGTAAAAAATGTGCTATTGAATAACACAGAGAATATTATTTATTCATGTTATTTTTTTCGCATGCAAATGAATAACATTAACATTCAAGTTACTCATTTTCTCCTTATGCAAGGAAAGCTATTATTAATGAAAGACAAAGCTAAACTACACGAATTAAAACATGTTCCTTTTAAAATAAATATTTAATATCTAATCTGTAATAAATAAAAATTGTACTGCTTACATGAAAAATTAGCGTAATATAGCCTGTTTTAGCTGTCGCTTCTTTCACTTTTAAAATAAATAATAACATATTTTCTGTAACAAATAAAAAGACAAAACTGTCAACTCTAAACTTCAATGTGCTTACTGTTGTGAGTTTAGAGTCATTGGCTTGAAATTTAAACTAAACAGTTTGTTCCATATTAAGAAAATGTAATATAAATATCATCACCAAGAAGGAAAAAAGAATTATTACAGAAATTTATTACAAATTAATTAACATTTTGATTTATATATACATATTCAACCTAGAAGTAGGCATTGAAACACAAATGTTTTACAAAATTAATTTGAATCTTATGGTGCTATATTAACTCAGCCTAGAAATACAAGATGCGGAATGTATTGTAAACGTAAATATTTTAAACTATTTAATTTTGGTGATGATAAATTTTTTCATTCTAAAAATAGAAGACAAGGTACTCATAATAAACGTAAAGATTTTAAACAATTTCATTTTGACGAACCTATATTTACACAGTCTGAAATATGACATGTAATTAATAGCAGAAATAAAGATTTTTAAAAATTGAATTTTGATGAAGGTATATTTACTCACCCTAATAAGACATGGAATTTCTAGTAAATCTAAGATTTCAAACAATTTAATTTTGACGAAGAAATATTTATTTAAATAAAAATAGAAGACCAGGAAATCTTTAAAAAAATTAATATTTTAAACAATTTAATGTTGATGAAACCCTATTCACTCAGCCTAAAAAAGAAAACGAATTTATGTTACAATATAAATTTTAATAAATTTAATTTTGATGAAGATGTATTTGCTTAGCCTATACTAGAATAAATTGAATTTATAGAAAAGCTAAAGATCTTGAACAATTTAATTTCGATTAAGCTATATTAATTTGGCCTATAAATAGAGATCTAAACAGAAATGTTTTAAAAAATCAAAATATTAAAATGTTGGGTTGGAAATCAATTAAATTTTAGAAATTTTCGAAACACTGATAGTCAATAGCATGTATATCAATTTTAGATTAAAGTTTATTTTCCATAAGTGTAATGTTGCAAATTAAAATATTAAGAATAATTTCCTACTGACAATTAAAATAAAAAAAAGAATACATTTATTATGTTCTGCAAATGAAAATAAAAGCCACCATTTATAAGTTTAAATATTTAAAAAATAATAATTTCGGGAATATGTAACAATCATTAGAAGAAAATTTCTCATGTTGTAATAATATATGTTTAGAAAGAAACATTTAATGAAAATAAATAATAATATTTAAAAATGAACCTGTGAGAACATAATTACCAAACTTTAAAGGAAAGGAAAATTTTGAAAATTACAATCATGGATTAAAATTCCTTTTAAAAATCATATATATATATATATATATATATATATATATATATATATATATATATATATATATATATAAATTTAACAAACCTGAACCAATAAATTTTTCTTGTTTTATTATATATAGTAAATATGATTTTAAAAAGTCAATACAATACATAGGTGTATATTTGCCTTAAGTTTTTATTAAAATGATAAATAATTATTTAAAGAGAGAGAGAGAGAAATATGAGAAAAAAATTGAAATTGAAAACATTAAGCAGAAGAAGCTAGGCTATTTTAGACATTCAAAAACGTGTCATTGTTGCAAAGAAAACATCGAAGTTCCGAAAAAGACAACAAACGTTATATGTAACAATTACAAAATATAATAGAATATTTGAAAACAATTGGTAATAAAAATTAAAATAAAATTAGAATTTATTCAAATATTAAAAAATTATGTTAAAATTTCCATTAAAAAATTAAGAATAAGAAAATAATTAGAGATCATGATCACTTAACTGGAAAAAAATCTAGGAGCAGCAGAGTCTTAAGGAAATATAATTTCTCAAAATCCTTCATTTAAACCAGTATATATTTATAATTTACCAAATAATTAGGAAATGAATTTTGAAATAATGTTTGAATAGCTAATAATGAATAATACACTTAATTGAGTAATTTTTAGATATATTTAAATTTATAAGCACTCAATATAAGCAATCAATAAATAACCATAAAATATAAAATGAAAACAATATAGAAATATGTTACTTCAGAGTTTAATAATTAGACCTATTAATAAAGAAAGGGGATTATCCCTACGAATATATAACTTCGTAAGAAAAATAAAAAAAAATTACACTTGAAAGATCAATTTTACTCTATATTAACTAACAACAATAGTAATGATGAGAATTTCAAACATATAAAAAAGTTTGAAAATATTTTAATATTAAAAAATGTAGAACATATTTAATTCTACAATAAAAGTGATCTTTAATTAAGTTTATATAGTGGACAATTTTAGAGATCTTTGTTTAAAGGCATAAATTATATCCATCAGGGTGTAATATATATATATATATATATATATATATATATATATATATATATATATATTGCAATTTAATACTAGAAATTACTAAAATTGAATGACATTGTTATTGTACAATTATATTTAAATAGGATGCTATTAGAGGAGCAATTTATTAATGATAAAAACACACTGGGGGAAAATGGAAAAAGAACAACCAGATGCGATGGTCCCGCATGAATCGAGATTGTATTAAATAATTACATAGGTAGTATACTGCATATAATAATGATCACAGTCCCGTACAGAGACTACAGAGTGTCTTGAACAGCACCAGTATCTTGTGTAGCCACCTTTAGCGACGATGGAGTCCTGCACTTATGCATAGAGACGATCATAAAGGTGTCGGATATCATCTTGGGGAATATGAGGTTTTATGCAAATTCCACCTGTTGTCGCAATCGTTGGAGGTTTGTGGCCGGTATGTTGCAGACCACACCAAATGAGTCCCATTATGTCCCACACATGTTCAATGGAGGACAGGTCGGGTGGTCATGCTGGCACATTTGGTAACATGAAATGTGCGTGCACAGGCATTATCCTGCTGGAAGAGGTTATCTCGGCATTGTAGGAATGAAAAAAATAGGATGGACGATGTTCTAGATATAGTGTTTAGGGTTCAGTATTCCCTCAACAAACACCAGAGACACCTCTGACCATAGTGCCAGGAGTTGGTCCTGTATGTAGTTGCCATATACACTTCGGTTGTTCACACTCACCTAGTTGATGCCGCACTACGAATGACCGTCACTGGCGCCAAGGCCGACAAAAATTCTACACCATTCATCCCTCCAGTTACATCATTCGCGACACCATCCGAGGCGGGCTGAACGGTGATGAGATGTGAGAGGAAGGCTGGTGAGTGGCAACTTTGATCGTAGCCCAATATCTAGCTCGTCTGATGCGGTAGTTCAAGTGGGAATCCGTATGCTGCTACCATCCAGAATCAGGTTGACGAGCATGTGGACCATCGCTGGACCACAGGCACCACCAATGATGAACAGCAGACACTTCACCTCCTATGCATTGGGCAATATTTCGGAAGGACCATCCAGCCTCCCTCAGGCCCACAATATGACCTCGTTCGAAATCTATTAATTTCACGAAGTGTGGTCGTCTATACCGTCGTGGCATATCTACAATGCTTACTACACACAGGCCAATGCACGAAACAACAGACTACACTTTCGCCGAGTCAACTACAGTTGTACATTTGTATGGGACTCAGCGGTGTTATGCCTATTAACCATTTCCTACTCTGTCCACAGCACAACACTGTTAATAATTGCATGTATTGCATTATATCAGTGCTACATATGGTGTTTCAACGTCACTGCTTTAGTGATGTTCATTTTTAATTTTCTACCAGTTCAAATAGTAAATATACTTGTTTCTAAAAATCACCGACAAACTTCGGGAGGTGATTCTTTATGGAAAATTAAGTAGAAATATAAAGGCCACTTTGTACCTAAATGCAATACTAAGGGAGGAATGAGCTCTTGAAAATCAAATTTGAAAACTATAATTTCCCGAAATATCGGAAACTACGAGACATTAAATGACAATACTCCGAACATTATTTTTTGTTATCAGGATCCTTAAAATACACCAAACGTTTGATTATACCTTCCACTGTAATTAAAATAACAGGGGTGGCCACCCTCCTATTGTATACAACTTTTGTACCATCGAGATATTGGAACGTTGGTCACTGGTCTATTGAGCAGTATCGCGTAGGTAATAAAATTGGTCATCTTGTTGCAAGTGCGTAAGATCTATAATTTTCGTTCAAAACACCCATGATGCTTCGGCACAGCGTTACAGTCCCTAGCACATAGGCCACACTAACGACTTGAGTCTACGGTTGGCTGATGGGTCCATTGCAAAAGCGATGGGGGAATACACTTTAACACTTACTGTAAACAACGTGTACCATACATTAATGTGCTTACAGTACGTGAGTAGTATGGTTACTTTAACAACAATAGTTGACCTGTGTGAATATTATGTACCTCATGGTCATCGATAAATGTATGTTTAATGATCGAAACAGATAATGTGTAGTGGCTGTTGCGAAATAGGCAACACTCACCAATCCTCACACAGTCTTCATTGTAGACCATGTATATGTAAGTTATTGAATTTGATTAGTTATATATTTACAAAATGGCGGCCATACAAATGTTTTACGTTTATTTAGTACAGCTGCCATACTATTTAACAAATTTCAACCAAATTTTGTACGTAAAGTGATATGTTTTAAGCATGTCAGATACTTATTTTCAAAAAGGCAGCCATAATGCCATTTTAGCTTAGAATTAAATATCGCCGAAACTATGCAATCAATTCCAAAATAACTTTGTATGCTGACAGTAAACATGGCAGATATCAACTGTATCTACATGGAGTATCCATTGTCCGCCATTTTGTAAGATAGCATCATGTGAGTAAATAAAGTTTATTTGTCATATATCGGGAAACAATTGACAGATTAATTTCCAAATTTGGAAAGCAAATAATACTGCAGCAGGTGGTGTAAACTAGTATGTTTTTGTAGGTCGGGCACTTATTTTCAAAATAGTGTATATATAAATATTTTAGCTCAATATATTTTACTAACGAAACAATCTCCAACAAAACTTTGTATGCTGGCAGTACCTATTACAACCATCAAGAGCCTCATTTCTCTGTCATTTTGTAAGTTAGCTGTACCAATTAAAAATATTTATTTCATCTTGTTTCTCGGGAAACAATCAACTTATTCTTACAAAATCTGGCGAAGTTGTTGTACTGTATCATGCCGTAGTAAAAAAGATTTTTTTTAAAAGTAAAGACACACATATTCAGAATGGTGGCTATAAAATCATTTTAGATGTGTGGGTGATATCTACTAAAAAATGTAATCAATTTTAACTTAACTTTGTATATTGGTAGTATACAATCATCAAAACTGCTACTACATTTTCCCTCCATTTATAATGATCGCCACATGAAAAATCTGGAGGTTTTATAACATGTTTCGAGGACCAATCAACTGATTCCCACCAAACGTTGCACTGGAACATTTCAAATAAATTTGTACTAAATTGTGCACTCCATAAATGATACAGAACGCTACGTCAAGGTTCATGATTTAAATTGGTCGGACAACGATGCTCAAAATAACAGCTTCATAAATCATTTAGGTTTGTTTGACATATATATTAAACAATTTTATCAAATTCAACCATTCCCATGTAGTAAGCCACAGTTAGCCGAGTGTGGTTTTACTGCTGGCACTGCTGGATGACAGCTGGCACTGAATACTTAAGTGTTTACACAAATGTCCCTGTTAAGGCTGACTGCTGACAACATGACACTTGGTATCCCATCAATGGCACACTAATGGGACGTTGATGGAAATGAAACTGGTGCCTGATAGTGGGTATACTGCCAATGATCCAGAAAAGGCTTGCCACCTGTATTCCAGCGCTGGCAGCACTTAACTTACCCATTTTTGAGCCATTGATTGCACTTAACTGCAGTGTTTCGCGCACTTAAGAGACAGTCGGCCGACTGTGGTTTTACTGATGGCATTGATGAATTACCGCTGGCCCAGAAACCTTATGGGTCTACACAACTGGCCCTGCTATGGTTAACTGTTGGCACCAAGACATTTGGAATGCCATTTATGGTCCACTTATGGTATGTTGATGGAAATGAAACTAATGGTTCAGAGAAGGTGGCCTATCAAGGGCCTATAAATAGCTTACTAACTGTATTCCAACAATGAAGGACATATCCTATACTTATTGCAGGTAAAATTATGGGTTACTCTTTATACGCCGTTTGATGGCTTTGAAGTGGTACGTCGATGGACCATTACTGGTAAAATTTGGCTTATTGTGGGGATTTTTATGGCTTCCACTCTTCGGAGATAGCTTCTTCAAACTACACATATGTATATATGTGTGTGTCTTATATAATTATAGATTATATCATACAATGAGTAGATTATTTGTATATGTATAGTGATGG
Organism: Dryococelus australis; assembly: GCA_029891345.1. NCBI lineage: Eukaryota > Metazoa > Arthropoda > Insecta > Phasmatodea > Phasmatidae > Dryococelus > Dryococelus australis. Next base: position 250,150,705 of record CM057009.1, read on the forward strand.
AAATACCTATGGGAAAATGCTGTGAATACAGCATTAACTGTCACTTTTAGGAAATTGACATATAATGGATTTTGTTGTTTCACATCACTAAAATATTCATAACTGGCGACTACATTTCAAAACAGATTAATATAATCCAGGTGACATACATACTTAGAAAGATTACACCAAAGGTATGTTTTTGGGTAAATATCGCGATTCACATAGGAGTATTTCTCTCAACGACAGAATTTTTTGTTTGTTTATCTACATATTTTTAAAAACTGATTTGTTCGCATGGTAAACTTTAAGGCTATGGAATAACTGGTGTAATTTATATTATATTGATGTTTTTTTAATAATTCAAGTCCAAATATATTCTAAATTGGTTCATCTAATCATGAGAATACACAGTGGAGTAATGGTTAGCATGCTTGGGCTGCCAATGTAAGAGGTGGAGGTTCGTGCCCCTCTCCTGCTCCGGTAAACATAATATTTTCATGTCGTTTAATGTGTTTAGTAGTGAAGTAAATGACTTTAAAAACAAAGAAGAATTCATATTGGTGGTAAAAAAAAAATATTTTTAAGAAATAGTGTTATACATATGTCGAGAGCATCCTCAGCCATCAGTAGGCCATCTAATGGCTGTGAAACGTTACATCGAAGGGTCATTGCTGTTGTAAGCATATGGGCCATGCTTGGGCCATTTGTGTTCAGAACACCTGGGCCAGTTATTGGCAGAGTATTGGTAGTTATTGGTGCCACTGCAGGATCAGCAATGGTACCGGGTGCATGCCAGCTGTTGGCCAACTGTTTGCCAGTTCGGTATCTGACTGTAAACAAATAATGGGCCATAAATGGTTTGCTACATGGGTTGTATGATAACAGCATTCATTATAAACATAGTATATAGAGCCTCTTTTTCTGGCAAGTTTGTACGATAGCATCAAACAAGAATATAAAATTTTAATGCCATATCTCAAGGATAAACAACCAATATACATCAAATTCTTAATGCAAGTAGCACTACAGTAGGACATGTAAAATTATATGTTTTATGTGGCTCAGTCACTTATTTTCAAAATAAGGACCCTGTAAATATTTTAATTTAATAAATCCTATCATTCGAAACATTAGAATTATTAAATTCTAAGTTGATGCTCCAAATCCGAACTTTGCAATTCAGTGGATCGCACACTAGCTTATAGTACGAGGATTTCGGGGTTCATGTCCCGAGTAAGGCATATGTATATTTGTAATTGTCTCACTACTGTTGCATAAGTTTATGGTTTCATTTCTAATGAAATTTTTTTAAAAATAGAAGTCATTCGTACCAACTCAGATTTTAAGAAATTATTTAAAAATTAATTGTACCCATGTTGAGATAAGTAAGCTCATTAGATAAATCGGTCACATCTCGTTGAATTTTAGTAATACCAGTCACGCCACTTCTTGCCTCGTATTTGAGCTGATGTCATCGTACTCAGGTGAGTCGTAAGTGCAGTATGTGTGATTTTTAAAATGACTTATGGGGTTCTTTTATTGTGGAAGTGTCTGCACACGTATGGAGTTTTTGAAGTGGAGTTGGTTCAACCAGGTAAAATTTTAGTGTACGATGCCATTAAAAACGATTTGTAGCAAGCCACTTCACTGCATGATGCTCTGGTCATCATTAATGTAATATGCCTGCAGAATATTATGATAATTTTCTCGAGTTTTTTCAAGGTCATTCAAGGTCATGGGGTCAAGGTGAAGGTTATGTGCACCCAATATGGCAGTAGTCAGTAATGCAGTATGCCTGCTGACTATTATGAATTTTATCTAGTTTTTGTTTCTTGGTCATGAGGTCAAGGTCAATCTCTTCTGCACCCAATATGGTGGCAGTAGTCAATAACATATTACGCTTGCTGTCTTTTATGAATTTTTTCTCTAATTTTTATTTTCAAGGTCATTCAAAGTCATTGGGTTAAGGTCAAGGTCACCTGCACCCAAAATGGTTGTTGTAGTCAGTAACATAATATGTTTGCTGACTTTAATACGTTTTCTCGAGTTTTTGTTTTCAAGGATTTTCAATGTCACTGAGTCATGGTCAATTCACCTGCATCCATTATGGGAGTAGTAGTCAGTAACATTATATGCTGCGACTATTATAAATTTTTTTCAAGTTAGGTTTTCAAGGTCATTCAAGGCCATAGGGTAATTGTCAAGGTCTCCGGTATCCAATATGGAAGTAGAAGTCAGTAACATAATATGCTTTCTGACTTTTATGAACTTTTTCTAGAGGTTTTGGTTTTCAAAGTCATTCAAGGAGTCAGGGTCATGGTCAAGGTCACTGGCTTCCAATATGGTAGTAGTCAGTAACATAGTATGCTCGTTGACTTTTATGAATTTATTGCGAGTTTTTGGAAATGTTTAGGAGAAAAAGGAAAATTTAAAGGGAAAAAGGGAAATTTTATGGGTAAAATGGAAATTTTTAAGCTAAAAGGGAAATTGTTAGGTAAAATAGTCACTGGGGACTAAAATTTTTAAATAACGGTTTTAACAATTTTTTAATAATTTGTTTATAGTTTTTATATAATTTTTATTCATTTTTTATAAATTTGTATAAATAAATTTGTTGGAATTTTTAGTTTTTCAATTTTTTTTTATTTTTGGTATTTGTTAGGCATTTTGTTTTTTTGGGTTTCTGGGGGTTAAATGTCTCCAGGGTCAAATTCACTGGCTTCTAAGATGGCGGACAAAATGGCTGAAAGAACGAAGATGACCGATGGTTAGTTCTGACTCTGATCCTGGATCACTTGTATCTATTTGGCATACCCTATGCCTATAAAATCAATATGGCCGCCACTTCTCTGCCCCTGAGAAGCAAGCCCCTCAAACCACTTGAATTGGCCGAAAATTTCCTTTCTGGGTCTCTTTTTCCCAAACGAGGGGCTCGGTGCTTTTTTTTTAAAAAAAAAAAGACAATTTTTAAGGAAAACGGGGAAATTCAGGATGGTTGTCAGCAGCACCTGACTCCTGTTCCGGGTGCCATTATGCCTGAATACACTTAATCCTTCTACTGATACCAACCAAATTCAGACGATAAGTTATACTTCTGTAATACATCTAAATTTATATGCCTTAATGTTCGGTATTGCAGTTATGTAACTATTGTAGTTTACTTAGCCTTATGAGTTAACCAATTTCAACTGACATTGATATCTATCAGTACCTAAGACAAACATATAATCTGCCAAAACATTACCGTTTCGTTCTCCATTAATGAAAATCCGCAGCACTACGTGAAAAATAGAGCTTTCATGTTGTACGTCTCAGACCAATCAACCGATTCCCGACGAACCTTGCACACAAGTAGTGCGACACTTGGCCATGTATTAAGTGAGTCTGGAATTATTTAAAATATGGCTGCAATATAGGTAATTAAGATTTGTTTTCATATATATTAAACACTCTAACCAATTTCAATTCAACATTGTATGCTGTGAGTATACCTTACAATTATCAAAGATACTTAAAAAGATCATACTTTGTGCCTTTTTCTAAAATAGTGCCAGACGATAAAATGCAACATTTATACCATTACTCGGGAACCGATCATCTATTTCCCACCAAAATTTTTCACACAAGTAGTAATTTCAGTGGGCCATACATGATTCCCCCCCCCCCCCCCCCTCCCAACTATGCTATACAAATCATTTATATTAGTTTATAATACCTATTAAACAATTTGACATACTCAAGTAAACTGTGTAAGCTGACAGTATATATTAGCTGCATCAGATATGCCTGTACAGAGCCAGTTTTTAGGCCTTTTATACGATAGTGCCAAATGAGAAACTAAAGCTTCTATGCCATATCTTGGTAACCAAGCAAATATTTACGTCATATTCGACACACAAATAGTGCTGTGGTAGGCCGTGTAGACTGGCATAATTTAAGGAATTCACACACACACACACACATGTTTTAAAATGACGTCCTTGTAAATATTTAATGTTGGTAAACTCAGTCTGTCAAAACTAATGACCGATTACCATCGAAGTAGATGATCCGAATCCTACCTCCCTAATGTAGTAGGTTTAACGCCATCTCAAGTTACGAGGCGCTCTGTGCTCGAGTATCAGGTAAGGCACATGTGTATTTGTAATTATATGAGTAGTATTGCATTTGTTTCTGGTTGCATCTCTGATCATAGCCCTATCAATGAGACTTCAAGACCAACACATTAACTAACCTTCAACCCGTTCAGCCACACATTAGTTTCCGAGTTCAAGTGCTGCAATTCCGTAATTTTTTTTGGTACGAGCTGTACTTGTATTCAGCAGCACGTTTCTGGAAACCAGTAAACAAGGTTCAGCATGCTCGATGATATTGGCATTGACCACTCTTGTGCAAGAGCTAGGTGTCGGAAACTCCACAAATCAGATTAGCCACAAGGAAGACTGGACACTGGTGCCTTGCTCTGTACAGCAACAGTCAAATGTATAATTCATGTGCAACGTGTCCACGATTGTGGACACACAGACTGAACGGGTTAAAGAACTTCGTCAAAATTACTTGCCTCTATGTAGAGTAAAGTAGGCTCATATGTTATATTGATAACTTCTTGTTATATTTGTAAACCCTTGTTCCATTTTGAGCAACAGGATAATAATCAGAGTCGTAATAAAAACTTTTTTGCTCTTAATTTTAAATAATAAGGATAGCTTTCACCGAATTAATTTTTTTATGCGAGTATTTACAGGATAAACCATTCAATATATAAATTTTTATAAACGTTTATTTATTGCATTATATTATAAACCCATTTACCTGTACCTTAGAAATCTTCCATGTAATTAATTAGTGGCTTTTATATATATATATATATATATATATATATATATATATATATATATATATATATATATATAATTGTTTAAAAATCTTATTTTGTGATTTAAAAATATTTTGTTTTTGTATTTGAAATTTTTTCTTTCAAACATATTTCTTCCTTAATTATGTAAAAACTCAGTTTACGTTAAACTTCCAGGTTTTTTCTTTTTTAAATATTTCTATATATGTTTCCCCAATTTCACTTCTAGCTGATCACAAACATTGAGTGACTTTTTTTAATGTGTTATCTATTAGCATGCTCTCCGAAGGAAAGTGTGGCTTTTGAGATTACCTTGCTCTGTGTTATTTCTCGTGATTGTGTGCATTTGCATGGTCGTGACCTCCTAAGTTCTTTTTAACACTTTCACCGAATTTCACTAAACTTCACATACTTATTATATTGAGTAAGTACGCAATAATTTTGTATTTCTCGACCGTGATGGGTATTTATTTTCAAAACAGCGAATTTAAATAATAATGTGTTATAATACTTTAGAGGAATTATTTAACCTAACCCAAAATAGTGTTTCGACAATATACACAAACATTATATTTAAGAATTCGTTTCCTCGCTAATACGAAATTCAAGATTAAACACCAATAGACAAGATATATATACCACAGCTTTCATGAATCTATTCCCGTAGTATACCAAGTTACTAGGCCTATTTTAACCGAATTTGGAATTCTAGTAGTAATTTCTCTAATTGACAAATTCCTTTTTTTTTTTTTTTTTTTTTTGTCATTTTGTATTTAAAATGTTATTTTATTAGATAAAGCTCTGTACATCATTTTCCATAATCCACGTGATTTTAGCTCAAAAGTAGTGCTGGTCACAAAACATAATATGCTTTCTACGGGACGCTCAGTAGTTTCGAACTAGCACCCTTATAAAATTTTTAAGTTGTATGCCTTTTCTATTAAATTTATATATTAATGTCAACAAAACTTACATTTGCGGATGTTCATGTTACGTTAATTTAATGTTATATTGATGACTCTTTTGTCCATAATTTTCTATGACAGTATTCACATTAATAAAATAAAGACTGTGCCTCATAGCCTATCTCAGGAACTACTCAACCGATGCACAATATATTTGGTAAGCAAGCATTTCTATGATCAGGCTGTCGACAATTTTATAATTTTAAGGTCACTTATTTGTTATTGGTATAGTTGAAAATAAGAACTAAACAATTAGACGTTGTTCAAGAAAATTTCTAATCCACGCAGTATATATTATATTCATTTATCTGCAACATGGACTCAAATAAAAATTCAGCTTTTTCTTTAGACATCAAAAATGATCTAAAAGATTTCCAGTAAAATTCTTATATAAATAGTACTATGCCAGTTCACCTGCACACACAAAATTGACATTGATTAGACACGTTGTGTTTTTATAGCCGTATAAGTAATAACTCTTAAGCCATTACATTGATTAGAAACCAACTGGCAATAATTAATATGCGCACTAAACATATATAAGTAAATTTAATTTGAATATTTGATCTCGACATGAGGAATACAATGCAGTTTACAATATTTTTAAAGGTAGATCAATGTTACCAACAACTGACAAGTTTTAACCTTACATATTTTTTAACTGAAGTTAAAACTTCTCCATGAAACACATGTGGAATTTGTTTTTCAAGTTTTTTCAATTTCAAATCTAATGGATATAGACCTAGTTAACACATGAATTTTGTGTTAGGTGTAAATGTAACATCTGTTCACACTTCAAATTGAGTAATTTATCTTCTTTTTTCCTCGAACTTAAACACTAATTTTTGGGAGATGGAGCCGCAATCGTATTCCAATCGAACTGATATATATTTATGTAAAAAAATTTTATATTATATCTTTTCCTTCTTAGCAACTAAGTTCTGAAAAAAATTTTAAGTAGGGATATTGAATTAATATTCATTCAGAAATATTTTAATTGGTTTTGTTTTCAATAAGATAATTTTACTGAGTTATTAATTGTTTTTAATGAGCGAACTGGACTGTAATTGTGCAAATAAAAACACTCCTTATTGCGCAAAATATAATTTTTTCATTTTAATATAAAATCTTATTGATTTTTTAACATTATAAATGTTTTATATTGGAAATGACTAGAGAAGACTAAGAAATGAAATAATTTGGTTAGTTTTAATCGAAAATGATACTTTAAAAAAGTCCAGACTTTAATTAATTGTTTTAACATAGTTAAAATAATAGCGAAAAACATCCCGACAGTTAAAAGCCACAAATGGAGTACAGGAACTGCGCTCTCGTACTGCACACTTGTTATTTTGATGTACTTTCATAATAGTTCGTATACTTTAGTTTGCATACCCACTGCCTGCTGGGTAAGCTGAGAAGATGCTCTGAACTGCAGCTGAATGAAGTGGGTGTAGAAGAAAGAGTAGCTGCAGTAACTCGAATCATCACTGAGACCGCGAGGAAAATATCCGGAAGACAAGTCAAGGGCTTCCAGCCATATAATGGTAGGAAATGGAGATGAAGGAGAGGAAGCAAGTAGAAGGGACAGGAGACGACTTCACGGCTTAGGGGCGAGGAGAGAGAATTATTCGCTTAAGAGTACAAGTAAAAGAAACAGACTTACTTCAACAGGGTTAAGTCGAAAAGGGTGTAGTCATGGGCGGAGTACGTTGCACAAATGGGTAACGGGGATCTCTTCAGTGTGGTCCACAAGATTGCTGCTGGCAATACAAAGAAGGAAATACCTTCTCCTAGTAGAAGGGTGGATGGTGAGACTTGCACTGTCCTCCAGAAGACTGTGAAAACTCTGCTCCATGCACTCCTGCCTGATGACTTCCAGGAAAATGAGGGAGAGGAGCACGTCAAGAAGAGACAGCAAATGGGCGAAGTTCCTGAGGAAACTGATACACCAGGCTTTAATATGGAAGAGTTAACTTCTGTTATGTTGTATAAGCTAAAGAATGGAAAAGCCCTAGGTTATAATGGTTTGGGGAAAAATAAGAAACAAAGTTTTTTTCAATAGTTAAACAGGGTCTTTTGAAGATCTATAATGACTGTCTTAAATCTGGTGTATTTCCGATCCCATGGAAGAAGGTAAGTCTGCGGATTCTGCGGAAGGAAGGCAAGAAAGATCCCGGAAATCCAAAATCTTAGCGACCTCTAACATTGCTTCCGGTGGAAAAGTTTATGAGAAGTTAATAAAGAGCAGGCTCGTAGTGGCTTTGGAAGCAAAAGAAGCCCTCAGCGAGAAACAATATGGTATCCGCAAAGGAATGGGTACAGACTTTGCTCTACGTGATGTAATCAAGTATGTGAGTAAGTCAGGCAAAGTACATACTTGGTGTGTTACTGGATATAGCTGGAGCCTTCGACAATGCCTGGTGGCTGGAAGTAATGTTCCAATTGAAGAGAAAGAGGTACTCAGCGAACATCGCTAGAGTGATTTTGGATTTCTTCACAGACAGAGAGAGCACAAACTCTCCTCAGACTGTGCAAGTGAAGAAAATGCATACTAAGGGATATTCCCAGGGATCGGTCCTTGGACCGATCTTATGGAACGTTCTTTTTGATGGATTCTTGGAACTGGGTGCAAGGAGGCAACTTGAAGAGAAGGCAAGAGTTGCAATAGAGAAAATCTAGAGATGACCTAAACAAGTTAAGCTGGATTTCTAAACGTCAAAACCAAGACTGTGTTGCTTAAGGGGATATTGCAGAGGCCAATATAATGCATTATAGAGCTGAGCTTGTAGGAAATAAAAGGGAGCATTTTAGTGCTCAAAGAGCAGCACTGCTGACGGTCACTAAGGCATATAAGGCGGTGTCCAATGAGTAACTCCCTGTTTTGGCTGGAGTGTTGCCTGTGGATAAACTGGTAGGGTATAGGGGCATTGTGGTAGAAAAAAAATAAACTGGAAAGCCATCGAAGATGGAAAAACAAGATGTAATTTACGAAGTTCTCCGGAAGTGGCAAGAAGAATGGGAAACATCCGGGAAAGGAAGAGTAACATATGAGTTTTTGCCGAATGTGAAAACCTGACTAGAGACGAAATAGGCTATTCTCAACCATTACAGTGTACAAATAAACACTGGCCACGGAGACTTCAAGACTAAACTTCATATTCTGTGGCTGGTGAAGTCACTGTTGAGTGACGTGTGTGGACAGGATGACAATGCAGCATGTTATCACGGAATGTCTGAAAACAGAATATATAAGGCAATGGCTGCAAGAAATATCAGACAGAAGCGGCTTTCACTTATAATTGTAAAATATATTTAAATATCAAGCTCTTCACAAAATATGGAATGAGTATGCCACAAAAATTGGAAACACGCTTGAAGAATATAAGTGGCGAGAAGAGCTTTCCGAGGACCCATTATGGGGTATTCGGGTAAGGGCTTCAATTGAAAGAAGTCGGAATATCCCTGATTGGTGAGGAGGACAAGTTTTACCGAGAAAACCGGTAGAATACCGAGTATGGCATTAAGAACATTGAATGGCCCAAAGAACAGAAGAGGAGAAAGTGCTGTGGACTGTCTTACACATCCCAGTACGGTTACTGTGCGGGAGGAAGGAGGGTATGCCGACCTTCGGGCCGTAAAGCCAGCCATCTTTAAAGACAATATAATTATTTGAGCATAAGAATAAATATACCTAGTACTGGCTTCAAACTACTGTACATTATCATCAAATATTCATCTCCCTCGACCAAATGATTTACATGTTTTATCTCATAAAACTGCAAAATTTTCTTAAAGGGCCAGATATAAAAAATCCATATTTAAACCAACTGAGAAAAGCTATTAAAGAAATTGAAAACCATCAGAATTTTAAATAACAATTAAAATATTATTAATTAAGAAATTGTTTTTCATTTTGTGAAATAATATCTGAATAGTTAGATACATGTAAAACCTTTCAAGCGAGTCGTTTTGACAATAACTTAGGGTCTCTTTATATATTTACGTGTTTATATGAAAATATGTGTAGAGTAGAGTGGGGTAAAAGTGCGCGGCGGGTAAAAGTGGGCACTGCAGTTATATTTATTCCCATGAATATTAGATTGACAACACTGCGTCGGTCTGCAAGCTGTCATGGCGGAGTATCGTTTTATGTGAGAACAGCTGGCTTGTACGAACGGCAACAAAACTATGATGCAGTAACGTTCAGTTTTCATGCTCTTGATGTGATATTTCCATTTCTTGCAACTAGTATACCATTACAATGAGCGCGCGTAAGAAATTAATTAACTAGGTTCTCTGATGCAGTAGTTCCGTGCATTGGAATGTACAGAATGTTTATATCGTTTTCCTTAGATAGCACCACTTGTTAGGAAGTGAAGATCAGTAGTGTAGGGCAAATGCACGAATGTTTAAGTGGGGTAAAAGTTCGCAGTGCGAAATTTTGCCCCATGTGCGAACTTTTTCTCCACAGATTTTAAAAATTGCCCCTGTAAAGATTTTAATAATGAAATATAACAGTCCCATATTACTTACGTTACTATATATCCAGTAAAACCTCTGTTAGACTTATATGTGCGTAGTGTTACAGGAATATCAGAGGCAAACGAAGCGGAAACTTTTACACCGCAGATGTTAGCGATAGCTGAACATATATTTGCGGAAGGAGATTCAAAACTTCAAATCGTCGCAGATTTCGGCATATCAGAGGCAACTCTACGTAAAAGACTTAAAAAAAGTAAGAAACACTTGGTGTTTAGATAATTAAAACTAGACTGTTTATTAAAATAAATTTTATTTCAATAGTATGTAGTGCAACCTGATAAAAATGTTCAAAATATCTCTTAGTGCCCTGTTAAAAATTTCTGTAAAATCATGAAAGTTTGCATAATACCAAATTTTTTACTGCCAATTTATATTACATAACTCTAACACATTAATTGTTAATTTGTTACGATTTGTGTATTTTCAGCGATCTGGAGTTCTTAAATTCGGAAGATTTTCTTCAAAATTCAGGCTAGAGTAAGAGGACGAGTTAGCTGGCCATTACAGAGACCTGAATGTATCCTTCTATGGATTTAACATTAAGATCTCAGGAGGTTGGCATTTAAGTACGCAGAGGCATACAACATCGCGCACAGGTACAATAAAGAGTCACGATTAGTAGGAAAGGACTGGGCACTAACTTTCATAAAACAAAATAGTTGGTCATTGCGAACACCTCAGAAAACAAGCCTGGCAAGAATCGTGGGTTTTAACTGAGTGCAGCTAGATGCATTTTTTAATAGTTTGTCTGAGTGTTAGTGACAATGCTCTAAACTGTGTGAAACATAAGAAATCAAGTGATGCATAAGACATACTTCTCTGTCCAGGATGTGGGGAGAGATACACAGATCCTCCATCCGAAGAGTGGATAATGTTCAATGATTGTAAAGAGTGGTGGCATGAAGTGTGCTCTGCTTATGAAGGGAGAGGTACTTACATATGTGATAACTGTTAAAATACGTCGTATAAATTACCAAGCTATTGAAATGAAAATAATTGTCACGTTATTTATTTATCTGTCTTATTAATGTAATTTAGTAATGCATTTGTGTTTTAACTATCAGTAAAATAGTTTTCAACTCAATTAACGTTTATATATATATATATATATATATATATATATATATATATATATATCGATTACGTTTGTGGTAACATGCGAACTTTTTCCCCACTAGTGGGGCAAAAGTGCTTTTCTGCAGTATCTTGACATAAAGATCACTACAAGAAAAATATTGTGAATTATGTTATAGCACCTAGTTAATTTAAATCACAGAGGTTCAACAGTTTTACATTATAAATAACGGCTTTCTGTCTCTATTCACACAGGAGATATTTAGGTCCAAACATTAAGTGCGTCCTTTTGCCCCACTCTACTCTATATATGTGTGTGTATAAAGCACAGATATATGCATACAAATTATGTAGCAACCTAGATAAATAGGCCTTGTGTTTGTAAATTCATGTATGATTTCACTGTATATGTATCAAGAAGCATGACTTAATATGACGTAAATGTAAGTAAATATGTGACAACGACCAGTCCAGCACATATTAGGAAAATGGGGCAGCTGAAATAAATAAATAAATAAATAAATATAAATGGGTAAAAAATTTTCTTATATTGAGTTTTAGATGTCAGCTGATCGCCATAGGAGCAATCATCTGTCCCGTACGGTGTAATGTTTCTAAATGATCACCTGGAAACTTGATTTACGATTAGAATTTTAAAATAATATATCGATACCGTCTGGTAAAATCCAAGCAGGAACCCGTCAAAGAGAGTTGCGCGAGACATAACGAAGAGACAAAGTTGGGGGGAGGGGATTGGAACACGTTACCTACGCGTAAGCTATTTTAATGTACCATTCCCATGATCGGGCACCGTGATCGCACGATAACAGCTAAAGCCAAGTCTGCCTTACGGCTAATAAAGGGCCCTGACACTGACGCTCACAAAGTTCTTTAGCGATAACAGTCAATGGTGTGAAGTCACTTAATATTTAAATTTTTATCATTACGATATTCTAAATCCTGTATTATTAACTGACGATTTTTGAGTTCTCTTTGTCATCTGTAATTCATAAAAAAATATTTCACTGTTAATTATTTAAAAAATTTTTTTTTTAGTATTTTTCGGATTTTCTTAAAATTGCCATCCAGAACACAAATTGTACTTCTTACTTATCTTATAAGCAGTTTTAAAAATCGAAGCTTTCTTTTTATTTGAAGTAAATTTTAAAAATATAATTAGTTAAATTTTTGAGAAGTGTGTGTAAGTTATAAATATGCTAATACACGTCTTAATTTTGAAATTAGACGAATATTTATTATATATATTTCTGTAATTTTTAAGGGTTTTTATTTTGCTATTTTAGTATGCCTTTTAGGTAGTAGTGATAACGGAATTTTAGAGAAAGTTTAATAAGAAATGTTTAATTAATTTTCACTTTCTTGGAATAAAAATAAAGGTAAAGTGAATAAGAGTGGTTCAGTTCTCTCATGTTACATAAATTCAAGTCTGGCTAGCTAACAATGGATCTAATATGGCGCCGTCATGTGATTCTTGCTGGTACTATTTACGATACCAGCTACTGTACTAAAGCGAAACTGTGCGAATCTTTGTGGTACTATTATTGTATTTAACTATGGCGACACAAGGAGCTATATAGTTCTTACGATTGCTGTTTCTGCCCTCTGGTACGGGATTTCTTAACTAAATATCCAAAGAGGTCATTTAACAATTAACTGACTGGTGTGCCATTTTAGTATTTCCCTGAAATCACACAATTATGTGGGTGTTAACTCGCATTTTTCTCAACGGCGCAGTGCCTAACGACATAATGCATAACGGTGCGTTGCCTAAAGGCGCAATGCCTAACGGCATAACACGTAATGGCAGAATTCCTAACGGCGTAGTGCCTGATGGCGCAAAGCCTAAAGGCCTAATGCCTTAAAAGTGAGTAAGGCATAACAACATTAGGCATTATGCCTGTCCCCCCATTTTAACACATTTTTATATAAAATTCAAAATGCCTTAGGTAAAATAATAAGATAATATCTCGAAAGAAACAAGTTACTGTCATAAATAAAGTGCCTACTTGAATCTACATGGGTGCAAATAATTTTTTGTTAAGTTCTTATGAGGTAAGACAGTATGTAGGTCTTGATTTATGTTGACAGTAATATAGTTTGAGATGAAACTAATAACCTAAGAAAAAGTAGTTAAACAATTACAAATACAAACACCATACCCAGGACGCGAACTCAGTAAACCCTGTAGGCCTACCATAAGCTAGTGTGCAATCAAATACATTACAGAGGTTGGATTCTGAGCATCAACTTCAAATGTAGTCAGTCTAACGTTCTGAATGATAGGGTTAACTAACCTGAAATATTTAAGGGCCTTCATTTATAAAATAAGTGTATGAGCCAATTAAAACACGTAATGATATTTGTCTGAAGAAATTGATGGAAATCGGTTGATTGATCCCAAATATGTGGCATGAAAACTTAAGTTTCTTCTTTGGTGCTATCTTACAGAATTGCTTTTAAAATGCCCTGTATACAATTCTTCTAATAGAAACTGCCATCATAAAATGTTTGGTTAACCGTGGTTAAATATTTTAATAGGCATGACAAATATGTCAGAATATGTATAGGGCAGAAATGTTGAAAAACAGAGTATGATGCCACTTATATCTTGTAAGTTTACGTGGCCTTCTGTAGCACTAATGGTGAATTGGTGAAAGACCTCTCCATAATTATACGTATTCTCTATCTTCTCCCCCACCACCCATTTGCGAAGCTCAGTACACTTACAGTATACGGCCGTATTTATGCTCTGTCACAGCCTATGGCTGCAGAGATTGGCTCCTGTGAGGTAGCACAGTATTATTTTTAGTTACATATGTCCCCGAGGACATGTGCTACTATGGGCTATATTTAGGATATTATTATAGGTCAATTAGGCTAGTTTAATATGTCATTTCATCCACAGGTCCCTACCGTCTTTTAATGTTCCAGTAAAAACCAGTAAGAACCAGCCCTGCTGACACTTACTGGCAGCTCACTTACTCTCCTTTAGTTTTCAGTTTCATTGAAGAGATCGGGGGAAAGAGGCCCAATATCGTCGCTTCTCCCACCAGAGAGGCACCCAAACACCTCTCCGGTTACTGCCGGCATCAAGTCAATATAAACAAGGCTCTCGCCCCTCTCTACTAGTGTTTCCAACCATATTAACTAAGTGCATGTTTTCCATACACTCTGTCTCCTGTAGAATTCTATTAAAATTAATTTAATTTAATGCATGCAATAATTTTGGAATTTTTACTTCTCTGTCGCAAAGGTTTTTACGTCTCTCTTGGCGATTTTTCCCCTGCTCTTCATAGTTAATACTATCTCTAAGTACACTTAGGGAGGTAGTCATGGCCCTAAAGTGCAGGCCATGGCTGCCCAATCCCTCTTTGCCGCGATGCATGTCTCCTTTCATGATTTTTCCTAGTAGGTGTAAGGGGTTAGCCCTGAGACGCAATAAAATCCCGCCCTACCCTCGGGCCTTAACTTCACATAACACTTAGAATAAGGTAGTTTAGAAAAAAAAAAAAAAGCACTTATGGCGTACAAAATTTGATGTAAATTAGTGGAATTGTTCCGGAATTATTGTAAAATGTGCAATTTACTCTCGTGGCTCTATTTTGCAAATAATTCGGCAAAGGAAGATCTCTGTATTTGTAATTAATTCATCTAATGAATACTGTTAGTGTACA
Organism: Dryococelus australis; assembly: GCA_029891345.1. Lineage (NCBI taxonomy): Eukaryota > Metazoa > Arthropoda > Insecta > Phasmatodea > Phasmatidae > Dryococelus > Dryococelus australis. The sequence goes on from CM057009.1 coordinate 250,165,821, forward strand.
ACGTTTGGTTAAATTTGGTTGAATTTACATTAACGCCATAAAAAACGCCTTTCGCAACTAAAACATTTTAATTTACATACTCTACTGTAGCACAACTTGAATGCCAAATTTGGTGGGAATCAGTTGATTGGTCCTGGAGATACAGCATGAAACTGCAGTTAATTTCATATATCGATCTTCTTCAGTGGAAGATACTAATGTTGTATTAGCAAATTCGATTATTGTGATATATACAGTAACTTATACAATGTCAACTTAAAGTCGGTTACATAGTTTTCAGATGTAGCACACTAAGCTGAAGTGTTAAAGCTGCCATTACGAAAATAATTGTCTGGCACACTTAAAATTTAAAAATTAATATGGCCTAACACAGTACAGAATTATCACAAAATGTAGTGGGAATCGGATGGTTTATCTCCTAGCTGTTGCATAACAAACTTATTTACTTATTCTGTACTACGTCAAAAAATTTGCCTTAAAAAGGTTATGTATAATGTGCTTCTAATAGATAATGTCAGGATTAACAAATATTTGTATTGTTGCCATTTTAAAAATCAATGTCTCTCTGCACTTAAATCATGCAACTATGTATTGCCTTCTTTAGCATATACGGAGTGCAAAATTTGGTGGAAATTATTTGGATTTTTCCGGTAATATTGTAAAATGTTCAATTTACTCAGAAGGCGCTATTATTCAAAAAGGCCAGCAAAAGTGTATCTCTGTACGCATAAGAAACGCGTCTAATGAATACTATTGACATACAAAATTTCGTTGAATTTTGTAGAAATGTTTTATAAATATACCTACGTAATAAGTTATTATTCTAGAATATTTATATTTACCCCCTTTAAAATAAAGATCTGCCACACCTAACACATGTAAGTTTATACACACTTCTGTAGCAAAACTTGCATGCAATTTTGATAGGAATCGGTTGTTTAGTCCTCCAGATATGGCAAGAAACCTCCGTAGTCATGTGATGATCTTAACAAATAGAGCACAAAAAGTTTATATATTAACACAGTCGATGTTCGTCATAGATACAGTATACAAAGTTAAGTTAAATTGGATTTCAGAATTTCGTGGATATAGCACACTAAACTAAAATGTTTTAATAGCCGCCATTCTGAAAGTAAGGGCCTTGCACACTTTCATGTAAATTTTATATGTCCTACCACAATACAACTTCTACGCAAAATTTGGAGTAAATCGTTTGATCGTTTCCCGGGTTAGGCCTATGACACAAAAACTTAATTTTTCCACGTTGGGCTATCTTACAAAATGACGGAGAAATGAGTGTCTGTAGAGAGAAATCTTATGGATATAATACATACAGCCACGACACAAAGTTAAGTAGAAATTGGTTTCGTAGTTTCGTAGATTTAACATACTGAGCTAAAATGTTTATTGGTCATTTTAAAAATGTGAGTCTGGCCCACTCAAAGCATATCAGTTAACGTGGCCTGCTTGAGTACTACTTGTTCGCTAAATTTGGTCAAAATCTTTTAGATTTTTCTGGATATATCACATAATTTTAATATGTCATTTAATACTATTTTACAATATGGTGGACAAAACAGACTTTGTGTGGGCACATTTGATGGTTGATACACTACATAGTGCCAGCAAACAAAGTTATGTTGGAATTAATTATATGGTTTCGAAGATATAGTGTATTTATCAAAAATGGCTATATGGCCGCCATTTTTTCAATAAGTTCCTAACCTAATTAAAACATACCAGTTAACATCAACTGCTGCAGCACGACTTGTTTGCTAAATTTGGTAGGAATAGTCAATTGTTTCCAGAGAAATGACATAAAAACTTTATTAATTTATGTTGCTCTGATATAGAAACTTCAGACTTAAGTGGTTAATTCTTGGCATAAGTGATGTTTGTAACAGATACTGTCAGCATATAAAATTTGGTTGAAATTGATCGATCGGTATGGCAGTTATACCAAACAAAATTATAATATTTGTATTGCTGCCATTTTGAAAATAAATACCTCATAAATTTAAATTGCTAATGTTAATATGGCCTTCCATTATATTACATACATACCAAATTTGGCAATAATTGTCTGACTAGTTTTTAAGATATTATGTAAAAACGTTATTTTTTCTTACAAAATGTATGACCAACAACAATATCCTTCTCTAAATTCAATGCTTACACCTTGCGTAGTTGACGTGCAAAATTTGGTTTAAATCGGTTTAATGGTTTCTTAGGTAAGGCATATCACCCTAAATTTTGAATGTAAGTACCTGGCGTGGTCGAAAACGATAAAAGTCAGAGATGTTCTTAGTTAGTACTAGATGTGTACCGAGTTTGGTGAAATTCTGTTAACGCATTAAAAATTTGAAACGGGGAAATTAGGCCTACATGACACACACACACACACACACACAAATGCATATTTACACAGTCTGAAAAGTAAGCTAAAAACAACCAAGGGGATACCAACTTATGAAAAACAGTACATAATAAATGTGGTTGGCTTTCTGTGCGAAAAAATTAAGTAACAATTTTTTTTTTTTTTTTTTTTTTTTTTTTAGAATGAGAAAAATGTTAAATTTGTCTCCCAGAATCACCATGCCGTTCTAATTACAAATGTATAGTCACTTAAGCAGAAACTGCGCCTCAATAGGCACGAATCTGATACATTTTATTGCATATACGCCAACTGTGATTAGAATACAGTGCGAATTCCTCTGAAACATCGGAAGGTTTTGAATCTATATTGCCCTAAACTTGTCTCTCAGAATTACCATCTCGTTCTGAGTCATACAAGTTTATCAGTACTTAGTAAAAAAACTCAAGCACGATAGCCATTAATCTGATATATTTTATAGTACATTCGCTAACAGTGATTAGAAGGTAGTGTTAATGTTTCTGCTCCATTTGAAGATTTTAAATCTAGGAGACCTGAAACTTGTCACCTAGAATCTCCATTTCATTCTGAGTTAGAAATTTATTGACTGTTAGAAAAATAGTTGATAGAAATCCTATATATTTTGTTCCTGCTTGTTGAGACATGCTTATTTACTTATTTCATTATAGATGCACTTTTTTTTTTGTCTCAGATGCTTAGTGCTTTTCGTTATTGGCATGTGCAGTATTTGCTTTTACATGCTTCCCTGGTTCGTTTTTCGAGAGGTTATATATATATATATATATATATATATATGTGTGTGTGTGTGTGTGTGTGTGTGTGTTTTACCCCATATGCGCCGAACGATACCCCACCATTTGAAGCTGAGGTTCGCAGCCGATTACACTTCGATCTAACAACCGGTAGTTAAATTTAAGAAAAATTCGCGACAAATGACAACTACTAGCTGCAATTTAACGGCCCTTGCACAAAGGCTTACTGTTTTGTAGACATACTTTATGGAAAATGAACACACCTAGTACAATGACCAGCAAAAAGCAACTGTGAATTGTGCTCCGGCCTTACTAAGTTACGTAGGCATATAAAAATGAAGGAATAAGAAGACTTCCATTACTTAAATTGTTTACACGTATACGCACCTTAGTAAACAAATGATTGGGAAACGTAAAAATTACTTATCAACGCTTGCCGTTTTTTAGCCAACTTTCCGGAGGAAAGATAGGCTTATGCAATCACTTGGTTGTTTGCTGGAATGTATGTCTACTCCCCCCCCCCCCCCCAATAACTTTTAAATCCGACAACGGAATTTAACCAAACTAGGTCCACATATGGTATTTAGTAAGGTCATGAGACTTTAATCTTTTTTGATCACAATGTTTATTTATCTTCAAAATGGCGACAATTTTAGAATTTATGCCACTACGTTTTTATCTCTGGAACCAATTATCCTGTTTAAACCGAATTTGGCACTTTCCAGTACATGATGTAAGCATTCAATAGTGATAATGCTATTAACCAGCCATTTTGTAAGATCGTGCAACATGACGAATACATATTTTATGTTTATAAATCGGTAAATACACAACAGATTCTTGACAAATTCGGCATAAATACTCATACTGTGTATGGAATTTAAATGGATAATGCGCTTTTTAAAATGGCGGCTGTATAAATATTCTAGGGCTATTTGCAATATCTACCATACTGTTTGTCCTATTTCGACCAAACGATCTCTACTGAAATTATCTTTTACAAGCACGAAATTTCAATAAATAGCCTCTTTTTAAGCCATTTTGTAAGATAGCATGACATGAAAATAAAGTTTCAATGTTATATCTCTGGAAACAATCAACGTATTCTTACCAAATATGACACTCAAGTTATTCTACGGTAAGTTACGTAAACTAACATATTTTTGTGGGTCAGGCTTATTATTTTTCAAAATGGTAGCTGTGTAAACAATTTTAAATACTATGCTATATCTACGAAACCATATAAAAATTTCAACTTAATTTTGTATGCTGGCAGTATCTATTACAATTATCAAATCTGTCTACCCAGAGCCTTTTTATCCTCAATTACACAACAAAGTAACAAATTTAAATCTAACTTTGTATGCTGAAGGTATCTACGTTAGCCGTTGATACTCACCAAATTCAGGCGACAAGTTATACTTTTGTTATCCATCTAAATTTATATGACTGAATGAGGTCACATATTTTCAAAATCACAACAATATGTTAGTATACCACATACCCTAAACAATTTTAACCGACTTAATATGTAACAATATCTCTGACAAATTTAGAAATTCTAATAAATCTTGATTTTTTTCTCCAAAAATGAAGATACCACAATGTGAGAAAATTGAGCTTTATTTGTCATATGTCTGGGACCAATCAACATATTCCTACATGACTTTTCACTCTATTACTGCTGCAGTAGGCAATGTTTAAAGTGCATATGGTTTTATTTACAGTACTGCTGCAATATAAATAATTTATATTAGTTTATCATTTCCATTAAACAATTTCACCAATTTCAGTTAAACTTTGTTTACTGAGAGTATCCGTTAGAAGCATCAAATATGCTTGCATAGATCTTTTGTCGCCTTTTTGTAAGAAAAAATCCGGTGATTACATTCATCATTAAACTTATGCCATACCTCGGGAACAAACTATCTAATTCTCGCCAAACATTTCACACAAATAATGCTACAGTTGGCCTCTAAAATTACATAATTCAAGTTGATATAAACATTTTTTTTTCCAAAATAGTGCAATATAAATTATTTAGAAAAGTTTATAATATGTATTAAATATGTTTCGCATAGTTCAGTGTCTGTTAAAAACATCAGATATGTCTGTACAGAGCCTGTTTTAGGATGTTTTATGTAATAGTGCCAAATGAGAAACTATAGCTATTATGCAATATCGCAGGAAATGTTCAAGCTATTTCCACCAAATTCTGCACACAAATAGTGTTACGGTAGGCCATGAAAACTTACTTGATTCAAGTGACTCATACACTCGTTTACAAAATTATGTCCCTGTAAATACTTGCAGTTGATAATCCCAGTCTTTCAAAACTATAGATTGATTACTTTCGAAATTGATGTTCCGGAACCAACCTCCATCATATAGGCTATTTGGTTACATGCTAGCTAACAGTACGAGGCGTTCTGTGTTTGAGTCCCAGGTAAGGCACGTGCATTCTTGTAATTGTTGCGCTAGTATTGCATTTGTTTCTGGTTTCATCTCTAATGATTTTGCTATCAACGAGACGTCAAGACCCACTAACCATCTAACCTTTTAATAACTTCAACAAAATTATTTGCATTCATGTAAAGGAAAGTAAATAACTTCTTGTTTCTTTTGAAAAGGTTTGTTAAATGTAAGAAGAAAGTAAATACAGAAAATTGAAAGTTTACAGCTTGCTTGTGCAGTCTCCTTAAGAGGAAGGACAAATTATAAAGTGACATCTATTATAGTAATACTTGAAATTTGCAGACGTAATCTGCTAACGGAAATTGACGCAAAAAGTGTTTGAAAGTGATTGGACGCTGCGCCCTAAGACCTAGAGTGAACTTGCTATGTTTAACTATTTTACTAGGAAGACGTCTTAAGCTCGCCTTCACCTCTTATGGAGACATTCTTTGTTTTACAGTCATAATTTTAGTTTCAAAGAAATTACTGAAAATTCTTAGAATAGGAAATTTATATGTTACGGGTTGTTACGTATTTACTACATTTTACACGTCATTTGGTAACTGTACAATTATAGAAACGTATTGATATTTTTAAATATTATAAGTTACTACTATTTTTGACATAGTTGGTAGTTCGGATATTTGAAATCTTTAGGCCTACTGCACAGTTAAGAAAAGACATAAATTTTAGTAGCAGCATTTAAAAAAATGTTACTTCACTATAGCGAAATCAGCAGGAAATGAAATAATTCTTTATAGTGTCTGTTAAGAGCTGCTCCTATCTCTTCACTCGCTCACAGTGTGACGCCGAGCCTTAAATGTATGCAGCACGGAAGGCACTCACTCACCCCACAGCAGTGCGTGTACGTCCTGCTGGCCGCACGCCATTGTTGGCCTCTGTCTCGCTGCGAGAGGCACCCGTCTCACAGTGGCTGTTCCGACGCAGTGAGTATCTTCTGCGGCTGTGGAGCTGGAGCTGGCTGTGCGTGTGGTGCTCCTCGGCGGAACCTCCCGCGCAGCATCCCGCAGCCTCGCCGGCTGCATCGTGCCTCTGGCGCTGTAATTGCCTCCCGTGCTGGCCATTGCGTCTTTCTTACATACAGTCAGCTCTCTTGTCGGCGACGTTCGTCATCACTGATTACTCGAGCACGCTTGATAGGCTTCTCTTGCTTCCGGACGATGCATTTGTCGCCACGCCTAGCTGCTCACGACCGCAACGCGGATAGTACAGCTTTGCCATCGACTCTAACGTCCTTTTCCCTCAAAACATATAGTACTGGAAACATTGGAAAATTGTTTGTTGCTTCTGCAAATTGAATGAGATTTCCAACTCTCGGGCATATTTTATTTCCAAATATAACATAAAAAATGAAATAATTTAAGAGAACGTAATGGAAGTGGAATCATATGTTCCCATAGGCCCTATTGCTCCTTAAATTATTTTACGATTGACCTACCGATGCTAAGTAGGTAACAATGCGATCCAATATATGTTGTTGTACCTTGTAATTACTGATTTTAATTTTCTTTTATTTTCCTTCAGATACGCCCTAGATCAAGACATATTGAAGTTTTTCATTTACATGGCTAAAATAGTAGGTATTAGTCACAGATTGTTACAGATGGTTAGTGAATAATAACAATTCTCGGGGATTATAATGCTTGTAGTTCAAAGAAGCAGTTTTAAAATAGCTCTATGTAAATAAATAAATATATATATATATATATATATATATATAGAGAGAGAGAGAGAGAGAGAGAGAGAGAGATAGTGGGTTTTTGCGAGAAGAGATGCCAAAGCGAAAACTGTTTTTGTTGGCCAGGTCGAGAAAAATAATTGGTTTCTGGCAATATTTTCAGATAATCATTTCGTTACACTGAACTATATTTTCGTCAGATAACTACGTTTGTCTCGCTGTAAACATACACAGTAGATGATTCCTCACTCGCACGAAATAACTGATGTTGATTTTAATAACGTAAGTCAAGATTTTACAGCCGCTGCCACAATAACCTTGATATAGTCTGTTCACGGTAAAATGAGCAGTTTTAAAATACCTGCTTAAGATCTACTTGTATGTACATGATGTATTCTTCCGCTTTACGTGAAATTAAAGTTGCAATGGGACTCATCACTTTGTTCATGCGTCGGTCAAGTGAAACTGTGGAATTATTAGGAATTTCAAAAATCTGCTCATTTACACTTTGATGCATTAAAAATAAAACAGAAAGCGAAAGAAATAATTAAAGTTATACGAATGTTTACCTTATACTTTTAATTCGATGTTAAGATCAGAAACTACTTCCCCTCCATCGTTACCAACTTTACTGGGCACATGTCGCTCAGCGTGCCCGTTAGAATATATGCAGGCAGGGGCAGTTACCTTTTTTTCTAAGGTTTATTTGTAAAGTGCACATTTTTATCGTGAAAAGCCTTTAATAGTAACTCGTGGGTTGCGGGCACGTGGTACTGGTTACTCCTGCCAACGTTTCAGCAATGATTACAATAGCAAAGACAGAAACCTCCTTCGATTCGCACTGACGCAGTTAGACATATTCTCTGTAATGTCCGCGCATAATGCACGTCAAGGCGAGTAAAAATGCGGCGAAGCACGCTGAAGCCACTCTTGTCGTTCGTTGCGAAAATATTACGTAAAGAGCTTCAAACAAAACACAGTTATGTATCAAACAATGGAGCCCAGCGCTGCACATTTAGACATCATAAAATTTACATAGCTGGAAGAAGGAAATTACAAAGAGAGTAATTGAGTGTTGTGATGCACAAGCTGCAAACAAATATCCGCTTCTATTTCTTGCGAAAGCAACAGGAAGAGCTGCGCGATACACAAATGTAAGTCAAAGATGAGTTCCACGAATTTTAAATACATGAGAGAGAAACCAAATGAAGCGAAAACTGTCCCAAGGGGAAAAATGTAATTGTAATTATTATTCCAAAAATCACTACATGTCATGTTGTAGGTCTATGCTATTCACGGTAAAAGCAGCACTTTTGAACAACATGCGTGGTTTCTTCTTTCAGTCCGTTGCATATCCTTTCGCGTTATCTCAATGTAATCATTCTTCCGTATCATCTATATGACTTTCGAGGTCCATCATAAATTAGAATAATGACGTCAGTGGATTAGACTAATATTAATAGCATTTATATCTAAATAGAAACAACAAGTTACTGATATAACTCATGAGTCTACATTTCTCTACATGAGTGCAAATAATTTGTAATGTTGTTCTTAAAATCTAAGTATGTAGGCTTTGGTGTCTCGTCGAAAGTAATATAATTAGAAATGAAATCTGGAACATATGCAACAATACCGGGACTATCACAAACGTGTAAGTGCTATACCCGGAACTCCAACCAAAAAAAAAAAAAACTCGTAAAATAAGCTAGAGTGCAATCAACTGTTTCCCGAGGGTAGTATTCACAGCATGAACTTCGGAAGTAGTCAGCCTAATGTTTTGTATGGTGGGGTTCACTAACCTTACTATTTGCATTGCCATCATTTTGAAAATAAGTGTCTGAGCCACTTAAAACACGTAAGATTACATGGCCTACCCTAGCGCAACTCGTGAGAAAAATTGGGTGCAAATAGATTGATTGGTCCCCGTGATATGGCATATTTTCTTAATCGGTGGTATCTTACAAAATTACCCGAAAAAAAGAGGTCCTGTATTCGATTCTTCTAATAGAAAGTGGGAAAATAATCAATTGGTGGAATATGGGCTAAATAATTAAATACATATGCCAAAAATACCAAATATTTATATGGCCGCCCTTTTCAAAAACTGTATCTGACTCCACTTAAATCATACAATTCTGCATGGCCTTCTGTAGCACTAATGGTGCACGAAATTTGGTGGAAATTAGTTGAATTGTTCCGGAATATTGCAAAATGTTCAATATTCTATTATAGTACTATTTTGCAAAGATACCGTCAAAAGAGAATCTCTGTATGTATAATTTATGATTCAAATGAATACTCTTTGCTTAAAATATTGGGTTGAATTTTGTTCAATTGTTTCACAGAATAACATAGTAAGCTAACTTATGTATATTAACACCATTAAGAAAAATCCTGACGCAGCTAAACCTGTTAGTTTACAAACTGTACTGTAGCACTACTTGTGTGAAGGATTTGTGCGAATCGATTGATTGGTCTTCGAGATATAGCATAAAACCTAATCGGTTTTAAATTTACGATTCTCATAAAGGTAAAAAATGTTATGTATCAGCACTTTCAATGCTTGGCATGTATACTGTCAGTTATTTATTTTAAAATCGATTACATAATTTAGTAGATACAGAAGCTAAAATATTTTTAGCTGCCATTCAGAAAATAAGGTTCTTGCACACTTAAAACACATAATTTAAGTTGGCCTACCACAGTACAAGTCTTTACCAAATTTGGAGGAAACCGGTTGATTGTTTCCTGTGACATAACACAAAAACATTATTTCTTCATGCGATGATATCTTACAAAATGTTGGAAAATGAGGCTTTGTATAGAAAAAAATTTAAGTATAGAATAAATACTCTTCCGTAGTTGCTTAGATATTGCATACTGAAGTAAAATGTTAATATGACCGCCATTTTAAAAATAGGTGTCTGACACACTCAAAACATTTTACTTTATATGGACTGCCATAATGTTACTTGGTTGCCAAATTTGATAGAAGTCTGTTGTAGTTTTACAGAGGTATGGCATAATAATTTTAATTTGTCATGTGATGCTACATTACCAAATGGTGAACAAAAATGAATTTGTCTGAGCACATTTTATGGCTGTAATAGATAATGCCAGCACACAAAGTTACATTGGAATTAATCACACATTTTCGACGATATAACATACTAAGCCAAATAGCTATTTGGCCTCCATTTTGAAAATAAGTGTCTGTCCTATTTAAAACATACTAGTTTACATCATCTGCTGCAATACTACTGGTTTGTTATATTTGGTAGGTATAGGTCAATTGTTTTCTGAGATATTAAATTAAAACTTGAATTATTTATGTAGCACTTTCTTACAAAATGTCGGACAAAAGAAGCTCAGTGTTGACATTAGACTGTTGTAATATATACTACCAGTATACAAATTTAGGACGGAAATGATTTCACGTTTCTGACGATAAAGCATATGCTGTCAAGTGGCTATATGGCCGTAATTTTGAAAGTAATTGTCTGTTACTAATTTAAATATATAACCTATATAAAAATAAAAAACCTGTTTACATCACCTATTGCTGATATAATTTTTGCTAAATTAAAAAGTAATCGGCAAATTGCTTCGCGAGATATGACAAAAAATTTATAAATTCATGTGATGCTATCTTAAAAAATGGCGCACAAAAGTGGCTATGTGTTGGCATATATGATTTTTAAAAATATACTTTCGGCATACTAAATTTGGTCGAAATTTTTTAAATGCTATAATACATATACCAAATAAACCTAAAATAACTGTCTGGCATTTGGAAAATAAGAACATAATAAAATTTAATAACTTATGGTTACTTTACCTGCCATAGTATTACTTACGTGTCAAATTAAATGGGAATTTCTTTGATAATTTTTGAGATATAATTTAAAATCCTTATTTTTAATTTGGTGCTATCTTCCAAAATGTCAGAAACCAAAATATTCATCTCTAAATTCGATGCATACACAGTGCGCTGTTAACACACAAATTCGGTTTAATCGGTTAAATGGTTCCCAAGATATGACATACCACCCTTAGATTTCAAATAGCCGTCGTTTTGAAGATAAGTGCCCATCATGGTCTTAAACTATAAAAGTCCGGTGTCCTCACTTCGCACCGAACCTCGGTGCTGGGAGGATATCCTCCTAAAGGCCTAGCCTGTACCCCTCCTCAAGGGAGCTGGTCAGCCATCGAGGTTTAAGGTTGTAGGCGAGTTGCTTGCGACTCGACAACACCGACTCTGCAATGTCGGACGACGGACGACAGGACATCAGAGGGAAGAAGCATGGCCGAAAGGTAACAGCTGAATCGTCTGCTTCTTCCTCTAATAACTCGATCACATTACAACAAAGCACACAGCATACAGACTATCACAAACCAAGCAAAAAAACATACAGCAAAAATAGTTGAAAAGATACAGACTAGTGAATCAGTTTCAACTGAAAATTCGTTTTCTCCTTTGGGAAAAGTAGACCCACTAGACGATAATCAGAGCAGTAGTACAAGCACAGTAGTATTACAACAGCACATATGTAAAACACCACTTGCTTCACCGGTTTACATATTAATAGCAAAATAGTTCAATGGTTAATTAGCCAGTTAAGTGAAGAATTTTTCATAAAATTCTCAGTAACTAAAAACCAATTTCTCAGGGTAATCGTCAGGAAGAAGGATCACATTCGTTTCTGTATATTCCTTCGGAAGAATTTCAGATCATACTAGACATGCGGAGAAAGATGAAAAGCCAATGAAAGTAGTCATAAAAGGGCTATCACGTGGCATAAATACACAATCCCTTAAGGAGGACTTCGATGATTATGGCTTTAGGCCTATCCACGTATGTCAATTTAGAACACCAAAAGACAAACCTGCAGTCTATGGGGCTGTTTTACATCAAAACCAAGAGTATGATGTACTAAAAATAGGAACACTCGACAGCATATCAGTTCGATTAGAACTGTATAAACCCCGCATTGAGGACGTGGTACAGTGTATGAAATGTTGTGCACTGGGCCACACTCAGAAATACTGCACACTTGAGTATGTCTGCATTTTCTGTACAAAGGATTACAGAAAAGCAGACTGTCCGCTTAAAGAACAAGACAAATCAAAGAGGATTTGTAAACTTCGCAAAATAAAAAACGGGACACATGGCTGTGTGGAAGCAGTGCGAAGTGATCAAGAAACAAATAGAAATACGAAAACTAAAGATGGGCCTTAAAACCACCAAACACAGAATATCAGGCAGGAAACGCTACCAAATATTCAGTCAAAGGCTGAATTTCCTCCCCTCCAAGTAGGGAAAACACAGACTGAACAAGGAAACACACACAGGGAACAAGCACCTACACAACAGAAAAGGGACAAGTACCGAAAACACGACAGAAGGGACACCAACACAACAGAAAATGCGACCATGCTCTTAGGATTGCAAGAACTGGCCGCCTTTCTGCGTGAAACACAATTCACAACACTTTTGGACCACTTTAGGCCCATCATTACACAGGCAAAAGCCTTAACAACACTACACGAGAATCAGATATTGCTGCTCACAGCACTCGTCACTTTACCACAATAAACAAACAATAGATGGGGATCAAATCACCCCAAATTTACACATCCGTCTTAAATACACAGCTATTAATATTTAGGGCGCTCTGCTCAGACTGGTTATGCGGGAACTCGCGAAAGGTGGGAAATAGCCCCAACCACCACTCGTCATCCAGGTCAAGTGACACTCATGTCAGTCGAGGTAGGGGTCGGAGGGCTAACACGATATGACATAGCTAATTTAGACTAGCTTAAATAATTTAATCTAGCTTAGGCTTTTACTAATATCACAATATACTAAAATAAATTGAATTTTAAATAATTATAGTAAATATAAATACTAAAAAAAAAAAAAAAATACATATATATATATATATATATATATATATATATATATATATATATATATATATATATATATATATAACAAAATACAAAAACACTTAAAAAATTAAATAATTAAAACATATAGTATTTTATATGTTACAAACACTATTATTTACTTGAAATAACGCACCGACATGATAGTCTGTTTCAGGTCGGAAGAAGAAGATCCTCGTTGAAAAGAGGACTAGGGGGATGCTCTACTTTGACTGGCCTGGCAGACTCTGGTCCCAAGGGCCCCTCCTACTGTTTCTGTTACCAACACTGGATCTCTTTCCTATGTCACAACACTCTGAAACGATAAAACCTACTCCGAGGATTGCTCCCGGGCGATTAGGGACTCACCGACACACTACACGCGAGATTAAATAGCACACTTGTATACAACATAGCAACACGTTAGACAGACATCACGATACTTACATTCACTCCAGCCGGGAGTCTGGAGGGGAGCTTCGCTCCCCCGCCGACAACATTAACATGTAAAATCACATAATAATAGGCACTAAAACAAAAACAGCCTAAATGTGGTCCCGGTGCCCTAGACTTACACTGACACGGCCCCCGCCCGCAGATCCTATGATTAGTCCAAGTGTCGGGTGGTAATTGTTTTTACAAACACCCAGTGATTTATGGGAGCTGCGGCTCCCGGTATCACGACACACGTGTTATTCCGGTGGCATATGAGTGTCGGCGGTAAGTACTATATGTGTATCGAGTTTGGTGAAATTCGGTTCACGCGTTCAGAAATTGAAAAGGGGGTGTGGGGATACACACGTACAGACACATACATACATAAACACACAGAAAAGTGATCGCATAAGCCTTTCGTGCCTTCGGAAAGTAGGCTATAAAGTTGTGCATGTCAGCGAGTGTTCACAAAACAATATTTTTTATTTAAATTAACATATAAATATTTACTCTGCTCACTACAGTAGTTAATTGTTTTTTAGCCTACATTCCAAGGGAAAGTTAGGATTATAAAATCACCCGAATGTCTTTCTGGAACGTATCTCCTCCCCCCCCCCTCCCCCCCAATCCCTTTTACTCCTAAAAACTAACCTAATAACTTTTAAAACCAACAACCGAATTTCACCAAACAACGTGCACATACAATATTTAATAATTATATCGGACTTTTATAGTTTTCAATCATGCTGGGCACTTATTTTCAAAATGGCTGCAATTAAAAACTTTAAGGCGCTGTGGTATATCTCGGGAACTATTTAACCGATTTCAACCAGATTAATTATGTTGCTAGTGCATGATATAAGAATTGAAATTAGAAAGAGATAATCTTATTGGTCTTCTATTTTGGAAGATAGTGCAATTTGAAATAAATAAAAACTTTTCCATTATATATCTTGCGAACCATTTAAATATGGTATGTTAGCTGTACATTGTGTAAGCATTGTATTTAAAAACCTATAATGTTATTAGTCTACCATTTTGGAAGATAGTGCAAAAATAAAAATATTCAATTATATTCTGAGAACCATTTAACCGATTGAATCAAAATTTGGTATATAGGCAGAGCATGATGTAAGAATTGAATTGAGAAAGTGATAATGTTATTAATTCACCATTTTGGGAGGTAGTGCAATATGAAACAAATGTTTTTTTTTTTACTTTTTATCTTGGTAACTACACAATCGATTCCTGCCATTTCTGGCATATAAGTATTACTTTTGTGGGTCATCTTTATGTACCCAATTTAAATGTTTAACATATTTATTTTCAAAATAACGGCAATACACGTTAGCTTTATTTTCAATACATTAAAATGCCGTTTGATCAGTTTCGACTAAAATTGTTATGCTGAACGTATATTTAAAATCATCAAATGTGTCAAAAATAGCCTATTTAGTTCTCTATTTTGTAAGATAGCCCCAAATAGTAAATAAATTTGAATGTTGTACCTCGGAAAACAATCGACTGATGCATTCTAAATTTGACATTCTAATAACACTGCAGTAGGGCCTACGTTATGTAAACTGACATGCTTTAGTGAGTCGGACTATTATTTCCAAATGACAGCCACATAAACAATATAGATTACTAGGCTATATCTATGAAACCATGTAACCAATTCCCACTTTACTTCGTATGCTCTCAGTATTTACGCTAACATCAAATAAGCAAAGATATGGATTCATTTGTTATCCATTTTGGAAGATAGTGCTACATAAATGTTGAAACTTTTGTGTCCTATCTCGGTAAACAATTAATTGATACCCAGCAAATTTAGGTTACAAGTTATACTTTGTTTGTCCAACTTAATTTATACGACTTAATGAGATAGTCACATATTTTCTAAATAACAGCCATGTGAATATTTTAGGTTAGTGAAACATGTCCGAACAATTTCAACCGACTTTAATATGTAGTAGCCTCTACGACAAACATAGAATATGACAGTAAAGTAATGCAAATTGCACCACATGAGGAACTGGATCCTTTATGTCTTATTTTCGGGACCAACAAACCGATTTTCAACGAACTTTTCACATAAGTAGTACTAGAGTAGGCCATGTTGTAAGACTTTCTGGTTTTATTTATGGTAAGACAACCTATAAATCATTTAGATAAGTTTGTCATTTCTAATAAACAACTTGACACTTTCAAACAAACTCAGTATGCTTAGAGAAGCTACGTGAAGTATCAAATATGTTTATAGGCATAATATTCTATCAACTTTTTGTAAGATAGTGCCAGGTGATAAAATGTAACATTCATGCCATATTTCGAGAACCAATAATCGAATTCTCGCCAAATTTTGCACACAAGTAGTACTAAAATGGACCATGTAAACATATTTAATTTAAGTGGATCAGGCATATTTTTTCTAAAAGGTGATGTACTTATTCATATCTATTAAATATTCCACAAATTTCAAACTGATCTTTGTATTTACATTGCCTGATAGACGCATTAGATTTGCCCATACAGGGCCTGATTTTAGGGCATTTTGTACGATAACGCCAAATGAGAGACTATATATAGTTTCTATACTACATCTCAGCCAGCCAACCTATTTACAACAAATTCTGCACACTATAGGCTATTCATGGTAAAATGAGCATTTTTGGAAGCTGTTCTTAAGAACAACTTGTACGTACGTTGTGTATTCTTCCGTCTTATCTAAGATTTACATTGTAATGGGCCTCATCACTTTATTCATGCGTCGGTCAAGTGAAACTATGCAATTATAAGGAAGTAAATATCCTACAAATCTGCTCATTTTACACATCGATGGATTTAAAAAAAACATAAAGAGAAAGAAATAATTTAAGTTATCACAAATGGTTACCTAACAATTTTTATTCGACATTAAGATATGGAACTATACTCTGTTTCATATAGATTCTATGAATTTTGACAGTTCTCGAAACGAAGTGCTGCCACGATGTATCCCTCAGCCACAGCTGTTCTGTCGGTGAGGAAACCGAGCTTTGTAAAAAACTACGAATCTAGTGGCAAGCATTGAAAGACTGGCAACTTCTGTCCAGTAATTAGGCTACTATAGCTGGTTGCCATTCTTAACTGTTTTATTTTTGTTATTATCACATAATAATACTAGTTAGGGTTCTGTTTTATTTTATTGGTGGGGTGGCGAACTATAGTTTTACGTCTTTCGGGAGACGCGATTTTTTGTGGTTCTTCTTACAAGAGAAAGGCGCTTGGAACTTGCATTGTTTTGATGACACATTGTAAAATTTTGTTCATACGGAAATATCAATCAATTTACTATAACTCAAAAGTTTCATCTTAATCGAAAGAACTAAATGCGAGCGCTATTCGTACCGATGCGAGAAATGCTCACCAGATAAATATCATTGTATTTTTTATATAATGAACTACACTAAAAGGTCGCTTATTTAGGCCACGTACATTTGAAAACCAACCGCAAGAACAAAACGTAATAAATATGTCACTGTTAATACCTATGTGCGAAATGCACATTGTAAATATGTTAAGCAAATTTAACTTCTACATAAAAATCGTTAGGGTTTCAATCAAATAAAAGTCCCAATACATTTCCAATATTCTAATAACAATTTAAGAAATCATTGTTTACAAAACACACAAACTTAATGTTCACTTCGTAATTCCTAAACACATACCGAACTTTGTATGATTAATCACGTGTCGGCTACTGATACGAAATAAAATATTTGCTGATTTATGAAGTAAACAAAACACTTGAACTATTTCTTGAAACCAACAAATTCACACTTCACAGCGAAAATAAATTTTCGTTCGCGCTTCGCGATGGTAGCAGAAAATGGCGGACCACAGCACACGACAAACCATTTTACAAAGCGGCAGACACGTGTCGATAATTCATTTCACTGAGGAAACTGTTCTAAAAAGTCACCTACGACGAACTACACATAATGAAATACGTAAATACAAAATTAATAAACTGTATATAAAATATTCCGACATCATAAGCAAGGAATTCTCGCACATTGATTAATTATGACGGAAGAGAGCACAATGGCAACAACTGCTTTTCACCGGGCGGGTGGAGACCATAGACAGCAGACTCAACGGAGATTGGTGGACACCTTTCACATAACCATGATGTTCGCATGCTCTACCATAATAATTCTAAATATTTTCAAAGCCTTTGCTCTCTAAAATTAAAAAAATGCGTATTAGTCTATGAGCGTAATTTTAACCATAAATGTTATAATTATCATTAATTTTCCACATTATAATTTTCAATTCCGAGTACTATTTTCTTTTACAATCATCGCCAAGCGCGCCAACATAATAACACGCATCCTGCAACAACCATCAGCAGGCACAGTACTTTGGAAATTGGTGCGTTTACTGTTTACATGCTGTGTAGTTTGGTCACAACGTCTATCAAATCTTATTAAAGTTATATGCAACAGAGTATACTTCCCATCCATCGTTACCAAATCTACTGGAAAAATGTCACTCAGTGCGGACGTTAAAATATATGCAGGTAGGGGCAATGACTTTTTTCTAAGGTTGATTTCAAAAGTGCTCACTTTATGGCGAACAGACCCTAGTAGTGCTACTATAAGCCCTGTAAGTAGTAGGGGGTCATGGGTCCTAGATAAAAGGGATGCCGCCTTTTTTGATTTACCTCACAAATTTGGTATCGAATTGGTATCGAAGTGTTAATTAAATCGCTCGACAGGCTAATAAAATTGAGAGGGTTAATGAAAAAGGTTAAATCTAATGAAAGGGTTAAATTTTATGGAAACGGTCAAATGTCTTAAAAGGGTTATTTTTTGGGTTTGGCGCAAGAGTGTACTAAGGGTAAAATTTACTTTTTATTTATTTTTTGTGATGAACAGGAGCTCTGGTACATCCTCACCCTGTGAGTTCTGGCACATGGATGAGGTGCGGGGTGTTGGGGACGGGATATGTATGTTTTGAGTTTTGTGCAAGAGTGGCATAAGTGTATTTTTTTTTGTTTGGTAGTGATCTTGCCCGTAGACGATGTTGGTAGGTAGGCAACTTTGAATGTTAATATTATTCAAAATGCAATTAAACATTAAAAAAATTCAGATTACAATTACGTGACTGTCCAGGTATCTTAGAATGAATTAATCGTGATTTTACTACCCCGAGCTGTATGTTAGAAATATAATTTACACGAGAGAAGTATAACAAACGAACACAACTACGTGAATATTACAATTACGTGAGTCTCCAGGTATCTAAAAATTAATTAACGACGTCTACCTACAATGAATTAAAAATGTCCCTATAAATTAAACGGCTAACGAACACGATAACAAGATATATGACACTACTTGATGCCTCTCGCACATACCTTGCACGTCCGTCTACCTGTGAGACTGGTGAGGCACTTTAGAAATGTAATACACACATTAAAAGAAATTAATTGATTAACATGCGCAAAAAAGGAAAACGTTTAATATACGTCAATTCGCTCGGGAGCTTAGTGAAGCACTGTATGATTATAGACTGAGGTGAAAAACAAATGTTTCCAAATAAATTAAACGAACACGTAATGAAATCGCACCTCTCCCAAAACACATCCGTAGCCTCAGAGGATGGTGAATGAATGGCGTCAGTGTATGACATGCACCAACTTATATACGTGGAGCTTGCGGGCGATTTGAAATTAGGGCAATAAACTCTGAACGCGATTTACACACTAGTCATACGTATCCTTAACAAGAACTGCGTGCAATTTAACTATCGAACTGCACAGACAATGACTTAGCACTTCCAGTTAACATGGAAAAGTAAAGATTTCGAAACTCGCATTTTGAATTTTAAACAGACACAACAGAAATACACGTAATGAAGTTGTAAAAGGTGCTCTCCCAAAACACATCCGTCCACCTCGAAGGTCAGTCAATAAATGAGTCAAGCTTACGTCGAGAGCCTGACTATATATACGTGGAGCGTGTTTGGAGTCTGACAAGCGACTAAAATTATAGCTACTCGGAAATAGATGTCAATACGATTTACGTGACATATGGATAAAATTATGTTTTCAATGCACATATTAATATATAAATTACAGTAGTTTAATTAATAACTAATTTAAAAACACGTTATGAAATTGTACAAAGAGCTCTCCCAAAACACATCCGTCCACCACGGAGGTCAGTCAATAAATGACTGGATCGTGTGAAGTGCGCCTGCTTATAAGTTGTTATATATGTGCAGCGTGGCTGATTTTAAATTTACGACTAACAGAAGCTATTTCCCTACCAAGCTACTATTAACATCTTGATTACACTATTCGTCCTACAAGTGTGTGAATGTATAAAATTAAATTATTTTAAAATAACGGACATATTACAAATTATTTCTGTCAAGTCTTTGAAATTCACGGCACTTGGTAACAAAAATGCAATCTGAAAATGCTACGAAGTTTTGTCTACCGAATACAGAAACGAGGTTTACACGATAAACGCACTATCTCACGAAAATTAATTATTTTTTCCCCGATAAATTAACGACATATAAAAAAATATTTCGCACTATAGTTTACGAAGACTGAACGAGATCTGAACCCCGGAGCATATAATATTGCTTAACGATAATCACAGCTATCACATTCCGAAGGTCGGTGAAGTCGAGCGTTCCAGTTTCGCGTCTATGCAACATGAGGGTTGGCGAAGAACTCAGATGGTGGGACCCCTCGAGAATTGTCCGCATCGCTCCTGGGTGTCTGCACCCCCTCGCCACGCCCCTCCAACCCAGAGTTCGTTTCCGCCTGAAAAGAGAGATCCTGCCATGGCCAACCCCCCCCCTCCCTTCCCCTACACGGGCCAAGAACATATTTGTCTGATATCTTGATAATTGCTCGGTCCACGCAGCCCCGTTCCCCCTCCCTGTCGATATAGGGTCTTGCACCCTCGTGCAGAGAAGTTTGGACTCTTCTGAATGCATTAACCTGTCTTGTTTTCGGAAAATAAAATTTCTCAATTCCCCTCGATCAAAATTTATCTCCCTGAAACTAAATATTACCCGAAATCTTAATCCCCAGATAAAGTCCGACAAGTTTTATATCTTAAACCAAGAAATAAATTTTTATCCAATAAACTTTATCCCTTTTTCCAGCAAACTTATTAAAGTATTTCCAAGAAACTAAGTATAGTTTCGTACAAGAGATATTTTTACTCGCTAAATTTTTTTTTACAACATTGAAAGGTTTAACCGTTTTTTAAACAAGTATCATTCAATTTACCTAAGTTTCAACTATTATGATGGAAGACATGACACATGCATACATATTCAAACTTTCAATCTGGTTTTGAAATATATATGTATAGCAGAGAAAAATACGTATTTTACGTGTAGACTTGACTACGACACTAAAATTTACTTATAACCAAAGTTTCAATTCAAAAGCTTCCCAGTCGAGATTTTTAGATACACTATCTACCATAAAATTTGTATATACTTGAACTTATTTACAAATCGATTTCCTAAACAACAAATTTGGACGTAGTATTAAAGGAATAGCACGAATGAAGGTTGAAATGACTTCTATCGGAGCTGGAATATATCAATTTCCACCATATTTCTATACATTTAAGCAAAATTTAAAGGAAAACGGCGACCATTTTGTAATCGTATAATCCATCTTTTAGGATAATACATTCCGAATATCAACAAATTATTTACATCGGAAAAGAGATATCCGAGACTAATAACTTTATTCCATACAACTTAGGGAATCGACATAACGAATTATCAGACAAAAGTTACTGGGAAAAATGAATTTCGTATTACATACACATGTTCAAAACAGAAGACTGTTAATACAATCATAGCTCAAAATGGCTTACTCAACAGACTAGCCTCCGACTAACACAATCGTTTAGTAAACAAAGTCTTTAAAAATTCCCTACAAAATACTTCCAAACCCATCTCTCCCTTCTACATTCCTGAAATTAAATTTTTATTTATTCATTTTAATCGAATACCAAGTAAAGATATATTCCATCTAACATACATAGATTTAATCACATGGAGAATTAGTACGCATACCTCTGCAATTAACATACATATATAAGAACGGAATACATTTTATCATCATTAATGAATCCTATTACTATTTAAAACAGTACGTACATACAGAAACAAGTTAGTTGTCATTCTGACATTGTGAGGTGAATATCTATTCGGAAGTAAACTTTCTCCTCACACCGAAGATTATTAATTTAATTTACATTGATGAGAATTGAGACATCACCGAATAAACTACACTGCAAATACTGCGGGAGCATTTTCACATTCGCCTACAATGTTCATAGACATGAGAGGAGCGAATGTTTGAAGAATTCAGCTCGTAGGATTCTTAACTGCAAATACAGTTTTCTCCAGTTCGCAAGAACAGATAACTTAAGTCATCATGTCAAGATCTGTACAAAAAAAAATTACCTTCCTCCTGAGAAATTAAATGTACCGTCTACACTACATAATATCACAGAAGGAGAATGAAATAACGTAATTACAAGAAATGACAGAATCGGATTGTATTAAATATGCAATAGCATGTGAACATAATGATTTTCGACATAAACTACCGCAACCAGTTGCGAAGACCAGTGTCGGTGATGATACACCTATTCTTTATAATTAAATTAAAATCATAATTTTTTTTAAAAACTTAAGGTGAAGACAGTAGTGAGGATGTCAGTGATACTGTTGAAGACATTCCTTCAACAAATGCTGTGAAGCAGGCAGAAGGTGACAACAAAGCTCGTTAGTGTAAAGTGGAGGAATACCGATCATTTGAGCAATTATGCTCATTAAAATAAAACCTGCTGTAGTAGGAAGGTGAATAAGAGAATATATACTTCACTTTATTTTCTCATTGTTCGCGGAAATCAACAGTTAAGAAAATGCTCTTGCTTTAACAGAGAATATATGTTTTTATAACTCATGCGATTGATCGAACTTGTGGGTAATTCTGATCATTAACATTTACCACTCATATTCGGTGAATGCCGACACATTTCTTTAACAACCCTAGTTATAATGACACTTTAAAAGCATGAAGTATCATAAAAGCAAATGCAACAATTTACCTTGTTTGTAAAACAGAAATCATTGAGAAAAGTCATAAAACAATTAGGATAGTTAGGCCTAAATTATTGCAAAGGAAATAAGCTAATTGCTACACTACTGATGATTACCATAACACTGACAATAATCACAATCATAATTGTTGTGTGAATCAAAACCAGTGCATTCTGCATGAGCCCACTCTGAACACAGAGCGCACCTATACCAAAGTTAATTGTCCTGCCCTTCATCACTACAAAGGATGCAAATGTCATTGGTATCGCATATTGTTAGTTCATTGTCGTCACCACAAAGATCAACAGCTGCATCATCTTCTGAGGAACTTCCAGAAAATATCTTCTTGCTACTTAGTTTCTTTTTCGGCTGGGAACCAAAGCCTAAGCTACAGTGTTGCGAATTTTTCTGTCTTCCTCGTTCTGCTTTCTTTTTTTTTTGTGAATCACACTTCTTTTGCTTAGCATCTTCAAGACATTTCTTTTTTGGAGTTGACACGAGGACTTGAAAATTCATTTTCCTTTCATGCCAAGTCTTTGACACTATGGTCGTTGGAGAGTTTATTTTTGGAACTGGAGCCACATCCTGAAAAGAACATGAAGGACCTGCACAGCTAGATGGTATCAAATCCATATTAGGTGAGACACTTATTCTTCAGTAGTGGAACTTGGCATAACTAGAGAAGTGTCAGGAGTAACATTTTCCATTCCTTGTTCTGTGATACCCACTTCTTGTAGGCTACAGGGAAGGAATTTCTCTTCAGAAAAAGTGTCGTAATCCATACGGAAAATTCTGGTTTTCCGAAACCTGTTTACAGCCTTCTCAATTGTCGCTACCTTCATAAACACAATGTTAAAGAGTCCTGAATGTTCATCTGGGCTGAGTTTTTTGTGAGGATGATTTACCATCCATCTAGTGCATGCTTCATGATAAGCCTACTTCAGCGGTGCATAGAAAGCAACTTATAATGTTTGCATTCGGTGCGATGTGTGTGGAGGCAATGGCAGCATGATTATTCCAGTCTGATGACAAAAGTCATATGACTGTAGAGAAATATGGTTGGAGTGGTTTTCCAGAACAAGCAAAGCAGGATTTTTAGGATTTGGTTTGCAAAATGAACTGAAATGTTGTAGACATGCTAAAAAGAGTTCCTCATTTATCCAGCATGACTTAGAGCACTGATATGAAGAACCAGGGAGGCCATCTCTCTTCATTATCTTGCTTAGTCATGGCCATGGATAGATGAATATTAGTGGTGCGAATGAACCACTATCACTCATTGTACATACAGAAGTCACATTTCGTCCTCTTTCCCAGCTAACAGCAGTTCCAACTCTCTTCTCCCCCTTCTTGGCTAGTATCTCGCCTGGATTTTGGACGGTACTTATACCACTCTCGTCTACATCGAATATTTTGTCAGGCGAAAATTTGTACTTGACCATCACACCTTCCAAATTATCATAAAAATGTTTGACTTCATCTTTGTTGAAAGCTGTGATTCGGTTGAAGCTGGTTGCTTGTGGTTGTCTAAGAAATATGCTAGGATGTCGCCTCATAAAACTTTCCAGCCAATCCCTTCCAGCCAAATTACTTGCAATACAAAAATTGAGTGGAATCTGCAGATTCTCAGCAAAAGAAAAATCTAGCTTTCTTAAGTCTGTCAATGTAACACCATAAAACAACTTTGACAGAAGAATTACATGATCTGCAACTCCTTTTCCTGGGCGGTGTTGAATATTGGCAGTCGTTCAAAACTTTATTTACAAACATTACCTGATTTCATTCGGTCATGAAGTGTGGCATATGGAATTACGTAGCATCTAGCTGATTGTCGAATCGATTTCTTGCCTTGTATGGATTTCGCAGCTGCAGTCAGTGTTTTAGCATTCCATGATACTTTCTGTGTTGTTCGAGCTCTATGCCGAGGCATCTGTAAACAATGGATTACATAACAGTGATTAACTCCTTCTGTGTCAGGATTCTTATAAGCATTTTACAAAATAAAATTAATGGTTTATAAATACAATATAGTTATTTTACATTATTGGAAATATAATGTTATTTAAATATTTTTCTTAAAATATTAAATATGAAAATTTATTTTTTTATTTACTAATAAAATTTGAACAGGATAACAAATTGTGAAAACATGGGAAAAAGTATTAAGGGGCTTTAAAGAGTGGCATTTACTTAAAACAAACATTTGGGGTAATTTCGATCACTCGAGGTAATTTCGATCAGCATTGACCGAACTTACCCCGAATGGCCATGTTGAAACAAAGCTAGCTTCTTTGAAATTGATGTTAAGTTAAAAATTTCTTCCTCAAATTTTTTATTCTTAAAAAATCATGTGTCCATATGCACAAATTACTGTGGACATTAAGACCATGTATTGTTACTTACCTCATGTAATATATTCCAGCTTTCTTAGAAGAATTAGCAACAGAACTAACAAAACCCTCTTTCTCTCTCTCTCTCTCTCTCTCTCTCTCTCTCTCTCTCTCTCTCTCTCTCTCTCTGATATCTACAGAGCCAGCATCACCTCACTTACAGAACATTCTTCACTACTCCTCTGCTAGAACGTAGTACCTTACAGGCGACCCAACCAAGATGGGATTTTAGAGCTCACATGGTGGTCGGCCTTACCCCGACAATCGGCATTCCTCCACTTTACCCTACATATGTCTTGAAGACCCGAATGAACTTGTTAATAAACTTAGATATTTATTGCAGTTTAAAAAACACTGTGAATATTACAGAAAAAAGATATTGTTTTCATTATAACAACACTTAAGGAATGAGGTTACATCGAATGAAGTAATATCTGCAAACACCCAAGAAGCATGATAATAAATTTTAGTTAACCCTATTACTTATCCCAAAAAAGTAGTTATTTTAAGTAAACATTGTGTGATAGGAATATGTTTCAATTTGAAATATTATGTCTTCCTCAAACCAATTAAGTCGTTTTAATTTGGTTGGAGTGTTAATTAAATTTTTTGAGGAATAAAGTATGTTTTGTGGAATAAACAGTCCTTATTTGAGGAATAAAAAAGCTTATTTGAGTACTAAACAGATTTATTTGAAGAATAAAGTATGTTTCGAGGAATAATATGTAACCAGTATTAAAAAAATTTAGTATCTATGTTTGTGAGTCATCCTATACCTGCTTATGCTATGATATTTGTAACCTCCTATACTTGTACTTGTTAGTGTTCAATGTTATGTGATATCCTTAAGCTGTTTTGGAGTAAGGTGTATTTGTAGTGCTGTACAAACATTTTTGGATCTACGTGTATTTTTGAACTAATTATGTGACATCCTATACTTGTTTGATGCTATGTGTGATAATGTTTTTGGAGATGTCCTGTAGTTACATGTGTATGTTTTGAAGAAATTTGTAATTTCTTTTCTGTCTGTTAAAATGATTTTTTTAAACAGCTTGTGTTTGTATATATTTTATAAATAATATATCTTGTAAAAATGAATTTTTTCATTTTTGTTTTTACCTACTTCTTATAAAACTAAAATCGTTTCCTAACAGAAATATTTTGATCGAGAGAGAGAGTGTGTGTGTATGTGTGAGGAAAGTAATT
The DNA here is from genome assembly GCA_029891345.1 of Dryococelus australis. Taxonomy (NCBI): domain Eukaryota; kingdom Metazoa; phylum Arthropoda; class Insecta; order Phasmatodea; family Phasmatidae; genus Dryococelus; species Dryococelus australis. The sequence continues at coordinate 250,192,227 of CM057009.1, forward strand.
AAAATGTTGTAAGAGAGAGGGATTCTTAAATTTTATATTAAAAGTATGTTGCATTAACACATACGAGTGATGTAAAGAAAAAAGCAAGAGGAGAAGTTATGAAAGCAAGCATGCTTACCACTTTTCCATAACTAACAATATAATATGCCATCCTGGTTAGATCATGTACGACTGTAATCTAGTTTCTGACTTTCAGTGGTGGGTAGGTATGATTGTATCCATGTAAACATAAACAGAATAAAGAACGAATTACTGTTAATTAAACAAATATAATTTTTTATGTACATAAAAAGGTATTTTAAATGTATAACATTCTGGTAGCAAACATCTTGTAATGCAAAAAGCCCATATTGAAATTACAATCGTTTGTGTAAGAAATCGATAATAAGAACATAATTCAAATCAAGTACCTTAAAACCAGACAAATACACTTTGAATTCTAACATATAAAAGCTAAATTTTTAAAGAATTGTGTAAAGTCCTTTTCAATACATTGAATTTGAATTAAATACGAGTTAAAAACATCTCAAATACGTTTCATACATTTTGAAAGCGAATTATACCCTGGAATGTGTACTTCGAAGTAAAGGTTGTTGATCAGCATATTCACCAGTCTGCATCACTTTTTGACCTTACTCACACAGCACATTACTGCATACTTATACTACTAGATCAGTATGCCTACTTTATAAGTTTCCCTACACCGAATTTGGCAACCCACATCACCTTATGTGGTCATGAATGTGGACCTGCTGCCTTAAGTACTTGTGGTTTACCATTCATGTCTCAGTAAAATGGTGATCGTGACCCAGACCATCTTGTTACCATTGTGCATCACTGCCAATGACGAATCTACTGCTCATGAATTGCACCATGGGAAACTGCTGCCGAACACCATGTGGAGTATTATGGTAGGCCCAAGCAACTGTGTGAAGACATGTGTGCCTCTTAGCCTTCTGGAAGAGCCCAACAGTATTCACTTTGAGAATGTGTACCTCTACTTGAAGTCTCTCCAACAACCAAAGTACCTATGCATCGTGCAGATCGTACAGGCTGTGGATGGATTTATTATTTTCCACTTAGTGACAATGAATAAGTTGTGCTGCCGGTGAAGCCATGCTGAAATTTGTGTTCATGTTTGATGATGTAGCATGCGAAAAACAGGCTATGGTGCAACAGTATGTCAGTATGGGCCGACATGAAGCTGTGGACTCGATTTACCTATGTCAAACCTATTCCCTTATGCCGAAGAAACTTCTGTACGACAATGGTAATTTCCTTATTCTGTTCCATGTGGATGACTCTGACATCGTGAATACTGATATGACTTTTGACAGTTTTAAAAATATGTGCACTTTTTTTTGGTGGGAACCACATGGTCTTCTCATCATAGCAAAGGATTTCCCCTCTCATATGGGAAGGTATCGCCACAGATTCGATTAGTTCATTATCGTGCATCAGTGAACAATTAGCTATGCTTTGTCCAAGTTCGGACATTGCAACATGAAGCATGTGCCAGAAAGTTGTAACACTTCTACTAATGATGAAACTGCATCTTCGGCGGGAAACAAGCCAAGCATCTCAGAGGGCCTAAGCATGATGGTGGCACTGCAAATGCATATGTTGTCCACAGCATCACTTTCAATGTTTGGCAACTGCAGGTCGCAATGCAGACCTCATCTACTAACAGCAAGACTCATCTTCACTCACTCACATCTGGTATGTCTCAGCGTGTTGCTTTGGGACCGAAGCTCAACAGTATGCGCGAGCAAATAGCCAGCAAGGAAACCACTGAATTACAAACATTGACCACAGATGTGCGTAAACTGGCCACTTTATGTGAGAAGCTGACCACTGTGGAGAGCAGCCTCTTCGATGCATATGTAATGACTATGGACATGGATATGCGGCTTGTCAGATTGATGGAGATGGTGGCTAGTTTAACTGATTTTGGTTCCAGCATCGCACTCAAGGTCATGGAAGAATGGCTATTATCCAACACGAATGCTCTGTCTGCGAAGATGGAAGCCCAGATTCGCTTATTAACTTCTACTTATGCAGACTCATTAGCCACTCTAGGAAGTAAGCTCGTGGCCCTGGAGTAGAAACTCTATGTTGTAGGCACACAAGTTGCCCACAGTGGCCTTACCAACCTGACCATGAAAATAGACAGCACCCTTAATGTTGGCACTGAGGGTGCATGTGCACTCGCCACTTTGACTAAGAGGCTGGCCTCCCGGGAATCGAACATTGTTGTGGTTCGTACGCCATCTGGCCAAATGAACAGCCAGATTCAAATGTTAACTAGCAATATGCAGACTCTGAACACCTTAGGTGGCACACTTGCTGCTGTGGAGAAAAAAGTCAATGACTTGGGTAATTGTGTTGACAACAGAGTTCTTACAGCCCTCGCTGCTAATTTGAAGGATCATTTGTGCATGACAAACATAGGTACAAGCAAACGGGCTGCTCTGAGTATGCAGCTAGAGAAAGTATCAGATATGGTCATGAACCTCGGCTCTGCTGGTGTGGTGTCTGCCCAAATTCCTGACCTAGCAGGTCTCTGCGACAAACTCTCTGCTGTGGAATCGAAACTTGAAGTTGTAGGTATTGTGCAGGTTGACAACAAGATTATTACCACCCTGTCTGCGAAGCTGGACAGATATATTAATGCTTCTGCAAATGCGAGCTAGCTGAGTGCATTAAGTACACAGCTAGGTTATGTGGCCAACTTGAAAGCAAAAATAAGCACTGTCGTGGTGGGAACGTCTAATAGTACTCTTAATAGCATTGCAGACTTGCTCGCATACCATTTCAGCCTCTTGAGTGTGCAGCTCGATACTATGGAAGAGGCTGTATGCTGCATGATCACACATATCTGTCTGACATGAGTACGGATAATGAAAGTTGGACACATTGTAAACATGTAAGGGATGTGGTCCTTCACCGAATCACCAAGTTGGAAGAAACTCTTAAGAAGCTGATCGAGAGGTGGACAATTCACTAATTATATATACCATGTATATTTGCCAATCATTTTAGTGCAATGTTTGCTCCCACTGCAGATTTCCATCATGGTTTTGCGAGTGTTAGCAATAAATATCTGCCGCAAAGTGGGCACACATGGAGTATGATGCTGTACTGTCAGACATCTTCTGGCCGATACAATCTCGGCTCGACCAGCAACCTGTTCTCCCAGCTTCTGCACTGAAGACTGAACCAAGCTTCGAAACCAAGAGGAAATGCAAGACTGAGGAGGAGGACAAAGATGATATGCCTCTGGCAACTTTGACATGCAAGAAAGAGATCTAATGTGCACTGTGTATCTGTTTGCAATTAATACTCTTTGTACACGCCAATAATTAATTATTCGACATATGGTACTGATTAATGCAATTAAAAGTGGTTCTTGGGAAATAAAACAATTCTCTTTCTGCCCAATGATGTCATGCAGATCAGCAATGAAGTAATGGATGTCTTGTCCAGAATACACAAGCTTCTATTTCGATGTGAGCCAGGGGATTATTTTTTGCCACACTTAATTAATACCAGTGCTTACTTCACCTCACAAGTGCACATTTGACAGGGAATGATGCTGCCACAATAGTTAGAATGATGAATCACACCCAAAATTCGACATTATTGATGATCTGTTCCCTGGTGTGTCAAGTTGCTTGGGTCTAACTTCGAAGCTTGATGGTGGCAATCGGTGGAAATATGGGTACTGGGACGACATAAACCAACAAGTGACACATATACAACTGCTCATTTCATCCCAGCAAGCTGAAAATACTTCTCACATGAACAGAATCGTGAATGTCTTGGAGAAATTGTGGGAGGCCGGCTATATACAGAAGGCAATCCATATCACCTAACCTTGACATGCCAGTTGTCACAGAGATATACAAAAATGCTAGTCTCTATAGTCGAACAAGACAATCATTTGATTCATTTCTGGGGTGAAGAAATTACCACATGCCTGCTTCTGCACAAATATGGAGCTGAAATTTAAGTGGTCGAAAGTAATAAAAGAAGCTTGCCATACCAAACCGGAAGTCAGTAGAAGACAAGGGTCCAGCATGATAACATCTGCAAACATGAGTTTTCTATACATATTGGGACTGTCAGACAACATATATGGAAGTGCAAATTTTAAATGTGACAGAGCCTGTGGTGTTCGAAGATGCGATCAACAAGCCAGAAACCCACTTGTAGGAGCCATATCTGCCTGATATATTCGTGCCCTCACCCAAGGTTTGGATCCCAGTCCAGAACCAAGACATCTTCACCATACAGTGTAATTCCTATTTGCAGTTTCACAGTATGATTATGAAGGCTGGAAACACAGTATTGGTGACAACAAGAAACATTATAATGGAAATATTACACTTGATAAGTCGACTAGCATACAAGCTAATTGGGAGCGAAGTAGACTTGGGATGTGGGGAATCACTGCAGCCATAAAAAATTACTTCTTATTAATGCACAACCAACACGCCACGGCTAAAATGGCCAGCTGAGGGATCGAAGACGATTAAAAGGTCCCAGACTATCTGAATGGTAAATACCAAGTTTGTATTCTGCTGGTCATGCTGTTCGGCTTCGCCAAGGACTATACGCACATCATTATTAATTCCAAGTTGGAGCTAGTTATACTCATGGCCAACATGCAAGCGAACACCTTGCTGTATACAGCAACTGCGCCAGAAGTCAACACTCACGATCCGATCAATTGAATGGCTGTTGTATCATATTCAGTTTAAAATGCCAGAAAGAGTAAATTTTTCAAATATGCAGAGAAAGGGAGGAATGTCAAAATGGCCTTCCAATAGTGGAGTTTAGAAGCATATCCAAGAGTTCCACAAGCCATGAGCGTAAATTAAATGTGAAAATGAGTTTTACAAGCAAGGAGATGTGCTATATAAATCTTGTATTCCAGACTGGTAAACAAAACATTCTTGGTGCAAACCTTTTGAAATTGAATCATGCAAATTTAAGGGCTATTAAAGTTTGCCTCAACTCAGACTGCTATGCACATGGAGACCTAAACATTAATTTTGTGAACAGGATGTAAATGGTACCATATCAAATGTACACCGACATACAGACAGGCGTTTTCGATAGTACGATTGAGTTGACCACCGCAGCGAATTTCCCAGCCAAAACTCAGGTATAGGCATTAATATTTCACGATCGACTTGTAACATTCAATGTAGGTGATCCTATAGTTCAAATACTGGCGTAAAGGGTACCTATAGTCCATTACCTGGCCGTCACACAAAATGATCACAGATATCCACGGCTGTAATTCGTAGTGCAGTTTCATAATTAAACGTATCTGCTTAGCATATGAGGATGGTAGTGTTACTAAAAATACTTTCCTGCCACCATTGTCATGACACGTGCTCAACATGAAAAGTATGGTGACAAATATGTGGCCGGAGAAACTCTCTCACTATCTTAATTGGGATGCTGGGAATGAAGATTATGAAAAAAAATATGTGATGTATTTTGTTGAATTTTGGATGAGGAGGATGGTGTTGTCTTTGTGGCCAACCTGGAACAGAAACAATGGCTGAGTATACATTGCACTATTGTTACCATGAACCATGAGTTTGATGAGTGCAGACTAGGCCAGTCATGCCTGTGCGTGAACATGCTACTACTATGGTCTTGGGCTCTGAACCCCAGTGGTGGGGGCATGATGTACAGCCTGCATGTAATTACAGCCTTGGTACTTGAGATCAGGTTGGAGACAGTATGGTGACCTGTAATTATAAGCATGGAAGGCTTGGTACACGAGTGCAGGCCAGAGGCAGTGTATCACTACCAGTAATTGCAGGCTCGGTACACAAGTGCACAGGTTGGTCAAAAATACAGAGTATGGCTACCTCTAATTATGAACATTGAATTTTTGGTACATGAGTGTGCAGGTCGAAGACAGAGTATGACAGCCCGGAGAATTACAGGACACAAGTGTGAGCCAGAGACAGAGTATAACCGCCTGTAATTATGAGATCGGTCATGAACACACTATAATGGACTTGGGTAATTGCAGCACGATGTACAGAGGCTCGTCCAATGCACTATGAAGGCTTAGGTGAGCAAAAGTTGGGGCAATAGAAGATAAATAATATAAATAATGGTCTGGTGATTAGGGCGGATCACTGTATCACACACACTAGCAGAATTGATGGATTACTTGTGAAATTGATTTGTAATGCACAGTACAAGGTGCTGATGGGCCTGACTTTCGGTAAGAAGTACAGGGCAGAGGATTTCCAGTTTGCTGAGATGTCGTACAGGAAATGTGTAATATGTTTGTTGGATGGCTTGTTCCGAGTATGGCTGTCACGGCATGTGCAGCTGATTATGGGCAACGACATGGTGATGCTGAACAAGGTGACTGTGTATGTATTTTATGCTGGCATTGAGCCCATCGGTAATGGTAAGGCAATGCATGTGCTACAGTTTTCTTAAACGTGGATAGCACATCCTCTCTCTTGCACTGCTCGCTCCCTCACTCCAACAATGTATAATGCTTTTAGCCCACTGGATGTGAGCAAGTACAATGTTGTCATGATCAGCTACCAAAATGTTCACTTCAAACCTCCTGGATGGCCAGAGCAAGTATAATTTGTACCAGGCTCGAGCACTGAGTGAGTCAAAACAAAGAGGAATGCCTAGCCCTCTATCCGGCACCATGCAGTAGTGTAGCATGTCTGGTATACTATCTGAGGACACACTCCAAGTTACCATGTACCACTACCGACATGTTGTAATGTGCAAACATAGATAATATACACCAAGTAGGGTAATGTGGACAATTGCATATGCGCTGTACTGGAGGTGTAATTACCTGCTGGACCGAGATATGAACAGGCGAATGGCATATGACCATCATGAAGTGCGAAGCAGTTACATGGAATACAGTGTATTCTCCACTCACATATGAGGTGCTTTTGGTTGCAAAGTACATATTAGAAGCAATGGGTGTGCCATCGCACCTGCAGTCATTGACAGTGCAGCATTCAGAAGACAACTACCATGAGCAATATGTTTGACAAATGTGACTTTGTGCAGTTCTGGCCGAAATATGTGAATCTGTTTGATCGCTACTGGGTAGGGTACCGGCGAGTGGAGTTTAAAACAGAGCTTCGGTATGAGCAAGTGCAAATATGTGATGGTGAAAATCATATGTGGGGATACCAGGATATCTAGGAAGAGTTCCACAGTGAGGTTCAGCAATGCAACAAGTACGACCGATACACCATTGTCAATCTGTGGCCAAACAGTCAGCTGCCTACAAATGGACACTTTCCCAAAGTATGTACAGACTTCGAAGATATTACCGAATGGCAGTGCGAGAACTGGCAAGTAGACTTTGCTCTATGTGGTGAAGATACTGGTAAGATCTGGTGGTGGACCGAGGAGAGTACTGGTCACATACACACCACTACGATGGAAGACTGTGGCAGTAAATTGATCCTGCCCTACTCTGCTGGAGTCTGCTGTGTATATAAGTGAAATAAATGCAATTCCTTCAATTGGACAGTATGGATGCCAAAGTTGCGAGTACGACAACCATCGTGAGCGAATTAACATGTCACAGTAAGAACAGTTGTTGTGAAGCTGTTTGTAGCCTTGTTGCATGCCTGCTGCTGCTAGTGTCCAAACTTTTGAAGTAGTGGTGGTGGCTGTGATGTCACATGTGAGAAAGAACTATATAAGATCTGCATGTCTGGCCTGTCACCATCAGTGAACCAACATGAGGATACAATTTACACCAAAGGACAGCTATGCCAGCGTGATGCTGGGGCAGGGTGAGTCAAGTACTCCATCCTGGACCATGCAGGGTAGGAGTGGTCATACTGTGAAGAGTGCAATGGCCTCAACCGTTAGTTGATGGCACTCGATCTGGTCATGCATGAGAAAGGACAGAAGCAACTGGACTGCATGCTGTTGGGGATGTGTGTAGTGCAGCACATGCGACCCAATACACTGCCACTGTGCAGCAGCGATGAGGTGGTCTCATATGCGCTGCTGTACAATGTTCTCCACCAAGCTGGCACAACACACGCCCAGGCATAGTCGCTACCCAACATCGGCATCTATAAGGGCAACATTCCCTTGGTTGTCGGCACCACACAGGATGCCCAACCACAGGTCACCTAGTAAGATAAGGACACTGCCTCCCAGCTGCTGCTGGACATTGCCGAGACGATGGCTGATACCACTACTAGCCAGCTGCTACTGACTCCAAGGTGTAAGCAGTCGGAGAATATACAACAGCAGCCCAGCTGGAGGAGGGCACCGCCTCCCAGCTGCTGATGGACATCATGGCATTGATGGTCGCTGCCACCAGCCAGCTGTCAAGCCAAAGCACAAATGGCTGGCCAGCCAGCCAGCAGACAGTCGCCACTGCCATTGAGCCCCGGCTCTGGCACCCCAGCACAAGTGGCCGGCGAAGGTCTATGTCACCACCTCCACCCCTACTGTCACCATCAGGAGCACATCGACCCAAACGCCCAGGGCTGCCCCTTGATAGCAGCAGACACCTCAGCCTGTGCCGGCCGCATGGCTACCTGACATAGGACACCTCTCATTAACTGAACGCAAAGAGGTACTGCGACTGCTCTTAAACAGTCATATATATATATTATAATGTACATTACAGTGAACAGCAGTAGTAATAGTTTCAGTGTGTCTAGTATTGCAATCATTATATATAAGGTGTAAATTGTTTGTGCTGTGGTTTGTGGGAGGCACATTAAATTTTTTTTTTTACACAATGTGTGTACTTGCTTACAAGCTTTCATTAGATTTTGCAAGGTATTGTGCAGTGTACATCGTTTCTGAGGAGAGAGAAAGGATTTTGGTAATGTTTTAAATGTGTAATAAAAATAAAGTGTATGGTGACTAAAATGTAGCATATGGGAGGGAGAGTGATTGTGATGTACTCACATGCCGCTTGGTAAGTAACATTATCATTGTGATAAAAATAATTATATGTACACAGGTGTAGTATTACATGTCATTGCTGCAGTAAAAGAACAGTCATACATACATGCTGCAACTGAATATCAATTATATGGTCTGCTGTAAAGTTTTTTTTTTGGTTTGAAATTAAAGTGTAGCCAACACTTGCACATGCTCTATTAGAGTATAGGAAACTTGATGTATATAATGTGTTGTCAATTACATATATGGAGCAGAATGAAATTAATAATCATAAATGAAGATATTATTTTTGTCACATCTTTTCATGTAGTTGTATATAATGTGTTTTAAATTTTTTCCATTAATAATCATAAGTGAATATAATGTTGTGTTTTTATAGAATAAATATTTTCAGGTTTGAAATTAAAGTGGTGCAAGTACTCGCACATGCACCATTACAGTATAGGAATCTTAACTGCATGCACTATGTGTTGTCAATTAAAAATATATGTGGTTTAGATTGAAAGTAATAATCATATAACTGAACGTTATGTTTCTTTTCATATCATTTAATGTACTTGTATTTAATGTGTGTTGCCATTTCTACATTAATAATCTTAACTGTGCATAATGTTGTATTTTCATATAAAAGCTGTATGTACCAGTCTTGTGGGGCAGAGAGTGAGGATTTTGTAAAATAATGATCGTGCAATAAAATGTATATATGTAAACCATTGTGTTTCTTATTCAACACTAACTGCCATTTGCGAGTTGTTTTTGACTACCATTTACAATTTTCTGTTAGTTCTTTAGGTAATGTGTAGGTATGAACTGGTGGATTCTTTCTTCTCTTCTGCCACAGAAAATTTTATGCCTTTTTTGTACCCATGGGTGTAACAGAAGGTAGCAGAAATTGGGTATCGTCTAGGGATGGCTTAAGGACCCCGCCCTTTCGTTTTTTTCTATGGTAACTCTCGACATCTATCTCTCTGTAAATATTGTTACATACAGGGATATATGTTTAAGGTTATCTACGTTAGTGGCTTTTTCTTCGTCGCGTTGTTTCTGTATCAGAGTCAGACCCATGAAGAGGTCACGGAATCCTGTTGCTTGCTGACCAAGTATTCCCCCCTCTTTCTCCCATAACCTCCACCCTCCCATCCAGATTACTTTTCCCTACTCCTTGTTTACTTTTGGTTTAAATTAGCTTTTTCTGGTTTTAAAGTAAGTCTTAGGGTACAGGGTTTCGTGCTGGTCCTGCTGAGTAAAAGTTACAGCACATGGTGGAGACTTCACAGGTTAGAGTTTAGTGTAGGCTCATTTTTTTATTTTTGTAAGTCTAAATAATCGCTCTGCAATATCCCGCATTTACTTTGCTAGGGACTCCGCCATTCTTTGCAATTGGGCTACCTCACTGTTACCCTTTCTTGTTGTTCCCACAAACTACGCTATATTACTTTTTCACTGCCTGACCAGACCCTACCCACTCAGGTGCTAATGCCTCCCTAGTCTTTGAATACATACTACCTGCTTATATGTTCCTAAGGCTCTGGATAATCTGACCCACCGTTTTGTTTTCCAAGAGCTTTTTCTACCACTGTACGCCTCAACCCTTGTAGGATATATGGTACGTAATTTTATTTGAATCGGTCATTTTGGGATCCAGTTTGTTTCAGAAGCTGATGACCCCAAAGACGAATTACTCTATTGACTCGCCAGTCTCCTGTACTTGAATGTGTAAACACATTTCTAAATCCTCAGCCTCTCCTATCCAGTTAATACTTACTTTAAAGCCTGGGCAAATGCCTCAAAAGTTGCTAACCCCTCAACTTAATCACCCAGACTATCATACCAACGGGCAGCCGCCTCTTTTATAAAATGTAGTAAATAGAGAAGGAATCTTCTTCTCGTCCTAATTATTTACCATTGCAGCTCGTTTGAAATTTTTAATATATTCAGTGACATACTCAACATTCCTACCAGGATCTACCAAAACGACCTCCCTCTATCTTGGTTTGTATCCCTAGATCTTTTATTAAGTCCCTAGCTTCCCTTTGTGAACTCCTAACCATGTTCCCAGTGTTTGATTGTTCCCCTTCGGACCCACTGTCGGAAGATGTCCCAGCAATCTCTACACATACAGTCGGACTGAATTCTAAAGTGTTGGTAGCAAGACTTCTCAGTTTCCTTGCTCGGAACATCACCACTGGCCTACCATGCCCGACAAAATAAATTACACCAAAAACCTACAAAAACAAAAAAAAAAGTCAACCTTATGCAGTGCACTCTGAGCACAATTCATTCATAAGCACAGTCACCAAACCACGAACATAACTTATCTTACTACTATCTTAACAGCTAAGATACCAATAATCCAACACCTTCATGCATTGTCCCGACAGTGACAGACCCACTATACCTTTAGGTACCGCCTAAAAGAAACAATAGGGTACCCGGCCCCCCAAACCAAATGTTACAGTGGAGTTTTGAAGGGGTAGGAGGTAGGGAGAGGGAAGGATAGAATTTAGACTTACAAAAATATAAAATGAGCCAACACAGAACACTAACCTATGAAGCCTCCACCACGTGCTGTAACTTTTACTCAGCAGGACCAGTACTATACCCTGTACCCTAACACCTACTTTAAAACCAGAAAAGGCTCATTTAAACCAAAAGTAAACAAGGAGTAAGGAAAAGTAATTTGGGAGGGTGGGGGGAGGTTATGAGGAAAAAGGGGGGTGGGAGGGTTTACTTGCTCAGCAAGCAACAGGATTCTGTGACCACTTCATGGGCCTGACTCTGATACATAAACAAGGCGACGAAGAAAATGCCACTAACATAGATCATCTTAAACCAATAACCCTGTACGTAACAATAATTACTTAGAGATAGATATCAAGAGTTACCATAGAGAAAAACGAAAGGGTGGAATCCTTAAGACATCCCTAGATGATACCCAATTTCTGCTACCTTCTGTCACACTCATGGGTACAACAAAAGGCATAAAATTTTTTGTAGCAGAACAGAAGAACGAATCCACCAGTTCATACCTACTCGTTATCTAAAGTACTAACAGAAAACTGAAAATGGTAATCAAAAACAACTCGCAAATGGCAGATATTCCGCAGTTGACAGGGCTACAAATGCAATCAAATACTGTATGTAGCTGCTTTGTGGTACAGCCAAAATACAAAGATTTATTTCTTCCTGAAGACTGCATTTATTTAAGTTTCTGAGTACAAGCATAAATCTATTAATGTATGGAAAATTAAATGCTTATGTATAAAAAACAAGGTACTGTATTGTCATTTATGTACAGCGGACATTTATGCGACTAATTAAATATTATTAAATTATTTAAATATGTATCTTTAACAAGCATAATAATTAATCTTTTGCTTTATGTAATTAAACAAGCTTGTATGGTTAGGAGACTGAAAGAACGCTAAAATAACACAATACTATTGATAAAGCTTTTATGTAAGTGGGTTAATATCACTCATGCTACCCAGATTAAATTACGCTTTTGCACCTCTTGTTTGCAAGTTGTATGTGTAACTCAGTTGGTTGTTTATAATGTATGCCTTTGTTTAAAAATGTTTATTTTTAGTATTTCTTTGTATAAAATCAATAATATACAAATAACTGCTCAGTGTAATCGGCTGCCTGTGGTCATTTTTATTTAGCTTTGGTTTGGATTTTTTGTTCGTATTATTGCTTTGAGATATATAAATTCTATAAATAAGCATTTTCTATCAGTAACTTAGATTATAAATTGCAATAATGTATCACATGACATAACTAAAAAATTTCGATATATTTTTCGGAGATTTGATCCCTATAAGTTAAATTTATGCAGCACATACTCGCACACCCACCCACCGAGCTAAACACACCACATCATAATTGTCTCATGCTAACTGTATATACGATAATAGTCCATAGTTACCACATATTTTTTATTTTGTCTTTATTGTTTTATTGTGACAGTGGGAGTTAATTAAAACGTCTCCCATTACTTACATGTACATTAATTATCATTTTGTACATAGACATGATTTACCGAACCCGTAATTTTTTCATAAACAGATATATATGCCTGGAGGTTGCTACTTGAGAGTCCACCATCTTGTCTGCTGCAGCTCTGTGGGTATAGCAGAAAATTAGAACACATTCTATTACAGTTTCGGTCTAACCCATGGGTACAAAAACTGTTATACCTGGAGCCAGACCCCTCCAGAAGGGGCTGGATCGTAACCTACACAGGAGCAGAAACACTAGCAGAAAATTTGTAAGAAAACTGCTATGGAAATGAGTATCGGGTAGGGCCTGCTTTATCAACTAGCTAGAAACCAAACTATTTAAAAATAAGAGAAATATTTATTTAAATTAACAAAAATTATATAAGAAAAGATTATAACAGTAGTAAAAAGTATCAGACATAGTTTTTTAACTTTTAAAGATAGGTTTCATTAAAAGACAAGTTTTAAAAAATTAAAAAAGTTGGGTTACTTCAAAATAATCTTGGAACCCAATTTAACAAATAATCAGAAAACAAGTATAACAATCTTACGCTCAATTGGATCAGGGGTAGAATGCCCCCTGGCAAGAAATAAAATAATTTAAGAATTGGCTGTAGGGCTAACAGTAGGCCCTTCTCAAAATTAAGATAACTTAACCGAATTTTTTTTTGGAATCAGTGCATCGGAATATTTGTATTTACACTAGCTGAAAGTATCTACAGCGATAGCACTCAACCAGTAGCCCCATAGGGCTTAAAAGCAATCCCCACAAAAGATAATTTAAAGTTATTTTATTCATGGCTGCTTACAGAACTATTCATTTTAGAGGTTCATTGGCCAGGATAATTAACTGAGCTTTAAAGAACTAGAATAAGATTTACTTTAGGAATCAAAATAAAGGTCAAATGACTTTAAAATGAAAAAAATAGCAAACTCTTGAAATTAAACTAAATTAAATTTAATTTAATTTAAAATCTGTCAAAATAAAACGACCGGAAAACATAATTTAGAAATCTGTTTACTTCATTTCAGTAGTACCATCACAACTACACCACTAACGAACCCAACAACCTGCAAAGCCATCTACAAACCAGGCAATACTGATACCCGAAACTTACATTTAAATTTTTCCTAAGAGCTCTGAAAAACAGCACAACTGCAAAAACGAAGGTTCCATTCCAAGTAAATGATAATTATTTAAAATAAAATAATTCTAACCCAAATGACCTCTCGACCAGTGTAGATGAGTTATACATATTTACCTATAAAGTTGCTGCCCTGGTCGCTCAACACCTCTTACACCCACGCACCTCCCATGTTGTGTGCTACATCACTTTTTAGCGACTAAGACCCTTGTTTAATAAAAGACCAACTATATAAAGGCATGGCCGGGGCCATTCTTCCTGCGAAGCAGGGAAGAATGTCCCAACCACGAACAAAAACAAAGTTTTTCAAAGGATACTTAACATTATTTTGATGTCGCAGCACCCTCCTAGGCCATTCATCTGCACCAAGACCTCCGCTCACAACAGCTGTTCGCTATCGACACCCTCCCTCAGTACGTGACCTCATCAACTACTTGTCAAAACACCAGCTGCCTCGCCTGATGTCATGAGCAAGGCCGACGCTATGGTGGGCCAATCAGAAACTGCCACCGCCACGATCGATACATGGATATCTCGAAGTCACACTTCCTTTTCCTCTTACAAGCCTTACAGGCCATGCGGCAAAGTGAACTCGTCGTCAAAAAATTCCCAGCTTTACCAAAGAAATAGTCTAAGCAGCTTGCAGCTGCAACCTGTGGTTCGAACAAGCAGAAGATAACAAATTTTCCTAACTGCTGAAAGGGGGATAATAACCCGCACCTGGGCCGAGAAAAATACGGCCAGCTGCTGTCGCTTCAGAAGAAGTCTGCTGATCCAAGTGGTCGCGAAACTCTTTCAGATTAAAAATAACAAGTGACCTCAGTTCCTTAAGAACCTCGGCTGTCAAAAAAAATCCTTTATTCTTACAAAAAAAATTGATATAAAATGGTAAAGTAAATGATTCCTAATTCAATTCCATTTTAACTTAAATAATCTAACCTTAAAAGAAAAGTGAAATAAAAACGTACAAATAAAGTCGGCAAATTAAGATCTGATAAAAAATTATCTAAAATTAAAGGAATGAATTCTAAAAGATACACTATCAGTTAATTTTGCAACAAAAACCAAGTCGTAAACAACTTTAGAAACTGTCATCTCCAAAAATGAATTTTGAACTAATCAATCATAAAATTATTTCTCACCACATTACAAATTAAATAAGAGGCAACACACGTTTCTTATGAAATGTAATTAACTAGTAATAAGGAAGGCTTAACCCAACCTAAAACACCCTAATTCCTCTACCTAACTTCCAACGAAGGGAACTCCAAATGAAAATACCAAAAAAGCAAAATCATTTAGGCGTAGGCCTTGATCTAAACAAAAAACAAAGTGACAGGAAACTTCCTGCATAGCATAAAATATAGGGCATCTAAACAAAAAATGTGAAGGCACCTACAAAATACCACTCCAAACATCACACTTAACAAAAAAACTTACTTTAACTAAAAATAATAAAAAAAGTTTATCGCAAAAAATATGTGTCTTAACATTTCCCCCATCATACAGATTTGTGGACCCCCCACAAATACAAAATTCCAAAAGATAAACTTTTTAAAATATATTATACAAGTTAACTGGCTTTTTATCATTATAGGTGTTTTTTTAATAATTAGGTTTGCTTATATATATGTATATATCACAAACTATTTTGTTTTTAAGTATTGCTAAGCCATGCGCATTACAAGGAAATTAAAGGTACAAATAAATTTTAACTTGTACAGTAATTGAGATTTTAAAGTGAGGGTTTATAAATCTGCATGGTCCTCTCAAATCTTCTGGCAAATCTTTTTAAAAGTTACTTCAATGCAAAGATTCACTCTATTCCTACAGGAACCTCTAAGTTCCTTTATAACAATTAAATAATAGTGGAAAGACCTATCCTTGTTCCTATTTCCGATACAATGGAATCCATTTCCCACACATTTTTCATATACATTATGGTTTGGCAATGCTGTTGACGGACAGCATTGACACAAAAATAGCAAAAAAATAATAAGAGGTATTATCTTTTAACAAATTTGAGAACTTTCAGAGAACTTGAGCAAGCAGCTTTCAGGATTTGTTGTTCGTGGAGCCCTTTTCCACCTCAGGATTTGCAGTGAGACCATCCAGGCTCTGGGGGACTCCAGGACAGTAAAAACCATCGCCAGGGGCCGCATGATGAGCCGTTCACTTTTTGGTACAACATGCTTACTGAAAACATAAGGAACAGGTATCAGGGATTAAATAGCATCAACAACACAACAACAAATAGTCCCTTTCGCTTAGGTTACAGTAACTTAGTAGGACTTCTGCCTACATAATCTTGTGCCCCTAACTTTAATATCCCTAATAGTCTTTAATATGTAATCTTGGGGAGGAACAAGGTGACATTTTGTCATCCTTACTCTGTACAAATAAAACAAATATTTTAACCTGTAAAATAATTTCAATATCCTACCCACAAATTAAAAAAAGCTGGGCTACCTAAATAAGAAAAACCAATTCAAAAAGACAGTTCAGGCTGCACACACACACTAACTCGTAGCACAAGTCTTCAGAGAAGGCCGATCCTTAAAGCTAGCATCAGGAAAGGTGAATGCTAAGGAATTCTGTACACACACACTCGATATAGGTCGGGGTAGTGGCAACACCATCTTCTTCTTCTGGAACATGGAAGAGCTCGGATGGTTCGGCAGGCCAGGTATGGCAGGGTTTCCCCAATGGGCTTAGGCTAGGAACCATAGCGACCCTTCGGCTTCACTGGATACATCAGCTGCCCAAGGGTCCTGGTCACAATCATATCTAGCGAGCAGAAAGGGGGGGGGGGGTGTTCTTGAAGTCACTTACACAACTGCTAGGGAAAGGTTCAGAGAGCCACAAGTACTATAGCACTCGCAGGAGTGTCCAAATCACCTCAGAATCATACTCCATCTCAACACACACTCTCCAGCATGAAGTCGACAATCCAATTGATGTTGAGCTGCAGAGTACCCTTCTCCCCACAACGATGAAAAATACAAAAATGAGTGTACATCGCCCCCAACACCCTCATAACTAGCTGCAGGTAAGTCTTTACAGTAAAGTTCAAATGCAGCATCACCACTGTTTAACCCAAAAACTGTTCATATTGGAAAGTCTAGTCGCAATACACCCATTGTCTTTGTTGACTCAAAAACTTTGACGATACTTGTAGGGGTTCACAACACCATGTCCATTGCATCACATAACTGCAGGGATGAAGTGAAGATCTACAGACTGATCTTGCCCACCCACTTACTCATGTAAATAGTATACCCAACAAAAATAATATTAATAATTATGACAACAACTGCAAGAAAATAATAAGTCTTCCAAACCTAATAAAATTGCTTTACATGCCTATATATATTTCACCTCATAATGGCACACTTATTTCTCCCCTAAACTAAAGCAAAACACCACATAGTGTGACTTTAAAGTTAACTTCCAGCACCTCAACTGTTCTGTAAACATCACACAAAAAAAATACTATCAGTTTTCACTGGCTTTAGGACATCAACAAAACAAGGGATCATACACCTTTTTTGTGTAGTTACTTAAGACTGAATAAACAATAGCTATAACTTCTCTCCTGGCATAATATTGCAAAAGTCACAAAAACATAACCTCTAAACTTTACACATACAAATAAAACTGCCCTCCTTAGTTTTCCTCTAATATCCAACAGTGAAATTATGAATTCTCTTCCACAAAGCCACCTTATGGCCATCAGCATCCCTGATAGATGCTTTCACTCTGTCACAATCTCTGATATGGGAAATAACAGATTCTTTTGAGGGACAACTCTGTTCCTCAGGGGGGTTATCTGCCTGTACTTGATGTGCATCAGGGCAGTAGATGTATAATGCGGGTACGAGTTCACCTCATTTTTCATCCAAAATCAAGCTTTTTAACCTGAAATTCAAGCAATCTTATCAATTTCAAGCCATCTTTTCTTGTTTTTAGAAGCTCCATTTCTCATCGATTTTCAACTCTCAAAAAGAAGCAAAATTAAGCCAGAACCAAGCAAAATCAATCAAAAACCAAGCAAATTTTCAATTTTGAAAAAAAAAAAAAAAAAAAAAAACAGCAGGCAGCATTTTTGTCAAGGAAATTTAAGACAAAAAAAAGCAAATTTAAGCTATAAACAAGCAAATTTAAGTCAAAAATCAAGAAATTTTATAATTTTCAAGTTACTTCTTCTACTTCTAGAAAGCCTCATTCGAACCCAAATTTCATCAAGAATTAAGCAATTTTCATCAAAAATCAAGCAATTTTACCCCCAAAATCAAGCAAATTTTCACGTTTTCTAGAAATGCCAATTTTGTGAGTAATCTAAATAAAGCTAATTTAAGCTAAAATCATGTAAATTTAAGTCAAATCAACAGAATTTATACATTTTAAAGAGAATTCAATATCATGCACAGGTTTTCCATTGTTCATTTCTTTTAAAACTTTATACATTATAAAAACATTCTTTACATTTATTAGTTTCAGTGCATTTGTATATAATATATTCATTAGCGATCTGGCAATGAAAATTTATACTTACCATCTACAATACAATTAATCTTTTTAACAAAATAAGATTCATAAATTCCAAAATCTGGGGTATTATACCATTCATTTATTTCTAGATATTGTAGTTTTGTCAATACAAATGAATTGTTCAACTTGTTGAGCAGAGATACAATTTAGTTTTGTGTTATTTATAAAGAAACAAAATATTAAAGAAAAATTGTTTTTCATTCTCTTAATAAATAAATGTTCTTAATAAATAACATGGGAACTATGCTCGAAATGGAAAATAATACCACATGTAAGCAGTGTAAGAAATGTGGTGAAACACTAAACATATAAAGTTTTGCATCACATAAACACACAAAAGATAAGCATATTAACACATGTAAAAATTGTTTTAGAGAATATGCTAAAAATCATTATGATTTAAATGAAGATAAAGTATTATGTGAATGTGAAAAATATGTTTCTAAACTATACCTCAAAAAGCATCAAAATAGTAAATCACACAATAAATATGAAACTCGATAAGAATTATTCAACTAAGACATGTGTAGTATGTGATGAGAATAAATCTATTGACTCATTTTATCCTCATAAATCAACTATAGATAAGCATACAACCAAATGTAAAAAAATGTTTTAATCAGAAAATGCTATGTGAATGTGGAAAATATGTTTTTATTTCATATCTCTAAGAGCACAAAAAAACTAAATCACACAATACATTAGCAGATATTCTAAATGAATTTCAAAATTATAATTATCCAACGAAAACATGCACAGTTTGTATGAGAATAAATCTATAAATTTATTTTTATTAATTAATATCACTAAATACAAACATTCAACAATATGCAAAAAAGATGCTGTAAATAGAAATATGCCGATAAGAAGTTAAATATTTAAATTTTTATAATTATTGACTCACCATTTCAATTTAATTCCATTATATTCATTTGTTTGTAAAAGACTTCAAAAATGGCCAAAAACCTCAAAAAACATTGTTTTTTTCAAGTCCGATTTTCCATATTTTTGAAGCCTTCATAAATATTTTTCTTACTAAATAAAGTTAAAATGCCAGCGAATAATCTTGCAGTTGAGTTGGGCGAGAAGAGAATGAAAGAATTAATATTTATAGGTAGAGATTTAAAAATTACATATTGGTATAATCTAAGGAAAGCTGATTTAATTTCATTTATTGTACCAAGAATATTAAATGAACAACCAAAACGGAATTTTAGAAATCTATCCTTTTAAATTACAATATCAAATGTAAAAAAAAAAAAATTATTTATATTCTCTAATATTCTATTCGTACAAGGTAGAAATAAAAGTAAGCAGATAGCAGAATGGATAAAAAAGAATAATTTTAAAAATTTACTGTTTTCTGATATTAACATCAATGCATTATATAAAGAAGATAAAAACGAATTAAAATTAATATATCCTTATTATAGTAATGTTTTTGTTAACAAAATAAATAGAAGAACCAATAAAAATTACTTAGTTATAAAAGTCTTTAAATGTAGGATATTAACATATAATATTGAAAATGCCCTTAATTTAAAAGAACCTAATCATTTTTGAACTTCAGTAAAAAAAAATATGGTATTTGAGATAATACACAATAATCTTAGAACATTTAGAGGGTTACAACTTAGTATTAAATTATATACCAATTGTCGTAAGCAGGAAAATAACCAAGTAGAATTATATATATTTCAATCACCCAGTTATACACTATTGAATGAAGGAGGTATTGAAAGGATTTGTAAATTCATAAAACAAGAAATAATTACACAATTGTCTGAATTTAAAAGAAGAGGTTCAGGATGGACTTTAGAAAGAATAATTGGAATACAATTAGCTATAAATAAGTATAATCCTTTAAATGGGGAATCATATATTGATCTACCAGAATTTATTGAGAAGAAGCAAGCATGTATTAATGTGAAGAATAATTATCAGAAATGTTTTCTTTGGTCAGTAAAATCAGCATTGTTTCCAGCAGAAAGAAATTCAGATAGTGTAACCACATATAAAAATGTTGGACTTAATATTGACAAAGTAATAATTAATTATGAATATCCTATTAAAATTGATGATATACCAAAAATAGAAAATCAAATACATACATCTATAAATGTAAACTCTATTGAAAATAAGTCTATGGTATATCCACTAAAACTTACAAAAAATAAAAAGGAAAAACATTAAATTTACTTAATTTCAAAGTTATTAAAAACTCACATTACTGTTGGATAAAAGATTTATTGAGGTTAGTTTCAGCCCAAAAAAAAATTATCATCAAAGTAAAACTTATATATACATATATATGCGACATGTGTCTTCAATTATTTTATTCTCAAGAAAAATTAAGTATACTTACAGAAGACTGCTCGAAAATGAATCAGTTAGAATCAATTTACCTCCGAAAGGAGAGCAAATAAAATTTAAGAATTACAAACATACAATGAAGGTTCCTTTCACAATATATGCAAATTTGAAATCAATTCTAATGAAAGTTTCAACCACCCAACCAAACCCAAAAGAATTAAGTAAATTTAACCTTAGCAAAAATTTCCAATTTAATCGAACATGATATTGATAATGGCTTTTATAAGGAGTTACTTAAAGAAATATATAATCTTACTAATGAACAAATAAATACCATTGATTTAAAGATGAATGACGAATGATATACTATGAAATTTCAACTACACGAAGCATCTGGTTTTTGCTATTATATTGTATTTAGTTATGGTGATTATAAGTCATCAGAAGTATATCGAGGTCCAAATGCACATCAAGAATTTATAGAATTAATTAAAAGGGAAGTAGAAGAAATTGGCGAAATATATTCACAAATTGAACCAATGCTTCTATTAACAAAAGAAGAAAAAGTATTATATAATAGATAAAAAATGTACTGAATACGAATGTGAATATACAAAGGAAAATAAAAAAGTACGTCATCATGATCATATAACTGGAAATTTCATTAATCCGGTATACAATAATTGTAATCTACAATTAAAATTACTCAATTTTGTTCCAAATTATTTCTATAATTTAGCTGGTTATGATGCTCCATATGGACAGTTGGAAGAAATTTGATGAAACAGAACTTCCACCAAAAATTGAATTTTGTAATAGATTAAACTAATCTGATGTAACCGACGATGATTATGAACATGCAAAACGCATATGGAACCAATTCAATATTAAAAATATTGGTGAATATCATGATTTATACTTAAAAAGCAATGTATTATGGTTAGTGGATATATTCTAAAATTTTAGAAATATGTGTATAAATGCATATTATTTAGACCCTGAATGGTATTTTACAGCACCAGGATTATCATGGGAAGTAATGTTAGAAATGATTAAACAGCCATTAGAATTGTTGCACTATTATGATATGAATTTAATGATAGAAAAGTATATTAGGGGTGGTATATCACAATGTTTTAAACGAAATGTTAAAGCCAATAATATATTTAGGAGATTTTAATCCTAACCAAGAGTCTAATTATTTAGTTTATCTCAATGCTAATCATTTATATGGTTGGGCAATGTCAAATATTTACCATATGGTGGTTTCGAATTGGTTGATTATCCAGAATTTAAATTAGATGTTTCGAAAAATTATATATTAAGGATGATACTGATAATGGTTACACTTTAGAAGTAGATTCATAGTAACCACAAGATCTACATAAATATCTTCCATCTTGTCCGAAAATAAGGTAGTTCCAGAAACAAATGAGTCTAAATTATCAACAACTTTACATAATAAAGAAAAGGATATAATTCACAATCGTAATTAAAAAGTGTCTAAATAATGGATTAAAACTCACTAAAATACATATAATACTAAAGTTGAATCAGTCTGATTGGTTGAAAAGATATATAGATTTAAATACAACAATGAGAATTAATGCAAAAATAAAATTTGGAAAAGATTTTAATATGCTGATGAATAATTCTGTGTTTAGCAAAACTATGGAAAATATTAGGAATAGAATAGATATAAGACTGATATCAAATGGAAAAGTGTGAAACATTAGTAGCAAAAGCAAATTTCAACAAAGGTATTATATTTAATGAGAATCTTGCACCCACACATATGAATAAAACAAGCATAAATTTTAATATGCCTATTTATGTTGGTATGTCAAATTTAGATGTATCAAAAGAACTAATGTATGTTTTTAATAATAAAGCAATGACACAAAACATATAGATAAAATAGAAATATGATCTCAAGAAACCGATTCATACATTTATAATATAAAAATGGAAGATTTTTACAAAGACATGAAAACAATGATAGAAAAATTTTATGCAAGTGATAATTCAAATGACAATATCTATAACATGCTGCAAATAAATAAGAAAGTTATAGGTAGGATAACAGACGAATGTAATGGGAAAATAATGAAAGAATTGGTTAATTAAGAGCAAAAACATATGCATATAGAGTTGATCAACATAGAAAATAAAAGCTCAAAAGCTGCAAAGAAGTGTCTTGTTAACAAGATAATTACATTTGAGGGCTATAATAATTGTTTATTCAAAGAGAAAATAGAATATAGAACAATAAATTTAATAAGGATTCAATAGCATGAAATATATACACTAGAAGTTAATAAAATTGCATCAAAACAATTATACTAGAAAATAAAATAGATACGTTACCATATGGGTATCAAAATGTATAATTTCTAATTAATTGTAGTAATCTTAGTTCCCAATATAATAAGCAATAAAAAAAAAAGGTATAACAATCTCACAATCAAATGGATTTGGAGTAGAATTCCCCCTTTCAAGAAATAAAAGAATTTAAGAATTGGCTGTAGGGCTAACAGGAAGCCCTTCTCAAAATGAAGATACTTTAATCAAATTTTTCTTGAGATCAGTGTATTGGAATATTTGTATTTATGGTACCTGAAAGTAACCATAGCAATAGCATTCAACCAGTAACCCCTAGGGCTTAAAAGAAATTCCAACAAAATAGAATTTAAAGTTACTTTATTTATGAGTGCTTATAGAATTATTATTTTATATATAGATTGGCCAGGATAATTAACTGAGCTTTAAAGTACTAGAATAAGAGTTCTTTAAGCACCAAAATATGGTCCAAACAACATTAAAATGTGAAAAAAAAAGTAAACACCTGAAATTTAACTTAAGGGAGGAACCTGTCAAAAGAAAAGTATAAGGAAACAAACCTTTGACCTCTGTTAATTCATTGCAGTAGTACCGACACAACTCTACCACCAACGAATACAAAAACCTGTTGACCCATCTACAAACCACACACTACTGATACCCGAAACCTTACATTTAAATTTTTCCTAAGAGCTCTGAAAAACAGCACAACTGCAAAACCGATGCTTCCAACCCATGTAAATGTTAATTATTTAAATTACACGAACCCTAACCCCAATGGCCTCTCGGCCAGTGCAGATGAGTTATACATATTAACCTATAGAGTTGCTGACCTGGTCACTCGACACCTCTTACACCCACACACCTCGCATGCTGCGTGCTTCATCACCTTCTAGGGACTAAAATCCTTATTTACTAAAAGACCAACTATATAAAGTCATGGCCAGGGCCATTCTTCCTGCGAAGCAAGAAATAACATCCCGACCACGCATGAAAACAAAGTTTTTCAAAGGATACTTATCATTATTTTGACATCGCAGCTTCCTCTTGGGTCGCCCACCTGCACCAAGACCTCCACTCACAACAGCTGTTCGCTATTGACTCCCTCCCTCAGCCCGTGTCCTCGTCAACTACTTGTCAAAACACCAGCTGCCTCGCCTGATGTCATGAGCAAGGCCGACGCCATAGTGGGTCAATCAGAGCCCGCCACCACAGCTATCGATACATGGACATCTCGAAGCCAAACTCCATTTTCCCCTTACAAGCCTTACAAGCTTCGCGGCAATGTGAACATGTCATCACAACATTCCTAGCTTTACCAAGGAAATAGTCGGTGCAGCTAGCAGCTGCAGCATATGGTTCGAATGAGTAGAAGATAACAATTTTTCCGAACTGCTGAAAAGGGGATAATAACCCTCACCTGGCCCGAGAAAAATACGGATAGCTGCTGTTGCTTCAGAAGAAGTATGCTGATCCAAGTTGTGACGAAACTCTTTCAGATTAAAAATAAAGAGTGACCTCAGTTCCTTATGAACCTCGGCTGTCAAAAAAAATACTTTATTCTTATAAAAACTAGATATAAAACGGTAAAGTAACTGATTTCTAATTCAATTCCATCATAACTTAATGATCTAACCTTCAAAGAAAAGTGAAATAAAAATGAAACAAATAAAGTTGGCAAATTAAGAATATCTGTTCAAACAAAAGAAAAAACAATCTTAAATTAAAGTAATGAATTCTAGGAGACACTATCAGTTAACTTTCCAACTAAAACCTAGACATAAACTACTTTAGAAACCATCATCTCGAAAAACGAATTTTGAACTAATCAATCAAGAAATTATCTCTCACCACGTTACTAATAAAAAAAAGAAGAGGCAAGTGTTTCTTATCAAACACAATGCACTAGAGCTTAACCAACCTAAAACAAGCCTAATTACCGTACCTAACCTCCAAGGAAGGGAACTCCAATTGAAAATACTAAAAGCAAAATCATTTAGGTGTTGGCCTAGATCTTAACAAAAATCAAAGTGTTAGGAAACTTCCTACAAAGCATGAAATCTAGGGCATCTGAACAAAAAAAGAGAAGGCACCTACCAAAATACCACTCCAATGATTGTGCTTAGCAAAAAAAATTACTTTAACTCAAAAGTATCAAAAAATAATTTAACCTCAAAAATACGCTTCTTAACGATATCACGCAACTACAGCAATTTATCAGCCAAAAGCAAACCCCACGAAGCGCCGTAACCAAGAGATTAAGTTACAACTATGGCTCAGTGTAGGGAAGCAACACACAGCATGGGCCCAACACCTGCCAGCCATCATGTACACACTCTGCAGGCGAGCGAATGCCACGTCAGGGAAATCACCTGCAGAAATACTCCTAGGCCACAACTTGTGTTTACCAGGAGAAGCAAGATGTCCATGCTTTGGAGAGAGTAGTGAGCTGCCCAGCAGCAATGATGCAGGGCATGCATATGTAAAGTATGGAAGCAGCATGGCAAGCACTCTGCAAAATGGCTGCCAATCAGCACAAGACTGCCTCCGGAAATGTACGTATGATAGGGGGTGTACGTCAGGATACACCCACAATCTGTGGCATGGAAACATTTTTGTGCCGACCTTGCCACAAGATGGTGTGGCCCGCATTGCATACTACAGAAGCATGGGCCTACATCATATACAGTCCGCATAGGGAAGAGGAGGGTGACAGTAAATTGGGACGACATCCAGATCACTCCGGGTGCAGCAGATGACGAGGTCCTTCCCGATGCCACTCAACCCCATGGCGGCGATGGCCATGCCGTGCAGGAGACAGCAACCAGCAAGATGAGAGGTGTCACGGCACTTCAGGGGGAAGGGCTCGCAGAGGATCAGCATGGGGAGGGGGAGGACGGTGACTCACCTGGGGTGGCGATGCTGCCGACGAGATCCCTAGTGGAGGCAGCGAACCACAAAGTGCATCAGTACTTTAGAAAGGTGCAAGCACAGCAGAAGGGAGTGTGCAGGTGTTACCCGATATAGTTATGCCCAGCAGGGAGCATTTGGTAGCTCTCGAACAGACAGTACAGAAGGCGAGGTACCTACGAGCATTCCTGCCTCTATACCAGTGCATGCATCCACACAAGTACCAAGCAGGGAGGAGGCAGCAACGGTGGATTCAGTGGCTGATGCCATTGCACCAGAAATATTAGGGCAGTAAGGAGCACAGGAAGAGTAGGAGGTAGTAGCAATCAGGAGGATTGCAGCAGGGACTGTTCAGCTGGGTCGCATTCGGAGACAGCAGATATCGCAGGAAAACTGGAGTGCAAATGGTAGCAAATATGGTGACAGTGAGGGCAGCGGGTCAGAGTTCACGTTTCACCTGGGCCGATCACACAGGCGTACACATCCGCCAGAGCAGTGCTTCCAGTGCAGGCCAAAGCAGTTGTGTGACAGGAATGGGCTTGCTACAGATCATCAAACAATGCAGCATGCAATGGTGCAGCAGGGAAACAGGTAACACATGCGGTCACGCAGGCTACGAGTCTGCAGCTGCTGTCAGTAGCATCTTACGACCTTCAAACGGTCTCGCAGGGGGGAGGGGTTGTTTTATTTGTGCCACGTTCCCCTCCCCCTAAGACCATTTGTCGGGCTGAGCGCTACACTGCCACCATAGCAGGGATGCACACTCTGCAGACATGCAGAGCACGAGTGTTTGTAGTGCGCAACGAGTGCAAGTGTAACATAGAGAATGTCGGGCAGCATATACGGCGTCTGCCAAGAGAGAGTAAGGAAGACTCCGTGAGGTGGAGGGATATAAAAGGAGAACCTTGCGATTCACTGAATAAATGGCTTAAGGCTAATGCCGTTATGGTTATTATTTGTTTTGTTAATAAAGAGTTTACTCTATTGTTTCTTTTGTCCTGCCAGTGCTGTGTTGTGTTTCTCTACAAGTGTATGTGTTTAACCCCCATTGTTACTCTATGTCCATATCCAATTCATCAGAGTTATACATGTTTATATCATCCAGGGACAATATGTCATTTAATGTACCATGCAATGTTTCAGCAAGTAGAGAAGGAGTTCATGTTTCATGCAGGAAGTAGTTCCAACCTTGGCGTGCCAGCCAGACTGCGCCTGCTAGCTGCCAAGGGAGGGAGTTAGTAAGCGTCTGAAGTCCAGCAAGGGTTGTTGCATGTGATTGTGCATTCCGTGTTTCCCATCTACTGGGTGGCATGCATCTTTTGAGACTGATCATTTCACTGCAATAGCTTAATTATTCTGTAACCATTTGTTTTCTCACCACCTGGGAAACTACCCTCACTTCCCATGGTTAAGCATCGCATGGGGAAGCTTAAATCTTCGTTACGTTTTCTGCATGATGCAAGTCAGTTTCACAGTGTAACCGCAATGGCCAGTCTCTTCTCTGGCCAGAGAAGAATCTTAATTTCACCAATTAAATACCCTGAGAACTTATCAGTGTGTAAGTTTATTTCAGTCACCGCAAGGTACTTAAGGGGATGGTCTCTAACAATACCTGCATTCAGAGCAAGTGTATTTCATCAGGACTTAAAATCAATGTAAGCATGTATCTGAGTAAGGGTACCATATCATTATGGGCATGTGGGTAGCCCCGATAATCCACATCGCGAGACATTATCATAATTAGCAGTTAGTAATTTGCCACCAGTACATAACTGCAACAGAACGGCATGTAATCAGCCAATGGGTTTATATTTAGGAAACACACAATAAAAGCAGCTACAGCCTTAACTATGGAGAGGCCAACTTCAACAATTCAACAAAAGTTTTCTTCTAGGCACACAGCCCGCAATCCTGACGTCATCGAGAGTCATCATGCTACAGCATCATCCACCATCATGGCATCGCCTTGACGATGCCTGACACCTAGTTGGGTAATTCCATAATTTCCACAGACATCACACCTCACCA
Organism: Dryococelus australis; assembly: GCA_029891345.1. NCBI lineage: Eukaryota > Metazoa > Arthropoda > Insecta > Phasmatodea > Phasmatidae > Dryococelus > Dryococelus australis. The sequence goes on from CM057009.1 coordinate 250,220,476, forward strand.
CCTCTGAAATACTATTCAACCCATTTCATTTCCATGAGACTTCATATTTCACTACTTCCATACAGAAAATACACAAAATTTGTTTGTATTTTTCGTAGTTAACTTATAATCAATGAAAACATTATAAACCATGCCTTAAAATTTGAATATCATAAGTATTATTTAAGTGCACTGAGTTGCTGACTCCGGCGATTGGATGGAACTATTCCGGAGACAAAATCAATCTATGTCTTGAACTGTTGTGAACACACGAACAGTTCCTGTGAATGAACCATTTTGGAGATGGAATTGCTCTTCGTCGCTAACTGTTGTGAACCCGCGAATGGTTCCTCAGAATAAACTGATCCACCTACATTATCGGAACTGTTGTGAACTGTTCATAACACATGAAGTATAATACCAAACTCACAGTGGAACATAAATGTGAATAATATTTCAATAAATAGTTTTACTGGCACACAAACACCACAACAAGAGTATATATTTTAAATTCAAAGTGTTTCGCCCAGACTTTCCAGTAAGAAAAAATATGCTAGAATATATCTTAATTATTTTCTCAATCTAAACATTTTTCTTGCAGTGTTTCTATGCCTTCCAAATTCTGTGACAGTAAATTTTATGGCCTTGAGTAAATACAAAATAATTACAATGTAAGAAAATGCGAAAAAGATTGTTAACCCACAGTATTTTTCTTGCGATAAATTAAATTGTGACGAAATTACATGAGCATGAATGACATTACTTCTATTATATATTTTCTTACATACAATGGAGTAGTAATCGCGGTTGCATCACAGCAATAGTATTATCCATTTAATCAAGAAGTGTTTGTGTAATTTGTAAGTGTATATCCCTGCCTTTTTTTAAATTAAACAATTATTCCATTCCTTTATAAAAGATTACATACTGAACACATATCATGCCGAATATGTTATGAACTGTTCCGAAATGAACAGTTTAGAAGAACGGTTCTTTTTGATAAACTGGAAAGTTCCAGAACAGTTCCCGAAAATCGGAATGATTACCACCTCTAGTGGTATGCTTTTTATACTATCTAAGAACAAGTTATATTTTTTCACGAGCAGCAAAGTAGCTAACACAGCAGTTAAGCTTCTTACACAATAGAAAACTTTAGTATTTGACTTTACATTTCCTTTCCTCTGACAAAACCACCAATACACAATACAATTGTAAAGTCAGAGTTCAAACAATTGAACATCGGTTCTGAGAGCTTCATAATGATTCTTGTCTTGTAAATAATTATGATATTATCCAAGAATGTATTTTATGTACCTTTTTTTTTTTAAATAGGCTTACAATATTTATCAACAGTTTATTTCAAAACAAAAACTCATTTGTTTACTTTATTAAAATATGTCAAGTCACATATTTCCTGTTCACATTATATTCACTTGCCATTTAATTAATTTAAGATGAGTTGTGTTAATATACCAAGATTAAAATCGTCCTACAATACAATAATGCACTTTCCACTTAACCTTGGTTAGATTCTCGGCAAAATGGCTGCTTGACTTTGTATTTAAATTTCAACTTTTCGAAATCGTAAAGTAAAGAGTGCTTGTCTTTACCTTTGACACTTCCATTGTGTCAAGCTCCATAACAAACAATGTCGGAAAGCAAATGTCAAGTGTTAAAGTTTTCAATAATTGTGTAAGGCCCTTTACTCTCGGCAGTACAAAACAAACGACTAACAACAGTTTTTTTTCTAGGCATACCCTATTTCTAAGTACCAGTATTAGGTGTGCACCTGCAGTCGAGCAGGAGCTAATTGTGTCTAAGGGCAGCACCCCTACTCATAAAAGGAAGGGAATTCATGCAAGGAGGTGTGCATCTCGGCAAGAGAGCGATTGGCAGCGATGGCCAGAGTTTAAGGCCATGACTAGCTCCCTAATGCCCAGTTGCGCCATTGTGGTTCGAAACTCGATCCTAGATCTGATGTAAAATTTTCACAGAAAACGGTTGTACCCTCTTCTAACATATTTGGTTGGAAGCTTGAACTCAAATGGTGCAACCAAAGATGTTAGAAGAGGGTGCAACAGTTTTCGGTGAAAATCTTTCATCCATTCTAAGTTCTATTTTCGAATCACGATGGTGCAACTGGGCATAAGTGTACCTATAGGTGGACCTATATTCTAAAAGGGGCATGGTAAAACCTGTACAGACACATTAAAACCCATATCAACAGAAAAGACAAAATTGTAGGAGCATTAATGAAAATCCTACAGGAAATAGCAGGTGTGGACTGAATATTGGTTTAACACGACAGAAGAACTAGTAGAGAGGGGGTGGGGCTTGTGGGCGCATGTGCCATTGAGGTGGAAACTGTCACCCATGTTCCTGTGCAGGCTGCCTGCACAACAACATCGGCAGCAGTATATGTTGCAAGGCCCCCCTGTTTCTCATCGAGTGCATTAAATACCCAGGCAGCTTAGTCATGGGACCGATGCCATCTTCTCTCTTCTGCGCCAACATCAGGGTCTCCATGTCATGGGTGAAGGTAGGGACCTGCAAGAGGGGAGCCACCAGATCCCCTACCACAAACTCTCCCTCGATAGTGGATGTGAGACTCGCTCGGCAGGACATCCAGGAGCTACCAGTGATGGAGGCGAATCCACTGGCCCAGGTGTGAAGGCTGACATCAGAGTACTTCCAAGGTCCGATGCTCTTCAGTTCCATTCCTCACACATCCTCAGTCGACAGCCCACAGTATTCAGCAGAAGGAGGGTTTGCCACACTTTGTATGTTTCAGCTTCTCGGTACTCCCTCCCCCCACCCACCTAGATCATTGGACTGCCTCCTGCCGATGTGCTACTAACATCTTCAATCGATCCACCCAGGTAATTGATGTCCACAACGATGGCTCTGTCGAGCTGACCTCTTGGTCCATGAGGCAGTATTTGAATATTCCTGGCATTCCCAGAAACTGGGAATCCCCAATCTGCCACCTGGGGATGTGACTAGTTGCGGATAGTCACCACATCTGAGCTGCAAACAGTCCAAATACACACCTCGCCTTTGCTATATCCAAGGGGTGGGCAGTTCCCGGAGAGTGAGCGACTCCAAGTGTGATGTTCATCACACAGCAACTCAGCTAGTGACTATCAGCAATTTTTTCCTGCCAAGCCTCCAAATCCTGCTATGTCAGCATGAGCACCTTCACAGTTCTGTGTGCCCCCTGGCATGTATGTAAGTAGCTCAGACGGTCGGAGAATGGGATGCATCTCAGTGCAAGCCCTTTATGCCTTAGGTCGGATTTAATTAACAGAAATAGGCACATGCATCGCGACTTAGCAGGGTTTTCTGGGGCCATGTCTGCAATTGAAGCCATGGACAAACCCGAAAGAAGAAGGGTCTAGATAAGATCATAGAAAATCAGGCAAAGCGGGGAGGGCATGGAAAAACTATGCAACAGTCATGGAGGATAACTTGTATTCCTTTTATTGGATTAGGGCTGGAGAAAGTGGGATGTTTGTTAGTTCGCATTGATAGACTTTGAAGGTTAATGAGGGTGATATGAAATGTATCGATCCACTGTTGGAATGTATCCAGGGTCATATCACAGTAGCACAGCCCTGGATGCGGGAGACAGAACTGTGCCACCCACACTCATATTCCAGTCATCTCTCTGGAAGCAGAAAAAGTGGTAGTTTCCAGGCATAAAATAGAAGCAATTAAAAAGAAATAAAAAGCTTTATTTAAAAAATATTTACAATTAATATTGCACTTTAGATAACCTACTGTCAAGAATAAATGTGCCTTAGTTATTTTTATTTCCTTCTATACTTCTTACAGGACACCTATAGATATTCTTTTCATCAATCTACGTAAAGCAAATTAGTATTCGCAATCAACTCTCTCAAGACACCATCCTGTAAATACATTTTTGGGCAGTCATTTTTTCCGCGTTGGTCCGTTTGATATTTCTGCTGCTCCTCAGCAAGCAAGAGCAGAAATAACTGCTTTTAATTGCACAAAAATAGCAGTTGTTACCGCCACCCGAACAGCATACAAAAAAGTGCTTTTGGTTATACGAACGCCAACTAGCAAAAATAGCACTAAACTAGCAGAATAGCAAACCGCGCGAACACACCTCTAGTGACGATTTCCCTGTTTTTCTAATATTAGTGGCGACTAGATTATTCTCTGAGATGTGGCCCTTAGAATACGAAATTGCCTTTTTC